>CM028131.1:922822500-927822500 GCA_016271365.2 Neoceratodus forsteri
AACCCCCCCATGCATACTGGGTGTTGCAATATATTCAGTGGTTTCAGCAGCATTAAAAAGTCTTATTCCTGCACCCCCCCCCAATCTCCCATCCTGTAGCTCTTTGTAATATTCCTGGTGGTCTAGTGGTCCCTGTACCCCCTGAAATCCCATCTTGTAGTTGTCTCTAATATTCCTGGTGGTCTACTCCTGCCCCCTGAATGCCCATCCTGTAGCTGTCTGTAATATCCTTGATGATCCAGTATCCCCTCACCCCTGAACACCTGTTTTGAGCTGTCTGTAATATCCTTGGTGGTCTAGTGGTCCCTCACCCCCCCCCATAAAGGCATATGACCCCTCTGCACACCTCTCTTGCCCCATCACTGAAGCTGAACTATGGAAATTATGACAGTGACCGGCACAGCCCTCCACTCACCACCTCAGCTGGCCATCATCTGACTTTCAGGGAGCAATTGTGAGTACTGAAGAACCAGCTGTTTCTACAGTACTCGTGATTGCTCCCTGACAGTCAGATGGTGGCCAGCCAAGGTGGTGAGCAAAGGACAGTGTCTTTCACCATTACTATTGTTGTGGTTCAGCTTAGGTGACTGAGGCAAGGGGGTTGGATGCTCTTAGGGGGTAAGGAGACCGCTACACCACCAGGGATGTTACAGACAGCTACAGGACAGGCATTTGTGGGGGCACTAAACCACTAGGAATATTATAGACAGCTACAGAATGGGTGTTTTTGGGGGGAGAGTGAACCACTACACCACCAGAGATACTACAGACAGCTACAGGATGGGCACCTGAGGGCTTGGAGATAATGAGACCACCAGGGACATTACATACAGAAGTAGAACAGGGGATCATGGGGGTGAGGGGACCACTGGAGTCTAGAACCACATAAGTAATGCAGATAGTTACAGGATGGGCAATTGGAGGAGGGGCGCATGCATGCTAATGGGCCTACAATGGGAATGCAAATGTCCTTAAGCACCATGGATGCCCAATGGCCTCATTAGCATGTTAGTTTTGAATATGGCCCACAGGACCCCAGTGCTATTCCATTTGGGCCATGCTATCTCCATTGGGCTCCTGTAAGATATATTTAGTCTAGGTCAGTGTTAGTGCAGCAGCACATAGTAACTATGCACTGTGCCAACATGTCCCCGAATTCAGACAGTTTGCAAACTCTGGTAAGAGGCACTAATTGTCTGAATATTACAACCTGGCCATGTGCTAATTGCTGCACAGCACACCTATCAGCACAGTACAAGATGTATTCTCCCCTTTATTGTGAGTCAACACATCTTAATTACATGGTGTAATGTGATACAAACATCTGATGGGTGATGTAAGCTAAGCTTCGGTGATTTGTATCAACTGGAAGCTACAAATATGCTCTCTACAGCAGAAGCTACATTGGTTCAGTCTATGAGACCCACCATGGCAGCCGGTGGAGAATTTAACAATAGCTAGAGGTACCATGTCTTACAACTGTCTTTATCTTGAAGTTCTCCAAATTTAAACCTAAAATTGTCTTAGACCCTCCTTAAACATTTGTGCCTCTCATGTTTAAGGCAGAATTTTAAAGCATATGTCAAACAAAATGATAAACACAAATACAAATTCTACCTTTTAACTTTCCAAGCTCTCAATCTCCACACCCCTCCTTACCTTGCTAACTTACTGTAAGTTCCCCTTACTGTATATGATCAAATGGCTGCTTCACTCTAGCAGAAGTAATATTGTTTCTATTCCTGTTGCATGTCTGAAAATAGTTGATAGTTCTGCTTTCTCCTTTGCTGCACTGAGAGAGATGGGTACTCAGAAGAACACAGCTATTCAATTTAATACAGCCTTGCTCTTACTCCATAAAGACTTTAGAGAGTTACTAAGGAAAAAAGCTCTGGCTGCAGTTCAGGAAATTGGCGTAAAAATATTGAAAATGACAAAAGTTACGAGCCTTCATTAGCAAAATATAATCTAGGCTCCTAAATTTGTTGTTTTGTAATATTTGTACACCAAGTTTTCAACATAGCCTTGTTATGACCCTGCCTAATAAAAGGCATGGGGTCATAATGTCATAAGACATAACAGTGCAGCAATGTACCATGCTGTAAATACAATGGATACATTGCTGCCACTGAGACAAATTGCCAAAACACAGTTCGGTGAAATAAACCAGTGGCTTCTTTGTATATATAATCAACTCCAGGGGGGGTTCAACACATGGACAGGGGGAAACACCGATGGGGGAGACAAAAAAATAAACTGAACAATGTGGCTTTGCAAAAGTCTGGAACTGGAATTCAAGCCCCGGTCCACAAACATACAGTGATGCTGCACTCCCTCAACTCATCCCACTGAGCTATGGTGGCAGCTCAGCAGACCACCTCCCCAAAAGAGATCTTGACCTCTGTGTCACTCCTCCCCACCACCCAAGTGCAACAGGGTACAAAATCATGTGCAACATATGTGCCTTGTGGAGTTTTGCACCCTGCTGCTCTACTACACTGTGCTATATGTTCCGCGCAGTATTCCATCCATGCTATATACACCTGGGGTCCAATTCCACAAGAGATATGGCTGGCGTAACAGCAGTTGTGCCAAATAGAATGGCGCAAAAAGTAGCAACTTATGCCAGCAGTTGCGACTTGCCTGATTCTACATTGTGGCCTGTGACATGCCGCAGACCACTTGTGCCAAAGAGCAGTTGCACCAGCAGTTGTGCCATAAACCCCCTGCTACATGAAGCTAGGGGGTTTACAGCAGCAGTTGTGCCCTATTCTAGTAAAGCAGCAACAAAATCCCCAATGTCAGCATTCTACAAGAACCCTCAGAGGGGAACCATCAACTTAAGTCACACCAGAATTTAGCTGGCATAACTGCACATACGTCCTCCAGGGGTTCTGTAGACCTACTGTACCCACTCCAGGATGTACCCCCATGCCCAGAACACCCCCATCGGTGTCCCACAGGGCAGCCCCTGATCCCCCTTTGGAGAGGTGCCCAGCTGGGCATTTCACACCCCCAGCCCTCAGAACACCCAAACCTAAATGCCCTGCAGGGCAGCCCACATACAACATGCCCCTGAACCCCACACCACTATCAGCCCTGCAGGGCAGCTGTGTCTCCCGCCCCGATCCATGCCCCGACTCAATGTTTTGCCACAAATGGTAAGAAAGTAAAAACCCCAAGATCCCTGGTAGTGTAGTGGCCTCCCACCCACCCCATCCAGAAGTGCCAGTCCACCCACATCCCCCATCCCCAGCTGGCAACTGGCACAGCCCACCTCTCACCTCCACGGCCAGCCACCCGACTTAGCTCTGCATGAGCGCTTGTATAGATGCACTCCAAAATGAATGAATACTCATTCACTTCTGACTGCGTCTGTACAGTAAGTGCTCATGTGGAACCCAGTTGGCAGCTGTGGAGGTGAGAAGAGACTGTGCCAGTCGCCAGCTGGGGATGGTGGGGGGTGGACTGGCACTGGTAAGTGGTGGGGGGCCACCAGACTACCAGGAATCTCGGGTGTTTTCAGTGTTAAACATTTGTGGCACAATATTGGGTTGGGGAATGGATCAGGAGGGGACACAACTGCCCTGCAGGGCTTTGGGGGGCACTTACACTTGCTGGGGGCTGCAACTTGTGATATGCCCCTCGGGTATGCCCTTAGGTTGGTGTACCTGTCCGCATGTCACAAGTCATGGGACTTAGCCATGGAGACCTGCCCCTTCTAGAATAGAGTCCAGGGTCCAAGTTGCAAAGGCATTTGGCGCAAGTCTCCTTTGGCGGCAACTTGCATCAAGCTTCTAGAATCAGGGCCATAGCCTTCTTATGACACTGCCTCATGAACAATGGCAGAGTAGATTTTCAACTTCTACCCACTATGTTGTCTAAACACTCTTGGTGTGTAGGGCAAACAATAAAAATAATAATAATACAGATTTTTGTGTCTCGGAGTCTGCCAAGAAACATTCGTAAACAAGAAAGGAGTACTAATAAAGTTTATTATGCTACTTACGCCAAGCATGTGACAAAGAAAATCACAAAGGAGATGGGTTTCTCACCACTCCTGAAGAATGTACATAATCTCCAGAATTGTAGATCTTAGGTTCTCTAAGATCTTGTTCTATCTCTCCCCGCGCTCCAGCTCTCTGCCCTTCTAGAGAAGCTACAGTAGTGTCTCGAGAGAGCTACAATGGGTTGTGGACAGCTAAATACTACAGATAACAGCATAGCAACAGAGATTACAACATAGTTACAGATATGAGAAACAATATGTATTAGTCCTAAGTCATTCTCCATTGGAGAATGACTTAAGAGACAGATTTACTAATGAGTATCATATGAGACAGAATATGCTTCCATTAGCATTGTAGCTTAGACAAAAGAAATGCTGACAGTTCAAAACTACCACAAAATCACCATTCAGGACAGATCTGCCTAATGACAGTTCAATTATTTATGAGGTAGTGTCCCAAAGAGGCATGTTGAAAATTTGGGCCAAAAATATGCAAAAATGCCCAAGTTATGCCACTAAGTTCAAAACCCAAAAGGTGATTTCACGCAGGGACCTTCTGGGATGTAAAAAAGCATTTTAGCCAGGATTTGAAAAATGACAGCTGTCACATTCACATGTTCCTGTAAAGATATGGCTATGTTGTAAATCTGGGGTAAAAAAATGTAGAAAATTACCAAAGTTACAAGCCTGCATTCGCAAAATTCAATGTATGCTCATAACTTTATTCTTTTATAATATATTTACACCAAATTTTCAACATAGCTTTCTTATTACCCCTTCTCATGAACAAGGGCAGAGAAAAGTTTGCCCAAATGGTGATTTCATGCAGGGACCACGAAATCACCTTTCAGGATGTGAAAAAAACATTTTGGACAGGATTTGAAAAATGACAGCTGTCACATTCATGAGGTGATATAAAGATATGGCTATGTTATAAATTTTGGGTAAAATATTTAAAATTACCAAAGTTATGAGCCTGCATTCACAAAATTCAACCTAGGCTCATAACTTTATTGTTTTTAAATATTGTTATGCCAAATTTTCAACACAGCATTCTTATGACCCCACCTCATGAACAAGGGCAGAGAAAATTTTTAACTCCTGCCCAAAAGGTAATTTTGAGCAGGGACCATGAAATCACCTTTTGGGATGTAATAAAACATTTTGGCCAGGATTTGAAAAATGACAGCTGCCACAGTCATGAGGTGCTATAAAGATATGGCAATGTTGTGAATTTGGGGGAAAAATATTGAAAATTACCAAAATTATGAGCATTTGCAAAATTCAACATAGGCTCATAACTTTGTCATTTCTTTTATTATTTTTACACCAAATTTTCAACATAGCTTTCTTATGACCCCACCTCATGAGCAAGAGCAGAGAAAATGTTTAACTCCTGTCTGAAAGGTGATTTCATGCAGGGACCACAAAATCACCTTTCAGGACAGATCTGCCTAATGACAGTTCAATTGTTTATGAGGTAGTGTCCCAAACAGGCATGTTGAAAATTTGGGCCAAAACTATGCAAAAATGCCCAAGTTATGCCACTAAGTTCAAAACCCATTGAAATACATTGAACCCCATACCTGTTTCTTCAGTTTGTGGTCCGGCTTTGAAGAGTGAAGATGTGTCTGCAGTAAAAAGAGGATTACATAGTTGGACTCCTGATTGGTAAGTAAGGGATTGGGGGTGGAGGTGGGTGCTGAGTGGGAGGTTTGGTTGGGGGGAATCTAATAGCCACAAAAGACATTGATGGACAGTGTTCTTCTTACAGGGTTAAATAAATACAGAAACTCAAGGATTCTGGATCATGGCACTGGGGGATTGGGCACCTCAGTTTCACTCTTCTGTATCTGGGGGTATGTGGGGTGGTGGGTACTAAGAGGGAGGGTCAGATGGGGGAATATGTAAATAAACATGAAGAAGTCCTGATCAGGACATTGGGGGATTGGTCACCCCCAATATCACTCTTATGTTTCGGGGGGGTGCTAAGAGGAAGAGTCTTGTGGAGGGTATGTATAATTTAATAAAACAAAAATCAGCACTGTCCTGATTGTGAAACTGGGGAATTGGGCACCCCCAGTGTCACTCTTTATGTTTCTTGGTGGGGGGTGCTGAGAGGGATGGTTGGGTGGGGTGAGTATCTCTAATTTAAAAAAAAATCATCAGTGATCACGATGGAACATGACACACTACACTGTGTCCAAGATGGCTACCGCACTCTATTGTATGCGTGACAACTAGGGCAGGTGCAGTAGAGTGCAGTGGCCATCTTGGACACGGCAGAGTGTGCTGTGTTTTGCTGTGACGACCATTTGTTTTTTCTTTAAAATTAGAGACATCCCCACTCAGCACTCCCTCTCAGCACCCCCAGAACATAAGAGTGACACTGGGTGTCCAATCCTCCAGTGTCACGATCAGGAAGGTGCCAATTTTTTTTTTTTAAATAAAAAATAGTGCAGTGCAAGTGGCATACTCCATGGATGCAGAGGCAACTGTGGTGCAACTCCAAAAGTTTGTTTAGTCAGAAGAATGCAGAGTCCTTTTTTGATAGCAAGAGGTCTGCAGGGCTCCACCCACTGCAGCCCTAAAAAGACAATATAATGCAAGGCTCTAGGAAGAACTACAGGATGCTAGTCAGACTAAGGACAAGTTAGTGGTAGTGGAAACTAACAATAGCGATAAAAATACTATCACTGTCATTGGTTGTACAAATTGGAAAACAATTTTGTATGGACAGATACAAGCCAATGATAACAGAGTGTAACCAAGAACAAGACAATAGACATGTGGTAGAACCTTGGAAAACAAAAGGTACCTAATGTATTGGAATTTAATAAACTGAAGGGGAAGTAGTCATACCAATCAAAGTACAAAAAACAATAAAGCCCTTGGGTTGGATGGCATTCCAGCAGAGGTCTTCCAGGCAGCCCCAGAACACTGGTCACAAATGCTGAGTCCATTATTCAAAAAGATAGTTACTGGCCTTTGACTGCCACTTCACTGGTCCAAAGTGTAAGATATACAGTAGGCAGTAAGGGTTTTCCTTATAAAAGGGATTATTATTCCTTCATTCAAGAGAGGTGATCCATATGACCCATGAATTAATGACACATAACCCTGCTATGCCTTAGATGAATTTTTTTTCTAGACTCATACTAACACATTTAGAGGACTAGGCAACAATGAGCAATATTTTCACCGAATTACAGTTTGGTTTTGGGAAAAGTAAAGGGACAGCCAACTGTACATTCATTCTTATCAGGCTATGAAATAAATATATTGTCAAAAAGAGTAAAAAATTATATCTGGCATTTATAGATCTACAGCATGCCTTTGATAATGCTTGTTTATAGATATTATGAGATATTTTAGAGAAATGAAATACAGGTGCACGATTATTAAATAAAGTTAAAATTACATTAAAAAAATAAGCCTGCCTTTATTAGGGTGGGCACTACAGGTAGATTGTCATCAGAAATAGAGACCAAGAAGAGGGTTAAACAGGGGTGCCTATTGGTACCCTTTTTGTTCACCATACTTATAGATTCCCTGGCCCAGATATTTAAACTGCGCCAGGCTGTGGTGCAAGTTTGGGCACAGCGCAACTTGGCTGCGCAGGGGTGTGGACTGGGCGATATTCAACGGAGCTGTGCCATGGCTCAGCAGCTTTGAATATCACACCCTGGCCACCCCCAGTGTGCATGGCGCAGTGGCACTGCACCAGCGCAAGTGCCCAGAGTGGAGCATGGGGATGCGCTAGCGCAAGTTCCATTGCGCCATGCACAGCAACCGCGATATTCAAAACTTAACATGCAAATGGGGCCATAATGTATGCAAGGTGCACATTGGGCCATTTGCATGTCATTATGGCCCCATTTGCATGCAGGTGCACCGTTCCCCGATGACTTGCACCTGGTGCCCTGCCAGGCAGCAGCCGTCGGGGACTGACGCCCCCTGCAGCCCGATTGCGGGCATCTGTGTACAAAAGAAATATTCCCAATATTCCTGGTGGTCCAGTGGACCACTTTCTGCCCAATCGCGGGCATCTGTATAAAAGAAAGACAAATCCGTCCAATATCCCTGGTGGTTCAGTGGACCACTATCTGCCTGATCGTGGGCATTTGTAAAAAACAAAGACTTTGTCCAATACCCCTGGTGGTCCAGTGGACTGCTACCTGCCCAATTGTGGGCATCTGTATAAAAGAAAGAAATATCTATCATATATCCCTGGTGGTCCAGTGGACCGCACCTGCCCGATTGTGGGCATTTATAAAAAAAAAATTCCAATATCCCTGGTGTTCTACTGGTACCCCCCCCACCTGCCCACTGAGCCCCACCCGCCCCACTCCCCAGTCAGCCGGGTGGCAGCACCACCTGCCTGCTGCCCGCCGACTGACACTCGGTACAGATGCCATTGAGTCTGCCAGCGTGAGCTAATGAGCATGCAGCTCTATCACATTGTTATTATTTCTCCCAGATATGTGAATGAATCATTCACATATCTGGAATGTGTAGTATGCGATCACCCATTGGCTCACTCTGTGAACCAATGGGCATGCAGCCCTACTGAGGTGTCAGTCGGCAGGCGGCGGGCGGCAGGCAGGTGGGTGCTGCCGTCTGCCAGCTGACCGTGGGGGAGCGGGGCGGTGGGGCTCAGTGGGCAGGTAGGGGGTACCACTAGACCACCAGGGATATTGGAATTTTTTTTTTACAAATGCCCGCGATCGGGCAGATAGCAGTCCACTGGACCACCAGGGATATAGGACAGATTTGTCTTTCTTTTATACAGATGTCCGTGATCAGTTGAGTTTATCTTCCAAGCTAAGGGTTCCAGGTATAAACTGAACAAGTAGGGAGACAGGGGACAACCCTGTCTGGTTCCTCTCGACAGTGGGAAAGAATCTGATGGTATATTGTTGTAAAAAATCTGAGCTGTTGGGCAAGCATAGAGAATATTTATTCTGTTTATAAATTCTGATGAGAATCCAAAGACCCCTAAGACTGCAAATAGGTAAGGCCACTCAACACGATCAAAGCCTTTTCTGCATCTAAGGAGACCCAACACTGAATCATGGTTTCATAGGTAGTTCAGAGCAGAGAAGACTGATAGTCCGTCTTGCTCACCATTTATTAGTATCCCGTTATTTTTGTGTTAATTAAGTATCTATCCAACCTGTGCTTAAATTCCTCAATGGTTTTGCTGGCCACTACCTCTATAGGGAGGCTATTCCACATTTTTGGTACTCTTATAGAGAACCAGTATTTCCTTTTGTTATTATGATATCTTTTACCTCTAATCTGCAGGGGATGTGCTCTTGTGTAGTAGCTTTGTTCCCTAATGTCCAGATTCAACATGTCCCACAAGTCTGGGTTTGAAAAGGCTTTATGCACCATGCACATATCCTCTCTGAGCCTATGATACTCAAGACTATACACAGCCAATTTCTGCAATCTTTCACTATATTCCAAATGTTGTACCCCTCTGATTAATTTGGTCGCCCTTCTCTGTACCCTCTCCAGGGCTCCAGTTTCAGTTTTTCCTCCTGGTGCCCACAATTGTGCGCAATATTCCATGTGTGGTCTGACCAGTGAAGTACAGAGTGGAATGAGGACTTCTTTGTGTCTACTTTTAATATGCTGCCTAACACAGTTTAGAATACTGCTTGCCTTTTTAACTACCTGATTGTAGTGTGCCTTACTACCAAGGTCATTTGAAATTCTAACTCCCAGGTCCCTTTCATCCGTAACTTCTCTTAATATAGATCCATTTAATCTATAATTATATTTAAGATTTTTGGAGCCCAGGTGCATCACAGTGCATTTGTCAGCATTAAATGCAAGTTTATACATCCTTGCCCAATCCTCCAGTTCTCCCAATGCTTCTTGTAATATTTCTGCATCCTTCTTGTTATTTACTGGAAGACCTAACTTTGTGTCATCAGCAAATTTGGACATCCAAGTCTCTCCCTTAGTTTTCATAGATGATATGCAAACATTAAACAGGGCTGGCCCCAGGATAGAACCCTGGGGGACCCCACTAGTGACACTGGACCAGTCAGAATAGGTACCCCTTATGCAAACTCTTTCCTTCCTGCCATTTAGCCAGAAGGCAATCCATTTGGTAATATTGCCTGGAATATCGTGCTCAATTAAAGAGTCAATTAGCTGACCATGTGGTACTTTGTCAAACACTTTTGATAGGTCCAAAAAGATAATATCCGCTGAGTCTCCCTCATCCAATACTTGACTAACCTTTCCATAAAATTCCAGAAGGTTTGTCTGGCAGGAACTTCCCTTGACAAAGCCTTGTTGGGTATGGTCAATGCCCCCCCTTTTCTGCATATACTGTACCATAAAATCTTTAATAATCCCCTCCACGACCTTCCCCAAAACAGCTGTCAGGCTTATGGGCCAATAGTTGCTTACTACATGTTCAGACCCTTTTTTATGTATGGGAACCACATCAGCCAGTCTCCACACATCTAACACTTCACCCAAAGCCAAGGAAGTCTGGAATATAGTTGTAATAGGGCCAGTCAGTTCATTAACCATCTTCCTAATAAGTCTAGGGTGCAACCCATCTGGTCCCTGGGCCTTTTTAGGATCCGTTTTTAACAGTCTCTCCCTGACTTTGCTAAAGTCAGTTACTAAACTAGGTTCATCCCTTCCTGGTAGATGATTTTTTGTATTACATGATTTGCTATTGTAAACTGAAGTAAAGAATTTGTTAAAACTAGTGGCCATTTGGCTATTGTCAGTAATAGTTGTACCATCATCTTCCTCTAATGGGCCAATGATTTTAACACCTCCCCTTTTATTATTTATGTAAGAGTAAAAGGTTTTGTGGTTATCCTTTACTTTATTAGCTAACTGTAGCTTGTACTTCTATCTGGCCCATACAATCACTTTCTTGGTGTGTTTAAGTGATTTTTGATATGAATTCCAGCAGGATGCTTGACCGCTTTTCTTGGCCTTTATGTATGCCTTATTTTTTTGTTTAATACACCTTTCAACTTTGGCTGTCATCCATACAGGCACTATTTTAGTGTTACTATATTTTTTGTTTCAGTGTACATATTTGTTGACTAGTAAGCTAATCTTACTTTCTAGGGCATCCCACATCTGGTTCAAAGAAAGATCCTTGAACTCTTCTTCCCAGGCCCAAGTTTCCTGGTCTCTACACATACTGCTCCAATTAGCCTTACTATAGTTATAAATAATAATATCCCCCTTAATGTTACCTGTGTCATATAGTAAGGTGAAGTTAACCATATTATGGTCACCTGAGCCTAGTGGGGGGGACTGTACAATTTTGTACAGCTTCATTCATGTTACAAAGAACTAGGTCCAAGGTGTGATCTCCTCCGGTTCTTTCAGTCACAAGTTGTTGAAGCCCTGCTAAGCTAAAGAGTTCCATGTAAAGGTGCTCTACAGCAGATTTAGCTTTAAGATTGGTCCAATCAATACCTGGCAAATTCAGATCTCCCAAGAGTAAACTATTTGTTCCTGCTGTAAGGGTGTGTAGCTTTCTCAGGTGTGTCATATCCTCAGGGAGAAGATATGAGGGGGTCTATATACTACTCCTATGTCAACCTTAGGTCCTTTTGTGGGGTAAACTTAATCCAGATTAGTTCTAGAGGGTCCCAGTCACTGGTTTCTACTTGTTCTGATGACAAATAATCAGATAAACATATAATGCTACTCCTCCTTCCCTGGTCTTGATCCTGTCCCTGGAACATAATACATAGCCAGGGATCTGTTTATCCCAGGTATCTTCCTTGTTCCACCATGTTTCTGTGATAGCACAAATGTGAATTCTATCCTTAACCAGTACATATCTTAGTTTGTCAAATTTATTTATCAAACTTCTGGCATATTATAATATAATGTTGTGGGGTTGTGGCTTTGGATGTTTTTTCCCTAGTATGTGTAAGTGCCTGTGCTTTTCCCCCTCCTAACTAGTTTAAATTAAGGTCAATTGAAGCCCAAAGTTTATATGCCAGAATTCTTTTCCCCATCTTGCTTAGATGCAAGCTTCAGGTGCATATGAGCTATTTCATTGAAATTGGTCCTTATATCCAATAAAAGTGTGCCTTTCCCTATGGCACCACCGTCTCAGCCATCCATTTAGCTGGTTTATATAATTTTTTCTACTCAAACTAGCCCTAGGTTGATCCCCCCAGGTGCAGAAAACAAGGGGAGAATTTTCCAAAAGTGGTCTCCAGAGCATCTGCCCGCTACAAATCCAGCCTGTTCTGCACCGAAGAGCAGTGTCCAAACAGATGCTAACCTGATAGCTAGGATTTTTATTTTTTAAAACCCAGCTTTATTATTTCATTCTGTTACAATGTGGTGAAAAGTGTACCATAGTACATACATCTTAGTCAAATCGGTTATTGTATTAGACATTCCAGAATTATTGCAAGTGAATATTAAACCAGACTTTTACAATTATACTGAACAGACCAATGGCTGTCTGCAACTCATATCATACAGCTATCATTATAAGGTAAATCCTTTTGGAATTCATTTCATGCTTATAGGGCACATCTCATTCTACAGTATTTAGTCTTTCATAAGCTGAGCATACCTGATAAACAAGAAGAAGTGTACAAATAACAAGATTATCTTAAACATGAGCCTCACCAACCTGGCCCCTGATTAGGCTGCGCACGTCCCCCCCTCATCATTGCTATCACTACAGCATTCAATCCAAAACCCAACTATCCCAGCCCACTCCCAACCCTCTCTGTTTTTAGTTTTAGCCTATCTTCCTCGCACCTCTATGAGATTGCTTCCCATCCCATTAGCCATCCCTCCCATCCTCGCCACCTGTCCAAATGTTTCTCCAGACTAAGTCGAAGTTTGACTGTAATAAATTCCATTAAAACTACCTCCTTCATTCTCTGGACCCACTCCCTTAAGCTTGGTGGCTCCTGTGACAACCATTTGCCTGTAATGCATTTCAATACTACCACTATCAATGTTAGCACTACCTTCCTGGTATCCCCTTTTTGGCGTGTTGCTGTAGTTAGCCTCAGAATCCAGTCCTGAAATGTCAGTGGCTACTCTACCCCTGAGATATCCCTCATTGCTTCCTGAATCTCTTTCCAGAAGTTGAACAATTTCAGGCAACTCCAAAAGATATGCCAGTGAAACCCCCTCTGTCCACATAACCTCCAGCATCTATCCCCTGTGGTCGCTTGATAATGTCGTGTTATCGTGGGGGTGTGGAAGAAACGCACCAGAATTTTCTAGAAAAATTCTATCCATATGGGAGCTGATGTATTTTCCTATCCCCATTTCAGCCTAAGAGTCCAGTCTGCCACTGTTATTGTTATGTTGGTCTCTCTCTCCCATGCCCTTTTATAAGTGTCAAGAGGGACCTCTATCTGTCGGAGAATCAGTTTGTATATACTAGATATAAGCTTGGTAGGCCCAGCCACTGTGACCGTACTATATAGGAAGTCTTCCCAACTGAAGTAGGGGTGGGACAATTTTGAGATGTGGTCATCTGAATTAATAAAATGTCTTACTTGCATGTAACACAGAAACTCAGTATTAGTCAAGCAGAATTTCTCTTTTGCTCTCTGAAAGGTAATGCATCTTCTCCCATCTACAAATTGGGAAAATCTTGTGACCCCCCCAGTGGCCCATCTGGCAAATCCAGGGTTTGGGTAGGGGAAAGAACTCAGGCTTGTAACGAATAAGGGAAAGGGGCCTAAACCTATCGGTGTTCCCAACACCCTCCTTATCCTCCCCAGTATGGTAGCTAGGATTTTTGCATACAATTTAATGTCATTGCTAATAAGAGATATCGGGAGGTAGCTTTCAGGTTTTAATGGGTCCTTCCCTGGTTTAGGTAGCAGGATAATGTGGGATTCAAATAATGAGGGATCTTGGGGTGGATGGAAGAGCCAAGAATTATAAAGTTTAGTAAGCAAAGGTATTAGGGTGACCACAAAGGTTTTGTAGAATGTTGAAGAAAAGCCATCAGGCCCTGGGGCTTTGTTTAAGGATAGAGGAGCTATAGCTGTACCTATTTCAGCTTGGATTATAGGGCCTAACAGAATGCCTTGCTGATCCTCTGCAAGCTGTGGGATGTTTAGTGATTGAAAAAACTCGTTTTGATTGGTCTCTGCTTCCTCAGTCAATTCTGGAGCTGAGTACAGATTACTGTACTATTTCTTAAATGTTGCAGCCATGATTTTAGGGTCAGTGGTTGAAGTATTAGTGTCTGAATTCAGAATAGATGGGATCCATTTTTCAGCTTTTTGTTATTTAATCTTAAGGGCCAGCAATTTACTAGCTCTGTTGCCCTGCCCTAGAAACATAGACTTTGACAGCAGATAAGGACCACTTGGCCCACCTAGTCTGCCCATTTCCCTACCTACAGGATAGGCCGTAGATCCTAGTTAACCAACAGCCTATTTCTTCCTACCCCCCCACAAGAACTGCCTTATGTCTGTCCCATGCATTCTTGAATTCTCCCACAGTTTTAGACCCCACAACCTCCACAGGAAGGCTGTTCCATGCATCCACTACCCTCTCTGTGAAAATGCTTCCTCACATTGCCCCTGAGCCATCCCCTTCTATTTTAAATTGTGTCCCTTGTTCTTGCACGTCTCTTTTCTGAAAGATGCTACCTCTTGGACTTTGTTGATTCCACTTAGGTACTTAAAAGTTTCTATCACGTCCCCCCTTTCCTCAAGGGTATACATATTAAGCTCCTTTAGTCTCTCCTCGCACGGCTTCTCTTGCAGACCCAGCACCATTTTAGTTGCCCTCCTCTGGACAGCCTGCACTCTGTCTATGTCCTTGCGTAGATGGGGTCTCCAGAACTGGATGCAGTACTCCAGATGGGGTCTCACAAACTGTCTGTACAGAGGGATAACAACTTCCTGTTTTCTGCTGGTGATGCCTCTCCCTATGCATCCCAGTATCCCCCTAGCCCTCCCTACTGTCTTCTCACATTGCGTGCTAACCTTAAGGTCATCTGATATGATTACCCCCCTGTCCCTTTCCTTTTTTGTTGTTGTTACTACCCCCCCCCCCGCAATTGTGTAATCTTCTCCTGGGTTCTTGTTTCCCAGGTGCATTATTTTGCACTTCTTTGCACTGAATCCTAGCTGCCATACTTCTGACCATTCCTCCAACCTTGCCAAGTCCCTTCTCATCCTTTCCACTCCTCCTTGTGTATCAACCCTGTTGCAGATCTTTGTGTCATCTGCAAAGAGGCAAACTTTTCCTTCCAGTCCCTCTGCAATGTCACTTATAAAGACATTAAAAAGGACTGGACCCAGTACTGAACCCTGCGGTACCCCACTAGTAACCCTTCTTTCTTCAGAGTAGACTCCATTTACAATTAAATTCTGTGTCCTGTGGTCCAGCCAATGTTTTACCCAGGCTACCACCCTGGGACCCACTCCCAGGCTGGTTAATTTGACTATTAATCTTTTGTGTGGGACTGTGTCAAATGCCTTACTAAAGTCTAGGTAGGCCATATCCACAGCCCCTCTCTGGTCTACTACTTTGGTCACCCAGTCAAAGAAATCTATTAGATTTGTCTGACATGATCTTCCAGCTGTGAACACATGCTGCCTTGGGTCCTGTGCCCCGCTGGCCTCAAGGTACTCAACAATTCTTTCCTTCAGAAGTGACTCCATCACTTTCCCTACCACAGAGGTCAAACTGACAGGTCTGTAGTTTTCTGCCTCTGTCTTGGTCCCACTTTTGTGAAGGGGAATCACATCCGCCTTCCTCCAGTCCTCAGGTACCACACCATCCTCCCATAATTTATTAAAAAGAGTAGTCAGTGTTTCACTAGTTCCCCCCTTAATTCTTTTAGAATTCTGGGGTGAATTCCATTAGGCCTCATTGCTTTGTCCACCTTCAGTTTTAGAAGTTCTTGCAGAACCCTTTCTTCTGTGAAAGGGCTGGGATCAACCCCCCTATCAAGAGTGCTTCTGTTAATTGGATTAGGCACTTCCCCCTCCTCTTTTGTGAATCCTGAGCAGAAATAGTCGTTCAGTATCCCTGCTTTTTCACTGTCCCCCTCTGCCCACCCACCATTCATTCTATTCAGCCTCACTATCCCTCCCTTTGTCTTTCTACGCTCTCTGATGTACCTATAAAAGGTCTTATCCCCCTTCTTAACCAATTTGGCTATCTTTTCCTCAGTCTGGGCCTTTGCTATTCTGACTTCCCTCCCTGCTTCCTTCTGCCTTAACTGGTACAGTTCTCTGTCCTGCTCCTTCTGTGTTTCCTTATATTTCCTGAATGCTATCTTTTTCTCCCTGATTTTCCCAGCCACCTCTTTTGAGAACCATAGTGGCTTTCTCTTTCATTTTGATTTGTTTATTTGCTTCACACAAAGGTTTGTTGCCTCTGTGATGTCAGTTTTGATGATTCCCCATTGTTGCTCCACCCCTCCTTCTAGCCTGTTTGCTAGTGCTTTTCTGAGGCACTCTCCCATCTTGCCAAAGTCAGCCCTCCTGAAGTCCAGTACCTTCACTTTTGTATGGCTTGACTCTGTAGCTGAGTTTAATGTGAACCACACTGTTTGATGGTAACTTGTTCCCAGATGGCAACCCACTTCTAGATCTGAGATCCTCTCACTGTCCCCATTTGAGAGTACGAGGTCTAAGACTGCTCCCACATGAGTGGGTTCTGAAACTAGCTGTCTGAGGCCTGCTACCTGTAGGGCATCAAGAATGGCCTTGCTCTTGGATGTAGCTGCAGCAAATGTGCTCCAGTTAACATCTGGCATATTCAGGTCTCCCATCAACAGTATCTCTCCTTCTCTACCATCCTAAGAATGCCTTCTATCATATCCTTGTCCATTCCCTCCCCCTGACATGGGGGTCTGTACACAACCCCTGTGTGGATTGTGGTGCCCTTTCCAGTCTCCAAGGTGACCCACAGTGCCTCCTCTCCTCCATGTTTACTCTTTTGTTCAGTTGCATTTATCCCTTCCTTTACACAGAGAGCTACTCCTCCCCCTCTTCTTTCCTGCCTGTCTCTCCTGTAGGTTATATATCCTGGTATGTTAACATCCCAGTCATGGTTCTCTGTGTACCATGTTTCTGTGACTGCTGCGATATCCAGGCATCCCTCTTCCATCAAGGTCACCAGCTCAGGGAGCTTGTTGCTCAGACTACAGGCATTGGTACTCATTACCCTCCATTTCCTGATGGCCTTACTCCTTTTGCCCCATCCCTGTCATTCTTGCCTTTGTCACTTTCCCCATTTACCCCTGCCTTCCCTATTGCCACCTCTGTTGGTGTTTACTGTACCTACCGTGATTTTTGGGGCTAGGATTTCCTGCTCCTTTCCAGTGCCTCCCCTGGCTAGTTTAAATGCTTGCCAATGAAGCATTTAAACCTATCACCTAGGAACCTGGTTCCCCTCCTGGACAGATGCAGCCCATCATGCCAGTATAGGCTTGCATCACTCCAGGTGGACCCCCAGTCCCCAATGAAGCCAAATCCCTGAGCTCTGCACCAGTTTTTCAACCACTGATTGAATCCCATGGTGCAGAACACCCTAGCTTCTCCTAAGCCATAGATGGGCAGCACCTCCGAGAAGGTTACCATGCCTGCTACTTGTCTAAGACCCTTCCCCATTTCACAAACTCTTCCTGCACTGCTCTAATCCCTTTCTTTGCCAGGTCATTTGTCCCTAGGTGGACAATGACATCCAGCTCCCTCCCCTGTGCAGCTGCTCTGGCAATCCTGAGTATTCGCTCCCTGTCCCTTCAAGCCATGGCGCCAGGCAGGCACCTTACCTCCCACTCCCCTTCCTCCCCCAGTTCTACCTTCCTAACAATGATGTCCCCCACCAGGAGTTGTTTCCTTCCCCTGTGGGGTCCCATGCCACCATCCTATGGGTCTCCTTTGTGGAAGTTCCCAGCATCCTCCTTGGTCTCCACTGCAGGTGCCTCCATAGAGGAACCACACTTTGCCAGAATAGCATAGGAATTGTGGAGAGGTACAACTAGAGGGATGCACCTCTGTTCCACTACCCTCACCCTCCCTGAGCCCACTGTGATCCAACCACTCCTCTTTCTTGGCAACCTCTGAGGCAATGGCAGTGGCACTGGTGGTCCCTGGATGGAGGAGGAGGTCCTACAAATCCTGGCCAACTCAGTCTGGAGATGAGAAACCTCCTCCCTCAGCCCAGAGAGGTGCCTGTAGATGGGACAACACCGCATCCTCCAGAATGTCTCCTGGAAGACTGCTGCTCCACAGTCACTGAACTGCACCACTCTCATCATGTCTTATTTCTGGCCCCTTAACTGTTGTTTGGAATCCTTACTCTTTCCTCTGTTTTTTTCTTTCTCTTCTCTCTCTACTTACTTTCTGCCTCTGTGCCCTTTAAGCTCCTGATTGTCCTGTTCTGTGACAAGAATATCCTATATTTCTCAGTAGACCCCTTTCTTGCTCAGAGGCAGGCCTCCAGCAGCTAGAGGGGTCCAGAGAGCTACTCTTGCCTTTCTAGGATGGTGGGTCTTTGGTGGCTCTGTAAGTTTGTATGTATGTAAGCTGCTTTAAGTCGAGAGGCTGTATTATCGACCAACCTGAGCAGATACTCAGATTATTTAGCCTGCAATTGGATCAACTCCAGACAAGTACTTTCAGAAGAAAAAGCAGAAAGAGATAATATTGTTTTAATTTCACAGACCCCCCTTTGGCTAAAGAGTGTCATGCAGGCAAGAGTAGAACACCAAGCAAAGTTAAACCTAGAAATTAATGCAAATAAATTGAAATTAATGTGTATGAACAAACATAACACAAAGGAAACTTGTGGCACATTGGACCCTTATGTTTTGAATTTTTTAGTAATTTTAGGTGTTTGGGAGTAAATATTGGAATTAAAGGTAGTTGGTCTATGCATGTAGATAAGATTAAGAAGCAATGCAAACCACAAGAGGGGTGCTAAAGTTCAGTCATTACTTTGTAGATAACTCATATACTGGTACATATAAGACTTTCAGTGCTAAAATAAATAGCCAATTTTTATTTAACACAGAGGTTTGGGGACTTCTCTGTAAGAAAGACAATTAAAAAAAATTAGATGTGATTGAAAACTCATTCATAAGGAACATTCCGGTACTACCCTATGACACACCAGCTACATACCTCTCAACCTTTTATCACCCAAATGAGTGATAAGATGTGTGACAAATGGACAAAATGTGTGACACATCATCAAATATGACATTGCAAGTTCAGAATACTGGGGAAATAAGTGCACTAATGTTTATAATATTTGCTGATAACCTAGCATCTTACATTAATATACATTTCTGCTTTAAAGTCTCAGTAGTCAGTGTGTAATGTCACCTTCTCAATGTAGAACAGAGGGTTTCTGAGAGATAATATGAGGACGTACCTCGTAATGTGTGACAACTGAGAGGCATGACCAGCTAAACAAATTAGCCAGCCTGGGAGTGGATCCCAGGGTGGTAGCCTGGGTAAAATATTAGCTGGATAACAGGACACAGAGGATAATAGTAAATGGAATCCACTCTGAAGAAAGAGGAGTTGCTAGTGGGGTACCACAGGGTTCAGTATTGGGTCTGGTCCTTTTTAATGTCTTTATAAGTGACATTGCAGATGGACTTGAAGGAAAAGTATGCCTCTTTGCAGATGACACAAAGATCTGCAACAGAGTTGATACACAAGGGTGAGTGGAAAGGATGAGAAGGGACTTGGCAAGGTTGGAGGAATGGTGAAAAGTATGGCAGTTTAGATTCAATGCAAAGAAGTGCAAAGTAATGCACCTGGGAAACCAAAGCCCAGGAGAAGAGTACACAATGGGGTAGTAACGACAACAAAAATGGAAAGGGACCTGAGGGTAGTCATATCAGATGACCTAAAGGTAAGTAAGCAATATGAGAAGGCAGTAGGGATTAGACACCAACAGAATTAAAAGGACACAACACAAACTAACAAAGATGATATTGGAAACCAAGGATCTACCATACATAGAGAGAGAATTAAAGGGCTGAATTCATACTCACTGGAGGAAAGAAGAAAAGGGGAGATCTATTACTCCTTTATGAAATTATTAATGATTCAAGCCTTATGGATGACATGGGAATTAAGCTTGAAGATCTAAACTCAAAAACACGGGGTCACGTATTACAGGTGATGGGAGGCTGATTTAGGTGCAATATAAGAAAGTACTTTTTTATGGAAAGGGTGGTAAATTTGTGGAACGGATTATCTGAGATTATAGTTACAATGAAAATACAGAGACAGTTAAGAGAAGATTGGACAAATACTTAGCAGGTGGCGGTAAACTAAAATCCTATAATGATTCTTAGGAGCTCTTATGGGCCATGGCCTTTTCTCGCTACTCAACAATAGTGACAGTAGTGATCGTATATACAACCAGGAGGTAAAGTTGTTTTCCTTGTACTAGAAAGGAAAACAGCAACTGGTTCTCATGATCCTGACTTCATAGAACCCTGTCTGTAAACCTTATTACAAACTTTGCTAACATAACATAGAGGATAATGTATGGGTCACTATCATTAACATGCATGTGTACCCATAAAAAGATTGCCACGGTGACCATTTAAACCTCGAGAGCAAAACACAAGAGGTTTTGGTCACTGTGGCAACCTTGAGATGGGGGTATCATGTCAATACAGTGATGCAGTTTTAGCAGCATCATATGGGTGACTATTATAGTGCCAATACACTAAGGTGACTGTGTTGAACGAGAAGCAAATGGAGCTATATGACAATAACAGCACCTCTGCCATAAAGGCAACGATGCTAAGAGGGTGAAAGAGAGATGGCGTATAAAAGGTGTAATATCACAAACAGTGATTCAAAAAGCAAAAAGGAACTTACCTCAATTGACAATAGCTTACTCCCACGATCCAGGTGCGACCTGGTGTGGTAATCCTTAAGATAGGGGGTGTTTAGAGGACACAGCTCCCCATGGGGGGTGCAGGGGGGGTGGAGCCCACCTGCATGACAGGTACAGGATGGGTGGGGAGGCATGTATAAAGGTGCACCTTAGGGATGGCCACCTCAGGTAGTGCTGAAGATCAATACCTGCCTGGGGGCATGTCATCCTGACACATGGCAATTCTTGGACTGCATTCTTGAGGAGGAGAGGATGTCCATTGTGAGTATGGAGCAGGTCATTTCAGGTGCGGTTGATGGTTCAAGCTGTGGATGGTATCGGGAACTCACAAAGTGAATAGTCCAGGTTGTGGGTGAGTACTATTCCCGACCTCACCTGGAGTATCTATGTGGTGTTGCCTACAACATACATATTAATGTGTAATATGGTATATAATCACTCACTGACACAGTGAGCTGTTCATGGCATTGCTGTAATTAGCATTCGTTGTTATTGCCGGTCACCGTAATGTGTTGTGCTCTGTAATATTCGCCCAAACTGTAATTGCTGAGTAAACTGCACTGTACTGACATGGAATCTGAGATGGGTACAACTAAGTATTTTTTCATCACCGCTACTCCCTGCACTTGAGTGGTAGTGATGAAAATAAGTGCACTTCAGCACTTGAGTCACCACCATGGCTGGTTCAGGAAGAATGGAGGCTCGTGAAGGCGCATGCGTGGTCCTGATCCATGTGGTTATACCATCGATGTGATGTACCATCCATGGGTTAACAACAAAGTGACGATGGTATAACAAGCCTGGTAAAAGATAGATTTTGTCATGTGACACCATTCTACCACACATTATAACATGGTCTGACCGCTAGCCTTTTCACCTCCCTCCCAGGTTTGCTGCACTGGTATCCTGTGGCCTGGAACCCCTTTACCTGCCTTATCAATTTGATGAGTCTCCAATTCAGCCTTCACCTGTGGCAAATGTTGGTTTCAGAAGACCACAGGAGGCATATCTTCTGTTCCTTCCAGTGTTCTTCAACCACTTTGTGTGAAAATTGGATTTTTTTCCATTTTGAGATAATTGTCATAGTCATAAAACCAGTCATCCCCGACAGTATATCAACAAAGTTCAAAATTGCCTTTTGTGAAAAAACTGAAGGTGCAGTGTATTAAATAGTTGGTACAGCATAGCAAAATGCTATGCAAAGCTAGGAGTTATGCTAACCATTTCCAGAAATGAGTAGCAGTAGACTGCTAACCATTTTTTCATTGAGTCCATGGCACAGTAGACAAAATTAATAAAACTATCTAATTTTAAATTTTGCTAACCATTCTGTGCCACATGCTGTGCATTTTCACAGATGATTAGCACTGTAGTGTGCAAAACTCCTAATCATTTTTTTTGGCTTATTTAATACCCTGGTGTGCCAAAATGCATCAGCAGTGACATCATCCATTTGAATGTTGGGATTACTGAGTGTACCACTGATAGCTCGGTCAGCCTCAGAGTACTGTTGTCCGTTAGTGTGTTATGGTTTTGTTTACGTTGTCTAGACCAAACCCAGAAAACACTGCAAATGTCTTGATATGAGAATAATGAAACATAACTTCTTACTTTCATTAAAGAGCAGCGATAAACTTAAATATATTGCATATGTGAATGTGAGTTACATTTCTAAAAGTCAATATACTGTACAGTATAGAAACAAAAAATGTAATATGAGCGAACATGGTAGAGACAATGCCATATGGGTACAGGCAGAATTGCATAATACTACGGTGAAAAAGGTGTTTTCCTGGTAAATGTGCTGATTTGGATTACTTAAATGGCAATAACCATAGGGCTTAAAGTGTGAGGAAAATCTGCTAGGCTTATGGGGGCCACAATTATAAGAAAGTGAATAGAATCCTGTCAAAGAGGCCTGCATTACTTGAAAGTGCTGTTTTCCTTTTAATCTTTAAATATGAGGCATAAAACATGAGATACTGCAAGACATACTGTAGAGGAGGGAAAGGTACTAAAATAAAATGACAGATAAAGGTAATAGAACACTTTATACACAGGCACACTAAAATCAGCAGTATTTGTTAGTCATCATATCGTTTTTTTTTTTCAGCAAGAATAATTCTCTGGAAAAAAAAAATATCTAGATGTCCATTTTGCTTCTTGTTTTCTTTCATTCCTGAACCAAAATATGGGGCTTTGATGTTTTTAAATGTTCACGCTCCCATGCCAAGCGTACCATGAAAAAAAAAATGTAATATCTTGGCACAGTGTGGTGCTGTTTACCATCAGAAACATTTGTTAGCACCATCCTAATACATACACAGTATGAATGTGGTCTGTATATTTAATAGGTAACCTCATCAGAGGAGATTTTTTAAAACTGCGAAGTTGTGGCCTCCATCTTTAATGACATGAGTCATTAATTACATCATTAACTATAAAAGTTGTTTTAAAAATATTTGAGAAAACTGAAAATACTGAGGAGGTCAGAAAAACATTTTTGCTAAAAGCATGGCAAGATCAATTTTCTTAACAAATACTGCTACCCTAAAGTTATGGTAAGGGAACACACATAGTGTGCATACTGGCTTGACACCCAGTGAGACCTCCCTTGAATACCTCACAATATTTTTTCCTGACTCTGGCACCCAGTCAGGCTGCCAGGTACTCTGTAAGCTCTGATTCAACCTAGTCTTCATTTGCTGCAAGAGCACTGTTTGCATAAATTAAATTTTGGTAATGAACAAGAATCTGTGGAAAATACTCTACGGATTTTTACGCGTTCTAACTATAGTCTGTATTCCTATGTGCTGGTGTGCCTTTGTCTCAGCCTTTGAAGTACATTATTTACTGTTACACTGTATGGGGTAAGCCTGGTTTATATTATTTTGGAGCTGAACCTCTGTTTAAAGTTACTTTACAGTATGGTCAATGGAATGGTAATTCTAATAGTTCTTATGTTATTCCCAGTTTACACAAAGAAATAGTCAGCAATACATAACTTTCTATGCATATTTCCTGCATAGTATGTCTTGTAGTAGTCAGTTCTTCAATATCTCTGTGAGAAAGCTGCATTTTAGTTACTTTCCAGGCTGATTTCTCTGGCCACCTGAACAGGTGGTGACCCTAAGCAAGTCACTTAACTTCCTTGTGCTCCCAGGTCACACCTGTAAACAAGCTTTCAGCTTAGTCTCTCCTGGTAAAAAAAACAAAACAAAACAAACAAACAAAAAAACAATTATGCTACCATTAAAAATGCAGGGCTTACTGAGGAAAACAAATATACAATTTTCCTACGTCCCTTTTAGTTTGAAATAGCTTAGTGTAAAAATGATAAAATCAAGTTCTGCCCCTCTGAGTATTTATTCATTTTCAAGCTGTCCTGGAAGCAAATCGGTTAAGTCAAATTTAGAAAATGTTCAAACTTACTTGACGTGTTTTGTTTTGTGTGTGATTGAAAGTTCAACATCTTTATCATTAAAGATTAAAAAAGCTAGCAAAATTGTGACCCTTCAGCAGATGAATCATTCTGGAAAGAAGAATTTCACAACACATTGACAAATACTGCCTTTGCTATCCGGTTTATGCTGGTACGTACAGCTGTCTGTCTTACCCTCTCTGCTTGAAGGTGGCACAGCTAAGAATTTTTATGACTGGAGTAGGAAATCGGAAAATAACAAATAATGAGCCAGTTAAAGGACAGTCAAAAATCCTGACTCGGAGCATTAGCCATGCTACTGCGTTGCCATCATAAATGGGGACGCCATGGCATAGGCCCACCTCCAATGTACTGTAGAGATGCAGTGGATGAGAAAGCATGCTCTAGATTACAGATCAACTACCCAATTAAACTAAAAAAACTTTAAAATATGTTGTTTATGATTAGATCTTTCAGTACAACTTTATAGTAACATACAAGTTTGAAAGTAAGACACTTTTTATTTTGCTCATGACAAGAAATTGTTCTTTTTCGAAACATTTCCCTGATTTGGGTTTTGTAGTGTTTAGAGCTAGAAAAGCATACTGGAATTAATACCAAGCTAAGGCTTGCTCTCACAGGTGCCACGTGCAGTACGAAGCCCATTTTCAAACTAATCTGACATTTACACATGGGTATTTGAGGTTCAGTGCTAATAACTTGTTTTGTTTCTATGATATGCCATAGGCAAGGCACAGGACACACTGTTAACTTAAAATACGAAACATTCCTGAAAATGTTCCATCTCCTTAAAGTGGGAAAATCATAAAGGCAGTGTGAAAAATGAGGAATGTATCATATGTTCATAAGCGAATGACACAGAACATTTAGCATTCAGCAGCAGAAAGAAGGACTTTGGTGCATTGAATATTTACTGCTATTTTTGCACCACAGTATAAAATAGTTTCTGTTTGAGAATCCCAAAGTACTACTGTAGGACAGAAATCAACACGTGTGGGAGAGGCCAGAAAGGAACTGACTCTCTGGAGCAGCTGAAAAGTACTGAGTGTCAACATGAAAAGCAAACTCCCATAAGAATCATTTGTGACCAAATGACATACAATTTGTCAGTTGCATGCATCTATACAGGAAACTACTAAACTGCATTTTGGATACCATACTTTTTTGAACATGCTTGCTCTACACAAAGCAGATTCAAGACAGCACACATAAATCAAATTAACATGACTTACAGGATGTTCCAACTCTTCCAGTGGTAGGGAATATACAGTAGTATAATGTACCTAATATTCTTTATTTTTCACCTAATAGGTAAATTGTGGTGAACCCTGTCAGTCATTTTTTTTCCTCCAGAAACTGTGGTTTAAATACTGAACATCATTCTATTACAGTTTAGTCTTACTGTTCTTTTACTAAAATCAATACGTGTTTCTGAGTCACACACTGGTGGTAAGTGCATTGTAGAACTGAATAATGACGTTTATGTCCATTTTAGTGTAGAATTCTATAGTAGAACACAAGTACATTGTGATAACAATGGAAGAGTTAAGTAATGGCATAAACAACATCATACAGCTATAAAACAGTCCTTACGAGCAGTATATAAAACAGAAACATCCAGGAAAATTCCTTAATGGCCACTACAGATGAAAAAGGAATGGAATGAGAACCAGTCTTTTAAAAACAGTTTCTTAAGAAAATAGGCTTGCAGGTTCAATGCAGTTCACATTTAAACTGACTTTGCAACTCTTTGAATGTCAGCAATGGAAAAGCACTGAACTTGCCTCTCACAGTCTGATTTCATAACATGGGTTTGTGCCTTTGTAACATAAAGGTTGAACTACTGTGTTTCCATACGTGGACTATCCTGAGGAGTTAATCCATTGACTTCAGCTAGTGCAGAATTCCACAGCACAGGAACACGCAGCGTCATGAACCTGTGACTCTGGTCTGGGGGGTCCTGCATTGGTCACCTACTAGTTCTTAGACAGACTTTTAAGTTACTTAACACAAATAGATTTGCACTCGGGTTTGTGGTGCTAATAGGAAAGTTCAGTCATATATTTTCACACAATATTCCAACACTCACCACCTTCATATCTAAATATTAAGACACCTTCTCTCGATCATATATTTTATACCCAAAAACCTTTATTTAACACCATACCACACTTCCCCGCCTGACATTTTTTGGACGCATGTCCTTTATTAAAGGCTGGGGAACACCAGATGAGCCCATGTTTAAATATAAAAACCATTTCACTGGAGCAATCATGACATCATTATCTAATCCCCCTCTTATTAGTTCTCATTGATAAAAAAAAAAGTACCTAATTATTGTCTTTAATAGATTATGTGCATCAGTTATGTAAGAGCTAAACTATTTCATATAATCAGTCAAACACAATACATACATAGAGGTAGCTTGTTCATTAAATACTATTTAAAACATCTGTTCTAAATACATTATCATATCAATGGGGGGAGGGTTAGGAAGGAAGGGAAGGGAAAATATTTTTTTTTGTATATGCACCAGAACAACTATCTATGAACATAGTGAATAAATAGAGGGGAATGGGGAGTGGGGGGGGATAATAAAAACTAATTTAAAATACACAATCACATTTTCTGCATACTGTAATTCCTCATACCAAAAACTCATAACATTTCCATAAATACGGTTTAGTACCTAATCTCAAAATAGGCTTGCAGGCTAAATACAGTAATACAGTTCACCTTTAAACTGACTTTACAACTCTTTGAATGTCAGCATGGAAAAACACTGAACTTGCCTCTCACAGTCTGATTTCACAACATGGGTTTGTGTCTTTGTAACACAAAGACTGAACTACTGTGTTTCTATATGTGGACTATCCTGTGGAGTTAATCCATTGACTGCAGCTAGTGCAGAATTCTACAGCACAGAAACATGCAGTGTCACGGACATATGACTCTGGTCTGGTGGGTCCTGCTTTGGTCACCTACTAGTTGTTAGACAGACAAAGTTTCTTACATATGGAGCCAACATGGATTGAGATTTTCCTATTTCAGGGGCCTCCTGGTGTCATATGCCCCAGACCGCTTCCTTAGATCTGAAAAATATGACCTGTTAGCAGTTTTACTATTCAGACAGCAAAAACCCTACATGTTCAGTGGTTGCAACTTAATAATGGGAGTTCCAGTTCTACCTGAATGTATTCACCAGCCCTGCTCAGTCTTTTCTCAGTCATTAAAAAAAAAAATGCCCCAAAATATATTTTTTGTAGCAGGCCTTTATATTTTGTGGTGGTAAAATATTTTTATGTAAGGTGTACAAGTACTCTGCAAAAGGCACCACATATGCATTTTAATAGCAAAAAAAACATTATAATGAGCTAGAGTTAGACTTGTTACACTGCAGAAGTCAGTTTGGACTACTGTTTGGAGCACAAAACTGTGACACCAGAAACTCAGGTTTGAATCCCACAAGCACCACTTACTGTATTCACACACTGTGTAACTCTAAGGCCCTGTCCACACTGCTACTTTGGGGGACTGAAACGGTTTCAAAACCATTACCAATCTTACTGTTACCATGCGTCTGCACTGATGAAATCATTTTTGGAAGTAGTCACCTCCCATCCTCACTGTGATGTTGTGAAGCATATCCATGGAGATGTTTTTAGTCATGTTCAATGCCGGTTTTGGTCTCGCAATGTCGGTGATCCCAGAGTGCATTGTGAAACATCATGCCATATCCCATCATACCTCAGTACTTTTCCATGTTAACAGCACACAAGCATGATGGAGGCAGCAGTTTCAACAAGATGTTTGCCCTTTTGGTGCTGTCTCAGTGGTTCCGCAGACAGCAGGAGTCTGAAAGAGCTAAAAAAAGAAGATGGGCAGCCAGGCATGAGAGGGCACAGAACGTGACTGAGTTACGTAGAAAGATAGCAATGGGGATTACATTGCTGCATAAGTTGACAGTTTGCTGCTATGTCTGTGAGTCAGTGCCTCATGTTATATAGAGCTTGGCAAGATCATCTACTCGGTGGGACAACATTGTGCTTGACTCATGGACTGAGGAGCAGTGGCTGGCCAATTTTCGAATGTCCAGGTGCATGTTTACAGCTCTCTGGAGTGAACTGAGGCCACACATTAGCTGGATGGACACACAGTTGCGCAAGGCAGTTCCTGTGGAGAAAAGAGTTGCCATCACTTTATGGTGCCTGGCAACCTACATCGAATACAAAACTCTTGGCCACCTGTTTGGAGTGGAAAGGTCCACAGTGGGGGAAATTGTCATAGAGGTGTGCCAGGCAATAGTGAGTGTACTGTTGACAAAGGTGATCAGAATCCACAATGTGGCCCAAGTTATCCAGGGTTTTGAGAGAGAGTGGTACTTCCTGAACTGTGGAGGAGCCGTGGATGGGACACACCAGGGAATGCCACTGAATATTTCAACAGGAAGTCATACTACCCTGTGGTCATGCAGGCTATTTTTGACCATAAGTTTAAATTTATTAAAATTAATGTGGGCTGGCCAGGGAAGGTACATGATGCCAGAGTGCTGAGGAACAGCAGACTGTATTTTGTTGGACAGAGTGACAAGCTGTTTCCTGCCCTGAACCTTGACATTGGTGGTGTGAGTGTTCCCATTGTCATTTTGGGAGACCCTACCTATCCCCTCCTCCCATGGCTGATGAAGCCATACAGTGACTTCAATGTGCCAATGAAATGTAACTTCAGCTATCACTTAAGCCGTGCTAGAATGGTTGTTGAATGCACCTTTGGGCACTTAAAAGGGCGATGGAGATTTCTCCTGAAAAGGAATGAGTTTTACATTGGGAATGTGCCATACATCATTGGAGCCTGCTGTGCACTGCGCAACTTGTGTGAGGACAAATCAGAGGCATTTGTAGACATCTGAGTTAATGAAACTGATAATGCCCAGTTCCCTCAGCCTGATGACAAAGCATCAATAAATCAAAATCTTTGTTTAACCAGGCAGGCACCATTGAACAGAGCTCATTTTCAAGGTGAACCTGGGGTAAGGTAAAACTACAGAAGGATACAACAGGATTGCAAGTGCTGCCAACATGGCAGTATACATTAGGACAGATGTGAACAGGATTTACACAGATCTAACATACACAAAAAATACTAAGTATACAAAGCTACCGTAACATAAGAGAAATGTAAAAGTTGATCACAATTTTATTTATTTTTTTTCCCCCAGAGGGCAGCAAGTAAGAGGATGCGTGAGATAGAGAGGGAGAGGAGAGGGAAGGGATATGGGCCGAGGACTGGTAGGTGGGGGGGCAGGGATAAGCACAATGGCAACAAACCGTGGTATTAAAGGAAGCAGTCACAGGATTCACTGAGTTTGTGAGTGATTAAAGTTTTAAAAGCCGCGAGCGTGCAAGGAATTTCAGGGATTTTTGCAACTTGTCCCACAGCAAAGGAAGTGCATGGCTTAATGCCGCCCTGCTGAAGCGGGATCTCACCTTTGGGATTTGCAGGGTTACGTAAGAAGCACTTCTTAGGCGTAGTTAGGTTGGGGGCTTAAAGGTAGGCAATCAGTGATATAGCGGTGTAGGTTATTGGTAATGGCTATGACGGTCCATAGTACCGCGTTTCTCTGGCGCCTAAGGGTAAGGGAAGGCTAGGCCACAGCAGTGTATAGGAGACAGTGATGGGTGGAGTAGGGGACCTCCGTTATAAACCTTAATGCTCTGTGGTAGAGTATACCGAGTTTTGCAAGTGAACCAGCAGGACCTTGGCTATAAAGGAAGTCATCATAGTCTAGCAGGGGGAGAAAAGTATTTGGGCTAGTTGTTTTTTGCATTCCTGCAAAGGAGATGTCAGCTGTGGCAATGAACAGGAAGGCCTCTTCCATTTGTGACGTACTGGCTAAGTATTTGAATAACCAGTAATACCATCTTAGCACCACTCAATGGTGAGTAGTGTGACTGACTGCATACAGGGTATTTACACTGCTTAATTTCTTAATGGTTCAGAGCAATATACAAGGCCCACAAAAGTAACATTTTCCAAACAATTTTTTTTTTAGAACACAGGTGTTACATAACTACTGCAATATTGGTATTTACCTGTAAAAACACTGCATAGCACATCTGTAGGACATCGAATATGTTATGTGAAAGTTATCTTTAATGCCGCCAGACAATGTTTCTGGCACAATAGTTTATTGATTAACCTGTCTACAGTTATGCTGAATAAATGCATGCAAATAATTATCAGATCACTGGTGATTGTTTTCAGCTTGCAAAATGTAATTTTTGATTAACACCCTTATTCAGACAATGACAGAACGTTTTCTGTAATGTTTTAAGCATGAGATGGCTGATTATCCTAACTTTCATGAATCAGTTCACTAAAAACAAACTGTGAAGAAACACATTCATTGAACAGTCATGTTATTTTTAATTTCATTCATATGTTGAGGCCTAATAATTTTATTATGCTCTAATGTTAATACGTTTCTCTTGAAATAAAATATTGTTGTTAACCTCTAACTTGTGTTTCTGATATAAAAGTTATGTTCTATGGTGCTTGACAACATTTTCTCAGTAACTTCTAATTGGTTGTGGTGGTGGTGGTGGTGGGGTTGCTGGTGTTGGGGGGCAGATTTGTAAAAAATGTGTTTTTTTGGTAGCCTAGCACAATGAGCTCTGTGTGCCAACAAGAACAATAACATCAATAATAAATGGCACAAGTGTCCCATACTAGTTAACTTCATTGAATACGAAGTAGTATTTTAAAAGACAAAGAACCTCAATGTGCAAACACTGAGGCAATGGTTACCCCAGAGGGCATTTGACTAGGAAGTCAAGTTTCAAGGAAATACAAAATCACACATGCCCATACAATGCAAGGCATCATGGGCTGCTTATGCAAATCACCACAGAATATTATGCTGATTCAACCTTAAGAAGAATTGCATGGTGCCGAAAGGCCTCTCACACAGTTTGCAAAGGGTGCTAACAGGTGATACAGACACCTGTTTCATCCTACCAGGACTCATCAGTATGCCTCATCTGTTTGACACCCCCAGTGGAATGAACCAGCTACCCTAAGACGGTCTGTCTGGGTTATGTTGTGGTGAACCAATTAAAACAAAAAACTATTTAAAAGACAAAGAACCTCTGTGTGCAAACACTGAGGCAATGGTTACCTCAAAGGGCATTTGGCTGGGAAGCCAAGTTTCAAGGAAATATAAAATCACACATGCCCACACAATGCAAAGCATCATGGGCTGCATATGCAAATCACCACCGAATATTATGCTAGTTCAATTTTAAGCAGAATTGCATGGTGCCAAAAGGCCTCTCACACAGTTTGCAAAGGGTGCTAACAGATGACATAGACACTTGTTTCGTCCTACCAGGACTCATCTGTTTGACACCCCAGTAGTATTTTATGTTTGTCAGCCCATTGGGTACACAGTGGACATGCACTGCACACATTGCCATAACCAAGGGTCAGTAACAAGAGCATCTAAGTAGTGAGCCTTGCATGGCCTAACCTCACATTTTTTAACTGTATTAAGTGTCAGTTATACATTAGTAACCTAAAAAAAGGTTTATACTGTACATTAAAAACAGGACTGTGCCAAATCCTCAACAATCCATAAAATGTGCTTAACCATAGCAAGGCAATTTACTACTGTACTGCAAAGAATTTCAACAGATTATTAGGCTTTGCAGATCAATGCAGTACATCAGTGCTACAGGCCACAAACTTAAATAGGCCTCAGTGTGTGTGTGTGTGTGTGTGTGTGTGTAGCTCCATGGACGTGTATGAAGGATGTCAGGTGCTGTAACAATACCTTTGTACATCAGTGGGGCATAAACTTAATACCTAGAGGCTGGTCCAAACAAATTCTTCACTCAGTAGTGCTTGAGTGAAACTTGCATCATGAATGTATGAACTGGCAGTCTAACTTTGTTCAGTGCTTGTGGTGTCATTGTCATTGCTTTCACCTGTGCATTTGAGGGCATCTGATGTGTGGGGGTATGTAGTTGGGGGTACAGTTAGAGCCATGTGGCATGGGGCTTGGTTAAGGGGCAGCAATGATGGGGCTGCTAACAAGGATATGCATGAGCTATGTGGTGGGAATGGTGTTTTCCTGGAAAGCATGACTGTGTGCTAAATTTTGGAACTTCTGTGGTTCGTTTATGAGGGGGTTACTAGCATTGGCATGGGAATGTGAGGTTGACTGCATCTTATGGGTGGGAGTATGTGGTTGGGGTGCATATGTAAAGCTATGCAGCAAGATACTTTGTTTAGAGGACCCAATGATGGGACAGTAGCAGGGATATTCATGTGCTGTGGGTTGGGAATGGTTGGTCCTTAGAAAGCAGGACCAGCGATGTTACTATGGAATTGCAGGGCCATTAATCTTGACATATTATTAAAAAACTGAGCATTCTGCTCTTCCTCCTGTTTTTGTAATCTTTCCTCATCTTCCTTTCCTCACGCACCCTCTGTTTCTCGATTTCGACCAGCTCCTTATGCTGGTCCTGCAACATTCGTCTGGTCGGTTCAAACACCGCCTCCATCATATCCTGCATCCTATTGGTTTTCTTTTTTTGTCCAAAGGTTAAACAATGGTTCACTGCCATGTTTCTGTGACATCCCACTGGATCCTGATGCAGTAGAACCAAATGCACTTGAACAGGATGAGATGTCGGCTGCTGCTAACTTGGTGTCCTTAGATATAGACACTGTACTGTAATGGAGTATCCCCACCATCTTCACTGTCACTGGTAAGTACAGTCTCACCTGCTAGCTCTCCTTCTGAAAGACAAAACAACTATTCTAAGCATTTGGGATGCAAAGTAATGATTCTTAAAGAAGAAAAAAAATGTGTTTGTTTCAACAATACCTGATTCCACTAAGTCAGGGACAGGATAATCATCCATGATGGCTTCTGATTCTGTTATATTTGCCTCTCCTCCCACCATGCTGCTTTCCAGAACAAACTGAGGCTCCGATGTGGGTTTGGTGCCCAGAATTTTGTCCAATTGATCAAAGAATGGACAGGTGATTCAGTCACCACCAGACTGATGGTTACTGTCCCTGGTCTTGTAGTACTTGACCTTCAGCTATTTAATTTTGTCCCTACACTGTTTTGCAGTGTGCTCAACCCTATGGTCACAAAGAAATTCTGAAACTTTCTGATAGACCCATGTGTTGCGATGGAAGTTTGAAAGTTCGTCCTGGATGCACTCCTGCGACCAGTATTCAATTAGCAATCTGGTTGCCTCAATGGACCATGTAGCACTGCAGTCTCTCATGGTACAGTATTGTAGGATTGCTAACTGGAAAATATGAGGATTTGCTATGACACTACTATTTTCAGTAACACACTGACAATCACAAAACAGCAACACTTTCCTGATCGCCTATACCACTATTATTGATGAACAGAAGTGACAACAGCTCTTTGATGACTTATGTCAAGAACTGACAATGTCCTGCTATTACTGGATTGCTAACTGCAACATATAAGGAGTTGCCAGCCAGCGCGATGATTGCAACACAGCACCAGTCTCCTGATAGCCTATGGCACTTACAACAAGTGACAGCAGCTCTTCAGAAAATAGTGATTTGCTTTTCAAATGTCCTACTCTAAGATTAATTTACTTCCACGTACTGAGTTCATCAGAATCCACCATGCATGCCTTCCTAATGCAAGTAACCATGGGATACATGCATGGTGAATTCTGCTGTCATGGAGGACCAGCATACTTGATGCAGCTATGGTCGCCCGTCCACACAGGTAAGACAAACGGTTCAGCACAGGACATGTTACCAGCATCGATCAATCTCAAAACCACCTCAATACAGGTCTCAAGATCAGTTTCCAAAATGCTTTGTGAACCGTTACCAGTGCAGACACAAACCGTTTCAACACATCATGGTAATGGTTCAACCCACCAGTAATGGTTTACAAGCCTCAGTTTGGATAGGGCCTTAATCAGCTACTTAACCCCCCTGTGCTTAACAGAAAGGCAGTGGTTTCAAGGTACGGTTTCAAAGCAGATGATGAAAATAAAAATGGTGCACTACTGGAAAGAAAAGTAAAGATCCATGTGCAGCAATAAAGTGAAAGACAGGACTTTAACAAATCAAATCAGTGCAAAAAACAGTGAAAACAGCACACTCACTCTGGCGCATTGAATCAACATAGTGACCCTAGTGATCAAGTATCACTGTGCTGATGTGAAGCATTGGGTGAGTGTGGCATTCTCATCAGTTTTCTAGTCCTTTCTCACACTTTATTGCTGCACAAGCATATTTAATTTTATATCCATTATTGTGCCATTTTTGTGCTCAGTGTCGATTCTTCTGCTGTGGAAGCATCTGTTCCTGCTGTGAGCACATGGCCCAGCATTTTTTCTGCAGTTTTCCAGAGCAGACTGGGTGAATTTGATGTCTTTATCTTACATTTCTATGTTTCTATGATTTTGCATTTCTCTGTTACTAAATTCTCTCCTATATATATATCTCTAATCTATCTCTGACACTTTCTGTGATCATCAATGGCAGCAATACTCCTTCGCTCCTCCTCCTGGATTGTACAGAGCACTGACATGCAGTTTGTATGAGAGGTGCTATGTAAAACCATATTCTTTTCCTTCTCTTTCCAATCATTCTTTACACAAAGCCAAAACGACATATGGAAATATATATATACATATAAATATATTAGAGTCATTTATGTTTCAAATCAATTTGTATGTAAATTTTAAAATATACTTTCATCAACGCCAGCACAGCAGTAGAGCCACCAGTACTAGTAGTAGTAATGCTTTATTGTTCTTCCAAAACTTTCTGAGTTGGACATTACAGTGTTAAAAATTAATAACAGACTATTTACATAAAAGTCCCAGTGCAAATTACATACAAAATTCATAGATAGGTGCAAAGCTGCTAGTTAAGTATGCAACAGTGAAGCCGGCCCGGTGGCGCTGAGGGTTGAGGCGCTGGACACCACACCTCGCGCCACGCCGGCAACCCGGGTTTGGGAGTGAGCCCGGGCCGCTGAGGGTCGGCAGGGGGAGAAGAGATTGAGCATCTGTAGGACAGCTCTCTCTTCTTAGGGGAGGGTTGGGGATGCGATCACTAGTGTAGCGGCCTCTGGTGGCTGTCAGGGGCGCCGACTAGCGACACAACAAAAGCGGGGGCGGAGTTGCGGCATTACGTTGCCTTGACAAGCCGCACTCCATGGGGCGGGTTAGGGAATGTGGCAAAAAAGTAGAGAAAACCCCATTTCCTGGGGATAGATGAAGGCACCTTGTCTGCCCAGCAGCCCACACTTCCAGTACTGGGCTATCTCATCTCCAAGGGGCCACTCGTGTTCACTGGGCACTTTGCCCTATAAGATAGAGCACCCTGGGTGGATAGGATGGCCCTACCTCTGGAGGGTTCAGACCCAGAGGTGGTGCTCGGTGGCACGAAGGAGAAGGACTAGTCACAGGGGAAGTTAGAGGCTGGGTACCCAGGGTTGCTGGAAGGAGTTCTCCAGAAGTGGAGATAAAAAGAGTTAAAAAAAAAAAGTATGCAAAAGTGTCTGAAAATCTACAGTAAGTCAAGTCAAGTCAAGCTTTATTTTTATAGCGCCTTTCCAAGCCAAGGCGCTGTGCATAAAACCAAATACAGCCAATATAAATAAGGTTAAAACAGTAAATTAGTTAATCCATATTCTAGGAAGGCTAGATTAAATAAATATGTTTTTAACTCAATTTTAAACCTATCAATGGTCAGGCATTCTCTCAACCGACGAGGTAGAGAATTCCACAGGGTTGGTGCCGAGAAGGAAAAAGCTTGAGAACCAGATGTCTTCAGTTGTACCCTGGGAATCTCCAGCAATCCCTTGTCAGTGGAATGGAGGTGGCAGAGGGGGCAGTAGGGTACCAGGAGATCTTGCAGGTAGCCAGGTCCCTGATCATGTAGGGCTTTAAAGGTTAGCAAGCCAACCTTAAAGGTGATCTGCCACTGAACAGGCAGCCAGTGCAGTTCACGGAGCACAGGCATAATATGACTGGTCCTAGAAGTTCCAGTCAGAAGCCTGGCTGCCGCATTCTGCACCAGCTGTAAATGGAGGATTTCAACCCCTGGTAGCCCTAGGTAGAGGGAGTTGCAGTAATCGAGATAGGTAGTGACAAAGGCATGGACTAATGTTAGGAGATCATCTGGAGGAAGCAGCTGTTTCACCCAGGTGATATTCCTAAGATGATAAAAAGATGATTTAATAACAGCCAAAATTTGAGGCCTTAGAGTCAAACCATCGTCAAAAATATCACCCAGATTTCTCACCTGGTCCGAGGTAGTGAGCTGTGTACCAGCAAGCAACAAGCCTGATGGTTGTCCAGCCCCCAGACCCGCCCCCAGACGACCTGGGTCCACTACTAACACTACAGTCTTTTCTGGATTCAGTCTCAACCAGCTGGAGCTCAACCAAATTCTGATCTCAGTAAGGCAATTATTTAGCACGGAAAGTGCATCATTGTGACTGGGCAGAAAGGACATATAAAGCTGAGTGTCATCTGCATAGCAGTGAAAACTCAGACTGTATTGCCTGATGATATCTCCCAATGGCAGCATGTACACTGCAAACAACAGGGGGGTCAAAATGGAGCCCTGCAGCACCCCACAGAACAGGGAGTGAGCACCAGAGGAATAAATTCCAGTGGCAACTCTCTGAGACCTGCCCATGAGGAATGAGTAGAACCATTTAAGGACTGTACCAGACAGCCCACAAAAGAGCCGCAGGCACTCCAGTAGCACACCATTGTCTACAGTGTCAAATGCAGCAGAGAGAGCAAGAAGGACCAGAATGGTACGTGCCCTTCGATCTCTAGCCATTAGGAGGTCATTCAATACCCGGACAAGAGCAGTCTCCATGCTATGCTTCTTTCTGAAACCAGATTGGAGAGAATCACAAACATTGTATGTTGTAAGATGATCATCCAATTGCGACGCAACCACTTTTTCAATAACCTTACCAACAAATGGCAAGTTTGAGATAGGCCAGTAGTTAACTAGACAGTCTGGATCCAAGGAGGATTTCTTAAGGAGTGGTCGAATGGATGCCTCTTTGAGGGAGTCAGGAAAGACCCCACTCTCCAAGGACTTCCAGACAATTTCAGCAAGGATCGGGCAGATAACATTGACACATCCCATTAAGAGGGGGGCAGGGCCCGGATCTGAACTACAACTGGTAGAGCGCAATGTTTGGATGGTCTTTGCAATGTCCATGAATTCTGGCAGGTATAAATCTGACCAGACTGACCGAGTGCATGCCACCTCCTGTCGATCACTGCAATCCCTCATAGGAGAGACCGGACCAATGCCAGACCTGATGCTGGCAACCTTGTCTGTGAAAAATCGAGTGAACTCCTCGCATCTTAGCTATGAAAAAGCTTCTCTGGGCTGGAGACAGATTAGATTGCACAATCTGTCAACAGTCCGGAAAAGTTGGGCTGGTCGATTTTGCGCAGCAGAAATCTCCCTGGACAGGAATTCTGCCTTCTTACGGGTGATTTCTGATTGATAGCTATCATAATGTGCCATCAATCTAAGCCTGTCAGCATCATGGCTGGACTTCCGCCAGGCTCTCTCCATCCTTTGGCCAACTCGCCTCAACTCCTTCAAGGAGCCATCAAACCAAGGGCTCCTTGGGTGAAGGGTGAGAGGTCGAACACGAACAGGAGCAATCTTGTCCAGAGCGTCTCCCACTGCCTTATTATAGGCTAGTATAGGACCATCTGGACTCATGCATTCACCTGATAAGCCCGATAGGTCCAGCACCGCCAACAGGTAGCTAGGATTAATCCCCCTTAAAGGGCAGTACTGAACCATCTCCATAGGGGCAGACCTATTGGGGAGCCCTGAAGCTGAACCTTATGGTGTGATGGTCAGACCAGCTGACTAGTTCCACCCCTAAATCAGCTATCTCCATACCCAAAAGGAAGATCAGATTCAGCGAATGACCCACTACATGGGTTGAGGAGGTAACTACCTGTGTAAGGCCCAGCGTCGTCATCAGCTGGAGGAGATTTTGACCAAAATACGAGAGTTCATCATTGACCCAGGCATTGAAGTTCCCCAGAACAATCCATCTGGGGGACCTCAACACTATGTCAATGAAGAAGTCTGCTATCTCCTGCAGGAATTCTCCTCCATCTCCTGGTGGACGGTAGATGAGGAGAATCCTGCAGCCGTAAGAATGATGTTGCAGTAACTCTCAGGACACAGCAAAGCATTTTATTTTGGTATTTATCACAGACTTGAAGAACTTGGTAATAGGCTCAGCGTCCTCTTTACTCATGGGATGTAGTAGGATAAATAATGGGTCATAGTCCATATTAACATATTTTATGAGAGCATTTTTTAAAGTTCAATCATGGAAAAGATTATAGAATGGTCATTGTATTATGATGTGATAGACAGTTTCATAGAAACACCTATCACATCTGCATAAGTTTTGATTATGTATGTTCTGATGTAATTTGTTAAAATATACACATTTGGAAGTAAGAATACCCAGTCGCGCCCAGGTCATAACTTTCCTATCACACGGGACCAGTGGGAAAGTTGAATAATCTTCAAGAGAGGAGTCAATTTTATTCGTGCTATACCAGGGGATTGTCTCTGGATTCTAACTTGTTCCATTTGTTTGACTTGAACAAGTGCAAATAATTTTTGTTTAAAAGTGGCTTTTTTTTATACTTTCTTTATTGATGGTTTTACATCATACATCTTTATCAAGATACTCTTATACAGAATACTCAGATTGAAAAACAGAGATCTTATCCAAATCAATCTAAATTCCAAAAAGCAATTATATAAATACCTAAGTTTTTAAAAGGTCTAAAATCAAAAATAAAGAGAAAAGAATAATGATTAACATTTAAAAATTAGGAAGTCAGCATTCAACTTTGGGTCTATTGAATTGTCTCACTTCATTAACCTCTATTTTGTGATACAAATTTGTGTCAGATAATAGATATTATATAATTAATTTAAAGGGCTAGAATACAGTTATTTTCACATTTAGGTCTACCACCTTAGGTTCTGTGGGATGGGGTGTAATCTATCACCCCAGACATTATATCTACATATGCTAGGGGAGATTCTCATACAGATCCCATCTATTCCATTGGTTCTGATATTTATCTGCTGTCAGAGGCTAAAAGTGAATTTTTCTAACCATTGTATATGGGTGATCTTCTGTATCCACTCTGTCTCAGTGGGAGGAACATGCTGCAACCATTTCTTGGTTATCATTTTCATAGCAGTAATTGTTAAAATAGCACACAGGTACCTACCCTCTTGACCTTTCATCTCCCCTGGGTAGAGCCCCAGGTTCACATTCTCTGGCCCCATCCATGTCTGGATTCCAAATATATCCCTTACATGCTGTTGTACCTCTGTCCAGAATGGGAGAAGTGCTGGGCAGGAGCAGAAAATATAGGCCTGTGAGGCCCTGACCTCACCACAATTTCTCCAGCATGAGGGGAGAACATTGGTATCCCACTTCGAGACTTACACAGGGACCAGAAACAATCTCATTCAGAGCTTCCAACCAAACCCCTTCCAAATGGGTAAGGAAGATGTCTTTCATGTGTTTCTCCATACTTTTATCCATTACTGTGCATTTAGCGGGCTACCAAGATCTGCCTCCCATCTACTTTTCACATATTCTGATGAATACCCTTGATCATTTATATAGTTACCATATAGTAATGTGACAGCCTTTTCTCCCCTGGGAGATCTGTAAATGCTCTGGATTATTTATTGTCTCAGGGCCTCACCATCTGTTGTATCCTGATTGCTCTATTAATGTGATCCTCATCTGATAGAAATGCAGTCTATCTCCTCCCTCCCCCAACCAAACCTCAGCTATGCCAACTCAAAGGAGATCACTGAACCAGCCTGCAGTAGGTGGATCGGGGTTGTAACTCCTCTTTTCGCTTGTTGTTTAAACCAGCTATCCTGCTCTGCAGGGGGAAATTCTGGATCATGTATCCACCAGCTATATTGTGAGAGGAGAGCTTTTATTTGCCCTTTTGTAATTCCCCTTCTCCAATCCTCCAATACTGCTCTGGTGCCAGAAATCCTTGTCTGGAAGAGTTTCAATTGTGTAGTTTGAAAGAGTGTTGCCCTAAGTGTTAGCGTCCCATGTTCTTCCAGATCTATCTGCTTCCACCCCAAGTTGTATTGTGTATTCCCCCAGAGCAGGGCTACCCTCATCTGTGCCGCTACCCAGTATCCCTGCAAGTTAGGAATCACCAGGCCCTCTTTAGATTTAGAAAGAAAAAGAGTTTGCCTTCGAACCCTAGGTCTTTTTTTTTCCCTCAGAGAAAACAGAAGAACAAACCCTGTCCCCTCTCCAGTTACCCCTGAGGCACCACACATGGCACACATTGAAAAAAGATATAGCAAACAGGTAATGCATTCATTTTGAGGGACTGGACATGTGCATATATAGAGGGCAGAAGCAGTGACCACATCCTAAAATCTTCTTTCAACTGTTTCCAAAGAAGGTTCTAGTTTAATTTATAGAGCTGATCGGATATATTTCCGAGAATTATCCCCAGATATTTCTTGCATGGTAAACTCCAGTTCATATGGAACTGTTGTTTGATGTTCTGGGGAGACTTGGTAGTGTAGACTTAATACCTCTGTCTTTGATCTATTTAATGTGTGCCCCGCTAGGACGGAAAATTCCTGGAGCTGTTGAAATATCACAGGCAAGGACCATTCTGGTTCTGTGAGATATATAAGAATGTCATCCACATAAAGGGCTAATTTATGTGTTGTACCCCCCCAATTGAACCTCTTTAATTAAATAATTTTGTTGTATTGATTGCACTTAGGTCTCTATATATAGGGCAAAAAGCAGCAGCAACATTGGGCAGCCCTGCCTCGTGTCCCTGCACAACCTAAATTCTAATCACCCAAAGTCATTAGCTTGTACATACCCTATTGGCTGGTGGTATAACTGAAATATTGCTGTCAGAAAGGGATCCGGGAATCCAAACCTGGAAAGGACCCTCTTCAAAAAGTACCAGGAGACTTTATCAATTGCTTTTTCAGCATCTAAACTCAGCAATAGGGAGAGTAACTTATTGCCATTAATATGATCAATAATGTGGACTGTTCTTCTCAGGTTATCTTGGGCCTGTCTTCCTGGGACAAATCCCATCTGGTGACAGTGTATTAATTTGGAAAGGATTAGTTGAATGTGGTCAAAATTTTATAGTCATTATCTAGCAGAGAGATGGGTCTTAGGAGGGGCAAAGCATGGGGTCCTTTCTGGGCTTTGGTATCACCAATATCATGGACTAAGAGTGACTTTAAATAAAAAGGAGATTGTAATGTTTTTTCTGAAAGTCTATCCAAAGATGGGCCAAAGAAGCTGTGGATAGAACCGATCTAAGTGTGTTTAACCAAGGAGATGAGATGTCTTGTTTAGTCCAACTCATTTTCTCTTGTAAGCACAATTTAGGGATAGGACTATAGTGCTACCACCTGGATTCAGGAATGACCCTGGGCTGCTGGAGGGCCAGCCAGGGGATGATGATTTAGCAACCCCATGGAAACTCGCCTCCTCAGGGATGGGTGGAAGTATGGTCTCCTCTACAACACTGACACCTGGGTGACCACAGGGGGCCATGCCATGGAGCCAGAGCACAGGGAAAGGATCCCTGGCATTCTGACAGCTTGGCATCAGATGCAACATTTCATGATGTTAGGGGGATTGGATGAAAATGAAAAATTCCCAACCAAGCAGGATGCCACCTACAACCCTTCTGCAGATCCCACACCATTGACGGTGGCTCACTTTCTTCAACTGACACTTCAACTCCACTTGCAGGTGAAGGGTGGCCTCCGTGTGTCCGTTCCCATAGGAGGTCATCCACGGGGGAACACGAGAGATAATTAAGTCCCAGGGAAGGTGGATGACTTGGTTGGGCAGGGCAGAGTTGCTGAAGGGGACTGGTAGGTGTCAGGGGGCAAAAGCACAGTAAAATTAAAATATATATAGATATCTATATATCTATATCTATATATATATATATATATATATATATCATGTATCTGAAATATAAAGAGCTTTGCAAACCAGATAAGACCAATTTTTTTTCCTCCCCTGGCCCCACAGTCCTATCTGCTTCTGAGTAGTGACAATTACACTTCAGATTACCTCAGCAAGAATGAATTTTTGAAGCAGCATTCATTTGACAGTTAAAAAAGTGAGACTTAGATGTTTAAATTCAGTTACAGTTTCCAATGGTTGATTGTTTGAAGTCTGCAAAAGGGAAAGAGAAAATAGTTTAACCAGGAAAGGCACACTAAGCTGAAGCTTGTTTCCAGGTGTAACCTAGAAGCACAAGGAAGTTAAGTGACTTGCTCAGGGTCACACAGTATGCAAGTGGGGGCTGATGTGATTTAAACCCAGGTCTCCAGGTTTGCAGCTCAGTGTGCTATACTGCCTCTTAGGGAAGCCAAATTATATTAGGAAGACTGTGACCCAAAAAACATACATAGAGTTTTTTTCTGTTTAGATTCGAACATTTTCCAAAAAACAATTCATTATTTTAACATATTTGGGACTGTCTAGTACAGTATGCCCTGCAAGCCTATTGGTCCACATTGGGGACCAATGGGCTTACAGCCCATACTGTACCTGTAATTTGTCGGACAGCTGGGCGGTATGTGGGCAGGTTGCAGCCGTCTGCGATGAGGGGTGGGTGGGGTGGGCAAGGGGTCTGTGTGGGTGGGAGGTGGGGGTGTCACTCAATCACCAGGGCTCATATTAATGAACATTTTCCTTTTGAAAAAGAGCCATGTAGGTTTGCAAGCTTAGGGATTTTCTGTAAATCTCTGTTTAGCCAATAAAAGATATCAATTCACCTAGTTTGTGCATCTTGTTGAACATCTAAACAATAAGACTCATTTGACATGAAAGATAGTTAAGCAAAGATGACCCAGGCTTCCATGGAAGTCTGTTTGGGAAGAACAAGACAAAAGAAGGAAGAAGAAGTACATCTGGTACATGCATTTGCTTTGAGGTGGTTCCAATGAATGCTGTCTGTGCTTTGAGCTTTTTATTAGCTCTGCTTCACAAGTATGTACTGGCAGTGCACACTTGCCCAGAACATCATTGGCTGGAAGAAAAATACCTGCCTGAAGTTTTTGCTCACCACAAAGCTGCAATTAAGGATCTTCTGAGTGGTTAGAAATTCTCTTTAGTAATTGTTGACACCCCTGAGCTTGCTGGACTGCCAGCACTTAACATCCTTGCTGTGTTCTACAGTGTCAAAAATAAATTAATAAATACTATTCTATTAAAATCATCTGTTGTTCTGCAGTGCAATGGGGGTTCAAATTTGATTCAAGATGTGATGTGAAAGTACAGCCAAACATGGGAAAACTGTGTGTTAAGCAACAGTGACACCACAATGTACATGCAGTGCTTAGTAAAGGACTTGCAGGAAGTTTGCCCACATCTGCTGCACATCCCATGTATTGCTCATCTTCTGCATGTAGCCACTGATCACGCCCTGAAAACTGATGAGTTCTGTGATGTCAACAAATCTGTGATACATTTTCCAGTGATACATAAAACATACTGACAGGCAATGGTGAGCATTTTTTTTAAATCTGTGCGAGCAACGACATGAGCCCATCAGGTGTGTGCATGCCCCTTCATGTTGTGCCATCACACTGGTTTTCCTGGCTGGAGGCAACAAACTTCATTAATATGAATTGGGACAGTGTGACAGACTTTCTCACTAAAGAAGAGGTTGTAGTCACCTCAAAGAAGGCAAGAAAACTATGCCGGATAGTCGGTCGAGGAAGATGGAAAGCACTGAGAACTGTATTGCAAGTTATGTTTTCTTTGTGTCGTTTTAGAAAAAATCCACGAGGTTCATTTGTAAATGGAAACAAGTGCACAGCTGATACATCGCACTGATACTCTGCTTCACCACGATTTACAAATTGCTGCTGATGTTGATAATGTCTTAAAGGAAGTGGAACTCAAGTCAGTGGGCTGCAGAAGGCAATTCCTTTCATCTGCAATGCATGCTTTCGCATCACAATTTCAAACCAAACTGAAGACAATCATATCCTGCAATGTACCTGACGGACACTATGGATCTGAATCTCTTTTTGCCAACTGTAAAGTGTTTGATCCATTTCTCAAGCCTCAGATGTCATGCAATTTTAATGACTATGGAAATATTCTGCATAATTTCCCTTGCAAGGCAGAAGAGTTTAAGCATGATTTTGACTTGTACATGATGCGTGAAGTGCCCTCTGATGACAGCATGACAGCACTTGAATACTGGAGAAGTGAATCCCAGTCATTTACTGTAATTTTCAGTGTGGCATTATGTGCACTTGCAGTGCCAGTAACTTCAGTGTCTGTGGAAAGATCTTTCAGTCTGTTCAGAAAAATTCATTTATTTATACTTCTGCATTAAGAAAAGTTTAACAAAGCTAATTCTGATCCAGAAAGTACAATAAAGGATTCATAAATAACACATATAGAATGATTTCTAATACAGATCAGTTTTCCCTTATAGTCCATATAAGTCAAAGGAGAACGTATAACTTGTTTGGAGTACCAATATATGGACATAAAATATATTTAGTGAAAAAAGGGAGACACATCCAACCAAATTAAAAACAAAGACAAAATTAAAAAGGTAACATATAACACACCAGCTATTTTTTCATATTTATCACATATGGCTGATATAATCAAAATATAAAAAAAAGTCTGTTTTAGTGCAGGAAAGGAAAGTGCAATTATGAACATATGAAGATACAAAACTTGCCAGAAGAATAAGGCCATAACGATCTATTGAATCTGCTCAAGTCTGCAGCTAGCTCACCTACTCAGCAACTGCCCCTTACCCCCCTCTTTACCAAGTCCCACCCCTTCTTGAGGCATTCCACAGTGTTACATGTCACCGCCTCTGCTGATGGTCCATCAGCCCCTTGTCTTTGTCAGTCCCTCCTCCTACTATGGGTATCACCCCCCCTTCGTAAAGACTGACAGAAGTAGTCATTAAGCACTTCTGCCTAAGGTTCTTGAAGCTCCTCTTATTAGCTGTGAATACCAAACTTAGCTGTAGCTTGTAATAAAACAGAAAAAAAAGAGTAGCGTAGAGGCATTCATGGGTTCTGAGAGGCCATACTTGTATGGAGGGGTGGTAAAGCTACCATGTAGTCCATCGATTCAAGTATAGTTCGGATTTGTCTTGTAGGTTATATGTTAATTGTTCAAACCTCTGTATGTGTAGTGCTATTGTTTCCCAGTTGGATATTATGGGGGGATCCTTCCACAACCATTTCCTAGTTACTGATTTACAGGCTGCCACTAAAAGGATAGTCCACAAATAATGAGCTTCCCTACCCCTTAGCGATCTTGGGGGGGACACCCAGCAAGAGGTTAAGAGAGGTTAATGAATCAGTGAGACCTAATAGAGCTTGTATATGTTGGGAGATTGGTTGCCAAAAGGGTAGCAATTTTGTGCAATCAAAAAAGGTGTGGGTCTGGGATGCCACCGAAGCCCCACACTCATGCCAGCAGGCTGGATAAGTAGTAGAGTTTCTTTTTTCCAGAAACTCGGGGATCAGAAAAAATCTGATCCAAACTTTCCAGGTATATTCCCTCCATGATGGGGAGGAAGTAGTAGACCAGGTCATATACCAGATTATGGGCCATAAAGTTTGACTTAGGGGTAGTTGAAGATCCCTTTCCCAACTTAACTTCAGCAAATCTGCTGCATGAACCCGTTGTAAAATGAGAGACTTGTATAAAAGTGAAATGGCATGGTCACCTGTGGCCGAGGCCCACACCCTGGTGAATGGCCAATTGTCCTAGAAAATTTGGGAGCGGGCTTCTATTGTTTGAAGTTGGGTGTTTATGTAGTCCCTTACTTGATAATAGTGCATTAAATCATATGTCTGCCAAGAAAATTTAACCTTTGCTTTCTCGAAGATTATTATATTATTCTGCTGCAAAAGTTGTCAAGGGGCTACAAAGCCTCTAGTGGCCTGGGTGGTATACCAAACGTCACCATGAGCTGGTTGGAAAAGTGGATTGGCTATAAACCAGGTAAATTTCCAAAACGGTGTCTGAGTGGACCTGTGTCGAGTCCCTTACCTCCAGCCCTCCAGAATCACTGACATCTCCCTAGGCAATTATAGAAGGGTTTGTTTTAAATGGAGGGGACTAAACAATACTAAGGGGAGAGGGCGAGGAAGCGGTCTAGCTAAATCCATAACCTTCAGTAAACCATATAGTTTGGGTTACCCCATAATAGGGTCAATCTCATCTGTGACGTGTTCTAGTAATGGGGTAAATTTGGTAGTGCTATTCCACCAACATTTTTAAGGAGAATCAGTATCTACTGCCTTATACGGGGCTTCTAATAATGCCATTTAAAAGAGTTAAATCATTTTTGCCATGCGAGCAATTCTTTGGTGGAAATAACACAGAGTATACATTGAAAAAAAGTGTAGTAACTGGGGAAGAGCATTAATTTTGAGGTCCTGGGTCCTAGCATATATTGACAAGGGTAGTAGATTCCATTTTCTCATGTCTAATTTCAGAAGGGCTATTAAGGGGGAGTAGTTTAGTTTGTAAAGGTGTGATAAATCAAGTGGTATTTTAATCCCAAGGTATTTCTGGGAGGGCAGATCCCATTTAAAGGTAAACATTTTTCAAATATGAGGGGGTGCAACAGAATTAAAAGTAAGAACTTCAGTTTTATGGGTATTCAAAGTGTAGCCCGATAGCTCAAAAAAAATGGAAAACTTTTGAAACACTGTTGGTAGAGAGAGATCAGGGTTAATCATATAGAAAGGACATCATCAGCAAAAAGGGTTAATTTATGTTCAGTGCCAGGAAAGAGATGCCCTGTATCTCTGGGTTTTGTCGAATACAGTGGGCTAGGGGCTTAATGTAGAAAGCAAATAATAAGGGCTAGAGGGGGCAGCCCGGACGGGTACCCCTATGGAGTGGAAAACTCTCTGAAATATGGCCATTAAAGTAAATATAGCTTTGGAATTTACCATAAAATTTGAATAAGAGGTTTACAAATTGTTCTGGGAATCCAAAGCTGGCAAGGACCCCCCGCAACAATGGCCAGGACACTTTTTCAAATGCTTTTTCAACATCCAAGCTTAAAAAGAGGGAGAGACATTTTTGTTTCTGAATATGTTCCATTAAATATATACTTCGTCTTATATTGTCAGGGGCCTGACGGCCTGGAATAAGCCCACATTAGTCTTGGTGAATCAGAGGTGGGGCTAATTGTTTTAAACATTGGGCTAGTATTGCTGCCAACAAATTATAGTCTGTGTTTAGCACAGAAATAGGTCAGTAGGAAGAACATTGGGTGGGGTCCTTGCCAGGCTTCAGAATGACAGAAATTATGGCGTAGTTCCAAGAAGGGGGGATGACTCCTTGAGGGGTGTAGATAAAAGAAAACAGGTGGTGTAGGAGGGGAGAAAGTTCAGATATAAATGTTTTATAAAATTCTCCCAGAAGCCCATCTGAGGCAGAGCATTTTCCAGTTTTGAGGCTATAAATTTCTGAATATATTTATCAGGGGAAGATTGGGGCAAGTAACACTTCTGCATAATGTTGAGACAGGACAGGGAGATTTAGTTTGTCTAGGAAAGAGCTAATCCTTTCCCACGGGGCCTGGGGCTGAGGGGAATATAGCTGTGTATAATAGCCTAAAAAGGTTTAGGAGATGTTAGATATAGAGTGGCGAAGACAGCCAGATCTATTGTCTTTTATACTAGAAATAGTTGCTTTGGCCCTTTGTGTTCTAAAGCATCCTGCTAATAGTTTTAATGACCGGGTTCCCCCATCATAATATTTCTGCCTGAGGAACAGCAACTTTTGCTTAACATAATAGTCCAGAAGAGCATAGAAACATAGAAACATAGACTTTGACAGCAGATAAGGACCGCTTGGCCCATCTAGTCTGCCCATTTCCCTACCTACAGGATAGGCCGCAGATCCTAGTTAACCAACAGCCTATTTCTTCCTACCCCCCACAAGAATTGCCTTATGTCTGTCCCATACATTCTTGAATTCTCCCACAGTTTTAGACCCCACAACCTCCTCAGGAAGGCTGTTCCATGTATCCACTACCCTCTCTGTGAAATAATACTTCCTCACATTGCCCCTGAACTGCCCCCCCCATCTTTAAATTGTGTCCCCTTGTTCTTGCACGTCTCTTTTTCTGAAAGATGCTACCCTCTTGGACTTTGTTGATTCCACTGCATTTAGTTCTTGTTTTAAAGATTTTAGTTCTTGAGTAGTTTGTGTACTAATTCTGAGTTTCTGTTGTTCCTCCAAGGCCTGTATACGGGCAGACAACAAGGCCCTATGCTGATCCCTTATTTTTGTTTCTGACATATTTCAACAAACTTTCCTTGACACAGAGCTTTCAGGGTATCCCATAACATAGATGGGTTAGTGCCAAGGGTGTCACTGTCTGCCAGCGCCTGCTGGAGAGTGTCCTTAATCTGTTTTTGATATTTTCTTTGTCTCATAATAGAGACAGTCTTCCAAACGTATTTTTCTTAAAATTATCAAACTGTATCTGGTAAAAAAATGGGTGCATGATCAGACAGGATATAGTAACCCACCCAAGTTTTCTGGGTTATTTCCAAATGTTCCTGGGATAGTAGCAAGTAATCTAATCTGGAGTAGCTAGTATGTGCCTGAGAGTAAAAGGTAAAGCGTGTATCATTACCATTTAAAAACTTCCACGTATCTCTGTAGCCCAACTCCCTCAGGAGCTTAGAAAGCTCTTTTTTTTTTATCTTGTTTCGGGGCCTGCACTCCATGTTCTGGGCCTGGTAAAAGGGTTATATTTAGGTCTCCTCCACAGTTGATTGGTCCTTCCACCCATTGCGCTAATAGTAAAAAAAAGGATCGGTAGGTTTGGAAGTCTGTATCTGGTGGAAAATAGACTAAGACAGTAGTTATCTCCCTGCCATTGAGCCTCCCTTAGCCAACGCATATCTGCCCTCTCTGTTTACAATCTGGTCCAAGCATTCGAATGGTACCCTCAAGGGAATCAGTATGATAGCACCTCTCCTCCGTCCACCTTTATAAGATGATGCAATTTCCCAGGAAAATCCCAGGCATTCAAATTTTTTATGTTCTAGGGGGGAGAGGTGTGTCTCCTGGAGGGTGAGATGTCTACACCTGAATGCCTTAAGAAAGAAATCATTTTCAAATGTTTAACTAGGTTAGACAGACCATGCACATTATATGTACAAAACGCGTAACCCATAATTGAGATTAAATCAATAAAGCTACATATGTTTAGGTAGGAGCAATGTAAAAAAGATTGTATGTGTGACCAATCGAAAGATCTTAGCCATGTCTTATAATAAGTATCAGTATAGTAGTATGGCATTTTAGCTGGTCTAACTTTAACAAATTAACACTGTGCCAACTGGGCAAACATAAATAAAACTATGTACAGCTTCCAAGGTAGGAGGTCAAGTGGGCTCAATGACCTCTGTACCCACCCAGATATTAGAGGTAGGTGGAAGAGGAGAAACACATTCCCCCTAGGCAGAGGGACCTCTTCATGAGTCAAAGCAATCTTTGACTCCATAGTAGTAACAGTGATAGAGAACAGTTATCCCTCCACCATGCCCCATATCTTGTAATCCTCAATATTTGTAATAAGATGGGGAGAGACGCAAAAGCCCTCCCCAACCCCCCAGATAGGTCAGGAGAGGAACAGAAAAGGGCGATCTAAGCCAGGGAACTGGCCACCCCCCCAATAGAGAGGGACAGGAGACATCAAGCCCACACCAACTCAAAACACACATTACATTCTGTTTGTCTGTCAACCTGCAACAGCCTTTAGGCTGAGACAGCTAGGAAATGCAGAAACAATATAGCAACACTTTCCCTGGAGGATGTGGTTTAGGACTTCCAAAACATAGCCAATCCATTCCATTCTGGTTCTTCCCTTATCCCTCCATATCCCCCCCTGCATTGCAACAAAAACGTAACAAAAATATCCAATATGAAAAAGGATGTTGTGTTAAACATATAATGGAAGCCAGAACTGTTCATGCTTCCCAGCAGACACCATTGTCGTAGCATTTTTTGAGCCAGTTTAGTAAGGGCAGCAGAAAAGTAAAAACTCCATGTCAAGGTGAAATTATACAGGCCAGAGACAAAAAACAGTAAAAATCCAAGCGTACTCTGCACACATTAAGCTAGCAGGGACAACGTGTAACATCCCACTCATCTGTGGAGTGCTGAATCTTGATCCTGCCGACAGTCTGAGGAAAAGTAACATCCGACAGTTCAAGGAAGCTGAACGAAAGCTGCATCCCTCATTAAAGCTGCTGCGGGGAGGTCTAAGATCTATGACAAATAAATATTTTACACTCTGCATATCTGGGGGAGTTAGAGACAAATCAGGGTCTTTCGCTCTGTAATCCACATGTAACCCACCAGGGGCACTACCCTTAGGGCTACTACCCCTGTCTGCCCCCACGAAGGCAGGGTGGGGGTCCCAAATCCATTGACGGGTGCCTCCACCCAGAGGTCGGGTCACAATTAGACTACTCGTTACAGCCCTCTGGGCTAATGCAACTCTTTCGTCTTACCTAGTGACTCACACTGGGTACCAACAATTCTATTCACCAGTACACTTGCCCCATGGATAATATATTCCAACTCCCTTCGGGGACTCCCTGTAAAGTAAAGCACAGTTATATTACAATCACCAGACAGCAGCTCACCCGTAATGTACACAATAGTCAAGATGTAACTGTACAAAAAGCAATCTGATTTATTCAGGGCGATAATAACAAGGACATGGGGAAATCAAGTTGATTAGCTTAAAACTATACTTATCTACCTAGGGCTCTGTGCACAGGTCAATCATATGGTCCCTGGGTACCTAAGCCAGAATGGCTAGTCCACACGTGGCAGCTGGTTGGGGCCCTTAGCACAGATAAACATAACAGTCCTGAGCAGGTCAAAAGTAGAAGAAAAGTTTAAGTAGGCTGTCAGCAATACAACAGTGCATGAATCTACTGTGTAAACACTCTGCAGGGAGCTACCCTGAATTAGTACTCACAACCCCAGCAAATAACGATTTCTTCACCGCTACCAGGATGGAGCCTGACCTTCATCAGCCTTCTCACACATTTATATGGCAAACAGCAACAGTAGAGGGGTACCACACCAGGCGGCTGCTTCTGAACTCTCCAGGTTTTGCAGTCACAAAAGCACTGCAACGGCAGCTTTTCACTCCGCCCGTGGACTGAGCACGATTCAACAATTTTCTCCAGTCCTCCAAACAAGTCAAGCCTGGTGGGTAGCTGTGCAAGACACAGCCTCCTCCGACCCCCCACCGACAGATTTAGTCTGCTGAAGCCGAAAACACAAACAGCCGCTTCAGGCCTTCATGCACTTCCCGTGCGAACACTCTCCAGTGCAGAAGCACACAGCTCCTCTCCTTCACCAACCGCAACACATCTCCCTCCAGCAACAAGGGGATCTTCTTTCAATTCGGGCGCTACCCACTTCCATTGGCTGGTGAAACCTGCCAATCACTTTTTCCAGCTCTCATTGGTGCAAAAAAGCGCCATAGCCCATAATCCCTTTCTCAGATACAAACAGCTCCTCTATTGGTCAGCCAGCTCTATAGGGTCCCAAGGTACTGATTGGTCCAATTCACTAGTTCTGGACAAAAATGGAGGAGGTGATTGAAACCTTCTGTGCTGCAAAACAAGGCAGGTTAGAACAACTACATTATCATCATTACTACATATTATTTCCCACATCAATCACATCCCCTCTTCAGGGCTCCCCCTGCACCACTAGCGATGGCAGAAGGGAGGGCTTACTATGCAGCCTGGGAGGGATTCGAGCATAACAACACTCAAACCCCTTCCTTTTTCAACTGACTCTGACTGCAACAGGCAGCCCTTAAAGGGACAGAATATGGAGGCCCTAAGAGAGCACTCACCAGGTCCCCATTTAGGCGGTTTTATGCCGATTACCAACCAGGCATATGGCACGTTAAGAACCCCCATTTGCAGGGGGGTTACACACAACATAGAGTGGAGGCCTCAGAATGTACTCACTGCGCCAAAGGTAAAGCAACAATCAACATGTCTAGGGAATCAGCAGATCAGCCTTCCAATGCAGCGAAGTCATGCTCCAACACACCCAGTAATTTCTTGATCAGGTCTCGCTGATACTGGATGGTCTGAGAGGAAGTGTGGATTGTAGGAAGCTTGGATTTTCTAGGTAGCACTATCTGCTAGTCATGATCAGGATCCTTCCTTTTTTGAGGGGTCATCCTGGATGAGGCCAGGACATTGATGCCTTGTTTCTGTTGCACCTCCTGGGAAGCTTGCGGTGAATCATATGGCTCTACCCCTTCCTTCCAGAATACACGAAGTCACGCTGGATAAGGAGTTTGGATCTGAAGTTGGTTGTTGCAGAGTATTTTTATTATTTCTGCATACTCCAGGCATTGTTTCTGGATGTCTGGAGGATAATCTTGATAGGAAAAAGAGCCTGGAATCAAGGTATTTCACCTTCTTCTTCTGCCAAGCTCTACGCAATATGTCCACTTTGGTGCAGTAGCTATTGAATTTTAGTATAATTGAGAGAGGGCGGGCAGCAGCATCTTTAGGCCATGGAATAAGGGCTCTATGAGCACATTCCATCTTTATTTCATAGCCCTGGGGAAGATCCAGCATATCTTTTAATAGATCCGAGATGAAGTCCACCGCAGAGCTAGTTTCTATGCCCTCTTTAGGCCCGTATAGGCGAAGACTGTCTCTCTGAGACCTGCTTTCTAGGTCTAGGTATTTTTGTTCAGCTTGTATTCTGTGCTGACAGAGGTCCTGGACAGTGCACCTTAGATGCATCATTCCATCCTCCTTGTGCGATATACGCTCTTCAGCCTCCTGTACCCTTTGTTCCACATGGGTAAGTTTCTGATTGAGCTGTTTAAATTCTGCCTTATTTTCTGCCCACATTTCACATAATTGCTTTAAAAGGGTGTCAAATCTATGCCTTGATAGCCGCTCAGCCTCCTCATCGGTATCGTAGGGAGTTTCGGCATTCATCACATGGGGCTGGCAAGCCATGTGGGTCGGAGAGTTATATTTTGATCCGGTGCCATCTTTTTCATTTCTAGGCTGGTGGGGCCAGTTTCTGGAGCTTCTCTCCCACTGAAATCATCCTCCAGACATATCAACCCATTTTAGTGAAGAAACTTGCACAAATCAGAGGATTTTGAAGAGGGCAGGGTAGGAACTGTTCATTTAGCTGCTAGCTGGATCTGTGGTGGAACTGGAACCTGTTCAGAAAAGTTCAAACATCACATGTGCTTCACTGAAGATCGACTTGGGCAGCTTAACATTTTGTACCACATTAAGGAGGTAAGCTCAGATTTGGAGTTCTTTTGGAATCTGGAATTGTCTGCTTCCTTATGCATTCCAGTTCCTGTAAAGCCCCAAGTTTTTTTCCTTATTTCTATTTTGACATATGATGATGACAATTTGGGTTTTAACAGTTTGTAAATCTTCAACATTTAGTGTCATTAACTGCAACTGTGAAAATTAAATTAATACAATCAAAATAAATGCTTAAAACTAATAATTTCATGCAACTGTGACAATTTAAATCAATAAAAATTGGGAAAAAGCTTTAAAGGGACACTGTCAACCCCCTTAGGCCTCAGAAAGTCCCTAGTTTAAAAAACACATCTTATGACTGTTCACATTCTGTAGAGACTGCTGATGTAGTTGGCTGTTGGATTCTGGCTCTTTTTTCTTTTCTTTTCTTTTTCAATTTAAAGTTTATTCAATATTTCACAAATACAGAGAGAAGATCTAAAGTTACATTCATGAAACACACATACAGTGATGCATAGAATGGGAATAGAACAACTCCCCGCCCTCCCCACCCTCCCAAACCCCTCTCCCCTTCACACAGAGTATATTCATATGCTATGTTATAATGTATAAACAGATGTATAGACCTTATGACTTCTGAAGAGAATACAGAGTAGCAAGCGGGCCTCAGTTCTTGAGAAATTTCTCCGATTGATTATTCAGATGGACAATTGTCTTTTCCAAGCACAGATTGGCCAACAGTTCCTGTAACCATTCATTATAAGAAATTATTTCGGTTACGTCTTTCCAATGTCTCAAAACCAGCCTCTTAACCGACATGGCAATGAGGGTAATATGATATTTTCTGTTGGTGACCGGCACAGAGGTTAAATCTCCCAAAATACAAATTTCTGGCATAAATAGCCCTGATAAACCCAAAAGTGGGTCAACTCTCTGTTCAATGTTGTTCCAGAGGGGGACTATCTTGGGACATGTCCAAAAGATATGAAATAAGTTACCCTCACTCTGCAAACATCAGGTACATGTAGGTGAAGGGAGCAGATTCAACTTGGCCATCTTCTGAGGTGAATAATAAAGATTGTGCAGGATTTTAAATTGTGTTAATCGAAGCCTATCTTGCCTAACAAACTTGTGACAGCTCTTCCATAGAGAGGGCCAGTGAAAATCTAGATTGGGGAAAAAATGGGACCAGTGATGCATCGGACCAAAACAGTCAGGCCATTTCCAATCATGGATTACCTCATACAGTGTGGAAACCACATGAGGGAGACCCGCATGGGGGATTAAGCACGACAAGGATGGATTCGGATGTACTGGTGGAGCAGTACCCACAGATTTTATTATTAAGTGCAGCAATTGGAATACTCAAAAAATCACAGAATTTGGGGCATGGATTTTGTTAAGAATTTCGGGTGAGGTCAACCACGAGCCATCGGTCTTCAGAAAAAATGAAAGAGGACAGCTCCCCAACTGGGAAATCCATCTCAATTGGAGTGGTTTGCCCTCTAATGTAAGATTTGGGTTGCCCCACCAGGGTTGAGATGGGTCCATAGTATGCTTATATTTTAGGAACAAACAAAGCTGGCAATGAATTCTAACAGATAATGCAATGGGAGTTTTCTTTCATGTCAAAGGCAGCGATTTTAAGTTAATGTATAGTAATGCCGCAGGGAATAGCCCATGAGTTTGTATTAAGGTACGTTCTATTTTGAGACATATTGGTGTGAAGGACTGTGGAGATGGGAGCTGGTCCACCCTTAACCATTGCAGGTACTTATTTGCATGACTAGCCCAATAGTATAATCCTAATTGAGGTAACCGGAGTCCACCCTTCAGTTTTGATGCCGAAAGCTTATCATAGGCAATCTGGGGTTTCTTATCTGACCAAATAAAAGCAGAGAACATCTGTTGTACCTTTTTAAACCATGTCAATGGTAACCAGGTATTTGATAGGTTTAATGGGTAAAATACCCATGGGAAAATGTTCATTTTGATGATATTGATTTTACCCCAAAGAGAGAGGGGAAGTAAAGCCCATCTCTTAAGATCTTGTCTAATAGTAGATATTAATGGGTCAAGATTTAGTTTTGTAAATTTAGACGGCTCCCTTGACAAGTTCAATCCCAGATATTTCAATGAGTTGATCTGCCAAGCAAAGCCTGCCGAGGAGGCCACTAACTTTAATGCTTTATGATTCAAGGGAAAGACCACCGTCTTGTTTTTATTAAGTTTATAGTTAGACATAGAGCTGAATTCCCCTAGGATGGTGAGTAAGGCAGGCATGGATGTATTAGCCTGCGATATTTGGAGGAGCAAATTGTCTGCATAGGCCAGGACTTTAACAGTATGCTGCTCTATGCTTATACCGTGGACTCCTGCATTTGCCACAATCCTCCGAATGAGGGGTTCCAAATAAATATTGAATAGCAGGGGGGATAAAGGACAGCCTTGTCTGGTGCCAGCATGCAATGTAAAGGGATCAGACAATATTCCGTTATACACAACCCGTGCTGTGGGCGATTTATACAAAACTCCTATCCATTTTATAAAAAGAGAGGGGAATCCAAATCCTGTAAGTGATTGAAACAAAAAATTCCAATCGACCCTGTCGAATGCCTTCTCGGCGTCTAGGGAGACCAGCACAGCATGAAAGTCGGCATCCCTGGAGGCCGAGAAGACATGCAAAAGGGTTCTAAAATGATCGACTGAGGATCTACCCTTCAAGAAACCTACCTGTTCCGGGCCTATGATCTCGTGCATGACAAGGCTCAGTTGGTCCACCAGGCATTTCGTTAAAACCTTAAGGTCCTGATTGAGAAGAGAGATTGGTCTATAGCTCTGAACTTTCTCAGGAGGTTTACCTTCCTTCAATATTAGGGTAATCAAGGCTTCAAACAAGGACCCATCCGCTGCCTGTCCAGACAAAATATGCTGAAATAAAGATAGTAAATGAGGTGCTAGTTGTGGAGCAAACACTTTATAAAAATTAGCAGAAAAGCCATCCAGACCAAGTGTCTTATCCGAAGACAATTCCCGAATAACCCTAAGTATTTCCTCTATGGTAATGGGTGCGACTAGGGAAGTTTTGTGCAACTCCGAGAGTACGGGCAAAGAGGAATGTGCTAAGTAAGAGACTAACTGTGATAGAGATGGGGGATTCTCCATTGGACTACAAAGCCTTGCATAACAGCCCCGAAATTCCGAAGTTATATCCGAGAGGGAAATCAGAAGTGTTTCGTTCTCTTGGGAATGAACTGCAGTGATCAATCTGTGGGAGTCCAACTGTTTAAGTTTAAGGGCCAGGAGACGACCTGCTTTATCCCCTTGGTCTACATGAAGTGCCTGGGTTCTCAAGATGGTAAATTCAGCCTATTTTCTTAAATGATTTAAGTATGTCTTTAAGCTTCACTAAGGTTTCCCTGTTTTGATCTGAGGATTGTGGGGATAAGTCACGTTCTATGGTACAGATTTGAGACAATAAGAGCTTGAGATGCTCATCCTGAGTTCTTTTTCTTTTGGTTGCTAAGCCAATTAGTACACCCTTCAGATAAGCTTTTAGGGAACCCCACTCAATATCTGGTTTCCCAGTGGAGCCAGCATTACCCTCCCAAAAAATGGAAATGTGTTTGCTTATATGTGTTATATAGTCTGGAAACTTTAAAAGTTGATTATTGAGCTTCCATCGCCCACCTGTCCTGGGAAGCGAAGTAAGCGAAATCAAACTAGACACTGTTGAATGGTCCGAAAGTGGGCCCATGAGTATTTCTGAGTCTAATACCCCAGGGATTAGGAACTGGGAAATCAATATGTAGTCGATACGGGAGGATGAGTGGTGCACCGAGGATGTAAAGGTGTATTCTCTGTCCGAAGGGTGGAGAATATGCCAGATATCCCATACCATCTATCTAATCTCAGAGTGCCCGTTGTGCTGGGGAAAGCCCTTTACAAGATCTCCTGGAATAATCCATTTGAGGGTCAAAAACCAGGTTGAAATCACCTCCTACTATCAGAGGGATTTGTAAAAATGGGGAAAGGATATTAAGAATATGCATTAAAAAAACAGGTGTGTCACTATTGGGACCATAAACACAACCCAATATAATTTATTTGGTATAAAACAAGCCTTTCACAAAAATGTAGCGCCCTTCAGGATCTGCTATGACTTGGCTAGTAGAGAACAGTATAGATCTTCGCAGCAGGATCAGGACTCCGTGGCTTTGGGTATTGCTCTCTGCCGCAAAGCATTGACCTATCTGCTGCCTACAAAGCTTCACAGCCTCAGAATTAAGAAAGTGGGACTCCTGGGCCATCACGATATCTGCAGCCAAAAGATTTAAATGCTTCAGAATCTGGTATTGTTTCATTTTCCGTCTGGTGCCCCGCACGTTCCACGTAATGATTTTCACTGTCCCTGCCATGTCGAACAAGAGGCTGGCGAATACGTGAGACAGTCAGGAAATATCATACTGTGCCACATACCCCTGTTTGAAGTAAACCTCTCACCTCCCCCCCTTGCCCCATATAATCTACCCCAACATTCGTTAAGCAGTGTAATCACTACGGACCTACCCCAACCCTCCCCCCATCCTACATTCTACCTTTCACCTTCTGCCACATGCCCCACAACATTTCTCTACTGCTCCAGCCACCCTAACAAAATCCTAACTATTTAAAGTAAATAGAGTAACTAGTAGCCCTGTCTAACCTAGAAGCTAGTAAAGCGAATACTGCCTTTGGGTAGCTGACGAAATTGGGCTTTTTTTTTTCTTTTTTTTAAATTAAATTCCCATTCTGTCAAGATATAAACTAACCCATCACAATGTTCAGAACAAGGGTCAGTACATCACCACAGGCAATGGTATTGCTAACTCGTTGAGACAGAATAACAATGGAGTTGGGTCGTAACAAAGTAAACCAGAAGCTAACCTTTAAACACTTACTGTGGCGCCTCAGGCGAATGTTCAGCATACAAGAGGCACTGGTGAGCAAATAACTCTTAACACACAAACATTTGACTACATCTGGAAAAAGAAGACACAACATAATGCAAAGCAGTAAAGGGGGGGAGGGACCAACATTAACCTTCGTGGGGTGCCATAGGCATCGCCTGCCCCCTCTAGATTTTCTTTTCATTCGGGAAGCATTCAGAAATGAATGATGCATACCATTTTCCTTTCACCCCCCCTTTGCCTCTTTCACTTTAACTCTAAAAGGCGCTTACCTGCACCGAGAATTAGCTGATCACCCGAATTTTGCGACAATCAGCTGCAAGTGCTTACACTATTCTGCTATCTCTGCAAGAACGAAACAAAAATAACACGGCTAAATTGCCTAGCAAGCATACATTGGCATAGAAATTCATAACTAATGGAGGGGCTCCCCCTAGTGGTAACAACACAAAAGTGCCATCAGGGAGTATCACATTGGAAGCTCGAGGAGAACAGCAAAAGCTTCCTTTTTGCCACAACCCAATTCACCATTAATGCGATCAGGTAGCTCCCTCTATATTGTAAATAGCAAGGTATTAATTTGACATTTAACCCCACCATCAAACCATTCAGTATATTCAGTCTGCCTTAAAGTAGATGTGTCCAAGCCATTTAGAGTTCGAGCTTACTAAGCACAAACAGGGATCTACTTCCCTCTTTCAGCCCTTTAGAAAGCAAAACATCTTCTGCTCGCATCTCTCATCACTTCCCTCAGGGATTCTTGAATAAATCAGGCAAAGCAGATTTCAGTTGCGCCGAGGCAGATTCAGGATCATTAAAGGCAGCCCAGACCCCAGCAATAAGGACATTCAATTTTGCCGGGTATGCCATCCGAAACTTGATGCCAGCAGCTATTAATTTTACCACTATAGGGTGGAAAGCCACTCTTTTCTGGTGGACCAAAGCAGGGAGATCCTGGGCAACTCTCAGGTGTTTTTCTTCCCAGCTGATATCTTGCAGCTCTTTAACTTTATTCAAAAAATGCTGCTTTTCCAGGAAGTTGAGAAATCAGAAAATAACAGTATGTGGAGGGGATCCAGGGGCAGGCTTGGGTCACAGTGCACTGTGCACCCTTTCTATAATATAATTGGCTCCAAATGGAGATGGGCCCTCAAGCTTTTCCACAAATTTCTGTATGAACTTAATCAGCTCATGCCCCTCTTCCCCTTCAGGAAGGCCAATGATGACCACATTATTCCTCCTACTGTGCCCTTCGAGGTCCTCTACCTTTAACTCGAGTTTAGCTAGGTGCTGTCTGTAGGTAGCGAGCTCAGGATCTAATTTGTCTTGTCACTTTTCCAGTGAGAAAAGATGAGCTGAGTTGTCTGTGGCTCTCTGCGCAACTTCGTCCAGCTTCAGGGATAGAGAGCTAAAATCTGTTGCCAACGTGTGAAGATCCTCCTTAAAAGGTTTAAACTCTTGTAAGAACCGCTGTAGAGTGAGCGGCTCATTGTCTGTAGAGGGAGGGCAGGCACTGGAGTTGGAAGCCCGAGGCTTCTTCGCGGCATTTTCAGGCATCATCGGTGGCGTTCTCTTCGGCAGACTTTTTTTCATTTCTACCTCCATTCCAGCTGCTAAATGATACTTCCAGTTGTGCTTGCAGTATTCTGAGATATATCTAAACTATATTGCGCTATCTTGGTAACGTAGTTTGTAAAGTAGACTGCTGTATTTAAAGGGTGGCTGGAGCTGTATAGAGAAGCTGCTACACAGCATGGTGCATCGCCGGAAGTCTCTGTTTTTTTTTTCTGTTAAACAATGAAAAACAGACTGCCCACCATATTGGTGTTATCACATCAAAACATGTTTGTTTACGTTCCTTGATCAACTCCGACTGCACTGTTGCTGGAGCTAGGGACACCCCCAACATGATCTAGCCACTCATTATGTAGTGGGAGTAGAGGAGACTATTGTATCTTGAGTGGATGCACTGTTTGGAGGTATTTCTATTGTTCAGGAAGTACGCAATAAAAATATATCCTGGATTCAAAACTAAACAAAGTTGTTTATAATTACACATTAGCATGCATTTCAGTCCTACTAAGCAAAAAGGCAGATACAAAAAAACCAGAAACATCAATGGGTTTTAGAGTAGGTAAGCACTCACAAAGTGTGGGGTTTTAACAAAAAATAATATGGTGCAGAAAAGGTTGACAGTGTCCCTTTAGCCTCAGTAAAACCTGCAACCATCAGCTTCCTAAGTGGGGATATACAAGTTCGTGAAGCTAATGGGGACAGTTGCCATATATTTGATGCTCATACTTAAAAAGTAACTCTGTACTTTCACATTGACTTTCATAAAAAACAGAAAAAAAGTATGTTTATTCTAATAAAGAACAAACATTAGAATCTTCGGATGATTATCAACAGGATTTAAAAAAAGTAAATCATTTTATGTTTTTATATATCGACATATGGAAGTTATAGCAACATGATATATCACTATAGCAACACAGCTAACTCCAAGCTATTATTTTGAAAACAATTATGTTCCAAGCTATAACTAGGGTTGGCGGAATTTTATTTATTTATTTTTTTATAATTTTGATTGAAAATGCCAATTTTTTTATTCTTAAAGTGACACTGTCAACCTTTTTTACAGTTCCTACAGAATGTAAACAGTCATAAGATGTGTTTTTAAACTAGGGACTTTACGAGGCCTAAGGTGGTCGACAGTGTCCCTTTTAATACTGAGGTTTCCAAGATGGAATTATACATTGTGTCCATGCTAGTCCACCCCTTGAATTATACTAAGAAAGGTCTGTGTTTACTTTCCTTCAGACATTTGTCAACTCCCCATATGAAAGTATTATTATTAGAGCTGTTTATTAAATCATGTGGTAGATTGTTCCCTAGGAGCATGACCCATTGTGTGTAAAGCTATTTTCTAGCAATTGTTTTAAACAGTAACATAGAAACATAGACTTTGATGGCAGATAAGGACAGCTTGGCCCACCTAGTCTGCTCATTTCTCTACCTACAGGATAGGCCGTAGATCCTAGTTAACAAACAGCCTATTTCTTCCTACCCCCACAAGAATTGCCTTATGTCTGTCCCATGCATTCTTGAATTCTGCCACAGTTTTAGACCCCACAACCTCCTCAAGAAGGCTATTCTATGCATCCACTACCCTCTCTGTGAAAAAATACTTCCTCACATTGCACCAGAACTGCCCCCCCCTCTATCTTTAAATTGTGTCCCCTTGTTCTTGCACGGCTCTTTTTCTGAAAGATGCTACCCTCTTGGACTTTGTTGACTCCCTTGAGGTACTTGAAAGTTTCTATCATGTCCTCTCTCTCCTTCTTTCCTCAAGGGTATACATATTAAGCTCCTTTAGTCTTTCTTCGTATGTCTTCTGGTGCAGACCCTGCACCATTTTGGTTGCCCTCCTCTGGACAGCCTGCACTCTGTCTATGTCTTTGCGGAGATGGGGTCTCCAGAACTGCACACAGTACTCCAGATGGGGTCTCACCAACTCTGTACAGAGGGATAACAACTTCCTGTTTTCTGCAGGTGATGCCTCTCCCTATGCATCCCAGTATACCCCCAGCCCTCCCCATAGGTGCCGGAACCGGGGGGGCAAAAGGGGCGGTAGCCACTCCACTTTTTATTTCTGTATGGCAAAAATTAGTATAGAAATTGTGCCCTTTGTACCCTCATAAGTGCCCTTCTGATTCTCAGCCCCCTCAGCTTTTACCATCTTCCGGCACCCTTGGCCCTCCCTACTGCCCTCTCGCATTGCTTGCTAACCTTAATGTCATCTGCTATGATTACCCCCAGGTCTCTTTCCTTTTTCGTTATTGTTGCTACTCCCCCCAATGTGTAATATTCCCCTGGGTTCTTGTTTCCCAGGTGCATTATTTTGCACTTCTTTGCATTGAATCCTAGCTGCCATACTTCTGACCATTCCTCCAACCTTGCCAAGTCCCTTCTCATCCTTTCCATGCCTCCTTGTGTATCAAACCTGTTGCAGATCTTTGTGTCATCTGCAAAGAGCATACTTTTCCTTCCCCTGTAATGTCACTTATAAAGACATTAAAAGGACTGGACCCAGTACTGAACCCTGCAGTACCTCACTAGTAACCCCTCTTTCTTCAGAGTGGACTCCATTTACAATTACCTTCTGTGTCCTGTTGTCCAGCCAGTGTTTTACCCAGGGTACCACCCTGGGACCCACTCCCAGGCTGGTTAATTTGACTATTAATCTTTTGTGTGGGACTGTGTCAAATGTCTTGCTAAAGTCTAGGTAGGCCATGTCCACAGCCCCTCCCTGGTCTACTACTTTGGTCACCCAGTCAAAGAAATCTATTAGATTTGTCAGACATGACCTTCCCGCTGTGAACCCCTGCTGCCTTGGGTCCTGTGCACCACTGGCCTCTAGGTACTCAACAGTTCTTTCCTTCAGAAGTGACTCCATCACTTTCCCTACCACAGAGGTCAAACTGACAGGTCTGTAGTTTCTTGTCTCTGTCTTGGTCCCACTTTTGTGAAGGGGAATCACATCCACCTTCCTCCAGTCCTCGAGTACCACACCATCCTCCCATGATTTATTAAAAAGAGTAGTCAGTGGTTTCACTAGTTCCCCCCTTAATTCTTTTAGAATTCTTGGGTGAATTCCATCAGGCCCCATTGCTTTGTCCACCTTCAGTTTTAGGAGTTCTTGCAGAACCCTTTCTTCTGTGAAAGGGCTGGGATCGACCCCCATCAAAGGTGCTTCTGTTAATTGGATTAGGCACTTCCCCTCCTCTTTTGAATACTGAGCAGAAATATTTGTTCAGTATCCCTGCTTTTCACTATTCCCCTCTACCCACCATTCATTCTATTCAGCCTCACTATCCTCCTTTGTCTTTCTACGCTCTCTGATGTACCCTATAAAGGTTTTATCCCCTTCTTAACTGAGTTGGCTATCTTTTCCTCAGTTTGGGCCTTTGCTATTCTGACTTCCTCCCTGCTTCCTTCTGCCTTAACTGGTACAGCTCTCTGTCCTACTCCTTCTGTGTTTCCTTATACTTCCTGATACTATCTTTTTCCCCCAGCTTTCCCAGCCACCTCTTTTGAAAACATGATGGCTTTTCTTTCATTTTGATTATTTGCTTCACACAAAGGCTTGTTGCCTCTGTGATGGCAGTTTTGATGATTCCCATTGTTGCTCTACCCTCCTTCTAGCCTGTTTGCTGAGTGCTTTCTGAGGCACTCTCCCATCTTGCCAAAGTCAGCCCTCCTGAAGTCCAGTACCCTCACTTTTGTATGGCTTGACTCTGTAGCTGAGTTTAACGTGAACCACGCTGTTTGATGGTCACTTGTTCCCAGATGGCAACCCACTTCTAGATCTGAGATCCTCTCACTGCCCCATTTGAGAATACGAGGTCTAAGATTGCTCCCTCATGAGTGGGTTCCGAAACTAGCTGTCTGAGGCTTGCCACCTGTAGGGCATTGAGAATGGCCCTGCTCTTGGATGTGGCTGCAGCAAATGTGCTGCAGTTAACATCTGGCATATTCAGGTCTCCCATCAACAGTATCTCCCCTTTCTCTGCCATCCTAATTAGTTTTTCAACTGTTTATTATGACACCTTAGTGCATATGTTTCTTGTCCACCAACCAGATTTAGTGCATCCATCCTTATCATTCTACATATTAAATAAAAATGATAGATCACCCCATATTCTATGCTGGTCTAGTGAGTGCAGACCTATATGTGGCAACCTTTCATAGTACAGTAAATTTTCCAGTCCCTGAGTCATTTTATTTGCCTTGTGCTGAAGTTTTCTATTGTAATATTTTCCCCAATGTTCAATCCCCCCCACCATAATTGAGATTTACAGTTAATTAGTAGCCTTAAGTATGATCTCTAGAGGGGAAGAAGAACATGTTCTGACCAGTGTGTAAATGCCTTTTGATTGTGTTAAGCAGTTGGATGGTCTTAGCACAGATTATACTGACTTGTTTTTTTTTGGTTTTAGGTCATCTATAATGTACAGCCCAAGATCCTTTTCACATGTTGTTGTTTTGAGTCCGATTCCTCCCATGTAAAAATGTACTTTTTCTGTTATTATTTCCAAAATGCATTACTGAACATTTAGTGCTGTTGAAATTCATCTTCCACTTTTTGGCACATTCCAAAATATTGTTTACATTGTTTTGGATCTGTACTGCCTCTCATCTGTATTTGCTTTTTCACCTATTTTTGTGTAATTGACAAATTTATTGCACATACTGTACAAATTAACACATAAGTCTCCCTTAAACAATTTGAATAATACAGGTCCCAATACCGATACTTACTGTACACCACTTGTAATGCTTCCTTCCTTGGACAGGCTACCCTTTATTCTAACTGTATGCATTCTTTCTTTTAGCCAGTTTCCTATCCATCTTATAGTGATATCATCTGTTCATAATTTTAACAGTTTTTTGTTTAGCTTTAATGTGACACCACATCAAACTTCTTGCTTAAATCTAAGAATATGATCTCTATAGCATTATTAGCATTATTGTCATCTAGGTCCTTAATTGTAGATTCATAGAAAGTGAGGAGGAGATTGGTGGTGAAAGACCTGCCTGACTCCAATCCATGTTGGAGTTTACCATCAATACCCAGCCTTTCACACTCCTCTTCTGCAATTCCTTTAAAGGGGAACTGTCATCAGCAGGGTTTCTTAATGTCTGAAAGACCATAAAAAGCTAATTTGAGGGAGCCATTGTGTTTATCTGTGAGTCTTTGTAGTCCAGAGTTATTCATATGTAAATCAGCGTGTAATTAAGGGCTGGGGGCAGCTATCTATTTTAGGCTCCTGACATATTTAAACTGCCTGCTGTCTGCTGGCCTGTCCAGAGACACAGTTGCCTGGTTTAACAGCTATCTTACCCACAGAATGCAATGCATTAATATCAGCGGCACCCACTCAGAACCCAGGGAGGTGAATATTGGAGTTCACCAAGGGTCTATCCTTGGCCCTCTCCTCTTCAGCCTCTTCATTAACTCTCTCCCCTCCATCTGCCCGGCACACAACGTGCTCTTTGCCGATGATGCCATCATCTCTATCACTGGTAAAGACATTTCAAAAATCACCACTGAACTGCAAGACAGCTTCCTTAAACTTGAATCCTGGTTCTCCCAGAATAGACTCCTTCTCAACCACAAGAAGACCAAAAGCATGCTCTTCTCCGTAGCACAGAGCAAGAAGAGACATGGCCCACTATTGATGCAAAACTACGAAGGTGATACCCTGGAACAAGTCCCCACTTTCAAGTACTGGGGAGTCCACCTAGATGAAACATTAAGTTTCAACACGCTCATCGATCGTGTTGTTAAAACTGCAAACATAAAACTGGGTGTCCTCTATCATCACAGACATTCCATGCCTCCTACTGCCCTGAAGCTTGCCACAAGCAGCTCGTTCCTAGCCACAGTTGACTATGGGCTGCCATCTATGCAGCGGGTTCTGGCACTGCCCTCAAGAGAGTAAAAATACTTCTTAACAAGGTCTGCCATCTGACCCTAGGGACAGAACACCTGACCCACACATGCTCACTATACAATGAGACAAGGTGGCTCCCTCTTCTCCTCAGGGCACAGTACCAGATCTGCCTGCTGGCCAAAAAATCAGTAGTAGGGCTCATGCCTGAGTCTACCAGCAGCCTCTTTAAAGCTGCTCAATCCACTAAAAGCATAAGAAGTGTGACCAAAGAGGGCCTCCAGGTGCAATTCAAACATACCAAGGTGGCTCAGAAATCACTGTCCTTCTGAGGACCCAGGTGGTACAAAAAACTACCCATCACCCTAATCAAATGCACTTCACTCAGCTACTTCAAATGAGGGCTATATTCTTATCTGGCATGTAATGTGACATGTAGCTGCTGTCCCTAACTTATGGCCTGGTTTTACTCCACGCCCCTTTTCCTATGCATGACCTCCACACTATCACCCTGATGGTCTCACCCATTTATCTTCCTGTTTGGCATGGTCTATTCTCCTCTCCACCATAAATCCTGTTCCCTTCCTCTCCTGCCTCACCCTATCCCTTATCAGCAAGGTATGCCCGCTAGTATACACACTTTTCCTCACCCCCTGGATGCAATATGCCCCACCTAACTGACTATATTTCCCCACTATCCTTCTCCACCCCCCATTAACAACCCCTGGCTGTACCCTAAACAAATCCTCCTCTGACTGCTTTTTCTGCTCCACCTTTGCCTAGAGTATTGAATGCCCTAGTTGTAACATGTTATCACTAAAACACTGTGTCGCACCTCAGGGTGTCAATGTCAGCCTTTCCTTAGCACTTTCCTGCAACAAAATGCACCAGTATATCCTGTCTGTGTACCTTATCTGCAATTATTCCATTGTCTATAACTGTTGTCTATGTAACCTCAACCTCTGTGTAATCTGACCTGTATATGGTACCATATACGAAACTACCTGTATTCATGTCCTGTTTTGTTTTACTCTGACTTGGAACCTTTGTAAATGAGCCCTTTCATCTCAAAGGTATTAATCTATATCTGAAATATATAAATAAATAAATAGGTTAAATAGGAAATCATCTGTTTTATTAAGTGTGTTATAAGGTGTTATTACAACACTTTCTACATTTATAATAATTGTTTTGTATGTGCATTGAAACTAGTGAGTTATCACCCTTACATTTCAAACTATTAGTAAAAAGTAATTCATCTTTAGGATTGCTTTAACCTCTAGACTATACTGCAGGCTGATCATTAAACACTACACATCTCAAGGCTGGTTCTGTGGTGCCAGCAGGTATTGAGGCCCCATACTGTATTAGGATTTCTAAACCCTGGCTGTGTTCATGTCAGTGCAGATTTCTGAGGCTGCCACAGGACTAACTTCTGTCTTATTCCAGTCCCTCTCTTACAGCCTTTTCTCTTACATTGCTGGATGTGAACTCAGGTTTACAAGATGCAAATGTGGTTACATACCTACTGGCCTGGCAACATGGGCCAGCCTTGAAATGTGTCATTTTTGATTAACAGCTGGCAGTACAACCTAGAAGTTAATGCAAAGAGCTGTGAACAAGCTTCATTCATCCAGCAGAATGGGGTTTGAGACCAACATGCTCTACTTGTATATTGTGTGACCAGAGTAAGTCACTTAACCTCCCTGTGCTCCCAAAACACACCCAGAAACAAGCAGTAGCTGTGTGCCTTTCGTGACCAAAGATGGTAAAAACAATCTGAGCATGTGCTATGATTCTGAAAATATTAGGCTCTTTTTATCCAGATTTGACGTGAAAAAAAAAAATAGGACACCATTAATTGTTTATTAATTGCAAAAACACATGGATGGAAAACATTGTTTAAAAAAAGCATAATCTGAACTGCATTATTAAAATATAGAATAAAATATGGTTGCATATGTAACCAACACTTTACACACACCCAAGGTGTGGGATGCTACATTAACCCCAATGGCAAAGTCCGAGTGGTTTATAAAAGCATCTCACACTGAGGGTATGTGCAAAATTCTGTTTTTTACACCCACCCACCCCTATATTATTTTATTTAATTAATGGTGATATTTTTTCCCTTTCAGCACAGTTCAGTTAGTGCAGCACTACTGTCAGAGGTACACATACACACACACACACACACCACACACAACCATGCACACACACTACACACACACATACACACACACACACACACACATCCCACACCACACACTACACCACACACAAACACAGTCTCTGCCTTTGTTTTTATTTTGTTTTCTTTCTGTTTTTACATTACAGTGGGATTGGCATTCTGGAAAGTTGTGGTCCATCGGCATAGCTGTGGAGAGTAAAACATGCTAGAAGGGTATAGGTGGCGAGATCAACCAAACAGATTTTTTTTCCTTTATGGGAGAAAATCCCATTCCATTCAAAGTGTTTCAGTAAGAAACTGTTATGCTTTTAACTTCATCAAAAGAGGTAAAATAATCTTTTAATAATGCATTTCAGGTTATGCATGTTTTAGCTGTATTATCCATCTATGTGTTTTTGCAATTAATAAATAAGTAATGGTGTCCTGTTTTTTTCTTTTCATGTCAAATCTGGACAGAAACAGCATAATATTTTCAGAATCATAACACATGCTCAGAATATTTTTACTGTCTTTTTTCCAGGAAAGGCACACAACTACAGCTTGTACCTGGGTGTGTTTTGGGAGCACAGGGAGGTTTAGTGACTTGCTCTGGTCACACAATATACAAGTAGAGCATGATGGAATCTAAACCCATTCTGCTGGATGAACAAAACATGTTCACATCTCTTTGCTTTAACTTCTAGGCTGTACTGCCAGCTGATAACCAAAAACTTCACATTCCAAGGCTGGCCCTATGATGCCAGACCAGTAGGTACATAGCCACATTTGCATCTTGTAGACCTGAGTTCACATCCGCAGTTGTAAGAGAAAAGGCTGTAAGAGAGGGAATGGAAAAAGACAGAAGTTGGTGTTGTGGCAGCTCCAGAAATCTGTGCTGACATGAACACAGACAGAGTTAAGAAATCCTGATATGGGGCTCCACAGAACCAACCTTGAGATGTGTAGTTTTTGATGATCAGCTGGCAGTATAGCCTATAGAGTAAAGCAACCCTAAAGATGAATTATTTTTACTAACAGTTTGAAATGTAAAAGTGATAACTCACTAGTTTCAATGCACATACAAACAAGCATTATAAATGTAGAAAGTGTTGTAATAACACCTTAAAACACACTTAATAAAACAAACATTTTACTATTTAACCTACAGTCAATGGTGGGCCAAGATCATTGATGACATCATTTCCTGTCAGGAACCTAAAACATATGGCTGCTCCCAGCCCTTAATTACAGGCTGATTTACATATGAATAACTCTGAACTTCAAAGACTCACAGATAAACACAATGGCTTACTCAGATTAGCTGTTTATGGTCTTTCAGACATTAAGAAACCCTGTTGATGACAGTTCCCCTTTAAATGATTTCTCCATGATCTTTCCCACTTTGGATGTTAGGCTGTTTGTGGCCCCTTTGTGAGTTGCAGGATCATGTCTGAAATAAATGCTAGTGACTGCATATATGTGTAGCCATGCTGTTTCTGCAAGACCTGTGGTGTATGGCATCTTTCTAAATATGACAGAACCCACTTACAATGGACACCCTTATACCAGATTCCCACTGACAGTGGACAAAATCTTGTTGCCAAAACCCATTTCCTAGAACCCTTAAAACAAATTGTGCATTAGATCATACAAAGAGCCCCTGCTATTCCTAACAAGGAGGCTTACACAGACCACCTGATGAGGTGTCAATTGCCCTCCCACATGTATCCCAACACCTGTTTCCTGACACAGGCAACGTGTAGAAAAAGTGTTAACAGTACTTCTAGGGGACTGCCATCACAAATGTTCTGCCTTGGAGTTGTTGTATGTGAAAAAATCACACCTTAGGTTCTTTGCATGGTATGCCGACAAAGAAAGTAACAACAAGTAGAAGTAATAAAAGAGGTTTATCATAATACTCATGCCATAACAAGTGAAGCAAAGCAATCACAAGGGAGCTGATTTCCCACAATTTCTCGAGTATGGTCTCTTTCTCTCTGAGGAGCTGGTGTGCATATAATTATATATGACTGATAACAGCACAGTTACAGATATGATAAACATACAGCATTGGATAATGCATGTAAATAAAGTGGCTTTCTTGGGTAATTACATAGGAAAGGAAGTAGCAAAGTAAGGAAGAATCTCTGAATCTCTGAACAAAGGAAATTCTTAGTCAGCAACCTGTTATCAGTTATTATTGCCAGACACTGAGTCTGGAAATACTTGCAAAGTAATCACAAAAGCACACAACATGTGACAATAGTGGAAAACTACAGAATATGAGTGATTACGAGTATAGCAGAATGTATGTGGAAACTAGAAACAGTATATTTGGCAGAAACATCATATAGGTAAAACATTATGAGACTGTGGTAAGGCACTAATACTTGTAGGTGTATAAGATTATGGTTGCATGTGGATTAAGTGGTGGTATACAACCCAGGCATAACAGTCCCCTCCCTTGTTGCCTTGCTCAAAGGGCAACACAACCAAAAGAAGATGGTTAGGTGTAGTAAAAGTGTATCTTAATAAGTCAACAAGCCTGAGGCGTGAGCCTTGTAAAAGAACTGCAGCCATGCTAGATGCTGGTTAAAAGTACACCTCAGACAACAAAGCGTTAGTAGTGGATGAGTTAAAACAAGATATAAATTAATATCAAGCTTTAAAACATTGATTTGAAATCTGCTTTTCAAAGCACATAAAAACTCGTAATGTAAATGAATTACATTTCTATAGCATACAGACAGTCGGGGTGACTGTGAAAGTAGTCCTACACATGAGTTGACACAGGGGTAATCACAGATGGTCGGATCATAAAACACAAAACAGAAACTAGGTAGGTCAACACCACAGTGGATACGTGTATAAGAAAAATTGTTGATGCGCATCATCACAGAACTTTGTTTGTAAAAACAGTGTTAAAGTCATTGTCCATTCATAGAGAACAGTCCATATTGAGAGTTGAAAAGGCAGATAATGGTGGCGTAAGGGATGGCAGCGTACATTTATGATTGAAGAATCTAATAACAATGACCTTAAAGAGGAACCAGTCCATAAGGTTTGAGTAGGTAACCACAAAGCAATGTAGTTATGTTTGAAATGTCATTCGTCAAAAGTTCGTAACCCATGGAGCATGCATGGCACATGGGGCTGTGCAGACGTGTACTAGCATGGTAAGAAAGGAAATGTTTATGTAGCTCTTTAGCCGTTCCCTGTTATGTGCCATGTTCTTTACAGTACTAGGATTGTGGTGGATGGGAGTGCATGTGGCAGGTTCAGTGCTACAATACTTAACATGCACAAAAAATGCTCAAGTAAAATCATGATTGTGGCAGGTGGGAGGTCAGAGCATCACATAAATAGGAGTACTGAACTGTGATCATGTAGGGTAGGAGTGCATGCAGTAGACTCAGCATCTTAGGGCTACAATACTAAAGTATACAGTGACTGAATTACATGTAATAGCTGCTATTTTGCTATCCCAAACACCTGCCATTGTAACATATCCCTGGCATCCCATGGTCCCCAACCCTATGATTGCTAGTCCAGTGCTTGTTACCTGTATAAACTTTCTTGGTGTCCAGTGCCCCCCCATCCCCTGATCACCATACAGTGCTGAAACTGTAATGCTATACATAAACAGTACCTGCCTCTAGTGGTTCCCTCAACCCCCCGATCACCGTACAATGCCCTAAAATTAATGCTGGTCACATATCCTTGACTGTAGTGGTTCCACCACTCCTGACCATCAGCTGCCCTGTTTCTACAGCTATTTCTAGGGTTGGCAGAATTTAATTTTTATTTTTTTATAATTTTAAAGGAAAATATTGATTTTTATTTGTAAGCCTTTTTCCTGACTTTTATTGATTGAAATTGTCACTGCTGCGCACAATTTTGGGGATTTTAAGCACTAATTTTAATTTATATAGATTTAATTTTCAAAGTTGCAGTTAATGACAGTAAACATTAAAGATTTACAAACTGTTAAAAACACAAATTGTCATCATCACACGTCAAAGTAGCAATAAAAAAACCTTGGGGTTTTACAGGTACTGGAATATGTAACGATTTGCTATAGCAAGCAGACAATTCCAGATTTCAAAAGCACTCCAGATTTGACCTACTATAATGTCCATATTGTAGTACAAAATGCTGAGTTGCTCAAGTTGGTTTTCAGAGAGGAGCACGTGATGTCTGTCTTGAACTTTTCTGAACAGATTAAATGATCTTTCCACAGACACTGAAGTTACTGACACTACAAGTGCACATAATGCCACACTGGACATGACAGGCAATGACTGGGTTTCACTTCTCCAGTATTCAATTGCTGTTATTCTGTCATCAGATGGCACTTCTCACACCATGTACAAGTCAACATCATGCTTTAACTCTTCTGCCTTGCAAGGGAAAATATGCAGAATATTTCTGTAGTCGCTAAAATTGTGTAGCATCTGAACCTTGACAAATGGATCAAACACTTTACAGTTGCCAAAAAAAAAAGAAATCCAGCTCCACAGAGCATTAAAGTTCATAGCCTTCCAAACAAAATCCAAGACCTTACTGCCATGATGGCCGAGACCCTCTTTGAATGGGTCGCTGTCACGGAGACTTGGTTCATGGAGAACCACCCCTGGGATGTTGCTATCCTTGGATTCACTCTCTTCAGGAGAGTTCCAAGGGAAAGAAAGGTGTGTGTGTGGGGGTGGCTATGTATATCAGAGATGGGGATCAATGCAACTGAGATCCAGGGACTGCACAGTGATTTTGAGGCCCTATGGATCACTCTGGGAGCTGGCAACAGGGACCCTATCTGGGTAGGAGTTATTTACAGACCCCCTACCCAGGAGATTGAAAAGATAAAGACCACCTAGAAAACATACTGAAGATGGCCAACAAAGGTGAGTTACTACTGGATGGGGACTTCAATCTACCAGATGTAGACTGGTCCACCTTCACTGCCTCCTCATAAAGGAGTAGAGAATTTCTCATCGCACTTCGGGGGTAGGACTTAATCGATTGGTAGAGTCATCCACTAGGGAATCTGCTATTCTGGACCTGGTATTTACAAACTGTGCCAGGGTGTCAGACATGCAAGTGGGGATCCACCTGGACACCAGCGACCACAGGTCAGTCTGACTGTTGAATAACAACACAGAGAACCCTTGTCACACCAAACTCAGGGTGCACAATTTCAGAAAAGCAAATTTCCCAAAAATGAGGAACAGTATTAAGGAACTTCTTGTAATCTATGCCACAGGGAATGTGGAAGACAACTGGATAAAACTGAAAAACACTGTAACTGCAGTCATGGCACAATGCGCAAAACAAATACAGAAAATCAAAGAACCCACTCTGGTGTTCCAAAGAGGTGTCGACTAAAATTAGAGATAAGAAAAAAGCTTACAGAAAGTACAAAGAGACCAAATCTGAGAAGGACACAATTCAAGGAAGCAGGAAAAACAATTAGGGTAGCCAAGGCCTAGATGGAGGGCAACTAAAATGGTGCAGGGTGTGCAACAGAATCCATATAAAGAGAGACTAAAAGAGCTTAATGTGTATACCCTCGAGGAAAGGAGGGAGAGAGGGGACATGATAGAAACTTTCATGTACCTCAAGGGAATCAAGAAAGTCCAAGAGGGAAGTATCTTTCAGAAAAAGAGATGTGCAAGAACAAGGGAACATAATTTGGAGATAGAGGGGGAGACGGCTCAGGGGTAACATGAAGAAGTATTTTTTCATGGAGAGGGTGGTGAAAGCATGGAACCGACTTTCTGAGGAGATTGTGGGGTCAAAAACAGTGGGGGAATTCAAGAATGCATGGGACAAACATATGCAAATTATAATGGGGGGTAGGAGGAAGTAGGCTGTTGGTTAACCAGAATCTGCAGCTTATCCTGTAGGTAGGGAAATGGGCAGACTAGGTGGTCCAAACAGTCCTTATATGCCAACAAAGTCTATGTTTCTATGTAATAGCACAGGGAGTGAAGAGGGAAACAATACATTATTTTGTTATATATGGGAAAAAAGAAAGGGTAAGGGAGGAATAACCTGGTTAGCAACTAAAGAAGGACAGCTGGTAGAGAATGACAAAGACAAGGTGGAAGTACTCAATGAATTCTTCTGTTTGATCTTCACCCATGAATACAAAAGTAATGGTTTAGCACTAGCCAAAGCACATCTCCACAACAAGGAAAAGGACACCAGTCCCTTTACAAAAGAAAGGGTCATTGAGGAGCTGTCTAAATTAAAGGTGGACAAGGCAATGGGGCCAGATGGAATACACACAAGAGATCTGAAGGAACTGCAGGAGGAACTTGCAGCCCCACTAGCCAAACTATTTAACAAGTCACTGGAAGATGGTATAGTGCCACAGGACTGGAGAAGGGCCACTGCTGTGCCATTGCACAAGAGTGGTAGCAGGGAGGTAGCAGGAAATTACTGCCCCGTCAGCCTCACCTCAGTGGTGGGTAAAGTAATGGAGGAATTGCTGAAAGAAAGGGTAGTGGAGTACCTGCGAGAAGTGGGAAACTTGACCTGAAGCATCATAGCTTCATGGAAGGATGCTCATGCCAAACAAATATGATCAAATACTTCGACTGGGTTACAAGAGCAGTGGACCAAGGTGTGGCTGTGGACATAGTATATTTGGATTTTAGCAAAGCCTTTGATACGGTTCCACATAGGCTAGCAAATCAATTGGAGCAAACAGGTGTAGATCTGAAAGTGGCCAACTGAATAAGAAACTGGCAACTGGACAGGACTCAGAGAGTTATGGTAAATGGCACCTTGTCACAGGACGGGAGAGTAACCAGTGGGGTTCCACAGGGATCAGTGCTTGGCCCAATCCTTTTCAACATATTCATCAGAGACATCACTGAACTGAAAGGGAAAGTCTGCCTATATACAGACAATACAAAGCTCTGTAACAGGGTGGACACACAGGAAGGGGTACAAGGAATGGAGGCAGATCTAAGAAAACTGGAGGAATGGTCCAAGAACTGGCAGTTGAGATTCAATGCCAAAAAGTGTAAGGTAATGCACTTGGGTAAGAGGAACCCAGGAAATAACTATGTTCTGGAAGGGCAGCAACTAGAAAAGATTAAGATGGAATGGGATCTAGGAGTTATGATGTTGGACAATTTAAAGGTAGGAAAGCAATGTGAAAAAGCATCACTAAGGCCAAGCGGCATCCTTGCATGCATATTTAGGAGTATTACTAGCAGAAAGTGTGAGGTAATCATCCCACTCTATAGGTCCTTGGTGAGGGCTCACTTGGAGTACTGTGTGCAGTTCTGGAGGCCACACCTAAAAAAGGAGATAGACCATCTGGAACCTATGCAGAAGAGAACCACCAAGGTGGTGTTGGGACTACACCACGAACCTTATGAAAATAGGCTCAGCCAGTTAAATCTGTTCTCCCTCAAGCAGAGGAGGAACAGAGAAGACATGAAAGAAACAATTAAATTTGTTACAGGGATAAACACAGTACATACTGGTAACCTCTTTCATGAAAATAGGACTGCACATACAAGACGGCATAACTTATGCCTGGTTGCCAGTAAATTCAGAACCAATGTTAGAAAGTACTTTTTCACAGAGAGGGCCATGGACCCTTTGAACAGCCTGCCCCCTGAGACTGTTAAAGAATTCAAACGGGCATTGGCCAGTCAATGTAGTCTCCTAAACAAGAGCAGTAGATGGGGGTGGGGTAGACATCTCAGGCAGACTAGATGGACAGCACAGTCTCCTTCTGCCAGCAAATTCTTATGTTCTTATGCAGAGTCCGTCAGGTATATTGCAGGGTGTGGTTGCCTTCAGTTTAGTTTGAAATTGTCATATGAAAACATGCATTGCAGATGAAAGGAATTGCCTTTTGGAGTCCGTTGACTTCAGTTCCACTTCCTTTAAGACATTATCAATATCAGCAGCAATTTGTAAATCATGGTTAAGCAGAGTATCAATGCAATGTATCATCTGTGCATTTGTTTCCATTTACAAATGAGCCTTGTGGATTGTTCCAAAAACTACACAAAGAAATGATAACTTTCAGTACAGTTCTCAGTGGTTTCCATTGTCCTTGACCATCTAGCATAGTTTTGCTGCCTTCTTTGAGGTGACTGTAACCTCTTCTTCAATGAAAAAGTCTGTCACACTGTTCCAATGCATATGAATGAATGTTGCTGCCTTCAGCCAGGAAAACCAGTGTGATGGTACAGCACAAGGGGGCACACACAAACCCAATGGGCTCACGTCATTGCTCACACAGACTTTAAAAAAATGCTTGCCTTTGCCTGTTGGCATGTTTGAATATTGCTGGAAAATGTACAACAAATTCATTGACATTACAGAACTCATCCATTTTTAGTGCATGATCAATGGCTATGTGCAGAAGATGAGCAATATATGGGATGTGCAGCAGATGTGGATAAAGCTCCAGCAAGTCCTTCACTAAGCATTGTATGTACATCGCTGAGTCCCTGTTGATTGACACACATTTTCCTACGTTAGGATGTACTCTCACATCACATCTTAAATCAAATTTGAAATGACCCCCATATTGTACTGAAGAACAACAGATGATTTTAATAGAATAATGTTTATTGATTTATTATTGTCACTGTAGAACATTGCAACAACATTAATTGCTGGCAGTCCGGCAAGCTCTGGGGTTTTTCAATTACTAAAGATAATTTCTTACCACTCAAAAGATCCTTAATTGCAGCTTTATGGGGAGCAAAACTTCAGACATGTATTTTTCTTCCAGCTGATGACTTTCTGGGTATGCGTGCGCTGCCAGTGCATACTTGCGAAGCAGATCTAATAAAAAGCTCGAACCATGGACAGCATTCACTGCAAACCACAATGCGCATACCTGATTGTGTAGAAAATCCACTGCTTCTTCCTTCTTTTGTCTCATTCTTCCCAAACAGGCTTCCTTAGAAGTCTGTGTTATCTTTGTTTGACTCTCTTTCAATTTCAAATGAGTCTTACTGTTCAAAAGTTCAGTAATACAATTTGCCTGTCCAGTGATTTCTGTTTTACAATCTTTGCAGAGCAAAATGTCTGCATCTTTTTCCTGTCCATACTTTTTCACCATTTTAAATTCGAGGTCAGGGTATTCATTTATTTAAGTCTTTGATAACTAGATAAGGCCCACTAGGCATAAGTGCCTGTTTTCAGGGGTGACCTGGGAGCACTGGGTGGTTAAGTAACATGCTCAGAGTCAGATAGTATGCAAGTGGAGGCTGTGAGAATCAAACCAAAATCTGGTCTGCTGGATGTACCAAGCATGTTCACAGCTCGTTATTTTAACCTCTAGGCCATACTGCCAGCCCAATTTTACTGCAGTATTCCTCTACAGTTTTTCGTTTGTGACCCATTGTTGAAACAACAAATGTGGCATTGGTTACTGAGTGCTATTGATCCTCACAGCACAAACGTCTTTGCATTTATTCGCTTCTTCAACTGTTTATTCCTATTTATCTAAACACCTGCAGTTCCAGTTCTGCTAACCTCAGAGCTGGCACCTGTAGCAGAGCTTACTTTGCCTAGACCTCTAAATTTAAATTATCAATGGAAATATTTTTTTTGGTTTGTGTGTGTGCAGTGAAATTGATGTTTATTGACATTTACCAAATTAATTTGAACCCTTCCAAGCCTAGCTATAACACTTCCAAAGTTAAAACATTTAAAAAAATGTTATCTTTAGAAATGTCTAACTTTTGAACTGTTAGGGTTAGAAACTTAGTTTTTGTTAAATGAAAGCTTAAAGTAAGATCAATATGAATGGGTTAAAGCAGTACAGTTTTTATGTGTTGTTGTGTCTATACATATCAGAATAATGTGTTGGTTAAAAACGTGTACTGATTGATAGTTTTTTTCTTTTCAAGGGCAGCATCAATATTTTTTTTTCATATTGATAGTGTGAATGTAGCCTTTTTTATATCGATGTATAAATTATTATATACCTATAACACTTTTATACATGGATATAAAAAGTGAGGTGGTAGGTTAAAAAATTAATATTTTTTTTACTTCTTCTGATTTTTGGTAATACTACACCTCATTTAATCAGGAATGGTGCAGTTTACAACACTATAAGTGTTTATTTTATTCCCTATAAATATTGCTAACCTCCTGGCTTAAAATAACCCCTAAGCTTCCTTGGAAGGCAATAATTTTTTCCTGTCTAGGATTTATAATACATCTTGGTAGCTTGCCTAAGAAGTGTGTATAAAAGCATGGTCCCCAACTAACTTTATAGTGCTTTAGTTTATGACATCAGGGGCCAAATATTCAAAACTATGCACCAGGCGCAAACCGATTGTACCACGTTTGCACCTGCTGCCATATTCAAAAGGCCAAATAGTGCCATTGCAATGTGATAGCACCAGCACTAAAAGATAATGTGTGCACGGTGCAAAGTGAGGGGCAGGAAAATGAATATGGATGCAACAGTATATTCAAAAGTATAGTGCTGTGCAACATGTGTTAGCGCAACCTGCAACACAGTACTATTTGCTGCCTATAAAAAGGTAGTCTAAACTCAGGGCAATCCACAGCAGGGGGATGTGGACATGGCTACAGGCAACATGGTGGTCGGCAACAACTCACTCATGATCCACCTGATGGCAGCTGTGCTGGAGGAGGAAGAGAGGGAACAAGGCCACCCTGGGCCACACCGTGGGCCAAGGAGGAGATATGCTGCACACAGAATGTACCGGCCCACAGTGTCTTTCGAGACACTCAAAGATGACCACATTATGGGCCAGTGTAGACTGAACAGGGTCCTGCTAATACAGTTTTGCGAGCTCCTGCATGAGCAGCTGCAGTCGACCACCCAGCACAGCCATGCCATATCAGCTGAGGAAAATGTGACGTCTGTGATGTGCTTTCTATTAACCGGGTCCTTCCAGACACTGGCTAGAGATAACATCAGTGTGTCACAGTTGGCCACATCGCACCTTCTGACCTAGTTCCTAGATACGCTGCTGCCACATTCTTGCAAATTCATCGTATTCCCCAGCAGTAGAGTGCAGAGAAACCATTCAGCAATTCTGTCAGGTTGCGCTCCTACCAGCAGTACTCAGTGCCATAGACTGCACCCATGTTGCCATCCATGCATCACCTGGTGAGGTGAGTGACACTTTCCTCAACAGGAAGTGCTACCACTCCATAATTTGCCAGATGGTGTGCGATGCAACTGGGTGTATCATCAATGTCCTTGCATGATTTGCCCTCAGAGCCCATGACACTTTCATTTGGCACCAGTCACAGCTGTACCAGGCATTTGAGGAAGGCACAATATCCAGTGGACACCTTGTTGGTGAGTACCTACAGCAGGCACAACCTCAGTCCCCCCAATGGTGGGACAGTGCCACAATAGAGCACATAAAGGAGGTAGTGAGGGGTGGGAGGGGAGTGTGCACAGGTGCGCAGGAAGACTGAAACAGTAGGGGATGCAAACTGGACATGGTGTGTGACACAGTATACACATGCTAACCAGTGTTATTGTTTTCACAGGCATCAGTGCCGATCCCTTGAGACTCTGTCTCCTAATGCCAGTCCTCCAACCAGCTAATGTGGCAGAGGAGAGGCATAATAAGGCACACATCACAACACAGACAATTATTGAGCATGTCTTTGGCATGTTGAAAATTAGATTCCGATGCCTGGACCATTCCAGTGGTGCCCTTCAATATGACCCTCAGAAGGTATGCCGCATATTCCTAGCTGGTTGTATGTTGCACAACATGGTGCTAAACCATGGAATATGCCTGCCAGATCCTGAAGAATATGCAGATAGTGACATCGAGCAACAGGTTTAGGGGATAGTGGAGCAGCTCGATAGGCATGACCCATGGATGGCCATGAGGGCCCAGGAGCACAGGTCCAACATCATAAGAACCCTGACATGGATGGACAGGTGAGCGACAACAACATGGACAATAGAAATGATTCAAAATGTGTATGTACAGTATAAAGAGTAGGGTGACAGACACAGAATGGTTTTCTTTGGGGGGCACCCAAGGGAACTCACCGAACAAATCTTTTCAAATAAATGTAATCATGGAGCATGCCTTGTTTCGGTGTGGAAATGTCAAAGCAAATGTTGGTAAGGCTGCTCGAGCAAAAAGCTCATCACACAAATTCAGTCTTAAATTTGTCTTTATTTTTCTTTTTTCAAAGTCTGTACAATAGGTCCCAAGGTTTTGCCTAGATAAGGCTTCATCTGGGGAGCTATTCATACATAAATATAATATTTTAGTATGTTTATAATTTTTATACATTTTTAATATTTTCATTTTCCTCAATTATATTCTTAATTGCATTATCAGTAGAACGGTATCAAAAACATTGGACAGTCTGTACATTAGTTTCCGTATTGTTATTCAGCTTACTGGCACTGAATAATACAAGTATTTACATACCTACATTTTTGCCCACACACAATTGGCTATCAGTAATTAATTGGCATATAAAATGCCGCCTGATCTTTTATCTTTTGGCCATGCGACTCTGTTGTGCTGGTATTTCTGTCTACATCCACAAATTTGTAACCATCTTTATAAGAAAAATATTTTTTCAGTATGCAGATTTCTAGCAAAAACATTCAACTAGTGATTAATGACTTTTTGTTTAGAAATCACCTGTTTCATCAGCTTGTTATATGTGCATTGCTTTTGCATTCCTTATTTTTCTTTCCAACAATTTTCAAAAACTCCAGTAAATGTAGAAACAATGAAAGCTTAACCTTAACTTATGTTGGTGTTTTTATATAATAATCTTTTTTTAATTCAAAGTTTATTATTTTACAGCTTATACATTACAAACAAACAAACATCATATCATCATGACTTAATAAAGAGAGTAAGCCTCCCCCTATGATCCCATTTTACTTCCCTCCACCACCCTCCCCTATATCCCTCCCACTTCACTATCCCTGCAGTCCCCCCTCCCAGCCACCCCACTCCCTATCCCTAGGTGCCATACACACACCCATTAAAATCAAAGCTGTTGACCACACAATATAGTTCTTTTGCAGAATGAATTTCAGTGTTCTTTTCTAATTCACAGTGTAAAGGACGTGAAGCTTCTCCCATCTTTTTTTATAGGTTCCCATGTGATTAAACATACTAGACATTGTCTTTTCTATCTTTAGGTTGTACAATAGTTCTTGAAGCCATTCTACATATGAGGGTGTATCGAGTCTTTCCAATGTTTCGAGACAAGTTTCTTTACAGATAATGCAATTAATGTAATATGATAATATCGGTCCATTTTTGGATGTCCTGAGAAGTCTCCCAATATACAGATTTCAGGCGTGAAATATTTCTGGAGACCCAGTAAAGGGTCAGCACTAGTTTTAATTAGGTGCCAAAGGAGTCAATTTTTAGGCATTCTCAGAAGATATGAAGCAAAGTACCAACATCCAATTCACATCTGTTGGATAGAGGACTAGAAGCCTGGCCCATTTTACTTAATTCATATGGTGTCAGGTACATATCATGTACAATTTATAATTGCATAATCCGTAATATATCTTGTGTGATATATTTGTGGGAATGTTCCCAAATAGTAGACCATTTAGAAGTGGAATTGGGAAATTTGTCCACCCAATATTTTAAAATTCCTGTAACTTCTGGAAAGACCCAGGGATATAATAAAGCATAAATTGTGGAGACAGCATGTGGGGCAGAGGCAAAGTCTCTGCAGGTCTCAATCCAATTGCCCTGATTGTTATGGTTAGTACTAGACCTATAATACGAAACCAGCATGTGCCTGATTTGATAAATCTTGTAAGACCATTTTGGAGCTAATTTGAATTTCCTAAGAATATCTTGTGTGCTAAGCCAGTCCCTGTCCTGAGCATGTAAGTCCTGTATTGAGCAACTTTTGCTCAAAGGAATCCAGTTGTAGGGGATCATTAACCCCCTAGGAGAAAGTTAGGATCCTGGAATAACGGTTGAGCAGAATCATAGGTGTGGACATATCTCAATGAGTTGCATAACTGAGAGTGAATACGTACTGAGCGGGCCAGAGGTGAATTACGTAGACTGGGGGGAAGTCTACTCAGTTTTAAGTATGGTATGGAGAGAGGGTTAATCCTGGCTGAAGTCACTAAGTCTTGTTCTATCCTAACCCAAGTAGCTTTATAAGTCAAGCAGGCTGTTGAGGCAGTCGGAGATTCCCCTAACGAACTTACTAAGATGGCTGGCCCAATAATATAGTCCAAAGTGAACAAGTTGAAGCCCACACTGATTCTTGGGGGCTGCTAGTTTATTATACGCCCTTCTCGGGATACTCCCCTTCCATATAAAGTTAGATAGGTGAGAGTGGAGTTTCCTAAACCAGGTCTTGGGAATCCATAAGTTAAGTAGGTTAAGGGGATAGAAGATTCAAGGCAGAATATTCATTTTAATTATATTCACTCTTCCCCAAAAAGTTAAGGGAAGATCCCCCCATTGTTTTAGATCCTGTTGAATATTATTACTTAAAGCTTCCAGGTTCAGCCTGTGCATTTGGGGTGTTCTAGTTGCCAAGTGCAAACCTAAATATTTAAGGGTTTTAGGAGACCATGTAAAGCCTAAATCTAGAACTTCATGTCTCATTACTTTGTGGTTTAATGGGAAAACTGCTGATTTATCGGCATTCAATTTATAGTTGGAAAGAGCACTAAACTCCTTGACTGTCATTAATAACCCTTGAATCGAGGTAGTAATGTCGGTAATGTGGAGTAGAATATCATCTGTGTAGGCAGCAATTTTTTCTCACTAGCTCCTACCTTAATTCCTTTTATCTCTGGGGACATTTTTATGGCTATAATTAAAGGTTCCAAGTACAAATTAAATAATAGGGGTGACAACGGACAGCCTTGCCTAGTGCCTGCTTGTAAAGTAAATTAAGAGGATAAAATTCTGTTGCAAAAGATATGGGCAGTGGGGTTAGAATATAGTCTTTGTATCCAGGAGTTAAAAGTCCTAGGGAAACTGAAACTCTGAAGTGCCCTGAACAAAAATTGCCAGTCTACTCTGTTGAATGCTTTTTCTGCGTCTAGGGAGACCAACGCCTTAGCCTGTTGGGAGTCCCTGGAGATGGAGAAAATATGAGACAATCTTTGAAAATGATCCACTGAGCACTGACCCTTCATGAACCCGACTTGATCTGGACTTATAAGAGAGGGGAGGACCTTATTTACTCTACCAGTGATTAACTTGGCAATAATTTTCATATCGCAGTTGAGGAGAGATATAGGGCGATAGTTCAATACCTTTTTCAGATCTCTATCTGGTTTGGGAATAACAACTATAATGGCCTCTAATAGACTAGGATCAAAGTTGTCTCCACTTAACATAGCAGAGTAAACTGCATTTAGCCATGGTGTTAGTTGATCGGTGAACCTTTTGTAAAAATTAGCCAAAAACCATCTGCTCCTGGGGCCCTGTCAAAAGGAAGATCTCTAATAACTGCCAGAATCTCTTCTTCTGAAATAGGGAGCAGCAGCTGTTCTGCTTGTGTGTCTGTTAGTTTAAGAAAAGGAAGATGTTCTAAGAACTTATCTACCTCAGTTCAAGAAGGTCAATTAGGCATCTGTGTGTATAGATTCCTGTAATAAGACTCAAATTCTGCCACTATGCCCTTAGGATGAGTTATAAGGGGCCACTGGGAGTCCCTTTGCAGGGCAGGAACAGATCTAGCTGCCACTTCTTTTTTAATCCTGAGAGCCAGAAGGCACCCAGCTTTTTCTCCCTGTTCAATATATTTGGCCTTTATCCTCAGTATAGCCCATTCTACATTTTCCCTTAATATTTCAGAATATTTATCTTTTAATTTGGTCAGAGCTATCTTGTCATCCTCAGTGGTTTGGTTATTAAGGTGTTTTTCTTTCTCCCTTATTTGTTCTAATAATATTTTGTGTTCTTGCTCCTCCCTACATTTTTTAACTGACACCATCTTAATGAATTCCCCTTGTATAAAACATTTAAGAGCTCCCCATTCACAAGATGGAGATTGCGTGGAACCCCAGTTATCCCTCTTAAAATGGTCTAAAGACTCAGAGGTCTTACCTGCAATATTTGTGTCTTTTAGTAATTGGTTATTTAATCTCCACAGTGTATCTGCACCCCTTTTAAGGGACAATGAGAGTCGACAGGATATAATACAGTGGTCTGACCCCACCTCCGTTTCAATTGTACTGTCCAACAGGCCATTTACCAATGATTTACTAATCTAGAAATAATCTATCCTAGAGGCCGATCTGTGAGCAGCCGAGTGAAAGGTAAAATCTTTCTCGTTAGGATGGAGAATTCTCCAGGAATCACACAGTCCCAGTTGATCCACTAGCTCTCTGATGGCTCTTTGGTCTTTGAAGGCCCTTGAGTCGTGATCCCCCAGATCTAGCCAGTATTGGGTCAAAAGGCAAATTCCAATCTCCCCCCATAAAAAGCGGTATATTAAGGAAAGGTGTCAGGACATTAAGAAGTTCCATGAAAAAGGCTGGAGAATCAAGACTGGGCCCATAAATAGATCTAAAGATTATTTCAAAAGAGAGAATTCTACCTTTTACAAAAACATATCTGCCTTGCTTATCCTTTATACATTGATCACAGATAAATGGGAATTTTCTGGTGAACAAGATTGCCATTCCCTTTTTATTCCTGCTGTCTCCTGAAGTAAATACCTGTCCCACCTGCTGTCTCCAAAGCAGTGTCCCTTCTGTTTCAAGTAAGTGGGTTTCCTGTAACATGATTACTTCACAACTCAAAATCCCAAATGTTTTAACACTTTCATTTGCTTCAGAGGGTGTCTCAGCCCTTTAACATTCCACGAGCAGAGCATAAACCATTGCGCCATAGTTAATATTCATCTCTCTAATGATGAGACCAGACCAAAGAACAGATATTGCCATTTTGAACCATATATTCAGACATGTAAGGCACCACCCCTTCCCAAGTCCCAGTATTATATGACTCCAGTCTTCCTGATTATAACTCTTCAAACCCCAAATAATTCCCAAAAAGTCCCTCCTCTTATGTTGTTCTATTCCTATAATAAGAAAACATTTAGATTACCCCTTATACTTTACTAAAATAGCAATTACCAATTACAGAAAGTAAGTGATAATATGAACTTCCCCCCTCCCCAATATGCTGGCCTGTGGCAGACAGCTCTCCAATAAACCTCCCCTTCCTCCCCCACCCGACCATCAGACCAAGTCAATGTTGCTTCACATCATTCCAGTCTAATTAATTCCCCAAAGTAAACAAAAGAAATTATAGGAAACATTCTAGTCCTTAGATAATTACTCTTCTGACCAAAGTAGGAAAAACAGAGTCTTCTTCTTCCAAGTTCTCATACTTTCGAACTTCCTTGTCTAAAAGATTAAGAAAACATTTAAGCATCATTTATATGTACGTCACCCATTTTTCATTAGTCCACTTCTGAAGTGAAATCAGTAATCCATTTAAAATACTGGGCAATCCCAAGGAAAATAAACCTGGAGGGAACAGTCTCCTTTATTAAACTGCATAATAACAGCTGACAACATTTAGAACTCAGCGAAAGAACCTTGAAGGCTCCATAAATCCTGTTGAGCCCTTGTAGCCAGGTCTTCTGAAAACTTTGAATCCAGGCTTTATAGGCCTAGCCCATATATTATAAAAAGGCCATTGCCGTTTCTGACCAAGGGGTATGAAGGCTAAATTCCAAGTGTCTTCTTGCAGCCTGGCTCCTCACTACTACAAGAACCAGCCATGCTTTGAGTTGCTTTCAGCAGTCAGAAAAAAGTGCTGGGCGATTCTGTCTGCAGAAGTCCATTGCTGGGGCGACTTCCTCAAATGATGACCAGGTGCCATCAAATAGGATTTGCAGTTTGGCAGGATAAGATATACAAAATTTGATCCCTGATGCAATGCATTTAGAAACAATGGGGTGAAATGCCGCCCTTCAAGCCCGGACAGATACAGGCAGATCTTGTGCTATTTGAATTTTCCATCCCTCCCAAAGTACACCTTGTATTTCCTTTAACTTTAGTAGCCCATGTTGCTTCTCTTGAAAGTTTAAGAAATGGAGTATCACTGGCCTGGGCTGTAGGGGGAGGCATGGCCCGAAGTGATTGGTGAGCCCTCTCAATAATATAGTCTGGTCCAAAAGGGCTGGGGCCTGCGATCTTAATTAACAGCCTTTGAATAAATGTTATCATGTCCCCTCCTTCTTTTTCTGGCAGGCCAATAATTACAACATTATTCCTCCTACTTCTGCCATTGAGATCTTCTATTTTTGCCTCCAAACGTTTAAGGGCTTGCCTGTTATTTGTGACTGAGGAATCCACTCTTTCTAGTCGTTTCTCTGCTGATGTTACCCTAGCCTCAGTGTCTGTAGCCTGCCGAGTCACCTCTTCCATTGTTTCAGTCAGCATCTTCACATCAGACATTAGGGATCTAACCTCTTCCTTAAATGGCTGGAACTCTGAAAGGAATCTCTTCAAAATTAGAGGAGAGGATTCTGTAGTGGCCATAGTTGAGACTGAAACTGTAGTTGAAGCTGTTCGGCCTGTAGCGGCCCTCTGCTTCTTCGGAGCTTTCTCAGGCGTGTGTCGAGGGGGCGCCTGCCACATCTCTGTTTCCATACTTCTCTCCCATTAGCTTGCTCTGATCCTGAAGGCTTCCCGTGACTGAGTATGAGTTACAAATTGTGCTCTGTATTGAAAATTAAGCTTAATTCTGGATGATTTGTGGTCGGGTGAGCGGAGCTCCTCGAAGTGCATCTATTTGGTTTGTCGCATCACGTGACTCCCTTTATATAATAATCTTGACTAATTATACATCATTAACTTGGTTGCATTTGATTTCACCTTCACTCTGTTGGAAGGCAAATTCCTATTTCATGCTGTTCACAGCAAGGTAAAAAGTTGCCTAAAAACAATCAGAAGATTTAAGTTTCTAGTTACTTGTTTTGTTTTCTTGTGTTATTCTATGGCAGCTATTACAGTCTTTCATTTAACTTTGTTGAGGTGCATCATTACCTAACTAGTTCAACACCTTCTTTAAATAACAAGTTTGTTACTGTAATCAAGTAAGCACTTGTTGCCTTTTACATTTTGTAGTACTTTATCTTGTGTTAAAATAGCATTTGAAATACTCTATTCTCATTCATGTTGTTTCTCAACTGTTAGTACTCTGTTTCTTTTTGGTCTTGTTGTATTTTTATCTCTAGTCTTAGACTGCCTTTGCAATTTATAACATCATTACAACTGTGTCACAGTGAGTCTAAGGAATTCAAAAGCAATGCACATGTAACAAGCTGATAAAACGGGATTTGTAACAAAAAGTCATTAATTATCAGTTGAATGTTTTTGCTAGAAATTTGCATACTGAAAAAAGTTTTCTTACATTCAAAGATGGTTACAAATTTGTGGATGCAGACAGAAATATCAGCACACAACAAAGCTGCAAGGCCAAGTTAAAGGATCAGGCAGCATTTTATATGCCAGTTAGCTACTGGTAGAGAATTGTGTGGGGCCAAAAATGTAAACATGTAAATACTTGTATTATTTAGTACCAGTAAGTTGAATAACAATATGGAAACTAATGTACAGACTGTCCAATGTTTTTGATACCCTTCTACTGACAATGCAATTAAGAATATATATTTGAAAAATGAAAATATTCAAAATGTATAAAAATTATAAATATATTGAAATATGATATTTATGTATTAATAGCTCCCTAGATGAAACCGTATCCAGGCAAAATATTGGGACCTATCTTACAGACTTTGAAAAAGGAAAAATAAAGAAAAATTTAAGACAGAATTTGTATGATGAGCTTTTTGCTTGAGCAGCCTTACTAACATTTGTTTAGACACAAAATGGTGATAGGATGGGAACAGTACAAAACAAAAAGCATGACACAAAGGTGATACAAGGAATGTGGTTGGAAGTATCAATGTACATAGAGGTGCATGGAAGTGGTGCAGGTGGGTGAAGGTTGCAAGAAGGTGTGGCACAGACATGGCTATATGGCCATCTCCCACCACAGCCCCTCACAGATGCCCTACCATGTGAACACTGGGGGGGGTGTACTGTAGGCCATGGAGCTGATTGGCGATGACTGCAGGGATGGGGAGACCCTGGAACAACCTTGGCCATGGCGTAGCCAGTGAAAATCACCACCCAGTGTTCCGTGGAGTGCTCATGGTTGATGGCGTGGCAGCGGAGCTGGATGACCCTGACCTGTCATTCTGTGTTGTGGAGGCACACTGGGGGACACTACTGGCATGCTGATGGCATGTGACGGTGGTGCACCACTGCCCAGCCATCCCAACCTCACCACAGAGCAGGGCTCCAGAGGCATCCTGTCCCTGTGGTGCATGCACACCCTGGACAGTGGGTGGGGTTGTGTGGGTGCAATCCGTGGGGTGGGAATGGCCCACACCCTGTGTGCTTGTGTTCTGCACCATCTCACTGCCTAATGTGGCCCACATGTTGCATGTGTGGGCTTCTGAGCCATCAGGATTGCTGCTCACAGGAGGGTGTCGCGTAGGCTGGGTGGTCTGTGTGGCCACAGACGTGGTAGCCACACAAGTGGTAGTGGTTGTGATGATGATGGTGGTGGTGGCAGTGGTGGTACTGGAGGCATAGACCACAAGGGACCCTGGCAGCACCAAAGGTGTCAGGTGTCTGGCGGGTGATTGTGCAGAAGCTGCTGTGACGACAGTGCTGTCAGCCCCCAAGAAGTCCTCTAAGCCTAGTCCTAAGTCTGAATGGGAGTACCCCCCCAGACTGACAAGGGCATCAAAGCAGTCCACAGTGGGGATGTACATGTCCACATCATCATCATCATTGTCAGAGACATTCCCAAGTAATGCAGCCATGGACACCCCCTCAGCAGGTGCTTGTGCCATTGGCCTCTGTACACTGGATGTCGATGGGCATTCCTCCCCATCCTCCAACTAGTTACACTGCTGCAAGGCCATCATCTTGTGCTGTGGACAGAGAAGAACACTGTGAGTGTGATGCACAGTTCACAGTGGTCCCATACTAGTGCCACCACATGCAAGCCACACCAGTGCTGCCAATGTCGCACAGTACAAGCCCAAAAAAGGTGACCACAGCACACATACCCACACAGCCAAGGTGCAAGCACAACCACGGTCAGAATGTGGATCCCACAGGCATGCACACAACCATCACCAAGTGTACGCAACACACCACACACACATGCAGACCACCACCAAGACAGAGGTAATAGGTGTAGCACCCAGTTACACACATGGCAGCATGCAACACTGCATGGTGATGGCATACCTACTGCCAATAAACACACTATATACAGTGTCACTGGGACAGTGTGTACTGGGTACACCATGATTGTGTCACCAGGCACATGCTGATGGTCCAGCACTGCTAAGGCCACACTACTGGACTCTACCATACTGCACCCAGACTATCACAATGCACACATGTGTGCACAGGCCAGGGCAGCTGTGTGCTACAACACTGGAAGTGCAACCCGTAAACCCATGAAGCACCATGCATGCCATGGAGGTACATGTCCCTGTACTCACATGCCAGGTGTAGCACTAGCAGTGTTTCACAGCTGCCATCCTCCATACCTGCCACAACCACAGAACAGAGTGTTGATGCCACCACTGCCATAATAGGTTTTTTGCTGCAAGCTCCGCTGGCTGCAGACCTCCCCCTGTGCCCAGCAGGACACAGTGGCATGCCACCTCCTCCTCCTTGGCCCTCTACTGCATGTCATGCCACCGCTTGTGTACCACATCCATCATGCAGCCACATCACCCACAGCTTTCACCTCCACAGTGATCTGGTCCCACATGTCCCGCACAGCAGCATCTGTGGTCTTGTAACACTCCCTGGACTTGTACCCATCGACCAGGGCCTTCAGCTCCTCCCTGGAGAACTTGTAGGACTGCAGCCTTGCCCTTCCATCAGAGGCACCTGTGTGGGGAAGTAAGTTGCCAGTGATCAGTGTCTGTCCTGTACTGTGTGTGTGTGTGTGTGTGTGTGTGTGTGTGTGTGTGTGTGTGTGTGTGTGTGAGTGGGCCACTACACATGGCTGAAGGGTCACAGTGTGGCATAGGCTATGGCCATGCATTACAGGGATGTGGGTCAAAGCACACCCCACATGCTGAACATGCCCAACCATGTCCTCCACATGTCTGTCTGACGGTGTCTGCCACATGACGGTGTTTATATGCAACAGGGATGTAAGCATCTTCCTTCTGTGTGAGTGCAGCACCAGGATCTGTGTGTTGTCTGCACACCAACAGGTGTGTGCCAGGCAGTGACTGCATGGACCGATGGTGATGGCAGAGTGCACAATCTGTCCTGGCTGATGCACAGCATAGCATGGGCTACACATACACATGATGGTGGGACTGCACCAGCAATCTGAACAATATGTCAGTGTTGTGTGATGTCCCCCCCCCCCAGGATCATACTGCGTACCTGTGGATGCACATGGGCATCTGTATGTGTGTCACAATGTTCGCATCTGTAGCCACTGTCACATCGTACACCTGTTGTATGACACAACAACAGTGCTGGGCTATGACTGTACAAACCTGCATGCTAAGCCTGCTGCTTCTGTGATTGCAATATTCTGCAGTACCTGTTACATGTCATCCAAATGATGTTCCCTCACATGAACTGTGGCACCATGACAGTATGGCAGAATGCACACATTGTTGCAGAAAAATATAACATGGCAATGACCTAGGGACACCTACCTGTACCTGTGGAAGACGTGCCCTGGGGTATTTTGAGGCCTAGTGTCAGCAGTCTTGTGTTTCTGCTGTCTGCAGTTCCAGGAAGCTCAGCAGGTAGAGCTAAAACACACCTTAAATAGCAGGGCTGGGCAATCCACACATGGTAATGCATGCAAATGAGGCTGTAATGAGATGCTAATGTGGTGGTTTGCACTCTGATTGCCTAAGTAGAATCATTTGCATATCACCTTTCAATATTGCAAAATGTATTGCCGGCCAAACGTGATTGCGCCAGGCAAAGTCTTTGCGCCGCGGTGCAACGTAAATTGCTTAGTGCCAGGCTACGTCATTTTGCGCCACTCCAAGGGCGCATGTGTGATGACATTATCATAGTGGATGTCATGCAAGGGTCCTGCATGTTCACTGATGGCCATCTGGCCTAGTGTGGCACTGTAGTATTTTGCACCAGGCCGTACACAACTAACGTGGTGTTAACATATGTGCACTTCCTTTTGTGAGCAGCTCAGAGCAGCTGAAGTGTCATGGTGGTGTCACAGGATTAGCTATTCTGAGACCATTTCACCCAGTAGGCATGTGAGAGCTGTGGTCCAGAGGGACTAGAGGACGAGGAAGGCAGAAATGGCCAACATGGTCCAGTTGGTCATGGCTCAGGAGCGCCAACTCTTTGGCGAAGTCCGTGAGGGAGACAGGCCCAAGAGACAGGTGTGGGCAGCAATTGCACGCCACCTGACCCAGCGGGCAGGGATTCCCCACACTGGGGAGCAATGCAGACATAGGTATGTCGACCTGCAGTGCTGGGAGAGACAGCAGCTGGGGAGGTTCTAACACATGGTGCTTGCTGGCACTGTGCATCTGCCAGGTAAATGGACACTTGTCATATAGCATTGTGGGCAGACATGTACATGCTACACTTTTGGGTACATCTATGTGGAGGGGCACAGCATGCATACCTGTCATGCTTCTGGGTATGTCCCATGCAGTGCACTGTGTGCTACACTATGTGTATAGTTGTTTAATCAGGCCTTTCCAGATACTGTATACTAGATTTTAGGTCTGGGATAGCCCACTTTAGCTGCTATTTTTATTTTTTTATCACATCCATATTTGTCACCTTTCTGTGGCAAGACTGGCCTGGGGCATCCAGCCGCCGGCCCTGCCCACCCGGAGAGCTGGGTGGCTCATACCACACCCAGGAGGGGGTGGGACGGCGGTCATGCTGTCCCACCGGAGGGCCCCCTCTGCCGCTCCTAGCCAGGACAGCCCCGGATCCTCCCAGACGGGACTCCTCGCAAGTCCTCCGGGCAGTGCAGGGCATGGCCATCAAGCTGCATGGTCGCGCCCAGCCATTTTCCTCCGATTTTTTTGTCCCTTGGGGATGCAGATGTGCAATGACATCAGGCACAGTGTGCCACATCTGCCGCACTCCCCCCCAGCTGCGATCACGCTAACAGTACCTCCAGGCATCTCCAGAGGTCGCTGCTGTGGTGTTCCCCAACCCACCCCAGAACTAGGAGACCAGTCAACAGATGCTCGATCCTAGTCCTCCCCTGCCAGCCACCGATGACCCGGGCTCATTCCTGGACCCGGGTTGCCGGCATGGTGCAAGGTGTGGCATCCAGTGCCTCAACCCTCAGCGCCACCGGGCTGGGCTTAGCTGCTGTTTTTAGTTTAGATATTTATTTAATAACTTGGTCTGTTATTTATTGCTGATAATTTTATTGTCTTACTGGATAGTTGTATTGTTGTGTACGGTGCCCAGAGCTTCTGGGATTGGGCACCTAGAAAAATAAAATTTGCCTTGCCTTGTGTAGTGGTGCCCGTGTGTGGGTCCACAGTGCCTGTGTTTGTGGTTGTACATGTGATGTGCATTGATGGCAGCACGTGACTGGTGTCAGTGTTGTCCATCACTGGTTGTGAAGCACATGTACATTGCACTGACAGTGCACATGTGTCCCATATGACATATGTGTGTTGGTGTGGGCAAAGTACAGTTTGATAATTGCACAATGCTTAGCTGACACAGTTGGGGGGGTTAATGCTGTCCATGTTGGTACTGACATTGGTGTTTTCCCTTCACTCTGCAGACTGCAATGCCAGGGGACAGAAAGGGTGCAGCCAGAGGCCCCAGGACCACACCATGAGAAGGGCGGACAGCAGTGACAGGCAGTGGGATGCCACACATGAGTATGCTCCTATGTTGTCTACTTGTGTTGCCTACATTGCTGGTTGGGGCATCTTTGTTACCCTGTATGTCACTGGGCCACAAACAGATGTGTGTCATGTCATCACTCCTGGAGGCACGTGGCTTTGGGGTGCCCATGGTGCTGTTCCACTGGGGTGGGGATCACACACACATACTACTGCCTGTAGTACGGTGTACCTGGACGCTGCCCAGCCATCCCACACAGACTGTGGGCCTGTGTTGTGACAGCACTATGTGGTTGTATTGTACCATTGCCTGTGGCCAACTACTCCTGTGTTCTGTTGTTCACAACACCCGTACATTTGCCATGGCTGTGCTTGTACTTCATACACTGTATATCAGCCATGTGGCATGTTGTGCTCATGACTGTGTGCTGCTGGGTGGGTGTATTGTCAGGTTCCAGTGGCTGCATATCTGCCCACAGCATGCATTCACTGCATGGCATGCCTTTGGCCTGACCATGGTCCTTGTGGGCATTGTGTTCACACAGTGGTGTGGGCATGTGTGCACCATCTGTGGCACACATGTGTACCAGTCACATTGCACTGTGCTGTTTCAGTGTGCCACCATGATGGGGCTGTGCTGCACACTGTGACCACCGATCCATGTGACTGTGATGGAGGGGTGGGGACACCTGCACACTGTCTGCTGCACAACCCTGTGGATTGCCACTATGGACCACAGTCTGTTGATGTGTGACCATTGGTTGTGTGGTTTCTGGTTGTCGTGTTTCAAGATCACCTGGCTCTACCTTCTGTTCCATTGGGCAGCATGTCCCACCCATTCTGTTGCAACAGTGTTTTGTCATTGCTATGGGGCAGTCTGTTGTGCACTTCAGGGGGGCTGTGTTGATGTACTGTGACGGGGTCTACATTGGTCATGCTTGGGGCGTCATCCCATCTGTGGTGGTGGTGGCAATGGCCTTTTGGGCCTTCCCATCTGCGTGGGATGGGTGTGTGTACCATGTGGTTTCATGCTACCGCATACAGGCACAGGTCAGGTGGCATGTGTATTGTTTATATTGTTGGGTGCATGGGCATGGTGGTGGGGACATGCTGCCCTTCCCTGGGGCCATATCCTGAGTTCTGCATTGCTCCACAGTGTCTGCACACCATTCTTACATGGGCATAAATCCCCCCATAGGTACATGTCAGAGTTCACTGTGGGCTAGGCGGCCCGAAGAAAGGGAAGGCAGGGATGACCTTCTATGGAGGCTTGTGCACCAGCAGCACACCATTATTGAGCAGCAGGTCATCATCATTCACGAGACCTGTCACACTGCAGAAGTCTTTGAGCAGAGGCTCCCTGCACAGAACCAGGCCCAGGCTTCAAACCCTTAATCCCCCTCTTCCCTTGTTATTCAACCCCGCTCCGTTTTCGTTTTTCTTTTTCTTGTAAATAGTTGTATATTGTTTTGCATGCTGTTTCTATAATACATAGTTTTCTAGTTGTATTTCTGTGTTCTGTGTCTTTCTTGGGTTGCTGTAGTCAGTGTCACTGCTGTGGTGTGTTGCACCTACTGACCTTCTAGTTCGCCATGGTGGATGCCATCCTGGCCTGTCTTGTGGCACTGGTTTCACAACAGCTGTCCCTGCACTGTCTGTGGTTATGCATGTGGCAGTGGGTTGTTTTGGACGTGGTGGGTTTCTCCTCCATGTGGCAGTCACATCCTGTTCTCCATGTGTGCCCTGTATGTCCTGTGTGTGAGGCAAGCAACATCTGTCTTGTGTCTGCCTGTGGACATGGTCTGTTCCCTATTCCTTTGGTGCACCATGATGGCATTGCCTTCAAGAGGCCTTGATCTGCGGGCCTGTGTGGGGCTTTATCCATGTGGCCATGGCTGCCATCCATCCCCCTGTGTCCTCCCACTGTGTGTCCTGTGGTGTGCTGTCCCCTGCTCTGTGTCAAGGATCCTTGTCCCCTCCCCTTGTGCACAGTGGGCACTGGTTGGGTCCGTACTGCCACACAGGCATGGATTGTCCCTTCTGTGGGTCACATCACCACTGTCCTATCTCTGCACCTTTTCCACAGTTCACATCTATACAGTGCTGCTACATTTTGTGGTTTCTCTTCCATGTTATTCTTTTTTGGTTTGTTATTCTTATTTTATGGTTTACTGTATATATTTTTTTCCTGGCATTGCCTTTGGTGGTTCATTTGTTTGCGTTGTACACTGCTGTATGCTCTGGTGTTCACATTTTGAGCTGCAGTTCTTTGCATGCACCCCCAGTGTACACATGGTTCTCCTGTGCACTTTGCTGCTGTTGCTGTTTGCACTGCCCAGTTGCTATATTCAGAACAGTCTCATTTGCTGTTTTCAGAACTGCCTTGTTTGTCGGGCTGTGTTTGCACTGCACTCTCAGCCCTGTTTGCATGGCTTTATTTGCTCACTATAATAGGCTGGTTTAGCCCCGGGGCTATTCCTTTGAATATAGCGTGCAAATGGTTCTGGGCTAATTTTGCACTCTGGGCAATGCAAACTTTGCCCCAATGCTAACATTTGAATATTGGGCCCCGTAGCACTTACCACAGCAGCAGTAGTAATATCACAAATGCCAGTTGTGAGGTCAGTTGGGGATAGTCACAGTCTTCCTGGAATACACAGTAAAATATGTGCTGCATTATCTAAATTACTTAATAGACCACTAACAAGAGAAAGAAGAAAAAAGAAAACCCACAAGTGAAACATAAATGTTGTCTGTATAATTAGATCAAAAACATTAACAATGTGCAAGAACAGCCAAGTTAGAAAAGAGGCCAGCAGTCCAAAAATGTGATATGTAAAAGCCAAAACAGCTAAGTTAGATAAATAGAAATTAAACTAAATGAATGATATCTTAACAGGAACATAGAAAGTACCTGTGTTGGAATAAACCTGAACAGCTCGTCAAGGCGTGTCCCCTCTGCTAACCCAAATCTAGTGTCCATTTTTTTTCTGCATAATAGAGAGAAATGGCTAATGACAGTTCCTTCCAGTTCTAGAAAATATTCAAGATACAAATAAAAAATGCAGCCCGGCATGTTAATAAACATTACACAACTCCCAGTGTTTATAGTTACAGAATGTCCCTTTCTCGTCAGCCATTTTTTAAAGCATCCTTACAGGTGATGAAGGATGTTTGAGTATTGCTGGACTTTTGTTGAATTCTCCAGTTTATCATCTGTCCTCTGTTGCCACCATCTTACCAGCACTTGAAAACTTGATAAAATAAATGATCACTACACTGCTGTTTTTTAAGTTATTTTTCTTTTACAAATTATTTACAGGATAGGCCTGCTGAGATACAATACCTTGTTTTCAGTGAGGTCCTGCATTTACCCACTTTTACAGCTAAGTGTTCGAGTGAATTAAAGTACCAAGAGTTAAATGACCTGCTCAGGGCCACACAGTAAGTAAGTGTCTTGGGCCAGATTTAAATTTGATTCTTCTGGTTCTCAAGCCTATGCTCTAGCCACCGGTCCATCTGTCACTTTCTTTTCAGCTTTGGTCAAGGCATTTATGTATTTATTTAATGTCTGGTACAGGATTAGCTCAATGACACTAATGTCTCATTAAACAGAATGTCCTGGCTACAAAAACACTAACAAGCAAAATACACAATACACATTTGAAAAAAAATCAGTTGCAAATATGTAGACATTTTTGTTTTAGAAGAGCAGAGAAGGCAGTCAATTGACATTGTTTTATAGATTAGGGTCCAATGAGTTCCATGTAGCTGGGGCTGCAACAGAAACAAAAAGCCATGCCCCTGTTCAGTTAACACCTTGGGCAACAAAAAGGAACAATGCTGAACATTATGCAATTTATAGCCAGGATGAGAAACCAAAAATCTGTTGCACAGTTAGGGGCCATATGCAAAAATGCTCGTGAAATGTGCGAAAATGTGACTTAGCAGCACTGCGTACATACGTGCCTCGAAAGACAGCACTGCATGCCTGTATGCACAACCATGGGTGCACATGCAACTAAGTCTAGGGATGGCACCTGCAGATGCATGAAGAGTCACTCAGGGGCAGGGCAGGTGGAGTCTGGGAATGTGGCCACACCCCATGACGCCACCATATATGGACAACCGCACCGCTGTGCACACCCACACAAGTGAATGCCAACATAAAGGGCAAAGGCAATGGCTCACCCCAGGGAGGCATGACATCTGCACTGAAAATGTCCACTGCCCAAGACCCACAAGTGGAGGGAGACACTGTGGCACCTGACATATCAACAAGCACTGTACAGCCCACATCACCGAATTTTGTTGACCCACAGATGACTGCTCTGGTAACTGTCATCCAGGCACACTACTTGGAACTGTATGAGGTGGACACACTGAAGGTCCCTGATGAAACAAAGGCACACCTGTTGCTGGACATGCAGGCAGTGGTCAACACTGCAGGGCTGGAGGCACGCACACTAACTGCCATGAAGCACAAGTGGTGTGACCTACGGGTCACCATGAATTGTATGCTGGTGGCCACCAGCTACACACAGTCAGCCATGGGCAGTGGACTGCCCACAAAAGAACTTAATCTGACTCTGATTGAGAGGGTCATTGGTGGATACCATATCTGACGTGGTCCACCATGGCAAGAACATGGGCATGGACACCCTAGCTGGTATGTGTAGCACCATATATGGGATACGGGAACATGGAAGCCACAGTGCCAATGATAACTACTCTCTGTTGCAACCTGCAGATGTATCCCAGAGGACTGTAAGATCATCTGGGAACACCACACTGATGGATCTGCCATGGGAGTAGGCACCCACGGGTGTTAGATAGCATAAACGGCACACCATACTGAGACTGTGTCCCACAGGGATTTTGCACTGTTGGTAGTAACCACCCACCCTGTCACCCACAGGTCAACAGCTGGAACAGAGCTGGACACCAGTGGAGGACAGTGAGGCACACCATGTTGACACTTTGAGGGCTGTGAACACCATGGAGAGGACAGCAGACACAGCTGATCAACAGACCCATGCTGACATACCACAGCACACCTGTGACCCCTCACCATCCCAGGACCTGCCAGTGCACACAAACGGGTACATGGTAATGGACACCGCAGCCCATGCCCTGCCACCCCAAGGTGATGCAGTGGCATCACTACCTGCATGCACAGTTGATGAGCAATGCACAACTGAGGAGCACACACCCCCACAACATTGCCATGACAGTGGTAATGAGAGGCCAGCCAGATGGCTGCCACAGTGCACCAGGCAACACCCATCAGTGGGTGTGTGGCAGGCATCCTACCACAACCTACTGCAGCTGGAACATGACCACCTTGCAGCACAGTGGGACACTATAAAGTCACTACGTGACCTCACAGAGGAGGTGAGGGGCATGTGCAGGGGCATCGACAGGATCGGTGACATTCTCTGAAAGGCTGATGGTGCACATGCCACCTGTGTGTGCAGCACCTGTGACCATGAAAGGTATCAAAACAGTTGGGGAGGGGGACAGCACCATACAGGGAATGGCAGGCACACATGGCACAAGGAAGGACCCCAGACTGGATAGGGTGCTGGTTAGAGAAGACCACACTGGGCCACCAGAGTTGCAGGAAGCCTGACACCAGGAAAATGCCTAGGCACAAGAGCTGGAACATGAAATGAGAGGATGTAACCATGCCACCATGATGTCAGGACCTCCCATGCATTGTGGCTATCACCAGAGTGGCACACTGCACACCACCACCTGCATACCACTGTCCACGTCTGAAATGCACTCCGCACACACAAAGTGCACAGCATATGTCCACTAAACACCACGCATGTCCCCGCACACACCACATATGAACTTGCACACCCCACATGACCCTCCCATGCACAACACATGACCTGCACACCCCACATATGAACTCCCCATGCACCACACATGACAGCACACATATGATGCACATGTTTCCCCCAGAGGGGACAGGGCCAGCAGCATGCCACCTGGGCACCACATGCACCACGCACATTCACAGGTGCCATTCCTGGCACAGGTTCACTCAGAGGGGTACGTCATCACAGTGCCACTTGACCCACATAGCTACTGGCTGAATGTACCCTGTGACACCATGTGTCACACAGCACAGCCCAAGGGCATCTCCACCCCATCCACATGCTGGGACATTATCATCTCAGGGTGGCATGTCCTTGGGTGTATCACATGGCGCCATCATTCACAGATGTTGTGTAGTATGGCACAGATAGTGCAAGCATTCCTGGTGCAAAGTATTACCATGCCACCTGTGTGATCCTGGTACCAGAACTGCATCTTCAGCCTGCCAGTCATGACATTCCACTACCAACCAGGTCTTCTTCTGTGACATGTTGAATGCCTCTTCTGCCTGCCCCTGGGGCTCCAGGTATGCTGTCAGTAGGTATGGTCATAGTGGGTATCCGCTGTCACCTGGAAAGATGAAAAACAGTGTTAATGTGTTTGGAGAGAATGGCAGGCATCATAGGCCCCCTCTGCAGTACCTATCAAGCAACCAGCCATCAACGCCACCACATTCAGCAAGGCGGACACCCAGGCCAGACCAGTCAAAGACACAGGCATCATGGCATGAGCCTGGGTATTTTGTACAAACATTCATGATGATGCCATCTGCAGTGCATACAACCTGGCAATTGATGCTGTGGAACCCCTTGTGATTGTGTTATGCCTCCTCCTTCACTGAGGGGGCCACGATTGCAACATGGATGCAGTCTATGGTATCTATCATGTTCAGCATGTTGTGCATGCCATAGAATCCTTCTTTTGTGGTTTGAATATCTGCAGGTGTGGTTGGAAAAGTAACTTGCGCCTGCACATGTTGTAGGAGGTCATCTGTGTCCTGGTGCAGGGCACAGGACACAGATGATTGGCTCACACCTGTGACATCCTCGCCACCCTCTGAAAGGAGCCTGCAGTGTAAGATGTCAATGCACACAGCACCTTTGGTTCCACAGTCATTGCCCTGGATCATCTGGTGTGGGGTGCAACATGTGGCCTTTCCATGTCATACAGATGTGTGATGTGACATGGTCCAGCCAGATCCACTGTATGCAGTGTGTGTCCTGGAGGGACTGAACTAGTAGTCTGTTGCAGAATACCTGAGGCTGTGGTTGTGCTTGATGCTTCCAGTCCAGTGCAATCACTTCATCCAGCAGGAGGGCATTCATCAGTAGTCCCAGGCACATGGTGCACAACTTGGAGCTGTCACACTTGATGCAGATGATGGTTGTTTAGTGTGGCACAGTGGTCTGTAAGTACCATTTAGCTCCCCCAGTCTGAATAAAGATATAACACATAGAGAAAAAAAGACCTGGCCAAGAAATACCCCCTTGGAAATACAACAGTAAAACAAAGTTATTGAAGATTATTACAGATACAATTTTAAAATGTAAACACACTAATCAGAGTACAGGATTGTTATGCATACAATAGAAATAAATTGTCTGAAGTTCTGGGAGTTTCAAAAGATATTAACAGCTGTTTTACTGTCTACCAGAATACCAGTAAACACTCATATTAGTCTACCTTGACTTGGAGGAAGTCTGCAATGTTGTCATTATAACAACCAATGGAATATACAATAAAGGAAAATCACATCTGTGAGACAAATCTGGTACCTTTGTAAGGATCTGCAGAGGGCACATGTTATATACGAAGCAAAGAATAAGGTAGCTAATGAAACAGCCAATTGGAGCCAGTAGGCACCCATCTAGGAAGGAGGGTGCAGAAGCAAGAAGGGAGTTATCTGGTAGTATCAATTCCCAATACTCTGAACCATGGAACCCATGAGCCTAGGAATTTACCCATCGAGCCTCTGTGATGATGCAGTACGTGGAGAAAGGAGGAATTTCTAGCCATCCCTAACTCCCAGTTCTTTATTACCATGCAAGCAGCCTGACGCCAACCCATCAAAATCTGGTGTTTTGCTTCCATGGCAGCCGTTACCAGTAAATAGTTAAAAGGTCTGGCCTATGGCATAAGCTACTCTGGATCTCCAAGTATCCAGAATTTGGGGCTGGTGGGTAGGACAAATCCCAGGAGGTGTTCCATCCGCCCAATGATGGATGCCCACCATGGTTGGATTACCTTACAAGACCACAGGATATAAGCTATTGATCCTGGGGAGGCACTTCACCGCCAACAGAGGTTTTTGATATTCATGTCCATATGTGCCAGTTTATTTGGTGTTCTGTACCACTATCCTAAAACCTTTTTTTATATAAGTTGATGTTTTGGGTCTGGGGTGGCTCTATGGGCTTCTTTCCAACACCGGTCCCAGAAGTTAGTATCCAACTGGGTACTTAGATTTGCCACCCATTTCTACCTGTCAGTATCCCAGTCAGGGAGATGAAGAGCCTAAATATGCTTATAGATACACCAAATCTTGTCTGTTGACTGGGATTCCCAAGTGCTCAGGGTACAGAGCATTTTGGATTGTCTGAGGCAGTGTAATGAAATGAACCAGGGCTGCAGTGCATGCCACACCTGAAGGTATTTTCAGTGGTCCTGTTTCTGTAACACATACAGCTCTTGGAGCTGTGTGAATAATCGAAGAGAGTTTGTAATGTGATTTATAAGGTTTCTCAAATAGGGGATACCTTTGCGAGCCGAGGGGTTCCAACATAGAAATACCATGCAAACTGAAGATGCGGGTTGTGTCAAGAGGTTCACAGCTGCCAAGGGAGAGGTGTTTCCCCTCAATCTTGTGGGCTAGTATCCACAATGCTTTTAGGGAAAAGGACATGACCCTTGTTGATGTTGGACATGAGAGATTTCTCTGTAGTAACGATACAGCCAACGGGTTTACTCTCGCTATTTCATGCTCAATCTTGAGCCGCAAAGAAGACTGCTCAGAGTCCACTGTCAACCAATTCAGTATCTGTGCTACCACTCCAGCAATGTGATAGGCCCAGTGTCATGGTAGATTCCACCCCACCTTCTCTAGTGTGTTGGCTATATCGCGGGCACTGGTTACCCCAAAGAAAAGTTGTAAAAATGAAATCTATTTGTTTTCAGTGTTACAGAGATATTAAGGGGAAGGCTGTGAAGACAATAGGCTAGGCAAGGCAAGGCATAGCCATCATTTTTAGGGCTGTGTTTATTTCCTGTTATTGATAAACTGAGCTTAGCCTATCACATCACATATCTTGTTGTAGATTTTCCAGTAGTGGGGATAGATTTTTGGTCAACATTTCTATTTTGGGAGTGATGGTCATGCCAAGGTATCCTACACTCTCGTGGGCCCATTTCAGATGGTACAAACCAATCCTGGCCCATGTAGGGTCCCCTGCCTTTGTTGTCAATACCTCTGTCTTGTCCCAATTGGCTTTCAGACCCAAGATGGACCCAAAATGCTCAAGAATGTTGATAGCCACAGGTAAGGAGGTTTTCACCTCTGACAAGAGAAGGAGATCATATGCATACAGCAAGGTGTTGTACAACTGGTCTCCCACCTTTATCCCTTTAACATTCTGATTGTGCTGTGGGGCTGTGTTGAGCAGTTCTATAGCTAGCAGGAAAATTAACAGGCTGAGGAGGCACCCTTGGTGAGTGCCTCATGAGGAGTAGGAATGAATCTGACAAAACTCCATTAATGAGAACTCTTGCAAGGGAATTAGTATATAACACTTTGATCTAGGTGAGAAAGTTGTTACCTATTCCAATTTTTTCCAGAGTGTACCAAATGCGTTTCCACTCCACCGAATCAAACACCTTTTCTACATCAATGGTTATGAGAGCCGCAGACTACAAGGAGCAATACACCATCTGGATTAAGTTCAAGAGTGCTCTGATATTGTCAGATGCCTGCATCCCTTTCATGAAGCCTGATTGGGATTCATGGACCAGGTAGGGACGAGCTTTCTCCAAATGTGTGGCCATGATCTTAGTGAGTATCTTCAAGTCAACATTTTGAAGGGAGATGGGTCTGTAGTTGGAGCAATTTGTCACATTCTTACCCAGTTTCAGCAAGATAATGACAGTTGCTTCCCTCATATTGTGGGGTAATGACCCATTTTGATAGTCATCCAAGAATAGTCTAAGAAGATGAGGGTAAAGGAAATGTTCAAATGCAAAACAAAATGGTTATATTAAATGCACACTGAAAATAGAAAATAGAGTTAAAAATCTACATTTTAACCTTAGGTCTTCTTCAGGAAATATCTAAAAGAGAAAAAAAAACAAAGTTAGTGTCTGTTAGTGTCCTGCCTCCCTTTCATGAAGCCTGATTGGGATTTATGGACTAGGTAGGGAAGAGCTTTCTCCAGATGCGTGGATATGAGCATTTTGCCTGATAGAAATCAGTACCAAAGCCATCTGACCCCAATGCCTTTCCCTTTGCTAGGTCTTGAATAGCTTGGGTGACTTTGGCATGAGTAAGCTCCATATCCAAAGCTTGAGCTATACCTCCCGGGAGAGCAGCTAAAGCTAGTTAGGAGAAAAATCCATCCCAATTATGTTGGGTGTCTGCACAGAATAATATTCTCCTTAAGCCCCACTAATATCTTTAGGATGCATCAAAAGTTTCCCCTCAGGTGTTCTAGGGTGAGATATTTGGATATCAGCCCTTCTCTTTTTAAGCATGTAAGTTAGAAGCTTACTAGCTCTCACCATTTTCCCAATAAGCCTGCTTAAGAAAGAAGAGTGATCATTATGCTTGCTGATGGAGAAGCTTGTTAAGGTGGTATTTGGCCACCACAACCTCATGGAGGTCCTCCGTGGATGGAGAGTCCAACTCATACAGTTTGGACTCTAAGGTTTTCAAGGGGGGGGGTGATGAAAGATGTTGCACTTCCAGTTTATGCTTCTTATTTTACTGAGTAGCTAATGGTGCTCCCTCTGATGAAAGCTTTAAAGGCCTCCCAGAGGAGGGCAGGTGGAGTATCTGACAGGGCATTAATGGTGAAATAGGTTTGTATGTCTGCAGTCAACCATGTTTTAAAATCTGTGTAATGCAGCAGAGACAGATTAAACCACCAACTAGGGGTTTTCACACTTGTATCTTGAGGTAGTACCATCACAGAGACGGGAGCGTGATCTGACAGGATAATAGGATGACTGGATGTGCCAAGCATGAGAACTGTACAAAAAGTAGTTGAGTTGGCTGCTAGGATGAAATCTGTCAGATCTAAAAGTAAAATGTTTCTCAATGAGGTGCTGAACCCACTATACATCAGTGAGTTTAAGCTCCTGACAGAGTTGATTCATAACTGCCTGGGCTTTTGTGTGTTGGGGGGGAGGTTCCTTCTGAAATGGGGCCTTGTCCATAAGTGGATCTAACATGAGGCTGAAGTCCCCTCCCAAGCATAGACTTGATCCTGCTGTATGAAGCTCATGTACTTGATTAACCAGATCCCCAAAACATTAAGTATCATCCCCATTGGGAGCATAAACTGCCTACAATAAGAGGGTTACCCTGCAAGTGTCCTTTTATCAAAATCCATCTCCCTTCAGTATCCTGATGTAAGTCTTGCACCTGGATAGGACACCTTCATTTAATCAGGATCAAAATCTCCCTTTCCTTTGTAGAAAAGGTACTTGAAAGTTCTGCCCCCTCCCACTCACGTTTAAGCTTTTCAGCCTTTTTCTTAAGTAAATGTGTCTCCTGTAACAGGGCAATATCACATCTGGCTATATTAAGATACGCCAACATTTTCTTTCTTTTGATTCGGTGATTAATACCCTGAACATTCCACAAGACAAATTTTAAGTCAGCGATCATATAATATGGTTTACTATTTACTGTAAAGCATCATATAGCAAGTAAACATGTACCCTTTATAGCAGATCCTTTTATGAGCTGAAAGAATTATCAGCATTTAAGATCTGTCACCACATGACATGAATAACACCTTCTAAAAATGTAAAAGAGAAACAACAGCACTGTAAACATTTAAATAACTGCATACAATATAGAAAAGTGTGTCTCCAGATCAAGCTAATAGACAATTCCGAGTGTATATGCTACCCAGAACATCTGTTGCAAAAGAACAAAGATAACAAGCAATAAAACATAACAATGGAAACTGCCAAGATGCCCTATACTGGGCCACTGACAGAGGGGGTATTGTAGCCAGTTCACTAGTTGCCCCAAGGCTGCCCCTCACCGGCAGTGAGAGAACTGTGCTCATTACACTTGAGTTACCTACAATGTAGCAGGTGGTAGATTAAGCGTGGCTCAAGCCATGTATACCCGATGAATAAGCCCTATTTATAGGGTCAAAGACATATTATGAGGGCTGGTGCTTATCATATATTTTCGTCTACAAAGCAATGGAGGAGGAGGTGCCCTGCCACGAACCACCAGAGTAGAGGAAGGGGGGCTGTCCTCTCTATTAGATGGCCTGACCCAAAGGGGATGCCAAATGTTCCATGAAATGTTTGCACCTATAAGTCAGGACAAAAAGAATGCCCATAATAAAAGTGGGTCTGTGGAGTGGAACCTGCGGACAGGTAGTGGGAACAGGCTATTCCTCTTTAGTTCCTAATTTCCCATATATTGCTGGTATAAATCCTGCTGGGAAATTGCTTCTTCTGTGGTGAAATGAGCAGAGATGGCCACAGAGAGGGTTAGTATAGTAGCAAAAGATATACCTGGCTCAGGCTACCTGAAGTTACACTAATAGAGGCTGACAGCAGGTTGCCGTCACGTATGTGCTCCAGGTGAACCACCATTAGTATGAGGTGCCTGATTTTTATGGAGATCAGTTTTAGGCTCATGTAGCTAGAAATGCAACCCCATGGGGGTGGGGGGGGGGAGTGAGAGGTGCCCATGCACCATTCTGCAGACTTCCATCCTCCAGAAATCTCTTAAAAGTGTTTGGCCCCTTTAAATGTCATCATGCCAAGCAACCCAGAAAACTCCCTCAAGTTCCACCCTTATAGGAGCCCTGAACAGAGCTGACTCAACACCCCCACATCCTGGCCCCACCATGTGCCAAAAGGGATTGAATATGCAAATGCTACCCTTTGGAGTGATCCACAAGTACCAGGAGGTACAGTAGCACAGGAGTTTTTGTCTTTGTGGGTTGTGGGGAAAGAGATACATTTCTCAGAACTGTGGCTTGCAGACTTACTACACCACAAACAGGACTGGGTTTTCATGTCTCCAGGGACAAAGGCTTTAAAGGTGTAATTATGGGAAGTGGGACAGGGAGTAGCACTTCATGACTGTGGCATGGATGGTGCTGGGGAAGGGAAGGCTTCCATGTATTTTTTGATTTCCACCAGCCATGCAGATCATGCTTTACATGATCTCTCAGTCGTGTTCAGCCAAAAAGCTTGGTAGTACCATATTCACACAAATGAGCAGCCCTGCCAAAGTCAGCTCGCCTGAGTGAAATTGACATGAGAGAGGGAGGTGTGTCTAGTGAGTGGCCAGCTAATTGTCAGACAACAAATTCCCCTTAAACTAAAGGGTGTGAAAAAACAGAAGCAAAGAAGCTTCCACAACCCGGTCTGCTTGAACAAATTTAACTTGACACTAAGCCATTTTTATTTTATTTTATAAACCAGACATACATTGGGGTGCTAGGACTCTGATTTCAGTTTGTTACCAGAACATTAACCTCAGCATTTGTATTCGGTCTGAAAAAAGTAACTAATGGCATCTGGGTGTCATACTTCCTGATACTTCCCTTGGAGAGATCCCAAGTACTACCTTCCCTCATTCCCCCACCTGTCTTTCTCATAGTGATGCAAAAAGTTCACAGATTTAACAGTAGAGTGCCCCCCCTCGCAACATGCTATAGCTTCTGGGGAGGGTAATTTGAATGGTAGATACTTACAGGATTAAGTAGCCACTAAATTATCAGACTAAATAAATATCAGTCTTCTGATTTTCTTTAGAAATACTTTTAAGCTGTTCAGGAGTTTAGGTTTTGATTATCTTCTGTGTGGAAGCTGGAGGTTTTTCTCAATGACTGTGGCCCAGTTGGGTTAAAGGGACACTTCAGCCTCTTCCGGGGGTGCAGGTAACATTGGACAAGTGTCCATTGTTTCAAGTGCTGTGGTATTGCAGTGTTACTTGGACATGTTAGTCCGGTGGGATGGCAGGGTCCCGATACAATTGCTGAGAGGGTGCCAGTTCCCAGGGTGGAGTCACTGATTCCAGGGAGGATTTATGGAACCCACAGCTCCTGCTGAGGCCTGTGTGTGCAGGCTGGGTTTGAGATCTGGATTTCTTTCCACCTCTGACTCTTTGCTTCTTTGATTTTTTGTGACTGCCATAGCTCTGCACCCATTATTGGGTTCTGGGGTGGCTGTTGTATAGTCACAGACTGTGGGGGTCCTTACTTGGCTATAAAGCAGTAGGGTGAGTCGTCGGCTGGCATGTTATATGATATCTTGCTCTGTGCCAGTTCCTTTTTGATATGGGCAAAAGCCTTTTGTCAGTCAGCTAAGTCCCAAGAAAAGTCCTGGAAAATGTGAACGTGATACCCATTCCAATAGAGGGGGCCACTCTCTCTCTGGCCAGCTTAAGAATCTGTTCCTTCACGCTGACCCTTAATAGGTACACAAGAATAGGTTGGTGGGGGGGGGGCCTGACAGGACTGGGCCCGAAGGACCTGTGGGCCCTCTCTACCTCCAACAGGTAGTCCCAATAAAAGTCAACATCTTAGGTAGTGCTGTTTGTAGAAAGTGCTCATATCTCCACTCTTCGTGCCCTCTAGAATGCCCACGATTCACAAGTAGTTGCGGCAGCCATGATTCTCCAGGTCATCTACGTCATCTACTTTTTGGACATGATCTCTGTGGTCTGCTGTACTGGATTCCACTTTCATAGCAAAGAATTCAGTGTCTGCAATTCTAATTTTGGTTGCTTCATGTAGTTCTTCAACATTTTTAATGGATGAGTGGATCTGAGGGATGTCTGCTATTAATATTTGCAGCATCACTTTTATTTCAGACAGATCATTAATTCACCCTAATGGCAAGGCAAGGCAAATTTTATTTAAAAGACTCACAATTCTGGAGGCTCTGGGTGCCGTACTTAAGACCAACATAAAACAAACATCAATAAAAAGGCATTAGCATAACCACAATCTAAACTAATTAAATAAACTTCAGTAATAAATGACAGAATAAATAATAAAAGAAATCAGGGACAGAGATATAATAAGTCAGAACAGGGTGATATTCCAAAGTAATATTTATAGGGCTGGGTCCGGAAAAGCCTGCTCAAACAGGAAGGCCTTGAGGCGTGCCTTGAAAACCTCCACCGAAGGGGCCTCCCTTAAAGATGGAGGAAGCGAATTCCACAGACGGGGCCAGTGACGCTAAATGCTCTGTTGCAGCAGTTTTTAAACCTCGTCCTGGGAATCGTAAGGAGGCCCCTCAAGGAGGACTGGAGGGAGTGGACTGAGGTAGCAGGTGTAAGAAGGTCTCCTAGGTAACCAGGGCCCAGGCCATGTAGGGCCTTAAAGGTAAGCAAACCCACCGTAAAGAGGATCCTCCACCTGACCGGCAGCCAGTGCGGTGGACGCAGCACCAGGGTAACATGGCAGTACTTAGACTGCCCAGTCAACAACCTGGCAGCTGCATTCTGCACCAGCTGAAGCCAGCGGTGGGTAGCTCCAGAGACCGCAAGGTAGAGTGCATTACAGTAATCAAGCCTTGACGTCACAAAGGCATGCACTATGATAGGGAGGTCCAGGGGCAGAACCAGGGGCCTAATCCTGGTGATATTCCTCACAATGATTGTGGCCCCACTGCAGCTGTCATTTCTGAGTGCCTCAGCTGTCATCTCTGACTTGTGTTTGACAGCTGACAGGATTGAGAGTTCACCACCAGAGAATTGCTTCTTGCTGCTTAAAAACAAAAGGATATTCCACAAGTGATGGCTTGGTCAAAAGGATTCAACAAACCCCAGATACTTACAGCAAAATGAACATATTCGGTTAACTGTTACTGTAGGATTGTGCTGAAATATTGAAATGGCTAAGAAGAACCTACAGTTCAAGCTGCCATCTTTCACTGCAGCTGTCCCCAGATGTAGGCACATAGCTGCATGGGAGTGGGTGGCATGTGGGCAGCATTGTGGCACGTATATTCTGGCTCACAGTCTGCCTCCTGTCATGTCCCCACAGGTGTTCAGCGGGAAGCTGGCATGCATGACCCTGGAGTGGAGGGGGTTTGGTCTGGGGGAGTCCATGACCATGGTTGCCTGGAGACGACAGTGGCCCAAGCAGATCCCAGAGCTCCTGTCCCTCAAGGTCCAGAGCAGGGAGATATATATTATAAATATGAGGTTGGAGAGCTGTGGGTGGTGTGGGTATATAGTGTGTGTGTGTGGTGTATGAGTGATGGTGGATCATCACAGGCAGGTCACTTACATCTCGCCTTTTCTGTCTCTTTGTTTTGTTGCAGAGGTACACCATCCCACTCCCTTGCCTGGTCTTGGCACTGAGGCCTTACTCGAGAAGCACACCTCCAGCTTCTTCTGGAGGCTCATTGGAGGGGGAGGACTGAGGTCCAGGCCACAGGGATGTGTTATTTCTGGTACACTGATCATGCATTAAACATTTGGTACCTGATTACCTGTGTCTGTACCATTATTCCAGCTGGCACCACATAGCGTCCAGCTGGGGAGGGGGTGGCCCTGTGTGGGGTGCATGCATCTCAGCCTATTTCACCATGGTTCATGGCACTGGCTTCTGGATATTAGGGACAGTGAACCAGGGCCAAAGAGACATCCTCCAACTATTGTTCACCCATACAACTGATGGGTTCCAGGATTTGGTATGGGGTGTCTTTTTTGGGTCATGGACTTATTCATTTCTATCCTGTGTGGCGTTCATGGGTGCTTTGACTCTACACTGTGCAGCCATGTACACACACCTTGTATGGGGGGGGAATAAGTCTGTTTTGCTGCTTTGTCTAGGGCATTACAGATTGTCAGTGTCAGTTATGAGTTATGGTGGCATGTGTGCCTACCACCGGACCATGGCTTGGCCACATTTCGGCATCAAGGGTCAGGGTTGTGTGATGGGGGGGCTTGCCTGGCTGCCTGGTCCCTGTGCTGTGTTGTGTGCTAGCTGCTGTGTGGCAGGGGCATTTGGCTCTGCCTGTGTCTGGGTTCACCCCTCCATAGCACCGTCATGGCCTGCGCACTATGCACAGGGGTTTGCAGCAGCCCTTCCCCTGGTGTAGTGTTGCACATGTGGGTCCTACTTGCATGCATGTCCAGACTAGGTGCGTAGCACACTGCACAAACTCGCCCCTCCGCATGGTCCATGCTGCGCAAACATGCTCATGCATGGCAGCTATGGGCATGTACCTCTGTGCACAGTTCATGCATGCTGCCTATGCATATCCTGCATGCACTGCAGATGTAGTGCTGTATGTTACCTGTCTACACGGCCTTTGCGGGCCTTCTTCTGCTTTGTGCAAAGGCCCCATTGTGCTGAAAGATTATCCACTGTCTTAATCACCAGTTTAAGTCAATTTGACTGCTTTAACACCCCTAAGATGGCCATCCCAATTATTGAAGCATTGTACAATGATGACTGTCAGGTTTACAATTCAAAATAAAATGTAATAGGTTGTTATAGACCCTAGACAAGGGGTGTAAGCAGAGGCATCAGCAGCTTTGTAAACTATGTCCCTACAGTGTAATAAAGGTAAAACTGCTTTCTGAATTATCATCTGGTGATCCTGTAAGGCCAAGCAATGTTTGCCATGAGTAAGTTTACGCAGACAAACTCTGGCTTGGGAGACTACCAAATCAATATGTATATCGTTTAAAAGAAAAATTGGGTCCAAAATGTGCCCCACGATTGTTACAGGAAGAGGCACCTCTAAAGGAGAATCATTTAATATGATGATAAAAAGGTCAATTTATGTGCTTCAGAGCATAATTTGTGCCAAAAATTGTGCTCTTGGTTTTGTTCCAATTTACAAGTAAACAATTGTGCTGAAACCACTGAGACACTTGGTCCAGCTCTTGTGGAAGACTGGTCTGGACAACATCAAGGGATTTATTAGCAAAAAAAGAACAATGTCTGTAGGGCGTGTTTCAGTTCCTATTGCTTTTCTGATCCAGAAAAAAAGATGATTTGATACCTTTTATTGGACCAGCATAGATGTTACAAAAGAAAACATACATGTTGATCCAATAAAAGCTATAAAATCTCTTTTTTTCTGGTTCTTTTCTTACAAGGACCAATATAGCAACAATAATAATTTTCTATTGCTTTCTGAGGGATTTTAAAACTAAATAACAGCTGCACCAAACTGCAAACACAGCAGTTCTCTCAAAACACAACTGTACCTCTCCATTGCAGTTCCCCATACCCATTTGGGAGAACATTTAAACTGTCTTTGCCTATGTGGCAATCTGCACGAGCACCAGCTGATTGCTATGAACAGTAGTGTCCCAAGCCTGGAGCATTCATGAATGCATGTCAAGGGCAATTATGTGGCATAACTGACTGCTATCACTGGGGGTAGAACTATTATGAAATGTTTTTCTGTCTTGCTTTTATAACAGCTTAATTGTTTCTATTCATAAAAGAGATTTCAGTGTACTTCCGCTAGAACATTCAAAGACTTTGAAGCAGTAACCAAAAATCCAACCACTGTCACTTACTCATTGTGTGACCATAGAAAATTGTCTAAGCTTCATTTTCTTACACACGCATGAACACATGCACACGCACACACACACACACACACACACATTTTTATTTGAGCTTAAGTGCACTGGGTTTTCCTTAATCTCCTTCAATCACGCCTCTATCATGGACATGGTGCTCACAAATGGACAGTATATTGCAGAAGTCAAGGTGGGATGCCACCGGGGGATCAGTGATTATAATGCAGTGTGGTTTCACATAAGGATTATGGCAGAGACAAACCATACAAGGATGAAGGTCCTGGACTTGAGGAGGTCAGATCTGAAAAAAAATATGGGAGAATGACTCAGACATCATGTAACGGGTGGATTGCTTGGGTGGGGTGGAGAAATAGTGGGCCAAATTAAGTTATGGCATAGCAAAGGTAACAAATCTCTGTACAAAAGAAGTGGGTAAAAACAGGAGGAAAAAGATACCATTAAGGTTCTAGAGGGAAGTGGCTGTGAAGCTAAAGGCTAAAGGGGTGGCAATCAGGAAGTACAAGGAGCCACAGAGCGAAGAGGATAAGGAGGTGTACCAGGAGCAGAAAAGGGAGGCAGGGAAGGTGGTCAGTGGTGCAAAGGCACAAATGGATGGTTCAATGTGATAATGGCAAAAATATTAGGGTGAAAGTCAAAACAGAGAATATTAAATAGCAAATGCAGAAAGAGCACTATGTCAAAATAGCGCTATGCATGAAGTGCCGAATGAAACATAGGTAACTGGATCAGAACATCGAATATCAGACATGTAGCTGAAAGTTATATGCTAGACTGCATCTGTTCCTTCATGGTATCCAGCACACGTCTAGCTCCCACATCACATGCGTCCGCCACATGATTATGTTCCTTGATGACTGCAATGACACTTTTAGCAACGATATGCACTCTGGCAAGACATTTATACTACAGACATTCCACACATCACCAATAAACCTTTGTAGCCATTTCTTTGTTCCTTCTATACAGGAACCCACCGTAAAGTAATAGAGGATGACCCTTCTGACTCCATATAAACTCACACACCGACATTTTCTGGCTCCACGACTCCACTCACGTTCACAGAAATGCCACACCTGCCATTCTTCTCCACCTATTTATTTAACCATCCCCAGGTGTATCTTATTCATACGTGGGGGGGACTCTTCCCCACCTGCATCCCCCTGATCTTTAGGATTACAACACTGAGGTGCTCCTTGATATTGGGGCAATTAGATATTCCCTGCCAAGCGCTCTTTTGACCATTTTGCTCATTTGCACACTACTTCACATTAGATATACAGTACATTGATGTCACTGTTTTGTCCACAGCTATTATTCCCCAATCGTTATATTACCCTTCACCCTTATTGTATCACCCATATTATGTTGCCCTAATAACATCGCTATTATCACGTGATAACCAAATGGAGGAAATCTTTCCTCAGTCCATGCCTTTGCACTACTAACATCATTCCCTTCTGCTCTTAGACACTTTAGGTACACCTTCCTGTCTTCCTCCTATTGAGTCTCCTTATATTTCCTGAAACCCACCCTTTTTACTCTTACTTTGTCTGCCTCAAAAGATGTGGCAGACAAAGTGAGGGCCAAACGCGTGGGTTTCAGGAAATATCAGGAGACTCAAAAGGAAAAAGAGAGGGAGGTGTACCTAAAGTGTCTAAGGGAAGCAGGGAAGGATGTTAGGAGTGCAAAGGTGCAGACTGAGGAAAAATTAGGTCAGACGGGGAAGAAAGGGGACAAGACATTCCAGAGGTACATCAGCAAAAAAAGGAACGTTGAGTGGGGGGGATTGTAAGGCTAAGAGGGGATGAAGGGAAGTGTAAGGAGGGAGACCTGGAAAAGGCAGAAATACTGAATAAATACTTCTGTTCAGTATTTACTGAAGAGCGGGGGAGGGTTCAGAAACCACAGTTAGGCAACAGATATGAAGGGGGGGGAGAGAGGTGAACATCAGTTCATTTACTGTGGAGCGAGTCCTGGAGGAGCTCACAAAACTGAAGGTGGACAAAGCAATGGGGCCAGATGGTATACACCCAAGGATATTAAGGGAGCTGCAGAGGGAGCTAGCAGCACCTCTGGCAGCCATGTTCACTGAGCCACTCAACACACAAGTGGTTCCAGAGGACTGAAGGAGAGCACATGTAGTCCTTCTTCAAAAAAATGGTAGCAGGGAGGAGGCAGGGAACTACAGGCCAGTCAGCCTTACCTCAGTAGTGGGTAAGATCATGGAGGCACTGCTTAAAGAAAGAATAGTGGGACACTTGGAATCCAACAGTGCCCAAGATCCAATGCAACATGGATTCACTGCAGGAATGTCATGTCAAATGAATCTGATGGATTTTTTTGACTTGGTTACGAAGAAGGTAAATCAGGGAGAAGTGGTGAACGTCGCCTACCTCGATTTCAGCAAATCCTTCAACACCGTCCCACTTTAAAGGCTGGTTAACAAGATGGGTAGTCTGGACATGGGCCACAAGGTGATACACTGGGTTAGAAACTGGTTAATGGACAGTAAGCAGAGGGTGGTAGTAAATGGGATCCAGTCCGGGGAGAGAGGTTGACCAGTGGGGTGCCTCAGGCATCAGTCCTTGGGCCAGTCCTATTTAATGTCTTCATCACTGACATAGCAGATGGGCTGGAGGGGAAGGTCTGCCTGTTTGCAGATGACACCAAGATCTGCAACAGGGTTGATACTCCAGATGGGGTGAAGAAAATGAGTAGGGACCTGGGGAAGCTTATAGAGTGGTCCGAGGTGTGGCAGCTGTGGTTCAATTCAAAGAAGTGCAAAATAATACACCTGGGATGAGGGAACCCTGGAGAGAGCTACAGGATGGTGGGAGTTGCTGACAGTCACTAAGGAAGAATGGGAACTGAATGTTATCATTTCAGACAACTTAAAGGTGTCTAAGCAGAGTACAAAGGCTGCAGGGAGGGCCAGTGGCATGCTGGGGTGCACAGGCAGAGGTATCACTAGCAGAAAGAGGAAGGTGTTGATTCCATTGAATAAAACACTAGTAAGGCCTCACCTAGAGTACTGTGTGCAATTCTGGAGCACACATCTTTGTAAGGACATTGACAAGTTGACAGCAGTCCAGAGAAAGGCGACAAAGGTGATACAAGGCTTGCACCAGAAAACATATGAGGAGAGATTAAAGGACCTTGATGTGTACTCACTGGAGGAGAGGAGGGAGAGGGGAGACATGATAGAAATCTTCAAGTACCTTAAAGGCATAAACAAGGTACAGGGGGGCAACATCCTCCAATATAGGAGGAGTATAAAGAACGAGGGGGCATGATATGAAGTTGGAGTGTGGCAGGATAAGGGGAAATGTGAGGATGGTTTTCTTCAAGGAAAGGGGAGATTGTGGAGAATCAGGAGAAAACAGATAGTGGCTAATAGACAGGCGGCAGAGGGTGGAGGTAAATGATGTGCAGTCTGGGGAGAGGGGGTGACCAGTGGAGTGCCTCAGGGATCGGTCCTGGTGCCAGTCCTGTTCAATGTCTTCATTAGCGACATTGCAGAAGAGCTGGAGGGAAAGGTCTGCCTGTTTGCAGATGACACCAAGATCTGTAACAGAGTGGATACCCCAGAGGGAGTGGAGAAAATGAGGAGGGACCTGGGGAAGCTTGAAAAATGGTCTAAGGACTGGCAACTGAAGTTTAATTCAAAAAAGTGCAGAATTATGCACCTGGAACAGAGAAACCCTGTGGAAAACTACAGGATGAGGGGGGAGTTACTGACAGTCACAAAGGAAGAAAGGGACCTGGGGGTTATTATTTTAGATGACCTGAAAATGTCAAAGCAGAGTGCTAAGGCAGCTGGAAGGGCCAGTGACATGCTGGGGTGCATAGGCAGGGGTATCACCAACAGAAGGAGTGAGGTTGTGATGCCATTATATAAAAGCATGGTCAGGCCTCACAATGAGTACTGTGTGCAGTTCTGGAGGCCACACCTTTGTAAGGACATTAACAGGCTGGAGACAGTCCAGAGAAGGGTGACCAAGATGGTACAGGGCTTGCAACACAAGACTTACGAGGAGAGATTAAGGGACCTCAATATGTACTCACTGGAAGACAGGTGGGAAGGAGGGGACATAATAGAAACATTCAAGTACCTCAAGGGCATAAACAAGATGCAGAGGAAGATATTTTCCAATACAGGAGGAGCACAAGAACAAAGGGGCATGACATGAAATTGGAAGGTGGAAGGTTAAGAGGGAATATGAGGAAGTTCTTCACAGAGAGGGTGGTGGACACATGGAATGGTCTGCCTCAGGAGGTGGTGGGAGCAAGCACTGTGGATGGATTCAAGCATGCTTAGGACAGGCATAGGGGAACCATAGAGGCAAAGCAGTGGGTGGGTTGGAAGCAGTAATCCAGAACAAGGGCTTATGGCAGACCAGATGGGCCAGGTGGTCCTTATCTGCAGACAAGTTCAATGTTTCTATGTTATGTTTCAAATATCCTGACCAGATTTGTCTGCTCAGTCTTCACAGTGGAAGGAGAGGGGGCAGACCACACTAAAACAGCAGGAACACTGGGTGTGGGGGTGAGGCGGACACAAGTCCATTCACAGAGGAAAAAGTCCTAAGAGAACTTGCAAATCTGAAAGTATATTAATATTAATTAATCAATAGCAAGGAAGTGCAAGATAATGCATATGGGGCACAAAAACCCTGGCACAATATATCAGTTGGGGGGGTGAGGATATAGCATGCACCAAGCAGGAAAGGGATCTTCGGGTTATCATCTCTGATGACCTCAAGGCAGGGAAACAGTGTGACAAGGCAGCAGGTAAAGCAAATAGGATGCTGGGATGCATAGGCAGGGGCATCACCAGCAGGAAAAGGAGGTCATAATTCCACTATACAAGACACTAGTGAGGCCCCACCTGGAGTACAGTGTAATGTTCTGGAGACCTTACCTACGTAAGGACATAGACGGGTAGAGAAGGTTCAGAGGAGGGCAACAAAGATGGTGCATGGATTGCATCACAAGTCCTATGAGGACAGGTTGAAGGAACTGAACATGTACTCCCTGGAGGAGAGGAGGAGAGGGATATGATGAGACATACAAGTATCTCACAGGGAGGAAGAAGGTTGCAGGAATGCACTATTTTAAGTGAAAAGATGTTCCAGGACTAGAGGCATGGGATGAAGTTGGAGGAGAACGATTCAGAGGAAACGTGAGGAAGAATTTCTTCACAGAACGGGTGGTGGACAAGTGGAACACCCTGCCAGAGGAAGTGGTGGGGGCTGAAACGATCACGAGATTTAAGAATGCATGGGATAGACATAAAGGAATTCTGGAGGTCAGGGGTAAGGGGCAACAGACTTCTTGGAAAACATAAACTGAACTTACAAGCTCAAATGGGCAGACTGGGTGGGCCATAGTACCTTATCTGCCGACACTGTCTATGTATCTATGTATCTATGGGGCTGGAGGTTGTAATTCCAAGGGTGCTGAGGGAGCTCAGGGAGGTACTGGCTGCCCTTGTGATAGCACTATTGAACAACTCACTGGTAACAGGAGCGGTTCCAGAGGACTGGAGGAGGGCAGATATAGTCCTGCTTCATAAAAGAGGCAGCAGGGAGGAGGCTGGCAGCTATTGACCAGTCAGTCTAACGTCAGTGGTGGGGAAGTTAATGGAAACACTTCTGAAAGAAAGGCTACTGGAGTGTCTTGAATCCAGTGAGTTGCAAAATCAGAGGCAGCATGAATTCATGGCAGGAGGTCATGTTAGATGAACCTGACAGATTTCCTTGACTGGGTGACCAGGGAAAGGTTCACAAACCACAGTCTGACATGAAAAATGTCACTGTACATTAGGGCAACAGCAGAATACCAACTGCGATCATGGCACAAGGCATTGTGCTGCCTGACCCCAAGTGTGTAGAATGAACCAAGGCATGTCTGTGGTCCAACAGCAATCATAATACACTGGGGTACTTCTGTGGTCCAACCGTGATTGCAGCACCAGGCATTGTGCCGCCTGACCCCGAGTACATGGAACGCACCAGGGCACATCTGTGGTCTGACCACGTTTGCACCGCCAGACACTGTGTCGCCCGACCCTGAGTTCACGGAATGCACCAGAGCACATCAGTGCCCCTTGCAGGGGGGTTGCACCCCCTGGCACCCCCAAAAGTTATTATAATCACCTCCACAGTGGAGGTTTCTCGGTGAAGGGGTGCAACACCTGTGTGGTGCTCTCCCTGCAGGGTGCTCTGACAAGCAGTTCACCACTGTGACAGGCGAACTGGCTGCGGTGCCCTAATTGCATTGCCATAACTGTGTCGACACGATGACTGGATACCCCAGGGAAATAGATGAGGGTGGTGCGGTGGACATGGTCTTCTTAGACTTCAGCAAGGCCTTTGACACTGTACCGCATAGGAGGCCTATTAGGAAATTGAGCACTTTGGAGGCTGGACACAGGGTGGTAAACTGGGAATGGAACTGGTTGATGGATAGGCAACAGAGGGTGGTAGTAAACAGCACTCCCTCTAATGGGGGAGTGTGACCAGCGGTGTACCTCAGTGCTCAGTCCTGGGACCAGTCCTCTTTAATGTTTTTATAAGTGACATTACAAAAGAGCTGGAAGGGAAGTTATGCCTCTTTGCAAATTACACCAAGATCTGCAGTTGGGTAGATACTTTGGAGGGGTGGAGTGAATAAATTGGGACATAAGAAAACTTGAGGAGTGGACGAGGGTACCTGCAGTTGGGTTTCAATGCAAAAAAGTGCAAAATAATGCACCTAGGGAACAAAAACATGGGGGGGGGGGGTGTAAAATGGAGGGAGAGGTATTGATGGTTAAAGAGCAGAAAAGAGACATTGGGGTTATCATATTAAATGACCTCAAGGTGGCAAGACAACGCAACAAGGTAGAATGCAGGGCCAGCGGGATGCTGGGGTGTATAAGGAGGGGAAACACTAGCTGAAGGAAAGAGGTGGTGTTACTACTGTATCACTCATTGGTGAGACCCCACAATGAGTACTGTGTCCAGTTCTCGAGACCACATCTCAGGAAAGACATAGACAAGGTAGAGGCTGTCCAGAGGAGGACAACTAAAATGGTACAGGAGTTGCATCATAAGTCTTATGAGGAGAGACTGAGGGATCTCAACATGTACACCTTGGAAGAGTGAAGGGAGAGCGAAGACATGGTAGAGTCCTGAAAGTACCTTATGGAGGTGAACAAGGTACAATAGGGGAGTATTTTTCAGAAGAGAAGGCACTCCAGCACAAGAGGGCATGCAATGAAGTTGGAAGGGGGGAAATATAGGAGGGAAGTGAAGAAGTGCATCTTCACTGAAAGAGTGGTGGACTCCTGGAACAGTCTTCCAACGGAGGTGGTGGGAGCAAAAACAGTGAAGTACTTTAACAGTGCATGAGATAGGCACAAAGAAATCTTAATAGGAAAGAGTGTGTGGGAGGGGGGAGTAGCTGAACATCAGGTAGGATCTGTGGTGAGAGTATAGGCAGGGACAAACTGAGCAGATTGGAGGGCCAAGCAGTCCTTATCTGCTGACATTTTTTATGGGCTCGAGTCTAAAAGATTGGTACAAGCTGCGCTAATGGCAGCTTGAACTGCCCTTCGGCGCACCAGGGATCTTCTGCCCAATTCAGATATGGGAGAGTCCCAGCACCAATATCTCACAGCTTGCGGCAAATGTGGCCATGTGGCAAAAAAATGGCACAAGTGAGGGTTTGCCACAAGCTGAGGGGTGGTCGGGCAGCATCTTTGCCCAGGAACAGAGACCTACCATGAGGCTGTTGGGGTCATGAGGGACAGAGCAGTGCATGGGGAGGGTCGTGGGACACAGATGGGTGATGGGGGGTGGTACTAGCACCCAGATGGGGCTTTAAAAGGACCACTTCAGTGCCAGTGTGTTGGGGGGGCACCTGCATGTTGGGCAATATGGGGGGCTGCTGCGGGTACCTGTGCCACAAAGGGCTCTAGATGTCATGGGGGTGTGGGAGACCACATGCAAGCAGTGGCACATGTTCCCGCCTACTCAGTGAGGGCTCTGGGAGGTGATTCGCAGGGTGTTAGACCAGCTCAGGGCTGGTCTAACCCTGGACTGGTGCCACAGGGGTCTAACCCTTGACTGGTGCCACGGACATATCTGCCTTTATAGAATTCCATGATACAGCTTTATGACAGCTGTCCACTGGCACAACACCCCTCAGTGCCATGGCGCTGCGTGCGGCATATCACAATCTGGGTGTATGGGTGTCTGGTGCACTGGGTCCCCTCAGTGCCGCAAGCCCCTTTTGAGAATTGGGAAAGACACAAGGTGTGGCACAGTGAGCCCCTTGTGTCATGTTTTTTTTTTTTTTAGCATTACATTTTTTATTTAAGTTTTCCAACAATAAAACACAGTACAACATATAACAAAGGTCAGGCATACTAGTGCTCACATGAGACATACACAAGATCAAACGGTAGTTCATGATATGCACAGGGTTAGGCTAGACATAGGTTGTCATACTGCAACAGAAAGGGAATCTTGTATACTCTAAGACACAGCAACAAATAACACAGAAAGTAGACTGAGGAAACAAAGAGGTGTTATCATTCATTCTTAAATTGGAGTTGAAAAAATGGTGCCCAAATGTCATTGTACTTGTGTAGCTTGCTGATGGCATCATATGAAAGGTGCTCCAATGATGTTAATTGGCTGATGGACTGCAACTATTCATTGAAGGCTGGTATATTAGGCATCTGCCATCTTCTGAGGAGGAGTCTTTTAGCAGCAATCATAGCTAGTATCCCCATATGAAGTGGTACACATGACAGTGCTGGCGGGAGGTGGATATACCTTCCTCAAGCAACTGGTCATGGAACCAACTCGGCAGAAGGCAATACTGGACCTTGTGCTCCCAAACAGGGACAGTGCAATGGGGGTAACAGTGGGGGAGCACCTGGGGAACAGTGACCACCAGTCATTGTGCTTTGAAACCACAGAAAGGGCAGAACCAAACCACACAAAAACACGTCTCCTGGATTTTAGGGGGGCAGACTTTGGGAAAATGGGGAGATACTTGAAAGAGGCATTAAGGGAAATGGGGGCAGGAATCAGGGTTGAGGAACAGTGGCATTTAAAATGGGGATTACAAGAGCAACAGAATTATGCATTAAGCAGGTTAGCAAGAGGAAAAGGAAGAGGAGACCATTATGGTTTTCCAAAGAGGTAGCAAAGAAAGTGAAAGCCAAAAAGATTGCATTCAGGCAATACAAAAAGACACAGGCAGAAGAGGAAAGGGAGAAGTACCACGAGAAGCAAAGGGAGGCAGGGAGGTCAGTAAGGGAAGCCAAAGCTCAGACAGAAGAACACATTGCAAAATCAGTGGGTAGAGGGGACAAAACCTTTTACAGGTACATAAGTGAAAAAAGAAAGGCAAAGGGAGGGGTAGTGAGACTGAAGGGGGAGGATAGAGGCCGTGGAGGATGACAACAGTAAAGCTGACATATTGAACAGGTATTTGCTCAGTCTTACTGAGGGAAGAGGAGGGTAATGGGTCTGAAGGAGTACAAGGGTGAGAAAGGTGCAGAATGGACACAAGTCCCTTTACTCGAGAAAGGGTCCTGAAGGAATTGGAGTAATAAGAGTTGATAAAGCAATGAAGCAGATGAAAAGTACCTAGGTCCTTAAAGAGCTAAGAGAGTGGTGGCTGAACCTCATATCCTGTTTAGCCGATCATTGGAAACAGGGAAGTACCAAAGACTGAGGACTGCAGATGTAGTCCCCTATACAAAAAGTGGGAACAAAGATGAAGGAAACTGGCAGACCAGTCAGCCTCACCTCGGTAGTGGGGAAGATCATGGAAGCACTACTGAAGGAGAGACTGGTGGAACATCTGGTTGTCAATGGACTACAGGACCCAAGGCAGCATGGTTTCACCAGGGGTGCTCATGTCAGACCAACCTCGTTGAATTTTTTGACTGGGTGACTGGAGGTGGATCAGGAGGGCAGTGGACATGGCCTGTCTGGACTTCAGCAAGGCCTTTGACACTGTGCCACATAGAGACTATTACACAAACAGGGAATATGGGTGTGGGCAGGACAGTAGTGTGGTGGGTAGGTAACTGGCTGGGCGGCAGGAGACAGAGGGTGGTGGTAAATGGCTGTCACCCACAGAGGGAAGAGTGACCAGTGGGGTACCACAGGGATCAGTGCTGGGACCGTCCTATTCAACATCCTCATCAGTGACATTTATGAGGACCTAGAAGTAGAATTTCACTGTTCGCTGTTGACACAAAGCTCTGTAATAGAGTAGACACACCAGAGGGTGTAGACAGAATGAGAAGGGACCTGCAGAAACTTGAAGAATGGTCAGAGGTTTGGCAGTTGAAATTCAATGCAAAGAAGTGCAATATAATGCATATGGGCACAAAAACCTGGCACAATATATCAGTTGGGGGTGAGGATATAGCATGCACCAAGCAGGAAAGGGATCTTGGGGTTATCATCTCTGATGACCTCAAGGTAGAAACAGTGTTGACAAGCAGCAGGTAAAGCAAATAGGATGCTGGGATGCATAGGCAGGGGCATCACCAGCAGGAAAAGTGAGGTCATAATTCCACTATACAAGACACTAGTGAGGCCCCACCTGGAGTACAGTGTACAGCTCTGGAGACCTTACCTATGTAAGGACATAGACAGGGTAGAGAAGGTTCAGAGGAGGGCAACAAAGATGGTACATGGATTGCATCACAAGTCCTAAGAGGACAGGTTGCAGGAGCTGAATATGTACTCCCTGGAGGAGAGTAGGGAGAGACGGGATATGATAGAGACATACAAGTATCTTACAGGAAGGAACAGGGTGCAGAAATACACTATTTTTAAGTGAAAAAGATGTTCCAGGACTAGAGGGCATGGGATGAAGTTGGAGGGAGGACGATTCAGAGGAAACGTGAGGAAGAATTTCTTCACAGAACAGGTGGTGGACAAGTGGAACACCCTGCCAGAGGAAGTGATGGGGGCTGAAACAATCATGAGATTTAAGAATGCATGGGATAAACATAAAGGAATTCTGGAGGTCAGGGGTAAGGGGCAACAGACTTCTAGGAAAACATTAACTGAATTTACAAGCTCAAATGGGCAGACTGGGTGGGCCACAGGCCCTTATCTGCCGACACTGTCTATGTATCTATGTACCTAGGATGGCAAAAGGTTCATCAATAATACCAGTAGGGGGGAGTACTGATTGACAGAATTGAATGACCTGTTCCCAAGTCATGTTTCTGTGATGCAGCCCTTGTGGCATTTACAACCCTTTGGGAATTGGGACCTATGTTTTTATTCCTACCTAACCTTATTCCCTGCAGCTGTAATCGCTAGCCCCCTGCCTGGGCTTGTTGTCGTGTTTGTCATGCCTCACTACTCTTATTTCCATTACTATTTCTCCCACGAAACTCTTGTGCAAAATTGTCTAATGTACTGTGCACCTGTCTAATATTTTGTGAGCTTGCTGTTTCCCTGTAAGTGCTGAATGCTCATTCCACTGTATGTATCTACTGTAACTACTGTAAATTGATTCCAGTGTATGTAATCTTCTGCTGTAACTAATTCTGGGTCACCCCAGAGAAAGGGACTTCTGGTCTCAGTGGGCTTACCCGATTACCAAAATCTAAATAAACAAATAAATGTGTGTGTGTATCTAATAGCCACTGTGAACTGTTTATAGATACCGTAGTATAATAGAATAGAATTTGGTTTTCAATTCAATTAAATTTTTATTTAACCAGGCAAAACATCATTGAGCAAAGCCCATTTGCGAGATGGTCCTGGGACAGACTATTTTTACAAAGATATGTACAATTTAGAACAATTAGGAGCACAAGTAAAATGTTGAATACAATGAACAGAAGACACCTAAGTGCACAAACATTAAATACAATAAGAGCATTATCAATACACTTCATCCTGATCAGAATACCCAACTGCAAAACAAGGTGGCTAGCAAACAGAAGTTTAGGCGAAGAAGGGTGGAGAAGAAGGATAGTGAGAAGGAGAGAAGATGGGAGAGGGTGAGAGGCAAGAGGTTTAGGCTTTAGAGGATGGCAGTGGCATACATAGGAGGGGCAGATGGCTAGAATAGCTATGTAGAGGGTGAAGTGAAGGAAGGTGAATGAGGTAAGAAGGTCAGATAGACTAGGAATAGGGTAGTAGCCGGGCTACATAGGATATACTGACCGGGTTGTAGGGCATTTAAGGACGGCAGTTACACCTTAAATGCCCTATATTTGGCACATATTCCCTCCTACCTGTATATGGTTTGATTTATTGTCTTTCATACACAGTGCATCCTAAAGTGTTTTACAAATCAATGAGTTACATACTAGTACTGCAGGGACTATATACCTAATCGTATACATGCAGCAGGCAATGAACACTGTAGTACTGTATAGTATATGGTTAAGGCTTATTGTGTGTGTAATTCTGCCAGTTCAAAAACCTTGTTGTGCACAGTCCAAAACTTGTTGTGCATGTTCTACAATCAATGACTTCAGCTGTGTTTATCTGTCATGCTGACTCCCGCTTTTTTTCTTTCACGGCCACTCCACTTAGGTGCACATTCAAGTTTTCCAGAGACACCTGCAGCTATGAGAACAGACATGGTCCAAGTGGAGCCAGCAGGAAAGTTTGCTTGCTTGGGTCAAGCAGACCACCCAGCCAGGAGGAAACAGACCAGTAGGGCCAGTAATGGTGAGTTGCTTGATTGTTTAAAGCACAAGAAAAAGTATTTTCAGTTTGATGGTGCAGCAAGCAGCACCTGAGACCACAGGGGTTTAGCCCAGCCTCACACTAAAGAACTCTTGTGATCTAGGCAAAAAAAAACATATACTATAATAAATAAACTATGGGCAACATGTACACAACTTGACCTGTGTTTCTACTTTGGAGTTGATAACAGCAAGAACGTCTTGAACTGATAATTCCATACGTTAGTATTAGCTGTTCACTGTAGTCACCCCAGTTTAAGGGGTTTGATTGTTGACTTTGCCATGCCCAACAATAATAGCAACCAGTAAGAATATTCAAAGGCAACAGGGGTGGCAGTGAGTACACATATCTGAGGTAATCCATTTCCAAATGGTTAATTGTGTCTTTTTTTTCCACAAGCATCCTTAGCTTTTTAAAATAGTTTTTAAATGAATTTTAATTATGCTGTTGGTGGGCTTATGTAAAGAGTTGTGCTCAGACTAAAAATCATTTATTAATCCATTCCATGGTATAGACATCTTGATGTGCTGGCACCCCAGTTCCTGCTCAAAGCCTTGCATATCATGAGTGGAGGCCAGCAGAGGGATGGGGTGGGGTGGACTATCCCACTACTTGACTGCCTCCTAGTGCTAGGAGGCAGTTGTGAGGATGTCCAATTATCTAGGGTGGGGATAATGCTAAGGATATCTGACACTTAGAAGAGTGCATGATATCACACAGCTGCATCCCTGTGAGAAAATAGGAAATACACATGTACTAGGGATTGGATGATGGCTGCTTGTCCACACCCCCAGATGAGTAAAGGGCATATCAGCTAAGATCCCTCAGTCTGACCCATAAAGTGACTTTCTCTCCCTGTCAGAACCAGCAGGTAGAGCTCTCTCATGTCAGTACCTACAGAAAGCCCATTTCACCAAGGACAGAGGCAAGACTTGTGACAGAGAGAGCCTCCTGTCAAGCTAAAGAGGAAGATGCTCATTAGCTGCAATGCTCTGGGAAGGGAGGAAGATGGATCTTAGCAGTGAAGCTTCTGCTTGTTCAGCACAGAAGGCTACCATAGCCCTTTTGAAATGTGTTCAGATCAATGCTGGTGGCTTCAGTTTTGCTGCTACATAAACCTGTGCATTACAAGATCTGACCTACCTGCCAAAGGTGGCCATGGAAGCTTTTTGAGAAATTGTCTGAGCAACAGGATTCCACAGATCTTTCAAGACTGATCACTCTGCAGTGGTCATGCTTATGTAACTCTTTTTCTTTTGGATAAGCTGGCTGTGAACAAAAGAAAAGAATGTATTCCTTTTGCTTTCTATGAAAGGCAGTGGGAACATTAGGAAGAAGAGAACTACCCATAAAACTGTCTTGTCCATATCCATAATGAGAAATGGCAACTTTCAAGAGAGGGCCTGAAGCTCACTGACGTATCTGGCAGAGCAGATAGGGATTGAGAAGCAAACTTTGCAGGAGAAGATTTCCCTGGGGATGGAGGATAAAGGCTCAAAAGATGACTAGCAAAGAGCTGAGAGAACCCCATTCTAGTGCCCACGGGGGAACCTGAGAGCAGTAGGAGGTCTGGAATGGCTAACCAGTCAAAAAAGGCAAGCATTGATATGAGCACAGGGGGAGAACTCATCTAAAGTACCCAGCATTGCCCCTAGAGCAGAAACCTGATCCCAGAGAGTGCTGATGACCAAGCCCTTGTCTATGCCTGACTGCAAGAAATCCAAAATCTGCAGGATGGTGACTTTAGTTGGCTTTAGGTGCCATTCCTTAGCCAAGGAGGCCCAAAGGTTCCAGGTCCTGTCATATGCCTAGAAGACCAAAAGCTTTATGGATGACTTGATGGTGTCCATGACCTTGTCAGAGAAACCCTTGTTTAGAAGCTTTCTCCTATCAGGAGCTAGGTTGCTAACTGTAGTGACCCTTGATGTGGATATAGAGTAGTTTCATGACCCAGAATATCCCTATGGCAGGGGAGATGGATAAGTTCCTCAACTGTGAGATTTATCAGGCTGATGAACAAGTCTTTGCCACTCTGGAACTATCAGAAGAAATTTTCCTCTTGATTCCTAAATTTTCTGAAGAACCCTTGGGATCAGTGCAATTGAAGGAAGCAGGTAGGTCCTTTTAAAGCGCCACTATTGAGAAAGAAAGTGTCTAACACCTCAGTGGTTCTATGTGATTTTGGTGAGGGCAAAATGGTGATGGCAAAATGGCAACCGGAAAACAGTGAGGCACAAAGGACTAACCAGGAAAAATCAGTGATCGCCAAAAAGGCAACCATACTGCTGAGTGAACTTCTGTTGGAGGCTTTGCCCCCTTGCACTTCCCTACATGGGGGGCTTTACCCCTGACCCCCTTCTTTATATAATCAGCTTGGGAGGGTGCAACTTGGGGAGGGGAAGGAAGGTGAAGTTCGTTGTTTCAGCAATCGCAGTTTTTCCTGGTCATTATTTTAGCATCACTGTTTTCCAATCACCTTTTTGACAGTCACAATCTTGCACATGTGCATTTCATGGGATACTGCCTCAGCTAGTGCACATTGAAACCAATTGAAGAATCTGGAAACCTGAACATTTTCCTCTAGTGCAAAACGTAGAGCTGTGAGGAACATAAAAATCCACCCATGGAATGACCATTCCAATTCCGTGGAATTCCACAGATTTTTCACGAACCTTCTGTGGAATTTTGCAAAATTTTTAATTTCAGTTATTTCACTATAATTTTGAAAGTTCAAATAACCCCAAATTTGGAACATAAGCAGTACCATGTGGCTTACAAATGAGTACCAAATTTCAGAGTTGTGAATTAAAAGGGGGCAGAGTTATGGGTGGCCATAAATGTAATCAAAATTTAATTTACAGTTATTTTGAGATAATTTTAAAATTGTTTCTTGAAATTTCTCCACAATATCAGGATTTAGAGAAGCAAATAGAATGCATACATGCACCATGTTTTAAGTCTCAAGTTTTAATGGGAGCTGAGTTATAGGCAGTCAAATATTTTGCCAAAATTTGGATTTCTGTAATTTTAGCATAACTTTGATAGTATTCATTGAAATATTTTTAAAAATTGCCAGGTATACAGGTTGTTTTCCATTTGTATATGCACATAGTTCCAGGATTTTCTTAGCTTTAAATGGGACTGCATCATAGCTTGCCAAATATGTTGCCAAAATTTACATTTTGGTTGGTTCCCTCTAATTTTAAAACTACATATACAAATTTAACCAGAGTTGAAATATTTAAACTACTATACCACATGGTCATTTCTGAAAAAGTTCATATTTTCAACTTTAAATGGGATTAAATTAAAAGAAGTCAAACTTTCACAACATTTAAAAATTTAATTTTGCAAAAATGTAAACTATAAATGTATAACCCCCTGGAACTTTAAAATTAGAGAATGCAAAACAATTAAATTTGGCAGGTTCATAGACCTTACAAGGTGTGCCAATTTTATTAATTGCTTGCTGTGAGAAATTGCAAAATAACATCTGTACTTAAAGTCAAATCCCATGAGTCTTTGTGAAAGTTGCAGAATTTCATGAAAAATTCCATAAAACTGACATTTTCTAATTTCACTCATCCTTATCTAGGGGGTTCTAATTAAAGGATAGGGGTATAAGAGGCAGGTAGTGCAGGAGGTCACCAGGTTCAGGAGTTAGATGCACAGTTTCACCAAGAAATGGACAGCTAAGCTGGGTAGCACAATAGTGGTAGACCCCCAGGTTGGAGCAAGAAAGCACAGAGTGTCAACAATTCCAACCTGAATGCAGTATATTTAAGGATCACATCCATTAATTTTATGATCCAAAGAGCCTGGTGTACATACAAGTCTAGGACTTAGAGGTACTCAAAATATGTAGTAGGGGAATGCAATGTCTTGGGTAGCAGGAAGAAAGAATTCTGGCTATTCAACAGGGTAAGTTGATAGGAAAAGGAGTAGGTGACTCATGTTTTAAGGAAGTTCATCACTGTAAAGAACAAAGAGGATATCAGTGGGATCAGTAGTTCTACTGAGTAAATCCGACTATGCCAAAAGAGAAGGAGGGGATAGTCACCCAGTGAGGAACAGCAGGACTGCAAAATGCACAGCCAGCTCATTAAATGAAGTAATGATATATGCATTGTTAATGTTAAATTCCACAAAAAAAAATTCTGGTTGCTTCATCTACAGTATATGCTATCATAAATATGTGAGAAAATGTTACTAATCATTTTTTTCTCCTGCAAAATTAAAACTGCTTAACCAATTTATCCAGTTTGTTAGACACCAGGATACGTGGACTATGGATATGCATGCCAGATGTTAACTCTATGCATGCAAGAGCAAAGAAGTTACAAACATTCAAATTTTTGATAGTTTTCAGAAAGTTTTGCAGATATTTACATAGTAAAGTTGTGAACCCCTGTAACTTAAAAATCTCATCTAATTCACTCCATAGTTAGATCATTCTATAAGTATTAGAAAAAGGTTATCCATACTAATTTACACATGTCTAGCTCCAAAGGTGCCTGAGTTATATGTAGATGAATTTTTTTTCATGAAATTTCCTGAAAAAAATAAAATGACAGATTTTGAGTACATATAATTTTGAGGCAATGCATCATATTGTAATGAAATCTAGCACATTGAACACCTATCATCAAGAAATCATGCCAAATTTAAGATCCCTAACCCAATAGATGGTTAAGGTATATGCAGATAAAAAATGTTCATGAAAGTTTGCACAGACAATAAAAGGACAACATTTGAGCCCCTATAATTTTGAAACTATCCCACCAAATCACATGATATTTGGTACATTCATGGACATTGTCCAGAAGAGTAAATATTCCAAATTTCAGACCTCTAGCTTGAATTGTTCTTGAGTTATAATCACATTACTAAATTTTTATAATTCCATAAAATTTCAACAAAATTCCATGGAGTTTCACAGAATTTTGCAAAATTTCATTGAAATTCTGTGGATTCAGAATTTTCCCCATTCTGCACAGCTCTAGCAAAATGATTGCTCTAAGGGATCCTGAACTGACCATACAGAAGACTGATAATTTTCAAGTTTAGAGACCACTTCTCAGATGAACAGGTGGCTGAGCCTCAGCCAATCCATCTGAATGTTTAGATTTCCTGCTACATGGAATGACTTACAGAGACAGCAGATGATTTTCAGCTCACTAGAGAACTTTTTTGGCTTCCAGAAGCATACTTTCATTTTGTGAGGCTCCTTGCTTATTTATGTATGTGACTATCAATACAGCGTCTGAACACATCTTTACCACCTAGTACCTGAGTTGCTCCTGAAAAAGTAGGAGAACAAAGAAAACTGCCTGCATCTCTAAGACATTTATCTGAAGGACTTGTTCATCTCTGCTCCAGACATCCTGGGCTGGAATCTGATCTAGAACAGTGACCCATCCCAGATGGCTGTATCTGTTGTCAGTTGTTGTCATCATTTGTTTTACAGGGGAAAACAGCAGGGATCCCCTTCATCAGATTTCTTCCCATCAGACTGATGAACTGATGGTGCAGTCCAAATGGGAGTCTGTTATTTCTCTGATATGGGTGACCAACTTTATAGAAGGTTGTACTCAAGTGACTTTACCTGGAGGAGAGCCCACAGAACTAGTTCTGTTGCAGCTGTCATCAAACCCAAGATCTTGAATGCAACAGTGAGCAGAAACCACCTTCTGAGCTCTGAGATGCCAAATGGTTTGCTAAAGAGTTTTCAATTATTTGCTTTTGCTGCTGCTCTCCTGCAGTTTGCCGAGTGCTTCAGGTCACTCGTGAAGATAACTCCCAGGTCCTTTTCTTCCTTTGATGTGGTAACCTGCACACCACTCAGCCAGTATTATGTCTCTGGGTTCTTTGCACCCCAAGTGCATAACTTTGCACTCGTTAGCTTTGACCCCCAGTTGCCAAATGCTAGATCACTTCTCTAACCTTTCCAGGTCTTTCCTTAGTTCCTGTCTCCCTTCCTTCATGTCCACACTCCCACATAGCTTTGTGTCATCAGCGAAGTGGCAGATTGTATCTTTAAACTCATCCATTGAGTCACTGATAAAGATTTTAAACAACACTGAAACAGAGAAGCATAGAAACATAGACTTTGATAGCAGATAAGGACCGCTTGGCCCACCCAGTCAGCCCATTTCCCTACCTATTGGATAAGCTGCAGATCCTAGTTAACCAACAGCCTACTCCCCCCCCCCCATTGTTATTACTTTGAATCACCAGTGGGGAGCGGTAGTGTCACTAGTTAGGGTGAGAAGAGGCATTTTCGTGGGTTGAAGAAGTGTGCTGGCAGTGTAGCATAGAGGATTAAGTCAGCATATGTGTGTGCTGCAGTAGAAAGAGACCTGAGTTTGATTGTTTGAGTGACTTTTTTTTTGTGGGTATATTTTTCTTTTTTCTCACACTGTTGCTGTTGACTTCTCTCCATAGAAACATAGACCTTGATGGCAGATAAGGGCCGCTTGGCCCACCCAGTCTGCCCATTTCCCTATCTATTGGATAAGCTGCAGCGCCTAGTTATCCAGCAGCCTACTTCCTCCTACTCCCCACTATAATTGACTTATGTCTGTCCCATGCATTATTCCCCCATTGTTTTTGAACCCACAACCTCCTCAGAAAGGCTGTTCCATGTGTTCACCACCCTGTCTGTGAAAAAATACTTCCTCACCTTGCACCTGAGCCATCCCCCCCTCTGTCTTCAAATTATGTCTCCTTGTTCTTGCACTTCTCTTTTTCTGAAAGATGCTACCCTCTTTGACATTGTTGATTCCCTTGAGGTACTTGAAAGTTTCTATCATGTCCCCACTCTCCCTCCTTTCCTTGAGGGTCAGACCCTGCACCATTTTAGTTGCCCTACTCTGTACTGCCTCCATCTTCTCTATGTCCTTGCATAGATGGGGTCTCCAGAACTGCATGCAGTACTCCAAATAGGGTCTCACCAACTGTCTGTGCAGAGGGATGACAACTTCTTGTGTTCTACTGGTGATGCCTCTCCCTATACATCCCAGTATCCCCTAGCCCTCCTTACTGCCTTCTCAAATTGCTTGCCTACCTTTAGGTTATTTGATATGACTACCCCCAGGTCCCTTTCCCATTTTTGTTGTTGTTAGTACCTCCCCCTCATTCTGTACTCTTCTCCTGGGTTTTTGTTTCCCAGGTGCATTACTTTGCACTTCTTTGCATTGAACCTAAACTGCCATACCTTTGACCATTCCTTCAGCCTTGCCAAGTCCCCTCTCATCCTTTCCACCCCCCCTTGTGTATGAACCCTGTTGCAGATCTTTGTGTCATCTGCCAAGAGTCAAGCTTTTCCTTCCAGTCCCTCTGCAATGTTACTTGTAAAGACATTAAAGAGGACCGGCCCGAGTACTGAACTGTGTGGTACCCCGCTAGTAACCCCCCTTTCTTTGGAGTGGACTCTGTTTACTATTACCCTCTGTGTCCTGTTGTCCTGCCATTTTTTTACCCAGGCTACCACCTTGTGACCCACTCCCAGGCTGGCTAACTTGTTTATTAATCTTTTGTGTGGGACTGTGTCAAATGCCTTGCTAAAATCTAGGTAGGCCATGTCCACAGCCCCTCCCTGGTCTACTGTGGTCACCCAGTCAAAGAAATCTATTAAATTCGTCTGACATGACCTTCCCGGTGTGAATCCATGCTGCCTTGGGTCCTGTGCCCTGCTGGCCTCTAGTTACTCAACAATTCTTTCTTTAAGAAGTGGTTCCATCATTTTTCCTACCACTGAGGTCAAACTAACAGGTCTGTAGTTTTCTGCCTCTACCTTGCTCCCACTTTTGTGAAGGGGAATCACATCCGCCCTCCTCCAGTCCTCAGGTACTACACCATCCTCCCATGATTTGTTAAGAAGGGTGGTAAGTGGTGTCACTAATTCTCCCCTTAATTCTTTTAGAATTCTGGAGTGAATTCCATCAGGCCCCATTGCCTTGTTCACTTTGAGTTTTAGGAGTTCTTTCAGGGCCCTTTCTTCTGTGAATGGACTGGTATCAAACCCCCTATCCAGAGTGCTTTTATTGTTTGATTTTGGTAAGTCCCCCTCCTCTTCTTTTGTGATTACTGAACAAAAGTATTCATTCAGTATGCCTACCTTTTCACTGCCACCCTCTGCCCTCCTCCCTCCCCTTTATTAAGCCTCACTATCCCTCCCTTGGTCTTTCTTCGCTTACTAATGTACCTATGAAAGGTTTTATTCTCCTTCTTAACTGAATTGGCTAGCTTTTCCTCAGTTTAGCTCTTTGCTGTTCTGACTACCTTCCCTCCTTCCTTCTGCTTTAACTGATAAGAATTCTCTGTCCTGTTCATTCTGTGATTCCTTATGCTTTCTGAATGCTATCCTTTTCTCCCTAACCTTTCCTGCCACCTCTTTTGAGAACCATAGTGGTTTTTTCCTTCATTTTGTTTTATTTGCTTCACACAAAGGCTTGTTGCCCTGTGATGGCAGTTTTGATTTTTCCCCATTGTTCCTTCACCCCTCCTTCCTGCCCTTTTGCTAGAGCATTCCTTAGGCACTCTCCCATTCTGCCAAAGTCAGTCCTCTGAAAGTCCAGTACCCTCACTTTTGTATGGCTTGACTCTATGGCTGTGTTTAATGTGAATCACATTGTCTGGTGGTCGTTTGTTCCCAGATGGCTACCCACTTCTAAATTTGAGATCCTCTCACCATTCCCGTTTGAGAGTACAAGGTCTAAGACTGCTCCCTCCCAAGTGAGTTCCAACACTAGCTGCCTGAGGCATGCCCCTGTAGAGCATAGAGAATGACTTTGCTCTTGGATGTGGCTGCAGCAAATGTGCTCCAGTTAACATCTGGCATAATTCAGGTCCCCCATCAACAATACCTCCCCTTTTTCTGCCATTCTAAGGATGCCTCCTGTCATTTCCTTGTCCATTTTCTCCCCCTGAGATGGGGGTCTGTATACAACCACTGTGCGGATTGTGGTTCCATTTCCTGTCTCCAAGGTGACCCACAGTGCCTCCTCTCTTCCCTGTTTACCCTTTAGTTCCATTGCTTTGGTCTCTTCCCTTATGTAGAGAGCTCCTCCTCCACTTTTACCCTCCCTGTCCCTCCTGTAGATTTTGTACCCTGGTATGTTGACATCCCAGTCATGGTTCTCTGTATACCAGGTTTCTGTGACTGCCATGATATCCAGGCATCCCTCTTCCATGAAGGCCACTAGTTCAGGAAGCTTGTTACCCAGACTATGAATATTGGTACTCATCACCCTCCATTTTTTAATGGCCTTACCCCTTTTAGTCCCATCCCTGTACTTACTGCCTTTGCCTTTTTCTCCATTTACCCCTGCCCTGCCCCCTATTGACCTCTCTATCTTGGTGTTAACCTCACTAACTATCCTGTTTTGTTGGGGGAGGCTGGGACTTCCTTGCTCCTTTTCAGTGCCTCCCCATTGGCTAGTTTAAAAGCTTGCCAATGAAGCATTTAAACCTATCACCTAGGATCCTGGTTCCCTTCCCGGACAGATGCAGACTATCATGCCAGTTTAGGCCTGTATCCCTCCAGGTGGACCCCCAGTCCCCAATGAAGCCAAAACCCTGTGCTCCATACCAGTTTTTCAACCATTCCTTGAAGCCCAAGACTGAGCACTAAGCCTTGTGGACCCCACTGGTGAACAGACTAACCTCCTAGAATCCCCCCACGGCCACCATGTTTTGACTCCTGCCCTGCAACCAGTCTTTGACCCATTTAACAAGCTTGGTCCCCACCTTCAGGTCTTCCAGCTTCCTGACCAGTTTCTTATGTGGCACAGAGTCAAAGGCCTTGCTGAAGTTCAGATATAGGACATCAACAATGTGGCCCCTTTCCACTGCTCTGGTCACCTAATATAAAATGTCAATCAGATTAGTCTGGCAGGACCTCCCCAATATAAACCCATGCTGCCTTTCATCTTGCAGCCCATTTTACTCAAGAAAGCCAACCCGTCTTTCCTTCAGGATAATCTCCATCAATTCTCCACTAGGTCAGACTGACTGGCCTGTAATTCCATGGTTAATCTCTTGTACCACTTTTATGGAGAGGCACTACATGTGCAGTTCTCCAGTCTTGGGGCACACTCCCGGACTTCAGAGAGGAGTTAAAGGAAAGCTGTCATAAACATAATCTCCCCACCCTCCCAAAGCTTTGCCCCCGATTTGCCTTTTCGCAAGCCTCCAAAAGTTTTTTGACTCTTTAATCTTAGTTTTTGTTTTTATTTACCATGCTTTGTTTCCCTCCCTGTCCAACCAGCCCACATCGCCCCAACCTCTTCCCCCAGCCCCGTCATAACTTAGTTTAATTTCTCACTGTTACATTCCACATCAAGCAACATGGTGGATGCCGTGCGATGCCGTTTTATGTGAAAATGTGGCAGCACACTGCTCATTTGTATGCTTTTCAATACAAGCACGCAGTGTGGTGATGCACTTTCATGTGAAATAAAACCACGTGGCATCCACTACGTTGCCTCATGCTGGACTTTACAGGGAGAAATTAAACAAAGTTAAAAGAGGTAAAAAAGTTGTTGGTCTTCTGAAAAGCCGAATTTGGGGAAATAAGGCTTTGGGGGGGTGGGAAGAATATGTTTATGACAGTTTTCCTTCAAACAGGTCTGCCCCTTACCCACCAGCACCTCCGCCAGTTCTCTTAGGACCCTTGGGTGCACTCTCCCTGGCCATAGGGATTTGTCCACCTTCAGGGCCTTTAGACCATTATGCACCCTGTCTACCTCTATTATGCCATTGGTGACTCTCCTTCACTGTCCCACTATCCAGTGACAATAGCAACCGAATATGGATGACCATCAAAATGGTGACTCCATAGTTGGCACTATTGGGATAGGTCACTTGCAAGGGTAGCAACTACTGCTACCATGAGGGTAGGGGAAGGTGACCAGAATGAGGGAATAGTGAGGGGAAGGGGAGGGTTAGGGAAAAGGGTTATCCGGAGGAACTGTGCCTGCTGTCGCTGAGCCAGTCATGTGGTGTGGTGGTGAGGGAGGCTGGCTCTGGCACAGTAGGTACTGAGTTCGGGGCTGGGGACTGGAGGGTCTGAATTTTATCGCTGCCTGCGGCTTCCATACTCAACATGTTTTTTCAGCCGAATTTGTGCCCCCTCCCCTACATGCACCCTCCTGGAGTAAAGAGTCTAATTCGGGAGGGTGCATGGGGCAAAAGCACTCCCATGAGTGCGGGGGCTCAGCCCCTTGAAAAACACTTTATGTTGCCGGGTGTTAGTTCGCTGGTACGTGTATATTGCCAATTTGCTTTTCTGCAATAGACACTCTCCATAATAGTGATCGCCATTCCGAGTTCACTATTATGACATAGAACCTACCATCCTCACCCCCCAGCTCCTTAGTGGCACTGGTCCGATCTTCTCTGTAGTGAAACTGGAGTAGAAGTACTTGTTAAGCACCTCTGTACCCAACCCCTCCCCTCCTTTTTTAACCTGACAATCTCATCTTTAATATCCCTCATCTCCCTTATATATTTGAAGAAGGCCTCCTCGCTGATTTTTATTCATTTACTTTTTGTTAACTGGGTAGGTGTATTAGACATGGAAATGACTATTTTCAGATGTGACCCTGTACTTCCCTTACAGTCTTTGCCTCTCTTACTGCTCTGCTTATCACCCTTTATTTAGCACTATAGACCTCCCTATCCTCACCACTCTGAGTATGTTTTTACTTCTGGAAGGCTGTCTCCTTTTCCCTTATTGTGTTTGCCACTTCCTTTCTGAACCAGCTGGGCTTTCTGGCCTTATATTTCTTGTTTTTGATTTTGGCACTCTCAGTAGTGGCTCTCATCCATCCCTCCTTTATTATGGCCCATTTCTGTTCTACTTCCATCTCCTTTCTGATCCCAGCAAGGTGTTCTACCAGAATTTCTCCAATCTTATTAAAATCAGCCTTCAGGAAATCCAAAACCATCGTCTTTGTCCTGACCATCCTTTTGCCCATGTTCAGGTGGAACCACACTGCATGGTGGTTACTCCCTGTAAGTGGCGCTTCCACCTTTACATCCTGAAAATGTTCACAGTTGGACAGGACCACATCCAGTACGGTCCTCTCCCTGGTAGCCTCCGTGACATCCTGTCACAGGAATCTACGCTGCAATACATAGAGCAGTACCTACACCCTGTGCTGGAGGTAGCCAGGATTTTCCAATCCATCTCAAGCAGATCAAAGTCCCCCATTATGGCTGGCAGAATAGCCTAGAGGATAGAGTAACAAGCAATGAATTAGCTTGTTACATCCAGGAAACCTGGGTTTGAGTCCCACAGCCTCTACAAAACAAAACGATGTAAGAAACCACTACGGTTCTCAAAGGAGGTAGCAGTGAAGGTTCAAGAGAAAAAGAAAGCATTCAGAAAGTACAAGGAATCACAGAGGGAACAGGACAGAGAAGTGTATCAGTTAAAGCAAAAGGAAGCTGGGAAGGCAGTCAGAACAGCAAAGGCCTGAACTCAGGAAAATATAGCCAACTCAGTTAAGAAGGGGGATAAAACCTTTTTTAGGTACATCAGGGAGCGAAGGAAGACTAAGGGAGGGATAGTGAGGCTTAATAAAGGGAGGGGTGGGCAGAGGGTGACTGTGAAAAGGCAGAGATACTAAACAAATATTTTTGCTCAGTATTTACAAATGAAGAGGGGGAGGTACCTAAAACAAACAATAGAAACACTCTGGATACAGAAGTTGATACCAGCCCATTTACAGAAGAAAGGGTCCTGAAAGAACTCTTAAAACTGAAGGTGGACAAAGCAATGGGGCCTGATGGGATTCATCCCAGAATTCTAAAAGAACTAAGGGTAGAACTAGTGACACCACTGACTACCCTCTTTAACAAATCATGGGAGGATGGGGTGGTACCTGAGGACTGGAGAAAGGCCGATGTGATTCCCCTTCACAAAAGTGGGAGCAGGGCAGAAGCGGGAAACTACAGACCAGTTAGTTTAACCTCAGTGATAGGGAAAATGATGGAATCACTTCTGAAGGAAAGAATTGTCGAGTACCTAGAGGCCAGAGGGCACAGGACCCAAGGCAGCATGGATTCACAGCAGGAAGGTCATGCCAGACGAATCTAATAGATTTCTTTGATTGGGTGACCAAAGTAGTAGATCAGGGAGGGGCTGTGGACATTGCCTACCTAGACCTTAGCAAGGCATTTGACTCAGTCCCACACAAAAGATTAATATACAAGTTAGCCAGCCTGGGAGTGGGTCCCAAGATGATAGCCTGGGTAAAGAATTGGCTGGAGAATAGGACACAGAGGGTAATAGTAAATGGAGTCCACTCTGAAGAAAGGGGAGTTACTAGTGGGGTGCCGCAGGGTTCAGTATTAGGACGGTCCTCTTCAATGTCTTTGTGTTGCATTGCAGAGGGACTGGAAGGAAGTATGTCTCTTTGCAGATGACACAAAGATCTGCAACAGAGTTGATGCACAAGGTGGGGTGGAATGGATGAGAAGGACTTGGCAAGGTTAGAGGAATGGTCAAATGTATGGCAGCTTAGATTTAATGCTAAGAAGTGCAAGGTAATGCACCTGGGAAACAAAACCCAGGGAAGAGTACACAATGGGGGGTGAGATACTAAGAACAACAAAAATGGAAAGGGACCTGGGGTAGTCATATCAGATGACTTAAGGTGGGCAAGCAATGTGAGAGGGCAGTAAGGAGGGCTGGGGGATACGGGATGCATGGAGAGGCATCACCAGTAGAAAACAGGAAGTTGTTATCCCTCTGTACAGACAGCTGGTCAGACCCCATCTGGAGTACTGCGTGCAGTTCTGGAGACCCAATCTCCAAAGACATAGACAGGATGGAAGCTGTCCAGAGGAGGGCAACTAAAATGGTGCAGGGTCTGCACCGGAAGACATATGAAAGAGACTAAAGAGCTTAATATGTATAGCCTTGAGAAAGGAGGAGAGAGGACATGATAGAAACGCTCAAGTACCTCAAGGAATCAACAAAGTCCAAGAGGTAGCATCTTTCAAAAAAGAGGTGCAAGAACAAGGGGCAATTTGAAGATAGAGGGGGCGTGCCAGAGGTAATGTAAGGAAGTATTTTTCACAGAGAGGGTTGTGGATGCATGGAACGGCCTTCCGGAGGAGGTTGTGGAGTCAAAAACAGTGATTGAATTCAAGCATGCATGGGACAGCCATAAGGCAATTCTAGGGGTTGGGGGTGGAAAGAAGTAGGCTGCTGGTTAACTAGGATCTGCAGCTTATCCATTAGGTAGGGAAATGGGCAGACTGGATGGGCCAAGTGGTCCTTATCTGCCATCAGATTCTATGTTTCTATGTTACTTGCATACTGTGTGACTCTCAGGAAGTCACTTAACCACCCCAGTGCTCCTGAGTTGCCCCTGAAAACAGACATTTGTGCCTAGTACATCTTTACCAAAGAATTAAAAAAAATAACTACCTCCCTCTTGCCTGCCATTTCCATGATTTGGGACTCTAGTACCTTTTCTAGTTCTTCATTCTGTGAAGGTGGTCTGTAAAGTACCCCATCCTTAATTTCTTCTGCTTAGTGGATTGGACCTGCACTCATAACCCTTTATTCTTTCCATCCACCCCTTCCTCTCTGGTACAGGTTATCCCCTCCTTCATATAGAGAGCCACAACCCCTTCCTGTCTCCCTATCATTCCTATGCATTTTTTACTCAGGTACTGCAAGGTCCCAGTTATGGTTTGGTGTGGTCCATGTCGCTGTGATGGCCACTATGTCCACCTCTCCATAAGCCATCAGTACCTATATCTCAGCCATTTTGTTTCCCAGGCTCTGGCATTCAGAGACACTACCCTCCAACAAGACTCGGGCCCCCTTTACCCCATCCCACCCTCCTCTCACTCACCTCCCAGTCCCTCCTTCCTTCTTTCCCCTCCAAGAGTTACTCCCTATTCTGTCCTGAGGTCAAAAGCCAGTCTAAAGGAAAGTACTTAGTACTGTAAATGCTGATTCTGAATGGCAAATCTCAGGAATCTCTGATGAGGGTGGTAGATTTGGATATGAAGATATGCATCCAACAGATCTATGGAAACCAGATAGTCCCCTGGTTGTACTGCCATGATAATGGGTCAGAGGGACTCCATGTTGGATTGGGTTTGCCTCACAATCCTGTTTGTATTCAGTAGATATAATATTAGGCAAAAACACCCCGATTTTGAAAACCACCTCTGTTATATTGAGCACACTGAAAGCTCCTTCCAAGAGGAGGAACAGAGGAACTTTGTTGTGTATTGGGAATCAGCAACTGATCCTTTTTGTCCTTGATATGTTTTAGAATCTCAGCTAACTTTGGACAACATATCACCATAAAAGGGGTCCCCATACCTGTGTGCCTTGGAGGCCTCGTTCACAGACTAGTGCAGGAGCCAGACTTCTCTAATAGTGGAAAATATGATGGAAGAATACCTAGCAAAGAGTTGAAGGCTATCCAGAACCACATCATCCAGAAAGAAACTTAGAAACAGAATTTGTTGAGAATGAACCACTGGAAAGGAGGCTACTAAAGTAATGAGAGGAAGAAGATTGGATGCTGGGGGATCCTCTGGTAAACCATCCAAGAGGACTGTCATACAGTCACATAGATCCCTAGAAACCAGAAAAGAGGCATACATAACTTTAATATTCAGTCCTGCTACCAAAAAAGCACATTGGTAGGCTACATTTACAGTAACAGCCATCACCACAATGAATGATATTGGATGTTGCAGTGCACTGTGGCATGTTATCTGGCTGTGAATGGGACATCTGATATAGGAGCAACAAATGCTGACTATTGTAATTCTGTTTGCTGCTAGGTGGCTTGTGATCCATTGTTCTGTCTGGTGTTCTTCCTGAGCTGCTGGCAACATGGAATACACATTTACAAGCAACACGAAATACACGTCTATGTCTGATGGCACCAAATTTTGTTATCTATGTAAGTCCTCCCCCTCTCCAACTTCCCTATTAAGTATGAGAAACAGGAAACCGATCAAATGCTACAGTATCTAACCTTTCTTCCTAGTTATCAGATCCTATCCCACCCTGCCTCACACACGTTCACTACCATGCATCTGTACCATAAATTTCCATTCCATTAATTGACATTTATTTATTGTTATCTGACTAATGCTCCCCTGAACTAGTACTCTCCTACCTTTTGGCTTACTCCCCTATTCTGTGTTACTCCTACAATGAATCGGCTACTAGTACTTTACCACGTGTACACTGCACTTCTTTGGATTATTTTAATTTATCATGTTTGTATGTTGCTTATCTACTACTGTTCTTTGTTGTCAACTAACGGGCCTGTCCTACATTGTGTGATCAAACTCTGAATGCCTACATGAGCTATTTCTACCATTGTATTGACCTTTATGTTCTCTCTGAGACTGTTATTACTGAACTCTGTATTTCATACTGTAAGTGTCAAGTGTTTCCCATATATGTAACTAATTCTGAGTCATCCCTGGAAAAGGGACCCTTGATCTCAGCGGGCCAACCCAGTTAACAAAATTCAATAAATAAATAAATTTATTGTTACATTTTACTATTTTTAAGTTATGATAGAGATGGCATTCAAACAAAATGAAGTCTTGCTGTATTCTGACTATTGCAGTGATCTCCAACCTTTGAACTGCCCCGGAGAACAAAGAGTTAACTTTCCATGCAAGGCATGGAACGCTGAGTTTGAGCTCGGTTGAAGCCTCTGTCTGCTGTTGTTTGAACCCCAACCGTCAGATTCTTTACTCCACCTCACTGAACAGTCGCTCTGGAGATTTCTCCTTTGCTCGGTTCAAAAAAGTCGTTTAAAGTGTCGTTTTTTCTCTCGGTTTCAACCGAATTTCTGCTTCTAACCTGTCGGTTTAAGTCTCTGTCTGTGGTACCGTGAGTACTAGATAGGTTTTCTATATTAGTTTTCTGTGTGGAACTTGTAAACATTGGATCGGTTCGGTTTGAACAGATCAGATTTGTGTAAAAAAAACTTCTGTTCTTTTTAGAATGTGGTAACCGGTCCGTATTGGTTCTAAAAAAAACGGATTCCATTATGGTTTTTTCCAAGACCCGTAACATTGTCAGGAACCGATAGGGGTGTCTTGCCTGGTGGATTGCCAAAAAAAGGGTAAGTTTTGGTTAGGATTGGCCATGTCTGAGAAACCCAAGAAAAAAACCGGGCCCACTGGGTTTCAACACTGTAGTGTATGTGGGGAAGCCTTTGCTAAGGCTGATCTCCACACCACCTGTGTTTATTGTCTGGGGTTTGACCACCTCAATTCAGACTGCCAAATTTGTAAAAGTTTTCCCAAAGCTACCCTGGATAAGAGAGTAGGTAGACTGAGGGAAAGGGAGGCCAAGAAGTCCGTGACCCGGATGGCCAGCCCGGTTCGGATCCGACCGAACCAGAAGGAGTGCCCTCTGACCAGGGCGAAACTTCTTCGGGCAAAAGGAGAACCGATTCTGAGGAGTCGGTTCCAGTTAAAAGAAAAAGAAGGGATAAATCATCCAGTTCGGATCCACAAGTTCTTTCTTCAACCGCTGATGAGATAGCCAAAGTGATAAGGATAGTTCAGTCGCTAACCGGTTCGGCCGAACCTGCCATGTCCGGTCAGGGGCTCAAATTCGATCGGTTCCGGTTCGGTTATACTTTTGAAGAATTTTTGAACCGGAGGAGGAGGAGAGTATGAAGATAATGATGATGATGGTGATTATGAAAGTCTGGATGTGCCTATTGACCCGGACATCTCCCAGACAGACCTTCAGGTGTTTCTCCTCCTAGGCTTTCTGAGTCCCCTTCCCACTTTATGTTTTACAAAAAAGTGGCTGAAACCCCCCAGCTTCCTATGGAAGAAGCAGTAGAGGATCAGGAGAAGCCTGACTTTGTTGAGATGATGGACATCCCAGAGTCCAGGAGATTGTCTATTCCCCTCCATAAGTCTTTTGGGAAACAGACATTTAAAATTCTAAAAACTCCTAATTCCATACCACCTGTAGACAGAAGAATGGACAAGAGGTATACTCTTTCAGGCTCAGACACGGAGTTCCTTTCCCAGCAATGCAGCCATGTTGGGGTAGTGCAGGCTGCTGCCTGTGATAAGGCAAATATTCCCTTGGCTTCACCCCCCCCAGACAAGGACTCCAGGAGGATTGCTGCCATGGCAAAGAAACAGTACACGGCAGCATCTTTGGGACTCAGGCAGGCTAACTATATGGCCTACACAGCTAGATACCAGAAGTCCAGGTGGGACACTGTGATGGCTCTAGCTAAACAGGCCCCTGACCAGCTTGCCAAGGAGCTGGAGCAGGTGGCTGCGCATCGGATTGAGGCATCCAAGGTGCAATTTCATGCTGCTGTGGACTCCAATGATGTTTCATCTAGAGTCATGGCTACATCTGTGGCCCTTCGGAGGATGGCTTGGCTCAGATGTACTAGCCTGTCACAGGATACCCAGGCTAAGGCCATGGATTTTCCTGTCATTGGTAATTCTCTGTTTGGGGAGCAGACAGAGAACTACATGAAAAAGATGGAAGAGTACAGGACCATTTACAGGAGTGCTCAGGCCAAAGAAAGGCAAGCCACTCCTCAGAGGCAGCATTCCAGGGGCAGGGGCAGGCCTTTTCATAAGCCTTTTTAGCAAGCCCAGGCCTCCTCTTCTGCTTTTGCTCAGAGGGGGTTCTTTAGAGGGAGAAGCAGACAGGGTATGAACAGGCCTGCTTCCACCCCTCAGCCTAAAGCCCCTGCCAAGCAGACACCCTGATGGGTCTGCCCGGGCCGATTCTCCACTACCTGTAGGGGGCAGGTTCCCTTACTTTGTCCAGAACAGGAAGTCTTTAACATCAGAAAAGTGGGTCCTGGAAGTAGCAAGCCAGGGACTGGTTCTCAGCTTCAAAAAATTTCCCAAGATGAGAACCAGATCCTTTCCACCTGCAAATCCTTCAGAGGCCCTTGCCTTAGAGGCAGAGGTTTCTTCCCTCTTGGCTCTCAGAGCCATAGAAAGGGTTCCTACCCTACACAGGGGCAAAGATTGTACTCCAGGTACTTCCTAACCCCCCAAAAGACAGGAGAATGGTGGCCCATCCTGGATCTGAGATTCCTAAACAATCACCTTTTAAAGCCAAAATTCAAAATGGTGACTCTGGGAATAATTCTGCCCTCTCTAAGGCCAGGGGACTGGCTAGCCTCCCTGGACCTCAAGGATGCCTATTTTCACATTCCCATCAGGTGCTCCCACAGAAAGTACCTCAGGTTCGAGTTGCCCTCAGGCCACTATCAATTCAGAGCAATGCCCTTTGGTCTAACATCAGCCCCAAGGGTGTTCACAAAGTGCCTGGCAGTAGTGGTTGCTTTCCTAAGGAGAAAAAAGATCTCCATCTTTCCATACCTGGATGACTGGATCATAGTAGGTCAATCTCCAGACCAAGTCAAGTCACATCTTCAGATAACTCAGCAACTGCTCACTTCCTTAGGGTTCCTCCTAAACCTTCCAAAGTCAGTTCTAGAGCTAGTGCAGCTCCTCACCTTTATAGTGGCGGAGAAGGATACAATAAGAGCAAAGGCCTTCCTTCCCCTGGACAGGGCAAGGACACTAATAGTACTGGCCTCTTCTTTCACCCTTCAGGTGTCTCGACCAGCAAGGCACTTCTTGCAGCTCTTGGGCCACATGGCAGCCTCTACAGCAGTGGTCCAGGGGGCAAGATTTCAGACGAGGGACATTCAGTTCCACTTGAGAACCTTCTGGTCCCAGAGAAAGGATTCCCTAACCAAACTAGTCCCAGTGACTCGAACCCTGATCCAGGCTTTGCAATGGTGGCAGGATCAGGACAATTTAAGGCAAGGAGTTCCTTTGTCACTCAGTCTCATTCAGTGATACTCACCACAGATGCTTCCTGCTGGGCTGGGGAGCCCACCTGGGGGATCTTACCACCCAAGGGCTGTGGTCACCTCAAGAATCTCTGCTTCACATCAATCTCTTGGAACTCAGAGCAGTGTTTCTGGCACTACAAGCTTTTTCCAAGTCTGTTCAGAACAAAGTAGTCCAGATCAGAACTGACAATACCACCACAATGTGGTACATCAACAAGCAAGGGGGCACTCAGTCTACAGCCTTGTGCACAGAAGCAATGAAGTTGTGGTCTCTGGCCTATTCCCTGCAAACTTCTCTCACAGCAGTTCACCTCCCAGGGAAGGACAATGTCCTGGCAGATGCTCTCAGCAGGATATCTCAGGGCCACCACGAATGGTCCCTAGATCCCCTAACTTTGAAGGTGATTTTCTCCAGATGGGGCACTCCACAAATAGATCTTTTTGCAGCCCCAGACAATCACCAACTTCCTCTATTTTGCTGCAGACCCCCAGTATTGGGCTCAGTCCCCTGGATGCTCTGGTACTCAATTGGGAAGGGAAGTTCCTGTATGCTTCCCCTTCCCTCCCCTGTTCAAGGTACTAGTCAAGATCAGGTCTCAACCCTGCAAAATGATTCTGATCACTCCAGATTGAGCCAGACAGCCCTGGTACCCACTGTTGCTGTCCTTAGCAGTCCACCTTCCCCTGTCTCTTCCCAGGAGTTACAACCTGTTGACATCCTCTCAGGGTAGGGTTTGGTATCCAAATCTCAAATCTCTCAATCTCAAGGCCTGGCTCTTGAAGAGTTAGAGTTTGCTGATCTGCACCTCTCTCAAGGTGTCCTGGATATTCTAAAGGCTTCTCGAAAGCCTTCCACCAGAAAGACTTACAACTCTAAATGGAAAAGATTCACTATTTGGTGCTTTGGTAAGCATATTTCTCCAAAATCTGCTGGGTTGCCTACAGTCCTGGACTATATGGTTCATCTCAATGGCTTGGGACTCAGACCAGCTACATTCAAAGTACATTTGGCAGCTGTTTCTGCTTTTTTGTCAGTAGGCAAGCCCTCTTCTCTTTCAGCCCATCCTGTATTTTGCAAATTCTTCAAGGGACTGTTGTACACCAATCCTCCCTTCAGGGACCCTGCTCCTGCTTGGGACCTTAATGTTTGCATTGCTCAGCTTATGCAACCCCCTTTTGAGCCTTTGTCCTCTGCAGAGCTTAAGTACTTGACTTGGAAAACTGTGTTTTTGGTAGCCATTACCTCTGCCAGGCACATCAGTGAATTGCAAGCCCTGTCAGTGGAGCCTGATTTCATCTCTTTCCATAGAGAAAAAGTGGTCCTAAGAACTAACAGGAAGTTTTTGCCTAAGGTGGTTTCAGATTACATAGAAACATAGAAACATAGACTTTGATGGCAGAAAAGGACCCCTTGACCCACCCAGTCTGCCCATTTCCACCTTAATCAGTCTATGTCTCTTCCTGTTTTCTTCACTGACCATTCCTCCTCTGGAGAGAGGAGGCTGCACAGCCTGGACGTAAAAAGGGCCCTTAGCTACTACATAGAACGCACCAAGGGTCACAGGTTTGACTCCCTCCAGTTGTTCCTCACTTATGGAGAGGTTTGTAGGGCAAAACCTGCCACTAAAAGATCTATTGCCAGGTGGATTGTCTCTTGCATACAATTCTGCTATGAAAAATTGGGTAGAATCCCACCCTCAGGCCTGAGGGCTCACTCTACTAGAGGTACAGATGCTTCCCTGGCTGCTGCCAGGGGTATTCCTATCTTAGAGATTTGTCAAGCAGCTACCTGGAAAACAGTCCATACTTTCACCAAGCATTACTCTCTGGATATCCAAGCTAAGAGTGATGCTCGGTTTGGCACAGCAGTACTTCAGAGCCTATTCCCAAAGTAGGTTCTGTCCCTCCTCCATGGAGGTACTGCTTGGTAGTCTGCAATAGTCAGAATACAGCAAGACTTCATGTTGTTTGAAGAAAAAATTACTCACCTTAGTAATGTTGTTTCTTCTAATGGAGTCTTGCTGTATTCTGACCTCCCTCCCTGCCTCCCCTCTCAGAACCTGGTTTTTGGGATGTGGGTGGGCAGGAGCAGTGTTGGCACCTAGAGGTGCCCTTTTCTCACCCTCCTTTATTTGGGTGTGTGTTATGTTTTGTTTTTTGGGTTTCCTGACTTGAGTCTTTGCTTTGAAACCGAAAAAAACCCTTTTCGTCAAATTTAGTTGCCAGTTGGCTAGTGTGAGTTTACAGTTTCCACACAGAACTCCCAGTGAGTATAGCTCATAAAGATCTGATGGTTGGGGTTCAAACAATAGCGGACAGAGGCTTCAACCGAGCTCGAGCTCAGCATTCCATGCCTTGCATGGAAAGTTAACTCTTTGTTCTCCGGGGCAGTTCAAAGGTTGGAGATCACTGCAATAGTCAGAATACAGCAAGACTCCATTAGAAGAAACAACATTACTAAGGTGAGTAATTTTTTCTTCATGTAACCACCCATTTTATGTTCTGAACCATTATATAGTATTTTTTTGGGGGGGAGACTCTATTTTCACTCCACTGCCAGAACTCTCTCTGACCGCCACTACTCATCTGCACTCACTGTACCGCCCACTGTGGTCCTGCCTCCTCAGAGGGTAGCTGCCCTCCACCAACATTGAGCTGACAATCCCCTCAGCTCTGAGTCCAGGATATTGGTGCCCTTGGCTGATAGTGATCGTAGTATGATCGAGATAGAATTTACCACAAATAAAACTTGTACTAAGGGTATTACCAAATTTGAAAACTTTGTTGGGGCAGATTATCATAAAATAAGGGAGTTCCTCTCTGCTTAGAATTGGAGAGACAATCTTATAAATTCAAGTCTTGATGATGTTTGGAGTAATCTGAGCAGTAAAATAAACTTCTGTATTAAATTCTGGGTACCTACTAGGGCAAAATATAATAATAACAAAAGGATCCCACCATCCGGATTCCTTAAGTGATCATCACATGATTTTCCTGATCAGGAAGGTGCATAGCCCCACTGCCCCCCCCAAGATGCTGCGCACCAGGTCCTATAACTCCCTCAACATAGCATCTCTCCTGCTGGACGGGGGACGTGTAAACTGGTCCTGTATCCCCGAGGCATCCTCCATTGACACAGCCTTTGATGCGTTCAGAACCAGATTCCTAAAAGTTTGGGACAAACATGCTCCCCTGCGAACAAAAAGAGTTAGAGGGGCACATCTCCCTTGGATCACGGCAGATATAATCAGAAAATGCCACTACAGGGACCATGTCTGGAAAGCATATAATAAATTGGGCACTCAGGCCTCCCTCACTACCTAGATCCCTTGAATGCATGTACAAACATCACCCTCAAGCCAAAGAGTTATTTCCTATCGGCCTTTAGTAAGCATTAACCACCCGGATTCTGGAAATCACTCAAATCCCTGCTCTCCCCAACTCAACCCTCACCCCGACACTATTAGCTCAGGGCACTCTCATCTCCGACCCCATCTGTGTAGCTGAAGCCTTTAACACCTGTTTCTCCAGCTGTGCAGACAAGCCCTATCCTCCCTCCTGTACATGAACCTCCCCTGCCCTCCCCCACCGCCTCCTGCCCTCCTCAAACTGCCCCCCCAGTCCTGCCATTCTCATTCCACCCAGTATCCCAAGCAGAAGTCTTCCGCTCCCTACGAGCCCTGAACCCTAACAAAGGCAAATGCCCTATGTCCCTGGACGCCAAGATGTTTTTTCTGTCAGCCCCTGCCATAGCCGCCCCTCTTGCTACCCTCTTCAACCTCTCTTTCTCACTGGGCAAGTTACCAATGGCATGGAAAATGGCCACCGTCATACCCCTGCCAAAAGGGGGTGACCCCTCCTCCCCAGGCAATTATAGACCCATCTCCCGTCTCCCTATCCTGGCCAAACTACAGGAACGACTTGTCCTGTCCCAAATGACTCCGTACCTGGATGCCTCCTCCTTCTTTACACCCTTCCAATCCAGCTTCCGCAAATCCCACTCAACCATCACCTCCCTACTACGAGTTCTGGTGACATTCTCACCGGTATCGACAACTGACACATCACCTCGGCCATTTTTATTGACCTAGCAAAGGCCTTCGATACCATCTCTCATTCCCTACTCCTCTCCAAACTCACTGACACAGGGCTCTCCAATCCAGCCATTGAGTGGTTCCATGATTACCTAGTGGGCAGGAAACAAGCAGTCAGACTTGCCTTGCACACCTCCAACCCCCTACCAGTCACTACTGGTGTCTCCCAAGGATCAGTCCTAGGACCACTACTCTTTTCCATTTTTCTAAACGACCTCCCTTCAGCATGCTCCCATTCTTCCATCCAAATGTATGCGGACGACACAGTCTTGTATGCATCTGGTCCCACAACATGCAGCGTGGCAACTCTCCTACAAGAGGACTGCTCTGCCATCCAGAACTGGTTTAGGACAAACCAGTTATTTCTAAACCCTAAAAAAAAGTGTCACTAACATTTGGCTCCCAACAAAGACTCTCCCACCAAGCCCCTGCCCCCCTTTCAAAACCCTGGACGGGACTCCCCTGGAGCAATGCACTAGCTTCAGATAGCTAGGCATCTAGCTAGACCAGCACCTAGATTTTACCTCTCACATCGACTCCCTACATAAGATGCTGCTCCCCAAACTGGGTGCACTATACCGAAACAAAAGCTGCCTCACCACACAAATGAGGCATGCCATTGTACAAAAAATGATTCTTCCTGTACTCGACTATGGCGATATAGCATACACTATTGCACCTGCATCTGCCCTGGCCAGCCTAGACACCCTGTTCCACTCGTTCTGTCATTTCATCCTCGCCTGCCCACAATCCACACACCATTGCACCTTATACAGCTCCCTAACCCTGCCATCCCTCCATGATCATAGATTAATTAACTGCACTAGGTTTGCTGCCAAATATTGGTCCCTCTCCCCCCCTACCTGGCCTCTACCCTCTCCCAACAACCTCCACCTGCGTACTCCCTCAGAAGCACGGACCCCAGAATACTCCACGTCCCATTTATGCGCACAACCAAAGGCCAGGCTGCTTTTAACTACAGAATCCCACAGATTTGGAATGCCTTATCTGCCCCCATAAGACAAGCACAAAATCCCTATCATCGCAACCTACTACTCAGAGCACATTTCTCCTCCAGCTGCTCCTGTTAATCTAACAGTTTACTACAATGATGATGTAGTCTAGTCGCATATGAAATGTACTCTATCCCTGTCTGTAAATTTCCTGCCATATGTTTGCCAGGAATAAGCTTTTTTTATTCTAATACTGTACTGTCTATGTATAAAATTCCATGTTATGTATTGGGTCTTGGCCCCCAGGTCGCATCTGGAATTGAGCATGTTGCTCAGTATGCCTTCCTGGTAAATCTCATAAATAAATAAATAAATAAAATGGTGGAGCAATACCATTAAACACTATATTAATAAAAAAGAGACTATGCCAAAAGCACAAAAGACAAAGGATGATAAACAGCTGGCAAAATTATAAAAAATGTGCTAATAAAGTTAAATCCCTGCTTAAAAAATCTAAGCCAAATCTTGAAATTAAACTTGCATCCAATGTCAAGGATAACCACAAACAATTTTATAATTATGTTGGATCCTTAAAGGGCAGACAGCAAGGGATTGGGCCTCTCATGACAAGTGAATGGGTTATCACAGATGAAGTGGAATTGACCAAATAATTCAATGACTACTTTATTAGTATTTTTGAACCTAAAGAAGATCCCATTGATCTTAATATAGCAATGAAGGATGATTTAATCTCCTTTACAATTGATGAAGTATTGCAATGTGTAAGATCCCTTAAACCTAATTCATCTGCTGGACCTGATGGGATTTCCCCTCTGTTCCTCAAAGAACCAGCTAGTGAATTGGCTGGACCATTAACATGCCTGTACAATGCATCCTTAAGAGAGGGTAAAACACTACCAACCGGAAATTAGCCAGCATTACTCCTATATATAAATCTGGTGTTAAGTCGAATGTTTAAGCAATAAGGCACAACAAGGTGTGTGTTATCGTGTAATAATGTCACTCCTGGGGTAGGGTGAAGCACGAGGCGAAGCAGAGTGCTTCCACCACCCCAGGAGTGATGTTATTACACACTAACACACACCTTGGAGTGCCTTATTGCAATTATACAATGGCTTGATGTTATATAAAATAAACATTTTTTAAATGTTTTTAGTATATTTTTAGTGAGGCAGTATATCTTTGTTTCTTAAGAGAAGAGAAAATAATAAGGTGCTCATCCATACTGTGATGTTATTGTGTAATAACATCACTATCTTAGGCATACACTGACCAATCACTGTCCAGGATTCTTTCTTGCCATTGTATAATAGTAATTATAGGCCCATTAGTTTAACTTCAGTAATATGCAAATTAATGGAGAAACTTCTCCAGCATAAAATACTACTTCATATTGAACAGGAATGTTTGGATGATATTTTGGATAATATTTGTTTGATTTTTTTTAAATTGTTACACTCCCTATTGTTGGTTTGCAACTCTATTGGAATATGGCTGTTTGTTACTCTCTCACATGTAATGCTTTGTATATTGTAATTCTCTCTCAAATGTAAAGCTGTGTATATTGTAAATGTACTTTTTACTGCTGTATCTAAATTGTGTATCTACTCCAACTCCCCGTTCCCCCAGGACGCACCGTGGAACAAGCAACCTGTTGTTTAGTGTGCCTTTCCTGGTGAAACTCTTAACTAAATAAATAAGTAAATAACATTTCTCAGCATGGTTTTATAAATTTTAGACATTCATGTCTTACTAATTTATTAAACTTCTTTGAACCTGTGACGGCTGCCATATACAAGGGTTTTCTAGTTGATATTCTATTTTTAGATTACTGTAAAGCTTTTGATATTGTGTCTCAAAAAATACTAATTGAGCAGCTAGTTAAAATAAAATTACATCCTAATATTATTCACTTGGTTATTTCATGGTCGGATGACCGCAAACAAAGAGCGTCCATTAAAGGTCATTTTTCCCCTCGGGTTCTGTTACCACATGCCACAAGGGTCCGTTTTGGGGCCCACTCTATTTAATATCTTTATCTCCAGCATGCAAACAACAGGTCCTGTATGGACTTGTAAATATGCAGATGATTGTAAGATAGGTAGTCTGGTTATGAACCATTTGGATGGTGTACATTTCCAAAACAATATTGATGCCCTGGTGACATGAGCTAATAAGAACATGATGAAATTTAACGAAAAAAATGCAAAATAATGCATCTTGGTAATAAAAAACCCAAATATATCATATAAACGTAACAATCCTATTATTCAAACTGTGACAGAGGAGAAGGACCTGGTAGTGACCATTACTCATAAACTCACTTTTGACGCATATTAATACTGCAGTTAAAAGATGTTATAAAATATTACACTGTATTCTTAATAGCATAAAAGTAGGGACCCAGAGGTTCTCTTACCCCTGTTTACTAGTTTGATCAGACCTCATTCAGAGTAATGTTCTCAGTTCTGTACCCCTTATTCCATCAAAACTAAAAACATGATTGAAGGAGTTCAAAGGAAAATGACTAAGAAATTAAGAAAATTAGAAACCTGAGCTACGCCAACAGATTGAAATATTTAGGTCTGTATTTTGTGACTTATAGAGGAGATTTATGTTTGGCTTTCAAAGCCTTTCAGGATAAATCCCTTATGGCAATCATTGGATTAGTGGAACACAAGACAGTAACAAGCATTTGTCAATGCCGAATGTTGATTGCACTGGTGTGTTGAGCTCGCTCAGTGCCCCTCTGTCACTCGCTCAGTCTGTTTCTCCTGGTGCTGCAGGCTGCTGCTTTGTACTGGGCACCTGCCTACATTGGCACCTTGTTCTGCCCACAAAGAAATCCACAGCTGTCCTGACAGAGCTCCGTTGAGGGCGCTCACTCCCCCTGTGTCACTCACTCATTCTGTTTCTCCTGGCGCTGCAGCCTACCCTTTTGTACTGGGCTCCTGGCTGTGTTGGTGCCTTTTTCTGCCCACAAAGAAATCTGCAATGGTCCCAACAATGCTCCGTTGAGCTCGCTCAGTCCCTTCTCTGACTCACTCATTCCATTTCTGGTGGTGTTGCAGGCTGCCCTTTACTATTGGGCTCCTGCCTGTGTTGCCGCCATTTGCAGCAGTTACAGTACAGCTCCATTGAGCTTGCTCAGTCCCCCTCTCTCACTCGCTCATTCTGGTTTTCCTGCCACTGCAGGCTGCCATTTTTTACTGGGCCCCTGCGTGCATTGCTGCCTTTTTCTGCCCACAAACAAATCTGCAGCAGTCTCAACAGAGCTCCGTTGAGCTCACTCACTCCCCCTCCCTCACTCGCTCATTCTGTATCTCCTGCCGCTGCAGGCTGCCCTTTCGTACTGGGCTCCTGCCTGCATTGGTGGCTTGTTCTGGCCAAAAAAGAAATCTGAAGCAGTCCCAACACAGTTCCATTGAGCTCGCTCACTCCCACTATCTCACTCACTCCTTCTGTTTCTGCCCATGCTGCAAGCTGGCCTTTTGTACTGGGCTCCTGCCTGCGTTGCCTCATTTTCTGCCCACAAAGAAATCCACAGCAGTCACAATAGAGCTCCATTGAGCTCACTCACTACCACTCTGTCACTTACTTGTTCTGTTTCTCTTGGTGCTGCAGGCTGCGCTTGTGTACGGGGCTGCTGGCTGCAGTGGCACCTTTGTCTGTCCACAAATAAATCTGTAGCTGTACCAACAAAGCTCCATTGAGGTCGCTCAGTCTCCCTCTGTCACGCACTCATTCTGTTTGTCCTGGTGCTGCAAGTGGCCCTTTTGTACGGCCAGGGCTCCTGCCTGCATGGGCGCCTTTTTCTGCTAACAAAGAAATCCACAGCAGTCCTGATAGACCTCCGTTGAGCTCACTCAGTTCCCCTGTCTCACTCACTTGTACTGTTTCTCCCACCGCTGGAGGCTGGCCTTTTCTACTGGGCATCTGCCTGCATTGACACCTTTTTCTGTCCACAAAGAAATCTGCAGCAGTCCTGACAGTGCTCCGGTGAATTCTCTCACTCCCCCTCCCTCCCTCACTCACTCTCTCATTCTGTTTCTCCCAGTGCTGCAGGCTGCCCTTTTGTACTGGCCTCTTGTGTTGGGGCCTTTTTTTGCCCACAAACAAATCCGGAGCAGTCCCGACACAGATCAGTTGAGCTCGGTCACTCCCCCCTCTCACTCATTTCATCTTAATCTATCCCAAACTCTGATGTCCCACAGTGACCGTGCTATTCTCCGTCAGGAGTGCAAAAACATATTTTAGCCAGGATGTGAAAAATGACAGCTGTACTGTTCATAAGGAGGTGTGAAAGAATGCCACTGTTGAAAATGTGGCGTGAAAATATTACAAATTTGCGAAGTTACAAGGGTGCATGAAAACAGTTGAACGCATGCTTGTAACACAGTCATGTTATGGAGTTTTGTCACCAAATGTCCAACAAAGGGATTTTAGGACCTCTGCTCATGAACAGTGCCACTGTCATTTTCTTTATCTGTCCCGAACACTGATTTCCCACAGCGACCACGTTATTCTGTGCCGCAACTGTGAAACTACATTTCACTCAGGATGTGAAAAATGACAGCTGTACTGCTCATAAGGAGGTGTGAAAAATTGCCATTGTTGAAAATGTGGCATGACAATATTAGGAATCTACGAAGTTACAAGGGTGTGTGGAAAGTGTGCATCGCAACTCATTTTATGGGCTATCATCACCAAATTTTCAACACAGGCATGTTAGGACCTCTGCTCATGAACAGTATCACTGTCATTTTATTTCTCTGTACTGGACAGTGATTTCCCACATCGACCGCTGTATTCTGTGCTGGAACTGCGAAAACACATTTTGGCCAGGATGGGAAAAATGACAGCTGCACTGTTCATAAGTAGGTGTGGGAAAATGGCAATGTTGAAAATCTGGAGTGAAAATATTATACATTTGCAAAGTTATCTGGCGATAAGACAACCTCATAGCGATGCTCGTAATACAGTCATTTTATAGAGTATTGTTACCAAATTTTCTAACATAGCTATTTCAGGACCACTACTCATGAACAGTGTCACTGTCATTTTCTTAATCTGTCCCAACACTGATTTCCGACAGTGACTGCGCTTATTCTCGCCAGAAGTGTGAAAACACATTTCCGCCAGGATGTGAACAATGACAGGTGTACTGTTCACAAGGAGGTGTGACAAAATGCCAATGTTGAAAATCTGGTGTCAAAATATTGCAAATTCACAAAGTTACGAGTGTGCGTAGCAACTGCACAGCGCACGCTCGTAAAACAGTCATTTTTGGGATTTTTTCCACCAAATGTGCAACATAGGCTTTTTGAGAGCCCACCTCATGAACACTGGCACTGTCTTTTCGTTACTCGGCCCCCAAAGGTGATTCCATGCAGTGACCGCAAAATTATCTTTCAGGGCCAATAAATGCATGACAGTTCAAGCATTCATGAGGAGGGGTCCCAAAAACCCCATGTTGAACATTTGGTGAAAAAATTCCCAAAAATGCCCGAGATATGCACTAAAGTTGAAAAAACCCTATTCATTACATTATACAGCTTACTGGCATTTCCTCAGTTCACAGTTGGCTTTAAAGAGTGCAGACGTGTTCCTGGTCCTCCGAAGATCATCGTGCCAGACTCCAGAGGTAAGTATGGGGTGGGGGGGTGTGGAGAGGCAGGGTGCACAGTGGGTGGGTGCGGGTGGTGGGTGAGCAGCACGGAGACTACGAGGGACCGTTTTCTGCTTTTCAGTGGGAAAAAAAAAGCAAAAGATTTCGCGGGAGAATTTTTTCTTTTACAGGGGCATGTGGCACGCTGGGGTGGGCTCCCAGTGTGCTACCAAAGGCTTTCTTTGGGGGGGCAGCAATAGCCGACTTGGGGATTACCACTGTTACAATAAAGGGGGTAGTAATATGCTTGACGGGGATTGGGCACCCCATCGGCAGGAATAACAGCGTGGGGGCACCAAAGGCTTTCTGTTGGCAGGGGCAGTAATAATAATGGGGGATTGGGCACCCCATTGGCACTCGAAGGGTGAGGGCTTCATTATGCCAATGGGGATTGGGCACCCTGTCAGCAGAAAATGAAAGCAGGGGTGTGACAGAATGCCGATGGGGGTGGCTCCCCCATCGGCAAAAATGAGCTGAGGCACCAATCCAATGGGGATTGGGGCCCCGTCACTATAAAACACGTTGGGGGGGGTTATATTGTTTGTGAACACGGTGGCTAGATCCGCCTTGCAATGCCGGGTCGCTGCCTTCTTGCAGCGGCTGGCTGATGCTGCAATGACGAGGTGGCCCCTGATTGCAGCGGCTGATTTGTCACAAGTTGGTGCAAACGTTCCAAACTTGTGTCACCAGTAGCCTGCAACAGCATTGGGGGAAGCGGGACAAGCCTTTTCAGACTGTGGGGGCAGTGGCCACAACAGTGCCGTGCCTCCACAGCCTGCTTCTCAGCAAGCTGTGCCAGTATGTTTCTTGCGCTGTGCGCAATCAACATAAAAACTACTAAATCACATGAATTGACATGAATCCTCTCTTGCAGCGGGAGCCCCTCCCCTTGGGCTGCTCTAGCTCAGCTCTATCCTCGATCTTCAGAGCCATGGCTACCCAGCTGCTGTGGCCCCCATCGACAGGACCGGCTCTCTCCTAGCAGGTACACCGATTCTGAAGCCACACAACCTAGCTGAAATCCCATGGCTTTGTCCCCGCTCTCATTGGCCTATAGCATCAGGACCCAAGCTTCCGATTGGTCAGTTTCTGACTAGCTGAGCCACCATTGGTCAACTCGGTCTCCCAAGACTTTGGCTCTGTGTACCCAGCCATGCAGCTCTGATAGTGGGCTGGAGTTCACCGAAGCAGGCTTGGCTGAACAACTTGTTGTTTTTGATTGTCTGCTAGCTCTGTACCAGTAGTATTTTGTGCCTTAAGATATTTCAGAACAGTATTGTTCACAGCTCCCCTGTGATACAAGTTAATCTAATCTCTGTACCTGGATACCTAAAGTTATTTACTAGCTAAAGTTAACTCTTACTGCAGTGTTTTTGCTCTCCTATGTCCAAGTTTATCTAACTCTGTACCCACTGGACTTGTCCCTCAGAGTTTTAGCTGGCTAAAGTTTTAGGTAATGATTTAACTCTAGTTTCTTTTACTGCTGTACTCTAATTTCTCCTTACTATTGGTTTTAGCGCCACCCCCTCTGGTCTCTGTTTAAACCACTTTCTGTTCTACTCTTACCCCAACCCCCTCACTTTCTAGCTGAGGCACTCATCTCTCATTTAAATGAATCACTTTTCTATTGTGCTCTACTACCTCCCTGGCACCAGGCTCATTCACCTAACCCCTCTGTAATTTCAAAAGGCTGCCTTTAAGTTGTGCTCACCCCTGCTTTTTTCCTCTCTTGCAATGGGAGCACTTCTCCTTGGGCTGCTCTAGCCCAGTGCCACCCTCAACCTTCAGAGCCATGGCTACCAAGCTGCCGTGGCCCCACGCCAACAGAACTGGCTCTCTCCTAGCAGGTACACCAATTCTGAAGCCGCACAGCCCAGCCTAAATTCCATGGCTTTGACCCTGCTCTCATTAGTCTGTTGCATTGGGACCCAAGCTTCCAATTGGTTGATTTTTGACTAGCTGAGTCACCATTGCTCAGCTCTGTCTCCCAAGACTTTGGATCTGTGTACCTAGCCATGCAGCACTGCTGGTGGGCCGGGGTTCACCAAAGTAGGCTTGGCCCAACACCTTGTTGTTTTTGGTTGCCTGCTAGCTCTGTACCAGTAGTATTTTGTCCCGCCCACCCTCTCCAGCCCTAACCTCTATTAAATCAACCTAAAGCCCACCCACCCAAACCCTATGCTCATCGACACACTATTTTATCTTCTTTTGGAAAATGCAGCAGCATTGCTCTTTCCCTGCTTAAGATGTTATCTGCTACAGAGGGCTTTTTCACCCCTGCCTCTCCCATTGATAAACCTGTCTGTCCTGATAGTAATCTGCGTTGTCTCCATCTGCTGCCAGCCCATGCAACAATCTACCCTGGGATCCCCACATACTGGCCATACTACTGTAAGGACCCCCATTGTTGCAAAGGAGTGCCCCAAATCAACCTCAGCTCCTTTCATTGGGCCCTTTGCTCATACACCCCTACTAAACAAAGGGGCCTATGCACAGCAAAACAAGTCTAACACCTTCCCCCCCACTCACCAACCTAATCTTTGCCAGCCCTGTAAAAAAAACTAGCAGTTCCCCATATAGGAACTGTGTGGGTGCAAAAGCAAGGTTAAAGTGGCTGATAGTAAGGCTCACTTATCTACTATTGTTGCTATTCAAACGCCCACCCAACCTTGGACCCCTGACTCAAACTCCACACCCACAAAAACAATACTCCAGACTTACCATTGCCTCTGTAAACATCGGCAGCCTTCTTGCGAAACTCGACCCCTTCCAAGTATGGACAGCCCAACACCAGCCTGACATTCTTTCTGTGGTGTAGACCTGGCTAAACCCAAGAATACCTGATTCAGCCTTTCAATTACCAGGCTACACCACATTCAGACTAAATAGAATAGGGAAACATGGTGGTGGCTGTGTGATTTAGCTCAAGGAACATCTTCGGGGGCAGCTTATGCCACCTACCCCCCCAGTGGCGGTGCCCAACTTCTAGCAACAAAAATTCTGCTTTGGGTAACTGGAAAGTCACTCACAGTGGCATCAGTCTACATTCCTCTGAGGACTCAGGATTCTGGATTCAAAGTTGTAACGGACTACCTCAGAACCTATGGGTCAAACAATGAATTTCTAATATTGGGTGATTTCAGCCTAAATTGGAACTCTTCAGAAGCTAACCCATTTAAGGATACCCTCTCCTCCATCAACGCAACACAAGTTGTTGACTCACCTACCAGAATAAACAACCATACTGGCACTAACACCCTCATTGACTGGGTTATCACTAATTTTTCTAACAGAGTAACCCACCTAAGAGTTCTCCCCTACTCCCTCAGTGACCACTCCCCAATCCTGCTCATGAAACAAACCTCCTATGGTCCCACCAAAAATTATAACAACAAGGATTCTTAAAAAGGGAAGCTTGGTACCCTAATAATCCACCTAACAAGCCATGACTGGAGTTATCTAAGTAGCATAACCGATGTGGATGATGCCCTTGATTACTTTGTTACTAAGTTTAATGAGTCATGTGATATTTATGCCCCCTATACAAAATGAAAAATAAGATGCTCCCAAACCCCCTGGATCTCATAAACACTATTAGATATGATGAAATGCAGAGATGAGCTCTGGAGCAAATCCCATAGCACCGGCACAGCCGCTGACACCCAAAAGCATAATGCGGCCAGAAACAATTGTACTTGGGCAATTAAGCAAGCTAAAAGCCTGCACTGTAAAAATGAGATGGGAAACTCCTGGAGGGATAGCAGGAAACGCTGGGAAAATATTTAGGCCCTGTCTGGTAAGCCCAACAAAGCACCATCTCAGAAAAATATAAATGGTACCCTAACCATGATCCAAATATCATAGCTGAAACTTTCAATCAGGCCTTTACCGACCTCAGTGGTGTACTGCCGCCTGGCTACCTGCTCCCAGTTGATGGTAGTCTAGCCCCCAACTCTGTAACAACCACCCCTGCACCACTTCCTCCCTTCTACCTTAGGATAATTTCCCAGGAGGAGGCCAGGTACTCAGAAAGTCTAGAACAAGTAATGAGAAGCTTGATCTTAAACTCCTAGAGCTTACACTTGAAGATGTGCTCCCTCACTTAACCAAAATCCTAAACTTATCCCTCACTACAGGCAAGTTCCCAGCTAAGTGGAAAGCAGAGGTTTTTCACCCCTGTGTTTAAAAGTGGTGATAGAACAAATCACGCCAACTATCACCCTATCTCTATTCTCCCACCGCTCTCAAAATCACCTGAACACATCGTCTCGTATCAATTGTCTGCATATCTGAACAAATACCAGCTACAATGTAAGCAGCAGCATGGGTTTTGCAAACAACAAAGCACAACGACCGCACTCTTGGAATTCACTGGGTACATTCACAGTGCTCTCGATCGTGGGCTCTTGGTGGGGGCTACCTACATTGACCTCATCAAGGCCTTCAACACAGTCAACCATGAGCTGCTTCTACACCAACTTTCCAACCTTAGCCTGTCCCCTGAATCCACGGCATGGTTCAGGAGCTACCTCCAAGGGAGAGTGCAAAAAGTAAAAATTAATGACGTTTACTCTAGTCACCAGAGCATTACTACCAGTGTACCACAGGGCTCTGTACAAGGACCACTACTTTTTAGCCTGTTCCTAAACTCACTCCTCCTGTCAGTAGCAGACCAAGTATTACTTTATGTGGATGACACAGTTCTGTACTTGCCCCACTCTGACCCCACGGAGCTTGAACATCGTATGCAATCCGACTTCATCTCAGTGGAAAATTGGTTCCATGAATCTAAGCTACTCCTAAACTATAAAAAAAACTAAGACCAAGGTCTTTACATCAACCCACAGCAGGCAAAAAAACTGACAACTTCAAATTGCCAATAATCAAAACTCACCCCTTGAACCTGTTGCTCATTTAAAATACCTTGGAGTAACATTAGATTCAACATTGTCATACACATGGCATATAGATCTGGTTGCCAGATATGCTAATGCCAAACTAGACCTAATCTACAGAAATAAGTGCTGCTTCACACCTGATACCCTAAAATTGGCTATGACCAGCTCTGTCCTTACTACTGTCGACTACGGCCTACCAATCTATTGTGCAGCAACTTCCACAGCTCTCAAAAGAGTTAAAACTACCCTAAATGAAGCCTGTAGGCTTGTATTAGAGCTACATCGCCTAACCCACACTTGCAAACTCTATGCCCAAAGTGGTTGGCTTAAGCTAGATGGGCTCATTCATTATCAGACATGCATGCTCACAAAAAAAAAACATCCTTGGCCTTGCACCCCATGGGGTTCAGAACCTCCTCAAATGCCCTGATACAACTTGACATACGAGGGGCCTAAATGGCCGCACTTTGAATGTCCCATTCCGGAGAACCTCCCAAGGACAATGTGCCTTCAAATATCGCGCCCCTCTCTGGCTTAACTCCCTTAACATAGATCTGCAAAATACGACAAAGCTAGACCATTTTAAATCCCAACTCAGAGTATCTATTGCCCTGAACAGTGAATGTGACTGCACGATTTAGTATTTCCCTCCCATTTCTGCATCTCCCTCCTGTCTAACTCTCTTCTACTTCTCTTTTCACTCATTGACCCCTTCGCACACATCACCCTACCCCTCAAACCCCCCCACTCCTATTCCTTACTTTCATCTTAGATATTCCCTCTTCTGCCTGCCTCCCTCACCCCACCCTACCCTACCCTCACCATGCTCACCCTAACGCTTTTTCCCCACTGAACTCTTGAACCTGTTAATCTGCCCTTCCCTCTTCCCCTTTTTCTTTCCCACTTACCTCTCACTCATTCTCCTTCCTACCACCTCCCTACTCTACCTCCCCAACCATCACAGGCCATGTTTTTTCTTCTCCCTTTCATTTTCCTCATCTCATACCTCCTCCCGCCCATTTGCACCCTTTACCCTCCCCACCTCCCACTTTGCCCCCTGCATTTCTACTTTCTGTTTTCCTCCTAGACTCTGCTGTCTCCTGCCTCCTGTACCCTCCTCCTATTGATACTTTGGTCTCACCTACTTTTGTTTTACCTTTGACAGCAGAATTGTTTCATTACACTATTCTGGCTACTTAGTATTTCTATTTTGCAATTATTCCTGGTAGCTTACCTTGCATGGTCACCTACCTACCCTCTGCTGTACTCTCTCGCTTCTACAGTATATACCTCCTGTGTGTTTTCATGGTAACTGTCTCGTTAGTTTTAGTACTATGGTTGTATTATGATTGCTGACCTTGCATGGTCACCTACTTATCCAGTGTATTATGCCTTCAGATTTTTTGTACATATTCTCTATTGATTTCATGTTAAGTGTGTCATTAGTCTCTGTACTCTGTCTATTCGATGTGGAACCAATGTAAACGAGTCTCTGACTCAAAGGTACTTCCGAGATTGTAACAAATAAAAATAAATACAAAATTAAAACTTATTGGTGAAGTCTGTGAATCTGAAAGAAGGAGTAACTTTTATACCCAGAGAGCTGTTAATATCTGGAACACTTTACCGAAGTCTGTTGTCGATAGTGACACAATGAAAATTTTCAAAAACAGACTTGACAATTACATGGGAGAAAAAAATTATATATACCACCTTTAGGAATAACAGGTGGCAAGTGTGTCTAAAGGCTAACACCTGCTGAACTCATATCTTGCCTATGAATCTATGTCTATGGGGTGTTTATTATTTTAGATCACCTATAATGTGATCACCTGTGCATTGCTGCACCTGCAGCTGTGTTCAAATGTGAAGCATGTGCTGTATGAATACTATATAGTGACAACTACTGGCCGCAGCAGGAACTATGGCACATGATGGATTTTGATATTTGTGTGGAATGGAACTCAAGCCAACACCACAAGTTCGGTGTCTGGTGTCATGGTGCAAAATATTTATAGGTGGTGATGGCTAGTACTGTACCTTTTTTCTCATTCTGGTTGGATAGAGCAGACATTCCCTCAATCAGAATCAATGTGCTTCTCAGTGATTAGCAGGATCTCCAATTTTGTTTAACCCTTGCTGTGCTGCGGACTGATACATCAGTCCAGAATTCCTATACAGTGCATTCTAATTCTGTCGACATCCTAAGGGTTAACACAGCATCCAAAAAAGGATAACATTTCACCCATGATTTAGCAAACTGCTTTTTCTTATGAACATCCTAACCATTCCTGGCTGGTCACTTGGTCACAATGCTAACAACTTGGAAAACATTAAGGAGTGTTCCCAGAAATTATAATTATTGGGTTAACAAGGAAGATGGCTACAGACAACCTCTAAGAGCTCATCTGTTCTGCAGGACTTGGCTACTAGGAGACATGAACTGAGAACTGGACAAAAGAAGACATCAGAGGGACCTCAGAACATTCACCTCCTCTTCCTTGAAGAAATACTTATCATCATCTGTTGGCTCAGCGAGATCTGCTGGGATGAGACCTTCATTTTCTTTCTTTTTTCATTTTCTTTTTGAACTTTAATATGTACATGACAATCTCTATTTGGGAGCAGCAGCAAACATACATAGTTCATGTGCTGTCAGGAATATTGATTATTACTCCAACTGGTACAAGATTCAAGGGGAAAATAGCAGATTTAATCATAGTCATAATTTCAAATGTAAAAAATAAAGTCATTTGCAGTCAATGCCAATATTACATTACTTAAAAAATTGTAGTAAAACAAAATTGATGTCTGACCTTCTCGGCCCTTAGTTTTCATCACAAGAATGAGTATGAGCTATATAAACACACTGTCAAAGATTCTTGGAGCCTAAGTCTTGCAAAATAAATTTGTTTCTCAGTCATACAGTTGATAATAGAACCAAAGAATATATTATACAATTAACCCTAACAGCAATCCATAGTTTCTCCCAGCTGGCAGGAAGAGGAATTTTAATATTTATTAAAGGCTGTGCATTATCCAAGTATTCATGGGTTCAGTAAGTGTGCTGTGGTCGGCACCATGCCTGCTTCCTGACACAATCCCCACACAGCCCTCACCCGATTGTCAGTCCCCCAGATTTTAAAACCTGCGCATACAGCCTACATCTATTAGTGACTACCTGATATGGCCATTAAAGAAAATGAGCACCATGGTTAGAACTGTACTCAAATGTGGGACAACATACTACATACTGCTAGTCAGTGCTGTACCGTCTTAGCCATGTGTAAGCCAAGAGGATGTGAAATTACATTCAGTATCACAGGACTGAACATTAACATTGTGAGTTAGTTATACATTTTTTAGACATTAGGATTACAAAACTGAAACCAAAAGCAGTAGTGAAACCATTACTGAGAAGAACAGCCTCATAGAACCCCTCTTACAGTGTACTGTACTTTGATTCATCACTCTGCAGGAAGCCTGACATGAGAAAGTTACAGATAACAGTTAAGCAGTTAGACCCCCTGGTCCCTGGCCATGCTACTTGAGCAGTAATAAAAATTAAAGTCAGTGTAATTCTTTCAGGCATACAAAATTGTTGTTTGTGTTCACACTACATGACAAAACAATAAATCTAGTCACAAATTATGATCCATCTATTGGATGAAACACTATGTCTAGTCTCTGGGTGCCTTCTATCATATTTTACAATACCTGCCACCCAAAACACACCACACCCACAGTTTTCCTTTCAAGGACTGTTCCTCAGCTTCATTTTCTTCACCCTCAGCTCTACACATGTAGGCAACTTGTTGATGTAGGAACTGGCTTTGTTTGGCTCAATAAAGATATAACTCCTTCTCACAACCACAACATGGAAGTGGGCTGGGAAGAGAAATGAAGAGGAGATATCCATTTCTCTGAGTTTGCATTTGATCCCATCTGGCAGCTCTGGCACACCAAGGATATATGGGGTAAGCCTTCTGGATAGTAAGTAATTCACAGATTATCATTTCCCCAATACACCTTGTTAGAAAGTATTTGGGGCCCTTGCATTCTGTTCTGATGGGCCCAGGATTTTGACATTTGGGGCCCTTACAGTGGTCTCCAATTGCTCAAGTCTGGTTTTCAAAACCATTTGTTCTTTAACTAATAGTGCTGCAGTAGCAAGTTCTTTACCTGCAGCGGATGAGGATTCATTGATGGTTTCAGAAAGAATGTCTGCCTTCTGTTTGGTATCTACCAGGCAATCAATGCATAAATCACATTTCTGATCCATTCGTTGCTCAAATTTGGTTACATGTATTCACTGCAACCCGAAGACGTTTGAGAGAGGCCATAGACTATTTTGATGCTGCTGCAGCAGGCTCCAGTCATTCTCATGCTTCACTAGGCAGCCACGTGGATGGAAAAAGTTCTGTTTAGGGACTTATTTCGGTTTTATCATTGTTCTAATTTCATGTCTCTGTGTGCTGGAAACATTTTTCTATTGATTGGTTGAAAAAGTCTGTGGTGATATTCAGCAATCAGATTTAGCCAAATAAAGACAGTGCATGTGGAGCTCTTCTAAAATACTGTTTAAGGCTAAGCTGCTGGCTCTGCCCCCGGGACCATCATTTTCAATAATCTTATTTTTATGGTTTAGAATCAGAAGCAACCCCAGATATATCAGAGGATGCCTTCAAATTACAATGCATCTACATTGCAGACCCCCTTGGCCAGAGGGGTCCACCTTGGTCATACCGGGTCATAATGTTGTACGTTTAATAGCGTACGGCATTACGACAAAACCTGGACTTGTGTGCTCTCTGAGATGGCTCCCCCCCAAAGTTAGAATCCTTAGTGGGGGGGTCGGGGGGGCTCAGCCTCCCATAACAGGTGGTGTGGGGTGGAGCCCCCACAGAACAAAGAACTCAAGAAATGCAGCAACACGATTCTGCCACACAGCATTCTGCTGTGCGACATATTGACCCTATGCCCACCTTGGTTGTCCTCGCAGGAGAGGCCTGCAGTTTGTCAGCACTGAAAATACAATTTGGAAGTTTTAATAGTGAGTGGTGTACCTCAGTCTTGCTACTGCCTTTAGAATTTCCAGATAACCCCCCCCCCACAACACCAGCGGTACATGTGTTGGGGACTAAAAGTGTTATATCTCTTTACTGGAAGGTTTGAAGGGTCACCTGCCTGTGTTGAATTATTCTTCAACATGAGTACTGTCGGTAGCACTATGTGCATGATACTAAGCAGCCTAGAGGCAGAGTGCAGTTCACCTGAAGAAGGGACCTGTGAGGCCCCGAAAGCTTGTGTATAATTCTATCTTTGTACAAGACACTTGTTGGTCTAATAAAAGGTATCAAACCTTCCAGCGTCTCCTGTTTTCCATGGACCAATATGGCTAGAATCTCTTTTTACAAAATATCTCTTTACCAGCGCTGAAAATGCAAGATGAGCTGTAGAGAGAATGTTTCAATGTCCTATGGCATGCCTTGCACTTTTTAAATGAAAACAGTCTGCAGAATGCTATTGTGCCAAATAAAAAACCTACATAGTAGTCAGAAAGAAGATAAAGAAGGCTGAGGTGTTTAAAAACTTTGTGAAACACGTTGGGGGGGGGTAGCTTAAGCTTGTGCATTTAAAGTATTGTTTCAATCATACCTCTCAACGGTACCACATTACGAGGAATGTTCCTTATTTTACTTCATAAAAGTTCTTTGTTCCACATTGTGAGGACTTGTCCCACATTCGGTGTTAACATTTTAAAGCAAAAATCTATTGTAAATGATGCAAAAAATGCATTATTCAATTAATGACAGACTTTCTGAATATAAATGCAAACATTTTAACAGTGTTCTGAGCTTCTTAGGTAAAGATGTGATTAAGTGTTCCACATTTTGCTCATTTGTTCCACATTTTGAGAGGCAATGTTCCACATTTGGGGGCAAAAGATTGAGAGGTATGGCTTCAATGATCCCTTAATCAGTGGTTAAATTGGAAATGTTTAGGTATGGGAACTCTCACATTTAGATTTCTAGGTGGTGAAACTCTAATTTATAGGTGGTGGAACTTTTTTATTGAAGTTAATGGAGAAAAATTACTGAGGTGCTGGAACTGTCATGCCATTTTTAAAGTGGCAGGGGGCATAGCCTTGCAGATGTCTTGCAATCTCTGTAGAGAAAAGGGAGCTCACTGGATACTGAACAGACTTGCATGTTCACCCTGCACTATTTTGTCCATCAGTATGTGCTCTGGGCACCATGCAAGTATGCTAATGAGCCTATAATAGTTATTTTGATTGGCTAAGGCCACCAAGCAGCTGGTCCGGCATTAGGCAACAAAGACCAGGAAATAATGAGTCCCAGTCTCTGGCTGCCTGATTCTGTTCAGAAATCCTTGTGCCCATATAATGTTAAGTTTGAATTTTCCACCATGCTGTTGTCTCAGCGAGAGTACCCCCCCACACACAACTTTTTATAGTAATCCCTCTTGCCTCTTGGTTCAACTACTTAATGTCACCACTATTAAAAATTCTCCATTATACGTGCTTTTAATAAAATTGATCTTCATATTTCATTATTTCACTGGCTTCGTGGGTGCACTCTGCCTCTGGGCTACTTAGTATCATGCTCGTAGTGCTTCGGCCAGTACTCGTGTTGAACAATCGTTGAACACAGGCAGATGACCCTCCATCCCACTCCCATTTAGTAGCATTTTTTAATTATCCACCTGATTTTGTAAATAGAAAGATTAACTGAAACAGAGTGCTCCCCACACTCCTCCAGCATGGCCCTAGAAAACTGCACCAAGGTACTCCTCCATCAACTTGCTGCTCGCAAGTCTTACACAGCCCCCCCACAAAGAAACAAAACAAAATGCAATTAAATTTCAAAAAACTGGAAAGTTAACTTAACTCTTAATCACAAATGACAGTTCCCTCCACAGCCTTTCCTACTGCTTTGCTCTGATCAACTGCTGACTCAAACTAAACTTCCAACTCCACATCTGACAAACAGAAGTCCTCCGCAGTAGACCACACTACTTTGCTTCTGATTTTCCTGTCAGTGACTTAGAATCCTTCCTTGTACTGGAACCAGTACCAGACACGTCATGGTCATTGTTCACTCATAGAAAACTGGAAAGTTGTTAGTGCCAACTTTCCTTTCATCCCTTCCCAAAATGGGGGCACGTTGGAAGATTAATGATCAGTTGCTGAAAGACCCAGGATCAACCCAACATATCTTGGATCACATTAAACAGTTCTCTGAGATTAATTGCAATTCCACTACTAGGCCAGGCATGGAATGGTGTGCCTTTAAGGCATATCTAAGAGGAATTTTGGCATCACAGATGAAGAAAAAAGGGAACAGCAACTGTTACATCTTCTTTCCCAAATCCGGAACATAGAGGTGAAATTGGCCCCCCATTCCCCCGAAAACCTTAGGCAGGAATTGATCAAATCGAGGGACACTTATCTAGACCTTTTGAAAGAAAAGGCTGAATTCGCAATCCTAAGAACTAAGGCTTCTTACACAGACCACGGTGAAAAGGCAGGCACTTGTTAGCTGTCAGAATAAAGCAATAAGAATCTTCTCAATTCATCCCCCCAATTTGCTTTCAGGGTGATGGCTCCCGGAAAATGACACCAGCAGACATTGTAGCCGATTTTACCGACTACTATAAACAATTGTATGGGCCTATGCCTGATCCACCTTTGGACCAGACTCTAGACAGCTTTTTAAGGGCCTCCCATTTACCTTCCCTTTCTGAAGCACACCGACATGTATTAGTAGCCCCTATTTCTGCACTAGACTGGTTGAAGTCATCAAAAATCTTCCCACAGATAAACCCCCTGAGCTGGATGGCTTTTCGTCCAATTTCTACAAAACATTTAAAGACCAGGTAATCCCTTTACTTCTGTCACTATACCAGCATATTTTATCTGGGGCACAGGCTGACCCAACTTTATTTGAAGCCCTGATTGTTCTTTTGCCCATAGCTGACTAGAGTCCAGAATTGGTTATGAGTTTTCACCCTATTTCCCTCCTTAATCAGGATATTAAAATTTTAACTAAATTACTTGCTGACCATCTTAGCTTAATTCCTCCCGATCTTATAGGTCCAGAGCAAGTGGGATTCATGAAAGGGAGGTCTTCGGCAGACCACCTTCATACTCTGGCGCATGTCTTCTCGGTGTCTACAGATGCTCCTTTCCCTGTGGCCTTGGTATCTCTGGACATCAAGAAGGCCTTTGATAGAGTCAAATGAAATTTTCTATTTCGGACTCTTAAGGCATTTGATTTTCCCCTTGAATTCCAGAAATGGATACAAGCTCTGTACCAGTACCTGGCTGCTTGTGTGACTGGTAATGGAGTGATCTCAGAACTTTTCTCATTACAGTTGGGTACAAGACAAGGCTGCCCTTGATCTTCTTTGCTTTTTAATATTTATTTGGAACCCCTCAGCCATAGATTGACAGAATGTCAGAGGATTCAAGGAATTACCATCCAGGCCCAGGAAGCCAAGGTCTCTGCTTATGCAGACGACCTCCTCCTCCAGTTGTCTCACCTGTATACATGTATCCCACCCATGTTAGAAATTATTGAAGAAAATAGCCGGGTATCAAATTACAAGTTGAATGTTTGCAAAACAGTTGTTTTTCCCCTTTATCATAAAGTGTTTAAAGATGCTGTTTCTGTGTTAGGGCTTTCCTGGACACAAGATTCTCTAAGGTATCTTGGAATTGAACTGACAAGAAATTTAGCCATTAGTATGAAACGGAATTTAGACTCTCTGGTGCAAGTTATTAGTCAGGATTTAGATCGATGGTCCATTCTCCCGATTTCTTTGTGGGGGAAAATTAATCTTATTAAGATGACTGTTTTCCCCTGTCGGTTTTATCCCCTTAACTTACTTAATATTTGGCTTCTGTGGTCCTGGTTTAAAAAAGTGCATGGGCTCCTCACCAAATGCATCTGGTCTGGCATACAGCCGAGACTAGCCTTCCACAAACTAGCTGCTCCCAAGCTTAAAGGGGGCCTATGCCTCCCTCACCTAGGCCTTTACTATTGGGCCAATCATGCCACCAAATACCTCAGATGGTTGTCCGTGGGTAATTCACTACCCCCCAATTTTTCTTCCCCACTTTGGCTCAAAATTGAACTAGCCCTTATTTGATCCTGTGGCCTATCACCGGCAGCACTTTTACACAAAGCTTAACTCTCTGCCTTCAAGTCTCAGAGCCTCTCCTATAGCCATATCTGTAAAAGTTCATTCCAAACTTTGTGCCTTCCTCAAATATAGACACACTCTTGACTTGTCTCAGTCCATATGGGGTAACCCCAAGTTTAAGATCGACAGCTAAGTCCTGATACCACGATGGTTACCATACTTGGGGGATGGTCTGCTCACCAGCTTTATAAAGGAAGATGGCTCCTGGTTTTCCTCTGTGGAAATCATGAGTAAATTCAGTAGTCCAAACCAATACATTTTTAAAGTCTTCCAACTGAGGCACCTCCTCATTAAAGTGCTGAGATCAGCCCCCCCACCCAGCCTGCCAAACTATATTTCAAATTGGAACTAAGCCATGTGGCGGGTTTCCTGCAAGCTGTTTCCAAGACATATGGGCTCTTATATGATTGGCTCCACCTGAACTGCTTCGGTCCCACAGCTTATTGGGCTTCTTTTTTCCCAGATTTGAATATTGAGTGGCCTACCCTCTGGTGTAGCTGTCACAAATTTGTAACTCAAGACAGGCTACGCCTCATGCAATTTCACATACTGCATAATCTGTATTACTCCCTGCAGAAACTAGCCAAATTTGGATTAGTGCGCTCATCCTTATGCTCCCGCTGCCGCCAAGGAGAAGGCACCCTACATCATATTTTCTGGACCTGTCCTAAGGTGGCTCCACTATGGCTAGCATTCAACATAAAGTAGACCCTCTTTTAGGGCTGTCTGACTTATTTACTGTGGAAACCTGTTTATTTGGAGATTATTTTGGAATCTCAATGCTTAATTGCAAATATTATATGGCCCTTATCTCTATGTCTGTCAAAAAAATAGTATTGAGACACTGGAAGGACAGCGAGGACATTTCTTACACTGAATAGATTAACAAATTGCTGGCTAATCTTCGAACTGAGAAGCGATAGCAAGACTCAGTAACAGGCTTAAAAGGTATAGAAGAATCTGGGACCCCTTACATACTCTATATTCATCATAATTGGTATGTATTGATGCCTTTACTTCTATCTAGGTCTACATGGTTCACCCTGCTGTGCTGGGAGGGGGGGAGGTTAGGGAGGAGGGGGAATGGGAGGGAGGGGTGATGGGGGAGGGTACATTGTATTGTTAAATGTCTGTCTAGGCAGCTGCATCACATATAGATCTGTTCCCTGTATTGTAAAACTTTCAATAAAATTTAAATTAGAAAAAAAGAAAACTGGAAAGTTAATTTAGCACTCTGCAGTGTCTTCACTGCTCCTTAGTGACACTTACCTAATCCAGGAACAAGTCATCATGCTCTTCTATTCAAGGAGCAACAGCACAGTACTGTGCTGATCACTTCACTGCTACTATAATATGGGGGGGGAGTAAGAACAGAGTGTCCCTGGCATCAAAGCAGCAATGCAAAGCAGCTGCAGTAACATAAAGCTGGCACAAAAGTGGGTTTAAAAAAAACATTCTAAAAACTGCAGCACTGTCTACTGGCAAGTGTGCCAGTACAGGGATTGTTTTTCAAGAAAAATTCATTTCTAGTCATTTTGCTAAAGTTTAACTGATTTTAATATTTTATTTTTAATTGTTTTAAAAAGCCTCATATTACCCATTTTCTAACTGCAATAATACCCTATAGAGTGGGCAGTATTGAGCTATACCAGACATTTCAGGGGCTATAAGACCCTCTGCCTGCAGCATCAGGCCTCATTATGCCCCAGGGTGGTCCAGTAAAGCCCAATACCACCCACCATGTCGGGTATTATTGCTTACATATATTAAAGGCACAGTGCATTTAAAACATGTGGATTAAATAATGTGTTCACATAGTGCATTTGGTAACAATATATCCAACATTGCATATTTCATTATTACCTCGTACTAGTGTAGACCAAAACATCACATACACGTTTTACCATTTTTAAGAACTATTTGCTGCTATTAGAAAAATGGGTTGGGGCAGAGTAGGATGGACTTTTAAAGTCTCTGATATATGATAGGTTTCAGGAAAGGCATAGTGGTAATGATGCAAAAGTTTCCAATTGGTTATCAAACAGATAATGAGAAAACTCATTTTCCTTTTTTAAAGACACAGCAATACTGTATTCATAACTTTTATATTACAGAATTAATGTTAAAATGCATAATGGCACCTGATCCTTTGAAAACAACAGTTCCAATCTAGAATCGGGAGGGGGGGACAGAATCACATGACTCCTACAAAAAGAAACAAGATGGATGATGTCATTTAATACCATCCATCTGACCTTAATGAAGAAGTGGACTATGTCCCATTTTCAAAAGATTAGACAGAGCATAATGTATTATTTGCCCTTATTTGTTTGTCTGAAAGGGGGAACACCAGGGTGAGAGGAGCTCAGTGTCACCGCAGATGGTGGTCGCACTCATGACTGGACTGATGGGGGTGCTGTCCTAGCTACAGACAGCATAGTAAGTTAAAAAAAAAGAGAATAAGATACCATTATGCATCTCAACATGAATTCTGTAATACACAATTACTAATACAGTAGAGATGTGACTCTGAAAAAGAAAAATGAGTTCTTATCATAATCTGTTTAAACATAGAAATATAGAATTTGATGGCAGATAAAGACCGCTTGGCCCATCTAGTCTGCCCATTTCCCTACCTAATGGATAAGCTGCAGATCCTAGTTAACCAACAGCCTACTTCCTCCTATCCCCCACTAGAAGTGTCTTTTGTCTGTCCCATGCATTCTTGAATTACCCCACTGTTTTTGACTCTATGAACTCCTCAGAAAGGTCATTCCATGCATCTACAACCCTCTCTGTGAAGAAATACTTCCTCACATTACCTCAGAGCCACCCCCCCCATCTTCAAATGGTGCCCTCTTGTTCTTGCACATCTCTTTTTCTGAAAGATGCTACCTCTTGGACTTTGTTGATTCCCTTGAGGTATTTGAAAGTTTCTATCATGTCCTCCCTCTCCTCCTTTCCTCGAGGCTATACATCTTAAGCTCCTTTAGTCTTTTTCATATGTCTTCTGGTGCAGACCCTGCACCATTTTGGTGCCCTCCTCTGGACAGCTTCCATCCTGTCTATGTCTTTTCGGAGATATGGTCTCCAGAACTGTACACAGTACTACAGATATGGTCTTACCAACTGTCTGTACAGAGGGCCAACAACTTCCTGTTTTCTACTGGTGATGCTTCTCCCTATGCATCCCAGTATCCACCCAGCCCTCCTACTGCCTTCTCACATTGCTGGCCCACCTTTAAGTCATCTGATATGACTACCCCAGGTCCCTTTCCATTTTTGTTGTTGTCAGTATCTCACCCCCCATTGTGTACTCTTCCCCTGGGTTTTTGTTTCCCAGGTGCACTTCTTTGTGTTGAATCTAAGCTGCCATACATTTGACCATTCCTCCAGCCTTGCCAAGTCCCTTTTCATCCTTTCCACCCCACCTTGCATATCAACCCTGTTGCAGATCTTTGTGTCATCTGCAAAGAGACATACTTTCCCTTCCAGTCTCTCTGCAATGACACTTATAAAGACATTAAAAAGGACCATTCCCAGTACTGAACCCTGCGCTACCCCGTTAGCACCCCCCCTTTCTTCACTGTGGACTCCATTTACTATTACCTGCTGTGTCCTGTTGTCCAGCCAGTGTTTTTCCAAGGCGACCACCCTGGGACCCACTCTCAGGCTGGCTAATTAGTTTATTGATCATTTGTGTGGGACTGTATCAAATGCCTTGCTAAAGTCTAGGTAGACCATGTCCACAGCCCCTCCCTGGTCTACTACTTTGGTCACCCAGTCAAATAAATCAATTAGATTTACCTGACATGACCTTCCTGCTGTGAATCCATTCTGCCTTGGGTCCTGTGCCTCACTGGCCTCTAGGTACTCAACAATTCTTTCTTTTGAAGTGATTCCATCATTTTCCGTACCACTGAGGTCAAACTGACAGGTCTGTAGTTTCTTGCCTCTGTCTTGCTCCCACTTTTGTGAAGGGGAATCACATCCACCCTCCTCCAGTCCTCAGGTACCACCCCATCCTCTCATGATTTATTAAAAAGGGTCGTCAGTGGTGTTACTAGTTCTCTGCTTAATTCTTTTAGAATTCTGGGGTGAATCCCATCAGTCCCCATTGCTTTATCCATATTCAGTTTTAAGAGTTCTTTCCGAACAATTTCTTCTGTGAAAGGACTAATATCAACCCCCCTATCCAGAGTGCTTCTATTGACTGGATTAGGTATCTCCCCCTGCTTTTATATTGTGAATACTGAGCAGAAGTATTCGTTCAGTATCCCTGCTTTTTCACTGTCACTCTCTGCCCAACCACCTTCCTCTTTATTCAGCCTCAATATCCCTGCCTTAGTCTTTCTTTGCTCCCTAATGTTCCTATAAAAGGTTTTATCCCCTTTCTTAACCAAGTTGGCTATCGTTTCCTTGGTTTGGGCCTTTGCTATTCTCACTGCCTTCCCACTTCCTTCTGCTTTAACTGATACAGTTCTCTGTCCTGCTCCTTCTGTGTTTCTTCATACTTCCTGAATGCTATCTTTTTCCTCCCTTACCTTCCCAGACACTTCTTTTGATAAGTAATTGGAAAATTCTGCATCCTTCCCACTATTTTTAATCCCTTCCTGAAACTAACATATATCAGAGACTTTAAGGTTCTGCCCCCAATCCTTGCTTTTTCTAATATCAGAAAACTATTCTTGAAAATGGTAAAAAGTTTATATAAGGTGTTGGTTGACACAGTTATCAGGGAATAAAGGAATGTGCAATGTTGGATATATTGCTAGAAAATACACTCTATAAATACATTATTTAAACCTCATGTTTTAAGTGCACAGTGTCTTTCAGATATTGGCTTTTAATCCTGTGGGTAATTTTGTTAGGACAGCCCTCTGACGAAGATCTAGACATAGGGTACTCCAGCTCATTTCAGAATAAAGTGCCTTGATATGCTATTAAACAAAGTTAACTACTTTTGTCTCAATATAAGGACAGCGATGGAAGTGAACTACACAAGAACGAAGGTCATGGGCTTCAGGAAGGCAGAGTTAAAAAAAAATCAGTGAATGCCTCACAAATGACCTAGTGGATGGGTGACTTGGATGGGGTGGAGGACCAGTGGGCTAAACTAAAGGAAGGCATAGTGAAAGCAACAAATCTCTGCAGAAAGGAAGTGAGTAAAACCAAGTGGAAAAAAGGTCACTGTGGTTTTCAAAGAGAGTGGCTAAAAAGGTGAAGGCTAAAAGGGTAGATTTCAGGAGGTATAAAGAGACACTGAGGGAAGAAGAGGGGGAAGTGTATCAGGAGACACAAAGGGATGCAGGGAGTGCAAAGCTGTCAGCTGAGGAAAGAGTTGATAGACACCTCACCTATTCACTGCACATCGAAAATGTTGCCAGAGCTGTCAATACCAGGACTGGGCTCCTCTATCGACTGAGAAAGTCTCTAACACCTGAAACCCTAAATCTTGCTGTCCACAGCTCAGTGCTCTCCTTAATCAACTATGGCCTTGTCATTTACAGAACTGCTTCCACCACTGCACTCAAAAGGCTCACTGTGGCACTAAACAATGCCTGTAGTCTCCTAATTGGTGCACCACGCCTCACCCACACCTGTGATGTCTATATGGAGACTGGGTGGCTCACCTTGCATGGGAGAATTAAATACCACACCTGCTTACTTACCAAAAAGATTCTCATTGTACTCATGCCTTCGGGATTAGGATGCTTACTTCACAAATCCCCCAAGACCCAACATACGTGCACCTCATCTTCCGCACTCCTACTAGTCACGATATGCCGGACCGCCGAATACCAACACTCCTTTTGTATCAAAGCGCCATACTGGTTAAATGGCCTGCACAATGGTTTGGCTAACCTTACTAGTCTCGGTGAATTCAAACTCAAACTTTGTCAGCACATCCTAACTGAAAACTCCTGTGATTGCACCACTTAACATCCTTGTCCCTCATCCCGGGACCTCACCCCCCCACCATTCTTCCACTGTTCTCTCTACTTGTCTTGCCCTCTCACTCTTCTCTTCCTTCCTGCCCTCCCATCTCCCCCTCTTTTTCTCCCCCACTGTCTTCCTTGCTTTCCAGTCCCTTACTATCCTCGCTGCTACCTGACAATGCCGCCTGGTTGCTCTCCCTTCCTTGATCTGGCTCCCCTCCTAATTCCCTCCTCTTCTCACTCCCTGCCTTGAATCATGTGCTAAACTAATGTGTATTTATTTGCTGTTCTCTTATTCTGTATTTTGTAATACAAATTGCTTAATTGTTTGTGAAACCAGTCTGTTTTCCATTATAGATCTCTACCCCCCCTATTGATGTGGAACTTTTGTAAATCAGCTGCTTGGTGCTCAAAGGTACTTGTAATCCTAGATTGAATAAATAAATAAAAAAAAAAAGAATAGCTCAAGGGGTAATGGAAGGGGACAATACGAACATACGAACAAACGAAATTTGCCAGCAGATAAAGGCCTAGAGGTCTATCAAGTCTGCTCGAATGTGCAGCTAGGACCCCTTATTCTGCAGCTGCCCTTCCCTTCCAACCTTCCCCTTCATTAACCCTCCCCCTTGTCCTGTCCCATCCCTTTGAAGCAGTCCACTGTTCTACTGGATACCACTTCTGCAGGTAACGCATTCCACCTAGCCACCACCCTCTCTGTAAAAAGTGTCTCTCATTTCCTCCTGAACCTTCCTCCTCCAGTGTCATATCATGGCCCCTGTGGCCCTCCCTCCCCTTACTTTGAGCAGCCCCCTGTACCCATCTTGTTTATTCCTTTCATGTATTTAAAGGTTTCAATCATGACACCCTCTGTCCTCATCTTTGTCGCCTGCACTGCACCCCTCCAGTAACTTAATGTCCTCTTGGATATGGCACCAGTACTGCACGCAGTAGTCCAGGTGTGGTCTAACTAATGACCCATACAGTGGCAGAATCACCTCCTCCCTCCTTGAGAATATACCCCTTGCAATACAACCCAGCATTTTGTTGGCCTTTGCAGCTGCCTTCCTACATTGTGCCGAGTTATTCATTGACCCTGTAATGAGCACACCCAGATCCTTCTCCTCCTCTGTCTGGGCTAGGTGCACTCCCCCCAGCTGGTAACTCCTCCTTGGGTTCTTCATCCCAAAATGCAGCACCTTGCACTTTTTGGCATTAAACCCCATTTGCCAGGTGTCTGACCAGGCTTCAAGCTTTGCCAGACCATCCTGCAACCCCTGCCATCCCCCTAGGTCATCCACCACTGCGCCTACCTTGGTATCATCAGCAAACAGACTGATCTTGCTCTTGATGTCCCATGATATGTCTGCAATGAATATCCCAAACAACACTGGTCCCAATACCGAGCCCTGTGGAACACCGCTCATCACTGCCCTAGGGTGTGAGAGCTCCCCAACCATCACCACCCTCTGTTGCCTTCCCTGAAGCCAATTTCCTACCCATCTCACCAGCTTTGCACCCACCCCTGTGCCTACTAACTTCCTTCCCAGCCTTCCATGCAGCACCGAGTTGAATGCCTTACTGAAGTCCAGATACAGGACATCCACTGCATGGCCCCTGTCCAGTTGCCTAGTTACCCAGTCATAGAACTCCTCCAGGTTGGTTTGGCAGGATCTGCCACGTATGAAGCCATGCTGTCTGCTATCCTGTAGTCCTTTGGCCTCTAGGAGGGCCACCAGCCTCTCCTTCAGGATAGTGTCCATTAGCTTACCCACGATGGATGCGAGGCTCACTGGTCTGTAGTTTCCTGGTTCATCCTTGGGGCCACTCTTGAGGAGGGGCACCACATGAGCCATCCTCCAGTCCTGAGGTACATACCCCGAATGTAGTGAGGCATTAAATAGGTCTGCCAAAGGTCCTGCAAGGACCTCTGCCAGCTCCTTCAGTACCCTGGGGTGGATGCCATCTGGGCCTGGCGCCTTGTCCACCCTCAGTGCCTTCAAACCCTCTTGAACTCTGCCCTCCATGATTTCCCCATCTGTCACCCCCTTCCCCCGTTTCTGCCATTTCTCCCACCTTGGGTGTCACCCCCTCTTCTCTTTAGTAAATACTGAGCAGAAGTACTCATTTAGTGCTTCTGCCTTATCGCACCCTGCTTCCACCCAACCCCCCTCCTTCCTAATCCTTACTATGTGGTCCTTACAGCTCCTTTTCTCCCTGATGTACTTAAAGAAGTCCTTCTCCCCCATCTTAATGCCTTGTGCCAGCCTGAGTTCCATAGATGCTTTGGTTCCCCTTACTGCCCTTGCCTCCTCCTTCGATTCTGTCAAGTACTCCTCCCTGTCCTCCCCCATCCCTGTTTTCTTGTACTTCCTAAAGGCAGCTCTTTTCTTCCTTACCCTTTCCATGACCTCCTTGCTCAACCAGCTTGGATTCTTAGCCCTAGCCTTCTTACTCTGAGCTTTGCAGCAGGTTTTGGTTGCCTCCACTATCCCCAGCTTTATGAGCTCCCACCTCTGGTTAGTGTCCATACTAGATTGAATTCTGGCTAGGTACCCTTTTACCACTTCCCCCATCCTCCCAAAGTCGGCCCTCCTGAAGTCCAGCACTCTTGTGCCAGATTCCACTCCTTCCTTTCCCATATCCAATGTGAGCCATACTGAGTGGTGGTCACTCCCTGACAGCAGTTCCTCCACTGTAAGTTCTCTCACAAAGTCCCCATTTGCCAGCACAAGGTCAAGGGTATTCCTTAACCTGGTTGGTTCACTGACCATTTGCAGCAGGAAGCTGTCCTGGAAGGCATCCAGCAGTACCTACTCCCTTCTGTTCCTGGTTGTTGGGGTACTCCAGTCCACTTCTGGCATGTTGAAGTCCCCCACAATCACCACACTACCCTTCTCGCAGGTCCTGTTGATCTGTCCCGCTAGTTCCCTGTCTAACTCATCCATCTGAGATGGTGACCTGTACACCACTCCCATTCTAAGAATCCTATTCTCGGAATCCTGGATTTGCATCCAAAGTGACTCTGTACTACCCTCCTCCCCTTCCTCCCTTACACACTTCAGTCCTTCCTTCACATATAGTGCCACCCCCATCCTTTCCCAATCACATTGTCCCTACGAAATAACCTGTACCCTGGTACAGACAGGTCCCTGTCATTGTAATGGGTGGCCCATGTTTCTGTGATGGCCGCAATGTCCACCTCTCCCTCTGCCATGAGAACCTGTAACTCTGCAGTTTTCCTCCCAAGGTTCCTTGCATTAATGGTAACCACCTTCCACCCTTCCCCCCCTTCCTGCCCCCCTTTCCTAGCATCACCAATAGTACTTGCCATTTGTTCTTTGTCACTGTTATGGGGGTAAGCTCATATGGTTTCCCAACCTGTGGTCTCTGCATATCTCTTCCCAATTGCCACCCCCACTCCTAGTTTAAATTCCCAACTTCCTCTATGTACTCCTCCATCCTTTGTTTCAACACTTTCTTTCCTCTCACTCAAGTGTAGTCTGTCCTTGCATATAGACTACTGTCCTCCCAGGTCCCTCCCCACCCCCAACAGCCCATACCCTTTAGCACAACACCAGGTTCTTAGCCATCCATTAAATTCTATTCTCAGCTTTTGTTGTGCTTGCCTTTGGCAACGGAAGTATCTCTGAAAAAGTTGCTGATCTTCCTGCCCCCTCACATAATTGTGCTAGTTCCTCAAACCTCCTCTGGACTATATCTACTGTCTTGTCAGCCAGGTCATTTGTCCCAAGATGTATAATTAAATGAGGCTTGTCCCTACCCCTTCTAGCATATTTCAGAACAGATTGTCCCAGCCTTTCCGCTGTCATTCCTGGCATGGCCTCCACCCAAATGTGACTATGCCTCTCCCCCCTTGCTACCCCACCTGACTCCTCTTAGTATTGAGTCCTCCAGGACTAAGATTCCACCCCTCTTACTCCCTGCTTGCTTCCATTCATCTCTCTCTCTCATTTACAGCTCCTCTTCTTCCTCCTGCACATTATTTCCCCCTTTTACCCCTGTTGCAATTCTCTGAGCAGAATTTCCCCCTGCTCCAGTTTGGTCCAGGCATTTATCAATTACTCCTCTAATTTCATCATTTCCCTCCTCCACCTTCTTCCTCTCTAGCAGTGCACAACTATTTTCTGAAAGCCCTTCACAAATGCCCGCTCCCTCTCTCTTCATAGTAACCTGTTCTCTCCTTTCCACTCCATGACTTTTGCCACTTCTTCACCTCCCCTCACAAGGCCCTATCTCCTCCTTCCAATTGTCTTTTGTCTCCTGACCTGGTTTCCCCGGCAATTGTTCTTCCTGGCCTGGGCCCCTTTGTCTCTGCTTCCCTTCTTCTGACCCTCTCCTCACCACTGTTGGCTTAAATCGCCCTCCCTCATCTCCCCTTCTTCCTCCCTCCAGTATTGGGCTGAACCCACCCCAATCTGCCTTGCCTGTCTTAGTTCCTCCTGCAGATCCTCAATCTCCTTTCTAAGTTTTTCTATGTGGTTGCACACTAAACATCCTCCCACACTCCAGGCAATTTTTAGAAAGAATAAATTTTTTAGGTACATAGTGAACAGAGGAATACTAGGGGAGGGATTGTGAGGCTAAGAAGGGCAGATGAGGACTGTGCAGAAAAGGATTAGGAAAAAGCAGATATCATGAAAAAATACTTTTGTTCAATCTTCACAGAGGAAGGGACAGTATTGTGTAAATTACTTTTAAAAAGTAATCAGTTGCAGTTACTAACTACTCTCCAAGAAATATAATCAGTTACATGTGCTAATTACTCTGCCATAAAAAGTACTTAGTAACTAACAGTAATGCATATTACTTTTCATATTACTTTATATTACTTTTCAGAAGTTAAAGATTTTTTACTTTTGAACATATTTATGAGCTCAGGAAACTCCAAAAATTCACAAAAAGGAATTGAAATAGATTCACATGCAATGAATGAGTTTGCATGTTATTTTATTTCATGCTTTCTTAACAAAATATAAAAACACTGACGCTCATATCGTTTTTTTGGCTTTGCATACGATGTTCAATATGAAGCATATTCACAGCACAACAGGTTGACAGTTTCCTGCAGAACCCATATCATGAGTTATAATTTTTTTTTTATTTCATTTGTTTTTGCTATTGTCATGTTGTGGCAAGCTGAAACAAATATAAATAAAAAACAAGTACAAGTACAGTCAATACCTCATTAAGAGCTTTCTTTGTGTTTGCAGGTTAAATAAAAATAAAGTATAGCATCCCATTAATTGCTTTCTTTTATTAATGGGTTAAATAATAAAAAAAAAAGTACAGTACCCTAATAAATGCTTTGTGTTGTGGGTAAATTAAACAGAAGTACAGTGTCCTATTAAGTGCTTTCTTTGTGTTTGGGGGTTAACAACAAGTCAGTTGCCAGAAATAAAACTGTACAAGAGGACACGGTGACACAAGTCAGACACACTGCAAATATTATAAAAGTACACCACCCACGGCCACCTCACTTAGCACTCTATGCAGAAGTGGCCATACACTTCTGGTGTAGTGTAAATGATGTGCTTTTGTGATTTAGACCCTTCATCTGTGCCTGGCGAAGTTGTCGGGCAGTTCACCATGTGAGGAGACTATCAGATATCACTCCAGTGAAGGTGCTACACTGCCATACTGCCACATTACTATGAACTGTGTGGAATTCATGGGCAGCTAAAATGGGGGGCCAGAGGGGCCACAGCCCCCCCACTTTGATTCCTGGGTAGGCCATATTGTGTTTTGGCCCCCACAATTTTCTCAAAAACTTTCAATTTATTTATTTCCAAAAAGAAAGTAGTGTTATTTCTGTGATGCTGCCGGGTAGAAATGATTGAAATATAGCACGTTCCTTATTAGATCTTGCACGGCTATTCTTTTGCAAGACTTGAAAGATTAAGCTCCTCTCGAATGTGTACTAATACTTGTTAAACAAAGTGGGATGCTTGCCTTGCAGTTACGTTGCTAATCTCCATGGCAACCACGTCTATTGGCTCCCGCAGTAGTAGTCTTACAGACAGTACTGACCTGTAGATTTGCAGCAGTAACTTGTAGTGTGAATGCCCCATCAGTCAGCCTCTTGTGAAGAGCAGAGCGATGCTGAGGTAAATGTTTATTTTCTTTGATAATTGCCATGTGAGTGTGTGTACATGGTGGCCATATAGCGTTTCTGTGTTCAATCTCTGTTTGACACAATCAGCTCAGCTGCACCTCCGGGGGTGGGTGAGACACTAATAAAAACTTGCCATATTTTTCAATTGGATATGTGGTTCAGGATCAGGGGCACTGTAGATCAGGCTGGAAGTACAGTAGCAGCAAAGTCCCTCTTTCCCATCAAAAAATAAGCTTTCCCTCAATCTCAGTTAATGCCAAAGCCAATTTTCAGCAACTCTCTGTGTCTCCCTCTTCCGATCTGAAACAACCTCACAAGAGTGTCACAAGCTATGGGGATGGGGGGGTGTAACACTTTAGCCAGTCCTCACACAGTTAGGCCCTGTCCACACTATGCCTCTGTAACGTTACAGAGGGCTCAAACCGTTACCATAACGGTTTGCGTTTACATCTGTAATGTTACAGAAGGATTTTCAAAACCGTTATAGAAACTTGTTTGTATGTGGTTTCTACAACGGTTATGGTAACGTTTACAGATCTGTAACATTACAGCCTGCAGTGTGGACGAGTGAGAGTGTGCCCTCCAGTCCCCTAGTATACCACAATGCAGTGAGGCAGTGCAGTGGTGCAGTCTGGGACGTAAACCAGGGCAAGAACCAGGAAGTGTACAGCGCTGATCGCGAGTGCAGTGAACCTCATCAGTCAGGCATGGGTATTCCAATTAATGCCACCAGCTGGTGTAGTAGCCCAAGAAACAGCAGTAGGAAGCATCGAAGGCTGTGTTTGTGCAGAGTGCTTTGTCTGAGCATGGCCAGTATAGCCAGCAGTGAATCATCAGTGTCCCAAAAACTGCACAGGCAGTAGGCAGCATTGTAGGTAATGGAGGTGTAGGCATGTCTGATTGTGGTGCCACATGGCCTGATAAGGCAACGAAATTACTCGTTGACTACTGGACACAGGAATGGGTACAGTCAGAATTGGCTAGTGCATGTCGCAACACCAAGGTGTATCAGAAAGTGTCAGAATACCTATTTGAACATGGCATCGAAAGGAGTGCCAAACAATGCAGAGACAAAATAAAACAACTCAAAGTGCGCTATCACAAGACTAGTGGCAGCAACAGGCGCTCTGGTGGTGGTCGTGTGGTGTGTCTGTTCTACGATGAATTGGACAAAATACTGGGAACAAGGCCAACAACCGAACCCCACTTTGTCCTGGAGAGTTCTGCAGTGGAGTCCGATGATGATGGTGATGGTGCAGGGATGGAGGAGTCATGCCAGCCCAGTGCAATTGATGCTGACATAGAGGCAGGTGGAGAGTCAGGTATGCGCACTATCAGTCACTATGTGGGGTGCTGGGGGGGTGAGAGGTGGGTAGCACATACTGGGTGGCATGATGCGGCTGAAAGGCATCTGGGGTGCAGTATGGAACCAGATGCCAATGACTGCATTAATGTAGTTGGGGAGGTAGGGGTATATGTTCAGCATTCTGCAGTGCAGTTGTATACTGTATACTGAATAGTGCTATGAAGTATTTCCAGTAGTTATAGTTGAATAATGCGGATTGCATGGGAACTGGGTATCATAACAAATACATAGCTGGGTGTGGTTGGGGTTCTTGGTGGGGATGGGAGGTTGCTTGGTGGTGTTTGCTGGGGGTCTGGCAGTTGTGTTGTATACTGTGTAGGAACAAGCTGCTGTCATGGAGGTGGGTGGTTGCAGTGCTGCCAGTCAGCAGATGTTACCAAGAAGTACTATGCCACTTGCCTGTTGCAGCCTGAGAGTAACCATATGTGGCATGCTCATAAACAACATTTGTTGTTCTGCAGATGATAACGATGAGCAGACATCCTTGGATAATGACCTGCTGGAGGCATCATCATCAGTGTCATCCGCTGCATCATGTGCTGTGAATGATGAACGCCCTGAACCATCAAGCGATACCTCTGTGGTGGCAGGCGAGGAGCTGCCAAGCGTTCATTTGAATGACAACCACTTGTCAACCTGAGAAAGAAGAAGAAAGAATCAAGACTGGCCAACCTGATTGGAGCAGTGCTGGAGCCCACACAGCAGATGCTGCAGCAGCAGCATCGAGAGCTGCTTGAATTGAAACAGGAGAGGGCTAGGGAGGAGAGGGAGATGGAGGAGAGATTAAGGAAGCAAGAGGCAGAGCAAAATGCACAATTCTTTAGCAACATGTTAAAACTCATAACTATGCAGTTCCAACAGGCAGCCACAAATGTCATGGTCCAGCCACAGGGTAGTATGCCACCTGCAGACCCTGGTAACACAGCAAGTATGTTTGCAGGCATCACCCATACTGCAACAAGTTCCACCCAGGTCAGCAGTACTCAAGGCACTATGTCCACCGCTTGTACCCCTGTCATGTCCCACAGTGCTTATCACGCAGTCAGTCATGGCAACATCCAGCATGCCAATGATGTCCCATGTGGCTCTCTGTCCTCCCATAACATGTACCAGACACCTATGCTTGGCAAGCCTAGGATAGGAATGAGGGTGACTGGTGGTGGTACAGGAGTACCACCTACTGTGTCGTGTCAGACACATTTTGATTCAAACCCACAGCACGGCAGCATCCCCTCAAGTGCCCCATCCACTTTGCCCTCTGCCACCAATACGCACACACAGGGTGCCAGGAATGCTGATCCTGAACCAACATTGGCTATTCCAAGCTTCACACATGATCTGTACAGTGAAGATTTCCAGTGGACAACACTGTGAGCTCAAGGGCTGTTCTCCCCATGTTACTTTTGGAATGTCACTTGTTCTGTGGTGGCGTAATTTGTTAGAATGATACCTGTTGTTATCCCCCCATAATGTTACTCAGGGAACCCAGTACAGATGGTAAGCTACACTGTATGAGAAGTGGTTCAGTGTGACTCAGTGGGTCTCATAGCACACTACTGGTAGTTGCTTAACAACTGCAAAAATGTTTGTTACAAATGCACAGCAGTGTATAAGCTCAGGATGACTTTATTGTACAATTGCACAATTGCACTGAATGTAAAGTGCTGGCATCGTATGCTACTATTAACAAATGGAACACTGTACTGGCGACATTATGTCGTTGCATCATTGTCTGTTGCACAGCTGTGCATTTCTGCCTTGTTTATTGTTGTTGCGCATCATCCACTGTTGTTGACATTGCAACCTTGGGATGGTACGGTCCAGCACTATGTTCTGTGTACCTGGTGGTGGAAAGAAACACATATCAGGAATGTATGACAAAATATGCAATACTGTCTGAGTCCCTAAAAGGGACACAGTTTTCCTTAGCTGTGAAATACATGTAACTGCAAATGAGTGACATCACTCACCAGACTGATGTTATATGGTATGTTTTTGTTTATTTTGTTTATGTTTAATTATGTCTGTGCATGTAACAGGCGTACTACTGAGGCACTGTTACATACGATGCTCTGTCACATATGTTGTTGGTCGGCTGTGCCTAATGTTTGCTCATTACTGTGCCAATGTTTGGACATCTGCATCATACGTTTAGTGTGCAGTGTAGTACTTCATACATGGGGTACACTGTGTATGGCAGGGAACCTCGACAGAATACATGTCGTGACAATGATGTGTACCAATAGGGCCTAAAGCTACATTTCTGTCTGGCTGATGCTGCAATACTGGACATGGTTTGTTGTACCACCAGACATCTAACGACATACTTGCCATGCATACAGCAATAAACACAGCACTACTGAACTGAACTGACTTGCGTATCATTCATTATGTATGTTGGAAGTACATGGGTCACTGGTGGGCATGGGATGCTGTGACATGATAGGTGGTATCTTGCACAGGTATCTGTGAGTGTGTGGAAAGGTGGATGGCTACACGATTGTTACACAGTGTGTCACAGGTGTGTGCTGGTTTTTGCACTGCTGCCTGTGGACACCATTCCTTACCACTTGGTGCAATGTGCACATATGTGCAGGAACAGAACTTACCGAACCTATGCATCCATGAGGTAGTCAACTAGGGTATCCCTGATCAGTGATGCATATTGACTCTGGCCCGTGATAGTCATTTCCTCAGTGGGTACACTGTCATGGTCTGTAGGCTGTGGATATATGTCTGTTGCACTGTTCAGTTCCCAGCTGTCCATGAATACCTCTGCCCTTGTCTCGCACAGATTGTGCAGCGCACAGCATGCCCCTATGACGTAGGTAGCATTGTTGATGCTGAATTCACTTCTCTTCAACAGGCACTTCCACCTCCCTTTGAGGCGCCCAAAGGCGCATTCAACCACCATGCGTGCCCTACTGAGTCTGTGATTGAAGTTGCGCTTCTTGGGTCACTCATGTCATTGTACGGCTTCATGAGCCAGGGCAGTAGGGGATAGGCAGGGTCCCCCAAAACAACAACAGGCACAGCAATTCCAGCTATGTGTCTTGGTGGTTCCATGAACAGTGTACCATTCTGCCCAAGGGTGAACAGCTTGCTGTTTTGGAACACCCTTGCATCATGGACCTTGCCTGGCCATCCCACATTAATGTCCATGAAACAATACCTGTGGTCGACAAGAGCCTGCATGATGATGGAGTAGTATGATTTCCTATTGAAGTACTCTGTGGCATTTCCTGGGGGGCATATGACTGGGAAATGGGTGCCATCCACTGCACCGCCACAACTTGGGAATCCCCAGTCCTTCTCAAATCCAAGCACTATGTCATGCACATTCTGCACCTGTGCAACCTTTGGCAGCAGCACTTTCACTATGGCACGGCACACTTCTATAACTATTTCCCCCACAGTGGACCGACCAACACCAAACAAACGGGACACTGTTCTATACTCTACATTTGCTGACAGCCGCCACAGTGCTATTGCAACTCTTTTGTCCACTGGTATTGCTGGACATAGGTGTGTATCCCTCCGGGAGATGTACGGAGCCAACTCACCACAGAGGCAGTTGAATGTCTGCCTGCACATCCGGAAGTTTGATAGCCACTGCTCATCTGTCCAGGATCGCACAATGTTGTCCCACCACACAGTGCTTTTCAGTGTGCCCACACAGCCCTGGTACTGTGCCACTTTCAAGGATACACATCAATATGTCCTGTAATCGGACACTGTGTCAAGCACACCTTGGCAAATGCTGGCAAGCCTCGTGAGGCACAACGCTGTGCAGCCCTCCTCTGTCTCCTACACCTGGCAGTCTGCAGGTTCACTGCATAATAGTGCATTATACCGGCCAAGGAACACACTGCTTTCGAAAACGCTGCCATGTTTCACACACCCTAATGTGTTCTGTGTGCATGGCAACCCTTGGCATTCTGGGACATTGATAATCAGCACCTACTGCATCTTGGGATAGCCACTGCTTCCAAGGGGTTACACCACTCCCAGTATTTTTCAATAGTGTGACAGGCTGTAACATTATCGTAACGGTTTCGACACTGTTCCTTTTGTAGTGCGGAAGCACTATAACGTTACAGGGCTGTAACGGTTTCAAACCATTACAGCTTTTAGTGGTGTAGTGTGGACAGGGCCTTAGTACCCTTTTGTGCTGCTGCTGCTGCAGATAAGTTGTCATGCAAGGCAAGATAGATGGCCACATAAAATTCCTCACATCTTCCTGCAACTAAGCTCTGATTCTAATCTCAGCTGTGTATAGCAATTCACTTTTAACAACCTTTTATGGCAACTATATGGCTAATCCTGTATAAATAGAAGTTCCCCACAAGCTGACACAAAACCAGTTCCCACCCCCATCACACCTCAGTTTACACACAACTTAACCCTCTCTTGACCAGTCAAATGTATTAGAGCTAGGGGCTTTGCTGTCTGGTTGCAGTGTCTTTGTAAATAGCTACTGTCAGCTGAGTGAGAACATAAAACAAGGCAGTTGCAGCCTGCAGACCCCTGTTATTTGACAACTGACCTTATGACTAACATTATGTGGTAGCTCTTGCTTTGTTGTTGTTTGTGTATTTTAGTTTTGCAGCAAGGGCTCAGCTGGGTTCTCTATATCACTTAGACTGAAGTAGTGCTGCTGTGACTAGGCTGGTATTCAGAGGTTGTTCTTACCTAAGCTCCAGTACCAGCCTGGTTATGGTATGAGGGTGTAGGAGACAGAGACATCTGGGCTGCTCAGCCAGACAGTCTGGAACTTGGAAACTGGACTACCATGGGACCACCTAGACATTTTTTTCTGGAAGAACATGGTAGCAGGGCGACACATGCAACATTTGAAGGGATACTTGGAAACAAGCTCTTTGAAAGACAAACATAATAGCAATATGCCTTTGGAGCTTGTGAAAGTCCATAAATAAATGGATGTTTTCAACTTTGCTCTTATCTGAAATGAGAATGAGGGAAACAACACAATATGCTAATACTAAATAGAAAAAAGTGTTTTGGTACTGTAATAGTTAATACTGCTTGTAGGACATTTATACTTTTATTTTGATTAGGTCTCACATTATTAGATGCTGGATTTGATGAAACTGAGCTGCTGTGCTGTACTTAATGGGATTTTAAATAATCAAATTATTTTACTACACTGCAAATAGCATTGTAAGATAACCTATGGTTTAGTCCAGTTAATTAAATACATTATCAAAAATAGTTCACTGAGTAATAAAATGACCAGATAAGCCCAAGGGTTAGAAATTTAGGTATTGAAAATGTTATGGCTGCTGTCCTTACAGTTGTTCTCGACAGCCCTCCCCACTATACCATATACTTACCCTCACCACCCCAATACCATCCCACTGCCATTCCTCCTTCTCCCCTTTCCTCCCTTTCCCCTTCCCTCTCCTCTTCCCCTTTCTTCACTTACCCAGACACCATCCCCTAACCCTCCTCTCCTTCCACACTATTTGTCTTGTTTTTGGAAAAAGCTTTTTAACCATTAAATTAGCAGAGTATTGTAAGGTAATGGATTAATTTATATTGTATTGCACCCATTTGACAAGATCATTCAGCATACATATATATATAGAGAACTCCCTTAGAGACTGATGCATGTTATTTTATCCATTAGTTTCACAGGAAGTGTATATATATATATATATATATATTAGTCAGATATTTATCACAATAGCACTGGTTATTTTGTTTTCATAGGAGCTATAATGTACACTATGCCACCTGATATTGAAGTTGGCTCTTATTGGGAGATTTACATTTTTGAATGAGTATTTCTACCTGTCCACTAGGAGGCACTAGCACCTTGAAAAAGTCCTAAGCACTTTCACAAAATGTTGGTGATTGTTTGCATGCAAGTTGCATGTGTGCTTTGTCATGCTGTAAAATGCTTTGTTTTTTATTTTAAATAAAATGTCTTTAAAACTTATTTGTCTGCAGACTGGCTGTACTGACTATGCGAGGGCTTGGTTCTAACTTTCCATCAGTGTTGTAGTAAGTATTTAAAATACTTAAGTAAATCTAAAGGTTGCATGGGAATATTTTTCTTTGGGGGTCTCAGTTAAAAAAGATGTAAGATGTGACTGTAAATGAATAGATTTTTTTTAGCTGGCCCAGTGGTGCAGAGGGCTAATGCACTGCAAAGCACCTTACCTAGCATCATGCCAGTGGCACAAGTTTGGAAACAAATATGGGTTATCAGTGGCTGGTGGAGGTGGAGGAGTGGGAGAGGACTGAGCAGCTGTCAGGCAGCTCTTCTTTCCCTAATAGTGGTGGGTCATCTTCCCAGCTCTTGGGTGCCACCAGGTGGAGGCCTGGTGGTGTGGCAGCACTTATGCTGGTGGGGGGCCAAATAGACAGCAGGGAGAATGGAGGGAGGCCACAATTCCAGAACTTGCGTGTGCCTCTATGAACTTCCATGCTGCACCACAGCTCTAGGATGGGAGGGAGAAAAATCTGGTGGAAAAGAGGGCACTGGAGCTACATGAAACCTTGCCCAAGGTGCCACAACCCACCCTGCCAGTGTCAGTGTGGCTCAGTTGCTACCGCATCCACCTCAGGACCAGAAGGTCATGGGTTGTTGTCCCACACTGGGATTGGATTCATACCTAAAACGCTGGCATCCAAGTGCAGTATTAGGGGGGTGCTGTACTGCTGGGGTGTGCCGTCCTTCAGATGAGACATTAAACTGAGGTCCTTTCTACCCATCCTGGTGCTGTCCTGGTGGGTGTCCAAGTGGAAGTAAAAGAACCCAGGGCACTCTTTGCAAAGAGTAGGGGACATTTTTGGTGTCCTGGCCATCATTCCCCTTCCCATAAAATGGATCATGCAATTTTCCAGTCTGTGTGTGGGTGTTGATGTGTGATATGGCTGCCACTACACATTCAATCACTTCACTACCAGTCTAGCAGTGATTGTAAAGTGCTTTGGGATGCACTGTGTATGAAAAGTGCTATATAAATGTTGATTCTTCTTCTTCTTCTTCTTCTGCCACTCCAGTAATGGGTGGGGACTTCTGGATGAGAATAACTGGGAGGGAGGATGGCCCTCCACCCCTAGCCTCATAGTTGGGGACAGTACATGGTGGAAGTCCCCAATGGAGAGAAGTATGAGACAGCCGATGGTACTCAGGGATGAGGTGGAAGAGCTGCCCAGTCAGCCCTGAAGAGGAAGAAAACCTTTTTTTTTTAAAATAGATTTTTAATGCTCCACAATCAGGAGTTGGGGGGGTGATCCTGGTTACCAGGACATTAGGGTTAGCTATACTGCCTTATCCCAGTTAAACAGTTTTAGTAAGTTGCCTGTCTAGACACTTAATATTTTCCCCATAGGATCTCCTGAACCCAACTTGTCAAAGTATTTGTGGTAACATTTGCAGTTAATGATTCCCAGACCTGCAGCATTGAGCAGATAGTCTTCTAGCAGTGTGCAAAACTGAATTGTAACCAATAATTAATAAAACTTGTATCATTCAAGATATCAGGTAAAATAACTAATCCTGCCCTTCAGAGGACTACAGGGGCACTGCATAACAATGCAAAGAAGTAGTTTACAGGTATTTTGAGTTTTCTGGGTTCCTTTTTTTTTAAAAATTAATCATAGTGGTAGCAAGGGAAATAAACTGTCACTGCATCTGGCACTAGGTGAGAAGTGTGAACCCAATAACAGCGTTGTTCAAAACAGCACTGCAACAAGGGTGCCCACAATAACAGTGCCTGCTGAGATAACAGAAACAGCAAACAAAATGTAAATTTATGATTTTGTGTGGGACTCTGCCCCCCGTGCTACCCCTTCCCCCATTACTAAATTAATCAATTCCAAGTCAGAGATGGATTTCGGGGACAAGTGAAATTTGGTGGGGGAGGTACTGTGAGATGGGACTTGTAACACTTTTGGGAAACCCATCTCACAGTAAAAGACTGGACACTGGGAACAGAACACTGGTCTCCAGAACTCTGCTGGCCAAGCTGCTCTATGCCTTAACCCTCTCCACCATGGGAGAAGCTTGGCCAGCCTCCAACATTTTCCAGCCTTTGTTATCACCCTCTGGTGAGTTGGACAGCTACAGGGATAGTGATAAATGCATTTTCTTGTTCTACCCCTGTCGCTGTACATGGTACGCTCTTTTGACAGTGCTCTTCTTTAATATGCTGTGACCGGATACACTACATCCTTATCAAGCCACAAATCACATATGTGCACAGGGCACTCAGTTCCCTACTGCTGCTCAAAAATGTGAGGTGTACATCTCTGGAGCTGTTTAAATACTGCAATATAATATTGCTATACTGTATTTTATATTTCTTTATATTTCTTTGTACATTTAGTAGAGATGGTATTCTGAAAGTTGAGTTTTTTAGCAACTGGAATGGAGTTGTGCCTTAGAGCTACTTACAAAATGGAGAGTTGAGAAGGCTGTGTGGTTGGCAGCTGAGAAGGGCTCTGAGGTGTGTTTTTGATGCTGAAATTTGGGTTGTCTGTAGTACTAGTAGCTGTAGTCTTTATTTTTAACTGGTACATTTTATATTCAATATAACAAGGACATAAGTTATTTTTTATCACTGTAAAATACTAATAAAATGCACAAAAACACATCAAAAAGTAAAGACTTTTCTGGGGCCTAGGTATCTGAACATAACACTTTTCTGCTGAAGGGTACTTGCCCCCACATAAATGCTACTTCAACCACGCCTGGTGGAATTCAAAATGAACCCAGTAGTAAGAGCATCAGAGCCCCAAATCCAACTGTGGTTCATTCTCAATTTGCACTTTGTTATTTGCATTGCAGGAAAGATATTTTTCCCTTAGTGTCATCTGAAGCAGCATAGTAGATTATATTATCACTCTGATTCTTGTGGCTTGCAAGCTGACATTTTCTGTAACTGCAACAATTTTCAAATCTCCCTACACTAACATCAGAAGAGGGCTGCAACAGCGGAAGATTCAATATCCTAGACAGTGCATGTCTTCACTTGGCTATATACAGTCATAGAGGACTCTTATGTAGCCCCTTGGGGAGAAGAATGGGACTGGCAAACATCTATGATTGTAGCTTGTTGCTCTAAATCATTTACTGCAGGCTACTTTTATCTCACACTGCTGCAGCCCTCTTCTGATGTTAGCTGTAGGGGAATTTGAAGGTTGTTGTGCTTACAGGAAATGTCTCCTTGCAAGCCAGCAGAATCAGTGTGATACAACTGCTGCACGGCTTCAGTAAACAGTAAAGAAAAACTAATGTTGTTTGCAATGCACCCAGATAGGGTAGATTGGGAACAAGGGTGTGGGTCTTGTTTAATGTTGCTTACTGTTCTTTCCTGGCCCTGCTTTTAAAGAATGTATAAAGTGAAGTGTGAGTGATCTTAGCAGATTTGCAGACCACAATGTTTCTTTCCCCCTACATTTGTTAATTTAAAAAAGTAAAATAAATACACAAGTAAATAAATAAACTCTATTATCCATTCATAGCAGCTGCAAAGTCATCTGGTGAAGTTGATGAGTTTGTTTCAGCTATGACAGCGGGCAGTGGCCAATACCACCCAGGCCAGACCAGTGTCAGTGTGCAGTGGTGGGGTGGCTCACAACATTGTCACCATGGGACCCTGCTCCATCTCATTATCTTGCCCTCAGTCATTTACTGTCATGCAGTGAATGAACGACTGATGATGATGATGATTGTTATGGAGGATGATGAGATGTCATGTCATCCCAAAAACCCGATCCGTTTATAGTAGCTGTGAAGTCATCAATTGCCCATAGAAACATAGGAACATAGAAGTTGACAGCAGATAAGAACCACAAGACCCATCCAGTCTGCCCATTTCTTTTTCTACCTTATGAATATGCCATTGGCTTTTACTCTGTCAATGGCCTATCTATTCATTCTCATCTGTATTGCTCCTGTATGCCTATCCCATGCCTGTTTGAAGCTCTGCACTGTATTCATATCCACCACTTCCTGAGGTAGGCCGTTCCATGCATCCACCACCCTTTCTGTGAAAAAGAACTTCCTCACATTACCCCTTAATCGGCTTCCCTCTAATCTCATTCTGTGTCCTCTTGTCCTGCTATTTTTCTTATATTGAAACATGTTAGACTCTTTCATCTTGTTAATGCCCTTAAGGTGTTTGAATGTTTCTATCATATCACCTCTCTCCCTTCTTTGCTCTAGGGTATACATATTGAGCACCGTTAATCTGTCCTCATATGTTTTCTGATACAGTCCCTGCACCATTTTGGTTGCCTGTCTCTGGACTGCCTCAATTTGGTTAATGTCCTTGTGAAGGTGTGGCCTCCAGTACTGCATGCAGTACTCCAGATGGGGCCTAACCAGTGTCTTGTAAAGAGGGATTATTACCTCCCTCTTATGACTTGTGATACGCCTACTAATACACTCCAACATCCCTCTAGCCTTACCTACTGCTTTAGTGGTCTGCTTGGATGATTTCAGGTCATCAGTGATGATGACGCCCAAGTCTCTTTCTTCCCTTGTGATTGCCAGCAACTCCCCTCCCAGCCTATAGGTGGCTTCAGGGTTTCTCTTCACTATGTGCATGATCTTGCACTTCTTTGTGTTAAACCCCAGTTGCCACTCTTCTGACCAGTTTGCTAGTTTATTCAGATTTCTTCTTATTCTGCCCACCCCATCTGGATCATCTACTCTGTTGCAGATCTTGGTGTCATCTGCAAACAGACAAACCTTACCCTCCAGTCCATCTGCAATGTCACTGATGAAGATATTGAAGAGGACTGGCCCCAGGACTGATCTCTGAGGCACCCCACTTGTGACTTGCATCTCTTCTGACTGTATACCGTTTACCACAGCTCTCTGTTTTCTGCCCGTCAAACAGTTTGCCACCCAGTTGACCAATGTCTGACCCACCCTGAGCCTACCCAGCTTATTAATCAATCTTCTATGTGGAACAGTATCAAAAGCTTTGCTGAAGTCAAGGTAAGCAACATCAACTACTCCCCCTTGGTCCACCACTCTGGTTACCCAGGCAAAGAAATCTATGAGATTAGTTTGACAGGACCTTCCTTTTGTAAACCCATGCTGTCTTGGATCCTGTGCTCCTATGGATTCCAGGTTTTGCACTATCCTTTCCTTAAGGAGTACCTCCATAATCTTGCACACTACTGAGGTAAGACTGACTGGTCTGTAGTTCCTGCCTCCTCCCTGCTACTGCTGTTGTGGAGCGGGATCACGTGAGCCCTTCTCCAGTCTTCTGGGACCTCTCCTGTGCTCAGAGACTCACTAAACAGTTCTGATAATGGCTGTGCTAGTTCCATCCTTAGCTTCTTTAGTACCCTGGGATGTATGCCATCAGGTCCCATTGCCTTGTCCACCCTGAGCTTATTGAGCTCTTGTAGGACCCTTTCTTTTGTGAAGGGACTAGTGAACACCTCCCTCCCCACTGTGTCCATGGTGCTGAGCTGTGGGCCCTGCCCTACCTTCTCTTCAGTAAATACTGAGCAGAAGTATTTGTTTAGGATAAATGCTTTTACAGGGTCCTCCTCCTCACATGCCCCCTTATCCCCTTTGATCTTAGCAATACCCCCTCTGGACTTTCTCCTTTCACTAATGTATCTATAGAAAGTCTTGTCACCTTCTTTTACTGTCCATGCTAGTGTTTCCATGGTTTGGGCCTTTGCATGCCTTACTGCCTTCCCCGTTTCCCTAAGGGAAGTTTGGTATGCCTCCCTATCTTCATCCTTCTGCATTTCCTTGTATTTTCTGAAGGCCAGCCTTTTGGCTGTGACCTTTTCTGCTACTGTGTTTGAAAACCAAAGTGGTTTCCTTCTTCTTTTGCACTTCCTTTTCTCATTAACACAATGGGATGTTGCTTCAAGTATTGCATCTTTAATGCTTGCCCACTTTGCCTGTACCCCCTCACCTGTATTTCTTTTTGCCAGGGCTAGCTTAACTCTGTTGGCCATCTTATCAAAGTCAGCTCCTCTAAAGTTTCATATTTTTGCCTTGGAATGGGATGATTTTGTTCTAGTGGCCAAATTGAACCATACCATGTGATGGTCACTGGCACCCAGGTAACCTTCTACCTGGAGATCTGTGATCCTTTCCCTGCCCATGGTGAAGTTGGTGAGTTTGCCTCAACTATGATGGGGGGCAGTGGGCACCAAGGCCAGGACTGTGTCAATGTGCAGCCAATGGTTCTCCTAACTTACTTTCATCTCAGTCATTTCCTCTTATGCGCTGCGTGAATCATTGATGACTGTCAGTCAGGATGATGATTATGATAAGTAGTTATGACTGCGTCTGAGACAAGTTCATGAGGATAATGAAGATCACATTATCAGACAGTTATCTGACATTTCACTGGACATTAAAAATTGACATATCTATGTGACCCCTAACTAAATTTAAACCTAAATCAACAAGTGATATACACTGTTTGCTTGTAAATGCTAGAAGTCTGAATAATAAGATGGATGAGCGGCAGGCAGAACTAAGTGGGGGAACACAAATGGCATTTATCACTGAGACCCGGTGGATGGGAGATGTTGCATGGGGACGTCATATCTCTGGATATGACTTATATCACTTGGATAGAAGAGACAAAAAGGAAGGGGGTAGCTGCATATATATATCAAACACCCGAAAGTCCACAAATATCTCTGATAAGATAAAAGAAAATGTGGGGACGGGACCTAAGACTATTCGGATTAGGTTGGAAACAGGTAGGAGCACACCCATCCTTATAATGGTATGCTATAGGCCCCCAGCACTTTCTACAGAGACTTCCAGGGAAATGAATCAAGAAATAAAAACAGCATGTGAGTTAGGAAGGGTCCTAGTGGTGGAAGACCTAAATTATAGGGATATCAACTGGCAGGATCTTAAAGCAGGATCCCCTCTCAGTTTAGAATTCTTGGAATTGTGCCTGGAGATGGCTATGACTCAAAATGTTGTAACCCCCACAAGGGGAAATAATATATTAGATTTAATATTGTCCACTAGGGAAATTAACATTACATCCTGTGTAACCACCCCCCCTTTAGGGAATAGTGACCATAGTGGGTTATCCTTTACTCTCGCACACTATATTCCCGTCACCAAGGGATGTAGGAAGGTATATAAATTTCACCAATCTGGTATTATTTATTTGTTTATTGAGAAATCAGATTACAACCTTTGAGTCAGAGACTCATTTCCAAAGGCTCCATGTCAGTTTACAAGACATATACAAGAAGCAGTCATTATACAATAATACAATGGGGTAGAGGAAGGGGGACAACAGGGGATAAACAATGCATGACAAGTATAAGCTGTGTACAGAAAGAAGGAGACGTGATAAAAAATAGCAGGGCATGAACAGGGTTGCTAGTCCTATAAAGGTAGGCTAACTAGACAAGCCCTTCAGGGGACTTGTGAACGTCAGTAAGTAGTACAATTAGCAGTTATTACAAGGCCTATATGCTTAACAGTCGATGCGAGAAGTCGTATTGCCAACATTGTCATAAATACACCATACCAGGGATGGGGATGTTTATGACCTATAGGTCTAGGCAGTCTGGGCAGATATCTGCTTATTAGTGGGAACAATGGCAGAGGCGGGTGGAGATTATGTGGTTCTTGAGGGCTGTTTTGAAGGGGCCTAGTCTGGTGATAGAGGTGATGGTCTGGGGGAGTTCATTGTACCAGGAAGGTGCTCTGTAAGAGAAGGACAGCTGTGCCAGGGAGATTGAGACCCTGGGAACAGTCCATGTTAATTTATCTGCCGCCTGGGTGTTTGTTGCGGTATGTGCCGTGCGGAGGGAGGTTGAGACTCCAGTGGGAGTGAGGCCTAGTTGGATTTTTTCAGTAAGTAGACATGTTTGATAATGTATTCTTTCATATAGGGTTAGGATTTTTGTTAGTGCATACAGGGTGCAACTATGGGTACGCGTGTCCATTCCAGCAAGGAGCCTACAGGCTTTGTTAATGGATAGGTGGATTTTATTTAGTGCAGTGTGGTCAGTGGCCAAGTAGACAGAGAGCCCATCATCTACAAGGGAGAGAACAGAGGAGGTAACAGCAATGTTTAGGGCCTCTGGGGATAGGCAGGCTTTGTGCTGATACAGCAATCCTATGTGTATATTAATGGTGGAGGAAAGATTACTTATATGTAAGTGGAATGAGAGACTAGGATTGAAGGTAATGCCCAGATATTTATAGGTGTAGACCTGTTCCAGCAGGAGGAGGGTTTTGGAAAAGGTTGATAGCTGGGCATTGTGGTCTTTATTCTGACGGTGGGTAAACAGCATTGATTTGTTTTTTTTTACATTGACCACGAGTCTGTGGGAAATTAATCAAGAAATAAAACAGCATGTGAATTAGGAAGGGTTCTGGTGCTGGGAGACCTAAATTATAGGGATATAAACTGGCAGGGTGTATTAATGAAATTAATGCTGCACTAGAGCATATAGACTGGGATAGTATATTGACAGTCATATCCTTGGAAGATATGTGGAATGTTTTTAAGAATAAACTATTTGTAGCATGTGATAAACACCTGAAGAAAGTAAAGTTATATAATACTAGGGGAAAAAAAAACTTAAATGGTTAAGCAGGGATATTCAAAAACTCTTGCAACAAAAACAGAACTTGTTTAACCTATGTAAAAATCACGGGTAGAATCCTCAAATATGGAGTAAATATAAAGTAGTGCAGGCTAAATGTAAGAAGCTCATAAGAGTGAGGAAAAAAGAATGGAAGTGAATCTAGCATCCTCGGCCAACAGAGATAACATGCAACAGTTCTATAGTTATGTAAACTCCCTGAGAAAATCTAATCATAATGTGTGCTCTATAAAAAAGGGAAATGAAATCATCTCAGACCCACTTAAAGTGGCAAATATATTTACTTTGGTACAGTGTTTTCTGGTAAGCAGCAAAGTAAACTTAATATTAAATCAAACGATGAGAGACCCATAAGTATTACTGCAAACGTAATTCTGGAAAAGATTGAGATCCTAAAAAGTACTTACTCTGCAGGCCCTGATAATATTTCAAATAAGATGCTTAAACTATTGTCCAACAGTGTAGCAGTACCTCTGGCTATACTGTTTAATGAATCCCTTGTAAGCGGGACTGTGCCAAGGGATTGGTTGAAGGCAAATGTGGTGCCCATACATAAGAAGGGAAATAGGGCAGACTATGCAAATTATAGACCCATTAGTCTTACTTCAGTCCCTGGTATACTTATGGAATCCATTCTGAAGGATATCATTGATGCTCACCTAAAAAGAACTGGTCAAGAGGATAGAGAGCAGCATGGATTTGTTGGTGGGAGGTCGTGTGTAACAAATCTGCTTTGTTTTTATGAAAAGATTTCAGAGGCACTGGATAGGAGGCAGAATGGTAGATTGTATTTGTTTGGCTCTAGCAAAGGCTTTTGATAAGGTTCCCCGCCACCAGGTCCTTCACTGTCTCACTGATATAGATGTAGATGACAGAGTGGTGTGCCGGATCGCAGTCTGGCTGAGGGGGAGGACGCAGAGGGTGTGTTTACATGGGTATTATTCAGATAAGGTGGGAGTCACCAGTGGGGTCCCACAGGGGGCAGTTCTGGGCCTGGTGCTGTTCAAACTTTTTATGTCCTCTATGGGTAGGGATAGCTCTGGCTGGATTAGTAAGTACGCAGATGACACTAAAATTGCTACAATAATAACAGACCCAGAAGGAGCTAGAGACCTACAGGCTGATCTGAATAGTATATATGACTGGGCAACATCTAGGGGTATGACATTTAATGTGGACAAGTGTTGTGTAATACATCTGGGGAATCATAATGGTATGCAGAATTATTATATGAATGGTAAGGTGCTACAAAGCTCCATCGAAGAGAAAGATCTGGGAATTTTTATAGACCATAAACTGACTTTCCACTCACATGCAAATAAACAGATTGTAAAAACTAAACAGATGTTACACAACATTAAGAGAAATTTTAGGAATCGTAATAAGGAAGTGATTCTGCCCCTGTATAGGGCATATGTCAGACCAATCCTTGACTATGGGGCCCCTGTGTGGGGACCCATAACCAAGGGAGCAGTGAATGATATTGAAAGGGTTCAAAGGCAGGCCACTAAATTGATACATAATATTAAAAATATGCCCTATGAAGGGCACTTGGAGTATTTAAAGCTTATGTCCCTTCAAACAAGAAGGGTCAGAGGAGATTTACTACTTTGTTATGATATAATGGGGATGAATATTTATTAAATGAATTAAACCTTCAATTTAAAAATGACACTAAGGGTACAAGATGTCACCCTCTCCAGCTTAAGCACATAAAGTATAATATTAACAGAAGGAGGACCTTCTTTACACAAAGAGTGGAATGAGCTCCCCTTGTTGCTTATTTGCTCCAAATCAAAGAAACATTTTAAAACTCAGCTGGATAGATATTTTATGAAGGAGGGTAACATGACCACATAAGGGGGGTTGGAAGGGAGCAGCTATCGGCTATTCTTTACCATCTGGCCTCCTTAGCTCCCACAAACCTTTGTATGAACCTTTGTATGAACATTTGTTATATCAAAGGTAGATAGGCTAGTGATGCTTAGTTATGTGGTTTCTGTATATCATGTAGCAGACAAGCAGCTTTGGCTAAATTGAGAGACAGCAAGTTGGCATTTTTGTGTAAAAGAAATCAAAGAAAATTAGAAAAAATGTTACTGAGTGGGTACTGTGAAAATGTAATGTTGTTAGGCTGAACAGGTAAAGGAGACCCTGGTTAATCCTAATTCCTGCATGTTATACCACATCCACCACACCACAATCATCATAGATAAGGAAGGAGCATGGTTGGAGGTCCGTACATTGAATATCACAGAAGAAGGCTGAAATGCAACTGACTCTATACACTTCAAGTAGCAGTTTTGTAATGCACCAGTTTTTTTCAGGACTCAGTTAGTCAGTTTAATTTTCCCTTCCAAAAAATATCCATTTTTGCATTTACTGGAGGCATGGCAGGCCCTAGCAGTAAAAAACGAATTATGTGTTTTTGGTAAACATTACGTGCCATCATCACATCAGAAATATTTAATAGCACCATGACCAGCTCACTTAAAATGCTGACCCCTGATATTTTCTGGTGAGTTAAAATAACAAATACTGCTTCTTGAATTGTTATCATTGGCTTTTTCTTTCACGTGAAATGTTGTCATTGGATGTAAATACCAAATAGCATGAGGCTGGTAAGGTAAATAACACAGATCAGCTCATTGTCTAGGGTTATTGATAGATTGAATGGAAATGATATGGCAATGGCATATAGCTTTAATGGTATGATAAATATTACATTCAGTCAAATAACTGTCTAGGAATGGATTATATATAAATAAAGTGTAGGGTGTCTGCATAATACTTATTATAAATAGGGGGATGTTTTACATACGGCAAAGGCCAGCCAGGGACAAAGCTGGTGGCAGCATGGGCCCAGGTGGCACTACTACATAAAAACTTTTTTTAAAGTTACATTAAATCATTATGCCAACACCTCCCACAGCCTACCATTGCTTTACTGTCACAAAAGTCCACAACAAAATACTACTATTCCCAGTATGTTTTGTTGCAGTGTAAAAGTAGCTGCACTTCAAAGTTTTTATCACCAAGTCTGTTTCTTCTAGCTGTGAGGACCTGTCCACCAATGCTGATCAATCTTTCTACAGGAATGTAATGCAGGAATATTTTCTTTATTGTTGGGAATGTTTGTAAAGTTTCAGTTGTTTTATTGGTGTCTTTTTAGTACTGTTTTAGTTCATGAACTCTACTTTCTAATAGAGGTGAAAATGTGTTGAACCTGATTTTTTTTTTAATTTTAATTGTAACTGTAGTTACATATTACTGGATCCACTGTCAAATAGTGATCACAACATGATTCTATTTAAGATTAATATAGGTATCATCCAATGCAGTAAGGTAATAGATTGGTTTGATTACAGCAAGGGGGATTACAAAAGCATGAAAGCTGTATGGAAAACCGGGATTGGAACACTGAGATAGGAGGAAAGGATGCTCAACAGGCATGGATGCTATTGAAACAAAAATTGCAGATATTAAGGGCTAAAAAAGAGAATATATAACAGGAGATGGAAGGTCCCACCTTGGTTTAATGCCAATGTACAGCAATTAGTTTCAAGAGAAAAGAGGCACTATAAAATAATGACATCCAATCCTACAGAGTCAAATAAAACTAGATACAGGAAAACTATAACAGCATGCAAACAAGAAATAAGAAAAGTCAAGAAATCATGTGAGGCGAGGCTAGCTAAAATAAGGCAGATCCAAAGCTTCTGTACAGATATATAAACTCCCTAAATTATAAGTCCTCGACAACAGGACCACTTACGTACAATGGTGATGAAATAATGGACAATAAAAAAGCTGGAATTTTTAACAATTATTTTGGAAGTGTTTTCCAAAGGTCCTCTGAATTAGCATTCACTACAAACCAGGAAGTAGGAGATGATCCTATCTTAGGAAAGATTGAGAGAACTGAGGTGTTGGATAGACCTCGAGGATTTGAAACATCCAAGTCACCTGGACCAGATGACCTGGGATAACAGTTATTTAACAAACTGGCATATGAAATAGATGCACCATTGTCTTACATATTTAATAGGTCACTGGACATGGTGGAGGTGCCAGATGACTGAAGAACGGTGGTAGTGGTCCCTATATATAAAAAGGGTCTGAAAAGCAACACACAGAATTATAAACCTAGCAGCTTGACTAATATAGTGGGAGAAATTATGGAAAGCTTCATTAAGGACAGGCTATTTAGACAGGAAAAATAACTAAATGTAATACATAAGCATCAACATGGCTTTACAGAAGGAAGGTCCTGCACAACAAACATATTGCATTTCTATGGAAAGATGTGCCTAAATCTTGACAACAGGGTTCCTACAGATGTCATATAGCTAGACTTTAAAAAAGCTTTTGATGTAGTGCCACACACTGAGCTAATCAACAAATTAATGGAGTTCAAAATTCACCATAAACTAATAAATTGGATCGAAATTGTGCTACATATATGGGATCAAAGGGTCAAAATACAGGGGTATGTGTCACAATCTATGAAGGTGATGAACAGTGTGCCACAGGGTTCTATTCTGGGACCTGTGATATTTAAGCTATATATTTCAGACATTGGGAAGAATTTATCATCTGAGTACAGTGTCTTTGCAGACAACACCAAGTTGAGTAAAAGAGTAGATACCATCGAATACATTGGAACGTTGCAGAGAAACTTGAATAAACTGACAATGTGGGCCTAGAAGTGGGGAATGACCTTTAACACTTTAAAATGCAAGGTAATGCCTTTCAGAAAGACAAATCCTGTATATAGTTACTTCCTACAAAAGGATTTACTAGAAGTAACAACTAAAGAGAAGGACTTGGGGATCATGACAACAATCAATCTGAAAACTAGTACCCAATGTAATGAAGTGTTTAGAAAAAAAATGATTTGATTAATACTATAAATAGGCATTTCATTAGTAAAACAAAGGAACTCACATTTTTTACTGTATAATGCATATGTTAGACCTAACTAGATTACCTCACACAGTTTTGGTGTGCATTAATCAGTACGGAAATATACAAATTAGAGCGCATACAGAGAAAAGCAACAAGGATTATCAAGGGGATAGAAGACAAGTCATATGAGAGTAGACTGAAAGAACTCAGGTTAAACACTCTTCAAAACAAACACATCAGGGGAGATCTGCTCTTGATGTATCAGGTATTCAATAGGGAGGATCTAATGGAAGGAATAAACTTTAAATACAGAATAAATCAAAATGTAAGAGTATGTGATAAACAATTGCAACCTAACACTTAAAACAGAAAAGAGGAAGAAATATTTTACACAGAGAATAGTGGGAATATGGAACAGCTTACCTTCTGAGGTTGTCAGTAGCAGTAACTTTAATGGATATAAGAATAATTTGGATAAATACCTGGCAGAGAAGGGACTAAAAAATCATAACAACTAAAGGGGACAGCTCAGATGGGCTTTATGCCTTCTGGTGTCTCTATAAATCAAAGTGAAATTAAAGTGAAAAAAAAAAAAAGCTCCACCACAGCCAGGTTGTGGATTTTCTTCAAACTTGAAGTCATCATCACCATCCTCATGTCTGCTGTCAGACAATGGGCATCCATGAACAATATCTTCCTGATGTGACAACAACAGCAATTCATTTTCAAACATATCTTTTGCTGCATGAGCTTCTTCCTCATTCCCAATCCATTTAAGATGAAGCTGTGGTAAAGTGATGCTTGCTGGAATCAGCTCCCTCTGCTGAAAACTGGTACCAAAGCGAGTGTTCACAGCTTTCATAATTGCATCAAGAAAGGCGATACATAACGTATTCCTGGTTTCATATCAAATAACTTCTTTTTCAAAGCCACCAATGTTGGAAGAAGATATTCTGCCTGTAGAATATTCAAGGAGTTTGCTAAAGACAGCACTACTTTGCAATATTCCGCCAAGAAAGCGATGTCATTTGTTCTAAACCTTGAGAGGCCAAGTTCTTCACAAACGTTAAGCAAATCATCTTCACCTTCTTCAATGATGGATTTTATTTTTACAACTGCTCTGTAGTGAGAATTACACTTTGTGTCATTGGGGACAAGCAACCAATTTGGCACCACTTTTGTCAGAGACAAGTTCACTTGCCTGTGAACTGTGGAGTACCTTGTTCCAAAGAACTCAGCATTTGGCTGTTGTGTTTAAGTAGATGCAAGTAGAGTCCAGCTGCTGGAACTGAGCATGACGTCTGCTTTACCTGTTTGATTCTGCCTGGTAGTCAAGTACAGGTTTTTTCTGTCCAAGAAACCTTTCCACCATGTAAAATGTTAAATTCCAGTGGGTTTGAACTTCCTGCTTTAATGTATGCAGTTATATGTTGTTTGACCTCTGCAGCCCCTTCAGGATTTTTTGTGCTTTCACAGAGTGGCTGAAATGCCCACATATTTTCCTAGTAAGACCTAACAGGTTTTCAACATTTCTGTTTCCATTTAAGAAATTATGGATGAGAAGATTTGAACAATGTGCAAAAGATATGTGTTGGTAGTTGCCATCTCGAACAGCTTTGACTATGTTGGCACCATTATCTGATACTATGAACCCTGGAGATAAGGAATGTGGAGTAAGCCATTTCTGGAATTATTTTGCCGCTTCCATGAAATAGTCACATCAGTGTGGTTTTCCTCAAAAGCTGTGACACATAATACAGCCTGGTTTCTACTGCTTATAGTAGAGCAGGGATTATTACTTTCTGACTGAAAACTTTCCCAATGAGCTGTAACAGCCATGTAGTCAGCTGTTTAGCTGCTGGTCCATATAGCTATGCTTATGTGAACCTGTTTCACCTCAGAGAGTTTCAACTGACCGCACTACACACCAAATCATTCCACAGTGGAACAGCCTTTTTCAAGAAATATGTTCAACAGAGAATGGTGTACTGTGGTTCAATCCAGTTCATGAACTTGATGAAACCTTTTTGGGGAAAAAAATCAAAAGGAAGTTGACAATCGTCGAACGGCTGTGCAACGGCTCTATTTAACAGCTGCCATGTTGGATGCTTGCGGGTAAATTTTGATGTCATTGCAACACTTTTTTTTAATGTTAGTTGATGAGAATCACAAGATATTCTTAATTTTGGGGGGAATGTATATTTCAAGCCATTTTCGTGTGGAGTATAACTTTGGGATTTTGCAGTACTTGATGGTGCCAGAAGAAAACAATCTACATCTGGGAAGACTGCAAAAACACATCAAGTGCTTTAATGTCATTTCCTGCTTCCAGTTTATTGTCACTATGATCACTGCTGCCACCACCTCTGCTACTGCCCATATCAATCACAATGTCCTTTGCCTTGCCCCACTCAAGTGGGTGTTTTGCCTTTGCATGTCATATTGTTACTGATGTTCCAAAATTTCCCACTTTGCCACCATGACTGACACTCTTTTTGTGCAGACTGCATACAGCTCAAGACTTGCCTGCAGGGTCAACATAAAATAAATTCCACACTAAAGACTTACTTTTTGTGCTTTGTACCATGGTACCTGGCACTATTTCTTGCACAGTTAAGGGACTTGGAGGAAACCCTACAGTACACTATTATTTCCTTGTTGACGTGAATTGTTCTTATTCATGCTCATCTTCTTTTTCCTACATTTAGCATATCTTTTTTCTGTACTTGCCTCTCATGCATTACAGTAGCATCCTCTGCTACTCCCTCATTGAAACTACAGATCTCATTGCCAAAGATTCAGAAGAACTGGAAGTGCTGCCATCATCATGTGGGACATAGCCTGGGCTATACCATTCCCTTTCCCTACTATCACCACTGTCTTTATCAGCATTTGCTGCCTCAGCATCTGAGCTAATATTTGAGGAGGATGCCTCCTTGCATGCTGCTTCAGCAGCAGGAAATATCCTGGCACATTTCAAAACATTCAGTACCTCTACAAGTAACTCAAGTCAGAGCTTTCCAAAATTCTACTATCATTTTATTACTAACATGCCTTTTTGGTTCAGGAGGACATTTAGTGCCAGTCCTGGTGATGTTATTATTATTGTCGCTATGTTCTTCATTAGTGGTATGATTCATATTGTCCACATCATTAACAGCTGCACATGCAGCAGCACTGTGTTTTCTGTTAGTAGACTTAGACTGGGAAATACGAGACATAGTAGATACATCCGTAAAAGGAATGGGTATTGTTTCATTAACTGTTGTAGAGACAGATAGCATAGCTGACTATGTCACAGACAGTAATACATGACAGAGCTAGGGGCACCTAACAGACAGTGTAATACAGCCTAAAGGGCTTTTGCTATGCTGCAGAGAGAAATCACATACAATGTAGCTATATCACAGTAAGAAGTTACGGGGCTCAGGGCACCAAACAGAAGGTGTAATACAGCCTAAATGGCTTTCCCTATACTGCAAAGAGAAACACAGTGTGGCTAATGTCACAGACAAGGCTTGGGGCACCTAACAAATAATGTAATATAGCCTAAATGGCTTTCACTATGCTGCAGAGAAACACACAGTGCAGCTAATGTCACAGACAGGGCTCAGGGCACCTAACAGACAGTGTAATACAGCCTAAATGACTTTCGCTATGCTGCAGAGACACAAACAAACTGCCGGTCACAGTTTCTTTTGTCCCCTCTTGCTCCTGCTCTCCCCAGCATGGCATCATTGGATGATCCCTGACTCCCCCCCCCCAGATATAATTTCAGTCCTCAATCCCTTTGCTCTGTCATGGAGGTTTTACTTTTTTGGGGTTATTTTTATAAGTTTTTGCCACAATTTAGGCACAAATGCAGAGTGAGTGCCTGATTCCTTCCACTCTCTTCAGACTCCAGCTGCTATCTGCTCAACGGGCTCACAACAGACAGAACACAGACACCACTGACCAATCAGATAATAAGTCTGGTGTCATGTGCTTCTAATTCTGCTGTGAACTCATGAAGAACCACATAAGTTGCCCTTTCATGCCTGTTCCCAGCCTGGGAAGGAGTCCCAGGACCTCACAGATTGCCTGTAACACATTTCAAACAAATGGTCAGAGCCAACATGGCTACACCAAGCTTTTACGCCATCCCTGGGTGTTATAAACAGCTCTTGGGCATTGCAGTGAAATTGAACATGGAGAGCTTTTACTTGACCACTACTGCAGTGAAATCTGATACAGACAGCTTTTAGGACTGCCGCTGGAGTATACTGTGCACAAGATGATGTCGATGGCATGACTGCACATGCGCGATACTTGAGCATGTGCAGTCTGTCTCGCCTGCCATCTTGTGTGCAGTGGCTGTCACTTCTGGGGTTCAGGAAGAAAAAGAAGTACCCATGAAGTGGATGTGTTTATGTGGCTGGCAGAGAGAAAGGGACACATAAACACAACCACTGGAAAATGTGCAACAGCACTGTTGATGCACACCGGACAGTGGTCTGGTCACATGTTTCCACAGTGCTCTTGTAAGATGATGGCATAACGTCTGCAGAGCTCCACTCACGCAACACTATAAATTACCCATTACCCAACCTGTTACCTGTGTCAAAATTACCTGACCTGTGAAGTACACTGTTATGTTGGATAGGGTAATACATCACCCGAACAATATCCAGCCTACCTGATCCAGTTACCTGACAGGTAGCCCATCCCTATTTTTCAGATCACCTCACACTAGAAATTAATGCTGCTGCTGCTCCTAGTGCTATCTGCAGACTGCATTAATATTCTGCTCAAAGTCAGATTGGCTCTTGGTCCTGGTGATTAGCTCTGATTTAACATATTTTATTACTCAGTCTAATGGCTCTCTCTTCCTGATGTCATTGTCTGTGTCTCTCTGTCTGGTGGTAAAGAACCTTTAAAAAACAAAACAACAAATGCTGTTGCATTCAGCCTAGCTCAGCACACTTATGTGTTCTATTACTACTACTACTACTACTACTACTACAGTAACTATACCCAACCTATTTTTGTTTCAGAACAATTATCTAACCTCTACTCTTCTTGCATACTCCCTGAATATTAGTAACCCCATCACTCAACAATACAACCACTATGATGCAGTAGTCTCATCTCCTCCAACTACATCATCATGAATGGCTACTGTTCTGTGTTAGGTACCCCAAGTACAGGAATGATGCAGTGAGACTTGAAAGACTGTACCTATAAACAAACACATTTTTGTGTAGTAACACCAGTATGGAACATGTTTTTAAACTATAAAACAAAAAGGGATCAGAATCAAACAATCAGCAACATGTTTAGTGGATTCTTAGGAAACTGAGAAATCATTAAAATGTGGAGTCAGAGTCAGAGCATAATAGTTACATACTGACTTTAATTTTAACAGTTCATATATTTTCTAGTCTACAACTGCAGCAGCCATGGCTTAGCAGTAGCAGAAGTCAGTGACAAATAATGGTGACAATGCAGGAACAACACTCACCACTTGCTTCAATTCAAGGCAAGGCCAAGTTTTCCAGTGGAGTGCTCCTTCCACTCAAAGTAAAGACTGTGAACTGCAATACCTACTCTGTTCTTGGTTCCAGGCTTTTACAACTGAAATGAGGACAGTGACACTCAAAGTGAGGGACAATGACAGACATGACAGAGATTCTTAGGGCTCAATTTTAAAAGGGGGTGTGGATGCCACAAGTACGTGGTGCACCAAACATATAGCACAGGGGGCTTGTGGCATTCCTATGGCACAAGTTGTGATTTTCTGTCAGGTGCGTAAAATGCCACAAGTTAGACCAGCTCCCCCCAGTCTAACCAAGTGCCAGTTGTGGATCCTTTTTCTGGGGCTTGCACCAAACATTTGACGCAAGCTGCCGTAATGTGTGGAAAATGTTGCAACTGCCAAACGTATGACGCAAACCCTGCATCAACCTTTGAAAATCGGCCCCTCACTCTCAAAGAGTAACATGTCAAACATAGATTATACCTTATAAGACAGTTATACACTTTTGTTTACTTGCACTGTGAAATCCAGCTTAAAGTGAGTATGATAAAAACATATACTAAGAACAATTACATTCAAAAATCACAATGTGCTGAATGTGAAACAAATCATAATATCATATCACAGACTATGAGGTATGCTGCAACGTGGTGCCCCCCTCCTTCACAACCAAATCCTATGATCCTAGGCCGTGATATGATTGAGTCACCCCATTCAAACTTGTGGTGTACTGCAACCTGGTGACCCAACCCCCCCCAAATCCAAAACCTGTCAGAGTCTGCATCCAAACCATCTGGTCCACTGCAACTTGACGACCCCCCCCCCCGCTGCTCCTCCTGCAAACTGGTGACCCTCCCACTCCTACTGCAGCCTGCATCAGTGCCCTCTGGCAATTGTTTGCTTGTTAATACACTTAGCTTAGCTTGCTTCTCCTCTTTGGACCCAATCATTATTACTGTCTCCTCTGAGTCCTCCACAGGCCACAAACTCCTGCTTATTGCTTAGCCACCGCACCACTCAGTCAGCTGAGGAGATGCACTCTGCTTCTATTGATTGATCAGATGGCAATCGACCTGACTCAATCCCACAAGCCACACACAGTCACATACATAAACAGACACAATTCCATTCATGCCAGGTGGCAAGACATTCATCATACCCATAGTAGCATCACAAGCACTCACTGGTGATGGTCATCCTCTCTGCCAGTCACAATCTGCCCCTGTCACTGCTGCTGTCAACAGTTTCAATTCAGTATATGCCATGCCATCCAGCCATCCCCAGACCTCGCTCGCTCTCCTATTATAACTTAAATTGGATTGAACTTGAATTAGCACTGTAGTGAAGATAGAGAGAGATTTGGCAACGGTCATTAAGTAGGATTTTTAAGTCCAGCTCACAGTGCAATCAAATAGCCACAGCAAAGCAAGTCATGACATAGGTGATTTGAAACCACATCTTCATTACAACAGCTCTCTGTTCTGGAGTCCACTCTTCGGAATATAGATAGACTTGAGTCAATCCAGCAAAGGCTGGATGGTGACAAATATGATGAATTTCAACTCATGATGACACCTACCAATCCCATATGATACCAGGAATAAAATTCTGAGGTTACCCATATTGGAGATAACACACATTTTGTGGGATGTACTGTCTGAATTACAGAATAGTGACAGACATCAATTCAGTCTCTTCTCTGTTAAAATGTGAAACAGCGACCCATGCATTATCACATACTGTACCTCAACTAATTTTAGACAGACAGTCATCTGTCTCTTGCTGATTCAGTAATTTCAGGTGGTACAGAGACTCTTGGCCTCCTATTTCTCACTCCTGGATGGACAGTCTTCTATTCCTCCTGCCATCATTAGATGAAGATGGCACCAACTGAATTGCTAGATGATGTTCTAACTGCCAGACTGCCGACATATGACTGGTAGAGGGAGGGGGAGAGGGCTGAGAGACAGAGACAGTCAGAGAGGGTGGCTCAACATATATGGTCTGACAATTGGCCACAAATTACATCTGCACATAAGTCAAAACAGCATGCCCCCCCACTCCCCCACCACTGTGAGGAGTGGCGTGCAACACTTGAGGAAGTCATATATTAAAAAAACAAAAAATGGTTCTTGGGCTCAATTTTCAAAGGATTGGGACTGGCGCAAGGGGCTTGTGTCCTGGAGAAATGGCACAAGGGGCTTCATGCACTGCACCTTCTGCCAGTCTTGATTTTCAGATGCCCCCATTGCAACTGGGAGGGGTTTACCTGTGTGCGCCAGACTTGTGCCATCCTTGCGATGGATGCACAGGTGCAGCATGGTGGATGGGGGCTTGTGTCAGGCCAGCATTGCAGTATCCCCTTAACTGGGATTTTGCAAACTCTCCAGCAACTAGTGCTCAGTCTGTCAGAGTTAAACTAGCCAGAAGCTGGTCTAACAGGCCATGTGCCACTTCAAGTGCCCTGCTGTGGTGCAACGTGGTCCATGCCCCCCATTCCTGCCACTTCCAGGGGACATCTGCGGCCCTCCCATACCCAGCCAAGTGTCCCTGTAGTAGTGGAGCCACAGCTGGTTAATGCCAGGAGCTCTCCCACAAGTCACAGTGCCACCCCTCACTCACTGTCCACCATAGATGGAGTCATGCCAGTGCCATGCCATGGTCTGTTGCCCCCCTCTACCCCCAGCCTGCCCCAGCCTGCCCTCCACAGACTCAGACACCAGCCAGCGGGTCCCACACATGGCCTCAACTGATGCCTGAAATGCCTGCAGTCTGCGGCATTCCCCACCTGTGAGACAGTTGCTTGGTGCACAGGATGTTTTGCGGAAAACTCAGGGAGTTTGGTGCCACAACCCCGAATTTTACAAAATCAGGTGCAGGGTCTCTGGTACACCTGAGTTTGCTGCAGTTGGGGTGTCAGTGCAAGGCACATTGATCTAAGATGGTTCTGAAAATCGAGTCATATGTTTCACTCACCCACAAGGGGGGAACTGTATTGAAAACTGCCATTCAGATACACGTTAAGGTGATCTGTTCAGGCCCAAAGTAATATGCTGAATTAGCATTACAGTAATACGTTACTTAGAAGAAAATGTAATCAGTAAGTTTTCTAATATTACATTTTCTTATAAGTAATTCATTACTGATACCCATTACACACTAAAGTAACCAGATTACAGTAATGCATTAAGTGTACCGTGTTGCTACCCAACACTGGGAAGGGGAAGGGGATGGGACACACAAAAGTAACAGGAGCACTGGAGAGGGAGAGGTAGACAAAAGTCCCTTTACACAGAAGAGAGTCCTGAAGTGACTCACAAATCTGAAAGTGGGCAAAACTATGGGGCCAGACAGGGTATGCCCAAGGGTTCTGAGGGTCAAGCTCAGGGAGGTACAGGGTTCACCTCTGACAGTCCTTTTAACAACTTGCTGGAAACAAGAGTGATTCCAAAGGATTGGAGGAGAGCAGATGTAGTACCACTTCACAAAAGTGGTAGCAGGGCGACTATATGCCAGTCAGTCTGACATCAGTGGTGAGGAAGCTATTGGAGTCATTTCTGAAGGATTGTGGATTATCTTAAATCCAGTGGGTTACAAGAACAAAGGCAGCATAGTTTAATGTGGGAGGTCACGTCCGACAAATTTACTAGATTTCTTTGACTGGATGACCAGGCAAACAGATCAGAGTGGGGTGGCAGACATGATCTACTTAGATTTCAGTAAGGCTTTCAACACCATTCCACATAGGAGGCTCATAAGGAATCTAGGTAGATTATGGGTGGGTCCAAAGGTGGAAAACTGGGTAACAAATTGGTTATGGGATAGGAGACAGAGGGTAGTGGTAAATGGAGTTCAATTCAGGGAACGGAGGGTGATCAATGGGATGCCAAAGAGCTCAGTAGTGGGACTAGTCCTCTTTAATGCCTTTACACTGACATTTCAGATGAGCTGCAAGGGAAGGTCCACCTCTTTGCTGATGACCCCAAAATCTGCAATAGGGTGGACACTCTGGAAGGGGTAGAAAGAATGTTCAGAGACCTGAGAAAACTCAAGGAAAGGTCATGCAATTGGTGTCAACATGAAAAGGTGCAAAATCATGCACTTAGAGCACATCAGCCCAGAGGCAGAATATAGTATGAGAGAAGAGGTATTGATGGTCACCAAACAGGAAAGGGACCTGAAAGTAATCATATCTGATTATCTCAAAGTGGCAAAGTAGTGTGACAAGGCAGTTAGTAGGGCCAGTAGGATGTTGGGATGCATAGAAAGGGGAATCACCAGCAGAAGGAGAGAGAGAGGTGGTGTTGCCACTGTATAGATCACTGGTGGGACCTCACCTGGAGTACTGTGTCCAGTTCTGGAGACCACATCACAGGAAGGACATAGACAGAGTGGAAGAAGTCCAGAGGGGATTAAATTAAAATTGTGCATGGTTTCCTTCAGAAGCCCTATGAGGAGAGACAGAAGGACCTCAATATGTATACCCTGGAAGAGAGAAGAGTGAGGAGGGATATGATAGAGACCTATAAATACCTCTAGGGTGTAAATAAGGTACAGAAGGGGAGAATGTTGCAAAGAAAATGATGGACGAGAACAAGAGTATATGTAATTAAGCTGCAAGAGGGGTAAATTCAAGAGAGATGTGAGGAAATACTTCCCTTGAAAGAGTGGTGGATGCCTGGAACAGTCTTCCAGCAGAGGTGGTTGGGTTGGAAACAGTGGTGGGCTTCAAGCATGCATGAAATAGGCACAAGGGAATCTTAGTGGGAAGTGGGGGGAGCAGACATCAAGTAGAGTCCGCAGTGACAATATAAGCAGGGGAAAAAATGGGCAGACTGAGTGGGCCAAGTGGTCCTTATCTGCCGTCAAATTCAATGTTTCTATGAGTGCAGTTTTTCTTGGTTCTTTTTTTTGTTCTTTGTCTGGTAGGTTTTTTCAGGGGGAGAGAACTTTCTAGTCTCTTGGATTGCTTTTCTTTTAAACAGTGTTTGAGAAAATAAGCACAAATTTCCTATACCTTTTTTAGGATGTGTGACCGTTCTTACTACATTCTGTCCTAAAATTTTATACTGTTAGCTATAAAAAACTCCATTTTGGTGATGTTCATGTACCCTGCACGGATAAGCCTCTACCCTTTGGGGTCATCTTGGTTCCACCCCCACTGATTTGCTTATTTGTCTCAGTTTACAGTGCTACAGTATAAGAAAGTACAGTACAAAAGCTCTGAATAAATACGTCACACTCCCTGCTTGGTAATTCATAATATTGCAAAGCCCCTGCTCCCCACTATAAAATAATTTGTTGCATAATTTAATCCCAAAGAAGCCTTTCTTTTAGCATTTTTAATAGTTAATTTACTATAACTAGCTCATTTGAGGTGTAACATCACGTTTTTAGTAATGCTCGACTTTTATTGCATTTTGCTTTTGGCAGAACAGGAGTACAGGGAAGCCAAAGGATTTGCTCCCGGCCAAATGGTGAACCAAATACACCACTTGGATTTTTAAGCCTGGAATTTCCTGTTTTAAAATTGAGTGTTCTAATCACAAGACTACATGTTCTTTGCTACAAGCTTTTAAACGGGTTATAACACATCATGGGTAGTGCAATACAGTTCACAGGTATCTCCTATCCGTCTGCAAGTCCTGGCAATCCCTAACTGACACTCCTGGAAGAAGCATTTTACATTAAACTCTTTAGCTGTCATATGCATTCATCTTTAGTTAGCTTCAGGGATATATCTTAGGGAGCGTGCAGAAAGTTATAATTAATAATGGTGAGCCACACTACATTCATTCAATAAGCATGTTCTTTATTGCTAATTGCTGGGCTCTGCATCATATTGCTTTTATGTTAGCAAATTATGCAACACATTCTGGAGCAAATTATAGTATTGTCAGTGCCTCCTTCCTTAGGTTGGCAGGTCTGTAGCATGTTTCTAAGAAGTACTTAACATAAACAATGAAAACATGCTGCTCAGGCAAGAAGGAGATGTGAATGGGCACCAAACATCCACCCGCACTCACGGTGCAGTAGCGGGTGCTTCAAGAACCAATTTCAGACAGCCAGAAACAGCAGATAAAACTGAGCACGCCATTTGAAAATTAAAAAAAAAAACAAATAGACAGTATATGGCACAGAAAACTTTATTAATGTAGAGTGTGAGCCAAGACCCTGCCGCTTTGGATCTGATGTGACCCTTCCTCATGGAGTGTGGCCTAAAACTAAACAAAAATAAATGGTTACATGGTGCACTGGGGTCTATACTGGGGCAAAGACAAGCTTACTGCACTTATGGTTCACCACAGTATAACACGTTCCATGCTTGGATATAGCAGGTTTATTATGTTCAGCAAAATTCATGATGCTGATCTGACAACCATTTTAGTGTTTTTGCCAACCATTGGGAAGGACCAACAAGCTTTCATGCAGCTGTGACACGCCTGTAAAAAAGTGCTACTGAGAAGGAGCTCACAGTAGTCATCCCCACTGTCAGCAATAGGTTTGGCTGAGTTTCTGTGTCAGAAAACCAGCTATGAGAGCCAGACTGGTAGTGTACTGGTAGAGCTGTGCCAGTGACCTGAGTTCAGGACTGGACTCAAATCTCTGGGGGTTGACTGCAGGTGAAAGGATCAAATGTCAGGAGGACTGGGTAAGTGGGAACCACAGAGGGCCCTGCATACTTCTTTAAAAAAAATCATCCTTATTATAGCCATTTAAAAAGTCACATTACATGGGAGTGTAAGATTTCAAGATTGCACTGAGTACATCTTAAGACTGTTTATGTACATTTGCCAGGTTCAAACCGTCTGGCTAAATTCCTGCATCTAGGTATACCCTTCTGTCCCCAATATATTCTTTAGCTCAGTTACTACCCCCTGTGCAGTATTTTACTTATTGTGTGGGCTCTGCATACTTCTATATTGCACCAGTAAAGAAAGCACAAAAACAGCCATGCAAAATAGGTAAAAAGGTTCCCAATCTTACCCCATGGAACTCCAACAGCCAAAAACCCCAGCGCTTCACTACAAGAGCTTTGTCAGGCTGTCATTGTGTGCTGGTCATCCAGAGGGAGGAAAACAGTGAAAATCTCCTCAACAGACAGGATGATGGATGGCTCCTCACAGGCCTGGCACCCAAGACTGGGCACCCAACTGGATCCTCCTTTGGAAGGGCAAGAGCAAACCCTGCCATGGGGGGGATGTCATGGGAGTTTTAGGGGTAAGTCCTGGGGATGGTGGGTTACTAGACTGGGATCCCACTTGGATGTGGGCTGTCGAGGTAGCAGATAATTAAACAGCTTTGTGGAAAAATGAAAACCATATATGATGGAAAACAAAAAACAGAAATTGTGACTAAGAACCAGTGGATTCAAATAAGCGCAACTGTACTGACTTCACATCACTGATGAAAATTCCTCACTATGAGGGTCCTTTACCTAAAAAGCAGACAACCTGAACAAATATTTTTGGTCAGTGTTCACAGAGGAAATAGAAGGTGGAGGACCACAGATAAGTGACAGGAGCATAGCAGGAAGGGAGGTGGACACTAGTCCATTTACAGAGAGAGTCCAGAAGGAACTTGCAAATCTAAACATGCACAAGGCAATGGGACCAGATGGGATACATCAAAGAATATTGAAGGAGTTCAGAACGGTGCTGGCTACACCTCTGACAGTCCTGTTCAACCACTCACTAGAGAAGGGAATGGTCCCAGAGGACTGGAGGAGAGCAGATGTAGTCCCACTTCACAAAAGTGGTAGCAGGGAGGAAGCTGGCAATTACAGGCCAGTTAGCTTGACTTCTGTGGTGGGGAAATCAATGGAATCACTGCTGAAGGAAAGGATTGTGGAATATCTTGTAACCAGTGGCTTACAGGATCCGAGACAGCATGGATTCACTGGTGGGGGGAGGCATGTCAAAAAAATCTGATAGATTTCTTTAACTGTCTGACCAGGGAAGTAAATCAGGGTAGAGCGGTGGATGTGGCCTACCTAGATTTCAGTAAGGCCTTCAACACCATTCCACATAGGAGACTCACAAACAAGCTGGGCAGCCTGGGAGTGGGTCCAAAAGTATTAACTGGGTAAGAAATTCGTTGGGGGATAGGCAATGAGTGTGGTGGTAAGCAGAATGCACTCTGAGGAAGGCAGGGTGACCAGTGGGATGCCACCATGATCAGTACAGGGACCAGTTCTCTATAATGTCTTTATCAGTAACATTGCAGAGGGGCTAGAAGGGAAGGAATGTCTTTTTGCCGATGACCCTAAAATCTGCAATAGGGTAGACACTCAAGGGGGAGTGGAAAAAAGGATCTAAGAAACCTTGAGGAGTGGTCAAGAGTGTGACAATTAAGTTTCAGTGTGAAGAAGTGCAAAGTCATGTACTTGGGGTGCAGAAACACAGGAGAAGAGTACAGGATGGGGGGAGTGGTACTGACAACTGCCAAACAAGAAAGAGACCTGAGGATAATCATATTTGATGATCCAAAGGTGACCAATCAGTGTGACAAGTCTGTACGGAGAGCCAATGGGGTGCTAGGGTGCATAGGGAGGGGTATCACCAGCAGAAAGAGGGAGGTGGTGGTATCACTGTATAGATCATTGGTGAGACCTCACCTAGAGTACTGTGTCCATTTCTGGAGACCACATCTCTGGAAGGACATAGAAAGAGTTGAGGCAGTTCAGAGGAGGGCAACTAAAATGGTGTAGGGTCTGCACCCAAGGCCCCATGAGAAGACGCTAAAAAACCTCAACATGTAGACCCTGGAGGAAAGGATGGAAAGGGGGAATATGATAAAGACTTTCAAATACCTCACGGGTATATAAATAAGGTACAAAAGGGAAACATTTTCAGAAAAAAAGATGCTTAAGAACAAGGGGGCATGCTATGAAGCTGGAGGGGGTAGACTCAGGGGAAATGTGAGGAAATACTTCTTCACAGAAAGAGTGGTGGATGCCTGGAACAGCCTTCCAGCTGAGGTAGTGTGAGCAAAAACTGTAATGGGCTTCAAGAAAGCATGGGACAGGCATAAGGGAACCTTAGTGTTTAGGGAAGTGAAGTCTAAACCAGAGATCAAGTAGGGTCTGCGGTATTATAGCAGGTAGGGAAAATGGGCCAGTCGATCCTTATCTGCCATCAAATTCTATGTTTCTATGTCGAATTCTATGTTTGCAAATTTGGCTGGAAAGCAAGATGGGAGATAACAGAAGAAATGCTAATTATTGTGATCATACTGCTGCAGTACAGTTCAGTGCGAACATTTTGGTTTCAAATACTGCATGTGCTAGAGTGTGTGCTCCTAGCAGTCCTAAAATTAGTCACATATTCACTGAATTTTAAATAAATTAGAAACAGCTGATAGGAAAATACCATCAGAGAATAACTGCTGCCATGGCAACCTTACAGACTCCGGGGGAGAGACTGCACAGACTGATACAAGTTTACTGAGATGCGGGACTGAAAAGCCCTTAGGTCTATTAAAGCCATGTTTCTAAATATTTGACAATATTCACAAAAATCACATGTGACTAATTATACAATAATACATTTTTGCCGGCCAATTGGTAGTTAAATCACAGGCAAAATCAGTAGTATGAAAATTGTGATATAAAATCTAGCATAGTAGTGTGGTCTAGTGGATAGCTCATTAGTTTAGCAATCAGATGATCACAGGTTGAAAGCCCACTAGATCCAAAATACTCACTGTTTGACTTTGACAAGTTATTTACCCTTCCAGTGTTCCAGTCCACCTAGCTGTAGAAAGTGGGTGAAGCAGAACCCCACTGGAAATGAAATTTTGCACCTCAGGCGGGCTATCTTGAATAAATAAATTGTCAAAAAAAAAACAACAAGGAAACACAAAAACTTTCTCTTATCAATTACCTCAGAAGTTCTGACATAAACAGACAATGTAGATACAGTACACAGAGGATAATGTATGGACAGCTGTGTGTAATGAGTAATTTGTACACTCTGATGCATGTGATACCAACTAAACAATGTGATCAAAGGTCACTTGGTTTATAATGGTATCACAAACAGAGTGTGTGTAAAAATTATGAATTTAACACTTACTTATATATTATTTTAAATAATTACTGGTTTTACACAGTTTTGCAGAAATGAAAATACAAGGGAAGCTGCTGAAGTGGCTGTCAGTTTTGCATCCGGTCAGAAGCTAAGAGCAGCATGCACTGACTGGAGCTGCCAACAGTACAGCTACACCGTAGCCGTATTTACAAGATCTAGCCAGAGCTAATAGGGCTGTGAAGAGCTACCAAGTGACCAAAGTTACACATGTACATAGAAATTATTCAACGCACGGGTGTAACTTGGCTATTTTTTGGAGGTGTTGCACCAAATTTTCAACATGGTCTTTTTTGGACCCCTCCTCATGAAGAGTGCCAATGTAATTTTGTTCACTTGTCCTGAAAGGTGATTTCACAGAGCAAATATGCTATTCTGCACCACAGGTATGAAAACACATTTGGGACAGGTTGTGGAAAATGACAGCTATACTGTTTTGAAGGAGGTGTACAAAAATGGCAATGTTGAAAATATGAAGTGAAAATATTAAAAAATTGGTGAAGTTAGGAGCGTGTGTTAAACTTCACAATGCACGTGCTAGGATGAAATATTTTTGACGTTAATAGTTTGCAACATATGTTTATTGGGACCATCTCATGAACAGTGGCACTGTCATTTTAGTGAATCAGTCCCGAAGGTGATTCTGCCAGTGACCGTGAAATCACCTTTCGGGACAGAGTAACTAAATGACGGTGACATTTTCATGTGCTGGGGTCCCAAGAACCCCATGTTGAAAATTTTCGGCAAAAATTCCAAAAAATGGCTGAGATATCAGTATAAGTTGAACACCCCATTGAATGGCAGTATATCATGCTTACCTTTGTTTCTTCAGTTTGCATTTTGGCTCAAGAGTGCATAGAAGATGACAGTGCCAACCTCGGAGGTAAGTACAGGGTAAGGGGGCGGTGGGGTGGTGGGGTGCTCAGTGGGAGGGTGGGGATGGGGGAGGGAACTGGATCGATGGCGAGGGCCATTTCTTTTTACAGGAGAAAAAAAGACTGGAGTGCGATGAAGGACCATTTTCTTTTACAGAAAAAAAATTGGGGTACACTGGGGTGGGCTCCCAGTGTGCCGCATTACTTGGGGAGGCGCACATAATGCTGACATGGGGATTGGGCACCCCCAATGTTGGTGGGTAAAAGCAAAATCTTTGGGCACACTGGGGTGGGCTCCCAGCATGCCATATGAGTTTTGGAGGGGCCACAGAATGCCACAGAGCTGGCGACAGTGACACAACTGCGCATGCATGGCAATCATGCATTTGCAGTTGTAGTGAATGGCATTTTGCCATACGTGACAACATGAGCAGAACTGCGCATGTGCACAGTTCATGCCAATGGAATGCGGAAGTAACAGCCAAAATAGTGAGGCTGTTCATCATAGCATTTGATTGTGGTGGAGGGGTATAAGCTCTGCTGGGCTTTCAAAAGGATGCTTCCAAAAGTCCATTGGAAGGTGCCACGATTGGATATTTTTTAGAGCTACTGAGCAATCGCAATAGTGCTGCAGACTTCAGCCACAGCCCTAAAAATTATTGATACAGGCTTCAAGGGGAGTAGAGTTTTAAATTAATACCATGGTAAGGCTGGTGTGTTTTCTTGATTTTAGGTGCTTTAGATGTTTGACAGTTAGGCAAGTGAGAAGGGGTACTGTAGCTTAACATCCACGATTACAAGCAGCCCCTATTACACATGTAAGGTCCTCTTTGATCAGTGACTCCATCAGTTTACCCACTACAGAGGTAAGGCTAACAGGTCAGTAATTCCACCCCCCCATGTACAGGACCGTGTCCACTGCCCTCCTGTCTTTAGGAACTACCCCTGTCTGAGCTGAGCTATTGACTAGCCCTGTTAGGGTTTAGCCAGTTCCACAACCAGTTCCTTGAGTACCCTTGAGTGTATACCAACCAGCGCCAGGGCTCTGTCTACCTTTAGGACTTCAAGCCCCTTCTGGATTCTTTCTCTGGTAAGTACTGGCTGCCTTATTTCAGGAATGCTCCTGACAGCTGTCTTGATGCCACTTTCAGGCTAAGGCCACTTGTCTTCCTTTGTGAAGGCAGAGCAGAAGTAATCATTAGAAATGACTGCTTTTCGTTCATCTTCCTCTTTCTTTTAGCCTAACAGTACCCCCCTCCTAGGTTTCTTTTTTCCTTAATTATCTGAAGAATTGTTTTTTCCCACCCTTGAGCGCCTCTATAATATGTAGCTCTGTGTCTGACTTTCCCTCCCTGACCTTCCTCTTTGCTTCCCTAGTTACGACTGCAGTGGCTGTAGCCCTGCAGATGTTTTGCATTGAGAAAAGGACTCCCTGCATGAACCACCTAGTGGGAGGGGAAGAATCTTCCCAGCAGAAGATTGGATAAGCCAGACCCCCCACCCCACCTTATTAGATGCTGCTCACCTGCCTATATTCCTACACTATCACTCTCTCCCTCACCTGTGTCTCTCACTATCAGTGAGTTCTTAGTAGTTTTAATTCTAATATGACACATTATCTCCACCTGAAGCTTTGTTTATCTTTTCAAAGAATGCTGTCTGCCATCCTGTTTCTGTAAAATAGGCATCTAAAAAGAAATGTGCACTGTCAGTACTGTTAAAAGATGCTTATGTTCCTTTAGTTATATCTAAATGTGGCACAAATATTTCCACAAAAATACAACCATGAAAGAAATCAGAGCCATGGTGTATGTTGAGGCTAAAACCCTACTAACAAAAATGAGATATGGAGCTCAAACAACAAAGTGTTTGGATATTTTTAAGGGTTGTCAGACTAGGATAAACCAGTGTAATGTAATCATTTAAACTGTTAAATACTGCTTTGTTACTTGAACTCTGTATCTCCTTTTTGCTAGAAGGGTTTTAGCCCTGTCTTACTATGTAGCTCTGATATCATTCTTAGTTATATTTTTGTGGAAAGATGTGAGTTAGATGCAGAAATAAGGAGAACAAAAGCATCTATTTTAACAGTACACATTTCTTTTTAGATGCTGGTGACCGTGTGGCTAGTGGTGTGTGAATGGACCTCTGTGGGACTGGCTACCTTGATATGGTACAGAGGCTTGTCACAATGTAACATTGTAACTAAAAGCCAGTCTCTTAGTCTGATAACTGTTGGTGATGTTATGGCTAGTGGTGTGCGAATGGACCTCTTTGATGTGGTACAGAGGCTTGTCTCAATGTAGCATTGTAACTGAAAGCCAGTCTGTTAGTCTGACACAGGTGATTTGGAAAGCATTTTTAGTGTACGGGAATGGGAGTTTGTGTGTTACATCTTTACTTTTCGTATTTGCAGTATACACCACAGAGAAAATTATACTTGTGTCAGGTGAGAGGACAGGGACAGGGCATGGACAGTGGGGGGAGGGGTAGCATGGCACGGACAACGGGAGAGGGTAGCAGTGAGTCCAGTTGTTGTAAAGATCTGAAATTCCTGGCTACACTCCTGCCAAAGAAAACCTTCCTCTCCCTCCCACTGCTGCTGCCCACCCCTCTCCTGAACAGTACAGCAGTTATTGTTCACATCCTCCTTAAAATGTTTTTTTGCACCTGTGATGCAGAATGGCGCAGTCGCTGTGCTAAATCCCATTTCAGCACGAATGAGTGAAATGTCAGTGGCACTCTTCATGAGGTGGGGTTCCAAAAAAAGCTATGTTGAAAATTTGGTGAAACAACTCCAACAAAATGGCTGAGTTATACTCGGTCGTTCAACATTTTCTACGCACGCATGTAACTTTGATCATTTTCAATATCTTCACTCCAAATTTTCAATGTAGCCATTTTATCACAGCACCTCATGAACAGTACAGTTGTAATTTTTCACATCCTGCCCATAATGTTTTTCCACTCCTGTGGCCTTCATAAAGTATGGGCTAAAATGATGAATATGCAGGAAATTGCATTATTCAGATGGGGTTCCAGATAAAGTTCTTATGAATAACTCAGCTTTGCAGTATGAGACACAATAATGTCCTGTACTTCCTTGTTTTATTTTCTTTCCTGTTACATAAAAAGTCTTGCCAAAATAATTCTACACTAAAAATAAAATCCACTATGAATACAAATTTAAGGCTTGTCCATGACTTGTGTCACCAGGTAGTACTGTAAGCTGAGAATCTCAAGCATTGACAACTGTACTAGGATAAACTGGTTAAATAACTCCGGGCACTGCCCAGCAGCTTTTAAATCTCATCTCTCAGTTCTGATGGAACAGAGGTGCTTACAGCAGACCCTACTTGATCTCCAGCTTTACTTCCTTGGTCCTACTGCTAGGGGTTCCCCTATGCTGGGTCTGGAAGGAGTCTACTCCATGCATCCACCACACTTTCTGTGAAGAAATAGTTCCTCACGGTACCCCTTAGTCTATCCCCTCCCAACCTTGTGTCATACCCCCTCATTCCTGGACAGCTCCTTTTCTGAAAGATGTTACCTTCCAGTACCCTATATATGCCTTTTAGATATTTGAAGGTTCCTGTCATATCACCCTTCTCTTCTCTTCTCTTCTCTTCTCTTCTCTTCTCTTCTCTTCTCTTCTCTTCTCCAGGCTATGTATATATCAAGTTTTCCCAGTCTCTCCTCATATGACTCTTGGTGAAGGCCCTGCACCATCTTTGTTGCCCTTCTTTACTGCCTTCACTCTGTCTACATCGTGGCCTCCAGAACTGGACACCACATTCCAAATGAGGCCTCACCAATGATCTGCACAGTGGCATTACCACCTCCTTCCTTCTGCTGGTGATACCTCTCCCTATGCACCCCCAGCATCCCACTGGTTCTCCCCACAGCCTTGGTACATTGTTTAGCCACCTTTAGTTCATTGTAACAGGATGGAATAAGGACCCTGTCCCAGTTGTTATGGAGAAGGTGTTTAAATGCAGGGATCTGTTTTGTTCTATTCTTTTCCTGTCCTGTCTTATGTCTGTCTGGTTGCACAACTGAAGTTTCTTGTGAGACCTAGGATTTGATTACCTTGACAGTCTTGCTGTTCTTTGCTTCTCAATGTCTCTCAGCCCTTCCCTTGCTGTCTGTTTTTCCTCCCTTGCTTATCTGCTGATATAAAGATATATGCAAATCATTGTATGGAAATGTAAGGATAAACATATTGGGATATTGGGATCCCTTTGTTCATAGGATCATAGGATGTTATGAGTTAAGGGGACCATAGGTCCACAAGAAACTCGCCACCTATATATAGGTGAAAGAAACGCACATTTATCTGTTAAATAATATCTTATTTTGCCCCATAAAACAATCAAGCTTGTTTTTGAAGATTACGATGCTTTCACTATTGCTTACATCAAATGATAATGCATTCCAGACTGGAATAATTCTCTAGCTATACCAGTTATTACGACTGTTTGTCCTATTAATATTCCCTTTTAGTTTTAAATTATGGGATCTTGTGGTAAAGGTGCTAGTGTATCTCACCAATCCTAGAGTTTCCATCAGGTAGTCATCTTTAACAGCTTTATAAGTAAAGAAAAGATCTCCCCTGATTTGTTTATATTGTAATGAATATAGTTCCAGTTGTTCAAGTCTTTGGCCATAGCCTAAATTTTGCATGGTATTAATGTGTTTTGTGATTCTTCTTTGTACCCCCTCCACTAATTTTTTACATCTAATTGTTGGTGCACATAATGGAGCACAATAATCAAGATGCGGACATACTAAAGTTGAATAGAGAGTTATTATAACCTTTGGGTCTCTACTTTTAATATTTTTTAAGATGCAGTTGATAATACCTTGGCATTTTTTAACAACTGTTTTATTATGCATCTCAAAAGTTAATTTATTGTTCATTATAAAATGGTAAGCAAAAATCTAGACTTTTGATTGGTTGGAAGCCCTTCTCAGCCATGTCCTTATCAGGACATACACATTCAACAGGCACTACTTGTGCCAACCTGAACATAGCACAAAGACAAATCAATCTGTGCCACTGGCAGCTTCACACCTAGAATGCCGCCTAACTTCAAAAACTGCACCGCACTGCCATTGCTTTCCCAACACTGGCTCTCACACAGCATTCCACAGAACCACAACAGCTGCAGCAGAGGAGTGCTGGCCCCAATAGATGAAATAGTACAATTATCCACAACAACTAAATATTTTATTTACTCACTGACAGTGTGTTCATAGCAGGTCCCGCTGCTCAAAACCATGCCCAGTGCACAGAGAATATCTCTGCTATCTCTAGACCCGATTCTCCCACACACCGTCCTTTCCTTCAAATGAGAGCCACAGCAACCAGAAATTCCTGAGAGGAAGTTTAAAAAGCAGCCCTTTTCTCTCACCAGAAAAGTGAAAATGGGTTTATTTCTCTTCAGAGACAGATTTAGAAAGCAAGAAGCCGGAAACCACTGTCTATGATGACAGATAAGGGACACGCTCACTCCAACTTAAGCCGGTCATGTAACATAAAAACAAACACAAAAAAAGAGAAACTGGAATTAATGAAGCGAGTGAATGTAAGGAAAATACATTCAACTGACATGAATTTAAACTCCTTAGCTTAAGTTTGAAACACAGTAAACCCAACTGGAAATAACTTTCTACAGCAGCTGCTGTTGGACACCCTCAATCTTGTCCCGCTAGCAGAACGACTGCATGGCTAAAGCAGTAAATATAACAAAGGAAAAAAAAAACATGCTTTTAGTTGTTTCTATTGGGGGTTACCTGTAGCTGTCTACTGGTAGAGATAACACCAAGCTCCTGCATTTACTTTCAATGAAAAAGGTCCATTGCAAGACAATGAGAAGGACTACTTTTTTTTTGCACTGATCTAATTATATTTGTTTTTTATGTACAATTATGTGCACTTTTTTATTTTTAAAATCAAATTCTTTACTGGTGGCCCATTTTATAAGTGCAATAAGACACTCCGAGGTGAGGGTTATGGCCTGATAAGAGCACTTCCCAGGTGAAAAGGCACTCCATGCAAGCGCCTCATGCCTCATAACGCACCTGGGGCATGTTCTTATCAGGCCATAACCCACACCCCCTTGTGTCTTATTGCTGGCTTACCACTCCGAGGTATTTTTGGTTATTTATTTCTTCTAGTTGTATATTGTTTATTTTATAAATATTTTAGGTATTACTGTGCCGTAGGTGCATAACCTTTCATTTGTTAGTATTAAAGCTCATTTTGTTGTTATGTGCCCAATGTACCAGATGATTTAAGTTATTTTGCAAGTCTACAGCACACTGTATATTATTCAATACGCAGCCCAATTTTCAATCATCTACATACTTAACTGACCAGGTCTCACCCGTAGTTTGCATGGATGAGTTTAGAAAATATACAGTGTTACTGCTGAAATGTATATAATTATATTTTGAGATGATTGCAAAAAGCTATTGGGAACTCAAGAGGTTACCTGAGTGCAAATATTTAAGCCTTTTGCAGAAGAGTTGTGGAAAAGGGACATCAGCTCTGGAACACTGTGTTCTTGCAGCACCTGCATGAAACATACAAGAACAGGATGCTTGTTAAGAATTGGAGTTGGAAGGACTTATAAAAGAGCTGAGCTGCAACTGCTAAAAAGAAGATGGACACAGAGATTGAAGAAAAACTCAGATGGACTTTTTCTTTTCTTGGCCTTTGTAAATAGTTATACTGAACAAGTCTATTTTTTTATGTTACTGCTAGTGTAAATAAATATTTTTTGTGCATTCAACAACTGCTCCTGGTTTTTCCTACGCGTCCTGGCCTGTGCCTCATCAACAGTCATCCAATGTGATTACCCTCAAATCCCTTTCCTGTTTGACGACCATCCGTCCCCCCCCCTCACAATCCTCCCCTGGGTTCCTGCAATCTAAATACATGATTTTGCACTTTTTTGCATTAAATCTCAGCTGCCACACTTTGGAGCATTCCTCTATTTTACGTAGGTCCCTCCTCATTTTTTACACCCCTCCTGGAATGTCCACCCATTTGCAGATCTTAGTGTCATGTGCAAAGAGGCACGCTTTCCCCTCCAGCCCTTCTGCAATTTCACTTATGAAGACATTACACAGGACTGGGCCCAGGACTGATCCCTGTGGCACCCTGCTGGTCACCCTCCTTTCCTTAGATTGAGCACCATTTACCATGACTCTCTATCTTCTATCATTCAACCAGTTCCAAACCCAATTTATCACTTGTGACTCACTCCCAGGCTGCCCAGCTTGTTCACAACTCTTATATGTGGAACGATATTGTAGGCCTTACTAAATGCAATTCATGTTTATGTTTAAGCCCATGAAACACCCTTACCTAGGTAATGCATTTTCAGCTATAGTGGCTCTGCCAGATTTTGTTTTTATTTGATAGCCTCCCCATCTTCCGCTCACTTTTCCTTGCACCTGGTGAAAGCCTTTTTTTTTTTTGCCCTCACTATTTGTCTGACCTTTTCCCAGAACCATAATGATCTCTTGCACCTTTTTCCTCTTGTGACAATTCTCATGCATGACTTTGTTGCCTTCAGAATAGTCCTCTTGATTGCACCCCATCTTTTCTGAACACCTCCAATGCTGTCTGCCCTGGTCAGTTTGTTTCAGACCAGCTCCCTAATCTGTTTGATGTCTGCTCTTCTGCAATCTAGGACTTCAGCTTTTGATAGGGGCATTCTGTTCCTGAGGGCCAGCCTGAACCAAATGGAGTTATGGTTGCTGGACTCCAGTGGCTCCCTTACCTTCACTCTACCCACTATCTCAGAACTGGTGAGCACCAATCTAGAATGGCTGCCTGTCGAGTGGGTTCTTTAACCAGCTGTGCCAACAGACAGTCCTGCAATGTATCTAACAGGGTTTGACTTCTGGTGCACCCGGCCATTGGAATATCCTAGTCGATATCCAGCAGGTATAGATCACCCACCACCAAAACTTCCCCCTTCTTAACTCCATTTACCAGCTCTTCCCAAAGCTCACTATCTCTTCCCTTTGTCCTGGTGGTCTATAGATCACCTGCACCCATGTTTTCATGCCTACGGGTGCCATGAGGTGAACCCACATTGACTCTGCTTCGCGTTTGATTCTCCTCATGAGACCATCTTCCACAGCATCTCTGCCCTCCCATAGGGACATCCCCCTTTGCCTTTTCCTCTATTCTGTCTAAGCATTGTGTAACCTAAAACTGACAAGTCCTAGTCATTATTCTCTGTAGCCCTAGTTTCTGTGATGGCTACAAGATCTGCCTCAGCAGTCTACTACCAATAGCTGGAGCTCACTGATTTTAATTACTCAGACTCCTGGCATTAAGACAGAGCCCCTTCCAACTAGCTCCAGATCCACTTTTGCTGTTTTGTGATTCTACACCTCTTTTCTTTCCCATTCTCCTTACCTTCTTATTTTTCCTGTTACTTGCAGACCCTGACAGCCTTTGCCTCTTCCATTGCTCCTTTTTATTTATTTATTTATTGAAAACTTTGGAGATTATCTTTGAGCACAATTGCCCACTTACAAAGAAAGGTTCCATGTCACATACAAAGTCACAGAGAACATAACAAGTACAATCAGTTCCAGAGGAAATGTAGCCAAGTCAGTTTCAAAGCACTTAAGGCAGAACAATTACTTAAAGTTCTGAAAAAAATCCATACAGATCGCTGCATAAAAAGTCATGTACAGAGAGAAACCAAATTAAACTGTTTAATGTTTACAGTTGCATTGGACTGCAAAGGCAGAATGCAAAAATCTAAATTAATTGAACTTGGTGAGATTTAGCAGTGTATCAAGCAGTTTGTTTAACCAGTTTGCAGTCCTGACAGCAAATGACCACTTGCCCAGCTGAGTATGCTGGAAAGGAGGCTTAAGGGTATTCCTGGTCATATTCCTGGTGTTGTATTGGTTGAAGATGGTGCAGAAGTAATTTATTAAAGGAGAGGGGTGTTAGGCCCAAGAATGCCTGTTTACCTAGCAAACAGGTCTAGAGATTTATTCTGCTAGGTAAAGGTAACTAGATAGTGAGTGCATAGAGGGTACAACTATGGCTGTGGTTATCTGCACCAGGTACAAAGCAGCACACCTTATTACAGATCAGCTTTACTCTGTTTAGCACTGTGTCACAGTCAGCCACAAAGACAGGGAGTTCATAATTTATAAGTAACATAACAGAGCTGGCCACAATAGGGCACCTAGCATCTCCAATGAGATTGTTCCTGTTCTGGTACAGGACACCCAGTTTTTGTTAATGGGAAGGCTTTAAGCCTGAGGTTCAATGAGTGGAGCAACAATGTCACTCCCCCATCAGGCCTTAAAAGGCCACTCCTCCTAGACCATTCCTGGATTAGTTTCTTTGTTGCGGCCTGAGGCGGCGCTCTTCCTCCTTCACCTCATTAGACTTTTGCCCCCATTTCTAGGCCACCTCTGGCCGTCGGCTCATTTTTCATCATACCACCCTGCCGATTCAGCCTTCATTTTCTTCTACCCTTCCCTTCCTTATCTGCCACGCCATCGATACTGTCCTGTGCATCTCCCCAGGCCTTCAGATGCCCGATCCTCCTTGTCTTCCCCTTATTGGAGCTTTCGGCCTGCCTTTGCCTGCGGGATCCTGGTTCCCCACTTCTCTTTAGCTAGGTGAAGAAGGAAACTGTGAATTAGGGAAAGTGACTTAGACAGAAGGAAGCCAAGTGTTTGGATTTAAAAACAGCCCTTGATAGCTTTTGGCAGAGAACAGCAAGAGAAAGGAGGTGCTGTTAGAACTTTATTACTCTGCTGGGACTAAAGAACTAGAACTCTACTACTGGGACTTTCAATTTAGGGTAAAAACAAACAAAAAAATAAAACAAAAAAGAGTTAGTGTGTTTGTCTGAGTTGGGTGAAGGGAATTGTTGTCTGTGCAGTTAGCTAGGTGAAGAAGGAAACTGAATTAGGGGAGTGGCTTAGGCAGAAGGAACCCAGGTGTTTTGGATTTAAAAACTGCCATATATAGCTTTTAGCAGAGAACAGCAAGAGGAAGGAGGTGCTGTTAGAACTTTACTACTCTACTGGGACTATATTGCCCTCTGTCCTTCCCCTCCACCCCCCACCCTTACCCAGTTCTACTTTTATAGGCACAGGATTTGACTGACAACAGAAACTTCCTGTTTGGGAGCAGGAAGAGAGTGATCACAGAGACACAAAAGACTCACCATCCAAGATGGAAAAGAGTAGCTCTCCATTCCCCTCCTAACTGCTGGAGGTCTGACTCTGAGCAAGTAAGAAGGAGACTACTGAGGAATATAGGAACTTTCTGTCCCAAAACAGGAAGATCAGGAGCTTTAGGGGCACAGAGGCAGTAGGAAAGTAGGAAGAAAAAAAATTACAGAAAATAAAAAAAATAAATAAATAAACAGAGACAGGAAAGAGTAAGTATACAAAACAACAGTTAAGGAGCTACAAATAAGACATGATGGGAGTAGTGCAGTGCAGTGGCTGTGGAACAGCAGTCTTCTGGGAGATGTTCTGGAGGCTGCAGTGTTGTCCCATCTGCAGGCACCTCTCTGGGCTGAATAAGGAGGTTGCTGATCTCCAGGATGAGTTGGCCAAGATTCGGAGGACCTCCTCTCCCACCCAGGGAGAACCAGGGCCACTGCTGCTGCCTCAGAGGTTGCCAAGAAAGAGGAGCGGTTGGACCACAGTGGGCTCAGGGAGGGTGAGGGTGGTGGAACAGAGGGGCATCCCTCCAGTTGTACCTTTCCATAGTTCATATACCATTCTGGCAGAGTGTGGTTCCTCCATGGAGGCACCCACAGTGGAGACCAAGGAGGATGCTGGGAGCCTCCACAAAGGAGACCCACAAGATGGTGGCATAGGACCCCACATGGGAAGGAAACAACTCCTAGTGGGGGACTCCATTGTTAGAAGGGTAGAACTGGGGGAGGGAGGAGAGAGGGAGGTAAGGTGCCTGCCTGGCACTATGGCTTGGAGGGACAGGGAGCAAATCCTCAGGATCGCAGGAGCAGCTGCACAGGGGAAGGAACTGGATGTCATTGTCCACCTAGGGACAAATAACCTGACTGGGGAAGGGATCAGAGCAGTACAGGAGGAGTTTGTGGAGTTTGGGAGGGGCCTTAGACAAGTAGCACACAGAGTAACCTTCTCGGAGGTGCTGCCTGTCTATGGCATGGGTGAGGCTAGGGTGCTCTGCACCATGGAATTCAATCAATGGTTGAAAAACTGGTGCAGAGCTCAGGGTCTTGGCTTCATTGGAGACTGGGAGTCCACCTGAAGGGATGCAGGCCTATACTGGTGTGATGGTCTGCATCTGTTCAGGAAGAAACCAAGATCCTAGATGATAGGTTTAAATGCTTCATTGGCAAGCATTTAAACCAGCCGGGGGGGGGGGGCACTGAAAAGGAGCAGGAAGATCGTATCCCCCCCCAAAAAATCAGGGTAGTTAGTGAGGTAAACACCAAGACAGAGAAGTTGATAGGGAAAAGGGCAGGGGGGAAATGGAGAAAAAGGCAAAGGCAGTAAGGACAGGGATGGGGCAGAAAAGGACATGGAATAACCACAGGGGAGTATTGAGGGTGGGGGGGGTGCATATCCTAGTAGATAGCTGACTGGACAGACTCGATGGACCTTGTCGGTCTTTTTCTGCTGTCACACTTCTATGAATCTATGAATCTATGAAAAAGGGGTAAGGCCATCAGAAAATGGAGGGTCATGAGTACCAATGCCTGTAGTCTAGGTAACAAGCTTCCTGAACTGGTAGCCTTGGTGGAAGTAGGATGCCTGGATATCATGGCAGTCACAGAAACATGGTACACACAGAAATGTGACTGAGATGTCAACATACCAGGATACACATTCTGCAGGAGGGACGGGAGGGTAGAAGAGGAGGAGGAGTAGCTCTCTGTGTAAGGGAAGGGATCAAAGCAACAGAACAAAAAGATAAACAGGGAGGAGAGGAGGCACTATGGGTCATCCTGGAGACTGGAAATGGCACCACAGTCTGCACAGGATTTGTATACAGACCCCCATCTTATGGGGAGGAAATGGACGAGGAAATGATAGAAGGCATCATTAGGATGGTAGAAAAAGGGGGGATATTGTTGATGGGGGACCTGAATATGCCAGATGTTAACTTGAGCACCTTTGCAGCAGCCACATCCAAGAGCAGGGCCATTCTCAATGCCCTACAGGGGGCATGCCTTATACAGCTAGTGTTGGAACCCACTCGGGGGGAGCAATCTTAGACCTAGTACTCTCAAATGGGGATGGAAAGGAGATCTCAGATCTAGACGTGGGTAGCCATCTGGGAACAGATGACCATCAAAAAGTGTGGTTCACGAGAAACTCAGCTGCAGAGTCAATCCATACAAAAGTGAGGGTACTGGACTTCAAGATGGCTGACTTTGTCAAAATGGGTTAGTGCCTCAGAAAAGCACTAGCAAACAGGCAAGAAGAAGGGGTGGAGCAACAATGGGGAAACATCAAAACTGCCATCACAGAGGAAACAAGCCTTTGTGTGAAGCAAATAAACAAATCAAAATGAAAGAAAAAGCCACTATGGTTCTCAAAAGAGGTGTCAGGGAAGGTTAGGGAGAAAAATATTGCATTCAGAAAGTATAAGGAAACACAGAAGGAGCAGGACAGAGAACTGTACCAGTTAAAGCAGAAGGAAGCAGTGAAGGCAATCAGAATAGCAAAGGTCCAGACTGAGGAAAAGATAGCCAACTCGGTTAAGAAAGGGGATAAAACCTTTATGGAGACATTAGGGAGCAAAGGGAGGGATAGTGAGGCTGAATATAGGGGAGGGTGGGTGGGCCGAGAGGGACAGTGAAAAGCAGGGATACTGAACAAATGCTTCTGCTGAGTATTCACAAAAGAAGAGGAGGGGGAGGTACCTAATCCAATCAATAGTAGCACTCTGGATAGGGGGGTCGATACCAGTCCTTTCACAGAAGAAAGGATTCTGAAAGAACTCCTAAAACTGAAGGTGGACAAAGCAATGTGGCCTGACAGGATTCACCCCAGAATTCTAAAAGAACTAAGCGGAGAACTAGTGACACCACTGACTATCCTTTTTAACAAATCATGGGAGGATGGTGTGGTACCTGAGGACTGGAGGAAGGCAGATGTGATTCCCTTTCATAAAAGTGTGATTTAGACAGAGGCAGAAAACTACAGACCTGTCAGTTTGACCTCAGTGGTAGGGAAAATGATAGAATCATTTCTGAAGGAAAGAATTGTTGAGTACCTAGAAGCCAGTGGCGCACAGGACCAAAGGCAGCATGGATTCGCAGTGGGAAGGTCATGTCAGATGAATCTAATAGATTTATTTGACTGGGTGACCAAAGTAGTAGACCAGAGACAGGCTGTGGACATGGCCTACCTAGACTTTAGCACGGCATTTGACACAGTCCCACACAAAAGATTAATAAACAAATTAGCCAGCCTGGGAGTGGGTCCAAGGGTAGTAGCCTGGGTAAAACATTGGCTGGACAACAGGACACAGAAGGTAATAGTAAAAGGAGTCCACTCCGAAGAAAGGGGGGTTACTAGTGGGTACTTCAGGGTTCAGTACTGGGTCCAGTCCTTTTTAATGTCTTTATAAGTGACATTCTAGAGGGACTGGAAGGAAAAGTATGCCTCTTTGCAGACAACACAAAGATCTGCAACAGAGTTGATACACAAGCGGAGTGGAAAGGGTGAGAAGGGACATGGCAAGGAAGGAGGAATGATCAAAAATATAGCAGCTTAGATTCAATGCAAAGAAGTGCAAAGCAATGCACCTGGGAAACAAAAACCCAGGGAAAGAGTACACGATGGGGGGGGGGGAGAGGTAGTAACAACAACAAAAATGGAAAGGGACCTGGGGTAGTGATTTCAGATGACCTAAAGATTAGCAAGCAATGTGAGAAGGCAGTAAGGATGGCTGGGGGGATACTGGGATGTATAGGGAGAGGTAACACCAGTAGAAAAAAAGAAGTTATTATCCCTCTGTACAGACAGCTGGTGAGACCCCGTCTGGAGTACTGCATGCAGTTCTAGAGACTCTATCTCCTCATGGACATAGACAGGATGGAGGCAGTCCAGAGAAGGGCAACTAAAATGGTGCAGGGTCTGCAACAGAAGCCATATGAAGATAGACTAAAGGAGCTTAATATGTATACCCTTGAGGAAAGGAGGGAGAGGAGGTCATGATAGAAACTTTTAAGTACCTCAAGGGAATCAACAATGTCCAAGAGGGTAGCATTTTTCAGAAAAAGATGTGCAATTTGAAGGCGGGGGGGGGGGGATGACTCAGGGGCAATGTGAAGAAGTATTTTTTCACAGAGAGGGTGGTGGACACATGGAATGGCCTTCCTGAAGAGGTCATGGGGTCAAAAACAGTGGGGGAATTCAAGAACACTCCTAGCCGTGCATACTTCCATGTGCTCCGTCTGGCGGCTACCTTCCAGGACCTTTCTGCCGTGGAGCTACCATGCACCTTGACTTTTGCACGCTTGAAATGAGGCTGCTTGCGTTTTATCTGATCTATGCCACTAAAGCACTCTGCCTATTCAATGCAAAAGCCTACAGCCTCCCTTCTGACAACACATTATATAGCTGCATAGTATATTTAGCTGTATACTTCTACTCACAGGAGGTTGAGGAAATGACTTATTATTTACTGCTAAGGTGCTTATTGACTTTGGCAGTGCTTGTACCTCCAGCTGTATCCTGGATCCCTGGACACCTGTAATTGTAATCTGTATGGAAGCACCTGTTGCACTTCATTCATCTTTCTCGACACTGTGCTTTTAACTCATTACTGACCAGTTAATTTCATGCTTTCTTCCCCTTAAGGGTTTCCTCCTGTTAACCTCATATCTGGAGCTACGATGCAGATGTACTGTAAATCCATTGTAAACCATTTCCCAATGCCGTAAAAGAAAACTGTACTTAGCATATGTTTGGGGATTATTGCAACCAGAAGACTACTTTATGAAACAATGTTTCCGTACCAAATACTACACGCTGGGTATTTGCAGCACCGATATTATTCATGTTTGACTTTCTGTTTACTCTTTTGAACCTAATTGTTCCTAGCCTGGCTAGCATTTATTGCCTTTTTTCTGCCTGACATGTAGATTTGCGGTCCTGCTAGCCTTCGTGGGGTCTAGCTGCTACCTCTACTCCTTCCTCGGCTAACCTAGGTGTGGTCCAGCTGCTCATGCCGACCCACGTACGGGCCTAGCTGCTGCCTTGCCTTAAGCCCCTGCATTCCTACCATGTACTTCAGCCATGCATCCATCTTGCTTCAGCCTGCTTTGGATTCTTCCTACAGACTTTCACCTGAGCTCATCCGCCAAGATTGGATATACTCCAAGATATTTCACCTTCAATTTGCTATCGAGTTCTGGATGCTGCAGCTCACCTTGCTTGTTCTACTCCTCCATCTGTCTAAGATATTAATCTGTGCTCCTACGTTGAATTACTATTAGAGTATGACTTAGGATTTTACATCATTATCCCTGGATACTTACCATATTGCTTCACTTCATTTGCATTTATTGTTACTACTTCACTTTCCGGCTGCCCTATGTGTGGTCCAGCCATACAGGCTAACCTTTATGGGGCTTAGCTGCCACTATTTACCTACCTGACCAGCTGACCTACATGAGATCCAGCTGCACATGCTACCATACGTGGGGCTAGCTGCCATTCTTTACTTACCTTACCAGCTGACCTCGCTTGGTCCAGCTGCATGCTAGCCTTCTTGGGTTTAGCTACTAATTCTATCTACTCACCGTCTGACATAGTCAGTCAACTGTACCTCCTACGGTTCATCAGCTGACCTACACGTGGTCTAGCCGCATTTTTCTATCTCATTGGGCTAGCTCCCATTCGTTCCCATGGATGCTTCCTACAGAGCTACTTTATTCATTCAGACCTACCTCTCTAAAATATGCTCCCTAAAGCTTCCGCCTTCCATTGGATTATTTCTGGAGTACATCAAGATATTCTCCTCAGTTCTCTTGGATGCTGCTCGCCATACTACCTCGACTCCCTGGAGTTACTACTATATGTCTCCATCAGAATCCCTGCTGACCTTTATTCCATACTGTCTTCCTTCGTTTAACTGATGCCTAAGATGCCTAAGACATTGATCTACTACAGTTTCAGGACGCTTATTACCTCTCGTTGAGTTGTCAATTCATCTGCCAAGGTCTCTTCACTACAATCTTTACCATCCTCGATCTTCAGGATACAACAGTCTACAGCACCTTTCTGTGCTCTCATAAGTCTGCCTTAAAACTACAGTACTACTCCGCACCTAACTGACTCAGGATATGCTAACATTACAATACCATTTACATTTATTCCTTACTACTTCGCTGCTATTTCTGCATTGCATGCAGTTTGACGTTACTATTACTTATCTACCACTGCTCTATGACCTGCATCACCCCACAGGGCCAGAGGTTCACCGCCTCGCACTTCGAAGACCTGCGTCCCTACAGGCCCGGAGGTCCCTTGATCTTATATTACAACGCTATACTCGCCTGCTTCTATAACCTGCTTCACCCATCGGGACTGGAGGTTCGTCTACTTGTACTCTACATCTACCTTGCCCAGCTTCAGCACCTGGAAGTTCACTTATTTTACTATATGTTTATCTGCCACCGTGTCTGCCAGACTTAGGAGCTTCTTTCTACTATGGACTCACATCCAGGAATTGTTTAGTCGTACGTCAACTATTCTTTGAATGCTTCTGTCTTGCCGCTTCAATCATCTGATTACTTCTAATACACTCCTACCAGTACACTTAGTTGAGCTTATCCAGAAGACTTTCAATCTCATGGTTCATACTCTAAGGTTTCTTGAACCCTGTGACAAGGCTACTTCATTCGACTCAGCCTCTTCGGTTATCACCATTTATGACTAATAAGCTTGACTATTCAAGACTTGTAAGCCTATTCTCATAGAGTCAAAGCTAGTTCCTCACCATTCTGGCCTTCAGACCGTGGCTATCTTCATCACTATGCAACTATTGGATCACCAGATGAAACTCTTCGATTCCTGTGCTATTAACATCCCTTCCTGCACCTCACTGTATACCGTACTTGACCTATGCAATACTACTCTGATACTACGTCTGCATCTTGCAGCTTTACTTACTACTACGCTGACCTACGTACAGGTCCACTTATTTACACTATTGCTCATATTGTCTGCTACACCCTTACAGGGCCTAGAGGCTCATCAAGACCAATTCCCTTATTCTACAGCCTACTTCGCTCATTGGGATCTGGAGGTACAATTAACTTATGTCTACCATTTGCTCTAAGATCTATACCTAATTCACCTACCTGCTTCCCACTTCCGATCGGATATTTCTACTGCTCCACCCTCTCAGATTACACAGCATGCCCTCAGCTCTTGTGCTTCATCACCAAGGCCTTCATTTGCAAAGCTTGCCAAACGGCACATGAACTACCTGTTCTCCTACTCTGGTCATGGATACTTAGACTTTGGTTACTGGTTCTCCCCGTAGAAGCTATTCTCACCTGCCGGAACATTTCACCATGCAACTTCGATGCTTCGAAATATTATCAACTATGGATTCCAGTCTCCCACCATTCTGCTCCGGACATGGACTCTCAGACTAGGATTTGTTACAAGGATGCTGCTATGTTCACCAACCGGAATCTTCTGTACTTATTCAGCTTTCGCTTCACTGGATCAGGACCTCAAACTTTAGAACTTGAATTAGCTTAATATTGTTATTTTAGGATTATTCTCCCTTAATATGTCCAGAAGGATGGGCAGGCCAGTAGCCATGGGTCCTCAGAGGTTTCCCCCAAAGGAGGTTTTTCCTCTCCTGCATGCTACTGGTCACACCCTCCGGAGTTGGAGGAGATAATAATTTGATATTATTCTTTTTGTAGGGTCTCACAATACTGGACTAAGCATTCTTTTTATGGTGGGATACAGAGTAAGGCCAAACCAATACCAAGTCATAATACGTTACTCATCAGCCCAAGCATCTAAGCACTTGCATAAGACTATCCAGCTCACCTGTACTATAATCGTTGACTGCATAACTATGTTCAAAGTACCTAAGCACTGATCAATTCAAACTGCTAAATATCTGACACGAGCGTTGTCCTACTTATTAATCTGGCCTCTGTATCCAAGCACAACCTACATTATCCAATTACAGTACGTAGCACAAGCACTGAGCTCTGAACCACACATAATTACATCTTATGCTACCTCATCAAACTGCTCTCCATTTGGAGACATTCCTTCTGCATCCATTGCTCCTTGGCTCAGGGCTAGCCCATGGCAGACCATCTCTCTCTGCACCCCAAAATCCCCATGTAGAGCATGCAAACCTCAGAGCGGGTCCTTCATTCTGGCACATAGTGAGATGGTCTTCACTCCAGGTAGACGTTCAGTCATCCCCCATCTCTGCAACACCTCTCTACATAGATTTTATGAGTTCCAGCTGTGAGGGGTGGTACTCTGATCACCTGAGCCTCTTTGGCTGCCTAAGCAGGTTTTTAGGCACCTTCTATGCTATTCTGCATCACAATTGCCTCTTGCTCTCCATGTCTGTTTTGTAGGCTCATATAGGGCTGCTATGTGCTCCACAGTCATCTTTCTCCTCCCATACCTTTGAGAGTCTAGTTGCAGGGACGTCACTCGCAACCCTCAATGGTTGTCCATTTAGAAACATAGAAACATAGACTTTGACGGCAGATAAGGACCACTTGGCCCACCTAGTCTGAACATTTCCCTACCTACTAGAAGGACAGTGAGGGCTTCCTCTGACTTGGACTCTTTTCCTCCTCCCTCAATCTTGACTTTGATTGGTTCTCCTCTTCCCCCTCTTCCCTGCTCCGGCACCGTGTCCCACTACTGTGTTCGTCTCCTGGAGTACCTTCCAAAATCTTTGCTCTCCCCTGCAGCTCCAGGTTTGGATTCTGATTCTTCTCTGCCATTTCCTCTTCTTTGACCCTCTGGTCCTACCACTCCCTGAGTGGCTGGATAACTTGAGCTTTCTGCCCCTCATTCCTGACTGCCCGATCTGTGTCTTCTGCCGTTGTTCTCCTTATTGCTTTGGTTCTCCAGATAGCCATCCTGAACCTTCTGCCTTTCTTCCTGATTTGCTTGTCCCTCATCCTCAGTGTGTGCAACTTCATTCGTTATCCTGACCTCTGAATTATCGTCTCTGTGTTCCCATATACTCACGTGCCTCGCTCCGTGATCTGGAGGCATTCTTCCTTGTATTGATTTATTTGTTCTTCACAGCATTAGCTGTTTCTTACCGCTCATGTCCTGTCCTGTTACGATAGCATTTCCATCTCTAGCTCACTTTACTCAGGATAGCTGTGCTATGACCATAGTGTCCATCATGGTAGTTCAGTTTTCTATTAGTACCCCTCCTGCTGTTAGAGCTCTTCATAGCCGCACATGATCTTCCATCATAGTCCTCTGTCGATTAACTAGGTACTTCTCTCTATCTTTGTCTTCTGTAATGCGGGTGTCTGCCCATGTCATCTCCACTTGTTGCCCTCCTCCTCCTCCTCCTCCTGTCCCCTACATCCTCCATTCTGCTCATTCTCTGACCTTCACTTTCTTTTGGTGTTTTTCCTATCCTGCCATCACCTTCCCTATTCATATCCTCCTCTTACCCTAGTCTGTCTTGTGTCTAGGTGCCTGAGTCTGGTTCTTCTTCACTGACTCTGACCTCAAGATCCACTCATTCACATCGATTAATTGAGCATACCTATCATTGGGTCTTATGCTACCTCATCAAAATGCTGCACACCTGTGGTCATTATCACCATCAGTCTTCTCAAGACCTCATATAGGTATCCCTTGCTCATTCGACAGCTTTATGGGCCTACTCCTTCACATCGACTACTCAAGCATAGCCCTCTCAGTCCAAGCTACATCAACTCAGCCTGCTCTCCACTCGGAGACATGCCTTTGTATCTACTGCCCCTTCGCTCTAGGTTTGTATGCTTCACTCCATCATCGTACATTGTTCATTTCATACCTCACCTTAACCGTACCAGCTTCCATGGATTCACCCCACCATCGTTCATCTGCCTCTTCATAGTTCACCTTAACTGTACCAGCCTTCTCGGCCTCATTTCATAATTATACATCATCCATTTCATTCTTCACCTCGAACCTCTCAGACCTTCAAGGCTTCTTTCTATCATCATACATCCTCTCTTGCTTTTGAGCATCTAGTTGTAGAGACATCGCTCACATCCCTCAACAGCTGTCCATTTAGTAGGACAGAGTGAGAGCTTTCTCTAAAATGGACTTTTCTCCTTCCTCGATCTTGATTTTAAACTGATGTAGCTGGGCCATCACTAATCAAACCATCTTCAGCCTGGAGGGAAGGCGACCTAGGCCTTGGATCCCCAGAGGATTCCTCCTCAAAGGGCATTTTTCCTCTCCTCCATGTTGATGGTCATAATATTAGAAAGGATTTGTGCTTCCATAGATTCCGTAGTTAGGTTCCACTGGTGGATGGAGTCGGATAGTGGCCTGGCTGTTCCCTCTTTCTTTAGGAAGTCCGCCCTTTCACATCTCATCAGCTTTCATTTCATTCATCACCCTAGTCATATCTCATTCTTCTCCTATCCTTCCAATATACATCTCTCTCCTTACTTTCCGGTCTCAATATAATCTGATTTCTAGCCGCTATGATGCTCGATACCCTTTAGAGTATTCTTTTTGGGCTTCTTTCTAAGCTACCTTTAACCAAGGGAATTATTCCCACAGCACCTGTAGGGGGGAACCCCCCTCTAGGGTTCCTTATGTCGTACCCCTATAGAGTGATATATCCCATGGATAGAGAGGCAAATAGCTAGAATGTATCAAAGTCACACAAGCATACATCTCATCCAATTGTGTAAGCACAATTGAATGGGAAGGTTTTAAGCCTGAGGTTCTATGGGTGGAGCAACAGCATCACTCCTCTATCAAGCCTTAAAAGGCCACTCCTCCCGGACCGTTCCTGGATTTGTTTCTTTGTTGCCCCACCATCCACCCCTCCTGCTCCTCCAGAGGCTCTCTTTCCTGTGGGCTTCTTCCTAAGCTACCTTTAGCCAAAGGAATTATTCTCATGGCACCTATAGAGGGGGGATCCCTCCTCTAGGGTTCCTTGCATCATACCCCCACAGGGTGGTATATCCCACGAATAGAGAGGTGAATAACCACAATGTATCAAAGTCACACAAGCATACATCTCATCCAGTTGCGTAAGCACAATTGAACTATTTTTTTGAACCTCAATTATAATTTTACCCACCTTACTGATACCAGTCCACAGTATAGGTGGAGCCCTCCTTCCAGGATTCCCCTAGCCCCAATGTCCCTGCAGTCAGTTTAACTGTCTAATGTAGATGTCAAACTTCTGTCCCAGTGGGCTGGTCCCCCCCTCTCTTGTCAAGTGAAAACTGTCACCTTTGAAGAGCATCCTGTCCCAGAAGTCCCCCAAGTTCCCCACAAAGTGGTGCCCTTTCTTCTGACACCATCCCTTTAACCACCTGTTTAGTTCCTCTATCTATACCTTGCCTCATTACCCTGTGTTTACATCCCCCAGACTCCACACAGTGAGAACCTTGGAAAAGGGCAGGGATGCCGAGTGTGCCTTCAATCTAAGCACTCTTGGCCTAGTCAAGGCTATCTGCTGGAGTTGGCTGCAAAAGGAAACCTTTGTAGAAGGCATGTCCTTTACACTGAGTGCTTCTGCTTTAGAGAAGTTGCTTAAAAAGAGCAACATACAAATTTAATCTGCAGCTCTGGGATCTAAGGTGTTCACTCAGAAGTAGAAGGAGCCAGAGCAGGAGAAAAAGTGGCACAGTAAGGCATTACACAGTTGCATATGTTCTAACTTTTATTAGAGCTTTAGAACAACCACCAAATACATTCAGCAGGACAGACAAAAAAAAACAAGCTTATGGTAGCAGAGGGCAGGAGAGCTCAGAAATGGCCAGACCAACCACCTCCACATTTTGCCTCTGGATAAAGCTTTTACAGGGGGTCTTCTGCTGCTGTAAGTTATTTTTTTATGGACTGCTGTATTTATTTAGTGGCTATTTTAAACTTCAGATAAACAGTTAACATTTATGCAGTTGTTTTACATCTTGTTGTGCTGCTTTTTCTTCAGCTCAGTCCAGTCCAGTCCAGTCCAATTCTGGAGACCACATCTCCAGAAGGACATAGAGTGGAGGCTGTCCTGAGGAGGGCAACTAAAATGATGCAGAGTCTGCATCAGAAGCCCTATGAGGAGAGACTGAAGTGTGGCAGGCTGAAAGGTTCCCTAGACAATTATAGGACAGGCCAGATGAATCTGGGAGGAGAGGCAGAAAGCTTACTCAGTGACCAAGATGCAAAAGGTTTATTTACCAGGGACAATAAAAACCAAGATAACTATGTTTCACAATGTTAGAGGATAATAAAAGAATAAAGAACAAAACAATGCGATTGGGACTAACAATTGGTTGAACCAAGAACAGGGGGTTAACCCCGTTTTTAGTCCAAGTCCTGCATGCACTTGGCCAAGATGATGCAACTATGAATGAACCAAGCTTGGGCTTTCCTCCACATCGGTTGATCAGCAGGTGGGCATTAACCCCATAAAGTGCTTTTATACACAGGCCATAGCGGGGTGTCCCCCAGATAAACAGAACACCAGGAGGAACATTGCTAGTTGGAAAATCCAGAACTTGGCAATCCTCTGCAGTTCCAGGCAGGAGGCTAAATACCTCTGGTTGGCAGATGGTTCTCTGGATGATCCACAGCAATAATCACTGGCAGTTTCCTAGCACACAGATGACCTCTCAACAAGATGACTGCTGATGGAATGATCTTTGGGCTGCCTCTGCGAAGTGACACAGGCATGAGCACACTTATGGGTGGCTGGCAAAATAATAAAAGGGCATGCACACTGTTAACTGTGGTCCCTCAAGCTTGAGCCGGGGAGGCTCCTAAGCTGACTCACTATTGGATACCTCACTAGTGGCTCTCTACCACTTACCGTCGCTGGGCTGATGCTGGAACACTTGTGGTGGGACTTTGGCACAGGCTGACATCACTGGAGGTGGTCCTACCACAGATTGTGGGTGGGCCAGGGACCTCTCTGGGTCAGCATCAGGCTCTGGTGAAGCTGTTCCAGGCAACACAAAGGCAAAGCTGGATATCCGGCACACCAAGGTGCAATGTGATAACACCGTTTAGTAGCATGCAAACAATTCAGTTTCTGGCAGACAGTTCAGTTCTTGTAGGAAGTACACTCTCTAGGGGGCACTAGGCAGGTAACAGTGCAGTTCAGTCTGGGTGGTTTGCAACTTAGGCCATAGGACCATTTCCCCTTCCCAAGCTGGTGCTGCATCTTTAAGGATGTTCTTGCTGTGGCTGTTTCTGCAGCCACACCCCTGTACCATTCATATTACTAACCGCCCCTATGCCTGGGTCTCCAGAACTCCTGGGCCTGGTTGCTGGACCCTCACAGCTAGCCCTTCCCTCCCGGCAGCTGACTAAGGGCCTCTGTTTCCATTCCTGATCATTGGTGCAGAATAGCACCCACACAGACCCCAATGGCCTAAGCCCCACTGTGCCTCTGGTCTGCTCCTTTCTGCAACCTCTCAGGGCTTTTAAGTCATGGCACCCCTGCCTCTTTATTTAGCTGGAGGCAAGCAACTATTGGCCAGCCTGCCTTCTGGTTTCACATTTGACTATAGCAACAAACAAAAAATAAAAACTACACTAGCTCTGTGACCTCTGGCCACTCCCAAGGCCTTCCCCTCTGGGTATTCGGCCCAATGCCTGCACATTCCCCTCCCCCTCAGGGCTGGCAGCTCCCCTATGGAGCCCACTGCAACCCCCCTTGTCTTTACTAGGGTGCTGGCCCTTTAATGTTTCCCCTGGACCCCTTTTCTTGCTGCCCTCTTCCTTTATTTTCTGGGCTCTGGCCCTCAAATCCTCCCCTTTTCCCTTCCCTGGTGCTTATGACATGAGTTAACACAAAGATTGGGCACTCTGCCCCACTCACCACCATAACCTGAGACTCTAGTGCTGCTGGGGAGTCAAAAAATGTGGCCGGGGAGTCAAGCTCCCACCTGGCTTCTGTCTGGCCTGCACGGCTGCTGGGGCAGAACTGCAGGGTCCCAGGTACGTTTTCTGCCTGGACCAATTTTCTGACACACATCTTGGATCTGCTGGCTTTTTAGTTCCTCCCTTGCCAATCGGGGCTCTGCCCAGGGAGGACAGGTCACGTCAGGGAGATGCACTCCACCCAACTGACCCTGCTGCTGATACCATCACTGTTAGACCGAAGCAGGAAGGGAGCAATGCCAGAGGAGCCATGGACCAGATTCAGGTACTTTTTCATTTGTCTGTGCTCCTCATGTCCTCCACCCTCCACTCTGTGCTGCGAACTGCCCTCGAGAACCACTGCCCAGGCCCTCGGATTGGCCATGAGGAGCCCAACAGGGTAGTTCTCCTGCTCATGGCCCCCCTTCCCAGTGCCAAACAGCGTGAAACAAACAAAAGGGACTGGGTGAGGTATGTGGGACTGGGGGGAGGGGCAAGTGAGAGAAGGGGCGAGACAAAAAAAAAAGAAATTTCCACATTAGGAAAAGGGTCCCCATTTCTTTGCTGTGCCCCTAACCTCGGGGTACTACAAAATTACCTCAATATATACACCCTGGAGGAGAGGATGGAGAGGGGAAATATGGTAGAGACCTTTAAATACCTCATGGTGGTAAATAATGTACTGGAAGGGAGCATTTTTCAATAAAAAAGATGCTTGAGAACACGGGGGCATGCAATGAAGCTGGGGGGGATATTCAGGAAATATTTGAGGAAGTACTTCTTCATGGAAAGAGTGGTGGGTGCCTGGAAGTCTTCCAGCTGAGGTGGTGGGATGAAAACAGTGAAAACAGTAGTGGGATTCAAGAATGCATGGGAAAGACACAAGGGAATCTTAGAGGAAAGCAAGTGGGGGGAGAGCCAGAGATCAAGAAGAGTCTGTGGTGACACTATAGGCAGGGAATCAAAAAGGGGCAGTCTGCGTGGGCCAAGTGGTTCTTATCTGCCTTCCAATTCTCTGTTTCTCTGTATGTTTCAGGTTGTGTAGGAGGACCTGCTTGACCACATTCAGATTGGAGAAGAAGTTCTCCCCTTCGTGTGAAGATCAGTGGATGATGACTCACATTTGTGGTGTCAGAGTTATGGGATCTTCATTCCAGCCACAGTGCAGTCTCAATTTTTGATCACAAAACTATGATTTCTGACCAAAGTCTGTCCCTGCAAGATGTAGTAAGACAAATTAACTTGATTAGAGCCAATAAAGTTCTGGACTGACCTGTGCCTCAAGGAAGGTCCAGTTGAAGACACACTGGTTTGTTTCTTCTGTTTTGAATTTGAACTGTCAGGTTATTTTTTAATTTTTATTGCTGCCCTCTTCTCCAAAGCCACTTCTCAGCCCTGTCTTTTCGTATTTCTTCCACTTATCTAGTTCCCGGGGGTCCACAGAGGGCAGTGCTCACCATGGTTGATTCCATTAGGGAAGAGGGGTGGTAGGTCCCTTCTGCAGGTCTATGAAGTGTGAGAGTCTGGAGGGCAGTTGGGGTCAGTGGGACATCATTCTATCACACTCTGGAGGCTTTTCACCTTGATTTCTTTCCCTACCTTCAAGACGTGGATGTGAGAACCCCACAATAAGTGTGAGAGAAGTAGGCCATTGACAACTTCAGTTTTACTTTGAGTCGGGGCCCATACATTTGGTTCAACTTCAAGACTGTGGCAGAACCACTTTATAATTTGCATGTGGCAAAGCAGATTACAAATAAAGGAGTAAAACATTCTTGAGGTCAGCAATGAATATTATTTACTGTAGCTTACTTGAGGCAGGTGCTAATGGCATGCATCTGCTGTGGATTACTGTTTGTGGTGTTTTGATAAAATTTTCAAAACCCACTAAGACCACTATGACAGTGTGAGCTACAGTACAATTTACTATTCATCACTGACCTCTTGCCTTATACCCCCCTGTAGTCTCTGCTTTACCTTCATGCTAATTACTATATTCTCGCTATATTCTCTCTGGCCCCATTGATTTTTAAATGATATAACAATACCCCCTCATAGAAAAAAACAAGTTATGAATTACAAAACATACAAAAAAATAAATAGATGTTATAAATGTAGGGCATTACATTGGCTGTGATGGGTCTTCTTTAAGTGATACCAGCTCTGTGTACTCTGTTTTCTTGGTGGCACATGTAATCATACTGAGTTTGCTGGTGATGACAATGTGAAAGTAGTTGTAGGTGTCATCAGGAGGTGGAGTTCTACTACTGCCACTGGGAGCGGTGAGCCAGACTGTGGTGACAGTAGAAGGAGTCTGGGGAGACTTGTCACCCAGAAGTGTAGGAGTGGGAATAGCAGTAAACAGCATGTGTTGGACATCTGAATGTTTGAATGCATAGTTAAAGTTGATCCTTGATAAGTTGAGGTTTAGAAAGGCTAAGAATTTTAGATTCTCAGGATCTAGTCTTGAAGCGAAGTCAGCAGAAAAGGAAGAGAAGGAGTAAGACATAATATAAGGAGGTTGTGTGTACACATTGTTACTGGTTTCCTTAAACTGTCTTTACTGCTTCACCATACTGTAAGTGTATGCAACAGTCTAGTGTGCAGTGATGTGAGTGATACTCATTGTGCGAACCCAATACAGCAACCCCACAACAGTGCCTGCAGAAAGGGTGAAGTGCAGAGAAAGTCAACACACAGATGAAGAGTGCAGAATCCAGCATGGCACATACAGAGGGGTGGACAGAGCTGCAGGAGCCCCAGGATGCAGGAGCACACACAGGATACCAGAAGGGGGGAGGACAGAGCTGCAGGAGCCTCAGGACACAGGAGCACACACAGGATACTGGGGGCAGAGGACAAAGCTGCAGGAGCAACAGGACACTAGAGCACACACAGGATACTGGGGCCGGGGGACAGAGCTGCAGGAGCCACAGGACACAGGAGCACACACGGGATACTGGGGGTGGTGGACAGAGCTGCAGGAGCCACAGGACACAGGAAGCACACACAGGATACTGGGAGGCAGAGGACAGAGCTGCAGGAGCAACAGGACACTAGAGCATACACGGGATACTGGGGGGGTGGACAGAACTGCAGGAACCACAGGACACAGGAGCACACAGGATACTGGGGGGCAGAGGTCAGAGCTGCAGGAGCAACAGGACACTACAGCACACACGGGATACTGGGGGGTGGACAGAACTGCAGGAGCCTCAGGACACAGGAGCACACACAGGATACTGGGGGGGTGGAGGACAGAGCTGCAGGAGCAACAGGACACTAGAGCACACACCGGATACTGGGGGGGTGGACAGAGCTTCAGGAGCCACAGGACACAGGAGCACACAGGATATTGGGGTGACCCAACAGAGGTGCAGGATACACCACAGGTCACAGGATATGGACAGGGGGGAAGGTACTGGTGCAAGACAGACCCATTGCCATGGGACTGGACAGGTGCAGGCAATGAGCCAGGTGTGCCACAGGATCTAAAGGGCACCTAGCAGAACACAGCGGCTACCAATTTGCCTGACACACAGGCAGACAGCACATGGCTGTAGAGTTTCTCTGAAGCCAGAAGAGAATGCTGCTTGTGATATATACGGTGGGTACATGTACCGCTGCAACAAGGAAGGACCCCAGAAGACCTACTGGCAGTGTGCAGATGGCCACTGCTACAGCTGCTTGCCTGCATGCACACTATGGAGGACATGATGGTGCGTACAATCCATGAGCACAACCACATCCTTGATACTGTGGCTATCAGTGTGAGATGGGTGATGGTCAACCACAGGTAGTGGGCAAGAACAAGTATCAAGACAGCCTCTCAGGTGGTCATGGAGTGCACTGCATGGGTGCCAGCAGCCATTGCCAGTGGGATGCTGGGCATGCAACTCCTCCGTTGGATGGTGCAGTGTGTGCGACAGGTAGTGAAGGGGTGCCTAGTCACCCCAACAACAGTGACGGATCTTGTCATCTCCAAGGAGTTCAAAGTTACCAGCACCGGGGAATGGTTCCTCCTGTTTGATAGTGGACAGGAGCAGGATGCCTATTGATATATGCTGACAGGAGCCTCCAGTTCATCTCAGAATGCCAGGAATGGCTCATGGATGGCACCTTTTAGTCATGCCCTGTGTTATTTGACCAGCTTTACACCATCGATGGTTTCCATTCAGGGGGCATGGTGCCAGCTGTGTATGCCATCACATGCTCCAGAAAGGTGCAGACATATGTCCAGCACTTCTCACTGCTTAAGAGCCACTGCCCAGGACCATCCCCTATTACTGCCATGCTGGAATTCGAGCATGCCAGCTGGAGGGGGTGGCCACTGTATTCCCCACTGCCCAGGTCAGATGCTGCTTTTACTATTTCTAGCAGGCACTGTGGCATAGGATACAGCAGTGCCTGAGGTCCAGGAGAGGTATGGCACAGATGCAGACTTTGCCCTGCACCTGCAAATGTTCTTGGCACTCACTTTCGTTCCCATGGAGGAGGTGGACAGCATTTTTGATGAGATGAGGGAATGGGACTTCTTCCAGCAGAATGAAGACCTGCTGCTGCCAATCCTTGATTATTTTGAAGACAGCTGGATAGGATGGCCATTGGGATGCTCAGGGAGGAGGAGGAGGAGGAGGCCCACCTTCCAGTGGCACAATGGAACTGCCACAAGGCTACCTGCCAGGGTCTCACATGAATGAACAATGCAGTGGAAGGGTGGCACAGGGTATTTAACTCCCCCATTGGTGCATACCACCCCAACATAAGGCATCTGCTACAATATCTCTAGCAGGAGGAGCAGTTTTCATCCATCAAGATGGAGCAGTTGGTATCCGGGGCCCAGACAGCACAGGTGCACAATAAGTACAGGGACCTCAATGGCAAGATCACTGCGGTTGTGTCAGAGTATGACACCTATTGCCACTTTGATTTCCTATGTGGCTTGGCACACATTTTTCAGTTCCAGGTGTGACCACAGGGCCAGCGTTCCTGTGCCAGGGTGAGGGCAGTGGTGTCGCAGTGGTTGGGGACAGCTGTGTGGCGTCACCTGTATGATGAGCGACTATGTGGTGTTCACTACCCAGAGTTGTTCTTTTGACCATCTGCATTGTGGCATTCTCACCGCAGGGTCGCTCATTTGACTGTCATGATTGTGCTGCTCGCTCCCCGAGGTCGCTCTTTTGATGCGTTCCCATGTTGCAGGTCATGATTTTGGGGATCTCTGTTGTGTAGGAGCTCATTCGTACATCGTGCATTAAATTTTGCCCATTTCACATAAAACCCAACAGTTTCTGTTTGATATAGTTTATGCATCCATGGGGAATGAGAACACATCTCGGTATCTGGGATTCAGTATTGTTAAATGCCTAATTGCATGTCTGATCTAATGTTGTAAAACCAGTCTTCAAGTTGTGTCAAAAATATCTCTGCCACTTTTCAATGAATATTGCATCCTGCTGCTTCTACTGCTGCTGTGATGATCATATGAGGTGGATGTGTCACCAGTACCCTCCCTATAGTGATAGATGCCAGTCCTGCTGCACCATCTGACCAGTTTGCAGGCAGGAAAGAAGGTGGTGTCACCCATAAAATTCTATCGTGATGCATGATGAGAAAGCCATAATTCATGATGGGGAGAGGAGGATGATTCTGAAGAGGACATGTGGTTTTCTGAACCAAATTCAATGATTTTTATTTTAATGTTATACAGTTAGTGGTCCCTATTCACAAAGCGGAGGTTATATGCACAAAATGCATGTACAATGCTAGCGTAGCTATGCAGCCACAGACAGGTGCAGGGTGCATGGTATTCACAATCAGGAGCATGTGCTGGGCACCTGTCTGAGGCCCCGGCCCTCTGGTGCGCAGCTGCATGGGATTGGATTGCAGCTGCATGGGTGGGGTGGATCATGGGGCAAAGGCGGGCATTCAAAGGGATACCTATCTTGGGTCCTGTAGTGGATTCCCTGTTGCATACATGCAGGGGATACTGGGAAGGCACAGACCCCGGGAATCAGGGTCCAGTGGGTGACTGCCTGAATGGCTGCCTCCAGCCCTCCCTGGCAGCCTGGTGGGCTGGGACAGCAGTGTGGCATGGGTCCCTGTGCTGATGCTGCCAGCAGGTGTCCATTTGGGGGGGGGCATGTAAAAGTTATGGCTGGGTCCCCATTGCATAACTTGCACCCCCAGCCTGGCACTTCACTCCAACTCCATGCCTTTGTGAATGGTGTAGAGTGTGAGCATGCCTCTTGCCATGCCCCTGTACCACTTGTGGCACATACCTGTGCTGGCAACTGGAGGATTTGGTGCATAAGGCACTTGCGTGCCTTTCGTGAATGCTATGGGGGGTCTGACAGACCCCACTGCATGACATTTGGGTGTGGCCATGCCTATGTGCCGCACAAATGCAGTGCATGGGCATTTGTAAATAGGGCCATTATTTTTAGTTATTATTTATAAATGTAGCTTTATTTCTATGCCAATAAAACATGATTTGTGATGGAAGAAGGAGGAGGAAGAGGATGATAAGGAGGATGTATTATTTTCTGTAGCCAGAGTCATTTTATGTTTTTTATTTTCATTTAATTATTGTTTTTGTTAGTTATTATTATTCTTCTTCTTAAATTTGTCTGCATTTATATGCCAGGAAGATGGGATTTCATTGGATTTATGCTGCTATCTGCAAAATACTCCTACACTGCAGAGGATCCATTTGTTTTTCTATGTACTGTTGACTGTTGGTGGTGGTGGTGCTGGTGGTGCTGGGGTTCTTTTGGAGGAATCAGTCAGCAAATGCCAGATGATTTTTTTTTTCAGGAACTAGACTTTACATTTCTGTTTGTATCCCTTCTATCCCAATGAAGGAACTGTAAACACTTGAAGAAGGAAGAGGGGGAAACTGGTGTGCTACTGCATTCCTCAGGGTGGTTTCACCTCACCAGATGCATTGGATGACTGTCGGGGAGGGCTGCTTGCAATGCAGTAGCAATGGAACCAGAGGATTTCTGGGGACTAATAAATGCTGGATTTTGGTCTGTACTATCATGTATTCAGCCCTTGTTCTCACTGCCCCATGACTGTGACTTCACCTCAAGTCCCTTTCCAACAGTGAACAGCTTCTTCTCGCCACAACAGCTTGTGGAATTTGTACTCGGTGGAACTGGCATGGTGGAACAATTATCTTCTCCTTTCTTCCCCCCTGCATCCCTTTCTTCTCTTCCTATTTTCTACATGCATCAATAAGACACACATGAGCGATAATGACATGAGTGCCACAATGCAACTGCCACATTCTTAGATGTCAGCATGACACCTCTGCCCAGTGCATGCCCAAACTGCAATGCTGTACAACTTGCAAGGTGACATGGAAGAGTGCCACAGCTATGCTCCCCCCCCCTCCGATAGACCACACAAACCACCCCACCGAGAGACCTAGGGCTTGATTCTCAAAAGAGATGGATGCCGCAAGCCACCAGTGCGCCAAACACATAGTACATGGGGCTTGTGGCATCCCTGAATTCACGATCTCAAGGCGCTCAATATGAGTATTTGTTAGACCAGCTTTTGCTGGTCTAACTTCATGGACCTTTACGGGTTTGTGCCAAATATTTGGCGTGAACTGCTGTAAAGATGGTAAAGTGCTGCAAATGTGACCTTTGAAAAAAATGCATGTGACCTTTGAGAATCGGGTGCATGGTGCGGCAATGTGTTTGGGGCAATGCAGGGCTTGTGCAAGCCCTGCATCAGCCTTTGAGGACTGAGCCCCTTGTGTGTCACACAGCCGCTTATACTACATTCCATTCACTGACTGGCTAACAGGCACACACACACACACACACACACACAGAATAAAAATAAAACTATGAATTTCTGTGCCCTGCAGCACCAGCAGCCAGTCAGTAACAAAAATTATTTGCCAAATAAATCTTTCAAAACTCCCCCCTGCACCTTTCTAGTCTGCTAAATTCACTTTGCCCTGCTCCTGTTAAGGTGCAAGAACTAAAATAAAATTAAAAACAAGTAATTTCTGTGCCCTCTACACCACCAGCATGGCAGTACTCACTCAGTAAAAAAATATTTGCTAAATAAATCCATCAAAAATCCACCCTGCATTATTCCCAGTTTACTAAATTCACTCTGCCCTGCTCTCCTCTCATCTGCAGCATGCTTTACTAGCCTGCCTGCCTACAACTACAGTAAAATGTAATGAAAAGTGGCTAATTGGAATCCTAAAGTATAATTCTGTAATGATTTTGAAAGTTTTCTCATTAAAAGAATATTCTTTGAACATAAAATGAGCTTCTTCAAGCTAGGTCCTTCCCCTGTGAGACAGAATTTGAAATGACACTGAGATGTGCGTAGTGCAAAGAGCTCTCAGTCACCAGCATCACTCACTGCTGCAGGTCATGTGGCTTGCCAACAACTTGGACATGCTCAGTGTGTGCTCCCTGTAGAAAGTGCTGCAACCTGACATATATCCTGTTAAAAGAGCAAATCAGTAAGAGCGAGTGAATTACAGCAAGTGAAAAACAGTGAATACGATATTGCTGAAGTGGTAATTACAGCGAATGGATATGCGAACGATGTAGGTAGTAGTCTTCAGTGAGGCTGGGCACAGTAAGTTTGCAAATGTGTGCTGCTTCATCATCCTGGCAGTGTGGTCTAGAGGTCAGAGTGACAGTCTGTGAATGATGTTGGTATATGTAGCTGACCTGGGTTCGAGTCTCAGTGTGGCTTTTTTTTTTTTGGCTGCTGTTGCACCCCCCTGCCCCAACTTTGTCCCCCTTCCAGAGTTGCATCCCCTCTGGGGTGGTAATATTCAATTCCCCCCGGCTGTGTCGCCCTGCCCAAGTTGCAGCCCCAGAGTGGGAATAATTTATCTGTTCTCCTCTTGACTTTCTCCTCCTCCCCAAGTTGAGTCCCCCTAGAGAATGTCTCCCCTCCCAGGTTTTTCCCTGTCCCTGAACTGCGTCCCTCCCCAGTGATTGTTATTTAATTTAAGGGATGGAGGCAGAGCCCCCTGCAGAAAGTCACTGCGGCACTGTTTTCATGGTTGACAGTGATAGCTGTTATTTGCAATCACTGTTTGTGGATGCGCTATTATTAAGTTGCTGTTTTTGTCTTCATGGTTTTATTTGCACTGTTTTTGTATGGAACCATCATGACACTGAAGTACCAAACTGCCAAAGGAGATCCAAGTTGCTACAGACCAGCTTAGTTTGTATCCAAAAGTATGGATTTCAGCACGTTGACTGAGTGCAAATTCAGCATTGGCTCATCTTTATTCCACAGTGCTCATGCGCACACAATTGGTAGTCATGTTCCCGAGTCAGCCTGTGTCCTCCTCTTGTAAATGTCTCCAGCTGCACTGCCATCTGTGGTCAGCCAAGCTGCGGTATAGCAGCAGTGACTGTTGTGCTACCTCACTGGAGGCAGAGATCACCCTGTGGGATATGCAATCTTACTCCCCCCACCTGCCCCTGCCATATCATGTGTGTGCCCAAACCTGGGTCTCTGGCCTTCTGAGCAGCAGCCCTCACACTGATGCTGTCAAGTTCTTTTTACCAGATTATAAATGGCCCAGGCTACAAACTAGTACCTAAAGTGTAACATATTCTGGGCCTGGACAACAGCCACAGCCTATATCTATTCCAATAGACTAAGGGAAAAGGTATAGTCTGGTGCATCAGATAGATGAGGGTCTGTGTTTATTTGCCTGGGGTAATGGGAGCCATATATAGTTGTACCTTTTTTATTTCTTCCTCTTTGTTCCCCTTCTCCAATAAACCTGTAAATCTGGGGCTTTCTCCATGGGGCTTTGTTTAAGCAGAAGGCATGACAGGGTGTGTGTTATGGTGGGATAACGGGTTAAAGCACTAGGCAAAGCCGAATGCTTCCACCACCGAGAAGGATCGTTAACCCATCATAACACACACCCTAGAATGCCTTATTGCAATTATGAAATGGTTCTTTTTAGTACATTGGATTTTTTTTTAAACATGTATTTGTTGAGCTACTTTCAGCCAGGCTGTTGTGCTGGGATTATGGCCCAGCTGAAATGGGGAAATATCAAAACTGCCATCACAGAGGCAACAAACCTTTGTGTGAAGTAAATAAACAAATCAAAATGAAAGAAAAAGCCACTATGGTTCTCAAAAGAGGTGGCGGTGAAGGTTAGGGAGAAAAAGATAGCATTTAGGAAGTATAAGGAAACACAGAAGAAGCAGGACAGAAAACTGTACCAGTTAAGACAGAAGAAAGCAGGGAGGGTAGTCAGAATAGCAAAGGCCCAAAATGAGGAAAAGATAGCCAACTCAGTTAAGAAGCGGGATAAAGCCTTTTATGGGTATATCAGGGAGCGTAGAAAGACAAAGGGAGGGATAGTGAGGCTGAATAGAATGGATGGTGGGTGGGCAGAGAGGGACAGTGAAAAAGCAGGGATACTGAATTAATACTTCTGTTCAGTATTCACAAAAGAGGAGGTGAGGGAGGTGCCTAATCCAATTAACAGAAGCACTCTGGATAGGGGGGTCAATCCCAGTCCTTTCACAGAAGAAAGGGTTCTGAAAGAACTCCTAAAACTGAAGGTGGACAAAACAAAGGGGCCAGATGGAATTCACCCCAGAATTCTAAAAGAATTAAGCAGAGAACTAGTGACACCACTGACTACCCTTTTTAACAAATCATGGGAGGATGGTGTGGTACCTGAGGACTGGAGGAAGGCAGATGTGATTCCCCTTCACAAAACTGGGACCAAGACAGAGGCAGGAAACTACAGACCTGTCACTTTGACCTCTGTGGTAGGGAAAGTGATGGAATCACTTCTGAAAGAAAGACTTGTTGAGTACCTAGAGGCCAGTGGGGCACAGGATCCAAGGCAGCATGGGTTCACAGTGGGAAGGTCATATCAGACAAATCTAATTGATTTCTTTGACTGGATGACCAAAGTAGTAGATCAGGGAAGGGCTGTGGACATGGCCTACCTAGACTTTAGCAGGGCATTTGACACAGTCCCACACAAAACATTAATAGTCAGATTAACCAGCCTGGGAGTGGGTCCCAGGGTGGTAGCCTGGGTAAAACATTGGCTGGACAACAGAACACAGAAAGTAATTGTAAATGGAGTCCACTCTGAAGAAAGAGGGGTTATTAGTGGGGTACCACAGGGTTCAGTACTGGGTTCAGTCCTTTTTTTTTAAATTTCTTTTTATCCCCTTCTATCGCTCTGTCGTTCCACTCCTTCAGACTCGCTCATGCTACCCACCCCGACACTGAGTCTGCCCCTAGAGTACCCATGGGTGACTCCTACCTTTCCTACCATCTTTCGTGGAGCACCCTGGCACAGCGGGGTCTGCCCGTGGTTCCTGGACTAGGCAGCTGGAGCGGCCATCATCTAGGACTGCCAAGGCTGGTTTCTGTTTTTTCTGTGTTTCCCGTCCCCCCTCCCCTGAGGACGTCAGCTCGGGCAAGTGCATGCTGATGCATGCCTGCCAAGTGCCTAACAACATCCTCCCCTCCCTGACTCCAGCCCTTCTGAAGCCGCCAGTGCCCCCATGACAGCCAGTGCTCCCACCGGCCCCCAGGGACATCGGGTGTGTACAGCACCCCTGGTAACCCACCCCGGAGGAGGAGAGCATCCATTGGAATGCTCAATCCTCCTTCCCCCTGCTGACCCCCGATGAATCGAGTCAGTACCCAAACCCGAGTCGCTGGCATGGTGTGAGGTGTCGTGTCCAGCGCCTCAACCTTCAGTGCCACTGGGCTGGTATAGGGTCCAGTCCTTTTTAATGTCTTCATAAGTGACATTGCAGAGGGACTGGAAAAGTATGCCTCTTTGCAGATGACACAAAGATCTGCAAAACAAGGAGGCATGGAAAGGATGAGAAGGGACTTTGGTTATTTATTTAGTTTTTGTTGACCGGGTAAGTGCACTAGACAAATCCCGCCTATTTTCAGGCATGACCCAGGGAAGGGGGATACAGATGAATGCCAACTGACTTTGAATCAGATTAAGCTGTTGGTGGTATGTATTTATAGTGAATGAGGGAAATTTGGCCAGGACACTGGGAAAATTCCCCTACTCTTTTCGATAAGTGCCATGGGATCTTTAACATCCACCTGAACTACCACCAATCCAGGCAGATGGGACTTCAGTTTAATGTCTCATCCGAAAGATGGCACCTCAGAAGTGCAGCACCCCTCTCATGCTGCACTACAGTGTCAGTACTGGGATATTAACCCAAGTGCCAGATGTGGGAACTGAACCCACGGCTCTCTGATCTCCCGGCCTCAGAGGCAAGTGTGCTACATACTGAGCCTCTGACATGGCTTGGCAATGTTAGAGGAATGGTCAGAAGTACGGCGGCTTGGATTCAATGCAAAGAAGTGCAAAATAATGCACCTGGGAAACAAAAACCCAGGGGAAGATTATACAATGGGGGGAGGTAGTAACAACAAAAATGGAAAGGGACCTAGGGTAATCATATCAGATGACCTTAAGGTTGTCAAGCAATGTGAGAAGGTGGTAGGGGGCTGGGGGATACTGGGATGTATGGGAGAGGCATCACCAGCAGAAAACAGGAAGTTGTTATCCCCCTACAGACAGTTGGTGAGACCCCATCTGAGTACTGCATCCAGTTCTGGAGACCCCATCTCTGCAAGGACATAGACAGGATGGAGGCAGTTCAGAGGAGGGCAACAAAATGGTGCAGGGTCTGCAAAAGAAGCCATCACGAGGAGAGACTAAAGGAGCTTAATATGTATACCCTTGAGGAAAGGGGGGGGGGGGACATGATAGAAACGTTTAAGTACCTCAGTAGAATCAACAACGTCCAACAGGGTAGCATCTTTCAGAAAAAGAGATGTACAAGAACAAGGGGATACAATTTGAAGATAGATGGGGGATGGCTCTGGGGCAATGTGAGGAAGTATTTTTTTCACAGAGAGGGTGGTGGATGCATGGAACAGCCTTTCTGAGGAGGTTGTGGGATCTAGAACTATGGGAAAATTCAAGAATGCATGGGACAGACATAAGGCAATTTTTGTGGAGGGTAGGAAGAAATAGGCTATTGGTTAAATAGGATCTGCAGCTTATCCTCTAGGTAGGGAAATGGGCTGACTAGGTGGGCCAAGCAGTCCTTACCTGCCATCAAAGTCTATGTTTCTATGTTAAGTACCTTTTGGCCAATCAAGAGACAGTATTCTTTCTACCCATTTCATAACAGTGCATATATTATCTAGTTTAAGTTCCTCAAAGGTCTGCTTTGCTTATCAGTGTCACGAGACGCAATTTTTTATTCTTTTTTTTTCCTGAGGGGGCAGCACTGTCATACCCTATGTATATTACACAGAAAATTGGTTTTGTTGCTGTATTGCTCCTTGTAACAAAAGATCTAGAAAAAAAGAGATGATCTGATACCTTTTATTGAACCAAAATAGATGCTACAATTAAAGCACCCATTTTCTTTTGTAGCACCTATGTTGGTCCAATAAAAGGTATAATCTCTTTTTTCTGGATCTTGCGTGGATTAGAAGCTCCTTGGGTGGAGGCCCCATGCTATTTATATAAACCACACAACAGCTACAAATCTGGGGCCATCTGCCTGAATTTGAAGCAAACTAGGCTTCCTACTGTCTTTGAGCACTGGCTTACACACACCTTTCAGGTAGGGGTTACATCAGTTTTGGTTATGTGGTTCATTTACACAGGGCTTAAAAAATATTTTAGAATTGAAGGTCATATTCATATTCAGTGAGCAGATGCCAGACTTTCACAGATTCAAGGCTGGTGCAAAAGGAAATGATGCTCACATTATGTAACAGTTTCATTTTGTACCAGTCTTGATTTTTTTTAATCTGCTGTGCATTCAGATGGTAGGCTTTTCTAAATCTACCATCTGTGCTGATTTCTTGCAATTTGCAAAATACTGGTCAGTTCTTTCAGATTGGTCCCTTGAGAACTTATCCCAGGGCAAGTGAATGAAACTGTTGCAAACCTGGCAGGTTAACTGCAATCTCACAGCAGTAAAAAGCTCTTGTTATCTAGCTGCAGCTGTTTAGCTTAAGGCAGTTCAGGGACCACTGACGATCCAGCCCCCGAATTTTCTGAGGTTTAAGTCAGAGCATATGTCACTAGATGTTTTAAACTCATAATAAACTGTAATTGTTCAGTTGGGAATAATTATTTCCAATTCTAGAATATGTCGACCTTCCCATTACTTGGTAGTTTCAAAGTATCTGGAATAGATATTACAGTGTCTGTTTTACAGTCTGTCAGAGGAGCAGAGCATATTCTGTTTCACATCAGTGTAAAAAGTTTGTAACACCATCCACCAGATATACTGTATTCCCTGGCAACATTATTGCTTTTTATGTTAGATGCCATTTATGTTCTTTAAGGATTATTGATTTTATTTGGTTTCATCTATGTAATAATCTTTCCCACCTCAGTCCTCCCCTGAACCCAACTGACAGTGATAAGCAGCTCAAGGACAACCAGCTGCATTTTTCTTATTACCCATGTCTGCTCTAGTTTCTGTGTGGTGCTGCCACCTTGTGAATGATTGACTCATAGTCAAAGCTAATATAAGGTTGATCCAACCTTGTGCTGAGCATGTGCAAGCAGAAGAACAAAAATGAGTATGTGCTGTTAAACACAGTGGGCCCCATATTCAAAGCTCTCAGGTTGCTTATTGCAATGTCTCTCTTCTGAGTGCACATTTTGCACTGTCCTAAAGTAAAGTTGCAATATTCCAAACATGTGTGGAGCAAACTGTGAGTGCCCTAAACATGTCTGACTATTGCCCCAGGAGCAAAGTCCAGAGGAAGGCACTAAATGGTGTGTTCGACCCAAAACATACTGTAGCTGCCTAGTGGCTACAGAGAAGTATGTTTATATTGTAAAGAGAGGGTTTCCAAAGAGAAAACTGAGCTAGGGTGTCCCAAACCTGTTCATGCTTTTGAACAAACTTGTTATATTTGAAAGGTCCCATACAAATTGCCTCTTTGCAAGTGTAGTGTGCTAAAAAGGTAATTTGCATCTCATTATAGCATCATTACGATGAGTGGAGACATCGTTTGCTCTTTGGATTGCCTGCTGGCTCTGGGTTCTACATTGCAGTCTGTGTTCGGCAGTGATGCTGCAGGAAAAAGAAAGCAATAAGCACCGTTTCCCCTGATCTCTGCTGGTATAAATGAAAAAAACAAACAAACCAAGAACCCTAGTGTACATTAGTAACCCCCTCACCCAACACCAACTGAAAACATTTCCTGGTGTCCAGTGGTAACCTCCATCCTCACCTGATCCCAATATGAAATAATTCCCTGCTATCCTGTGGTATCCCTGTCTTCACCCAAATGCCACTAGCAAAACAATAGAAAACATTGGTGTCCAATGTTACCCCCTCCCTCACCTGATCCCTCATGGCATCATTATAGAAAACTCTGGTGTCCAGTAATACCCCCTCGCTCACCAAATAAGTTATTTTCTTTTATTCATAACTTAGTCAAATTTCAAGCTTTTTCACCCAACTTGGGTAATAGCTCATTACCCTTCCCCCATGACTACATTAGTGGTGATTGATAACTCCAGTCCAAAATGGGTGTTTGGCACTTGGCAACCAAACACCCATTTTTAGTGGGAGTTACCAGTTACCACTAATGTGGTCATGGGGGGGGGGGGATAAGCTGTCACCTGACCAATTGTGTGAAAAAAAAGCTAAGCCCTAAGGCACATCATTTTTTTTTCAGTCACAAGTCCTGTATCACTATACATTTGTTGTATAGTGATACAGGGTTTGTGTGGGGAAGACAGTGGCCAGTTGTGGAGGTGAGCTGTGGGTAAAAGCTGGCTACCATCTCAGGGCCATGGGAGGATGGATTGGTTGGCATTATTAGGGGTTACAGGAGGCTACCAGGAAGGGGGAGGAAGCACTGGGCATCAGGTAATTCATTCTTATGGGGATTAGGGGAAAGGGAGGGGGTACCACTGGACCTCAGTGCTTTCTATTATTATACCAACTGGGTTTTGGAGAGGAAGGGGGCACCAATGGACACCAGGGAATTTTTTCTTATGGGGACTGGGTGTGGGAAGGGAATTTTTTGTTTAAACACACAGAAGATGACGCTTGTGCTGTGGGGGGGCACGGTGCACATCACTGTTTGTGTTGTTAAAAGTAAGGTTTTGGAAGCAGTAAATGCAGTAGCATCACCCAAGCAGCTTTTTAGTGCTTCCCAGACCTTTTCTATATACATCTACACCCTATGTGCAAGAGGTTCCCCTCATTTGCATGGGCACAGTGATGTATTTAGCATGAATGCACTGATCACTTAGTGACACATTAATTGTTTCTTTGAATTTACATAGCAGCAGCCATGCTATGTCCAATTAGCATGGCACTAATCCTGTTAGGACCACGCTAATAGTTTGTACATCTGGGCCAGTGTGAAAACTGTTACTTAGTGACAGAAGTAATCAAAGTACCAGTGGCACTAATGGTGCCAAATGAGGTCTGTAAAGTGTGAAATAATTATGTTCAAAATACAATACATTGAATATGGATTCATAGAAACTGATGGCAGGTAAAAGTCGCATGGCCCATCCAGTCTGCCCTTCTCTGTTGCATTGATTATGCTGTAGACCCCTCTAGGATTCAAACCACTTTGCCTGCTTAGCAGACACACATTAAGGCCCTATCCACATTGGCAATGGTACCACAGTAACTTTTTCAAAAATGTTACAGCACTTACCATGCTATCGCGTCCACATTCTAGTCTCAATTTTCAAGCCCTGCTGACAAGGGCGTCTATGCTCATGGCATGGTTTTCCAAGCTTGCTCCACTGTGTCTCACCAGTTGTCCCACAGTGCATTCTGGGACACACATGCAAGTCCCAACGCGCAAGTGGGTGTTGCCATGAGATGGAAGTTTAAACATGACTGCGCCCACCGCTGCTGGAAAGTGGGGCGCGGACAGAGCAGTATCAGTCACATACCAGTAATAGTAGAAGAGTTGGGAAGGTAGGCTTCAGAGAACAACAGAAAAATTAAAATAAAAATACAACTGCTGGGTTTTTGGAAATGTGGATGGATGCGAAGAAGAAGGTCTCCAGCTGTGGGAGGGTAGGGCTTATGGAACCGGGAATGATGGTGCTAAGGAGCAGTGCACTCTGGCTCCTCAGAGGACTAATAGCAGCTGAAGCACAGCAAACATGGCACTGACTTCCGTCCACATTGGTCACGTAACCATGTTTATTTTCAAGCCATGTTGAAAACCATGCTAAAACCCTGATACAATTGGCGTTTAAACACAGTTTTCTTACACAATTTTAAAATGTTACCAGTGTGGACATGAGTCATGTTTAGGAGCTCCTGTAACATGCCTGTATTGTTACAGGAACCCTAGTGTGGACAGGGCCTAAGTGTGCCACTGAGCAGCAAATAAGAGAATTGCAGTTCCTGTTGTGTAGATATTAAGTCACAATCTGCAAAATAGATGAATGGAGATCTAATCCCAGCAGGCGATTTACCTTCACAAGTTGCTGTTCTTAGCTATGTATGCAGTACTTCTCATATAATTTGCCATTCTACTCCACACTATTATGAATCACCACTAAAGTAAGTTTCCATCTTACAAAAAAAATGGAAAAAAATGTTTAAGTTCCTGTTAGGATTTGAACTGCTAATTCTTTGCCTGGCAAGCAAACACACATTCAGTGGATCACTGAGCTGTAGTTAAGAGAGTTGCAGTTCCCATAGTGTAGAGGAATGTCACAACCTACAAAACACGTGACTTGAGGATCTAATCCCACAAGGTGATATACCTTCACAAATTATTTTTTGCTAAATGTACTTCTCATATACAGTAATTTACTATTTCAACTCCATACCACCATGAATTACCACTCAAGTAAGTTTCCATTTTATGAAAAACAATGAAAAACAAATGTTTTAAGTCCCTGCCAGGATTTGAACTGTTGACCCTTTTTCTGCTTAGCGAACACACATTCATTGTGCAACTTAGCTGCAGCTATGCAGACTGCAGTTCCTGTGATGTAGATGCTGTGTCACAACCTGCAAAACAGGCAAATGAAGATGTGTGACAGGGTGAAATGTCTCCTGCCTCTGTCCCCTTTATGGAGCTAAAATAGGTACCTATAAATACAAGAATAGTGTACACAGTGGCATATAGTTACTGCCTTACTTGTGTCCTGCAAAGTCTGTTGCACACCATCTCTTTCTTTTCTGCTCCTATTCTGTGTTATGCTGTCCTCCTGCAGGATGGCCACCTGCAGGGGAAACTTCACCTCTTCCATTACTGTCCCTATCCTCTTTATTGTTGTCTTCATACTGCAGGACCAGGATGCAATGAGCCTATACAGGAGTTAAAGGGGAATAGTCACCATAGATGGCTTCACACTGAAGTGTGGGGCTGGTCCCAATGCGCTCTTTATTTTGTGTACAAAAATATTTTTGTTTACTTACTGTGTACTGTAGTATAGTAGAATGTATTAGACTCATTTTGTTTACTTCTTGACTGACATATTTTGTTACTAAAAATCCCATAATCCCCTGCAACTAGCATCAAAGCAGTAAGCAGCAGTGGGAGATTCCATAGCCTGAAGTGCATGTTTGAGTTTTTTATACTCTCTAGTTAGATGTTTTCTGGTTCAGCTTTTCTCCAGGGGCTAAGTACAATCATCTGTGACTGTACTTAGTCCAGGGAGGACAGCTGGACCAGGAAAAAAACAAACAAACAAAAAAAAGATCAGTGCTTAAATAAACTCTATGTACTGCAGTTTGCTGAGTCATCTCCCACTGCTGACTACTGCTCTGATATCAGCAGCAGGGGATTCTGGGATTTGTACTAATAGAAGATGTCAGCCTAAAAGTAAACAAAATTAGTCTGCTACAATATACTATATTACAGTAAACAGTAAGTACACCAAAATGTTTTTGCATACAAAGTGCACATTGGGACCAGCTGCACACTTAACTGTGATACCCTTTATGGTGATTGTTTCTCTTTAAGTAGCTGTCCCCTGTTATAAACTTGCCCAGACAAGTTTTTTTTTTTATTTATTTGAATCCAGGATTACAAGTACCTTTGAGCCAAGGCTCTTTTACAAAGGTTCCACATCAATTTGAGGAGAGCACAACAAAGTACAACAAGCAAGCAGTATTGGCAGGATAAACAGGCTACAATCAGTTCCATGAAGATAAATGCATACATTTTGGAGGAGACAGGACAAGGGCAAAAGAGGGTGTACAAATAGTGTTACAAGACATGGGTAGGACAATGGGAGAATAGAGCTGCCAGAGGCATTGTCGCATCACACAGATAAGTGCATGTGGTGGGGTTGGGTGAAGAGGGAAGGAGGGGAGGGAGGGGGAGGAGGAGAAATAAGAGAGAAGGAGTGAAGTGCCAGGTGGAAGAGCTGAGGCAAGGACTGTAGGATAGTCAGGAGTAATGGCTAGATGAGGCAGTCACAGGTGCTGGAGGCAGCGAGAGAGAGGAGGAGCCTTGATTTGAAGGGGCCAAGCTTGGGAACAGAGGAGATCTCATTGTGGAGGCAATTCAACCAGCTTGCGGCCCTGTAGGCAAAAGATTGTCCCAGAGATGTTCGGCAGTGAGGGACCAGCAGGAATTGAGATTCAGATCCCCTAGCATGGCGAGGATTGCTACTTGGGCAAAAGAGGGCTTGGACACCTGGGGGAGCAAGGTTCATGGTTATCTTCTTTCCCATAATGCAGGTTTGGTATTTTAGGCAGTTTGGGAGTTGTAGCCAGCCAGTTTGAGTGTAAAGGTCACAGAAGTGGGTAAAATTATGAGATCCAGTTATAAGATGACAGGCTTTGTTTAAGGAGGTGGAAATGCATCTGAGGGCTTTTGAGGTGGCAAAGTTATAAACAATGAGGCCATAGTCGATTATGGAGACAACAAAGCTTTGGACAGCGACCCTTAAGGCTTCCGGGATAAGGTGTGATCTGTGCCTGTAAAGGAGGCCTAGTGGTGTGTTAGCAGCCTTGGCGATGCTATCAATGTGAGCACTATAGGACAGGTTATTATCAAGAGAGATCCCGAGATATTTAAAGGAGTACACCTGTTCGAGGGCCATTTTAAGGCAGTTTGTGATGGTCAGGGGATGCAGCTGGTTCTTGTTATGGGAGTTATTGAAAAGCATCAATTTAGTTTTTTTAAAGTTAAGGATGAGTCTATGTTTGCTGCACCAGTTCTCAACAGAGGCGAAACCAAGTTGGAGATTTTTTTGTAAGGATTGTGGATCCTTATAAGTGGTGTTAATTACGGCATCATCGGTGTAGAGTATGATTTGTTCTGGACAGGATTAAGGGAGGCTATTCAGGTAGAGACTGAATAGAAGGGGACCCAATATGGAACCCTGAGGAACTCCAAAGCGGACTGGTCTTGCATTGGAGAGGATGTCGGCAATTTTGGCAATTTTTACTCTTTGAGATCTGTTTTCCAGATAGCTTTTAAACCAAGCTGTGGAGTCTGGGGAGAGCCCAGAATTTAAGAGCTGTTCCAGAAGCAGGTGATGATGGATGGTATCAAAGGCCTTAGTTAGATCTATAAATACTGACCCAGCTAGTTGCCCACTATCCAGAGAACTGTGGATGGCACTGGTGAATTCCAGGAGGGCAGATGTGGTGCTGTGCCCTTTTCTGAAACCATGTTGTTGTGTACATAGAATGTTGTGTTTGTACAGGTAATCAATGAGCTGGTCAGCAGCTAAGCGTTTGATGGCCTTGGAAAGGGGAGGCAATATGGAGATTGGTCAGTAGTTTCAATGGTTGGTCCTTTCTCCACTTTTATGGACTGGAGTAAGGGTAGCCAGAAGCCAGACAGGGAAGGAAACAGATCCATTTCAGTGCTTTATATTAACTGTTCATTGCTATTTTTGTTTTAAACTTAGATTGTGGTCTTTTAGTGACACTGTAATTTCTTTGCTGTCTTCACTTAGAATTGTTTTTGGGTTGTTGAAAATTTAAACTCTAGTTTGGTGTGCTTGTAGTGGTGGTCTATTCCTTTGCTGTCTTTAATTGCTGCAAATTTTCACCCCCTTCCCCTGCCCCCAACTCTTAATTATATGCCTTGTTAAATCTGATTAACAGGTCGGCCCACGGCGCCAGCGGTTGGATTTCGGCTTATCAGCGCAATCGGGTTCGGGAACAGACCCAGGTCATCGGAGGCCGGCCGGGGAGAAGGATTGAGCGCCTGCAGGGCAGCTTCCTCCGGGGAGGGTCCTGACAGCAGCCGGAGGGGTGAGGACTCTCAGCGGAGGCTGGGAGACCTCACGCTACCAGCCTGGGCGAGGGAGGGCGAGGTAGGCGGGCGGACGCTGGCGTCCATTGCATCGCCCGCCTCCTCGAGGAGGGAAATACAGGGATAAATCCCTTGCCTAGCGCTTCAAATGACGCCCGCCCAGGATTGCCCTGATTGGCCATCGGAGCCGTTCCCCCTAACCAGTCACAGTTCCGCGGCCGATTAAGGGGAGAGGTCAGCATCGCGGCCCCGCTCTCTGGGGGGTAAGCCAGGGATGACCAGGGGGATTCAGCGATGTCCGGTGGTCGGGGCTCCAGGGTCCATGACCGGAGCAGAAGGTGGACGTAGGGTGAGGCATAAAGAAGCAAAATAAAAAAATTAAAAAAATCTGATTAACAGGAGCTAAGCACAGGAGATAGTAGGGGTTGTGGAGTAGGAGGGGCATAAGGGTGAAGAAGCCCGCCCTCAGCACGACAAGTGTTTTGACTCATTTTTTAATTTCTTTTTTTTTCCTTTTTTAAGAAAAATTATCTGAGGATCAGTGGCAGGATTTTTAGGACAGTAAATTAATAAAACGGGAACTGGGAGAGCTTCAGTAACAGAAAAGTACTGGAATAGCAGTATAAGTGCAGTATAATGTGGGGAGTGGTGCAATACAGTGGCTGAGGGGCAGCCATATTCAGGCAGACCTTCTGGATGCTGAGGTGCTATCCTATCTGCATGCATCTCTCTGGACTGCAGGATGAGGTAGCCAGACTCAGAGTGGAAGTAAACTGGGTCAGGAGTACCATCACCCCTATCCAGAGACCACCCAGTCCAATGCCGCTGCCTCAAAGGATGCCGAGAACGAGAAGCACTTGGATGACAGTGGGCTCAGAGAGGATTAGGGTGGTCAGGCAGAGGCACATTCCAGATCCTATTCCACTCAAGAACTATATGTCACACTGGCAAACGGGGACAACCAAATAGAGGTACCCAGAGAAGTGGAAGGAAAGGATGTGGAGGTTAGCCAAGGAGGTGACCTCAGTGGGGAGAGCAGTGGACTCCAGTGGAGGAGGAAGTGAATCCTGGTGGGGGACTCCATCATAAGAGGGATCCAGCTAGGAACACAGAAGGGGGAGGACAGGGAGGTGAGGTACCTACCAGGTGCCACGGCATGGAGGGATGGGAGGCAGATCCCGGGGATCACTGGGAAGGCAAGATGGGAGGGTAAGCTGGATGTCATTATCCACCTAGGTAGTAAATGACCTGGCAAATGGGGAGCCAAAGGAAGTTCAGGAAGAGTTTAGGAAACTGGGGAGGGATCTCAAGCAAGTAGCTACGTCTGTCACCTTCTCAGAAGTACTACCTGCGAGAGGCATGGTAGAGCATAGGGGTGCATGCACCAGGAACTTTTACTCATGATTGAAGAACTGGTGCTGTGAGGAAGGGTTTGGATTCATTGTTGACTGGGGACCCGCCTGGAGGGATGGAGGCTTATTCAAGCCTGACGGCCTGCATCCATCTTGGAGGGGACTCCAAGCACTTAATGATAAGTTTAAATGCTACATTGACAAGCATTTAAACTAGCCAAGGGGGGTGGCAGGCCAGCAAGAAGGGTACCTAATTGCCCACCCCCCCACAGCTAGCAGTGGAAACAGTGAACAGGAGGAGTGGATATGATATCTCAACAAAGCAGTGTGCAAAAGATGGAGATATGCACCCAAGAGGTGGATAGGCAGAAAAGGGGCAAAATTCAACAGAAAGACAGACAACAAGGAGAACCAGGGATAAATGACAACCAGGGAAGGGGCTGGAGTAGAACAACTAAACAGTGTAGGGAGGTCAAATCATGGAAAGCCATGTGTGCCAATGCCAGGAGCCTTAGCAACAAGATGGAGGATCTGGAGGCTGTCATGGTGCAGTCAGACCTGGACATTGTGGCCATCACAGAAACCTGGCATAATGATAACCATGACTGGGAGATGGCCATACCTGGCTACAACATATTCAGAAGAGACAGGGAAAGTAGGAAAGGAGGAGGAGTGGTACTGTATGTGAAAAATTACATAAGGGCCACAGAGATCCAGGAGGAACAAATTGGAGGAGAGATGGAAAGGCCAGTCATCCGCACAGGTGTGGTCTATAGACCACCAACCCAGGAGGAAGAAACAGGGAGCTGATGCTAGCCATCCAAAGGATGGCAGACAAGGGTGAGGTAGTGCTGGTTGGAGACATCAGTATTCCAGACATGGACTGGAGTATCCCAGCAGCAGTATCAACTAGGAGTAGATTTATCCTGGACTCCCTTCAGGGTTCCTTCCTCAAGCAACTGGTCATGGAGCCAACTCGGCAGAAGGCAATACTGGAACTAGTGCTCACAAACAGGGACAGCGTGATGGGAGTAATAGTGGGGGAGCACCTGGGGAACAGTGACCACCAGTCATTGTGGTTTGAAATCACAAAAGGAGCAGAACCAAACCACACAAAAACACTGATCCTGGATTTTAGGGGGACAGACTTTGGGAAAATGGGGAGATGCTTGAAAGAGTCATTAAGGGGAATGGGGCAGGAATCAGGGGTTGAGGAACAGTGGGCAGTATTTAAAACAGGGATTACAAGAGCAACATAATTATGCATTAAGCAGGTTAGCAAGGGAAAAGGAAGAGGAGACCGTTATGGTTTTCCAAGGAGGTAGCAGAGAAAGTGAAAGCCAAAAAGATTGCTTTCAGGAAATACAAAAAGACACAGGCAGAAGGGGATAGGGAGAAGTACCAGGAGAAGCAAAGGGAGGTAAGTAAGGGAAGCCAAAGCTCAGACAGAAGAGTACATTGCAAAATCAGTGGATAGAGGGGACAAAATCTTTTAAAGGTATATAAGTGAAAAAAGAAAGGCAAAGGGAGGGATAGCGAGACTGAAGGGGGTCAATGGGGGCCACGTGGAGGATGACAACTGTAAAGCTGACATATTGAACAGGTATTTCTGCTCAGTCTTTACTGAGGAAGAAGAGGGTAATGGATCTGAAGAGAGTACAAGGGGTGGGAATGGTGCAGAAATGGACACAAGTCCCTTTACATGAGAAAGGCTCCTGAAGGAATTGGAAGTAATAAGAGTTGATAAAGCAATGGAGCCAAATGGGGTGCACCCCAGGGTCCTTAAAGAACTAAGAGAGGTGGTGGCTGAACCTCTGGCTATCCTGTTTAGCCAATCACTGGAAACAGGGGAGGTACCCAAAGACTGGAGGACAGCAGATGTTGTCCCCTTATACAAAAGTGGGAACAAAGAGGAAGCGGGGAACTACAGACCAGTCAGCCTCACCTCGGTAGTGGGGAAGATCATGGAAGCACTACTGAAGGAGAGATTTGTGGAACATCTGGTTGTCAATGGACCACAGGGCCCAAGGCAGCATGGTTTCACCAGGGGGAGGTCATGTCAGACCAACCACATTTAATTTTTCTACTGGGTGACTAGTGAAGTGGATCGGGGAGGGCAGTGGACATGGCCTATCTGGACTTCAGCAAGGCCTTTGACACAGTGCCACATAGAAGACTATTACACAGACTGGGGAATATGGGTGTGGGCAGGACAGTAGTGTGATGGGTAGGTAACTGACTGGGCAGCAGGACACAGAGGGTAGTGGTAAATGGCTGTCACTCCACAGAGGGAAGAGTGACCAGTAGGGTACCACAGGGATCAGTGCTGGGACTGGTCCTATTCAACATCTTCATTAGTGACATTGCGCAGGACCTAGAAGGCAGAATTTCCCTGTTTGCTAATGACACAAAGCTCTGTAACAGAGTAGACACACCAGAGGGTGTAGACAGAATGAGAACGAACCTGCAGAAACTTGAAGAATGGTCAGGGGTTTGGCAGTTGAAGTTCAATGCAAAGAAGTGCTAGATAATGCATATGGGGTACAAAAACCCTGGCACAATATATCAGTTTGGGGGTGAGGATATAGCATGCACCAAGCACTAAAGGGATCTTGGGGGTATCATCTCTGATGACCTCAAGGTAGGGAAACAGTGTGACAAGGCAGCAGGTAAAGCAAATAGGATGCTGGGATGCATAGGCAGGGGCATCACCAGCAGGAAAAGGGAGGTCATAATTCCACTATACAAGACACTAGTGAGCCCCACCTGGAGTACAGTGTACAGTTCTGGAGACCTTACTTACGTAAGGGCATAGACAGGTTAGAGAAGGTTCAGATGAGGGCAACAAAGATGGTACATGGATTGCATCACAAGTCCTATGAGGACAGGTTGAAGGAATTGAATATGTACTCCCTGGAGGGGAGGAGGGAGAGAGGGGATATGATAGAGACATACAAGTATCTTACAGGAAGGAACAGGGTGCAGGAATACAGTATTTGTAAGCGAAAAAGATGTTCCAGAACTAGAGGGCATGGGATGAAGTTGGAGGAAGGGCGATTCAGAGGAAACGTGAGGAAGAATTTCTTCACAAAACGGGTGGTGGACAAGTGGAACACCCTGCCAGAGGAAGTGGTGGGGTCTGAAACAATCATGGGATTTAAGAATGCATGGAATAGACATAAAGGAATTCTGGAGGTCAGGGTTAAGGGACAACAGACTTCTAGGAAAACATAAAGTGAACTTACAAGCTGAAATCGGCAGACTGGGTGGGCCGTAGGCCCTTATCTGCCGACACTGTCTATGTGTCTATGTATCTATGTAGCGGATTTCCATTTGTCAGGGAACTGGCTGAGATAGAGGGAGAGGTTGAAGATCTTAGTGGACTAATCACCTCGTCTAGGGTGAGGGACAGCAGTTTTAGGTCAAGTGAGTCTCCACTATTTCTTGATTTTGCAATTGCTTTACTTATGTATTTGCAAGCTTCGTGCATCTTGATTGCTTTGAAGTATAATGGAGGTTGTGTACAGGAGGGAGGGGTGCTGGTAGGAGAAGCAGGGGAGTGCAATTCATCGAAATAGTCAGGGGGGAGAACATTACTAAGGTCTGTGAAGGCTATATTGAATGTTTTAGCAATAGTCGTGGGGTCAAATGTAATAGTCCCATCAGTGATTAGCATAGTTGGGGAGGTTTTTGGTTGTTTTCCGGTTACTTCTTTGATATTGTTGCAGAACATTCTCCCATTTCCCCATGAGTTATTGAGAGTTTCCCTGTAGAAGGTGCTTTGTGTAGTCAGATAGATTTTGTACAGTCATTTCTGGCACGTTTATAGTTCTGAATGTCGGCTTGCATGCAGATGCCTGAACCAGAAGCCAGAGGCGGTCCCTTGATTTTAGCTGCTCAATTAGGTCAGCAGTGAGGCATGAATTGCAAAGGGCTTTGACTTTATGCTTTTTGAAGGGGGCTTAGGAGTCACAGGCTGTATTGACTGTGGAGATGAAGAAATCCAGGGCCGAGTCGACATCCATTGCATTGTAGATAGCAGACCAATCCTGCTGTCTGAGGTAGGATTTGAGGAGTTTCAGCTTCCCTCGGGGAAGGAATCTGCTGGTGATGACTGATGGTGGGGGTTTGCAGAATTTATTTGACCACTCAGAGGTGACAGGGGAATGATCACTAAGTGAGTCCGGGAGGATAGAGGTGTTGGAGATTCGGGTAGGCTGGCTGGTTAGCACCCAGTCCAGGAGGGAGCTAGATCCAGTTCTGTAGTTGTGTCTGGTAGGGGAGACGACCAGTTGTGTAAGGTTAACAGAGGTGATGGCATCCTTGAGGCTCCCAGTATCGGGGGCAAGCCAGTTTATGTTAAAGTTTCCAAGCACGATTAACCTGAACCAGGGTGTTGTGTTCGGGTGAAGTCGAGGACGGCGTTGAGGCCTTTTACTTGTTCCTTTGAGGGGATGTACACTGCAGCAACTGTGAGGACTTTGCCGTGAGCTCCTAGAATGAAGTCAGAGACTTTAGGTGTTAACCAGGTTTCGACTGCCGTAATGATGTCCAGTTTGTACTGGCTTGAGAAGATTTGCAGGGCATCAAGATTTGGGAGAAGGCTGCAGATGTTGAGGGTAGCTAGGGAGAGTGCCCCAGTGTGTTTTACTTGGTTGGTCAACCCATGAGTTAGGGGGCCAGGGTTAGGGTGAATGTTGCCAGATAGAAGCAGCAGGAGGAGCAGTAGCTTCAAGGTACACATGGTACACAAGTTTGTGTATAGCACTCAGATATATCTGTTGAGTTGCAGCTATGTTTAATGTCTCTGATGCAGCTATGCTTATGCTGCTTATGCAGACTGTCTTTTCTGCATATTGAGCCATGTGTGTCTTCCCTCCTGGCTGCTGACATTCAGCTAAGTTGGGTGGTCCGAAAGAGACCTGTTCTGCTCCTCAGAGTCTGTTTTTATTAAAACGCTTTTGTTTTGTTTCCTCGCTCTTCTGCTAATGCAAGCATCAAGAAAGGGAGGGGGTCTTGCACAGTACTGGATCAGTGCTGATGTGCTGAAAGTGAAAGTACTGCCCTTCCCTCTTCCTACTGGTACTTTTGACAGGGAATGAGCAATAGTGGATGACAGGAGAGGCAGCTGCCATGAAAATAAAAGTGAAAGTGCTGTAAGCACTGTATTCCCTGCCTGCCATATTACCAGGCAGCGTGGACAGGAAATATGTTAGACCTGATCTTCAGGGCACAATTGTGTAGCTATTACATTGCTCTCCGCTTCCTGCCAGTTTAGAGACAGAGAAAGAGGGAGGGAAAAGTATTACAGATGGGGCTACTGTAACAGTTATGGGTCCCTCCTGTGCAGCTCAAGAGACTGGCAGGTGGTGGAGGCAGTTGCCATCTATGCAGTTTTCTCTCTCCCATCACAACAGTATACAAGATGTGTATGGGTGAGTTACAGCAGAAAAGCTGCTCCTACTGTGTAAGGTTGCTCTGCTCACACTAGGACTCAGCCTGGGAGCTCCTAGCCCTGCCTTCCAACACCTCCACCCTGCTCCACTTACCTGAACATCTGGCAGCTCACTTCCTTAGGGAGCAAGTGGCATAATTACTCCCCTTTGTGTACTGTACCCTGGTGGATTCTGAACAGGTTTATGAGAGGAGCATGTGCTTATTAGTAATAACAAAGTTTCTTCCTCTGTTATTATGTTTGTTATGCATAGAATAACAAAGGGCTTTACTGCCTAAAGAAGTACGAGTTGAAAACTGTAATTGTGAGCTGTATAGATTGTGTAGTCTGTATGTTACTCTCATAAATGCTCTAATTGATAAGGACGCTACTCTCCTGAGCCAAGGGGAAATGCCCTCTGGTTCAACTGCCGACCTTTTTGATCCTTAGATCCACAAACAGTGCTGGAGACCCATGGAATTGTTTCACTGGAATAAGGTACCTCAAAAGACAGTGATTGGCTTTGCCTAACGGTACCTTGAAAGTCATACTGAATGCTGATAATATGAACCTGTAAATGGACTGTAAATTAAATGATGCTGCTTATGTATTGCACCAGAGTTGTTGTGTATGTGTGACCTCCTTAATCTCCCATGGTCCGTGACATATGGCATGAGAAGTGGAATCCTGGTGCATAGTCCAGCATAGGGGGGACATGAACCAGTGGTACAGTTCTGGTGCCTAGGAGGCCCAGGGAAGGTGTATGTTGCAACCCCAATAGCCAGCGACTGGTGAAAAAGAGCAGTGGGTATTTATTTATTTTTTTTATTTAGTTTTTGTTTACCAGGTAGGTGCACTAGACAAGTTACAGTATATGCCTATTTTCAGGTACGACCCGGGAGAGTATAATGAAAATGCAGGTTCAAAAACAGGAGACATAACAACAAGTAGGGCAATGTGCAGAGTCATAAAGGAACCAGGTGAGCATAGTTAGTCTACAGTAAGCAGTGATAGGTATATATATATATATATATATATATATATATATATATATATATATATATATATAAACATACAGAATAAATAGATTTAGTCACAGGTAAAGTGCATATATGTATGTAGAATATATAGACTTAGTCATACAATGGCAAGAGCAATGAACAATGTATAAATTACATTGTATGAGTAACCCTTAATCAGAGCCACAAGATAGATAATTTCTGAACAGATAACAAGCAATCACATACATCATAGGATAAAGGACAGTAAGGCAGCATCATTAAAGCCAACAGGAGGAACCCCATGGCTAGGTGAGTCCAATTTGGAGACCTGGGACTGGCTATGGTGGCTTAGGACATCCACACATGGAGGCCAGCTTCAGGTGCTCCCACAAAGAATTCTGGAGGCACAGGTGGGAAGGGGAGGAATGAACTTGAGCAGAAAGGGCATTCCATAGCCTCGGACCATACATAGCGAAGTCCCTATCCCCCATTAGGGTACGGGTATAGGGAACTTTGAGCACCCCAGGATCCTGAGACCTGAGGGAGTAGGAGGAATGTGTCAACAGGCTTGAATACTTGCGCCAGCCCCGAGGAGTGCCAGTCCTGATCACCTTGCCCACGAAACAGCCCAACCCAAAGTTCATGTGATTGGTTGGGGAAAGCCAGCCAAGTTTGTCATATAATTCACAATGATGGGTGAGCCAAGGGGCAGCCAGGGCAAAGCGACAGACGTTATTGAAGGTCATTCCACCAAGTGAGACAGACTTTGGAGGTGTGAGTAAATAGGAGCAGGCCATAGCTGAACGAAGGAAGAAGCACGCCTCTGGCCAATGCCAGATGAGCAGCAGATGTCAGATTTTTCTTTGCCCTGTAGGCAAGACCCAGTTTACAGTTAACAGCTCTGCAAACATTTACGATATGACACCCCAGGTCAAGTTGGGGTCAAGCATCACCCCAAGGTATTTAATGGAAACTATGGTTAGAAGGGGAGCACTGTCCACACCATTGACACAAAGAGGGGTAGGGTAGGGGAGGACTTGATCTTGGCTGATGACCCAAAAAGCATGGCCTGATTTATTTTTAGGTTGAGGACCAGCTTGTGAGATGTTACCCATGACTGAATATTCTTTTTTTTTTTAAAGACTGAATATTCTTGAAGTTCTCACTCAGACGAAGGTTGAGAACCCCAGTGTCCTGGGAATGTGTAAGAATGACCAGATGATCCGCATAAAGGATGGCACTACAGTTTGAAACAACGGCTGGGAGGTTGTTAACAAACACAGAGAAGAGAAGGGGCCCCAGGACTGAACCCTGGGGGACACCAGAGGTCACTGGTGTGGTGACAGAGAGGACCTTGTTGAATTTGGTCAGTTGTAGTCTACCCTGGAGGTAATTTCTAAGCCAACTCAGGGCAGGAGGGGACAGGCCACGAGACTGCATCTGTGAGCAAAGTAATGCGTGGTCCACAAGGTTGAAGGCTTTGGATAGGTCAATGAATATGGCTCCAGAGAGTTTGCCCTGGTCCATGGCCACCCTGATGCTAGAGGAGACAGAGACAAGGGCTATGGATGTGCTGTATCTTTTTTGAAAACCATGCTGTGCAGGGGACAGCAATTCATGTGCCTGAATGTACTCCGTAAGTTGTTCTGCAAACACTTTCTCTAGGAGTTTGCTGATAGCCAATAGGATGGCAATTGACCAGCAATTGTCCAGGACCTTAGGGTTGTCCAGCTTCGGAACAGGGACAATCCTCACCACTTTCAATATCTGGGATAACACCAGTGGCAAGGGACAAGTTGAAGATATGTGCCACTGGGAAGGCAATGAAGGAGGCACCCAGCCTCAGAAGCTTGGGCTCCATGTTATCATGGCCAGCACTAGAGTGTGGAGAGAGACCAGAGAGAAGTCTCTGCATCTCTATGACAGACACAGCCCTGAGATAAAATAATGGGCTGGAGGAGTGGATCTCCTGAGGGGCGGAGGCCAGAGGGTCACTGACATTCCCTCCAGCAGGGAAAAGGGAGGTGAGCGGGGACAAGTCCAAAAAGTGAGAATTAAAAGCATTAGCAATCGTAAGTGGATTATTACAACTAGACCCACCAATGATCATATCAGATACCCCAGAGTTGGAGGAGCCACTGACATTGTTTTTAATGTTCCTCCAGAACCTTCATGGGTCCCTTGCAGAGCTAAGGAGGGCAGACTTACAGTATTCACTTTTTGCTGCCCTGATGGCTTTCTTGCACTAATTTCTGAGCCTCCTATACTGTTGAAAGATGAACTGATCCAGCGTACTCTTGAACTGGGCCCAACACTTGTCTCTAGCCCGCATGAGGGCTAAGAGGCTCCCATGTAACCATTTTGTGGCAGATCCCCTTACTCTCCACCTGCTAAGGGGGGGCATGCTTGTCCTGCAGGGCACCAAAAGTAGTGAGAAACTGGGTGACAGCAGTAGAGGGGTCATGGGTACTAAGCACCCCTGACCAGTCAGTGAACCTCAGATCCTCATGAAATAACCCCAGATCAAACCTGGAGAATTCCCTAACATGAATGATTTTATGGGGAATTTTTAGTGGGGAGATTTTCTACACACAGAACATGGGCATGATCTGAGATGGAGTCAGGTAGGGTACCAGCAGAGCTGATCCTCTTAGGATGATTAGATAGGACCCAGTCCAGTAGGGTGCTAGTGCCACAATTTACAGACCATCTAGTGGGCTCCTGGATAAGCTGAGTCAGGGCAAGACTCGTGAGCAGAGGCTTGAACTGCTTGGAATTGCCTCCACTCCAGTTTAAGTTCACATCACCCAGGATCAGAAGCTCATTATCCCCAGCATTGGGACCAATGGTATCCAGGAGGTGGGTAAGCCCAGGCAGACCACCCTTGGGGGGATTGTAAGCACATACAACATGCAGCTTCTTACTATTTCCAAGTAACAACACAGAGTGAAGCAGCTCACATGAGGACAGGGAGGACTGCTGATGAGTCATCTCAGACACATTAAGATGATTCTTATAGTAAATTAAAATACCACCCCACCATTTATTTCCAGGCCGGTCCTGTCTGATGAGCTCAAAGCCAGGAAGTGCACAGGCAGAGTCCGGAATTGGGGGTTTCAGCCAGGTTTCTGTAATGCCAAGTATGTCAGGCTTACAGTGTGTGGCCCAGTCAGAGAGTTCATCCAGGTTGGGCAACAGACTATGGATGGTAAGGTGAGCTATTTTTAACCCCTTGTCCAACCTCCAACCCACAGGAAGTGTGGAAGCTTGACAGGCAGGACTTGGATTAAGCTTGATATCACCAGCCAGGGCCAGTATCACCAGGAAGAGCCACAGGAGATACTTTATGGAGGGGGGCCTCTGGCCGAGGGCCTACAGACCGGATGCCATCTCACAAAGGCAGGACACAAGAGACATCTGAGGTCAAGGCAGCTGATAGGGCAGAGGGGCAGTCTATCACAGGCTAGGAGATTAGAGAATGTGAAGTCACACACCTCATGCAGGACAGGCATACCCCAGTGGCCTCCAGATGACTGGGACAAGTCAACAACCATCAGGGAGAGGAGAAGGCCAGTGAGGAGACCAATGGAGAGGGTAGCACAAAGTGGGGAGGGCATAGTGCCCACCATAGTAGGCTTAGGTGTTTCCATACCAGAGTTGAGCACAGCAGTGGCCAGTGACACCCAATACATCAAAGTGACAGCAAGGACCAGTGAAGCAGCCTAAGAGGAGGCTGGCCAGTGAGCAGAGTACTCTAGCACAACTAGCAAGGGCAAGGTCTACCTAAGAGTGTGTAAACATTCAGTTTTGACAGGCAAACAGTGACCCAGAAATTACTGTCAAAATGCTCTCCCCAGAGATAACAGTCAGATTAGCATATACTTGCAGGAAACCCAGAGAATGCTATTTGTACAGTTAAAAGCCCAGCAACCACCCAAAACACCAACACAGGGTAAATTAAGAAAGTAGGCAGGAGTATACACAGGCAGTAGTCCCGGAGAAATAAGCAGTACGATGCAACAATCCCCAGCAATGTGATGGACCAACAACTTACCAAGAAGTCAATAAGTCAGAAAACAGTTTCCAGCCACATCCATCCTGGTAATAGGGTCCTCAGCCAGTGAAGGGAGGGGCTTACATGCTTTTAAGGGGAGGAGGGTAAGGGGTGATAGGGCGGGAAAAAAAGATTGTCCCCAAGAGGCAGGTATGCTTTCTGTACCCTGCACGATTTAAACAACACCTCATGGTTGGGATGCCTGCAACGACGGGGGGGGTGTTTAAATGTTGGCCCAAAGAAATTGTCCCCAAGAGGCAGGTTTGCTTCCAGTTCCCTGCATGATTTGAACAGCACCTCTCGGTCGGGATGCCTGCAATGGCAGGGGCAGTAGCTTACTGTGATGCAGGAGTTTAAATGTTGGCCCAAAGAAATTGTCCCCAAGAGGCAGGTTTGCTTACAGTTCCCTGCACAAATTAAATAGCACCTCACAGTCAGGTCGCCTGCAGTGGCAGGGGTAGGAGCTTGTTTGAAGGACAGAAATTGCTTGGAATGCAGATGTGCTGGGGAGGCCCGCCAGTGCTTGGTTAAGTGAACCAGCATCTCTCCCAGTGGAGCACAAAGGTCCAGATATGGAGCAGAGGCGGGGAGGGGGGACCCTCCAAGTACAGGTCACCCGCGCCACCCCTCCATGATGAAATTCAGCCACAGAATTCAGGGTCGCTGGACTCGCTCTCTCTTTTGAGCAGGAAGAGCAAGCACGTCACCACAGCAGGAGAGCCAATCAGATTGGAATGAAAGAATTCAAATGTTGGCACCTAAAAAAAAGTCCCCAAAAGGCAGGTATGCTTCCTGTGCCCTGCATGATTTAAACAGCACCTCATGTTCAGGACACCTGCAAAGGCAGGGGGAGTTCAAATGTTAGCCCAAAGAAATTGTCCCCAAGAGGCAGGTTTGCTTCCAGTTCCCTGCATGATTTGAACAGCACCTTGTGGTTGGGATGCCTACAATGGCAGTGGCAGTAGCTTGTTTGAAGGACAGAAATTGCTTGGAATGCAGATGTGCTGGGGAGGCCTGCTGGTGCTCGGTTAAGTGAGCCAGCACCTCACCCAATGGAGTGCAAAGGTCCAGAAATGGAGCAGAAGCAGGGAGGGGGGATCCTCCTAGTACAGGTCACCCATGCCACCCCTCCATGATGAAATTCAGCCACAGAATGGAGCAGTGGATTCACACGTATGATGGCAGGGTAATGAGGGGAACTGTTGTTGCCAGGCTTGTGCCCTGTGGTATGACCCAAGCTGAAGACAGAAGGCCAGTGAGCATCTTCCTCAGGAGAAGAGGAGGAAGAGGAATCCAAGGAAGAAGAAGAATTGAAGAAGGAAGAACCAGTAGAGATTATCACAGAACTGCTTCGGTGGTTGACACTGAAGTAGGTGGAGGCTGACTGACAGTGAGAAACAGCGATCAGTGAAGAGAAGAGGAACAGAGACAACAGGTCTCAAGATGGAGAGAGACTCTCAGAGCCTTACAATGTGGCACAGACAGGACAAGTAGAGGTGGGTATGATACCACCACCATGAAAAACATTAGGTCCCATATCAATGCCAAGGAGTTCTCACTGGCTACTCCTCCAAATATCCATGGGGGAGTCCCTTCTTGTAAGGCTTCTGCTCAGTGATGCCAAGCCTCTTTTAATTGATGGTATCTATAACCCTCCTCAAGTGGCCAAGGTAGCCCTTACAGCTAACTCCACTTCTCTGGCTGAGCAGTTTATGGAAGAAATTATTCAGTTTGGTGACTTTAGCCTTAATTGGTTAGCTTGTGTTCCAAGCATATTCCAATCTACTCCAGCTGAAATTCAGCTCCACCAAATTATTGGGGAACCCACAGGATTGAATAATAAATCCTGAAACCATTCCTTGTTGGATTGGATTTTGGTAAATAAAGTTAATAGGATCAAAGCTGCTGGTATACTTGCCAACTTTAACTGCCCATAACAGTGGCTCCAGAGAGCGTGGTACTGGCAAATTAAATGAAAATTCAGAATACTCAGAACTTGCTGCACTCACCAGGATGAGAAAACAAAACTGACTAGTGTGTTCTGATAAAAGACATTTCTTAGAGACAAAAACAATAAAAATGGATCAATGATAGAAAACAGACCTCCCCACAATGCTGACAGTTTTGCTCCTCTCGTGCTTTGTCAAGGCTGTAAAGATGAACACTTGTAGAACATTTAAATTGAAGTCTTAAAGGCACTGTATACATCTTAATAACAGCTAAATTTAATACATATAAGGTGTCCAATAACATAATACCATGCAATACCCAAGTAATTTTAATCAAATATCATGTTATCAAATAAAAGACGGGGAGAAGAAGGAAAATTAGGAAGAAAGTACTTAAAAAAGTCCTTATAGTAGCAGTGTTGAACTATAATAAACTATGATAATGTAAAACTCGGCACTGAAAAATACACAGGCACAATCTATTTAACCTCTTAGGAAATTACCCAGTTGGAAATGCTCATTAAGTCCAGGTTTATCCAGAGTCCAAAGTATACTGCCAAAAACATTCCCTTTTAATCAGTTTTTTAATCCAGATCTCCATCTCTCGGGCCCAAACTAACTTTTTTCAGGCCCTGAAAGGTGAATGTATGCCCTTGACTGCATTCCACAATATAGCAAACAAGAGCATTATTCTGATCTTTTTTGTCCATAGCTCTCATGTATCCTCTGATTCTATTTCTGAATCTCCTTATAGTCTTTCTAACACTGAAGGCCCCACAATTACAAGTTGCTAAATATATTACTGCTTCCGAAGCACGTTACAAAGTCCCTTATCCCAAAAGTCCCATTTGTCCGTTTACTGGAAACATTTTTGTCTTTGTTGATGAATCTGCAAATGTTGTAATTTCCACAGGGATACGTACCACCTTGAAGTTTTGTCTTATGTTTATCTGTTCTAGTGGTATGATATCACCAATGTTACTGTCTCTCCTGTGTACCATTCTAAAGCCATTTTTTGTAACGTTTTTCAGTCTATCATCCATTTCTAATATATGCCAGTGCTTCTGAATTATATCCCATATAAGATGACACTGTGGTGAATAGGTTGCTATGAAATCCAATTTCAAATTCTCAAGTTGCAGATCTTGTTTCTCTGTGTCTACAAAGTGGATGCTGTTTCTGTTCTTCACAAGCCTCATTTTTAGCTGTATTCTAGAATGTTTCTGGACAACCCCTACTTGCAAGTCTTTTATCCAGATTTGTTGCGTGGTATTGAAACCGCTCATCCATACTACAATGTCTTCTTATTTTGAGGTATTGACTTTTTGGAATATTCTTTTTGACATGATCTGGATGATAACTGCCATCATGTAAAACAGTAGTTCAATCTGTCAGATTTTTGTATAACTCAGTTTTTAATTCTCTTTGCAATTTAGTAATTCTGATATCCAAAAAGTTTATCATCTCATAACTGTTATGTGCAGCATGCACAGTATGTAAATTCCAGTAATGAAATCTAAAATTCACTGTACACGACAGTTATGGGACAAGAACGTTTTTGGAGATCAGAATTACAAAATTACAAGGAGAATTAAAAACTGAGTTATATAGAGAATTTACAAGTTTTTGAGGTTAGGGCCCCTACATTATGGAATGCCATTCCAATAGCATTAAGGTGAGCGAACTCAATTAAACATGTTAAATCTGCCTTGAAAACTTGATTATTTGCTCAAGCCTTTGATTATGACTGAAGCCTGGCCCTCTTTTCTTGGAAGCCCAAGATTGGTCTAGGTTAGCAAACTCTTACTTAGTAATTCTGTGTTGAGTTTGCCTTGAATCCTGTTTTTTGCTTACATGTTTTTAACTATGTAAGTATTTTTTAAACATTTTTTAATGTATGTTATGTATTGTCATAATGCTTGTCATATGTCTAAATTTGTCTGATGATCTTACTCTGTAGACTGTGCAGAGCTTTTTGAATGGGTGCTTTATAATAAAGTTGGATTGGATTGGAATAAAATGTAGGATCCCCAAAATCAGCACAGCTAAGGGGTGCTGATACCACATCCAAATTATGCACAAATATTGTAGATGTTGCAGAAGACATATAAAACAGTATAAAAACAGGAACAGTACATTAAACTAGTAACAAAATGAACCGATCAACACTTTCAACTGCATCTCCACCCAGCCAGGGGGAAAAAGTGGCTTCCAAGGTAGAAGAACTTTATCTGAGGTTCTCTATATTATCATATTCTTCATATTACCAAGGGCTCAGTGCTGGGGCCAGTGTTGCTAAGTGTCTTCATCAGTGACATTGGTTATGGCACTAAGGGCAAAATGTGCCTATTCATGGATGACGCCGAGCTCTGTGGGAGAGTGGACACAGCTGAAGGGATGCAGAACCTACAGGAAGATCTGGAAGAGCTGGGGAGGTGGTCCAGGATCTGGCAGCTTGGCTTCAATGCCAAGAAATGCAAAGTTATGCATACTGGAGCCAAGAATCCTAGGACAGAGTACTACCTGGTTGGAGTCAAAGTACCTTCATCACAGGAGGAGAAGGACCTGGAAGTGATGACTGTGATGTAGACAGCCAGTTCTGAGTGCTGTATGATCATTTTTTGTATATAAAATGTGTATGGACTGTCTCCCATGAGAAATGCTGAAACAGCATGTGAACACACACACACACACACACACAGGTTTTAGATACAAGATGTTACATGGAAGGCCTGAAGCTAATTATAGAGTAGAACAGACCTTGATCAAGGATCTCCTGTTTTATCTAAAGGTAATTACAGGCTGGAAGAGGCTTGAGTTGAGCATATCCATTTTATGATGTTTCAAGAGGAGGAAAACAGGTTTAGTAAACAGGTGAGAAGTCATAAATGCTGATGTCTGTGTGAAGGGGGAATCTTATCATGAGATCAAAGAAATGCCATTTTGAAAAGGAAATGAGTTGTGCTGAGGATTGCAGAATTTATTACTTGGAGAAGACATCCTGTTTTTATATAGATATTTTTTTTATATATTCTGACAGGGAGGAGCTAGGTGACTTCATGCAAATAGGTGGGGAAAACCAGCTTTTTAAAAATTATTCTGTTTTCCCTCAGGGACACTTCTATCTAGACTCTGACAAAGAAACATCTTTGGAGCACTTTAAGCAGGTATTTAGAGAGACAAATCTATTTACCGTAGTAGGAATTGCACTGTTTAAAACTTTGTTCTTTTATAAGATTTGTATGTCGTGTGATATAACAGTTCTGTATTGTATGTTTTACATATTATTATCTATTTTAGTAAAAACTTTTTTTAGAGCATACTTGGTCTGTCTTTGAATTGCTTTCATTTGCTAGAAAAGTATATATGGTTATAGCTGACACTGGTCATAAGCTTGAATGGTGATACCAAACTGGAAAGAGAAGCTTTTTAAATCTGAGGTTTTTATTAAAGTTTTTAAGGGTTCATTTCTGTACACCTGGTTAGGTGCCCATAGGCAAAGATATCGGGTCCCCTGAAGACAGAATTATCTGAGCCTGTGCACTGGGTACGCTAACAAGAGGTTCACAGTTTGAATCTCTCCAAGACTGGAGACCAGAGGTTGATCCAAACTCACAAAACAGACAAGAGGGTTACCTTGTTCTGTTAAGCTGTACACAAGACGTCGCTCGGAGGTTGGCACTTTGGGAGTAGAGGGCTGACCTGCTGAGTGGGTTTGTGACAGATTTATCCTTCCCACCTAGACTGAATTTGGGGGCTCTATCCCTCTACATGGGATGAGCATCCCAAATAAGTTCACTCCGCATAGACCTTAGGCAGCCCATCTGAGTTCTGTTTTTTTTCTCCAGCCTTATGTAAGATTGTCATATCATACCCTTGTAAAGCAAGACTCCATCTTAGCAATCTACCATTGTTTTTGCCCATCTGCATCAGCCAAACAAGGGGGTTGTGGTCAGTTTGCACCACAAAATGCTGTCCATTCAAGTATGGCTCCAGCTTCTTTAGGGCCCACACTATGGCAAGACATTCTTTTTCCACTGTGGAGAATGCCTGCTCCCTGGGAAGTAACTTTTTACTCAGATAGGCTATTGGATGATTCCTCCCTTGGCTGGATGTCTGACTCAGTACTGCCCCAATACCCACGTCTGAGGTGTCAGTCTGAACTATAAAGGTTTTGCTATAGTCAGGACTTGTCAAAACAGGAGCACTGCACAGTGCCTCCTTTAATCTGGTAAAGGCTTCCTCACAGGTTGGGCCCCAGGTAATTTTCTTTGGCATCCTTTTCTTTGTCAGGTCAGATAGGAGAACAGCCAGGTCACTGTAATTGGGTTCAAATTTTCTGTAGTACCCTGCTGTCCCTAGAAAACTCCTGACCTGCTTCTGGGTTTCTGGTCTGGGCCATGCCTGGATCACCTCTATCTTTATTTGGTTAGGACGGAGCTGTCCCCGGTCTACCACATGCCTGAGTTATGCCACTTCTCCCATGGCCACCTGGCACTTCTCAGCTTTGACAGTGAGCCCGGCCCTCTGTATCCTGCCCAGCACTTCCCTAAGGTGGGATAGATTTTCCTCCCAGCTGGTACTAAAGATGGCAATGTCATCCAGGCGTACTCCTCAGCACCATTTGACACCTGGTTCACCAACCTTTGGAAAGTGGCAGGGGCATTTTTCATTCCAAAAGGCATTATTTTAAACTCAAATAAGCCTTTCGGAGTGATGAAGGCCAACCTCTCCCTAGCTCTGTCTGTCAATTCTACCAGCCAATACCCCTTGGTCAGGTCAATGGTCATAAGGTAGGTCGACCCCCCAACTTGTCCAGGAGTTCATCAATCCAGGGCATCGGGTGGGTGTTTGACTTCATGACTGCATTCAGTCCATGATAGTCCACACAGAAATGAGTAGAGCCATCTGGTTTAGGCATAAGGTCTACGAGTGAGGCCCAGGGGCTGTGGGATCTCTGTATTACCCCTAAATCCAGCATCTCCTCCACTTCCCTCCTAATGTCCTTTTAGACAGCCTCTGACACCTGATATGCTGTCCGCTGTATGGGCGTCTGTGTCCCTGTCTCCAAATCGTGTGTCACTAAGGGGGTTAGTCCAGGCTCGGCGCTAAACAATGGGGCAAAGTCTGCTAAAACCTCCCTTACTTTCTGGATCTGGTCTGGGGCCAGCTGGAGAGACAATTTTACTGCCTCTACAGAGGACTCCCACTTACTTTCTTCCAGCAAATCCAGAAGGGGGTTTCCTTCATCCGTCCCCTCCCCATGACTACACACTGCAAACACCATGTCAGCCCTATTTGCATATGGCTTCATCATGTTGACATGGTACATCGTTTCTGTCTGTCTTCTGTCAGGTAACTCCACAATGTAGTTCATGTCATTTACCTTCCTAACCACTTTGTACAGTCCTGCCCACTCAGCCTGCAGCTTGTCTTTCTGGACCGGAATAAGGACCATGGCTTCCTGACCCACCATGTACGAGTGAGCTCTGGCTCTGCAGTCGTACCACACTTTTTGTTTCTGTTGGGCAGCTGCCAGGTTGCTCTGGGCTGTCCCCATAAGCTCCTTTAACCTTTCCCTAAACCTAAGGATGTAATCCACAATGGGAGTTCCCTGGGTGGCATGCTTGCCTAGCCAGTCCTCCTGGATCAAGTCTAGGTGCCCACGTACCCGGCGTCCATATAAGAGTTTGAAGGGGGAAAATCCTGTCGACTCTTGGGGCACCTCCCTGTATGCAAACAACAGGTGGGGAAGGTATTTCTCCCAGTCCCTCCCATGCTGTTCAGCAAATGCCTGGAGCATGGACTTTAGGGTACCATTGAATCTTTCTACAAGTCCATCGGCTTGTGGGTGATATGGTGTCATACACCTCTGCACTACCCCACACTTCTACCATAAAAATTTCATCAGGTAGAACATGAAGGAACCCCCTTGATCAGTGATAACCCCCTGTGGAAACCCAACATGGGAGAAAATCCCAAGTAAGGCATCTGCCACTTTGTCTGTCCTCAGCAAGGATAGGGTGACTGCCTCTGGGTACCGGGTGGCATAATCCACCACAGTCAGGATGAATCTCTTCCCTGAGGAGCTGGGGGTATTTATAGGCCCCACAATATCCATTCCCACCTTCTGGAATGGCTCATCCACTATAGGCAATGGAATTAGGGCAGCTTGGGTTTTCTTGCCCGCCTTCCCTATTTCTTGGCACCGGTGACAAGACCTGCAATACTCCTTCACCTGCTGGGTGCAATTAGGCCAGTAGAAATTCTGGGCTAACCACTGTGTAGTGTGCGCGATACCCAGATGACCAGACAAGGGAATATCATGTGCAATTTTGAGTAACTGCTCACGATACCCGTGGGGAACAACAAGCTGCCTGCCTAGCATCCCTCCCTCTATCTGTACTGCCTGAGTATACATAAGTCCATTTTCCCAATAAACCTTATGTCTGCCATCACCTCCCTGTGCACTGTCCGAGTCTGCCCAAGCCCTCAGCTTCTCTAAACTAGGGTCACTTCTCTGAGCAGCCGCAAAACCCCTCACACATTCCCAAGGCATGGGACAGGTCCCCTTCCTAAACTAGGGTCCCTAGCACTAGCGTCAGGGCACTCAGGATCACTGTCAGTCCCAACCCTCTGATAATGGGTCACCCCTCCCTCTTCAGAGTAACCCTCTGTAGCTGTGTGGTTACTTGCTACTGGGAAATTTCTACCCCTCTTCATTAATCTCCATCTCAGGAGACACAGGCTGGGGCATCAGCCTCTCTGTGGTTTCCACAATGGTTTCTGTGGGGTTCAGAGAATTACAATTTTCCCTTGCCGCTTGGCTACGGGTAACTGCACATACCATTCCCTGTTTTAGAATGTTGCCCAGGATCACATCCACTGCTAATGTTTTGGCTACAGCCACATGTTGCACAGTTCCCCCCTGTTTCACCCCAGTCTAAGAGAACACTAGCGAGGGGCAATGTTTTCACCTCACCAGTGAAGTCCTATACAGTGATGTATTTATTGGGTATAAGCTGACCAGGCTTTACCAGATCCTCCTTCACCAAGGTCAAGGATGCCCCTGTGTCCCTCAACCCTTGTGTCTGTACACCATTCACCATGACTGGGTGCATGTGCATGTGTTCCCTCATGTTCACTGGCATGCTTCCAGGGACACACAAACAACCTACTTCTTTTCTAGCACCCAGCTGTATATTATTGCTCACCTTTTTGGGACACTGTCTGGCAATATGCCCAGTTTCTTTATACAATCAACATTCATTTCTTCTCTCAGAGAAATCTTTTCTCTGAAACCTGGGGCTAACTGGTTTCGGTGGAGGCAGTGAGGGTTTTAGCTGCCCTGAAGGTGCACTTTTCCCTTTCTGCACTGCCACGCCCATCCCATTCACTCTCAGAGCAGGTCTGCTCTTGGCATAGTGGTCCGAGAGTTCAGCAGCCTCTTGCACTGTTTTGGGATCTCGGTCCTCTAGCCAGGTTTTTAGCTCTGCTGGGCATGCCCAATAAAACTGTTCAAATGAAATCACATTTCCAATTTTATCAACAGAATTTGCCTCAATTCCTTCCCACCAACATTTTAAAAACTGACATTGTTTCATGGCTAGCTCCTCATAGCTCATATCAGGGCTTCTCCTGAGCTTATGGAATTTAGCCGTGTATGATTCAGCAGTTAATTCAAACTTTTTTTAACAGTGCAGCTTTTAGTTTGCTGTAATTATTACTGTCCTCATTGTCCATTTGACCCAATGCATCCCGAGCTTTCCCAGTAAGTAGCGGGGATAGCTGGAAGCTCCAGGACTCTCTAGGAATTTTAGCCTGAATACAAACTTTTTCAAAAGTATTTAAAAAGGCATCCATATCCTCCCCCTCTTTAAATTCAGCTATTAATTTGGAATTCAATTTGTAACCCAGTCCTGCAGTCCCAGTTAAACCCAAGCCACTTACCTGCTCTGGTGCCGCTGGTTGAAGTTGTAGCTTCTCCAGTTCATGTTGCCTCTGGCACTCCTTTGTCTTCTCCTGTGCAGCTCGCTGGCACTCACGCTCCTCACGGTCTGTGTCTCTCTGTTCTCTCTCTGACTCTCATTGTTCCCACTCTCTCTTCTCCTGGAACTCCAGCTCCATCCTGCGCAACTTAATTTGCAACCTGAGTACCTCTGGATTCAGGTTACTGGTGACCTTCCCCTGCTGCTGTGGCCTTCACTGACAGTGGCCCTGTTGCCCTCCTCATTGGATCTGGACACTGCACTGGCAACTAGCCCTGCCACACTCAAGGTTTGGTTCTTTCCAGTCATGGTCTGTGACTCACTGCTGTGGGTATCTGCTACCATCAGGGCATCTATGAGGTTCTGCTTTTTGGCTGTCACCTCGAACAGGACTCCTCTGACCCCGCACAACTGCTTTAAGTAATCTACAGTGTGTTTTCTGTAGTCGGGAAGCCATCTTCCCCTAACTATGGCTACTCTGACTTGCACTTTAGAAAAAAAAAATGGGTAGGAACTTGACTGTATGCCAAGTGGTATTGTTCTGTTTCCTTTTTAAAATAAAACTCTGTCTTTTTCTTTCTTTGCAAGTGAGCTTATGGTCTCAAGCTGACACAGAACAAAAAAAGCTTGTGACACTAAAATTATGCCACCACTGCCAACCAATCTGTCACAAACCCACTCAGCAGGTCAGCCCTCTACTCCCAAAGTGCCAACCTCCAAGCGCAGTCTTGTGTACAGTTTAACAGAACAAGGTAACTCTCTTGCCTGTTTTGTGAGTTCAGATCAACCTTTGGTCTCCAGTCTTGGAGGGATTCAAACTGTGAATCTCTTGTTAGCGTACCCAATGCACAGGCTCAGATAATTCTGTCATCGGGGGGCCAGATATCTTTGCCTACGGGCACCTAACCAGGTGTACAGAAATGAACCCTTAAAAACTTTAATAAAGACCTCAGATTTAAAACACTTCTCTTTCCAGTTTGGTATCACCATTTAAGTTTATGCCCAGTGTCGGCTAGAACCGTATATACTTTTCTTGCAAATGAAAGCAATTCAAAGACAGACCAAGTATGCTCTAAAAAGAGTTCTACTAAAATAGATAATAATATGTAAAACATACAATATAGAACTATTATATCACAAGACATACAAATCTTATTAAAGAACAAGGTTTTAAACAGTGCAATTCCTACTATCGTAATTAGATTTGTCTCTCTAAATACCTGCTTAAAGTGCTCCAAAGATGTTTCTTTGTCAGAGTCTTGATAGAAGTGTCCTTGATGGAAAACAGAATCATCTTTAAAAAGCTGGTTTTCCCCATGTATTTGCTTGAAGTCACCTAGCTCCTCCCTGTCAGAATACATCAAAAAAATATATCTATATAAAAACAGGATGTCTTTTCCAAGTATTAAATTCTGCAATCCTCAGCACAACTCATTTCCTTTTTCAAAATGACATTTCTTTGATCTCATGATAAGCTTCCACCTTCACACAGACATCAGCATTTATGATTTCGCACCAGTCTACTAAACCTGGTTTCCTCCTCTTGAAATGTCATAAAATAGATACGCTCAATTCAAGCCTGTTCCAGCCTGTAATTAACCTTAGATAAAACAGGAGATCCTTGATCAAGGTCTGTTCTACTCTGTAATTAGATTCAGGCCTTCCATGTAACATCTTGTATCTAAAACCTGTGTGTGTGTGTTCACATGCTGTTTCAGCACTTCTCATGGGAGATAGGCCATACACATTTTTATATACAAAAATGATCATACAGCACTCAGAACTGGCTGTCCACGTCACAATGACCACTAGTGACCTGAAGCACTCCACACAGTGCAAGAAAGCAGCAGCAAAGGCAAAGAAGCTGCTGGGATGCATATCTAGGGGGATCAGTACTAGGAGAGAGGAGATTATACTGTCCTCGTACAGGTTACTGGTAAGGCCACATCTAGAGTATGGAGTTCAGTACTGGTGCCCATATCTCAAAAAGGACATTAACCTGCTGGAGAAGGTCCAGAGGAGGGCTAAAAAGGTGATAGTGTGTCAGCAGGGTAAGGCATACAAGGAGAGGTTGAGGGCACTTAACATGTACTCCCTTGAAGACAGGAGATAGAGATGGGGCATGATTAGGACTTTCAAGTACTTGAAAGAGATAAATAAGGTTGATAAGGAGAATCATTTTAAGCTGAGTGGCAACCATAACATGAGGGGGCACAGTCTTAAACTGGAAGGTGGAAGGTTTAGGAGGGCGGTCAGGAAGCACTTCTTCACAGAGAGGGTGGTGGACACTTGGAATGAGCTGCCAGAAGAGGTCATCTCATTGAAGACAGTGGGCAGCTTTAGAAGAGGCTGGGATAGGCATGGGGGAAGATAAGGATCATGGGTAGGGAGGATGGGATGAGTGGGGATGGAGGGCAGAGACATTAGCTCAAGCTGTGGACCCTGCAATATGAGCAGACTTGATAGTCCAAATGGCCTTCTTCTGCTGGCTTCTTTGTATTTTCATATGTAAGGAGGAATAAGAGTGGTAACAGTGTACTCCTCGGACAAGAGTAGATGCAATCCCAAAAGGGGGTGCAGGGCTCCTATGAGTGGTACAATCCCGCTCAAAAGGAAGGGGATGATCAGCACCAGAAGGTACCATATCTCCAGGATAGCCTGAGGATGGATAATATTGTCCACATAACAACTAAGAATTGCATCATATTGTATCCTACCCTTCCCCCCCTCAATAATTACCTAACAAAAATGGTAGGGGCAATACTTAGCAAGGACTATTAAGGAGAAGTTTATCATACCTGATGCCAGTGATAACCATGTCTTGCTGCAAAAGAAAGTAACAGAAACATCATTAGTTGCATGGCGTGATAAATGAGATAAGAAAAATATTGTGCCCATATAGTACCCAAGCTGGGATCAGAATAATAATTCATGCGTTAACTCAGAAATATATAATATGCGTTCCCTCATAGGAAACACTATAAAGGGTTGGAGGAGCAGGGGTTGCCCCTTCTTTGCCATATTTTGGTGATATACACTGCCTTAGGATATACCTGAGTAAGAAACTCCCAAGGATATCTCAATGTTGATATAGGTTTCGCTGATGTAAGCTGTACATTATTCTATGAGAATATCATCATAGAGACTAAACCAAATATGGATAGATGGTCCCCCCCCCCCCACAAGACTTCCAGTGGTCTCATGTGCCCCACCTTTGCTGTGACAGTGACCTGGGTTTCAAAATTACATTTTTGCTAAGGGAACAGGAGCACTGCTCACTATCTACGAATTCAAAAGTAAGAGTACAGTTGCAATATGAAAAAAGGAAAAAATAGTGTTCTCTGATCATTCAGCAGTACAACTCAGTTCTAGATTAAAGGCAAGAGACATACAAGAGAAGTACTGATCCTTTAAAAGACAACTAGTTATGATGGGGGACCTTAGGAGACCCCTAGCTATGAACACATTTTGAGGGAAAATTCTAGTTCACTTCATCAAAGGCATGTAAGCATGGCTGTCCCTGCAGGGTACTGAGGAAATATGTGCAGTACCTTCCCAGTGGAGTACTTCACAGCTGCACAACTCTTGCACAGGAATGCAGCAGTTCTTGAATATCCTTCTTTGTGGTTACTGTATGCGCCTTGCTTGCTTGTAAAGAAGATAAAGCCAGAGAGGGCGCCTATGATTTCTTGTCCCCGTGGTTATGGGCTTTCTGTGGTTTGCCTGTTCAGCTCCGTTTTCCCTAGGTCCAGCCATTGCTTCCTCAATAGTGGCATATAAAATGGGTCCATCTGGAAAGAAACCCTTAAGGCAAGCTGGGAAAGAGATCTGAAATCTTAGGTTTTTTTTCCTGCAGTGCAGCTAGTACTAGGCCATAGTGTTTTCTCTGCTCAATAACCGCTTCGGAATAGTCATTATCTACATGTATCCTTGTGCCCTTTAGAAACACCTCTTTCTATTGCCAGAGCCCCAAAATAAGTTTGTGTTTAGTTGCATAGTTCATAAACTGTAAAATTAACAAGTGGGGTATTTGCTGATTATGAGTTAATGGAGGTCTCAGTGCTTGATGAGCCAGCTCAGTGTTAAAGGTCAAGTCCTGTGAGAGGCTGAGGTGATTTTAAAATAAAGTTTCTAGAAAGGTAGTTATTTTATTTATTTATTTATTTATTTATTGAGTAGTAGAATTACAAATACCTTTGAACCAGTGGGTCTTTTACAAAGGTTCCATGTCAGATACAATTGCGGGAACAAAACAACAAAAGTGGAACAGATGCGAACAATGTGAATTACATATAGGACAGATGCAATCATGGAACAGAAAAGATGAAGCAGAATATATTGTAAAGAGTAAAGGGGCGGGGAGTGGGTGTAGGAGTAAGAGGCAGTCATATTTGTGACTTAGTCACTAAAGTGCTAGTGGCCACAAAAGTGCATTGGCAAGTTTGAAGAGGGGAGGAGGCGGGGAGTAAGATGAGGGAGAGAATAAGGTAGGATTGTGGGGATGGGGCAGAAACAGGCAGGAGGGAGGGTTACAGTAGGGGAGGGGGCGGGAAGGAAGGCAGGGGTAGGGGGAGGGAGTAAGGGTGTTTAATAGGAGTTAGATTGTTTATAGAGTTCACAAGTATGCATTCTTTTCCTGGCTCTTGTCATCAACTGGCAGCACTTACTCAGTGCAGATTTGATTCATTTTAAAGAAGTATACTACCCATGGCAGACCCATAGAAAACTAATCCATAATCAATTATCGATAGGACTGAGCTAGTTATGGTTATGCTCATGTCCTCAGTGGTAAGGCAGTGGCAATGGGAGTAGAGGATCCCTAACCTTGAGTTTATGGCTTTAGAGATGAGACTGACATGAGTGTTATAGGAAAGTGAGCTGTCAAGCTTAATTCCAAGGTATTTGAATTCCTGTACTTGATCAAGTGGGAGGTGTTGTTTGTTCAGGATAGTTAAGCTGGCTGTTCTATGTTTGCTGTGAGAATTACAGAATGACATAGTTTTGTATTTTTTATAGTTCATCAGTAGTTTATGCTGATCAAACCTGGTTTCAACAAGGCTGAAATTTGCCTGTAGGTCATAGGATAGAGGGACTAGGTCAGCGTGAGTAGAGAAGAGGACTGCATCATCTGCATACAAGATTATTTTGTTATCACAGGCTGCCAGGAGGTTGTTGATGAAGAGGCTGAAGAGTAGTGGACTCAGGATAGATCATTGTGGTACCCCAGATCGCACTGGGAGGCTGTCAGATCGAGTGTCCCCAATCTTAACTTGGTATCTACCCAGCAGGTAACTTTCAAACCAGTTGGTAACCTCAAAGGAGAGGCCACGTTAAATCATTATCTTCAGCCTTTTCTCTTAGCCCACAAATATCCATGTTTTTATGACATGCATGACCCTCCAAGCTGTCACATTTGTCAGAAAGAGCTCAGATTTTCCAGAAAGCCTCCAGGAGCAAGTGCTTGGTAGGGGAGTCAAGTTCTATGAGCTCAATCTGGGACTCATCTGTGATGTTTTTGTAGGTTCACTGTTTCAGCATGTATTTTTGAAAAGTCTGCTTTGGTTTCAGTTCTAAAGGAGCTCAGTGAGTATTAAATCTAGTTTCTTTTTTTTCCTGGGCAAAGATGCTGCAGCCTTACTACTGGTTGCTGTGGACACCCACCATGCTCAAGATTTCTGCAGATTCAATTTCCAATTTGTCCGATGTCCATCCTGTGGCATCCAAGTTGTCTGGTGGTATGTTGCTAAAACAGCATTTCCCCATAAATGTTTGACAACCCTGGATAAAAATTGAGAGTCTTTTGAGAAAAAAAAAAAACAGACATTGAGAATGATTTGTTTATGTAGAGAAGCAAAGCACAAAGTTAAGCTTCCATTCCTGGAGCTTACGTCACCAGAAGTCCCCTCTTCACCAGTTCTCTAACCGTCTTACATTACCATAACTGTAGTTATATAATTTCACCTTGTTGGTTAGTATGTCATGAGGTACTTTGCCAAATGCCAAACAGAAATCCAGCCAAAAGACATCAATTGGTAGCCTTTTATTTAACATTTCACTAGAAAAGGACTCCTGCATTCCTTGTGAATGAGCATCATGTTGGAGTGACAACATAGTCACCTCTGCATCTGTGAAGCACTCTATATAGGCAGTTATAACAAAATTTGGAAACCTAATTGGCTAAACAGCATCACCTGACTGTGGATTAAATTAACCATTTAATCGACAGTTGGTGTGAGATGGCCATCTAGCTATATCCCTGAGCAGAGCGGCACTTGTTATGTAGGGGAACATTCACCCTCTGTGTCCTATTGCACAGCCAATTTCTGATCCAGTTTATCACCCTGGGACCCACTCCCAGGATGCCCAGCTTGTTACTAGCCTCCTATGTCGAAGGCCTTGCTAAAATCCATGAAGGCCACATCCACCGCCAGTCCCTGACCCATCTTCCAAGTCACCCAGTCAAAGAAATTTATCAGATTTGTTTAATAAGATCTTCTCACTGTGAATCCATGCAACCTCAGATCCTGTGCTCTGCTGGATTTGAGAATTATCACAAACCTTTCTTTTAGTAATGATTTCATTAGTTTCTCCACCACCAAGATCAGGCTGACGGTCCTGTAATTACCAGCCTCCACCTGCTCTAACTTTTGTGGAGAGGGACTATATTTGCCATCCTTCAGTCTTTTGGTCTCATATCTGTACAGGCTTGCATCCCTCCAGATGGAACCACAGTTTCCAATGAAGCCAAATCCCACTGCTCCACACAAGTCCTTCAGCCATGCACAGAATCTCCTGGTGTGGGGTACCCTGTTCTCCCCCTTGCACTTGACAGGTGACACCTCTCAAAAGGTTACAGAGCATGTCACCTGCCTAAGACCCCTCCCCAACTCCCTGAACTGCCCATGCACTGCCCTAGCCTCACCACTTGCCAGGTCATTTGTCCACAGGTTGATGATGACATAATGGGAGTGGTGCAGTGCAGCAGCTGAGGGGCTCACCCTCCCATCCTGCTACTCCAGTGATCCTTAGGATGCACTGTCTATCCCTCTAAGCCATGGTGCTATGTAGGCACTTGATCCCCTCACTTCCCCCCCTCCTGGCCCCAAGTCTATCCCCTTGATGACAGAGTCTCTCACCAGGAGTTGCTTCCTCCTCCACCTCCTCCTCCTCCTCCTCCTCCGGGGTCCTCTGCCTCCCTCCCAGGGTCTCCACCATAGAGGACCCTGTATTCTCCTTGGTTATCACTGTGGGTGCCTCTCCGGGACAGTCCCAGCCTGCCAGAGCAGCATAAGTGAAATCATAGGAGGGATGTGTCTCTTCTCCACTGCCCTCACCCTTCAGGAGCCCACCGTTGTCCAGCTGCTCCTCTTCCTTGGCAACCATTGAGGCAGCAGGGGCAGACTTAGTGGTCCCTTGGCAAGGGAGGAGGTCCCCCAAATCCTGGTTAACCCGGCCTGGAGACGAGCAACCTCCACCTCAGCCCTGAAAGGTGCCTGCAGATGGGACAGCACCACAGCATCCAGAAAGTCTCCCTGAAGACTGCTGCCCCTCAGCCGTTGCACTGCACCACTCCCATCATGTCTGTAAGTGTCCTTCCTGCTTTAGGGTATTTTTCTCTCTCTCCTCCTTTCTGTACTTTCCTTCAGTAGAGAAATACCCTTGCTTAGTTGTCTTTGTACCCTGTAGATGTTTCTATGTGTTCCAGTGAACCCTCCCTTCCTGCCTCCACGGGAAATATCTATTTGCTGTCAATCACCCCCTAGAGCTTAAAAAAGTGGAGCTAGCCCAGGTGGGTGGATGGAAGGGTGGGAGTGAGGGCACTATCCTCTACGTGTGTGCGTGTTTGCTTGTATCCCCTCTTCCCCTTATGACCCTTTGCTGCTGCTAGCCAAACACTGTGTAGTAATTAATTTTTAGAAGGCACTAAGCCTCTCCCAGCTCCACTCCCCAGTTAAACACCTGATTCACAGGGCTTCCTGAATCTACTCACCCCAAGATTAAGTTCCTGACCTAGTTCACCCACACCACCTGTTAGAATTTAAAACCCAAATTTCAAGGTAGCCCAGTCACTGCCTATCATGTTTCAAAGTGCCCCAACCACTGCTTACAGATCTTGTCTCCCCATTTACCCTGTTACTTTCAAAAGGAAGAGAAGTATGAATAAATATTAACATATCTTTAAGGTAAAGCTAGGTGCAAAACCAATCTGTCTCACTGAAAAGGAATGCACACACACTGTACAGCGCACTCAGACTGGAATCCATATGGCAAGGTGTGGAGTGTAAGTAAGAGAAGTCCAATTTATATACAGTTATTTCTGACCAGCTGTACACAGTGGGGCAACAATTGACAAAGGACATTGGCAAAGAACATTGTAGTTGCGAATGTTTGTAACTGCATAGTGGGGAGCAAGCATATAATAATATGCACATTGTGCAGCAAAACCCATGCTATCTAGCTTCAATGCTTTGCATGCATACAACAGTTGGAGAGGCATGTACTGTATGCCATCAGCTCCAGGTCTTGAAAAAGCATCTGTGTGATGCAGAACGTTAATGCCTGTTTGTAGGTGGGTGCTACTCATGTATTTCACTCAATAAATACTTATTTAAAGTATCCTAGTGGTGGATTCTTGTTGTTAGTGCATACAGCCGGATTATTTTGTTTTAGGATTTATCGTTTGTTTGTCTGGCTTCACTTCGGATTTACTTAGCCACTCATCTTCTCTGAATATTACATTAGGAAATGCAGCTCTATGCATTGTCTAGAGTATTGCTAGCATACTGACTGGTCTTAGCGGTGACACAGCAGTGAGTTCATGGAGAGCAAAGCTTACGGAATTTTATAGTTATGACTGAAAGCATTAAGTAGTTGCATGATGCAGTTCTAGGCCTTGTTCCGAGTGACACTGGCAGGTAGCCTAGTCTGTGGTTTCAGGGAGGTGCATGGGAAGTTGGACTAGCTGTTAAACAAGGGGAGGGGCAGGCTATAGGGATAGACTAGTTTGCCTGGGAGATGGGGAATGGCGGGGGGGGGTGGCTGTTTAGAAGAAGTCACATTTTGCTTTTTGAGTGAGGTGTTGTTTTAGTTTTAATTTGAAGTGGCCTAATTTTGCAGTGTTCACTATTGTGACAGGGAGGCTGTTAAGCCATAGTCGGGCCCTATATGCAAAGGAACGCTGTGCCAGGCTGGTCCGTCTTAGGGAAATGCTAAGGGCATTGCAGGCCATGCTTCTAGTCTGGTGCGGGATGTGTATTGAATGCATTAGTTTTTTGAGACCAGGTGGGATTAGGTTCAGTATAACCTTCTTTCCTAGTAGGCAAACCTGGTACATGATTCTCAAAGTGAATGGGAGCCAGCCTGCTTGATCATAAAGGCTGCAGGTGTGGGTGGGCTTGTCCACTCCTAGTACTAGTCTACATGCTTTATTCATAACCATCCTGATTCTATTAAGAGAGAAGTCAGAGGCAACACAACATACTGTTAGCCCGTAGTCAATGATAGACAGGATGGAGCTTGTGACCACTAATCTTATGGCTTCTGGGGTGAAGGATTTACAGTGTCTGTACAGAATGCCTAGCTTAGCATTTATGGCTCTGACTACTTGGTCAAAGTGCGGATTGAAGGTTAGGAAGTCATCAAGGGTAACACCAAGATATTTGAAGGTGTTAACCTGTTCCAAAGGTTCATCTTTGTTATTACAAATGTTTAGCATGCTTAACACAGCGCACATGAGCCAAACCTCAAATCTCTTGATCTACAGTGTATACCAGTAACTAGTAATAACTATACATGGCTTGTGTGTATGCTGCTTCCTGTAACTGTAATATCATTTCACTGATCTCCCCTGGGACCTTTGTGAAAATGAGATGCTGCATCACATTGTGCCATTCCAGAGAACAAACAGTTCTAATAGCTGAACAGAAAGAGGCAGAAAGGGATTTCTAATACTGTTTCTGCTATGACAAACCAAATGTATTGGACATATCAAGAGGTTCAGTATGAATTATAAAAATGCTCTTCATTTTACAGTTGGTAGCAAAACAATATATACAATCAGTTTCAGCTGGTTAAATCTGACTACAGTGGTTCCTGTAGTCTGAACTGGATACCAGCTAACATTAAAGTCTCTCAGATATGAGCTGTCTGGCATTAGCCACATGACCCTGACCCAGTGTGGTTTGGATGGCAACGCTAGGACTTGTTAACCATAAAACAATGGGTTCATAGAGGACCACACTGAAAGTGAGGAATTGCATTACAAATGGGCTATCCTAGGGAATTAAATTATATAAAGAATCTTATCAGAGAACTGCATGTCCAACAGTGCAGTACTCCCCTAATACTGAACTATAGTGCAAGCATTTGATATGATTCTGAGGGTCACATACTCAAAAAATGTTAACATGAAATTTGATTGCTCCCAAAAAATTTAAAACACATTTGATTGTTTGAAAATGTCTGTCCAAAGTCTGCAAGGGCATTATATGAATTTACAAAACTGGTCAAGATGGCTACTGCAAATACTGGTCTCTGATTTGATGAACCAGGCTACCTGCCATGCCTATACATACTCAGGAACACATGGTGCTGCAGTTTCTAAGCCAACATTTGTAATGTCAGACCATTTTATAAGTGAAGTAACACACCCTACGGTGATGTGTTTGTTGGGAGATATAGGCCCCTGGAGGGGAACTTACACCATCACTACAAACACAGCACCCTATTTTGTGTTAGTGCCCATATATAACACATTTAAATACAGATGTTGTCTCTAGGAAGTTTGGGTAGACAGTTTTATACAAATGGGTTGATTATCTGCCTCCCCATCCCCCAGTGTGGGATGTGAACTCATTGTCTTATGCCCCAGATGCAAGAGTCCCACTACTGAGCCTCAGTAACAGAGTCTGATCTGGTGTCAGTCAACACATATCTGGGAGACTGCAGTGCTATCTGGTGTCAGGTCTAAGCTGCAGTATATACAGTAGAAGTGGATTTTGCCTGCATACAGTTATTCTGCTTGTTTTGTTTTATGTTGTTTACTACTTACAAGGAAGGGCAGCCCTTTTTATTTTATTAAGATAAACCTCTTCATATTTTCAAACAATTTGGTTTGTCTTTGCAGAAATGTCATCAAAAGTCATCTTCTTCTTCTTGTAGTTCTGTTTTTCTGGGTGCAGTATCAAGACACACAGCACTTTTTTAATTTGAGACTGAATGTGAGTCATGTGAGTGCAATGAGAGTGCTTTGTTTGCTTATTTTCTGCTGTTGCAGCATGTCCTCCAGTTTAGGTATTTGAGATGAAAGTTAAACACCTAGGGAAAGGGCTGAGAAGGAATGTCTGATGTTTGGCCAGGCTCAGCCTTGGTACCAGCCCCAGCCCACAGAGTATTGTCTAACATCATGCAAATAGAGTCCTGACTATTCCGATATCTGTCTAGAACAGACATCTGTACTTCTGTTCAGCAGAGATTTTATCTCATAGCTATAGTTCATAACCTCCCCGGAAAGAGTTTGGTGTTTGATTTTATCTGCCTGACCTTTGGCCATATGTCCCCAACACAATTTTAGGGAAGCACGTTTGGGAAAGGCATTTTTGAGAAATGTTGGACTTGTACAATGCACAGACAGACAGCTAGTATTTGAGGTATGGCAAAAGGTATCATTATATTCCTGATTAAAAATATAGTTTTTAATGTTTAAATAGTAGGGCACAGAAACAGTAATTACATTGGTTCAGAGTGACCTAGCTGAATGCAAGACTGCTTCCTGCAGCAGTATGCAGTAACTGGTGCTCTGACCTTATGAACGACAAGAACAGTTCTATTTTAAGTAATGCTATTTGCAGTGCATGTCCAAGCTCACTGTTATCCTCAGCTTCTGTTGTTTTAGTGGCCCCAGTGATATGGTCTATAAATGATTTCCTTTGGATTTTCACATCATCATATTACAATGTGGTGTATGAATAATTTATGCTGAGAGAGTCGATGACATTGTCTGAAAGGAATTTAGTGGACAGTGAGTCCAAAGGATGTTGAAGATTTATCTTGCCTAATATGGAAATTCAAAGTAAACCAGTCTGCATTCATGAAGCCTTGGATTCAGAGAACAATTTGCAGCAAAATCTAATACTAGTTTGGCATAACGTTTGTTATATCTTTATTCCTGCCCTTATAACATTCCAGTGACATTTGATTTGGCTTAAACCAGTTGAAATGTGTCAATTAGCTACTGAAATGTATTTCCAAAATCAATACATGCTAATCTGGCCAGTAAGAATATAGTTAGCTCTAAGTACATTCATGGGCCTAGACTGGAAAGCTTGCCAGCATTTAAAACAATCATCTCAGATAACCGATAGTAATAGCTTTAGAAATATTAAAGCAAGCTGTTCTCTGGACAGCAGAAGTCAGTGGAAAATGTGTTCAGATTGTGCAGGGATGTAGGTGTGGCTAAGTGTGGCTGGGGTGGGTCTTAGTCAGATTTTTCCACTATTTTATAAATAATCCCCCACTGTACCTATGCTAATCATGTGGAACTAAAAGAAGCTCAACCCAGAGTGACTACATACCCACTTGACATTTTATGTCAACAAACGTGAGTGATTTTTCCAGCACAGTTTCGGTGGAAAATTTCTGATTATGCAGATTTGTATTATTCCTAATCACAAACGGAAAACTGTTGAAAGGAGATTGTTGAAGATTAAAAGATTATGACATTGAGAATAATAAATACAGACTGCTACTGAAAACAGAAAATGAAAACCTCATCAAAGACATTCTTATTGCATGGCACCTTTGTTGGCATTCATGCTTGGTTCAACCCAGTTGCTGCAAGAACAAGTTGCCAGGGAGAGCAGTGTGGCCTAGTGGTTAGAGTACAGAACTGTGGCCCAAGAGAGCCCATGTTTGAGTCCTACCACAGCCACTGGCTTAAAGCAGGAATTTGAAGTCATTCCTGTTGTGATGGGTATTATCTCAGTGGGAGACATAGCATGGTCATGACAGGGGGTCTCATTCCCTGTGTAGCTGCCCAGTTCTAATAGTTCACCTATAAATGGTAGCTTAGAAATATTATGCATTGTGTATAAGGATAAATGTCTGTTATATACTTCCTCAAGTCTGGTCTGTGGAATCCGAACTGAGCCCCAGTTCTGCATCATACATTTGGGGTGCAATATCAGTACTGGGACAGAGAAAGAGATGTGAACTGGAATGGTTATAGCTCTAACATTTTCCTGCTTCAGCATGGCATCTGGCTGCCACCCTTAAAACCATGTGATGAACCCTATAGCCTCTCTTTATAGGATCTTTTTGGCACCCTCCTTTTTTGTGGATTTTCAGAGTTGTCTTCCTAAATAACTTCATGTATACACCTGATTCTCTTGAGTGTGGCAGTGAAAAGATGGGCTAGTTTGCTATTGATTGTTTGTACCAGAACATTTTTTGGTGTTTGCTAAAATGAATAGTTCTAAGCAGTGATCTACAGAGAAGATAATAGCAGCCCTCAGTGCTTGCTACTCTACTGAAACTGTGCATGGGGATTCAGGCAGTTTATTTATGCAAAAGGTTGTCATGGCGACAACTGCTGGTCCTCCTAGGACCACATTATGATCCTCCCAGTGCTCCCATATTTCAGCAGATATAAATGAAGCCAACTTCTGTCATGTGCAGTACCTCATTTGCTGAGCGTGTGCACACACACACACACACACACACACACACACACACGTTAACTCTAGACCCTGAGCAAAAGAGAGGAGGCTATCAGAGATGAAGATGATTAAATAAATAAAAGGTGGGTAAACATGGAAAGAAATGAAATCTAAAGCCCAGTCCCACTCCCTGCTCCAAAGATTGTCTCCATAGTGCTGTATTACCTGCTGCTGTTATCGATCCCCAATAGCATCAGTTTGCAGTGCCCTGAAACCATCATATTGCAGTTGCCACCCAGTTCATGCAAAGGAATCCCTCTAGGCCACTAATATAGTTAAGCAATAAACCACTCCAGGTTGTGGGTTATGCTGGGATTTACCCATGCCTGGTGTGGTTCGGTTATGAGGGCGCAGGCCGAGTGATCAAACTATACCAGAAGTGGGTAAATCCCAGCATAACCCACATCCTGGAGTGGTTTATTGCTATTATACAATGGCCCCCTTCACTTTTTCTATCAAAACGTTAAAGAAAAATACAGTTTTTGTTCCACCAGGAAAAATAGTGCCCTGTTGCTAGGTAGAATACATAGCCACCCCTGTAACAGAAACCGGGAAAACTGTTTTTGTGGGGTTCCCCCTTTTCATTTTTTCATAATAGTCACAGAGTACAGATGGATGGCAGCTGAGATGTGCAGCTGGGACAGGGAAAGGCTTCATGTTAGCACTGTTTACTATGAGAGTAGACTATTAGGAGACCTGGCACTCACTGTTACTTCCCGGAGTTTAAGTGAATGGAAGCCTGGGGTTTGCAACTAGAAGAGCAGGTCTGAGTGGGTTGAGAATGACAGGGATCCAGAATCCGTTGTCACTGATGCGCAGTGGGACTAAATGTTGTGAATTTGGGGCACAGGCAAACTGGAGAGTCGGTGCAGCAGCCACCTGTAGCTGGCAGGTAGAGAAGAGAAAGCCACTGTCTGAGAAGAAAAAGCCACGGTTTGAGTTTGGCCCGTGTTTCGGAGGTACATCTGATTTATGGCAATTCAAGTGCTGTACTGTATGGTGTTATTGGAGCTGAAAATTGTTTTCAGCTATTCTGTTTTCATTAATTTGAACTTGCTGTGTATATTTAAAAGTCACAGGTTTTTTCACACAGTTCAGCGGGTTGCCAATATGGAGGCTTTTCCGTTTGTGTTTTCAGGGGTCAGATTAATTTAAAATGGGGGTGATTCCAGATGTGGCTGACTGGCACCTTTTGCATGGGTTATGTCAGGATTTACCATGGCAGAAAGGTGCCAGTCAGCCAATCAGAGTCAGCAGTTCTCGGACCCCATTGTGTAATTGCTAAAAGTCCAAAGAGATACTCTTCAGTTTGTAACTGTTTTGTGAATGACTTCACAAATCCACTGAAAGCATACTGCAATGACAGTGGGGAAAAGATCAGTCAGGGTCAGCCTGCAAGACATTTTGGGACAACTGTTCTGATCAAACATTTAAAATGAGAGCATAGCATGGAACTAAGAACAGCAGCCATGCTTGACTTGAGTCACGGCTAGGAACAGTCAGGGATGAGTGAGGAATTGGGCAATTTATTCAGTTCCGGCCATGGGGCCCAACAGATACACCCTGAGCTACTGGTGCTGCTTCACAAGAAGTCCAACCACCACCACTAAAGATACTTTTATTTAAGATACAAAAGATTTAGTAAATTATTTTTATAAACATTTTGGTACTATGGGCAAATGTGTTCCACAAAGTACTGCAGTATGCTTCACTTAAATACAATGGTATTAGAAGCAGTATCTGCCTTGGAACAACTGTAGTTCTGTTTTAAAAGTTTAATGAAAACCAAGGTAATAAAATGTATTGAATGTATAAATATTTTTACACCAGGGTTGGTGGTGATGGACTAAAGATGACAGATTTATTAAACATGCCATAAATTAACTCTAAAAGAGAAAATGGCAGCATCAGCAATCAGAATAATCAAACACGATATACATTAAAGTGATGCATTATTTTTAAAAGGTAAAAAGGGTCAGCAAGCATAAAAAAAACACATTTCGTATCTTTGCTTGAAGCTGTTTAAAAAGGTACCCACCCAGAGCCACATGATATTTATAGCTGCCTTTTCAGTTACAGCCTGTAAATGAATAAGTCTCATTGGAAGGCTCTCTAATAATGTTTCCATAATATATAAGTGCAAATGTGCATACATAAAGAAATACTACATTACACATATACACAACAAAAAAAGGACAAAACAACACATCAAAAACTAAACAAAATGGTGGAGAATGAGTTAATAAGGAGCAGATCTCTCAGATCAATAACTACTTATTCACATCATTACTGTAGTGTTACTTATCTGATAAGTGTATCATTCCATTTATGTCTGATTCCTTAATTTCCAATCTGTAGAAGAGAGAAGAACAGAGAAGAGAATACACACATTAATATACTTAGTAAGCAATGTTCCCTATTCTCACAATCTACAGTAGTTCAGTTTATTTTTAAAATCTTGGTTGTCTCCCCTGGGTATCCAGCCATGCTAGTACTACTCCTCACTCTCTTGCCTTCCCCACTGCAGTCCATCCCACAGTGCTGACATGTGGTGCCCCTTAAGGTAATGGAATTGCTTCTCCCAGTTGACCCCATACTGTGATGCTTTTTAAGTGTTGCTCTTTAACCCGAGGGAAGCTAACTCTCCACCTAGGACAATGACCCTCCTGCACAGTGGACATCCTCAACCTCCCAGAGCACCCTCAGGTATCTCTCAGGCCCCCTGTGGTCTGCTGGATGCCAACGGTGGGTGGACCACCTGTGTTCCATGTCTGCTTGATGGTGCTGGCAGGCCATGCTGGAGGTCCCACCACCGTGCTGGAGGGCCCACCACATGTGACTGTCTGGTGGTGTGCTCAGTAATCTGAGGGCCATCATGGGACATCTGTTCTGGGTGTGACTGTGGCAGGGGATCTGAACAGGAGTGGGAAGTGGCTGTCAGTGGGGGTGGTTTCCATCAACTCCTCATCCACCGGTGCATCCTCCACTGTCTCTTTGTTCAGGTGTCTTCCAGTACATGCTCCTCATCCACCATTCCCACAGACTCCTGCATTGTACCTGGCGGTGAGTAAAAGGCCAGGTGTTACCAGCTGTGGCAATGCCGTGGGCATCTCAGGGCGTAATACTGCCTACTTAGGGTATCACCTACCTGCAGTGGCCTCCTTTCCTTGGCTGCCAGTGCGGGACTCCGGATGTGTGGCAGATTTCACAGGGGGGGTTGCAGCCTCCTTATCAGGGGTGTGTCCTCTCTCAGTCTGTAGGGTGCAACACAGGGTGGTTAGCATACTGTATCCATGGTGTCTGGGGCAACCCAGCCCTTGTCCCTGCATTGTACTACATACCTGGCAGTGTACCCATGCCCTCCTTATCCCCATGCAGGACCACCTAGGTGGGGGTTTCTACCACCATTATTTTTATGGGGGTTAGACTGTGTCCCTGTATGGGCAGCCCTCCACCCGTGCCAACATGTGACCTCTTGATTGATGACCACAGCTCACATCAATTGTATTTTATGGTTGAGAGTGTTCGTGCCTCAGGTCCAGCTGCGTTAATGGCAGCCTGTATGTCCAGTCATAACCAGCTTTGGTCTTGGCTGGCATCTTCAGGGACTCTGCCCCATACTGGATGGCATAGTGCTCATGTATTTCTGCAACCATGGCTGCCACCTGTCCAGCAGTGAAGTTTGTGGAATGTATCTGGTCACCACTACATGTCCGTCGATGTCCCTGCTTCTTGGTGTGGTCATGATCTATGCTATCAGGCCCTGGTGGTGGAGCAGATTCCTCAGGTGCATCCTTGCCTTCCTCTGACACTGCATGCTTCCTGTTGTCAATATTGCTGTTCACTTCCACATTTCAGCATGGGCTGGTGCTGATGCCCATATACAGTGGGGGTCAATGGGGGGGGGCAGCATATTGTAGGCCCACCCAGGGTCTGCTCTGCAGGGCTCTACATGCATCTGTATGCCACATCCATACCTCAGCCTGTCCTGTGCTTGTGTTCGTGCATAGTATGTAACTTGCCCTGCCTGTGAGGCACATAGCTGTATACCACTGCTATGGTGCTTGTGGGCACAATTCACACTCATTAGTGCATAGACAACAGCGTGGGTCATGGCCCATCCCCCTGTGGCAACAAGCTCCACTGCAATGGAACAGGTAAAGGGCAGAGGTCATTATGGAAGGCCATTCGCACAGCGTGATGACCCTCACTCATGTGGTTGCATCTTTAGTGACACCTGCTGTTAGTATTCTGTTACAGGCAGACAGCTGGATCTTGGCAAAGGACTAGATCAGACAGAGCTACGCTTGGTGGAATGGGGTTAGGTAAGGGTGTCCACTGTCACCAAGAAGGCTGCTACCACCTGGTAAGGAAGACTGACCACTTGACCATGCGAATGGCCAGAAGAGGCAAGGGAACAAGACGAAAAAACTGGCCCACAAGGGAGCCTTTCAGTATGGCTCAGGGTGGAAGATAATGTAGGTGGTAACACCTGTGCCATGGTTTCTGTGCATTGCAAAGCACCATGTACCTGGTGCTACACCATACATGGAGGTTTGTTGGTACAGGACCACAGGTGTTAGTATCTGCCAACCCTGTTTGCAACACACTTACCTCTGGAATTGCTATATTGTATTCCAGCTTTGTCGTAGGGAGAACTCCTAACCCAACAACTGACTTATGTTTATAGCTGCAGCCTTGGGCATCACAACAGGGGAGGCTGTTTTCCCCCCAATCTGCAGTTTTCCACGTTGCAGCTGGTAACTGGTTGCTTCATTTTTACACAGTTTATTTACATAGGATGGCCAAGCTGAGATGCAATATCTCATTTTCTTTGGGGTCCTGTTTTTATCCAGTTTGTGTACCTGGGCAGAATGCAGCACATAGACAACAAGCACTTGTCAATGCTGAATGTTCGCCGCTGGTATTGCTGTTGTACTGGGTCTTGCTTATACACATTTTTTACTATATATTTACCCAGGAGAGAGCAGATGAGATGTAATAGCTCATTTTCAGTGGTGTCCTGGTTTGACACATTATTAGATTGCAATTACACAGTATAGGGCAGCTGAGAGGCAATATTTACTTTTAAGTGAGCTCCCACATTTTGACCCCAAATGTCCAACAGTCTTTTTATGACCTGATATCATGCTCAAGACAGGTAGAATTTTTAAAATCCCATCCAAATGGTGATTTCGCTGTGCGCCTGTAGAAACAAGTTCCGGAGGGGATTTGAAAAATGACGCCTACCATGTTCAGGAGGTGGGGTAACACAAGGGATATGTTGAACTTTAGGGGCCAAAATCTGCAAAAAATAAAGTTATGAGTAATTGTTGGAACAATTAATTTCCTCATAACTTAATTGTTTTTTTACATTTTAACCCACATTTTCAACATAATCTTTCTAGGACCACTCCTTCTTGAGCATGAAAGGTGTCATTTATAAAACAATGGCTAAAATGACATTTTGTGCTACAAGTGTTAAAACACATTAATGGGAAGGATTTGAGAAATGACAGCTGTCATATTCATGAGGTGGTGTGAAAAAATGGCTATGTTGAAAAGCTGGGGTCAAAATATTGAAAATTACCACAGTTAAGAATGTGCATTGAAAAACTGCAACGTAGACTCATAACTTTGTTGTTTTCTCATATTTGTACCCCAGATTTTCAAAGTAGCCTTCTTATGACCCTATATAGCCTTGTTATGAGCCCACCTCATGAACAAGAGTGGTGAACATTTTCAAATCCTTCCCAAAGGGTGATTTTGTGTCACAAGTATGAAAACACATCTTGGCCAGGATTTGAAAAATGACAGCTGTCACATTCATGAGATGCTGTGAAGAAATGACTATGTTGAAACGTAGTGGTCAAAATATTGAAAATTACTAACGTTATGAGCCCACATTCACAAATTTAAACATAGGCTTTTAACTTTGTTGTTTTTTAATATTTTTACCCCAAATTTTCAACATAGCCTTCTTATGATCTCATCTCCTTAACAAGGGTGGAGAAAATGTTGAACTCCTGCCTGAAGGGTGATTTCACACAGCGACCACAAAAATTACCTTTTGGGACAGATATGCCTAACTTCACTGTCATTGTTCATGAGGTGGGGTCCCAAAAAAGGTATGTTGAAAATTTGGGGCATAAATATTAAAAAAATGACTAAGTTATGCCATTAAGTTCACAACCCCATTGAAATACTTTGAACCGCATAACTGGTTCCTTCAGTTCGTGGTCCGGAATTGAAAAGTGAAGACGTGTCTGCAATTCAGAGAGAATTATGGTGTTGGAACCCTGGTGGGTAAGTAAGGGCCTGGGGGGTGGGGGGGTGCTGAGTGAAAGGATTGGGTGAGTGGACAGTAACAGCCACAACAGACATCGAGGGATGCTTTTCTGTTTTACTGGTATGTTTTAGAAAAAAAAACCTACTAGGGATGGTGTTCTTTATTTCAGGTGGCAATACTGGGGGACTGGGCACCCCCCGTGTCAGTGTTACATTTGTTGGTGGTGGTGGGTTCTGAGTGGGAGGGTTGGGTGGGGAGACTAATGGTGGCTGCAGGAACAGATACTGATGAATGATTTTCTATTTTACAGGGTATATTTAATAATAATAAGAAGAAAGAACTACTAGGGATAGTTTTCTTTATTTCAGGTGGTGACATTGGAGGACTGGGCACCCCAGTGTCCGTATTATGTTTGTGTGGGTGTGTGGGGTGGTGGATGCTGAGAGGGAGGGAGGGTTGGGTGGGAGAACAGTAATGGCAGCAACGGACATCGATGGATGGCTTTCTTTATTACAGTGTGTGTGTGTGTGTGTGTGTGTGTCTATATATATATATATATATATATATATATATATATATATATATATTCATGGCAAAACTCAGTTTAATGCATCAGTTAGAGTTGTTCCACAGCGACAAAAGCAAAGAAATTTGGTGCTAGGGTTGCGCCTTGCACCCACACCCACCCTGCCCCCACCAACAGGCATCGGGGTCATTGGCCTAATTCTCACCCCATTCCATGTGTAAACAAGCTGAGATGGTGCAGTATAGGATAAATGGGGTGAGAGTTAGGACCAAGGACCCCAACACACTGAATAAATAGCTGGGCCCTTTGGGCCCTGCTGGCCCCATCGATGTGATTTTTTTGTCATTTCACCGCATAAAAACTGTATGACTGACTGAAATGAAAATTGTTAAATGAAGACATGTACCATGGCACACTGTGTGTCCAGAATTATGTGTACATCCATTCAACGGTCGCACAGCGCCATGAGCAAACAACATAACATGCACAATTCAGCAACCGTATGTGCCAGAAACCTGAAAATTGGCATAATGAAAGATGAATTCTAAATCTTTGTACATTCCAAATGCCAGGCAAATTGGACAACAAGGTTCAGAAGTTATTGAACCATAATTAATCAAATTTTCATTCGTCAGAGTGGCATAATTCCACACCTGTTAATGTTTTACACATGAAACCACTGTAACGCACCTCTGTACCACTAGGGCTACTTACGCTATAAATTTAAAGGCAGTAGCACCACGCAGTATGCTATGTGCAAAATGTTAACTGTGTCATGCAGTATCTCCACAGCAAATTATTTCTCAAACATGTAAACAGCATAATTCACATCTCTAGGACATCCACCCAAAACCCTTGAAATTTCATGTGAGAAGACCAAACCATTCCAGAGATATTCAATTTTTATGTTTCTGTACCTTTAAGAAGTCTTCCACCACAAAATGGCGGAAAATGCAACCAAAAGTGCATTAAAATGGCTGACCTTGCGGCTGAAAAATCAGTAACTGCAAAGTGGGCCAACTTTAAATGGCCATAGCCATAAGTCTGGAATGGAACAAAATCTTTTCACCAAACAAAAACTGCCATGTTCCTTAACAAAGGTCTTTGTACCTGCCAAGTATCAGACCAATGAACCACACACTGGCTGTGCTATGTGTCACAGAAGACAGTGCAGAAAAATAGCAAAAACATGTTTTACACTGCACTACGCAAACACAAAAACACAAACGGTAATGTTAATGCAAACAGTGATGGAAACAGTGAGGTAAAATAAAATAGTAATGCTAACGGTAACACAAACTCAAACGGTAACGCACATGGTGATGCAAACATAAACGATAACACAAACGGTAAGAGAAATGTAAGCATAAACGTTACTGAAAACAGAAATGGTAACGCAAATGATAATGCAAATGCTCACGGCAACATAAACGCAAATGTTAATGAAAACAGTAATGCAAATGCTAACGGCAACAGAAACACAAATGCAAACGGTAATGAAAATACAAACGGTAACACAAACTCAAACAGAAATGCAAACGGTAATGGCAGCGGTGACGTAGAAGGAAACAGTAATGCAATCGACAATGGAAACGCTACCAAAAATGCAAACGTTAAGGCCCACAGAAACGCAAACACAAATGGTAACAAACATGCAAACAGTAACGGTAACACAATTGGAAATGCAAACGGTTACGTTAACACCAATGCTGACACAAAAAGGTAACACTAACACAAATGGAAATGTAAGCATGTACGCAAATGCAAATGGTAATGCGCACGGTCATGGTAATGCAATTGGAAACACAAACGCTTACGGTAACACCAACAATGATGCCAAAGAAAACACAAACACAAACGGAAATGCAAATGGAAGCGTGTACACAAACGCAAATGGTAATGCACATGGTGACGCCAAAGGAAAGGCAAACAAAAACAGTAATGGAAATGCAAGCGTAAATGCAAACACAAAGGGTAATGCACACGGTGACGTAAACGGAAATGTTAACGCAAACGGTTACATAAATGCAAATGGTAACAGTAAGGCAAACACAAAGGGTGATGTACACAGTGATGCAAAAGTAAACGCAAACAAAAACAGTAACAGTAATGCAAATGCAAGTGCAAACGCAAAGGGTAATGCACACGGTGACAGAAACGCAAACGGTTACAGAAATGCAAGCAGAAATGCTAACGGTAACAGTAACGCAGACATACACCCTTTTTTTTCCAAAAAGGTGCATTCAAAGGCACAGTGAATACAAAGAATGTATGCACAATAATGGCCTTCAGAGTAGAAAATCAGCACTTGGAATACTAAATTCCTTGTATCTCAGGAACTGTACAACGTAGAAAAAAATTTAAAATCTCATATTATTTAGGACTTTCCAGGCTAGTTTTGTACTTAGCCCCCTGTTGGGGGACTAAGCATTCTTCCGATGAAAAGTCCGTATCTCAAACCGTTTTTGAGATACAGGCCCCGAAAGGCGCGGTGGATGCTGTAATGTTAGCTTATGGGAAAAATTGTCAACTTCAGAGTGCCATAACTTTGCAGCCCTCTAATATTTTGCTACCAAACCACCAGAAGGCACATCTGGGGGATCTTGGCTTTTGTCCCTCCAAATTTCAGCCCAAAAGACCAAACCGTTCTTTTGCAGCAGGGTGGCAAAGATTTCCTACTATTTTGGGCATAGTGTCGCAAAGTAGTATCGCAAATCACAACACTTTTTAGTAAAATGTGGCAAATGACAAAGGGCACTACTTTGTGACACTACTGTTTACAAAAATTTTAAAATATATTTCTGGGTGTTTAACTCCCCCAAAAAAAAAAAGACATGGCTAGCATCCTCAGGACTCAACTAGGTGAACACAGCAACAATTGTGTGCCTAGATGGTCCCAAATTTAAATGCCAAGCATTTCTGTGACCACCAACTGAAAACAAGATGGTGGATTTGTGACACTACAAGGGTCATTTACGACACTAAAAACTGCATTTGCGACACTTTCGCACTTTTTGTTAACTTTTCCCATTGACCATAATGGGAAAATAGTTTTTTGAATAACTTTTGAACCATTTAATATTTTTTTACAAAATCTTGGAAAGGCACATTGGGGACCCTGGCTGCATGTTCCCTGAAGGTTTTGGACCAGTCGCGCAAACCTTGCGACCTGTAGGTGCGAGCAAAGAATGCGCGAAAATGCATAATTTGTGTGTTTTGTGGCGCTTTGTACCTCTGCAACCATATATCCGACCATTACAAAACTTGGCAGATCCAGAGATCCATGGTACCAGGCCATGCAGTCCAAATTTCAGGCAAATCCATCATAAGTTGGCAAAGCTGCCAACTTTCAGATTTAACCTTATATGGGGTACTCAACCCAGCTATAGTGGCACTACCGTGCCACTATAATATATATATATATATATATATATATATATATATATATATATATATATATATATATATATACTAGAATGTATATATATATATATATATATATATATATATATATTGTAACCCCTAGGTACTATCCCAGGGCTACTACCCCCTGCCTGCTGGGCTGGTAGCAGGTTAAGGGGCTTGAGTTCTGAAACTGGTGCCTCCACCCAGAGGTCAGGGTTGGAAATGGTCAAGCTAACCAGGGCACAGCCCTCCAGGACACCGTGACCCCGCCTCTGTTCCTGCTAGTGGTTCAAACAATACAAAATAATTACTTTCACAATACCCCTGATATGTCTTGCAAATACCCACACAGTTTGCACTTACCATCAGGCTTGATTCTTCCAGTTCGACCCTGGGAACCCCCTGTAAAACAAGGTTAGCCAGCACAAATAGCAACAGTACAATACTTCAAGCACAAACTGGAACCACAGTCTAATTAGATTGCAGAAAAAGAGTAGATCTGATTTATTCAGGGGGGTTTGAACAAGGGGGTGGTAATCAGGTTAATTAGCTTAACTACTCTATAGTTCACACTACGGTGCATACATTTGGAGTTCCTACTACAGTCACACCCTGTGGGTACCCAAGTGGAGGGAAGGTGGGCTAGCCAGGACCATTGCCCGGGGTAGGCCGGTGTTGCAGCTGGTCGGGGCCCTGTGAAGAAAGAAACAGACATGCACCACACTCTAACTGTAATCCAGAGCCAGAGGGCTCAGTTCATGAAGGAAAAATAACATGAGAATCATGAGACACACTTTTGATTTACCTATATGTTGAAGGGAGCTACCCTGGTGACTACTCACGATACTCAGGACTGGACACAGGCTGGATGAGAATGAAGACAACAGATGAACTCTCTGGATTGCCAGGAGAAGCAAGGCCCACACTATTCACTGTGGCATTGCTCCCGTTCAGGAGTGGAGCAGGGGGGCTGATCTCCGGGCAGGTTTCTCGTCGATGGTTCTTCTCTGTGCAGCAGGGTGGCGTGGCGTGGCCCTCATGGCAAAGCCCAGCCACATGGAGCTAATGGTGGAGTCAGTTCATTGGTGCTGGACACACTTCCAGCTAGCAGAACACAGTTTGTAACGTGGGGAACTAGAGCGCAACCCCCACGTGGTACACAGCACATTTATATGTAAGGGACACCTACTGTACCTGGCAAGCACTCCCAGGTCCCAATATCAAAGTCTGTACTCTCCACAGAAGCATCGAATTGGGGGGGGGTCTCAGGCAGGTCGATCGCATTCAGTACAATCTTCAGTCCTTCTCAGGTAAAACCTGATCACCCTTCAGTAGCTTACTGAGTTCACCAGACTCGGATTTAGTCTGAATATTACTCTCTGTCCTTCTCAGAGCAGACAACAGGTGTGCAGGCCGGAAAACAGGCCTTCCCACAGCTCTCCTGCTTGAAAACTATGCCAACGCTTGCTCGCCTCTCACAAGCTTTTCTCCTCTTAACTCCCCACTTCGATCTGTCATTGCCAGCAGACAGCTCGAGTCATTTTCCTCTAATCCAAACAATCCGGTTGGTAGGTCCAGCTGTCAATCACAACAGGAGCGCCCCCTCCAGTTACAAAGGCACCAAAAGTCCCAAACTACAATTCCCACAGGTTTGGGTCCATCCAGCTCCCATGAGCAGGCTCCATTTTAGAGTCCTCTATTACTGATTGGTCCAATTTGGCAGTTCAGGACCAAAATGGTGGCGACAAGCAGTACAGTCCTTGCTGCAAAGAAGGCAGGTTAGAACAAACTACATTATTATTAGCACTCTGAACCGTCCACAGCAAATAATTAACTCTTTCAACAGAGCTCCCTCTGCACAATTAACGATGGCAGATACGGAGCTATTTTCTGGCAGACTGGGCGGGACTCGAGCATGCCAACACTCTGCCCCCCCTTCCAAATTAATTATCACTGCAACTAGCAGCTCTTAAAACGACAGTAGATGGAGGCCACACAGGCACTCACTGGTAATACATTCAAAGGGCTATAGTGCCGAACACAAACCGGGCAGCGAGCACTTAGGCTAGCTCATGGAAGACTTTTCGGGAACCCCCATCGATAGGGGGATTACACCCTTCCCTGCCTGGAGAAAACTTGGCGTCCGCGTAAAGTTGGTACCATTGCAATAATTGTAATTGCAAATTACACTATACATCTATACCATTAGTAGACTAGGCCTATAACTTTTAAGGCATCAGGTAACATATCCAACCCCTACCATACACATTCTCTGCATTTCACAGTACATTGTCTGTTCTAAATTACACTAGGCACATTTTACACATTTTGATCCTGCCATACAAGCTCAGGTAACAACTTCCTGTACATTGAACAGTGTGCGAGGGGGCCTTTCCCTATCAGCTAACCCGGGAGTAGATGGGGCAGGGGCACCATACCTAGAGGGCAGGACAATCAACAGGGATTTGGCACTTAGACTCAGTTTGGGCAGTGAGCTCAGGGAAACATAAACTCCCTTGTGAACCACATTGAGGGGCAAATACACTGGCCTCCCCTGGGAATCATAACTAAGGCGCACCACAGGTTTGACAGCTCGGCCAGTCTTTCTGGGGGGGAACAACCAGTCTCTGTACTTTCAGCTTCAACTTCTGGGCTTTCATTACTTGTGAGGGGGACCTCTGCCTGGGTAGGAAGGTTCAAACTTGGAGCACTGTCAGCCCCTGGCTCTGTAAGTTCTGTTTCTACAACACTTTGCTCACTTGGAAGGCACTCTGGCACTGGAAGGGAATTATCATCACACTCAAAGTATTCTTTAGGTTCTGGCATGTCACCAGTATGACTCATATCATCGGCCCCATCCTCAGGTAAATCATACAGTTTCACCATATAGAGTGACTCAATATCATCAGGCATGACACTTTGCACTTCACTTTCAGGAAGCATTGGCTCCAAAGACAAAGCTGGGGGGGATAGGCAGTCCAGAAGGCCCAGCTTTGTCCCCATGATTAATCATGGGGTTACCTTGAAACAACTGACTCAGCTCATAAGAGGGGTAGTAAGCATAGTTGCACTCACTTTCATCAGAAGTGGACTGACAGTTAGTATTGTTCTGGGCTTGCTGTGGAGAAAACCTTAAGTCTGTGACCTTTGGGGTAGGTTGACTCTGTCTTTGTTTTGCAGCAGCACAAGTCACTGGTCCAGGGGGAGCAATCTCAGGGGATTCAGCTTCAATCATGACTTGGCCAATAGGCAGCAAATGGTTACGGTGCATGGTCTTGACAGCTTTTGAGTAATTTTCCAGCAGCACTTTATATACGGGTAAGCCATCCAACTTGCCTACTACTATATGGGGAAGAAGGTGCCATCAGTCAGCAATTTTATGCTTACCAAGCAGGCCCAAATTTCGCAACAACACATGGTCTCCAGTTCGAAGCTCTTGGGCCTTTACTCTTTTATCATATCTCTCTTTATTGGCTAAGTTTCTTTTTGCAGCCATTGTCTGTGCTAGTTGGTATGCATGATTCAATTGAGCTTTCTGTTTTGGTACATACTGTAGATAATTTTCAGCTCTGACCCCATCGGGAGAGACCCCGAAACAAACATCAACTGACAGCTGAGCCTCCCTCCTGAACATGAGGTGGTAGGGAGAGAACCCGGTAGGATTATTTTTTGTGCAATTATAGGCATGTACCAAGGTGCTAATCTGCTGGCTCCATTTATGCTTGTCTTTTGTGTGAAGAGTGCCTAGCATGTCAAGCAGGGTGCGATTAAAATGTTCTGGTTGTGGGTGATAAAGAGTGGTTCTTGAGTTCCGCACCCCCCATAGGGAGAGCATTTCTTTGATTAAACGACTCTCAAAGTCTCTAACTTGATCAGAATGAATTCTCTGGGGGGCCTGTAGTGGACGAAGAAATTTTCCACTAGCACCTTGGCCACGGTGGATGTCTTTTGATCTTTGGTGGGGAAGGCTTGGGCATACCTTGTAAAAAGATCCGTAACCACCAACACGTTATCAATGTTCCGCTGATCAGGCTCCAAACTCAATAAAGTCTGTTCACACTAATTCCATCGGAGTGCTGGTGGTAATGTTGACAAGTGGGGGTGACCCTCTGAGGCAGGTCCTTTCTCTGCAGGCAGCGACTACAAGTCCTCAACATCGGCCCCCATCTTAGGCCAGTAGAATTGAGATTGTACTAGGTCAAGGGTTCGGTCGATACTGAGGTGTCCCATATGATTGTGAAGGGACCTCAGCTCCAAGTCTCTGAAAGCTGTGGGCAAGATCAATTGTTGCTTGTCTACTTAGCCACCCCGATCCACTGTCTCTCTATATAACAACTGATTAATCAGCTTCAACTTGGGGCCTTCTTTAAACAGTAAAGCAGTTCGCAAATCAGAGGAGCACAACTTGAACATATCTTTCCCTGCACTGAGGGCATCAAGGTGTGGCTGAATCATAGAATCCTGGGATTGAGCCCACTGAAAGCTGTCATTATCAAATTGAGGTAGTGCACTAATATCTAGATAGGAGAATTGACACTACACAGCTGGTATGCAGGTGTCAGAGGGGCCCAAGCAATCTACTAAACAGTCCACTGTGTCCGCAGACATCTGTTCATCTTTATCAAACTTTTGACACAGCACTCGAATGTCAGGTTCAGACAGCCTGACCCAGTCACTTTTGGAAGTGCGCCTCTGGGATAGGGCATCAGCATTGATGTGATTCAGGCCTGATCTGTATTCAACAGCATTATCATTGGTAGACAACGCAGAAAGCTGCCAATGCCCTGTGGCATCTAACTTAGCTGAAGTCTGCACATAGGTCAATGGGTTATTGTCAGTCTTCACCAGTATCTTTGCCCCATAGAGGTATTCATGGAACTGGTCAACAATGGTCCACTTTAACGCCAGGAACTCCAGCTTATGCACAGAGTAGTTTCTCTCTGATGGGATCAGACTTCTATTAGCAAAGGCCACCGGTGTCAAATTATCCTCATGTTCTTGATACAACACAGCTCCCAAACCTTGTAGACTAGCATCAGTATGCAACACATAGGGTCTAGTAGGGTCAGCATAGGCAAGGATGGGAGCACGGGTGAGCTGATATATTATTTCATGGAAAGCTGCTTCACAGGTGGGCGTCCAGCAGGACCCAAAAAATTCACCCAGGCAGAAGTATACTCTTTCTGTTCCTGAGGTGTCCCCTTTCTTGTATTTACAGTTCGTGGGAGGGTAGCCCTGGGTAAGATTCAGGAGTGGGCGAATCACCTTGGAATAGTCCTTTATGAACCTGCGGTAGTAGCCACAGAACCCCAGGAAGCACTGTAATTCTTTCAGATTGTGGGGCTGGGGCCAGATGGTCAAGGCCTCAACTTTACTAGGATCAGTCTCTATCCCCTCGGTGGATACTATGTGCCCCACATACTTCACGGAGATCTGAAAAAACTGGCACTTGTCGATGGACAGCTTGAGGTCGAAATCCTCAAGTCGGTCTAATACTTTAAATAGTTGACACTCATGCTCCTCCAATGACCTTCCAAACACAATGACATTGTCCAAGTACACAAGGCACTCCAACAAATTCATATCCCCCACTGTACGTTCCACCAATCGCTGAAAAGTGGCCAGAGCACCTGATATCCCCTGTGGCATCCTCAGAAACTCACAGAACCCTAATGGACAGATGAAGGCTGTTTTCTCACAGTCTTCCAGTGCAATGGGGATCTGGTAGTACACACTGCGAAGATCCAACACCGAGAACAATTTGCTCCCATTTAGACAGTCCAGAGCATCTTGTATACGGGGCACGGTGTATTGATTGGGGATGATCTGCAAGTTAAGGGTTCGATAATCCACACACATTCTCACTGACCCATTCTTCTTATGTACAACAACAATGGGCGAAGCATAAGGGCTTCTGGATTCTTGTATCACACCAGCCACAAGCATTTCCTGCAGATATCTTCTTACATCATCTATGTCTGCTGGAGCTAAGCGCCGAGACCTCTCATGAAATGGCTGTTCATCGTGCAGCCATACGTCATGCTCCGCACCCTGGACATATCCCACGTCCCATTCCTTCAATGAAAACACTTGGTCTCTCTGGGCAAGTTTCTTACTGATTCTAGTCTTCCATTCAGCTGGCAGTGGGGAGTCACCAAAGTCAAACAAGTCAGGAGTCACTGTATCACTTGCTCCAGTGTGCTGGTTACTGGGTAACACTACGGTGTCTGTGCAGTGTACCGTAGCTAGGGTGCAACTTCGGTTCACCTGAATCTCCCGACCTGACACATTGTGGATCTGGACCATCACCCATCATACATAGGCATGAGCACAGGTGGGCAAGATGCTGGGCTTGAACAACAATCCTTCTGGCAATTTCCCATTGCCTGGCGCATCCAGCATTAGTATTCAATTCTTGACATCTTTCCGTGAGCGGACCTTCCCTTGTAGAGTACACTGAGCATTGGGGGCTAGCAGCATTGACTCAGGATCCTTCTTCCATACAACCCCCGACCAGTTCATCATGGTCCACCTCCTCGAGATTCTGCTGCAGCTCATAGGCCCTCTTGATCAGTGCGGGAATTCTCAGAGCCCTACCAGTCCTGTGCCCCTGCTTCTCGTAACATAACTGTGCCAGTCTCCCAAACATATGAACATTGGTCCCAGTTAATAGGGGAACCCCATCATACAGCCCAGTAGGGGGATACACCAATGCCAAGGTCTCTACTTGTTCCGCTACTCCAGCCACTGAGGTAGGGAAAGACAGCCAGATCCAGATGTACCCAGAGTATGGATACGACTTTTCACTCAACCCCCAGACATGCAAACCTTCCAAGGGTTGTAAGGGCACATCAGGCAGGTGTTTCCAATACCAGTCTTGAAACAGTATAGCCACTTGAGAACCACTGTCAAGCACAGCCCTGGTGGACACTCCATTCACCTTTACTGTTGTCTCCATGGAGGGACCCACCACCTCGGACCATTCAGGTGGTGTAGACGTAGGTGTTGATCTGGTGGTGGCCTTCGAAGAGTAACGTTTTTGAGCAGCCCCACTGGGTGGCCGGTTGTTATTTCATCGAATCGCAGCTAATAACTGGATAGTGAGCCTCCTCAAATTCTCTGGTGAGCTGCAGAAGAAATGGGTGTGTTCATCCTCCCTGCAATGATAACAAAAAGTAGGTTCTCTAGGGTCTCGGGGAGTTCTCAGGCCATCTCCCGGTTTGGGCACCACAGGGGCAGTGGGCAGCTCATCTTTGGCTTGTGCTTTGGGTCCTTGATCCTCTGGATTTCCACCAGGATTGGGGATTTGTGTAGTTTGCAGCAAGTCCCCCACCAGGGCCCTCAACTCTCGTACTTCTTCCAATCTGTTACCCTCTGTCCAGGGTTCTGGAGAAGCAACATGCACCCCCACCCCAATTTTAGTCTCTGGGGGTGCCTGATACAGGTTAGGTTCTCTGGCCGCCTCTGTCAATTCTTTGATCAGCTCTCTCAGCTGCTGCACCTCATCTGTCACTCCTCTCTAGGGTCTGGCAGGTACCAACAGCCCCAGCATAGGGCCTCCTGCCCTCTTCATCATTCTGTTTCATGAATCTCTTTCATAAGATGACAGTACTCAGGAGGATTAGCATTCCTGTCTTGTAACTTGAGTTTTAACATCATCACACTGGAGTATCTAGCTGACATTAGAATATGGTCCAATCTGACCCAGTTCAGTTCCTTAGCCGGCACCTCTCCTTTTTGGTAGGCCCTCTGCAGAGCCCTCTCTATTCTGGTAACAAATGCGGACAACCTCTCATTTTTCCATTGCTTAGCAGACTTGAATTTCCAGAGCATAGCATTCCCCGACTCAGTGCTGTCGAACACTCCTTCCAGTACAGAGAGGTATTAAGCTGCAGTAGCCTCTGGGATAGTGGCCCGCAAGAAATGGATTGCCTCCAGTGCAGGGCCCCTTAAGCTCTCCATAAGTCGCTTTCTCTTTTCCCCCTCTGAACACTGCCATTCCTATACCAAGGGAGTAGCATAGTCCATCCACATTTCCAGGTCATCCTCCCCGTAGACACTGGAACTGTGCCTGAGAAAAGTCTGAGTTTACGGTATGAGTCCAAGTGCACCGATGGAATTACTATGGGGGAGAAGGCTACAGGGGAACTCTTAGGAGAAGCAGGAGACGTGGCTGGGGACTGCAGGGGCATGTGTTCCTTGGAAAGGTCTAGCACCTTTACTTGCTCTTGAGCAGTTTGTCCTTCAGATGCTAATAGCTTGAGCAACTTGTCCTTAAATCCCTCTATACTGGGGGACCCACTCGGGCTAGCCAGATCACTATGTAGGTGAATGACCTTCCACCCCTTCTGGGTCCCTTCCGGCAGGATAACAGGGGGTACCTTCTCTGGTTCTATTGGCGAACTACAGGAGAGTAAAACTATCACAGTCTGCTCAAACAGATTTGAATCCTTCCCTTTCACTTCAACTTTGCCCAAACCTTTGACATGTTCCACAGCGGCTGTAATATCAGCATTAGTAGTCCCTAATGGGACATCCATTAACAGGAGGGCTTGTCAGGGGTCTAACCCCTCAGCCTCACTCCACCTCATAATTTGATGCACTAACAGCTGATGGGGGGCAATTTTGAGCTTGGGCGTAACAAGATCCTCCATTCTCTCACCAAAACTGAAAATATCGGGGTAATCTCCTCCCTTGGCCACTAGAGGACGCTAATCCCAGCCGTGTCTCCAAGATGTAACCTCCAGATGGCGCTATCCCAAGGGCTACCACCCCTGCCTGCTGGGCTAGTAGCAGGTTAAGGGGCTTGAGTTCTGAAATGGGTGCCTCCACCCAGAGGTCAGGGTTGGAAATGGTCAAGCTAACCAGGGCAGCGCCCTCCGGGACACTGTGACCCCCCTCTGTTCCTGCTAGTGGCCCACACAATACATAATAATTACTTACACAATACCCCTGATATGCTTTGCAAATACCCACACAATTTGCATATACCACCAGGGTTGGTTCTTCCAGTTCAACCCTGGGAACCCCCTGTAAAACAAGGTTAGCCAGCACAAATAGCAACAGTACAATACTTCAAGCACAAACTGGAACCACAGTCTAGTTAGATTGCAGAAAAAGAGTAGATCTGATTTATTCAGGGGGTTTGAACAAGGGGGGGGTAATCAGATTAATTAGCTTAACTACTCTATAGTTCACACTGTGGTGCATGCATTTAGAGTCCCTACTATAGTCACACTCTCTGGGTACCCAGGTGGAGGGAAGGTGGGCTAGCCAGGACCATTGTCCAGGGTAGGCCAGCGTTGCAGCTGGTTGGGGCCCTGTGAGGAAAGAAACAGACATGCACCGCACTCTAATTGTAATCCGGAGCCAGAGGGCTCTGTTCGTGAAGGAAAAATAACAAGACAATCAGGTGACATGCCTTTGATTTAGCTATATGTTGCAGGGAGCTACCCTGGTGACTACTCACGATACCCAGGACTGGACACAGGCTGGATGAGAATGGAGACAGCAGATGAACTCTCTGGATTGCCAGGAGAAACAGGGCACACACGATTCGCCGAAGCATTGTTCCCGTTCAGGCGTGGAGCAGGGGGCTGACCGCCAGGCAGGTCTCTCGTCGATGGTTTTTCTCTGTGCAGCAGTGTGGGGTGGTGTGGCCCTCATGGCAAGGCCCAGCCACATGGAGCTAATGGCAGAGTCAGTCCATTGGTGCTGGATGCACTTTCAGCTAACAGAAAACAGTTTGTAATGTGGGGAACTAGAATACAACCCCCACGCGGTACACAGCACATTTGTATGTAAGGGACACCTACTGTACCAGGCAACCACTCCCAGGTCCCAGTTGCAAAGTCTCTGCTTTCTGCAGAAGCATCAAATGGGGGGGTCTCAGGCAAGCTGATTGTGTACAGCACAATCTTCAGTCCTTCTCAGGTAATACCTGATCACCATTCAGTAGCTTACTGGGTTCACCAGACTCGGGTTTAGTCTGAATACTACTCTCTCTCTCTCTCTCTCTCTCTTCCCCTTCTCAGAGCAGACAACAGGCATGCAGGCCGGAAAACAAGCCTTCTCATAGCTCTCCTGCTTGAAAACTATGCCGATGCTTGCTCGCCTCTCACGAGCTTTTCCCTTCTCAACTCCCCACTTCAATCTGGCGTGCCAGCAGACAGCTCGAGGCATTTCCCTCTGATCCAAACAGTCTGGTTGGTTGGTCCAGCTGTCAATCACAACAGGAGTGCTCCCTCCAGTTACAAAGAGCACTAAAAGTCCAAAACTACAATTCCTACAGGTTTGGGTCCATCCAGCTCCTATAAGCAGGCTCCATTTTACAGTCCTCTATTACTGATTGGTCCAATTTGGCAGTTCGGGACCAAAATGGTGGCGACAATCAGTACAGTCCTTGCTGCAAAGAAGGCAGGTTAGAACAAACTACATTATCATTAGCACTTTGAACCATCCTCAGCAAATAATTACCTCTTTCAACAGAGCTCCCTCTGCACAATTAGCGATGGCAGATACGGAGCTATTTTCTGGCAGACTGGGCGGGCCTTGAGCATGCCAACACTCTGCCCCATCTTCCAAATTAATTATCACTGCAACTAGCAGCTGTTAAAGCAACAGTACACGGAGGCCACACAGCCACTCACTGATAATACATTCAAATGGCTATAGTGCCGAACGCCAACCAGGCAGCGAGCACTTAGGCTATCTTATGGAAGACTTTTCGGGAACCCCTTGATATATATATAATACATATATATATATATATATATATATATATATATATATATATATATATATATGTATACACACACACACACGTTTATTGCAAAAACTCAGTTGATGCATCAGTTAGGATTGATATTACAGTGACAAAAGTCCAGAAATTCGATGTTAGGGTTCCCAACCATACCACCCACCCACCCTCCACACACCAACAGGCATTGGGGTGTGCCTTGGGTTTGTTGGGCTTAACTCTCACCCTATTCTTCTATACTGTACCATCTTAGCTTCCTTACAGGCTGAATGGGTGAGAGTTAGGCCGATGACCCCAAGGCACACCCTGATGCCTGTTGGTGCGGAGGGTGGGGTGTGGGGAGGGAGGGTGGGAACCCTAACACCGAATTTCCAGACTTTGTTACTGTAATATCAACCCTAACGGATGCATTAATGGAGTTTTTTGCAATGAATTTACTTACTTTTGAAGATAGTATAGTATTCTTATTTTTAGTAGTGCATTAGTGCCACATATCATCAGAGCTTATAGATTGTGTGGCCTGAAGTAAGCACTGTTATCCCCCGTGTCCCATAAGGTCAATGAGCAGTGTCTGTTACATGCTACAAAAGAAAAAGTAAAGTTAAAGTAGGTCTTCAGACAGGTCTGAGATGATGCTCACACTTATTTCCTAGCTTAACAAAATGCTGAAGCTGACTCAAAGGAGAAAGGGTCCATTTTGCAAGAAAGCAGAAAAGTGGTGATCTCAACAGAAGTAAAAAAATTGTAATAAAATGACTGGTATTATAGAACATTTTCATGCAATATGGACTGTCTACAGCATGGTTCTCGGCCGTAGTGCACAGGTGCTATACACAGATACACACAGATACACACAGATACACAGAAGGTGACGGCAGATAAGGACTATATGGCTCAGCTGGTCTGCCCCTTTTTTTCTACCTAATGCATTACCACAGACCCCAGTTGATCTGTGGCTTACCATCTCTTCTCTATTGCTAGAGTATGTCTATCCCATGCATTCTTGAATTTCCCAACTGTTTTTGCCCCCACCACCTCTGCAGGGAGGCTGCTCCAAGCACCCACTACTCTTTCTATGAAAAAGTACTACCTCACGTTACCTCTGAGCCTACCCCCCCCTCTAGCCTCACATCATGCCCCCTTGTTCTTGTACACCTTCTTTTCTGAGAGATGCTACCCTCCTGTACCTTGTTTATACCACTAATGTACTTGAATGTCTCTGTCATATCCCCCCTCTCTCCACTCCTCCAGGCAATACATATTGAGGTCCTCTAGTCTTTCCTCATAAGACTTTTGGTGCAGTCCTTGCACCATTTTTGTTGCCCTTCTCTGGACTGCCTCTATTTTATCTATGTCCTTCCGGAGATGTAGCCTCCAGAACTGGACACAGTACTCCAGATGAGGTCTCACTAGTGATCTGTACAGTGGTATAACCATCTCCTTTTTTCTGCTGGTGATACCCTCTCCCTATGTACCATAGCATCCCACTGGCTCTCCCCACAACCATCTCATACTGTTTGGTTACTTTTATGTCATCAGATATGATTACCTCCAGGTCCCTTTCCTGACTGGCGGTCAGTCCTCCCCGCCCCATCTTGTACTCCTCCCTTGGATTTCTGCCCCCCAAGGGTATGATTTTATACTTCTTTGCATTGAATCTTAGCAGCCACATTCTCAACCACTCATCAAGCATGTTTAGGCCCTTTCTCTTTTTTTCCACACACACCCCTGTAGTGTCGACCCTGTTGCAGATCTTAGTGTCATCTGTAAAGAGGCATACATTCCCCTAAAGCCCCTCTGCAATTTTGCTTATGAAGACATTAAAGCGGATTGGCCCCAGCACAGATCCCTGTGGTACCCCTCTGGTCACCCCCTCTCCACGGCTTAAACACCATTTACCACCACTCTCTGTGACCTGTCACTCAACCAGTTTCTGACTCAGTTAAAGACCTTAGGGCCCGTTCCCAGCCTGCCCAACTTATTTATCAATGTCCTATGTGGGACAGTGTTGAAGGCCTTGCTGAAATCTAGGTAGGCCACTTCCACTGCCCCTCCCCTATCTACCTCCCTGATCACCCAGTCAAAGAAATCTATCATATTTGTTTGACAAGACCTTCCATTTGTGAATCCATGCTGCCTTGGATCCTGTGCTCTGCTGGATTCAAGAAATATCACAGTTCTTTCATTTAGCAGTGACTCCATTAATTTCCCCACCTCTGAGGTCAGGCTGACTGGCCTGTATTTGTCAGCCTCCTCCCTGCTCCTACTTTTATGGAGAGGGACTACATTTGGGTTCCATGTGATGACGGCGATCGTGGAATAGTGATCGCTGTTAGAGCAAGTGTGCATCACCAAAAGTGAATTACGGCAATGTGCACTCGCAGTGACTAGAAAGCTGGCTACTGGTTTTCTATTTTATGGGGGGGGGCTTTTCTAGGTCCCCCCCACTACTAAAGGATTCTCAACTCCAAGGGGAAGTGCATGCTAGTGGTGTAAAACTTAAAAAAATAAAAAACCCTGACCCGACGCAAAAACACAATCGCGCCCAGAATCAAACCCAGCACCCTCCCAACCCCAGCCCACCACCTACCCACCATGCCACACAGCCAGCTCAGCAGTTGACCACCTCACTACACCCCACATACCCTTCTCCCTTCCGCTTGTCACATGAGTGGTCCCCCCATGTGTGTATATATAAAACATCCCTTGCCGAGTCGCCTGCCCCGATATCTGGTCACTACCCTGTTAGGGTGGCCCTTGCATGTGGTGCCGAGATTGAGTCACCCTTTGAAAGTGCTCAATCGTGGTCACCTTGTACATGGTATACCCTACATTTGCCCTCCTCCAGTCTCCTGGAACCACCCCTGTCTCTCTTGATTTGTTGAATAGGGCTGTTAGTGGTGCTGCCAGCTCCTCTCCAAACTCCTAATATTCTGGGATGCATCCCATCTGGTCACATAACCTTGTCCCTTTTCAGATTATTGAGTTCCTTTAGGACTCTTTCTTCCATAAAGGGGCTTGTGTCCACCTCTCTCCCACTGGTGCTCCTATCCCCCAATAGTGGTCCTTCTCCTTCCCCTTCTTCTGTGAATACTCAAGAAAAAGATTTGTTCAGGATTGTTGCTTTTCTAGGTCCCCTTCCACACACACCCTTCCTCCTTTTTTAACCTCACAATCCCACCCCGGTCTTCTTTCTATCACTAATGTACCTGAAAAAGGTCTTGTCTCTTTTCTTAATTGCCTGTGCTATGTTTTCCTCCATTTGTGCCTTTGCGCTCCTGACTGCTTTCCCAGCCTCCCTTTGCTTTTCTAGATACAGTTCCCTATCTTTCCCCCTCTGTGTTTTTTTGTATCTCCTGAAAGCTAGTCTTTTCTCTCTTACCTTCCCGGCCACGTCCTTTGAGAACTATAGTGTTTGTTTTTTTTTTCTCTTTGTTTTGCTTACTTGCCTAACACAAAGGCTTGTTGCCTCTGCTGTGGCTCCCTTAAGGTTAGCCCATTGTTTCTCTGCATCCCCCACATATACAATGTGATGTGGCATGGCTGGCTCTCGAATCATCACATTTTGTACAATGAAGCAATAAGTCATGGCGGATGGAGCATAATAAGATAATCGCATCTCTATAAGACATTATGATATGTAGCTCAATGCCTCAATCTCCCAGTGGTGTTATTATCTTATGACCCCACACGCAGCATCGATATTATAAAACTGTCCTATTAGTTATGTAAAGAATATTGACTGAGATTGGAAATTCAAGTCACCCCTGTGTCAGAGATGAAAGTATGGGGGTTAACAAAACTCTTGTGATTGTGACAGCAAAATCAGTTTTGAGCATGGTCATTTCATTTGTATACCTGACACTATTAAATTCTGTATACTGCAGCATGCACATTGAACAATGTGGCTTCCTTTGAAGAATGTGGCTTCCTTTAAAGAGGTGCAATGCTACCAGGCACATTAGTCAAGGCTATAAACAACCCCCCCCATCAAAAAAAAAAATACCCACAATTCAAGTAAAAAAATGGCTAACATAAACAGGGTATTCCAGTACCTTGTTCTTAATGCTTCAGTTTGGGCATCCTTTTGTCCCTGTCATCTATAGCGATCTCTATGTTGTATCTTCTGGATCCATCAGTGAGCATTAACCTGGTCAGAAACAGGTGTGTTTTTGTGGTTCATGTCTTGCTTTCTGTCCTCAAGTGCTACTTTCATCCCTTAAAGCTAAATGCAGTGCTACATAAGGCAATCTTAATTACTCTATAGTCAAGTACACCATACTATCAGTTGGGCCGTAATAATGTGGCTCTAAAATATCCTAGCTGAACAGTGCCACTGCCTGTACAGCAGCGTGACACATTGCAGTAAGTACTCATTCCCAATGTGGCATGTTTTCTTCTGGAAATAAGCAACCACAGTTTAATGCTTACATGTTTTTTTCTGTATCCTTTCTGGGTAACACATTGCTTGTGGGATGGGGGATTACAGTCCTAGCCTATAGGATATGAATTAGTGGCAGTGCTGACCTAGACGAGAACCACCTGGATTAGCCAAACATGCCCACATGAAGCCAAATCACACACAAACACACAAATTAGCAGTGTTTCATACAGTCATCATTGGACTGGCACAAGCTTTGCCTTGGAAGGATATATGTTCAAAGCAGCTATGTGAATGTTTGATAGACCAATGCAGTCTAGAAGCCTGAAGTATAATGTTTCCAAATTATGGCTAGTACTGATTTAGGATGTAAAGACGCAGTGAAGAACTGGCAACATGAAGAAAAAAAAATAACCCCCCACCCCAAAAGAGAAAACATTGGTAATGCAGATTTGAGAACAAAAGACTTAATGAGGTTTTAATGAGGTCTATGGTTGGTGTAACAATAACTTTCAGTGTTGCTCGGTAGTTACAGGTAGCAGTGCTGTAATAAATGTTTTCACACCTAGCAAAAACACAATGCATGTTATTAAGTTTGCCCACTTGTAGGAGTCGAGGCTGCCACTTTGGTGAAAAGGGGCTTTTTGACTTTAAGTGATCTCAAGCAGGACTGGACTGAAAGAGGGGTGTTGTTGGAAACCAGGGAGAGTTTCTCAGAGATGCTCAGAAGGGCTGCTGAGGAGCTGCAGAGCAGAGATGATGTTGCTGTTGGTTTGATCACTGCAATCCTCAGATTGCTTCCCCCCGTTTTTATTATTTTCTTATCCCCCACAGAACTGTAACATTTTCCAGGATAACAATCTCGAAACAAATCTGCAGGATCCACAATAATATCAGAACATTTCTCATCTTTTTTATTTTTTTTTATTTTTATTTATCAGTTTGCAAGCAAAACAGTACTCACATTTAAAGTGTATAGGAAGCATACCAAAGCTCAAATACATAGAAATGGCACTTAAAAGGGATATGTGTGACATCTTACCCGAGAAAAACACACAGGGGGAATTACGCTTAAAGAATACACCTCGGGTGGGATATTCAAAGGTGTTACGCATGGCGTAACAGTGTTGTGCCATGCGCAACCCACTGATGTGCCCCGGCGCGATATTCAAAAGGGAAATTTGCTCTTCGCAAGTCCTGATGCACTGGGGCGCACCAGTAATGTATGCGGTGCAAGTTGCCCATACATACGCGGCACATCCTGATATTCAGCCCAGGATGTGCGGCGCATATCCATTCACACACCCACCTTGTGCCGCAAAGGGGGGCGAAAAGATGTTCTCGAAAAATACAGGAGCAAGGACTGGCCACCCACAGGCTGGCTGCCATATTGCTGGGTGCAACACGCAGCTGCCAGCTGTGGGTGGCCACCTGAGCCCTGGCTGCACCGTCCGTGGCGAGTGCCCCCCAATGCTTGATTAGGGCTGTAATATGGTTTAGTCCCTGCGGGTCCAGTGGACAGGGATTTACCTTCATGCCCGATCGCTGGCTGTAACATAACAATCTTCTTGGTGGTTCAGTGATCGGAACTCCGGCATTGATCTTGGTTGTAAATTCAATTTACCTGCGGTCCAGTGGTACCCGCATTCTCTCCCAACCCGTTTTCATCACCGGCACCCCACTCCCCGGTCAGCAGCGGTGGTAGCACCCCACCCGCAGCTGCCTGGCCGCCTGCCGATTGACAGCGCATAGCATAGTTGTATGCCCATTGGTCCACAGCGGGCCAATGGGTGTGCAGACTGTACTGTACTACATAGTCTCGCATACAGCCGCATTGTACGCTGTCAGTCGGCGGCAGCCGGGCGTTTGCGGGTGGTGTCTGCCCGCCGCTGACCGGGGAGCAGGGTGGCGGTGTGGAGGGTGGGTTGGGAGGGGGTTATGGGTACAATGGGACCACCAGGGAGTAAATTAAATTATACAGCCCATGACTGGACACGGAGTTCGGTCCACTGGACCACCAGGGAGTAAATAAATATTACAGCCCACGATCAGGCATGGAGTTCGGTCCACTGGACCACCAGGGAGTAAATAAATATTACAGCCTATGATCGGGCACAGAGATTGGTCCACTGGACCACCAGGGAGTACAATGAATATTACAGCCCACGATTGGGCAATGGGTTGCATTGCTGGTGAGGAGCAGGGGGCGTTGGTCCCCGATGGCTGCAGCCTGGCAGGGCGCCAGGCACAAGTCGCAGGGGATTGGTGCACCTGCATGCAAATGGGGCCATAATGACATGCAAATGGCCCCATTTGTGCCTTGCATATATTATGGCCCCATTTGCATGTCCACTGCTGGTTTGCTGCGCCTAGCGCAATGGCACTTGTGCTAGTGCATCCCCCTGCTCCTCTCTGTCCACTTGCGCTGGCACAGTGCCACTGTGCCATGTGCACTGTGGGTGGCCATGGTGCCATATTCAACGGTGTGGAGCCATGGCACAGCACCGTAGAATATCACCCAGACCACTCCCTGGCGCATCCCAGTTGCGCTGCACCTGGCTTGTGTCCCTGCCTGGTGTAGTTCTGAATATCCCACCCTTCATGTCAAATGATTATAGCACACTTCAAAGGAACTATATAGGGAAACACAAAAGGATATCTGTTCACATGCCCTTTAACCATTCGGGGTAAAAGTCCCCAAATATTCCCTCATACAAATCTTGTATCAGTCCTGATCCTACAAGCCTGACCCAAGACAGATTAAACTGATATACTGAAATAAATCTTTTTAAAGTTTAAATGATTCATCACAGAAAACTGATGCCGAACTTAACCTGCCTGCAGACATGGATTCCGATACATCCACGGAGACCTGAAACTGGGGAAGGTTTGATGACTCAGGTGTCTTTTCACTTTGGTTAGACAGGTATAATGTGGCTCCCATGAGTGAATTTTCGTAAAAGTTAACAGTTGTACAGTTTGTATAATTCTCTGTTATAATATATTACAGCATATCTGGTACTTACAGGATTTTGGTTGGGCAGGGTTAGATGGACAGGGACAACAAGTTGAAGAGCATATGTAGGGTGAATAATTTGGATCTTTTAAACTGTCCATGACTTGTGCTCAAGAACACTTGCTTTGCACAACACATGGAAAAGCAGATCTAAAATGGTGTTTTCACAACCACTTGGCTTCCCCTAGAACTATGAGCTGTCCGCTGTAGCGCATGTGACAGGAAGCTTTCCCTATGATGTTTCCACTTGTTGATCACCACCGTTCCATCAGCACTTCAGAAGGTTCCCTCATCTGATTTCCAGACTGACTGCTTTCCGATTTTGGTAACTAATGGTGAAGGCAATATTCTACCCAGTACTATGCATGTTAATTATGTTTCTATCTAGTTGCTGCACCTATGTAAGCAACTGTTCGATTTACTGTTGCAGTGGTACATAAGTGCTAATGAATCACTTAAACTTTAAAAAGTTTTATAACATGGGAAGAGAGATTTCCGTGAGGTGATTGGTGGAGACTCACCAGCTGACAATTCAATAATTTCTGTTAACCTCACACTCTCTCTGTGTGGCAAACAGTCCTAAAAACATATATCAAGCACCACACTGAACTTGTTATTGGAGGCTCTGAATATTTCTGAAAGGCAGCCATATTGCTGCATAGCGAAGCGAGTGTCTCTAATCAGCTAGAAAACCCTGTCAGCTCGATTATCCTAGCCCGTGTTCCCACCCACCCATCCAGCAGAACTCCATGATACCCCAGGAATGTTATGACAGTACAGCACAGTAAGGTAACCATGCAAACTAGAGACTGTTCCGTCAGTAGCCCCCAGCTACTCGGCCATTGGAACTGTTGCATGTGCTACAGAGCTGCATGTTGCACTGCAGTTCAGTCCCATTTCTCTCCCTGTATCTCTGATCCACAGTGTTAGACAGTGCAGCCACCCAGTACCGAAAATGTTGTGTGTCTCATGCCACTGTGTGCTGCCCTCCAGTGCACTCCTGTGCCTGTCCCCATTTTTGTGATCGTGTATGGCTCTCAGACCATGCATGTCATACCTCCTCCCACTTCTTGTGCAGCACCACAGAGACGTTGGAACATCTGAACTCACAGCACTCCTGTTTCTGTCCCCATTTCTCCTATCATGTTTGTGTCCCAAACTGTGCATCTCGTAGCTCCCCCCACTTCCTGTGCAGCACCATAGAGACACTGGGACATCAGATGTCACAGCTGGAACTCCTGTCGGACTGCACATCAGCATGATTATGTAGTTTTGGGGCACTCCCCCCCCCCACAGATGCAGCACAACGTGTGAGGTCAGTGATGCAAGTCTTGCAAAAGTGGTTGAGCAACTGTACATTATCATTTGTATTAGAACTGGAGTCAGTAAAACAAAGGGTGGTACATTTACTGTCCTGTAAATGTCACAAACACAACAATGGTGTGTTCAGTTATGGGCAGAGACACACACAGTGCTGTCTTTCACCACAGAATGTATGTAAATGAAGTCCAGGCAGCTCCTTTATTCTATTCTAGAGGCCTTCATACCACACAATTCTGTATCTGGAACTATTTATGCTGTGGCAGAACACAGAAAAGTGTGGTACTGCAACCATAAGCAGTGGAGGAACACAAAAGTGTTCCAGATTCTGTGACCTGTTATTCTGCTATGTTTTTTCCATTTGCCTCCACATCTGGCCCATGTTATAAGCACAATAACCCACTCCAGGGTGCGTGGTTATTGGGGATTAATCAACACCTTGGGTGCCATGAGGAAACTCGTCCTGCAGCCTCGTGCCTCACAACGCACCTGAGGTGTTGATTAATCACCAATAACCGCACACCCCGTCGTGGGTTATTGTTTTCATATTTCAGAATTATGTTGCGCTGTCCGCTGTAGCGCATGTACCAGGAAGCTTTCCCTATCATGCTTCCACTTGCCAATCACCATCGTTCCATTAGTACATCAGCAGGGTCCCTCATCTGATTTCTGGACTGACTGTTTTCTGCTTTTGGTAACTAATGGTGAAGGCAATATTATAACCCAGTATGCTATGCATGTTAATTTCGTTTATCTAGTTACTGCTTATGTGATCAACTGTTTGATTTACTGTTGCAGTGGTACATTTCTCATTTTTAAAGTGAAACCAAAAAATACAACCAGGCATGCAGATCTGTACTGAGTTTTGGAATAAGGGATCATACATGCTTTTTCACAGCAAACCCACTTATACAGAGGGCGACTAAGTAAATCAAGGAATCCCTCCCTACCTCCCTTGGAAAGCAACATCAAATTAGTGCAATATTGGGCACTGAGATAGTCAATTTGCAATTTTTTTTTTATTTATTTATGGGAGCAATGTCTTACCTGTTGGCAGCACTTCTGGACTGCAGCAGCACGAGAAACAGGAGCAGCACTCAGGGAAATGGACCAGCAGCAGCACTACTGGGGGGTGGGTTCAGGCAGGCTAGGAAGACAAGGCAAATGCTCAGTGTGGTTTAGTTGCTGACCAAAAGGAAGCTGTCCTGAGGGGAGGGGGTCACATAACAGGGCAGACATTTGCAGGGATAGAAGTGTACATCAGAACAGAAATGGCCGGAGTGAAACTGTACCCAAATTCAGTATTTTGGGACACTGGGGGTGGGTTCCCCAGTGTCCCACACTACTGGGGTGGGTAAATGCAAGCATGGGGATTAGGCACCCTGATGTCAACAGCCTTGCCAAAAATATTTTTTTTTATTATTAAAACATGCCTCAGCGCCTTGGAGGCAGTAAAAGGAGAACAACCTCCTTTTATTAGGTAAACACCAATTGGTGTTTACCTAAACAGGGGCCGAGGAACACGATTCTTTACTTATTTGGGCCAAAAAGTGGTCAGAAAAGTTTTTGTGTTTTTTTACAGGGGCTGATTGTTTTTTTTAAATTGAAGTAGTGTTGCAAATTGCAACACTTTTCATGAAACAGTGCAGCAGTTTGTTCAGTTTCATGCAACAGTGCCATTAGTTGTGGGAAAACTGCTACAATTTGCAGTAATTTCACAAAAATAGTGCCGCAAATTATGACACTAGCAATGGCCAAATTAAATAAGTGCATTTCCAAGCATTCTTTGCAAATCTAATGCCAGGATCATGTTCCTCAGCCCTGATTAGTTAAACACAACTATTGGTGTTTACAAACAGCAGTATTTTTTGAATTACAGCATTTTCCCCTGCTAAGTGAAAACAAGATGGCGGCAGTGCGAAAGTACAAAACCCATTTGCGGCAGTCCAAAATACTTTCAGGAAAACAAAAAGTGCTTTCCAGGTGGACATATATTTTTTTCCCATAGGCTATAATGGGAAACTTTAAACTGTAATAACTTTTGAAGGGATTAATATGTTTTCACCAAATCTTTAAAAGGCACATCGGTGAACCAGACACCATATACCCTAACAATTTCAGACCACACCCCCAAAGCATTTGGAACTTACAGACGGGCAAAGAATTTGCACAAAAAAAATGGTAAATTTCATATTTGTTAGCACTCTGCAGCCACACATCCAACCAGAATGAAACTTGCCAGATCCAGAGATCTATGGTACTAGATGGTACATGCAAAATTTCAGGCAAATGAGACAAACAGTTGCAAGGTTATTAAAGTGCAAAATGTTGGGTTTAACATGCCATGCAGCCCTAACTATAGTGGCATACACATATGTGTGTGTGTGTGTGTATATATATATACAGTATATTATGGTAGCACGGTAGTGCTACCATAGTTAGGGTTGAGGAGCCATTTCTATGTTAAACCCCAAAATTTTGCACCTTAATAACTTTGCAACCGTTTGATGGATTTGCCTGAAATTTGGCATACATGATCAAGAACCATAGGCCTTGGGATCTGCCAAGTTTTGTACCAGTCAGATATACAGCTGTGGAGTTATTATACATGATTCATGCACTATTTAAGCTTTTTCTGAATTCTACGGTCGCGTTTCACAGGTTGCACTGTTTGCAACAACCGCCCAAAATCTTCAGGAATGCGACCAGGGTCCCCGATGTGCCTTTTGAAGATTTGGTGAAAAAATATTAAATGGTTCAAAAGTTATTCAGAAAACAATTTCCCATTATAAGTCAATGGGAAAAGTTAGCAAAAAGTTCGACAGTGTCGCAAATGCATTTTTACTTTTGCAAAGGGCCCTGTTACTTTCGCAAATCCACCATTTTGTTTTCAGATGGTGATCAGAAAAATTGTTGGCATTTAAATTTGGGACCCTCTAGCAACCTAATTCTTTTTGTATTCACCTAGTCGGACCCTGAGGATGCTAGCCATGTCTTTATTTTGGGGTAAAACACCCCAGAAATGTTTTTCAAATGTCTGGAAAAAGTACTTTCCAAAAAGTGCTTTGTGTTTTAAAGTGTCGCAAATTTTTATGGAAAAGCTTTCATAAATTGGGCGATAGTAGTTTTCTAGTCTGTGGAAAATGACAGCAATTCTTTGGCACCGCGCTGCAAAAGAACGGTTGGGAGTTTTGGGCTGAAATTTGGAGGGAACGCAGCCGACATCTCACAGATGTGATGTGCCTTTCAGTATCATGTTGAAAAAATATTACATGGCGGCAAAGTTACGGCATTCCAAAGTTGACGTTTTTTCCCATAGGATAACATTACCGCGCCCAACGCATTACAGGAATCTTTGGTACCCTGCTGCAAAATAACGGTTTGGTCTTTTTTCCTGAAATTTGAGGGAAGACAGCCAACAGCCCACAGATGTGCTTTCAGTGGTTTGGTGAAAAATATTACAGGGAGGCAAAGTTATGGCGCTCCGAACTTTCTTTTTTCCCATAGGATAACATTACGGCGCGTCGTGCATCTTTCGGGGCCCGATCTCGAAACGGTAAGTAGATAATGGACTTTTTTGTCAGAAAAGCTTAGCTCCAACTAGCTAGACAGTCATAAATCATATGACTTTTAAATTTTTTTTGTACGTCGTACGGTTCCTGAGATATAACCTATTTAGTATTTCAAGTCCTCATTTTCTGCTCCGATACCCATTATTATGCATACATTCTTTGTACTCACTGTCTTTCTCTATGCAGGTTTTGGGGAAAACCAGCCTGTGCGCTTACATTACTGTTACCGTTACCCTTTCCGCTTGTGGTTCCATACCCGTTTCACTTACCATTGACGTCTACGCCACCATGTGTGTTATCCTTTGCGTTTTTATTTGCGCTTGCATTTCTGTTATTTTTTGCCATTTGTGTCTACAGTACTGTTTCTCTTTCTGTTTCACTTTGCGTCACCATGCCCATTGACATTTCCGTTTGCAGGCACCATGTTACTATGTGACAACACATTACATGGCAGACCGTTCCCGTCTATGCCACCATGTGCGTTACCCTTTCTGTTCTCATTCGCGCTTGTGTTACCATGTGCGCCACTGTTAGCGCTTCTGTTTGCATTGCTGTTCCTGTTACTATGCCTCAAGCCCACTGCTGCATTACATTCACTATTTCTCGTTATCATTCTCAAAAGAAGATATTAGAGTAAAACTCATATATAGTTAGTTGCCCACAGCGAAGTGAATGGTGTTAAGTTATCCCTTGAGCCTTTCAGTCATTTCAATCGCATTGCAGTGCATTGGGCCACTGTCCCAACTTTCACCCCATTCTCCTCATACTTCTGCTGCTTTACATATGTGATGGGTGAGAGTTAGCGGACTACTCCAATACACACCCCAATGCCGGTTGGGGTGGGCAGGGTCCAAGGGGTTTTCAAACCAACACCGAATTTCTCATTTTCTTGCTGTGAACAACCCTAACTAATGCATTAAACAGAGTTTTTTGCTCTAATATATATATATATATATATATATATATATAAAACTATTTAGGACAGTTTTCTTGATTGGTAGGTAGTGACACTGGGGATTGGGCACTCCCAGTGTTGGTGTTATGTTTGGGTGGGGTGGGATGGGGTGGTGGGTGCTGAATGGGAGGTTGGGTGTGGTAACAGTAACAGTGGGGGCAGCAACGGATATTGATGGACAGTTTTCTTTGTTTCAGGGTGTGATTTAACCTCAGCAGGCTGATCATGACAGATCAACTGTGCTTACTGAGTGGTGCAGATTAAAGGAAAGAGCCGACCTATGATTAGGTTGGCTCTCTCCTTTGAAATACACAAAGTTTCTGTCCAGCAAGTCAGAACAGTGTCATGATCAGCCTGGCTGATGATTAGTGTGACACTGACTAGCCCCTTGCAGACCAGTCTGCATTGTACTGACAGTGCCACACCCCTCAAAAGTCAGTCTCCTAATAAAATGTTTGCAGTGTGTGCACACATGGTGAACATAATAAATGACCTGCTTACCGTCACACTGCAAGTAAATGGCTGTGGTTGGATTTAAACCTGACTCCCCTCTTTCCCAGGTTTGTACTTCAGCAATTGCAGCACACTGCTTTATTGGGATATACAGTATTTATTTATTTAGTTATTTTATTTATTTGAAGATTGGTGACCAGGAAAGGCATGCTGAGCTGAGGCTCATGTTCAGATGTAACCTGGGGAAAGGGAGAAGGGGATACAAAATACATAGCACAGACACACTTTTGCAATTACAATAAAGTGCACCCAGAGACATGCTTAATACAGGACTAAGTGCAAAAACAAATGCAAAATAAGGAACAAGGTATGAGTAACAATGAGCATATCAGCAAGTTTGCACCTCAATATGAGTTAATTGCAGAGGAAATGTCAGGGAAGGGGAATATTTGTATGGTTCTTAGTTTATTGTTGTATCTGCCTGTGCATGCTTGTTGGGCTTAGTGGTTAGAGCACATGTCCCAGGTTTTAATTCCATTCCCACTACAGTAACTTATTCACTTTGTGATCCTGGGGGAAGGGGGCAATAGGAGGCCAGCAGTTTCACTTAGTGGTTAGAATGCTGAGCTGTAATTTGGAGACCCAAGTTTGTATGTCTTTGTGATCCTGGAAAGGGGGAAATAGAAGAAGGAAACCAGCAGTTTGGCCTAGTGATAACAGCACAGAGCTGTGAACCTGTGTACTTAAGCAATAAGGCATGATGGGCATGTATTGTGCTGGGGTTACCACATGCCAAGAACATTGTGAGGCACAACACTACAGGTGGGATGCCTTCAACCCCAGGGCATGTGGTAAACCCAGCAAAATCCATGCTCTGTTGTGTCTTATTGCTTATATAAAATGGGCTAGCAATTTCCAAATGCAGAAAATACAGTTGCAGTTTCAATCAAATAGCAAACAGGGTGCAGAGGGCTGAGGTGCTGGTGCCTTACCGCGCACCACACTGGTGACTTGGGTTCGGTAATGGACTCGGGTCACTGAGGGTCGGCAGGGGAGGAGAGGATTGAGCATCTGTAGGACTGCTCTTCTCTCCTGGGGTGGGTAGCAGGGCTGCATTGCTTTGCAGCGACCCCCAGTGGAGACCAGGAGCCTACATGAGGGTTGCAATAGGGGAAGCACCAGAAAAGCAGTAACCACTCCGGGATTGGCCAGATGATGGCTGCCGGTCCGCCAACACCTTCGAAACTCCGATGGAGCCATGTCCACCTCAGCAATGCCCTGGGGCCAAATAGTGTGCTGAATGCCTTCCCCCGGTGCTTTCCCCCTCAGAGGAGAGGGACCCACCCGGCGAAGGGTTATGCCGGGTTACCCTGGGGAAGGCTGCACTATGAGGTAAGGAGGCTCATGGAAGTAGTAGGGGTTGTTGGAGACCATGTCGGCCCAAAGGAGTGATGGGTCGCGGAGCACATGGGGGATAAAGAAATAATGCAAAAAAAAAAAATAGCGAACCGATACATTGATTGATAATAAATGTGCTGTGAAACGTTTTCTCCATACACTGGAGTGGGGTTGGGGGTGGAATAAATTTTATTTATTTATTTATTTAGTTTTTGTAAACTGGGTAGGTGCGCTAGCCATAATGATGACTATTTTCAGGCACGACCCGGGATAAATAATTAAAATGAACTGCATCACAAGTTGCACTTTAAATAAGGGATTGCAACCCCCACCCAAAAAAAAAATGTTCTGCTATTACCTGAGAATATGTTGCCATTGATCACCTGCACAGCTCTTGCAACGTAACAGCTGACAGGGCTGAAGTCGTTGTTGCTTGAAGAGTCTGTTTGTTTCTGCAGCATTCACATTTGATCCTGTAGGTGGCACTGGTGCTCCTGAAGCTGAGTTTTCATCTTTTGCATGAAGGGGCCTGATATCTTTACTTTAGGCTTGTGAAGACTAACTACTTTTCATCCATGCTCCATAACAATCTTAACCACCTCTTAAAGTTCAGGAAGGTCATTCACTCCCTTTTCTCCCTTCCCTTCCAGTTCCCTCCTCCTCCTGTCCTTAAGGTGGGTGACTCCCCAATTTCTTATCCCACAGCAGTCACCTCATCTTTTAACTTCCTTTTCACAACCTGTGTCCCTCCCTTCTTTCCTCCAATATCCTCCTGCACACCCCCATCTGCTTTTGCCTCCACCCTCTCCACCCCCTCACCATCCCTTCTCCTTCTTCCCTACCATTTCCTCGGCTACTCTCAAGGCCCTCCAAGCTCTTAACCCACACAAAGATGGAAAACCCAATGGCCTTGATCCCAAACTCTTGTCTCCCTTTCGGTCCCAGCCATTGCCTTTCCAATCATCTACCTCTTAAATTGTTCCTTGTCATTTGCCTCAATCCCTGATCTATAAAAACAGGCTATGATTGTCCCCCTTTCCAAAGGGGGTGACCCCCCCACTACCTGGCAACTATGGTGCCAGCTCCCTCCTCCCCTCCCTGGCTAAACTTCAGAAACACCTGATCCTTTAACAAACTCTCTCCTTTCTTTGACAACTCCATCTTCTTCACTCCCTGGCTTCAGGAAATCCTACTCCATCACCAAGTCCCTCCTTAGGCTCAATGACTCTATCCAATTTTCTTGAGTCTGGGTAACACTTCACTCCACGACTTCCTTCCCGATGCTAAGGATGCTCATTAGCTGCATAGGCTGGCCTCACAGCAATGGCCCATTACTGCTATAATTTGATGCACTTCGACTCTGGCATCAAAGAGTAGCTTCAGTGGTTGAGCAGACTGAATGGTTGGTGTGCTCCTGACTAAGAGCCGCTTCCTTACTGGACCTCTTCATCATCGATGACAGGTCATTTAAACCCATGTCTTTACAGGTGTACCAGCACTGCTCATTGTTAAGAAAATCCTGTGGTAAGCAGTGGGGGTGACAGTAGAGGGCTGGAGTGTTTGGTGGCAGCTTTGATAGGTATAGTTTAAAAATCATAATGGGGCACATTGGGCTGTTGGGCATCACGAAGATGTAGCCGCGGTATTGATGTTGATTAACCTCAGTGTGGCTGTAATGATTTTTGGTTTGGGCATTGTGAGTGAGGATAATGTACTCACAGCAATTTTCATCAACAAACAGTGACATTTTTAGCTTGAGATAATGGAGTCCTCTACAGCATCTGGCCATACCTACCTGGATGTCCAGATAAACTAATAACTAACCAGATATAATAGTCTTGCAGTCCTCTTGTAGGGTTCTTAGCATCCTGAAGGGGTCCTACTGCATCTAGGCATGTCTCCTCTCCTTCTCCTCCCCCATTCTACCTTTTTTCCCTAGCCTTTGCAGTCCCCTTGCAGGGTTCTCAGCACCCTGAAGCGGTCTTACTGGGCCTAGGCTTGTCTCCTCTCCTTTCCCTCCCCCATCTACCTTTCTCCCTAGTCTTCAGTCCCCAATTTCAGGGTTCTCAGCATCCTGAGGGGGTCCTACTGCACCTAGTCTTGTCTCCATTCCTTCCCTTCCCCGCCTTCCTTTCTCCCTGACCATCGCAGTCCCCTTGCAGGGTTCTCAGCATCCTGAATTGTCTAACTGAGCCTTAGCATATCTCCGCTATTCCATCTAGCCACTGTCTTGGCTTTCCATGACTACTAGCAGGGTTCAGTTGCATCTTGATGGACTATTGATTAGGCCCCATCCCCTCCAAAGGTGCGAATTCTCTTCCCATCAAAGGTTCAGTTCTCACTCCATCCCTCTCCTATCGCTCTCTTAATCCCAATCTACTGACCTTCCTCAACCCCCTTGCAGGGTACCCTGCATCCTGAAGGGTCCTCTCTTGGCTTAGGTCTTATTCCCCCTCCTAGCATTTAAGTAACACCTTCTCCTTCTCTCTCCTCCCTCTGTAAATCCCTATGGCCTTATCCCCCTTTCTATCTAGACCCACAGCCCCCTTTCAAGGTTCCCCACATCATGAAGGGATCTCTCTGGGACACTGCCTTATCCCCTTCTCTCTGGTCCCCCAGTCCCCTTGCAGGGTTCCTCGCATCCTGAAGGGGTCTCCAGGGACATGACACTTCCCCCTCGGCCCACCTAACCCCTCCCTCTCCTTGCCCTCTTTTCTTTCATGTAAGCACTTGTTTACTTATTAACTCAGCACTTATTATTGTCCAATCTTTCTACCTATTATGCACAACACTATTGTAACACTGTTTGTAATACCTGCCTTACAACTGTATGTTAATTTTGATCTTGTAACTTGAATGTTTAATGTCTCATTCCTATTGTACTCCTTCCTCCCAGGTCACACCAGGAGATGAGCGACTTGTCAATCAGTGTGTCTTCCTGGTGAAACATTTCAATAAATAAATAAATAAACTTTCCTTACGAGGCCAGGTACAGTGAATGGTGACAACTGCTGATGCTGTAAGTTTTTCAAAGTCAGTTTTGGGGATGGTGGTGTGACGTAGACAGCCATGTTTTGAGTGCTGTATCATTTCTATTTATTAAAATGTATTACTGGATGTCTCCTGCTGAAAAATCAAGTGTCCTTGGAATAACCTCACCCCTCCTGGTTTCAGCTGAAGGATGGATGCCATGAGAAAAATGCTGAGACAGCATGTGAGATTATACACAAACAGATTTTAGTTACATGTCAGGCCAGGAGCTAATTACAGAGTTTTGTTAAGAGGGAAATCATAAAAAAGGTTTATGACGTTGAAGAAAAAAATCCCAGGTTATTACGCAGGGGTGAGAGGTTGTAAATGCTCATATGAAGCCTGTGAGAGGAGAATGCAGCATGGATCAAAGAGATGTAATTTGACTCACATGAGTTATGCTGAGGATTGCAGAATGTAACACTTTGAAAATACATCCTGTGGTTGTATAAGATATATATTTTTTTAATATAATCTGACAGAGGAGGAGAAGCTAGCTGACCTCACCAAAAAGGGGTTGGCCAATACAGTTGTTTAAGGAATAATTCTGTTTTACAGACACATTCTGACCTGGACTCTGACCACGAAACATCTTGGGGAGCACTTAAGCAAGTATTTAGAGACTAAGTACTGAAGTAGGAATTTGCACTGTTTAAACCTTGTTTCTTTTTAAAAGGTTTGAGATAAGAGTTCTGTATTTTGTGTTTCACATATTTTTAACTACTTTAGTAAAATTCTGTTTAGAACTTACTTGGTCTGTCTTTGACTTCTTTTTATTTTGTAAGAAAAGTCCATGGTTATAGCAGACAATAGACATAAGATTGAATGGTGGTATCAAACTGGAAAGAGAAGCGTTAAATCTGAGGTCTTTATAAATGTTTTAAAGGGTTCATCTCTGTATACCTGGTTGGGTGCCTGCAGGAAAAGATATCTGGCCCCCCGAAGACAGATATATCTGAGTCTGTGCATTGGGTATGCTAACAAGAGGTTAACAGTTTGAATCCCTCCAGAACTGGAGACCAAAGGTTGATCTGAACTCACAAAAAACAGACAAGAGGGTTACCTTGTCTGTTACACTGTTCTCAAGACTGCACTCAGAGGTTGGCACTTTGGGAGTAGAGGGCCTGACCTGCTGAGTGGGTTTGTGACAGATTGGTTGGCAGCGGTGGCATAAATGTGGTATCACAAGTTTTATTGTTCTGTGTCAGCTGAGACCATAAGTTCTCTTACAAAGAAAGGAAAAAGACAGAGTTTTATTTTAAAAAGGAAACAGAACTATATATCACTTGGTGTATAGTCGAGTTCCTACCCATTTTATTTGTTTTCTCTAAAGTGCAGTCAGAGTAGCCGTAGTCAGGGAAGAAGAAGATGGCTTCCGACTACAGCAGGCACACTGTAGATTACTTGAAGCAGTTGTGCGGGGACAGGGGAGTCCCATTTGAGGTGACAGCCAAAAAGCAGAACCTCATAGAGGCCCTGATGGTAGCAGATACCCAGAGCAGCGAGTCACTGACTGTGACTGAAAAGGACAGCAGGGCCACTGTCAGTGAAGGGCCACAGCAGCAGGGGATGATCACCAGTATCCTGAATCCAGAGGTACTCACACTGCAAATTGAGTTGCACAGGATGGAACTGAAGGCAGAGCAAGAACGCAGACGGGCAGACTGTGAGGCAGAGTGAGAATGCAGAGAGGCAGACCGTGAGGCAGAGCGACAACAGAGGGAGGCAGACCGTGAGGAGCGTGAGCACCAGCAAGTTGCAGAAGAGAAGGCAGAGCGAGAATGCAGAGCTGCAGAGCAGAAGAGAGAGGAGCACCAGTGGCAACATGAACTGGAGAAGATACGACTCCAACCAGCAGCACCAGAGCAGGTAAGTGGCTTGGGTTTAACTGGGACTGCAGGACTGGGTTACAAATTGAGCTCCAAATTAATAGCTGAGTTTAAGGAAGGAGAAGATATGGACACTTTTTTAAATTCTTTTGAAAAAGTTTGTATTCAGGTTAAAATTCCTAGAGAGTCCTGGAGCTTCCAGCTAGCCCCGCTACTTATCAGGAGAGCTCAGGATGCACTGGGTTAAATCAACAATGAAGACAGCAATAATTACAGAAAGCTAAAAGCAGCACTGTTAAAAAAGTTTGAATTAACTGCTGAAACATACAGAGCTAAATTCCGTAAGCTCAGGAGAGGCCCTGATATGAGCTATGAGGAGTTAGCCACGAAACAACATCAGTTTTTAATACATTGGTGGGAAGGAATGGAGGCAAATTATGTTAATAAAATTGAAAATGTGATTTTATTAGAACAGTTTTATTGGGCATGCCCAGCAGAGCTAAAAACCTGGCTAGAGGATCGAGATCCCAAAACAGTACAAGAGGCTGCTGAACTCTCGGACCACTATGCCAAGAGCAGACCTGCTCTGAGAGTGAATGGGGTGGGTGTGGCAGCACAGAAAGGGAAAAGCATGCCTTTAGGGCAGCTAAAACCCTCACTCTCTCCACCAAGACCAGTTAGCCCCAGATTTCAACGAAAAGATTTCTCTGAAGTAAGAAATGCCTGTTGGTTGTGTAAGGAAACTGGACATATTGCAAGACAGTGCCCCCAAAAGGCAAACCAAAACACACAACAGGGTGCTAGAAAAGAAGTAGGTTGTTTGTGTGTCCCTGAGAGCATGCCAGTGAACATGAGGGAACACATGCACCCAGTCATAGTAAATGGGGTACAGATGCAGGGGTTAAGGGACACAGGGGCATCCCTGACATTGGTAAAGGGGGATCTGGTACAGTCTTGTCAGCTTATACCCAATAAATATGTAACTGTACAAGGGTTTACTGGTGAAGAGAAAACATTGCCACTCGCTAGTGTTCATCTGGACTGGTGTAAAACAGGGGGAACTGCGCAACAGGTGGCTGAAGTCAACACATTAGCAGTGGATGTGATTTTGGGTAACAATATCCAGTAGGAGATGGTATATGCAGTTACCCGTAGCCAAGCAGCAAGGGAAAATAGTAGTTCCCTGAACCCCACAGAAACCAGTGTGAAAACCGTTGAGAGGCTGGTTCCTCAGCCTGTGTCTCCAGATGGGGAGACTGATAAAAAGGGGGTAGAAATGTCCCCAGTATCAAGTAACCACACAGTCACAAAGGGTTACTCTGAAGAGGGAGGGGTGACCCCGTGTCAGAGGGTTAGGATTGACAGTGATCCTGAGGGCCCTGATGCTAGTGCTAGGGACCCTAGTTTAGTGACTGAAGGGGACCTGTCCCATGCCTTGGGACTGTGTGAGGGATTTGCAGTTGCTCAGAGGAGTGACCCTAGTTTAGAGAAGCTGAGGGCTTGGGCAGACTCAGAGGGCACACAGAGAGGTGACGGCAGGCATAAGGTTTATTGGGAAAATGGACTTATGTATACACAGGCAGTACAGACAGAGGGAGGGATGCTAGGCAGGCAGCTTGTCATTCCCCAGGGATATCGTGAGCAGTTGCTCAAGGTTGCCCATGATATTCCCTTGTCTGGTCATCTGGGAATCGCATGAACTATGCAGTGGTTAGCCCAGAATTTCTACTGGCCTAACTTCACCCAGCAGGTGAAGAAGTATTGCAGGTCTTGTCACCGGTGCCAAGAAATTGGGAAGGTGGGCAAGAAAACCCAAGCCGCCCTGATCCCCTTGCCCATAGTGGAGGAGCCATTCCAGAGGGTGAGACTGGATATTGTGGGGCCTTTAAATACCCCCATCTCCTCAGGGAAGAGATTCATCCTGATTATGGTGGATTATGCCACCCGGTACCCAGAGGCAGTCGCCCTATCCTCTCTGAGGACAGACAAAGTGGCAGATGCCTTACTTGGGATTTTCTCTTGTGTTGGGTCTCCGTAGGAGGCAATCACCGATCGAGGGTGTTCCTTCATGTCGGACCTGATGAAATGTTTATGAGAGAAGTGTGGGGTGGTGCAGAGATGCACAACACCATATCACTCACAAGCCAATGGGCTCATGAAATGATTCAATGGTACCCTAAAGTCAATGCTCTAAGCGTTTGCTGAATAGCATGGGAGGGACTGGGAGAAATACCTTCACCACCTGTTGTTAGCATACAGGGAGGTGCCCCAAGAGTCGACAGGATTTTCCCCCTTCAAACTCTTGTATGGACTCCGGGTACTTGGGCCCCTAGACTTGATCCGGGAGGACTGGGAAAGCAAGCATGCCACCCAGGGAACTCCCATTGTGGATTATGTCCTAAGGTTTAGGGAAAGGCTGAAGGAGCTTATGGGGACAGCCCAGAGCAACCTAACAGCTGCCCAACAGAAACAAAAAGTATGGTACGACCGCAGAGCCAGAGCTCGCTCATACATGGTGGGTCAGGAAGTCATGGTCCTTATTCTGGTCTGGAAAGACAAGCTGCAAGCTGAGTGGGCAGGACCATACAAAGTGGTTTGAAAGGTAAATGACGTGAACTACATTGTGGAGTTACCTGACCAGAGACAGACAGAAAGGATGTACCATGTCAACATGATGAAGCCGTATGCAAATAGGGCTGACATTGTGTTTGCAGTGTGTAGTCATGGGGAGAGGATGGACAAAGGAGACCCCCTTCTGGATTTGCTGGAAGAGAGTATGCAGGAGTCCTCTGTGGAGGCAGTAAAATTTTCTCCCCAGCTGGCCCTGGACCAGATCCAGAAAGTGAGGGAGGTTTTGGCATACTTTGCCCCCTTGTTTAGTGCCAAGCCTGGACTAACCCCCTTAGCAACACATGATGTGGAGACAGGGACACAGACGCCCATTCGATGGACAGCATATCAGGTGTCAGAGGCTGTCCAAAAGGACATTAGGAGGGAAGTGGAGGAGATGCTGGATTTAGGGGTAATCCAGAGAACCCACAGCCCCTAAGCCTCACCTGAAGTCCTTGTGCCCAAGCCAGATGGCTCAACTCGTTTCTGTGTGGACTATCATGGGCTGAATGCAGTCACAAAGTCCAATGCCCACCCGATGCCCAGGACAGATGAATTCCTGGACAAGTTGGGAGGGGCGACCTACCTTACGAGTACTGACCTGACCAAGGGGTATTGGCAAGTAGAATTGACAGACAGAGCTAGGGAGAGGTCGGCCTTCATCACTCTGATAAGCTTGTTTGAGTTCAAAGTAATGCCTTCCGGAATGAAGAACGCCCCGGCCACTTTCCAAAGGTTGGTGAACCAGGTGTTTAATGGTGCTGAGGAGTACGCCATGGCGTACCTGGATGATATTGCCATCTTTAGTACCAGTTGGGAGGAACACCTATCCCACCTTAGGGAAGTGCTGGGCAGGATACAGAGGGCCGGGCTCATTGTCAAAGCTGAGAAGTGCCAGGTGGCCATGGGGGAAGTGGCATACCTCTGGCATGTGGTAGGCCGGGGACAGCTCCATCCTAACCAAATAAAGATAGAGGTGATCCAGGCGTGGCCAGACCAGACACCCAGAAGTAGGTCAGGAGCTTTCTAGGGACAGCAGGGTACTACAGGAAATGTGTACCCAATTACAGTGCACTGGCTGCTTCCCTATCTGACCTGACAAAGAAAAAAATGCCAAAGAAAATTACCTGGGGCCCAGCCTGTGAGGAAGCCTTTACCAGACTGAAGGAGGCATTGTACAGTGCTCCTGTTTTGACAAGTCCGGATTATAGCAAAACCTTTATAGTTCAGACAGACAGACACCTCAGACGTGGGTATTGGGGCAGTACTGAGCCAAACGTCTAGCCAAGGGACAGATCACCCAGTTGTGTACCTGAGCAGAAAGCTGCTTCCCAGGGAGCAAGCATACTCCATGGTGGAAAAGGAGTGTCTTGCCATAGTGTGGGCCCTGAAGAAATTAGAGCCATACTGGTATGGGCAGCATTTTGTGGTGCAGACTGACCACAACCCCCTGGTTTGGCTGATGCAGATGAGGAAGAACAATGGGAGACTACAAAGATGGAGTCTTGCTTTACAAGGGTATGATCTAAAAATCGTACATAGGGCTGGAGTGAAGAACCAGAACTCAGATGGACTGTCTAGGGTCTATGAGGAGTGAACTGATTTGGGAAGCTCATCCCATGTAGGGGATAGATCCCCCAAATTCAGTCCAGGTGGGGAGGAGTGTGACGTAGACAGCCATGTTCTGAGTGCTGTATCATTTCTTTTTAATAAAATGTATTACTGGATGTCTCCTGCTGAAAAATCAAGTGCCCTTGGAATAAACTCATCCCCCCTGGTTTCAGCTGAAGGATGGATGCCATGAGAAAAATGCTGAGACAGCATGTGAGATTATGCACAAACAGATTTTAGAGACAATGTGTTACATGGCAGACCAGGAGCTAATTACATATAGGATAAAGTATGGGTCTGGGTGTGTAATGAGAATTTACACACACCCGAGGGGTTTGATGCTACATAAACCCCAAGAGCGAAGCTTGAGGGGTTTATGTGAAGCATCTAACCCCAAGGGTGTGTGTAAATTCAAGTTTACACACCCAGACCCATATTTTATTTTGTATAATTGCTGGGTTTTCCTTTTTTTGCCTCAGCAATTGTATAAAATAAAATATAGCTGTGCAGCCGGGGTTCGGTGAAGGTGAAGTACGTAGCCGCAGTCGGCAGTTTGATTTTGAATTTGTTTTTTTTTATCTTGTGCACAGCACTGACTGAGGCAGATCTTGCTTTTTTTTTTTCGTTCAGACGCATCACGAACCAGGTGGCGGTTTGCTATCCATATGGTTCCCGAGCAGGCACGGTGGTGAAGCGAGGAAGTGTGGCGGCGATGTGCACAGTGAGGGAAATCGTGAAGTGTTTGCTGTAATGAACACTCCTTCATTACGGCAAATTATGCGACGGTTTCCCTATGGGAAAAAAGGGAAACCGGTAATTATAGAGTTGTTAAGTTAACTTTGTTAAGAGGGAAATCATAAAAAAGGTTTATAATGTTGAAGAAAAAAAACCCAGGTTATTACGCAGGGGTGTGAGGTTGTAAATGCTCATATGAAGCCTGTGTGAGGAGAATGCAGCATGGATCAAAGAGATGTAATTTGACTCACATGAGTTATGCTGAGGATTGCAGAACGTAATACTTTGAAAATACATCCTGTGGTTGTATAAGATATACATATTTTTAAATATAATCTGACAGAGGAGGAGGAGCTAGCTGACCTCACCAAAAAGGGGTTGGCCAATACAGTTGTTTAAGGAATAATTCTGTTTTACAGACACATGCTGACCTGAACTCTGACCACGAAACATCTTGGGGAGCACTTAAGCAAGTATTTAGAGACTAAGTACTGAAGTAGGAATTTGTACTGTTTAAACCTTGTTTCTTTTTAAAAGATTTGTATGTCTTTTGATATAAGAGTTCTGTATTTTGTGTTTCACATATTTTTAACTACTTTAGTAAAATTCTCATTAGAACTTACTTGGTCTGTCTTTGACTTCTTTTTACTTTGTAAGAAAAGTCCATGGTTATAGCAGACAATAGACATAAGCTTGAATGGTGGTATCAAACTGGAAAGAGAAGCAGTAAATCTGAGGTCTTTATAAACATTTTAAAGGGTTCATCTCTGTATACCTGGTTGGGTGCCCGTAGGCAAAGATATCTGGCCCCAAGAAGACAGATATATCTGAGCCTTTGCATTGGGTATGCTAACAAGAGGTAAACAGTTTGAATCCCTCCAGAACTGGAGACCAAAGATTGATCCAAACTCAGAAAAACAGACAAGAGGGTTACCTTGTCTGTTACACTGTTCACAAGACTGTGCTCAGAGGTTGGCACCTTGGGAGTAGACGGCCTGATCTGCTGAGTGGGTTTGTGACAAGGGGTAGTTTTTAGACACATCTCTAGCTTCTTTCCTATATTTCTTTATCTTTGCTAGGAAGACATTATTAGAAGATTTAAACTCCTCAGTTGTAACAATGTTGATTGTCCGATTAAAGATGTTGAATTGATGTGCCTGTTTAAGCCTGATCTCAGGCTCACTGAACTGCTTATGAAGTACTCTTTTCCATCCTCATTCCTCACATCTGCATAAAGCTCTTGGAGACAGCTGTTCATATCACTAAAAAAGCCAATGGATGGGATTTGCAAATGACCACATTTGTTTGTTGGTGTGGCCACATGACATCCATCCAGATGGTTAGACCACCTGAAAGGTAGTCCGTCTTCTGGACACAACTGCGGCAATGTGTGCCCTGAAAATGACGTGTCAGAATTTTGATGTCTGCATCATTTTGTTTTGCTGAAATCATGTAAACTGTTGCAAATTTATTTACTGTATAATCGGAATTACAATCGTTTGAGTCATAGACTCTTTTGCAAAGGCTCCATGTCGTTTACAGGGAGTGGAGGGAGAAACAAAGTACAAGGAAGACAGACGGAACGAGCAATTATATACAGGTTTCAGTACAGACAGTATTTATACAATGGCTCCATGGTGGTTACAGGGGGTGGAGAGACACAAGACAATATAAAGCATTAAAAGAAACAAAATTTTTTTATATACACTTTGATTTTTACAGGTTACAGAATTGACATGGCAGTTGTGAGGTGTTTTAAAAGCTTTTGGGAGGCATACATGTGAGCCCAAGACAGAGCTAATGCGGAGGGTGGTTCATAGGGTCTAGGAAGTCCCTGAGTCAGTTATGGGGATGAAGGAAGAGAGAGCAGGTCTTATTGGCATTCACATTTAGAGTTTTCAAAGAAGTGTGTTCGAAGGCTGGTTTTGAAAAGTGAGATGCTGTGGGTCTGGGAGAGAGTGGGGGAGGTGTTGAGCCATTTGGAGGCACGGTAGTGGAAGGATCTCTGCCCTAGAGACGTTTGACATGGGGGGACCATGAAGGATGAGGTAGCCAACAGTCTGGTAGTCCGCCTGTGAGGGGCCGAGCTGACGATGGGAGTAGACCGGCTGGAGTAAGCTGGAGGTGAATCTTTTTTGCTAAGATGCAGGTTTGATATTTGAATCTTTGATGGAAATTAAGCCAACCAGTTAGTGTGCACAGATCGCAGGTGTGGGTGAGTCTGTCACAGCCAGTAGTGAGGCAGCAGGCTTTATTAAGTGCTGTGATTATGCTACTTAGGGTGGAGTTGTCAGCAGTGCCGTAGATAACAATCCCATAATCGAGAAGTGAGAGGATGGAGGAGGTGACAGCTATCTGCATGGCATGGGCAGGCAGGCTGTTCTTGATCCTGTAGAGGGTACCAATTCTGGAGTTAATCACTGACGAGAGGAGGCGTACATGTCTGTGGTAGGAGAGGGAGGTATCTAAGGTGACACCTAGATATTTAAATGAATAACATGTTCCAGATGGGTACCATCCAAGTTTGTGATTTGGAGTGTCATCTGGCTGTGTGGGCTTTGGCGATGTGCAAAGGTCATGGACTTAGTTTTGGAATAGTTAATGATCAGGCGGTGTACAGTAAACCAGTTTTCCAGCTCCCTGAAAAACCCTGAAGGAGAGCTGGAGGTGTCTGGCTGTGGGTGTTGCCAGTAAAGAACAGCATCATCAGCATAAAGTAGGAGATGACCACTGCAAGCTTTGGGGAGTGAGTTAAGGAAGAGTGTAAAAGCAGTGGCCCAGAATAGACCCTGTGGAACGCCCGAGCACACAGGTTTGGGGGTGGAGATGGTGGAGTTGATTCTTACTTGCTGAGAGCAACCTGAGAGGTAGTCCTTGAACCAGGCTGAGACCTCAGAGGCCACATTTAGTTGTGGCAGGACTTGGATGAGAAGATCGTGATTGACTGTGTCAAATGCCTTTGTTAAGTCTACATAGATGGCCCCGGCAATAGATCCTTGGTCCAGGGCCCCATGGATGAATGTGGTTAGTTCAGTGAGGGCCGTGATGGCGCTGTGGCCAGCACGGAACCCATGTTGTTCCTTATTTAGGAGGTTGTGTCTCGTAAGGTGCTCAGTTAGCTGGTCTGAGACTATTTTTTCTAGCGCTTTGGAGAGAGGAGGGAGTATTGAGTTTGGTCTATAATTACCGTGCGGGTGGGGTCATCATTCTTTAAGATAGGGTGATCAAGGCTTTTTTCAGTTAGAGGGAATTGGCGAGGCAGAGTGAAAGGTTAAAATTTTTTGTGAGATGGGGTAGTGTGACATCGAGGGTGTTCCTAATAAGTTTTAGGTCCAGGAGTCATTAAGCGTAGCGGTGTTAGCGATAGCTTTGGAGATATAGCGTTTGGCCAGGTTGTCGGGAATGGTTCAGAGCCGGAACGGGGCCGGGAGGTCTATATTCGCTGGACAAGGTGTGGGGGGTTTGGGAGGGTGGAAGAAATTTGGAGGGAGGATATGTGAGAGGTCAGAGAAGGAGTCTTTGAGGGCTTCAGAGATTTTAGCTGGGTCTTGAGTAATGTCCCTGTTCACATTGAGTTGGGTAGGGTGGGGAGCGAGTTTGCCACTGATTTCCTGAATGTTGCTCCAGAATTTTTCCCATCTCCCAGGAGATGGAGAGGTATGCTGGTAGTATTCAGCTTTTGCCTCGAGTTGCCTAGGTGCATTTATTATTACACGCCTCCTTATATAGTTGTCTGTCCCTAGTGCGCTGTGTGTTCATGGCCTTGTGCCAAAGATTGTCCCTGTGTTGCATAAGGTTTATAAGGGAAGGTGTGATCCAGGAGGTAGTCCTGGTTTTTACCACCTGCTTTGTGAAGGGGGCAAATATATCACAGGCTTTGTTAAACATAGTTATAAAGTGGGTAAGGGCGGTATCCACTGTCTGTGCATTATATATGGGTAGCCAGGTGCTATTTACAAGGTATTCTTTGAGGCAGTCAAGGCCTCCTTTTTTGAGCTTACGATGCCATGTGGCATCTGGGATGTTTGAAAATCTGACCCAAAGATCCCAATGTATTTGCTGGGATGCAGCACATGTCCAAAATACAGACATGAGTGCTGCGTCCATTCATTTAAACATCCCAGCTAATGTTTCTATTTTTGTTCTATGTCCAGTCCTTAATAACTGGAAATGCCCACAATGTTTTTTTTTTCATACAGTATGTAGTTCCTCTCTACTGGTTTTGAGGGTATCAACTTCTGAACTTCTTAGGTTAAGGTGCCTGTTACTCACTACTTTTTTTGCCTCTTCAGTTTTTGGCTGCTGGATGACACTTTTGTAAGCTTCAGTGCAGATTTTGCCCATATATGAGGTAAGCTGAAGATGAAATAACAGGAACAGCCTCTGACATGTTAGTGGATTTTAAATCACTAGTGTGATTTTAGCCAATCAGCGTGCAGAGCCAATGTACTTCTTATTCTGAGTACAGTGTGCTGTCATGCAGGAATGCTAGGAAGGAGAGCTCCACTTTGGTCCTAGTGGGGAGTACAGCAAATGAAATAAAAAATAATGCTTTAATCTTATTATGAATCACTCGAGCTAAACTCAAGTGATTTATTCTAGGATAAGAGGGCCTCTGAGGGATGTCTCTTGTGGTATAAGAGACTTCTCTCATGAAGGTCAGGCAGATAGAACTGCTCAGCATCATGGTCCTCTTGCCCATACCTCATGCTTGGAGTCTCTTATACCATTAGAGGCATCTCTCGAAGGCCCTATTAACTTACAGCAGCAGATTGTTTATGAGATGTAGTCTATAGTGCCGCTCCCAAGAATTCCTTAACCAGATTGGACTCCCTCTTCCACTCCTTCTGCTGGTTTGCCCTGGACTTCCCCTCCCACACTCACCACTGTACTCTCTACCAATCTCTCTCATTCCCCTCTGTTGATGACAGGCATCAATGCCACTGTGCTAAATTTCAATCCAAATTCTGGTTTGGCTCTTTTCCCTCATACCTCTCCTCCTCTCTATCTATCCCTCCCCCCTCCCTCCCACTACCTCCCACTTCCTTAGATCCTATGACACTCGGACTCGGGTATTCCCCATAGATCCAACTCTGTTAGTCAGGCTACTTTTTCTCACTATCTCCCCAAACTGTGGACCCCTTGCCCATTTGCCACACTCCTCTCTTGGCCATCTCTTCCTTCTACACAACTTCTTTTCCACTACTTGTAATGGCCATTAATCATACCCACTTCCCTCCAATGTTGCAGAATATTATTTTTTTTTACAGTATTGTCTTCAGACTCACTACTACCATATTTAGATTTCCAATAATGTACTATGTTAGCTCTGCAGACAACTGTTAAAATGTGTAAAGCACTTACGAACAGTTAAGCTCTACAGTACTCTACTGTATGATTTGCTCTACTACATGTATTACTGAATGTTATTTCAAATATTGTCTGATGCCCCCTTCCCCTCTTGCCCAGGACACACCTGGAAATGAGCAGTTGCTACTCAGTGTACCTTCCTGGTGAAACGTTCCAATAAATAAATAAATAAATAAATAAATGATACTGTTAGTGGAGAAAAAAAATGGCTACTTTTTCAAAATTTAAAATTCTAAAATAGAATAGAGCATTAATATGAAACACGCTGTACACTGCCTGGCTAAGATGCTTTTTTTTTTGTTACTACGCACTAAGCTGATTCAAGCTCATGGCTGGAGTGTGCCATCTACCAATAAGATTGATGGAAATTGCTAGCCCATGTTATATTTGGGTTTTAATGCCACAACTGCTACTTAATTATTAAAACACTGTGAAACAAAGATTTCTTCCACTTCATGAAACATTATTTGTGTCTCTGACTCTCCTCCTGCCTCTCCAATCTATTTCTTCTATATTTATTATATAATAATCCAATCCAATTACAGTATATGATTAGAACTTATTGTGGATGGAAATCAGTGCTTTTCAAAATCTTGTCGTAGGACAGGTCAAAGGTCAAAAAAGTTATTGTACTATTGTTCTGATGTCACAACGATAGGATAACAACTTTTCAGTCTTGTCCTGCCAGTTGATTGGCTCACTGGACGTGGTGCCAAGTAGAAAATGTAGCGTAAACATGGTGGCATGATTTAGCAAGTGCCCATTGGTTGACCCTCCTGGTTTTAAGATGAAGTGCTGCCTCACATGGTTTCATGTCACAAAAGTGATTTTTTAAAAATTTTATTTTAAAAATTAACTCTGTCAAAAACAGAAACCATAGCGAACGGAACCATAGAGATGTCAGAGCGAGCAGGACGGGGTGAAGTCGGAGTGGGGGGGGGATTGTTTAACTAGGGGGAAGTGGAAATTGTTTAATCAGGAAAGGCACACTAACCTGGAGCTTGTTTTCAGGTGCGACCTGAGAGCACAATGAAGTTAAGTGACTTGCTCAGGGTCACACAGTGTGCAAGTGGGAGCTGATGGGATTCAAATCCAGGTCTACAGGTTCGCAGCTAAGTGCTCTTAAGCACTACACTATACAGACTCCTCTGAGTGTGTGTGTGTGTGAAGAGAAGCAGCAGCCAGCAGCAGCGGGAGCAGCACAAGATAACGCAATAGGAAGGTAACCAGCAAGGAAAAAAAACACAAAAAAGAAATAAGCCCTAACCATATACTATATAAAACAGTGGATGGGTGACTATCCATAACTAAGGCTGTGTATCCATCTCAGGAGTTGAAGACATCAGTGAGACCTCTCAAGCTTTGCTCTCGAGGTCTCTATGATGTCATCAACTCCCTCGATGGAAACACAGCCTTGTTGTGAATGGTCACCCATCCACTATTCTATATATTGTATTACCATTGGCAAAGCAAGCCTGCTGGCTGAAACCAGCTTCTCTTTCTGTAGTCTTCCCCATAAACATTTACTGCTCCTACACAATGTTCTCCCATTTTTTTTTTTATCAGAAATCTACATTTGTTCTTTATGATCTCTATTTCCAAAGTGTTGCCCATTCCATCCTCCCACAGCAAATAATCTATTTATAATGTATGGGGAGCCCTTATTATTAACTGAAATCAAGCAGATTACAACCTTGTTATGCCATTGTTATGACATCACTCTGTTGTTAACCGTTCTTAAGTATGTCACATCAATAGTATAACAAAACAGAATGCTCACAACAATCAATGTTCTAACAAAACAGAATTCTCACAACAATCAATGTTCACTAAAGTAATTCAGTAAAGTAATTCAATCTGCGATTACACAATCTTGGTAGCCCATACACTATAAAATATAATGTATGGTTTTTGGTTAACAACCACTCCGAAAACACTTCTTGAGGTTGCCATGACATCTGAAAACCTCTCGAGCTGCGCTCTCGAGGTTTACAATGTCACGGCAACCTCTCGATGTGTTTACAGTGTGGTTATTAACCAAAGACCATACATTATCCTCTATATAATGTATTGTAGAATGTTGTTATAGGTAGAAATCTATGTTTTTATAACAATGTTTTACAATCAGTTTGACGTCACCATGTTGTTAACCCATCGATGGTACATCACATCAATGGGTTAACAACTGGGAACAGTCTGCGCATGCCCGCTCTAGAAATTTACGACCTTTCTGAAATGGCCGCGGCGGTGAGCATGACCCAGAATTAGCAACAGTGACGGATCTAACAGCAGTTGTAAGGTTCCTGCTATATTTTTTTAATTAGTTATGTGAACCATACACTATAAAATATAATGTATGGTTCGCTATCGGCAACCAGCTGGTTTAACCGTCTTGCGGTTGCCATGGCTACATAAACCTCTCGAGCTTCGCTCTCGAGGTTTACAAGGTCACCATGGCAACCTCTTGACAGTTAACGAGCTGGTTACCGATAGCGACCCATCCATTATCCTCTATGTTAATATCAGACCCATTATCACCTTCTGCATCAAACGTTCCTTTACAAACTGAATAATCAAATAACCGTTTACTGAAATTCTGACAGTCTGTCCCTTTTCCTTCACCAAATTCCTAAAGTATATTAGGGTGGTTTAAAACCCTATTATTAATGCAGTGTTTCCTCTGCTAGTTGCCGTTCTGATTTCTTGTATTAATTCTTTGTCCACTTGGGGCTACTGGTCTGTTGTTTTGTAGCATATAATAGGTCCTCTAACCAGTTTTTATTATTCCTTATCCTAAGCTACACCTATAGTGATTCAGCCCCTCATGCTCTATGTTACATCTCTAGAGGTTCAATCTGTCCTCCTCACTCTTAATCTCTTTTCCTATAATCACAAAGTCATCACTTACTTATAGGGCAACCCCTCCCCCTTTCACTTCGCTGTACTTCCTAATTAACCAACACAGTACCAACCCCCACCACCAAGCTTCTGTGACACCTAATATGTCCAACTGTTCTAAGTTTTCATTGCTTTTTAATTCCCCAAATATATTGCAGTTTCCAAGCTCCTTTCCCCTCCTTGGTCAAATGTAACTTGTCCCCAGCGATCTATACACAGGGGACAGGACCTGGAACAACAGCGACCTATACACAGGTGGCAGGACCTGGAACAACAGCGACCTATAGACAGGGGACAGGTTACATTTGAGCAAGGAGGGGAAGAGCATACTCAAACAGGGAATGGAGGGGTTCATTCCAACAAGGGTGGATTTAAAGTAGGAAGGGGGATGGCGAGGGGACCATTGTTAGAAACAATGTCCGGAAAGGGGAGCACAGGGTGTTCACCTCACTTGTTAGAGGAGAAGGCAGTGAGGAGGGGGCACAGAGAGGACAGAAGGGGGGAAGAGGAATGATAAGGTTGGGGAGGCAACAGGGTGGAAGGTGGTTTCACTGAACGCAAGAAGCCTAAGGTACAGAACTGCAGAGTTACAGACTCTTTTGGCAGTGGAATTGGTGGACATATCGGCCATCACAAAAACATGGGCCACCCAGTACCAGGACTGGGATATGATGATCCCAGGGTACAGGCTATTCGGAAAGAATAGGGCCAAGGGGAATGGGATGGTGGTGATCTATGTAAGGAAGGGGATTAAGTGCATAAGAGAGGAAGGGGAGGAGGGAGGACAGAAGCTCTGTGGATGCAGTTCCAGGATGCGAGGAATAGGACACTGAGGATGGGGGTAGTGTACAGGCCATCATCACAGGGTTGTGACCTGGACTTGGAACTGGCAGATCAGATTCAAAGGGTAAGCAAGAAGGAAGCACGGTGGTGGGGGGATTTCAACCTATCGGGGGGTGGATTGGCTACACCTGCCACCATGAGTGCAAGAGAGGGGGTCCTGTTGGAAGCTTTTCAGGACAGCTTCTTGACGCAGCTGGTACAGGGGCCGACATGGCTGGAAAGGACTTTGGACCTTGTACTGGATAATGGGGAAGCTGTAAGGAACATAGAAGTGGGGGAACTGCTTGCTGGGGGTGACCACTACTCGGTGTGGTTCACGCTAAACATGGGGACGGCATGGGGAGGAACACAGGGGGCATGGGTACAAGGGTGGTTGAGTTTAGGGGGCAGACTTTAGGATGATGGGGAAAATTCTGAGCAAGCACCTGGCAGACTTCCAACAACACATGGATGCAGATCAGAAATGGAATATAATAAGGGAAGGGCTGGCAGAGGTAACAGAGACCTGTACTAGGAAAAAAACCAAGAAGGGCAGGGCAAAGAAACTCAGTTGGCTGTCACCGGAGGTCAGGGAAGGGGTGAGAGCCAAGAGGGTGGCATTTTGGAAGTATAGGAAAACAGGGAGGGGAGAAGATAAAGATGCATATAGGGAAAAGTCTAGGGAGGTCACCAGATTGGTCAGGGGGGCCAAAACATCTAGAGAGCTGAGACTGGCACAGGGGATCAAAAGAGGAGAAAAATACTTCTTCCGTTACATAGACAAGAAAAGGAGAAGCAAAGACCAGCTTGTGAGGATCAAGAAAGATTGGGGGTGAGTGGAGAAGGGGGAGGAGCAGGCAGAGGCACTGAATGAGTACTTCTGCTCTGTGTTGATACAGGAGAAAGGGGGGGCAAATACCTCAAGCAACTGGGGGGATGGATAAGGCAGGAAGAGGATGACAGATGTAGGAATTACAGCGGGCAGGGTGCTGGAGGGGTTGAGGTCATTAAGAGTGGTCAAAGAGCCTGGGCCGGATGGCAGTCACCCTAGAATACTGAGAGAGCTTGCAGAGGTCCTTACGGAGCCACTGGCAGACCTGTTCAAAACCTCCCTGGACATAGGATGTGTACCACAGGACTGGAGGATGGCCCACATGGTGCCCATCCATAAAAGTGGGTCAAAGGATGAACCAGGGAACTGCAGGCCAGTGATCCTCACTTCAATCGTGGCAAACTCATGGACACCATCCTAAAGGAGAGGCTCGTGAGCTTCTTGGAGGCAAACGGTATCCAGGATGACCAGCAATATGGGTTTGTCATGGGCAGATCATGCCAGACAAACCTGGTAGAGTTCTATGACTGAGTGACATGGGAACTGGACAAGGGCCATACTGTGAATGTCCTGTACTTGGACTTCAGTAAGGCCTTTGATTCAGTGCCGCATGGGAGATTGGGGGGGAAGCTGGAGTATGTGAGGGCAAGATCAAAAATGGTGACCTGGATCAGGAACTGGCTGAGGGGAAGACAGCAAAGGGTGGTGGTTGGGGGGGGGGACTCTCATCACCGAGAGTGGTGACAAGTGGGTACCATAGGGATCAGTGCTGGGACCAGTACTGTTCAGGATTTTCATTGCAGATATCTTGAATGGTATCTGGAGCAAAATCCATCTGTTCACAGATGATACCAAGATGGGAGCTGTGGTAGATGACACGGTGGGGGGAAGGGATTGTAGGAGGACCTGAATAAGCTGCAGGAGTGAGCAGATAAATGGCAGCTGGGGTTCAATGCCAAGAAGTGCAAGGTTCTGCACTTTGGAGCCCAGAACCAGGGGCGGGATTATCACTTAAATGGGGTTCAGTTGGGTTGCTCCATAGAAGAGAAGGACCTAGGGGTGATAGAAACATAGAAACATAGAAACATAGAATTTGACAGCAGATAAGGACCGCTTGGCCCACCCAGTCTGCCCATTTTCCTACCTACTGGATAAGCTGCAGATCCTAGTTAACCAGCAGCCTACTTCTTCCTACCCCCACCCCCTAGAATTGCCTTATGACTATCCCATGCATGCTTGAATTCCACTACTGATTTTGACTCCACAACCTCCTCCGGAAGGCCATTCCATGCATCCACAACCCTCTCTGTGAAAAAATACTTCCTTAAATTACCTCTGAGCACCCCCCTCTATCTTCAAATTGTGCCCTCTTGTTCTTGCACACCTCTTTTTTTGAAAGATGCTACCCTCTTGGACTTTGTTGATTCCCTTGAGGTACTTGAAAGTTTCTATCATGTCCCCCCTCTCCCTCCTTTCCTCGAGGCTATACATATTAAGCTCCTTAAGTCTCTCTTCATATGTCCTCCGGTGCAGATCCTGCACCATTTTAGTTGCCTTCCTCTGGACAGCTTCCATCCTTCTATGTCTTCGGAGATTGGGTCTCCAGAACTGCACACAATACTCCAGATGGGGTCTCACCAGCTGTCTGTACAGAGGATAATAACTTCCTGTTTTCTACTGGTGATGCTCTCCCTATGCATCCCAGTATCCCCCAGCCCTCCTTGCTGCCTTCTCCATTGCTTGCCCACCTTTAGGTCATCTGATATGACTACCCCAGGTCCCTTTCCATTTTTGTTGTTGTTAGTATCTCACCCCCATTGTGTACTCTTCCCTGGGTTTTGTTTCCCAGGTGCATTACCTTGCACTTCTTAGCATTGAATCTAAGCTGCCATACATTTGACCATTCCTCTAACCTTGCCAAGTCCCTTCTCATCCTTTCCACTCCACCCTCAGCATCAACTCTGTTGCAGATCTTAGTGTCATCTGCAAAGAGACATACTTTTTCCTTCCAGTCCTTCTGCAATGTCGCTTATAAAGACATTGAGAGGACTGATCCTATCTGAACCCTGCGGTACCCGCTGAGTAACCTCCTTTCTTCTGGTGGACTCCATTTACTATTACTCTCTGTGTCCTATTCTCCAGCCAATTCTTTACCCAGGCTGTCATCTTGGGACCCACTCCCAGGCTGGCTAACTTATATATTAATCCTTTGTGTGGACTGAGTCAAATGCCTTGCTAAAGTCTAGGTAGGCCATGTCCACAGCCCCTCCCTGATCTACTACTTTGGTCACCCAGTCAAAGAAATCTATCAGATTCGTCTGGCATGACCTTCCCGCTGTGAATCCATGCTGCCTCGGGTCCTGTGCCCTTCTGGCCTCTAGATACGTGACAATTCTTTCCTTTAGAAGTGATTCCATCATTTTCCCTATCACTGAGGTTAAACTAACAGGTCTATAGTTTCCTTCTTCTGCCTTGCTCCCACTTTTGTGAGAGAGGAATCACATCTGCCCTCCTCCAGTCCTCGGTACCACCCCATCCTCCCATGATTTGTTAAAGAGGGTAGTCAGTGGTGTCACTAGTTTACCCTTAGTTCTTTTAGAATTCTGGGATGAATCCCATCAGGCCCCATTGCTTTGTCCACCTTCAGTTTTAAGAGTTCTTTCAGAACCCTTTCTTCTGTAAATGGGCTGGTATCAACTTCTGTATCCAGAGTGTTACTACTGTTTGTTTTATGTACCTCCCTCTTCCTTTGTAAATACTGAGCAAAAATATTTGTTTAGTATCTCTGCCTTTTCACATTCTCCCTCTGCCCACCCTCCCTCCCTTTATTAAGCCTCACTATCCCTCCCTTGGTCTTCCTTTGCTCCCTGATGTACCTATAAAGGTTTTATTCCCCTTCTTAACTGAGTTGGCTATCTTTTCCTCAGTTTGGGCCTTTGCTGTTCTGACTGCCTTCCCAGCCTCCTTTTGCTTTAACTGATACAGTTCTCTGTCCTGCTCCTGCTGCGATTCCTTGTACTTCCTGATCATGACAGAGAGCATGAACAACTCTATTCAATGCAGAAGGGTGGTGGCAAAAGTCATCAAATTGCTAAGGTATATAGGTAGAGGGATCTCCTCCAGAAGTAGGGAGGTTATCCTATCCTGCCCCTGTATAGGTCACTAGTCAGGCCCCACCTGGAGTACTGCATGCAATACTGGTGCTCATTCCTGAAGAAGGACATCAGATTGTTGGAGGAGGTACAGCGTAGAGCTACAAAGATGATCCAGGGATTGGAGGACAAGCCATATGAGAAAAGGCTGGGGGAGTTGAATGTGTACTCTCCGGAAGAGAGGAGGGACAGGAGAGGATATGATTGAGACCTTTAAGTACCTGAAGGGAATAAGGAAGACTAATACAGAGAGGATTTTCCAGAGGAGAAAGGGGAGGGACATGAGAGGACACCAACTTAGACTGGGGGGGTAGATTCAGGAGAGATGAGGGGACATTTTTTCATAGAAAGAGTGGTGGACAAGTGGAACTCCTTGCCGGGTGAGGTATAACCTGCAAGACGGTAGACAGCTTCAAGAGGGGTTGGGATAGGGTTAGGGTAAGGAGTAATAGGATGGGGGGGGGGTAAGGGAGTTGAAGCAGCATTATAAGGTGCTAGCTGCGCACCCGAGCAGACTCGATAGACTGTGAGGCCTGTTTCTGCTGGCATTTTCGTATTTTAACTGTATATTATTGTATCAATACCTTGTATTTAGCTTGTCAAGTTTCCTACACTGTATCTACCTTATCACTGTTTTGTACCTTCTATGTAACGTGGAACCTTTGCAAATGAGTCTCTGACTCAAAGGTATTTTCCGAATTTCTGAATAAATGTTCATATCCATACAATACTCTTCCATTCCCTGTCAATTTTGTGTTGCTCATCTGACACTTGCCATCTTTTCTGAGTTGCCATTTTCCCGTATGTGAACCCTCACCTCTTCCACCCTCCTTCCCTATCTTTAGTTTCTCCATGTACTTACAGTACCTGTTCTTCAGGACACTCCTCTTATTTGAAATATTCCTCCACCACCCTTCTCATCCTATCTGCAAATACAAAGTGACACAACATGGTAACACGTAGTAGTTTAAGATCTGAAAGGACTGTAACTCCATCAGGTCCATCCTCTGCCTCCTAGGCCTTGCCCAAAAAGTATACCATGAAAGCATATACTAATTTGTAAGTATTCCCCACCCACCCTTCTACCCAGGGTATCCTGTGATTCCCTTGCGAAGCAGAAATGTGTCCACATTTCCCCGGAAGGTATGTACTGTCTTCATATCTACTGCCTCCACTGGTAAGCTGTTCCATAGGTTTACCACCCTCTAAGAGCTAAAGTGCCTTCTAATGTTACCCCTAAATGTACTACGTTTGTGTTTCAGGGCACATCCCTGAATCGTTCCTATAGCACACTAGATCAAACATCTCATGTTAAACCTTGTTGATGCACTAAAGTATGCAGAAGACTGAAATCTTAGTCCCTTCAGACTTCTTTTCTCCAGGGTGAACACATTAAGGCCCTCCAGTCTTTCCTCATAGGTTTTGTCTTCCACACCCCTGATCATTTTCATATCCTTGCATTGTACCATTGCAACTGCCTCAATGTCTGTTTTGCATTGGAGAGAGCAAAACTACATATAGCACTTTCATGTGCACCATGATCATGACCAGTACATTGTAAATTGGCAATCTGACTTCACCAGATCCTCTCTTTTTGATGACATAGAAACATGAACATAGAAACATAGAAGCTGTTGGCAGAAAAGGACCTCTAGGACCGTCTAGTCTGTCCTAAAGAAATTACCTACCTACTGTGCCACTGCAGACCCTACTTGACCTGCAGCCTCCCCCAGCCCTATTACCAAGGCCCTCCTGTGCTATCCCATGCATGCTTAAATCCTGCTACCATATTGGCCCCTACCACCCCCACTGACAGTCTGTTCCAGGTGTCCACCACCCTTTCTGTGAAAAACTCTCTCATATTTCCTCTGAGCTTCCCCCCTTCCAACTTCATATCGTGACCCTTTTTCCTTGAACATCTCTTTCTCTGTAAAATGCCTCCCTCCTGTACCTTATTGATGCCCTTGAAGTATTTGAATGTTTCTAACAGTGCCTCCCCTTTCCCATCTATCATCTACAGAGTACATGTTTAACTCCTTAAGACTTTCCTCTTAGTGTTTCTGATGCAGGCCATGCACCATTTTGGTTGCCTTCCTCTGTACCACCTCTACCTGATCAATGCCTTTCATGAGATGGGGCCTCCAGAACTGGACACAGTACTGCAGGTGGGGCTTCACCATCAACCTATATAAGGGCAACACCACCTTCCTCTTTCTGTTTGTGATACCCCTCCCTATGCACCCCAGCATTCTATTAGACTTTCCCACTGCCTTATCGCATTACCTAGCCACCTTGAGGTCATCAGAAATGGTGACCCCACCCCGGTCCCTTTCCTATTCTCAGCATTCCTTCAGCCTTCTTGATGGTAACCACACACTGCTTGTCATCCTTTAGTCCTTTGTCTATTATGACCCCCAGGTTCCTTTCCTCCTTCACTACAACAAGAGAAGCCTCACACAGTGTTTATGTACTACCTCTGTTTTTTCTCCTCAAGTGTAACACCTTGTTTGACTACACTGAACCGGACACCATGAGTCTGACCAGACACCTGGCTTGAGGTCCTCTTGAAGTTTGTCCCTATCCTCAAAAGAGTCCATCACTCCATCCAGTTTAGTGTTATCCATGAACTTAAGCAGCCTGTTGAAGACTCCAGTTCCACCTCTGCCCAGATTTGCTCATGTGGAGTCCATACTGTCTACTAGGTTCCTCTTGCCTCAAAAAAGCCCCAAGTTGTTTCTCTATCCCATAAGCCCCTGTTCTGGCCTCTCCAGTCCTGCACATGGTATGGTCATGATCTCTGGGATCACCACCATGGAGACTCTTCCCTTAAGCTCTCGCCCTGATTCTGAAAAGTTTTTCTAAAGTGGCCCTTGAGCCCACCCTACTTTTGCCTATGTCACTTGTTACCATTTATACAACGATGTACATGTTCTGCCTGATCTTTCTCAGCAGGCTAGCCACTAGGAGGTGACAGCCACTGCTCGAGGAGACAACAGCCTTAATAGATATGAAGGCCCTGGCTATTTTAACAGTTTAATTTAATCTCCCACTATTTCCCACTATTATCAGTCATCTCACTACCCTTTTCTCTTTCATTTCTTTTGGCGCAGTGGTTTATCCTTAGTGCTTAGCATTTCCACTCCCATTTACCTCAGCTAGGCACCTTCAGCCTGAAAAATACACCCTATATAATTAAGCACTCATTCATTCATTCATTCATTCATTCATTCATTCATTCATTCTTTCAAGTTGCCTACGAACCCCAGATTTTGCCAAGGGGAACTTGTTTAGCTGGCTCAGGACTCCCTGCTTGTAAGTTTCATTTACTCCTTTTTGCCTCCTTTCATACCTCCATCCAGACTCTTTTCCTGACATTGTCCTGCTGTGTCTGTTCTGCCTGTCCACCTTCCAGTGTTGTTTGCCCTGCTTCCCCACTGAGCAGCTTTTAATGTCTTGAAGTACTTCTGTTGTCATGCTCAGCAACCAGCGTGCATTTGCTTCACTCCTCTGTGGTTAGTCCTGGAGTTCATATATCTGGCAACTAGTGCAGCACAGAAGCAAATCTGGCTTTCTGATTGCTTTTTCAGTTCAAATATCTGTCCTTTCCCTTTCCTATCTGAGTTGCCTTCTTTAAATTTCCCTTTGACCATTGTGGCTGTCTCAGCTTGCTTGTGTTAACTTGCTCCTGTATTCACCAGGCATCGATTTATATACCAAAAAAAAGCACTGACTGAAGTATAGATTATTTAAGTGCAGTCATATTGGAGGGGGTAACCAATCAAAATGGCAACTGAACTTGAATGACTCGGATATGAGCGACTCAAGTTCAGCGCTCCTTATGTGAGCTACCCTGAAAGGGTAGCAATGGGTGAACAGCAAGGTGACTGGAAACACAGGATGGGGAACAGAAGGTATGTGAGAGGTAGTGCAGTGAGAGTCTGCCAAGTTGGCTGTGCGGTGTGGTGGTGAGGGTGGCTGGCTATAGTGGGGAGGGTACAGAGTTATGGGCTGGGGAGGAGCACAATATTTTGTGTTTCTGCATGTAGGATTTATTTGTTTTTTTACAAGGTTCTCCCCTTCCCTGACATGCACCCCTTTTAGTTGAGAATCCTTTTTAAGGGGGATGCAGGGGAGGGGTGCGGGGGGTGCTGCCCCCCACATAAATAACATAAAAATCATTTGTTTTCACTGGTGTTGCCTCTCTGGGAGTGAACATTGCCGTTTTGGTTTTTCGGTGATGAACACTAGTAATGGCCATCGCCGTTATGACATGAAACCATTGGAGGGAATGTGCTTGTCCATTCCTGCCTACTTCAGACAGTAGGTAGCACTGAGTGTAACAGCAGTAAAGAAAGGGTTACTGGTACAGCAGAGAACAATTAAGCGCAAGGACGAAAATGTATGCACCATCACATTTATGGTGCAGATAACTCAAGGGCTGACTAACACATTCTGAGGCATTCTCTCCCCTTTTGAACTTTTCTTCCTGTAGCTAACTCATACTGTAGGATTATACTGCTGTGTGTTTAAGTATCTCTTGCCCCATGGACCTCATTTGAAATGGAACTCTGCCCTTAATAGGTCATTATCCCAAATTATTAAACTGATTATTTAAGTCATCTAATAAATAAATGAAGAAGTGAATACTTAAATAAGATAAAAAAGATTCATGGTACAGAAAAAGACAATGTGCCAGATTCACAAAAGGTTGCTGCAAAATGCGACAATGTCAGCTTGCGACAATGGCCTCTGCGTCCAGGACCCTGTGCCTGATTCAGTACCAGACAGGGTCCCGGAACCGGCATCCTGCAACTTGCGGCACCTGTCCAAGGAATGATGCAACCCCAGGAATTCCACAAGCCATGGGACAGGTGGATGGCAGAAGCTCCCATAGAAGGAAGTGTGGCATGTGTCCGTGCTCCCCCATGCCCACAGTACCCACAGTCCAAACAGCCTAGTATGGGCAATCACCTCCCCAAGTCCAATAGTGCCACCCTATATGCCCCTATGGGCTATCAGAACACCTCTACTTCTGCCCCAATGCCCAATCACCTGCACCCTGCAATGCCATCCCCCTTCCCTCCCATAGGAATACAGAGCATCACAGATGACTCCCTGGTGGTCAGTGCCCCCACAAGACAGTGGTAGCCTACCCTGCTCCCCCCCCACACACACACACACCCCCGGTGGGCGAGTCAGCGACTGGCACAGCCCACCTCTCACCACCACGGTCAGCCGTCGACTGAGCTTTGCTGAGAGCTGTACAGTAATTATATGTGCTTCGTGAATGACAGCTGCTGTCATTCACGGAGTTCATATAATTACTGTACATGCTCTTGGCAAAGCTCAGTCGGTGACTGGCTGTGGTGGTGATAGGTGAGCTGTGCTAGTTGCTGACTCACCCACTGTGTGTGTGTGTGTGTGGGGGGGTGGGGTGGCTGGGAGGTGCCAGGTGGGCTAACACTGTGGGTGAGGGGGTGGGGGACCACTAGGCCACCAGGGCATTTATGGATTTTGCTGTTCTGTGTTTGCCACTAACAGGATGGCATTTGGGGATGGGTGAATGGGGATTAGGGAGGTCCGAAAGCCCATATGGGTTTCATTGTTTGTAGAGTGTGTTTTGGGACTGGAAGGGGCATGGCCCACACTGGTACCCCTGTCCCCTACTGGTTGGGATTTGAGCATGGGGTGATATATGCATGGGGGGTATGGGCATGTGGGGGGTGTTGGATGAATGGGAACGGGGCTGTTGGGGGGCTGTAGCCCTTGAGGGCTATCTGGTGTTCCAATGGGGGCACATTGGCAACCTCTGGTGGATGGGGCAAAGACCACTTACAACAGCTTATAGCTGGCATACATGTTCTTTGATGGCTGTCCACCAGTGGTTGCCTCTGAATCCTGATTTGGGGACTTAGCAGCCAACCTACCTGAATAGGGTGCAACTGCTGCCATAAACTCCCGTATGCCATGTGCATTGGTCCACTTGGGTGCAGGCAGCCTGCAGCATGTTGCAGGCTACCTTTCTGAATCCCAACATGGCGCAACTCAGGACGCAATTGCTACTTGCACCATTTTTTTTTATTCAAGTTGCTTTGCCTCCTGAGTTGCCCTTTGTGAATCAGCCCCACATGTTTAATCAAATTTCTTCACCTGCTATTTTGGAGATGCACCCATGATGTGATACGTTGTACAGCAGATGCATTGTATGTTTGCGTGTGCACACGGTCATGTTTATTTTCATAATAATCCTGATACCAAGGATCCCAAAACGACACTACTGGCAGACACATCTATTATTTATTTGTTTTATAAAATGTATTTTTCTATTTTTTTACAGAAAACTACAAAAGAGTTTCAGCTATTTATTTAACCCTAAATTCTAACGCGTCAGAAGTATCTTTCTCTTTTATATATTAATTTGACATAGACTACAGCAGTAAACTGATGAGATAGCATCAGTTGTTTTGGATACCGATATTATGTCAACTTACAGCACACAACGTGTGAACTCATCTGACTGTCAACCTAGCAGCATTAGTCAGCACTCACCTAAGCATATTTATAGAAATCTAAGCCAATTCATTAGTGGCATAGCTTCTTTCCTTTCTTAATGTTGCACAAGAAACACAATTAGCACAACAGTCCCATGGAAAGACATTATTTTATAAAAGTACTGTTAAAAAAACCTAAATGTTTACAATAGACTTCATGTTTCTTAAAATGTGAATAAGGTTGACAAAGTTAAAGGCTTAGTGACCAACAGCACAGTTTGATTTTGGATATGACCACACAATTGGATAAGTGGTGTGGGCTTGCGCATACATACAGCTATACATACATAGATAGGAAGGAAAGAAGACATTTGATCTACTGTATCAAGTTCATTCCCCACAACCTCAATGAGCATAAACATTAATTTCTGAAAAGCTAATCTACAAATCCGCCAATCCTTCTGTGAAAGTATATTTGCAAATTTTCTTTCTGTATCTTCCATCTTTAGTTGCTTGCTCATGTTCTCCACTTCTCTTTTTGTTTTGTTTTGTTAATAACATTTATCATCTTACTAAATGGACCTATTCCTTTTACCAATCAGGAGACTATTATTCTATCCTCTCTTAATGTTCTTCATGGACGACAATCCCAAATCAGCATCAACTGAGTGGCACAAAAACAGATTAGATGACTAAAGTAAGAAGTGATCCATGGCAAACAGTTAAACACTAATCTTGGAATTTTAAAATCAAGCCAAGATCTAGGATGGCCACTACTAGCTAGCAGGATCATGCAGATTCCTACTGTGATTTCATACAAATTGTTAAAACATTGACCGGAATATGAGAAAAAGTTCTCAAAGGCTCCAACAGCAGATAAAAAATAAGACTAGACTCTCCTGGAAGAGATGGGCTTGCTAACTAAAGGGCTTGCTGAGTGCTGGAACAGGGGCAGTGGGGCCACCTGAAGTGGCTGCTCCTAGAGCAGTCTCTACCTAAACCATAGCCGAGCACACTGTCCTGACTTCAGTATCTGGTACTGTCCCAAAAAAGACAAAAACCTGAGAATCAAATCAAACTACTTTAGAGCAAGTGTATCAGTCCTACCAAGCCAAGATAATAGCTCTTGCTCAGTTTGAGAAAAAACCTCAATCAGGCAATAAAACACTCTAACCACATGCAAGCACAATTTACAGAGGTTAAAAAAAGACAAAAAAGAGGCTGAAACTACAACTAATGGGACTACTTAAAAAAAGGAGAACATTTCAACCCTGAATGTCCTATCATCTGTATCTACTTCTGTTAGCAATGCATTGAGAAAAAAGCTGGAGAATGCTGAAAACTTTTGGCAACACTTAAATCTAACATTTTTTGCTTTCCCTACACATGTGGACTTATGTAAACATTAAGACATGACAAGGTGTGATTTAAGGTGATATAATCACACACCTCAGGTGCATTGTTAGGCACAAGGTGCAACCAAGTGCCATTAAATGCACCTCAGAAGTGAGATTATAGCACCATAATTGCACACCCTGAGTATCCTATTGCACTTTTAAAGTGACATTTAAATATTTGATTTAAAACAAATGAAAATATAAGCCGGCCTGATGGCACTGAGGTTTTAGGTGCTGGATGCCACACCTCATGCCACACAGGTGACCTGGGTTCAAAAGCAAGCCCGGGCCACTGGTGGTCAGCAAAGGAGGGAGAGGACTGAGCATCCGATGACAGCTCTCCTCTCCCAGGGTGGGTGGGTATGTCATCCCACTCCTTGGCTGCCCCCGGTGGAGGATGGGGGCAGCACCAGACCGTGAGAGTCTAGTAGCATGGCATCAGGATGTGCACGCGCTTCCACATGTGCGCATTCATGGCTGTGAGGGGGAGGGGACAAGAAAAGCATGAAAATGTCTGCTGACTCCTTGATGTCCCCACCGGTATACAGTTTACCACCCCATTGGATTGCCTGTAATTGCTAAGAAATCAGGGCTCGGGATCCAGAAGGGGAGAGCAACTGCTGGGGCCAGAGGGAGGCGAATATCATTGGCAGGCCAGGAGGATAAAAAAAATATGGAAAGAAAAAAAAAAGAAACAAAAAAGAAATGAAAATATGAAGAAATCATTTTTAAAAAGAAAAAAAATAGGAACTTTCATTAAAATATGCTTTCATTTTAACTTTGAAGACAAATAAATAATCCATATTCTGTTAACGGGGTAGGGGGGCAGAAATAAAAGACAATGATACCATGTGTAACATGAAATTTTAAAAGAAAAAAAGTTCCCTTATTTGCATTTCAAATCAATACAGGCACAATACTTTAATGGAAATGAGTTCAACACTTTGCTGCCATTTTTTTTTTTTGTGGGAGGTATATTTAGCACCAGTAGGGAGGTAGGGGAGGTAAGGTTAAGGACCATGTGTTATACTGTAGTAATGCATGGTCAGCTGACTGGTTTAACCCAATTAAATTTCTTTGATTTTTAGACCCATATTAAAAGCCTCCACAATAGACCGTAACAATGATTATCTCACAGAGGTTTTAAAATTCCTGTTCACAAATATTCCCCCTGTTATAAACATTTTCAATATCCCAAATTGGCTATCGGGGAAAAGTAAGGGGTACTACTGGCCAGGTAAATACTGTTGGCCAAACTCAAATGCAAAGTGTCCTTAAAAAACAATCAGTTGTTGATACATTTACCTCCTATTACATTGAATGGCTCAAAGTTGCCACTTTTTTCCTTTGAGAGGCTAAAATTTCTATATATCCTAATATCTGTCAGGCCACACAGGAGCCCGGATCCAATTTTCTTCTTTCTTAACCTGGCATCCTAAAGCTTGGGGTAAAATGAATTTTAATTACCCATTTAGGTATAAGATTATTTTAAAGGAGTAGACCTTCATCTTTTAAGATGTTAATCAACTGCTATATGATTTTTATAAGAAACAAAGTCACAAGGTTAACGGTTGGCTTTAGGATTCCATATGACTGCCCTCATTGAAGGTACAAACTTGAGAACCTGAAGTCAGCCAGGGAGTGACCCGACTGGTTTTGGGAAAAGATAAACAACGAGCTAGCAGTAGGGCAGGTAAGTAGCCCAATCCCAGCTCTGCTGTCAACATGCTTGCAATTTTCCCCAATTGGCCTTTTGCCCAAGAAGGCACCAGGTGAGTTCAGGATGATCAACCCCCTGTCGTACCCAGAGGGGGTTTCAGTCAGTGATCATATTGACCCATGCTATATGGTGGTGTTGTCATTTGCATTGTTTGACAGAGCAGTTATGACAGTGAGGGCAGTAGGAAAAGGACTTTGTTGTCAAAGACAGACACTGAGTCCACATTTTGTCCATTGCTGGTGTACGTAGAAGACAGAGACCTTTTGTGGATGAAATTCAAGGGCCAGTTGTATGTTGACAAGTGCATTCCAATGGTGTGTGCAGTGGCAGGCGCTGTGTTTGAACAATTCATTACCTTCTTTCACTGGGTAGTAACAAACAAAGCTGAATGTGTGGATGTGGTCCAATATCTGGACGACTTGCAGTTCATAGGGAGACCTAGCTTCAGGGAATGTAGGTACCTCCTAAAGATATTTCAGGAGGTATGTGTAGACTTTGGTGTGCCACTGGTTCAGGTCAAGAAGAGTAGCCCTGTACTATCTTGTCTTTTCTGGGCATTGTGATTGATACCGAGGCCACCGTGTTTCAATTTCCAGGAGAGACGGTTTAAGCGCTGCATGAATTCTTGACCTGAGTGGCAGGGACATGCAAGCTAACTTTTCAGGAGCTCCAGCAACTCCATGATCACCTTAACTTTGCATGCAAAGTAATTTTCGATGGGTAGGACATTTCTGCACCACATGGCAAAGTGGGTTCTCAGAGCTGGAAACCTCACCACAGGCTGCAGACGACCAGGAGCACATGGGAGGATCTTGAATTGCTTTACTGGGATGTCATTTTGGCCAATGGTCACAACTTGCTCAGAACTGGAGCTCTACATAGATAGGTCTGGAGGCTTTAGCTTTGGGTATACTTTCAAAAGGATTGGAGTGCTCAGCAGTGGACACCCAGCTGGCAGGAGGCAGGTTTTAAAAAGAATGTCACCCTGCTTGAATTCTTGACAATAGTGGTCACTCTCTTGATTTGGGGCAACAAGCTTAGGAATAGTAAGGTCATCTTCCAGACAGATAATATGTGAGTGGTACTCATCATCATTGGGCAAGTAGTGACATATCATCCAATGGGGGACCTCATACGGGTCTTTGTACTTATGTGCCTTATTCTAAATTTACAGGTCAAAGCTCTGCATGTGCCTGGTGTTGAAAATTATATCACTGATGCTTTCTTGTTTACAGTGGCAAAGATTCCAGGATTTGTTGCCCAAAGTGGAGGCACATTCCAGAGAAGTCCCAACCCTCCTCTGGGAGTTGGTGAGCCAGAAACATAGGAGCTCCTTGGAACTCCTTACTTCCCAGAACATGGACAGCATTCAGGGGTGGGTTGAAAACTTTTTAAGGGGTCACGTGATGGCTGCCTGACTGTGAGTCGCAACTTCTCCTCACTCCCCACTTAGAACCACAATTTCGTCTTTTTCTACAAGTTTCAACCTACGATTTTGAGATATTCCAGCCCGGGAAGTTCTCCTGATACAACTATAGGCAGATTGAAATGGAAATAGAAATGCGGAAAGCTCCACCACACCATACACCACCTCCCTCTCCCGAGAAGGACAAGGCCACAAAAAGACCTAAAGCGCAGACATCTACAACCCCTCGGTCTGCTGCGACTGCTACAGACTTGTCGGAAGAACGCTTCATAGAGATCATGCAGCCTCTCCAGGATTCTATTGCCTCAGTCTCTAGTGATGTGCAGCGAATCCGGTAAATCTCGATTCGCTCACCACCCGAGTGGGGGATATAGATGCGCGAGTGATATCAGTGGAGAAATGGAGGGAGAAGGCAGATCTGGACTCCTCCATGTTATGACAGAGGATCTGAAGAATGGAGGACAAATTGGAGGATTTGGAGGGGCGCAGTCTGCGCAATAACCTTATCATCTTTGGTCTGCCTGAGAAAGAAGAGGGAACTAATCCTGTTTTATTTGTGCAAAACCTCTGTGAGAGAATAGCAGGGCCTTCACCGAACAATACCATCTATGTGGTTGAGAGAGCATATCATTCCCTGCACCCTCCTCTGCAACCAGGAGCACCCCCTAGGCCCTTACTGTTCAAATTACTTAACTATCTGGATAAGCAGCACATTTTGAACAAAGTCAAAGAAGCACAAGAAATTCAGTGGGAAGGGAACTAGCTCAGGTTGTCCCAGGATTTACCTCATTCAGTACATCTCAAGAGGCAAGAATTCCATCCCCTGGTATCACGACTGATAGCTGCAGGGACACCATTTCGGATGAAGTATCCTGCAATTCTACAAGTTAAGTATAATGATAAGTGGATTGCTCTAGAATCACCCAAGCAGGCCTTGGAGGAACTCCATAATTTGTTTCCAGATCTCTTCAAGTGAAATGGGCCCCTTTGACTAAGGCACTCAAGCTGGTTAATAGTGTCCAAGACTTTTGGTTCTTGGGTGCTCTGCCAGTTGTTTCGGTGTGTCATGGGATCCTACAGCCCTTTACTTGCTGTTTACAAACTTGAGACTCTAGGTTATCCGAGAGGGAGCAGCGTCTGGAACCAGAAGTAAGCTGGGCCTAGTGAAATGGTCACTCGGCTTCCCTTACGAATCTTTAGACTGTTAATAGTGCAGCTCACTGGTATTGAATAGTTACACTGGTTGGTGTTTGGTATTGGAAGCATACAATTGCCCTTTTCTGTTCCCTAATTTGAGGCCTGCACAGTGCATATTTAGTGCCACCACTGTGGCAGTGGCAGGGCCTTCCTGGATCAACGAGATTCTCCAGGCCCGACTAAGCTTTCCATGCAATCCGATTAAAGATTATGGACTGAGAAGTTCTGTTTATTGAAAGGGGCACATTGAGTAAATTAGGGAGTGATATTGAGACTCCAGGTTTGACTCGTTCTTCTTTATTCTTGGACTGCTGCTACAGAAAGAGCAGTGTAATCACAGAGCAGATGGAATACTGCGGAACTGACTTCTGTTAATTTTTTCTTTTCCTTTTCTTTTTATCTACTTTGAGCTGCCCTAACTAATACTCTGTTATCCCTCACTTGATAAAGGGAAGGGCACATTAGCTGCTCTCAAAATGACATTATGGTGAAACTTTAGATCGCATTTAAGTGTTTATTTTTCCTTGTCAACTGTATAATACTAGTGGGTCGTCGGGGGAGCAGGAAGGGGGCTTAACTTGGTACTGGCAATGAAAAATTTAATCACGTACTGTTTTATGTAACTGGAGTTCGGCTTTTTTTTCTAAGCCGGAGTAGTTTATTCTCTGGTGTGTTTGTAGGGGAGGGTAGAGGGAGGCTTTTTCTTTCTTTACTCTTGTGGGGCAGGGGTGGCCCCTTTACTTTCTTTGAATTCCATGTGTAATCTACAATTGGGGGGGTTGGGATAGATCTGCACATTAAGACTTTATGGGGATTCGTTTACAGTAAGTCAATCAAACCTAGGGTGTCCTTAGCTTATCGACTAACTGTTTGCTGTTAATGGGGGGAACCTACAAATTCATGAGCTGGAATATAAAAGGGGCCCAGTGTAAACAAAAGAGATGTATGATTATTAAGCATCTTGTTCATTTAGGGGCAGAGACTGCCTATTTGCAGGATACTCATCTACCCAAGGATGATATTTTACTTTTTAAATGAGGATGGGTGGGACAAGACTTTGGTTCTGGCAACTCCACTAAGCGAGCAGACACCATTATCCTGATAGCTAAACATATACCATTCATTAAGTTGCAGGAATTGTGTGATCCAGAAGGCTGTTATAGTATTATACAGGGTACCTAGGCATCTACCCCAACCTTGACAGGTTCAATATATGGCCCAAATGTAGACTCACCTCTCTTTTTTACACAACTGTTAACACGGGTAGTGTCAAATCCACCTATTTTAACCTTTTTGGGCAGGGATTGGAGCCTTGTTCCAAGGGCGGATCTAGACCGCTCAGATAGTAAAAAGTGTGGGCTCTCACCAGCACCGTTAGAGACCTCCTCTCTGGAGCGGGTGTGGTGGATGTGTGGTGAACTCTAAACCCAGAGGAAAAGCAATTCACCTACTACTCCCCACACGCCACCTTTTCCAGAACTGATTATTGGTTAGTTAGCTCCTTCTGCCTCCCTGGCATCCTCGCTCACCCATATATCCCAGAGTACCCTCGGATCATTCTCTAGTCGGCATATCCTTTATTCTAGGCACAGGGATCCAGAGAAATTCTCTCTGGTGCCTCAATACACAATTGTTAAAGCACCTGGAAACCCTAACCTCCACACAAGAATTCATCAAAGACTTCCTGGACTTTAATGTGGGTTCAGCGGAGAGGATTGACATAGTATGGGCTTCCCTTAAGTGTGCCATCAGGGGACTTTTATACGGATTGCCTCTACCCGAACTCGGAAAAATAAATTAATGCTTGACTCTTTATTAGATGAAATACAGAAATTGGACCGTGTAATAAATAAGTCATCACCACAAGAGGATTGGGCCCGGTTACACTGCCTCCAGGCATCCTATTATGATATGATGGTGCAGAAAGCAGAGTTGGCCATCCACCACACAACTGAAATACCTGGAATCCGGGGAGAGAGCAGGAAACTTCTGGCCCTTAGATTAAGACAAGCTGAAATGTCTAAACTTATTCCAGAGCTGAGATCCCCCCTAGATGGTCACATCATTTCCCACCCCCAAGAGATTGCAACAGTCTTTGGTAATTTTAATAAGGGTCTCTACTCTGCTGATGACTCCACAAAGTGACCGATCAAGATATCACCGACTACCTTGGTTCAGTTAACCTTCCCACTCTAGCCCCAGCTATGGCAGATCAGCTTGGTATCCCAATTACTTTAGCTGAAGTAGAGAAGGCCATTGCGCAGCTGCCCCAGGACAAAACCCCTGGTCCGAATGGCTTACCTAATAACTTATATAAGGCCTGTATTCCACAACTCTCCACTGTTGATGAATGTGTTCAACTTATGGTTTTGTCAGGGGATAAAGGACCCTAGTTTTCTAGAGGCAATTGTCACCCTTATCATGAAGCCAGATAAAGATTTATTATGTCCCGGAAACTATCGGCCAATTTCTTTGTTAAACTCGTACGTCAAAATCTTAGCAAAGATTTTAGCCAACCGCTTAGCACCAATTTTAGGAGAGATTATCGGTAATGATCAAGTGGGATTCATGGCTGGACGTCTTTCTGGAGACCATATGAGAAAACTGATGCATTTGATCTCGGCATTGAGGGAGTCTGGGGTCCCTTCGATCCTCGTCTCTCTTGATGCTGAGAAGGCCTTCGATTGGGTCTCTTGGCACTTCTTGTTTGCTACTCTGAGGCAGCTCAGTATACCTAATGCCTTCTTCACATGGGTCAAAATTCTATAAATACTGTCCCCACCTCACGGGTTTGGTGCAATGGGCACCTATCCCAATTATTCCCCCTTGAGAGAGGTACTCGTCAAGGATGCCCCTTATATCCCCTTCTTTTTAACTGCTACCTTGAACCATTAATCCGAACACTCATCTCTTCCTCTGTATGAAGGGAATACAATTGTATGGTGAGCGTTATGTCCTATCAGCCTATGCGGATGATCTTCTGCTACACCTTGAGGAGCCAGAGGTATCTCTGCCAGCCCTTTTATGGGAAATAGATAGATTTTCCAAAATCTCAGCATATAAACTTAACCTGTCCAAAACCAAGGTGTTTTCTTTGACTCACTGGGTTACTGGAGCTAGCTCCATTGCCTTGAGTCTTTCATGGGAGTATTGAGTCCTCACCTACCTGGAGATAAAGGTCTCCAGGAGCATACCCTCCATGTTTAGGGAAAACTTAACTGCCTGAGTACAAACTCTGTAAGCAGACCTGAATAGATGGAGTGCCTTGTCAATGACCTTATGGGGACGTATCAATATCCTGAAAATGAATGTCCTGCCGAGGCTTTTATATCCACTCGGTATGCTGGGTTTTTATATTCCAAAGGGGTGGTTTGTGAAATTACACAGAGCAACTTTCTCTGGAAAAGCAAATCAGCTAGAAGAGCGTACCTCAAGTTGACGGCCCCTAAATTACAGGGAGGGCTTGCCCTCCCTTCTCTCTTTATTTATTATGGGGTCCAACACCTTAGTAGGATAGTCCTCTGGTATAAAGTGGACTCATTGGCAAGGGATGATATGTATATCCCCGCATGGTTAAACATTGAAAGTAAAGCAGCACACAGTGTTAATAGTTCTCTGGTTGCCCTGGTGTATGTGAAACCTGCTAAACTTTCTAGGTCACTTAGACCCACTCCAGTGGCTTGATTGCTTAAAGCTCTGACAAATCCTTCAGTACCTCAGTAAATTGGCACATGTCATCTGCGCAACCTCTCTTTTGTAATTCGTATATTCAGAGTGACCATCACCCCATTCCATTCTCATTTCTTTCCCAGCTTAAGCACTGTACACTGACTGACCTATTACAAGATAATGTGGTGGCTCCCTTTCAGACTATACAAACCCATTTTCAGCTTAATCTCAAAGATTTTTTTAAGTATTTGCAAATTAGGAATGCGATAGCTTTTAGAGATAAGGAGGAATGGTTTGATAAGTCTTCCCATGGATTTCAACAAGTTTTCGAAAGCACAGAAATTACTCATGGAGTCTCAAGGATATATAAGCAAATTCAGGCCTTAGACCACAGTCTTCCAACTGGAATCTGTTACTACTGGGTGCAGGAGCTCTCCCTACCGGCTGAGATAGAATTTTGGACTAAAGTATGGAGTACGAACTACAAATACATTAAGCAAGACAGATTGCATCTTGCTCAATTTCAAATTATGTACAATATGTACTATACCCCACTAAAACTATACAAGTCAGGACTTACAACCTTTACAGACCGTTTCCGATGTAAACAAGCTCCAGACTCTCTCTACCACACGTTGTGGGAGTGTTCCTGTACGCAGAGTTTCTGGAAAGCAATTCAACAAGTGTTAGACCCCATTCTAGGCCTAGACACCTTATTTACCCCCAAATCTTGTTTACTGGCTGTATACCCTCGGGGAACGCCAGTCATACGTCAGGCCCACATAACCCTAATTGCCTCTATTGCAAAATTAACCATGCTGCGACACTGGAAGGAGGATTCACTCCCCACGATATTAGAGTGGTACCGTGAAGTTCTCCTTGCCATCCAGCTGGAAAAGCATATCGCAACATTAAGGCATAGATTCCAATATTATCAGTCTACCTGGGAGCCCCTCATGACCTTGCTCTCCCTATGGAAACCATAACTGTTTGTTAATCTTCCCAATCCGACCCTATAGTATTTAGGAGTGAAATTCCCTTGTCCTTCTCCCTGTATTAATTTTCCCTTAGGTTTCCTTCTTTCTCTCCTTTCCCTATTCTTTTATTTCTTGCTACTGTGCAGACAGGGTGAGGGAGGAGGGAGATAGCGGGATATAGAGGAGGATTTTCTTTTGTATGCAATTTTGTTTTTGGTTACTTTATTTTGTATGTCTTTGTTTGTGTAATTCTGGGTCTTGTTTTTCTTTTTTTGTGCTCATTTGTTCCTGTTTTTCTTGTTGTTATATTGTGGAAAAATAATAAAGTATATTGAATAAAAAAAAAAAGAAAACTTTTTAAGTGTGCAATGGGCCAAGGGTTCCGCTAATGATTTGATCTGATTTATTAATCATTATCATATTGCAATCATACACAAACACGTGCTGGTTGAAGTTTACATACAATCATATAAAAACAGATATCCATAAGAAAACACAAAAATTTCAAAATTACAAAACATTCTTTAACTCATGCCCAAATACCGCACAAACAAAGATGGTCTTTCCCACATCACCTGTTTACTCAGATTGTATCCTGTAGTATCTATCTGTACAAACAAGCAATGTAATTGATGAATTGGATCACAAATGCTCCTGAATGTCTTAATTACTATCTTTTCCCATCTAACATCTAACCTATCAAGTCCACATTTAAACAATTTTTTTTTATTTAAAAGTTGATAACCGGGACTGGCACATTGAGTTGAGGCTCATTTCCAGGTGCTACCAAGGGAAAAGAGACAATACAGGGGTGAAAATATTTGGGAACAGTACAGAAAGACTACAGATCAATGCAATTGCATAGCAATAATAAAAAGCAAAGATATATACAGTAGCATCGGAGTCAGTTTAAAAATGGTAGTAACAAAATGCAAAAATATATACATTAGCAGCAGAGTTATTCTTAGCAGTGCATCATGGTGCAGAATAGGGTGCGAGAGGGCGCTAAGCAGAGACATAGTATGGGACAGTGTTGGAGACAGTTATAAGGAAATCAGCAGTGGCAAAGGGAAATCAGACCGGGGGTCTGTGGTGCCTTAAGTGTGAACGGTGTTGAGAAGAACTTTAGAAAGGAGAGAAGGCTAGTTTGGGAGGGGTGAGGGTTGGTGGAGGGTGACACTAGCCTACAGTGGTAGGAGCAGCTCAGAACAGAGATTTAAAGGTGTAGAATGAGGAGGAGTGGGGAGTGTCCCAAGGAAGTTGCTTCCAGAGGTGAGGGAGTCATTTAGAGAAGCCAGCTTTACCTGAACATGGAGCTGAGAATCCTTTAGTGGGGGGGGGGGGGTGCATAGAAAAACAGTTGCTGGTTTTCCAGTTGCTGTGAGTATACATCACTGTAATTCATTTTCAGCAATGTGCACTGGCCCTAATGGCTATCGCTATTCCGCGATCGCCATTATCACATGGAACCAATATAACTACTGATTTATTCATTGAGCAGCCAGGCAGGAGAGGCTGACTCCATGGTTCAGAATCTCTTTCTGGCCCCTCATCACTGGCAAGTGCATTAGATGGGGTGTTGGGGGTACAGATGACAGGAGTTCCTTCCATAGGTCACAGCTGAAGCCTGACAGTGGGGTCCTCCTGGAGTGCTAGTAATCCACTTAGGCGGCAATGATCTGGGACTGATAAAGTCAGTTGGATTGCTCTGCCTGATGAAGGATGGCTGCGTTATCTCAGGAATGCCTGGCAGTGGTGGCGCTGGTCTGATCACACATTATCCAGTGGCAGTGATGGTGATATGTGAGGAAAGCCTCTAGGAGATCTAGTCATGGATGACTCAAAATTGGCTTAAGCTTAATCCAGAGAAGACAGAGGTACTGATTGTGGATCCAGGTCACCGGGTTGGGGGGGGGAGGTGAGGGGTTACCCCCTGGCCTATTGTTAGAGGGTGTTCCCCTTGCCCCATCTAGACAGGTGAAGGATTTGGGAGTGATCCTGGATGATGGTCTAATGCTTGATGCTTAGGTGTCAGACGTTATCTGGAGTGGATTTTACAATCCTAGGAATATTGCATGAATCTGGGCCCTGATCCTGCCTGAGGACCTGACCACACTGGCGCCTGCTTTCATCACTTCCAGGCTAGACTGCTGTAATGCTCTGTACCTAGGGTTATCTAATGGTAACCTCTGCAGGCTGTAGCTGGTGCAGAATGCAGCATCAAGATTGTTGACTAGGGTGAGATGGTATGAGCATATCACCCCAGTCCTCCGTGGACTGCACTGGCTGCTGATCAGGTGGAGGATTGTCTTCAAGGTAGGGCTCCTGACCTACAAGACCTTGCACGATAGAGGCCCTGTCTATCTGCAAGATCTCCATGTCCCCTACTATCCACCCCAGGCACTCCGTTCTGCTTGGGGAGGCCTCCTTGGAGTTCCCAGGGTTAGTTTGCAGCATTCTGGGGACAGGGCATTCTTGGTGGCAGTGCCTACCCTGTGGAACTCCTTTCCTGCTCGTTTAAAGGAGGCTTCCTTGGAAGAAGCCTTTAAAAAGGGCTTAAAAACGTATTTATTCCAGCAAGCTTTTATTGATTGATTGTTTATTTTAAAGGGGTAGATAGATGAATTTTAACCTACTCCCAGCTGAATTGTTGTGTACATTTTTCTATATAGTATTTTATATTTTGTTGTTTTTATTGTACAGTGCCCAGAGTCCTTGGAAATGGGTGCTTTTATAAATAAAATATCTATCTATCTATCTATCTAACCCCACAGCTATGGAGAAGACCCACAGGATGGTTAGCATGGCAATGCAGAGCCCTATGGACTCTATTGATGGAATGGTGCTACGGCATGATGAGATTAGAGATTATCACATGGTCACCCCACCTGCATGCTTGGTACGAGGTGCATTTGTCATATTTAGGTTATGATAGGTTCCTAGCAAATCTACAGGGTTCGCTGATGAAGAGTTATCATGGTTTGCTTTGCGGTGATGGACTGTAGTCATCCTGTGGTGGCATGGTAATTCTGCAAGGAGTGTTCAAAGAGGGTAATAAGGGAAGCTTGGTTTTGACACAGTTGGTCTCCTCCTGAGACTGGCACGAGGTAAGGCCCCACGATTGGACACCCTGCAGGCCAGTCAGTGGACAGTTTCTTTGGGCTTGGCCTGCATGTGAAGTAACATCTGATGGGGGAGGTGCACACATCACATGGCTCAGGAGCCACCCCTTATGTCTCAGAAGCCATTGCTACTCTGGAGGTCATACCTTTTAGGAAGCAGTGGATCTGCCCTGATGGTCTGCTTTGGGGTAGGGAACAGACTGTTTGATGGCATTGATCACACTAAAGACTTGCTGACACTCCAGAGCAGTGCACATAATGTTACTTGTATAAGGTTGTTTATTCAATAAATGCATGGCTGTGGCCATTTTCTCCAAAGCATTGTGTAAGTCTCTTCTGTTCCAGTAAAGGGGGTATGGGGACTATTGATACCATAGATAGCCTGCAAAAGAAACCTTGAAGCAATAGAGCATTTGCCTGTGGCCACTTTCTTAACAGCTGGGCAGGGTTAAGTAGACGGGTGGCAGGGGGATGAGCATGAGGGGATGGGCTAAGGCTAGAAGATCGGGGCCACCCAGGGAAGGGGGGCAGTTTTGTGCGGAAGGGGAGGAACAAATGAGTATATATGGACCACAACACTGAAGCCAGGACCCTTTTGTTCCTTTTCTTTGGATGAAATTCCTGCCTGCCCACCCTTTTAAAATCAGGGTACAAAAGGGCTGGTAGGGTTAGTTAGGGAGCCTTGCTATCCCAATAAGGGGCTCACCCTATGGGTCATGGAGGAATTTTCCCTGTTTTCCCATGAGGTTTTTCTGAGTTGTTTGCTTCTTCTGGCTGAGGAGTTGGTTAGAATAGGCATGTCACAGTCATGTAAGTGTAGCAGAATGGTAGCCTCGTAGGGAGCGTACAAAGTAAGTAACAGAGAGAATTTGCTTCTAACATAGATGGGTTCCTCTCGAGGCTGGCAATAAGGCCCTGAGGATTTGGGCACCCTATTGAATACCATACAGTAACCTGCAGCTAGTGAGTTTAGATTCTTTGATATAGTGTAGTTCTTTTTACGTTCACTTGCGCGCATGCGCAAGGAACGTCTTGCAACAGTACGAGTTTTGGAGGTGTGTGACCTTCCTCCCTAATGCACTGCTCAGTGTAACAGGCACAACTCTGGGGGACCATACATGCTGAGCTGTGTATGACAGCAGTTCGGCTGTATTGGTCTTCACATCTAACAAAAGTTCCATTGCAATCAGTGGTGGTAGCGTGTATGCAGTTAGCATACTTCAGTCAAACTGCTGTCATGCACTGCTCGCCATTCCTTCCTGCTTCCTCCCTCTGCTAATGTCCTCCCCCTCCCTCCTTTTGTCCCTGGCCCCTCACCATGTGTGCCGAGAGGGGTGCCCAATCCCCTTGACTCACGGATCCCCAGCACACTGTATGGCCGAAGAGGTGCCCAATCCCGTCGGCTGCACCCCCAAAAAAAAAAAAAAATTTGCAGCTGGGAGCCCACCCAGCACCTCATGCTCCCCAGCACACACACACACACACACACACACACACACTGTATGGCTGCCAGGGGTGCCCAATCCCCACCGACTCCACTCCCCCCCCAAAAACGAACAGGTTGGTGGTACGCTGGGAGCCCACACCAGCATACCAAAAGCATCCGGTTCTGTTTTGGCCTGCGGGGGTGTCCAATCCTCACTGGCTCCACCCCCCCAACAAACAGGTAGGTGGCACACTGGGAGCCCTCCCAGCGTGCCAAAAGCATCTTTAAAAAAAACAGTGAAAAAGACGGTCCCTCAGTGAGTCCCTGCCCCCTGCCAACCCGCACCCACCCTCTGCACACCTACCTCCCACCCCCCTCACCCCATACTTACCTATGGAGCCCGGTGCGATGATCTTTGGTGGATGGGGAACACATTTGAACTCTTCAAAGCTGACCGCGAACTGAGGGAATGCCAGTAAGCTGTCTAATGGCATAAATAGGGTTTTTCCAACTTAGGTGGCTATCTCAAACATTTTTTTGACTTTTGACAACAAATTTTCAACATGGGGTTCTTGACACTCCTTCTCATAAATTCAGTCACTGTCGGGGGATCACGTGATGAGCTGAATCTGTATAGATGTCTTCTGTGCTGCTCCGAGGCCCTACAACAAATAAAAGGCAATAAAACCTCAGAGACCAGCCCAGTTTGATTAAAAATACTTTTAACAGGCTTGAGAGGTGCTGTGAGCTTGATTTTCGAGGGTAGCATTGAAGGTCTGAGAGAAAAGGAAGCGAGGCGACCTCACAGACAGCGAGTGTTTGGCTGCAATACTAGGCCGCTTCACAGCACCGAGATGGAAGCTGAAGTCACGGAGCCTCTTGTGGGGCGAACCCCAGCTACTAAAAGACCAAAGCCCCACTTCCCCACTCCAAACGAACAGGAGGGTTAGCCAAGAAAGAAAGGGGGTTCATGTTCAACTACTGATGATATACAAGAAATTAAAGCAATGCTGCAGGGGCTTGTGATTGATTTTGCAACAGTAAAACCACGTTACATTCACTTGCACAGAGAATGGGGGAGGCAGAGGCTCGGATTTCCTCACAAGAAAGGAAGGTATCTGCAATGGAGCAGGAGTTGATGATGGTCAGAAAACAGGTCAAGAAGCTTGAAGAGAGACTAGAGGATCAAGAATCGAGAAGTCAGAGGAATAATTTAATAATAGCAGGGCTACCGGAGAGGGCTGAAGGGCCAGACTGTGTTTCTTTCATGCAGGACTTGTTGCTTAAGCTGCTGGGCCCTACTCCGTTTGGGGAAGCGTATAACTTGGAAAGTGCGCATAGGGCATTATGGGAGATGCCACCACCGGGGGCAAGACCTTGGGTGATAATTATGCGCTTTCTTAACTACAAAGAAAAGTCCCATGTGCTGTTCACGGCTAGACAAAAGAAGTCATTGCAATGGAATGGTGCTTCTCTCTGGTTGTTTCAGGATCAAACACCTGCGGTTAGAAAGAAGCAGAAGGAATGCTCGGAAATCAAGAAGAAGCTATATCTTGCAGGAATCAAGTTCCACCTACAATACCCTGCAACACTGGTGGTATAACTTCAAACTGGGGAGAAGAGGTTTCTAACAGCAAAAGACGCCTTAGAAGGGTTGCGGTCGGAGCTCCTCGAGTTATTCAAGTGGCCGACCTGAATTGTTCCTGAGGAGAAGGGAATTGCGTTAACCTGAAAGACTGGGACTCAGGAGAATGAAAGGAGTTAAAAAGTTTATACTGTTATCCTGGTTTATTGGTTCACTGTTATAAATGTTGGATCTAAGGCGTACACTAAGGTTGTGGGGGTATAGAGGGTCAATTTCAGGATGGGGAAGAGTGGTTTCAACTCAGTGCTATCAGGGCTGAATAGGGTGGATGCCAAACAGCTACTCAGGTAGATGGGGTAGGGTAACAGGGGATTGGAGGCGGAAGGGCTTCGAGAGAACAAGCATAGTTTGGCATTTAAAGGGGACCCTCCCCATGGAGGTTAAGACAGGAATGTGATGGCTGACATCACAGGTAATCGGGGGGGGGGCAATGCTCTAATGGGGTGACAGATGAGCGAATTGCCGTGAGGTGGCGGGCTGCAGGGTTTGGTAAACTCATCTGTATTGGGAAGAGGTGGGTTGGAATGGAGCTCGCTTAGTGAGCATGGATAATGGCGGCAGTCATTTTTGAACCCAGTGGGAAAAGAGCATAAGAGCTCCTATATCTGCGATGTTCTGAAGTAGATACAGTTTCCCTGAGATTGGGGTGCCCCGTGGGAGCTGTAATAAGGAATCAGCAGAATGTATATAAATATATACAGGGCAGGTATTTAATATTATCGCCACCAGAGGGCACTATCTCCAATTTGTGCTGATTAGTATTGCATCATTACGCGAGGTAAGGTATACGATATTTCGCTGCAAGTTATTGGGGCAGCACTATGTGGAGTGTATACTTAGAGGGACTAAGGCTAAAGATCCCTCTGGTAGCTCCTAGAATGCAGGAGGGACTCCCCTGGGGTTTAGGAGATAGTGATGGGAGTGTCGCTTAGGTCCGTTATTCTATTAATAAGCGGGAGTTGGAGGATGTTAATCAAATTTATTTACATAGAAACTAAGGGCAGTCCCTGACCTTTGTGGGAAATGTGTAGTGTAGGGAAGGGGAAACCTAGGAAAGGAGGAAAGACGGATATAGGGGGAAGAAAGGTTCTTATGCATCAGTTGTTTTCTGGGTTATGGGCTAGGTCCTGGAGTTGCTTCACTAAGGGTTAGGGCTGGGGGTAGCACAGGAGTGGGTTCATCCATGATTCGATATTGGTAGGTGGATGATCTAGGATCGGGGGCCGGTGGGGTGGGGGGTTACTGAGAACTTAATAGAGAGAGAGTCCAATATAGAGAGTAAGGGGGATGCAGACCTTGTAAGGGCACAGTGTGTGCGCCTATTTAAAATAATTTTGATGTTTATTAATGTCATGTGTGAAAATAATTTCTTGGAATGTTAAGGGACTCAGGGGTAGACGTATAAGAATGGTGATTTTGAGACATCGTGAGCAAATGGGGGCTCACATTGCTGCTTTACAGGAGACACATTTACTGACAGAGGAACTGAGTGGTCTTAAGAGACGATGGGTGGGACAAGTTTTTGGGGTAGGTAGGGAAAGAGCTTCATGGGGGTGGTGATCTTAATAAAGAAAACCTGTCCATATAAGGTAGTGCAAGTGTTTGCAAGGGAGGATAGCAGAGGGATCTGTCTCTCAGGCACACTGTCTGGTAAGGCAATTTCGATTGCTTCTATATGTGGACCAGCGCCCTCTGATCCTGATTTCTTTGCCTCAGTAGAAAGGGATATAGCTGTTCTCTCATCACATTCTCTTATTCTGGCAGGTGACTGGAATACCTACTTCAACAACCAGGAGGATAGGATACCACCGTCCAAGGGACCTTTGACCAAGGCTCAGATTGCTCTGAACAGATTACTGGAGGTTGCGGCATTGGTAGATCCGATTAGGACCCATTCGAAAGGGGGCAGTAGTATGACATTTTACTCGGCAGCCCATAAGAGCCAATCTCGAATTGATTTTTTCCTGGTAAATTGGGAGGCACTCAGGGAGGTTAGGGATGTGACAACAGGGGGTAGAACCTTCTCGGGCCATTCCCCTATCCAGTTGCCGTGGGAACCAAGACCCATCCCTCCTAGACCGTACAGGTGGAGGCTGAATGACTCCTTGTTGATAGAGCCCTCAGTGAGGGATAGGCTAGAGGATGCACTACTTGAGATTATACGGCAACAAATACCCATGTTGCAAAATAAAAAGTTGGTGTGGCCAACTTGCAAGGTGTTATATGCGGGGGTAGCCTAGGGTATTGCAGCGCAAAGAAGCAGGGGGAGAAGGGCAAAAGAGGAATTTATCTTGGGGGCAATTGACTCGCTTATGCCACTGGAAGGGTCCTCTGGGGAAATAGATGCTGAACTTAAAAGTTTGAGAGGGGAATTGGCGGATATTGTTTATGGTAAAGTAGAATTTTGGTTAGAAAAGATTAATGCTAAATACCTACTGCAAGGAGATGTCCCCGGGCATCTACTTGTGGCTAGAGTCAAGGAATGGGAAGCAAGTAGAATGGTTACATCTATTCAGTATGAAGGAAAGCTTTTAACGGATCCCCAGGAGATGGCGGATGCTTTTGCGTCATATTTTAAAGAAATATACCAGGCTAGAGATCTAGCCGGGGAGAAGGAAATCAAGAATTTTTTAGAGGGAATTCCCTTACCAGTCCTGGATCCAACACAGGCTAGGGAGTTAGCTGCTCCAATAAGGGCATCTGAGATTATTGGAGTGGTGCAATCTCTACCCACCGGTAAAACCCCGGGGCCGGACGGTCTTACAGCTAAATTTTATCAGGCACATATTCAGACTATACTTCCTATGCTCCAGGAATTATTTAGTACTGTAATGCAGGAAGGGGTGCTTCATCCTCCATTGTATCAGGCGTATATCACACTAATTCCAAAAACAGACAAGCCCAGGGATGTGCCAGGCAACTACAGGCCTATAGCCCTAATGAACCAAGACATTAAGATCCTTACAAGAATATTGGCAAATAGAATTTTGAGCATTGCTCCTAGTTTAATTAGTCAGGAACAAGTGGGATTTATGCCGGGGAGGGGTGCACATGATGCTCTTGGGAAATTACATCATATATTAAATTATGCGTCCGATTCTCAATTACCCCTAGCCTTGATATCTTTAGATGCGGAAAAGGCTTTTGACAGGGTCTCCCATCCTTTCCTTTTTGCTACAATGGAGAAGATGGGATTCCTGGAGGATCTTCTCAGGGGTATTAAGAATTTATATGCTGCTCCAACGGCTAGGGTATTATGTAATGGCTATGTCTCGCGTGAAATTTAGCTGGAGAATGGGACCCGTCAAGGATGCCCTCTCTCATTGATATTATTTAATATCTATCTAGAGCCTCTCCTGAGAGCTATTAATAGGGATGTACATATTAAGGAGATTAAGATAGTGGGAAGGGAGTTAAAATTTTCTGTTTTTGCAGATGACATATTCTTACACCTACAGGATCCATCATCTAGCTTTGAGAGAATAAGAGAATTAATAGGGCGATTCTCTAAGGTTTCTAATTATAAGCTAAATTTGAATAAGACTCAAATCCCCCGCGACACCATACGTTCACAGGGCAGACTTTGCATCACTGTGATTACAATGGATGAGAGATAAAATTAAATATTTAGGTATTTGGATTACAGCGAATGTGGAGTTGGGGGCGGAAACAAATATGGAGGGATTATATCAGCAATTAAAGGGGATATATTAAGATGGAACAAGCTACCGTTGAATTGTATGACTTGCTTGGGTCTTATCAAGATGAATCTATTACCTAGATTGTTATACCCGGTATATCTAGCCCCATATAGTATCCCCAAAAAATGGTTCAGGATAATTAGGAAGCTAATTTCAGAATTTTTATGGAATGCTAAACCTCCTAGGATAAAGCATAGTGTTTTGCGCTTAGTGCATATATTGGGAGGGATCAAGCTGCCTGACCTTCATGTATATTATGTGGTGGGCCAGCTGGGTCTTATGGTTCGATGGGTTAGAAATTTTGATCGGGAGTGTTACATTCCAATCTGGCTACAAATGGAAAAGCAAATGTTAAAAGATTCAGGCCTTACTCCGGAAGCAATGTTGTATGCCAATGCAGGAAAAAGTTTTAAAAAAGGGTATGGGAACCCAATTGCGAAAACGGCAGAAGCCTGGTGGTCATTTCTTACTCCTGTACAGAGAAAGGACCAAATGAAGGTTAGAGACCAGCTGGTGCTGGGTAACCCTAACTTGGTAATTGGGGGTCAGGTAATTAGTTCGCGGTGGGCTAATCAGATGTTGGGTTTGAAGCTAAGGGATGTCATTCAGGGTAACAGAGTGGCCCTTCCGACACGATGTGACGGAATGTCTTTTTCTCAAAGGTTACAAATTAAGCGAATGATGGAAGGGGTGATGAAGAGGTTGGGGGTTTTCACGGATAATTCCTTTTCATGGGATAAGCTAAAGGATTTGATCCGAGATCTAACTCCCTTTCACAAATATAGAAAGTACTCCTGGATTTCCTTAGTCCGAGTTCTCCTATAAGAGTCTCATATTGGGATAAAGTGATGGCCCCTCGGAACCCTGCTTGGGATAATATCTGGAAAAGTAGCAAATATACCTGCATTGTTATACCCAAATATAAAAGTATGCATTTTTTTATTGTTTCTAATATGTATTTTACCCCTGTGAAATTATGTGATAGAAACCTTAGACAGACAGACCTGTGTTTTAGATGCGAGAGGGGAATAAGTGATCTCCTGCATGTGCTGTGGGGATGTAGTAAAATATCGCCTCTTTGGGGTGAAATTAAATGGCATATTGACCCAATGCTGGATTATTCGGAATTTATAACACCAGAGATATGTGTCTTGGGTGATTTTTCCCAAATCTCGGGTTTTATGCCTAAATACCACCTCTCCTTGATGGCGGCAGTAGTTAAAGCCTTTTTATTAAAACATTGGAAGGATGATCATGTCTATGCTTATGATCAGTGGGTGGGTGAGAGACTTAATGGGGGCTTTGGATAGGATAAAGAGGCATCTATACTCTGGGGGAGAAAAGGGTTATATGCTAAAAGATGGGCGGCGTTAGATGCGATTTATTCGCAGCAGGGCACAAATGTTCAAACACAGGCCTGTCTGTCGGATTGTGATTAACAGAAGGAAGTTATGCTGGAGTGTAAAACTGTTATCTATGGCACTATTCTGGTCTAAGTGATCATTTAGGCAGCTGTTGTTGAGATGTTTATGGTCTATATACAAGGGTAGTACTACGATGGTACTGGTCTGTTTGGTTATAAGGGGGGTGGGGGACTCTCTCTTTCCAGGGGACACAGCAGGACGCCACCTTATGGAAGAAAGGCTCCTCAAAGGAGCTGGTGATCTGATGCTGTCCTTGGGGTCACAGATGTAAGGGGATCTGAGATATTCATGGGTAGAGTAAACATATCTACGGACCCACTACATTAGGGTATTGATGATATAGGAGTTTGCTATTAGTTTCAGGGTGGTTTCACCTGCTGTGTATGTATATAGGTGGGCTGTATATAGTTCACACAGTTAGTTTGGGACTGTGTACCCTGGTTCTGCCAGGTATCTGTATGTCTGTCAATTATTTGAAAATTGAACAAAGACGGGTTTAAAAATAAATAAATAAATTCAGTCACAGTCATGGTGTTATTCAGTCTCAAAAGGTGATTTTGCGGTCACTGCAAGGAATCACCTTTCAGGACTGAGAAACAAAACTACAGTGTTGGTGTTCATGAGGTGGGCTCTCAAAAAGCCTGTGTTGCAAATCTGGTGAATAAATTCCAAAAAATGACTGTTTTATGAGCGTGCATTGCGCAGTTTCTACGCACACTCGTTAGTTCACAAATTTGTAATATTTTCACTCCAGATTTTCAACAGAGGCATATTTCTGCACCTCCTTATGAAAAGTGCAGCTGTCAATTTTCACATCCTGACAGAAATGTGTTTTTGCACTTTTGGCGCAAAATAGCATGGTCACTTCTGGAAATCAGTGTTCACTACAGAGTAAAACAAGTCACAGTGACACTGTTCATGAGCAGAGGTCCTAAAATGCCTATGTTGAAAATTTGGTGGCAGAAGTCCATAAAATGGTTTTGTTACGAGCATGCATTGTGCAGTTTTACACACACTCATAAGTTCGTGAATTTGTAATATTTATACTCCAGATTTTTAACATTGCCATTTTCCCACATCTCCTTATGACCAGTATAGCTGTCATTTTTCACATCCTGGCCGAAATGTGTTTTTGCACTTCTGGCATGCAATAGTGCAGTCACTGTGCAAAATCATGTTCAATACACAGTAAGAACATCACAGTGACACTGTTCATGAGCAGACATCCTAAAATACCTATATTGAAAATTTGCTGCAAAAATTCCAAAAAATGACTGTTTTACGAGTGTGCGTTGTGCAGTTTCCACGCGCACTCATAACTTCGCAAATGTGTCATATGTTCACTCCAGATTTTCAACATTTGCATTTACCCACACCTCCTTATGAACAGTACAGCTGTCATTTTTCACATCCTGGCCGAAATCTGTTTTCACACTTCGGTCACGGAATAGCACGGTTGTTATGGGAAATCAGAGTTTGGTACACAGTAAGAAAATCATAGTGGCACTGTTCATGACCAGTGGTGACAAAATGCCTATTTTGAAAATTTGGTGAATTGCACTGAATGACTGTGTTACAAGTGCAGGTTGTGCAGTTTCCACACAGGCTCATTCCCTTAAGCACAACCAGGGCATTAGGGTTCCTAAGACAGACACTTAAGAAGTATGAGGGTGAAATGTTATTCAGATGCAAGAGGAGTTGCAGAGAGGTACTCTGTTGGGATATGGATGCTGAAGGGACATGGATACAACTGGGGGGGTCTGCATAAATGCCAAACGCCAATGCAAGTACCAGCAAGCAAATGTTTGGCATTGACAAATGCTTGTTTAGAATTGCAACACTTAATGTTTTTTCTTACATTTTTAGATATGACAGCTCTTATGTACATGTACATGTGAAATTAATAAATTTATGTTGCACTATATAGAGTATTTATTGTACCTCTTACATATGAGGAAAAAAATGTACTTATGGGCTCAGATATTCAAACTGCACCACAAAGTAGCGCAATAGCAGGAGCAGGCACAAGTCCAGTGCACCATGCGCAACATGTGTGATATTCAAACACTGCACAGGTCAAGATGCGCCTGTGGCACACAACTGAATATCACGCCAACTGCGCCATGGTGCAATCAGGGATGTGTAGTGGCACAGGTCTGATGCGCAATAGCACAACCAGGGATGTGCAGTGGAGCAGGTAGCAGTGCATCTGCACAACTACGGATGCGTAGGGACAGGATGCAGGGGTCCACCACCCATGGTAGAGATGGGCAGAGGAGCACACAGCAGAACAGACATCGTCCCCCACACCCCATGCACTGCACAACCTGAGGAGAGCTGGAAGAACCACCAGCCCATGGACACCAGCAACAATCCCACAGCTGGGGTATGGTGCCCCAGCACACCCCCTGGCAAGCTGTGACTGGCACACAAGGATGTCCAGCCACCCCTTGCCACACCATCCCACCAATGCAGAACACACCCTGCACCACGATCCCTATACACCCTGCCCAGGAGTAGTGCCCAATAGTGCAGGACACCCCATGCATGCCACCACCCCCACTGTGACAATGCAACCCTGTGCACCATGGAACCATACAAGGTAGCCCCACCATGAGCACCCTGCAGCAGGTAGCAGCAGACAGTGATGCAACAACTGCATACACAGTGCCGCCCTGCATGTCCCCCCTGAGGTACAGCTGAGAGACCAACCATGCGTCGGCACACGAGGTACCCCACATGTGACAGGGCATGCCCCAGAACACACCACCAGTGGTACAGCACCCTGCACACCCTCCCAAGGACACATCCCATCCCAGCACTGGCCACAACAGCCAACACAGACACCCACAGTGTTGCATGGAAGCATGCACCACACAGGATGCAACACAGTGCATGGACAAACACCCACCCATACCCAAGGGCACACCAACACATAGAGACAGTAGTGGGTCAACCAAGCCACTGAAGTGTGGCCACGGCAGCTGTGTACACATGGTCAGCACCTCTCCATGGCACAGGTGTGCCAGCCACCCTGCGCAGGCACCATGAAGCTGTATGCCACCAGCATGCGGCCGGAGCACAAGTGACAGACAGTGGAGCACATCCCCTGCAACAGACACAAGCAATAGCATGGAGGTGAGACAACAACAGCGGAGGCCACAGTGCCACCCGAGGCAGATGTGCACCATACCGGTGACAGAAGGCAACCCAGCATTGTGCTGGGTAAAGTAGTTGTCCAGCATGGACAGCCACCACTGACATGCCAACAGACCGTGCAGATCACAGACATGCAAGGGTGTCAGCTGCACAGGTCATGGACGGTCTGACAGGGGCGCTATGGACACAGTGCATGCACAGTGGACCACTGCACACAGTCATCCAGTGTACAGGGAACAACACACAAACCACAGACAGTGACTGATAGCTACACCCACACCATAGGTGGTTCCCCTGTGGACACACACACACGCCCATGCCTGCACCACCCCTAATGCAATGCACACCACTGCAGCTAAGCACCTGTAGCCAACTGCAAATCAGAGACCACCACAGTATGCATAACAAAACAAATGTATTATATTAAGGTACAAAAAACTATATACAGGTATATACAAAAGGGGGAGTGAGGGCCACATACCAGGTGGGGGTGGGTAAGGGGCAGGGGTAACAAATGGGAGAGGGAAGAAGGGGTGTGAGGGTGGGTCCAGGGGGGTAGGGTGATTCTTGGGGCATGGAGGGCTTAGCAGCTGCCCCACTTCCCACTCCTGTAGCACCTCCTGGTCCGCCACCTCCGGACACCAGGCTGCTCCAATCTCTGGAGTACCTCCAATGATGCCCTCGCTATTTGAAGACACTCCTGCATAGCCCTCTCCAGCCACATCAGCTGCTGTCCACCTAGGACAAGGGTGCAGAGTCAGTAAGTGTGAATGTCCATCCCCCTGCAGCCCACCCACTGTGCATGGCATACAGCCATGGGACATGCCCCTGTGATGGTGTGCGACCACCCACAGTGATCGTGTCCACATGACCTGCCTACCCAGGTGTACACAGCCATGCAGGCCACTGCACACACCCACCGCCCAAGTCCTGCACAGCACCACCATGGCTGTACAGTGACATGGCTATGCGGTGCGAAGGCAGTGGCACAGCCATGTACCCGGTGCACGCATGGACCACCAGCGATGCACACCCATACATGCAGTGCCACAGGACAGTGCTGAGTGTACCATGTGGCGTGCACGTCAGTGGTGTCAATGGATGGTGGCCATGGCCCGCTGCCTACCCTGCAACACAGCATGCACAGAATATCCTGGAAGAAAGGGATTCATCTTCATCGGCCTGATCCGGGCACTGTTGCAGGTGGAGCCTGGCAGCCCATGGCTGTTGCCCAGCATCCCCTTCCTCACAGCGATGCCATTCCTCCCTGGCTGTGTGCTGCTCCTCAGGGCCTGAGGTTCAAACTTGGAGAGGTGAACATCAGTACAAACCATTAGCAAAGGCCCCCCACAGGTGTGTGCGATCCCACACAGCCCACCCATGCTGCAACCCCACCACCACCACCACCACCACCGCCCACACTGGATGGCCCACCCCCCCCGTGTGGTGGACACATGCCACCACGATACCCGTAAGGACACAACTAATGTATGGATGGAACACCTACCTGGATGTGGCACTGCACTTCACCTGGCACGTGCCCGTAGGCAGGCAAGCCTGTCTGGGTCCCTCCGCTGGAGGTCCCCATAGCTGTGGCAACACTGTTCTGCTGTTCTGCCAATTCCTGTGGCCTCCTCAAGTGCCACTGCCACCTCCTCCCAGACTGCACTTCTGGCCCTGTCCAGGGGGTCATTCCCAAAAAGGGCCCCAGCATGGGGCTCCACAATGGCCACCAAATTGGCCAGCTCCAGTTGGCTCCAGACAGCAGCTCTCCTTTTTGCCATCTCAGCTCCAGTCAAGAAAACAAAATGGCACTCTGTAGCGCACATCCACCACGTGCAGATGCTGCGTGGTACAGTGCTGCCATTCCCCATCGCGCTGTCACCGAACAGCGTGATGGGGTGCACCCATGTGGATGCATGGTGCCTAGAGGGCAAAGGTCGAGCACAGAGTCAAGGGTCTCTCGTGCACGGACTGCCACAGCATGATTGGGACTCCCTGCGTGTAGTGTGGTTGGGTGCCTGTGTGAGACACCCTGCAGTGGCTTACCGCGCTGTGGCACCATGGCACCTATGGCGCTCCAGGGCACGAGTGCCATACATGTGAAAAGCACACTAGCTCCACTGGCACAGTGGTGGCCGTACCCTGCACTGCCTCCCGTGCTCAGCACATCAGCAGCACAGCAGGCGTCGGCGTCAGCACCCCGGGCATGTGTTGTGCGGTGCCTACTGTGCACGTCACAGAGCTGCACCTGTGCCTGAGCATACTCAACACAATTGCGCAAGGCGAAACAGCACGATATTCAGCCAGCATATGCAAATCAGCTCATCAGCAATTCCATGGCACAGCTACTACATTAGCATTCACTTAAAGTTTCGCCTCACCTCATTTGCATGCCTTGCGCTATATATATGCGACATGGGGCTGCAGAGGCCATAGTTTGGTATTGCAGTCTATTGTGGTGGGTTGCATGCTGTTTGGAAGTGTGGACTGTGGTGTGTGGGAGATGCATGGGACTGCACATTGAAAGATAACACCTGTCATTCCCACAGGTTCTATAATGACCGAACATGAGGAAGAGGAGGAACAGGGATGTTGGAAGAAGAGGAGGCCCAACTTCACACGGGCGGAAACAGATGCCCTGTTCAAGGCATACCTTGACAGGGAACCACTGCTCAGCGGACAGCAGGGAACACCACAGGCCCGTGCTGTGGCATGGGGTGAGATTGTACATGCCATGAACCAGCATGGCAGCCACCAGTGGTCCATGCAGGAATGTAAGAAGAAGGTCAGTATGGACAGGAGGAGAGTTGAGGATAAGGTGGCTGCCATAAGGGCAGCACGTGCTGCAACCGGTGGTGGGCAGCCAGATGTGCCATGCCTGAGCTAGTGTCCAGCAGCATGTGGTATTGTGCCATAGAGGGCGTTCCAGGTGGTGGCTTCCAGATGGGTGGCAGCCCCTCACTGTATGGTAGGTCCTGTGCTGTCACTGTGTGGGAGGTGGGGGGAATGCCACAGGGTAGGGTGGAGACATTAACAGTACTGTGTTCCCTTACAACTCCTGAGCGTCTACATGGGTCAGCGGTGGTGGGTGTTTCCACCATGGGCGAGGCCCTGGACATGGAGGAGTGCCCATTCACCTCCACAGGTGTCCGAGGGTCAGTACCGCTGCATACCTGCCTGTCTGTCCATACTGAAGATGGTGGTACTGGTGCGGATGAGGCCCTGCCTGTGTCCCAATGTGACAGTGGCCAAGGACTCCAGCATGCTGGGACACGGACTGGTGCTGGATCAGGCACCGATGATGATGGATCACACATCCCAGACAGGGATACATGTGGGATGCAGGATGGACCCACAGCAGGGAACGGCATGGGCGTAGCCATGGGTGGTGCCACTGTGGAGGCCTGCGTGATGGCACAGTCCTAGCCTACACCTGTATGCCCCTGTGGGGCAGCACTGGTATGCATCCAGGCTGGTGGGGCTGTTGTGGCCACTGTGGTGGCACCAGCGAGCCCTGGTGATCGGCGGCCAGAGGGCCAGTGCCAGCAGTCGGAAAATGGGGGCGGGGGGACAGTGTCAGGGGGTGGTGTCAGTGCACTGCGTGTGGAGTGCCCAGGCATGGCTCTTGTGTGCAGCAGAGGAGAGTGGGGCGAAGGCTGGAGAGGGCCTGGCGGAAATCCGGCCTGGATGCTGACAGACTTAGGTTGATGGATCATTATGGTATCTATCAATCAGCAATCACCTGTAAGAAGGCAGAATTCCTGTCCAGGAAGATTGCTGCTGCGCGGAACCGACCAGCTCAACTCTTTCAGACTGTCGACAGACTGTGCAATCCACTCTGTCTACAGTCTGGAAGAGATTTTTCACAAATAAAGTGTGATGAGCTTGCTCGGTTCTTCGCTGATAAGATTGCTAGCATTAGGTCGGATGTCAGCCAGGCTCACTCTTTAAGGGTTTGCGGTGATCGGCGAGGGGAAACAAACACCTGTGTCACCTGGTCTGACTTTGGTAATCCAGAATTCATGGCTATTGTGAGGATTGTCCAGACTGTACGCCCAACCAGCTGTAGTTTGGATCCGGGCCCTACGTCACTATTATTAGGTTACGTAGATACTATCTGCCCGATCCTTGCTAAAATTATCTGGAAATCTTTGGAGCAGGGGGTCTTTCCTGATCCCCTAAAGGAGGCAGTCGTTCGACCACTCCTGAAAAAGCCTTCACTGAATCCAGACTGTCTAGCTAACTACAGACCTGTCTCTAACCTGCCCTTTGTGGGTAAGGTATTGAAAAGGTGGTTGCGCTACAACTGGATGACCATCTTACAAATCACAGTATCTATGATACTCTTCAATCAGGATTTAGGAAAAGACATAGCACTGAGACTGCCCTTGTCCGGGTTTTAAATGATCTCCTGATTGCGAGAGATAGAAAGGCTCATACTATTTTAGTCCTTCATGATCTCTCTGCAGCATTTGATACTGTGGACCATGGTGTGCTTTTGGAATGCCTGCGGCTTTATTGCAGACTGTCTGGTACAGTTCTGCATTGATTTCGACCTTTCCTCATGGGATGGAGACAGAGGGTTGTCACCGGAATTTATTCCTCTGATACCATCTTCCTGTCCTGTGGGGTACTGCAGGGCTCCATTTTGGCACCCATGCTGTTCGCTATCTATATGCTGCCATTGGGAGACATTATTAGGCGATACAGTTTAGGTTTTCACTGCTATGCAGATGATACCCAGCTGTATTTGTCCTTTAATCCCGGACAGGAAGATGCAGTCTCTATGCTTAACAGCTGTCTATCCGAGATTAAGGATTGGATGAGTGCCAGCTGGCTGAGGTTAAACCTGGATAAGACTGAGGTGTTGGCGGTGGACCCAGGCTGCCTTGAGGTGGGTTGCAGGGCTGGGCTTCCATCGGGCATATGGCTCGATGGTGCCCAGCTCCCAACCTCAGACTGGGTGCGTAATCTGGGCGTTATTATTGACGACGGTTTGACCCTAAAATTGCAGGTGTCATCCGTTGTCAAATCTTCCTTTTACCATTTTAGGAATATCACCCGGGTGAAACACCTAGTTCCTCAGGATGACCTTTCTACATTGGTCCATGCCTTTGTGACCTCTCACCTTGATTACTGCAATGCTCTGTACCTAGGGCTACCGGGGGTTGATATCCACCACTTGCAGCTGGTGCAGAATGCAGCAGCCAGGCTTTTGACTGGGACATCCAGAAGCAGTCATATTATGCCTGTGCTGCGTGGACTGCACTGGCTGCCAGTTCAGTGGTGGATCACCTTCAAGGTTGGGTTACTGGCCTACAAAGCCCTACATGAACAGGGACCGCAGTACCTACAAGATCTCCTTACTCCCTACTGTCCCTCTCGTTCACTCCGATCCATCGACGAGGGATTGCTAGAGATTCCCAGGGTTCATTTAAAAACATCTGGGGCACATGCATTTTCTTACGCTGCCCCCACCCTGTGGAATTCTCTACCTCGTCGGATATGAAGCTGCCTGACCGTCGAGAGTTTTAAGTCAGAGTTAAAAACGTATTTATTCCTGAAAGCATATAGAGAGTGATTTTTACTGTGATTTTATTGTTATTATTGTTATTGTTATAGTTTGTAATTTAATGTCTGCTCACTTGTACAGCGCTTTGGTTTTTGAAAAGTGCTTAAAAAATAAGTTTTACTTACTTACTTACCCAGCTTCAAGGGGTGCTGCCTGGCATGGCCACGAACACCATGAGGGACAGCATGCTGATCAGGCGGATGACCTCTTTGATGAGCAGAGCCGCATACTCGAGGATTCAGTGGATCAGCAGTTGCGGCTTGTGATGGTGGTAGACACACTCAGTGCGGTCCTGTGCCAGGCAGAGGAACGGCACAGCAGGGGCCACGGTCTGCTCCTGGCAGGGATGGACCAGCTGCGGGAGGATGTGCCGCTGCCATTGACAGGCAGACACATGCATTCACAGCTGTCATGGCCACATTGGGCACCCAGTTCATTGCCCATGTGCCACAGACACCATGCAGTGCCATGTCCACCCCCCTTTCCCGGGATCACGTGACACCTTCCATGTCGACACCGGGTTCGGCTGTGGGCATACCGAGCATGCCAGGTGCAGGCATGTTCGGTGAGCTGCAGACCCCTGCGTGAACACTATCATGTTCCCACAGTGTCACCCCTGGGGACCATCGGTGCCACCCCATGAGGCCAATGGTCAGTGTGGCATGGCTAGCAGGTCTCAGCGGGGCTGCCCACGCATCCATGGCGGCCGTGGCACTGTGCCTCATGACTGACCTGTCTCCCACCATGGTCACTGTCTGCCGCTACCCTGTGTGCAGTGTGTTGTGCACCGTACGACTCACGGGTGGGGTACCCAGCCCTGCACACACACAGTCCATGTGCACACCTTCCCGGCTGCTGGCCACTGTGGCGTGTGCATGATAATGCCTGCGTTGCGCTGTCCACCAGTGTGCAATGGTGCCCAGCATCTGAGACACGCACAGTGACAGCCACTGGGCGTGGTCATGTGTGGACCTGTGTGTGGCTATGGGTTGCAGTCGTGGTCAGCGTGCCTTCTACCCCTTGTGCATGTCTTGCGGTGTGTGTGTGTGTGTGTGTGTGTGTGTGTGTGTGTGTGTGTGCATGTCGTGTTTGGCCATGCCCATCCCTGACGGCATGTGTGGATCCACGCCCAGTCCCATTCACTTGCTGCCATCCACCCTTGGGGTTCGTCCATGCCTGTCTGTGGGATGTGCCCTTGCCATTGGTGGTTGCACATGGCCCTGTGACCTACCTGTGTTGGCCGAAGTACTCCTCTTTGATGGTGTCCTGGTGCAGTTGCACCATCCTGAACAGGTGGGGGTCCCTTTGCCCAGGGGGTGGCTGCCCATCACTATCTGGACCGGCATCCTCATCATCCCCATCATGGTCCCCCTCTTCGACCTCTACGGCTATCCCACAGTTGTTGGCCATGTTGTGCAGGATGCAACAGGCCAGGAATAGCCAGCAGGCCTTCGAGGGGCTGTACTGTAGGGCACCGCCAGACGTGTCTGGCACCAGAAATGTGACTTCAGCATCCAGAACACATGCTCAATGATATTACATGTGGTGGTATGTGTCTCATTGTACCGTTGTTGTGATGGGGTTGAGGGGCGTCGGTATGGTGTGAGCAGCCAGGGAAGGAGTGAGTATCCACTGTCACCTGTGTATAAAGGGTGTACATTATTATGGTGGTCTGCATTGCTCTGCCATGGCACCTCTGACTATGCCTCCCCCCCCACATCTGCCCATGTCATCCTGCATATTGTGCATACTTACCCACTAGGTGGCCAGTGGGGATGTCCCCACTCTCGAACCTGTGGCACAGTGCAGACTGGCTCCAGATGAATGCATCATGTGCTCCCCCAGGGTGTGTGGCACAGACATTGGTTATGCACCCCCTGGCATTGCAAACCACCTGGCAGTTGATGCTGGCAAATCCCTTGTGGTTTATGGAGGCTGCACCATCCGGGCCAGGTGGCATGTGGATGGCCACATGGGTGTAGTCAATGGGCCCTGAGCATGCCAGGCATACGTGCTACCCTGTGGAACTGTTGAATGTGTGCTGTGCACTATGCCTGTATGCTGGGGAAATGGATGTACTCCACAGCATGTGGCAGCAGTGCGCTGAGGAATTGCGTGAGTAGGCGTGACGCGGCCAACTGGGTTTTGCCTGTTGTGTCCCCTGTTAGTCTCTGGAAGGTACCCGTGGTGAGCAGGCACATGACAGCTGTCACCTTTGTCTCCACTGACAGAGCATGGCTCCATTGTGTGGGTGCCTGCATCTCATCACTGCACAGCTCACAGAGCCACCTCAGGATCACCCGGTTCTGGCGGTACCAGCCCACAATCTCTGTATCAGTATACTGCTCGAAGGTGATGCAGGTTCGGTACCACCTGCTGGGGGCATACTGCCGATGGGCCCTTCCATGGCCGTGCCTCCCTGCTGCCTGCCTTCTCACACCCCTCATTGCCGCCTCCATCTATATGGTGGCACTGGCCATGTCCCTGGCTGTTGCCCCCCCCGGCAGATGTTGTCCCATCCCCCCCGCTGTCCTCTGTGCTGCTCCTCTTGCACCAGGTACACCTCCAGCCTTCAGCTGTCCTGCCTCCTGCCACTGCCCTGACTACTCTGCAGCACTGCCCTGTCTGTCCTGCACACTGTCTCAGGCTCCCCACTCCTGACCTGTGTGGTCACAGGTGTGCCCTGTCCCGCTCTTTCTGTGCCCCACACACTTCTGCCCTCTTAGGAATTGCTGCCAGCTTGCTCCCACCTCCAACTTCCCTGTAGCGTTCTTGCACCTATCTCTTGTTCCTTTTTATTTTGGATCATTTCTGCTATCACGCAACTTCTGCTAGCTCCCTTATTGTGCATGGCGCATGCTGTGGAATATCACACTGCGTCATTTATTCATGGTTCCTCCCCCTACGGTTGTGCATACATTCATTACCATTGCGCTCTTGCGCATTGCAACTTGAGCGGCGCAGCTGCCTCCCACTGAATATCGCACAATGGCACATTTTCGGACTTGCGCTGGCGCATCTCTGTTGCGTGTGGCGCAACCCTTTTGAATATCTGACCCATGATTTTCACTTCTTTAAAACTAAATAAATATAAAGTTTAAAAAATAAAATCAATTCAAGGAACTGAGAACCAATGGATCTCATAGAAATGGAGAGTATCATGGCATTATTTCCCAATGGCACCAAACATGTGAGACACAGCTGGAATACATTGCAACAGTCATAAAAAAAACCAAAAAAACTGCAAAATAGGCATGTTAAGTAGCAACATTTTTTATTATGATACAGAAACATCTTAATAATATTCTGATGAGAAAAAATGCTGGTTTGGCTATAAGATCAATATGGCTATCAACATACAAAGCACTATTATTATGTAAATACAAATTATGAACCAGGTATGCACTCCTGATGAAAGTGCCATTGAGGAAAAGAGAAAGGCAATGTCTTTTTTTAGTGTTTCGCTAGCATGTATTTGCAAATATATATGGCTCTTCCAGTTTTCCATAGTCAAGAAAAACTATTTTTGAAAAGTCAAGAGAAATATCATCTCTTCTTGCATCAATAATCTAAGAAGCATCTGCAAAGAAAGGAAAATTAAAACAAAATTCTCAATATTGTTCACCAGAGCTGAAAACTAGGGCAGAAAGTAAAGAATTCAACATTGAACCCTGAGGTACTGTATACCAGATTTTATATGTAGCCCTCAAACTTGGGGACTACCTGATGGGCTTCATGGAGTTCTGCTCCCTGATGGAATCAGGACCATCTTTGCTGTCTGCCAGTCCCTGAGTCCCATAACTGCAGTGTGGGGACTCAGGAAGCTGCAGCCCCAGAAGCAACTTTGGAGCAGACAGATCCTTTCATCTTTTTGGCTGGCAAGGCACAACTGCAGTCCTGTTATTCCAGCACCAGGACTGCCTCAGTGGATGGAAATGAGAGGAGCGAGCACTGTCAGGTACAAAGGAAGTGATGCCCTGGGCTGCCTGATGGCCCACTTGGTAGCAGTATACACTCTGACGAGGGTGCACCAAGTCTGAAAATTTGCTCAGGGAGTGAACTGGATGGCCCAGGGTTGGTGGAGAGTCTGCCACATGACAGCACTCCCAGCTCAGAGAAGGATGGCATCAGGTACCACCACTGTCGTGACTCCTGCATGCAAGGGAGCTTGTTTCTTCCACAAGGATGCCAGGTGCCCAACATGGCCTGTTGGGGCTCTGCCTGATGACTGGGTAAGTGGGCAGAGCAAAGTCCAAAGAAGAAAAACCCTGCAAGGTGGAATGGTGTCTCACTGATGCCACGGATACTGCACCATTGACTTGGCCCTGGCTCAAATCTGGATGCATTTCTGGGGGGAGTGGGGCTGCCATGGAAGTGTACTCCATGCAGGATTCAGGAGACAGATACAGTAAGTCTTGGGGGTGGTGTATGAACTGTTTGGGTGGTATCAGAGAGCTGATTGGGGCCAAGGGCTCCCCACCGCCTTGGCAGGTAGTGAGGCCAGGAGCAGGAAACTTGGCACCAGAGCACCTGACAATTGAGTGTATATTGGAGCATTCTCAGGGAGCATATGAGTGGTGGGGAGACTGGATCCACTGCCATATCCCACTTGTGCCCCCCAACAGGAAATTGGTCAGAGTGCCTGCAGCAAGAGACACTGTTGTGGTCATCCAAGTGCAGGCAGCAGAGTCAGGACAGCCTTTCCAGCTTGTTTGGAAACACAATACAAGAAAGCAGCTGAAGTTACACAAAATAGCAAGAACTAATGCAAACAAACATATCTGCTGCAATGCTACAGGAAGGCCTCAGAACCTGCAAGACTACTGTAAAGCAGTTAGAGGTACAGTGTCTTGTTGCCAATGAGTTTCAGCCAATCCAGAACTCAGGTTTGCAGGAGGATGCATGAAACCTGACTAAGATATCATGATGCACTGCATGGTTTTCCCTGTGAATTTCAGTTCTACAGGGCTCAGCTTAGGAATTCCATAAAAGAGACAGTGAGACAAACTTTTGGGCTCTGTCTGCAAAGTCTGTTCAGCTAGAGACTGTGAGCAACAGAGAGAGAGACTGTGACTACCTGGGGGCCAACAAATCTGGTGGGCCTACAAAGTGCACTTTTCTGTTTACACTGAAGGAGAAAAGTGTTTCTGTGGAAATTCTGAATGAAGAAAGTCAAGTTGTTGGAGAAGGGTGATAGGCCATAGAACCTTCCTCTGCCAGGAGGAATCAGTTCCAAACAGCACTTCCTAGTCTGCATGGACCCATGCCTATTGAAGGAGAATCAGAGGTAAACAGAGTCTATGTTTCCCACTGCTATGAGAAGCTGCAGTAAGCTGGGGCCTATTATCACTAACAAAAAAGGTGGTAGTGTCTGATCCCCTAGGGCACTGCCTTGCAATGTAGGTGGGTTGGGGGCTGATACCTCTGTAGTGCATCCACATTCACACCAGTCAGTCCAAAAAGAAACCCTAGGTGAGAAGTGCAATGAAAGGCCCTTTTAGAGGCAAAAACCCACTTGAACTGCACCACCACTAAGCTCTGGAGCCAGTGGACAAAGAATGTTTTCAAATGCTGACAGCAGAACCATGAGTAACCATCTTGGTTTTGGCCCGTTCACCTTATAGTTAGACAGGTAGCCAAGAAAGTGGGTGATATTCTGGGTAGGACTGTGCCTTGTGATAGCTAAGCCCAGGCAAAAGAGACCTGTGGAAGACAACAATGAAAATTAGGAGCCCATCTCATTTGTATGTTTCTTCACTTGTAACAGATTGGGGCAAGCATGCCGCTGTGTCTACCAACCCTGCTAGTCAATGACTCCAGTATGCTGAGGTACCCACCGCAATTATTTTTTGAGGTATCCACCACAATTTATTTTTTTATTTGAAAGTTTGTGACTGGCAGAGGTGAAAAAGCTCTTAAGGCCTTCCGGGGGATAAAGCTCTTAGCAGTATCAGTGGCTCAGCAGGTAACACATTAGCCTCTGAGGTTGGAAGGAGGTGGGATCTAGCAGCACACTGGAAATGTGTGATAAATCCCAATACTGACACAGTAGTGCATCGGGGGGGGGTGCTGCAATACTGAGGTGCCATCTTTTGGATGAGATGTTAAACCTAGGTCCCGTCTGCCTGTTCAGGTGGATGTTCAGGTGGACATTAAAGATCCCATGGCACTTTCACGATAAGAGTAGGGGAAATTTTTATTAAAGAGAAGAAATCTACAAACAGTACGACTGAATGAAATAATCACAAAAATTCTGGAGGGAAAAAAATATAACTTATGTTAAATCTCACAAAACGTGTAACACAAAAATAAACAGACAACCCCTATTGAAAAGTGTACACTGCAAACCACACAATCTCACAGACACCTATATATGGAATCTACTGACCCTCCACCAAAACCCTATGTGTACCCCCATTATTCTGAACTTTTCATGGGGGAAGCTGGGGAAATGTCTCCACCAGGTCTCCAGAACTTTGCAGGGTAACCCTCTTTGTTCCTTATAAAACAGAAAAGTAATCTTCTTATCAATGAGTGCCACAAGACCTTCTAAGGGAATACACTTTTGTTGCCATATATACTGACAACAAACTTGCCATAGCCCCCACTTTACACAAGCTAAAATAACCCTCAAAGTCCCTGGATAGAAATTTTTCCACCCATCCCCAAACATACCATAAACTAAAGCATCATAATTCATATATGAAAACATAGTAAGTTGCCACTGTTGGGCCAACAGAGGCCAGAACCCTTTAATATACAAACAAGCAAAAAATAAGTGTTCCATCATTTCTAAATGGTTAACACAATTTTCCCTCAAACAATATTGTCTGGCTATCCTTTTTGTGGTGGTGATTGCCTCTTACGTTTAATTTCTCATGACAGCATAGCCATACTGTGTCCCACATCTTTTGTGGCATTCGAAGTTCTAGGAGTTGATCCATGAGGCAATTCTCTGGTATATGCGAGGAACACTGAAAACAAGGTTTCATAAATAACCTTGTATGCAGAATATGACTATATAATTCCAGTTTTTATAAAGAATATCTGCAGTGGCAATGTTCCATTGCTTTATTTTTTTTTTAATGGGAAACCAAGTTATCTGCAATCCAAATTGGTATAGTATGCCCCCATGCCACAGTGCTGCATTTTGTAAAAAAATATTGACATCAAATTTGAAATAAGGGGACCCAAACCTTTCCATGACCTTGTATAACAGGTAAAATATTCGCATATACAAAAATAGAAAAAAAGAAAACAATAGCATTAAGCATGTTCAGCCCACCTTGCTTTTTTGGCCTATACATGACTGCCCTTTTAACAGGGTTCAACCTGCTCCCCCACAAAAGCCTATAGAAGATACTATATACCCTAGTTTCTAACTATGTTGGCAGGGGAAAAACATAAATCACATACAACAGAATTGGTAAAATAAAAGTTTTTAACAAAAAAATTCATTTCTGCTTTGTCATCGGCCGTGCCTTCGATTTTTCCACTTTAAGTTCTGCTGTTTGTAATGTTTCTGTCCAGTTTTTTATTGTAGCATCTAATCACCCAAACATAATACCTAACACCTTTACTGGGCCCGGCACAATATTTATCCCAGAAATTTCTGTTACCTGGTCCTGTGTACCATTTAGAGCTGAACCAGAAACAGAAGAAAAGTTCTGTATTACTGAAAGAGCTATATTCCTAGATATTTTATCAGCAACCATAAGGAATATATCATCAGCATAAGCCATACCACAGGGAAGAAAACATTCCCTGATTCCCACTTATGTGTGTAATATGTGAATGTTGTTCTATCTTCCGAATTATCTGATCAATACCAAATACATAGAAAGGGGACTAAGGGGGCATCCTTGTCGCACTCCCTTACATAATTTTACTGCCGCCCCCGGGAGGCCATTAACAAGAGGCCGAGTGGTAGCATTTGTGTACAAGCGATGTATCCAATCCATAAAGCTAGATGGCATACCATATTTTTTCTAAAACGAAAAACAAAAAAATCATGTATTACAGCATCTAAAGATTTTGCTTGGTCTAAACTGATGATATATCCCATACTCTCAGGTCCTTTGCAGATTTCTCCAAAGAGAAAAATATTATCTTGTGCTGTTCAATTTGCAACTGCACAAGTTTGGGTATGGGCAATCAAAATTTGAGCTGCATCAGACAGTCTGGCACCTAATATTTTACACAAGATTTTCCAATCTACGTTAATCAAGCTGATCGGTCTCCAATTGTGTAGATCTGCTTCATCTCCTTTTTTGATATAGGTATATCAGAAAACTTTCTGATAAATCCAGTGGGATGTCCCACTGCCCTTGTAGGATCTCACTGAATAATATTGCCAGGTGCTCTATGATAATGCCAGTAATCTTTTTACAGAGCTCCACAGACAGATCATCAGGTCTTAGTGCCGTACCCCCTTTTAAAGTAGAGACAACTGCACAAATGTCTCCTAAATCAATCGAGGCCACCAAGTAATCTCTGACCTCCTGTGACAAATCTGGGACATAGAGGTCCTGGAGAAAGCTGGGTGTGGATGCTAGAACATCCTTTCTAGGCCCAAATAGTCATACTGTATGATCATAAACAAGATGAGCCATTTCTAAATTAAGGGTCGCCATAGAACCATCCTGACATTTTATCTGGGCCATATGTTTTGCATTGATTCTGTCTTTGCAACAATCATAAGGCTTAACATGACTACTTTTCCCTTGTATCCCATATTTTTGTTCCCCCAATAGAGTGGATGCCCTGTCGTATTGTAAGGCACACATTTCCTTCTTGATATTGGCTATATGGGCTGTATAGTTATACCCAGTCCTAGAAATCAAAGTATGTAAATGCTTCCTGAGTTCTAGATAACGTACATAGCATGCCATTTGTTGTTGTCTGGCCCACAGTCAAAAAAATATTTTTCAATCATATTTCATATCCACCCACCACTGCACTATGCTATCATATAGCTCATACACAGATTTTCTGACTTCCAAAAGTTCCTGTAAAGCTAGCCCAACTTGCTGCTCTTCCAACACAGAAATGTTTAGTCTCCACATGTGGTGAGTAACAGGCTTGTTTATTGCAGCTCCTATTTTTATTAAATTAAACTATGGCCAGTAGTTTCCACTGGAGTCACCTTATACCTAGAAATCAGAACCCTGTGTGAAAGAAAGAAAAAAAAAATCCTGGAGGATAGAATTCCTTTGTAAAAGGTGTGGTTTGGAGGCTGTACACCAACTTGGGCCCCACCTTTTAACTGTGCTGTAGTCACCTGGGTGTTTAGAAAATTTTAGTCACTATACAATTTCGTGGTCTTTCCAGTTTTATCCTGTAAGGATAATATACAATTAAAATCACCCCCAAAGACCACTGTTTTAGTGGTAAACAAATAAGGCTGTATCAGTTTAAATAACTCAATCCGTAATACCTTTGAGGGGCATATTAATTTATCAGCCGGAATTCCTGGTGTGAATAATAAATATTGAGCAATAGCGCTCATCCTGGGGCCAAATCCAATAACCTGTTTACCACAATACCCAGGGTATTAAATAGAATTCCCACCCCTGAACAGGGGTCCTCCCCTGATGACCAAAAGGAGGGACCTCCAAACTATTCCGAGGAAGCCATAGCTACAGTATATCCTGTAAAGTATGCAAACACATGTCCTGTAAAACAAAACATGAAAATTAAAGTCCCTCAAAACAGTTAAGGTAGTTTGCCACCTTTTCTTATTCTTAATACTATTCATATTTTATGGAAGCAAAAGAAAAATTACAGGACATAGCAAATATGCCAGGCCAAAGTTTAAGGATCCATCTTGGCCGATTTCTTCATTTTTACTTTTTTTTTTTACTGTTTTGAATACATAGACACCAGGTCCTTATCAGTAGTTATTTCCGGTTGAGATGAAGCAATAGAAGATGTATCAGATTCCTCATCGGTATCCCCCCACACCTTTCATTTAGACAATGCAAAAATTTATTTTCCAAAGGAATAGCACCTCTCTGAACCGATTTGTGTGGAGGAGGATACACTGGGGGTTATGTCTGGCACTTCTTCCAGGCAACTGTTTGTCCCAGTACAATAGGGTGGAGGGGGCCCTGCCTGTAGGATTGAAAAGTTGTACAGGGCCCTCTGCCTCTACCAAATGTTGTGCAAGCAGTTGTTCCTCTGGCTCTGTTTCCACTTGTCCTGTGGGCTCTGATCCCACTATGGTGCCCTCCAGTACCCTAGATGGTCCATCCACTTGTGCCTCAGGGGCGGACTCTATCTCCCTGCTTGGTAACTTTGTAGGTTGAAACACTCTTTATTCTACAGTATCCAAGCTGAGATTATGAGCGGACTCCTCTGCATTTAGGGAAGGCCTACTTGGTGCTAAGGATGGTCTAGCTGTATAACGCTGCTGTGCTCTAAACATCACATCTTTCTGTTCATCTCCTTATGTATTGGGCCGATTGTGCACAGCCCATGAGCAGTTCCTAAATGTATGTCCAGTTTCATTACACATGTTACAAGATAATCAGATTAGGGCAGCCAGCACTAACATGTCCAATTCCCCAACACAGGGAACATTTCATTCTGTCACATGTGTTACTCAAGTGTGTATAGGTTCCACAGCAAAAACAAGACTTGGGCTACCTGGCATAAAATATAAAGCCTCTATCTCATCCCAGTTAAAAGCAGCTGGGCAAATGCTGAATGGGGCCATTCACCCGGGGTACACGAACCCTAATTCTCCACCCCCTTGTCCATAACTGCTCGGAATCCATGATAGGATCTGGATTTCCTAAAATGGTACACTTAGATTTCAGCCAGTGTAAGGTGTCAGTAATACAGACCCTGTCATTTTTGAACAGATCTGTGATCACTTTGAAAGCTGGTTTTGCCAAAGGAAAAACAACAAAAGGAGACCTCAATGGGGTGTATCTGACCTGTTAGTACCTATGCCAGAAAGCTTCCAAGCCACTGTATGTTTTAAAGCTGACATCAAAAATTGGATCTCCTGAAGTATGAATCAGTGCATATACATCGCTTGCTTGAAATTGCTGGCTATTTTTCATCAATTGATTCCTCACATGAATTCTATCAGGAAAAACATCCAGCTCCTCTCCTATATTTAATCCATATCACATTTCTACATTTGACAGGTTTGGGAGAGGGGGGCATGAAATAAGCTAGCATATGTCCTAGAAGGCAGAAGGCCTGTACCTGTAGAGGAAGAACCATGTCCATTCAGGGAAGCCCCTTACTCAGTCTACTGGGGAGGGGGACACCATGCCTGAATTGGTCTGTGGGAGCCTGAGATGAAGGAGAATGCTCCTTGGCTGGTGGGGGTGCTCTCCACAGGATGGCGCTTCCCCTAAAGTCTCAGCAGGAGTGACATCTTGCATAACCAAGTTTGGGTTTTGAGTAAGCTCCAGTGCTGAAGGTATATGTAAAGGACTCAGGCCCTCAGATGCTAGCCCTTGCTCAGGGGATCCTAGCTGGCATGCAGGCACAGATCCTGGAGAACACCATGGTTGCTGACCTGGATCTTTAGCCCAGCCTGCTTGTTCAAGGACTTCAGCAGTCATAAGCCCTGATGCAGAAACATTATTGTCAAAAGATGTAAAGTACGCAACATTGTCTCAGTTTCAGTTGATACTGTAATGAAATCCTTCCCTTTTGTTTCAGACCCACCAGCCTTTTCCCAAATGTAACTTGAGTAACTGTTACAGGGGGAGGGCCTGCTACAATTATCAGCCCTTGAGCACTCCCCCCCATTGTCCATGTATTCATCTGATTGTGACTGAGCCCTTACTGACTCATCCAGATTAGAAATTACCTCGGCCAGATCTGTCTGACCCACATTGTCTCCCACAGAATTGTGCTGTTGTAACTGTACAAGCTGTGAAGCAATATTTATGCTCATACCTGGGAGCATCGCTCCAGAGGTCTGCTCCGTTATTACTGTATCAATCTCAAGTTCCGCTCCTCCAATCCCAGAATGTACTATACAGAAGGCTCCCATTAAATCCTCTAAGATGTCCTGGACTTGTGGAGGTATGGCCACTGACTTTGTTACCAAATGATCCTCCTCCTGAAATGGCAGCAGCTCCAGCTGTAATGCAACCTGCTCTGAACAACCAACTTCCTGTGCCGCACCTTGCTGGTGACTCTCCACCTGACTTCCATCAGGTACGGCATCCCTTTTTACCTGCAATAGATGTTCTTGCCAGGCAATCACTTGGTGAGCTGATGCCACTTTCCCTCTAACTCCAAGAAGAGATCTTCTTCTTCATCTTGCACAGACATCTGTGCAGTCAAGAAAAACTCTGTCAGACCCTCAGAGGTGAAAGCCGTCAGTCCATCAGAATAATCCATATCAACCTCCTGCAGTTCAGAAGCGGGGGGGAGGCCATCCCCCCTGCTCCCTCCATCTCCATCTCATCACTGTCACTGGAGGATGCCATCCAGAAATGTGACAGCAGCTCCCCCTACCAAAATGTAGGGGTGTTTATTAAGGGTAAGAAAATCAAACAAAACCATATATCACCAAATTCATAACAGTATTTACAAGATGTGAAAAAGAAATTAAATCATAATAACAAATCAATTCTTTGTTCCTTAATGAGGTAAATTATAGAAACCATTAAAGAAGTGAGTAGGAAAATAAAAGGGGAAAAAAAAAAAAAAAAAGGAGGTGGAACTTAACAGTTCATATATTACATTCATATATTTATATGTAACCCCCTGTTACCTGGGGTTACTAGAATCCCAGTAAGACCTAGTGGTAGGCAGGGAAGGCAGCTTGTGAAACTCCAGTTAAATGGATTTCACACTGTCTCACTCTGTTCTCAGTCTCAGCTGAGACTGAGGGATGACATCATTTTAGAACTGTTGCAGCTGCATAAGCCACACTGGAATGTTGCAGTTGGAGGTTAGAGCAGAATGTTGGGGAATTTTAAGCCAGTTCTGGTTCAGTCTGACACAGAGTCTGTTGTGCAGCAGAGGTGCTCTGCTGAGGGCAGGCCCTCAGAGCTTTAAGCTCTGTTACAGAGCTACTTTTGATTTTTGGTGTGTGTTTCCACCTGAAGAGGAACACAGGAACTGATAATTGAAGTGGTGGAGACCGCTCGCAATGGTTCAGAGCCCCATCCCTGCAGAGATGGGGGGAAGATGTTGGCCTGTTTTTCAAGGGAAACCCCCCCCCCGGGTCCAGCTAAGGAAAACAAGCTGCCTGTTTGAGTTCTGCTGAGGCACCAGAAGCTCTGAAAGGAAGATTTCTGAGGAAGAAACGCCTGTGGGGCACCTGCAACCAAAGGGTGAGTTCACTCTGAAAAAGGGCCAAGTGTTTTCACCTGAAATAGAAGGAAACTAAGAGGACTGTTACTGTGGGGTCAAGAAATGACAGCCAAGTACAGTTGGAAGATGTGGGGATTGGACTGCTTAACTCTGTGGGGGGGGTCTAGAGTAATGGACAACGCCACCTGTAAGTATGTTCAAGTCCAGCACAAATGGAATGGAAAGAATGTGGGGATTGGACTGCTTAACCTGTGGGGGGTCTAGAGTAATGGACAAAGCCACTTAATTTAAGTATGTTCAAGTCCAGCACAAATGGGAAGCAAGACAAGTAGACTGAATGTGAAATACATTTAGCAAGAATCTACACAGCAAAGCATTAAAGGATGAGGTGTTGACAGTCCAGAGAAATGGCTGGGTATGAATTGTGGGATCAAGAGGTGGGAGACCCCCCATCAGTAGTAACCAAATTCATCTCTACGGATTTGCTCGGAGACACCTGTTGCTTTCTCTCAGGTACTTGGCCAGTGCCTGAGGAAAGTACTCAGACGTGGGATTAAGAGGAAGATTCCCTGATGGAGCCGAGGTGCTCTTAGGTGGTTTAGGGAGCCACCAGAAAATGTCTCCATGATATATGGAAGGTGTCCAAGTGACTGGCAAGGGAGCCAAGACAGGGAAAACCCAGAACAGTGTACAAGTTCGGGCTGTGTGTCCAGTGTGTTGTAGAGCCTGAGGGCTAAAGTGATGAGGATGTGTTCTGGTCTCCTTTAATCTGCATTACCAGGAGTGTAGCCCCGTAGGAGTCCATCTATGCTTTGTTTATTCTGTTTGGATGTGAATAAAAGCCACACTTTAGAATCCCACTTCTGGTATTGGACATTACAGTTATTGCTTCCTGTGTTTGGAGTTACTTGAGTGCCCCTGTGCAGAGTAACCAAACCTAGCCTATGTGCCAAGAGACCTATTCCTCCCTGAACCCAGCCCACCTGGTATTGCTGTCAGATACAAACGGCATACTGGGTAGGGGTAACATATATCAGAAATATTTCTCTGGTCCCTGTTGACCCACTTGAATTATTTAATAAATATTGTGCTGAGAAATGCCTTTGCTTATGTGACTGGTACATCTGTATCTGTTATCCAAGGCATGTTTCTCCAAATGGCATGTAAATGATTACTATTCATTAGCTTTACTTTTGCAAAGTATATATTTGGTAATTCAGAAGTTATTTTCTGGACCTACTCAATATGCAACATAAGCTTCTGTTGGAGAGTATACAAACTCCGAGTGTTCCAAATGCACCATTTAATTACCAATAGTACAATATGCAATGTACTTTTGTTACATTTCTGTCCAGTGCCAGCATAATGTCCCCACATAAGTATTTTATAATTGACTGTAGAAAATCATGGTTCCTGCCAGCATATTGACAGAAAACCCCACAGATTACTAACATAAGTGCAGGTAAAAAATAAATGATCAATAGTTTCCAGCTGTTGAGAACATTGTGGTCTGCTACACATTCGTTCTTCAAGCTGTTTATGCTTCTGATTTGCTTTTATGTTAATCTTGCCATGACAGCTCAGCCAGTGCAAGTCCCACATTTTACAGGGGATTCTATTTTCTTTAAGTAAGTACAGAACAGATGTAGTATACATAGAAGGGCATAATGGATATGTGTCAGCTTCTTGAAAATGATGCGTTAAGATCCACATATAAATATCTGTACTGGGTTTAGTGAGTATCAATTGACTAGTAATTTGCCACTTTTTTATTTTAATGAAAAGCTCTCTAACATAACTTGGGGCATTATTATCTCTTCTTAAGGGTCCTAAAGTACCTGTAACCTATTGTCTAAACCATATGTCACAGGAGGCATGTAGGAGCGGAGTCCAACTATGATCTGTATATAATAATAAAGGTTTCAGGGTTGTTTGTATAAAAATACTATAAAAAATACTATGGGATTGACCATCCCCAGGCCTCCCTCTACAATAGATAAATACAATATATTTATTTTGATGGGGTTAAGTCTACAACCCCATATTGCTTGGAAAAAAGAAACGCTTGGCATGGTTTCCAGTGTCTGTGGTGGGGGAAAAACATGACTAATATATAGAAAAATAGGTAACGGGTATGATTTGATCAAGTGTATCCATTTATGTTTGCTTAGGGGCCATTTATTCTATTGTGAGACCAGATTTTTCCCTTGTTGTAACTTAGGTTCCCAATTCAAAATATCAGAATGTTCTTGTCCAAATGTAATACCTAAACTTTTTATTGAGTCAGTAGTAAGTTATATTCCCATTACTTTCACCTGTCTTTTCCCCTCATGACCTAACTGACTTCCAAAACATTTGTTCAGATTTAAAGTTGCCCCTGAATAAGAACCATAGTTGCTGTATATCCTAATTGCTTCCTCTGCTGATTGTGTGTCCTGAACCAAGATGCAGAGATCATCTGCATATGCTATTTCTCTGTGAATTTCCATATTATTAGGAGTGTAAATAGGGTGCAAGGTGGGAGCAGAGTTTAAAATGTGTAGTAAAGAGTCAATGCAAAAAGCATAAATGAGAGGGCTTAAGGGACAGCACTGTCTGACTCCTTTAAGGATTAGTATCATAGGGCCTTTCCATTCTTTTACAATAGGTGTGACTGTAGTTGTTTTAAAGAAAGTCTGAATCCAAGTAATACATTTCATCAGAATGCCATATTTCATAAGAGTGGCCCATAAAAATTGATGGCTGACAGAATTGAATGCCTTTTGTTGGTCTAATGACAATAAGAATCTAGACATTTTATTTTTGGGGCTTAATTCAATCAGTTCCCTGATCAAAATCAGGTGTTCTGTGACATTCCTACCTGGGACACAACAGGCCTGTGCTGTTGTAATAAGTGATTTAATCCCCTTTTTTATATAAATAAATCAATATACCATTCGGCATTCTCAATGATGGTGATTGTGTCACCAAAAGACTAGTGAACACCTTTGCCAATTCTGGGCTTAACTCTGTCCCAGTGACTTTATATAATTCACTGGTCAATCCATCACTCCTGGGGGCCTTGTCTATAGTTAAAGAGGAGATAGCTTCTTCTGCCTTTGCTGGTGAAATCTCTTGTAATAGAGCTGTTTCTAAATCTTTAGGAAAGAGTTGTGCTTGGAAGGAAGTAAAAAAAGCTTCTAATGTTGTTTTGTTAGTAGGTGCTAGTTGAAAGAGATCCGAGGTGTATAGGGTAATAATTTGTAACAAAGTGTGTGTGTGCCAGTATTCAGTGTGTTCGTGTGGTCCAAGAGATCATCCATATGTTTTTGTTTATTGAGGGCATTGCACCATTCAAAAGGACAGATCATTCCCTTCTTTCCTTGCGTGCTGAATTTTTGTTGTTGCTGTAATCTGTGTGCTTGTTGTATATGGAAGGATGCCATTTGTTTTTTTGTGTTCTGTTTCTGAGGCTGGAGGTTTTGATTTGTGGTATAAGTAAAGGTTAATCATTTTTGTATCTGACTCCTATTTTGTACGTATTTAAAATAGGTATCATTTCTTACTGATTTGCTTTTGCTTTCTAATAAATTCTTAAGATCAGCAATCGTATCTTCCCACCATAACACTGGGGTGTCACACATTTCAAATACCAATTAACTTACTTCTAAAAAATATTGCAAAATCTGTTGGGTGTCTGGTTTTATCAATAACGAGGAATTAAGTTTCCAGGTCCCTGGGCCATTGGGGGCTGTAGCTACATTCCCCAGTCATATATGTAGAATATTGTGGTCTGAAAATTCTGTAACTAATATCTGAGATATGTGGCTATGCAATGTTGGGGTAATGAAGAATAAATCTATTCTGGTAGATAATGGGCCTTTATGAAATGTGGGGTCGGGTTTTCCTGTGGCTAAGTATGCATCTAGTAAATTGATATTATGAATCATTTCTCGAAGGAAAGTCATATCACAGAACACCTTTTTTGTTGCTGTATTTGCCCCTCTATCTTTGAGAGATAATCCACAATTAAAATCACCCTAAGTATCACATTTTGAGAGGAGTGTAGATATGGCTGTATGGCTTGCAACAGTTTGATTCTTTCAGCCTTTGACTGCACTGCATAAACATTTACTAAACAAAATAACACATTCTGAATTTTTACATCCAGTATAATAGTTCGACCTCGAAACAGATCTACAAGTTTAATAAGTTGTATATTGACATTGTTCAACAATATAGCAACCCCTGAGCATCTATCCTGTCCCAAGGATTAATATGATGGTCAGACATGCCAATTCCTTAAGACCTGTTGTAATTCAGCAGTGGTATGGAGCCGTGTGTCCTGCAAGAAAAAAATACAAGTTGCCAGAGACTACAACTTGCAGAACACTGCTGGTCTCTTCTTAGCATTTTTAATGCTATTAATATTATTAGAAAAAAGAGGTATGGAAGGCTGCATTCATGAACAGGCAAAAAAAAAAGAGGAAGATGTACATTAAAACAATACCAGTACTGTTATGTGAATACTGCTTGTTTATGCACGTTTCTTCTGTATTTGTTTACCCTCCACTCCCTGTAACCGACGTGGAGCCTTTGCAAAAGAGTCTGTGACTCAAAGGATTGTAATTCCGATTATATTCAATAAATAAATAAATAAAGTAAAATACTAAAATCATGTGGGTTTCATTAAAGATTTCCTGGTTACTCTAGTATGTTTCTACTTAACTTTGGCCTTTTTTGTGGGGGGGGGGTCAGTTGGTGCTGTTGCTATCAAGGAAGAGTCCTCTACATTGGAGCCCCGGTCTGGTATAGATGACCAGACAGAGGAGTCATCTGACTCATCCTCTGAAGCTCCTCTCTCTTCTGACAAAAGTGCAAACTTGTTGTCAATGAGTAGATCTGAAATTGTTGAGACTTCAGGTTGAGGTTGGCTCCAAGACTGTCTACGTCTGCCAGCTTTTTGTACTTGGCACCTGCTCATGTTGTGGCTGTGGAAGTGGGGGGGGGGGCATTGTCACCTGTTCAGGATCAGCATTGTTTGCAATTTCCATTTCTGCATCCAGTTCAACAGTAAGGGGCCTCTCAATTGCTACAGACTCTGGGTGTTGCTGAACTGAGGCTGTGACCTCTTGAGCAGTTTCCCTGACCTCTGTCTCCAGAGGTTGGGCCACTGGGGTGGTTGTATGGGGGGGGGTCATTGTTTAAGCTTTTGCCCTTTGCGCTATTGCCACTAACAGCCTTTGCTCTTCTCTATTAGCTTGTTCGGGTTGGTTATGAGCAGCTCAGGGGCAGGTGTGATAGGTATGACCTCCGGTGTCACATAAATTGCAGACTTGCTCATTTTGACATTGGCCAGTAGTGTGGCCCAACTCGTTATACAACGTACATTTTAAGCATTCACATAAGCTGCTCAAGTGTCCTGTTGATCTGCAGCAGTAACAGGCTTTGGCCTGCCTTGCATAGAACAGGACATCCCTGTCTCTTCCCCCCAAAAAACAGTTTGGAAGGTGTTGAAGTCCAGCATCATCTGTGTTCAAGATCACTCGGATCCTTCAACCACCTGTCCATATGTGGTCATCAAAAATTGCCTCCAGATTGCCTTGTAATGTGTAACACTGTTTAAGCCAGTACACAAGGTCAATAACACTGACCCCCTCATTGCAGAATAACACTGTAATGGTTCTGTGGGCCAGTTTCATCAGAGGAATTACTTCAAATGGTATCCACAAAGTGGATGTCTTCAAAGTGTTAAATTGAGTCCAGAATTTCTGTAGGCCACTCCCCTGTTTGAAACTAACATCAAATGTGGGTTTCCTTGACACATGAATAAGTGCATATACTTCCGCTGCTGGCTACAAAGATATGGTCTGATGGCATTATGCTGTTTAGCAGGATTAGTCGGGGCTTGAAATAAGGAAGCATAAGATCTGGTGTTAGAGTTTTATCATGAATCAGTATTCTGTCATGCAGAATCCTCTTGTGGAAGTATGCCTACAAGCGGGTTGTGAGTGTTAGCATTTGCTGATGAACTGCCTGGCCTTTCTGCCATGCAATGTGCTGCAGCTGGTTCCACCCTTGGAGGGGGCGGCACGGCAGGTATAATCAGTTGTAGGTTTTGGGTGAGCTGTAAGCCCTCTGGAAGATGTAAAGGGGAATGAACAACTTAAATATAGCCAGTGTTAATATTTTTCATTTCAGAACTAGATTTACTGTGGGCCTTGTTTGGATCTTGTGGATTTCTGTTATCAGGTAAACTCAGTGCTCTGCCAGATATTGGAATGGGTGAAGAACCTGACACCCAGTGACTTCTAATGTTAACTTTTTCCCATGCTGCATCCTGCAAGGACTGATCTACTGACCAGTTATTTACTGTATTTAGTGATTCAGATTGCGTGGGGTCTTGTCTTAGACCAGGCTTAAAGCCTGATATTGCCATTCCCGGTGAGACCCCTTGTTTTTGATTTAAGTTCCCTTTAAATGTAAATAAATTCATCTTGGTGGTACTTACCATGAAAGAGAAGGTTTGCTGACCATCCATTTGTACCACACACTCTCCCTCAATCAGTTCCAATACTGCTTGTTGGTCAGAAGAGTGCAAGGCAGCTGTGTCAGCTGTTAGCAGCTGGGCTTCTGTATCTATGATGGCCCTTAACAACCATCTGCCATTTGTGTTGTGCTGCTATTGTATCGTGCAATTCCTTTTTTCTTTATAGAAAGCGTTCCTCTTCCATGGAGAGAAGTGCTTGCAAATCCTTTGTCTGGTCTGTAGGTAAGTTTAGTAATTCCAGTCAGGAGTCATCCACTTGCTCACTGGTATTTCCTGACGTTTCGATGTTTAATTTTTCTTTAAAAAAAAAAAGGTTTCTTGTTCGCAAGTTGGGACAGCTTCTTCAATAATTCCTGCCACATCATAAAACTGGTTGGTCTTGATTGCTGGGGAGGAGGCAAAAGACAAGACCAGCTCCTCTGCCTCCTGGATGTCCATTCCCTCCACAGGTGTCTCCAGATTGCCCATCCCACTGACCAGAGGTTCCCCTACAGGTGAGTAGGGCAAGTTTTTATTGACATCAGATCAAGAATAAATACATACATATACAAAATAATACAAAACCATAATTCGGTCATCAAAACAAAAACACTTTATGACAGTTATCATAACCAAACATAACAGTAATAATAAAGAAAGTATTTACAGTTTTCATATGCAGTTATCTAGGCTAACAAGGTGACCTAAATCTTTTTTTCAATCTCTAAATCAATTACTAAATCTTGTTACTGACCTATTGCTGCAACCTTGAGTAGCTCACCTTACTTGAACTTAATAAACTTAAACAGCCCTTTCCACCACTTCTGTTCCTTGCCAGGGGGTGATTTAAAACATCCTTTCTGCACACAGAGGTCATTGCTTGTTCCATCATAGTACAGTAAGTTTCATATGCCATAAGATTCTGATAGAGGACGCATTGGCATCTGGCTTGCCAAAAGTAATATTTTAGGCAGCAAAATAAAACAGCTAGGGTCCCTTTATCGTGTTGCTTAGTAGCTAAGGATAGTGACTGAGAATTAACATTTCATAAGTTAATGAATTTAACCAAGCCAGCTTCCATCTCTTCCCCATAAATGCCAATAATGTCTTTACATATGAACATGAGAAGAGGAAATGTTCCATGGAGTCTTCCATAGCCTGACAGGAATTTTATGGACAGCTCCATTCTTCTTGGGCCTTATGTTTGAGATTGCCCCTAATATTTAGTCTTCCGTAGACTGAAAGCCATAGAATTTCCCACACGTGGACTGGAATTCTTTTGTTATTTAATTGATGTAGCACCCCATGAATCAATGTCTGAGGAAAATTCTTAAATTCAGGTTCAGTTGGATATTTGTGATACATGATGTGGATATATAATTTAGGCTCAGAGAGTTGACATATTTGGGATTTAGTTAATTTCCACTTATATATCTTTTGTAAAGCTGATCTAATACACTCGGGAACTTTAATGTAGGGAGCGAGCTTTGGGGCCTCCGGTCTGCTCCATGTCTGGAAATAAGCCAGTAATGTGTTATAACTCCAAAGATGATGTATGGTATTAGCTGGTATGAGTGCAGTCTTTATAGATTGAGAAATGAATAGGGCATAAATGAAGGTGATAGGGTTCACCATCCCCAATCCCCCTTGAGCTTTTGATAGGTAAGTATAACACTGCTTGACAGGATTTAACCTGCTCCCCCAGACCATCCTGAAAAAACAAGCATATATTCTAAACTCCAGTTTTGGGGAGGGGGGTCATGGCCACATAAAGACAAGGAATAATAAATCTCTTAATAATGTGAACTCTTTTGATTTTGGAAAGCTTCCACTTTTTCCATCGTGTGATTTTGTTTTCTACGTTTTGTATGACAGTTTCCCAGTTGTCGAGAGGAAGGTTTTCAGGCCCAAACAGAATCACAAGAATCCTCAGGGGGTCTGGAGTAAACATTATACTGTTGATTTTACCTATGTCATGGATTGGGGGTCCTATAGGCTATTTTCAACTTCCTGTGCTTGACAGTAACATAATGTGTGTATTAAGTCCCTAGACTTTTTAAACCTTGCCTTAAGCACATTAGACTCAAAAAATTCAACCCTGAACCTTGCATACATTTTCCTTTGTTTGGGCTTTTCCAATATATCAAGATAATATATATATATATATGTATTAGTACATTATTGCTGTACCATACAGCAATCATGACATCCTTATTTTTTTTTAAATCAATCCTATTATATCTTTTAACCAGTAATTTCTTAATATACTTTTTATATTGCATTGATATTGTGACATTTTTGCATGTCCATTCTAACAGAGAATCCAGGCCAATTGAACATAGAATATTTTCTGCTTTCAGCAACCAGGAAGATTCCCAACAATCTTTCTGTTTCCACATTTTTTTCTCCTCTAGACATTTCTAGCTGTTCTATTTTCATTTTGTCCATTAACTTGATCCAGTAATTTGTTACCTGTGACTCTGCTAATGCCTTCAAGTTACTAAGTCCTATTTCAGTTCTAACAAAAGTTGATGGAATTGTTGGGGGAAATCCTACATATGATTTTTGATTTCTTAGTTTAATATTTTTTTCACATAAATGTGCAAGAATAAAACAGTTGTTCATAGTTGAATATGTTTGCCGGAAATTTGCCAGAAATGGTGGCAACTAATGTAATTTATTATTCAGCCAAGAAGTATTCTGGCTAACAATTTTCCAGCTGTGTCCAAGAGGCTTATAGTGCTATAGCCCTTTCAGTTGCACTTACTTCCCTTCTTATAAATAGGCACAATTGCCACCCCTCTGCAAGATTCAGGTATAAAGTTTTCATACCTGGTCAATGCTTCAACAAATTGGATCACTCTTCTGGTATCACCTGCCTTCCCTTTGCATGCAAACTTGACTCACTCACTGCCTATGTATGCCCTAGCTCTTATCTCTCCCGGGTCATCTTTAACCACCCCCGGGCCCATGTGTTTTTACCGATTGTCACCATGCTGTGTATCCTGATATTTCACTGTATGCAGAAGTTGTATTAGTCACCTCACTGTATGTAAAATTGTATTGTCACTGTACCTGGAAAACTTGAGTCTGTAACTCTCCCGGGTCACACCCGAAAATAGAATGTCAACACTCTATGTATTCTGATATTTCGCTATATGCAAATGTTGTGTTAGTCACTTCACTGTATGTAAAAATTGTATTGTCACTGTGCCTGTAAAAACTCAAGTCTGTAACTCTCCTGGGTCGCACCTGAAAATAGGCACTTGGATGTCTAGTGTGACTTACCCGGTAAACAAAAGCAAATAAATAAATAAATATATACATTTGTTATACAAAGAGAATAAAATTTCTGCCCATTGATCCATTTTACTTTGAAATAGTTCACCTGGCATCATATCTGGACCTAGGGCTTTATTAAATTGCAATTGTTGTATCGAGTCCAAAACTTCTATTTTTGTTATTTGAGTAAAATTCAACTTAATCATGACTTTAACCAAAGCAAGCTATGTCCTGTTTTCATGCCTATTTAGCATAACTTTTGTGAAGTAATTTACCCATTCTTGTGCCAAGACATAGTTTTATATTTCTATCGAGTCCTTACAGCCATATGCCACTAAGGCCCAGACATTTTTACTGTCATTTGTTTCTATTGCAACTAACATTTCTTCCCACTGAGACATATAATATTCTTTTTTCTTTACTATCAATAATTTCCTATACTCTTTTCTTAGTATTTTTAAATTATCTTTTGTCTGTACAATAGGATTTTGTCTATAACTCCTTATTCCTTTTATTAAATGACTTTTCAGTATCTTACAATCATTATCAAACCATCCTCTCTTTTTGTTCCCTGGTTTGAAAGTTCCTTCTCCGTACAATTTGTCCTGAATTTCTTTAAAGAAGATTTTTAAAGTGTCATAGAGCATAAGGGAGTCCATATGATCCATACATAATATTATGTTTTCTCTAAACTCTTCCAAGTGTTTTCTTAAATGTAAATCCAGCATTTCAGACCAAACTAGTCTTTTATTATATCTAATTCATATTAGGTAATATTTATATTAATTTTAATAAAATTCAGACTACTTTCTACTTTCTTCATATAACAAATGACTGGGAGATGATCACTTTCAGTTCTGGTTGGTATACTCATATAATGCTACCACTCCACAGGTCCTCTCCAGCATATTAAATCTAAATCTGTATTTTCTTTATCTGATATGTAAGTGGCCGTGCCATTATTATCTCCTTTTAATCTCCCTTTTAGTATATATAACCATTGTTCTTTAATATATTCTGAAGTTTTCTACCATTAGGGGTAATTTTCTCATCTTTTGTCTGACATCTTAGATCAGCTACCTCTGGGCACATCCATTTCCTGAACATACTGGCCCAGATATTCAAACTGCACCATTGTGTGGTGCAAGCCCCTGTGCCACTCAAAATAGTTGCGCAGGGGTGTGGCCAGGGCGATATTCAATGGAGTTGTGCTATGGCACAACATCTTTGAATATTGCCCCCTGGCCACACCCACTGTGCATGGTGCAGTGGAACTGCACCACCACAAGTGGTCAGAGTGCAGCATTGAGATGCGGTGGTGTAAGTTCCATTGCGCCATGCACAGCACCTGCGATATTCAAAGGGTGACATGCAAATGGGGCCATAATTTATGAAAGGTGTGGGGGGGTCATTTGTATCTAATTATGGCTCCATTTGCATGCCATTAGCATGCAGGTGCACTGATCCCTGATGACTTGCACCTGGCACCCTACCAGGCAGCAGCCGTGGGGGACCGACACCCCCTGCAGCCTGATCACGGGCATAATAGTATCCCCTCAACCCCTCTGCAGCCCGATCATGGGCAGAACAGTATTCCGTCCCCCTCAGCAGCCCGATCATGGGCATAATATTATACTTCCCCCCCAGCAGCCCGATTGCGAGCATAACATTATACTTCCCCCTCCATTAGCCCGATCGTGGGCACAAAACATCCCCTCACCCTTCCGAGTAGCCCGATCATGGGCATAAAGTTATCTCCCCAAAGTCCAAGATCCCTGGTGGTCCAGTGGACGCGAGAAGCCAGATTGTGGGTGGCATCCTCAACCCCCTGGCGTCCACAATCCCTGGTAATCTAGTGGCCCCCACCCACCATGAGCCCACCACCTGCACCCTCCCATCAGCCAGTGGGCGGTAGCACCCACCCACCTGCGCCCACCGCCCACCGATTGACAGCTCAGTAGGGCTGCATGCCCATTAGTTCAGAGCAAGAGCCAATGGGTGTGCAGCCATACCATATAATCCAGTCCAGATATGTGAATGAATGGATTCATTCACATATCTGAACTGACTTTAACAATATGGGCTGCATGCCCATTGGCTCTTGCTCTGAACCAATGGGCGTGCAGCCCACTGAACTGTCAGCTGGCAGGTGTGTGGCAGGTGGGTGGGGTGCTGCCATCTGCTGGCTGATGGGGGCGGGGTGGTGGGGATCTGTGGGTGGGTGGGGTGGGGGCCACTAGATCACCAGGGATTGTGGACGTGGGGGTTGAGGATGCCGCCTGTGATATGGCTTCTCATGGTCCACTGGCTCACCAGGGATCTTGGACTTTGGGAGATAACTTTTATGCCCATGATCGGGCTACTAGGGGAGAATAACTATGCCCATGATCGAGCTACTTGGGGGACATTCGGTTATGCCCGTGATCTGGTTAATGGGGGGGAGTATAACATTATGCCCATGATCGGACTGCTGGGGGGGACACTTCAGCCCATGATTGGGGCATGGGGGTGCCACCAGGTGCAGCAGGAACAAGTGGGGGGCCACCCACAGGTGGCAGCTGCTGTGTTGCACCCTGCAATGCGGCAGCTCACCTGTGGGTGGCTGTTGACTTGATCCTTTTTTTTCTGCATAAAGTTGTGCAGGCACAGGTAGGGGGTGCACCTGCATAACTCTGCATGGCTCAGCTGAATATCAGGCTGTGCAGTTTATGCATGGTTCCTCCCCCTTCGGTTGCACATGCCTTCATTATCATTGCGCTGTTGCTCAGCATGATTTGGGGGGCGCAACTGCCTCCTGCTGAATATTGCAGAATGGCGCATTTCAGACTTGCACAGGTGCAATCCTATTGCACATGGCTCAACTCTTTTGAATATCTGGGCCACTGTCTAATATTCCATCAAAATTACCTATTCTAGTGTTAAAATCACCTAATAATATTAGATAATCCTCTGGGTGTTCCATGGAAATTTCAGAGATAGTTTTCTCCAATAAAGTCCAGGCATTCTCTGTGAAAAAATGTGATTTAGGTGGAGGAATATAACATGAAACCAGCATTAACTTTGTTTTATTTATATGTATCTTAAAAACCATAAAATACTATTTTTTTTAAATTTCCTCTATACTATCAAAGATTCCAATCTTAATGCAAGTGATTAATCCCCCAGCGCTCCTCCCATATTTTGTAGTCTTTTGACTAGCACTGACCACACTTGGGAGACTTCAGTACCTGGCTATGTACTGTTCAGAAAAGACCGAGGTGCAAAAAGGGTGGAGGGATGGAATGGCCCTGTATGTCAATCAAAATGTCAAAGCTACAGGAATTCAGAATACACATAAGGAGCCAGAAGTACTGTGGGTCACCCTGGAAACAGGAAATGGGACAGCCACAAGAACTGGGGTTGTCTACAGGCCCCCAAGACCAGGGGAAGAGCATAGACACATTACTGTTAGAAGATATACAAAACATGACAGCTAAAGGGGAGGTTCTGATAATGGGACACTTCAACATGCCAGATACAAATTGATCAATACTAGCAGGAACATCTACCAGAACTAGACACATAGTGGATTCCCTGCAGGGGGAGGGTCTCAAACAACTGGCAGAACATCCCACATGAGACAGGGCTATTCTAGATCTAGTACTGACTAACGGGGAAAGAATCACAGATCTCCAGGTAGACGGTCACCTGGGGGCCAGTGACCATCACATGGTATAGTTCAAGTTGGCCACTAGAACTAAATCATCCCATTCCAAGGCAAAAATATGGGACTTCAGAGGAGCTGACTTTGATACGATGGCCAACAGAGTTAAGCTAGCCTGGCAAGAAGAAATACAGGTGAGGGGGTAAAGGTAAAGTGGGCAAACATTAAGGATGTAATACTTGAAGCAACATCCCATTGTGTTAGAGAGAAAAGCAAGAGCAAAGAAGAAGGAAACCACTTTGGTTCTCAAGAACAGTAGCAGAAAATGTCCAAGCCAAAAGGCTGGTCTTCAGGAAATATAAGGAAATGCAGTGGGATAAAAATAGGGAGGTATACCAAACTTCCCTAAGGGAAGCGAGGAAGGCAGTAAGGCATGCAAAGGCCAAAAGTGAGGAAACACTAGCATGAACAGTAAAAGAAGGTGACAAGACTTTCTATAGATACATTAGTGAAAGGAGAAAGTCCAGAGGGGGTATTGCTAAGATCAAAGCGGATAAAGGGGAGTGTGAGGAGGAGAACCAAGGAAAAGCATCTATCCTAAATAGATACTTCTGCTCAGTATTTACTGAGGAAAAGGTAGAAAAGGGCCCATAGCTCAGCACCATGGAGACAGGGTTGAGGGAGGTGTGCACTAGTCCCTTCACAAAAGAAAGGGTCCTACAAGAGCTCACTAAGCTCAGGGTGGACAAGGCAATGGGACCTAATGGCATATATCCAAGAGTACTAAAGGAGCTAAGAGTGGAACTAGCAGAGCCATTGTCAGAACTGTTTAGTGAGTCTCTGAGCACAGGAGAGGTCCCAGAAGACTGGAGAAGGGCTCATGTGATACCGCTCCACAAGAGAGGTATCAGGAAGGAGGCAGGGAACTACAGACCAGGCAGTGTTACCTCAGTAGTGGGCAAGATTATGGAGGCACTCCTTAAGCAAAGGATAGTGCAACACCTGGAATCCATAGGAGCACAGGATCCAAGATGGCATGGGTTTACAACCAGAAGGTCCTGTCAAACTAATTTCATAGATTTCTTTGACTAGGTAACCAGAGTGGTGGAACAAGGGGGAGCAGCTGATGTCATCTACCTTGACTTCAGCAAAGCTTTTGATACTGTTCCACATAGAAGATTGATTAATAAGCTGGGTAGGCTTGGGCTGGGTCAGAAGTTGGTCAACTGGGTGATAAACTGGTTGGCGGGCAGAAAACAGAGAGTGGTGGTAAATGGTATACAGTCAGAAGAGATGCAAGTCACAAGTGGGGTACCTCAGGAATTAGTCCTGGAGCCCGTCCTCTTCAGTATCTTCATCAGTGACATTACAGATGGACTGGAGGGTAAGGTTTGTCTGTTTGCAGATGACTCCAAGATCTGCTATAAAGTAGATGATCCAGATGCTGGACAGAATGAGAAGAGATCTGGATAAACTGGCAAAATGGTCAGAAGAGTGGTAACTGGGGTTTAATGCAAAGAAGTGCAAGATCATGCACATGGGGAAAAGAAACCCTGAAGCCACCTATAGGTTGGATGGGGAGTTGCTGGCAATCACAAGAGAAGAAAGAGACTTGGGCATCATCATCACAGATGACCTGAAATCATCCAGGCAGACCACTAAAGCAGTAGGTAAGGCTAGGGAGATGTTGGGGTGTATTAGTAGGGGTATCACAAGTCATAAGAGGGAGGTAATAATCCCTCTTTACAAGACAGTTGTTAGGCCTCATCTGGAGTACTGCATGCAGTACTGGAGGTCGTACCTTCACAAGGACATTAACAAAATGGAGGCAGTCCAGAGAAGGGCAACCAAAATGGTGCAGGGACTGCATCAGAAAACATATGAGGACAGATTAATGGAGCTTAATATGTATACCCTAGAGCAAAGGAGGGAGAGAGGTGATATGATCAAAACATTCAAACACCTTAAGGGCATTAACAAGGTGAAAGAGTCTAACATGTTTCAATGCAAGAAAAGTAGCATGACAAGAGGACACAGCATGAGATTAGAGAGAGGCCAATTAAGGGGTAATGTGAGGAAGTTCTTTTTCACATAAAGGGTGGTGGATGCATGGAACGGCCTACCTCAGGAAGTGGTGGATATGAATATAGTGCAGGGCTTCAAACAGGCACATGACAGGCATAAGGAATCAATAAAGATGAGTATGAACAGATAGACCATTGACAGAGCACATGCCTATGGCACATTCATAAGGTAGAAAAAATGAGCAGACTTGATGGGCTGTCATCTTCTATGTTTCTATTGTTTTGAGTACATTTATATTTTTGGAGATTTCATGTAGCCTTGATATTATCTCTGAAAAGTTAGAGATCTTCCTGGGGAACTTGTAAGATACTGGTATATAACTATACCATTTGTAAAAAGTCCTGATCAAACAACTGGAAATAGAAGACTGTTTAATGTCATTTTATAATATGATGCACTGAGTGTGTATTTACTGATTTGCTGGGTAATTCTACCTCATTGTGATCTGTGGGGTAGGAGGCAGCATCATGTGCTTTCTGAATCAGTAAAGCTGGACTGATAACAGTGGCTTTGTTCTTGGCTGCCCAGGAGCATTCTGGGAAGGTGTGCCCAGTTTCTTCACACAGGTCACATTTGGTTAGATTTGCACATTGGGTACTGATGTGATCCACCTCTCCACAGTTATCACACCTCAGTTTATCACATGCACTGGAGAGGTGGGTGCATGACCTGCACTTATAACATGCCCGGGGCTGCCCTGCATAAAAACACATGACCCTATCCCTGCCTAACAGAAAAGTATTGGGACTATGTTCAATTTCATTCTTGCAATTTGACCTTAAACTTCCATCCCCTGTCCAGAATATCTCTGAATCCAGTATTGCCTCGGGGACACTCAACACATCGCATTTTTGTGACAACCAGTATGTAATATCATCAACATGCTCACTCTCATTCCTAAACATTACTGTAACAAACTTGATCCATGGTTTCATAAGAAGTATGTCTAGGAGGGGGGACCATAAGGGAGAAAATTTTACTAAGTCGTACCTTTGACAGAATAATTCCAAAGCATAAGAAAATCTGAAGCTAACATCAAAATTATCCTCACCAGATATGTTAATGAATGCAAAAACATCTTTGGGTGAGAAATGCAGTGATTCTTTCAAACAATAGTCTGCCTGCATAATGCCTATCCTGTCTTGTTTCTAGCTCCCCTTAGTACCGTATCCTTACAGTGTTCCTCCTAGTGGCAGCTTCTTTTTTGTTCTGGTAAATAATTCTGACAACAGTGGTCTCTGAAAGGGAGTTTCCCATGACCTCCCAGACTCCACATTGTCTGCCTTTTCTGTTTGGGCCTGAGACCTCTTATGTTCAGTTTGGTGCCCCACTATGGGTGGGTGAGTGGGGGTGGGGGGGACCCTGTGTCAGACAAGGCCTCTTGTAACTGCTTTGAGTCATTTATACAATTAGTAGTTTCAGACACTTTTGAGTCCAAAATAGTCATGGAAATAGTATCATCCAGAGGAGTTGACAAATCTGAATCCGTTGCAGGTACCTGGGGCTGTACTGATGGGTGCCATTCTGGGGTATTTTGAGAAAAATTGTTAGTTTACCACTCTGGGTCAGGAAGCCTTTGGCCATTTGGTAATTTCTTCCATCCTGCCTCCAGTAATGCTTTCTCTGGAGATCACTGTGAGAAAGAATCTGAACTGAAAGGTTTTAATGCAAAATATTATGTATAACTGCAACAGTAGATTTTGGCTTTGAAGCATCTGTAGAACAACCAGGGATTTCTTCAATTAAATATTCACTGAACTCTGTAGTATTGTGGGGAATGTTCCTCTTGGCTGAAGTCATTGTAGCCCTTTTTAATTTAGTTCCTTCTACTGGCTAAGCCTTAGAGGGCTGAGGCAGTGTGGTAAAGGAAAAGGTAGTCAGGCCCACTTGCCTGTGAGTGTCCGTTTGAAACACAGTTGCAGGTTTCATATGATTAATCTTAGACTTAGACTCATGTTTCACTGGAGTACAGTTAACTTGTCCCTTAGAATAATTTATTGCAGCAAGATGAGTCTCTTCACTCTCAGCGGTATCATTTTCACAAGATTCTAAGTCTGGGGGTAGAACATTAGGACTGTCTTGCTCGCTCGCTAGGCTGAAAGCTTCTTGCGATATGAGGACAGAGGAGGAGGTTAGCTCCTTTGCCTCAGTCACCAGCTTCCTCTCTCTGAGTTGCCGTCTTGGTAGACAGCCAGCAATTCCCCTACAGGTGAATAGGGGAACTTTTTATTCACATAACATCAAAACCAAAAATTTTGAAACAATGTTAATTCACACATAATCACATCTAATACATAAATAATAAAGACAAAGTATTAAATTCATACTTTTAGCCATATAACAGAAAATGTATACCAAACATATACAGATTATAAATGCCACCTATAACCTACAATCCCCTCTCACCTTATATCCTTCATTTATATTTGATAAAACCCTATAACCCTTTCCACCACTTAATCATAAGGTGGCTAGCATTTGTTTTACAATCCTTCATATAGACTCCATTCATAGCTTGTTCAACTAGTTTCTTAAAAATCCCATAATGCATCTTTGTTTGTTGTAATACCCATTGGCATCTCGCCTGCCAAAGATAATATTTTAAACAGTAGAAGAAAACCAACAGAATGTCATAGTCATACCTACTCAATAACTGAGGGCAATGTTCTAAAACCAAGGATCCTTGTGAAAGTTGTGTAACCCATTTTAAATGCCATTCAGTAGCTAAAAAGTTCCATAATTGTTTAGCATATGAACACGTAAATAAAAAGTGTTCCATAGATTCTTCCTGGTTCTGGCATACATTATAAGGACAATTTATCTCATATCTGGCCTTATGCTTAGCGTTGCCTCATAAATTCAACCAGCCATATGCTGCTAACCATACGATTTCCCACATAGCAATGGGGATCCTATTGTTATGTAACTGTTTTAATACTCCCTGTTTCAGTACTGCTGAACAATTTTTAAACTCAGGTTCTGTAGGGTAAATGGTCCCCATATTATATCCATATAGCTGGGGTCCTGACCTATTAATAATATGTGTTTTTGTCAGATGCCATTTATGCCAAATTTTTATTACAGGTTTAATATACTCTGGAACTGCCATCCTTGGAATTAATTTTGGTGGTATCTCCTCTCCCCAATTAACAAAGAAGTTTTCCAGAGTATCATAAAACCACCAATACTGTAAACCTTGAGTAGATACTAATCCCATTTTAAGGTTCTGCGCTATAAATAAACTGTAAACAAAAATGAAAGGTTCAATCATACCCAGTCCCCCTTGAGCCTTAGAAAGGTAAGTAAAACATATTTTTATTGGGTTCAGCCTACTTCCCAACACCATTTGGAAAAAGCAAGAATATACTCTTGTTTCCAAACATGATGGTAGGGGGAATATCAATGCCACATACAAAAGAGAAGGTAAAATAAATTGTTTTCTGTATGAGTACTCTTCTAAGTTTGGACAATCCCCATGATTTCCACCTATTCACTATTAATTCCATAACTTGTAAGGCTGTTTCCCAATCAAGAAACACAGAAACATAGAAACATAGAAGTTGATGGCAGATAAAGACCGCAAGGCCCATCCAGTCTGCCCATTTCTTTTTCTACCTTATAAATGTGCCATCGGCCTTTGCTCTGTCAATGGCCTATCTATTCATACTCATCTGTATTGCTCCCTTATGCCTATCCCATGCCTGTTTGAAGCCCTGCACTGTATTCATATCCACCGCTTTCTGAGGTAGGCCGTTCCATGCATCCACTGCCTTTTCTGTGAAAAGAAAGTCCTCATATTACCCCTTAATCGGCCTCCCTCTAATTTCATGCTGTGTCCTCTTGTCCTGCTATTTTTCTTATATTGAAATGTTAGACTATTTCACCTTGTTAATGCCCTTAAGGTGTTTGAATATTTCGATCATATCACCTCTCTCCCTCCTTTTCTCTACGGTATACATATTGAGCTCCGTTAATCTGTCCTCGTATGTTTTCTGATGCAGTCCCTGCACCATTTTGGTTGCCCTTCTCTGGATTGCCTCAGTTTGGTTAATGTCCTTGTGAAGGTGTGGCCTCCAGTACTGCACGCAGTACTCCAGATGGGGCCTAACCAGTGTCTTGTAAAGAGGGATTATTACCTCCCTCTTCCGACTTGTGATGCCCCTACTAATACACCCCGACATCTCCCTAGCCTTACCGACTGCTTTAGTGGTTTGCTTGGATGATTTCAGGTCATCGGTGATGATGATGCCCAAGTCTTTTTCTTCCCTTGTTACTGCCAGCAACTCCCCTCCCAGCCTATAGGTGGCTTCAGGGTTTCTCTTCCCTATGTGCATGATCTTGCACTTCTTTGCATTAAACCCCAGTTGCCACTCTTCTGACCATTTTGCTAGTTTATTCAGATCTTTTCTCATTCTGCCCACCCCATCTGGATCATCTACTCTGTTGCAGATCTTGGTGTCATCTGCAAACAGACAAACCTTACCCTCCAGTCCATCTACAATGTCACTGATGAGGATATTGAAGAGGACTAGCCCCAGGACTGATCCCTGAGGTACCCCGCTTGTGACTTGCATCTCTTCTGACTGTATACAGTTTACCACCACTTTCTGTTCTCTGCCCATCAAACAGTTTGCCACCCAGTTGACCAATTTCTGACCCACCCTGAGCCTACCCAGCTTATTAATCAATCTTCTATGTGGAACAGTATCGAAAGCTTTGCTGAAGTCAAGGTAGGCGACATTAGCTGCTCCCCCTTGTTCCACCACTCTAGTTACCCAGTCAAAGAAATCTATGAGATTAGTTTGACAGGACCTTCCTGTTGTAAACCCATGCTGTCTTAGATCCTGTGCTCCTATGGATTCCAGGTGTTGCACTATCATTTCCTTAAGGAGTGCCTCCATGATCTTGCCCACTACTGAGGTAAGACTGACTGGTCTGTAGTTCGCTGCCTCCTCCCTGCTACCACTCTTGTGGAGCGGGATCACATTAGCCCTTCTCCTGTCTTCTGGGATCCCTCCTGTGCCCAGAGACTCACTAAACAGTTCTGATAATGGCTCTGCTAGTTCCACCCTTAGCTGCTTTAGTACCGTGGGATGTATGCCATTAGGTCCCATTGCCTTGTCCACCCTGAGCTTACTGAGCTCTTGTAGGACCCTTTCTTTTGTGAAGGGACTAGTGCTCACCTCCCTCACCCCTGTGTCCATGGTGCTGAGCTGTGGGCCCTGCCCTACTTTCTCTTCAGTAAATACTGAGCAGAAGTATCTATTTAGGATAGATGCTTTTACATGATCCTCCTCCTCACACTCCCCCTTATCTCCTTTGATCTTAGCAATACCACCTCTGGACTTTCTCCTTTCTCTAATGTATCTATAGAAAGTCTTGTCACCTTCTTTTACTGTTTGTGCTAGTGTTTCCTCGGTTTGGGCCTTTGCCTGCCTTACTACCTTCCCTGCTTCCCTTAGGGAAGTTTGGTATGCCTCCCTATCTTCATCCCGCTGCTTTCCCTTATATCTCCTGAAGGCCAGCCTTTGGCTCGGACCTTTTCTGCTACTGTGTTTTAGAACCAAAGTGGTTTCCTTCTTCTTTTGCACTTCCTTTTCTCTCTCTCTCTAACACAATGGGATGTTGCTTCAAGTATTGCATCCTTAGTGCTTGCCCACATTGCTTGTACCCCGTCACCTGTATTTCTTTTTGCCAGGGCTAGCTTAACTCTGTTGGCCATCTTATCAAAGTCAGCTCCTCTGAAGTCCCATATTTTTGCCTTCGAATTGGATGATTTAGTTGTAGTGGCCAAATTGAACCATGCCATGCGATGGTCACTGGCCCCAGGTGACCTTCTACCTGAAGATCTGTGATCCTTTCCCTGTTAGTCAATACTAGATCTAGAATAGCCCTGTCTCTTGTGGGTTGTTGTACCAGTTGTTTGAGGCCCTCCCCATGCAGGGAATCCACCATGTGTCTAGTTCTGGCAGATGTTCCTGCTGGTCTTGACCAATCTGTATCCGGCATGTTGAAATCTCCCATTATCAGAACCTCCCCTTTAGCTGTCATGTTTTGTATATCTTCTAATAGTAATGTGTCTATGCCTTCCCCCTGGTCTGGGGGCCTGTAGACAACTCCAGTTCTTATGGCTGTCCCATTTCCTGTTTCCAGGGTGACCCACATTTCTTCTGGCTCCTTATGTGTATTCTGAATTTCTGTAGCTTTGACATTTTGATTGACATACAGGGCCACTCCACACCCCCCCCTTTTGCACCTTGGCCTCTTCTGAACAGTACATAGCCAGGTACTGAAGTCTTCCAAGTGTGGTTACTGGTAAACCATGTCTCACTAACTGCTACTATGTCCAGTTTAGCCTCTGTCATTATTGCCTGCAGGTCTGGTATCTTGTTTCCCAGACTGTGAGCATTTGTGTACATGATTTTCCATTGGCCAGATTTTGGTGTGTTAGTTGTTGGGTGAGGTTTGACATTTTCCCTGTGGGTCATATGGGGAGCTGAACCTTTTTCCTTACCTGGTGATGCAAATGAACTGCAAACATGCTGAACTTCTGTTTGACCACTAGATGAAGGGGGAGGGTGTTCTTCCCATTCGACATATGATATGCTGCACCCCTCTCCCCATTTGCTAGGTTAAATATTCTGCAAAGATGTCAAACTTCTGCCCCAATGCACTGACTCCCTCCTTAGTCAGATGCAGTCCATCAAATTTAAAGAATGTTCACTCCCAAAACTGTTGCCAGTTCCCTACAAATTTGTGTCCTTTTTCCTGGCACCAGCCCTTGAGCCACATGTTTAGCTTCCCTATCTCCCCTTCTCTGACCTTCTGTCTATCTGCCCCCCTCTCCCAGACTGGCAGGATCTCAGAGAAGGAGATGCCACACTAAATGGATGATAGTTTGTCACCCAGCTTGGTCAGGTGTTCCTTGGTCTCCACAACTAACCAGCTGGCGAGATCATTAGTCCCTATGTGTACCAGGATGTCAATATTTTCTCCTGCTTACTGAACAATGTTAGCAATGCGGTCAGTGTCTCTCCATGCTGATGTATCTGGGAGACATCTGACCATTACCCCTGGCTAGAGATAGGTATCAACTCCCCAAATCATGGAGTCTCCTATGATCAGAAGTTTTTTGTATTTCCTTTTTACTTTTTTTGTTTTGGTTCCTGTTTTGGGTGAGTTTTGTAGTTCTAGCTCCTGTGCTGCAGTGTCCTGCTCTGCAGTGTCTTCTGCTGCTTTGTTTGATTTCAGAGATAGAGGCAGATACCTGTTTGTAGGTTTTATATGGTTTGTGGAGGTAATATGTTGGAGAGCACCGAGTGATGGAGCATCCGATTTGCCCTTCCTAACCATCTGCCAGCCTCCTGGACCAACTACCATCTGCGGTCGTGGTGCTTCTGTTGGATGTTGGGTAAATGGAAGGTGGTTCTTATAATATATTTCCTCTTGAATATGAAATTTGAGGAGTGCAATCTCCGCCCATGCTGCCTGGAGCTGAGCTCTACGATCTCCAATGGCCCATCATGTAGGACAGTGTTCTAAATCCTGTAAAACTGCCCTTCTGAAAAGTGTTCCACAGTGCCTGCAGTTAATGATATCCATTCCAGATAATTTGCTGGGTTTATAACCTGGTCAGAGTAAATAGAAGGAAGAAATTGAAAGCAAAAGTTTGATTTTGTGTTTCGTTTGTTTGTTTTTGTATAACTTGTTATAACAAGTTAAATTACTAGTGCCCCTGTAAATGAGGTTGCCATGTGGATAACCCACTGAATCCGCCCCTTCCTGCTTTGCCACAGGAAATGTCACAACTGTGCTACCATATAAAAGGAGTGTAGTGTGGGGTGGTTGGGGATGGTGGTAGGTGGCTGGACCCTTCCCCTGCCAAAAAAGAAGAACCTCGGATGAAAGAAACATGGAGGTAAGAGCAGAAACAATCAGTCAGCAACAAATGCAGTAACCCTGAAAGCTCATCCTGATGATAGGTAAAACTGTAAAACCTATAAAGCACCACCTGTAATAATTTCACAGAAGATACACCCTGTAAGAAACACTTTGTTGCAGAGAAATATAAAGCAGTAACAGAAGATATACCTTGCAAAAGACAATTTGAATCAGAATATTACAGCAGTAATCTGTTAGCACACACCTGTAGGCACACCTTGTAATAATGCAGCAGAAGGTATACCTAGCAACAATAATTTGAATCAGAGAAAAATAAAGCAGTAAAATGTTAGCAACAAACAGTAACAATCCCTGTGAGTACAAAATAAAAATAACAACACACAGTAAATCTGCCTAGCCAAAGGAAGTCTTACTCCTTTCCCTTGCTCTGGTAAGGTTCTTTGCTCTGTCCTTTTAAGCAACCTATAAGGAAAGAGCTCAGGTGAAGCTAGGTGCCTTGGCCAGCAAACCTCATTAAGGGTACATTCTGGGGCCCAAACTGAATTCCCCAAATGTTTTGTGATTCTGAAGAAAGCCTGATTTTACCAATATTGACTGCTAATTGCCCTGGTTTACCTAATAAAAGTCCTTTACATTTATGTAAATTTAACTTCAAATTTGCTACCCTTGCAGATTCCTGTAGTTCTTTCAGTACCATTGGAATTTGATCAGGATTCATCATAAATAGGCAGATATCATCTGCATATGCTCAAATTTTCATTTCACTCAAGCTGTTAGGTCCTTGTAAACCCCCCAAACTTGTGTGTTATATAATTTGCAAATCAATGGATTTAGAGAGAAATTATACAGCAAAGGGCTGAGCGGACAACCCTGTCTAACGCCTATGGTAAGTAAAATCTCCCTTTGTATTTTATTTTTAATAACTGGTCTTATAGATACCCTAGAATATATCAGCTAACTTTTTTGAATTAAACCCTCTGGTAAACCATACCGTCTTAAAGTTAAAAAAAGGAATGGTAGATACACTCTATCAAATGATTTGCATTGGTCCAAAGTTATGATACGACCCCTTTTCTCATTGTTACCATGATGTTCGATTACATCCCTAATAATCATTAAGGCCTACTGTATTTTTCTTGCTGGGACCCCACTGAATTGAACTGGGTGTACCAACTGTGCTGCTACATCCTTTAACCTATTATTTAGGAGTTGTGACAACATTTTAAAATCCTCATTCAGCAAGGTTATAGATCTCCAGTTGCCCAGGTCTATTCTATTCCCTGTTTTATACAAAAAAATTAATAACCCTGCAGTAAATTGTGAGGGAACTACTTGAGTTTTAAAGAAATAGGAGAATACCTCTGCTAAACAAAACGCTAGTTCTTTTGGAAATGCTTTATAAAATTCATATGGGAGGCCATCCGGCCCTGGTGATGCCCCATTGTTTAGAGTTTTGATAACCGTCTCGATTTCTGTTATTGAAAAGGAGGCATTTAATTTAGTTGTATCCTCTTGTGCTAATTTATGCAGTTAATCCTGCAAATAATCTTCCATCTCTTTAGTTGTAGGTATTCTATCTATTCTATGGGATTCTAAAACTTGTTTTACAAGCCTAAATAAGTCTTGCTCTGACTCTATTACCTTGCCCTGTTCATTTTAATAATTGTGTCAAATCCATCCTCTCTTTCTGTATTTTGCACACCTCATATGGGTCACTTATAGGAGTTTTTTTGTGTTCCATACTGCATTTCAGCTATTGGTGTTTTTGCCCTATCATATTGCAGGTCCCTCGTTTCCTCTTTTACTTGAGCTATCTGTGTTTCATAGTTTCATTTTGATGTAGCTGCCACTGAAAACAAATATTGTAAATGTGCTCTGAGTTTTAAATACTAAAAAATTTTTCATTTTTCATGTGCTTCCTCCAACTCTGAAACGACATCTTGAAGTCTTGCTTTGTATCCATCCACCATTCTCCCACATCTTGATAAAGATCACTCACTGATACCCTAGCCAATATCAACTCCACCAATTTATCCTTAACTTCCTTTTCCAACAATGTGGAAGTGTTCAATCTCCATCTTTTATGGCATCTAGGTGTACCTGGATTGAAGTTAAATGTAGCTTTTAAAAACAAGTGGTCTGAAAATTCAAGCAGCAAAATTTGGAGGGCAGGCTGAGGCATATTTTGGGACACAAATATATGGTCAATGGTTGAAGAAAATTGCCCTCTCTGGTATGTATATGAAGGTCCCTGTGATTGATATTGTGTACAATCTATCAAACTACCTAATGTGACACATTTTTTTAAAGCGTGAGAGTCACAATATGTTTTATTATCTCCTTTTTGCTTTTCCCATGGTTAATCACAATTAAAATTGCCCCCTACTATTACGATAGATGATGTATATAGATATGGTTGTAACTGGGCTATTAAGGCCACTCTGTCTGCCTTTGTTTTATTTATTTATTTATTTATCAAGTCTAGGATTACAAATACCTTTGAGCCATGGCTCTTTTACAAAGGTTCCACATCAGAGAAATACAAATTATGGGGAACATCAAGACAGGCATTACAACAATGTGGACATTGCAAACAGAGTACAGATTAATACAGTTCAAGGGTAGCATTGTAACAAGGCAGCCAGCGGCATTTGTCAGAAAATAGACAACAAGTAAGAAGTGCCAGAGTCATAAGGAGAGGGAAGAGGGTGGGGGAAGGAATGTAGGAAGGGTGGCAAGAGGGTGAAAAGTTCAGCATTGGGTATACCAAGATGTGAAGGTAGAATCCAGTGAGGAGGGGGGACAACTAGAGCAGAAAGAAAGTGGAGAAACAAGGTTAAGTTGGGCAGTCACAGGAGCTGTTGGTAGTGAGATAGTCCCGGAGCCTAGTTTTAAACATACCAATAGTTGGGGCAGAGGAGATGGTTGGGCTGAGGCCATTGAACCAGAGTGGCGCTTGATAAGCAAAAGAGTGTTGTCCCTGTGAAGTGTGACAGTGGGGGACTTTCAGTAGCTGTAGCGTGGATCTCCTAAGGCGCCATTTGTTAATTTGGTGTTGTAACAGAGTTGAGACCCCAGAAGGTGCAAGGCCAAGTAGATTTTTTCACCATGGAACAGGTGAGAAACTTTATGTGGTTTGATAGTTGGAGCCAGCCGGTCTGAGTGTACAGGTCACATGTGTGGGTGAGACGGTGAGCACCAGTGATGAGCCGACATGCTTTATTTAAGGTAGTTGAGAGGCATCTAGGGTTGTGGTTGTGGCTGAGCCATAAATGATGAGACCATAGTCTATTACAGAGATCACAGAGCTCAGGACTGCAACCTTCAAAGCTTCTGGCATGAGGTGTGGTCTGTGTTTGTAGAGGACACCAAGCTGTGTATTAGCAGCTCTGGCTACATTATATACATGAAGTCCATAGGAGAGATTAGGGTCAAGCTGTATCCCTAAGTATTTGAAGGACCCCACCTGATCTAGAGTGTTCCCCTGGGTGGTGGAGATAGCCAAGTGGTGTAGCTTGTGTGGGTTATGAGAGCTGCAGAAGTGCAGAGATTTGGTTTTCTTGTCATTGAGGACCAGTTTATGATTAAGAAACCATGTCTCTACAGAACTGAAACCAAGTTGAAGGTTGTGTTGAAGATTTGCAGGATCTTTGTGAGTGGAGAATACAACAGCATCATTGGCATATAGTATGATCTGCTCAGAGCAGTGGTAAGGGAGGGAGTTTAAGAAAAGGCTAAAAAGAAGGGGTCCCAGTATGGATCCCTGTGGGACACCCAAGCGAATAGGCAGGGTGTTAGAAAGAGCGTCCGCAATTTTTACTCTCTGTGACCGGTTTTCTAAGTAGCTTTTAAACCAGAGAGAAGAGTCAGGTAATAGTCCAGCATTCAGTAGTTGGTGTATTAATAATCCATGGTGTACTGTATCGAAGGCCTTGGAGAGGGTGACGAAAATGGCCCCTATGAGAAGGCCGTTGTCAAGGGATTTGTGCAAAGCTCCAGTGAACTCAAGAAGGGCTGTGGTGGTGCTGTGACCTTTCTGGAAGATGTGTTGTTGTGGACAAGGTATATTGTATTTATCCAACTGGTCGGTAAGTTGATCAGCCACGATGCGCTCAAGTGCCTTAGAGAGTGGAGGCAGTATGGAGATAGGGCAATAATTTGAGTGAATCATCTTGTTCCCACTTTTATGGATGGGTGTCATGGTGGCTGTTTTCCATAGGTCCGGGAATTTTCCACAGCTGAGAGAGAGGTTTAGGATTTTTGTTAATGGATGAATTACCTCATCGAGGGTGAGCAAAAGAAGCTTAAGGTCCAGGGTGTCGCTACTAGATCTAGATTTAGAGATAGCTGCAGTAATATAGTGGTGAGCTTCATTCAGCCTTACCTTCCTGAAGTAGAAGAGGGGATGGTTAGGCTGAGGGGCTGGTATTTGGAGATAGGCCCTGTTTTGAAAAGTCATGGGGTAGGAACAGCACTAAGGTCTGAAAAAGCCATGTTAAAGATGTTTGCGATCACCTTGGGGTCAAGGGTTGAGGATCCATCAACCATTAACATGGCTGGAGGGTTTTGGCTGCTTCCTGTGACATCCTTGATATTGTCCCAGAAAGCACGACCATTTCCCCATGTATTGGTGAGAGCATCTTTGTAATAGATGGATTTCATTAGCTGTATGGCTTTTGTGCAGGCATTTCATGCTTGTTTGTAATTTTGGATGTCCAGTTGTTTGCCAGTGGCCCTGGCAACTACCCAGAGGTGATCCCTTAGTTTCAGCTGTGAGAGAAGAGCCGTGGTGACCCATGGGTTAGAGAGAGATTTTGTTTTGCTCCTTTTAGCAGGGGCAAAGAGGTCACAGGCTTTGTTGAAAATTGAGATGAAATGATCAAGAGCCAAGTTAACATCTGTTGCTTCATAGATGGGTAGCCAGTCTTGTAGAAGCAGGTGTTGTTTGAGATGTGGAAGTTTTCCATGAGGAAGGACTCTGCTAGCTATAATTTGGGAGGGGGCTTAAGGAATTTGTTAGACCATGCACACATGACTGGGGAGTGGTCACTGTGTGAGTCTGGGAGAATGGTCGTATGAGAAATCCTTGTGGGGTGAGTGGTGAGGACCCAATCCAAGAGGGTACTGGTGCCAGTCTTGTAGTTAATCCTAGTAGGGGAGTTTACCATTTGCGTGAGGTTGGCAGCTGAGATGGAGTCTTTATAGGCACTGGCACTCAATGCTAACCAGTTTATGTTGAAATCCCCTAGTAGAATAAGTTCAGTTTCAGGAGGATGTGAGTTGATAAAGTTTAGGACATTGTTGAATCCATGTTTAGGGTCCCTGGGTGGGATATATATGGAGACAATAGTCAGAGCTTTATGGTTGGGACCTAGGATGATTTTATTGGCAGAATCTGGGCTGAGGCAGAAAGTGATGGAGTTGCTACAGGGTGCCAAGACAGGGAGTCTTTGATATAGATTGCGCAACCACCCCTTTTTTGGATATCCGGTCCAGCCTGTGAACATTGTAGCCCTGTATTGTTACTGCTGAGTCAGGAACTTTAGGTGTCAGCCAAGTTTCCACCGCTGCAAGGATGTCAGGGTTGTATTGGCATATGAAGGCTTGAGTGCATCCAGCTTTGGTAGTAGGCTGCAGATATTAATGGTTGCAAGGATAAGGGCACCTGGGTTTGTGTGTGGCCTGAGCTTCTAGGGCCAGGATTGGGATGGACGCTGCCTGAGATGAGAAGGAGGAGGAGCAGGAGTTTAAGGAGCAGAGTCGCTCTTTGAGAGATAGTTTTGATTGTTGTTTCCTGGAGTAGAAGTTGCAAGGTTCAGGCGGTGTCCCATATGGACTGCAAGGTGGTACAGTGTAGAGAGGTGGCCACACTTGTTGAGAGTAGTGGTCATGTTAAGTAACCAGGAATATCCAAGCGGTGCACCAAGCACAAGTCTCGAGTGGAAGTGGAGAGTTCCCTTGGAGTTGCAGTGGAAACCAGAGTAGAGGTGGTGGGTGGGGTGAGGGTGGGGTGGCTAGGACCAGGAAAGAGAGAGGGGGCCAGGGCAAGGAGAAGGAGGAGAGGTGAGAGAAAGGGAGAGAGCCCACATGGCTTACGTACTGGATAAAGAGATAGAGATATAGCCCTCTAGTGGTGAGAGGATATAATCTGCTAATGGAAAAGCTCTAAATTCACTTCTAATATCAACTCAGAACTTAAAATGACTGTAAGGATTAAACAAATCATTAAACCCTAGCAGATAAATTCAAATAGAGACACAGAGGGAGATATAGTAGTTAGAGGTGTGTTCAGCAGGAGATAGTATGGGCCACTTGGAAATCAGCTTCCACTGGTACCAAATCCAAAAGTCAGGGCTAGTACCTTGCAGTACAGAGGATTTCTGAAAAACTGTTTAGGTTCCAGAAATTGAGGGGTCTGTGGCCTGATCAAGGCACGCTGGATCCCTTGCAATACAGAGGATTTCTGAAAAACTGTTTAGGTTCCAGAAATTGAGGGGTCTGTGGCCTAGTCAAGGCACGCTGGATCCCTTGCAGTACAGAGGATTTCTGAAAAACTGTTTAGGTTCCAGAAATTGAGGGGTCTGTGGCCTGGTCAAGGCACGCTGGATCCCTTGCAGTACAGAGGATTTCTGAAAAACTGTTTAGGTTCCAGAAATTGGGGGTCCGTGGCCTGGTCAGGCCCTGGATCCTGCAGTACAGAGGATTTCTGAAAAACTGTTTGGGTTCCAGAAATTGAGGGGTCCGTGGCCTGGTCAAGGCACGCTGGATCCCTTGCAGTACAGAGGATTTCTGAAAAACTGTTTAGGTTCCAGAAATTGAGGGGTCCATGGCCTGGTCAAGGCACGCTGGATCCCTTGCAGTACAGAGGATTTCTGAAAAACTGTTTAGGTTCCAGAAATTGAGGGGTCCGTGGCCTGGTCAAGGCACGCTGGATCCCTTGCAGTACAGAGGATTTCTGAAAAACTGTTTACATTTCAGAAATTGAGGGGTCTGTGGCTTGGTCAAGGCATGCTGGATCCCTTGCAGTACAGAGGATTTCTGAAAAACTGTTTAGGTTCCAGAAATTGAGGGGTCTGTGGCCTGGTCAAGGCACGGTGGATCCCTTGCAGCACAGAGGATTTCTGAAAAACTCTTTAGGTTCCAGAAATTGAGGGGTCCATGGCCTGGTCAAGGCACGCTGGATCCCTTGCAGTACAGAGGATTTCTGAAAAACTGTTTAGGTTCCAGAAATTGAGGGATCCGTGGCCTGGTCAAGGCACGGTGGACCCCTTGCAGTACAGAGGATTTCTGAAAAACTGTTTAGGTTCCAGAAATTGAGTGGTCCATGGCCTGGTCAAGGCACGCTGGATCCCTTGCAGTACAGAGGATTTCTGAAAAACTGTTTAGGTTCCAGAAATTGAGGGGTCTGTGGCCTGGTCACGGCACGCTGGATCCCTGATGTGCACAGCAGACCAGCTTAGAAGTTTCCAGGCAGAATGGAGGGGGGTAGCATCTTATTGGTCTTTTGGGCCAGATAGAGCTGATGGCGTTAGGATAATTTTTGCATCTTATTGCTTATTTGTCTGAGGCTCATACACATTTATTAATCTAACTGGTCTCTGACCCCAGTAACCATCTAAAATAAATAATCTACCACATGTTAAGTCAATAAGTTTCAATAATTTAAAGCAATAAGATGCAAAAACTATCCCTACGCCATCAGCTCTATCTGGCCCAAAAGACCAATAAGATGCTCCCCCCCCTCCATTCTGCCTGGAAACTTCTAAGCTGGTCTGCCGTGTACATCCATGTTTCCTGAAAAAGAAACAATGTTAATAGTAGAATCCGAAAAAATATTGAAAATAAAACATGTATTTTCTCTTGATTCAATACTCTATGGCAATTGCAGGACCCTGTAACCAATGTCTGCATGAAAAATCATTTATTTTAAGGGCCCGTTTCCTCTTTTTCTTCCCTTTGTATTCTATAGTATCCCCCTTGCCCCCTGCTCCTGTGAAATAGAATTGTTTATTTCTACTATTTCCATATTGGAGTCAAGATCTCTGGTATCCAGAACAGAGAAGGGATTAGTCACCTCAGAGTTGGGGGGTTCTGGCAGTAAGAAGGGTGGGGGTTTAGAATTCCTAGTCACTCTTCTCTGCAAGGGAGGCCCTACCATCCTCAATACACTAGGGGCAATCTTTATCTCTGTTTTTCTCTAAGGGACATCTATGTAGCATACAGGTGGATAATCCCCACAGGGAATGGGTTTGATGATGGGAATAATAGTCTCACCCTTATCTGCCAACCCCTTCTGACCTTCATTTTGTTTGTTCCCTTCCCCTATTTCTTCGGGCTCCTCTCCTACATGTTTGGGTGTGGAGATGGGGTTCTTACAGCTATTGTACTCACTGATGTAATGTTTTCTTTCATTTACCCAAATCTTGCTTTACTTGATTTAGGGCCTCTTCCTGTGCTCTTTGGATCAGGAGCTTGGGGCTAATTACCAAAGCCTTGTTTTTTGCAGCCCAAGGACAGTCAGAAAAAACATGCCCTGTCTCCTCACAGAGATCACACTTTGTCAAATTTGCACATTGCATGGCTATATGTCCCACCTCTCTGCAATTATCGCGTCTTGGTCTATCACAGATGCTGGAGAGGTGGGTCCCGGATCCACATTTATAGCAAGCCTGGGGTTGCCCTGAGTAAAAACATACTCCCCTGTCTCTTCCCAGCATGAATGAGTTAGGTACGTGTTCGATGACATCATCTGTCTGCTTCAATTTAACTTTATATTTCCACCCTCCCATCCAAAATAGTTCAGAATCTAACATTGCTTCTGGATCACCTGATACTTTGCACTTCTGTGTCAACCAGAAAGTGATGTCTTCCACATGTACACCTTCACTGTGAAACAGCACAGTGACAAATTTAATGAGTGGTTTGGTGAGGGGGATAACAAAAAATGGGGACCAAAGTGGAGACAGTTTTACAGCATTATACCTCTGCCAAAACAATTCTAGCATATAGGATAAATGAAAGCTAATGTCATACTTATCTTCCCCCAAGATATAAATAAAAATATATACTTCTTTAGGGGAAAATTTGAGAGAGTCTTTTAGCAGCATTTTTCCCACAAACTGCTGGTCTGGTCGTATTTCAAGTCCACCTTTATACCTTATCCGAACTGCATTTCTCCATGGTGCTGCTTCCTTCTTAAATTTAGTGAACAATTCAGATAGTAAGGATTTTTGAGAAGGCACATCTTGATCATTATTTAACACAGTTGGAACTTCTTCAAGACCTTGTCTGGGTTCAGTTGTATGCAAGCCACTTCCTACAGGTGGGGATGGGTGTTATCCATACATGAACCTGTATCATGATGTGCTAGTTCTTTTTATTTTTTTATTTATTTAGTTTTTGTTGACCGGGCAAGTGCACTAGACAAATCCTGCCTATTTTCAGGCACGACCCGGGGGAGGGGGATACAGATGAATGCCAACTGACCTAGAACCAGATTAAGCTTTTTGGTGGTATTTTTAGTGAATGAGGGAAATTTGGCCAGGACACCGGGGAAATTCCTTTATCCAGTGCAACCACCTTATGTGCTGCCAAATCTTCCATATTATTTTAGGTCTAAATTTGTGTTTGCATCTCCTGGCTCTGCTTCTTCTCCCCAGGTTGCCACTCAGGTGTTTGTGTTAAAAGTGGATCTTGCCACTCAGGATGAGGAAGCCATTATCCTGACTGCATTTTCTTCTATCCTGATTCTTTCAGTGCTTTTTCTGGTGACCATTGAGCAAATGGATGACCTGCATGTGTTTTATCACTGTGTAAAGCAAAAGTCTGCTGAATTGCTGCCGAGGTGGAAAGGTCTAGTCTCAGTCCTTCTTGCTCCAAAATAATTTTTTTCTTTAGATTTAAACAGAATGTTTGACCCTATTTTCCTGTTTGCCAATGTCACTGCAGCCCTTTTACTTTTACTTTCTTCTTTAGCTCCCGTTTTTGAACCGCATGCAGAAAAAGAAAAAATAGTAGCATCTTGTTGCCCATGCATGCTTGACTGATATATAACTTTGTCCCCCTCATTATTCCCTTGTTCTAGTTGAGAAGCATCTATTGTATATGGAAGATCCAGCAGGTTTCCTTGGTCTCCTACATCAGTTTGTTTCTCATCACATGCAAAAACTTTTTCAACAGCTATCCGTATGTTTTTAGGTAAATTCTTGAACATCATTACATTCAGTTTTCTGCAGGATAAGCTCCTGTATAGGTAGGGCTATACTCTCTGGAAATGTCACAGTTTTATCCTTAATGTCAAGCTGTGACTCTTGGCACACGCTTAAGGCATTTCCTCTGCCAGCCAGCACTTCATGCTTTCCATCAATTTGTTAAAAAAACTCCTTCTTTACCTGAGAGTTGGGTTTTTTGGCCTTCTCCTTTGATGCTAGAGCATCACAGCTGTCACCAGGTCCACACTCCTTGTCAGCAAGCGCAGCCTGCAGTAGTTTTAGCATTTCACCCTGTAGATTTACTTTTTGTGCTGCAAATTGTTGCTCCACTTTAGCTAATAATTTTTGAAGTTCTCCACATCTTTCCTCTGTATTAATTTTCATATTTCCAACAACACCGTCCACTGTAGACTCATCGGTAATCATTGTTAAATTCTCAAGAGAAACAAAAAGATAATCTCCAGAATCCTTTTTCTGAACATTTTTTCTAGCATTTAACAACTGATTGGCTTTTTTCATAGCAAGGACAGGAGACAAGGCCAGATCCCCTGCCTCCATTGCATCCATCCACTCTACCGTCCGGCCAGAAGTGAGCAGCTCACAAACTTGGCCAAGGATTCCCCCTACAGTCCAGCAGGGGAATTTCCCTGGTGTCCTGGCCAAATCCCCCCATTCACTAAAAATACCACTTATAGCTTAATCTGGTTCTGTAAGTCAGTTTACATCTGTACAAATATTCCACTTCCATTGTCCCCGGGTTGCACCTGAAAATGAGCTGTGGCTCAGTGTGCCTCTCTTTTCAAAGACAACTGCTACAACTGGAGGAGACCTATAGTACTACTAAGAAATATACAATAAAAAAGGATAAATACCTGCATGGTGCACTAATAAGGTGTTGAAGTTAAGTAAGCTAAGAAAAGAACCTTTGAAAGGATGAGATCGGGGGGACCACCGTTAGAAGGGAACAGTATAGAAACCTGCTAAAACAACTTAAAAAGACTATTAGGACAGAAAGGAATAAGACTGAATTCAGTGTAGCACACTCCACAGACAATAGTAAAAGCGTTCATGCTTATTTAAGCGATCAGAATAGACCTAATAATCAGATTGGCCCATTAGTAAAGGAGAGAAATGAGATTAATACACCTAAAGATATGGCTGAAATATTTAATAAATATTTTGGGACAGTTTATGAGAAAGGAGATACTGCTAATTATGACATAAAAGAGAACATATGTCCAGACTTACATTTGACCTTTAGTATTTCTCAACTTAAAGATATGATAAATAAACTCAAGATGCATAAATCCGGAGGACCAGATGTTTTAAGCCCTAGACTAATTAAGGAGTTAGGTAATTAAATTGTGCATCCGTTAAGTAAAATTTTCAATGCCACTTTTATTACAGGATTGGTGCCGGATAATTGGAAGCATGCAATAATTATAGCACTGTACAAAAAAGGAGACAGATCGATACATCCAATTATAGGCCTGTCAGTTTGAATGCCATTCTATGTAAAATTGTTGAAAGCTTCCTAAAATTAAAGTTTGAAGAGAATCTAACTATTTTGGGTTTTGTTGACAATACACAACATGGGTTTAGGAAACAGAGAGGTTGTACAACCAACCATTTATGCTTTTATGAAACCATAAGTAGATCACTTGATGACAACATACCTATGGATGTCATATATTTGGATTTTCAAAAGGTGTTCAGCAAGGTACCACATAAGAATTTAATTGAAAAAATTGCCTCATTGGGAGTAGACAGCAGGTTGACCAAATGGACTAAAAACTGATTGGAAAATAGAGAACAGTTAATAAGAGTATTAGATGAATGCTCAGCTCCTATAAGAGTTACCAGTGGTGTACCACAGGACTCAGTATTGGGGCCAGCACTATTCTCTTTATACATATCTGACCTAAATAAAGGCATTGCCAATACTAATGTAAAGTTTGTGAATGACATCAAATTAGGAGGGCCAGTAAGGACAGCAATACAACAAAAGAATATGAGGCATGATTTAAAAAGGATTGAAGACTGGTCAGCAAAAAATAAAATGCCATTCAGTATTAACAAATGTACAGTCATGCACTTGGGTAGATCCAATGAGGCACAAACTTATACATTAAATGGCAATAACTTGAAGGCAACCAACCATGAGAAAGACTGTGGTATAATAGTTGATAATAAATTAGAATTTAAGCCACACAGGACACACATAATATAAAAGGTTAATTTTATGATTAGAAATATCAGAAGGAGTTTTATTAATAAATCATTAGGCTGTTTATTGCTGTTGTATAAAATGTATGTAAGAAAGCACCTAGATTTTGGGTCTCAGTTGTGGTTCCTCTACAAGAAAGGTGAAATAAATAGAATGGAAAGAATATAGCGTAAGTTTACCTAAATGATTGGATCAATGAAAAAATTAAGCTGCAATACTAGATTTAGTATTCACTGCAACAAAGAAGAGTTAGAGGAGACTTAATGATGTTTAAAGTTATGTCAGACCAAGATTTAAGGAGTAATATGGGAACTCACTTACAAGCTAAACCAGAAAACCTAAGGGGACATAAAAAAACAAATTAGATTGGATACAGCAAAAAAGAACGTTTGACATTTTTCTTTTATTCGCAGAACTGGACGATTATGGAATATTTTGCCAATGGATATAGTGACTTGTACTTCAGTATCTACCTTCAAAGTTAAAATAGATAGTTAGCTGTCAGAGAATGGTTCTAAATGGTCCCACTGATGTGGGGAATGGTTATATGCTGTATAGCCTTTTACCATTCGAATCCCAGTATAAACTGCTGAAAGAAAGGATAGTGGCAAATATGGAATCCAGAGGTGCTCAGGATCTGAGGTAACACAGATTCACAGCAGGAAGTCATGTCAAATGAATCTAATAGATTTTTTGATTGGGGGACTAGGGGGAAATAAATCAGGGAGGGGCAGTAAACGTCACCAACCTAGATTTCAGCAAAGCCTTCAACACCATCCCAAATAGAAGGCTGATTAACAAGATGGGTAGTCTGGGCATGGGAGACAAGGTGGTGAACTGGGTTAAGAACTGGTTAACAGACAGGAGACAGAGGGTGGTGGTAAATGGAGTACAAACTGAGGAGAGGGAGTGACCAGTGGGGTACCATAGGGATCAGTACTAGGACCAGTCCTAGTCAATGTCTTCATTAGTGACATTGCAGAAGGGCTGGAAGAAAAGGTCTGCCTATTTGGAGATGACTCCAAGATCTGCAACTGGCTGGATACGCGAGAAGGGGTGCAGAAAATGAAGAGGGACCTGGAGAAGCTTGAAAGATGGTCAGAGATGTGGCACCTGAGGTTCAATGCAAAGAAGTGCAAAATAATGCATCTGGGTAGAGGGAACTCTGGGGAAAGCTACAGATTGGGGGGAGGAGCTGACTGTCACCAAAGAGGAAAGTAACCTACAGGTTATCATCTCTGATGACCTTATGATATCAAAGCAGTGCACAAAGGCAGCAGGGAGGGCCACTGGCATGCTGGGGTGATAGGCAGGGGTAGCACTAGCAGGAGGTGGGAGGTGGTAATGCCATTGTATAAAACATTGGTAAGGCCTCACTTGGAATATAGTGTGCAGTTCTGGAGGCCACACCTGCACAAGGACATAGATAAGGTGGAGACTATCCAGAGAAGGGCAACAAAGAAAGTGCAGGGCTTGCACCACGAAACATATGAGAAGAGACTAAGGGATCTCAATATGTACTCAATGGAGGAAAGGAGACAGTGGGGGAATATGATTGAAACTTTCAAGTACCTCAAGGGCATAAACAAGGTACAGGTAGAGGACATTTTCCAATGTAAGAAAAGTACTAGAACAAGGGGGCAAAATATGAAATTGGAAGGGGGTAGATTAAGAGGTAATGTGAGGAAGTTTTTCTACACAGAAAGGGTAGTTAATGCTTGGAATAGTCTGTCACAGGAGGTAGTGGGGGCAAGCTCAGTGGAGGGATTTAAGCATGCCTGGGACAGGCACAAGGAAATCTTGAGGGGGACGGAGTGATGAAAAACCATTAATCACATAGGGTCAGTGGCCACATACAATATATAGGGCCTACGAGCAGACTGGATGGGCCTAGAGGTCCTTATCTGCCAACAATTTCTATGTTTCTGTTAGAAACCAAGAGGACTACTGGGCTTAGAAAACAGTTATCTGTTCATTGCTTTTGCTGGGTAATAAAACGGAATAATTTTTTCAAAACATTTCTAATGAATTTTTCTGATATGAAATTGTGGAAGTGTTTTTTCATGTAGTTAAGGCTTATGTAGTTGAGTGGTATGAAAATATCCTAATAATAAAAACTGCTTGAGTTATGCCAACAAGTCCCAGATCTGTTTTATAATATACACTTAAATTGAGTACTCCTACTGCTGTTTTATATGATCCCTGGCATCAGCATCTGGTTCTAGTACTGGTTCTGGTTCTGGTACTGGTTGGGTGACAGTTGATGAAGCAAATCCAGCCCAAGGCTGCCATGTCCACCCTTCACAAAGAAAATGCTGCCACCCTGTCTCACAACATGCATAACTGATAATGTAGATAATAAATGTATGGGCAACCATACACAACAAGGCTATGTTCTGTCAAGGGATAAGATTACACCATAGACATTGAGAACTAAGCACAAGAGGTATCTATGATTTCTTCACATCCTGAATTGGAAACATCAGCCTTATTGTGTATGGTTGCCCATACATTATTTTGTATAGTATATGTTTGTTTTAATTAACTGACCTTCTGTTTAACTCTTGTACTGTAGACAGATAAACAGTAAACAGGAAAGATGGTAAGATTAAAAACAAACATTTAATGCAATTTAAGTAATAACTACAGTACATGCACCCTTGCCCAGAGAAAGCCTGAGGGCAGATCCATGACTGGGCAGTTGGTAGTGAGCACTCACATTGTGAGAAGAGCTTAGGTACTGGACAAAGCCACTGAGGGAAGCCTGTCTGGGGCTTCTACAGCCACTAATCAAGAGGTGACTTTGAGGTTTCTACAACCTGTAGAGTGCAGAGAATGAACTGTGTTTTTGTTGATTGTGTTAGAATGCCACATTGTTAGAGAACAAGACTATTGCTGTTTTCCTGTGAAAGGAGAGAATGTGTGCTGATCCAGTATTTGTGTCACAGCTATCAGCCTACAATGTGACATAGACTGTATGTGAGAACAGCAGTGTAAAAGCTTACATAAAGAGTGTAGACAGTTTGGGAGCCGGCCAGTCAATGCTACTGCTTGGTACCGGCTAGTGTATCCCACTAGGGTCCAGAAGCCTTAGGTTCTTAGATTCTTAGGTAACTAGGACAAAAGGGGGCAATATTGCCCAATGAAACTGTCCCCCACTCATGTGGGATATTAGACTGTCTTGTAATCATTATGATATGTCGAGTCTAACAAATGCTTGAAGTAATCTAAGCTTGGTTGTTCAACAATTTTTAGTGGGAGGCAGTTCCAAATTTTGGCAGTATGAATTGTATAAAAATTTTCTCCTTTAAGTATTTTTACTCTAGAAATCAATAACTTTCTATCATGCGATCTCAAATTATCTCTGTTGGTCCCTAATTGTAGATTAAATAATGACATTAGACTATTTGATTGAAGAATTTTATATAGCCGTAATAAATCACCACATTGTCTTCTGGCTTCCAAAAGATGGAGTTGAGTAACTTCAAGTCTATCATTATAGGATAGATGTTTTATAGTTGGAATTAATTTAGCTATCGATTGTTGAACACTCTCAGTTAATTTAATGTCCTTCCTTAGGTAAGGAAACCATAAGGGTGAACCATAGTCAAGAATCTGTCTTAAATTATTTTTATAAACTTGAGTAATAAGATGTTGCTTTGTACAAGTAAAGAAGTGTTTAATTTTATTTATTAATGATCCAGATTTCCTAGTGATTAATTTACAGTGGTCTTCAGAGGTTAATCTATTGTTTATAGTGATTCCTAGGTCTTGCTCTAGTATTCATTTTTTTATAATGCCGTTACTAAGTATATAGTAATACTGTGGGTTATTTTTGCCAAAGTGTAATAACACGCATTTATCGATATTAAAGAACATACCATTGTTCTTGGCCCACATATCGATTTTGCCAAGATCATTTACAAAGGATCAGTGCTTGTTTAGGGTGTCCACCTTGCCACAGATTTTGGTATCATCAGCAAATTTAATCAAACTGTTGGTAAGGTTAACATGCATATCACTGATGAATATGTTGAACAACGTTGGCCTCAGAAATAATCCCTGAGAAACACCACTGGTAACCAAACATTCCTTGGATAAAGCACCATTAACTTTTACTTGTAGAGTACAATATTCTAACCAGCTTGTAATCCACTTGACTAGGGAGGTATTAATACCAAAATGTGTTAATTTAGCTAATAGGGCATGATGGGGGACTTTGACAAATGCCTTTGAGAAGTTCATCAGCATAACATCCACAAGAGTTCCACAGTCCAGACTTTTACTGACACCATATTATAAAACATAGTTAAATTAGTAACACATGATTGTCCTTTAGTAAAACCGTGCTGAGTGTTGTCATGGATGTGAAGGTTCATAATAATGGTGTCTAGTCTAATTTTAATAAGTCTTTCAAGAATCTTGCAGCAGTGTGATGTGAAACTTATTGGTCTATACTTTCGTCCTTATTTCAATTACCTTTTTTAAATATTGGAATTACTGTTGCCATGTGCCAGTTAGGGGGGACACTGCCCTGTTGAAGTGAAAGATTGTCGAGGATGGTAAGTGGGACTATTATTTGATTAGCAATATTAATTAAAAATTTGGGATGAATGTCATCTGGGCCAGGACTAGAGTTACTGTTAAATGACAGAATCTCTTTCAACACCTCCTGGCATATGAATGGTTGCTCTTGTACATGATCATTCACCTGAAAATAACCCATGGTACCCTTGGGAGTGAAGACTGTACTGAGGTATTCATTAAAGGTATTGGCCATATGTCCATTATCTTCTATAAGCTCGTTATCTAATACAAGCGGACCAATGTTAGGTGTGGAATTTTTATTATGAGAATTAATATATGAGTATAAAAGTTTATTATCCTTACTGTGTGCAAGAATGAATTCGGTATTATATTTAGATGTCCTAATGAATTGTTTCAATTCATTTTACTCCTTAATATAGGCTTGCTTATTAATTATGGTGTTGCTTTTTTAAAAACTTTTTGAAAGCCTTTACTTTAGATTTAATTTTTGATTATGGCTGTGAGCCAGAAAGGAACCCTGCCTTTTCTATTTTTTCTTAGTAGGTATATGTCTGGATTCTAGGTATAATATTATATCCTTGATGGTATTCCAGCCTTTTTTTTACAGTTTTACCAGATAATAGGTTATTCCAATTAATTTCTGTGAGATGTTTAATTTTAACAAACTTAGCTTTATTAAAATCCCTAGTAACTGTGTCCTTAGTGATAATGTGGAACAAGTCAACAGATAACCCAGAATCATAGAATGATCACTATTACCTAAAGGGGAGTTTACTGATACATCATTAATAGCATTCTCAGTGTTAGTTAAGATTAAATCTAGTATATTAGATCCTCTGGTTGGTTCCATAACCAGTTGATCAAGGTTATACTCAACACATAAGTCCACAAAGGAACACACCAGTTATTTTTTTCCAATGAAAGTACTCCAGTTGATACCTGGAAGATCAAAATCTCCCAAAATTGGCACATCACTGGTTTCAGAGGCTTTCTTTATTTGATTAATAAGTTCAGTATTGTATTTTTATTTCGTTTTTGTTTACCGGGTAAGGTGTCATAGCCACAAAATATGACTATGTTCAGACACGACCCGGGAGGTTGCAATACAAAATTGGCAGACAAAAAAAATAGCAGGTATAGTTCAGAGGTAATCAACCATACAAGGAAAAAATGTACACAGTGTTCTGTAACGTAAACAGTACTGCTAATATGACAGAAACAATGGCAGAAAAATACACAATATTACAAAACATAATAAGCATACAATTATAGTGCAGTAGAGTTTAACACATAATCCATAGTAAGTGCTACATATAACAGTAACAAGGGGTCAGAGCAAAACTGAAACATTTTGAGAGCTGAGGAAGGGTATGTCAAGCACCCTATGGGGGTTTAAAGAGGAACATAGGGTATATTTGACGAGGAGAGTGATGCATCTTTTTAAAAGCAATATGACTAGGTGCAGAGCGAACATCAGGAGGTAGGGAATTTCAATATTTTGGGGCCAGGCAGGAGAAAGCTGAGGTTCCTTTTAGGGTTCTGCACCTAGGGGTGTATAGTAGAGAGAGTCCAGTAGAGCGGAGGCCAAGTGGTAGTCACAGAAAAGTTGACTACCTAGAGGTAGATTGAGGTACCTCTGTGGTAGAATGAAGTAGGATCACATTACACTCAATGTAAATTTCCTTAAGTGGTAACACAGTGGTACCTCAATCTACCACTAGGTAGTCAACTTTTCTGTGATTACCACTGTTTGTGGGGCTAGAGCCACCAGCATGTCTGCAAGAGAGGTAGGTAGATTAGTTCTTATGATGTTGTCCAGCAGAGTACCAAGGGCAAGGAGTTGATTGGCAGATGGAGAAGGCTATCTAAGATCTGCATATAGCAAGCAATGGTGCTTCAAACATGGGGAAGCTGAGACATAATGACAGATACTATTGTACGTTGTACCCCACTTAATTAGGGTGGTTTTCAAAGCATTTATGTAGATGACAGCATCATACACAAGGGATGGAAGTAGGATACCCCTGGAAATAGACATAAATCTTCATATGAGGGGGTCAATAGCAACATCCTACTAGTAAAGAGGGACGTGTCTGAAAAATCAGTTTCAGCCATATTGCTTCAACATTGTTGTTAACATTATTGGGAAAGAGGCACAATTAAGCAGAGATAGATTCTTCCACATATATACAGACTCCTCCACCTATTTCATTTTTTCTGTCGTACTGGAAAAGCTTATATCCTTGAATGCCTTTATACCAGTTACTGGATTTGTCCCACCATGTTTCTGTTATGGCAGCTATATCTATATGATTGAGTTTGATATAAGCCTCAAGTTCAAGTTTTTTTAGTTAGCATTAAGACTCCATCCGTTCGCTAGTAAGAATTTGCAACCTTTGCTTCTAATTGTAGTATTCATAGTGGTACAATTACGCATAGTTCCCTCCCCCCATATCAGTTTAAATGATTGGTTATGTAGGACTCAATTCGTCTTCCCAATAAATTACTTCCAAGCTTGCTAAGGTGTTATCGATCCCATGCAAAGAGGTTGTCCCTATCAAGGAAGTTTTCCCAGTGAGTTATATATCCAAATTGTTTTACAGGACACCACCTGCTCAACCAGCTGTTAATTTGTTTTATAGTATATGGTTAGGGCTTATTGTAGCTGAAAATCAGTGGCTTTCTAAATCTTGTTGTAGGCTAGTTCAAAGCTAAAAAAAGTTGTTGTACCATCGTTCTGATGTCACATCTGTGGTACAACAACTTTTTAGCCTTATCCTGCCACCTGATTGGAGAAAACCGTGGTCTCAGAAAAAAATCAATAAAACATGGTGGCGCCGCTGAGCGAACACTTCACCAGTCCAGTTTGGACACGGATAGCTGTAGTCGGCTCCATTTTTCCAAACTGTACGAATTTGTCTGTTTTTTTTTTTAAATAACTGCTGCCAAGAATGTGTTGGTTGAGTCAGGAGTGGATAACTGCAACCGAGAATCTTCATAGGCTCGGGAGAGAAGCAGGACCACACCAAGCTGACTGAGCTGCAGGGACCAAGCAGGACCGTGAATACAAGATATGAAGCCTTGTGAAATAGAAGTTCTTTTTTTCTTCTAAAGCTTTTTGAAACCATATACTATATAAAATAGTGGATGGTTGCCCATCCACAACTAAGGCTTCATTCCCATCTCGGGCAGTTGATGACATCAGCGAGACCTCTCGAGCTTCCCTTTCAAGGTCTCTATGATGTCATCAACACCCTCAATGGAAACATAACCTTATTGTAGACGGTCGCCCATCAACTATTCTATATATCTTTGCTGTGATTCCGCTGTAGCTCTGGGTACTGGGATAATTTCAGAAAAACAGATTTCACAGTTTTTAGCGATCAGTAAGTCACTCAAGATCATGAACTGTTTTTTCATCTCTTCCACCATTGTGTTATAAATATTATTCACTCCTACATGTATAATAACTAAAGGATTTTCTCCAGCATTTTTAAGAATGTCACTCAGCATGACTGTTAGGTCATTAATTTTGGCCCCTCTATAACAGGAACAGGTACGATTTAGTTTGTCTGCATTACATACTTTCCTATCTACATTCTTAATTATGGAATCTCCCAGCACATATATTTGATGCTGAGAGGTTTGTTGGAGTCAGGAACATTGGCTCCATGTAAGATATTGCTGTTAGTGGTTTCATTGGCATGTTGATTGATATTGGTAGGAGGTCAGATGAGGCAATGTTAGTTGCCCATTCCACCAATGTTTGGGATATCGCTGGTTCAGCATCCATTGTTGGATAGGTAGAAGAAGATAGATTTTCTTTTTCAATGTCCTATCTGATTCATACAGATTAGGGGTATTGGGGTTAGTACTAGCTGTAGGGTGATGATCAATAGACTTGTCAGCCCTTGAAAGGAAGGATTACCATGAACAGATATAATGTCAGTGCTAAAACTATTATGACTTAAGATTTGGAAGTGGTTCTGCAAAGGAAGCTGAAAATCCATCGCATGCCTACCCTTTTTGTTTTTATTTCCTTGGACTGTCGTCTAGTCTGCAAATTCTCCACTATCATCCTGTTCTCTAGTTCTTTTTATGGATGAACCCTGTCCAATTTGTTCCAATAGGCTATCACAAGGTATATTTTCCTTTGCAAAACCAAATGTAGTTAGTATTGGTCTGGGTTGACTGGTTGAGGTAGAAGCAATATGGATGCTATCAATTTGTTTAATTTTTAATTGAATCTCATTTTGTTGCTTCATAATATTTTAAGGTGTCCCTTCAGTATATTTAGTTCACATTCAGTTGACTTATTGTGCTTACATTTTTCACATATAAAGTTTACTTCACAGTCTTAAAGTTCTGACAATAGGTACATGAAACACGGTGAACACTTATGCAGCCAATCTCCATCTAAAGTTTTTAGTTTATTGGCCATTGAATCTTGGAGTTGTGGGTGGTTGCCTAGTTTAGAATCAATCAACAAACAAAACAGAGTACAGTAGTTACTCACATAGACAGTTGGTTATTCACATAAAGTTTTAGTATTTGTAGTCCTGCATCCCCTGCAGACACACGCAGACATGCTGCACATGTCTTAGCATGCATCTTCGCATGTGTCACACATACAAACACCCTGCTCGTGCTTGCCCCACTCACACAAGGCTCTCCTTTATGTCAGCAAGACCCAGAAGTGACTGGGTCATGTGACGGTAACACCCACCCTCTTAGAGCACCACAGTGCCCCAAAACAAGGTAAACACTTAAATGAAAGCCCCACAGTAAACTAATAGCTGTTAAAACAGCTACAGAGCACAGCAGCTAACTTAATGTGTAGTAGCAAGCAAGTTAAACAAACAAGGCAGAGACCAGGAAGTGCTGTAGTTTGTGAAGAGTCCTACTAAACTACAATTCCCATGTCTCTTCCTGTCTCTGTATCAAGCACAACAATGCAAACATTTAAAAGCATCTCCAGATATCTTCCAAAATGCTTCTTGTCCGTACTGTCTCACCTCAAGATTGAGGTCTCACAGCATAGACACAAGAAATTAACATTGGAATGAGATGGGGCTCTGCTTTATGTCAGCCGGACCTGGAAGTGACTGGGTCACGTGATGCTATCACCCACCCTCTTAGAGCACCACAGTGTCCCAAAACAAGGTAAACGCTTAACAGTGATATGTGTGTGTGTGTGTGTGTGTGTGTGTGTGTGTGTGTGTGTGAGTGTGTATGTGTGTGTGCGCGCGTGTGTGGCATGTTACTCCTGATCCCTAGAGAGGTCTGTCCTATGAAGGAGAAAGAAAAAGGAGTCAGAGAGGTCCAGAAAAAATGCCAGGCAGAAAGCCCAATGTCAGCCCCAAGGCACTAGAGTCCTGCACTGTCAAGCTAACCCTATCCCATCAGCACAACTGATCAGCTGCTCTAGAGGAGCTTCACTTGCAGAGAAGGAGAAAGAGGAGTCCAAGTTGTCAGTGATGCTGGTAACACCAGAGCCACGAGTACTCTCAGGGCTTGCCCTGCAGCTGGGATTTTGTATAAAGTTTGCCACTAAAGCTACAACTTTGGCCATTGGGCCAGGATCTACAAATACCTCCTTTGAGGTTTGCAGTTTTTTCCTTTTTTTCCATATAATTTTTTTCCTCACTGCTGCACTGACAGGCAAGGCTCCCTTCCATCCTATTCCCCTGTCCCTCACTGTCTCTAGCCTCCCCAGGACTTACCTCTTGGACCATCTTCCCCAATGGAGTCCTGGGGTGAGAGATTTGCAGGCAGGGCTTCATTGATACCTGTCCCTCCACTATTTTCCTCTATTTTTCTGTAGTGCTCCACTTTTTCAATGGGTAAGTAATACATATTGGTAATATGCACACCTACTGGGGGTAGTGGTACAGATCAAAGCTACAAACAGCACAGAACCAAGGGCACATGAAGATTCCAAAGAACAAGGACTCTCCAGTCTTTGCTGTGCCACTGAGGGATAAACAGCACCGAAGATTCTCTTCCAGAAGATATTACTAATTTTGATGTTTTATTCTCAGGACTGCATGGCTGTCAAGCAGGTTGGGGCTACCTGGTGACAGGAAGCACCCCTAAATTTAAAAATAATGCCTGCTGAGCTGTGGCTTTCAAATTGACTACTCTACAAAACTTTACCCATTTTCCATTGCCTTAGTGCATGGATTGGGGACAACTTGCCACTATACTGGTAAAGTGTTGTTCAGCACTCCATTTGTATTGCATTCTGGTGCCTCTGGTAAGTGATTTAAACTTTATGGAAGGGAGCTTAATTGGATAGGGAAAGGTGTTTTTTTTTTCTTACTAACACTTCACTTTCCTTTTTCCCCACAGCGCTCCTCCATAGTATAGTGTTTGTTATCGTGTTTTTATATGTTTATTGAAGGACTTGGACTTTCTGGGTTGTTTTTTGTGAATACTGAACCTTTTTTTATAGGCTCACAAGATTGGTGCTTGCGTTTTTCCATCTGGTTGACCTTTTGACCTTCATATCATGCTCAAAAGCTCTTCTTTTGTTCATTCTAGTGTTTCAAAGTGCTCTGTTTGTGTTTCACACTTCAGATAATGTTTTCTTTCAGCTCTGCTGAGCTGCATTGGGAATTGCCCATTGTTGGCAATTATTGGATAAGGCATATAAAAGCCTGATTTGGAGTTATGCAGTATATTTTGTGGAATTTGTTTTTGAAAATTTGTATTTGTGTTTTCCAGAGTCATCAGGAGTTCATACATCAGCAAGTGGTATATCAGAAATTCTGAAGACATTTAACTTATAATATCTAAGAAGCCATGTTTCAAAGCAGCGTATACATTTTATACATTGTTCCACATATTATAGACAAATGTAGGGAGAATGCAAGTTATAGATCCTATTACTATATAAAAACCCTCCCCTATTATGATTGTCATTTTGCTTCCTGTAATCAAACCCAAACACAAGGGGTGGGGGTAGGCAATGTCAGGCTGGCCTGTTCTCATGTGTGACAGAGACATGAATGATGGGGGGCCTGAAGTAAGTGGGAGCAGGGGAGAAAAGCCCTAACCCCACTGTAACCTCAGGGTACCAAATCTGTCCACTTCTCAGACACTAGGAGAAACCAAGGGATTCACCTGTTCATTAGACCTGGGACCTTATTCTTTAATCGGGCTGTGAGGTAGTGAGGTATTCCATTGTAGATTCCCAGTGAGCAATTCCGGTGGGGGGGTAGGCTTTAACCACAGTCTAGTTTAGCAGCTGGTAACAAAATGCAAAGCAAGTAGTTGTGATAAGCACTCTGGATTTGTTTTGGGATATGTAATATAAAGGCCAGCTCCGGGGTCAGGTTCTCTAAGCCTGAGAATAGTTTCCCCAAAGTCTCTCCCACCTAGAAACATAGAAACATAGACTTTGACTGCAGATAAGGGCTATTTGGCCCATCCAGTCTGGCAGTTTCCCTACCTATTGGATAAGCTTCAGATCCTAGCTAACCAACAGCCTACTTCTTCCTAACTCTCACGACAATTGCCTTATGTCTATCCCATTCATTCTTGAATTCCCCGACTGTTTTTGACCCCACAACCTCCTCAGAAAGGCCATTCCATATGTCCACCACCATCTCTGTGAATAAATGCTTCTGCACGTTGGCCCTGAGCCATCTCCCTCTATTTTTAAATTGTGCCCCCTTGTTCTTGGACATCTCTTTTTCTGAAAGATGCTACCCTCTTGGACTTTGTTGATTCCACTGAGGTACTTGAAAGTTTCTATCATGTCCCCCTCTCCCTCCTTTCCTCAAGGGTATACATTTTAAGCTCCTTTAGTCTCTCATCATATGGCTTCTGAGGCAGACCCTGCTCCATTTTAGTTGCCCTCCTCTGGACTGCCTCCATTCTGTCTATGTCCTTGCTGAGATGGGGTCTCCAGAACTTCACACAGTACTCCAGATGGGGTCTCACCAACTGTCTGTACAGAGGGATACCAACATCATATTTTATATTGGTGATGCCTCTCCTATGCATCCTAGTATCTCCCCCCCAACCCTTCTTACTGCCTTCTCACATTGATTGCTTACCTTTAGGTCCTCTGATATGACTATCCCCAGATACATTTCCATTTTTGTTGTTGTTACTACCTCCCCCCAATTGTGTAATCTTCCCCTGGGTTTTTGTTTCCCAGGTGCATTATTTTGCACTTCTTTGCATTGAATTCTAGCTGCAATATTTCTGACCATTCCTCCAACCTTGCCAAGTCCCTTCTCATCCTTTACATGCCTCCTTGTGCATCAACCCTGTTGCAGATATTTGTGTCATCTGCAAACAGGCATACTTTTCCTTCCAGTCCCTCTGCAATGTCACTTATAAAGACATTAAAAGGACTGGCCCCAATACTGAACCCTGCGGTACCCCACTAGTAACCCCTCTTTCTTCAGAGTGGACTCCATTTACAATTACCTTCTGTGCCCTGTTGTCCAGCCAATGTTTTACCCAGGCTACCACCCTGGGACCCACTCTCAGACTGGTTAATTTAACTATTAATCTTTTGTGTGGGACTGTGTCAAATGCCTTGCTAAAGTCTAGGTAGGCCATGTCCACAGTCCCTCCCTGGTCTACTACTTTGGTCACCCAGTCAAAGAAATCTATTAGATTCATCTGGCATGACCTTCCTACTGTGAACCCATGCTGCCTTGGGTCCTGTGCCCCACTGGCCTCTAGATACTCAACAAAGTGTCATGTCTTTCCGTCTATGTCTGGGGGAAACCCTGAAGAAATTGACAATAAAAAAAAATGCAGAGGATCTGAAAATATTACCAGTCCTTTACTCTAAACCTCCTAACAACAATGCTCCGAACTTAGTCACAACTTTTCAAACAGACCCAGACAATCAGGCTGGTGGAACAACTATTTCATTTACCGCTCACCCACAACACATACAATCCTGGACAAGGGTAGAAAATAAGCAAAAAAGAGCAGCTTTTACCTCAGCTAAAAGAAACATTTCAAGTAAAACCTTGATATGCAGCAATGACCTAAAGGATGAAACCTCCACAAGGGAAATCTACTGGTTCCATTGCCCAGACTGTGTTCACCCCTAATCTCCTAACTTCTGACCCCTTTGCACAGCGGTCACCAGAAAAAAGAACTATCAGAGGCAGGATAGAAAAAAATGCCAACTGGACGATGGCTCCCTGACCCAGACTGGGACAAGAACAATTTCTCTTTGAATTCTCCAGAATGGCATCCAGTGGAACAACTACAGGTACCTGCAATTAAACTTTCTTCAGAAATCCAACAAGGAACCACAGAGCTTGTTACTGCAGTAAAAACAAAACAGGACAATAACAATGTGGTTCAAAATATGGTTAGCATACAAGAGGTTAATGTAAACTCTGGTACCCCCCCCAAAGTGGAAACCCAGGCTGATGGAGAAAAACCCCAGGTCCATCATAACCAAGCCAATAGTAAGGACTCTGGGAGGTCAGAGAAAACTCCCCCCAGAGACCCCTCTTGTCTGACTTATTTACCAGGACAAAAAAAGAACCTGCCCCCAAAAGAAATGCTGTAAGGATCAAGTATAAAGGGTTCTATGTGATAACGGTGATCACGGAAAGGCAATCACCATTAGGGCAAGTGTACATTGGTGAAAATTAATTTTGGTGATGAGGACTCACAGTGCAGACCAAAAGGGTGCTGAAAACATAGTTTTTTTTATGTGGGGGCTGCATGCCATGCACACCTCCCCGTGGGGGCCTTTTCCCCATCCACCCCCCTACTAAAGGATTCTCAACTCCAGGGGGGTGCATATCGGGGGTAGTGAAAACAAAAGGAAAAAACCTGAAATCCTGGACCAGCGCAAAAATATCGACACACCCAGTATCAAACCTGCACCCTCACAACCCTAGCCTGCCATGAGCCCACCATGCCACATGACCAACTTGGCAACCCACTGCCTTGCTACACCTCACAAACCCTCCTTCCCCTTCTCCCCTTCCTCCCGTCGCACAGCGTGCTCGCTCTCCCCATGTGCATGTACATGTAGCAACAGGAAGTCACTATATCCATAGTCATCCCCTCATCCATTAGCCCTGTGAACAGGCACTGCTGTTGAGTCACCCTTTTTGCAAGTACTCAATAGTGGATGCCCTTATCACAGGATGCCGGTATAAAAGGAGGATTAGAAACAAGGCCAGATAGGCACTATGTAGGAAAGCTGCTGCTGAAGGATTCATTGCATTTCTCTCCTAAAGAGGGTTTTTGCATGTATCAACATTTCTGGAGGATAATTATGATACTAGTTTTAAATCTTCATATGCACTAGAATTATTCTGGCAGAGATATAAACTGGTAACATTTTCTCCCTTGTCGTCCCCCTTTATAGTCATACTAGTCACACCCAAAGTTGTCAGAGAAAAGGCTGTAAGAGAGGGAACAGAATAAGACAAAAGTTAGTGCTGTGGCAGCCCCAGAAATCTGTACTGACATGAATGCAGACAGGGTTTAGAAATCCTGACATAGTATGGGGCCCCAATACCTGTTGGTACCACAGAGCCAGCCTTGAAATGTGTAGTGTTTAATGATCAGCTCGCAGTATAGCCTAGAGGATAAAGCAATCCTAAAGATGGATTATTTTTACTAACAGTTTGAAATGTAAGGGTGATAACTCACTAGTTTCAATGCACATACAAAACAATTATTATAAAAGTAGAAAGTGCTGTAATGTCAGAATCGGGTCACAGGAACTAAAAATTTCAGCATATGCTGATGATATATTGTTACATGTTACCCAACCATGCAATTCAATTCCGGTGGTACTGGATATTATTGATGAGTACAGCAGATTATCTAATTATAAGATTAATGTGGGAAAAACCCAAATTTTTCCGCTTAATTTGCAAATGCACAAATCGGAGGTGTTGGAAATGGGCATGCAGTGGACCCCGCATAGTCTGAAGTATTTAGGTATTTACTTGGCTAGATCCGACTCGAAATTAGTGAAACTCAATTTGGATGCTACTAGGAATATTATCAAGCAGGATTTAAATAGGTGGGCTGGGTTGCCGCTCTCGCTCTGGGGGCGGATTAACATAGTTAAAATGAACATTCTGCCCAGGATTTTTTATCCACTTAACATGCTCAATGTAATGTTGCCCCTAAAATGGTTCAAAGAGTTACATTTGTCTATCTCAGATTTCATTTGGAAGGGAAGAATGCCCCATAGGGCCTATTGCAAGCTGGCTGCCCTAGAGAGAGCAGGGCTGAGACTTCCACACTTGACTTATATTACTGGGCAAGTAATCTCTGTAAGTACTTGAGATGGTTAATACCCATGAGTAAACTTGGGTCTTTGCCCTATGTTCCCTCATGAGTTAGACTGGAAATAGAGGCGATAAAGGGTAGGAATAGATCCAGTAGCATTACTTTACTCCACTCTAGGACACTGCCTCCTAAATTGTCGCCACCCCAATAGCAAAATTCCTGCATATTCATAGGCAATTATATGCGAGTTGGGTTTTGTCCCGGACAGGGATAAGCATCAACCGATCTGTCATAATCCCAATTTGAAGATTGGGGAAAATTATATTTGCTAACTGGCTTCCACAGCTTAAAGTATCACGGATAGAAGATTTCATTGGACGAGCGGTCCTGCCAATAAAAGAGATTTTGGAAAGGCATAATATAGACCGAAGCAGGTGTTCAGTTATGTCAAATAACTCATTTATTGGCGAGGTGAAGATCAAACTTAGAGCAGGAGTATAACGGCAGCTGGTTTGAATCACTAGATCAGGTGGTATGGGAACCACATCGGTCTCAGAATATATAACTCATTACTTGACCAAGTTCTTGTGGGCACTGATTATATACCCAGATATTGGACTGGTTGTATGGGGAGCAAGAGAGGATTGGGATCGATTTGGAGTCATACGTGCAGATATGTCAAACAGGACAGGTTAAGGGTGATGCAGTTTCATTTCCTGAACAATTTGTTTTGACCCTCCAAGTTATATAAAGTTGGTCGCAGGCCTGACCAAAATTGTTTCCGTGCCACAAGGCAGTTGGGATTTGTATCACATTTTTGGGGAGTGCCCATCGATCAAACAGCTGTGGATGCAAATCAAGCAGAAAGTGGATCCACTGTTGGGTATTGATCAGTATTTTACCCCGGAGATCTGCTTGATTGGGGATTACTCTGGCATTAAGTTTAAGGACCGCAGATACTATATGGCCCTGATCTCATGCTCGCTTAAAAAGGTAGTATTACGATACTGGATGACAGACACCTCGATCACTTATGTGGAGTGGTTGCAGGAGATGTTATTCAACTTGAATATGGGGAAATTTGAGGCGGGAAGGGAAAATCGGCTTCATCTATATGAAAAGATATGGAGTCGTTTTTAGACGTTATACCTTCCCCAGATGAGATTGTAGTTAGTAAGGTAGTTTGAAAGTGGATCATGGGTGAGCAGATCTTCCTTCAGGGGTCTAGGGTTGTAGTTTTTTTAGGAGGGATGGGTTAGGTAGGCAGAGGGGGAGGGGTGTGGGATGGGGGATGGGGAGGGTAGAAAATGTCTATCTGATTTAATCATTAATTCAATTGTTACGAAAGTATAAAATGTTTTCTGTTATGTATTTGATCTTGGATGTGTGGTTTATCATAATAAAAGTTCGAATTTAAAAAAAAAAGAAAGTGCTGTAATAACACTTTGAAACACACTTAATAAAACAGATAATTTCCTATTTAACCTACAGTTAATGGCAGGCCAAGATCCTCTGTGACATCATTTCCTGTCAGAAGCCTAAATCATATGGCTGCCCCAGCCCTTAATTATAGACTAATTTACATATGAATAACCCTGGGCTGCAAAGACTCACAGGTAAACACAATGGCTCACTCAAATTAGCTTTCTACGGTCTTTCAGACATTAAGAAACCCTGTTGACTGTTCCCCTTTAAACTGTTTTAGCTGATGCAACCTAGTAAAATGACAAGCTATCTTCCAATGTATATCTGACACACACCTAGGTTTCTGTTACTTGCAAGAAACCTGGATGTATTCAATAGACCAGGTTAGAGCCTTCCGGGCTGAATGGACCAGAGGCGCATCATACTGGTCTTTTGGACCAGATAAAGTGGATGATGTAGGGATGATATTTAACTCATATTCATTTGCATTATTTAATTTAATAGACCTAATCCCAGGGAGGCTCCTTATTATTGATGGTAAGTGGAAAAACAGTTTTGCAAGACTAATAAGCATCTATGGTCCCCAGTCCAAGGCAGGAGGAGTACAGTAGAACTGTTTAACCAGGTATAGCCATACTTATACTCTACCTCGCATCGCATATTAGAAGACTTTAATTGCAACCTCCCCAAAAAACACAAAACCCCGGAGGAAAAAAATATACTGTAATGCAAATGCCCTCCAGAGGGGTATTAATAAAGCTGATTTAGTGCCTTGTTGAAAATTCCTCAACAAAGGCCCTGATTATTCCTACAAAAGAGGTAAACTTTCCTCTAAAATAGAGCATTTGTTTATTTCCAAAAGCCTACCAGATCCCTGTGTGATTACTACTTCATTAGAAATATCACACCATTTACTACTTGAATTATGCTTTAGTATCACTCCACAAAATACAAAAAGAAATACCAGGTGGAAGCTTAATCCATTTTGTTTACAGGACTCTCAGCTCCGGAAGAAAATTCAAAATATTCTATGGGCCAGAGCATCTGTTTGTGAACTCTATGAAGACATAGGGGAATGGTGGGCTGACTCAAAAAAAGATATAGTAACCTACCTCCAAAAGTATGGTACAGCAAAATCCAGAAACCATTTTTTTTAATATCTAAAATGAAGAACCCAGTTACAGCATTTGTATACTTTAGACGCCACCACTAGACAAAACTATGAGACTCAAATAGATAAAATAAAACTGGAAATGAAAAAATTCCAATACGACAGAGCTTACAAGATGAGGGCAGTATTACAGTACGAGGCACAGAAAAACCCTTTAGGAGACCTTTGTGAGGCTTTCAGAGCTTGAAAAGAGGCAATGGACTTAAGCTCTCTCACAAATGAAAAGGATGATATCGTGACTTCTATGGAAGAGCTCCATGAGGAAATATCCAAACTGTCTCAATCCTATAATATGATGAACCCGCCACAGCCAGAGTTAAAAAATTATTTGGAAAGCATTAGGACACAGGCCCCGTTGACAGATTTAAAAAACGCCTAACCATCCCTATTACTGCATCTGAAATAGAAGAAATAATTAAGAAACTAAAACTGGGTACATCCCCGGGCCCAGATGGGCTCCCACACAAATTTTATAAAATCTTCTCAGCTGAATTAGCACAGTGTTCACAAATAGTCTATTCTCACTTTTTACAAGTGTAACCCCCCTGTTACCCAGGGTTACTAGAATCCCAGTAAGACCTAGTGGTAGGCAGGGAAGGCAGCTTGTGAAGCTCCAGTTAAATGGATTTCTCACTGTCTCACTCTGTTCTCAGTCTCAGCTGAGACTGAGGGATGACATCACCATAGAACTATCACAGCTGCATGAGCCACATTGGAATCTGCAGATGGGAGTTAAGTTAGAATGTTGGGAGTTTTTGAGTGAGCAGCAGCAGTTGTGTGTGAGCAGTCTTGAAGGGAGGAGCACAGCAGTCGGTGCACAGGCTCTTGGAGGCTAAAGCTCTGATACAGAGCTACTTCTAGGGAAAGGTGCTGTTTCCACCAAAAGAGGAACACAGTAAGCTGTTCTTGAAGTGGTGGAGAACGCTGATACTGGTCTCTGTGCCCCATCCCTCAGGGGATGGGGGTAAAAGGTTTGCCTGTTATTCCAGGGGCAACCTCCTGGTTCCGGCTAGGGAAGAAGCTATCTTATTTTCTAAGTTGTGTTGTGGCACCAGAAGCTGTCAAGATTCGCCTGTGGGGCACCTACAACCACAGGGTGAGTTCTGCTCTTGTCATGGGGCCTATGTTTCACCTGAACTGTTGTTAAAGTGGGGATTGGACTGCTGAATCAGTGGGAGGCCTAGAGGAACAGGCTAAGCCAAAGTAAAAGTATGTTCAAGTCCAGCACAAGGGGAAAGCCAAGACATGTAGCAGAGATGTGCCATACATTTACCCTTTAATCTACACTGCCAAGCTTTTCAGGAAGAGATGTTTAAGTATGTTCGAGTCTAGAACAAAGGGAAAGTCAACACATGTAGAGGAGATGGGCCATATGTTTACCCTTTAATCTACATTGCCAAGCTTTCACAAAAAGAGTTGTTTAATGTCCAGAGAAATAGCTAGGTATGGATTGTGGAAGCTGGAGGTGGGAGACCCCCCATCTTTAGTAACCAGGTTCATCTCTACAGATTTGCTCTGTGGCCCTTTTACTTTGCCTCACGCACTTGGCCAGTGCTGAGGGAAGTACCTAGACGTGGGACTGAAAGGAAATTTCCCTTAAGGAGTCAAAGGCTTTAAGGTGGTTTAGGGAGCCACCAGGAAGATGTGTCCACTGGCATATGGACAGGGTTCGAGTGGCCGGCAGGGGAGCCGGGCCAGGAAAAACCCAAATAGTGTACAAGTCGGGCTGTGTACCCAAAGCAGCTTGCAAGTCCGGGCTGTGTGCCTGGTGGGTCCGGAGCCTGAGGGCTGAAGTGTTAAAGAAGTGTTCTGTTTCTCTTATCTGCATTACCAGGAATGTAGCCCTGTGGGGGCCCATCTATGCTTTGTTTGTTCAGTTTGGATGTGAATAAAAGCCACACTTTAGAATCCCATTCCTGGTATTGGACATTACAGTTATTGCTTCCTGTGTTCAGATTTACTTGGTGCCCCTGTGCAGAGTAGCCAAACCTAAGCCCTGTGCCGAGTAACCTAGTCCTCCTTGAACCCAGTCCCCCACCTGGTACTGCTGTCAGCTTCAACAGCATACCACCTGTTGTTAGCAAAAGGCAGGTGTAGGGGATTCCAAAAGCACAGCACCCCCTTTTTTACCTCAGGCCTACTTATCTTTCTGTTCAAAACAAGTAATAGAAACAATCTATCCAACTGGAGATCAATAACCATCTTAAATGCAGATTTCAAAATGTTATCACAAGTGTTAAACAATAGAATACAGAGCATAGCTAACCACCTAATACACCCCTCACAACATTGTGGTTTACCCAACAAGAAAATACAACACCCTGTAATGGTAGTTAGAGATGTAATAGAATATCACGCACTAAGGGACAAAGAAAAACTAATCATTTCACTTGAGCAAACTAAAACCTTCGATAGGGTTCACCACCCTTTCCTATTTTTAACTTTACAGCACTATGGAATTCCTGAGGTTGTTATTAACTGGCTAAGGAAATTATGTTCAGCGGCAAAAGTGCACCCAATAATAAAAGGTATTATATCTAAAGATATAAAACTTCAGGCAGGGGTATGCCAGGGATGCCAATTAAGTCCTCTATGATATATATTTTCCCTAGACCCCCTCTTAACAATCTTGAATGCCTCAGAACACTGGAGTGAGCTCCCCAGACCTTCTAGGATGGGTGATATTAAAGTTCAGGCATATGCAGATGATGTCTGTATTTTTATGGCTGACAAAACCCACACTCCACACCTATTTAGTGACATAAGAAAACATTCCTTGGTTTCAAATTCAGAACTAATTATAGGAAAATGTAGAGGTTTATTTATCTGACCCCCATTACAGGGAAGGGAGGAAATCAACAGTATACACATATCTGCAGACACCCTAAAAATCCTAGCCTACTCTTTGGTCCTCAGAACTTCCCAGAGGAGAATTGGGAAACAGTATTACAAAACATAGAAAAAAAAGTAACAAGATGGAAACATGGGAAACTCTCAAAAATAAAAAGAGTTTATATCATTAAGAGATTCCTACTCCCTTGTATGATATATGTAGCTATGGTCCCCGCCCCCCAGAAAATAAGAGACTAGGATCTATGCCTGCTTATCTCAGATGCTGTGGAGGAGCAGGTTAAACCCCATAAAGAGATGCTACACATACCTCCCCAAAATCCAGGGTGGGTTAGGGATGGCTGATCCCATCACATTTTTCTTTAGTCTCTTTATATTTCTATCAATGAAAACAGTCCTGTCACCAGCAAATAACCTATACAGTTTATGGGGGCATAGCAACCTCCAAGATTATTTCCAAAAATGGACTGGATTAGAAGTTCCCAAACCCCCCTCCCCCCGTCTAAAGGTCTCAAGTTTTATTAGACCAGCATTGTTAAAAATGTACAAATGGAGACTGACTAAAGCTGAAATATGTCGATTTTCTGGGTGTATCTTGTACAGTCAGGTCTTATCCCATATTTACCCTACAGAACCTGAATTTAAGAATTGCCCACAATCTCTGAACCCTGGGGTACTACAGCAATTAAAAAATGAAAGAATACCGGTTCATATGTAGGAGGTCCTTTGGCTTTCTGTTTATGGGAGACTCCGTATCACAGGGAATCTAAAACATAAGGCTCAAGAGGAACGGATGTGCCCATACAGTTCATGCCAAGCTTTAGAAGAATCTATGGAGCACTTTCTCTTCCTTTGCTTATATGCAAAACCATTATGGGCCTATTTGGGGCAAAAATGAGAACTACTGTAGGTTGGTTAACATCCCTAAACTATGATATAGTATATAGTAGTGTCTTATTGTGCATGGAAACATGAGGTTCTAAAAATGTTGTTCTGCTGCAGTTCAAAAGGTCATGGAATGTGATTGTACCCTACTGCAGCAGAACAACATTTTGAAAACCTCTAGAGGTTCCACACGCTATAGCACCTACCTTTACCCGGTGAAAACGGCAGGCTCCACACTCCCGCCGGTGGCGGCAGTAGAACCAGTCACACCACAGCCTCAAAACATGCAGGATCTACCAGATATTTTGAAATGCAGGATCAACCAGATATTTTGATTTAAAAAAAAAAAAAAGAGCGATCCCCAAGTAACTCCCTCTCGCTTAGCGAGAGCTACGACCGCCATTTTATTTTACTTGAAAATCCCTCCCACACTGGAATGACAGCCAATAGGAGGCTGCTCAATAAACAAGGACACTTCTGTTCCCTAGCAACCACACACACCACCTAGCCAGCAGCCCTAACTTGAAGAGCACGATGGAGCAACAAACTTTTTTTTTTGCATTTTAAAAATGAAAAACGTAATTGAAATAGGGGTCTATACACTATAAAAAATAATGCATGGGCAACCTGATGCACAGCCAGCCTCTTGTGCCACCTCGGGATTCTGATTACCTTGGACCTCTCGAGCTTCACTCTCGAGGTCTGAGGTAATCAGAACCCCTCTGTGGCACAATAGGCTGGTTGCGCATGGTTGCCATGCACTATTCTCTATATTCTAATCCTTGGGCATTTCCCTCAGCTAAGTAGTAGATATGATAAAGGAACCTTAACTGTGTTTTTCTGTTGTTTGAAGTTTTACCTGTGGCAAGCAAGATGTCAATGGGTCCTATATCAGAAAGTAATGCCTTATGAGACCTATAGCATACTGGTGGAAAACATAGAAACATAGAAACATAGAAGTTGACGGCAGATAAGGACCGCAAGGCCCATCCAGTGCTCACAGTCTATAGGAAAGATGTGGCAATCCAACCCCCATATAAGGTACAGAAATGGTAGAATGGTCTATTTAAATTCATTAAATTTAAGTAAGTTGCAGTATTATAATTTACTTTTGATAATAAAGGGATGCAAAAATAAATATTATTGTCACCTTAGTACTGAAATAAGGTGAAGACAAACATAATGGACTCATGGTGAAAGATGTAAATGTGATTAAAAAATGAAGAAAATGAAAAATAATGTGTACTCTTGAAAAATGAAAGTAATTTTTTTTTATTATTATTACACGTATTTCTTTTTGTTATGTATTTCTTTTTGATGTGACTTCAATAAAAAATTCCCCTACTCTTTTCTAGAAGTGCCATGGGATCTTAAACATCCACCTGAACTACCACCAGAATAGGTAGATGGGACCTTGGTTTAATGTCTCATCCAAAAGACGGCACCTCAGGAGTGCAGTACCCCCCTCATGCTGCACTACAGTGTCAGTACTGGGATTTAACCCAAGTGCCTGGTGTGGGAATAGAACTCCAGCCTTCTGATCTCTCAGACTCAGAGGTGAGTGTGCTACCTGCTGAGCCACTGACACTGTCAGGTATCTTACCTCCCTCTCCCTTCCCTCTCCCAGTTCTACCTCACTAACTATTGAGTCCTCCACCAGGAGTTGTTTCCTGCCCCTGTGGGGTCCTGTGCCACCCTCTTGTGGGTCTCCTTTGTGGAGGTTCCCAGCATCCTCTTTGGTCTCCACTGTGGGTGCCTCCACAGAGGAACCATGCTCTGCCAGAATGGCTTATGAATTGTGGAGAGGTTCATCTGGAGGGCTGTGCCTCTGTCCCACTACCCTCACCCTCCCTGAGCCCACTGTGGTCCAACTGCTCTTCTTTAATGGTGAGCTCTGAGGCAGCAGTGGCGGCCCTGGTGGTCCCTGGGTGGGAGAGGAGGTCCCCTGATTCCTGATCAACTCAGCCTGGAGGAAAGCAACCTCCTCCCTCAGCCCAGAGAGGTGCCTGCAGATGGGACAACACTGCATTCTCCAGATTGTCTCCCAGAAGACTGCCGCACCACTGCCAGTGCACTGCACCACTCCCATCATGTTTTGTTTGTGGCCCCTCAACTGTTGTTTTGTATACTTTTTCCTCTCTCTGTTTTCTTTTTTTTGTTTGTTTTTACTCCCTGCTTTCCTACTGCCTCTGTGCCCTTACAGCTCCTGCCCTTCCTGTTCTGGGACAGAAAATTCCTGTATTCCTCAGTAGTCTCCTTCTTACTTGCTCATAGACAGACCCCCAGCAGCTAACACTTTTATTTCCTTCTCCTTCTCGCCCTGTTTTCTCTCCTTTTGTAGTGACTTACAGCTTCTCTCTCTCCTCCTCTTGTATGTGCCCTTGTGGACCTAGCTGTGATCTACACCCTTAGTAACTCTACCTATATACTAGCTGGGCTATTGCATGTGCTGTGCTGCCTAACTGTTCCTGTGTCTTTAAGTAAGTGTGGTCTGGCCTTCAACTATAAAGGTAGAGCACCCAGGGGTGGTTGGGGAATGGTGGGTGGATGGGGGGGTTGTTCCTTTGGTACTCAGTGTCTACAAAAAACAACAATCTTGTGAAAAAAGACTTTCTTCTGTAACATACAGGGCAAAACACAGCTCTAGTTTAAGGTAGCTGGCAGCTGCTCTCCCTCTCTCAGCTTCTGCAGCAGAGTCCACAGTTAACTTCTGTTTGTAATCCACAGTCCCTCAAGCCTTCTTCAGCTCCTCCCTTTATCAGACACCTCTTTCAGAGAGTTTCAGTAGCAGCTCTAGTCACAAATGACTGAACATAGTCTCCTAGCTAGATTACCTCCCTGGCAAATTAAAGTTACACTAAGTAAAGGCAACCCCAAAAACAAAGAACCAAAACATTGACTTCTACTTACTATTACGGGCCCCTGAATTAAAGGGACACTGTCAACCCCTGTATGTCTCAAAGTGTCCCTAGTTTAAAAAAACATAATTTATGATTGCCAAAATTCTGTAAAGATTGTTGATGTAGCTGGTAGTTTGATTCTGACTCTTATTTTCTTTAAAAAGTTAAAAAACAGACTGCCAAACATACTGGTGTTATCACACCAAAACAGGTTTGTTTACATTCATTGATCAGCTCCAAATGCATCTTTCCTGGACTTGGGAGCACCCACAAAACACTCAAGCACCTCATGATGTAGTGGGAGTTTAGGAGGCTACTGCCTTATGAGTAAACAAAAACAAGGTTGTTTATAAATATACATTAGCATTCACTTCAGTTCTACTAAGCAAGGAGACAGACAAAACAAACAGCAACATCAGTGAATTTTAGAGGTTAACCAATCATAAAATGTGGGATTTCAACTAGAAATAATATGATGAAACATATGCTGACAATGTCCCTTTAAAAATTCAATTTAATGTACTCAGTAAATCACCTTCTTGCTGTTGGGTAGCTGTTTTCCATCTCTCAGCTTCTGCAGCAAACATAGTTCACAGTCAACTCCTATTTGTAATCTACAGTCCCTCAAGCCTTCTTCAGCTCCTCCCCTTATCAGGCACCTATTTCACAGAGTTTCAGTAACAGCTCTGTCACAAAACCTCCCCCCTAAACTGGGATAGCATTGGACAGAGCCAAAAAATGTGCGAATGTGTTGCCACCTCACATCCACATCCCCGCCAACATGAGGAGTCTCCCGAGGCTGAGTATTTGGCCGTGATTTGAGGTGAGCAAAAAAACCTTATGGCCATCTTCCAAGCAAACTCTCGCCAAGTATAGGAATTTTTTGTTTTATGTTGGCGGGGCCAGATAAAGGTCCAGTCTCTTGGTGCCAGATCTATCATCAGTTCTGACTCCCAGTTTACTTGCACATTGTCCATTTCTTGGGTAGGGTCGTTTAGTGTGGCTTTATAAAATCTAGATATCAGTTATTGGGGGGGCAGGGTCACCCACTAACTGGGGTAAAAATATAAACAAAGGAGGTGGGGAGAGGTCAGAAACATCGAACTATATCTCCCCTTTCAGGAAATGGTGGGTCTGTAGGTATCAGAAGAAGTCTTGGCTAGGAATGGAGAATTCCTCCCGGAGCTGTCCAAAAGACTTAAACACTACTTTCTCATAAAATTGGAACATGTGGATCAGTCCGAGTTTCTGACATCTCCCAAACACATTATCCATAAGGGATGGAAGGAAGCCAGGATTACATCCAGGGATGCCTATCCATTTGGCTCTGAATCGCTTTTCCAAGTGGGTCAGAAATCTGGTCCAGCTCCGAAGTATTGCTTTAGTGAACAAAGAACACTCCCCGGAAGGGGAAGGAGGTCTCAGCTGGAAGACTAGGTCCTTAGTTAATGGAAAACCTGCCAGGTAGTGCTCAACTCTAAGCCAGCCCAGGAAATTGAACTGAGGTGAGAGCCAAGTCACCAAGTGCGCCAGAGTTGATGCCAGCAAATATTTATACAAATCTGGGAGGGCAAAACTGCCCCTCTCCTTGGGGAGGTGTAATTGTTTAAGGGAAAGGTGTGCTCCATCTTCAGCCCACAGAAAGCTGGGCACCAGTTTATTCCATCTCTGGCCATCCCCCTTAGCATTGGGAGCAGAATATTCTGCATTAAATAAAGTACCCAGGGAAGAATGTTCATTTGTATTGCTTGAACTCTGTTCAAAAGCAAGATATGGAGAGGATTCCAGCGTATTAAATCTCTCTGTATCTGAGAAAACAAGGGTTTCTTAGTTGGCTTTATATAGATTCTTGAGGTGGAGGATAAGTTTAATTCCAAGGTAGGTGATTTATGGGCCTTCCCATTTAAAGTTATATTTGTCCAGAACAGTCTGCGAGGGAGAGTATTGTATTAGCAATGCTTCTGACTTTTCCTGATTAATTTTGTATCCTGACACCATCTCAGTCTGGGCCAGACATTTCTGCAAAACTGGTAGAGAAGAGTCATGGTATGTAATGTAAAGAAGTAAATCATAAGCATAGTAAGCCAATTTATGTTGAGTGCCATTACTTGTATACCCTCTCAGATGTTCGGTCTGGCTTAAATATTGCACTATAGGTTGTGCATACAGTGCCAATAAATAGGGTGATAAAGGGCATCCCTGTTGGGTGCCACGACAAAGGAAAAATCATATGGAGTGAGCATCATTGACCTTTACCATTGCCTCCGGGTTGGTGTAAAGGCCTTTCATGTTATCTCAGAATTGAAGTGGGAAATCAAACTGTGCAAGGGTATACTGTAGAACGTTCCAGGGGACACGGTTGAATGCCTTTTAAGCATCCAGACTAACGATCAAGAGGGGAGAAGAGGAAGCCTGTGCATGTTCAATTATAAATAGAGTTTGTTTAATGTTATCGGTAGTTTGCTATGTTTTTATGAAGCCAGATTGATCCGGATGTATTAAAGAAGGAAGAATATCATCCATTCAATGGGCTAAAATACTTGTACATATCTTATAATCTTCATTATACAATGGCAAGAAAGAATCCTGTGCTCTGATTGGTCAGTTGGCCATCACAGCAGGGATGTTATCCTGGCATAACATCCCTGCTGTTCACAGGTCTACTGGCATCATTATGCTGCTATGGATGAGCCCTTTTTTTTGCATTTCCTCTTAAGAAACAAAAATATTTTTCCACTCTAATAAAAACATTCTTTAAAATTATTTTTTTTATTTTATATATAACAACGAGCCATTGTATAATAGGAATAATGCCCTCCAGTGTGGGTGTTATGCTGGGATCACATCCCTTCTTGGGTGTTGGATGCCCTCGGCCGCTGGCCTTGGGCCCAACCACCGGAGGTGTGATGTTATCCCAGCATAACACCCACCCTATCAGGCATTATTCCTTTATTAAATATGGATATTGGCCTATATGATTCACATAGATGTGGGGGCTTCTGTGGCTTCAGTATGGCTGAAATAACTGCTTGTCTCCAAGAGATGGGATAATCAGCTGTGTCAAGGCTAGCCTGCATAGCCTCAAGAAATGGTTTATGTATTAAGTCTAGAGCTCCCTTGTAAAATTCAGTGCCAAACCCACTGGGGCCTGGACTTTTCACATTTTCAGGTTCTGTATAGTGTTAACTAGCTCTTGAGAAGAAATTGGGGCTATTAATCTGTCCTTCTCAGCAGTAGTTAGATTAGGTAGTTTTAGGCCTGAAAAAAAGGAAGAAAGTTGGTGTGAGTCAGGGGTGATGGATCAGCATATAAATCTTGATAGAACTGTCAGAAACACTCCAGGATTTGTTCAGTAGAGTGTTTAATTTGTCCAGATCATGGGTCTCTAATTTTAGGAACTGCTGTCAGCTGGATCTGGCAGCAGAGCCAGTATGCTAGGACTCGGGAGGCCCTAGTGCCTCTCTTCTTGTATTTCTGATGTAACAATGCCAGTTCCTGTTCAGTGTGAGCTGTCAGAAGATGCTGTATTTCTTTTTGAATTTGCTACAGTCGATCCGAGACACTAAGATCTCCCTGCATGTGTGAATCTTGAACTAGGTGGAGATCCCATTGAAGTTCTTTTAATCAGGCCTCACTCTGTTTCTTCTTCCTAGTAGCATGCAAACTAATGTGCCCGTGAAGTACCACTTTAAGCAGATCCCACAATATGTGTGGAGAAGTATGGGGGAATGTGTTGTCCACAAGCATCTCAGAGATCTTTGCTTTCAACAGCTCCTTAAATTCCTGCTCCCTCAATAAGGAGGGATTAAATTTCCAAACTGTATTTTTCTGGGGTTTGCCAATGTTCAGTTCCAATATCACAGGGACATGATCCAACAAATGTATATTCATTATGTCAGCTTTTTGTATCAACTCCCCATGTTCCCTGGTAATGCACAGATAGTCTAGTCTGGTGTAATGCCTATAGGCGTGTGAATAGAAAGTACATTTTCTCAGGTTTGGATGCATATATCGCCATGACTCAGTCATGCCTCTGTCCCGCAGCAGGCAGCAGAGATGTGTTTGTCCCGATGTCTGTGACGGAGGCCTAATAGCTGACATGTCCATTGTGGGGTTTAAGGGGCAGTTTAAATCACCACACACCACCAACATTCCCTTCTTATGTGAGAGAATGAAATCTACTATTTGCTGGATAGTGGAGGTATGCAGGTGCTACACACTGTTAGTGTGTGTTCTTGAAATGTACCTATAGCAAGAGCAACCCTCACCTCCCTATCCATGTGTTGCTCGGTGATCTGAAATGAAGATATTTTGGGGATCAGAATCACCACTCCTTGATGTCTGCCATGTCTGTATGTGGATTCTACTATTTGCAAAAACCCAAACTCCAGGAGCTTGTGTTGCTCAGCCGAGGATAAATGGGTCTCTTGTAACAAGAGAATATCAGGCTTATGTTTCTTTAACTCCTGGAGCATCCTGTATCTCCTTACTGGACTGGCCAGCCCGTTCACATTATGTGAGACTATGAGAAAAGGTACAGCCATTTTAATCTTGTACTATTATTAAACCAATTATACCTCACTGTCAGGTAGTTTAAAAAAACAAAGGCATCTCTGAATGGTGCAACCCAGATAGAACAGAACTATACATAATTGACATTTTTGCAATGTTTGAGAACTCCAGTGTCAAAAAAGGGATGTGAAGGACAGAGTCTAAAACAGTGGGCTGACTTAAATGACTAAAACAACATACTAGTAAAGGCCAACTGGGCCAATATTCAACAATCCAAAAGCAATGCAAGTTATCTACATTAAATGAAACAACGGTGACTTCCAAAGCCAGAAGTCCAAATTGTGCCTCTCACCAGGGCAGTATATTCAACTGCCTGTACGAAGATCACATACCCATCCAATGGGAATGTCTCCAGGGGTATAATTCCCCTGTAAAGTGGTGGAGGGAAGAGTGAAGGGTAGAAAACATCCTAGGTAAAGAAAATAAAGCCAATAAAGTAATAAGAGGAGGTAGGGTAGGGCTGGAAAAAAATAAGCAAAATGCTTTCCACATCCTCCTAAATTATACTCCCCCCCCCAATCTTTATTATCGAGGGGAGGAACAGATTACATCTCTGACTAGGATCAATGAAAAGGACAGAAAAAAAAAGAAACCCCAAAAAGAGAAAATTAACATTTATAAGGGGCTAATAACTACTTCATTTCCTTTATTTAACTCAGCTATTGCTCTAATCTAGCTATGGAAATCAAAAATGTATGAATAGACCGTGTTAACGTCCCTAGGTTATTATCCTCCCCTTCCAGGGGTAGTTGCAGGCCTTCTTCCAGTTCTCACAGCTTGTTCAAAATCCCTTGGTGTCTACTACAGTTTATTAGTGTCCCCAGATCTTTAATAAAGTCCTCGGTACTTGAGATTTAGAGAGATCAAATAAATTGTGCCCTCCAGGAGTACCGAGGAGGCCATGGTACCCGGTTCAGCCCCCCCCAGGTCAAAAGGGAGTGAGAAGTGTGGTAGCACCTGTGACAGCCTGAAATCAGCTGCCCGCAGGCACTGAGCCCACCCACCTGACTGTGCCTGTCTTTGGTACCATGACATGTCTGGGACTGTTTCTTTGTTGTCAAAGTCTCTGCCCCTGACAGGGAAATCAGGGAGGATTTCTCCACACTACAAATCCAAGCCATTGATGTGTGCCAGTTGCATCCCCGAGGTGGCTGGGCGGGCCCAGAAATCATAACCTTATTTCCCTATTTAACAGGAAGGTTTGGTTCTGTGCCTCACTGGGGCAATACTGCCATCAGGCCCTATTTATTGGGCATTACCGTTGCCAGCTCTCATTCTTCAGTAGTTGTTTCCCCACCACCAGATCACCTCCGTCCAGCACCTTTAAATAGAAAGTTAAAGAAAAAGGGGGTAACCCCCTCTCCGTCCTAATGGGAAGGTAAAGGGCAAACCCCCACCCCAGGCAGGCAATACCAGAGCTTTCCAACTGTAGGCCTATTCACCCGTCGTCCCCCAGGGAGCCAAATGCAGCAGCCTGCTAGAGATGTGTATTAGAGTGTCTCCCCTCCCAGCCAGACAGAGCCCAGCAACCAAAACTGTAATAAAACTTCACTCCAGGCTAACATTTAAAAATAAAAATATTTAAATATTTAGATTCAGCAATTACTTGGATGGCTGGTTGGGGGAGTCACCACAGGGTCCCTGCCCATCCCCCCCAAGTCAGGCAACCAAGAGAGTCCAGCCTTGCGGGAGCGCCGCCACCCCGACTCCTCCCCAGAGGCCCAGGGATCACTGGATCAACCTCCACTCCCCCCCCCCCCGATGTACTCACTGTGTCAATGTGCATGGTGCAATTATGGCATTCATGAGGGTTGTCTTGAGAACTGGGCAAGAAGTTTTTTGATTGATGCTCTCGTAGCTTGCTGATCCCACAGGCTCAGGGATGACACTCTTGAAATGCTGTGTGTAGTCGGATCCCTGTCTGGCAGACTGGTCGATGTAAGTAAGGAGTAACCACATTTCCTCAAGTCCTGAATAGCCTCCTCTGCTGTTTCATATGTTTGCTGCCTGGTGGGGTATTGTACCACCAGTTTGCTGGGATAAGGGATTCTGAATTTTAATTGCTTCTGTCTCAAGAAAGAGAACAAAGGTATATACGCTCTGCTGCGCTGCAATGTGGCGGGTGAGTAGTCATTATCAATAAAAATGTGAGTCGTGCCATGAAACACTTTACCTTGCGCCCAAGCTTTCCTCAGCAGCAATTCTTTGGTTTGGTAGCACAAAAACCTGATAATGATGGACCTCGGCCGAGCATTCGGTTGGGTAGGCTTGGGCCCTGGTACTCTGTAAACCCTCTCAATCTCCGAGTCAAAGTCAGCATCTAATGTGAGGGCAGTATGTAGGAGAGTGTCTATAAATTCTTGAATGTTGCACCCCTTGCTATCTTCGGGGATCCCGTAAATATGGAGATTGTGGTGTCGATGCCTATTTTCTGCATCCTCTTGCCACTCTGCTGTGAGGTGGCATAGCTGGATGACCTGGTCTACCGTGGCCTGTAGCTGGGCCGTAGTCATGGATTGCTCCTGTGACTGCTGCTTCACCGTGGTTCCCCATTCAAAGGCCTGATTGTAGGGTTGAGGTGCTAGGGAAGCAATTTTTGTACCAGTAAATAAACTGCTGCTTACTCTGACTACTGACCACTGCTATCTGCTCGTATTTTTTCACAACTAGAAGACCTGAGTGCAAAAAAGTTTTGCTACCTCATCTATTTATTTGGGAGTTGCCTTCCCTAATCTTTTCAGCACCCGGAAAAGTATCCTGAGACACACCTCTCATCCTGTACATATGCTTCGCTTCGGTTACCTTGGTTTGGAGTTCAGTAAGGTCTGCTCTGAAAGTCTCTTGTGTTTGCTTAAAAGCATGAAATTCTCCCTTTATTTCCAGTAGTTCTGATAATATTTTTATTGAGTTTTTGGTTCATTTTGGTTGACTTTTTGGATTTACCCTTTGTTGTTTTGGCTGGCGTGGAGTTCTCCATTTGCTAGGAGCAGTCGGAGGCCCCAGAGTCTGAAAGTTTGGCTTCTGAAAAGTCATGTTCTTGTGTTAGGATGCGAAATCTACTGCCTCCCCCTTTATTTTTCTGGTAGCCATCTGTTGACATCTAGTTTCCAATCATCAAAACAAACTTTTTAGTGGCTAATTTTCAAGTTATTGAGTGGGTGGGAGAGGGCTCATTTGGGAGGAAACTGCACTGGAAGTCCATTTTGTGGAATTCTACATTTATTAGTATATACTAGTCAAAGCTAGTGGTACCATGGCTTATTGAAGACCTGTGGTATTCAAACAATGTAAGACCCTGCAAGAGGATGAATGGGCCCTCATCTTTAGGCTCATATTGCTCTAATTGTGTAGTGCATCTAACATGTCAATTTCAGTTCCTCTCTCTCTCGAACCCCCAAGCTGGGGGGTGCACCTAGGATACTGACTGGCAGTGGCAAAGCTGAGTTGTGCAAGTCCTTTATATTGCTTATAAGTGAGCTACTGAGTTCAGATGTCCCATAGGACATCCCCTCCAACACTCCCAACCCTAAGGTGGGCCCCTCAGATAAGGGGGCTGCATACAGGCACGCCCAGGTGCACCACAGCAGGATAGGGCTGCTCACCAAGATCTGCAGGTGGACCCCAACCTTGACTATACAGAGAGTCAAGATGATGACACAGGGGGCCAAGAGGAAAATCCTGACCCTGATGTACTTTTTGATGAGGACCCTCTGAAGAGGAGGAGGAGGAAGGTGAGTGGATGGATCCTAAGAGAAAGATTCCGATTCCTCCCCTGTTTGATACAAAATATATGTCCCACCTCATATCTGAGGCTTGTGGAACCTTACAGTTAAAGGAGATGCAAACTATGGAAGCTATGGATGTGAATCTGATACTGTCTGCATTCCCCTCAGCAGCAAAGTGATTTACAAATTTTGTACACTGGGACCAAATTATTGAGCAGGAATGGACAGGTACAGAACAGAGAAAACATCTAGTAAGGCCATGGGTGAGATGTTGTCTGTATATGAAGGAGAACTGCCACAAGTGGGAAACCCCACCTTGGCAGATAAGGCTCTGTATAATTCTGTTAAGAACACAACCATACCTATCGAAGGGTCATTAGCCCTAACCCACACACATGATAAGTGGGTGGATGCTGCACTCAGAAGGACTTTTGCCTTCAATGGCATAAATCTCTGCATCTCCTGTGTAACTTTTTTTTTTTCCAGAGCCCTGATCTTATAGATTAAGGGCCTGATTTTCAAAGGCCTTAGAATGATGCAAGGTGCTTGCGTCAAACAAGTTTGACTCAAGAGGCACCTTGTGCCAAGAGCTGCGCCAAGTGCTATTTTCAAAGGCAGACTGAGTCACCCAGCAGTCTGCCTGTGCCAAAGTGTGTTAGTGCCCACCTTGCACCACGAAAGTGGCTGCGGCATGGCGCCGGAGGCTTGCGGCAGACCCAGACTGCCACAGCCCTCAAATCCAGATTTTCAAAGACCTCCCCAGGAACTAAGTGCCAAGTACCAATAGACCAGCAAAGGGATGGTCTACCGGTACTTAGACATCTTCTGGGAGGATGTGCCACTGTATGGTCTGTCCCAATCCATCCCCAAAGGGTGATCCCTGGTGGTCTAGTGGTCCCCTCCCCACCCTGACTGTTAATGTTAAAAGCCACCCTGGTGATCTAGTGGTCCTCCTTCACCCCAACTGATAATGTTAAATGCCACCCTGGTGATCTACTGCCCCTCCTCCCAGCATGTAGTGCCCACAACCCTGCATCCACCCCCAATCCATACATGAGATTCTGCGACCGGCACAGCCCTCTGCACACCACTGTGGCCAGCTGACAAATGAACTGTCAGTGTGCGTACTGTATGCAGTATACAGTTAGAGGTACCAGATTTTGGGATGCCAAAAAGAGGACACTTAGTCTCTCCCCCAATGAGCCTTTATGCCAGACCCCAAGTAAATAGGTTTAATGTCTCTACCGACTTCACAGCTCATTTACAAGGAGGTCCTGGGTAGGAGAGAGTAAAAAAATTATAAAAATAATAATAATACAACAGGATAGAGAAGGTTCATGAAGACTATGTGGCAGCTACAAAAGAGGACATGTCCTCATAAAAGAGGACATCTGGTAACCCTATATACAGTACATGCACTGACAGTTCATTCAGTGGCTGGCCGTGGTGGTGTGTGGAGGGTGGTGCCGGTTGCTGAATCTCATGTATGGATTGGGGAGGCAGGGTTGTAGGCACTACATGTCGGGGGGGCACTAGATCACCAGGGTGGCATTTAACATTAACAGTTGGGGTGGAGAGGGGGGCCACTAGATCACCAGGGCAGCTTTAAACATTAACAACTGGGGGTGGGGAGGGGGGTGTCGGTTCACTGAAGTGACACTATTGGGCACATCGGCAATGGCATTGGGATGAGGCCACCAGTATGGCCCATGTGAGGGCACGGCATCACCCACTATCCTGAGGCACTTGTGGAATTTCTGCTGGGTAAGCCATATGGTTGGCATACCCACTCACTTGCCGCAAGTGGCTGGACTTAGGTGCTGGCACCATGCCCTTTCTAAAATCAGAGGCAGGGTCCTGGATGCATCAGCAGTCAGTGCAAGCTGCTGATGTCTCAGCATGTGTTGGGTGTCTGAAAATCAGGCCCAGTTGTTCTGGGTAGTTTTGTTCCCCCAGACTCTGAAGGGGAGAACATTTTACAGCTGGCAGCCATGGGTTCCACTTTTCTAGGAGGTGCTACAGGGGACAATTTAGGAATGTCAGCATGCACCATTTAATCATATAGTGTCAGCCATGTGGGGTGTATGGCTCAGCCATTGGGTCGCAGACCAGGCATCAAAGGCAAAACTGTTAAACTTGTCCTTTGAGGGAGGATTGTTATTCATAGCTGGCTTGGATGACATCTTAAAAGATGCCCAGGATAAGAAGGGACACCTTCTGGTGTCAAAACAGCAGCAAAAAGCAAGTTTGACACCAAGGGGTCAAGGAGGCAGCCGCCAGCGTCTGTCTCTAAGTGGGTTTCATCCTTTTTTGAATTTCAGAAACCAAAGGAATAGGGGAGCCTATTCGAGATTTAAGGGCAACAGTAACAGAGGATCCTTTGCCCAGAGGCACAATGGGGATGCAGAATAAACAGAAGGTAACTCACAATGAAGGAACATGGGCCCATCTCTGCATCCCTTCCCTTGGTGGAAGACTATAGAACTTTTATATGAGATGGGCCCAAATGATGCCAGGTACATGGGTACTAGAGATAGTGGAACTAGGTTACACATTAGAAGTGGCTACAGCACCCACAAAGGGGCATTTCCTGCAATCAAAAATTACAAGCCAGCACCACACCAAAGCCAGGACAACAGGCTTTATTCCAAGTAAAATTACGTACCCAAATGGGCAGGCTCCACAGACAGATAGGAGACAGAATACAAAAAAGCCCCGACCGGTTTCGCACCTAGTGTGTCATCAGGGGGATGGAACGTAACTTCATGCATTCATTACTTTATAGTGGTTACTTAAAGTGATAGTACACCCTAATATTGTGTACATATATTTATACTATATACATATTGTGAATAAAGCAAACCAACTACAAAATAACAACAAAAATGAATATGAAAATAAAAAGGAGAAAGACATGCTCTAATAGCCGTTATTGATAACACTTGTTATATTACATAAAGAATACTAAGCAAAACTGAGCAATTCCACTGTGCTGCACTTAATAGTGTGTAAAGTTTCCTCATCTATATCAGATGATAGACTGTAATTACTAATTCCATATCAATCTGAAAGAGAAAACAAGCAAGAAAAAACATATGATTAATTAGTCTCTAAATATAATGTCTAGAAGACTAAAATAAAATGAAATTAACGCCTAAGGAGACAAAGAAATCATGTGTACACATATCCAAAAAAGGCAAAAAGATCATCACTTGATACATGCCATCAACTCAGTTTTATAATTTAAACCAAGAGATCTTAGGGCACCTAAGGTGAAAATCCAAAAGGACTCTCTTTGCTTGAGTTTTTTGTCCAGGTCACCACCTCTAGGTCCTAATGCGACCTTTTCAATGCCACAAAATTTAAAAGAGTGGCCAATGGTACCAAGTATGTTGCAATGATGGGCTAGGGCATTACCACTATGTTTGATTAGGATACATCGTAGGCGCTCACCTATTCTGATTTTAAATTGCCTGGTTGTCTTACCTACATAGAAGGCCTCACATTCACAAGTAGCCAAATATATCACATTTGTAGCATTACAATTTAAAAAAAACATTAATTTGATAGTACTGACTACAATTACTACTGGTGAATGTGTCAGTCTTCAAGATGGAAGGGCAGAATTTGCATCTGCCACAACTAAAATTACCATCCGGGAGTGGTGGTAGCCAATTACCCTCATATGTACCTGTTGTGGAAGATTCTATTGCTTGATGGCTGTGAACGAGTTGATCCTTTAAATTACAACTACGCCTATAAACCATATGAGGTTTCATCTTAACCACTTCACTCAACAAAGGTTCAGTTTTCAAAACTCTCCAATTCTCCAAAATGACCTTTTCTACCTTCTTTGCATGTCTAGTGTACTGCGTAACAAAATTTATTCTAAGGTGCTCCTGTGTACCTTTTTTAACTGTTAACAGGGTCTGTCTGTCAGTATCTAATGCTTCCTGGAATGCTTCTCTAACCAACTAAGAATTATAACCTCTCTTAACAAATCTAACACATAGATCTGTGGCCTGGATAATGAAGTCAACATCTTCACTACAGTTTCTCCTAAGGCGTAACATCTGGGCTTTGGGGATGTTCTTAATTTGATGAGGTGGGTGGCAGCTAGTGGCATATAATAATGAATTCCTATCTGTCTCCTTCCTAAAAAGATCCATTGTATATGTACCATCAGAATTTTTAATAATCATCAAATCTAGGAAGGAGACCCAGATAGGATTACACTGAACCATGAATTTTAAATTACTATCACTGGTTTCTAAATATGCAAAAAATTCCCTCAGTTCTGCCTGTGTGCCTCGCCAAACCATAAAGATGTTATCTATAAAACGACGCCAAATGTCAATCTTATCCAAATAAAGATTGACCTGGCCATCATATACATATTCCTTCTCCCATTTCCCCAAATAGAGGTTTGCATAATTGGGTGCAAAAGTTGCACCCATAGCAGTGCCCTTGATTTGTAGGTAAAATGTGTCCTAAAACAAAAAATAATTCTTTGTTAACACTTGTTCAGAACATTCCAGCAGAAACTCTTTTTTGCCATTATCCATTCCGGTTTCTAATTTGAACCAGTATCTTAGTGCTTCCAACCCCTCTATATGTGGAATATTAGTATAAAGAGAACTAACATCCATAGAGACCAACAACCAGTCTAATTCAGATTGCATATCGGCTAACACTTCTAAGATGTGCATAGTATCCCTTATATAACAGGGAAGGCCAATAACATAGTCCTTGATGTAAAAGTCCACATATTTAGACAAAGGCGCCACTAATGAGCCTATGCCTGCCACTGTAGGTCTTCCTGGGGGATTCTGCAAGCTCTTATGGATCTTTGGCAAGACATATATACTGGCTCTTACCAGATCTGCCACAGAGAAGGATAACAATTCATCGGTATCTATAATACCCTCCAACACTGCATTAGGTAGAAATAAGTCAATGATACTTTTAAACTGCAGTGTAAGATCTTTCACAAGTTTCTTGTAAAAGGTGACATCAGATAATTGTTTCTGTACCTCCATAAGATAGTCATGTGTCGATAAAACAACAAAGGAACCACCCTTGTTTAATAACAATTTTCTTATTGGCCCTTAAAGATTTAAGGGCTAATGATTCTTTATGAGTTATATTGACAAAGGAGGGTCCACAGTCTGTTGTTAAAAGTTCCTTGATCCCATTTTCACAAGCCCGTTCGAAAATTTTAACAGTGTCATTATATTGAGGTAGAAAAGTGGAGGGGGGTTTGTGAAAATGGGATCAAGGAACTTTTAACAACAGACAGTGGACCCTCCTTTGTCAAGGGTGGTTCCATTGTTGTTTTATCGACACATGACTATCTTATCAAGGTGCAGAAATAATTATCTGATGTCGCCTTTTACAAGAAACTTGTGAAAGATCTTACACTGTCGTTTAAAAGTAACATTGACTTACAGTATTTCAATCTAATGCAGTGTTGGAGGGTATTATAGATACCAATGAATTGTTATCCCTCTCTGTGGCACATCCGGTAAGAGCCAGTATATATGTCTTGCCAAAGATCCATAAGAGCTTGCAGAATCCCCCAGGAAGACCTATAGTGGCAGGCATAGGCTCATTAGTGGAGCCTTTGTCTAAATATGTGGACTTTTACATCAAGGACTATGTTATCGGCCTTCCCTCTTATATAAGAGATACTATGCACATCTTAGAAGTGTTAGCTGATATGCAATCTGAATTAGACTGGTTGTTGGTCTCTATGGACTTTAGTTCTCTTTATACTAATATTCCACATATAGAGGGGTTGGAAGCACTAAGATACTGGTTCAAATTAGATACCGGAGTGGATAATGGTAAAAAAGAGTTTCTGCTGGAATGTTCTGAACAAGTTTTAACCAAGAATTATTTTTGGTTTCAGGACACATTTTAACTGCAAATCAAGGGAACTGCTATGAGTGCAACTTTTGCACCCAATTATGCAAACCTCTATTTGGGGAAATGGGAGAAGGAATATGTCTATGAAGGCCAGGTTAATCTTTATTTGGATAAGATTGACATTTGGCGTCGTTTTATAGATGACATCTTTATGGTGTGGCGAGGCACGCAGGCAGAACTGATGGAATTTGTTGCATATTTAGAAACCAGTAACAGTAATTTAAAATTCATGGTTCAGTGTAATCCTATCTGGGTCTCCTTCCTAGATTTGATGATTATTAAAAATTCTGATGGTACATATACAATGGATCTTTTTAGGAAGGAGACAGATAGGAATTCATTATTATATGTGACTAGCTGCCACCCACCTCATCAAATTAAGAACATCCCCAAAGCCCAGATGTTATGCCTTAGGAGAAACTGTAGTGAAGATGTTGACTTCATTATCCAAGCCACAGATCTATGTGACAGATTTGTTAAGAGAGGTTATAATTCTGTGTTGGTTAGAGAAGCCTTCCAGGAAGCATTAGATATTAACAGACAGACCCTGTTAACAGTTAAAAAAGGTACACAGGAGCCCCTTAGAATGAATTTTGTTATATAGTACACTAGACATGCAAAGAAGGTAGAAAAGGTCATTTTGGAGAATTGGAGAATTTTGGAAACTGAACCTTTGTTGAGTGAAGTGGTTAAGATGAATCCTTGTATGGTTTATAGGCGTAGTTGTAATTTAAAGGATCAACTCGTTCACAGTCATCAAGCAATAGAATCTTCCATAACAGGTACACAATAGGGTAATTGGCTACCATCACTCCCGGAAGGTAATTTTGCTTATGACAGATGCAAATTCTGCCCTTCCATCTTGAAAACCGACATATTCACCAGTAGTAATTGTAGTCAGTACTATCAAATGAATTTTTTTTTTAATTGTAATACTACGAATGTGATATATTTGGCTACTTGTGAATGTGAGGCCTTCTATGTAGGTAAGACAACCAGGCAATTTAAAATCAGAATAGGTGAGCACCTACGATGTATCCTAATCAAAGATAGTGGTAATGCCCTAGCCCATCATTGCAACATACTTGGTACCATTGGCCACTCTTTTAAATTTTGTGGCATTGAAAAGGTCGCATTAGGACCTAGAGGTGGTGACCTGGACAAAAGACTCAAGCAAAGAGAGTCCTTTTGGATTTTCACCTTAGGTGCCCTAAGATCTCTTGGTTTAAATTATAAAACTGAGTTGATGGCATGTATCAAGTGATGATCTTTTTGCCTTTTTTGGATATGTTTACACATGCTTTCTTTGTCTCCTTAGGCATTAATTTCATATTATTTTAATCTTCTAGACATTATATTTAGAGACTAATTAATCATATGTTTTTTCTTGCTTGTTTTCTCTTTCAGATTGATATGGAATTAGTAATTACAGTCCATCAACTGGTATAGATGAGGGTACTTTACACACTATTAAGTGTAGCACTGTGGATTTGCTCAGTTTTGCTTAGTATCCTTTTTGTAATATAACAAGTATTATCAATAATGGCTATTAGCGTGTGTCTTTCTCCTTTTTATTTTCATATCCATTTTTGTTGTTATTTTGTAGTTGGTTTGTTTTATTCACACTATGTATATGGTATAAATATATGTACACAATATTAGGGTGTACTATCACTTTAAGAAACAACTATAAAGAAATGAATGCATGAAGTTACATTCCATCCCCCTGATGACAAACTAGGTGTGAAACCAGTCGGGGCTTTTTTGTATTCTGTCTCCTATCTGTCTGTGGAGCCTGCCCATTTGGGTATGCAGTTTTTTTTGGAATAAAGCCTATTGTCCTAACTTTGGTGTGGTGCTGGCTTGTTGTTTTTGTATAGTTTACAGTTTGGTGCCTTGCAGACACCATTTAGCAGCTTGAGCTGTTTTTGTTGTTTATCATTTCCTGCAATCCCCTGCACCAAAAGATCCAATGATGAGGCAAGTGGTGTATTAAACCTTGGATCACTTCATACAAATTGGGGCAGTTGTTCCCGTACCCCACCCCCAATGAGGAAGGTCAGAGATTCTACTCCATTCATTTAGTGGTCCCCAAGAAATCGGGAGGGGGGGGGGTTCAGACCAATTCTGGATCTGAAACACCAAAACAAGTTTGTCCACCACAAGGCCTTCAAGATGGAGTCCCTGCAGTCAATCATAAGGGCTGCCTAGCCACGGGAATATCTAGCATACATAGACCTGAGGGATGCGAATCTCCACATCCTCATTCACCAGTCTCACCAGAGGTTTCTTTTCAAATTAAGTAAACGTTATTGAAATTTAATAGACAAGGGTAACAAAGTGCATTCATTAAAAAAAATAACTAAATAAGAAGTGTCAGAGACAAAATAGAATTGGTAGTCACTGGATATAACATACAGGGCCTAATCTTGAGTTAACAAATACTGCTATACTCTACATATCTGTGCATCCTTGCCATCTCCTAACCCCTTCCCCATTTAAACCAACTTACCCCCTCCCCAAAGCTCTGGAGAAAAATAGTACAACTCCCTATGGTGAAAAAGGACAATTGGTCTATGCTCTTAAAGAGTATAACAGAGGAAAAATATGCCAATGAAACAAGATCTATATATATTCTACTGTAATATGGTAAGCATTAGGCCATACCAATATAAGAAATACATAACCATGCAACAGCCTGTCATGTGGCAACAGATCATCACCCAGTGTTATAAAGTCAACAAGGTATATAGAGGCTCCCATACATGGTTATACCCTTTTACATTGTCCACTAGATGAGCAGTAATCCTCTCTGCTTGTAGGAAGAATAGTATCTCTCTGAACCATTCGATGTAACTAGGAATAATCTGGTCACACTAATGTCTGAGTATAATCTTTTTGACGCAAGCCAAAGTAAGAGCTATGTGAGACTTTTGGTTGCCAAGCAATCCTCTGGCATAGTCTCCTAACAGACAAATTTCCAGTGTAAATGCACAATCAAGACCCAACAAGGTATCTAGACGTTGCTTAATGGCTTCCCAAAAAGGTTTGACCCTTTCACAGGTCCAAAAAATGTAATATATTGTTTCGGCCTCTTTCTGGCATCTGGTACATATGTCCGAAGCGAGTTTGCCCATCTTAAGCAATTTAATTGGCATATGAAACAAATTGTGCAAAAGCTGAAATTGCATAAAACGATATCTGTCCCACTTAATATGTTTATAAGTATCCTGTCATAAGCGACACCAGTTATGAGGACCTTGCAGGGAAGGAAGGGCCTGATCCCAAGAACAGAAAAATTCTAATTTTTTGTAGCAAGAAGGGCTTCCTGCAACCTTGCATAATGGGCCCTATGAACTGCCTATCTTCGTGTACACAGGCATAGGCATAAATATCTTGAGAATGCCAGGTGGTGTGTCAGCCAGACCCCCGTAGCATTCACAACAAGCGCAGATGACAGGTATGTGCCCAATGCCTCAGTCACGCAGAAAGTAATGTGCTGGGGTGGGCCGGAAGTGGGCCAGCACTACACACTATTCATTAAGGCACGTAGTGCTGGCCACATGGATGCGGGGAAGGGTGCAGGTTATACCAGGGTAGATCCTGCCATAACCCACTGCATGCCGCCACAGACACCACCTGCCGGGTGTGGCAGGACATGGAAATTACCCCCCATGATGCCATGGCCCACTGGGCAGTACTTGGGGGGGCTGGGACTGCTGATCAGGTGAGTGCCTGGCACCGACCAGCAGGTACGGGTGATGGGGGTGGCCATGGTGATGCTGGTGGGGAGGGCACTGCCCACCACTGGGTGCATGGGGTCGGGGTATGGGGGCATGGCCTGAAGAGGGTCGGGGCACAGTTGCATTGCAGGGGGTGGGTTCTACCACCATGGGTACATCAGTGTACTGGAAGGGTGCTGGGTGCCACAGACTGGGCCAGCAGGAGAATGAGCCATAGGCCCCATGCCATGCGGGTCCGGGTGTCTAATGTGGGCATGTACTACCCCAGACCCGCACCTCGCTACACGAGGGATCCACTTTGGGACCCAGGACAGGCATCCCATTGGATGCCTGCCTGGAACTGCGACTCCTCCCCCGGCCACCCTGTGGAGTCCTGTGCAGGGGGGGGGCTGTGGACAGGCATGCACTGGTTGTGAATACTGGCATGTGCACACATGTCCACGGGTGTGGAGCTGTGCGGGTGGGGTACATGCAGTTTCTGCATACCTTCACCCCAATTGTGCATAGCGGCCAATAGTAGGAGGCAGTGCGAGAAGTGGGAACAGATAAAGCAAAACCAAGTACTAGCTCACCATATGTCTTGTGCCAGATGCCAGAGTCGAAGTCTTGAAACAACATATGAGATATTTGAAGGTGCTGGAAACATGTCAGAGAAGGTCAACCAAATTTTTGTTGAACCTCCAAGAAGGTGAATAACCTACCATCCTTCACTAGATATTTCACTAATTCCATGTCCTGGAAAGGCCAAACTTTCTATTCAATACTCGGCCCACAATTTTAAAGTTGAGATTACCTAATAAAGGCTGTAATATCTTTTTGTGGGTCAAGCTGGAGCATAGAACAGAGCTGTTTGTGGGCCTCTAAAGAATTAGCTATAGGTGTGTCTGTCAATGTCTTGCTGATCTTTATATGAGGGATATACAACACAGAGCATGGATCCAATCCCAACTGGGAACATAAAGTATGTTCAATTTCTAGGCACTAGGGGACATAGGTAGAACCCTGTATGCCCGGTCCCGAGAGAGTCCAACAGTAAAATTGAGAGCAATGTATGGTTAAATAGTAGAGGAAGATGTTTAGAACATTCAAACCCTCTTTCTCCCAGTCTCACCTGAAGTTTCTGAAGTTTGTGATTCAGGGACATCACTTTCAGTACAGGGCACTTCCCTTTGGGTTGGTAACAGCATCCAGGGTGTTCTCAAAGGTCCTTATAGCTCTTGTGGCACAACTGTGGCAAGGGGGACATCACATGTATCCCATCTGGCTGATTTATTCATCTAAGCATTATCTGCCCAGATGGCAAGGAAGTCGATGTCCAGGATACTAAAGATACTAGAGACAAACGGTTGGGTAGTCATTTGGGAGAAGAGCTCCCTCAATCCACCACAGAACCTGGAACACTTGGGCGCAGTGTTCAGGATGGACAAAGGGAATGTTTTCCTTTCTACTACCAGAAATGAGATCCTGATGCAAGAGATTCAGTGGCTGAGGAGCCAGTCATTGGAATCTTCCCAAAGACTACTCCAGATTCTTAAGTTGATGGCTGCAGCAACAGAACTAGTAGCAGACCGGAACACAACCTCAGAGGACTACCAAGCCCTGATTCCACTAACTTGGTCAATTTGGCAATCAATGAAATGGTGGAAGAGTCCTGAGACTCTATGCAAGGGTTCTCCATTAGAAGCCCCACCAGAGTTGATACTGACAACCAAAGCCAGCTTGTTGGGCTGGGATGCAGTCCTGGACCAAGTTCCGGTCCAAGGCATTTAGTTTCAGCAGGAACAACAGCTACAGATAAATTTACTGGGGATGAGGTCAATATGCTTGCCCTTCTTCACTTTCACAGTCTGGTATGGTCAAAAGCCATAAAAGAAAGGTCAGACAATGCCACTACAGTGGTGTACATAAACAATCAAAAAGGCACAAAAGCAATAAGGTGCTAGCAGGAGCAACCAGAGTGCTACTGTGGGCAGAGGAGAACCTTCTATCTCTCTTGGCAGTTCATCTGGCAGAAGAACTGAACATCTAGATTGATTGGCTGAGTCAAGAGACTGTTCATCCAGGGAATGGATGTTGAATCCGGAAGTGTTTGACCTGTGCAGAAGGTTCAGTTGGCATCAGATTGATCTATTCACCTCAAGTCAAAATGTTCAGGTACCAATGTTCTTCAGCCTGTACTGGTGTCTATAGGCAGAAGTGGTGGATGCTGTGTCCCAGACATGGGATTTCTTCAGAGCATATCCGATTCCTCCTCTGCTGCTCCACCCCAAGGTCATTCACAAAGTAAGACACTTTTGAAAAGAAATTTTTTTCTCATAGCACATGAGTGGCCAAAAAGGCCCTGGATCTCAGACCTAGTGAATCTAGTTTGTCACGCGCCATTCCAGTTCCCACTCCAGGGGAGCCATCTCTTGCGAAGACCTATTCTGCAGCTGGATCTGGAAGCAATGCAGCTGGCAACCTGGCTCCTGAAAGGAAGAGATTGTTAAAACAGGAGTTTTCCAGAGAAGTAGTGGATACCCTAATGGATGCCAGGAAGGTCTCTTTGTCTGCAGCTTATGATCCAGTGTGGAACACCTTCTTGGCCTGTATCAGAGAGAGAGAGAGGTATCATGTCCTCTAAAGCTACAGTTCCACAGATTTTCAATTTTTTGCAGGAAGGAGTAGACACAGGCTTGCACTGAGTACCCTGAGAGGTCAGGTCTCAGCACTGGGAGCAGCACTGGGAACCTAGGCTATTCATTTTGTAAGAGCAGATAGCAGAAGTAGACCACTGTTTTGATTGCTGGTGCCCCCATGGAACCTGAATCTGGTGTTGAATGCTCTGTGTAAAGCACCATTTGAACCTCTTTTGTCAATGCAGATGGACATGTTGTCATACAAGGTGTGATTTTTGATTGCAATGTGTTCAGCCAGAAGAACTGGTGAACTTCAGGTATTGTCCCACAAAAAGCCTTACCTTATCATGCATAAGGAAAAGATACTCCTGAGGATGATTCCATCCTTTCTCCCTAAAATACCTACAGCTTTTCATGTAAATCAGAAAATATGTATGCTCTCATTCTGTCCTAAGCCTATAAATCAAAATCAGCAGGAGCTACACAAGTTAGACTTGTGTAGGCAATCAGGACATACCTCAAATGAACGTCAGAGTTCAGAAAATCTGAGAGACTGTTCATTCTCTTCAGAGCAGTGAAGAAGGGCCAGAAAGCCTTCAAAGTCACCTTGGCCAGGTGAGTGAGGGCCTGTATCACCAAGGCCTATGGAGCAGAAAAGAAGAAAGCTCCAGCTCTCATCAAGGCTCTCTCCACCAGGGTTCTTGCAACTTCCTGGGTGGAGAGAGGGAAGGCATGTGTGTTAAAATTGTGCAAGATGTCAGCGTGGTCCTTCATACAACCATTCACTAAGCACTACAGACTGGATGCTTGAAGTTCCACTGATGTGGCCTCTGGTCGCAGAGTTCTGCAGGTGGTGTTTAGCAGATAATTATTTTTTGCCCAAATGGATTATATATAGCACGGTATTCTCCAACATGCAGTATGGAAAATGGGTACTGCTTCATAGAACCCATATGTATTAGTTACCCAGTGACAATGTGGAGCACTACAGAAAGAAGAAATTCTTTCATACTTACTGTAATTTCCTTTTCTGTTAGCTCCAACATTGTCAATGGAGCCTCTGCCAGGAGCCTTAGCTCTTTCTGGAGAAAATTGTCCAATATGTATCTAAGAATATTGTTTGTTAAGAAATTATGGTTTGTAAATATGGTTAACATACTATCCAGAAGTATCAGCTAATGTGGAAACAGGTTTTAGTTTATTGGATTACAAGCATGCAGGTTAACAGGTTATTATTTCTGAACATGAGGTGGTGCCGTCTTGTTACAGGTTAGCACACACACTGTTTTCTAGAGTTATGCTTACTGTTATTACTGTACTGTTATTACTGGGGTGGTTCAGGGGCAATGTGAGGAAGTATTGTTTCACAGAGAGGGTGGTGGATGCATGGAACAGCCTTCCTGAGGATGTTGTGGGGTCTAAAACTGTGGGAAAATTCAAGAATGCATGGAACAGACATAAGGCAATTTTTGTGGGGGATAGGAAGAAACAGGCTGTTGGTTAACTAGGATCTGCAGCTTATCCTGTAGGTAGGGAAATGGGCAGACTAGGTGGGCCAAGCTGTCCTTATCTGCTGTCAAAGTCTATGTTTCTATGTTTCTACTGTAATACACCATTATGTTAAGTTTTTCAGTGGTGTAGCATTTCTACCAAGAAAATATAGGGCTAACACCAGTACAGCAGGAGAGACAAAATAAGAGAGGCAGCCTTGCATCATCCTGTTCTACAGAGTGAGACAGGTTATCATTTACTGTTTTTTCTTAAGACAAAAAATGTTTTTTTGTACATATGATGTGTTGATACTACTACAAAGAGAGAATAATATACATTGGTTGCTTCTAGATTCTTGATTACTTATGACTGTATAGGTACTGTGAGGACAAAGGTGACTGGAGAGTCCTTGCTCTTTAGGACCTTAATGTGCCCAGGGTTCTTTGCTGTTCACAGCTTTGGGCTATACCACTAACCCTAGTAGGGTTGAACATTACCCATAAGTATTAATTACCCATTGACAATGTTGGAGCTAACAGAAAAGGAAATTAAGGTAAGTATGAAGGAATGTCTGCTTTCTCTCATCCCATTATGTCAACTATGTGTGTGGCTGCACCCACATGCCTTGAAGACCCCAGCACCTCCCTCCATCTGTGGCTCCCATCCCACACTACCACCAGGTCTCTACCTGTTGGCAATTATTCAGCGGAACCAGCAGTCAACCCCACCAGGAGAGGAGAACAGTTCTTGGGATGCTCTATCTTCTCCCTCCCTATCCAACCCCCAGCATCCCGTGCTAATTTCCGAACATGGATCACTGGCATGGAGCAAGGTGTGGCATCCAGTGCCTCGACCCTCAGAGTCACTGGGACAACTTGAGGTTTGGAATTTTAACAATTGCATGGGGATTGGGTTTAAAAGTGTTCATTCTGTTTAATGTGCACCACCACCTGCCAATCAGCTGCAACATCTATGGGCCTGTGCTGTTTCTCTGGCTGGGTGCCAAGTGAAGCACAGGGATATCCCAATTGATTTAAAAGGTTTTATACTGGTACTAGCAGGGAGATGGTAGTGCCCTCAATACTGGTGGACTGGTAAGTTAGAGTAAAAGGTTACAGTGACAGTATTTGCACTGCAACAGTACCTGTATTGTCTGGTGGGGGTTGTCACTACTGCTGTTTAAAGTGTTGTTGCTGCTGTTTAAAAATGTGTTTAATAGGCCAAGCCTAGTCAGGTACTTAACTTCAAAAAGTTTTGCTCTGCATTCCAGTGAGTTATTAATTGCATTTTTGTTGATTTTAAGGTATCACTGTGATTTTTCATATGTAGGGGATGGGACACTATATGGAGGTGGGCAGCCCAGAGGGTTGTACTGCTCTGACACCAGGCACACTTAAACTAATCTCTCAATGGAGGCACTGTGCAAACTAAAAACATCTGGAAACAAATTCCCCAATCAGAAAAATAAGAACCCAGGCCTCTCAACCTTATTTTATCCATGGTGACTTGGTTACAACTACATAAAATCAAACTGAGTAACCACACACAACTCAGCATGTGTTTAGATCTCAGGGTTGAGGTGACAGCAGGGACCTTGTAAAACAGCATTTGGCAGTGTATGGATTTCCACAGAAAACAGCGTTGAACCATAAACTATGAAGTCATCCTGCCACCCTGATCCCATTGATCCCACATCCAGCCTTTCTGCATGTTCCACCATGCCAACTTATTCCAAGAATACCATTCAACCCATGCAGTGCATTCCATCTGATGGGCTGCAGGTACTATATGCACTAACAGTGGGAAAACAAGGAAACAGACTGTGGGCACTGCACAAAATAACTCCAGCACCTGCTATTATGGACTAAGTGCTCGCATCCAACAGAGGTGCCCAGCTCAACCTAGAAATGACAAACTGAAGTGAAGACCCAAGCATGTACAAGACCCCAGGTCACCTTATTGTTCTATATGAAGCTACTAAATGCTAACTGCATGCTTCTAACAGTGGTACCCAATCAAGATGAGCTGAGCGGCCACGGGACCCAAAGTCACCTTATCGCTCATCAAGGCTTCACAATGGTGGGTAGTTGGGAACACCTACAAGGCACCAAGTGTGCAGCTCCTCCAAGTCTCCCTCCTACTGCAGTTGGGAGGAAACTTCTCTTCAAGTTCCCTTCTGCTGTATCCAACACCAGCTACTATGGACTAACCATCCACATCCAATCATTCAAGCTGCTGCGTTTGGTCATCTCAGCCTGCAATTGCCAAACTGAGTGAGGAGTCAAGTGGGCACAGGACCCCAAGACACCTGCTGTTAACCAGACCACATTGTGGTGCAACAGGAGATAAAAAAAACATTTACCATATAGGGCATCCTTAATAGCCAGGGCACCCACTGCATCTAGAGCAGCAGGTCAACCAAATAACCCCCCCCCCGAGCTATACTCATTAAGGGAACCCTCTGTATTTCAGCAAAAGGGAAACCACCACTCCAGCAATCATCACAGGTAAAACCCAAGTACATGTGATTTGGAACCCCAATTCCCTATTCTAGCAAAGATAGTCACCTATAACAGGTGCTAACAAACCTGTTATATTGAGAAACCCAATTGTAAATACAGTGTAGGTACTAACCAGTTTGGGAGATGCAGCTAGATAGATAGAAAGGTGGAGGATGATAGATATCCAGAAATCCTAAAATAAATTAAAATACACATTGTCAGCCTAAGCTTGTCCCATGGAGCATGAAAGAAGTGGGAGCACCCTCAAGATTGTAACTTTACACAGAGTATAAAAATAGAATAATAGGTAGAAGAGTGTGTCTTACACGGGAGTAATATCATTGAGAGGTTCCCATGTCCCTAGAACCTCAAGATGGTTTTACTTCCTTGTAACACACAATCTACTATTTGTTAGTTTTTGTAATATATCGATCCAATTAAAAAAAAATATCCCTTGGCTCAACAACAGGTACCCAACCACTACACTGAACACTCACTCACTCAACAACTCTCACTCTTTTTTTTTTTTGTTATTATTTTCTTTTTGGTGCCGGGCTTCCCTAGCCCCCCTCCAAATGGTCTCGCCTGTCTCCCGGTGACCTGTCCCCTCATACTCGGGGAAGCCCCAGGGCCACCATAGGCAGGACTGTCATGGCCAGAGGGGACAGGCACTAGGAGTGGCTTATATGCAGGGAGTCAGCATTTTTCTTTTTTGGATGCTCCCTCTGGAGCCAGTGCATGCAGTGACGCAAGTCGAGGAGGAACCCGCAAGCTTCAGTGCACACTCCCCTCTATGTGATGCTCTCGCAGAGTGTCTTGTTCTCCAGCCTCCACCAGGGGGCAACCATGTGCTGATGCTGCATGTCCCCCATCCCTGGAGAAGGAGATCAGTTCTCCGGATGCTCAATCCTTCACCTCCCCTGCCACCCCAGGTGGCCCATGCCCATTCCCGAACATGGGTGGCCGGGCTGGAGTGAGATGTGGCATCCAGTGCCTCAACCCTCAGTGCCACTGGGCCAGCTGATGACCACTGTCTCTCATGGTGACAGTGTTCCAGTCATCAGCTTCACTGGGAGGCTACCTTTCAGATGATTTACAGAGGTGCACAGTGGAGGCAGAATCAACCCAATAATCATTTAAATGTAACAGAAAAAAATAAAATAAAACTCATAGCCCTGAGACTGCGACAGATAAGAATTTGTCTAGCTAAACGAGATACAGCCACCATGTTTTTCAAACTATTCTGCCCACCCACAGTAAAAAAAAGTGGCCAATAATAAAGCACGCTTTGTGATTGGCACATTGCATCCTGAGCGACCACACTGGGCACCATACTGTAGTAACCAACTCTACAGAAAGACAGTTAAGGAATAGAGCACAAAAAACTGCTATTTTTCTGTGATAGTACTATCATTCAAAGCTATGAACAATAGTATTATTGGCTCTGAATGATAGTATTATGGCTCTCCATAAATAGTATTATGGTTTGACCCATTCAGAGCACTGCGTTAGTGCACCCGAACATCAGGACGTCATGTCAGGATTTTGCTGACCCCTGTTTTTGTGGGGGTCTGTTCCCCCTGTGGCCTCCATGTGGGAGCTGTGCCCCCACACCTCCCCTTTATTATTATTCTAGCTCTGGGGGGGGGGGACCTCAGAGAGGGGGTGCGTATCCCAATATCGGTGCCCTGATGTGCCAGCACACCACTTCCAGTGCTCTAGTGGCTGGAAAGGTAGTATTATCACTTTCAGCCAACAGTATTACAAGGAATTTTTTTTATGACTTTCTAGTATATTAAAATGGCATATCCATATATTACAATTGTATAAACATACAGAACAAATTAATTAATTAAACATAAGTCTATATATATATTTATTTTCCAGCCACTGGAACCCAGTAAGCAGTACTGGATATCTCTGGTGTTCCAGTGGTGGCTATGAGGCATTTGACCTCCTTGGGTGCTATACAGAAAATTGTAGCCCATTTAATACATTCAATAAAGAAATTTACAATTTTAAACAAGGTAATCCTGTATCTACAAAGTGTTAATGGCATTTGTGTGGGAGCACAATTCAGAGATACAAAAGAGCAAGAGAAGAGTGCGGCCTTGCTCAGAGGAGTGCCTGAAGAGGGAGTTGCAAAGAAAAGCTCCTTATTACTCAAACACCTCACTGTTTGCTGGGCAGAAACTTCTTGTACTTCAAAGGACTGAACTACTCTAATCAGAGATGACTTCAGCCCTTTGATTTGCATGAAGCCCACTCAGCAAACAACTGAGCAGCTTTCCATGTCAGGAGACGGTCAGTCTGTTAAAAAGAAAACCATCCATCTACAGTATGTCTGTTGCAGCCGCCCCCTGTAACTGCCCCCCTGCCCAACCCATGTTATAACAGCACAGGGTGCCCAATTCCCTGTGCCATCTGTTACCCCCACCCTGCCCATTTTAGTTATGAAGCACCAGGGAGCTCACTCTCTGTGCTGCCAAATGTAACAATGACACTGGAGGTGCCCAATCCCCCAGTGTTGCTACCACCAACAAAGAGAAATGTTCCTCATTGTTTTTTTTTTAATTTTTCTTAAAACTGTAAAAAAAGAAAACTGTCCATTGATGTCTGTTACAGCACCCCCCTCGTAACTGCCCCCCAGTCCCAACCCATGTTATTATTATTGCATGGGGTGCCCAATCCCCTGTGCCAGTTGCTACCCTCCACCCTACCCCTTTTAGTTATGCAGCACCAGGAAGCCCCCCTCCAATGCTGCCAAATATAACAGTGACACTAGGGGTGCCCAATCCCCCAGTGTCACTACCTGTAACAGAGAAAACCGTCCCTCATCATTTTTCTTTAAATTTCTTAAACCTGTAAGAAAGAAAGCTGTCCATCAATGTCTGCTGCACCGTTATCCCCCCATCTGACTCTCCCACTCAGTGCCTACCCCCCTAAGCCCTTACTTACTCACTGGGGGTTCAATGCCGTAATCCTTTCTGGATGGCAGACACATGTTCACTCTTCAATGCCAGACCATGAACTGAAGAAATCAGGTATGCAGTTCAATGTATTTCAATAGGGTTTTGAACTTAATGGCATAACTTGGAAATTTTTTTAATATTTTTGCCCCAAATTTTCAATATGCCTTTTTTGGGACCCCACCTCATGGACAATATAAATAACATTAGGCAAATCTGTCCTGAAAGGTGATTTTGAAGTCACTGCACAAATCACCTTTTGGGCAAAAGCTGAAGTTTCTGCACTATTGTTTAAGAGGTGGGGTCATAAGAAGGCTATGTTGAAAATTTGGTATAAAAAGATTAAAAAAACACAACCTTATGAGCCTATGTTGAAGTTTTTGAATGCAGGCTCGTAACTTGGGTAATTTTCAATATTTTGACCTCACGTTTTTGGTTCTATGTCCTAAAGGTGAAAGCTTAAAGGCGATTGCTGTTATGCGGAAGTCCAGAGTGGCAAAAATTTATTTCGGCACTGTGACACCCCGGCGTACAGCAAAAGGGCGATGGAGAGTTTGTTTTTTAATGTTTTCTGTGGGGATGTCCCACACCCCACAGGGCTGTGCCCTGCACCTCCTACTAAAGGATTCTGAACTCCAGGGGTGCATGTCGGGGGGGTGAAAACATAAAAAAAAAGGTTTGGGCTGGGCATAACAAAAATGCACTTGCACTCGGACCTGAACCCCGTGCCCTGCTGACCAATGCTGGCAACCCACCCACCATGCCATGGGGTTGGCTCAGCAATCCACTGAGGCACCACCCCCACATCCCTCGCTGTGCATGCCCGCTTGCTCCACCCCTCCCACGCGTGCACTTATAGTAATATCCTTTCGCTATAGTCACCCACTCCCCCATCTGGCCAGCCTACCCTCCTGTAGCCATCTCTGAAATGCATTGGGAAGTAGGTTGTTATTATTGTAGGCACCCATTCCCCAGCACTCTTATCACAGGACACCAAATTTTCAACATAGCCATTTATTCATAGCACCTCATGAATGTGACAGCTGTCATTTCTCAAATCCTGCCCAAAATGTGTTTTCACATCCCAAAAAGGTGATTTTGCAGTCGCTGAGTGAAATCACCCTTCAGGTAGGAGTTGAATTTAATTTTTTTTACTTTTGTTTTACCAGGAGAGACACACACTAAGCTGATAACTTTTCTATAGGTACAACCTGGGAGCACAAGGAAGTTAGGTGACTTACTCAGGGTCACAAAGCATGCAAGTGGAGGCTGTGGGATTTTCTCTGCACTTATTCATGAGGTATGATCATAAGAAGGCTATGTTGAAAATTTGGGGCAAAAATGTAAAAAAACATCAAAGGTATGAGCCTATGTTGAAATTTGCAAATGTAGGCTCATAACTTTGGTAATTTTCAAATTTGGCCTCAGACTTTCAACATATCTATTTCTTCATAGCACCTCAAGAATGTGATAGCTGTAATTTTTCAGATTCTGGCCAAAATATGTTTTTGTACCTGTGGTGCGGAATAATGTTCCGGTGGTGCAGAACGATGTTTTCGCAGGGATTTGAAAATCTTCACTACCGGGTTCATTAGATGGGGTAATAAGAAGGCTATGCTGAAAAGATGATGTTCAAATGTTGTTAAATGCCTAGGCTATGAGTGAATGTTACACTATTTCAGCCTTCACTCATAAATTTGCTAATTTTCAATATTTTGACTCCAAACTTTCAGCATAGCCATTCTTCCACACCACGTCATAAACATAATGTGTCATTTTTAAAATCCTGGATGAGATGCATTTTTGCACCTCTGGTGAGAAATGACATTTCAGCCAATATACTGTAAATGGCAAACATCATGTCTATAAGGAGAATCCTAGCACAAGTATCTTCAAAAGTTGGGGTAAAAAATAAATTTTTTAGCAAGCATCAAATGTTTGGCATTGGCAAATGCTTGTTTATTTTAAAGGGACATTCGGCAAGAGACTTTTCATTTTAAAATACATTTTCAAGAGACTTTTGCTTAAAGGACTGCTGACACCTCTAGGAAAACACTGGAAAAACAATTATTTACACATAATTCAGCTTGTATGTCATAAATATTTTATAGATTTGTCCTCCATATTATTAATTTCTGTGGAAATTTACATGGAAGTATATTTTTTGTTACTTAGAGTTCATCCATCCTAGCAGTTCAGTCTATCTTTGAAGTCATAATACTTTGTTTTGACATCACAGTCTGTTGCCATGTGAATAACTGTGATGCCACACACAAGCATATTATTATGACATCAGGTAGGGAATATGCAAAGCTGATAAACTATCAAGGGATCAAATATCATGTTTTTATGCATATGATCACAGTAAGAAATAATGTGGCAAAGAAATACAGAACAATATGAAATGTAAGCTTTATTGTATCCAAATATTTTCCTCCAAGCTCTCCAGGTGGTGTCCGCTGCTCATTAAAAGGGACTCAGGCTCAACAGACTCTGTAGGGGTTTTCCTGGGTACTAGCTATGTTGTCAGTCATTTATTATAATGTCAGTGTTATTTGAATGCTATACTGTGAATAGATAATTGCACATTGTTGAGAGCAGTAATTATTAAGGGAGGGCTGGGGAGGTTTAAGCCTACTGTCTTATTTCAAATATTACATGCAGGAGGGGATAGCATCTGGGAAAGATAAGAGAAAGATATTATAGACTGATAAGCAATATAGAATTTAAGGGGCATAGTGATTTTGAAAGTGTTAAAGTGTAATGCAAGTATACCTACCATGTAAAGCATTGCCAGAATGATCAGTAAAGGTTTCTAGTCTGCTCATTTTAAACAGTTGCTCAAGTCATTTCTCAAAGTGTTGCAGCTTGTGTCTGACTTGTCCTATGCTCTCATCTTGGTCAGTACACTGCAGCCGTGTCACTACAACACCTCTCAGACCCTATCCTCCAACAGGGATTTGGGTGCTGGAACACGGGGAAAAGAAGGGGTGCTAAAGTTTGAAAGGGCACAGGGTAAAGAAGGTAGTTTGTGCAAGCAAAGGGGCATTCTGAATGCTCATTAGCAAAAGTGGGGGTGCTACAGCCCCTTGCGCCCATAGGTTCAAGCATCTATTCATTTCACATATCGCATGTTTGAACAATCTAGCCAAGCATACTGTCCTAAGACCCCAAGAAAGCAAATATGATGTGGCTTGAAAGAAAGAACCCCTCACAGAAGTGCTTGTCTTACTTCTGTGAACATATGAGTTAAGTTACAGTCTGGGACCCTTCTAACATGTTGGTGGGCTTATTTACTTTTTAAACTAAGAATATGGAGAAAGGGCCTTGGTGTGGTGGCCCAGCTTACCATCAACAATCCCTTTTCTTCCTGTAATGAAAAAAAACATATGAGGAGATCCTAGAGGGGACCTTTTATAGCACTGCTAATGCTAGAGAGAGTTGAGGGCAGGGGGTGGTAGAGATGGAGTGAGAGATAAGGGCAGGGATGCTAGAGAGAGGGTTGTGGAGAGTTGTAATATCATCAGAACTGCAACAAACACCCCTCAGTCAAACATTTTGCATTTCCCAGAGAGATGAGGGTGGGTCGGGGTCTGCAGTGTGTGTGTAAAACAAGTACCAGATACAGTCTGACACATTTTTGCATGGGGCAAAAGGTAATGTTGGATGGGTTATGGTTGACATTGAAACATAACAGCATTCAAACTGGTGTATCGTTGCTGCATCACCAGTATAAACATTTTAATGTACAGTACTGTTTGTACTGTAATGTGCAATGTTGTGGGGTTTCTAAGAAACCAACCTCCAGGCCTCAGATGCCTGATTCTTGTACTAGGAGGTCATAAAACCATTTCTGAGTGTGGTAGAGTCCTTCCCCCCCGATTCCAGGTGCATCTAGAGAGATCTATATCTAGATCTGTCCCAGTTCTGCTGTCAGAAACCTGGAAGCCAGCACAAAAACTGCTGCATTTTTTTTCTCCTCTTCTCTAGACATGCTGATGCTGAGCTACAGAAGTGACATATATTATATAAGGGAGCTATGATGTTTTTGTAAGTACCTAAATGCCCCAGGGTAACTGAATGAGTACTGATACTGAAGTTGCTATTACATAGCATATAGGCAATACTTGTAATACTGTGTTTAAGGGACCCTGGGGTGGAGCTTCTGTAGAGGGTGGGTGGAAGCTCCAACCAACCCCTGAGGATGCTGAAAGAGGTTGATAGTAGAGGGAACAAGTTGTCTGAGGACCTCAGGCTTCCTCTTGACCTTAGGGGGGTGTGTGGTAGAGTTGTCCCCTCTCCAGAGATTCCTGTTGCAGCTAGAGACATCTTTACTATCTTCTTTCTTTTCTTTAAGTCTGCTGCAGCAGCAAGGCATCTATCCTATTAAATTCACCTTTTCTGCCTTGCTATGTTGGCCACCTACCTAGGTATTCTCCCATATCACTATCCTTAAACCTATCTTTATATATCCTTTCTGTCTCTGGAAGGTGCCAAACTGCTTAGGTACAAAGTGCTAAGGAAAGCTATATGTGTAAAGTACTTACAGTACAGGTGGAAATGTTTAAAAATTGTGTGCACACCTAAAGGATTTTAAAGTACATTTTAAAAGTGCTTTCAGAAATAAAGTACTTGTGTGCTTGATAAAATGTCTTTTTGTACCTTTAAGAAAGGAATATAGTAGCAGCCTGGAAAAGGAATGTCCACAGTATCCAGCCTGCTTGGAAGTCAGGTGTAATGATGGACTGTTAGCAGAGAAAATATGATAGTAACTTTCAGAGTGGATCACTTTTGATAAGGGCAAGGTAGTTATGCTTGTGATAATGGGAATATTAGGAAAGTATGAGGTCTATGCAGAAGTGGAGTACACATATGCAGTTTCATAAGTATGTATTCAGAGTGCAGGCAAATGTGATATGCAGGTTTGTTTTGGAAATAGGTAAAAATAATGATACATGTAATTGATCGAAAGATAGATAATTACATAGAAGTATAGATAGAGAGAGAGAAACACACAGACAGACAGACAGGCAGAATAGGAATGGCAGTGAAGTACTGTAGTGACGCCAACCCTACCCCAACCCCACAGAGATGGACAGGCATTGGGGTGTGCCTTTGGGTCATTGCCCATAACGCTCACACCATTTCACATCACCGTACCCTGCAGAAACAGACAAGTGTCGAGCTATGCTTTGGGGTGTTCAGACTTTACACTCACCCCATTCCATATGGAAATATGTTGAAATGGGTACAGTATAAGAGAATGGAGTGAACTTTGGGGCTGAAGAGTCAAAGGCACACCTCAATACCTGTCACTGGCTGCAGGGTGGGGATGGGGTGGAATGATGTGAGAATTACTGTTGACAATCCCAAGTCACACCCCTAATGCCTATCAGTCCCTACAGGGCAGGGTGTTATGGTCAGAAACCCTAATGCCCTGGGTGTTTCTTTGTATTTTCACTCCAGGTTTTTAGCATGGGCCTTTTGTGACCCCACCGCATGAACAGTGACACTATCAGTTCATTAGCGGAAAGGTGATTTTGCACAGTGACTGTGTCATTTTGAACAGGATGTTAAAAAATGACAGCTGTACTGTTTATGAGGAGGTGTAAAAAAATGGTGATGTTGAAAATCTGGAGTGAAACTATCCAAAAATTGGTGAATTCAGGACACTGCTCCTGCTAATGTATATTTTTTCACATTCCTATGCATCCCATTGTTTTCATCTCTATTGCTGTTATATGACTTCTTAACCTAGCAACAGCATTTAATGCATTACATTATAAGGACAAGTATATGTTTTTAATACATTTACAGACAGCTACATAAACCTAATTTCCTTCATAGAATAATTTAAATTTAGTGACAGTAGTAGTACAAAGCAATTACTCAGACAACTTGAAAACTATAACTACTTTATATTGTACATTGACACCCCATAAGGACCTCCTTGAAACTGAGATGCAAATGTCACACATTTATCAGTTTTCTAACATGAATATTTTACTATCCTAAATACATTTCTTGCTTCAGTAACTGCTCAGCACATTTATTGCGTGATCTACATACTTGACATTTTACACCTGCTATGCAATGTAATGCTGCTTACTACATCAACATCATGAACCATAAAACAGATGACTGCCATAACTAGGGAGGCAGTATAGTACAGTGGTTTAAGGCTCTGAGTTGCAAATCTGGAGATATGGGTTTGAATCCCACAGCCCCCACTTGCATACTGGGTGACCCTGAGCAAGTCACTTAACTTCCATGTGCTCCCAGGTTGCACCTGTAAACAAGCTTTCAGCTTAGTGTGCCACTCCTGGTTAAACAATTGAAAAAAAACCACAATATATTATTTTTCTTCCTTTATTTTTCTACTACATGCTTCGACTAATACATCCATCCTTAAATGTAATTTTTATAGCTTATGTGTCTGTGACCTAAGCAGAACTACACTTAAAATCTTACACATAAATAAATAAATAATTAGAATAGCATTTATTTCAATAGTATCCCCTTCCTTTTCAGGTTCCCATGACACTATGTTTATATATTTATATATTTTTAACTTCAAAGCACTAAACAAAGGCACAAAACACAAGACTTTATTCTCTTCACACATTAGGGTTAAACTTCAGGTCCCAGAATGGCCAAGAAACAATTGTTAGACTTCACTCTTGCATGCCACTGTCACGCCCACTTCTCATGCAAACAACAATCAATTAGGCAAACCTTTTAGTTTTTGTGCTATGCACTCTTACATCAGAGAGACATAAATTTTACAGAACTGCTAAAAAACAAATTTATCAAGACTGGATTTCTGAATTAAAACCTGTCGTTTACAGTAACTACGTAAATAATAGTTTACTGGCTACAAACGATGCTACAGACATGACAATAACAAAATTTTTGTTTTATATGGAAAACATCCATTTAATGAACTTCATAGGTTTCATAGGTTGTTCTGAGCATTTAAAGACCAAAGTCCATATGCTTGCCATAATTTATTTATAACCTGAGATGTTATTTTTGATCAGTTAATGATCTAACTTGGATTTAAACTCATCCATTGTTCTGCTTACTATAATTTCTAAAGGGAGCATATTCCAGATTTTAGCTGCTCTTACAGTCAACCATTGCTTTCTTTTATCAGTTTTATACCTTTCCCCACTTATTTCAAGGGGATGGGCTCTAGTATTATATGTCTGGTCCTTTAGGGTTAGACTTCACTGTTCCCAGAGTGATGGATCATTTAAAGGACTGTATAACATGCACATGTCACCTCGAAGCCTACAAAATTCTAAGGAGTACATATCCAAGGTCTGCAACCTCTGCTCATAATCCAAACCCTGTACTTCCATAATCCTCTGAGTTGCTCTCCTTTGTGACCCTCTCCAAGGATGCAATATCACCTTTGTTACAGGATTTGTGACCTTTTGTCTGCATGTATCTGACAAAGGAAAAGGCACCTGCTTGATACTTTTTTCTATTTTATTTTTATGCCCAACTTGACCATACTGTTAGATCAAAATATTGACATGCTTAGAGTTAAAAAACAAACAAACAAAAAAAAACATGATGTCTATATGTGTGTGTGCATGTGTGTGGGGGGGCAGATATGCCTAGATGCAGTTTCAGGCAATCCTTAATTACTTCCCCAGGCATCTCCGATAATCAATTGTTCCAACATGATAGAGCCACCTCATGCCCCTCCCACATGAACCAAAAAAAAAGGTGGGTGTGGATCTTCAGGAGCTTCTTGGGTGAAGGTGGGGGTGGATCTTACTCCCCCCAAAAATCTAATGCTGCCTCACACTACTCAGGTTCCAGTTCTTGTACCTCCCATTTAAGAAAGAAAATAGTGCCCTGCAACCATTGACTAACACGAAAGCGTATTTATTTGAGGGCGGAAAACATTTTTTGGAGGAGGGTAAGGCGGAGGAGACTATTTACACCTTCAGTCAGTTCCAAGGACAGAAAACATGACATCAGCCCTTTTGTACGCGCAAAACGTCTGCAGGCTCCTCCCACTGCAGCCGTAAAAAGGAGCTTCAGTTTGCAGCATGGAGGGCTTAAAACGTTCACTTTCACTCTGAAAAGCTTCTCCATGAATGAAAGTTTCCCCAGTTGCCTCAATATCTAAAATGTTGGGAAAAGAGGCTTGTTTAAGGAGGAGAAGCTGTTTATCCGCTTAGTAATGCTTTGTTTGTTCTACTTGGAAAACAGAGCGGCTTCACTTTCTCTTTCAGTGCAAAAGCCTCTCCCATAGTAAAATGTCCTCAGATTTATTTTTCCTTTAGTCAAGGAAGCTTGCTTGCTATAGCCACAAATACAGGAGATAATTAATACAGAAGCCTGTCCTGCATGAAAGGACCTTTGAATTATTGTGCTTCTTATAATAGTAAAAATGGAGCAGAGAAAGTAAAGTGCCTGGTTGTTTCTGAGGGAGAGAGAGAGAGCTTGTGAAGGCAGTAAAGTAGACCTCTCTCTCTCCCCCCCTCCACACACACACAGTGTTCTCTGTCACAGTATTTAAAGAACCCTGCACATGCAAATGACACAAATGTCCCCTTTACCAGAGTTTCTGCTCCTGGTGTGCTTACCTTAAAAAAAGCCATTACAAACTACAACAGAAGGGAATTAAAATGTTGGAATAAAATAAATGTAGAGATGCTGGAAGTCTCTAAGGTTCCCCAATTCAGCATCTCTCTGACATAATACAGATGGAGCAGCTTAATATTTGCTAGATATTATGCAGAAGCCGCTCCACTTGTATAACGCAGCTGTTTAGTGCAACAAATTGTATATACAGCATGACTGAACTTCTGGTGCTCTGTATGGATTAAAAACATATATATACAGTATATATATATATATACATATATATATATATATATATATATATATATATATATAAAGGTTTTAAAGTATAGAGGCACATGAATGTTCCTAAAGGTGCCCTTTATTTTTTTTTTATTTTATGTTTATTGTTTCATAAACAAACATACAGCTATCATTACTAACATTCAATATTGCAACTGTTCATTTAGATGTGCTCATCAAGTTTATTACAAAACTATACAACAAATCCCTGACCTTGGCACAATTCCCAGCCACCTGGAAGCAAGTGCTGGTCACTGCTGTCCACAAAAGCGGGGACAGGACCAATGTGACAATTACAGGCCAATCTAAATCCTCTCCCCCTATCCAAGGACCTTGAGAAGATTGTGGCAGACCAACTAACAGACTGCATCAGCAAATACCAACTGCAGTGCCCCAACAAGCACGGGTTCAGGCTGGGGCATAGTACCATGACTGCCCTTGTAGAGTTCAACGACTATGCTCACAAAGCTATGGATGAAGGTAAACTAGAAGGGGCAGTGTTCATAGACTTAACAAAAGCCTTCAACACTGTCAACCACACCCTCTTACTGGCCCAGCTTCAAAGCCTGGGGGTGGTTGCCAATGCAACACTCTGGTTCTGAGACTACCTGTCCCTCAGGTCACAATGGGTAAAAATAGGATAAACAGTGTCAGACCGCAGGGAAGTCACACTGGGGGTCCCACAGGGATCCATCTTGGGACCACTTCTCTTCAGCCTGTTCCTAAATAATCTCCCTCAAGCCTGTGATGCCAAGATAATCCTATATGCAGACGACGCTGTCATCCTTAACAACAACTCTCAAATTGAGCCACTCCAAACAGCACTTCAACACTCCTTCAGTAAAGTGAAAGACTGGTTCTGCGAGCACAAACTTCGGGAGCACGACAATACGCTCCCAACAATATGCTCCCCCGATATCTCGCTCCCGACAATACATCCCTGCATCATTTCGCTCCTTGAATTACCCACTCCTGACAATACGCTCCCTGACAGCACTGTAATTCCTAAACTGGACTTAAGCATTTAAGCAGTGAAATGATACGGGGATGTATTGACACTGATCAGTCCCATGTCAGCATGACAATTATCTTTGGAGAGGGGGCAGACTCCTAAACAAAACCAAGCAGTACCAAAAATGAAGTTTAAGACAGTACAGGTACTGAAGTATAAGGTAAACTGTTAGGTATCAGTCATAGCCAGTTGAAATATGTTGTCTCGCCATACAATTCTCTCTATAGAGCTCTCGGGTTTCCCGAAACCCCATTTATGCTAACATTTCGAATGTCCCCAGGTTATTAATGAGGTTTTACTGTAGAAATATATAGATATAGTCTGTGTATATGTGTGGTGCAGAAGAAAGAGAAATGTATGTGGTTCACTTTAAACGTTTCTCACAGCTGTTTATACTTCCACATAAATCCATAAAGAGTGGACCTAATTTAAAAGGCAAACTACTGGAACAATGTATGCCACATTATGGTCATTTGCTCTTCATAATCATAAAAGACCAATTAATCTGTGCATTTAAACACAATTATCTAGATTATTGGTGCTATTCAACCGGGAAAGATCTATATCCCGTTTCCTTTCTATCACTCTGTATTTCCACGTTACCCATTTGGCAGTTTTGGAATTAACTAACTGTAATATTATGTGCTCCAGACTACTTGTCACACAGATTTACAGTGCAAGGCAAGGTCAAAGCGGAAGGGGGAGCGAGTTTGAGTAGGAGCGAGTTAGAGGGGGGGGCGAGTTTGACAGGAGCGAGTTGTTGGGAGTGAATATGTAGGGAGCGTATTGACGGGAACGAATTGTCATGTACCCACAAACTTCTGCTCAATTACAAAAAAAACAAGACCATGCTCCTATCCAGCTCCCAGCCCAAGAAAAGGTTCCCCACCATAAACATCACCAACAATGTACTCACCCTCTTGTAACAGGTACACTCCTTCAAATACTTTGGAGTCACCCTGAACGACACCTTATCCTACGCTCAACATATTGACCAGGTGGTCAAGACAGTCAACACCAAGCTTGATGTGCTTTACATGCAGAGAAAACACCTTACCATAGCAGCCATCTGCCTATCAGTCACAAGCTCCATCCTCTCCACCATTGACAATGACCTGGTTGTCTACAGTACAGCATCAGACTCTGTACTCAAGAGGGTGCCCATAGCTCTCAACAAGGCCTGCAGGCTCATCCTGAATGGCGATCGAATGACCCACACCTGTTCCCTCTATGAAAAGACACACCTGCTGTCACTTGGGTGCAGGACTTAATTCCTCACATGCCTCCTAGGCAAAAAAGCATTACTGGGGAAAGCTCCCTCCCATGCATAGCAGGCATCTTCTCCCTCCCAGGCTCAGAATATATAACCAGAAACAGAATGCAGGGGACCCTCATGGTGCCATTCCAACGCACAGCTCTTGGACAGCATGCCTTCGCCTACAGAGCCCCTCTCTTGCTTAACAAGGTACCGGAGTCATTCAGAAATCCACTAGCCTGTCTGGCTTCAAATCAGACCTTAAGTACTACCTGACCTCCAGCTCTGTATGCATCTGCATCTCCAACAGCTGAGAAACTCTGGATGACAAGGCCTGGCTCTGCTAACAGCAACTATTCTCAGCACAAGACAGAAGCCACCCTCCCACACTCTCCTTGACAATGCCTCTGAATCACTCTAAGGGGCTGTTCCTATACACCCCTCCCCCCACCCCCTCCCCTTGTCTTCACGCTAGGATGGGTCTATGCCACCCTGGCCTCAGCCCTGCCTCCTTGAACACTTTTACTAGAGGCCCCCCTCCTCCCCTACCAAAATCCTGTCCTTTCTGACCCTCTGCCCAACCTAACCTAATCTCTAGTGCCTCTGCACCTTACCTGCACTTGTAATAAACTAAAGTTGATGTCCATATGCTGTATAGTGTTTTAAATGACTAAGAAACTCTGTAACCTTTTCCTGATTGTTGTGCTGCTCAGTGTCTCAAATGTCCTAAAATGCTGTAACCTTCTTGATTGAATGTCTATACTCTGTCCACATGACGTGGGACCTTTGTAAAAGAGCCTTGACTCAAAGGTTATTTTCTGAATACCAAATAAATAAATAAATAAATAAGGAGGGTGTCACTCCTCTTAATATTAACAGTTATACCATTAAATGTTATGAGATATGACATCAGGGGATTCACATCTAATTTAGAACACGTAATTAAATCTGCTGTAAGTGAGCTGTTCAAATGATACAAAGAGTTGCATGAGGATAGCAAAATATATGCTCAAGTCCAAAGTCCTCAGTGACTCCCCTCCTAAGAGAGGCCGAAGGTATCCACCATGCTATTCCTAATTAAATGCACATATTGTGCAAAACGGTTATGATAAGGAAGTCAAACATCAACCTACGATAAATCCCTTTACCTGGACATATCTGTAGACTGGAAAAATGTAGTACTTAGGTTGCATGCACCAGGCTCTTAAACTGTTTAAAACTACAGATGAAGAAACATCTGGATGCAGTAGTTTTAAAAATTAGGACATACAGCCACAAGTGGGCAAAATAACATTGCAATCTTTAGTACAAAACTTTAAGATAAGAAAGCACAATTAACCTTTAACTGGAGGGGGAGTAGGAACTTCAGCCCAAATAGTCTTTATTTATTAATTCCAATAAAGGATGTATAGTCTCTTTTCAATTTAAACATTAGGACTAGGTCTATTTCTCCCCTCCATCAAACTTATTTAACCAATACCTTTTGCTTAGTTAATTGTTCATCTACAAGGTAGGTCATCTTCCGATGCTGATTCTTCCTCGTGTAACACCCAGGATGTGGAAGGAGCATTTTTCTGACACCATTTCATAGCATTTATTGGGTCAGAAAAAATATACACATGATTTCGGTGCATGATTCATAAGTAGGCTGGAAATATTAATCCATGCGAGATGCTGGCTGAGTTTTAACTTTCAAGAAACTGTTTTTGTAGAGCTTTGTGCTGGATCCAGCAACACTTATGCAACTCAGTCAGAAATGGTACAGCAACTAATTGAAGGAACAGTAATGCTCTCGTATCATCAAAGTGTTTGTGTTTCTGCCTAATAGCATACCCCAAGTCCAGAAACATGTACACTTGTTGTCCCTCATAAAAAAGGGTTTCCCTCAATCTAACTGCAGCCAGCATACTATCTTTAGAGCCAACACCATCCTCGATGATCACCACCATACTGGTTGTATCTATATCTTCTACTCAGCTTTGTGGAGTTATTCTGTAGGCCTTCTGAAATCTCTGTACTACAGGCTCCACATTCTCACCCAACAGTTGACCCATTCACTCTTGGAGATAATATGTAAGGTTGCTGCCTTTGCTCCCCTCTACCAACCTAGGATTCTTAAATTCAGGGATCTTGCTTGATTTTCCAGGGTATTTATTCTGAATTTAAGATGGGTGTTTTTTTCACTAGTGCTGTGACTGCCCCATAGCAGCGTCCACCTTTTTAGTTGTTTCAACCAATGAGAGGGTAACTGATTCAATCACAGTCTCAATGGTTGTTAGTCTATTAGTGAGAGAATCGAACTTCTCAGGCAGACCAGAGACGGAGGCGATTAGGCAATTGCGCTTCTCTCCTATGGTCTCTGCAGGAGGCCCCTCCATCTCCCTTCCATCATTTTCAAGATCACAGGCCTGTGCTGCCCGCATGGTCAGTGCTCCTGGAGCCTTTTTCGATCGGGCACCTTCTCCTGTAGTTCCATCTCTTTTAGGATTTCCAATGTTTTCCAGCAGATGTTGACACACAATTCTAGAGTTCTGGATATATTTTTTTCTAATATTTACCACACTTAAAAGTCCGTTTTCTTTAGCTTGATTTGCAGAGCCTTATCAAAATCCACCATGTTGCTCAGGCTCAGCAATGCCCCCCTTAAAGATGCCCTTTAGAGTAATATAGACCACTGCTACATATGCAATAAAAAAGTTGTTCTAGTTAAAGTGAATATACCACATAATAAAGTGGCTGGTTAAAATAAAGATAGTGGAATTGCTCTCCTTTTCTTACCTACCAGAGGAAGGCCAAGAATGATTCCTCCTTTAGGAGCTAGCAGCCTCAGTATTAGATATATTTCTAGGCAAACACACTGTCAATCACAGCAAAGTGGGAGGAGCTACAACTCATTAACTGCTACTTAGGTATTCAAGACCTAAAAAATTTTGAATAAGCTCATGTATAAAGGAAATGTTTATAATCTTGTCTTCCTTAAGTACTGTGTTTATGGGAAGAGTGTCAACCTGATATGAAATGCTTGTATTAGATAAGGAATTCCCTTATATTAGAATAGGGGCAGATCCGGTGACCTACAGTACAAGTCACAATAAACTGTTCCACCAATGACTTGGTTTAGCATTGTTTTCACAGCTGGCAATGCACTGGCAACTCATACTGCATTATTTGTCAGTGCTTAACCAGCTCAAGAGCAATGTTTATAAAATGTTTTTGCAACTCATTTGGAATCTATCTATAGTCCAGTCACAGAGCAATGCAAGTCTGAGTTTTAACTTTCAAGAAACTGTTTTTGTAGAGCTTTGTGCTGGATCCATCAACACTTATGCAACTCAGTCAGAAATGGTACAGCAACTAATTGAAGGAACAGTTTAATGTGACTTGTACTGTATACTCACAGTATAAAGAGCCTCCTGTTCAGAGTTCCTCAGATCAGCCTTGGGAGAGGAACAAGGAGGACCTTTATCAGGCTTTGCATGGGCTCAAAATATATTCACAGAGGAAGGTGGATTTTCAGTGTTGAAAGAGATCCACTCTGTGGTCAGTGCTAAAAGGTACTAGCGCTGAAGCTCTGGATGAGCAACATTTTTTTATTTTAGTTTATTTTATCCTGATTTTTAAAGAAAATAAAGCAACACTGAGGTCTGCTGCACCAAACTCTGTTGTCAAGTGTTATCCTTACCCACAACCCATCCACACTGAGTATTTTCTTTATGCAGTGATTCTCATGCCTAAAATCCTAATAGGTGAAATGTTACATTTTTTAATGCAAAAGGTTTTTTAGGCTGTGGCAGTAAGTCTTCAAGGAAAATCTATACACATTTTTGCTTACCAAGGAAATCACAGTAGCTTGATCGCCCATATAAATTGGTACCTGTTTGCTCTTCACACTTATTCATCCCTGAGTATGAAGTGGGGGTGAAGAAACAGACCTGATGTACTTACTGTCCCTTCCAACCTTACATTACTTTGTTATTATGTTAGCGGGGACAATAAAGACAGCCCTCCAGGGCAGGTCCAACCCTGCCCAGCAATGACAAAAACACACCAGGAAAGGAACCTCCACTTTCAGTGCATCGCCATCCAGCTTTATACTGCTTGTGTGAACCATCGCTCCTTGGCATCTAGTGATAAGCCCCTCCTACTCCTGGCAATCCATTTTTAAAGCTGATTTGCAGAACAAATCTGGCTTTTTAACATCACTGTAGCAGAATGAAGTGGGGTAACTGGAAAGTGCATTACCATGTTGTTGCTTTCTGTTAGCCTGCTATATTAACTTAGATTTTAACTATATTTAGAAAAGTGAGAGATGCTCTACTCTGCTAAGCAATCTTTGCAGTTCATTTGAGGGAAGCTATTTAGCATACAGTATATGTTAACTAAAGGCTGAAGAGTACAAAGTACACTCTGAAACACAGAGCTTCTACTGAACAGTGGAGTAATGTAGACTTTGATCTAGTATTTAAAATCTTATGGTATAACATTGAAAAACTGGAAATACATCACTGGGCCTCGGGTAAGAGGGACAGTTTGACTTATAGTTTTACTCTGCATTCACCCAGTATTAGGGCCATAGCATGAGAAAGAAATACAATAACAAGAGGCAGTCAGCAAAATAATGCTTTGGAGAGCTACAAGAAAGCGTGTATTGGTTTTTGCCTTTTTGTTTATACACTGAAACCAGGCAAAGGGTAGGCCAGTTTGTGCCTGTGCCTGAGTGACATTGTTGCAGTGTTGGGGGTTGGCCCCCTCTTGCAACCCAGACACCAGAGAGGCATATGCAACGAGCCAGTCAAGCTTGTAGACACTACCTTGGGCATTTAGCACCCACACAGAAGACTGGCTCACTGGTCACATGCCACAACTCCCTTCTTGCCAATTGGAAGTGCACCCAATCAGCTGTCACAGTACAATAACTGTATGATAGGCCAGCAGTGGTGGTACACTGGGAGGTGTTCACTTTTCCTGCCATAGTCCCAAAAGCACATGCTCCAATCCATAAACTCACTCACCAGCAATCCCCTTCCCCGGATATGAAACCACCACCCCAATCTAATTATAACTTCTCCCCCCCCGGGTCCACCAACCCCAATGCTTTATTTTCCCTTCCTTCATTCAGCAATGACCCCTCCCAAGGGGATGAAAAGTACCCTCCCAGTCCAGCAAGCCCCCCCCCATACACACATACTCACCACTCTCAGTTTCTTGTCTTGAGGGGAAAATAAAGATATCAACACAAGCCCCTCATTCCTTAAGGTCATTTATTAGTTTCATTTCATCTATTTTTTTATACTGGAGAGCAAAATGAGTTGGACTGTCCATTTTCACAAGCAACCAGTTGTACACAAAATGTACAAAATACAAAGAATAAAAAAAAGACGTGACAATTACAACCGACTGGAAACAATCACGGTGCATATTATCAGTTATCACTTGATGGAGCCTGGAGCTGAAGGATGGAATAGTTGCAATGTCCCTGCAAGGTAGACCATATGAATATGTGTATGCAAACTCTCTCTCTCCCACCCATTTTGCAGTTTAGTGACTGTGCATTTTAAATCATTGCTGAGGATGCAGGGGACAGCAAAAAGTGCTCTCCAGTGACAGACAGTATGGTAAGCCATGTTTAGCCAGTATAAACCTCTCAATGTAGTTAAACTTGTTGGAGGCTGCTCAAGCTGTTTTGGAAGTACTAAATGGCAGGAGATGAACAGAATGTACCCTTGGTCTTAGTAACTCTAGTACTGTATTTCCTATTTACCTGTGTAGTGTGTGTGTGTGTGTGTGTGTGTGTGTGTGTGTGTGTGGGGGGGGGGCATATCTCTCACAGTTGACAGTTACACCCTTATGGATTCAAGAATTGAGTGCATGTGTGATCCACCAATATCAGGATATCAATAAGTGTCATACTGTATGTGTTTCAGTGTGAACTTTGTGTATACGTGTTGTTTTGTGTTACTATGAGTATATAGTATGTTACTGTGCCTATATGGGACAATGAGATGCCTTGGAATTATATAAAGGTTCTAGATAATTAACTTTACTGTATAAGTTACTGTGTGTAGGTGTATTACTATATGTGCATGCGCTACTCTATGTGTGTGTTTGTGTGTGTGTGTGTGCGTGTGTGTGTGTGTGTGCGTGAATAACTGTCTGTGAGTGATTTACTGTATGTATACAGTTTGGGGGGTTGAAGTGAGTAAAAGCCACCTAATTTTATAGATGTCAGGTCAGTTTTGCACCCAAAACATACAATATTGTACTCATATATCAATAACTATTATATTAGCTTGTCTACAGTATACACAGTACCAAAACACACACACACACACACACACACACATATACACACACACACCAAACATAATATAACATGAACAACAAGACCAGCCACGTTAGCACCATTCAAATCTTGTTTTTATTAAGGTTTAAACAAAAAATAAAAGTGGTTAGTTTGCTATGAGCTGCATGGTCAATGATTCCAGTCATTCTTTGAGGGGAGGGTGTTACAATTGATACAGCCTCCAATTTGCTGACACAAACACTAGTCATCTGCAGGACTGTGATAAGTGTGTTACTCAGCTACTGTACATGTTCATTTTGGTAGCCCCAAACTGATTTACAACTAATGCTTTCCAAAGGAAGGGCTGTTGCCCACAACTAATAGAAGCTTGTAGGCTGAGGAAAGGAGGTGTTTCCAATATATAAATAATACCTGTCTGAGGTTTTCTTTTTGTTACTGAGCTTACATATAGTGCAGAAGTGGGGTTCAGTGGTTCTGTGTTTTTCTACCAAAATTAATGTCTGATATTTTGCATTCTATTTTTGTAGCTGTACTGTAATTAATTTTTAGTGCACCACTTGTTGGTGGACATGATACTGTAGAAACATAGACACATAGACAGTGACGGCAGAAATAGACCACTGGTCCATCCAGTCTGTCCACAAACCCTATCTAACCCAGAACCTATTAACCATACAGGGTTCTAACCCACACTATACCCCCCTCCATGCTGTCCACCCTATTGCTATCACCCTGAGTAACCACTGAGCCCTTCACTCTATTCCAGCCATGTTTGAAACCATTGATAGTTTTGGCACTCACCACATCAGCTAGCAGACTGTTCTATGGCTACACCACCCTTTCTATAAAATAAATGTTTCTCACTTGAGTCACTTCCCTCTTGAATCTCCCCCTCATCAGTTTCCACTTGTCTCCCCATGTTCTATAGAAGCATAGAAGTGGTGCTGATAAATGGAATTAATGGAATGAATAAAGTACAAATTAAGCAAGTGGATTGGCTCTTTTTTGTGTCCTCAAAAGGCTTGGGGAATATTATTGTTCTAGTACGAACTCCTAATTTAGGGGCCAATTCTCAAAAAAATTGTTCCAATGTTACAGAAGGAAAATCCTTGTCCAGAGATTGAGGTGCTGAGGCTTGGAAATTAAATCGTCCATTTGCAGTGAAAGTACATCCTCACTGGCGGTATGATTTACTGCCAGCCACATCACATTCTAGCAGCTGGCACCCTCCTAGATCCATTCAGTGACCAGTATGCATATGATTTGATGTCCTAAAGCCCCTCTTAAGGACATACAGCTCAGGTAATACAGGGCCATTGACCTGAACTTCCTGATTGATAATGCCTATGCATATTTCCATTCTAAATTCACAATTATTTGGGGAAAATACATCATTCCCAATTTTGGAAGAGTCATGTAAAAAGCATCTGCCTCTCCTGTATCACAGCTGAGCTAACTGCCTGCCTAATTAATTGTCTAGGGATTCTACTTGACCCCAACACAATGCCTCTGTCTTACCAGCAGACTTACCTAATAATTAATTCATTCATTCATTATTATTGGTTTGAAATTACTCCAACCAAGATAACACTATGAGATGCATCATCTTATTTTCATGGGGGTCCTAGGGAGGATAAAAGCAGTTAGCAGGCTAACATAGTCCAGCAGGAACTGTTAGATGCAGGCTAAAATATACTCAGGAAAAACAAACAAGCTCTAAAGGTAACACAACCAAACAATAATCAAAACAAGCTAATACCGTGGATTCAGCGCAAAGCATATGAGCATTGTTATGCACCTGATCATGGTCAGATAGATGGGGATTCTGGACCAAAACAAATATAGAGAGTTCTAAGGTGGCTGGAAAACTGGACTTGAATATTTGCAAGCTAGAAGCATTGAACAGCTGGTAAGGGAGTTTGTTCCATGTGTTTGGTGCTGCAAATGCAAAGGCCTTTCTATTAAATGCATTCATTCTGGGAACTGAGAAAGTAAGTGCTGCTACTGAATGAACTTGTTAAAGGAAAACTGCACAAAAGGCTGTTATTTCACATAGTACAGTACTAAAATGCCCTATTAGTGGTTCTAATCATAATTGGAAATATTACACTACCTTTTATGTGTAACTTATGTGTACTATCCATTAATGTTAGAGTGCTTTAACTTTCTATGAATAGAGATGGCCGCAGCAACTTTCTGTGCACTCAGTATGCTAATGAGTGCTGCCAACTAATGGCAGAGGTCAACAGCACTTATTATAATGAGTGTACAGGAAGCCTGCTGGTGCGTGCAAGATTGTTGCAGCTATCTCTGTATATAGGAAGTTACAGAGCTGTAACATTAATGAATATTACACATAAAAGAGGTACTGTAAATGTTTGCATTATAGTTAGAGCCCCATGTCAGTGTTTTTTACTGCACTATGTGAAATAATGGCCTTTTGCGCCCTCTACCTTCAAGGTACAAGCAACTCCTTTATGCTAGTACAAAAGCCATCAAGGAAACAAAAATAAATTAAATCACTTTTAACCTCCTGACCAATCTTAATTGTTCAACAAAACTCTGGAATGCAATTTATTCCCTTTTGATGCCCCCCAGTCAGTCAGTAGATCCAGTTATCAAACTAGCTAGTTAATCTACTGTATCCCTGAAGATGCCAAACTACCCTCTAACTTCTATGAATTTTGTACCTCCTGCATTCTCACTGTCTGCACCCACTCCTACCCCTCCCAACTTTCCTCTTAATTCTCTCATTCACTCTCCAACTTGCCCTTGTCCCCTACTCAGTATCCAGTGAATACGGCATCTGCAATTGAGCACCTACAAAAATGGTGATTCAATTACGGTGCTTGCATCCAGTGTTACCTGGCAGGGTAGTGCCCGGATACTGGGGTGGGCAATGTAGAGTGAGAGGAAACTATGCACGTACGCATGAGCACATGTGTGGGTGGGGAGAGGAAGGGGAGGGAATGTATGCGGGAGGGGGTGTGGTGGGCAGCTGCCAAGCTGGTCCCCTAGTGTGGTGGGGAGGTGCAGGGTCAGTTGGAAGGTGCAGGGTTTGGGTTCAGCGCAGCATGGTTTTTGTTTTCAAAGCAGCCGTCTTTTTCTTATTTCAAGTATTTCACCCCCACCATGCGCCCCTGTAGTTGAGAATCTTTAGTAGGTGTGTGGGGCACAGCCCCACTTTAGAAAATAAACCCTGGATCTCGGGCGCCTCTTCCCAGTCGCCATGAAAGTGTGCAGCACCAAATTCATTTTCGCAATGTACACTTGCCATAATGGTGATTGCTATTCCATGATTGCCATTATCACATAGAACCCCCACCTCCGCCCCTCCCTTCTCCTTCATATTCATCACCTTGGCTGCTACTCTCATCACTCTGCCTGCCATCAACCCATCTAAGGTCAATAGCTGTGATGGCCTTAACTCCAAGCTCCTCCACCTCCTTTCCCCTGCCATTGCTGCCTCTACCTGTGTTCAGCATCTTTTCCGGACAGACATCCCTTTATGCCAGTCTGACCCTTCTTTATTTGGATGATCATGAGCTGTTCCCTTTTGCTATTTAAACTTCTTGTATTTAACAATAAACATTTCTCTGTCTGTTCCAATGGTTTATAAATACTGTATATTTATTTATGCCTCATTAGTTCAGCCAGTTTACCCTTATTCTCTTAATGTTTATCTGGTCTGTATGACTGTATAATGCTCATCTGAGATAGCAGTATTCTTATCCTGTCCTCTGCTCCTTCCCTATTAGTTTTAAATCCTAGTCACTGCAATATTTATTCTTTTCCCTAAAATCTCTGCTATTCAGGTGTAACCAATTCTGTCTGTAGAGTCCTGTCTTACACAGATGGTGTCTCTGTTTCTCAGAAATTCAATTCCCTCTCTCCCACTGTTTATAACCAAGTGTTTGTCACTCTGATTGCTCTCACAGGCAGAATCTCTGATATAATCACCACTTTAAACCCTCCCCTTTAGATCCTTCCTTGTTTCTTAAAGTCATTCTAGTATCCTTCTCTATCCTTATGTCTTTTGTGCCCCCATACACAACCATTACCACCTCCCGTTTTGCACCTTAGCATATCAATCATCCTGCTGCACAAATGCACCCATCTAGCCCCTGGAAAACAGTGCACCATCTTATTTTCCTTGTCCTCCCTGCACACTGAGCTTTCTGGGACTCTAACCATTGAATCACTAATCATTACCAACTGCTTATGTTTCAACGTCACCTCAATTGCCACCCCCTTCTCATGTTTACATCTGTAGCCTCTATAACCTCAGGCTGTTTCCGAAGTACCTCAAAACTATTGCTTTCACTAATTAGTGGGAGATCAGTTTTCATAAACTTTTTTGTCTGCCCTATAACCATCTGCCAATCATCTCCCTGTTCCTCACCTTCCTCTCATTTGTTTTCTCTTCAGTGTTCACAGGCTAGCCTAGTTAAACTAAATACTCTTTTTAGGTCTGGTCTGCATAGCAGGCCACTTGCTATTGGGATCAAAGTCAGGAAATGTTTTGCAGCTATCCGATTGAAATGCATTGGGGGGCTGGGACTTGCCTTTTTATGGGTGTCAATGAGTGGGTATTGTCATTGTGCCTTGTTATTGCTCAGTGCAGTTGTCTGTAATGCTTTGCTAACTTTCTGCTGGCTGCAAGGAGAAGAGTGCATGAGTGCATGAGAACATGTTAAGCAAGTGGTGCTACTTCCATGAACATGCAGTTGACCTAAGTGATACACAGAAGATGCTCTTGCATTGTTTATCCTAGCCCCACCCCAACTGTGATGATAAGAATGACAATAAATGAGCTCAGAGAGGAAGTACTTTTAAACTCTCTATTTGCCCAACTTTGTAAATGGACAGCTCATCTTTATTTTATTTAAAAAAAAATTCAAATTGCCTGTATAAAACTGTGAATTCTCTGGCTATTAAATTATTGCAGTGCAAAAGAGCAAAACAAAGCACAGCTGTGACCCCATTTTGAAGCTTGTAAGAACTAGGGAGTGTCTCTCCCAACCTCTGTCTATAACAACAAATTGGCTGAGTTTCCATTTAATTTAATTTTAATTTAATTTAATTTAATTAGTATTTCGGAAAGACCTTTGAGTGTGAGCTCTTTTACAAAGGTTCCATGTCAGGGTGGACAATAAGACATTACACATATTCAGTGGTAACAGAGGCCTGATAATTAGGCATTAAAGAGTGATTACATGACAATTAGACAAATAGGAGAAAAAACAGAGCAGTTGTAATCAAATACCAAGCTATTTCTAATTGGTTGCCCTAGGTAGCACACCCCTGGAAACCTCCAAATCCATTGATAGGCTATGGCAGAGTAACTGCATAGGGTTTAATGCTATCCCAGATGGCGAGAGACTGGGTGACAGTGAAACAAGGGTGACTGGGTTTGAACCTACCGCAGAGAGCGAGAGGTGGGGAGATAGTGAAACGGGGGGCTGTAATGGTGGGGAGCAGCTCCAGAGGGCTTTGTCAAGTATGGTGTGTGTGTGTGTGTGGAGGGGTTTGGGAGGGACAGTACCAAGTGCGTTTAAAGAGAACTGATAGCTTACTTAAGCCCTTGGTTAGGCTGGAATGCTAGTCAGTTCAATCAGTTAGTCCAAGTAGCCTAGCCATGGACTCGGCAAAATAAGTGTGTGTGTGTGGGGGTGGGATTAGTTTCAGGAGCAACAGAGGGGCAAAGGGGAAGCAATTTTTAAAACAACACTTAACCAACATGACCTTCATACACACTGTATGCCAATGTGTTTCACAAGGTACAGGAGTTCCATACTGGTAGTGTATAGAATGTAGAACAAAATGGAATTTCCAGTGCCCAACTTGGTCAAACAGGGAATATAAAAAAATGTGTCTCCCTCCCCCAACAACCTGTTGAGGCTAGTACCCAACCAACCCGTCAGGAAATAAAAAGAATCTGTCCCCATCCTCATCAGCCCGACAGATCCAGTGATCAATCTGACCCATCAGGAAATAAACAAAATCTAGCCAGAGCCGATGGGGCTGTGACAAGCTGCCAAATGACCAAAGCTACACGTGTGCATAGAAATTATTGAGCTCCCAGGTGTAACTTGGCCATGTGGAGCTGTTGCACCAAATTTTCAACATGGCCTTTCTGGGACCACTCCTCATCAAAAGTGCCAGTGTCATTTTGTTCACTTGTCTCTAAAGGTGATTTCACAAAGCAACCATGCCATTCTGTGCCACAGGTGTGAAAACACGTTTTGGGCAGGATGTAGAAAATGACTGCTGTACTGTTAAAAAGGAGGTGTGCAAAAATGGCAATGTTGAAAATGTGGAGGGAAAAAAATTAAAAATTGGCAAAGTTAGGAGCGTTCATAGAAACTGCACAATGCACACTCGTAACGTAACAGTCATTTTTTTGGAATTTTTTTCTCCAAATTTGCAACATGGGGTTTTTGGGACCCCACCTCATGAACAGTGGCACTGTCATTTCATTAACTGGTCCCAAAAGTGAGTTCATGCAGCAACTGCAAAATCACCTTTCAGGACCGAGTAACAAAATAACAGTGACAGTGTTCATGAGGTGAGGTTAGGGTTGCCACCTGTCAGGCTTTTTACCTGGTGATCAGGTTTTCAGGGTCCCTATCAGGTAATCCGGTTTTGCTCTGTGCTGGTCAGGTTTTTGAGCCATTTTGAGTGCTCACATACTCTTGAAACACATTTTGTCACATTGCTCATTGTTTCAGCTACATATCCAGGTTGCAAACAAGTTCTGTTGTCAGTGTAGCCTTTTGTTTGTGAATGCAGTCACCCTGGGAGGTGTAAAGTATGGCCATTAACACCATTAGCACTTACTTAACCTAATCTTTCCACTGCATCTTAAAGAGGCATAGCAGCAAAGCTGCCCCCACCTTTTGTAACAGTAACAGAGCCAGTTGTCCTCCACTTTCATTTGCTGGTAAGCATTTTCATCTCTAACAGAATTTATGCATTTTTTAATGTTTTAAATTATTTTTTCCCCACATGAAAAAAGTATGGTCAGTTCTTTGGCTTTGAAATAGAACTGTGGACAAGAACCAGAAATCGAGGCAGAAAAAAGATATAAAGTACGTATATTGTTGTATGCTATTTGCAGTATTTCCCTTGTCTCCCCCAGATCATATCTGTAAATGAGATTTCTTTTATCTCTGTATGTTTATCTGTTAAAAAATGTCAATAAATAAATACATAAATAAATAATTAGGAAGAACCTTGGAAAGTACCTTTAACAGGCACAGTACAGTATCTTAACATTCTTATTTCATTGCAGCTTTAAGTGTTGTCTTTTATTGGAGGAACAGTGCATGATGAGTCATGAAAAGGGGTGGAGCTAGGGGTGGAGCTTAGGATCCGGTTTTTGCCTCATCCAAAGGTGGCAGCCCTAGGTGAGGTCCCAAGAACCCCATGTTGAAAATTTGAGGCCAAAATTCAAAAAAATGGCTGATTTATCAAGATAAGTTAAACACCCCATTGAATGCCATTATAGCACACATACCTTTCATTCTTCAGTTTGCAGTTTGGCTTTGAAGAGTGGAGATGTGTCCAGGTCCAGAGAAGATGACAGCGCCAACCTCTGGAGGTAAGTATGGGGTGCGGGGGTAAGGGGAGGTGGGTGCTCAATGGAAGGGTGAGGATCGGGAGGGGGACTAAAGGAGCATCAGGACCATTTTCTTTTTACAGGTAAAAAAAACACACGTTGGGGATGGTTTTATTTATTTACAGAGAAACAAAACATATCCTTGGGCAAACTGGGATGGACTCCCAGTGTGCCACAAGAGTTGGGGAGTGGATGGGTACATGATGCTGACATGGGGACTGGGCACCCCAATGTCAGTGGGGAGGGAAGAAAAAAACATACATTTGGGCACACTAGGGTGGGCTTCCAGTGTGCCACATGAGTTGGGGGGCACATAATGCTGACACAGGATTGGGCACCCTGATGTCAGCATGGGGAAATAAATACCATTTGGGCATACTGGGGTGGACTCCCAGTGTGCCACATGAGTGGGGGGCTACATAATGCTGACACAGGGATTGGGGCCCAGCGATGTTGGTACAGTGATAGGAACAGAGGAGTGGGAGGACACAGCATCAGTGGAGGGGATGGAGGGTTTTCTTTGCTGCCAGTGCTGGTGGTGGTGACACAACTATGTATGCATGGCACATGCACATGTATAGGTGAGGTGAATGACAATTTGCCATTCACAACATGACATCGCCAGCGGAACTACGCATGTGCATGAGTAGTGCATGCACAGTGTTTGCCCGGAATGCAGAAGTAGCAGCCGAAATAGTGCGGCTATTATTCCATAGCGGCCGATTGTGGTGAAGGGTTTCAAACTCCATTGGGCTTTTGAAAGGATACTTCCAAAAGTCCAACAGAAGTTTCCATGAGCAGCCATTTTTGTAAGGTACGATCGATCCCAAAATGGCTGTAGGCTCTGCCAACAGCCCTAACAACAAATCTCTCCCTCTCCCTTCCCCCCCTCCAACTACCTGAATGGTCCAACACCAAAGCCAGCCCATCAAGGAATAAAAAGAAATATGTCCCTCTCTCCAAAACAACCTGATGGGTCTGGTATGCAACCCAATTTTTCAGTAAATAAAACAAATCCCCTCCCACCAACAGCCTTACAAATCCAATGCCCAGTGTGGCTTGTCATGGAATAAAAACATATGCCCCTTTTCAGAAACTTCCTGACTGATCCACTGCCCGACCTGGCTCATAAAGAAATAAAAAATTCCCCCTCCTTCCACAACCTGAGGTCAGATGCCCAACTTGGCCAGTTTAATAAAAAATACAGGGAATAAAAAAAATGATAATCCTTTCCTAACAGCCTGATAGGGCCAGTATTCAACTAGGCCTGTCAGAGAATTAAAAAAAATCTGACCCTCCCCTACAACCTGAGAGGTCCAGTGCCCAACTACACCCAGCATGGAATAAAAAAAAAAAATCACCACCCCAAAAAAAACATCTTACCAATCTGGTGCCAATTTGGCCCATCAGGGAATAAAAAATATCCTTTTCCCTCCACTACCTGATGGGTCCTGTGTCCAATTTGGCCAATTCATTAAGCCAAACAAAGATAAGGAGGAGCAGCAGCAAAGTGGTGAGCAGAAGTTGAATACGCTGGGTAGGAAAACACTGCTTTCCCCATGCCCATCCACTCACATCACAGTGAGGGGCTCAAATACAGCATAGGAGATCTGGGGCTGCATCTGCACTAGTACTGCTATCAGCCTGTTGAGGCATCTCCACCTCCTTTGCCCCAGGGCACACTAGCATGGGAGGCTGGACTCAGAGGACAAATGGCACACACTTCTGAGGCTGTAACCTCAAGTGCCAGTGATCCCGGCTCCACTGTCCAACTCTTCCTCTCTCACTTTTTCCTTCTCTTGGACCTCAATCTCAGTTCTGCTGTCTTAGCATTACACACATAGGAATCACACTGCCATGCACACTCCAACCCAACCTGTTGCACAGCAGAACGGTTTGGTGCTCAACCTGTCCCATCACGGAATAAAACAAAATCTGTTCCCCTCCTACAAACTACCTGATGGGTCCAGTGCCCTACCCAGAAGGGAATAAAAAAAATCTACCTCCCTCCCCCAACTACCTAACATTTCCACTACCAAACATGATTTGTTGGAGAAAAGAAAAGTCTGCCTACTCCCTCCTCTGCCCAACTACCTGATGAGTCCAGGGCCAAACCAGGACCATCAGGAAATAAAAAAATCTATCCCCAACCCCTCAAAAACCTGATGAATCCCAAGCTCAACCTGGCCTGTCAGGGAATAAAAATATTCTGCCTCCCTCCCCTAAACTACCTGACAGGCCTGATTCCCAGCCTGGCCCATCAAGGAAGAAAAAACATTTGTCTCTCTTCCCCCCAACTACCTGGCAGGCCCGATGCTCAACCTGGCCCATCAAAGAATAAAAAAGTCTATCCCGCTCCCCCTTATTACAGTGCCTGACTTGTCCAGTGTCCAATCTGGACCATTAGAGAGTAAAGAAAATTGGTTATATGGAGGAGGGCTACAACTGAGTTTCATGCTGGGGGAATGAAATGAATTACTCTAACAGAACGAGTGCACCAACGGTCATCCCCATGATAAGCCACATTAATGGCAATAGACAGTAAAACAGAAAATACAGTGATACACAGGTAAGGTACTCATCAGAAATGTTTATTTCAAGGCATCCAAACAGTTTCTCTGGCACTTCAAGGGAACAATCCCTCTTCATCGGGTTGGGGCGGGGTGGAGTCACCAAATAACAGACGCATTTAAAAACTTGATAATGCATAATGTGTTTGAAAACTTCATGACATGTACAGTATATCATCAAATCTATGCAACTGCAATACCACATCCAGTATATAAAACGCCCAAATAGTTCTGTGCATAATAAGTGAAAAAGCTGATACTTAAACTACAAAAACTATAAAAGCCATTTTGCACCAAATTTTTAAGAGTCCAACTTTAAAACTTTGGAGATGTAACAGGTCCCATTTCTTATGTTATTGTGTTAAAGAGTCAAACTGGCATAACAAAGTACAGATTGGGGACTGTAAACATCTCCAGACCTTCACTAAATGTCTCCAACAATCTAAAAATTACTAATTGTAATTTTAAAACCTGGTTATCTGGCATACTGGCCCAGAAGATACCTGTGCAAAGTCAAGGTAAATCATATAAATACAGCAAGGATTAGCTAAAAGTGATCACAAATATATAAACCAAATCATACCTAAAAAAACAAGCATTTGTCAATGCCGAACGTTCGCTTGCAGGTATTTGCATTGGTGTTTGGCATTTATGCAGGCCCCCCCACCAGTTGTATCCATGTCCCTTTAGCATCCATATCCCAACAGAGTACCTCTCCGCAACTCCTCTTGCATTGGATCAACATTTCACCCTCATGCTTCTTAAGTGTCCGTCTTAGGAACCCTAACACCCTGGGTGTGCTCAAGGGTATGAGCCTGCGTGGTAACTGTGCAACCCATGCTCGTAACACAGTCATTCAGTGGAATTATTTCTCCAAATTTTTAACATAGGCATTTTGTCACCTCTGGTCATGAACTCTGTCACTATGATTTTCTTACTGTGTACCGAACACTGATTTCCCACAACAATCGCGCTATTCTGTGCTGGAAGTGTGAAAACACATTTCAGCCAGGATGTGCAAAATGACAGCTGTACTATTCATAAGAAGGTGTGGGAAAATGCAAATGTTGAAAATCTAGAGTGAAAATTTGACAAATTTGCGGAGTTACGAGTGCGCGTGTAAATTGCACAAGGCACGCTCATAAAACAGTCATGTTTTGGAATTTTGCACTGAATTTTCAACATAGGCATTTTAGGATGTCTGCTCATGAACAGTGTCACTGTGGTTTTCTTACTCTGTACCGAACATGATTTCCCACAGCAGCCGCGTTATTGTACGCCGGAAGTACGAAAACACATTTCGGCCGGGATGTGAAAAATAACAGCTGTACTTGTCATAAGGAGATGTGTGAAAATGGCAATGTTGCAAATCTGGAGTGGATATATTAGAAATTCACAAAGTTACGAGTGTGCGTAGAAAATGTGCAACATACGCCCGAAACATAGCCATTTTATGGACTTTTGCCACCAAATTTTCAACATAGGCATTTTAGGACCTCTGCTCATGAACAATGTCACTGTGATTGTCTTACTCTGTAGCAAACACTGATTTCCAACAACGACCGAGCTATTTTGCTCCAGAAGTGCGAAAACACATTTCGGGCAGTATGTGAAACATGACAGCTGCACTCTTCATAATGAGGCTTGGAAATATGCCTATGTTGAAAATCTGGAGTGAAAATATTACAAATTTGCGAACTTACAAGTGTGCATGGAAACTGCACAATGCACGCTCCTGAAATGGTGATTTTTTGGAATTTTTTCACCAAATTTGCAACATAGACTTTTTGAGAGCCCACCTCATGAACACCAACACTGTCATTTCATTAATCAGTCCCATAAGGTGATTCCACGCAGTAATTGTGAATCACCTTTCAAGACCGAATAACGCCATGACAGTGACTGAATTAATGAGGAGGGGTCACAATAACCCCATGTTGAAATTTTGGTGTCAAAATTCTCAAACACAGCCAAGATATGCACCAAAGTTGAAAAAACTATTTATGCCATTATACAGCTTATCGGCATTTCTTCAGTTCCAGTCGGCTTTGAAGAGTGTAGACATGTTCTCGGTCCACCAAGATCATCGATCAGGCTCCAGAGGATGGGGTGGGGTTTGGGGGAGGTGGGAAGCAGAGGGTGGGCACGGGTTGGTGGGGCCAAGGACTCACTGAGGGACCGTTTTCTTGTTTTACAGGATTTAAAAAAAAAAGAAAATGGAGGCTTTTGGTACACTGGAGTGGGCTCCCAGTGTGCCATCTAGGTAAGGAGGGATGTGTGGGGAGGTTGGAGCACAGAGGGTGGGTGCGGGTTGGTAGGCGGGAGCAAAGGACAAAAAAATGGATGCTGCTGGCATGCTGGGGTGGGCTCCCAGTGTGCCACCTATGTGTTTTCTGGGGGGAGGAACTTGAGCGGTGGGGACTGGGCACCCCGATGGCCATACAGTGTGTGGGTGGGGTGGGAAGCATGAGCATGCTGGGGTGGGCTCCAGCATGCCAACTGGTTGTTTGTTTGTTTTTTTGGGTGGGGGCTGCAGCCCGATGGGGGATTGGGCACCCCTTTTGGCCACACAGCGTGCTGAGGGTGTATGAGCCAAGGGGGATTAGGCACCCCCCTCAGCACACAAGGTGGGGGCCGGTGAGAACAGGGAGGGGGAGGAAATTAGCAGAGGGAGGAAGCGGGAGGGCTCTGAAGCAGAGCTGTGCATGACAGCAGTTCAGCTGACATGTATGTTAATTGCATACATGCTACCACCGCTGATTGCAGTGGACCTTTTGATAGAAGTGAAGACCAACATAGCCAAACTGCTGTTATACACAGCTCGGCATGTATTGGTCCCCTAGGGTCGTGCCTGCTACACTGAGCACTGCATTGGGGAGGAGGGTCACACACCACCAAAAGGCACACGGTTGCAAGACATTCCTTGCACATGCATGCAAGCGAACATAAAAAGGAACAGATCTTGTTGATCAGGATGCCAAATCAAGTATGGAAAAGGGGCATTAGGAAAGGAAAAGGAAGTGAAGAGAAGAGAAGGAAAAACATGTGAGTGGATAGGAGTGAGGAGATGGGAGGAAGGGGGAGGGGAAGAGAAAGGGAAAGGAGGGAATGGGAAAAACAAACAAACAAACAAAAAAGTCCCTATCCCAAATTTGTTTGTTTTATTTAATTATTGAAGAGAATTGGAATTACAATCCTTTGAGTCATAGACTCCTTTGCAAAGGCTCCACGTCAGTACAGAAAGAACAAACATAACATTTACTGGTATTATACACAGGTATAGTATACATATTGTGTCAAGGATCCTAAAGTGGATTTTTGGTCTTAGCTGTGACCAAAAGGTTGATTACAGATTCAGGGGGTCCTAACTGAAGCCTGAGTCAGATTTTTTTTTACATTGTGATTGTGGGACCTGAGGATGCAGTCAGGGTAAGGTTGGGCTTTTTATCCCTGTCATTATGGATTTTCTACATTCGCTGGCACTATATAGACTGCTAGCAATGAGCTTCCTTTTGTGTTTTGGAGATGGTGGATGAAGGCATGGAGCAACAATTATCCTTAGGACAGAGTAGAGAATACCCAATAGACCAACCTATAAATAGAAATAATAAACACAAATTATAATGTTGGAAGAAAATTGCAAAATTACATATACATCTAAATATTTAATTAATAAATATTGAAATATTTAAAGATATACACTAAGGTCCAGTTCTCTTTTTAATTCTTTAGGTAACAGAGAATTTAATGTGAAGATCCAGCTAGATTATGTTTGTAACACATTTGGTTTCTGTTACCCTTTCTTGCTAATGGTTTAACATGTTCTATTATTGTGAACTGTAGAAACCGTGGATCACTGTTGTGGTAGTCTTTAAAATGATCACCCAACACAGAATCCAAATCTACATTATGAATGTCTCTCAGGTGTTCTAAGAATCTTTCCTTCACTTGTCTAATGGTCCTACCCATATATGTCAGCTCAAATGGGCACTGTGCCTCATAAATAATGAACCGAGTCAAGCAATTAGCACATTCTTTAATCTCTTCTGTAAGATTCTGGTTAGGATGCTTAAAATATTTCCCCTGTAAAACATTGTTACAGGCCAGACAATGGCCACATTGGTGACAACCTATTGGTTTCTCAGGTAGTCATGTTTTAGGGTGTACTTTTTCTGGAACCTACTGACTGTGACTTATCACGTCCCCTGGATTTTTGGCCCTGCTATAGGTTACTCTTGGTGTAGCTTCAAATAAATTAGGAACATTTCAGTGTTCAAACAGGTTCCAATTTTTTATTAGTATTGTCTTTACCATTGGAGCTATATGGTTATGCTTCAAAACAAAGGCCATTACTGTACATCATTGTTAGCAATATCTTTCAATTTCAGTCATAGCAATGAATTTCTGTCCTGCTCATGTGCTCTTTTCAAGGCATCATCCAAAACGTTTGTTTCATACTCTCTTTCATGGAACCTAGCATGCATCTCTCTCTTGCTTGAACATTGTATGATTCTTCATATTGTACTGTAGGTTTCTTCTGAGGAACAATTCCTTTTTAAATGAATAAAATGTCCATAATGTATGGACCTGATAAGCTATGGAGGATGCGAATTGGTGGCGTGAAGTAATGAATTTCCAGCAGTCTCTTTCCTGAAACCTACAATATGAATTTTTCCATCTGGCATGGCAGTAAGTGTGAGATCTAAAATATCAATGCTTGTTTTATCAATATTGTAAGTATACTGTAAGTTTAGATCCTTGGCTTTCAGATATTTAGCAAAAATCTTAGCATCTAGGTCAGTTCCTTTCCAATCTATTAATAAATCATTGATATAATGACTCCAAAAAACAATGTAACTATAAAATTGTTGTTTTTTGCTGAAAATATACCTGCATTCCCACCAGCCAAGGTAGAGGTTTGCTTAGCTAAGGGCTATGGTGGAGCCCATCATCATTCCACAATTCTGTTGATAAAATCTGTTATTAAACAGGAAATAGTTGTGTGTGAGGATGAACTCCATCGCAGCCACAATAAGCCGGGGGGGGGGCACTTATACACATATTCTCTAATCGAAAGAATCTTAATACCTCTAGACCCAGGGCATAGGGAATGCAGGTATATAATGAATTAACATCCACACTCATCCACAAGTAATCTGGTTCCCAGTTCATTGTGCTTATTTTTTCAAGAACATGAAGTGAGTCCCTAGTATAGGAACTTAAATTACTCACTAGCGGTTGCAAGAAGAAGTCACAGAACTTCAATAAATTTTCAGAAAGTGACCCTATACCCAATATGATGGGCCATCCAAGGGGGTTCTGTAAGTCTTTATGTACATTAGGTAAATAATAAATGGTTGGAATTATTAGAGATTCCACCTTCAGAAACTTACTTTCCTTTTCTGTGGCAAAACCCTTTCTGTGAGTCTCATCAATCAGGTCAAAGAGGGATGTTTGCAATTGTGAAGTTGGATCTTATTTTAAAATGTGGTAAGTATTAACATCAGCTAACAGCCTTTGTGCCTCTTTCTCATAGTCACATTTATTTAGCACAACAACATTGCCCCCCTTGTCTGCCTGTTTGAGTACAATATTTGACAATTCTCACAGATTATCTAATGCCTAGCATTGTGGCAGGGCAAGGCTGTGTGTCAAAATATATCATTGTTTAGTAGATAGATAATTTATTTCATAACAACTCTCTGGTAGGTCTGAATTGCTGGATCAAACAACGTGGGGCAGAATGTAGATTTGAGTTTGAATTTTAAATGTCTATTGACATATTTTGAACTTGATTGTAAATTCAGGTCCAATTCTTAGGTATCAGAAATATCTGAGTTTTATACAGTTTCTTCCATGTGTTTTGTTGCAAAAAAAATATTTAAGGTTGATTTTTCTAGATATTTTAAACACTTCTACCTGTAAATTAAAAACAGTTAACTTTTGGTGAAGGTATGAATAAAAAAAACTTTACGTAATACATTAATTTCAGATTGGCTCAGTTCATAGTCACTCACATGAATTACTTCTTTTGATTTTTTGATCGAGTATTTCTCTTGGTTTCTCCTTCTACTGAAGTATTTGCCCCCCCTTTTCCTCTTCTGGTTTTTCTCCTTCCTATTGTTTTTTTTTCTTTAAAAAAATCACTTCTTTATCCTTCCTTGTACCAGATGTATTTGAAATATTGTCTGCTGATGTTGATGCTGTTCGACTCTGTGTTACTACTATCTCTTTATTTTTGTTTCATCTCCAATTTTTTGAATTGCTTCTACCCATTTTTGGAGTTACTGCGGCTCCTGTCTCTCCCTCTGTTGGCAGTTCTAGCTGGTCTGTCCCAAATAAAGACTTGTCCCACAGTGTGCTCTTGGAGATCTCTATCATGCTTAGTTTGTTTATGTTTCACAAATTCTTTTTCATGTATTTCCTGATTTTTATCCAACGCTTGTTCCTTTACTTTAAACAGGGGGTGTGTTTTAAAAGATTCAAGCTCTTTTTGTGTATTCTCAATCCCCACATGCAACTCTTCATAATTAGTCTTATCTTCTTTAATTTGAATTTTTATAAACTCTTCAGAACCAGCTTTGAGGGCTTCTTCAGTCTTTTCTGTATTTAAAGTATCTAAATGAAGCCCATGTGGTGCCTTTCTGTTAGTTTTCTTCCTCCAAGCTGCTAGTGTTATAATACAGTGAAAATTCATTTTTAAGACATTTTTCAAGCCTAGAAAAAGTCAGTTTAAGTTCTGCAGTGTTTTCAGGTTGTTGACTTACTCCTGGTGTGGTGAAGGACTGTGGTCATTTACTTTGGGTCTCTTTACTCTCCCCTGTAACTACTCCAAACAGGACTCCTGCTGTTCACCATCATCAGTCTCCTCCTCTGAGCTTAAAGCCTTTTTGGGTTCCCTTGTCTCATTCATTCCTGCCAGGCTAGGTATAGGAATAAAAATCAATTGGTGTATTCAATTTCTCTCTTGTTAACCAATGAAAACACAAGGAACATGAGCAGGTCTGTCATGCCGCAGGTCACATCAAAAGTTTTAAGCAGATTTAAAGCAGTGTCCATATGAAACCAAACTGGATAGCAAAAAATAGCTCATTAACTGAGTGGGATTATCCCCCAATTGTTTAATACAACAGATCAAATTGATATCACCTGGAATCTTCCTGGACCACAGCCACACTTAGATAGGATGCCAGCGAAATCGATCACTCTCACAGAACCTATGTGCTAAACAGTTATCCCCAGGATCTGCCACATAAATGACAGTAGACAGTAAAACAGAAAATGCAGCAATGCACTGGAATGGTACTCATCAGAAATGAAACTAATTGCTTGTTGTTGAATGGATTAGAACCACTGTGTACAGTGTAGAGTGCTTTACTGAAAAGCAGTGCTGCTCTGTCAAAGACCCTCCCTGTGGGCACTGTATACAAGAAATCTGTAAAACTCATGTTGGATGAGGTCCTCATATAATTACAATTATAACAGTGAGACTGGTGAAACAGTAAGGCCTGCTACAAAAGTAAACAAAGATAACAAAAAAAAACAAGCCCAGCCGTGTTGGCTCAAACCACATCTTTTTTTTTTCCAGTTTGATTTATCCCCCAGTCCTGCTAGCCCCCATCTTGGAGGCCCTCCTCAACCCAGTCACCCACCAACCCCATGTCTTACCCCTATGGCCCCCCATGTACCCTTCATGGTGGGGATTATGGGAACTTGATCTTGCCCCACCAAGCAGGATCTGGTAGGTTCCTTATCAGTGGTGCCAGGCTTCAGGAGGTCTGATTTCATCCCATGCAGCAGTCCATTCTTTTTTCTGTGGGTTTTTGCCCTCCCCATTGGTGTACAATGATGTGCAGCATCATGCCTACATCACCCACCCTACTGGGCTTCCAGGCTGCAGCAGCCACCTAGCCTCCACTGAGTGTCAGGTGACTTGTGGGAAGTGTGACCCACCCTCCCCAAAAGAGGAGAGCAGTCATCTGGATGCTCAACCCCCCCGACTGACCTCCAATGACTCATTTCTTTCCATACCTGGGTATGTCACAACTTACTTCTACTTGCAAGCAGGGCTTTATATACAGTGGTATCTGTGACCACTACCCCACTGTGATGGGAAGTCCCTCAAACACTATTTTGTTGTTTAAATATTGTTCCTAGGGCCTTTTATTCACTTCTGTCAGCCCCTTACATTAATATATAGTCTAATTAGAATTTTTAATGCTCTCAGTGGCTTGTCTTTACTGCCCTCAACTGGATTATTGAGTCAGAGGGGAAAAGGAACCTGACACCCCCCACACCCACACATAAAAGAATCAAACTATTAGTTGTGATGAAAACTCTTTAATGATACTAAAAAGTTATCTTACATGCAGCACCGAACCAGAAACAGCCATAGACACCCACATAAACCCAACATTTCACGCTACAGGGCTTGGGCCCCTGTGGAGTCAGTGCTTCTGCAGCCAGAAATACAAATGCATACTGCAAACTGCATACACACTGATTTCTGCAGTCACACTGTTGCATTTTGAAACAACATAGATGGAATTTATTTTTTTTAAGTGCAGTATACTATAAGCATATTTTTGAAGGTACAATATCCATGCTCCTGTATACAGTTGTACTTTGTTTTTCTTACCTGATAATGACTGTTTGTGGTTGCTTGTGTGGTCTTGCTCTTTTGCTGCTTGGGAGTTAGGTGAAAGCCCTAACACCATATCTTCCTGGTTTAGTGGTATTAAACTGAACCCTAACTCGTGCATTTTTTTTGCAGTGAATTTCCTTTCTTTTTAAGAAAGTTAATAAACTGATATTACAACAGTACTTTTGGGGCACCTCATTAACAGCTACTTTGGATCGGAATTCCGGGACTCTCAGGTTAGGCCTTTTCTCTTTCAATTGCAGGGATATGTAAGTAAACCCCACGGGATTTCAATGATATATTCTTATTTACTGGGTCTCAAATTTCTGGATACCCTTTTGGGTTCTATAATATGGACTTCTCTTCTGCCAGCTACTACCCCCAACTGGTCTAAAATCTGGAAAGACCTACATAGATATCACACCCAAGATAGGTTTAGGCTTACTCAATACCATATATTAAATAATATGTATTATACACTGGTCAAATTAGCTAAGCTGGGGAGGCTTTCTTTCTCCCAGTGTTCCAGATGCTCCCGTTTTGAAGGGAACCTGATACACATCTTTTGGTACTGCGAGAAAGTCGCCCCTCTGTGGCATACCATTCAGTCCAAATTAGACCCATTACTGGGATTGGATGGTCTGTTCACCATAGAAATATGCATCTTAGGTATGTATTCCAGTGTAGATAGTCAAGAGCGTAGATTCCATATGGCACTAATTTCAATGGTGGTCAAGAGGCTGGTACTTAAGCACTGGATGGATCAACTGACCATAACATATGCTGAGTGGCTGAAGGATTTAACAGCTTGTTTTAATACTGAGAGACTGATCGCGAGTTCCCGCAACTGTATGGACTCCTTTTACAAAAAATGGGGTAAATTATATGCTTTATACTTACATTAATACCCACATTAGGTATGTCTCTGTTGCACCCGGCTCTGTTACCTACACTATTGTATCTAAACCGTCTGAAGTTATATTATGTCCTTGTAATGTTGGTTTAGGTGGGCACACTCCAGGGAGGGATTGTTTAATGGAGGGGGAGGGCTTGGGGAGGTATTGGGGGGATTTCTTTATCCTTCTACGTAGTATGTATAACATTTTCTGTGGATACTGTGGATTGTTTGTGTGTCCCAGTTATAGTATAAAAGAAGATATCTGTTGATATTTTGTATTTTATAAACTCAATATAACTGTTAATTTCAAAAAAAAAAAACCAGTACTTTTGGATCTAGGAGCACAGATTGTCTTTACTGCCCACAACTGGATTATTGAGTCAGAGGGGAAAAGGAACTGGACACCCCCCCACACCCACACATAAAAACATCTGACTTGTAGTTGTGATGCAAAATCTTTAATGATACTAAAAAGTAATCTTATATGCAGCACCAAACCAGAAACAGCCATAGACACCCACATAAACCCAGCATTTCATGCTACAGGGCATGGGCCGCTGTGGAGCCAGTGCTTCTGCAGCCAGAAATACAAATGCATACTGCAAACTGCATACACACTGATTTCTGCAGTCACACTGTTGCATTTTGAAACAACAGAGATCTGGATAAACTAGCAAAATGGTTGGAAGAGTGGCAACTGGGGTTTAACGCAAAGAAGTGCAAGATCATGCACATAGGGAAGAGAAACCCTGAAGCCACCTATTGGCTGGGAGGGGAGTTGCTGGCAGTTACAAGGGAAGAAAGAGACTTGGGCATCATCATCACCGATGACCTGAAATCATCCAAGCAAACCACTAAAACAGTAGGTAAGGCTAGAGGGATGTTGGGGTGTATTAGCAGGGGTATCACAAGTCATAAGAGGGAGATAATAATCCCTCTTTACAAGACACTGGTTAGGCCCCATCTGGAGTACGCGTGCAGTACTGGAGGCCACACCTTCACAAGGACATTAACAAAATGGAGGCAGTCCAGAGAAGGGCAACCAAAATGGTGCAGGGACTGCATCAGAAAACATATAAGGAGAGATTAACTGAGCTCAATATGTATACCCTAGAGCAAAGGAGGGAGAGAGATGATATGATTGAAACATTCAAACATCTTAAGGGAATTAACAAGGTGAAAGAGTCTAACATGTTTCAATATAAGAAAAATAGCAGGACAAGAGGACACAGCATGAGATTAGAGGGAGACTGATGAAGGGGTAATGTGAGGAAGTTCTTTTTCACAGAAAGGGTGGTGGATGCATGGAATGGCCTACCTCAGGAAGTGGTGGATGTGAATACAGTACATGGCTTCAAACAGGCATGGGATAGGCATAAGGGAGCAATACGGATGAGAATGAATAGATAGGCCATTGACAGAGCAAAGGCCAATGGCACATTCATAAGGTAGAAAAAGAAATGGGCAGACTGGATGGGCCTTGCAGTCCTTATCTGCTGTCAACTTCTATGTTTCTATGTTTCTAGATACACATACACACTGCAAGACATACACAGACACTTCTGGCTACAGATAAAAATCCCTTATACTCAAACTATGACAATATTAACACCCAGTTTTGAAATAAAATAATGAGTGATTCGATTGTAAAATATATTGACTCACAACTTCCAACAAACAATAAACTGAGGAATAATGTTACATGCCTCCCTGGTGCAAAGATACAGGATTTTGAATTGCATCTAGATAATTCATCAACTGAAGATAGTTCTAACATTATCACACATGTTGGTTCAAACAATGTAGGTAACACACATGAAAAGGATATCTGCTATGAATTAATAAACCTTGGAAAGCAAATTCAGCAGAAACAATGTCATGCAGTAATATCTGCCATTTTACCCATACCCAGAGCATCAGTAGAGAAAAATCGCACCATTGCTAGAATAAATGCCAGGCTTAGAAATTGGTGTATTCAGCAACATTTCTTGTTAACAGATCATTGGAAAACATTTTCACAAAATAATTCTTCGTTTGCAAGGGTTGGGCTACAGCTTAATAAAAAGGGAACAGCACAACTCATGTCTTATTTCCTATCTGCATCTGCTTTACAAATTATGGATTTAAACTAACTAGTGGGGGGTGCAGTATATAATTTTACCACCAGCGAACAAATACGAAATATACATAAACTTAACTCCACAAAAACTAATCAATACTCTCATAAATCATCTTTAAAGACCTATTTAATAAATGCCCAGAGTTTGAACAACAAACTGGAAGATCTAATAGCATTATGTGCCTTACAAAATCCAGTCATCATTGCAATTACAGAAATGTGGTGGCCAAATAATGATACATGGGGTAGAAATTTACAAAGTTACAATTTGTTTATTCTTATTAGAGAAAGGAGAAGAGGTGGAGGTTTAGCATTATAAATTAAAACCACTTTAAAACCTAATAGTATCTCTGACAAAATAAGAACATCAGAAGTGACGGAAATGTTATGGATCAAAATTAATATTGAAAATAACAAATTCCTAATAATTGGATTGTGTTATCGACCTCCTGATTCTACACCACAGATAACTAAAGAAATCCTGATCGAGTTAGAAAATGCTGCGGGCCAATCTGCAACTGTCTTTATGGGTGACCTAAACTTAGCTGACATAAATTGGATTGATGGTGTAGCTAGCACTTATATATCAAAAGAATTACTGAATTTATGTGGTGAATTGTCCCTTATACAATCCCTTATTTCCCCTAACAGGGGTCAAAACATATTTGACATTGTTCTAAACTCTGAAAATACTATTATTAAGAATTTTTCTGTATCTACTCCATTTGACAATAGTGACCATAATACAGTCTCATTTGATATTGTCTCTATGTTCTTAACTAAAATATTACTGAAATCCTTCTTCATAAAAAAGCTAATCTTAAACTAACAAATAAAGTATTTGAGGGGATATACTGGAAGGCTTTATTCAAATATGCATCTGTTGAATCAATGTGGACTATTCTAAAAATTAAAATTTTGGAGATATGTTGTTCATATACCAAAAGAAAAGAAAATGTCTACAGGACAATATATTCCAAAATGGTTAAACGCAAAAATTCAAAACCTTATTAAAAAAATCGATTATATAACAAATATATGAAAATTAAAATTCCATCCAGGTTAGCTTCATTTAAACAAGTACAACAAAAAAATTTAAATATGAGATAAGGAAAGCAAAAAAAGAAATTGAGTTACATTTAGCTGAAGATGCTAACAAAGGGAATTGCAAATTGTTCTACAGTTATACAAACTTTTAAAAAAAACAATCATGCAATGTTGGCCCATTGATGACTTCAGATCATACAATATCTGAACCAAAGGAAATTGCAGACTTATTAAATAATAATTTCTGCAAATCTTTTGCAGAACCATTGTCAGATAAACATATGGAATTCAAAACAAATGCAATAGACATTCAAATTACCGAAGAAGAAATAACAGACAAACTAAAACTTATAAAAACAGGATCATCACCAGGACTGGATGGTTTACTAACTGATATGATCATATTAATACAAAATCACTTGATCAGACCATTACACATACCATTTAATGTAAGTATGGTCGCTGGAGAAATTCCATCTGACTGGAAAAAAAGCCAATGTGTTACCACTCTATAAAAAAGGAGACAGAGGCAATGTAGACCACTATAGACCTATAAGTCTCACACCTGTTCTATGTAAAACATTAGAATGTATATAAAGAATAAAATATTAAATAATATGGAAACAAAGGATGATATACAGCATGGATTTCATAAAGGACGCTCCTCTATTATGAATTTGCAATCTTTTTATGAGTCAGTAAGCAAATACCTAGATGAAACGACCCCTTATGATGTAATATTTTTGGATTTTAAAAAAGCTTTTGATTCTGTACCACATTGGACATTACTAAAAAAAAAACTAAGTACCCTTAACATACATGTTGGTATTATTAAATGGATAAACAATTGATTAACCTTACGTTCTCAAAGAGTCGTGATCAATGGTTTTTCATCTAAGTGGAAACCAGTGACTAGTGGAGTTCCACAAGGATCGGTATTGGCCCCTCTAATCTTCCAGTTATTTATAAGTGATCTGTCTGATAATTTAGAAAATCTAATCATTAAATATGCTGATGATTACAAACTTGGAGGTCCATGTCAATTAATACATCAAACAGAATCCATACAGAATGACTTAAACCTTTTATTCAACACCAAAATATGCAGTGTAATGCACTTTGGTTTATCATATATACAAACTACTTATAGTCTTTATGATCAACCCTTAAAAAAAGTACAACCTGAAAAGGATTTAGGTATCATTATACATAACTCTTTTGATTTCGATAAGCAAATAACAGAAAACATAAATAAAGCTAATCGCATCTGGTGGTCAATTAGACATAATATTAAATCTAAAGAGGAAACTGTCATTCTTTCACTGTACAAAGCATACATTTGCCCTTTATTTGATTACTCCTCACAGCTATGGTGTTCATACAAAAAAAGGACATTCTCAGAATAAAAAAAATTAGAGAAAAATCACTAAATATATTGAAGGAGCTCGTACATTTACTTATGCACAGTAACTAAAAAATGCAGGATTAATGACACTAGAAAAAGAAGGCTTAGAGGCAACCTTATGCTAACTAGGGAAATTGTAAACAATGAAACACTTATGGATGATATGGGGATTGAGGTCAAACAAATTAAAACAGACACTAATTAAAAAGAAATAGATTTCATACAAAAAAAAACGTAGTTACTTTTTTCTCAGAGAGTTATAAATCCCTGGAATTCACTTCCGACTGAAGTTACTATTAATACTGCAAAAGATCAATTTAAAAAAAGATTAGACAATTTTTTAGTTGATCATTCCTTGGGTTACTATGGGTGAAGAGATAAGAGAGGATATAGACTGTTGCCTTTACTCCTTCCACAATTCTAAGTGATTCTAAGTGAACTATAGGGACCTGTGCTTCTGCAGCAGTAGACACAAATCCATGATACCCAAATTACAATACTTCTGCCTGCGAAAGCACAGGCCCTAGTGGGGCCAGTTCTTCTGCAGCCACAGATACACATGCACACTGCAAAATATAAACTTTCACTTCTGCAGTCACACTGTTATGCTTTTAAACTTCACTCATAAGAGTGTTTCTTTAAAGTGCAGTGTGTTGTATGCATATTTTCAAAGGTACCTCATCAGTGCTACTGCATTTGTGGAAACAGTTGTATGTTGTTTGTCTTAACTAATTAAGGCTCTCTGTGGTTGAGTGTGTCTGTGACAACCCTAACACCACATTTACAAACTTTTGAGGCATAAAGTTGAACCCTAACTGGTGCATTAACATAGTTTTTTTTTGCAATGAATATCCTTTCTTTTTCAGAAAGTTAATAAACTGAAATTACAACAGAACTTCTGGCTGCAGGAGGCCTGTAGGGCAAGCACTTGTGTGGCCACAGATACACATGCACACTGCAAGGCATACACAGCCACTTCTGACTGCAGATAGAAATCCACCATATCTAAATTGCAACACTATTTCTGGGTGCAAAAATGCAGCCCTGCTGATACATGACATGGGTGTATGATTCTGGCGCTATGCAAATACCATACAAGCTTTATGTACATTAGCTGAATGCACATATGGGCCACTCTGTACGTACTCAATTTGCATAGTGCACTTCATTCCCCACATGAATCCCTTACCACAGCATTACATGCTTTTCAGAATCTGCATAGGGCCAAAATTCTGTAATCCAATATTACGTGTGTACCAGTACTATCGTACCACAATGCATGTCTCATTTTTCAATATTAATATCTTAAATTATCATAACTTATATTTAAAGACTCCACAGCCTCCACAGAAGTGATAGACTTGCAATATAACCTTAAAAATGCTTTTTATGTTGTTACAACATAAAAAATCATTTGAGGTGGAAGTGACACTTCTCACCCACTATATTTGTTTAAGGTGCCTAAAAAAATAAGATTGTTGGGGACTTCTGTTTTCCGGTTGCCTAGAAATGGAAGCCTAACTTCAGAACTCCCGACTCGATTAACACCAATCCATTGGAATCCAGCTTCAAAACACCGACACCGTGTCTAAAAACTGCTGTGTTGAAGACTTCATAATGTCTCCAAAACCAAGGCACAAAGATGGATCAAACAGATCCCATCCTAAACTGAAATTTCCTAACCAAGGCTCCCAGCAGCAGGCCGCGCTCTGTGCCTAGATTGCCGACCTGATAACCTAAACTCCTGTGACCTCAATCAGCCCAGAAGAGGACTTCACTATCACATTTAAAATCCTCTGTAGCACCCTCCAACAAATGAATGAAACCTTAAGCAGATTAGATCATAAAGCTATGGAGGACAGGCAATATTTAACAGATTTAACTGAGAGAACGGATTGCCTGGAGGACACAATGTCGGAGTATACATCACTATCTGATATCCATAACGCAGCCCTGAGGTATCTACACCATAGAGAACTGGCCTTGCAACAACAACTTGAGAACCTTGAAAATCGAAACAGATGGAATAATTTGCACCTACATGGTCTACCAGAAAGTACTGAAACTGGAGCCATGACACAGTTTATGGACAGTTTCCTGAAATAAATCTTAAACCTGGACAAGGACAGAGACTTGGGTATAATACATGCCCACAGATCATTACCCACCAAATACCAAAGATCCCAAAGCGCAGCCCCGTTCAGTGATCATGGCCTTCATAGATTTCAGGATCAAGGAGGAACTACTCTGAACAACCTGGTACAAAAAACAAGTTCTTTTTGGTAATATCTGCCTATTCTTCGACCAGGACTATGCCCCCCAGACTCTGGCACGCAGGCAGAAAGCGTATAGTGTGGTAGAGTTAATTAGGCAGGCAGGACACCAAGCACAACTTGAGTATCCAGCTAAAATCAAAATAAATACCTCTGAGGGGTGGCAGAGATTTCAAGACATAGCAGAAGCTGCAGGCTGGGTCAGAAAGCATGGAGTGCTCATTCCAGAAGATGGCACTGGACAAACAAACAGAACCCTCGCGAGGAAAAGTTGGCAAGTGAAGGGTCTTAAAAATGCCCATGTGATGAGGCAGGGGAAATCAATGCTGTGTGGGGTAGTATGTGCACTAAAGAGGTCCCCCAGGGAATCGATAAACAAGCTGCTCCTCATGTGGACTCTCCTCCCGATAAAGCTGCAACCTGAACTGGCTGAGTATTGCACTTTGTGCAGATTTACCCTTTTTCTTTTCTGAAATCCCATTAGAGGAAGAAGTGATTTCTTTGTTGATTCCGTCCTGGTAACTGCCCACGAAATACAGGCGGGGGGGTGGAATAGATATTTGGAGCTTGGCTGTGTGCAAACCATATTTTTGTTTCCTGCAACAAGCAATGCATTCCATTAGGCTAAAATCGGACTGACACTTATTCAGTATTATTTGAGACTTTGAGTGGCATACATTTGATTGCACAGCCTTACTGTTTTCATACAAATTGATCCTGCTGATCTTGGTTTCTTCGCTTAAAAAATTTAAATTTCCAGGGTGCACAGATACGCTTCATATATAACACAGATCAACAAAGCTGGGTCCGATTGACGGAAATAAAAGGGGGGGGGAAGTTCCTGACCGAGGTGCATGCATCGTCCCTTGGGGCGGAGGGGCTGCAATGGGGGCAGGAATCTCCAGGAGTTATTGATCTGTCTGAGGGGTTTTGTGACCTAACCAGATGGGGAAGGCTTGCATGCTGCCCTGATGGCTGGAGGGTTAGACATCCTTCCCACAGCTCTGAGCCTGGCTCTCTAGGTAGACACACTAGAACCTATACACGGGGGGGGGTAGCTGATTACGTATAAAGCACAGACATGTTGCTTTCAAGACATGACTTTCTAGTTCAGGCTGAATTACCCAGAACACAAAAGTAACCAAGGTGGGGACGGAGTCGAGGTACCAACAGGCACCTCATGATGTCTCCCCAGAATTTGATTTGATCGGACCTCTAAAGGCCTATTGTACTAATGCTTAGTTCTGGCACATCCCGAGATAGTTTAACTACAGCAGCCCTCCGACTGGCACCCCTCTACCACACATCTTGAAAAGATGTTGAACTCCACGGTGAGCAATGTGTGTTCTGAGGATAGCGGCTGGGAGCACGATGGGGGGAGGAATGGCCCCTTGACAGGGGAAGTCAATGTGGCCACACCTGATGGTTTGGGCAGATTCATCACCCCGCTCTGAGGTAACCTTTTTATAAATCAGACACTATTGGTTTCTCTCCTGGTTTTCTCCTGCCCCGTGGGGCTCTACCTCTGCCTGCTAGGGGGGTGGGTTTGCAGGCACACTCCCACTCGGCCCCACAGTGACAAAACAGTTACTTAATTTTCTCAAGTTGGATCTTGGCCATGGGCTATTTCTGATTCCCTGGGCAACTCATAACAACCCAGCTGGCACTCTCCACATTTTAGTGGGTATGTTCTGGTGGGGAGGCTAGAGATATAGTCTCCTACCCCACCTCGTAGAAGTGATCCAGAGGTGTGGATTAGAATATATATATATATATATATATATATATATATATCACCTTGAAGTACCACAAATGCATGACCCACTATCTAGATGGCAGTTTGTAAATAGTTTTGAAATGTTTATGATTTTTTGTTTCTATTTCCAGTTGTTTAGATTGTTAATACAGGCTTTTAGATATCCTCAGACAGCTTTACACATGGATAAGAAATTATTATGGGTCACTTAAAAATAGTATCTTGGAACGTGAGGGGTATTAACAGCCCAGTTAAAAGGTCATGTATTATTCAAGAGCTACAACGGCTACATGCCACTATTGCATTTCTACAGGAGATGCACTTGAGTGCTGAGGAACACAGAAAACTACCCAGAGGCTGGGTGGGGAAGGTGTATGCAGCTCAGTACCAACAACAAACCAACAGGAGGGGAGTGGCTATATTAATAAGAAGAGATGCCCCCCTCTCAGTCTTACACATGGGTTCTGACCTAGAGGGCTGATATGTGAGACTCAGAGGTGAATATAAGGGTCAGAAATGTACCTTCTTAAATCTATACACCCCGAATGAAGAACAGGAAAGGGTGCCCTTTTTGAACAAATAATCTCAGACTCTGTTCCAGACCCACATAGTCTCATATTTATAGGGGGAGACTTCAATTTTGTAATGGACCTACACCTTGATAGAGTTGGTTCCAAATCTACAGGTCCAGCCTGAGCCAGTAGGGCTATATCCAGGCTATGCTCTGAGCTGTCATTGGTTGACACCTGGAGATTCTCCTGCCCAAGGGAAAGAGATTACACATACTATTCGCCTAAATACAAAATGTACTCCAGAATTGACTTCTTAGTATCATCTAATATATTACAATATCTCAACAGGGCTGATATATCAGACCATGCCTCAGTCTTCTTAGATATAGAACTAACCCCAGACCCCTAGAGTCTATATGGTGACTAATTGTCAGTCTACTGACCTATAATGATTTTTAAAGATTTAATTCAAAAGTCCACAAAAGAATTTCTGATCTTCAACCCACCAGAAGACACTGAGGCAGGCATCAGATGGGATGCCCTTAAGTGTTATTTAAGGGGAGCTATTATCAAATATGCTTCTTGGCATAAAAAATCTGGACTAAAGGAATGGTGTGAACTAGAACAGAAAATTTCTCAACTAGAATCAGCCATCAAAAGACACTGGACCAACCTACTAAACTAGAGCTAGATAGGCTAAAATTAAAACTTAAAATTTTGGATGCACACATCAAAGGTCAGCTTCAATACTCCAAACAAAAATACTATGAACAGGGCAATAGGGCTTGGAAGCTGTTAGCCTGGCAACTTCATAAAGAAAGGCCTTCTCGGGCAGTGCTGAAGCTGCGAACTACAGATAACAACTCCACAATCACATCCCCCACCCTCATCACTGCTCAGTTCCAGAAATATTATGAAGTCCTTTATCAGGCAGAAAGAGGCCCCTTTCATCAAGAGAGAATCCTTTCCTACCTAGATAAACTCCAACTTCCCAAATTAACAGAGGCACAGAAATCAGGATTAGAGTCTCCTATCACTAAAACAGGGATCACACAAAAAATTAAGCAGCCAAAAAATGGGAAGGCCCCTGGAATGGATGGCTATGTGGCAGAATTTTACAAAGAGTTTATTGACATTTTGTTACCTCCATTGGAGGGTGCTTTTAATGGTTTATTGGGAGAAGAGGCAGCAGCCCTATGATCTTGGAACCAGGCCCAGATTTCAGTCATTCTTAAACTGGGCAAGGACCCAGAAGATTGTAGGTCTTATCGACATACTTCTCTGCTCCCAGTGGACTCAAAGATTTTTTCTGGGATCTTGGCAGATCATTTACAGGAAGTAGTAAGGGCACTGGTTCATAACGACCAGAGAGGTTTTATCTCTGGCTGTTACTTACAGGACAATATATGCCACTTGTTAAATGCAATCTAGGCCCAAAAGACTATTAAACATTTTCAATTAGCCATCAGTATGGATGCAGAGAAGGCTTTTGACAGGGTTAATTGGATATTTTTAGAGGAGACCCTGAAGAGGTTTGGCCTAGGGGATAAATTCTTAACTATCATCAGAGCCCTCTATAATGCTCCAGAGGCTAGAATGAAGGTGAACAGCCATCTCTCCTATAGATTTCCCCTATTAAGGGGAACAAGACAGGCTGCCCCCTCTCCCCACTGCTCTTCGCACAATCCCTAGAACTGCTGGCCATTGATATCAGAGCACAGCCTCACATAAAAGGGGTGAAGGAGGAGGGCCACACTCAAAAAATTGCATATATGCAGATGACTTCCTATTTTTTACTTCAGTGTCGGAGACTTCTGTCCTGGCTCTCATTAGAATGCTAGAAAACTACGGCACCTTGGCGGGCTATAAAATGAATCTTAGTAGGTCCGAGGCTCTCACCCTGAGTGGAACCCCCTCCCAGAAATTCAAGGCAACCTTCCCTTTCACATGGGCTCATAGAAACACTATCCATTACCTTGGCATCAACGTATCTGCAGATCTTACCCAACTTTACAAAATTAACTATTTAAAACTATTCCAAAACCTGCAGGCCAACATGGCCAGATGGCAGATATTGCCCCGACACTGTATGGGAGAACACAAACTCTGAAAATGAATGCCTTACCAAGGCTTCTTTTTCTTTTATAGACCCTCCCTTTGCAACCACCTAGAGATTTCTGAACTGCACTTCAGAAAGAGACACAGGGGTTCCTTTGGAACAATAAGCATCCCAGATTAGCCAGAAACATATTACAAGCTCCCTGGGAGAAAAGAGGATTGGCTCTCTCAATTTTTATCTATATTTCATGGCAGCCAGAGGGGCACAACTACGCACATGGGCCAAATGCAGAGAAGACTCGGGCTGGTACCTTCTAGAAGAAGAATCCCTTAAGGGCTGGGCACTTTGGGCCCTACTGACCAATAGCATACTATTAGGTATACAAGGTTCACTGACAAGCCCCTGGGCTACCCACTCCCTTAAAGTTTTGAAAAAACTTAGGAAACTTACCCACACCCCAGAAAGTCCATGCCCCCTATCTTTGATCAAGTTTGAACCCTCCTTCACCCTACCCAGATCAGATTCTGGATTCCAGGTCTGGGCTGCTTGGTGGATCTCTACCTTTGCACAATCCACGGACAATGGAAACTGTCAGTCTTTTGCACAGATAACAAACAAATTCCACCTTCGCAAGGAAGACCATTATATATATCTTCAGGCCCGTCATTATATATTATCATCTAGCCAGATGCAAATGCTGAATAGACAGAAAAGAACTTGAATTTTTTTTTTATTTTACCATCACAATCAAAGGAAACACCCACCCTCTCTCGCAGCTATATAAAATATTATTTAGTAATAATCTATCAGGGTTGGAAAAGGTAAAACTAAGATGGGAAAATGAATTATCAATCTCCATATCTCAGACTAACTGGGACAGATGATTGACCAGAGGGTAGCCAGTAACCAGTTCCCTGACTTGGTGAGAGTTCCACTGGAAAGTTGTACTAAGATACTTTCTCACTCCCACTACAGTATAACACTTTGGACATCACCAGTTTGATCTGTGCTGGAGGGGATGTGGGGATATAGGAAAGCAGATGCATATGTTCTGAGAATGCCCTAAAATCTTAACATTCTGGAGGGACATACATACCCTGATACAAAACATTATGGGCCTACAAATCCCCTTTATGGGGTCAGATCTGGTGTTGGGCCTTCTGACCTTACTTTATGGATACAGACAGGTGACCAGACTAGCCCATGTGATGAGGGTTGCAGCACTGAAGTGCATCACCTCAAGATGGTTATCTCCGCTCCCTCCCACAGTGCAAGACTGGTCATCCAGAATGGCACAATTGGAAGCGATGGAACAGATTACCAATACTTTGTGATTACAAAGTGAGAACTTCACACAAACATGGGCTCCTTGGCACCAATACCTGCAAGGGTGGGCTGATACCCCATGATAAGACATGTGTCTATATTTTAATAGTCCAGTCTATTATAAATAGAGGATATGAGTGTATGCCTGTTTTTCTTCTTTTTACTGAATTGTGTGTTAAAAATACATTTTCCTAAAGATTAAGCTAGAAATGAGAGTTATCACCTTGGGAAAATATAGATGTTGATCAAGTTACCTTGAAACTGATTACTCAGACCTATACTGAACTACATGTATTTGTATTTTTATTAATAACTGTTTGTCAATCAGATGACAGAATTGTATAAACAGTAAACTGGAACTGTGACACACATCTGATATTACATAAATATGAAGTTTTTTAAAAAAAGAAATAAGATTGTTAAACATTTGGTGAAAAAAGTGTTGAGAAATGGCTATGTTATGAATAACATTTGATATTGGTTACAAAGTTACAGAATCTAATTTTTTATGTCACAAGCCCATATTCTTTAGTCACAGTGTCTCATGACCTACAAATTCTTGGCTCATCACATAAAATAGAGAACTGATACTAAGTATAAATTTTTATGTCATGAGCCAAGCATTCTTTGTTTGTTATTTTGGGATGACCTAAAAATTCATTGTTCATGAGAAAAAAATAATTACATTTTAAGAATTCAGATTTCCTATACTGTGAACTATTATTTTTTTTTTACACTTTCTTGTGGCCTAAAACTTCTCAGTTCATGACACAAGAATTGGCAACCCTCACTAAGCTACTGACCTAAGATTTTGGTGTGCCCAGAAAATGTATTTCTGGATCATTATTCATCAAGAAAACTCAAACATCTAGCTAATTGGGTCATGTTTAGCTTGGTTCCGGTGTTTGTTTTTTGAAAAAACTAAATTTTTATGGGTATCTAGAAATTTATTTTGCTCAAATGAAAAAAAAAAAGCAAGATTGTGGCACTCACAACCTAAAAACCTTGCTCAGGAACAAAAAAAAAACTTTGCTCACAAAATAAAACTCTACTCATGACCAAAAATTCTTTGGTGGTACCAGACAGCTATCCTCAAAGCTCTGCTGAGCATGCTTAGAAGCCAAATTTTTACAGCCTTATAACTTGAGAACTGATTGATATTGTTTTGAGAAACCTTTGAAAGGCACCCCCTTGGGCAGCACCACTACAACCCTAAAAATGTGGGAATAAAATTCCAAACCATTTTTGTTCTACAGATGGAGCAAATAAATAGCCACCATGACTGGGCATACAAATTTTTATGCAATTTCATCTGTCAGTACTAAAGTTATTAAGGTTTAAAAAATTGGGGGTTAACATTAAATAACCTGCAATACCCTAACTATAGAGGCACTACTGTACTTGAAACCATGGGTGCCCCAACATGGAGAAAAATGGGAGGTTGTAGTTCAAAAGCGCACAGAGTAAAAAAAGGCATTTTTAAGCCAATATTTTTTATAAACAAAAATACTGTATTAGCATTTAAAAAAAAAAAAAGACAAATGCTGTATTGCACTTAACAACAAAGAAACTCTTGAAGTCTTTTAAGGAGTCTTGGGTCCCATGAATTCAAATGAAAGCAAAAGGTCAAGCTTTACATCACATTAACGGCAGCTCTAGCAATTGCACTGATATAACGATGAGCTTGACAGTTCATTTATATTGAATCCATATTACCAAAAACTCCAGAAATGACTTGCAGTTTTGTATGTCTTTAATGAAAAACACTATTTCCATATAAAAGGCTATTTATTAATATATCAACAATGGACTGAAAAGCAACCATGCAAATCTTTGTGGAAACTTAATCATAGAAATGATACTTGGGGAATCTTCAAACAAGGACTCCATACCCTGTAAGATGTTCATAGTTCAAATCAAAAGGGATAGGCATCCAACAGACATGGCAAAGAGAATAATACATTTCTTCTTGAATAACAGTGGAAACATATTTGAACTTACGTTTATCATTCCACAAACTGAGGAGTCTGGGAGTGGCTGCTTGGAAAGCTGCCATTTGTCTTTATTTTTTACATTTTTGATATAGTAAGCAAGTATGATAAAATATATTCTGGGAAATGTTCAGGAGATTTTGGTATGCAGAAAACTGACCACATGCTCAAGTTTGGAGATGCAGTAGCAAGTTAAGAAAATATTGAGAGTGCTGGGTAAGAGGAAGACATGATGGAGATTTTAGGAATATAAATGTTTAATTGTTGTACTATCAAATATTTTTAATAAAGTTTAGAAAGAGAAACAGAATTTGTGGGTGGAAAGGGATGGCTTGGCTCACCAAGTCTGTTCAAGTGCTTCCTGCCTAGTCTACCTCCACAAACCCTATCTGATCTCTGGCAACCTTCCCTACTCCCTGCCTCTGCTCTAATATGCCCCAATGTTTATCCCATTCATACTTGAAGCCACCCACCATTTTAGCATCTACCACATCCACTGGCAGTCTGTTCCAGGCATCTGCCACCCTCTCAGTGAAAAGAGTATTTCCTTCCATCTCTCCTGAACTTCTCCGCTCCAGACTCATCACATGTCCCCTGGTCCTGTTGCTCATCTTCATGTGGAAGATGCTCCCCTACTGTAACCTGTTTACCCCTGTAAGGTACTTGTAGGTCTCAATGTCTCAGTCTCTCCCTCCTGTCTTCCAGGGTATACATATTGAGATCCCTCAGTCTCCCCTCATAGGACTTCCCTTGCAAACCCTATACCATTTTAGTACCCCTCCTTTGACCACTTCTGCCTTGTCTATTTCCTTTCTGAGGTGCAGTCTCAAAACTGGACATGGTACTCCAGGTGGGGGTAGTGATATAGTGGCACCACTGCCTCCCTCTTTCTACTGGCTATACCTCTCCTTGTGCACCCCAGCATCCCACTAGCTCTGCCCATGGCCTTGTCACACTGCACTGCCACCTTATGGTCCTTTAATATTACAACTCCAAGGTCCCTTTCCTGTCTGGAGACTGTCCATATATCCCCCTTCCTTTACTCAGCACCAGGGTCCCTATGCCCTAGGTGAATGAGTTTGCAATTTTTGGCTTTGAATCCCAGCTGCCATGTCTTTGACCACTCCTCAAGTTTGATCCCACCACATTTCTTTACTCCACGCAAGTGTCTGTCCAATTGCAGATTTGGGTGTCATCTGCATAAAGACATACATTCCCCTTTGCATAAAGGCATACTGTACATTCCCCGTCAGCTCTTCTGCAAAGTTCCCTATGAAGACTTTGAAAAGGACTGGTCCCAGTACGAAACTCCTTGGAACACTACTGGTTACTGTCCTGTCCTTAGAGTGAGTGAGTGCCTTTCGCCACCACCCTCTGTCTCCTATCCATTACCCACTTCAAACTCAATTTACCAGTTTGGACCCCAGTTCTAAGCTGGTCCTGTGTTGAATGTTGCTGAAATCCAGATGGGCTGTGACCAGTAAAACCTCCACTGATTTACTGTGGGAAGATAGTTACCATGGTAGTCATCTGAGTGGCAGAAGTGACACACCTTTGGAGCTGCAGAATGGATACATTAGCATCTTTTAGGATTCGATGTAGTGTGATTTTGTCCTGTTTCCTTCCTTTCAAAGGTAGGCCAGCAAGTAGCCACTGTATATATTTCTGTAGTGGATGAAGTGCAGTTGGAGAAGAACACTGATTTATGACAGCTGCAGTGGCCTCTACATGGGCACAGGGGTGTCCATGGTACCTGTTAGCCCTACACACTCACATGAGGGTGCATATGAGGCTTAATATTTTGGGCCCTTAGAGTAACTTAATGGATTTTGTTTTGAGCTGCCTGCAGAAGTGTGGAATTTTCTTGCAAATTGCTAAGGATGAGACTTCCTCACTTTTGTCTTTATTCCTGCCTGTGTAGTTGGCTGAAATAAAATGTAAAAAAAAAACCACCTTCCTGTTTTAGCCATTTCTTTAGTTGAAAAAACAGCATACAAAACCATCATATAAATTTAGTTGGAAGTTTGTCCCTTGATGGCTTGACTGTCACCTATATGACTCCTAATGCTACTGTAAGCATATGCTGAGTAAACTGTATACTTTTCTCAATGCCTGACATGACTTTGAGTGGCAATGTCTGAGGAAATATTGTCCTATGAACTTAATCTTTGCACTGTTTTAAAGCTAGGAATGGCAGCATTAAAACACATAAAGATTATGTTAAAAAGTTCAGTATCTTTTAGACATCTACCTTAAAAAAAAATGCTGAAAATTGAGAAAATAATGCATTTTATTTAGAACAGAACTGTGTATCTGTGCTTTTTTTTATTGTTTTGGTAACCAGGTAAGGCCCACTTAGCACAAGTGCCTGTTTTCAGGGGCAATCTGGCAGCACTGGAGTGGTTAAGTGACTTGCACAGAGTCACACAATATGCAATTAGAGGTTGTGGGAACCAAACCCAGGTCTGCTGGATGTACCAAGCTCATTCACAGATCATTATTCTAACCTCTAGGCTACTCAGCAGATGAAGGTTACAAGTTGTAGGTTCGAGTGCCAGTGTAGGAAATCTCAGTTGGCAAGCGAAAGACTTGTCCTGGAGGAGCACTTGAAGTTATACTGGGAGGTTATCACAGTGGTTAAGAAGAACTTCTCAGCCATAATATCTACTGAGAAGAACCGTCCTGCTGCACTTGTCCATGTTCTAGACAGTTTATTACATCCTGACTGTCTGTACCATAAGGAACTTGTTTCCAGTGAGAAGTATGAGTGGGTAAACAAGTTCTTCAAAGCCAAGGTTGTGGGCATTCATGACTAAATTTCATCCACTACCCAGTTTGCAGTCAGCAGGGATAGAGAGGAGAGTACAAGTGGCTCCATGAATTGTTGGAGAGAATATCAGCAGTTGGATGAGGAGAAGGTTCTTAGGGTGATAATGGGTTTGTGGTGCACCACTTGTATTCTAGACCCTGCACCCACCCAGCTGCTTAAGTCTGAGTGGACACAGTTGGTTCCAGTATTGACAGGTATCAACAATGCTTCTCTTTGAGAGGGACTACTGCTGGTGCCTTTAAAAAGGATGGCAGTGAGGCCCCTTCTTAAGAAGGCCTTGTTAGATCCTGGTGTGCTTGTCAATATTTGTCTTGTCTCCAACCTTCATTTTTTGGCTAAGGTTGTGCAGAAGGCAGTGGCGGCTCAGCTCATGAGCCATTTTGAAAAGAATGGCCTCGTTGAGCCATTTCAATCTAATTTCTGTAGCAAGCACAGCATGGAGACAGCCAACCATGACCAGGGTTTACAATGATTTCTTCCTGTCAAGAGATCATGGGGAAATCTCTATCATGATTTACTATCTTGTTTTTCAGCATTTAACACCATAGATCATTTAGTGCTGTTAGCCAGACTTGAGGAGCATGGAAGGTTGCCTGGGACTCTGTTATAATGGTTCCAGTCATTCCTTAACAAAAGGCAGCAATTGGTAATGCCCAGTTATTGCCGTTTGCTGCAAGTTGCTCTGAACTGCGGTGTTCCTCAAAGTGCTCTACTTTCACCTGTTCTGTTCTCAGAGTATATGCTGCCACTGAGAGAGATCATAGGGCACTACAGTGTGGTGTTTCACTGCTATCCGGCTGGCACCCAGCTGTGTGAGTCCTTTGTTCCTAATGGAGTACCATTCTGTGCTGAGGTTTGAATACTGCTTGGAGAAAATCAGGGTTTAGATGGCCTCCAGTTGGCTGACATTAAAACCAACCAAGAAGCAGTAGCTAATGGTGGGTTTGGAAAAGCAGATTTCAGCCATTCGTGGTGGCCTGATGGTACATCTTAAGGTGGCAGAGGAGGTTCACAGTTTGGGAGTTGTTCTTGAAGAACAGTTGAAATTTGCTTCACAGGTGTCTTCCATAGTCAAGAGTCGCTTTTCCCACCTTAAGAATGTTGCCAGACTGCAACCACTGCTTGATTCTGTGGACCTAGCTACACTAGTCAATGCCCTCAGTTTTGCTCCACTTGACTACTGCTGTACACTCTATGAAGGCTTACCTGGAGGTCAACTGCATTACCTTCAGATGACTCAGAATACTACAGTGAGACCCATGTCCTTCACAAGGAGGTCAGAGCATATGACACCCTCATTATGGGTTCTGGACTGGTTGCTTGTTAGGTGGTGCATTGATTTCTGGGAACTGCTGGTGATATTTAATGCCTTGATTGGACTGGACCCTCAGTACATCAATAATTCCCTGACTCCCCACATCCCTTCTAGGGATTTAAGATTTAGCAGAAGAGGTCTGTTGGCTGTTTCTTCTTCCCAATTGAAGTCTGCTGGTGATCGTGTATTTTGTGTGGTAGTCCCTACCTTATGGAATGCGCTTCCTGAAGAAATGCACACCACCAGTTCTATATTTTCATTTAAAAGGCAATTAAAAAGTTATTTGCTTCTGAGAGCCTATCAGTAACCAGAGCTGTTAAATGAAGTTGGTATTAGTTTTGTGCATGTATAGTACTGTATAAGTGAATTTTTCTGGTATGATTGGATATAGTTTGCATCATGCTTTTGTGTTACTTAAGGTAGACTTATTTATTGTATTTATTGTACAGGCATTCTGAGTCCTGGAGGGCTGCTTTACAAAAATCAAATAAACAAAACAAAATGTTCTTAGTATGTGTGATGCCCAGGTCAGGGACAGGTACATCTCACCTACCCTTACCTTCCTCCAAAACAAGTAAAACAATTGTTCTGAGTTAGCTGACATATGGTTGAACATAATGGCCCAGCCAAATTGTATATGATTGAAAAATAACTCTGTGATCAAGTAGAATGCAAACATTGGCAGTTACAGTATGTGTTCTTGCAAAGTACAGAAGAAGCAGGTTGGAAGGCAAACCACATTTCTTATTCTGGAAATTGTTTTCATAGAGGATGGGTAAGTGGCTGATAGCCAAGGTGTTACTTGTTTAATTAGGGGTGGTCTTAAGTACTTTTAGATGCCAGCCTGCTAGGAGCTTCCATTTCAGTTGTAAACTGGGTCACACACAAAACAATTACAAACAAGAATTTGTCAATGGCGAATGTTTGCTTGCTGGCATTGGCATTGGTAGTGTAGAAGTTACAGAGCTGCATAATAGGAATGGCAGCCAAGTATTGAACTGAAGCCAACCTCACCACCACCCTGCAGAGAGTGACAGGCATTGGGGTGTGCCTTTGGGTCGTCAGGCATACCGACCACACCATTTCACCACACCCTACCCTGCAGACACTGACAAGTGTCACGGTGTGCCTTGGGGTCTTTGGCCCTTATGTGCATCCCATTCCATCAGGAAATACGGTGAGATGGGTGCGGTATAGGAGAATGGGGTGAAGTTTGGGCCCGAAGAGTCCAAGGCACACCTTGATGCCTCTCACTGGCTGCAGGGTGTGGGTGGGGGTGGAATGGTATGATCATGACAGGCAAGAATCCCAAGTCACACCCCTGATGCCTGTCATTCTCTACAGGGTGGGGCATTATGGTGGGAAACCCTAACGCCTCAGGCATTCATTGGTATTTTCACTCCAAATTTTCAACATGGTTTTTTTGTGACCCCCACCTCATGAACAGTGGCAATATCAGTTTGTTAGCCGAAAACTGCTTTTGCACAGCAACTATGGCATTTGGCACCACAGGTGCAAAAACACATTCCGAACAGGATGTGATAAATGACAGCGGTACTGTTCATGGAAGGTGTAAAAAATGGCAATGTTGAAAATCTGCCATGAAAATCTTAAAAATCTGGTGAAATCACGAGCGTGTGTAGAAACTGTGCAACGCACACCCGTAATGTAACTAATTTGGGGATTTTTTTACAGCATATTGTTAACACAGGCATTTTGGGACCTCGATCATGAACAGTGTCAGTGTGATTTTCTTTATCTGTCCCGAACAATGATTTCCCACAGCGACCACGCATTTCTGTGCTGAAAGTGTGAAAACACATTTCGGCCATGTGGAAAATGACAGCTGTACTGTTCATAAGGAGGTGTGGAAAAATGCCACTGGTGAAAATCTGGACTGAAAATATTACAAATTCATGAACTTATGAGGGTGCGTGGAAACTGCACAATGCTCACTCGTAACACAGTCATTTTATGGAGTTTTGTCACCAAATTTTCAACATAGTCATTTTAAGACCTCTGCTCATGACCAGCGTCACTGTGATTTTCTTAATCTGTCCCAAACGTTGTTTTCGCACACCGACTGTACCATTGTGCGCTACATGTGCGGAAACACATTTTGGGCAAGATGTGAAAAATGGTAGCTGTACTGCTCATAAGGAAGTGCGGTAAAATGGCACTGTTGAAAATCTGATGTGCAAATATTACAAATTCACAAACTTGCCAGCGTGTGTAGGAACTGCGAAACGCGCGCTCCTAAAACAGTCATTTTTAGGAATTTTTTCACTAAATTTTCAACATAGCCATTTTAAGACCTCTGCTCATGAACTGTGTCACTGTGATTTTCTTAATGTGTCCCGTACATTGATTTCGCACACCGACTGTGCCATTGTGCGCTACATGGGCGGAAACACATTTTGGGCAAGATGTGAAAATGACAGCTGTACTGTTCATAAGAAGGCATGGTAAATGGCAATGTTGAAAATCTGGAGTGAAAATATTGAAAATTTTCGAACTTACTGAAGGCATGCAGAACTGGCGCGAACGACGTCAGAAAACAAATATTCTTAGGAATTTTTCCACCAAATTTTCAAAATAGGCTTTTTGAAAGCCCACCTTATGAACACTGGCAGTGTCGTTTCATTAATCATTCTGGAAAGGTGATTTCATGCAGTGGCTGCGAAATCACCCTTCAGGCCTGAGTAACGCCACGACAGTGCAGGAATTCATGAGAAGGGGTCCCAAAAACCCCATGTTGAAAATTTGGTGCAAAAATTCCAAAAAATGCTTGAAATATGCAATAAAGTTGAAAAAACCCTATCTATCCCATTATACAGCTTACAGCATTTCCTCAGTTTGCGGTCGGCTTTGAAGAGTGCAGATGTGTTCCCGGTCCACCGAAGATCATCACGCCGGACTCTAGAGGTAAGTATGGGATGAGAGGGGTTGTGGGGAGGCAGGATGTGCAGTGGGTGGGTGCGGGTTGTTGGGGGGCAGGGAGACTGCGAGGGACTGTTTTTTTCTTTACAGGTTTTATTTGTTTTAAAAGATGATGCGGGACGTTTGCCACGCTGGGGTGGGCTCCAGCATGGCAGAAGGATGGCTGGGGCGTGGAGCTGTGCGGGGATTGGGCACCGCCGGCCATGGCATCTGTTGCCATACTGGGGTGGGATCCAGCGTGGCACCCTGTACTGGGGGAACACAGTGGAGGCGATGGGGATTGGGCACCCCATTGTCTATATGACATAACCACACTGGGGTGGACACTCAGCGTGGCATATGAAACTGTTTTTGGTGGGCGACAGCCGATGGGGATTGGGCACTCTGGCCAGCTATACAGTGCGTGCATTGGGGGGGAGCAGCAGCAGCAGCATATGTGTGTGTGTGTCTGTGTGTGTAGGGGGAGCATGCATGAGCAGGCGATATCTGATCGCTGCTCACTGAAGCATAGCTCCCCCTTTCAACTGTATGCCACTGCATTTTGGAGCTGTCATAGACAGCGCCAGCAGGCATTGGAGAACTGCAGCAGTGCCTGCAAACACACTGACTGAATTGGAAGAGGGCTGACACACCTCCGAAAACTCCGATGATGGCACTATGTTTCTTGCACATGCGTGCAAGCAAACATAATGAGACCATGGCTGCTTCCCTTCTGATCATACATGCATTAAATGGGCACTTTGAATACTCCTGGACAAAAGTGTGGGGGAGACAGCTGCCTCCCCCACCCATAGGTTCCAGCAGTCATGTAAAAAACAGCTACTGTATCATAAAAATCCTACGGAGCATGCTCAGAGGCAATTTTAGAACCTTTTAACTCAAGAACTGATTAATTGTTTTCAAGAAATCTTCAAAAGGCACCTCATTGGGCAAACTGATTCTACTCTCAACATTTTGGAACATAATTCCAAACCATTTTGCTCTAGACAAGCAAAAGAAAAAAAGAGCAACATTCGCTATACATTCCATATCATAAGAACTTACACGCTGACCATGCATGCAAAATTTCATGCATTGTCAACTAACGGGTCAAAGTTATTAAGGTATGAAAATCGGGCTTAACATTAAAGTGCCTACTCAACCCATGCTTGGAAACCCAATTTTAAAACCTTACAACTTGGGAACTGATTAATATTTGCTTACAAAATACTTCTTTGGTCTGAGTTGCTTCTACCCTGATAATTTTGAAACAAAATTCCAAACAGTTTTAGCTCTAGACATAAGTAAAAGAAAAGCCAACAAAGTGTGCTTTTACTTATTTTTGCAATCCTTGGATCTTGGAATTCAGATAAATGGTCATCACAAAAGTTGGGGTCACTCGGACAGCGCATGAAAAAGTTCATACAGTTTTGTTGAGCAGTGTCAGAGTTATTAAGGCTTGAGCTCATGACCTAAAACTTTTTCTCACAAAACAAAAAAACATTTTGTCATGAAATAAAAATAGGATCAGAACCATAAATTCTTTAGTGACACCAGACAGCTATCCTGTAAACCCTATTATTCCAATCTTACTGGTAGCGCCATATGGCGTCGGAACCATCCATTGCTTAACCCGATCCAAAATGGCCACACAAGACAGAATGAGTTAAGCCTGCTCAGAAGTCAAATATTAAAATGTAATAACTTGAGAATTGATTAATATGTGTTCCCAAATCCTTTGAAAGGTACTCACTTGTGCCTAGCCGCTTTTACTCAGAAAAATTCAGAACATTTCAAAATGGTCTTGCTCCACAGTTTAGAGAAAAAAAAGCACAAAAGTGCATTTTTCCAGACTTTGTTCAATTTCTGGATCTCATAATCCAGACAAGCAGCCCTTCCAAAAAGCATGCCCAGTCAGAAGAACTTGGCACCCTGATCATGCAAGGAAAGCTTCATGCAATTTTGTAGAATGGCACCAAAGTTATTAACATGGATACATTTGGGTTTAACAGTAAACAGATACCCATGCATAGTGCAAGACATACACACCCACTTCTTGCAGCACATACAAATCCATGATATTCAAATTGCAACATTATTTCTGTTTGCAAAAACACAGGCCACTGTAGGGCCAGCACTTCTGCAGACACATATACAAATGCACAGTGTAAGACATACACACACCCTCTGCCTGCAAATACAAATCTGCAAAATCCAAATTAAACACTACTTCTGTCAACAGATGCACAAGCGCCTTCGGGGCCAGTGCTTCTACAGCCACAGACACTGTAAACATGCACACTGCAAGGCATACACAGTCACTTCTGCAGATGCAGATAGAAATCCATAATACCTAAAGTACAACCAACTTCTGGGTACAAAGCACAGCCTTGCTCATTGCATTACATTGTATGCAATTTGCATAGGACCCCTATGCAAATACCATACAACATCCTTATGTACATTATATTAATGTACTATGGGCCATTCCATGTGAACACTATTTGTGTAATGCACTTTAGTACCCATGCAAATCCCTTACCACAGCCTTACATGCATCTTCAGAATTTGAGTACAGACTGAAGGGCCCTATGCATTTCCTGTAGCCCTGCATTACATGCATACCAGCAGAACAGTCACACAATGCATTACCCTTTTGTCAATATGAATGCCCCAAATTATTAAAGCATATATATATATTATGGTAGCACGATAGTGCTACCATAGTTAGGGTTGAGTAGCCCTTTTAAGGTTAAAGTGTCAATCTTTGCACCTTAATAACTTTGCCACTGTTCAACAGATTTGCCTGAAATCTGGAATGCATGATTAAGAATCATACATCTTGGGATTGCCAGCTTTTTGTAGTAGTTGGATATATGGCTGCGAGTTATTAAGTGAGATCTGCGTGCTGGCGTTTATGGTTTTGGTGAATTCTTTGCTCGTGCCTACAGGTAGCATGCTTTGTGCGACCGGTCTGAAAACTTCAGGGAATGTGCGACTGGGGTCCCCAATGTGCCTTTTAAAGATTTCATGAAAAATATTAAATGATTAAAAAGTTATTCAAAAAACAAGTTCTCATTATAAGTCAATGGGAAAAGTTAAAAAGTTTGACAGTGTCGCAAGTGCACTTTTTAGTATCGCAAATGACCCTAGTAGTGTCGCAAATCCACCATTTTGTTTTCAGCTGGTGATCAGGAAAATGCTTGGCATTTAAAATTGGGACCATCTAGGGACACAATTCTTTTTGTGTTTACCTAGTCGGACCCTCAGGATACTAGCCATGTCTTTATTTTGAGGTTAAACACTCCAGAAATATGTTTTTCAAATTTCTGGAAAAAGCAGTGTCGCAAAGTGATGTCTCACTCGACACTTCAAGTGATTTCATTTGTGAAAGTGTCGTGATTTGAGAACTATTTTTCGTTTCTATGTCCAAAATAAAGGATTCTTTGCCACACTGCTGCAAAAGAACAGTTTGGTCTATTGGGCTGAAATTTGGAGGAAGACATCTAACATACCAAAGATCTGTCTTTTGGTGAAAAATATTGGAGGGCTACAAAATTCTGAGCACTCCGAAGTTGACGCTTTTCCCATAGGATAACATTATGGCGTCTGTCAGCGTTTTCGGGGCCTGTATCTTCAGAAACGGTGTGAGATACGGACTTTCATCAGAAATGCTTAGCCCCTAATTGGGGCTAAGACCAAAACAGCCAGGAATGTCATAATTCATATGAGATTTTCATTTTTTTTCTATGTCGTACAGTTCCTGAGATATAAGCAATTTAGTATTCCAAGTCCTCCATTTCTGCTCTGAGGCCCATTATTATGCATGGATTCTTTGTATTCACTGTCTTTTTCAATGCAGATTTTGGGGAAAAGAAGGGTGTGCCCTTTCGTTACTGTGCCAGTTAGCATTTCCAGTTGCATTTCCATTACGGTTTGCGTCACCGTTCCCGTGTACGCCACCATGTGCGTTATGGTTTGCATTTTTGTGCTTCTGTTTGCATTACTGTTACCATTTATGCTTTCCATTACTGTTTATGTTTTGTTTTCTTTTGTATCAGCCTGTACATTGCCATTTGTGTTTACAGTCAACCTTCCATTTGTGTGTGCCTTCCGTTTTGTGTCATCGTCGCTGTTACTATTACCATTGGCATTTCCAATAGCGTTACCATGACCGTGCGCATTACTGTTTGTGTTTCCATACGTGCTTGCGTTTGCATTTCCGTTTCTGTTTTCTTCGGCATTACTGTTGCTGTTACCGTTACCATTTACAGTTCCAATTGCAGTACCATGACCGTGCGCGTAACAGTTTGCATTTCCGTACGCGCTTGCATTTGCGTTTCTGTTTCCTTTGGCATTATTGTTGCTGTTACTGTTACCATTTGCATTTACAATTGTGGTACCGTACCCGTGCTCGTTACGGTTTGTGTTTCCATACTCACTTCCATTCGTCTTTCCATTTCTGTTTCCTTTGGCATTATTGTTGCTGTTATCATTACCATTTGCCTTTACAATAGTGGTTCCATGACCGTCCACGGCACGGTTTGCGTTTCTGTACACGCCTGCGTTTTGGTTTCCATTTCTTTTGTTTGGCTATTATGTTGCTGTTACCATTACCATTTGCATTTCCAATTGCAGTACCATCACTGCAGTGTATTACTAGTTATGCTCCATACGCACTTGCATTTGTGTCTCTGTTTCCATCACTGTTCACTTTGGCATCACTTTGCTCTTGTATTTCTATTACCATTTGCTTTACCATGTGTGTCACCATTGCCACTTGCATTTGCTTTGCAGTTTCTGTTACTATGTAACAAGACATCATGTGGTTTGGGCCCCACGCTCCTGCCACCGTATTCCATTCACTATTTATCATCCTCATTCTCAAAAAGAAGGGAAATTAGAGCCAAAAAACTCCATTTAATGCATCAGTTAGGGTTGTTCCACAGTGACAAAAGTAGGAAATGCGGTGTTAGAGTTGAGCTTCCCAGGACACCCCCAGCCAAACCCACCAACTCGAGCATCGAGGTGCGCTAGTCATCAGTCCTAACTCTCACCCCATTCTCTAATACCTCTGCTTCTTTACATGTGATGGGGTGAGAGTTAGGCCAACGACCCCAACACACACCCTGATGCTAGTTGGGGGTGGGCTGGGGTCCAAGGGTGGCTTTCAACCCTAACACTGAATTTTCTCACTTTTGTCATTGTGGAACAACCTTAACTGATGCATTAAATGAGTTTTTGCCTCTAATATATATATATATATCTACAGTATATATATATATATATATATATATATATATTTCAGTTTCTGTTTATACACCCTTTCCTCTGGCCCATCAGATGCTTCAGGCACTGTGGGTAGGCACTCCAAGCCTCCATAGTCACAGTCACACCTTCATGGAGCCTTAGCTATACCCCTGTGGTTGGGTCAGATGGGGAGGCTTCCCAAAAAATTCTACATTTTGTCAGGTTGGGGCTGCAAATCGGTGGCCGATGAGGCCTGGGAGCTTCTGTGGGTCATCATAATGGAGGAGTCAGGGCCATTTTCCTTTGTTTTCTCCCAGAGCATGTCACATACTTGGACATCAATGCAGGCCTCAGACTCACCCATGCGTGGGTCTGCCTGCACGACATCAGTGATGTCCTCACTCCCCCATCTGCTTCCTGCACTTCCACCCATGGTCACCCAGGTGGCAGTGTTGCTCAGAGGACAGAACCCTGCCTCCCCAGAGGGGTGAACATCTGTTGGGAAGCTCAAACCTTCCCACCCCTGGCCAGCTCTCAATGCACCATGCCCATGCCCAAACTCGGGTCACCAGCATCGTGGAGTGGCAGCACTACTGCTGCTACACTGATGGGCCACCTCAGAATGTATATGTCAAGCCTCTGCAACATTCACCAAAGTGATGGATTTGCAATATTACCTTTAAAACAGTTCTTATGGTGTTATAACACAAAAACATATTTTGAGGAGAAGTGACAGTTCTCACCCACTGTGTTCATCTAAAGGGCTTACAAAATAATATTGTTGAACATTTGTTGAAAAAAAAATTAAAATAACTGAGTTATGAGTAACAATTGATTTGGGGTACAAAATCAGAATTTTATTCTGAAACAAATAATTGTTTGTTGGTCCTTTGCATACAAAGAATTATTTGTTTGCACTGTTTTATTACAAATAAATAATTATTTCTACCCTGAAAACTGTGGAATAAAACCCCAAACCAGTTTTTGCTCCACGGATTAGCAAACAAAATAAAGAAAAAGAAAAAGCAAAAAAGTGCATTTTTAAAGACTTTTTAATTTTCCAGATCTTAGAGTCTGGAGTAGCGGCTGTCATAAAACTTCCCAACTCTTAAGAAGATTGTCTCTGGACTGTGCAAAAATTGCCTGCAATGTTGTCAAATGGTGCAAAAGTAATTAAGGTGCAAAAATTGGGGTTTAACATTCAAGTACCTACTCAACCCATGCTCAGAAGCCACATTTTTAAAACCTTATAATAACTCAGGATCCAATTAATATTTTTCACAAAATCTTTGAAAGACACATCTATGGGTCGAAACACTTCTAACCTGAAAATGTCAGAATGCAGATCTACACTGTTTTTGGCATAGACATGAGAAATTGCCAAAAAGTGCTTTTTTATGATTTTATCCTCCCCAGATCTCAGAGTTCAGACAAGCAGCCCCCCAAAAAAAAAAAAGTAGCCAAAATTGAGAACATGGTATTCTGGCTGTGCATGAAAAATTGCACTTAGCGTTGGCAAACTGCACCAAAAATATTAAGGATCAAAAATAAGGGGTTAACATTAAAGCGCTTAGAAAACCAATATTCAGAAGTCAAATTTCTGAAATCTTATAACTTGTAACTCAAAGGGACTCCTGAAAGGACATGTGTGAATGAGGATACAATTCCATTATCTCTCAAAAAGAAAGGAAATTCTTTACAGAAAACATCATTAATGCACCAATTAGGGTTCAGCTTAACACCACAAAAGTAGGGAAATGTGACATTAGTTTTCAATCCCATGCAAGCAACCACAGACAGCCACCGTCAGGTAAGACAAACAATGTACTACTGCTTCCAGATGACAGAACTGCATCATCACTGATGTGTTACCCTCATGGATTTGTATCTGTGGCTGCAAAGTACAGACCCACAGAAGCCCCACAGAGGCTTGTGCTTATGCCATGAGAAGCCACCCAGGGCTCCCCAGCTCACCAGTAGAGGCATGCTTGGACACTGGGAGTCCAGGCTAGAAGTCTCGGGTAGCGGCTAGGTCAGCGCCGACCACCCAGTGTCCGAGGATGCCTCAGCCACTGAATCTATGTGTGTATGTCATACTGTGTGCATTAATTTCAATCAATGAATCAAAATCTTTATTTTGCCAGGCAGAACATCATTGAGACAAGCTCATTTGCAAGATGGACCTGGGGCAAAACAGTTGCCAACAGGGTTAAGACATCACAGGTTGAGTGAATGTACATAATAATTACATGGTAATAATACCAACATAATAGCATATAGCCATCTCATATGACAAGATACTTGCACCAGAACATAGCAATAGGTTTAACAGGAGGTAGTGCCATTTAAATACAATTGCATGGATACAGATATATGAAGGTAAGGTAATGAGCTAAAGTTTATGCAGTAAACATCATTGGAGCGGTAATAGTTAGCAGGAGTGGCAGTTCCTCTAGCATCAAAGTGCAAAGAAGATTGAGATGTAAGTATCCTTTGATAAGTACTGTAGGCATGGCCTGGCAAGTGGGGTGGGAAGGGAAGGGGTATAGGGAGTGAGGAGGGAAGGTCAGCCGAGATAGGAGAGGGTTGGACCTGATGGCCTAGGGAGAAAGGACTGCTCAAAAGGAAAACACGACAGATGCCACAGGCAATGGCTGGGTTTAAGTCCAATATCTGAAGCAAAGACAGATCATGATGTTGGGACCTTGATTTGGACAATGACAGAAGGGAGGACTCAAATGATGCCTCAGGCAATGGTTGAGGTTTAAGTCCAGAATTTAAAGCAGTAACAAATCATGATGTTAAGACCTTGACTTGAAACAATGACAGACCTCGGAGAAGGTCCTCAGGAACAAGGATTTGAAGAGGGAGAACATGACAGGGGAAGTGAGCCTTAAGGTTTTCTAGATCTTATTCCAGAGCATAGGAAGAGTGAAGCTTATTGAGGATCTACCAAAGCACATTTTAACTTTAGGGATAGCCAGAGATAAGATGGTAATAATCCCCACTCTCCCCTTGGAGAAGGCGAGCAGTCGTTGGATGCTCCAGCCTTCTTCCCCAGCCGACCCTCCAGTGAGAAGGAGCCTATTCTTCTGTAGACATAATGCTCCATGGGGCCTGTACCTCTGCAGCTAGAGGTATTCATGTATGCTGTACAATGTACCACGCTAGATAGCATGATCCTTTACTGCATGCTTTTCTATATGCATCTGTGTAACTGAAAGACTACCACCCCTGAACAATTTCTAGATCTGCTACTGAAATCATTACACCCACATTGCAACAGTACTACCATCTGGATAACTGCCTTTTTGAAGCCAGAAGTTGGTGTATACTGTATGTCTTACACCTGTGGCTGAAGAGGCACAGCCTGTCAAGTGTGTGCATACCTTAGAGTGTACATGAGTACCTGACGCTACAGAAATGCTGGTCCCACAGGGTGTGTGCTTCTGCAGACAACAGAACTCTTGTAATGTGGGTATCATGGATTTGTATCTTTGGCTACAGGGGCCTGTGGAAAGAAGTCTTGTGATTTGAGTATTGTGGATTTCTATTTGCAGTGACCAGTGAGTGTGTATGTCTTGCAGTGTGCATGCCTCAGATACAAATCAACAAAGGTAGCACATCAGTGCTACTGCATTGGTGTCATCTGGAAACAGTTGTATGTTGTTTGTCTTACCAGGTGATGGCTGCCTGTGGTTGCTTGTTTGCTCTTGTCCTTTTTTTGCACTGGCAAGGTGGGGAGTTAGAGTTAGAAACTCTAATACCACGTTTTCTTAGTTTTGTGGCATTAAGTTGAACTCTACAGTAACTGGTGCATTATTTATAGAAACATAGATAGTGACAGCAGAAAAAGACCAATGATCCATCCAGTCTGCCCCAGTTCCTGCTTAAGCCCTGGGGCTTACTGTCCCTCTAGGGTCCTAAACCTCCCCATCCTCCCCCCATCCCTACCCTAGTTCCACCAACCCTAGCAACCACAATACCTTTCATACAGTCCCAACCATGCTTGAAGCCACTAACAGTTTTCACACCCACCACCTCAGCTTACAGACTGTTTCACAGCTTCATCACCCTTTCTGTAAAATACTACTTCCTCATGTCCCATCATGAACTTCCCTCCAGTTAGTTTCCACTCATGTCCCAATGACTGTGAGCTAGTATTCATGCTAAAATGTTCCTGCAGTCTACCTTAATTCCATTTAGATTCAAGTCCTCTAGCATAGCCAACCCTCTCCTTCTGGTCTCCGTGCCTAAGGTACTTCTCTTAAGACCTGCCATGTTGGTCTTGAATCATTTAGTCACCCTTTGCTTGCACTGTCTCCAGCCTGTTCTTATTTTTCCTGAGTTGAAGACTCCTGAACTGGGCACAGTACACCAAGTGAGGCCTCACCAATGATCTACTATATAGAGGGGTAGAATTTCCTCTTTCCTTCTGCTGTCACTACCCCTCCCAACACACCTCAGCATCCTGTTTGCCTTTCTAAAGCTACCCTCTGATTCCTATATAGATAGTATGTTGGAAGCAGCAGGATTGCTGATGGCTATAGCTTATGAAACTGTTTACTGGTTGCTACAGTACAATCAAACAGTAGGTTGTTAATAAAATGCCTGTGTGAAGGGTGTCATTCCTGACCATCTATTTGTTTGCCTTGTGCCATGATGTGTTTTCTCAGAATTTGCAATAAAGAGATGGATGTATTGCACAGTAGTCAAACTGATTAAAAATCCTCCTGGTGCTTCCTAAATAAATTCCAGCCCCTGCAGAACACAAAGAAAGAAGCACTGCATTTGGCACTGGTCAAAGGCCACTAATACAAAAGTGACCCTGGCTGTGATTAAAAACCCCTGTAAGAGTCAGTACATTTGTGAACTGTAGGGTCAAATTACAGGAACAAATAAAGTTTCACTGAGGCATGCATTTAATTCTCTCAGAATGTCTTGTTTCTTCATTTATTATTAACAAGACAGGTGTTAGACAGCGTAGCATTCTTGTAATCAGCAGTGTTCTTTTCCTTATTATACATGAACCCAATGTCCAGTAATAGTACATGGTGGACAGATGAACAGTATGCTATTACATGTGTCTTTACCCTTTGCTCACTGAGGTGGCACAGAATGAAGAAGTAGTACATTTTCTGTGATTATGGGGCTATCTGGTAATCCTACAAATGTAACTAAAATGTTCTTTAGGATTAACCCTTAGGCTGCCAACAGAATTAGAAAGCATAGGAATTTTGGACTGATATATCAGTCCGTGGTTCTCAAGGGTTAATAATCTCCTCACAAGAGGCTTAAACTGAAACTGGTTCAAACTACCTTTCTTTCCCTATGGAATTATGCAGACTTTCTATATAGTCAGGGACCTGCAGGTAGCCTAGCCAAACTCGATATGCTTTATCACAGAGCCATAAGATTTATCACAGGTCTTCCATACTCAACCCACCACTGTGCATTGTACATGGCAGTGGGATGGTCATCCCTGCCCTACAGATGGCAAAAAATGCTGCAGTTTGGACAGACAAAGCTATCTCAAATAAACTGCCCCAAGTATATCTGTCTGTTTACCTTTGTGCACTCTGGGGAAGTATGCCCGAAGCACATCATATATCTACCTTTATGTTTACAAAGCAAAATCTCGCATTGGCAGAGCAGCCATCAGCTTTGTGTTCCCTCAACTGTGGAACAAGCTGCAAAAAAACTTTGAAATTAACTCACCCCATCAGCCTAGCAGCTTTAAATCTCTACATCATAATAAGTAGTCCTGTGCCTCTCTACCTAAATCGTGACTCCTATAAGTCCAAGCACACTCTAATTACTACTGTTAAAAGACTGATCATATCTATAATCGACTCTTCCCTCTCCCCTTTTTCTACCCCCATATCTGTTCCTTCCACATTCCTTTGACCCTGGTTCCAGCTCTAAATTCTCCATACCATATCACTATATATCTTTTTATATTAGGTTTTATTTGTGTTCAGTGCACCTGATATGTATATTTCTTTACTTTTATGAAAAATTGTGTCCTACCCAAAACTAGCTGTATCTTCTGTTCCAAACATATACTACCGTCAATGCTACCTGCTGATACTTTGTATATACTGTATTATTGTATCTCACTTTATTTGTATTATTACTATTTTCTTGTGTGTTGCATCCCATGTATATTGTCCCTTGTTCCTTGTTAACAAACCCAGGTCCACGTCGAAAATGAGCTTGCTCAACAGTGATCGCCTGGTTAAATAAAGACATTGATTGATTGATTGATTGAAAATCAAGGTTTTCTGATCTTATGACACACTGCATTTAAGAACTTTCAGTATGATGAAATGTTGCTGTGTGTGTGTGTGTGTATGTGTGTGTGTGTGTGTGTGTGTGTGTCTAGGGGTGCTGTAACAAGATCAAAAGTAACATGAGGATGTCTCTTATATTTCCTTATATTGTCCCCTGTCAGGGTTTCATGCCACTTTGCTACAGATTCCCACCCCCCCAACTCACCACTGCTCTCTATACTCCTCCCTATCCATCATCCCCCTAGTTTCCCATTGCCAGTCTTATTGTACCTTCTTCATATCCAAATATTGGTTTGGTTCCCTTCCCTCTTGCCTCTTCCGTGCCTCTCTATCTCCCCTGCTTCATGCTCCCTCTGCTGCAGGGATCATCACACTTTCATCACACCTCACCCCCATTCCTCAGGTGGGCCATCTGCCTTCTCCTATCAACTTCCACACACAAAATCCAGCTCCTCTCCTGGCTCTGCCTCTCCACCTCCCTGACTCCCTCATGTACCAGTTAAAACTCTTGCCACATCCTGCTCCTGTTACCCAGCCTTCTGATACCTCCTCAGCTTGGACCTCCTTCTGTCTGGAAGCACCAAGGGACTGAGACAGTGAAGATCCCGATGTCCATGACAGCAATGGCACAGTACCAACACCGGTATTGTGCCTTCGCAACAAACTTTTTGTTGGGAAGCTTCACCCCCCCCGCACCACCTTCATTTATTGATTATCAACTCCAGGTCGGAGTTGATTTGGGGAGGGGGCAGGACATCGGGAAAGTGCAACAAATCATTACAGTGAATGTCACTGTATTGGTCTGTTATTGAATTTCACTGTGGGGGTGTCGTGCTCAAGTGGGTCACCACTTCTGTCCACCTGTTGGGCTCCATCTGAGTCTCCCCTACCTGCCTACTGGCTTCAGTTGCACTCTACTTCTGCACTTCCTTCCCCCATGGGGGTAGGCATGCTCCTGCCTATCCAGTCTCTCATCTGGTAGAGCAACGTTTCTGCATGGTGCGCCTTGCTGTTACTTTAATGTCAGTATATAAGTATCCCATAGTGCACTGTGACTGCACTTTATTTTTGTACCAATGTTTGTACCAATTTTTTTGTGCAACTTTTTGTACCAATTATTGCACCAATTTCCTTGCACCCATGTAATATTATTGTGCATTGTATTTCTGTTTCTCCTGTTCCTTTCCTTGGGTTGCACCTGGCAATGAGCCTTAGCTCAGTGTGCTTTTCCTAGTTACCAATGTTCTAATGAATAAAATAAAATAAATGGCATGTTACTTCTGTCTGAAATTTAAAATTTCATTAATTTAAACTGAGTACAGTTGTGACACATAGAAGTTTCTCAAATGGGAACAGATTATAGCAGGATTTTTAACTGCACAAAATATCTGGTACAATAGAGGGGCCAGGGCCTGTTTAAAAGGAAAGCAAATGTAGAGCTCTATGACAATGCAGTATGCACAACTGGAGAGATACTGGTGTCTATTCAGTAGCTTTCAATGGGTTTATAATAGAGCTGTGTGGAATCAGAAAATAACCACATTCATGGAATTCCATGAAAATACACAGATTTCATTGTATTTTATTGGAATTATATTGAATTTTAAATGTCTTTATTTAGTCATAATTCAACCATTATTTAGATAGATACCTGATATTTGGAATGCTTACTTATTACACTGTCCTAAAGGTGTGCCAGATAATGTGTAGTTCAAAAGTATGGTGGCTCAATATCTGGCATTTAAGATTTTTGTAGGAAGCTTTCTAAATTTATTTATTTGCTTATAACTCAGCCACCTTTATATCTGGATATATGAAAACTAGCATGCATAGCCTTTTTGTAAGGGTTATAGAATAAACTAAATATAGAGAGATATGGTTTAGAAATGTTTAAGTTGCAGGTTTTCAACATCTTACTATGTCATTCTTTATGGAACCTTGTAAAACCTAAAAATGTGGATGTTTTTAACTTCTCTGCTCTTCAGGTATAGATCCTTCTTTTGTCATGGAAAGCCAATGTCAGTGTATCCTCGTATCAGACAAGACTGGAACAAATGGTTTAGTAGTTGTGAATCTACAAGTGAAAATCCTGAAAGCTTGTTTTGGCATTATTTTCTTATATATTTATGACAGATTAATAGGTAATGCCTCCTAAATTTCTCAATGGAATTTAACATTCACAAAACACATAATACTACTGCAGATGTTGCAATGTTTTACTTCACTGGTGAAGTTCTAGCAAGGGGCAAAATTCACCTTCATGAATCACTTTGCAAAGTTTTCACTAACCCCAAACTTTGCAGTTTACTATGAGTTTTACTAGTGAACCATCACTTTTTCAGGCAAACTCATTGTAGAGTCATAAGTTGTTAGGTGAATTGGCATGAGTTTAGTTCAAAAGTTCATTTCACCTTCCAAAAATGTTACAGAGTTGGCTCCTCACATTTCAGCAAACTGGCAAATTTCACAAATTAATTCACATAGCGGTATGACCAGCTTTGCGTCTCTTATTGCAACTTCATCTGATAAGCTAAGTTGAGCTGTTTGTAGTCTTGTGGTGGTTCCTCACTGGGTCATGGCTTCTCCCTTTTCTCTTAACTTAATGACACAGACTCAGTGGTACTGTTGGCCTGGTGATATTCTCCTTGTTCTTTAATGTGACAGACTCCATTAAAGTCACCTACTCCCTTTACTATTAGACCTATCTCATTGAAATAGAAAGAATTCCTTCTTGGTGCTCCAGCCCCCACTAATTCTACAGTACATCATTCTGAGTACCTGTAAGCCTTAGACATGCAAGTACATCAGGGTCTCAGGGTAGTCCATTTTATCGGGTGCAATTCTAAAATAATGGTATGCAAGTTGGAAATTTGACAATCCTTGCTCCAACTGGAGGTAGGGGCAGGCTACTATATGCATGCTAACCAGCTAACTTGTTCATTTCTTTATGAAACTATGAGTCTACATAACTCTTGCAACTGGTCACTTCCTGCACTAGTCTCCATACTCCTAACAATTCCTTTCTTCCAGGTATTGAAGCTTGCAACTGAACCCACTGTTATACCTGCATATTTGTTTCTAGTATCATTGAAATATAAGGTCCCACAGGTGTTTTTCACATCACTAATGAGCTTTCATGCACTTCCTGCAATGTAATATATTGTATTCTTTACAGGTAGCATACAGCTATCTACATCAGAGAAAGTGACAGACACCTGACTGACCAATTCTGGGAGCATTAATGGGCAATCAGGAATGGAGACATTGATAAACCCATCATATCCCATTTTACCTCCAGGGGCAATAATGTCAATGACCTTTTTGTTTGTGTCCTTCAGCAGGGTTTCTGGGATGCTGACCAAAGAAAAAACACATAAACCAAGCTTATCATTCACCTAGGCTCCAATCAGCCCTCTGATTTAAATGAAAGACTTATTTTCTACATACACAATTTAGTCTCCTTATGGTTTACCACTGTAGTCTGTCCTTTCCACCGAATCCTGTCATATCTTGATTCCATGTATGAAAGGTGTATTTGCATGTATAGGTATGCCTGCACACACTTTCATCATTTTTAAAATTGAAAATAAGTGTTACTGTTTTTATATATTTTGACATTAATTCATACATATATAAGTGCAATAATATCATAAATCTCTATATTGTCTACAATAGTTTGAATTTCTCAAAAATATCATGTCCATTTCAAACAGACTTGCAAATACATACTATATCATTATACTTATTAGACATTTACCCCTATCCCCCCATGTTGGGACTTCAGATTTTCTTCTTTCTTCTTAATTAGATCTTTAATAAAGGAGGTAAAGATTCTCTGATTTCGTTCCAGTTAGTCCCAAAAATATCATTCACTTTCTCATCTAATACACACATACACTGTGGACCATGGGTTGCTTCTCGGGTGCCTGAGGGTCATCTGTGGCCTGTCTGGAACAGTTCTCAGGTGGTTTCAATCTTTCCTCACTGGCAGATTTCAGAGGGTGGTGTCGGGGATTATGTCCTCTGGACCATTCTCTCTGCCATGTGGGGTGCCTCAGGGGTCAGTGCTGTCCCCCATGTTATTTGTGGTGTATATGCTGCCTCTCAGAGACATTGTAAGATGGTATGGGCTGAGATTTCACTGCTATGCTGATGATACCCAGTTCTACCTGTCGTTTGCACCTACCAGGATAGTGCATGCTCGGTCTTTAATAACTGCCTCACAATAATCTAGGACTGGATGAAATCCAGCTTATTGAAACTGAACTCTGGAAAGACTGAGGTATTGGTGGTGGATCCGGGTCACCAGATAGAGGGGTTGGTGACTGGACAACCTTCTGGACTTTGTCTTGGAGGTGTCCTGCTGCCTTCCTCTGAACACGTGCGAAACCTGGGGGTGGTTTTTGACAATGGGTTGACACTGCATTTGCAGGTGTCAGCGGCCATCAAGTCCTCATTTTACCATCTCAGGAACATCACCAGGATTAAGCACCTTGTTCCATCTGATGACCTTCCAATGCTGATCCATGCCTTTGTGACCTTGTGCCTGGACTACTGCAACTCCTTGTACTTAGGGCTACCTGAGGTTGATATCTGCTTCTTGCAGCTAGTGCAGAACACTGCAGCATGGTTGTTGATGGGGACTCCTCATTCGAGTCACATCACACTGGTGCTGTACGAACTGCACTGGCTGCCAATTCAATGGTGGATCACCTTCAAGGTCGAGCTTCTGACCTTTAAGGCCTTACATGAACTGGGCCCGGGCTATCTGCAAGACCTTCTGCTGCCTTACTACCCCAGATGACCACTCTGCTCAGCTTAAGAGAGGTTGTTAGAGATTCCAAGGGTACATCTTAAAACATCAGGAGCCTGTGCTTTCATGTATGCAGCCCTGACCCTGGAATTCTCTACCTCATCAGATTCATGAGTGCATGACTGTGGAGAGTTTTAAGAGGGCCTTGAAGACCTACTTATGGCATCTTGCCTTCCAGGAGTAATTGTTACCAACAGTTATTTTATTCATGTAATTTGCTGTATGTGAATTTTACATTTCATTGGATTTTATTTGTTTTAAAGCTGTACAGTGCCTTGGTTGCAGAAAGGTACTATAAAAAATAAAGTTATTATTATAACATTTTAATATATTATGGTCTCTATGAATAGATTCAACCAATAATTTATCATTAGTTGTGGTATTTTGTTTTTATTCCAATTTTCTAGGATCATTCTTTTTCATAGCCATTGTTACCAATGCAAATATTTTCTGTTTTGCTTTATCTTTTATAATATTTTAAAAATTGTTAAATAAAAAGAGGTCTGATTTCATTGGAAATTGCATCTCTAACATATTCTACATTGTTTCTCTAATCTTTTCCCACCATTTATAAATACAGTATGTGGGCAACTCCATAAACAGTGATATAGATTAGCTCTTAGGCTACATTTATGCCAACATGTATCTTTGTAGGTTGGATTTATCCTGGTTACCTGAACAGGGTTAATGTACACTCTTTCAATATTTTTCTCTGTATTGTTTTATTACATAGCAAAATATATATTTTATTTGTAAGTATTTTTCAAATTTAGCCATTGTTGGTTGGTTATATTCAGGTTGGCTTCTTGATTCCATTTTATATTGATCTTATTTCTTTGGTTGTTAATATTATTAACCAATACACTATAGAGTCTAACCAATAATTTCTCTGATCTTTTTTATAATACTTTCTTGTTGCCTTTGTATATGTTAATATTTACTTCCTTTTCTAAATTACATATTTAATCACTTTTTATTTTAGTTGTATAATACAGTATGTTAAATAATTTATTTTGTATTTTCTATCAGAGTTCTAAGTTGCTGATAGGACATGAATTCTCCACTGATTATCAAATCTTTCCAAATATGAATTTTATATTCCACAAATGGTCATTTATTAATTGATACACTCTTTCCCCATGCCTGTCTACTAGTCCATATAGTAATATATAACCAGGACAAATCCAACCTTGTCATTGTGTTTTCTATAGGTTTTCACTCAAACTAACCACAAACCTAGTATATGGTAAGTTTTCTTTAAATATTTATAATCTAAAAACATATCACTTCTTTTTATATTTCTTTATTGTCTAAGTTGACTGCTCTCTGGAACACATAATCACCTAATTGTTTAAAAATGTCCAATCCCAAAAGTGAGATATGATATCTGACTGTACAGTATGTCTGTAAGTGGGTCTGGACACTCTAAACCTCAGTTTTCTAGGTGTTATTAGTAAAGACCAGGCTATCTGTGGTTTCCACCACACCATAACATTTTTTTAAATATTCTTTTAAATCTTCAAACTAGCTTATGGAAGGTGCTCCTAATATTGTTTGCATGGTATAAATAAAATGTGGCATAGCCATCATCTTTAGGCATTTGTTTCCCCAAAGTGATAGTGGTATATATTCATCCAATTACTGTTGTAATGACTGTATTTTATGTTTTGTTTTATCAAAGTTTATTTTAATATTTATATTTTAGTTTGGGTAAGCACTATTCCTAGATATTTAATACTTGACTCTGTTTTGAAGTCTCCCAAATGTTATGACATGATATGAGATTTTTGATTCAATATTTTCATTATACTGGACTTTGATTTATTTCATTTGTATCCTGATACTGAAGTGAAAGTTTTTAGTGAAGTGTTTATATTTTTTAGTATTAATAAAATATCATCCACAAATACACTATGTTTTTGCTGTTCATTCTGAATCACTGTTCCTTGGATATCTTTATTTGCTCTAATATTCTGAAGACATGGTTTAAGACAAAGTATGAAAATAGTTGGAGAGAGTGGGCAGCCTTGCCTCACTCCATTAGTAATAGTAAAATTTTGTGTAAATGGGAATTGATTTGAAGTTTAGCTGTTGTTTTGTATAAATGAATAATAAGTTTAATAATTTGAGGCATTAAATTCCATGCCTTTAAGGTCTCATCATATAATTCCTGTTAATTACATCAAAAGCCTTACTGGCATCTAATGTTACAGTATAATATACAACTTTATTATAATCTTGATCTGTATTTATAAGATAAAAAATGGATCTTAATTTTTTTCTTGCTTATGGAATGGATCTGCCTTTGATAAAGCCATATTGATTTTTATGTATAAACGTTTTTAATAATGGTTGTATTCTACTGTTTGCAAGTTTTCCTATAATTTTATAATCTATATTTAATATACAGTAGATATTGATCTGAAACTGTCTGGATTATCTAACAGTTTCTGTTCCTTATAAATTAGGATAATTTTTGCTTCTTGCATTGTTTCAGGAAGACTTGCTTTATTATTTATTAGTTCCTCAATTATACATAACAACCAAGGAGCAAGTTCTTCTACAAAGGCCATATATTATAAAATTCATTTGTATATCCATCTATTCCTGGAGCTTTGTTTCTATGTAGATGAGAACTCTGGGCCCATTTTGGAGGCCTCAGTTTCGTCCGGGTACTCGGTGATTCACCGTCTGAGATTGGATCACGGGGGGGTGGCGGTCTGTTTCAAGACCGAGCTTAACCTCACGAATGTACCAGTTGAAGAAGCTGAGTCAATCAAGTGTACCATAGTAGCAGGTGTAGGCTGTAGGATCGCCCTCGTCTACCGTCCACCCGGAGACGAGAAGCAATTCCTTCAGGAAGTGGGGGACTTCATCATTGACATGACTTTTAAATCACCCAGACTGATGGTTCTGGGTGATTTTAATGCCTGGGTCAATGATGAACTCTCGCAGTTTGGACAGCACTTTCTCCAGCTGATGTCCTCTCGGGGCCTTACACAAATAGTTACCACTGCTGCTTATAAACATGGTCACTCCTTTGACTTAGTATTTCTCCTGGGGATCGAGGCCTCTGATGTGGGGGTGGAACCAGTTGGGTGGTCCGATCACTACACCGTCGGGTTTAGTTTTAGTGCCCCTTCATAGGGCCTACCCCTGTGAAGATGATCAGGTACTGCCCTTTATGAGAAGTTAGTTCAGAAGGCCTGATGGCAGTGCTTGATCTATCATCCATTCCAGTGGCTAACAATGACACTGATGCCCTCATGGTAGCCTATAATATGGCTATCTTGGTGGCTCTGGATGTCATTGCTCCTGTCTGTGTTTGTCCTCTCCCCCATCACCCTCAGTCCCCTTGGTTTGATGGGACCTTGAGGGAGATGCGGCGACTTTGGTGAAGGTTACAGCGTTGCTAGCATAGATCCTCCCTTGATGCCGACCGCCTTAGATTGATGGAGCATTATCAGGCCTATCAATCTGCAATCACCCGTAAGAAGGCAGAGTTCCTGTCCAGGAAGATTGTGGTTGCACAGAATCGACTGGCTCAGCTCTTTCGTACTGTAGACAGGCTGTGCAACCCAGCCAGTCTACAGTTGCAAAGGTCCTTTTCACTAAAGGAGTGTGATGAACTTGCTCTTTTCTTTGCTTCTAAGGTGGCTGACATTAGGGTGGTGCTTCAACTGGCACACTTTGGCATTGCTTTGGATCAGTGTGAGGCTGCTCTTCCTCGGTTTTCCTGGAGTTAGTTCGACCAACCGGAATTCATGGATATCATATGGATTGTCCAGAGTGTACATTCTATGTGCTGTAGTTTGTATCCAGGACCAACTTTCCTGATTTCGGGTTGTATTAATGCACTTGGTCCGGTCCTTGCACAGATAGTCTGATGCTCCTTCGAAACAGGTGAGTTTCCGAGCTCCCTGAAGGAGGTGGTGGTAACACCCCTCCTGAAGAAAGCTTCTTTGGACCCCGGCTGCTATGCAAACTACAGACCTATCTCTAACCTCCCCTTTTTAGGGAAGGTGATTGAGAAGGTAGTGGCCATTCAACTGGAGAACCATTGAACCATCCATGATATCTACAGTAGCAGCCACAGACACTGCCAGCTATTTCCCAAAATTTCTGTGATATTTCCAGAAATATCTAATGCTTTCTCCATTTCCACAATAGGGGCAGCAGAGAGAAATTCTTTAGAAATTTTGTGAAATAGCTGGAAATAGCTGGCAATGTCTGTGGCTACTATTGTATGAACACCTCCAGTCCGAGTTTCAGAAAAGGCATAGTACTGAGACCGTGCTGGTTCCGGAGCTCAGTGATCTCCTAATGGCTAGGAATTGGAGGAACCATTTTATTTTGGTCCTCTCAGATTTCTCATCAGCGTTTGACACTGTGGACAGTGAGTGGTTTCTGTTTTTTTTTCCTCAGACCCAGTCATTCTGTCATCTGTGGTTCCTCAGGGCTCAGTGTTGTTCCCCATGTTGTTCACAGTGTATATGCTACCTCTCTGAGACATTGTAAGAAGGTATGGGCTGAGGTTTCACTGCTAAGCTGATGATACCCAGCTCTCCCTTTCTTTCACAACCGACCAGGATGGAGCTCTCTCAGACTTTAATAACTGCCTTGGTGAAATCCAGGAGTGGATGGCTTTGAGCTGGTTGAAGTTGAACTCCGGGAAGACTGAGGTGTTGGTAGTGGACCTGGCTTACGGATAGGGGGCTGGGGTTGACTTAACCTCAGGACTTTATCTTGTGGATGTCACACTCCTGGTCTCTGAACAGTCGTAACCTGGGAGTAATTTTTGATGAAGGTTGACCCTGCATTAGCAGTGTCTGCCTTTGTCAAGTCCTCATTTTACCATCTGAGGAATATCTCCAGGATAAGGCACCTGGTCCCGTCTGGTGATCTTCCAATGCTGGTTCACGCCTTTGTATCCTCATGGCTGGACTATTGCAATGCCTTTTATCTAGGGCTTCCTGGGGTTGAAATCCACCACCTGCAGCTAGTGCAGAATGCTGCAGCCTGGCTTTTGACTGGTACCTCTCGGTCCAGTCATATCATGCCAGTGTTGTGTGGGCTACACTGCCTGCCAGTTCAGTGGTGGATCAACTTTAAAGTCGATCTCTTGACTTATAAAGCCCTATGTGGACTTGGCCCGGACTACCTGAAAGAGCTCCTGGTCCCTTATTGCCCTAGGTGATCACTCAACTCAGCTGGTGAGGGGTTGTTAGAGATCCTGAGGGTACTTCTGAAATCTTCTGGGGTATGTACATTTATGTATGTAGCCCCTACCCTCTGGAATTCTCTGCCTCGCCAGCTACGAGAGTGCATGACTCTGGAGGGATTTAGAAAAGGCCTAAAATCCTATTTGTGGATGAGTGCATTTGGAGTCTGATTTTATTTTTTGGGCTGTTGTAATTTATGATATTTTAAATGTTTTTACTTGTACGGCACTTTGGTTTTATGAAAGGCGCCTTAAAAATAAAGTTTTATTATTATTATTATTTATTTATTAATTGCTTCAGTCACTTCCTTTAATGTAAATGGGTATAACCTATGTTAATTTGTTTTAAATTGACTTTATTTAGGAATGTGTTTAGTTCTCCTTGATTAATTTTTGTTCATTTTAAAAAATGGGTTTAAAATAATTAATAAATACATCTGCTATACCTTGATCTTGACTTATAATTTCACCTAAATCATTCTTTATAGAGGCAATAATATTCATTTCTTTCTCTTTTCTTAAGATGTTTACCAGCAGTTTACTTGACTTAGCCATATGAAAATACTTACATTTTCTAATGGTTTTATGTAATCTGCATGTTTCTTGATTAATTCTATTTTGTTTCTTAACTTTTAATGTATTCCATTCTGTAACATATTTATTGTAGTGTTTAAGTATCAATACATCTATTTTTATTTCCCGATCCAAGACTTCAGCTTCTTGTTTTTCATTTTATTTAATTTCAATCAATCTTAATTTTACCAGGAGAAACACCATTGAGAAAAACTCATTTACAAAGTAGTCCTGAGTTAACATTACATACAGAACACTGATATTATTAAGAAACAAAAAGACATAACATACAGACATAGGAATAGTATGTGAGAATGCAACAGGTGCATTATGCACAGTGTAGACATGGGTAATATAGTGCAACATTTTGTACAATTTATACATAGTGTTACAATACAAATGAAAACCTTGTATTAAAGGAACATGGTCAGAAGGTGAGTATGTAAATTGGGTAGTTGAGATCATGGGGAGAGAGGAGAAGGGTGTACATCAGACATAAGGAATATGCTGGTGATAAGGAACTAGGGAAGAAAGGAGGTAAGATGAGGGAAGGAAAGCAGGGAAGAGGAGAGAAAGGCAAAAGAATACATGAACAGAGACACATACAAGGCAGAAACAGAGGGTGGGGTGGAGGCAAGGGACTTGGACTAGGTGGGCAGTGGTAGGTAGGGGTAGATGGGGAGAGTAGGACAGTGGATTACAGTGAGAAATCAGACAGCAGGAATGAGCTTACAAAGAGTGGGAGAGGAGGTGCTAGGGCAGCCAGAGTAAGTGCAGCAAGAGGGCAATGAGGCAGGTTGGGTGGGCTGCAAGAATTAAACATAGCAGCTGCATGCTTCCTGAAGGGAGTGACTCAATCAGTTTATGAAGGAAAGCAACTCAACTAGATTAGTGAGTTTTAAAGTTTTTGGGTGGCATTCAAGAGTAGGGAAAGGTATAGATGATGGAGGAAGCTCCAAAGCGTGTCCCTAACTCTAGGAGTTTCAAGTGTAATGTAAGCACACATTTCTAAGGGAAGTAAGCACTCTTGGACAAGACAAAGAGATCAAAGATATATTTGGTAACCTGTTAGTGGGGCCCTGTTGATCCAAAGGACAGTGTTTTTTGTTCTCCTAGTTTTCAAGGACTGCCAGATGATTAGGTCATAAAGGATGCAAGCATGTGTATTAAATGGGGCACCAGTGATAAATCTGATAGCCCTATGATACAGAGTATCAAACTTTGAGAGATAGGCCAGGGGCAGTGGTTATGGATGAAGTCTGCATAATCCGGTAGAGGGGGAAAAGTAGTCTGCACTAACTGTACTATGGCTTCTTGAGTAAGAAGATGCTTTACACAGCTTGCTTTAATTTTTTGGCAAGTTCATCCAGATGTACAGAGAAAGAAAGCTTGGCAGCTATCTAAAGGCCAAGATATTTAAACTTCTATGCTGTCTCAAGTGATTCCCCAAGCAGGGTCAGTATCTGTGGTTTATAAGCTACAGTGATGGAAGTTACTGGTTGAGAAAGTGAGAAGAAAAACATAGTTTTAGCCTTTTTGCATTGAGTAATAATTTCAGCTGTAAGAGATTGCACTGGAGTATGTCGAAGTCTTGTTGCAAATCGGTGCAAGCAAGCACAAGTGAAGGTCTGGTTGTGTACAGCACAGTGTTGCCTGCAAAGAGATGCACACTTGCCACATTAATATTAGCGTTTATGTTATTGATATAGATGGTGAAGAGGAAGGGTCTAAGGATAGATCCTTTTGGTATGCCTCTTTACAGGGTTTTAAGGGAAGGGGTGTCGCCTTGAACTTTTACTTGTCATTTCCTTCCCAGGAGGTAGCTACTAAACCATTTTAGTGCAGTGAGATTGAGCCCGATTTTGGATAGCATGGTTAAAAGTATGCCATGGTCAGCCATGTCAAATGCCTTACTTAGGTCCAGGAACATGGCACTGATATAGTTTTGGTGTCTGGTTGACTTTCCAATCATTGGTCACTTTTGCCAATGTGGAGACAGTACTATGCTTAGGCAGAAGCCTGATTGGAGAGGGTTGAGCAGATTGTGAGTTTCTAAAAGTCTCTCATTTGACTGTTAACAAGGTTTTCAAGAAGCTTAGATAGTGTGGGCAGTAATGAAATAGGTTGGTAGTTATTGAGATCGTAGGGTCATCTGATTTAAAAAGCGGGATGACATGGGCTACTTTCCATTGGCCAGGTAACAATCTTTGATAGAGGGATAAGTTGAACAGGTGAGTAATAGGAGCGACCAAGTAGTGGTACCCCACTTTTAAGAATAAAGGTTCATGGAGGTGTGCTCCCACACTTTTTTTGACATCCAAAGCCAGAAGAAACATGGAAACATAGTAACATAGACTTTGATGGCAGATAAGGAATGCTTGCCCCACCTAGTCTGCCCATTTCTCTACCTACAGGATAAGCTGCAGATCCTATTTAACCAACAGTCTATTTCTTCCTAACCCCACAAAATTGCCTTATGTCTGTCCCATGCATTCTTGAATTCTCCACAGTTTTAGATCACACAACTTCCTTAGGAAGGCTGCTCCATCGTCCACCACCCTCTCTGTGAAAAAAACTTCCTCACATTGCCCTGAGATGTCCCCTCTATCTTCAAATTGTGTCCCCTTGTTCTTGCACATCTCTTTTCTGAAAAATGCTACCCTTTTGGACTTTGTTGATTCCACTGAGGTACTTAAAAGCTTCTATCATGTCCCCCCTCTCCCTCTTTTCCTCAAGGGTATACATATTAAGCTCCTTTAGTCTCTCCTCATATGGCTTCTCTTGCAGACCCTGCACCATTTTAGTTGCCTTCCTCAGGACTGTCTCCATCCTGTCTATGTCCTTGCAGAGATGGGGTCTCCAGAACTGGACACAGTATTCCAGATGGGGTCTCACCAACTATCTGTACAGAAGGATAACAACTTCCTGTTTCCTGCTGGTGATGCCTCTCCCTGTACATCCCAGTATCCCCCCAGCCCTCCCTACTGCCTTCTCACATTGCTTGCTAACCTTAAGGTCATCTGATATGATTACCCCCAGGTCCCTTTCCATTTTGTTGTTGTTGCTACCTCCCCCATTGTGTAATCTTCCCTGGTTTTTGTTTCCCAGTTGCATTATTTTGCACTTCTTTACATTGAATCCAAGCTACCACACGTCTGACCATTACTCCAACCTTGCCAAGTCCCTTCTCATTCTTTCAATGCCTCCTTGTGTATCAACCCTGTTGCAGATCTTTGTGTCATCAGCAAAGGGGCATACTTTTCCTTCCAGTCCTCTGCAATGTCACTTATAAAGACATTAAAAGGACTGGACCCAGTCTGAACCGGTACCCACTATTAACCCCTCTTTCTTCAGAGTGGACTCCATTTACAATTACCTTCTACGTCCTGTTGTCCAGCCAATGTTTTACCCAGACTACCACCCTGGGACCCCTCCCAGCCTGGTTAATTTGACTATTAATCTTTTGTGTGGGACTGTGTCAAATGCCTTGCTAAAGTCTAGGTAGGCCATGTCCACAGCCCCTCCCTGGTCTACTACTTTGGTCACCCAGTCAAAGAAATCAATTAGATTCATATGACATGACCTTCCTGCTGTGAACCCATGCTGCCTTGGGTCCTGTGCCCCACTGGCCTCTAGGTACTCAACAATTCTTTCCTTCAGAAGTGATTCCATCACTTTCCCTACCACAGAGGTCAAACTGACAGGTCTGTAGTTTCCTGCTTCTGTCTTGCTCCACTTTTGTGAAGGAATCACATCCACCTTCCTCCAGTCCTTAGGTACTACACCATCCTCCCATGATTTGTTAAAAATGGTAGTCAGTGGTGTCACTAGTTCTCTCCTTAATTCTTTTAGAATTCTGGGGTGAATTCCATCAGGCACCATTGCTTTGTCCACCTTCAGTTTTAGGAGTTCTTTCAGATCCCTTTCTTCTGTGAAAGAACTGGGATCAACTCCCCTATCACGAGTGCTTCTGTTAATTGGATTAGGCACCTCCCCCTTCTCCTCCTCTTTTGTGAATACTGAGCAGAAGTATTCTTTCAGTATCCCTGCTTTTTCACTGTCCCTCTGCCCACCCACCATCCATTCTGTTCAGCCTCACTATCCCTCCCTTTGTCTTTCTACGCTCCCTGATATATCTATTAAAGGTTTTATCCCCCTTCTTAACTGAGTTAGCTATCTTTTCCTCAGTTCTCTGTCCTGCTCCTTCTGTGTTTCCTTATACTTCCTAAATGCTATCTTTTCTCCTAACCTTCACCATCTCTTTTCAGAACCACAGTGTTTTTCTTTTGTTTTGATTTGTTTGTTTGCTTTACACAAAGGCTTGTTGCCTCTGTGATGGCAGTTTTGATGTTTTCCCATTGTTGCTCCACCTCCTTCTAGCCTCTTGCTAGTGCTTTTCTAAGGCACTCTCCCATCTTGCCATAGTCAGCCCTCCTGAAGTCCAGAACCTTCACTTTTTATGGCTTGACTCTGTAGTTGCGTTATCATGAACCACACTGTTTGGTGGTCACCTGTTTCCAGATGGCTACCCACTTCTAGGTCTGAGATCCTCTCACTATCCCCATTTGAGAGTATGGGTCTAAGATTGCTTCCTCATGAGTGGGTTTCAAAACTAGCTGTCTGAGGCATGCCAACCTGAAGGGTATCGACAATGGCCCTGCTTTTGGATGTGGCTGCAGCAAAGGTGCTCCAGTTAACATCTGGCATATTCAGTTCCCCATCAACAGTATCTCCCTTTCTCTGCCATCCTAAGGATGCCTTCTATCATATCCTTGTCCATTCCTCCCCTGACATGGAGGTCTGTATACAAACCCTGTGCAGATTGTGGTGCCATTTCCAGTCTCTAAGGTGACACAGTGCCTCCTCTCCTCCTGTTTGTCATCCTGCTTGTATGTGACAGTACTGAAGTAATTTGGATGCAGGCTTAGTGAAGGAGGAGGGTAAGGAAGTGGTGGCTGGGTCCCATAACTGATCATGCAGGTTGTGAGACAGAAGCATCAATGTGAGCCCTGCTGATGTAAAATGATTGTTTAATTCGGTTAAAATATCCTGTTTGGTGGTATAAACAGAATTGCCGTTTATGATTTTAGAGGGTAGGGATGATCCATGGTTATGTCCCTCTATAACTTTCAGGATTTGCAAGAAATCAGCTGCATTGTGCTTTGAGGAGTCCAGAGCAACCTGGAAGTAATCAGGTTTGGTGGCCCTAATGAGCTCAAACAGTGATTTCTTGCAGCTCTAAACAAGACCCAATCAGCATTCAACTTGGACTTGCACGCCTTCTTCCATAGCGTGTCTCTCTATATAGTTCCATCTTGAGAGAGGGATGAACCAGGGGCAAGAGCGTTTCCTTTTCTCCATTTTACTAGGGGGCATGCACATTTATCACCTCCATAACCAATTTCAAGAATATATTGTAAGCTTCAGAGATGATAGGTGCAAGATAGAAGTCTTGCCACCTGATTGATGCTAGCTCTGACAGGAAGACTGAGGATTGAAGTTAAGCAGTTTTCTTTTGAGGGTGGGGGAGGAGGTGGCAGCCTAACAATGGTCTGTATGCATGCGATCACCCTGTGGTCACTTAAATCGTTGTGGAAGACTCCAACAATGCACAATTACGTGGCTTATTGACCAATATTACATCCAGTAGGGTACTTTTATCTGGTGTTTTTTAGATTGGGGTGATTGAGTTCCTGGATTAGTTGAGAGAGGCTATAAGTATCACACCAGTCTTTGACTGCTTTGAACAAGGGGAGTGCAGTCCAGGTTAAGGTCAGCCAGGATAATCGCTTCATAGTTAGAAGCTTTCAGCAACTTGCTCAAGTATTCTAATAACTGGAGACCACCTGAAGGGGGTCTATAACAGCCAGTGTTAATAATAGGCTCACTGGATTATAAAGAGATCTTTAAGGCCAAACTTTCAAATTTTTAAGGGCAGTTGTGAGTCCACTATGGAAACAACAAATTTGTCTATAACATATATAGCGACTCCCCCTCCTTGCTTGTCTATTAGTTCTGTAAACATTGTAAGAGGAATGTTAATGGTTAGATCAGGCGTGGCCCTTTTGCCAAGATTCAGAAATCACGAATACATCAGGTTTGGTATGACACATCCAGGCCTGGATGTAGTCGATACTTTTAGTAAGCTGCAGGCGTTGACATGGAGGAAGCTTAGCCCTTTTAATTTTAATAGGTCAGAAGGGGCATCGATCTAAGCGGGAGGACCAGGGTTAAGTTCTACTGTATGTTCCCTGAGCAGAAGAACAAAAGGAGAATTAACTTTCTAAGTCCACTGAGTAGTGCTCTTTTTGTGAGGCGCTGCCTCCTTTTATGGACGGAGGGCACAGAAGGTGTGGAACAAAGGAAGTTATACAAGTAGGAGATGCTGGTAGCGTAAGGGACCACATGGATTGGAATATGCAGAGAGGATGAGGAATACAGATTTCAGCAATCTAAAAGAGATTGTACTCTGTGGAGTAAGGTATCGGTGCGAGTGGAACAGTGCAAGGCTGATGGGGGTAGTATACAGGGCTGAAGAGTAGGTGAGGCTCTGGCTGGGAAGTAAACTCAGAGGAAGGGCAAGGACCAGAAATGCCCAAAGTGGAATAGAGTACTGCGATATGGGGTTCTTTAATATCATTTTTGCCCCAAGGCAGTGTATAGGGATAATGACCAGGAAGGCAATTGCAGTAATCACTGAATTAAGTGATGTCAAGTAAGGGTAAGTAAGGCTGTATACAGAAATGAAGGATTCAAGTAGCAGGAGTAAATAAGGCTTATGGGTAGTTAGCACAGTAGGAGTTGCTTCTGAGGTAAGGAGCACTGCAAACACAGTGATAAAGCCACAAAGGGACAAGCATTTTAGTAAGGAGGTTATGAATTAGGGGAAGACAAACAGTAAAAAGATAATGGGGTGGGAAGCATAGACCTGCGGGAAGATTGAGGGATGTTCATGTCCCTACTCTGTACGGCAGGGGAGGGGGGAGACTGAGCTGCAATTGGTCAAATAACACTGCAGAGAGGTGCCTGAACTGCTGCAAGCTTATTTAAAGAGTGCCAGGGGAGGGTGAGTGGGAGAAAAAATCTCAGGTAGAATGGGGCTGGTGAGAGAGTGGCAGAGGCCAAAAAAGCAGCTGATAAGCCAATCAAGGAGAAGCCAGGCTGTGCATGCAGCCAATTGTTGGAGAGCTCAGTTATGGTGTCAAAAATTGAATCCAAGGCACAATGCTGAGCGCTGTACCTGGTGCAAGAGTCTGTGCAGCTTTTGAGATAGCGAGCAACGGCAGAAATGGAGAGCCACCCCACTAGTGGTAAGTGCCTGATCAAGGGATGAACTGTGAAGACTGACTTGCAGGGTGCAAGTTAGACTGACTTGCAGGTTGTGGACCAGAAGTAAGAGCCCTCTAGTGGAGGGAGGCGATTAGCTTCAAAGGGAAAGATGGCTGATAAGGTCAGCACAACATGTGATCACCACTAAATAGGTGACAGTTAACTAAATGTGGTGGTGGGAGCAGTGGGCCAGCCAACATGAAGCACTCTTCCACAGGAATAAAATGTAGTTTGAAATGGGTGCTCCTTCCAAGTACCTGAAAGTGGGTCACAGCTCAACTTTCAGCCAGGGGAGGGCAAGTTTCAGAGTGGTCCTCATGACCACCCATGTCGCCCCGGGAAGAGCTGCAGAGTTATAGAGAGAGGAGGTCAGGTTAAGTACAGATATGTGGGGGTGGGACAATGGTGGGGAGGAGAGAGGGTTGCCATGGGAATAGTGGTGGGCACCAGAGAAAAAACAATCCTGGGCTGGAATTACTGGGTAGAGAACAATACAGTGCAGTTTTCTACAACTTTACTTTTTGTTTTCCCCAGATGAGTTAACTCAGTAAATCTGCTGATCTAAACACACGCATACAGGGGGTTAAGCCTCAAAGCACACTCAAGAGGGCTAGACCCAGTTCGAGTACAATTAAATCACAGCACACTAAGTAAAGCTGTGTGCAAAAAATGTGTCAGATAAAATTGAAGCACAATTAAAGCTGTGTAAAACTTGAGGGAGGCAAGCTATGTGCTAGATAAAATACATTAAAGTGCAGCTCTACTAAATTAATTAAAGCACACGAATTAAGACCATAGAAGTCAAAGCTATGTGCAAGCTAAAAACATTTAAAATGCAGCTCTGCCAAATTGATGAGCTTTAAAAGCACACTCGACTATGCCCAATTTCATGAGTGAAATAACTTAATACACTCAAGTGAAACCAGTGAAAGCCCTTGGGAGCTGGGCTGAATAATCTATCTGCACTGCTTTGCCGACAACTACTAAGGCAAGCAGTTTCAAAGTTAAAACCCCATTTGAAAAGTTATTTTGGCACCAAAAGTTCCAATGGTTCACTCCTCCACTGGAATAAAATGTAGTTTGAAATGGGTGCTCCTTCCAAGTACCTGAAAGCGGGTTGCAGCTCGGCTTCCAGCTGGAGGTGGGCAAGCTTCGGAGTGGCCCTCACAACCACCCACATCATCCCAGGGAGAGCAGAAAGCAGGTTGCAGCTCGACTTTCAGCTGGGGGAGGGCAAGCTTTGGAGTGGCCCTCACAACCACCCACGTCATCCCAGGGAGAGCTGAAAGTGTGTCTCTGCTCGACTTTCGGCCAGGGGAGGGCAAGCTTTGGAGTGGGCCTCACGACCACTTATGTTGTCCCGGGGAAAGCTGAAACCAGGTTGCAGCTCGACTTTTGGCTGGAGGATGGCAAGCTTCGGAGTGGCCCTCATGACCACCCACATCGTCCCGGGGAGAGCTGAAAGCAGGTCGCAGCTCGACTTTTGGTCAGGGGAGGGCAAGCTTCAGAGTGGCCCTCACAACCACTCACGTCATCCTGGGGAGAGCTGAAAGTGTGTCACAGCTGACTTTCGGCCGGGGAGGCAAGCTTCAGAGTGGCCTCACGACCACCCATGTCATCCCAGAGAGAGCTGAAAGTGGGTTGCAGCTCAACTTTCAGCTGGGGAAGGGCAAGCTTCCGATAAGTAATAATTATCCCTCTTATGGTTGCTTTAAAGGCATCCCATAATTGGGAAACTGTGGTTTGTCCTGAGTAATTATAAAACCCAAACTCCTTTATTGCTTGTTTCACATCTATGACAAAATCTTAGTTATTTAGGAATTCATTGTTGAAGGACCAGTTTCTTGTATAAAGTCTATCTGGAGTTTTAATCTTTAAAGTAGTATTAATTAAAGCATAGTCTGATATTATAATTGATTGGATCTCTGTTTGTCTTGTGTTATGTACTAGACCTGTTGATATCATGATGTAATCAATTCTTGTGAAAATTGTGTTCTTTTTATCAAAATGTAAATATTCTCTCTTAAGCTGATTTAAATATCTCCCGCTATCTATTAGGTTTTCCAGTTGTAAAAACAATATTCAATTTCTTTGACGTACTTCAATTTGACTGAGTAGGCTTAGATTATTTATCCAATATAGAACCCATCATAGCAGTAAGATCACCTGCTAAAATCACATTATTTTCTTGTAGTTCATGAAGTCTTTCAGCAATGGCTGCCAAAAACATCTCATATTGAGAAAAAGGTGCATAAACTTTTCCAATTACCACTTCTTTACCATGCAAATGTGCCTTAATAAGAATTCTTCCATTATTGTCCTTATATTGGTCTACAATTTTTATATTCAATCCCTTCTTAGTAACTATTAACACGCCATAACTTCTTTTTGTACCTAAATTGTATATTAGGTGAAACATCCATTTAGTTTTTAATTTGACTATTTTTTTTTCTAAGTGAATTTCTCGAAGGCAGATTACATTAACATTTGTTTTTTAAGATACAGTATGTTAGGATTCTGGCTCTTTTAATGGGAGAATTAATCCCAGTCACATTAAGTGTAGTAGATTTAATAAATTCCCAATTAGCCATAATTGTACTTTATTTTTCCAATGATTTGCTTTCCACAATATAGTTGTTTACCATGGATGTCCACCTATTTAGAGTTGTGGTTCAGTAAATAAAAATCTTGTTTTGCCTTGTACTGTATTTTAATAAAGTTCTTCTCCTTCCATAACAAAAATAAAATTTCATTCATTTTTTTGCAGCGTTTTCTCTATTGGTTTCTCAAAATATCTGGTCACTTTAATGCATATTTTCCTTGTACTTCTCTTTTGGCCCCAACATGTTCCCTCAATCCTCCCAATGCCATTCATTCATTCCTTTTAAGTATTAGAACATAATCACAATACACCCAAACGTAGTTCACTTGAACTGCCTGCAAAATCCTTCCTTTTGCAACTACCTCTTCTTGTCATCTCCCCCGCTTACATTGATTTTATTCTAGCATTTAACTTAAAGTTTTCAGTGGAAAATGTGGACATTTCTTTTAATACTTCTTGTGATGAATCATATACATTTGTTCACTGTCAATCTCATGGGAAATATTGTCGATTGCCCTTATATTATTTTGCCATAGTTTTGTTTTAATGGAGTTATATTTTCTTCTTTCTTGAACTAAGTCTGGTGGTAAGTCATTAAATATTGTGACTGTGGATCCCATTAGATTGATTTTATTCTTTTATAGACATCAGACATAAGAGGTATCATTGTCTTTTAACTGTAGAAACTTCATTATAACCAGTCTAGCTGGTGCAGTGTTATCTTACCTTTCTCTTAGACCCCTGTGTATCTGGTGATTTCAAAATTAACATTTAATGGGTCTGTGTCTAAACAGGCTTCTGCTATTTGTTGAAACATCTCTTGTAGTGATCGGGTTTCATCCCAGTTTTCAGGCACCCCTAGTTTTCTAATATTTGTTCTCCTTGCTCTGGTTTCGAAGTCAAGGATTTTTGCTTTCAAGTCTTTGTTAAACAAATCTATGGCATTTACTTGGCATTGTAAATGCAATTGCTCTTCTATTACTGCTTTTACTGACTTTTGTAATTGGTGAATTTATTTTGTTTTTACTCCTCATGTTCTTTTATTACGTTTTGTGTTAGGTTAAAATATTGCTCAAGTTTCTCCTGTTTTCCCATTAGTAAATCCATTTTTTGTGTTATAACCTTCATTTGACTGATTAGTCCAATCGCTCAATTTGGTGATGCTTCTGCTTTCATCAACTGTGGGATCTCACTCATATTAACATTAGCCCCATTTTTCACTTCGCTTTCCGGTGAAATTGCCTGTGAATTAACAAGTAGCTTTACCTCATTGTCATTTGTACTTTTCCCACCATTTACTTTTTGTACTGTGGTATTTGATTTTTGTACATTCTCTTTTATAACAGTGCGAGAGCTTTTAAAGAAATCAGGGCTTACCGTGGTAATGTCAAGAATGGACTCAAAGTCTGAAAAAGATGGTGACTGTTGTATATTCATAGTGTCTCTTTTGTTTATCATTTCCAAAGCCTCCTCATTTTCTTCATCATTCTTTTCTTCTCCATCCATTGAAACTTGTGATTTTGCTCTAGTTCCATCTTTTAATATGTCATCCATTTCCCCTCTCAGGCTAAGCTGTCTGTAAATTCTCCTTTTCCAACGCTTTGAATTTTAAACTTTCTACCTTTGTAGGGGAGCTGATTGCTTTTGGTCAATTTAAATCCTCTTCGTCCAGTGTACTTCTGAACACTTTCAGTGGTAGTTCTTTTCCCTCCTTCACTGACTCTGTTTCCACCCCTTGTTCCTCCTCAGGTGAGTCCTGATTTTTTGATTTATTAAAGATGTTCTGGTTTCTGTCTGACTCCAGTATAAGTGGTCTCTTCATTAAAGGATTCAAACTTCATGGGTTTAGTTTTTTATATTCAGCTGTTACAGACCTCTGCTCTGTCTGTTTTGTCTTTCCCATCTCTTTTTGCAACTTGTCCAGCTCACTGTTTTTCTCCAACTCCAGTTTCTCGAACTGCTGTGCTTCTGGTGTTTGATTCAACATCTTCCCATGTTGCATAAAAACCAGAAACAGGTGCGTTGTGTTGCCTGTCATTGGTATTCAATTGCCCACTGAAATTACTATTGTTTTTTGCTTGGTTATTCAAGAAGCGTTTCTTGTCTGCATTGTTTTGTTCGGTTTAAATTTTGTTTGGGTCATCATATTTTTCACATCTTTTTTAGGTGTCATTATTTCAAAGTTAAGTAAATCTTCTGTATCCTTCTTAAAAGTCTCTTCCTCATTAGTATTTGGCTCTGAAACATAGAACATCCCCAAATACCACTTTGTTAGCAAGGTTGTGGATATTTCCACTGGAGGGAGAGTGCAGCAGCTTCAGTACTCATGTGCGAACACCAAGTCTGCCATGGCGCCATGCACCTCTCTGATATCCTGCACACACTTTCATCCTGTGTCGGAGGAGTGTGTGTGTGTGTGTGTGTGTGTGTGTGTGCGTGTGTGTGTGTGTGTGTGTGTGTGCGTGTGTGTGCTTGTGTGTGTGCGTGTGTGTGTGTGTGTGTGAGTGTGTGTGTGTGTGTGTGCGTGTGTGCGTGTGTGTGTGTGTGTGTGTGTGTGTACTCACATGGTCACATTCCAGCTATGTGTGCACATCTATTTTCATTTTCGCAAGATGTTGCTATCTCTGTCTTCTTCCCGACCTTTGTCACCTCTCAGCTCTCTTACTATGCCCTGTTAAGTAGTCCCCACCTGAGGACTCCTCAGCTTATTCACTCCTACTTTCGCTTTTCATACCCATCACCACCATTTTGGTTTTCAGCTTCTATTCTTACCTTGCCTATCGTCACTTTTTCTCATAGATCCTCATCTTATTTTCTTTCCTCATATATATATCCCTATTCCCTTACCACTCAACTAATTTAACATTTTTGGGAATGCTATGCCTGTAGTTCAATAGGAGAACAACCAGCCATGCCCCCTTCCTGAGCTATATAATCAGTTCCTCCCAGCCTCCTTCTGAAGCATTTGCTGTTTGTGGCCAGAGGCTCTGCTTGAAAGCTCCATGAGTACTGTCTCCCCCACCTCTTTCTGCTGCATTTGTCTCCTGTCTTCCCTTGTGCTTGGATTTCTGCTGGCTTGTACAGGGCTCTCTCTGCCTGTTTCATGCTTCTCCTACTCTTAGTCAGTATTTACCTCTGCCTGCAGTCTGTCTGTGCTTACCTCTCATTTGTTTATTTTTGCTCCCTCCAACTCCCATGCTGTGTTTGCTTTTTGTTTATTTTGGGCTTTTCCAGTTTTTGTAGTGTCCCATTTATTTTCTACTTAGCAATCCTCAGTTTACCTGCAATTGTTATCTGTATGCTTCAGCTCAAACCGCTGTTTTCCCTGGCTCTGCTGTCTCCTTGCTTTTCCACCTTAAATGTTTGCACCTAGTCCAGGCTTCATTCTGCTCCCAGCTAGCTGCCACTCCCTGCTGTGCTATGATGTTGCTCAGCACTCCCTGCTGTACTAGGTTGTTTCTTAGCTACTCTGATCAGTTCATTCAGTCAGCTCTGCTCATAACATTCAGTATTGTTATTCAATGTGCTCTGCTCAATTCATTCAGTGTTTGCTCAGTCTGGCAGCTACTACTCCAGCTTTCAGTATTGCACTGCTCTAGTATATTCATGTTGCTGTATTACTATTCTGACACAGCTTACAGTTGCAGGCATTTTAGCAGTAAGTTTCTGAATGTAATTATTCTAAACCTTTCAGTCATTATTTTGCTTGAACTGTCCACATTACCCTGGCAGCTTGCTATCATATGACTCTGTTCTTAACTAGGACCTTGCCTGTAAAAGTGCCTCTATTTTTGGGGGGTCCTACCCACTAACTTTACAGTTGCTGTTTGGTCTCATGGTGCTCAACTTGTGGTTTCCCTATTATTCCCACAGTGGGGGACTATGATGTCAGAGCGGGGCATTATGGCTCCAAGTAGCAGGTGCATGCTTTTATGTAAGCTATATGATTTGCCCTGCTTCTTTGCCTACATGGCTTTTCAGTTGTCCATGCTTAAATGCATTTACCTCACAGCCTTCATGGCTTTCAATATATTTATGGCATTTTCATTACTGCATTGCAAATACTTACCACCTTGCAAATGCTCCTTACTGGAATAACCTAACTCTGCCTTAATGGCATTTCAAGGATTCTTGCCAATCATATTAATTTACTGTTCATGCTGAAACCATAGAAATCATCTGTTAAACTCATTAATTTATTATGTTAAGCTTCATTGATTCAATCACTGGCATCACAGCCCTTCACTACCTAAACACCTATCTCCTATGTCACCATTAATTTGGCTTGCTTAGTGGAATTGGTTGACTTGCTTTCTGCTGGCTGCTACTACTATCAACTGGCTCACACTGTAGCTCCCTACCTCTCTCAGGCACTGGTTTTGCCCAGCCTCCTCATCACTAACCTGCTACCTAATCCACAGCTGCTGGCTTTGCCTGGCCTCCTCATCAGTAATTTACTGTATTACCTAATCTACAGCCACTGGCTTTGTACAGCCTCCTTCTATGTGGCACATTGAAGTTGATTCATGCTCTCAGTCATACATCAGAGGCATGCCAACCATGCCCATTACTTTTTCTGGCACTGGGCTAGCCCTGCAGCCTATGGTCTCACTCTGCACTCACAAAGTCCACATCTTGAGCATGTGAAATGTGGGGTGAGGTCCTTCTCATCTGGCCCATAGTGGGAATGTCCTCACTCCAGGTGGAGCTCCAGTTGTCTAACTCATTGGTGGCACCTACTGATGTAGAATTTAAGACTTCAATTGTGAGGGGTGGGGCATCATCTGTCAGGGGCCCCTTTAGCTAGCCGAGCAGGTTCGGTGGCACCTTCTAAGCTATTCTCCTTATGATTGCCTCTGGTTCACCCAGTTTGTTCTTAGATTGGTAGGCCAGCTGAGTATCTCAGCGGTCATCATTTCCTCTGCCTGCCTTGAAAGTGGTACCACATCATGTATCCCATGTTGCAGAGGCATCTCACAACCCTGCAAGGTGTTCCCATTAGAGGGATAGAGTGAGAGTTGTCCTCCAAATTGAATATTTTCCACCCCCAAGATTGGCCTTCTAAACTGCAGCAGAGCCCTCACTAACCAAATACCCTAAAACCCAGAGGGAAGGTGACCTAGGCTTTGGATCCCCAGAGATTTCCTCCTTTAAAAGGGTTTTTTCCTCTCCTCCATGCCAAAGTCATAACATGTATTAATTTATTTATTTATTGAATAGAATCAGAATTACAATCCTTTGAGTCATGGAGTCTTTTGCAAAGGTGCCACATCAGTTAAAAAAGGAAAAAAGTACACATACACAACTAATATCATATAATACATAGTCATACAGCACAGGAAGATAAACATTGGAGGGTTACATCAGCAGGGAACTTAAAGAAGGTCCCAGGTCAAAGTTAAGAAAATATGATAAGATACTGTTTCTATACAGTGGAATTGGGGTGCCTGGGAGAGACAAATGTGGGAGACAAAAGAGAAATTATCTTACATCTGTGGGTTTTCTTACTGTGTTAGTGTAAGTACCTGATTACAATATGGCTCCAGCTGAGGGTCTGAGAGGGAGGTGGAATCATTAAAGGAGGTGGGAGTTTATTTACAGTCATAGGTTGTGGAGTCAAGGAGTAGGGTCATGTGATCTGTTTTAAATTGGTAGAGACTGGGGACCAGGGAGATGGAGGATGGTAGGCTGTTTAGCCACAGTGGAGCATGATCTTGGGAGGACCTTTGCCAAGTGATGTTCTACAGTGAGATACTAGGAGGGTGGAGTTGGCAGAGTGCCTATGGGCCCTCCTGTACATGACTATGAGGATAAGTGGGTGGAGGCTGATTGGTGCTTGCTTGAGTTGTATCATTTTTGCAAGGAGGCAGGTGTGGTACTTAAACCTGCCTTGGAAGTTCAGCCAGCCACTATGTTTATAAAGTTCACATGTGTGAGTTAACCTGTCACATCCAGAGACCAAGTAGCAGGCTTTATTGAGGATGAGGTTGATGCTGTGTAGGGCAGTTTGATCAGTGGACCCATAAATCACTATTCCATAGTCCAGCAAGGATAGAATAGAGGAAGGCACAGCAAGATGCATGGCCTGTGGGGGTAGGCAGTGCTTATGTCTGTACAGGATCCCCAGCCTGGTGTTATCAGAGGAGGAGAATTGTTGTATGTGTGAGTGGTAGGTGAGCGAGGTGTCCAATGTGACTCCCAGGTATTTGAAGTATGAGACCTGTTCAAGTTTAGTGCCATGGGAGTTTATGACAATTAATGGCATGTGACAGAAAGGGTTCTGGTGGTGGGCAATGATCATGGATTTAGTCTTCTTGTAGTTAAGTATTAGGAGGTGTTCAGAGAACCAGGTTTTAAGTTCATTAAAGAAACCCTGCATGGCAGTTTAAAGTGAATTGGGATGAGGATGTTTCCAGAAGACTACCACATCATCAGCATAAAGCAGCAGCTTACTGCTGCAGGATTGAGGGAGGGAGTTCAGGAAGAGGGTGAAGAGTAATTGGCCAAGTATTGACCCTTGACTCAGGCTAAGACCGGTCTACTGGAGAAGATGGTTGCCTTGATTTTGACTTGTTGAGTCTGACCTGAGAGATAATCTTTGAACCAGGCAGTGACCTCTGGGGCAAAAGTCAGGGATGGAAGGGTGTGGAGAAGCAATGCATGACTGATGGTATCAAAAGCTTTGGTCAGATCAACGTAGAGTGCTCCTGCCATGGAGCCCTGTTCAAGGGCCTCATGTATATATGTTGTAAATTCAGTGAGGGCAGTGGAGGTGCTGTGGCCCCTCTGGAATCTGTGTTGTTCATGACAGAGCAGATTGTGTTTGGACAGGTAGTCTGTAAGCTGGTCCAACACTATTTTTTCAAGAGCCTTGGGGGGGCAGGATTGATATTGGCCTATAATTGCTAGTGGAAGTGGGGTTGCCACTCTTCAGGATAGGGATTATTACTTCTCTTTTCCAAGTAGTGGGGAATTGGCTGAGGCATAATGACAGGTTAAGTATTTTGGTGAGATGGGGCTGGGTCAGATCCAGTGTAAGCTGAATGAGATTGAGGTCCAGGGAATCACTACTATAGTGAGAGTTTGCCAGAGCTTTAGTGAAATAGCATTTTGCCTCATTGCAGGAGATGATTCATAGCTGGAAAAGGGTAGGGTTGGTGATGGCCGAGGTGTCAGTGGGACAGTTGGTGATAGGGTCAAAGAAGTTTGGAGGGAGGATATGAGTGAGGTCAGAGAAGGTGGTATTGAGGGTATTGGAGATAGTATTAAGGTCCTGGGAGGGAACCGGGTCTATTAGAAGCTGCACAGGGGTAGGGGATACAGTTTTCCCACAGAGTTCCTTAATATTGCTCCAGAAAATTTTCCTGGAGCCCCAGAAGGTGGTGAGGGTTTGCTTATAGTATGCAGATTTGACTTGCCAGGTAGCCCATGTGCATCTGTTTCTAGCCTCTCTGTACAGTTGTCTGTCCTGTGGGAGTTGGGAGTCAAGGGTCTTATGCCAGAGGTTATCTCTCTGACGCATTTGGTCTAGGAGGAGGAAGAGGGCATGTTGGAGCAGTGCTAGCCTGAGCAGTTTTGGTGAGGCAGGTAGTAATAAGGAAATAGTGAAATTTTTAGTGGGTATGACCAGGATTGGGAGGGTGCATATGAGGTGGGCTAACAGAGTGGGAGATAAATGTAGATGGAGGTCATGAGGGTAGCAGATGACAGGGATAAGGGGGTGCAACCGGAAGGGGGTCGGTGTAGCAGCACAGCGAAAATTGTGGGTGTAAGGGTTAATTACTACTGCAGGGCAGTAGCATGAGCAAGTAAGATGGAGCAACAAGGGGGGTGGGTATGTCGACAATCATTTGGTGACCCCAAGAGGGCATTATGAGGGGGCATGGAGGGTGACTGACAGTAGTACACCAGAAGAGTGGTAATTCCATAGTGGCGGTGGTGGGTGGTACAGCTGTTTGAGGGATCAGGGAGGTGATAAAGACAGGCACCAAGAGATGTGGGAACATGTTTTGCTGAGTATGTTTTTGTATGCATTTATTATGCTAGTGGCCACTAGTGGTGGACTACTATAAACTGCTGGTGGTGAAATGGGCTGATAGGTTATTTTCCGTCATCACGGATAGGTTATTTTATGTCGTCATGTGGTTCGATGGTCCCTATAAAGCAGAGCACTGACCAAGGGTGGTGGTGGTGGGGGCGGTGGGGTAGCTGATGTGAAGCGGTCAGTGGGGCAACACTCTATCCTGAACAGCAACAGTCACGATAAGGCACCTCCATGCAGCAATAGTGATTCTGTACCTGAACAAAACTTTGGCTCCTAGATGTGGGGGAGGGCTTCTCCAAAGGCCCTCATGACCTCCTAAATCCTCGGGGGGGGAGGTCGGCTGTGGAGGAAGGAGTGGGAGAAACACAGGCATTAAATAAGGTAAGGGAGGGGTGGGACCCCGCAGGAGGGCTGAGCTACTTTGGATTAGTTTTGGTTCAGTTTACATTTACAACTAATGTCCTAGCATCCTGTCTAGCAATGCCTGACTGAGCTGGCTGACTTGAGGTATTTTTGGAGCCAGTGGTGGAATTTATGGCCTCAGATTAAATTGCAAATAATTAGAAGCTCAGAAACATTTATAAAGCTGAAGCCTGGTTGAGCTGACTGACTTGAGGTATTTTTTAGAGCCACTGCTGTAATCTACAGCCTTAGATTAAATTGCAAATAATTAAATGCTCAAAACTTTACAAGGCTGAAACTGATTACAAATTAAGGTTCCTACACAGAAACAACACAGTTTCTGACTGGGCTTGCTGCATAAGGTAATCTCTGAGCCAGTGGTGGAATTTTGCAGCCTGAGATTATATGGCATTTAAAATAACTACTCAGGATCTAAGCAAAGCTGATGTATTTTAGTAAAATTTAAGTAACTGCCCAGAAACATCATAAAGTTAAGCAATAATAAGCACAGCTACTGTTTGTAAAAATGATGTCCACTTGTGCGCTGATATTTAAACCGGGCTAAAAAAAGGCACCAAAACAGCAGTCTTTGTCCCCTCACTCTGCCCAGAACAGCAATGGTCACGATCAGGTGCCTCCATGCAGCAATGGTGATTCCATACCTGAACAAAGCTTCGGCTCTGAGCTGTGGGGGAGGGCTGCTCCAGAGGCCCTCATGACCTCCTAAATCCTCAGGGGGGTCGGCTGAGCAAAACTTCGACTCCTAGCTGTGGAGGAGGGCTGCTCCAAAGGCCCTCATGACCTCCTAAATCCTTGGGCGGTCGGCTGTGGTTGTTGATAGTATATTCCCTAGTTTTCTTAGGCAGGTTATGCTGTTGAGTGGAGATGGATTATGGCTCCACTCTCTGTTCCCTCTCTGCTTAGGAAGCTCTTATGTCATTACTGCTATCCATTTTAATCACTGCAATCCTGGCAATTTGCACATCTTATTTGTCATTCTTCAATTGTCTCGTTGCTGTTAATCTGCTTCTCAACCTTGTAGTCAGTGTTTACTGCTTGATACTCTTTTTGGGGCTCCTTCCTAAGGTACCTTTAGCCAAGGAAATCTTCCAGTGGCACCTCTAGGGGTTATCACAGTTGCACAAGCATAACAATAGTCTGGCTGCCTTTGAGCAACCAGCCACACTCCCTTCCTGAGCTATATAAGCAGTTCCTCCAAGGCTGCCTCTGAAGTATTTTTTCTTTGCCCCACCATTTTCCCATCATCCTCCTCCTCCAGTGGCATGTCTCTCTCCTCGGGGGGCTTCTTCCTAAGGTATCTTTAGCCAAGGGAATCTTTCCCACGACACCTCTAGAGGTGAAAACTTGCCTTCTGTACCCCTACAGGGAGATAATTCCCATAAAATAGAGAGTGCAAATGGCCAAACAGTTATCACAGTTGTACAAGCATAACAATATTCCCTCCTGAGCATGGAGTCATTATGTGTCCCAGAATGCCACCTTATTTGCCAGAAAAAGAAGACACTTTTTCAACAGAATCTTTGAAAAATTTAGCTTATCTAAGTGATGTCACTGTCATTCTTCACAGGCTCCAAAGCAATAAGAGCCTTGGAGAAGATCCCTTTGTACATCCTTTACCTTAGGAACAACACTCATTTAATAAGTGACACCCTCACATTGTTAGGACTTGTACATCCTGTCACAATGCATACAGTAGTCAGTTACTCCCTTTATAAGCAGAGCTTAGCTATGAATCACACTTATTTGGCCTGTACTGCAGGCAGGCAAATCACCTTTATTCATTTGAAAACTGGTAACTAGGAGAGGCACACTGAGCCAAGGCTGATTTCCAGGTGTGACCTGGGGAAGGGGGAACAGGAAATACAGTAATAAAAGCATACACAATATTAATGATTGGTACAAAATAAAGTATAAATGGAGAAAAATGTAGCATACTATAATACAAGTGCACATAAAAAGTAAAAGGAGCTAAGTGATGGTATAATGAATGGCTTTGATATACAAATAGGTGGAATGAGTGGCAGTACAGATGCAGAAAAGGAAGAATACTGATCCAGGCTGAGATAGAATGCAGGAGGAGGCCCAACAATTGGCATAGTAGGAGCTCCAATAGGAAGGGATCCACTAGGGAAATGACAAGAGCAGATGAGGGTGGGAAGGAAAGTATGGCTGGTGCCTAAAGGAGCCAGGGGAGTGAGGGAGATGGAGAGAGGAGGGCAGCAGGTTTCAGAGGGAGGAAGGGAAGATAATAGGAGCAGACTGACTGCCCAGCAGAGGAGTAAGGGTGGGGAAGGGAGAAGGTTTGAGGATCCCTGGAATGGAGGAAGTATGAGGCAGAGGGAATGGGAGAGAGGAATGAGGACAGATAAGAAGGAAGGGTCCCAAACCAGAATTTGGAAATGAAGGAGGCACAGTAGGATTAGCAATGTGAGGGTAGGGGGAGGATGGATAGGGAAGTGTAGAGGGCAGCAGTGATGATTACAAGGGAGCCGGTTGCATGGTGACAAAAGACAGTGCTGAGGGTGTTGAGTCTGGTAAGGAAAGAAAAGGGGGTGATGCCATAGATCACATCTGCATAGCTGAAAACCGGAACCACCATTTTGGTAATAAGTTCCTGGTGGACCTGATGAGACAAGCAAGTCATTTTTATGGTACAAGGTACTGAGTTTGGGATGGAGCTTGGAGTGAATGGAATCAATGTGGGCAGAAAAGTAAGCTTACTGTCTAGCCACACACCGAGATACTTGAAAGAAGAAACCATTGGTGGGGGGAGGATCCATTGAGGGTGGAGAAGACCGTGAGGGGGAGAGCCTTGCCAATTTCTGGCTGGTGCCAATCGTCATGGACACTGTTTTTTTGGTATTAACCCAGAGCTGGTTGGAGTGGAACCACCGCAGAACTTTTTTTTATTTATTTATTGAAATGTTTCACCAGGAAGGCACACTGAACAACAAGTTGCTCATCTCCTGGTGTGACCTGGGAGGGAGTACAATGAGGTTAAGAAAAATGGAGAGTATACAGATAATAAAAGAAGGGATGAAGAAGTAAATGATCATGTAATCTGCGTACATTTGAAGATGCAAATTGGTTCAGGCAGAGGGGAAGTCTTTCAAGAAAATGGAGCAGAGGATGTGACCCAGGATGGAGCCCTATGGTACCCCATACTGGATGGGTAGTGGAGATGACAGGATGCTTCCAACCTCTACTGACTGTTGGCAGCTCATGAGGTAGGAACAGAGCCATTCAAGAGGGGAAGTCAAGAGGTTGGCAGAGCTCAGCTTGTCCAGGAGGAGTGAATGGGCTACTGAGTCAAAAGATTTGGTCAGATCAACAAAAATGGTCCCCATGATGTACCTTTGCACTATCCTAGTGAGGATGGAGTCAGTGACATGCAGCAGAGAGGAGACAGTGGAGTGGTGTTTCCAGAAACCAGACTGGAAAAGGGAGAGGAAGCTGGATGAATAGAAGAAGTAGACAAGTTTTCTTGCAGCTTTGCAAGAGGGGGAGGAGGAAGATAGGACAGAAGTTTCCAAGGAAGGAGTGGACACCCCCTTTATGAAGAGGGGGAATTTTGTCAGTCTTCCATGACTAAGGAACAGCACAGAGGGAGGAGGAGGAGGAGAGGTTGAGGAGGTGAGTAAGGGGAGAGGCAATGGCAGGAGTCAAAAGGTGGAAACATTTAGGGTCCAGACCATCAGGGCTAGAGTTAGACAGGTTGAGAGAGTAAAGGGCTAGCAAGTATTCCTGAGTAGTAACAGAAGGTAAATGAAAATCTGGGTGGGGGAGGGGAGTGAACAGGAGGGTGGAGCAGGGGGTGGGGCAGGAGAGGAGTTACGAGGTGGAGGAGAGCACAAAAGTAGTGAAAAATGTGTTGCAGTAAGCAGCTACAAAGGGAAGTTCAGAGACAGGTGAACCATTAACCATGAGGACTAGAGGAGTGAACTGGGCAGGGGGAGTCAAAAAGGGGTGAGTTATCTTCCAGAGTTTGGCTGGGAGTTAAGATTGTTCTCATAGTAGGGAAGGGATCACAGATCTCCAGGTAGAAGGTCACCTGGGGGCCAGTGACCATCACATGGTATGGTTCAATTTGGCCACTACATCTAAATCCTCCCATTCCAAAGCAAAAATATGGGACTTCAGAGGAGGTGACTTTGATAAGATGGTCAACAGAGTTAATCTAGCCCTGGAAAAAAGAAACACAGGTGAGGGGGTACAGGCAAAGTGGGCAAGCATTGAGGATGCAATGCTTGAAGCAACATCCCATTGTGTTAGACAGAAAAGGAAGTGCAAAAGAAGAAGGAAACCACTTTGTTCTCAAATACAGTAGCAGAAAAGGTCAGAGCCAAAAGGCTGGCCTTCAGGAAATATGAGGGAACACAGTGGGATGAAGATAGGGAGACATACTAAACTGCCCTAAGGGAAACAGGGAAGGCAGTAAGACAGGAAAAGTCCCAAACTGAGGAAATACTAGCACGAACAGTAAAAGAAGGCGACAAGACTTTCTATAGATATATTAGTGAAAGGAGAAAGACCAGAGGGGGTATTGCTAAGCTCAAAGGAGAAAAGGGGGAATGTGAGGAGGAGGAGGACCCTGTAAAAGCATTTATCCTAAATAGATACTTTTGCTTAATATTTACTGAAGAGAAGGTAGGGTAGGGCCCACAGCTCAGCACCATGGACACAGGGGGGAGGGAGGTAAGCACTACTCCCTTCACAAAAAAAAGGGTCCTACAAGAGCGCGCTAAGCTCATGGTGGACAAGGCAATGGGACCTGATGGCATACATCCCAGGGTACTTAAGGAGCTAAGGGTGGAACTAGCAGAGCCATTAGCAGAACTGTTTAATGAGTATCTGAGCACAGGAGAGGTCCCAGAAGACTGGAGAAGGGCTAATGTGATCCCGCTCCACAAGAGTGGTAGCAGGGAGGAGGCAGGGAACTACAGACCAGTCAGTCTTACCTCTGTAGTGGGCAAGATTATGGAGGCCTCCTTAAGGAAAGGATAGTGCAACACCTGGAATCCATAGGGCACAGGATCCAAGACAGCATGGGATTACAAAAGGAAGGTCCTGTCAAACTAATCTCATAGATTTCTTTGACTGGGTAACCAGAGTGGTGGACCAAGGGGGAGCAGTTGATGTTGCCTACCTTGACTTCAGCAAAGCTTTCGACACTGTTCCACATAGAAGATTGATAAATAAGCTGGGTAGGCTCGGGGTGTCCTAAGTTGGTCAACTGGGTGGCAAACTGGTTGACGGGCAGAAAACAAAGAGTGGTGGTAAATGGTATACAGTCAGAAGAGATGCAGGTCACAGGTGAGGTACCTCAGGGGTCAGTCCTGGGACCAGTCCTCTTCAATATCTTCATTAGTGACATTGCAGATGGACTAGAGGGTAAGGCTTGTCTGTTTGCAGATGACACCAAGATCTGCAACAGAGTAGATGATCCAGATGGGGTGGGCAGAATGAGAAGAGATCTGGATAAACTAGCAAAATGGTCAGAAGAGTGGCAACTGGGATTTAATGCAAAGAAGTGCAAGATCATACACATAGGGAAGAGAAACCCTGAAGCCACCTATAGGCTGGGAGGGGGAGTTGCTGGCAGTCACAAAGGAAGAGAGAGACTTGGGCATCATCATCACTAATGACCTGAAATCATCCAAGCAGACCTCTAAAGCAGTAGGTAAGGCTAGGGGGATGTTAGGGTGTATTAGTAGGGGTGTCACAAGTCATAAGAGGGTGGTAATAATCCCTCTTTACAAGACACTGGTTAGGCCCCATCTGGAGTACTGCATGCAGTACTGGAGGCCACACCTTCACAAGGACATTAACCAAATTGAGGCAGTCCAGAAGAAGGGCAACCAAAATTGTGCAGGGACTGCATTAGAAGACATATGAGGACAGATTAACGGAGCTCAATATGTATACCTTGAGCAAAGGAGGGAGAGAGGTGATATGATCGAAACATTCAAACACCTTAAGGGCATTAACAAGGTGAAAGAGTCTAACATGTTTAAATATAAGAAAAATAGCAGGACAAGAGGACACAGCATGAGATTAGAGGGAGGCTGATTAAGGGGGAATGTGGGAAATTCTTTTTCACAGAAAGAGTGGTGGATGCATGGAATGGCCTACCTCAGGAAGTGGTGGACATGAATACAGTGAAGGGCTTCAGACAGGCATGGGAAAGGCATAAGGGAGCAATACAGATGAGTATGACTAGATGGGCCACTGACAGAGCAAAGGCCGATGGCACATTTATAAGGTAGAAAAAGAAATGGGCAGACTGGATGGGCCTTGTGGTCCTTATCTGCCGTCAACTCTATGTTTCTATGTTTCTAGTACTTGTATTAGCACAAAGGCCTGCAATGCAACTCAAACCATCCTGCTTTAACAACTGAGTTCCCCATGAATCTATATTATTACTTTCCCTCACTAGTTTTTTGCCTTTCTCCAGCATGGCAGGTCATGTATATAGCTAGGAAGTATTTAAGCAATAATATATGTACAGGGGTTAGATTAACAGTCTGTTAATCACCCCCTTGGGGCGTAATATGGCACGAGGTGTAGCCGAGTGCCATATTGCCCCAAGGGGGTGATTGACTGTTAATCTAACCCCTGTACATACATTATTGCTATTATTATAATGTTGAGAATTTTTTATTTTTAATTTTTGTGGTACAGTTCATTCAGACATACCTATTTTGATATTAAATAGTCCCTCCGCTTATAGAAACATTCAGTTTAATAAAGTTAATAAAACTCCATCTAAGAATAAGTGTCCCATTCCAGTATTTCCCTAGTTACTTTTTGTTCTCTTCCACATAATCATTTTTAAAAGCTGTATCCATTTAATATACAGCATGAAAGACTGTGACATCCTGTCCAATGGCTGCTGTGGCAATCAGTGGTAAACGGCGTTACAGATGAACTCCGACTCTGTAAGTGTTGATAACTGCATTTGGAGATGTATCATTGACTCTACCACTGCATGAAATTACTTTTGTAAAACAAGAAACCTAATGGTATTATTGCAATGTTTAAAAAGTAGAAACTTTGCTTCTGAGCATGTGCAGTAATGATGTATGTACTGCGTATGTTCAGAAGCAACGTTTCAACTTTTAATACAGGCCAATAATACAATTCCCCTAGTTCTTTTGCCAGTCTAAGTCAATAAATTTAGATCCTAAAAGGTGTACTTTCAGACCCTAATATGTATGTGAATAATGGAACTCGTCTCCCCCAGCTCTTCAGCGAACTCCAACAGAAACGGTTGGGAGACAAACAGGGACAGCAGGACTCGAATGGAATCCCCTGCCCCAAAAAAATATATGCTGTGTCAAGACTGAGAGGATCGTGGAATGGGACAGGTAACTGATAATTTAAAACTGACAGTTTGTAGCCGTGGTGAACTATAGAGGAACCTAGCACTGTGACAGCAGGCCTGATAGATGTGTGTGGAGGGTACCACATTTACAATATATAGCACTAACTTGTTGGGTGACAGTCTATTGAATTCCATAATGCTGTGTGATTTATGTGTGAAATTGGGGGCTAGAGATTTCTGACATGATGTTGCGAACCGTCAGGTCCGATGTCAGTAGTTAGTGGGTATGCACTGTGACACGTACACAAGGCATGCCTTGTTATGGATAATTTTTTTTTGTTTATTTATTCTACTGTTTTTTTTTTCTGGCTACTGTTGTTGACTATTTAGCAATAAGGTATGCTGAGGTCTGAGACCTCATACAGGCAGCCATTTTCTGACAGAAAATCCTGAGTCTCTAACAACTGACTGGCACTTGTTTTTTAAAAATGATGAAAAACAGCACACAGTGATCAGGCTGTACGTGCTAGGTTAACATGGGTTAATGTAACCCTGTTAGAACCATGGCAGCCAATCAGATTACTTTAAATTTCCCTGCCTTATAATAATCATGGATACAGCTGCCACATAATTATCATGACATTCCACAATTTTTGGCAAGACTCATGGAATTCAACTTAAAGTACTGATGTTATTTAGCAGTTTGTGGCCATTTATAACACAGACATCCTTAAGCAAGATGTGCACAGCCTCCTTTTAAGGTTTATGAACTTTTCAAATTTAATGGGGTTCATAACTTTGCAGTTTACATACTTTCAAAGTGTAATTTAAGAACTGATGAAACTTTGGCTAATTATACTTTTGTCCCCTTTAAAGCTAGAAATGTGATGTATGCCACATATAGCCACGTGGTATTGTAGTTTAAATGTTTCACATTTGGTGAAATGTGGGTATAGTCTGTAAAATGTAAAATAATGGAAATTTAAATTTTGGCAAAATATTTGACTACCTATAATGCATCTTCATTCAAGCTAGGAATCTAAAAGTTGGAACACATATACACGTGGTACATACCTGTACACCTTCCAAATGTCAAAACATTTAGATGAGTGTTTTTTTTTAATTATAGTAAAATAACTGACATTTTAAATTTGGCAAATGTTTGGCTACCTATAATTGATCAGCTTTTATAGCTTCAAACCTAAAACCTGGTACACATACTCAAGTTGTATGGTTCTTTAAGTAGTCCACAAGAGCAAGGCCTTCACAGAGTACTATTACAGTGCCACAGCAGTAGACAACATCACAAACAAAGGAAGCTTGGCAACCTGTGGCTGGCATAGGACTTTCAGAAACCACACTTTGGAACTGGATAATCATAGCAAAATCTTTACTTACATTAATTATTCCATAACAGATGATTACAAGAGTCGCCTCCCCACCCACACCTTCAACATTTCTCGTATGCATGCACTTTGTCAAGGATGTCAGTAGAGGCTGCACCCCCTATCTTATACATAGTAATTAAAGTGGCAGTGGATGAATAATTAATTGATAAATATATCACTGCAAGGTGCAGACTTCATGACATGTAAAGAAAACTGTAATAAAAGTGTACAACATATACAATATGTAAATTACATTCCCTATTAAAACCAATAAAAGAATTGGTTGAGGAGGGTTAACAATGGGGGGGGGAGACATGGGAAAAGACAAAGGCGAACATGTTTTACATAGATGTTTAAAAATACAATGCATCCATTTATTTACTGTACATTCATACAGTTGATTACATGTCAGTGGATCAAAGGCTCCAAAGTTAACTAGCATGTCCCCTGTTGTCAAGCTATTACTGCTTTTAATGCAGTGCCTTGCAAATCAGGGAGTCAACTATATTTTCTACATCACTAAATAACAGCACCAGACTTAACCAAAAAAATCTCCTATTTAAGAATAGGGTTATACAACTTACTGTATATATGACTTCCTTGAGGAGTTCAAACCTTTTGAAAAGGAGCTAGTTAACTTACATTGGCACTTTGTCTAACATCTGAGTAACCAATTGTCCAAGTCCCCACCTCGCTGACCCACACTTATTTTTCCAGTACCGCTGTATTGGAATGTGTGGTTTTTCCCACTCAGGCCCACACGTTTCCCCAATAAGTTATCCATGTCACCTCTCACTGTTGTCCCTAGGTATTCCTGGATTCTAATTTTAAAGGATCTTTTTGTTTTCGCTACATAGAATGCTGGGCAAGATTCACAGGTAGTAAGGTAAACTAGAGATGTGGTATTACAATTAAAATGGTGTCTGTTCTGTTTTCATGGAATTACCAGCAGCCTGGAAACTATTACCAGGTGCCAAGAGGCCATAACATTTGCAATTACCACACCTATGGGTGCTCAGTGGCAAAGACATAGGTGAATCAGGACTGACATTGCCTCTGGAGGGATCCTGGAAGCTCTTAGTAACTCTATCCCCTGCATTGGTTCTTCTCCTAAAACCATACGTGGTTTTTGTTGGACACACTCCTGTAGCTTTGCCTCAAACTCTAACAAGTGCCAGTATTTGTATAACTTTTCTCTTATCTTTTGGCATTGATATTTGATGATATTTCTGCTGCTGGTTATTAATTTGTTTAATGTGTTATTTTAGTTACAAATGTGTATGTACAAGTGCTTTGATAATTACTGATTTGCCCTTTTTAGAAATAAAGTTTCTATCTCTATCTATCTGTTTATCTATCTATCTATCTATCTATCTATCTATCTATCTAGGCCAAAGGTAGTTACAAAATTAAGAACATTGTGACCTCTTCTTCTATTCCCTGTGCCTCTTCTGCCAGTCCTTGCAAGTAGCAGGTCTTGTGTCACATCCTTCACACAAGCTTCCAGTTTGTTTCCACATTGCTGATTGTACCCTCATTCTGTAAGTCCATCCCTTAACTGTTTTGCTCCATCTAGATACCAGGGATGTGCTTATAAGGCATGAGATGGGTGATTGGAGGGTGGGGTTTACCACTAGACACTAGAGAGTGGCATTCCATATACAGAATGGGTGACCAAGGGTGGGAGCTGCCATTGGTGTGCCATTGATTGAGGGTGGCCAGCTGCAGTACAGCCATCCTGCTACCAGTGGGATGGGGCACAGGCTTAATGTTTATTTAAGATGAGGTTTTCAGCAGTGGCAAATAGTGTCACTTTGGGTGCTATTTACCATCATTGCAAACCTTAGGAAATGCCGCTGTGCCTGTATGCAGGAGGGGACTCCCTCATTTGCATGGATGCAGCATTATGGAAGCACCTGGGCACCAATAGGTTTAGTATTTGCTACAGGGGCCTCTAAATATAGCCTCCCTAAAAAACAGATGCAAACCTGGATAGCTCAGGGGCAGACCCCATTAGGGCTGGCATTAACTTTTGAATATCTGGCCCCAGGTTCCTAATCTCCTGGATGTCTTTGTTATGCCCCCTTCTCACTCTGATCTGTCCCCTTCACCCCCCTGGCTGCACAGCCCTGTCACCCACCTTCTCTCTGACATACTTCTGTGTCTCCATCCCCTGTGGCTTACCCCCCACAGTGGGGTAGGGGGTGCTCCCCAAGTCCCTCCCAAGATACTGGAACCTCATGGAGATGGTGGGGTACATGAGTCAATGGTGCAGGGCCTGTGAGCCAGCCAGGCAGGGTCATCCTGCTGCGGTTGGGGCTAGTTTTATTTTTTAGTTCATCCCCAGGATGTTGGCTGAATAGTGTGTGCATGCTTATAGGCACCAGCTGATGTTCTTCCACTTCAGTGCTGCTCACAATTCCACCTGTATCAACCCAGGTGGTGCTGTTGGAACTGCAGTTGAATCCCTCCCTCACCACAGAAAGAGAGTTTCCTCAGGGATGATTGATCCTTCTTTACACATCCAGCCCCCAATGACTTGGGCTCCCTACCAAACCCAGGCTGACAACATAATGAGCAATAGCACTACTGCTGCAGCAAAGGGCCGACCCATCCATGAGTTTTTTTTTTTTTTTTACTTTCTATTTTTCCCTCCTGCTAGCCCTCCAACTCCGACCCTTCGGAGGCACCTGGGAGTAATTCTTCTGTCAACCACCCAACCCATCACCAGCCTTGTGCCCCAAGGAGCCAAGGTTATACCCCCGGGTGGGGAATGAGGTGGGGCCTGTACATCCCGTACACTTACTTGACTTTGTCAGGCAAGGTGGTCTAGGCCGGTGGTGACACATCGAGGGCATGCTTTTGGTGCCTCATCTTCCCATCAATGAAAGGCTGATTTCCTCCATTTTTTTCACCCCTCGTGTGGTGTGCGCCCTGATGTCAAGGCGCTAGGCGCCAACATCCACCACACATCACGGCCGAACTCCCCCCCCCACGAACAGGGCTTGCTGTACCTTGAGCCTCCACCCGGGGTCAGGCAAGTTGCAGGTATTGGCCCCTTCCCTCTCCCCAGAGAAGGCGAGCCATTGTGGGATGCTCAAGCCATTCTCCCACCAGCTGGCCCTCCAGTGACCCAAGTCCACTCCCAAACCTGGGTCGCCAGTGTCGCAAGCAGAAATCCAACTGTTCCACCGGCGGGCCGGCCCATCCATGATGTTTTTAATCTCATTTTTAGGTAAAGTAACTCATCCTCTAGTACCCTAATTTTGTTGAAATTTGCACATATAAACTAACCTTAACTCTTAGTCTTATCAGCATGAACTATCTTAATTAGGTTACATACTGAGCACTGCACCCCCATATTACTGTTTTCAACCTCAGCAATATGGTAACCATTCTATTTTATGTTAAGGGAAACAACAGAAATAATATCAGGCTACCGTGTAGCTTGAAGAAGGATTTCTGATTACTTGGCCTCCACGTGCTGACATGGCAGTCATGCAGTTCTGCCTGTGTCACTTTTGCCACATGGTTACTGACACTCGCAATGGTGCCAGTTGATATAGCACTGGGATCAGAAGCGACGTAACACTTACAGCTGATTCAAGCAGACCCCTAGTAGGCAGTTATTAGTGTTTGAAATGGCTTTATAAGACTCAAACACACCTCCCTAGGTGTTGTGTCTCAATAAAAAGTTAAAAGTCAGGTGATAAGTATCCCCTACAAGAGCTACCTTAAAAGAGCTATCTAACATCTCTCACTTGTTGGTCCACCAAGCTCCCACAATGCCCTTAGCTGGGCTATCCACCCTTACAGTAGTATAGATAGGAGGTTTATTTTTTTCAGAGATACAGTAGGTGGTTTTAGAAGAAAATACACAAACAGTCACAAATGTGGCAACTGCAGCACTCAGGCACAGTAGCTCATAATCACAATCCTTGTCATCATTACTAAACTGAATCAGAATAAAGAACTACAGTCAAAATTTGCAAAAACATATGTTGAACAGTGTGTTTTGATTTTTGTGTGTAGTCCTAGTGTGTCATTTCCTTAGATTGCTGTTATTTTTTTTTCGCAATTTACCTACCAGTCTTAAATCCCCTGGGGATCCCCTGTTTGAATTTTTAATTGTTTTTCTTTTTTCTGTGATGCATCCTGTCCCACGTGATGCATCTGAGACCATTGATTCAGTGACCAACAACTGCTGCAGCTGCACTCTGTTGTTAGCCTGATGTTCTGGCCTCAACTCAATAACTCTTTCTATTCCAATCTTTCTGTTTCCTAGGCATGTGTTTAGGTCTAGTCAGCATAAGTAAATGTTTTGTTTTTAAAGCTGTTTGTTTTGTCAAACTATAGTACACAGTCATAAACGAGCATTTGTCAATGCCAAATGTTCGCCACTTGCATTGGTGTTGTACAAGATCTTGCTTGTAAACATTTTTAGTTTATATTTACCCAAGATAGACCAGAAGAGATGCTATATGTCATTTTCAGTGGTGCCCTGCTTTTATACCTTTTTAGACTGTATTTACCCAGGCTAGGCCAGCTGAGAGGCAATATCTAATTTTCAGTGGGCTCCCCCATTTTGACCCCAAATTGCCAACAGTCTTTTTATGACCTGACGTTATGATCAAGACAGGTGAAATTTTATGAATCTCATATGAACGCTGATTTTGCAAAGTGACTGTAACAACAAGTTTTGGAGGGGATTTGAAAAATAACACCTGCCCTGTTCAGGAAGCAGAGTAAAACAAGGGATATGTTGAACATTAGGGGAGAAAATCTGCAGAAATAGAGTTATGATTAATGGTTGAAACAATTCAACATTTCATCATAACTTAGTTGTTTTTTCACATTTTGACCCCACATTTTTAACATAGTCTTTTCATGACCACTCCTTCTAAATATGATAGGTGTCTTTTATAAATTAATGGCTGAAATGTCATTTCACACCACAAGTGTGAAAACACAGTTTGGCCAGGATTTGAAAAATGATAGCTGTCACATTTATGAGGTAGTGTGAAAAAATTGCCATGTTGAAAATTTGTGGTCAAAATATTGAAAAATAACCAAAGTTACAAGCATGCATTGAACATTTTCAACATACGGTACACTCATAACTTTGTATTTTTTTATATTTTCACCCCAGATTTTCAACAGAGACTTCTTATGACCCCCACCTCATGAACAAAGGCCGACAAAATTTATATGTCCTGCACAAAAGGTGATTTTGTGCCACAAGTGCCAAAACACATTTTGGCCAGGATTTGAAAAATGACAGCTGTCTCATTCATGAGGGGATGGGAAAAAATGGCTATGTTGAAAATTTGGGGTCAAAACACTTAAAATTACCAATGTTATGAGTGTGCATTGAAATATGTCAATGAGGCACCAGCCCGGTGGTGCTGAGGGTTGAAGCACTGGACGCCATACCGCGCTCCATGCCGGTGACCCAGGTTTGGGAATGAGCCCTGGCTGTCGGGTGTCTGCAGGGGAGGGAGAGGATTGAGCATCCGAGGACAGTTCTCCTCTCCCGGGAGGGAGGGGGCACCTGCTCGGCACCTGACTGGCCTCTGATGGAAGCCGGAGGTATGACAGGCACCTCAGCATACAGAGAGGGTTGGAAGTGGCAGATGTTGGCGGTGACACCTTGACATCTGGGCATAGGCCACTCTCCTAGAAACAATGGGAAAAAGACCCTGCAGTGCTCCCGGTAGATGAAGCACTAGGCCCTGATCTCCAGTGCCCGTACCTGACCTGGCACCAGCATCCTGACGAGACCAGGAAGGACTTTGGGGGATGCCCACACCCCATGCCCACCTGGGGGATATAGCCATGGCTCCATGGGGGATGGACTGCACCAGGCTTCAGTAAAAGGATGGAGACTCCAAGGCCCTAGGTGTCTCTTGAAGAGTGAGAACATTGCGGGGTAGGGGGAGTGTAAACAATAAGTAGAAAAAAAAAAGAAAAATGTCAATGTACACTCATAGCTTTTTTTCTGTCTGCCAACATCCATAGGTTCAGACCCCCGCCCATGACCTTGTCCCGCCCCCCCAGACTTATTGCAGCCGATAATCCTCCTGGGCTTACTCCCCAGGGCAGGATCTTTGAACAAGAGCACCTCCCACTGAAAACTTGTTGATATACTGGCAGCCCAACAGCTACTGGTAGTACCTCCTGGTGTGCCCCAGAGAGCGGGGCTGAGGGGTTGGGGCCGTGTCAACAGACGATGGTCTAGGTCATGGTCAGGAGTCACAGTGGGCCTAATGGGACCAGGAAGTGAGTTGTTAATTGTAGGTCTGGTGGTTTTCTGATATCCATGATGCAGAGGGAGGGGCAGCATGCAATTAGGAGTGCAACATCTGGCACACCTCCCTGACTACTCAGCTTCAATCACCAGTTCTCACAGCCCCCACCAGGGTTCAACCATGCACTGATAGCTTACCCACCCTCCCCCGTGGAGGAGAAGAGCAGTCCTTGGGACTCTCAATCCTCCTCCTCCTCTCCACCCCAACGGCCAGCCTTCTGACACCATGGGTCTGTTCCTGAACCTGGGGTGCCTGCGTGGATGCCCCACAGCTGTGCCGGCAGGCTGATCAACTTTGTTGTTTTTCAATATTTGTGCCCTAGATTTTCAATATAGCCTTCTTATGATCCCACTTCATGAACAAGGACAGAGAACATTTTCCAAATCCATTACAAAAGGTGATTTTGAGCAACAACTGCAAAACACCTTTTTTAATGGATTTGCATAATTTCTCTGCCATTGTTCATGAGGTGGGGTCTCAAAAAGTATGTTTTAGAAAGAAGAAAGTACTCAACCCAGTCTTTTCCCAATTGTATCAATAATAAAACCAACTTCTTGTTTTAATTCAGTACTTTTTCTCTTTATTTTTATCCAAGCGCCATTAATTTATTTTCCACTGGTTTACATTTCGGGACTAGCCTGTCCCTTCTTCAGAACATGCTGGACTGCTTTAATAAACAAAATGACAGACATTATATTGATTGTAATGTCAAATAACTACATTGGAAATTAAAAATGATGACAATAATCATAGTGTTGGGGGAACATACCTGCTTATAGTCTGGTAGTTGAATTTTATGGCACCCAGTATACTCTATGTAAAGCCTCCTTGATCCGGATAAAGTTCTAAGGATAACTGGGGTATGGAAAACAATGGAGTACCTTATTTGCTTTTTATTTTGTATTCTGTTACATATTTAAATTAATTCTCTCACTTATTTTTTACACTCTTGTGGATATCTTACCCCTTAATGCTTTTAGCTTGTTGCCAGTACATTATGTCTTTGTCTTTTTAAACATTTCTCTGTAAAACATGATTATTGCACTGGCCCAGTGGTGCTGAGGTTTAAGGCACTGGACACCACACCTCACACTATGCTGGTGAGACAGGTTCAGGAGTGAGCCTGGCTGTTGGGGGTCAGCTGGAGGGAGGAGGATTTAGCATCCCAACGGATGCTCTCCTCCTCCAGGGTGGGGTGGGTTAACAAGCAGCAGACACACCCATAGCACTACTGCTGGTGGGAGCACAGGCGGTAGGATGCAAGGCTCTTGGGAGTCACGTTGGGGATGGTGCTGCTGGGTGCTTGACTATGGCGTGCATCAGCACAGTGATAGTCGGGATGTCAAGTCCTCTGCACCAGTGCCCTCAGGGGATGGGACCAACAGAGGGAAAAATGCAAAACACCCCCAGACCATCGCGCACTATGATATTGGGATCCCAGTACGTCAGGACCTGGTGGAGGAGCCGGGGGGGGGGGTACAAGGCTTCACCTGAAGGGGCCGAGGCCTGGGCAAGTAAAACAGAAAAACATGATTATTACACACTTATGTCCCATCATTAGTAATGTTGTTACAGATAAATGGTACAGCAAGTAAATGACTTTTTAAATTCGAGTATGAAGTTACCCACAATAAAATGTAGAAAAGACCGTTTCCATTTCCTATGTCTTTTGACATGCTGGGTGCTACAATCTCAAAAAGGACATTTGAAAATATGGGGAAAAAATACTCAGAAATGACCATGTTAGAAATACATCATTTTATTTATTTATTATTTATTAAAGTCTAGGAACTGCAACTCTTAGAGTCAGGGACTCATTTACAAAGGCTCCATGTCATACAATGAACAAAGTAAAATACAGGAGACAATGGGAACAAATACAGAGAATAAAATACAGAGGCATATTTCATAAAAAACACTTAGAGCAACACCATAGGTGTGTATCGTATAATTATACAATAGGATCAAGGACTAACCACCAGAGGAACGTGTCATTACAGGGAACTGGGGTTATCAACAGTCACATTTGGAGTTGGACAAAACATAGTCTCGTAACTCAGTTTTAAAAGTTCCCAGCCTTGGTATTGATTGGGTAGGACCAGGTATTGAGTTTATCCAGAGTGGAGCCCAGTACCATAAGGGCCTTTGACCAGCAATGGTTTTAACAAAGGGGATGTGAATGGCAGTAGTGTCAGAGTGTCTTGTGGTCTGTTGGGTAAACACTGAACCACATAATTGATTTCCTCAGTTGCTGGTCCAGCATTGAAGAGTGAAGATGTGTCTTCAGTTCAAAGAGGATTATGGCATTGGCCCCCCTAGTAGGGTAGGAAGGGGTGAGGGTGGGGGAGGTGCTGAGTGGGAGGGTCAGGTGGGGGAGAGGGTAATGGTGGTGGCAACTGACATTGATAGATGGTTTCTTTTTTACAGAATGTATAAAATAAAAAAAAGGGTACAACTGAAGATTTTCTTTATTTTTGGTACTGACACCTGGGATGGTGTACTCCAGTGTTGGTGTTATATTTGGGGCAACAGGGGTGGTCTCCCTGGTGTCGCACAAACCAAAATTGAATAGGTGCTGAGTGGTAGGTTTGGGGAGGGGGAGGTAACTGCAGCAGCAACAGACGCTGATGGACTGTTTTCTTTTTTAAAGGGTGTATAAACTAAAAAAAAGTCTATGCAGGATTTTTTTATTTATTTCAGGTACCAACAATGTGGATTTGGCACCCCAGTGTTGGGGTTATGTCTGATGGCATTGGTGGTGGGTTCACTGGCGTTGCACAGTGAAAACAGGTGTGGTGGGGGGGTAATAGTCAGCATGGTGATTCAGCATCCCAGTGTTGGAAAATTAATAAGGAAGGGATGGAAGGCATTGAGGATGGTCTTCTTATTCTTGGTGGCACCAGGAGTGGACTTTCTGGTGTTGTACAATGACAACAGATGGTGTGGGAGGTAGCAGCTGTCACCAGGGATTGGGCACCCTGTTGTTAGAAAATAAGAAGGAAGGGGTTGCAGGGATTGAGGGACAGTTTTCTTTATTTCAGGCTATGTTGGGGAGTCCTGCCTTCTGGATGGCATTATGCAGATCAATGAAAACAGCTGCTCTATGATTGGGCTCTTTCCTTTGAACTACACAAAGTTTCTGCCCAGCAAGACCAGAATAGTGTCATGATCAGCCTGGCTGATGATTGGTCTGATACTGACGAGTCCCTTGCAGACTGTCCTGCATTAGTCTAACAGTGACACACCTATCAAAACCCATTATCATGCCAAAATGTTTGCCCTTGTGCACAAGCGCAAGAGTGAACAAAAAAGCACACAAATAACCCCATGCCATCAGTGCAATAATTAGTGAAGACTCTAGCTGTTTCCTTACAGAAAAAATCATTCAATTATCCCTTAGGTGTCATCCAAACTGTGAGCGTAACCTTTATTAGGGCTCACTGGATAAGGTGAGGCACTTAAAATCACAGCTGTACTGCCATAAACTTGACACTCAACCAGCACTTGCCAAATCTGTGGTCATGGACACATGACTGGCACATGGGGTGGGACACACTAAAGGAAAAAGAAAAGCAGTAAAACATTTTAAATATACAAATCACCAGGGGCCATAAAACCAGTAGGCAAATTTAGAAAAAATTCTAGCAACAAAGGAAAGAACACATTAGAACTACAACCATAAATCAAAACACTCTGCACAACAAATATAAATTTTTAATGTTGACTGTAGTTCCCCTTTAAGCTCCTCATGGTAGTTTAGTGAATTTGGAAATTTGGCCAGGACACCGAGCAATTCCCCTACTCTTCTCAGTAAAGAAATGGAAAAATAGCCAGGACCAGGATTCATAACAGGAGTGCAAAGTGAGGGCAAAAGTTTGCACTGCACTCCCTGGCTCCTCTGGTGGGCAATGGAGCTATTCATGGTCGGATAATCCGGTAGTAGCACTTCCCCCACTGTCAACCAATGGGCTTGTACTATATACTGTAGGCTGTCATTCACAGTTCATTCGGTGGGCAGCTGTGGAGGTGTGAGGAGGGCTGTGCTGCTCGCCGACCGTCGACCAAGTTGGGGTAGGGGAGCGAGGTGGTCTGTGCTTAACAGTGTGGGTGGGGGGCTTGGGGGGACCACTACATTATGGAAAAAAGTTTTCTTAGTACTGGGTGAGTAATTGGTGATTGGCAAAGGGGAGTGACCCAACATTATGGAAATATTTTTTTTTTATACTTGGTGGGTAATAGGTGATCGGGCAACAGGGAGGGACCCAACATTAAGAAAAATATATATTTTTTTGTACAGGGTGGGTAATTAGCAATTGGGCAATGGGGAGGGACCCAACATTATAGAAAATATATTTTTTATAATACTGGGTGGGTAATTGGTGATCGGCAATGGGGAGGTACCCTACACTACGATAATTTTTTTTTTATTCACAGGTGGGCATTGGGGACAGGGTGGGACCCTTCTCTATGGAAAATAATTTATTTCATGAAGGGGTGGGTGATCGGGGTTGTGGTGGGTCCACTACACTATGGAAAGAAATAGTTAATGATAGGGTGGGTACTGGAGTGATCAGGGACTGGGGTGGGACACTACAATATGGAAAATATATTTGTACAGTATGGGTAGGAGATCAGAGACCAGTGAGGGGGGTGGGACACTATACTATGGAAAATGGATTTTATTTTATATTATGACAATGATCAGGGACTGGGGATGGTGATGGGACACTAGACTATGGAAAATGGGTTTTATTTTGTGTTATGATGGTGATTGGACTGGGGGGAGCTGCAGTACCTCTGCAACCCTCTAGGGGTTGCGGAGAGTACCGCCAGGTTTTTACAGGTGGTAATTTGCTCCATGCAAAGCCCAGTTTGCCCCAGGCAAACTGGGTTTGTGCCCGGGCAAAGCTTTGTGAATCCTGCCCCAGATGTCAAAAAAGAAGTGGTATTTATGCTCAAAACTTTTCTTCTACCAATTTCTTTTGTACCTCTATTATGTCCACCACCCGGTTCAGTTGAAGAACCTCACTATTTAGCCTTTTTCCCCAGATTGTTTTGGGGAGTCATATAAACCCCACTAAATGCAATGTCACATACCTTCCAGTTTCACAGGGAGGATTGAATTTGGTACACCCCTTAGCCTTTCTATATCATACATCTTCATTCAAATTTCACCTCAGTTCTGTCATCTGCTGATAAAGTATGGGGTTCTTGGCTGGGCAGGAAACTGCATTTGTTATTGCACCTCTTACAAGATAACAGGATGATACTAAGGCTGGTTCACTTCCCTCATGTTCTTGAATATTTGAGAGAAACAGTTAGAAAATGTATAAATGGAAATTGTCCATTACTTTCAGTGTGAAAAAAGTGCAAAATAATGCACTTAGGGCACAGAAACCCGGGAGCGGAGTATAAAATGGGTGGAGTGGTACTGACAACCAACAAGCAGAGACCTGGAGGTAATCATATCAGATGACAGAAAAGGTGGCCAGGTAGTGCAACAAGGCACTTGGGAGGGTGAGCGGGATGCTGGGGGGCATAGGGAGGGGTATCACCAGCAGAAAGAGGGAGGTGGTGTTGCCTCTGTATAGATCGCTGGTAAAACTCCATCTAGAGTATTGTGTCCAGTTATGGAAACTACATCTCTGGAAGGACATAGACAAAGTGGAGGTGATCCAGAGGAGGGCAACTGAAATGGTTCAGGGTCTGCATAAAAAAGCCCTAAGAGGAGAGACTAAAGGACCGCAATATGTGCACCGTGTAACAGAGGAGGGAGAGGGGAGATATGGTAGAGACCTTTAAATAAGGCACAGGAGGGGAATATTTTTTCAGAAGAAAAGGTGCTCAAGAACAAGGGGATGTGCTATGAAGCTGGAGAGGGGTAGATTCTGGAGAGATATGAGGAAGTACTTCTTCACAGAAAGAGTGGTAGATTCATGAAACAGCCTTCCAGTGGAGGTGGTGGGGGAAAAAACAGTGGTGGGGTTCAAGAATGCATGGCATAAGCATCGAAGAATCATAGTCAAAGGAAGGGGGAGGGAGAAAGAGCTGTAGATTGGGCCCAGCTTGATGTAATAGTGTAGGTAGGGAGAAATGGGCAGACTGGAAGGGCCAAGCGGTCCTTTTTTTTGTTTGTTTCAATCCTATTTTGCTGCTCTGATTGGCCAGGGCATCTCCCAGAGGTGCTCGCTCAACTTAGCCTCTAGTCCCCACCTGAGACCTCTCCTCCCCAGGCATCCCCCACCCAGGACCTTCCAGCCCCCAGGATCACTCCCTGGGGGAGGGCCCGCCCCACCCACCTACCTGGTGGCCTGTCTGTAATTAGAGGGTTAGTTCTGGCTGGTGCCAGGGGGATCCCAGAGGAGAGATGGTCTGGTGTTGGGGATGTGGGTTCGGTCCCTGGAGCCCTCTTTGCCTTCCTGGTCCACTGGGGATTTTTCCTTGTTGGTTGCTCCATCGGAGCACGGATGTGTAATGACGTCCATGACGCTGATGTGCCGATGTCTGCCACTGCTCAACCCCCACATCTGTCGGCACCGCATATTCCTGGCACTGCCCATGGCCACCACCAGAAGCCACCCAGGAGAGGCGCTAACCCCAGATCCCTCCCTTGGAAGGGAGAGCAGTCCTCCAGCTGCTCAGTCCCTTTCCTTCCCTGGCAACCCCAGTGGCCCGAGTCTGTTCCCAAACCCACGTCACCAGTGTGGCGCGAGGTGTGGTGTCCAGCTCCACAACCCTCAGTGCCACCAGGCTGGCTGGGCTAAGCGGTCCTTGTCTGCCATCAAGTTATATGTTTCTATTTGTTAACCAAATCCAGGAATGGTCAGTGCCAATTGAATGTGCAGCCTTCACTGTCACTGAGACCTCACTTCACTATCAACTCAGAAGGGCAGACTGGAAAGGTTTGTAAACAGTTAATTGATCCCCAAATTTCTTCTAGGATGTGGGGTGTGGAATGGCTAAGCTGCCATGGGTGTCTTGGGGGTAAGGAGCAATAATAAGCCTGAGGCTTTAGAAGAGCACTATTGACCTTATGAAGCTTGTTACTAGCAAGTGGAAACAATGTCACATCTGTATCTGCACTATTTACTATCAAATAGCCCTGTGACTTCATTGCCAGCACATGAAGAAGAGCACCTCTTTTTGGCAGTCACTTACCAGGTGCTGGTCCATGAGTGGTTTCCACCGGCATGGAACAATTGCCCTCCTAGCACTCTAAGAGTACTTTTTGTCTATGTTCACATGTTCATATTTAGCTGAAGTCACAATTCTCTGTTTTTGACATCATAACAAACTGTGATATATCATAGAGAATAATGGCTGGGGATTGGATGATAACGATGCTGTCATCACCTCCAGTGGTTGCTAGGGCAACATGGTAAACCTCGAGATCGCAGCTCAAGAGGGTTACTGTAGCTCTAGCAACCATGAGAGGTGATTGCACACATGGGTATCACCCAATCCACCAGCTATTATCTTTTATAGTGTATGGTGAAAAAAAGCACATCATTTGCCCCTTTTGAAGAAAAGAGAAGTGTCCATTTCTACTATTAGATTCAAGGTCTGAGATTTAAATTAAGAGGCCAAAAATGACCCGGTTGGTCTCTAGCAGTCACGTGGGTAGGGTAGGAGATGCTATGAATTATGGGATGCGACGCTGCGTCCTCTTCTTGGGCCCAAACAAGCAAAGAGTCGAGGTAATCATCGTGGTCTTGCAGATTAGCATGCATGCGAGGTAATCTATTAGGGACACAATATAAAAACGGAAAAGTCACCCACGTTAGGATTATTTGCTGCTATTGCGATCACTAGTCTCAGTAAATGTAAACTGCTACAGATGGAATCCTACTTTAAATTGTTTACTGAGATAGGCGATCACATTCTAGGGGTGAGAATGCTGGAACGTTGGTGCATTCTTTTTTGTTATGCCACTGCCTAGATGTTCTGAACAGTGGTTAACAACACTGAAATGTCATATCAGTGGCATAACAAGGTTGTATAAGTGTTCATTATGGGTGGTAATTAATACTAACCATACATTATAAACAGGATTATAACTTCAGTGAAAGATTATGCTGCAGGAGCTGTTGAACTCTGTGGGGAAAGGATTCTGTTTCCACACAAATTATACTAGTCATGATGAATAAAGAGTAGGGAAATGCAGAGAATATGACTGTTAAGAAACTTGAAGAATGGTCAGGGGTTTGGCAGTTGAAATTCAATGCAAGGAAGTGCAAGATCATGCATATGGGGCACAAAAACCCTGGCACAATATATCAGTTGGGGGGTGAGGATATAGCATGCACCAAGCAGGAAAGGGATCTTGGAGTTATCATCTCTGATGACCTCAAGGCAGGGAAACAGTGTGACAAGGCAGCAGGTAAAGCAAATAGGATGCTGGGATGCATAGGCAGGGGCATCACCAGCAGGAAAAGGGAGGTCATAATTCCATTATACAAGACACTAGTGAGGCCGCACCTGGAGTACACTGTGCAGTTCTGGAGACCTTACCTATGTAAGGACATAGACAAGGTAGAGAAGGTTCAGAGGAGGGCAACAAAGATGGTGCATGGATTGCATCACAAGTCCTATGAGAACAGGTTGAAGGCACTGAACATGTACTCCCTGGAGGAGAGGAGGGAGAGAGGAGATATGATAGAGACATACAAGTATCTTACAGGGAGGAACAGGGTGCAGGAATGCACTATTTTTAAGCGAAAAAGATGTTCCAGGACTAGAGGGCATGGGATGAAGTTGGAGGGAGGACGATTCAGAGGAAACGTGAGGAAGAATTTCTTCACAGAATGGGTGGTGGACAAGTGGAACACCCTGCCAGAGGAAGTGGTGGGGGCTGAAACAATCACTGGATTTAAGAATGCATGGGATAGACATAAAGGAATTCTGGAGGTCAGGGGTAAGGGGCAACAGACTTCCTGGAAAACATAAACTGAACTTACAAACTTAAATGGGCAGACTGGGTGGGGCCATAGGCCCTTATCTGCCGACACTGTCTATGTATCTATGTATGTATCTATGTTAAATATAAAATATAAGCTCAGTTATGTTCAAATGTTATGTTTTTCAAAGTTTTCTCAAAAGTGATATCTAAAAATCCAATGAAAGAGCAGGAAAAGGGGAGACAAGTTAATACCTCATTAATGGCCTGAGCCATGGCTGATCCAGGTGTGCTACACAGCTACATAGTGCACAGACACTTCTACAGAAAAGTCTTGGATGTTGGTCAGACACATTTACACAGTGCGCAGTACGTGCCATGGCACAGTGTCAAGCGTGTACCATTCACACTCTGTACTTGTGGATTTCTGCCTGGAGACATGGTGTGAATGCTGACCTACAACAAACGATAATTTTCACAAGTGTAAAACTCAGATTCAAATTAACACCTCTCTGGGTGCTGTAGTAGTGGTGGCATATCCCCCATAACAGTGAATACGCATAATAGGCCCAAAAGGTACTCAACACAATAAGCACATGCCATTTGCAGGGTATAGGAGTGCATACAGCACAGACATTACAGTAGGAAACACAGAGATGCATATAGAATACACTACAATACCTGTAGTAATATCAGTACAGCATAGAACAGACAGATGGTATGGCTTGAGCCTCTCACCCCTTGAGTACCCAGCATTAACAGGCACACAGGAGAAGTACACACAGCACACAATATGCAAATGATTATATGACACAGAAGCACAGTGCATAAAGAAAAACATTCGTTATGCAGACTGGGCAAATGTTTAGTGTTAGTAGTGCTGTTGTAGACATGGCAATAGACAGTCTCAGTGGGTTGTTTAGCTGGTTGCCACAGATGCAGCACATCCTGCCGGTCTGGCCACCCTCGTAGCACCATCAACATGGTCACTTCACATGGGCAGCCTGCAGCAGCAGCTTCCCTTATACTGGATGGCAGACCCAGCAATCCCCTATCTTGTGTTACCAAATATGTCCCATCCTCATGAAAAGGAAACTCAAGGTCACTGTCTGCCCCGGGTCCTCCACGTCGTCTAGCTCCATTTGAAAGTTCTAGCATGTCACCATATTCCATAGCACATTTCCCTAACATGTCTCAGTACTCCAGCAATGGCATAAAGAAAAGGACAACTGTCATGCGGCATTGTCACAAACTAGGATGACTGAACAAACATACAAAATAATGGGCACTTATCATGGAGACAGGACAAAAACCCACAACCTCCGGTAGACCTCCTGGCCATCCCGTTGCCCATTCCTAAGCAGTTTAGGGTGTCCTGGATGTACTGGGGATGCAGTACAGAGTCTGTATGGGTTTTGCAAGTTTTGTTTTTCCTATCATGGTATCTTGTCACATGTACAATAAGCAATGTGGACACATCCCAATTGCACATGGGACAGACTCCATCCATGGGGTCCCGTGGCTATGTTGTGGTCAGTCATTAATGGAACAGTGGAACATAGACACCCTTAGAGGCAGAATGCAGGCTAAACACTATGGACTGTGAATCTGTGAATGGATAAATAAAATACACAAGCCCCTGGATGCCAGCATGGTCACAGAATCCAATGATGTGTCCTGGTTAACTGATAAATGTTTTCCTGGCTGAAATAGAGATGGGGGGGGGCACTGAGGAAGAGTCAAAGAGGCTCAAAGCTGCTGGGGTATAGTGGTAGTTCTCCATGGAGGTTTCGTAGGTGCTTTTGTTATTTTGCACAAGTGTTAATGGGCTGAATAAATGGATGGTGATACACCCTTTTGCTGACAAATAATTTAGTTTCTACAGTGCTTATTTTGCATGCCCTCAATTTCCTTGTGGACTGTGTTTGTATGAAAGGAGTTAGCCACTTCTGAGGTGCACAAATACCCTTTCCTGAGCACATCAAATGGATTGAGTTTTGTATTTCTAAATGTCTAATCCTCAAGCTGAGTTTAATAAAGTAAATGCTCCAGCACTGCCAAAGCCTGTCTCTCTCTCTCTGTCTTTATCACGTCAGGTGATTGGAAGCATTTGATCTGAGCAGCCCGATTAAACTGCATACTGGATGAGAGAAGAGTGGAATTAAAAAAAGGAGCAATTTTTACTTCCCTCCATACCGAACAACATAGCTGTGGTGGCCAGTAAGAAGTGAAGCACTGGTGCTCCAAGCGTGTAATAGCCGGGGTTCCTTCTTGTATTTTTTCTGGCCAGCCAAAACCTGCACTCGGACACATAATCCTGTTCAGTCACACCACATAATTCAGACCACACTAGTGGCTGTAAAAGCAGGGAAGCTCTCTGTTTAAAATAAAGGTAAAGGGGGTATACTTCACATGGAAAACCAACAAAAAGGGGGGTTTATAAACACTGTTACCATCACATGTTGCCATATATTTGCTAGTTTATATCCCAACCTCCATAAAGGAGAGTACATTTTTAAAAAGGGAACATAGAGAGCTTACTTTGTTTACATGCGTTTTAAAATAAGGATGAAAAAAAGGTATAAAGAAAATTAGACATGAAAAGTATACAAATATTGTTAATTTTGTCTCAGTTGGGCTCTCGCCTGAAAAAGAAAGACATAACAGTGTTAAAATGATCAAAGTAGCTTCCAGAGTTAAATAAAGCCAGGAGCAATGGTACTTACCTGGTACCTGCCTGGTAAGGGTTTATAATGTTGTCACTGGCAGTCTCTTCCCTGTTCTGACAGGAAAGAGGGTAGAGGAGGAATGACTTGGGAGTAACTGGAGGTGGGTTTCTGATCACATTAAAATGTTTTTCTTTATTTTCTTGTGAATCAAGATATGTTCAGTTTAAAATGTTATGTTATGTATCTGCAAATGACTGTTATTTATTGTGATACTTGCCTTACATCTTCTAGAGCATATTTGCTAGGTTCCTCTAAATTGATATATCACATGACCACGTGGGTGGACTATAAAACGGACCAAGAGAGGCCAGAGAGAGGAGCTGTCCAGATCAGAAGTGGAAGCTGAGAAAAGGACCCAGTTCTAGCCAGTGAGTTAGTCTGCAGCTGTGAGTGATTGAATTTGATGCAGCTTAGAATGGGGGTTTTAAGTAAATTAAATTTTAAGCCTTGCTGCATGCCATCTAGAAAGACTTTGCTATATTTAACAGAAAAAAAAAATTGTAGACTTTGCTATCCTGACTACAGACCCACTATTTGCATCACTTTTTTTTTTTTAGTTGTTTAACCAAGAGTAGCACACTAAGCTGAAAGCTTTTTTACAGGAGTGACCTGGGAGCACAGGGAAGTTAAGTGACTTGCTCAGAGTCACACAGTATGCAAGTGGAAGCTGTGGGATTCAAACTCAGGTCTGGTCTGCTAGATGTCACCAGATTTGCAGCTCAGAGCCTTAAACCACTGCACTATACTGCTTTCGGTAATAGAAACATAGAATCAGATGGCAGATAAAGACCGCTTGGCTCATACAGTTTGCCTGTTTTTTCCTACCTACATTATTACTGCAGACCATACTTGATCTATAGCCATGTCTCTGCCAGTACAATCCCATTGTGCCTATCCCATGTATTCATGAACCCCACCACTGTTTTCACCATCACCACATTCACTAGAAGGCTGTTCCAGGAATCCACTACTCTTTCTGTGAAGAAGTACTTCCTCAAATTTCTCCAAAATCTAATCCCCTTCAGGCTTCATAGCATGTCCCCTTGGTCTTGAACACCTTTTTGTCTGAAAAATGCTTCCCTTAATTACCCCTGTGAGGTATTTAAAGGTCTCTATCCTGTTCTACCTCTCTTCCAGGGTGTACATATTGAAGATCTTTCATTTGTCCTCACAGGGCCTTTGATGGAGACCCTGCACCATTTTAGTCACCCTCCTCTGGACTGCCTCCATTCTATGTCCTTCCGGAAATGTGGTCTTCAGAACCAGACAGCTAGAAACTACGCATCTGCATATTGCCCCCCGAGGAAGAACTGGGAGGTTCAAAGTGTTGGACTGCTGGTTGCTGCATTGTTTACTCCTTGCTATTGTAACAATCATTTGTCAATGCTGAATGTTTGCTTGCTGACATTGGCATTGGTAGTGCAGGAGTTAGAGAGATGCATATGTAACCCCCCTGTTACCCGGGGTTACTAGAATTCCAGTAAGTCCTAGTGGTAGGCAGGGAAGGCAGCTTGTGAAACTCCAGTTAAATGGATTTCACACTGTCTCACTCTGTTCTCAGTCTCAGCTGAGGCTGAGGGATGACATCATTTTAGAACTGCCGCAGCTGATTAAGCCACACTGGAATGTTGCAGTTGGAGGTTAGAGTAGAACGCTGGGGAATTTGAAGCCAGTCTGTGTGCAGTCAGAGTGAGAGACTGTAGTGCAGCAGAGTGTGTGCAGGCTCTCAGAGCTTTAAGCTTTGTTTAAAAGCTACTTTTGTGTAAGGTGTGTGTTTCCACCTGAAGAGGAACACAGGAACTGGTAATTGAAGTGGTGGAGACCACTTTCAATGGTTCATAGCCCCATCCCTGAGAGGATGGGGGGAAGGTGTATGCCTGTTTTCCAGGGGCAACCCCCCTGGGTCCGGCTAAGGGAAAGAAGCTGCCTGTTCAAGTTGTGCTGAGGCACCAGAAGATCTGAGAGGAAGATTCCTTGTGGAGAAAATGCCTGTGGGGCACCTGCAACCAAAGGGTGAGTTCGCTCTGAAAAAGGGCCAAGTGTTTTCACCTGAACAGAAGGAAACTAAAGGGGCTGTTACTGTGGGGTCAGGAAAAGACAGCCAAGTACAGTTGGAAGATGTGGGGATTGGACTGCTTAACTCAGTGGGGGGTCTAGAGTAATGGAAAATGCCACTTATAAGTATGTTCAAGTCCAGCACAAAGAGTTGAAAGAAAGTGGGGATCGGACTGCTTAACCTATGGGGGGTCTAGAGTAATGGACAATGCCACTTAATTTAAGTATGTTCAAGTCCAGCACAAATGAAAAGCAAGACAAGTAGATGGAATGTGCAAGAATCTACATTGCAAAGCTTTACAGGATGAGGTGTTTCTGTCCAGAGAAATGGCCAGGTATGAATTGTGAGAGCGAGAGGTGGGAGACCCCCCCCATCAGTAGTAACCAAATTCACCTATACGGATTTGCTCTGAGACACCTTTTGCTTTCTCTCGGGTACTTGGCCAGTGCCTGAGGAAAGTACCCAGACGTGGGATTGAAAGAAAGATTCCCGTATGGAGCCTAGGTGCTCTTAGGTGGTTTAGGGAGCCACCAGAAAATGTTTCCATGAAGTATGGAAGGTGTATAAGTGGCTGGCAAGGGAGCTGAGCCAGGGAAAATCCAAAGTAGTGTACAAGTTTGGGCTGTGTAACCCAAAGCAGCATGCAAGTCCGGGCTGTGTGCCCAGTGGGTTCAGAGCCTGAGGGCTAAAGTGTTGAGGAAGTGTTCTGGTCTCTTTTAATCTGCATTACCAGGAGTGTAGCCCCGTGGAGGGTCCATCTACACTTTGTTTATTCTGTTTAGATGTGAATAAAAGCCACACTTTAGAATCCCACTTCTGGTATTGGACATTACAGTTATTGCTTCCTGTGTTCTGAGTTACTTGGGTGCCCCTGTGCAGAGTAGCCAAACCTAGCCTTTGTGCCGAGTGACATATTCCTCCCCGAACCTAGCCCACCTGGTAGGGCTGTTAGATACAAATGGCAGACCGGGTAGGGGTTACAAAAATGGAGGCACCGCTGAGGATTTGGGCTTGGAATTTAGGGAGGAATGTAAGAAAGGTCTCTCGGACAAAGGGCTAGCATTTTGGTTATCTGGCAGTGGGTAGCCCAAAAAGCTGAAGCAATGTTAACTAATGTGCCGCTGTGTGTTGTTGTTCATGTGCTGCTGTTAAAATGCCAACTGTTTACCAAGGAGCAGTAAAGCCTGAGAGTGTATGCCCTTGTCCTGCAGCAAAATTACAGCGTTTGCCAGCTTTTTAAAGTGTTTGTGACAATGAAAAGTGTGGAAAACTGTGGGTAGCAAAAGGAAAACTGTGCCCTAGACGTTGGAAATGCTTTCTTGTGGACTGAAAGACTTGTTGTGCTTAAAATGGTTGAAATGGGGCTCCCACCGTGGAGTCGGAAGAAAAAAAAAAGTGTGGGTTTGCAGTTTAAATTTGCCTGCTCGACGATCACCGTGAGGAGAAGAGCACTCGAGAGAAAAGAAGCTCATTTGCATGGCGTCGTGTGACTGGTGAGACTGCAATCAGTTCTGCCCCCAAGCCAGCTCTACAGAGACTGCCCAGCATTCGAGAGGGAGTGTGAGTGGAGTGTGCCTACTGGTTTATCAGGAGGAGCATCGCGGTGACTGAACGCTGTAAAAGTTCAAAAAACTGACTTTTCTGTTTAAATTTGGGCTCAACCCGCATCTCGATCGACTGGATTGTGAGTGTGGTGTTCAGAGGGACAATCGGCAGGATTGCCAACCCGTTTCTGTCCAGAGGCCTCCAAGACTGGCTGCTGGCCATTTTCCATTGCAGCAAACAGCTACTGATAACAGTGAGTACCAACAGAAATAATTGCTCAAACTAAGTGATTTTGCCAAAAGCCAGCTGAATCTGAGTGTAGCAGTGTAATTGCTTTGCAAATAAGGACCGTGTTAAGTTTTACCAGCAAAAGCAAGCATTTTAAGCCATTGACTGTGAGCATAATTATAGGTTCAGCGTCAGTATATGTTTCAAAGCCATGAGAAAGACTGTGAGTTGTATCCCATATGCAGCAAGAGTATCAGGCAATCCTGTGATTGAAATACTGAGGCTTTAAGGGACTGTAAGCTAGAGCAATGTCTTCAGTAAGTGAAAAGTCAGTGATAAATCATATAAATGTGCTAGAATAAAGAACAGTGCAAGTTTGTGCAGTTTGAGCAAAAGTTAACAGTAGAGTGTGTAAATCGGATGTGCAGTGGCTTGACCCAGTTTCAGAATGTTGATGCGTAGGAGTGCTGCCGCTGCCATTACAGGGTGGGGTAGTAATGTAAACACAGCAGCAGAGGAGCCATTTTGAAAGAGAAAGAAAGCTTTCAGTGATATGAGACTTGAAATAACAGTGAGCGTTTGTTTGTTTTTCTCTGCAGTCATGGTCTCAGGACCAGCCCGCTACCCGGATCATGCCCAGGCTGTGGTAGCAGTAGAAGTAAACAAGTTAAGGGACGTTGAGAGATGTTACTATGAAGGATGACTGCCTCCTCATGTGGCGATTCCTGGATATCCAGTGCAAGTTTGTTTAATCTGCTTAAATGCTGGAAGGGACGTCTTCATGGTACCTCACTGTTCTGGGTGCTTAGAGAAATATGGTTTATTTAAAGCGCCCAAGATTCATTTGGCTACCACATGGACAAAAGTTCAAGAATCTGCAGTTGACAGCACACAGCACCAGGCAGAGCCTGTTGGAGAAGGCCCCTCAGGGAAGTGTGGCACAAAGCTAGAGGGTGCAGATTTACAGACAGAACAATGTGCTGATGTTTCAGATTCTGGATCGCAGAGAGACAATCCAGGAAGAGCATCACTAGACCCGTGGAGAGTGGGGCCTAGCCCAAGTCTCATAGGAGAAGACGAGATGAGGGAGGCCTTTGAATGGGAGGTTTCGACCTCCGTGCCCAGCGAAGAGTGGATAGTCTCAGGAATGAGGACAACTGCTCACTCCTGGGCACAGATTCTCAGTGAGGAAGAAGAAGAGGGGGAACCTATGTGGCCTGGTGAAAAAGGAACTGGTACACAGCCTCAAGCTCTTGCCTCAGAGGAACTCATGGAAGAGAGTGGTGATGCCACTGCCCTGGCTGTGCAAGAAGAAGGTCAGGGATCCACTTTTTGGGTCTTTGAGAATGCGTAGCTGGCAGAACCAGGACTGGCCACCCCCAAGCCAGGCCAGAGGTCTCAGGTTGACCAAAGCTAGTAAAGAGGAAAGACTGGTTCATAGGAAGGCGAATTAAATCTATGGGATGTCCTTTCCTACTTTTCCTTGGAGAATCTGGGAGGAGATTGAGAACAGCAGGAAATCCTGGATTTGGGTAGAAGCAATGAAATGTGTGCATCCTGGTGCAAACAAGCATGTCAGGAACAGAATGTTTCACGAAAAATACAGCCAGTGGAAAAGAGGCAGGACACTGTTAATGGACACTGTTCGAATTGTGGATGGAGAGGGACATGAAACCTTTCACAGTGTGAATTATGTGTGCCCAGATGGGGTAATAATTCAAGCACCTGACCCGTTGTGCTATTGGCCACAATGCAAAGACCTTACTGCGAATGTGCCCATGCCTACCAAATGGAAAGCAGAGCAGTGGTAGCCAGTGCTGCCACTCCAGCCATTGCCATACCTATGTTGTTCCACCAGTCTGGATGTCCAGGACTCAGGTGCCCCACATTCATCAGTTCTACAGTGTACTGGCCTTCCCAGAATCCATCGACTGGCCCACCAGATGACTTCAGATCCAAAGAGGACACCAGCCCAGCTGTATCCTGATTCATCGCCTGGTAATCGGATGGCTTCAGGCCAGCTGTTTTCCTTTTTGTTCCTGTTCCAAGGTTCCATCTCCAGAGATGACATCAGAACAGCAGTTTCCAGATGTGCCCTCCTGTCATTCCTGGAAGATGTCCACCCAGCTGTATCAGAAGAATGCTGCCAGGGAGAGTCTTCGGCTGAGGACCAGGTTGGTGCAGTTGTCATTCTACAAGGGACTGGTAAGTTCAGACTTTTCTATTCTTATGATACTGCAGTACACACCCTACACTAGCAGACTCCAGATGTTTGAACTGTCCTCAAAGACTCTCCCCTTTGGGACTTTGGCCTACTAGAACTGTGCTTCACCAGGCTCCGGCCCAGGAGAGACTCTTTTATGGACTTGCCTTCAGGCACTGTGGTCACTAGATGGGACTTTTAGGGCACTCCATCCCCCAAATATGGTGTATTGTAAATAATGTCATTGTTTTCTACTGTTTTCTAATGTTGATACTGTTTTTCTACTTTTCTAAAAAAAATCTTTTTGGGATTCTCCAGTGTTTTGATGGTAGGGGTTTAGATAGACTGTGTATGCAGATTAGGAGTGTGCGTTGTCTTTCTTTTTCTTGCAGGTGTTCCTGAAGAAGATAAAAGAGAAGACAAGAAGTGGAGGAAGAACTCATCGGAGTTCCTCACTAGTACTTTAGAGTGTAGTGTTTAAAGTACTGTTGTTGTTGTTGTTACTGTGTGTAACCTTTTTTTTCCACAGGTATGGTTGTGGGGGAGTGTGGGAGTAATGCATAGAGTATGGTATTAGCTCCTAGTGTGTGGTTGCATGGTGTCCAGGGTCAGGGAGGTCCCCTGTTTGTTTTGTTTTGGGAAATTTGAGATAGGGGCAAACAGGTTTTCCCCTAGAGGACTTGGGGGGATAGACAGGCTGTGGTCCTGAATGGCCGTAGGGGCCGCAGTGCTGATCTATTAGGGCTATGCTCTGGACAGTTCGACCGGAGCCACTAGGCACCCATAGTCAGCGGGGAGAGTAGAGGCTGATGCATCAGCCAAAGGCCTCTAGGCCCTTAGTGTTGTCTGCCTGTGCTGGCACATGGTAGGGGAGAAGGTAACGCTACCTCCCCGTAGTCAACACATGGGGTGAGATGGCCTAAGCTGGGTGATTAATGACTGCGGACAGTCATTTTCCTGGCCCAGGGTGAGTGTAACCCCCTGATACCCGGGGTTACTAGAATCCCAGTAAGACCTAGTGGTAGGCAGGGAAGGCAGCTTGTGAAACTCCAGTTAAATGGATTTCACACTGTCTCACTCTGTTCTCAGTCTCAGCTAAGACTGAGGGATGACATCATTTTAGAACTGTCGCAGCTGCATAAGTCACACTGGAATGTTGCAGTCGGAGGTTAGGGTAGAACGTTGGGGAATTTGAAGCCAGTCTGTGTGCAGTCAGAGTGAGAGACTGTAGTGCAGCAGAGTGTGTGCAGGCTCTCAGAGCTTTAGGCTCTGTTTAAGAGCTACTTTTGTGTAAGGTATGTGTTTCCACCTGAAGAGGAACACAGGAACTGGTAATTGAAGTGGTGGAGACTGCTTTCAATGGTTCATAGCCCCATCCCTGAGGGGATGGGGGAAGGTGTATGCCTGTTTTCCAGGGGCAACCCCCCTGGATCCAGCTAAGGGAAAGAAGCTGCCTGTTCTAGTTGTGCTGAGGCACCAGAAGCTCTGAGAGGAAGATTCCTTGTGGAGGAAATGCCTGTGGAGCACCTGCAACCAAAGGGTGAGTTCGCTCTGAAAAAGGGCCAAGTGTTTTCACCTGAACAGAAGGAAACTAAAGGGACTGTTACTGTGGGGTCAGGAAAAGACAGCCAAGCACAGTTGGAAGATGTGGGGATTGGACTGCTTAACCTGTGGGGGGGTCTAGAGTAATGGACAATGCCACTTAATTTAAGTATGTTTAAGTCCAGCACAAATGGGAAGCAAGACAAGTAGATGGAATGTGAAATACATTTAGCAAGAATCTACACTACATTGCAAAGCTTTACAGGATGAGGTGTTTCTGTCCAGAGAAATGGCCGGGTATGAATTGTGGGAGCGAGAGGTGGGAGACCCCCCCCCATCAGTAGTAATCAAATTCACCAATACGGATTTGCTGTGAGACACCTTTTGCTTTCTCTCAGGTATTTGGCCAGTGCCTGAGGAAAGTACCCAGATGTGGGATTGAAAGGAAGATTCCCGTATGGAGCCTAGGTGCTCTTAGGTGGTTTAGGGAGCCACCAGAAAATGTTTCCATGAAGTATGGAAGGTGTGCAAGTGGCTGGCAAGGGAGCTGAGCCAGGGAAAACCCAAAGTAGTGTACAAGTTCGGGCTATGTAGCCCAAAGCAGTGTGTAAGTCTGGGCTGTGTGCCCAGTGGGTTCAGACCCTGAGGGCTAAAGTGTTGAGGAAGTGTTCTGGTCTCTTTTAATCTGCATTACCAGGAGTGTAGCCCTGTGGGGGTCCAGCTATGCTTTGTTTATTCTGTTTGGATGTGAATAAAAGCCACACTTTAGAATCCCACTTCTGGTATTGGACATTACAGTTATTGCTTCCTGTGTTCTGAGTTACTTGGATGCCCCTGTGCAGAGTAGCCAAACCTAGCCTTTGTGCCGAGTGACATATTCCTTCCCGAACCCAGCCCACCTGGTAGGGCTGTTAGATACAAACAGCAGACTGGGTAGGGGTTACACATAATAGGAATGGTAGTGAAGTATTGAACTAATGCTAACCCCCCCACCCTTACCCTGCAGAGACTGACAAGTGTTGGGGGGTGTGCCTTTGTGTCATCAGCTATAACACTCATGCCATTCCACCTCACTCCACTCTGCAGACACCGACAGGTGTTGCGGTGTGCCTTGAAGTCTTCAGCCCTTACTCTCAACCCATTTCACAAGGAAATAAGATGAGATGTGTGCAGTATAGAAGAATGGGGTGAATGTTAGGGCTGAAGACCCCAAGGTACACCTCAATGCTTGTCACTGGCTGCAGGGTGGGGGTGGAGGTGAAAAGGCATGAGCATTATGGCCGATGACCCCAAGTCACACCCCTGACACCTGTCAGTCCCCCAGAGTGGGGCATTACAGTTGGAAACCCTAACACCCCAGGAGTTTGTTGGTATTTTTGCTCCAGATTTCAAGATGGGCTTTCTGGAACCCCACCTCATGAACAGTGGCACTATCATTTCGTTACTCAATCCTGGATGGTGATTTCGCAAAGTGACTACGCCATTCTGTGCCACAGGCAGGAAAACACATTTCAGGCTGGATGTGAAAAATGACAGCTGTACTGTTCATGAGGAGCTGTGAAGAAATGGCAATGTTGAAAATCTGGAGTGAAATCTGAAAAATCAGTGAAGTTACAAGCGTGTGTAGAAGCTGCGCAACACACGCCCATAATGCAATCATTTTTTGGAATCTTTTCACCACATTTCCAACATGGAAATTTTGGGACCTCCCCTCATGAACAGTGGCACTGTGATTTTGTTAATCTGTCCTGAAAGTCAATTTCCCACAGTGACCGCGCCATTATGCACCCACAGGTACGATGACACATTTTGGGCAAGATGTGAAAAATGACATCTGTACTGTTCATAAGGAGGTGTGAAAAATTGGCAATGTTGAAAATCTGGAGTGAAAATATTAAATATTGGTGAAGTTATGAGCGTGCATAGAAACTGCACAATGCACACTCATACTGCAGTCATTTCTTTCACCAAATGTGCAACATGTTTTTTTTGGGACTCCATCTCATGAACAGTGGCACTGTCATTTCGCTAATTGGTCCTGAAAGGTGATTCCATGCAGTGACCGTGAAATCACCTTTTGGGACTGAATAATGAAATGATAGTGACATGTTCACAAGGTGGGGTCCCAAGATCCCCATGTTGAAAATTTGGGGTCACAATTCCTAAAAATGGCTGAGATATCAACCTAGGTTAAAACCCCTCATTGACTCCCATTATACAGCACTTACCCATTTCCTCAGTTCGTAGTTCAGCTTTGAAGAGTGCAGATGTGTCCATGTCCAGAGAAGATCACTGTTTTTGCCCTCCAAAGGGTAAGTTTGGGTGAGGGGTGGTGCAGGGAGGTGGGTGCTCAGTGGGAGGGGGGACTGGGTAGATGACAGTGGGCCATTTTCTTTTTTACAGGTAAAAAAAAAAAAGATGCCAGGGAGATGGCTTTCTTTCTTTTACTGGTTTAAAAAAAACATTTTGGCACACTGGGGTGGGCTACCACTGTGCCACAATAGTGATGGTGGGGGGGCATGCCAGCACGGGGATTGGGCACCCCAATGTCGGCAGATTACAGATGGGTTTTGGGAGGATGCATCTGACACTGGGAGTGGGCAGCCCAGTGTCGGAAACATTTTTGCAGACTGGGGTGGGCTCCCAGTGTGCCACATTAATGGAAGGAGGAAGGATACATGCTGACACGGGGACTGGGCACCCCGATGTTGGCTTTCTTTGGAGTGTGTGGTGGACAGCAGGAGCCATGGCTCATTATTTGTTTCACCAGGAAAGGCATGCAGAACAAACAAGTTGTTGGCGGAGCAAGGGCCAGGGACAGAGTGCTGGGAGGCAGGAGCCGACAAGGTTGTGATGGAGGGGGGAGGTGCCGCTGCAGTGACGAAACTGTTCATGATTGCAGTGGCAGATTCATTTCAACTCCTTGGATCTCTTTGAAGCTGCTGTCATTGGCAGCTTCCCCCTTCATTGGTGGCTGAGGGATGCACCCAATAAAGCATCTGCTGCATTGGCCACAATACAGGCATACCTCTGAAATGTGGTACTGTCGCATGCATGCAGGCAAACATAATAAATTGCCACTGCATCTACTATCACTGTATTTTTGCAGCCATCCGTTTAGTGTGGTTTTTCTTTGGAGTTTCTTAGTTTGTGTTTAATACTGTTGTTTCTGTGAGTGATGCTGCACCAGGGACCACTGCTTTCTTGCATCTGCATATTGTACCTGAATTGTGGGCTGTCAGTGCATCCTTCTCCCCAAGTCCTCTGTATCACCAATTAGTCCCAAGTCTCCCATTTCACCCTCACATTTTCCCAATTCATGAAGTCCATAGAATTCAGTGGTACCACCCTCTTCACTCCGCTCCAAGCCAAGGAGTCCCTGCATTCAGTGTCAACTCTCACCCTAACTTCAATCCAAATAATCCATGGTGACCCCTGGTACAATTCTTTCTTACCCTACCATAATCCGATTAGTCCCTTGCATCCAGTGGCACTCCCTCATCTTGCTCCAATTCAACCAGTCCCTGATATGAATTGGAATCTCCCAACCCTGCTCCAATCTAAGTAGTCCCTAGTGTACAGCGGCACACCCCTCCCTCACCATGCCCCAAGTCAATTCATACCTGACATCAAGTGGCACCCCCTACTACACCAATCCCCAGTCCATGCAATTACCTGTGTCCAGTGCACTTCCACTCATAATCTATCCCTTACCAAGCTGTCCTTGGAGTGCTCTCCCTCACCTCCTCAGTCCCTGATGTCCTATGTCCAGTGTCTCTAATCCACATGGGCAAGTTGTGCAAATACTCCACTCATGTCTTCCACTGGCACTGTCAGGATTTTATTATTCCAGACCATGATAATGAAATATCAGAAATAATCCTTTATTCTATTATCTGAGTCTGCAATTATAAACCCAGATGATGAATGGCTAAGTAGGTAAATGAAGGGTTTGTGCCTTTTGCTGTCAGGGGAGGAGGTTCTATGTATGTGTATGGAGGGAGGGTTTTTCAGTAGCTTCAGAGATTAGCTCGTGGTACCAGTCTTATGTAACTAGAGGTGATAAGGGGAAGTGGGACTGTATTTTATTAGACATTTCTGACACCAGAGTTGATGTTCCATTGGCTGCTTTTTATGATGATGGTGGTGGGAGGGGGGAGGTACAGCAGTGACCTACCACAGCTTCTGGTGGAAGGATGTTTTTTTGAGAGGTGAGAGCATTTTATAGACATTTTCTGACACTGGACTTAGGCTACCAGTCTTGAAATCAGTGGAGGAGCACAGGCTCCTGGTGCTACAAATTTCAAAAAGTATGCACATTATCAGCATCATGGATGGCCTCTCAGTGTGGGTTTTAATCTTCTAAATACTCCACAATGAACAATGCATGGCAGGAGGGAAGTGGGGATGTGTGACCTGTAATCATGGGAATTAGATAACAGGTACTAGAAAACACCTTATGAAAACTGGTAGCAAACATTTCTGTGCATGTGCTGCCATACTTTTTTTTATTTAGGTGTTTATGTGCCTTCCTCTGACTGACCTCATCTGGTCTGGCCCTAGCTCCATCACCCACCTTCTCCAGGTACTTATCCCATCGTCCATCCATCATGTCTTACCCCACTGAGAGGGCCTTTGGGGTGCTACACATAACCCATACCTCAGATAGTCCCCTCTTGGGAATCAGGATCTGGTTGGAGGCAGGTGTCATGATCGATAGTGCAGGGCCTGTGAGGAAGACCTTCATCTGGCATTGGTCAGGTGTTTTTTCCTTCATTACAGTCCTACTCCCTGGTCAGCACTTGTAGCCTTTGTGGCGAAGTGCCTTGGACACACACAGTGTGCTCCTGCTGGGTGAGCAAATTCCTGTCCCACCAGGAGTTTCTGTAGTCTGGATGTGTTTCCCCTCATACCTCAGGTGGGACATGCTGCCATTGGCAGTGTGTTCCTCCGTAACCTGGCCACCAAAGAGCCAGCTCCTGAGTTGGATCCCAAACATGGGTCACCATCATGGAAGCTTGACATGCTTCCTTTCAGCTGTCGGGTGGCCCCACAGCAATGGTTTTTAGCATGTTTACTAATTTATTTTTTTAAACAATTTTGTTCCTCAGACACTAAAAGCACCATCCTGAAGATAGGATCTAATGAACATGAACGTTTCAGGATTCCAATCATTTACAGATAAAAGATGTAACCTGCTCAACTCAGGCTAGTTAAAACAGTTTGGTCATATTTCTAGGGTGCTTCTGGTAAATGGCTGATCAGAATTAAAAACAAAGTCCAGTGACCCCCCCCCCCACACACAATACTGCCCAAACTGGCCTGTAATCAAGGTTTTGTATAATTCATTTCTTTTTCTTATTAGGCTTTTTAAATGTGCAACAAGGGAGCAAGAGGGAGGCCTGTGTATGAAAAACAGATTGAACCAGCAGGACCACGACTCTTATCAATGAGGTAAATACAGAAATTAATATGAAACAGCGTAGGTCCTGACTGGGTCACAGTGAAGTGGTGGTTAGGCTTTCATAAATGTTCGCTGATGGTTGTTAATGAAGAACTCCATACTGTGGGTGTACATTTGGTGTCATGTGTGCTGGTTCATAATGTTCAACTTGAATAAGGGGTGGAACCTTGGAAAGATCTAAATTCCTGTGGTGATTTGGACTGAGTATGATGAGATCAGCTATCTTTTACTTGCAACAATTACACTGTGGATCTGCTCATTTAATTCTGTGTGGTCTATACGCCTGCAGTTGTTACAGAAGAACCCCTATTTAAAGTATGAAAAGAAGAAATGACATGGATAACTAAGGAAAACCTTGATTATAGGCCTGCTGGGGCAGTATCGGGGGTGGGGGAGGCATTGGACCTCACTTGTTGAGGTTCAAATCTTAGCAATTTTTTTTGCTACTGGAGAGCAGAAAAAGCATCTTAAAATCCTATTTTTCAGGTTTTATCCTCTCTGTAACTTTAAAACAATTGAACCAAATTTTGCCACATACAGTGAGTTCAGTGGTCTTGCCACAAAGAGTGTGCTTGCTGATTTTCTTGTTCTTAGGTCAAAAGATGGGCAAATTATAAACAGCCAGAAATCTGGGTTTAACACAGAAGTGGCTAATTGTAATAGTACTACTGCCCAAACAATGAGATATAATGGTGCTTTAATTGTTCTAAGTGTATTGTAATCCCAGGGCATCATAAGGCTGCCACAAGAGGGTGTAAGTTAAATAGTTATATGAATGAATGTTAACTTCTCTTCTTACCAGAGAAGACCAACAGGTAAACATTTAAAACTCACAAAAAAGAGTTGTACAGCTGTTTGAAAAGAAAAGGAGGATATGTGTGTGTGTGTGTTTGTAGACGTGGGGGTGGCAGCTGTAATTCTGGCATCAGTTGACCCTTTTTGTTAGTACCATCAAGTGGCAGCTGGTTTTATCAGGTTGGTCAGGCCTTTGGTAACAGCTACTAGATTGTTTTTACTGTCAGTAGATCTGTGTGTTTATAAGAGTAGGTATGGCAGTTTCTTTATTGGCTCTGCTTGGTCTCTTTTTGTTAATGTTGCCAGGTGGGGATTGGCTTAATTGCTTTGATTGGGCATTCAAAACAGTCATGGTTGCCTTCTTGGCAATGATCAGGTCTTTAGTGAATGCTGTAGGGTTGCAGGTGCCTTGCAGTCCCTGATCAAGCTCTTTTGTTACTTCTGCCACATGGTGGCTTCTTTTCTGGTTCCATTGAGACCTTTTCTGAATGTGTCTGTCTCCTGGGCCCTGATCAGCTCTTTACTAACTTTCTGTATGAAGTTATTGATCATATCTCACCTCATTTATTGTACTCCCGAAGTTCAAAAATGATGGGTTATCACCATCCATCCTATAGGTCGATGCATGATCCAATCAAAATTGAAGGTGCAATGACTTCTTCCTCCATACTGCTGGAACTCCTTAGTTCTTATCCATTTGAAGAGGTTCGCAGCACAGATTGGCTCCCTGCAATGCATTTTTTTTCCTTTATTACAAGACAGTAAGGCAAGTGCCATTTTAGTATTTTATTCTTCTTCCTGTCAAAATCTCTGTCTTTCTGTAGCCTATTAAATCAGATATCACTGAGGGATTTTGGTGCTCTTGTTTGAGTTAGCCAGGCTCTTTAACTTGCCTACCAGACCTTCCACTAACCCACAAATTCAATTCAAAGTATTAACCGTGGATTCTGTTGGATGTATATAAATATAGAGGTTAAGTGAATGGAAGGGAGGGATCCAAGATGGCAACGGTATGAGATGATCTGACACACAGCTCCCTGAACCTACTTCCCTGATATTTGTTAAATATCACCTACTGAGTCAAGTTTTTGAAAGAAATTGGAGTGAGATAAAAAATATACAACTTCCATGAAGGTGGATAAATTAACAAGGCTAGTTGGATTAGGATTTTGAGCTGAGACCATGACACAGAAAAAAGATCCAAAAGATGCTAAAGGCAAACAACCATTAATGAAGAAAATTGTGAGTAAAGCTTCAAAAAAGTCATCTGCAATAATCAAGAGACGGTAGCTGATGCAAGCCCAAAGAAGTAACCAAATGAATTAATCTCCAGAAAGCCCCAGTTCTGATACAAATTTATGTATTAATCCTGACAAAATAAAAAGCTCTGGACTGTATTCTTCAGCCAAGTATAAAGAAACAGATCTGTTGGTAATACCGGGGATTAGTGGAGGTCCCCCTTGAAACATGAAGAAATCTCAGAGCAAGGAGCCATTAGTCAGCATCTCAGAGCCCCCGGAGCAAACGGAATGAACTGGCTGCAATGACACAAAAAGGCAAAGGTATTATAAAATATTTAAAAAATAATGCCTTTCAACATATTGTGGTTAACAAATACATACTCTGATAAGATACTGGTCTTGAGGGTATTGATGGTGACCAGTAACAGTTTGCTTAAACCAATCAGTTTTGATTTTCAAATGGACATAATAATTAACAATACCAATAAAACTAACTTGCAGCCCTCTCAAGTTCTGGAGCAGGATGTTGTGGTGAATGAATCGGAAAATGACAAAAGTGTGATTAGTTCAGAGCAACAAATACCTGAAATGCCCTAGTGACAGTTGCTGTGGCCACCGCAGACAAGCTAGAGGGAAGCAGCCATGCTTGTGTGGTACAGACTGAGAGGCAAGTGAGAGTTTTGTAGAAAAAGATAAACTACTGGACTTATACCCTAGCAGTGTACCGGTGAATGCAACCAGTGAGGGTCTCTTGGAGAATGCATGCACTAAGGGAGTGAGTACAGCACTGGCAGCATAGGGAAGCATGAATGAGGCCAGCACGGAACAACAAATGCCTGACCCTGCCCTGGAACTGACTATCATAGCAGTAGCAGAAAACAAAGATAAATGGTGCTGTTTCACCTAGCAGCTAGATCATACAGACGAGGAGTGAGTGTGAAGCACATATTAAAAATGATAAATCAGCCAGCTCACATTCAAACTGCAAAAGGATCAGAGATAACAGAGCGAGCCTACCTGTGGATACAGACATTCAAGGAATGAGGCAGATGGAAGATAACCTGCTGACTCCCAAGTAAACAGATTAAAGCCAATGAGATAAATGTGCCTTCAGCATTAATTCCCTCGGACAGCACAGAGCTTATACAGGAAATAACTGAAAAAGAAAAACAAGATGAAGAGGCTATAATACAAAATATGGGCACTCTTGGTACTCTGAAGTGACCCAGGATATCAATTCAGCAGCAGGCAGTACAAGGAGTGAATATTTTGTAATGGGGCAATCCTCAACAAACTGAGCAGCAGCCTTCAATGGTGCTGCAGCCTTTTTCCCCATTGCAGCCATATGAAACTAATGGTGAACCAGCTATAAAAGACTTCAGTATAAAAGGTTAGCTTCAAGAAAATTCAGAGCCTCAAATAAACAGTTTTGAGAGCATGGGAACTTTGGATGAAATGCTGGAAGAAGAGAAAGCAGAAAATATGCCAAGTTGGGCTAAGATACTGCTTGGGGAGCTGGAGATAATTAATAAAAAATTAACAGCTGTCACACATTTAGAAGACAAAATTGATGGAATCTCGGCAACTATTTCTGACATAGAAACATAGAATTTGATGGCAGATAAGGACCTCTTGGCCCACCCAGTCTGCCCATTTCTGTACCTAATAATGAATAAGGTGCAGATCCTAGCTAACCAACAGCCTACTTCTTCCAACCTCCACCCCTAGAATTGCCTTATGTCTCTCTCATGCATTCTTGAATTCCACCACTGTTTTTGACTCCACAACCTCCTCAGGAAGGCTGTTCCATGCATCCACAACCCTCTCAGTGAAAAAATACTTCCTCACATTACCGCTGAGCTGTCCCCTCTAGCTTCAAATTGTGCCCCTTGTTCTTGCACACCTCTTTTTCTGAAAGATGCTACCTCTTGGACTTTGTTGACTCCTTTGAGGTATTTGAAAGACTTATCATGTCCCCACCTCCTCCTCTCCTCGAGGCTATACATATTAAGATCCAAGTCTCTCTTGATATGTCTTCTGGTGCAGACCCTGCACCATTTTAGTTGCCCTCCTCTGGACTGCCTCCATCCTGTCTATGTCTTTGTGGAGATTGGGTCTCCAGAACTGCACGCAGTATTTCAGATGGGGTCTCACCAGCTGTCTGTACAGATGGATAACAACTTCCTGTTTTCTACTGGTGATGCCTCTCCCTATGCATCCCAGTATCCCACCAGCCCTACTTACTGCCCTTTCACATTGCTTGCTCACTTTTAGGTCATCTGATATGACTACCCCCAGGTCCCTTTCCATTTTTGTTGTTGTCAGTATCTCACCCCCATTGTGTACTCTTCCCCTAGGTTTATGTTTCCCAGGTGCATTACTTTGCACATCTTAGCACTGAATCTAAGCTGCCATACATTTGACCATTCTTCTAACCTTACCAAGTCCCTTCTCATCCTTTCCACCCCACCTTGTGTATCAACTCTGTTGCAGATCTTTGTGTCGTCTGAAAAGAGACATACTTTTCCTTCCAGTCCCGCTGCAATGTCTCTTATAAAGACATTAAAGAGGACCGGTCCTAGTACTGAACCCTGCGGTACCCCACTAGTAACCCCCCTTTCTTTAGAGTGGACTCTGTTTACTATTACCCTCTATGTCCTGTTCTCCTGCCAATTGTTTACCCAGGCTACCATCTTGGGACCCACTCCCAGGCTGGCCAACTTGTATATTAATCTTTTGTGTGGGACTGTGTCAAATGTTTTGCTTCTACGTAGGCCATGTCTACAGCCCCTCCCTGATCTACTACTTTGGTCACCCAGTCAAAGATTTGTCTGACATGACCTTCCCGCTGTGAATCCATGCTGCCTTGGGTCCTGCGCTCCTCTGGCCTCTAGGTACTCAACAAGTCTTTCCTTCAGAAGTGATTCCATCATTTTCCCAATCACTGAGGTTAAACTAACAGGTCAGTTGTTTCCTGCTTCTGCCTTGATCCCACTTTTGTGAAGTGGAACAACATCTGCCCTCCTCCAGTCTTCAGGTACAACCCCATCCTCCCATGATTTATTAAAGAGGGTAGTCACTGGTGCCACTAGTTCTACCCTTAGTTCTTTTAGAATTCTGGGATGAATCCCATCAGGCCCCATTGCTTTGTCCACCTTCAGTTTTAAGAGTTCCTTCAGAACCCTTTCTTCTGTGAAAGGACTGGTATCAACCCCTGTATCCAGCGTGTTTCTATGATTTGGTATAGGTACCTCCCCCTCTTCATTTGTGAATACTGAGCGAAAGTATTTGTTTAGTATCTCTGCCTTTTCACAGTCACCCTCTGCCCACCCCCTCCTCTTTATTTAGCCTTACTATCCCTCCCTTGGTATTCCTTCGCTCCCTGATGTACCTATAAAAAGTTTTATCCCCCTTCTTAACTGAGTTGGCAATCTTTTCCTCAGTTTGGGCCTTTGCTGTTCTGACTGCCTTTCCTGCATCCTTTTGCTTTAACTGATACAATTCTCTGTCCTGCTCCTTCTGTGGTTCCTTGTACTTCCTGAATACTGTCTTTTTCTCCCTAACCTTCCCTGCTACCTCCTTTGAGAACCATAGTGGTTTCTTCACATTTTGTTTTGTTTATTTGCTTCACACAAAGGCTTGTTGCCTCTGTGATGGCAGTTTTGATTATTCCCCATTGTTCCTCCACCCTCCTTCCTGCCCATTTGCTAGTGCATTCCTTAGGCATTCACCATTTTGCAAAGTCCGCCTCCTGAAGTCCAGTACCTTTGCCTTTTGTATGGCTTGACTCTATTGCTGTGTTTATTGTGAACCATACTGTTCAATGGTCACTAGTTCCCAGATGGCTACCCACTTCTACATCTGTGATCCTCTCTCCATCTCCATTTGAGAGAACCAGGTCTAAGATTGCTCCCTCTCAAGTGGGTTCCAATACTAGTTGTCTAAGGCATGCCCCCTGTAGGGCATCTAGAATAACCCCACTCTTAGATGTGGCTGCTACAAATGCACTCCAGTTAACATCTGGCATATTCAGGTCCCCCATTAGCAATATCTCTCCTTTTTCTGCCATTCTAAGGATACTTTCTATCATTCTCTGTCCATTTCCTCCCCCTGAGATGGGGGTCTGTATACAACCCCTGTGTGGATTGTGGTGCCATTGCCTGTCTCCAAATTGACCCACAGTGCTTCCTCTCCTCCCTGTTTACCCTTTTATTCTGTTGCTTTGATGCCATCCCTTATGTAGAGAGCTACTCCACCTCCTCTTTTACCCTCCCTGTCCCTCCTGTAGATGGTGTATCCTGGTATGTTGACATCCCAGTCATGGTTCTGTGTGTACCATGTTTCTGTGACTGCCACAATATCCAGATGTTCCTCCTCCATCAAGGCCACTAATTCAGGAAGTTTGTTACCCAGACTATGGGCATTGGTACTCATTGCTGTCCATTTTATGATGGCTTTACCTCTTGTAGCACCATCCCTGTCCTCATTGACTTTGCTTTCTCAATTTACCCCTGTTCTGCTCCCTCCTGACCTTTTACCTTGGTCTTTACCTCATTTAGTACCTGGTTGTGTAGGGGGAGGCTGGGAATCCCCTGCTGCTTATCAGTGCCTCTCCCCCTTGACTAGTTTAAAAGCTTGCCAATGAAGCATTTAAACCACTCACCCAGTAGACTTCTTCCCTTCCTGAACAGATGCAGACCATCCTGCCAGTATAGGCTGGTATCCCTCCAGGTGGAACCCCAGTCCCCAATGAAGCCAAACCCCTGTGCTCCACACCATTTTTTCAACCAGTCATTGAACTGCATGGTGCAAAGTACCCTCACCTCACTCTTGCCATATACAGGCAGCACCTCTGAGAAGGATACTGTGTGTGCTACTTGCCTTAGGCCCCTCCCCAATTCCACAGACTCCTCCTGCATTACTCTAATCTCATGTTGAGCCAAGTCATTCATCCCTAGGTGGACAATGACGTCCAGCTCAGTCTCCCGTGCAGCTGTTCTCACGATCCTGAGGATGTGCTTCTGTCCCTCCAAGCCATGGTGCCAGGCAGGCACCTTACATCAGATTTCCCTGATGCCCCCAGTTCTATCCCCCTAATAATTGAGTCCCCCACCAGGAGCTGCTTCCCTTTCCTGTGGTGTCCTCTGTCTCCTTCCTGTGGGGCTCCCTTGTGACAGTTGTCTGCAACCTCCTTAGTCTCCTCTGTGGGTGCATCCATAGGGGAACTATGCTCCATCAGAATGGTGTGTGGATTGTGTAGTGGTTCAACTGACTGGGTGTGCCTCTGTTCCACCACCCTCACCCTCCCTGAGCCCACTGTGGTCCAACTGCTGCACTTTATTGGCTGTGTTTGAGGTAGTGGTGGTGGCCCTGGTGCTTCCTAGGTGGGGGAGGTTCCCTTACTACTGTCCAGTGTGGCCTGAAGATGGGAAACCTCCTCCCTCAGGGCAGAGAGTTACCTGCAAATAGGGCAGTATCTCAGTCTCCAGAAAGTCTTCTGGAAGACTGCTGCCCCACAGCCAGTACATTACTCTACTCCCCACATGTCTGTCTACCTTCCTGTTTATCCTGTGTAAGTTTTTTTATTTGTCCCTCAGTTATTGTTCTGTATGTATGTGTTTTATATAATGTGTATGCTTATATTGTCAGTGCAGTATGCTGGAACAGATATGACAGTGGCATGCACCTTGCCCTCTTGAGGAAATGATGTCAGAACCCCTGGTATAAAGAAATGGTACCAGGGGTGGGTGAGTGAGGAAGGGGGATATGAGCCCAAACTGTGCACTCTTGAAACAATCAGCTAAAAGCTCTCACCCACCACTACGATGAGTGTTGACCTTCCCATCAGCAAGATGACCTACACAACAATTTAATAGAGAAAATACCCAGCTAAACAAGCAGAAAACAAACAGTTGAGTCAAACACAGATAAACCTCCCCAGCCCAGTGATTTGTGCGCTGAAAGCAAATAGCCCCAAAACAAGTCAGTTTTGCACAAGGAAAGACACAGTAAACAATAATTTAAAAATAATTTGATGCAAACTGTCACAGAATACTAGTAGACAGTCCAGTTACCCACAAAGGAAAATCAAATACACAGTTATTTCAACCCCCTTCTGAAGTTACTCACAAGATAAGCAGTTTTTCAAACCCCCTTCCTGATTTATTATCAGGAATGACATCATGGCAAGCAATCTACAAATAAAAAAGGATCTTTCCATTGTCCAGCAGATAGTTTTAGATTTGGAAGACTGATAAATCCCTATGCAAAGACAAATAGCATCAATTGAGAATTTGCAAAAGATTTGCAGAATAAATTAATAGACTTTGAATCAAGATCCTGAAGAAAAAATATTTGTATTGTTGGAGTTCTTGAAGCATAGGACAATGATGCTACCCCTTGCCAAACATTCAATAAAATAGCAGCTGCTTATTTAGATACTACTCTAGAGGACTCTGTATTTGAAATAGATAGACTTCATCATTCCTTAAGCACAAAACCAGCTGAAGCAGCCCCCCGGCAATCATAGTGAAATTCCTGCAATCAGAAGATAAGGGCAGATTGATGGCACAAGTTTATCAAAAGAAATAAATTAACTTAATATGCACCACTGTCGCAATTTTTTACAGTTTACCACTGGACATTACTGCTGAAAGGAAAAAAAAATGATGTTATAAAAACAAACTTTGGTCCAAGGGATACAAATCCTCCAGGATTTTCCCAGCAAAACTTTGGGTCTTTATTGATAATAAAAGATTCCCTTTTTCAACCCCAAAGAAGCATATGGAGGCTCTATCAAAAAATTTGCCAGATGTTTTTTCTTAAAAAGCTAGTTAATTTTATTTGGCTTGATAGGATGGGAGCAGGGGATGGGATAAGAGGGAAGCATTGTTAGAAAGCGACCAGTTCTCATGAACTGGACAAAGGAAAATGTTGATAAATTAAAACTAATCTCTTTAGATCAGAGATCACAGTTAGCCAGTACTTTATGTAGGATACTCAGTATAAATGATATTAAGTTAAAAGAAGTACTGTTTTTTGGGGGGACTAGTGGGTTAAAATATGTACTTAGACACTGTTGGAAAGCTAGGGAGTTTACTTTAAGTATATGGAACTTAAGGGATGGGTTTTACTAAGAAAAAGTGTTATTTTTTTGACACGAAACAACAAAATTTACATATAATAAGCCTGATTACTTATAACATAATATATGGATAGAGGTCTGCAATTCAAATGTGCCACCTTTAATGTTAATGGCATTAATACACCCATAAAGAGAACTAGAATTTTAACATATTTAAATAAAATTAAAGCTGATGTTATAGCCCTGCAGGAGACACATCTTGATGTAAATGAACAAAAAAACTGAGGAGAAACTGGATGGACAGCAATTATTTTCAGCAGGGCAGCAGAGATGAAAAAAAGGTGTGTCTCTTTACTATTTAGAAAAGATTTAAGTTCCTCATTCAATAAAAAATGGTCAGATAACAAGGATAGGATTATTCTAGTAAAAGGTGACACACATGGTATAACCTGCACAATAGGGTTGATTTATGCACTATATGAGAAATATGATAATTTTCTAGCAACTATCAGTAGAGGATTAGTGGAAATAGAATCAGAGAATGTAACTAATGAGCAATCTTAATGCATTACTGGACCTAGTACTGGATAGGACTACTCCATATACCAATTATAACAAAACACTATCTAACCTATTAACATTTTTTTTTGAAGAACATGAAATGACTGATGTGGGGCAAACACAAAATCCCACATTAAAAGAGTATATACATTATGACAACAAAACACAGTTTTTTTTTCAGATTATACTACATTTTTTATCCAAAAAACTCTATTTAAAAAAATGTTTTCAACCTCTATTAGATTAATCCTAGTATCTGATCATGCTATTGTAGAGATGGTAATACTCAACAATAAACAAAAATCAAAACAAAAAACAAGTCTTAACTCCCAGAGCTAGCTGGTAGATGGTATAAAGGAGTTCTGGCAAGCACCAGAGACATTTTACAACCAAGAAACCATCTGAACAATGAAACCAACTTCTTTAAAAACTAGTAAACCAGAATGCATAGAAAGTAATAAATACATGTAAATGAAATGTAACCTTCCAATAATGTGAGGTATATGAAATACACAATGGGCTGGATATTCAAACTGCACTATTTTGTGGTGCAAGCCCTTGCGCTGCACAAAATAGTTGCGCAGGGGTGTGGCTGGGGCGATATCCAAAGGAGTTGTGCTATTGAGCAACCTTTGAATATCACCCCCTGCCAGCCACCGTGCATGGCGAGTGGAACCAGTGGGCGCCAACGCAAGTGGTCAGGAGTGAGTATCTGTTGCGCTGGCGCTAGTACCATTACGCCATGCGCAAATGTCCCATATTCAAAAGGTGACATGCAAATGGGGCCATAATTCATGCAAGGCACAGGGGGGGCCATTTGCATCTATTTATGGCCCCATTTGCATGCCATTAGCATGCAGGTGTGCGATCGGGGACTTGCACTGGCCCCTGCCAGGCAGCAGCCATTGAGGACCAAGCTCCCCCTGCAGCCTGATCATGGGCAAAGTGTAATGTCCCCACCCGACTGGCCTGATTGCGGGCAATTAGTTAACCCCTCACCCCAACTGGCCCGATCACGGGCAGCAAAGTGTCAACCCCCAAGGACATATCCCTGGTGGTCCAGTGGACGTGAAGCCCGATCACGGGCTAAAGTGTATAAGTACCCCCACCAGCCTGATCATGGGCAAAGTGTACAGTACAACTCCCCCACCAGCCTGATCGCGGGCAAAAGTGTACCAGTACAACTCCCCCCACCAGCCCGATCGTGGGCTTCAAAGTGTTCAACCCCCAAGAACACATCCCTGGTGGTCCAGTGGACCTCAAAGCCCGATCACGGGCTGCAAACTATTCAAACACCCCCAGGACCACCTACCCTGGTGATCTAGTGACCCCCTACCACCCATGAAGCTCCACCACCCGCTCTCCCCGTCAACCGGCGGTTGGCAACATCCACCCACCTGCTGCACCGCCGACCACTGACTTGACTGCCCAGTAGGGCTACCGCCCGATAAGTTGCAGAGCAAGAGCCAATGGGCATGCAGCCCATACTCGTACAGGAGCAGTCCAGGTATGTAATTCATTCACATATCTGGACTGCCTTGTGAAAACAGGGCTGCGCCAGTAGCTCTTGCTCTGCACCAATAGGCGTGCCTTCAGGCAATCAGTTGATGAGCAGCAGGGTAACTTGGCCCGGGTGGGATACTGCCGCCATGCCCGGCTGACAGAGAGGCGGGGTGGTGGGGCTTCATGAGTGGAGGTGGGGTGAGGAGCCACTAGATCACCAGGGTAGAGTGGTCCTTGGTGGGGTAATGTTTGAACAGTTTTCAACCCGTGATCAGGCTCGAGTCCACTGGACCACCAGGCTGTATTCTTGGGAGACAAGCTGCAGCCATGATCCGGACTCAATGAAAACCTACACTGTACCCCATGATGGAGCTGATGAAATACTACACTTTAGCCCGTGAGCTTCACGATCACTGGATCACAGATATGCAGGGAATGGTTGCTACTGCCATATCCCAGCCAGTAGGTGAAACTAACTAATGCCCTTGATTAGGCCAGTCGGAGGTGGGGATCTTACACTTTGCCTACGCGATTGGGCCAGTCGGGGAGGGGGTTGCCATGTGCCGCGATTGGGCTGCAGGGGTGACACAGGAGTAGGTTGGGGCCACCCACAGGTGGCAGCTGCTGTGTTGCACCCTGCAATGTGGCAGCTCACCTGTGGGTGGCCCTCAACTTACTCCTTTTTTGGCTCAAAGTTGTGCAGGCACAGGTTGGGGTTGTGCCTGGACAACTCTGCACAGCCCGCTGAATATTGGGCTGTGCAGTTTATGCATGGTTCCTCCCCCTCCAGTTCAGCATGCCTTCATTAGCATTGCGCTGTTGCTCAGCTTGACTTGGGGGCGCAACTGCCTCCTGCTGAATATGGCAGAATGGCACAATTTCGGACTTGTGCAGGCTCAACCCTATTGCGCATGGCGCAACCCTTTTGAATATCCAGCCCACTGTATGTATGTAAGATCAAATGTTTTTGTTATGTGAAAAAAGGAATCAAAACTTAAATTTAAAAAATATATAAAACATCATAACAAATACCCTGGTCTTTCAATAATGAATTACTAAAAATCCTCAAGTTTATATCTAAAAATAAAAGAAATTATTGCTGAGTATTGGTTTTACAATTTTTCTGGACTGAAAACTGTGTTATCATTATGGGACCCATTTAAAGCCTGGTACTTAAAACAAATATTAGAACATAAGATTCAACAAAAGTGAAAGAAAACTAGATGTTTTGGTTAGTAAAAATAAAGATAAATATTATGATCAATGGAAAACATGTACATTAGATTGGCAACAACAAATTAACAATGAAACAAAAAAAAAACTTTTGAGGGTGAAATTCTTAAGATATTTACAGGAGGACAAATCTGGAAAACTTCTAGAAAATTTGTTTAAAAAAGAGAATGAATGTAATACAATTCCCTTGTTAAAAAATAATGGAATTCCAGTTGCTGACCTAAAAAGTATGGAAGAAATAACACTCAAATATTACAAAGAGATATATCAAACAGAGCAGCAAACACATGAGAAACTTATGCAAACATTTCTGGCACTGGTTCAGTTTGAGAAATTACAGCTCTCTGATACCAGGTTTGGGAAAAATGAAATTGAGGAGACAATTAAATTATTACTAAAATATAAAGCCCCATGTTTGGATGGATTTACTATTGAATTTTATCAACCCTCTTCAGGAGAACTTATGCCATGGGTTCAATTGATGGTAGATGACCTGATGGATGGAGCGGGGGAGTTACCTGATACAATGAATGATGCCAAAGTAATTTTGATACATAAGGAAGGGAAATCTAAGAAATGCATAGAACATTATAAACCTATAGCACTCCTTAATGATGATTATAAGATTATAGATAAATTAGTAGTCTCAAGAATAACCACTGTCATAAATATCTCCATCCAGCAGGATCAATGTGGGTTTATCCTAGGTAAAACTCTTATGCACACCACCTGACGGGTACAGACACTTTCTGAATATGTGAAACTACTGCCTGAAAAATATTATGCGCTGATGCTGGACACCAGAAAGGCTTTTGATATAGTCAACAGAACATAGATGGTGAAGGTCTTAAACTTATGAGGGATTTCACCACAATTATTAAATATTATTACCCAATTATATGAGTTCAATAGCTTGCATCTCCATCAACAATCATTTGACTGAAATTATTCAGATGAAAAATTGAGTGAGGCAGGGTGTCCTCTGTCTCCTACAATATTTGTTCTTTGTTGGAACCACTGTTACAGACAATTCATGCTAATGAAAAAATTGAAGGGGCATAAATAGAACATGAAAATAATAAACTTATTGTCTATGTTGATGATACTTTATTAATTTTTAAGAATATTGCATCTTCAATTACAACGTTAATGGATATAATTGGGAACTTCTTGAAATTTGCAGGGTATAAATTAAATTCTTCAAAAACAGTAATTATGCCTTTATTTAAAGGTAATGACCTGGAATATAAAAAATGACATTCTTTAAAAAAGAAAGTAGAATTAAATATGTGGGGCTGATTCTTAGCGAGGATATAAAGACTAATATCTGGTTAAATTATAACATAGCAAAAGGAAACAATACAAAACAAATGAAATCTTTGGAAAAATGTATCTGTTTCTTCATGGGGAAGAATAGAGGTCATTAAAATGACGGCCCTCCTGCACTTTATATTTGCATTGCAAACACATTTTGGAATTCCTGATGACAAGTGGTTCTCTGCAATCAAACAGACTTTTACCAAATTCCTCTGGAGAGGAGGAAAACCAAGAATCCCTTGCAGCTGTAAACTAGGGAGCAGAACAGTAGGAGGGCTAGGCTGTCCAGACCCATTTAAATGTTCTTTAGCACAATTACTGGTGACAGCCTGAGATTGGGCCTTTTTTTCCCAAACAAGACTACATAGTTATACAAGGATTATTAGAAAAAGTAGGACACAGGGATAAAATAAACATGCTACTCTTTCAACATGTATTTAAACAATATAAAGAAATACCACTCCTAAGAAACATTTATACACATGGAGGGAGATATTTAAAGGGGTTGTTGCCTGGCACAACTGAGTTTTGCCAGTGCAACCCCACAAGGTGCCTCGGTGTGATATTCAAAAGGGTGCCTTGCACAGTGCAAGTCCTGATGCACTGGGGTGCATTGATAATGTATGTGGCTCATCTGCAGGGGGCGTGCCCATGCATATGCAGCACATCCCGATATTCAGCCCAGGATGTGCGGCACATCTGCAGGCACAACCCCCAGATATGCTGCATACTGTGGCACAAAGTTGAGCCTGAAAAGTTTGGCTCAAATGCCGGCCACCCACAGGCAGGTGACTGTATTGCCAGGTGCAACCCAGCAGCTGCCAGCCATCGGTGGCCTCCCGCCCACCCAGAACACCATCCAGATGCACCCATCTGTGTCCAGGTAGTCTAGCAGTCCCCCCTCCATACCGTTTGCTCCATCATGGGCATTTGGAAGAAAACTATTTAACCCTTGTAGTCCAGTGGTCCCCCCACCCCTCCCATAACCCAATTGCTGGTATTTATAATAAGAACTATCCCTGGTAGTCTAGCAGTCCCCCACCCCTCCTGTATGCCTGATCATCTGAAAGGACATCTATGAACTGCCCCGGTGGTCTAGTGTAACCCCTCAACCCCTCACCCCCTGTAACCATGATCATGGGTACAAATCCATAACAGTAATCCCTGGGGGTCCAGTGGCACTCCTCCCCACCTGCAGAGGACCCCTGACCACCCAGCTCCCCCTGTCATCAGTGGGCAGCTGCACCCTGCCCGTATACTGCCCAGCCACCCACCAAGTGACAGCTTACAGTAAGTACTGTAAGTGAATTGGTCCACAGTGTGGACCAATGGGCTTGCAGGCCATACTGTACTAAACAGGCACCAATATGTGAATGACCACAGTCATTCACATATCTGTGCCTGTGTAGTACGGTATGGCCTGTATTTGCACCATGCATACATTATGGCCCCATTTGCATGCCCAAGTCTGAATATTGCAGGTGCTGTGCCCAGCGCAACCACAGTTGCACTGGCGCATTCCCAGTCCACCCTGTCTGGGGAATGTGGTGGCACATTGTCACTGCACCATGCACATTCTGTACCATATTCAAAGCTGATGTGCCATGGTGCATCACCTTTGAATATCACCCTGTCTTGGCCCAGGTGCATCTCAGATGGGCTACATCCCCACTTGCACCATTGCCCGGCACAGACTAAATATCTCCCCCATGGTAAACAAGCCCTGAAAGCCAGTGGAGAGGAATCCATTCCATGGTTACATGCCAACCTTAAGTATGTTAACTTGGCAAAAAATGCTGAATTTAAGAAAGATTTGTAATGTCCTACAAAGAAAAAAACATACATACATGGGCTGAGATAATACAAGATAATAGATGTATTACATTTATTCAATATATAGAAGTAATTGATGCAGGATTTAAAAAAATATATATATTATAATTTGCTGCATAAGAAATTTCAGGTATTCCTAAAAAAGGGAATGATTATTATAAATTTAGGCCCATGCTTGACATTTGAAAGAAACATGATCAATAACTATCAAAATAAGTCTCCTTCTAGAATTTATAAATCTTTTAAAAGTGGGCCAATAATTTGAAGGTTAAAAATCTATCAGAAATGGCAACAGGAAATCCCATTAAACCTAATGGTACAGCAATGGCAATAAATCCAAATAGGAGCAAATAAAAATTATGTTTCTGCAAAGTAAAGAATAAATCTATTCAAGTCGAAATAATAAGGGTCTACATTATACCAAAAACTTTGAGCCAAATTTTATTAAATCTATTCAACAAATGTTGGCATGACTGAAGAACAGAAGCTGATTTAATACTTAATATATGGAACTGTAGAATAATTAATAACTGGTGGGGGAGACTGCTGATATGCTATCCCAAATGTTAGAAACAAGAATCCCTGTATCTTTTGAAATCCTTATACTCAACAAATTGGATGCATTAAATATTACCAAGGAGCAACAAAGAGTAGTATGTTTGGGATCAATAGCAACAAAAAGGATTATATTGGAGTTCTGGAAGTGCGAAGCCCTCTCTTAAGCCATTAAACAAAGTTGGTTGCAGAAAATAAAATAAATTCTTATATTTGAAAGATTATGGTTTCAGTTGGAATACCTACATTATATTATGGCTGTATCATGGAGTGAATTTATGAAATTGGTCCCTCTCCTATTGAGGATATAGAGCAAATATTGATGTTTCTAGTTGATTAATTTATTATTGTATTACTATATGTACCTAAACATATGTGCCTAATATGTAAAACTTTTGTAATATATATGAAAACCAATAAAAATAATAAAAAAAAATAGAAGTTATGTGGATCACCCTGTAGTGTCTACCTTGTACCTTATTTATTTAAGTCCTGGCCCTAGGATCTCTCCTGAGTAACCGAGGATGGCCAAAGAATAGAGGCAAACAATATCAGTGCTAAGGTCCGCTTGTGTAAGAAACCCTCCAGTAACATTTAACACACTTTTCAGCATGCTGAAGCAAATCAGTATGAATGTGTGCAGGGTTCCCAATGTGGCAACTCTGTTACAGTGCAATCATAAAGCCATTATTTTAATTGTTTAACCTGTAAGATGAAAAAGTCTGATGGTGTGTGCAGTGAAGATAAAAAGAAAACTTTTTAATGAGTTGTTGATCCTGGATGGGGCTGCTGTTTCTCGCTGTTGCTCTGTTCCATGCTTCTGGCTTGTTTAAGTTTGTTTTTTCTCAGATTGTTGGCTGTGCAAGCTGACGCACAGGGCATTTCACCTAGTGATGGGGAATCCCAGCTATAACATCAGCTGAGAGTTTGTTTTGATGTCATTTCCCATGGACGCCATGTTGAGTAATACCTCAACCTCCCACTACTCTGGCAATGGTCAGCCATTCAGTTGCCTGTTCACTACCTCTTGCATTCTAGAACTCCCCCGTGGCCATCTTGTACTGCTGCAGCTGCATCCAAACTTATTTGCTCTTCCATTTCATTGAGTTTCTCCCATGAGAGATGGCTAGTGCCATATTGGATCACACTTCGGAAGATCCAAGGAACTCGCTGTTAATGTTGTGGGTTACTGGGTGATGCACTCAGCTCAAGATGTTGGCCATTTTGGATCATGTGCCATATCTCATGGAATATCTTGGCAGCCATCTTATGTATGGCATGCTGGTACTAGTGCATTTCAGATCCCTACTTCCATCATTTCGAGTCCATGGTTTTGGCAGCCATTATAGAATATTGCATCATGTTGGCCATCTTGATAAGGGCTATTTAAGCCACAGGCAGGGCCACTCATAGCCCCTTATGTAGTTTAACTATTAACTGGTCATTTTATCAAAGTGCATTCCTACCATTTTGAGAGCAGCAATACCTACCAGCATCAGCAAGGACCTGTCTGCAATCACAGGGATACAGAAGCAGCAAGGACACCTGAATATCAATATCCAATCAGACAGAGACAATTTCAAACTAGGAGCTTTATTCTAAATATACATCTAGTTCAATGACAACTTGGCTCCTTTTTTTGCCAATTTTTAACCCAGACATCTCTCCTCTTGCCAGGTTCTCAGAGTCATGTGTCATCACGGCACTTTTAAATAAATGAAAATCTTGTGGATTCCTTCTTGTCTCCATTCAGAGCCAGCTTTGCACTGTATGTACAGCAGATGAGGTACAATAGGATCAGGAAGAGGAGGATTCTGGACCATGTCTGACTTTTTCTGATGATGAATCATGCTTTGGGATCCAAAGTATTATAAAACTCATAACATTGGACCCATCATAGACAGCAATTCTATTGCAACTATTAGAATGAATGAAGTCCAGACTGATGGATCTGACTCCAGCTCCCAAGCACCATAAATCTTTACCACACAACAGTGACCTGAAATTCGATTCAATCAATGGAGAGGGAGAAGAGTGTCATCCAGAAGAAATAACATTACAGTTATGCACTGGGGGCAATATTGATGAATTTCTTAGAATGGTCAAAGTCACCCTTGATCTGGCAGATGAGAAAGTACCTGAAAAGTCAACCACTGATTTGTTGCTTCTCCTACTGGAAAACTACTGTGGAAAACTCCACATTTCCTGTGTGCAAAGCAGTCACTCATATCCTTTCTGAGGAATGAGCCTCACAGGACCAGAGGGACAGATGGTGGAAAGATCCAACCCCATTTCAAAAATCCACAGAGACACTTGGACCATGCCACCAAAGAGAGAGCCACCCATCATAGCTTTACGACATTGAACAGCAATACCAATTGAAAGTACAGTACAAGTCTCATTAAACTGTTCCTCCAATGAGTTGCTGTAGCATTTCTAACTGAGTTGAATGAGTGTTGCTGGATCCAGCACAAAACCTTGCACAAACTGTTTCTTAAGAGTTAAAATGCAGCTTTGCATTGCACTGTGATTGGACTGCAGATGCATTCCAAGTGAGTTGCAAAAACATTCTACAAACATTGTTCTCCGGCTGCTTACGCATTGAAAAATAATGCAATATGTACAGTGCTAAACCAACTCATTGATGGAACAGTTTAATGTGATTTGTACTATACTCCAATGCTGAAGGAACCTATGGACAAGAAAACAGAGGAATACCTCAAATGGAACATAAGATACCAGGGATGTTAAAGTCAGAGTAATTGGACCATTGTCAGCCACTGGAATATGCACTACAGGCATCAAGGTACCTGTGTACATAGTAGCAAACCCATTGAAGTTCATGGCATGAATGTCCTTGGTGATGAACAGAATACATATGGCTCTTTGGCTCAAGTTATGGCAGACTGACAATGGGTATAAAGCAACACTTATGAAGCTACTGTTCAGGTGTTTCCTCCTTTTAAACTGGGGATCACACCTTACCTAAAGGATCTCACAGGGGAAAGGGCTAAAACAAAGACAGGAATATGAGGCAGCCTTCTCAGCCAACCTTTTAAAGCAAGTTCTGCACTTTTCATTCCTAATCAAAACAGCAAAGCCAATAAAGTTTCAGATAGTGATCCTTCGAGAATCAATCATTAGGCAGATTCTACAATTTCAAGCACAGATTCACCAAGGAATAAGGAAACATCTCCAGCAAAAATCCATTCAACAAAGGGAACAAGCAAAGAAGTGAGGCTGTCCATGGTGATGAACGAAACTTTGTGAGGAATGCTGTGGTTCTTCATATTAGAGTGGGCAAAATTAGCAACAGACAAATGGGTCAGGAAATAACCAACAACGGCTATGCTTTGGAAATGTTACAAAGACCAGTCCAGAGCAGACACATTCCATTACCTCTGCCTTAATACCCAAAGAAGAAAAAAACCTTATTATATGCAGTGCAGGACCATTTATTAAGTCAAGCAATTTCACCAGTACAATACAAGAAAGAGTGACAAGGAATATACTCCATATTCTTCATAGTTCCCAAAAAGACAGACGGGATGACTACGGTTCTCAACCTAAAATTCCTAAACCAATACATAAAATACAACAAGTTCAAGCTGAAAACTCTCAAATCAACACTGATGGCTATCAAGCCATGGGATTACCTGACATTAATAGACTTGAAAGATGCCTATCTCCATGCTGCAATGTGTCAATCTCATCACAAATACTTGAGGTTCCAGATTCAGGGCAAGCACTGTAATTGCATATGCCTATCCTTCAGCCTCTCATTGGTACCATGGGTCTTCACCAAGAACCCAGTGGTACTAGCAGCCAAAATGAGAACAGAGAAGATTCACATACTTTCTTATCATGACGACGTGATAAGGGGAACGTTGCCAAACAAGGTAAAAAGGGCAACAGAAATAGTGATCTGGTGTCTGACAGATTACGGCTAGATTATCAAAACTCAAAAAAGCCAGCTCCAGCTAACCCAAGAATCAATTGCTTGGGAGCAACAATTGATACAGAAATGAGCAGGGAAAAGACCTCAAGTGACAAGGTGGAAAAGATAGTGCAAACTGAAGCAATGCAGGAATCACCGAACATTGCCAGTGTGGGACTTTCTTCTGCTACTGGGCCTTATGGCATCAACAATGGACATGGTTCTATGGACAAAACTCAACATGCCATCACTGCACCTTGGCATCCAGGATGCCTGGGACCCAAAAGCACAGATTTACAGCATGGTTGAGATACTCTCAACAGCAACAGCATGCAGCTTAATGTGGTGGACCTCCAAACAAGATCTCAGCAATGGAATTCCCCTTCACCAGAAAACAACATGAATCATCACAATAGGCACCAGCCTGATGGCGTGGGGAGTGATCATGGTGGGCCCAAAGAAAATAGGGCCAAACAGATGTCAAACTTCCAGTCAATGTATTAGAAATGAGAGCAATATGCCACATGCTTCACCACTTCATGGCTAAAATAAAACACCAAGTCATACTCATCAAATCTGAGAAGCAGGTATCAGTATGTAGATAGAAAAGTTTATTGTTCAACATACAACTTTACAATCAAATAAAATGTACAATTATTATAGACAACTTTACATACAAATGCAAATATTGCACCTCAAATATTGCACAACTATAAGGGAAACTTTCCATTACACATTTGTACACAGTCAGTCTGGGTGACATGAGTGTCATTCGGTGTTAATGATGTTCTATAACCTCGTAGCTTTCAAAAATCTACATAATTTGTATAATATTTCTTTTTTGGTATTCCTCATTGAAAACATAACCAAATCTTCAGAGTAGAGACCAAGGGTAGCCAGTATAGAAACCAGCCATTTTTTCCATAATAATTTGTAAATTGGACAATGAAGAAGCACATTTTTAAGATCAGCTTCCATTCCTTTGTTACATTTACACCGGTGACCTACAAAGCCTGAATGTTTTTGATCAAAATCAATATAGTTGACTACATACAATTCCATATGAAACATGGTCATAATTCTATGGCTCTCAGGATCTGACATGATTACCAAGTATGGTTGTAGACCATGAGATGTCTTAATTTGTTTATACCATCTAAAGTGCTTAAGCTTAGATATCTTGGGCAGAATTCATGAAACTCTTGAATGTCCCGTAGTTGTGGGTAAATCTCGTGAGCAAGTGGGTTGCCACTTGCAGATCCACAGGTTGCCTGCAGCTGTGGGTATTCACAAAGGTGGAGCTGGATTACGAACGGCTTCACAGATTATGGCAGCATTCAGGCGCTGTTGCCAGGGACAGTACCACAGCTGTGGGAGGCTGCTATGAACAGTGGGACCTGCCATAACACCCTCCGCAACTGCTGCAGCTATGAATCGGGCACTCCGCAGCTGTGGTGATTTCAGAGTGCCACTGGGGTTGCGGAGTGGGACTTAGTCCCAAATCGCATTGTGAATCCTGCCCCTTATTTGTATCTTGTGCTATCGATATATCTCAAACCCTTGTCTTAACTTGAGCCACTATATCTTCCATAGGGATATAATATATCCTGTAAAGCAAATTCCCTAAAGCAAAAAGGAAGAGAGCATCCTTTATTATTTTAATTGTTTCAGAGGTAAAACCTTTATGATGGTAATTTAATTCCTCATCCAAACACATTCTTGGCAACCTCTCTGAGAATTTAAATAGTTTCAACAAAAATATTATCCTCTTTTCTGTTATCACTGTGTCTATAGAATATTGATCAAGTTCTCTCCTAGCTATTTCTGCCGGTACAGAGTTTTGAATTCTGAGTATATCTATGTATTTTGTTTAAGTCAGTTTCCAAAGGTTTAATGTCTGTAGAAGTCCAAATTTCAACCATATACATTATACTGGTCTTTATTTTTTTATCATGTTAAACAGGCCTTTAATTGAGTCTTGTCCTATCATGACATTAAACCTTCTGAAGGCATTGAAAGCTGTTTGCAATTTTTGTTTCATAATCCTGACATGTGAAGTCCAAAAAACATTCTATAAAAATTGTAATCCCAGATAATCATAGTATGTACAGTAGCTGAAAGTTATCTTGTTATTTTCCAAAAATATGACAGGAATTTTTTTACTTTTGATTCCAAAAATTACTAAATTAGTTTTGTTTCTATTGATTGTTGAATCATATTGTGCACATACTTTAGTTCTGAAAATTGTTAATTTATGTTGTAAACCTAATAGTGAAGTAGATATTAATACTATATCATCTGCATATGCAAGACATGATACTTTTATTGAAAGAAGTGAGTGTGAATGAAAATCAGGGTCATCTATTTGTTGTAATATGTTATTTATATATAAATTGAAAGTAATAGACTGTAAGACATCCTTGACAGACACCTAAATTAGTCTTTATCCTTTCAGTTGTTACCTTTTTGATCATATTTCACTTGTAACCAAGTTTCATTGTGCAATCTTATTAAAATATCTAAAGGTTCAGGATCTATTCCATAATCTGCTAATATGGACCAAAGTAATTTTCTACTTATAGAGTCAAAGGCCACTTTTATTTTTTAATTTTTTTGAAATTCAACATCTTTATTAGTTTATATCATAACGCAGGCTATATAACAAAAAAAGTAAATTAGCCACACACAAATAACAACAAAAATAGATTAATGGTAACATGACACCAGACTGTCTCTGGATCAAATATAACCAAAATAATAATATACCAATACAGCTAACCTCCCCTCCACCCACCCCCATCCCCCCCCTCCTTCCCTGGAGTGTGCCTTGTTAAAACAACATAACAAAGAGATAACACAAAAGATAGATTTCCAGCAATAACAAGCACCAAGAAAAAGGTAAAACAAACTGAGGCGGTCAGAGGCATGCATTACATGGATCTTAGTTCAAATATAATGCATATAGTTTACCCCATTTATGATTGAATGAGGCTATACGGTTCTGGGAGCTGGCTATTAACCTCTCGGTATTAAAACAAAGTGACATTTCCTTCAGCCATTCAAAAGCCACTTTTAAATCTATGAAACAACTAAATAATTTGGCATTTTTTAATCTTAGTACTGTATATTTCCATATTAAATGACACAATACATAACAATGCTGAGTATTTGAACAGTTATTTCTAGATCCATTCTGGACTTCTGAGAGTATATTTCTTTCCTCTACCCTTTCTTGACATTTTGATATAAGTATCCTAGTGAATATTTTTTGTGATGTGTCCAGTAAATTAATGAGGCGATACATAATAGGGTCATTAACATTTCCCTTTTTAAATATTGGGCAGACAATGCTGCCCTTCCAGCTGTTAGGGAAAATGCCTGCCTGAATCCAACAATCATATAGCACATATAATATAGGAATCCACCAATCTTTAAATGTTCTAAAAATGTCAGCCAAGATGTCATCTGGTCCAGGAGCTTTATTTGACCTAATCTTTTCTAAACTTGTTCAATTTCTTGTTTATTTATATATAAAGATTTTGGGAAAGTTTTAATTAAATCCATGTATGAGCAAGAAATAATGTTTAAATCATCTTCTTCCTGAGAATAATATAAATTAAAAAAGGTGTTGCCACATAGAAGGTGTGATTGTTGCTTCTATAGTATTAGTATATAATTTATATCCTTGGCTCACCAGGGCCCAAAGGGTCTTAACATTTTTTTGTATTACTGCATTTCTCAGTTTATCCCACATCTTGTTTTGAAATTTTCTTTTTTCTGTTATTAATATCTGCATATAATGTTTCCTTGCCTGATTGATCATTACATTATTATTTTTATTACTAGTTTTTTTATGCTTCCTTAGCAGACTATTTAATTCCCTTTTGGCAAATTTACAATTATTATTAAACCATGTGTTCACTGTAGGCCACTTTAGATTATTTTGTCTAAAGAAAGGTTTTGTGCATTGGCAAATATGTTCCCAATGTTGCATTAAAGTATTATTCTCCTGTTCTATTATGTTTAAGTTTAAATTTTCCATATAACCTGAACTAAGGATTTCTGTAAATTGATGTATAGATGCTGTTTGCCATCAGATTATTTTTGTATTTATTATTTATATATTTTGTATGACAGTATTGTTATTGGTCCAAAGTGATACATTTTCAAGTTCCCAGAGTGATACCATTGGTAGGTATGAAGACTCTGGACTTAAAACTATGCATAAGTCATTAATGCTTTTAATGGCTTCCAAATTTTCCCAAATAAGATCAATCACAGAAGAACCAGTTGGGCCAATGAATGTAAATTCACCATCAGAATAATTTTTTGATCTTCCATTATATAAACAGAAATCTAAACCATACATAATATCTTTTAATTTTTGACTGCTACTGTTGTTTTTTTATTATGTGAATTATGTGTATAATTTAACTTATTATTGATTACATTTAATCCTTCTAATGGATCATGGATAGAAAATTGTGAAGTCAAAGATGTTCCACAGCAGGCATTGAAATCTCCCAGCATTATGATTCATTTTTTTTTTAATTATCAATTACCCATTCTGCTATTTGTTTAAATTTAATCCATAAGTCATCATTCTTCCTCTTTATTTTATTTCCTGGTGGAATGTAGGAGTTTATCAATATCAGATCCATATTAGTAGAAACAGGATTTATAAAATAGTTATAACAAAATAACAAATTCTTTAAAGGAGAAGATGCTTTAAATCAGCTTTGTATTGGTTTTATATTAGCTTAATTATCAGGTACAGGGGAGTAAAACAGAGCAGTGCGTAGAACACTTTAAACCAAAAATCCTGCTATGTAGCTAGCAATACTGTGCTATGTGTATTTGCATTCCTACATAGCTCCAGCTTCTAAAACACAGCCCTGCACATACAGATAGCCACTATGTTAAAAATATCAAAATGTCAAAGCAAATAAATAAAATGAGGTTAAACAGCTAAGCAGTAACCTCTTAAGTACAATAATACATAAGTCAGCAACCCCAAGGTTCGAGCTTCAGAATTATATCCCCAGCTATGCTAACCGCTCTACAGAATTTCTTTCATAAAAAATAACATCTAAATATAAAATACTAAAACACAATCCCACTAAATTGTGTAAAACAGCACACATTATACAAGGACATGTGTTACAAAATGCATATGGTAACACATGGTAAAGGAGTTTTCCTTAAAACACTTTGAAATTTAGAGTTCCAGGAACTTTCTTCAGACCAAGCTTCAAGCAACCAACTCGCCACAGGGACACCCCACAAATACTGCCACTGGGGTGGGCTCCTTCACTATCTGGGACTCCAATCTTCAGTAGCAGTAAGTAGAGAACTAGAAGTTGGCTGAAGACAAATATTGTACCTCAAGACAGCCTGGAAAGAGTGCTGATTTTAGGTGCAACTTCCTGCTTTCTACTGCTTACTTTATGTCAGGCAATTCAGCAATCCTGCTCCTTCTCCTACTCTACAGGTGAATAGCATGCAGCTAGTCAGACTTCCCACAGCAGGTATCAGTAGTGCACATAAACAAGCAAGGAGGGACAAGAAGCAGAACAATTATAACAGAAAAATTCAGGGTTCTCCGATGGGTAGAAACACATCTCATATCAGTATCAGTCATTTATGTGGTGGGCTCTCTCAACATGGAAGTAGAATATCTAAGCCACAGATTCCTCAACCAGGGAAAATGGAAGCTACAGCCAGCTGTCTTCATCTGCCCCATCTGCTCTCCAGCACCTGACAATGCCACCTTCCTGGCTGCTTCACCCCACTGCCCCCACTCCATATCCTTACCTACTCACCACCTCTCCTCTCTTCTCATTTTCTTACCTCCCGCTTTTGCTCCTCCCATTTCTTTCTACCACCCCTTCCCCCTCTTGTCCTCTTCCTTTCCACTTTACCCTCTCCCTGTCTGTTCGAAATTAATTTGATATCCTTTACCCTTACTTGTGTAACAATTTTGTCTATTGCTATGTGATACCAGTGTCTTGATGTGGAACCTTTGTAAAAGAGCCCTGGGCTCAAAGGTAATTGTAATCCTAGAACTGAAATAAATAAATACAATATAATACAGAAATTGTGGTGCCCCCTAGAACTGGATCTCAGGGCATCCAGGCACAATACCCCAGCTATCATGATTCCACTCCAGATATCAGTAGAAGTAAGCAGAACAAATGGGCATACTCTCAGCATAGTGGTCATTTGAGAGACCATACTGTACTTATTTCTACCAGTACCAATGCTACAAAAAGTACTGAACAAAATAAGGAGGATGCAGGCAATGGTGGTGTTAGTAACACCACTCTAGCTGAGAAGACCTTGGGCAGGATTCACAAAACTCAGAAAAATACCCACAGCTGTGGGTAAACCACAGCGCAAGTCAGGTGAGACTTGTGGATCCGCAGGTTACCCGCAGTGGTGGGTATTCACAAAGGTGGAGCCGGATTACGACCGGCTCCATGATCTACGGCTGCCTGCAGGTGGTGTTGTCAGGGCGACAGCCGCAGCTACGGAAATGGGCTACGGCTGCTGGAAGCAGCCGTAACTCCCTCTGCAACTGCTGCGGCTGAGAATCGGAACTGCCACTGCTGTGGGAGACTCTGGTCCGCAGCAGCAGTTGCGGAGGAAAACTTTGAAATAAAACGTTTGTGAATTCTGCCCCCTTGTTTCTCTCTAATAACAGCAATTGCTATTGCTCCACCATTCCAGATTCCCTAGCAGACAGACCTACTTAAACATGGACTAATCAAACATCACAGTCAGTAGCAATTAATCTTACAGCCTGGCTGCTGAAAGGAAAACAGCTGTTGAACCAGGGTTATTCAACAACAGTCATTGAGACTATGATGCAATCCAGGAGAACCTCCATGAATAAGACTTACCACAGACATTGGGCAGTGTTTCATCACTGGTGTATGGATTGGGGAATCTCTCCAACAGAGTCTGACCTATGAGCGTTGTTCTTAAATGAAGGAGTGATTAAGGGCTTAGCATATTCATCCCTCAGAGTGCAAATGACAGCAATTGGGCAATAAGATAGCCACTGTAGGGAGGAGGATCATGGTGGAACATTCAAACATGATATGATTCCTCAAAGCAGTTCAAAACCCTGTTAGAACAACAACGCCCAGAGTTCTGCCATGGCAATTGAATGTAGTCCTGGAGACCAGTATCCATAGCCCATTTGAACCCAGTGTTTTCATCTCATGATGCTATCCCACCATCAAAATGGTATTTCTTGTGGAATCTGTTCAGCTAGAAGAATTTGTAAGATGCAGGTTTTGACCTTCAGAGCTCCCTTCACTGTATTTCATAATGACAGGGTCATGTTAAAGCCCATCCCAGCCTTTATTCTCAATATCAACTCTCCTTCCTACATCCCACAAGAGATTCATCTACCTACACTTCCCCAACAGAATCCCCAGAGTTGCAGATCAATCAAGCATACTCTGATGAGTGTGTGTGGGGTGGGGGTGGGGAGTGGCAACCATAACATGCCCACAGAGAATGCAGTGATTCAGGTTAGTGGAGCGACTATTTGTGCAAATTGGAGATTGCAAAGTTGGTCAAGCAGCATCCATGGACACAACAGACAGATGGTTAAAGGTGGTGATAGCAGAGGTATACCAATCCTCTGGGCTGCACCCCCCAAAGAATATCTAAACCCACTCAGCCAGAGCTATGGCTATGTCCTGGGTATGATAGGGCAGGCATCAATCCAGGAGATTTGCTCTGCAGTGACCTGGTCCTTAGTCCCTACTTTCACCAGGCATTACAGATTAGACTTGGACTCAGTAGACCAGGTAACTTTCAGCAGAAAGGTGCTATAGGCAGCTTGTTCTGGGCTGTAGTCATGATTTACTGTATGTTACCCACCCAAAGTCCAAAAAAATAAGTACTGCTACAAAGGTCCCAAGAGGTTTTGGACTTCTGGAGCCACATATTCAAAACTTTGCTCAGTGGGCAAAGTGATTGCACCCTGTTTGCCCGGGGTTTGCATCAGAGCACAATATTCAAAGGGGGCTGTGGCATGTGCTGAAAGGGTTAGAGTGCATGCAAACAAATAATGTATGTGGTGAGCAAAGGGAGGGCAGGGACAGGAATCACAGTGCAGTGTAATATTCAGTGTGGTAGCACTGTGCAAAGGGAAAAGCACAGACAACCTTGCACTACACAATTGCCACCTAGAAGAGGCCTGACTTATTCTGGGCAACCCTAGTGGCTGCAGGAGCCACTCCATCCAACAACCACATTGGCAGTTGAGGAAGCACCCCTGGTTCCTGGTGGCTAGTGGCACCCCCTCCATCTTTTATACCACATCTCCATTAAAATTACATTCTGCCACGGTGTCTAATGATCCCCTCACCCTTCAATCACGGCCCCAGCAGAATAAAGTAAGTCCCTAGTGCCTAGTGGACCCCTGCCCTCTGATTGCCAACTCATATAATGTAAAACATTCCCTGGTGTCCATTGGTCCCCCTGCCCTCCAATCACTGTCCTGTATAATGTAAAACATTTCTCTGGTGTCCAGTGGTCCCTTTGCCCTCTGATCACCATCCTGTATAGTGTAAAATGTTTCTCTGATGTCCAGTGGTCCCTCCCACCCTCTGATTCCTGTACCAAATAATATAAATCTTCTCCCTGGTGCCTAGTGCTTCCCTTCACCCTCTAATCACTGTCCACAGTAGAATAAATGAAGTCCCTGCTGCCTAGTGGACCTCCACCCTGTGATCTCTGACCCATATAATATAAAACATTTCCCTGGTGTTCAGTGGTCCCCCTATCTTCTGATAATTTTTCCATATGATGTAAAACATTTCCCTGTTGTCTAGTGGTCCCCCCGCCCTCAAATTACCATCCCATATGAATATCAGGATATGTGGGGTATGCATGCCCCCCCCCCCACATGCACCACATACATTACTGATGCTCTGGTGCATCGGGATTAGTGTCACACACATTCCCCATTTGAATATTGCGCTGGGGTGCATCAGTGGGTTGCACATGGCACACGCCCTGTTGCGCCATGCGCAACCCTTTTGAATATCCCGGCCCTTGTGTTCCCCTATTCTTTGTTTTAGAGGTCTTTTCATCTTGCCAATATACATGAGGTCACAAGGGCATTTAATGCCATATATGACCCCTTCTGTCTGGCAATTTATTAAATCCTTTATTTTGAAATCTTCATTTTTACTAATGTTTCTTATTGTCTTAATTTTATAGGTGCTATAGCAGTGTATGCATCTGCCACAGCTGAAATTTCCTCTCAGTTCTTCCTTTGTAAACAAAACCTGTAGTTTTTTTTCTTCTGGAACTTTGTGTTCTGTATGTACCAACCTATCTGATAAGGATCTCACTTTTTTTGCTACAGCTTGGGGACCTCCCTGAAATGCATTCTTTCCCATATTGGTAGATTCCAAAACATGCCAATGCGTATTTATAACACTCTTAATAGAGCCAAAGATGTCACTATATCTGAGGGACAAGACTATTTTTTTTATTTTGAGATTCAATACGTACTTTGTCTTTCTTATCCATTAGTAATTCATTTCTATCCTGTTCCATTGCATTTGATTTGACTTTTTTTAAAGTTTCTCTACAATAGCCCCTTTCCACAAATCTTTCTGTCATTTCTTCTGTGCACTTTTCCACATCTAAATCTTCTGAACAATTCCTTTTTATTCTTAAGAATTGACTGTAAGGAATCGATTCTACCAAGTTTCTTGGATAGAAACTGTCAGCTCTTAAAACTGTGTTTCTGCCTGTAATTTATCTATACATCTTTGTATATAAACAGCCCTCCTTTCTATAAATCAGTAAATCCAAAAACGAAATCTCATTTATATCATAACTTAAAGTGAATTGAATATAGTTTGTTCTTTCATTCAAAAAACTATGAACATTTCTCAGATCTAATTCAGCGCCTTCAATTATGACAAATATATTGTCAATAAAATAAAACCACTTAACAATCTTACTAAAGAATGGGTTGTTTGAGTATACAGAATTCTCCTCATGCCCATTCATAAATAAATTTGCGTATGAGGGGGCCATGCTTGACCCCATTGCTGTCCCTTTAATCTGAGCATAATACGAATCTTCAAACTTAAAATAGTTTTGGGTAAGTACCAAACTAGCTAATTGTAAGAGAAATTCATTGGGAGGTTTATCATCAGTCCTATATTGCTCTAATGCCAGTCTTAAAGCTTCACAGCCTGTAGAATTGATGTATATAAATCCTTAACATCTAATGTAACCAGTATAGAGGATTTTTGAGTCAAATTCTCATCTTGATTCACTTTTTCAATGATATTTATCATCTGTGTACTGTCTTTAACATATGATTTGGTTTTCTCCACCAAATCCTTAATGTGAAAGTCCACAAAAACTGACAATGGCTCAAAAATGGAGCCTATGCCAGAAACAATTGGTCTCCATGGGGATGAAGGGGGTCCTTGTGTATTTTAGGTAGGCTATAGAAAATCAGAGTAAGAGGAACATTTTTATTTAGTACATTCTGTTCCCGGTCATTAATTCATTTCCTGTCTGAGGCTCTTAGTATTACTTCTTTAATTAAACTGCCAATATTTTCTGCAGTGTCTCCTATAAGTTTAAAATAATTTTCTTTATTTTCTAGCAGTTCCTTACACTTATCTCTATACACCTCATAATCCTCTATTACAATTCTCCCTCCTTTCCCTTGAGGATTGCCATCTGTCCCACTGTGCCTCCTTCACTTCTAAATTCTGGATATCCTCTTTACCCCCCATCTTGATTCCCTACTCTCTCCCTCCATCCCTTCTTCTCCTACTCCCTCTGAAATACAATGTTTCACTCCCTCAAGCTCCCTTCCCATAAAACTTCTGTGGGTCAATCTGCTTTCTCTTTTCACCTAAACTCAGGAATTCCTTTACCTTAAACATCCATTCTGCTCTTCAAAACCCTCCCTACTCTCCCTTCTCCATTCCCACATCCCTCCCTCATGCCATTGTCCCTAACTCCCTTTCTCAGCATATAATCACTCCTCATTTCCCCTGCCTGTCACATTTCACTTCTATGTTATTCCCCTCCTCCCCTTTTTTTTGTTCCCATTATGTACCTTACTGTTGCTGCTGTATACTACACAACCTGACTCTACCTGTCTGTACTGTATTACTCAGGTTTTGGTCGGTCTTTTCCTGCCAGTTCATTGTAAATATCAAGGTACCCAATCTGCTGCCTCTGTTTATTCCTCTGTATATCCACACACTGCTCTTCTACTGTTGTTAAATTTTGTATATGCTTTCATGTAAATTATGTTCATACCTCTTGCTATCGTATATTCTTTACTCTCAGTTAAATTTTTTATTATTGATACATGTCTTATTCACTTTTTTCTATATATTTTACAATTGTGTTAATGTATAATCTTTATAAAATGTTTTAAGCTTGTCCCTTTCCCCTGTTCCCTTACCCCCATGACACATGTGGAAATTAACTATTTTTGCTCAGTATGTACTCTCCTGGTAAAACACTTAATAAATAAAAATAAATAAGTAAATATAATTTATACACATAGCCTTATTTTGTCATTTTAAATATGGGCAAAATCTTTTATTGGGGTACTGTCACATTAAGGGCGAATACAGTATATATATATATATATATATATATATATATATAAGAAGCCTCCCAAATCTAAATTTGCCACCCCTCCATGAAGTGTCAGTGTGGACCTCCAGAATGTTTGATGTGTTCGCCTGACATTGGGTCTTTCATTTTAGTAACTGAGACTTCAGTGCAATAAATAGCATTTCAGCACTTGAAACTTTATATTTCTGTCTGTGCATATTTGTGGCAGGGGGTATGCTCTGCTTTGTTTGCTGAATGCTTGAATTTGGGGGCAGAGTGTGAGAGGGGCTGCCACTGGATGCCAGGGGGGAGGATGCTTTGAGTGAGGCAGGGTATGTGAGTGGTATCACTAACATTAGAGATGGTTAGAACTGGGAAGGGTGGGAGAGGGGGCTACCACTGGACACAAGAAATACTAGGATGTAGAGAGAATGCATATAGGGGATGCCACTACGTGCCATGGATAAATAGATTGAGGCAGCGTGTGGGAGGGGGTGCTACTTGACACCAGGGATATATGGAATGGGACTGGGTGAGGGTGCCACTGGATAACAGGGATGCTTGGATTGGGACAGGATGTGGTAGGGGATGTGACTGAACACAAGGAATGCTTGTAGTGGGGCAGGGTGAGGTAGGGAGTGCCACGGGTCACGAGGTATTGCTTAGTACAGGGATGGGGTAAGGCAAGGGGATCACTGTACCCCAGGGACTGCTTGCCATTGAAGCTATTAGATGGCATAGTTGATATAAAGTAGTGTAAATTAAGTTCATTGTTACAAAAATTACATTGAGGCATCAGTTAGGGTTGAAGGAAAAAGCCTCAAAAGTAGGGAAATGCCATGGCAGTGTAAAAACGTACCCTGGCGCATACTAATTTTTTGGTGTGGTGTTTCTTAGAGTTTAAATGATTGCTTGACATAACATTGGTGTTGCCCTAACTTCAGCATCCCTCTCTCAAAGCACTGGTGTGTAAGTAAATTTGTATGCCTTGAAACCAATCTTTCAAGCCCCGAGGAGCACCAAACCACACCATTCACCTAGAACTTGGGCAATTTCTTTGTAATGCCTATACTAGTTTTTTTTTTTTTGTTGGGCAATGTGTGCGTGTGTGTATATACATATATATATATTCAGTATATATATATATTCAGTATATATATATATATATATATATATATATATATACTTCTTTGCAAAAAAAAATTGTTAATGCACCAGTTAGGGTTCAAGTTAATGCCACAAAAGTAGGGAAATGTGGTGTTAGGGTTTTCAACTCTAACTCTCCATCCCAACCCCTAAGCAGCAAAAGGAAAACATTAGGGTTTTAGGCCTCTGGAGTCTTGGTGAATCAGTGGTGAGGTTTACCTTTGGGTTGTCAACCCTAGTGCTCTCCATGCCCCCCAGCCCATAGCCTACTGTCCAAAGCACAAGGTATAGCTCTAAGCTAGTGCCTCACAGTGATATACTTGTCAAAGGTAGAGAAGTATGCCTATTCACATGTTGCCAACACAATCTGTTGTACCTGTCATCATACAGGGCCCTGCAGGCCCTGCATGAAGAAGGGGGATCTCATCTGACATTGTTTGCTCAAGAACAGGGTGGGCATAAGGATTGACAACATCAAGGAAGATCCCACCACTGATTCACCAAGACTCTGGAGATCCAAAACACTAATGCTTTTTTCTTTTGCTGCTTGATTGGTGTGGGTGGGGGCTGGGGTTGGAAACTCTAACACCAAATGTCCCTACTTTTGTGGCATTAACTTGAATCCTAACTGGAGCATTTTTAAGTGTTTTGCAAAGAATGTCCTTTCTTTTTGAGATAGGGGAATCATATCCTCATTCACACTGGGCCCTTTGGGCTCTGTGACAAGGGAAAATGTCCACCTATGGAAGTGCAGGGCACCCTTTTGGGCTCTGTGCCAATTGAAGACTCTGTCCACCTATGGAAGTGCAGGGTCCTTGAGGAAAAAAGCCTATTAATGACTAAAAAATGCCTGGGATTTATTACATTAACTTTCATCATGTCTTCCTTTTCAGTTGCCTCTTTAAATGTTCATAGCATATGAAATACTAGGAAACAATCTGCAGTTTTCTCATTATTGCATGATTTAAGTATTGCAGTGTCTTTTTTATAGGAAACTTGGTTGACTTACTATGCTTCTATGCAATTTGTTAAAAACAACTGAGTATGGGGACCATCATATTGGTCCTTCAGGCCAGATCAGGCCGATTCCGTGGGCATTTTATTTTCAGGGTTAAGGTTTACATCAAAAAAACTGACAGACATTATCCCTAGAAGGGCTCTGTTAGTGGATAGCATTTGGCATGATACCCCTTGCAGATTTATTTCTGTATATGCACATCAGACAAAAGCTGACAAAGTATTATTGTTTGATCGACTGCAACCTTTTTTGGCCACTGCTAAAGTGGTATCCCTGGGGGAAGTTTTTAATTGCAGCTTAGATACCAAGAAAAGACAATTAGGAGGTAAAAAAAATTATTGTGACTTGGTGGCCTTCAAAAATGTAGTGGACACTGCTGATGTTACAAACTGTACATTTCATGCATCTCCTAAAATCACTCATGCTTTTGTCAAGAACACATTAACCTCTAAGACTGATTATATCTTGATTTGAAAACAACTATGAATAGGAGTTCACCGCTAGGTGGAGACTAAAGGCCTCCATTCTGATTGAACCAGTGGTAAGGTTACATGTCACATCCATTATTATGGCTATAATATCAGTTTTAGGTTTATATGAGGACTTAGGGTTTTGGTGCGAAGATATGAAACAAGATCTGACAGAATGATTCCAGAAACATAGGAAACAAACATCAAACACAAAGCTTTTGGAATACATAAAGCTGAGAACACAACTATTCAAATTACAATCATTAACTTATAGTACAAATCAAGACTATTTGAAACAAATCACAGTTTTAAAACAACATATGTCAAAGTTACAATATGATAAGTCAGTTTCTTTAAAAGCAGAAATGACTTTTGGTACTCAAAAAACTCCTTATAAGGATCCTTGTGAGGCCTGTAAGGAAAAGAGGATCAATTCTAGTTTTTCAGAATTAGTGACACCACAAGGGAATATGTGAGCAATAAGGCACGAAGGGGTGTGAGTAAACCATAGTTTACACACGGCCAGGGGCTTCTTTTTTTTTTTAACTTTTGACTATTGGGAAAAGCATGTTTATATGTAGAAAAATAGATTTACTTGTGTGCATTTGTGATAAAATAGTCCTTCCTCCCAGTGCAAGTGCTGTCATTGATGATGTCATTGTATCATTGCATACTTTCTTCTTCCTGCGTTTTTTTTTCTCTGTTGTTCTCCACATTCAAGATATGGAATGTTTACCATGGAATACATGCATTCAAAATTCTGCTCAGTTCCACTGGCAGAATGTTTCTCTCCCAACACACTGTACACACAGACAACAAAGGCCTTTGTTGCAGCCAGATACTAATTTGTCTCACTGTCAGAGAAAGAAGAGAGTTCCCTGATAACCAGTTAAAGACACTAGGGGGATTTTTCACTGTCAGCAAAGAAACAGTTCTAGTGAAAACTATAAACAATATTTATTGTTTCTAATGTGTTTATGTCTGTATGAAAAGTGTGATAATCAGGGAAACAGCATTTAATTAATTTGTTTTATTTTATATTTAAGGTAGTTTTATTTTTAGGGCCCAGTGGAAGTTTTTTTTTACAGTGTAAAGGTAGCAGCCATGTTTGTGGTGGAAGGTCAGTTCTGTCAATAGAGGGCTAACTATAATGCCTGTGTTCCAAATGCCCATTGATGTGTGTTGCAGACTCTTCACTGCTGAGCAGTCCTTTTGTTAACCATGTGTAAACCATAGTTTACACATAAATAAGGGCCAATCAGATTACACGATTTTACCCTGTCATTTTATAAATTAAAATCAACAATTGATGTAAGACAGGAAGTGGAAAACTATCTAATTACCCTTAATAGGCCCATCGGGGTATAAGATATACAAAGATATCTAGAGGGCATCACTATCCCCGAACTGGAGGACAATGATAAAGCTGTATTAACCAGTCAAATCACTCCTCAAGAAATATTGAACATTATACACTTCTTAAAAGATGGAACCTCCCCTGGTAGGGATGGGATACCAAATTCCTGTTATAAGACTTAAGGAGATATTATAGCTCCTTGTTTAGCTAAAGTACAATATATAACTATTTTTTCCCAGTATATAATACACCCAGATTTTCTAAAGGACTTGTTTTTTTATATATATATAAAAATGGGACAGGAAGAATCTAAATAACTGGAGGCCAATTTGCCTTTTAAATTTGGATTTTAAGATTCTTACTACACTATTACAAAAGAGGTAAATTAAGCAATAAGGCATGACAAGGTGTGTGTTATCGTGTAATAACGTCACTCCTGGGGTGGGTTGAAGCACGAGGCGAAGCAGTGCTTCACCCCAGGAGTGATGTTATACTCGATAATACTACCTTGGAGTGCTTATTACAACAATCTATAATAGTTCGATGTTATACAAAACAAAAATAAAAATACAAATGTTTTTAGTAGATTTTTAGTGAGGCAGTATATTTTTGTTTCTGAAAAAAAAAAAACAGCCATATCATCCAACATATCAACACAGTGATGTTATTGTGTAATATCATCACTGTCTCAGGCACTCACTGACCAATCAGAGCCCTGGAAATTTTCTTGCCATTGTATAATACAGGTTGCACAACACCTGATTCATTCAGTTCAGATGTGCTGTCTTCCAGATAGGAACATTAAAGAGAATCTATCTATAATTAGAGATGTTATTGATTATAGCAATAGAATGAGTCAGTCGGGCTATGTGCTGTCATTAGATCAACACAAGGCCTTTGATAAGATCAGTCCTGATTTTCTGTTTCAGGTTTTACAATTCTATGGTATTCCATCAAATTTTATACACTGGTTAAAGTTGATATACAGGTATGCTAAAATAACTCCCTGTATTGCAGGTAAAGAGGAAAAATGGATGTCAGTGCAACTTGGTGCTAGGCAGGGGTGTCCCTTGAGCCCACTGCTGTATATCTTTGCTCTGGACCCTTTGATACAGCATATTCTAAATAATTCCGAGATGCATGGAATTAGAGGTATGCATGAGCCCCAGGAGACAAAACTGGTTGCATATGCTGATGACTTAGGTCTCTTTTTAAGAAATGAGGATAGCATAGTCTCCATGTTGAAGGACATGGAAAAATGTATTGAAATCTCTGGGGCAGATTTAAATATAAATAAGAGTATAGGTATAAGGGTTGCAACAACAAATATGGGAGCCCTACAAATAGCTGGTATCATCATATCAAAAGATCTCATTAAAATATTGTGAGTATATTTTGGGGAGGGGGACATGGCACACAAAAATTGGGAAGGTAGTTTAAATATCTGTGATGGGAAAGTGAACAGATGGAAAAACTGGAAATTTTCCAAAACTAAATGGATTTGTATCATTAAACAGTTTCTTGTGCCGTGCTTATCATATGTAAGTTCAGTATTCCCACTACCTTTAAAAGGTTACACAAAACTTTTAAGATTATTTTTTTCAGATATTTTGGGGATCATGGCTAAATCCAATAAAATGGGAAGTGACATATTTGCCTAAACATGAAGGGGGACTAAACATGCTAAATCCTGTAGTTTTTTTTTTCACACAATATTCTGGTCTGGATCTCTTCAGCTGGCTGTTAAAAACACAAATTATTTAGCAAAGACACAGATTTTCAATAATTTAGCCCCTTTTTATGCTGAAATATCTGAAAATCCATACCAAATGGGAGATTGCAGTTTGTCTAAAACCTTCTTTAGAAAAGTTATATAAATGGGGGGTTCATAGGTCCCATATTGTGGGTAAATTGAGGAAAGCATTATATGAACACGTTTTAGATACCGGGGGGCCTTCCACTTTAGAATTTAAAGGTTGTAAAACTATGAAAGTAGATTTAGTGATTAATCAATTCATGAATAAAAGGGGTTCTGGTCAGTAACATCGCAGAACAAAATAAAGTGGACAAAAATAAAGCAGCAAAAACAGTGTCACCATCAATATTAACAGCACAAAATGTAGCATGCCAGAACAATGCTGGCCACATGATACGCAGGTAGCAAACAACGTCCACCGCATGGAGGTACTGCACTGGAACCACAGGGGCCAGGAGCACATGCCAGCATGCAATCTCCCCTGTCCTGTGTGTTGTGTGTGTTGCAGGGAACATGCCGGCTTGTGCTCCTGGCCCCTTGTATTATACATGGCCATCCACATAGTGGCCATGGTCCACCTGTCCTCCAGTGGTTACCCTGGTGTACGTTCTCCATCACTCAGCATTCTGGGTGGGGGTATCCCACCATGTGGGTGCCTGTGCCATTAGATTACCATGGTAGGTGTCCAGTGGCCTGCTTTTCCCCAGTGGTGGTTGCACCCTGCCCTGTTTCATCTCCCGGCACCCCTGTGCTGTTCCTGTGCATGGGTGCCTGCTGCTGTGTGTTCCAGTGCAGTGCCTCCATGCAGTGGACATTGTTTGCTGCCCTCACGTCATGTGGCCTACATTGTTCTGTCACTCTATATTTTGTGCTGCCTATATTGATGGTGACACTGTTTTTGTCACTTTATTTTTGTCTACTTTATTTTGTTCCACAATGTTACTGACTGGAACCATAAAAGGATTCCACACAGAATGTGGGTTATTGTGTGGCTATGCTCACATGGGAGACTGGCAGTCAAGGGTAATAGCAAGCATGAAGTATTAGCAGAAAGGAACTGCCCATATCCAGAATGTATTAACCAGATGGAGATGATGGAGCATTTTCTGTTATTATACCCTTATTCTAAATAATGATGGGTGTATCTAGCTCAGAAATGGAGATTGTCATGGCTAAGCTCTATTGTGTATGAAAATATTGCCTTAGGAGATTATACAGACCTTATGCACAGCAGTCTGGATACCACCTTAAATGTGTTTTTTTTCCATTTTAAAGTTTTATCTTTGGCAGGCAAGAAGCCAGTTTATTTTTCAACAAAAGAGGATGTCGTATATGTCTTTTAGTAACTCATGTGAAACTGCATTTAAGGAAGTATATGATAAAGATGTAAAATTACATCCTAGGGTTAAAGTATAAGCATAGTAGAGAAGTTTTCCTTTTTTTCAGAAATACAGATGAATGGTACACCAGGAGGATAATATGGTTAAGGGTTTTGAGCTCAAATAGAAGACAATCCCCGAATAGTTTTGGTACAGTTTTCCTCTTTTTTGTGTTGTTTTTCCTTTTTGATCTCTTTATTTTGAAGTATAAGGATTCTGTTTTGAGTATATGAGGGGAGTTCTTTCTTTTTTTAAGAATATGATTTTGATGAGCCAAAGAGGGGAATGTAAATAGGAATATTACAGGTATACATGATGAACTTTGTGGGGATATATGTTACATCTGTTAATACATTTTTGGGGGGGTTTCATTGGGATTATGATTTACACATGCACAAAATGTATTGTATCATGATGTGTTTTTGTTTTGCTAATAAAAAATTCCCCTACACTTTTCGAGAAGTGCCATGGGATCTTTTTCATCCACCTGAACTACCTCCAGAACAGGCAGATGGGATCCCAGTTTAACATCTCATCCAAAAGACAGCACCTCAGGAGTACAGCACCCCCCTCATGCTGCACTGCAGTGTCAGTATTGGGATATTAACTCAAGTGCCTGGTGTGGGGATAGCCTCAGAGGTGAGTGTGCTACCTGCTGAGTCACCGACTGCTAATAATTATACCTTTTTAATTTGTCACCAAATTTTCAAGATAGTCATTTTATTACTCCCCTATCAACATGACATGTAGCATTTATAGTATATTGTCCTAAATGTCATTTCACACTACAAGTGCAAAAATATATTTTGTCCCGGATTTAAAAAATTACACCTGCCACATTTATTAGTTGGTGCAGAAAAATGGCTATGCTGAAAGTTTGGAGTTAAAATATTGAGAATTAGCAAAGTTATGAGGGAACATTGAAATGCTGCAATGTTCACTCATAACCTGGACATTTTACCTTATTTGTACACCACATTTTCAGCATAGCCTTCTTATGACCCCACCTCATGAACCCAGCAAGTTAAACATTTTAAATCCCTTCCAAAAGTCATTCCATGCTACAGGCATGAAAACACATTTCAGCCAGGATTTGGAAAACAACAGCTGTCATGCTCAAGAGGTGGCATGAAAAAGTGGCTATGTTGAACATTTTGGATCAAAATATTGTAATTACCAAAGTAATGAGCAAGCATGGAAAAATTCCCATGTATGCTCATAACTTTGTCATTGTTACATATTTGGACACCAAATTTTCAACATAGCCTTCTTATGATCCCACCTCATGAACAATGGTAGTGAAAGTTTTTAAGTCCTGCCTGAAAGGTGATTTTGAAAAGTGACAATGAAATTGCCTTATGGGCCAGATTTGCATAATTCCACCACAACTATTCATGAGGAGGGGTCCCTAAAAGCCCATGTTGAAAATTTGGCGTTAAAGCATGTAATGATGACAAAGTTATTAAGTTCAAACCACATTGAAATACATTAAACGGGACCTACCTTATTTTTTCATATCACAGTCAATGGTTCCAGCAGCAAGACGTGCCTATGATTAAAGAGTGGATCTACACCATGGGACATGTTCATCTGAATGAGGATGTGTGTGGGGTGGTGGGTGCTGAGTGGGAGATAGGGGTTGGGTCAGTGTGTGTGGGTGTGTGTTGAGGGTCAGATTGATGAGGGACTGTTTTCTTTGATACAGGTTAAAAAACAATGAAAAACAGTTTTCTTTTCTTTAGGTGACATTTCACATTCAGGCGCTTGTGACTGGGCACCCCAGTGCTGGGCTACCATTCGGTGACTGGGGTGGATGACCTGGAGGGAAGGGGGTCAAGAGAAGTAGTACCAGTGTGGGCAGCCCTGTTCACTTATTTTAAATATAAAATATAAAAAAAATGTGGCAAGGTTGGGCAGCTGATCTGGAGGGGAGGGGGGGAGGAAGAAGTGGTACCATGGGAACTTCAACTGAAGCCAAAAGAAGGACTCCAGCTGTGGCTTCAGAATTCAAGAAAGCCCCAATGTTCTCATACAGAGAATGCAGGTGAATGGCTCCTCTCACTAAGCTGGGAACCATGGATTTTGGGGTGCCCAGAAAAGGTATTTCTGGGATTTTTTAAAAAACAAACACCAGAATCTAGCCAAGCAGCTTCTGTTTAGTTAGGTTTAGGTGTTTGTTTTTTAAAAGTAAGCCATTTTTGTATATTTTCCAAGTGTTTTAGTTCAAGGGAAAAAAAACAACAAGTTGGAAGCTGTCATGGCATGAAAAATATTCTTTGTGCTGTGAGAAGCAAGTGGAGAGAAACCAAAAATGGTTTTGCAGCACAGAATGTTTAGTGTTGTATCAGAACATTATTTCAAATCCCTACTGAGCATGCTCAGAACAGTAAAAAATAATAATAATTTACATCCTTATAACTCTAGAATCATTTACATTTTTTTTTTCACAAAACCTTTCCAGTGCACTACTTTGGTACAGCATGTTTCTACCCTGAACATTTCAGAAAAAAATTCCATTCTGTGTAGGCTGCACATGACAGCAAAACAAAGAACACATTGGCCCGGATATTCAAACTGCACCCAAAAAGTGCACAACAGTAGGAGCAAGCGCAAGTCCACTGCGCCTATGTGCAAGAAGCGCGATATTCAAAAACTGCGCAGGTCAAGAAGCGCCTGCGGCTCACAACTGAATAACACACCACCTGCACCATAGTGCAACCAGGGATGTGCAGTTGCGCAGTTCAGATGCACCATAGAGCAACCAGGGATGCTCAGTGGAGCAGTCAAGATGCACAATAGTGCAACCAGGGATGCCCCATGGAGCAGGGCAGCAGTGCAACAGCACAACCAGGGATTCGCAGGGACAGGATGCAGGGGCCCACCACCCATGCCACAGATGGGCAGAGGAGCACACAGCAGAACAGACATTGCCCCCCACACCCCATGCACTGCACAACCGGTGGAGAGCCAGAATAACCACCGGCCCATGGATACCAGCAGCCAACCCACAGCCAGGGCATGGTGCTCCAGCACACCTCCTGGCAAGCTGTGACCGGCACACAAGGAGGGCTAACCACCCCATGCCACACCATCCAACCAATGCAGAGCACACCCTGCACCACAATCCCCATGCACCCTGCCCAGGAGTAGTGCTCAACAGTGCAGGACACCCCATGCATGCCACCACCACCACCCCCACTGTGACAATGCAACTCTGTGCACCACAGAGTCATGCAAGGGAGCCCCACCATGTGCATCCTGCAGCAGGCAGACAGCGATGCAACAACTGCATACACAGTGCCACCCTGCACATCCCCCTGAGGTACAGCTGAGAGACCGACCATGCGTCGGCAGACGAGGTACCCCACATGTGACAGGACATGCCCCAGACCCCACCACCAGTGGTACAGCACCCTGCACACCCTCCCAAGGACACATCCTGCCCCAGCACTGGCCACAACAGCCAGCACAGACACACACAGTGTTGCATGGAAGCATGCACCACACAGGATGCAACACAGTGCATGGACAAACACCCACCCATACCCAAGGGCACACCAGCACAGGGACACAGTAGTGGGTCAACCAAGCCACTGGTGTGTGGCCATAGCAGCTGTGTACACACGGCCATCACCCCTACATGGCACAGGTGTGCCAGCCACCCTGCGCAGGCACCATGAAGCTGTATGCCACCAGCATGCAGCCAGAGCACAAGTGACAGACAGTAACAGACAGTGGAGCACATCCCCTGCAACAGACACAAGTGACAGCATTGAGATGGGAAAATAACAGTGGAGCCAACAGTGCCACCTGAGGCAGACAGGCACCACACCAGTGACAGGAGGCAACATGGCATTGTGCTGGGTAAGTGGTTGTCCAGCATGGACAGCCACAACTGACATGTCAGCAGATGGTGCATATCACAGACATGCAAGGGTGTCAGCTGCACAGCCCATGGATGGTCTGACAGGGGCACCATGGACACAGAGCATGCTCCATGAACCACTGCACAGGCAACCAGTACACAGAGAACAACATACAAACCACAGACAGTGACTGATTCCCCCACCCACACCATAGGCAGGTCCCTGCTGGACACACACTCACGCCCATGCCTGCACCACCCCCGACGCCATGCACACCACTGCAGCCAAGCACCTATAGCCCGCTGCAAATCAGAGACCTCCACAGTTGTCATAACAAAATGCATGTATTAAACAATATAAACAATCAAACATATTTACAAATATATACAAGGGTCGGGGGAAAGGGCCACAAACTAGGTAGGGGCAGGCATGGGGAAGGGGTGTACAAATGGGAGAGGAAAGAAGGGGTATGAGGGTGGGTCAAGGGGGGTTAGATGAGTCAGGGGATCATGGAGGGCCTATTTTCTGATCCACTCTCAACCCCTGTGGCACCTCCAGGTGCTTCTTCTCCAGACCCCATGCCACGCCATCCTCTCCAGAAGTGCCAGGGATGCCCGTGCCAGCTGCAGCAGCTCCTGCATGCCATGTTCTAGGGCCATCCAGCATTGTCCACCTAGGACAAGGGAGCAGAGTCAATATGTGTGACTGTCCAGCCCCCTGCAGCCCATCCATTGTGCATGGCATACAGCCATGTGCCACGCCCCTGTGATGGTGTGCGACCACCCACAGTGACCGCATCCACAAGACCTGCCTACCCAGGCACCCACAGCCATGTGGACTGCTGCACACACCCACTGTCCATGTCCCACACAGCACCACTGTGGCCATACAGTGACATGGCTATGCAGTGCGAAGGCAGTGGCACAGCCATGTACCCTGTGCACACATGGACCACCATTGATGCACTCCCAGACATGAAGTGCCACTGGACAGTGCTGACTGTAACAAGTTGCGTGCATGGCTGTGGTGTCAGTGGATGGTGGCCATGCCCCACTGCCCGCCCTGTTACACAGCATGCAATAGTAATCAAGGATGTAAGGCACTCACCATCATCAGGCTGGTCCCTGTACCTGTGTTGTCCGGTATCCCTTCCGGCCTGCTGGTCATCATGGCACTGCCTTCTCTCCTTCACCCGCCGGCGCTCCTCTGAGCCTACGGTGCAAACATGGAGAGAGGAACATCAGTACAATCAGGTAGCAAAATCCCCCTGCCCCCATGTGTGTGCAATCCCACACAGCCATACCCATCCACCCCCACCCTGATACCACCACCACGGCCAGCACTGGATGGCCCCCCTATGTGCTGGACACATGCCACCGTGATACCCATATGGATGTTAACAGTGTATGGATGGGGCGCCTACCTGGCCATGGCACCGTGACCCTCCTGGCATTTGCCCGCAGGTGGGCAAGTCTATCTGGGTCCCTGTGCTGGAGGTCCCCGTATTGGTGGTAACACTGCTCAGCTGTGCACCGGATTCCTGTGGCCTCCTCCAGCCCCACCGCCACCTCCTTCCATACTGCACTCCTGGCCCTGTCCAGGGGTGCATCTCCAAAAAGTGCCGCAGCATGGGGCTCTACCATGGCCACTAAATTGTCCAGCTCCACTTGGCTCCAAAAAGCAGCCCTCCTTCTTGCCATCTCTGCAGCTGGTTGGAGTCAAAATGGCTCTCGGTAGCACGGTCCACCACATGCAGATGCTGCGTGGTACAGCGCTGCCATTGCCTATCACACTGTCATCGAACAGCGCGATAGTGGTGCACCCATGCAGATGCATGTGTCTAGAGGGCAAAGGTCGGGCACAGGGTTAATGGTCTCTTGCGCACAGACCGCCACAGCGTGATTGGTACTCACTGTGTGTATCGTGATTGGGTGCCTGTGTGCCACCCTCTGTAGCAGCCTACTGCGCTGAGGCCCCAGTTCACCATATATGTGAACAGCGCAGTAGTGCCACAGGCACAATGGTGGCTGTGCCCTGCATTGCCTTCCATGCACAGCACGTCAGCAGTGCAGCAGGCATCTGCGTCATCACCCCGGGCATGTGCCGTTCGGTGTGTACTGCACATGTCATGGAAATGCGCCCTTGCCTGAGCACATTCAACACAACTGCGCAGAGTGCAACAGCGTGATATTCAGCTGGTATATGCAAATCAGCTAATCAGCCATTCAATGGTGCAGATACTGCATTTGCATCCACTTATAATTGCACCTCGCCTCATTTGCATGCGTTGCGCTATAAAAATGTGACATTGGGCTGCAGTGGCCATTCTCTGTTAATGCAGTCAATTGTGGTGAATTGCATGCTGTTTGGAAGTGTGGACTGTGGTGTGTGGGACATGCATGGGACTGCACAGTCACAGGTAACACCTGTCATTCTCACAGGATGAAGAATGAGCGATCGTGAGGTGGAGGAAGAGGAACAGAGATGTGGGAGGAAGAGGAGGCCTAACTTCACAAAGGCAGAAACAGATGCCCTGTTTGAGGCCTACCTCGACCAGGAGCCGTTGCTCAGTGGACGGCGGGGAACACCACAGGCCTGTGCTGCTGCATGGGAAGAGGTGGCGTGTGCTGTCAACCTGCAGGGCAGCCACCAGCGGTCTGTGCAGGAGTGCAAAAAGAAGATGGGCATGGACAGGCAGAGGATTAAGGACAAAGTGGCTGCCATCAGGGCAGCACAGGCTGTGACTGGTGGGGGACAGCCGACCGTGCAATGCCTGACCCCACAAGAAGAGTGGGTTGCTGGCAGCATGCAGCATTTTGCCATCGAGGGTGTTCCAGGTGGTGGATTCCAGACGGGTGGTAGCCCATCACTGCATGGTAGGTCCTGGTCTGTCAATGGTGGGGAACAGGGTAGGGCAGATACATTAATGCTACTGTGTTCCCTTATAGCTCCTGAGCATCTATATGGGTCAGCGGAGGTGGGCTTGTCCACTGAGGGCGATACCATAGAAATAGAGGAGAGCCTGTCCACCTCTTTAGGCATCTGAGGGTCAGGGTGACAGTGGGCCCACCTGGACGTCTGAACTGATGTTGGTGGAGCAGGTGCCGAGGAGGCCCTGCCCATGTCCCAGCGTGCCAGCATCCATGGATGCCAGCATGCTGAGACTCAGGCTGGTGCCGGACCCATCACTGATGATGATGGAGCTCACTTCATGGACAGTGATATGTGTGGGCCACAGGATGGCCACACAGCAGGTGACATCATGGGCATGGCTGTGGGTGGTGCTGCCGTGGAGGCCTGTGTGACATCACAGTCCCAGCCTGTGCCTGTCTGCACCACTAGGGCAGCACTGGTGTGTGTCCAGGAAAGTGGGGCTGTTGCGGACACTGCAGTGGCACCGTTGAGCCCTGGAGAGTGGCAGCCAGAGGGGCAGTGTCAGCAGTCATCCAATGGCCAGGGGGTACAGTGTCAGTGGGCAGTGTCAGTGCACTGCCTGTGGACATGCCCAGGCCTGGCCCTGGTGTGCAGTGCCCACCCTCAAGAGGTGCTGCCCATCAGGGCCGTGAACACCGTGAGAGACAGCATGCCGATCAGGCAGATGACCTCTTAGAAGAGCACGCCCGTATACTCCAAGAATCAGTCGATCAGCAGTTACGGCTTGTGACGGTGGTGGATGCACTGAGTGCGGCTCTGCACCAGGCAGAGGAGTGGTGCAGCAGAGACACCTCTCTGCTCCTGGCAGGGATGGACCAGATGCAGAAGGATGTGACCACTGCCATAGACAGGCAGACACTGGCAATCACAGCTGTGATGGCCACAATGGGCACACAGTTATTTGCCCATGCATCACAGACACGCACAGTGCAATGTCCACCCCCCATTCCCGGTGTCGTGCGATACCCTCCTTGTCGACACCAGGTTCAGCTGTGGGCATCCTCAGCATGCCTGGTGCAGGCATGTTCAGTGTCCTGCAGACCCCTGTGCGAGCACGGTCGTGTTCATGCAGCAGAACCCATGGGGGACTGTTGGTGCCGCCCCATGAGGCCATTGATCAGCCTGTCACTGCTGGCGGGTCTCAGTGGGGCTGCCCAAGCATCTGTGGCTGCTGTGGCATTGTGGCACATGACTGACCTGTCTCCCACCATGGCTACTGTCTGATGCTGCCCTGTGTGCATTGTGTTGTTCAACGTGCAGTGCCCGGGTGGGGTACCCAGCCCTACACACACACACACGTTCCATCTGCACACCCTCCCGGCTGCTGTCTGCTGTGGTATGTGCATAATGATGCCTGCATTGCACTGTCCACCACTGTGCAATGGTGCCCAGCGTCTGACATATGCACAATGACAGGCACTGGGTGTGGTGGTCTGTGGACGTGTGTGTGTCTAGTGGTGGCGGTTGGGATCAGCATACTTCCTGCCCTTTCTGCATGTCTTGTGGAGTGTGTGTGTGTGTGTGTGTGTCCACATGCCATGTTGGACCTTGCCCGTCCCTGATGGCATGTGCAGTTCCATGCTCGGCCAATTCCCTCAACAACATGCACCCCTGGGGTTTGTCCATGCATGTTTGTGGGTTGTGCCCTTGTCACTGGTGGTTGCACATAGCCCCATGACTTACCTGGGTTGGTTGAGGTGCTCTTCTGTGATGGTGTCCCAGTGCAGCTGTGCTATCTGGATCAGTCGGGGGTCCCTTCGACCAAGGGGGCGCTGCCCATGACCATCTTCACCAGCGTCCTCATCGTCCGCATCTCTGTCCCCCTCTTCGACCTGCATGGCTATCCCACAGTCATTGGCCATGTTGTGCAGGATGTAACAGGCCAGAAATAGCCCACAGGCCTTTGAGGGGCTGTACTGTAGGGCACCGCCAGATGTGTCCAGGCAACGGAAACATGCCTTCAGCATCCTGAACACCCGCTCGATGACATTGCGTGTGATGGCATGTGCCTCATTGTAGCATTGCTGCGATGGGGTGGCAGGCCACCGGTATGGTGTGAGCAGCCAGAGACAGAGTGGGTATCCACTGTCACCTATGTGTAGAGGGTGGACATTAGTTTGGTGATCAGCGTTGCCCTGCCTTGGGCCATCTAGGCCAATACCCATGTCACCTCTGACTATGCCCCTCCCAAGCTCCATGTCTTTCTGCGTGGTTTGCATACTCACCCACTAAGTGGCCAGTGGGGATGTCCCCACTCTCGAACCTGTGGCACAGTGCAGACTGGTTCCAGATGAAGGCATCATATGCTCCCCCCAGGGTGCATGGCACAGACATTGATTAAGTGCCCCTGGCATCGCACACCACCTGGCAGTTGATGCTTGCATACCCCTTCTGATTCATGGATGTGGCCCCTTCGGGGCCAGGTGGCATGCAGATGGCCACATGGGTACAGTCTATTGCCCCGAGCATGCCAGGCATACGTGCTACTCTGTGGAATTCCTTTATGTTTGCTGTGTGCTCCGCCAGTGTGCTGGGGAAATGGATGTACTCCTAAGCATGTGGCAGCAGTGAGCTGAGGAATTGGGTGAGGAGGTGTGACGCATCTGACCTGGTTATGCCTGTCGTGTCCCCTGTTGGGCTCTGGAAGGTACCCGTGGTGAGCAGGCACATGACAGCTGTCACTTTGGTCTCCACTGACAGAGCATGGCTCCATTGTGCGGGTGCCTGCACCACATCACTGCACAGCTCACAGATCCACCTCAGGATCGCCCGGGTCAGGCGGTACCGGCCCACGATCTCAGTATCAGTGTACAGCTTGAAGCTGGTGCAGGCTCGGTACTGCCTGTTGGGGGCATACCACCGATGGGCCCTTCCATTGCTGCGCCCCCTGCTGCCTGCCTTCTCACCCCCCTCATAACTGCCTCCATCTGGATGGTGGCACTGGCCATGTCCCTGGCTTGTGTTACACCCCTGGCAGCAGTTTTTCTGTTCCCCCCACTGTCCTTGCTGCTACTCCCATTGCACTGGGAACACCTCCCTGTAGTGGCCGTACTGCCCACTATCTGTGCCCTCAGTGCTGTGTAGTACTTCCCCCTTTTGTCCTGCACTGTGGCACAGGCTCCCCACACCTTCCCTGTACCTGGTTTTTCCAGGTGCTCTGTCCTGCTCTTGTCCTGTCCTGCTCCCAGTTTCTGTGTGCCTGTGTGGCTGCCTGCAGTTCACCAACATGTGGCTTCCCTGTAGCGTTCTTGCACCTCTCTCTTGTTCCTTTTTATTTTGGATCATTTCCGCTATCACGCAACTTCCGTTTGCTCCCCTATTGCGCATGGCGCATGTTGTTGAATATCGCACTGCGCCATTTATGCATGGTTCCTCTCCCTTCAGTTGCGCATGCATTTATTATCATTACGCTCTTGCTCATTGTGATTTGGGGGTGCATCTGCCTCCTGCTGAATATCGCAGAATGACGCATTTTTGGACTTGCGCTGGCGCATCCCTGTTGCACATGGTGCAACCCTTTTGAATATCTGGGCCATTATGTATAGGAAAAAAATAGAGGTCTACAGGAAAATGACATATGCAGATCTCAGAAACCACACATGCTGCCATCAAGAAACTTTTCACATAGTTAAACCTCGTCTACTAGACAATGCATACAAAATTTCAACTAATTTTGTCAAATGCTCCCAAAGCTATTAAGGTGCAAAGTTAGGGGTTTGACTCAGAACCTGTCACTGATCCCCAACTATACTGCACTACCATGCCAGTATAATATGTATTTTTTTTTAGAGGCAGTCATAACCACAAGAGACACAGTAATTGTATATATAAATATAGAAATATAGAAACTTCAATGACAGGTAAGGACCACTTGGCCCACTTGGCCCACCTAGTCTGCCCATTTTCCTTACCTACCGTGACACTGCAGACCCTACTTGATCTCCGGCACCCCCCCTTCCTTATCACTAAGGTTCCTTTATGCCTATCCCATGCCTTCTTGAATCCCTCTACCATTTTTGCCCCCACCACCTCAGCTGGAAGGCTGTTCCAAGCATCCACCACTCATTCTGTGAAGAAGTACTTCTTTACATCCACCCCAGAGCCTACCCACCTCCAACTCCATAGCATGACCCTTTGTTCATGAGCAATGTTTTCTTTGAAAAAGGCTTTCCTCTTGGACCTTATTTATACCTGTGAGGTATTTGAAAGTCTTTATCATATCACGCCCTCCCTCCATTCCTCCAGTGTGTACTTATTGAGGTCCTTCAGTTTCTCCTCATAGGACTTTTTATGCAGACCCTGCATCATTTTAGTTGCCCTCCTCTGGATTGTCTCTACTTTGTCTATATCCTTGTGGATATGTGGTCTCCAAAACTGGACACAGTACTCTAGGTGAGGTCTCATCAGTGATTTATACAGCGGTATCACAACCTCCTTTCTGCTGGTGATACTATTAATCATGTTGAAGATTTACCTTGTAGAAAATAAGAGAAACCCCTGTGTGTGAAATGTACTTTGCTAACTGAGCTTAGAACTTGAGAATTACATAACTATTTTCATGACACATCCTCTTGTTGTTATAAGAGTACCTAGAATAAGCAGTGGTAGTGTTACTGCATGTGACGTTGATGACTTGGGTTTGGGATCAAGCCTGGAACATCAGAGGGCCAGCCAGGGGGAGGTTGGATGAGCATCCTATGGACAGCTGTCTGCCTCCAGGGTTGGGGGCTGTGACAAATAGAGTTAAAAAAAAATAGTACCTAGAATGCTTAGAAATAAACAATCCTTATTGGCTACGAATGATGTCATGATTTATAATATTGAAAAGGTTGTATAAGTAGCAGACTATCATAATGCAACCAGGGCTTTTCATTAGCGCCAATTAGAGGTCATCTTTCACAATACTGATGACATCACAGTAGCCCTGTCTTGTCCTGAATCCTACTGCTAAATTCAAAGACACAGTTATTTCAAGATCCCTTTAAAGATGTTTCCTTGTGCTTCAAGTTCCCATTTTTATTATGCATCTGGAAAAGGTTAAAGGCTGTTTAGTGGCACAACTACATTCCTAAATATTTAGAAGCATTGTCTGAATAATGATTTATACCATTATGTCATGTACAGCTAAGAATATATACAGAATGGCAGCAAGAAAATTATCTCCCACATATGCAGCCATTGACACAATTCAAGGCATTTTATGTACATGTCTGTCTGTCTTTGCTTACTTTGATTCTTTTATATTAAAGTTTATGTAGTGCTGCATATATTTTTGAACTGTCTGAATAACTTTCTGGCAATTTTTATCTTTTATTGAGATTTTTCTATTATTTTTGTCCTGACCTTACCATCTCTGAAACTACAACTTTGAAAGTAGATATAAGCAAAAGAAGAATGGCAACCTTTTTATTTCTTTATTTTTCTATATTGACAACCATACTCTACATATATCAAACAAGTTTTATGAAAATGGCATGGAATTTAAATTGTTTATGCATAAAAACATATAAATATTTCCCCGATCTATGTCATAACAGTGAAAGCCTAAAGGCGATCGCCGTTATGCAGAATTCTAGAGTGCCAAAAATGTATTTCGACACTCTGACACCCTAGTGCACAGCAAAAGGGCACCAGGGAGTTAGTTTTTAATGTTTTCTGTGGGGGGCTGCACCCTCCACACAACCCTGTGGTGGCTTTGCCCCCCTCACCCCCCCATTAAAGGATTCTCAACTCCAGGGGAGTGCATGTCGGGTGTGTGTGAAAACATAAAAAATAAATGTTCAGGCCGGGCACAACAAAAACGCACCAGCGCCTGGACCCATACCCAGTACCCTGCCAACCGACACTGGCAACCCACCCACCATGCCACGGGTCAGCATGGCACCCGACCGTGGCACCACCCTCCACATCCCTTGCTGCGCATGTCCACTCCCACCCCCCCAAATGCATGTATGTATAGTGACAGGATGTCACTATAGTCGCTCATCCCCCCATCTGGCCACCATATCCCCTCAGAGCCATTCCTGCAATGCACTGGGACAGGGTCGCCGTTATTGTCGGCACGTTTTCCCCAGCATCCTCATCATGGGCTACCATATTTCCCACATTTTTTGGAATGTTAGCTCAAAAGACTGTCAGAGTACTAGTAATTTACTCTTTATTGTTGCATTTGGAGAAAACAAAGCAACCATAATTTTAAATGTGTCTGTGTTCCACTTTTTCTTTCACACTCATAATAACACCTAAAACACTGATGTTATAACCACATTTATTTATTTATTTTTATTTAAACTTTGGTAATCAGGAAAGGCACATTGAGCCAGGGCTCATTTACAGGTGCAACACGGGGAGGGGAAAATAGTAGGCAACAAGATACAAAGTGAAATTTACATAACCAATGAACATATAGTAATGCAGTCAGAGTGTAAAATGTGGACTGCAGTTCATAAGTACAAAAGTGTAAAAATAAGGGGATTATACATAACAGTAAAAATCTAAAATACAGTCAAAATACAACATTCAGGAGTGCAGTACATAGATAAAACAGAACAAAATACACACACACACATATATATCGAAAGCATAAATGAAGATGGACAAAGTGACTGAATAACGTAGAGCTAAAAGTGGCGAGAGGCAATAGGCAGTGGCATGAGGCTGTTGGTTCACTTCAGAGCAGATGCTTGAATTCTGGGAGTGAAGAGGCTAGCTGGAGAGTAGAAGAGAGTTGGTTCCAAAGAGGGGGTAGTTGGTAGGAGAAGGCAGACTGACCTGCTGAGCAATGGGGGTGAGAAAGAGAAAAAGAACAGTACACCCTGGAGCGAAATGGGTAAGGGGAGTAGATGGCTGGGGAAAGAAGTAAGGAAAGATAAGAAGTTAGTAAACCAAATCAGTATTGGCAATGAAAGTTAAGGAGTATGTCTGATGGCAGTGGGAGGGGGGAATAGCAAGTGAGGAGTAGAGGGAGCAGTGATGAGTGCAGAAAGGGGAGTCAGTGGCAAAATGGCAAAAAGAGTTTAGGAGGGTGTTGAGTCTGGTAAGGGAAGGGGCAGGGGTGGAGCTGTAGACAATATCTGCAAAATCTAGAATGGGGAGGATGTTTTTTCTGACCAGTTCATGATGCGTGGCAAGAGAAAGGCAGTCCTTACTATGGTACATAACACCCAGTTTTGGGCAAAGCTTGGTGTGCTTTGCGTCAATATAGCAGAGTAGTCGAGTTTGCTGTCTACCCATACCCCAAGGAATTTGCATGCAGATACATTTACGAGGAGGGAACCATCGGGGTGACGAAAACAGGGGAGATACAATAGTTTAGAGTTTCTGTCTTGACTCAAAGATCATTGAGATGATTTTCTTTGTGTTTACTGGCAAGTTGTTGTCCTAGAACCAATGCAATATGCTGCTGAAATCCCTTTGGAGGGAAGCCTCTACATCAAGGGATGAGAGTCTCCTATAATAGATAATCATGTCGTCCACATTCATATGGATTTGTGCATACGAGCACGCCGAGGGGAGGTCATTAATAAACAGGGAGAATAGGACAGGACCTAGGATGGAGCCTTGGAGAACCCCAGCCAGGGTTGGGAGGGGAGAAGACAGTGTGGAGCCTACATGAACAGACTGACACTGGTTCATTAGGTTGGAGCTGAACCAGTTTATACTGCGGTGGCTAATACAATTGAGTGGAGCTTACAGATTAGTAGTGGGAGGGACACTGAGTCAAAGGCTATAGCTAAGTTGATAAAAATGGCAGCGGTGATATGACCTTTATCCATACTAGAGAGAATGGCATCTGTAACATGCAATAAGGAGGATGTGGTTGAGTGATTCTTCTTGAAACCAGCTTGCAATGGACAGAGGGTGCTTGAGACAGTGAGGAATTTGGAGACTCTAGAGTTTGAAAGTGATTCTTGGAGTTTAGCAAGAGAGGAGAGGAGCGAGATGGGGCAGTAGTTCTCGGGGCTGGGAAGGTCATCACCTTTGTGGAGGGGAATGACCTTAGCTGTTTTTCATGCTTGGGGTACTATTCCTGAGGCGAGACAGAGAGAGAGAGAGAGAGAGAGAGGGGGAGAGAGACAGAGAGAGAGATTCAACATGTGAGTGCTGGGGAGAGCAATGACAGGGTGAAAATATGAAGGATCTTAGGATCAGTACCATCAGGGCTGCTTTTAACTGGGTTTAGAGACAGAAAAGTGCTATTAGCTTCTTGCAGAGAGAAAGGTGAAAAATTGTATCCCTCTGGAGAAACCATTTTAGGTGGGTCATGATCAGGGACAGGGTGGGCCATTGTAGGGATGTTGTGGACAGCGCAGAAAGTAAAGTACATGTTTAGGGTGTCAGCCACAGAGGCAGGGTCAGAAAGAATGGTGTCATCAGATAAGAAGACAGGTGTGGAAGATTGGGAGGGGGATCTCTGAGAGAGTGGATGGTCTTCCAGAAGTTACAGGGAAAGCTTTGGGTAGAATGGAGGAGTTCCTTGAAGCAGTTAGCTTTTGCTGAGTGGATGGCCTTAGTGCACTTGGACCAGATTTTCAAAGGGCCCTTAGATCCAAGCAAGCTGCATCAAACAAGCAGCTTGAGTCAGATTTAGGTGCACCAAATACTGTGCGCCATATTTGGAAGAAAAGCATTCTCTGTGACAAAGTCCCCCAAACTTGACACAAAATGTCCACTGCATCAACAAAATGGCGTGAGGGAAGAGAATGATGCAAGCTGCATCAAAATAAATGGTGTAAGTTGAGTCAAAAATGGTACAAGTTGAGGCAAAAAAATGACTCAAGGAATGAAAATGACGCAAACTGAGTAAAAGCATGGTGCAAACTGAGTAAAAATGGTGCAAGCTGAATCAAACAATTGGTGCAAGTTGAGTACAGAATGACTCAAGGAATGAAAATGATGCAAACTGAGTAAACAAATGGTGCAAACTGAGTAACAAATAGCGCAAACTGAGTCAAAAAAAATGGTGCAAGTTCAGTAAAAAATGACACAAACGCAAGCTAAGTAAAATAAAATGGCAGATGAAATGGCCAAGACTAAGTCCCTACAATGTTCTAAACTAGTCCTGCAGGAGAATACTGGCCCTTAATAGTAGCATAGTCAGGTCTGACCACCTGCAGTGGGTCTCTTTATATGCTGTAGTGTCCCTTAGACCAGCTCTGGTTGGTCTAACAGCGACATTCATCTTAGGCACAAAGACAGGACTGGCATTCTTTGAAAATCCCAAATAAGGGGATGGTGCATCATTTCAGTAATGCAGGAATCACTTCCAACATGGTGGAGGCATTGTTTTGGTGCAAGCATGGGGCAAGTCACTCTGGCACATGCAGACCTGTTTTTGACGCAAGCACCATTTGAAAATCAGAACTGGTGCAAGGTTTGATGTATCCTGCTCCTTGCGTCAGTTGTTTTTGACACAAGCACACTGCGTCATTCTCTGGCCTTTGAAAATCTGGCCCCTTGTTTCTAAGGGACCTATAGACCTGGAGGTCAATCTGGGTCAGGGTGGACTTGTAGAAGGCCTATGCTTGATCACATAATTTACACAAGGCATAAAACAATCTGACCCCTTAAGGATTTTTTTCAGAAACAGGGATTAAGTCTCATCATGTAACTTAAAAATTAAACAGGGCAACCCATGATTTTGCCATTGATTTTAAATGTTTAGATGACCATCATGTACTGGGCAAAAAAATATGAATTTGACATTGGATTGCCGCAACACCAGGGACCATCCTTAAATTATGTGGCCTAAATAGTAGTTAATTAGTAAGCAAGCTAATGCCACTTAATAAGATGTTTAAAATGCTTAATAAGCAGTAATATACTGTTTGTCTAGCCTAGCACCATAGGAATTTAATATGTAACAATAAGAATTAATTTTCTACATATGTTTTTGTCATAGATGTAAATAACTGATTTTATCATTTCAGTACTCCATGCGCCCGTATATCTAGTTTAGCTGTGTATTATTGTTTGTTTTCTAGGTGCATGGGTTCAGGCACCCCTAGTTCACTGGGCTATCAACTTATTTTTATAAATGGCAGCTACACCTGTAACTTTAGACATCATAGCTAGAGGACTACTTAAAGGGACACTGCCAACCCCCTTTGGTCTCAAAGTGTCCGTAGTTTAAAAAACATATTTTATGATTGTTCACATTTGTAGAGACTGTTGATGTAGCTGGGAGTTTGATTATGATTCCATTTTTCTTATAAAAAGTGAAAAACAGACTGCCCATCATACTGGTGTAACCCCCCCCCCTGTTGGGGGCTTACCTGTGAGTACCTGAAAAAGGCTAATTTCCCTGGGGTTTTGCTTCCATGTCCCATCTTTTTTTGTCCAGGTCCTGGCTTTCCCCCTGTGTTTCTGCTTCTCCTGGCCAGCCCCCGTGGGGTATCCTAGAGAGAGTGGGACCGGAGGAGCAAGTTTTCGGAACCGCCAGTTTGGGAATGACACTGCAGTGCTGGCAAACTCAGCGCATGTGCAGATGCACAAATTCATACAGCCCTTTTGACGGCCTTTGGATCCATCACTCTGGTGGTCCTGGTCCCGTTGGGCAACAAGAGAGGAACCGGAGACCTTGGGGCAGCCAGAGAGATGGCAGGAGAAGGCAGAGAGACAAATTTGTGAGTGCCAATCATGCTCAGGCATTTGGGAGCCACCTCATTAATATTCTTGAGGTGGTGTACCATTAAAGTATCGGAAGCCTGTTTAGCATTGAGGAATTGTAATAGCACTAGTGACAGGCAGGAAAGATAAATAAAATATTAAAGAGTGCACTGGTGGGCAAGAAAAAGGGGTTTGTCTCCAGACCATGGGAAAATAATTAAATAAAAATATATACATTGGTTGCAGAGACAGTTGGAAGTGGGGCAACGTATAAGCTGCAATGGGACTGCGTATGTGCTGCCTAGGGGCAGGGTATAACAGCAGCAGCAGCTGAATGAGGGATGAGCTGACTAGTCAATGAATGCAGTCACTTTGAAGGGTACAAGGGTGGCTGCAGCTGTGTGGGGAAATAAATAAATTAAAGTACAGGATTTGGCTGCAAGGACACTTTGATCTTTGAACACTGTAAAACTCTGTGGTCACTGTTTACATCAGCCATGTTAAGCAGCCATGTGACACCAGTTAGCCAACCACCAGGCCAGCATTCTCGCCAGGGACTCTGGGACTGTGTGAACAGACTTTTGGTGGAAAATACCGGCGAAAGTTTAGGTGCCTTTTTCTACACCAATGAGGAACTGAGGGAGCCTCATACATATTAATTTTTGCCTAAGGACAGTGGCTCCAGCCAATGGGGAGTGAGGAAAGGGCCCCCAATAAAGCAAGGACTGTTGAGTTTTGAGTCAGTTCAGTGGGAGCTCCTCCAGAGGCAGGGGGCTCCTGCCCCTGTAGAGAATGGAGCTGCAGAATGGGCCTGCCTTGGGGGGCTGCCATAAATTTGTCCCACAGAGCAGGGAGTGCCTGCCCTATTGGGATAGAAGCTGGAGAGAGAGAAAAGAGATGAAAGAAGCAGCTTGGCAGAGAGAAAAGGAAAGCTGCAGGATGTTGAATGTCCTGTGTTGTTCTTCAATAGCACCGCAGCAGTGAGATAAGGAAGAAGAGAGAAAAGGTTGCGTCCTGAACCTGGGAAAAGGGCAAAGGTTGTGTCTTGATCCTGAGAAAAGACAAAGGTTGTGTTCTAAGTCTGGAAAAAGAACGAAGATTGTATCCTGCGCCTGGTAAAATTACAGAGGTTGCATCTAAGCCTTAAAAAAGACAGGAGTGCAGAGGAATGATGAGGAACAAGTGAATATAAATGTGCTGAGAGAAGGAAAGGAAGAGTAAGCCTCTTTGATCTAGAGAATTGCCAAGTACCAGCAAGGTGAGAAAAGGGACTTTGAGTGCAGGTGATATGTGTAAGCCAGAGTGAGAATGTGGCTGTGTTAAAGTTGAGAGACTGTGAAAGCAGAAGGATGGACAGGTGCCTTTCTGGGTCGGGTGCCTGTTGTCTGCCCATGAGATACAGCAAGGAAAAGAGAGAAACAGGTTGCTGTGGCTACACACCGTGGTAGGAAAGAGAAATAAAGAGAAGCAGAAGAGAATGTGCTGAATGTTTCTGCAGATGCCCAGGGCCAGGTGGGGAACTCACTAACCCCCACCAAGTGGGGTCTGCCGCTGCAGGGGATCACGGGTCTTGTACTCAAGTACTAGGGTGCTCTGATCCGAGGGAGCCAGGCAGTGGGGCCACTCTCGGGTCTGGGCCCTTTGTAGTTGGCAGGCCTTGCACACATGCCCTGCAACAGGCCTGTAATGGGCTGAAGGGGACAAGCTGCAAGATCTGCAAGCACCAGAAAGAGAGAGAGTGACCTGCAGCCTCTGTGCCTCTTGTTCAAACATTGGGCCCAGTTCTGCCTGTGTTGCCATCCATCCCCAGGACTTTAGTGAACTGTGCCATCCAAGGTCTGATTCTGCAGAACTGTGAGTAAATCACAGGAATTGCCCTGCACCTGGGGCCTGTAAATGGTTTAAACATGCATTCTGAGGCTAGAGATAGAATTGAGGTTTAAACGAGGGACAGAAATGTAAAAAAGTTGTTTAATTCCTCACGCGCACCAACGCCAGCTACCAGTTGCAACTCAGGCCTACAACTTAAATCTGAGTACCCAGTACTGGACTTAGGGTTTTTCAATTGAACTGGGACCTGTGGGTCTGGGTTTACATGCACATGCAGCAGTTAGCTAGTTTAGATAGATCTGGTGGCTACAAATGATTGCGATATGGGATTGAATCAGAAGGGGAAATGTGATTACTGGAAAATGCAAATATTGAAACTGATTGAACTCTATTTCACTTACCCCATCCTAAGGCCTCCCCCTGTAAATCATCCGATGTTATTGTTTTGCAGCAGAGATGAATCCAGATCCTAATTTTAGTGAGTGAGTTACTGACTGAAATGGAAAGTGTAAATGGTGTAACGGAATGTAGGGAGGTTCGAATCCAGGTAAGTCCATGTCTGAGGTAACAGTTGGGAAGGTGAGTTGGTACGACATCCCAGGGGTTGTACTGCAAGTAATCAGACCCACTGATATGTACTCTGGGTGGAGGCAGCTCCATTTTAATTGTAAATTCTTGGGAAAGGACCAGCGTAGGTCAGCTATTGGGAACCCAGGCCCCTGGACCTTGTAACGGCCAGTAAGTCAGAGGCAGTGGTCCTCTCCAGGATGGCACCGGAGTGGAGCTACACTGGTGTTGCCACACCACAACGTGTTTATTTACATTCCTTTATCAACTCCCGCTGCATCTTTACTGGGGTTGGCAAATGCCCTCATCACAGTCTAGCCACTCAGTATGCAGTGGGAGGAGAGGATACAATGCAACATGAGTTGCTGCACTGTTTTGATGGTGTTCCTAATGCTCAAGAAGTATAAAATAAGAGTAGAGCAAAGCAATGAAACAAAACACTTACGGGTACAACTATAGCACTTTCATACATTTCAATTCTACTAAGAAAGAAAGCAGATAAAACAACCAACATCATCAATGAATTTTTGAGAAAGTAAGCTAGCATAAAATGTGGGTTTTTAACTAGAAATAATATGATGCAAAAGAGGCTGGCAGTGTCCTTTTATGGGGTGGTTTCACCCTGTTACCCCACCCCTGATGAAGCTCAATCAAACGTAGCACCAGGGCACCTACTGTACATGGTGAATGACATGTATAGTGAAGTGCCTGCCTGACTCAAATACTCAATAAATTGTCTGCTTATTTGTAGAAATTTGACTTTGTTGTCTAGTTCTCCTTGTCTCAATGTGCACCACTCCTCACCTTGCTTGTTTACCTGGTGGTAGCCAACCCCCGCGGTAGCAACTGCATCCCTGCACTGTTTATGGTAGCTCTTGATGGTTGCTGCTGGATACCCTATGATTATTAACTGCTGCTTAGGCAACCTAATTTAAAGCAATATTATTTATCATATAAACAGCTGATTTAAAGGTATAACTTTTGAAGTGATGTTGGATTAACCAGTCACAGAACAGTTTGACTCAAAATACATAATGTTATAATTAATTGTGAGGAAGCAGGACTTTTATAACTCACTTGATAGAGTAGGGTTTAGTTTAAGCTAAATTTGGCCACTAAGACTGGAGCAGGACTCTAGGGCATCTTGGCCAGAGTCACAAAAAATTGCAAAGTGCAATGCAAAATTTTGTGTTGCACTTTTCAGTAGACCAGGTGCTAAAAATTGCTGTTTATATATTTGATTGTGAATGGGGTGATTCCAGGCAGCAGTACCCCAGTACCACCAGTGCTACCCCAGTAGCACCACCCCAACATGCAGCCAGGACCATTGGCCCACAAGGAATAGCATAGGGACGCTAATTCCCATTCATGAAAGCAGCCTTGTAAATGAGCTGATTGGGCATGCAAGGCACTAGGTGACCATTTGCATGCTCATTATGAACCCATTTACATGGGCTGCAATGGAGTGGAGTGCCCCACAGCCCCTGCCTGACACACAGTGGTAGTCCCTCATAGTCTAACAGTCCCGCCTCCCTCCTCTGTCCTCTTATTGCCATCCTCTTATAATAAAAATAATGCACTGGTAGTCTGGTGGTCCCTCCCCTGTTCTCCGATCACCGTAATGTTGAAAAAAATTTTCCCTGGTAGTCTAGTGGTCCCCCCTCCCCCCATTCTCCAATCACAGTCCCCTTATAATAGAAATAATGCCCTGATAGTCTAGTGGACCTTCCCCCCTCCCTGATAGCCATTTGCCATTCTGGTAATACATGAAAGAACCTCCCTAGTGGTCCAGTGGTCCCCTTCCCCGATCACCAATCTATCACCGTGGTGTTCTAGTGTTGCCCCCTTCCCAAAGCACCTGATTGCCATCCCATGTAGAGGAAAACACTTCCCCCTGGTGGCTAGCGGTGCCTCCCTCCTCCTGATCACTCTCCCAATAGATATCAAACATTGTCCATGGTGTCCAGGATAACCCTCATATAATAATATCACATATGTCACTGGCGGTCTAGTGGACCCCCCAATTCCTCACCCTGGCAGCAAGTGACCCATCACTCACTCCCCCAACCCAACCCACCAGCTGGGAACCTTTAGCTCTTCTCTCTCCACCATGGCTGGCCGCCGACTGATCTGTCACTGAGTGCCTACTGTATGCAGTAGGCGCTCAGTGACATTGATTGACTGAGCTGTCAATCAATGTCAGTGACAGCACAAATGGCAGCTAGCCATGGTGGAGACAGGAGGGCTGTGCTGGTTGCTGGCTGGGGGTCAAGTTGGAAAGAAGCGAATGGTGGGTCACTCCCTGCCAGAGTGGGTTGGGGATTCACTAGACCATAAGGGACATATGTGACATTACTGTACGAGGGGTCAGGATTGTGGGGGTTACCCTGGACACCAGGGACAATTTTTTATATCTATTAAGTGGGTGATTGGTTGGAGGGAGATCGCTAGCCACCAGGGAGAGGTGTTTTCCTCTACACTGGATGACAATCAGGCAATCAAGGAAGGGGGACCACTAGACAACCAGAGTGATAGATCAGTAATTGGGGAAGGGGAGGGACCACTATAGCACCAGGAAATTATACTTTACAAAGATCAGGATAGCAATCAGTGAAGGGGGATGGGGAGGGACCACTAGACCACCAGGACATTATACTGTACAATGATCAGGACAGTGATCGGGGACTGGGAGGGACCACTAAGACCACCAGAAAAAAATAATATTTCAACAGAACAGGATGGCGATCGGAGATGAGGGGTGCTGCAGTATCTCCACAAGCCACTAGGGTTACATGGGATACTGCCAGATCTCGGTCAGCGGTATTTGCTCTGCACAAGGAGACCACTAAAGAGGCCCTTGCACAGAGCAAATGCTTTGTGAATTGGACAGCCCCAATGTGCCGGTCCTCTCCTCATCATTTGCATTTCAGCCCCCTCAAAACTTTGCCCTGGTGCAAACTTGGTTTGCCTGCACAAACCAGGCTTTTGTGAATACCAACTCGGCGCAAATCTGGGTTTGTGCTGCACAAACCAGATTTGCACCGGGGCAAAGTTTTGTGAATCTGGCCCCTGATCTCTTCTGCAGAGAAATAAATCTGATGTTAGAATGATGAGTTTTGAGTGACTACAGAGCAGAGCCCAAATTCAAACACAGTTCTGTCACTTGGGCTGCAGTTCAAAGCTGAGCTGATGCAACCCATATTACATCACCAATAAACTCTTGCTGCTAGAAAGAAAAACTTATTGAACAGTGAAATATCTAAAAGTTTATCTTTTAAAAACACTTACCATAATATGAGAAAGGCATAAGATAAACTAATTGTCCCGTAGGGGCCTGCATAGTCCATATGCTGTGATAAATAAAAAGGGAAGACAGAAAATCCACATACAGTAATTAAATGCCAGTGAGTCTGGGTGAAGATAGGTGACTAAGTATTACTTTGTGGGGGAGATGCTCAAGAAGATCAAGAGTTACAGGTAATGACTAAAGATGCACATACCTGTGAGTTATGGTCCTGCCCTCTATCCATGAATATAAGCTGTGTGATACATACATATATATTATAGTGGCACAGTAGCACCACTATTGTTAGGTTTGAGTAGACTGTTTACTGTTAAACCTCTAACTTTGCACTTTAATAGCTTGCCCCGGTCAACAGATTTGCATGAAATTTTGCATACACTGGCCCAGATATTCAAACTGCACCCAAAAAGTGTGCAACAGCAAGAGCAAGCACAAGTCCACTGCGCTCATGCGCAAGAAGTGCGATATTCAAAAACTGCACAGGCCAAGATGCGCCTACGGCAGACAACTGAATATCGCACCACCTGCGCCATAGCGCAACTAGGGATGTGAAGCTGAGCATATCTGATGCACCATAGTGCAACAAGGGATGCTCAGCGGAGCAGTCCAGATGTGCCATAGCACAACCAGAGATGCCCCCTGCAGCAGGGCAGCAATGCAACAGCACAAACTGGGATGCAGGGGCCCACCACCCATGCCACAGATGGGCAGAGGAGCACACAGCAGAACAGACATCGTCCCCCACACCCCATGCACTGCACAACTGGGGGAGAGCTGGAATAACCACCGGCCCATGGATACCAGCAACCAACCCACAGCCGGGCCATGGTGCCCCAGCAAACCCCCTGGCAAGCTGTGACCGGCACACAAGGAGGGCCGACCACCCCATGACACCCCATCCCACCAATGCAGAGCACGCCCTGCACCACAATCACCATACACCCTTCCCAGGAGTAGCGCCCAACAGTGCAGAACACCCTATGCATGCCACCACCCCCACCGTGACAATGCAACCCTGTGCACCATGGAGCCATGCAAGGCATCCCCACCACGTGCACCCTGCTGTGGGTGGCAGCAGACAGCAGTGCAACAATAGCATACACAGTGCCATCCTGCACACCCCCCCGAGGTACAGCTGAGAGACCGACCATGCATTGCTACATGAGGTACCCCACATGCAACAGGGCATGCCCCGGACCCCACCTTCAGCTGTACAGCACCCTGCACTCCCTCCCAAGGACACATCCCATCCCAGCACTGGCCACAACAGCCAGCACAGACATGTACAGTGTAGCATGGAAGCACGCACCACACAGGATGCAACACATTGCATGGACAAACACCCACCCATACCCAAGGGCACACCAACACAGGGACACAATAGTGGGTCAACCAAGCCACTGGCGTGTGGCCACAGCTGACATGTACACATGGCCAGCACTCCTACATTGCACAGGTGTGCCAGCCATCCTGCACAGGCACCAAGAAGCTGTATGCCACCAGCATGCCGCTGGAGCACAGGTGACAGGCACTGGAGCACATCCCCTGCAACAGACACAAGCGACATCATGGAGGGGGGACAACAACATTGGAGGTCACAGTGCCACTGGAGGCAGAAGTGCACCATACTGGTGATGGAAGGCAACCTGGCATTGTGCTGGGTACAGTTGTTATCCAGCATGGACAGCCACCACTGACATGCCAGCAGACCATGCATATCACAGACATGCAAGGGTGTCAGCTGCATAGGTCATGGATGGTCTGACAGGGATGCCATGCACACAGTGCAGGCACCGTGGACCACTACACACAGGCATACAGTGCACAGAATACAACACACAAACCACAGACAGTGACTGATCCCCCTGCCCACACCATAGGCGGTTCACCTCTCACACACATGCCCATGCATGCACCACCCCTGACACCATGCACACCACTGCAGCTGAGCACCTGTAGCCCACTGCAGTTGTCATAACAAAATGCTTATATTTAAAAGAAGTAACAAAACCTATATACAACTATTTACAAGAAGGAGGGTAGGGCCACATAACAGGTAGGGGTGGGTAAGGGGCAGGGGTGAACATATGGGAGAGGGAAGAAGGTGTGTGAGGATGGGTCAAAGGGGGGGGAAGGTGGTAGTAGGGGCATGGAGTTATTAATGTGTGCCCCGGTCCTCCTTAACATGGTGCCTACATCTGCAGCTCCTCCTCCTCCTCACCCCATGGTGGTGGATTCTCTGTAACAACTCCAGTGTCACCCTTGCCACCTGGAGCAGCTCCTGAACACTCCTCTCCAGCGCCTGGAGTTGCCGTCCACCTAGGAAGAGGGAGCAGAGTCAATAAGTGTGACTGTCCAGCCCCCTGCAGCCCACCCATTGTGCATGGCATACAGTCATGTGCCACGCCCCTGTGATAGTGTGTGACCACCCACAGTGACTGTGTCCACAAGACCTGCCTATCCAGGCAGCCTCAGCCATGTGGACCACTGCACACACCCACCACCCATGTCCTGCACAGCACCACCATGGCCATACAGTGACTTGGCTATGTGGTGTGAAGGTAGTGCCACAGCCATGTGCCCAGTGCACGCATGGACCACCATTGACACACTCCCAGACATGCAGTGCCACTGGACAGTGCTGACTGTAACAAGTTGTGTGCATGGCAGTGGTGTCAGTGGATGGTGGCCATGCCCCGCTGCCTGCCCAGTTATACAGTGTGCAATAGTAATCATGAATGTAGGGCACTCACCATCATCAGGCTGGTCTACGCACCACTGACCGCCATTATCCCTCCTGCTGTGCTGCTCCTCCAGGCGGTGCCTCCGTTCCCTGGCCTGCCTGCGTTCTTTGGGCCCTAAGGTGCAAACATGGAGAGAGGAACATCAGTACAATCCAGTAGCAAAGTCCCCCTCCCCCATGTGTGTGCAATCCCACACAGCCATACCCATCCACCCCACACCCCGATACCACCACCACCACGGCCAACACTTGACGGCCCCCCCCATGAGCTGGACACATGCAATGGATGTGGCATCTACCTGGCCGTGGCACCATGCCCCTCCTGGCATGTGCCTGCAGGTGGGCAAGCAGGTCTGGGTCCCTGCGCCTCAGGTCCCCGTAATGGTGGTGACACTGCTCCGCCATGCGCCTCATACCAGTGGCCTCCTCCAGGGTGTCAGCCACCTCCTGCCACACCGCACTCCTGGCCCTGTCCAGGGGTGCATCTCCATATGAAGCCCCAGCATGGGGCTCCACTATTGCCACCAGGTTGGCAAGCTCAACCTGGCTCCACATTACTGCTCACCTCTGTGCCATCTCTTCACTGTCGTGGATTCAAAATGGCACTCGGCAGAGAGGTGCAGACGCTGCGTGGTACAGCGCTGCCATTCCCTATCGCGCTGTCACCGAACAGCATGATAGTGGTGCACCCATGCCTGACGCATGGTGCCTAGGGGGCAAAGGTCGGGCACAGGGTCAAGGGTCTCTGGTGCATGGACAACCACAGCGTGATTGGAACCCAATGTGTGTAGCACAATTGGGTGCCTGTGTGCTACCTCCTGTAGCGGCCTACAGTGCTGTTGCACCAGTGCGCCTACTTTGCCCCAGCGCCACAGCGCCATATATCTAAACAGCGCTGTAGCACCACTGGCACAATGGTGGCTGTGCCCTGCATTGCCTCCCGCACACAGCACGTCAGCAGCACAGCTGGTGCCTGCATCATCAACCCGGGCATGCGCAGTAAGGTGTGTACTGTGCATGTCACAGAACTGCGCCCTTGGCTTAGCACGTTCAACACAATTGCACAAAGCGCAACAGCACGATATTCAGCAGGCATTTGCAAATCATCTAATCAGCCATTCAATGGTGCAGTCACTGCATTTGCATCCACTTAAAAATGCGCCTCGCCTCATTTGCATGGGTTGCACTATAAAAATGCGACATTGGGCTGCACTGGCCATAGTCAGTTACTGCAGTCTATTGCGGTGAGTTGCATTCTGTTTGGGAGTGTGGACTGTGGTGCTTGGGACATGCATGGGACTGCACAGTCACAGGTAACACCTGTCATTCTCACAGGATGAATCATGACCGATTGTGAGGTGGAGGAAGAGGAACAGAGACGTGGGAGGAAGAGGAGGCCAAACTTCACAAAGGCAGAGACAGATGCCCTGTTTGAGGCCTACATTGACCAGGAGCCGCTGCTCAGTGGACGCCAGGGAACACCACAGGCCCATGCTGCTGCATGGGAGGAGGTAGCTCGTGCTGTCAACCTGCATGGCAGCCACCAACCCTCTGTGCAGGAGTGCAAAAAGAAGATGGGGATGGACAGGCGGAGAATTAAAGAGAAGGTGGCTGCCATCAGGGCAGCACGGTCTGCGACCGGTGGGGGACAGCCGGAGGTGCAACTCCTGACCTCACAGGAAGAGCGAGTTGCTGGCAGCATGCAGCTTTGTGCCATTGAGGGTGTTCCGGGTGATGGATTCCAGACAGGTGGTAGCCTGTCACTGCATGGTAGGTCCTGGTCTGTCAATGGAGGGGGGGACAGGGTAGGTCACATACATTAATGCTACTGTTTTTCCCTTACAGCTCCTGAGCATCTACATGGGTTAGCAGTGGTAGGCTTCTCCATTGAGGGCAGTAGCATGGAGATGGAGGGCCCGTCCACCTCCACAGGCATACAGGGGTCCTGGTGACAGTGGGACTGCCTGGACGTCCGGACTGATGTTGGTGGAGCAGGAGTGAAGGAGGCCCGTCCCGTATCCCAGTGTGCCACCGTCCATGGATGCCAGCATGCTGAGACTCGGGCTGGTGCTGGATCCATCACCAATGATGATGGAGCTAACGTCATGGACAGTGAGACGTGTGGGCCACTGGATGGCCACACAGCGGGTGACATCGCGGCCATGGCTGTGGGCGGTGCCACCATGGAGGTCTGCGTGACATCACAGTCCCAGCCTGTGCCTGTCTGCACCAGTGGGGCAGCACTGGTGCGTGTCCAGGACAGTGGGGCTGTTGTGGCCACTGCGGTAGCACCACTGAGGCCTGGAGAGCGGCAGCCAGAGGGGCAGTATCAGCAGTCAGCCAATGGCCATGGGGGTACAGTGTCAGGGGGTGGCATCAGTGCACCACCTGTGGACATGCCCAGGCCTGGCCCTGGTGTGCAGTGCCCACCCTCAAGGGGTGATGACCATCAGGGCTGCGAACACCATGAGGGACAGCATGCTGATCAGGCAGATGACCTCTTAGATGAGCACACCTGCATATTGCAAGCATCAGTCAATCAGCAGATGTGGCTTGTGACAGCGGTGGATGCACTGAGTGCGGCTCTGTGCCAGGCAGAGGAGCTGCGCAGCAGAGACACTGCTCTGCTCCTGGCAGGCATGGACCGATTGTGGGAGAATATGACCACTGCCATTGACAGGCAGACACAGGCATTCACAGCTGTCATGGCCACAATGGGCACACAGTTATTTGCCCATGCATCGCAGACACTGTGCAGTGCAATGTCCACCCCCATTCCTGGCATCGTGCGACACCATCCTTGTCGACACTGGGTTCAGCTGTGGGCATCCAGAGCACGCCTGGCACAGGCATGTTCGATGTGCTGCAGACCCCTGTGAGAGCACGGTCACGTTCACACAGTGGAAACCCAGGGGACCGTCAGTGCCACCCCATGAGGCCAGTGGTCAGCCTGTCACTGCTGCGGGGTCTCGGCGGGGCTGCCCATGCATCCGTGGTGGCCGTGGCACTGTGGCACGTGACTGACCCATCTCCCAGCATGGCTACTGTTTGATGCTGCCCTGTCTGCATTGTGTCATTCAGCGTGCAATGCATGGGTGGGGTACCCGGCCCTGCACGCACACACACATTCCATCTGCACACCCTCCCTGCTGCTGTCCGCTGTGGCGTGTGCATGAAGATGCCTGCATTGTGCTGTCCACCACTATGCAATGATGCCCAGCATCTGACACACGCCAATGACAGACAGTGGGTGTGGTGGTCTGTGGACATGTGTGTGTGGCTAGGGGTGGCGGTCTGGGTCAGCGTGTCTCCTACCCTTTGTACATGTCTTGTGGTGTGTGTGTGTGTGTGTGTGTGTGTGTGTGTGTGTGTGTGACCGCATGCCATGTTAGACCTTGCCCATCCCTGGCAGTGTGTGCGGTTCCATGCTCGGCCACTTCCCTTGGCAGCATGCACCCCTGGTGTTTGTCCATGTGTGTTTGTGGATTGTGCCTTTGCCACTGGTAGTTGCACATGGCCCCATGACTTACCTGGGTTGGCTGAAGTGCTCCTCTGTGATGTTGTCCCAGTGCAGCTGTGCCAGCCGGATCAGTCGGGGGTCCCGTCGCCCAAGGGGGGCTGCCCATCACCATCTTCACCAGCATCCTTATCATCCCCATTGCTGTCACCCTGTTTGACCTGTACGGCTATCCCACAGTCATTGGCCATGTGGTGCAGGATGCAACAGGCCAGGAATCGCCCACAGACCTTTAAGGTGCTGTAGTGTAGGGCACCTCCAGACATGTCCAGGCAATGGAAACATGCCTTCAGCATCCCGAACACCCACTCAATGATATTGCGTGTGGTGACATGTGCCTCATTGTAGCGTTGCTGCGATGGGGTGGCGGGCCGCCGGTATGGTGTGAGCAGCCAGGGACAGAGTGGGTATCCACTGTCACCTGTGTGTAGAGGGTGGAGGTTAGTTTGGTAATCAGCGTCACCCTGCCTTGGGCCATCTAGGCCAATACCCATGTCACCTCTGACCATGTCCCTCCCAAGCTCTATTTTTTTCCATGTGGTTTGCATACTCACCCACTAAGTGGCCAGTGGGGATGTCCCCACTCTCGAATCTGTGGCACTGTGCTGACTGGTGCCAGATGAAGGCATCATGTGCTCCCCCAGGGTGCGTGGCACAGACATTAATTATGCGCCCCCTGGCATCACACACCACCTGGCAGTTGATGCTTGCATAGCCCTTCCGGTTGATATATGCAGCCCCTTCAGGGCCAGGTGGTGTGCGGATGGGCACATGGGTGCAGTCTATTGCCCCTAGCATGCCAGGCATACGTTCTACCCTGTGGAAGTCCTGTATGTTTGCTGTGAGCTCCGCCAGTGTGCTGGGGAAATGGATGTACTCTGCAGCATGTGGCAGCAGTGCACAGAGGAATTGGGTGAGGTGGCATGATGCGGCCGACTGGGTTATGCCTGTGGTGTCCCCTGTTGGTCTCTGGAAGGTACCTGTGGTGAGCAGGCACATGCAAGCTGTCACTTTTGTCTTCACTGACAGAGCATGGCTCCATCCTGTGGGTGCCTGCATCACATCACTGCACAGCTCACAGAGCTGCCTCAGAATTGCCCGATTCAGGTGGTACCAGCCCACAATCTCTGTATCGCTGTACAGCTTGAAGCTGGTGCAGGCTCTGTACTGCCTGTTGGGGGCCTACACCGATGGGCCCTTCCACAGCTGCACCCCCCTGCTGCCTGCCTTCTCACCCCCCTCATTACTGCCTCCATCTGGATGGTGGCACTGGCCATGTCCCTGGCTTGTGTTCCCCCCCGGCAGCTGTTTCTGTGATCCCCCTGCTGTCCTGGCTGCTACTTCCCCTGCACCGGGTACACCTTCCTCTGGTGGCCTCAGTGCTGTGTGGCACTTCCCCCTTCTGCTCTGTGTTTGGCTGTGGCTCCCCACACCTTCCCTGTGCCTGTGGGTTCAGGGTGGCCTTTCTCTATCCTGCCCTGTGTGTCTGGCTAGAATTCAACCACATGTACCTTTCCTGTAGCTTTCTTGTGCCTGTCCCTTGTTACTTTTTATTTTGGCTCATTTCTGCTATCGCGCAACTTCCGTTTGCTCTTCTATTGTGTATGGCACATGTTGTTGAATATCACACTGCGCCATTTATGCATGGTTCCTCTCCCTTCAGTTGCGCATGCATTCATTATCATTGCGCTCTTGCTCAGCTTGATTTGGGGGGCACATCTGACTCCCACTGAATATCGCAGAATGGTGCATTTTTGGATTTGTGCTGGAGCAACCCTATTGCGCATGGCGCAACCCTTTTGAATATCTGACCCACTGTCTCGATGTACCAAGATTCATTGCAGTTGGATGGACAGATTCCAAGATCTGGATAGCAAAAAAAGTGAAAAAATTTGGGGTGGGGTTGTTGGGTTTTTAATTTTTTGGTCATTATTTAGCACCTAGTCAGTTCAGAATTTTGGTCTGAAATTTTCAGGGTAGTAAGGGCTTGGCCCAGAGTGATGCCTTTCATTGGTTTGGTGAAAAATATTAATTTGTTCCAGAGTTGTATGGATTTGAAATGCTGGTTCTGATCATTAGATAGCTATTTCATATGAAAAAATAATTTTGCCTTATGAAAAAGTATTCGGTTTTGTATGGGGAGTAATCTTGTTTCATGAGAACATTTTTTTTGTATGTCCCCCATCTTGTTTCTGTTTTTTTTTTTAATTGAAAACCCATTAAAAAATGTTATAATGAAAACATACCAACACATGTATCTTGTGAACTGGGACACTATTAGCTGGATTCTACAGTTAATTTTTGGAAAAATGGCTAGAAATGTGTTTTTAAGAGATTAAAAAAATCCTTTTTCGTTAGACGATTTTCTTTTTTTATATGGGCATACAAAACAGGAATAGGGCCATACAAAACAAGATTGCCTTCATACAAGAAAATAATTTGGACCTAGTTTTTTTTTCACATTCGTTTTTCATATGAAGGAATCCTTTTTTGTGTGTGAGAATGACACAATCTCACAAAATAAGTATTCCTTAGTATGAAAAAAGAATTTGGACTTACTGTAGCTTTTTTAACATTATTTTTTCATATGAAGGAATCTTTTTTCATGAGATTGTGTCATTCTCATGAAAAAAGATTCCTTCATAGAAAAATAATTTGGAATTTTTTTTCCATATTTCAACTTTAACAAGCCATAACTCTGTCAATATTTGTAGTTAAGGGGCACTATATATGTAAAACAAAAGAAAGGTATTAAGGAGCACTGCAACACTAACACATAATAACCCACAAAAGAATGTGGGGCCCAATAAAAATTAAAAAATAAAAATCACAATTTCCATTGGATAACACTGCAACTTTAACAAGCTGTAACTCTGTCAATCTTTGGAGTTAAGGGACAATCTATATATGACAAAAAAAGGGTCTCAGTAAGTACTATAACAGTAACAGACCCCCCCCCCAAAAAAAAAATAGGTGGCATATAAAGAACCATGAAGACTAAAAAATGAAAATTCACATACAATAACATTGCAACTTTAACAAACCATAATTCCATCACTCTGAGACATTAAGGGAGAATCTATGTATCAATAAAAGGTTTCAGTGAGTACTACAACACTAATGCATAATACCCCCAAAAAATTTAGGGGCCATATAGCAAGCCATAAAAATTAAACAATGAAAATTTCCTTAGGGTAGCATTGCAACTTTAACAAGCCATAAGTCTTTCAAAAATTGGAGTTAAGGGACAATGTATGTATCAAAAAAAGGTGTCAATTATTACTTCAGCATTAATACATAATCCTCCCTAAACATTCATGGGGCATGCAATACACCCCAAAATTACCTCCAAACTTCACCATGGTGTCAATTGCACAATGAAAGTGTGATCATCATCAAAAATACACCAATGGTGTACTTCACAGTCCACTACAACCATAGTAAATTTCACAGCACACTGACAAATATGTACTGACTTTTGGGTAACAAAGTAAAAAACACTTTTTTGCCCTTATACAATGAACCACTGCAGTTAAGAGGGACACTGAATGTATTTTCTTCTTTGAAGTGATCTCCACAAAAATGTTTTTTATTTTCTATTTTTGTCCCCCATTTTCACCTCACAAGCTGCTGGGACCTCATTCTACCTACCCAAGCCTCATGCCCACTGCAGGAGTCCTTAATTGGTCCTGCACACCACCAGCTTTTGATCTACAACCTCCCTGGACACCCCAACCATAACCCTCTGCTTGCCCCCTATGGGGGGACCTTCCAGTTCCCCAGGCCAGGAGAAGCAACTTCACTGAACAGTTGGAGTCCATGAGGAGGAGCCAGTGAGGAATAGGATGTGTCAAAGTGACTCTGTCGTAGCATGGGGGGCATTCTGACTTCATCTGCCTAGTGTTGCTAGGGGTATTTTGTCAACTGATAGGCCCTCCCCTTATCCCACACTAGAAAATGGTCCACGTAAGTGGGTACATGCTGATGTGAAATCACCTCAGAGGGACTACTTACTCCTTCCTGCACAACCCCCCTTCCCTGGGTCACCAGGAGGCAATTATGCATCGAAAGGAGGTTCCTTCCCTCCCCAAGGCAGAAGGCATCCAAAGGATGCCCGACCCTGCCTCACCGGTCAGCACCAGATGTCCTGGACTCAGGTCACAAATCCGAGTCAACTGGATGGTAAGCAGTAGCTCTGCCACACAAAAAACAATTATATTTTTTTCTTTGAAATGAGCCTCTCAAAAAATAATTGCAACCAGGACATACGCTGCTTTTCTTGAGGCATGGAAGTGCAAGGCCAAGAGGGCCCTGTGCTTCCAGAGCCACATGGATGTGTGCACCTATGGAGGGGTAGAAGCACAGGCCCAGAGAGCCCTTCACTTCCCTAGCCCAATGGATGTGTTCACACAGGTCTTGAAGTGACCTGTGTCAATGAGGATATGATTCTACTATCTTGACAACGTAAGGAATTCCTTGCAAAAAAATGCACTAAAGCATCAGTTAGGGTTCAGATTAAGCCAACAAAACTAGGGAAATATGATGCTAGGGTTTCCAACCCTAACTCCCCATCCCACACCTCCCAAAGCAGAAAAGGAAAAAAACATTATGGTTTTCACTGTTCTGACTCTTAGCGAATCAGGGGTAGAGTCTTCATTGGGGTTCTTAACCCTAACATTCACCCCATTCCATGAGCAAATAAAGTGACATGTGATATGTTTTCTTCAGGTGGGGCCTACAGGTTGTTGTCAACATGTGGGAAGACACAGTTCTGTAAATTTCAAGGCTATATCACAATGGGTTGAGCATTAGGGTTGAGAACCCCAAGGAAGACCCCACCTCTGATTTGTCAAGAGTCAGGACAGTGAAAACCATATTTCTTTCCCCTTTCCAGCTTGGGGTGGGGGTGCAGAGTTAGGGTTGGAAATCCTAACACCACACTTCCCTACTTTTGTTGGTTTACTCTGAATCCTAACCGATACATTAACACAGTTTTTTTGAAATTGTATCTATAGATACATTTTAGTGGTACAGTAGCACAGTATAGTTAGGGTTGATTAAGGTGTTTAGTGTTAGCAATTTTTGTACCTCAATAACTTTGGCAGCATTCAACAAAATTGCCCAAAATTTTGCATGCATTGTCTTGGAGGCAGGTTCTCAAGACATGGAAAGATTCCTGATGGTAGTCTATGCAGTTTCCACGATCCAGACATGTAAAATTATTGAAATGTCTAAATTTGTTCCTGCATTTAATACACGTTTATTTTGCTCTCACATACAGCCTAGATGGTATGGAATTTTTCTCCAAAGCTTTTAGGGAAGTAGTAGCTTTTGCAAAGGTAGGGCCTGTCAAACATTTTGTGAAAAAATATTAATTGGTTTCAGAGCAGAGTTATAAGGATATAGTGTATGGTAGAACGCTGTTAACCTTAGGAAATCATCATTTCCTAAGGTTGTTAACCATCATCTGTCCATTCCAATGTTGTTAACCTACAGATGCTACGTCACATAGATAGTTTAACAACAGGAATCACTTCACGCATGTGCTACCACAAGACTAAGCCTTCCAGAAATGTCCGCGGTGGTGAAAGCACAACCCGGAATGGCTGTTTAATTTTCAAAATTGAAATGCATGGCCATATACTATAAAATATAATGTATGGTCATACATCTGCAACCAGTTTGAATAACTGGCTCGAGGTTGCTATGGCGACATAAACCTCTCAAGCTTCGCTCTCGAGGTTTACATGAGCCGCTGGCAACCTCTCGCCGGTTAACAAACTGGTTACTAATGCATGCCCATACATTATCCTCTATATAAAGGTTTTTTTTCTGCACATTCTCAGTAGGGTTTTCAGATAACCCTCAGATATGACATAAAAATGTTCATGTCTAGAAGCATTTTGCTTTCACACCACTTACTTATCACAACATGGAAAACACTTTTCAGGTTTTGATGGCCACCATCTTATTTTTTTCCAAACTAAAAGACATGGAAAATACATCAAAATTACTAATTTAGATAAAACAAACACCTGATCCTAGTTAAACAAGTCCTGTTTAGCTAGATTCTGGTGTTTGGTTTTCAAATTCAGCCCAGAAATACCTTTTCTGGGCACCCCAAAATCCTGGGTTCCCAGCTTAGCAAGAGGAGTCATTTTTTGAGTCATGGGCTGAGAATTCCCCTGTAGCACATTAAGTGGTGCAATGGGAATTTTTAGCTTGCACCCAAAACAATGACATTCTGTCCTTCACTACCATTTGTTTTCTGTTCTGCCTGCTTCATCCCTCCAATCAACACCACCCTCCAACACTGTGCTGCCCTGTCCTGCCATTTTTCTTTGTTCCTACCCATGCTCCATCCCTCTTCTCAGTACCATCCTCCAACCCAGTTCTGCCATGCCATTTGTTTTCTTTGTTTCTACCCACTCCATCCCTCTGTTCAGTATCATCCCGGGGCCATAATGTTGTACGGTTAATAGTGTACTGCATTATGCATGAACCCAGGACTTGTGCACTCTCCATGTTGGACCCCCCAGAGTTAGAATCCTAGGTGGGGGGTCTGTGGGGGTGCAGCCCCCTATAATGGGTGGTGTGGGGTTGGAGCCCCCACAGAACAAAATAAATCTAGAAATCGCTCAAAGCGATTAAGTCGCACGGCATTCTGCCGTGCAATAATTTGACCCCATGCCGTTCAGTATGACCCACCCAATCCTGTCCTGTTTTGCCCTGCAATTTGTTTTCTGTCCTACCTGCTCCATCCATCTGCTCAATACTACTCTCCAACCCCATTCTGCTCTGCCCTAACATTATTCTTCATTCCATCTTTCTGATTAGTACCACCCACCAATTCTGTTCTGTCCTTCCATTTGTTTTCTGTCCCACCTGCTCTATCCCTCTGCTCAATATCACTCTTCAACCCCATTCTGTCCTGTCCTGCCCTACCATTTGTTTTCTGTATCACCCACTCCATCCCTCTGCTCAGTAGCAACCTCCAACCTCATTAAACGCTGCACTGCCTTTTTTATTGCTTCCATCTGCTCCATTCCTGAGATCAGCAACACTCACCAGTCCCATTCTGCCCTTCCCTGCCATTTGTTTTCTGTTCTCTAAGCTGAAATGAAGAAAATAGTCCCTCATCAATCTCAGCCCTCCCCAACAACCCCAGATATGAATCCCAAAGGTAGTATGTCAGTGCTACTGCATTTGCATCATCTGGAACATCCTTGTTAGTTGAGTAGTTGCCTTGATTAATCACACAAGTTGCCATCATTATACATAATAAAGTAATAAATTCTGAGCCTCATTGACTTTAATGGGGTGCACCCCCACGCTCTTCCTGAGCTCATGTCATTATGTGCCTGAGCATGGGGCAGCATGGAACAATAGGGAAGTGGAAGAACTCAATTGGTTGCTTGGTAAGGGCCAAAATGTGATCCCTCTCCACCCTGTAAAGGCTGCAGAAAAAATTTAAAAATGCTGGGAAAGGACTTTCACCAACCAAGGCTTCCAAATGCACTAAGTGTTACACTATAAATAGAAACTTAGAAAAACACATTAAATATGCCCTCGGGGCCTGTGTATGAGTCTCCCCACTAGTCCCCTCACAAGGGTTTATTTTGAATATGCTTACTACCTCAGTTTACTCTGACAAGGACTGTTGTTAATGAAGCTGATTTTCTAAGAGGGCCCTTTTATGAATCAAATGATTTTGCAGAACCTGCAGCAAACACACCTGCCTAGTTCTGCAGTCAGATGTCAAGTGCCTATTGTACAACTGCGGTGGGGTTTTCTCTCACTCATTGCTCGCCCCATGTGATACCCAGCCTGTTGATTGGCCACAGCTGAGTGGGAGGGAACTGGGGTGCAGGGGTGATGGCTTCATGTTATGAGTGTGATTCCCCAACAAGGTTCAGTGTGCCCCCCCCCACTACTGCCCCAACTGGTATGTCATCAAGTTTATATATACAGTATATAGCTAGCTTACTTATTCTTCTTATCATTCTGTACTTTAAAAAGGGGTACTTAGTTAACAAACACTAGCTGAGGTTTGTGAAAGCTGAACCTCCACTTAAGGGTGAACCTCTTTGGTCAGGTCTTACACTATTTCTCGTTCTTTTCTGTGTTTCCCCTGTTGATGCAAGTTAATCCCTGGCACTTTCATTCTCATTTTATGCACAGATCACCTTCCAGCTTTTTTGTCTCACATTTATAAAGTGCAGCCTAAAATGATGTTATCAAGTGATGGCTGAGCTGCAGGTAAAAAGAGATTAGTTACACCCATCTCTAGTCATTTTAAAATACAAGATGTGCAGCAATCTGCTCAACTCTGGCTAGATAAATCAGTTTAGTCACACCTGCAGCACCATAAAATATGACTAAACTGATTTAACTTGCTAGGGTTGAGCAAGCTGCATCTTATATTTGTGAGTGTGATTCCCCCCAGCAGAGGGGCATTTCACATCATTTGTGAGAAAATGCATCATTCTGAGCTGGTCTCAGGTCTGACAGGAACAGATCAGATCCGAACCATCCCAACCAACCAGGCAAAACCTGATCTGCTCCACTCTGGCTCTGTCACCCATGCACACCTCTAATTGGTGTGATAAGAGTAAGAGAGAGAGAGAGAGAGAGAAAGGAGAAAGAGGAAAGACAGAGAGGAAAATGAAGACAGAGAGACAGAGAGAGAGTGAGACAAAAAAAAAAAAACATTTACACTGGTCATTTCTACACCAGTGTAGGTGATTTGGAGAGCCATACTGGTGTACATTTGTGTGTGTAAACTGCACAGGCATCAAACTGATGTGGCTCTTCTGCTCCTGTCCCAGACAAAGGATCCGGACTAGTGTATATGGTTTCAAATGCTGTGTAAATGGTGGCCACTTGTCATCTCACTGCTTGGGGTCAATGTAGCATCACAACACACAGGGAACTCCTTGCAGGATAGGTCCCACTATGCAGTTCCCAAGACACCTGTATGACACCGGTGTGGAAGCTGATGTGTCCTTAAGTGGTGCTCAACACTGGCTTCATAAATGACCAGGTGCAGACTGACACAGGTGTGAGCTACACTGGTACGTAACAGCTTGGTCAGTTAAACAGGGCTAAAGATAGACAATTGTTTTGCAGATTTTAGTGTGAGAATGTACAGCCATACATATATTTGCAGCGAATATGCATGTTGTGATGACAGTGCCACTGAAAAAGACAAAAGTTTTTATCAATTTATCAAATCTAAAATGAAGGTTTTATGTGGCAGGGCAGTTAATAATTTATGTTCAGTACACTGTGTATAAAGCTCATTTTCAGATCAGTTTGTGAAATAAGACTTTAGAGTAGTTATTAACAGCAGATGATTTAGCTCAAGTTTAGCTTCTCTGGTGTATCATCAAGGCAGTCAAGAAAACTTTCAAGTTCATTATGCTTGAAGAGAACAAACCAATTTGACCTTTTATGTTTGCAAGCCGGTGAACATGTGGGATACTTGAACAATCAATGCAGACAGCATGCATGCTTTCCGAAGCACAACAGCTTTAACATGGAGAACAGGATGACCTGACATCAATAAAGATGAAAGAAGAAATGTACACTCTCCAGTATTTACAGGATTCAGGTGTCCAGAAATAGAAGACTCTGTGCTTTCACATATGTGCCAACTTCCTTAGCTCTCAGCCTCAGCTTCTTCCAGCTTCCCTCCTCCCTTACCTACAATATTTGGCTCTGAGTGAGACTTTCATGCTCTAGCAAGCCAGTTCCTGTATTTCTTGTATTGAATTCTTATGGTCTTCTATCAAAGTCCTAGTCATCCTGCTTCAGCATTTGCTCTTTTGTTTGGTTGGGGGGGGGGGTGAGATGTTTTTTCTTTTTACTGTCTGAAACAAGCAACACCTGTTTGCATTGACTGTGTGACTCACTTTTGTGATGCCTGCTACAGAGTCAATGCAGTCATGCAGAAACAAGAAATAACACAGAAGAGGAGAGGCCCACTAAACCCACACAAAAGAGTTAAAGTGCAGTGCTTTACTTCCCAGCAAGTAACGCCAAAATGCAGCTGAGCAAAAATCATGTTTCATGGATCCAATTTCTGCTTCTGTAACATGGAATGCAGTCCCCTAAGTTCAAAGGCAGACATCTTCCCTCTCCCAGTGAATAACACAATGTACCATTATCTGCAGTCTCTTAGCCTTAATTGGTTGTAGACAGATTTCTTTTTTCATGATCAAGGATAAGTGAACTTCATCTGAGTTTCTAGTTCTTTGAGGCCTTGGTAGGTACTTGATGTGCCACATTTTTAGGTAAACCACACCTCTTGCCTCTTGTTCTGTGGCTTTACCATTGTCCCCTTTATTTTTTAACAATAAAAGTGGTTTTGTGCTAGTATGTCAGAAACATGGTATAGGGTTTCATGTTTATGGCCAGTACAGTAAACACACTGACACACAGAATTTGATGACAGATAAGGACCGCTTGGCCCACCTAGTCTGCCCATGTCTCTACCTAATGGATAAGCTGCAGATCCTAGTTAACTAACAGCCTACTTCCTCCTACCCCCCACTAGGACTGCCTTATGTCTGTCTCATGCATTCTTGAACTCCCCACTGTTTTTGATTCCATGACCTCCTCAGGAAGGCTGTTCAATGAATCTACAACCCTCTCCATGAAACAAATCTTCCTCACATTACCTTTGAGCCTTCCCCCCTCTATTTTCAATTTGTGCCCCCTTGTTCTTGCACATCTCTTTTTCTGAAAGATGCTAACCTCTTGGACTTTGTTGATTCCCTTGAGGTACTTGAAAGTTTCTATCATGTCCCCCCTCTCCCTCCTTTCCTCGGGGCTATACATATTAAGCTCCTTTAGTCTTTCTTAATATGTCTTCTGGTGCAGACCCTGCACCATTTTGGTTGACCTCCTCTGGATAGCCTCCATCCTGTCTATGTCTTTGCAGAGACGGGGTCTCCAGAACTGCATGCAGTACTCCAGATGTGGTCTCACCAACTGTCTGTACAGAGGGATAACAACTTCCTGTTTTCTACTGATGATGCCTCTCCCTATGCATCCCAGTATCCCCCAGCCCACCTTACTGCCTTCTCATATTGCTTTCCCACCTTTAGGTCATCTGCTATAACCACCCCCAGGTCCCTTTCCATTTTGCTGTTGTCAGTCTCTCACCCCCCATTGTTTACTCTTCCCCTGTGATTTTTAGTAGCTCCTGTCTTCATCACAGAGTGTTTCACATTTTTCCTGTCAACATACCATTTAATTCTTTGTTTTGACTGTCCTTGTCTTGAATGATAGCATTGTCAGTACCTTTGTTACAGCACTCTATGGGAATGTTGGCAGTGTGATTCTTCATCTATTGAATACAGCAGTTGCAGGAGGACTGCCAGTTATGTCATGTGCGGTAGTACAATAGTTTTGTAAAAACTTGCACACTTCATGCATCACTGATTCCCATCTACCAAGGCTAACTGGCAAGCATCATAACAATTTTTATGAATCATTCAATTTCCCCATAGCCTGAGGTTAATATGGGGTCAATTTATTGTGTTGAAATGAAAGATATTCTACACATTATATGAAGTCTCTGGTATTAAATGGCAGGTTGTTACCTGCCTTGACAACTGCTAGTCTCCATAATACAGGAAATGCCCTCCAAAGCTTCAGAATCATTATGGTAGCAAAAGCTTAGTTGTATAGTGCTGTTCCAGAGCCTAGAGCACTTGAAAACTATAGAATTCCACAAGGGAAGATCAGAAAAAGGCAGCACACCATACAAACAAAACCAAACAATTAAAATGCATGCAAACAGTGCAATCAAGGACAATATCAAGAATCAAGACATTCATAAATAATAGTAATAAAACACATAGACTAAAACAGCAAAAACTAACCTATTACAGATCTGGAAAGGCTTAAAAGAATCCAGAGGAGATGAAGGGGTGGGAATCCAATGAGAAAGAATTCTATGGAACAATGGATGTGACCATGAATGGTCAATCCCCTGCTAATTTCAAGTGAGGCATACATACAGGATCCACTGTCCTATGGACCTTTTTTTTTTCCTTCCAGGAGTTTGGGGGCCCAATGGAGATTCAGCGGGCCCAGGTCTTTCAAGACTTTTAGCATAAGTGAAACAACTATATAGTCAATCTACCACCTAACTGGCAGCCAGCACAAAAGATATAGTGATGGTATAATGTGGTCTGACATATGTTAGATCATTAGTTCTCACACTTTGCAATAGTGAGCCTCCCCCAAGCCATGGAAAAGATTTTGAGCCTCCCTGAAGTTTGGAAAAAAAAAACCTTGGTCCTCCCCAAAGAACAAATATATTTTGCACAGTACATCCAGAATAAAAAGTGAGACTAATAAAGCTGAGTATATTTCTCTTTTTATTCAACTTATTGTTCTCCACCCCCAACCTCACACCCCAGGTTATCCTTGTCACTCCAGTTTTCTGACTCTTGAGCCCTTGTTACTCTGTTTCCTCTCTATCTGCAACAACTAGCCTAACCACTTCACCTCCCCCTTTCTTATCCTGTTGCTAAGCAACTTCCTGTACCTGTACCCTCACCTCAGGTCACATCTAAAACAAACACTGGCTCTGTGTGCCTTTCCCAGTGACAAATTTACATATAAGTAAACACCTACTGTAGAAACAAGCCTTGGGTCAGTGTGCCTTTCCCAGTCACTCATTTGCACATAAGCACCTACCATAGAAACAAGTCTTGACTCAGTGTGCCTTCCAGTCACATATTTACATGTAAATACACACCTAGGAACAAGCTTTGGCTCATTTGGCCTTTCCTGGTCACCAGTTTGTACATAAGTGAAGAAATTAAGCTGCCATTATCCATATTTAGTTTGCTTTATCCCGCCACATGAAACATCCAAAACTTAAACATTTAAATATTGTACATTCTCAGACTTGACTGGGCCTCCCCTGGAACAGTTTGGGGCCTCCCTTGGGAGGCTGGCCTCACCATTTGAGAACCAGTGTGTTAGATACATCTATCTATGATGTGAAGAGGCGGGGGCTGCGCTCTCTACCTAAAAGACTCCATACAAGGGCACCACATCATTACCTCAATCCAACCCACAACTGCTCAGATACTGCCAGTGAGAATCCTCCTCGGTGCCCAAAACAAAACCTTCACTGTTGCCACCATCTACATCCCTCCCAAAGAACAGGGAACTGGTCTAACAGCTGTGCTTGACTTTGTAAAGTCACTCTCACCAGACACCGAATCCATCCTCCTAGGCGACTTCAACATCAACTGGCCTGCGGCTGATGCCGGTGCACACAGGGATACCATTGCTGTGGCGAACCTCACACAAATGGTTGACTCACCAACCAGGAAAAATTACAGGACCGGCACCAGCACACTCTTGGACTGGATCCTTACCAGTCACCCATCGTGAATATCTAACACTAATGTCCTCCCTGACTCTCTCAGAGATCACTCCCCTGTTAGCTGCACCTGGTCAAATAAATTCATCAAACAACCACCAAAAACAATCACCAGCAGGGTTCTACCCAGTGGTCTCCTTCCTTGATTCAAATCCCACCTCCTCCACCAAGACTGGTCCCCTGTCTTCAATGCAACCAGCATAAATACTGCCCTTGACCACTTCATAAACATCTTCATTGTGGCCTGTGACACGTATGCTCCTATTAAGAAACGCAAAGTCAAATCACTGAGTAACCCTTGGCTCACAGGTGACTTCCTGAGGATGCTAAAAACAAGAGACCACCTATGGGAGCTGGTCAGAAACTCTGGAAAGCAAGACGACATCCAAAACTACAAACGTGCCCGCAATGACTGCACCAAAACCATCCGGCAAATGAAGTCCGCCTACTATAAGCATGCCCTCACAAACTCCTGGGACAATGGTCGGGAATTCTGGAAGAACATAAAGGAACTCACTGGGAATCCACCCAAAATCCCCCCATCAATACTCAACATCAATGGAACCACAACCCTCAACCCAAAAACCATTGCGGACACCTTTAACAAAGCCTTTACTGACCTCAGCGCTGTCCTACCTCAGGACTACTTAAAAGATGGTGTAGCCCCCCCATCTGGAATGAACACTACTCCCACCAGCTCCCCCCGCTTCTACTTCAAAGCAGTCAAGGCTCACCAAATACGCAAATACGTTACCATAGCTCTTGGTAAATCAAGATTCAGTAATGACTCCCTCGATCTCAAAATCCTGTCTCTAACACTTGATGAAGTGTTTAGTCCTCTGACCAGAATTTTCTCTCCCTCAGCCTTAGCCAGTTCCCAGACAGATGGAAATCTGCCACTGTCACTCCAGTCCATAAAAGTGGTGACAAAACTGCCCATGATAACTACAGACCTATCTCCCTACTACCCCCACTCTCTAAGGCACTAGAACGCATCATCTCGGACCAGCTCACAGAATACCTGGATACATACAACATCCTGTGCAAGCAACAACACGGGTTCTACAAAGGTCACAGCACCTCCACAGCCCTACTTGAATTCACTGGTGCAATCCACAATGCACTTGATTCCGGTGAACTACTAGGCTCAATCTACAATGACTTAACTAAAGCCTTCAACACCGTCAATCACCACCTCCTACTTGTCCAGCTTCAGAACACTGGGCTGTCAACCGACACCATTGGCTGGTTTAAGAGCTACCTTGAAGAATGGTCCCAAACAGTATGAATCGCTGATACACTCTCGGACCCTAGACCAGTCCGCTTGGGAGTCCCCCAGGGCTCCATTCTGAGACCCCTCCTCTTCAGCCTATTCTTAAACTCACTACCGGATAGCTGCCCAGAACAAATCATTCTCTACGCCGATGATGCTGTGATCCTCACCTCAGACCCTGATCCAAACCAATTACAAAATAAACTTCAGCGGGCCTTCTCCTCCATTGAATCCTGGTTCCTAAATCATAAACTGCTTCTCAATCAGAAAAAAAAAACAAGTCTATGGTCTTTTGCAGCCCCAACAACAAAAACAACTCCACCACTCCATTGCAACCGAACAAGGAGCCATCCTAGAGCAAACACAATCGTTCAAGTACCTTGGCATCACCCTTGATCCTCACCTCTCATACGCTGTCCATATTAGCAATGTGTCAAAGTCTGCCAATGCGAGGTTAGGCATATTATTCCAGCACAGGAAACACCTAACCCCAGAAGCACTGTCAGTGGCCGTCCAAAGCTCCATTGTCAGCATCATAGACTATGGTCTTATCATATATGGGTCTGCAACTACCACTGCTCTCAAACGTATCGCGACCTCCCTGAATAAGGCCTGTCATCTCATCACTGGCTCACATCGCCATACCCACACTTGTGACCTTTATTCCTAATCTGGATGGCTTCAACTGGACAAATGCATAAAATACCAAACCTGCATCACGACCAAGAAAATCATAATGAGACTTGCCCCACCTGGTGTCTGTGCCCTCCTTAAGCCTAGACATAGGAATGTCACTACAAGGAGATCCAATTCCCGTCTACTACATATCCCATGATGTCGCATGACCCAAGGACAAAGATCATTTGCCTATCGGGCATCCAACTGGCTCAACTCTCTTGGCAGCGGCATAGTGACCACTCCAACACTCGGCCTTTTCAAGTCCAAGCTGTGCCTCTCACTACTTGTATCTTGCAATTGCCCATCTTAACATTTCCACTGTTCCAGCTGCACATGCCCCAGCACCCAGCACATACAATCAGTCTTTGCACCCTAACACCTTACCTGGCATATTCCCTCAACAAGGCCTCCTGGCTGCACTGTCTCCCACCCTTTCCCACCTGCCCCCCCGTATCTCCACTCCTGCCCCTGCCCCCACCCACCTCCCTTACTCCTCCTTACCCCTGCACCTCCTACCCCCTCAATCTCCTACCTCACTTCTCCCCAATTGACCCCCTCCTCCTTGTCTTGCTCATAGCTCAAGTCTTTGTACTGGTTATTACATGTCTGTAAGTCAGTGACGTTATGTTTGTAACTAAAAATGATGACTGTTGCAGACGCTGACGTGGAACCTTTGTAAAAGACCCTTGGCTCAAATGTATTGTAATCCTAGATTGAAATAAATAAAATAAATAAAGAGTGAGCCATAAAACATTACACAGCAGAAAAGCAAAACAGATGCTATTTATAGCCCATATTTAGAAGAAAAGAAATATGAATATTATTCACTGCTTGCCTTAGCTAGGCTTTTATGTTAAACAGCACTTTGGCAATTAAGATAAACTATCATCCCAGAACCCGCAGGCCTAATGAAGCAACAATCATGTTGTGAAACATTGATGAATACTATCAGTCCTGGCAAGACAGTGCTTTTATTTATTTCCAATAAATATACATTTTTATAAAAATAAATTTTGGCTGATTGAGTCCATTTATCCAGCTGTTCTATGGTACTATGTAGGAGGTCACAAGCCTCTCTGTTATGCTTTGGATGACATCCAAGGGATAAATCTAACAACAGTACCAAGTAAGCCTTTGTAGAGTGCATTGCAGTAATCCAACCTAGAGGATGCGAAGACCTGCAAGAGTGCAAACAGGGAGGCGTGATCAAGAAAGGTGTGCAGCCTGGTAATGGTTCTAAGGTGGCAAAAGCAGATTTTGACCATGGCTGACAACTAAGACTCAAGTGCCAGATGACTATCAATGACCACTCATCAATGACACCTGTGAACTTCTATCTCTGTCTCAGCCTGAACCTCACCAAACACTGGAAGCTTAAGATCACACCTAAGTATTGACAACTGCCACTCAGACCAGGCCAGTAGCAACTTTCCTGGTATGAGCACCAACCAGTTGGAGGCCATGTAGACTCTGATCTCCAGAAGGCACTGCTCTAGTACCAGCCTGGATTTCATAATATCATGCCCAAATGACAAATACAGCCCAGTATCATCTGCATAACAGTGAAAGCCCACACAGGATCACTTAATGATCTCCCCCAGTAGCAATATATATTCTTTGAAGAATACAACAGTAAGCACAGACCTTTGGGGAACACTACAGTCCATGGCAAATAGATCCGGCTGGCAAGAGTTTATCCCTAATGATTGCACACATTCTAAGAGGAATGATCTGAACCATATGAGAACAGTACCTGACATCCCCCATTCTTTTCCAATCATTTAACCAACTCTTACTGATTGATAATATCAAAAGCTGATAAAAAGTCAAAGAGAATTATAATGCACATTACTCCCCAATCCCTCACTACATAGAGGTTATTGCAGACCCTGACCAGAGCCATCATAGGGCAATGTCTCTGTTAGAAACCAGACTGGACTGGTTCAAAGTTTCTATTTAATTTCAGATGCTCCACCAGCTGCTCTGCTGTCACTTTATCCACCATCTTAGCCAAAACAGCAAGTTGGAGTAGCTGTCTATAATTTGCAGTGTTGTTAGGGTCTAAGGATGGCTTCATGAATAGAGACATAATCACCACCTTCTTTAAGGAATCAGTAACACAGCCTCCCCAAAAGAAGAAGTGGCAAAGACTATAGTCTGTGCTTCAATCTCAACCTTGGGCAGCTGAGTCAGAGCTGATCCAGTCTTAAAGTGGTGCAGTGCAAGCCCTCAATTATCTGGATAGCATCCCCCTCTTCCACCTGGAGGAACATTAGTCTATACCCATGTTGCCAGCACTTAGTGACTAAAATGCAGTCCAGAATGCAATAACTTTGACCTTAAAGAACTGATTAAGACAGTCAGACCTTGAAATAGAAAGAAGCTCCTTTTTCTGTAGACTGTGATGAAAAGAGCATCCAGTCTGCATCTATCGGCCACACTATGCCCAGACTCATATTTTCTGCTTCCTGAGCACATTGCTTCCTGTTAACTCACTTAAAGGGTCATAAGGCAAGCCTGCCAGCATGAACCCATGACGTCTTCTACCTGCACTATAACCTCCTGTCTAGCAACTTTATCCACTGAAGCTCATGAGAAAACTATGGAACACTTTAGTGTAAGGATACTAGGCAGGAACAAACTGATGCTAGGGAGTCCAGTGCTTCAGCCAAGGTCCTATTAGTGCATACCCTGGAAGAGGCTTCCGCCAGACTGGAGATACCCAAAAGACCTAATAACCTACTACAGACCAGGTCCCATTTGTCACTGAGTTAGATAACTTACATACAGAAAACCCACATAGATACGGCACTTTCATGGTCTCAACAGTATATTAAATGGTTCACTGGTCTGACTAAATGACAAGATCCTCTAAGCTGTTATATAGCTCTATTCCTGTGGTAAAGACAATGTCCATTGTGTTACATCTCTTATGTATGGGTGTAGAAATCTCTTTATTGTGTTCTACAGTACCATTCAGTGATGAATTAAAGAAATCTGGTAACAAAATAATTTCATGAGTTTTGGTTACTAATGGAGATAAATCACCCAACTGTTTCCATTAGAAATGTTGTTACCAATAAATGATGGCAGTAGTCAGCCAAATGGGTCACTGTAGATTAGAATATCAGGTAGGGGCTGGTCTTAGCAAAGGAAGTCAGAAACAAGCAGTATTATAGTGGTGCAGTAGCACCACTATAGGTATGGTTGTGCTGGGCTTTCTATGTTAAACCCCAAATTTAGCACTTTAATAACTTTGCAACCATTCAATGCATTTGCACTAAAATTTGTATGTACAGTCTCATGGGCTAGATCTCTTGATGTACCAATGTTTGTTCCAGTGGGATGTGCAAATTATGAGATGCAGATAGCAAAAAACATGAAAAATTGCTCATTGCATTTTTTTTTTTTTGTCATCTTGCTATGCCCCGATGGTTTGAAATTTTCAGGGTAGAAAGGGACTGCTAGACAGATGTGTCTTTCACTGGTTTGGTGAAAAAATATTAACCTGTTCCAACGTTTTTAAATTTTAAAATTTCAGTTTCAGAGCATGCTCAGTACAATCTTTTGGATAGATGCTTGGAACAAAAAAATAATTTGATCCAAATGAAAAATGATCCTTTTTCATTTGAGGTTAATCCTTTTTCATGAGGAAAAAAATTTTTTTTGTTTTCTGCCATTTTGTTTTCTATTTTTTCAAACAAAAAATCTGAAAAACCCACAAAAATGGCATTCTGATAAAACACCAATACATGTATCTTGCTCATCGGGACTCCGTTAGGTGGATTCTGCAGTTATCTGGTAGAAAAATGACCAAAGAATGTTTTTTTTTAACACTTTAAATCCTTTTTGGAGACTTGCTAACACTTTTTTCATTCAAACAAAAAAGGATCTCTTGATACGAAAAAGGATTTCAGACTTAGGCCCGGAAATTCGAACTGCACCAGGCTGTGGCGTAAGCCTGGGCACAGCTCAACTTTGTTGCGCAGGGATGTGGCCTGGGCGATATTCAACAGAGCTGTGCTATGGCACAGCAGCTTTGAATATCGCACTCTGGCCACCCCCACTGTGCATGGCGCAGTGGCACTGTGCCAGCACAAGTGGCCAGAGTGGAGCATGGAGACGCGCTAGTGCAAGTGCCATTGTGCCATGCACAGCACCTGCAATATTCAAAAGGGGACTTGCAAACGAGGCCATAATTTATGCAAGGCACACATGGGACCATTTGCATGTCATTATGGCACCATTTGCATGCCATTAGCATGCAGGTGCACCAATCCCCGACGACTTGCACCTGGCGCCCTGCCAGGCAGCAGCTGTTGGGGACCGATGCTCGCTGCAGCCCGATTGTGGGCATTCATCTAAAAGAACCCTCCCTCCAATATCCCTGGTGGTCCAATGGACCGCTAGGTGCCCGATCCTGGGCATTTGTCTCCCAGAATGAGCCCCCATCCTGTATCCCTGGTGGTCCAGTGGACTGCACTTTGCCTGATCACGGGCATCGGTATAGTAACACCTCCCCTACGTCCAATCTCCCTGGTGGTCCAGTGGACTGCTATGTGCCCGATCATGGACATCAGTATAGTGACACCCCCAATACCCCTGGTGGTCCAGTGGACTGATCGCTGCCCGATTGCGGGCATCTGTAAATCATAACATACTCCTATCACCCTGGTGGTCTGGTGTACCCCCTCCCCACCCACCCACTGGGCCCCAGGCCGCTCCCACCCATCAGCTGGCAGCATGCCCGCCTGCCGGCTGCCACCTGCTGACTGACAGCTCGGTGGGCTGCATGCCCAGTGCTTCACAGTGTGAGTCAATGGGCATGATGCCCATACTGGACTACACAGTCCAGATATGGGATGATTCATTCCACATATCTGGACCGATGTCAGTATGGGCTGCATGCTGGCTCACGCAGCTGTGGGCACCAGTGAGCGTGCAGCCCACCCTGTGAGGTCAGCGGGTGGCGAGCTGGCGCGAGCTGGTGAGTGCTGCCACCGCCGGCAGCGGGGAGGCGGGTGGTGAGAACTCCAGTGGCGGTCAGGGAGAGCCTGGACCACCAGGAAAGTATGTTATGTTCTGAATGCCAGTGCGCGGTCGGTCTGGACCACCAGGCGTGGAGGGGGGGTTACTATACCCGATGCCGGGCGGGCAGAGTGTAATCACTGGACCGCAGAATATAGAATGGGGGGCTTATTCTTGGAGACAAATGCCCGCGATTGCACATAGCGTCCACTGGACCACTAGGGATATAGGAGGGGGGATTTAGCTGCATGGATGCCCGCAATGGGGCATGGGGAGGTGCCACCAGGTGCAGCAGGAACTCGGGTGGCCACCCACATGTGGCAGCTGCCGTGTTGCACCCTGCAATATGGTAGCTCACCTGTGGGTGGTCATCACTTGTTCCTTTTTTTTTTTTTTGGCTTAACTTTGTGCAGGCGCAGGTAGGGTTGCGCATGCATGACTCTGCACATCCCGGGCTGAATATCAGACTGTGCAGGTTATGCATGGGCATGCCCCCTAACTCTGCCTGCGCCATTCTGATGCACTCTGGTACGCCGGGTTTGTGGTGCACTTTTCCCTTTTGAATGTCGCGCCAGCGCGCATCGATGGGTTGTGCATGGGCGCCAGCACTGTGCGCCATCTCAAACCCCTTTGAATATCTGGGCCTTAGTTTTTTTCTGTTTTTTCCGCTCATCTTTTTTGTTCAACAAAAAAAAAAGATCTCTTGTCACAAAAAAAGATTTTGGATTTGTTTTTATTCCCTAATTCTTTTTTCATTTCAAGGGATCTTTTTCATTTTATATTTTTGTTCAAACGGAAAAGGATCCCCTGACATGAAAAAAAAGATTTTAGGCTTAGTTTTTTTGCCGATTCTTTTTGTAGCAACTGACTGACAGCCTCAATGGGGGTGGGCCACTGACATCATGATTCAATCACTGCTGGACTTGGTGCTGTTGTGTGATTGGGTCTGTTGGTTTCCACCCCTCTGTTCAGTCTCTATAAAATGAGAAACAGTAATGGCGCTCAGTGCTCTTGCACAGAGACCTAGACACACAGCAAACACATGTAAGGTAGGTAGCCCGTGATGAGGGTGCTGGGGAGAGGGCACCTACAATAATGGCGACCCGCTCCCCAGCGCATTGCAGGAATGGCTCTGAGGGGATATGGTGGCCAGATGGGGGGGTGGGTGACTATACATATGTGCACATGGGGGTGTGGAGCAGGCATGCACAGTGAGGGATGTGGGGACTGGTGCTATGGTTGGTTGCCATGCCAACCCCGCAGCATGGTAGGTGGATTGCCAGCGTCAGTTAGCAGGGTACTGGGTTCTGGTCTGGGCATTGGTGAGTTTTTGTTGCGCCTGGCCAGAACCTTTTTATGTTTTCTCCACCCCCAACCTTACCCCAGGTTGAGAACCCTTTGATAGGGGAGGTGCGGGGCAAAGCCTTCATGGGAGGTATGTGTGGGGACACAGCCCCCCACAGAAAACATTAAAAACAAAGTCCCTGGCGCCATTTTGCTGTGCACCGGGATGTCAGAGTGCCGAAATAAATTTTGGTCACTCTTGACTTCTTCATAAGAGTAATCGCCTTTAGGCTTTTGCCTTTATGTCATAGATCCATAAGGTAAGCCTGAATATATTACTCCAGTTTCACTGAGAAGTATTAGAGATTTTGGAGAAAACTTAGAAGTAGAACATGTTTGCAAATTAAATTGTTTATCTATCTAACAGGTACATCCTGTAACTAAAGGATCCATGGCATCTAGTGGTACCCCACTCTCTGATCACTTTCCCCATAATATTTATTTTCCCTGGTATCCAGTGGCCCCCACCACCCTTTGATCCCCACACCCTTAATGGTTTTGTCCTTTTCCTGGTGTCTAGTGGCACTCCCCACCCTCTGATTGACATTCCCATAATTGACTACCTATAAAAATGAAAACCTTAACTCAACATCTTTTTTTCCTGTAAAAAAAGGTCCCTCACTGATATGATCCCCCCACCCCAATCTCCCACTGAGCACTCACTCCTCCGAACCCACCCACATCACCTATACACCCTCACTCATCTGAACAGGTCCCACGGTGAAGATCAACTCTCCCATGGAAGACATGTCTTGCTGCTGGAACAACTGGCTGCTACTATGCATGACAAAGTAAGGTAAGTGAGCTTCAATGTATTTCCAGCTCTAAATTCTCCATACCATATCACTATATATCTTTTTATGTTAGGTTTTACTTGTGTTCAGTGCACCTGATATGTATATGTCTTTACTTTTTTGAAAAATTGTGTCCTACCCAAAACTAGCTGTATCTTCTGTTCCAAACATATACTACTGCCAATGCTACCTGCTGATACTTTGTATATACTGTATTATTGTATCTCACTTTATTTGTATTATTACTATTTTCTTGTGTGTTGCATCCCATGTATGTTGTCCCTTGTTCCTTGTCAACAAACCCAGGTCCACCTCGAAAATGAGCTTGCTCAATGGTGAGCACCTGGTTAAATAAAGACTTTGATTGATTGATTGATTGATTGATTTCAATGCAGTTTTTAACTTTTATGCATAATGTTGCCATTTTGGCATATCTTTTCACCAAATTTTCAACATGGCCTTTTTGAGATGCCACCTCATGAACAGTGATATTGGAATTATGGAAATGCATCCAAAAAGATGATTTCATGGTCAGTTGGTGAAATCACATTTCAGTTGGAATTTTAACATTTTCACCACCCTTGTTCGTGAAGTAGAGTCATAAGAAGGGTATATTGAAAATTTGGGGTCTAAATATGTAAAAATGGCAAAGTTTTGTGCATACATTGAAAGCTTCCTATACTCATTCATAACTTTGAGATTAGCCATCTTAGCTCTTGGCTGCCACCATGTGGAGTCCTGATGGTAGCCCATGGGATCCTGAGTAAGAGAAGCAAGTTATGGGATGGGGTGGTAGTCGCTGTCCCGGGACACATATCTGCCTCCACACACATGAGCTTGCCTGAGTATGCCACATCTGAGGGATAGATTGGGAGAAAATGGAGGAAAAAATGGAAGGCATAGTGGGCATTCATGATGCCTGCACACTGTGCCCCCATCTGCATTAACAGGGTACCTGTCAGTAGAAATGGATTCAGACATCAGGAGGAGGAGGAGGAGGATGGTCCTCTCTCTCTCTCCTGATTCCACCATGGGGGGATCCATGGGGTACTGGCTGAACAAGGTAAGCCTAGGGAAATGATGGAGAAAACATATAAATCCATGCACTCCAGCTGCCACTAAAGGTATCACCACCATCCAGTAACCTGAATAAAGCCTAAGGAGGTGATGCACACACTGTTGCTGGTGGAAAATAAATATTTTATTGCAACAATCTCACAGCTAACTCTCTGCTAAGTGGTGCCCTTTCAGGCTTCCTTACCTAAGGAAGCCTGAAAAGGCACTACGTAGGTGTGTGTTGGTCATGACATTGTTGCAATAAAATATTTATTATTTTCTTCTAGCAACGGTGTGCATGCAACCTTTCTTATTCCTTGGAGATGATGGACAGTTGGGGGGAGGGGTGGAGCATGTGCAAAAGGGAGCCAAGTCTGCTGCGGCCAGCAGCATAAACAGATTATACAGAAAAAGGAAAAAAAGAATTCTCCAGCAGTTTAACTACATGGATGTGGTCTGTGGTGGCACCTCAAAATGTACTCTTGCCAGACTGGATATTATCTTTCACTCCTTCTGTCACTTTGCTTCTGGCTCTCTGTTGCCTTACTCATCATCACTTTTCTCTGTATCAGCTCCTAAACCTTCTCTCCCTATCTTCCCTGCACCTATCCCACTGCTCTTCTCTTCTAAGTACAGCTTTGCAACCCTTCTGTTCTTCTGTTCTTTTTGTCTGACCTTCTTTCCACCTCTGCTCCTTCCTCTTACTCCCTCTGCTCTTCTAACACTTATTCCCTTAATATCCCTTGTTGCTCTACCTCAACTGGTCTGTCTGCTTTCTCAATACTGCAGCCTTCTCTCTGGAACTCTCTCTCTCTCCCCTTCTCCCTCCAGCTTGCTCCCTCTTACCTTGCCCTTAAGCCCCTACTGAGGTCCTATTTCTCTTCTGCATGCTCTTGTCCTCACCCCTCGGGCACCTGATACAGCCTCTTCTCTGCTCTTGTCACCCCCAGTACTTCTTCAAGATTGTTTGGTGCACTTTGTAAGTTTCATATTTATTTCACTCCCCTGTTTTGGATTTTGTTTTTTTGTTTTTTTTGTCCACTCTTCTGAGGGGTCATGTTTGGTTGTCACTTATTGCATTGTTTGGGTTCTATCAGTAGTAGGCTTCAGTTATTACTTCTGACTGACTGTTGCATCCTGCTGCTTCCATGTCTATTACTGTATTACTCATCTCTCTTGTTCCCCTTCCCCCACATCATACTTGGAAATGAGCCTTGGCTTAGTGTGACTTTCCAGGTCACCAATTTTCAAATAAATAATGAAATAAATAAATCTTGGCATCTCTCAGGTAAGGACTGGAGGACACGTTTGTTTATCCCTTGGTATAAGATAAGTATCAATTATTTTTAAAACTCAGTCCTGAATATTTTTATGTATTTGGGAGCACATTTCCTAATGACAGGATTTCAAACAAGACAATAGTACTCTACAGGCCTAATTAGTGTTTTGTATACAGTAAATAATTCCCTAGCTGAGTGAGTGACATGGAGGGGTATCACCCTGTATTATTGAGTGAGTCAATATGAGCAACTCAATAATACTGCTCCTGTATAGGGTGAGTGATTTGATATAGTGAAGAATCCTGTATAGCAAGTGTAGTAGTGAACTACACTTGCTATGACAGGATATGAGCAGGTGTGGTCCAGAATCTTGCTGAGCTGGCCATTTGACATAGTGGCTAGAGCCACTGCTTAGAAAGCCAGTGGACCTGGGTTCAGGTCCTACAGTAGGCATTTAACATTTTTTTTATAAGTCTGCCCCCCTGGAATTGATTAGTTTTTTATGGGGGATACACAAAAGAAGCAATGTATTTTGTTGAAGACCGTCGCTGTTTGCGGTGGTCTCTCTAAGTTCTCATCGCCCTTTTGATGCAGGCAATTTTGCATCATTCTTTGTGAGCGGTGCTGTAAGGGACTCACCCTTATCACATAAATTCACATGGAGGGCTGAGGGCTCTAATGCCTTATGTCCTACCACTACAGTGACCCTTGTTTGGAATGAGCACAGGTTGCTAGGGATCAGCGGGGTGGTAGAGGATTGAGCATCCCTAGGACAGCTCTCCTCTCCCAGGGCTGTGGTGGCATAATAAACTGTACTCTCTTACAGACTTTTGCAGTAATGTGTTCCCATGCTGGGACCAACTAACACCTCCAGAGATCAGTACACCCAACAGTTTGACTTTTTGGATAAAAGCTATTTCTTAATTTTCTATTTTAAAATTCTGCTCTCTTTCCATTTTGTAACAATTGATTTTAATTACTTGAAACTTACTGGCATTAATCTGCTCTGAAATTTTGAAAGCCCACTTACCTCTTTGTATAAATAGGACTGTAAGGAATTTTGAATTTTTCTTTGGATAACATGATACAAATTAGTGTTTTCAATCTAAATTGCTGATACACATTTGGTACCTACAGGTGTGACATTTATCAAATTTATTAACATAAGGGCCAAATTTGGTGACTTGAGGCACACCTGTAGAAATCTCTTTTAACTCTATGATTCCCAGTTTTAACTGCTTTTTTTCTCTCAGGCAGTTATTTCCAAGGTAGGGTGGTTGTTAAGTCCCATCTTTTTCTTGAATGAAGAAATGTGATTGATTGAGTTGAAAGCCTTTGATAAGTCAATTACAGGATCATATAATCAGTTCTAACATAGCCTCTCCTTTGGTCTTTTTTACTACAATTTGCTTTAAATCAGGTAGGATTTAAGGGACTCCACAGGCAGTTTATTGAAATATTGATCCAAAAAGATGTGTGATGTAAGGTACTTCGACTTATGTGATCCAGTGAATACTTTAAATGTTGAAAATTTTTTATTTGGTCAATACTGAAGAGGGTTAGTGGTATAGTGTACGATCCCACAGATCAGCAGGTCGATCCCTTGTGGATCTCTCACTAACGGAGTTTTAGCCACATGGTTTAGTAGTCACTATTTTTAATGTCCTGCAACCTCTGTGCTAGTAGAGTTTCTTTAACATGACAAGTTATATTACGTCTACCATTATTGGTCGTACAGAGCTGCCAGCAAGGATGAAGCAATCTTGTTACAGTACTGACAGTGACATCTTGCAGGATCCCGCAGGAAGACAACATCAATCAATCAATCAAATTTTAATTTGTATAGTGTGCTTTCTCATTTCAAATCAAGGCACTTTGCAAGGGAGACAGAGACAATTTAAAATAATGTATCAACAATAAAACAAATTAAAACAAGAATATGATTTCCTAATAATACAACAACTAAAACTAGCTCTAATCAGGTTGGAAGGCCTGGCTAAATAAAATGTTTTTCACTCCTTCTTGAAAGACTCTACAGTGGTCAAATCTCTTACTGGATGAGGGAGAGAGTTCCAGAGGGTTGGTGCCATATACGAAAAGGTACGAGCACCAGATGTTGCCAGAATAACTAATGATAGTTACTCTAGTTTGTAATGCAGGAAACTGTGACATCTTTATCAAAGAGTACTTCATCTTGATGAGTGGCACTGGTGCTTTCCTAACTGGCATTGGCTCAGCAGGTTGTGTGCTCATCTCTGAGGCAGGAAGATCAGAAGATTGTGGGTTCTAGCCTCACACCAGGAACCTGGGGTAAAATCCCAATACTGACACTATAGTGCAGTAGGATGGTGATGAACTCAAGAGTTTCCAGATTTCAGATGTGACATTAACTCGAGGTCTCATCTGCCTGTTTTGGTGATGGGTTCCAAGGCCACTTCTTGAAAAGAGTAGGGAAATGTTTTATTAAATCAAAATATCATACAGCATAACGCAAATGCAATAACAAAAAAACAATTAGGCACTATTGTTACAAAAATAGAATGACACATTGTGCATATATTGGAAAAGGGAAGACTCAAAAAGTGTGTATCACCAACATTAGAAAGAACAGACAAAAAAAAAAAAAAACAAGAAAATATCTCCAAAAAGAAAACATCCTAAACTGAAGACATGGTCACCACCTGAACTGAGAAAAAATAAAGCAGTAACTAACTGTGAAGAGAATCCTTGCCACAGTTTTCCTACATGACATTTAGGAAAAAAGAACAGTCCCTATCATATACTTAGGCAATAGCTATTTGAACAGAAACTTGCACATCCCTAAAGGACACCTGCTTCTGTTGTAAAGAAAATTCACATCTAGCCTGCCATATATAAACCTCAAAACATAATAAAAACAACACACACTGTATTGGGGTGCAGGTTTTCCCGCTGGCCTGTAGTGAAGCCATGTATCAGACCTTCATAAGAAAACTGTTTAACAAATCCCACTGCCATAGCCCAGCTAAGTGAGGCCACAATCCCATTACATATGAGCAAACTTCAAAGAGGTGCTCCTGTATTTTCATCATTTGTGCACAGCCTGGTCTAGGGCAGGTCATGTCCTCCAGAATTTTGTGTTTCCAGGAGCTCTTTACGCTAAACACCCACGGACACTAAGCCATAAGCCATAAAATGTCCCACTTCTGTGGTGGAGTCTTTTTCTTTGTCAATTTCCTTAAAGTCACTTCTGTCCATGATGCTGGGCAAGAGGGGAAGCCAAGTATCATATAAAAGCTTCTTGACATAATGTTCTGATATAAAACCTTCCATGGGAATGAAAGCACTTCATTTGGAATCAGGTCCCATTGCTTCATTTTGACAAATCCTGCTATATAATATTGGGGTAATTTTTAGGGTAATTATTACTCATGGTTTCCATCAAAAGGTTAAATCTTCTTTATTCCCCCATAACAAAAGTAGGGGCTCCAGTCTTTCTGAAACCATGGGACCCACACATTATTATTTTTTGCAAGGCCATTCAAGTCACCCCATGTTTAATGGGGTTAAGTCTACTTGCCCAGAAAAAAAGAGGGGATATATTATCCTGCAACTCCTTTCTAGCAGTTTCCACTTCCTGTGGAGAAATTGGTGCAACCATGGCCTGCCTATGGGGCTCCTGTAGTGTTGAGATCTGACCAGTTTGCAAAAAAATCTTCTATGGTGTTCACCGCTGTGAAGGCCAATGAAATGGATTTAGAGACAAAATGTTCCACAATTTCCATCATACTTAAAAGTACTAAATTTCCTAACCCCATCCTGATCTTATAGGGAGGTAAGAGCCCTGCATTCTGTTGTAGTCTAACAACCTGTAAAAACATCAAAAGATTGCTTAGAACCCTATGTCCCAAATTGCCACTCCTGCTTGAAAGATTGTGTTTTATTGTATTGGTAAAAAACATTGCTTGCTTTATCTTTTTAAGTGGTTGGCATAATTCCCCTGAGTCCTATGTGCTAAATCTAATAGCTTAAATAACTGGGCCCTTAACTATTTTTGCATTTATTATGAGTCTTCACTGATGAATAGTAAAGGCCTTGAAATCTTTTGTGGAGTCCTCCCACCACTTGTTCCAGGTGTCACATGCATATTTTACTGACTTTCTTGCTTTTCAAAAGGCTTCCCACTGAATTGTCACCTCCTCCTTAGCTAAAATTGATGTATAGCTTTGCCATACCCCCTTCCTTTTAAATGAGGTATTATTTCCTACTAATGTGCTTCACAGCAACATATGGTCTGATGTTTCCACAGCACACATTTAATTTAGTGACCATACTCTGTCTAGAAAGAAAAATAAAGTTTATCCTGGTTGTACTATTTCCCCTGTAATAAGTAAAACATCTTGTCTTGCACAAGGAGCCACAGGAATCCAACAGCCTTGCTGTTCATGAAGTGCATTAGAATCACAGTATAGCTTTTTAATATTCTTTAGAAAATGGCCAAAACAAATGCAGCATTCTAATTGGCTGACACAGTCCCATAGATGGGCATCTATTAGTCAACAATGCCCGCCTTGAATGAATACCAGCCACCTTGCCCAATCACAAAAAAAATATCAATGTGTCACCTAGATCGCTCCATGGACCTCACAAGCATTCATGAAGTCAATGTCAAAGTGGAAGTGGGAGATTTGAAATGCGACCACTGAAAACATCAAACAATGTCAGCCTTCACAGTAAGTTTTGGCTCAGACAAATGTTATCAGAGTTGGGGATAACATTTTTTAAGCCACCTCTGAAGATAACTAAAGCTAATCCCCTTGAAGCACCACGAAGTCCAACTGACAGCAGCCAGGCACAGGAAAACAGACCGCCAATGGAAACAGCCCAGGAACCTGAGAACAGCGACCAGATTTGTCAGTAAAAATATTATCCATACACACTGTCCCACTTAACACAACGTAGCTCCTAACGACCACTGATTGCCTCACTGTCACACCTGCCCCGCTTCCAACACAGTAATTGGTTCCCGAACCAATACCACCAAACAGTCAAGTGTCCCAAAACATGTTAGAATGCTGCGGCTATTTAAAAAAAAAAATCACTCTTCTCACACACCCTCCCCCCCATCACAACAGAAACCACCCACTCGCTCCCCTCAACACCCCACATCTGAAACTGTCAGCTTACCCTTCTCGGCTACAATCTAATGCAAAATCCATCATCGACAAATCATCCAGCAATCAAAAATTAGTCTCTCCAACTGTTCCAGAGCAGACATAATGTCGCATGGCACAAAAAAAAAAAAAAAACACCCACTCACTAACTGAATGCAGTACAATGGAAACCTCAAGCTCACCGGATGCACGTCCCATACAGTGCAATTGCGATCTTCCCCAAATCGTCAACCGATGCACAAACAGCATGTTCACCACTTCTGAACACAGAAAATGTGGCAACTCATAACAAAAGGCTGCAATGAACACCACAGAAACACCACCTCAGCACAACAGAATTCCAATATATTATTTTGCCAGGGATTATTTTTTGTCCAACACTTCAACTATTTAGTAAAATAAACTCTTCACATGTTTAAAACTTAAATTTTGTATCTAGCTCATCCTTCACACTTAAAACCCATTTTTTAAGTGCAATAATACCCTCCAGGGTGGGTGGTATGGGTTATACCTGCCCTTCCAGGGGCTATAAAGCCCTCCTCCTGTGGCATCGGGCCTCATTACGCCCCTGGATGGGGGGGGGTATAGCCCAATACTACCCACCTTGTTGGGTATTTATTGCTTGCGTGTAGCAGCCTAAAATCAAAATGTGTGATGTAAACAAAAAAGGAGATTTTTGAAAAAAGTTCTACTCATGTGGCCTTGGTTTGCAGAGCACAAACATAAAACATTCTGTAATTTATACCACCTGTCAAGGTGTCTAACATCAAAAGCCTCCCAGGACATCTATCTACCAGTTGGGTCAGATGATTGGTAAAGCCGTTAAATAATATTCCCACTTTTCACTCAGCTCCTTGCATAGAAACCAAAATGAAAGGCCCAAAGTCCACAGAGTCTGAGCCTTGGAAATCTTACATTTTGTTTTCAACCAGGTATGTTGCAAAAGATAAATATTCCTAGTCTGCTGTTTCAAAATTTCCAGCGTACTAGGGCATTTTTTATAAGGCTTCAAGCTGTTGGTGTTCAAGGTAGCAGTTTCAAACTGTTGGTGTTCAAGGTAACAACATTAAGAGCAGCCAAACTAGGAGAAAAGAAAAATAAAAGAAAGAAACCAGTCATGATAGATAATTACTCCTCACACACAATGGCAGGGATCTTGTCTGGTTGTGTAACTTTCTTGCTGAGGAGGTCTCTGCCTGAGAGTCCTCAGGGTCAGATGAGTGATCTTTTTGGGAGGGAACAGAATACATTTCTGAATCCTCATTCTCCTTTTCCATATCCCCTATAAATTCCGTCTCACAAAAGTGGAGAATGTGTCAATAAATGGAACAGGAATAGTTCTCACAGCTCTGGGTTTTTGACTGCAGACTCTCCTTTTCCTAGGGGACGGTGTAAGTGACTCTTGTTCCTGTTCAATAACTTCCATAATTTCTTCCTATTTTGGCTTGGGGAGGATTGACTTTCACAGGACTGATACCACTTCCATGCTGTTGAAAAGTCTCATAGAACCAGCTTCCCATAAGATAGCCTATGTAACCATGGTAAGCACCACCTACATGCAAAAAACTGCCAAAAAGCAACTAGAAATGGACAGTCCAGTAAAAATGTTGTGTTTAAATTTGCTGATCATGCACCTGTCTAGGAGAAAATCTGTCTTCCAGGCTTTTGTGTTTCATATTTCCCTGTGCCCCCATTCAGGTATGACAACTGACCCAGCGTATATCCCACATACATTGTTGCACCCTAGTGTCTAGCAGTTGTGCTACAACCAATAGAGTCTAAGCAGAGAGACAAAGAGGGAAATCCATATTTTGGATTCAGATCTGAGTCATCACTTCCATATCCAGTTGTGATCTGTTACTAGATAAAATGGAAACTGTGCACCAGAAGCCAAGAAGTCAGCAGCTTCTTATTTTTCTTCCTAATGGTTACAAGGCTCATTTTCAAATTCAAGTAGAAGCTAAAGTTTCAGCTTGTCTGTTTGTCAGAGCCAGTAGCCATATCACACCTGTTAAACGTGTATTAAGTGTGCTTTCTGTGTGATTAAGTACATGTGTTTTTGTGGCTATGTGGGCAGAGCTCCACAGACTTTATGTTATCGTCAGCATGTGATTGGACTGTTGCCCAGTGTGCTTCCATAGTGCTCTGGCAAATGTCCACTGGTGCTGTTCATGAGGCCCTTCCCCTCTGCAGGCTGCATAAACACACCCCCTTCATGGGGCACTACATTTTCTTCTGCAGCTGTGGAAGTGACAGATGCCTTGCCCAAGATGGTGGTGCTGACTGAAACTGCGCATGCATGAGCATTACATATGCACAATTCTGTTGATGCCACCATCTTGGGAATGGCAGACTCCAGTGTGGTGAGAGCTCTGAGTATTTTTCTACTTGCTCTCGCTGCACCCTCGAATCACTGAGCAGCCGCATCGGCTCTAACCAGAATTTGTTTAATCAGTTTCAGCTTGTCTGAATGCCAGAGCTAGAAGTAATGGAGAAAACAGATAGCTTTAATGGTTAAGAGTGTGCAATATTTGATGAATTTGTATGTTTAAAATTAGCTTGATACATTCAGTAAAGGTGAAAGTAAATAGCAGGTGAGAAAGTGTATTTCACTGAGTGACTTAGTTGATTTCAACAGAATTTTGAAAGTATGCCATTTTGGATGTATGCACAAAAATGGGATGTCCCAAGCATATGCATATAGAACATCAGAAATTGACTGCAGTTCTCTGTCACAGCTACACTCAATTCTCTGTTTTACGAGCAGTGATTTTAGTGTGGGTGGTAGTTGAGGGCTGATGTGTAAGCTGTACAGTATGTTAATTACTACATATCCAAGCACATAGAACAGGAAAAAAATACCTTTGGCCAGATATTCAGAGCAGTTGCGCATGGTGCAAATTAGTTGCAGCAGTGCAACTACAGACTTGTGCCACACAGCGATATTCAACCACCGCGGCTGCACGGCTCAAGCCTCATTGCACTGCAGCACAAATGTAATGCATGCAGCGCAAGTGCAAGGGGGTGTGCCCATGAATATGAAGCGCAATTACATATTCAACCTAAATCCATGGCACAAGTCAGGAGCAAACCACAGGATGCGTCAGTTGGACTTGAGCCTATAAAAACAAGCTCAAACACACACACAGCAGATGCGCAACCCTGAGCGGTAAACCCAGCACTATCAACAAAGCACCATTCCTGATGGAGCAGGTAATGAGGGGTGTGAAGAGGAGGGAGGAACAGCAGCGTGGCCAACACAGACAGTACCGTGCCCACCTCACCTTCGAGGACTACAGTGATGTGGAGATCATGGGCTGGTACCACCTGAACAGGGCAATTCTGAGGCAGCTGTGTGAGCTGTGCAGTGATGTAGGCACCCACCAGATGGAGTCATGCCATGTCCATGGAGACCAAGGTGACAGCAGTGATGTGTTTGTTTACCACAGGCACCTTCCAGAGACCAATGGGTGCCACCACAGGGATCACCCAGTCAGCCAAATCCTGCCTCCTCACACAGTTCCTCAGCACTCTGCTGTCACATGCTTCAGAGTTCATAAGATTCCCAAGCACACAGGCAGAGTGTACAGCAAACATGCAGGATTTTCACAGGGTGGCATGCATGCCAGGCATGATAGGGGCCATAGACTGCACTCACTTGGCAATACGCACACCACCTGGCCTGGAGAGGGCGGCATACATCAACCGGAAGGGATGTGCTGTCGGAGCTCCTGATGGGTGAGAGCCTGTCTATGTTCTCACCCATCAGGAGCTCTGACAGCACACTGTCTGACTCTAGCCCCAGGACATCCAGCATTCCCACACTGTTGCTTCATGGTCAGTCCCTGTCATGGATGCTAATGGACATCGATGGCACCACCTCCTCTGGTCTCATGTCGGTGTCCTCCTCCTCCTCCTCCTCCTTCTGGACCACTCTGTGGAGACATGATGGCACTGGGAAACAGGAACACAGAGTCAGCGGTGGTGTAGTGCCCATGCAGGTGGTACCCACTCCCAGGGGTGCACACTGCCATGGCCACCATCCACCAGTGTGCCATGCACAGCCACAGGCCACACACACACATGGGCCATGCAGCACCTTCTTGGTACAGTCCATAACCACCACCCATGCATGTTGTATGTTGACTCACCATGCTGTGAGGGGCTGCCACCCATCTGAAAACCACCACCAGGAACACCCTCTATGGCAGCATGGCTGATGGTGGCCACCACCAGTTCCTTTGTCATTATCAGCGCCAGTATGGTGAGTGATCCTCCACCAGTTCCCACTGTGTGATGCCCTGCTGGCTGCCACCTTTCCTTTAATGTGGGCTTGTCTGTCCCCACCTTCTTCCGGCACACCTGGGCACTCCTCTGGTGTCTGCTATGGGCATTCACATAGGTGGCCACCGCCTTCCACCCGGCCGACCTCTCCTGTGTTGTACCCATGGCACCACTCAGCAGGTCCTTCCTGTTGAGGTAGGCCTCAAACAGGGCCTGCTGCTCCTCCTTAGTGAAATTGGGCCTGCGCTTGTGGGCAGGCCCATGCTCCTCCTCTCCCTCAGCCTCGGACATTCTGCTACCTGTGGACAGTGACAGCAATGGACGTTAGTGTCAGCATAGCACAATGCAGTGCTCTGTTGCAGTGTAGGTATGGGCCTCTCAGTCCCAGCGTTAGCATCCCTTCACTAAACAGGCTGCAATACCGGTCCGTGACCTGTGCTGTGGTGTGGCGTTTATAAGGCACAATGCATGCAAATGAGCCTGTGTGCAATGGTAATGATTTGCTAATGCACCCTGTTGCGCCACGCATAGGCTCATGAGGTGATTTGCATATGGTGACTGAATATCGCTTTATTGCGTTGTGCTCAATCATGTTGTGCCAGAGCAATCGTGTGGCACATGTTCAGCGCATGTGGGGTGCATGGGCCTGCAGTGTGCATGTGCACACCCCTGTGCATTGGCCTACTGCATGACCATATCCAGTGTATGATATGCCCCCAGTGAGCATGCGGTGCTGGTCACCTATCGCGCAATCATGTGCATCACAGCACACTGACCCATGGTGCAGCTGCACGTGATGCACTATGCTGCATGCAGCGCAGGTCAGGATCATGTGCGGTGCTGCGCAGGGTCACACCCTGTGCCATCATGGTCACAGATGTGACCCCTTGCACCCACCAGGCCATGCCACTGTGTGCATGCATGGTGCTGCACAATACACTCCACAGCACATGCCAGTCACGCATCCACATGCTGCGTGGTCGTGTACAATGGTACGCTATTGCACATCAATGGGCTGCACCACATATGTGCTGTGTGGGCCATATCATGTCCCATGGTTGATTTGCACAGCAGCCATGGGGCGCAAAAGGAACACTCATCAGGCGGTCAATTGGACTGAGGTTGAAACGTGCAACCTAGTTGCATTAGTGGAGACCTTTGCACCCCAGCTGTTTGGGCAGGTTCCACTGAAGCAGCCACAGAGTGAGGTGTGGGCCTGTGTGGCCACAACCTTGGAATGCCACATGGGGGTGCAACAAAGTGCGGAGCAGTGCAGGCACCGTTATGGTGACATGTGCCGGAGGGACCCAGAATGGCTGCGATGACTCCAGGCACATGTCCAGTGTGGGGCTGTGCCACAGCCAGATTAGTATTCACATGTGCCATGCATGCACCAGGTGTACCTGTAGTGGGTGTATGGATTTGCAGCATGTGCTGCTGCTGGGTGGCAGACATGGTCCTGGCGGTTACTGCATGTCCTGCATGGCTGGAATGCCCAATGCTGTTGTGCGTGTTGCAGTCATGCAGGCACCAGAGCCACGGGGCAGGTGGTATCCTGCCCTGCACCATGCCGGCTATGTGGCAGGAGGCTGCCTGTGCCTTACTGTTCCCTTATGTCCACCTCTCTCATTTCCATCCACAGGACCAGTGGACCACAGGAGGGTCAAGGCAGCCATGGCCATGGCCATCAGGCATGCTGATGGGATGGCAGCTGGGATGGCAGGATGGCGGCAGCCAAGTAGGCTTGTTCATATTACTGTACTGTGCATGTGTGGGTCTCTGTAGGAGGTCACAGGGTCTGGACATGGTCACCACTGCCATGTGTGGGCACTGCCTTGGTGGGCACCATGTCCGGTGGATGTGTCAGTGTTGCACTTCATGTTATTGTACCATGCCTATATCCACTGTGCTGTCCAAGGGGGGTGGGTTGTGTGTGCAGCCTCTACTGTGTGTGCGGCCATGGGTGCCTGCAGTCCATGTCGTGTGCCTTGAATGTGCACCTCTGCACCCACTGCATGGCCTGTGTTCCTGTCTGCACTGGTGTGGTGTGGTGCATGGATGGCTGTTGTGGCCCTTCGTGTGTGGGGCCTTGGGGGTCTGTCCACTGGTGTGTGCCTCACGCAGTCTAGTGCACACAGTGGGTGAGCTGGGGCTCATTTGGGCATGTCCCTTATTGCCTGTTCTGTCCCTTCCTCTAGGTCAGACCAGGGGTACAGCCGCAGCAGAGTACGGGCTGGGAGGTGAGGATCCTGTGTAACATCTTGTTCCAGCAGCAGTGGATGGCATCAATGATGGTGTGGCAGCTGCGGGTGATGGTGGCATTGTGGAGGGTGATGCACTGGCAGGTGGAAACATTGCATGCCAGACCTTAGCCCCATAACATTGGGGCACAGTCCCTGTTTGCTCTGATCTTCCTCCGTTGTCCTGCCCATCTCCACATCCCATTGTACAGCCCCTGGACCCTATTTCCCGGCTCCCATGACCCTCTGCAGTTTCTTATGTTGCACATTGTAAATAGTTGCCCTGTTGGCTCACTTTTGGTTGTTTATTGTGATTAAAGCATTTTCTTTGCTACATCTCTATGTCTGTGTTTCCGTTGTAGGTGGCATGTGGCGCCACGCTGCAGATGTCTGTTGTGCTGTGCTTGGCCATGTCCCTGGAGTCCCACTGCTGTCCCCTTGGGCCGCTGTGCATGTGTGCAGTGTCCCTGTCCTGTGCATGTCCCTGTGTGGTGTGCCTCGCAGTGGCCTGTGACTGCCCCTGCACCTTGTGCCCTTGTCTGCCTACCCTGCCTCTTCTGTCTGCCTGTCATGCTGCCCAACACTGGTGTGCCCCACAATGCTGTGCCCTTCTCCACTCCAGGTGGTGGTCTGTGCCTTTCTTGACCCTGGTCCATGGACCTCTGTGTTTGTGTATTCTCCTGGCACTATGGCCACAGCACCCTGTGGCACGGCCTGTTGGTATCTCTTGTGTGGCTCTGCTGTTGGCATGCCAGCAGTGCTGGTGTGTTGGCCAGGTGCTTGTGCCATGGTTGGTGGACTGGGGTCCTGTTTGGAGCTGTCCCCTGGTGCCCTGTGTTGCCTCCAGGACAGTGAGCCCCTGTTCTCTGTTGTGCTGTGCTGATGGGGTACTGTGCCCCTATACCCCTGTGTGTCCCTGCCTGTGTGTCCCTCTTGCCTGTTGCCCTTGCTCAGCCCACTGGGTTGTGTGTTCTGGCCTGCTCCAGTGCATTCATGGTTGTGCTGGTGCATCTGTGGTTGAGGTGTGGCACATCTTTGTTATATTCAGCCTGGTTGCACCGGCGCTTGTAGGAGGTGGGATCTTCTGAATATGGCATCCTTTGCCACATGGTGCTTCTGCATTGTGCTGTGACATCATTGCACACACCTTGGGCACAAAGGCCAAATCCTGGTGTGCTAACTGCATAGAAAAGTCAACATGCTCCATGTGGATATGGAACAACTACTGTACAGCAAAAAGTCAAGAAGGTTCATGCACAGAACTTCGTATGAGCAGAGTGTTGATATCAAAACAACATTTTTTGTCAAATAAGGACCGCTTGGCCCACCTAGTCTACCTAGTTTGTCCCTGGTATACTGTCACCAGAGAATCTAGCTGATCTCTGGCTACATCCACCCCCCCCGGCTTATCTACTAAGATTCCTTTCTGCCTACCTCATGCATGCTTGAAGCCCACCACTGTTTCCACTCCCACCACCATTAGACTGTTCCAGGCATCCACCACTCTTTGGGGGAAGAGGTACTTCCTCAATCCCTCCTAAAGTTCCCCTCTTCCAGCTTCACTGCATGCTCTCTTGTCCTGGAGCACCTCTTCAACTGAAAAATTCTCCCCTCCTGTACCTTGTTCACCCAAGTGATATACTTATAGGTCCTTATCATGTCCCCCCTCCTCCTCCTCTCTTCCAGTGTGTATGTACTGAGATCTCTGACTCTCCTCATAGGGCTTTTGATGCAACCGCTGCACTGAGGCAAAATACACTGATACACCATGAAGCTGGATACATTGCTGCAGCAGTACAAATCTTCGAAGTGACCAGAATCAAGACCTTCATTATATAGCTGATACTCACAGCTACTGTATTCAGATGCTGAAAATGTAATATTGCCCAGCAGACAGACATAGACACTGCAGATGCCCATATTTAGCTTTGTCCCCTTGTCCCGATCACCCTGGTGACAAGTGCACAGCTCTCTTTTGTACTAATACCCCACTGTTCTCAATTGTTGCACCATTTAGACCTATGTCTACCTCTGCTAACTCTGAAACTGATACAGGTAGTTACTTGTGACTACTACTGCAGATCAGCCTAATTTAAAATGCTGCTGAACCTTTGCCTGACATCAAATTTGTGATTCTTAGAGACAGCAAAGACCCTGAGCTTGTCAACTTTTCAGGGAAAAGAGCAGATTACGTTGGTGCTTTAGTTTTCAGACATTTGAGACCCTTGGTGCAATACATTATATGTTGGTCAACAAGTTAATTGGGAGAGTAACAAAGGGAAAAGGGACTACTGATTACCATTGTGTATAAGGTGATTTGTATGGTTAAAATGCATTTTAAGGTGGGACCAGCTCAATTACAAAACATAAGTGACAGACTTAATGAACAGTTGTGACATCTGTATGTTTTTAGTGTGTCCAATAAAAATATGTCTATGATTGTTATGCTTTAAACTGAAATTTGCAGTTGGCCAATGAGGTGAGAGCAGGGCTGTCTCCTTTTTAGGTGCCAAGCTGTAAGTGCCTGTTGTGGTCATGCATATTTTTTTTTGCATTTAGTCAAGTTCAAAGGTACATTCAGTGTGAGTGATTCAGCTGCATGTCATTGATTATGTCATTGATAGAGTTTTTAGGTCCTGGCATAGCATTTCAGACCTACACAAACCTGGGTTCAACTCCCAGTGCAGAACATTTCTTTCTTTCTTTCTCATTACATTTTCTGTAGTATGAGAGAAATTGTTAGATGCCTGTGCTGATGTTAGTGATAGTGTTTCAGCAAAGTCTGAAATTCTTTTTGCTGATAACTTGAAAAGTTCCAGCTGAAACAATCAGGTTTGAATGCAACTTGGGAAACATTACTTCAAATTGCCAGACTGTGCATTACTAAATCCACTTCAGCATGTGCATGTGTGGGGGCGGGGGGGTCTGCACTGAGTACTGGATGTCTTTTGCCACAGGATGCATTTCTTGTTAATGAGGATTAGTACAGTGATAAAGCTACAAACTATGAAGCAGTAGTATGTAGGGGGCCAGAGTTTGTTCCTCTGAGTGGGACTTTTTTCCTTTTTTACTCAGTTTCTATAGTATGAAAAAAATTGTTTGATGTCATTGCTAATGTTAGTGATATAGTTTCAGCAAGAAGGGAAGTTCTATATAGCTGATAACTTAAAACTTTCTAACTGAGTCTTGAAGGTTTGAAAGCAACTTGGAAACATTAATTCAGACTGACTGATAGGATGCTTACTAAATCTACTGCAGCTATGTGTGGAGAGGTGGTCTGCACTCAGTGCTGAATGTCATTTACTACAGCATACATTGTCTGTCATAGAGCCTTTGTACAATGGTTGAGCTACAGCCTAACAAGCAGTATTGGGTAGGGGGCCTGGGTTTGAGGCTCAGTGTGTGGGACATTTTTGTGTTTCTTGCATGCATGTGCAAGAAACACATTGCGTTAGCAGTTAGGGAGCATGCTACAATGCATCAAGAAATTCAGCCATGTCACCATGCAATCAACTGTTTTAGTGCATTACAAGCTACCAAAACAGCTGATTGTGTGGTGTCCCCATAGGGACAGCTTCTCCGTCGGCCTCTCACAGTCACCAGGAAGCTGACAGAAAGCTGCTGCCCACTGTTCAGTGTGTCTTCCTGGTGAAACATTTCAATAAATAAAAAAAAAGCTGATGGGGTGCCCAATCCCCCTGTTGGCATGACCCCCTCTCCAGTTCATTTGCCAATGGGGTAGCACAAGCCCCGTTGGCATAATACACCCCCAAGGCTCATGCATCCCCCCAGCACACTGTATGGCTGACAGGGGTGCCCAATCCCCTGTCAGATTCACTGCCCCCCACACAAACATTCATCTGCCATGCTGGGAGCCCACCCCAGCATGGCAAAAGTCCCCCAATGTCTTAAAAAAAAAAGACCTAGAAGAAAAAGTCCCTCATTGATTCTCATGCCCCTCCCCAGACAGCCCACCCTCTGTGTACCCCACCTCCCACACCCCACCTCACCCATACTTATTCTGGAGAGCACATGCGACAATCTTCAGTAGACTGGAATATGTCTGCACTCTTCAAAGCCGATCATGAATTGATGAAATGCTGGTAAGCTGTATAATGGCATAAATGTTTTTCAACTTTGATAAGATATTCACATTTTTGCAATTTTTCACCAGGTTTTTCAACATGGGGTTCTTGGAACCCCACCTCATGAACTCAGTCACTGTCATTTTGTTATTCGGTCCCAAAAGGTGATTTCTAGGTCACTGCATGGAACCACCTTTTGGGACTGATTAATGAAATGACAGTGTCACAGTTCATGAGATAGGCCCCCAAAACCCTATGTTGAAAATTTGGTGAAAAAGTTTCCCAAAATGACTGTTTTAGAAGCATGTGTTGCACAGTTCTTACGTACGCTTGTAACTTCAAACATTTTTAATATTTCACTCCAGATTTTCAGCATTGCCATTTTACCACACCTCCTTATGAACAGTACAACTGTCATTTTTTACATCTCACCCAAAATGTGTTTTCGCACATGTAGCGCACAGTGGCATGGTTGGTGTACGAAATCAATGTTCGGGACAGATTAAGAAAATCACAGGGACACTGTTCATGAGCAGAAGTCTTAAACTGGCTATGTTGAAAATGTGGTGACAAAAGTTCATAAAATGACTGTGTTACGAGCGTGCATTGTGCAATTCCCAGGCACCCTCGTAAGTTCACAAATTCGTAATCTTTTCAGTCCAGATTTTCAAGATTGGATTTTTGCGCACCTCCTTATGAACAGTACAGCTGTCATTTTTCACACCTTGGCCAAAATGTGTTTTCACACTTCTAGTGCAGAGTAGCACAGGTGCTGTAGGAAATTAGTGTTCGGGATAGATTAAGAAAATCACAGTGACACTGTTCATGGGCAGAGGTCCGAAAATGCCTATGTTGAAAAGCAGCTGTAAAAAATCCCAAAACTAATTACATCACTACATCACTACATAATTACATCATTAATTACATCACATTACATCACGGGTGTGTGTTGCACAGTTTCTACACACACTCGTGACGTCACCAGTTTTTTTATATTTTCACTCCAGATTTTCAACATTACCATTTTTTACACCGCCTCATGAACATTACAGCTGTCATTTTTCACATTCTGTTCAAAATGTATTTTCACACCTGTGGTGCCAAATGGCGCAGTCACTGTGCAAGATCATCTTTCAGCTAACGACCTGATAGTGTCACTGTTCATGCAGTGGGATCACAAAAAGCCCACGTTGAAAACTTGGAGTAAAAATACCAAAAAATGCCCAGGATGTTAGGGTTTCCGACCATAACGCCCTACCCTGTAGAAACTGACAGGCGTCAGGGGTGTGATTTGGGATTGTTGACAGTAATGCTCATGCCATTCCACCCCCATCCTGCAGCTAATGGCAGGCATCAAGGTGCACTTTGGACCTTTTGGACCCAGAGTTCACCCCCATTCTCCTATACTGCACCCATTTCAGTGTATTTCCTTATGGAATAAGGTGAGTGTAAAGTCTGAACACTTCAAAGCACACCTCAACACTTGTAAGTGTCTGCAGGGAAGGGTGAGGTGAAATGTCATGACTGTTATGGGTGACAACCCAAAGGCACACCCCAATGCCTGTCCATCTCTGCAGGGTGGTGGTGGAGTTGGCATCAATTCAATACTTCACTGCCATTCCTATACTGCATTTGTCTAACTCCTGCACTTCCACTGCTAATGACAGCAAACAACACTTGGCATTGACAAATGCTTGTTTTCATTCTCACTACAGTTTCTGTAGTATGAGACATATTGTTAGATGCCTTTGCTGATGTTAATGCTAGAGTTTCAGCCATGTTTGAAGTGCTACTTTATATTGCTGATAACTTGAAAAGTTCCAGCCGAGATTTTTGGGCTTGAATGGAACTTGGGATGTAGTAGTTCAAATTACCAGACTAGTGTATTACTAAATCCACTACAGCTGTTGGGGGGGGTCTTCACTCAGTACTGGATGTCCTTTGCCACAGCATACATTTTCTATCAATGTGTTTTAGTGTAGCAGTAGAGCTACAGACTACCAAGCAATAATGGGTAAAAAATCTGGGTTTCATCCCCCAGTGGGAAACATTTTTATTTTTCTTTCTTACTCATTTTCTGTAATATGAGAAAAATTGTTTGATGTCATCGCTGATGTTAGTGATAGTTTCAGCAAGATGTAAAGTTTTATATTGCTGATAACTTGAAAATTTCCAACTGTAACTTTGAGGTTTGAATGTAATTGGGAACTTTACTTCAGATTGACTGACTGGTTTATTACTAAATGCACTGCAGCTGTCTGTGTATGTGTGTGTATGTGGGTTGGGGAAGGGTGTGCCCACTCAGTGCTGAATGTCCTTTACCTCAGCGTACATTTCCTGTCAAGGACTTTTTGTACAGCAGTAGAACTACAGGCTACCAAACAATAGTGGGTAGGGAGCTTAGCACTTGTCTTGTTCTCACTACAGTTTCTGTAGTATGAGACAAATACTGTATACCAGGAAATATTTGTGTTCCTTTTATATTCGCTATGTTTACAGTTTCATAATAAGCTCTAATATAAAAGGATCGCTAATATTTCCTGAAGCCGTTCTGTATACTGTTGCAGGGCAGGGTGGGGGGAACAGTGGCAAACAGAAAGCAGCACCAGTATTTTATTCATTTACGTCAGCCATTATTTTAATAAATAGCCACCGCAAAATAAAATGCAAAGTGCAGTAATTCAAAAGAAATTCACTTTTGCCAAAAATAAAAAAAAAAATATAGCAAGTGAGGGCAAGAGAAATGGGAGTGTATCCCAATTGTCTGGCTGCTCTGCAGACAAGTGATCTGAAAAAGAAAGGTCTATGGTCTAAGAAAGATTGTGTTAGCTCCTATTCAGTTCAGGATCAAGGTAGGGCAGTGAAGTCATTTTTTCCAACAGCTACAAACTCAGCAGGTCCAAAAGAGAACTGATCAGATAGACATAAGCCTGGAACCTCTGTACACATAACATTCTCCGATCACCATTACGATGAGGCTCCTCAAACATTTAGCAACATCCATAGGATACTCTCTCTTTGCTGCTTTGTTGGCAATGTTGGTGGCGTAACTGTGACAAGGAAGGTAGGGCAGTGAAATAAAGTTAAGTTTTTTCTGTTATTGCTGTTGGTCATGCACAAGTGCTATATCGGGCCATCCGCTGATATTTTTAGACATGGATAAGTTCAGTCAGCGCTCAGCGCCAATATTAACGGGTGCCAACATATTCTGTTATACAGTAGTTAGGTGTCATTGCTAATGTGATAACGTTTCAAAAAGGTCTGAAGCTCTAAATTATTGATAACTTGAAAAGTTCCAGCTGAGACTTTGAGGTTTGAATGCAACTTGGAAACATTTCTTAAAATTGAGAAAAGATCATGCCAAATCCAGATGCCCTGGTGGAGGAACTCATCAGGTTAAAAGTTCTGAGCTTGTGTATTGTGTGGGCTATGCTTGTTTGTTTTTTGAGGTGTATGGTATACATGCATGCATGTATGTGTCTGTAATGTGAAGCATCTGTGTGTACATTGTTTAGCATGTACAGTATATGTGCCTTTTACTATACAAAAATGACAGTTCCATACCATGGCGCCACTCAGTACCATTGGTAATTTGATTTTCAATTATGGGTGGCAGGGGGCTGTATTGGGGTGCTGGTAGAGTTGGGGGAAGTGGGTTATATTACAGTGTAGTGGGAAGGCAGGAAAAAGGGGGATGGGTGCTAGTATGTGGTGGAAGAGAAATTACTTTTTTCACTTTTTTATATTTAGATAAGGATATAATGACACTGTGGGTTGGGCACCCAGTAGCTGCACATTTCTTGATTGTTTTTAATGACAGACAGGAGGTAATAACTACAGACCCACTCAAGCACTACTTTTTGTAAAGTAATTCACTTTTTTCACTATACTTACTTCCCCTCTGTACTTACCTTTGTTGTGGGAACAACACTCCTTGCCTTCCTTTTATCCATTTCAGGTCAGGCAGCCATGAGGGTGATCTCTTTGGATTCTGTTTATTATTTTTAATACTTTGGTGAGGGTGAGGGTGTGGGGGGGGGGAGAGAGAGAGAGAGAGAGAGATGCACACACCAACACCCTACCAGGTCAAAATGTCATGGACAGAACTCGCATGGAATACCGTGTTGAACATATAGCACAGTGTACTAGCATGACAGGGTACAAAGCCCAGCAAGGCACATATGTTGCACACAGTTTTGTACCCTGTCACACACAGGTGGGGAAGAGGAGTGAAATGGAGGTCAAGACCTCCGTTTGGGAGGTGGTCCAGCGAGCTGCCACTGTGGCTCAGTGGGATCAGCCATGGCAGTGCATGGTCAGTAAATGTCTGTGGACCGGGGCTCAAATCCCGGTCCCAGACTTTTGTGAAACTGTATAGTGCAGGTTCTTTTTTTTTCTCCCCTGGTGGTGTTTCTACCCATCCCTGTGTAGAACCCCCTCAGAGCTGATTTTATTGATGGGGGAGGATCAGGGGGTGCAACTGTGGCCCCAGCAGAAAACAAGGAGGCCACTTGTTTGTTTAGCCGAAATGTGTTTCGGCAATTTGTCTCAGTGGCATCAATGTATCTGCTGTAGTTACAGTGCGGTACATTGCTGTGCTGTTATTTTGTATGACATAATGACCCTGTGCCCACATACACACACAGTTGAAAAGGCACTACTGGTCTCAGGGATGGGCTCCAGACTGCTGGTCCTTTGAGCGGAGCAATGGCACCTTCACTGATTGCTCATTAGGTCTGATAAAGGCAATTCAGATGCTACGGGTTGCTCTGCCATGTCAGAGGCAGTGGTGTATGAACTGAAATTATCAGAGCCAATTTGAATATTTTTCAGGGTTTTGTCACTCCCTAGCAAAAAAGCGCTGAAGAAAATTTCACAGAAATTGGTGGATCAAGAAATCCTGTGCAGAATATGGCTTTCAAAAATGTTGTAAAACTTCATTTAGGAACAGCTGAGAAATAAGTTGCTGAAAATCACAATTCAACCTTATGCAGACTACCCAACTGTAACGGCAATGATATGTAATATTACTCATAGCCCCACTGTGCAAAGCATCTTGGGAAGTATATGCATATCACCATGAAATAATTTAAACTGGTTCTGCTTTAAACAACAGTGTATGTTGCCAGTCTTTCAAGAACAGTTTCAGTACTCAACACATTTGTAAGCACAAGAAAAAATGTCCAAAATCAGAAAGATCCAGTGCTTGGTATCTATTTTTAAGCTTTAAAGTGCAACATTAGACTCCCACAATAAGATAGAGCCAACAGCAGTAAGGTAGCAAAAAGACCTGAATTTCACCCACTCTGAGGGTTTGTCAAATCAAAGAATATGCGACCTCTAGAGACCATCCCTTTTATAGTAAACTATTTTAACAAAAGTGCATTCAGGTGAGTGACAATAAAACATATAATGTGACAGAGCATACAATGTTAAAAACGATTGTACACGAAACAGACTAGCACATAGAATATGATTTAGGCCCCTAATAAACTTTATTAGAAAATGGACTAGATATTCTAAGCTCTCTCATTGGCTGAGAGACACAGCAGAGGGGTACATTAACTTACCATACACGCCCTGTGGAAAACAAGTGCCAGTTTGGTGTGCCCCATTACTCAGAGTACGATTGGGCAACCTGAACTTTCAGTATTGATCTGCCACCATTTATTTCCCCGCTCGTTAAGCGATGGACCTTCCCCTCAGCCCCACTCAGTACTATCGACCGAGCGGTTCAGTTTGTGACACAAATTACTTTTTACCCACTTCCCGAACCTCAGAAAACATTTTCGCTGCCTCCCCTTCTTCTCACAGCTAATGGTCAGTTGTCACACAAAACCACAAATCAGCACCAAGAGTTATACTGTATGCCAACTACAACCTGACTGGGCGGGGACTGAAACCACAAACTGCCGACGGCTCATCTGAACACCCACTACAAACAAAAAAACAAAAAATAGGCATTTTTATTTGTACCTTAGCAGTGCACGAACACTCACACTAAAATTGAAAATGGCAACAGCTCCATAACATCTATTCCTTTTGGAATCAAGCTCACAATCCACATAGCCTGACGCTGAGTTACTCTGGGGTAGGGAGGGGTAGAGACCTGATAGCTAAGTTAATTCAAGCACAAGCCCTAAAATACAGTGTCCACTTTCTCACTCGTTACTGGTGTGTGTGTGTGTGGGGGGGGGGCAGAGGTCCTTTCCATTAACAAACAAGGAAACAAGAAAAGAAAAGTGGGGAAAAACTACCAAATGTAAACAACAGCAGCACCTTCTGCTGGCACTACAACAGGAACAACTTTACAGCAAAAATTACTTCATTGCTTTCTATTAATTTTTTTTTTGTAATATTTTGTATACATTTTACCTCTGACCCATTTTCTAAATGCAATAATACCCTCCAGGGTGGGCAAGTATGAGCAATATTGGACTTTCCAGGAGCGTAAGGCCCTCCCTCCGCCTGTGGAGTTGGGCCTCATTATGCCCTTGGGTGGTCCAGTATTGCCCAATACCTCCCACCCTGTCAGGTATTATTGCTTGCCTATTGTATGTATGCAATGTACTTTATATGCTAAGCATACTTACCAACGTCATATTAGAGCTAATTTGCTATGATTCCATAAATAACCTTAGTATCTTTAAGACCAATGCAAACCTTATCATAAATATAGTAATCAATTATATTTATAAAACATATCCCAAAACAGTTAATTTCATTTTAATAAATTAAACATTAAAGGCCAAATATTTCCATGAAGTAACCTTCCTAGGGGAAGCTGGATCCAAATTATATTTACAACAAACAGAAGAAGATATCCAGGCGGGTGGAAAAGTGTAAACTCACCACTGAATATAAGATCAATAATTTCTTAGGACTGTAAACATCCGTAATGCAAGGAAGAGTAATCATACACAAAACCAATTACAAGTAGTGAACAGATAATTGAGAGAAGGAAGGGGTTATGGGGGTGGGGTGGGTGGTGGAAGAAGGAGTGGGTGGTTGTGGGGGTACAAAAATCAGCTTGTTGGATATTTGTCTTTGTCTTTACATCAGTGTTCATTAATCTTTTCTAATGGTTTACCAAGAATGGAACCAACTCTATGGAATCATTCAGTCCCAGTGTCTGACAGGCCCCTAATGTGTGAATGCAATAAGACCTTCTTTTGGCAAATGCCAAATCTTAAGCGCCACTTCTTTGTCCCATTTAAACATGCTCCACACCTGTAAATGACAGTTTGTGTTCCTGTTTATTTTATGCATCCTTCAGGTGTTTTGTCAAAACATACTCCACATATTAATTTTGTACTGCCCGTATATGCTTCCCACCCACTCCTTAAATTTTCATTTAGCTCACCCCCATGAAAATGAGATACACGTGCATCTTGCCATTTACACAACATACAGTAAGTTATATCCCAATTAATAAAATCTTGTTTCAGATGTTTTTTTTTTTACTTATAGGGTTTGCAAATTCAATGCATTCCTTATTAACATTACTGTATTTATATTGACCACAGGTCCTACAGTCTGGGGGAGGAGGTATCGAGTTTTCTAATCTTGTCTCTGGCTGAACTGAATGGGTAAGCATATCACCCAACTTTTTTGGTTTTCAGTGTACCATTGGGGGGGGTTCAACAATGTCACTGAATCTGGCATCAGAGCCCAACACATTCCAGTGTGTTTGAATTATCTCTCTTGTCCTGTTAGCTCCCACTGAGTAAGTTGTTGAAACATTTTTTTTTCTCTCCTGTGGGATATTCTGTTGTGGTTCCAGCAATGGCCTCCTATCCATAGCATCCACCTCCTGTTTTGTAGTATTCACTATAAAACTGCTATAGCCTGTACCCATGAACCTACCCTGCAGTAGTTTGGCCTCACTACCATACTTTTTTTGTGTGCTGCACACACTCCCATGGTCATTAATTGGCTTTTTGGTATATTGTTTACCATATGCCATGGGTGGCAGCTACTGACACAGATCAGGGTGTTCTTATCTGTAGGCTTCTGGTACAAACTTGTGGAAATTTGCCCCATTTCACGTTTTGAAATCACTATGTGTGAAAAAAGAAATTGTGTAGCTATGGTTAACAGTGAATTTAAGATGGCAGTTACTGCTATGGAGACAGCTCACAAATTGTTCCAGGCCATTTAGGCTACCCCACCATATCAAACAAATATCATCGATATAGGGGCAATAAGACCCAGTGCAGTCAAAAAATGGATTATTAGCTGGATCACATATATTGACCTCTTGCCAATACCCCAGATAAAACTTTGGTAATTGGGTGTGAAACTCGTACCCAATGCAGTGGCTTTTTGATGCATATAATACTTTCCCAGGAATGCAAATATGTTTGAGTCCAGTAAAATTCTTTGGTGTGCCATCATCGCAGTGAAACCCCTACAGTGACACAATGTCAGTGCTGCAAACCTTTCAACAGTCATTGCACCGATTGGGATTTTGCAGCGCTGGCCGTCTTGCCACTCCAGGGGTTTTGCACTTTTCCCCCCATACACCTCTGACCTGGAGGTGAGTATAATAATCTTTAAAGGTGCAAGGGATGAAGCCCCCCACAAACTGCCAGGATGTTCCCTGGTTTTGCATTGCCACGATAACAGTCAGTTAGCACAATTGCCGGGCGATGTGGTTTCTGTCAGCAATTTGTAGTTGCTGTGGAGTGGGACAACATCCTTGATGTCGAACCAACTTGGTGGAACCCAATTTTTGTCATGTCTGCCAAAAGCTCTGTGTCTGGGATAGTATCCTCTCCTCTTTTTTCCAGGAAGTATCTCATGGCTCTGAGTCCCCCCTAATGTGGGATATTTGTATAGGATCCATGACAGCTGGTAGACAAATTATTTGGAGACCAACATTACAGTGACTATCTTATATCGACTGCATTTGTGGTCAGCATGATGGGAGTCACAGAACAGACTATTTTATTTGGGGGACTTGACCCCCCAACCTCACATGTGGGGGGCTCTACCCCCACCCCCCACTACTAAAATAATCAACTCTGAATCAGAGTTGTTTTGGGGAGGGCGTGCAATATCCCTGGGAAGCAGTGGCAGAGTCCCACACCGACAATACAGCGACCTGGCGCTGTTGTCACTGTAGTGTCAGTTGCTCTCAAATTGTCAAGGTAACATCGGCACACCATTTGTATAGATGGACTTGACGTCTAAGGTTACCAAGATGTCACTGGCTCTGACATCCAGTCCCTCCAACACCCTTAACATTTTCCCTATATCTAGTAAAAATATGGTAGTTTCTTAGCCAAAGGTTTTATACAGTTGTCAATAAACTGTGCTGGGGTTCTGTTAGATAGCAATATTACAAAATCCTGAAATGTGAAATCCCAAGCCACAGAAGCCCGAGCCTGATGTCCCAAAACACTGGCTGCCCGACACACCTACATTCCCAAATACCTAGAGCCCAACACAGGACTTATGCCATGTATGTGGGAGCACCCCCCTGCATTAATATAATCAACTCTGCATCATGGCAAGTTCCAGTGTTGGGCAGTTGGTCATTGGGATGATGGTCTGTTGGGCAACTGGCATTTTGGGATTTCAGGATCAGGCTTTTGTGGCTCAGGATTTGAAATGTTGACATCTTGTAGTACTCCCTTGTTAGACTACCCACCCCAGAGATTATTGGTCTCCTTGGGGGTTAACCAAAGTCTTACAGACTTTAGGCAGAATATACAGTATATCGTGTATACACAAGGGATAGTCTGTGAGGAATTCCCTTTCATTTTTAGTGATCAGTCCCACAAATTCTGCCCAAGCCAAAAACTCACTAACTTTTGCTTTTAGGGGCAGTGCTTTGTCTGAACACAGAGCTATATAAAATTCACATCGAGACAGCTGTCTCTCCACTTCCTGTATATAGGACTCTATGTCTAGAACCACAACACTGCCCTCCTTATCAGCTATTTTATCATTATGGCATAACAAGTCATAAATGACTCATTACCCAGTCTTTCAAAGTCCTGTTCACACAGTTTGTAAAAAACTGCCACTGGCTGATTCTGAGGCAGGCATAACATAGACTGTTTCTTTCTTTTACTGTTCATGCTCATATCAGTATCAGCCTCAATGTTCAGAGACTCATTAGACTCATTTGTTACCTCATGATAGTGTTGTGTCCCTGTTTATTCAATAGTGACGTGAAGGTAGCCAGAATCTCCTGCATTGATGATCACTCCCAACTACTTCTCAAATTCTCTGGTACTGTCCCCATTTCCTGGCCCACACTGAAAAACCTTTGCAGATTGAGAATACAGCAAAGTTTTAACAGGTCTATTGTTGTCTCAAATAAGTTAATTTCTGTCGTTGGCACAAACGTGAGACCCTTATTCAGTAAGTTCAGTTTTGAATCAGATAGTTTGTATTTGGACAAGCTAATCACATTGTTGCTTGTGTTAACCTCTTGTATGTGTCTTACTGCCTATGCTGGTATATGCATCACTGTTGCTGTGCTGACATCCAGGCTTTTCGATTTCTCGTGCCATGTCTAGTCTTCCCAGGTTGCCCTGGTAATGAATCTCTCTCAGGCTTCATTGTGGCATGCACATTCAATCTTCCTCTAAAAAAACAGTAGAGGTACTGCTGTCTGAGTCACTGTTCTGGCTACTGTTTTTTGGTATCTGTGGTATTCGTTCTTTCTGACACTGGTTTCAACTCAGATTGTACTCGTTTCTTTTTCTTTGTACCCTTGTTCCAATTGAATATTGTGCCCTGTGCATAATCTTATTCACGGGCAAACGTTTTCCATCTTATCGCACAGATTTTCTCATCATTTATTTTAATAACCTCCTGTAATTCTAACTGAAGTAATTAAAGTCAGGATAATTTCTGAATTTATTCAGGGTTGCTTTCTTTTGTTGTAGCTCTCTGGTTAGCTCCTTCTGAGTTTCACTCGACTCCTGCAATATTAACTGCATCCACTGTGTGGATGCTTGGTGGCTGACTTCTTTCCACTTCCCATAGAATCCCTCATTCTTCTTCTCGCAGGATGGGGCTTTAGTAATTCTCAAGCTCCTAGGAACTCTCCTCACTTTTATGTATCCATCAGTTGATATTTGTTGCCAGTGTACTCGTTTTGGCCTTAATGCAGCTGTTTCATACACAAGGAATGGTTGTCTGATTTTCTCGACAACATAGTCAGCTGCACTGTTACTTGTAGACAGCTGTTAAGCATCTAATAGAAAGAGTTTGCTGGATTTACTATGTGCAAAAATTGCATGTATTATTTCTAAAATATAATTGTTGTTGCTCTGAATGCCATTATTATTTATACTCGTATGTAAAGGATATATTTCAACAGTTGCTGTGTTGCATGTATCTGAACATTGCTCAGAGACTCAACTAGGGTAGGTACAAGGCCAGACCCAGATATTAGGTGCTGATGAACAAAAGAATTAAACTATCTTTTCAGAACAGTTTCACCACTCACCGCATTTGTAAGCACGAGAAAAAAGTGCCAAGAGAGAGCCAGTGTTGGGTATCTTTTTTATTTTTCTTGAAGACTTAAAGTGCAGTAAGGTAGCAAAAAGACATGATGTTTCGCCTCCTACAGGGCTTTGTCAGATGACATGAAGCCCCTAGACACTATCCCTTTTATAGCAAATCATTTTAACAAAAGTGCATTCAGGTTTGTTATAATAAAACATTTAATGTGACAGTGCCTTAGGTGTCAAAATAGTAGGATACAAAGCAGACTAGCACATAGCGATTGATTAAAGGCCATAAAAAACTTTAGTACTGTATGTATATCATGTACTTTATGTAGTAAGTATACTTAACATGTTCAAATTAGGGCTAATTTGTTATGATTCCATAAATAACTGTAGTATCTTAAAGACAAGTGCAAACCCTGCTATAAATAGAATAATCAACTATAAAGCACAAATTATATCTCAAAACAGTTATTTCCATTTTAATACATTAAACATTAAAGGCAAATATTTCTGTGATGTAGCCTTCCAAGGGAAAGCTGGATCCAAATTATATTAACAACAGACAAGGAAGGTATTCAGGTGGGCGGAAAAGTGTAAACCCACTACTAAATATAATGGGCCCTATACACTAATGGGGTAGAGTGGCTAAGTGCGCATAGCTGGGGTGCGCAACCACTCTGCACCTTATGCCCCCCCCAGCATGGGATGCTCTAAGGGGGGCACACAGCACAATTGCAGCTGATCCCCCGGCTGCGCAAGGAGCAACGCGCTATGGTTGGCGAGGTTTGGGCTGGCACTATACACCATGCTGTAAAGCCCCTACATGCCCTGCACACACCCCGGGACCCACCAGGCTACAGCACAAATAGCCCATCCACCCTCCAGGGCCTCTACATAGGGTTGCCCTTTGCCTCCCACCCACCCCTGCACACAACAGTATGCAGTCACATGCTGCCACTTGGCACCCCCCCAAACCCACACAGGGGTACTGGCACACAGATGTAGCCCCTGGCTCCCCCCCCCGATGCCCAGCCAGCATTTGAACTCCCACCCATCCCATTGCACTGATCAGTGCCATCAAAGGGTTGGTGGCATTGCCCTTTCTCACCTGCCACAGTCACCGGCCATCAGACATCCACAGGGCATGCTGCCAATGTGCACCCCACTGCACAAGGGATCCAGTGTGGGATCCAACTGGATGCCTGGCCGGACCCATGACCCTGCAACTGGCAGCACTATGGAGTCATGCATGCTTGGAGGGCAGGGCTGTGGATGGGTAGACAGCAGTCATGAATGCCACCAGTGCACGCCTGTCCACAGGTGCGGAGCTCCATGGTTGGGTAACGTGCCTCTGGCACGAATTACCTGTCCATTGGTGCATAGCGCCCAATATCAATACTTTCTTAGGATTGTAAACATCCAAAATGCAAGGCAGAGAAATTTTATATAGAACTAATTACAAGTAGTGAACAGAGAATTAAGAGAAAGAAGGGTGTATGGGGGAGGGTATCAGGGTAGGGTGGGGAAGAAGGGGCTGCTGGGGAGGTTGGGGGTGAGAGCCTCAAAAATCAGCTTGCTGCATGCTTGATTTTACTTGTCTTTACATCAGTGTTCATTAATGTTTTTCTAATGGTTTACCAAGAATGGGACCAACTCTACAGAATCATTCAGGCCCAGTTTCTGACAGGCACCTAATGTATGACTCCAATGAGACTCTCTTTTGGCCAATGCCATATCTTGATCTCTACCTCTCGGTCCCATTTTAACATGCTCCACACCAATAAATGACAATTTATGTTCCTGTTTATTTTCTGCATCCTTCAGGTGTTTTGTCAAAGCATACATTACAGTTTCATTTTGTACTGCCCTCCTACGCTCCCCCACCCACTCCTTAAATTTATATTTAGCTCGTGCCATGAAAAATGAGCTCCATGTGCATGTTGCCATATACACAATATAAGTTGTATCACAACTAATAAAATCTTGTATCTGATGTGGTTTACAGTTCTAATTTGTACTCACCATAAACCCAAACCAGTAAGACCAAAATATGACTGGTTCATCCTTCCCCTGGGCTGTTACAGATGAGGCACACTAATGAATCCTGTGTAGGATGAAACATGTGTCTGTGTCTTCTGTTTTCAGCCTTGGAAGAGTGTGTGAGAGGTCATTTGGCACTATACACTCTAGCTTAAAACAGAATCAGACTAAATTCTTTTATGGTGATTTGCATATACTTGTCATGATGCATTGCATTATGTGACTATGTGTAGTTTTACTTGTCTTCAAAACCTGACTGTATGGAGCTGGCCCAGTGGCTCACATGGTTGAGGTGCTGGATGCCTTTCCTCATGCTATGCTGGTGACCAGGGTTCAGAAGCGACCTTGGGTCATTAGGGTGTCAGCGTGGGGGACAGTGCAGATCAGCACTGAGCATGCCAGAAGGGCAGCTCTCCTCTCCTCTCCTGAGGGTGGTGAGGTTGGGTTGGTGCCCCCTCGTAGTTCTGCTCCCACTGAGTGGAGGTCTAGTCGGCAGCATAGTTGGAGAGGGGGTGGCAAAATATTGGGAGGTGGAAGGGGCTGAGCTGGTGCCACGGGGTATGAAGCATGCCTCCATAGGCTTGCATGGCCAAGTGCCAGGGCCGTGGGGGGGGGGGTTAGAGGAGAAAGTCCACAAAAATGCATATGTGTCCCCATCTCCATTTAGCGGGAAGAGGTAATGGGGACCAAATAACTAAATTAAAAAAAAAACTGGCTTTATTGCCAGTAACCCTTCTGGGTAATCCTTGCCTTATTGCTTTTGTGTTGAGCTTCTTTGTCTTCTAGATTACCTTCCTATTTGGGGCTCACCATGTCCCAAGCCAGTAAAACCAAATCATGACTGGTTCATCCTTTCCCTGGGCCATTATAGATTAGCATACTGATAAGTTCTGTGTAGAATGAAACATGGGTCTGTGTCTTCTGTTTTCAGCATGTGTGAGATGTCATTTGGCACCCTACACTGTTGCTTGAAGCAGAACCAGTCAAAATTCTTTTATGCTGATATGCATATACTTCACATGATGCTTTGCACCTCGGGCTACATGTCATTTTACATATTACTGTAGTCATGATTGGGTAAGTTCTTTAATGTTAAACTGTGAGTTTCTGCCACTTATTTCTCAGTTGTCCCTTGATAACATTTTACAACATTTTTGAAAGCCATATTCTGCACAGAATTGGATCACTTGATCCAGCAATTTCTGTGAAAGTTCATCCAGTGGTCTTTTGCTAGGAGGTAATAATAAACCTGAAAAATATTCAAATCGGTTCTGATAAGCTCATTTCCTACACCGCTGCCTCTAATATGGCATGATGACTAATTGCATCTGAATTGCCCTTATCAGGCCTATGGTACAATCAGTAAAGGTACCATTGCTTCACTTCAAAGGACCAGCAGTCTGGAGCCTATCCATGTCACCACTAATATTGCTTCAGTTGTGTGTGTGTGTCTTTTTCTGTCTCCAACCCACCTCTTCTCCAAGGCATTAAAAACAATATAGAAATATGCAGCTACTGGGTGCCCAACCCTAGTAATATTATATCTAGATATTAGAAAAGTGAAAAAACAGTGATTTCTCTTCCACCACCCAGTAGCACCCATCCCTCTTTTTTCTGCCTCCCCGCCACATTGCAAAATAATCCACTTCCCCCTGCTCTACCAGCACCCCATTACAACTCTCCTCCCCTTACCACCCATAACTGAAAAAAAGGAGACAGCCCTCCTCTGGTAGCACATTAGCATGGCAAATTGAATTTTGGCACCGCAATTAGGGTGCTGCAACAAGGATGAGAGTGACAGGGGCGATCTTGATTTTTGATTGCCCCACACTCAGATCGTCATTTGTGTCATATGGATTTTCTTTCTTTTTGGGGCATGCCTGGCGCAGAGTTTGTTATATGCAGTCAAAGGGGGTGAATCTTTTCTGTATGGTGATTTGGCGCTGTGCCTCCAGGGGGCCACAATGCCTGGCATTGCAGAGTTAGGCAGCATACTGCCTGCACCCACATTGGTGTCAATAAAATGATTGTTGCACCGATAGGGATGAACCCTCTCCTCTCACCTCCTTGGCCACCCACAAAGCTTAGCTTGCAGTGTAACAATAGTATACATATTTCTTTACTGATCACACTAAAAACCTTAACAAATGTAATCACATATAAAACAGAATGTGATTTATTGAGGATTTCAAAACTGTTTATTAAGTCTGTCACTTATATTTGTAACTGAGCTCTGGCTTGCCCACCTCTGATGCAGCATTGGTGTTGCCCTAACATCAGCACTGTCTGTCCAGGCACAGTAATATATTCAGACACCAATGCTTGGAGAAAGGGTACCAAAATTAGTGTAACACACAACATTGCACTGCATGATCATTCAGGTTCTGAGGAATACCACACCACAGACACATCAAGACTCATTTAACATTTTAGTATAAAATCACATTTCCTTACTTTTGTCACATTAATCTTCAACCATTACTGATTCCTGAATGCCATTTTAAGCAAGAAATTAGTTTTCTTTTTAAAAAAGTTATTCAAAAACTGTTATTCATTACTGTACTTTGTATTGATAATGTTGGCCTCTGGCTAGCCTTGTCAGTATTTTTTTAACTTTATGTTTATTACATTTCTGGTAAATACATCAAAATATTGACAATCCAAAGAAAACACATCCACAAATACATGTACTAATACATGTGATACAAGGTAAAATTAATATAAGAGTAGTAAATCTCTTTCTTCGCAGTAATTTATACGGGGGCATATTAAACAGCACTATTTGATTGCACATTAAGAGTCATAATGCAGATGAAACTCTAGTGCCATATTAATAAATTTAATTAAACCTTTAGAACTATAACCAGCCTATCTGACCTTATCATTGTAATTCAAAAGCTGCAGTAATGTTAAGATCTCCTAGAGCTCTAGTCAAGCTCTATAGATCTGGGAGCACTGCCAATGCAGTCCTTTTATACCCTGTGAAGAAAAAGCAAACAAAGCAAGCAGGCACAGCTGCAGATCCTGTGGGGCCACTGGCTGTGGAATACAATAAAAAAATGATTACATTGTAATTTATTGCCTTCTGCTGGGCAGGTCAAAGAAACTATACATGGAGCTATGCTGAATAGTGCAGGCCCGAGCATTGGCCATAACTGTCCCTTCCCCCAGCCACCCAGGCTCATCTGGGCTCTGAGTGAAAGGGAAGGTGGTCATTGCTATGACCTAAGTGTGTAAAAAGCCAGCAAATGATCACTGTCCAGATAGCACCATCCTACCTTGGTCTATGCAGTAGTAGTAGTAGTAAAATTTATTGTAGACAAAATTGTCATTACAAACAGATAAGGCATTATACAAAAGACAGCAGACATACATTATAAATAAGATCCATCACAATAGTCAAGATTGTTACAAAATCTGGAACAATACATACAAATCATAAACCCTCCTGCAAGTATAAAGTGCATATTCTTCATATTAAACAGTTGATAGTGTATTCAGTCTGTTGCCCATGCGATGTACTTCATTTTCCTAAATTGAGACGCTTTTGTTAAGTACAGAGCTAGTTTCTCTAGGAGTTACAAATATTCGGAATTGAACAATACTTCTAAAATATAACAAGGAACCAATAAAGTCACTCAAGTATTTCCTTCATTAGTTCCTGTACCATGTACATATGAAGATTACATGGTGCAGATCTTCGGGTTCTTTCACATCACAATTACAGTTAACTGAGACAATAGTATCTCATGTGTATCTTGCCACAAGAATGTTGCTGGGTAAAACTTCAAACCTGTATTATGTAATGATTTTCTTATAATGGTTGTCTGGCCTCTCCTTTAAAAGCCCTCCCTTGTCCCCGACTGCTTGGCAAACTACAGACCTGTCTCCTAACCTACCCTTTGTGGGTATGGTTATGAATGTGACCAGCCACAGTGTCTATGATTCTCTCCAGTCAGGATTTAGGAAGAGACATAGTACCGAGAAGGCCCTTGTCCAGGTACCAAATGACTTCCTAATAGCAAGAGATCAGAAGACGCGTTCCATCTTGGTCATCCTTGATCTCTCTGCAGCATTTGACACTGTGGACCATGGAGTGTTGTTGGAGCACCTGCAGCTCATTTGTGGACTGTCTGGTACAGTTCTCAGTTGGTTTTGATCTTTCCTCGAGGGTAGGACTCAGAGAGTGGTGCTGAAATTTATTCCGAGGCCCCTCTCCCCCTATCCTATCAGATTACAAAACAGAATAAAGAAGGAAAACCAAGGCAACAAAGTTCAGGTGTCCCACATTATTACCCACAAAGAATAACTCACAACCACAGTACCAAAAAAATTAAATAAATAGAAAAAGTTAAAAAAGTTAAAAATACCAAAAGCATATAATATGGGGCAGGGGGGATAACAAACAAACAATAAAGCACGAGTAAAATCACAAATAAATCACAAATAAAAGCACTTATAAATATATTTGTAGTCATTCTTAGTACTTTTAGTTACCTTCTCTTACCTTCTATAACTTCCTATGTAGTTGTAGACTCACCCAAGTCTGCTAAACTCCAAGTATCAAAACTAAAGTTTATTGGAGCTTATGGGGATATAGAGGAAGTCCAAAGACCAAAGTTTCAATACTCAGGTCAGTCAATATAGGTGTACTGTAGCAAAGTCTGCAATCTTGACACTCCAGCCTCACTTGCTTAATCTCCTCTTACACACTTCCTTCGCTTCTTTACTTGTTACTCTCAGTTTTTCCAGTACTTTTCTCCAGCAGTAAAGGGTTCTAAGCAGCAACTCTTCCAGCTTCTACCTTTCAAGCAACACAGCTGTAACACCTGTTTTTGGCTTGGCTAGTGCCTCCCGCGAGGAGCCCTAGATCTCCCTGGGTTGAGCAATGGCTCTTCCACCAGAGTCTCCAGACCCCTACACCCTGGGGAAACAGAAGCAGAAGACAGGGCAGAACAGACAGACCCAAGAGACCACACAACTTTAACTAGAAAGGGAGCCTACAGAGCCGTTCAGGCAATGGTAGTATACCCGTTCATAAGGTTCAGAAAGTGTTAGGCAAACCCTGTTCCTGAAGTTACTACACAACCTCATAGCATGCAGCAGCCATCTTGGAAAAAATAGCTCTATGCAGTAAAATAATTGAACATTGTAAGGACTTGCACAAGGCCCTGAACAAAAAGAGCCCTTATATTTCACAGATATCAGATTACCAGTAACTATTATTTGCACATGTATATCCACAATAGTAGAGTCCCTCTCGTCCATAAGTCAGGTGTCCATGCACCCATTAGCAAGTGAACTAATAATGTTCTAAAAGCCCAATACAGAGTTCTAAATCACTCTTACATGAATGCCAGTCCCTCCTGGTCAATAAAGGCACTTTATTGTTCAGTTTCCAAAGTTACCATCAGTCTGCCTCTAATTCAGGTGACTCATCTGTCCCCTTTGGCTGCTGTTCAAACAATTTGGTTACAGCTGCTTTAGGAATCAGTACACTTTCTTGCAAACTGTGAACAAGAGCCTTGTAGATAAACTCAGTTGAAAGGAGATGTCAGTCACCATGAGTTTGGAGATAACATCTTTGAAAGCCTTATAGTTCATTTGGCTCCATGTCATTACAGCGACTGTATAATAGTAAATGCAATTTCTGCAATTTATTTATAGTGACTGCAATTTCAGTGACTGGCAATATCAGCGAACATCAAGCAAGCTCATTTTTTACAGCTCTACAACGTATGGGTGTAGTCATAGGGGATAATCAGCTCACTGACTGTTGCAGGGATGACAGGAGCAACCTACTGTGACTGGCAAATCCTTTGAATAGTCTGCCGCATCACACGGACATCAGGCTAGACACCCACCATAGCATCAGAGACTCCAGCAGTACTATCCAGTATGACCTGTGCCGTACTGTCAAACATCCTCCATGCCCATTCCCTCAGGTCATCCAATTACCATCTAATTACCAGTCTCTTCTATTGCAGGGGGGCTATACTCCCCTGCACCCCCACGGAGGGCTGTGCCCCCTGAATGCCCCCATCTAATAGATTCTAACTCCGAGGCACTCATGGCCTCAGGGGATCACTGAAAAATCACAGCTGGGCATTTTGACTGTCACTATATTGACATGCTCACCGTTATGACAGTCACGCTAATGGAGTCATGCAAATTGACTCGCCCAAATTCACTGAAATGTCGTGCTGCCATTCATTTGTGTCTTAACTGGTAGAAATAGGAGAGGGGGACCCTAGAGGAACACAGTTCCAGGAGTGAAATTAAAAGTCTGACTCACTGCCGGGAGCAAATAGAAAAACAAAAAAGATGGCTCACACACCAGCTCTTAGTGAAGGATTTGATTTGATTTGATTTATTGCACTGTAAAACTGCAATCCATTTGATGATAAACCAATAAACATTTGTTATAATCTAAGTAAGCAACATACTGTACATCAGATAAATAGAGGGTAGTAATCATTACAATATCTTTAGTCTAATACATAGTTATTAAAAAGTCTACCTTACTATCACATTATAAAACACTCAGTGCCTTTAAACACAAATCAATGCATGCAGGTATAGCAATACATTATATAACATAAGCCAGGAAGAGTACTTTTTTCTTTTTCTAACCATATATTGCAAAGGCTCATTTTCATAACCACATAGCAAAGGCTCATTTTAATAACTGCATGCAGTCATCAATCAAATATATACCTATATCCCACCCATAAGGGGGGATACACAGTTAATTCATTCAATCACCTACGGATTTCAGCAAACAAAAGGGCGGTACGTACATAGGCAACAGCTATGACTGGCTCAAACCCCTCATTAGACCCCTCATCTGGAAGGATTTCTTACATGTCTCAGTTCTAGCAGTCAGTATTTGCCACTTCCCCTGCTTTCTCAAATGATACCCAACATTCTCTTTGAGTGGTAATAAGAAAAAGAGTTTATGATTGCAGTCACAGGTTTCCTAAAACTGTTTCTTACAGCTCTTTCTACAGTTACACAACTTCTCAAGCTTGCAAGTCCTTAGAGCCTTTTCATAACTAATCTTCTATCCTAAGCTTGTTCTAACTACTCTCTTCTGAATTCTTTCAATAGCCTCCTTATGTCTTTTGGTTAAACCCCATTCCAAACTGGGTATCCATATTCCAAAATGGGTCTGAGGACAGTACAGTAATAGTGCCCTAGGCCTACCTGGCTCCCAATAGTTATGTGAAGCAGGGTAAGAAGTTCAAGCCTGCTGTTTGCTTTTTTAAGCATCTGTTCCACTTGTTCCCTCCAGTAAAAATCCTGTTGCACAGTTAACTCTAAGAACTTAACTTTGCCTGCAACCTCAACATGTGGCCCTCCAAAAACCAGCGGTGGGAGGTCCCTTTTTCCTAGTTTATCAAACTTTATTTCTTTAGTTTTATCAGAATTAATTTTCATATGATTTCTCTCTAATGAATCCTGAATCTGTGGTAAATCAGCCTGCATAGTGCTGTCTCTTCCCTCCAAAAAAGTATAACTCTGGTGTCATCTACGTATTTAATACATGGCCCAGTAGTCACCAATCATTTATTATAATCAGGAAAAAAACTGGCCCCAAATCTGGTTCTCTGGGGGACTCCACCACAGACTGCATCCTAAATGGATTGAAATATGTTTACCTCTGCTCATGGAACCCGTCCCTCCCAAAAAAAACATATATCCACTACCGCAAATGCAAGAGAATCTCAAATTGTTCTAGTTTTTCTTAAAAGACAGTATTGTGATCTACAAGGTTAAATACCATTCTATAACATACAAGTACTGCCCTCACAAATTCTCCATCATCCCATGCTTTTACACATAAATGTAAAAATAGCATAGCAGCCAGTGTGGTGGAACTTGCTCTCATGGAATCAACTTAATTTAAATCCAACTTTCCAATCATCATTTCTATGATCCATTTAATAATAAACCCTTCAAACATTTGTGAAATAACACTAGTTAGGGAAATCGATTGGAAATCTTTACCAATCTCACTGGGAGAGGGGCTGTTTGGGAAGGGGTATTACCCTCACTTGCTTCGACTGGCTAGGTAGCTTTTCAGTTTCAAGTGATTTATTAAAAATATTATACACCCAAGGTGCTAGTATGCTGGCACTATCCCTCCAAATCCAGTTTAGGACCACATCTTGTCCCATGATCTTATTCACTTTAGGTTTTTTTTCCAATTCCTTCACCACAGTCTCCACTGGGAGCAAATACTCATTCTGGATGTTTAGTATTTCAACAGAGCTCAGTACAAGCGGGGGTAAACTCATACTCACATCAGAAAGGGATTTGTTTAAGGTGTCTATAAACTCAAGGGGCCAGATTCACAAAAAGCAAGCGCAAAAGTTTGTGCTGCACTCCCTGTGGCAGCTGCGCTGGAAGCAACTGTGCCAATCACAGAGTTGGACAGCCTGGTGAGCAATCTATCTGTGAATAGGGGGCAAGGAGGGCAGTGCTAGGGAAACCCCATTAGCACCGCTCCCATAGCCAACCAGAAGGATGGTCTGCAGCACATATAGCACCGGAGTGCAATCCCCCTATTCACAAAGGGAGCTATGCAAATTAGGCTTGCCACTGAAAGGCAGGCCAGGTTGTCTCATGGCCCTGCCAGAAAAGACAAAGGGAGAGGGAGGGGAAGGGGGATGGGGAGGGGACTGGTGACATCAGTAGTGAGGTCAGCTAAGCATCATCAGAAGGGGGTGCTCGGGCCAAGGTTATTGGCCAGGGGTGGAGCTAGCCAGGGGTCCTTATGGGGTATATCAGGGCTGGTCACCTAGAACCCACCCACCTTTTGCTGAGTTATTCTGGAGATTTTCAGAGCCATGCACATCATTGGCAATACAGGTAAGGCACAAGGCATGGGGTGGCTAGGCCTTTGCAGGCCATGCAGCCCTGTGTTTTTCAGCTGTTGGTTAATTCTGCAAGTTTAGATAGGACTGGGCAGGGCCAGTCAGGGCAACTGTGGTATTGGGAATTTTGTAAAAAATATTTTGCTGGAAAACACAATTTGTGATGGGCTGGCTGTAGCCCAGATGCTTGGTGAATTTTGCAAGTTTAGATAGGACTGGAGCTATTGATTGGGAATTGTTTGGGCATGTTGCAGAGTAAAAAGCAATCCATAATGGGCTGGCAGTATAGCCCAGAGGTTTTAGAATCAAGGGCTAGGCAGATAGCCATGTGGTCAGGGCATCCATGCTGCACTGTGTATATGGTAGAGTTTGTTTTAGTAGAATCAATGGTTTCTGGATGCATTTGGTATGCAGGACGTAGTTTTAACATTTATTAGTTGTTTCAGTTTTGTTGAAGGAATGAGTAGCTGATCACTGTAAACAGGGCCCAGGGAAGTGGGACCAACTTTGATAGAGCTTTTGGAGCAGCGTGATTTGGGTAATAAGTGACGGCGGCCATCCATAAGGCAGGGAAGGGTGTGCTGAGCAGGTGACAAGCAAAAGACCAAAAAAAGGGGAAAAAAATAAAAACACAAAGGAAAGAGAAACCGAGTGAGTGAGTGAAGTGCTGCTCATGACTCTGGCATTGGGAGGTCCCAAGCAGGCGGGCGGCCACATGGCGGGTCGAGTTGCGAAAAGCGTCCATTGGGAGGGCTGCTGATAGTGAAGTGAAGGCAGTAAGTGGGCTGCCCTGTATAGCGGTGGCTTCCACAGTCTCATGAATGGACACACAGAACAGGGCCATTGAAATAGTGGGCAGGCAACAGCGGGAAGGACACCGGATGGAGTATGGCAGGGCCAAGCAGGCCACGTGGTGACTAGCGGTACCCCCATGGAGGGAGAAAGGAGGCACCAACTGATTGGGGGCCAAGGGGGCTGGCCTCAGGTGGAGGGGTAGACAGGGGATGATGCAGGCTACGTTGGGGGGACCCAACTGGGGACAAGAAGGGCAAGGATGCCGGCTGAGAAGTGGGCCAGGGTCACAAGGGGTCACAGTGTACCACGCAGTCCAGGTAGGCCACAGGTCGGTGGCGGGAGCACCCGTCGGGCAGACCAACTGGTGGCCAGGTGGGGCCGTAGGTTAGGTGGCCTGGTCGGGGAACAAAGAAAAAAAACACGAGGGCGGGGCGGTGTCCTAGCAGGTGAGGGAAGCCGAGGATACCAACGGGGGACCATTGGAGCAGCTGTTTGGAATGGGGGCAGCCCCCCATCCCTCTCTATGGGGATGGAATTATGATAAATGCTCAGGACTACGCAGCCAAGTAGGCCTCAGGTGGGCCATGCCCACCAGGAAGCAGAGTGGCAGACTGAGGGGCAGCCCTCTCACGTTGGGGGGGGGGGCAAGATCCGCATGGTACAAATTCTAAAAAAACAAAAAAGATAAAAAAAAAGAAAGTTTTACTACAGCAGTCAGCAAGTTCCTTAGGGGTGTCGGTTCAGCATTAGGGATCACATACTCCGATGGTAGGGGCATTGACGGAGTTTTTCTGTAAGGCATCCGCGGGATGCAATAGCGGGAGGGGCAGGTCATGCTGGCCGGATGAGGATGAGCCCTTATCACTCTCAGGGTAGTAGTTAAAGGTTACAGCATCCCAGTACAAGACCACGGCCAGGAGAACAGGGCATAGGGTGGAGTTTCCAGACCAAGCCAGGGATTTGGAGGAAGGAAATGCGGGGACACCAGTGGGTAGTTCACTGGTGCATATGCAACCTGGCCAATGGCCGCGGTGGAGCTGGGGGGGGGGTGGGGGTGCCAAGGTGGATTGCTGGAACAAAGAACAGGTACCAACAGGGCACCCAGGGGACATTTATTTTTATTTATTTAGTTTTTGTTGACCGGGTAAGTGCACTAGACAAATCCTGCCTATTTTCAGGCATGACCCGGGGGAGGGGGATACAGATGAATGCCAACTGACCTTGAACCAGATTAAGCTGTTGGTGGTATTTTTAGTGAATGAGGGAAATTTGGCCAGGACACCGGGGAAATTCCCCTACTCTTTTTGATAAGTGTCATGGGATCTTTAACATCCACCAGAACTACCACCAATCCAGGCAGATGGGACCTCGGTTTAACGTCTTATCTGAAAGATGGCTCCTCAGATGTGCAGCACCCCTCTCATGCTGCACTACAGTGTCAGTACTGGGATATTAACCCAAATGTCAGATATGGGAACTGAACCCACGGCCCTCTGATCTCCCGGCCTCAGAGGTGAGTGTGCTACCTGCTGAGCCACTGACACTGACATGACATGACATGATGTGGGCCTTTCAGTACCACTCTTCCAATAGGGGTGGCAGTGAAGGGGTACCCCACCAGGCAACTGGGGGCATAACAGGTGCCAGGGCCCCCACAGAGAAGGGCCCCTTTAACTCCACCCCACCAGAAGGAGTTTGGGTGGGCAACTGGGTAGAGCCATTGAAGGGGGAGTCAGGCATATGCCACTGGCAAGGGAGCCCATTGGACGGTTTGGGGGCAACTGAGGCCTGTGGGAGTAGGCATCGAGACACTTACAGTCTTGCTTTCTTCCGCCAGTAGTATCATAACATACGACGATAGCACCAAGGAAGACCCTGTTGTCCAGCGAAAAGGTGATGGAGGAGGTGGCAAAGTTAATGGGCCAGATGACCAAATTGGTGGCAGTGGCCAAGCAGAGAGATGCAGAGGAAGAGGCACTAAAGAAGCGGAAGGAGCCGGATAAATGCCCAGGAAAGGGGAAGACCAAGAAGAGGCCCAGAAGGGTGGGACCCAGCCCAACACCCTCCCCAGCTCCAGTGCCTGTGCTGGAGCCGGAAGAGGAAGGCCCAGACGGGGGTAAGGATGGAGTAGATTTCTCCAACGAGGGTGATCTAAAAGAATATTTACAGGGGCTGTTGGGGGACATGGGTGACCCTGGGATAGAAAAGATGTAACCCTGGATCTCATGGCCATCAAAAGTAAAGAGGACAAGGGGGGCAGGGGGCTGGGAGCAAACCAGGGTACAAGAAGTTGTATGAGGGGCCCCCGGGTTTTACGTTGCGGGACCACATACTCGCCTCACTCAAAGACAAGATCTGGAAGGGAGAGTACATGGACATCTTCGGCCTGGTGGATGAAGACACTGCCACGAAGGATGAACAGAAAGAGACGGTGGGAAAGTTAGAGATAGCAGTTGCCCTGGTGGTTGTGGGCCAAAAGGCGGAGGAAGCAAAGTATAAGAGCAAGACCATTGATAACTGGCAAGCAGGGTTCATCATCTACAGTGAACTGGTGTTGGAAAAGCAGCCAGACCTGGCTGTTCCCCTGCTGACTTATACAGCAATCATTAGGGATATTTACAAGGCTAAGTTAGGATATGAGTGGTTGAAGTACGACAAGGCTGTCCGGAAGTGGATGGCAGCAAAAGGGGACTTGAGGTGGGACTGCATTCATTCAGAGCTATGGGTGTGGACCCTGTTTGGACAAGTGGGGGGGTGGGGGAGCAGGAGAAGCAAAGCCCACCAGCCCTGGGGACAAAACCTGTTGGGGTTTAACAAGATGTCCTGCACCTGGGCTAATTGTAAATTCAAACATGTCTGTTCAAAGTAGCAGGGAACGTATTTGGCATCTAACTGCAAGCAAAGGGGGATGGAGCAGGGCATGGTGCAGTATCAGAACCAGCCCTTTCTGGGGGCTGTGAAGGGGGGGCCTGGTGCAGGGATGGGGGGACACAGGGGGGGGTTACAGAACTCCAACCACGGGTGGAACTAATGGAGATGAAGGGGGCAGTGGGGATGCACGCCTGGCATGCACACCCATCGACATAGAAGTGGTAGAAGCATGGACCAGGACTACCCAAATGCAAAGAGGGTGGAGCCTGCTTCCAGGAAGGTTTCCCAGAAGGGTTTTCCACTAGGTTTCCAAGGGGTGGGGCGGGGATGAGGGCCAAGAACCTCGGGTCAGTGAAAGGGAAGGAAGAGGTGGTGTGGTTAAAAATACAGAAGGAGGTTAAGGCGGGGCGGGTAGAGGGGCCACTGGCAGTGCTGCCTTGTCACAACTTCAGGGTGTCACCTTTGGGAGTGGTGCCCAAGAAACAGAAGGGGGAGATTCGACTAATCCACTACCTCTCATACCCAGAGGGGAAGTCGGTGAATGAGGGCCTACCGGAGCACCTTAGGGCAGTTTTCTACACCTCATTGGAACAGCCAATAGGACTGATCAGGGCAGTGGGAAGGGGAGTATGCCTAGCAAAGACAGACATAGAGTCAGCATTCTGGCTATTGCCCATCAGCCTGGCGGATTAGGACTTTTTGGGTTTTCAGTTCAAGGACAATCTCTAACTTTGACAAGGCAATGCCAATGGGATGTTCAGTGGCCTGTTCGACATTTGAGGTATTCAGTTCCTGGGTGCAGTGGGTATTCAGAACAAGATATGGGCACAAGAGGGTAGTGCACTACCTGGATGATTTCCTCTTCATAGGGGAGGCCTGGGTGGAAACGCAGGGTATGTTGGAGGATTTCAAAGGGATGTGCAGGTATATAGGAATACCTCTGGCACAGGGGAAGATGAAGGTCTGGCACGCATTTTGGAGTTTCTGGGGATAGAGGTGGACATGGAGCAAGGATATTTCCACCTCCCTAGAGATAAGGTATCTCAGCTCAGGGGGCTACTGGTGCAAGTAATAGTGGGGAGGAGGAGGGGTGCTGCTGCTACTGGGACACCTTATATTTTCCTACAAGGCCATCAGCCTGGGCAGTGCATTCACCAGAAGGTTGGGAAGGGCTACAGGGAAAGCTAAGCAGCCTCATTACTGGGTGGACATTACAAAGGGCATTTGAGAAGACTTTAAGGTATGGGAAGAGTTTTTGGAAAACTGCAATAGGGTAACATTTTGGCAAAATGAGTGGGAATACAACACTGACTTGGAGTTGTATACTGATGCTTCGGGAGCATTGGGAATGGGGGCATATTTCAAGGGAAAATGGATGTTGGAGGCATGGCCGGCCCATTGGAAAGCAGGTGGGGTGTTGAAGGACATCACGTTCTTGGAAATATTTCCAATCTGGGTGGCCTTGGAAGTATGATGAAGCAGGATGCGGGGTAAGCGCATCCTCTTCTGGTGTAATAATAAAGGGGTGGTAGAAGTTATTAACAGGTAAGGTGGGAGGACAGAGACTGTGGGCAGGCTGTTGTGGCCCACGGTGTTGCTGGGACTGCAGTTGAATTTATCTTTCAAAGCACAGCATATTGAAGGGATCAAGAACGAGGTGGCTGACAATCTTTCCTGTTTGCAGATTGGAAGGTTTCGGGACCTGGCGCCACAGGTAGCAAACACACAGGACCAGGGTCCCAGACTGGCTGTGGGAGATTGAAGAGATACAACCAGGGCACTGTACCAGGGAGATTGGTCAACCAACACCTTGAAGGCCTATGAAGGGGGCTGGGTGATCTTCCAGAAGTTCAGGAGTTGACATGGGTGGGATAAGGAGGAGCTGGCCTAGGACAAGCAGGTGAGATGGTTCATAGTAGAAAGGTGGGAAATGGGGGGATGACACATGCTGCAATGGTGGTGCATCTAGTGGGCATAAGCTGGGTTTGCCAGGACAGGGGTTGGTTGGATGTTGCTGGCTGCAGGATGGTCAAGAGGATGGTCTCAGGGTGGCAGAGAGGGCAAGGGCAATGGACGGATCGGAGGCGGCCCATTAAGGGACAGCTGTTGGTCAAGGTGTTGGGGTGACATGGCATGTGTGCACCTCGGCACAGGAAGCTTGTTTTTTCAGGACAGTTTATGCAGTCATGTCAGCAGGGGCTTTTTTTGGTGGGGGAGGTGGTTGCTCCTTGGTTATTAAGCTGGCCAGGTCTAAAATGGACCAGAGCAGGTGAGGGACCACAGTGATACTACTATGGCAGCCGCAGGCCTTATGTTGTGTGGAAGCAGTCATGGAGGAGTACAAGGGCATGCGGGGGTGGCCGGGGGGGCCTTGTTCTGCCACAGGAGATGGCTCCCCAGTCATCAGTTTTCAAGTAGGGACAGTGCTCAAGAAGGCCTTAGCATTTATTGGGGAGGATCAGGGGGGTTTCGCCCCCCCACTCATTCCAGATTGGGGCAGCCTCAGACGCAGCTGAAAAGGGTTTTTCGGTGGAAGAGGTGCTGGAGGCCCAATTACTATAAGAGATATGTCAGACAATGATGATCAGCAACTCACCCCATTTTGTTTTTCCTGTGGCAGGTTTCAAAGAGGAAAATCTGGATAGTGAGGCATTCATTCGTCTATTGAGCAGAGCGGTTTGTGGCCACCACAGACAGAAGGACACAATTAGGTAGCAATACAGAGCACACTAAAGTGCAGTGGAAGGGCATCAGGGGCATGAGGTGGGCCCAGCTACTGCCTCTATTGGAGGAGCTAAGTGTGTAATGGGGCAGGCCGGATTGCATCATCATCCATTTGGGGGGCAATGACTTGGGGGGCCTACCATGGGGAATGCTGGGGCAGGTTATAGTGGCTGATTTAGAGTGAAGGGTTGGTGGCTGGGTGTGACCATTGGCTGGTCCGAGATCATGTCCCGTAGGGTATGAAGAGGGGCTAAGGATGTCAGATTAATTCAAAAGGTAAGGAAGTGCCTGAACAGGAGGGTAGCAAGGGCAGTGATTGAGATGGGGTGAGTACACATCCAACACGTGGACATCGCGTTTGACCAGGCAGGTGTATATAAATCAGATGGGGTGCATTTGTCAGAATTCAGGATGTACCAGTTTCTGAGGCCATTTGGGGAGTTGGTGGGAGATAGCTAAGTGGGGTTTTAGGTTCTAGCTCACAAGGGGGGATCCCCACCATTCTTTGCAAGCTGGAGGTGGGGCAGTGGAAAAAGGAAGATGGAAAGTGGGGGATAGGTCTAGGTGCCAGATTCACAGGGTCCAGGCCTGAAGGGGGAGACCTGGGAAAAAGGGTGAACTGGCCTGGTTCTGGTGATGGAGAAGGGGGCTGGATTAAGAGTGTCTGGACTCTGAAGCACAGGAAAATGAGAAGCATCAAGGATGAAGAGAAGGCCGGAGGGAAGAAGAGATGTTGGACATATTATGTTGTATTGTGATTGAATTATGATCATTGGGATGTAAATATTATCTTCATGCCAAAATAAATATTTGACAGTGAGCAGCCAAACCTAGAAGTTATTGCATGGATTCATTTCTGGGAGGGGTTCAGGGGACAATTAGGCTTGCTACTAAAAGACAGGCCAGGTTGTTTCATGGCCCTGCCAGAAAAGACAAAGGGGAGGGGGAGGGGGGAGGGGACTGGTGATGTCAGCAGTGAGGTCAGCCAAGCATCATCAGAAGGGAGGGGCTAGGGCTGAGGCCATTGGCCATTGACCAGGGGGCAGAGCTATGCCAGGGGTCCTTATGGGATATATCAGGGCTGGTTGCCTGGAACCAGCCCTCTTTTTGCTGAATTATTCACCCACCCACTCACCCTTGCAAGGAAGGCTCTGGGGACACAATAGTTGGCACATCGATAATGGGTACAGGGCTCCGAAGGATGTCCTGTGGGCTCTGGGCATGGGGCATTGATATGGTGCTGCAGGTAGGCAGCAGGGCAGCAGGTGATCCCAGATGCTGGAAAGAGCCTTGGCAGGGGTCAACGGTGCCCAACAAGATGAAGAAAAAGGGAAAAAGGAAGAGGGGGAGTGGGGGGGAAGGAGGCCAGAAAAGGGGGGGAGCGGGAGGCAGCACATGCTGAGTACAAGGAACCCAGGTGCGGTATTAAGGCGGGGAGGGGGGATAGGTCTAGGTGCCGGATTCACAGGGTCCGAGCCTGGAGGAGGGAGGCCCAGGAAAAAGGGTGAACCAGCCTGGTTCTGGTGATGGAGAAGGGGGCTTGATTAAGAGTGTCCGGACCCTGAAGCACAGGAAAATGAGAAGCATCATGGATGAAGAGAAGGCCGGAGGGAAAAAGAGATGTTGGATATATTATGTTGTATTGTGACTGAAGTATGATAATTGGGATGAAAATATTATCTTTGTGCCAAAATAAATATTTGCCAGCAAGCAGCCAAACTTAGAAATTGTTGCGTGGATTCATTTCTGGGAGGGGTTTAGGGGATGATGCACATTTGTTGGGCTATGTGCACGGTTCCTCATTCTGTGCTGGCAAGAAGGAGGACTGTTTCTGTGTAATTTGTCCCCCTCAAATAGAATAAAATTGATTAAATAAAATGAAGGAATGCAACAGACCTCTGTCAGGTATGTTTGGCCCTAGATCAAAAAAGGTGGGTCCCCCCAGTGATTTTGTTCCATTTCTCACACTGTTTGGTTCACATAGGAGTAGTCAGGAAAAGCAAAGTTCATCTTTCAGGCAACATCACCAGGCTCTGGACTTTCACCTACTGCAGAATGTTATCACGATTTGCAGCCAAGGTGGTGACCATGAGACTAGTAAGTAGGCATTCTGAATGAGCTTGGGCCCATCTGGGATTGATGCAGTGTACTTTAATTAATGTCACTGAGTGTGCTAGTTACAAAGCCTTTATTATCCATTGCTCCAGCACAGTAACACAGTCACCCCCCCTGCACATTTTGGGACACCGAGTAACCATACATTAAGAGGCTGTAGTTTTCTCCAGTTGTTCAAGCAGGGAGCATAACATATTCTGCTCCTTCATGAGAGATGTTGCTGTAACCAAGGTCTTGCCGCCTGTCGCTGCTCAATCTACCACTTAACTTGCCATTTTCCCACTTTATTTTCCATCACCAATAACCATCCTGAAGCTAACTTTAGGTCCTTGTTCATCTTTTGAAGGGAGTACATTGAAGCTGCAATGGCCTTCTGCAATGAGTCGAGTGTCCCAGAGAGCTCAGCAGTGCAGGAGGATGGCTGTGGGTCTGCAGCTCCTGACTGCCCACTCCTTCCAGGCTGATGATCTGCCTTTGCTGTTGTTCTTTGGCAACATATCTCCTAAAAAGACTGATCAGAACATAGGCAATAGATAACACTGCAAGTGTACAGAAAAAGATCAAAATTTAGCTGCAGAAAATGTTATGTTAATTTGAAAAGCAATGCAACATTTATGAGCTCACTGGAGCACATGATATCCATGAGATTGCTGGCTCTGCCACTAGTCAGTACTTTTAATAGCAAGTACAATCTGTCTTGTGCTTATATCAGGCACTGTGCTTTGCCTTACACAAAGTACCACAACTGTCACACTCTGTGTCTCTGGCCCATAGCTTATTTTGTGTATAGCCTGCAGGACATACACGAGGTACCAGATCCTCCAAGCACAGTGTGTGTCCCACCACATGCTTTGTGCATGGCCCTGTGGTTCATTCACAAGGTATCAAACACACATTTTCACAGATAAAATATACAACTTAAAGACCATTTGTAAAATAGCAACTTTGTTCTGCAATACCTGCACTAAAACCAAATCCATCTAAAAAAAATGTAAAACCTCATTTTGAAAATGAACAGACGGTCCATCTGTAAACTTGAAGCTGTTGCAGTGCAACAACTGCACAAAGGTTATTTGCAAAAACATGGCAAAAGAGCTTTAAACAGATTAATAAAATCCATCAGTGAAAACACTTTTTTCAGTTAGTGTGCAAATGTGATCTTCACATGTGCAGTGAAGAAAAGTCTATTTTTAATCTTAACATTCCCATTTTGCAACCTGTCTTCTAAATTTCAACATTCTGCTAGATATCCATCCCCCTAATGACCATTCAAGTGTCATTTTTATGTTTGCTTGCACACATGTGCAAGAAACATAGTGCCATCATCCAAGTTTCCGGAGGTGTGTCACCCCCTCCTCCAATTCAGTCAGTGTGTTGGCAGGCGCAGCCCCTGTCCACCAATGCATACTGGAGCTGTCTATGACAAGCTCCAAAATGCAGTGGCATACAGTTGAAAGGGGGAGCTACACTTCAGTGAGCAGCGATAAGATATTGTCTGCTCATGCGCAGCTCCCCCTACACACACACACACACACACACGTGCACGCATACTGCATGCTGCCCCCAGCACACACTCTATAGCCGTGGTGGTGCCCAATCCCCAATGGCTGTGCTACCCCCCAAAGCCTTCTGATACCACGCTGGGTAGCCCACCCCAGCGTGGCAAGTGCTCATATATAGCAGCCAGGGGTGCCCAATCCCTGTTGGCTTCACTGTCCTCCCCAAAGTACGGGTGCCACGCTGGGAGCCACCCCAGCGTGGCAAGCGTCCGCGATCGTCTTTAAAAAAAAACACCTGTAAAGCAAAAGCGGTCCCACGCAGTCTCAGCCCCCTCCCACAACCCTCACCCACCCACTGTGCACCTGCCTCCTCCACACCCCTCACCCACACTTACCTCTGGAGCATAGTGCGGCGATCTTCGTGTGGACCGGGAACACGTCTGCACTCTTCAAAGCCGACTGCGAACTGAGGAAATGCGGTAAACTGTATAATGGCCTAGATAGGGGTTTTCAACTTTATTGCATATCTCAGGCATTTTGGGAATTTTGCAAATTTTAAACATGGGTTTTGGGACCCCTCCTCATGAATTCTTGCACTGTCATGGTACTCTGGGGCCCAAAGGGTGTTTGCAGCCACTGCATGAAATCACCTTTCCAGAATGATTAACGAGAAATGACACTGCCAGTGTTCATAAGGTGGGCTCTCAAAAGACTATTTTGAAAATTTGGTGGAAAAATTCCTAAAATGACTGTATTTACGATGCATTGCGCGGTTCCTACACAGCGCTCGTAAGTTTGTGAAATTTCAATATTTTACTCCAGATTTTCAGCATTGCCATTTTACCACACCTTCTTATGAGCAGTACAGCTGTCTTTTTACATCTCACCCAAAGCGTGTTTCCGCCCATATGGCGCTACAATGGCACAGTCGGTCTGCGAAATCAATGTATGGGACACATTAAGAAAATCACAGAGGCGCTGTTCATGAGCAGAGGTCTTAAATGGCTATGTTGAAATTTGGTGAAAAAATTCCTAAAAATGACTGTTTCTGGCGATAGATTGCGCGGTTCCTATGCGTACTCGTAAGTTTGCAGATTTAATATTTTCACTCCAGATTTTCAACATTGCCATTTCAATACACTTCCTTATGAACAATTACAGCTGCCATTTTCATATGTCACCCAAAATGTGTTTTCGCACATGTAGCGCACAATGGTGCTGTTGGTGTGCGAAAGCAATGTTTGTGACAGATTAAGAAAATCACAGTTACACTGTTCATGAGCCAAGGTCTTAAAATGGCTATGTTGAAAATTTGGTGACAAAAGTCCATAAAATGACTGTGTTATGAGTGAGCATTGCTCAGTTTCCACGCACCCTCGTAAGTTCATGACTTTGTAATATTTTCAGTCCAGATTTTCACCAGTGGCATTTTTCCACATTTCCTTATAAACAGTACAGCTGTCATTTTCCACAACATGGCCAAAGTGTGTTTTCACACTTTCAGCACAGAGATGCATGGTCGCTGTGGGAAATCATTGTTCCAGACAGATAAAGAAAATCACAGTGACACTGTTCATGATCGGAGGCACCAAAGTGCCTGAGTTGACAATCTGCTGTAAAAAATCCCCAACCTAATTATATTACAGGTGTGCATTGCACAGTTTCTATGTACGCTCGTCACTTCACCATTTCTTTTAATATTTTTACTGCAGATTTGCAACATTGCCATATTTTACACCTCCCCATGAACAGTACAGCTGTCATTTTTTACATCCTGTTCGGAATGTTTTTGCACCTGTGGTGCTAAATGCCGTAGTTGCTGTGCATAAGCAGCTTTCGGCTAACAAACTGATATTCCCCCTGTTCATGAGGTGGGGTCACAAAAAAAACCATGTTGAACATTTGGAGTGAAAATACCAATGAATGCCTGAGGTATTAGGGTTTCCAACCATAACGCCCAACCCTGTAGAGAATGACAGGCATCAGGGATGTGACTTGGGATTCTTGCCTGTAATGCTTATACCATTCCACACCCTGCAGCCAGTGAGAGGCATCGAGGTAAACCTTGGACTCTTTGGCCCCAAAGTTCACCCCATTCTCCTATCGCTGACCATCTCACCATATTTTCTAATGGAATGGGGTGTGCATAAGGGCCAAAGACCCCAAGGAACACCGTGACACTTGTCAGTGTCTGCAGGGTGGGGTGTGGTGAAATGGCATGGTCGTTATGCCTGACGACCCAAAGGCACACCCCAATGCCTGTCACTCTCTGCAGGGTGGTGGTGGGTTGGCTTCAGTTCAATACTTCACTGCCATTCCTATTACGCAGCTCTGTAACTTCTACACTACCACTGCCAATGCCAGCAAGCAAACATTCGGCATTGACAAATGCTTGTTCAAATCCTTCCTGTTTAATCATCACTGACTGCAGGACTCCTATTTTAGCAGGTGCAATATTTTGAAAGCTATGTTGTCACTGATGAATTCTGACACCAGTCAGTGTCAAAATGCATCTGTGTGTAAAATAAAAGAAATGGTGCACACACTGGCATTGAGTTGTTACTCAGCATCAGTGTGTACACCGTTCTATATTCTAGCTCAATCAGGTGCCATTGGGTTGCACATTTGGGGGGGTGACTGGTATGCACAATATTTTTGTAACTATTTCAAAGTTCATCTGTGACAGTGTGTGCATGGTGAGTTAAGAGTGGCATGTGAATTGGCCTTATCAGAGAAAATGTTCTTATATTTTAAACTTGTTGCCACTTCCTAGTACAAAAGCACTGAAACAAATTTCTCCAAAATCGCCAGGTTCTGATGCCTTTTGCCGGAATACATGCTGTGTAAATTTTTTGCAGCACTGTTGCAAAACTGAACTTTGTTGGCAAATTGTTAACAAAGTGCCAGACTTTCTACAATGTGTAGTGTGGGCAAATTAACATTTGCAAGCAATTTACAGTACAAAGTGTATTTTGTTTTTTGAGTTTAAAAACTTTGATTATACAGTATAAGAATGTCTTTCCCTTACGTCAGATTGTGTGGTATTTTATTAAAATGAATTCCACTTGAATAGGTCCATAGGGATTTATTTAAGCATCTAATTTATGTAGTGGCTAAAGGTGACTGTATCCATATGAGAGCTGGACCTTTAGGGACATCTAGTGGCTGCTCTTCTCTTTCATTTTGCCTTTTTAGATACTTTCTACCATGGTGACTGCAATGTACAAGAAAGAGAAAGGAAGGTCTAACTGTGCTACATGGATGAATTGTTTGCACAAAAGGAAAAAATATGGACTTAAATGAACACTTTTTATTGTGTTTATGAGTTTTGTGCACTAGCGGGTGTTTAATGAGTTTATGAATTAGTTCTATGCAAACACACAGCTCACCCAATCCCTGCAGAGCACATGGGAATATGCAGATGAACTGCACTTAAATAAGGGGGTAATGACTAGTTCATGCTACCTCTGATGAAGCCCCTAATTGGCTGGGGTGAAACATTAGTTTGGCAGCAGTTACCAAGTCTGTTGTTCCTTACTAGCAGTTTTGTGCCGTCACTTGCTTTTTTTGTCACAAAATAAATCATATTAGAGGAATTTACTGAAATAGTGCCTTTTGTGTGACCGGGACAAGTGGTGAGTGCTGTTCTATCTTGTGTATTGAAATGGCAGAAAGAAGTTAGAATTAGAAAATAACCCACCTGATTGAAAACCCAATACTATAAGTTAATAGGGCCTCCGGTGGGGGTCTCTTATGGTGTAAAAGATTCTGGGCTGGATACTCAAACTGCGCCATTCTGTGGCGCAAGCCCTTGTGCTGCTCAAAAAAGTTGTGCAGGGGTGTGGCCGGGGCGATATTCAATGGAGTTGCGCTATTGAGCAACTCTTTTGAATATCGCCCTCCCCCAGCCACAGCTACTGTGCATGGCGCAGTGGAACTTGCGCCACATGAAGTGGTCAGAGTGGAGCATTCAGATGCGGTGGCACAGGTTCCATTCGCCATGCGCAAATCTGCGATATTCAAAAGGTGACATGCAAATGGGGCCATAATTTATGCAAGATGCACGGGGAGCCATTTGCATCTAAATACAGCCCTATTTGCATGCCTTTGGCATGCAGGTGCGCCGATCCCCGACGACTTGTGCCTGGCGCCCTACCAGGCAGCAGCCATTGGGGACCGACGCCCCCTGCAGCCCGATCGCGGGCATAAAGTAAATCCCCCACTGGCCCGATCATGGGCGCAATGTAATTAACCCCCGACCAGCCCGATCATGGTGAGAACTCACCCCACCCTGACTAGCCCGATTGCAGCAGAACACACTTCCCCACCCCTGAGTAGCCCGATCGCAGGCAGAACACACTCCCCCACCCCTCAGCTAGCCCAATCGCAGGAAGAACACACTCCCCATGCCCGACCCAGCCCAGTGGGGCAGAACACACTCCACACCCCACAACTGGCCCCAATCATGGGCAGAACACAATCCCCACCCTCACTAGCCCAATCGCGGGCAGAACACACTCCCCCACCCCCACTAGCCCGATCATGGGCATAAGGTCAACCCCAAAGTCCAATATCCCTGGTGATCTAGTGGCCCCCACCCATCCCACCACGGAGCCCACCACCCAGCTCCCCATCCAACCGCGCAGGCACCTACCACCTGCCACCCGCGCCCGCCGCCCACTGACTGACAGCTCGGTGGGGCTGCACACCCGATGGTTCAGACCAAGAGCCAATGGGTGTGCAGCTCCATCTCTAAGGCAGTCAGATATGCGAATGGGGTGTTGATCAACCAGGACCAGTGGACCTGCCTGCCGATTGCTGGATAAGTACATAAATAAAATTCATCAATATCCCTGGTGGTCAGTGGACCTCCCACCCCACCGCCCACTGAATCCCACTGCCCGTTCCCCCTCGGTCAGTGGTGGGTGCAACACCCACCATCTGCTGCCCGCCGCCGCTGACTGACACATTTAGTAGGGCTGTCGCCCGATGGTCCACAGCGTGAGCCAATGGGCTTGCAGCTCATACTATCAGACACATTTCAGATATGTGGAATGGATCCCATTCATATGTGTCTAGATAATAAAATATGACCCAGGGCACTACTGCGCCTGTTGGCTCATGGTGAATAACGGCCGTTACGGCCTACTGATAGTGTCAGTCTGCAGGCGGCAGCGGCAAACGTGAAGTGCTACCGCTGACCGCGAGGCCGTGGCATTCAGTGGGTGGGTGAGTGAGGCTCCTGGACCACCAGAATGATTCTGTTATGTGCTTAGCCAGCAATTGGGCGGGCAGTTCCACTGGACCACCAGGGATGATAGGGATTTTATTGATTTACTCAGCCCACGATCGGGCTGTGGAGTACATTGCCAGCTGCAGGGGGCATCGGTCCCTAACAGCTGCTGCCTGGCAGGGTGTCAGGTGCAAGTCGTTGGGGATCGGCACACCTGCAAGCAAATGGGGCCATAATGATATGCAAATGGCCCCATGTGCACCTTGCATACATTATGGCCCCATTTGCATGTCAACTTTTGAATATCGCGGTTGCTGCACCTTGCACAATGGAACTTGCACTAGCGCATCCCCATGTTCCACTCTGGCCACTGGTGCTGGCATAGTGCCACTGCACCATGAGCATTGCGGGTGGCCAGGGTGAGATAATCAATGCTGCTGAGCCATGGCACAGCTCCGTTAAATATCATCCAGTCCACACCCCTGTGCAGCCAATTTGAGCTGCATCTGGGCTTGCACCACAGCCTGGCGCAGTTTGAATATCTGGGCCCAAATGTTCAACATAGTCTTCCTATGACCCCACCTCATGAACAATATGACTATCATTAGGCACATCCTGCCCAAAATGTGAATTCTCCAAGTGACCGTGAAATCACCTTTCTCCTGGGAGTTGCATAATGACAACCATGTTGTTCAAGAGGTAGGGTCCCCAAAAGGCCCTGTTGAAAACTTGGGATCAAAGTATCAAAAAATGGTTAAGTTACACATACAAGTTGAAACCCTTGTTGAAATACATTGAACTGCATTTACCTTAGTTTCTCATATTGCAGTTGCTGATTCCAGCAACAAGAACTGTCTTCAGTTGGAGAGTGGATCTTGAACCTGGGACCTATTCAGCTGAGTGAGGGTGTGTGGTGCTGTACTTGGGGGTGTGAGGTGGTGGGTGCTGAGTGGGAGGTGGGGGTGGGGGAGTTGATCAGCCAGGGACCATTTTATGTGTTAAAAAAAACACATCAAGGATGGTTTTCTTTATTTCAGGTTACTTTTACAGCATCTGCGGGTGGGGAGAGTACCACTAGACACTAGGACAATATATGTCATGAAGGGGGACAGTGATCGGTGGGTGGGGGTGCCACTAGACACCAGGGAGATATATCTTATTTAATGGAGACCACAATCAGGTGGGTGGGAGGTGCCACTAGACACCAGGGAAACAAAAAAATAGGGAAATACAGATCAAAGGGTGTGGGTGCCACTAGACACCAGGGAAATGAAAGGGTATGGGTATTGGAGGGTAGGGATGTCACAAGACACTAGGGAAAACATTACAGTACCAAGGATGGCTATCAGAAACACAAGCAAGTATTCTCAAGTCATGAAAAAGGATCCTTTTTCGTGACTCATAATACAAAAAAGGATTCTTTTTTTCATATTATGCAGTCATGAAAAAGGATTCATAATAGTAAAAAAAAAAACATTTCCAGGGCATGTCTATAGCTGTGAAGTGCAGATTACACCTAAGGGGGTTCCAATCACACAGATAGATGTGTTGGTGTCTCTAAATGATGGCAGTTGTATAGGTTTTGAAATTTTTTTTAAACATGGACACAAGATTGCACAAACAAAAAAGGAAGATTCTGAAATGAAACAGGATTACTTTTTTGTTTCATGCAGCTATCCTGACGTGCTTAATTAGTATGCTCAGAAATGATTTTTTTTCAAATTTTAAAAATGCAATAACTTTCCAATGACTTATTATTTTTTCACCAGACTAGCAAAAGCCACATCTGTTTGCTAGTCTCTTTCTGCACTGAAAATTTCAGACCAAGATTGCAAACCGTCAGGGCTATAGGCAAGTTCAAATAAAAAAAACAGCAGTCAATGAGCAAAAAAAAAATGCCTTTTCAACTCTCCAAAACATGGAAACTGCACATTTGTCTGAAATATAACTTGCCACATCCAGAGATCTAACCTGGGCAACAGTGTATACAAATTTTCATGCAAATCTGTTAAACAGTTGCAAAGTTATTAAAGTGCCAAATTTGTGATTTAACATTGATGTGCCTACTCAACCCTAATTGTAGGGGCACGACTGTGCCCCATAATTCATTGCAAAAAACTTCATTAATGCACTACAGTAGTTAGAAGTTAAAGTAGCGAAAGTAGAAAGTGGTGAGGGTTTCCAACCCTGACACCCCACCCTCTGGGCAGCAACAGGCGTGGGGTGCCATGGGATTGTCAGCCTCTAATGTTCACCCCATTCCATGAATAAACAAGCTGTGATTGATACAGTATTTAAAAATAGGGTGAGTATTGGGGTTGACAACCCAAACACCCCTACTATGCTACCTATGTAAAATAAGCTTAGGATAATAGGGTTAGAAACTCTAATGCCACATTTTCCTACTTTTGTCATTTTAACCTTAACCAGTCCATTAACTAAGTTTTTTGCAATGTATTTCCTTACTTTTTGACATAGTATAATTACATCCTCATTTGCCTGTGGGAGTGCAGGTCTTTCTGGGCCCTGTGCTCTCATCCATAAATACTTTTTGAGATAGTGTAATTGTATCCTTATTTATCTGTGGGAGTGCAGGGTCCATATGTACTGTGCAAGTGGAGGGCCCTCTGGATCCCTTACTTCTGATTTTACCAAAACTGCAACCAGATTGTCACCATAGACTTCTTATTACCCCACATCATGAACCCAGTACTAAAAATGTCCAAATCCCCGCCCAAATGTGATTCCATGCCACCGCAGCCTCATTCCATGCCAAAGGTGCACAAAGATAGTTTTGCCAGGATTTGAAAAATGACAACTGTCACATTCATGAGGTAGTGGAGGATGGAGCGGGGCTAGGAGTGAGGGAGGGGGGTAGTCTTGTAGGCTGCGGGCACTGGGAGTGGTGTTCTCCAGGGGTGGACTGAAGAGCTGCTGCTATACTGACAAGGATGGAGGGGACCAGAGAAGGCAAATGGGGAGGATGATTGCAGTGGAAGCAGAGGACCAAAGGGAAGTAACTATCCTTGGGTATTGTTTGCCTTTTTTTCTGTGTGTGTTTAGTACAGTCTGGGGTGGTGGTGTTTACTTTGTCCAGCAGGGAGATAGAAAGAGCCGTGCATAGTGCTAATTGCATTGTCTGGGAGAGGGTGCTTGTTTAGTCCAGCAGGGAGAGATTGAAATACGGGGCTTGGACCATGGTTGCTGCATACATTATTTCTTGTGTTTCCTTTCTTAGTTTTAGCTGATGGGGAAGTTGGAGTTCTTTCATCCAGCAGGGAGAGAGGAGTTTACGGGGATTTGATCAGGGAAAGCAATGGGAGGCAACTAGAGCATGAGGGCTGCTGGAAGGGGGTGTTGTGAGTAGAATAGGGTGTGGAGTCTGCTCCATCACCAATACAGGCAGGATCGAGGGAGGCAGCCATGCGGGAAGGACCGAAATGCTTTGGTGCTGAGGGGTGATAGACTCTCACAAGAGTCTCGAGCTCTAATCCCAACCTTCCCTATCCCACCCTCCCCAGATACTCCAGTTATATGGGGGTGTAGGAACTTGGCCATTGATGGCTGCTACATTACTTTTGGATTACTATTGGTGGACAACACAACTAGGTGCAGTCACTAGGGTTCCCAGCTCAGCAATCAAGACAGTGAATACCTGAGTGTATTAAGGTGTAGGTATCCCATTAATCAGAGGAAGGGTGCACTGCAGGTTAGGGGAGGTACGCTTGTAGGAGGTGCTAAGGGCACCATTAATAATAATAATAATAGTAATAATAATAAAATGTTATTTATTAAGTGCCTTATCAACAACCAAAGCACCTCACAATTCATAAATAAACACACCTTAATATACTAACAGACAAAAATAAGACAGCCGTTAAAAAAGAGAACATCAATTAATAAAATCAGCTATATCAATTAACACTCACTGGTATGCAAGGGGTATAGTAACATAGAAGTTGGGAATGCAGCAGTACAGGGAGGGACAACTAGTGAGTGGAACAGCTATAATGGGGAAGAGGGCAGTATGGGGGCAGCAGGGAATGGCACCATGGGTAGAATAGTAGGCTGCAATGGGTGTGGGGCAGCTATTGGGATGAACATATTATGTAGACTAGTAGGGTGTCCAATCTGCCACAGATTAAGGAGGCTGGAGGAAAGACTGCAGTGGCTTGATAGTGAGCTGAAGAGGGTGCTGGCAGAGAGTATGAGAAAGGGGCCAGGAGGGCCTCTCCCAGGGGGTAACAGGAGGGCGCATCAGGAGAAGGACATTAGGTTGAAGAGGGGACAGGGAGGGAGTGCAGGTTCACATCTGATAGGGGGTCAAGCATTGAAGGCAGGTCAAGGGACAGGGGGAAGAAGCCAACACAGGACAATACAGGGGTGGCAGGCAGCAGGTTTGCAGTGCTGGCAACAATTGTGGAAGAGGAGGAGTTAGGGGAACACCAGGAGAGGGAGATGGGGGAAGGGAAATGGAGTGCAAAGGGGGCAGGCAGTTGGAGGAGGATAGCAGGGGCAGGGGAAGAGGGGCACAGCTAAAAAGGAAAGTGTCATCAGCAGGGGGGTAGAAGAGAGGGGCAGTGCTGATAGGTCAGAAAAAGGGTGCATAGCTAAAGGGGACAGGGGCCAAGGGGACTGAGAAGGTGGACGATAGCATGAGAGCAAGGGGATGGGGAACACAGGTCGGGGAGGGTGGGATCATAGGGGAGACGTGTAGTGACATAAATGGGCAAGGAAGGGCAGATATTAGTAATGTACAAGGAGGTAAAGGGGGAGGGGTGGAATGGGGCAGGGGGAGGGGTGTGCTAGTGGTGGGGGACTCCATACTGAAAGGGATCAGATGGGGCAGTAAGGGGAAAGACAAAGTCTAATATGGCTTGAGATTATTCCCAGGTTGATGGCAGGCTGGGCAGGGCAGGCCATTCTCAAATGCACAAGGAGGGGATGGAAGAAACTGCATGTTGTGGTGCACATGGGTGCGAATGACCTGTCAGGGGAGACAATGCAGGTAGTAAAGGGGAAATTCGAGGAATTGGGAAAGATCTGCGAGGAGATGGGGAAATCAGTGGCCTTCTCGGAGGTGCTTCCAATACCCTGTGCAAGTACTGCGAGAAAGTGAAGGATAAGGGAGTTCAACATCTGGTTGTGGGAATGGTGTTGTACCAAGGGGTATGGGTTAGTAGGGGGCTGGGGAAGAACCTGAGACAATAATGACCTGTATGCAGGGAACAGGCTACACTTGACAGCGGGGTAGGGAAGGGAGTATTGAAGCAGGGGATGGAGGGGTACATAGCAACAAGGGTAGCTTTAAACTAGGAAAGGGGGTGACCAATGAAAAGCTAGGAGGCAGGGTTTCCAAAGAGGGGACCCAGACAAGCCTACCCCCAATCTATAGGGGACGGTATCAGGGTAGGAGCAATGGGGGGGTTAAATTGGGGTGGGGATGGGATAGGAGCAGGGTGGAGGGTAGTGTTGCTAAATGCAAAGGCCTGGGAAACAAATCTGCTGAATTGCAGGCTTTCTTGGCAATGGGACAGGTGGACATTGCAGCAACAACAGAAACATGGGCCACCAAGTACCAGGACTGAGATATGATAATCCCATGATACAGGCTATTCAGGAAGGACAGGGCAAACAGGAAAGGTTGGGAGGGGGTGGCAATCTATGTAAGGGAAGGAATAAGGTGCATAAGGAAGGAGGGGGAGGAAGGTGGGACCGAGGCCCTGTGGATGTAGTTTCAGGATCCAAAGGGCAGGGTACTGAGGATAGGGGTGGTGAATAGGGCAACAACTCAGGGGTAGGAGCTAGACAGGGAGTTGGCAGATCAAATTAGGAGGGTTTTCAGGAAGGAAAACAAAGTGGTGGTGGGGGACTTCAACCTAGCTGGGGTGGACTGGAGCACAGCAACCACCACATGTGCTAGGGAGCAGGTTATACTAGGGACATTCCAGGATAGCTTCCTGGTGCAGTTAGTGCGTGAGCCAACTAGGTTGGGAAGGACTCTGGAATTTGTACTATCAAACGAGAATCTCGTAAGAGATCTGGAGGTTGAAGACCCACTGGCTGGGAGTGATCACCACTCAGTGTGGTTCTTACTTAGAATGGGGAAGCAAACTGGAGATTCAAGTATCAGGGTTATTGATTTCAGGGTGGCAGACTTCAACAAGATGTGGGGCATCCTGATAAGGCATCTGGAGGGAATCCAACCCACCATGGATGCCAATCAAAAATGGGATATTATTAGGGCAGGCCTGGCAGAGGCTACTGGGACATGTACTAGGGTACAGAGCAAGAAGGGAAGGGCAAAGAAGCCCAGTTGGCTGACCAAGGAGGTAATGGAGCAGGTGAGAGCCAAGAGGAGAACTTTCCAAAGGTTCAAGAGATCAGGAAGGGGGGAAGATGGAGAGGAGTATACAAAGAAGTCCAGGGAGGTTACAAGACTAGTCAGAGACGCCAAGGCATCCAGACATCTGAGGCTGGCACAGGGCATTAAGGACTGAGAGAAGGACTTTTTCGGATACACTGGTGAAAGAAGGATCAACAGGGACCAGATAGTGAGAATTAAGAAGGATGGGGGGATGGGTAGAGAAGGGGGAAGAGCAGGCAGAGGCACTGAATGAGTACTTCTGCTCTGTATTCATGGTGGGGGGGATACCTCATGGGGTGGAGAGGGGAAGGGGAAGAAAGCAGGTGACAGATGGAGAAATTACGGAAGACAGAGTACTGGAAGGGCTGAGGGCACTGCAGGTGGACAAGGCACCGGGATCTGATGGCATTCATCCTAGGGTACTTAAGGAACTGGCAGGGAGCCTGGCAGGACAACTGGCTGACCTGTTCAATACCTCTCTTCACACAGGATGCATTCCACAGGACTGGAGGTTATCCTAATGTGGTGCCCATTCACAAAGGTGGCAGAAGGGATGATCCAGGCAACTACAGACCAGTGAATCTCACATCAACTGGGGATAAGTTCATGGAGACAATCCTTAAGGAGTGACTGGTGACCTTTTTGGAGGACAATGGGATCCAGGACAGGCAGCAACACAGGTTTGTCTTGGGCAGGCCTTGCAAGACAAACCTGATTGAATACTATGACTGGGTGACCAGGAAGCTGGACAAGGGCCATGCAGTGGATGTCCTATAGCTGGACTTCGGCAAGGCCTTTGATTCCATGCCACATGGGAGGATAGGAGGGAAGCTGGAAGATGCAGGGGTGGGTACTAAAATGGTCAGATGGATCACAAACTGGCTGAAAGGCAGGCAGAAAATGGTGGTGGTGGAGGGGAAACTGTCATTGCCAATAATAGTAACAAGCGGGGTGCCACAGGGATCAGTACTGGAACCAGTGCTGTTTGGGATATTCATATCAGATATCTCATATGGGACCCAGAGTAAGATCAGTCTGTTCACAGATGATACCAAGATGAGAGCTGTGGTGGATGACATTGAGGGGTGGAGAGGACTGCAGGGGGACCTGACCAAACTACAGGAGTGGTCAAAAACATGGCAGTTGGGGTTCAATGACAAGAAGTGCAAGGTAATACACTTTGGGGCTAAGAACCAGAGGAGGAGCTCTTAGCTAGGAGGGGTACAGCTGGGGATCACAGAGGAGGAAAAGGACCTGGGAGTGATAATAATGGGGAATAGGAACAAATCAGCACAGTGCAGGAAGGCAGCAGTGAAAGCCAACAAGATGCTGGGCTGTATAGTGAGGGGGATCTATTCTAGATGTAGTCAAGTGATCCTTCCCTTGTACAGATCACTGATCAGACCACACCTGGAATACTGCATACAGTACTGGCACCCATTTCTGAAAAGGGACATCAGACTGTTGGAGAGGGTGCAGCACAGAGCAACAAAGATGATCCAGGGCTTGGAGGAGAATTCATACGAAGAAAGGCTGAACATGCTTAACATGTATTCGCTGGAGGAGAGAAGGGACTAGGGGATATGATCAAGACCTTTAAGTATCTGAAGGGGATAAACAAGGCTAATACAGGTGAAATATTCCAGATCAGAAGAGGGAGGGATACTAGAGGGCATCAATTGAGGTTGGAGGGGGTAAATTCAGGAGGGCAATCAGGAGGCATTATTTCATGGAGAGGGTGGTAGGTAAGTGTAACACTATACCTGAAGATGTGGTTTCCTGTAGGACAGTGGGCTGCTTCAAAAGAGGATAGGGAAGAGTGAGGGGGGTAGGTCAGTGAGGAGGGGAGGGGAGAGAAGGGTGGGGCAACTGCATGCTGAGGGGCTAGCTGCACAATTGATCAGACTCAGTAGACCATGCGACCTGTTTCTGCTGGCAATTCCTATGTTTGTTTGTTCGTATGGAGTAAAAATATGTCTGCATTGAAAATTTGGTGTCAAAATATTAAAAATTACAAGCAAGCATAGCAAAACTTCAATGTATGAACATAACTTCGTCATTTTTGCATATTTTGGCCCCAAATGTTCAACATAGCCTTCTTATGATCCCACATCATTAACAGGGGGCAGTGACAGTTTTTAAATCCTGCCCAAAAGGTGATTTTGCTAAGCAATGTGAAATTGCCTTTCAGGCTGGATTTGTGGAATTCCACTGACATTGTTGATGAGGTGGAATCCCAAAAAGGCCATGTTGAACATGTGGTGTTAAAATATGCAAAAATGGCCAAGATATGAATCAAACTTGAAAACCCCATTGAAATACACTGAACCACATTTACCATAGTTTCTCATATTGGAGGTGATGGTTCCAGCAGCATGATGTGTCTTCAGTCAGAGAGTGGATCTTCACCATGGGACCTGTTCAGGTGAGTGAGGGTGTGTGTGTGTGTGTGTGTGTGTGTGAGGGATGCAGGGTACCCGGTGGGAGATTGAGATGGGGGTTGGATCGGTGAGGGAACGTTTTCCTTTTTGCAGGTTAAAAAAAGACATCATGGGACTATTTTTTATATTACAGTTACAACAAGAGAGGGGATTGGAGGATGGAGAGTACCACTAGACACCAATGAAGGAACTAAATATTACAGAGACAGCGATCAGAGTGTGGGGGTGCTGCTGGACACCAGGGACCAAAAACGAAAATATTATGAGGACGGCAATAGCAGGGTGGGTTGGGGGTGCCACTAGACACCAGGAAAATAACTAATAATTATGTGGGTTGCAGCTGGACAGTGGAGGAGCCACCAGACACCATGGAGAAATAAAAAAGTATGCAATAATATAATGTAAAAAAATACAGGGAGGGCAATTGGAGGGTGGGGAGTGTGCCACTAGACACCAGAAAAATGTAGTGATAGTAAGGGGACACCAACTGGAGGGTGGGAGGTGCCACTAGGCACCATGGAACAGTTGGCAGCAAAAAAATATATATATATTTCCCTCATGAAAAAGGATCTTTTTTGTGACTTGTGATACGAAAAAAGAATATTTTTTTCATATCATGAGTAACAAGAAAAGATTTATAATCTTAAAAAATAACATTTCAAGGGCATTTTTTCAACAGTTAAGTGCAGAATCTAGCTAAGGGGTCCAGATGAGCAAGCAGCATGTGTTGTTTGCTCTCCAGAATGTAATTTTTGTGTTTTTCCAAATGTAATCTTTTAGAGAAAAATGGAAAACAAGATGGCAGCACATGAAAAACGTCACACAAAAAAGGTTCTCATTAGAAAACTTCATACAGCTATTTTGAAGTGCTGACTGAGAATGCTCAGAATCCAAATTTATAAAATTTAATAACATTGGAACAAATTAATGTTTTTTCACCAAATCAGTGAAATGCACTTTTGTGGGCCAAGTCCTTTCCATCCTGAAACCTTCAGACCAAAATTTCAACCATCTGGGTGCTACATGATGACAAAAATATAGCAAAAAACAAAACTGGTGATTTTCTGCATTGTTTTTGCTATCCACATCCTGGAATCCGCACATCCAATTGGAAGAAAACTTGGCACAACGAGATCTGGCAAAACACATGCAAAATTGTGCAAATCCATTTGATGCGGTTGCAGTTACTAAAGTGCAAAAACTGGGGTTTAACATTAAAGTGCCTACTCAACCCTAACTATAGTGGCACTACTGTGCCACTATTATAAATTATAGAGGTGCGGTAGCACCCCCATAGTTAGGGTTGAATAGGCACTTTAATGTTAAACCTCAAATTTTGCTCTTTAATAACTTTGCAACCGTTTGACAGATTTGCACGGAATTTTGCATGTACAGTTTTGTGTGTTAGATCTCTTGACATGCCAAGTTTCATTTTGGCTGGATTGACAGATTTTGAGCTGCACATAATGCTAAAATATTCAAATTCACCTATGTGTGCCTTTCTTGCCATTGTGCTGCATATAGAAGATTCAGAATTTTGGTCTGAAGTTTCTAGGGTACAAAGGGCTTGTCCCACAGAAATGCTTTTCTCTGGTTTGGTGAAAAATATTAATCCTTTAATAAGTAATTTTAAAGTTTCATATTCTAAACATGCTTAGTACAGTCTTTCTGATAGCTTCCTGGAATGAAAAAGGAATTTGGTCTCACAAAAAAGGATTCTTTTTTGCGAGAAAAAAATTCCCTTTTCGCAAATCACCATCTTGTTTTCTGTTTAACAAAATACTTGAAACCCAGGAAAAATGAATTCATCCAGGGACACCAATAGCTATATCTTGGTCATCAGGACTTCATTAGGTGGATTTTGAAGTTATCTGATGGAAAAAGGACCCAGCAAAGTTTTTCTTAGCATTTTAAATCCTTTTTTGAGACTCACTAATTCCTTTTTAGTAAGTCCTTTTACATTCTCATGAGAAAGGATTTCTAATCGTGAAAAAGGATTTTGGACTTAGTTGTTTTTTAAATCCATTTCTGGGAGATAGAATTATTTTTTGTTCTTGTGAAAAAGTATTCTATTTCACAAAAATAGTTTCCAGACTTAGTTTTTTTCCCCTTTTTTGCCAGATAGTATCCTTTTTTGTGAATCTTTTTTCATTCTCACAAAAAAGAGTTTCTACTCATGAAAAATTATTTGGGACTTAGTTTTTCTTACAGGTTTCATTTGGGGTAAGTGAGATTCAATGAATTTCAAAGGGGTTTTCAACTTTGATGCATAGCTTTGCCACTTTTGCATATTTTTATACCAAATTTCCAGTATGGCCTTTTTGAGATCCCATTTCATGAACAATGTTGGTGGAATTATGCAAATCCAGACCAGAAGGCAATTTCTGGTTGGTTGGTGAAATGATCTTTTGGTCAGGATTTACAAATGTTCATCACCCTTGTTTATAAGGTGGGGTCATAAGATGCATATGTTGAAAATTTGAGGTCAAAATATGTAACAATGGCACAGTTATGTGCATCCAATATACATACATGCAATTTTGCACCTAAGGAGGTATGGGAGTGCAGGTCCCAAAAACTATGGATGGATGGATGGGATCACAGGGCCTTCCAGGCCCTGTGCTCCCACACTCAAATAAGGGAGCAATTACCAAGGGATGGGAGCACAGGACCCAAAGAACCCTGTGCTTCCACAGGCAAATAAGGATACAACTATACTATCCCAAAAAGTCAGGAAATTAATTGCCAAAAACTTTATTAATGCGCTAGTTAGGGTTAAAGTGACAAAAGTAGGAAAAAGTGGTGTTAGAGTTTACCACCCTAACATCACAGCCAAACCCTGCAGGTAACAACAGGTGTGGGGTGTGTCTTGCTGTTCTCAACCTGTACCCATCTCAGCTTACTTACTCATGGAATGGGGCGATCATTATGGCTGACAACTGCAAAGCACACCCCATGCCTGTTGCTACCTATAGGGTGGGGGTGGGGTGTTAGGGTTACAAACCTAATGCCACATTTCCCTGCTTTTGTCACTGTATCCCCAATAAGTGCATTAATTACTTTTTTTGCAGTGAAGATATATTATAGTGGCACGGTAGTGCCACTACAGTTAGGGTTGAGGAGCCATTTACATGGTAAACCCAATATTTTGCACCTTAATAACTTTGCAACCATTTGATGGATTTGCCTGAAATTTAGAATGCACAATCAAGATCCTTACACCTTGGGATCTGCCAAGTTTTGTACCAGTCAAATTTATGGCTGCGGAGTTATTATGCGTGATCTGCGCGCATTTACGCTTTTTTGGAATTCTACAGTTGCGCCTACAGGTCAGATGGTTTATGTGACTGGTCCAAAATCTTCTGGGAATGTGCAGCCAGGGTCTCCAATGTGCCTTTTGAAGATTTCGTGAAAAAATATAAGACAGTTCAAAAGTTATTCAAAAAACAAGTTCCCATTATAAGTCAATGGGAAAAGTTAACAAAAAGTTTGACAGTGTCGCAAATGCAGATTTTACTTTCGCAAATGGCCCTTTTACTGTCACAAATCCACCATTTTGTTTTCAGTTAGTGATCAGAAAAATGCTTGGCATTTAAATTTGGGACCCTCTAACAACCTAAATTTTTTTGTATTCACCTAGTTGGACCTTGAGGATGCTAGCCATGTCTTTATTTTGGGTTAAAAAAAACCCAGAAATATGTTTTTCAAATTTCTGGAAAAAGTACTTTCACAAAGTACTGTCGCACTTGTGTCACTGTCGAATGAATTTGCGAAAGCTTTCGCAAACTGCGACAGTACTTTTCTAGGCTGTGGGAAGACGACAGCAATTCTCTGGCACCCTGCTGCAAAAGATTGGTTTGGTGTTTTGGCCTGAAATTTGGAGGGAACACAGCAAACATTTCACACATGTGCTTTTCAGTGTTTTGTTGAAAAAATATTACATGGCGGCAATGTTACGGCACTCCAAAGTTGACACTTTTTCTTATAGGATAACATTATGGTGTCCGACGCATAACAGGAATCCTTTGGCGCCCTGCTGCAAAATAACGGTTTTGTCTTTTGGACTGAAATTTGGAGAGAATACAGCCAACATCTCACAAATGTGCCTTTTTGTGGTGTGGTGAAAAAATATTACTGGGGCCAAAGTTATGGCACTCCAAACGTCTCTTTTTTTCCCATAGGATAACATTACGGTGTTCGCCGCGCCTTTCAGGGCCCGTGATCTCGGAAACGGCAAGTAGATAAGGACTTTTGTCTGAAAAATGCCCCAATGGGGGCTAAGTACAAAACTAGCCAGGAAACTTATAAATTATATGACTTTTAATTTTTTTTTCTACGTTGTACAGTTCCTGAGATATAAGCAATTTAGTATTCCAAGCCCTCATTTTCTGCTCCAAGAAACATTATTATGCATACATTCTTTGTACTCACTGTCTTTCTTTATGCAGGTTTTGGGGAAAACCAGCCTGTGTGCTTACATTACTGTTACCATTTTCACTTGCAGTTCCGTTCCCATTTCACTTACCATTCACGTCTACGCCACCACGTGCGTTACCCTTTGCGTTTTCATTTGCGCTTGCTTTTGTGTTGTTTTTAACATTTCTGTCTACACTACTGTTTGTCTTTGCATCTCCATGCACATTGCTATCTGCATTTTGGGGCACAATGTTACTATATGACAAGACATCATGTGGCGGGAGCCGCATTACATTCATTATTTCTCATTATCATTCTCAAAAAGAAGGGAAATTAGAGGCAAAAAACCCAGTTTAATGCATTAGTTAGGGTTGTTCCACACCGACAAAAGCAAGGAAATTCAGTGTTGAGTTGAAAGCCCCCTAAGCCTTCGCCCACACCCCCCAACCATATCATCAGGGTGCGCATTAGGTTGTCGGGTCCCATTCCCTTCACCTCTGTTTCTTTATACATGTGATGGGGTGAGAGTTAAGGCTGACAACCCTAATGTGCACCTTACGCTGGCTTGGGGTGTGGGTGGGGCCAAGGGGCTTTCAACCCCAACACTGAATTTCTCACTTTTGTAGGTGTGAACAACCCTAATTAATGTATTAAATGGAGTTTTTACCTCTAATATATATATATATATATATATATATATATATATATATATACATACACATACCTTATCTATCTATCTATCTATATATATATATATATATAGATATGATATATATATTATGTACAGTAGTCCTACCATAGTTTGGTTGGGATAGTACTTTTAAAGTTAAAGGGTGAAACTTTGCACCTTAATAATTCAATGTTCAATGGATGTGCCTGAAATTTGGTAGGCATGAGACATAACCATAGATCAGTTTGGTCTTTTGAGCTGAAATTTGGTGGGAACACAGCCAACATCTCACAGATGTGCTTTTTGGTGGTTTGGTGAAAAAATATTACATGAATGCAAAGTTATGGTACTCTGAAGTTGCCATTTTGTCCCGTAGACTAACATGGTGGCATACGCTGCACCTTTCAGGGCTCATATCTCGAAAATGATGCAAGATACAGATTTTTTGTTATGAGTTGCTTAGCCCTATGGGCTATGTAATAGCAAAAGCCTAGCCTTGAAAATCATGATTTTTGTGAAATTTAAATTTTTTTCTACGTTGTGCAGTTGCTGAGATATTTGCAATTACGTACGTCCAATGCTCGTTTTAACCTTCGATGCCCTTTACAATGCATACATTCTTTGTGTTTCTCTATGCAACTGTTCAGCAAAAACAGGGTATGCACTTCTGTTAATGTTACACTTACTGTTTCCACTTGCGTTTATGTCCCCATTTGCATTACTGTTCCCGCGTACGCCACCGTGCATGTTACCCTTTGCATTGTAATTTGCACTTGCATTTTTGTTACTGTTACCATTTGCGTTTCCACCTTGTGTTTGCATTGCTGTTCCTGTTGGGCCCTGCACTCCCATCGCTGCATTACATTCAACATTTCTCATCATCATTCTCAAAAAGAAGGAACATTAGAGGGAAAAACTCTGTTTAATGCATCAGTTAGGGCTGTTCCACAGTGACAAAAGTGAGGAAATTTAGTGTTAGGTTTGAAACCCCCCCTTGGACCCCTCCAGTCCACCCCCCAACCAGCATAGGGGTGCGCATTGGGGTCATCGGTCCTAACTCTCACCCCTTTCTCCTATTCCTCAGCTTCTTTACACATGTGATGGTGTGAGAGTTAGGGCCCACGACCCCAATGTGTATCCCGATGCCGGTTGGGGGGTGGACTGAAGGGGTCCAAGGGGGGTTTCAACCCTAACACTGAATTTCCTCACATTTATCGCTGTGGAACAACCCTAACTGATGTATTAAACAGAGTTTTTCACACTAATTTTTCTTCTTTTCCTCACTTTTGTCACTGTGGAACAACCCTAACTGATGCATTAAATGGAGTGTGTATATATATATATATATATATATATATATATAGATATATATAAAATAGTGGCACAGTAGTGACACTATAGTTAGGAATGAGTACCCCATTTAAGGTTAAAGTGTGAAATTTTGAAGCTTAATAACTTTGCCACTGTATGACAGATTTGCCTGAAATGTGGCAGGCATGGAGCAGTGTCATAGATCTCTGGATCTGCCATGTTTTGTAATGGTCGGATATACGGTTGTGGAGCTATAAAGTGCAACAGAAAGTCATATTTAAGCTTTTTTATGCATTCTTTGCTCACACCTACAGGTCACATGGTTTATGCGACCAGTACAGAACCTTCAGGGAACATGCAGCCAGGGTCCCCGCTGTGTCTGTCAAAGATTTCATTAAAAAATATTAAACAGTTCAAAAGTTATTCAAAAAATAAGTTTCCCATTATAGTCAATGGGAAAAGTTAAGAAAAAGTTCGACAGTATCGAAAATGCAGTTTTTAGTGTCACAAATTACCCCTGTAGTGTCGTGAGTCAGCCATTTTTTTTCAGTTACTGGTCACAGAAATGCTTGGCATTTAAATTTGGGACCATCTAGAGACACAATTCTTTTTCTGTTAACCTAGTTGAGCCCTGAGGATGCTAGCCATGTCTTTTTTGGGGGGTTAAACACCCCAGAAACATGTTTTTGAAAATTTTGCAAACTGTAGTGTCACAAAGTAGTGTCGCACTTGCGACACTTTTGTGATTTTTTTTGCGAGTGTCGTGATTTGCGACTCTACTTTGTGACACTATGCCCAAAAGAAAAGGAAACCTTTGCCACCCTGCTGCAAAAGAACGGTCTGGTCCTTTGGGCTGAAATTTGGAGGGAAGAAAGCCAAGATCACACAGATGTGCCTTTTGGTGGTTTGGTAAAAAAATGCTACAGGGCTGCAAATTTACAGTACTTCGAAGCTGATTATTTTTCCCATAAGCTATAATTACAGTGCCCGCCATGCCTTTCAGAGCCCGTATCTCAGAAACGCTTCAAGATATGGACTTTTCATCAGAAAATACTTAGCATTCCACCAGGGGGCTAAGTGCAAAACTAGTCAGGAAAGTCATAAATTATATGAAATGTTAAAATTTTTTCTGCATCATACGGTTCCTGAGATATAAACAATTTATTATTCTAAGTGTTCATTTTCTGCTCTGAGGCCCATTATTATGCATATGTTCTTTGTATTCACTGTGTTTCTCAATGCAGCTTTTGGGAGAAAAAAGGGTGTGCATTTTTGTTACTGTTACACTTAGCATTTCCATTTGCATTTCCATAACCGTTTGTGTTAGCATTCCCATCTACACGTTACCCTTTGCGTTTTTGTTTGCATTTGCATTTGCATTACTGTTAACATTTGTGTTTACATTACTGTTTTTGTTTGCATTTCCTTTTGTGTCACTGTGTGCATTTCCATTTGAATTTGTGTACATGCTTCTGTTTGCATTTCCATTTCTGTTTCTGTTTCCTTTGGCGTCATTGTTGCTGTTACTGTAATTGTTTGCACTACCGTGTCCATGCGCATTACAATTTGCATTCCCATACACACTTGTGTTTCTGTTTTCATTAATGTTTGCACTTGCATTTCTATTACCATTTGCATTATCGTTTACATTTGTGTCACCATGTGCATTACCATTTGCACTTGAGTTTGCATTACCGTTACTTCACTATTTATAGTGCACATTCTCAAAAAGAAGGGAAATTCATGGCAAAAAACTTTATTTAATGCATCAGTTAGGATTGTCCCACTGTGACAAAAGTGAAGAAATTCAATGTTAGGGTTCCCATCGCCTTATCCCACCCCACCCCACCCCCACCAAAAGGCATCAGGTGTGTGCTGGGATCATCGGTCCTAACTCTCACCTCACTCTCCTATACTGCATCACCTCAGCTTGTTTACTCATGGGATGGGGTGAGAGTTAGGACCGATGACCTTAACGCACACCCCAGTGCCTGTTGGTGGGGAGTGGGGTACAAGGAAGGTGGGAACCCAAACATCAAATTTCCTCACTTTTGTCACTGTGCAACTACCCTAACTGATGCATTAAATTGAGTTTTTTGCCATGAAAAAAAAAAATATATATATATACACATACACACACACACCACACACACACACACACACAGTGGTGTCCCCCAGGATGAAACCCACTCATAAAGCACTCTGCAGTATGCTGCAGCAGACCTACTCAATAAAGCAATGTAATTTCAATGGCAATTAGTCCCTTTTGTCATGCAAGAAACTGTGGCATTCACTTTATCCTGGCAGTGTCACATTTTCCTAAATGACAAAGGGAGTAATGTCATTAGCTCTTTGTTCTTTTATCCAATGGAGTCTGCTGCAGCATTCTGAAGTGCTAAATGCAGAATTGGGTTTCATCCTGGGGATGCCATCATATATGTGTGTGTGTGTGTGTGTGTATATATATATATATATATATATATATATTATGCAATGGGGTGAGGATAAAAAGTGGCAAATAACAGCAGTATTTTTGGTAGGTCAGATCTACAGTGAGAATATCACATTTATCCTCATTGTAGGTCATTTTATTTATTTAGCTTTTATTAACTGGGTAAGTGCACTAGTCATAAAATGACTATTTTCAGGCACAACCTGGGAGAGTACAGATATGCAGAAACTTACAGGATAACAATTTATAAGTGCTTTACATACAAAGAGTTAAGAGGATACAATACATTAGAACATACAGAGTAGACCATTCTTAAGTTCATAGGTGCCTAACTATGCAATGAGTAGAAAAGACCTTGGACAAGAGATTATCAGGTGACATATCATAAGAACAGATTAAGGTGCACAAAAACAAAAGCAAGTAATACAAAGGAGAAGTAACCATTGAATGCAGGGGTGTCATTGAGGAAAGGGTCAGTAAGTGAGGAAGAGGGAAGCAAACCATGAAATTAGATTATATGAGTGTATTTATGCAGAAGGGAGATGCCTGCAGTGAACGATTATATATGGGCAGGGAAAAGGGAGCCGGGACAGGCTGTGGCAGTAAGTGGGTTATATATAGGTGAGTAAATACTATTGTATGCCCAAAACATCAGTCATTAGGTAAGGTGAAAGCAGGAACAGGTATCAGCAATCAGCAGATTTGAGTGCAATTTTCTCTTAAAGCATGTGTGTGAGCTAGAAAAGTCTTTATATCAAGGGGAAGGGAATTCCACAGCTGGTGGAGCAGCATGCTCAAATGCAACAGTTTCTTTCCTAGTGGGGCAGCTCAGCAAATTCAAAAAAGATTTATTAGCTGATCGTAGACCATGGAGTACAGCCTGAGGAACAGGCATAGCCGCAAGAAACTTAGGGGTTTGATGTCGAACTATTGAATCAATAAGTGAGACAAAGTAGTATTTCCTACTAGCTGATGGAGAGAGCCAACCAAGATCATTATAAAGTTGACAATGGTGTTTAAGCTGAGGAGCAGAAGAAGCATAGCAACATATATTGTTATACGTAATATCCCATTTGAGTAGGTCAGTTTTATGAGCAGCCCCCAATGAGGGAGCCCCCGTAGGTTAGGATGGGGAGCAGAATCCCCCTAGCAATTGCCAGTTTAGCCAATGGCATAAGCATATAGCTAGTCTTATATGCAGCACCCAGTTTGGAGTTGACAGCTCTACAAACTGACTGCACATGGAGACTGAGATCAAGAAATTGATCTAGAAGGATGCCCAGGTACTTGAAAGAAGTGATACATTCCAGAAATGAACCTTCTAAGTCCTGCACAGTCAGTGCCATTGTGCAAGCCCGGAGCTTCGGGGCCGATCCAAGCAGCATGACTTTAGTTTTGTTAGTGTTGAGAGCCAGTTTGTGGTCGTATAGCCAGTTTTGGATATGGTTAAAGTCAGAGGAAAGGGTTGTATTGATAGTGTCTATATTAGTATAACTTGTATAGATTACAAGATCATCACCATATAGAATAGCAGAGCAGGATTTTAGATCAACTCCAATGTTGTTAATATAAAGAGAGACTAGAAGGGGCCCAAGAATGGAACTCTGAGGTACACCAATGTTAATGGTGGTACTGTTCGATACAGAGGAATTACATTTCACCATCTGAGTTCTATTGGTAAGGTAGCGTCTATACCAGTCAACAACAGAGGAGGAGAAATGCAGGTGTCGAAGTGAGGAGAGAAGCAAAGTGTGGTCAACAAGGTGGAAAGCCTTTGTGAGGTCAATAAAGACAGCCCCAGTCAGATTGCCAGTATCCATTTTTGAAAGAGTGTCTGTAGTGAATTTAAGGAGTGCAGTCATTGTGCTATGTCCATTCCTGAAGCCATGTTGGGTATCCAAGAGCAGGTTGAACTTAAGTAGATAGTCAGTTGTCTGAGTTGCAACAACTTTCCCCAGAATTTTGCTCAGTACTGAGAGAATGGCAATTAGTCTGTAGTTCATGATAACCTCAGGATCCCCTTTTTTAAGTACATGTGTAATCCAAGCAGCTTTCCAGAGGTCAGGGACCATTCCACCTGAAAGTGATAACATATAAATTTTGGCCAGCGGTAATGCAATAAGGGGAGCAGCAAGTTTCAAGAGGCAGGGTTCCAGGGTGTCTGAGCCAAAGCTGGTATTAGCAGGGACAGACCTCAACTGCTTCAGGACCTCCTTCCTAGACACAGCCTTAAAATAGAATGGAGGAGTATGAGGATGCACAGGAGACAACACTTCCAGCTTATCCAGACAGGTTCCTGATGAAGATTGGGAGGACACTGCAGTGGGATCGAAGGAAGGGGTATATTGGGTGAGATCAGAGAAATGCAGGTTGAAAGAATTTGCTATGGTTTATGAGTCATTGCAATGCACATCATTTATCAGCATATCACCAGGGGTAGTTGACTGTGAGGATCCTAGGAAGGATTTGATATGTGACAAGAATTTTCTATGGTCACTCGCCAAGTTAATGAGTAGGTCTTTACAGTACTTACTGTTAGCAGATCTAACTTGTTTTTTACAGGAATTCCGTAGCATACGGTAGGCGTTGAAATCTGTTTGCTAGCCTGATGTTTTGTAGCGCTTCCAGAGTTTATCTCCAAGGTGCAAATTTTTGAGCAAATCTTTGGTTAGCCATCTTGTTTGTTTACTCTTCACTCTCCTGGTGATGTTTGGGGCATGTTAACCTGAACCCCAAGGAATTTAGAGATGAAGAAGTTTAGATCGTCCTGAGCACAGTGTGATAGCTAGATCTCTGACCAATCAATTCACTGTAGGTAATAACCAGGCACTATCTGCACTTTAGCACAACTGCTCACAAAGGTTTTGATTGGTGGGAGCTGGCAGCATGAGCAGCACAATCAGAATGCACCTGCTCACTTGCATTCCAGCTCCCACTGGCAGTTTCATTTCTGTCCAGCAGCACACAAAACTGTTTCATTTTCTCCTGTTCTTTCACTGTAACTTATTTAAAAATAAATAAATGTTCAGCTTCACACAATGTCAATTACCATTTCTCTTAAAGCTCCAAAATACCGACAAAACACACAGAATTATTTTCATTGTCTCCCCAACCCCACATTCTTTCACTTCAAATATTAAAAAAAAACCTTTTAGCCTCACACAAAACATTAACTCCCTTCAAAAAAAGCAACCAACTCTCCCTTTTTTACTTTTACTACTCTCCCCAGCAGCATAACAGTACAGCATCCTGATGCAAAAGTTCAGTTTTATGGAACACAGTGCTCAGTCATCCAGAAATAAAAAGAAAGAAAGAAAGAAAGAAAGAAGAAAGAAAGAAGAAAGACATACTTATTTTTAAAAAAATGAAAATTACACCGATAAAAAACTTCACCCATTGCATAAATGGAGCATACAATGCCCCCATCAAAAATATCACAGATATTTTCCCCTAAAGCAGTTTGACCTATGGCATCATTTGTGGCTTTACCACTCGTGATGATAAAAGTCAAACTGCACTCGGGGGAAAATATCAGAGATATTTTCGATGAGGACATTGTATATCCCTTATCTATATACAGTATGTATACACAGATATAGATGTAAATACTGTACATCTGTATATCTATTCTTTGCAAAAAATTGCAATAATGCATCAGTTAGGGTACAGCTTAATGCCTTAATGCCACAAAAGTAGGGAAATGTAGCATTAGGGTTTCCAAGCAGAAAGTGGACAAGACCACACAAGCAACCATGGACAGACATCATCAGGTAAGACAAACAACATACAGTACAACTGTTTCTGGATGACACAAACGCAGTAGCACTGATGTTATCTTTGTGGATTTGCATCTGTGGTATGCCCACTACAATGCATACTTCCTAACTTCTGGCTGTAGATGGAAATCCATGATACTCATATCACAACACTACTTCTGTGTGCAGCCACAGATACAAATCTACAAAACCCAAATTACACAAGCTCTTTTGTCTGCAGAGACACATGCCCCTATTGGGCCACAGCTTGTGCAGGCACAAGTACTGTTCCACAATGTAAGACATACACACAGTTCTGTCTGTAGAAGTACAGGCCCCTGAGGGGACTATGTCTCTGCAGCTGCAGGTGTAAAACATACACACCAACCACTGGCTGTAGGAGTGTGGGTTCCACAAAATCCATTATACCAAAATTGCAACTGTACTTTTGTCTGCAGAAACACAGGACCCTGAAAGGCCTGTACCTCTTCAGCCTCAGATGGAAGACATATAGTACACATCAACTTCTGCTGACAGAAGCACAGGGCCATGTAATGCTTGCACTTATGCAGCTGCATATAGAAAACCATGCAGAAGCAGATCCAACAAAATAGCGAGGTACCACCTGCTAAGCCGTTTGACCAGCACAAGTAGCTATTTGAACTGAATCTGAGCTTTAAAAGGTAACATTTCACTTTCTGGGGATAAGTGCCACACTCAAGACAAAACTGTTATCACCTTGAAAAATATTTAGATCTGCTGCTGAAACCATGATACCCACATTGTAATAGCCCTTCTGTCTGCAGAAGCACAGACCCCTTTTGGGCCTGCACTACTTTGGTCAGAGGTGCTCATGGACAATGTATGACATGCACACACAGGCCTGTGGCTGTAGAAGCACAGGCCTCTTTGGGGTCTGTCCTTCTGCAACCAAAATCCACAAAGGTAGCATATCAGTGCTATTGCATTTGCATAATCTGGAAACAGTTGAATGTTGTTTGTCTTACCTGATGATGGCTGTCTAGTTGATTGTGTGGTCTTGTCTTTTGCTGCTTAGTGAGGTTGGGAGTTAGGGTTGGAAACCTTAATACCACTTTTCCTTGCTTTTGTGGTAATAAGGGGAACCATAACTGGTGTATTAAAGGAGTTTTTTGCAAAGAGTTTCCTTTTTGTTTTTGAGATAGTGAATTCATATCCTCAGTCACACAGGTCCCTTTGCAGCATACATGAGCAGATGCAGATGGGCAGGGCCATCTGGACCCTGCGACATGGGAAGAATCCATCTGTCTCTGGTATTGCAGGGCCCTGTGGGCCCTACACTTCCATGTAGGTACCAGTGTTAAGAATGTGTGACTCTGTAAGGTGGACTGCAGAAGTACAGGGTACTCTGGGCCCTGTGCTTCCATGTGGCAACATGTACAGATGCATGGGGAAAACACTCCATCTATCAGATAAAGTACAAGGCCCTATTGCACCCACAGGTGCAGATGTGCAGGGCCCTATGCCAAGAGAAGAGTTCTCTTCACTATATGGTACTTGGATATGTGTGAGCAACCCTGCAGGTTCTCATATCAGGCTAGGGGTCAATGCCGTATGACAGTGCCATGCCTGTAGCCTCAGCCCATCCAGCTGGCTCACTTATCTTGCCCCCAAACTATTCTTACTGGTATGGAATAGCAATGCACTACCTGCTGGAGTGAAGTGTGGCAGTATACACAATGTTTCTTAATAACTGATTTTTTAATTGCGACCACAACTTTTCAATATACTCATTTTATAACTTCCCTTTATAACCATGACATGTCGAATTTGTAGAATAGTAGATGAAATGTCATTTTGCACCACAAGTGCAAAAACACATTTTATAATGGATTTGAAAAATGACACCAATCATGTTTGTAAGCGTGTGTGAAAAAATGGCTATGTTGAAGGCTTGGAGTCAAAATACTGATAATTACCAAAGTTATGTGTGACCATGGAAAGATTTCAGTGTACATTCATAACTTTGTTTCTTTTTAATATTTTGACACCAAATTTTGAACACAGTGTTCTTATGGCCCCATGTCATGACCTCAATAAGTGAAAAGTTTCAGATCCCCCCGAAATGTGATTTTGCAGAGCAACTGTGAAATCACCTTTCAGTCAAGGTCTGAAAAATGTCACCTGCCTTGTTCATGAGATAGGGTCCAAAAAAAGGCCATGGTGAAAGTTTGGTTGAAAAACATTGAAAATTAGTGAAGTTATGAGTGAATGCTTAAATATTTCAATGTTCACTCATTACTTGGTCATTTTACCATATTTTTGCCATCAAAGTTTTAACATTGTCTTCTTATGACCCCTCCCCATGAACTCATTAGGTAAACATTTTCAAATCCCTCCCAAAAAGTGACTTCATAGAGTGACTTAAAAATCATCTCTTGGGCGGATTCGAAACATTTCAGATAGGCGAGGGACCGTTTCCTTCTTTGCAGGTTTAAAAAGTAAAAAAAAGATCAGTGAGGGATGGTTTTCTTTTTTACAGGGGGACATGAGCCAACACTGGGGACTGTACATCCTAGTGCCAGCTTTTTCTTTTCAGCAGCACCAGGGGTAGGCACCCTGGTGTCACCACTTATGTACTGGGGGAGAAGGTGGGTGGTGAGACAATATCAGGGGTGGGCACCTCGGTCCACTTATTTATCTGGAAGATGCATTCAGCAACGACAAGGAAGTGCCAGCTGAGCTGGTGGGAGGGATTATAATAAAATGCAAATAAATAGGAATTGGGAACAACAAGTAGGTCTGCCTGAGCTAAGTGGAGGAAGGAGTCTGCAAATTACCTTTTTTGGGTGTGAGCTAAAAAAATTGTTTATTGCACCCACTGTGTGTACAAAAGGGAAATTCTCAGCTTAGAACTTGGAAAATGGCCCATCTCACTTAACTGACAACCCAGGATTTTGGGGTGCCCAGAAAAGGTATTTCTGGGTCTAATGTTGAAAAACAAACACCAGCTAAATGTATAGATAGGTTCAGATATTTCTGGTATATCTGACCCTCCACTTGTCCCTGCAAACAACAGTAAGAGACTTGAGCACTCAGCACAAGAAATGGAGCACTTCACTGACCCCCCCACCTGTCCCTGCAAACAACAGCAAGGAACTCAGACACTCAATGCAAGAACCAGAGTGCTTCACTGGCCCCCCCTCCGCCTGTTCCTGCAAACAACAGCAAGGGACTCGGGCACTCAGCGCAAGAAATGGAGCACTTCACTGACTCCCCTGCCTTTCCCTGCAAACAACAGCAAGGGACTTAGGCACTCTGCACAAGAACTGGAGTGCTTCACTGCCCCCCCACATGTCCCTGCAAACAACAGCAAGGTAGAGCACCCAACATTGGATCAGACATTTAATTTTACTTTACTGGGCTAGCCTGTCACTGCTTCACATTAACACATGTAGCCTATGCCCCAAAATGGACACACTAAAAGTGTGGGTCAGCCAGCACTTCCCTGATGTACTTTGCATATCAGAAACATGGTTGTCCTCCTGTATCCCTGACTCCCAAATAGCCCTTCTGGACTTCAATCTCTATCGACAAGACCATGGCAAATGAGGAGGCGGGGTGGCTATCTACTCCTGCAGCACCTTAAAGTGCATTATCTCCCACCATGAAGCAATCCCTGGCTCCCATGAATTCCTCTTAGCCAATCTAGCATTTCTTTCTTCTCTACTCATCATTGTGGGGGGTTTATATGCCTGCCCAAAACTCCCTCCACCCCTTATATCCTGCATCACAGCAGCCTCTGCCCTTGAAACTGCAGGAGAACTACTCTTTTTAGGAGTCTTCAATCTTGACTGGTTTTCCCCCTTGTCACTGAATTCACGGCACCAGATTGAAGCTTTAAACCTCATCCAGCTGCTCAAAGAGTCTACCCATCCCAACACTAGATCTCAGTCTCATTCCCTACTGGACTGGGTGGTCTCTACCTACCCCCACCACATCTGCTCTGCTGGCACCTTATCCAATGTGCTCAGTGATCAAAGCCCCACATTTTATATTAGGACATCTCGCCCTCCACCCACACCCCCAAAATGCATCCAGTACCACCCTCTCAAATCCCTCAATGTAAGTCAACTACTTCATGACCTGACCCTTGAAAACTAGTCTCCAGTCTTCTCATCCCTCACTGTTAACACTGCCCTCACCCACTTTACATCTATCTTCCTAAAATTCTGGAATAAACATGCCCCACTAAAAATTATACAAGTAAAATGCAGCCACCATTCTTGCATCACCCCTGATATTTTGGCCATGTGCAGAGCTCACGATCTTGCTTGAAGCTGTTTTAAATATTCTGGTAACCAGGCCTCCCTACAGGGATGGTGAAGTGATGGCTGCCTGATCAGTTGTATCTCATGCTCTCTCGTGACACTCTGACTGCTAAATTTGCTATTTTTCCTCATCTAACTATTATCCTGGTGGCTCAACCTTACCTTGTGTGTGGGGAAGCACTTGTGGCTCCGATTTTCACTGCAGTTTTTGCCAAACATGGATACAGACATGTATCAACCAATCAATCAAAAGGTTTTTTGTTTGGCATTTAGCTTTTACAAAATGAACAAACATGCAAACAAATACATAAAATTTGTGGACATTCCATTGGCGTACTCCAAAATATTGACATCGCTGCTTAGTTTATAATAGTAAATAATCTTCTTATGTTAATGTTCAGCACTAAAATGAGCGAGTAAACAGACAATTTATAAAATATTTGAACAAACATATCAATGTAAATGTGACTTAAAATATTGAAAAATTCATTTGAATTGGAGCAGATTTGCAGCTCCATTAAAGCCAGAGCCCATCTACTTCAAGTCAAGCATAAGTTCCATTCACTCAGGAGTCCATCATCTAGTGTGTAAGCTAAAGGCTACAATCATGTTCAGAAGTCCAGTGGTTATAAAGTGGAATGAGCATTTATGATATTAAAAAAAAGACTTCAATATCACTGTTTTATATCCAATGTGTCCTGCGGCTACTGATAGGCCCCATATCAAATCAAATCCATCACTGGGCTGACTGTACACAGAGGCAGGAGTCTTCACTCCAAAGCTGTCCCCCCTTGTAATTCTTTCTAGCTCAACAGCCCTATTTTGCAGCAGTGGAGCTAGTCCTTACACTGATGCAAACTTTGAAAATAAAATAAATAGAAATTTGGACTCATGTATATTAGACACTGAACTGAACACTGGAGGTGTTTGTGCCCATGATAAATCCACAGGTGTTTAACAGTGTTTGTTAGATTAAGGACCGAAAATTCTGGCTCATTTAAGAAGCTGGGTAAATTCCAAGGTCACATACTTAAAATCACTTATATCTTCACATCCCTCAATGAGGAAAATAGCCATGGATTTATGAAGAAACAGACCATTCATACAGCGTTTGAGCTTAAAATCCAGTAACCAAAACTAAAATAAACAAAATTGTAGGAATAAAATTCTAGTATACAATTGCAGATCCTTTAGACCCAGGAGTCCATTCAATTTTAAATGTATTCAAAGCACCATTAAACCAGGTGTCTGTAAATTAGTATATGAGACTGGAAGGCTCCGTTCATAATTTGAAGTCCATCAAACAGCTAAAAATAGAAAATAAAAATAAAATAAAGACCCAAGGAGTGCTTTCACAGTTCAACTCCATGGGGCCAATGGAAGTCTCAAAGGGAGTTCATTCTATCATTCCAGGCTACCTTGTGTCTTGGGGACCAATGTTTTTGCAACAGACATTCAGGGAAATTTACACCCAGGCCAACCTCTACCAGTTGCCGAACGTTATCCCCTTAAAGTTGGGCTCATTACTCAGCCTAGTTTCTTCCATACTTTTACTGTAAGGGCCTGAATGGTTAGTTACCAACTAAAAAGACAAGTACAAATGATTTTCTTGAGGGTAAACTACTCCCATTGACGGCTTTCCTCTAATGCTGATTCAGCCCTCCTTACATCACCCCCCAGGAGAACAAAAGTCAAACACCATCCTCAAGAGAAAAAACTAAAGGAATACCTTTTAACAGGATTTACCCCAAATTTCCCAGCAGCAGCATCATTATAAAAGCAAGCCGATACAGAAATGAACAACTTAGCTCCACTCTCAGCTCTCCTATTCCAGGAGTTCTTAGTATCCAGCAAAGCCGCTGACAAAGTAGGAGTCACGTAGATTAATAGCCTGCCAAAAGGTCTCCAGAGTCTCCAGGAGTCAGTGTATCTATATTAATTTCACAGAACTTTCACCCTTCAGAATTTCTCCTTCCCATTAGGCTTGCCTGAGAAGATACAAGAAAAACAGCGCTCTTCTAAGCATAGTAAATCCAGCATATATTAATCCTTTGCAGAACCTCCGAGCCCTGGGCAACAATATCATACCTTTTCCAAGTTCATACTAGCATTTATGCAGACAAAGTGCAGCTGTTCTCCTCCTTGCCTGGTTTGCAATGCTTTCCTTGGCCCCCTCAAAGCAGAAGATCCCATATTAAATTTCTTCACTCAGGGGAATCATCTTTCATCTGGCCACCAGCCTGTTGGGAGAAAGCCTCGAGTCCAAGGCAATACCACAGAAGAAATTCATCACATGCCAATGGCAGCTCCCGCACATCCCGTTCATCAAAAGTTGGGAAAACTCAATGCTGAAGACTATAATCTTAAATAAACATAAGTTTCATTCATCAAATTCAAGGCCCATAGAAACATAAGCTTAAAAATAGAACTTAAGAGATGCCACATCAAAATGTGGAGTGGTGCGGAGAGGAGCAGCATTGCAGCCATCTGGCTGCTCCATCCCCCCACATACTCACAGTGGGCAGTCACACGGACATTAAGACTCCGCCACCAAGACATGCTCCTCTGGCCACCCCTGATAAGGCCTCTAAGTGACTGAAAGCTCAAGCCACAGCTATACCCGCCACTTCTGCAGGAGCGCTAACAGAGAAGCAGTTCCTTGAAGAACCGGAGCCTTTGAAAACTGCCCTCTTCTCCATAATGGAATTAATCCAGTACCTTCAGGGGTCTGTGGACTCTCTTACTTGCTGGGTGGGTGACACTGAAGCCTGCACATCCTCAGTGGAAGAGTGGCATGCACGGGCTGACCCCAAATTCACTCTCCTGCACCACTGCTGCAAGAAATTGGAGGACCAGCAGGAAGACTTAGAAGTGCGCTGCAGGAGAAACAACTTGATCATTTTGGGTCTGCCCGAGTGGGCTGAGGGCCCCAATGCTATATTATTTGTCCAGAAGTTTTGCGAGAAGATCACAAGACCTTCACCTAATGGCCCCGCGTATGTTGTGGAAAGAGCACACTGCTCACTTAGACCAATGTCACCTGAAGGAGCTGCTCCCCAGCCTCGACTGTTTAAATGCTTAAATTACTTAGATAAGCAGCATATTTTGCCCAAGGCTTGGGACGCAAAGGAAATTACATGGGAGGGTGCTCATTTGAGAATCTCCCTGGACCTCCCTACATCAGTCCAGCAAAGGAGATGGGATTTTCACCCAGTGGTCACTAAACTTCTTGCAGCTGGTATACACTTTCGTATGAAGTATCTGGCAATTCTGCAAGTTCAGTGCAAGGGGGAATGTGACAGTTTTGAGACTCCTGTCCAAGCCACCAAGGAGCCGAGCATCCTATTTCAGGATTTATTCAAACCGGCCTGAGACCTATACCAAAGGGAATTGCTGCCTTCATGGCTTCTATTTCTTCTACATAAGAATCTTCTTCTGCCTTTTATCTAGACTGGTCCCCTCGGTCAGGTTATAGTAGTGGTGGTATGTTTTCCCTTTCAGTCTGTTCCAACGCTTGCCCCAGTAACTTAATTGTGTACTGTATATTAAGGAACCGGGAAATAATATTGCAGCATTCTAAAGGGTTAATTTACTGTTCCTGATGTTTAAGTCTGCATCTACTGTTAATTAGGAGTCTTCAGACTATTTGGAATTTCTTCTATGTTTGCTTCCCCACTTTCCTACTGTGCCTTGCTCACGGACTTTTGGATGCAATGGAGCCTGGAGAGTACTACTGTTTCACTGCACAGCACCCATTTTTATTTGCCACATGCAATCTCCTTGCTCATGTTACCTGCAGGGAGACTGGTTCCTGTCTGCATGGAGTCAGTGGATCGGACTTTTTATTTTGGGTCACTCTAGGACTTGTGAACAGCTGTAGATTTCACCGACTTCACCCCTGCTGCTTGAGACTTTTAATTTCCTTACTTGGGTTGGCTCTCACTATTTCTGTAATCACCATAGAATTAATGTCTATTTGCAGTCTGTGGTCCCTATGGCACTTCCTCTTCCAGGAGCCCTTCAGTCACTTGTGGATCTGGACTGGCATATGCCTCTTAGCCATTGGACTTTGCACTTGTTTTATTCCTTTTAGTTTTGCCACAGGGCTTGTGTGCTTGCCTGCTTAGGGGTCTTTCCAGCGGTTGTTATGTCACTTGAGCTACTTTATTCTGGAACTTGAACCCCAGCTTTATTAATTTGGTTATTTATTGGGGACTTGTGGTGGCTTCTACTATATTTTTACTGAGTGCACTCCCACCTCCTGCTATTCTTAATCCTAAACTGACTAGCTCTTATATCATTGTTTTGTTGTGCATGCTGTTATGATGGTTTTTTTTGGGGGGGTACAACTCTAACCAGTTTTGTACTGCGGGGTATTTCTGATTTGCTTTAGGGGGTATTTACTTCTGGTTTCTGTGTTATCTCTTATTTGGTGGCGGGGGGGAGTGAATGGGTAGGCAGCTGTGTTATATCACAGGTGGGGAAATGTTTGGAGAATGGTCTCTGGGATGGGGGGAAGGATTTGTATATAGTTCTAGGGGGACGTGGTTCAATGTTCTGTGTATTTTTTGGGTATATGTTAGTTACTGGAGTTTCTATGGGGTTTATCTGGTGCTACTGATATGGGTCCGCAAAGTGTTAGTGGTTTTCTTATTTTTTCTGTGCAGCTAGTTAGGCAATATGGGTGCTCCCTTTAACTTTATTTCTTGGAATATTAAGGGGGTTAACGTCAAGTGAAAGCATTACATGGTATTGCATCACCTCAAGCAGTTTCATCTGGCAGTGGTCTTCTTGCAGGAGACTCACTTACAGAGGGAAGATGCCAACTTTTTCCATAGAGAATGGGTGAGACAAGTTTTTGGGGTGGAGTTCAATACTAAGAGGGGGATGTGGCAATTCTTATAAATAAAGGTACTGCATTTCAGTTGTTGCAGGAATGTTGGAACCCTGAGGGCTGGTTCCTAGTTACCCATGGCCAGTTGGGCCTTATTGAGATCCTCTTGGGCTCAATTTATGGGCCCAACATGGACTCTCCTAGTTTTTTACCACCCTCCTTTCCTGGCTGGAGCCCTTTGCTCACCTACCCATTTTCCTGGGTGGTGATTGGAACCTGGTTTTTCATCCAGATTTAGTCCAGCATGTGGTTGTCTGGCGAGGGCTATCTCCAGGTCAAAGAGGGCTAAGAGTTCTCATGGACACCCTTGGGCTGGTTGACCCATGGCATCTATTACACCCAATGGACAAGCAGTATACTTTTTTTTCAGCCCCACACTCTTCATATTCCCAACTAGACTATTTCTTATTCAGTAATAACTGCCTCCCTGGGCTTATTTCTTGTGAGATTCAGGCCATGGTCCTATCGGACCATGCCCCTGTTTTTATGGCGCATTTTGCATCGGGGCCTTGAGGACTGTGATAGGTGTTAGCTTCTTAACACCTTGCTGCTGCAGGACTCTGATTTTCAGGAAAAGATTGGTTCCTATCTTTCTGACTACCTTTTCCATAACAAGAGTTCTGTCTCAGCTCTGGATGTGCTGTGGTGTTCAGCAAAATGTGCGTTGAGAGGTACAATTATTCACCTGGCCTCTAAGGCCAAAAAAATGGGTGAGGACAAAGCAACCTCCCTCCTCTCTCAGATTTGGTCCCTTGAATGCCAGCTCTCCTCCCATTCAGATCCAGACACTTGGGGAGCCCTTAATTCTCTGAGAGTGCAGTATTACGGTCTGCTTGCCGAAAAAGCTGACCACACCGTTCTGCACACCAAGTCTCGTTATTTGGAATTGTAGGAGAGGGCTGGGTGACTCCTTGCTCTGAGGTTGAGACAGAGGGATTCACTATGTGTTATCCCTACCTTGCAGTCATCAGCAGGTGGAGGGGTGCACATCCCTGGGATATCACTCACATTTTCCACTCCTTTTTTGAGTCTCTTTATATACCGACCCTGACTGAGCAGGTGGCGGAGGAGAAGATAGAGGCCTTTCTGGATCAGATTCCCCATCCCCAGCTATCCTCATCTCAACAGGATTTGCTTCAAGCTCCTGTCTCAGTTCAGGAGGTCCGCCATGTCATTGAGCAACTACCCAAGGACAAAGCTCCGGGCCTAGATGGCTTTAATAACAGTTTTTATTTTACATTTGTCGGTATCCTCGCTCCATTCCTGGACTGTCTTTTTAATTTTTTGCTTTTGGTGGGGCTGACAGACTACTTTATGACTCAGGCCTGGATTACACTGCTTCAAAAGCTTAGCAAGCCAGCACAGTTGCCCGGAAGTTACCATCTGATCTTACCTTTGAATAGTGACATTAAGATACTGGCTAAAGTGCTGGCTAACCACATGTTGCTTGCGTGACAGGGTCTTCTCAGTCCTACCCAGGTGGATTTTGTGGCAGGGCATCAATCCAGCGACCATCTGAGAAAGGTAGTATACCTCATCTGAGTGCCGAGGGAGAGCAGGACTCCTGCAGCCCTGGTTTCCCTTGACACAGAGAAAGCTTTTGATCGGGCATCCTGTCCCTTTCTTTTTGCTACCCTCCAACATTTTTACTTTCTCCTGCCTTTTTACACCTGGTGAAGGTATTGTATACCTTCTCTTCTGCCAGGATCTGGTGCAATGGCGTCCTCTTGGCCTCTTTCTCTCTTTCAAGAGGAATGCGACAAGGTTGTCCCCCCTCCCCATTCCTCTTCAATTTATATTTTTAGCCCCTTCTTTACCACATTCAGTCCAACCCTGACATACAAGGGATTCAGGTCAGTAAGTCTTCTAACAAGGTGTCAGCCTATGCCAATGATCTTTTATTACACCTTGCCAACCTGCAATCCTCCATTTCAGTTGCTTTAGGGGGAGATTGGGGAATTTATTTATTTATTTTTTCTTTATTTATTTATTAGAAAAGTCAGATTTACAACTTTGAGTCATGGACTCATTTACAAAGGCACCTCGTTGTGGGGAAGGGGTAGACAGAGTTACATAGTGTGGTTACAACAATGAGAACAGTACAGCTGCAGAACATTAAACATAGAGTACACATAGGTTACATAATAATGTTATTTATAATAGGTTACAATCAAATACAAGGTACCCAAGGGTTACATTGGGGGTACAGCCCTGGACATACCTAGATAATACCAGGAGAGGGTGGAGGTATGGGAGTGGGGTGGAGGGAGGGGAGAGGATAGGCTGCATGGAGGACGTTGTAAAGTCAGGGAGGCATGACAGGAGGATCCTACAGTGGGATTAATTAGGTGCATCTACAGCAATGAGCATCGAAGGGTGTCTGGTTATAAGTTGAATATTGATAAATCAAAGGTCTTGCCACTTAATCCTTTGGCTCAAAATGCTGGGTGGTTACCTTGTTCTCTCTCTTAGGCCAAGAATTCGCCTACTTAGTTTGGGATCACCACTTAATCCACAACTTTGGTAATTTTCAATATTTTGAACCCCAAATTTTTAACATAGTCTTTTTTTCACACCACTTCATGAACACTACAGCTGTCATTTTTCACATCCTGGCTGAAACGTGTTTTCACACCTCTGGCCCGAAATGACTTTTCAGAGGGGATTTGAAAATTTTCAGCTACTGGGTTCATGAGGTATGGTCATAAGAAAACTTCAGTATGTTGAAAGTTTGGGATTAAAATACTAAAAAAAAAAACAACGTTATTGAGGTATGCTGTAATTTTTATATGCAAGCTCATAACTTCGGTAATCTTCAATATTTAAACCCCAAATTTTCAGCATAGCTGTTTTGTCACACCCTCTCATGAACGTGACAACTGTTATTTTTCAAATGCTGACCAACATGTGATTTTGCACTGCCGCACCAAGTTACATTTTGTCTAGTATGATATTAAATGACACCTGTCATGTTCAGAAGGAGGGGTCATAAAATTACCCTCTTTAAATTTTGGGGTCAGAATGTCAGAATTTTTTTTTTATGAAGTAACATTGTTTGCAAGGATGTCTGTTAGCTCAATGAGGACCACGTTGCCTTCCCATGCCAGTGATCTGAGTTCGGGTGTGAACTCATTGAGCAGGTTTAATGGGCCAAGGTTGATGGGGAAAGTGCTGCAGTGTGCAGCACCATCCCAAGCCTGGGTAGAGATGGAGCGGTGTTTTGTTGCAGACAAGACATCCTGTAGTGGGCCGCGAAGCCTCCCCTCGCAAGGTATTGACATGCATGTCGAGGCTTGATGGGCCCATGTACTGGGTAAGGACTGTCTCCAATATTACATGTATTTCATTTTGTGCAGATCCCGAAGGGACCTGCAGAAATGATGATACAATTCTACTATCAGAAAAAGAAGGGAAATTAATTGCAAAAGGCTGTGTTAATGCAGATGTTAGGGTTGAAAAACACAAAGCACATAAATTAGGGAAATGAAAAAACATTAGGGTTTTGGGTCTCCACGGTATAAGTGAATTAATGGTGGGGTCTTCCTTGTGGTTGTCAACTCTAATGCTCACCCTCTCCCCTGAGCATACAAGGCCCGATGTGATCTCTTTTACTGGGCTCTGCATGAAGAAAGTTACGACAGATTCTGTTGGCAACATGCAGCGAGCCATACTTCTCTACCATTAAAGGGTGTACCACTATGAGGCACTGGCCTGGATTTGTACCTTTGCTTTGGACAGGAGGCTATCGACTGGGTGGGGTTGGGCATTAGGGTTGACAACCCCAAGGAAGAACACATCAATGATTCTTCTGTACTATGGAGACCCAAAACCCTAATGATTTTTCATTTCCCCACTTTGTGCACTTTGTGTTCTGCAACCCTAATGTCTGCTTTAACATGTGATGAGATCCTACACATTAATAAACTTACCCTTACCTTCAGTAAGTAACGAGAAAGATTTGGGCATTATAAGTGACAACAATTTTACAATGCATGCCCATGTTAGGAAAATATCTCAGACTGCCAATACATTTCTTAGCATCATCAGAAAGGCTTTTATTAGTAGAGACAAGGACTGCATTGTGCACTTGTACAAGTCTGATGTCAGACCCCATGTTGACTATGGATCACCTTTCTGGGCACCCTACCAGAGGCAGGATATTAACCTACTGAAAAGCATACAAAGGAGGGCTACAAAACTTATCCACAGATTAAAACATAAACCCTATGGGCAAAGGGATCCATGATGCCAGTACGACAACAAAGTTGTAAACTGATATTACAGTAACGGATTTATGTCAACTGCAATTGCGGTCAGCATAAACGTTTCTAAAGAAAGTGACTTTTCTTTCTGGGGGCATTGTCCTCGAACCACCATGCAGGGGTCTCTGCCCCTGCATCCCCCCATAATATAGATAATCAACTCCAAATTGGAGTTCATTCAGGGAGGAGGTGCAAGAGCCTCAGACAACAGTGCCAGGTCCTGTAGGGACATTACAGCGGCAATAGTGAATTGTAACTGTAATGTCATTCGATTTCAAATTGCACTGTTTGGACTGCATATCTGGGTAGAGGTTTAAGGAAATGAACTTGATGACTTTGGAGCAGAGAAGAATGAGAGGAAATTATTTACAATTATTTTACATGGGGATAATGTATGAGTCGTTATCAGTAACCAGCTCATTAACAGTCAAGAGAGGTTGCCATGGCGACCTTGTAAACCTCGAGACCAAAGCTCGAGAGGTTTATGTAGCCATGGCAACCTCAAGAAGGTTAAACCAGCTGGTTGCCAATAGTGAACCATCCATTATATTATATAGTGTATGGTTCACATAACCAATTAAAAAAATAAAGCAGGAACCTTACAGCTACTGTTAGATCAGTCACCACTGCTATTTCTGTGTTATACTTTCACAGCCGTGACTGTTTCAAGAAGGCCACAGATTTGTGTAGTGCGCATGTGCAGACCGTTCTCAGTTATTAACCCATCAATGTGACGTACCGTCGATGGGTTAACAACATTGTGATGTCACATCGATGGTACAACGTTGTTATAAAAAGGAGATTTCTATGGTATACCGATGCTACCATGACAATTCTACAGCGCCTGACACTACAGCGACTACAGCACCAGGTCACTGTAGTGTCAGTGTGGGACTCTGGCACTGCTTTCCGGGGGTATTGTACCCCCTCCCTGAAACAACTCTGACTCAGAGTTGATTAATTTAGTAGCAGGGGTGGAGCCCCCCACATTGGGGGGGGTTCGGGGGGCAAAGCCCTCCAAAGAAAACAATGTGTTCATTGACTCCTTTTATGCTGACCGCAAATGCGGTCAACATAAAAGAGTCACTGTAACGTCGTTGGACAACTAAATTGTCGACCGACTGTCATGGATCTGATTTCTACCTATAACAACGTTCTACCTTACATCGTATAATAAATAATCTCAAAGTTGCATCTGTATATGAAATCACACCCTTAGAGATGCCCCTTGACCTAAAGTCTCGTAATAAGCAGATAGAAGTCAGTAGTGTTAACACACACAAAAAAAGAGACAACTGTTTTACTGTTAAGGCTCCCAGACTATGGACTAGGATACCACAATATCTAGTTGGCATAACAGATTTTGGTACCTTTAAGAAAGAACTTGATAAATATTTGGGGTTTTAGATATCTAATAACCACTCAGTGTGGGAGACAGTCTTGATGGACTAATATCTTCCATCTTAAACTAACGAAGCAACCAAGTAACACAGTTTTTTGCAATTAATAAAATATATTTATCCAGTGCTTGTGAGAATACTTTCTGGCATGTCTTACTGATATTTTTGTTTTCTTCCCACCTAGAGTGAGAATACCAAAATATTGTCACTCTAGGGGGCAGGATTTTCAAAGGCCTTAAATAGCCACAAGCCCTGGTGCACTGATGATAGAGCACATGGGTCTTGCAGTGATCTAACAGGATTTTCCATCACATATGGCAATTGCCACAAGTTAGATCAACATTTTTCTAGTCTAACTTGTGGCAGTCCTGGGGGCTGTTTTTGCGGAGCTCATTGACGAGCTTTGGAACGAGGATGCCCAGGTGAAAGTCACCTGCTTCAGTCCGCCACTGTGCAAGAGGACTGTCCCATGGAAGCAGGAGAAAGTCCTGGTAGCAAACCATGCTGATAACTAAGGGGAGGGGGAGTGAGAGGGTGGGGCTGAGAGCTGCCTGCTTCAGTCCTCTGCCAGACAAGGAGACCATCCCATGGAAATGGGAGAAAGGAGGTCCCAATATCAAACTCGGCAGCGCATCTGGTTGGGGTAGCAACACTTGGGTGTAACTTCTTCCTGGGGGACAGTGAGGAGGGAGCTGTCTGCCTTGTTTGTTAGGAGGTGGTAGAGGGGTATGATTTTCTTATCCCTCCTGCCTCGCTTGAGTAGAAGCAAATGTCTGGCATCTTTTCTCTTTTATTTGTAGGAATAACTGGGCAGTCTGGAGCTGGTCGAAATGCAATTGAGGCACTCGGTGCTGGAGCTGGTAAGTGAAAGCTGCATTCACTGTTTGAAGTAGTGCCCACTCATTGCTTCTGTTGCTGGATGTAAGGTTTTGGTGTGAGAAGCCGCACAAGACACTTGAGCATTCAGTTTGTAAAACAAGAGAGATGAGAAAAGAATCATTGAGGTTGGGGGGATGTTAGGTTACATTTTTACAAAGTTGCTTTGTTCGGTGTGCCACTGTAGGTGGCAGGATTTATATTTAAAACCAGTGCCTTCTACTTTGGAGTAGGACTGAAGGACTTATGGCAGAAATAGGAGATGCAGTGATTTTTTTTTCAACATGCAGTCATGTGTGCCGAACTTAATACAGTGACTTAACTGTTAGCCAAACTTGTTTTTTTTGTTAGTTAGAACTACCAATACCAAAATTCCCAGCTCCACTCCTAGCTACCTGCACGTTCTTGATCTCACATATACACTCACCCTCCCTCCTTCCCAGTATCAATAAGACAAAATGCCTCACACTGTACCACTGAACTTAACAGTTTTCCTCACAATCATGAAAAGTTCATGCATGACTGTCCACACAGTCAATCTCAACAGTTTGTAAACAGCCCACACCAATCCTATGTGCAGTGCACAACGCCCCAGTGACTTCCGCTAAAGCATGTCACTGTACATTTTGGATTAGATTCCAGGTAAAACATTAGCATTTATCCTGAAAAAGTCAGACTGCAATTTAAAACTAACAGGCAGCAGATCTATGTAATATTTCCTGACCTGTGTTTCTGCATGTGCAAGTATTGGAGGGGGTGGATGAGGACAGTTTCAAAAAACATGCCTGTTCTAACTTAAAACTCACTAGCTAGTGTGTTAGTTTAGCTCCACTTAGTGTTAATGTGTCTCCCTGTAGTCGCCTATTTTGCTGGAAGAACAATTTTGCATTTTTTATGGTTTTATTTTTCTTTTTTTTTTACTGCTTTACTTTCTTTGTTATTTTTAACATGTTCCTAATATTTATGAAAAAAATGACACTATCAACATATTTTATAAGCAGAATAAAACACTTCAGTGTGTTGTTTGGACTGGGATAAATGCATGTACAGGGGCTAAAGGCACTTGGTCTGCAGCCTTGTGCCTTATTATGCTTCTGGGTGTCTGTTTATCCCAGCTCAACACCCTGACATGACTTATTGCTTGCCTGCAGTAGCAGCAATGCATTATAAAGGGAACTCAATTATTTTCAAATAGTCCATGTTAACAGTACAATCTAAAGAATACTAACCAGCTGATGGAGAAAATCGAATATAGTCCCAGTTCTTTTTTTAAATTGACCCTCAATGAATAAGCTACCAGTCTGTTCTTGTTCCCTTAACAAATGAAACATCACACTCCATGCTACATGCTGTATCTGTCTTAAAGAGCTAGTAGAACCAAAACAAACAGACAAGGAAATGATACAAATTTTTAAGAAGTAGTCAGCTGTTATGTTTTATTTCTGAAGTATTCTTCTTTCTCACTTTGCTCATTAGAACGTTTTCTGTGTGATAATATTGTGCTGGTTGTGTGGAATAGTGCTCAGCCTGGCAGCTGACATATCTATCTCTAGTCCCCACTCTCACTACATTATCAGCATTGTGATCTCACTGACTATGATGGCATCACAGGTGACTGACCTAGCACCTACTGAGTGACTGTTCCTAGGCAGCAGTAATGTCACAGCCACTGAGGTCACAATGTTGATGAGTAGAGACCCATATTTTTCTTAAATAAGAAATAACAAGAAATAAGAAATTAAGGTATAAAAAGAAATAACAAGAAATTCAAGGTGTAACAAGAAATTCAAGATATAACAGGAAATAGCAAGAAATTCAGCATATAAAAGAAATAAAAAGAAAAAAACACACGAGTAAAGTAAAAAAAATGCTTTTTGGGGGTCAAAATCTAAATAAATGCTTGCAGCAGTTGTTGTTTAGGCTCCATTGTTACCACAGAGACAGCCCACAAGGAAGCAATAGTGGAATTGTTTCAGTCACAAAATCTTGCAAGACCATAGCATAATGCTGTTTAATACAACGTAGTATACTAGAAATGTGATTTTTAGTGTATATAAGGTCATTTTGAGGTAGTTTATGAATGTAAATGTGATAACAAGAAATAAAACTAAATTTTCAATGAATAAAAAGAAATAACAAGAAATTCCAGAAAAAGAAATAGAAAAATTTTAAAAAGGAAAAAGAATTTCATGGTTATCTACTGATGCACCTCAGCAGCTGCCGACCAAGACCTGGACTACAGACCGAACTCCTCTGAAGCTGCTTGCCCTTGACCAGAGCTGCTACAGCTCCCCACGGTTGGCCGACCCCTCAGCAGCCGCTGACCAAGACCTGGACCCCGGACTGAACTCCTCTGAAGGTACGGTGGAAGCACAGCCAATCAGCTTCCAGGCGCTGCCTGGTAGTCTCTGCTGATTGGCTTCCCTTTTCTCTCCCTGCCACCTGTGCTCCATCTGAAAATCCTGTCTTTTGAATGTGTAAAAAGCATTATTATATTGTGAAACTGTTTAGAACTGATAGTTTTAACAATTACCTAGCTTGTTAAAGTTTTCAACTCCTTTCCGTTTCTGTGCATTCCCACACCATCCCCCTACCGAGTCAACTCTCTTTTGGTGCCCAAACCACTACTCTATTGTACTGCTAATTTCCCTACCCCCCACTAAGTTCTGTCTGAATGTTTCCTGACCCTACTTTGCCCTCTTTCTCTTCTCTTCCCTTAGCTGCTTGCCCTTGACCAGGGCTGCTACAGCTCCCAATGGTCGGCCAGCACCTTAGCAGCTGCCGACCAAGACCTGGACCCAGGACTGAACTCTTCTGAAGGTACAGTGGAAGCGCAGCCAATCAGATTCTAGGCACTGCCTGGTAGTCTCTGCTGATTGTCTCGCCCTTCTCTCTCTCTCTGCTCCCTGGGCTCTGTCTGAAAATCCTATCTTTTGAATGTGTAAAAAGCATTATTTTATTGTGAAACTGTTTAGAACTGATAGTTTGAACAATTACCTAGCTTGTTAAAGTGTTCCACTCCTTTCTGTTTCTGTGCATTCCCACACCACCCCCCTACTGAGCCAACTCTCTTTTGGTGCTCAAACCACTACTCTATTGTACTGCTAATTCCCCCCCCCTCGCTAAGCTCTGTCTGAAAGTTTTGCCTCCCCACCCCTCCACTTTTTAAATACACTATCTACCCGCCAATTCTTCTCATCGCTCTTCTATTGGCCACCTGTTGCTTTACCATTGGTTCTCAGTGCTCTCACATGATCCAATCAAATCATTGGTTCACATTCCCTCCTAACAAGCCTGCACAGCTTTGGGATGCCGCTCTTTAGCCTCAGCACCTCGGCCTATCTGACCAGCTACCTGTCGCTACTCACTTGCATCTTTACCTGCCTCCCACCCCTCCTCTCCAACATGCCTCCTACCTCCCCCAAGCTCTCCTCCCCTTTTCTGCCAGCCCTCACAACACCCTGCCCCACCAACCCCACGTCTACTTCTCTGCTCACCCCCACCTGTTCCCACTCTGCTGTACATCCCTCCCCCTTTCTAATCAACTCCTTGCACTCCTGGACAATCCTGCATCTACTTGCGTTCCACCCCACCACAGATGCTCACACACGCCTCCCACCGCGGCTGCATTCATTCACTTCCTGGTGCCTCCATCAGTTAGCACACCACCTAACTCTTGCCCTCTACTCCTCGCAGCAGGGGATATCCACTCAAACCCTGGCTCCCTGACCACCCCATACCCACCTAGCTTTGCTGGTCCCTCCCTCTTGTTACCCGCCTCCACCAAACAAGCAGGCAACCCCCTCCTCAGAGGCCTCTGCCTCCTTCACCTAAACATACATAGTTTAGCCCTCAAACTTGACCAACTCCATGTACTCACAGCCCACTATGCCCCTGATGTCATCACCCTCTCCAAAACATGGCTAAATAAAAACATTTCAGTCTCCTCGGTCTCAATCCCTGGCTATACAATGGCCCACCAGGACAGAGCCACCAGAGGTGGTGGCGTGACCATCTATGTAAGCTCAACCCTACACTACTCGGTAATCTTAGCTAAGGCTGAACATAAAGCATATGAACTCTTACTGCTGCAGCTCACCCTCCCTTTCTCGCTCCCAATATACGTAGCCAGAATTTATTGCTGGCCTGGCACACCAGTCACAGCTGTCACTGACCTCCTTACGCAGATTGCATCCCTAACCCCCATGGGGGAATTATACACTATGGGTGATTTTAACCATAATTGGCCAGCACCAGCCTTCAACGAAACCCGGGATAGAAATTTCCACCCTAAACCTATCCCAAATCATTACTGAGCCCACCTGCCTGAACCTCAAATCAGGTAACCACTCACTGATAGACTGGGCTCTGACCACCCATCCTCACCGAGTCATCCTAGCAGGACTACTTCCTGACTCCATGAGTGACCACCATCTCATTTACCTAGTCTACTCAATGACCTTGTCCTAGCAAACTGGTTCTCCTCCCCCTTCCAATTCCATAGATGACACCCTCCTGCACTTTAAAAACATGTTCCTTAATGTTTGGGATACTCATGCCCTGCTACGCCGTACCAGGGTAAGACGCAACCACCTGCCTTGGATCACACAAGAACTTCTAGCTTGTCATAACTCCTGAGATAAAGCATGACTAGCTTACAAATCCTCAGGCCTACCCTATGATCTCTCCCACTACCAGTTTCTGCGGAACAAGTGTACCAGAGCTACTCGGCTAACTAAAGCAGAGTAGTTCAGATCCTCACTCCAGACGAACCTGAATAGTCCCTCCAAATTTTGGAAGGTCATTCACTTCCTCTTTTCACCACCTGCAGCTAATCCCACTCCTGTCCTAAAAGTAAACAACACCATTCTCTCGGATCCAAGCACAGTCACTGCAGAGTTCAACTTATACTTCTCCACATGCCCACTACCCTCTTTTCTTCCCTTCCCACTCCAGAACCACTCTCACCGCAAACAGGGCCTAAGCAATCTCATGGGCCTGGTACCTTCTCCTTCAAGGACATCTCACCAGCTGAAGCACTTGATGCCCTACTATCACTAAACCCCTCTAAAGGGAATTCCCCTGATGGGTTGGACCCCAAACTTCTCTTCCTCTATGTCCCAGCCATAGCTACCCCACTTGCCTACCTCCTAAACCAATCCTTTGCCACTGCACCTGTCCCTCAGACTTGGAAGCCTGCCATCGTTATACCCCTCCCCAAAGGAGGAGCCCCCACCTCCACCTCTAACTAACGGCCGATCTCCCTCCTCCCTGTGCTTGCAAAACCGCAAGAACACCTAGTGCTTGCCCAGCTTACCTCCTATCTTTTGGACTCAAATTTCTCCACATCCTTCCAATCTGGCTTCAGGAAGGACCACTCCACTGCTTCCTCCCTGATAAGGCTCACTGACACCATCCAATCTGGAATGGATAGAGGTCAAATCACCTCAGCCATCTTCATCGACCTGGCTAAAGCTTTCGATACTGTCTCCCACCCCCTACTGCTATCATGCCTCTCTGACTCTGGCCTCTCCATGTCTGCTACCAGTTGGTTCAACACCTACCTTACAGGTCACACCCAATCTGTAAGGATTGCAGATGCCACATCCCCACCTCTTCCCATGACCACTGGTGTCCCCCAGTGATCAGTGCTTAGCCTTATTCTGTTCTCCATTTTCTTAAACGACCTGCCTCAAACCTGTTCCCCCTTGTTGATCCACATGTATGCAGATGACACTGACCTATTCTCCTCTGCTCATCACCTGATATGATTGCCTCTGACCTCCAGGCTGACTTCAACAAACTTCAGCACTGGTTCAGTTCTCACCAGCTCTCCCTAAATGCAAACAAAACAGTCACTATGACATTCGGCACAAGCCAGTGTCTTGCCAGGCTGCTCTCCCTCCCTCTTTTCCACACTCTTGATGGGACCATGCTGGAAGATGTCACCTCCTTCCAGTACCTTGAGTTTGGCTTGACAACCACCTAACCTTCTCCGTCCATGCAGACTCCATCTTGAAAAAACTTCGCCCCAAGCTCGGGGCCCTATATGGGAACTACAATAGCCTCCCTTTTACTGTTCAGCATGATCTCATTCAGAAGATGATACTTCCCTCCTTAAACTACTGTGGATGTTGTCTACAGTGCTGCCCATAAGACTGTCTTATCCAAATTAGACATCCTTTTTAATGCTTTCTGTCAGTTCACTCTTGGCGCTCCTCCCCGCACCCATCACTGCGACCTCTAACACTCCCTAGGATTCACTTACCTTGAAAACCGATGCTTAATATATTGCACTGAATTTACCTCCAAGTGCTGGCTTAGTGCCCTCCCAGAATACCTGGCCTCCTCATTATCGCCTCCTCCACATCCATCCATGCCCTGAGGTCCCTCAACTCCTGACTCCTTTTAATCCCTAGGCGGAGAACCACTGTTGGCCAGGCTGCTTTCTCACACCACTTCCCTCAACTCTGGAATGCACTCCCCTCACAAATTCACCACTCCTTCTCTGCCCAGTCACTATCTACAGCCCTCGCTAACTACTACTCAGTAAACTGCTCTTCCACCTAACACCTTCCATGAGCATCCTCCTTGTGCCCCCCTCCCACTCCCTAACCTGACCAGCAGCACCTAGTGCGCTACATTATCAGAATCTAAACTCCAACTATTGCACTTACTGTCTCATTTTCATGTGAACAGTCCTATCACTAGCCAACAATTGTACCTCTTTTCCCCAGTGTTATGCATCCCTGTATCAAGCCAGAACTGTACCCACATTGTTACCTTTATCATGTCTATTCCTGTACTAATGTTAACCTATGCTTCTGTATTCTGTCAAATGTATGTAAGATAACCTGCATGTTATCTCTCCACTGTACCCCATCCCCCCAGGTCGCACTGGGAGATGAGCAGTTTGTTGCTCAGCGTGCTTTTCCTGGTGAAACAATTTCAATATAAATAAATAATAAATAAATGAGGTAGTTGGAGGGATGGAGCTAGATATGTCAGCTGCCAGGCAGAGTGTTATTTCACACAGCACACCTACTAACATTAGGTAAACAATCTTTGAATTAGCTAAAGGGGAAAGAAAAAGTACCTCAGATATAAAGGGTAATGTTTGACTGCCTTTAAAAATGAATATTAGTTTTAGGCAGTACACTAACTCTTTAACATTCCTTAAAGTTAATTCTTGAGAGTTAGAGGGTGACAAAGACCAGCTGAACACCTGAGAAGTTTTGTAATGCGTTGTTGTTTTTATTTATGAGGAGATAATTTATAAATTTTCTGAAAAAAAAAGTATTTTACACTGAGACTTGTTCTGGAAGCATCATATTCTTAAATGTATCCTTTTTCATCTCTGCCCTTGCCCCCCGTGCTCATCTCCTTTGGGTCTTCTCATTAGCCTGCACATTTATCCAGTCCTATCCCACCATGAAGGTCCTGTAACTTTCTGTTGCCACTGTAGCAGTGGAAGAATCATCTCTGAAGTGAGCCAGAAGGGATGTTGAGATAATAATAGGAGGGGTAGGGTATTATCTGGAGGAATGGAAATCATGTAATACCATGACGCCAGATGAAGTGAGCCAAAGATATGAATGTCGGGCTCTTCCAATACACCCACCCATTTGGTAAGGCAGTTCTTTTCCTATTTGGCTATGTGATGTAATTTTTCACCAAAATGGAGAGGCAGGAAGGATGATTAGAGAAAAGGAACTTGTTTATTGGCAACTGATCATAGGGTAGGGACACAAGAGAGGGACAATCATACATACACAAACTACTACTTTACCTTGTGCTTATATTTCACTATATGCAAGATTGTATTTCACTATATGCAAGATTATATTTCACTATATGCAAGAGGAATAATCAGCTGTAACAGCTATGCTGTAAGAGCGTCTTATTTCTATTTCCTTACCTCCCTATAAGAGGGAAACTCTACAGCATAAAATACTAGAATAGACCAACCGATTGTAACAGCTATGCTGTAAGAGCATCTTTCCTATCCTCAGATATCTACTTCCATTTCAAGATGCACCTCTCCCTAAACTTAGGTTTTGAAGATACAGCCACTCTATTACTACAAGAAGAGACTATGCGGTTAGATGATTGTCAGTTGGTGCACATAAATTTCTCTGTCGAGGAAAGAAATGTGGAAACACTCCACTGGTTTCCCAGAGAAATATGGAACCTTGGTGGGAAAGCTAAGGATGCGGAGAGGATTAAACAGACCATGGGTTCTCGGCTACACCCCACCTCTCTAGATTTGCCAGAAAGGAATACAAGATCTGGCTGCAGTCCACTTTTAGACTGCCCGGAAAGAAGAAGCAATGCAAAATACCTGGCCACAATCTGCTTCTGGATTGCCAAGTGAAGGGATGAAGAAGAAGAAGAACCAACAGTCTGCTTCTGGACTGAAGAGGCACTCTGGACTGATGAACACACTGGATCAAGAGAATTAGAACCTCTGGATCATGCTTGGACTCCGGACAGCACTGCCTCTGGACTGAAGATACACACTGGCTGACGCTCCCACTGGATCAGGACCTCTGGACCACTCTTGGACTCCAGGCAATCACTCTCTCTCTGGGCATCAAAGTGCATTGGTCGTCTGAGTTCCAAGGCCGGACAAGCCAAGGCACTCACCAAAACAATAAATCGTATATCAAACTGCGACCAAACTTGGAGTCCATGGCCGGATGAGCCAGGACACACTAACAACAACAAACCAAACATCACTCAGAGAACTGACACTGACGGGTTGAACGGTACTCCTCTGTGGACTTGAAAACAAGAATTGGACAGCAGATTTCTGCACTGGGCCAAGCTGTACTGGGAAACTGTAAGAGGAAAATAACAAATGGGATGATGCAACTTCGAGGCGACTGCAGTATGGCTCTTCGTGGATTGGCTGTTGTCTGCTTCTGGATACACTGGAGGATGATTCTTGAAGATAGGTGAAGACTGACAAGGATGGACCAGGGTGAAGTGACTCCAAAGACAGTTGAAGACTGATTCAGATGGTTATCCAGCACCGAAATGCTGGCACAAAGCAATGCAAGACAGTTCTAACACTCAATAATCTTCGTAGAATGAATAATAATGCAGAAAAATGCAAGCAAAGTCTTAATTCCTTCTGTAGTGGTCAATAAATACAGTCTCGATGTCCAGACCACAGTAAATATACAGGCAATTTATTGTACTGATTCAGCCCTAGCTCTGGTGGACTTAACTCTAATGGGGTTCCTTCTAGCTAAATCGGGTTCTCCTGTTACTGTGGAAACACTACAGTGGGGAATAGACCCTCTGGAAGGCTATACAAAAGATGGGCGACCAGGCCCCTTTAACACTGGAGGGCTTACATGGCTAGCTAGGCTCCTATTATATCTGGGGGTCACTCCTATAACTGGGCCCCTATCATACCTGTGGGCCTAAATAGCTAGCTATGGATCCTGGGCCTTGTGTTGCCCTTACTTTATTACTATTGGGCCTGGTGCCTTCACTTGGCTGGGCCTCGTTCCCTTAGTACCACTGGGCTGGCTTGCCCTAACTTGCTATGCCTGGACTGCCCTAACTGCTGCTAGGCTGGCTTGCCCTGACTTGCTAGGCCTGGGCTGCCCTAACTACTACTGGGCTGGCTTGCCCTAACTTGCTATGCCTGGACTGCCCTAACTACTGCTGGGCTGGCTTGCCCTAACTCATTAGGCCTGGGCTGCCCTAATTACTGCTGGGCTGGCTTGCCCTAACTTGTTAGGCCGGGGCTGCCCTTTACTACCATGGGCCTGGTGTGCTTTAGTCAACCGGGTTTGATTCCCTCTCAATGGTGTGCCTGGTGCCCTCTTGTACACGGGCCTTGTGCCCCCTTAAGCTGGGCCTCGTGGCCTCCTTAAACTAGGCCTAGTGCCCCTTTTAACTGTTTGGCTCAAAATGTGGTTGGGCCCCTTTAATTGTTTGGCTCAGGGAGCCTGCTGTCACTCCTGTGGCATGTTGCCTCCCCTAATCCTGCCCCTCATTCATACACACATCCACTCCATCTTAGACAGAGGCCATATCACGGGTGTGGTCTTTGTAGACCTCTCTAAGGCATTTGACATGGTCAACCACTCTCTCCTACTAAACACACTCTCCAACATCGGCTTCTCACAGGACGTCCTCGGCTGGTTCACTAACTACCTGTCAGACCAGTACCAACAGGTCAAAATTGGTACCACCATATCTAGCACACTTCCAATCTGCTCCGGTGTTCCGCAGGGGTCCATCCTCCCCTCATCCTGCTCTGGCAATCTATTAATGTATGAGGAAGATGCGGTCTTATATTCCTCCAATCCAGACCCCACTCAACTCCACAATTCCCTCCAGTCCTCCTTCTCTGATGCCGAAAAATGGTTCTCCACGCAGCGTCTTATTCTAAACTACAAGAAAACAAAAGTCATGTTCTTCTCACACCTGCTGAACTCCCAGAAGGAGCTCTGCTCCCAAATTCTAACTGCCAATCGGACCCCCCCTCAAGCAAGTGGATACTTTTAAATATGTGGGCATCACCCTAGACCCATCCCTTAACTTCCACCAGCACATCCATCATCTGTCCACCACCCTTAATGTCCGACTTGGAATTCTCTATCACTTCAAACACTGTCTTACTCCTGAAGCTCTTTGGCTTGCTGTCTCCTCCTCTGTCCTCTCTCTCCTTGACTATGGTATTCTTATCTATGGAGCTGCAAACACCTCGGCCCTAGGCAGACTCTGTCTCTCCTTGAACAAAGCATGCCACCTCATCCTCAGCTGTGATCGGCTCACCCATACATTTTCACTATATAATTCCAACTGGTTGAACCTCAGCAATAGAATCTGGTTCCATACATGCCTTATGGCCAAAAAGATTGCCCTGGGACTCTCCCCCTCTGGCCTCACCACTATAATCCAACCAGCCCCGACTAATAGAAACACCCATAGCTCTGGCAAGCAGCTCCTATCAGTCCCCAGGTGCCGAACCTCACAATTCCAAAGGTCCTTCAACTACAGCACCCCCTCCTGGGTGAAAAGCATGCCCAGCGCACTCACTAATGAAAACAGAATTGGCCACTTCAAAACCCTTCTCAGAGACCATCTCCATCCTCTAACCCCTGTGACTGTCTCTGACCTCTCCCTGTCCCCTCCCTCCCTAACAAGGGTCTCTGGCAGGCTTCCCCTCCCTGCCCCCTTTTCTTGCCCTACCAGAGTTTGCCTGTTCAACTCTAAATCTTGAGCCTATATACTAAGCTACTTAGACCTATCCTAATATGCCTTAGGATCTGACTGTTAGCTTTTATTGTACTCTCTGTAACAAGCCTGTCCGAATCCTGCTCTTGAATTTGTGATCACTGTTGTAATGTTCTACTTTATGTGACGTGGAGCCTTTGTAAACAAGTTTTGGACTCATAGGTATTTTCTGAATCTGCAATAAATAAATAAAATAAAAATATTAAAAAGGCCTTTGCTATAGCCTTGCTTCCCTGGCCCTTCCCCGTGGATGTCGCTACCTCGCCCCATTTCAATATTTAAATTCAGGCTCCTAGCAGCTGACCCTCCCACGGCGCTCAGCCGCTACTTGTGCACCTAGTGCAAACAATTTATTTTAGATAAATACAGTCTCTCCTGCAGGGTGGTCAGCATGTTTCAGCGTGCTGCCGCCGACTCACCCAAACCACCAGGAGATTGAGGAAGTAAACGGGAGGCAGGAGGCATTCTGGCAGTGGGAGGGAACCAATCATGCAGCAGAGAGGATGGCAGAAGGCCTCGGATGGCCAACAGCTTAAGGGGGCGATGCTGCTCTTCTCTGCCACCAACAGGGGACCGGAATTACTTTTAAAATTAAATGAGGGGGCTAAAATAAAACAAAATTGACAGGGCTTACAGCCCAAAACAGCCGAGCTGAAAGTTTCTTCACTTTTGATGCCCTGATGGCATCACAGACCGGAGACAGTCTTCAGCAGGGCTTCACCAGCTGGAGCCAGAGCAGGCACAACAACAAACCCTCAGGGACTGGCTTCAACCCTCCAGGTAAGCCCTCAACAGATTCCCCTTAGTTTGTTGTGTCCTCTCCTCTTCACAGCTTGGCAGGAATTCACAGTAAAACAGTTAAACTTTTTTAAAAACAGAGCTTCTGGTTCCAGAATGGTTGGGGTGGAATGCTATGCATGAGCTGCTCAGCACAGCATTCCACCCAAGCCATTGTTGCTGTGCTGCATTATAATCATTTTTTTTTATATATACATGTATGCGCAGGGCACCTTACTGTGTTTACTGGGGGAAACTGGGGACTACTGAGGACCACTAACTTTGGCATATTACATCTTTAGTCCTGAGATCAGGGTTATGGAGTGTGTCCACCACTGAAAAATTCCCTGGTGGTATTGAGTATGAGTACTTGGAGGCTGTCATCTGAAGTAGCCAAGCTAGACTATTTCCAACACATTTCTTCCCCTACCCCCATCCAATGGACATCCATGCTGGGAGCTGGACTGCTTGCTGACCAATTAGTCAGTAGCACATGGGTGCCCTGAATCCACCTTGTTGTCTTCCATCCTGTGATCCTGGGCTCAGAGCACCCACCCATGTATCCAGCATGTCAGAGTGGTCCCCCACTATTAAGCACAATGAAAGCCAGCCTTAAGTTACCCATTCAGTGACAGATGTACTGTACATAGGGTTGTTGCCATTAGTAAGAGGAAACAATGCATATGTTTAAAGGTTTTAGGAGATAATGAAACGTAATGGAGTGAGTGATGGTGGATGAGTATTTTTGTTCTACTACAACTGGGAGTTGCCTGCTGAAAAGTACTATATGTCAAAGTGATACATAATATGGTGCAGAATCACTATATAGTGTATGATAGAATGCTGTTCTGTATGGAAACCCGTGCCTAGAACAGTGTCGTTATGCTGCAGTAGTGACATCAGGATGTTGTTGTGCTGCACTAGCGACATCACTAATGCAAAACAAGAAGACAGAACACCTTTGTGCATGTGCCTTAGTGAATCCTTTGCAGTTCAGGAAGCAGCCACGGTGGTGAGAGTTAGGCGAGGAAGTGAGCGCCGATCGAAAGAAATGCCAAAGGAAGGACACAGCTTTCACTTAATGGTTGCCCATATACTATAAAATATTGTGTACATAAGCCCCACCAGTTTGGGAGTGCCTACCAAAAGTTACCCTGCTCACCCCCTGTGTTTTGCATATGTAGGGAGGTAGGACCTGGGTTGGTGCCCGCCCCCTGGGTGTGGTTGATCCTGCCTGGTAGAGTATAAACCGTGAGGTCTAGAGAAAGTGAGGTGGCCGTCGGAATTGCAAATCACAAGTGTGGGCCAGGGTTTGAAGCCCCTGTCAAGGAGTGCGGTCTAGCTCAGCAGCACTGGATTGGTGCTTGGGTTTGGTGGGAGGTGTTCAGGGAAGCAGTCGGTGGGATGGAACCGCCCATAAATAATAGGAGGCGCGGCCTGGAAGAATCAACGTTTTACCCGCCTCATGCTCCACAGCACTATGGCGGTTCAGGACCCTGTCTTGAAGAAGATGTGAGGCAGCAAGGGTGCCATGGAAGTGGCAGCACTGTGACATGGCCTGCTAAGTGGTGGCATCACCAAGAGGTCATACCCATGTGGCACGCTGTCCTTAGTGTTTTGGGGGACCTGCCGGGAGAAAGAGAAGACAGGTCCACTTTTTCTGTGTTGTTGCTTTGGTCTGGGAACAGGGTGGGTCCCGGCACTAGGCCCGATGCAGCAGGGTGCATGTTAAGGTTTTTGGGAGCCAGCTGTAAGAGAACTCTCTGGGTGGAGAGGTGACCGAGTGTCAGAGGCTTAGCAGCAGTTTTGTTCCAGGCTGGTCTGTGTCCAGGGATGAGTTCGTGGAGCCCTGGTGTGTTTCAGCCTTGGTTTTTTCTCCTGCTGCTGGTAAAATCTGATCCTCCTGGCTCAGTAAGCTAAGTAGAGCCCAGTTTTTGGCCTACCTAGGCCTTCATAGCATACCGTAGCTTTGTGCTGCAGAAAATATGCTCTTCCAACCTTGTGCCTATCTCTGTTGTGTCTCCAGCCGCATGGAGCTGACTTATTTTAACATTCTAATTAATTAAATTTTTTATTCTTTCAATTTTGGGAGCTCCTGTCTGATTTATGCTGCCAGTTCTTTAACCAGTTTGCCCCCAGTCTAGCTCCAGTGCCCAACCTGCCTGTTTTCCAGCTGATTCTTCCATCTGTATACACTATGTGGCTCAACAGCACTGGACTCCATGAATTCTAAATAAAACTAAAATAAATGAAACTAAAAATAAATAAATTCAATGGACAAGGTACGCCAAGCTATTTTTTCTGTTATCTTTTAAACTCTGTGTGATTCCTGGGATTTTCCCCCTCCGGTATATTTACCATAAGGACCCCTAGACATAGCTGGAGGGTGGGTTACAGGTATGAGCAACCATACACAAACAAAGCTGTTTTCCACTCTTGGGTTTCCATGGTAACAAGACCTCTCTAGCTGCACTCTCCAGGTCAAATATTGCAGTAGCAGCTGTTGTGGCTCTGATCAGAGTTTGTTTTGCTCAATTAAGACTAAAAAACTAGGAGTATTTGAAACTTGAAACTTACAGGCTTCATAGAGGTTGTCCCAAGGAGTGTGCTTTTGAGTTTTTTTATGTCCCAAACTTAAGTAGTTTTTAAATTTAAGGAAAAAAATGTCCTGTTTGTGAGCATGTGAGTTTAAAAAAATCAAAGTTCTAAAGTATCTGTATTTTGTGACAACATGAAGTCATGCTCATTCTATCTTATTAAGAGACAACTGTTGTTTGTCAGCTGGCAGGGCCAGCTCCCTGCTGATGAATCCATCCCCACTATTTTCATTCAGCAGGGCCAGTACTACATGTCAGTGTGTTGCCCTGCTCCTGCTGAGCATGATGTGTGTGTCTGTGTGTGGCTCCAGTCTGCCATTAGCCACATAAACCCCTTTATTTAAATTAACTGGACACTGGATGCCCAATCCCCAGTGCCAGTTTAATTAATCATGTAGTCCAACAGTGTGATGCCGACACCTGGTTCCAGTTTGTTTCCCCTCTCCCCTCTGTACTGTCCCCCATGCCCATAATTTACACTTGCCAACATGGGGGGGTCCAATCCCCAGGATCAGCGTAGTTTCATGCTGACCCTGGGGTGCCTAGTCACCAGTGTTGGAGGTACTTTCTCTATCCCCTACCTTATGTCCACCCCTTCATACTGTATGACATCAGGGTACCAAATCCCCAGTGTTGAACTGGACAAACTCCCTCTCCAGACCCAGCAGTGTGGGACACTGGGGTGTCAACCCCTGGTGCCCTCAAGCCAAATGCCATGTTGACACTGGGGTGCCTAATCCCCAGTGTCGGACCCTGTAAAAGAGAAAACCATCCCACATCTTTTGTTATTGTTTTTTGTTAAATTCTGAAATAAAGAAAATGGTCCCTCATCATTTGCTGCTGTCCCCAATCACCCATCCCAGTTCTACCACTCAGCACCCACACCCTACACCCCCCTTACCCTATTCTTACCTAGCCGAGGTCCAATGCCATAATCCTCTCTTGACTGGAGACACATTTTCAGGAACTAAGGATCATGGGTAAGTGCTGTATAATGTACTTCAGTGATATTTTGAACTTATCTGCATAACATCATTTTTATGATTTTTTACATAGTTACATAGTTACATAGTAGATGTCAGCAGAAAAGACCCCCTAGTCCATCTAGTCTGCCCTAGTTACAAGTTTAGATGATTACTTTTATACTACAGATCCTGTCAGACCTGTGACCTTTCCTCCCCATTCCTGATTCCAAGAAGCCCTTATGCTTATCCCATGCATATTTGAATGCCTCCATGGCATTTGCACTCACCAATTCTATTGGTAGCTTGTTCAGGCTTCTACCACCATTTCCATGAAGAAGTACTTCCTCACATTTCCTCTTAGTCTTCCCCCTTCCAGCCTCATATTGTGTCCCCTTGTCCTTGTGCTTCTCCTTTTCTGTAGTGCTCTCCTGTGATTTATTTATTCCCTTGAGGTATTTGAAGGCCTCTATCATGTCTCCCCTCTCTCGTCTAACCTCTAATGAGTACATATTTAATTCCTTGAGTCTCTCCTCATAGCTTTTCTACTGCATGCCATGGACCATTTTGGTAGCCCTTCTCTGCACCACCTCCACCTGATCAATATTCATCTTGAGATGGGGCCTCCAGAACTGAGCACAGTACTCCAGGTGTGGCCTCACCAATGACCTATACAAGGGCAATATTACCGCTTTCATTCTACTTGTTATAACCCACCCTATGCAACCCAGCATCTTATTCACCTTTTCTACTGCCTTTCCATGCTGATTTGCCACTTTGAGGTCATTCGTTATGATAACCCCAAGTCCCTTTCCTGTTTAGTTGTTGCTAACTCCTCTCCCCCCAGTTGGTACGTTTCCCTTGGGTTCCTGTGTCCAATATGCATAAGTTTACACTTTTCCACATTAAATCCTAGTTGCCATACTCTTGACCATTCCTCTAGACTATTAAAGTCCTTCCTCATTCTATCTACCCTCTCTGGTGTGTCTAACCTGTTGTAGATCTTTGTGTCATCTGTGAACAGGCATACCTCCCCTTCCAGTCCTTCTTCAATGTCACTAATGAAAACACTGAACAGTAATGGCCCCATAACTGACCCTTGTGGCACCCCACTTGTCACTTCCCCCTCCTCTGAACTTACCCAATTTATGACTACCTGCCGACTCCTGTTACTCAGACAATTTTGTACCCACTTTGTCACTTTTGTCCCCACCCTGAGACTGCTCAGCTTATTTATTAATCTTCTGTGTGGGCCAGTGTCAAAGGCTTTCCATAAATCCATGTAGGCTACATCCACCCCCCTCCAATCCACTACTCTTATCACCCAGTTGAATAACTCGATTACGTTTGCTTGGCATGATTGCCCCCCCTGTGAATCCATGCTGTCTTGGATCCTGCAACCCATTCTCGGACAGGTACTCTACCATCTTTTTTTTTATTGTTTCCATAGTCTTTCCCACCTCTGATGTCAGGCTTACCAGTCTATAGTACCCTGCCTGCTCTTTATTCCCACTCTTGTGAATTGGTACTACATCTGCTCTCCTCCAGTCCCTTGGTACTTCCCCTGTTTTTCAATGATTTGTGAACAGTGCTGCCAGGGGAGTAGCTAGCTCCCCTCTCAATTCTTTTAGTATCTTTGGGTGCACCACGTCTGACCCCATTGCCTTATCCACTTTTAATTTCTCAAGCTCTCCTCTCCTCTGAAAAAGGTCTTGTGTCTACCTCCCCTCTGGTAATACCTTTATCCTTTACCTGTGGCCTATTTTCCACTCCTTCTTTTGTGAATACTGAACAAAAGTACTTGTTCAGTATGTCTGCCTTCTTCTGGTCCTCCTCCTCACCAAATTTCCAACATGGCCTTTTTGGGACCCCACTTCATGAACACTGATGGTGAAATTATGTTAATTGGGCCCAGAAGGTGATTTCATGGTTGCAGCACAAAATTCCTTGCTGGGCAGGAGTAACATAATTTCACCACCAGTGTTCATGAGGTGGGTCCCAAAAACACTATGTTAAAAACTTGGTGAAAAAATCTGAAAAATGACCAAGTTATGAGCATACTCAGATATGTTTGTATGCATGCCTATAATTTTGGTAATTTTCGACATTTTGACCCCAATTTTTTTGACATAGCCATTTTTCACACCATGTCGTGAACATTACAGCTGTTATTTTTCACATTTTGGCCAAAACATGTTTTTGCACTTGAGGAACAAAATGAAATTTCGGTGGGGACTTGAAAATTTTCACCTACCGGGTTCATGAGGTGGGGTCATAAGAAGACTATGTTTGAAGGTCTGAGTCAAGATATTTAAAAAAATAACAATGTTATTGAGGTATGTTGTACTTTTTCTATGCACACTCCTAACTTTAGTAATTTTCAATATTTAAACCTTGACGTTTCAATGTAGCCATTTTGCCACACCACCTCACAAACATCACGACTGCTGTTTTTCAAATTCTGGCCAACATGTGATTTTCCACTGCTGATGCAAAATTACGTTTAGTCCATTATGATATTAATTGACACCTGTCATGTTCAGAAGGAGAGGGTCATAAAAAGACTCTTTAAATGTTGGGGTCAGAAAGTCACAACAACAGCAAAAATTATGAACTAACATTGGTGGCATAGATGTCAGTTGGCCCAGTGAGGACCATGCAGCCTTCCTGAGCCAGTGACCTGTGGTTGGGTGTGAGCTCAATCAGCTAATTTATGGGCCAGGGCTGGTCGGGAATGTGCTGTAGTGTGCAGCACAAGCCCCAGCCTGGGGAGGGATGGAACAGTGTTTTGGTGCACACATGACACCTTGTGGTGGGCCGTGGGAGCCTTTCCTCACAAAGAATTGACATGTATGATGAGGCCTGAAGGGCCCATGCATTGAGTCAGGACTGTTCCCAGTATTGTAATTATTTCATGGTATGATGGTCCCAAAGGGACCTGCACAAATAAAGATATGATTCCACTGTCAGATAAGAAGGGAAATTCATTGCAAAAAACACATTAATGTAGATAATAGGGTTGAAGAGCTCAAAGCACATGAAGCAGGGAAATGAAAACACATTAGGGTTTTGGGTCTCGGGAGTACTGGTGAATCAGTAGTAGAGGCTTCCTTGGAGATGTCAACCCAAATGTCCACCCTCTCCCCTGAGCAAACAAGGTCAGATATGATCTATTTTCTTTATGCTGGGCTTGCAGATTCTGTTGGCAACACGTGGCAAGACATACTTCTCTACTTTTGAAGAGTGTATCACTATGAAGAACTGGCTTGTAGCTGTACCTTGTGCTTCATACAGAAAGTTATGGGTTGAGGAGATGGTGAGGGTATTAGGGTTGACAACCCCAAGGAAGACCCCACCACTGATTCACTAATACTCCAAAGACAGAAAACTGTAATTTTTTTTCATTTTTCTACTTTGTAAACTTTACATTCTTCAACCTTAATGTCTGCATTAATGTAGTTTTTGCAGTTAGTATATATATACTGTATACATAAGTATTCTTAGCAAAAAACTGCATTAATGCACCAGTTAGGGTTCAACTTAATGCCACAAAAGTATGGAAATGTGGCATCAGGGTTTTCAACCCTAATTTCCCACTCCCAAGCAGCAAAAGGAAGAAACATTAAGGTTTTGGTAGCCTCCTGCCCGATGCACAAGGTACTGCTCCAAGACAGTGCCTTATATTGATATGTTCTTCAAAGGAGTAGAAATGTATGTCTTGCCACATGTTGTCAACAGAATCTGTTGTAGGTTTCTTCATGCAGGGCCTACAAGCTCTGTGTGAAGAAAACAGACCACACCTGATCTTGTTTGCTCAGTGGAGGAGGTGGGTATTAAGGTTGACAACCCCAAGGAAGATCCCACCAATGAGTTACAAAGACTCCGGAGACCCAAAACCCTAATGTTTTTTCCTTTTGCTGCTTGAGGGGTGAGGGTGGAGAGTTAGAGTTGGAAATCCAAGCACCACATTTCACTGTGTTTGCTGCATTAAGTTGAACCCATTGGTGCTTTAATACCATTTTTGTTTCAAAGAATTTCGTTTCTTTTTGAGACAGTGGAATCATATCCTCATTTACACTGGTCTCTTTTGGATGTGCCTGAACAGATGCAGATGTGCAAGACCCTCTGGGCCTTGCACCAAAGGAAGACTCCATCTGCCCTCAGGGGATGGACAACTCCATTTTCAGAAGAAATAATCTGGCAGGAACTTGCAGCTCTGAAGGTAGACAAATCTATGGAACCAGATGAATACATTCAAGAGTTCTAAAGTAACTCAGGGAGGTACTAGCTGCCCCACTGACAATCTTGTTCAACAGCTAACTGAAAACAGGCACGGTTCCAAAGAACTGGAGAAAATCTGACATCGTCCCTCTATATAGGAGCGGCAGCAGGGAGAAGGAGGCTAGCAAACATATGCTGGATAGTCTTACATCAGTGGTGGGGAAATTAATGGAAACCCTGCTAAAGAAAGGACTGATTTGGGGCTGCAGGACCACAAGCAGCATCAATTCATGGTAAGGAGGTTATGCCAAATGATTTTTTTTTTGCTCCTCCAGGCCCCAGCATTGCCACTCCTTTGGGCTGCATAGCTTTCTGTGCCTGCCATCTCACCTCCACTGTCTCTCCTGCTGTTGGTCATGGTCCCATGTGCACCACATCCCAGGGGGTCTGGCACTAACCCTATTGGAAGGGCCACTCCCCAGGGATGAAGGAGGAGAATTAGTGGATACAGTTCCCAAAGGGCCTGTGCATTCATGGGAGATGTAGGAGGAGGTGCACTCCAGGGACCAGTGTGTTGGGAGGAGAAGTGGCCATCATCCAGCCAGGCTGGGACCATTTTTCCATTTTTCTGGTGGGGGCATGATGTGTCACACAACATCAAGGACAGACCCAACATCCATCATGCTCCTTCTCACAGTGGAGCCCAACATATTGCTTTGCTCCCAGCCTCTGCCAGAGGCCAGCAAATGTCGAGGCTCAAACCTTCCCTCCCTAGAGAAGGTGAGCAGTTGTGGAATGCTCAAGCCTTCTCCCTCTGGCCTGCCCTCTGATGCCTGGGTCAGCTCCTGAACCCAGGTCATCAGCATTGCAAGAGGAAATTCAATGCTGTGCTGGTGGGCTGGACACCAAACAATTCTGATGAATTTCTTTGACTGCATGACCAGGGAAATACAGCAGGAGAAGGCAGTGTACATGGCCTATCTGGACTTCAACAAAGCCTTCAACACTGTGCTGCACAGGAGGATGACAAAGGAACTAAGCAGCCTGGTGGTGGGATCCAGTAATGAATTTGGTTAGAAACTATTTAATGGATAGGAGACATAGAGTGGTGGTAAATGGCACTTACTTGAAGATGGAGGAGTGACCAGCTAGGTGCCACATGGCTCAATACTTAGACCATTCCTCTTAAATGTCTTCATTAGTGACATTGCTGAGAAACTGGAAGGGAAGGTACACCTTTTTTGCAGATGATACCAAAATATGCTACATGGTGGGCATTCAGGAAAGGGTGGAGAGAATGAGTAGTGATTTGGGGAAACTTGAGGAGTGGTCTAAAGCATGGCAGTCTGTGTTCAATAATGAAAAGTGCAAGATCATGCACCTTGGACATAGGAACCCAGGAGCAGTGTATATGATGAAGGGTGTGGAGTACTGATAGCCACTAATCAGGAAAGAGACCTTGATTATATCTGACGACCTCAAGGTGACAGTGCATTTTGACAAAGTAGTGGGTAGGGCTAGTGAAATACTGAGTTGCATAGGGAGGGTAGGGTATATCCAGAAGGAGTTGGGGTGTGATATTGCCATTTATTGTTTACGGATATGACCAAACTACTATAGTGTGCCTAGTTTTGCAGGCCGCACCTCAGAAAGGACATGGGGTCCATTTCCAAGAGGTCGTACACTGGCATAAGCTGAGATACACCAAACCCCTTGACATATCTAGCAACTTACACCAAGTGGTATGCCAGCCCTGATTACAAGAGGTGCCTTGCACCATGGCGGCTCTGGGCTATGACAACCATGGGTTACGCCACCCACTACGCCACAGCCCACAATGCCATGGTGCAAGTGTGGGTTATGGCAGCAACTGTGCCCTATTCTAGGAGGGCGGCTGCCATAATGCATTAGCATGATTCTGAGAGCTGCAGTGGCAGCACTAAGTTAGAACAGCCTGGAGCTGCTCTAAGGGGCATCCAACAGTGCTATCCATTGGCTGTCCACCCCTTGGCACCACAACAATTATGCTGATGTGCCCCCCATGCCCCCACAGGCATACTCCTGTCCCCCACCCCCCCAGATGTTGGGGACCCCAACTCCTGTACCACCAGTCCTGCCTCCCCATGCCCCCTGGTGTGTGCCATGGTGTTCCTGGGTGGAGTAGGCTTCAGGGGCCTGCGGTAGCTGGACTATATGCGGGCCATCTATGCCATGCCTGTGGTGTACACCTCCTCATGGCATAACCCGCATGTCACAAGTGCCAGGACCCTGCCACTCTTGGAATATGGCATAGGGTCCCTGGCATAGCGGTGAATGTCGCAACTCACATACACTGGCGAGTTGCAACATTTGACTTGGAATCAGGCTCACAGACAGGGTGGAGGAAGTCCAGGAGTGCAACTAATGTGGTACTTGGGTTGTACATGAAACCCTATGAGGGGAGACTGATGGATCTCAACATGTATACCCTGGAAGAGAGGAAAGCGAGAGGTGACATAGTTAGGGCCAAAGATTTTCCATTTTCAACTGGAAAAAAAATGGGTAAAAAATCAATTTGTCATATTTAAACTAGCACTTGGGACTCCTTTTTTTATGAAAACCCCACTTTGCACTAGTTTTTTTGGACAAACACCCCCATTTTGAGCCACAGTTTTATACAAAACATGTTGATTTGCCTCAATTTTGGGAAAAAATGGAACAAAAAAATGGATTTCAAAATTTTGCCAAACAGAATCGGACATATTTGAAAACTGAATATTATTGGTTCCACAGGTTAGAGGCCTATAGGAGCCTCATGTGGGTGAACAGGAGCAGGAGGGACATCTCTTTCAAATGAGAAGGGCACCAAGACCAAGGGGTATGCAATGAAGGTGGAGTGGATGGGGGACCCTAAGAGAGATGTAAGGAAATATTTCTTCACTGAAAGGGTGCTCGATGCCTACAAGAGGCTGCCAGCAGAAGTGGTGCAGTCACAGACAGTGAGGGGCTTCAGGCATATGTGGGAGATATACCGTCAACATAGCATTGTAATAATCACGCAGTGAAATGTGCATTGTGGAAATAGCCTGAGTGAAAACTGCTGCATATACCAGGTGTAGTTGGAGGTTGGGTGTCACCTGAGAGCTAAATAAATGCAGATGGTTGTTTAATGTAGCAGATATACACACCTGACACTTGGGTTGTCAGAGGGATGTCGGTTAAAATCCCACACCTGGCACTTGGGTTAATATCCCAATACTGACACTGTAGTGCAGCATGGATGTTAAAGATCCCATGACACTTATCAAAAAGAGTAAGGGAATTTTTTATTAAGAAAACAAAACATCTCAAATTACATCAATACAGATCTTACAAAAAACAACATACGTACATTTACCATATCCTTTTTCCCCTAGTGAATTCAGATTTCCATAATGACTTATATATATTAAGAAAAAAACTACATTTCATTTCCTGTCTCTCCCTTTGTTTTGATCCCATTTACACACACACACCTAGAAAATAAATCAAGATACCCAAGAAATATGCCTATATAAATTTATGCATTTCCAACTATCTAAAGTTTGAAAATCATGTATTTTTACTTTCTGTAGTGTGGACAATCTATTTTAAAATAACCAAATTTGGAGTATTGGTATGCTGTAAGGAATACTGGCATCTGGCCTGCCACATATAAATTTTGATACATGAAAAAATAACATGTAATGTGCTGGGATGATATTTATTTAACCTCCTCCACACACACACACACACACACTCAGCTAGGATTAAGCTCTCATATTTCATAGATTTGGTGGAGTCCATTGCCACCCAATAGCCAAAAATGCTCAAAACTACACTGCAGAAGCACAAGAAATAAAAAAAAACCAGTGTTCCTGGGTTTCTTCCATACCTTTATACTCTTGGCTGATGCACTGCCTTTCTTCTACCGGTTTTTGTTTCAGATTCCCTTTAATCCCGAGTTTCCCACGACAGCTAAGCCATACATTATCTCATGTTTTTTCAGGTATTCTTTTGTCCATGAGTAATTTTAGGGTAAGGTGCATTTTAGTTGGAGAGCTCCTAGGGAAATCTGCTTACCTGGCTACATTGTTATATAGAATTTCACCATATAATTGCTTTCTATGCAACCTCAGTATAGTCTGTTTCTCTAATTTCCATACCCTCATTTTCTTTACAAAAGGGTTAGCAAACTCTGTTATTTTGAGGCCTGGTGAGATCTTTGGGGGTTCTTAAACCCAGTTCTCCATTAGGGGTGTGAATAAGCCCTGTGTCCATTTCTTATACTGCTTATGTTGCTCAGTTTTGCTATTCAGCTGAAGAAGGGACCTGTGAGGCCCCGAAAGCTTGTGTAGAATTCCATCTTTGTACAAGACACTTGTTGGTGCAATAAAAAGTATCAACCCTTCCATCATTCCCAGAGATGTGGAACTCCCTTCTTTCCACCTGAAAAAAAGATTGAATGAAAAAGGTGTGATAGAACACCACAGGATTTACCATTCCTAAGCCTTCTTTTTAAATGGGTAAATACATAAAATTTATTTTTACTGGGTTCAGGCAACTCCACCATGCCATTTTAAAAAAACAACTGAATATTCTGGTCTCTAAATGTGAAGGGGGGAGGAAAAATGTAGCTAACATATACAAAAAAAGGTAACACACACTTTTTTATTATTGCAATTCTTTTTTTCTTCGAAAAGGCCCAGGTTTTCCAAAGATGTACTTTTTTCTCTACTATCTCTATTTTTTCTTTCCAGTTTAGTTATGCTAGGTTCCCAGAACCAAAATTAAGCCCTAACATCTTTACTGGAGTCTCTGAGATCAAAATATCCAGAATGCTTTTTAGTGTCTTATCCATATTCCCCAATAGCATGCCTACACTTTTATGATAATTTATTTCTGCCCCTGAAATAGTAGAGTATTTCTCAAACTCCTTTAGTGCTCTTATCCTGAATGCAGCATCTTGTACCAGAAAGCATACATCATCTGCGTATGCAGTGATTTTCTGAGGTGGTATGTCAGAAGAAGGTGATAGGCCTAATATTCTATTTTCTCCCAGAATACTCCTAATGACTGGGTCCAAGGCAAATTTATAGGAGGCAGTATGGTGCAGTGGGTTAAGGCTCTGAGACTGCAAATCTGGAGACCTGGGTTTGAATCCCACAGCCCCCTAAGTGCATACTGTGTGACCCCAAGCAAGTCACTTAACTTCCTTGTGCTCCCAGGTTGCACCTGCAAACAAGCTTTCAGCTTAGTGTGTCTCACCTGGTAAAATAATTGGTAAAAAAATGTGTACAATAATGGACAGATGGAGCAGCCCTGCCTGACTCCTCTTTGTAATGAAACAGAAGTACCAAACATGCTATTAACTGCAGGTGTAATCTGACCATCATTATATAAGACTTGTATTCCTTTGATAAAGTTGTCTGGTATATCACACTTTCCTAATATCTGGAATATAAAATCTTGTGTCGCTTTATCAAATGCTTTTGCCTGATCTAGTATTATTATTATTATGCCCTTCAGTTTCCCTTGCCTGCTATATTCACATGCATCCCTTAATAATAGGAGGTTTTGTTCAATATTTATGTTGGGTATAGAACATGTTTGGACTGAGTGTATAAGATCCCAGCTGCTTTTTGGAGTCTCCTGCACAATATTGAGGATAATATTTTATAATTGGTATTTAGCAAGCTGATTATCCTCAAATTGTTAGGATCCTCTCTATTTCCTTTCTTATGTAAAAAAAATATGGCTGTGGCTTCTGCAAAGCCTTTATAGACTGAGTTACCTATTAACATGACATTAAAGAGATTAACCAATATCTCATTCATTTCTGTAGCAAATGATTTATAAAATTCATTTGCTAACCCATCCTTTCCTGGTGACATCCCATTTTTCAGTCCTGTGATTGCCTCTCTCACTTCCTCCAAAGAAATAGGTACTGCCATGTTTTGAAACTGTTCAGTTGAAGGTGTAGGAACAGGAAAATCTATTACTTCATTCCATAATTTTGTTGGACTAAAAATCTTGCTGAATTGTTCAGTAAGATGTTTTTCTACCACATCTAACATTTCTACATCAGATTTAACCAGAAGGCCATCTGTGTTATATAGCCCTTTCATTAATTTATGGTCTATCTTTTGTTTACATGCAATAAAAGGATTCGCATAAGGTTGAGTATCTGTACCAAATTTCATTTCTTGATTTAAGGTTTCTGTCCTGTCATACTAATATTGGAACATTTTGGCTCTTATAATATCTAACTGTTCTTTAATATGTGCAGCTGTACAGTTTGGAAGAGACACAAGTCTGTAAAATTGATTTCTATAGCCTACATAATTTAAATATTCTTTATTAGTATTCTCTTTTCCATTTTTTATAGGAAATTGTGTTTTATATCTTCTTTAGTATCGGCCCACCATGCCCACCAATCATTATAAATGCAAAAAAAACAGATTGTCTCACCTGTAGGACCCCTATGAGACCCTGCTTTATCTCTTCTGATTTTAACAGAGATGTATTCAATTTCCAGTGTTTATTTACCAAGAGAAATGTAGGTAGTATATTTTTCAAGTTAATAATATACTTCAAAACTGAATGATCTGAAAACTCACAAATGGGGGTGTTAATCTTATGAGGTATTAAAAACTTGAAAATAAATAAGAAATCTATTCTTGTTGCTAATGTGTTTTTTCTGTATGTGGCTCCTAGATCTTTATGTAATACTCTGTAAGCATCACTAAGTCCAGCTGTATTTATAATATTTCTGAGAGCATGAGAATCACAGCAGATTTATTTTGCACATTGTCTTTCACTTTCACATCTAATCTGCAGTTCATGCCCCCAACTACATGTTTAGCTGTATGTAGATATGGTCTTAGTTTATTAAAAAGCTATATTCTAGCTGTCCTGCTTTGTGGGGCATATGTGTTAACTAACCTTAGAGAGAAGCCCTTGTATGAACAGGGACCCTCCCTGGCTCAATATCAGCTATTCTTTGTACATTGACCTGAGTGTTTTTGAACAAAATTCCTGGTCCATCAGCAGCATCCTGCTCAAAAGACCAGAACGATGGTCCCCATACCCAACCCTTTTTTGCCTGCAACACATCAGTCTGGGAACTAAATCTAGTTTCGTGTAGAAAAATAATATCCCCAGCAAGGTGATGAAAGTATGACAACACTACTGTCCTTTTTTTTTTATTGTCATGCTGCAGACATCAAAGACATTAAGTGTAAGAATGCCACGTAAAAGGTGTGTTAGTTTTTTCCCCATTAATTTTCTTTTCCTCCCTTTCTTTTTCTTTGTTTCTAAAGTGTTACTTAATGGTAAATCCTCTACTTCTCCCTCTGAAATGACTTCAGATCTCGAGGAAACATCTTACTCCTGATCTGTCTCACCTTCTTCTTCTTCCTCTTGTAGGATTTGGAAGGCATTCTGAGTTGGAATTGGGGTTGCTTACTAGTTGACCTTGTATTGCCCTTATTACCTGATCTCTGAAATTCTCGGGGGGGGGTATGGTATTCTGATCAGAATCCTGGTTTTCCTTTAGCGTTCCTGCTTTATCCTAAGTAGATGGTGTAGGATCAGAGGGGTTGGCCATGGGAGGATCAGTAAAAGCAGCCCTAGGGGTTCTTTCCTCTGCCTCTGTAATATCCTGTTCTGAATTCTGTTGTGGGGCTTCAGGAAAGTGATGTTCCCTACCTGGGAGTTCCTGATTTTGTGGCCTACACCTTTCTTGGGCTAGGTTGATAATGTGCGCCTGTGCGGTCCCTTCTTGTCTGTTGTGACCTGCCCATTGGCATTAATGGCATGAATGCCCTTGTTCTTCACATAAATGACACTTAAAAATGTTTTTGCATACATAAATCACATGGTTAAACTCTCCACATAAGGCATATCTTAATCTGTCGCAAGTACTGCTGAGGTGTGAGTGATTATCACATTTGTAGCAGGCTTTTGGTTGCCCAGGTTAAAAGCACACACCTCTGTCTTTCCCCAGAAAGAAACTGTTTGGAACATCAGTACCTCATTCCCTATCATGTTCAATTTTACTTTGAACCTCCAGCTCCCTGTCGAAATGCCTTCAGTGTCTATTATTGGCTCTGGAGGGCCAAACACTGGACACTTTTTTTCTAGCCAGAATTGTATGTCCCTCACACTCACCCCTTCATTTCGGAACATTGCCATGATGGTTTTGAACAGGAGTTTTGTTAGGGGAATAGCACAAAATGGTGACCATGAAGGAGCAGATTTAAGTCCTTCATATTTCCTCCAGAACTTATCAAAATGAGAAAATGTTTTAAAATGAATGTCAAAAGTATCTTCCCCTCTGACATTAATTAACGCATACACATCAGATGCAGAAAAAGCCATTGATTCCTTTAACAGTTTGTTTGCTATATACACCTTATCAGGATGATCCTGTAAACCCACCCTACATCTTAGGTGAACTACATTCTGTCTGGGAGCATTTTCAAGCCTATGAGTCCTGAAAAGTTCTGAAAAGGTAAGAACGGTTCTCCTTCTATTTGGTTGAGTTGAAGAGGGGGCTGATGATGATGGGCCCTCTGAATCCTGGGCCCTGTCATTATTCTCTGTTGATGGGCCTGCTGTCGTAGTACCTTCTTTCCTCATTTGGGGAACCTGATCAGGTAAAGTTCTTTGCTGTGTCCCCAAGTTATTAACTTCTTTACTTGTGCTAGCCTCTTGATTTATTTTGCTGCTTACTAGTAGAGGGGGCTCCCTGAGATTGTGAAAACACATCCCAATTTGGATCTAGAACCATTGTCCCGATTCATTTTGCATCCAGCCTGCATTTTGTAAGGAGTCATCAGCTGACCAGTTTTCTTCAGAAAAAGGCTCATCATCATTATTTATGTCAAAAGCTTTTTTAGTATGTTCTCTTGGTGGTACCTTCTTATTTCGTACTGTTTGTCCAGTCCTAATGAACTTTTTGTAAACAGCTTCTGTTGTATGCACTGCTATGTGACCTCATTGCTGACCACGCCCAACTCGAGCTGTGCTGTGAAACCGCTCTTTGAAGATGCCACTCTGCTGCATTTCCTAAGCTGCCACATTTTTCTCTTGCATGTCCTGTTGCACCAAAATAGTTATCAGAGAGTCAATGTCTATTCCAGAGCTACTAGCAGTAATCCAATTGTTCACTTCCTCACACAAGAGCACATCACCTGCATCCAAAAACACCTCATCCTGTTCTGAGGTTGCTCCCACTATAAAGGCATTTCTAGCCTCACTCTCTTCAAGAACCAACATTTCTTCATCCCCATCTGAAACATGAGCCACAGTCGGGGACGGGACCACAGCCATCAATACGTCCTCCTACTCTTCCATCCTGGACTGAGTGCCGACCTGGAAACCAGGACAGCAGCTTCCCCACTAACAAAAATAGGGGACATTTTTATTGCAAAAATAAAGGAATACAAACTTTAAATACATAAAGCAATAACATAGATAAGGAATTAAAATTGAGAAAAATAGAAAAACATAAAAGGGAAACCACAAACAGCTATACTGTATTATTTAAATTTATAGAAATACAATAATCATCCCTTATTTCTTTGTCTGTTTTTTCACATTTAAGTGATTGGAAAATCATTGTCTGTAATCCAAGGCATGGCTATCCATTTTCCCCGTAAATGATCTACATTCCCCATTTTGGATCTTTTTCATATATTTTTCTAATGTCACATCTAACTTTTTGCACAATTTCCAGATATGTACACTCCTTTTGCTGCAGGGTAAATAAGCAACGGGACATCCAAATATGCAATTTTATAATAGAGAGAACAACTTGTAAGGTCCCTTTATGCCATTTCCTCCATCGAAATGGAAACACTCCATAGATTAAAATATTATAAGACATTGATTTTAAAAACTGGTTCATTCCACATTTGTGATAAGTATAGCCAAAAGCCTTTAATAAAGTCACATTGAAAAATAGATGATCTATTTTTTTCTATCTGCTGGATACAACACAATTCTGCTTCAATATCTGTCTGAGATTTGTTTGTGCTTATGGTTTGCCTTAATATTAAATGTTTCATGGCAGCTTAGCCAATGCATATCCCATATCTCTTGTGGAATCCTTTGATTATTCAACCAATATTTAAGGTCCATCACCATATCTGGTGGGCATTTTTCAAAAACACAATCCACTGAGCAAACAGAGTTTAATAGATGCTTATAAAGTTGTTTTCTCTGCAATGTTCTCAGGTGTTGGCAGGACAAGCCCCATTGTTTAATTCTAAGAAATGCATCAGATATATAATCTGGGACTATCAATGACTTTCTAATAGATTTTAGTGAGTTTGTTTTCCATAGCCAGATCCATGACTGGCATGTAGAGAAAAATAAAGATTCCCAAATACTATCTACTGATATGAGCAGTGGCTTAATATTTGTGATCAGAAACATAGTATTAAAAAATAGAATAGGATTTACTATATCCAAACCTCTTTGTCTCTGGGGAAGATATAGTATGTTACATTTTGTAGGGTTTAACCTGCTGCCCTATACAGTTTGAAAAAATAAACTAAGTAAGGATGTTTCTGTCTTTCTTGGGGAAGGGAATAAGTAACTTATATTTAAAAATACCAGTATTAAATAGGTTTTTATTAAATAAATCCTTTTCTTCTTCCAGATTTTCCATCTATCCAAATTTGCTACTTTTTGGCTTCCTATCTGTAATTTCTGGGATCAGTTCATTTTGCTGAGGTTACCATTTCCAAACTGAATACCTAAGATGGTCAGAGGAGTGGTTTCTATGTTGATTCCATGTATTTGGATACTGTAATCTAAGGTGTAATTCAAACGTTGTCCTGTACATTTAGTCAAATTCAAGGATGTCCCTGAAATACTTCCAAATGTGGAACATAGAGTAATTGTTTTTGCTATAGACTGTGTATTTGCTACTAAAAGTGTCATATCATCTGCATATGCCATTATGCTGGAGGCTGTCCTATTCCTATTTCTAAAAGTTGACCTGACCTGCTTTATTGATATGTCTCAGTAACGGATCTATAAAAATATGTACATAACCAGGCTCAGAGGACAACCCTGGCAAACCCCTCTCTTTATAGATATAATTGGCCCTTTCCAACCATTTGTCTAGGGTATCATAGTTGCATTTCTATGCAGCCCTTTAATCCAGGACACTACCTCTGTTGGGATATGATAGTATTTTAAGCATTCCCACAGAAAGTCATGACTTAGTGCATTAAGTGCTTTCTTTTGATCTAATGATACCATATATCCATCCAGCATCTCAAGTTTTCCTTTTTCTATTACTTCTCTTAGTAAGATAAGGTGGCCATGGATATGCCTGTTTGGTACTGAACATGTCTGGGCTTCTGAGAGGACATATTCTATTACCAGTAACAGTCTTGTAGCTATGATTTTAGTTAGGATTTTTATATCTGAATTTAGAAGGCATATAGGTCTCCAGTTTCCTATATTCTTCTTGTCTCCTTTTTTAAAAATATAGTTCAGTGCTCCCATGTTCATTCGAAGGAGGACCTCCCCTGTGAACAAGATGAAATTGTATGTCTGCATGAGTTCTTCCACTAAGTGTTGTATTAGGATTTTATATATTTCATTGGGAATACCATCTATTCCTGGTGTTTTCCCCTAATGTAAAGCTTGTACAACATCTGCTACTTCTTTTATACTGATTTGTTTACTAAGATTCCTTATAAGATTTTTGGGGATATCTGGGATATCTAAATCCCCTAGATATGATTGTGTTGTTATGGTATCTCTAGGCAGTGGAGTAAACATGTGTGTAGTATATTGTGAGTCTATGTGTAATATTAAGGATTTATCAGTGTAAAGGGTTCCCTTATCATCTTGTAATTTTGCTCTTTTTGTTTTAGAGATTTTATTATTGCAGGTTTCAATGGGCAGACAGTTTCAGCAGTGCCCTGTGTTCCACACCATTGTTGGAAGTATAGTGTATCTGCCTTTTGTTTATGAAAGGCCATTAAATCTTGTCGGAGTGAATCAATTTCTTTGGATACATTCTGGTTATTTTTGTATGCTAAGGATAATAAATGTTGAAATTTTTGTCTGTTTTGTAGATATGTTTGATTACTAATATGTTTACTTATATGTTTTAATAGATGTCTCAGTTCTGTTTGTGTATCTTCCCACCATTGTGCTCAGTTCTTAAACATAATAAACACTGACTTTCTGGCCCGACAAAACTGATACAATTCATCTTCCATACACTTAGATTGTAGTATGGATATGTTACATTTCCAGAAACTAGAGCCTTTCTTGAAATGTTGCTCATGACCAATTACTGTAGATAGAAGAGTGTGGTCTGTAAAAGCCATTGGCTCTATGTAGGCAGAGTAAATATTGGTATGTGCTGATACAAAGATGTAATTGATTCTGTTGGCTAGCTTGCCTTTATAAAAGGTTGGTGTATGTATTTTAGTTTTGACTAGATGAGAGTCTATTAAATGTGCTGTTTGTATCATATTTAATAAAAAATTTGAGTCACAATAAAGTTTTTTTGGTTTTTGCACATTTACTTTTGTCTAATAAAGATAAAACACAATTGAAATCTCCTGCCATCAATACAGTCATGGATGATGTGTAGGAAGGGTTTAATTAATTTAAATAGACCAATTCTGGCTGTTTTACATTGGGGAGCATATACATTAATAAGTCTATATGGAGTGCTGCTTATTGCAACGTCCATAATTAATCCTCTCCCCAGACATGGGTCATACAGTTTTAACACTGAAGTGTTAGCTACATTAAAAAGTATGCCAACTCCTGAACAGGTTTCAGGTTTCAGAAGGGCTTATAAACCAATTTTTCTGTGCAGTCCTTATTTCAGACAAAGTATGAAAACAAACATCCTGTAAAAAGAATATGCCTCCCAGCATAGACATTAATACAGAAAAAACATTTTTACATTTCTCCGATTTCATAATACTGTTTACATTCACCATATAGAGGTGCAACAAAGAAGACATTCAGGTTTTTTATTTACATTTCCCCCTTCATGATCCCATCATTTTTTGCATGTGTTTTGTTTTTGCCTTCCTTTTCCTCCCTGTTCCTTTTATGGTAGTTTCATCGCCCACAGACACCACCTCCTCCGATATGGAGGTTACTGTTGAAGAGTCTGAATCTTCTCCAGTTCCTGTAGAAATGTCCTGTAGGATGTCAAATTTGTTATTCATAGCTACTTCAGCCTGAGAGGGTTCATGTTTCCCCCAAAATCTTGTTGTTCTTTTCTCTAGCTCTAGCGGTTGGGGGGCATATTAATGACGTGGAACCTTTGTAAAAGAGCCTTGGCTCAAAGGTATTAATTCCTAGAACAATAAAACTTCAAAAACTTCAAGAGCGGTCATTATCATTTGTACTTCGCCACTTTGTTTTTCTCTTGTAGATTGAATGTCCACATTTTGTATTTCCTGTTGATTCTGGGGGGGGGTCATGATAGCTCATCCCCATTTGGTCTGGTTTCTGGCAGGGGGGTTGATGGAAAGGGTGTGTCTACTTCTTGCCGATTCGTTCTCTGTTTTTGTATTTTATATTTTTGTGCCTGATGAATACAATTTTTTTGTAAGTCTCCATCTGCTGTCTCTGGCACATTATGGGCTGCCAATTGGCAGTTCTGAAAGGTATGGCCCACAGTGTCACATAAGTTGCATCTAAATTCATTATTACAATGATTTTCAGAATGTCCCATTTCTCCACCTAAATTACACTTGACTTGATCTCATACGCTATTCAGATGTGACACTGATCCACATCTGTAGCATGCTTGTGGCTGCCCTTGGTAGAATAATACTCCTCTGTCTCTCCCTATGAAGAAGGAATTTGGCAGATGTGATACTCCAGTATCATTTAAATTAAGCAGGACCAAAACCTTACATCCCCCGTCCAGGTGTTCTCCGAATCTGTGATTGCCTCAGGATTTTTGAAGATAGTATATCTCTGCTTAAGCCAATGAATTAAATCGTGCATGCTCACCCCTTCATTTTGAAATAGGACAGTGATCCATTTTTGGGCTTGTTTGGTTAAGGGTATTGCTACAAATGAGGTCCATAGTGGGGTGTTTTTTAAACTGTTGTATTGACTCCAGAATCTGTCTAGACTTGAAACTGTTTCAAAGCTTATATCGAATGTTGTCTCTCCAGACACATGTATGAGAGCGTAGATCTCATTTACAAAGAAATTTGATGAGTCTTTCAGCAAATTTCTTGCCACATACAGTCTGTTTGGCATTTCAGACAATCCCCCCATGTACAGAAGCCTTACAGCATTATGTCTCTTCGCAAGCATCATTGGTAATTTAAATAAAGAAGCAAACTGTTTTCTATGTGTTTATGGTTCAGTCAATATGGGACCTGAGTTAGCAGGTGTCTCCTTCTCAATGGTTGTACCTTCTGAAACCTTATCAGGTTGCGGGGGTGCTGCATTTTCTTTAAAATGCAGGCTTGGGTTTTGTGTGAGGCAAAATTCTGAGGGAACTTCTGGTTGGTGATTTCTACTATTTCTCTGTGGCATACTAGGCATCTTTATCGGGGAAGGCCCAGATTTCCAGTTTCCAGACTCAGAATCTTTCTCCCATCCTGCTGCAAGCAGTGCATTTTGCACAGACCAGTTTTCTTTGTTTTTGTGCTTGATATACAATATCAAGTGTCCCTAGACCAAACTCTGTGGAGTTTTTTTGTGTCATTCGAGACATTACTCCTGTTTGTAACACAGTTAAGTTTACTTTATCTTTAAAAGTATCTGAATTCGTACCTGCAGGCCCTGCAAGGGCTTTCTCTGCATTCACTGCATCCTGTGGTTCCAGTTCATTTTCTACTACATATGCCCAGCTGACAGTCGGCTCCTTTGATGATGCTGCATCATCAGGCTTCAGCTGGACCTGGTTGACAGCATTCTTGTTCCTGTCAGCACATATCTGTTGCAGTCTCTGATTTAGTTTCATCTTTGTAATGCAAATCGCCTTTCCTTGTCTTCCAACTGTGACTTAATTTGTCTTTCCAGGATCCATTCTTCTTCAGTTCTGATGTCTTGTTTTACTTTTATTTCAGTTTTAATATCAGAAATATCTGAGTCATTCAAAGAACTATTTAGATCACCTGGATGATTTGTTTGTTCCGTGGCATTAGTAGTTTCTTCTAAATTCCTTTTTTCCTCAGAAGATCCATTTTCTAAATTTTGTTCTTCTATCTCCATAACCTCCTCCTGCTCAGTAGCACTCCCAGATGCCATCTTGGTACGGCAAACAAAGGGATCCCCTCTGCTTACAGGAAGCAAGGCTCCCTGCAGGCAGAGTTGGGGATTTTTTTATTTAACAACAAAAAACAACTTGTGTAATTACATACAAACAAAAAATCAATTTTTAAAATAAAAAAGCATCATAATAATTAGACAAAAAATAAACATAAAGAAATCCTTTCCCCAATTCCCTCAATGTATTTCCATTTTTCATTTGCCCTTTTTTCTCCCATAATATCACATTCCCTTTTGTATATACAATCTATTTCAGCCTGAAATTTAAACAGCATATCCCTGCATGGTTATTATTTTATTTTACAAAATTCTTTGACATCTTGCTTACGAAATTGTCCATTTTAAAACTGCAAAAATCACGTAAAGTGTACTTTTATTCCACTTCTTCCATGTTTCTGTTGGTCATCCATATACTAGTACACTATAGCTCAAGCTTTTCAGGATATCCATCCCCAAAAATCTGCACTCTTATCCCAGAAAGTTTCAATGTGTTTACACTTAAAAAAGAGGTGTTCCAAATCTTCTTCCACTAGACCACATTCTGTTACAGGACATATTCTTTCCTCTTTTCTTTTATGTTTTTGATTTCCCTTTACATTTAACTTTCCATGGCAACATAACCACAAAAAATCTCTCATCTTTGGAATTCTCTCCTCTAACGTACATTCTAAAATCTGTTTTTCCTCTATTGTATTCTTTGTGCTAAATATTGAATTTCCAAAAAATGTCCTTTCCATAATATCTTTGTAATGCTGCTTTCTGCTTTTAATTAATATTTTATCTAGGATTAAACCCCATTGCACCATATATTTACTAGCTATTTCCATATATTCTGGTATCTCCTTTTTCCCTTTATAATTCCCTTTTTTTCCAATGTTTTCCATTAACATTTTAAACCACCCTTCTGTTAACCTTCCCCATATTTTACCTTTATTCTGTACCATTTGTACAATATTAGCATAGAAAAAGATGTTCAAGAAAAAAACTATTGGCTGGACCATGTTTAAACCTCCTTCTCTCATAGGCCTGTATGTGCGACATCTCTTTACTGGGTTCATTCTTGTACACCACAAAAGCTGAAAAAAGATTCCTAAAATATTTGTTTGCATAGAAAAGGATATTGGAAATACATATGCTATATGCAAAAAGATTGGTATAATGAAAGATTTCAAAAGATGCGTCCTCTTTTCCTTTGCCATAGACCAGTTTTTCCACCTTTTAACTGTCTCTTCTGCTATTTTATATTTCCCTTCCCAATTACTTATGTCTGCTCTACCACTCCCAAATTTTAAACCTAAGAAGGAAAACTCACCTTCTATTATGTCTAAAGTTCCCCGCTTTTGACACCCTACATGTCCTAAGGGGTAGATTTTACTTTTGCCTTTATTAATCTTAATCCCCAGATGTGATTGATACTATGTAAAAATTGCCAACACTTTTTCCCCTGATTCTTGATTCTTGACTAGGATCATTCTATCATCAGCATAAGCACATGTTTTATTTATTTCTCTTCCTTCCCACTCAACTCCTTTTTTTTCTTTATCTTGCTCAATTTTCCTTAAAATTGGGTCAATGCTTAACACATATAAAAGTGGGCTTAGTGGACACCTTGTCTCACTCCCTTATGTGCATGTAAAGGGATCCCCATGTGTCCATTTATCAAAGGTTTTATCTGGGTCTCATTATATAAAGCTTTTATTAATTGCCTGATACCTTCAGGAAACTTATATTCCTCTAGTACCTTCCACATATATCCATGCTGTATAGAGTCAAAAGCAGTCTCCTGATCTACTGCATATAAATATCCATCTAATTTTCCTTTATGTGCTGCATTTACTACTTCTCTAATGAAAATTAAGTTATCTCTTATATCCCTACCTGGTATGGCACAAGTTTGCGATATTTGCACTAATTTGTCAGCATATGTTATTATCCTGTTATTTATCAATGTTGCCAGTATTTTATAATCTGAGGTTAACAGGCTTATTGGTCTCGAATTCTTAAGACAGGTTGTGTCCCCTTTTTTATGTTAAAATATCATTATGCCTATTTTCATACTTTCTATCAGGTTCCCTTCCTCCATTATTTAATTAAACACATGCATTAGCATTGGTGCTATCTGTTCTGCATATTTTTTATAAAAAAAAAAACATTTGGTATTCCATCAATACCAGGAGCTCTGTTTATGGTTAATTGTTTAATTGCTGTTGTAATGTCACCTTCTTTTATTTTCCCTTTCAAAGATTCTGCTTCTTGTTTATTTAAGTTTGGCAACTCACCAGTTAGGATATTTTCATTTTCATTTCCCCTTTCCTGGAATTTTTCTTTAAGTAACTCCTGCACCTGATGCATAACATTTTCTAAATTTGTGTTCTCTTTAACCAGTTTTTTCCTTTACTACATACATTGTTCTTTTCTTTATCCTATCTCTGTTGCTATCTAATGGATTTATTTGCATTTTTGTTCCCTGTGTTCCATATTTTTATTCCATTGCCATCAAGTTTGATCTATTATATTGCTAGTTCCACATTAACCCTTTAATCTCCTCTATTTTCTCTGAATTATTTACTTTGTATTTAACCTGATGAGAAAGTTGTTTATGCAGCTGTGCCCTTAATCTTAAATATTTCATGTAATTTGTTGTCTCAGTTTTTTGTGACACCCCTATCATTAGTTGTTTTATGTCATTTTTTGTATCCTCCCACCATTCACAGTTTGAATCATACAATTCTCTCACAGAGTTTCTTGCCAAAAATAAATCTAAGATGTTATTGTGACAGTTTTCGTCTTGTAGTCTCTCAGTGTTCATACACCAATACCCTCTCCCAAAGTACATGTGATTCCTAAATCTAAAACTATTTTAACCCCCATATGATCTGTAGTTTCCATTGGCACCACTGTCACCTCTTTTATTTTTGACTCTTTTGGAATAAACCAAAAATCTATTCTTGTGGACAGAGTGCCTTTGAATAAAGTGTGTTCTATTCTCTTATTTCTTATTTTGTATGCATCCATAAGTCCTCCTTTCTTTAAAACTTCTTTTAATTTATGAGTGTCACAGAACTCCTTCTTTGTTTTCCTCTCCCAATCTTCATTACTTAAACCGCAATTGAAATCCCCTCCCCATATTACCAATTTGGAGGTGTATATATGGTTCTATTTGCTCCATAATTCCTCTTCTTTCAGCTTTCTTTTGTGGATTATAAATATTAATAATTCTTATAGCCATTTCATTTAATACCACATCTATAATTAACTCTCTTCCTGGAGATAAATCCATTTATTTTAAGAGTTTAACATCATGCTGAAAAAATACAATTTGCACCCCAGAACATCTCTCTTCACCTATTGATCACCAAGATGGCCACCACCCCCAGTCCTTTTGTGCTTGATTTATTTCTTCCATGGTATTTAGCCTAGTATCTTGCGGTATTGCTATATCTCCCTTAATTCCTTTTATGATTTGGAAAGTGATCTCCTTTTTCTTGACAAAGAACCTCTGTGCGCAAACACTGAGACAAGGGTTACCCTAAAGGGCATTTGGCTGGGAAGCCAAGTTTCAAGAAAATACAAAAATCACACATGCCCCCACAATGCAAAGCATCATGGGCTGCATATGCAAATCACCACAGAATGTTATTTACAGAAGGATTGTTTTAACCCCAAACCCTCTTCATTGTTAATCACAAATCCTGTTCTTTTTCCTTTTTTTGTCACTTGTGTGTCTGTTGTGCACCCATCTTCAGATTCTTCTGCTTCAGATTGATCTGCACCTGAGAAAACTAATTCCTCATCCTCAAAGGATTCCCATTCCTTGTCTTGAAAAATCGTGTATATGTTTGTCAATTCAATTCCTTCTCTATTCCTTTCTGTTGTTTTTTTCCCTGCAAATTTTTTCCTACTTGCTCTTGTTACTATGGTGAATTTGGATTCTTTCTTCTTTTCTTTTTGTTCATCTGACTTTCCTCCATTTTCTCCAGTTCCTCTTACTGCTCCACTTCCCACCCTTTTTGGACTTTGCTGTAGAGGGTTTTTTGTGCCTTCTTTGGTTTTTCTCAAGGGTTGTTTGAATTTCTGTTTCTTTATTCCTGGCTTTGTAAATAATTATATCTTCCTTTCCCTTTTCCTTTTATGCAACAGCTAGGTATACATCTTGTTCTGCAGCCGTACCTGGTTCTGGGCTATTGTGGGCCACCCACAGGCAGTGAAGAAAGAAATGTCCCTCTTCCTCACACAGGCTGCACCTGACATTATTGGTACAGTCCTCCCCCTTATGACCTACTGTACCATATAATCTGCATTTTACTTAACCACATGCATTGCTTAAATGCCCCTTATCATCACATTTATAACATGCTTTTGTTTGACCAGCATAGAAAACCAGTCACCGGTCTCTTCCTAAAGAAAAAACAGTTTGCCAAATGTTGTATTTCTCCTTCTGTTTGCCTTAAAGTGACTTTGTATTTCCAGACCCCAGTCCACAGACACTCTTCATCTAATATAGGTTGAGGTGGCCCATGCAATACGCATCTCTGTTTTAACCAAAACATAATGTTAGATACATTCACGTCCTCATTTCTAAAAAGTGCTGTCACAATTCTAAAGGCTGGTTTTGTTAAGGGTATTGCTACAAACTGATTCCATGGTGCTGTATTTTTAAGCTGAGTATATAGTTTCCAAAAATGATCCAGGCCTGCAGCATGTTTAAAACTCACATCATATTCCACACTCCCTGGCACACGTATCAGACCGTATAATATATCTCATAAGGGTACTATTTCATATTTTGTTTTAGCAAGATCCTCCCCACAAAAATCCTGTCCGGAGCATCTGCTGTGGACCCTTTAAATCTTAGTCTTACAGTGTTTCTCCTTTTTGCCTGCTGTAGTGTTTGCTCTGGAAAAAGTTTCTCTCTGGTATTTTGCCCCATACGTTTTCCTTTTTTCTGTCTTTGTCAGATAAAATTGTATTTTCTTCTGTTTTCATAGAGGATTCCTCTCTCTCCAGTCCTGTTATTTCTTTTGTATCATAAGTATGTATTTCTGTTGTTTGTGCTCTATCTTTTCTTTTTTTCTTTTCCATTTTGCTAATTTTTTCAGTGCTTTCACTTTTTTCCAATGTACTCAGCCTGTTTGGGTCCCACCCCTTCCATCTTCTGTTCTTTTCCATCCTGCTTCTAAAAGAGCATTTGTCACCCATTCAGGTGTGTCATCCATTGTATTTTTGTTTCTGTCTGTCTTTATATCTTTTATTTTTTCATGTCCTTTTTCAAGTTGGGGGCCCCCATTCTCATTTTCAGTCATTATTTCTTTCTTATTTTTATGCTCTTTATTTTGTTCAGTCTGTGCGCTGACTTCTGTTTTAAGGATTCTTTCCCAACTCCTCTTAAGCCGAGCCTTTTAAGACCCATATTGACTATTCCATTCAGAGTTGTATCCTTAATAGCTTTCTGTTTTGATTTCAGCTTTTTGCCAGATGCGGCCTGTTTGCTGGATACCACATCAGCAGTCCCCTGCTGCTTTTCACAGGCCACATCTACATCACTGCCTGAAATGCAATCTTGCTCTATTTTTTTCAGGACTTTCATTTTCTTTTCCTTTAAAATACATTTCTCTCTCTCAATTTCACACAGCATTTTATTTTTTGCAGAATTACTGTGAGATTTGCTATTCTCCATTGCAGTCGTTGCTTTTTCTGCCTCTGTGTGTTTTCTTCCAAAACACCTTTTCTCTGGATCCATTTTCTTTACTATGACATGATATTTCATCAGGAAAGCTGGTCTCCTCAGGTATATTGGCTGTAGCGGACACCACAGCTCCAGCCTCCTGCATGTCCTCACTCATCTCCTTTCATGCACAGACTCCTCACTCTCACAAGTCCACACCACTGCCACATCAGCACTTCCTCCTCAACTGCTGTCCAGCTCCAAACTGAGCTCCTCCACTCTGCAGGAAGTTAAGCCCCCTGCTGGCAAAGTAGGGGAATTTCCCTGGTGTCCTGGCCAAATTTCCCCCCATGCACAAAAAATATCACCAACAGCTTAATCTGGTTCGAGGTCAGTCAGCATTCATCTGTGTGTGGGGTATAATCGGGGAGGGGCAGCTGCAGAAAGTGGAGTGCTAGCCGCACACTCAAGCAGACTTGATACACCATGTGTAAAGACAACCAAAAAGCATGCTCAAAACCTTTGCATTGCTCACAAAATGCAATTCACATTTCTGGTGAAGGGTGCTGCTGGTGTATGGCATCCAGTGCACTCCCTCCCAAACAAACATGGCACATATTCAAAATTAAACAATTTAACTGCCTATTGGCTTTTCTTACTTTAAACTCCATGAGAAAGGGGGTACTCTTAGTTTTCAGATTGGAATTCCAATGTAAGCAAGCTATACCATCACTTCACTGTGGGACCCATTCGGTATAGTCCCTACTCAAGCTTCTCAGCTCTAAAATATCTAGAGTGGCTACTCATAAATATAGAGTGCTACCTGAATTGGCTTAAAGTACATTGCCTAATTGCCTCCTTTAAATAAAGTGCTACCACCCAGGAAATTACACAAGTGGTGACAGGGGGCATGCTGAAAGGAGTACCACAACTCCCAAAAATCTAAATACAACCAAAAAGCATGCTGAAAGCCTTTGCATTGCTCACAAAATGCAATTCACATTTCTGGTGAAGGGTGCTGCTGATGTGTGGCATCCAGTGCACCCCCCCAACCAAACAAACATGGCACATATTCAAAATCAAACAATTTAACTGCCTATTGGCTTTTCTTACTTTAAACTCCATGAGAAAGGGGGTACTCTTAGTTTTCAGATTGGAATTCCAATGTAAGCAAGCTATACCATCACTTCACTGTGGGACCCATTTGGTATAGTCCCTACTCAAGCTTCTCAGCTCTAAAATATCTGCAGTGGCTACTCATAAATATAGAGTGCTACCTGAATTGGCTTAAAGTGCATTGCCTAATTGCCTCCTTTAAATAAAGTACTACCACCCAGGAAATTACACAAGTGGTGACAGGGGGCATGCTGAAAGGAGTACCACAACTCCCAAAAATCTAAAGACAACCAAAAAAGCATGCTGAAAGCCTTTGCATTGCTCACAAAATGCAATTTACATTTCTGGTGAAGGGTGCTGCTGATCTGTGGCATCCAGTGAACCCCAACCAAACAAACATGGCACATATTCAAAATTAAACAATGTAACTGCCTATTGGCTTTTTTTACTTTAAACTCCATGAGAAAGGGGGTCCTTTTAGTTTTCAGATTGGAATTCCAATGTGAGCAAGCTATACCACCACTTCACGGTAGGACCCATTTAAAAGGAGCCAATTAGGCAATGCACTTTATATTTATGAGTAGCCACTGCAGGCATTTCAGAACTGAGCAGCTAGTTTAGGGACTATACCGAATGGGTCCCACCGTGAAGTGGTGGTATGGCTTCCTCACATTGGAATTCCAATCTGAAAACTAAGAGGACCCCCTTTTTACATGGAGTTTAAAGTAAGAAAAGCCAATAGGCAGTTAAATTGTTTAATTTTGAATTTTTGCCATTTTATGGGAAGGGGGGGTTGTGCACTGGAATCCTGTCTTTGTTTGATAGACCACGTGGCCTGTTTCTGCTGACAAGTAGTACATTTAAATTTAAAGTAAAGTAAATTTAAATTAAAAAATATACCCAGAATTCATGATCTGTCTGTAAAATTTTAATTATGACTGTTGGCAAAGTCATGGAACTTAGTCTTGTCCCTCTATGAAAAATCTTTGTCATTGTCAGATACACCAATATCATCTTTGTAATCAAATACATCTTGGTCCTCATTTGAGTCCTCATCATTTGCATCATAGAGCAGAGACATAACATCATCTGGAAATGGTGTGTCTGTCCACTTTACATTGAGATCATCAGTCCAACTGTGCAAAGCTGCATTTGGGGCATTGATAAAGGGAATAGAAGAAAGCCTACACAATCTGCAGATGTGCTTGGCTCATAGAATATGTAACTTCAGAGTTTCCTGGCAGGTGGTAGCAGAGACAGATCAGTTATCTTGTCTGTATTATATTTCTTCCAGAAGATCTGCTGCCTCACTATATTTACACTAGTAACTTTCTTCCTTCCATACAGTTTGCAGACATACTCCTCCAACAGAGTTATAACCCCTTATCCACTTGCCAATCATGCCCAAGTTTCTGAAGGCATCCAGGAATTTGGGGTACTTTTAAAGGACATTCCAGCAAATCTTCTTACCCTTTTTGAAGTACGCAGAAACAGTCCTTGCCTGTGAATGCATGGAAACTGACAAAGGCTTTCTTTGTTGCAATGGTCATTTCACACTTGCTAATGTTGAAGATTTTCCTACTGTTACCATGGCCATTGTCCAGATATATACTTTGCCCATGTTCTGAAAATAGTGACAGTAAAATTACTGGCACTCTATATTGGTATACCCAGATGGTGAACAGATGATGACAGGACCTGGATGTATTATAGTGGCATGTTGCACACGAAGGGCAATGTTTGTGTCTGCTTCTTCCTGGTGAGAACAGAGATCATCCACAACTAGTCCCTTCTTTGGTGATCATGTAGCATTTGTCTCTCTTTTAAAAATAGTTCCCTTGGCCCTCTGGCAAACTCGTACAATGTTTCTCCCCAGACTTGCATGATCAAGTCATTCAGGCGCTCCTTGTTAGATCCATTGAAAAGTAAGTAACTGAAATTCTTTGGCACTTTGGTGTTGGGACCTTTAATAATATGCTTCTCACTAAATCCTCATTGAAATCTCTCAGCCTCTTTGATTAACTGCTCTCTGTATGTATCTGCAACAACATCCAGTCTCGCAAATCTCTTTGGAAGACTATTCAAGAGTTTCATTACCAAATCACCGAAGGTTTCAGGGATACCTGTCATAACCCCCTCTGTTTCAATTATGTATGCTGAGACAGTTTTCCAGAGTGGAGCTCTTAAGTGTCTAACACTGGACAGTATTCTGTTAGTACCTCAAGTAACTTGCTCTTTGTTTGTCTAGTTCCATCTGCATTGGCTAGACTCAGCAGAACTGAGCCCAGGCAATATGTTAATAATGTTTTATATCTACAGGGAAGTTGTGTTTGTTTGAAAGGTCCAAAAGATTTCCAAATATATCTCTTTCAAATTAAAGTTCTGTAACTTTTACTTTGGAAGTTACTTGCACTTTTTTGTTTGCATCACTAAAGGTTTTCACTGAGGCTTTTGAAATTGGATCAAAATAATTCTTTTTACCACTTTCCAGTCTTTCTATGACAAACTGTTCATACATTTCTGTACCTCATTCAATGAAACTGGTGAGGTTCTCTTCAATATCAGGTTCAACATGTCCTTCTGAGAACAAATTGTACAATCCTTCAGCATCTAAAATAGCACTGAATGGTTGACAAACTCTTGATCAATAATAGTCAATATGGCTTTGACACATTGTTCTGACTTGTTGATTTCAGATGGTCTGCATACTTTTTTGGATTACTGGCTGAACTGTGAAGGCCAGTCATCTCCAAAAGTGTCTCTCTGAATTTTGCTAGGTATGGCCGATTTAACACTTATTTATCATCGGCCATTTAGTTGCAGCAAAGTGTTTGATTCCACTTGGAATTTTGGCACTTTGATTGTATGTCTGCTCACCAGCTTGGTCAACTGATTCCCTAGAAACTTTGAGATGGCTCTGTTTGAACTGAAAGCCCTTGCTTTTCAATTAATGTCCTGGACCCTGGATGAGGAGCTTCAAGAGTTTCAAGTGTGTGCACATAGGAAGCACCTTGCCAAGCATAGTTTTGCTTGTTGAAGGTGAAGAACAGGGGCAGTGAATATTTCCAACACAGTAGTCTAAAATCAAAGTTGTTTTCTTTTATTGCTGTGTTGAGCAAATGCTGCCAATCCACTACATCCAGATATGTCATCCAGAGCTGTGGGGTTTTTTCTCAGCTCATTGTGATGAATCTGCTGCCTGAAGGCCTCATACTTATTCTAGAAAGTGACAATCTCATCTTCCTGAAGCAGTTAATGAAAATCTATGGGTTCAGGTGATGATATGACCAGATCAAGCAATACTGCAGGGGTGGCATTCAATTATGTTGAATACTCTAGAAATCTGACCTGAAGCAATCACTCTAAGGCATCTGCAAAATGCTCATATACATTCCATTCCCAATTGTAATGCATCTCATGCAAAACTCCCCTTATACTGCCAGAGGCACAAGGACCAGCCTGAAATAATATGTCCTCAAAGCCACTGCCACCAACTAACTGTCCTATAATGCCAAAGTTTTCCAGGAATAGGTGAAAATCTCCCAAATGAATTATGACATTGTGGAACTGATCAGGGAAATTCCACACAACATGATTTGCCTTTGCTGCTGTTCCAACATCAAATGTCAGGTGAACATAGAGCATATTTACTTGCTGAGCTATTTCTTGTGTTTGTGTGTGGTATTTCAACTACAGTGGAATAATCAGTGATTTGTTTGTGGATGGGTGGAAGATATGTGATAACCGTCTTCTTTGGTGAACTTGAATGATTGTTACAAACTAGCGTCAGCCAACCAGTAAACCTCGGGGCAAGCTGATCCTCCTTGTGTGCTTCTTGACTGAGTTTCCATAGCATTAGATAACAAAGGCTTTCTTTGTCGCAGTGGTCATTTCACACTTGCAAATATTTACTACTGATGCTGGCACAGTAGACTTGGGCATATAGCCAAATGTGGTTGGTTTCTTCTTTGAATTCATCTGTCGATGTTCTAATTCCTTTTTGTTAGATACAATTGTCCTTCTTTTTGAGTGAAGAATTTCAGTAGAATCTTCTTGGAGAACGGAGCCTTCAGATTCTTCTTGGTATGCAACCCCATGTGTACTGTTACTGTTGCAATGTTCTGATCAAAGTTGTCCATCCAGAAAATTTTAAGACAACAGAAGACTCTGACTTTGGCTGAAGTGGCAGTAACAGACCTTGCTCTTGAAAATGCTGAGAACATTCCACTAAATTAGTTTCAATTTCACACACTTGGTCATAACTGCAACTATTTCCTCAATGAAACAGGATGTTCACAGGCATTTTCTGTCCGGTCATATTGTGTAGCACAACTTCAACAAGTGCATGCTTTGTAGTGAGAAACTTGTCACGTTTGACACCATGAATTAGGTCTTCTGAGTAGGACTTTGAAAACTAGAGACTTGTTCACTCACTGTATGCTGTGAGGATTTTAATACATGTGAGAAAAATGATTGAACTGTCTCTGGGGGCTGTCATTCTTTACTCAGGAGAGCATGCACTGTTGGTGGCCATAGTAGTGAGGGTGCTTTCTCTACAAATCTTAAGATGCAACAAGGAAGCATCATGCTTGATGATTTGATTGTCATCTGCTCTCAAAAGCTCTGTGACTGATGCACCACCAGTTAATGATTTAGCACTGATTACAACTAGTGGTTTTTGAGAATCAGCTGTTAAAAATAAAAGTGACTCCTTTCACCGTATACTGCATCTATGGGGTTCAATGTCAGGGTTTAGAGTTAGATACAGTATAACATTAGTAGTAGTAGTAATTTAGCACTTGTCAGGTTTATGAAACTCCCTTGCAATGAGGTTCTCTGTCTTAATTCTTGTCAGCATATCTTGGTCATCATGTAGGTTTGCTGCCCTTTTCATTGTGGCTTCAATTGTTTTTGTAACAACAGAAGTTAGATATTGCTTCTTCCCCTTCACTTTGATTAGATATTTGTCGCAGATTCCATATGTATTAGGAAATAACATTCTAAATGATGAGGCACAAGAAACACCACCCTTGAGATGATGATGTGAGTTATGTTCACCAGCATCTGCGTGTTCTTCAGATTTTCTGATACTGTTGGCTTTTGGGAACTTTTGATAGCACCGTCTATGGTAGCCATGCTCAGCAGGGTCATAGGCACTGGAATTGATGCACATTGCTCATCATGACGATTTTCACCACCTAACTGTGTTCAAATATCTTTGCTCTCTATAAATGTGCAGTAACTTTTGTCATTTAGAGGGGTTACTTCAGAGTCTTTTGTTGTCAGGGCAGGGTAATGCACTATACAATGAGGGTCCTCGGATTTTTCATCTCCACATTTCCAATTGACAGAGAGTCTGAAATTAAAAGAAATATTATGTTAGTATATATATATATATATATACTCACACATACATATGCCACACATATATAAACACATAAGATATAAGGCGAAGAACTCAAAAAATATAAACTTGCTGAAATTTCATCTATTAATGGTGTCTTCCCTTTTATGAATTTATCCTCTTATATTACCTAAAAACTTCACGCCAACATATGCATTTCAAAGCAGAATCCTTACCCTTTTAGACAACATGAAACTATATTATAAAGCACAATAAATCCTGTCTGACAAGGTTTAATATAAGAATTGTTTGAAATTTTGCAAGACATTGAGGGGTAGTGGTTGATATTTGACTGTATAACTTTTAACATTAATCTTTTGAGGTAATGTATGTGTATGCATTTTAAAGTTCCAATTCCTGCCTATTCATTGAGACTATACTTGAGTGTATATTTCACTTAGTCTCAAAGTAATGGCCCAAGAATCTGCATTAAGTACGTGGATCTGAAAATTGCAAAAGTTGTCAAGGTGTCCGTACAAAATTGATGCAAAGTACCATTTTGCTCCAGCGTTCATGTGTTCAACAGAAAGAATATGTATTTGGGGTATATCTGCTACACTAAAAGACTATTGGGATTTATTTAGCTCTCAGGTGACACCTCACCTCCATCTTCATCTGGTCTAAAATGTACTGAAAAGCATGGGGATATTATAGCGCTGTTCATGTAGCTTTTTTCACTCATGCTGATATTCAATAGGTCACATTTTCCTTTCCCCCCAACTTTGTCCCTTGCAGACTTTAGAATTGCAAATCCCCCCCCCCAACTTTCTCCATCCTGGAGAGAAAATTGCCCCTTCTTGCGCTATCATCACATTGTGCTGTATTAGTTACACACAGTTCTTACTCTCAGTGTTTTGTCTGGGCTATAATTGTCTGCAGCATTTTTGTTTTCATGGTCATATGGTGGAACCATGTGGGACAGACATAAGATTGTATAAGACGGCAGGCAGGAGGGCTTCTGGAGACCAGTTAGGGTCTGAACACACAGATTAGGCAGGTAACATCTAAGCAGAATGTGTGAGCCAAATGGTCATTTTCTGCTGACAGATTCTATGTTTCTAAAGCTAATAGTGTGGTCTTTGTGTAGCTATCCATTTCAGCCAAACTACAACATGTGTGTCAGGACTCCTTCTTCTTGGCTTCAGTCTTGATCACGGTCAAGTAATGCACAATTCATTTTTTTTCCGACTCTGTTTTTGTCACTCTGCTGCAGGCAGGGATATTCCACTTGCTAAGTGCCTCTATACCCAACACCAGCATCCTCCGATGGACCAACCTTCCCTCCAGACCGAGGCATGCAGCTTGCCCCCTACAGCTGGGCTTCCAGAGGGGAAACTGAGATCCACTATGTAAGGTCCCAAGGCTGGCCCTAACATCATTCAGTGTGGGGCCAAAGGCCATCATACTGCACTGCCTTGCAGGGTTTTACCTTGTGTCAGTAGTTTCCACTGGAGGTGCAGATGTGCAATGACATCAGCTCTGATCAGGCATGCTTCTGCACCTGACTTACAGATGTCTGCCATCACCTCCCCTCTGATGAATGGTCCTAGCTGTTGAACACCCAGCCTCCACTGGGTGTCACTGACTTGAAAGGGAACCACAAACCTCTCCCAGAGGAGGACAGCTGTCCATGGAATGCTCATCTTACCTTCTCACTGCCTACTCTCTGATGCCCCACATTCACTTCTGAACATGTTTCATCAGTGTCACAGGCAGTAGCCCTACTGCTGTGCCAGGAGGCCAGCAATGCACATTTTATTTTGCCCTAACCCTTAAAATATACCTTGCTGTCCTTCACTTTCTAATAAAGCATTTAATTGAAATTGTACTCCTATAATTTTCCATGCACCCTTAAAAGATCTATAATGAAGCCTCAGACATCATGCACACTCCCTTCCCTTACTAGAAGGGAAAGGATAATGCCATGAATGTGATGTTAGTGTAGGAATAAGGACCTTCAGTGTGTATGCATAATGCTACGAAGTGTAACGCTACACTATGCCACATGGTAGTCACTAACTATAGTAAGTAGATGCGAGGACTGTGAAAACACAATGAAATTTGGCAAAATCAAAAGTTTAAGTGGGGAGGAGCCACCCATTCTAAACAAATCTGTTAAAAAATATACAGTATAAATTGATTTATTACCCCCCAAACCAAACACTGAATTTAGGGAAAAAAATGTAAAGTGGGGTCCCACCAATTTTTTTTCTTAATTTACAAGTTGGAACCTACTTGATATCCATAGTCAAATGCTCATTATATATGAAAAAAAGCTACAAGTAGTGTGAGTGCATTTGCAAAACAAGTCTACCCTACTTCATTCACTGCAGTAGTCTACTAGATGCCCAAAATGCCTTTCACAATTCACCAGGACATAAATTATCTCCAAAATGATGCAACCCTCCCCCCTTCCCATTACAGGGACATTGTACATGGATCATAAACTCTCCAGTTACTAGTTAAATACAATCAATACTTTAGGTTCAATAGTAAGTCACACAACTGATAGTAGTTCAGGTTAGAAACTAGGAGAAGATCCCTAAGGTCACAGCAGTTTCCCATGGAGTTTCCTACCCAAACAAACTTAAACAAAAAGTAAACATATTACCTTAATTAAGCACTTGCACAAATAGTGCTATGTGCTGCTATGCTAAATTAGTAATGCTGGTCTGTAGTCCACCAACACAGGTAGCCCTAGGTTTTCTAGGCTCAGCAAGGACAGATGTTCACTTTACAGCTAATGTCACATGATGTGGGTGTTTGTCTTATGAAGCAGGTATGTCTTATGCACTGGAAACACCTAGACATTGGTGACCTGAGCTAGTATTGAGGGAGTTGTCTGCGATAGTAGGATAGACAGAGAACTAGTAAGCTTATTCACCAAATATTTGAACAATAAGGGCATTCCATGGGGAAACTGCTGTGACCTTAGTGGTCTTCTCCTAATTTGCTAACCTGGTTGCTGTGGCACATTGAGTGACTATTTACAGCAGACCTGCAGAAAGTATTGTACATGGTATTACAACTAGGCAACTGGAGAGTTTATGTGAACGATGTATGTTTGATTAATTGTTTTGTGTATGGCCTGGAACCTTTGTAAAGCGAGTCCCAGGACTCAACGGTATTAATCCTAAACTACAATAAATTATCCATGAAACGTCACCATGATGATACCGACTCTTGCATCTGACATCACCATATACTGCATCTATGGGGTTCAATGTCAGGGTTTAGAGTTAGATACAGTTTAGCATTAGTAGTAGTATTAAAATAGTAAGAGGTCGGAGATGGTTTGTTTGGGAGGCTTTACCCCTTGAAAAACAACATGCTTCACAAGCCGGCATACTCTTGTGCTTATGAGTACCGAGAGCTGGCAACATTATTTTATTTATTTATTGTAGTTTAGGATTAATACCGTTGAGTCCTGGGACTCATTTACAAAGGTTCCAGGTCATACACAAAACAATTAGTCAAACATACAGGACAGGTTGCAGACATTACAAAAAAAGTTAGACAAAGCATATCGGTTACATACGTTTGAACGATACAAGTTAGAATACATTGAAGGAACAGTTTGTTTCAATCAGGTTACAAATAAAATAGGAGGAACATGGTTTCAAGGGTATAAAGTATTTCAGTGAGGAAACATTCAGGATACAGCTCAAACAAAGGAAACAGTTTCAAAGGAAGTGCTTTAGTCTGTCAATTTAGTATCATCAAGCCCCTGGGAGTACTGGCTATACAGATGGGGACTAGCTATACAGAGGGGGAGTGCATGGGGAAGCAACCTAAGGATGGCGTTGTCATTTTGTGAGAGGATGAGTGATGGGGGAAGTTGCTGTGGTGATGCCAGCAGCTTGGGGGATGCAAGCTGGAGCTCAGTAGGAAGCAAGTGGGGGGAACAGGCGTGGGAAGAAAACTAAGGGAAGGGGTACTGGAGTGGGGTGTGTGAAAGGAGGTTGGGATATAAACAGCAAAGGAGGTAGGTGGTGTGAAAATGGGGTATGCAGGATAGGAATTGGGGTGGGAATATTAGGGGCAGGAAAGGGTGGGGGTTAGGAGGTGGAGGGGATGGTGGTGAAGGTCGGAAGGAGGGGTGGCGGAAGGGGTGGATTATTCAAGCTAAAGAGTCCTGTAGTTGGCTAGTCAAAGCATCCACAGGCCAGTTCATGATGCAGTAGTGTCCTAAGTCCTGTTTTGAAGAGGCTAATCTTATTGTTTTCAATGAGTGATGCAGGTAGCCCATTATACCATTTTGGTCCTTGGTATGAGATGGATTTCTATGCCAGGGTAGTGCATTTAAATAGTACCAGGAGCCCGCCTTTCTCTGCACTCCTGGTTGGCTTAGATGATCTAGCCTGCTGGAAGTGTCCACATAGAGATGGAGGCGCTAGTCTTAATTGGTTTTTTTTGACAAGTAGGCAGGTCTGGTACCAGACTTTGAGATGGAGAGGAAGCCATCCAGTACTTGAGTAGAGGGCACAGGTGTGGGATGAAGAATAAGCTCCTAGGGTCAGCTAACAAGCCTTGTTTAATAGGGTTTTTATTCGATTGAGGGCAGTTTTGGTGCCCGCCCCTTATACTGGTAGGCCGTAGTCAATAGATGCAAGGACCGAACTGCTCGTGGCTAGTTTTAGTGCAGCAGGTGTCATAGAGTGCTTGTGGTGGTATATCACTCCAAGTTTCATATTGGCGGTTTTTACAACATGGTCAATATGACAGGAGAAATTGAGAGTGTCATCAGTGTGAATGCCTAGGTATTTAAATGAGTAGACTTGCTCTAGAGCATCTCCATTAAGATTCTGTATCAGCATAGGATGGAACTTATTTTTGTTCTCTGGGACAGTAAGCAACATGCTCTAAGTTTTTTGTGGTTTAGCAACAGTATTTTTGCACTGAACCATGATTCTAGCTTGTGGAAACTGTTGAGGAGTTGGGAGGTGATGGTCAACTGGTCCCTTCCAGAGGCAGAAATTACGGCATCATCTGCATAGAATACGATGTGAGCTGGGCAGGCTGAGGGTAGGGTATTGATATGGAGACTGAAGAGGAGAGGCCCTAGGATTGATCCTTGGGGGACTGCAATGCTTATCTCCCTGGGAGATGACAGTGAGTCTCCAATTCTAACACACTGAGTGTGGTGAGCGAGGTAACTGCTAAACCATGCCACTGTGTCTGGGTATAGTCCTGTTGAGAGCAGGCTGTTAAGAAGAAGGTGATAGTGCATGGGGTAAAACACCTTCATGAGGTCTACGAATATTGACCCCACTGCCATCACTTTGTCTAAGGCGTTGTATACTTGGGAGGTGTATTCTACTAGGGCCGTTAGGGTGGAGTGGTGTTTCCAGAAACCGTGCTGTTTTGGGCACAATTTGTTGTATTTCTCCAAGTACTCTGTGAGCTGATCAGAGACCACCCTCTCTAGGGCTTTGGAGAGGGGAGGGAGGAAGGATTTCACCCTGTATTTGGAGGTGTTGATTCTTTCTCCAGTTTTAAGGACAGGGGTGACTAAGGCCATCTTCCAGGCATCGGGGAACACACCCGATCTGAGTGAGGCATTGAAAACCTTTGTGAGTGGGTCAGCAAGCTCATTTAGGACAAGGACGACCAGCCTCATATTGACTTGGTCACTTCCCAGCCTAGTCTTTCTAAGGACGCACTTGACGTTCTTGATTGTCTCAGCCCTGGTGATTTGTTTAAAGAAGAACAGCGGAGTCCCAGTTCTTGATGTTGTGGGGTTGGCATGATTTGGTGATGGAGTAGTAGTTGGATTGAGATAATTGGCCTGTAGTACACCTGAGAGATCAGTAAAGGCTGAGTTGAACTCATTGACTATGTCTACAGGTTCCTGGAGTGTCTCTGTGGAGGTTGTAATCAGGTCTGGTGGGGGTCTGAGGGCCCTGCCCATGAGGGTTTTCATGGAGTTCCAGAAGTTCTTACCTGAGTTCCAGCAGTTGATAAAAAGGTCTTCATAGTACATGGCTTTAGCTGATCAGATGAGCCTGGTGCAGTAGTTTCTAGCTGTACTGTATGCAGTAATGTCGGCTTGTTTCCCAGATGACTTGGCCTTATGCCACATGACAGGTGAGATTTTGTGGATGAGATTTTCTGCAAAATGTCATCCACCATGACAGTGAGTTAAAAACCATAGGTACTCCTGCTCTGTCCCCAGCCTTGAACAAATTAAAAAAGGATGCATTGAAACCATCCAAGCTGAGCAGAAATCTAGTAGTGTACTGTGCTACACTATCAGCGCAAAGTCCATAGCCTCGAAAACAGGTCCAGCCAGATATTCAGAGGACTATCACACATCCATGTAGTGTACTGATGTACCTGCTAGCTGAAATTTCCTTACTACAGAGCCTTCCCCCATCATGTCCAACCAGTGTCTTACACTGTTAGCACCAATGCTTCAGTTACGGTGATTCAGTCTATTTTACTCCCCTCTTTTTAGGAAATACTCTTCAGAAAATGTATTTAAGGAGTTCCAATACTCATCCCAACACTTGGAAATTCTCTAAAACCCATGGAATAGCATTTCATAACATTGTGGGTGCTTCAATTGGAACATTTTTTCCAGGCTGAAGCACTTGTATGCACCCAGATTTTTATTTTATTCACCAGTTTTCAAATCTGATGAGTAAAATTAATCTTACCTGTCAACAGTACCTGTAGTAGCTGGTCCACTGGCACTACATCTTGCAGTACCAAGAAGCTGGGTTCAGGAACAAGCCAGGAGCATTGGAGGTCAGCCAGTGGGAGGAGGATTGAGAGTCTGATGGGAAGCTCTCCTCCTCTGGGGAGGGACACGCAAATGCCAATATTTCAATGCCTACCAGTGGCTGAGCACAGGTGCATCACACCTATGTGCAGGGGTTGGTGGTGTGGTGTACACCACCATATCAGGAGCGGTAGTGGACCTGATGTCACATGGATGTCACTGCACATTGGCTCTGCCAGGGGAACCTATAAAAGAAAAAAAACTGTGGCAGTGCAGCATGATGCTGGATCCACGGCAAGCACCACTGCACTGTGTCTTCTGAGAACTGCCAGTCACTGGATTAGCATCACAGTTCTCCTGCTTCCTAAGGGGTTCAGAGGGGAGGGGAGCCACACCATGGGGGGAAGAAATGGTCTCCCAGATAGCAGGTAAGTCCTGAGAGTGGAACCTTAAAGGGATCCACAGGGCAGAGTTGGGGTACATCCACACCTCCCATAGAAGAATAAACAGGGTTTAGAAAAAAGCATTACCTGTAGCACTGTTTAGCACTTTATGAGGCCTGTACTCCCTGTGCTCCTTAAGAAATAGTATTTGGTGCAAATTACTTTACTGTACAGTAAATTGTGTTAGTACACCTATACCCGATTCATGTTATGTAAATTACTATGTATTGCACTAGACTGTAATGATGCTTCATATAACTACCAGCTCTGTACTGTTTTGTAATATTGTTTCCTCAGATACCCTCTTCCCATAATACACAACGGGAAATGAATCACTTGTTACTGTGTGCCTTGCTAGCCAAAAAGGTTAAATAAAATGAAAATGTTGTACTAAATCAAACTCTCACTGATACACAACATAATGACCATTTTCGTTATTAAAAAATGTCTTCTAAGTTCACATTCTGTAATAAAGTACTAGTTCTTTTCCAAACCAGGAAGTCAAAGTGTCACATCACAGGTCCCCATCAGCCACCACCAAAGGCTACTGATGAGGTCTGGGGAACTGTGATGTATTAGTTGGATCAAGCAGCACGTTTTTCAAACATTGAGTGGGAAAAAGAGAGAGGATGTTACTGCTATTAGGCAGGATGAGATGCTGGACTTTCCCAGCAGGACCAGTTAAAAAAAAGTTAACCCTGCAGCAGCCTTATGTGCTGATCAAATGGAAACCTCAGGGTGCTGTGATGACATACAGTACTTGTTCAGAAAAATATTCCATGATGTGGAAAATAGTCACCCTTGTCAACATAACCAAGGTCTGAAACTACTGACACCAAAGGGCAGTTTTATTGTTGTAGGCATCTAGTTTTGGTTGCACATTTCAAAGAGAAGCCATGCAGCAAAGAAGCTTGCATTAAAAAAGAAAATCCTTGGCAATAAATGTTTGAAAAACATGCCCATGATCTATAATAAAAATACATTTCAGGAACCATTGCCCATTCACAATAGGAAAAAAACCCAAAACCTTTAACCTCCATTTCAAACTCAGCGGCAAACTGCAGACTGCAACATTTTATAGTACCATATGTTTAAAAAAACAGAAAGTACTGAATCCGGAAATAAAATGGCATACACAGTGTGTGTGTGATCTTCAAGGTGCAGATCCAAGTGTTTGAATATTATGCAGCTCCTCTCCAAATGTACAAAGGTTTATAGGCAAAAAATGGCGAATATCTCTAGAAGCAAGCTGATATATTACGTTTTGCATTAATGGGAACATAGCCAGTCAAACATTTAATATTTTGAGTTGTTACTGTAGGAGTGTCTGTGCTACTAATTTTAATATTTGGCCATGCCTGCTAATGCAGAACCCCCTTTCCCAAAGAATCACAATCAAATTATGTTTTCACTTCATCGAACCATTCTCTTCTTCTTGCTGCTGATCTGTTTGAGACAGATAAAGTAGCCAGCTTGCTATCTCGCTAGGTAGATACTGAGAGAGTGAGAAAGAGACTAAGAGAAACAGATCGAGATCACTGACTTAGTGCTGCCACACAAACCAGCAGCACATCTCCATCTGTGGTTGCAGATGTCAAGAAGTCCTGCTGTTCTCATACAGGGAACCTGGGTGAACGACTCCTCTGGCTATCCACCCTCGATTTTGAGGTGCCATTTCTGGACTTTTTAAAAACAAACACCAGAAACTATCTAAACGGGTCCTGTTTAGATAAGTTCAGGTATTTGTTTATTAAAAATAAATACTTTGCATGTATTTTCCATGTTTTTTAGTTTGTGGGTAAAAACAATATGATAGGCATCACAAGTCACTACACAAACATTTTTTGGAGGCATTGTGAAAAGTGGTAAGAAAGCAAAAAACTCTTGTGGCCCTAAATTTCTTCTGTTGCATCAGAGGGTCATGTAAAAACCCTACTGAGCATGCTTTAAACAAATTTGTAAGATGGAAATAAATAGAACCTGAAGTCCATCATCGTGATCGCTGCAAACACAGCACCTGATCTAAACAGAGCTGGTATTAATCCCCTAGTAATGCCTGCTGCTGCTGTTCTGACAACAGCCAGCAGAAACAGATGTCATATACAATAATGCGTGCAGTTGTAGTATTCGCAGTAGCCAGGTAAAAAATGCACTGTCTGAGTGGAATCACTGTAATATCCCTCGCACTCACCCTGTGGACACTGTGCTATCGACTATCCACGGTCCTGCAAATTTCTGCTATTATTCTGGACAGACAGAAAGGAGGAGAGAAGCAAGATGAGCCTTAGGACAGGAACTGAGCAGATTGTGACATACTGAGCACCGGTAGTAAGTGATAACGGAGACAGTTGAAAGGTTTTCAGAAGTTTTGCAGCTGTTGTTTAAGAGTAGCAGTTTGTTAACAGAATTAAAAAGTCATTGTAATGTTTTAGTCAGCAGAAGTAGATTAACACAGCCAGACAATGTCAAGCCATAAATGGTGTTTACCCAGTCAGAAAACAAGCAATGAATCTGTAAAAGGCAGGATCTGCAGGATGGGGGTCACTGTTGCCATAACGCTGACAAAGTAAATATTTAAATAAATGTTGTGTAACTGTTAATAGACCTAGATTGAGTTAGCTGTAATATAAATTGCGACAGTATTTCATCAGCAGAATGAAGTTAATAGACACAGACAGTAGAAAAACGTACACTGTCTGGAAGGCGTCATGCGGCAAATATGCAAATTAGATACTGGCACATAGCAACAGAGAGAAACAACATAGAAGAGTCAATATTGCTGATAAAAAGTAAAAGAAATAGTACATGTAGTTTTGAAAAATAATACAGTGATCCGATAAGTGATTGTTGTCTCTGTAAAAATCAACAATGTAAATGTTGTGTTGCAGAAAACACCACTGTATGAATAAATGTGCTTCAACGAAAATCTGAAATTGCAATCTTGTGATATGTAGTCATATATTATTAAACTGAATGTATCTGTGTGTATAGTATCTAACAGGCATCCATCCAATAAATGTGAATTCCATGTGTCTCATGTTACAATAGCTTTAATCCACTCCATATCCGGGCTCTACTAGGGGATTAATGCCTGGTTGGTGGTTGGAAGCACTCAGCCTGTGGTCTTGTAAACCAAATCCCCTCAACCAGGCATTAATCCCCTAGTAGAGCCCTCCTCTGTCATGGAGTAATGCTTATGTAAAGTCCTTGTAACTTTTAAACCATCTAATATTTTTTCATGAAGCTTCGAAAGGCACTACTTTGGCTCAGGTCACTTGTACTCTGACAGTTTTACAAACAAATTCCATTCCAGTTTAAATAATGCAGAGAACCTAACCTTTCTGAACCAGCTAGAAGATAAAACTGTAGACAGCAATGTAATGTTACCTGTCGGTTTTAATTTTCCACACATAAACTAGGAAACATTTGACACCAATGGTCCCATTGAGAGACAATTCTTAGAGACTACCTTTAAACTCAGCCTAGAGCAACTGGTGCATCTCCCTACAAGAAATAATAATATACTTGACTTAATTTTTACAAACAACCCTGACTTATGTTCCCCTCAGTTATATTACCACCATTGGGAACCAGTGATCACAATATGATCAAGTGATATTACTCATCATGCCAGGTGTAACAAAGGAATAAGCTGACTTCACTAGTATAAAAAAGTATTTAACTACTTGGAACTGGCAAGATGGATTAACAGATATTGACATAGAACATATGTGGGTAAAGATTAAGGACAAAACTGACTATTATTTAGACACTTGGGTACCAGGCAGAGTTAAATATAACAATTATACTAATTCAAGAATTCCTCTTTGGTGGTCCAAAGATATAAAATGTATTATAAATAAAAAAAAATCGAGATTATAAGAAATTCAGTAAGACCAAAAAAGACTCTGACTGGTGTAAGTTCAAGTTACTTGCAAAACATACCAAACAAATGATAAGAATGGCAAAACAAAAATTTGAAATTAACCTAGCTACAAATATTAAAAATAACAAAAAAAAGTTCTACAATTATATTGGCTCTCTTAAACAAAATCACACTGGAATTGGCCCCCTAAAATCCAATGCTAAAATTATTATTAATGAAAGAGAAATGGCTGCAGAACTTAACCATTACTTTACAAGCATATTTAGTCCTAAAGAACAAACTAATTTCTGTGCACAACTATCAGATGATCTAATTTCTTTTTTTTCTGAACAAGACACTATAGAGGCTATTAATTTAATTAAAAGTAATACATCCCCAGGACCAGATGGTATACATCCAAATTCTTTAAATAGCTCTCAAAGGAATTAACAGGACCACCTACCTACTTATTTAATACAACTGTTAGCTGTGGCACTGCATTACAATCTTGGCATGTAACTAATATAACCCCGATTCATAACGGTGGTAACAAACAGCTGACGTCTAATTATAAGCCAATTAGCCTAACATCACTAGTTAGTAAAATTATTGAACGATTAATCAAAACTAAAATCTCTAACCATATTTCAAGCACAGGTTGTATAGATGTGTCACAGCATGGGTTTACTCCCGGTAGGTCATGTTTGACAAATCTCATCAGTTATTTTGAACCTGTCAGCAATGCTTTGGACAATGGCATTCCAGTGGATGTTGTCTTTCTGGACTTTGAAAAGGCTTTTGATACTGTTTCACATGAGATATTGATTAAACAACTTTTCAAAATAAACTTAGATGTTAACATAATTAAATGGATTTCATCATGGCTATCCAATAGACAACAAAGGGTAGTTATCCTTGGGCATGAGTCTGAGTGGAACCCAGTTACTAGTGGAGTGCCACAGGGATCTGTGCTGGGTTGTCTTCTTTTTAGTATAGTAGTCTCCAGTATGAAAACAACAAAAGCGGTTTGGATCAATAAGTACCCCGACGATTGCAAAATAGGTTGTCTTGTTAATGACATCTCATCTGCAAACATCTTACAAGAAAATTTAAACAGATTAACGTCTTGGGCAGCTACTAATAAAATGAAGTTTAATGTGACAAAATGCAAAGTAATGCACATGGGGAATAATAACCAAAGATTTAAATATTCAATACAGAATACGAATGTATTGGTCACATTAGAAGAAAAAGACCTGGGCATCATAATATCTGACAATCTAAAATTTAATTCTCATACTAAGAAAACTTGTTAAATAATGACATATGATTCTAGGTAACATCTTGAAACACATTAAAAGTAGGAAATAATCTGTTATTTTGCCATTATATTCTTGTCTTGTTCATCCACATTTGGATTATTGTGCCTCATTTTGTGCTCCAACATCAACTGGCTATTTAAGCATGATAGAAAGAGTACAATGTAGATCCACAAAAAGAATAGAAAATATGTCAGACATGGATTATGGGTCCAGACTCAGATCACTTCAACTATATTCCCTGGAATACAGAATACTAAGAGAGGACCCAATTTACACTTTTAATGCCTACCAAAATGAATATCTGTTGAATATGATTGGATTAGAAAAGAATATTGCATATAATAGAATGAGATCTTCACAACTTTAAACTTAAAACTTTTTTATGTAAACTAAATAAAATATTCCACATTTTTACTCAGATGATCCCTTCAATTTGGAATTAATTACCCATAGACATTGTAAATAGTAAAAACATTGAACAGTTTAAGACAAGACTTGCCTCCTATATGGGTGACAGGAAATTTTCCTTCTGCCACTAAGTATGGTGGCGAGTTCACTTATGGGCACTTGCTCTCTGAACTTGTAAACATATATGAATCTATGAATCTAGGCTGTAGGTGAGAGAAAAAAAAACATGTTAAGTATAGGAGAAAATTTAGCCATCGATGTAAAAATGACATATGTGGATCTTAGAAACCACATCAGTTTCCATCATGGAACATTCCACATATTGAGACCTTGCCTCCCAGACAACACTTGCCAGATCTGGGGAATTTTGTCAAATGATGCCAAAGGTGCAAAGGTAGGGGTTTAACATAAAGCCTCTTGGTCAGCCTAAACTGTACTGGCATAGTAATGTCAGTATTGTTAGGACTGAGTGACAGATTCTGTTAAACCCTTAATTTTGTACCTTAATCACTCTTGCAGCATTTGATAAAATTAACTGAAATTGTATGTGCATGTCTAGTAGGCAAGGTCTAAACATGTGGAATGTTTTGTGACAGCAGCTTGTACAGTTTCTGAAATCTGCTTATGTCATTTTCCTGAAGACAACTAATTTGTTTCCTATACTTAACATGGGTTTTTGGTTTTGCTGTCTTGTACTGCCTACATGGAATGTAACTTATTTCTGAAACTTTCAGGGTAGAAGCGTGCTGTGCCAAGGTAGTGCCTTTGGAAGGTTTTGCGAAAAAAAATATTAAACTGGCCCAGAGTTATAAGGATTTAAAGAGCAGCTGACGCCTTTGGAAAAACTTTGGAAAACATAATATTTAGACACAAGTTAGCTTGTATTTCATATACCTTGTATAGATTTCTCCTCGCCATTATTTATCACTGAAGAAATGTCCACAAAAACAAGACGTTTATCCCTCAGAGTTCATCTGTCTTTATAGCTGAAACCCTACTTGAAATCATGATGCCCTGTTGTGACATCACAGTTTGTTGCTGTGGGAATAACTGTGATGTCACAAGCAGAGTATTATGATATAATGTTGGGAAAAAAGCAATAGGAACTGATGAACTCTCAAGAAATAACTGTCCTGTTTTTGAAGAAAATTACCTCACTCATAAGCAATGGGGATAAGAAATATTGAGCTGATGAGAAAAAAAGCTGCTTTGTATCCAAATATTATGTTTTTGAAAGTTCTTCTTGAGGCATCAGTGGCTCTTTAAAATTTAGTTTTTTGCTGTTCTGAGCATGCTTGATAGGGTTTTTAGGCTAATGTTCTGATACAACACAAAACATGTCACGTCGCAGATCACTTTCGCTTTCTCACCACTTGCTTCTCACAGCAGGAAAAAATTGTTCCCAGTCCCCAAAATAAAAATCATGGAAAATACATAGAAGATGTGTAATTCAGAAAACAAACACCCAAATCTATCTAAATGGGAACCGTTTAGCTACAGTCTCATGTTTGTTTTATTAAAAGAATGGCCAGAAATATCTTTTCTGGGCACCCAAAAATCCAGGTGCCCAGCTTAGTGAGAAAAGACATTCACGCACGCTCCCTGTAGGAGAACAGCAGGACTTTCTTGAATGCTGAAGCTGCAGCTGGAGTCATGCTGTTGGCTTCAGTTGAAGCAGTGAGCTAGCGAGCCCCTGTTTTATCTGTCTGTCTGTATTTATCTATCTGTCTGTCTGTCTGTCTATCTATCTATCTAGTTCTTTGTTTCTCTATCTTACTAACTAACTCAAATATTAATTTAGGGGACCGGGATAACTACCCATGATATTGCTTATTTCTCTCCCCTCCTCACTAAGTCGTCTACCTACCCTTCCCAGTATTTATTTATTTTTATATATAATATAATCAGACTGGGGTGCCCACCCCCAGTACCACTTCTTTTTCCCCCTCTCCTCCAGGTTGCCTGTCCTTCCCAGTATTTATTTATTTTCATATGTTATATAAGTGGACTAGGGTGCCCACCCCCGGTATCATTCCTCTTGACCCCCTCCAGGTTGCTTACTTCCATTCCTCAAAAAGTAGCCCAACACTGGGGTGCCTAATCCCCAGTGTTGGAATGTGAACTGAAATACAGAAAATCATTCCTCTATGATTTTTCTTAAACCTGTAAAAAACAAAATGGTCCCTCCCCAATCTGACTCTCCCAACACACAAATCCCACCCACCCACCATTCCCCAACCTCTCACTCAGCACCCATCACCCCACACAACCTCACTCACCTGAACATGTTCAACTGCATAGATCCACTCTCCAGCTGAGTACATGTCTTGGTGCAGGTACCGACAATTGTGATAGTAGAAACTAAGGTAAATATGGTTTAATGTATTTCACTGGGGTTTGTTCTTTTATTCATAACTTTGTCATTTTTGCATATTTTGACCCAAAATTTTCAACACACTCTTTTTGGGACCCATCCGATGACCAATGGTGATGAAATTATGGAACTGTGGCCCAGAAGGTGACTTCACAGTTGCTTTGCAAAATCATCTTTTGCACAGGATTTGAAAATTCTGCTTTCCCTTGTTCATGAGGTGGGGTCATAAGATGGCTATGTTGAAGAGTTGGGGTCATAATATGTAAAAATGACAAAGTTATGAGTGTACTTTGAAAGTTTTCTATGCTTGCTCTTAACTTTGGTAAGTTTAAATATTTTGACCCCAAATTTTGAACATACAGTAGCCATTTTTTTTCACATCACCTCATGAATGTGACAGCTGTCATTTTCCAAGTCTTGGAAAAAATGGGTTTCGTACCTGTGGTGCAGAATGATGTTCCAGTGGGGATTTGAAAATGTTTATCTACCAGGGTTCATGAAGTGGGGTAATAAGAAGGCTATGCTGAAAATCTGGTGTATAAATATGGTACAGTGACTAAGTTTGACTAAACACTGCAATATTTCAACATTGACTCATAACCCCAGTCCCCTGTCCCCTTGCAGGGTTACCCACATCCTGAAGGGGTCTCTCTAGGACATGACTCTTCCCTGTCATCTCATCCTCTCTATCCTTCACCCCTTATTTCACGGTAGTACTTGTTCACATATTACCTTTGCACTTATTAATTGTTCTCACAAATTACAAATGTATGCTACACTGTTTGTAACAACTGCCTTAATTAACTGTATGTTATATTGATCTATGTAACTTGAATGTAAAATGTCTTGTCCCTGTTGTACCCCTCCCTTCCCCCAGGTCACACCGGGAGATGAGCAACCTGTTGCTCAGTGTGCCTTTCTGGTGAAACATTTCAATTAATAAAAAATATCTTCACGAATGTTCAGTATTTTGACTCCAACATTCAACATAATCAGTGCCACTTTTTAAATCCTGGATGAGATGTGTTTTCACACTTTTGGTGCAAAATGACATTTCCGTCAATATACTATAAATACCACATGTCACGTTTATATAAGGGGAGTCATAAAACTACTATCTTGAAAAGGTGGGGTCAAAATTTAATAAAAAATTGTAATTATTCAGAAACTTTTTGTGCACTGCCAGCCTTGATTCCAGGGGGTATGCTTTGGTATCTTGTTCTGGTGATCTGAGTTCAGGGGTGAGTTCAGTGACCCAGATGGATGGGGTGAGGATGGACAGATGGCACTGTTATGTGACCCCTCCACCAGGAAATGAAAAATAAAGGGTTGCCTGCACAGGCCTAGGTACCATATAGTACAGACAACTCTTCTTTTGACATACAGTCCTGTGTGTCTTCACCTATGGGTGGCAGAGTGCTCTATCCATTTGCTGACAGATGGACTCTTTGCTGTGTGCATCTGTATCTGGGCCATATGGAAACATAGGAAACTCAGGGCCCTGTGCTTCTGCAGCCCGCCAGACAACCTACATGACTTCTTGGCATCTGTCGTAGCATGGAACTGCAGGATCTGCAAGGGCCCTGCACTTTTGTAGCTGAACAGAGTCTTTCCTTTATTACCCTTGAACCCTGCATGTCCATGTCTGTTCACACAGGTCCCAAAGAGACCAGTGTGAATGAGGATATTATTACAGTATCTCAAAAAGAAAGGGAATTCTTTGCAAAAAAAAACTGCATTAATGCAGCAGTTACACACCACATCAGACATGATTTCTTTTCTTGCATTCTTTCTTCAGTGCATTGACATATTAATGTATTATGAAAATTATTTTCTGAATTAATGGCTAGCAGAGATTTTTTTGTATTTGTGGGGAAATTTTCCTGTTTCTTGTAATGTTTTGTTGTAGCTATATATTATAGGCCTGATTCAGAAGGCCCCCCCCCCCCCGAATGGTGCAAGGGGCTTACACCACAAGGAATGGCGCATGGTGTGGCTTGCACCAAATGATGTGTTGGGAGCAATTCACGAAAGCAGCCTGCATCAAATGCAGGCTGTGTGTGCCAAAAGGGGACATGTGCCATCCTTGTGGCACAAAATGGGCTACAGCATGGTGCTATAGGGCTTACGGCAGGTGCAGGATGCCATATCCCCTAATTCAGGATTCACTAAACCCTCCCAGAGGGCAGAATTCTAAGTAACCTTAGACCAGCAAGGACTGATCTAAGGGAACTTAGAAGTGTATCCTCTGAGAGGGTTAGAGAACTTGTGTCTTGTGCCATGGCCCCCCTGCCTATACCTGATCATCCCATGAAATATATATTGTTCCCTGGTGGTCTAGCAGACCCGCCTCCTTATCCCCAGTCTCCCCCACATATATTTATATTTCTTTCCTTGGTGGTCTAGCAGACCCCTCTCCCTATCCTCAATCTGCCTCTATAATATAACACTTTCCCTGGTGGTCTAGCGGACCCCCTCACTAACCCCTCTAGGCCACCAGGGAATTAAACATGTTTCATGAAGGGGAGAGTGGGGATAGGGAGGGTGTCCACTAGACCACCAGAGAAAGTGTTATATTGTGGGGCAGACCATGGATATGGAGAGGGTCTGCTATACCACCAGGGAAATAAATATAGCTATATGTAGATATACATAGGCAAGATAAGGGATAGGGAGGGTGGTCCTCTAGACCACCAGGGAGTTCTGTTATGTACATACAGGGGACATCGGAGATCGGGTGGGGGGAACCACTAGACACCACTGTTGGGGGATGTATTCTGCTTGCTTCTTACATTGTGCTGGTCACTGCTCATGAGCACAGCAGCCACTTGACCATGCTCACAGTTTGTGGCAAATCTGCCAGATGGCCATCTGTTTAGCACACTGCCACAGTTGCTGCAAGCTGGGGAACTTTACTGCCAGGACCCTACCCGATAGTGAATCCGGTGCATGGTCCTTGGTGCTCCAGCAATCAGTGCAACCAGCCATTGGCACAGCTTGTGCTGACCTTTGTGAATTGAACCCTATGTATTTACTCTGTATATCACCATGAGCCCCCAGGGGAAAAGGCACACAAGAAATAAAATTACCTCCCCTTTCCATTGTTTTTCTTATTTTTCTTTTCTAATTTTGCATGTGTCTTTTCTTTTTCCTTCTCATCTGGTATTGTTGATTCACTGGCAGTACATCCAAGAGGTTAGAGCAACAAGCTGTGTACAAGTTTGGAACATCCAGCAGACCAATGCTTTATTCCTACAATATCCACTTGCATACCTTTGGAACATGAGCAAGTCATTTAAACTCTCTGTGCTCCTAGGTCACCCCTGTAAAAGGGCCTTGTGCTCAGTGGGCCTTACACCATTACCAATGAATAAAATAAATAAATAAATAAATGTTGTGCAGTGCCTTGGACCTGCAGCAAGGCACTGTTTCAACTGAAAAACAAGTATTTGTCAGTGCTGAATGTTGTCGCGCTGGCATAGGCTTTGGTAGTGCAGTGCGGAAACACATTTTTGGCAGGATGTGAAAAATGACAGCTGTACTGTTCATATGGAGGGGTAAAAAAATGGCAGTGGTGAAAATGTGGCATGTAAATATTGCAAATTTGCGAAGTTACAAGGGTGCGTGGGAAATGTGCAGCGCACACATGTAACAGTCATTTTATGGAGTTTTGGCAACAAATTTTCAACATAGGCAGTTTTGCACCTCTGCTCATGTACAGTGTCACTGCCATTTCCTCAAACTGTCCCAAAAAGTGATTTCACACAGCAACCGTGCTATTCTGCACCGGACATGTGGAAACACATTTCGGGCAGGATATGTAAAATGACAGCTGTACTGCTCATCAAGAGGTGGGGAAAAATGCCAATGGTGAAAATCCAGAGTGAAAATATTACAAATGCATGTTACAAGCGTGCATGCAAACTGCACAACACATGCTCGTAACACAGTCATTTTATGGAGTATCATCACCAAATTTTCAACATAGGCATTTTAGGACCTCTGCTCATGAACAGTGTCACTGTCATTTTCATAATCTGCCCCGAACACTGATTTCCCACAACTGCGGTATTGTGCTCTGGAAGTGTGGAAATACATTTCAGCCAGGATGTGAAAATACAGCTGTACGGAGGAGATCACGTGATGCAGAGTGCTGAGTAGCCACTCCCTCAAGCAGCTCCCGCTTCCTGTCTCTTATTTAGTTCATTTTGATGTTTTAATTTACAATTTTCTCTTGTTTCCAAGATTTTACACTGTACAACAGCTGTTGCAATCTGGTCTGGTTATCTCTCGAGCGGATGGAGGCTTATGTGAAGAAAGCCCCACAGAAGCATACCCCTCCAGCAACTCCCAAGAAAGGCCCCTAAGAAATCCAGGGCCTCGGGTGGTTCTAGCTCTGATCTCCTGAGCCAAAGTGGTGATCAGGAACCCTTAATGCTGGTCAGATCTCTCGAGGAATTCAAACCCTTTCGAGAGGAAATGAAGGATATGGCAATGGACTTGAAGTCGTTATCCAGAAAGTTAGATGAGCTCTCATTGTCTGTTTCCGACAACGCAGCCCAAATTGCTTCTATTGAGAAAAGAATTGGTAGTCTTGACACTGATCTGGTTTCAATGTGCCAGAAACTGTCTCGTTTAGAAGCCAAGCTCGAGGACCTAGAGGGTCAGAGCCGAAGAAATAATGTAGTGGTTCTCGGTTTACCAGAGGGAGAGGAAGGCCAAAATTTTGAGGCATTTATTCGGAAACTGGTTGAGCGGGTGGCAGGCCTATCCCCATTTGGCTCTGGCTACATTATTGAGCGTGCCCACAGGGCTTTACAGCCTAAGCCACCCCCTGAGGAACCCCCCTGCCCTGTCGTGTGCCGGTTCCTGAATTATCTGGAGAAACATTTTCTACAAAAAGTGCGTGCTCTGCAAGAGGTTCGCTGGGAACATATTAAGCTGAGAATCTCCCAAGATCTACCCATCTCAGTCCACATGAAACGCAAGGCGTTTCACCCTATTGTTTCCAAGCTAATTGCTGCAGGACTGAGGTTCAGAATGAGTTATCCGGCTAGACTACAGATTTCAACTAACGGATCCTGGAAAAGTTATGAAGACCCTGAAGAAACCCTGAGGAGCCTTAAGTCCATGCTGCCTGATCTCTTCAAGGACCCTTGAATGGTGGTGGTGTAGTATCGAGTATTGCACGGAGCCAAGAATTTGAACTTTTGTTTTTCTTTCCTTGGAGAAATCTTAAGAATGTGAAGAGCCGGGCGACTGCATAGTTTGCGTTGGACTTCGGGGGTCACCGCAGACTGCCCCGTCCCTTCTTTTCTTTCCGCTTCATAATGGACCCATACTGGTCCAATTCAAAGGACACTGTGGTTTTGGACCTTCTTGGGGGGGGGTGAGCCAGGTTTTTTGGCGACTATTTTTGTTGGGGGTTGAATGGGCCCAGTTTGGTTGGGAGCTAGTTTCTCGTTTTTTCCTTTAGGGCTGTTGCTGGGATGGTCCTGGGCTTTCTCCATCTCGCCCTCGACTTGGGCTGGGCCAGGGAATCGACTGCTAGAGGGCATTCCTATCTCTGGAAACTTGCGGGGAAACTCTACTCGTGAGGGATTTCGCAGGGGCACTGCTTGCTGGGAGGCAGCACTCTCAATTTCTCAGGGTGGCCCTGTTTACTGGATACTGACTGGCAGTGTGGGAAAGGTAGCTTTCATACCTTCTCCTCCGGTTGAACGTTTTCAGCCTTCCTATTTTAACTCTTGCTCTTAACGCGAGCTGGGGCATTTCTCCCTCCAAGTGTTGCTGAACCCGGCGCCTCCGATTTTAATCTGGGATACCACGAACAAGTGGGCGATGAAATGGCTTTACCATAGTCCCCCATGTTACTTTCTCTTATACCCATGCCTTGGTTGGACTGAGGCGAAGGCCCAGGATTATTCATTCTTGCTGGGGGTACAACTGACAGGACTTGATCTCTGAAGGCTGTGATTTGTGTGCAACAGCGCTAAATAGCAAGGCTCAGTATTGGGGGCGGGAGTAGAGGGATTAGAACTAGTACTGTGCTGAACGTTGCTTGTGACAGATTGGGGAGAGTGGGGGCAGGGCGGTTGGGTGGGTGGTTAGGAGGATGGGCGGTATCTACTTCTGGGTGGGCTAGGGAAGAGGGTGGGCTTTACTGCAGTAACCCTGGGGATATATGAAAAGGAGATTTGCATCTCGTGTGCTGAGTATATTTATTTCAGTTTGATATCTCTTCTGGATGGTAAATGAGTTAACATTTGTGTCTTGAAATGTTAAGGGAATCAGAAAGCAACATAAACAATATCAGGTCCTTAAACACTTCAGTCTGTTCAATTCATAGATAACTTTTTTGCAAGAAACCCATTTATTAGAAAGGGAAGCTTTGCAATTAAGGAAGCAACAAGTGGGATCAATTTACAGTGCCCAGGGCACAACAAATAGTTGTGGGGGTCATGCTTATGATTAACAGGAGTATCCCTTTTTCTCCTACACAAGTGATCAAACATACCGAGGGTAGGTTTATTTTGGTCAGAGGTACCCTCTGGTCTGTCCCAATTCTATTGGGCTGTGTTTATGGCCCTAATCTGGATGACCCCGAATTTTTTGTGAGACTTATATCTACCATTCTCCAAATGATTCCCATTAAAATTATTTTAGGGGGAGATTTCAATCAAGTACTTGATTCTCACTTAGATAGACTGGGTAGTGGCCTAGGTGGAGTTACCCCTGGGCAGAAGGCATTCAGGGAGTTATTAGATCAATGTGGGCTCTGCGACGTCTGGCGTGTTTTACACCCTGATTCTAGGGAGTTTACCTTTAAATCCATGGTGCATGGCTCGCAGTCCTGCATCGACTATTTACTTATTTCTCAGTGCCTCCTGCCCGGGGTGAAGACCTCCTCGATTCAACCTGGCCCAATCTCCGACCACTCACCAGTGGTATGCAATTTGGTACTGCTCAATTCATTTAACAGGGAAACTAGATAGAAGCTCAATGATCAACTTCTTAAAGACGTTAAATATTGCAAACTTATTAGGGAAAAAATAGAATATTTTTCTTCATTAAACCCCTTAGATGGTGTAAAACCTGATATCTGGTGGGGGGCCTGTAAAGCCTTCATGAGAGGGATACTGATTAGCATGGCGGTTGGTAGAAAAAGAGAGTGAGAGGAAGACCTTAAATCTCTATTATCCCAAATCAGATCTCTGGAAACAAACCTTCCGACTAATCCCCTAGATGAGGATATTCAGAAACTCCTGAAATTAATAGAAACATAGAAACATAGAATTTGACGGCAGATAAGGACCGCTTGGCCCACCCAGTCTGCCCATTTCTGGATAAGCTGCAGATCCTAGTTAACCAGCAGCCTACTTCTTCCTACCCCCACCCCCTAGAATTGCCTTATGACTGTCCCATGCATGCTTGAATTCCACCACTGTTTTTGACTCCACAACCTCCTCCGGAAGGCCGTTCCATGCATCCACAACCCTCTCTGTGAAAAAATACTTCCTAAAATTACCTCTGAGCTGCCCCCCCATCTTCAGATTGTGCCCCTTGTTCTTGCACACCTCTTTTTGAAAGATGCTACCTCTTGGACTTTGTTGATTCCTTGAGGTACTTGAAAGTTTCTATCATGTCCCCTCTCCCTCCTTTCCTCAAGGCTATACATAGTAAGCTCCTTAAGTCTCTCTCTTCATATGTCTTCCAGTGCAGACCCTGCACCATTTTAGTTGCCCTCCCTGACAGCTTTCATCCTGTCTATGTCTTTGTGGAGATTGGGTTCCAGAACTGCATGCAGTACTCAGATGGGGTCTCACCAGCTGTCTGTACAGAGGGATAATAACTTCCTGTTTTCTACTGGTGATGCCTCTCCTGTGCACCCCAGTATCCCCCAGCCCTCCTTGCTGCCCTCTCACATTGCTTACCTACCTTAGGTCATCTGATATGACTGCCCCCAGGTCCCTTTCCATTTTTGTTGTTGTTAGTATCTCACCTCCCCTGTACTCTTCCTGGGTTTTTGTTTTCCAGGTGCATTACCTTGCATTCTTAGCATTGACTCTAAGCTGCCATACATTTGACCATTCCTCTAACCTTGCCAAGTCCCTTCTCATCCTTTCCACCCCACCTTGTGCATCAACTCTGTTGCAGATCTTTGTGTCATCTGCAAAGAGACATACATTTCCTTCCAGTTCCTCTGCAATGTCGCTTATAAAGACATTGAAGAGGACCGGTCCTAATACTGAACCCTGCGGTACCCCACTAGTAAAGGATAAATATCTGGGGTTACTTCAAGAGAGAGAGCAGAACTAGCTATTATTCGTACCAGAGCTAAATACACCGATCAGGGGGAAAATCGGGATGTTTACTGGCATTGCGTATTAAACAGCAGGAGTCAATGAGATTTATCCCCGCTATCAGGTCATCAGCAGATGGAACTCTCAAAGTGTCTCCTAATGAAATAGCTCAAGAATTTGCTGCTTATTATTCTGAACTGTATAGTGACATGGAGCACCCTCCCTGTCCAGAAGATATACAAAGTTATCTCAGAGGTTCCCACTTGCCCATTCTTCCTGACAGGTGTGGTGAAACTCTGGTTGTTCCTATTTCTCAGGAGGAGATTGCTAAGGTTATTAGCGAATTGCCTGCTGATAAGGTCCCTGGTCCAGATGGATTTTCTCCGTTATTTTATAAGGTCTTTCAAGACCTTCTTGTACCAATACTTGGTCGTTTATTTCAACAAATCCTATCTGGGGAGGAGACAGATCCGTATCTCTATGAGGCCCTGATTGTTCTGCTTCCCAAACCTGATAAAGACCTCGATAAGGTTCAAAGTTATAGACCCATCTCTCTTTTAAACTAGGACGTTAAGATTCTCTCTAAAATACTGGCCAACAGGTTAGCACTGGTTCTTCCTGGGTTAATAGGTACAAATCAGGTTGGATTCATGAAAGGGTGATTATCTTCTGATCATTTATGCACTTTGTCGCCTGTCTTCTCGGCACCAAGGATGCGGAGTTCCCAGCGGGCTTGGTCTCCCTGGATGCCAAGAAGGCATTCGGCCGTGTGAACTGGAATTTCTTGTTTCACACTTTGGAGGCTTTCCATATCCCTTCTCTGTTTATCTCCTGGATTGCCACCCTTTATAAAAACCCCTCGGCAAGAATTTCTGCGAATGGGGCCTTCTCCCACTCTTTTCTGCTCCACTCAGGTACTAGACAGGGGCACCCCCTCTCTCCTTTATTATTCAACTTACACCTGGAACCTCTTATCCAAAACATTCTCAATAATGATTCCATACAAGGAGTGAGAATTGGGTGGCATGAAATGAAAGTCATCACATATGCTGATGATCTGTTAATACATTTGTCCCATCCGGTATCCTCTGTTCCGGCCTTACTAAGTGAAGTGGCAAGGTACAGTGCTTTGTCTAACTACAAATTGAATGCCAGTAAGTCCTTGTTTTTTCCATTAAATCACAAAGTTTTTAAAGCTGATATTAGTCCCTTGGGGCTGTGCTGGACTCCCTGGTCTTTTAAGTATCTAGGTATTAAACTTTCACGTAACCCCTTAGTATGGTTCAAGGAAAACCTAGATTCTTTACTGCAGGGAATTATACACAACCTAGAGAGGTGGTCCAAATTCCTTATCTCTCTGTGGGGCCGAATTAATATAATTAAAATGAATGTATTTCCTAGGATTTTTTATCCGTTGTCCCTTCTTAATGCTTTTGTTCCTTTACTCTGGTTCAAAAAGGTTCATGGTATTTTTACTAAATTCATCTGGGCCAATAGGTATCCCCGTCTGGCTTAAGATAAGCTGGCAGCTCCTAAACTGGAAAGGGGGTTGCGAATCCCCCATCTGGCTATATATCATTGGGCTAGTTACCTTACGAAATGTTCGCGGTAGGTATCTCCCGGCCCAGAGGAAACGCAACCCATTTGGCTCAAAATAGAACTAGATGCATTTAAGGCCAATAATCTTGACCTTCTGGCATTATTTTTCCTTACGTTATCTCAAGTAAGTATGGCTGTAGATTGTCCCATAATAAGGACCTCTTTAAAGGTCTACTTACAGATGTGTTCCTTTTTGCAGTATTCTCACCACCTGGACATGGCCCAGTCTATATGGAACTCTCCATCATTTACTATTAACAAGAAGCAAATCTCCCATCTTTGGTTGCCACAACTCGAAGAAGGGAAGCTCTCGACCTTTACTGATGGTGAGGGGCATTGGTTATCAGTGAAGGAGATGGTTAGGAAATTTTGCATCCCAACTTCTTCTTTCTTCAAAGTCTTGCAATTGTGACATTTACTGGTAATCACCCTGGGGAGTACTCCTCCCTCTCAGAGCATCTCCTCTCTGATACCCGAGGTATCCCCACTTTCTGGGTCTTCTGGTATAATCTCTAAATTATATCAGGTTTTGTTTCACAAAAAGTTCGGGGGCCCATTTGGGCCATCAAGATTTTGGAGTAACATTTTCCCCCATTTGCAGTTAGATTGGTATTCTCTCTGGAAGTCATGTCACAAATTTATCTCTCAGGATAAACTGCATCTCATGCAATATCATGTACTGCATAACCTATACTATTCCCCAGTTAAGCTCCACAAGTGGGGCTACTTAGACTCCAATAAATACAATAAATGTTTGCAAGATGAGGGCACACTTTTTCATATGCTTTGGTCTTGTCCAAGTATTTCCACCTTTTGGGTTTTAATCCAAACTTCTTTAGACCCCCTTTTTGGGCCTTCAGGAATACTTTATCCCTGAGGTTTGTGTGTTGGGGAACCTGTCTTCTATTACAGTCAAGGTGCGTAAGTTTCACATATCCATGGTCACCTCGTCGGCTAAGAAAATAATCCTCCGTCATTGGAAAGACAGGTCCTCCCCTTCTTTCCAGGAATGGGTAAGAGAAGTATTATCCAATTTGCGCACAGAAAAAGCAATAGCCAGCCTACATAACAGACTGGCAGTTTATGCTAGAACTTGGGATCCCCTTCACTCATTAATCTCTCTGGTTCCAAACTAAACTTATAATAGGCTTAATGCTTTTTTACAGCCTTTTGCTTAGAGGTTTGGCATTTACGAGCACTGCGATGGGTTACTGCAGTAAGGGGAGGTGGGGGGGCAACATCTTTTTACTACGCATCAATGAGTCTCTGTCAGCTTCTTTGTATGCTGCCTTTTATGGTGGAAAATGTGTGAATAAACTTTAAATTACAAAAAAAAAGAAAATACAGCTGTACTGTTCACAAGGAGGTGCAGAAAAATGACAATGTTGAAAATCTGGCATGAAAATATTGCGAATTTGTGAAGTTACAAGCGTGTGTTGCAACTGCTCAATGCACGCTCGTAAAACAGCCATTTTTTTACACCAAATTTGCAACATAGGCTTTCTGAGACCCCACCTCATGAACACTGCCACTGTCCTTGTTTTAATTGGTCCCAAAAGGTGATTCCACGCAGTCACTGTGAAATCACCTTCCGGGACTGATTAACATCATAACAGTGACAGAATTCATGAGGAGGGGTCCCAAAAACCCCATACTGAAAATTTGGTGCAAAAATTCCAAAAAATGCCCGCGATATGTATCAAAGTTGAAAAAACCCTATTCCATTATACAGCTTACCGGCATTTCCTCAGTTCGCAGTCAGCTTTGAAGAGTGTAGACATGTTCCCAGTCCACCGAAGATCATCATGCTGAGCTCCGGAGGTAAGTATGGGGTGAAGGGGTGTGTGGGGAGGCAGGGTGCGCAGTGGGTGGGTGCGGGTGGTGGGTAGGGAGACTACGAGGACTCGTTTTCTGTTTACAGGTGGTTAAAAAAAAACACATCGCAAAAGGTTTTCTTTTTTACAGGTGGTTTCTTTTTTGGGAGGTACAGTAGCTGACAGGGGATTGGGCACCCCTGTCAGCACATAGGAAGTGGGGGACACTAGCTGAGGGAGATTGGGCATCCCCTCAGCACAGAAGAAGGGGGACATCATTCCAACGGGGAGTGGGCTCCCCCATCAGCACATTAAAGAGGGAAATGGGGGGACAGATGACGATGGGGATTGGGCACCCCTGTCGGCAAACAACGAAAGTGGGGGGAGCACATGAGCCGAGGGGGATTGGGCACTCCCTCGACAAGCAAAAAAGGAGTGGTGACACATTCTGCCAATGGGGAGTAGGCTCCCCCATCGGCACATACTTGAGGGGCAGGTTAAGCTGACTGGGGGATAGGGCACTGCAGAAGTTGGCAGTTTAGCAGCCACTGTGCCGCCATGTTTGTAGCTGGCGAAGCATGTAGGAAGGTCCGTTGCATGTGACGAGCTTTGCTCGCATTGCAGTGGACCTTTCCTTAGATGTGCTCGCCACATTAGTATGCATGATGTGGTGCCGGCATGCAGGCTGATTGGGGAATGAGGGACGCACCTACTGGTGCGTGCTCTGCATTCGCCCAACAGCGACCACGCCTCCAAATCTGCACTACCATAAGATGTTGGCTGCGCAAGCACGCCAACATAATAAATAACTACCTCTAAGTGATGATGCATGACAGGAGATCAGTCACCATTAGGTAATCCCATCCCCACATGCCAAGCAACACCAAACAGCACCAGCTGAAGATGGGAGCTGTTTTCCTTGGGTGTGGGATTTTCAATTAGTAACTCTCTCCTTGAAGTTGCCTTTCTGCTACAATAAAATGTGTAAGGCATTTTCATTTATCTGTTTAAATACTGAAAAATAATGTAAGTGCTTGCCTGAAGTCTTTTGTGTATGCACTGTGCATTGATTACTGTGTGGTAGTCACATGGGTCCCAGCCAATCAGGAGGCAGGATTTCTAATGTCCACTTAATAATTACCCATAGCTTGTAAAGAATCCCAAAGTCTTATGGTCGATTTGTGAAATCCATTTAGCACTTTAGCAAATTGTGTGTTTCCTACAGACTATATTCTTTAATTTATAATAGAAAGCAAATTATGACCATTAACTCTTCTGGTAAAAAGTCTATGATGTGAATAATAAATTAACCAAATTGTTTTGCAGAAGATGGCATCCTCTACTTTTCCATTCACTCTTCTCTTTTTCATGATTTACTTCTTTCCTCATGATGAGAATATATTTCTTTGTATATCCTTTAGCTCTCTCTGGTGGCATTTTCACATATTACAGGCAAACATGAAGAGTGAAACCCTTTAGTAGATTGATGCAGCGCATTTCTTTTTTACAATGAACTAAGAGCATTACTTTCTTACAGTAAAAAGATTTACATAATTCTACAAATGGTAGGAAAGGATTTTAACAGATTTCACATTCTGCCTCAGATGAATTATGACTAGTTTGGAATACTAGCTAGTTCTCAGAAAACTGAAACAGCTGCTGCCCTGAATGTCTAACTTGCTGCTGTGCCCTGGGATTCTTTGTTAAACAGATTTCTATATTTTAGGTTGCACATTCCTTGGAATCAAACCTCACAATAAAGTCTAAAAGTCTTCAAGGCACAAAGATATTTTGTCTTAGTGGTGTCATCTCTATCAGTTGCTTCTGCTTACATTACTATGCGCACAGAGGGCACCTAGATAGTATGCAATTGCAGTACATTGCATAGCTGGTCATGTTTTACCCATATAGAATTGAAGAATTGGTGACCTCAAAAAATCATAATATAAGTGTTCCAGTTTCACAACGATGGTATTATGAAGTGGAATGTTTTGAATGTGGACTAGTTTTTCTGCTTTCCTGAATCCTTTTCTTTTCTCTTCCTCTCCTTTTTCTTCCCTTCCCTCCTCTCCTAATGCAAGTAATTTATTTGAAAGTAGTTGTAGCAGTAATAGTAATAAAACAAAATACAATTTGCACATACCCCAATAATTCAAAGCATCATAGGAAGCATATGCAAATGCCCATGAATTCATTTGGACTGGCTCAACTTTAAGCAGAATTGCATGGTGCCAAAAGGCCTCACTATACAATCAACAATGGCTGAGAACAGCAGACGCAGACACATGTTTAGTCCTCATTTGGACTCATCAGTGCACCGTATCTGTATCTCAGCCCAGGGAGAAGAAGCCAGCCACCCTATAGGGGATTTTATTTGTTTGGGTCATGGGCAGCCCAAACTAAAGAGAGATGAGAACTACAAAAGAACCTCAGAGCAAATGCACTGGGGCATGGGTTATCATGGAGGATCTTAGCCATACAGCCAAATTTTAAAGAAAACACAAATTGCACATACCCCAATAATGCAAAGCCTTAGGCTGGTTTCCTCTCCCTGGGTATTTATACAGACACTCCCAATGTCTGTCACAAACATTCCCACCTTCAGATTGTGAAGGTATACCCAGATGTCCAGATATATATCCAGAGAAGGGCTTCACCTTTGCCACAGGTGCCTCTGCTGCTGCAAGCAGCCGGGTGGGCCCCTTCTGTCTGCTGGCTGCCTTCCTCGCTGTACTACCTGCTGATCACAAGACCGAAGCTTCACCCTTGACACAGGTGCCTCTGCTGCTGCAAGCAGCCAGGCGGGCCCCTTCTGTCCTCTGGCTGCCTTCCTCGAAGTACTGCCCGCCGATCACCAGACCGAAGCTTCACCCCTCACCGGGTGCCTCTGCTGCTGCAAGCAGCTGGGTGGGCCCCTTCTGTCCGCCAGCTGCCTTCCTCGCTGTACTGCCCGCCAATCACCAGACCGAAGGTATGCTGCTGAAACTTGACTGGCCAGAACCATTAGCTCTGCCTGCTGATGGGCTGCTGCAGTTCTTTAATTCTTTGATACTGCTGTTCCTTCTGCACTTTAAGCTAATGGTACTTACTGATTGTGGTACTGGTTAAGTCTCTCCAAATTGTCCTGTGAATCCTAATTTAAACATGAACCTAAGCCTGTTTACCTCAATTTTGCATTCCAAAGGTAGTTAGAAGTGCAAGTTCTTTTAGGCTGCAGGTTTGTAGATTTTAAAGTATTACAGATCTCTTTGTTTTAAGGTCCAGTGGTAATCTACCATGGACCAGAAACTAAGTTTAAAATGATACAGTTTTTTCTGTTTAGACCGGATTCCATTTGGGTCACAGTTGTAAGCTTTGCCCTGAAAATAATCCAGTTTGTCTCACTTTCTCTACTTCTGTCTCTTTCCTTCTTGAATTGTTTCCTCATTCTCATATGTAGACCTGGTTTCATTGTGTTTCAGTCCTAAGCTGTGCCTTGCAACTAATACCTTTTCTTTCTGCCTTTCTGTCTCTGCCATATTCCTCCAGTTGAAATTTCCTCCTGCTGTGAGACGTCTCTGGGCCTAGGCCACTGCACCCTTTCTTAACTGTTCCCCTCTCACTACTCTTTGTTCTCATTGTCCAGCTACTGGTGCCACAGCTCCAGTTTGTTAATTTTCTGCTGTGAGGCGAATAACTCCTCCCCCCAGCTTTAAATACTCCCTCTCTTACAGCTTTATAACTTCTGGCTTTTTCTGATTTCTCCCCTTAGCTTCACCCTTGACATGGGTGCCTCTGCTGCTGCAAGCAGCCAGATGGGCTCCTTCTGTCCGCAGGCTGCCTTCCTCGCTGTACTGCCTGCCGATCACCAGACCGAAGGTACGCCGCTGAAACTTGACTGGCTAGAACCATCGGCTCTGCCTGCTGACGGGCTGCTGCAGTTCTTTAATTCTTTGCTACTGCTGTTCCTTTTGGACTTTAAGCTAATCTTGATTACTGATTGTGGTACTGGTTAAATCTCTGCTAACTGTCCTATGAATCCTAATTTAAATGTGAACCTAAGCCTGTTTACAGCAATTTTGCACTCCAAGGGTAGGTTGAAGTGCAAGTTTTTTTAGGCTTCAGGTTTGTAGATTTTAAAGTATTACAGCTCTCTTTGTTTTAAGGTCCAGTGGTAATCTACCCTGGTTCAGAAACTAAGTTTAAAGTGATACCGTTTTTTTCTGTTTAGACCAGATTCTATTTGGGTCTCAGTTGTAAGCTTTGCCCTGCAAATAATCCAACTTCTTTTTCACTTTCTCTGCTTCTCTCCTTCCTGCTTGAATTGTTGTGCCCACCCTCCAACCCCCCACCTCCAGCCTTTATTAAATACTCTCCCTCCCCCCTTGGCACTGCCCCTAGGCAATCTTCATCCTCCCCTCTCACTAATATTGCAACTCCACTTAAAGATGCAGAGTGTAGCTATTAGGCCTAACACTTGTCCTGTCCTCTCTTTAAAGACATCTTCCTATTTTCACCATCTGCTTGTCTATCAGCTTTGTTTAGTGCCTGCTCTGCTATCTACTTTACAGTTCCCTACCTGAGCTTCCTCCCTTGGTACCCTCAACATAACCCCAATAATCTTCAAGTTGCCTTGGTACCCCCTGCCCTAGCTAAAACTCCCTATTTTAACCTACGTTTTATATCTTAAACTAGATCCACTGCTCCTGATCGGGATCCCAGCGAGCAGCCATGGCTAATCCTGCCAGCCACCCCCACCTCCATCCTCCAAATGACCATGACACCTTCAAAGCCGGTTAAGAGTCCCGGCTGCTCTGGGGTAGCATTGTGCAGCTCTGATAGGCCACCACCTGCTGCCACCCTCCTCTAATTAGACTGCTACTCTCTGCTCGGCCACTGATTGGCCCTGCCTTTTCTCTATTGAATTTTCAGTTTCTGGGCTTTGGCGCCCACTGCTTTGCATTGACATTTGCTGACAATTTGCACTTGTCCCTGCACCCCCACCTCCTACCTTTATTACATAGGCTCTGGCTCCATCCACTTGACCTTGTTGAACCTCATTGGGCTCACTTACTTGGGACCCCCTGCCGGTCCCTCTCCCTCTCCTTGCTTCTCCTCCATGGGCTGGCTCTTGCCCTACTGACCCTCTTGGTAATTTTCTACACATCCTCTAAGCACTATGGCTCTGCCCCTTCTGCCTCTTCATCTCATTCTCTCTTGCTCCCTGCTTTCACTGTTTTTCCTGCCTGGAGCTAGATACCCCTCTCTTCCTCTAGGCTACAAGATTGACCTTATCTACACCCACTCTGGTACCCTTCCAACTGAGCTTGTCTACACTCCCCATTCTCCTCTGGGGATGGCTGGCAACACCCAAAGAACCATGATAGGGTGGTGTATGTGCGCCTATTCCTATTCTCAACACTGGCTCACTGGTGGTACACCTTCAGGGGTGGTGATTGGCTTACCCAACCTGGCAAGCCTTATAGACATACTAGGACCAGGATTCTTAAACTAACTATCACCGCCCTATCAAAGATATTACTTCTGTTACTGTTATGCTCAGATAACATTGAGTTAAACCCTAGTCCTATCGCTACCATTACAACCCGTTCAGATGCTGCTTGTCTTAAAGGCATGAATTTCTGGCATGTAAATGTATGCAGCCTCCTAAAAAAAATCTCCATGATTCAGGCGTGGGTCAGTCATACTCAGCCAGATGTTCTGGTAATCTCTGAATCTTGGCTTAGGCCAGCCTCTCAGGACAGGGAGATTAGTATTCCTTCCTACCAGTTATTCAGAACAGACAGGCCTACTAGGGGAGGTGGTGTACATTAAGGAAAGGTTTATAACATCCTGCCTGGATTCTACTTCTGTCAAAAATGAATTTGAGTGTTTGACCCTGAAGATGGATTTATCTACTTTCCTTGCCCTCAGAGTGATTGGTTGCTATAGACCCCCATATGCTGGTACACTCATGCTTACACATCTTGGCTCTATTACGGAGAAAGAGAACTTTGAAACTATCATCCTAGGGGACCTTAATTTCAACTGTTTATCGAAGACTGCTTCACCCTTAAAGACTTTCTGCAATTCCCATAGGTTGGTGCAACTAATTCATGAACCACACATCCAAACGAAAAGAACATGAGCAACAGCACACTAGTGGATGTTATTTTAGTCGATAAGCCTCATCTCTTCTCACATGCTGGAACCTTCTTTGCTGATGTCAGTGATCATTGCTTCATTGCTGTAGTCAGATCACTGCATCATACAGAACCTACGGCTAAATTTCTTACAAAAAGGTCCTGTCATAACTTTGATGTGGCTACCTATTTCTATGAGTTGGAACATTCGCCACATTGGCAAGACTTCTATTTAGCTAGCATGGTTAACTTGGCATATGATATTTTCCATGATATACTTGTTGGAGCCCTAAATATGTATGCCCCTATGGTAAACATCTGTGTAAAAAACAAAACATGCCATTGGTTCTCTGCCGAGCTGAAAGCTGCATTGCTTGGTGGATAAGATGTGGAAAAAAGCTGGCCGGACTAAGCTTGACTCAGACTGGTGTCAATTCAGAAGGGCATGTAATGCTGGTACGAAAATGGTCAGGGATGCTAAGGCAGCATTTTATCTTACTGAATTGGAGTCTGCAGCAAAGTGCTCCTCCGAATTCTGGAGGACAATCAAGGACATGTCCAGATATATGCCTGGTAATTCCTTGCCACCTAAAATTACAACTTGGAGTACTACTATCAATGATAAACCAGGAATCTTAGATGCATTTAACAATCATTTTGCCACAGCTGGTCTAGCTTTTGACAATTCCCCTGCATCCCTGGTCCACTCCCAATTAAGTGTCCCATGCTCAGATTCTCCTGCCCATGTACCTGGCTTCTCATTCCACCTGGTCTCTCTGAAAGAGGTTGAAGACCTCATGCTCCAATTGGATATTAAGAAAAGTGCTGGTGCTGATTCTTTGGATCCTTATTTCCTTAAAATCACCTATCATGCCTAGTTGTTCCTATTACCCACTTATTTAGTTTATCATTGTCCCAAGGGCTTATTCCCCAGATCTGAAAAATTGCTCATGTCATCCCCTTGTTTAAATCAGGGAATCCCTGCGACCTTAACAATTATAGACCAATTTCCCTCTGCCAAACTTTGTTGAAACTTCTGGAAAAGATTGTCAGCAACCAACTAAGGGACTACCTTGAATCCAATAACCTACTAAACCCTATGCAATCAGGCTTTAGAACCAAACACAGCACTATTTCGGCCCTTGCCAAAGTAACAAATGATTGGTACTGAGAACTGGACAGCAGAAACTTTGTCTGTGCTGTATTTCTAGACCTTAGTAAGGCTTTTGAAACAGTGGATCATAGCCTGCTTCTCTCTTCTCTCAAGAGTATAGGCCTTGACTCAGTTTCTTTGCATTGGTTTACTGAGTACCATATAGGATGGCGTCAACAAATTAAGGCTGAGGGTAAGCTATCACCACTCAAACCTCTACTGAGGGGAGTACCACAAGGATCTATACTTGGTCCCTTACTATTCGCGATCTATGTTAATAACATTGATGAGAATATTAACAAGGCCAACATACACCTATTTACTGATGACACAGTTGTATATATAAGTCGTCCGACACCTGAAGCCGCTTGTGCTGACCTCCAGGAGGAATTTAACCAGCTCCAGAACTGACTCCTCCATAAAAAAACTTCTTCTTAATGCTAAAACAACAAAAGCAATGTTGTTCTTGCCCTATAGCCGTGTGATGAATCCGGCCAGCTCTGCAGCACTACCTCAGAATATCACAATTCTTGGAGAGAAACTGGAGTTTGTCTCAAAGTTTAAATACCTAGGTGTGTGGTTAGACCATAATCTATCATTCACTGAGCACGTTGAGGACCTCATAAAGAAGTTAAGGCAGAGGCTGGGGCTATTCTTTAGAATTAACCAGTTTCTTACCAGAGATGCAAAAGTGCACCTTGTCCAAACTACTTTTCTTTCGCTGATCGATTATGCAGATTTCCTTTATAGTCAATGTCCCAAAGCCTTGCTTGCAAAGTTGGATACGCTTTACCACAGGGTCATCTGGTTTATTACTGGTCTCCCCATCTCTACCCATCATTGTTCCTTGTACAAAGCCATAGGGTGGTCCTCTTTTATATTTAGGTGTAACAGAAACACAGTCCTTTAGACTTATAGAGTCTTCTTGAAGTGGCTACCACAATATATAATAGATTGTCTCCCACTAAGTGAGCCAAGAATGTATGCCCTAAGAAGCACATCCTACATCACATTTTTATCCCCAAGGCTTCCTCTCACTATGGCAGAGTGGCCATTAGTTTCCTGTTGCCAACATTGTGGAACAAAGTACAAACATTATTGAAATTAAGCTGCCTCCACAGTATGAATGCCTTTAAATCTCTATATGCTCAGTATGTGTGTGAACCATGCAATTGCTACTCCAGCCCCTAATTTTAGTCTGAAGCATCAGGCTGCTGCCCTCTGAACATAGTTGAATTTATGATCGCTTGTAACCTTTGGTGACCTTAACTTTGTGAGCGTCTTATGCCTTAAATGTTTTTCCCATCTAGAAATCCCTGTAGGATTATTATCTCTTCAGGGCTTTCGCGGCCGCTACACCTTACTCACCCTGCTGTCTTTTACATATTGCTTATTCTGTGGCTCTTATTCCCCTACTCTGTACCATTTAATTGCCCTATTTCATCTTTGTATTCCCTTTCCACTGCATTCCACTCTTACTATCTCTTTCCTCTGTCCCCTAACTCTCTTCCCTGCCGTAGACTGGCCCTTCAAGGGCTCCCTACCCCTCAGGTGGGAGAAATATGGATACCGAGCAGTTGTCACTTCCATAGCCGCCACTTGAGACACCTAGACCGGACTCTTTACTAGTGAGGTGCGGCATTGCCGATACCCAATCGGAACACAAGCACCTTTCTGCTCTGGCATCTGACTGACTCCTGCAGTCTGCTCCTGTGTCTCCCTCAATACTAAGCTAAAGTCTGATTTTCTGTCTAAAACTTGCACAAAAAAGAGCTGTACTTACTTATTGCCTAACAGTTATGATCTCTATTTTTTCCTGTTTAGAGTGTCAAGAGTTGGGACTCTGTTTGATTACACTCCTTTCTGAATTTTTGTGGTTGGGCCAGTCTTTAGCATCAAGGAATACCCAATTCTGTTGTCCTGCTGTTTTGGTCCTCCTGCTGGTTCAGATGTTCCATTGTCCATGGCCCAATAATTAATACCGACCCCTTCCTCCATCCCCTGCCAAGGATATGCTCTCCACGGGCTCCCTGCCCATAGTGGTGGGAAACCCAGGAACTGGGAGGTCAGCGCTGCCTCTACCACCCCCTGAGAACCTAAGCTCAGCCTCTCTATTAGCAAAGCATGGCATTAGCAGCCATCCAATCAGAACGTGAGCGCCCTTAGGCATTGGCTTCCGATTAGTTCCTGCAATCTGCTTCTGTGTCCATTCTAAACCAAGCATAAATCTGATTTCCATGCTGAAATTTGCCAAAGAAGAACTGTAATTACTTTTCTCCATGACTGTTAAGACCCTTAGCCTTCTGTATAGAGTGTTATATTTAGGGATACTGTGTGATTACACTACTTTTAAAATTCTGTGCTTACGTCAGCTCCCTACACTAGCGGCCGATCACTTCTCCCTGTTGAATTTCCTACTAAGCCTAATCTTATGTCCTCCTTAAATATTATAGAAGCACTCTGAACTGATATGACTGATGTAACATTGAGTACTTACTCACATTAATTGTTTTTTACTTGTGTTATTTGTCTCTACTGTAAATATCTCTGTATGTATTGTACCATTTGACCCGGAGCTAACCAGGTCCATCTTGTAAATGAGCTTGCACAATGATCTTCACCTGGATAAATAAAGATTTTGACTGATTGATTGATAAGAAGTTGTTGCTGATGGGAGACTTCAGTCTACCTGACGTGGATATGAGGCTCCCAGCAGCGGCAGCTTCCAGGAGCGAGGACATCCTAGACTCCTTGCAGGGGTGTTCCTCAGTCAACTGGTAATGGAACCCATTCGTGAGGGAGCATTACTGGGCTTAGTGCTAACAAACAGTGACAGTGTTGCTGAAATCACAGTGACAGACTACCTGGGGATCAATGATCCTCAAAAGGTGTGGTTTGATATAAAACTGGGTTTGCACTGCATCACACTAGGATGAGGGTCATAGACTTCAGGAAGGGCCAATTTCAAGACAATGGGATTATGCCTCAGGGATGCCCTGGAGGCAAGGAGGAGTTGAGGACCAGTGGGCAAAAATAAAAGAAGGCATTGAAAGAACTATGAATCTCTGTGTCAGGCAGGTCTGGAAGGGCAAGAGGAAAAGGAGAACTCTGTGTTTCTCTACAGAGTTAGTGGAAACAGTAAGAGTGAACAAACTAGCATTTAGGAATTACAGAAAGACACAGAAGGGGAACAAGATAAATTACCAGGAGAAACAAAGAGAGGCAGGGAGTGCAGTGAGGAGAGGACAGGCACAAACGGAGAAGAACATTGCCCAATCAATGAAGAAAGGGGCTAAAACCTTTTTAGATAAGCTTGTATCCACTATTTTTCTTTACTGTAACCACCTCATGCTGTAACTCACAATGCCTCAAATGTTCTTTATGTCCTTGTTCATTCTTATAACTTGTATTGTTATCCCGGGTCGCCCCTGAAAAAGGGACCTTCGGGGCTCAGTGGGCCTACCCGGTCACCAAAATTTAATAAATAAATATATTAGCGAGAAGAGGAAGACCAATGGGGAATAACGAGAATAAAAGGCAAAGAGAGGGTCTGTGAGGAAGGGGACCAGGGGAAGGCAGACAAATTGAACAGATACTTTTGTTCAGTATTTACAATAGAAGGGGTGGGTGATGCACTAAGGATGAAGAAGAGGGGTAGAGTTGGTAGGGAGGTGGACACTAGTCCTTTTACAGAGGAGGAAGTCCTCAGGATACTGGCAGAATCAAAAGCTGATAAGGCAATGGGACCAGATGGGGTTCATCCTAGGATACTGAAGGAGCTCAGGGAGGTGCTGGTTGCTCCCCTGATATCTTTGTTCAACTTATCACTGGAAACGGGAGTGGTTCTGAAGGACTGGAGAAAGGCAGATGCGGGCCCACTTCACAAAAGTGGAAATAGGGAGGAGGAGGAGGCAGGAAATTACAGGTCTGTCAGCCTGACATCAGTAGTGGGTAAGGTTATGGAATCGTTATTGAAGGAAAGGATAGTAGAATACCTAGAAACAAGTGGATTTCTGGATCAAAGGCAACATGGTTTCACAGGGGGGAGGTCTTGCCAGACAAACCTGATTGAGTTCTTTGACTGAGAGACCAGGGAAGTGGATTAGGGTGGAGTGGTAGATGTGGCATACCTGGATTTCAGGAAAGCATTCAGCTCTGTTCCACACAGCAGACTGGCGAACAAGCTGACCTCTCTAGGAGTGGGACAGAAAGTGATAAACTGGGTGGGAAGTTGGTTGAGCAACAGGAGGCAGAGGGTGGTGGTAAATGGAGTCCACTTGGGAGAAGGAAGGATGACCAGTGGGGTGCCTCAGAGGTCAGTACTGGGCCCAGTCCTCTTCAATGTCTTTATTAGCAACATTGCAGAAAGGCTAGAAGGGAAAGTCTGCCTGTTCGTGGATGATACAAAAATCTGCAACATGGTGGACACACGGGGGGGGGGGATTATAAATGATCTGCTTAAACTGGAAGAATGGTCACGTGTCTGATAGCTGGGTTTCAATGCTAGAAAGGCACAATCATGCACTTGGGGCACATAAACCCAGAGGCTGCATACCAATTGGCAGGGGAAATACTGGCAATGACCAAACAGGAAAGGGATATGGGGGTAATCATTTCTGATGATATGAAGGTGGCCAAGCAGACTGAAAAGGTAGTGGGAAAGGCAAGTGAAATGCTCGGGTATATAGGGAGGGGTATCACCAGTAGGAATAAGGAGGTAATATTACCACTGTACAGGTCACTGTGTCTCCTACTGGAGGCCCCCCTCCAGAAGGATATATATAGGGTGGAGGCAGTACAGAGGAGAGCATCCAGGATGGTGCAGGGACTGCATTAAAAGCCCTATGAGAAGAGGCTGAGAGCTGAATATGTACTCGCTGGAGGAAAGAAGAGAAAGGGGGGATATGATGGAAACATTCAAGTACATAACAGGCATTAATAAGGTACAGATAGGTAGCATCTTCCACAGAAAGACAGACTCAAGGACAAGGGGTCATGTTATGAAGCTGAAGGGGGGAGTTTTGGAAGAGATGTGTGGAAATATTTATTTACAAAGCGTGGTGAAGGCCTGAAACGGCCTCCCAGCAGAGGTGGTAGATGCCAGAACAGTCGTAAGAGTCAAGCATGCATGGGACAGATACAAGGGGACCTTAGAAGTAACACAGGAGTGGGGATGACCGGAGCTGGAGTAGGGGCTATGGCGGCATAGTAGGCAGGGAAAGTGGGCAAACTGGATGGGCCAAAGGGGTCTTTATCTGCCAATAACTTCTATGTTTTATGTTTCTATGTCCAGCAGTAAATGGATGACTCACAGAGCGTTTTCTCCACTGTGCTTCCCCTCCATAACTGACACATTAAGTAAGACAGTTCCTCTATTTGTTTTCATCTATGAGGCCGTCTGTTTCAACATAACTGCTACAGCAGCTGGTGGTGGCAGAAGTGGGTGCTGCTTGATGTGTACACAGCTCAATGGGTATGGGACTTAACAAACTTTGGTGTGCAGTACTGCTCCAGATAACACTAGTGAAATGCACATAACACCCCTTTGCCTCCTTCAGACATGTCACCGCAGTGCATGCATGCTGTCCCAGTTGCATGAAGGGTTGAGGCGCTGGACGCCACACCTCCTGCTATTCTGGTGATTTCAGTTTAAGAATGGTCTGAGTCCCTTGGGGTCAGGTGAATGAGGGACTGCTTTTCTTCCACAAGGAGGGTGGTTCTTGAGTCCTGCTACTTGACTGCCACCTGGTGGTGGCCATGTGGCAGCACTGGCAGTAGCAGTCGAGCTTGGGGGGGATGTCAGCAGATGTATTGTGTCACTGCATGCTGATGTTCTAGGGAAAGCACAAGCAGAAGGAAAAAGCCGCAGCTGCTCGGCTTCCTCACAGGCACCACACAGTGCTATGTGGCAGGCAACCCATAGTAGTGGATAACCTGTAAGGCCACTGGATGGGGTGGTGATAGGGCTGGGATAGTTGCTGACCAAGGTCCAGAGAAGGTAAGCAGCAAAAATTGTTTCTGAAAAAAAAATCTATGTGTGTACTGAATCATACAGTAAACATTTGGAAGAACATGGTTGGAAATGTGAAGCATGATGAAAGGTTGTATTTGGGCTTCAGTTTATTTTATTTTTATTCTTTGGTAACCGGGTAAGGCCCACTAGGCACAGGTACCTATTTTCAGGGGTGACCTGGGAGCACTGGGGAGGTTAAGTGATTTGCTCAGAGTCACACAGTACGCAAGTGGAGGTTGTGGGAATCAAACCCAAGTCTGTCTGCTGGCTATACCAAGCTCATTCGCAGCTCGTTACTCTAACCTCTAAACTATACTGCCATCCCCAGCTGTTTATGCAACAGACTTTGAAAGATGGTGTCATCTACAACGGAAAATAGCTACAAATCATGGGCCAGTACCTCCCTCCATTGCACCACTGGTGCTTGGAGATGCATCAACTGGCTAATGTAGCTTTTATGGTTGCTGCACTATGTGAACAAAGCATATCCCACAGCCCAGCCATGCCTGACTTTTGTTGCTGCTGGCCCATGTGATGTGAGTAAGGCCTGGAGTCTATGTAATCGTAAGGAGATGCCAAACTTTTGCTTTAGATGAGCATTTTGAGCACTGGTTCCCAATCTCAGAGTAGACTGGCACAGCTGATCATTCTGTCAAACAGATTACAGCATACAGTGGCTTTGTGGGGCCATTCATTCAATACTGCTTCACCACAGAAGATCTCATTGGCTTTTTTGATGCATAAGTGGAGTGGTGGGATTATCTGGGAGCAATACGATGGAGACTCAGGTGATTTATTTTTTCTACCACAGTGGAATGACATGGATGGGTTGGATGCCCTAGAAGGGCAGTACTGGTGGCAGCAGCAAAGGTTTATAATGAGGCTAATAATCTTGGGGCAGATCTTACCAATTTGTTTTCTTGCTTTTCTCTTTTACATATTTTTTTTTATTTGGCCATCTCCTTCTTTGATGGCCTCCATTCTTCTGTATCACACCTATTATCAGAATTTATTGGTGTAACCGACAGCACACCGTTAACTTTCTTTGCATCCTCCTCCTCCTCCTCCTCTTCTGCATGTACTTCCTCCCGGCCTGCTTTCTCCTCCCCTGCTTCTTTCCCCACTTCTCCTCCTCTTTACATCTACTTCTCCTTCCCCTGCCCCTCCATCACAGTCTTATTGATTTTAAGTGTACTTCTGCCCTTTTTCCACCTCTTCCTCTTGGGCTTCTGCTTCCCCCTCCTTCACCACCTCACTGTTGTGTCCTCCCCCCATTCCAACAACTTCACTTCCATATCCATATTTTCATATTCTATATTTCCATATTTTTTACTGTGCCCCCTTGGTCTGTGTGGGTGGCTGTGTGTGTTTGTCTGTGTCAATAGCTTAGTTTTTGTGGATTTTCATGTTTTTCTTGTTGGAGTTACTATGCCATTCTTGCACACGACATCTGTGAAGCTCTCCTGGACTGAATTTCTGTAAAACTTCACCACCAGCTATTAGCATTTTCATCATAAATCAACTTTTTGGAAACCATCCCTAGCAAAACAAAGTCCAACAACCAAGCTTGACAAGTGGTGAGATGCTGTGTCCTGCATTGAATCCATATTTTTATTTGACCTGCTCCTAAAGAAACTGTGCTTGTCTCAGATGGCTATTCACAACCATTTTGGAGACAAACGGGAAGATACTAATAAAGGGTTTTCACATGCTGCATATGCCCTTGGCCACAGTTCATCACTTTCAGGAATTTAACACATTCTGTGTCTGTGGTCTACAGTTAGACATGTGCAAAATTGGAAAATTTCACCTAGCAAAATATTTCATGTAATTCCCACATTACGTGAAATTTTTCGCCTAGGTGAAATGTAATTTTGCTTTTGTGTATCGCAAAATTTTGCCCAATTTCACCCAATTTCAGTTTCGCATATCCTTAATTTCACCAATGTTTTTCAATCTTGCCAGCACAGTTGCAATGCATTGTGGGTAGATAGCTGAAATATCACATCAGGCTGTTTCCTGCACAGTATATTGTCTGTTGAGTCAGAGAGCAGTTCAGTGTGGTGTATCACAGCCAATAAACCCTTCAAAAACCTCTTTATTTGTGAGTTTTGAGAGTTAATTGCTCCCAAAATCTCAATTTATTTACTAGTGCTGCTAGTGAACCTTTTTTTGTTTTGACATCTCTGGATAATACTTAGTCAAACTTAGGTAGTATTTTCAGTTTTCTCTGTGTCTGTGTCTGTGAGGGAGTTGAGTGGGGGAGAGTCGACCATGTGTGTGTGTGTGTGTGTGTGTGTGTGTGTGTGTGTGTGTGTGTGTGTGTGTGTGTGTGTGAATGTGAAAGCAGAGCAGGCTAGTTCCTAATATTTCACAAATTTCTCACAAGTTGTGAGTGAGTTTCTGTTATTTCTTTTAAGTCTTACTATTTTTATTGGTGAGCTATTTATTTGTTCTATTTTTCTTACATATTGACCCTTTTTTAGGTAACTTTATCTGAACAGTTATTCGATTTGAGTAGTTCTGTTCCTGTTTGCCTTTGCTTAATCACTTTTGTGCTTTATATTTTTATTGGAAGTATTCATGTACATTGACCAATTGGCTTGTCCATATCCAGGTGTACTGCATTGTTGAATTGCTCACAAAAATTAAAATTGTGATCTAGCCTCTGCATTGCAGTGTTCCTGTTTTTCTATTTAATTTGCTTACCATATTAATCTTTTCCTACCTGTTACACCACTGGTGTTTACTACCTGACCCTATTATATATGGTGGCATGTTAGGCAATGGCACCACCATGGTTAGGCCTGAAAACCATTTGAAATGGTGCAGAAAACAGCAGATTTGTGTCCTGATGGTGGATGTGAACCATATAACTGCAAGTCTGACACCTGATTTCTGTCAGAATGTACTGTAACATTTTTGGGAAACATTTCTGGACTTGTAGGGCATGTTAGGCAGTGGCAACACCATGATTAGGCCTTAAACCTTTGGTAAACAGTGGGCCAAACAACATGTTTTGGTCCAGGTGGAAGGCATGCAACATATAACAGCATGTCTGACACTTGATTTAGGTCTAAATTTACTGTACCATTTTTTGAGAAGCATTTCTGTACTTGTGTGGCATGTTAGGTAGAGGTTGCACTAAGGTGAGTCCTAAAACCATTTGAAATGGTACAAAAAACAGCAGATTTGGGTCCTGATGCCGGATGTGAACCATGCAACTGCATGTCTGACACCTGATTTATGTTTAAATTTACTGTAACATTTTCTGGGAAACATTTCGGGAATTCTGGCCTTCTGGGTCATGTTGTCAGTGCTGGCACCAGATGTGTTACATCTTCTTAATGTTGCACACAACAATATGTGATGCAACATCACATAGCATTGTGAAACAGTTTTTTAATAGGCACAATACTTGACATTTGTGGATAGGAGGAGGAAACATGTTAAAGAGCAGGTGATGCCTTCAACATAACTTTAACAGAATATAACACTGACCAGCAATTCAGTTGCATTCCCCATATATGGGGTTTGCAAAAGAAAGGCCGGTACCAGTCGGATGCTGTGGGCCGTTAGGGCCCTGTGCACAGAGTCTATATTTTTTAATTCAAATTCCTCGTGTGGGTTACTTCAACTCAAACTAAGAAGCAATCACCATAATCACATATCCATAAAGTGCTCTTACTTTATTACAGTGTGGCATGCAACAATGTAAAAAAATGCTCTCATGTAACTAAGATAAAAAAACTTCTGCTTCCTCAAGGCGCCATACTTCATGATACTTATAAGGAATGATAGTTCCTTGGAGGAGCAGGCATTTTTAACTAGGTTATATGGAAGCACTTTTTCCATTTTTTACTTGCCACACTAGAGAATCAAATAAAGAATGAGCACATTATGGACATTTGCTGTGGTGAGCAGATCTAACTTTGAGTTGAAGCAACTCACACAAGGTATTTGAATTCCCAAAAAATACACACTAGTCTGTGCACAAGGCCCAGATGGCCAACAGCCTTCAGCAGGAGCCAGCATTTCATTTGCAAACTCAATATATCGAGAATGCAACTGCATTACACATCATTATGTTGTTAAAAGGAATCTTGTAGGTGTAACCAACTCTAAGAAGTAGCACATACCACAAATAATAAGGGAGTAAGGTGTTTATTAGGGGGATGGGTACATGGACACAGTACAGAATAAGCATAACAAATGACAGGCAGGATCAGGAAACAAGGGTAATATAACAATGAGTGGGGATGACTAATAGAGAGAGAGAGAGAGAGAGAACAAGAAAAGGGTTTGAATTCTATAGGGAGCATAAGACTGTAACAAACACAACAGAAAGGGTCAATAAAATTATTTTACATACAAAATAAAGAAACGAGAACTTAAGGAATGGGTTCAGATTAAAGAGGCTAGAATAGCTTTTTTGGGGGGGTTATTTTTTATGGGGGGACATACAAAAAGCAGAATGGAAGATTGAAAAAAGAAAACAAAAAGACAAATTAATTTGTGCTGTCACATTAAGTGCCAGAGGGGTCGCCATCAAGTTCAGACAGGATGCACATGATTTTGTCAACATCACACTGCAGTTTAGAAATCTCCCCCCAGGCATCACTAAATTCCTGTCTGAAATTGTTTAACTCCTGTTAGAGATGCTGGACTTCAGACAGGACAGCTAAGTCCGCATGTGTCACTGGCACTGCTGGCAGGAAGGGGGCTGCCTGTGCTGCTGGCTTTGGACACGGGGGACCCTGGAGGGATCTTGATGTTACTGACTGCTGCTGTTTTCTGATATAGCAAGCACGGTGAGGATGTTTAACTGGTCCAGCCATGCCTCCCTCCTGCTCACCCCCTTCAGTGCTTACACCCATACTGCTCCCCACAGCTACACTTGATGATGCCACTACCTCCTGCAATTTGAGATCCCACTGCAGCGGGTGGTGGTGGACCATGTGACTACGATGGCCAGTTGTCCCAAAGTGGGATCCACACTTTCCTTGATGCACTTTCTGCCCACATAGATTGTAGGTGACCACTGGGTCACCAGCTGGTATTAAGTAGAAAAAGTCCCAGACAGGAGAACTTCTGGGATGATGGGACCATGGGTGGGGGTGCTTCAGATAATGCCCCAGGCACTGACTCCTCCGGCTACTTGGAAGGAGGCACAGTCTCCTGCTGCTTGGGTGGAGGAACAGTATCCTCCTGGTGCCGGGAAGGGGGCACTGTCTCCAACTGCTGCTGGGGAGGATGCACAGTTTGCTTCTGGGTGCTGATGCTGCAGCAAAAAGCCTCCTGCTGTGGCATTTCATTTGTGATGGTTAGCTGAATCGTGCATACAGGTGCTCCACTATCGTCACCCTTCTCCAGTATGTCCACAATCCACCAACATCACCAATTCAAACAAACAAAAAAAAAGAAACAGAGATAGAGACTCAGAGAGAGCCGGGGGAGGGGGAATCACACACACTCAATCACACACAAACACAATCAGCAGGTATTAAAATATGAACTATGACAAAGACAAACAAGAAAAAGAAAAATAGCACAAAATTAAGCAATTTAGGAGTAAAAGTGCACTCTGCAGTCACAGGGAGTATAAATCCTGCCTGCTTCCTCAAGATATATAGTACAGGAAATGAACCATTCACTTACTGCCTGTTTAGACTAAACCATGTGACCACCAGCAGACCGAAATGCCCAATTTCGCCTAATTTCACAAAATGTTTTACTAGGTGAAATTGGCGATTTCGCCATAATTTTGCTGGCGAAATAAAATTTTGCTGCATCTCTATACAGTAGTAGTATATTGGGCCTCAGCAGTTCATCATTTCCTCTAGATTTGACTATTTTTTCACCACTTGACTCTTGGTCTCTTTTACAAGACATTATATTATGTATCTGGACTCACAGTCCCTAAAGCAGATCATCTATAATTGTGTTTACTGGAATAGCACTATGTTACTAATACATACAGTGCATGTTGACAGCACTAGTTCCAATTCTCACCTGCTTCATCAGATTGCACCTGGGCTTCTTAATTAGGGTTACCTTGGTCGGTAGTGGGGGGAAGAGTGATTCCTCCTTCCCTTGACTGAGATGGAGTAGCAGGGTACCCCCACATACCCAGTTACCCACCAACTGAGACACCTTGGGCTTCCTGGTACTGGTCTTCCTCTTTATTTAATTTCTCAGTAGCATTCCTATTCAGCTTTTTTAGTACACTGGTTTTGCTGGACTTCACCTTCCATCCTGGTCTACCTGTAGTAGGGTCCTGAAGGGCGCAGGCACTGAAGAACAGCCCCCTCAATCACCAACATGGCCACTTGTCTAGCTTCATATGGTTTGGTGCCCTGGAAGGTCAAGTGATCAGTCTACAGTATACTCTCTGAGCAGTTCATGCTGAGAATCTTAGAACTGTATGTTCTGCGCCAAAGGATTTTAGGGCTTATTTCTCCCACTGTACTAACTTGCTGCACCAAGAGACTTCCTCATCCTCAAAAGTGACTGTTTGCTCTTTGCTGCCTTGCTAACTCGGGTATCCAAGCTGCACCCCATCTGTGTATAGCCTTATTTCTGATTTTATTTTATTTATTTATTATACAATCGGTTTACAACCTTTGAGCCAGGGGCTCATTTACAAAGGTACCTCATCACAGAGAGGACAAACAGTGCTACATAATTACAGTATACAATAGAACAGTGAGACATATAGAATACACTATTATCCATACAATTAGCTGATTAGAACATTCCTAGGTTGCACACTGAGTAAATGATGTTATAAGCAGAGGGGAAGGGAGGCCAGGCAGAAGGGGGGGGGAGTGAGATTGGAGTTCAGCCCATTGGGCTATGTCTGAAGGTGATAGTAGCTGAGGCCTGTTAGAAACAGATGCAGTAGCTGAGGCCTGTTAGAGGTAGAGACTGCAGCATGTTAGAGACAGATGCAGCTACAGGAGCTAAACAATTGGTTCCGAAGGGTAGTTTTGAAGGTGGCAATTTTGGGAGCAGTGGAGATGGATACCGGGAGAGAGTTAAACCAAGATGGGGCTCTGTAGCAGAAGGACCTTTGTTTCAGAAGGACTTTTGCTTCAGTTTGTTTGCCATTACCTTACTGTATTTTGCTATTTGGGTTATCTGCCCTTATTACCATTTTTTTGTTACGCTGTTTCTCGCTGCCTGCCTGACTAGCTCCAAGCATATTGCTGTTGTATCTTGTCTTCATTGTTAAGGTATTTGCCATAGATCCATTCATTTTAGTCAACTGCCTCAAACTTCACCTTACTATGCTTCATACCCTTCCTGTCTGCATCACCTCTCTCCCTCTCTCTCTCTCTGTCTCTCTGTCTCGCTCTCTCTCTCTCTCTCTCTCTCTCCTATTCCTAACCCCTCTCTTCCCCTCTACTCCCTCCTCTCAGGCCCCTTCATTTATAGTAGTAGTAGGGTTTATGTATATATGGTGCCCTTCCCCTGAGGCTCAGAGTGCCATTACAATAAAATACAACTTACGACATATAATACAAATAAACAATACATATTGTGATTATCATGCAGAACATAAATCAATACAATACAAAACAGATAAAACATTATAGCAATTCCCACTAAAAACAGTCAGATAAAATAGCAGAAATACTAAAACTCATCTGAAAAGACTATGTATAGATGTGCTGAAAATATTATATGGCTTTATCAAAAGTCTGTTGAAAAGATATGTTTTCAGCCCCTTCTTAAAAATGTCCACTGAGGGTGCCTCCCTCAAGGTCCTGGGCAAAGCGTTACTTCAAACCAGTTAAACTGCTACTTCAAAGCCAGGAGGCCTGAAGTTTTTAGTTTTGCCCTCAGGATCATCAGGAGGCCCTCATCTATGCCCCTGCTTTCCCACCCTAGCTTCATCTCTCACTCTTTCTCCCCTACCATACCCTACCTCCTGCCTTTCTTCCTTTTTCTCTCCTCTCCATTCCTCTACCCTACCTCTGCTATCCACCCTGGGGTTCTTCAGACCCCCTCCCTTAGCCTTGAAGTTCTCCACTGGGCTCTTCTCTCTTTTCCACTCTCCCCCCCTTCATCTTGCTCAAGGGGTTAAAAGTCCCACTCTGTTCTCCTTCTTTTCTTCATTCTTCTCCTCCTTTCTGGCAATGTTGAACCTAACCCTGGCACCCCTTCTCCCTCATCTCCCCCCTACTCTTCTTAAAGGTCTTGGTATCTTCTACCTAAAGTTTAGGAGCCTCCTCCCTAAGCTTGATTCTCTTAAAGTCTGGATCTCTCAGTACTTCCCTGACCTCTTGCACATATCTGAGCCCTGGCTGTCATCCAGGATACCAGATGCCAACTTGGCTCTTCCTGATTACCCCCTCTTCCATCAGGACCATGGCAAGCATGGTGGTTGAGTGGCCTTGTATGGCTGTCAAAACATGTCCTGCTCTGTCACCTCCAGAGTCAGATTTTTTCCTCCCACAGTCTCCTTCTAGTTAAGCAAACCCTTTCTTCCACCCTCCGTATTTATGTTGGTGTTTTCTATGCCTCTTCTAAGAGCTCCCCCTCATCTCTGGTTGACTCCTTCTCATTCCTTGTCTCCAATGCTGACTCTGGTGAGCTTATCGTCTGGGGAGATTTCAACATAAATTGGCTTTCTCCTACCTCAAGGACAACTGTCCAAAAGACTGAGTCCCTGAATGTCACCTAACTAATAGCTACCACCCCCCCCGACTCAGTCATCATTCCTCTAATAACTCCGTCCTGGACTGGGAGCTTGCCTCATAACCCCAACCAAATCACTGAAGCAGGCACCCTACCTGACATCTTCAGTGACCACAGCATGACCTACTGTATCAGGAAAATGAGGTCTACTCACTCTGCTCCCAAATAAATTTGGTCCAGGTTACTCAGAACTCTGGAATCAAATGCCCATCCACACAACCTTGCTTCCTCTGACTGGTACCTTGTCTATTCTGCCACAGACAATGACACTGCCCTCTCCCACTTCTTCACCATTTTTTACCATATCTGGAACATCCATACCCCCTCTACATAAATTTAGAGTCAGGCTCTCCCATCACCCCTGGATTACCCCTGAAATTATTGATCTTCATATGTCCCATAACCAAGCATGGGCTCATTTCACATTCTCACAATCCCTGCATGACCTGCAGTCCTAGAGGTCACTCAGGAATTTTTGCACAAAGGTTGTCCACTTTGCCAAGGTTCTCTACTTTAAATCTAATCTCCGGTCTAGCCTTAATTCTCCCACTAATTTCTGAAAGGTTACTCACTCACTCTTTGATCCTTCAGCCCAGTCCACTCCCTCATCCTCCAAGTGGATGGTTCACTGGTCTGTGACCCCCTCTCAGTTGCCACTCATTTTAACAAATTCTTCACCACTTGTGCTCTTCCTAATACCAGTCTTCTGGTCACTCCCTTCCTCAGTCCCCTCCTGCCTCTCTCCCTCTTCTCTCTCCTGAATGCTTCCATCTCCCCCCATGAAGTTTCGTCACTCTAATTTCACTTAACCCATCGATGTCCAACCCCAATAGGAAGAACCACAAACCTCTACTAATCTCAGCTCCGGCTATTGCCTCTCCACTTGCTCACCTTTTGAAACTCTCCTTCTCCCATTGTGCTGTCTCTCAGGCCTCTAAGATAGCAAAGTTCTTACCTCTGCATAAAGGGGGTGACCTCTTCTCCCCTGGCAACAACCGGACGATATTATTTCTTTCCTGTCTTGCTAAGCTTCAGGAGACCCTTGTCTACTCCAGACTTGCTGACTTCCTTTATTCCTCAGATTTCCTATCCCCTTTTCAGTCTGGCTTTAGGAAGCTCCACTCCACCATATCGTCATTGCTGAGGGTTACTGACATAGAGTCTCACTGGGATGGATCAGGGACATATCACCTTAACTATATTCTCGACCTGGCCAAAGCCTTTGACTCGATGTCCCACCCTGTCCTCCTCTACAAGCTGAGCTCTGCAGGTCTCTCAGCATCCACTGTTGGCTGATTTCACTCATAGCTCACAGGCCATCAGCAGGCAGTACAAGTGGGTGGTGTCCTGTCTTCCACTCTCCCCATTCTAGCAGGTGTCCCTCAGGGTTTCATCCTGGGCCCTGCTCTATTCTCCATTTTCCTAAATGACCTCCACTCTGCCTGTGTCTCATCACATATTCAAATGTATGCAGATGATATGGTCATTTACTCCTCTGGTTCATCAGCTTTAACTGTGGAAGATCCGCTCCAAAAGGACTTCCACAATGTCCTGCATTTGGTTCCATGTCAACCAACTCAGGATCAACACAAAGAAGACTGTCACTATGACCTTCGGTACTAGACAGAAACTGGCTAGGTTCTCACCTCACCCTGCTTTCTCCATGCTTGATGGCACCCATCTGGAGGTTGTTCCTGCCTTCAAGTGTCTTGGAGTCTGGCTTGACAGCAAGCTCAATTTCTCCATCTACATCGATACCATTCAAGCCAAACTCCACCCAAAACTTGGTGTCTTGTTCTGTAACAAGGACTGCCTCTCCATCCAGATCTGCAGGGTGCTGGTAACCAAAATGGTCCTCTTGATTTTTGATCATGCTGACATAGTCTATGGTACTGACCCTTTCTCCTCCTTTGCCAAACTGCATACCTTCTGTAATGCCTTCTGCCATTTCACCACCAACTCTCCCCTCTGCACTCATCACTGTTCCCTTTATTCCTCTTTATCCATCTTCCCTCTCCCTTCTCCTTGACAGTTCCACTGTTCTACCTTGATCGCCAATATTGGCTCTGATCCATTCCATCCTACCTATCCTCCCTCATCTTCCCTGTTCCCTTCCCTTCCTACTCCTTCCACTCCAGGGATCCCCACACCTTCACTGTCCCCACCTTCACTCCTCTGCTGGCCAAGCTGCTTTCTCCTATTGCCTCTTTTCCCTCTGGAATCTGTTCCCTTCCCCCTCCTCATTTCCTCCTCACTCTCTGCCTTTAGATATCTACTAAGACAACTCCTTGCACCCTCCTGTTCCTGTAACTCCCCTTCCTAATCTCAAGTCCTCTTTCTTGACTATCTCCCATCAGTCCCCCTTCCTTTGAGACTCTTTAGCATAGTCCCAACCCCAAGCTGCATTGTGCACTTTGCGCTGCTTATGTCTAACCACCATATCATTGCTGTATTTATGTTGCTATTTAATGTTTCCACTTCATTTTCTACTACCATTGTATTTTTTATGCCTATATTCATATTTTTAATATGTAATTTTTATCCATGTTTTGCTATGTAAGTTGTTCCCTTCTTATTTCCCTTTCCCTGGTCACACCTGGAAATGAGGCTCGGTTCAGTGTGCCCCTCCCGGTTGCCAACTTTTATATAAATAAAATAAAATAAATATCTCCCTTACTGGCACTCCCCTCCACCATAAACTGCTTTGGTGGTGGAGTCACTGGCATGCTTTTATAAAACTGGTGGGTTGTTATACCTTGCCCCGAACCCACACAATTCCACTTTTTCCTCAGGCTACAAGATAACAGAAGTTTCAGTACCAGGCACACTGCTACCTTCATGGCACAGTGATTGGGCAGCCACACTGTGCTTGTGCTGCTACTGCTGCTGATGCCTTATTTGGGGGCTGGGTGAAGGTAGATATCATGTAGTGCCTCAGGGCAGACATACAAACATCCACACCCACAGCACAGAGGTGGCAATGATGGTGCTCAGTACTGACACTGACAGCTGGCATTGTGCTTTTTTGCACAAGACAAATAGAGGGGAGGACTTTATGTTATTATGCATTTGAATACAGGTAGCCTGGAAAGGCACACTAAGCTAAGGCTCATTTCCAGGCTTGACCAGGGGGGAGGGGAACATGGAAGAACAGTAACACAGTAGTTGACATAGGAGCAACATGATACTATAGTTAGTCAAAAGAAATAATTGAAGCTTACTACTGACAGTAGTACGGCAATAACCCAACAGCACAATAAGGTATAATAAAATGTGAACTCTCCAAAAAGTGGGCAAAAAAAAAAAAACAAGATTAAAACAAACCAAAATAGGTGAGTGCAATAAATATGAAACTTGCAAAGTGCACCAAGCAATTTTGGAGAAGCACTGGGGTGACAAAAGCAGAGCAGAGGCTGGATCAGGTGCCCAAGGGATGAGGATGGGAAAATGCATAAGAGAAAAGGGGCCTCAGCAGGGGCTTGAGAGCAAAGTAAGAGGTACCACATCAAAAGGAGGAGGGAAGAAAAGGCTTCAGTAATGAGAAAGCAGAATGATAAGTTGAGGTAGAACAATGAGGGACATGAGGAGGGAGCAAATGTGGAAAGACTTGCCTCTACAATCAGGATGGATCTCTTACAGTATATCCCCATTGGTAGGGCACCTCAAGGTACTCAAAGATGGAACGTTGTGTTTCTGATTTACTCAGGTTGCCTTAATCACCAGATGCACTGAATGACTCTGACTGGCTAAGAGAGCTGCTGCTTTCAGTGGGTGTGGAGCCAGTGTGGCATCTGGTGACTAATGAACCATGGTTTCTTTGGATAGCCTAGCACATGCCCTACCCTAGTTCTTCACTCAGGCATAGATACTTCCCCACCACTGTGATTCACAGCCCCTGTCCCATCTCCTACTCCACCACCCCTGCATGCAGAACTGTTACTTTGTGGAAATGGCCTTGGGAAACTTTTCCCTCTTCCTTTCCTCCCCCTGCATCCCTTTCTACTTCAGTTCTTTTCCTCATGGTTTTGACACCAGGCATCAGCACTCCTTTTTTGGGTTATTCGTCAGCCACATTTTCTTCTGGGTATTTGTAATTTAAGTACTTTTAAAAATGTAACCCCCACCCACCTCACAGCTGAATAAATCCCCCACCCCACCCTTGCAACTGAATTGCTCTCTCCCTCTAATAGTAAAATTAGCTGTTACGTAAGGTTTTACTATTAGCGTGCAACGATCAACTGGGTTTACTATTAGAGAGAGTAGGCGCACCAGTGCTTGCATTTATCAGAAGTCTGCCTGCAGGAGGAGGTGGGTTGTGCCAGTCACCCACTGAGACTAAAATGGAGTGCGGGGAGGATCAGGGTTCTACCAGGGTGGGGGTGGGGAGATATTAAGGTCTTCGCCTGTTTAGCCTAAACTAACACTTTCTATAATGAAGATGATAGCCTGCTGTGGAGGCAGACTGGTTGAGCCAGTCACCTACAATGGAACTAAAATACAAAAAACTGTGGGTACTAGTGGGAGGGTGGTGGGATCAGGGTGCTGACTGTAGGTACGGGGAAAGGGGACACATTATATACTGTGTTTTGGTTGGGTGAGGAGGGTGGGACATTGCAAAACAATCAAAGGTGGGGGAAGGATTTATTTATTTAGTTATTAGTGTTTCAATGATGTCCCAGGGGTAGGGATGGGGGAGGGTGCTTGGTGCTACAAGGGCAGGGGGAAGGGTGGCTTAGTTATATTACATCTGAGGGTAGGGGAATGGTTCTATTTTTATTTTTTTTCTCATTTCAGCTGTTTGCCAAATAGTAGCGCCAGAATAAAGAATAGCCCCCTGTTCATTGTATTCAGTAAATACTATTTGGTCCTTACACAGCCTAGGCTGATATTGCTTTGGGGTACTTCTCTGCCTGCTCTGACCCGTATTTGCATTGAACTGCCTGACCTGATGAACTTATGTACTGTGTGATTAGATTGTTGTTTTTTTTCTGGAACCTGGTTATCAGCTTCTGTGAGCCCTTACTACTTGTACTCTTTGGGTTTTTTTTGTTTCTCAAGCTTCATTTTTGGCTGTTGCCTGATACTTCCAGCCGCTCTAAATCAAAGGACTCCTCAACAACTACTCCCAGCTTCCAGTCTTTCTCTACCTCCTCCTCCTCATCCTACTGTTTGCTGCCTTCCTTCACATGTTGCTCACTTTTACTGCTGCCACTGTCAGTGCCCCTGACCACCGCCAGTGCTGCCCTCTGGTGTTTGACACATGTCAACATATGCCTCTTAGTTAAGTGTACTGGTTGTGCCCCTGTCCCTACCTGTGTTCCTTTTTTACCTCTACTTACTGTAGTCTGACATAACTGGCAACTGGCAATAGTATTATCCTCCACATCTAATGCAAAAAAATCCCAGACTAATGATTTTGATCCTCGACATTGGCCTGGATGTGCATGAGTTGGGGGGTGGGGGGTGTCTGTAGGGGGATTAGAATCAGTGTTTATTTTGGGGGATCTGGTCATGCTGGTGGAACTTGCACAAGTACAGAGGGTACTTCGTCAGGACTGGGAGTGGGCACGACAGAAGGGGCTGTTTGGGAAATAAGGGTTATGCAATGGGGACCAGTGTATAACTTTTATATCTGCACAGCAGCAGTTTGACCTCAAGTAACCTCATGAGTGGTGTCAGCCATGAATAATGTGCTTGAGGTCAAACTGCTTAAGTGTGGATAAAAAAAAAATGATCACATTGGTGTTCCCATTGAATATTTGGTTAATGCAATAGGGAACAATTTCAAGGTAGAGTAGTTTTGGTTTTAATTGTTTATTTTTTAATAATAGAAATTATTGAGGACATTTTGGTGATTTTCCATGTGTAGCTCCACTTAATATAGTGGTTGCTAGGTGGTTGCTAAGGATGCTTCTATGTCCTTGCAGCTGTGATGTTGCCGCTGTCAATGTGTATTGGTAGAGCATGTAGCATGTAGAAATTTGTAGCACAAGATGACAGTGGATTTTAACAAGCAGAGAGGAAGGCGACGATGATGGAGAGCTATGGCTCTAGCTGTTTTTATTAGTGTTATGAGCACATTTTTAATTTATTTTAGCAAAGGAGAAGTTATATTTTATTCTCTTGGTGTTTGTCATGGCGTCAATTTGTATTTCCTGGTGTGAGAGAGCACTACTGAGTAGCTGGTGGGTGGCTGAAAAACAAAACTTTTTGAAAGAGCTGGAAGAATTCCATCTGGTGGGGCAGCTGAGAAAAGAAATCAAATGTTTTACTAGAAGTTCGGAGAACAGGGATAAAGATACTTTTTTTATCAGGTTGGCTTGATTGAAATGGGTCTGCCTATGTTAGGTAGGGAGCTTTGCAGGTAAAAAGTAAAGCAGGGGAAAGCAGTGCTGGCAGGTAGGGAATGGTTGACAGGTGCTGTTTATACAACATGTGAGTGATAAATTTCAGGTTCTAAAATTTATCACACATACTACATATGGAAATCATTTTTTTTTATGACATGGACTTTGAGTCCACTCCTATTGTATAAATAGGTTTGATTTTACTGCTTTTGACTTAGTTGCCATTACAACTCTTTGTAACAGTCTCAGAGTTGGCACACTATGTTTCGTTATCTTGACCTGTATCTCAAGCTTTCTGTGTAAGTCCTCACCAACATCACCATCATCAGAAAATTCCTCCTCCTCCTCCTCCCTTATCTCTGCTTCTTCCACTTCTTCTACCTTCTCGATCTGGACTACATCTTCATGTTTCTTAACTACATCCTCATTCAGAGCATCAACCACCTTTTCAGAATCCACCAGGGCCTGCTCTTGTGGCACCTTGTTCACCTCATATGTTTCCTGCTCTGGCACCATTTTGTTTGAGTTGCATCAAGTTGGGGCATACTACCAGAACCAGTTTTCCCAACAACTGTTTTCTCATGGGAATGGGTGGCAGAAATGGATTGGGACCCTCCTGTACCCACACCAATAACACCACTATTCCTGCTGCTACCGTCTGATATACCTGCAGCCAGAAATATAGACAGCTGCTGTGCTATGTCTTTAACTTCAGTGTAGAGTACTCTGTACCACAAATGTATATCTATGTTTTGCATCCATTGCCTCCATATATTATTCTGTGCTGTTTTCATGACAATGGTATGTACTTAATGCTTTTATATTCTAATACATACTAGGATTTTATGTCCATGTACTGTAGCTTTGGCTTAGTATCATGTCAATTACTTTCTGTATATGTTGCACTCTAGATGTGTTGTACCTTCTGACTGTCCTAACCAGGATATTCCTGTGAATGGATAGCATTTAGTGGAGCCTTTTCTTGGTAAAACAAACACAAGGTGCTCCATAGCAGCTGTTGCTGAAAATAGTTTATGTGCTGCCATCCTTTTCTCTGGCCCCCCTCCTCTGACTTAGATGCACCATGCTTAACTAATACTGCTGTCTCCTGACCACCATTACCTTTCCCACAGCACCATGTCTAACTCCATTTGTGCTGTTGATTATTTACTACTACTATGCAGAGTCAGATACAATAGATCAAACAATAGTGAAAACAGAAGCCCTCAAATTGTATCATCACACTGTGAAAAAAAAAATGAAATTAAGATACTAACATTAAGAAATTAGCTTTACGATGGCTTACGCCTCCTATGGAGCATGGGTCTTTGCCTTATGTACCTTCATGGGTTGAGTTGGAGATAGAACTGATAAGGGAAGCTGGTATAGATCCAAAAGCTCTTCTCTATTCTACTCCAAGAACACTGCCCCCTAAACTAGCAGTTACCCCAATAAAAGAGTTCTTACATATTCATAATCAACTATGCGCTTTTTTGCATTATTCCCTGAATACAAACAGACATCAACCAATATGTTACAACCCTAACCTGAAGATTGGAGGTAGAATGATAACAGAGTCCTGGCTCCCCCAGCTGAAAGGGTTAAGGATAGAGGATATCTTACAGGGTGATAGGTGTCTTCCAATTGCAGAGCTATTAGTAAAGCATCGTATGGAACCTAATCAGACTTTCAAGGTATACCAGCTCAAGCATTTAATTGAGCAATCTAAACATAAATTTGGAAATGGGCATCTGACGGGGGCCTGGTTTGAATCTCTGGTTCAGATGGTTTGGGAACCACATGCGGTCTCCAAAGTATACAAGACACTGTTTGACCAAGCATACGCAGATAGTAATAATAAACCTAGTTTCTGGTTAGGTCAACTGGGGGGTCAAGAGAGGAATTGGGATAGAATTTGGCGCACACTTACCAATATATAACCCAGGATAGGTTAAGGGTTATGCAGTTTCACTTTTTAAACAACTTGTTTTGGACCCCTTCTAAATTATATAAAATTGGACGTAGGCCTGATCAGACATGCTTTCAATGTAACCAGGAAGTTGGGGACCTATATCATATCTTCTGGGAATGCCCACCGATCAAAATGCTGTGGGATCAAATTAAATATAAGGCAGATCCATTATTGGGCATTAGCCAATATTTTACCCCAGAAGTCTGTATGATAGGTGATTATACTGGTATTGCGGTCAAAGTTAGAAGATATTATATGGCCTTGATTTCAGTCTCGCTCAAGAAGGTGGTGCTAAAGCATTGGTTGGATGACACCCCAGTTACTTACACGGAATGGTTACAAGAATTATTATTCAACCTGAATATGGAAAAACTTGGGGCTAGGAGAAGGGATAATCTGGCAAAATACGAATCGATATGGAGCTCCTTTCATACGCTTTATTTGCTTCAGCCCAGGCCGAGTAATGGAAGGTAACATAATTCTGGTAAGCACACTGATGAATGGATCTTCCCAATGCATTTCAGCAGTAGGGGTAGGAGGTAGGGGGATTGGGAGGGTAGATTGGATGATTATATGGGGAGGGGGGAGGGAGGTTTTACAAGAAAATGTCTAATTTTATTTTATAATGTAATAGGTGTTAGTTTTTTTTTGTTTTTCTGTGTTTTAGTTTAATTAAGTCTTTGCTGATATGTACTGGTCTTTTGTCGCTTTTGTTAATAAGAAAATCAATAAAGTTGAATTAAAAAAAAAAAAGAAATGAGCTGAAAATTTCTTCAAAAATGTGTGCACGCATGCACATGCACACACAAACACACACACACACCATGACTCTGACAGAGCCCTGGCAACCTACAGAGAGTCAGACAGAAGATACAGCTTCCCCTCCCCCACTCTCACACATATAGAAACATAGACTCTGATAGCAGAAAAGATGGATGACCCATCAATCTGCTCATAGTCAGTAATATCTCACCCACCGGCCTAGTACTGCAGTGGGCTATTCACACCCTCCCTCCCTTCTGCTTCCTCTCCATTCCTGGCCGAGGATGAGGACAAGGGTCCTAGACTTCAGGAAGATGGATTTTAAAGTGGGTGCAGCCTGCATCACTTCCTAAATTGTTAATAGGCTTTCACCCTATCTGGTGTAGCCTGCATCACCCCTAAATTTGTATTTAGGCCCTTGCTCTAGCTGGGTATAGGCTATTTCCTAAACTGTTACATAAACTCCCACCCTTTCTGAGTGTAGCTTACGTCCACCCTAAGTTGTTCATTTAGTTTAGTTTAGTTTAATTTTTACCAGGAGGTAAACTGGGCACAGCCCTTTTGTCAGTCATGCCTGACATAAGAGATATGCCATCCATATAATGCAACATATGCCATCAAATTCTACAAATTACAGACATTAACATTGACATTTAAAATAATTACTGTACAAATTTGTTAAAAGATGGTTAACATGCTTAACATTGTGTGTAGATTTCCACATTATTTGGGTGTAGCCTACATCACCCCTAATTTTGTTTGTTTAGGCTCCCACACATCCTCCTCCTCATTGCCCCTCCTTTCCTCCTTCTACTGACCCCCCCCCATTCATCTCTCCTACTCCCTTCACCCATATCCATGCCCTACCTGCCCATCCTTCTCATGGGATGGGGCGGAAGGAATGGATTTGGAGATGATATTTCACAAATGAACATGGTCAAGTCCTGCAAAATGGTACCTGCTGATCCAAAGGCAAAGAATTCTTTACATGAATTTCAGACTGCATTGTGGAAATCTTTATGTAGTACTTGCACATGCTACACTTGACAAAGTTGTAATATTCCACCATTGTGTAACTTTTGTTTTTAATGTGATCTGTTTTTTATTGTAAAATGTGTATTTAGTTTAATTTCATTTGTTAACTGGGTGGGGACACTGGGCCAAAGCTCTTTTTCAGGTCCGACCAGTATTGTATTTGTTTGTACATGGCATTTTGTTAAAAATAGGAATTTTTCCCTAGCCATTTGTTTCTGTATAAAAATAAAATGTTATCAATCAATCAATCTCTTCCCATCCATCACACCCCACTCCCCCAGGTGTCCTGGTTGCTCCCTTTTACTCACCCCTTCACTTCATTTAGAAGCTCTCTGGCACCTCCTGCCTCCTTCCTTCCACTCCTCCTACCTCTGTTGTCCTCCCCACCCCCTCCTTCAAAGCAGCTCCATTACTCCCTTAAGCTCCTTGTTCTCTTGCTACTCCTGGTAGCAGAAGACATTGAGCCTAATCTTGGCCCTGCCCTCCACCTCGTAATTACAGCTTCCCAAAGGACTGCGGGTGGCACACTTTAACATCTGTAATCTCCTCCCAAAGCTGGATCTATTACAATCCCTCATGCTTGAACTCCAGCCAGATGTTCTCATCATCTCGGAGTTCTGGATCCCCCTTCCCTCAAGATCTCAGACTGTTTGGTGGTCAATACTTGGATAATCAATAGCTAGACACGATCACCCCAAGAGAGGTGGAGATTTTGCAATCTACCTTTCCTCTGGCATCCAATGTGTGTCTGTGCTATCAGTATCACTCCCCCACACATTCCCTCTCTTCATTGCAGGAGTGTACTTCTGCCCTGGCCTACTACTGCTTTGGTCATTGATCTACTCTCCTGCATCTTCTCCCACTCCTCCTCTGGTGAGTTGCTGATACTTGAGGATTTTAACACTGACTGGCTCTACTTTTCAATCAGAATATTACATCCCTCCAGCTATCCCAACTAATTTCTGATCCCTGCTGTCTTAATCACAAATCCTCAAACCACACTCTGCTGAATTGGACACTCTGATCTCATTCCTGCTACACTATGGATTCAGGCATCATCTCAAATGCACTCAGTGATGATCACATGATCTACTTTGTGCGCAAAATCCATCACCCCAAAGTCCCCCTTAAAATTATCCTGCTATGATCCTTAAGTTTGCTGGACTTAATCTCCCTCCTCGCAGACTTGTTAGCCATGGACTGATCCCACATCTCCTCTGCCAGTGACGTTAACTTCACCCTCCACTCCTTCCACTGCAAATTCATGGCTGTATGGGATTAGCACACCCCACTAAGGAAAACCAAGATCCAAGGTGCTCACCTTCCCTGAATGACTGCCAAGCTGCTGACCTTTCTTTGAGTTCATGCCTGAGTCTGACAGTCCTATAAATCCAGATAAAAAAAACTGAGCAATCTGGGGCACACAACGTATAGATGCTGCAATGTTTTATTAGTTAGAAACATGCATACAAACTACAGGAAAACAAACCCCTAATATTATTCACCCTACATGGGCTTCGTTAGAGGTAGAATCACAGCTACCACAGGTAACCCTGCTCAATTAAAATAAATTATTTTAAATGAGTGTGATTGTATGCAAGCAGCAAAAAACTCATGCCAATTCCAGTGTGTAATGACCCAGCAATCGTTTAAATCAATTAGTAATTGCACAAATCCTGGTCTGTGAATTCCCAGTCAGCTATTATTTTCAAAATCTAACTGCTAACCACAGCTCAATTCCCCATTATATTTAATTGCCATTGAATGTGTCAGCAACCACCACTCCTTTATTTAATACAATTTTAATTTCCCAAAGTTGGGGAGGGAGGGGACTCAGGCAATGAAATTCACTGGCAAGCATTGCACTTAAAAAAGGATTCATTCTTAAATACTGGCAAACCCCTACCATAGAAACCAGGGGCCTGAGTTATGATTTGGATCACTGCAGGGGACTAGCCACAGAGAGTGTGATGCAAGGGGAAATTTGCAGCAGACTTTGCGGCAAGTGCAATTTTGCAATGCAGCCCACCCCCAACCCCCAGATGCAAGTCCCTTGGGCCGAACACAGCACAATAAACCAGCTCTCCCTTGGTTTAACTCTATGGAATGTGGGGAGCCATTTTACAGTGCTTGTGCCAAAGCTTTGGCACAAGCTGCTGTAAAGTGAGGGAAGTGTTACACCTACATCCACCCTTGAAAAATCAGGCTGCGGTGAGTTAAAGGACTTTGGCGCATCTGTGCCAAACACTGCAGTTGACACAGGGCTTGATGCAAGTCCTGCATCAACCTTCTAAAATTGGGCCCAGGGACTCAAATGCAGATGTGGGCACTAACTCAATATTACAAACTCGGAAACTCCACACAAAGTACCGAACACATGAATTAGCCTGTAAGAGGCAAAGGCAGAAACAAGGGCTGGACTTAGGACCATAACAGCACCAGTTCTTACTTCAGAATATAAAAGTCCCCCATTTACACAAATGGTCTGAAATTAAACATTTCATTCAAATCATTAGGGACCAGTGTGGATAATCTAAACATCCATTATGCTTCTTTTCAGTCTAACATTTCTATTCAATTGCCCTCTCTCTCTCCCACTTGCTTATATTCTCCAAAGATTTAAATTTGAAACTATTTGGGCTGCAATAATGATAATTTTTAAAATGAAGACCAAAAGCATGTTGTACATCCCCAGCATAAATAGTTCTCACATGTTCGGTCCTGAATATGGTGTTTCAATTTTCGTTGGTTCCGACCCATGTACAATAACTTACAATCACAACAATCAACATAAATTGTATGGGTGGTTTTACAATTCACATGCTGTTTCAATTCAGATCTTTCTCCTGTATGAGGGTCCACAAACACAAAACCTGGCACAGCATATTTACATATATTACAGCTGTAACATTTCTGGAATGTTACGGTAAAGGTGTTTGATTCAATCTGTCCACATAATGACTTCTAGTGACAAAATCTGAAAGATTCTTACCCTGCCAATAAAAAATTCTGGATTTAGGACCCAGTACCCCACACACTTCAGGATATGACTCTGGTATTTCCCATCTATTGTAAATTATATTCCTAATCTGACCAGACATAGAACCATAATCCATAACAAAAGTGATTCTATTTTCATTTGTCACATGGGCATGCATTTTAGGCACTAAAAGCTCCTCTCTAGTTTTATTCTTGGCCGTATTATAGGCTTTTGTTATTACTGCCCTCTAATAACCCCCTTCCTTGAATATGGTGGACAGCATCCCTGCTTTCTCTTCAAACTTGGTGGTGAAGTACAGTTTCTATGTATTTGTAAAAGTTATCCATAAGAAATGCTGTCCACCAGAGACATCGGATAAACACTCTCTGCCAGTAGTAACATGTTTTCCAAAGTAACTTTTCTAAAGGGTTCCACCTCTGCCTTATAATTTTGGCCACAACGAAGCTGTACATCTAAAAATTCTGTACAATATCTGTCTGCCTAAAATGTGCATTTGATATTTAAATTGTTCGCATTCAGCCATTTGATAAAGGTAGGGATGGTATCCATACCCCACCCCAGACACAAATAATATCATCAATAAAATGGTACCATTGAACAATGTATCTGAAGTTGGGGTTGGAACCTTCAAAATTACATTCTCCTCCCACCATTCCAGAAAAAGATTGGCATATAACAGTGCTAAAGAAGTCCCCATCACTGTGTACCGTTACTGTAAATAAAACTTTTGTTCAAATACAAAATAGTTATGGTTCAATATAAAATCCAACAAATCCAGTATGAATTTCTGTGGTGCTAATTTCAGGGTATGAGCCTGTGCCAGGAAATACTTAGTGGCTCTTATACCATGCTGGTGACATATACATGTATATAGAGATTCAATAGCAATTGTGAGCTAACAATAAGTTTCCTGACAGGCTATTCCCTCCAGTTTTTCAATAATATGCATAGTATCCCATATATAACTGGAAATCTTGGGTACCATCTGCTTCAAAAAATGGTTCACAAACTGTGATGACCCTCATGGAGCAATCTCTTCCTAGATACAACTGGTCACCCAGAAAGGTCCACCACAGACTTGTGGGCCTTAGGTAAAGTGTACAGGGTAGGGACAATGGGAAATGCTGTTAAAAAAAACTCTCGTCTCTATATTCTGTGCCAATCAATTGGTCTAGTACACTTAAAAGACCAGGTCGGAACAGATGTTGAGGGATGATAACAATTAACATCCCCCAGCTGTCTTTTAATTTCAGCCACATAACATTTTGTATCCTGCACCACTATCACTCCGCTTTTATCTGCTGGTTTTACCACAATGTGTGGCATGGTTTGGATCTCTCTAATAGCTGGACATGGGGCTGTAGTAATTTTCACAAAAGTCTGTGGAGCAGGACTTTCCAGCAAGTTAAATATCTTGTTTAACCATTTTATCAAAAATCCAAACCACTGGGTGTCTAGTTGGAAGGTAAAACTTGCTTTTAGGTTTGAAATGAGTATGTGTCCACAATAGGGATGTACACATACTCCCCCAATTGTTACCTGATTGATCAGTTGATTGATCAGTTGTTATCTTATCCATACCACCAGGGGAATCTCTACTATTATCCCTTTCTCCATAACCCCCTTGATCACTATCAAACACCACAACACCATTGTTGCTATCAATAGAATCAGTCACCATATGAGCAGAATCACTTACATATGTGACTCCTAATGTTGTCTCAGTCTCATAAAAAATTGTCAACTCTATATGTGCAGAATGTACAGAAAATGATAGCCTTTCACAGTCCAATCCAGTTAGTGAACCATCAACTCCTCCAATCTTAAGTTCAGATGCTACATTTATCAATTGTGTAAGCAGTATTTGAGAATATAATTCATTACTAACTGTATCCAGTTGTTGTGAATGTTCCTGAACTTGTTCATGAGCAGTACCCATGTCCTTAAAATAATACTTTAAATCAAATTTTCTACATAATTTAAATAAATAGATTTCCAACTGGAACTTATCCATCATCTTATCAGGAGCAAAAGATAACCCATACTTAAAACTTCCACCTGAGTTGCTGTTAATGGCTAGCTGGAGATATTCAAAACTGCCGACTCAATTATTACGCTCTTGTAACATGGCGAAAATAATAGGATAGAAAAGAAGAAAGCTGATAGGATTAACAGCATCAGATGGTATACAAGCAACAAGGCATTATGAGACAATAATGCCATGTGGCTTGTGTAGTACATAAAGTAGCCGGGTAGCGAAAACGAGCAGTGTCTGAAAGACGACAAGTGAATAAATGAAAGGGAGCAAGTTGTGAAGTAGCAAGTAGAGATGGCAGAGGGGTAGTAGGAAAAGTATGAGTAAGGGACGAGCACAAAAGATAGAATCACGGAAGTGAGAAAGGTAGAGATCGAGATAAAGACAGCAATCTGTAGTGTATGTGGAGTAAGAGGACAGATTGATGTTAGAGAGACAAATAGCGAGCACCGAACCCGAAATGGAAATAGTTGACAGCGAGCAGAGACCAGCTGACACAGACTGAGTAGAGGAACCTCCAGGAGAAGTAGTAAGGAAGAGAGGATGGAATGGAGCGGAAGACACAGGAGCACACCAAAGAGCCGGAAACGGCTTCAATGTCAACAACTTCACGGTGTATGGCACTGTAAACGGTAATTATCCAGCTTGAACAACACAGAGAGAAGATATCAGAGAGAGTCCACAAATGTGAGCACAGAAAATAATAGAGTATTAGAAAGCACCTCTTACCATGCAAACAATCGCAATGACCCACGCCAAAGCATCGGAGCGGTATGCAAATCACACACACAGCTTCACGCTCAAGCAGTGAAAGAGCAAGGGAGAGATCATCCTAGGAGCAATAGTGAAGGAAGAGTTACTCAGAAATCAATGAAAAGTATCGCAAACATCAACAAATGCACATTTGTAGTACTATGCAAAAAAAAAAACACATATGTATCTAACAGAGGTTCCTTCAGAGTTCTCAAAGTAACAGTAAAAACAACAGAATAACTTTGTTGGTGTCAGTCTCTATTGTATAAGATCACCAGAAACATATGCCTAACATATACACCCATCTCCACACCTTTACAGTGACATTGTCCACTGTGGATCCAATGGGAAGTTAATGCATGGTTGGTCTGCAGGCACTCGGCCTGCGACCTTGGGCCACAACGGTCCCAACCATGCATTAACTCCCCATTAGATGCCACCTTTGTCATGGATTAATGCTTACCTGTTTGTCTCCTTATTATCATTACTTTGCCAAAACACTTTTTCTTAGAGTGCCTGTTTTTCCTTTTTCTTGATCTTTTCCTACACGGGGGTGATACATCCAGCTCCTCTATAGTCTCTGTAGATAAATCCACCCTCTTATCATGTTGTGCATACATATTGTTACTTTCGACATGGCCCTTGTTCTTGCCCCTATTACCGTTCTTTCTCCTCTGAAAGTGACTACAAGATTGTGAACATCTCCGTGTGTCCACATTCATCACTTTCTTCCAAGAATAGACTCCCCTTGTTCACAGTCCTATTTATCTCTTAAAAAAATTAGACTTTTTCTTTCTCAAACTTCAATATTATGTTTATTCACCACTTCCATAACAGAATTATATAACTGTTGGTAATTTGCTTGTATTTGAAAATATGCCAATTCCTCATTTACTTCTTTGATGGCATTCTAGACAATTTCATGTGTCCTTCTATCTTATTCTACTAAAATATGCACCAGTTCTGAAGAAAAAAGTTTCTAATGCTGTTTCCCATCATGTTCTCAAATTTGAATCAAGGCTGCCACTGGATGGGGTTTTTCCTGCTTGTAGCCCCTGTGAGATCCTATTCTTCTTTAAATATTCTGAAAGGGTGGTGCCATCAAACCAAGCATTAGTTTATTGGCTTTTTAATTTTTCCAACTTTTTAAATAAATCCGATAATTCATGTTCGTTACCTGGGGTTTAGTCCTCATCTGCACACAGACCATGAATAAGGAATTTATCTTCTTATTCTCCTGGGCTTGGAATGCATTTAATTCATTATCAGTTGCATTTCCAGACTGCTATTGGAAAATTTCCTCCTCTTCCTCCATTTCATCAAGCTGAGCTTTGCTGACAGCCATCTGAGCAAAAGCTTGGCTCTAGAGATGCAGCAAATTAAATTTTCACTGGCGAAGTGCCTGCGACATGGTCACTTCACATTGTCACTCTGCTATGTGAAGTGGCCAATAGAAAAGGCTCACTTCACCTTGCAATTGTTGCTTCACGTTGTCGTTACGCCTTAACGCGAAGTAAGGTGAAGTGACAACAATATAGGCAGCCCTTTACACACACAGCCACCAGAATTAATGTGCATCCCCAAAATGCTCATGTCTTGTGTCCAGAAAACTCCCCAGTGCTGACGAAGTGAAATGAGAGCACAAGAAATGCAAAGTCTCCCAGAATTAATGGCTCACACAGTCATGTGTGCAGTGGTTGCACACAGTCATGTGTGCAGTGGTCACACACAGTCACCAGAATTAATTTGCATCCCCAAAATGCTACTGTCTTGTGTCCAGAAAATTCCCCAATGCTGATACATAAGATACATAGACAGTGTCAGCAGATAAGGGCCTATGGTCCACCCAGTCTGCCCATTTGAGCTTGTAAGTTCAGTTTATGTTTTCCTAGAAGCCTGTTGCCCCTTACTCCTGACCTCTAGAATTCCTTTATGTCTATCCCATGCATTCTTAAATCCCGTGATTGTTTCAGCCCCCACCACTTCCTCTGGCAGGGTGTTCCACTTGTCCACCACCCATTCTGTGAAGAAATTCTTCTCATGTTTCCTCTGAATCGTCCCTCCCTCCAACTTCATCCCATGCCCTCTAGTCCTGGAACATCTTTTTCGCTTAAAAATAGTGTATTCCTGCACCCTGCTCCTCCCTGTAAGATACTTGTATGTCTCTATCATATCCCCTCTCTCCCTCCTCTCCTCTCCTCCAGGGAGTACATGTTCAGTTCCTTCAACCTATCTTCATAGGACTTGTGATGCAATCCATGCACCATCTTTGTTGCCCTCCTCTGAACCTTCTCTACCCTGTCTATGTCCTTACGTAGGTATGGTCTCCAGAACTGTACACTGTACTCCAGGTGGGGCCTCACTAGTGTCTTGTATAGTGGAATTATGACCTCCCTTTTCCTGCTGGTGATGCCCCTGCCTATACATACCAGCATCCTATTTGCTTTACCTGCTGCCTTGTCACACTGTTTCCCTACCTTGAGGTCATCAGAGATGATAACCCCAAGATCCCTTTCCTGCTTGGTGCATGCTATATCCTCACCCCCCCAACTGATATATTGTGCCAGGGTTTTTGTGCCCCATATGCATTATCTTGCACTTCTTTGCATTGAATTTCAACTGCCAAACCTCTAACCATTCTTCAAGTTTCTGCAGGTCCCTTCTCATTCTATCTACACCCTCTGGTGTGTCTACTCTGTTACAGAGCTTTGTGTCATCAGTGAACAGTGAAATTCTGCCTTCTAGGTCCTAAGAATGTCACTGATGAAGATGTTGAATAGGACCAGTCCCAGCACTGATCCCTGTGGTACCTCACTGGTCACTCTTCCCTCTGTGGAGTGACAGCCATTTACCACCACCCTCTGTGTCCTGCCACCCAGCCAGTTACCTACCCACCACACTACTGTCCTGCCCACACCCACATTCCTCAGTTTGTGTAATAGTCTTCTATGTGGCACAGTGTCAAAGGCCTTGCTGAAGTCCAGATAGGCCATGTCCACTGCCCTCCCCTGATCCACCTCCCTAGTCACCCAGTCAAAAAATTCAATGAGGTTGGTCTGACATGACCTCCCCCTGGTGAAACCATGCTGCCTTGGGTCCTGTAGTCCATTGACAACCAGATGTTCCACCAATCTCTCCTTCAGTAGTGCTTCCATGATCTTCCCCACTACCGAGGTGAGGCTGACTGGTCTGTAGTTCCCTGCTTCCTCTTTGTTCCCACTTTTGTATAAGGGGACTACATCTGCTGTCCTCCAGTCTTTGGGTATCTCCCCTGTTTCCAGTGATCGGCTAAACAGGATAGCCAGAGGTTCAGCCACCACCTCTCTTAGTTCTTTAAGGACCCTGGGGTGCACCCCATCTGGCCCCATTGCTTTATCAACTCTTATTACTTCCAGTTCCATCAGGACCCTTTCTCATGTAAAGGGACTTGTGTCCATTTCTGCACCATTCTCACCCCTTGTACTCCCTTCAGACCCATTACCCTCCTCTTCCTCAGTAAAGACTGAGTAGAAATACCTGTTCAATATGTCAGCTTTACTGTTGTCATCCTCCACGTGGCCCCATCCTCCCCTTCAGTCTCACTATCCCTCCCTTTGTCTTTCTTTTTACTTATGTACCTGTAAAGGTTTTGTCCCTCTACCCACTGATTTTGCAATGTGTTCTTCTGTCTGAGCTTTGGCTTCCTTACTGACCTCCCTGCCTCCCTTTGCTTCTCCTGGTACTCTCCCATCCCCTTCTGCCTGTGTCTTTTTGTATTGCCTGAATGCAATCTTTTGGCTTTCACTTTCTTTGCTACCTCTTTGGAAAACCATAATGGTCTCCTCTTCCTTTTCCTCTTGCTAACCTGCTTAATGCATAATTCTGTTGTTCTTGTAATCCCCATTTTAAATACTGCCCACTGTTCCTCAACCCCTGATTCCTGTCCCATTCCCTTAATGCCTCTTTCAAGTATCTCCCCATTTTCCCAAAGTCTGCCCCTAAAATCCAGGATCGTGTTTTTGTGTGGTTTGGTTCTGCTCTTTCTGTGATTTCAAACCACAATGACTGGTGGTCACTGTTCCCAGGTGCTCCCCCACTGTTACCCCATCACACTGTCCCTGTTTGTGAGCACAAGGTCCAGTATTGCCTTCTGCCGAGTTGGTTCCATGACCAGTTGCTTGAGGAAGACACCCTGAAGGGAGTCCAGGATAAATCTACTCCTAGTTGATGCTGCTGCTGGGATGGTCCAGTCCACGTCTGGAATATTGAAGTCTCCAACCAGTACTACCTCACCCTTGTCTGCCATCCTTTGGATGGCTAGCATCAGCTCCCTATCTGTTTCTTCCTCCTGGGCTGGTGGTCTATAGACCACACCTGTGTGGATGGCTGTCCCCATTTTCCTTTCCAGCTTAACCCACAGTATCTCTCCTCCATTTTGTTCCTTCTTGATCTCTGTGGCCCTTATGTCATTTTTCACATACAGTGCCACTCCTCCTCCTCCCTTCCTGCCTGCTCTGTCTCTTCTGAATATGTTGTAGCCAGGTATGGCCATCTTCCAGTTGTGGTTATCATTACACCAGGTTTCAGTGATGGCCACATTGTCCAGGTCTGACTGCACCATGACAGCCTCCAGATCTTCCATCTTGTTGCTAAGGCTCCTGGCATTTGCACACATGGCTTTCCATGATTTAACCTCCCTAGACTGTTTCACTGTTCTACTCCAGCCCCTTCCTTGGTTGTCCTTTATCCCTGGTTCTCCTTGCTGTCTGCCCTTCTGCTGAATTTTGCCCCTTTTCTGCCTATCCATCTCTTGGGCACTAATCTCCATCTTTTGCACACTGCTTTCCAGAGATAGACACTCCACTGGTTCACTGGTTCCACTGCTAACTGTGGGGGGTGAGCATGTAGGTACCCTCCTTGCTGGCCTGCCACCCCCCTTTGCTAGTTTAAATGCTTGTCAATGTAGCATTTAAACTTATCATTGAGTGCTTGGTTTCCCCTCCAGGATGGATGCAGACCGTCAGGCTTGAACAAACCTCTATCCCTCCAGGTGGGTCCCCAGTCACCAATGAATCCAAACTCTTCCTCACAGCACCACTTCTTCAACCATGAGTTAAAGTTCCTGGTGCATGCACCCCTATGCTCTCCCTTGCCTCTCGCAGGTAGTACTTCTGAGAAAGTGATAGAAGTAGCTACTTGCTTGAGACCCCTCCCCAATTTCCTAAACTCTTCCTGAACTTCCTTTGGCTCCCATTTGCCAGGTCATTAGTACCTAGGTGGATAATGACATCCAGCTCACCCTCCCGTCTTGCCTTCCCAGTGATCCCCAGGATCTTCCTTCCATCCCTCCATGCCATGGCATCTGGTAGGCACCTCACCTCCCTGTCCTCCCCTTCTTGTGTTCCTAGCTGGATCCCTCTTATGATGGAGTCCCCACCAGGATTGCTTCCTCCTCCTCCTGGGGTCCACTGCTTTCCCGCTGAGGTCACCTCCTTGGCTAACCTCCACATCCTTTCCTTCCACTTCTCTGGGTACCTCTATTTGGTTGTCCTCATTTGCCAGTGTGGCATATGAGTTCTTGAGTGGAATAGGATCTGGGATGTGCCTCTGTGTGACTGCTCTAACCCTCCCTGAGCCCACTGTCATCCAAGTGCTCCTCATTCTCGGCATCCTTTGAGGCAGTTGCATTGGACTGAGTGGTCTCTGGATAGGGGTGATGGTACTCCTGACCCAGGTTACTTCCGCTCTGAGTCTGGCTACCTCATCCCGCAGTCCAGAGAGATGCATGCAGATAGGGCAGCACCTCAGTGTCCAGAAGGTCTGCCTGAATATAGCTGCCCCACAGCCACTGCATTGCACCACTCCCCACATTATACTGCAATTATACTACTATTCCACTACTTGTCTGCTACTGAAGCCCTCCTAGTTACCTTTTTATTAATTTACTGTCCTAAAAATCTTGCCACTGATCCTCAGATAATTTTCTTTAAAAGGAAAAAAAAAGAAAAGAAACCAATAAATAAATAAATGAGTCATTTCACTGATGAAGTGAAATTAGAGGGCAACAAAAAATGCAAAGTCTCCCAGAATTAATGGTGCACTCTGTCATGCACGCAGTGGTCACACACAGTCACTAGAATTAATGTGCATCCCCAAAATGCTACTGTCTTGTGTCCAGAAAATTCTCCAGTGCTGATGAAGTGAAATGAGAGTGTAACAAGAAATACAAAGTCTCCCAGAATTAATGGTGCACCCAGTCATGTGCTCAGTGGTCACACACAGTCACCAGAATTAATTTGCATCCCCAAAATGCTACTGTCTTGTGTCCAGAAAATTCCCCAGTGCTGACGAAGTGAAATAAGAGGGTAACAAAAAATGCAAAGTCTCCCTGAATTAATGGTGCACTCTGTCATGCGCGTAGTGGTCACACACAGTCACGAGAATTAATGTGCATACGCAAAATGCTACAGTCTTGTGTCCAGAAAATTCCCCAGTGCTGACGAAGTGAAATGAAAGCATAAAAAGAAATGCAAAGTCTCCCAGAATTAATGGTGTAATGCAAACGCACAGACAGATTAAGATTGCGCTGCGCACTCAAGAGATGCAGACGCAAAGGCACAACAACACTTCATCAGTGCTCACAAGTCACAAATCCAAATCTGGAAAAGAATACCTTTTGCCGGTTGGGGGTAGGGTAGTGCATGGCAGTAACAGTCCACTACCAGTAAAGATATCACAAAGCAGTATAAAAAATTCATGCAGGTGCGGTGGATAGCAGGTTCACACTGCTGCAATTACTCTGTGGCACAATAAAAGGTGTCTGATTTAATGGCATGCATCGCACACACACTAACACAAACGACAAGTAATGCATAGCCAATTGAAAACCTTTAACAATATAACCAAATGTTTTAAACAAACTGAAATTATACACTGCTACACCACAACAATCAGCAAAAAATGTCAAGAATGACTGAAAATATTACTGTGTGTACAGTAACACAGTTATACAAGAAAAATATAACCAAAACAGAAAGACTACCTTTTTCTCCCAGTTAATCTACCTACACCACAGATACATCCCTCCCCCAAAGCACACTTTACAGTACACAGACTGACTGTTCTAAATTAACATTCAAAATCCACACACAAACAATAAACACTTGATGATATGAGCACAGGAGAGTTTCCTACATTCGATGTACTAAATTATGAGTAAACAAAATAGCTCAAAAAAGGCTAGGTCTCACCTTCTCTGGAGAGGCTGAACGTGATCTTACAGCTGGCAAGCTACCTCCAGACAGAGGCCTCAGCTGCATTCCCCTGGGCCCTGGGGGTCCACCCACCGGTGGTCTGAGGCCCCTGCCCCTCCGTCTGCCACAGTGAGCAGAGGTAGCCAGCGAAGATGAACTGGGCAGACAGCTATGATCTTCCTCACCTCTCTTCTCCTTGCCTGTGGTGGCACCCTACCCCTGAATCTCCTCCACTTCAATTATTATATCAGGGGAAGATTCTCTCACTGGCTCCGGTTCTTTCACCTGCTCTGGTGTCCGCTCCTCCAATGAAAGCCTTTCAAAAGTGTTGTGTTCCAGGCTCCGCTGGAACCATACCAAAGTTGGACCTTCTGAACTGCTGTGGGGGTATACTCAATGGAAAACTGGAGGGGCCCATTCAAATATGCCTCTGGAGGCTGAGCTTGAGCATCAGTTACACACAGGCAGGTGGGCTATTCCCTCTCCCTTGTAGCCACATCTATCGCATATCTCCTCTGCCTGTCCCCTCCCTGCCTGTTCTACAGCCACGATAGTCAAAATGAGGGAACCAAGGACATAGATTCCTCGGAGGGAGGCACATCCTTGGCTTGGAACCCCTGCCCAACCAATGTGTGAAAATGGATTCATACCTGCCATTTCCAAACAAATCTTCCAGGTTCATGGGGTTCCAAAAAGTTCTTATGGTAAAAACTCCCCTCAGCTCTGATGTCTCTGCACAAGGCTCCTTGTTCTGCTCGCTCCTGCTCCCTTCCCAAAATGGCGACACCTTCTTCAATGCTTTTCCCCTCAGCTCGGTCCTCCAGCCAATCAGCAAGCAGGCTGGGGTCACACGATCAGCATACCATGTGAGCTGACACCTGAGAACAGGGCTGTGGCCTACCACCTGGACCACCACACCCAGAAAAGGATTTTCAACTGTGCCACATGGCCTACCTGGCTCAGACCAGACCCACCAGATCATTAATTCCAGAAATGGGACATTGGAAGGGTGCGAGGGATCCCTAAATAAATCCCAGATCAGCCCCCATGTGTAGTCGCCCCACCTCCCAGATTGTCTAGGGGCAGCCAGTGTTACGAGAGGGAAGGGGGGCCTACTCCAGAGGAACCCACACCCAAAAACATTAGCAACCTGGAAGGAACAAAATAAAGTGTACCTTTGGTGGGGGGTGGGGGAATCAAAGAATCAGAACAGGAAAGGGATCTGGGGATCATAGTCTCCTAAGACCTTAAGGTAGGTTTCCAATGTAGTAGGGCAGCATAAAGAGCCAATGGAACGCTGGCATGCATAGGCAGGGGCATCACTAGCAGAAGGAGGGAGGTAATAATGCCCCTTTACAAAGCCATGGGGAGGCCCCAGTTAGAGTACGGGGTTCAGTTCTGGAGACCACACCTCCACACGGCTATAGATGATTGGAGAGAGTTCAGAGAAGGGCAACAAAGATGATGCAGGGTATGCAGGGGAAGACATATGAGCAGAGGTGTAAGGAGCTGAATCTGTTCACGCCGGAAACAAGGAGGGAAGGGGGGACATGATTGAAACCTTTAAATACGTAAAAACGCTCAATAAAGCAGGTGAAGGGGATCTGCTGAGGAGGAAGGAGTGAGTCAGAACTAGAGGGCACAGACTCAGATTGCAAGGAAATAGGTTCAGGGGCAATGTGAGAGGGCACTTCTTCATGCGGTGGAGCCCTGGAACAGACTGTTGGACAAAGTGGTGGGGGCTAAGATAGTGGAGGAATTTAAGAGGGCATGAGACAGGCATATGGGACTGAGTATTGGGGGGAGGGTGGGGGCAGGCAGGGAGTGGGGTATATGAAAGGGGAGGGTTGGCCAGACAAAATGGGCCAGAAGGGTCCTTTTCTGCCATCAGATTTCTATAATTCTATGATTACCATGGTTTGGGTTTAGTCTGCAGAGAGGTGGAACTGCTACCCCTCGCATCTGCTTCACATACTTAGCTGAAACCAGGAAACCTCTTCTTTTACACCTTCACCATGAAGTCCCCTACTGGCACCCCTGCCCAGGAAGCACAGGAACAGACATGGGCTGAAACATAAAAGCTCCCCCCCAAAAAGAAGTCTGGTTAGAAATTCATTAGTCCCTCTACAATTCATCATAAAGCTACGTTCCAAATTTAAAAACTCTTGACGCTCTGGATTCAGCAACAAACCAGTTTATTTCACCTGATGTCCCAATAATTTCAAAGGATCCAGGGGTCCCATTGCTTGCTTACAATGCCTTCTCCTCCAGCTCCATGGAGCACAACTATTTACAGAGCCAGGAGGCACATTACTGGGAAAACAGATGTCCTAGGCAGCATTTCCCTTCAGGCAGCTACTGAACCCTTAGATGTCATACCCAAGACCCTATTTGGATTCTTCAACAGACCTAAGAGCCAACCCACCCTCTGGAACCAGTAAGTTGGTCTCTGTCTCTTACTTGTTTTTTTCCTTTTCACCCTGGTCAGACATCCACCTGTGGAGAAGCAAGCGGTTTACTCCCACCTGGTCCTGTGCCACCGGACACAGAAGTTTTGCACCCTGACCAGTCCCTTATAACCATTAATTTGCCATTAAACATGGCCACCCTTTCCACTGTTTTTCTTACTCTGGTAATGGGGGGGGGGTGTTCTCCACAATACCTTTGGCCTGTGTCCACACAACCTTATCCCCTCTGCTTGCTATAAGCCACTGGGTCCATAGGACTTCCCAAGGCCTGTCCGTTATGACCTGCGGCCCACCCAAACAGTGTATGATCAGCACCCTGAGATCTGCCCATCCAAGCAGACCCCATAATGGGTGAGAAGCCTCTGGCACCCCCTTTTACCCAGACTTGCACCACCCTGCCACACCAGGAACCAAGAAGGGAACTGCCACCACCCCTCCCCTGGAGGAGTCCTGCCACAAAACCTCTAGCCCTGGCAGTGCAGGCCTAACTTCCACTGGACTTGGGACCCACCAGACTCCTACCCTGGGCACTTTCACAACCCCTCACTCCCTGGAGTCACATTTACCCCCTATGATGCTGGCAGGCTAACTACTACCCTCCCCCATGCACTGTCTGCCGGTACCTTGTCACTGTAATACCAGCACTACTTCCACTTATGAGGGGGGGGTTCCCTCCTTGAATCAGGCTTAACCCAGACCAATGAGCTCCTCCCTGCCTGCCTGTCCTGCCATCTCCCAGTCAGCCTATCCCCCTTTTCCCATGCTTTTCCCGCGCCCTCTGCTTTTATGAGTGCCAAGCCTGCCTCTAGTGGCAGTTTGCGGTATCACCTGGAATGATGCCCCCCCCCCCCAATTACCTACTGAAATCTTTACCGGGGGTACACAAAAGTGGGGGTCCCTAAGTACGCGTAAGCCCTTCTCAGCGAGCGGGGCTTACAATAGGAAACAAGGGTGGCATTTAAGATGTTCAAAGAAACACAGATTGAGAAGGACAGGGAAGTGTACCAAGAAAGCAGAAGGAAGCAGGTTAGATAGTTAGGGAGCAAGGCACATACAGAAGAAAGGATTGCTAGTGGAGTGGCTAAAGGGGATAAGACTTGTTTTTATACATATGCAAGAAGAAAAAAGTAAGGGGAGGGATATTGAGGATTAGAAGGGCAGAAGGGAAAACACTGTCAAGAATGGGACCAAGGAAAAGCAGACATTTTAAACAGGTATGTCTGCTCAGTTTTCACAGTAGAGAGAGGAGGGTATGGACCACCACAGAGAATCCATCAAGGGTATCTAGTCAAGATAGCAAAACCCACCTTCCCAACACTCAAAATCCTGATGTTGGCTGCCCAAAACATGGTTGCCTGACATTGGGATTTTGCCCGCAGCAGAGTTAGTATCCTTAAGTACGGGGGTGCAGGGGGCAAAGCCCCTGAAACATAAAAAGAATCTTCACCGCTGACAAAATCCTAACATCAGGCAACCATGTTTCGGGCAACCGGTGTCAGGATTTTGATAGTCGGGAAGGTGGGTTCCGGGAAGTCATAGGTAATCCAAAACAAGGAGAGAGGGAAGGGGGAGGTGGACATAAGTCTAGTTTCAGAAGAAATAGTCCTGAAAGGACTTGCAGTCCTGAAGGTGGATAAGGCTAACGGACTGGACAGGGTACATCCTAGTGTACTGAAAGAGCTCAAGGAAGTGCTAGCTGCCCCACTAATTGCCTTTTTTAACAGTTCACTGGAAGTAAGCATGGTTCCAGAGGACTGTAGAAGGGCTGACATGGTCCCTCTACATAAGGGTTGAGTCAAGGAATGGTAAAATTAAAAAGTTAAGAGGAATGTCAGGGGGGGCTTCAGGGAAAAACACAGTCAGAACTGGGTGGGTGAAGCAAAACAGTCTGCAGGGTGGAAGTAACACATCAAGAGCCATGTGGGCTAGTGCAAGGAGACTTGGAAACAAAATTCTAGACCTGGAAGCCATCAGGGAAAAGGCTGACCTGGATTTAGTGGCCATTACAGAGTTATGATGCACTGAGTGCCATGATTGGGACGTGACCATACCAAGCTGCTCTATGTTTAATAGAGACAGGACAGGGAGGAAGGGTTATTTTATATGTAAGGGTTATATGTTAGGGAGGAAATCAAGGCCATGGAGGTACATTGTCACCAATAGGAAAAAGAACAGCTAGAGGTGGTGTTGTCACTCTGAAGACATTCTCCTAGGCTACTATCTGAACTGGGTTGGTGTACAGGCCTTCAGTACAGGGGGAAGAGTTGAATGAGCACTTTGGGAAGCCATCATCAGAATGGCAAGTATGGGGAGGTGCTGCTAGTTGGTGACTTCAGTTTGCCAGATGTAGAGTGGAGCCTTCCAGCTGCAGCTTCCGTAAGGAGTAGGGCCATCCTGGACTCCCCACAAAGGGCTTTTCTTCTAAGGCAGCTAGTCACAGCACTCACTAGGGATGGGCAGAGCTGGACTTGTTGCTTACAAACGGACAACATTGCAGACGTTACAGTGGGTAGTCTCCTGGGTACCAATGGGAACCATACAGTGTGGTTTAACATTAAGACAGGAACAGAGGCTAACCATACAAGGATGAGGGTCTTGGACATTAAGCTGGTGAATTTTAAAGAAATGGGGGACTGCCTCAGAGACTGCCTATAGCAACTAACCTCTATGTGAAGGAAGCAAATAAAAGAAAAAAGGAAAATGATTCTGTTATGGTTCTCTAAGGAAGTGGCAGAGGTGGAGAAATAAGAGTGGCATTCAAGAGGAATAAGGAAACAGAGTGAGAAGAACAGGGAGGTATAGCTGGTAAAGCAGATGGAATCAGGCAAGGTAATGAGGGGAGCAAAGATGTAGACAGAAGAATAGAATCACCAAAGGGATCACTAATGGGAATAAGACTTTCTTCAGATGCACGAAAAGAAGAAAGCAAGGGGAGGGACTGTGAGTATTAGAAGGGCAGAGGGACTAGATTGTGAGGCAAAGGACTAAAGGAAAAAAGCAGACATCCTGAACAGGTATTTCAGCACAGTCTTCACAGTGGAGGAAGGGGGAGGACCAACAAGGAACAGCAGGAACAGGGGGAGGTGGACACAAGTCCATTTTAAGAAGTAGTCTGGAAGGGACTTGCAATTCTGAATGTGGATAAAGCTATGGGGCTGGACGGGATACATCCAAGAGTACTAAAGGAACTCAAAGAGGTGCTAGCTGCCCCACTTACGGCATTGTTCACCAGCTCAATGGAAGCAAATAAGGTTCTGGAGGACTGGAAAGACTGGTGTAGTATCTTAGAATCCAACAAACTGCAAGACAACAGGCAGCATGTATTCATGGGGGGAGGGGTTGAAGCCAAATTAATTTGATAGATTTCTTTGACAGAGTGACCAGGAAAATAGATGTAGACGTGGCATATCTGGACTTCAGCAAGGCCTTCAGCACTGGTGTCTCACAGGAGGCTGATAAAGAAACTGAGCAGCTTGGGTTTGGAATCAAAAGTGGTGAACTGAATTAGAAACTGGTTAACAGATATGAGACAGAGGGTGGTAATAAATAGCACTCACTCCAGTGATGGAGGAGTGACCACTGGGGTGCCTCTGGCCTCATTACTGGGACTGATCCTCTTCAATGTGGTCATAAATGACATGACTGAGGAACTGGAAGGAAAGGTATGCCTTTTTGCAGATAATATCAAAATCTGCACTAAGGTGGACACTCAGGAGGGGGTGGAAACAATGAGCTAGGATCTGTGGAAACTTGAGTAGTAGTCCAAGAATGACAGCTGGGGTTCAATGCCAGAAAGTGCAAAATCATGTACCTAGGGCGTAGGAACCCAGGCGCTGATTATAAGTTGTGGGGAGGTACTGACCACCACTAAACAGGAAAGGGACCTTGGGGTTATCATATCTGATGACCTTAATGTGGAGGGCAGTTTGACAAAACAGTTGGTGTAGCTGGTGGGATGCTGGGGTGCATAGGAAAGATATATCCAGCAGCTGAAGGGAGGTGGTTTGCCACTGTATTGCTCATTGGTGAGAGACACCACCTGGAGCAATGTCCAATTTTTTGAGGCCGCACCTCAGAAAGGACACAGACAGCGTAGAAGCAGTCCAGAGGAGGGCAACTAAAATGGTGTTGTGGTTACATGAGAAGCCATGTGACGAGAGACTGAGGGATCTCAGCAGGTACACCCTGGAAAAGAGGAGAGTGGGAGAGGACATGATAAAGACCTACAAATACAGCACGGGGTAAATAGAGTGCAGGAAGGAAGGAAGTCTCTTTCAAATTAAAAGGAGCCACAGGACTGGGGGCATGTGATGAAGCTGGAGGGAGGGAGATCTAAGAGAGATATGAGGAAATATTTCTATACTGTAAGGGTGGTAGATGCCTAGAACAGACTGCTAGCAGAAGTGGTGGAGGTGAAAACAGTGTGGGGGGGGGGTTCATACATTTATGAGATCGATATGGGGTGTATTAGAAAATAGGCAGGGAGGAGGGAGGGTTGCCAGAGACCAGTTAGGGTCTCTGGAGACAGATTAAACAGAATATCTGGACAGACCAAGCAGTCCTTTTATGATGACAAATGGTATGCACTAATGGACATTGTGTTGCTAGACTGCTACTATGAAAAGCACCATGTTGGCCTGCTAGCTGCCTTCATTAGGTGCTAAGTACACTCTTTCACCAAGGAAGAGTGCACCTAATATATTGTATTAGTTGATGGCTCTTATTCCTGTCACTGCATCTAGTTCTGGTTTAATTCGCATGCTGTTTGTCATGAAAACTGGTTGAATGTGATACTGAAACCCTGCAGCTCCCTATCTGGTGTCCATTAGCATTTAAGTTTTAGAATAACTACTTGTGCAACTGCAATTCCCTATGTGGAGTCCATTAACATTTATGGGTTGGAGTCACTGCAACTCTCTATCTGGGGTTCATTAACACTTAACTTTTGAGTCACTGCCTTTGCCTTTTAGCATGTCCCCCCTCTGCCCACCAGCAGCCCTAGGGTTTGCACTATGGTCCCCCTCCTTCCACGAGTAGCCCTAAGGCTTGCACTCTTCTGTGTACTATGGTTGTGTAACGCCTTCCCTCTATAAGCCCCCTAGGAGTAAACAGTGGTGTGCTGTACATCTATAGACTATACCTTCTCAAACTCACTAGTTGCCTCAGGCAGCTTGCCTGATGCCACTGTCTGCTTGTAGTTAATAAATACCTCCTGTCCCTTGTCACTGACTCCACTGTGATTTTTGTTTGTGCCTCCCTCAGGATCTGCTCAGGTCACTCCTCTCATTTGTCACATTTGCCTTGCTGTTACCTGGCGACATTGAGTTTAACTTGGGACCCCCTCTGTATTCCCCAGCTTGGTCTTTGGCTAAAGGTCCTAAGTTAGTGCACATGAATACATGAAGTCTAATGGCAAACAAGGCTGAACTGGATTCCTGGGTCAGCTCAAATAACCCTGACATGCTGGATTTCACAGAGATATGTTTGAAACCTGCCATACCTGACCCTGCATATACTGTCCCTGGTTACAGTTGTGTCCTCTTGGATTGGATCTCTCCCAAGAGGGATAATGGAGTTCTGATTTATTTGAAGAGTCATCTAAACATCTCCTGCCATCTTGCCATGGTCCACCTTCCTGTCCTCCCATCCCCATGCCTTTATGTGGTGTTCACACTTGGTAATAATAATTATCTACACCTAGTGTTCATGTACAATCCCTCTTGGAATGGCTTATTGGGACTAATCGCCCTGATGGACTACCTTACCACTTTGGCTGGCTCTAAGGAGATCCTTCTCTTTGGTGACCTAAACCTTGACTGGTTGGGTGCCCAAGCAAGCAAAGTCTCTCGAAATGTGTCTCAAAATATGTAATGTTACTGATCATTACCACCCCTATCAGATCCTCCCCACAAAACTCCAAGCACTCCCTGCTGGACTGGTTCCTCAAAAACAAGTGTGATAAGATAATAATGCCTGGCACGTTACCTGATGCCATCTCAGACTACTCTCTCAGTTTTGCAGTCTGGTGGTCCCGCTCCCCAAAGCCCCCTCCCCAACTGCTCCACTTCTGCAATTTCTCAAAGATAAAACTCCTAGGAGTTCCTGTGTGAGCTGTCCAGTGTGGACTGGCCCTTCCTAACCCCTTTGTCTTCTGTAAATGAGGCACATGCAAAATTCATTGACATTTTCTCCAATGTTCAGCACAAATGTGCTCCTATAATAAAGTGTAGACTGGGGGTCTCAGCCACAAACTGGACCTCCAGTGAACTTCTAGCTCAAATGAAACATAAGGACAAACTCTGGGATAAATACAGTGCACCTCACTTGTAATAGACCCTGTTGCAACAGACAATCAGTTGTAGTGGACAAAAACTGATTTCCGAAATCTGATACCAAATCCAATGCATTTTTCTCTCATTATAATGGACAGAAGCATTGTTATAATGGGCACTATGAAACCTTTATGAACATTTGTAGTGCTTTTTTGAGAAGGGATGCAGAGCTGGTAAGAAGATTTAGCAAATGTAGAATTAAGATGGAGGAGCTAGAGGGATTAACATTTCTTACAAAATAATTCTCTGCAAGGTGCATAAACTTTTATTAGTTAATTAATTACAGCAAAGGGTAAATAATTTATATTTAAATAAAACCTTTACGGTACAATTGGCTTTGTTCTTACTGCATTACAACTCCAACATCTAGCCACTGTTCCTTTTTTTATACTCAAACTGTATTGAACTCAATGGTTACAAAGAACAATACCAAAGAACTTTATAATGGTGAAGACGAATACATACAACAATATCAGCCACTGTTCCTTGACAGTTAAACAGCTTTAAATACACACAGAGAATGCTAAAACATATCCCAAGCAGGATTCCTTTTTTAATTTAGATTTTTATTTATTTATTTTTTTTATGTCTTTTCTCCTGTATCCCCCATCCCCCGGGGCCCTGGCACACAGTCATTTGTTCGCGTGGAGGTGCACATGCACACCGGAAGTCATCTCAGCCCCTTTCTCCCACCCATACTGCCACCCCCACCCACCTACGTTACCCCACTGGACCTTCACCTGGTGGGGATGGAACTACTGGAGGAGTGAGAACCCACCCCCACCACCACCGGAAGAGGAGAGAAGCCTGGCAGCTCATTCAGTTCAGCTCATCCTGCTCCCCCATGCCAGCACCCTGATGACCTGAGGTTGTTCCCAAACCTGGGTCGCTGGCGCAGTGCAAGGTAAGGCATCCAGTGCCTCAACCCTCATCACCACTGGGCCAGCCCCAGGCAGGATTCTGAGTAATCTATGAAGTTTTATTATAGGCTCTCTTTCACTTTGAGCCCCTGCTCTCACACATAGACACACCTAACACATAGGCTCCACCTCCTTCAGATATAATGGACACAGGATATAGCAGACAAAAGTTGTGTGGACAGATGCATCTGTTACAACAGGCTTGCACTGTATAAGAAAACTGTCCTAGCCTCTAACTGGGCTATGTACAGGAAATGGAGAAATATTTGCAAATCAGGAGTTAGGTCTAGCAAAAGCTCCTTTTGACATAAACAAATTTGCTGCCTCTGCTAGAAACCATCGTAAATTACGGGATGGCATAAAAATCCCATGGGCACAAAAACAATAAATAAACCGCCACGTTCAAGATACTCATCAATGGTATAAATTATAACAACCCAGCCACAGTCACAAATGCCTTCAGCTCCAAATTCTCCGACCTCTTAGCATTCACTGAAATTGCTGATGCCAGACCTGGGACCTTGGCATCTACCACAGACCCTCCACCCTCTGCTGTGCTGTGCTCACCCTCTTTCTCCCTTTGATCTGTGAAGCAGGTGGTGGTGAAGAGACTACTACACTCTATCAGGCCTAATAACAACTCTGAGTCCAATGACCTGGAACCAAAGTTACTGAAGACTGGCACCCCTTTTGTAATGCTCCCTTTCTCAAAAATCTGAAATTTCTTCCTTTCCACTGGTGTTATCCCTGATGTCTGGAAAATTGCATAGATCACCTCAGTTTTTAAAGCAGGTGATACCAGACTCATGAACAACTATTGTCCCACTGCCATACTCTCAGTACTCCCAAAGTCCTGGAAAAGATTGTAGTGTCACAGCTAAATGACCATGCAGCCAAGTACAGTCTTCTGTATCCAGTCCAGCATAACTTTAGGAAAAACTATGGCACCTTTACAGCCCTGGCAAAACTGACATATGACATCAGCCTATCAGTGGACTCTGGACTCCAAATTAATGCATTGTTTATTGATCTCACAAAGGCATTTGATGCTGGCCCGGTGGCAAAGAGGGCTTAGGTGTCATGGGTGCCTTACCTTTTCCCACACCAGTGACCTGGATTCAGAAATGAGGCTGCATCATTGGAGGTTGCTGGGGTGGGAGAGGATTGAGCATCTGTAGGACTGCTCTCCTCTTTCTGGTATGGAGAGGCATGCAAACCCAGCCTAGGCTGCCCCCAGGTAGAGGCCTGAGGGTAGAGTAGCATCAGGGCGGCACGTAAGAGAGAGGACTGTGGGGAATGTTGGCTGAGTTCACATCCATGCAAAGTGTGACATTCCTCAGTGGCATGGAAGAAAAAGTGCAAAATTGAACATTGGGTGGGCTTAATGAAGCCCAGCCCAGCTGCCAAGGAGCCCACTCGGCTGGTGACCTGGTCCTTCTCGGATATGTTGTACTAGGGAGGAGGATGGCCCTCTATCTCTGGCCCTGCCATGAGAGGGGAACTCATGGGGGAAAACACCTGACCAGGAAAGCTCACTGAGGGAGGCGGGGGGCCAGTTCATGGGATCTGGGGACTGGGCTGATGCTGCTGCTGCTCCTCAAATGCAAAGAGGAAAACACTTAGGGAAAAAAAAAAGATTTTTGATCTGGTCAATCACTCACTCCACAAAACTGAACTCACACCCTATGGTGTCGCCCCACCTGCAACTTCCTGGTTCTCCAGCTACTTAACAAACAGAAATCAGCAAGTTTGTCTCCACTCTGCTACCTCCATTGTAGCTGAAATTACTGTTGGGGTTCTCCAGGGCTCAATCTTAGGCCCACTCTTCTCTATTTATATCAATGATCTCCCTGATGTTGTCCCCAGCTGTAGCTCACTGTTGTATGTGGGTGATCTTGTCCTGTACTATAGTGCCAGACTGTTTCCACTATCCTAAAATCCTTCTCAGATGCATTCACACACATTCAGTCTTGGCTATCTGCAAACAAGCTCTTCCTAAACAGTAAAAAGAACAAATCCATTCTCTTTGATTCCAAAGAGGGATAGCAGTGGAACTAGCAGTCCAAAGGAAGTAGGCAACAGGGAGTGGGGGAGGCACACTTAGGAAGGTGGATACTAAGGGGGTTGGTAAGGGGGAGAGGACAAGAAAGGAAAGTGGGCAGGCGAGGGGGGAGGAGAAGTGAGGATGATTCTGACATTAGGAAAGGGGGGAGTGAGTAGACAGGAGGGAAATTGACTGAGGGAGGATGTGGTTAAGCCAACTAGTGGGGATGGAGGGATGGGGGAGATGCGAAGAATGGAATGAGGATAGTAATACAGAACGGGGATGCAGAACGGGGACGTGGGTCACAAGGATGGGGAGGGGGCAGCAGCCAGGTTAGTGGTAAGCATGAGGGGGTGACCATGAAGGAGTAGGAAGGGTCATCATTTTTGGGGACTCTAGTCCGGGGGGTGAGATGGGGAGGCAAGAACACCAGAAAAGGACACATATGGGTGGATTGCTTGCCAGGCATGACAGCAGCAAATGTAAAACACTTTCTTCTAAAGTGTGTGGAGAAGGAAAGGGAGAAACCTCATATAGTGATGCACCTGGGCACAAATGACCTGGCAGGGGACACAGTTGGGAGAGGCAAGAGAGGTTCAGAGAGGTGGGGAAACTATGTGAAGAGCTAGGGATATCTGTTGCTTTCACAGAAGTTCTCCAAATACCCAGGCCAGCACAGCTAGGAAGCAGTGGATTGAGGAGTTCAACACATGGTTGGGGGCATAGTGTCAGTCCAGGGTATACAGGTTGGTGGGAGACTGGGGCACTACATGGGAGAACAAGAAAATGTATGCCCTTAACAGGCTACACTTGAGTAGAGAAGACACAGGCACCCTGAAGCAGAAGCTGGGGGAGTATATAGCTACCAAGGTTCCATTAAACTAAGGGGGGACAGAAGGTTGGATGACATAGTATATCTCCAAGACAGGAAGGCCAATTGGCCTCCCCCCCAACAAATAAGTGGGAAAGGGAAAAGGGGTACCTCAAACTTAAGAAAGGGGAGCAGTAAGAGTGGGCTAGAAAAGGGAGGGAAGGGGAAGGGAACAAATTGGAGGGTGGTTTCCCTGAATGCAAGGAGCCTAGGAAAGAAAATTGTGGAGTTACAGGCAGTGTTGTCAGAAGCAGAAGTGGACATAGCTGTCATAACTGAAACATACTCACAAGACACATCAAGGTTGGCACCTCATCACTGTCCACATTTATGAAAGAACTCCACGACAGATGTAGAAGAATAAAAGCCTTTTAATCCAAAAATAGGAAAGCCAGCCAGCAAAGCAAGGTACATGTTGCCCTTCCCCACAGATCCAAAAGTTTTCACATCACAATTACGCTTTTTCAAGGCTATGGTAGTAGGGGGTAATACACCTTAAATATACACATTTAAAAGTAAAGATTAAAGGTAAAATACCCCCAACCTTTTTTTTGTACATACAAAATAAATCATGATCTAACCCCCATATATAAAATTTTGTGCAAAATCTTATACAAGAACTATCCTATAAAGTGCAGGTATAAACACACTGGGCTGGATATTCAAACTGCGCCATTCTGTGGCGCAAGCCCTTGCGCCGCTCAAAATAGTTGCACTGGGGTGTGGCCGGGGCGATATTCAATGGAGTTGTGCTATTGAGCAACTCGTTAGAATATCACCGCCACAGTTACTGTAAGACATGCAGTGAACTTGCCACCGCAAGTGGTCAGAATGGAGCACTAAGATGCGTGGCGCAAGTTCCATTGCGCCATACACAAATTTCCGATATTCAAAAGGTGATATGCAAATGGGGCCATAATTCATGCAAGATGCAGGGGCCATTTGCATCTATTTGACCATTGCATGCCATTAGGATGCAGTGCGCCGATCCGACAACTTGCGCCTGGCGCCCTGCCAGGCAGCAGCCATTGGGAACAGCGCCCCTGCAGCCCGATCAGGAGCTTAACTGTTGTAATCCCCACCCCGACTGGCCCGATCGCGGGCAGAACTGTAATAACCCCCACTAGCCCGATGGCGGGCATTAGAGGTCAACCCCCCAAGAACAATATCCTGGTGGTCCAGAGTACTGAGAAGCCCGATCGCAGGCATTAGAGTCCCACCTAAGGTCCCAGTAGCCTGGTGATCTAGTGGCCCCCACCACCACGGAGCCCCACCACCCTGCCCCCGTCCAGCTGGCGGGCGGCAGCACCCACCTGCCTGCTGCCCTCCACCCGCCCGACTGACTGCTCGGAGGGCTACGCCCATTGGTTCAGAGCAAGAGCCAATGGCGTGCAGCCCACCTAAGTGGTCCAGATAGTGAATGAATGAATGGCTCTTGGCTCTTGCTCTGAACCAATGGGCGTGCAGCCTACTGAGCAGTCAGTCGGCGGGCGGGCGGGTGGCAGGCGGGTGGGGTGCCCCACCCGCCAGCTGATGGGGGGGAGAGCGGTTGGTGGGCCTCCATGGTGGTGGGTGGGGGGCCACTAGATCACCAGGCTACTGGGACCTTTGGGGGACTCTAATGCCCGCTGACAGCTTCACGTCCACTGGACCACCAGGGATATTGTTCTTGGGGGTTGACCTCTAATGCCCGCGATCGGGCTAGTGGGGGAGGGGGTTACTACAGTTCTGCCTGACCGGCCAGTTGGGGGTGGGGATTTCAACAGTTCTGCCCGCGATCAGGTCAGTCGGGGTGGGTGGTTACTATTATGCCTGCAATTGGGCTACAGGGCACAGGAAATAAGTGAGGGCCACCCACAGGTGGCAGCTGCTGTGTTGCTCCCCTGCAATGTGCAGCTCACCTGTGGGTGGCCCTCAACTTACCCTTTTTTTTGTTCAAAGTTGTGCAGGCGCAATTTGGGGTTGCGCCTGCACAACTTTGCACAGCCCGCTGAATACCGGGCTGTGCAGTTTATGCATGGTTCCTCCCCCTCCGGTTGAGCATGCCTTCATTAGCATTGAGCTGTTGCTCAGCATGACTTGGGGGGCGCAACTTCCTCCTGCTGAATAATGCAGAATGGCGCAATTTCGGACTTGCGCAGGCACAACCCTATTGCGCATGTCGCAACCCTTTTGAATATCCAGCCCACTGTGTTTAAATAAATCCAGTACAAAACACATCAATAAACAGTAATGAAACAATGCATAAAGAAATAACAATGTTATATATATAAAAATGCCTACCAACTATACTGTAACCATCTTACACATACAAATCTACATAAGAACTATGTTTCCATAATAAATAAAACCCATATCTATATATATATATATATATATATATATATATATTAAGAAAAAAATTGATTAACAAAATTAGAACCACACACTCCATATAACATATACATACGCATGTATATGTGTGCATACTGTAACAAGCATTTGTCAATGCTGAATGTTTGCTTGCTGGTATTAGCACTGGAAATGCAGGAGGTAGACAGATGCAGAATAGGAATGGCAGTGAAATATTGAACTTCACGCCAACCCCGCCTCATCCTGTAGAGATGGACAGACATTGGGGTAAGTGTTTGGGTCGTCACCCATGATGTTCATGCTATGTCACCTCACCCTATTCTGCAGACACTGACACGTGTTGAGGTATGTCTTGGGGTGTTTGGCTTTACAGTCACCCCATTCCATAAGGCCATATGCTGAGATGGGTACAGTATAGGAGAATGGGGTGAACTATGGGGCCGAAGAGTCCAAGGTACATCTCGATGACTGTCACTTTGGGGGGGGGCTGGGGAATGGCATGAGCAGTACAGTCAGCAATCAAAAGGCACACCCCAATGCCTGTCAGTCTGTACAGGGTGGGACGTTATGGTTAGAAACCCTAATGCCCCAGGCATTTGTTAGTATTTGCACTACAAATTTTCAACATGGCCTTTTTGTGACCCCACCTCATGAAAGCATGTGGGACCTCTTGTCATGAAGCGTGGCAGTGTGATTTTGTCAATGTGTCTTGAACTTGCCATTGTGTGCCACATGTACGAAAACACAAATCGGGCAGGATATGAAGAATGACAGCTGTACCACCCATAGGGAGATGTGAAGAGATGGCAATGTTGAAAATCTGTAGTGGGAATAGTAAAAATGCTTGCACTTCCGGGCATATGTGGAAACCGCGCAATGCATGCGCGTAACACAGTAAAAAAAATACTCTTCAATCTAGCACCCAAAGGCCTCCTCCCCTTCATCCAGACTGTCCCACACAGGAGGGCCCCTAGACACCCAACTGGCACCTCACTCCTAGTCCCCCACTGTAGAACCTCCCTAGGACAAAGGTCTTTCTGATATCAGGCTCCCCTCTGGCTAAACAGACTACCAGCCTCTATCTCCCTAGCCCCTAGTCTTGGCCAATTAAAAACTGGTCTTAAGAAATTCCTCCTTGAATCAGCTACCTGTGACTGCAACCATTGCAGTCTATAGCTCTAGCGCAGGGAGAAAAAAATCTGCAATGGTAAGGATACAATTCTTAACCTTATTCCATGACTGCATCTTCAGGTCCCACAATCACACTGTATATAATCTGACTCAGGGTTCATTTAGGACCCTCCAAATCTGTAAACCACCTGTGTCACAGCTTAGACCAAAGGACTGATTAGGATCCTGACAAAATGTTTACACACTGTACTATGTGACCTATGTATAAATTCTAGTAAATGTTATGTTTGTGCTTTCTGTACTGACATGGAGCCTTTGCAAAGGCGTCTATGACTCAAAGGATTGTAATTCTGATTCTCTTCAATAAATAAAATTTTATGGACTTTCATCATCAAATTTTCAACATAGGCATTTTATGACCTCTGCTCATGAACAGTGTCACTGTGATTTTCTTAACTTGTCCCGAACACTGATTTCCCACAGCGATTGCGCTATTCTACTCTGGAACTGCGAAAACACATTTTGGCCAGGATGTGAAAAATGGCAGCTGCACTGTTCATAAGGAGGTGCATGAAAATGGCAATTTTGAAAATCTGGAGCAAAAATATTGCAAATTAGCAAAGTTACGAGCGTGTGTAGCAACTGTGCAATGCATGCTCGTAAAACAGTCATTTTTTGGATTTTTCCCACCAAATTTGCAACATAGACTTTTTGAGAGCCCACCTCATGAACACTGGCACTGTCATTTCATTAATCAGTCCCAAAAGGTGATTCCACTCAGTGAACTCAAAATCACCTTTTGGGACCGATTAACGTCATGACAGTGGCTAAATTCATGAGGAGGGGGAGCCCCATAACCCCATATTAAAAATTTGGTTCCAAAATTCCAAAAAAATGCCTGAGATATGCAAAAAAGTTGAAAAAAACCCTATTTATGCCATTATACAGCTTACCGGCATTACCTCAGTTTGGGGTCAGCTTGAAGAGTGCAGACGTGTTCCCGATCCGCTGAAGATTGTCGCGCTGGACTCGGGAGGTAAGTAATGGGGTGAAGGGGGGTGTGAGAAGGCAGGATGTGCAGTGGATGGGCACGGGTTGTGGGAGGTGGCAGGGAGACCGCAAGGGACTGTTTTCTTTTTTACAGGTTTAAAAAAAAAATTGCAGGACTCTTTTTCTTTACAGGGGTATTGGGCATGCTGGGGTGGGCTCCCAGTGTGCCATCTGAATGTTTGGGGAGGCTGTAGCCGACGGGGGTTGATCACCCCCATCGGCACATATGGAGTGCTGGAGGGGACAAGAGCCAAGGGGATTGGGCACCCCCTCCACATAAATGGAACGTTTTGGTTGGGTGGGGGACCATTATGCTGATGGGGAGTGGGCTCCCCCATTGGCAACCTGAACTCGCGTGTGAACTGAAGTCAATGGGGATTGGGGCCCCCGTCAGGAAACAAACACTGTTGTGTGGGGGCACATGCTGCTGAGGGGGATTGGGCACCCACACGGCACTGGGGCTCAGTAATATTGTTTGTGAACACAGCGGCAAGACGCCGCCATGCTCACAAACATTATTACAGTACCAACTTTCCACCCAGCAATGACGGGTCACTCCCTCATTTTGCAGTGGAATGGCTGATGCTGCAATGATGAGGTGACCCCCGATTGCTGCTGCAAAAATGTTAGAACTTGGTGGCACTTTTGGAAGCCAGTGTCATCAGCACACTGTGCCTCCATTGGCCCACCACTGCCAAGTCCCCAAAGGTAGTGCCTCTGTTGGCTGCTACAGTGCCGTGCCTCCACAACCCGCTTCTCTCCTAAGCTGCCACATAATGTTTCTTGCTCATGTGCGCAAGCAAACATAAAAATGGAGAAAGCTGGAAGAAATCATTGAGTCCTGGAGCAACATACGATTTCATAATGTACTGCCAGTATGTTTCTCTCTGGCGTAATTTTAAATCTTAATCTCCTCCTCTAAGATTTTTAAAAACTTTTCCATAATCTGAAAACAGAAATAACGTTCCTCTCCCTGAGACAGTACATGCTGTGAAAGAGCACTTAAACCATCAGCATGAGCAATACTATGTACATGTTGCCCTAGTCTTTCTTTCTTTGAACTTTTGGGTAGTGTTTCCCACATAAAAACCAGAACATGTCTTACAGCTGGCCAAATACCTATTAGAAGTACTGCAATTTCCAAAAGTTCTAATCTAATTTCTTCCCTTTACAAAAACAGCAACTACCACATTGAAAGTTTTCTTTGGGTAAGGTGCTATTTTTACCTTTCTCTATTTCTATGAGCCCTCCACAAAAATAGCAATGCACGAAAGTATCTCTCAAATCTGTTCCCCTTCTATAAATAATCATCATGAAGAAAAGGAAAAGAGAAAGAAAAATAATAATAATAATAAAAATGCTGTATATATAAATTATGCTCTCAAATTTATCACCATTTTAGTCCACAGGCTTTTTTGTTTAATAATATAATACAAAACATTGGCATATTCTCATGGCTGAAAGCAAATTTCAACATATGGTTAAAACTCCCCCTAGGATTATTTATAGAAGGGGAACTAATTTGAGGGGTACTTTAGTGCATAGCTATTTTTGTGGAGGGCACACAGAAATAGAGAAAGATAAAAATAGCACCTTACCCAAAGGAAGCCTTTCTGGAGGAGAATGAACTCCAGGACAGCAGGCAACATGGGTTTGTCTCAGGCAGATCCTGCCAGACAAACCTGGTTGACTTGTATGACTGGGTAACAAAAGCAATAGATAGGGGCCAGGCAGTGAATGTCCTGTACTTAGACTTCAGCAAGGCCTTTGATTTGGTGCTGCATGGGAGGCTGATCAGCAAACTGGGTCACCTAGGAGTAGGGGGAAGATGGTGGAGTGCATCAGAAACTGGCTGTGGGATAGGCAGCAGATAGCGGTGGTAAGGGGGGAACTCTCATCTCCAAAAGCTGTAACAAGCAGGGTTCCACAGGGCTCAGTGCTGCATCCAGTGTTGTTTGGCATCTTTATTGCTGACCTCACAGATGGGGTCAGCAATAAGATAAGCCTATTTGCAGATGACACAATGATCGGTGCAGTGGTGGACAGCACAGAGGGATGGCTAGAGCTGCAGGAGGAAATGGATAAACTCGAGTGTTGATCAGACACTTGGCAGTTGGGTTTCAATGCAAAAAAGTGCAAGGTCATGCACATGGGAGCTAGAAACCAAAAGTTCAGCCACACACGGGGGAGGGGGGGTTACAGTTATCCACAATGGAAGAGGAGAAAGATCTTGGGGTGATGATCACAGTGCAGATGAACCACTCAGTGCAGTGCAGGAGAGCAGCAGCTAAGGCTAACAAGATGTTGGGGTGTATTGCCAGGGAAATCACCTCACAGGGGAGAGAGGTCATCCTACCTCTGTACAGGTCACTGGTCAGACCAAACCTGGAGTACTGTGTGCAGTTCTGGTGGCCCTACCTAAAGAAAGACGTAAAGTTACTGGAGGGGTCCAGTGCAGAGCCACCAGGATGATCATAAGAATGAAGGACAGACCCTATGAGGACAGACTGAGGGAGCTCAACGTGTACTCCTTGGAGGATAGGAGGGATACAGGGGATATGATCGAAATGTTCAAATATATGAGGGGTATAAACAAGGTTGGTACAGAGGGAATTTTTAGATTGAAGGGTAGGAGAAACTCTGGAGGGCACAGTCAGAGATTGGGGGGGAGGTTCAAGAGGGAGATGGGAAGACACTACTTCACAGAAAGGATGGTGGATGGGGTGGAATGCTCTACCAGAGGAGGGGGTAATGTCAAAAACAGTGGGCAGTTTTTAATAAAGGGTGGGACAGGGTCATGGGGAAGGTCACTACCAGATGGGGGGGGCAGCTGCACAGTAGAACACTGACTGCACAATCGAGCAGACTCAATAGACCCTAGGGCCTGTATCTTTTGACAAGTTTCATATGTTCTTATGTTCATAAGTTGAAATGCCATGCTACTTCCTCAAAACTCTCCATCACCTGCAAGGATAGATTCCTACTCGAGGGTGTGCGTAGTTTCAAATATTTTGGAGTATGTCTAGAACCCTCCCTTGCTTTCTCCCCCCACATCTCCTCAGTCTAAAAATCTGTAAACACTAAACTGAGCCTGGATTTTAGGATCAAACACTGCTTAGCCCGGCTGCTCAACAGTCTATATCTCAAAGTGCTTTTCTGCCAGGTCTCACAGATAGCCATCTGGCATTTCTGGGTGCGAACAAAACTGTCCTGTCTAGATAGGATACAATAAACAATAGAAACATAGAAACATAGAATTTGACGGCAGATAAGGACCGCTTGGCCCACCCAGTCTGCCCATTTCCCTACCTAATGGATAAGCTGCAGATCCTAGTTAACCAGCAGCCTACTTCTTTCTGCCCCCGTCCCCTAGAATTCCCTTATGACTGTCCCATGCATGCTTGAATTCCATCACTGTTTTTGACTCCACAACCTCCTCCGGAAGGCCGTTCCATGCATCCACAACCCTCTCTGTGAAAAAATACTTCCTTAAATTACCTCTGAGCCGACCCCCTCTATCTTCAAATTGTGCCCCTTGTTCTTGCACACCTCTTGTTTGAAAGATGCTACCCTCTTGGACTTTGTTGATTCCCTTGAGGTACTTGAAAGTTTCTATCATGTCCCCCCTCTCCCTCCTTTCCTCGAGGCTATACATATTAAGCTCCTTAAGTCTCTCTTCATATGTCTTCCGGTGCAGACCCTGCACCATTTTAGTTGCCCTCCTCTGGACAGCTTCCATCCTGTCTATGTCTTTGCGGAGATTGGGTCTCCGAGAACTGCATAATACTCCAGATGGGGTCTGACCAGCTATCTGTACAGAGGGATAATAACTTCCTGTTTTCTACTGGTGATGCCTCTCCCTATGCATCCCAGTATCCCCCGCCCTCCTTGCTGCCCTCTCACATTGCTTGCCCACCTTTAGGTCATCTGATATGACTACCCCCAGGTCCTTTCATTTTGTTGTTGTTAGTATCTCACCCCCCATTGTGTACTCTTCCCCTGGGTTTTTGTTTCCCAGGTGCATTACCTTGCACGTCTTAACATTGAATCTAAGCTGCCATACATTTGACCATTCCTCTAACCTTGCCAAGTCCCTTCTCATCCTTTCCACCCCACCTTGTGCATCAACTCTGTTGCAGATCTTTGTGTCATCTGCAAAAAGACATACTTTTCCTTCCAGTCCCTCTGCAATGTCACTTATAAAGACATTGAAGAGGACTGGTCCTATTACTGAACTTTGCGGTACCCCACTAGTAACCCCCCTTTCTTCAGAGTGGACTCCATTTACTATTACTCTCTGTGTCCTATTCTCCAGCCAATTCTTTACCCAGGCTGTCATCTTGGGACCCACTCCCAGGCTGGCTAACTTGTATATTAATCTTTTGTGTGGGACTGTGTCAAATGCCTTCCTAAAGTCTAGGTAGGCCATGTCCACACTCCCTCCCTGATCTACTACTTTGGTCACCCAGTTAAAGAAATCTATCAGATTTGTCTGGCATGACCTTCCCCTCTGTGAATCCATGCTGCCTTGGGTCCTGTGCCCCTCTGGCCTCTAGATAATCGACAATTTTTTCCTTCAGAAGTGATTCCATCATTTTCCCTACCACTGAGGTTAAACTAACAGGTCTGTAGTTTCCTGCTTCTGCCTTGCTCCCACTTTTGTGAAGGGGAATCACATCTGCCCTCCTCCAGTCCACGGGTACCACCCCATCCTCCCATGATTTGTTAAAGAGGGTAGTCAGTGGTGTCACTAGTTCTACCCTTAGTTCTTTAGAATTCTGGGATGAATCCCATCAGGCCCCATTACTTTGTCCACCTTCAGTTTTAAGAGTTATTTCAGAACCCTTTCTTCTGTAAGCAGGCTGGTATCAACTTCTGTATCCAGAGTGTTTCTACTGTTTGTTTTAGGTACCTCCCTCTTCCTTTGTAAATACTGAGCAAAAATATTTGTTTAATATCTCTGCCTTTTCACAGTCACCCTCTGCCCACCCTCCCTCCCTTTATTAAGCCTCACTATCCCTCCTTGGTCTTCCTTTGCTCCCTGAAGTACCTATAAAAGGTTTTATCCCCCTTCTTAACCGAGTTGGCTATCTTTTCCTCGGTTTGGGCCTTTGCTGTTCTGACTGCCTTCCCAGCTTCCTTTTGCTTTCACTAATACAGTTCTCCGTCCTGCTCCTTCTGTGATTCCTTGTACTTCCCGAATGCTTCCTTTTTCTCTTGAACCTTCACTGCCACCTCCTGTGAGAACCATAGTGGTTTCTTACATCATTTCGTTTTGTTTATTTGCTTCACACAAAGGCTTATTACCTCTGTGATGGCAGTTTTTATTATTCCCCATTGTTCTTCCACCCCTCCTTCCTGCCCATTTGCTAGTGCATTCCTTAGGCACTCACCCATTTAGCAAAGTCAGCCCTCAAGTCCAGTACTTTTGCCTTTGTATGACTTGACTCTATTGCTGTGTTTATTGTGAACCATACTGTTCGATGGTCGCTAGTTCCCAGATGGCTACCCTTCTACATCTTGATCCTCTCTTCATCTCCATTTGAGAGAACCAGGTCTAAGATTGCTCCCTCTTGAGTGGGCTCCAATACTAGTTGTCTAAGGCATGCCCCCTGTAGGGCATCTAGAATCAACCCACTCTTTGAAGTGGCTGCTGCAACTGCACTCCAGTTAACATCTGGCATATTCAGATCACCCATCAGCAATATCTCCCCTTTTTCTGCCATTCTAAGTATACTTTCTATCATTTCCTTGTCCATTTCCTCCCCCTGAGAAGGGGGTCTGTATACAACCCCTGTGCGGATTGTGGTTCCATTGCTGGTCTCCAAATTTACCCACAGTGCTTCTTCTCCTCCCTGTTTTCCCTTTTGTTCTGTTGCTTTGATTCCTTCCCTTATGTAAAGAGCTACTCCTCCTCCTCTTTTACCCTCCCTGTCCCTCCTGTAGATAGTGTATCCTGGTATGTTTACGTCCCAGTCATGGTTTTGTGTGTACCATGTTTCTGTGACTGCCATGATAACCAGATGTTCCTCCTCCATCAAGGCTACTAATTCAGGAAGCTTGTTACTCATGTCATTTTGCCTTTTGGCCTCCAAGAAGCTCACACTTCACTGCTTCCTCTACACTGATCTTGGCTGGCCTTTCCTTGTTGCCTAACCATCTCTTTCTTTGTGCCATTTTGTGGACAAACTCCTTCGAGCAGGCTCCTCATGTTCCCTAGCAAGCTATTTGCAGCACATATCCCCTACTTACTTGGTAAGGTCCGTGGACTCCCAGCCTCTCATTAAGCATCAGTGCTCCAACGGCCTAGGAAAGCTGGCTTTTGCAGTCTATGCCCCCATCTACTGGACTCCTTTTTCCCTAAGTTACACCTCTCTCACAGCCACTCAATCTTCTGCAAGACCTTAAAAGTATCACTGTGTCTACCCAGTATTTGCTCCTGCTAGAAACCAAAGGACTGGTTGCCCTACTGCAGCATTGAGAAATTCTCTGCTCAAATCTTTGATGTGTACTACTTATATGCTATGGGTTATTGATCTCTGTATGTTGTACATGCACCCCCAATGTTGATAACATCAATTTCTCTATGTTCTGTACCATATTCCTTTTTAGGTGGCACATTTCTGCTACAGTATTTTGGTTACAATACTGCTTATTATGATGCCATTTAATTATAACCAGAACTGATGATGTTTGCTCTCAAAATATGTATGCTGTTGATGTATATTTTTCTTGCTGTTAGTCAGTAACTCTCCCAGGTCATGTCTGAAAGGTAAGTGTAAATGTACCTAGTGTGTTTTATCTTGTATCACAAAACTAATAAATAAATGTTTCTGTGTTTCTAAGAGTGGCAGCAGGGAGAAGCATAACAATTATAAGCCAGTCAGTCAAACTTCAGTGGTGGGAGAATAAATGGAAACCCTACTGAAGAAAAGGCTCGTTAAGCATCTAGAATTCACTGGGCTGCAGGACCACAGGAAACATGGATTCATGGGGGGAAGCCCATGCCAAATGAATCTGATAGATTTATTTGACTAGGTGACCAAGGAAATAGATCAGGAGAGCCTAGTGGACATAACCTATTTGGGCTTCAAAAAGGCCTTCAACACTGTGAAACATAGAAACATAGACTTTGACGGCAGATAAGGACCATTTGGCCCACCCAGTCTGCCCATTCCCCTACCTATTGGATAAGCTGCAGATTCTAGTTAACCAACTGCCTACTTCCTGCAACCCCCCACTATAATTGCCTTATGTCTGTCCCATGGATGTTTGAATTCCCCCGCTGTTTTAGACCCCACAACCTCTCCAGGAAGGCGGTTCCATACGTCCACCACTCTCTCCGTGAAAATAATTTCCTCACATTACCCCTGAGCCGTCCCCCCTCTAACTTTAAATTGTGCCCCTTGTTCTTACACATCTCTTTTTCTGAAAGATGCTACCCTCCTGGACTTTGTTGATTCCACTGAGGTACTTAAAAGTTTCTATCATGTCCCACCCCCCGTCCCTCCTTAAATCAAGGGTATACATATTAAGCTCTCTCAGTCTCTCGTCATATGGTTTCTGATGTAGACCCTGCATCATTTTAGTTGCCCTCCTCTGGACTGATTCCATCCTGTCTATGTCCTTGCGTAGATGAGGTCTCCAAACTGCCGCAGTACTCCAGATGGGGTCTCACCAACTGTCTGTATAGAGGATAACCACTTCCCTTTTTCTACTTGTGATGCCCTCCTATGCATCCCAGTATCCCCTGGCTCTCCTTACTGACTTCTCACATTGCTTACCCACCCTTCGGTCATCTGATATGACTACACCCAGATCCCTTTCCGTTATTGTTGCCGTTAGTACCTCCCCTGCTATTGTGTACTCTTCTCCTGGATTTTTATTTCCCAGGTGCATTACTTTGCACTTCTTTGCATTGAATCTAAGTTGCCATATGTCTGACCATTCCTCCAACTTTGCCAAGTCCCTTCTCATCCTTTCTACCCCCCACCTTGTGTATCAACTCTGTTACAGATCTTTGTGTCATCTGCAAAGAGGCATACCTTTCCTTCCAGACCCTCTGCAATGTCACCTATAAAGATGTTAAAGAGGACTGGACCCAGTACTGAGCCCTGAGGTACTCCACTAGTAACTCCCCTTTCTTCAGAATGTGTTCCATTCACTATTACCTTCTGTGTTTTGTTGTGCAGCCAGTTTGCTACCCAGGCTACCACCCTGGGACCCACTCCCAAGCTGGCTAACTTGATTATTAATCTTTTGTGTGGGACTGTGTCAAATGCACAGGAACCTGATGTGGAAGTTGACCAGCTTAGGAGTGGGATCCAGACTGGTAAACTGGGTTCAAAACTGGTTAACGGATAGGAGACAGAGGGTGGTGGATAATGGCACTCACTCTTTATTTTAACACTTTTTCTGCCTACAGCGGAGCTGATCCCCACAATCCCCGGCCACCGTTGCCTGCACCCCCCAACCCAGTCGTGCACGTGGGCCACACTTGAACCCACAGAACCAGGGATGGGTCACATCATGCCATGCCCTGGACAGGTGCCTCTCTCGGGTCCGGGGATTTGGGGTGCTGCCATGAGCAGCCGAGATCACCCCCAATATTTTCCTCCATTAACTTCCTCTTCAGAGTGCGGATGTGCAATGATGTCAGGCACAACGTGCTGACAACCACCATGCTCTGCCCCATACTGTCCCCACTCTAGTAGTGCCCCCAGTCATCACCAGGGGCCACTACAGAGTGGTGAAACCCTGGATCCCTCCCCGGGATAGGAGAGCAGTCCACTGGATGCTTGATCCTATCCCTCCCCTGCCAGTCCCTGATGACTCGAACTCATGTCCGAACCCAGGTCACCAGTGTGGCACGAGGTGTGGCATCCAGAGCATCAACCCTCAGTGCCATCAGGCCATGGCACTCACTTTTAGAATGGGAGAGTGACCAGTGGTGTACCATGGGGTTCGGTACTGAGACCAGTCCTTTTCAATGTCTTCACAGGGGATATTGAGAAGAACTGGAGGGGAAGATATGCCTATTCACAGATTACACCAAACTCTGCAATAGTGTGGACACTCAGGAGGGGGTGTAATTAATGCATAATAATCTAGGGAAACTTGAGGAGTGGTCATATACATGACAGTTGGAGTTCAATGCCAAAAAGTGCAAAATTATGCACCTAGGACTTAGGAATCTCAGTGCTGAGTATAGGGTGGGGTAGGTACTGACTGTCACTAGGCAAGAAAGGGACCTTGTGGTTATTGTATCAGAGGACCTCAAGCTGCCAGTATAGTGTGCCAAGGTTTCTGGCAAGGTGAATGGGATGCTGGGGTACATAGGAAGGGTTATGTCCAGAATGAGGAGGGAGGTATTGCTGCCACTGTAATACTCCTTGGTACACCCACACCTGGAATACTTCATCCAGTTTATGAGACAGCACATCAGAAAGGACATAGACAGGGTGGAGGCAGTCCGAAGGAGGACAACTAAAATGGTGCAGGATTTACAAGGGAATTCCTAGGAAGAGAAAGAGAGAGACTGTGTTATCTCAATGTGTATATCCTGGAAGACAGGAAAGAGAGGTGATATGACTGAGACCTGCAAGTACCTCACAGGGATGAACAATGTGTAGGAAGGGAACCTCTTCCAAATAAGGATGAGTACTAGGACTAAGGGGCATGCAATGAAGCTGGGGAGAGTTCAAGACAGATGTGAGAAAATATTTCTTCACTGAAAAGATAGTAGATGGTAGGGTTGTTCATATTTCAAATGGCGAATTTGGAATCACTGGATTTTGATCCATTTTTAAGATTTCTTTTTTGGTATTATTTATGGTCAGAACAACGAATTCTAAAAAAAACATTTTTGGATGCAGAATCAGAAACTGAATTTTGATTCCGTATCTGAATGTACTTCTGTTAAAAGAAAAAGCTGTCCCCAGCATCTGTACTGCTGGTCCTGACTCAGTTGGTCAGTCCAGGCATCTGGGATGTTGTTACCTTTTTCAGTCTGGTTCCATAGGGTGCCAACAGTGCCACAAGCTTGCACCCCACCCAGTCCATAAAAAATGCCTCCCCCAAGTCTCCAGTCTCCAAGGCAAGGTGCCAAGAAGGGAGACTCCACCTTCCCAATATCTGGAGACTCGCTAGCAGTGCCTAGTACCCTTAGACTGACAGACACAGTAGTCTGGCTCCATCTTACTCCCTTCCTAATGAAACAGCTCTGAGACTGAGTATCCAGACCCCAGCAAAGAAACTCTTAGTTCACTATGTTTTAGAGTAATTTAATAATCTTTCTACTCAGCTCAAACAGTAAACCATGTTCTCCCCTATCCCATTGTTCATAATTCTACTACTGAATCCATCCTGAGCACTCCCAGAAACCCTTAAGTCTCTCTCAATGAACTTAGGTGGCAGACCTACAAGAAGCCATTGGAGTTGCTCTACCCAGGTGCAATAAGGCTTGGGATTGGGTAGAGCTATTCCCAGGGCTTCTTGTAGGTCAGACACCTAAGGTCACTGGGGAAGGTTAGAGGGCTCGTGGGAGTAGTTGGGACAGGCTCACTAGTAGAATTACCAATGATGAGGTAGAGGAGAATGTGGTCTACCATCTGAGCTAAGGAGGAAGATTATTCATTTACTCTGAAAGGTACTAAACTAAGAGCTTATTTGCTGGGGGGAGGGTTGGAGACTCAGTTTCATAGTCATCTCATTGGGACAGGTGTAGGAGGGGTTGGAGAACTGTGGGATTGATCTAACGGTGCAGGACACAGTGAGGGAGTCTCCAGATATTAGGGGATGGGGTGCTCCTTTCTGGACACATGACCTTGGACAGTGAGGACTTTGGGGGGAGCGTTTTTTGTGAATTGGGTGGCAGTGCTTGTTGGCACTGGTGCTGGAGGAGGAGCAATATGGAGGCCAAGCTGGGCTGTCATCTGCAAGGGCTCTGAGGGGAGCCTAATATTTCCTGTTTTTCTTGTTTTTTATGCTTACCTCCTTTTTATTTTTCTTCATCTAGGAGAATCCCAAACTCTGTGACTGCTTGCTGCATCCAGAGGGCTCGAGTCTTAAACATGTCTAGGACTGGCTCAAGCTGTGGCAAACAGCAGCTTGCATCAAAGTGGGGTGCGTCAGGGACCCTGCACCAGATTCTGGTACAAGAGCAGTCCCGGTGCGTAAGTCAGCATGCTTGCAGCAACCCCTCCAGTGTGGCAAACACCTGGCGTATGGGAAGGGTCTGCCACAGGCCCCTTGTGGCAAATGCAAGTGGTCCTCCCATCTCCGATCCTCAAGTACAGTACAGAAGACCCCTATCCTGGTGGTCTAGTGACCCCTGTCATCAAGGCACAGGTCAGGAAGCATAGGAAAACCAGGAGCAGTTGTAAAATTCAAACAAAAGATTTATTAACAGTAAAATAAAAAATTAAAAAAAATGTTCAGTATAACTATTTACAAAGGCAGTATGAACAGAGAAAGTTCATCTGGGTTTCTTCTCAATTTCCAATCTTAGTCTCTGTGTTTCTCCCTTGCAAGAAATTGCAGCTCTGTGTTTACGTCTTTGCAAGCCCCGCTCATTAAGAAAACAACATGCTTCTCACAAAGTATTCTTGTAAGTTTCAACATGTTCAGCAAAAAGAACATTGTGACTCAGAACTAATTCATGCTTACAGCTTCTCAGAGAGTTCCAAACAGCTTTTTGCAATCATTTCAACAGTAAAACTGTATGCATTTCTAAACAAAGGATCCCAGTATCAGTTACATTTCCACATAATGATTCACATAAATTTTTATACCAGCAGATATGCAAGGGGGTAGAAAAGACAGAACAGCAAGAGAAGGTAGAGAAATAGCGAGAGACAGAGAACTGCAAGACCATCAAGGTGATCAAGTCCTAGGTCTCATGAGAAAATGTGGCTGCACAACCAGAGAAGAGACAGAAAAGGAGAGAATAGAAAAGATCCTTACATTTAAACTCTTTTTCCAGAAAAACTGGGCTAGGGCATTATTTAACCCTGTCACATACCCCCCTCCTTAACAGGGAACCTGTTTTGCAAAAACTGGTTTCCAAAACTTTTTTTTAAATTCTTCTTTAACATGACAGTAGCTTAAAATCTTTATAGTTCAGTGCATGTGCAGCATTTCAAACAGAGAAGTTTCAACTCACACATTTTTTTCAACCTTCAGAATTCTCAATTCCTGATCCATATCTAGACAGAAAATCAGCATTGACATTCTCTTTCTCAGATTTGTGTATCATGTTAAATTTAAATGACTGTAGTGCCAGGTACCATTGTGTGATTCAAGCATTTTTATCCTTCATTTGGTTAAGCCAATAGAGAGGATTGTGATCAGTTACAAGCACAAAGTCAGCTCCTAGTAGGTAAAACTTAAGGGATTCCATTGCCCACTTTGCTGTAATACATTCCTTTTCAATGGTGGAGTACCTTTTCTCTCTGTTGTGCAATTTCCTTCTTCTGTATACAATAGGATGTTCTTTCCCATCTAGATGCTGACTCAAGACTGCACCAAGGCCTAGCTCTGATGCATCTGTTTGTAAAGAATATGGTTTCTCAAAGTCTGGGCTTCTTAAAATAGGGACTGAACATAATGCAGCCTTAATGGCCCAAAAAGCTTCATCATACTCTGGCATCCATTTCACATTATTTGGGAACCATTTATTTGTGAGTTCAGTGAGTGGAGTAGCTAACTCTGCAAAGTTGGGAACAAATCTCCAATAATAACCAGCCAGCCCTAAAAATGACCGGACATGTTTCTTGGTTTTGGGGACAGGGCTGTAAGCTACAGCTTCTATCTAGGAAACCTCTGGCTTGACTTCTCCATTTCCAAAAACATAGCCCAAATATTTGGTTTCCTGCATGCCCAATGCACACTTGGTAGGATTAATTGTCAGACTTGCCTTTTTGATTGATTGGATAACTGCTTGTAGGTGTTCCAAATGACTTTTCCAGTCTGGACTATACACCACAACATCATCTAGGTATGCAGCACAATAACCAGAGTGAGAGGATAAAATTACATCCATGTACTGCTGGAATGTAGAGGCAGCTCAATGTAAACCAAACAGCATGGTGGTAAATTAATAGAAACCTATAGGTGTGGCAAATGCAGTTTTGTCTCTGGTTTCTTTAGCTAGGGGGGATTTGCCAGTAACCCTTGGTGAGATCAAGGGTACTGATATGTTTGGCACTTCCCAGTTTGTCCACCAAATCATTTATTCTGGGCATTGGATAACTGTCAAATTCTGACACTTGATTATATTTCCTAAAATCAAGGCATATTCTTACACCCCCCCTAATTTTTTGTTTACAATTACCATTGGTGATGACCAAGCACTTCTCGACTCTTCTATGATACCCAGTTCTTTCATTTTTTGTTTTTTCTTAACCATGTCAGCTCTCAACCACTCTGGTAATCTGTATGTGTTTTGTTTAATTGGGCAAGCAATCTTTGTCACTATTACATGTTCGACACCTTTAGCTTGGCCTGGCACTGTGGTAAAAGTACTGCTAAATGTTTTTAGCAAGTTACAAATTTCTGCAGTTTGTTCAGAGGTTAAGGAAACATTTACCTTTACAACATCAGCAGTTCCAGTTTGTTCCAGTCTCTCATAAACTACATCAATATCATGTTTATCAGTTTCTGGTAAAACTAGTAACACAACTTTTGGTGTTTTTTCAACCCATTTCTTGAGGAGGTTAGCATGGTATATCTCAGTAGGATTTTTTCTGTTAATGGTCTCAATCTCATAGTTAACTGTGCCAGTACATCTAAAAACCTTATAAGACCCTTGCCACTTCATTAACAGTGTATTTTCTATAGTGGGTAACAGTAGCAAGACCTTTTCACCTGGCTCAAAACCTTTTTCTTTTACCCCATGGTCATAATTCACCTTCTGCTGGTTTTAGGCCTCTTCCTGATTATTATGGGTGATTTTAACATATTTTGTCAGCTTCTTTCTCTGGGCACACATATAAGATGTAATAGATTGTTTCTGATGGGGGTTATCTTCCCAGGTTTCTTTTATTACATCTAGTGGCCCTCCATGTAGTCTACCATACAGAATTTCAAATGGTGAAAAACCTGTCGATGCCTGTGGCACTTCTCTGTAAGCAAAAAGCAGGTAAGGTAAGTACTGGTCCCACTCTTTCCCTTCCCCTTTTACAAACCTTTTTAACATACTTTAGGGTTTGATTAAAACACTCAACAAGACCATTTGTCTGAGGGTGATAAGGGGAGGTTCTTATGGCAGTGATACCTAGTAGTCGGTACAGCTTCTTCAGTAATTCAGCAACAAAATTACTACCCTGATCGGTAATAATCTCTTTAGGGATACCCACTCTGCTGAAAATTTTGGCAAGCTCTGCTGCCACTTTTGGAGCTGTGACAATATGTATTGGAATTGCCTCCGGGTATCATAGAAACATAGAAACATAGACTTTGATGGCAGATAAGGACCGCTTGGCCCACCTAGTCTGCACATTTCCCTACCTACAGGACAAGCTGCAGATCCTAGTTAACCAACAGCCAATTTCTTCTTACCCACCACAAGAATTGCCTTATGTCTGTCCCATGCATTCTTGAATTCTCCCACAGTTTTAGACCCCACAACCTCCTCAGGAAGTCTGTTCCATACATCCACCACCCTCTCTGTGAAAAAAATACTTCTTCACATTGCCCCTGAGCTGTCCCCCTCTATCTTCAAATTGTGTCCACTTGTTTTTGTACATCTCTTTTTCTGAAAGATGCTACCCTCTTGGACTTTGTTGACTTCACTGAGGTACTTAAAAGTTTCTATCATGTCCCCCCTCTCCCTCCTTTCCTCAAGGATATACATATTAAGCTCCATAAGTCTCTCCTCGTATGGCTTCTCTTGCAGACCATGCACCATTTTAGTTGCCCTCCCCTGGATTGCCTCCATCTTGTCTATGTCCTTGCAGAGATGGGGTCTCCAGAACTGGATGCAGTACTCCAGATGGGGTCTCACCAACGGTCTGTACAAATGGATAACAATTTCCTGTTTTCTGCTGGTGATGCCTCTCCCTATACATCCCAGTAACTCCCCAGCCCTCCCTACTGACTTCTCACATTGCTTGCTAACCTTAAGGTCATCTGATATGATTACCCCCAGGTCCCTTTCCATTTTTGTTGTTGTTACTACCTCCCCCGCATTGTGTATCGAGTAGCACAGTCACATACTACCATAATTAATTGATTACCCTGTTTACTTTTATCTAAGGGGCCAACCACACCCATTGCAATTCTCTCAAAAGACACATCTATCAAGAGTAGAGGCAGCAGGGGCACCTTGCATTTTTTAGTGACTGGGGCTACTTTCTGGCACTCAGCACAAGAACTGCAATAGGTAGCAACATCTTCATGAATTCCAGGCCAGTAAAATCTGTACAGCAATCTGGCAAGGGTGCGATCCTCCCAGTGACCAGCCATAGGACTATAATGTGCTACCTATAACAACTCAGATCTATACTTTTGTGGTATAACCAATTGTTCTATCGGGTCCTGTGTCTGAGGTTTAACCCAAACTCTGTACAGTAGCCCATTACATTTTTTAAACATAGGTTCACCCTGTTTGGTTTCACCCCCAGCTGCTTAAAATAACCTTGGAGAGAAACATTGTTAGCTTGTCCTGAAACAAAGTCATAATCAGTTATCAGTTTAGTTTCAGCATTTTGTTATGTTAACCCCTTATGTCCATCAGTCTTTTGCTGCCACTGTTTCTTCAGGCGTTGTCTTTCTTTCCTGGATTTCTGGATCTTGGAGTTGTGCTCAAACAAGTCAGAATCAAAATCAGTGAAAAGGAAAAAGAGTCCCCATCATCTGAGATTTTCTTTGCTTAAGCTCTTGTCACCACTGCTGCTGAAACTGCAGGGTTCAGTTCCTCTGAGATTAACAAAGTAAATTGTGGAAAGTAATTTCCAGTAATTACAGGTACTGGTAACTTGGGTACTACCCCCACTTTCATTTGGTGCGACAAATCCTTAATAGAGTGGGCACTTCACGTTGCCACTCCGCTACATGGGGTGGGCAATGCAAACTGCTCACTCTGCCTTGTCATTACCACTTCACGTTAAGGCAGAATGGCATTGTGAAGTAAGGCGAAGTCATTGTTTTTAATGGACTTCGTGTTCCTCATTATAATTCTAAGTGATCCACTTGGTGTTTCAGGTTTGGCAGCCCCCCACACACATCACATGGCTTGCAGTACTGTAAGTCACATGCTCTTTAGCTAGGCAGGAAGAAAGTGAGTCATACAAGAAGACACTTTTACTTTCTCCTGTGCAGACAGAGAGAAGAGAGAGAGAGAGAGAGAAAGAGAGAAAGGAGTGTGTTTTGTGACTGCTGATACTTTGACATCAGAATGAGGAGGAGATTTAAACTTTGATTTAGACCCAAGAGCTTTTTTAAAAGCTACATTTTTTTGTCTTTTCTGTCTGTACTCTTTTTTACTTAATTTGTTCTTTCTGTAAATTTTATTTTTCTTACATAGAGGGACATCAGTTGCAAATTATGTCCATGCTGGAACTGCTGCTGGATCACCATGGGATCCCACATTAGTTTTTTTTCCCTCACACCATGTGCCCCCCCCACATCTTCCTTACTGTGTTATAAAATGTATTCCTCCACCATCCCTGACCCTTGTATGTAATTATGCCCTTTTTTTGTTGTCTTCCATATGTATTCTGAGCAGTGGAAGTATACTGTGCTAAACTGCATGGGTGCAGTTTTCTTTCCAGTCTGTGTATGTACTGCAGACAGTGTCCAACTCCCTGACTTAAAAACACTTATTAATATTAATGAGTACTATGGTGGGGTGGAGAAGCCTGGAGAGATACTACAAAACAGGCTTACGATACATCCAAGTAACTAGTAAAAATATTAATGTTGTGATTTATGATGTAATTGTAAATCATGATTTGTGACTGCATTTGTGACCGTGATGATAAAGAAATGCAAATGCCTACGGCTGTACTTCCCCGGGCCCCAATGAGGTGTGGCACAAAACTCCCTGACTTAAAAACACTTATTAATGAGTACAATGGTGGGGTGGTGAAGCATGGAGAGATACTACAAAACAGGCTTACAATACATCCAAGTAACTAGTAGAAAAATGACTGTTGTGATTCGTGATGTGATCATAAATTGTAATTTGTGACTGCATTTGTGACCGTGATGATGAAGAACGTGATTTGTATCAAGAGTGACTCCTGATGATGGTCCTGACTTAAAAATGCATATTAATGAGTACAATGTTCATGCAGAATTATGCTCCACACCTGTCCAGTACTCTGAAGGGAAGCCAAAGAAACAACCGTGACTTAAGTTAGAGATGGAGATTGGGCGTTAAAGAGATGCAAATGCACAGACAGATTAAGAGTGCACTGTGCACTGAAGAGATGCAGGTGCAAAGGCACAACACCTAACCAGTGCTCACCATCAGAAATTCAAATCTGGAAAAGAATATCTTTGCCGGTTGGGGCGGGCCGCGGAGGGGGGCAGTGTACTGCACTCCTGCAGTAAGAGTCACTAGTACGAGTACCAGTAAAGATACCACAAAGAAGTACAAAAAATTACACAGCTGCAGTGGATAGCAGGTTCACATTGCTGAAATTATGTGGCACAATAAAAGGTGTCTGATTTGATGACACACATCACACACATACTCACACACACACACTAGGTAATGCATAGCAAATTGAAAACTTCAGTAATATAACCACATATTTTAAACAAATTAAAATTATGCAGTGCTGCACCACAACAATCAGCAAAAAATTGGCAAGAATTATTAAAAATATTAGTGTGTGTACATGAACACAGTTATACAAGAAAAATATCACCAAAACAGAAAGCACTGTCTTTTTCTCCGAGTTAATCTACCTACACCACAGATATGCCCTTCCCCCAAAGCACACTTCCACTGTCTCTCAGTACACAGACTGAATGTTGTACATTAACATTCAAAATACACACACAAACAATAAACGCTTAATGATATGAGCACAGGAGGGTTTCCTATAATCGATGAACTAAAGTTTCAGCAAAAAAAATGACTCAAAAAGGCTTTTTTAACAGCTTTTAGAAGGTTTGAATCACAGAGAGTTCTCATAGCAGATTTTCTCCTACAGCTTCCTACATACACTATCCCAAATTGAGGCTGTGCAGAACAATCTAGAGCCAATGTGACCTGAAATCCCATGAATCACTGCAAAATTCACCTTTGGAGTTTAAAAGCAAGGTGAAGTAAGGTGAAATACATTGATTTCAATGAACTTCACCTTAAGAATTAGTGGAGTAGTGGTTTGGGAAGGCGAATGCACAAAGTCATTATTTTCAATGGACTTCATTACCCATTAATAATCGAATACTCCACTTCGCATTGCGAATCTTGCTAATTTGCTTTCACCCGTGTTCCATCATGCAGAGCGAATTGGGGCCACTTCGCCCATCTCTAACCCTTAATGGTCAGAGTCACTTGATTGGTGGGATAGTATTGAGAGTCCCCATGGATGCAAATTACACTAGTACCTGCTCCTTTTGGACACTGTTTTCCCAGTACTTCAGTATGTACTAGGGTCTGTTTGCTTCCCAAATCTATAAGTCCCTTTACAGTCTTATCTCCCATCTTCACATCTGTTAAGTACTTGTCCCAAATTGCTAAGGACAAATCTGCTCCAGTGTCACTCTTCTTATGGCAATTTCTTGCAATATGATCTGGTTCATTACAGTTATGGCAAATAACATCTTTGGGCACAGATTTGTTAACCCCACCAGAGTTCTTAGGCTTGGAGCTTAAATGGAAAAAAGAGTGTCTTACCAGTGCTTGGCTGCAAACCTCACTGCTGTGGTGTCTGTCTGGCCATTTGGTAGTCTTTGATCAAAGAAACAGCCTTTTCCCCACTTTCTGGTCGGGTGTTCTTTCACCCAAAGCTGAACATCTTTAGCCAAAATGTTGATGAATTGTTCCATTTCAAATGTGTCTATGATCTGTGTGACTGTTTTTCCCTCAGGTTGGAGCCATTTTATCAGGAGTTCTCTGAGTTTGGTGAAGGCTTCATGAGGATTGTCGACTGTGTTGTACTCCAGAGATCAAAATCTCTGCCTGTAGGTCTCTCCTGAGGGTGCCATATCTTTTCAGGATTTCACTTTTCACCAGGTCATAGTTTTCTGACTGTGCAGTGTCCATACTGCTGCAGACAGGTTGGACTTTCCGTGTCAGGTAAGGTACCAGTCTGACTGCCAAACCCATGCTGCTTGCTGTCATGAAGCCCATTATTCTCTAATTAAGTCATGAGTCTTTCCTTCACAGTGGTCTCCATCAATTTTCTCATGATGGAGGTGAGGCTTACTAATCTATAATACAGTTGTCTGGATCCTCCTTGTTCCCTCTCCCAATGATTGTGGAGTTGGACTACTTCTGCAGCTCTTCATACCCTGGTACTATCCCTGATTCCAGTAAGTTGTTAAATAGCTGTGACAAGAGCCCTGCCAACTAGAAGCAAGTTCCCTAGGTACCCTTGGGTGCAGGCCAGCTGGGCCCAGGGCCATGTCCATCCTGAGGACCACTAACCCTTTCTCTACACATTTAGTCATGATCACCACCCTCTTCCCCATTTCATGTGTCCTACATCTGACTGCCATTAATCTGCTTTGCAATACAGTTCCATAGTCCTCTACACTGAACAGTGAGTAGAAGTAATTGCTCAAGACATTAGTCTTCTGCTCATCATTTTGCCGCCACCCTCCCCCAAGCTTACCTAAAAATCCCTCCTCTAGCCTTTATTTTCTCCTGAATGTATCTATTTCTCCCTTTCCCCTCCATTCATACCCTCAGTGATATGCAGCTCTGTGCCTTCACCATATTTACCACCATCTTCACCTCCTTTTACTCTGCCCAATATTCCTCCCTTTTCTTCATCCCTTAGGAAACCTTATACCTAATGAAGGCCTTCCTTTATGTCCTTGCAGCTTCCACCATGTTATGAGAGAACCAAAGAGGTCTCTTATACTTGTTCCTTTCTGCAACCTTCTTAGTGCAAGAGTCTGTTGCCTCCAGAATGGCCCCTTGATCATTCCCCACTTTTCCTCTACTCCCTTGATCTCGACAACCCCCACAAAGTTTCTGTGACCTTTTCTCTCATCCGGGTAAAATCTTCCCATTTGAGCTCCAGAACCACCTCCATCAGGGGATGAACAGAGTTCCCCAAAGTGATCTAAAACCACATGCATAAGGAGATTGCTGGATTCCAGTGGTTCCCTGACTGCCACCCCATTCACCATATCCGAGTTGGTGATTACCTGGTTGAGACGTATGTCCTGCCATGTGGATTTGCTAACCAGCTGTACCAGCAGACAATCCTGGGTAACTTAACTGCTGGAGCTCCTTGTCATCTGTATATTCCAGGCAATGTCCAGCAGATTCAGATGCCCTAAAATTACTAGGTCTCCTTTTGCTAATCCTCTCCTAATTTCTTCACTTAATTTCCTATCTTCTTCCTTAATTTGCCCTGGTGGTCTACAGACTACTTTCATCTTAACCTTTTTACCAGCAGTTATGCTTAGTTGTACCCAAATCAACTAGCTCCCCTTCCTTCCTTCTTGATGGTCCTGCTTTCCATAGCTTCAATACCCTCCCTAATGTAGAGGGCTACACCACTCCCTTTACCCCTGCCACGTCCCTCCTGCACAGGGTGTACCCTTGAACTATCATGTCCCAATTGTTGTTCCCTGTGGCCCATGTCTCTGTGATGGCTATCAAAGCTAACTCAGCCTCATCCACTATTGCCTTTAGATCATTGATCTTATTATTCAGGCTCCTGGCATTCAGGCTGGCCCCCTTCCACCCCATTATTCTCTTTCCAATTGTCTGTTTCCAGCTCCTTGCCCTCTGCAACCTTCCTATTCCACCCTTTTCTCTCTCCCAGCTATCTGAATTATTGTGACCCCTAACGTCCCCCTACCTTCCTAAATTTTTTGGTCCCTGCTGCTTCCAACATTGACACCCCTAGTCTCCTTTCCATTATTGGGTAGGGGGGTCATCTCTGCTAGGTAATACCTGTCCTCTTCCTGTTCTAGAGAATTCAGCTTCTCTCTCCCTCTTCTTTAGTTTAAAAGATGACCCACAAAAAACTTCAAACATCTGCCATAGCCACATTGTACCCTCCCCATCCACACTAAAACCTCAAATAACAGTATCTAAAGCAAAATGGTACCAGGTCAATATGCTGCTGCAAGAATAGTGCGACAAGAACTGTGCTGTGTAAAGTGCGAAAACATCTAGAGTGACAGGGGTATAATAGTGGTAGTGAATTACTGCTACCCATGTTGCTGTGTGGTGAAACTAGCAAGGGACCAAGTTGTTGTTGGTGTGGTGCCTGGTCGAGCCGCTCCCTTAGTGGAGTGCCTAAGGTACCAGCACACAGCAGCGTTGGAAACCTGAGACCACAGTTCGGTTTCCCCCAGGTCTTCTGGTGTTGCAATATTTTATTTTGGTCGAAAAGGAATTTTCCCCTTCCCGAGTTTCTCCCTATTCTCGAAGTCCACATCCCATTGAAGTTGATTATTTTAAGTCTGAGCGGGTGTGGGGGGTGAAGTCCTCCATGTCAGGGGGGTATCCCGTGTACAAGGCCACCATGACTGAGCACTTTGAAAAAGGGCAACTCAGTCACAGCACCTGTGCACAGAGCTACCTGGCAGAGGGGGCAACCAGATAGGGGAGTAGGCGAATATAGTGACGGGATGTTGCTATGTATTCACACGCATGGGGGAATGGGGAGGGACCACACTGTGCGATGGGGTGAAAGGGAGGGAGTGTTTGTGGGGTTTAGTGTGGTGCTGGGCTGCCGAGCTGGCCATGTGGTGTGGTGGGTTGGTGGCAGGCTGGGTTGGGAGAGTGCCAGTTCAGTTCTGGGCAAGCTTGTGTTTTTAGCGCCAGGTCAGAGTTTTTTTTGTTTTTTTTTTAGTTTTGCATCCCTTCCCCCAGATGCACCCCCTGGAGCTGAGAATCCTTTAGTGGGGAAGTACGGTGGGCACCCCCCCCCCACATAAAATAAAGAAACCTAAATCTCAGGTGCCCTCTTGCTGTTCGCCATGAATGTACATCAACAAAATTCATTTTCAGCGATGTACACTCGCCCCAAACAGCGATCACTGTTCCGCGATCGCCACTATCACATGGAACCTCGGGGGATGGTTGGCGGGCAGTACCCCCCAACAAAAACAAAAAGTCCCATTATTTCCCATGGTGTGCATTTTTTTTTTGTATGGACGGTGTTTTATCCAATGTTATGTCAGAGAATGGCATTTTGCATGCAGCACTGATTGCTCAGCTGTCTTTGTTCATGGGGTTTTGACCATGTGCCATGCAAAACACACCCAAAAACACTGAAAAAATAGCAGCACCAGGTGCTAGGCACTCAAAAGAGGCTAATTTAGAAATCAGTATTGGGCTTCAAACAGCAAAGAAAGGTTTTTAGCTCTATAAACTCCTGAATGCAATAGAGAATAGTTCCTATCTCCTTGAAACACCAATGAGGACCGCATGGAAGTGAGGCTCAGCATGGTCTACATGCTGTTAGGCATATCATGTGACCTGGAGTTCTACAGCTTCTTCAGTGGGCAGTGCCTTAGGAAGATCAATGACTAGATGGTCTCCAGCTGACTGTGTTTCTGCCCAGGTAAGAGAGGCTGTGACTGTGAAACCAGGTTGGCATGGGTCGACAATGAATGATTTCTAATATTTCCAGCACAGGGCACCCTTCACAACTAGGGCTAGCCCCCCAACCTTCCCTCTCCACTCTGCACTATAGTCCAACCTCCAGCTATGACTCATGGAATCCACTGAGGCAATGGGACTGCATCCATCCTTATTTCTAGCACTGTCACTTCTCAGGAACCTTACATCATCCTTAATGGCAACCAACTTATTTATTTAATTATTTACTTTTGTTAACCAGGTAAGCACACTAGACAGCCAAGAGCCTATTTTCAGGTGTGATTACAAGGTACATTTCAAGGTACATACATGAACATCAGGCAAATACAAGTGGAGGATTACATTACATAGAATTAGCACACAGGGACTTTACAAGCATCAGATTTCATCAGGCAAATAATAGTGAAGAATTACTATAAAGTGGCAGCAAGGGCAATGAAATATTGGACAGCCTTATACTTTTAATTATTTATTTTGGAATTCTGCACTACTCTATATTCACTTTAGGCTAGTGAACAGTTTTTAAGATGGTGCTGGGAGAATGTTAAGTAGCAGCAGTTGTACTGACTAGCAATCAATTGGCTAAGCATAAGTAACACAAGTAAAATGTTGTGTAGAATAAGATAAACATGAGTATATACAATAGTGTAAGGTAATAGAAAACCTATACCAAATAGATACAACTAGAACAAGCTATCTCTTGGAGGGTAGGGACATATGGCAAAAATACACCAAACAGGGATATTGACAGTATGTTAAAAGAGTCGGCTTGTAAAGGAAGATTAGGTGCAAGTGCAAGGGGCTTGTAAGTGGCTAAATAGAGCATTTGAACAGGCAGACAGTTGGGACATCCTTGATATTGTTGGGGAGAACATTCCTGGTGGTAGGTGCAGCCACAACAAAGCCTTTGTCCCATATGGACTTGCATGCCTTAGGTACTTGTAACAGGTTTAGGGCATTGCAATCCCAGCAATTAGGGTTCTTTTACTTGACTAGTAAATCACTTAAGTTGGTTAAAGACCTATGTGCATTTATATACTAAAGTAGCCCAATGCAGGTCATGCCTCGTTTCTGATCAGTGGAAGTGGAGTCCACTATACAGATTGCAGTACATGTTTTAGTCACTTTAGTAAAACTAAAAAGTCAGGCACTCACCCCCATGAAATAAAGACACCGAGCTCCAAACAATAATAAAGGCTTAATTTGTCATTTTATTGAGAATCACACAGGCTATTCCGCCTGACGCGTTTTGGACAACTAAGGGCCCTTTATCGATAGCTGGAATAGTAAAGCACTCACTACCAATAAATAGCATATAGACATAGAACATCACAATGACACAATTCAGTTTGATTGGTTAAAAACGTGTAAATGAAAAAAACACAAAATAACTGAATAAAATATTAACGGTTATATGATAATCATATAATAATTTGTCAAAAACAGAGGAAAATTGGAAAAAACAAAGAACAATAAAAAGTGTGTGGGTGAGAGGAGTTGGGAAAGGAGAAATGGGAAAGGGCAGAAGGACACGTAAATATGAGCTGAATAAATATTATTAGCAACAATAAGTATCATACCACACAGAACTGGAACATTAAAAAATGCCACTTCATCTTTCTCTTATATCTATATTAGCATTGAGACCAGGATATTTAGTAGCTTTTAACTATAAAATCCAAAACGTCTCTCATTGTAAAATCTGGTCATTAAACTTCTCCCTTCTAGGTTTAGGAAAAATGTTTTTTGTGCCCTGAAAGGTGAACGTATGTACACTGCCATCCTTTATTTGTGCAATGTGACTAGCTTTGGCATACAGTAGCTAAGGTCCCCCTTGTCTATTGCTCTAGTATGTTCTTGGACTCTAATATTTAAACTGTGAGTAATTTTAGCCATATATAAGGCTCCACACATACATTTAGCAAGGTAGCTAGCTCCCTGCGTGTTGCAAATAATGAGTTGTCTAATGTCATAAGTTCTCTGACTGATGCTAAAGCTTTACCCTGGTTGGATGAATTTGCAATGCAAACATCTTTTGCATTTCCTATGAGGAGAGACTGAGGGAGCTCAACATGTACTCACTGGAGGAACAGAGGGATAGAGAAGACATGATAGAAACCTTCAAATATGTGAAAGGCATAAATAAAGATGGTACAGAGGGAATTTTAAGATCAAGGAGAGGTAGGGACACTAGGGGGCACAATCTAAAGTTGGAAGTTGGTAGATTCAGAAGGGAAGCGAGAAGGCACTATTTCACAGAGAGAGAGTGGTGACAGGGTGGAATGCACTGTCTGAAGAGGTGGTGTTTTTTTTATTTTTTTATTGAAGTGTTTATCTTCCTCGGCCTGCTGGCAAGCTTCTATCCTCCTCCTCCAGTCCCCAGTCGCCACCTCACCCACAGCATCACCATGCCCTCTATTCCCCATGGAGTACCCCCATGGCAGGGCAGAACGGAGGAGGGCCATCCCCCAGTACATATCCAGAGTGGGCCTGGGAGTTCCTGAAGCAGCGGCACTGGAGTAGTAGAAGGGCTTCCATAGAGCCGGCAGCCATTTCTCACTGTTTTCGTGTTCCCCTCCCCCTCATGGCTGTGGAGGCGCATGTGTGTCATGAAGCCACTCTCCTTGTCTGCCTAGCTCTGGCACTACCCCCCATCCTCCACCAGAAGGTAGCCAAGGAGCAGGACGACATTCCCACCTATCCCCAAGAGAGGAGAGCAGTTACCAGATGTGCAATTCTCTCCCTCCCCTGCCGACCCCCGGCAGCCCATGCTCATTCCCAAACACAGGCCACCAGCATGGCATGAAGTGTGTCATCTAGAGCCTCAACCCTCAGCACCACTGGGCTGGCTTGGGAGGTGGTTTCCTTGAAGAAGGTGGTCAGTTTTCAGAGGGGATGGGACAAAGTCAGGGGGAAGGTCACCAATGTGGTGCTGGGGGGAGGGGTAACAGCTAGTACAGGCATGAAATTGGGTATGCCAGTGGGGGGGGACAGCTGCAGTGTAACAGAGTTTAATTTTTTGTAGACATGGGTTAAAATTCTGGTTAAAAATAAAACGACTTTCCCATTCTCATAGATATAAATTTGCTATGGAGTGGGTACAAGTGGCCCCCATCATTGTCCCTTTGGTCTGGAAGTAAATTTTCTTATCAAATAGAAATTTAATTTCCTTATCAAATACAAAGACATTGCATTTCAAAATGAATTCAAGCAACTTAACAAAAAAAAATCTGTAGGTGGATAAATATCTGCATGTCTAGAATTCAAGTAAAAAGCCACTGAATTGACAGCTTCTTCCTGTGGTCTTTGTGTATATAGAGACTCAATATCAAGAGTCACTAACAATGTGTTCTTATCTAGTCTAAAATTCTGTAACAAATTTAAAACACCCTTGGTGTCTTCCAGATGAGAGGGCAATTCAGCAAGAAACGGGTGTAAAAACAAGTCAAGATATTGTGATAAGGGTTCAGTTAAGGACCCAATTGGCTGGGCAGCTTGTTAAGAGTCTTATGCACTTTCAGTAAGATGCAAAAGGTTGCTCATACTGGTGCAGCACTAGTCAGAAAGCCTTTGGTCTTTTCATCTATGTAATCCTTGTTGATAGCTTCAGATAATGTTTCATTGATCAAATATTTATAGTCCATAGTTGGATCAGACTGAAGTTTAGAATAAATTTCTCGACTATTCAATTATCTCATAACTTCTTCTATGTAGTTATCTTTATTGAGTAAGACTACATAGCTGTCCTTGTCAGCTTCCATGATAATTAGATTTGGGTCCCCTTTAAGTGATTCAATTGCTATTCTTTCTGCTGTAGTTAGATTGTTGAAAGCAACCTTAGGCGGGTCATTAAGGGTATAATTCAATTTAGTCTGTACTATCTGTTTAAAAACACTGAAGGCCAGACTATAGGGTGAACAAAATTTTGATCTAGGACAACATCTGTTTGTATTCTAATTATGTGCACTTTATTATATGATTACATACAGCCTTTAATATTTTAATATTTGAATCAGTTTTTTCAAGTTTTTTTCCATTTATACTGTTAAGTATGTTTTTAACCAATCAAACTGAATTGTGTCATTGTGATGTCCTATGTCTGTATGCTATTTATTGGTGGTGCGTGCTTTACTATTCTAGCCTTTGATAAAGGGCCCTTAGTGGTCCAAAACACATCAGGTGGAGTAACCTGTGTGATTGTCAATAAAATGACAACTTAAGCCTTTATTATTTTTGGAGCTTGTGTCTTTATTCCATGGGGGTGAGTGCCCAACTTTTTACTTTTACACTATTTGTTTTGGTCTAGGAGCACTGACAGCCCAGTGTGAACTTCCTGAGAAAAGTTTTATGCTGTTTTTGTCATTTCCAGATTACTTTCTGATAGAAATTGGCATCAAAATCCATGTAATTAATAAGCCCTTCCACCTACCTATCTGCAAGAACATGCTATGTGTGTGTGTGTGAGTGTGTGTGTGTGTGTGAGCTAAGCTGTGCAGTAAACTATAAGGTAGCGTACTGTATTTACACTCAGCAACTCTCAAGAGAGAATCCCTCACCTGTGCACACCAGATTACATGTGCAAACCTGTCACAAGCAGAATTCCTGGCCCCTCGTTTCCCTAAGTCCCTCTTCATCCAAGTCTAGTCACATAATCTCATAACATTAATTTGATTGGCATGATTCACTATCAAATGATTCATTATATTTGTGTAACTATGAATATGTTCTTGCTTATAAGTCTGGCAAAAGACATAGAAATGCAAATGCATTCAGTCATCTAACATTACCTGAAAATGCAACTGAAAGGGAACTGAAGGACTGAGCGCTGCTTCTTCAGCATCTGGATACTTCATCTGTGACAGCCATTTAGGTCTTGGCTTGGCCAGAAAATATTTAGTATTATATAATGGCCTTTTAAATCCGGGAATCTGATTGGCTATTGTATAATTCAATGGCCTATGCAACCAGTATACTATTATGCTTGTGCAACTGTGTTACTCTCTTGTGGGTGGTCATGCTCTCTATTCCCTGAGGAATTACCCCCTGTAGGGGTAATAAAGACAAGGAACCCTTGAAGAGGGTTCCACCCCTAGATGTGCTACAGGAAGGTTCCTTTGGCTAAAGGTCCCTTAAGAAGAACCCCACTGAGGAGAGGTGAGCTGCTGGAGGAGAGGAGGATGGTGGGGCAAAGAAAAAGTGCTTCAGAGGGAGGCTGGAAGGAACTGCTTATATAGCTCAGAAAGGGGGTGTGGCTGGTTAGTAACCCTTTGAACTACAGGTGTAGCCTTTCAACTCAGTGGTCTACACAACTAGTATAGTGTTATTTTTGTGCAGCTGTGTTACTCTTGTGTGGCTTTTTGCACTCTCTATTCCCTGAGGAATTACCACCCTATAGGGGTACCAAAGACAATTAAGGAACCTTCAAAGAGGATCCAACCCCTAGAGGTGTTGTGGGAAGGTTCCCTTGGCTAAAGGTACCTTAGGAAGAAGCCACAAAAAAAAACATTAGCAATGCTTGTTGGGTTATGAGGTAGAGATGCAGACTGAAGCAACAGGCTGCTTGATAAAGCTTAGAAAAGAAGCACAAGTTAGCAGAAAACATGGATAAAATTAATTGCATTGGTGACAGAAGGGCATTCCTAAGGAGAGAGGAAACAACAAGTGGGGTCACCATTACCTCCTTCCAACAACGGAACTTACTGAGTAAACTAGGGAATACTACTAACTAAGTATTATGAGCTTCGGCTTGAAGGAGAGAAAAAAAATTCCTTTGAGGAGAAAATCTCTTGGGATCCAAGGCCTAGGTTGCCTTCTCTCCAGGCTTGGTGTATTTTATTTAGTGACGACTCAGCTGCTGCAATTGAAAGCCAATTCAAGTGGGTAGAAAAAGTTCCAGTTTGGAGGAAGGTTCTCACTCTGTCTTTCAAACTCTCTTCTGCTGCAACTTAGAAACCCAATCAAAGGGGTGTAATACTCCATTTTGGTTGAAAGGTAATGGTCATGATTGGCATGCCTCCGATTTATGAAGCAGAGCTTTCTTAGATGAGAGCATGAATCAACTTTAAGTGCTAGATGATAGAGGTTAGGTGACCCAGCAGTCATAGATTTGGAAGCAGTTTATGATGAGGAGGCTGTGCGTTCAGCAGCTGCAGATATTGTTGAGGAGACTGGGCAAGCCAGTGGCTGTAGATGTTGATGAGAAGGCAGGGATACTGCATCATAGAAGAAGTGAGCATAGTGTGGTTCAACTGGATGGGCATAGTTCCAGGAGCAGAAATAAAACAATTACTTGCATAACATAGTCCTTCAGAATGCATGAAAAAACTTGCAAAATGATGTGTCTTTTTGGTTTGAAGGTTCAGGGAGGTCATGTTCATAACAAGAGCCAGGTAAGGAAAATATACATGACGAGCCAATTTGTTAAGTGTAGAGATGAGAGCAGCAATTGACTTCCTGATTCTCAGTTGACAAATGGGATAACAAAGCAGAAGAGTCAGCTAGGGCAGCAATTTCATGGTCATGAGGAAAGGAAAACCTCTGGAGTCAAGATGAAATATTTGCGGAAGCAGGATCTCCACATGGGCACAAAATGAGTTGGAGCATAAAGAGATAATGGAGCTTAGCTGGTATGAATTTCAGGTGTCCACATAGATGAGCAAGTACTGAGTGCTGGATTCTTCATCTGGAGAGCTGCAAGGCAGTGAAGGCTAGCCGAAAGAGAATAGTGGCAGCCCAGAGCAGGGATTGCACGTGTCCTGGATGATTTGCAGTATCAGGTTTTTGTTGTCACGTCTAGTAGATTTTCATGGATACAAATTAAGAAATCAAATGGATGGATAGCTGATAAGAATAACACAATAAAGCAGAAGTCTGCTATTGTGGTTCTAACACAGAGAATGCTCTGAATGGCAGGCGAGTAAAAACTGGAGTGGGCATATGGAGGCACTAGGATTGAGCTTCCAAAGCTGAGGTATGGTGCAAGGGGCACAGGGTCATAATGTTGTAAAACATTATGCCATAGCAATATACCGTGCTGCCAATACAGCAAAATATATTTCAAATGGCATAATTCATTTTTGGGCTCTGCCTCCCACACCTCCCGTTACTGGGGGTTGTGCCCCCAACTAAAATATCAAACTCTAGGGGGGTGTCACATCTAACATCGCACAAAGTGTGAGAAAAAAATTTCTTTGCACCTGGGACTGGGAATAGAAAACTGGTCCCATCGCACTGCTTGCCTCCCTTGCTGCCCTTGGCTCATCCCATCGAGCCATGGTAGTTGCTCGGTGGACCCCTCTCCCAGCAGGATTCTTATCCTGCACTGGGAAGAGTGAGAGGGTGTACTACTGCACATACTTCCTTTCGTGGTTTTGCACCCTCTCGCTTTTGCCAACCGCGCTGTTCCTACATCACAGTCAATGTCATGCACTGTAGACCATGTGACATTTTGACCCAGCAGGGGTGCAAGGAACTGTGATAAAATATGATTAACATGTTTTCAGTATGAGTAGTCCTGGGAATGCTGAACCTGATGATTTAGAGATCAAGCGGGAACTGAGCAAAAGGCAAGCCAGGTAAGTAAGGATCCTGATATATAGAACATGACAGTCACTTAGATGTGTGGATTGCTATACTGAAGATGGAGCTGGATGCTGAGGAGTGAAGTCTGATAAAACCAAGATGGAGGGAGGAGTCACGCGATGCAGTACTCTTACTAGCTGCACTCTCAAAGAGCTCTGCCTAACCCCTGCTCAAAATCGCCATATTCTGCATATTCCATTGGAATTTGCACTCAGATTGGAACATCTTTAGCCTGGATACATTGGAGCATCTCCTAGAAACACCGATGGAAGCAGAAATGCCAAAGGCCCCTCCTAAACATACCCCACCAGCAACCCCCGAGAAGGCCCCGAAGAAATCACGGGCCTCATCGCAGCAGCATTCTCAGCCAAAGAGCCCTGGTTCTGGAGGGGAGGAGCCGCTAACCATTACAAGATTCCTGGAGGAATTTCGTCCTTTCAAGGCAGAAATGGCGGAAATGGCTTCTGAAATAAAAAACATCACCTCTGCTTTGGATGATCTGGCAAGGAAAACTTCCGATAATGAAGCGAGGGTTAGATCCCTGGAGAGCCGAGCGGATAGGATGGACCCAGTGATTGCACACATAAACCACCGCGTTACAAAATTGAATTGGAAGGTGGAGGATCTCGAAGGCAGAAGCCAACGTAATAATGTTGTTTTAATAGGCTTACCTGAAAAGGAGGAAGGAGGGGACCCAGTGAAGTTCTTCCAAAAGTTCGTGGAAAAAATTGCAGGCCCTTCGCCCTTCAGCCCTTGCTATAGTATCGAGAGAGCGCACCGTGCCCTCCGACCGACTCCACCGCAGGGCGCACCCCCACCCCCCGTATCTTTCTGGCTAAATTTCTAAATTACCAAGAAAGGCAATTATTTTAGCAGAAAGTGAAGGAGGCTAAAGATTTGCAATGGGAGGGAATAAGCTTTAGGGTAGCTCAAGATCTACCCTTATCTGTCCGGCAACGGAGGGCCACCTTTCACCCGCTCGTGTCCAAGCTAATTGCGGCAGGCATCAAGTTTAGAATGTCTTATCTGGCCAAGCTACACGTTTTCATGGCTGATAGCTGGAAGGCTTATGAAGACTTGGAATCAGCGTCGGCTGCACTACAATCTGCGCTGCCTAGCTTATTCAAGCCCAAGTGAGAACTTTGCTTGCTTTACCTGTGAAATAAACCTGCTAATTCAAAAAGGTTAAAGGACTTTTTGGGCTGTTTCTGTTGTTTACCCAATAGAGGGGGGCTGTTTTCTCCTTCCGACTTGTGTTGTAAAGGACTATCAAGGGAGGTCCTTCTGTGACTGTCTGAAAGGTTCGTTTGTCCCCTTACATATCAAGAAACTGTGCCCGCGGAAGTATAATATTTACCTGAGAAGTTGGGTTGCGGAGCTTCATCACTGAAGAGTCCAACTAAAATATTAGCGGTGTTCAAAAGACTGGACTAGTTGTATCGTAGTTGGGGGCATCCTTAGGATCGATGTACAAGAGAAAAGGTAGCCGGAAGGAGCGATGTCAGTAGTGGGACTCGAAGCTGCTGATGAGGATTTGATTTATGGATTTCTCTATTCTCTGTTCGTTGTATTTTCACGGTTTCGCAATTAGAGGGAGCCAGAGTCCTATTTTAGTGTATCCCTTTACTTTCATTTTGTTTCATGCATATTCGGGTGTTGTAACCATAGGATGAAAGTTTTCGTCACTTTCTGTTTAAAATCTTTCCCTTATGGTCAGGAGCAGGCGCGAACTGTGCTCAGGCAGCCTCAAGACAACAAGGGTGGAAGTGGTTTTATTAGGAGGGCTGTATTGGCTTTATAGAGTCAAATCCCAGACCTTTTAGTTCAGGGACTGTTCCTCGTCCGGGCATGCCTTGGTAGAATGAGTTGAAGTAAGCGGACACAGGCTTGCCGGAAAGTATAATAGCCCTAAGGGATACAAGTCTGGGTGTAATGAGGCATTTGTAAGGGAGGCCCAGGCTTTAGTTCACTGTTTCTAGTTTATGGTTCTCAGACTGTTGATAGTTAAAGAATGTGGAGTGTTTTCCTAGGCATTTCATTTAAAGTTTAGCAGGGGTAAGGGTATACAACAGTTCAGTATCGGTGGAGGGCAGGGGGTGGCAGAGTGGGAGAGGAAACAGCTGGGCGAGCTGGTGTCATGGGCCGTGATAATGCGGGTGGGTTCAAAGGGAGGGATGGGCAGGGAGTTGGGTCTGGGTTTGGGTTGATAGGTATTTTGTTGGTGGGTTTTGTTTGGCTAGGGGAATGGGGGGGAGGAGAGCGCAAGACTTTGAGACTAAAAGATGGGAGAGACAGTTAATGCCCAGTAGGATATTGCATCATGTTATTATTATGGGGTATGGCATCACATAGAGTTCTTAAATTCCTAAGCTGGAATGTCAAAGTGGCACGACAGAAATCCAAACATTACCGAATATTAAAGCATCTAAGAGTTTTAAGAGCAGATATAGTGTTCTTGCGAGAGACACATCTGCTTCTTTCCGAGAGTAATAGCATGAGATGATTACAAATGGGGCTAGTCTTCGCTTCACAAGGCAACACACAAAGTAGAGGAGTAATGGTACTAGTGCATAGGTCTGTCCCGTTCACCTCCCTTCAGGTCATTCAGGACAATGCAGGTAGGTATATTCTTGTTAGAGGGAAATTACAAACTACAGAGATCCTGGTGGGATCTGTTTACGGCCCTAATACAGATACACAGGTTTTTGTTCGCACAATTGCTGGAGGTGTTAGCACCCTTTGTGCATGTCCCTATGATTTTGGGTGGGGACCTTAACCTTGCATTAAATCCCTTAATTGATAGGTCCAAACCCTCTAATCAAGGTCTTTCACCGGCTCATAGGGCTATGAAAGAATTAATGGCCCAACTTGGCCTATCGGATGTTTGGAGGGTCCTCCATCCAAAGTCTCGGGAATATACCTTTATTTCTCAAGTTCATGGTACAGCCTCCCACATTGACTATATATTACTTTCTCAAACCCTCCTTCCAGGGGTTATGGGCACTGAAATTCTGGCTGGGCCCCCCTCCAATCATGTGGCAGTATCGGCAGCAGTCTCCTTTTCATCCCTACCCAAGAGTGGTAATAGGTGGAAATTAAATAATCAAATTTTGAGACATCAGAACATGGCCAAATACATCTCATCGCAAATAGAGGATTTTGTCGTGAATAATTTGAGGGATAATATCCGACCGGACATGGTTTGGGGAGCGTTTAAAGCTTTTATGAGGGGTATCTTAATAAGTCAGGTGGTTAAAAAGAAAAGAGAAAAGGAAAGAATCATGTTAGAGTTGGTGACTCGAATAAGACTCAGGAGGCTAAATTATCCCCCCATTCCACGGAAAAGGACAAACAGGAGCTAGTCAAATTGAATGACCTTTATTTAACGTTACTAGGGGAACAAGCTGAACTAGCACTAATTAAAACTAAGGCCAATTATCTGGACCAGGGGGAAAAAGCTAGTAGGCTTCTGGCAAGACATATTAAGCAGTTAGAATCTTCTCGTATAATCCCAGCGATCCAGTCCATGGAGGATGGTCGGATTCGGACTTCCCCTACAGAGATTGTACAGGAATTCAGGCAATATTTTAAATCCCTCTATAGTGCAATGGCAAACCCCCCTACCGAAATGAGGATATTATCCTTTCTGGAAGGCCTGAATCTCCCTTCTCTTGAAGACTCTCAACAGGCGTATCTTATTACCCCTATTACTCAAGACGAAATTGAGCGGGTCATCAGGGATCTCCCTCTGGACAAAACACCAGGCCCGGACGGATTTTCGTCCAACTTTTATAAATTGTTTTCCAAACAGCTTTCCCCACTGCTGATTCCTTTATTTCAGTCTATTCTCAATTGCCAGGTAATGGATCAGTCTCTATTCGAGGCACTTATTGTCCTAATCCCGAAACCAGATAAATCCCCTGAACAACTTGCTAACTATAGGCCTATTTCACTGCTCAATTATGATATAAAAATTCTGGCAAAGTTATTGGCAGACCGGATAAACAAAGTTTTGCCTGAATTAATTGGAGTGGAACAAGTCGGCTTTATGAAAGGTAGGTCAATAGCGACCACCTGAGGGCGTTGGCACATGTCTTCGGTCGAGGAGAGCAGTTCGCTATGGCCCTGGTCGTTGGGCCTAGAAGGCACTGATAAGGTCACTGGTGGTTCTTGTTAACCACAATGGAAAGTTTGTTTTCAGAAGTGTTCGAAGTGGATGGCTCTCTCTACCAAAAGCCCACAGCCAGGATCTCATGTAATGGGGTCATATCAGACCCTTTAGAGTTGCACGTGGGCACCAGGCAAGGATACCCATTGTCCCTTTCCTTTTAATTTATATCTTGAGCCCCTTATAAAAGTATATTGTGCAATAAGGAGATAGTCGGCATTAAAGTTCAAGAGAATCTTGTTAAAGTAACTGCATATGCAGATGATCTTTTGGTATATATTTCATGCCCGAATTAATCCATTCCAGCCTTACTGAAAACTATAAGGGATTACAGTCAGTTGGCAAATTATAAATTAAACTTAGACAAAACTGTGGTGTACCCTCTCAATAAGAAAGTATTTAAACAGGATATCACGGAGTTAGGATTAGCCTGGAAGTCGGAATCCATCAAATATCTGGGTCTCACCCTGGCTAGGAGCACGACACGAGTGCGTCAGTTAAACCTGGATTCTTTGGTGCATATAATAGACTTAGATCTGAAAAGATGGGTGCAGCTTCCAATCTCCTTATGGGGAAGGATAAATCTAGTCAAGATGAATGTGTTCCCCCGGTTGTTTCACCCCCTTAGTATGTTAAATATTTGGCTCCCACTCTCATGGTTCAAGAAAATTCACGGGCTCATTGCCAATTTTGTGTGGGGTGATAAAAAAGAGAGGATGGCCTACCATAAATTAGCTGCTCCTAAACCATTAGGGGGATTAAGGCTACCGCATTTTGCTCTCTATTTTTGGGCGAGTCATGTTAATAAATATATTAGATGGGTGCAGGACATGGACCCTTCAACTCAAGTACCGTACACTCCCTTATGGTTACAAATAGAGTTATCCCTCATCAAGAAATACGGTTTTACACCGGAGGCCTTGTTGTATCTTAACCCTAAACTACTGCCCCATGCTCTTAAGAACTCTCCAATTGGGGTCTCAGTGACAGCCCATTCACAGCTTTGTGGTTTCTAAAATACAATCACCTAAATGACCCGTCACAACCATAAGGGCAACCCGTTTCTTATGAGAAAAGTAAGCCACTCAATGTCGCCTGGCTTGCCCAATAATAGATTACCGCTTAAAAGATTTTCTCTCTGTAGATGGAAAGGTGCTTTCCTCACCAGAGATTCTGAACAAATTTAAACTGCCAACTTTTGCGATTTTCAAGGTATATCAGCTTTGTCACCTATTCCTTAGCAAATTGAGCAATACGCCAATTCAGACTCGGAAAGTAGAATTTCTGAGGACTCTGAAGCCATTGGTAGTTTTACCTCATGTGGTCTCCAACTTATATAATATTTTATTTAATTGGGCTTATTCTCAGAACTTGGCCCTGAGTTCTTACTGGGCCTCTGTTTTTCCCAATGAGGAACTTAATTGGACAGCTCTGTGGCATAGCTGTCATAAATTTATTCTTCAAGACCGGCTGAAACTGATGCAATTCAAAATACTGCATAATATCTATTATTCTCCCCAGAAGTGAGGGCGTTTAAAGGGGGTGGCAGTCTCATCTTGTATAATGCGTCATCAAGGAGAAGGGGACCTGTTACATATTTTTGGAGTTGTCCAAAGATAGTACCTCTTTGGACAGCTATTGAAAATGGAATAGATCCGTTATTAGGTTTGGAGGATCTCTTCACACCTGAAATATGTCTATTAGGAGATGTAGACCATATTCCAGTTAGGAACAGATAGTTCCATATTTCTTTAATCTCGGCATCTCTCAAAAAAGTGGTCCTCAGACATTGGAAGGATTCTGTCGTGATCAGTTATACTGAATGGCTAGAAGAACTACTTGCCAATCTCAGAGTTGAGAGGATGATTGCTATCCTCCAGAATAAACTTCCTAGGTTTAATAAGATTTGGGGCCCCCTTTACACTATTTATGCATTATAGTTTAGAAAGGGTTCCCCCATGAATAAAGGGGCATAATAAGATGTCTTGTGCTGGGGTGGGAGGAGGATGGGAGGGAGGGAGGGTGGGGAGTTTGGGAACATGGCAGAGGATGGATCCAACTGTTATCTGTGTTACGTTTGTATGTTTATTCAATTGGATGTGTATGTTTACTTGGATGTATTCTCTGTAATAAATACTCACAATAAAATCTTAATGGAAAAAAAAAAAAAACAAGATGGAGAGGACTGCTACATTGAAAATGATGTGGATAAGTGGCAAAATTCTTCATGGGGCCCCAAAAGTGCCACAACTGGAAGCAGAGCAGGAAATATCCAATGCCAAATGGAGCCAGGTGAGTGAGAACCTGCAGGTTGGTGCACAGCAGATGAAGTCCAAGCAGAAATCTGGCTGTAGCAGTCTAACAGGGAAAAACCAAGCATCCCGGACCAAAGGAAATGGCCAGAAACCACACCAGAGAGTAGAACAGGCAGGAGGACATCTGAGGATTGCAGTCAGAGTGATGGTAAAGTGAAGAATGAAGCTGTCCAAGTGGACCCAGAGAAATGCTGTGAATGATGATAGTAGAAAATGAGTTCAAGGTCAGGCAGGAAGAAGTCCGTGGACTCTCGGAGACTGTCCCGATGGAGGGTACGTGAAGCAAAAACAATGGAGGCTGCCATCCTGGCAAACTGAGAACACCTTTGCGCACTTGTAGTCACCAGTTAAATAAGTCAGATAGGTGCTACAGGAGTGAGAAGAAGTCTGAGGAAATTCCTGAAGATCTTCTTTGGTTGATGAGGAAACAAAGAAAAAGCGCTTCAGAGGGAGGCTGGGAGGAACTGCTTATATAGCTCAGAAAGAGGTCATGGTTGGTTGCTCGCCCATTGACCTTCAGGTGTAACTTTTCAATCACAATAAACAATGACAGCGTGTGGGTTATGCTGGGATTTACCCACTTCTGGTGCAGTTTACTCACTCAGCCTGTGGCCTCATGACCAAGTCACACCAGGCATGGGTAAATTCCAGCATAACCCCCACCCTGTAATGATTTATTGCTTAATTGTCTCAAGTTCATGAGTATGCACTAAGCAGCAGATCAGACACTAAAATTTATCACTGACTCACCATATTACAAAAGGTGACAGGAACTCAGTCTACAGGATGTTTTATCTGGGGTGTGTGCATTAATTTTGCCAAAACAAGAAAATGAGATGGAGATGAGAAAGTGCTTCAAACTCACCTTGTAGCCAGGAATTTTAAACTTGTACTCAAGAGTTGACAGAACTGTTGCCCAACCCCGTAAACAAAAAACATAAGATGTGCTGCCCCACCACACAAACATTGACTCACCCTCATTTCAGTCAACAATCTGAAGTAAGACATTCTATTTAACACACACACACACACACTACCAATTAGGCAGAAGCTGGCTGGCTTTTAGTTACAATGTAAGATAAATTGTGATAAGTCTCTGTAGCACATCAAAGTAGCCAGCCTTACAGAAGTCCATTAACACAAGCACTCATGCATACATACCCAATCAGGTCATTCATACAATCATGGCCTCTAAGTTAGGCACCCACACATTTTTCCAAAGATCATTCACAAACTCACACTAAAGCATCCAGGAAGGGGAAAAATAGTTCTTCAGGTACATCATGCTCTGTTTGTGTTTGTTTCCCTGGCCGGAGGTTCATGTTGCCCCTGGGTTTTCCAGATTTAACTGTATTCAGCAGAGTACACTGAGTGCCTGCTGACACCCATGCCCAGCTATCATTAAGATGCAAGAAGGGATAGCTAGAAGCTCTATGCAGTGGCCTAGAATAGACTTGAGATTTTGAAAAGAAAATACAGTTATGCTTGAGCTGTCCAGAAATCAGGAAAGTTCCAGCAGCTGCTTGACTCCACCCCCTGGAATGGACTAAAAGCCTTGGAGGAGGTTATACATTGATTAGGCAGAACCCTTCCTAGGTAAACTGTTTCCTTTTGCTTGTGCATATTCTATGAATGCATCAAGTTCACAGCTGCAGAAAAAAAAAGAAATAAATTTCAGCATTCAAGGCTTACCAGAAATGGTGGTATTATATAATGACTGTTTGCTCACTACTGTGGTGTATACAGTGGTGTCAGCCAGGCTGCAATGCAGTACCTTGCAGTATTACTGCAAAATACTGCAGAAAGCTGCAGGGAATAGTGTAACTCAATGTCAACTGAGGCCTTTTGTCATGCAATATTTTGTGACAAGTTATTTATTTCAAGTAACAGCATTGCATCCATTGGCTGTGCAGTAATTTCAGAACTGTTTGCAGTAAAATGGCATTGCACACGTTACATCCAAGCAAGTTCTCTCTCATAAAAGATGGGGGGAGGGGCACAAAAAATGTTGCACAGGCAGACAGGTCCTTTTTGTTTTCAAAAAGTTGTTTCTTTATTAATTTTTCTTTGGCCCATACCCTCAAAATTTCACCAACAGTATTGGCTTCCTCAGGAGGTGCTTTCATAAACATGATATACAGCAATCCAGATAAAAAGCTCCAAAATATGTTCTTTCAATTCCAAATTGTATTCCTTCTCAATTTTGTTTCAGCTGCATTTGTGCTTCTAAAATCGACTTTGTGTTTTTTTGTAATGGGCCCAACGTTTTTGGTTGCTCTTCTTTCCAAGTTGTATCCTGACCACACTTCGTCTCTATTCTCATTTTGGAGTGTGGTCAGGATACAACATGGAAAGAAGAGCAACTACAATGTGAGGCGCACTACAAAAAAACACAAAGTCGAGTGTTAGAAACACAAATGAAGCTGAAACAAAAATGAGAAGAAATACAATTTGGAATTGAAAGAACATATTTTGGAGCTTTTTATCTGGATTGCTGTATATCAAGTTTATGAAGACACCTCCTGAGGAAGCCAATTCTGTTGGTGAAACATTGAGGGTATGGGCCAAAGAAAAATTAATAAAGAAACAACTTTTTAAAAATGAAAAAGGACCTGTCTGCATGTGCAACATTTTTAGCCCCCCCACCCATCTTTTATGAGAGAGAACTTACTTGATTGAACACATTGGGAGAGGTAGCATTTTGAATCATTCATTTAAATTGAACATTTCCCATTGATAATCTGGATTTTTCTGGAGCTCTGTGTTTACATGTTACATCCACCCTGTATCATCTATTATCCAATGTTTTGGTTAAGGGTACAGTATAGACATTTAAGGAAGGTCTTAAAAAATATCAGGCAGCTCTATAGAGACAAGAGTTTGTGCTTCCTTTATAATTATATGATAACACCTCAGTCCACCACAGGGCTCTTACCAGCAGAAATGTGAATATGCAGAAGATTAAAGTCAAAACTTGATCTTTTGTACTCAATTCACTTGAGAAAAACACAACAAAAGCAACAAAACCAAAAAGAACTGCATGACTGAAAAATTCGGGCATATTTTCTGTCTGTTGGACTGTCTATACCAAAAACCCTGATCCTCATCCAAAATGGATACCAGCTACGTCTTAGGAATTTACTGAACTTGTTTCTTACAACAGTTGCTTGCTGACAGGAGAACATCACAGTATTCCATTGATCAAATGAGATTTAGACATCAAGGAATATGAGTTATTAAGCTACCTGAGAAAAAAGGGGGCCACCTGAAGACCTTCACGTAAGTGTCCAGAGTGACTCTGGGAGGTCAGCAATTCCCCACAACTGCTGTAGTGTTCCTTGGATCGATGTCCTGGATCAAGTCCTGCCTACAGTATCCCCTACTGACAGTGTTGGTCAACAAGCCTCAGAAATTGGAGAAGCAAGTTCCTTATTAACACTGGAAGTTAAAGTTCCACCAGTGCAGTCCTATAGAAATATTACTAGAAGATAATGCTCAACTGGGGAGATGTGACCTCCAGCATATCTAAAGAACTGTGAGTATAGGTAGAATCTCTTGTGTACTAGGCTGGAATACACTCAGGATCTCACAGGGAAGTGATGGCAATCTACACAGAACTTCTCACTAGAATAATAAAAATGATATTCATGATATTGCTAAAAAAATCACCAAAATTAGCATACTTTATAAAATGGCAAGAAAAAAATCAAGAAATTAATTGGCTGAGAGACGTCACCTGACCATACATTAATTTCCTAGCACAGCATGGGCAGGTGCCAGATCTCATTACCAAGGAAAAAAGCCTCATTACCTACAAAATGAGTGACTATTTCATACATATATTTTATTATTTGAAATGCATTTCAGCAAATTATGTTTCTAAAATAATGCATATTAAAAATGTTTTACTTTACATATGATACAAAAGAGCAGCCAGCCAATTTATAAGTGCAATAAGCCACTCCAGGGTGTACTTTGAAGAATCTGAGTGCACTTCCCAGGGGCACAAGGTCACTTGGTCTTTAGCCTGCTATCTTACTCCCCTGGGGCACGCATTAAATCCTTTAATGCACACCATGTTGTGGCTCATTGCTTATATAATTCACTGTCTACACAAAGTTATCCTGTCAAGACATGATTTATATGAACTTTAGTGACTTTTGGAATGTAATACTTAGTGTTGCCACATGAAGCTCCCTCCTCTGAAGGCTGTGATATTGTTGTTACATTGCTACTTAGAGCTACAGATCAAATTTCCCAATCATTTCTCATTTATAGGAATGTGCCAAACATTACATTACTGACAGCATCCATGAATTGTGTTCTACCCTCATTTACCATATCCCTATGTAGACAATCTATATAGGACCTCCCTGGGCAACAGGTATAGTCTCAAGCAGCTGTACTTGGCACACATGTGTGATCTCCACATTGGAGAGACGTGACAGTTTTGGTGGAGGGTTTCTCCTGGACTACCCCACTGCCAGACATACTTCCCCATAGAACACCTCCTCAATCCACTTGGGATCATATCATGAATTGTTTACTCTCAATGGGCTCTTTTACTTTCTCTTCAGTCTAACTTTACTTTATAGGATCTGGTATGTGGTCCCCATTTTTAGTTCACTTTTAGATGTAGCACACTCCCATGATGTTGTTAAACTGCATCTAGTTCCTGTACTGGGATCTTCACTTTTGACCCATTGTGCTCTTAACCCTTCACCATTTGGATGGAAGCCACATTAACAAAGCAGTATGTTTCTTTGCTCTAGTTATTGTATAACTACTATTGTTTCATAGCCATGTTAACTGTAGAGTCATTGTTCTTTTTAGTATAATGCAGTAATGAAAATATCCACTCGAGGGCCACGGAGAACACATTTTATATTAAAGAACAGAGCCACAAGTTGCTAGAATGCTAGTGTGCTTAATTACGGTAGAGTATTTTGCAGGCTGTGAAATAAAATACTGCAGCTGTAACCAATCTCCTGTTTTGTTCCTATAATACTTAAGCAATAACAACCAAGAAGCTGGTCATTTCTGAGGGATTAACAGCCAGTTGGGGGATGGGTGGTCCAAGGTGCAGTCGAGGGCCACCTCCCTCCAGCTGGTCATTAATCCAAGGAAATAACTGCCTTCAAGATTGTCATTGTGATTATAAGTCTAATCACAAGAACAATATTCTTTTTTCTTGTTTATTTTTAATTTAATTAAGGTGGAAAATTTGGGAAGGGAGCAGATAAAACTAGAGGAGTGGTCAAGGGTATAGCAGCTAGGTTTTACTGCAAAAAAAGTACAAAATAATGCACTTAAGACATAGAAATCCAGGAACAGAGCACAAAATGGAGGGAGTAATACTCACAATGACAAGGCAGGAAAGCGACCTGGGATAATCATATTAGATGACCTAAAGGTGGCCAGACAATGTGACAAGTCAGTTAGGAGGGCTAGTGGGATGCTAGGGTGCATAGGAAGGGATATCACAAGCAGATAAAGGGAGGTGGTGCTGCCTCTATATGCTGTAGATCACTATTAAGAACACAGTTTGAGTGCTGTGTCCAGTTCTGGAGACCACATCTCAAGAATGACATAGAGCGAAGGCAGTCCAGATGAGGGCTACTAAAATGGTGCAGGGTCTGCATCATAAGCTCTACAAAGAGAGGGTAAAGGAGCTCAATGTGTATACACTGGAGGAAAGTAGGGAGAGAGAGGATATGACAGAAACATTTAAATACCTCACATGGGTTAATTAGGAACAGGAGGTGAGTATTTTGCAGAAAAAAATTACAAACAAAGGGAAATGACATGAAGCTGGAGGGGGGATGGTTCAGGAGAGATGTGAAAAAATCCTTCTTCACAGAAAGAGTGGTAGATTCTTGGAACAGCCTTCCAGCTGAGGTAGTGGGGGCAAGAAAAGTGAGGGGTTCAAACATGCTTGGGATAGGCACAAGGGAACTATAGGGATGTGGAAAGAGGGGGAAGAGGCATCACTGTAGATCAAGTGGTTTTACAGCAAAATGAAGGCAGGGAAAAGAAGAAGAAGGAGAAAAAAAAAAGTATGGGCAGACTGAGTGGCCAAAGCGACCCTTATCTGCCATCAGATTCTATGTTTCTATGTTTTAAGCACAGTGGCACAAGCCATGCATGCCCCACTGCATCAGCTGGCAGCTGGATTGGTTATTTCTAAGATGTTAATGACCAATCCAATAGCCAATCAGGAGCCTCACTAGGTTCATGAATAATTCATTAGACTTGTGATAAACTAGTTAAATTGGTAACCATGCTATAGATAGATGAAAATAGGAGTTTACCATAGTAGTGCCTACTCAAGTCTCACTATACAGGCATGGTATGCAATCCAAAGAGTTGGTCCTTGTCTCCTTGGAACCAATCATACCTTCTATGCCTTTGTGGCTTATCCTTATGACAGGGCCCACTGGCATGGACAATGACAGAAAGATCAGATCCATTTGTGAAAGTGGTTTCAAAGTAATTGACTTCTAACCTGTCATCCTATCTGATTTGCCTTGTACTGTAACCCAGGATCCACCAAACATGTGCAGTCAGCAGCCTTGATGTGGCACTCTCCTGTCTCCCCTACTGTCCCGCCCTATATTGTGACAGTCTGGTACTGAGGAGGAGATGCAGATGCTTGAGTCAGCTCTGAACCCTTCTTTGGCCTGCCACAGGAGTTAGGGCAGGAAAAGCATATTGCCCCGACACTGAGTGCTCCTTTCGGTAGTATATATGTCCATAGCTGCCCAAACTGCAGGGACCAAATCTTCTTTTGTATGTAACTTAGGTTGTCTGCATGGTAGTGTGGAATATTGCTGTTGGAATGTAAATGTGCTCCCCCACCCCCAAAAAGAAAAATTATTAAAGTATATTTTTATATATTTATACTTTTACTTTTTCTAAATTGAAGATAGCATTATCATTCATAAGAATTCATAAAAATTCATAAGTGAGAATAAGATATGTGGTCTGATTACTGTGACTTTATTCCAGCACTTCATATATTTATACAGACCTGCTAGCTCTCAAAACCTGCAACATGAACTACAGTAGTCTAAGCTTTGCAGTACACAGGACATTCAAAATACTGTAGTTCACAATTTTCCCGTAACCCAGTAGTGATTTCCCTGCAGTTTTTCTGGGGCCTTTACACTTCTTTGCCGTCTTATTGAATCAATAAAATTTGTTGTTAACATTTTATTCTAGACTGTTCTCCTTTTCATGTAAAATACATGTATTTCTAATTGCATGGGAACCTTGAGTGACTGACCACCCCCGCACTTATTTTAGTCCATCATGTAATAGCATACTACTGTATGTTCAAGGTGTAATGTTTCAAGGCACAGACACTGCTTGCATGCTACACAGTCAGCATGTGATATAAATGGTTTCATTTGCATATCATACAGGCACCCCATATAACCTTGTGCAAGTTTGGCATTACTGCCAGTTCACGTGGAGCATTGGCAGTGTAAGTGGATCTCTAATAATATATGCAGCCAACTGAATGTGCTTATTTCAAGAGGAAGGAAGCTGGTGTACTGTAACACTGCACTGAAACTATGGAAATCAGTATACTTATTTCATTATCAACAGGATGAGATAGTTTAACAGTACTCTTAGGAATTACTCTGTACTGGAGACTTTAAATCCTGCATGCTGTATATGTTTTTAAATAAGTTAAACCAGGAAACCTGTGTCAAGACAGATTGTAACATTAGACTGGACAAAACATTCTTCTACATGCTTCTGTTTCTCAGGATAATGGCCTTACATAGTCAATCTGTATGTTTATGGGTATGTCGCTGTTGTTATAGTATTGGTACAAGGTATCTCTTCATTGTTTTGGACTTGTCACACAATTTTATTTCTCTTAATTTTCTTTTTCATTATTGTTGTGTCTTGTGTGTGTATGTGATTGAATTTAAGATGTTTCAGAAAGAAACATCTTTGTACTACTGTAATCTGTAGATTACTGTAGTTGTGACTTATGTGCACATATGCAATTAGTTTTCCTTTTTCATTCAGCACTAACTAATGAGGAAGACCTCATGGTGAAAAAGTTTTTATTTTAAACTTTATTTTCAGTTTTTTGCAGTCAATATATTTAGCAACATAAGAATCAAGTACACAAAGTTTAAGAGAACAAGTTGATACACACTGTTTGCAAGAAATACTGGTAGTGCAACATTACATGGCTGCAACAGAAAAAGTGGCTAACAGGCACTAGTGCTCAAGAAACAACCCTTAGCTTGATTTGTAGTTAAAAAATACTTTTATTCAATGAAAAACACATATACACTCACCCTACCGGTGTCCACCAACATTTCACCCACCTTGACCGTGGGCTTTGTCAAGGTGTAGCCAATGTGGTATGCAATCATTTTGAAACCCCTATCTTAAAGTGACAGTACCCATTTATAATAACAATAATAAAACACACACATTATATATACACATATAACATATTCAGTGTATATTTCCATTTATACACATTGGTCCTCTTCAAAAAACATATATCTCATGGCTCATCCATCTAAAAAATAGTAAAGTAATAATAATTCTAAAAACAGTCCTGTAAATATACTAAAACTAGACAACTGCAGCATGTCAGTCAGGGTTGAGGAAGGGGTAAAGATAAGGAAGACACCAATGAGGTAAAGGTGAGAATGCTAATATGAGGTAAGAAAAAAATGAGGAAACAAAAGAGGAAGGTAAGAAAGGAAAAATACGGGAAGGGGAAGGGGATGGAAGGAAGGGCTAAAATGACTCACATGAGTATAAATATTATTGACAAAGCACTTACATGAACATCTATTGAGAGTGATCCCCTTATAATGTTATAAAATGATGGTATCAAAAAAGAGTAATTTCTGAGCACGTCTTTACAGTAGCGCTCCTACAGAACTCAGTCAGCAGCTAGCCATGGAGGTGAGAGGTGGGCAGTGCTAGTCACTGGCTGGGGACGGGTGGGGGGATGCAGGGTGGACTGGCACAGCTGGGTGGGGGGCCACTAGACTACCAGGGCTGGACTGGGTATATGCCACATTTGCTGCGACTCGGGGTCAGGGCACGCTTGGAGGGTTGACTGCACTGCCTTGTGGGGCATATCTCAATGGGGGGTTGGGGACCGGGGGTGTGGGCAGCACTTCGGGGCACATTACGTACACTTTGGGGCAGGAGTTGTGGGCAGCCCTGCAGGGCACATTATGTACACTTCAGGGGCAGGGGATGTGGGCAGCCCTGCAGGGCACATTATGTACACTTCAGGGGCAGGGGATGTGGGCAGCACTGTGGGGCACCCACCGGGGTATAGTGGGCATGGGGGAGGGCAACTGTGGAATAACTGCTGGACTGCTGGTGGGTGTAACTTATATTGCCAGTTCTCCTCCAGAGGTTCTTGTAGAATCCCGACATTGGGGACTTGTTCCTGCCCTTCTGGAATGGAGCGCACCAGCTGCCATAAACCCTCTAGCGTCATGTCGCAGGGGGTTTACAGCGCAACTGCCAGCATAACAGCTGTTCAGTGCAAGTGGCCTGTGCCATGTCTCAGGCCGCATTGTAGAATCATGCCTGTTGCAACTGCTGGCGTAAGTTGCTACATGTGCCATTCTACTTGTCGCTAGTGCTGTTACGCCAGGTGTAACTGTATTAGAATTAGGGCCATTGCATTTTCCTCTACTTGAGTGAATCTGCCAAAAATGCCAATACCACTGGAAATCAAATCCACCATCTAGCCTGCTGTTAGTGTTTGAAAATCCTGCAGAATATGCACCATCTAGATCTAGCATGTCTCATTCACATTTGGTAACAATCACCATATACTGTCAGGTACTGCAAGAGTTTAAATAAAAGGTTTGTGCTAATAGTTATAATAGTTCAACTCCTGACAGCACCTGCTCTCAATTTCAATGTTACCAGTACTAAAAATCATATTCTGAAGCATGGGCTAATTCATATTTAAAATCGATCACAAAAATATTATCAGGTACTGGCAGGAATGGGCTGATATTTATGATGTATAGCACCTCTTCACCATCGATAGTGCCACTTTATTGCCGTATCCAAAAACACTATGAATTTAACTTAAGACCAATTCTTTCTAAAAACTGTATATCATAATAATGGCATGCCTATATCATTTTTACAATACTTATTCAATTAGCATAATAGCATCATGAATATGCCACAAGGGAGAAGGGAGGTCATGTGGGTACCAGAATGTGATGGCTGCTTGATCCCTGAATTCCTGTCCGCCCTGGAATATCAACCTATTTTGACCACTTAAATCAGCAGCCACAACCCTTATTTGTGGAGAGAACTCCTTCCAACAATCAGGGGAGCAATTGACCAAACTTACAAGGAAAGGTATCAGCAAATATGAGAGCACCAGCCAACTGAAAATTCTCTGATCAGCAGCACAAGCTAGCCCAAAAATGGCACACAGAACCTCAAGGAGCCACTTACCATCTTGAGACCGAGGACCCTCCCTACTCAAAATAATAATGACATTGGTGGAGACAATCTAAACCACCATGGTGGAGACCTAAGCTGGCCAGTCCCTCCTCACAAATTGGATTACCACTATAGAAACTCAAATTGTCTCCCTGACCAAAAAAGAAGAAAAAATGACAGGAGACTTCAAAAAGTGAAGCAGCAGATCGAGTGGCTTACATCCAAGCTAGAAGATATGGAGGGATGGGGACACAGGAAAAATATTTGAATAATTGAGCTCCAAGAGGGTATTGAAGGGAGGGACCAGGTGAGATGCCTGCTGGACAATTTGCCAGTCTGACTGCAACTAGACCTGATCCAGTATCTTTTCAAGATAGAGCAAGCCCATAGAATAATATGGGCCTGCACACCATCTGCTACCAACAAACCCAGACTATTCATTTTCAAACTTTTGCAGTTCCTGGATTAAGAATCTATTCTGAATAAGGCAAGAGAACTCCGCAACATTGAAGTGGCAGGCAAGCAGTTCTCTTTTTATCCAGACTATCCCAGATCCACTCTCGAACTGAGGCAAGGATTTGATCGAATAAAGCAGGGCCTAAGGAACTGGGGTCTCACTCCCTACTTTACCCCATATTTCTGCAGGTAAATTATAAGGGCACCCTGCAGAAGTTCCAATCCCACAGAGAGGCCATGGCCACCTAGGATCACTGGTGAGAGAGGACCCAAGCATGACAACTAATGGAGAATGGCCTGACAAAAAACAGAAAGCCCAGAGGTCCATGCAAAACCCTTCAACCTCGCCACCATCCCTTGAGCACTTGACATACAAAATGGACCTTCAATTCATTTTTCAGCAATCTTCCTGAAAAGGAATTAACATCCCCTAAACACAGGAAGTAATCAACATACATCCGATTTGGCAGACCACATGTACTGTAAGTAAATATTTTATTTTCCATCTCCGGTGCCTAATGGGAGAGAGGGAGGGAGAAAGATCCAGGACTGAAATGTTTCATACTAGGCTGGCATCCATTTTGTGTCAGCCCACATGCGCTCCATGGCCAGTGTAAGCAGTGGCTGTCAGCATTTCCTCAGGCAGAGCCCAGCATCGTTACACCCGATAGCCCCTGAACAGTAATAACTATGTTTAGTCCATCTGTCACACAGTACCAGCACACAATCTGGAATGTCACCTACAAATGTATCAAGCTCAGCCTTAAATCAAAAAAATGCCATGCCAGCAGACTTTAGTAATGTACTGCACGGCCCCACCCCCCTCCATTTTGGAAGCAGCACCACCAAGGCTCGAGCAAGTAGCTGATTTTACAGACATGCTGTCAGTGAGAAACCAGGCAGACTGATAATGACAAAATTAAATTGACAAATTCAAGGCTACAGTTTGACAACCCGCATGGCCACTTGCGGGAGAGCGGAAACCATGTCTGTGATTCAATTACCAGCAGCAGGCTATAGTTTCCTAACCATCTGACGGGGTGATTTTTTTCACCGGCATTCACTTAGAAATGGCTCCTCCAGAGCTGCGCAGTGTAGAACTGCAATTAAAGGATTCTGTTTTCCTGTATGTGATTTGGATGTTCTCAGCTCCCTCACTAGTGAAAATAACATTTACTTGGTGTCAAATTGCTTGAGCAGGATGTAGCTTGATTTCGACATGAGGCACCACATGGTGTTTACTATGAGAAAAAACTGCTGGGTAAGACGCCCAGCCACGCTGGGCCGTGATTTCAGATCTGTCTACTTTAATACACTAACTACACAAATGTGATGTGTCTGTTATTATGGTTTGCCTTAAAGGGACACTTTTTTTTTATTTGGTTGTTTAACCAGGTATAGCACACTGTCAACCTGTTCTGCATCATATTATTTCTAGTTAAAACCCCACATTTTATAATTGCTTACCTTCTCTAAAATTCATCGATGTTGCTGTTTGTTTTGTCTCTCCTTGTTTAGTAGAACTGAAATGCATGCTAATGTATATTTACAAACAACCTTGTTTTGCTTACAATCCTGAATCTATTCTTGAATATTTTCTGAACATCAGAAATACCCCCAAACAGTGCAGTCACTCATGAGGCAGTAGCCACCTAAACTCCCACTGCATCATGAGCAGGCTAGAATGTGTTGGTGCATTCCTAAGTCCAGGAAAGATGCAGTGGGAGTTGATCAAGGAATGTAAACAAATCTGTTTTTGTGTGATAACACCAGTATGGCGGGCAGTCTGTTTGTCATTTTGTAAAAGAAAAAAATAATCAGAATCAAACTACTAGCTACATCACCGGTCTTTACAGAATGTTAGCAATCATAAAATGTGTTTTTTAAACAAGGGACACTTTGCAGCCTAAGGGGGTTGACAGTGTCCCTTTAACCTTGTACTGCAGGACTTATGTACAGGGATAGGATTTAAACCCCTTACAGGGAAGAAATGTATTCAAAAACTCTGACAAATTGCTCCCCTAATAAGAGGAAATTACCGCTTCCAAGGCTAGGATGACAACCTGTAAAAATACTTAGAAAACCACAAGTGCAAACTACCAAAGGACAGACATATCTTACACTATGCCCCTTCCCACAAGGTACAACCAAGGCTTAAATTAGACACCCTTTACAGGGTGCACAATGTGGCAAGAAAAATATTTCCTGCTACAGAGTCCCTCTAGACCCCACTAGGCACAGCCACTCAAGCCAGTACATAATAGAGCAACATTAGCTCAGTGTACCACAGCTGGATAACAGCAAAACTTCATTAGAGACCAAAGCAAGTCTGACCCACCAGGAGATGTCAGACTGCAAGGCACATTAAAGAGCTAGTGGAGCCAAAACAGGCAGACATGAAAATAATACAATTTTTACGCAGTAATCAGTAGTAACTTTTTATTTCTGAATTCTTTCTTTTTCCCTCTTGCTCATCAGAAAGTCTTTTATGTGATAATATTGTGCTGAACATGTGGAACAGCTCTTAGCCTGACAGCTGACATACTTACTGTAATGCCCCACACTACATCATCAGCATAATGAGCCCTCTGACAAATTTAATAACTTTGGAATGGATTAATATTTTTTCACCAAACCTTCAAATGGCACATCTGTGACCCAAGACCTTTCTACCCTAAAAATTTCAGAGCAAAATCCCAAGTCATTTTTGTGCTGCGGCTTGACAAACAATTTTACAAAAACAGTATTTTTCATATTTTTTGACACTCCGTATCTCTGTACCCAGACATCTGACCAGAACAAAGCTTGCCATATCAAGAGATCTTTGGTCCCTGATGGTGCATGCAAAATTGAATGTGAATTGTTTAAACAGTCGCAATGTTATTAAAGTGCAGAATTGTAAGTTTATATAGAATTTGAAACATAGAATTTGATGGCAGATAAGGACCGCTTGGCCCACCAAGTCTGCCCATTTCCCTACCTGATGGATAAGCTGCAGATTCTAGTTAATCAACAGCTTACTTCCTCCTGCCCCCCACTAGAATTGCCTCATGCCTGTCCCATGCATTCTTGAATTCTCCCACTGTTCCTGACTCCACAACCTCCTCAAGAAAGCTGTTCCATGCATCCACAACTCTCTCTGTGAAAAAATACTTTCTAACATTACCTCTGAACCATCCCACCTCTATCTTCAAATTGTGCCCCCTTGTTCTTGCACATCTCTTCTTCTGAAAGTTACTACCCTCTTGTACCTTGTTAATTCCCTTGAGTTTAACATAGAAGTGAAGGTTGAACCCAAACTACTGGGGTGCAACCATGCCCCATAAAAAAAAATATATATATATATATATATATATATATATATATATATACACACACATAAGAGCAAATCTAAATATTTTGTGTGAAAAGTGGAATCCAGGAATCAATACATATATTTCACACCTCATTTTATGAAGGGAGACAATTTAAATCTGTCATTCAGGCCTGGGGTTTGAGTAGCACATAATGATTTGCACTTTTCTATATAAGGAAAGAGGAAGTATTTGCTGTAGCACCTTGAAAAGGCACTGAGTATGGGCATGAAACATTGGTGGTGGACTGTAGTGGAACACTGGGCTGCAGTATGTAGATCTGTTTTTAATAGTTAAATAAAATCTGTTTTTTAATGTTTAACCATGGACCCTGTTGCTGGAGTTTTTGCTTGTCATGTACAAATATCTCTATAATCTGTGTGCCTACCATATAACCAAAACTTAATCCTTCAAACTACCTCCCTCACTGCCTTGTTTTGTAATAATCAAAACAAAGGGTTCTTGCCAGCCTGTCAGTGCAGCGGTAGCACCAACGCTTGCGATGTTGGTGACCCTGGTTTGGGAATGAGAGTGGGGAGCTGGAGGGTCGGCCGGAGGGGGGAAGAGAATTGAGCACTCTAGTGGTGCTGTCCTCCTCCAGGGAGGGAGGGAGGGATGCCACTCCCGCTGCAGTGCTGCCTCCTGGATGCACACAGGTGGAGGTGTAGTGTGAGGCACCACACATGGGACAGGAGGATGTTGGCTGAGGTCTGGAGAGATGTCATGTCTCAGCGTGTACCTTCTCTATGGACTACCTCAATTACCTACATCCTTGGAAGGTACTGGGAGAAAAAGGAAAATTACCCTGTGGCTTGCTGGTTACGGGGCTGGCAGAGGTGTAGTTCAGACCTGAGTCAGTCGAAGGCCCGACATGTGGCATAAGTGGAGGGCAGTCCCCCCTCTCTGCTTCTCTGCTTCCCCACCTGGGGGGTAATCTGATGCAGGACAGGGGCCAAGGACTGCATCTGGAATTCATGCCCCCCTGCCATGATAACCCATGTTAGTGAGCCATTGAGTCTAAGGGGGCATGAGCATAAAATATAAATTAAAAAAAAGGGTTCGTTATCATTTTTAACAACGCTTTATTGCCGCATAACTTGTACTACATGCAGTGGAGTGTAACTGTCTGCCTGGTACAGACTGTGTCCTGTTACGTGAGCTTATTCCTTATGTCTCAAGCCCTGCAACTCTCTTCATGTGTCTGAGAATACTGCAAGCATTTGCATGTATTATCATTCCTGCCTTTACTTGTATCTTACCATCACACTCACCAGCTTTTAGCTGCATCTTACCTTCTAATCTCTTAACTATTTCCATTATTACATCTGTAAATTTATTAGGACTTACAACTGTAAATGGTATTGTTTTAGATGCATATACTTTAGATTGTGTCAAATGTATATGCTGTGACAACTCTGCTATTGTTATTGTCCATAGGTATTTTACCTGAATAAGGCTATCCTGAAGTGAGAAATTTAAAATAAATAAACACAGTGAGATATGACTTCATAAAAGTCCTGTGACCAAGACAAGGGTCAGAGTAAACTCACATGGTCATGGTCTCCCACCTCTTGTGTCCCTTTATTTATGACTAGAGAGGCAGCTGACACCTAGTTGAAGTACTTCGGTATGCTAGTAAGCTCATCTTTAAATAGGACTCCATGTTCTCCATGTTACATTAGTCCTGATTCCTGTGGCAGTCTTTCTAGGTTTTTACAACAGTATTTATTCATTTCTGTAGCATGAATTATGTGTTTTTATAGCAGTATGCAGTCCTGTCATTGGTTAAAATGCAATGTGATGTTATACGCAGTATGAAATGCTAAACATAGAGGAGGGCCTTCAGGATAAACAAAGTGTTGAAGGGAGACGGGCACCATGCAAAACTATACATTTATGTTACTTTCTTCCCAGTCCACTCCCTTCCCCTTCCTTTTCTTCCTCTTATTCCTATACTTTATCCCTCCCTCCTGAACACCTCCTCACTGTTTCCTCCTGATCTGCTAACATTACCTGGACCCACTCCTCAGCCCATCCTAGCGCATCTCTCATGTTACTGTCCCATTCATTCTACTTGTTTCACCTCCTCAAGTTTTCCCCTCCGTACTCCCGCTGCAACTACCTTCGATGTAGCCTGTCACGCTCACCCTCCAGTACAAAAGTGAAAAAATTCACTTCCTTATCATTGCACTCCTGCTTCTCTCCTCAGAAGATATTAAGACAAACCCAGGGCCCTGCCCATTGTTTGCCCCCATGCCAGCTCCCTTATCAGCTACCTCTGGTTTTCAAGCCCACCCCACTCTACCATGTGGCCTAAAAATCCTTCATCTGAACATCTGTAGTCTGCTCCCTAAACTTGACCTTTTGCAGCCTAAGGCAGTCTCTTTGGCACCCGACATCATTATACTCACTGAAACCTGGCTTAATAAAAATATTATGGACCCTTCACTCTCTATCCCTGGTTTTACTTTAACTAGACAAGACCATGCTGGTAGGGGTGGCGGAGTGGCCAACTATACCTCTGCATCCTTACAGTTCACCATCATCCTCTCCTCCTCAGTCCCAAAAACCTATGAGGCTATCATCCTTAAACTCTCCATCCCTTTCTCTGTCCAACTTTTTATTGCTGATGCATACTGTCACCCAAATCCCCACGCCTCAGTAGTCATTGACCTCCTTATCTCCATTGCCTCACTAACCCACTCTGGCAAAGTTTATATAATGAGTGATTTTAACCCTTAACAGGTTATCAACCTCCCTTCATGAAGTCCATGCAGACATCACTGCCCTGAACTTAACACAGCTCCTGCTAAAACCAACACAGATGAACCTTAAATCTGGTAACCACTCCTTCATTGACTGAGCTCTTACTTCCCACCCCCACAAGGTCATTAAATCTGGTTTATTGCCTGATGCGCTGAGCGACCATCACATGATGTATCTGGTCTGCAAAATTCATAGGCACAAAGCCCCTTTTAAAACCTTACAATATCAATTTTACAAATCATTAAACATTGTCCCCCTCCTCAGTGACCTGACCAACACTAACTAGGACCCTATAGTCTCTTCAAACTCCATCGACAATGCCTATACTTATTTTCAGGTTAAACTTCTAGACTCATGGAAGAAAGATTCCCCCATCAGTGGTAACCTGTGACATAGGTGACCATGATTGGGCACTTTCAAAAAGAGCGACTCAATCATGCCACATGTCGACAGGGCTACCTACCAGAGAGGGCAGTCGGATTGGGAGGAGTTCGCGCATATAGCGACAGGATGTTGCTACATGTACACGCGTGTGGTGGAGAATGAGCATGCTGAGTGAGGGGCAGAAGGGGAGGGAGGGTTTGTGAGGCATGGTGCCACAGTGGGTTGCTGAGCTGGCCCTGTGGCATGGTAGGTGAGTGGTGGTCTGGAGTCCCAAGGGCGCTGGGTTCGGTTCCGGGCACACATACATTTTGTTGCGCCCGGTCCCAATTTTTTTTAAGGTTTTGCACCCCCACAACATGCACCCCCCAGTGTTGAGAATCCTTTAGTGGGGGTGTGTGGGGGTGAATAGTCCCTTTTGCTGTGTGCTGGGGGTGTTCATTGCTGAAATAGATTTTTGGTGATGTACACTCGCTCTAATGGCGATCGCCTTTCTGTGGTCGCCGTTATGACATGGAACCCCATCCGTCAGTCCAGGGTCAGGGGGGATCACTTGCCATGGATCTCTCCTGAGCTCTTGGCCTGTCAGCATGCCTGGGATCAAGCCTGGAAAGTGCATAAAGCCACTAATCTCACTATTGACTTTGCCATCTACTGTTCCCTGTGAAACCGGTGCTCAAAAGCCACCCGGCTAGCCAAAGCCGAATACTTTTGTTCCACTTTCCAATCAAATATTAATAATCCCTCCAGATTTTGAAAAGTGATATACTCCATCTTTTCCCCTCCCTCGCCTCCTACCACCCCCCTCCTTAATGTTAACAACACTACTATTTCAGATTGCTCAAATATTGCTATCATCTTTAACTCCTATTTTACCTCCTGCACCATCACACTACTTCCCTCCCCTCCTCCTAGTCCACCAGTGGGCATCCCCTCCCTTCCCCACTAGTTTCCTCTCCTAACTCCTTCATCTTCTCAAATGTCACTCCTGCTGACACCTTAAATGCATTGTATGCCCTTAACCCCTCCAAAGGTGGCTCACCTGATGGCCTGGACCCCAAACTTTTATACTTGTCCACACCTGCCATTGCAGCCCCGCTCGCTGATCTACTAAACCACTCCTTTTCTACTGCCTCTATTCCCTCTGTTTGGAAGCACACTGTGGTCCTACCACTCCCTAAGGGTGGTGACCCTTCAGGACCCAAAACTATCATCCCATCTCTCTCTTCTACCTGCTTTAGCCAAGCTACAAGAACACCTCGTCCTTTCCCAGCTCTCCTCATTTCTCTTTCACATCAACTTCTTCACTCCTTTCCAGTCTGGTTTCCAGAAGAATCACTCCACCATCACCTCCATGATTAGGCTCACTGACTCAATCTTCTCTGGGATGGACAGCGACCTAATCATCCCCTCTACTTCTGTTGACCTGGCCAAAGCCTTTGACACTGTCTCCCACACCCTTCTTTTAAATACCTTGCTCTGGCAGGCCTGTCTGAATCTGCTACCAATTGGTTTTGTTCCTACTTGGTAGGCAGGACCCAGTCAACTAAAATTGCTGATTCCATTCCCTCTCCTCTCCCCATCAACACTAGTGTCCCCCAGGGCTCTGTCTTGGGCCCCGTCCTCTTCTCTATTTTTCTAAACAATCTCCCCTCTGCCTGCCCATCCACCTCAATCCACATGTATGCTGATGGCACTGTCATCTTCACCTAAGGCCAGACCCTGGTTGTTGTAACTACCAGACTTCAACTTGACTTCAACAAAGTTCAGCACTAGTTTAGCTCCCATCAACTCTCCTTCAATGCTAAAAAGACAGTCTCTATGACCTTTGGCACTAGGCAGAGACTGGCTAGGCTACTTCTCCTGCCCACTTTCCAAACTCTTGACGGGACCATCCTAGAGGACTCCACTTCAGTTAGGTACCTTGGGGTGTGGCTTAACCAACACCTCTTATTCTCTGGTCATGTGGACACCATTCTGAAATAGCTGCACCCTAAACTTGGCACACTATACAGGACCTGCAAGCAAGTCGTGAACTTGTCCAGAAGATGATCCTACCTATCTTTGACTACTGTGATGTAGTTTACAGTGCTGCTCCCAAGTCTTCCCTAACCAGATTGGACACCCTCTTTAACTCCTTCTGCCACTTTGCCCTTGATGCCCCTTCTCTCACTCATTGTTGCAGCCTCTACCACTCCCTGGTCTTCTCCTCACTTGAGAACTGGTGTCACATCCATTGTGCCAGCTTTGTATCTAAATTCTGGTTTGGTTCGCTTCCCCACTATCTTGCTTCTTCACTTACCACCCTACCACCATCTGCCCATGCACTCTGCTCATATGATTCACATCTACTGGTAATCCCTCAATGGACTACTGCTAGTGGCCAATCAGCCTTCTTGTATAGCTTCCCTAAATTATGGAACGCACTTCCTTCCCAGATTCGCCACTTTTCCTCTCCCAACTCCATCACCTCTGCCCTCATTAACTCCTTTCAGTAAACTGTACCTGCACCTAATCACTGCTCCTCCTCTCCTCTTTAACCATACCACCACTCTGACCTTCCCTCCTTCCCTCCCTTCCTTTAACCATACCACCACTCCGACCTTCCCTCCTTCACTCACTTACTTCCTTCCTTCCTTCCTTCCTTCCTTCCTTCCTTCCTTCCTTCCTTCCTTCCTTCCTTCCTTCCTTCCTTCCTCCTCCCCATCTTTTCCTTTCTTGTTTCACATGCCCCAAAGTCCTATGAAGTACCCATCTCCTAGCCTTGACTTTCTGTGTCCAATTGCATGGTTCCCAGCACCCCAAAGGGTCCCTTGTTACAGGCATTATCCCTGCCTACGTGCTATTTCACTCCCCCTCCCATAGCTCTAATCTGCTGGCCCTCCCTATCCCCTATAGGATTATTGCATACTTTAGGTTTCCCTCACTCCTGGTGTGTCTCATACTCACTTACTCTCTCTCCCTTCACCTGTCTTCTATGCCTTCCCTCTCTTATTCTCCAATCCCCAGACCACTCACAGTGTTCCCGGTGTCCTGTAGGGGTCTCCCTCCTCCATGACTTTCCCCTCTCTCTTTTCCCCCTCTCTCTTCCTCTCCCCTCCTTCACATTAGCACTTGATCACCTAATGCTATTGCACTTATAAATGGTTCTCACTATTCTCCTAAGTATGTAATTCGGTTGTAGCACCTGCCTAAATTTGTTATGTTAAGTTCATCTTTGTAACCTATATGCACTACAGTTGTATCACCTGCTTAAAGTATGTTATGTTGTGTTGTGTTATATGTTATGTAATGTTATGTGATTGTTAATCTACGTAACCTCTGTAAAATGCCACATCCCCATTGTATCCCTCCCCCCAGGTCACACTGGGAGACAGGCAAACTGTTGCTCAGTACGCCTTCCTGGTGAAACATTTCAATAAATAAATAAATATTTTAATAACAAATCACCCAAAACCATGAATTTTGTTACTCTAAATATATTCTATGGCAATATGCAAGTTCTGTGAGAAATTCTTTGGTTGTGGAATCACAGAATTTCAGGGGCATTGTCTTGGTTTTAGTAGCGACACCACCACCATCTTTCTTAAATGATGACATGAGATGAGTTGGTATACTATGTAGCTGGTGAAAGCAGCATCACTACAAATCAGTTCCCTCTCTGAGACACTTAGACCAGCTATACTGTATGGGATTTAGAGTCCTGGTCTAAAGAAATGTAGTTTGACTTGCTGATCTAAAGGATTGTTAGGCTAGTAACCATTTGTCAAAAGGTGTTCTAGCTTTTGCAGCTCTTTAAATGCCATTTATGAACCAGTGTGTTATGCTTCTTTTGAAAAACATGTCTTAGTGTTTACTGCCATCTACTGTAAATGCTGTTAAACTGCATGGGTTAGTTTAGTTGGTAATGGATATGAGTTTAGAACTAAGAAGTTCACTAGCAGAAGAAGGTCTTTTGAGCTATAACATCTGCCTAATACAGATCCAATGTATCCTGTTACATGCTGCTCCTCCCCTCTCCTTGAAATTTCTTACACTTCCCTTAAAGAGCAGGTGACACCTTCAGGATAACTTAAGCAAAACATAAGGCACCGTTCAGTTTATATTTCACATTTGTTCTGTATTTTTCTCCCCATTATTTATTACTGAGGTCTTTTGCTCAAGAACAGGATCTCTGCTCCTGAAGAGTTCATCTACTCCTGTTGCTTTCTCCCCACCTGAGGTCATTTATTTATTTTTATTTATTTATTTATTGAAAAAGTCAGAATTACAACCTTTGAGTCAAGGGCTCTTTTGCAAAGGCTTCATGTCAAAAATGAAATAACATAACAGGGTACAAGAAAGACAAGAACAGAGCAATATTACAATGTTGAAAAGAGGACAAGTAACAGACTTCAAGGGCAGAGTGATCCATCCCAAGTCAGACAGTGAGCAGTAAACAGCAACAGTTACAGTATCAAAAGACAGTGATCAATAAACTACAGTCTGATTACAATTTCTGCAGGGTCAAGCTATAGAGGCACACCCCAGATCAAAGGAGAAGTGGGGAAGAGTGGTGGGTGACTTATGTCTGTATTGCAGACGGGGACTAGGTGCAGTCACAGCAGGAGTGGGAGAGAATTTCCGAACAGAGTCAGGATTTAAATGTGCCTAGATGCTGCTCCAGAGAGACAGCAGGAGGTAGTTCATTAAACCAGAGGGGGGGCCTTATGGAAAAAGGAGCATTGGCCCAGGGAAGTCCTACAATGGGGTACTAAAAGAAGGGCAGACAGAGAGCTTCAAGTTGTCCGAGGTTGGTGGAGTGCTGCACAAGATGTCGAAGTCCCAGAGGGGAGGAACAAAGTGAGAGCTTTCTGGCAAGGAGACAGGTCTGGTATCTGAGCCGTCCATCGAAGTTAAGCCAGTTGGTGTGATGGTAGAGCTCACAGGTATGGGTACACCAGTCACATCCCCTGACAAGTCTGCAGGCTTTATTTAGGGAGACCTTAATACTGCGTAGGGCGGTGGGGTCAACAGAGCCATAGACGACAATCCCATAGTTGATAAGTGAAAGCACTGAAGATGTCACAGCAAGGTTTAGTGCGTTTGAGGGCAGGCAACCCCTGTGCCTATATAAGAGCCTTATTCTAGCACTGACAGTGGAGCGAAGAAGATTGATGTGTTCGTGGAAAGTGAGAGAGGTGTCATGTCTGATGCCTAGGTTTTTAAAGGTGGGTACCAGGTCAAGTGGGGAGCCCTTGGAGTTGAGGATGGTGAGGGGAAAGTCTTTATGTTTGTTTTGTCTGTGGGTGAAGAGCGTGGCCTTGGTCTCTTTGTAGTTCATAACAAGGTGGTGATCCGAGAACCAGGCTTCAGCCTCAGTGAAAGAGCGCTGCAGGGAGACTTGAAGAGAAAGGAGGTCAGGGTGACTGTCGAATATGACTGCATCATTGGCGTAGAGAAGCAGCCGACCCAAGCAGGCCTTGGGGAGGGTGTTCAAGAACATGCTAAACAGGAAGGGGCCCAATATACAGCCTTAGGGGACCCCAGAGTGAACCAGTTTACTGGACGAGAGTGCGGTGTTTAACTTGACCCTCTGGGTTCTATCACTCAGATAGCTTTTAAACCAGCTGGTGGCTTCCAGAGATAGCCCTAAGAGAGGCAGGGATTGTAGGAGAAGCATGTGGCTGACAGAGTTGAAAGCATTGGTTAAATCAATATAGGCAGAGCCAACCAAGTGTCCTTGGTCAAGGGCTTTGTTGAGGAAGGTGGTGTATTCAAGAAGGGCAGTAGTAGTACTGTGTCCCCTCTTGAAGCCATGTTGTTCAGGACAGAGCAGGTCATATTTGATGAGTTAGTCAGTGAGTTGGTCTGACAGTATTTTTTATAAAGCCTTGGGGGGGGGGATTGAGATGGGACAGTAGTTGTCAGGGTTGGAACGGTCCCCATCTTTAAGGATTCAGGTGATGATGGCTGATTTCCAGTGTGCTGAGAATTGTTCAAGGCAGAGAAACTGGTTGAGGATGTCCGTGAGAGGGGTGATTATAGGGTGAGCAGGACAAGTTTGAGGTCCAGTGAGTCACTACTAAAGCTCAATTTGCTCAGGGCTTTGGTAAGGTAAGGTCTTGCCTCATGTGAGGAAAGGGTACGGATCATAAAGGTGAGGGTGGTTGTAGGATGGGGAGGGTTTGGGGGCAGCTCAGGGGCTGGGTCAAATAAAATTGGGGGGAAGAACTCAGCTGAGGTCAGAAACGGCAGAGTTAAGGGTATCCACAATTAGAAAGGGGTCTTGGGGTAGGGAGCCATTTACCAGCAGTTGGGCTGGGGGGGATGGTATTTCCACTAAGTTCTTTAATGTTATTCCAGAACATATGCCCCGAGCCCCAGGTGGAGAAGAGTGACTCCTGGTAGTGGGTAGCTTTTGCTTTCCAAATTTCCCAGGTGCAATAAACATTAGGGAGCATAGAAAGGTTAAGGGAGGGATAGTGAAGATCAATAAAGGAGATGGGAGGTGGGCAGAGGGAGACAGTGAAAAGGCAGGGATACTGAATGAATACTTTTGCTCAGTATTCATAAAAGAAGAAGAGGAGGAGTTACCTGAACCAAACAGTAGAAGCACTCTGGGTAGTGGGGTTGACACCAGTCCATTTACAGAAGAAAGAGTTCTGAAAGAACTCCTAAAACTCAAGGTGGACAAAGCAATGGGGCCTGACAGGATTCACCCTAGAATCCTAAAAGAGCTAAGGGAGGACCTACTGACACCACTAACCACACTTTTTAACAAATCATGGGAAGATGTGGTGGTACCTGAGGACTGGAGGAGGGCAGATGTAATTCCCCTTCACAAAAATGGGAGCAAGGCAGAAGCAGGAAACTACAGACCTGCTAGTTTGACCTCAGTGGTGGGGAAAATGATGGAATCACTTCTGAAAGAAAGAATTGTTCAGTACCTAGAGGCCAGCGGGGCACAGGACCCAAAGCATCATGGATTCACAGCAGGAAGGTCATGTCAGACGAATCTAATCGATTTCTTTGACTGGGTGACCAAAGTAATAGACCAGGGAGGGGCTATGGATGTGGCCTACCTGGACTTTAGCAAGGCATTTGACACAGTCCCACACAAAAGATTAATAATCAAGTTAGCCAGCCTGGGAGTGGGTCCCAGGGTGGTAGCCTGGGTAGCAAACTGGCTGCACAACAGGACATAGAAGGTCATAGTGAATGGAACACATTCTGAAGAAAGGGGGGTTACTAGTGGAGTACCTCAGGGCTCAGTACTGGGTCCAGTCCTCTTCAACGTCTTTATAGGTGACGTTGCAGAGGATCTGGAAGGAAAAGTATGCCTCTTTGCAGATGACACAAAGATTTGTAACACAGTTGAGCGGGGGTAGAAAGGATGAGAAGGAACTTGGCAAGGTTGGAGGAATGGTCGGACATATGGCAACTTAGATTCAATGCAAAGAAGCGCAAAGTAATGCACCTGGGAAATAAAAATCCAGGAGAAGAGTGCACAATAGCAGGGGAGGTACTAACAACAACAGTAATGGAAATGGATCTGGGTGTAGTCATATCAGATGACCTAAAGGTGGGTAAGCAATGAGAAGTCAGTATGGAGAGTGAGGGGGATACTGGGATGCATAGGGAGGGGCATCACAAGTAGAAAAAGGGAAGTGGTTATCCCTCTGTACAGACAGTTGGTGAGACCCCATCTGGAGTACTGTGTGCAGTTTTGGAGACCTCATCTATGCAAGGACATAGACAGGATGGAAGCAGTCCAGAGGAGGGCAACTAAAATGGTGCAGGGTCTACATCAGAAACCATATGAAAAGAGACTGAGAGAGCTTAATGTATACCCTTGATGAAAGGAGGGACAGGGGGACATGATAGAAACTTTTAAGTACCTCAAGGAATCAACAAAGTCCAGGAGGTAGCATCTTTCAGAAAAACAGATGTGTAAGAACAAGGGGGCTCAAGAGTGGTGGACGCATGGAACCACCTTCCTGGAGAGGTTGTGGGGTCTAAAACAGTAGGGGAATTCAAAAATGCATGGGACAGACATAAGGCAATTATAGTGGGGAGTTGCAGAAAGTAGGCTGTTGGTTAACTAGAATCTGCAGCTTATCCAATAGGTAGAGAAATGGGCAGACTGGGTGGGCCAAGTGGTCATAATCTGTCTTCAAAGTCTATGTTTCTATGTTCCTGAGTTCCCTGTATAATTACCAGTCATGTGGTTTGCCTGATTCATTAGCTAAGTGCCACTGGTTGTCCTGCTGCTTCATGAGGTCAAGTAGGGTGTGGGAGAGCCAGTGGGTATCATCATTTTTAATCAGTTGCTTGGAAACTGGGGCATAGCAGTCGCAGGCCGAGTTAAACATAGAGATAAAGTGGTCAAGGGAAAGGTCTGTGGTGGGTGAGAGTTGATGGGAAACCAGTCACAATGCAGCAGGTACTGCTTAAGCTGGGGGAGAGAGCCCTTTTTTAAGTGATGGTTAGAGGTAAATTTTGGTGGCCGTTTTGGAGATATTTTTGAGGTCCATTTGCAGAGAACTGGCAAGTGGTCGCTCAAAGCATCCGGGAGTACTGAAACTTCGGAAAGGCGAGCAGGCCTGTTCCTGAGGATGAGGTCAATGAGAGTGGAGGTGCCTGTTTTATGACTGAATCTTGTGGGGGACTGGACAACTTGTGTGAGGTCAAGGGCAGCAATGGAATCCCTGTAGTGGGCAGAGGAGGTGGCAAGCCAATTGATATTAAAGTCACCATAGGCAATGATTTCACTGGAGGAGGGCAGCTGGGCAAGGCAGTTCAGTACTGAGTCGAACTCAAGCTTTTGGTTCGGGGGGGGGATATATACCATAACTATGTGGAGAGCTTTTCCTGAGGAATCATGTTGCAGCCTGACAGTGAGCCCCATGGGACGGGGTGGGGGCATCAGGGACTAGAGAGGTTTGAAGAGGGTAATGATAGCATAAGGCACAACCCCCTCCCCTTTTTATCTGTCTGCCAATTCTGAGGATAGAATATCCAGGTATATGGATGGCAGAGTCTGGTGTGTCAGGGTCAAGCCAGGTCTCAGTTACTGCTAGTATATCAGGGGAGATAAGTGCCATCCAGCCTTGTAGAACATCATGCTTTTTCTGGAAGCTACAAATATTGATGGTGGCTATGAGTAGACTACCAGATGGCCCATTGGGGGAACTGAGAGATGAGAGTGGGCCAGGGTTTGCATGCACATTGCCAGATATTAAAGAGGAAGAGGAGAACATGGTGAAGGAGAGCAATTCTGAGCAATCTATTTAGGAGCTTGGGATTCTGGGGCTGTGAGTCATAATGCATTACTTACGATATCACAGTTACTGATTTGATTTGATTTGATTACTCTCATGACAACAGGCTGTGATGTCACAACATAGGATTATGACTTGAAGTAGGGAGTAAGCTATAGAGGCATATAATCTCTAACAGATAAAGAGCATATATTCATGCAGACTTCCTCTGTTATAAAAGATGGGGAGGATAAATCTTTAGAAAACAGGCTTTTTATTTCCTGGAATCTGATTGGCTGGTACCCTAGCCAGGGGGGTACATTAACTTACAATAGATGCCCAGGAAATAAAAAGTACCAGCCCCATGTCCCTTCACCCACAGAGGTATCTTTTTGCCCAGTCTGCTTTCTTATTGGGCAGAATCATAAAATTTACTTTCAAATCACCGCCATTTTTTTTACTCGCTTAGCGAGAGAAACTAACCCCCATGACTCCATAGTTTATTGCTTGCCTGTCTGATTAAACCTCACACAACTTCCCTGAGCTCATTCCTGGCTACATGTGTTTTCTTTTTTTTTTAGTTTATTTATGGCAGTCTTCTCAATGACAATTGACTCCGTAATAGCTCCACTCTCACAGAGTTGACTGTGCTTTAGCTCCACTAGCTATCGTCCCCCTCGGTCCAGAAAGTGAAGCTGTTTCACATTTGTACACATAAATTGTTTCACCCTCTTCACTATGTTCACACACCCCTCTGAACTGTAACCCTGTAGCCCTATTTTTTTATTATTTTTTCCCTAAGTGTGCATACACGCTCCCTCTGTCTCTTGCGGTGCTTTTTTTTCATGTGACAGTTGCTCAGTGTAACGCATCAGTTGTCCCGCTCTCTCTTGCAGCACGCATGTATATCCCTCCCAAATGCAGCCCAGTATTGCACTTACTAGAGTCTTCACTCACTAAATTTAAACTGAATTCCACCTTTGTTGCTAATTAAAATAAAATAATTTCAATTACTCCCAATACAGCTGCCACAACTCTCCACAGACTCTATGCTCGCCGGTCAGCTTCAAGTCTCTCTCTTTCTCTCCCTCCTGGTGACTTTGCATTTACCACTGACACTGCACTTCATCTACATTCCTGCTAAATGAAGTACAGTACTCACAAAATATACACACAGTAGTGACAAGGAAAGGGTTGCTTCTGTGCCACAAAAACGATAGTGATTTTGTAGAAGTGGCAGTGGGACGGGGGGATCGCACTTCACACAGCTCCAGCATAAACAGATATGCCAAATAAAAGTATTCACAAACCAAAAAAGAAACAGGGCTTTAACAGCTGAGAGAGACAGAGAGAGAGAGTGTGTGTGTGTGTGTGTGTGTGTGTGTGTGTGTGTGTACACACACACACACAAACAAGGTAACCATGACAACCAGCAAAAAAAAAAATGGAGGTTTTAGTAGGACAGGTGGAGGAACTAGTTTATTAAAAAACTAACTGGTTTAACATTTAAACATAATTTTTTTTTATTAGAAATATAAAATTACAGTTGCCCATTTTCTAAGCGCAATAATACCCTCCAGGGTGGGTGGTATTGGGCAATCCTGGACCTTCCTGGGGCTATAAGGCCCTCCGCCTGTGGCATCAGGCCTCATTATGCCCCTGGGTGGTCCAGCATTTCCCAATACCGCCCACCCTGTCGGGTACTATTGCTTGCATAAGATATATTTGGAATGCAAGCTGAATTGTACCTAATTATTAGGTTTTCCAAAGTTTCCTTTGAGGTATCAGCAGCTCTTTAACTTTATCTCACCCACTCTTGAAGACATTCACAGTTTTCTTGCATACCATGCCTTCTAGAAGCCTATTTTGTCCCTCCACCACTCTCTCCATGAAGAAATACCTCCAAGCCTCCTTCTAAAACCTGCCCGTAGCCAGATTGTAACCATTTTACCTTGAGTTTCTGTTCTTGATGGGCCTAAAAAGTTCACTGGGATCTATCTTCTTGATGCCTGTGTGATACTTAGAAGTATTTGTCATGTCCCCCATCCCCTTCTATCCTCTAGTGAGTACATATTCAGAGCATCCAACCTCTGTTCTTATGAGAGCCTCTGCTGCCCCTGTATTATTTTTGTGGCCATTCTTTGCATGGCCCCTAGTTGCTTTTTGTTGTAGGAGTTCCATAACTGCATGAAGTACTCCAGGTGTGGCTGCATCATGGATCTCTACAAAAGGTGGAATGACCTCCTTTCTTCTCCTAGTGAACCCTCAGCTTATGAAACCCAGCATCCTGTTAGCCCCCCTTCCCACCTTACACTGCTTTACTACCTTACTCATAGAGCCTTAGGGTACTAATGATTGCAACACCCAGGTCTTTTACCTCTTCAGACAAAGTGATGGTTACCCCCACCCCAGCCTGTACTCCACCACTGGGTTCTTTCTCCCACAAGTGCATGACTTTGCACTTGTTTTTTTTTGTGTTTATTTAAGGTAAAAAAGCATTGAGTATTAAACTCATTTGCAATGGTAACCTTTACAAATACAGTACATACATACATAATCAACACTTATCACAATAAATACACTTCTTGGTGTTGAACACCATTTGCCAGATTCTGAACCATTTCTCCAGCCTTTCCTCATCTTTGCTCATGTCTCCAACCTTTTCCCTGTATCAAACTTTCCAAAGAGCTTGGTATCATCCATAAAACAGGAAAATGTTGCCCTTTATGCTGTCCCCAGTGTTATTAATGAACACTTTAAACACCACTGGTCCAAGCACCAACCTTTGTGGTATCTTGCTGGTAACTTTCCTCATCCCTAAGTGTTCCCACCAAGAACTATCCTTTGGGTTTTCCCTCTGAACCAGTTTGCCACCCACTGAGACATTTTGTCACCACCCCTAGTTCATGCAAATGTTTGCTCTGTCTTTTTTGGGGGACTGAGTCAAAGGACTTGCCGAAATCCAGGAACAGTATATCTACTGCCTGGCCCTTATCTCTCACCTTTGTGACCCAGTCAGAAAGATTTATCAAGTTCATTTGACATGATCTCCCCACCATGAACCCATGCAGTCTGTTATCTTGGAGCCCATTTACTCAAGAAACCCAACTAACCCTTCCCTACGAATGGTTTCCATTAGCTTACCAATGAATGATGCCAAGCTGCCTGGCCTTTAGTACCCAAGCACATCCCTAGCCCTGCTGTTGTGCAAGGGCACTACATCTGCAGGTCTCCACTCTTGTGGCTTCAGGCCTGATTCTAGGGAGCTACTGAACAGGTCTGCCAGAGGGGCTGCCCATATTACTGCCAGCTACCTCAGTACTCTTGGGTGCACACCATCCAGCCCAAGAGATTTATCTACCTTAAGGGCCATTAGTCCCTTGAAGACCCTGATAGTCATGATTGGACACTCACACATATTTATCCCCACACCCATTTGCATATCCCTGGTTAACTAGAGACTTAAAACTAGCATTGCAAGCTAGAGATAAGCTTTGGGTAAGGGCATGTAAATCCAAGCTTGCACTCAATTGGGCAGCTTTTCAGGCAGAAAGGAACAGTTGCACAAAACTTGTAATGTCTGCAAAAACTGAATATTTCCAGAATACTCTGAACTCATCCAAACGCAATGCCTCAAAGTTTTGGCAAACACTCCATGATATCGAAGGCCATAGCTCCTCTCCATCTTTTACTTCAAAAATAGTTTCCCATGGGGCCATTATCACAGACAAGAGCCTTATACTAACAACCTTAAATGACCATTTTGCTACTGCCGGGTTAGTTTTTGACACTTCCCCAGCTAGCAACTTCCATCCTAAGCCCACCGCTGATGGACCAGACCGAACAGCTGACATGGACACCCAGCATAGGGGCATGTTCTGCTTCAACCCTATATCCTACAAACAAGTAGAGGATCTACTGATCTCCCTGGACACAAAACAAAATGCAGGTGTTGATAGAGGGATCTATGTGATAATGATGAAAGCCTAAAGGCGATCGCCATTATCGAGAAGTCAAGAGTGCCGAAAATTTTATTTGCCACTCTGACACCCCAGTGCACAGCAAAATGGCACCGGGGAGTTAGTTTTATAATGTTTTATGTGGTGGGCTGTGCCCCCCACACCTCCCCGGCATACTTAAGGATTCTCAACTCCAGAGGGGTGCATGTCGGTGGGGGTGAAAACATTAAAAAGAGGTTTGGGCCAGGTGCAATAAAAACACACCGGTGCCTTGGCCCAAACCCAGTATCCTGCCCAGCAATGCCACCAACCCACGCAACATGCCACAGGGTCGGCTGGGCAACCCACCACAGCATCACCCCTCACATTACCTCCCATCCCTCACTGTGCATGCTCGCTCCCCCCCCCGGCACGCATAAGTATAGTGACATTCTGTCGCTATATTCATCACCACCCCCATCTGGTCACCCTACCCTACAGTAGCCCTGCAGACATGCGCCAGGGATTGGGTCACCATTATTGTAGGCACCCAATTCCCAGCACTATTATATTGTGCTACCCTGATGGAGTCGAACTCCTATTCCTGAAACTAGGCTTTCGATATCTCACAGTACCAATTACATACCTATTCAATAAGTCACTTGCCCAAGGGAAATTTCCCACACCCTGGAAGATCGACGATATTATACCCCTCTTTAAATCAGGGAACACCTGTGACCTTAATAACTATCGCCCCAGTTCCCTCCTTCCCATCTTATCCAAACATCTAGAGAAATTGGTTAATTCACAGCTCAGAGAACACCTGGAATCTTCAGATCTCCTCAACCCTTTACAATCAGGTTTCTGTCCACACCATAGCACAGTCTCGGCACTAGCAAAAGTTACCAAAGACTGCCAAACTGCCCTTGACAACAAACAACATGTATGCACAGTTTTCTTAGATCTTAGTAAGGCGTTTGATACTGTTGGCTATGATATACTCCTGAACAATCTAAATAACCTTGGACTAGACCCTACTGCCACGCACTGGTTTTTCACTTACCTTTCAAATAGGCAACAACAAATTAAAGAGCAGGGTGGTCTCTCCCCTCTCAAACCTCTGACCAGGGGAGTACCCCAGCGCTCCATGTTTGGGCCCTTATTGTTTCTAACCTACATTAACAATATCAGTGCAAATGTCACCAACTGATGATACTGTATGTATCCAGCCCTTCCCTTGTTATAGCCTGTGCCGATCTACAAGATAACTTCAGCCGGCTCCAGCTAAACTTATTCCATCTTAAACTGTTGCTAAATGAAAAAAAGACGAAGGTCATGCTCTTCTCCCCCGGAACTCCAGCAGCCAAAGCCCCCCTCTCCAGCCACCCTTATCAAATAGTAACCTTGATAAATGAACCAATCGAAGTGGTGGATAGGTTCAAATATCTAGGTTTCTGAATAGACTACAAGCTTTCCTTCTCAATACACTTGGAAGAGCTCGGCTCAAAACTAAAAAAGTGACTGGGCTTTTTCTTTAGAAATAAACATCTACTTACAGATGATGCCAGGAAAAAACTTTTACAAACCACATTCATCCCTCCTCTCAATAATGCTGACCTTATATATACTGCCACAGCATGGTTCCTGCTCTTAAAAGACTGGATGTGCTCTATCATATAGCCATACAGTTCATAACGAACACCCCAGCCAGAACCCACTACTGCACACTCTATCTACAAATTGACTGGTCCTCACTTTCCAACAGAAGACTAAAAAATGCTCTGCTATGGACCTACAGAGCCATCATCGGCAAACTCCCTCATTACATTATTCACCTATTTAACCAGACCTCCAGTACCTACTCACTGAGGAGGCATTCCTGCCTTCAGCTGGAGACACCTAGGGTCGCTTTGCATTATGGTGAAGCCGCTATTGGACATGCCCTCCCTTCACTTCAGAATAACTTTTAGTGCTCATTTAAACTAGTCTCTGCCATCTGTATAGGGTCCTTCAACTCTCTCTCTTAGACAAAGATATCCAAGAAAAATGCAACTGTCACTCGTAATCCTGCCTTTATCTATCTTCTTCACCTCCTTTCCTTAACTCAGCCCCTTTTACCCCTTTTAAACCTTCTTTCCTAAAACCCTAGCCTTGTCTACCAAATATGTAACTGACTGTATGTGCAATGTACTGCTGCTTATGTTATTCTCCTCTGAATGTTGCACTTATTGTACAATGCTCTCTATGTAGTTAGCATGACTCTGTAAACTTATTTGTTGTAAACTGTCTGTATAATCCTGTCCATCCAGGACCTCCTTGAAAACGAGTTTGCTCAATGGAGCTTCCCTGGTGAAATAAAAATAAATAAATAAATGCATAAATAAATATCCTACTTAGTGGTATAGATCCATCCTTCTCTTTAGTGAATACTGAGTAGAAGTATTTGTTCAATACATTTTACTTCCCTCTGCTGTGTGCCACCCACTCTGTCCTGTGTCTCACTTTGTCAATGCTTTCCTTCTTCCTCCTTTCTTCGTTGATATACCCAGGAAAGATCTTATTACCTTCCTTGACTTTCTTTGTAATTCTAAGTTCAGCCCCTGCTTTGGCACTTCTCACCTCCTCCTAGCTGACTTTAGTGTTTCCAGGCAGTCCACTCTGTCTTCCTTTCTCTGAGTCTTCCTGCACCTTTTGAGGAAGCTCTTTTCTCCCTCACTGCTGTTACTATCTCCTACCAGATAGGCTTCTTGTGTTTGTTCCTCTAACCCATTTGCTTCAGGCAGGTGTTAGTGACTTTCCAGATGCCTGTAATAATACTGCACTACATATCTCTCAACTGTCCCTGATTTTCAGGGACATCCTTGATTTTGCCTCAAAAGTTTACTCAGTCCCCCTTAAAAATTGTGTTTCATTGAACAAACATTGGGGGTTGTAAGCACAAAATAATTTCAAACATTAAAGTTACAGACTTGATCTTCCTTAGAAAATGCATTTTACACTAAGCCCCTTACTCTATCAGTTTCCTGAGTGAATATCATCAGTTTTGAAAATGTGTCCCTGATTTTGGTCCTTTGTCCCTGTTAGTTTTAAGCCTTGTCCCTGCTTTATGAGGCAGGAGGTTGAGAGGTATGCTGCACTGTTTTTATTCTACCTCTTTGTCCCCCCACCGAGTTTGGTCAGATGCTTGCCCAGTTGCATATCAATTGTGGTGAAGTACAGAATACAGTACATGTTTTGGTGTTCAGGTTTTCCTTTTCCATTTCAAGCTGGAATCACATTGACTGGTGAGCAGTGCTTCCAAGGGGCTGAACTACACCGATGTCTCTGACATGGTAACAGTTTGCGAGTACAAGTTCCAGGATTGGCCGATCCCTTGTTGATTTTTTTAACCCCATGGATTAAAAAGACATTGGACTGTATCCATGAGCCACTGGCTTCTGCTACTGCTGGCTTCAATCTACATCTTAGCGCTTAAAGTCAACAACTATTACCACCTCTCCCTATAAGCCTTCCTTATCTCCTTTCCAAACTCTTGGTCTGTGCCTTCATTTTACTTCAGTGGTCTGTATACCACCATCATCCTAATATTTTGCCCTCCCCTTGTTTGGATCTATTCTAAGACTGACTCTGTACCCACCCGTCATCCTCCCTTGTGGTTATAATCTCTTCTCCAACATATAGGGCCACGCCCTGAAAGTGTTTCTCTGTGAGTACAAATAGTTTAAGCATGCTACAGTGATTACAGACTTTTCTGCAACAACTTACCTGCTGTAGAGTTGACAGTATAGCTGAGAGGTTGGAGTGCCAAGCTGTGAATGAACGGGTGTATCCAGCAGACCTGGATTTGATTCCCACAACCTCCACTTGCATACTGTGTGACAGTTAATCAGATGCAGGAAAACTGCAAGGCACTTGGAGAAAACTGTGGCAGTTCCACCAAGCCACATCAACAGGAAATTTGCTGATCAGCATTACAGCGATGGCACAATGCTGACCGTTGTCATTGTGCCATCAGTAGAAGACAGTGGTTTTTTTGTGGGGGCTTTGCCCCTTTCACCCCCCCATTTGGGGGGCACTGCCACAGCACACCCTGCATTTATAGATTATCAACTCTGAGTCAGAGGTGTTTCGGGAAGTGGGTGAAATCACCAGAGAAAGCAGTGTCAGAAATACCGTGGACCATTACAGTGAACTAACCATTTTGTCGCTGTAATGGTCTTTGCAGTATTTGCGTCGCTGTTTCAACAGTATGCAAACTGTTGCACACAAAAACACAAGGCAACAATACAAAAAGGTGTGCAAGGAAGTGAAAAAGGAAACAAGCTAAATGCTCAGTGTATTTATTATGCAGACGGTAACCAGACAGGCAACCAAACCCCAGCGCTTCAAACCCTTGCAGATTCTTCATCGGGGAAGGGGCAACTCAACAGTGCAGTCCAAATTTATTTAAGTGCACTTAAAGTCATGCTAAAATGCAAAATCCTGAATAATCAATAAATTGGTGCAAAGGAAAGAAATTATACAGACATTAGTAAAGTAAAAGAAAAATAGCAGGCTAGCATGGGTAAATTCTGAAATGTGTGTCCCAAAACAATACTTTAGCCTAGTAGCTAAGAAAAAGAGTTTGAAGCTCTTTGTTAGCCTGTAAAAGTAAGAACTGAGACCCAGATGAAAATTTCAGAAGAACTCCAGGGTACCTAAAGAAATGACCAAAAAACAGTTAATGCATAATACAAAGTAACTCTGACATAAAATACATGATCAACAAGTAGAAAGCAAAGGACAAAGGGAAGTAATACAGATGCAGAATCCTTTTACAGCATGAAAGCATGTTCATTTTTAATTTGGGAGCAGTTTATCCATGTGGTTTTAATGATGCTTGGGATATCCTTCTCTTTCTCTAAATTACTGCCTCTTGTCCTTTGCTTTCTACTTGTTGTCTTTTTGGTTTGTTTTTCTATGATCATTTATTTTGTCATACTTATGTAAACCCCCCTCCCCCCCGGGTTTACAGCATCAGAGAAATGTACTGAGATGTACACAGTTTGGATATTTGCTTTGGGGAATTGCAGCCCAGGACCATAAAGGATTAAATTTCCCACCTGCAGGGGATGTCTGCATTAAAAGTTCCCGGGGGGCAGGCTTTTCCAGTTGGTGTGTGAGTGGGAGGAGAAGAGGTGGTCCAGGAGGAGCGGGGCTGGTTGCCCAATCTGTGGCATTAGCTCTGTGGTCATATGTGGGAAGCAAGGTGGAAAGCTCAAGTCCAGAATGTGGTGGTGGCCAGGTGAAGGGTGAAAGCCCCTTTCCCCTGAGGGGAGGTTGAGAACATGTTTGGAGGAAGAGACCAGTTGGAGGTGCTGGGTTCAAATCCAAGCCATGTCAGAGCAGAGACAGAGAGAGAGAAACTTTGGGACACAGTGTCCCCAGTGGAAATCTACCCCAGGAGTTCTAACAACATGTATTCATGGCCTGAAGGGAATATGTAGGGCCTCGGATGGGTCTGCTTTTTGCACCACTGTGAAAGGGAGGAGAGCTGAAGCATTTGATGGGAACTTATGCTCGTAGTTCATGGTGCAGTCACTCAAGATTTGAAGTGCAGCCATACAGAGTCACAACAAAGTGGATCCTGCCCAGAGGGGGAGGGAGAGAGAGAGAGAGAGAGAGAGAGAGAGAGAGAGAGGTACCATAGGAGCTGAAGTCAGATGCTGCCTTTGGTACTATGTTTTGGGCTTTTAAAATGCTCAATGTAAGAAATGTGCTGCCTGTCTTTAGGGGTTATCCAGTTCACGGCCCTCGGAATATGGACACCGTGAGTGGAATGGTAAACAGAATTGGACTGTGATGTAACAGACCTTTCAGTTCCCTGCTGCAAGACCCCCTGTGGGATTTCTGCTGCAAAGCTCCTGGGAGCCATTGATTTATTGTTATTATTGAAGGATGCTTTAATTGTTGCTTTAAACGTTGCATTCCATTGTCATTTTCAGTGGGAGCTGCAAACTAACTTGCCTTTCTGCCTGGCCCTTGCGGTGGTTACATGCACCCTGGATCCTAAATGTAAGTCATCTTGGTGTGTTTCTGCTGTGGTTGCCTCCTGTCCATGGATGTCACCACCAGCATACTCCTAGACAATGGGGAGGGGGTGGTCTATAAGTGGGAGCTAATCTAGGATGTTTTGGGGGTGCCTTTTTTCACTAAAGTGACCATGCAGCGTGGTTCGGTGAAGTTGTGGATTTCTGTGGACCGAGTATGCTGAACTGTGATGATCAATATGGTGCTCGAGGGCTGAGGAATTTCACACCCTGACCCTACAGTGGATGTTGGCACCTGGGGCTGGTGAAGAAAAGCTTGTGGTCAAAACATGTGAGAGCTATACAAATGGACTGAGCCCAGTGTATATATTGGACTGCCCAGGCTCGCGTGGCCACTGTGCCAGTGCTTGCATTTGCTTCCATGGCATTCAACTTATATCTTGAACTGTATCTCTTGTGCAAGAGTCATCTACCATCAACGTTGGCTAAAGGACCCTCTGCATACGATGTGGTGGTGCCATCTCAGATGTTTAAGTGGATATGGGAATTGGTGGCCAGTCCCTTGCCTTCAAAGGAATGTACCTTTTGTCAGTTTAAGGGCCAAGAGGTGGACTCTCTGCCTGTATGTAAGTGGTGTCATGAGAGTGGGCAAAGAGTCTGAGGATATCAATCACCTCTATACCCACAATGATGGCCAAGCCAGTCAGACACTTCTTGGAGTCTGAAGAAGCTATAGCAGAGGGATAGAGAAGGATGCTTGTTCAGATGGGCCCAAAAAGGGAATCCAAATCTGCTGTTCCCAGTGACAAGATGGGGACCACCCCCCAGGCTGGTGCATTGACTCCCAAACCACCAGAGCAAGTCAAGGATAGCAGCTTTACAATTCTTAAAGAGATGCTATCACCAAGGCTCATGACCCCGGAGGATTTCAGTTTACCCGGTCAGCCCAGCAAGGTGGAGTCAGTAGTTGCCTTGGAGGCTGTTTTAGTCCAGCAGCAAGTTCCTTCAAGCTCCTTGTCAGAGACATTGGGTGTGACCCAAACTAGAGTCACAATCAGCCACCGGAATCCCAGGTAGGACAGCTTAAGGTGGACCTCCCCTCCCAAGCAGGGGTCCAAGAGGCTGCAGGTGGAGCCCAAAATTAAAAGCACAAGATCAAGATAGAAGATATCTGGGAAGAGGAGTCACAAGGACTCCCTGGTGGTATATCAGTCAGTGGTCTTGCCTCCCAGTGGGAGTACCTTGCCATATCGTGCAGCCTGACCTGGGCCCTGTGACATCTTCAGGCAGATTTGAGAGCAGGAGCAATGGGAGCATCAGTATCGAGAGGGTACATGGCATCTGCAATGGCAGGCTCCCAGAACATCCATCTGGACTTTGCCAGAGTAGTCCCAGGCAGAGCACATTGCCAGAAGGCAAGTACAAGAGGAATGCCCTTGTGCACAAGTCAATTATCTACCCCTGTGCTCCCAGGACACACCTGGAAATGATTCATTTGAAAACACTGGAAATGAGTCACTGACTCAATGGTGTATCAGCATCTCATAAGTAAAAACAAATATGAGTATCCATATTTACTGGAATGTATTTGAGACATCATTGAAGATAAGAGGAAAGAGTGGGTGTATGTAGCTATTCTTCGGAAAATCTACCGCAAGCATGGACTGGATGTGCATATTCCCACTGTTTCCCTGCAAGAGGCCCAGCATGTGGTGAAGAGGATCTATGAATGTGGTGTCTAAAAGAGATGATCCTAACAGAGAACTATGCTGTGCTGCAAGATGTGGATGAACATAGAAATGGTGTCAGCAGATGGGGACCATTTAATCCATCTAGTCTGCCCAAGGTGGCTACCCCCCCCCTTACGTGTTCCTGGCTAGCTGCCCACGCTGTCTGTCCTATGCTAATTTAAATTCTTTCACTGTCTTAGCTGCCACCACCTGTGGGGGCAGGCTGTTCCAAGGGTCTATTACTCTCTCTCTCTCTCTCTCTGTCTCTGTGAAGAAGTACTTCCTCAAGTTGCTCCTGAACTTGCCTCCCACCAGACTCAAGTTGTGTCCCCTTGTCCGAGTTTCCTTTTTTCCCTGAAAGAGTTTCTTGGCCTTGTTTATTTCCTTGATGTATTTAAACGTTTCTATCATGTCTCCCCTATTCCTTCTCTGCTTCAGTGAGTATAACTTCAGTTTCCTGAGCTTAGTTTCATATGTGTCTTGGTGCAGCCCCTGCACCATTTTTGTAGCCCTTCTCTGCACTGTTTCTAGTCTGTTTATGTCTTTTTTCTGGTGAGATCTGCAGAACTGGACAGAGTATTCCAGGTGTGGCCTTACCAGTGATCTGTACAGTGGCATGATCACCTCCTGCCTTCTGCTTGTAATGCCTCTACCTATGCACCCTAGTATGCCATTTGCTCTTTGAGCTGCATTTTTACACTGTTTTGTGACTTTTAGGTCGTTGGTAATGAGTACACTGAAGTCGCTTTCCATTTTATGTCTCTTCCAGTTGGTGTCCTTCCAGTGTGTACTTTATCCCTGGGTTTCTCTTTCCCAGGTGCATGACTTTAGACTTCTTGGCTTTAAATTTTAACTGCCATTGTTCTGACCACTCCTCCAGCTTCCTGATGTCAGCTACCATACTGGTGGCCCCCTCATGTGTGTCTACCCTGTTACAGAGCTTTGTATCATCTGCAAACAGGCACACCTTCCTCTCCAATTCTTCTGTGATGTCGCTTATGAATATGTTGAAGAGGATTGGTCCCAGTACTGATCCCTGTGGCACGCCGCTAGTCACCTCCCTCTCTCCTGATAGGGCTCCATTGACTAAGACTTTCTGTATCCTTCCATGAAGCCAATTTCTAACCCAGTTAACTATCTTCTGCCCTAACCCTGTGTGCTCTAGTTTGTTTCCCAGCCTCCTGTGGGGGATGGTGTCAAAAGCCTTGCTGAAGTCAAGATACACCATGTCCACCAGGCCCCCAGTCTATTATTTTGGTAACCCAGTCAAAGAAACTTATCATACTTGTTTGACATGATCTTTCTGATGTGAATCCATGTTGCTTTGGGTCTAGTTTGCTATTTTCCTTCAGGTATTTCACCATTCTCTCCTTGAGTAATATCTTCATAATCTTTCCCACTATTGAGGTCAGGCTGACTGGGCAATAGTTTCCAGTCACCTCCTTGTTATCTCCCTTGTGCAAGTGCACCACTGTTGCCCTTCTCCAGTCCTGAGGCACTATGCTGCTCTCCAGTGATTTGCTGAACAGTTCTGCCAGTGGTGCTGCAATGTCTTCTCATAGCTCCCTCAACACTTTTGGGTGAATACCATCTGGGCCCATTGCTTTGTCTACCTTAAGTTTGTTCAGCTATTCTAGGATCCTGTTCCTTGTGAAGGGCTAGTGTCGGTCTCCTTGCTATTGAGTTTTGTCTGCTTTAGTGGAAGACCCCTACCACTATCCTCAATTGTGAATATGGAGCAGAAGAATTCATTCAATACATCTGCTTTGTCCTTGTCTTTTTTCTACAATCTGACCATGTTGTGCTGCTAGCCTGACTATTTCCCTTTTACTCTTTCTCATGTCTCTCATGTACCTGTAGAAAGTTTTATCTCCTTGTTTGACTCCCTGTGCTATTCGTTCCTCTATTTTGGTTTTGGCATTTCAAATGGCCCTTCCTGCCTTCCTGAGTTTGTTCCTGTAATCTTCCCTATTGGCCCCCTTATGTGTCTGTTTTCTTTTATTGAAGGCCCTCCTCTTTTCCCCTATTTTGCTGCAAAGTCCTTGTTGTACCAGAGAGGGTTTTTCCTTCTTCTTGATTTACTGATGCATCGTACATATTATTCAGTGAATGTAGTTATGACCTTCTTGAAATGATTCCAATCATCTACCACATTCCCAGATCCACTGTTGGTTAGTATGGCTTTGATTCTCGATCTCATCTCAGGAAAGTGCTTTGCAAAAGTCGAAGATCTTGATTGTTGTGCGATAAAAAACTTCTGGTTTGTTGATTGCTAACCAGACTGACCTGTGGTCACTGGTCCCTAGGTTAATGCCCACTCGTATGTCAGAGACCCTGCTGCTGTTTGTGAGCACCAAGTCCAGGGTTGTGTTATCTCTAGTGGGTGAGTTTACTAGTTGGTTGAGCCCTGCCCCTTTTAGCATGAAAAGGAACTCCCTGCTTCTTTCATCATGGAGGATGTATGCTGTACTGTGAGAAGGTGAGTGATTCCTTTGGTCATCCCTGTACCAAGCCAGATCCCTGCTACTATTTTGCAAGGCAGTGAGCTGTTGGTGCCCAGAAGCCTGGCAGTGTCTTTGAGTGAGACCCTTACCTGCTGAGTTCTAGAAGGGTGAGACTGAACAGTTTTCTTTTTCTTTTTCCTGTTTGTGAACTACTGATTGTGACTTGCTGGGACTTTAAAGTATTGGGACACTTGCATTTGGGGAAGGGGTTAAAAAACCCATGTAGTCTTATATGTTTATAGTTGTTGTTGATACTTTTAATCACCGAAGTTGTTTCACTAATATGAGAGAGATTGCTACTGTATTTTATAAAGTAACTGTTGCCTATATGTGTAAGCCCCATTTGGGCCAATGTTATTGTTCCAGTATAACCACTGTTTACAGTAATTAGTTTGTGTTGCTTATGATAATGGGACTGTAGTTCTAAACAGTATCTAGTTGGGGTAGTAGGCAGTTTACCTGGCAGGACCCCCGTTAGCTTAGATACATAGTATTAAGGCCTGGGACACCACCCCCTGGGTACTTAGACAATCTGTCATTGGGGTCTGAGAGAGTGGATCCTAAACGTAAGTCATCTCTGTGTGTTTCTGCTGTGGTTGCTCCCTCTCCATGGATGTTACCACCAGCATACCCCTACACAACTGGGAGAGGGTGTGCTACTCTTAGTTTATATTGTAAATGTATTGTTTTTGTCATTCCTTTATGTACTTTGGAATTGTTCTAAAATTTTCAACTGGGTTCCAATTCTCACTTTTAAATGCTTACATAAAGCTTCAAACTGTGTATCGTTTTCTTAGCTACTAGCCACTGACTATCCTCTTTAAGAAATCATGGGAGGATGGGGTGGTACCTGAGGACTGGAGAAGGGCAGATGTGATTCCACTTCACAAAAGTGGAAGCAGGGCAGAGGCAGGAAACTACAGACCTGTTAGTTTGAACTCAGTGATAGGGAAAATGATGGAATCACTTCTGAAGGAGAGAATTGTTGAGTACCTAGAGGTCAGAGGGGCACAGGACCCAAGGCAGCATGGATTCACAGTGGGAAGGTCATGTCAGATGAATCTAATAGATTTCTATGACTGGGTGACCAAAGTAGTAGATCAGGGAGGGGCTATGGACATGGCCTACCTAGAATTTAGCAAGGTATTTCACACAGTCCCACATAAAAGATTAATAAGCAAGTTAGCCAGCCTGGGATTGGGTCCCAAGATGGTAGCCTGGGTAAAAAATTGGCTGAAGAACAGGACATCAAGGGTAATAGTAAACAGAGTCCATTCTGAAGAAATGGGGGTTATTAGTGGGGTACCACAGGGTTCAGTTCTAGGACTGGTCCTCTTCAATGTCTTTATAAGTGACATTACAGAGGGACTGGAAGGAAAAGTATATCTCTTTGCAGACGACACAAAGATCTGCAACAGGGTTGATACACATGGTGGGGTGGAAAGGATGAGAAGGGACTTGGCAAGGTTGGAGGAATGGTCAGGTGTACGGCAGCTTAGATTCAATGCTAAGAAGTGCAAAGTAATGCACCTGGGAAACAAAAATCCAGAGGAAGAGTACACTATGGTGGGTGAGATACTGACAACAACAAAAATGGAAAGGGACCTGGGGTAGTCATATCAGATGAGCTAAAGGTGGGCAAGCAATGTGAGAGGGCAGTAAGGAGGGCTGGGCAGATACTGGGATGTATAGGAAGAGGCATCACCAGTAGAAAACAGGAAGTTGTTATCCCTCTGTACAGACAGTTGGTGAGACCCCATCTGGAGTACTGCGTGCAGTTCTGGAGACTCAATCTCCGTGAGGACATAGACAGGATGGAGGCAGTCCAGAGGAGGGCAACTAAAATGGTGCAGGGTCTGCACCAGAAGATATATGAAGATAGATTTAAGGAGCTTAGTATGTATACCCTCGAGGAAAGGAGGGACGGGGGGACATGATAGAAACTTTCAAGTACCTCAAGGGAATCAACAAAGGCCAAGACGGCAGTTTCTTTCAGAAAAAGAGATGTGCAAGAACAAGTGGCACAATTTGAAGATAGAAGGGGGGTGGCTCAGAGGTAATGTGAGGCAGTATTTTTTCACGGAGAGGGTTGTGGATGCATGGGACGGCCTTCCTGAGGAAGTTGTGGAGTCAAAAACAGTGGAGGAATTCAAGAATGCATGGGACAGACATAAGGCAATTCTAGGGGTTGGGAGTAGGAGGAAGTAAGCTGTTGGTTAACTAGGATCTGAAGCTTATCCATTAGGTAAGGAAATGGGCAGATTGGGTGGGCCAAGCGGTCCTTATCTGCTGTCAAATTCTATGTTTCTATGTTACTAGGCTAAAGAATTTTTTTGGGACGCATGTTTCAGAATTTACCCATGTTAGCCTGCTATTTTCCTTTTATTTTGCTAATGTCTATATAAATTATTTTTTTTCCACCAGCTTTGGATATTCAGGATTTTGCATGTTAATAAGACTTTTTTTGTCAACTCTATTTTCCTCTTTACTCACTGGCCCCTTAGGATATCTCTCAGGCATGGATGCTGGGATCTGGCTTTTCTCTTGCTCAGCTATGCACTTCCTGCTGAACCTCCATTCCGGGTGCTTCCCCACCCCATCCCTGACCTAACTGACCCTCCAGGTCTGAGTCCTCCAAAGTGGGACCACCAACTCCTCCGGTGCTCTATCTATAATCTAGATGGCAGTTGGAGTGAGGTTGGGAAAGCCGGCAGAAGGCGCCCATGTTGAGCTTGGGTGCCATCCGTAGGTCCCACCGTCACCATCCCTGGTACCAGGGCATTTTTCCTTTGTTCCAGAGATCCCCAGTGGCGTAGATGTGCAATGACACCCAGCGCACCATGGGCATGTGCAAGAAGTCTGCCGTCAGCCCCATACCCCAACTATGTGCCCTGTTTTCCACACTGCACCCAGTCTCCACTGGGAGCCCTGGAGCCATGGGGAGCTCTACGCTCCCTCCCCAGAAGAGGAGAGCAGTCCATCAGTCCAGATGCTCAATTCTCTCCTCCCCTGCCAATCACCAGTGACCCAAGTCCATTCCTGAACCCAGGTTGCCGGTGTGGCATGTGATGCGGCATCCAGTGCCTCAACCTTCAGTGCCACCGGGCTGGCCTATGTTAGCATGACTTTAAGTGAACTTCTATAAATTTGTACTGCACTGTTGAGTCACCCACCACCCCGGACAAAGAATCTGCAAGAGTTTGAAACACTAGGGTTTGGATGTCTGTCTGTCCAGTTACCATTTGCACAATAAATGCACTGACCATTTAACTTGTTTCCTTTTTTGCTTCCTTGTGCACAAGTCAATTAACCACCCTGTGCTCCCAGGACACACCTGGAAATTATCCATTTGAAAATACTGCAGATGAGTCACTGACTCAATGATGTAACAGTTTCTCATAAGTAAAAACACATTATATCAATGCAACACCGAATCTTAAGAATTACAGTAATTATAAGAACTGGTCTCTCCTTTTTATAAAAGTGCATCATATTGTGTGTTGAATTTATTCTGTTTATATTGTATCCCTTCCCCCAGGCTGTAACTGGAAACATGTTTCTGCACTGAATGTACCTTCTGGGTCAAAACTATTTTTTTTTTTTTTTTTTTTTACTTTTTCTTTATTGGTTTTTCATTAAAACATTAAAGATGACATGAGTACACATCAAAGTGACAATTCACCATTTTTTGTCAATCTTAGTGTTATGACTGCAGTCCAACTAAATACATACATTTGGTAATCTGTAATTTGACTAATACATAAATTCTCTCCTGTAAGCATGCAAGTTACATTCAAATAGACGTTAAGGCACCCTAGTTTTGGTTGAGGTCCCATATTCTTTCTTAGTGGCCTATGCCTGGCAAATCATTGTTCTGTGCTTTTGTGTACAGCTGAGTCTAGATACCTACAGTACCATACACATGACAGAGGTTATGCATTTGCTGGGCCTTATTTAAATTTTCTATAGTCAAGAAACCATTGTTATGCACAACTGATGTTGTAATTTCCGGTATGTTGTACACCCAGTCAGTTAAGAATAAATGAAAATAGCCTTTAGGAATTCAAGGTATAGACAGAGCAGTGGGGAGAGGCGAGACATTGAAAAGTGTATCCCCACCAGGTTTCTGAATGATCACCACTGGATATCTGCTCCCACGTAGGTTTAGCAGGTGGGGTGTCCCAACATTTCTGGTGGTGTCTATTTAACCTCAATGTTAGTCCCACTCTCAGAAGAATAAGGGAAGAGATAGAGAAAAGAGAAGCAGAGACATGTCTTTGATATATGTAATTCACACATAGTGAGTATGTGGTGAAGTCTGGGGTCTACCCCTTTATGGCACAAAGTCTGGGTAGTGGGCTAATTGGAATAGCACCCATTTCTGCCATTGCTTTATATTGAGCCATATACATCATTCTCTCCTTATTGTAAATGTCCAGCATTGTGATTCTCCTGACCCCAAGTGTGGAGTTTTGGAGGTATACCAAAGCTGGGTGATTTTTTTTTTAATTTATTTATTGAACACAATCAGAATTAATACCTTTGAGTCAGAGACTCCTTTACAAAGGCTCCACATCATAGAAAACAATACAGAACATACATTGAACAGACATTACAGTATAGACAGTGGTGTAGGAAATATCACACCTTACAAATGATACATGGTGTAGTACAACAGGTGGATGTGGTACAGGATAATTACAACAGTAACAGACAATGCAGTACAGAGGTAAAATACATAAATACAGTAACTACAGGGGCAATCATACAGTACAGTAGTTGTTGTAGAGAAGCACTTGTGACTGGATTGTGCAAGCAGCGCAGTCCAGTGAGTGTCAGCTAGTCTGAGGATTGGGTAAGACCGAAGCCTGGGACAGGCACTCTAGAGACAGAGCCAAGCAGGTCCATAGTCATGGCACAGTTTTAGGTCATGGGTAGGTCAGGTACAGTCACAGGTGGAGTCACGCAAGATGTTGCTACGGAGAAGGGATTTGAACAGTCCCAGGGTAGGAGCCAGGAGGACTGGTATGGTCAGTGAATTCAGCCAACTGGGGGCACGGTATCTGAAAGTTCTTTGCCCCATGGAGGTTTTACAGCGGGGAACCTGGTAGGGTGATTTTTCAGTGTGATGTGTGCATCTGGTGCTGCTAGAGGGGGGAACAGTGCCACAAGAGCAGGGGGTGTGAGGCCAGCCATGATTTTCTTGGCAAGGAGACAGGTCTGATACTTTAGGCGATCATCAAAATTAAGCCAGTTTGAACTGGAATAAAGCATACAGGTGTTAATGAGCCGGTCACATCCTGTGGCCAGTCTACAGGCTTTATTCAGGGAAACCCTAATTTTCTTGAGGGAGGTGTTGTCGGCAGCACCATAGAAAATAATTCCGTAATCAATGATTACCTTCTTTGCAGCTATAGTTGCTATACAAAGCAATCTAAGGCTGGGATAATCTAGTCTAGTATTATCTGATGGAATAGCCAACAGCATTAAAGATGGAGTGACCTCCCCAGACAATCAAACATATCTTCTAGTTGCTTTATGATTTCCTGCCAAAATGTCTGGATATGGGGGCATTCCCAGGAAATTGTGTTATTGTTGCTGGGAGGTGATCACATCCCCTCCAGCATACTGCCTTGGACTGGTCTGTAAACTTGGCTAATGCATCTGGTGAGAGGAAATATTGATATCAACACTTCCATGAGAATTCCCGCCAGTACAACAAGGACGTAAGGCGATAGGCCGTGGTGGTGAATTTAGTCCAAGTTTCAATGGTAAATGAGGTGCTGAGTTCTGAGTTCCACTTTTGTAATATAGAGAGTGTAGTTTCATGCGATGTCTCCTGTAGTGTTTTGTAGGCATGGCCAATGATGTGATCTTGAGAATAGCCATGGCTGTATGATAATAAGAGTTGTGGGAGAGCAGGGAGTTTGCATGGTAGATTACAGTGGTCAAGAGGCTTAACTCCTGTGTAAGCTCTTAGTTGCAGATACCGGAAGTGATCTGCTGGTCGAAGACTGTACTCAGCTTGTAGGGTACCAAATGGAATGGTCCCCGCATTGTCCAATATCTGCTATATATAGTGAAGACCCATTGTTGCCCAGCCCCTCATGGCTCCATCCCACATGTCTGACCTGTATGAGGAGTCATACGCCAAAGCTCAGATGTAAAATCTATGGGATGGGGAAAGATATTGGTTGAAGATCAACATCTATTGCTTTAATGCGGTGGCTGTGTACTGATAAAATTTAGATAAGGGAAAACAAGAAGTGGTATTTCCAAATAGAATTGGGTCATAGTTATGCAGGTCATTCAAAACAAATTCAATTTGCTTCCAGTATGGGTTCAGGGAGGGGGCAAGCCAAGTTAGGATGGTGTGCAGGTGTGTTACTTGTGCATATTGGGTCATATTTGGGAGATTTATTCAGCCTTTTTCTTTTGGGAGTCATAGGATTGATGACCTTATTTGGGGTTGTTTGCTGTTCCTGATGAAGCGAGAAACTAATCTGTGCCAATCTCTAACATAGAGTTTATCTGGCATAAGTGGTAATGTTAGAAGATAATACAATATTCATGGGAGGATGTTCTGAGGTATAATATCTATACAAAAAAACTTATGTATAACTGGGACCAGTGGGAGAGGTCTTCTGTTATTTGCTGTGTCAGTGGTTCTAAGTTTAATAATTCAAGATGATCTAGATTTTTGGTTATTTTGATTCCTAAATATTTAAAGGCTGTTTTATGCCATTTAAAAGGGAAGGCCCATTTGAGTGATGGTGGGGGGAGAATAGTTATAGAGCAGGACTTCCGTTTATGAATTTTTGAACAAATATCCTGAGAGTTGCCCAAAGGTCTGGAAGATATTCCATGTCTCAGGGATAGAAATTTTGTGTGATGTGACTGGATCAGATGAAGCCTACTTGGCTATTAATTGGGACAGCCCAAATGGCCCCCAAAATGGCCAAATGAAAATGTGCATCCTGCGCATGCGCAAAGCATCACCTGGCATCAGAGTGCCAAAAGAAGGTGGTGGCTCCACAAATCAGCTCCTTCAGCCCCGCTCTCACCCAAAAACCATGTGAGTGGCCGACAGGAGACCAGGACACAGGGGAAAACCAGGGGACAGGAAAAAAAAGAAATGGGGGTGGACCAAAGCCCCAGGGGAACAGAAGAAACAGGAGCCCCAAAGGTGGCAATCAGGGAAGCCCCCAGGACAGAGCAGTTACATACAACTATAAAATTTATATGTCTATCCTAGCACATAGATTAGAGACCCTGCTTTCCCAATTAATAGACCCGGAGGAATGTGTAAACTGCACAGATAGGTACTATGCTAATGCCAAATGATATGGTAGCCCCAGGGTGTTGACAGGTTTTTGCTGTTCAGGCTATATCAAAATGTATAGTTGGCAATACCTTATGTTTAGTGAAGGGACCCTGGGGCAGAGCTTATGGAAGAGGGTGGGCCATAGCTCCATCCACTTCCAGGATGAGGGAAGGTGGATACTGTCTACCGCAAACTGATAAGCCTTTACATTGCTGTTACAAGTCTTATCTATCTATCCTGTCTACTGTCCTTTTATATTTTCTTCTAATAGGATTGGCCACTTGTTAGATTATCTTCTGATATGTTTTTCTTCTTCTTTTCTATGTTTTCTGAAATGATTATACAGAGGTTATAGAGTGAAGGGACCTCCAATGGGAACCTCTATAGGGACACACTGGTAATGGGTGCCCGATGTTTCCATGAATTAGGAGGAATGCCAATTATGTTTCATAAAAATGACTAGGAGGTTATAAAGGGAATTGACCTCCAGGGGAATACCTTTGGTGATACTCGAGTAATGGGTGTCTGAGGTTTCCATAGTGTTTTCCAAATGAAAATGTGTTATGTTGTATGAAATGGCCAGTCTTGCTGGTACAATGAAGATAATAGTGGATGCTATGAAGGTAAAAGCATCCTAGCACCAGGGTAATGTTTGTAAGTCTGTAAGGTGTGTAAGTTAAAGTCTATGCTCACAGTGACAGCTTACATATATTTAAGGGACCCTGGGGTGGAGCTTTGGGAGAGGGTGGGCTGAAACTCCATCTCTCCCCTATGGAGAGATCTACTCACCCTTGGATATCTGTCAGAAAACCTGTGGGATTTTCTCTTAAGAGGAGGGGAATGTGATAGGGGCATGGATAGCAATATTAAGTTATTGTATTAAGAATGTAATCCCTTTAAAGGATAATTTTGTTTTTAAGCTAGGTATGGGAGGGACTATGATGGACATGTGACAATGTTTCAGTATATAAGCACTATAGATTGTATGGTGAATCAGTTGGTTGGTAGAAGCTGTTCCCTGCCAGTCCCCTAGCATGATACTAGGTGGATGAATGAGATTTTGTTTGAAACTGACTTAAGTTCTGTAATTTTGATTTTGCTTTATGCCTTTATTATTTTCCATGCTCAGTCTGCTTATTTTTGTCTGTTGGAGAAATAAATCCAGTTCTTTTGTTTTGAATCTAAATCAATGTCTGGCCTCCATTTGTTCCCACATCCACACTCTCCCAGTGGTCCCTGTCCCAGGGTAGATCAAGGTAGAGACTGGGACCATTAGCAGCACTGGAGATGCAGCAGGAAAACCAGAAAAAGGAGTTTTGTGAGCGCCAATCGTGCTCGGAGTTTCAGAGCCACCTCATACATATTAATGAGGTGGCTCATGAATATTAATGAGTCGGGAGCCGGTCCAGCACCTAGGGGCATAGTTAACTGTGCTAGCAACAGGCAGGAAAATAAATGTAAAAGTTAAGGAGTACACTGGTGGGCAAGGGCAATGAGTGCACTAAAGAACCATGGGGCATTAAATAAATAAATGCATACATTTAAGCAGCAACCGAGTGTGAAAGTTGGGGCATATACGAATGACCATGGGACTTTATGTGTTGCCTGTGGTCAGTGTGGAACAGCAATAGTGACTAAATAAGGGCTGGCTGAATGTGTTAAATGCTGTAGTTGCTTAATAGGGTGCAGGGGTGGCTACCAAATGGTGAGGTAATTATAAAGTAAAGGTAAAAGGTTTGGCTCCAGGAAGGACTTAAACAAGGGACATTGTGCAAACTGGTTTGGATTGTTTACACCAGCCACCGTTTGTAGCATCCATGTGATGCCAGACAGCCAGCCACTCAGCCTGCATTATAGCCAAGGATTATGGGACTTGTTGAACAGACACTTGGGGGGGAATACCGGAGAATGTTTAGGCACCTTTTTCTGCACCAATGAGGCATTGAGGGAGCCTCATACTTATTAATTTTTCTTGAGGACAGTTAGTTCAGCCAATGGGAACTGCAAAAAAGTTCCCAAAAAAGTACAGGACTTTTGGTCTCTGGGTCAGTCTTGGGAGAGCCCCTCCAGAGGAAGGGGGGCTCTTGCCCCTGTGAGGCAAATGGGGTTGCAAGGCTGGGAATGGGCCTGCCTGGGGGCTGCCAGCAATCTGCCCCCAGAGCAGATGGTGCCTTCCCCCCATCAGAGTTGTAAAAGGAGAAGCAGGGAAGTGAACATTTGTCCAAGAGGCAGCTTTGATGAGAATGACAGAAGCTGCAGGTTTCTGGAATCTGTGATGTTGAGGAGAGAAACTGCACCACAGCAGTGAGATGATCAAGAGGAAGAAAAGGTTGTGTCCTGAGCCTGGAAAAAGGACAGAGGTTGTGTCTTGAGCCTGTAAAAGACAAAGATAGTGTCCTGAGCCTGGGGGAAAAGGACAAATGTTACATCTGAGCCTGGGAAAAGACCAGTACTTTCACCTGCACCTGATCAGTGAGGAAAGTGTGGGAGAAAGAAAAATTGAAAAGAGAGAGCCTCTTCAGATTGGAGAATTGCTATGCATCTGCACTGTGAACAAAGAGACTGGTAAACTGTTTACTGAGACAAAGTTCTAAAAATGTGTGCATGAGCCAGAGCAAGAATGCAGCTCTGTTAAGGTTGAGAGAGTATAAAAGCAAAAGAATGGACAGGTACCTATTGGGGCAGGGTACCTGCTGTCTGCTTCTGAGATACAGCAAAGAATAGACTGTTGTGATGAACCTGTAGCCCAGACTTTACACCCTGGGGTCTTAGAGACAGGAAATGACTGAAACTGCCTTGGCTACAAGCTGTAGCTGGTAACTGAAAGAAAGAGGAGAAGAAGAGGAGAAACGTGCTGAATTTTTACATTGACACTGGGGCCAAGAGGGGAACTCATTAACCTCTATCAAGTGAGGTTTGCTGCCTGCAGGGGATCACATGGCTTGTCCCCGAGTGCACTTGCACTCTGATCCATAGAGGAGCCTGGCCAAGGGAGCCACTCCTGGGTCTGGATCCCTTGTAGTTGGCAGACCTTGTGCACATGCTCTGCAACAGGCCTGTAACAGGCCAAAAGGGGACAAGCTGCAGGAACCGCAAGCAAGCCAAAGATCCAAGCTGCAGCTTCTGTGCTCCTTCCAGTGCAATCAAGCATTGAGCCCAGTGCTGCAAGTTGTTTCCATCAACCCCAGGACTTCAGTGCACAGTGCCACCTAAGGACTGATTCTGCAGAACCATGAGGAACCATGCTTCCTGATGTTTATCAGGAATTGCCTGCAACTGCCCTGGGGACTGTACCTAGTTAGTGTTCAAGTATGTCCACTGTCAGGGGAAGCCAGTATAGCAAGCCCTAGAGAAAGGATTGTAACACATTTAATTTTAAATAAGCAGTTAGCTAGTTAGTTAGATCTGGTGGCTGCAATGATTGAAATGTGGGTTTTGAATCAAAAAGGGGAAAATGATTATGGGAAATTCCCATCTGTAATTTAAATAATAGAAGCTTAAACACAGAAGAAATTCAGGTTCTATCCCTAGGCTTGTCTTTTGCCTTGGCCAGTTCAGTGGATCTTTTTGGCTTACAAGTGGATCTCCAATTTTTTTTAGAAACTTACGACTTAAAAATATGTTTGCAACATCAACAAATATCATAGACAAAAATAAACAATATGAGCAAGAAGTAAAAAAAGCTTTAAAGTCGAAATACAGTCTGCCTTTTTGAATTTGACAATGACTTTTACTTACAAATAAGAGGAACAGCGACGGGGAGCACTATGGCCCCTGCGTATGCTAATGCATAAATGTATGACTTTGAACAGAAATATGTTCTAGATAGAAATGACAATAATTTTTTGACAAAATCAGGACTTGGCATCCTTATATAGATGATGTACTCATGATATGGACAGGTACTGTAACAGAACTTAAAAAATTTCATGAAGAACTGAATAGAAAAAACAACAATATAATGTTTACCCTGGAATATCATGAGAAACAAATTCCATATTTGGATTTATTGATATTCAAATCAGTAGGAAAATCAGAGACAACTTTGTATAGAAAAACAAAACAGATAGGACCACCTTACTACATGGAAAGAGTTTCCATGACTTTAAATATGAAAAAAAAAAAACAAACAAGAAATGTTGCAGTAGGTCCTCCCTTCTCTTTTTCTGTATTTTGTTGTCTGCTTTTTTAAGTATTTGTTGTCCATATCCTCTTTCTCCGAATTTCCGCAACATTTCTTGCTTGTTTTTTTCATATTCTTGTTTTGTGGAGCAATTTCTTCCAACTCTTATTAATTAGGAGTATGGGATACTCAATTTTAATTTAAAGTCATGAAAACTCTTAGCACTTCTACAGGAATGGAGGCCTTTAATGATATGGGTGCACGTATACAACAAAACATTCTATTTGTTACTTACTCTAAGGAAAAAAGGGAAAAAAAACTAGTCATGACCATGAGAGGGGATTAAGACCTATCAGAACAAATACACGAGAACACAAAAGAGCTTAGCACAAAAAATTAAAAATTTAAAATAGTTCAAGAATTGTAGATTAGAATGGCATGGTCTCACACACAAGAAATACATTGACTACAATAAAATTCCAAGAGGTCTCAGAATAGCAGGAGAACCTAATATAGGTATCAACTCAGCAAAACTTAACCATAACTGGGACAGGATAAGAAACAGGGCCTCTATGGATTTTATGTACTCGTTAATAGAAGCCATAATTGAGGAACGAGATCTTAAATAAAGAAACAAATTTGGCAGAGGAAGCCTTAAATCTCAAAATAGAAGAGAACCAATTTGAAGTAAATTTGGAATCAATTAAACAAAAACTACAAGTATATGAAGAATGTTTAAAATAACAGAAAATAAGAAAGTTTGAAAGAGATATGAATGACTACAGAGAGAACAGAGTCTATGCCTATAAGAAATTTGTGCCCAAAAATAAAACTAACCAAAATAAACAATACCAATCACACCTCAGTTCTGATAGTGAGAATAGTTATACGAGGAACACTTTACACAGAACAAAGGGAGGGTCCTTTTTTAGACAAGGGATGAGAAACACCAAGTACTTCTAGTAAGACAGTCAAAAAGAAGCTTGTTACCATTAGCAGATTGAACTGTTCAAAAGCAACAGCAGGGAGCTACCAGGGCGGAGAGTACTTGGGAACAAGGAACCAGGGGAGGAAGACAAAGTCAAAAAACAAGCAGACAACAACGAGGCAGCAGCAACAATCAGAATCATCTGAGGTTATTCCCATCTTTAATTTAAGTAATAGAAGTTTAAACACAGAAGAAATTCAGATTCCATCCCTAGGCTTCTATTTTGCCCCAGCCAGTTCAGTGGATCTTTTTGAATTAAAGGTGGATCTCCAAATGTTTTTTTGAAATTTATGACTGAAAAATACGTTTGCAACATCAACAAATATTACAGACAAAAATAAACAATATGAGCAAAAAGTGAAAAAAGCTTTAGAGTCCAAATCCAAATACAGTCCGCCTAAAGGTATGAATCATGGAATTGAGGCATATTGTATACAGGTACAGAAGGACATTAATCAGTTATTTAAGCAGCAGCAACACAGAGGCCAGAGACATGACAATTTAAACACACAACATAGACTAGCCTTAAATAGGTTAGAACATGACAAGTCCATAATCATGAAACTGGCAAAGGGGGGAGGGGGAGGAATTGTGATTATGGAAAGACAACGGTACAAAAAAAATGTGTGACAAACTACAAATTAATTATAAACAATTAAGAAATGATCCAACTAATGAGTTTAAAAGAACTATAATGGGCGCAATAGAAGAACTGACCGTGATGAGCTGGATAGAAAACTGGGAAGGGGATTTATTTAAGCAATAATGCATGAAAGGGTGTGTGTCATGCTGGGATAGCATTACACCTGAGGTGGTTGGGTACGAGGTTGTGGGCCTAGTGCATCCAACGCCCTGGGTGTAACATTATCCCAGCATGACACACACCCTGGAGTGCATTATTGCTATTATACAATGGCTTGTTTTAGTACAAAATGAAAAAATATTTAAAAAATGTTTTAGTAGATTTTTAGTGTGGCAATATATCTTTGTTTCTTAAGAGAAGAGCAAAGAAGGATCCAAAAAATCAATACTGCGATGTTATACTCAGATATCATCACTGTCTCAGGCACACACTGACCAATCAGAGTCCAGGATTCTTTATTGCTATTGTATAATGATGAATAAATACCCCAGAATTCCTACATTATATGCCATTCCCAAGATACATAAAAATAGCCAAGATCCACCTGGCAGACCCATATTTTCAGCCATAGGCTCATTATTAGGACCTATCTCACAGTACATTAATATGCACCTTCAACCTTCAATAGAACACGCTGAAACCTATGTTCAAGATTCAGGACACATGATTAATATTTTGCAACAGATTTCGAGGGAAGGTTTTCTGGAGGCATGTTTGTTATCCACAATGAATGTCGCTGACTTATATAACACAATCACACATCAAGAGGGAATTGAAACAATGGGTAAGATTGAGATGAACCACATAAACCAAAAACCAGAGTTCTATATGAACTAGCAGAGTTTGTACTACAGAAATTTTTTTTTTAATTTGACAATGATTTTTATTTACAAATAAGAGGAACAGCGACGGGGAGCATGATGGCCCCTGCGTATGCTAATATATAAATGTATGACTTCAAACAGAAATATGTTCTAGATAGAAATGGCAATAATTTTTTTGACAAAATCAGGACTTGACATCCTTATATAGATGATGTACTCCTGCTATAGACAGGTACTGTTACAGAACTTAAAAAAATTCATGAAGAACTGAATCAAAAAGACAACAATATCATATTTACATTGGAAAATCATGACAAACAAATTCCATATTTGGATTTATTGATATTCAAATTGGTAGGAAAATCAGAGACAACTCTTCGTAGAAAAAAAAAGCAGATAGGATCACCTTACTACATGGTAAGAGTTTTCATGACTTTAAAATCGAGTATCCCATACTCCCAATTAATAAGAGTTAGAAGAAATTGCTCCACAGAACAAGAATATGAAAAAAACAAGCAAGAAATGTTGCAGAAATTCAGAGTAAGAGAATATGGACAACAAATACTTAAAAAAGAAGACAACAAAATACAGAAAAAGAGAAGGGAGGACATATTGCTGCCCAGAGAGGCCACAACTAGAGATGAAAAACTAGTATTTGCCACCAAATTTAACCATAAGTTACCAGAAATTAAAAAAAATAATACACATGCATTGGCACTTGGTAAGTACATATAAACAAAATGTACCTGTATTGTTAAGAAACCCCATTATGGCTGCAAAAAAGTAAATACAATCAAAGACAAACTTATAAAATCACAATTTTCAATACCTCTGAAACAGGGAGAACAATTGCTTCTATGACCACTACAGGCAGGAATGACACCCTATGGTGAATGTTTGGTGTGTGGACATGCATCCAAAAAAAACCAAGTTTAAACATTCCCACACAAATGAAGTATTTAACATTAAAGAACCAATAAATTGCCAGACACAGTGGGTTATATATGTGTTGCAGTGCCCCTGCGATATAACTTTATGTGGAACAAACCACGAAACATCTCAAAACATGTACACAAGAACACAAGAGCGATGTTAGGATACAAGATGAAATCTTGCAAGTGGCAATGCATTTTAAGGACGCATGCCACACTGGTGCATCTTTAAGATTTTTGGGACTGGAAGCAGTGGCACCCCATGTAAGAGGTGGGGATTATCAGAACAATTTAATTAGACATGAAAAGAAATGAATTTGTCTGTTAAAATGCATAGAGCAAGACATTGGCATGAACATAGGCGTAAATTGACAGGCATGCTGGTGAGAGTAGTTGATAATTAGACTGGAATAGGGACATAGATAAAACCCAACTTTGGTAGAACCATAAAAATACTATTAATCTAAAAAATAAAAAGGTTGGTCTTATGTATAGGGATGAACATGTAGTAAAAAGCAGAGAAAGAATTAAAAGAAATCATAAAGAACAGGTAATGCCCCTTCCCCCTCCTTCATCTTCCCTTCCCCACTAATAATAAAAAAAGGCCCCTACTCCTCCATGAGACCAATTCCTTAAGTCTGGTTTGACGAAACCTGTAATTTAAATTTAACTAATAAAATATTTTGGATAGGTACATCGATGGTAGCACATATAATTTGATAGGGAGCCCTATACTCTACTCACAAGGTACATGAATAGTTGATTTTACAAAGGATACATTACATGCTTGAATGATTGAAATTGTACAATAATAGAACCACAGCATGATTAAATAAGTTGCTAATCCTTGAGAAGCCTAAAAAAGACAAGAAAATCCACTTGAAGATGAGCCAGCTCATCCCAGCGGCAGCTCTGAACATCTTGCTGCCTAGGCAACTGTCAACATGTGGTGAGTGTGGGAGCAAGAGGAATCTCTCGCTCACATGGATGAGTGGGCTCAAGAGGACACAGAGCCCTGTTTTGAACACATGCAGTTTCAGACAAACAGAGCAGCCATTGAGAAGCAGCGTATGCACAGCAGAAAGTAAGTCGTAAATCCTTCTAGAAATAAGATTTAAAAGATTCAGAAAGCAGAAGAGCACTTAAGAGAATTCAATGAAGCCAATAGGGCTGTATTTAGTGTTTTTCAGGTAACAGAATACGCGGTACAACATACAAAACTGCAGAGGTTCTATGGAGATGCTCAGTAACAGGGTCAGTCGCGCTAAAAAGCAGGTGTTGAAATGAAGTGGATTCTTTTTCTGGCTTTATATTTACTCTTGTTTATATTTTTACTTTTGAACAAAAAACTGAGAAGTAGTTGCAATGTTACATGGATGTTTATTTACAAACACATGAAGTTGCTTCTGAACCACGATGTTTATATGATTTTGTTGCAGAACTGAGAAAGCAAAAAATGCTGTTTAAATGATACGAAACTGCGTGATACTGGCATTAGCTTATCAGAAGGTATTGACTTAACAATGTTAGAACTCATTTGAAACTTTTAATTTATATAACAGCAGGATTCAAATAATGTGTAAAAACATGTTTCCACAGATTTGAAGGTATACTACTTCAATAGAAAATAACAAGAAAAATTAGAAAGAACTTACAGAGCACATTGGTAATGAATTATTAGCTCTATTTAAGAGATGTTATCATTTATAAAAAAAAATACGAATATATAAATTCAAAATGATAAAAAAAAATTGTGTTTCTAAATTACAGAATGTATAAGAGGCCCTTTGAAAAATCACTGTTGAAAGGTGTGAAATGTCAGGGCATCATTCAAATGACACACTGTGGATTAATAAATTAGTTTTTTATGGCTATCATGTGAAGATTCCATTTACTTCCCACAACTATGGACATTTTATACATAAGTTTATACAGTATATACCCTAATAATATACTTCAGAGGGGCCCCCTAGCTCCAAATTAGTGGTTTAATGACTGTGATTCCCCTCAGATTTGAGGTTATGGTTTTCCAGTGGTTTTGTCCTTTACTCAACAGGCATCAGTATCCATTGTCATGGAGAAAAATCTGAATGTTGGAACCAGGTGTCCCCAAGTTAAATATCAAATAAAGGGGTCATACTCCACATACTTTAGTTAGGTTCTGCCATGGAATCCATCAAGCAAGGAGATTTATTTATTTATTTATTAAAATGTTTCACCAGAAAGGTATGCTGAGCAACACGTTGCTTGTCTCCTGGTGTGACCTGCGGGGTAGGGAACATGGGGATAGAATACAGAGATTTGTTACAATATAGTATTACAATCTGATTACAGTCATACAGTGAGATAGGCGATTTAGAAGTGCTGAAAAGGGAAGGATTTACAGGTATGTTCTAGTTGGATACAATGCTAACAGTTTAAAACTAGAATAGATATGATAACAAATAACAGCTGGCAAACACTGGGTAACACTAGGAAGATATGATAACACAATAACAATTGACAAACCTTTGGTGGGAAATAGTTATGAAGATTTAAAATGCTTGAAGTAGAAAGAGCAAGATTTGAAATTGGGAAAGGATTTCACGGAGAGACACAGACAGAGCACAATTTGCAGGTGAACAGAAGCACAGGGTGGACTATAAGTACATATTTGAGAGTTGGGGTAGGCTAGTAACTATGGCTAGACTAAAGGGAAGAGGAGGAAGAGAGCAGGAGGGTGAAAAGGGGGTGATTTTGGAGGAGGAGATAGCAGGGGGAGAAGAAGAGATGGTGATAGCGGGGGGGGGGGGTTGTTCCCAGCAGTATGCTGTTGACCCTGCCTGCACAAGACAGTGGTCAAATGCTACTGAAAGGAAGCAGGTTATAGGCAGTGAGAGTGATTGTACATTATGAAGCAAGATAGGGGAAAAAGGGGAAGAGGGTGGGTAGCAACCCACCAGTGTGCTGGGGACCCTGCCTGCACAAGGCAGTGGTCTAGCAGCAAACTAAAGGGGAGCAGGAACTAGGCAGTGAGAGTTTGGGAACAGCAGAAGGAAAGGAGAGGAAAAGAAGGGGTAGAATCTTTTTTTTCTTCCAAGCACTGTGGACCTTGCCTACACAAGGCAGTGGTCAAGTGGGACAGAAGGGAAGTCAATTGTAGGTAGAGAGGGTTAGGGTACATGAGAAGAGGGGGGAGAAACTCATTGGAGGAGGAAAAGTAGGCATCTAAGCAGATCATGATCAGGGGAAGTAGGCAGCAATAGAGAATAAGCATTTGGGGATAAGGGGGTGAGAGATGAGAGGGGCAGAGACCCAGCCCTGTACAGGATACCAAGAGGGAGGTAGGGGGTGAGGGATTGAATGTGTAGGGAGAAGGTTGGGGCAGCACAGATATCAGCTTTGGATGATTTAGAAGCAACTAGCAGAGGGAAAGGGAAGATTATTGGAGAGGGAAGTAGGGTGGAAGGGGAGGGCAGAAGAGCAGGTAGATTTGATGGGAGATGGGCATTTAGAGGGCTTAAAGGGGCTTAGTGGAGGGAGTTATGGCAGGTCATGGCAGGAATAGTAAGGTGCAAAAAAGTTTTTGAGGGCAGAGCTAATGGAATAGCAAGATGATGAGTGGCAAATTTGAGGAGGAAGGGAATTCCACATTTTTGGGAGGCAACAGGAGTATCCTGATTGACTGATGAGGGTGGCATGACACGGGACCACCAGAGTTTGAGAGTTGGTTGATTTCAGGGAATGGGAACGGGAGGGTTAGAAAAGAGGTGGAGAGGTAGGAATTGAGTTCACCCAACCAGTGCTTGGAGGTGAATTTGGCACAGTGAGAGAGATGTTTGTAAGGGAGGGGAAGGATAGGGCATGGTAGAGATCACAATGATGGGTGCGGAGGGGGGGAGTGTCAAGGGCAAAGCAGCAGAAGGAGTTGAAGAAGGTATCCAATCTGGCCAGGGAGGACTTAGGGGCAGCACCGTAGACTACATCACAGTAGTCGAAGATAGGTAAGATCTTCTGGACAAGCTCATGCCTAGCTGTAGGAGGGATACACTTACGGTTCCTGAACAGGGCTCCGAGCTTGGGGAGCAATTTTTTATGGATGACATCGATATGTCCGGAAAAGTTCAGATGTTAGTCCAGCCAGACACTTAAATATCTGAAGGAGGATGCGTCCATGGGTAGAGTCCCATCAAAGGTGTTGAAGGTGGACAGGGAGGGAAGCCTGGAGAGTCTCTGACTAGTGCCAAAGGTCATTGTCAAGTAACCACATATTGTTGACATTTGCATTGCATATAACACTGGACGTTCCCATTACAATTTACCACCTTATCCCTTTATTGGGATAGCTGTGTATAACTGGATGCCCATAAGTTGCATATTTGATTTCTTTATTCTGTCCCATGCCATGTGCCATTTTGGACACTAGGGGTAGCAGAGTACCATTTAATTTTGTTATGTGACGGATCCAGCAGATCTGTACTGGTTTGCTTCAGTTCTCTATATTAGGGATTAGCATAGCTAATGTTGGTTTTCTTTCTACCAGGGTGAATGCCCCCCACAGTGAGATGGGGATTACCCTGGACACTGTAGATATGCTTCCAGGCAACAGTGCCCCAGTCCCCTGCAGCGTACTCTTCCATCTCAGAGAATGGAGGGTGTTAATTAGTTTGGGATATTAGGAACTAAGGGGGTGGTCTGGGGACGATCATCATGTTGTGTATTTGCTGACTTTTGTTTTATGCATTCCTGTTTAGGTGCCAGCTATTTAGGTGGTTTTGCCCACACGGGGTAGCACTGGGGATTCCTCCCTTAGTCCACCTGCATTCGTCCTCTCATTCCCCTGAATGTTCTGATCCCCCGACTCGCCAGGTATCAGCAGCACTGGATGGAACCTGTAAAGCCCTAGGAAGGGCCATCCAACTGAGGTGAGATAATGGACTGGATCCTATATGGAACTGATTACTGCTAATGCCATCTCTCCAACTCCCAGGTGCAATGCAGATCCAAGCCTCCTTTGAGGTGCTTTGATATTCAGCCACCCTGACCACCAAAGAAAGGGAAGTCCACATTGCACCTGGGACCCAGCCAGTAGTAAGATCGGTGTTTCCTTGACTGGGATTAGATAGTCAACTAAACAGTTCAGGCCCATCTACCATGGATGTTTTGCAATCAGTTCTCCAGCCCCATCTCCAAACCCGACACAGGAAGGTAAACCTCTATATGTAATATGACTGGGGAATTAAATATCTCTTTAAGCATTGTATTTCTGAGGTTGGAGGGCAATCAACTCACCACCAGGTTTTTTTTTTTTTTTTAAATTAGCAGAGGTGCAAAACTAGCAAGGCTGCAACAGCAGTTCCCTTTAACACATAAAATAGCAGTTAGGAGGAGTTTTTTGTTCTAAGCCATTCCCTGATGGGGGTCTGATGCACGGCTCTCGTCACCACTCTCAGCCATCTTTTTTTATAAAGGAAAAATATCTGCAGTAGGTGAGAAGGATGAATTCTTTAGCTGCTGTAAGACTGAACAGTTCCTCTGCGCTTTCCTAGGAATGGAGGAGTAAACACAAACCCCAAGGGGATGAACAAATAACAAGTGTCAGATGCCATACCTGATCATAGGGGGGATCTCTGCATGGCACACAAAGGTCTGGGTTACATATTTTCACAAGGGGAGCAGGATCAGTAGGCTCTGGTAATGACCAGGGGCGCCAGTGCCCTCAATTTAATGATGCAAGCTTACAAACTGCACCATACTGCTGCTTGCAGTAATTTCATGAAGTGAATGACCAGCTGAATGTTTGCAGAAGTTGATGTACCTTGGCCATTGTTGCCAAGCCTTGGCACCGTCTTTCTGTGCCTGGGGCAATAGGAATCCACTGAGAGTTGTGGAGCATTAAGAGATCTTCCTAGTCAATGGAGCGCTGCAGAAGTGGAGTTTGTATTCCCTGTGCTGCAAGTTCTTTGGCTGCCTCTTCTGGAGTGTTGAACCCCTTTGGCCCATCAGGAAACATAAAAATTAAGTGGGCCCGGTAAGGAGTTTGGAGCTTCAGTTATTGATTGTGGAAGATTTTCATTATCGGCGAGTAGGCATGTCTTTTGGCAATGATGACCGGAGAGCAGTCATTGTCGAAATACAAGCATATGTTTTTGTACTGAACTGTGTGCATTCTCCATGCCCTTAATAAGATGTCCTGCTTGATGGAATAGCCGAGGAATTTTATGATGATGGACCAGTGTCAGTCAGTGGCAGATTTTGGTTTGGGTTGAAGGGCCCGGTGCACCCTTTCTATGTCTAATGGATATTCAGGATCCAATTGTAGGAGCTCATGGAAGAGTTTTTCCATGAATGCCCCCATGTCACTGCCTTCTTCATCCTCTGGTAAGCTGAATATTTGTAAGTTATTTCTGTGAGATCTGTTTTCCAGATCCTCACATTTTTCTTGCAGTATTGTAAATTTGTGGATGGTATGTAGCATGAGGCACTCAAGTCAGTCAGTATGTGTGTCTTTTGTAACCACTTGTTTTTCTAGCTCTTATATTTTACTTTCAATTTTAGATAGGTCTGTTTTGAGTTCCTCTAAGATTGCCTGGACCTCCATAGGATTGCCCCATTGGAGGGCAGTAGTCCAGCCTGCTGGGGTTACAATGCCATTTCTAGGGTCAGTGATGGAGAGGACAGTAGTTGCTGATCGCTGGCTTTAGGAGTGCCCACTGCAGTTGCTTTTTCCGCCTGCCCATTGGCTATGCAAAGCTTCGTTCCCAGGGTGAGTTAAGGTTTAATGATTGATTAGGTCAGATCTGAAACTTTTTGCTGATGTTCAGAGTCCAGATCCTAGTCTTCAGTCTACCTCATGCCAACAGCCAGAACTAGAGGTCTCCTGGGTCAAAACTTGTAATAATAAATAAATGAAGATATACTGTTCAGAAACCCAACTAGAGTCAAACACCACAACTGCATAATCCCCTCCCAACCAGCTGTATATATGAGTGCAATGCATTTAAATCAAATGAGACAAGGTACTCAGGTCCATGTGACCTGTCCACAGTACCACATTGAATCATACGAACATACAAATCCGGTGACATTCACAATTTCCTATCGTTTAAAGGCACAACACTGAAGTCCCATATGTTCTGCTAGTTGTTCAGGTAGACATTAAAGACCTCATGATACTTCCCAGAAAGTGTAGAGGACTTTTTTTATTATAACATGAAAGCAAATTACATACAAAATGGCATTACTTCATACAAATCAGAAAACAGACAAAAAGGGAAACATAAATAAGTATTGCATCATACAGTGACCCCAAATTTGAACAATAAATACTGTAAAGCAAACCCCCTCCCCATCTACTTAAAGAGTAGGGGAATATTATTTATGAAAACTGGAAAGCAAATATCAAACAATACAGTGTTACATCACATTAAAGCATAATACTAGGAAAGAAACGAATATATAAATAAGTATTACATCATACATTCATACAATAACATAATGTGAGAACTCCAAAACATCACACAAATCTTAATAAAGGAAAAGAAAACCAAAATGAAGTATTGCATCATATCTCATGCCCAAATCATCTGTAGATAATCCCACAAATTAAGAATTTCTTGAAAACAAACTATCTCCCCCTTAACAGAGCTCAGGAATTTATGTTAAACCTGGAAGCGGAAACCAATTGCCATAAAAAATATCCCCACTGAGAAACCTCCTGGGATTCTACCAGCAGAACTCAGGCTATAATCCTCAGATAAGGCCTCAGATCAGTAAAGTTAATGCAGCCATTTAAAGACATCCCATCTGGTATGCCACAATTGTCTGTTTAATTGCTTATGATCCACAGTCTTCATTTCTTGTAAATCATTCTGAATAAACTGAATCAATTCCTTTTGAGAGATGTGTTGCTGTTGGAGTACCAGTCTACAACGCACTTGCCATATCCAGTAAACCAAACGTGTCATCAGCACCCGTAATGAACCTATATCATACTGAATCCACCTCCCGGAGAATATCCTTTAAACATGATATTTGGAGACACAGACAACCAAACTGTCAGACTTCCAATGCAGGGACAACTCCATCCAAAATTCCATAATATGTGGACAACAAAAGTACAAATGCTCCATTGTTTCTATCTCAGAAATACAATGGTCCCTAGGACAATAACGCTCTGTAAGCCCCTTGTGTTTTTTGAGTCCCTTTATTTTTTTTTTTAATATAATATGCTTTATTGAGATTTTCCAGAAAATACATATACAGGAAAGAAAAGAAAACAAAGGAAAAAAACACAAAAACAATACAATACCATACATATCAGGACTTTCCCGATGGCATCTAACTCTTTACATTGGATGGTTCTCCCGCCCCCCCCTCCTACTTTCCACACACACACACCCTCCCCCTCTGAAACATTTCTGATAATTTTCCACTATTCCCTCCCCCTCCTCCCTAATCTCCCACCCCTATTTCTGGACTGCTATCCAATTGCATTGTATGGTAGTACCTTGGACACCTATGCATACGAAGAGTGACCACTTTTCCCCTATCACTGTCCTACTTTCCAGGAAGACTGAAATATTGCTATCTGTCAGGTACCTTAAACCTCCCAGCCATAAATTCTGTAAATTGTTTCCACCTCTCATTAAATTTAGATGCACTGTGAAATTGTGTTGCAATCAATTTTTCTGCATTGAAGGCTATATAGATTTCTTGAACCCATTCTCTGAGTGGTGGTGCAGTATCTTTAATCCAGTATCTAAGAATGAGATGGAATGCTACCGCTGAGATAAGAGCAAAATAGTATTTGTATGTTTGGGATGATATGGCTGAAAGGTTACCCAATATACAAGTCTCTATATCGAAGTGGCATGCTCCTTTAAATAATGGTTCTGCAAATTTAATTATCTGTTGCCAAAATATTTGAATTATCGGGCAAGACCATAGTATATGTATTAGAGTTCCCTGTTCTTGTAAACATCTGTGACATACGCCCTCTTGATTCTTACCCATTAATTTGTTTTGTGGGTGTATAAAATAAGTTATGTAATATGTTGAAACAAAAAAGCCTTAATCTGTCCTGTTTTAACCATCTATAATTAGTCATCCAGACCTGCTCCCATGTATCCAAATCATAAGAAATGTCTGCAGAACGCTTCCAATAAAATGCAATCGAAGGGTATTTCTGCCAAAGTTTTACCAATAAAAATTTGTAGATTTTAGAGATAGTTCTAGGTTGAATTGCTACTTGAAACATTTGCCCTAATATTTCCGTCATCTTAGAGGTCCAGGGTGGGGATCCTAAATTTGACTGGATACATTTTTTAAGCTGTAAATATTTGAATCCAGGTAGAGATCCTATACCCAATTTTTGCTGGACTTGTTTGGGGGAGTCAAATTTATAATCTGATATTAGGTCTGACAGAGATACATCTTTTAGTTCCCTTCAAAATGAAGAAGAAATAAGTTTATTCCTTATTTGCAGATTCCCATTATGACAAACTGGCTGCCCCAAATCCCGTCTCCTATCCAAGTTGTATAGTGCACACCACTGGGCACGTGCCGTCACTGACCATGTAATAGGGTTGTAATGCCCCGACTTAAGTAATTTTTTCTGAGGGATATACAGTAATGCCCTTGTTGATAAATGATGTTCCCAGGCTCTAGCTCTTTCTATTTTAAGCCACACCAATTGTGATTCCATGTTCTCAGCGGGCATCAGCCACTGAAGATATTTGCTACCATGGAGGGCTAAATAATATAAAAATAAATGTGGTATACCCAACCCTCCCTTTTTCCGTTCCATAGTTAATTTACAGATTGTTCTTCTAGGTTTTTAACCCTTCCATAAAAAGACTGACCAAATAGAATCTATCCTTTTAAACCATGCCTTAGGGAGGAATACGTTCAACTTAGTAAGGAGATACATAATTCTGGGAAGTATCACCATTTTGATTATGTTTGCTCTTCCTCACAAAGAGAGTGGTAATCCTTGCCACCTTTTTAAATCTTGTTGCATCTGTTTAATAACTGGGTCGATATTTAATAATTTCAATGTATTGATATCTGGAGCAATCTCTATTCCCAGAAATGTGATTGTTTTGGATGCCTATCCGAGTCCCAACTCCTCTACCTCTCTCCTGGAGCAAGTTGAATTCAATGGAAGAACCAATGTTTTATTGCGGTTCAGTTTATATCCGGATAGAGCACTAAACTGCTCTATTATTTTCAACACTTCTATTAAAGACACTTGCCAGCTTGAGAGATGTAGAAGAATGTTGTCCTCAAACAAGGACATTTTATATTTTTCCTCCCCTATAGTTATACCCCTTATCTCCTTTATACCATTATTTTCCTAGCCAAGGGTTCGATATACAAATTGAATAGCATATGGGACAAGGAACAACTCTGCCTAGTACCCCTTGTGAGTCTAAACTGTCCAGGTGACCCCATTACAAAAGACTCTTGCTGAGGGGGATGTATATAAAATCTTAACCCATGTTATATGCTCAGGGGGTAATCCATACCTGGGTAGTATGTTGAATAGAAATTTTTAACTCACCCTGTCAAATGCTTTTTCCGTGTCGAGGGACACCAAGACCCTGTCTGTGTTGGTGTCCCCAAAGCCGAAAGCAAATGCCATATTTTTCTGAAATGATCACTTGAGTGTCTACCAGAGACAAATCCAACTTATTCTGGTCCGGTAAGATTTGCCCAAACCTTTTTGAGCCAGAATGCTAATACGCCTGCTAATATCTTTATATCTATATTCAGTAGTGAAATTGGTTTATAATTCTCTGGTCTAGTTAAATCTTTCCCTGGTTTTGGAAGCACCACAATTCTCACCTCCAACAATGCTAACTCTCTGACAGGAGAGGAATATAAGTGGCTGTATAGCACTCTCAAAAATGGGCTAAGTTCTTATTTAAAGGTCTTATAAAATAAGGCTGAATATCTGTCAGGCCCGGGAACCTTGTCCAAAGGTAGTCTATCTATAGCTTCTTTAATTTCTTGTATAGTAATTTCTCCTTTGAGTTCTGATTGCTGTGTTAACGTGATCTGAGGGAGATCAATATCTTGCAAGAACTTCTCTAAGTGTAAATGATAATCTGGTTCTAGGGAAGGGGCTGTATATAGATTTGAATAATATTTCCTAAAGTCATTTGCTATATCCACCGGATTAGAATTTAGTTTCCCTGTAACCCCGTCTTTTAGGTTGACCACCCAGTTAGCTTCCTTCTGTTTTTTTATTCTTTGAGCAAGCAATTTCCCAGATTTTTCTCCTTGTCCTATATATGTAGCCTTCCATTTTGTTGCTGATTTCAATGTACAGTATGACTGAGTAAATACGCTGCGTATTTGGCTCTTAAGGCATGAAGTTCCTCCCAGATGAGCTCATCCATTGCCTGATGCAAATGGGACTCTATAAATTTTATTCTAGCTAGCCATTCTTCTACCTGTGTGGAACTCTTATGCTTCCTTGTGGAAGCTAATCTAATTAATTCTCCTCTGCATACCGCTTTCATCGCCCCCCAAAGTGTGTCTTTATTCCCCACCGATTCCCAATTGTTATTCCAGGAGTCTTTAATAAATGATCTCATATGCTTTACTATTTCCTACTCCCCTAAAAGTTGGTTATTAAGAAGCCATGATTTCGAGACCTTTGGATAATTTTGGAATCTTAATTTTATCCAGATTAGAGAATGATCTGATAATACTCTGGGATGTATACCCGCGTCTTCTATACCCTGTAAAGCCATTTTGCTTATGAGAAAATAATCTATTTGGGAATACGCTTTATGAGGTAGGGAACAGTACATGTAATCTATTTCCTGTGGATGACTAGCTTTCCCTGGGTCGATTAAACCGGAGTCCTCCATAAATTTCCTCATTGCCCTCTGAGCAGGCGATAAGGCCAGTCTCTTACTAAATGACCTGTCCAAGTCATTAGAATAAACTAGATTCCAGTCCCCTCCCAACAGGCATGGGACATTAGGGACAGACTAATAATAGTTGCTAAGGGGAGAAAAAAAGAGGAAGAATCTACATTTGGCCCATATATTGATCCCAACATAATCTCTACCGCTGCTAATAACCCTTGGATCACCATAAATCTCCCCTCCAGATCTTTCCATGTTGTCTTTTCCTGAAAAGGGACGTTCTTATTAATCAGGATAGCTACCCTTCCCCATCTAGGGCTGTTACCTACTCCAAAGACCTGGCCCACCCAAAGTATCCACAGAGTTGACACACGGTCAGTAATAATATGCGTTTCTTACAACAGAACTATGTGTGGCTGATATCTACTGAGATGCCTGAAAACATTATATTTCTTCGCATTATCCTTCCCTCCTTTAATATTCCATGACATTATGTTCCAGCTTCCCATAACTTTACTATAACAGTAATCTTCTTTTCTAGTGTCCAACCAATCCCAGTCCATCCTCTATGTCTCTTGTTCAATATTGTATGCAGTCCCACCCTTCCTCCCCTACTATCACCATCTTCAGCAAAAAAAAACATCCTCCCTCTGTATCCCCATCCCCCCCCCCAGGCCAAGTGCCTGCTCCTAAACATTTTGGTTGCCATGCCTTCTGGGAGCCACTCCGCAGCATCATGAAAACTGCCAAGAGAAGGAAACAACATGAGGTGTTCCTTTCCACCACTTGTTAAATTATTAAACCTTTACCATGATGTCCCCCTACTGTCAAAAGAAGACTGGAGGGTAGTCCCCTATATAATCCTGAATTGAGATCACCCTAAATGTATATATGAATTCTTTTATACATCTTGTTGCACTCCTCATCTGATTTTTCATGTCTAACACCAAGATAATTCCCCTCTCTATCTATCTACTTCTACCTGAAACTCTAACTCAGATTGCGTTGTAAAACTATACATTGAAATTCAATGCCTTGCAATCATGCCCCAATCCCATTAGCATAACATTGGAGTTTGCCCATCTATGAAATTTGCTTCTACACAAATCTAGAAAATAGACATCGTAATGAATCTCTTGATTAAGAAGCAAATGAAAACTGAAGTCAGCGAGCTTCCTGAATTACCCTGTGTTGCCCTACTACCCGAATATGACACCAGAGGGCGAAAAGAGTCCATATATATCATGTTTGAATTAAGTCCCAACTAATTCCTAAAATTAAATATGTAGCATCGTTTCTACTTTGAACTAAATTAAATACTATGAGTTCTCAGATTCAGTCTTATTAACTCATAAGACAGTTCCTAACTTCTCTGAACGACATGCAAATTGAAAAACAAAGCATTGAGGCATCTCCGGAGGATCAGCTGGATCCCTGTAGGCTTGTGTTTCATCTTGAGTTTTCTACGAAGCACTCACCCCTCCTTGCCAAATAGATTGGGAACTCTCCGCTTTAAATCATCCAAGGCTTGCGCTGCCGATTCGTACCTCTGGTTTCCATTAGGCAATGTAACTTCCAGCTGAGCTGGAAACAGCATTCTGTGCTTAATCTTTGCTGCCCACAGTTTGGTTTGGATTGCTCTGTATGCTGTCCTTTCTTGACGCATCTTGTAAGTGAGGTCTGGGACCAAACGTAACTGCTTATCTTCCCAGATTATCTTCTCTGCACTTCTCGCCGCTTTCAAAATGTGGTCCATGTCCAGATAGTTTAGGACCTTAAATATAATAGGACGAGGTAGTTGCTCTGTCCTAGGTTTCGGCCTAATTGCCCTATGAGCCCATTCTACTACATAAGTAGGGCCGTTAGGGGATAGACCCGCTACACGAATGCACAGCTTTTGAATAAAATTCACTGTGTTTGTGCCTTCTTCTCCTTTTAGGAGGCCCAAAAGCACTAAATTGTTGCATCTACACCTGCCTTTGAGGTCATCCACTTTATCTTTTGTCTTTTTAACCATTCTTTTTAAGGCTATGTTTTCCGTTAGGACTTTTTCCATCTTGTCCTCTATAGAGGAGATACCTGTTTCTGCATCAGTAACCCTCGTAATTAGGCCATTTATGGATAATTTCCATTCTCTAAAATCCGAGATGAGGGAGAATAATGCTCACTTGATCACAGCGACATCCTCCTGTAACTGTCCCGGTGCTGAGGATTCTAGACTTTCTGCCGGAGACTCACTTCTACGGGGCCTTTTTGCTTCCAGGCCTCCCGCTGTCTTTTCACTTTCTTCATCTGTGTCACTTCGGGTTTCGTCTCTTTGCGGCTACATAATAGTTAGCTCTGTCACACCCTATGGTATTCTCTTTAAGTTGGAGCAACTAAAAGTTCTTTATTTGGGTGGAAAAGTGGAATCTTTTTGCATTTACTCGCGGAGCTGCTACAGCGAGCTGCTTACTCCCTCAAGGGCATCACGTGACTCCCCTTTTGATTCCCTTTAACATTAACTCTGTCATGCACCCCCAGCCACACCACATTCCTTATTTTTTGGGAGATTCAAGGTTCAGCCAGTAAATCCCCTATTGCTTGTTGTGCAGATTTTATTAAATTGCAAAAAGGCCGCTCTACAAAATAATTCCCCAGGATTTGGGGATATAAGAGTTTCCTAGGTATAGACAGTAGTTGGGATTGTGAACTTTCCATTTTTTCAAATTGTCAAAACAAGGCATCCATACAAAGTTCAACTTTAAAGTTCTTTTCTTCTTATGTCTAAATGACATATCCCTCCAATCTTGCAGAATTTCTACCAACTGAAGGGTTATCCATGCCACCCTTGGAGCTATACTGTTCCATATTATTGGTAGTAAATTCACATAGAAAAAAAAATACTCCAGAAGAAAACAACTGGATGTACCATCTCTACCCCCCTCCTTTTTATCCCAATAAGTAATTCCCCTTTTAATGGGGTTCAATTTGTTTCCCCACAGACAAGAAGAAGAAGAAGAATCAGCATTTATATAGCGCTTTTCATACATCCCAAAGTGCTTTACAAGCAATGCTAGACTGGTAGTGAAGTGACTGAATGTGTGGTGGCAGCCAGATCTCACATCATCACCCACTCAGCATGGATAATTGCATGAACCAGTTTATGGAAAGGGGAATATTGGCCAGGACACCGGGAATGTTCCCTACTCTTTGCGAAGATTGCTCTGGGTTCTTTTATTTCCACCTGGACACCTACCAGGACAACACCAGGATGGGCAGAAGGGACCTCGGTTTAACGTCTCATCTGAAGGATGGCACACTCCAGCAGTACAGCACTCCTCAATACTGCACTCGGATGCCAGCTATTTTTAGGTGCAAGTCCAGTCCTGGTGTGGGACAAGAACCCACGACCTTCTGGTCCAGAGGCGGATGTGCTACCAACTGAGCCACGCTCAGTTGGTATACAATCTGATTTCTAAATGTTTAGGTACATGATACACATAGCTTAGATAAAGAAAAATTGGAACTAAAAAGGTCTTAATTTAATACACCCTCTTCATTTGACACATATGGCACTGATTCCAGTTTGTCACAAACTGCTGTCCCTCCCAATTTGGTGGGCCCAATTATAACTACACATGTCCCCTTGACAGAAATAGATTCCTAACAGCTTAGTAGGTTCTTAGGACACCTGAACCCCTCCCACTAATTGCGGTGTACTAGGTCCAAGTTTCAAGGGTATACATTTACTATTAGTATTATTACTCTCCCCCCCCCCCGGTAGCAATAGATAAGGACCAAACCAAATCATTTGCCCGTTTACCCGAGTCCACATCTGTCACAGTAAGAATGAAATCATCAGCAATTGTTGGAAACCTGAATCCCCACAATTTTTGGGGAAGAATCTAAAATTCTAATTAATGGATTTAATGTTATTATATTTAACAATGGGCTCAGGGTACAACCCTGTTGAACCCCTTGTGAGACCATACACTTCTCTCCCACCCATTTGTTATCATAAGACCAAACAAAGGCCCCCCAATAACATAATTGGATCCATTCTATAAACCCCATTGGAAAACCATATTGCTTTAAACATTCTCATAAAAACCTATGGGAAACATTATCAAAGGCCTTCAACTGATCAGCACTAATCAAAAATCCATTTGCTGTACCCTGTGCACCATTTTTATTTTATTTATTTATTAAAGAGAATTGGAATTGCAATCCTTTGAGGCATAGACTCCTTTGCAAAGGCTCCACATCAGCACAGAAAACACAAACATGACATATACTAGTATTTATACATACAGTAGGTCACATAGTACAGTGTATAAACATTGTGTCAAGGATCCTAAGTAGTCCTTTGGTCTAAGCTATGACACAAGATAGATTACAGATTCAGATAGTCCTAACTGAACCCTGAGTCAGAGTTTATATACAGTGTGATTGTGGGACCTGAGGATGCAGTCATGGAATAAGGTTAGGTTAGGTTAGGTTCCATGATTGCTCTAAGTAAAAATAAGGCTTCCGTAATTTGTCTGCCAAGGACTGCACAGACATGGGCTGGGTGAATTAATGAATTTAATACTTTGGAAAGACGTGAACTAAGGATCTTAGGAAACATTTTGAAATCAGTATTTAAAAATGAAATCTATCTCCAATTAAGTGAGTCAGTCTAATCACCCTTTTTTGTACAGAAAAATTAGGAGGCCTTCATACAGCTGTCTATTTAGTTTAACTTCCCAAAAATAAGCCTGGAAAATCATGAGGAGATTCTGAGGAATCAAATGCAGTAATGTAGCATATAGTTCACTGGTCAACCCATCCAACCCCGGGACTATCTCTTTTCATAGGGACTGAATTGCTGTTGTCAATTCCAACATAGACAGAGGGGCTAAAAGGTCTTCTGCCTGTTTCAGGCTCAGTTTTGGAGTGTCTGCTGTTCTTAATAATTGGTTATACAAATCTTCACTGCCATCTTTAGAAATCTGCTGTGCTTTTACTTGTTTCCCAATTTCTCTCAAAATACTCTTATTCTCTGAAACTAAACCACCCATTGAATCACGAATACCAGTTAAATAATTTCTCTTCACATGAACACAACAATCTTCTAATGGAGTGGATTGTTTCTTAAACCCTTGTGTGACAAACCTTTGTTCTAAAACAAGTGTCGTATATCAATTATACTGTACATGAAGCATAACCTGCTTGACATTGTTTAATTTTTCCGTTATCTTTTCCCTTATCCAGTTGCTCAGTTAACAACATTTGAAATTGCTGTCTTAAATTAGAATATTCATTTTCCTTATGTACACTGTGTTCCCAAGCCACAGTTTTAAAAAACAGTAAGCAATTGTTTAGTATCTTCCCACCACTCTAGGGGGGACTCATAGAAGAAGACTACTGTATGTCTATCCTCTGGTATTGCAACCACATCTTGGTGAACAGTAGGTTTATCCAACGAACTAGAGTTTACATGCCACACTCCTCTACCCCCCACCCTGGGTGGAGTGGTTGAAATGGAAACCCTTATTAGGGCATTATCAGAACTTTCTATCATAACCGTCTCTGAAAAGGACATCAGAGTAGTCTGAGAAGTAAACCCAAAATCTATCCTTGTTGCTAGACGTCCCCTGAAATAGGTATGTTTAGGTGTCCTAAAACAAGCTGCTTGTGCATCCAGTAATCCAGCCTGTTTTATTAAGGCTCTTAAAAAGGCTGTGTCACTATAAATTTTGGTTTTAGTCCCTTTAGTATCAGAGTCCAGTAAACTAGTGTTAAAATCACCACCAAATAATACTTGTTTGTTCGTACATAAATATGGTTGAATCAGTTTTCAACAACTCCACCCGTAATGCTTTTGTTTGTGGGGCATAAATATTGATGATTCTATAAACTAGCCCTTCAAACCCCACATCTAACAACAAAACCCTCCCAGAGGAGAAGTCCACCAATTTATGTATAGTAAGACCAGGGTTGGAGAAACAAATTCCTACTCCACTACATAGATCCTTTCCAATGGACCAATAATAATGTCCTAAAAACCAAGCAGTTTTAACAGTCTCCACATCAGTCACAGATCATAACCTGGTGTCCTGTAAAAGAAAAATGTCATAATGCAGGGGCTGTAATATTATAAATGTAGTATACCTTTTTATGTCCGATTTAATGCTGTTCACATTAAGGCTTGCCAGCCTAAGAGATATGTCTAAATGATGTTTAAGAAGAATCCTGTTTCCTAGCACTAGTTCTAGTAATCCTGCCCTGTATCTTCACAGACCTCTGTGCTACAGGCAGTACTTATCCTTTTAGTGGATCAGGTAGAAATGATTTTGAGGAAGTATCAGAATCTTCCTCCATCTGATCACTCCAACTTTGAAGTACCTCATAGGTATTGCTCATGGAAACATTAAGAGGTGTCGTTGCTGTTTCCTTTTTCTTTTTAGGCCCTTTCTGGCCTTTCCTACCTCCTGGAACCCTCCTGTTGCACACCTGGAGTGACTTTAGATGTGTGCGTTTCTCTGCTGGAGCCGGGGGGGTGGTCATGCATGTCGACTCTTCAGAGAGCAGACTGAATCGGTACAGTAGGGCCATTATCAGCTTGAGGATTGAAGATCCTTTTCCATGGAACCACCTATAGGTTCCTCCAAAGTTCTTGGCTCTGAACTGGCTGGGGGGGGCAAGGGGAGGAGGTGAGGGTGGGTATAAGATCTCTTTGGACCATGCAGACACTTGGCTCTGTTTATATAAAATTCCTGCTCAAGAGTATCCTCCAAGTTATGGGCCACCCAAGGACAGGACCTAAAGGAATGTTCATTGTCCCCACACAGATTACACACTGGGGGGACAGTACACAAGTTGGCAGTGTGTCCAAGTTCTCTACAATGAAAACATCTAATCTGGCTGCAATCAGAGTTTAAGTGCATAAGACAGCCATAGTCATAGCAGCTCTTTGGTTGCCCTTGATAAAACAGAATTCCAGGTCTCATCCTAAAAAAAAACAGGATGTTGGGAGATATCAGAACTTTTCATCAGTATGTTTGAGTTGTACTCTGAAGGTTCAATCTCCAGTCCAAAACCCATTGTCATGAAAAATAGGGTTTGGGTTACCTTGAACATCAGCGCATTTTTCCAACCAAAAGATAATGTAATTTACCCTGTCCCCTTCATTCCCAAAAAGTATTGTCACTGTTTTTACTGAGGGTTTCGAAAGCGGGATGGCATAAAACCCTTGCCACACAGCAGAATCTTTCAGGGTATATTACAGTTTCCAAAATGTATCCAGGAGCATGGCAGAGCAGAAACTGGCATCATAATTACTGTCACCTGGAGCATGAATAAAGGCATACACCTCCGCTTTAGTAAATTTTATGGACTCAATTAATAACGTTTTCCCCACAAACAGTCTGTCAGGTATTTTCCCAATTTCATCTCTGAATCGTATTCTAACCACAAAATGCCATTTAGCAGCTATAGCAGGCTGGTAAAAGAGACTAGCATAGCTAGGCTGTCAGGTGTTATTATTATCTGCTGACTGTGCATCCGCATCATTTTCTGTAGCCTGCTCCCGCTTTCTGCAGTATGATTATTATCTGTGTGCCCCTCAGAAAACTGTATCTGCTCCGACTGTCTGGTCAGCTGTCTCTCTGTGCCTCCACATGGAAAGGTGCCTGTCTCAGCTGTATCTCTATCCTCTGGACACTGCTGGTGTTCTCTGTTTTCGCCAGCGTCTGGCACAGTTGTGGGATAGAAGCCACATCCTGTGCTGTCAAAGATGATCTAGCTGTCTCATTCAGCTGTACCTCCACAACTGGCTCTGGACTGAAGATGTGGCCTCCATTCTTGACTACAGTGTTCCTTTTCCAGTCTGGTGTTCCCGGGATCGGAACAGCGGGGTCAGGAATCCACATAACATCAGAAAAAAATAATCCAGCCTGTTGCAATGAGGTACGAGAAGCCCATTCAGTATCCACGGTGAAATCTTCAGTCAAGACTCCAGAAGTGGTATGGTTCGCTCTGTCATTCTCCACAGCCATGTCCTGTACAGATGCGGGTGAGTCATTTGCTGTTTGAAGGGATACCCACTTACCAGAAACTAATTGGGGGCTGACAGCCAACCTCTTCTGTTTTTCTTCCTCATCCAGTTTGGAAATATTGTTTTGAAACTCCTGTTCAGCTTCTCTCATTAAATTCAACAGCTGTTATTTTTTTACTCTCCATTTCTTGTTGTAGTTCCATTTCTTTTTGGTCAATCTCTTCCACACCATCAGTAGAGGTAAGAGTATGATGTTCCTTCTGGCCAGGTTCAATTTCTTCAGCCGAAATCATTTCACCTTTTGACAATTAACATCTAGTAAATCCTTATTTTTGAAATTCTGTTGCAGTGGAGCAGGAACATCACCTGCCTGCTCCAGGGTCCGACCAGGACTAGCAGCAGCAATTCTCCTTCACTGAGGAAGAGTGCCCCCTTCGAAAGAGATGGGGAAGTTTTGTATTGTGAGAAAATCGAACAATACTAGGGGGCAGTAATTTATTTATTTATTTTAATTTTTTTTTGAAATCTCTAAGACTATTCAGGGGGGCTAATTTCTCTAGGAATTATCTCTAACTAGACTATAAGTTTGTATAAATTATATCAGTGTAAACCACTGTTTTCTAACCTTCTCCTTTTTATCTATTTGAGACAGAGCCTCTTTAATATGTGAAGTTCCCTATCTGTAGACTCCATATTACAGACTCCAAGGATTAATTGGGATTGGACCCCCGCCCTTTAGTTCGTCCTAGTGTATGACTATCCAGTTTCCCCTTTTTTTCTTCCTGTTTTATCCACCCCAAACAGTGTTTCCATAACACAAAGAGTAGGGGAATTTCCCCAGTGTCCTTGCCAAATTATCCCAATTCTCTAAAACTACCAACAACTTAACCTGGTTCAATATCAATCATCAGTACTTTCTGTATCCCCTTCCCCAGTACAAGGCTGAAAATAAGAAAAATTTCCTAGGCCCTATTGTGGCCAACAAAAACAAACATGCTAGATTTTTTTATACATGTTTAACTCTCTGACACGAGGGTGTTATAGACCAGATATTCCTCCCTCATAATCTTGACAGCCATGAGGTTAATGTGCTGCAGGGTCAGTGGTGCCACTTGATCTTGCTGCCCTGGGTACAAAAGAGTGGCCTGGTGTCCATCATGGGGAGAAAAGGTTATAAAATGACATCAGAACTGGAACTTGGGGTAATATGCACACACTTGGTGTATAGAAGGAAAAACCCAGAGGAAGGGGTATCGTTTTGGCATGAAAAAGAGTGGACAGGTTGGCAACAGCAGAGATAACAGCATAGGTAGACATGTGAGGAGTAGGCAGTGGGAGGCACTAGCAGAACTTCAAATTAGCATAAGGAATGTCATTTGTGGAGAAAGAGCAGAAATACAGCCATGTTTTTTGTGAGCATATCCTCAGCACATGAGAGAGCAGCTCACGTGCAGATCAACGATATAAACAAACAGATTGTGCAGGAAAGTTGGAGAATAGAGCAGTGTTTATCTGTATTTATTTATTTATTCATTATTTGAAATTTCTCCACCCTGGATAATCCCATGAGATGCAGCATCTCATTTCCATGGAGTCCCATGGAGGGTAACAGCTGTCAGCAGGTTAACATAAACATATAGTCCAGCAGGAACACTTACATATAGACTTAAATATATACAGGGCAAACAGACAAACTCTAAAGTTAAGTACATCCAAACAGTAATCAAAGCAAACACACAAATGAGGTACACTGCAAACAAAGAGCATGAACATCGTTATATAACGTCATGGTCAGTTAGATGGGGATTCTGGCCCACAATACAGGGAGTTCTAATGTGACCAGTATGACAGAACTTGAATACTCAGAAGCTAGAAACATTCCTCAGCTGAAGAGGGTGTTTGTTCTGGGTGTCTGGTCCTGCAAATGCAAAGGCTGTTCTATCGATTTCATGCTTCATCCTGGGAATTGAAAAGGTAGGTGCTGCTGTTGAACAGAGTGAGTAGGCACTGTGTGGAGAAGACTAGGAGATGCTCAGGGGTAGTATACCATGTACAGGGTGACTGTGATTGAGCACTTACAAAAAGGGTGACTCAATCACAGCACCTGTGTACAGGGCTACCTGGCAGTGTAGTGAGTGGATGCTGGGGTGGGAGAGGTATGGTGAATGGATGTACACACATATACACGCACGCGGGGGGTGAAGCAAGGGGACGAAAGGTATGTGGGAGGGGGTGTAGTGGGCAGCTGCCAAGCTGGACCGCTAGCATGGTGCAGTGGATGGTCACTTGGGAGGTGCAGGATTCAGGTCCAGCACTTTTTCTTTTTTTTTCCCAGCTAGGCAGCTTGTTATTTTCCCAAGTTTTTAACCCCCACCGACATGCACCCCCCCTTGAGTTGAGAATCCATTAGTAGAGGGATGCAGGGAGTGCAGCCCACTGCATTAAAAAGTACTCATAGGTCTCAGTTACCCTCTTCATCCTCACAGAGAGTGTGCATCGCCAAAATTAATTTTTAGTGATGTACACTCGCCATAATGGCAATCGCTATTTTGCGGTCACCGTTATGACATGGAACCCTCAGGGGCTTTTTCCTTGTGCATAGTTGTACGATAAAGAAAGCCAGTGATAGTCATGTCTGCTTAAGGGACTTGTCCAGTTAAGCAAGTAAGATAACAGACAATGATGGGTAGACTCAGGAGAGGACAAACCTGCACATCTAATTGTGCATATTATCCAGAGGCAGCAGAGTGGTTTTGTTTTCACAGTGGTATATGATGTTTCCACATTCAGTGGAAGGGAGCAGGACGTGGGAGACTACCTGTTGCCTTATATCAGTACTGAGGCAGCATTTAGACATGTAGAGAAGGTTGAGCTTAGACCCTAGTTGATAAGATGTGTTCAACGTGCCTACAGTATGGTAGTGATTTATCAAGCCAGAATACTAGATATCTGAATATGTTAACTTGCTCAGTAGTATAGTCATCTTATGTTATGACTGCAAGTAGATCAACCGAATGAATTAATAAGTTCTGGGATCCAAACACTATAGATTTAGTTTTGTGCATTAAGAATCAGATGATTGTTGATGAACCAGGGGAGAGTAAATCAGATTGGAGTACTGAATTAACCTCAGACATTGTTGTTGCACTGTAGTATAGTATGGTGTCATTTGCACACTTAGGTAGAGGACACATCATGGTATGCTTTGGGAGGTGATTAAAAGAGTACTACTGGCTGATGTGAAGTCCCGACCGCTGCACAGATCAGGGCTTCACCTCAAAGATCTCCCTGTAGGCACCTTAATAAATAAAGCATTATTTACCTGCCAACTCATAAAAAACTCTGACCCTTGGTGCAGCCAGAATTTTGAAATATGGCACTCCTCACCCCCTGGGATAGCGCTGGAAAGACAGCAATATTGTGACGTGGCTTTGCTGCTTTCTGTTCATTGCCCACATGTATGGAGATTTTAAAATATTGGGATTTCCCATGCACAGTGTGTCACAGGCTGTGGGTAGAGATGGACTGATAAGTCAGCGAGGTGATAGTAGTTCAAAATATAATCAATGTTTATTCTTCACAGCAGAACAATAATAGGTAAACGAAGTGAACTTAGACGACAAAATAAAAGGAGGCAAATCAAAAATACAGACTATATACATATATCAACTAGAATAGGCTAATTGTACTAGGTGTTTACCCTGCTGCTATCTATCTGCTATCTCTGTTCTGTCTTATATAGGGCTTTGCACCCATGTGATGGCTAATTCCACCCATTAGAACTTATTTTTACTTTAAATTCTTTATTTACAACATATTGTCTATCAAGCAACACATTATACACATTATTTCATCATAATAAAGGGTCTAGGGCATTCAAACCATAATAATAATGTTGAGCACCAAACAAGTTCTTTGTTCTGTGACCCTAAGCACCTCCCCAAGCCATTTCCTGCATGAGGGTTAGTTGGTAAGGGGGGAAAATAGGAGAGGGTTTTTTTTTTTTTTTTTGAAGGAGGGATAGGACATTCTGGAGTTAAGGGCAGTCACATTGGTTAGTGGCCTGAAGGTGTGTCCTCAGCTTGGATTTATAGGGGCCAAGCCTTGATTCATTTGTTATGTGACTAGGGAGGGCCTTAGACCAGGTAGGGGCTCTGTAGCTGAAAGTACGCTGGAATTGGGAGGTCCGGGCATGGGGGACCCATAGCAGCTGTTTGTTCGAGCTACGAGTTGTTTTGCCTGGAGGTACTGGGTGGATAATTTGGTTAAGAGTAGGAGGGGTGAGACCAAGTAAGGCCTTTTTGGTCATAAGGCAGGTGTGGTACCTAATTCGGTTATCAAGGTTTAGCCAGTTTGTGCTGCTGTATAGGGAGCAGGAGTGAGTAAGATGATCACATCCAAGGAAGAGGTGACAGGCTTTGTTAAGCATGAGACGAAGTCTGTCTAGAGTAGAGAATGGTGCAGCACTATAGATTAGGATACTATAGTCTAATAGGGAGAGAATTGAGGAGTTTATGGCAAGTTTTAAGGCTTCAGGGGTGAGACAGTGTTTGAAACGGTATAGTACACCCAGCCTTGAGCTAAGGGCTGTAGAGAGGTGTAGGATATGTTGATGAAAGCTTAGGGCAGGGTCTAATGTGATCCCTAGGTATTTAAACTGGCTAACTAGTTCTAGTGGGGTCTGGTTGGCAGTGAGAAATTGGGGGCAGAGGTTCTTGAGCGAGTTCTGGGGGTGGGCAAATATCATGACTTTTGTCTTACTGTAGTTAATAGTAAGACGCTGGGCAGTGAGCCAGTCTTCAATCTCACGGAAAGAGTGTTGGAGGGTTTGGTGAAGTTTGAGGGGGGTTGGGTCAGAGGCAAACAGGACCGCATCATCTGCATATAGGAGCATATTTCTGGTGCATGACAATGGGAGGGAGTTGAGGTATAGGCTAAAGAGGAGGGGGCCAAGTATGGAGCCCTGGGGGACACCAGATCGGATAGGGAGGTGGGGGGACAGGACAGGTCCTACCTTGACTAACTGCATTCTATCAGAGAGATAGCTGGTCAGCCAGTTTAGGGCATCATTGGAGAGCCCCGTGTAGGCTAGGGTGTTCAGTAGGAGGGCATGGTTAACGGTATCGAAGGCCTTAGATAGGTCCACGAAGATGGCACCAGTGAGGTGGCCGTGGTCCAGGGCTGTGTGGACATGGGAGGTAAATTCGAGGAGGGCGGTGGTTGTGCTGTGGCCCTTACAGAAACCGTGTTGCTGCTTGGATAGAAGGTGGTATTTGTTAAGGTGGTCAGTGAGTTGGTTGGCGACTATGCGTTCTAGGGCCTTAGAGAGGGGTGGTAATATAGAGATGGGGCGGTAGTTGTTAGTGGAAGAGCAGTCACCACTTTTATGTATGGGAGTGATGTAAGCTGATTTCCAGAGGGAGGGGAACTTCCCTTGGCAGAGGGAGCGGTTTAGAATGTGGGTGAGTGGTGCTACGACTTCCTGGAGGGTGAGGCGGAGAAGTCTAAGGTCCAGGGAATCGTGACTATAGTGATTTTGGCCAATAGCTTTGGTGAGGTAGGGTTTGGCAGACTTGGGGTAAGGACTAGCAGGCGGAAAGGCGGGGTGAGGGGAGGGAGTGGGGTGGTACGGCAGGTGGGGGATCAAGAAATTAGGGGGCAGCACATGGGAGAGATCAGTGAAAGTGGTATTTAGGACCATGGCTATACTGACAGGGTCAGAGGAGAGTTTACCATTTATTAGAATTTGGTCTGGTGGTGTATTTGGGGCCTTGCCACAGAGTTCCTTAATGTTCTCCCAGAACTTGCGTCCAGTGCCCCAGGTGGATGTTAAGGAGGCTTTATAATAGTTTGCTTTGGCGGTGCGTATGGCCCAGGTGCACTTGTTACGGGCCTCCCGATACCATTGCCTGTCCAGAGGCTTTGGGTCCTCATTAGCAAGGTGCCTACAGCGCCATGATGACGTAATAGGCCTTGGAGGTGGTCCGAGAACCAAGGGGCTTGTTTCCCTTTGGTCATGGTTTTGGTGAGGGGGGCATATTTGTTGCAGGCAGCGTTAAAGGTGCTGATAAATAGTTGGAGGGAATGGTCTGGGTCAAGGGTGTTAGTTAAGGGTGTCCAGTCCCAATCCCTAAGGTGGGCCTTAAGAAGGGTTAGTTTACCAGGCCCTAGTCTATGTTGAGCAGTAATTTTGGGAACAGATTTGGGGGGGGTACCAGACCAGATGCAGAGTACTGGAGAGTGGTCACTTAGGGTGTCGGGGAGGACTAGGGAGCTGGTGATTTTGTGTGGGCGGTTTATGAAGACAAGGTCTAGGAGGGAGGATGACCCCGTGCGGGCGTGTAGTTGGGTGGGGGTTCTGACAATCTGTGTGAGATCGAGGGCGGCAGCCTCATTGATGTAAGGGGCGGCTGTTTTGGCCAGCCAGTTTATGTTGAAATCCCCCAGTAGCAATTTTTCATGCTTTGGGGGTAGGGTTGCGAGGTAGGACATGATGGATTGGAAGGCTATCTTCTGGTCCCTGGGGGGGACATAAGCCGTAGTGAGGAGGAGAGGGGATGTAGACCTACCTAGAGTAATTTTGAGGGTGAGGGCTTGAGCCCTGGATGCTAATGTGGGCAGAGGAAGGAGGTGGCCAGAGAGGGAGTCCTTGAGGTAGACAGCACAGCCACCCCCTCACTTTCCCCGTCAGTCAGAGCAGTAGAGGTGGTATCCAGAGAGGTATATAGTCAAGTTGGGGACAGAGGGGGAGAGCCAGGTTTCAGTCAGGGAAATGATGTCAGGGTGATTCTGGAATACCCAACATTGAAAGGAGTCCCATTTTTTTTTGAATGCTGCAAATGTTTAGAGAGGCGATGCACAGGCCATCACCTGGAGATGGGTGGAATGTTGTGTTTTTTTGTGGGCCTGGGTTGGGGTGGACATTGCCAGTCAGAAGAAGGAGAAGGATGAATAGTCTGAGGTGGTTGCTGTTGGTTCGGGTAGTAGGTCTTTGGCATTTATGTTTCTTGTGACCGATGGTGGGTATTGGGAGTTTCAGAGTAATGGGGGCAGACAGGGGAAGTATGTTGTGAGAACAGGGGATTTGCTGGGTGGTGGTTGTGGAGTGAGTAGGTTGGCCAGGGAGGGTGGGTCACCAGTGTGTGCCTTGCCTAGAAAGATGGTATCCTGGGGTGGGGGTGTCAATGTATATTGTGGGGGGGCAAAGCTGGGGGTGCCCGGCTGCTTGTTGACAGAGGGCTTCTTTCTTGCACCTCAAAATGTCATAGAGAGTGGTAGGTGAGAGTTCTTGATGGAGTTGCAGAAGGAGAGTGATGAGGGTAAGTGGGAGCATGGTAGGGGAGAGTTTGGACAAGTGTCAGTTTGGAGAGAAAGAAAGCGAGAAAGAGTAAGGGGACCTCTAGTGGAAGGAAAAGAATTATGGAGGTAAGTGATAGCACTGGAGATAAAACAGAGAGAAAAAGTAAGGGGACCTCTAGTGGTGGGAAAAGATAAGCTGCAGATGGAAAAGTGGACTGATAGGTTATTTCATGATCACATGATCAGAAATCAACCTATATATTCGAGTGCCGACCAAGGGTGGTGGTGGGGGCGTTGGGGAGCTGAACCGTTCAGCGGGGCAAAAACCAGCGGTCCGCTCCAGCAATGGTCGCGATTCAGTGACAGTAGTACCTGGGCAGTTTTCCTTCGGGGCTCCTGTGTTCGGGGGAGAGCTTCTCCCTAGCTCTCACGACTGCCGGACTGCTGTGGAGGGGAGAAAAGAAACACAGCAGTTAATATAGGTACAGCGAAGGGGGGGTCACAGTGGGGGATAGGGGAGCAGAGACTATATCGGGAGATCCTTTTCCTAAAAGAGGCATGCAAACAGTACACCAGGTAGGCTATGGTAAGTAAATAAAGTACAATATGAGCTACCAAATACTTTACTTTAAAAAGAAAGCCTTAAAGGGACATTTCATATTATTTAAAGCAGTAGCTGGAAAAGTCGCGTTTCATATAGTAGTGCTGAGGCTAATATGAGATGAAATAAGCTATCTCCACTGCTGGGCCGATTTTTTTTGAGTCCTTTAAAAAAAAGTTGCCAAGAGTTCAGATTTAAACAAAACCAGCGGTCCGCTCCAGCAACGGTCACGATTCAGTGTCAGTAGTACCTGGGCAGTTTTCCTTAGGGGCTCTTGGTGTTCGAGGGGAGAGAGCTTCTCCGTAGCTCTCATGACCACCGGACGGCTGGGCAGTTTTCCTTCATGGCTCCTTGTGTTCGGAGGGGGAGAGCTTCTCCGTAGCTCTCACGACCGCCGGACTGCTGCAGTAAAACAATGGCTTTAAGTACCTCTAAAGTGCCTAACCTAGCCTTCCCTAGTTATCAATGATCTGTTTTAAATGCTTATTTAATTTTATTTATATTTGATGTACTGTATCTAGTTTTATGTACAGCGCCTTGGTTTTGAAAGGCGCTATAAAAATAAAGTTGATTTGATTTGAGGAGCTGCATCCACAGGCCAGGCTACACTCTGAGAAACAGCATTTTACAGGTAAACTTTTGCTTTTAATTCCCAGTATTAACATAATAGCTCAGAATATGTGCCAAATGCTTTTGTAGGCTGTTTCCTGCCTATTTTGTTACTTTACAGGAGCTGTGCTCCAAACACTGTTTAAAGGAGTGGTGCTTCAAACTGCCACTTTTACACAAAAGGGAACGAGCTTGAGAAGCCACACCACTGAGGAAAGGTTAAAAACAAACCTCAAGCTCCAGGCAGTTGCTTATCTTTAGTTTAGAGCCCAGGCTGCTTGTTTGTGCAGAAAATAGGCTTTGTCTGGCTGTTGCTTTGTTTTTTAGAGGTACTTAAAGCCATTGTTTTACTGCTTACAGGCTTTAGGGTACCTGGGGAAAAAAAGCAGCATTTCGGCATAACAGGCGAAACAAACAGCCAAAAAGGGGCAGAGACTGGGGAATTTTACAGTCTGCAAATGGCAGTACAACCAAGGAGAAAAGTTAGAAAACAGCTTGTAGCTTTCTCTGGATGGCAGTACCTTGTTTTTCCTGGACCAGGCTTCTTTTTAAACAGCAATAACATAAACAATATACTGTAGATAATATGGATAGCGGTATTTCTTTTATATACAAGTTTAAAGCCACAGCTTATATCGATGCATCTCAGGGGCAAACCTTTCAAGGGCATTTTAAAATGGGAGTTGGGACAGTAACGCCACGCTATGCCTTGGCTTGCACATAAAAGCTGGCTAACTGACAGTGGCAAAACCCAGGGCTGTGAACATAAAACATGTAGGGACAAACAGACAAACAGCAAAGTGGGTGGCCAGTCCAACAAACAAAACATATAACACAGTACAGCATATAACACAGGACACTCACAACCCAGGTATGCCAGCATTACCTTCCTTAGCATACTGCATTCAAAAAATTGGGGGGGGGACACCCTTTCACATTCTCCTCCCAACCCAAGACAAAACCTGTGAGGTTTAAAATCCTAGCATGGTTTTATACATTCATACTAAAGTATACCTGATATTAGATCTCTCACTGGGAGAGATGGAGCCATAGCCCACCCTCACCAGGGCTCCACCTTGGGACCGTAAGACAAAACATTAGCAAGTGGAATGTTTTTCCTCTTTCCTGCATACTATTTAATTTTCCCTGAGGTCTAATAAAAGGTGTGCATTTTCACTTGTCCCATATCTGGACATATGGTCTACATTACAGTGTGTGGTACCCTTACTATGTTTAATGGTAAACCTATAAGGTTGTAGGGAAAGGTACCATCTCATTATGTGAGGGTTCCTGTCCTTCGTGGCATCGAGCTAGCATAATGGATTGTGGTCTGTCCACAGTTCAAATTCAACACCCCACAAGTAAAAGTGGAGTGCTCCTATGGCCCATCTGACAGTTAAGAACTCCTTTTCTATTGTTGAATAGCGAGTTTCTCGTTCATGACATTTCTACTTATATAAACTATCGGATGTTCCACTCCATCTATTATCTGGGTGAGTACAGCACCTATGCCACAGCTGGAGGCATCCATCTGAACAATAAAGGGTTGATTAAAATCAGGAATGCGTAGAACAGGGGATGAGCATAACCCAGCTTTGAGGTTCTGAAAAGCTTCCTCACATTCTGGGGACCAAACAATTTTGTCAGGTTTGTTCTTTTTGATTAGGTCAGTTAAAGGGGCTGCTACAGTGACAAAATTGGGTAGGAAGCGATGGTAATAGCTGGCCAGACCCAAGAACAAATGCACATCTTTTTTCGTTTTTGGTCTGGGGCTATTGGCCACAACATCCACCTTTCCTGTATCGGTTCTTAACAAACCTTTACCAATTTGAAAACCTAGGTATCTTGTTTCCTCCATAGCCAAACAGCATTTAGATGGGTTGATTGTGAGAAAAACATTTTTGATGGCAGTTAACACTTCTGTAAGATGATGCATGTGATCTTCCCATGTGGCACTAAAAATGACCACATTGTCAAGATACACTGCACTGTATTTGGCATGAGGAGTCAAGATATGGTCCATGACTCTGAAAAGTCACAGGCATACCATGGAGACCAAATGGCATCACGGTAAACTGAAAAAGGCATAGGGATGTACTAAATGCTGTCTTTTCATGGACATCTGGATCTAAAGGAATTTACCAGTACCCCTTCGTTAGATCTAGGGTACTGATGTACTGGGCATTTACTAAGTGATCCAAGATGTCATCAGTTCGAGGCATCGGGTAACTGTCAAACTTGAAAGCAGTATTTAGATGCCTAAAATCCAGACAAATCCTTACACGTCCTTCCTTCTTTCCTACTACAACCATTGGGAACTCCACTCACTATGGGGGGGGGTTCAATAATTCCTAATGCTTGCATTTTCTGAACCTACCAGATGACATTGTCTCTAACCCTTTCAGGGAGTCAATAGGGCAATATTATGGATTGTTCCTGGTTTACAATAATATGATGCTCTGCATCCTTTACCCTTCCTGGTGTTCCAGTAAAAGTGCCTTTAAAAGTGTTTAACAGTTCCTGGAGCTCATCGTGCTGGTTGGGCATTAACTCAGAGTTGATTTTTACATCTGAGAGTTCCCCTACACCTTCCAGATGTTGGTATGCTATATTAAGTTCACTGTCTGGAGGTTCTGGATATACATAACTTCATAAAGGGGATGCCTGTTCCACCCAGGGCTTCAATAAATTAGCATGATAGATGGCTTTTGATGTTTCTTGTCAGGAGTGGTTGCCTCATATGTCACTGAACCCACACATCTAGAGATTACATAAGGGCCCTGCCATTATCTCCCTCTGAAAATTCTTTAAACCTGGTACCCTTATCATAGTGCTCTTTCTGTATGACTTGCTGGTCCTGATTGACTTTGTGTACTTTCCGAACATATTTAACTAACCGGATCTCCAACTGATACCAATAATCAACTTGGCCGATCCCTTTTTCTGCTGTACCTTGTTCCCAATCCTCTCTGATTATATCCAGAGGACCTCTGGGGTTTCTCCAAACAGTAATTCAAAGGGTGAAAACCGGTAGAGGCCTGTGGTACCTCTCGATAAGCAAACATTAGACAGGGTAGGAATACATCCCATTTAGATCCTTCTTCCTGTACAGATTTCTGAAGCATTTTCTTCATTGTTTGGTTGAAACGTTCAACCAGGCCATCGGTTTGAGGATGGTAGGGTGTAGTGTAAATAGCTTCAATACCGAGGACCTGATACAAATGTTTCAACAAGCTGGCACAAAAGCTGCTCCCTCTTGTCAGTGTGAGTGGCTCAGTAGGTAGCACACTCGCCTCTGAGACCGGGAGATCAGAGGGCTGTGGGCTCAGTTCCCACATCTGGCACTTGGGTTAATATCCCAGTACTGACACTGTAGTGCAGCATGAGAGGGATGCTGCACTTCTGAGGTGCCATCTTTCGGATGAGACTTTAAACTGAGGTCCCATCTGCCTGGACTGGTGGTAGTTCAGGTGGATGTTAAAGATCCCATGGCACTTATCGAAAAGAGTAGGGAAATTTCCCTGGTGTCCTGGCCAAATTTCCCTCATTCAATAAAAGTACCACTAACAGCTTAATCTGGTTCAAGGTCAGTTGGCATTCATCTGTATCCCCCTCCACCCAGGTCGTGCCTGAAAATAGGCAGGATTTGTCTAGTGCACTTACCCGGTCAGCAAAAACTAAATATAATAAAATATAATAAATACCTGTAAGGATTTCACTAGGGATACCCATTCTACTGAATATCTTACCAAGCTCTTCTGCAATCCTAGGAGTTGTAACAGTTCTAAGAGGGACAGCTTCGGGGTATTTAGTTGCATAATCGCAAACTACTAGAATAAAATGGTTACCTTTGGCACTTTTTGGTAAAGGTCCAACAACATCCATTGCTATCCTCTCAAATGGTGTTGTGAACAAAGGCATGGACTGAAGGGGTACCTTGTCACTGTGTCCAATTTTGGCTACTTGCTGGCATTCAGTACAGCTTTTACAATATTCTGATACCTCATCATGAATGCCAGGCCAATAAATCTATGGAGTAAGTGACTTAAGGTACAGTCCCTCCAAGATGTCCCACCAGGGGAATATCATGAGCTATTTCCAAACTTTTGTCTACACTGTTTAGGCACCAACAATTGCTCCACTCTTTCCCCTGTTTGGGGGTTAACCCGTATTCTATATAACAGGTCATTCCTTAACTAGAATTCAGCTTGTGCTGAGTCAGTGGAAACTCCAACCTGTGAAAAGAAAGGTGTTAAGGTTACATCTGCTCTCTGTAACACTTTAAACTTCCCAGACCCACTCTCTTTCACAAGTTCTACATCATCTAACACTTTAACATCAGGTTTAATGTCTCTAACATTAGATTGAGTCCATAAATGTTTTTCTTTTCTCTTCTGGGCTTTGGACTTCTTCTGTTTTCCAGGGGCCCCATAAATGTCCTTTTCAAAGGAATACAACAGTTCCAATGTCTTTTCTTTCTTTGCTTGCACCCGGGTACAACAGCACACAAGTTTTCTGATATTAACTGTTCAAACTGGGGATGATCATGACCAATGATGATGGAAACAGGCAAGTGTGGTACTACCCCAACTTTCATGGATTGAGAATGTCCATTAATTTGTAGCACACCATCCAGTAAAGGGTAGTGATGAGTGTCACTATGAATACAGGTTACCCCTTGGTGCAGGTTTTATATATAATATGTCAGCTTGAACAAGAGTTTGTCTACTCCCCGAATCAAGTAGGCCACTCACCAGTGTTTCCCCAATTTGCACTGGAACGAAATATTGTCCCCAGTTGGCAAGAGCAAGTTGTGTGTGTTCAGTTTTCTTTTTCGAACAGAAATGTGCTATGTGCCCCTTACCACCACAGTCTTGACATATTATATCAGGGTTATAGCCCTTAGGTCTGATACTGTTAGTGTGATTCTCCTGATTAGTGTTATTGTGCCCAGAAGTAACAGAAGGGGTGCTTACCAGAGACTGTTGAGGTCCTTTCTGACGACATGGTCTTGCAGTAATATAATCTTCTGCCAACCATATGGCTACATCAGAAGACTCTGGTCGATGTTCTTTGACCCAGATCTGGACATCTTGAGGCAGTATTTTGATGAACTGTTCTAAAATAATAGACTCCAAGATTTGGTCTACAGTTCTCATGGCTGGTTGTAGCCATTTTATACAAAAGTCTCTCAGCTGCATAAAGGCATCTTGAGAGGAGTCTGTTGTATGGAACTTATATGTTCTAAACCTCTGCCAATACATCTCAGTACTGATGTATCACTTTAAAACAGCTGCCTTCACAACATCATAGTTATTAGACTGGGCTACCTCCACGTGACTGTATGCAAGTTGCGCCTTCCCAGTTAAAAAGGGTGCCAAACGTACCACCCACTGATCTCTTGGCCAGGAACATGCTGCTGCAACCCGCTCAAATGTTATCAGGTATGCTTCAATATCATCAGTCTCAGTTAACTTCACCATCTTAATGCCCTTTTGGCTGCCTCCAGAAAGTGCTGGATGTCTAACTGTGCCCATAGTTTGCACAGCTCAGAGCAGATCTGCCCACTGAGCATAACTGTCTCTCTCGTCCATTTCCCTTTGTTTTTCCCATGTCGACTTGTCTCAGACATAACCATCTCAACAGCTCACTGGATTCCACAAGTGGCTCACCTCCAGAAGTCTGAGCCTGCTCCTCCTTCCTGTCACCTTCCATTCCTCTGGATAGTTTCAGCTTCCCTTTTCTCCTTCGTACCACCAGGTCAAGACCAAGAACCAAGGGTATCTGGAATTTCTCAGCCTTATAATGAGTAACAGCCCTAGGTACCAGGTCACCTTCGTCCTGCTGCATCCAGTCCACCAGGGCCTAGGACAGACCCCTCCAGTCACAATCCCCCCACTGCCACTATGTGTCACAGGCTGTGGGTAGAGATGAACTGATAAGGCAGTGAGGCGATAGTAGTTCAAAACATAATCAATGTTTATTCTTCACAGCAGAACAAAAATAGGTAAAAGAAGCAAACTTAGGTGACAAAATAAAAGGAGGCAAATCAAAAAATCCCAGACTAGATACATACATCAACTAGAATAGACTAGTTGTACTAGGTATTTACCCTTCAACACTCTGCTGCTATCTATCTGCTAGATCTGATCTCTGATCTATCTTATATAGGGCTTTGCACCCATGTGATGGCTAGCTCCGCACGTCAGTATTTCATTTTACTTTAAATTCTTTATTTACAACATATTTTCTATCAAGCAACACATTATACACATTCTTTCCTCATAATAAAGGCTCTAGGGCATTCAAACCATAATAATAATTTTGAGCACCAAACAAATTTCTTTGTTCTGTGACCCAAAGCACCTCCCCAAGCCATTTCCTGCATAAATCTAGCAAGGGGAGAGGCTGGCCTGCCCTATAGAAATATAGAGCTCAGGAGGGGCTGCATCCACAGGCCAGGCTACACTCTGAGAAACAGCATTTTACAGGTAAACATTTGCTTTTAATTCCTGGTTTTAACATAATAGCTCAGAATATGTGACCAAATACTTTTGTAGGCTGTTTCCTGCCTATTTTGTTACTTTACAGGAGCTGTGCTCCAAACACTGTTTAAAGGAGGGATGCTTCAAACTGCCACTTTTACACAAAAGTGAAAAAGCTTGAGAAGTCACACCACTGAGGAAAGGTTAGAAACAAACCTCAAGCTCCAGGCAGTTGCTTCTCTTTAGTTTAGAGCCCAGGCTGCTTGTTTGTGCAGAACATAGGCTTTTTCTGGCTGTTGCTTTGTTTTTTAGAGGTACCTAAAGCCATTGTTTTACTGCTTACAGGCTTTAGGGTACCTGGGCAACAAAAGCAGCATTTTGGCATAACAGTCAAAACAAACAGCCAAAAAGGAGTTGTGCAAACATGCACACAGTCATGGCTCTGCAGGGCAGAGACTGGGGAATTTTACAGTCTGCAAACAGCAGTACAGCTGAGGAGAAAAGTTAGAAAAGAGCTTGTAGCTTTCTTTGGGCGGCAGTACCTTGTTTTTCCTGGACCAGGCTTCTTTTTAAACAGCAACAACATTAACAATATGGATAATATGGATAGCGGTATTTCTTTTATTTACAAGTTTAAATCAATGCATCTCAGGGGCAAACCTTTCAAGGGCATTTTAAAATGGGAGTTGGGACAGTAACTCCACGCTATGCCTTGGCTTGCACATAAAAGCTGGCTAACTAACAGTGGCAAAACCCAGGGCTTTGGATCAGCAAATCGTCTATGGACAACATCCCTAATTATGTCCTTAATATATCGATACTTCTTGGGCTCTTTGATTGCAACTGCAGTCCATTGTTTAGTTCTCTTTGAGTAGTGACAGGTATACCTATGGTGAAATAACTGACAGTTTAGTATGCACAATTATTAACTAATTTACTGCTTTCAGTAATCCGACTGCATCTCGTACCACAGTACACCACTAGATGGAAGATGAACACACTGTTAATCTATCCCCTACTCATGCATTACTGATGCCATCAATGAACAGCAACATGTATGATCTATGGACTGTACATCCCATTATAACATGCAAGTTTATAATGCCCATCCATGTCATCTACACATAGTATACAAATTAATAATAATGCCACCAGTAAACTGCATGTCTCCGTGTCAGTCAATAGCTATTTAGCAGTGCAGTTGTTAAATAGTAGGTAGAGATATACAATGATGTGTACTGTTTCACATCTGATGTGTCCATCTCTGTTCAGCAGTGGTTGAAGTCCAATGTGATTGTTATGGTCTATTGCAGCTAATTTGTTGCGTGTTATATACCCTTCATACCTATGTATGATAATAGCAAATGTTATTTGTTGTGATTTACATATGAACGTATGAAGAAGCCAGCAGAAGAAGGCCATGTGGTCTATCAAGTCTACTCGTACTGCAGGGTTCACAGCTTGTGCTAATGTCCCTGCCCTCCCTTCCCACTCCTCCCATCCTCCCTACCCATTATTCTTATCTTCCCCCCATGCCTATCCCATGCTCTCTTAAAGCTGCTCACTGTCTTTAATGAGATGACCTATTCCGGCACCGCATTCCAAGTGTCCACCACCCTTTCTGTGAAGAAGTGCTTCCTGGCATCCTTCCTAAATCTCACACCCTCCAGCTTAAGACTGTGCCCCCTCATGATATGGTTGCCACTCAGCTTAAAGAGACTTTCCTTATCAACATTATTTATCCCTTTCAAGTGCTTGAATGTCCCAATCATGTCCCCTCTCTCTCTCTCTCTCTCTCCTGTCTTCCATGGAGTACATGTTCAGTGCCCTCAACCTCTCCTCATATGCCTTGCTCTGCTGACCAGCTATCATCTTTGTAGCCCTCTTCTGTACCTTGTCCAACAGGTTAATGTCCTTTTTGAGGTGTGGGCACCAGTACTGAACTCCATATTCTAGATGCGGCCTTACCAGTCACCTGTTCAAGGGAAGTATAACCTCCTCTCTCCTACTACTGATCCCCCTAGCTATGCATCCCAGCATCTTGTTTGCCTTTGCTGCTGCTTTCTCGCACTGCGTGGAGTGCTTCAGATCACTAGTGATCATCACTCCCAGGTCCTTCTCCTCCTCTGATGCAGCTACTCTCACTCCACCCAGGTAGTACTCTGTCCTGGGATTCTTGGCTCCAATATGCATAACTTTGCATTTCTTGGCATTACAGCCAAGCTGCCATATCCTGGACCACCTCCCCAGCTTTTTCAGATCTTCCTGTAGGTCCCGCATCCCTTCAGCTGTGTCCACTGTCCCACAGATCTTGGTGTCACCACCGAATAGGCACATTTTGCCTTTATTGCTATCCCCACTGTCATTGATGAAGACATTGAACAACACTGGTGCTAGCACAGAGCGAAGCTTGAGAGGTCTCGATGATGTCATTAAATACCGAGACAGAATACCGGCCTTGTTGTGGATGGTCCTCCATCTACTGTGTTACATAATATATGGATGGGACTTATTCTATCTGTAATTGATTGATGTACGGCATGCCACCACAACCATAAATGAAACATAGAAACATATACTTTGACGGCACATAAGGACTGCTTGACCCACCTAGTCTGCCCATTTCCCTACCTAGAGGATAAGCTGCAGATCCTATTTAACCAACAGCCTATTTCTTTCTACTCCCCACAAAAATTGCCTTCTGTCTGTCCCATGCATTCTTGAATTCTACCACAGTTTTAGACCCCACAACCTCCTCAGGAAGGCAGTTCCATGCGTCCACCACCCTGTCTGTGAAAAAATACATTGCCCCTGAGCCATCCCCCCTCTATCTTTAAATGGTGTCCCCTTGTTCTTGCACATCTCTTTTTCTGAAAGATGCTACCATCTTGGACTCCACTGAGGTACTCAAACGTTTCTATCATGTCCACCCTTCCCTCCTTTTCTCAAGGGTATATATATTAAGCTTGTTTAGTCTCTCCTCGTATGGCTTCTCTTGCAGACCCTGCACCATTTTAGTTGCCCTCCTCTGAACTGCCTCCATCCTGTCTACATCCTTGCGGAGATGTGGTCTCCACAACTGGACACAGTACTCCAGATGGGGTCTCACCAACTGTCTGCCCCTAGGTGGACAGTGACATCCATCTCCCTACCCTGTGCTGCTCCTGCGATCCTGAGGATTCGCTCCTTGTCCCTCCAAGCAATGGTTGGATACCATGGTTCTATTGATAAGTTTTCTTGCAATTAAAATGTTTTGAAAGGAAGTTGTATACATGCGACACTACATTTGTAGACATAAAGAAGAAATACATTTAATTTCCTATTTAGGCCAATGTTCCACAAACACATACATACCCACATGCAAATCTTTTGGACGCATACATTAATATTAAATTATTAAAAGTCTCCAACTCAGCGGTAGTTCTAAGAAAAATGTGCATTGTAACAGTTAGTATACAATGGTATATGAAACAAATACAATGCTTAGCAGATAGATCCATAATCTTGGTTTATATCTGTACTTTGGAATGTAATATGAGAACAATCACCACACATGTATATGACTAAATTATCTGACAGCTACCCTTCTTTATACAACATTGTATAGTGGACAACAGGAGCAACATAACTTATGCTGCTTACTGATGGTGCAAAGTGAAGCAATCTTTCAGTCCGTGACACACACGGATACTGTAATGATACAATCGTTCTGGTCATATGATAACAGCAGATTTGCAACTAGACAGCCACCCTGCGTGATGAATCAGGAGACATATAAACACTAATTATGTCACTCAGGATAACAGTCATGCACGCTATTGCACATAAGTAAATAGAAAACTACTCATATCTGGAAAATACAAGTCAATGCTGGCAAAGCTGCAAATGTCTTATACCAAATAAAAGAACACATGACATATCTCTAGTGAATATTGATAAACACCACATATATGTCTGTTCTACCAGGGTTAAGAAGAATTCTGCTAAAAAGGATGTTGTAACCTGCAAGAAAAATATGAATACTGAGTGAATCACTTTCAAAGGGATGGTATTCCATACATAACAAGTGTTCAGTGTACAATAGTATTAAGTACTTACCTTGCATTTGTAAAATATTGAAATTTACCCTCCAGCCACCTGTCATAGACAACTGTGCATAGAGCTGTATGTGACAATGAGTTTGGCACAAGCCATCTCTTTTCAACTGGATGATCTTCAATGGTGCTGTGTAAGCAGCCATCAACCTGTCCCGGGTAAAATATTTCCCAGGAATGAGTATTAACGATGTGATGGAGTAATCCTCTCCATATTGACTATTGCATGCATAGGAGACAAAGAAATACAGAATACTTGTTAAATGAGATTCCTCACATAGGTGATGAAAAAAGTATGGCATTACTGGGTGTGCATTGCTGCTCAATAATGCCACACCTAGGATAGATAGATGCACAAGGCTACAGGCTGTGTGCTTCCGCCACACAAAGTTTGCTATTACTTAGGGATGACAAACACCCTGGAGTCTGTTATTGCGCTTACAATATGGATAATATCAATAGATGTAAAAAGACTCACAACAAGATGCTCAAGTTGTCCTTCACAGTTACTACACGCAAACCAGAAGTGGTTCATTATATTTTGTAGCCAAGGTAGAAGATCTTCGTGATGCTTCCCAGCTGATACCTACATTCACATTAACTGCATCTATGCAATTAAATGCGTTACTAGATATACATATATATGTATATATATATATATATATATATATATATATACACACACATATATGCTACACACCTCTACAAACAGTATAGTGGACCATTCCCCTCTTAAACAAACTAGTGCAGCAGAACAACATATTGAGAGTGCTAAATGTCAGTCAACAACGATGTTCTACTATGCAGTATTATGCAGCTAAACTGGTTGTTAAACTATAAAACAGTATGTTAACATTTATATACTCCATTGTCTTTACTGTCTGGTTTTCTGTTTTTTTTCATATGCTGTGACTGCCTACACATTGTAGAATATTGAGAATGAGTAGTCATACAAAAACAAGAATATTCTTATATCTCACAGTTTCATTGGTAACAGAGATCCACTTGTGCTGCGCTATCAAGGTCATCTGCTACCAATTGAAATTATCGATAAAAGAACATCCTTCATGTGTATGCCTGCTCATACAAAATTCTGTATATTCTTACTCCCATCAAAATGAATAAATGGTTGATTATTGGAGTTAATTCCATATACTTCCACAAACTAGCTATGAATTAATAGTAGTATGTTACCTTTCTAAGTCTTTTATTCACTGCCTTACTTCCGTGCCATAGGTCTAACTGATGCTGTATCGCTGGATAATTTTTCTCTGTTGGAATACAGTACAGATAAAGCAACGTTACACATATTAAACTGTAACAGTGACAACTGATGTTTTGTTATCAGGTTGAACTACAGAATGAATACTCTATGTACTCAATATTATATGACCACAAGTACAGCTGGCAGTCACAAGCACAGAAGGAGTAATATGTTTTCAGAACACCATTACAACTCATTCTACCACTTATTATGGCATTTGAAATGTGTCTCTGCTCAGAGTGTAAAAGGGTGTTACAAGTATTTACTGTATAAACACGTTAAGCCATCATTAGGACATCACTCTGTTAACCCTTCTTCAGTATGTCATTGCAATGTTATAACTAAATGGTATGCACACATCCGTTAATCTTCTACACAACAGATTACATCTCAAAGTGCTTAGATGGTGTCTGTTAAACAAATACCCTACATTATTCTCTTGCAACTGTACACACTGAGCGAATAATGAGATACAGCAATTCCACATATTCATCAGTGACAATATTTGTACATGGCCATCAGTAATGACCTCCCTGACCATAACTCCTTTTCCAATCATATTCTTCAGACTACGGTCAAATGCCAGAACCTTCATGTTTGTTGCTTTACCTGCTGCTTCCCGAGTGTCTACTATTTGAGTATCTATAATCTGTTTAGAGTTGTACTCCATGACTGTGTAAGTCTGATATTTTGCAGAATGACAGGGACTATCATTCCTACCGTCACTCATTACTATGACATGTTCATCAAGATTTTCTAATAAGTTAGTCTGCATGTTATCCCAGTATGTGTCTACTGATGGATAAACATAATGTCTCTGGACAGCATGAAATACTGTCTTACAAACAGGCAGCATATTCATAAAATTAAATAGCAGTGCTACTTTTGCATAATTGTTGCCTGATAACGTTATACTGGCCGACAACATGAAGTTTCCTAATGTCATTCGTTTCAACAGAGGCTGTGAGTACCAATACTTTATGTGTCCACTGCTGCATCTAACCTTAATCTGAAAAGCAATCCCAATCCCGTTAACTGAGAAATCTGCCTCTCTATGACATTCTCTTGTGTCACATGACCGAAATGCTTTGTGAACTACATTTATAAGGCACTGTTCATAAATGATCCCTACTTTCATGATATGAAAGTCACTATTTTCCATGGAGGCACTGTCATGTGGTATAATGTCTGGTTGTACATCACATTCATCTGTTATAAGCAGTTCGTATTCAACATATTCATCCGTCTCAGAATCACTGCAAAATATTACATGTAACATGAAATAACAGTAAAGTTATGCATCAGCTTTACTTTGAATAATTAATATGCTGTAATACTGGAATAGACCTCACCTTTCTGGCAATGGAACATAAGAAGAGTCACAGTTTGATTCTTCATCTTCTGATATGTCATCTTCCATTTCAAGTTCTTCAACATTAGTGTCAGACCTGAAAGTAACGATAGGTAGTATTTGTTTAATACTGACAGACTACATCTGCCCATCCCAAAACAATCTTCCTTTACAGATGTCATTACCACTGTATGTGCATCGGTTCGATATTCTGCGTATTATTTCACATCACTAACATATAGCATGAGTGGTGATCAACTTTTTTGACAGCCACCGTGTGGTCACGCTGAGGGGGTCAGATTCAATGTTAACCCAATAGCAGAAATGTTGAGATACGTGGAAATCATATTATTAAGCTGACACAATACACAGATTTTCTATACAATTGCCCATCCACTGTGATATATACAATATGGTGCCTAAATGTGCAAGCAGTGCAGTATGACTTCAATGCAGTATTGGCAACAAATCAGAGAAATAATTAAACTTGCACAACAGAGTGACTCATGATAAATATACGTACATGTTAAAGATATAATTTCCACAGCACGAGTGCTAAACAGGCGTGGAGGAAAGATGGGCCAGCAATTTTTCAAACAGTGAAATTGGAGAGCTAGTAGAACTTGTTGGCTGTGATGAAGAGTCATGTGAGACTGAAAATATACATTTAACATTTACTTGCCTATGACAACATTGACAGTAACAGTTTCCATCCAAAAGTTTTCCATATCAATGTTACACAAAGTACAGCATCAACTCAAAACACCAGTGCTAACAACAATGTACTTATAAGTGGTCAAGCTAGCAAAAAGTGCATTACTTTTTCTAAGTAGGAGTGTCTCATCATAATAATGTACATAACCTGCTTGATCCAGTTTTATTCTCATCACCTTCCTGCTGTACGAACTCACAACCAGCATGCACTATCATGCAGTGTTAGTGTTCGGTACACATCAGTTACAAAATAGTCACTTCCATTTTTCTCCAATGATATATCTTGTTCACCACATGTTGTCTTTGATGACCTAACAGTAAACAAAATCAGTGAAATTATTAAGTTAGCATCATAACAGGGAACAACATAGCTAATACTGGATGCGCATCTATGCAGCACCAGTGTGTTCTGTCACTGAAGACTTCTGATTCCCTCGGACCTCATTATGCCCCTGAGCAGCCCGGTATTGCCCAACACCACCCACTCTGTCAGGGATTATTGCACAAAGATATTAGGATGGGTGAAGGGGCACTCATAATTGACCTTTTGGTTTTTTTACTGTTTTTTATATATGTTACCAGATAAGGATAAGGAAAATGGGTGGCTTATAAATAATGTGCGTTTCCCTCATTTGAAGGCAATTGTGTCACTATCATACTGCAATGACTATAATCAAGTCACAGCAAAACAGGACATACAGACTTCTTAGCCTATGTTATCTACCTTGCTGGTGTGAGACACAGAAACAGAGACGTTGCTGGCACATAAGGACCGCTTGGCCCACCCATTCTGCCCCACTGGCCTAGGAACTCCAAAATGCTTTTCTGTAGAAGTGATTCCATCCATTTCCCTACCACAGAGGTACAGCTAAATGCTCTGTAGGTTTCTGCCTCTGCCCTCCTCCCATTTTTGTGAATAGGAATCACACCCGCCTTTCTCCAGACTTCAGGTATCACCCCAGCCTGCCATTATTTGTTACAGAGAGTAGTCAGCGGTGTCACTATTTCTACCATTACATCTTTTACAATAATCAGGTGAATCCCATCAGTCACCATTGCTTTGTCCACCAAAAAGTCCTACAAAGGGTTAAGGCCATCAAAAATTGGATGGTGATGAGTACCAATGCCCATAGTCTGTGTAACTAGCTCCCTCAAGTAGTGCCCTTGATGGAAGAAAGAAGCCTGCATATTGTGGCAGTCAGTGAAACATGGTTCACACAGAACTATGACTGGGATGTCAACATACCAGGATACTCAACTTTTCACCTCGCCTACTTAACAAACTGCACTGGTTAAGGCCCTCTCCACACTACTCCTCTGTAGCATTACAGAGGGTCCAAACCATTACCACAATGGTTTGCGTTTGAACCTGTAATGTCACAGAAGGCATTTTTGTAACCGTTGTTGACACCACATATGAGGTGATGTCAACAACAGTTATGAAACCTTACGCCTCAGTAACATTAATGGCCGTAGTGTGGACACATGGCAATGGTCCCATAGCGCAGCACGAGCTGCATTGTGGGTTTGGGTGCTGCAGTAATGGTCGCCATGCTCCCGCAGTGTGGACTGGCGTTACTGGTCCCGTAACAGACACCCGCACAGTGTGGACACACTGAACCACTCCCCGGCCATAACGGTTTGCATCCGTTATCGGGTCTGAGCAGTGTAGTGTGGACGGGGCCCTAAGATACATACCTCTGGTCAGCAAAGGCATTACAGTCTCTGTTGCATAGGGTAATAGTTAACCTATGGAAATACACATATGGACACCATATACCAAAATACCATTGTACGGAAAATGTTATATATTGATGAATTTCTCTGCAACCACAGGTAAACACTCAAACATATACTTGGTTAGTAATACTCACCGATAAAACAGTATAAGAAACATAGCAAGCTGGTTGTCATTCTTGAAATTCTTTTCCTGTCTTAATGTTTTCCAAGCAGAAGAAGTATCCCCCAATTTAATCAATGCAGCGCGGCAATTTCTATCTTTCAGTAAGTTTCGTTGCTTTGCAGAACTAGGTGAATAAACTGGTGGTCTGCCTCTATTCCTCTTCTCAGACATTGTCTATAAAAAAAATTGCAGTATCAGATCACATGAACAAACCATTTTTATAGCAGATTACCACATAAAGAACAGAAGGAAAAAAATGAATAAACATTTACATTGCCACTCTGATAATCACCCCCACAACTTATATGTGTCATGAGGCACAGCTTAGGGTGATATTGTCCCTAATGAGGGGTGGCAAGAGAGTGCTGCCTAGTAATCTTACTCTGCTTCTGTCTCCTGCTTAAGTAGCTTTGCACATCCGCCTCCTGTCATTGACACCCAGAACTTACTCCTCCTGTTCAACACAGGTGGGGGGGAGGGTTGTCAGGAGTGTCACAAGACTAAGCATGTCCTGCCATGCTTTTTCTTCGACCTGCAGCTCACAGCTCCCTCCTCACCCGCACAACCTCCAGAGTGACACAGATTCCCCCCTGACCCCCACAGATCTCATCTGGACTCCCTTCCCAAACCAGTATCTTCATATCCCCTCCCAGGCATCCTTTTACAATTTCTTTTCTTGCCTCCCCCCTCCACACATAAGCCTTGCACCTTCAACCCCATCTGCTGTATTTCACCCTGGCTCCTTCCCCCTACTATCCATCTCTTCTGATTTTTCCGCTCCTTGAAGCTGGCCTATTTAGATGACTCCATAGTGCACTCTTATAATTGCCTAAGTTGCACATCCTGTATGCTGGCTCATTCCTTGTCCTGCAACCTTAAAACCCTAGCGCCCTCTCGTTTCCCACATACTGCCTACCTACCTCCACCTAATATATGGTCTCCTCCCTCCTCCCTCCCATGCCCTCCCCTCCTGGCTCCTTCTCCTGTCATCACCCCCCCCCATCAACTTACTAACAAAACCCTCTCTGACTGCTTGATACCCTCCTACCAGCCTCCTCCACCTCATCTTCCAGATATAGCAGGGTGAATGATTTGTTGTCTCCTGTTCCCCCAACCCCCACTCCTTGACTCCCTCCATGCAGAGTGATTTCCATACATAAGTTATTTAATGCCCTACCCCTCCACAGTAACTAACTATATAGACATATAAATTAGGGTACCCTGGTGCCAGCTGTTTTTCAGAAGTGGCTATAATTATTAGGTACATGTATATTGTTCCTGTCACACTAGATGAATCCCGATGCAATCTTTCCAAACTGTTAATATTTAGTCAGCTTCACAGTGCTGTACCACCCGCAGATACTTTCTTTGTAGCACATCAAAACCAACTTGTGGGAGAGCCGGTTCTACATATTAGTGGGCCATGGGCAATTTATTTCCAGTAAGACCCAAACCTCAAATACCTACCACAAAAATAAAGGTTATTGCTCTCACCCCCTCCGCAACAATGACTGCAAAAACCAACAAGGATATATTCCTGTGGTGCATCGGTCTACCCTATTCAGGATGTTTCTACTGCTGCAATCAAGTGGAAAGAAAAAGGCAGCAATCAGTATTATAAACAACACGAATGGTAACACAAGCTGGCAACAATGCAACTGCCTGAAGCCCCTAACCCCTACCGCTTCCTGACATTGCTTTTCACAGTGGCAGTCAGTGCTCTCACTCTCTTACTTTCATTCACTCATTGCCCATAACTGCAGTAAGACAGTGGAGCTGAGCCAGTGAGCAGGATCACTTGTGTGGCACTCAACATTTTTTTTTGAGGGGTTGGGAAGAAGTCTCCCTTCTGGTGCAAGTTACCTGGGCACTTGCCTATGTTGAACAGCCATTCCCGCTGACACTAACTTATAGTGTGTTACAACTTATGAGTTACAAAAAGGCAGCGACTGTGACAGACAGGAAAACAAATATTTCATCACAATGAACTATGTCACAGTAACACTGTCATACCCATTTAAATGCAAACATAGACACAGGTCAATGTCCCAAAAGTAAGCTGACGACTGATGCATACAAACCTCTGCTCCTGATTTTACATTCTTCTACCGATTCCTAACCTGCACACTTGTCATTTTTTTGAGTGGGGTTACAAAGCTACAAAACTATTACTGCCCTCATCGACATCCAATCCCAACAGTGAGCAGCCATCTCTTATGTTACTCTCAAAGCTGCCACAGCCTCAAACGTGACCTCTCCTCATTTGTCAGACAAACCTGCTCTGTGGGGGGCAACAACAACAAGCTGTACAGAAAACTCGTAATATACCTGCAGACATTGCGCTCTCCCAGGACAGAGGCAGAAATTCCAAGATACACTTAAAACCCAGTCCAGTGTCACTGAACCATTAAAGCCTGTCCTGAACAACTACTACCTGCTTCACCCACTGATTCTTCATTCAAATATCTGGCCAAAATCACATGCATGAGCACGCATTAGTAGCGCTCACTTTAATATTACTGCATCATGGGAAAAAATTTTCTGAGAAACAAACAGTAATTTCATTGCATGAAATAATTAAGTATTTCAGGTGAAAACTAACTGTCGAAGGCAACTCTACTACTACAAAACATTGCTGGGTGAATCAGAATGCTCAACAATACAGGAAAGTATTGCTGTTTTATTTTCATGTAAAAAATCACTCTTCGTTTAACTGCTGCTTCAAGTATGTCAGAGCAGGCAAGGGAGTGCCACACTGAACTGTTGGCATGGCTAGAGGTGGGTGAAGTGCCTAAAATTTGCTACGCATAGTAGTTTGCGTAGAACCCAAGTGTCGTGTAATACTCCGCAAAGCAAAGTGAATTACTATGCATCTCGAAATAACGTGAAGTTCCCATTGTTCTATATGTACTTCATGTTACTTTGTCTTGCTTCTGTGCTCCTTATGGTGAATTTTGCTGTGAATGATGGGATGTAAGGTCACATGGGCTCTATATTGTCTTGCACAGCCTCAGTTCATCATAATGTGTGTAATGGAAAGCTGGACAGAGTGTGCTTTCAGAGCTCTGAGATTCAAACTCTTGAAACACCTTTAAAAACTCATTTTTGCCACAAATTTTGTGTCAAAATTCAGTAGATTAATTGTAGTAAACCCTTATGTGGTTATATCATCGAGCATTTATTGAGTTTTTGTGAATATTGAATGTTAATTTAGATGATTCAGTGTCTGTACTGAAAGACACTGTAGAAGTGTGCTCAAGGGGAGGGGCAGATCTGTGGTGTAGAAGGGAGATTAGTGAGAAAGGCAGTTTTTCCAAGTGTTGTTGGCTAGTGTTTTATTATTTTTGTGTTGAGGTACACACAGGACAGCTTCACTTAATAGTTTCTAAGTTTTTTCTGTTTGCGGGGCATTTTTTCAGTCATTTTAAAAGACTGTCTGTGTTCTACTTTACTGAACAGTTAAAGTTTCTGTGCTGGACTTTTAATCTGTCTGTGTGCTATCAACTGATACACATTTTATTGCAGCACCACAATTGCAGTACTCTGAATTTCTCAGCCTGTCTGCAATATTCTTCCCTGCTTCTGTGTAGGTAGCTACTGCTGTCACCCTTCCCCCATCAAAACAAGGTATTGTTTTTTGAGTGTTAGATTTTGGAAGACTGGTTAAGGATTCCAAGACAGGTCTGTGCAGCTGGATTTAGGGTTTTGCTTCCCATCCTCCCAAAAGTGCAGAAATATTAAGTTGCTGTTAATTTTGTGTGTAATCTGTGTTTCTGTAATCTGGAATCCATAGGGGGACAGGACCCAAGACAGCATGGGTTTACAAAAGGAAGGTCCTGTCAAACTAATCTCATAGATTTCTTTGACTGGGTAACCAGAGTGGTGGACCAAGGGGGAGCAGTTGATGTCGCCTACCTTGACTTCAGCAAAGCTTTTGACACTGTTCCACATAGAAGATTGATAAATAAGCTGGGTAGGCTCAGGGTGGGTCAGAAGTTGGTCAACTGGGTGGCAAACTGGTTGACGGGCGAAAACAGAGAGTGGTGGTAAATGGTATACAGTCAGAAGAGATGCAAGTCACAAGTGAGGTACCTCAGGGATCAGTCCTGGGGCCAGTCCTCTTCAACATCTTCATTAGTGACCTTGCAGATGGACTAGAGGGTAAGGCTTGTCTATTTGCAGATGACACCAAGATCTGCAACAGAGTAGATGATCCAGATGGGGTGGGCAGAATGAGAAGAGATCTGGATAAACTAGCAAAATGGTCAGAAGAGTGGCAACTGGGATTTAATGCAAAGAAGTGCAAAATCATGCACATAGGGAAGAGAAACCCTGAAGTCACCTATAGGCTGGGAGGGGAGTTGCTAGCAGTCACAAAGGAAGAAAGAGACTTGGGCATCATCATCTCTGATGACCTGAAATCATCCAAGCAGACCTCTAAAGCAGTAGGTAAGGCTAGGGGGGTGTTAGGGTGTATTAGTAGGGGTATCACAAGTCGTAAGAGGGAGGTAATAATCCCTCTTTACAAGACACTGGTTAGGCCCCATCTGAAGTACTGCGTGCAGTATTGGAGGCCACACCTTCACAAGGACATTAACCAGATTGAGGCAGTCTAGAGAAGGGCAACCAAAATGGTGCAGGGACTGCATCAGAAGACATATGAGGACAGATTAACAGAGCTCAATATGTATACCCTTGAGCAAAGGAGGGAGAGAGGTGATATGATCGAGGCATTCAAGCACCTTAAGGGCATTAACAAGGTGAAAGAGTCTAACATGTTTAAAAATAAGAAAAATAGCAGGAGAAGAGGACACAGCATGAGATTAGAGGGGGGCCGATTAAGGGGGAATGTGAGGAAATTATTTTTCACAGAAATGGTGGTGGATGCATGGAATGGCTTACCACAAGAAGTGGTGGCTATGAATACAGTGCAGGGCTTCAAACAGGCATTGGATAGGCATAAGGGAGCAATACAAATGACTATGAATAGATAGGCCACTGACAGAGCAAAGGCTGATGGCACATTTATAAGGCAGAAAAACAAATGGGCAGACTGGATGGGCCTTGTGGTCCTTATCTGCCGTCAACTTCTATGTTTCTATGTTTCTGATCTTGATGTTTGGCCTTTCAAACATTCGGATGTTGACGAAAAAAGTGTGGATGATAATATTGAGTCGGTGGTTGGAACATCTCCACAGGAGGACAGCATCCAAAGTGAATTTTGTGGATGATGATGATGATGCTAGGTGGCTGTTTGTAAACAGTCTGTTTGTCAATTCCCCCCTCCTCAAAGTTTGGATGTAGCTGTGTCTGTTGCTGAGCCTGATGTAATTGTCATAGATTCTGATGTTCAGTCACAGTCCAAGTGTGCACAACACCAGAAATCATGCAGTACACCCCCTATTGCATTGCCAACAAAAGTGCAGTTCCATCTGCAGTACCAGCAGCGACATGTGAAGAGTAGGTCATCTAAATCCCTAGTTTGTTTTTTTTTTGTGTCAGATGGCAGCAATGAAACAGTGGCAATCTGCCAGCTTTGCCAAGCATGTGTGAAAAGTGGTAAAAAGGGTAGCCATTAGGACACTGACGGCCAGCACACTCATCTGAAGAGCAGGCACATGGCACTGTGGACTCAGCACCAGACGGGAGCTAATGTAGTAGTTGGGAGTTCAACCTCAGCCACACTGCAATAATAGTGTCTTGAACACGGTGTTTTGGAGCCACAATATTTAATTAAATGAAAGCACGCAGTGTCCACAAAGTTGGTGACCACATGACTTATTACATAAAATAAGGTAATGAGCAAGAACAAAAAAATTTCTATTGCTGAAAGCATAATGGCGTGGGGAGGACATTTGGGGGAGGTGGAAAATCTGAATTATCATTATGAAGGTCAAGAAATACGGGATTAAAAAAATAACATCACAAAAAAATTATTAACTGAACATAAATGTCATACTTAGTATGTAAGAAAAATAAATTTGGCTTAAGAAAATAAATAAAAGCAGAGAAGCGTTTTTTTTTGGAGGGGAAATTTTTTTAGTACTGTCTTTCTGGACCCTCATAATGGTAAATCTGATTCACCACCTCCCCCAAATGTTCAACCTCTCCACGCCATTATGCTTTCCGCAATACCAATTTTTTGGTTCTTACTCATTATTACTTTATTTTATATAATAAGTCAGGTGGTCCCCAACTGTGTGGACACTGCGTGCTTTCATTTCAGTTGAAAATGTTCCACCAAAAAGCTGTCTTCAAGAAACTTTTATTGCAGTGTGCATAACGTCATGACAGTTTCATCTGTAATGATAGCATGCAGCATCCACTATTTTGCCGACCACCAGTCATGTAAAAAATAAAGTAAATTAAGTAAGAACTGTGAAAAACAACAAAGAAACATTAACCCCTAATGAAAAAGTAGTATACTGAAGTATACTATAAATATGCTTAATGTAAACCAATGTACTTGAGTAATACTTTCTATATAGGACAATGCAGTATACTTATATACTTTTGTACTGTCTTTCATAAGAAATGTATTTGTAATATATCAAGTTGCTTAACACATACTTTCTATATACTTACGCCAAGTGTACTTGCACCTTTTTATATTCAATTTTATTTGTACTTTTCCAAACTATACTGTCAGTATACTGATTTTTGGCCTATGACCGGTACATAAAGTTCATGAATGCATTTTCATTTTAAAGTGACTCAATGGGCCTGATTCCAAGATGGCTTACGCATGGTGCAAGCAGATTTATGCCAAACCCCATGGCATAAATCACAACTTGTGCCATGCGGTGCACTGTTTGTGATTCCAAAAAGGTGCTGTGAGCCATGTCGTATGCGGGTTGCGCCAAATGTGGGTTACACCACCCACTACACCACAACCTGTGATGCCATCGTGGAAGGGCGGGTCACGATAGCATCTTCACCCTATTCCAAAAGGGCGACTGCCGTAACCCACTTATGCAATAACAAGAGTTGTATTGGCACAGCAGAGTTAGACCATCTCAGAGATGGTCTAAGGGGCATCTGTCAGTGCCAGTTGATGAATGCCCACTCCACAGCACTGCAGCAAAGGTCCTGCTGTGCTTCTCGTGCCCCCCAAACATGTCCATGCCCCACCCCCAAATGTCAGGGAACCCCAGGGTCCCTATTTTGATGTGCCTCCTGGATGTCTATGCCACCTGTCCAGCCCCCCCATGCACCCTGGGGCTTGCTGTGGCGTTCAAGGGAGGGGGGATTCCGGGGGGGCAGTTTGCAGTGGGCTGCGACTTGCAACACATAGGGCTATTGTGCCATGCCTGTGGCGCTAGCCTACACCTGCCGCAAGTCACAGGTCATAAGTGCCAGAACCCTGCTACTCTTAGAATATGGCACAGGGTCCCTTGCATAGTGGTGAATGCCGCAACTCGCATATGCCTTTGAGTTGCGACATTAGTCTTGGAATTGGCCCCTGTGCCTTTTGAAATATTTTGTCACTCTAAACTTTCTTAAACCAGATGTTTATGAAGTATGAAAAGGCTGTCATAAATGCTTCAATCTGATTGGATGTTTTGTAGACCTCCACATCATGTCACCATGCTGCATGATTTTTTTCCTATCAATGTTCCATCCTGTACATAACACTACTGAAAGACTAGAATAATGCATTCTGATTCAGAACCTGTTTTGTTAAACAATTGCTGTGTGAGCTATTTAAATAGAAATGTCCCTCTGAATAAGAAAGACGTTAAAAATTGCAGTTCTAACACTGTTCACTTGGAATGAGTTTGTTTCTTTTTTGTTATAACTGCTTTCCCTTTTTAGGGCTGTGGGCAGAGCCTACAGCTGTTTTGAGAGTGCTTTTCAGCTCTGAAAATGGCCGATCTCACAACCTCTTCCACTGGACTTTTGAAAGCATCCTTCCAAAAGTCCAGTGGAGCTGAAAGCCCTCTGCCACGATCAGCATACAGAATAACAGCCGCACTATTTCAGCTGTTACTTCTGTATTCCGGTGCATGCACTGCACATGTGCACGAGTCACAAGCGTGCGCAGAGTCGTGCGCATTTGCAGTGATGCAGTGCTGCCATGTTTTGTATGGCACTATGCCAGTCACTGTTTGTGACCCCTCCTGAAGTCATGGCCATCTCATGTCACACACTGGGAGCCCATTCCAGTGTGCGGAATTGTTTTTTTTCTATAAATTAGAAAACAGTCCCCCGTCGGTGTTGTTTTTTCTGGTGCCCCCTGCCCAAGTTATGCCTAACATGGGGTGCCCAATCCCCATGTCAGCATTCATGCAGCACACTAGGGGCTCATCCTAAGTGGCTGAAATGTTTTGTTCCTTTTTTCTTTGTCCTTTTGCTGTAAAATTGAAAACAGTCCCTCGCTGTCAGTTTTGTTTTCCTGTGAAACTAAAAATGGTCCCGCATCGTCGCTGTGGTCTCCTTCCCCCCCTCACCACCCTTCCACTGCACACCAACCTTCCCCCACACTCTCTTACCCCATACTTACCTCTGGAGGTCAGTGCTGTCATCTTCTCTGGACCGGGACATGTCTGCACTCTTCAAAGCCCAACCATGAACTGAAGAATTAACAGTAAGCATGTTATATAGCCATTCAATGGGGTTTTCGACTTCTGCTGATATCTCTGCCATTTTGGGGATTTTTTTCCCCAAATATTCAATATGGGCTTCTTAGGACCCTTCCTCATGAACACTTTCACTGTTGTTTTGTTACTCTTTCCAGAAAGGTGATTTCATGGTCACTGACCGGAATCACCTTTCAGGACCGAGTCACAAAATGACAGTGCCACTGTTCATGAGGTGGGGACCCAAAATGCCCATGTTGTAAATTTGGTGAAGAAATTCAAAAAAAATGATTGCGTTATGAGTGTGCATTGTGCAGTTTCTACGCACGCTCCTAACGTCGCAAATTTTTAATATTTTCACTCCACATTTTTAACATTGCCATTTTTGCACACCTCTCCACAACAGTACAGCTGCCATTTTTCACAACCTGCCTGAAACGTGTTTTCGCACTTCTGGTGCAAAATTTATTTATTTTTTATTTCATTTTTTGTTGACCGGGTAAGTGCACTGGACAAATTCTGCCTATTTTCAGGCACGGCCTGAGGGAGTGAGATACAGATGAATGCCAACTGACCTTAAACCTGATTAAGCTGTTGGTGATACTTTTTAGTGAATGGGGGGAAATTTGGCCAGAGCACCAGGGAAATTCCCCTACTCTGTAGGTGGGTGGCGCTGTTGTCTGTCTGCAGGGATGGAGGATCTTAGTAAACCTCAAGATTTCAAGAAGCTATTGGGGATGGTTGTGTTTCTGGAGCTCAAGCAGAACATTTACAGCAGAATGCGGAGATTTTTGTGGAGAATATTAACCAGTCTCCAGTTGGACAAACACATTTATATGCTGAACCTTTTAATTCATCCGATATAGAAGTTTGTACTGAGGATGAGGAGGAATGGCTAAAGCTGGACTTGGAAAAGAAAAAACAGCAACTACTGACCTTAATCTCAGTTGCTGAACAGGAATTTGAAATAAGTAGAATGAAGTTGGATGAAGAGAAAAAGAAACGTAAACAAACAGAGGTAAGCCCTTTACAAGGAAAACATAAAAGACTGCCTATAGAATTACCTGATCAGTCCTTGTATATGGGTAATTTACCTATTGGAGTTTCAGGTGTGGAATTAAATAAAGATAATACAGGTGAGGATTCTACAGAGTGGACACCAGATAAGGCATTACATCATGCGGGATGGATTTTAAGAGGGGAGGAATGGATTCCAGACCCTTTGATTCCACTCCCTGGTTCCCCAACTACTGTGTTTTCCTCTTCACGGGACGAGACGGTACCTGACCAACATACAGGTCCAGCGGCATTACATATACCAACAGGAACTACGCAGGACTCAACAAAATCATCAAGTACGTAATTGTCCACTACAAACTGCATGCATCTCATCTGGAGAGTCTCAGGACCTTGAAATTGATGATACCTGTGAAAAGGTAGGAGCGGCCATTACAGGCAATGGGTTGGGGTTAAAAGACACTCGGGAGGCTCTTACAGATACAATGCCAGCCCCACCCCATTCAGATTTTCATAGGTCTGGCTCTTATGCTGGTCTTTTTCAAAAACCAGCTGAAGCTGGGAAATGACAATTTTTAGTATGACTATGATATAAGGGTGTAGCCCCGATTCCCCCGGATAGACTGTGGGTAGGAAAAACATTAATTAAGGATTCGCTGGGTTTTCATCTGATGGAAATTTATGATTTTATACATGCTTCTAGGGATAGAATGTATGACTTAAGTTTTTGCTCTATGATGCTTTTAGACAAATTTTGGAAAATTTATTACGAAGTGAGAAATCAAGAAAAGTAACTTAACTTTGTAGCAATCCCAATCACGAAACCTATGATTAAAACAGTAACTGTGTTGTTTTGAAATGAGGGTGTGGATGTTCAAACATTATATATTGGCTAGAAAAAAGATGTACAATCTTTAACCATCCAATACTAATCATGGATGATAATAGATTTTGGACTGGGGGTTGGCACTTTCGTGTACAGTTAAAGCAAACAGAGACTGGAATTCAACATCTACCAAGTTCTTTTTGGGGGACAGGACAGGGGTATATTGTTTTATGCTAGTCAACCAAAGAGCTGTTATAAGTGTGGGTCTTTAGATCACTTGAATAATGACTGTGACTATATAAAATGCTTTCAATGTGGGGTTTTGGGGCACTCTGCAACACAGTGTACAGCTCCCCCAGTACGTAATTTATGTGGGGATGATGACCATGCATTCCAAAATTGTCCATGGGCTGCTCACAAATCGACTGAGGTATCTGATCATGATGTTCTTCTGAATCAGGCAAGGCAACCGAGAGGGCAAAACACATGGTCAGATGGGCCTCCATTTTTTCAGCCTAGGCATCGGGGTAGGGGGTGGGGTGCTTCATCAGTTAGTAGGATGGGAGAACAGAACCTAAGAAAGGATTTGTCAGTGACTCAGAATCCCCTTCCCCCTATACCCAGAAATGAGGTTCCTGAGCCTTCCATAGAAGTAACAGAGACCCCGTATGCTACCCCACAAGGTTCAACAAAGTGAGTGGTAGCCCAGTTAGCACCTCAATTGGATGTACAGATTGGTACTGATTCTAGTGAAAGCACATCTGTTGTTATGAGTGCATTAATTTCTGCAGGGAAGGAGATGAGAGTTGACTTGGCTAGTACAGATCTTCCCGTATCCCCTCGTCCACTTTCGAATAGTTTTTCAATGTTTTCCTCCTGGGGAGAGCAGGTTGATTTAGAAAATCCAATGGAAGAAACGGAGGTGCCTTTATCACAGACACATAAAGGGACTGAAGTTAAAAAAATGTCAGGTGGTACTCAGAAAAGGATGATGAGATCAAGTACAAAAATTTTAAAACCTCCTCCCTGAGTTATTGAATTTGAAGATTGCTAGTTTAGACGTTAATAGTATTAAGTCATCAGATAAACATTTGACAACATTTGGAATATTACAGCAACTAGATTTTGATGTTTTTTTGTTGCAAGACACAAGAGTACATACGAATATAGAAATAGAACATGCAAAAAATTATTGGAAATGGGGTGTTTCATATTGATTATTGGGTACTGAGACATGTAGTGGGGTGGGTTTTTGTTTTCATTCCATAGAACTTTCTTTATTGCATTTGGTTGATTTCGATCCAGGTTGGGCATTAATGCTAGATGTTCAGATTGATTTCTCAGTTTATTATTTGTTGAATATTTATGGTCCACAAATGAAAGCATTAAGGATTGATTTATTGAAGTTAGTTCAACCTTATTTATATACCAGCAGACAGATTTTTGGGGGAGGGATTTCAATATTAATTTTAAGCAGTGTAATGAAGGTGGAAAACAGTATTGTGATAAAACCTTTTTAAAACAAATGTTGAATTTGGCTAAGTTTAAAGATGTATTTGAAAGAGACAAAAAGGCAAAGACACCCACATATTACAGGGGTGTTTTGTCTTCAAGAATTAATTTTCTTTTTATAAAAAATTCACAGTTTTTTACAGAAACATTTAATATTCCTATGGAAACTTCTGACCATACCTTAATAGGAATACACATTTCAGTTCCCATAAAGAGGGTAGCTGGTCAAGGTTTCTGGAGATTAAACGTAGCTCTTTTTTCGAGGATACAGAAATATTGGAAACATTTAAGACACTGGTATTGGATAAGGCTACAACCTTGGATTTATAAGAAAATGTTGAACAGTGGTGGGAAGATTTAAAAGATCTGATACAAAGTTATTTCCAGTATATAGGGAAAGTAAAGGTGGGGTCATCTTATATGGAATATCTGGTATTAAGAGACAAATTGGGACAATTTTGTTGAAACAAATTTCAGAAAATTTAGATTTGACAAAGGAAATTGCTGAACTTAAATATAATATGAGAAGATATCAATATGATCGTCTTAGTTCCCTGCAAAGAGAGCAGACCTATGGCACTCAAGAGAAAACTGCAACCATTAATCCTTTTGATAGTTGTTCACAAAGAAGGAAAAGGAAACAAATAAAAGGGCTCCATGCTTCAAATTAGGCTATGGTAATGGATAATGATAGAATTTTAGAGATGATAGGACAACATGTACAAAATAAATTTGTTACTGCAGTTGAGGAAAGCCCTTTTACATCCCAAATTTTAGCAGCAGTGGCGCCTCCTCAATTGGCCTTGCAACAGGTTGACTCTATGATAGCCCCATTTACAGGGTTGGAATTTACTATAGCGCTACAGGGACTTCAGAATGGGATATCCCCGGGTTCAGATGGCCTTCAAGGGGACATTTAAACTCCTGTGGAATATAATTCCTTCTGAATTTTTATTAGTGTATAACTATTTTCTTCAAGACTGTTACTTGTCGACTTCTATGTATGAAGAGCCTTTGTTTTTGTTTTTTATAAAATTGGTGACACTACAGAAATCAATAATTGGTGTCCTATTATGCTGTTAAATATGGATTTCAAACTTTTTACAAAATTATTGGGTAACAGATTATCACGAGTGATGGGGGGATTTGATTAGCCCTAAGCAATATTGTTCAGTGCCAAAGAGACGAATTACAGAAGAATTAATTTTTCTTAGGGAAGTGGTGGAAACTACGGTGGTTGGGACACATACAGGGTTTTTGGTCAGTATGGACCAGGCCAAAACTTTGATAAAGTTTCACAGTCTTTTTTATGGCATTGTTTGGCCTCATATGGAATTCCAAAAAGATGTATAGGGTGGATTAAACTGTGTTATGAGCTATCTTATGTAATTCTCTATGAAAATAGAAACTGTGGAGCATGATACCAGATCAGAAGGGGGGGTTGTCAAGGTTGTCCCCTAAGCCCCCTTCTTTATGTTTTTGTAATTGATCCACTGATTCAGTTACTACAGCGTTCACCAAACATGTATGAAATTGGGGGCCAAAATTGTAAGATAATAGCTTATGCTGATGGCTTGTGTTTGCTCCTGAAAGATGATGATTATTTTGAGATAGCAAATAGGCTTATACAAGCAGTCAGGAAGATTACAGGGGCTAGTTAAAATATCAGTAAAACAAAATGTATTTACCTAAGACGTTTTTGGGCAGACACAGAAGTATTAGGAGGCTGTAAGGTGGAAAATGTCCCTATAAAAATGTTGGGTATATATTATGGAGGTTGTGAGATGGCACTTTATAATCGTGAAAAAGCCCTTACAAAGGGGAATGAATTGGTGAGGCATTGGAACCATTGGAAAGTTTCAAAAAGAAGAAGGTTTATTTAATTAAAAATTATTTAGTGCCATTTTTCTTTATATTAGTGCAGTATTTTTGGTTCCAAAAAACATTAAAGTCAATTTGATGAGGTGTTTTTTTTTCTGTTTTTGGGAAAGTAGACTGAACCCTATAAAGAGAGAATTTCTATATAATGATATAAAATTAGATGGAATTAACATGATAAATCCATTGTTGTTTTTTATATGATTTATCTTTACACAAATTTACTTCCGCTAATGAAAGGGTCAGTCTGGGGATGGGGTGATAGAGGTTTAGCATTACTTCGGGGAGTTTTTCAGGAGTGGAAAGACAATACATTTTTACATAAAAATAAAAGGAAACCACGGCTTATTAAAAAGTGTGAACAAGTATTTGATGGAATTATAAAATGGGGTATCAGTTATAATATGGTATTACGATTGACAAGGAAACAAATGTATTTAGATACTAGGGCAGTGCATTATGTAGAACACCCCTTTATGGGGTTTTCCCAAAAGGATCAAGAATTTATTTCACAATATATTGCAGATGATAGGATGCCTGAACAAATGTGGGACACAGTTTGGTTAGGCGTGCATGCTAAGATTAATGTCAAAAGCAACCAAAAACATAAATTGCTGCAAGACAAGTATTGCTTCAGGCAAGGTTGTGGCCTAGAATTAGAAATGATAAGTCATTTGTACTTTACTTGTCCATTTATAGTACACTTTTGGGATATAGTTAAAAATAGATGGAAGTGCAACATACCAATACCCCCGGACAAAAATTTATTGTTTTATGGGATTGTTCCTCGACTACTGCATTATTTCCATATGAGTACTCTACAAGTGGTATATGCACATTTAGTGTACTGGATATGGATTTGTCAGTGTTGTTTGGTCTTACAGCAAATTTGCATTTCTGAACAAGAATTATTTCATATTATAAGTATGGAATTAAGTCAATGGAAAATGTAGAATCTCATCACTTAGAATCCAACATTTGGAGAGAAAAGTGGTCAAAGTTTGATTTTCTCTAGTGTCACAGCTGACCCTAGTTTAATCTATTACATGGTATTATAATAGAATATGTCTTTTTTACTTGTTGTAGTTACAAGAATGTACTGGGGGATTACAATTTCTTAGTAAAAAATGGAAAAGCTTATCTGATTCTTTTAGAACACAGTATTAATTTGGTGAGGCAATCTCACAATTTTATAATAGTTTCTTCTTTATCAAGTTTACTTTAGGTATCAGGGTTAATGTATGGAAATACTGAATTATTTCTTTATAATTGTTTTTTTATTATTTTTTGATTATTTTAAATGCTGCGGCCCTGTTTGGTATATAATTATTATGATTTAAAAAAAAGTTAGTAAGATATGATATTCACTTTTGATCATGTTTTTCCTTGTTTATGTTTCAGTATGATGTAATACTGATTTTGTACATTATTTGTTATGATGCAAATAAAAAAAATTCCTCTACTCTTTTAGTGGGGGTAATGTTAGGGGTTGCCATATGATGTAATTTCTGTTTTTGATTTTCGCTATTTATGAGTTGATATGCTGTAATACTGTTTTGCATTTAATTGTTTCTTATGGTTTAAAAAAAAATCCCCTACTCTGTCAGTAGGGGTCCCCTTGCAGCTGTGAGGAGATTTCACTTCACCGCAGGTCTTGTTGGCAGATGGATGGATCGGGCTGAGATGGCTCTGGAAAACAATAGACCTTTGCAGATGTCTCAGTTCGAGGGATCCGCTGTGGAGGTGGCTGAGATGAACTCTTTGGGGGGCCATCAAATCGCCCGAGACAGTGGTCCCTTGTCAGAAGTTACCATTGATCAACTGAGTTTGGAGCAGAAATAACAATGTTTAGAAGTTAAATTGCTCCGCATGAGTGAGCAATTGTCAAAGAAACATCTTAGACAAGAAGACGATCGCAAAATAAAATGCTCGGAACTTTGCCGGGCTCAGCAGCCTCAGCTGGTCCTGCTAAACTTCTTGTGGCTGACAAGTGGCCTGGATTACCTGCAGTTGAAGTTGAGTCACCTCCACGGAGAGACTGGAGCTCCGAGGTGGAAGTATCTTGGTCACCGGACAAGGCCTTGCATGACACTGGGTGGATTCTGATGTCAGACGGTCACTGAAGACCGAATCCTGAGATGCCTGTACTGGGTGGCCTGACACCCTTGCAGATAAGTGATGAATCTGTTTCTCCTGTTTGTTTTTGAAACTGAAATAAATATCTGTCCTCCAGATGCTCTCCCTGTCCTTATTTCTGAAACGAATGGCCAGCATGATAACTCGGAGGATGTGGATCCTATCACTATTCCTGACCCTGCTCCAGTTGTCAACCCTAGAGAGCCTGAAAACCCCTCATGCAAGCCATTTTCACCAACCTGTGGAACTTGCAAAACATCAAAATGCTATTCGCTTGAGATATGTGGGCCCACGAAAGCATCCACCAGATAGATTTTATATTGGGTAGATTCTACTTAAAAAAAGTATGGGATTCTTTCCTTCAGAGGTTTACACATTAATCAATTTACAAGGAGAATCTACCTTTGATATTAACTTTAGTACACCAGCGCTATTGGAAACCTTTTGGTGTCGCTATATTAATTTTAAAACTAACCCTCTTTGGGCTGATTTAATGGTACTACCTCTGACTAAGCAGCCTTTTCAGGTCGTTACGATCCTTTTTAGGAATAAAGGTGTGAATACTGTAGACACTGTGTACTGGCTGGAAAAGCGCTGTTCTATTCAGGGCAATCCAATGCCCATCATGGATGCAGAGGGTTTTTGGAATGGTGAGTGGAAATTTAGGGTCAAGTTACATCAAACGGATCAAGATCTTATTCATTTGCCAAATTGTTTTTTCATTGGGAGGGATAAAGGATTCCTTTTTTACCCTGGACAACCTAGGGTTTGTTTTAAGTGTGGTTCCACTAAGCACATCAGTTCTTCCTGTGATATACTGAAATGCACACATTGTGGAGAGACTGGACATCCTTGACCCCACTGTTTCCAAAATCCAAAATGTAACCTTTGTGAGGACGTGGGACACACCTTTTCGGATTGCCCCTTAGCAGCTAAAAATACCAAGGATGCAGAGTTTGGTGTACAAGACTATTATGTATGCATGGCTGTGAGACAGGTGCAGGCTCCCCTTGTTGGAGGACCACCTGTGTCACTCCTCAGGGTAGACCAGGTTTCAAACTCTATAAGCCAAGACCCTGTAGACCCTATAAGCCAAGACCCTGTAAGGCAGGAACCTGTAAACCCTGTTCTTCTGGCTGAGGAAGTTATTGTGGGGGATGAGCTTGCTACTGCAGATTCCCCCCCCCCACCCAAGCAATCATCTACTAGTAAAGGCTATGATCTGGTATCTGGTAAAAAGGGAAAAACCTCTAAACTAAAGCCAAAACACACAAAAAAAAAACTTATGACATACTACTGGAGGATCCTAATGTGTTTAATGTCCTGATGGAGGACCCTCTCGATGTAGAAGATGAGGAGCTGTCTTCTGTAGCACTCTCTCAGATGGAGATGCATGTAGTGATAGAAGGTCAAACAGAACAGAGACCTCATGGTGCTAAAAGTAGAAGGATAACAAGAGCTTCTAGCAAAGTGAAGTGATGCTTCCTGTGCTCTATTTTTGAACTCTGGCTCCCTTTAAGTTTTGTATGGTGTCTTTAAATGTCAACAGCATTCAATCCACTGCTAAACGCTGTAGTACATTTGCGCACTTTCTCACAAGTAACTTGGATTGTGCGTTTTTTCAAGATGTTTGGTTGCACTCCCCTGAAGTGCTAGCAGCTGCTACAGCTGGGTGGATATGGAGAGATTGTTTTTGGTCACAAGGGGTTGCACTATGCTCTGGGGTTGGAATCTGTTTCTTCTCATCTCGAGTACAGGTATTTCATCACTTGGAGTTGTTGGAAGGCAGAGCGCTACTGCTAGATATACAATGGGACGGCCTGATTGTTCGCTTAATAAATATTTATGTCCCCCAACTTAAACAAGATAGGGTAGCCCTGTTTAACTCTCTCTCCTCATTTCTGATAACAAATCATCCACTAATTCTGGGAGGAGATTTCAACTGTTCATTGCCTTCTCAGTTTCTGATTCCCACGTGCAAAAAAGTTTATTGTGATGTGCTCTGTCTTGCAAAACTTATAAAGGATGTTGGGCTTATGGATACTTTCAGCTCTCTTCCTCTGGAAAGCTGAAACACTTATTTTTGTGGCCCTCGAGCCTCCAGGATAGATTATTTTTTTGTTTTGTCTTCCCTGCTTATACAATCAACTACACTGCAAGAAGTTGCTACCTCTGATCATAGGCTTTTAAAACTTGTGCTTGGTAATCTCCCGGAGATGAAGCGGGGGCCTGGGATCTGGAAGCTGAGTGTCACTTTGTTAAATATTCCCCCTGTTCAGGAGGGTTTTAGATCTGTCCTACTAGCACGGAAGTCTGTTTTTTTTCTTTATGAGGATAGTAATCTTTGGTGGGAGGATACTAAAAGGGAACTTAAGATGTTTTTCCAGACAATGGGGCACATTAATGGGAAACTTTGACGGGACAAGCTTTGTTATTTAAGGGAAATTATACAATGGAAAGTAAAAATCCTGGACTCTGACTGGTCAGTCTTGGGCTGGACCCGTGATGTTAATCAGTACAACAGCATGGGTCTAGTCTCAGCACTGTGAACCTGCAGATGAGCATTTGGAGCTAGATGATTTTTTGGAGCCAGAGCTTTTTGTTTGCATCTCCTCTTAAGAAACAAAAAATATTTTTCCACACTAATAAAAACATTCTTTAAAATTATTTTTTTACTTTATATAACACAACGAGCCATTGTATAATAGCAATAATGCCCTCCAGGGTGTGTGTCGTTTGGGATAACATCACGCCTCAGTTGTTGGATGCACTCGGCCTGCGGCCTCGTGCCTAACCACCTGAGGCGTGACGTTATCCCAGCATGACACACACCCTGTCAGGCATTATTGATTAAGTATTACATTTTGGACGAATTTCCGCCAACAGTTGGGTAGGGAATGTCATCAGACGGTTAAAGGGGTTGAAGGCTGAATTGGCTCGTTTGCAATTGGAGGTTATGAGAAATATGGACAGGATGCAAAAGTATGGGATTACTGGTAAATCAAAGGAAACCTTACCATTTGAATCAATTCAGCTCCTCCATGAACGCCGAAATATGGTGTACCTTCTTACATCAGCTGGAGCTCAGGTAACTGATAATACTGGTATTTTAGAGGAAATGTATAATTATTTTTCCCATACCTTTGCTAGCCAGCCCTTACCACTAGATGGAATGAAAGGTTGGTTGGCCTGTAGGGGTCTACCACAAATGCCGCTAGATATGGAGGTCCTTTTGACTGAGCCCATTTCACAGCTGGAATTGAAGGAAGTAATTTGGTAATTAAAATCAGAGACAGCCCCGGGGTTGGATGGGCTTCCACATGAACTCTATAAAGAGATCTGGGAGTTTCTGGGGCCAGAGCTGGGTGACTGTCTTAACAATTCTTTGATGCAGGGCAACTCCTAGATAGTATGCTGGAAGGGCTATTGATTTTAATATTTAAAGAAGGGGAACAGGGCGAGCTACACAATTAGAGACCACTATCTCTCCTTAACACTGATTACAAGATATTGATGAAAATCTCAAGTAATCGTATGCGGACTGTTTTGGATCAGATTGTTCATCCTTCTCAATTTAGTAGTATTCCAGTGCGACGATTGCAGGATGCTTTTATTCTTCTTCGTGAAATTCTCTATAAAGGAGATTCACAGGAACTGTTTGGGCATCTTGTTTGTCTAGATCAATCAAAAGCCTTTAACTGGGTAGAATATGTATACCTTTGAGAAATTTAGATGTTATGGGGTACCGTCCACTTTCATAGCCTGGCTTCAGACGTGCTATCGAGGTATTAGCCTTCTATCAAGCATAAATGGTTGGGTTGGTAAAGCTGTCATGGTGCATAGGGGAGTGAGACAGGGCTGTCCCCTAAGCCCTTTATTGTATATTTTATCTTTGGACCCACTTTTGCATGCCTTGAATACAATGGATTTAATTACTGGTCTCTCAGTTGGTTGTGATGATCAGCAGATCATCATGATTGCTTATGCTGATGATTTGGGTCTTTTTCTAGCTGATAGATCTTCTGCCATGGTAGCACAGTCTATTTTACATGTATTTTCAGTTATTTCTGGGTCTGTTATCAATACACTGAAGAGTGGTATCCTGCCTTCGGGTTATGATGCAGGTGATGTTTTATTTACATTTATTTATTTGGGAATTTATTTTGGTGGTGAGGACCCTCAAAAGTATAATTGGGACTTGCAACTGACTACAGCTAGGGAGAGAGTGCTTCGTTGGAATAAATGGCAGTTGACTAAATCTGAACATCTCTATTTGATTAAGACTTACCTGTTACCATATTTTTGGTTTTTAGCAGCTGTCCCCCCCCCATAGACCTTGGAAGTTTCAGTGTATAGTGTATTTTTTCAGTGTCTGTGGGGCAGTAGACTAAATTCGTTAAAACGAGGAGTCACCTATCTTCCGAAATCTATGGGAGGTTTAGGAATGATAAATCTGGTTGTTTTTTTCTATGTTACTTTTCTTTATTATAAGTTAGTGCCTCCTCTGACTCATTTTAATAAAATATGGACTCCTTGGGTCGAGGATGTAATTGGGCCCTTGTTGGATAACTGGGATCATTCTACTTTTCTTTCCCATCAAACAACGATGGCTCAGATACCAAGGCATTTTAATGGGATTATTGGGAAATTAAAAGTGTGGAAAGTTGTTAAAAATTTTCTGTGTTCCTCCTCCCGGAAAGCTTTATATAATTGGATACTGAAATCTTCCTTTTATGTTTCTCCTTGGTTTATGAAGTTATCTACAGGGAATTGGAACTCAATAACACTATTTTTAACTAGTAAGAGAATTCCACATTATATGTGGGATTTTTTGTGGTTGTGTACTCATAAAAAGTTGGGGGTTCCGGGCAATCTAAAGCATAAAGAGATTACAGACAGATATTGTCCAAGGGGAGGACAGTGTGAGGGGGTTGTTGAAATGATCTTGCACCTGTTTCTTGACTGCCCTGTTGCTGTTTCCTTTTGGTCAGGTTTTAATGAGAAATGGAACTTGAACCCTTTTCGACATCAGTCTCCTCAAATTTGGACTGAGGGAGTGTTACCTGGCTTTTGGATTAAATATGATGCATGCATGATTCGACTTTTAATGGGCTTCATATGTTTTCAACTGTAGCAGGCTCACTGTGGTCTGACTCTTAGAAAACAGCTGAAATCATGTGACCAGATTTCGGTATTATTACAAAAAGATGTTATACGGTGGCAGGCTTTGGAAATGAAGAGAGTAAATCCAGACACTGGATGATAGCGTTGTGCTTATATGAACATTTCTGGAGTCGTTACCCCTTGCTCTTTTCATGCTGTATAATTTAGTTTGTAAACAATTTTCTGTCAAAGATCATACTAGAATATTCCCCTTCTCTATGGTACGGAGGGGAGGGTTTTTTTCTTTCTAGTTTTGAGGTTTTTAGTTCTCTGGGTTCTTATGTATGCAATATTCCATTTTCTTTAAGATTTTCATGCATGATTGGTAAGAGAGGGCCTGTTGTTAGCTTTGGCTAATAAGTTCAGGGTCATATGAATGTTAGTGTGTACTGTGATATTAATGTATGATGAAATACTTATTAGTGTTTACTTCACCTTTGTATTATGATTTAGTGTGCAGTAACACGATCCAGTGTATATTTATGTTTTGAGGTTCTGAATAAAATACTCCCCTACTCTTTTAGTGGGGGGGGGGTCAGGGTTTTGATTTACTTTGGGTCCTAAGTGTTTATTTTAAACTAGATAAGGTATGATTGTAATACTTATTTTGATTTATTTTATGATTTGTAAATTTTTTGTGTGAGATTAACACTGTTTCTGCATTTATTTGATTTTGCTGGTATTTTCAATTCTTCCCATACTCTTTTAGTGGGGGGGGGGTCTGTTTTTTTTCCATATTTACAACTCTGCTTTGGGGTTACAAACGGGTATTTTTGTTTTTGATGTATGATGAAATACTTATTTTTGTTTTCTTTCCTATGTTTTTGTGTGATAAAACACTGGTTTGTATGTAATTTGCTTTCAGTTATAATAAAATATTCCCCATCTCTGTTGATGGGGGGGTTGCTATCCTAGTGAGGCTGGCCACTATGTCCCAGATGTCGACAGGAAAGGATGCAAGTGAGGTAGGGGAGTGGGTCTCCTCCCCATCCTCATCTACTCTAGAGGCCCATGCTGAAATACTGAATTTTTCTCTGATTATGTCTGGACTTGAAAGCTCAGCCTGTATTTTGCCAGAAACGGATGTTCTGGTTGGTTTGGATTTGATTTACGAAGCTCATTGTGATCAGGTTGATGAGGAGGTTGTATCGCTTGGTCCAGATTCGGAAAAGTTGGAAATCCTGAATGGGGATGTACCGCTCATTGTACCGGTACTGCTTGTTACTGGAGTTGACTCCAGAGAGATCACAGACGTCTGAATACCTGGATGCTTGCCTGCTATTGAGGCCACTGCTTCAGCAAATTTACCTATGGGAGAAGAACCAGATTTGGGACTTCAGGACCTCATATCCAAACCCCACAGAGGACAGATGGGCAAAGAGTAAGGGATGGCTAGATGATCTTGGGCCAAAACAGAATTGGAACCAGACTGGAGGAAGCAAGACCGGCAACCGGAGGCCGCTCTACAGGCCATGGGCTGGGTGCACACGCAGAATGGTTGGTCACCAGATCCCAAGGACAAGAAGGTCTGCAAGTATAATGCCATGTCTATTACTGAGACAGGGGAAGTGCTACAGAAGGAATTTGCCCTGCTTCTGGTGCTTGTGATGCAGATGTTGTTTTGGATCATGTGAGGGGTGAGGGACACTATTACACAACTGCCCACAGGTGATGGGGTGTTGGATACTGCTCTGGGGAGTGCTCCCATTCCTGGCCCAAGTAAACAGAAGCTGGTTGTTGCAGAAGACACTGGTGGGGCTTCAGTGCCTGATGCACCTGCATGGCAGACCAGTACAGCACCTTTATCTGTGGGTTTGGGGAAAGATGTTTTACAAGATCCTACTAAGCAAAAACTGTTTAAACCCCTGCTTCATATGACGGATCTGTTTAAATCCTCTACTAGGGAACCAGCACCAAGACACAATGCCATTAGATTGATGCACAAAGGGGGATTAGAGGATCTCCCGGATAGAGTCTACATATGCAAAAGGTTGCTTAAGGATTCACTGAAATTCTACACTTCTGAGATTTTTGCCCTGATACATGCGGATGACTTTAACTACAATATCAGCTTTAAAACTGTAGAAGCCTTGGATAGATTTTGGACTAAATATAATGCTTTTAAGGATTCTCCATTGTGGGCCCCTTTTTTAGCCATCCCCATTACTAAGCCTGCAGTCCGAGTAATTACTGTATTATTCAAAAATGAAGGGGTAGACATTGCTGATATTCTATACTGGCTCAAACAGTGTTGTGAAGTGCTTGAACATCCAACACCCGTCATTGACTCTGAACAATTTTGGACTGGGGGTTGGAAGATCAAATATAAGCTGTTTACCACCAACAGTGGTATTGCGCATTTACCAGGTTGTTTTTTCCTGGGAAAAGACAGGGGCTCCTTATTTTATCCTGGGCAGCCTAAGTCTTGCCATAAATGTGGCTCATGCCTGCATCTCAGTAATGCTTGTGATACCCCAAAGTGTACTCACTGTTTGGAGACTGGTCATTTTTCTGCTAATTGTAAAACTCTCTTTCATTGTAACCTCTGTGAGGAAAGAGGTCACTCTTATGTTAAGTGCCCCTGGGTCTCTCACAATTCAGGTGCTGGTCCCTCCCAGGAGGCCTTAATAACCCAGGCCCAGAAAAAAAGCTGTGCTCAGGCCTCAGTTAAATGGATGGAAGTGATATTAAAACAGAATGAAACTGCTATAAAAGAACATGTTATATGCCCATATTCGGATCTAGGAGATAAAATCCAGGGGGCAGAGGCAGACCAGTCCCTTACTATTGTTACAACAAATGAAGTCCATCCACAATTTCATGCCCCCCCACCTGTATTGGAAGTGAATTGGAGTATGGCAGGAGTTCAGCCGGTACAGGAACAAGGCGTTCCTTGCAATATTGTGCAAACTGAGACTATGGAGCAGGAGGACATGTCTCAGGATATGGATCAAGTCTTCACTGAAGGTCCGATTGTAGAGGGCCAGTTGTCTATGCCTCCCCCACTCCCTCCTGTAATGCATTCTGAGACTCCTTTCACAACAGTTGCTTACAAAAAATGGACAAGAGAGAAAGTTGGAGTCCTTCCAGAACCTAAGGGGAAAGAACGAAAGACAATGTCAAAAAAAATGATGCAATTGAGATCTAATAAATATGCCCCTCTACTTATAGATAACCCACTAGATGTGTCAGAGGATGGAGATTCTGCGTCTGATACTTTCTCAGTGGCCTCTTCCAAAGGGACTTCTTCAGACATGGATGAAGGTTGTTCTAGATGAAAAAGATGGGCTACCAGATCTCAATGTTAACCGGCTGCTGTTGATCTTTCAGTACCCATGAGTGACTTCTGCATTCTAACCCTCAATGTCAACAGTATAAAGAATAGTATACAGAGGGATGTAGTTTTTAAGGAATTACTAAACTTACGCTCTGACATTATTTTTTTACAGGATACCAGAACCAAATCTTTCAAGGAAATTGCACAGTGTTCTGTTAAATGGCATAAGGGGGTCACATTCTGGTCTCAGGGTCAAGATAGATGTGATAGATTGGGGATTTTATTTTCCAATTCTGACTCGAAGGTTTCCAGACTGGTAGACCTGGAGCCGGGTAGGGCACTGATTCTTGATGTATCCTATAGGAGACTGAGATTCAGATTAATTGATATGTATGCCCCAAGGGGAAGGCGTTGAGAGTGGCTCTCTTTAAGAGAATTCAACCCTTCTTGTGCATGGCTAGAACAATAATATGGGGGGGTGACTTTAATTGTAGTATTCATAAAAAGGATAGAGGTTTACGAACCGATAAACTATTTTGTGATTCTAATGCTCTGATAGATATAACTACTACTGCTAAATTGAAGGATGTGTACTGCTCTTTGCATTGTTCTAGGGGATTTACATTTCGAAAAAGCATGCAAAAAACAAGAATTGACTATCTTTGGGTATCTCTTTCCATAGAGATCATAAGCTCAGCTGTTGTAGATCTGGCCTTTTCAAATCACTCAGCGGTGTATATTGATTGTTGTTGGCATATGGAGTTCTTTCATGGGAAGCCTCCATGGAAATTGAATGTTTCTTTATTAAATCAGGATAAAGTGGTTACTCAGTTTCAACATTTATGGGAAGCTAGGCTTTCTGTGCAATGTCTGTTTGACGCTCTGCAGGACTGGTGGTTAGATTCAAAACGGGAGGTGAAACCCTTTTTTCATAAAGTAGCAGGGAGACAAAATAGAGATAAATATTTTCTTTATTTGCAACATAGAAAGCACTTGCATAGATTAATTTCTTTGGCTGATACGACAGGGCAGGATTTTAGCTCACAAATTCAGAAAGTAAAAAAAGATATGTATCAGTTTCAATATGACAGGGCCAAAACTTTAAATCAAGAATTGCAGTTTGGCACTGTTAGCAAAAGACAAACTTTTGAACCATTCAAGGATAGTTAACATCTTACTATGAAAAAAACTATTGAAAAGCTGGTGGATAGGAATGGTACACTGCACAAAGACAAACTTTCTATATTACATATTGTTAATGATTATGTAACTGATAATTTTGGTACAGAGCCTAAGTTTAGTCGTGTGGCTCATTTTAAACAGGCTTTGGAATAAAAAAACATCTCCAAGGCTCATGAATTGTAGATGGTTGCTTTCATAACAGTGGGGGAAGGTAGAGCTGTCATTACAGCTGCAAAGAATAATTCTAGTCCGGATCCGGATGGCATTCCGGCTGAATTTTGTAAGTTCTTTTGTGACTCTTTAAGTACAGAGCTGGTGAAACTGTTTAATGAATTGTTACACTCTCCTAATATCTCTGGTTCACTGGTTGAAGCTGAATTAATACTTCTTTTTAAAAAAGGAGACAGGTTACAGTTACAAAATTGGAGACCTATTTGCTTGATGAATTCTGATTTGAAATTGGTTAGTAAGATGTTGTCTAATCATTTGGTCAATTGTGCAGATGGTTTGATTAGTAAAGAACAGGGATGTTCGATACCTCAGAGAGGTATTCAGAGTAATCTAATCTTGTTGTGGGAATTGTTTTGCAGACATTCTAGAGGTGGAGGCATTAGTTTGGTTTTGAGTCTTGATCAACAAAAAGCTTTTGAATCCCTCCCTCAGGAATATTTATTTTTGGTTTTACAATGCTATGGACTCCCTCATATTTATATTTCTTGGCTTCAAAAGTTATATAAAGAGGCTTCAGTGATTCCTATGGTTAATGGGTGGCAGGGTACCAGAGTGACTGCTTGTAGATGAGTTGGGCAGGGATGTCCCATGTGTCCTTTGCTGTATGTGTTGGTATTGATCCTTTGTTGCAATCTATACAGACTGATCCTGAGATACAAGGGGTGCATCTGTCAGGCTATTTCCCACCTTTAAAAGTGTTGGCCTATGCAGATGATGTGGTTTTAATAATAAACAAATCCACTGATGAAGAATTGGTACAAACACAGCTTCAGGCTTTTTCAAAGGCCTCTGGCTCTTGTATTAATACTGAAAAAGTATAGGTTTTTAGTTGGGAGGGGATCATTTGACTGTTACACAGTATGCGGGTATTGCCTTGTCCTGTGAACCCATTACAACTTTAGGGATTCAGTTTAGGACTGACAATGCAGCCCTGATGAATTGGGAGGTGAAATTACAGAAGGCAGAGGGTTCTTTAGTGCGATGGGCTCATGGCTCACTTTCTAAACGTAAGAGGATCCTCTTGATTAAAACTTTACTTGTACCAATTTTATTATATGTCAGTTATATCTATCCCCCTCCAAAGCTGCTGCACACCAGATTATTTAGTTTGTTTTTTAGGGCCTTGTGGGGAAGCAGAATGAACCCGACTAAGCGGCATGTGACATACCAAGGGATAAGGGAGGGTGGTATAGGTATGATTGACCCTGTAGCCTTCTATTTTAGTAACTTCCTGTATTATAATGTTATTGAACCTAAGCTAAAACAGAACAGACACTGGTATTTGTTATTATTGGATTAGACTAAACCTTGTATGAACACTTGGGAACAGAAGAGAGGCAGATTGTTAACCAACTTCAGGTAGTTCCAAAAGAAGTAAGGGAACTATTTCAAATGATGATAACATGGAAGGTTGAATACGCTGTAGAAAATATGATAAAGAGAACTGATATTTATGACATGATGGTGACTCCACACTGTTCGGAGGACATAGTTTGGCCTTATTGTACTGTTCAAAATAGTCTAGAGTGGTTTCAACAGTTATTGAATAAGAGGATGCCAGTATTTGTTTGGGATGTCTTATGGTTAACCATACATGATAAACTAAATGTGAAGAACAATAATAAACACAAAGCATTACAGGAGAGATATTGTTTAAAATAAAGTTGTAGTCAGATTTTAGAAATGCAAGAACATCTGTTTCTTGAATGTGAATATGCTACCCAATTTTGGGACTATGTTGCTACTCATTGGGGGATCTTACAGTTCAGATCCATTACTTATCTGGATTTAGTTTATGTTATTGGGTCTCCTGCTTGGCAGCTGTTTTCTAGAAATACTTTACAGGTGATATTTGCAATATTGAAGTATTATGTATGGCAGGCAGGATGTAAGTGGGTTCTGCAGCAACACTTTGTTGCACATGATGTTTTGTTAAAAACTGTACAGGAAGAAATTAGAAAAGTTTATGAACAGGACTTGGGACCTTGCTCCAGAAGCCAGATGCAGCAATTATGAAAGGATGTAGACAACTGTTATGCACTGTATAAATGTAGCAGCAGACTGTTTACATTTGTCCTTTCATGGAAGGGATTTTTGAGTACCACCATTTTTGATCCTAGACTGATTCTATGAATGAATATGTTTAGTATTTGGGTTATGGGAGGTATGTATGTGTATGTACTGTACAGTTTTGATATGTTAATGAATTATTTCTCCTTTTCCCCCACAAAATTCCCCTACTCGCCTGAGGGGGATTTGCTGGCCGGCAACAAGATGGCCGCCCAAGGTGCTGCAGGAGAAGAGATGGATGTTTGGGAAACCAGGGATCTGGTCTCCACCCCATTTTCTGTCTTGAATTCGGAGACAAATGTGGACAGTACAGTGAGTTATTCACCTCTCACTGCCAGAAATGGTGAGGACACTATAAACATGACCCACGGGGTTGAAATATTGCAGAATTTGGACCAGGCAGTTGCAATGGAGGTCACTGTACTGAAGACTTCTCCTGAGGAAGCTTCTGAGAACTTAGGTCAAGTGGAGTTTGCAGCTGCTGAATCATGGGATGACTTTGTATTTCCTGAGGATGAGCAGCAGGATTCTGTCGCAGAACAGGAACAATTGAAATGAAACTTGGAATCCAAATGGCAATTACTTCTGCAGCAGATAGCTGATGAGGAAGAGAAGTTTAGGATTGCCTCAGAGATGATGCAGTGAACAGAGGAGTGTACAGCGGATGACAATCACCAGACCATACAGCGAGAGGAGAAGCTCGCAGGTGAACAGACGAGCTCTGGAGATCAAAACCTTGCTCAGGAGTCTTGTAAAATCCCAGAACAAGCAAACAGTGGCTGGAGTGGGAAGTAAGCATTGAAAGCCTCAGCCCAAGTCACGATGCTGAAAAAAGGTTCAGAGAAAATAAATAAACAACTGAATGAGGAGATAGCTGATAAGAGCACATGTACACCGGCAAAAGCACTAAAGGAGGCAGGCTGGGTTGCAGAACAGTGGGGTGGATGGTTTCCTAATCCAAAGGACCCAGTTGTGGCACAGTACTCCACGATGGAGAGCACAAACACAGGTAAAGTGCTGTTTTCACCTGGTAAAAAAAACACTGTGAACACAAAATACGGAGAAGGTGGAGCTAGACATGGAATTTCCAGATAATAATGGTATCAGTGTTGAAAAAGAGGGTCTCACTACTGGTAAAAATGCTACAGTTGGAAATGACACTGTAAATAAAAAAATGGCGGAGTGGAAGAAGACTACAGAGGCTGCAGGAATAGTGTTTGGGGGAGATACTGACAAAGAACCACTTGTGGTGGCGTCAGCATCCACTGCATATAAAGAGCCCACTAAAAAGGGACAAGATAAGGAGAAAGTTAGCACTGTACCAGGAAACCTTGATAGTTTTTCAAAAGTAAACGAGGGGCTGCCAGTAGGCATGGGGGTCCACAGATTGCAGGATCCTGCACAAATGTTGAGTTTTAAACCTATGTTATGCATGGCAGACTTGTTCAAAAACAAAGGGGAACCTGCTCCATGATGCAATGCCATACGATTGATTTATAAAGGAGGTCTAGCAGACCCACCTGATAGGGTGTATGTAGGAAGGACCCTATTGAAAGACTCTTTAAAATTCTATGCATTGGAGGTATTTGCACTCATCCATACAGATGAGTACAATTATGACATCAGCTTTAAAACAATGGAATGCTTGGACAGGTTTTGGACAAAATATAACACAATAAAAAATACCCTGTTATGGATGCCTTTCTGTGCTTTTCCCGTCACCAAACCAGCTGTTAGAACACTCACCATCTTCTTCAATAATGAGGGAGTTCATATCACAGATATAATGTTTTGGTTAAAAAAGTGCTGTGAGGTTTTAGAACACCCAACTCCAGTGATAGATTCAGAACAATTTTGGACTGGATGGTGGAGAATAAAATGTAAATTATTCTTGGGAAATCATGGGATTATGCATCTGCCCAGTTGTTTTTATTTAGGCAGGGACAGAGGGTCATTATTTTACCCAGGTCAGCCTAAATCGTGCCACAAATGTGGTTCAAGAATGCATCTAAGTAATGCATGCAACACCCTCAAATGTACACACTGTCTGGAAATTGGACATATGGCATTGACTTGCATCAATACATTCAGATGCAATTTGTGCAAAAAGAAGGGGCATTTCTATGTAAAATGTCCATGGGCCTCCCACAATACAGAGGAGGGAGTTTCACATGAGGTATTAATTACACAGGCACAGAAAAATGGTTGTGCACAATCATCTGAAAAGACAATGCAGGCCATTTGTCAAAAGAAAAAAGCAGCTAAACAATTAGAAATAGGAAAAGGAAATGAGGAAGAAAAGGAGATTGCGCCACAAGTTACAGAGACAGTTCAGAGTGCTCATGGAAGTATTATGGGGCAGCAACCAGGAGATGTGGTGAGTGAGGTAAACACAAGCAGTGAATGACAGTCTGTGGACCCATTGCAGGAAACTGTACAAACCGGTACCCCCCAAGCCATTACAAGTAACCCCCCCCCACAGACACACCAAAAGAATACACTAGATGAGGAGCTAGAGAATCCAAGGATCTTGGACCAAGCTGAAGCACATCCTTAAGAGGAAAGTCAAGAAGAAGAACAAAAAAAGGATGGTATGGATTTAACCAGGCTGCCCCCCTCCAAGGCACAAAGGTTTCTATTTAAGACTGTGGAATATAAAAAAAGACCTAGGACTAGGCTAAGTGCTAAAACTGAGTCGAAATGGAAAGAAAGAAAGAAAAGTTATGAAAGGGAAAGAGAAATTAACATCTGACAACCCATACAGCATATTGCCAAAAAGGAATGATTGGAGTGACACTGAGGAAGATGATGAGTCAAATTCATCTTCAATTTCCTCCTCTACGATGGACCAGTCTTCAGAGAAATAAAATGGAGGAACAAATGGGAAAGGGAAAAAAACAATGGAAAACCAGGTCAAAATAGTGGAATGAAAATCTTCTTCCCCTAAAAACCTATGCCATCATTACAAATACTGTCCATCAATGTGAACAACATTAAGAATGGGAAAAGAAGATTGACTGTTCTTTCTGAGTTACAATCTTACAAGGCAGATATTACCCTTGACCAGGAAACAAGAATAAAAACTTTTTCAGAGATAGCCCAAGCATCTAGATTATGGGGTAAAGGGGCAACCTTTTGGTCTCAGGCTACAGACACTTGTGATGGGGTGGTTATTTTTTTTTTGGTAATCCACTTTTGAAGATTACTAGGTTAATAGATCTGGAACCTGGGAGAGCTTTAATTTTAGATATACAGTTTGGGGACACTAGAATTAGAATAGTGAATAGTTATGCCACCCAAGTGAAAAACAATAGAATTGTGCTATTTAGAACCATTGGACTATATTTACATACGTCTAGGTTAGTAATATGAAGGGGTGACTTTAACTGTGCTATGCAAAGGGTGGATAGAGGCCTAAAAATCAATAAAATATACTGTGATTCAAATGCTTTGAATGATGTGGTAAATAATACTCATCTACAAGATGCCTGTAGGGCAAAACATAAAACAGGGGGGAATACCTATTTCAGGGGCCCATTATCTACAAGGATAGACTATTTTTTGTATCCACCTGGTTATCAATACAGAGTATAAGGACACAGTGTTCTGATTTTTCAGACCATAGGGGTATTTGGATACACCTTACTTGGGATAATAGCCCTAAATGTGGAAAAGGACAATGGCAGTTGAATAATTCATTATTGGAATGTGTAGAAATCAATAGAGATTAGGATAAATTATGGACAGCAAGGAAGTCGGTCCAATATTTGTATGATTCTCAGATAGAATGGTGGGAGGAGACGAATATTGATAAAGGAGTTTTTTTCAACATAAAGCTAGTAAACAAGTTTTACATATATACTTGGATTATTTAGGCCTCAGGAAGAAGCTTCAAGCTCTTATTTCTGAAATGGAAACATTAAAAATGGATTTTAGTGCCCAAATAAGTACCATAAAAAAAGAGATGTTTGAAAAACAGTATACTAGGGCAAAAGCGTTACCTCAAGAAATGAGGTTTGGAACAGAGTTTGAAAAATTGAATTTTGATGCTTTTAGGGACAGTAAGAAAGTACAGAATGAAAACTATTGTTACAGGTGTTGGATGATAAGGGACAACAACTGCCAACAAAAAATGAAATTTTAAATGTGGTACAACATCATGTACAAAACTGGTTTGGGGAACCCTGGTTGTACAGCTACCACTAGATTACCAAGAGAATTTAGAGATTCCAGGTATATCACCCCCTCAGGAGGCAGCCATGATAAGACCAATTGAGGAGGAAGACGTTAAGCAGGCAATAGCAACATAAAAAAATGGGACTTCACCAGGAACAGATGGGATTACTGGGAAATTTTATAAACAAAATAAAGATAACCTAGTTCATGATTTGACTATTTTATATAATGAAATATTGGATTCAGGAAAGTTACCAAGATCCATAGCTGAGACAGATTTTATCCTGTTATATAAGAAAGGGAGAAAAGAAGATATGAATAATTGGAGGCCAATTAGTTTGTTGGACGTGGATTTTAAAATCTTGGCCAAGGTGCAGTCAAAAAGGTTGACCCAAATAGCGGATATAGTAATATGCAAAGCACAAACATGTGCAATCCCGAAGAGAGGTATTCAAGATAACCTGATAATTTTAAGAGAAGTATCCCAATGGGGTAGGACAGGGTTGGAAGAGGGATATATACTCAGCCTGGACCAACACAAGGCCTTTGATTCCCTGGCACATTCTTTCTTATTCTCAGTTTTGCCACACTATGGGATGCCTAAGAAATTTGTACAGTGGATAGAGTGTGTATACCAGGAGGTAATATGAACCCTCAGAATCAATGGGTGGAAGGGTACGACGATAAGATTAAGGAGAGGGGTGAGACAGTGTTGCCCCCTTAGCCCACTACTGTTTATTTTTTGTATTGACCCTCTTTTAATATTTGTTCAGAAGGCAAAAGGGATTTTGAGACTTTCTTTAACATATAGGGGCCCTCAGATAAAATATTTAGCATATGCTGACAATGTAGTAATAGTACTTGATAAAACAACAGAAAAGCAAGTTATTACAAACATACTTTCAGAGTATTCGAAGCACCCAGGATCAAAGATTAACATTGAGAAAAGTGTAGGAATACGGATTGGAAGTACACCAGAGACCAATATAAGTAGATACACAAGCATAAAACTGACACAAGAACCTATTAAGATCTTAGGGATCATATCTGGGGATGAAGATTTGGCCATGTCCAATTGGGAAAGCAAATTACAGACAGCAGAAGGGATATCCCAGGGGTGGAAAGGTTTACAAATTTCAAAAAAGAAAAGGGTATAGTTAATACAAAACATAATAGTACCACTCTCCCTCTGTGTTAGCTATATAGCTCCCCTTCCCCTGCAATTGAAAACCAACTTGTATAGTGTATTTTTCCAGAGTTTATGGGGAAGTTGACAGAACCCAATAAAGAGAGGGATTACTTATCGAACAATAAAGGAGGGAGGATTGGATATGATAGACCCAGGAATGTTCTATTATAGTATTTTTATTTATTATAATATGTTCCCAACATCAGCAGGAAGGAAAAAAATGATGGAAAGAGATGGTGTCTGAATGGGTTGAGATCAATAAAATGGCATGGATACAGGGGAATGGTATATTACTGGCTAGGACAATAGTTATTCCAGAATATGTAAAGCCTATGATTCGTGACTTGATTAAATTAAAAATTCCTGGACAAAATACTCACCCAAATACAAGACAAAAACTATGTGACAACATGATGGAACATACAAAGCTTGAGTTGGAATTACCTCATTGTCCAGATACCCAGATACCAACCGCACTAACATAACTAACCAACGTAAGGATTCCAGCCTTTACATGGGATATGTTATGGATAAGTCTACATGGTCGACTAAATGTAAAGAATAATCTTAAACATAAGCAGGTGACAGAACGATATTGTCCAAGGACGTCTTGTGTACAATTTTTAGAAACACAGGAACATCTCTTTTTGGAGTGCCCATTTGTGAAGACATTTTGGAATCTGGTGACTAAGACATGGCGAACCACCCTGTTTCAAACCTTATTGTATCTGGAAGTTGTACATATAGTTTTTGATGCTAAATGGAATGGGTTACATAAAGGAACATTACAAGTTGTGTTTGCAATACTTAAGTATTTCATTTGGCAGGCAAGGTGTAAATAGGTCATACAGCAACAAGAGACCCTACCTAAGATTATGATGAAAAATGTAGTAATCTCACTTCAACAAATTTATGAGACTGACAAAAAGTCTGTGTCAAGAAGAACTTTACTTAGGTTATTGGAAAATAGTACCACATTTTTGATATCGATATAGAAAAAAAAGAGGGAGTAATAGAAGAGAGATGGGTTTGGATGAGGAATTTTTCTCTTTTGAGCACATGGAGATGTTGGTAAACACATAATGGAAAAAAAAGGGAACGGGGGGGAGAGATAAGGAAAAAATAAACAGAAAAAAAATGAAGATAATGGAAGAAAAGAAAGAAAAAGGGAAAAAAAAGAAGATTGTGGGACGGAAAACAATGTCGAATAAGACAAGGAGGAGTCCCTACGGAACAGATAGTTGTTGACACTACAAGTATTTAACAATGGCATAAAGATGGTTTAAATAGGCAAAATGGGTAGGCCATGGATCCACCATAAGGCAGCGGAGGAAGTTGGACAGTATAGAGATAGAGGACTTTAACCAATGAAAATATACATACTACTGGAACTGATGTAGAATGGAACCAGATTGTTTTGAATTTTGCACCCTTTTTTTCCCAAACAATTCCCCTACTCTTTTCAAGAAGTGCTATGGGATCTTTAACATCCACCTGAACTACCACCAGAACAGGCATATGGGACCTCGGTTTAACGTCTCATCCAAAAGACAGCACCTCAGGAATTCAGCACCCAACTCATGCTGCACTGCAGAATCAGTATTGGGATATTAACCCAAGTGCCTGGTGTGGGGATAGAACCCACAGACTTCTGATCTCCTGGCCTCAGAGGCAAGTGTGCTACCTGCTGAGCCACTGACGCCTTCAAAATAGCGCGTTTGCTCTGCGCAATCACCTTTTTGGCAAAATTAAACAAAATGACACTTCCACTGTTCATGAGGAGGGGTCCAAAAAAGGCCATGTTGACAATTTGGTGAAACAATTGCAAAACATGACTACGTTATGAGCGTGAGCTGTGCAGTTTCTACACACACTTCTAACATCGCTAATTTTTAATATTTTCACTTCACATTTTTAACATAGTCATTTTTGTACACCTCCTTCACAACTGTACAGCTGTCATTTTCCACAACCTGCCTGAACTGTGTTTTCGCACCTGTGGCGCAGAATAGCACGTTTGGTCTGCACAATCACCTTTTGGGACAGTTTAACAAAATGACACTGGCACTGTTCATGAGGAGGGGTACAAAAAGGACATGTTGAAAATCAGGTGCACCACCTCCAACATATGGTCAAGTTACACCTGGGCGTTGAATAATTTCTACGCACATGTGTAACTTTCGTCACTGGGTAGCGCTTCACAGCCCTATCGGCTCTGGCCAGAGTTTGTTTCCATAGGGAAACCTCTTCATAATTTGTCAAGTGGCTGTCTACAACCGAATTATTGCACTGAGTTTTTCTGACAACCCACCTTCATACTGATTTGCACTACTTCTATCATGCAGCTTGAAAGTGAAATAGCTGCATTTTATACTTTCAGCTATATGGAGCTCAGGCTGTGACCTGCTGTATGGAGTGTGAGATGAGGCTTCAATGTAAGGTGTTGTCCTGAATTTTGAACAAGTTCTTGTTGCCCCTACCTCAGTTTCCCCAGAGTCAGAATCAATAGTCGCCAAATAGTGGCCAGCAAGCCAACACCACCTTCTCTGCTCTCCTCTCTGCAGCAACATCAACATTAGTGCCAAGGCTCTCCAACTACAGCCTACTTTCTATTTTTGCACTGCCACAGTACAGCAAATTGATTGAAACTGGGATGATGAAGCAAGTAAGGGATACAACAGCGTTCCGTGGCTATGGTGTATGACCAATAAATGCACAGAAACAGAAAAATGTCTATCAATACTTGTGTGTTTAAAAAATGTAGCCTAGCAATTTTGCAAAACAAATCATGGTAATGTGTTTAAATGGGAATTTTACACACACACACACACACACACACACAACTTCAAGATGGTATGCTTTTATAAACTCCTCAAATTTTGTTCTTGGTTTTCATAGCATCCCACCCCTTTGATGTGTGTAAAATTCTTGTTATACACAGCTCCCCATGCTTAAGGCAATATATTAGAAATTAAGAATGTTAAATAATAGGTCTGCTTGCCATCACAGTGGTAGCACTACCACCCACAGCACCGACTACCGCAATTCAGTATCAGAAATGGACCTTGTAGGGTTGGCCTGGGAGGAGGAGACTGAGCATCTACAGGACTGATCATCTTCTCCAGGGATGGAGCGAATCCAGTACCCAGTGTATACCAACCTTTAGCATTGGCTAGAGGGTACAGCAGCCTGGGACCATGCTGCGTTCCCATCATCTCTGGGACTTTTGGAGCTCTGCACATCAGGGGCAGAAATATGCCAGATTGTGTGCTGAGGTCATTGCACTTCTGGCCTCACTTCAGTGAGGGTGGGTGCACAAAGCAAAAACACCTTGGTGTGCCCGCCCATTGGCACAAAGGTAAGATTTCCACCTGTGATGCTGGTGATCTTGGTTCAAATCCAGACTCGGGCCATCAGAAGGTTGGCTGGGTGGGGCAGGATTGAGCAGCCCATGGACTGCTTGCCTCCTCCAGGGTGGTGGGGTGTGTGATTGAGTGTCCAGCTGAAAAGTGTGGACCCCTGGTGGAAGCCAGGGGATCTGTTGCAATTGGCACATGATATATGGGGAGGTGGGATGGACATCGGGTTCATCCCACTGATGTCATTGCACGTCCTGCCTCCTGAGGGGATTAGCATCCACACAAAAAATGCTGCTAGTCCCAGTGCTGATGCCACCTCCTGGTACCATGCCCCCCCAAGTACTCACCTCTAACTGAGACTGTGTCCCACTGGATGGCCCACCCTCATGGCCCCACCCAGTGGGGGTAAGCCTAGGGAGCCTTGCCAGTGATGCAGCTGGAAACCTGGACCTTTCTCTGTGTGGTGGGGTCAACTCAATGGCCACACCTTGGGGGGGTAAGCCAGGGCAAACTGGGGATCAGTTACAGAGGGGTGGTGGGTTCAGGAGGTAGGGCCGATAATATAGGACAGGTGATTCAAAAAGGAAAAAAAAAAAACACCTTGGTGTGAGCACCATGATGCCAGGGATCCCAGCAAGTGCCAGCACCTAGCGGATATGGGTGGTCATCCCCCGGCAGTGACAGAAACCAAAAGTACATGCATAAAGAAACAAGAAAAAGAATAATGTTTAGTAATGTACTCAGAGGAGTTAGCTAATAGTCAGTTACCCCCTAGTGATAATATGGCAGTGAGGTTCATGCAGTACCAAATATGCCCCTAGGTAAAATTATTAGACTGCTAATGTAACACCATGCCGTAAACATTCATGACCTTTGTAATCAATAAATTAAAAATATTCATATTAGTTTTTATTCTTCATATTGCAGTTAGCGACACAGATATCAGAGCATCAGCTGCGATCTGTCATGCTGGATGCATGAGCATCATCTCTGTTTGTTGTCAGACAGGTTGCTATGGCATCAGTAGTGTCCTGTGTGCTTTGTTACACATATGCCAATAACACAGCTCTATAACTTGATTAAAAAAAGACAGGTATAAAACCTCTATCTGGCTAAACATGCATTTGTGTATCCCATGCCGTCTGCCTGCAGAGCACAAGGATCCCTGTCAACCAGTAGTATGTACAGGTTAGATGAGTTGCTGCACCCTTGGCTATGAAAGTCTGTATTGCTAAGTTGTTTCAACATTAAACTGATGAGTTTTGCCCTGGATTAAAATAGCTGAAAGGTTCTTTAGTCTGTTTACACAAATAATTTCTAAAAATTTGTATTGCTTTGAAGACTACAGTTTTGTTAAAGTGCACGTTTTTGAAAATATGTGCAACAACCATACTGTGTTGTGTAATACAAACATAAAAAATACTTCATGTGTGCAACTTCAAACATGTTTTCTCATGAAATGAACAGACAGCACATTACAGAAGACTGACTGTAGTAAAGATAATTTTACTGATATCACTGCAACCAGTTAATAGTAAGCTTCTTTTTACAGATGTGTAATTTTCATTAAAACTTTAAAAGCAGATGGTCATGTTGCAAAACACCTCAGTACAGCATCGACAAAGTTCAACATTTTACTGAGCTTGACTATTTACTGATACTATGCCAAGAAGGCAAGCTGCAAAATTAAAAGTTCAGATTAATACACAGGTTCATGAATGAAATATATTTTAGCTGCCTTCTGTCAGAGACCAGTAATCTCTCCTTTTAGCTGCCACACCCCACCCCTCTCCTTCTCCTGCCTCTTTCACACTGGGTGTTCTGCCACCATGTCTCCTCAGCCTGTCATCCATATGGCAGGATCCAAGATATTAGCTGAGGCCCTACTGATTTGTGGTTCTGGGTGGCCATTGTCAGATGCCTTTGTCTATTCCTCTGTCTTCCGTTCTTCACCCATCAGCTCTGTGGTTCCCCAGCCTCCCTTCTGCCACTAGCCTCCCTCCCTTCCCCCTCCTTTTTTCTCCTTCCATCCCTGGGTTGCAGACACTTACTGATGTCTTCACTACAGTTTATGCTGTGTTGATAAATATATTGATCTGCACAATTTGTAAGCTTGAAAAATGATCTGAGCTGTGCCAGCTGGGGTTCAATTCAAGGAAGTGCAAAATAATGCACCTAGGTAGACGGATCCCTGGTGATAGCTACAGGATGGGGAAGGTGCTGGCAATTACCAGGGAAGAAAGGGACCTGGGGTTATCATTTCAGAAGACCTTAAGGTGTCCAAGCAGAGTACGAAAGCTGCATGGAGAGGCAGTGGCATGCTAGGGTGCATAGGTCCAGTATGCGATCTTTTCAACCGTTTATTTCTCACTGGTACTGTTTCTGACAAATGGAAAGTGGCTGTAGTTGTTCCTGTACACAAGGGTGGACCAAATTCCATTGTTGATAACTTCTGACCCATTTCCCTCCTCTGTCCCTTAGCAAAAATACAAGAGCGAATTGTGTATAATCACCTCCAGGACTACCTGGAACTCCATGACCTGTTACCCCCTTATCAGCATGGTTTCAGGAGGAACCACAGTACCCTTATGGCACTGATAAGGGTGACCGCTGACATCTTCCACATGATGGCCCATGGGTCTATCACAGGAGCCATCTTTGTTGACCTAACAAAAGCATTTGGCCTGGTGAACCATAGTCTTCTGCTCCAGCAGCCTCAGGTCCTCGGTTTTGACATTAGTGCCATATCCTGGATCAATAGTTACCTGTCTTGCTGTTTCTAAAGTGTAAAATGGGCTGGCTCTGTCTTAAATCCAAAACCCATAATTCATGGTGTTCCTCAAGGCTCCATTCTGGGCCCTTTGCTATTCTCGTTATTCATTAATGACCTACCTAACTTCTGTGGAGGGGCAACAGTACACTTACATGCAGATGATGCAATCATCTATTGCTCCTCTCCGGATGCTGACTAGGTAAACCACGTGCTGGCTTCCAACTTCTCAGCCCTCCAGGATTGGTTCTGGGGTAGATAACTTGTCCTGAATACAAAAAAACAAAATGTATGATATTTTCCCACCTACCCTCCTCCAGCGCACTCTCTCGCACCTCTCTATCACCTCCCTCTCTGGTGATATTCTTGAAAATGTCCACTCCTTTAAATATCTGGGTATTACTCTGGATTCATCTCTATCTCTTAAAATGCACGTGTAACACCCCTGCAAATGGGGGTTCCCAAAAGTCTTCCAGGAGCTTGCCTGAATGCTCCAAGTCTAAGCAGTGTTCGGCGTTTAAGCTGTTTAAATGTGGTTCTAAGTGAGTGCTATTTGAGCTTCCACGTACTATCTCTTTAAGAGCTGTCTGCTTGCAGACTTAATTAGTTTGTATGGGGGGACTGTGTATTTAATGCTCGAATCCCGCCCGAGCTGCTGTCAATTCGCTCCATTTCTGCTGTCGCTACATGTGCAGAGGGAGCCTTGTTGAAAGATATAACTATTTGCCAGAAATCATTGGAGTGACTGAGAAAATGTAGTTTGTCTAACCTGTCTTCATTTCAGCACAAACTGTTTCAGTGTAGCTCTTTCATTTCGGTCCTGAACTGCTGAAATGGACCAATCAATGGGAAGGGGTTCCTTAAAATGGAGTCTGTAGACGAATTGGAACTTGGACTGTCAATTTTGAGCCAGCCACAAGGGGATTGTATGGGCAGTGACTCTGGAAAATGTAGTTTTGACCGTGGCGCCTTTTTTCACCAACAGAGGGAGTCTGATTGTGAGTGACAGCAGAACCAGCCAACAGAATGGTGTGGAGCTAAAGGAAATGCCCTGCGCTATGACTTGAAAGATCAGATCAGTTGTGACAGTGAAGAGAGAGGGAGTTCTGTTCTTCTGCGGTGTATAGTTTCGAGCGGGAAGTGCGTGTGAGGCCCTAAAGTTCGGCCTGCAGCTGTTGTAAGTGTCAGTTCAGACTGAATCCAATTTGTGAGGAGAAAGAAGGAAGTCTAAAGAGTGGAAACCAGGCTCACTCTGTAGAAGACTGGAGAAATTGCTGAATCGCGCTCGGTCTGTCAGGAACTGAAGCTACTGTGTGTGCTCCCAGGTATTTTGCAGTAATTGCGATCGGGATCTAGGAGCAGCCTGCCTGGTATAGTACTTTCCTTTTACATATGAATGTGCATAGTGTTTGTGAGGAATCGCTATTTCCAGTCCCCTGTGCTGTGTGCTGTGTGTTGAAGCTGGAAGTAAACCCCAGCTTCTCTCTGACTAAATCCGTTTGCTATCTACTGCAGTGGTGTCCAGTCACAAGGATCTTGTCTCCATGCCCTGTTGTTCTGGCAACCCAGAAGAACATCCACCATCCGGTTCTCAGCTTGGGTATTGTGAGTACAAATCAGGGTATTCCCCTGCAGCCTGTTTTCAATTACAAGTGTGTCATCTAATTATTGTTGTTTCACTTCTTCATGGACTGAGCCATCCAGCTCCGGATTACAATTGGGTGTTGTGCATATATTTTCTTCTACAGGGCCCTGTCTATCTGTACCTGCCGGCCAACCCCAGGCAACGGACCTGGCTAGCCCCCAACCTGGATACCCAGAGTGTGACTTTTCAGACCCTGTATGTGTGCACAGTACTGTGATTTAATTCTGCCAATTAACCTGATTGCCCCCTCCCATGTTATTGTCCCCTAAACAAATCAGATTTGTTGTTGTTATACTATATACTGCCTGTGGTGTTGGTACTTATGGAAACAGTATTGTATTTTGCTGTGTATGTTGTTTAACCTTATTTTACAGGGGTCCTCAGAGACATGCTGCAGAATCAGTCTCAAGGGCAAGTGGTACTTTATGAGTGAACAGTGTGTATACATGGGGTGTTGGGGCTGTAACTCCTGTGTACTGTGTGAGCCACTAGAGGGAATAAAAGGGGGTCTCAGTGTCCCAGAGGGCTGTGATCAAGCTAGTCTAACCACTACAAACCCTGACCTTTGGGTGGAGGCACCCACCATAGAACCTAGGCTCCTCAACCTGTCAGTAGACAAGCAAGCAGGAGTAGTAGCCCTTGGGACAATGCCACCTGGGGGTTATGCATGCCTCCAATGTCTTGAAATTGCTGAACCAGCACCTAGGCCTGCTCTACAGGATACGTCCTCTTCTATCCTCTGGTTCCTGCCTCAAGATTGCCACATCGTCTCTTATACCTCTCCTAACCTATGGTGCACCCTTGCTGGTCTCTCTGCCTCCCTTGACCCTGTCTAAACTCTCCAAGGCCTATCATAGGGTGGGTAGGTTCACTCTGGGGGTTAGCTCCCATCAGCATCACTGTACTGTCCTCTCCACACTAGGATGGCTACCCTATGCATCTAAGTTAAGGTACCACTCCCTTAGCCTCCTGTTTAAACTGGTGCACACATTTTCCCCTCCCTGCCTCAGTGAGTTTGTACAACTGAGGCCAGCTCCTCATTCCCTCAGATCTGCCTCACTCCCCCTACTAACTAAGCCCCATATGCGTCTTGCCACTGCACGTAAGTCTTTCTCCTTTGATGTGATTTCTGATTGGAACTCCCTTCCACAATCTGTTCTATCCTGATCCTCTCTCCCAGCATTCCAAGCCTCCTTGTATGCCTCACTCTCAGCCTCGATGAGCTGTTCCTGTCTCACCTGATATCTCTTTTCCTACACCAGCCTCCTTTTCCTTGGGTTGCAGCTTCAGGAGTGAGATTGTCCTGTATGGATACTATGTCTGTCAGGCATAATTTGTGTATATGTAAATACCAGCCTGTACTTGGTATAAAATGTGTTGTGTTCATAAAGTTTAACCTTCCTGCTAGCTAGCCGCAGCAAGCTGATACTTTTACTCTGTACCATACTGTCTGTAAGGTTTTGCAGCTGTTGTATATAATGCTTATATTTGATATTGCCTTGCCTGTGCTTTGTATCATATGTTTCTGTACCCTGTTCTGCGTATTTAACAGCATCCTTGCTTCTGTACCTTGTATAACTTATATCTATTCTTGTACTGCTTTGTTCTCTACCCCTCCCAGGTCGACCTTGAAAAAGGGACTGCAATTGTCTCCAGTCCTTCAGATAACTCTAATCTGGACATATTTTACTTCCATAAATTAGCAAACAACGTCCAAAAATGTAGTCTGTGGAGTCATTGACGTCCACTGGCATTCCCCTTGTTTAAGGCTGACATCTGTTTTTTATTGTGTGGACGTCTTATGTTATTGTATGCCATGCTGGGAGCCCACCCCAATGTGGCAAAAGTCTCTTTTACCAACGGGGGTGCCCAATCCCCCGTCGGCTTCACTGCCCCCAGAAAAAAAATCCATATGCCACACTGGGAGCCCACCCCAGCATGGCAAAAGTCTTGTTTGCCGTCGGGGGTGTCAAATCCCCCCTCAGCTTCACTGGCCCCCCAAACTGCCTGGTGCCACTCTGGGAGCCTACCCCAGCATAGCAAAAGTCCTCCATTTTCTTTCAAAAAAAGACCTGAAAGAAAAAAACTTTCCCTGGCTGATTCTCTTGCCCGGTGCCCCCCCCCAACCCATGCCCACCCTCTGCATACCCCACTCTCCACATCCCCACTCACCCCATACTTACCTCTGGAGCCCAGTGAGACAATCTTCAGTGGACCGGGAACACATCTGCACTCTTCAAAGCTGACCGCGAACTGAAAAAATGACAGTAAGCTGTATAATGGCATTAATGGATTTTTTTTTCAACTTTGGTGCATATCTCAGCCAGTTTTGGGAATTTTTTCACCAAATTTTCAACATGGGATTTTCGGGGCCCCACCTCATGAACTGTGACACTGTCATATTTTTATTCGGTCCCGAAAGCTGATTTAGCAGTCACTGTCATGCGGAACCACCTTTTGGGACAGGTAATGAAATAATAGTGCAACGGTTTATGAGTGAGCCCCAAAATACCCTATGTTAAAATTTGGAGAAAAATTTCAAATGACAGTTTTATTTAGCTGCAGTACATTGCGCAGTTCCTACGCACACTCGTAACTTTGAGCATTTTTAATATTTTCGCTCCAGATTTTCAGCAATGCCATTTTACCACACTTCCTTATGAACAGTACAGCTGTCATTTTTCACATCTCACCTGAAATCTGTTTTTGCACGTGTAGCCCACAATGGGGTGGTCGGTGTGCGAAATCAATGTGCGGAACAGATTAAGAAAATCACAGTGACACTGTTCATGAGCAGAGGTCTTACACTGGCTATGTTGAAAATTTGGTGAAAAAATTTCCCAAAATGACTGTTTTATGAGCGTGCGTTACGCAGTTACTATGCACTCTCGTAACTTCGAGCATTTTTAATATTTTCACTCCAGATTTTCAGCATTGCCATTTTACCACACCTCCTTATGAACAGTACAACTGTTATTTTTCACATCTCACCTGAAATCTGTTTTTGCACATGTAGTGCACAGTGGCATGGTCAATGTGCAAAATCAATGTTCAGGACAGATTAAGAAAATCACAGTGACACTGTTCATGAGCAGAGGTCTTAAACTGGCTATGTTGAAAATTTGGTGACAAAAGTCCATAGAATGACTGTTTTATGAGTGTGCATTGTGTCAGATATGGCAAAAATTAAAGGTAAAATTAAGGGTAACTGTTCCCCAGGGATGTCCACAGAGTACTGCATCCTTCACAAAGTGCAGTTATGTCTTTAGTGATACCCTCTAAACTAATTCTAAAGGGTGCCATTAAAGAGTTCCTGACAGTGCTGGGGTGGGGATGAGGGGGCAGTGATTAGAAGAAGCACATGTGGCCACATGGAGGAATAGGGCTAGGGATGGGGATCCTCTGGACACCAGGGACCTTTAACTGGCTGGGGGTAGGAAGTGGGCCACTGGACACCAGGCAGGGACCTTTACTTGGGCTGTGGTTAGGGAGGGGGCCAGTGGAGACCTGGCACCTTTACCGGGGCTTGGGCTACAGATTGTATTCACAGGACATCATGTATCATGGGAGAGCAGTGGATGTGGCCTTTCTGGACTTCAGTAAGCCTTTCAACACAATACCACACAAGATGCTAGTTAAGAAAGTAAGCAGCTAGCATGGGTGTGTGGTAGAAAGTGGTAAGCTGGGTAACTAACTGGATAAATATGAGGCAGAGGGTGGTGGTAAATGACAGTGCACTCAGGGTACAGGAAAGTAACTAGTGTGTGGTACCACAAAGATCAATGCTGGGACTGGTCCTCGCCAATGTCTTCATAAGTAACATTGCTGAGGAGCTAGAGAGGAAGATGTGTTTCTTTGTAGATACAAAAATCTGCAACAGGATGGACACTCGGGAAGGCGTGGAACTTATGCACAGGGGCCCAGATAGTCAAAAGGGTTGCGCATGGCACAACAGTGTTGCATCATGCGCAACCCACTGATGCGCCCCGGCGCGATATTCAAACGGGAGAAGTGTGCAGCACAAATCCTGATGCTCTGGAGCACATCAGTAATGTATGAGATGCAGGTGGGGGGGGTCTGCCCATGCATACCCTGCACAGCCCGATATTCAGCCCGGGATGTGCAGAGCCATGCATGCACAACCCCTACCTATGCCAGCACAAAGTTGATCCAAAAAAAAAAAGGAACAACTGATGGCCACCCACAAGTGAGCTGCCACATTGCAGGGCACAATACGGCAGCTGCCACCTAAGGGTGGCCACCGGAGCGCCGTCTGCACCTGGCAGCACCCCCCCATGCCCAATCATGGGCATTTGTAAAACCAAAAGAAGACATTTGTCCAATATCCCTGGTGGTCCAGTGGACCGCTGTCTGCCTGATCTCGGGTATTTGTAAAATAAATAACACCCCTGTCCAATATCCCTGGTGGTCCAGTGGACCACTGACTGCCCGATTGCGGGCATTTGTAAAATAAATAACACCCCTGTCCTATATCCCTAGTGGTCCAGTGGACCACTGGCTGCCCGATCGCGGGCATTTGTAAAATAAATAAAACTCCTGTCCAATATCCCTGGTGGTCCAGTGGACCGCTGACTGCCCGATCGTGGGCATTTGTAAAATAAATAACACCCTTCTCCAATATCCCTGGTGGTCCAGTTGACTGCTGACTGCTCAATCGCGTGCATTTGTAAAATAAATAACACCCCTGTCCAATATCCCTGGTGGTCCAGTGGACCGCTGTCTGCCCGATCACGAGCATTTGTAAAATAAATATGCACCTGCATGCAAATGGGGCCATAATGACATGCAAATGGCCCCATTTGTATGACAAGTTTTGAATATCGCGGTTGCTGTGCATAGTGCAATGGAACTTGCACTAGCGCATCCCCATGCTCCACTCTGGCCACTTGCGCTGGCACAGTGTCACTGCACCATGCATACTGCTGGTGGCCAGGGTGCAATATTCAATGATGCTGTGCCATGGCGCAGCTCTGTTGAATATCGCCCAGTCCACACCCCTGCACAGCCAAGTTGTGCTGCACCCAAGCTTTGCGCCACAGCCTGGCGCAGTTTGAATATCTGGGCCAGGAAATGTAAATGGTCATCAGAATAGGGGACAAGAGCAAGACAGGATTATTTCTAAAAGAAGCAGCAGAGCCCAATTAGAGCAAGGGGCAGGAACCTGAAAGGAAATACTGCACATTGTATACAGTGTATATGTACAAAGGCTACAAATGTTAGTGTAGCATGGATTACAGTGAGGTATTCAGAAGGCCAATGAGTTGACTTCAAAAACTATAGGACTTGGAGTATTGTGACTGCCAAAATTTGTTGACTGGAATTATTTTGACTTCCAAAAAATTGACAGCTGGAGTATTTTGACTCCAGTAAAACTGAAATAACTTCCAATTTTCAACCCATGGAAGTATTTGACTTCCACTCAAAAAAAATTATCTGGAGCCCTGATTGTCTCAGTGGACTTCCCCGGTCACCAAAATTCAAATAAATAAGTAAATAGGCAGAGAAATCACTAGCAGATGGCAGGAGGCAGTGATGCCATTGTGCAAAATACTAGTGAGGTCTCACCTACAGTACTGATGTGTGCAATTCTGGAGGCCACATTGTCAGAAGTATATAGACAGGGTGGAGGTGGTCCAGAGAAGGGCGACTAAAAATGGTACAGGGATTGCACCAGAAAACATATGAGGAGAGATTAAAAGACCTCAGTATGTACTCACTTGAGAAAAAAAGGGAGAGGGGGAACATGATGGAAATATTTAAATACCTCTTGATCATAAAGAAGGTGCAAGAGGGAGACATCTTCCAATATAGAAGGAGTGCAAGAAAGAATGGGCATGACATGAAATTGGAAGGGGGTAGGTTAAGGGGGAATGTGAGGCAGTTTTTCATCACAAAGAGGGTGGTGGATGCATGGAATGGTCTGCCACAGGAGGTGCTGGGAACAAGCATTGTGGAACTAGAATCCTGCCACTTCAAGGAGGGGTTTCAACCAGAGGACTCAGGTGTGGTGAGAAGAGCACAGCTGAATGCCTATCTAGGCCTACAAGTGGGCTGGTGTTCCTCCTGCTGAACTTTAAAGAGCAGGTTCTTATTTCTGCAGTCCCCCTCCAAACATGTGAGGAAGCTTACCTGTCCACAAATGGATTGTAACATACAGTTTAATTTATTTCCCTCTGTGTTTACAGAAATAAATGTAAGCCCCCCAAAATGGGCTTACCTGCTGGGACAAAGAGAAAAAGCAAGAGAGGAGGAGGACCGCCTGCTGGAAGGGAGGGTCTGGCTACTCCTCCCCCATGGCAGGAAGAAAATAGGAGTGGAGAAAGGCAGAGCTGGTGAGGGAGAGAGAGGAAGATTTTTTTCCCAGAGGGGACTGGGGGCTAAGGGACTGGACTAGAAGGAACAATTAAAGTGAGCCTCTGGCTTTGGGGACTGCTCCACACAAGGGCACTTGAATTCCAGCCAGGGGAGAGCCCTGCAAGCTGAGTGGCCACTAGACCAGGCCTGGCTGAGGAGAAGCTGATCCACCCTGTGTCTTCAGCGTGAATCCACTGCTGCTGTAGAAACCAGAGAGACAGAAGAATGAACAGAGCTGCCTGGTGAATACTGTACACAAAGGCCCTCAGGCGAAGCTGGAAAGGCTAGGCAGGTGAAGAACAGTGCCTCCTCCACCCTCCATGCATATTCTTGAATCAGGGAGACTATCATCCTCCTAGGGAAGCCGTGAGTACCCTGAGCTGCAGCTCTAGGGATTCTTTGTTTGCATCAGCTAGAAGTGTTGGGGAAGAGTCCCACCCCCAATGACAGACTGATTTTCCTTGAACCTGTGTTGCTCTGCAAGGGCCCCAACAAGAGACTGCAGGCCTGCAACTGAGAACGGTAAGTTAACCACCATCTGGGATTGTTCTGGGTGCACCCAGGGGAGGTGGGAGAGCTCATACTGGGTTGTGTGCTTGATTTTGTGGAGGCTCGAGGGAGTAGCCCTCACTTCTTCTTAGATCATTTTAAATAAAGAGGGATTATTGTTTGCCATCTTACATAAGTGTTTGTGATTTGTGCTTTGTTATCGTTGTTGCTGGGTGGGAGTGTTGATCTAACTGTGCCAGAGGGGTCAGTCACTAAGGGGATATATCATTGTTCCTGGGGGGTGGTAACCTGTCTTGCCCACAGGAGGCCATACCATTGCCCCAGGTGGAAGCACCAAGTCACCATTGGTGATCCAGCCAGCCCTGTTGGGGAAGTATGTTGAGGACCCCGAGGGATCTGGGGCAGCCCAGGTGAGTGAGACAAAAGGGGCTGTTACATAAATTATGGTAATATGCTACTGTACATGGAGATCTCATTCAAATTGGTCTTACTTCCTTACCTGGAGGCACCCCCATGCCACAATACCATGTTTTATTATATCACTAAACGGAGAGTGTGGGATTGAGCTCCATAGACTATAACAATGCAGTTTTTAAAGGGTTTTCTTTCTTGCACTTTTGACTGCCCATTTTGGGAAATGAAAGCAACCACTCAACTAACAACTTTTTACTTGACCAGTTGCCTTCATTTGTCACAACTGGCACTCAAAAGTATGAAAAAAAGTTTTGACAAATGGACCTAGTTATATTCAGTAGAACTCAGCCCCGCGATCTTCGTTTAAAGAAGTCACAAAATGTAATGGCGTGGGGGTGTGTCTCAAAAGAAGGAAGTAAGACCATTTTGGCTGTGATCTCCCACCTGGGGACAAATTACATGGTGATATATGGGGTGGAGTTAGACAAAATCCAGGAGGATTTCAAGAAGCTGGTGGGGGAGCCTGAAGCAGGTAGCGCACTTCGTCTCCTTCTCAGAGATACTACGTGTTCACAGCAGGAAGGAGGCTAGGACACTCCGCATTCAGAAACTCAATTCCTGGTTGAAGGAATGGTGTGGAATGGAGGGGGTGGCTTCATGTGGGACTGGAGCCCCACCTGGATTGATATGAGCCTGAATAAAGATGTTGGCCTTTAAACTGGCCAAAGAGGAAGAGCCAGAAGGGTCAGAAGACTTAGTATCACCCCCTGGTAGGCACAGGCAGGAAAATAAACTGACAGCACAAACAACAGAAGTTGCTGGGGGGGGGGCAAAGTATCAGGACCACTCAAGAAGGAGAACTGGGGTGGGGGAAAGCAGCAGATATGCATTAAAAGAGTCAGGTGAAGTAATCTAGGTTGCAAGACATAGAAGGCCGGGGTGACTAATGCCTGGAAAATAAATTCCCTGTCTGTAGACATTGATAGGAGAGGCAGTCATGGACATAGCAGCAATAACTGAAACCTGGTACACTGCAAATCATGGCTGGGACATAAATGTACCAGGTTATGCTCTGTTTAGGAGGGATGGTGGGTTAAAAAAGGTTGTGGAGTTGCCCTGTATGTCAGAGATGTGATAAAAGCAACACAGTTGCAGGGTAGGCAGGGGGATGCCAAGGCACTGTGGGTCACCCTTGAACCTGGTAATGGTGTGGCAATATGCACAGGGGTGATATACAGGCCTCCAGCACAGAGGGATGAAGTAGACAGTGAGCTAGTGGATGAAATAAACAAGATGGCAACAAAAGGTGGAATTCTGCTAGTGGGGGATTTCAATATGCGTGATGTGGATTGGATCACCCAGACAGCTGCTTCAGCAAGAAGCAGAAGCATCCTTGATTCTCTACAGGGGGCTGGTCTCACGCAGCTGGTGCTTGATCCCACCAGAGACAGGGCAATTCTGGACCTGGCACTGACCAACTGGGACAGAATTGCAAAAGTCTGGGTAGAAGGAAAACTGCGGGCCATCGATCACAACACAGTGTGGTTTAACATGGGGATGAGGACTCAGTCATGTCACATAAAGGCGAAGGTTTTAGATTTCAGGAGGGCAGACTTTACTGAAATGGGGAGATGAATTAGGCAAGCCCTAAGAAAGGGTGAGGTCGGGGGGGGGATTGAGGATCAGTGGGGCAGACTTAAAGGAGCCATATTGGAAGTGACAACTCAATGCATCAGGTTGGTGTCCAAGGGAAAGAAAAGAAGGAAGCCATTATGGTTCTCATAAGAGGTGGCAGACAAGTTCAAAGCTAAAAGGATAAGTGTCAGGAAATATAAAGGGACCCAAATAGAGGAAGACAGGGAGGAGTACCTGGAGTGTCTGATGGAAGCAGGGAACTCTGTTGGGAATGCAAAGGTGTGGACTGAGGAGGAATTAGCAAATACAGTGAAAAGAGGGGACAAGACATTCTATAGGTACATCAGTGAAAGAAAAAAAATGGGAGGATTGTTAAGGCTAAAAGGGGACAAAGTGAGTGTAAGGAGGGAGACCTAGACAAGTACTGAATAAATACTCAGTCAGTGGTGCTTTAGACAACTACAAAACTATTACAAACCAAAAGTGGGGTGCTCACCATCTCAATAAAAATGAATACCACACCAGGTATGACAGCTTCATTGTATTTCAGTAAATGACAATCGCATAAAACGTGGACTCCCAAACATTGTGCCCACCTGACACATTTCTGATAATGATTTCTTGATCCAGTGAGTTGCAATTGTCACTTGATATGTCATTGTGTATTAACTATTTATTGTGATTTGTGACTGTCTTGCCATCTTACCCTTTGATAAAGGTACTTTGTTTGGACAGATGGGCACAATGTTTGGGTTTCTACATCTTATGTGACTGTCATTTCTTAAAAGGCAATGCAGCTTGACATATGTGGCCTGGTGTCCATTTTTACTCTGCCACTGATTGGCAGACTTTTTCTATTGTAATAGATATGTTTATATCTTTAAATCTACATATACTTATGTGTTGTGTGTATAATTGGTTAAGGGACAGGAGGCACATGGTAGTTGTAAAGGGTAACCACTCAAGCAATAGAACAGTGACTACTGAGGTTTCACAGGGTCCGGTGCTATGACTGATCTGCTTCAATGTCTTCATAAGCGACACTGCAAAGGAGTTTGTTGGTAAGGTGTGTGACACTTGGACAGCTGGTTCTGATCACTGTATCATTTTTTTGTAATATAAAAATGTGTATGGACTGTCTCTCATGAGAAATGCTGAAACAGCATGTGAGTATGACACACACACACACACACACACACACACAGGTTTTAGATACAAGGTGTTACCTGGAAGGCCAGAAGCTAATTACAGAGTAGAACAAGCCTTGATCAAGGATCTCCTATTTATCTGAGTTAATTATAGCTGTAGTTGCTAAGATGGATATCATAAACTTTTATAACGGTTAGAGGAAGAAGAGTAGGTTATGACGTTTTAGTGGGTAGTCATAAAAGATGCTTTGATGTCCTGGGAAGGGGAAGCAGATCAAAAGATCAAAGAAATGTCATTTGAAAAAGAAAATGAGTTGTGCTGAGATCACAGAATATTAATTTACCTTCTGGGAAAAAGACATCCTGTTTTTGCATAGATATATATTTTTTATACAGTATATTCTGACAGGGAGGAGCTAGGTGACCTCAAGCAAAGAGGTGGGCAAAGCCAGCTTTTAAGCAATATTCTGTTCTCCTTCAGAGAACACACTTTTATCTAGACTTTGACAAAGAAACATATTTGAGCACTTTAAGCAGGTATTTAGAGAGATCGACAAATCTAAGTACTGTAGTAGGAATTGCACTGTTAAAACCTTGTTCTTTTAAAAAGATGTGTATGTTCTTCTGATATTGGTTCTGTATTTTATGTTTTACATATTTTTTATCTAGTTTAGAAAAACCCTATTTTTAGAGCCTACTTGGTCTGTCTTTGAATTTCTTTCTTTTGCAAGGGGAGTACATATGGTTAAAGCAGACACTGTACATAAGCTTGAATGGTGATACCAAACTTGAAAAAGGTAAGCATTTTAATCTGAAGTCTTCATTAAAGTTTTTAAGGGTTCATTTCTGTACACCTGGTTAGGTGCCCATAGGCAAAGATATCTGGCCCCCCGAAGATAAATTTATCTGAGCCTGTGCATTGGGTACTCTAGCAAGGGGTTCCCAGTTTGAATCCCACCAGAACTGAGACCAAAGGTTGATCCAAACCCACAAAACAGACTGGAGGGTTACCCTGTTTCTGTTAACTGTTCACAAGACCTGTGCTTGGAGGTTGACACTTTGAGAGTAGAGGGCTGACCTACTGAGTGGGTTTGTGACAGATTGGTTGGCAGTGGTGGCATAATTTTGGCATTACAAGCTTTTATTGTTTAGCGTGTCAGCTTGAGACCATCAGCACACTTGCAAAGAAAGAAAAAAAAAGGCAGAGTTTTATTTTAAAAAGAAACAGAACTATATCACTTGGCATACAGTCAAGTTCCTACCCATTTTATTTTTTGTCCTAAAGTGCAAGTCAGAGTAGCCGTAGTTAGGAAAGATGACTTCTAACTACAGCAGGCACACTGTAGACTACTTAAGGCAGTTGTGTGGGGACAGAGGAATCCCGTTTGAGGTGAAAGCCAGCAAGCAGAACCTCATAGATGCCCTGATGTTAGCAGATACCCAGAGCAGCGAGTCTCGGACCATGACTGAAAAGGACCAGACCTTGAGTGTGGCAGGGCTAGTGGCCAGTGCAGTGTCCAGATCCGATGAGGAGGGCAACAAGGCCACTGTCAGTGAAGGGCCACAGCAGCAGGGGAAGGTCACCAGTATCCTGGATCCAGAAGTACTCAGGCTGCAAACTGAGTTGTGCAGGATGGAGCTGGAGTTCCAGAGAGAGAGGGACCATGAACAAAGGGAGGCAGAGCGAGAAAGCCATGAGGCAGAGTGAGAACGCCATGAGGCAGAGTGAGAACAGAGAGATGCAGACCATGAGGAGTGTGATCACCAGCGAGCTGCAGAGGAGAAGAGAGAATGAGAATGCTGAGACACAGACCGTGTGGAGCAGGAGTGCCAGAGGCAACACGAACTGGAGAAGCTACAACTCCGACCAGCGGCATCAGAGCAGGTAAGTGGCTTGGGTTTAACTCGGACTACAGGACTGGGTTACCAATTGAATTCCAAATTAATAGCCGAATTTAAAGAGAAGGAGGATATGGATGCCTTTTTAAATTCTTTTGAAAAAGTTTGTATTCAGGCTAAAATTCCCAGAGAGTCCTGAAGCTTCCAGCTATCCCCGCTAGTTATCGGGAAAGCTTGAGATGCATTGAGTCAAATGGACAATGAGGACAGTGATGTTTACAGCAAACTTAAAGCTGCACTGTTAAAGAAATTTGAATTAACTGCTGAATCATACAGAGCTAAATTCCATAAGCTCAGGAGAAGCACTGACATGAACTATGAGGAGCTAGCCATGAAACATCATCAGTTTTTAAAACGTTGGTGGGAAGGAATTGAGGCAAACTCTTTTGATAACATTGAAAATGTGATTTTGTTGGAACAGTTTTATTGGGCATGCCCAGCAGAGCTAAAAACCTGGCTGGAGGACCAAGATCCCAAAATAGTGCAAGAGGCTGCTGAACTCTTGGACCACTATGCCAAGAGCAGACCTGCTCTGAGAGCAAATGGGGTGGGTGTGGCAGTGCAGAAAGGGAAAAGCGCACCTTCTAAAACCCTCACTAGCTCCACCAAAACCAGTTAGACCCAGGTTTCAGAGAAAAAATTTCTTTGAAAAGAGAAGTGAATGTTGGTTATGTAAAGAAACTGGGCATATTGCCAGACAGTGTCCCAAAAAGGTGAGCAATAATACACAACTGGGTGCTAGAAAAGAAGTGGGTTGTTTGTGTGTCCCTGGAAGCATGCCAGTGAACATGAGGGAACACGTGCACCCAGTTATGGTGAATGGTGTACAGATGCAGGGGTTAAGGGACACAAGGGCATCCCTGACCTTGGTAAAGGGGGATCTGGTACAGCCTGGTCAGCTTATACCCAATAAATACATCACTGTACAGGACTTTTCGGGTGGGGAGAAAACATTGCCCCTCAATAGTGTTCTCTTAGACTGGGGTGAAACAGGGGGAACTGTGCAACAGGTGGCTGTAGCCAAAACATTAATAGTGGATGTGATCCTGGGTAACAATCTCCAACAGGGGATGGTATGTGCAGTTACCCATAGCCAAGTGGCAAAGGGAAAATTGCAGTTCCCTGAACCCCAAAGAAGCCATTGTGGAAACCACTGAGAGGCTGGTTCCCTAGCCTTTGTCCCCTGATATGGAGATTAATGAAGAGGGGGTAGAAATTTCCCCAGTAGCAAATAACCACACAGCTACAGAGGGTTACTCTGAAGAGGGAGGGGTGACCCCTTGTCAGAGGGTTGGGATTAACAGTGATCCTGAGTGCCCTGAAATTAATGCTAGGGATCCTAGTTTAGCGACTGAAGGGGACCTGTCCCATGCCTTGGAAATGTGTGAGAGGTTTGCAGCTGCTCAGAGAAGTGATCCTAGTTTAGAGAAGCTGAAGGCTTGGGCAGAGTCTGATGGTGCACAGGGAGGTGACAGCAGACATAAGGTTTATTGGGAAAATGGACTTATGTATATTCAGACTGTGCAGACAGAGGGAGGGGTGCTAGGCAGGCAGCTTATTGTTCCCCAGGGGTATCGTGAGCAGTTGCTCAAGATTGCACATGATATTCCCTTGTCTGGTCATCTGGGAATTGTGTGCACAATGCAGCGGTTGGCCCAGAATTTCTACTGGCCTAACTTCACCCAGCAGGTGAAGGAGTATTGCAGGTCTTGTCACCGGTGCCAAGAAATAGGGAAGGCGGGCAAGAAAACCCACGCCGCCCTGATTCCATTGCTCATAGTGGAGGAGCCATTCCAGAGGGTGAGAATGGATATTGTGGGGCCTTTAAATACCCCCAGCTCCTCAGGGAAGAGATTCATACTGACTGTGGTGGATTATGCTACCCGGAACCCGGAGGCAGTCGCCCTATCCTCACTGAGGACAGACAAAGTGGCACATGCCTTACTTGGGATTTTCTCCCATGTTGGGTTTCCACAGGAGGTAATCACCAATTGAGGGGGTTCCTTCATGTCGGACCTGATGAAATGTTTATGGGAGAAGTGTGGGGTGGTGCAGAGATGCACAACACCATATCACCCACTAGCCAATGGGCTTTTGGAAAGAGTCAATGGTACTCTAAAGTAAATGCTCTGGGCATTTGCTGAACAGCATGGGAGGGACTGGGAGAAATACCTTCCCCACCTGTGGTTTGCATACAGGGAGGTGCCATAAGAGTCAACAGGATTTTCCCCCTTCGAACTCTTATATGGATGCTGGGTATGTGGGCCCCTAGACTTGATCTGGGAGGACTGGGAAGGCAAGCATGCCACCCAGGGAACTCCCATTGTTGATTACGTCCTTAGGTTTAGGGAAAGGCTGAAGGAGCTTATGGGGACAGCACAGAGCAACCTGGCAGCTGCCCAACAGAAACAAAAAGTGTGGTATGACTGCAGAGCCAGAGCTCACTCTTACATGGTGGGTCAGGAAGTCATGGTCTTTATTCTGGTCCAGAAAGACAAGCTGCATGCTGAGTGGGCAGGACCATACAAAGTGGTTAGGAAGGTAAATGACATGAGCTATATTGTGGAGTTACCTGACTGAAGACAGACAGAAAGGATGTACCTTGTCAACATGATGAAGCCATATGCAAATAGGGCTGACATGGTGTTTAAGTGTGTAGTCATGGGGAGGGGACGGACGAAGGAGACCCACTTCTGGACTTGCTGGAAGAAAGTAAGTGGAAGTCCTCTGTGGAGGCAGTTAAATTGTCTCCCCAGCTGACCCCAGACCAGATCCAGAAAGTAAGGGAGGTTTTATCAGACTTTGCCCCATTATTTAGTGCCAAGCCTGAACTAACCCCCTTAGCGACTCACAATGTGGAGACAGGGACACAGACGCCCATATGGCAGACAGCATATCGGGTGTCAGAGGCTGTCCAAAAGGACATTAGGAGGGAAGTGGAGGAGATGCTGAATTTAGGGGTAATCCAGAGATCCCACAGCCCCTGGACCTCACCCGTAGTCCTTGTGCCTAAGCCAGATGGCTCTACTCATTTCTGTGTGGACTATCATGGACTGAATGCAGTCACGAAGTCAGACACCTACCTGATGCCCCGGACAGATGAACTCCTAGACTAGTTGGGAGGGGCGACCTACCTTACGATGACTAACCTGACCAATGCGTATTGGCAGGTAGAGCTGACAGACAGAGCTAGGGAGAAGTTGGCCTTCATCATTCCGATAGGCTTATTTGAGTTTAAAGTAATGCCTTTTGGAATGAAGAATGCCCTGGCCACTTTACAAAGGTTGGTGAACCAGGTGTTAAATAGTGCTGAGGAGTACGCCGTGGCATACCTGAATGACACTGCCATCTTTAGTACCAGCTGGGAGGAACACCTATCCCACCTTAGGGAAGTGCTGGGTAGTATACAGAGGGCCGGGCTCACTGTCAAAGCCGGGAAGTGCCAGATGGCCATGGGAGAAGTGGCATACCTCGGGCATGTGGTAGGCTGGGGACAGCTCCGTTCTAACCAAATAAAGATAGAGGTAATCCAGGCGTGGCCCAGACCAGAAACACAGAAGCAAGTCAGGCATTTTCTAGGGACAGCAGGGTGCTACAGGAAATTTGTACCCAATTACAGTGCCCTGGCTGCTCCCCTATCTGACCTGACAAAGAAAAGGATGCCCAAGAAAATTACATGAGGCCCAGTCTGTGAGGAAACCTTTTCCAAACTAAAGGAGGCACTGTGCAGTGCTTCTGTTTTGACAAGTTCTGACTATAGCAAAACCTTTATAGTTCAGACTGACATCTCAGATGTGGGTATTGGGGCAGTACTGAGTCATTCATCCAGCCAAGGGAGGATCACCCAATAGTCTACCTGAGTAAAAAGTTACTTCCCAGGGAGCAGGCATACTCCATGGTGGAAAAGGAGTGTCTTGCCATAGTGTGGGCCCTAAAGAAATTACAGCCATACTTGTATGGACAGCATTATATGGTACAGACTGACCACAACCCCCTGGTTTGGCTGATGCAGATGGGAAAGAACAATGGTAGATATGACAATATTACATAGGGCTGGAGCTAAAAATCAGAACTCAGATGGGCTGTCTAGGGTCTATGAGGAATGAACTGATTTGGGAAGCTCATCCCATGCAGAGCCCCCAAATTCAGTCTAGGTGGGGAAGAATTGTGACACTTGGACAGCTAGTTCTGATCATTGTATCTTTTTTTTGTAATACAAAAATGTGTATGGACTGTCTCTCAAGAGAAATGCTGAAACAGCATGTGAGTATGACACACACACACAGGTTTTAGATACAAGGTGTTACCTGGAAGGCCAGAAGCAAATTATAGAGTAGAACAGGCCTTGATCAGGGATCTCCTATTTATCTGAATTAATTATAGCTGTAGTTGCTAAGAGGGAGATCATAAACTTTTATAACGGTTAGAGGAGAAGAGCAGGTTATGACGTTTTAGTGGGAAGTCATAAAAGATGCTTTGATGTCCTGGGAAGGGGAAGCAGATCAAAAGATCAAAGAAATGTCATTTGAAAAAGAAAATGAGTTGTGCTGAGATCACAGAATATTAATTTACCTTCTGGGAAAAAGACATCCTGTTTTTGCATAGATATATTTTTTATATATTCTGACAGGGAGGAGCTAGGTGACTTCATGCAAAGAGGTGGGCAAAGCCAGCTTTTAAACAATATTCTGTTTTCCTTCAGAGAACACACTTTTATCTAGACTCTGACAAAGAAACATCTTTGAGCACTTTAAGCAGGTATTTAGAGAGAGAGGAGACCAATCTAAGTACTGTAGTAGGAATTGCACTGTTGAAACCTTGTTCTTTTAAAAGGTTTGTATGTTCTTGTGATATTGGTTCTGTATTTTATGTTTTACATATTTTTTATCTATTTTAGTAAAACTCTATTTTTAGAGCCTACTTGGTCTGTCTTTGAATTTCTTTCTTTTGCAAGAGGAGCATATATGGTTAAAGCAGACACTGTACATAAGCTTGAATGGTGATACCAAACTGGAAAAAGGTAAGTGTTTTAATCTGAGGTCTTTATTAAAGTTTTTAAAGGTTAATTTCTGTACACCTGGTTAGGTGACCGTAGGCAAAGATATCTGGCCCCCCGAAGACAGATTTATCTGAGCCTGTGCTTTGGGTACGCTAGCAAGAATTTCCCAGTTTGAATCCATCAAGAACTGAGACCAAAGGCTGATCTGAACCCACAAAACAGACAGGAGGGTTACCCTGTTTCTGTTAACTGTTCACAAGACTACTCTCAGAGGTTGGCACTTTGGGAGTAGAGGGCTGACCCGCTGAGTGGGTTTGTGACAAGGTGCATCTTTTTGCACGAGATAAAATTCTGCAACAGGGTTGACACTCTGGAAGGGGTAGAAAAAATACAGAGGGATCCAAGGAGACCAGATCAGTGGTCTAGTGGTGGTTGTTGGGTTTCAGTGCCAAAACATGCAAGGTATGCACTTACAGTAGGTCTGCAGAACACATGTGCTGTGCAAAAGAACAACATGGTCGAAGGGGAGCTTACAGTCATCAAGTAAGAAGGAGATATGGGGTTATCATATCTGATGACCTCAAGGTAGCTGGACAGTTGGAAAAAGCAGTAGGAAAAGACTATCAGGTGTGACAAAATAGTGGGAAAAGGCTAGTAGGATGCTGTGGTGCACTGGAAGAATTATTTCTATTGGCAGAAGGGAGGGGTTGTTGTCGATCTGTATTGCTCACTGTTCAGGCTACATCTGGAGTACCTCTACAAGGACACTGAAAGGAAAGAGGTGGTACAGAGTAGGATAACCCCTATGTCTCCTTCTTATTTGGTGACTGTAAGCTCCACTTCCCCCATGTTGTGTTTTTGCACAGCCCGTGGGTTTCCACTTCCTCACATCACAGGAAGGTGCCATTCAAACAACTGACAACCCACTACATGGGGTGTAGGAACCCAAAGCTGACAGAAACATACATTATCAATATATAAGTGCTTCGGGGGGGGGCTAATCATAATGCACAGGTAGCAGATAGTGAGCAGAGGATACAAAAGGAAAACCAAAATGTTTCAGGGGAGTACACTAGTCACAGAGGGAAAGAGGGCAAAACAAACCAGAATAGGAAGATGCAGGGACTGGTGCAGTTCACTGAGTGCACAGCAACAGTCTTTAGGAAAACCTCCTTGGTACTGTGTGGCTGCCCCATTTGCAGGCACCTCTCTGGACTGAGGGCTGAGATTGCCAGTCATTGGGCCAAGCTGGCAGGATATCTGGGAACCTTCACCCACACATAGGCCACAATGTCCACAGCCACTGCCACAATGCCCTCCATGGCAGAGAGCAGGTTGGATTACAGTGGGCTATGGGAGGCTGAGGAAGGGGACAAGTGGCACATCCCCTCTCTGTTCTGGCTAAAGAACTCCTATGATGTTCTGAAGGAGTGGAGGAGTCCAACAAGGGAACACAAGTCTGTGACCAGGGAGGAGGTGAGGGTCTTCCAGAAGGGAGACCCAGTGAGGTGAGAATGAAGACCACAAAGGAATAGGAAGGTACTTCTGATGGGGGAACTCAATTGTCCATGGGATGATTCTGGGCAGAGATAGAAGGGAAGAGAGGGAGGTAAAGTGCCTTCCAGAAGGCACAGCTCAGAGAGCAGGGGAGCTGATCCTGAGGATTGCTAAAACTGTGGCAAAGAGAGGGGGTCTGAAAGTCATTATCCATCTGGGAACAAATGACCTATCCAATGGCAAGGTAAGCATAGCACAGATGCAGTAGGACTTCAGAGAGTTGGGAGGTCATCTGGAGCAGGTAGCAAGCTCTGTGACTTTTTCGGAGGTGCTGTCAGTCCATGGAATGGGTAGGGCTAAGGATTTCCATATCAACAGAGCCAACAAATTGGTTGAAGAGCTGAGGCAGCGAGAAGGGATATGGCATCACTGGTGACTGGGGACCCTCCTGAAACAACGCAGACCTGTTCAAGGTGGACGGACTGCTTTCTTACAAGAAGGGGATGGCAGTACTAAGTGAAAGCTTTAAATGCATCCTGGATGAGCTTTTAAACTAGCTGGAAGTGTGTGTGCATGGGATCAGGGACACTCAAGTAGCCCACCCCCACAAGATAATGAAGTCAGAAGCGATAGATACAAAGGTAGGTTGCAGGCAGGGACACCAGTACCAGAAACAAAGAGAAATATGGGGTGGGAAGGCAGTTAAATAAGGAACAGAGGGTTGTCAAAAAAAAGACAAGAGGGCCAACACGGGATTGGAGGGAGGACAGCCAACAAAACATGGAGAGCCGTGGTTACCAATGAATGCAGCCAGGGGAATAAAATCCCGGAACTGGAGGCCTTGCTAGTAGAGGCAGACCTGGACATGGCGGCAACAACAGAAACCTGGTACACCACTAATCGTGACTGGGATGCAAATGCTTCATGTTATACACTATTCAGGAGAAATCAGGGGAGTAATGGGGTGGGGGGGTGGCCCTGTACGTAAGAGAGGGCATAAAAGCAACAGAGGTGCAGGATAGGCAGGGGGAGGTCACACTTGAGCCAAGCAACGGCACAGCAACCTGCACAGGGGTGATCTACCGACCTCCAGTGTAGTGGGAGGAAGGAAGATAGGGATATGGTTGATCAAATTAATGACATGGCAGCAAAGGGTGAGGTATCACTTCTGGGTGATTTCAACATCCCAGATGTGGACTGGACCATCCCAGTATCTGCTTCATCCATGAGCCAGAACATCTAGGTTTCCCTACAGGGGGAAGGCCTGTCAGCTGGTGACTGATCCCATCAGATACAGGGCAATTAACTAATGGAGACAGAATAACAGACATCTGGATGGAAGGTCAGATGGGATCCAACGACAACCACACAGTGTGGTTTAGCGTGGGGACAGAGACAGGAGCTAGCCACACTAAGGCGAAGGTCTCAGATTTTAGGAGAGCAGGCTTTGCTAAAATGAGAAGGATACTGTAAGGGCCCTGACAGGATGGAGAAAGGTTGAAGTGCAGATATTTGTGCTTGTGCCTTGCCCTTGCCTGGGTACCCAATAATGTTATAATCTGTGGAATAGCACACTGACAATATTCTACTGAATATTGGGCCATTGCTAAGCCACTTAGCGCTGCTCAGACATGGGTTCAAAAACAGGGTGTCAGAAAGGCTTGTACCTGTGCTAAATATCCTGCATTCAAATCAACCCATTGAAATGAGACCATTGGGCATGCAAGGCACTAAGGATCCAGTTGCATGCCCATTATGGGTTCATTTGCATGGGTAACCTGGCAATTTAGCATGATTTAACCCCCCCCACTAGCTATCCCTGGTCCCAGATATCCTGATGCTAGTTGCCCCCTCCCCAACATACTGCCATCCTGAAGTGAAACATTAATGTTTCCCTGGTGCTAGTGGTCTCTCCCCTGCCCGCTGATTGCTATTCTGAAGGTAAAACTGCATGCTTTCCTAGTGTCCAGTGGTCCAACCCCCACCGACTACATTCCTGAAGATGAATATGAACATTTCCCTGTTGTCTAGTGCTCCCCCACATTGTCTGCTGGCCCAAAGTTAGAAATTAAAAATTCCCGGGGGGGATTTCAAAGCCCTGAGAATGACGTAGGGTACTTGCATCAAAGATGTGTAATGCAAATGGCACCTTGTGTCAAAAGATAAGGCCAGCCTGATGGCACTGAGGGTTTAGGCGCTGGATGCCATGCCTCATGCCATGCCAGCTACCCAGGTTTGGGAACAAGCTTGGGTCGTCGGGGGGGGAGGAGGTTGGCAGGGAAAGGAGAAGATCGGCCATCTGGAGGACTGCTCTCTTCTCCTGGGGTGGGCTCTGGGGATTTCCCTGCTCGGTGGTGGCTCCTGGTGGAGGCTGGGGGGGTGAAACACCTGGGGTGGGGACAGCTAATGGAGACAAGGTGTCGGCGGGCGTTTGCAGGAGTAGGCGGGATCGCTCACTCTGCTTATCAATGCCACTGCATGGCCACACAAGGAGGCAGAACAAGGAAAATAGTTCTTCCTGGTAGGCAAAGGGGGAGGCACAGGGACTGCCAACCACACCCAATGCCGGGTTTATCAGTTCACACCTCCAGTTCTCTTTGCTGCCTGGTCATTCTGCTAGATTATAGGTAGAGTGCCAGGAGGAGTGGGCTGCCCCACCTCGTGGGACTCAGAGCCAGGGGGTTGGATGATAAGGTAGTGGATGGAGAGGCACTGATGGAGGTGGAAAGAGAGGACCTCAGGTGGGATCATGGCCGCAGCCATGTGACCCCCTGGAGAGAGTCCAGGTAACTGGCACAGCCATCTTCACTCTACCATAGCCTGCCCACCAAATGAACTGTCAGAGCATGTGACAAGCACTAACTGCTGGGGGGGGGTGACAACTAGATCACCAGGTATTTACTGTTTTTTTAATAAGGTTCCATCCAGTGCACCTAGTCATTAGGGAGCCACATTTTGAGGTCACTGGCATAGGGCACCTCATGTGGGGAGCTACATCACTATATATATATATATATATATATATATATATAGCACAGCTTCCGTGCACAGATGGCTGGAAGGGGTGGGGTGGGCCACTAGATCACTAGAGCTGTACTGTATTGTAATATTACAACTTACAGACAGATTGGGGAGGGGGACACTAAATCACCAGGGATGCAAAGTACTGCAATATTACAATGTATGTGCAGATTGGGGTTGGGAGGGGCCACTACACTGCAAAAAATAATATCTTGACAGGCTTAATTATATTATTTCATTAACTAAAAATCTTACATTTTTAACCACAAGATTATTTCTAGAGTTTTGTTCTTATTCATTAAGACAAAATAGCTTATATCAAGACAAATTATCTTGTCAAGAAAAACAATCTTATTTCATGGTATATTTTACCTATTTGAATGATCTTTAATCTTAGTGATAAAAATCTTATGCTATAGCTTAATAGCATCATCCTGTTTGTCAGACTCAAATACTAGTTTTTAGAGTTTTATTTTTTTCTACGGGAGGGGGTAAGGTAGCAGATGTGATGGATTGCTACCTTACCCCTGAAAACACCATCGGATCCAGAAGCTGGCTGAGCTGCCCCTGTGGTGTGGAGGGCTAAAGCACAGGCAGCTTGACCAGCATGCTCCACTGGACCTGGGTTCTGGTCAAGCCACATCCTTTTGTCCCCCGTAACTGATATATTGTTTACTCTGATGTCCGCTCCCCCTCGGAGTTAGATGTATTAGTTACTGATGTATGTGTGTGGGGGGGTTGGGTGGTGCAGCCCCCCTGCATTGCAACAAATGGCATATGTTGCAGTGCTGACTGACATTATATTGGGCAAGTGGTGCCATCTGGTCTGTGCAGTTCAGGAATCAGGGATCAGTATCCTGAGCATCAGGATACTGAGTTTCCAGATAACATGATATATCTGTTGAGCAGACTGACAAAAAAATAGAAAATTGACAGCAGGAAAGAACTGCAAGGCCCACCCACTCTCCTGCACCCAAACACAGCCCAGTGGCCCTCCCTTTACACCCAAGCCCAGCCCAGTGGGTCCTCCTAGTACCCAATCCCAGCTCAATGGGTCCCACGTCATCCAAGCTCATCCCAGTTGCTCTCCCTTATGTCGATGTTGTGGAAAAGGTGGCTGTAGATGCTCTGGCCATGAGATGATGAATTGCACTTTCCTCTTGTCGATTCCTCTATGTCCTCCAACTCCAGACCTCTTTCGGCTCTTCTGACTTTGGCCCCCTTCTGGGCAGGTAAGTGGATTCTCCTTCCTAAAAATCTTAGACAAAAATAATTCTTACTTTATTTCTACCCTCATCCTGTGCCTGTTATATTTATGCTACCCTGTCTTTATTCTCACTATTGATACTTCTAAAAATGTAAGATACTTTCCCTTTATTTCTACAAATATGACTGGAATTTGACCTCTGTCTATCAGATAAGCATAGTTTTACTATCTATCCTATCTGTGCAATTTTTCCTTAAGAATTATGGCTCCCCTGTGACTCCTGTGTAACCTTTGTTTTACAGGTACTCTTCATCCATGCTCCAGAATCAGGATCTCCACATAGGTTCCCTCACCTGGACAGGAAAGTACCCGTGCTTTAGTTACTTGATTGGGGGGGTGGCCATAATGGTAAGCCTGCATCCATTAGAGTGGTAGTCCACGGCCTTGGTGCCATTAAGGTAGCTTCATAATGAGGGACAGTTGAAAGGTATGGGGGACAGTTGAGAGGTATGGGATCAGTACCTCCTGATCTGGCACCCTATAGCTGGACCCTTCTCCCTGTAACATAGAAACATAGAATTTGATGGCAGATAAGGACCGCTTGGCCCACCTAGTTTGCCCATTTTCCTACCTAATGGATAAGCTGCAGATCCTAGCTAACCAACAGCCTACTTCTTCCTATCCCCCACTAGAATTGCCTTATGTCTGTCCCATGCATTCTTGAATTCCCCCACTGTTTTTGACTCCACAACCTCCTCAGGAAGGCTGTTCCATGCATCCACAACCCTCTCCATGAAAAAATACTTCCTCACATTACCTCTGAGCCACCCCCATCTTCAAATTGTGCCCCTTGTTCTTGCACATCTCTTTTCTGAAAGATGTTACCCTCTTGGACTTTGTTGATTCCCTTGAGGTACTTGAAAGTTTCAATCATGTCCCCCTCTCCCTCCTTTCTTCAAAGGTATACATATTAAGTTCCTTTAGTCTCTCTTCATATGTCTTCTGGTGCAGACCCTGCACCATTTTGGTAAATCTGGGTAGATGGACCCCCACAGCCGAAGACTAGCAGTTTGCTCGCAGCACCTTCTCTGTGTGGCAACACCATTTCCAGTAAGGGATACAGCAATGCTGTGGGTTAAACGAGGGAAGTCCCTCATCATAAGGGATGTTTGAGAGGTATGGGACAGTCTCCTCCCCATATCTGGCCACCCTTCACTGCAATGCTAGATATTTCGCAGATTGTAGGGGCTGAAACTAACTTTTTCAGCCACTAGCTGGCAGGGTTATTGACTAGAAAAATCCACCAACCCAACAGGATTTTCACTAGCCCACTACAAAGTGACCAGAAAATTTGCCATTCAAATGAACAGGCCCATTAAAAAGTTTATAGGCCAATTCATTTCAATGGCATTTTTTTCTCAATATTTGGATAGCAACAGTAGATGGTCCTAGATCAGACACCAGGCACATTGCCAATAGTAAAGGAGACTGTGGCGGACATGACTTCCTCTCAGAAACTCCCAAAGAGGGCCATTCATGCTACCTTTGCAATAAGATGAAGGAGCAATCATCAAAATGATGGATAGTATGACAGCCTCTTGTTTAAAGGTGGTTTAATGTCTGAATATATTTCAGTGGGCGGCAAAGGCAAGAGTGTAATACCCCCAACGATGGGATACCCAGCAAGCTCTGTTACCTCCAGTAAAGTGACCCCTGGTGCCCTTATAGTTTAGGTAAGGGGGTGAACACAGTGGTAGGAGCCCCATAAACACAAACTGTTCGTCTGCAGTTGAAAAGTTTTTTATTCTCTTTATTGCAGCCTGCCCAGAGAAGGTGGCACAAACCACTGTCACATCTAAGGTCCAGCTCATGCTGTACAGTTGGTTGTTAGGAACTCAGCATCCCAAATTCCAGAGAGGATACTGATAGTGGCCAGTAATAGAAGTTGTGGGAGTCTGAATTTGCTGAGAAGGGAACAGTCAGTGGAGTGCATTCGGGTGCCCCAAAGAGAAGGTCATGAAGAAAAGTGTGTCAGAAGGGAAAGAAGCGATGCAGGGAGGTAAATTCAGAGCATAAGTTAGTACCTGCAGTCCTCCTCTCATACCTGTGTCAGTTGCAGTGGTCCAGTAGTTGTGGTGGTCCCAAGGAGCAGTAGTTGGCAGCCGTGGTGTGGGTTCTGTTTAACCCCATTTCTTTTCTGTTTTTTTTTTTTGAAAAAGTAAATTCCAGTCCCTCTGTGATGGCACCCACATTAGATGAACAATTGTCAGGAGGAGCAAGCTACCCAGCAAGGCCCCAAGGGAAGACCTCCCGCTTGCCTGGAGCCAGTTGGGCATGCAGTGCACAGTTAGCCCACCTCCTCTCTATTCAATTTCTCCCCAGTTTGGGATGGTGAATCAGTAGCAGCACCATAAAGCAGGCACTTTCCACCTGGACTAATACTTAAATTAAAAAAAATAATGTTTCTTTTCATGCTGAGGGTACATGGTCATGCTATGGCCATTAGTGAGGTCAGGGCATGGCTCCGGAGTAAGGGACCACCAAGGGTGGATCTATTCAAATGTATTTAAAATCACTCCAGGAAGGGAGCATAGGATGAGATGGCAGTCTTATTCAAGCTTGTCTACATTTATTTAACTCACGCTCCTACTTGGTGCATAGGTCAGGGGTGGGAGAGCAGTCACATTAAGTAGCTATCAGAGGCAGAGCAGACAGAAGGGCAGGCCCTGAATTAGATAGTAAACAGGGCTCCAGAAGGAGCAAAGGTAGGGTAAAGCCCCAGTTACAGCCAAGCTAGCCAGTTGGGCTAGTGAATAATGGCTAGCTGTCCCAAAAGTTTAAATTTATTCAGAAATAAGTGCTAAGGCCCAGTTAGGGAAAGTAAACCCCAGATTATAAAGTCAGAGTGCCCCGGGGTTATAAAGGGAACTAGCAGCCAAATAGCCACCAGTAGACAAGCTAAGGCTTTTGTTATAGGGGGCTCTGGATGTTACCTAGGTTACTAGCCTGTGGCTAGGGCTGTGGCAACTATGCTGTTGGGGTGGATTACTGGCCAGAGCTGTGGCAACTATGCTGCGGGGGTGGCTATCTGCCTGTTGCACTCCCTTCCTCTTGTTTCTGACTGGAACAGACACAGTAGTGCACTTTAAATCAGTAAATTCAACAATTTTATGGTATCCCATGATAAGGGTACCCACTATTGAGCGCTTACAAAAAGAGCAACTTAATAGTGGCACCTGTTCACAGAGCTACTGGACAGGGGGGAAAATATGGGTATAGCGACATCCTGTCACTATATGTATACGTGCGCATGAGGAGGGAGCGAGCACGCCATGCAATGGGTGGAAGGGCAGGGAGGGATTGTGAGGTGTAGCGTGACAGTGGGTTGCTGAGCTGGCTGTGTAGCATGGTGGGTTCATGGCAGGCTAGGGTTGGGAGAGTGCCAGTTTTGGTGCTGGGCGCATTGTGATTTTTGTGCCAGTCCATGTAATGTTTTTCACACACCCCATCATGCACGCCCCCCGGAGTTGAGAATCCTTTAGTAGGAGGGTTTGGGGGTATGGGGGTACACCCTTTCAGTTTGTGCAGCAAGTGTACATCTCCAAAATTGATTTTCCCACATATACTTTTGCCCTAATGGTGATCACCTTTATGCGATGGCTGTTATAACATAGAACACAATTTTACAGCGCTAGCTTGGCTGCAGCTTGCCACTTGCCTATTAGCCATAGTCCCCAAAGACCCAACCACATAGCGGCAAGGCTGTGGTAAGAAGTTGTAAGGAGTTAAGAGATTGAAAAGGTGGGATGGTTCAGGATCCATCTTGATTCTGCTTTCTGAAACAGTGCATTAGTAAGAGCAGAGGAGTGTAGTCAGCTAAAGATCCCTCTCCCCCGTCCACTTTGCACCTGAGGGACTTGTGATCTGGGAAAGCAGTGTCCAGTTTTCCTCAGATCCCTTCTGATTCTGATTTCAGAAGCAATGCCTTAGGGAGAGCAGAGGGGAAGAGCCAGCTTAAGTTCCACCTCCCCTTCCACTATGCACCTGATGCAGCTAAAGGGGAGAGATCTTTGAATCTGGGCGGGCATTTTTATCCACAATTCTAGGTGACACAGGCAGCTTGTGACCCACAGGAGCTAGAAGACCACAGGTGCAAGAGGATGTTGTCTGCAGGAAGTCCACAGTTCTACATTGAACCCTGAAGGAGTGGTGAACAGCTAACTGCAGTTGATAACCACAGACTGTATCTAATGTGTAGTGTTACTGACTATTGCTAAAATGTCAAAGAGCAGGTGATACAGGAGAACTTTCACAAAACATAGTATTTAGACACAGTTCAGTTTGTACTTCCCATTATTTCTGTATTCCTCCTCTCTGTTACTTATTACTGAGGTCATTTGCATGAATACAAGAGCTTTGCTATTGAAGAGTTTATCTATTCCTGCTGCTTTCTCCCTACCTGAGGTTATAATGCACTGCATGTAACATCACAGTCACTCCCATGGCATCAGTGTAGAACATTCTGGGAGCTCCATGCTCACTTGGCAGCAACAAAAGAGGAAATATCCCAGCAGTGACTCCAACTAAGCTGGTGCCCACCCACCCCCACTACCACAGTGGCCCACTGGCCCATGAAGATGGAATGTGGTGGGGAAGGGGAAGGAAAGTAGGTTGGGTGGCAGGGACAGTCACTCAGCAGTCAGCTATACTGAAGAGATACCAATGGCAAATCGTTTTGCACCCTATAAGAGGTATAGGTGGCTGACTGTAATGTGGAGGAGGGGGGGACTTTGAGCCAGTTAGTGTTGAGGGGAAGAAGATATGGCGACACCTGGGGACAAGAGTGGGCAGAAGTTAGTAAGGAGGATTCTTGTGATAGGAGTGTCTATGGTAAGATGTGTGTGGACAGGGTGGTAGACAGTGCAGAAAAAGGGAAGGGGTGATCAGATGCCTATTTGAAGTATCAACTTTCTGGGACTGGGAGAGGATAGGGATGATAGTGGAGGAGGGGAGTGAGCCAAAAGTGGTGGTACCAATAGGTACCAACAATCTGGCTAACAGGCAAGTGAAGACAGTGCAGCAGGACTTCCACAGGCTATGTGACAGATTGAAGAACCACTCAACCTCCTTGGCCTTTTCTGGGATCCTCCCTTTCTGGGGAATGGAGAAGGGGAAAGACCGAGTGAAGAAGGAGGAGATCAAGGAGTTCAGTGGGTGGTTAAAAGGGTGTTATCAGGAACAGGGGAACCACTCTGTGGGAGGGACTAGGGTGGTTTCTGGGACAGGATGCTCTTCAAAGGTGATGGCCTTCACCAGATAAGAGAGGGGACAACTGTGTTAGGGCAGAGGTTTGACATCCACATTGACAAACTAACTGGGAGGGTAGGCTGGGGCTAGGGATTCCGCAGTTAAGGTAGATGAAGTAGGAAACCTAGACACAACTCCCAAAGCTGGGGACAAGGTGTATGAGAAGTTGCAGCACATTGGGATGAGTTCAGGGGACCAGGAAGTACAGACCAACCAGACCAGCAAAAGCTAGAAACACACAAGACACCTATGATATCAAGGAATTGAGATGGTGTGTCATTCAAGAGCTATAAGAGGTGGGAGTATTACATGGAGGGTGGTGTGCCTCAAGGCCAGGAGTCTGGATAATAAAATTAACAAACTCCAGGCACTGATAGTAAAAGTAAATAAAAAAACTTTATTTTTATACAGGAAAACAAATCTTTAGGCCGAAAGCCCAGTTTACAAGCCTGTCCTGTTTGTAACTTGTTACCTATACATAAAATATACAGCTGTAAAAAAATATATTTTCACATACATGACAATACTAAAACAATCAATCACTACATTCCTCCCTTACCATCCCTCAAAACTCTCACCATTCATTCATACAAATTACTTGAAGCATGATGAGCAACTAACAGGGCTAATGCGGCCAATTACCATAGAAACTGGCTGTACACCAGAAATGAACAAACCCAATACGGTAAATTGTTCCAGTATTTGGCAGCTTAGTGATGCAAGGTCTTTTCTCCATATCTTTTTTTATTGATGAAAATATAGATCTTCTTTATTTAACAGGTCCTTTTTGATCTTAGGTTTAGTTGATCACACCCTCCAAACAGGCCCTCATTAATAAAATGCTCTGGATAATCTATATGACATTTACAGATTAATTTTTGCCACTTCATGGCACATCTATTCTCAAGTGTTTGCCACTGTAGTGTAGTCAACAACACACAATGGTGTGTTCTTGGTTCTCACCGCAAAACATATCTGGCAATTCTATTGTAAACTGTATCCAATTTTTTCAAGAGTGTTTTATTAGCAGTTCGATATATAAAGTCCACATATGCCAAAACAGGGAGTATTAATTATTCAGCAACCCTTTTCCTACTACTTTTATTTAAGCATTTAGTTGTTCTTCGCAGTGCCCCCACTCTTTTATTCACCCTAGCAACTAATGATCCAATCTGTTCTGTAAAAGTCATTTCCTCGTCAAAAGTGATTCCCAAATATGAATAAGAGGACACCTGTTCCAAGTATGTATCATTGTTTACCTTAATAATGAGTTGTTTATTTTCTTTCTGTGTGGATCCTAGTATAATATTTTTGTTTTCTTTGTGTTCATCAGGAGGCCCGACCTGGTAAACCACCCCTCCATACTCTCAAAATCCACCTGCATTTTTTCTTGTAAATCCCTACTATTACAACCCACAATTACCATTGCAGTGTCATCTGCATACAACCATATCTGTTAATGTTGTATAACTTGTGGGAGGCTTTTGTTAAATATTAGGTACAACAGGGGTCCTAATATGGACCCGTGTGGCACTCTCCTATTTACAAACCTTTTAGTAGAGTTGGCCCCATTTATTGACACAAATTGTATGCGATCCTCCAGATATGATCTTAATCATATCTTAGGGCCTTCGGTAATTCCCATCTGTTCTGCGGCTTGCAACAGTAGGGGGTGGTCCACCAGGTTGAAGGCCTTGGATAGATCCACAAAGATAACTACTATATCTAATCCCTTATGTGAGGAGGTGCTAATGAGATAATTAAATTCAATTAGAGCAGATGTTGTAGAAAAAACCTTTTTGGAACCCTGATTGGTATGGTGTGATCAACCTATATCTCTCTAAATATCCCATCATTTGAATATGTACATGCATCTCCCGGCACTTTGCTAAGATGGACAATAAAGCAATAGGCCTCTAATTATTTAACTCTGTTTGTTTACCCCCCCCTTATGTATGGGGGAGATTTTACTCACTCTCCATTGTTGTGGAAAGTAGCCTTCTTGCAAACTTCTATTAAATATATTTGTCACTATGGGTGCTATATACTTAGCTGCTTTTTCCAAAAATCTCCGTTCCAAACAGTCTGATCCTATTGCTTTATGAATATTTATTTTAGTTAAGCCCTTCTAAACATCATACACCTTTAGGATCTTGAATCAAAAAGCTGGTTGAGGATCTTGAAAGTCATCTATACCCTGCTGGTTTTGAGGACCCAAATTACTTACTGTTTGGGCAATACCAGGAAGATCTACAGAGAAATTATTTAGGGAGTTAGCTATTTCATGGGTATCCTCAATCATAGACCCATTAATTTCAAGACCAAAGTTTTTATTAACTTCTTGGCCTGGTCTAGACAAGGAGTTAATGGTCCAGAATTTTCTAGGATCAGATTCCTTGTTCAGTTTGTCTTGTAATAAATAATTTTTGCCTTATTTATCTGTTGTTTGCATTTGTTCCTTTTTTGTTTAAACAAAGCCCAATCATTTACCTGTTTTGTTCTTCTTGCTTTTTTCCAACACCTATTTTTCACTCTAATACTTTTTAGAATCTTATCATTTATCCAGGAGAGTTTAACTGGGCATTTATTCTATTTTTTTATTCTTGGGGCATGTATATCACACAGTTCAGTAAAAGTCTCTGTGAAATATGCCAAAGCTGAATCTAAGTCTGGTATGCATTTATACCTCTCCCATTTTTCCCTCTCTATACTTAGGAAACTATTTTCTGAGCAAAACTTCACATTTCTCACCCATGCAGTGTTGGACTCCAGAGTTTTCTGTTTTTGCCCTATCTTTATATCTCCCCAGATTGGATTATGATCCCCAAGACAAGGTGGTAAGACACCTGAGGCCTCGACTATCAGTGAATAAGATACAAATAACAAATCCAATATTGTTTCTTTTTTGATCGCATTTGTGTATCTTGTGGGTTCTTGTATACACTAAATTACTCCTAAAACTGACACTACTTCTTTCAGGAACCTACCCCTCCCTTCCTCCCAATTACAAATGAAATCACCCATAAGGGCTATATACTTATCCTCTACAGTCCCCTGTATTATGTTAATTATTTCCTCTATCTGTTCCATTTTGGTTTTTGGTGAGGAGTAAATCACAGAGATAACTAGATCCAATTGACTAACTTTTACTGTTATAGTTTCTATATTATTTAAGCTACCTTAATTTAACAATTCAGTATGACCTAAACTGTTTTTTATATACAGAACTACCCCCCTTTTTTAACCTGTCCTGTTGATATAATATATAACCTGGTATGCCACGTTCATCATCATCTATATCTTTCGTCAGCCAAGTTTCTGTTAACCTTATTATATCTGTTAGTTGTTCCTTGGTCATTACCATTAGAGTATCCACTTTATTTCTTGTACTTTTAGCATTGTCATGTAAAACTCTAATTTTTTTTTTTAAACTTCGAGCCCTGGATTCTGCTCAACATCTCCTCTTAATGTTAACAAAGTAATAAAGGCAACAGTAGTTTGTTTCACATATGACCCATTATTACAATTATACGAGTTTAAAACTATTACCATGCCTTGCTGTTTCCACTGTTTCCATTTGTTTGTGAAAATATTTATTATACTTGTAGTATTATACAACTTCTGAGCTTGAAAAGTGGGTGCTGGCCAATAGGATCCCAGTTTTCTCTCTTGAGGATCCCCAGTGGTTACCCCTTCAAGGCAATGGAAGGTTAAACACAGCAACACCAAACAGTACATTATTAGGATAACAACGATGTTAAAAATTATACAATTTTGTTTGGTAGTTTTACAAATACCTGTATCAATTTCATATGTTTAAAATAAACATATAAATCTAATCCCTCAGTCTGTAATAAAAATTGTTACCATAAAAAGGGGAAAAAATAGATGCTTGCTTTTATAAGTGTTTTCTAATTTAATTTATCATCGGCAAGCTTCATCCAGCTTCCAAAAGGAAGCACCCTCAAAATCTTATAATGGGTACAGAACATAGAAAATATAGTACTAAATATCCTTTCCCCCATGAGGTCCTTTGTTTCTAATTTTAAATCACAAAAAACTCTTCCCTATTGCCTACTTATTATTTACCCCAGGATCCCAGAAGTTTTTTGGTTTTCTACTACCGTGTGGCGCTATCACTACAGCGCTCATGCTGTGAGTCACGCAATGTTAGGGTCATTTAGGGAGTCTGCTTCCTTGAGCGGGATCTTTGCCGTAAGCGGCGCCAGATGGCTGCATCTCCAGCCGCTGTGCTGGCCCAACAAACCCTCCTCAATCCGCTCACCTGGATCTCCGAGTCAGATTCCCTGCCAAGGGAGTCTGCCTCCTCGAGTGGGATCTTTGCCATAAGCGGTGCCCGATGACCTCATCTCCGGCCGCTGTGCCAGGCCAATGGACCCTCCTCAATCCGCTTGCCTGGATCTCCGAAACAGATTACCTGCCAAGGTATGTCCACCCCTCAGCCTGGAGCCTGGTTTCCTGTGGCTGGATGCCAATTGGTTTACCGACACTGCCTGCAGTTTGTGATTGGGCTGGGTGATTTAGGCTGCACAGCCATTGAAGCGCCTTTCTCCTGGACCTAAGCCTGTCTCTCACATCAGTTACTGTCTGCCCTCTGCTCTGATATTTTTCTCCCACCCCCACCTCCCGCTCCCAGGCCTCATTTAAATATGATTTCGGTCCACCCACTATCAATTGACATCTATCTCACTGGTTCACTTCTCCTGCTCTAACCACACCTTATGCAAACCCCCCCCTCTCTCCCTCTCTATCTCTCTCACCAACATTGCAGCCGCTTCTACCCTGATTTTGTACTCTCTGCCCCTTCTGTGATATCCCCAATATTCTTACTTTCTCCCATTCTAAAATGCTTACTCTCCTTACTACTGTAGTTATCCTTGTGCTTCTTGGCCCCCTATCCTTTGGGCACAGCTCCTGCCATTCACAACCTCATCTCATACCTCTGTCAGCCCTGCATTATACCCCTGGTATGATCACAGGAACCCATGACTTGGACCGTCTGGCACCCTGCCCACCTTTGTGGCACCTTGGGGTCCTCCTCATACTTAAAGCGAGCAGCCCCATGACGATCCCACAAGCTATATATGTTCTCTACAACCTGTCAATACGCCCCCAACACTATGGCACTATAAAGCACAGGAACATCACACACAAACAGGTCTGCAGCATGCTCAAATCCTTTCTCCTTCGACTATTACTTATGCTGCTCCTCCTCTCAGGAAATGTGCACCCCAATCCTGGTCCCTCTGGGCACGCAGTGGAAACTTCGATAAGGAGGGAAGGGTCTATCACCCTGGCATCTATTAATGCCTGTAGCATCCTCAGCAAGTTAGACTCCCTTCAAGCATGGATTCAACAGCATAATCCTGATGTCCTCTCCATGGTTGAAACGTGGCTAAATTCTAAGATCCCAGATGCCTCCGTCTCAGTCCCTGGCTACTCCATATTCAGGCAAGATAGGGCTTCCAAACGTGGTGGGGGCTGTACCATATATCTCAAGAGTACTCTCTTAGGTCACCCTATGCCATCACCTTACCTGGACACCTCTGCTCAGATCCTCACCATCAAAGTCCTCCTTGGAGCTCACAATAAGGAACTCACTGTTGTCTCAGCTTATATACCCCCTAAGAACCAGGCCACTGGCCTCAACAACATTCTGGAATACATTAGGCACTTGCATCATAACACAGAAACTATAATTCTTGGTGACTTTAATATTAACTGGCTCTCCCCTGAGGCTTCTGTATACAAGGATGCAGTAACAGCGCAGCACCTCTCACAACTGGTCCTCCCCCCCACCAGATGCAAGTACAGGACCAGAACTCTCACACTACTAGATTGGATTCTGACTAACTGCCCTGATTGAATTTCTAATGTCACAGTCCTCCCAGACTCAATTAGTGATCACTCCCCTGTCCTCTACTCTTGGTCTAACAAGTTTCTCAAACCCCCTCTCAAGATTCTGTACACTAGGGTAATAAACAAGGGGCACCTTCAGCTACTAAAATCCCACCTTAGCAGACTTGACTGGGCAGTGCTGGATACACTCAATGATACTAACAAAGCCTTGGACTTGTTCATCGATCGCTTTAACTCGGCCTGTAACATCTATGCTCCACTAAAAAAGATGAAGGTCAAAGGACAGTCGAACCCCTGGATTACCTCTGAGCTTTTAACATGTCTTAAGCACAGAGACCACCTTTGGCAATGTGTGCATTCTAACCTTTCACAAGGAAACATACAAAAATACAAAGCAGCCCTCAATGCCTGCACTAGCCTAATTCGGAATACCAAAAGTAAATATTTCAAGGAGGCACTGACCAACTCCTGGGGTGATGGGAAAACTTCTGGATCAACCTGAAAGAACTCACCGACAAGGAACCTAAAGATCTACCATGCTCAACCATGGCATTCCAACTCGTGCTGACACCATTACTAATACCTTCAATAATGCTTTCATGAACCTGGACAATGTGCTTCCACCTAATTTCTTTGATGACCCTTCCCCCAATGCCCTCCTAGAGACCACCTTAAATTCACATTCAGCTCCACCTTTCTTCTTCAAAGAGGTTCCTCCACATGTGGCTTGTACCTATATCTGCAAAGCCATCCACAAGTCCGGGTTCAGTGGTGACTCCCTTGACCTCAGACTACTGGTACATGTTCTGGATGAAATCACTGAACCCCTGACGAAAATTTTTAACCTCTTGCTAAGATTGGGCCAATTCCCTGCATGCTGGAAGCAGGCATCTGTTACACTGGTGCATAAATATGGACACAGGTTCTCTTCATTCCAACTACAGACCTATCTCACTCCTCCCCCTGCTATCAAAGGCATTAGAATGAATAGGGTCATACCAGCTAGTCGAATACCTGGATAAATATGATGTCCAATGCCCTGAACAGCATGGCTTCAGAATAGGGCACAGCACCACCACGGCTCTTCTGGAATTCATGAGTTTCATTCACTACACGCTCGACAAATGACACTGTGGTGGTGCAGTCTTCATTGACCTCACAAAGGTCTTCGACACCGTTAATCACCCTCTACTTCTTAGGCAACTGTCCTATATTGGGCTGTCTAATGAGACCCTTCAATGGTTTGCTAGCTACCTCAAGGATTGGACCCAAAGGGTCAGGATTGCAGGTGTCATGTCCGATGTCAATCCTGTCTGCTCCGGAGTCCCCAAGGGGGTCCATCCTGGGACCTCTACTCTTCTCACTCTTCCTCAATAGGCTTCCTGGTGTCTGCCAGCAAAAAATTCTACTCCACGCAGATGATGCAGTACTATACTCCTCTCACCTTGACACTAATCTCTTTGAAACACTGATGGAACTTGACTTCAAGTGTGTTGAAGATTGGTTCACCTCCCATAAACTCATCATGAACTATAGCAAGACCAAAGTTATGACATTCTGTAATTCGAGGAGCAGGTACAAATCTCGGCCACTCAATATTATGAACAATGCCGGGCTTTTGCTCGAACACGTCCTGGAGTTCAAATACATTGGTGTCACACTGGACAGCTCCCTCTACTATATGCGGCATATTGACACTGTTGCCAATGCTGTTAATATGCGAATTGGATTGCTACACAACCACAAGTCCTGTATGACTGCGGATGCCCTTAGACTGGCCATCTACAGCTCTGTTACCTCTATCACTGACTATGGTCTGGCAATCTATGGCTCTGCTTCCTCAACTGCCCTCTGTAGAATCTCAGTCTCGCTCAACAAAGCCTGCAGACTCTTAACAGGCGCTGCCAGAGACACACACACATGTGACCTCTATACACAGACTTGTTGGCTTCCACTTCTCAGCAGGATTCAATACCAGACCTGCCTGCTTACCAAGAAGATTCTCCTTGGATTCATGCCTCCTGATGTTTGTAAGCTCCTCTCTGCCTTCAGTGGTACACAGCAAAGGCGTAATGCCCAATCCCAAGCCTTTCAGGTTCCTCGATGCCGTACCTCTTTGGGTCAGCGGTCCTTCTACTATAAGGCTCCTTATTAGTTTAATACCCTCAACAAAGAAGCACTTTCCTCCTCTACAGTTGGACCCTTTAAAAAGAATCTCCGACTTTACCTCACCTCTACCTCCGAATGTGACTGCTTCTCCTAACTGACTGGTCCATTCTCTGACTAGAAGATCTTGACCTGGGCCCCGCATCCCTCCTGACACTACCCCCACTGGCAAATGTCTCCCTGTGCTCCTTTTCCCTCCTCCATCATTTCTCCCTCCTTCGCTTTCCCCCCTACACTCCTCCTCCACTGTTCTAATCCCAACTTTTCCCCTGTTTTGATCCTCTACCACCTTCCTTCTCCCCCTCATGACAAAGGTCCCTCAACCTGTCTCATCTCTTTTGCAATTATCAGGTCATTTGTTCCTGTTCTTCTTAATTCCCTTACTCTGCTGTATCTTCTATCTACCTACCTTTGTTGCTCCCTACTAATAACCTTTATCTCTAAAGTAAGAATTGTCAACCTTGTCTATATTATGCCTGGTTACCATTACCAGCCTTTGTATGTATGTTTCCCATTACTTTGACGTGGAACCTTTGTAAATGAGCAGCTCCTGCTCAAAGGTACCTGTAATCCGAGAGTTTAATACATTTTTTTTATCTTGCTCTGCCCCTCCTCCTTTCGTGATGAGTGTGCTCATTTCACCTCCCTCCCGGCAGACTTTTGGCTGGATCTAGTGGCTGTTACAGAAGCTTGAGCCAATCAGAATAACATCTGGGATCTGGTGATCCCAGACATACCTTATACGGCTGCAATAGAGGGATGAGTAGAGGTGGAGGAGGGGTGGCCATTAATGTCAGGGAAGGAACAGAAGCAGTAGAGGATGTATCCATTGAATGGAAATGGGAGGCAGAATCATTGTGGATACAGCTCACAGAGTCATCAGGTAGAAAACTTGACTTAAGAATGGTTTACAGGCCACCGGGAAAAGAGGGGAGAAAGATAAGAAACTGGCAGCAACAATAGAAAAGGGGGCAGCAAAAAGGAGGAGGATGTAGTAAAAGGATATCTTGATCTGCCAGACATCTACTGTGCCATTTCAGCAGCTAGGAATGTCAGAAGCCAGGTCTTGCTCAATACTCTGCTGGACTGCATGCTGGTGCAGCTGGTCAAGGAACCCACTAGACAATCACCATTGATGTGGCAGCTAGGGGGTTGGCAGGCATGGACTGCAAAGTTGGGGATGGGAGGAGCAATGGCTGCATACATCACTCATGTGGAGGGATACTCCTTGCCGCCTTCCAGCTGAACACAGGAAGTGGTAACACCATCTGTTCAGGGTGAAAGACTCAACCCTCTGCTTGTATCGCACCCTGTGACATGGCATGCCTCCAATACAAGGATCTGTTTTGTGGCTTTTGGGGCCACTCCCACCACTGGGGGAAACTGGGGGAAAGCCAAAAGTTAGACAGGAAGTCCATGGGATACTGGAGTGATGGGGCTGGGTCGGTCCTGTCTGGGTTCCAGCTGGAAGAAGAGGTATAACAGAATTAACTACAAACAAAAAAACTAAGTCACATAAAGTCAATACTTGAAGTTTAGCAATGACAGTAAACATGCTCACATCAGAATTGCAGATTTTGAGTAGCATAACAATATTAGTATGTGTGGTCTTTTTGTGGTACGGCGTTGGCGAGAACAGAATTAAAGTCTCAGTATCTGCTCTCTCTCTTTTTTTATTCTTGCTCCCTACCACAGAACTGAGTTCCATCAAGGCTACCCCTACTGCCAGCACTACACCTGCCATGTTATACTGGTCAAGCTGATAATATCTACTGCATGGGTACTGGTAGTACTGGTAGTACTCCCTCAAGTAGTACTGGGTGTACTACTTGAGGTAGCAATTCTGTAGATGAATTGTAACTATACTGGAAGGGTAGGGGATTGATCTGAGACTGTTTCTTTTTGGATGAAGTGATAAACAGGGGGTGTTGACACAAGTATATTGGCTGGGGTCTGTGATCTTATGGGCACTGTTATGAGGGTTGTACGCAACTGTTTCTTAAATAAGGGTTTTTCTATCTAATGAGCATTGACCATACCCACTCACCTGGGTACTAGGACAGGCACACCAGGAATAAGCTGAGGGAGAAGAGCTGCTACACCATCTATGGCATGAATTTTGGGGTCACGATGGGGGGGAGTGGGGCAACGGAGTGGACAGAAGTCTGGGGAGTTCGGGATGGCAGGATTGGGATGGGGAGACATGGGAGGTGGGGCTGGTCCCAAGGGAGGGAGGGAGGCTAGTGCCACGGGCAGGAGGCCAACAGGGGATCCAGAGGTGACAGACTGGTGGACTGCAGTGGCTGTGGGGTGTCCATATGGATGAGTACATTGTGGAGCCTGTGGGAGTATCCTATTAGCCAATGGCTGAGAGCACTGCAGGTAGAGGTCCGTTGGTTGGTGGTGGGAAAAAAAAAGGTTAAGAGAAGGGAAAAGTAGAGTGAGAGTAGGAGGAGCACCCAGTTGGATGCACAGGGACTCAAAGTTGGAGGCCAGTGAGGGTAGAAGAAGAACCCGGGTGGCAATGCAGAACCCAGGCTCCTTCGGGGGGGGGGGGCAACAGTGATAGGAGGCCAAAGTAGGGGGATAGGATTAAGTAATAGGTATGAGGTTCTGATATCGGTAACAGAGGAGGAGGAGGAGGAGGAGGGTACATGCAGAAATGGGTCAGACAACAGTCAAGATAGGGGAATTCTGGTAAAAGTAGTCCAGATGGGGAGAGAGAGGTGTGGGTTTAAAAGGTAGGGGTAGGAGAGCAGGGTACATGGCAGGGGGAGCGGTGGGGGGATGCAGCCAAGGGAGTGTTAGATTAGCATTTGGTGAGGTGGGGGGATTATAGAGGGCACATTGGCCACAGGGAGAGAGGCGGCAGGCATGGGGGAGAAAAGGTCCAGCAGGAAGTGGAAGGGAAGTGTAGGAGGGAAGGACCAGGGGGCTGAGGGTCAGGGAAGGGCAAACGCTTATGTGAGAGAAGAGTTACAGACAGGAACAGGCAAAAGGTGGGGTAAAGTGGTCTGTAGTAGTAGAATAAGGGAACTATATACTTAAGGGGATCAGATGGGGAGGAAGGGGTGAAATCCTAATTGGGCTTAACAGAGATCAGGGTGGGGCAGGCCTTTCTTAGGTGTGTAAAAAGGGGAAGAGAAAAAACTCACATGGTGGTGCATGTAGGCAACAATGACCTGGGGGAGAGTCCGGTAGAGTTGGCTAAGGAGATGTTTGAAGAACTAGGGAAGTTGTGCATGGAGGTTGGGTGCTCAATGGCCTTTTTAGAGGTGCTGCCAATACCCAGGGCAAACAAAGTGAGGAAAGACAGGATTGTGGAGTTTAATTCTTGACTGTTGAGTGGTGTTGGGATGGGCTGGATGGGGCATGGGGTAATACATGGGTCAACAGTGACATATATGTAGAGGACAGATTGCACTTGAGCAGGACCTGGCAGGAGGTCTTGAAGAGAAAGCTGGAGGAATACATAGCTTCCACAGGATTTTTAAACTAGGAAGGGACGAAGTGAGTAATGCAGCTAGTGTGCAGGGTCGTCAGGTAGGGGAGCTGAATGAGCTGACCCCCCCCCCAACAATAGCAGAGTTTGTTACGAGAGGGAGCAGAGGGGGAAAGGTCTGGTAGTGAGGGCACGGGGCAGTGTGAAAGTGGGTATTGGGTGGGTGGTAGTCTCTCTGAATGCAAGGAACCTAGGTAACAAAGTAACTGAGTTACAGGCTGTCTTAAACATAGGGCTGGTGGATGTTGCAGTCGTCACAGAGATGTGGGCCTGTCGAAACCAGGACTGGGATCTGATGATTCCCACAGGGTTTATAGGAAGGACAGAGGGATGAGGAAAGGGGCTGGGTTGGTGCTCAGTGTAAAGGATGGGATCAGATGCACAAGGGATAAGGGGGAATGATGGGAGAAGAAAGGCACTGTGGATGCAGTGCCTGGATCCAAGGGGTAGGAAGCTGATGCTAGGGGTGGTGTATAGGCCATCAGTGCAGTCTGAGAAATTGGATACGGAGTTTGTGGATCAGATTAGACTGGTATGTAGTAAGGGGAGCATGGTGATCGTGGGGGACTGCAATCTACCTGGGTGCATTGGGGTACTCAGGCCACCTCTATCACCAGGGAACAGGTACTTCTGCTTGGCAGCTTGCCTTAGCTTGGCAGAAGACACCAGGAGAAAGGACTGCTGTGTGACTGAACTTCTCTGCTGGGACTAAAGTAGAAGAACTTTTGTATTTGGACCTTTAATTTAGGGTAAAAAAACTAACATACAAAACAAAAAACAAAGTGTGTGTTTGGGTTAACTGAACTGAATGGGTAACTGAAAAGTCATCTAGGTGTAAATCTCAGGTGACTGAAAGGACTTAACTGTTGTGAGGTTTAAATTACTTGTAGAAAGATCTGGTAAGTAGGGGGAGTGGCTTAGCCAGAAGGAAGCTACATTTAAAGACTGCCTTAGAAAGATTCTGCTAATAGCTTGGCAGAAGACACCAGGAGAAAGGACTGCTGTGTGACTGAACTTCTCTGCTGGGACTAAAGTAGAAGAACTTTTGTATTTGGACCTTTAATTTAGGGTAAAAAAACTAACATACAAAACAAAAAAAAATGTGTGTTTGGGTTAACTGAACTGAATGGGTAACTGAAAAGTCATCTAGGTGTAAATCTCAGGTGATTGAAAGGACTTAACTGTTGTGAGGTTTAAATTACTTGTAGAAAGATCTGGTAAGTAGGAGGGGTGGCTTAGCCAGAAGGAAGCTACATTTAAAGACTGCCTTAGAAAGATTCTGCTAATAGCTTGGCAGAAAACACCAGGAGAAAGGACTGCTGTGTGACTGAACTTCCCTACTGGGACTATATTGCCCTCCTTCCCCCCACCCAAAGCTAGTTCTATTTTTATAGGCACAGGATTTGACTGACAACAGGAACTTCCTGTTTTGGGGGCAGGAAGTGAGTGATCACAGAACCACCAAGGACTCACCATCCTAGAAGGGCAAGAGTAGCTCTCTGGCCCCCTCTAGCTGCTGGAGGTCTGCCTCTGAGCAAGTAAGTGATCTACTGAGAAATATAGGATATTCTTGTCTCAGAACAGGACAATCAGGAGCTTAAAGGGCACACAAGCAGAAAGTAAGGAGAGAGAAAAAAAAACAGAGGAAAGAGTAAGGATTGCAAACAGTTAAGGGGCCAGAAATAAGACATGATTGGAGTGGTGCAGTGCAGTGGCTGTGGAGCAGCAGTCTTCTGGGAGATGTTCTGGAGGATGCGGTGTTGTCCCATCTGCAGGCACCTCTCTGGGCTGAGGGAGGAGGTTGCTCATCTCCAGGCTGAGTTGGCCAGGATTTGTGGGACCTCCTCTTCCATCCAGGACCACCAGTGCCACTGCCGTTGCCTCAGAGGTTGCCAAGAAAGAGGCGGTTGGACCACAGTGGGCTCAGGGAGGGTGAGGGTGGTGGAACAGAGGCACATCCCTCAAGTTGTACCTCTCCACAATTCCTGTGCCATTCTGGCAAAGTGTGGTTCCTCTATGGAGGCACCTACAGTGGAGACCAAGGAGGATGCTGGGAACCTCCACAAAGGAGACCCACAGGAGGGTGGCAGGGGACCCTGCAGGGGAAGGAAACAACTCCTGGTGGGGGACTCCATTGTTAGGAAGGTAGAACTGGGCAAGGAAGGGGAGAGGGAGGTAAGGTGCCTGCCTGGCGCCATGGCTTGGAGGGACAGGGACCGAATCCTCAGGATTGTCGGAGCAGCTGCAGAGGGGAGGGAGCTGGATGTCATTGTCCACTTAGGGACAAATGACCTGGCTAAGAAAGGGATTAGAGAAGTGCAGGAAGAGTTTGTGGAATTGGGGAGGGGCCTTAGCCAAGTAGCACGCACGGTAACCTTCTCGGAGGTGCTACCCATCTATGGCATAGGAGAGGCTAGGGTGTTCCATACCATGGGATTCAATCAGTGGTTGAAAAACTGGTGTGGAGCTCAGGATTGGCTTCATTGGGGACTGGGGGTCCACCTGGAGTGATGCAAGCCTATACTGGCATGATGGGCTGCATCTGTCCGGGAGGGGAACCAGGATCCTAGGTGATAGGTTTAAATGCTTCATTGGCAAGCTTTTAAACTAGCCAAGGGGGGAGGCACTGGAAAGGAGCAGGAAAATCCTAGCCCCTCCCAAACAATCACGGTAGTTAGTGTGGCAAACACCAACATGGAGGTGTCGATAGGGAGAAGGGCAGGGGTAAATGGAGAAAGTGACAAAGGCAAGAAGGACATGGATGGGGCAAAAGGGGGTAAGGCCATCAGGAAATGGAGGGTAATGAGTACCAATGCCCATAGTCTGGGCAACAAGCTCCCTGAGCTGGTGGCCTTAATGGAAGAGAGATGCCCGGATATCGTAGCAGTTACAGAAACATGGTACACAGAGAACCATGACTGGGATGTTAACATACCAGGGTACATAACCTACAGGAGAGACAGGCAGGGGAGAAGAGGGGGAGGAGTAGCTCTCATGTAAAGGAAGGGATAAAAGCAACTGAACAAAAGAGTAAACAGGGAGGAGAGGAGGCACTGTGGGTCACCTTGGAGACTGGAAAGGGCACCACAATCCCTGGGGCTGTGTATAGACCCCATGTCAGGGAAGGAATGGACAAAGATATGATGGAAGGCATTCTAGAATGGCAGAGAAAGGGAGATACTGTTGATGGGAGACCTGAATATGCCAGATGTTAACTGGAGCACATTTGCTGCAGCCACATCCAAGAGCAGGGCCATTCTTGACGCTCTACAGGTGGCAGGCATTAGACAGCTAGTTTCGGAACCCACTCGTGAGGGAGCAATCTTAGACCTCGTACTCTCAAACGGGGGCAGTGAGAGGATCTCAGATCTAGAAGTGGGTTGCCATCTGGGGACAAGTGACCATCAAACAGTGTGGTTCACGTTAAACTCAGCTACAGAGTCAAGCCATACAAAAGTGAGGGTACTGGACTTTAGGAGGCTGACTTTGGCAAGATGGGAGAGTGCCTTAGAAAAGCACTGGCAAACAGGCTAGAAGGAGGTGTGGAGCAACAACGGGAATTATCAAAACTGCCATCACAGAGGAAACAAGCCTTTGGATGAAGCAAATAAACAAATCAAAACGAAAGAAAAAGCCACTATGGTTCTCAAGAGAGGTGGCTGTGAAAGTCAGGAAGAAAAATATAGCATTCCAGAAGTATAAGGAAACACAGAAGGAGCAGGACAGAGAGCTGTACCAGTTAAGGCAGAAAGAAGCAGGGAGGGAAGTCAGAATAGCAAAGGCCCAAACTGAGGAAAAGGTAGCCAACTCAGTTAAGAATGGGGATAAAACCTTTTATAAGTACATCAGCGAGCATAGAAAGACAAAGGGAGGCATAGTGAGGCTGAATAGAATGAACGGTGGGTGGGCAGAAGGGGACAATGAAAAAGCAGGAATACTAAACGAATATTTCTGCTCAGTATTCTCAAAAGAGGAGGGGGAAGTGCCTAATCCAATTATCAGAAGCACTCTTCATAGGGGGGTCGATCCCAGTCCTTTCACAGAAGAAAGGATTCTGCAAGAACTCCTAAAACTGAAGGTGGACAAAGCAATGGGTCCTGATGGAATTCACCCCAGAATTCTAAAAGAATTAAGGAAGGAATTAGTGAAACCACTGGCTACTCTTTTTAATAAATCATGGGAGGATGGTGTGGTACCTGAGGACTGGAGGAAGGTGGATGTGATTCCCCTTCACAAAAGTGGGACCAAGACAGAGGCAGGAAACTACAGACCTGTCAGTCTGACCTCTGTGGTAGGGAAAGTGATGGAGTCACTTCTGAAGGAAAGAATAGTTGAGTACCTAGAGGTCAGTGGAGCACAGGATCCAAGGCAGCATGGGTTCACAGCAAGAAGGTCATGTCAGACGAATCTAATAGATTTCTTTGACTGGGTGACCAAAGTAGTAGACCAGGGAGGGGCTGTGGACATGGCCTACCTAGACTTTAGCAAGGCATTTGACACAGTCCCACACAAAAGATTATTAGTCAAATTAACCAGCCTGGGAGTGGGTCCCGGGTGGTAGCCTGATAAAACATTGGCTGGACAACAGGACACAGAAGGTAATTGTAAATGGAGTCCACTCTGAAGAAAGGTGGTTACTAGTGGGGTACCGAGGGTTCAGTATTGGGTCCAGTCCTTTTAATGTCTTCATCAGTGGCATTGCAGAGGGACTGGAAGGAAAAGTATGCCTTTTGCAGATGACACAAAGATCTGCAACAGGGTTGATACACAAGGAGGCGTGGAAAGGATGAAAAGGACTTGGCAAGGTTGGAGGAATGGTCAGACGATGGCAGCTAGGATTCAATGCAAAAAGTGCAAATAATGCACCTGGGAAACAAGAACCCAGGGGAAGAATACACAATGGGTGGGGAGGTAGTAACAACAACAAAACAGGAAAGGGACCCGGGGGTAATCATATCAGATGACCATAAGGTTAGCAAGCAATGTGAGAAGGCAGTAGGGAGGGCCGGAGGTATACTGGGATGCATAGGGAGAGGCATCAGCAGCAGAAAACAGGAAGTTGTTATCCCTCTGTACAGACAATTGGTGAGACCCCATCTGGAATACTGTGTCCAGTTCTGGAGACCCCATCTCCGCAAGGACATAGACAGGATAGAGGCAGTCCAGAGGAGGGCAACTAAAATGGTGCAGGGTCTGCAAGAGAAGCCGTATGAGGAGAGACTAAAGGATCTTAATATGTATACCCTTGAGGAAAGAAAGGAGGGGGACATGATAGAAACTTTCAAGTACCTCAAGGGAATCAACAAAGTCCAAGAGGGTAGCATCTTTCAGAAAAAGAGACTTGCAAGAACAAGGGACACAATTTAAAGATAGAGGAGAGGCGGTTCAGAGGGCAATGTGAGGAAGTATTATTTCACTGAGAGGGTAGTGGAGCATGGAACAGCCTTCCTGAGGAAGTTGTGGGGTCTAAAACTGTGGGAGAATTCAAGAATGCATGGGACAGACATAAGGCAATTCTTGTGGGGTGCAGGAAGATATAGGCTGTTGGTTAACTAGGATCTGCGGCCTATCCTGTAGGTAGGGAAATGGGCAAACTAGATGGGCCTAGCGGTCCTTATCTGCAGTCAAAGTCTATGTTTCTATGTTTCTATGTTTCTGGATGCATGCCATGATAGCTACCTAGAGAAGACTGGTAGCAAACCAACCCGACTGGGTAACATATTGGACCTGGCATTATCAAATGGGGAAACAATGAGGGAACTATGGGTGGAGGACCCACTAGCTGGGAGTAACCACCACTATGTTTGGCCAAAATGCATTGGCCCGACTTTTATAATCCCGACCCTGGGTACCCAAAACACGGTTGCCCAACATTGGGATTTTACCTGAGGCAAGTGTTTTGGGGGCTTTGCCCCCATACTCCCCAATGTGAGGGGCTCTGCCCCCACACCCTCATACTTAAGGATTCTGACTCCGCTGGGATTAAAATCCCGATGCTGGGCAACCGTGTTTCGGGCACCCAGGGTCAGGATTATGAGAGTCAGGCTGACGCATGTCAGCAAATCAAATGGATCCTTAACCATCTTTCAGTGTGATTCACACTCAGCATGAGCAGAGAGGCTGCAGGGTCAGCAACAAATGTAGCTGACTTCAGATGTGCCGACTTTGGGAGGATGATGAAAATACTGAGAAAGCGCCTTGAGGAGATTAGGACAGAAATGGACCCACAACAGAAGTGGTATATCATAAAGTCTGGGCTGAGGGAGGCTACTGAAGCATGAAACAGGACCCTGAGCAAGAAGACCAGGGCTAAGGTGCCATGTTGGATAACCAGGAGGATGTTGGAGGGTTTGTGGGCCAAGACAGCAGCATTTAGAAGACTGAAAAGAACTAGACGGGAGGAGAACAGGGATATGTAAGCAAAGAGGTAACAAAATTAGTAAGAGAGGACAAGGCCTCCAAAGAGCTGAGACTGGCTTGGGGTATCAGGAAGGGGGAGAAGGAATTCTGTAGATATGTGAGGGGAAAAAAGGAAATGCAGTGACCATATTGTCTGGATCAGGAAAAGCGAGGGGTGGGTGGTGAAGGAGGAGGAACAGGCAGAAGTACTAAATGATTACTTCTGCTCTGTGTTCACAAGGGTGATAGGAAGTCTGCTACCTCCATGGACTGGGAGGGTTGGGATAAGATGAGAGGAGGAGACTGACAAAGTGAGTCTGGAAAGCAGGGTATTAGAAGGTCTGAAGGCACTTAGGGTGGATAAGGCACCAGGTCCTGAGGGCATTCACCTCAGGGTTTTGAGAGAGATGGTGGAGGTGTTGACCTGGCTGACCTGTTCAACACCTCCCTGGACATGGGGTGAATGCTGCGGGACTGGAGGTTGATGCATGTGGTGCATATCCACAAGAACGGCCCAAAAGATGAGCTGGGTAATTACAGGCCCATCAGTCTCACTTCCATAGTGGGTAATATTATGGGAACAATCTTGAAGGAGAGACTGGTAACCTTCCTGGAGGTCAGTGAGCTCCAGGATGGGCAGCAACATGGGTTCATGTCAGAAAAATCATGCTAGACCAACCTAACAGAATTCTGTGATTGGGCTACAAAGGAGATGGACAAGGGACATGCCGCAGATGACCTATATTTGGATTTCAGCAAGACCTTTGATTCAGTCCCTCATGGGTGGCTGGGAGCAAAGATGAAAAACATAGCAGTGGGGGCTAAGATGGCTAACTGGATCAAGAATTGACTGAAAAATAGACTGCAATGGGTGGTCATGGGGTGGGGGACTCTCATCTAACCAAGCCAATAACCAGTGGTGTGCCATAGGGCTCTGTGTTGGGGCCGGTGTTGTTGGTCCGTTCATATCAGATATTCCACATGGAGTTGGGAGCAGCAGGATCAGTTTGTTTATGGACAACACCGAGATGGGGGTTGTTGTTCGTGACAGAGATTGGTGGCAGAAGCTACAGGGTGACTTAACCAGATCTGAGGAGTGGTCATCAAGGTGGCTATTAGGTTTTAACATGACGAGGTGCAAAGTTATGCATTTCAGGGTGAAGAACCCGAGGAGGGAATATTGATTGGCGGGGGTGGTTAGGTGTTACGGAGTAGAAGGATCTGGGAGTCATAATAATGAGGAACATGAATAACTCTGCTCAGTGCAAGAAGGCTGAGGCTAGGACCAAGTGGATGCTGGGGTGCATTGCACGGGGATTCTCATCCAGGCACAAGGATGTGATCCTACCTCTGTACAAGTCCTTGGTCAGCCTGCAGTTGAAGCATTATTTCACTGAGAGGATGGTGCCAAAATAGAACCCTCTGTCGGGGGGTGACATGTAGGATGGTGGGAAGTTTCAAAAGGGCATGGGACAGGGCAAGTGGAGATGGGGAAACAGTGCTGAACAGTTCCTGGAGGTGAATGGGGGGATGTGGTGGAGCAGCTGCAAATAAAGGTGCAAAATGCACATTCAAGCAGACCTGATAGACGTGAGGCCTGTTTCTGCTGGTAAGTTTCGTATGTTTGCATGCATAGACCTGGTACTTTGACAACAGCCCTAAAACTTGCCCCTCTGGTGGCGATCAACTGGTCAGGGTGGAACTGGGTCCACAAGCGTATCCGCTACTGCGGTAGAGGTATGCATGAATGTAAGACTACTGACATTAGCAGGTTGCTGTGATTGGCGGTCTGCTCCCCCCACCAATTGCTCCCCATCCCTCCCACCTCCCTAGCTGTGAGTACATTCACTGCAGCGCTTAAGCCTTTGTAAGGGGGGCTCAGTTTTGTAAGGTTAAGGCCAGCCCCAAAATCCTAATGGATATTCTGCTGCAGTGAGAATATCTGTCCCCGCTCTGGGCGTGAGAGAGCGCTGCACTCCCATGGTTTCACCCACTCAGGGCAGGTTCAAACAGTGAACCAACTGGGTCAGGAGTTGCCCATCTGGTGCATTACATGGTGCTCCAAGGGCAGCTGAGAGAGTGGGGGCTTTTTTTTTTTTTTTGCATTTCTCTCCTAATCGTATTTTTGTTTTTACTTTGTGGTATCAAAATATCTGCAGACTTTACCCTTCCCCCTACAAATTAGGAGGGTAACAATAAAGAGCTTAGATGTGAGGTAAACAATTACAAATGTTACTACTTGGATTTAATGCTGTTCCCAGAAAGAAGCACACTCACATTAGATAGGTAATAAAACTGACAGCATATAAACAGTTAACCCCACAGCCAGCATGATACCATTGCTGACAACAGATGGCAGGGCAGAAGTATTGTTGAGCTGGGGCAGGGGGCAATTTTATATACCCAATGAAGCCCTGTTTAATAAAAAATAAAAAAGTCATTCACACTAAAACAAATACATAGAAACTAAATAAACGTGTAGTTTTCAATGGAAGCTATATGCACTGGTGTACACGATGTGTTTCTATTAAATATGTTCAGAACACCCACCCCTGCTCTGCAATGGTTCATCCTGCTGTTTTCCTGCACGACAAGGAAGTGTTTATGTACTGATAGCTGTTGTTTTCACATACAGGTTGCACTGTATTGTCTTCAGCCACAAACATACCTCTCAACCTTTTGTCTCCCAAATGTGGAACATTGCCTCTCAAAATGTGGAACAAATGAGCAAAATGTGGAACACTTAATCAAATCTTTACCTAGGAGGCTCAGAACACTGTTAAAATGTTTGCACTTATGTTCAGAAAGTCTGTTATTAATTGAATAATATATTTTTTGCATCATTTACTATAGATTTTTGCTTTAAAATGTTAATACTGAATGTGGAACAAGTCCTCACAATGTGGAACAGGGAGCTTTTGTGAAGTAAAATGAGGAACATTCCTCGTAATGTGGTACAGTTGAGAGGTATGGCCACAAACCAGGAATGCTGTCAGGGAAGTTGCAGCAGGTATGTTAACTCCTTTCCAACTGCCCTCCAATGTAGCTGACTTCTAATAAGCCACCTTAATTTGATTTTGTGCTGCTGCTCAGTCACTCTTGCTTTCTGTTTGGCTGGCCTTCGCATGCAGCGTGGGAGGAAGTTAGGGGGATATTATTTCCAGTCTTTCATCAGCTTCACGGTCGGCAAGTTACGAAGCAGAAATAAGCAACGCAAAAAAGTACAGGATGAGGTGGGAGATACAAGGAGCACAGACAGGTATGGTATACCATGTGAGACAGAGATTATCAAGTGTAGTATTGTATATGTGATTGATGTGCTGGAGTGAAGTGTCTTGTATAGTTAGTTGGGAGATGCGAGTTTTAGTGACTATGCGGTATCTATGAAGTGTTTGATTTTGCCTCAGAAATTTCTTTAGTCCCTCTCAGCATTGGCATTTCTGTTCTGAAAGACTAGAGATGTGAACAATACATTATGCCACAGATAACTAAGTCTACGTTTTCTTAAAAAAAAAAAGTATCTTCCTATGTTGTTGCAGTTTTTCTTTTCGTTAAAATCTAATTACTATTTTTTTTTAAGTTAAACATTTTATTGTTTGAGTATAAAAGGTACATTCATGCATATATACAGCTGACATCTTCACCTGAATAAACAGTAGTTGAAGTTAATTGACATACGTTTGACCATGAATAGAGTACAAGGTAAATCATTTTATATAATATTATGTCCTGAAATTGGATGTAAATTTCCAGCATACAGTTGTGCAAATTAATTTAGGTTTTATTATATCGGAAAGTAGTATTCTCATTATTTGATACAGCTGCCTTTGTATTTGTGTGGAGTATTATAGTTTAAAAGCCTTGAGTCATCTCTGTGTTAGTATATGCGCTATATTACTTGTACAATAAATAAATAAACGATAAAAGAACTTCTGACACCTCCACCTTGTGTCCTAGTTGTTGCTTAAGCCATCCCTTTCCGGGTTGAGGTTATGATTTCAGATGTCAGGCACTCTCATAAATCGATGTTAGTGGGGCCAGATTTCTACCTTAATGTACCTTGTGTACCTTGTACATTTACTATTTCTGTATGTGTGGAGAGTAGCTACTTTAGTAGCACCTGTCAAACATCTAAACTACTACATTCTGCTAACAAGCAGCACAACTACGTACAGTTAGAGCAGGTGGTTTTGTGAGAAGCCAAGTGCCTCGTGGCAGACTATTATGAGCTTTGTTATGATGCCTGTGTTGGTGTTCACACTGCGGTTATGGTTGCGGTTTAGTTGGGGTTGGGGGGTTTCTATTGTACTCTCTATGCCCTACACTTTGTCAGTAAAAAATGTGAATCACAGGTATCTTATGGTTAGCCTGTGCCAGCTTTTTGGTGTTTCGCCACAGAATCCCAGTGGGCAGAGGTTTGTGAGAACTGAGACTGTGTATATTGAAGGAAAGGTGTCCAGGTCTGATCATATTTATTTATGGTGTCAGAGGAGATGTGGGACAGCTTTTTGTATTTTGCTAGTATAGTTAGGTTATCTAGGAGATCTTTTAAGTGTGGGAGTTATTGTGGATCTCCACTTGCAAACTATGAGTCTTTTGACTTGTACGCTAAAAAGGATCAGGAAATCCCATTGATTTTTTGAAAGATGGAAGTCTACTTAAAGGGGCCTTTGAGCCCAGTAGATATGTCTGCTGCTAGCGGGAGTTCGGTATTTTTTAGATTTGCAGTAGTAAGTTGTGGGCTAGGTTCCACATTCCTGTAAACCTAGGGCATGACCATAATATGTGGAAAAGATCTCCCTGTGTATTGCCACATCTCCAACATTCATCTGAGTTTATTAAGTTATTACTATTTTTGTGAGGCATGAGGTTAAGAGGTACTGTATGTCTGGGATGGAATAGACTTTGAGTAAGGGGATTGTGTAGAATTGGAACACTTCTATGCTGCCTGCCCACATATGTCGTGCAGTATGCAATGTTAGTCTATAGTTGTTGTATTTTTTCCTTTTTTTATATTGGTTTATTTCAGTTAGGAAGGGGGAGCTTTGCCCCTATACACACCTAAAGCAGATAGGGAGCGGGGTGAAGGCTTGCAGCTCAAATAAACTGACAAGACCAAAGTTAACAGCAAGTCACCAACAACCGGCCAATGTCAAAACCAACAGCAAGGGAAAGTAACATAGCACAGCTGTAGTATAGCATTGATTACGCTATATTTGTAACCTTGCACTATGCTAACCGTGGTAGTCTGATGTTCTACACAGTCGCCTTGCATAATTGAGGGTATCTCATGTGCTGATATGGGGCACCTTCCATAATGTAAATATGGTGGTGGTTGTAAGTGCAGGTATTTCTGTGTGGACTGTTAGGGATGCTTTCCATGCTGTGTGCTAGGTGTGGTGTAAGTGCTTGGGCTACTGGGTGCTGGCTGGGGGGGGAGATCAGTGCTGCGAGTGATGGAGGACTGGCGAGTATCTCATGATGTGATATAGAGGGCATGTTTTGGTACTAGATTTTGACTCATGGGTTCTGCACTATCACATAGTATCGGAGTTTAGTAGTGGTGGAGGGGTTCGGGGATGAATATACTTGTGAGGGAAGTGGTTGTGGGATTAGGGGAAAATCCTTGTTTGAGGAGCTACTGAGGGAGATATTGAGGGGAAAGCTGGGGGTTCCTGTAGTGGGCTGTGGATGGGAGAAACCTTAAGGAACAGACTGCAAAATGAGTGTTGGTGGGGTAGTACTGGTAAGCAAATGTTTGCAGGTGGTTAGCAAAGCTGAAAAGTAGCCTAGCACCTGCACTCAGTTGAACTAGCTGTGTTTTTAAATGCACATGCAGAGTGCCCCTCCCCGGCACGCCACAGCAGTTTATGCCTGTCCCTGTGGAGCAGCCAGTAGGAATAATGGAGACCAGGACTTCTTCCTCCATTAGGGAATGCCCCAGGGCCTGAGGACTAGACGGACAACACAAAAGGGTAAATTTTTTTTTTTTTTTTCATTTATTTATTTATATTTCAGATTTACAACCTTTGAGCCAGGGGCTCGTTTACAAAGGTACCAACCACATCACAGTGAGGACATATAGTGGAACATAACATTACACAGTAACAGAAAACAGTGTGAGACAGAATAACAGAGTAGCTTCCATATGCAACAAATTACAGCATATCAAGAGACAGTGCAAATTAGAATATTATAGTAGTTTCCATACAATTCACTTGATAGAACTTTTCTGGGTTTCACATAGATCACACATTGTTACAGAACAGTAGAGGTGGGAGGCCATGGGAGTGTGGGGGGGGGGGAGTTTGGCCTGGTGGGCTATGTCAAAAGTGATAGTAGCTGAGGCCTGTTAAGGACAGGTGCAGCTCCGGGAGCTGAGCAGTTGGTTCTTAAGGGCAGATTTAAAAGCGGCAATTTTGGGGGCAGTGGAAATGGATGTAGGGAGAGAGTTAAACCAAGATGGGGCTGTGTAACAGAAGGAACTTTGAGCCTGAGTGGTCCTGGTTCTGGGGACCAGGAGGGTGGTGTTGTTGGCAGTTCGGGTTGAGACAGTGGGCAGGGTAGGTTGGATGGAGGCAGTAATCCCGGGTGGGGCAAACCCAAGCAGAATTTTTCTTAGTTAGAAGGCAGGTTTGGTAGCAGAGTCATTCATCTAGGGTAAGGAGATTGGCCATGTCGTAGAGTTGACATGTGTGAGTGAGCCTGGGGGCATCAGTCATTAGCCTGCAGGCCTTGTTTAGGGTGAGGCGTATCTTGTTGAGGGCAGTGGTGTCAGCAGCGGTATAGACTGGAAGGCCGTAATGTACAAGAGACAGTACCAAGGACATAACGGCAAGCTGGAGGGCATCAGTGGGGGAGCAGTCCTTGTGCTGGTAGAGGATGTCAAGGCGGGTGCTGGTGGCGGATGCAAGGGCATTAATGTGGGCGTGAAAGGTGGGGACTGAGTCGAAAGTGACTCCAAGGTATTTGTAGGAGTAGACTTGTTCAAGCGGTTGTTGGATGCTGGGGAGGATGGTGAGTGGGTTGTTACTAACTTTGTTTTGGGGATGAGCGAAGAGCATTGACTTGTTTTTTTTGTGATTGATGATGAGTCTGCGCTTCTTAAACCAGGTTTCAGCATAACGGAAGGAGTGTTGGAGAGTGTCCTGGAGAGAGGTAAGGTTTCGATGGGAGGCAAAAATGACAGCATCATTGGTGCACATGAGGATGTTGCCAGAGCAGGCATAGGGCAGGGTGTTTAGATGTAGGCTGATCAATAGAGGACCCAGGATGGAGCCCTGGGGTACCTCCGAGCGGATTGAGTGAGTTTCCGAGAGTGTCCCATTGATTCTGACACATTGAGAGTGTGCTGTCAGGTAGCTTGAGCACCAGACGAGGGGGCCATCTGAGAAACCAATGCAGTAGAGAGCATCTAGTAGCAGAGGGTGAGAGACCGTGTCGAAGGCCTTAGAGAGATCAACATACACTGCACCAGCGATAATGCTGTATGATTAACAAAAAAAGTGTTCCCTTGCAACCTGAGCCATCAGTTTCCCAAGTTATATTTAAGTTCTGACTCCTGTCCTGTTTCATGGTTTGGGGGGTAGTTGTAGTTAAATCTTGGCTAACTTGGTTGCCCCACAGTGCAACAACTTCTTTAAGGTACTAGAAACTACTGCAGTGTGGCATAAACATAAGAAAAGGTTGTGTGCAGTCTGCCTCATAGTGTCATCCGTTATGCAGACTGCTCTGCCCTTCCCTGTCACATGTGCCCCGCTACCACTACTGCCTTAAGCAGGTGCTCTTTGGGATGCTGGAGACTTAAGGAAGCCAGGACTGAACTACTTTTTCTCCCTCTCCTAAGGGTCAGGAAGGGCCACCATTGAAATATTAGTCATGGGGGAACTGTGAGGGTTGGGTAGAATTTGAGGTGTCCTTGGCTTCTGGCACAGTGTCAGGAACCAACATACTGTATTTAATTCTGGGGAATACTGTGGAGGAGGGTGAAATTATTGTGTTAAGAGGGGTTGGAAGGACTTACCTGACTACCTGGGAAGCAGGTGTGGGTGAATACCTTATGCTGAATATTCGGGGGGGGGGGCAGGTCACATCAAACCACCTTATTTTCCTCACCTTGAGGCCAGGCCTAATCGCCTGGCCATCTTCACAACCAATTTCAATCTTGTCCCACCCTCCTGAGGTATTGCAGGGTTCAAATTCCTTTATTTTTCTCAGTGGTCCAGCTGGGAAAGTAGTACCTGTTTGCACCCCCACTAAGATTTACAGTGGCCCCAAGCTATGGAGGGGGGAAGAGTCCCTTTCCAGTTATTCTCTGGTTTCCAGTGGGACCCTCTGTCTACATCCCTTTAATTTCTGCCTCCTGTCAGGAACTCTTTCTCTATAAGCCGTCTCTGATGTCCATTGTCACTTCATTCCTCTTCCCCTTCTCTGTAAGCCTTCGCTGTTGTCCATAACCTCTCTCTCCACATCCCAACAAGTTTTCCCTGGTGTCTAGTGGCACCTTATCCTCTCCCCATCCCCAGACATTCACCCTGGAGTCCAGTGGTGTGCCCCCAGCACCACAACCTAATGACCTGATCATTGGTAGAGGCTGGCACACTGGTTACCCTTTTCGTCCAGCTACATGTAACTTCCAAAACGGCAATACAGGGGGGAAAAAAGTAATTAAGCCAGCCTGCCAGCACATCAGCAGTGCTATTGCTTGCAATGACGGCAACCCTTGATTGGGAACAAGCATGGGGTATTGTGGGCCTGCTGGGAGTAGAGAATCAAGTGTTCCCAAGGAAGCTTTTCGGGAAGGAAGGGAGGGAGGGCTGCCAGCTCCACTGCCACCTGGGGTTGATCCCAGGTGGTAGTGAAGCTGGAGAAACGTAGTGGGAGGGAAAGACAAAAGCTGGTGTAACGCACTATGCACACCCCCACTGCCTGCATCGAAGAGGATACAGAAAAAAGGTCCAAACCAAGTAGAACGCAGGTCTTGCTTCGGTGACATGGCGCTCCTCCAGTCTGGGACCTGGTCATACAGTGAGACGCTTGTCCCGCCAGCCCACTAGCACCCTAGCCAGGGAAAGGGAAGGATAAGTGGAGCCACTGATGATACTGTCCTACTAATTGTTGGGCAGGGATGGTTTGATTAGCTGATTGGGGCATAGAACGTGACTTGGGGTTATAGGACAGAACAGAGTATTGGAGCTGCTGCCTTTTTGTTTGTGTGAGTCAGGCAAAATAAAGAGATGATACAGTCAGCTCTCTGCTTCATTGGCCTGTATTTACCTGCGTGGCCCACTCTTCATAGCCACACTCTACCACATAACTCCCTTCAATCCCTTAATTGCTCATTAGTGGATTCCACCAATGTCACCCTGCTGTGCAGAGGTACATGTGTCTCCCTGTCTGGCTGCATGGAGAAGCGGGTAACTTCCTAGTTGGGCACAACAGCCTTCGGCAGCAAAGTGGGTGAACTCCAGTATGGTGGCATAGAAGGAGCCCAAGAGGCAACTGACTGGTATAATGAATGAGCTTCTTTGTTAACACCACCCTTACTGTCACACACATACCCTGTAACATCCTGGGTCAGAACGTGTGGTCTGTCTCTCATGCCGCTTAGGGCCACTGGACCACCAGAGAAAAGTAATTAAATGTAAGCCATAAGGATTGTTTGTTCTTGTCTGCCTGTTGTTGCTACTCTATCTGCTCTAGGGGTGCACTTTTTGTAAAGTATTGTGCTCAACAACTTTAGTGTTCTCTGATGTATTTACCTCATAGTCCCTGCTCTTAATCTTAGTCTGTACATCTATCTTCAAACTCACCACAACATTTTTTTTTTACACGTTTTTCTATGTTTTTCCCACCTTTAAATGAGAGCTCCCCAAGTTCAGGGGCCCCAATAACAAGATTACCAGGTCCACTAGCTATGTTGTTAGGGTGTTCTTGCACTTTCCTTAATGAGACCAAGAAGTAGCCAATTACTATCCAGGCGCTTTCCCTATAAATGTAGACTAGCTCGTGGTAGGTGGATGGTTCCTTCAGGTGTTTTCCTGCAATGGAAAACAGTTAGTTAACCCACAGTCCAATTCCTCATCCTGCCTGCTCTGTCCTCAGTTCCTAGTGCCCCCTCGGAGTCCTGTAGAAAGGCTGCTACCTGTAAGAAAAAAGCTGCAAATGTAGAAATGTGGTTTAGTGCAGTGCAGTTCCTCCTCTAGCCCCTTGACCACACCTAGAGAGAGGGTGTCTGCTCTGTAGTTTGAGGGAGGGGTGCTAATTGTCTGGCCTGGGGCATCAGATACTTGATAAGTGACCTCCCACAGTCAATAGCATGCCACCAGGAAGAGAGTAAGTTCTGCATAAAAGCAGCCACTTCCAACATGTTCCACATGCTTATGTCCCAGCAAAGGAGTGGAACAGGTGACTGGCATTGTAGACATCAGCAGACATCCTCAGGGGATTCTGCCTGTCAACTAGGGCAAGGCAACTGTTCACTGTTGTGTAATACTCACTGCTGGAAAGGGTGGGAGTTCAAAGGTAGAACAAAACTGGGAATTGGAGTAACACTGTGTCCAGGGTAGAAGCATATAAAGATTTAAACAAGGCACAGGGGAGCACAAATAGAAATAAATGAAGGGGAAACTAGAAGCACACTATGGGCCCGATATTCAGAAATGCACTGGGCACTGGCACAAGTGGTGGCGCGAGCAACTAAGGGATATATTGAAAACAGATGAGCCATGGAGCGTCTCTTCTGAATATTGGGTAATGCGCACTGCGCAAATACAATGCATTGGTGCATACCGCCCCAGACAGGGTTGAATACCAGGAATGGGAATTGTGCTAGCACAGCAGAGTTACGCTGTGTGCAGATTCCTGATATTCTGCCACCAATATGCAAATGAAGCCATAATGCATGCAAGGTGCAAATGGGGCCATTTGCATGTCATTATGGCCCTATCTGCATGAGTTGTTCAGGGCTGGCCGGTGAAATGCACCTGGTGCGCCGCACAGCATGCAGTGCCTTTAGAGGTCTACTGGTGCTCCCCCTGCCCATTACCCCAAGCACCATGAATGTGCCCCAAGACAAGCCCTGGTAGTCCAGTGGTCTCCCCTCCTCCCGTACCTCAGATCACCATATGTTGTAAGTAATAGCCCTGATGGTCCAGTGGACCCCCTCACCCTGCCCATGCTTCTGATTGCTCATAAATATGCTCAACAATCCCTGGTAGTCTAGTGGTGACTTCCACACCAGTAGCCCAGATCACCTGTAATGGTGACCAAAACAATTCTTAGTGGTCCAGTGGCACCCCCACCTACATAGGCCCCCTGCCCACACAGCTCCCCCTCCCCCATCATCAGCAGGCAGAACACCCACCTGCAGCACCTCCGCAGCTGCCCACTGAATGACAATGTACAATAACAGCTGCATTCACATTGGACCACACTCTGTACCAGTGGCTTTGCAGTGCATACTGTAATACTCATTTACAAATATGTGACTGAAGTCATTCACATATTTGTGAATATTACAGTATGCACTGTAAGCCCATTGGTCCACAGTGTGGTCCAATGGGATTTCAGCTGCTACTGTATGCTGTCATTCAGCAGACAGCCCTAGAGATATGCGGTGTGTTTGCTGCCACAGATGATGGGGGGCTGGGTGGCTGGGGTCCTGTGTGGGTGGGGGTGCCACTGACCACCTTGGAATTGTTTTGGTCACCATTACGGGTGATTGGAGTCACCAGCAGGGTGGGGGAGGGTACCACTAGTCTACCAGGGATTGCTGGGTCAGATATACAAGAGCTTGGAGGTATGGGCAGGGTGGGGGGAACCACTAGAACCCCAGGGCTATTTCTGTAATAATATACGGTGATCGGTGCGGGGGTACCACTAGGCTACTAAGGACATATGTGAGTGCTTGTGCACGGTGTTCTGGGGGAGTAGCCATCCATGGCTGGCGACTGCTGTGTTGCGCACTGCAATGCAGCAGCACGCCTGTGGGTGGATGGCACTTGAGCTGTTTTTTACAGGCTCAACTTTGAGCCCAGGTATGTGGCACATCTCTGGGTTCTGGCAGCAGATGTGCCACAAATCCTGGGCTGAATATTGGGATGTGCCACATATGCATGGGCATGCCCCTTGGAGATGTGCAGCATACAGCTTTGCGCCCCAGCAGATGGGGAATTTGGGCTGTGCAATATCCACCTTTGAATATTGCTCCGGGACACAGTTCTGGGGTTGCACTGGCACAACCCTTTGAATATCTAGTCCAATGAGTGCTAAGAGTACAAAAGTATCTCCAAGTACCTGTTACGGTTAAGTAAGCAAAACACTAGGTAGCGACGAGGCCGAAAATAGCTCTCCCTTTCTAGGCCAAAAATAAATAAAAATCGAGTTGCTACACATTACACAGCAGTTGGGAGGCAGTATAGTGCAGTGGTTTAAGACTGTGAGCTTCAAATCTGGAGACCTGGGTTTGAATCCCGCAGCCCCCCACTTGCATACTGTGTGACCCTGAGCAAGTCACTTAACTTCCCTGCGCTCCCAGGTCGCACCTGTAAACAAGCTTTCAGCTTAGTGTTTCTCACCTGGTTAAACAATTGGGGTGGGGGGGGAGGGTGCCAACACCATTATAATGTGTGGCAACTCGATTTTTATTTATTTATTTTGACCTAGAAAGGAGAGCTATTTTCAGCCTCATCCCTACCTGGTGTTTTGCTTACTTAAAATATTTGACAGTAGAAGGCTCCACGGAGGTAAGGCTGCAAGCACACAGAGAAAATAATGAACCCAATCCTTGCTGAATAAGCTGTTAACCTCACACTGACTGAGGTAAGTGAAATCATGGGCATGAGAGCAAAGCTAGAATGCCCTTGTGATGTCCCTAACCTCTCAAGGTGTGAGGTTACTAGTGCATTTTGCAAGGAGACAAGTTCATTATATATCCTGATATGAGCAGGCTATTTCTCAAACAAACAGGATTCAGGCAAATCCCCTCACGAGTGCTGATTTCAAAACTGCACCCGGTACTGTTTTACATTTTTACTGGGTGCTGTTCTGAAAACTCTGTTTGTGAGGGAGTTCCCCTGCCCCCTGTCCTAATGGTAACCCATCATATGGGTGACTGTAAATGAGTGACACATTTATAGCACCTGAGATGTGGGCTACTGGTTGAGGATGCTGATGGTTGGGTAATAGCAACAGTGGAGTACAAAATGGTGAGGGAGCAGGAGAGCGACTGGAGGAGGGATGAACAGGAAGTGGGTCTAAGGGTTGGAGCTTGCCGGTTGATTCTGCAGCCGGGTGTCTGGCGTAGTGAGGGGGGTGGTTACATGGCGATGGAAAGGTACAGGGATCTAGGCTGACTAGGGGGCAGTAAGTGTTGTGTATATAATTTTTTTTTTTTTTTTAAATCTTTGAGGCAGTCTCTTTCAGCAGGTCATAACGTGTGGGATTCAGCCGTAGACGACATTTCCTCTGGATGAATTTCACAGCAGTCAACCCAGGGACCTCCCCCAGAGCACCACCACGTAGTGTTCACCTGGCAGATATAAAAGGGGGACGGTCCCAGCCACTTATTTTTTAAGTTACTACTAATGTCTTCGGATCCTTTATTCCAAAATTGTTCCTGTGGCCACAGAATCACTAAAGAAGACCTCCAAGCAGTCGGTGTTTGTTGCCTTGGTCCTAAACACGACTCTGTGGGGTGCGCCTTCTGTAATAAATTCAACAGAGCCACAAAACGCTGGTGTTTTCAACATCTCCGTTAGTTTATCATTGAGCAGAAGGTAGCCCTCTTGGAGCAGCAGCAACACTTCTCATCTAGAGACCTCTCAGCGTCCTCTTCAGGGTCTCACCGCTCCATGGGAGACCCTCCATGTCGCATGGGGTCATGGTAAGAAGCCTCTAAAACTAAGCATGTCTCTACCACCTCTATGTTGTCCTCTACTACAAAAGTGAGTATGGAGAAGGTTGCCTTTCACACATTGTCGTCTACATTGCCGACAATTATGGGCTCCTCTCCTCCCTCTTCGAAGGCTTCTCCATCAACTAGAGGCTCTGGGGTTATCCTGCAGCTTCCAAAGCTGCCTCCCTAGCATGCTGCCTAACTATCATCTGTCGCTGATGGCTTCAGCTTTGTCGATTCTCTCATCGACCTTGCCTCATGGCCCGTTGATGGTTCTGTTATCTACGATGCATAGCATTCCATCGATTCTGCCATTGTCGATGATTATGGATACTCCCTCAGTCATCAACGGCAGGGGCTATGGGCCCGTTGACGATCTCCTCATCAGCTACTGTCCTTTCCTCATCAACGACCATACTTTCCCCGCAAAGCTTACCACTGGCACCCTCGTCGATGGCTGCTTGTGTGGTCCCACTGCCTGCTCCCATTCCATAAGTGGTACCCATATGCTCTGCCCAGTCTGCCATGGCTACTTCCACTGGACAGTTGGCAAAGATAGATGTCCAAGCACTGGTAAACCCCATCCTGGACCTCGGTCACACCCAATCTCCCCCCCCCAAGAGGGGGTCGACCCCAGTCTCTGCTCCCTCTAGGCCTCCTTCGGCCCAGGGGACAACCAGCTTTTCCTCTGTCTCCCGGGGTCTGTACACCCAGGATGTGGACATGGAAATCTCTTTCCTGCAGGACTGGGACCTGGCTGACAGGGAGGACAAGGATGACCTGGACCATGAGGAATCCCCTCAATCCTCCTCTGCTGCCTTCTCTGTTTAGGGGAAAACTACCCCTGAACTCCCTTGTTCTCTGCCAGATTACCCATTGTTTTCAGACATTATGATCCACCTCCAGAAAATATTGGGTTTCCAGGGCACTGAGCAGGATGCTTTTTGCAAGAAATTGGCTCAGTACTTAGTGTGCCAGAATGCCCCTCTCTGGTCGTCCCCCTCTCCCCTTTGGTGGATGCCTTTGAAGAGGCCATCATGGCTGTCTGGAAGCAACCTTTCAAGATTCCCTCCAATCCATGGAAGACTGATAGGCTATTTCATATCTCTGCCTCAGGAGATTTGGTGGTGATCAGTGCCACGCATGTTAAGTTCTCTAGACCTCAGCACATGAGTGCAGAGCCCCTGGATTCAGAATCAAAGAAATTGGATGCCATAGGAAAATGTGTTGCGTTCCCCCCTGGCCACTTGTTCCCTTCGTATATTCAATTACATGGGGCGCCTCCTGAAATATCAGGAGGAAATTCTAAAACCCTCCCAGGCAGCAGTCCAGTCCTCCCAGTGGGTCCTGTCCAGGAGGACCTGATGATGGAACTGTATACTGCGGCAGCAGCAGGCTACCTCCTGCTAAGAGCCACTTAGGATGCTGTGGATACTATGGCTTGTATGTCCTCTGCTGGTGTATGTCTTGGGTGTTATGTCTGGCTTGGGATGTTTGGATTTTCCCAGGACGTACAGCAATCAATCTTGAATGCTCCCTTTAAAGGAGTTCAGCTGCTTGGTCCACAGACTCAAGACATCTTGAAAGATTTACAGGACTCTGGTCATACCCTTTAGTCAGTGTGGACCCTTTATCGCCCTAAAGCCAAAATGGCCTTTAGGTGTTCCTTAAAGGGCTGCCCCTTCAGGGGCCATGCCTCATCCAACTGGCAACCTGTCAATAAAAGGAAACCTCAGTTACAGTTGCTGGGTCCTTGAAATGCCCAGAAACCCCGATACATCCCTGCTGCCCCCCAGCAGGGCCAGCCTTCCATCTCACGGTCTTCCTCTGGCCGTGTGTATGGAGGCTGTATGCATGGTTGTCTGGGCAGGTTTTCCCTGCACATGCAAGGGTGACACGCTGTCACCTCTGACCAGTGACTCCTGCAAATGATTGAGATAGGGCACACACTAGAGTTCACGGAGATGCTTCTTCCATCATCACCCAGGGTCTCTCGCTACCCACCAGACCAGGCACGGATTCTACGGACCGAGATCAGTGCATTACTTTCAAAACAGGCCATTGAACCACTGACTCCCCTTCTTTAGAAGGGTGTGGGATTTTACTCTCACTTTTTCCTTGTTCACAAATGGACAAGGGATTTATGCCCCATTTTGGATCTCGGGTGTCTCGATCTCTACATCATTTTACAAAAAGTTCTGCATGGTGTTCTTTCTGACACTTCTCCCTTTGCTGAACACAGGAGATTGGCTGTGCTGTCTGGATATGAAGGATGCATACCTCCATATCATGATGTACTTGGCTCACAGACGGTTTCTCTGTTTCATGTTCCAGGGTTCTCATTACTTGTTCAGGGCCCCCCTTTTTGGTCTTTCCTCGACCCAAGGGTATTTACAGAATGCTTAGTGGTGGTCATAGTGGCCATCTGCAGGGAGGCCCTTTGTCTTTCCCTACCTGGCTGATTCCTGAAAGCATCCTCCAGACACCAACGGACTAATGCCTTCTCAAACCCTACAGTTGTTCACCAAAATAGGGATTGTGATAAACTATCCAAAGTCCAAAATGGACCCTACTCAACGCCTCCAATGTACTGGCGCCATGCTAGACACCTCCGTGGGAAAGGCATATCTGCCCATAGCTCGGGTGAATGTCCTGATCACTTTGACGTGAAGCTTAGAGTCCAGCAGATTGGTCTCCGCAAGGGACTGTCTCTGCCTCTTGAGATATTAGGTGGCCATGATACCGACTTTCACCAATGCCAGGTTGAATATGAGGATCCTTCAGTGACCCCTCAGAGTCCAATGGGACCACAAACGGGACAACTTTGATGCCCCGGTGCTGCTGTCTTCTCCGGCTCTTCAAGCCCTACAGTAGTGGAAGACAAGGGACAGTCTCATGTGAGGCATGCCGTTTCGCTGAACAGTCCCACGTCTCCTATAGACACTTCCATGACGGGGTGGGGTGCTCACCTCCTGCACATCAGATTGCAAGAACCTCGGACGTCTGTGGAGGCCAGCCTCCACATCGGTGTCTTGGAACTAAGGGCAGTTCTGTACAAATTACAAGTGTTCAAGGTTCACCTCCCTCCAGGTTGTCTGCAAGTGCAAGCAGACATTTCCGCGGTAGTTCACTACCTAAACTAAAGGTGGCACTCATTCCTACCCTATGTGCAGAGAATCAGTGAGGGTGTGGTGTTGTGTGATCCAGAGACATCATCTTCTGGCAGTACACATCCCTGGAGTGTCCAACACCCTAGTGGATGCCCTGAGCAGATCCACTGTCAGGGCCTATGAGTGGGAAATCTTGTCTGGCGTTCTAAATGATATTTTCTGCTTGTGGAGCTGACCGGAGCTGGACCTGTTTACCTTGCCACAGAATGCAAAACTGCCACTTTTACTGCTCTCTCATGCGAAGTCCTGGGACTGTGGCAGGATGTGTTATCTCTTTTCTGGACAGGAAAATTTCTTCATGCATTTCCACTCGTTCGGAGAGTACTACTCAAACTGGTCCAGAATGGGGTGTCTTATGATTCTCATAGCACCATACTGGCTGAGACAGATTTGGTTTTGTCTGCTTCTACAGCTTTTGGAACTGGAGCCAATCTCTCTACCCATTTGTCAGGCCTTACTATCCCAGGCGCAAGGCTTCCTGTTACACCAGGGCCTTCGCTTCCTCCACCAACACACCTGGCTCCTGAGGACATTATCCTCTTGCACTTCTGGGGTGTCCCTGAAGGTGGCGGAAGTTCTCCAGGCTGCTAGAAAGTCATCTACTCTGTCTTCCTATTCAATGAAGTGGAAATGCATCTCTGTTTGGGTGTCTACTGTGGATTTGGATCCTTATGAGTGTTGTCCTCAGAACATCTTAGATTATTTGCTTTCTGTGTCGGAGGGTAGACTGAAATATTCCTCTGTGAAAGTCCACCTTTCGGCCATAGCCACATTTCATTTGCATGTGGATAACTTTCCTTTTTCCCTGTTACCTTTAATGCGAACCTTTTTGAAAGGTATTCTGCACCTACATCCCCCTATCATGGATCCAGTCTCTGTCGGGGATTTGAATTTTGTGCTTGAAAAATTGACCATGATTCCCTTTAAGTCCACTGAATCCAGTGACCTCCATCATTTGTCATGGAAAACTGTTTTTTAGTTGCCATCATGTCTGGCAGACGTGTCTCAGAGTTGCATACCCAGATGTGCAAACCTGCATATATACAGTTTCATAATGACCGGGTGTCTTTATGCACTAACTCTACATTCTTGCCTAAGATGTACTTTTAAATCGGATCATCCAGTTGCCATCCAATTGCCAGTATACTTTGCAGAGCCTCAGAATTTGGGTGAAGCCCTGCTTCATACTCTTGATGTGCATAGAACATAGAAGATTTACCTTCTCTGCACTTCCATGTTGTGAATTCAAAACAATCTTTTGTTTATTTTGTGCCTGGAAATCAAGGCTTTGGTGTTTCTAAGCAGTGCTTGTCCATGTGGCTGGCCAACTGCATTATGTTTATTCATGCTAAATGTAAAGTACAGCAACAACAACAAAGTCCTGCGCTCACCACTCTCTAACAAAAGATAGGCTCCAAGTAGAATTTCAAAGGTGCTTCATTTTAATATAAATTGCAATGTGCAGTACAAACACGAGCTCCAGAAGCATTTCTGAATCTTCACGATTCCTTCCTCAGTGGATCCATTGAGGAAGGAATCGTGAAGAGTCAGAAACACGTCTGGAGCTAGTGTTGGTACTGCACATTGCACTTTATATTAAAATGAAGCACCTTTGAAATTTTACTTGGAGCCTATCTTTTGTTTGAGAGTGGTGAGTGCAGGACTTTGTTGTTATTGGTATGTAACCCCTAGATGGCGCTATCCCAGGGGCTACTACCCCTGCCTGATTTGCCACTAACAGGTTGAGGGGCCTGGATCCAATGGCGGTGCCTCCACTCAGAGGTCAGGGTTTGCAATAGTTAAACTTACTTGGTCACAGCCCTCTGGGACACTGCAACCCCTTTCTTCCCACTAGTGGCCCACACAATATATCAGAATTACCTTCACAGTATACACTTACCCCAGGACTAGTTCTGGCACTGGGACCTCCTGTGAAATAAGATACAGTGCAACAATCACAGTACAGTACTTTAACATAGACAAATACCTCAGGCAGTATAACTTTGCTGAAACAAGCAGCTCTGATTTATTTAGGGGATATAACAAGGACAGGGGAAATCAGGTTAATTAGCTTATCACTTTACTATCTACCTTGGCTCTGTGCACTAGGCCTATCCCTACCAGTTACTGTCCCTGGGTACCCAAGCCTTAGTGGCTAGTCCAAACCGTGGCAGCTGGTAGGGGCCCTTTCACTGAATGAAAAAAAATTAGTTTAAACAGTCAGCAGTACAGTGATTCCATCTGGATTTAATGTGGCAATTCAACAGGGAGCGACCCTGAATTAGTACTCACGACCTCCAAACAAGATAGGGTCCTTCAACATCAGCAGGGCTACTCTTGAGCTCCACGAGACTCTTCACACATTTATATGGTAAAAAGAAAGTACTATACCAGGCAGGCTGCTTCTCTATCCCGATCGCAATTACTGCACAATACCGGAGAACACACAGCAGATTCAGTTCCTGACAGACCGAGTGCAATTCAACAATTTCTACAGTCTTCTACAGGGTGAGCCTGGTTTCTACTCTTCAGAGATCCTTGATTCTTTTCACAGGACGGATTCAGTCCTAACAAGCAGTTACACAAGCTGCAGACCGAACTCTGGGCCTTACACACGTTTTTGACTGAAACTGTGCACTGAAGGAGCACAGGGTTTCTTTCCCTTCACCCAGAGCTAAACTGAAACTCCAACAGACAAACCGGCACTTCCTTTGAGTTCCTCCCAGTTCTTGAATGGATTGGCTGTCACTCACAATAGACTGCTGCTGTTGGTCCAAAAAGGCGCCAGTCTAAACTACATCTCCCAGAGTCACTGCCCATACAGTCCTCTTGTGGCTGGCTCAGATTATGAGTCCAAGTTCTGATTTGTCAAGGCACCATTTAGAGCTAGCTTACCCACACTGATTGGTCCAGTTCAGCAGTTCAAAACCAGAATGGGGAACTAGGCAGACACAGTTCTTGACTGCAAAGAAAGCAGGTTAGACAAACTGTAATTTCATTATTACTGTAAATGATTTCTGGCAAACAGTTACATCTTTCAGATAGGTTCCTTTGCACTCCTAGTGACTGCAAAAATGGAGTGAATTGGCAGCAGCTCGAGTGGTACTCAAACAGAGAAGCACACAGTCCCCCCATACAAACTAATTATGTCTGCAAGCAGACAGCTCTTAAAGAGACAGTACCAGAGGCTCTAAAAACACTCACTGATAAATGGCTTAAACGCCAAACACCATTCAGGCTTGGAGCATTCAAGCAAGCTCCTGGAAGTCTTTTGGGAACCCCCATTTGCAGGGGGGTTACAGGTATAATTGTTTATCCTGGAGCATCCCACCCTGGTGCATCCTCTGGCTCTGGACTTTATAAATAAGAAGTACCTCTCACAGAAGTTGTAAAACCACATTCTACCAGAGGTGTGGACACTTCTACGGCGTGTTTCTGGTGCGTTTCAGCCTGGGATATTTGTGAGGCCTCCACGTGGTCTACTATACATACCTTCACCAAGCATTACAGTCTAGACATCCCTTCTAAGAGGTGAACCCTTTTTGGATGGGCCATCCTGCAAGACCTACTGTCCTGATCCTTCATGATTCGCTTCCTCCTCCCATTGGGTTTAATAACAGCTGCTTGAGAATCTTCCTACATATTATGACCTGCTTAAGAGATTGCCTTGAAGAAGTATGTTTGTGTAAGAACTTACCATAACAGTCAATCTTTGAGAGTATCTCTTGCAGCAGGTCATGTAGCCCCACCATCCTTCCCCCTTGCTCTTACTTCACAAGAGATTCTTGCTCCTGTCTCTAGTACTTCATGAGCTGCTGTCTTAATTCCCCCCGCTCCCGTCAGAGGCCCAGAGATACGGTTACACATACGGTCGCCGGGATGGAAAAAGAACTAAGGAGTGTCTGGGACTTCCCCCTTTTATATTTGTCAGGTGAACACCACATGGTGGTGGTACTAGGGGAGGTCCCAGGGTTGACTGCTGTGAAAGTAATCTGGAGGAAATGATGCCTGCAGCTGAAACCCACACATAATTACATGCTGCAGGAGCTCGAAGATCTAGTTATGGTAAGTTCTTGCACAACCATACTTTTCATTTGGAATTGGCACTTTGTTTTTTGGCTTATTTTGTTTTGAGTCCCAGTTCTGTGTCCCCTTCCCCTAGTAGCCCCCTGTGGAGTGAGTCCGCTACCCAGGTGTCGGGCACACCCTGGACTTGATCATAATGAAAGCGGGGGTGGGGGTGCGAGCAGCAGAGCCACCCCCTCACATGGGGGTGTGGGGGCAGAAAAATATACTATTAGTGCATCCTCGTTTATTGTGGGCCCTTGTTAATTAAGGGTCTGCTGTTATGTATATTCACTGACTCGCTTTTAGCGATGTTCCCTCGCTGATTAGCATAGCCGTTACTCATTCACCATTATGACGTGGAACCATTCCAATCAGCTTGAGCTCCATGCCATGCGTCTCATTTGCTGTCTGGAGCGTCATTGTTCTTGGGGAATCTGTTCAAAGAAATGATTTATGGTCTAAACAGTGAATTATTTCTCTCAGTATTCTAAAAGGTGGATTACTGGTTTTGGAAACCACTGCATAAACTGGCTTTATATTGCTGTACAGTATAGCCCAGTTGCCAGCCCCCACTCCCCAATCCACAGCGTGGCCACTTGATTTATCAGTCAGTTACTCAATGCAGCATGAAGGTACCAGTGAGTGAGAGGGAGTGGCCAGAGTGGTGAATGTCATTGATAATGCTGGGAAGATTGATTTCTGCATGGCTTCATGAATGACATGCGCCACTCTGCCTCCTCCCTCCTGATGATGCACACTGTCGTGCTCTGTTATTCAACTTGTGGACTGATGCAGCTGGTGGCCGGCTGCTCTGTTGGTTAGGAAAGGGAGGGGGCGAGCCTGTCCTGGATATCTTGCTACGTGGTTCCCAATTCATGGCTTGGGGGTTGAGGGAGGGCCTAAAACAATGACAGTTTAGTGGTGAGGGTCTTGCTAAAGGGGGGGCTTTTAAAAATGCCATGAGTCGCTATTATTTTTTTTTTTTGTAAACCATCTTTATTCATTTTCCATGAACAACGTTCACAGACAAACAAACAAACACACAAACAGAAACCTGGCAAGCCATGGTGCACAGCCTCAAACTGACTGCGCAAACTATATACAACCCCTCTATTTACAGTCACAGCGGGTAGCCACCCCCAAGACAGGCTAAAATTCTCACATATTCTGTACTTTATCGCAGTGAGCATATATATCTAATTGCCCTAACCATGATACTTTTGAATCCCGATACATTAATAATCTCCAGGCAGCCTCAAGGCTCCTCCTGACATCTACAGCCCTCTTCTTTCGGGTGGCACCCGTCTGTGTCCCCCGGAAAGAGAGACAGTGTCCCCCATCCCCCTTCTGTAATCAGCAGACCTTAACCTAGCGTGTGACTATCACTATACATAGATCGGAGTTGTCTCTACATATTTCCTTAAAACCAAAAAAAATAAAAAGGCTTCTTCGCAATCGGAGATAACTACCATCTGCTCTTCACCGTCCGACAGACAGCTTGTGCTTACCCATTTATGGTCTGTACAGAATAAACTCGTCTAACGCCGCCCAGCGTTTGAGATATAGATCACCTCTCCCTGCCGTATATAAATATCTCTTTATTTTATTGAGCATCCCCAATAAATCTTTTACCCATTGACCATAATGGTAAACTTGGTCATATTTCCAATGTTTTAATAGATAACCCTTAACTACCTCCGTCATCAAGGAGAGATGATACTCAGGCATAACACCCGAGATTTGGGAGTAGTCGCCCAGCACACAAATCTCTGGTATTATAAATTCTGAGTAATCCAACATTGGATCCATACATTTTTTAATTTCCCCCCAAAGTGGGGATATTTTACTACAGCCCCAGGTCACATGTAATAAATCCTGTACTCCCGCCTCACACCTAAAACACAAGGCTGTCTGTCTCAGGTTTCTATCACATAGCTTCACAGGGGTAAAGTACAGATTAGACACAATAAAAAAAAATACATAGTTTTATACTTGGGTATAATATTGTACTTGCTGCTTTCCCAGATATTATCCCAATCTAGTTGCCGAGGAGCCATCAAATTTTCCCAATATATGACCCTCCTAGCAGGACTTGGGCTAAGAAAATCCAGTACCACTTTATAAGTTTGCAAAAGAGGGTGAACTCTTGGATCAACCTCCTTGAGCAACCCTCAGGAGAAAAAGGTATCTGCAATACCCCCCATCTTCTTTAAAGCTCTCTCCACCATATGCTGAGTTGCTATTATTTTATAATCCATGTGGAAGAACAGGGAAGGGGGTGAGCATGTAAATTGCAGAAGTATGGAGGGTGTGGCCTAGGGACTTGCCTTTGTCACCTGGGAAAAGACCGGTTCTTTTTTTGTAATTTTTTTTTTTCTCAATTAATTCGCAAGCATGAGTACCACAAATACTATGGTTGGAAATACTTGGGTTGTGGTTATTTGTAAATTTTTGTGGTATTTGGAATTGTTCAGGATATGTACACTCACAGCTGCTGGTGTTTTGCTGTGTACATGTTTTATCTTTACCCTAGCTTACAGACTTTTTTTTTTTTAATTATTTTTTCAGTTTTACAGTGCTGACCAGATGTCCCCATAGCCTCCCTCCAATATCCAATGTCTGTCTTTCCTCTACAGAACAAGTATGGAATCTATTACTGATTTTTATAGGATAGACTTATGTTGGATCTGTTACCTGGGCAGCGGGCAATAAAACTAAAAACGGCGGCCTGTATTAGCAGAGGTGCATGGGCGATGGAGCTTTGTACATTGGTGCATGGCTGGAAGACAAAGTACTGTTATGCAGGATGGGGAAGGTTAGAGGGTGTGAGCGTCAGGATAGTGGTGGCTTTTAAAGCATGTTTCTCAACATATTTTATAAAGTGCAGTGTGTGTTCATATGTGATACTGGCCATTTCTTTGGCCATGAGTTGCATGTTTGCTTCTAAAATTCAGTAAAAAGAAAATTGAAAAAAAGCTATGCTGCATTGCTGCAGTTTTTTTTAATTGCAATAAAAGTACTGTTAATTTGCCTGTTTGAGGAAATTGCATGCAGATGGGTTCTGCTGTACATCTCTTGCTGTTTAAGGGAATAATAATTAAAGGGAAATGTCCATCAATAATCAGGCCATGCCTGGGTGTAAGGCATGGCCTATTAGTTTTTCTACGAAGTGTATAAATTTTGTTAACTTCGTGTTACTGAAATATTTCTTGTATCTGGTTATTTCATTTTTTTTTTTTTAAATGGGTAAGGGCACTGGTACAGGCCGTTTTTCAGCTCTGACCTGGACCAGGAAAATGGGGCTAGATAATTCCGTTCATTTTTCAGCTGCATCCCAGGGGAGGGGGACACACATGGAAACCAGTTGAAATTGAATCAGATTAAGCTATTGGTATTTTTAGTGAATGGCAGAAATCTGGCCTGGACACTGGTAAAATTCCCCTACTCTTTTCGAGAAGTGCCATGGGATTTTTAAAGTCCACCTAAACAACTACCAGAATAGGCAGGTGGGAGCTCGGTTTATTGTTGTCTGCTCCACCACCCCCGCCAGCATTTTGAAGTGCACAGCATGCCCACAACCTCCTGCAGCTGTCCCTGTGTTATATGACACAGGGAGCAACCGGGGAGAGCCCATAGACCATCTGTGTAAAATGTGCTGTTGACAGCTCTGGTTACAGCGTACATGTCCCGATGGTATAGAATGACAGCAGGCTGATGGTGTATACCTGGTTCATTTGAACGAACTTAAAGAGAAACATCCATCAGCAATTAGGCCATGCCTGGGTGTAAGGCATGCCCCAGCTAGCTTTTCTGCAAAGTGTATTCATTTTATTAACTTGGTGTTGATGAAATTTATCTCATATCCGGTTGATCCTCTGCCTCCCTGCCACCAGCATATTGATGACCACCTGCAGTTGTCCCAGTGTGATGCATGCCATGGAGCAGCCAGGGGAGAGCTCATAGACTGCCTGCATAAAATGTGCTGTTAGCTCCGGTTTCCAGAGTACATGTCCCAGTGGTTTACCGAAATCGGGTATATACCAGCAACCGGCTGCCATTCAGTACCTGGTCTCTGTAGCCCATAGCCTCATGTCTGAAGCACAAGGTACAGCTCCAAGCCAGTGCCTCATAGGTAATAACTCTTCGAAGAGAAGAAAATATGGCTTGGCATATGTGGCTAACAGAATCAGTCATAGCTTTCTTCCCACAGGGCCCTGCGTGATGCAAGAAATCATGTTTGGTTTCGGTATACTACCGAGACATGTACTCTGGAAACCGGAGCTGTTAACAGCACATTTTGCACAGGCAGGCTGAGGAGAAGGGGTGGGCTTTAGGGCTGGAAACCTCAAAACGCCACACAATCGATTTTCCAAGACTCATGAGGCTCAAAACCCTGTTTTTCATTTTCATTGTGTGCTTTGTATTCTTCAACTGTAATGTCTGCATTGTAATTTTTTATGTTTGCTTGCGCACATGCGAAAGAAACATTATGTGACAGCTTAGGAGAGAAGCGGGGTTTTGTAGGTATGGCACTATGGCGGCCAGTGCCCTCACTGCATTTTGAGGCTTGACCCTCTTTCCCCAATGCGTCGGCATGCTGCTGCTGACATTAGTTCAACAAGCATGCCACCAAGTTGAAACGCATTCGCTGCTGCAGTGAGGGAGCAACCCATCATTGCAGGGTGGTGTCTTGCCTGGTGTAACATTTCAGTTAATATGGTGGCGGCTCTTGCCGTCGGCCACAGAGTCCCCATGATAGCTGACGTCGCGGTGCCCATTCCCCATCAGTATGCTCCCTCCCCAGTTTATTAACCGACGAGGGAGCCCACTCCCCGTCGGCATACTGTCCCGTACATTTAGTTTGCGGAAAGGGGTGCCCAGTCCCCCTTGGCATCATGTTCCTCTCCAAACACAGATCCCTTTTTATATACCGCCGGGGGTGCCCAGTCCCCGGCTGCCCAGCCCCCAAGCAAACACCCAGGTAGCACGCTGAGCGCCCACCCCAGCGTGATAATGCGCCCTCACACTGTATGGCTGACAGGGTGTCCAATCCCCATCGGCTCCTCCCCCCAAATAAACATCCAGGTGGCATGCTGGAGCCTACCCCAGCGTGCCAAAAGTCCCGCCGTCTTTTAAAAAAAAAAACCCTGTACAAAAGAAAATGGTCCCTCATTGAGTCTTGCCCCTCCTCCAACCCGCACCCACCCTCTGCGCTCCCCACACCTCCTTACCCCATGCTTACCTCTGGAGCCCGGTGCAGCAATCTTCAGTGGACCGGGAACACGACTGCACTCTTCAAAGCCGACCAAGAACTGAAGAAATGCCAGTAAGCTGTACGTGGATATATCGGCCATTTCTTTCACTTTTGGCACCAGATTTTCAACATGGGTTCTTGGGACCCCTCCTCATGAATTCAGTCACTGTCATGGCGTTATTCAGTCCCAAAAGGTGATTTCTACGGTCACTGCACGGAATCACCTTCGGACCGACACGAAACAACAGTGTCACTGTTCATGAGGTGGGTTCTCAAAAAGCTATGTTGCAAATTTGGTGAAAAAATTCCAAAAATGACTGCGTTATTGAGCATGCATTTAGCAGTTTCCACGCACACTTGTAACTTTGCGAATTTGTAATATTTTCACTCCAAATTTTCAACACTGGCATTTTTTCGCACCTCCTTATGAACAGTACAGCTGTCATTTTTCAGATCCTGGCCAAAATGTGATTTCGCACTTCTGTCACAGAATAGCGAGGTCGCTGTGGGGAAAGCAGTGTTCGGGACAGATTAAGAAAATCACAGTGACACTGTTTATGAGCAGAGGTCCTAAAATGCCTATGTTGAAAATTTGGTGACAAACGTCTATAAAATGACTGTGTTACGAGCGTGCATTGCGCAGTTTCCACGCACCCTCGTAACTTTGCAAATTAGTAATATTTTCACTCTAGATTTTTGACATTGGCATTTTTTCACACCTCCTTATGAACAATACAGCTGTCATTTTTCACATCTTGGCCAAAATGTGCGTTTCCACATCTGGCGCACAATGGTGCGGTCGTGTTGGGAAATCAATGTTCGGGACAGATTAAGAAAATCATAGTGACAGTGTTCATGAGCAGAGATCACAAAATGCCTATGTTGAAAATCTTGTGAAATAATTCCAGTAAATGACAGTGTTACGAGCATGCATTGCGCAGTTTCCACGAAAGTGTGGAAGTGCTAGCATTTTTAATATTTTCACTCCAGATTTTCAACATTGCCATCTCTTCACACCTCCCTATGAATGGTACCACTGTCATTCTTCACATCCTGCCTGATCTGTGTTTTCTCACATCTGGTGCAGAATGGCACGGTTGCTGAGGGAAATCAAAGTTTGGGACAATTAACAAAATTACAGTGCCACTGTTCATGAGCAGAGGTCCTAATTGCTTTCATGAGGTGGGAGTCACAAAAAGGCCATGTTGAAAATTTTTAGTGCAAATACCAACAAACACCTGGGGCATTAGGGTTTCAAACCATAACCTCCCACCTTGTACAGACTGACAGGCATCAGGGGGTGTGCCTTTGGATTGCTGGCTGTAATGCTCATGCCATTCCACCCCGCCCTCATCCCTGGAAGCCAGTGCCAGGCATCGTGGTGTGCCTTGGGCTCTTCGGCCCCAGACTTCACCCCATTCTCCTGTACTGCACCCATTTCAGCATATGTCCTTATGAAATGGGGTGACTGTGAAGCCAAACACCCCAAGGCACACCTCAACACTTGTCTGTGTCTACAGGATAGGGTGAGGTGAAATGCCATGAGCATTATGGGCGACAACCCATAGGCACACCCCAACGCCTGTTCATCGCTGCATGGTGGAGGTGGGGTTGGCGTGAGTTCAGTACTTCACTGCCATTCCTATTCTGCATCTGTCTGACTCCTGCACATCCAATGCTAATAGCGAGCAAAGATTCGGCATTGACAAATGCTTGTTTGCAATGAGTATATACTGTATGCATATATGGAGGGAACATGATGTGTTTTGGGGTACTCAGTCGCCATATGCAAACAAGGAGTCAGTATAGCATAGTGGTTAAAAGCACTGGGCTGCAAACCTCTAGACCATAGTTTGAATCCCATCAGCCCCCACTCATATACTTTGTGACCCTGAGCCAAACAAGATCTGGCTTAGTGTGACTTTCTGATAGTTTTCCCTTCCCTATATGCAAGGTATTTTGCTCCATCAACATTAAAGAAGTGAAATACCAATGTCACAGGATGTAGTTTTACATATATTTGAACTGTGTTTGTCAGGTCGGGAGTACATTGTGGCTGGTTCTCTCTCTTTCTCTCTCCTGTTTGAAATTCGTTGTGTACCAAATCATAGCAGTAATCTTTTCTTTCCCTCTCCTAGATTGTAGAAAGGAAACAATTTCGTTTTACATAGCATCTTCGTGCAAAATGTATCCCAAAATGCATTACAGTAGGGGAGCCGAGAGAAACCTAAACTTCTTAATCAACTGTCTGACCATTTTAACAAGCCTTTAAATACTTTACCTTTTACAGCATGATAGCCTGTCAAAATTGTTCCAATGTCCTAAGCACTGTAAGGAAGCATACCTTCCATTTTCTGCAAACCCATAATCTGGTTTCTCAGTTTGGGGGTGGGTTATAATTGACTCCTTGCATGTATATTTCTGTTGCCAAGAACAATGCAAGGGGTTATATCTGAAAAGTGTAGATGAGCACGGGTACCACTTTTTATAACGCATGCCACCATTGATCTAATGCTTCTGTCCAGCTAATGCCCAATCTCATTTACTCCAATCAAGTACAGAAGCAGTTTGTAGATAGGTCCTTGCTAAAGTTTGATACCCATAAGGTACTGCACTTCAGGGATAATAACCAGGTGAGGGGCTATCAGCGGGCGGGGTGGGGTACAGCTGGAATGCGCAGAGGAAGAAAAGGATCTAGCAGTGCTTATAACAGGAAGTAAGAACAACTCATCTCAGTGCAGGAAAGCGGTAGCAACAACCAACAGGATGCTGGGGCGTACAGTGAGGGGATCTTCTCCAGAAGAAGGGAGATGATCCTGCCCCCTCAACAGGTTGCTGGTCAGGCCGCACCAGGAATACTGTGTGCAATACTGGCACCCATATCTGAAGAAGGACATTAGATTGTTGGAGGCTGTACAGCGGAGGGCGACAAATATGATCCAGGGATTAGAGGGATACTCCTATGAGGAGAGGCTGGGCTAGCTGAACATGTATTCCCTGGAGAAGAGGAGGGATGAGGGGACATGATCAAAACCTTTAAATACTGAAAGGGGATAAACAAGACTAGCACAGATGTGAGTTTCCAGATTACAAGGAGGAGGGTCACGAGGGGGCACCAGCTGAGATTGGATGGGTAGATTCGAGAGGAAAGTCAGGAGACACTATTTCACAGAAAGAGTGGTGGATATGTGGAATACTCTCCCTGTGGAGACAGTAGCCTATAGGATGGTAGACATTTTTATGAGGGTTAGGACAGAGTGTGGGGTGTGTGGTAATTATGAAAGGGGGAGGGTGGGTGGGCAGCTGCAATTGAGGGCTAGCTGCACAATTGACCAGACTCTGTAGACCAAGTCTGTTTCAGCTGGCGTGTTTGTATGTTCATATAACCGCATGGAGAAGGGTGCCATGGAATGCAGAGTGTGCTTGGAAAGTGCTACTTGCACCAGGGAGTGCTCATCACAGTGTGGGGAGGGTTAGACAGGTGCCACAGAACACCAGAGAGTGTGACACAGGGTGGGAAGAGGGAGATGTGCTACTGACTCCAGGGAGTGCTTAATGGGACAAGGGCAGCAGTGCCATATAGATTGGCACAGAAACAGAGATTGGGACCACTGGACACAGGGAATGCTAGGCACAGTACAGGGAATCACTTACCCCTGTTCTACTGATTTTAGATCAATAAGCAGGTTTAAATATTAATTGTGGGGCAGTATTTGTACTTAAAGACATGGGCCCAGATATTCAAACTGCGCCAGTCTGAGGCGCAAGCCCCTGCGCTGCTCAAAATAGTTGCGCAGGGGTGTGGCCGGGGTGATATTCAAAGGAGTTGTGCTGTTGAGCAATTCCTTTGAATATCGCTTCCAAGTTACGCTGTGCAGCACTTGGCAAGATGGCGCAGAGTGAACTTGCGCCATCGCGAAGTTGCCAGAGTTGAGCATTCAACTTGCGGTGGCGCAGTACCATTGGGCGCCTATGCAATTCCGATATTCAGAAGGTGACATGCAAATGGGGCCATAATTTATGCAAGGCGCTGGGGGCATTTGCATCTCTTTATGGCCCCATTTGCATGCCATTTGCATGTAGGTGCGCCCATCCCGAGGACTTACTCCTGGCCACCCTGCCAGGCAGCAGCCGCTGGGGACCGACGACACTGTAGCCCGATCGCTGGGCATCACAGCTACATGCCCCCCACACCTCCACAGCCCAACTGTGGGCATCACAGTTACATGCCCCCCACACTCCCACAGCCCGACTGCTGGCATCACAGTTACATGCCCCCCACACCTCCCACAGCCCGATCGCGGGCAGAACACATACATGTCGCCCCCAACATCACCCACAGCCCGATCGCTGGTAGAACCTGTATAACCCCCAGTGCCCGATCGCGGGCAGAACCTGTATAAACCCCTAGTGCCCGATCGCGGGCAGAACCTGTATAAACCCCCAGTGCCCGATCGCTGCCAGAATGTAACCTCCCCCCAACCCGACACCCCTGGTGGTCCAGTGGACCAGAAGTCCGATCAGCGGGCAGAATGTCACAGCAGAACCCCCAAACATCCCCCTGGTGTCAGTGTCCCCCCACCCACCCACGGCCCCTCCACCCGCTCTCCTCCTCTCAAGAGCCGGGCGGGCGACAGCATCCCACCCGCCTGCCGCCTGCCGCCTCGGCCGACCGACTGGTCGAGGGCTGCACGCCCATTGGTGCAGAGTTGCGCCACGGGCGGCAGCCCATACCGCATATGACAGTCCAGATTGTGAATGATCTTGTGGCCAAAAAAGGTGCCACCCAGACAGGCGCCGGGAGAAACACAATGAGCGAGTGAGAGGGGGGGAGTGAGTGAGCTCAATGGACCTCTATCGTGACTGCTGCGGATTTCTTTGTGGGCAACAAAAGGCAGCTACGCAGGCAGGAGCCCAGTATAAAAGGCCAGTCTGCAGTGCTGGCAGAAACAGAATGAGCGAGCGAGAGATGGGGAGTGAGCAAGCTCAAAGGACCTGCGTCAGGACTGCTGCAGATTTGTTTGTGGGCAGAAAAAGATGCCAACGCATGCAGGAGCCCAGTACAAAAAGGCAGCTTGCAGCAGGGGGAGACACAAAACAAACGAGCAAGTGAGGAAGGGGGAGTGAGCAAGCTCAATGGAGCTCTGCTGGGACTGCTGTGGATTTCTTTGTGGCAGAAAAAGGCAGCAATGCACGCACTGGCCCAGTACAAAAGGGCAGCCTGCAGCAGCAGGAGAAACTGAATGAGCGAATGAGAGAGGGGGAGTGAGCAAGTTCAATGGAGCTGTATTATGACTGCTGCAGATTTCTTTGTGGTCAGAATAAGGCGGCAACGCAGGCAAGAGCCCAGTACAAAAGGGCAGCCTGCAGCACCAGGCGAAACAGAATGAGCAAGTGAGACAGGGGGAGTGAGCAACCTCAACAGAACTCTATCGTGACTGCTGCAGATTTCTTTGTGGGCAGAAAAAGGCGGCAACTCAGGTAGGAGCCCAGTACAAAAGGCCAGCCAGCAGCACCGGCAGAACTGGAATGAGCGAGTGAGAGAGGGAGTGAGTGACCTCAACAGAGCTGTGTCAGGACTGCTGCAGATTTCTTTGTGGGCAGAAAAAGCTGCCAATGCAGACAGGCGCCCAGTACAAAAGGGCTGTCTGCTGCAGCGGTAGACACAGAATGAGTGGGGGGGGGTGATGAGTGAGCTCAATGGAGCTGTTTTGCGACTACTGCGGATTTCTTTGTGGGCAGAAGAAGGCAGCAGTGCACGCGGGGGCCCAGTACAAAAGCGCAGCCTGCAGCGCCAGGAGAAACAGAATGAGCGAGTGAGAGAGGGGGAGTGAGTGAGCTCAACAGAGCTCTATTGTGACTGCTGCAGATTTCTTTGTGGGCAGAAGAAGGCGGCAACGCAGGCAGGAGCCCAGTACAAAAGGGCATTCTACAACCCCGGCAGAAACGTAACGAGCAAGTGACAGAGGGGGACTAAGCAAGCTCAGTGGAGCTCTGTCGCCACTGCTGCAGATTTCTTTGTGGGCAGAAAAAGGCGCCAACAGAGGCAGGAGTCCAGTACAAAAGGGTAGCCTGCAGCGCCAGGAGAAACAGAATGAGCGAGTGAGACAGGGGGAGTGAACGACCTCAACGGAGCTCTGTCGGGACACCTGCAGATTTCTTTGTGGGCAGAAAAAGGTGCCAATGCAGGCAGGAGCCCAGTACAAAAGGGCAGCCTGCAGCACCGGGAGACACACAATGAGCAAGTGACATAGGGGGAGTGAGCAAGCTCAATGGAGCTCTATTGTGACTGCTGCGGATTTCTTTGTGGGCAGAAAAAGGTGGCAACGCAGGCAGGAACCCCGTACAAAAGGCCAGCCTGCAGCCCCGGCAGAAACGGAACGAGTGAGTGAGAGAGAGAGAGAGAGGGCCTGAGCAAGCTCAACAGACCTGTTGCAGGACTGCTGCAGATTTCTTTGTGGGCAGAAAAAGCCACCAACAGAGGCAGGAGCCCAGTACAAAAGGGCAGCCTGCAGCACCAGGAAAAACAGAATGAGCGAGTGAGAGCGGGGGAGTGAGCCACCTCAACAGAACTCTGTCGGGACAGCTGCAGATTTCTTTGTTGACAGAAAAGGGTGCCAACGCAGGTAGAAGCCCAGTATAAAAAAGCAACCTGCAGCACCGGGAGAAACCGAATGAGCAAGTGACAGAGGGGCAGTGAGCGAGCTCAAGCAGACCAATGCAATCAACATTCGGCATTGACAAATGCTTGTTTTTTCGAAGTCTTACTAAGATAATTATCTTATCGCATTGGCAGATAATTCTGCTTATTTTAAGGATAAAATCTACAAATTTGTTTTTTTATTTGTGTGTATGTATATGTGTGTGTGTATATGTGTATGTGTATATATATATATATATATATATATATATGTATATATGTGTGTATATGTATATATATGTATGTGCGTGTGTGTGTGTGTATATATATATGTGTGTGTGTGTATATGTATATGTGTGTGTGTGTATATATATATATATATATATATATATAAATAAAATACATACACACATATATATATAGACATTTTTTGCAGTGTAGATCACCAGGGATACTGGGATAATACTGCTGAGGGGCAGATCAGGTCTGTGGGGGCGAACCACTTGCATGTTCCCTTCTAAGAGTGCAGCTGCTGGCTTGCGTGACTTGCGGTACACATGGTGGATGCGCCATCTGTTTGGCAAACTGCCACCAATACTATAGGAAGCAGGCTCTTGAACCCTATTCGATACTGAATCAGGGGCAGACTCCCTGATGCAGGGGAAGTTGGTGCAAGATGCCATTGTTACAGACTGCAACCAACCTTTAAAATTCCGTCCCCCTGTTGTTAGTGGTGGCCTTCCCCCTTTGACAGCTGTCCCAGAACTGAAACATCAGTGTTTCCCTGGTGTCCAATTGTTCCGTGCCATAGCTGTCCATGAAGTTAAATATGTTTCCCTGTTGTCTAGTGGTGCCCCCGTTGATTGCTGGCCCAAAGATTACCTAGTTCTAGTTGTCCCCCCCAACTCCATCAGTCGCCATCCGATGTGTGTAACAACAAAATGACATTCCCTGGTATCCCACCCCACACCAATGCCCGATGTCTACATAGTATTCCCTGGTGTTGAGTGGTCCTTCCTCTCACCTGATTATCTGCCTGACACACAGACACCATTTCCCTAGTATCCAGTGTATCCCTTCCAAAATCCTGATCCCCTGTATAAGAAAGAGAAACCATTCCCTGGGGGCCTAGAGGACCCCCTTCCCTCTTCCCAGCCTCCCCTTGCAGTACAATGTATGCTTCCCTGAATGTCTAGCATACCCCCCTCCATATTCCTAATCTGTTTATAGGATAGAATCTATATCTTTCCCTAGTCTCCAGTTGCTGACTTGGGGTTGGGTGGGGTGCTACCTGCTGGGATAGGGGGGTGAGGTGTCCACTAGCCACGAGGGAAAGATATAGATTGTATTCTAAAGGCAGATCAAGGATAGGGAGGTGGATCTGCTAGACCACCAGGGGATGGTTTCTCTTTCTTATACAGGGGATTGGGATGGGGGCAGGGATACACTGGACACCAGGGAAACTGTTGGTGTTTTTTTAATGCAGATGATCTGTTGGGAGGAGGGACCACTGGATACCATGAATACTATTGTTGCCATCAGGCATGGGTGGAAAGTGGGACCACTGGACACCAGGGAATGTGTATTTTTTCACATTGTGTGGCAATAGAGGGACCACTAGCACCAGAGAATCTTTAATTTCTAACCATGAACTGGCAACCGATGGGGGCCACCACTAGACACCAGGGAAAAGTTTATAGTTACATATGAACATACGAAATTGACAGCAGAGAAAGGCCCACAGGTCTATCAAGTCTGCCTGATTTATATAGCTCTTAGTTTCAAATCACTACTGCTACCCCACCCAAACCACACTCTTCCTTCTCTATTCTGGTCCTTCCCACCTTTGTGTTTTTGACTGTACTAACCCTGCCCTTGACGCTATCCCAACCTTGCTTAAAGCTATGCACTGTCCCTTGAGCGATCAAGTCCTCCAGCAGTGCGTTCCAACCTGACACCACTCTCTCTGTGAAGTAGTGCCTCCTCATCTCCCTCCTAAACCTTCCCCCTTCCAACTTCAAATGGTGCCCCCTAGTGACCCCCCCCTTTTAAGCGGAACAATCCTCCCTGACTTTGTTTATGCCTTTCAAGTACTTAAAGGTCTCTATCATGTCTCCTCTTACCCGTCTGTCTTCCAGCGAGTACATGTTGTGCTCTTTCAACCTTTCCTCGTATCCATGATCATTTTTGTAGCCCTATGCTGCACCCCCTCCAGTAATTGCATCCTTTTTGAGGTATGGGCATCAGTACTGTACACAGTATTCCAAATTTAACTCTGGGATGGTGATTGGCGGGGTGGGGATCACTTGACACTGGGGAAACTTTCAGTTAGGATGGCAGTTGGTGAGGTTGGGGGGGCACTAGCACCAGGGAAACATTGATGTTTCACTTCGGGGATGGTGATTGGCTGGGGTACCACCAGAGAGCAGGGACTACTGTGTTGGGAGACATGTGTACCAGAACATAGGGAAAGTGTGTGGGTGCTAAAGTTAAAAAAGGCACAGGGTAAAAGAGGTGGTTTGTGCAAGCAAAGGGGCATTCTGAATGCTCACTGGCAAAATTGGTGGTGCTACAGCCTCCTGTGACTATAGTTTTCTGCACCTGTGGCACCTCGTTTTTTCAATTTTTTAACATTTTGTTTAATCAGAGACCAAATAAAACATCGTAATAAAAGGCAGGGGGTGGGGAGGTCCACACTTCATCCTGTAACCACTAGGGCTGCATGGTAAGTCGAGGTGTCTGCTGGCAGTATGTGCACTGTGTATGGGGACTGAGCAAAATGGCCTTGTGAGGCACACATACTCTGATTCCCGCCCCTTCATTTACATTGTGCCCCCCCGACTGTTGCCCAGGTGCAAACAGAATTAGCCCACGCTAACCAGGCTTTTCAAATGTTGTCTACCTGTGCTAAACCCAAATGGCATGGGCAAACTCTGTTTTGTGCCTGGGCAAAGTTTTGGATATTGGGCCCCTGGTGTCTTCATCCTGCCCTGTGTTGGTCGATGGGTGGAGCAACATGGCCCCTTACCCCCCAAGAAAGATCAATCCAGGGTTTTAAATAATTGATTAGCAGTTTTTTTCTTGGGACAATGCTAACTGTACAGAAAGTATTTATATAGGTTTTCTATAAGTGTTATGTTAAACACAGTGAAGCAAGTGCTATGCATTTTCACAATGTTTTAGCACTTTTATGAGCAAAATGCTAATCAATTTTTGGAGTTAAATAAATCCCTGCAATCCTAGGGACACTGAATCCTGCCCCCTGCCCTCATGACTGCCCCTGAGAGTCTGTTTTAAAACCCAGGTCAATGGTGTGGATGGGTACTAGTCTTGTATTTTTCACACACACCACTTTGTTTTTCCAGCCTCTTCAGTTCTTTCCCAGCTGACTCAGCTGATCAGTATTTTTTTTCTTCATACTGACCCCTTTTCCATTTTATGTCTACAGATCTGACAGGACGTTGATCAGGTGTAGGAGGACACCGTGACCATACGTATCAGATAAGTATTGTTTTTTTTGTTCACCCTGCATTGTTTGTCATAGTTGGTTCGTAAAGTGCTGCAGATCCTTTGTGACCCCATTGTTGTTCCTGTTTTACAGGTATGACTGGCTGGTGCTCTGAGACCCTCCCCCCTTATCTCAGGCTCCACAGGAACCAGGTAAGAGATCTCTTCTTATCTGTGCGAGAATGTTAACCTGTAATGGTGCAACCTTAAGTGTTATGACACTAGGCTTTCATTTGTTAGGTGGCTGGTGCTGCAGGATTAGAAACATCCCCACTATGCTGTTGAGATTCCACTATCACAAATGAAGGGACATTTACTGTAGAAAACTACGGTAATGCAGACATTAGGGTGAAAGAATGCAAAGCGCACAAAGTACACAAAAACGTGGTTTTGAGTCCTAGGAGTCTTGGTAATTGGTGGTGTGGTGTTCCTTGGGGTTGCCAAAATGCCTGCTCTCTCCCCTAAGCAAACATGATCTCTTGCATCACACAGAGCCCTTTGTGAAAAAAGCTATGACCCGGGCTAAGTGTACACTTGGGGGGTGCTACAGGTCTCTGGCTGAGAGGGACCTGGGGGTGGTGGTGGATGTCAAGATGAACAATTCTGAGACTTGGTAGGAGGACAGCGGCCAAGGCCAACAGGATGCTGGAATGTATCGCTAGGGGGATTACCTCCAGAAGGAGGGAAGTGATACTCCCTCTGTATAACTGCTTGGTTAGACCGCACCTCGAGTACTGTGTGCAGTTTTGGAGGCCACACTTAGAAAGGGACATTGCAGTCCTGGAAGGGGTTCAGAGGAGGGCAGCCAAAATGATCTGGGGCTTGGGGGGAGAAGGACCTATGGGGAGAGGCTCAAGGAGCTAAATATGTGCACGTTGGAAGAGAGAAGGGACGGGAATACATGATAGAGGTCTTCAAGTACATGAAGGAGGTAGGTAGAGGAGGCTCAGTCAGGGTGCTCCGAAGGAAGGAGAGGGGCAACCAGAGGGCATGGGTGGAAGCTGGTGTGGGAAAGGAGGTGCTACTTTACTGAGAGGGTGGTGGAACCATGGCATGAGCTGCCTGGGGGACTAGTGGAGGCAGAGACTGTGGAGGGGTTCAAGAGGGGTTGGGACAGGTATAGGGGAAGGGTTGTGCCGGCAAGTCCAGTGTAAGGGGAATACCCTGATCTGGAAATGGAGAATCCCGAGAGAGTGGGGGGGGACAGCAAGGTCAGCTCCTAGGGTGGGGGCTGACCAAACGAGCAGACACAAAAGACTGCTAGGCCTACTCTGCCGGCATTTTAGTATGTTAGTATGATTCTGTTAGCCATATGTACCCAGCCATACTTCTTTTTCGTCAGAGTAATTGCCTGTGAGGCACTGGCTTTGGAGCTGTACCTTGTGTTTCAGACAGCAAGCTATTTGCTGGGGAAGGGTGTATCATTAAGTTTGGCAACCCCAAGGAACACCACAAAGTCAATTTGCCAAGACTCCTGACGCTCAAAACCCTGTTTTTATTTTCTTTCTTTGTGCACTTTGCATTTTTCAACCATAGTATCTCCATTAATGTCATTTTTTCAGTGAGCATGTACTGTACATATATACGGGAGTACATGTCATGTTTTGGGGGCACTCTGTCACCATATGCAGGCAAGGAGGCAGTATAGTGGATAAGGGCACAGAGCTGCTCCCCGATCACACCTGGAAACACGCTCTGCCATAGTGTGCCTTTTCTGGTTAAACAATTTCCTCTTCTCTATATGCAAGTTATTCTGCACCACTGACATTAGAGAAGTAAAATACCATTGTCACATGGTGTTTTATATACATTTGATCTCGGTGATTGTCAAGTCCGGTGGGGGGGGGGGTTGAATTGTGGTTAGTATTCTGGGTCTCTGTCTCTGTCTTTCTCTCTCTCTCTCTCTCCCTCTGTGCTGTTTGAAATTCCTTGTGCACCAAATGGCAGCAGCATTCTTTTCCTTCCCTCTCCTGTATTACAGAAAGGAAGCAGTTTAGTTTTACATAGTGCCTTTCATGCAAAATGTATCCCAAAACGCTTTACAATTGGATGGAGAGAAACCCAGTGTTCTTTGGATGGAGGTACTATCTAAATCAAACATCTGAACATTTTTGCAAGCTTTTAAACACTTTTGTGACTTTTTACAGCATGAAAGTCCATCAAAAAAAGGTTTGTGTCCTAAGCATTGTAAAAAAGCATGCCTTCCATTTGCCGCAAACCCATATTCTGTGGTGCTCCATTTTGCCAATGGGAATGCCTAATGACTGGATAATGTACACGCCCCTTCTAGTGGAAATGGCACCACCCAAAGCTTTAGAATGCTGGGTACATGAGGATTCCAAGCAGCAACAACTCTTCAGTTTTTGCTGTGTCATGACACAGGAAAGACTGACTAAGCTTCTCTGAAAAAAAAAAATGAAGCTGTTTTTAGTGTGGGGCTGCTTGGTGACAAGGAGCACCCCGAAATTTAAATTATACCCATTAAGCTGCAGCTTTCAGATTGAATAGTATACCTGTTTGCCTCATTTTTTCAGTGCTTGGATTAGGGGCCATATCTGCCTTTTATTACAATGTTTTATTTGGTCTCTGATTAAACAAAATGTTAAAAAAATTAAAAAAACGAGGTGCCACAGGTAAGCGATATTTTTCTTTCTTGTATTGTGAATATTTAGAGTAAGGCTCTGGGGGATGGGGTACCCATGTTTTATTTGGCCATCGGCCCCTAAAACTCTCACCCTCCCTCAGTATTGGGTTACTTTTTATTAAATACTATCTGTACCTGTGTTTTTTCTTTTCTGAGGGAATTTCCCTTTCAAGAGGCATTTCCTTGTTATGTTGGCTTGCACATGCACAAGCAACATCTTGCGGTAGTAGCTCTTTTAGATGTGTGTCAGTGTTGTGGCCAATGCAGGGGACACTTTAGTGGGAGCATCCCTCTGCCACCAGTCAGTGAGCGTGGTGGCGATGACAGCAGTTTCAGAGTGAGCCATGGAGTTGAAAGAAATCTGCTGCTCCACTGAGGTGCAGTTTCTTCACTGGAGTGTTAGATGACAAAGCTCCAGTACGTGCCTTTCCTGGTGAAACATTCCAATAAATATGGTGGCTCCTGGCGCCCACCACACAGTCCCCACAAATATGACATCGGGAATGCCCAGTCCCCATGTCGGCATGCCCGCCTCCCAGTTCAGTGTGTTTGCTGATTGGGGTGCCCAATCCCCATAGGCATCATACCCCCCAAGTTCATGCCATACTTGGAGCCCACCCCAGTGTGCCCCAAATCATTTTTTTTTTTTACCTGTAAACAAGTCCTTCCCCCGAAGTCCTTTTTTTTTTTCACCTGTTAAAAAAATTAAAAATAGTACATCGTTGTCCTGTCACACTCCCTCCCCAATCCACACCCCCAACCCCATACTTACCCCTGGAGGGCTGGCGCTGTGATCTTCTGTGGAGTGGGAACACGTCTGAAGTCTTCAAAAGCCGACTAGAAACTGAACAAAGTGTGGTAAGCTTTATAATGGCAGGTAATGGGGTGGGGGTTCAACTTAGGTGGATATTTCAGTCGTTTTGGGACTTTTGGTACCAGATTTTCAACATGGAGTTCTTGGGATCCCACCGTGTGAACACATGTGCTGTCATCTCATTAACTCTGTCCTGAAAGGTGATTTTTGCAGTCACAGTGCACAGGTGCGTGTAGAACTGTTTCGCGCACCGGATGGCCATCCAATGGGATGCCTGGTCCACTACTGGATCCCTTGCACTTATGGGGTGCTGATGATGGCAGATGGTGCACTGTGCACCAGCAGCACTGGGGCAGGTGGGTACCCAGTTGGCGGTGTCTGCTCAGCCTCGCCATCTTCACCACACGGTGGCAGTATCCTGGGGGGGACACATATCCCTTATAGCTGGGTGTTATCCAGTGTAGTGTGTGCCCCCACACCCAGTACTCCGCTCCTGTGTGAATGGCGCAGAGTGCAGGGAATGCCCCCCGCACTGCCCCCCCCCAGCAGGGCCCACCGTGGAGTTCCACAGCCAGTCAGGGGGCTCAAGTGTGTATGGGATGCATATCCAATGTGTGCATCCCGTGTGGGGGGGGGGCACAGTAGCTGCAGAGTGCTTACACGCAGGACTTACATGGTGTGTAGACTGTTTTTCGATTAGTGCATAGGATCCATTGTTTGTGCCTAAAACCTTTGGAGAGCATTTCAAACATGCAGAGTTTTACAACAAATCACTCCTTTCAATGTCTACTGTGCCTTGTGCCTCTAGATCTACAATTATTTGTGGTATTTTTAGCGATTTAGGTAGTTTAAAGTTGTAGTCTCATTTTCTGTATTATGTAGTGAAGCAGGACGGAGGGAGGGGGGCAGTATAGCTGCAGCAAACTCCAGGGAGAAAAAGGCAGGTTAGGCAGCTTTTTCTGTCTTAGCAGTACTAGTGCTGTTATAGACAGTGTTTTGTGTGCGTTTTTTTTTTTCCTGTTTTCTTTGGTTTGTAATTTTAGTTCAGCAGAACAGTTAGGTGTGTTTTACTGAATAATTTTTGTCATAGTAGTTTGACTATATTGATTTCATGTTTCTTAATTGATTGAATTTAGCCGTATTTCTTGTGCATAGTAATGTTGTTATAATTACCTGAGTTGTTGAATCTTATGTCCTTCCCCTTAGTCCCTGAAATCCCTGTTCTGTATTGTTTGTGTGTGTGTAACAAAAAAAAACCTGAGGCACTGTGGGTGCTGCCAGTGATGCTAGTTTAGGAGAAGCTTTAACTTCAACAGAGGCTGCTGCCACTTCCACAGGGTGTGTCCAGTGCCCCACTATGACATAAGAACTTTCCTTATGCCCCACAACTGCTGCCGACACAGACAGGCCACCACCTCACTTACCAATTTCCTCCCACTTGGCCTAGTGATTTGTCATAAGACAGGTCCTCTGGCCCTGGTGCCCATGTGGGTCCCCTGCTTGCCCAGGGGATACGTTTATTGCATAGGTTGCAAGTGACCACACTACCTCTAACTCTAACCCCAACCCCAACCCTAATCCTAATGTCCCATAGGATAACATGCCAACTTTAACAAGTCATAACTCTATCAGTCTCTGAAGTTAAGGTAAACTCTATAAATGCAAGCAAAGGTCTCAGTGAGTACTACAATAATATTAAGTAATACCACAGGAAAAATTAGTGGAGTATTCACTGCACCCCAAAATTACCTCCCAACTTTATCATTTTACAAATTTACCAAACTTGCATCTCCTCTTGGACTACTATACAGTATTATATCCATACCAAGTTTCAGAGAAATTCAACATGAATTGACTGCGTTATGCTTAACAAAACAAACAAAAGGAGTAGTTTGTGGAAATGGGGCGGCGGCATTAGTGTTGCCAAATTATTCTCTGCTGCATCTGTGGCATCCATGCAGGTGTGTGCTGGGGAGGTGGCAACAAAAGGATCAATTTGAGAGGTAGCAAAAGCTCTATCTCAGGAAAAGTGGTCAAGAAGGAGGCTGCTGGTGTCTCTTTGACTGCTGGTGGTGTGGTGGCACTGAGCTTTACCTGGATAGTAGATCCCCAGTATGTATATATGGACCAGTGTCCAAGCAGCTGGCAGCTCCTTTCTGTGCATTATAGCACATTTGGCACTTGTATCTGGAGTAGTATTCAACTCTGGCAGGGGGCAAAACAAATTATACTAAGCCCAATTACAGTGGTAGCAACATTCTAGATATCTGCCAACATGTCACACTGGCAGTGAAGAATGTAACTGGATCACAGACAGAAGTCAGAAACTGTTAGAACTGCTCCTGACTGAGACTGATGAGTGGATGCAGCATGTGGTGGTGGTACCACAGGGGTGGGTATGGCACAGGGTCTTCATGCTGCAGAGTGGAGGGGGCAGGGGACTGCTGACCTTGAGACTTTTGTATATCAGTAGATTTATTTTGACCCAACTTTGCCTTGGTGTACCCCAAGGAGAAGTTACAGGTGAAGTTGCAAGATGAATTGACCCAACTTTGACTTGGTATACCCCAAGGAGAAGTTACAGGCGAAGTTGCAAGGTGAAGTTACTAAAGGCAAATGTAACCACTAGACGGCGCTATCCCTAGAGTTGTATTTCTAGCCACAGGTTGAGGGCCTGGATTCTATATTTAGGCGCCTCCACCCAGAGTAACAATAGTGGGGGTATCTAACTAGCGTGTTGTAGCCCTCTAGGAAGCTATAACCACTCATAAACCCACCTAGTGACCTTGTACCTTTAGTAGCAGTTGACACGAGGTCAGCAGCGAACAGTAATAATATGCACACACCCTTTACAATTACCACCAGGGTCTGGCCTTCAGCAAATTCCCTGGAACCCCCAGTAAAGGCAGTGTTAGCAAAGCTGGTTTACACTTGTAGCACAGTGACCCAACTAATAATATGCTCGTAAGCCAGGTTAAACGTGAAACAAGCAGATTATTTAGGGGTCATGAACAATGATGGGGCATGAATTTACATGAATGATTACTATACTGATTAGATGTCAGGTTACTTTGCATGCACTTTAGTCCCATTCCCTGGTAATCATTCTTACAACACTGGGTGCCCAGGATGTTATACTGGCTAGCTAGAGGTGTTGCTCAGGGGTGGCTGGTGTTGCAGCTGTTGTTGGGGTCCTTGATAGAAAGAAAAATGCAGTTAAGATGCACAACAGAGCGTTGGTGATCTGTAATCCTGGACGGTTGGCCCAGTCTCTTATAACCCAGAAAAGTACTAAAGCAATTAGATGGTATCACAGATAATTAAATGATTTGTTGCAGGGAGCTACCCTGGAGTTACTCACCCTGCCAGTTGGCTGTGAAGAGTCTGGCGATATGGAGACCTCGTGTAGATCACCAATGAGCATGGGGAAGCTAGGCTGTCCTGACACACCTCCACTTCATGGCCTTCCTTCCAGGTGGCCACAGCCTACAAGTGGTCTCTGCACAGGGGCTGGATCCCCGAAGACAGTCTCTTGCCTAAGACAGTCTCTGGTGCAACATAGTTGGTCTGGGCCGGGTTGGCAAAGGCCCAGGCTTGATGAACACTTTAGCAAAGTTCAGTTTGTTTTGCTGGTGAAGCTTCTAGCTGACATAACAATCTGGTCATGGGCAAGCAGGCCTCGACTCATGATAAAAATTCTGTACATTTAACAAGAACAACATTAACTGTCCTTTACACAGTCTGGTTCTGTACTGGTTGCTATTGCAGTCAATTTTCTGAGCAAACCTCTCAAACATTAAATCAGTCTCGAATAACCTCTGGGCCGAACGCTTCACAGGAGCTTTCTCTCAGTCTAAATCTCAGGCTGTACCTTCAGATATCTTGGAGCTTTCTGTCACAATTAAAGGCTCCTTCTCGGAGTATTCTGATTACTGCAAACAGGCAGTCCAGTGCAGGAGAACAGTGGCATGGAGGCAAGTCAGGCCCTTCACCGCTGAATCTCTTAGATCCTTCCTGAGAGCAGCTTCTCAAAAGCTCGAGTTGCTCACTCTTCAAACTCCAACTCTAACTGAGCCACTGTATTCTAACAGTTCGGTGATTTCCCTGGGTTTCCAGCGATTTGGTTGGCTGGAGGAGCTGTCAGTCACTGTTTGGATGCACCCTTCAGTTCAGTTTAGGGGCCAACCTAAAAACTATTTAGTTGGGTTACTTTGCTACAAGTGTATACCTGCTGCCCAAGTACCCTCATCCTGGAAACATGCTGTAGTCCTTCCTCTCCCCAAGGGTGGTGACACATCCACTCCTGGCAACTATCGCCCCATTTCTCTCCTTTGTACCCTTGCCAAACTTCAAGAACATTTAGTTCTCTCTCATCTATTACCCTTCCTCTCTGATTCCTCCTTCTTCACCCCCTTCCAATCTGATTTTTGGAAGAACCACTCAACAACCACCTCCCTCCTCAGGCTTACTGATTCCATCCTTTCAGGGATGGATGATGGCCTGATCACCTCAGCCATCTTTGTCGACCTAGCCAAAGCTTTCGACGCTGTTTCCCATCCCCTGCTTCTTGATTCCCCTCTCCTCAACTGGCCTTGCTCCGTCAGCCACCAACTGGTTTAAATCCTACCTCACTGGCAGGACCCAATTGTTGAGAATCCTTGATTCCATCTCCCCTCCACGCCCCATCAACACTGGTGTCCCTCAGGGCTCAGTGCTTGGTCCCCTACTCTTCTCCATTTCCTTAATGATCTTCCCACAGCCTGCTCCTCCTCGTCTATCCACATGTATGCTGACAAAACTGTTTTATATAGTTCTGGCAAAAACCCTGCTGCTGAGGGAACCAGCTTACAGCATGACTTCAACCAAATTCAGCTCTGGTTTGCGTCTCACCAGCTTTTTCTAAATGCCAAGAAGACAGTCTCAATGACCTCTGGCACCAGGCAGATACTCTCTAGGCTCCCGGCCCTACCCACCTTCCACACCCTTGACTGGACCATCCTGGAGGACACCTCCTCATTTAGATATCTGGGCCTGCACCTCAGCTTCACTATCTCACAGATGTATCTCACACTGTGCCAAACTAACCTCCAAATTCTGGTTCGGAGTGCTCCCCTCCTATCTCTCATCCCCTCTCTCTCTCCACTCCACCTCCCCCCACCCACTCTCTCATATCAAATGACGCCTGCACCTTGACGGTCCCTTGCCGCTCCACCCTCACCGGTCAGACTGGTTTCGCCCATCGCTTCCCTAAAATCTGGAATTCCATCCTCCCTGAAATATGACACTCCTTCTCCAACTACACCCTTACCTCTACCCTACACAATTACTTCTCCATCAGCTGTTCCTGCTTTAACCCTCCTTAATACCTATCCCCAGTTTCTGCCTTCCTACCCTGACCCCCCCCGGCAGAGTTCTCAACATCCTGAAGAGGAATCAGGAAATGGCTACACTTATTCCTCTCCCCCTCTCTTCTCCACCTGCCCTTCTGGGTCACCGTGAGCACAACCTACCCTATCCTTTTTACTCCAACAGCACTTGCGTACTACGTCGAGCCTGCTCCTGGTACACTCATGCACTATAATGGTTCTTTTGCATTATTGCTGTTTTGTACATTTATATGTTCTTTTGTACTATTTTGGACATGTATTGTAATTTACCCAATGTTCCACTACTGTTTATTATACAATGCCTTGTGTTCCAACTGTTGCATAATCTTACAATGTTGTATTGTTTGTACTACCCACATACTATTGTAACTGATCATCCTTCACAACCCTATGTAACCCCTTCCCTCCAGGTTGCACCGTGAGACGAGCAGCTTGTTGTTCAGCGTGTCCTCCTGGTGAAACATTTCAATAAATAAATAAAACTACAATAACTACAGTTTTCCTTCCCATGAGGCACTAGTGCTAAGGACTCTTCAAGACCCCTCAGTCCCATTAGTTCAAAAACTGGAAGTCCTGGACCTAACATGGTGGCTTCCATCCAGATAAACAAATCTGCAAGAAGGTAGGTTAGAACACACTGTCTAATTCTAATATAACAGCAGGTAAGCAGTAAATATTTAGAGTACTAGTTAAAGCTCCCTTTGCTTTACTGTCAAATGCAGAATGGAGTAAATTAAAGTGGTGTCTGGCTAGTCGAGAGCTTTGATGCATTTGGACCTAGTCCAGACCATTTACTATGCACATACTATCTCTGAAAGGCATGGGAGAGTGTAGGGAGCACCCACCAGGAACTTTAACTCATGGTTGAAGAACTGGTGCTGTGAGAAAAGGTTTGGATTCATTGGTTACTGGGGACCCACCTGGAGGGATGGGGGCTTGTTCAAGCCTGACAGCTTGCATCTGTCCTGGAGGGGAATCCAAGCACTCAATGATAAGTTTAAATGCTACATGGACAAGCATTTAAACTAGCCAAGGGGGGGGGCAGGCCAGCAAGGAGGGTACCTAATTGCCCACCCCCCACAGCTAGCAGTGGAACCAGTGAACAGGAGGTGTGGATATCTCTACAAAGCAGTATGCAAAAGATGGAGATAAGCACCCAAGGGGTGGATAGACAGCAAGGGGGCAAAATTCAACCGAAGGGCAGACAGCAGGGAGAACCAGGGATAAAGGACAACCAGTGAGGAGGCTGGAGTAGAACAACTAAACAGTCCAGGGAGTTCACATCATGGAAAGCCATGTGTGCCAATGCCAGGAGCCTTAACAATAAGATGGAGGATCTGGAGGCTGCCATGGTGCAGTCTGACTTGGACATTGTGGCCATTACAGAAACCTGGTGTAATGATAATCATGACTGGGAGATGGCCATACCTGGCTACAACAAATTCAGAAGAGACAGGGCAGGCAGTAAGGGTGGAGGAGTGGCACTTTATGTGAAAGATGGCATAAAGGCCACAGAGCTCCAGGAGGAACAAAATGGGGGAGAGACACTGTGGGTTAAGTTAGAAAGGAAAATGGGGTCAGCCATCTGCACAGGGGTGGTCTACAGACCACCAGCCTAGGAGGAAGAAACAGATAGGAAGCTGATGCTAGCCATCCAAAGGATGGCAGACAAGGGTGAGGTGGTGCTGGTTGGAGACTTCAATATTCCAGACATGGACTGGAGCCTTCCAGCAGCAACATCAACCAGGAGCAGATTTTTCTAGGAGCGTGGATATGTTGTTCATCCACACTCTTTGGCATGTCCCCTTCCGCTTTAAATCTCACCGGAAGTCTTCAAGCTGGCTCCTCCCACCCACTTGAGTGGTATATACTTCGGCTCTGCCCCATGATGCCAGATCTTCCTTTCTGTTGGAAGATTCAGGTTGCCTCCCTCATGCTCACGCATTCTGTAGGCCCTGGCTTTCAAACTGTCAGTTTTACTGAAAATTCGCATTGTTCAAGTTAGCGATCACAAGTTTGCAGCTTCAATCATGGAAGATGAATCTTCCCCCAGATTTCGTCGATGCCCTTGCGGCCAGAAGATGTCGCACACCGATCCCCACACCGCGTGTGTCTATTGCCTCGGTGTCGATCATGACACCTCGAAATGCAATCTATGTCTTGCCTTTCATCCCAACATTCTCGACGACTGTCTCGCATGCCTGAAACTGGGGAGGCTGGAGAAGAGGAACCCTCTGGTGAAATCCAAGGAGGCTCGGTGGGCGGTTTTGGTGGCTGTGGGATCTGTCGAGTAGGTGGAACGCATGCAAGCGTTTGAGGAGGAAGCAGCTTGTGCTGCGAATTCCTCTCGGGGCTTTTTTGTTCCACTCAACCTGGGATCCACCTTCTCTGGTTCCTTCTGGGAGTTGTGCCAGTCTCTCCGGTCCAAGGGAGAGACGCCTGTGGGCTCGCACTCCTCTCGATCCCGTAAGTGGGAGAAGGATCAGGGAGTGTCTTCGTCTTGACAGAGATATTTTTGGGAGCAGGAGAGATCTCGGTCCCAGGAGCATGCGGTCTCAACCTCGGTCGAGATCACCTCTTTGGGCGCTGGCTTCTCGGCTTTGCCGTCTGGCCAGTTGACTGAATTATCCATCAACGAGGTCGAAATCGTGATCGATCTGATATCGCTGACTCCGGTCGATAATTCCCCGATCAAACACCTAATCTGGTCTTTCCAGATGACGAGACTCCAATCCAAGATGTGGTCCCTGATCCCGGGAAATCACCGGTCCCGCCAGTGTCTCCCAAGTGACCGAGTCGACCCGCCCGATCTCGATCGAGATTTTGGCCTCCGTCATCCACCAGGCCAAGGAAGAGCCATAAATGCTCTAAAAAGCGGCAACACCATCAGTCGCCCTCATCCTCCTCGGATGAGGAGAGGCTCCGGCGGAAACTCTGGCGCTACAAGGACATCATGTAGCAGCAGCCTAGGCACAAGCCAACTACAGCTTCTACACTGGCCATTACCTGGCTTTCGCCGCATAGGCTGAAGCCGACTCGTTTGGAACCGATTAAGTCAGTTCCTCAGCCCATGGAGCCAGCAAAACCACCTGTTCAGCCCAAACCAGTCTTCCACCAATCGTGGTGGAACCACCATCCAAACAGCCAGTTGGAGGGGCTCCTTCCAAGGAAGGCAGACTGGACACCGGGCTTCCCCGGCGCTTGTCGGTCACAGTCACCCCAGACCGCCCTCGGCAGGTCGAAAGTGACGTGGGTGGTAGACCTTTATATCTGGATTCCTCAGATTCAGATGCCACCAGCTTGCATTCACATCCAGGAGATGATGAATCATCCATTGGCTTAGAGACAGAGGAAGGTCCCTTGTATTTTCAAGGGATCCTTTGCCTCATCTCTGAATCTACAGGGATGCCCCTGGAGTCAATCCAGAAAAAGGCGGAGTACTCTCTTACGGCCATCCTTTATTTAGCTTAGTTTAGTTTATTAGTCTAGAAATTAATACCTTTGAGCCAGGGCTCTTTTACAAAGGTTCCACGTCACAAAGAACATTTAAGAAAGCACGATACACATTACAGGTAAAACCAGACAGGAAAGTTACATCATAAATTTGCTATTAACAGTTTAAGGCAGTAACGTTTTTAAGTTTCATAGAAAAACAAGCTATAACAGGTTCAAGCAGTAGACAATTTCGAGGTTAAAGAAACTTCAGGAGAGGGTGATCATTAGGCCAAAAGGAGGCTAGAGAGGAGGGAAAGGTGGTGAGCGGGAGAGTAAGTGAGAGGGGACAGGAAAAAAGGGGGGGAGTGAGTTTGGGTGGGAGACAGGAAGTAGTACCAGAGGGTTCATTAGTCAGGGAGGAAGAGGCCTCAGATGTGAGGATGGACATGAGGAGTAGTAGTCTTTATCTAGCGCAATCACAGTTGCTAGTGGTGGTGAGGTGGGCATAGAGCATGGATTTGAAAGCTTCAAGCGAGGTTGAGGATAGAGTAGGTGGACTAAGCGCATTGAACCATGTCGGGACCCTGTATGCGAAAGATCTTTGTCCCTGTGCAGTCCGGCATCTCGGAACCAGGAAAGGTTGGCGTTCAGATCTGGTGGAGGGTCGTGAGCCAGGATTCAGTCAGATGTAGGTTTGAATACATAATGGAGTCAGTCCCAAGATAGATTTTTTGCCATTGTGCAGGTGAGACAAATAAGACGATTTGATAGGTTCAACCAGCCTGATTCATAGTACAGATCACACGTATGAGTCAGTCTTTGAGCCCTGTGAGAGCCGGCAGGCCTTATTTAGAGTGATTGAGATACGCCTTAGAGCAGTGGAGGTAGCTGAGCCATAAATAATAAGGCTATAGTCAATGATTGAGATTATGGAACTCTGTATAGCTATTCTCAATGCCGCTTGATTTAGAAATTGATGGTTACGGAATAGTATTCCAAGGCGTTGGTTCACTGTTTTCGCAGTGTTGTCAATGTGGGTTGCAAAGGTGAGCCCTTGGTCAAAAGTGATGCCAAGGTATTTGAAAGTATTTACTTGGTCCAGTGTAATTCCCGCAGAGGTTTGTATGGTGAGTGGAGTATGCCTATTTTTGTTTTGGTGATTGGAGAAGAGCATGGCTTTTGTTTTATTGTGGTTTAGCACAAGTTTACTATCCAGGAACCACCTTTCAACACTAGAGAAAGCAAGTTGCAGGCTTTTTCGTAGGAAGTTTGGATCCTTGTGGGAAGAGAGAATTACAGCATCATCAGCGTATAAGATTATTTTCTCCTGGCAGATATCTGGGAGGGAGTTAAGAGAGAGAGTTAAGAGAGGGGATACCTCGATGTAGGTCTTTCCTGTGGCTGAGGCTATTGTTGACACAGCCCTTGAACTTTGGCAGTGTCCTGCCTCTTGTCCAGCTCCATCTGCCTACATGGCTTGCAAGTATGCGGTGCCAATGGGGTTCCTTGCGGGTTCACAGAGCACCCTTCATCCGAGAGCCTGATGACCGCCTCTGTGTTCAGGCATATTGAGTTCTGCTGACACTGACCAACCTCCTGATAAAGAGTCCAAGCTTTTGGGCCATTCAGCTAGGAAGGTCTATGTGGCTTCCTCCTTGGGCCTTCGTCAGGCAAGTTCAGCCGTCATCATGGCACACTTCTCTCACGCCCTGCTTAGGTCATTAGATGAAGTCCTCCCACATCTCCCCACTGACATGCAGACCACAGTCAAGCAGGTCCGGGATCAGGGCCGAGCTTTTGCCAAACAGCAGCTTCAGACGGCCCTGGACATTGGGGATTCCTGTGCCCGCTCGATGGCTGCCACAGTTGCCTCTCGTCGCAGGGCTTGGCTGAGGCTCTTCTCCTTTCCAGTGGATGCCCAGCATAAACTAACTGATGTGCCCTTCCTCGGGACCAACTTATTCGGCCCTGGAGTGGCCGTTTACCTTCAGCGCATTGAGCAGTCCAGTGCCACCTTGGACGCTACTTCTACCAAGGGTTCTTCGGGCAAGAACCAGCAGAAGAAAAAGAAGCAGCCTTTTCGGCATTCTTCCCTTGCAGCTCAGCAGCCCTCCTTTCAGGGTGGACAGCAGCACCAGCATCAGCAGCAGGCTCAAGCTTGGCACCCTCGGCCCAAGCCCGGACCCCAACAGGCCCATAAAGGAGGTTGAGGTTCAGGTTCTGGTGCCTCCTCCTCCAAGCCTGCTCATTGACTGGCCGGGGGTTGTCAACCCCTCTCCCATCACCTCAGCTCTGGGTCCTCCCATGTGGGTCCTGCTCCGCCACTTCCTTTCCACCTGGTCTGTTGTCATTTCGGACAGGTGGGTTCTCGAAGTGGTCAGTCAGGGACTGCCTCTGGAATTCGTGCAGTACCCTCTGAGCCAAGCCCACGCCCTCGGGAGGAAAGAGTATCCACTCTGACTCAGTTGGCTCTCAGAGATGACATCATTCAGCTTCTCCTGAAGGAGGCAGTAGCTCCAGTGGCGAATCCTCCAGCAGACCCAGGCTTTGTCTCCAGGTACTTCCTGCTGCCCATGTGGATGGGGGGGATGGATCCCCATTCAAGATCTGCATAATCTGAATCAATATCTCTGGTCACGCACCTTTCGGATGGTCACTTTGTCCCAGATCATACCATCCTTGGAGCGAAACGTGGTTTTGTTCACTGGATCTGCAGGACACATTTTTTCACGTCCCAATCTGTCCATGCCATCAGCGGTTCCTCCGCTTCAGGGTCGAAGGGATCCTTTACGAGTTCCGAGCCATGCCATTCAGCCTGTCTTCAGCCCCACAGGTCTTCACCAAATGCATCACAGTGGTGGCAGCCCATCTCAGGCGTCGGGGGGGGTCAGGATTTTTCCTTACCTCGATGATTGGCTCATATCAGGATCCACCCAACAGGAGGTGGAGAGGTCCAGGGACCTGGCCCTCCAGACCTGCTTCCGGCTTGGCCTCCTTATCATGGAGGCCAAGTCGGAACTCGTGCCATCTCAGGTGATGGGCTTCATCGGGGCAGAGCTTGACTTTTGTCAAGCCAGAGCTCAGCTCCTGGAGGACAGGGTGGAGGTTCTTTCCTCCCTTGCCCAATCATTTCTGGTTGGGCAATTGCGCCCTGCCCGGGACTTTCTGCGCCTTCTGGGTTACATGGGCGGTGTGCACCTCAGTGGTCCGTTGGGCCCGGTTGCACATGCGCCCCCTCCAGTGGGAGCTGGCCACCTAGCACCATGGTCATTTTGACCAGCTGATCACTGTAACCCAGAAGATGTGGGACGCTCTGCAATGGTGGACCACTCCAGACCAGTTGCAGGAAGGGATCCCATTGTCTGCCCCGAGCTGACAGTCGTCCTCACAACCAGTGCCTCTCTCATGGACTGGGGAGCGCACATGGGGGACGAAAGGGCCCATGGGCTCTGGACCTCCGAGGAGTCCCGATGCCACATCAACCTGCTGGTGCTCAGAGCAGTCAGACTGGCATTGTCAGCTTTCGCTCCTCAGCTCTGGGGTCAAGTGGTTCAAGTCCAGATGGACCATACTGTGACCATGTACTGCCTCAGCAAACAGGGTGGCACACACTCCCATTTGCTGTGCATGGAGGTGCCCCGCATCTGGACCCTTGTAAGCTGGTTGGAGGTGGATCTCCTAGCCATCCATGTGGCAGGAGCCTCAAACCACCTGGCGGATGCTCTCAGCTGCTTAGGCCAGACATCCCACGAGTGGTCTCTATATCCAGAGGTAGCTTATAGCCTGTTCTCCCGTTGGGGCAAACCGATGGTGGACCTGTTTGCCTCAAGGGAAAACACCAAGCTGAGGCTGTTTCATGCCTGCCCCCCTCAGCAGGGTTCGCTGCAGGGGGATGCCTTCTCGAGGCTGTGGACCCCAGGCCTCCTCTATGCCTTCCCTCCATTTCCCTTGATCCACAAGGTTTTCTCAAGGTGAGGAGGGACAAGGCGAAGGTGATCCTGGTAGCCCCAGACTGGCTGCACCAGTTCTGGTATCCAGATCTCTTCAGCCTCAGCTGCAGGCCCCTGGAGCGGCTTTGCACATACCCAGACCTGATATCACTCAATCAGGGGAAGGTATTCCATCCGGGTCTTCAATCCCTGTACCTCACAGCCTGGTACCTGAGCAGCTAGAGTTCCAGGTTTTGGGTCTTTCTGAAGATGTCTACATCATGGTGGAGGCATCCAGGACATGTTTTGCCTTCAAATGGAAAAGGTTTTCCATTTGGTGTCAGGGCAAGGACCTGCACCCTTTATCCTGTCCAGTGGCTAACATTCTCAACTACCTTTAGCCTCTCTCCAAAGGGGGTCTGCGATCATCAACCCTTAGGGTGCACTTGGCAGCCATCTCTGCTTACCGGACGTGGGTCGGTCAGCCGACATTGGCACAGGAGACAGTGGTCGGCGCTTTCTCAAAGGCCTGGATCACATATCCCCTCCGGTGCGTGAACCTCCACCTCCGTAGGATGTTCTGCTGGTACTGGCAAAGCTCATGGGTAAGCCATTCGAACCAATGCAAAAGTGTGCCTTGACACACTTGTCGTGGAAGATGGCCTTCCTGGTGGCTATCACGTCTGCCAGAAGGATAGGGGAGCACCAGGTGCTCTCGGTGGACTCCCCCCCTTTAAGGTTGTCCTATGCCCCCACCCGAAATTCCTTCAGAAGGTGGTATCAGAGTTTCACCTTAACCAGATGTTGACTCTGCCAGTATACTACCCTAATTACACCTCAGAGGCTGAATACAGGCTCCATACCTTGGACCTGAGACCTGCTTTCTTCTACTACAAGGAGAGGATGGCGGAAATTCAGGGAGAGGTTAACCAGCTGTTTGTCACCTACACTGAAGCCGCTTCTGGCAGACCTGCAGCCAAAGGACTATTGCAAGGTGAATCACATCATGCATAGATCTGTGCTACGAGTTGGTGGGCAAGGAGCCTCCCAGAGGGATAAGAGCTCATTCTACTCACCATACTACTGCATCGGTGGCTGCTTCCAGGGGCATCCCTATCCAGGAAATCTGTTGTGCTGCTACCTGGAAGTCTGCAATCACCTTCATTATCCATTACCACATCGACCTTGAGTCATGCCAGAATGCTGGTTTTGGGGCCTCAGTTCTCCAATATCTGTTCCCTAAGTAGGGGGTGTTTGCCTTGCCTCCCTTCTCCCGGAGAACTGCTAGGTGTCTGCCAAAGAGTGTGGATGAACAACATATCCACGCTCCTAGAAAAACAGGTTACTCACCTGTAACAATAGTTCTAGGAGTGGTATATGTTGTTCATCCACACAGACCCAACCAACCTCCCCGGCTGCGGACGCGCACAACCTGGCTTCCAGTGGGCTAAGATCTGGCATCATGGGGCAGAGCCAAGGTATATACCACCCGGGTGGGTAGGAGGAGCCAGCTGGAAGACTTCTGATGAGATTTAAACCAGAAGGGGACATGCCAAAGAGTGTGGATGAACAACATATGCCACTCCTAGAACTACTGTTACAGATGAGTAACCTGTTTATTGTGGACTCCCTTCAAGGTGCCTTCCTCAAGCAACTGGTCATGGAACCAACTCAGCAGAAGGCAATACTGGACTTCATGCTCACAAATGGGGACAGTGTGATGGGGGTAACAGTGGGGGTGCACCTGGGGAATACTGACCACCGGTCACTGGGGTTTGAAATCACAGAAGGAGTCGAACCAAACTGCACAAAAACACGTATCCTGAATTGCAGGGGGGCAGACTTTGGGAAAGTGGGGAGATGCTTGAAAGAGGCATTAATGGGAATGGGGATGGAATCAGGGGTTGGGGAACAGTGGGCAATATTTAAACCGGGGATTACAAGAGAAACAGAAGTATGCATTAAGCAGGTTAGCAAGGGGAAAAGGAAGAGGAGGCCATTATGGTTTTCCAGGAAGATAGCGGAGAAAGTGAAACCAAAAAAGATTGCATTCCTGCAGTACAAAAAGATGCAGGCAGAAGGGGGTAGGGAGAAGTACCAGGAGAAGCAAAGGGAGGCACGGAGGTCGGTAAGGGAAGCCAAAGCTCAGACAGAAGAGCGCATTGCAAAATCGGGTAGAGGGGACACAACCTTTTTACAGGTACATAAGTGAAAAAAGAAGGGCAAAGGGATGGATAGTGAGACTGAAGGGGGAGGTTGGGAACCGCATGGAGGATGACGACAGTAAAGCTGACATACTGAAAAGATATTTCTGCTCTGTCTTTACTGAGGAAGAGGAGGGTAATGGGCTTGAAGGGAGTACAAGGGTGGGAACTGCGCAGAAATGAACAAGAGTCAGTTTACATGGGAAAGGGTCTTAAAGGAACTGGACAGAATAAGAGTCAATAAAGCAATGGGGCCAGATATGGTGCACCCCAGGGTCCTTAAGGAACTAAGAGAAGTGGTGGCTGAACTTCTGGCAGTCCTGTTTAGCTGATCACTGGAAACAGAGGAGGTACCCAAAGACTGGAGTACAGCATATGTAATCCCCTTCTACAAAAGCGGGAACAAAGAAGAAGCAGGGAACTACAGACCAGTCAGCCTGACCTCGGTAAGTAAGCAAGCAAGTCTTTATTTATATAGCGGCTTTTTTTTTCCTTTTAGACTTTGGTAACCAGGTAAGGCCCACTAAGCACAAGTGCCTGTTTTCAGGGGTGACCTGGGAGCACTGGGCAGTTAAGTGACTTGCTCAGAGTCACACATTATGTAAGTGGAGGTTGTGAGACTCAAACCCAGGTCTGGTCTGCTGGGTGTACCAAGCTCGTTCACAGCTTATTACACTAACCTCTAGGCTATACTGCCAGCTTTCAATATCAAGGCGCTGTACAGCATATAAAAACATAAATATGCAGGCAGACAACAATATAAATTTAAAATCTAAAATCAGTCTGGGAAGGCCAGTGAAAATAAATACGTTTTTAACAGAGATTTTAAAACTACTGATGGTCAGGCATTCTCTTAACTGATGAGGTAGAGAATTCCACAGGGTTGGTGCTACAGATCAAAAGGCACGAGCTTCAAATGTTTTAAGATGAACCCTGGTAATCTCTAGCAATCCCTCATCGTCGGATCGGAGAGGGCGATTGGGGGAGTAGAGAGTCAGGAGATCTTAGCGGTAGTTGGGTCTCTGTTCGTGTAGAGCTTTAAAAGTAAGCAAGCCTACCTTATAGGTGATCCGCCACTGAACTGGCAGCCAGTGCAGTCTGCGCAGTACAGGCGTTATGTGACTGGACCTAGCGGTACCAGTCAACAGCCTGGCCACAGCATTCTGCACCAGCTGCAAGTGGTGGCTATCAACCCCAGATAGCCCTAGGTAGAGGGCATTGCAGTAGTTAAAACGGGTAGTAATGAAGGCATAGACCAAAGTTGGAAGGCTGAGAAATCAAGAAGGACCAAGATGGTACGAGCCTTTCGATCTCTCGCCATTAGGAGATCATTTAGTACCCGAACAAGGGCAGTCTCCGTGCTATGCCTCTTCCTGAAACCAGACTGAAGGACCTCATAGACATTGTGAGTTACAAGGTGATTATCCAGTTGCTGCGCAACCACCTTCTAAATAACCTTCCCCACAAAGGTAAGGTTAGAGACAGGTCTGTAATTAGCTGGATCGTCTGGATCCAAGGAGGGTTTTTTAAGGAGTGGTTGAATGACTGCCTCCTTGAGGGGGTCAAGAAAGACACCCCTCTCCAAGGATCTCCATACAATTTCAGCTAGGATCAGGCAGATAACAACTACATACCCCACTAAAAGGGAGGTAGGGCCCGGATCCAAGCTACAACAGGTTGGGTGCAAAGTCTGGACAATCTTCACGAATTCTGGTTGGCTAAAATCCGTCCAGACAGACCGGGTGCTCACCACTTCCCGTCGACCTCATCAACCCCTCATAGAGAGAACCGGGCTGATTCTGGATCTGATGCTGGCAACCTTATCAGCAAAGAACCGAGATAGCTCATCACACTTAATTTGTGAAAAATCTTTTCTGGACTCGAGGCAGACTGGATTGCACAATCTGTCAACAGTTCGGAAAAGCTGGCCCGGTCGATTCTTCGCAGCAGAAATCTCCCTGGGCATGAACTCTGCCTTCTTATGGGTGATTTCTGATTGATAGCCTTTATAATGTTCTATCAATCTAAGCCTGTTAGCATCCAGGCCTGACTTCCGCCATGCTCTTTCCAGCCTTTGACCAGCACGTCTCAACTCCTTCAAGGACCCATCATACCAAGGGGACCTTGGGCGAAGAGTGAGTGGTCGAACTCGAACAGGAGCAATCAAATCCAGGGCATCTCCCACTGCCTTATTATAGACTAGTACGAGACCCCCTGGACTCGTGCTTTCACCCAGCAATCCTGATAGGTCCAGGACCGCCAATAGACCATAGCTTCATAGATTAAATACAAGTTCAGTAGGCCAAAGGCCCTCTTAAGAACTTGCCACCTGATTAATGGTGGTACATATATTTCTTGTTCCCTATATAAAGACCTTAATACTTTTTAAAAGTGTCCAATGTTGGACTAGTAACAACATATTTTGGTAAGCTATTCCATATTCCAGTTATCCTCTGAGTGAAGTATTTGCTTCTCTTAGTGTTTTTTATGGAATCCCCAATAAGTCTATGGCCGTTATTCCTAGTGTTGGTAAAGTTATTATTCAAGGAAATGCCTATAGTAGCCCCCAAATATCCATCCTTTAGTGCCTTGTACAGTATGTTCAATACAAGTCTCCACGTATTTGCCTATACCCCGTACTGAAAATCTGTAGATGTTTTAATCATGTACAGTAATCCAGGGCCTCACAAGATTTAAATCTTTTAGTATATTTTCTTTGGACACCTTCTATAAGTTTGCAACTTCTTATAGAATACGGTGTGCTAAATTGTGAATTATATTCGAGATGGGGGCGTAGGAGACTAGAATATAATGGCATTAATACGCTCTGATCCCTACTTTTTAAAAATTTGTCATATGCAATTTGTTATTTTGTGACATTTTTTAACCTTTAAAATGGTATTTCTGTCAAAGATAAAATCGTTTGTTATTAAGGTTCCAAGATCTTTTTCTTCTGTAACAACCTGTAGAGATGTATATCCTAATTTGTAATTGTAACTTGGGTTATTCCTTCCAATGTTCATTACTTTGCATTTTTCAAGGTTAAATTGCATCTGCATCTTATGCCCCCACTTCATTAGTTGATCTAGTTGTTCCTGTATATTAATTTTATCCCTTATAGATGTTACATGACTCCCCAGCTTGCAATCATCAGCATACTTTGCGAGCCAAACTTTGTCTCTAATAGGCATTGAAGCTACTAAAACATTAAATAGGGTGGGGCCCGAAACTGAGCCCTGGGGCACACCACTAGTTACACAACCCCAGGATGAATAATTACCTTTAACTGCAACCATTTGTTGTCTATTCTCCAACCAGGAACTAATCCAGCATATTATGTTAGGCAATAGTTTGATTTTTAAAAGTTCCTTTATTATACTGAGTGCGATACTTTGTTGAATGCCTTAACAAAGTCAAGAAATATTACATCACTAGGAATTCCTAGATCTAATGCTTGACTAGTGGGTTCAAAGAAATTTAATTGATTGGATAAGCAAGATCGCCCAGTGACAAATCCATGTTGGCTTAGATCTGTTAAACCCTTAGATTTCAAATGATCATTAATTTGTTTTTGTAATAATTTCTCCATTATTTTTCCAATAACAGATGTAAGACTAATTGTTCTATAATTCTTGACATCCTCTCTCTTTTTTCCTTTAAGAATAGGGGTTACAACGGCTAAGCGCCAGGATTTCAGTGCCACACCTTCTTGTAACGATTTGTTATAAAGATAGGTTAGTGGATTTGTTAATACTGAAGACAGTTCCTGAATAAGTCTCGGTGATATGCTGTCAGGACCTGGTGAACTGTTAGTTTTTAATGAGTTAATTATGTCCATGACTTCTGAGGAACTAAATGGGGAGAAATGAGATTTAGTCAAATCTAACTGTAATAACTCAGAATCATTCTGTTCAAAAACACTAAGGAAGTAAGGGTTTAATGTTTCAGCTATATCCTTCTCTACAGTTAATGTTCCCATATGGGGTAACTCCCCTTAAAGGGTGGTACTGGACCATCCCCGAAGGGGTAGATCTATTTGGGGGAGCTCCAAAACTGAACCCTGTGGTGTGATGGTCAGACCAACTGACTGGTTCCACCCCCAAGTCAGAGATCTCCATCCCCAGGAGGAAGAGCAGATCCAATGAGTGACCCCCTTTATTGGTAGAAGAGGTAATCACCTGTGCAAGGGCCAGCATTTTCATTAGCTGGAGAAGATTTTAACCAAATGGTGAAAGTTCATCGTTGACCCATGCATTGAAGTCCCCCAGAATTATCCATCTGGGATACTCCAATACCGTGTCGACGAAGTCCGCAGTCTCCTGCAGGAATAAACCCCCATCACCTAGTGGATGGTAAATGAGGAGTATCTTGCAACCAAAACCCTCATGATACACTCAAAGGATCTGGTAATCCACACTGGAACATCCACAAGGCCCAGTTCAGTCTTAAAAAAATGGCTACACCCCCACCCCTATGATCCAACCTCAGGCGGTGAATCACCAAGAACCCAGTTGGAACTGCAGAGGCAAATACTGGGCCTGCATTGTGGGGAAGATCATGGAAACACTATTGAAGGAGAGATTGGTGGAACATCTGGTTGCCAACGGACTACAGGACCCAAGGGAGCATGGTTTCACCAGGGTAAGGTCATGCCAGACCAACCTCATTGAATTTTTCGACTGAGTGACAAGGGAGGTGGATCAGGGGAGGGCAGTGGATATGGCTTATCTGGACTTCAGCAAGGCCTTTGACACTGTGCCACATAGAAGGCTATTAAACAAAGTGGGAGTAGGTAGGACAGTAGTGCAGTGGGTAGGTAATTGGTTGGGCGGCAGGACACAGAGGGTGGTGGTAAATGGCTGTCCTCCACAAAAGGAAGAGTGACCAATGGGGTACCACAGAGATCAGTGCTGTGACTGGTTCTATTCAGTGTCTTCATCAGTGACATTGTGCCAGACCTAGAAGGCAGAATTTTCCTGTTCGCTGATGACACGGAAGCTCTGTAGCAGAGTGGACACACCAGAGGGTGTAGACAAAATGAGGAGGAATGTACAGAAGCTTGAAGAATGGTCAAGGGTTTGGCAGTTGAAATGCAATGCAAAGAAGTGCAAGATAATGCATATGGAGCATAAAAGCCCTGGAACAACATATCATTTGTGGGGTAAGGATATAGCATGCATCAAGCAGGAAAGGGACCTTGGGGTTATCATCTCTGATGATCTCAAGGTAAGGAAACAGTGCAGCAAGGCAGCAGGTAAAGCAAATAGGATGCTGGGATGTATAGGCAGGGGCATCACCAGCAGAAAATGGGAGGGTCATAATTCCACTATATAAGACACTAGTGAGTCCCCACCTGGAGTAGAGTGTACAGTTCTGGAGACCTTACCTATGTAAGGACATAGACAGGGTAGATAAGGTTCAGAGGAGGGCAACAAAGATGGTACAGGTTCTAAAAGGTAGTGCACACAATGGGATTTAACATGCTACATGAAATAAAGGAATGGCCAGATATTAAGTAAGGTAAATTTTGCTTTACTTTGTAAGCCCTTTTCACGCAGCAGACAAGTGTGTGTACAAAATCAAATGGCAAAACATGCCCCTAGCATCTCGACTCTCACGAGTCTTAAGAGGGGGTGCTACTTAGAGGGAACATTCATTTATTTAAACAGTGCCTCATACATGTTAATTAGTTACTTATGATGTCATACTTCATGCATATAGTGTATTGATCTATTCAAATAAATTACAGTTTAAGGCACTGATGTAAACAACAGATCCTTGTTCTATGTTCTATTAAAGGCTTTTTAATATTCTCAGTTTATACTTATACATCATAACCAAAAAATTTAGAAAAACTTAGAAAAATGGGGCCCCAGTTGAGTAGTCATTAGGTCCTGGAGTGATTGATAGTAATGCAGCCAATTGTAGCTCCAATTTTAGTTAATTCTGGGTAGGGAGGAGTTTCCAGGAACAAAAATGACAACTGATCCTAAAAGTAAAAAATAAAGGATAACAAGCATTTGTCAGTGCCGAATGTTGCTTGCTTCTATGTGCTGTTTAGGAATTTGGAAGTCATTGGAGTGCAAATATTGAAAATTCGCGAACTTACGAGCGTGCGTAGGAACTGCGCAATGCACACTCAGAAAACAGTGATTTTAGAATTTTTTCTTGAAATTTTCAACATAGCCATTTTAAGACCTTTGCTCATGAACAGTGTCACTGTGATTTTCTTAATGTGTCCATACATTGAGTTCACGCACACCGACTGCGCCATTGTGTGCTACATGGGCGGAAACACGTTTTGGGCAAGATGTGAAAAATGACAGCTGTACTGCTCATAAGGAGGTGTGGTAAAATGGCAATGTTGAAAATCTGGAGTGAAAATATTGAAAATTCACGAACTTACAAGTGTGCATAGGAACTGTGCAACGCTCATAAAAGTCATTTTTTGGAATTTTTCCACCAAATTTTCAAAATAGGCTTTTTGAGAGCCCACCTTATGAACAGTGGCAGTGTCGTTTCGTTAATCATTCTGGAAAGGTGATTTCGAGCAGTGGCTGCAAAATCACCCTTTGGGCCTGAGTAACGCCATGACAATGACAGCATTCATGAGAAGGGGTCCCAAAAACCCCATGTTGAAAATTTGGTGCAAAAATTCCAAAAAATGTCTGAGATATGCAATAAAGTTGAAAAAACCCTGTCTATTCCATTATACAGCTTACCGGCATTTCCTCAGTTTGCGGTCGGCTTTGAAGAGTGCAGACGTGTTCCCGGTCCGCTGAAGATCATTGCACTGAGCTCTGGAGGTAAGTATGGGGTGAGGGGGTGTGGGGGCAGGGTGCGCAGTGGGTGGGTGTGGCCGTGGGAGGGGGCAGGGAGAAGCGCCGAGGACAGTTTTTCTATTTACAGGTGTTTTTTTTATTTTTTATTTAGAGATGTCGATGGATCGCTTGCCACGCTTGGGTGGGCTCCCAGCCGGGCAGCTGAAAGGCTGTCCGGGGGGCTGAGCCGACGGGGATTGGGCACCCTACGGTTATAACACATTTTGCCACTAATGGGGTGGGCTCCCAGCGTGGCACCTGGATGCTTGGGGGAGGAGAGACAGTGGAGCTGACTGGGGATTGGGCACCTGCCTGGCACAGCATGGGGGAGACAGTGGAGCCGACGGGGATTGGGCACCCCACCGGCCATAATATCTTTGCCACGCTGGGGTTGGCTCCCAGCGTGGCACCTGCATGCTTTGGGGGTGTGTGGAGCCGACGGGGGATTGGGCACCCCATCGGCCGTACAGTTTGGGGGAGGGGGAAGGCGCATGAGCATGCAGTGTGCGTGCGTGCGTGCGCATGTGTGTATGGGGGGGAGCTCTGCTCACTCAAGCAGAACTCTCCCTTTCAACTGTATGCCATATGCCACTGCATTTTCAGCTTGTCATAGACAGCTGCAGCAGTGATTGGGGAACTGGGGCCGCGTCTGCAAACACACTGACTGCATTGGAAGACGGGCTGACACACCTCCGAAAACTCGGATGATGGCACTATGTTTCTTGCACATGCGTGCAAGCAACATAAAAATGAAACTATGAATTTGGAAGAAAAATAACAAATAATGCAATTTCTAATATGCATACATTTAAATGTTTTAAACATTTTCAACCACTGATATTCCTATTTCTGTAAATCACTTAAACAAAGATGAGGATCTCTCAAGAAGCAAAGATGGTACAGGGATTGCATCTCAAGTCCTATAAGGACAGGCTGAAGGACTTGAATATGTACTCCCTGGAGGAGAGGCGGAAGAGAGAGGATATGATAGAGACATACAAGTACCTTACAGGGAGGAACAGGGTGCAGGAGTACACTATTTTCCAGTGAAAAAGGTATTCCAGGACTAGAGGGCATGGGATGAAGTTGGAGGGAGGGCGATTCAGAGGAATCGTGAGGAAGAATTTCTTCACAGACAGGGTGGTGGACAAGTGGTGGAGAACTGGAACACTCTATCAGAGGAAGTGGTGGGAGCTGAAACAATCACAGGATTTAAGAATGCATGGGATAGACATAAGGGAATTCTGGAGGTCAGGGGTAAGGGGCAACAGACTACTAGAAAAACATAAAGTGAACTTACAAGCTCAAATGGGCAGACTGGGTGGGCCATATGCCCTTATCTGCTACAGTGTCTATGTATCTATGTGTTATACAGGCTGAAGTCTTAAAGGGACAGCTGCAGAGGCACAGCATGGCATTCTCACATAAATCAACAAAATGAAACAAATATCCTTGGATTTATTATGTATGAAGGATGTCTGCCTGGCAATGGGCATGGATGGAGCTCAGGAAGACATTAAGGTAAACCCCAAATTGGTAGGGGGGTTACACTCTTCTCTGCCTAGGAAAACTTTGCATCCGTGTCATGTCTATTTCATAAACATTTCTACTTAGGAAAATGCTTTTTGTGAATATGTACAAGCTGCAGCCATAGATCAGTATATACATACTACATAGTTTCATATTTGATACATCAACATAAGAAGCATGCTTTATTCATAACCAGTATTGGTTCATTGGCAATAATATTGCTTAAACATTTTACATTTTCATTTCTAAACATTCTGTTTGTTCATTTGTATACCGATCCAGGTGGCTAAACACATTACCCTTGTCTGTACCACTTCCTGCACACTAACCCATAGGGATGGGGGTCTGAGCTGGTCAGGTAACTTGGGGCTGTCTGTACAGTGATCCCTAGAGTGCTGACTGGAGGGCTTTACTATTAGCTTAGAGGTTGCAGTGTAATCTATTTTAGGAAGGGAATTGGCTGTAATGTAAATCCCTTTGTGGACTACATTCATGGGGAGGTCTACAGGCCTTCCTGGGGAATCATAACTAAGGCGTACTACAAGTTTAACAGATCTAAATTTTCTGGGAGGGGCAGGCACAGGCTCAGTCCTTTCAACATTGCCATTTGGGTTGATCAGTCCCGGCTCATTGTCCAGCAATAATTCAGCTTCTAATGAAAGGGGTGCCTTTGCACTGACTGTTCAGAGTTTAAAGAAGCATTGGCTTCTACAGTGGTGCTTGCATTTACTGTACTTGCTCTGCAGTCTCTGGTTCATCATTGAGGGGGAACTCCATAGAATTTAAATCATGTAACACATTGCTGATACTTTCTGAATTGGCATTTGAACCAGCACTATTGTCCAGCATGAGATCAGATTCCCCAGTTTCAAAGATTTCAGCTTCGTCTGGCATTTCACCATTCTGGCTCTCCCTTTCTTGGTCAGGGCTTGCCACTTTAAGTTCAGACAGCTCCACAAGACATAAAGAATCTGCTACTTCAGAAGTTATAGTTTGCACTTCACTATCAGGGGGTGCAGGGGTAGTTGAGAGGGCTGGATAACCAGAAAGTCCTGAAGGTCCTGCATCGTCTCCCGTGTTACACAAAGGATTGTATTGGAATAACTGACTTCATTCAAAAGAGGGATAAGAGGTAGCTCCATATTCACTATCATCAGACTCAGAATGATTGTCATTATTGATGAGAGCATTACTTGTTGAAAGCTTTGGCTGTGTAACAGCAGAAGGTGAGCTTAATAGTTTTTTCTTGGCTGCAACCCTGGTCGCAGGCCCAGTAGGAGCACTGTTTTGAGGTACAGAGTCTATGCTAATCTGTCCAATGGGCAAAAGTTGATTTCTGTGCATTGCCTTTACAGCTCGTAGGTCATTCTCTGGACTCACCTTGTAAACTGGCAGATCATCCAGCTTGCTGATAACAATGTACGGGGTGTGTTTCCATCTGTCAGCTATCTTGTGTTACCCTTGCAAACCCACATTTTTTAATAATACATGATCTCCAGGTTGTAACTCCTGAGGCTTAACCTGTTTGCCATGTCTCTCTTTATTAACTAAGTTTCTTTTGGCAGCCATTGTGTGAGCCAGCTGATAGGCATGATTGAGCTTAACTTTGAACTTTTGTACATATTGAAGATAACTTTCTGCCTGAACTCTGTCTGGTGATACACCGAAACAAATTTCTATAGGCAGTCTTGCCACTCGACCAAACATCAGCTTGTATGGGGAAAACCCAGTTGCATCATTACGAGTACAATTATAAGCATGTATCAAAGCGCTTATTTGCTGACTTCACCTTGGCTTATCCTTGGGTTGAAGAGTGCCCCGCATTTCCAACAATATTCTATTGAATCTTTCAGGCTGCAGATCTCCTTGAGGATGATAGGGGGTGGTTCTTGATTTTCTTATCCCCCAAGAGTGAGAGCATCTCCTTGATTAGACAGCTTTCAAAGTCTCTCCCCTGGTCAGAATGGATCCTCTGTGGGTCACCATCATGAATGAAAAATTTCTCAACAAGCACTTTGGCTATGGTGACTGCTTTCTGATCCTTTGTTGGATAGGCCTGGGCATAATGAGTGAAAAAGTCTATCACAACAAGCACATTGCCAATATTTTTTGCATTGGGCTCTAAGCTCAAAAAGTCAATACATACGAGCTCCATGGGTACACTAGTGGAAGTATTAACTAAGGGTGCTGCTTTCTGTGGCTGGGATTTTCTTTGAAGGTAGCAGCTGCATGTTTTGATATAAGCATCATCGTCAGCACCCATCTTGGACCAATAGAAGCTGGCACAGACTAAGTCTGAAGTTCTGTAAATAGCAGTGTCAACTATTGTTTAATGACCTGGCCTTGTCCATCCGTGGTCTTTTAGTAAAGTAGCTTGTTTTGCAACTTGAGCCTGGCTCCTTCTCAGAATAGCAAAGCAGCTGTCTGGTCTTTGGATCAAAGCTTGGACACATTCTTTCCGGCATTTATGACATTTAACACAAACTTAATCATAGGATTGTGATACTGCTCCCTCTGGATATTGGCTGGAGTAAGTTGAGACAGGGTACTTAGATCTAATGTTGCAAAATTGCAATGGGCTGCAGGAGCACAGGTGTCAGGAGGACCCAGGCAGTCTACGGTTTCAGAGGACGGGTGTTCATGTTTGTCAAACTTGTGGCAGGGTGATTTAACAGATTGTATGGACATCCTCACCTACTCAGAGTTTGATACTGGCCTCCTGGATAGTGCATCAGCATCAGTGTGATTCAGGCCTTGACGATACGCTACCGAATAATCATACGTTAAAAGTATTGACAACCAGTGGTGTTCAGTTGCATCTAATTTTGCTGAAGTTTGCACATACATGAGGGGATTATTGTTGGTTTTCACCAGGATTTTAGCGCCATAGATGTACTCATGAAATTGATATACTATTGCCCACTTTAATGTGAGAAATTCAAGTTTATGTACAGGATAATTTTTCTTAGACGGTGTCAGGCTTCTACTAGCAAATGCCATGGGGTGTGATCCTTCCTCATACTCCTGATACAGCACAGCTCCAAGTCCCTTTAAACTGGCATCTGTTTGTAACGCATAGTTTAGTTGGGTCTGCATAGGCATGTACTGGAGCATGTGTAAGTTGATGAATAATAATATAGAAAGCTATATCACAATCAGGGTTCCGCCTGGCCCCAAATGGTTCATAGTCTTGAAATAAGCTTTTTCCCCTTCTTTCACAGCATTCTCTTTTATGCTTCCGATTTGTAGGTGGATACCCTTGAGTCAGATTTAGCAGTTGGCGAATTACTTTTGTATAATCTCTTACAAAACGGCGATAGTATTCACAGAAGCCAGGAATCTTTGCAGTTCTTTAAGATTGATAGGTTGTGGCCAGGTAGTTAGTGCTTCCACTTTGCTTGGAGCAGTATGAATGTCTTCAGCAGATATGATGTGGCCCATGTATTTTACAGACTGTCAGAAAAACTGGGCTTTTTCGATAGACAATTTTAATCCGAATTCTTCTAAACGGTCCAGGACCTTGAACAAGTGAGTTTCATGCTCTTCAATTGTTTTGCCAAACACAATGACATGGTCCAGATAAACTAAGCAATCAAGTAAGTTCATGTCTCCTACAACTCGCTCCATTAACCTTTGGAAGGTGACCGGCACTCCAGAGATGCCCTGGGGCATATGTAAGAATTCGTAAAAACCCAAGGGACAGGTGAATGCAGTTTTTTCTATCTTCCCATGCCATTGGGATTTGGTAATACCTGCTGCTGAGGTCTAAGGTGGAAAACCACTGGCTCCCATTAAGGCAATCAAGGGCATCCTGGATGTGAGTCATTGTATATTGGTCCGGTATGGTTCTGCGGTTAAGTGTCCGGTAGTCCACACACATCCTCATTGTACCATTCTTCTTTTGCACTACCACAATGGGGATGCATAAGGGCTACATAATTCCTGAATAATTTCAGCTGCTAACATCTCCTGGGAGTGGCATCAAACAGCATTAATGTCCTCAGGGGCCAATCTGTGGGACCTCTCTCGAAATGGCCTCTCGTCATGGAGCCTGATATGGTGTTCAGCACCAGTGATGCATCCAACATCCCACTCTTTTAATGAGAACACTCTGCTTGGCTGGGACAGCTTGCTACTAACTTTATCCTTCCACTCTTCAGGAAAGGGAGACTCTCCAAAATCAAACAAATTGGGAGTTACTTCATCATCCTCTTTGGTGCAGTGCTTGCTATGTAGCACAGCAGTATCTGCACAATAGACAGTAACCAGGGTGCCATCTCCGGTAACTCTAATATCCCAGTCAGAGTAGGACACATTTTTAATTTGTACCACCACTCGCCGGGCATATGCATGAGCATGGGCAGGCAGGATACTAAGTTTAAATAGGAGCCCATCTGGCAGCTTCCTTTCTTCTGGGGCATCCAGCATAAGGATCTTGTTAGTGACATCTTTCTTCATTCGCACTTTGCCACTAATGGTACATTAAGCATTAGGTGGCAAGACGAGAGGTGAGGGATCTTTCTTCCACACAACTCCCACTGACTCATCCTCATCAGGCTCTTTAGTCTGCATCTGTAAGTCATACATTGTCTGCACTGTGGGGTGGATTTGTAAGGCTCATCCAGTGTTTCTTAGTTTGTTTCTCCTGACACAGCTGGGCTAATTGGCCAAACATGTGGACATTAGTACTGATTAACAAAAGGAATACCATCATATAGTCCAGTCGGTGGGCATACCAAAGCCAGCATTTCCACTGATTAATCTACGCCAGCAACACTAGAAGGAAAAGATAGCCAGAGCCATACATAACCTAGACAGGGGTAAGATTTTTCATTTAAACCCCATACGTGAAGACCTTCAAGGGGTTGGAGTGGGCAATCAGACAGGTGCTAGTCATACCAATCTTTAAATACAGTAGTGACCTGAGATCTGCTGTCCAGTATGGCTTGGGCCGGATACCATTAATGTGCACTGTAGTTTCCATAGATGGACCCATCATCTCTGACCATTCTGGGGAGCAGGTTTAACAGTTTTTTCACTGCAGCCTTGGATGAAAAGTTTGCGTGATGACCCATGCTGCTGACTTTATGTTGCTTTGCGGACCTGGTTGAGCAATTTGGTAGTGACTCACCACAGGTCTTCAGGAGCATTGTAAGATTGTTTAGCGTGCCAATCTTCTCCACACTGATAACAAAACACTTTCATTCTGGGTTCAGAGGGACAAGCTGAATCTTTGCAAGGCTTGTGATCATCAGGAGGTGGGGGCCTATATTCTTCCTTGGGCCAAGGTTCAGGCTCCACTACCCTGTAATTTGTCCAGGGTGCCGATGGCCAGGCTGCCTAAATGAGGTCTCGTACCATACCTCACAACTCCCTCATCTCTTCCACTTCACTACTGTCGAATCGGGGTTCAACAACATGGGCTTGGGCCCCTTTCATGGCAGGTTGAGTCTATAATTGGCCTCAGCATTGGAGGGGCAGAGGCCATGAGTTTTTCCAAGGTATGCAGAGGTTTGGTGGCTGGCTCTCAGCTCTTTAAGTTTCTTTAGCACTTCACTGATTTGCTGAGATTCTAGGGTGGCTTCCCTGTCATTAGGTCTCTCAGGGGTAGGGGCAGTTTGTCCAGTCCTAGCGTATAAGTCTCAACAATTATCTTCAATTTCAGCCTCCCTATCTTCCTTCATTAGCCAACAGTATTCAGGGGGATTATTTTTATGATCCTGAAATTTTAACTTCGGCATAAGCACACTTGAATAGCGAACATATTTGATAAAGTGTTCTAATCTCATTCTATTTAGCTCACTAGCTGGGATGCCCCTGTTTTCGTGCACCCTATGCAAGGCCCGCTCAACTCGAGTCACATAAGCAGATAAGTATTCATTCTTCCATTGTTTGGTGGATTTGAGCTTCCACATCAAATCCTACGCTGACTCAGTACTACCAAACACTCCCTCAAAGGCAGACAAGTATTCAGCAGTGGAGGCCTCCGGGTTACTGGACTGGAAATACCTGATAGCTTCAGGTGCAGGGCCCCTTAAACTCTTCATTAGTCTCTTATGTTTCTCCCCCTCAGAGCATTGCCACTCTTGGACCAGTGGGGGACATAGTCCATCCATGTCTCAAATCATCTTCCCCATGGGGACAGGGCAGTACCTGAACAGCCTAAGCCTGTGGTAAGAGTCCAGGTTTACAGTTGGTACCACTATAGGGGGCACTGCAATGCGAGATGGCATAGGCGGGGGTAGAGGCTGGAGGAGTTCACTGCGTACCCCAAGAATTCTCTATAGCCCTCCAATCCTCAACAGTCTGTCCCTCCGAGGCCAACAGTTTTACCAATCTCTCCTAAATCCTTCCACCTTGGGAGACCCCCAGGAGAAAACTGCCCACTATACATATGGATGACCATCCAACCCGCCTGGGATCCCTCTGCAAAACTGATTAATCTTAGCATAATCAGCTTGTCTATAGTTCCTTATTTTAGTTTTACCAGTAATCTTGATTGATTCTTCGAACTCCGAGCATTTAACCATATTATGGACACTATTTGCATACATTTCAGACATCAGGGAGGGTATAGGGGTGTGAAATGAGTCTCTTTGCTGACAACTCCAAGATGGGAACAGTAGTTGAGGGGAAAGAGGGGAGGTTGGCCCTGCAATGGGACCTGGACGCCATGGAAAGGTGGGCTCACACATGGAAATTAAATTTCAATATCACCAAGTGCAAGGTGTTACATCTTGGGCGGGGAAACCCTAAACACAGGTACACCCTGGAAGGGGAGGCGCAGGAGGCCTCAACAGGGGAAAAAGACCTAGGGGTCATGGTGGATGCATGTATGAATAACTCTGAGCAGTACAGGAGAGTGGCTAGCAAAGCAAACAGGATGTTGGGATGCATCGTAAGGTGGATCACCTCTAGGAGCAGGGAAGTGATTCTGCCACTGTACAATGGATTGGTTAGACCACACTTTGAGTACTGTGTACAGTACTGGAGACCACATTTGAAGAGGGACATGCAGCTCCTGGAGAGGGTACAGAGAAAGGCAACTAAGATGATACGAGGACTAGGGGATTTGACGTATGAGGACAGACTTGAGGAGCTCTGCCTGTTTTCATTGGAGGAGAGGAGAGGAGGAGAGACAGGGAGGACATGATTGAGGTCTTCAAGTACCTCAAGGGAATAAATAGGGTAAACACGGAGGGGATCTTTAGACTAAAGCAGGGAGTATCACCAGAGGGCATGGTTTGAAGGTGGAAGGGTGAGGGGGGGAAGAGGAGGAGGTTTTTCACTGAGAGGGTGGTGGATCCTTGGAACATGCTGCCTAGTGAGCTGGTTCAGAGATCCACAGTGGAGGGCCTCAAGAGAGGGTGGGACAGACACAGAAAGCGGATGTATCAGATGATGGCCTGGCCCAGGGGGAGGTGGGGATGGATGGATAATGGCTGGATAACCTCTACATTTCCAGTGGATCCATCTATATTACTAAGTATAAGATCTAACACATGATTTCCTCTTTTATTATGCTTGACGTGTTGCTCTAGCCCCCCCTGTCTGGCAGATATATTTTCAACACTACCCTTACCCTGTAATACATTCCAGTCAATACTTGGGAAGTTTGATTCCCCATTACTGTACAGTTTTCAATAAAACCCATGGTATACATAAGATCCAAAAAGTGTTCATTTTCAGTTTCTGTAAGGGAAGATGCCCGGTAACACAAGCCCAAAGTTACTGATTTTTTTCTTGTACTAAACTTGATCCGTGCACAACAGAGCTTTGGTTATTTGTAATCCTGGCCAGTTGGCCCAGTCTCTTGTAACCCAGAAAATTACTGAAGCAATTAGATGGTACCACAAATAATTAAATGATCTGTTGCAGGGAGCTACTCACGCTACCAGTTGGCTGTGATGAGTCTGGTTATATGGAGACCTCATGTAGATCACCAATGAGCATGGGGAAGCAGGGCCATCACAACACACCTCCCCTTCACGGCCTTTCCCTCCAGGTGGCCACAACCTGTGAGTTGTCTCTGTGCAGGGGCTGGATCCCCGAAGTCGGTTTCTCACTGAAGGCAGTCTATGGTGCAACATAGTCTGTCTGGGCTGGATTGATGAACACTTTGGCAAAGTTCAGTTTTTTTTTGTTGGTGGAGCCTCCAGCTGACATAAAAATCTGGTCACGGGCAAGCGTCCTTGACCCACGATAAACATTCAGCACATTTAACAAGAACAGCATTAACTTTCCTTCAGACAGTCCAACACAGGAGAACAGTGAGAGGGGGTCAAGTCAGGCCCTTCCCAACCGAATCTCCAAAGCTTCTTTCTAGGAGCAGCTTCTCGAGAGCTCGAGTTGCTCACTCTTCAAACTCCAACTCTAACTTTACCTGATCCACTGTCTTCTAAAAGTTTGGGGATTTCCCTGGGTTTCCAGTGATTAAGTTGGCTGAGGGAGCGGTCAGTCACAGTTTGGATGCCCCCTTCAGTTCAGTTTAGGCACCAACCTAAAAAGTAAAAAAAACTACAGTTTTCCTTTCCATGAATCACTTGAGCGAAGGACCCTTCAAGGCCCCCTGAGTCCCACGGGTCCAAAAACTGGAAGTCCTGGACCTAACATGATGGCTTCCATCCAGATAAACAAAGCTACAAGAAGGCAAGTTAGAACAAACTCTCTAATTCAAATATAACAGCAGGTTAGCAGTAAATAATTACAGTACTAGTTAAAGCTCCCTCTGCTTTACTATCGACAGCAGAGTGGAGCAAATTAAAGTGGTGTCTGGCTGGTCACGAGCTTTGATGTGCTCAGACCCAGCCCAGACTATTACTATACACATACAGGCTAAAGTCTTAAAGGGACAGACGTGGAGGAACAGCATGGCACTCTTACTTAAATCAATAAAGCCAAACAAATACCCTTGGATTTATTACCTATGAAGGACGTCTGCCTGGCAGTGAGCATGGATGGAGCCCAGGAAGACATTAAGGTAAACCCCAAATTGATATGAGGGTTACACAGATTTCCTAGTAAACAGAAAAAACTTGCAAAATTATCTGTGGAAGTGAATTTTGCAACTTTGCCTTAACTTTGCCTGCTAATTAAAACTTTGCAATATCTCTAGTGGCAGGTTGGAATGTGATTCTGGAAGAGGTGGTTTCATTGAAGATGTTGGGCAGCTTCAGGAGAGGCTGGGAAGGAGTTAAGGGGTAAATAAGGGTCAAGGAAGGGGTGGAAAGAGTAGAAAGGTGGAATGTGGTGCAGGGTCAGTAGTTTTTGCTGAGGACCCTACAATATAAGCAGACTAGATAGCCCTGAAGGCCTTATTCAACTGGCTTCTTCATGTGTTCATATGTTTGCATATTTGTAACCACATCTTACCACCTGGGCGGAGATCCCAGGCTTGAATGTTTTAACAGAACACTGTTTGACATATTGGGCACATTGGGCCCTGCTCAGAGATGCAATTGGAGTCAGAAATTAAGTTCCCTGGTGCCTGCCTACAACTGAAAGTGAAATGACACCACCCAGAGGTCACCTTTCTTAATGATATTCAGCAGAGAAGTGCAGCTACCAGTAGACTTGTGTTTCAGAGTTTCAGCAGATGGTGCATCTGAAAATATCTTTTAGAATACACCAGGAGATTGCATCAGCAACTGCAGAAAACATACCAACTCACCTTGGAGAAGCCACCAAGAAGCAAACAAGAACAGGTATGATAAAAGAGTTTGTCACCAGGTGTTACAGGTTGGAGGCCATGTCCTTTTCAGAAACTTAGGCTTGCATGGTAAACACAGGATCCAAGACCACTGGGCATCAGAATCTTATATAATTGTTGAACAAATGCCAGACTTGCCAGTTTACAAGATTTGGCAGGAACAAGATAGAGGCCTAGAAATGACTGCTCACAGAAACCATCCCTTACTGTCGGAGAGATTGTACCTGAGCTTAATGCTGAAACTGAATGCCCAGTAGCCCAGAGACCAAAAACCCAAGTCAAACAACTCCACCAAGAGCTGAAGTGCCCAGCACTGATACCAGTATTCAAATGTGGCTTCCGTTCAAGAGTCAGTGTACCATAGTTCTGACAACGAGTGATGATGATACTGTGAGTTATGACAAAGTACCTAATTTACCACCATATGTGCCATTTCAGCCAATGGACTGAAAAATTCAAAACCATCCACAAGTAAAGCTCCTACTGAGGACTTGGCAAATCATGAGCTGTCTTACAATCTGAACCCAGAAACTACACCTTTAATGCCAGAGGAATTGTCAATTGTGCAAATTGCAGATCCTGTGATGGACAATGTTGTAAGCTGAATTGTTGAATTTTGAGGAACAAATTCCAGAGACTGAAGTAATTCCTGTTATTCCTGACAATGCCCTTGTGCAGGACACAGTGCCAGAAGGATGTGCATGTCCTATGCCAGAGGAAGAAGCAATGTTACCCAGAAAGTCTAGATGTGAGCAGAAGAAAATTATCACTTTCAACTGACACCCTCGGTGCCTCCTCTGACTTCCCCCATTCATGTGGCCATAAGTTCATAGCACCCAAGTTGTATGCTTTACCCATTGTTCCCTGGGTTCAATCAGAGGTACAGTTCACTGTTAGGAAATGAAAGTAACATTACCAATTGTTACCTGTGAATAGACCGTCGCCAGTTGTTTAGCCAGAAATATACATTGTGTAAATATGTATAAATACTCTGAGTAGCCAGGCATCAGCTGTTAGTCAGAAATGTGTATGTGTCTCCTTCATCCCCACATGAATATTCACCTCCAGCCCCAGGACTGCCTTTGTGGGGGCTAGCCGGAGCAGTCATGCAGTTAGCCAGGAAGCCAAGTGGGATGTGGACCAGGGCTCTGCTGTGTACATCATGCCACCATTGCCAGCCATCACCTCTTTGCCCTCGGGCACCTCAGGTGTTCAGGGACTGAGGTGGAGGGCAGGAGAAGAGGGAGAAGTGGCACTTTGTGTAGTTCCCAAGCACAGAAGCTACAGTAGACCAGGAAACTAATCCAGAAGAGTGTGGCAGCACTGTCAGCTGCCGCACATGTGCAGTGTGCAGAAAATGGAGCCAGAGCTCCTTGAGTTAAATCAGGCCATGTGCCTGCTTCTGAGAAGACTCCTAGTTCCAGGAAAGGAAGCAGAGCTGGGAGCATCATGGGATTGTACCATTGGGCACCCTGTAACATACTTCTTGGCCCCAGAACTGCAACCGTGCCTGAGAAAGGAAAAATACAAGTGCACTTGTGCACCAACAGGGAGAGTAGCTTGGACAGCTGCTCCCCACTCCAAAGCTCCCAACTCTGAAATAAGCTGCATGCCCAACAAACTAAGTACAGCCCTGGCCTAGAACAAAAGTGGGGCCAAACCATGCTAAAATTAACACTGTAGGACACTAATAAAGTGGCAGGAAACTGCCCAAGACAGGACCACTAATGTAAACAAAGATGGTGACCCCATGGATACCCAGCACCACAGAGCACCATGGGAAAGGGTCATAGGTAATATCCACTGTGCCTAATGAATTTTGGCAAATCTGAGAACAACATGTGCCAGAAACATTCTGCCTGTGAACATGCCAGGCAAATCAAGCATCAACTTTCAGCCCACATATCTGGGATGGTTTTCAAACATTCATGACAGTTCAGTCAGACCTTCAAGAGAGTGACTGGTCTTGGATTGCACCAGTGAGCAGATGCTCATTTATGGGTTTCACATCAGTTACATAGACAGTACAATACAGATGACAGGGTTATATATGGTACAGGTAAGTTACAGGGTACAACAGCAGTAAACAGCTTAGGCAACAAAGCAGCAGCTGACTGAGTCTCAGGGAGTGGGTTGGTTTGCCCTGTCTCTCCAGGCACTGAGACCTGGCAGACCAGAAGTATTGGGATCCCAAAGGAAAGTGTTTGTGAAGAGAAAAGAAGACTTTTTCAGAAAAACACAGTGTAAAAGGCAGGTTGGAGTTGGGGTTTTCTTGACCCACCACAGACTTTTCCCCTCAGGGGGTAGGGGTTGGGGGATCAGCTCCTATTGAGTCTCCTGTTCAAAGAAGCACCTGCCTTCATACAAGTCCTGAGCCTCAGCGAGATGAGCTGAGAGATAAGTGAACAAAGCAGAGCCACCAACAAGCCTTGGGGAAGCCAGCATCCCAGCCAGGAGCACCACCTCCAGTTAGCTTGCTTTAGCCTACTATACCCAAGCTATTGTGTGAGACATCAGAACTGTGACTAAAACCCAGGATTCAACCCTCTAACTGTGGAAAAAGTTATTGTGTCAGGAGTTAAGGAAAAGTCCTGGGCAGGACTGTGCCTGTAAGAGAAGCCCAGGCAGAAGACCTGTTTAGGCCAGCTTGCCACAAAATCCCATTTGGTTTACAAATAGTGGCTCCTTTTTCAAGTACCCATTTAAACTCGTGTGTTTAACAGTATTTTACATCCAACTCTTTAAAGCGTACACCAAGATACCCTGCTAGCAGCATCAGCATCCCCAGTTTGGTACCCACTGCAATAATGGAGAGATCTGTCACGCTTGGCTTTTTGGTGGGAATTATGATGGCTGCACCCACATTTTGGGGTTTGAGGACTGCTGGAAGTGGGCAGAGTTGTGAGTAAAGTCTTGTACTGTTTCTTGCATTTAGAGCATAGAGATATTGCTATCCCCATTGCTTCCATTTTATCCGTGCTGTTCCTTGTTCTTCCTGTACCATCCTTAAATAAATTATTGGTTTCAAATTGCAGTTTATGGTTTGGGGACTGCCATTGTTTGCTGTGTCACTTGCTTTGGGGAGGGCTGTGGGGCAATTTATGCATTGTTTCCTTGGGGTGGTAGCCTTGTGTTTCAGTCACCAGGTACCCCATATCACTACTCCCGTGGAGGCACCATGACACTTCAGCCCAGTGTAGCACATCCTTAGGAACCCAGGCCGGCCTCCTCAGTAGAGGTGGAGAGGTGAAACCTGAGAGCCCTGGTACAGCAACCATTTGCGATAATTTTTGACTATTATTCACGATTCACTTCTAATTCACATCTGAAGAACAGCAATACATGTGTAACCCCAGGCTGGTATGCAGTTTGTATCTGACAGCACTACCAGGTGGGCTGGGTTCGGGGAAGAATATGTCACTCGGCACATAGGCTAAGTTTGGCTACTCTGCACAGGGGCACCCAAGTAACTCTGGACAAAGGAAGCAATAACTGTAATGTCCAATACCAGAAGTGGGATTCTAAAGTGTGGCTTTTATTCACATCCAAACAGAATAAACAAAGCATAGATGGACCCCCATGGGGCTACACTACTGGTAATGCAGATTAAAGGAGACCAGAACACATCCTCATCACTTAGCCCTCAGGCTCTGAACACACTGGGCACACAGCCCGGACTTGTACGCTGCTCTGGGTTACACAGCCCGAACTTGTACACTGCTCTGGGTTTTCCCTGGCTCAGCTCACTTGCCAGCCACTTGGACACCTTCCATATATCATGGAAACATTTTCTGGTGGCTCCCTGAACCACCTAAGAGCACCTTGGCTCCATCAGGAATCCTCATCTTTAATCCACGTCTGGGTACTTTCTCAGGCACTGGCGAAGTACCTGAGAGAAAGCAACAGGTGTCTCAGAGCAAATCCGTAGAGGTGAATTTGGTTACTACTGATGGGGGTCTCCTATCTCTCGCTCTCACAATTCATACCCAGCCATTTCTCTGGACTGTAACACCTCATCCTTTAACACTGTGCTGTGTAGATTCCTTTTAAATGTCTTTCACATTCAGTCTACTCGTCTTGCTTCCCCTTTGTGCTGGACTTGAACATACTTAAAATAAGTGGCTTTGTCCATTATTCTAGACCCCCCACAGAGTTAAGCAGTCCAATCCCCACATCTTTCTTTCCATTTGTGCTGGACTTGAACATACTTATTAGTGACTTTGTCCATTACTCTAGACCCCCCATGGAGTTAAGCAGTCAAATCCCCACATTTTCCAAATGTACTTGGCTGTCTTTTCCTGACCCCACAGTAACAGTCCCTTTAATTTCATTCTGTTTCAGGTGAAACATTTGGCCCTTTTGCAGAGTGAACTCAGCCTTTGGTTGCAGGTGCCCCACAGGTGTTTCCTCCTCAAGGACTCTCTTACAGAGGGTTCTGGTGCCTCAGCACAAACTTGGATAAGGCAGCTTCTTTTCCTTAGTCGGACCGGGGGGGTTGCCCTTGGAAACAGGCAGACACCTTCCCCCCATCCCCACAGGGATGGCGCCCTGAACCATTGAAAGCGGTCTCCACCACTTCAATTGCAGTTCCTGTGTTCCTCTTCAGGTGGAAACACACACCTAAAACAAAAGTAGCTCTTTAACAGAGCTTAAAGCTCTTAGAGCCTGCACACACTCTGCTGCACTACAGTCTTTCACTCAGACTGACTTCAAATTCCCCAACGTTCTACTGTAACCTCCAAGTGCAACATTCCAGTGTGGCTTATGCAGCTGCGACGGTTCTAAAATGATGTCATCCCTCAGTCTCAGCTGAGACTGAGAACAGAGAGAGAGACAGTGTGAAATCCATTTAACTGGAGTTTCACAAGCTGCCTTCCCTGCCTAACACTAGGTCTCACTAGTAATCCCGGGTAACAGGGGGGTTACACATGTTTAATGTGAATCTTTTCCAATTAAATATTTTTAGTACTGAGTTTTATGCTGTAGGCCCACCAATACCCTGGGAAGCCCACATGGGTGAAATGTTGGGCACGGTGGCAGAATATATAATAAAAAAAAGCATAAATGAGATGAACTGATTTGGGAAGTGAGTGGTTTTTCACATATAGAAACACAGAAACATAGAAGTTGATGGCAGATAAGGACCATAAGACCCATCCAGTCTGCCCATTTCTTTTCTACCTTATAAGTTAGCCATCATCCTTTGCTCTGTCAGTGGCCTATCTGTTCATACTCATCCGTATTACTCCCTTATGCCTATCCATGCCTGTTGAAGCCCTGCATTGTATTCATAGCCACTACTTCCTGAGGTAGACCGTTCCAGCCATCCACCAACCTTTCTGGCAAAAGAATTTCCTCACATTTCCCCTTAATCGGCCTCCCTCTAATCTCATGCTGTGTCCTCTTGTCCTGCTATTTTTCTTATATTTAAACATATTAGACTCTTTCACCTTGTTAATGCCCTTAAGGTGTTTGAATGTTTCGATCATATCACCTCTCTCCTCCTTTGCTCAAGGGTATACATATTGAGCTCTGTTAATCTGTCCTCATATGTCTTCTGATGCAGTCCCTGCACCATTTTAGTTGCCCTCCTCTGGACTGCCTCAATTTGGTTAATGTCCTTGTGAAGGTGTGGCCTCCAGTACTGCATGCAGTACTCCTGATGAGAGCCTAACCACTGTCTTTTAAGAGGATTATTCCTCTCTCTTATGACTTGTGATACCCTACTAATGCATCCTAACATCCCCTAGCCTTACCCACTGCTTTAGAGGTCTGCTTGGATGATTTTAGGTCATCGGTGATGATGATGCCCATGTCTCTTCGTCCTTTGTGACTTCAGCAACTCCCCTCCCAGCCTATAGGTGGCTTCAGGGTTTCTCTTCCCTATGTGCATGATCTTGCACTTCTTTGCATTAAATCCCAGTTGCCACTCTTCTGACCATTTTGCTAGTTTATCCAGATCTCTTCTCATTCTGCCCATCTCATCTGGATCATCTACTCTGTTGCAGATCTTGGTGTCATCTGCAAACAGACAAGCCTTACCCTCTAGTCCATCTGCAATGTCACTAATGAAGATATTGAAGAGGATTGGCTCCAGGACTGATTCCCATATAGCATATGGTAACATGTTTTGCCTCAGAATCAGCCCCACACCATACTCCATTTTGTCCTTTTTTAGGACAGGATTTCCTGGGAGTCACAGAAGGAACTACACCAGCTGAAACATGGGTAAACTTCAAATGAGCTATTTTTCACACATTTTTTATGTCACAGGGAACTAGTGAGCATTCATAAAATCTAGAGAACAGACTGTCTGTGTGATAATACAGATCGTCTGACTCCTAGGTACTGACAGTAGCACAGTCAGGATAACAGCTGCCCTGACCATATTCTCATGTGAAGTACTATGACTTCACCAAAATGTGGTTGTGTCTGTGCCATGATGTGGATGTAACATCACCCTCCTCTGAAATGTGGGACTATTAGTAGCATCCGCATTCTTCTGTGTGCGTAGTGGGTCTAGCCCTGAAATGGTGTGTTCAAAGGGTATAAAGACCTTTGGTGGGAATTGTACAACTGGGGAAGTTAGAGAGTTGGGTCTTTTGCTGCGGTGATTAGAGCCTCAAAGGATGCTAGTCCATCCATGGCATCTGTTGTGACTGACAACTAAGGAGGACTTGCCAGACTCAGGAGGTGACATGATGGATCCTGAGACTGGGATGTGGCACAGGTCTCTCTGCGATACAGTCTCTGGAATATCCTACACTTACACTAGAAGGAGAAGCAATGCCTAAGGTACAGGAAGGGCCTGTGTGGAAGTGCCCTCAAGGGGTTTGTCCAGATGGCTACACTGTCACTGATCCTGATGGTATGATATTAATAGTCAAAGGCTTCAGTCATTTTGTCTGATATGCTCTTGCCTAGGAAAGGAGTCTAGATTCTGGGTGTGAATGAGCATGTCAAGATTATTGCTGGGACTCTGAAGTAAATTCCACTGCAGCCCTATAATGCCTGCTACAATTGTCTGCCTGATGCTGCCTGAGGTGAAACCATAATTAAGGAGTTAAGTGTCCAAAACAAGACAGAGGGAGTGTCAACTTGGCAAGCAAGGAGATACTATGTATTAGTACCATGTAGTGGTACTCTGAGAGAAGAAGAGTTCACATGAACACCTGACGGTTGGGTATATACGTGTATGTAGGTGTGTAAGTACAGTGCCAGACATGGTATTAAAGCTGCCCTGATTTCAAAGCAAAGACACACTATAACTATTTTCTTATGATTCTATTTGGAGAAGAACTGTTACTACAGTGCCTTACATTTGAGATTTGAAGTAGTGAGATGCTCAATAATTGTTTCCCTGAGTCTTTGATGGTTTGAATTGTAGCCCAAAACAGGTGTTTATGATTCCCAAAGTTCAACATTCATTATTTGCTCCATAAAATCAGAGAGTACTCTGAATACCAAATGCAAAATGACTATTTAGCATCTGATGAGTATTACATTTGAGACATGTGCATTGAGTTAATAAATAAACCTTGTTCTTTCTTCTGTACCAAGTATAAAATGATGGTTTAGCATGTGATGAGTATTACATCTGCGATCTGTGCACTGATTTGTAAATAAACCTTGTTCCTCATTCCATACTAGGTATAAATTGACTGTTTAGCATTTGATGAGTATTACATCTGAGGACTGTGTACTGATTTGTAAATAAACCTTGTTCTTCGTTCTGTACCAGGTTTAAGTGACTGTTTAACATCTGATGAGTCCTGCATCTGAGGCCTGTGCAATGCTTTGTAAATAAACCTTGTTCTTTGTTCAATAACAGGTGTAAAATGACTGTGTAGCATCCGATGAGTATTATATCTGAGGCCTGTGCACTGACTGGTAGATAAACCTTGTTCTTTGTTCCATACCAGGCATGAAATAACTGTTTAGCATCTGATGACTATTACATCTGAGGGCTGTGCACCGATTTGTAAATAAACATTGTTCTGTGTTCCATACCAGGTATAAAACGATTGTTTAGCATCTGATGAGTATTACATCTGAGGCTCGTGCATGGATTTATAAATAAACCTTGTTCTTTGTTAAATAACAGGTATAAAATGACACTTTAGCATCTAATGAGTATTACATCTGAGGCCTCTGCACAGATTTGTAAATAAACCTCGTTCTTTGTTCAATGCAAATTGATGTTTAGTATGCCCTGTTTATATCTGACAAATGCAGTGAACAGTGGCTCAATTTAGATGGCATTCAGCTTATAATTTATAGACTTTCTGTATTTCTTTTTATTCTTCATTTCTTGGCTGATTTACATGGAAACATGATCTTTGTCTGCTACATTAAGTCTACGTCTGCTGTTTAATCCTTTGCTGAAGTGACAGTTCTCTTTCTGACATCATAATGCTTTCTACAGAAACAATCTGTAATGTTACAGTATGACTTCAACAAAGGATAATGTACTGTAGCAGAAACATCTGATCTTTAGGGAATAGAGTTTGTTTTTCTAAGCAAACTAACCTAGTAATGAAGAACAAAGGGAAGAGAAATGAAGACAATTTGAAACGTAAGCTGGATTTTGTACAAATACTGTTTTTAAAGTTTGCTCATAAGTAACAAACTCACTTAAAGCAATCATAAGGTGGTGAAGTGACATGAAGTAGGTTAAAAGATGCTTGTGAAGGTTAATAAGGAAGACAGTGGGCTAAAAGAAATAATATGTGGAGGTTACATGACATCAAGGAGGTTAAGAGATGCACAGCAAAGTTAATACAGTGCACAGAGGGCCAGGAGAAATGACAAGGGGAGCTTAAGTGACTTGCTGAAGGTCACACCATGAGTAAGTGGTGGTGGTGGGATTTCCATTGGGTTATTGTAGAGTCCCCACGAGGCTCATAGGTGAGATGAAAGGGAGCTCTTCCACCCTGCTGCCGATCATGCTTGTAACCAAACAGGAAATTAATTCTTAGTTTTTGTATAAATTCTGTGAAAGATATAAATAATAAAGGCTTGAAATAAAGCCTAAATTGGAATCTATTAAAATTTCCAGGAATACATTAAGCTTTTGATGCTCCAGCCCATAGTAAATAACAGCTCTGTGGTTATAATTTTCAGTGATCCCTGAACAGATAGCCTAAGTTGAAACTTCATTTCTTCTGATGAACTGTTCTGCACCGTTTGTCTAGGCACTATAAAAAGAGCTGCCTCTGGGCTAAAAAAGTCAAAGTCATTCTAAGTAGGGACCATTCCATCACTTTTGGATCATAAGGCATTTTTTGTTCTGTTTGTAGAGAGCAACTGTTACCCTCATCATTCGGTAACACTTTTGCATTAAAACAAATCTCAAATCAGCACCCAGTATATCCCACAAACATAGCTATTTAGTAAAGGCTAAAGTATTACCTAATGATGAGGGTAAAGCATAAAGAATACAGGATGGGGCACTATGCACAACCAATGTGTTCGGTCTCAGAGGGGTTCTGATTCCCTCTCGAGAGGTCCATGGGAATCAGAAACCCGGTGGCAAAACACACTGGTTGTGCATAGAATACTAATCCTGTATTTTATAGTGTATAGTACTGTGTGAAATATGTGTTTGTGAGTTCTTTTGCTTTCAAAATGAAGCTCTCATGCAGTCTCTAGCGGTTCTAGAATGTTGTTCTACCACAGCAGGGTAGAATCACATTCCATGACCTTTGAACTGTGGTACAACAGCATTTTGAAAGGGATGGCATTCTATACAGAACAACACTCCACTATACACTATATAGCTACCGTATTTAGTAAAGGCTAAATAACAACTGTACTGCTCTTAAAGATTGTACAGACAAAATTTAAAGCTGCATTTCAGCTGTAACACTGGGACACAAAATAATTATCAGATCCAGAAGCAAATAATTTGATACCTTTTAATGGACCATAGATGTAACAACCAGAACAAAGTGCTTTAGCTTTCAGATCAACCAGTCCTTCTTCAGAAGCCTAAGGGCAGTTATTTAGAACAAACAATACTTTTAACAGCTAGATCATGCAGAAAAAAAAAGAAAAATCCCCATTGGTTTAAATACTTATTTAAAAAAATACAGATGATGATGTCAGAGAAGTTTAACAGTACCATATTACCTTCAGCTGGCAGGGTCCCAGGGGTCAAAGGTGCTTTGTGCAAAACACATACAAAGAATTCTACTGCATATAAATTAAATTGACAAAGAATATCACTGCTGGAGCAGATGACTCTTAAATCAAGCTATGAGTGTCACAGTGTGTATAAGAATGTGATTACTGAAAAGCAACCCCCCCCCCCCCAGATTAAAGACATACTAAGATTGTCTAAGACTTCAAGAAGTTTCAATGTATGCATTATAGACAAGAAGTTATCAGTAAAGCTGTCTTAAAACCATCAGTGCACACTGTATGATGTGTAAAACTTAGCTGGACCTATCACCCAGCTATACTCTCCACCTAGATATCATGCCCCATAAACTTCAAAAACCTCTAGTGTATTGACAAGACTTTATAAATAATAATTAAATATAAATATAATGATAATTAAATTAAATATAAATTAAATATGCATTAAATATAAATACAAATAAAAAAATTAAAGATAAATTAAATGTAAAATAAGCTTAATCTCAAATTTCTATCTCAATATAGTAGCAGATGGAATGAACATTGATCTGGGTTTCATGGGACATTACAGAAATTGACATCCGTAGATCTCTTCTTCTTCAGACTGGCATATTATAGGACTTCAACATGTGTGGGGTGTGGGTGTGTGTATGTGTTGTGAGGCATGTGAATATAGCAGGTGTGGGGCTTGCTGTCACATTGAGGTACACTTTTATTTAGATACATGGAGTTACAGTGTGCTACTACTCTTACTTCACACACATAAGGAATATTAATTCCTCCTCACTTGTTACCTTCACCCAGGAATGGGATTTATTCCATTGCGCCATATTCAGATTACCTAGCATGTTACTGTACATACAGGAGTATTATCATTGACTGTCACAATTTTTTTAAATCTGAACATATTGGGGTGCGAGATCTCATTTGCATGGGGGTTCTGGGCAGATCTTTTTACATTAGGCTAATATTGTAGTGATTTGTGGAAATGTAGGTATGTTAGACCTCTAGTCTTACACACATACTTAATATTTACTTCTAGTTACCTTACCCTGGGGAGGGCGGCAGTTGTATTTCATTGTGGTTCTATCCAGAATCCTTGGAAATGTTACTAAACAGATATGATTAAGGTTAAATAGTGTCACATTGTGGTTCTATCCAGAATCCTTGGAAATATTACTACACAGATAGGATTAAGGTTAAATAGTGTCCCATTTTTGCTTTGTAGGTATTAGGACACATGATCCCTTTTACTTGAGATTTCATGACAAGTTGAATTCCTTTGGGGAACTGTTGTAGGGATTGATGTGAATGAAGGTTCATTAGGGTGTGTGTGTGTGTGTGTGTGTGTGTGTGTGTGTGTGTATCTCCTTAAAGCTAGTTATTCTCTCCCCCCCCCCGCATAATGGGGATGTGGGGGGGTAAGTGTACTGTTTGTGTGATGAGGAGGAGAGAAATTACATTTTTATCTCTTTTTCAGATTCCTTAGACACTTGTAGTACATCAAGTTCTTATACACCGAGAATTTATTGATTTATTGACATCAGTACATATCAGTCTACATGGTCTTAATTCCTTGGTGGTACTTGACATGTGTTTTTTGTTTGACACTAACACTGTCAATTTATATTTAGTTATCATTTATAAAGTCTTGTCAATACACTGGAGGTTTTTGAAGTTTATGGGGCATGATATCTAGGTGGAGAGTATAGCTGGGTGATGGGTCCAGCTAAGTTTTACACATCATACAGTGTGCACTGATGGTTTTAAGACAGCTTTACTGATAACTTCTTGTCTATAATGCATACATTGAAACTTCTTGAAGTCTTAGACAGTCTTAGTATGTCTTTAATCTGGGTGGGGGTTGTTTTTCAGTAATCACATTCTTATACACACTGTGACACTCATAGCTTGATTTAAGAGTCATCTGCTCCAGCAGTGTAATCCTATGTCAATTTAATTTATATGCAGTAGGATTCTTTGTATGTGTTTTACACAAAGCACCTTTGACCCTTGAGACCCTCCCAGCTGAAGATAACATGGTACTGTAAAATTTCTCTGACAACATCATCTGTATTTTTTAAATGAGTATTTAAACCAATGGGGATTTTTTCTGTTTCTTCTGCATGATCTATCTGTTAAAAGTATTATTTTTTCTAAATAACTGTCATTAGGCTTCTGAAGAAGGACTGGTTGGTCCGAAAGGTAGAACACTTTGTTCTGGTTGTTACATCTATGTTGGTCCATTAAAAGGTATCAAATCATTTGCTTCTGGATCTGTTCTTGCAAGGACCAATACAGCTAATACTAAATCTAGAAAATAATTATCACTCATTCTATATACTGCATGTGAGTCAACTTGTTTAACATTTGGGGTTCTCACTAACCATGAAGCATACTGTGTCATGTCATATGCAATAGTTGAATAGTGTTAACTGCCTGTTGAGGGCAGGAAACTTTTATTATCTTGAGATTAGTCCTATTATTACCTTTACCTGCTTGGATGCTGTATTTGTTCTTATTTGTTTGTAAATTATGGATGTTTTCTGCTAGCATCCATTTTTTTAGAAATCTTTTAAAACAAATTTACAGCTCTCTCAATGCATCCTCTTACAGTGCTAATATCTTTTCACATTAACAGCATCATCCATGCATTTGGCACCTGTTGGTTTACACAGTATGTCATCTTACTGATTTTAGAAGGCTGATGCATAATTCAAGCCCCTGGATCTCTGCACATCCCTGGTTCATGCAAACACCCAAGACAAATGAAAACTGTGAGTCTTTTAAACATGCCTTTATCATGCATCCACATTACTTTACATGTTTTAAAATATAAAAGCACCATGGGGTCAAACAATAGTACAGATTAGATTTTCAAATGTATTTCTACTATAACATACAGAACCTCTAAAACTATGTCAATCACCAATATGTACAGTATATTATTATTTCATAGGAGCTACATTCAGTCTGCAACCTCCAACTATATTATACAATTTTTGTTCTGTCACTTTGGGAAGGATTCAAGGATAGCTCCTGTGCACATTTAGTACTGTCATGTTTAAAGGTAGGCACAATGATTTTATTGAAAAGCTAATTCAGAATCTTGGAATAGGCTGCCGTCAATCAGAGCAGAGCATCAGCAGGCTGTATAGGGCAACAAATTGCATTACAACCCGGAAGCTCTGATCAACCATTTCAAGTGTTGTCCATTGTTAATATTTTTAAACTCATTTATCCTCCTTTGGATTAAACAGGTGATTAATAATGACAAGTTTCATCAGCTGTCTTAGTGAATAAATGCTTTTGTATATGTATTATAGGTCTTCACTGACTTTCAATGAAGGCATTATTTCATTGAGTGAGGCATATTATACTAAGCAGTGGGCTGAACTGTCAAACATTAGCCACATTTAACTGGTTCAGACTGATGTGGTGTTCTGTGACTTTAATCTAGCGTTGATTCTGTGGTTGATAATGTGACATACTGCATGGAGAAAATTCCAGCTTTACAGATAGTACATATTAAACATTATGAAACAGTTGATAAAGTTGACTCAAGCTGATTGCCTTGAAGCAGGGTCAAATATCAGCAGTTCCTGACTCATCACAATTACTATGTTACACTATACTATAAAAGGACAGTAGTAGCCAATTCTGCATTTGGATTGACTGAGGAGTTTTGAAATACAAGACACAGAACTCAGTGAACCTTCTTCTATCACAATTCTAAATTGTTAAAATCAGGGAACACTGACATAAAATTATCCCTTTTAAATGTAGTTTTCAAATTCTCTACTGACAGAAATTCCAGGGAGGGCCCTGGCAATCTACAACCCCACCTAGGGCCATTAATATACCATGGGTTTGATTTGGGCCCTTAACTCAGTCTAGGCAATCCACATTGTCAGGACGTACTGCTTACATATGCTATAGTGGTGAAAGGTGGTTGTGCACCCACTGTTTTAACATTAGGTGTGTTAGTGTTAGCAAAGATAGGCAAAAAGGTGGTAGTGCACCCATTGCTTTTAATGTTAGGTGTGTTAGCAAAGATAATTAAAAACAGTGCTTATCCTGCCAGGCAGGTTTTCATAATAGTAAAGGACTAAGTGCTCATACAAGTCTTTGCATCTGCTATTTTCATTAAAATACATAAAAACAGAAGTTTAAATGATAATATTTTTATAACCCTCCCCCTTAGCTGTGAAAAGCATTACATATGTCCCCAAACCAACAACATTTACAAATAGTGGGTTACAAGGTAGTTTATTTACAGTGCATGAATAGACATAAGAAAGACAATGTGAGTAATTCAAAGCATGCTGTCCAGGCTAAGGAGGTTATTTAGAAATGGCTGGTGTTCTTCTGCTAGGAAATAACTGTTCCAAATAGAAATCTGTTTATGTTATACAAAAGAAAATCTTAAAAGTGTACTCCTTAGAAAATTAACATGATGAATTAATGGGTGCACCCCACCTACAAACAACTATGTCACAAAACATCAGCGTGCAGGGCAGGGCTTCAGAAAATTGGAACAAGGAAGGGAAGGGATCTGGCAGTTGGCTCCTTGAGCCAGAAATTATGATCCCTTCTCCTTCAAAAAGCACAATCTGAAAAAATGCTAAATATGAGCTGTTTAAGTAGAATTGAGGTAAGGCACCCATGGAGAGACTTGAGGAAATTTTTTATGATGAGCACAACTGCTGTTCTTTAAGACTACTGTACATACATTGCTAATTTGTGCTAACTCTTCAGTACTGAAATTGAGACAGAGGGCCTGATTCTCAAAACATTGGCACAAACCACTCCAAAGGTGACTTGTGCCAATCGTCCGTGTGCCATGGACCATGCACCCGATTCTCTATCGGGCAAGGTCTCATAGCAGAGTCCCACAGCTTGCAGCAACTGCAAATCAAAGGGCACACCTGGGCAGGTTGCCACAAGCTTGCAGCAGTATGCATAAGCAGACCCTAGCCCCCCGCCCCCAGTCTTGATCTCTGGTAGTATGAGGTAAAACACTCCGGTAATCGCCCAATGATCCCTTATAATTAATAAACATGCCCTGGTAGTCTAGTGCCCCCCCAACAAGACCTGATGTCCCGTAATAATAATAATAAATAGAATAACCCTGGTGGTCTAATGGACTGTCAGAGCCCTGATCCCTCCATTATGTCACTATTTAATACTCCCTGGTAGACTAGGTCTCACTCAAACGAGCTCTGATCTCCCATGGTGAGTGGTGGGCTGTTCCAGTTGCTGGCTCAGTTGTGGATTTGGTGGAGTGGGGTGGTAGGGAACTGCAGGATGGGGGGTTCACCAGACTGCCAGGGGTATTAAAAAGTGATATAACAGGGAATCGGGCTACAGCGGTCCACTAGACCATCAGGGTAATTCTGTTTATTATTAGGGAGATTGGGTCTTGTTGGGGGAGCACTAGACCAACAAGGCATGTTTAATTATGAGGGATTATCAGGTGACTACCGGGTGTTTTACCTCATATTAACAGAGATCAGGCTTGGAGGGAACTAGACTACTGTGGGAAACATTTGAACCATAATCGGGGATTGTGGAAGGGGGGCATTTACTCGGGGACCTTGGCACATAAGTGCAACCCCCAGAGGACATCTAAGCAAGCAATAATACCCAACAGGGTGGGTGGTATTGCCCATACCGCGTACCCTGAAGGGTATTATTGCACTTAGAAAATGGGCATGTATGTAAATTTTAGTTAAATAGTCAAAATAATAGAGGAGCTGGTATTTAAAATGAACAGAAATAGGAAAAAAAAACATGTGGCAAAGTAGTCCCTCTGTTACAGTGCTGTTCCATTTATAGTCTGCCACCCTTCAAAGAGCCATTCTGTTCTACTCCCCCCTCCCCCAGTGGTGCAGAGGAAGACATACCATTGATATTAAATTTTACTTCAGAACTATATTGCCATCATGTTTATAGTTGAGGACATGTTCAGTGCAGTTTCCACAAGCGTTTTGTTTATTTATTTTTGGTTTTTGGTCAGAGAATGTGCTAGTTACATGCACGAGCTTGCGTGACCCTGCTAATTGAAAGCAGGAAATGAAAAATGTGAGGTCTGATTGGACGCGACAGTGTTGTATGATTTGTTTGTTTCTTTTTTTATCAGTGATTTTTTTTTTTTTAACGAGGACCATAGAGGAAGCCTTCTGTTTTTTGGATCGGAGGTCAATCGGGATCAGGGATGTGAGCCATGGTAGTGGAGTCATGGCACAGGGTGAAAGAAATGGAAAGAAAATACGAGGTGCGTAATTTTATGGTTTTTGAACTGTATGCAGCTTGTTTTTCTTAAGAGCATAAAAATTAACTTTCTGCAATGGTGGGGGCGGGATGGAGGATGTGCTGTATGGAGGAACTGCTAAGCTTTCAACTGGTCCGCTAAGCAAGGAGAAAAATGGCGGCTGTTGAAATTCAGGGTGCCCAAGGTTAACACAAGTAATAGGGCACCCTGAATTGGGTCTTGTTTTGGAGCGGGTGTCTACTGAAACTTAATGTACCCCCCTGCTGTGGCTGTCAGCCAATCAAAGAGCTTCTACAGTCTAGCCCATTTTCTAAGTACACTTAGACCAGCCCCTGTCAGGTCTAATGGTACTTGGACAGTTGTCCTCTGGGAGAGTTTTTAGAATAGTGATTTAGGGGATGTGGTAGCTTGCATCTGCCACATGCTTCCTAGTGTCATGTTGGAGTCCCTTTTGATGCGCAAGGCTGGTGCAAGCCCCCTTTGGCACATGCAGCCTCCGTTTGATGCAGGCTGCTTCCTAGAATAGTTCTGGCTGCATCGTTTGATGCAAGTTGCCACTTGTGTCAGAAAACTTTGACACAGGCACCTTGTGTCCGTCTATGGCCTTTGAGAATCAGTCCAGTGTCTCCGTGATTTTGGCACAATTTTTGAGTGTAAAGCCTCAAGGAGTTTTATTCACAATATCCACATACAGAAAATATAAAGATCCAGATAATATTTTGATAATATTTTCCTTGGCTGGCTAGATAAACTAATCCTCTGCTTTGCTTGTACAGGCTATATCAAGAAGTAATGCATAACAATTTTGTAATCTTTAAAGATGCATCTTCTCATTATATTTCTGTTCTAATGTAACTGTTAAAGGGAATAAAAAGCCTGACATTTTCAATGTAGTTGTAAGTTTGAGTAGCTGTGAATGCTGTTCATTAACACCAGTGTACTGTTTCCTGTGTTTGCTTTGAAACAGTTCCATTTTTCCTTGTTTTGGGTTAATTGATAATGCTGCCATTTTTCCTTCCCAATATTAATTTTATAAATACAAAACACTGTGACATCAGTTGGGCTGAAGCTTCCAGTAAAGCATCCAATGGAGAGCCTCTGTTCCACTAATGTTACTGGGTGCTGGGACTGCTAATTAATTAAAAAATGAATATTGGTCTGAGAAAGGACTGATTTAGCAAAGGAGCATAAATAAGAAATACTGATTATTTTAAAACAAACATTTAAAACAATATACTGGGGGTATTAGACTTCACATGCACCCAAATCTAAGATTATATTTAACAGGCATTTGTCAATGCCTAATGTTTTCTTGCTGGTATTAGCACTGGAAATGTAGGAGTTAGAGAGATACAGAATAGGAATGGCAGTGAAGTATTGAACTTCACGCCAACCCCACCTCCACCCTGCAGAGACGGACAGGCATTGGGGTATGCATTTGGGTTGTTGACCATAATGTTCATGCCATTTCACTTCACCCTATCCTGCAGACACCAACACGTGTTGCGGTGTACCTTGGGATGTTCAACTTTACAGTCAGCCCATTCCATGAGGACATACACTGAAATGGGTGCAGTATAGGAGAATGGGGTGAACTCTGGGGCCGAAGACTCCAAGACACACCTCGATGCCTGTCACTGGCTGCACGGTGGTGGCGTGGGAGTGGAATGGCATGAGCATTACAGTTGGCAATCCAGAGACACACCTCTGATGTCTGTCAGTCTGTACAGGGTGGGACATTATGGTTAGAAACCATAACACCCCAGGCATTTGTTGGTACTTGCACTACAAATTTTCAACATGGCCCTTTTGTGACCCCCCCCCACCTCATGAAAGCATTTGGGAACCTCTTCTCATGAACAGTGGCACTGTGATTTTGTTAATGTGTCCCAAACTTTGAGTTCACACAGCGACCGTGCCATTCTGTGCCAGATGCAGAAACACAGATTGGGCAGGATGTGAACAATGACAGCTATGCCATTCATAGGGAGATGTGAAGAGATGGCAGTGTTGAAAATCTGTAGTGAAAATATTAAAAATCCTCGAGCGTCTGGGTTTCGTGGAAACTCATAATGCATGTGCATAACACAGTCATTTAGTGGAATTTTTTCAACAAATTTTCAACATAGGCATTTTGTGACCTCTTGTCATGAACAGTGTCACTATGATTTTCCTAATCTGTCCCAAACATTGATTTCCCACAGCGACCGCGCTATTCTACGCCTGATGTGTAAATGCATATTTTGGGCAGAATATGAAAAATGACAGCTGTACTGTTCATAAGGAGGTGTTTAATAATGCCAGTGTTGGAAATCTGGAGTGAAAATATTACAAATGCGTGAAATTATGAGAATGCGTGGAATCTGCACAATGTATGCTCGCAACACAGTCATTTCATGGACTTTTGTTACTAAAGTTTCAACGCAGGCATTTTAGCACATCTGCTCATGAACAGTGTCACTGTGATTTTTTTAAATCTACCCTGAACACTGACTTCTCACAACGACTGCGCTATTCTGTGCTGGAAGTGCAAAAACACATTTCGGTCAGGATGTGGGACCGTTTCCTTTCTTTCAGGGAAGTTTTTCTTTTTTTTCAGGCTTGCTTTCAGTACAGTGGGGTGGGGGGACTTAAGCCGATGGGGATTGGGCCCCCTTCGGTAAGGAATGACTGTTTGGGGGCATGATGCCGAGGGGGAGTGGGCACCCCCTCAGCACACAATAAATGTGGGAGGGGTTGCATTATGCAGATGGGGAGTGGGCCCCCCCTGTCTGCAAATTAACTGGGTCAGGGGCATGCCGAAAGTGGGACTGGCCACCCCCGTCGGCTTTCTTGGGGCTGTGAGGCCATGGCAAGTCACCGCCATGTTTACAAAAAATGTTACACTAGGCAAGGTACTGCCCTGCGATGACGGGTCACTCCCTCATTGAAGCAGAATGGCTGATGCTGCAATGATGAGGTGGCCCCTCATTGTAGTGGTGAAATCGTTTCAGCTTGGTGGCACTTTTGGAAACCAATGTCATCAGCACAGTGTGCCTGCATTGGTCTACTAGTGCCAAGCCCCCAAATGCAGTGCCGCCGTTGGCTGCTACAGTGTCACACCTCCATAACCCGCTTCTCTCCTAAGCTGTTGCATAATGTTTCTTGGGCATGTGCGCAAGCAAACATAAAAATGATCTGATCAGCCACATACCAGGAACAAACTAAAATATGACTAAACTGATTTAACTAGCCAGGGCTGAGCAGGTACCATCCTGTATTTGTAAATGATTGGAGGGAGATGTGATCACTCCTTTTGACCTACACCCAGCCACCACTGAGAAATATCAGTTCAGACTGCACTTTACATACATGAGACAAAGACATTGGAGTATGGTTTGAACATAAGAAGAGAATAAAACCACAGGACATCAGCTCCTATCAGCCAGGTAACTAGAAATGAACATAGAATAGTGTAGGACTTGTCAGAACTGGGTTGATATGAGGGGGTGGTCAGGCTTTTGCAAATCCCAGATGATATTTCTTAACTAACATCCCTTGTTGAATGTATGATAAAGAAATGTATTATGTTAGAGAAATATAAAAAGCCCTCAGATACAGGCCTGTGGGTGCAGTATCAGTGTTGGGAGGCACACTGAACTTTTTTGGTTCTTATCAGTCATTCACCAGGAGCACCCTGTAAATTAACTGAACTGATTTAACTAACCAGGGCTGAGCAAGTTACAGCTTGTATTTGGAAATAAGTGAGGCCTGCCATAGAATCGTGGGAGCTAGCATCATAATGAGCCCCTGAGCCATGCTTAGTAATTTGCCTGCCCATGCATGCATGGCCATAAGCCAGTGTGCCACCCTGTCCTGTAAAATTGTTATAAGCAGTCCTATGCTGGGCACAGGCTTGCGAACTGAAAGTGCTCAAGCAGAGCACGGTGTCACCAATCAGCTTCACTGAAGGAAAGGGCTAGGGAGAGGGGATCCACTGGGTCACAGGGAGATATGTGGGGCACCACTGTGGGTGGCAGGTGACGTGACCACCAAGACTTGACTGGAGCTCCAGGAAGAATCGGAGTGTCATTGGAGCACAGGTGGGCTTAAAGGTGTAAAGACCAGTCCAGCTGCAGCTCCATGTTCCTGGGTCTCTGTAAACTCATACTGTGTAACCTCAGTGATATCCTCTCTCAGGAATCTGTCTAGTCCTGCTTTGAAAGCTTGCATGGTAATGGATCCCACTTCCTCACTTGTTAGCTAATCCATATACTGAATATTATGTGGGTTAGGTAATGCTTTCTGAAGGATCCCCTTATCCTGCCTTCAAAATCAACATGCATGCCGTCCAATTCTGCTTGCACTCGGCATGTCAAACATCTGTGTACTGTATGCTCCACCTGTATATCCCTTTTAGTATCTGGACTACATTACTCTTTACCCTTTTCTTCTCTGGGATTAATAAAGTGAGTGCATCCAATCTTTTCTCATAGCTCTTGCCCCCTAAGCCACTTATTATCTTGGAAACCCTGTGCTGGACTCTCATCTCAACCTCTTCAATAAAAGTTATGTACTGTTATGACCAGAAAAAGTCACAGTACTCAAGGTGTGGTTTAATTAAGCCTTTATACAGGGGGAGGAGCGCACCTCACCCCTCCCCAAATCCATCCCAGTCTTGCACAGGATTACTTGACGGTGACAGCATATTGCCTACCTGACTTCAGTTTTCTGTCGGAATGTACCCCAAAATGGTTTCCTCAGTTGTGCTGGTTCCTGTTGCACAATGTGGGGTGTATGTACTACCAGATTCTTGGTCACTGGGTGAAGTAGCATGCTCTACCCCACTTTAAACCCCATTTTTCAGTCCTCCATCTACCCCATGTGTACAGGACCCCCAGCAGAACACTAATGTCTTCTGTTGTGTCCACTGTTTAGGCCAGTTAAGTATTAGTAGACTGCAGTATAGCAGCTTGTTGCAGACTTCCTCCTCTAGGTCATTGATAAATATATAAAAAAGTAGCAGATCCTGCAACCGATCCCTATGGTACTTCACTCTGTACACCACTCCACTCTGAATGGTGACCATCCAAAAGCAATCTCTGCTCCTTAACCATGAGCCAATTTGATATCAATCTCCTGTGCACTGTAGAATTGTTTATTTTTGTTCAAGCTGTATTTTGCACATGGCACACATTAACCAAAATTGTACATCCCTTGTTGCCCCACCGGGAGCTACATTAATATCCCTTTAAGAGTGTCTGTTGACCCCTAAGGTGATGCCAGTTTCCATGTCCTTGGAGGACTAGGTCAGCTGGTCTGCCCTGGCATTCCAAAGGGGAGAAGTCAGTGTTCTGTACTGAAGGTCAGTAACTATTCAGTCAGAATTGGTAGGGAGGTACCACTGGCACACAGTACCAGCTCCCACTACACTGTTAGTTTCTCTATAGAGCTTGGCATCAAGAAAAAGTGCCTGATTGTGGCGGTGGCCAGCTTCTACAGCCTCTGAAAGGGGGGTACCCCTCTCCAGAAGGAGAAAATCCTCTCTGAAAAGAAGTTTAGAGGTCTGTCTGTGAGGAAGTCGAAGCCAGAGAGTTCTGTGGGCAAAGGATCAGAGGAGATGTTATGCTTTATTGAGTGTAAAGTGATTGTTTGGTACTCTGTATTGTCTGTCCTCCACAAAAGAGGGATAGCATCTGACATGATGCAGATTCTTGTCAGCCAGCAGGAATTTACCTCAGAAAGAATCAGTGTGGGCTGGGTTGCCCATATCTAGAAGATGTGTGGAGCTTCTTGGCACCTTAGCTATGCCCAGGTGGGCACAGGTGTTTGTGGTCTCAGAGACAAAGAGTGTGAAATGTGGAAAAAGGATATGCTCTGTGGGAGGACAGAGTGAATTCCTGAATTGTGTTACAGGATAAAGTTGGGGCCAGTTCTGAGCCAGCCAGTGAAACTGAATATCCACATAGCCAGTAAAAATGTAAATAGGCTAGGAGCCCTTAAGGTTCCCACCCAAGCTGCAGGGTGAGGAACACTGCAGTGGATGCTCAACCCTCTCTCCCTCTGGAGAAGGAGAACTGCCACCCGGATGCTCAATCCTTTGCCACCCTGGGTGGCCCTCCCAATCCCGCGTCTGTTTCTGATCCCGGGACATTGGTGTCTCAAGAAGAAGCCCTACAGCTGTGCCAGTGGGCTAGCAAAAGAAAAAAGAGGTTTAAAACTTCTTGGTTTAACATACCCCACTTTTACAACGTCTCTTGGTGGAAAGCAACATCTTAGTGGGGCTATGTGTTTCCCAAACAAGAGTTGTAGGAGACAGGAAGGCATTCTGCATCCTGTAAATACCTCAAAGTCTTAATAAAATGTTGCAAAAAGGGACTGAATGTATGAAAGTCTGTGGACAAATGAGACTAAGAAAACTATATAAATAAGTGGAACTTAGGAAGGGTGTGGTGAATTACAGGTGGTGTGTGGTTATGGAAAAAGAAAAGAAAACAGAGTCAGAAGGGTGCTCGTTTGAAAGTGGGCAGTATCAGGAAAGAGGGAAAGGAAAAAAAAACAGATAAGACTCACACCAAGGGACTTTTATTTGCAGATACTGAGACTATGAACTGATGGTGTATACCTTTGTTTTATAGGAGAGGGGATTGGTGACCAAACTCAGTGTGAACAGTACTTAGTAGACAAGAATGGCTGAGGGAGGAAACAACACAGAGTCGGAGGTGACAATCTCCAGATCCCTGGTGGACTTTTTAAGCCACAAGGCATTGGTGGTGGAACGCCAGGGGGGAGAAAGTGCTGGCATGCTTCAGATGTAATTCCTGGGGACGATGTTGCATTCGTACCCCTGTGTGGCTTCAATAAAAATAACAGCATATCTGCCATTCCAGGAGCCATGTGGCCTGTGCAGACATTAAAGGCAGAGAACGAGGAAGAATCAGAGGAGTCCCTGTGTGAGTCCTGGGAAAGGTACACCAGAGGGAGCGAGGAAGTAGGAGAACCCAAAGATTGTCCCTCCTTAGAGATGTTGAGCTAAAGCAATCTGTTGAGGTTTGGACCATCTCAGACAGCACTGACAGTCCTCAGTCAAGTCAGGCCAGCAACCTCATCTCAGATAGTGCCACCCCTTGGAAGAGGAAAATGCCATAACCCCGCAAATCCCCTCATGCGCCTTCAGTGAGGGATCAGACTAAAGTTCCTCCTCCTAAAAGGAAACCTGCCAGTAGAGAGGAAACCTGGTAGAGTCACTGTCTGCCACCTCCAGTGTACAGGCCTCCCAGAGATCCCCAGCAAGGAAGAGGGCTCACTTCAGCCAAATGGCAGGCAGTCCTTAGTGGTGTGACCACCCAGCCAGCAGAAGCAGCCAAAGTCAATAAGGACCCACTTTTAGTATACATCTAGCATTATGCCCTAGGCTTTTAGGAAATATTAGAATGCTATCTGGCTGCCCGCTGGACAGCCTCCCCCCCCCCCAAATACATGTGTAAGGTCCTTGTCTGAGTGGAGCCAGGCAGAAAGGATCATTAGATCTAGAATGAAGTCTGACTATCCAGAATATAACTATCCCTATGTTTCTGAGGACATCTGGGACTAAACTGAAAGAAATAGGAAGGAGTGGGTCAGAAAAGCCTTCCTGGACAAAAACTGGAAGAAGCATAGCATAATGTACTCTAGCAATGTTGCCAGCCAGGGGAATCTAATGATGTGGCAGAGATTGTAATCAATGGGGCCTATCTAGGACTGACCCTTTTCAAGACTCATGGCTTGGTTAAGACCTGCATCAGGTGGAAACTGTGGATTGCCAGTATGCCCCCTGCACTAAACCTGACCCCAGACTTTACTTCTAAAACTCCTCGGATGAAGTGCAGTCTTGTGGGGGTGGATTCCTTCCATTAGGAGTGAAGAACACGTGCCTACGATCATGTTTACTCGGTTTGCTTGGTTTTGTTAAGGCAGAAAAAGACTATCAGCAAATTGAGACTGCCTTCCCATACCAGTGGGGTGGATTAATTCTGCTTATCCAGTAGAAATCTATCTAGTTCTCTTTTAAATTGTTTAACGTTGTTGATGTCCACAAGATGTTGAGGTAGGGAGTTCCACAGTCTACATGATCTCGCTGTGAAATAGTGCTTTCTTCTATCAGTTTTTGATCTTGGTATATATAGTTGTTTGCTATGACAACATAAGTTACTGGGTTTTGGGGCAAAGGATAGATTATAATCTTTTGTTAATTGTCTATCCCGTAATATAAGAAAAAGCATGAGTACAGTAGGTCTCCCCTATTTCTACATAACTGGAGGTCATACAGATTTAATTCCTTGAGCCTATCCTTGTAAGCCATGTTCTTGACCCTTGGAGTTATCTTAGTTGTCCTCCTTTGTACACTATCCAGCAATTTTATATCCTTAACTAAGTAAGGTGCCCAAAAGGATGCTGCATAATCTAGATGTGGTCTTATAAAGGTCTGATAAAGTGGCACTATGCAGGTTTCATTTTCTAGTAGTAAATTACTTTTTAATGGTTCTTAAAAGTCTATTTGTAGCTAGTGCCACTGTCCTGTAGTGGTCTCCAGATGATAGTATATTATTTATGGTTATTCCTAGATCTTTTTCATTTGAAACAGTTTTGACAGGTTTTCCATATAAATGGTATGTATAGTTCATATTGCTTTGTCCCAGGTGGATTACGGTGCATTTATCCACATAAAATTACATATTATTTGAAGCCCATACTTCAATTTGTTTTAAATCAGAGATTAGGTGGTTAATCTTAGTAATGGTATCAGCCTTGGAGCTGATCTTGTTGTCATCCACATATTTATTTAGATGTTTTTTAGCATTTTGATGGAGGTCACTGATGTAAATACCAAATAACAAAGAACCCAAGACGGATCCCTGAGGGACCCCACTTTTCACTGGCATCGCTTTTGATAATGTTCCACCTATTTTACTACCTGTGAGCGGGCTGACAGCCATTCTGCCACCCATTTAATTATGTATGGGTTCAGTGACATATTATACATCTTAGCAGTTAATATGCTGTGGCGACTAGGTCAAAAGTCTTTCTAAAATCCAGGAAAATTATATCTACTGGGATCCATTTATCAGTACTGGTACTAATACTTTTGTAGAAACAGGTAATATTGCTTGTACATGATCTTCCAGTGACAAATCCATGCTGGGTTAAATCATTTAGTCCTTTTTCAGTAAGCTCTTTTTGTGGCCTGGTTTTGAGTATTTTTTCTGGGGTTTTACAGGCCATTGAAGTGAGATTAATTGGTCTGTAATTTCTGGTATCATTCTTACTCCCTTTTTTTTGTATATTGGAATTACTGCAGCCATTTGACAGTCATCGGGTATCACCCCTTCCTTAAGTAATCTATTAAATATTATGTATAGTGGAAGTTTAATTTGGTTTATTGTTTCCTTTAAAAAATAGGGATTAATGTGATCTAGCCTGTTGCTGATTTGTTCCTGTTTGAAGCTGTAACTGTTTCTATGCATCTGAGCCTCACAAGACAAGGGGATTCTGGGCCCTGAAGACTTTGCAAAGACTCACCGTAAGATCAAGCCTCCCTGGGAAGCAGACCCACCACCCAGAACATCCAGTGGCAAAGACACCCAGCAACAAAGACACCCAGCATCCCAATGGGGATTGAAGGTTTGAGGTATCATCTCTATGGAAATGGTGATGTACAATTTTTTCTTTATAATACAGCTGGGACACAGGGTTTGGATGATGTGGGACACATTTCAAGTTACTTTGTGGGTATGATTTAATACCCAGTGACATTTTGAGGGAACTCTAATTGCTTGACTTTTGCCCAGTGGGGCTCTACCTCTCTGTTGGACTAGAGACACAACTCTTGGGGGTGAGGGTTTTGAAGTGAAAAAAATGTTGGGAAATAGATAATTTGACATTTGTATGAAAACTTGAAAATTGACAAGTCTCTATTTTGTATAATGCTTTGATATGGGTATGGTGGCCTAAGTAAAGAAAATCAGTAAATTGATTTTATGTGTAGGATGTTTTTTTTTTTTTCCACCGGGTTCCAGTAACCAGATCCATGCTCCAAGAGGGCGACAGGTAAGCAGTTAAAAGGGAAAGTGGAGAATGTGTAATTCCAGTGATACCCACTAGACAGGTAGATGCCATTTTAGGTATGCAGGCAACATATGACTAGTGATAGTTACAGCTTAGCATAGTTAGGTAGAAGTAAAGCATATATGTTAAAGATTCAGTCTCTGGAAGGAGCTCAAATACAGCAAGTTAATAAGCATAGATGTCTTGGAATTCTTGTAGATGAAAAATTGAACTGGGTACCTCATTTGGAGGCCTTACTACTAAACTTAGGTAAAAAGCTGAGCATGTTGTATAAACTGAAACAATTTATGTCCCCTGAGATGAGGTTGAGGATAGTGAATAATACGGTGTTCCCTGTAATGGATTATGGAAATATGATCTATGCTGGGGCCTCTGGGGTGGAGCTAGCCAAATAGGATATAATATATAACAGATTGGCTCACCTCATCCTTGATACCCCCAGCAGGACTCACCACTGTGAAATGTACAATTCCTTAAATTAGATGAGGCTCAAAGATAGGAGACACTGGCACCTCCTAACATTTATGGTTAAAGTAAAAGAGAAAAAGTGCCAAATTATACCCTGGAATATTTCCAAACTAGGAGAATCAGAAGGAACCTAAGGTCAGCACATGATCTAGAATATATTGTCCCAAGATGCAATTTGAACATAGGTAAGTCATTGGTCTTGTATAGGGATCATTGTTATGGAACTCAATACCTATCTATTTGTGTTATGCAAACTGCATTATATAACTGGCACAGATTAAAAGATGGTTTCATGAAACAACAAGGTACCACTGCATTGCTGCGAAGAGTAATAAACATAGAGTTCCACAGAATATATCTGAATTTGCACATTATTTATCTAAATTGTTATGTATGTCTGTGTATATGTAACTATATAATTGGGATGCACTTTGTACTACTTTTGTGTATTGTTTTAAGTGATCTTGTATTGTATAATTGTATAGGTAACAACTATTAATGCTAATATAGGACCTCCTTGAAATGAGCCTCGCTCAGTGGAGTACTGTAACATCTATCCTTTTCATAGATTTTACAAATACAAACTATTACTACAACATTTATAGATACAGTATATTAGCATGTAGGATGTATTACAGAATGCTTAGTGTCAGTCTGTAGTTTGGGGAGATAGGTATGGTGTTAGATTCAATATACAGCTGCTCCACTGTGTATAGAATAGAGCATTGGAGTCAAGTATAGGTACTGCACGTTCAGAGTATATTTACGTGGAAAGTATGGGATGTACACTGCATGAAATGTTGTAGCATTCACTGCATGTATTAGTCTAGCTGTAAGAGTACAGTAGTACTAGTGCAAGATTTCACTGCATGAATCTTTAACTGTCACTGCATGATTATTTGTCATTGGAATACTGCATGTTTTCAAAGAAGGAAAAATGTCACTGTATGTTATGGTGGGGTACATGCACATATCTGGTGGGTACAAGATCTTTGCAGACATAATGTTGAGTTAGTTTCCCACAGAGGGTCGTATAGTTTTGGTTGTGTTGGCCAATGTGGCAGTAGGCCTGATATGCCTCTGTGGGTCTCTTGGGCACAGCACACCAGAGAACTTGGGGTTGGACTGTCAGAGGAGGTGAGAAAAACCTCGAGGCTTAGGGAGCACACATTTTATTTTTTGTTTTAGTCTGTTACACTACCACTGTGGTGACCAACCATATTCCGTTTGGGAGCTAGCTGGTGGAGGGGTGGTCAACCCTTTGCCGGATGGGCCTCTGGGTGGAAGGTTGAATCTCAAACTCTCGGTGCTTGCTGAGGACATTGAGCACTGAAAGATGGGTGGGTGTAGCCCTCCTCCCCCTTTAGGAGCTATGTTAATATATCTTTAAGAGTGTCTGTCGACCTCTAGGGTGAATGCCAGTTTACTTGCTCTTGGAGTACTGGGTCTGCTGGTTTGCCCTAGCATTCCAAAGGGAAGGAGTCAGAGTTCTCTGCTGAAGGCAGGAACTACTGAGTCAGAGTTGGTAGCGAGGTACCACTGGTACAAAGTGCCAGCTCCCACTACACTGTTTTTTCTCTCTAGAGCCTGACATTGAGAAAAGTGCCTGATCATGGTGGAGGCTGCCTTCTACAGTCTCTGAAGGTGGATGCCCCTCTCCAGAAGGAGAAAACCTGTCTGAAAAGCAGTTTAGAGGTCTGTCTGTGAGGAAGGTGAAATCAAAAGTTCTGTGGGAAGTTTAAGCTTTATTGAGTATAAAATGACTATGTTTGGCACTCTGCAGTGCCCATCCTCCATAAGAGAGGAAAAGCATCTGACTAGATGCAGATTCCTATCAGCCAATAGGAATTTACCTCAGAAAGAGTCAGTGCAGACTGGATTGCCCATCTCTAGAAGATGTGTGGAACCCATTGGCTCCTCAGCTATGCCTATGTGGACACAGGTGTTCATGGTCTCAGAGACAAAGGAAACAGTGTAACATGTGGGAAAAGGATATGCTGTGTGAGAGGACAGGGTGGATCCCTGAATTGTTTCACAGGATAGAGCTGGTGCCAGTTCTGTGCCAGCCAGTGAAACTGTGAAGTAGCCACATGGCTAGTAAAAATGTAAATGGGCTAGAAAAAGCCCTTGGAGTTCCCACCCATGCTGCAGGGGTGATGGACTCTGTGATTCCATGGTCCCTCGGGCCTGTGTATTCAAATTAAAGTACTACACCATGTTTGAAGCCATCCCAGAAAAAGTGTGAATAGATAATGGTCCATCTGTGGTAATGAGGAGAAAATGGACTGTGCCAGCTGTATAAAAGTACCATCTTTTACTGAACTCAAGTTGAGGGGGGAAAAAGGATCCTGTTTTGTTTTAAATATCCCGTTTGGACATTTGTGTGCTTTGCTTCCAAGTTCTGCTAATCTCTTTTTTCCCCAGCCTTGTTATCCCTGCAATGTGCTAGTGGAGCCCTGGAGGTTACCTCAGGCTTGGGAGGTAAGGTAAGTGGATTTTGTGTTTTCTGTCATGCTCCCCCCCGCAACCAAAACATCTGTGATACCACTAGACAACTGGAAGGGTCACTCTACATTTAATTACATGCTAAGTAATTAGCACCTAGTTCACTCCTATTGAAAATGCACAATTTTGACCAATTAGCACTATTTTATTATAGTACTCCACTTATTACTTCAAAGGGTCGTCAGTCTTTATAGAAACCACTGGGGTCCTTTGTTGTCTTTTAACCCATTACCCTATAATAGTAGCAATTTCTTTGCTCCAAACCTATGGGTCTGATGCCTATCCCCACTATAGCGAGCCCAGTTATATAGTGTGTTCTTAGAAGAACAGGGTATTCTCTGAAAAGGAGAATTCCAATGAACATGCCCCTACTGGAGTAGCTCATAGTTTAAGTGTCCTGCTCAGGGTTCCTTTTATCAGGGCCAGGCACCCTTTCTGTCATTTGTTTCCATTAGATCTGACTGTCTGACCTTGGTGCTTATATAGCACTTTGTGGCATGGGACCTTATCCAAGAAGGTCACAGCTGGCAATCTCCTCTATGAGCCTGCCAGGTTCCACTCATCTCTTAGCCACAGGGATTCTCAAGAGGATGCATTTCAGCTGTATGCACCCAGAGCACAAGCACATCATCTCCATTATGACCGTCTTCCACAGGCTCAGTTAGCAAGAGATTTAACAATAAACCCGCATCTTGGTGTCCTGTATGGCCACGCAGGGGACAGCAATGAGGCTTGGAGCCAGCTCACTCAGGGATCTTTTATAATCCTGCCAACTGTAGCGGCCTCCAATACATATCAGTCCAGTGCTAGCCATGAACAAATTCTCTCTTACTGTAGCATGTCGCTGAAGTACCTTGACTAATCAAAATGCCTTCCCATGAACAACAATGCAGTTGTTGCAGTATGCAGTACCTCATTTTATGTAGAATTCCACAGCAAGGGTGAACTTTTCTGGCAACCTCTTCATCTCAAGGCATGGTACAATAAAGGATAGGGACTTAAGAGACAAGAGTCTGCAGCATTTAAAAGTAGCCACAGATAAAACAGGCTGAAAATGGGAACAGTCAGCACTAAGAAGCCCACAGCCAAGTGTGGTGCTGGTCCAAATTTGCAGTTTATATGCAAAAACATTATTTTTACTTGATGTTTTCTACAGTGTGTTAGATTGTATTTGGACTCCCTCCCTGACATTTGCTGTAACTAGGAATCCCAGAATACCCTACAGCTGATATTAGAACTGGACTGCAGTTGTGGAACATTCAAAAGTGGGAAGTATATGTTAGTTTTAATAAGTTCTGATCTTTGGTGCTGGTCCTGCTGTCCTCCTAGGGTTAAGTACAGTCACAGAGGAGTGTACTGTACTTAGGACTAGCAAATAACACGTTAGCACTTTTAAAAGCTTTAACATGCACTGCAGGCTATTGAATTTCCCACTGTTGCAGTCAGCTCTGACATCAGTTGTAGAGGGTTCTTGGATTTCTGGTAATAGCAAATATCAGCTTAGTAGGCAGCAGGATCAGTCAGATATGATCTATCATATTGCAGTAAACATTATTTTTGTTTCTTTTGCACACAAAATGAAAATTTGGACCAGTCCACACTTGGGTCTAGAGCTTTTACTGCTGACTGTTCTCTTTTAAGAGTAGATGTAAATGACTAAGCCCTCCAAAGAGATGGTCTGAATTACTTTAATGGATTTGAGGAAGTCAAGGAGAGTTAGGAGCTTGGCAGATATGGGATTTTTTTTGAAGGATCAGGGCTGAACATCCTCAAAAGTCTCTGCAAGAGGAGTCAAGAGCCCCTAGTTGTTGGGTACAGGAATCAAAATCCCTAGGAAACAAGGAGTTAATAAAAATCAAAGCATTCCTTTCAAGCTAGAGCCCTGCCGTTTTGTAATTATAGAAACTTGGTTCTTGGTATACACAGTAATTTAATCCCCATTACTGCTCTTTGTTATGTTTCCTTTCAGTTTAGTTATTAAAAATAATAGCTCTTTGCCAGCTTCTTTGTTCACAGCACTGTTGCAGAACCACTGGCCTTGTTAATGTTCAACCAGGTAACATCAGCCTTCTTGGTATGAAATGTTGAAAATCCACAACAAAAGGAAGGTTAAGTCAGGGACCTGAATTCCTTTGATGGCAAGAGTGCTAGAGTCAAGCACTGGCTGATACCCTTCAGGACTGCTTCCTCCTCCAGCAAGTCAGAAACTAATGGGGAGGTGTCACACTGGACCTGGCCCTCACAAACCAGCATCTTGTTGATAACTAACTGTAGAACTGTCCCTTGGAACAAAGGAATAACAGCACTTTGTGGTTTACAATCCCCTTTAGGCATGGTTATCAGGACTTTAAGATTAAAGTTTTAGATTTGAATTTTAACTTTTGGGAGCCTTGGAGTAGCGAGAGGATACCCAGGAAGTACGAGCTAGTTCTGGGTATCACTCGCTATTTAAACAGCCCTGCAGCGAGCAGGTCTCTTTCTGTCAGTTCTCCTAGCTATTATAACTAGTGGCAATGAATTTCTCTGATGAAACTTGATTTTAAACTGTTACCTTTGTGAACTGTGTACATTGTATACCTCATAATCTCGCGAGGTTTGGAAGCAACATCATTTGACTCATTTGAAAATGAGTTAGACAAATTCCTGTTCACAAATGGTAGAAAATACATTAATAGATAAGCCCACTAAGAGTGGGAGACAATTAAATGGGCCTAGGCCTACTTTGTCTATATTTACCAAGTTACCAAGTTAATTTCACTAGAACAGGAAATTCTGAGGGACCAAACTGGATAGAGCTATGCAACTAGAGTGGGTGGTGGAAAAATGGAAAACCATAAATAAAAAAAAATGAACCTGAGATGTCTAAGAGTAGTTAAAACAATGGGAAAACAAAAAAGACCAGTATGTTTTTAAAGGGAAATAAGGAAGACAGAAAGGATATAAAAGGTAGCATTTACAGAGTATAGATGAAGGCAGATGGTGGAGAGTAGGACAGTGTACCTAGAAAAGCATAAGGCAGCGAGTGTTTTGATCAATAAGGGCAAGGCAGAAACTGAACTTAGGATTGCAGAAGGAAGGAGGATGAATAATGAAGCCTTTTTCAGGTATGTTAATGAGAAGAGAAAGAAAAAGGAGAGAACAGAAAGGCTAATGAATGGCTAGGAACAGGTGGTGGACAACAAAGAGAAGGCAGATGTGCTAATCAACTTCTTCTGCACTGTTATTATGAAGGTGGATGTTTGGCTGCCTGACAGTGGAGTGGCAAAAGCCCAGGGGCGGATGTCAGAAGTGGGAGGTGGGACATGTCAACTGAGAGGGTCCACAGAGCCCTGATAACACTGAAAGTAAACACATCTCTGTGGCCTGATGGTATATCCTCTAGCTGGACTTTAGTAAGGCCCTTGACTCAGTTCCACATCAGAGACCAGTGAAAAGATGGGGATCTGAGACTGGGGAAAGGATTTCTAGAGTGATTGGGAACTGGCTGAATGGTAGTACCCAGAGAGTCATAGTAAATGGGAAAAGCAGAGAACCCAGTGCACACCCTCCTCCCAATGGCAAATGATTCAGTTATTACAGTCTGCATGCTGTCTTAATTGGCTACTTATTTTATCCCAAAAGGAGTGGTGGTGGTGGGTTCATAGTGTTCATTTCATAGCTCTGATGTGAGTTTTCAGCCAATTCACCAAACATCATGGTGGACCACCCATTGGCTGGGTCCCTATTCTAAAATGGAACTGCCTGAAATGACTCTTTTTAAATAAGATGTACTGCCTAAATTGATTTACTTTAAAGGAAAATCCCTCAACCTATTTTCTGTATGCCTGTATAGTTTGTAGGTATGCACAAGATTCCCTCTTATATCTCCTTAACTTCATCCTAATTTAAATATAAATGAGGGTGATTCACTCTATTTTGCCCTGGTGTGAAAACCTGTTTTTCTCCATTGCAAAGGTCATGCGCCACTCATACAAGGCATCATGGGAGTTGATGATGCATACCTGCACAAGCCATCAGAAGTTATACTCTCATTCATTTCTGTTACATGTCTTGTGATGTCCCTGTATTCTCTAAAATCATTTTTTTTAACTCAGATACACTTTAATTTATAAACAACAGCAGGCCACTTACTATGCCTTGAAAAGTTTTATGGCCAGCATAAGACAAGAACATGGGGACTGCAGAGGACAGCAACCAATACAGTATAACTACTGCAGGCTTTAACACTAAAATGTTATAAAATTCCAGGATGCCTTACATGAGTTGATACATGATCTTTGCAATGAAGTCAAGCAGGTGTTTCACACAAGACTTAAGTACCTTCATTTACATTTACATTTGATTTATTTAGGAAGGTGCAATAGAGGCAATCATTATTCATGCCTACAGACTACACAGACAACGGAATAAAAGGCTGAGGGGACCTTCCCTTTAAATAACGTGCACTCCCCAGCCAACATGCAGGGGGGATAGATAGGGAGCTAGCTAATGGAGACAGCCATGCATCTCTTAAACATTAAATAAACCACAGATTAGCAGTTCAACCATTGTTCATTCACAAACATTTAATCATTTTACTAATAAGGGTACAACTGGTTGTGGCACAAATCATTTAAAGTAGAGAACCCAGTGTACACCTCTCCCCAAATGGCAAATCATTCAGTTATTACAGCTTGCATTCTGCCTCATTTGGCTACTTACTGAGTTTATCCCAAAGGGAGTGGGGGTCTCTTAGTGCTCAAGCCAGATCTCTGATGTGAATTTTCAGCCCAGACAACAAATGTCATGGTGGGTCACCCATTGGCTGGCTCCCTGTTCTAAAATGTAACTACCTGAAAAGGCTCTTTTTTAAAAACTAAATGAGGAGCAATTGTAGAAGAAGTGTATGACCAATGGAGTACCACAGGGGTTGGTATTGAGACCGTGGGGGAGTTAATATTGAGGGAGCATCTGGGATGTGTAAAGGGTCCTAAAGAGGTTGGAGAGGTGGTTTGGGTCTGGCAGCTCAAGTTCAATGTAAAAAAAAACTGCAAGGGCATGTATGCTGGCTGGAACAACCACAATACTAAATATTGGCTAAAAAGAGTATAGTCCACAGTAACAACTGAGCAAAGGAATCTGGGTGTAAGCATTGCAGGCAGCTTGAAAGTACTGGCACAGCGTAACAGCACATATCAGAAGGAAAACAGAATGCTGGGCTGTATAGAAAGAGGGATCTCTAGCAGAAATGAGAGAAGGATCCTCCTTTTGTACAGATCATTGGTGCTGCCACACCTGGAGAGCTATGTACAGATGTAGCATGGGTACCCAAGCTGATTTGGGTGTAACAGGGGCAGACATACAAGGAGAGAGTGTGAAGCCTAAACATGCATTCCTTGGACACCATGAGAGAGGGAGCCATGATTAAAACTTTCAAATTTTCTGCAAGGCATGAACAAAGTTGACAGCCAGCAACTGTTTAAGTGTTGTGAGGATTTCACCACTGGAGGGCAAGGTTATGAACTTATGAGGTGGGGGTAGGAGTGAAAAGAGCTCTAAAAAAACATTTCTTCATGGAGATGGTGGTGGTGGAACAAGTTGCCAGGGGAGGTGGTTAACTGAAAATTGTTAAGGGTTTTAAGAGGGGGTGGGACAGAAAGAAAGAAAGGACAAAATAAAGTAGAACATGTTCAGGGGAGTGGTGTGTGGCACTGCCAGTAAAGGGGCTGTCATGGGGCATACATAGTAACAGGCTAACTTTGCTGGGTAGTTAGCAACAGAGCAGATTAGATGGACCTCTGTCTTTTATCTGCATGAAAAAAACATTTTATGCTTGTATTTCCATCTGTGCCTGCCCCCATTTGAAGCCATATGAGACACTAAAAGCAGAAACATATATAACCAGTTGACACGACAATGGCAACTGACGGAGTAAGAATATTGCCATCATATTTTCATTGGGTAGAACAATAACAAATAATAGTAATAGTATGCAAAATTATCCTAGAATCCAGTGCCAGTGTTGTTCAGTAGTAACACCCTTATCGCTGGACCAGAAACTCATTTGCCCAAATCCCATACTGGTAACTGGGGCTCTCACCATGCAGTGACTCAGCAATGCAGCACTGAGAGAAGGCTACTTTGCTAGAAATGCTGTCTTTTGGACAAGACATTAAACTTAGATCCACTGTTTTTTTGTTTCAGGTAAGTTTCTAGGTAGAAATCAAAGTGCCCATAGCACTTTTCAGAAATCTAAGGAAATGATCACAATGTTTTTGCTGTCATTTACTCTCACAAACAGATTCTAACACAGTTCATAATGGTGTCTGGGATACTTTGAGCACATGCATCTCTACTTGTCTGCAAACATTCTCCATGCTACCATTTTTACCCCTCGCTGTGTCTCTCTCTGAGATACTTCTGTATGGAAGGTATCATACAAAACAAGTTTTACTTTGATTAAATTAAATAGCAGAATACATGCTTCCAATGCACTGCAGTTGCAAAGCAGTTTCAGTGTAGTTACAGTGTAACTACACTTTAGTTAACTGACACTTAAGTTGTAACTGAATTGAAAGTGCAGGATAGTTTGATGACTACTATTGAACCAAAATATGTCTTGTACAAAGATGTTTAAATCGTAAGTTTGTGTAGTTAAATATCTTTTACAGGATATTGATACATCAATAAAATGTTTCAAACAATCCAGGAGTCCTGTTTTCCAAGGACTGACATGTCTACAAACTGTCTTTCCTCTCCATAACAATAAATTGGTATGGGCAACATTTCTTTGCAATCTAGCCTGCTACAAAAGGAAAAGTGATTTTATAAAAATAGTACATGCATCTCCATAACTTTTTGCATGGGTTCTAAAGATCTCAAAGAGAAACAGCAGGGCCAGTAACATGCACACACCGATGGGCAAGTCATTTGAGATTCAGGGAGCTCCTGTATCATCAAAGTGTACTGCAATGCATGACCACACCCAGCAACTAGTTACTGTCATAGATCACAGAAATTAAAGACTTTTTAAGGCGTATTTTATAGAAAAAAAGTACAGAAACAAAAAATACAACCTAACAGCCAGCATTCCTGATCAAACACAATACTAAGTACATGCTTTCAAATACAAGTTATAATGTTAGATAAACAAATAAAAAATACAAATACATGAAAGTTATAAGAAGGATAACATAGACATACATATAAGGGAAATCACAGCATCCGGCACTGAATTGATTTTTATTAAGGTGTTCCTCAATACCTGGGACCAGTATAAATCTGCCGTGTTAAATAATTCTGCAAGTTATCCCGTTGCCTTGAACTTATTGATAAAAGTAAGTTTTATGTGATCGTTTTTTTGTTGTAACAGTTCTAGCCAACAGGGAGTCCAAATGTCCAAATGAGCAGTCTACTGTGTGAGTGGACATAAGAAATCCCAGATTTTATAATGGTCAAGTTAGAAAATGGGCTCATTAAAAAAAAAAAAATCACATCCTAATACTGTGCTTAAGCTTGTTTAACTATAAACTATTGATGGAAAACTGAGGTATAATTTAATGTTGGACTCACATAAACCACTGCAAATATACACATGATGTGTATATCTTCTTTAATCCCCTTTCCTTATCAAAATGGAAGATGTGGTTTGAACTAGGTGGAACTTGCTCAGTGGCATAAGTACAGTTCATGAGGTCCATCCATTTATGTAAATAAATGCAACCAGAATAAGGACATTCCTTGTAACTAGAAAAAAAAGTGTCTTTCTATAAAAGTCCCCAAATCAGGGGTAGAAATGCAATGTTAAACGTGCCCATTCTGAAAAAAACAATCCCAGTCTACCATCATATACTGTAAATCTCAATAGAGGCTGTCACTTCAAGCACTGTATCAAAACTCTGTCCAAGGATGGACGCGACACAGCTGCCATGTTATCTACATTCATGGTTGTTGCTCAGCTAAGAAATATAATTGCTGTGTTAAACTGCAAATGTTGCAGAGTGAAAGCTGTGCCCATGAATCCTAGATGGAAAGGCATCTGTATATGTGTTAGCCATTTGGGATATTTGTTTCAGTATCCAGGGGCAAATACTTCTGACCAAATGTTTTTGTTAAGTTCATTTCTTTAGAACTATATACAGCAGTTAACTACCACTGCCCATACAGCATTGCAATACTTTTCTCCAAGCATATGTAACTTAACTTCGGCTACTCAAATGGGTGCCATATTTGTTGTTAAAAACAGACATAAAAGCACTCTGTGGTAAGAAACGATACTGTAGTTCTCCATGTTGCTTGTGTTATAGTCTTTGGAAACGTGCAGTATCGAGTTAGGAATGACATCCCCATTGGTATTAATAAAGTCTGTGGATGGGGTAGTGGTAATGGAGAATGTCATCCGGTGCTTCCAGTTGAAGGCATATTATCACGTAAACCTCCATATGTTAATGGCCACCAGAATCTGAGGAGTTGTGAATCCAGTCCAGAACAATAAGAGTCAAGCTACCAGTCATGAAGATTATACCAACTATCAGGAAAACAAGGGCCTATAAAGAAGACAAAATCAAGTTTAGTTGTAAAACCATACAAAATATTTTTTTTTTTTTAGTTTTAAGAAAATGCACTTGCTTAACATTATTTGTGATGTGCAGTGTACGGTCTGTTATTTTCTCTGGTGAAGTATATCTGCAGCATAATACAGATCTCTGGAAAACATGCTGGAAAGGATTGTTACTCCTAGTCACTAATGGTGTTTACAACTCACAAACTGTGTTAATTAAGGCTGGTTTGCAGTTTGCTAGGCCTCCTCCATACCGGAAGTGACAGTCTGAAGTGCACAAAGTGGTTTGAGAGTAGTTGCAGAGGCAGGTCAGAAGCCCATATTTAGTAAGCAATAACACATAATGGTGTGTGGGATATTCTGTGATAAATGCATGCCTAGGGGTGTAATGAGAAATGAGCCAGCAGGCCAAGTGCCTTACTGCCTCTAAAAGTGTGCTTATCAGAGCATAACCCACAGCCTGGAGTGTGTTATTGCACTTATAAAATGGGTACAGGTTGAGAAATATTTTGTCGATTTAAAAATTTCTGCAATATCAAAGAATGTTTTTCTTTCTAAAAATAGTCCCTCCTCTTTAGTGTTGTCACTAGGAGCACTATGCAGCTATGGTATCAAATAATGACAGTATTAACTACAAGGAAGTTTTTTCTCGTACATCTACACACTATTTGGATTGCAAAATTATTTTTTTTGTTTTGGTTTATATGTTGAGCTGTGTTACATCTGGACCAGGCATGAGTAAATCTGACATGTTTTAAAGTGACCGTGGTGGGTCATTAGGCTGCCAACAAGACCGAAAATGTTCTTGTGATCTGGCTGGTAGCATGCTACCATCTGTGGTACTGACCTTGTAAACGTTTGATGTTGTGATGCAACTGCAAGTCAGAAGGAGACTGAGAGAGTGTAGTTGGCTCAGGGCCCATCCGCATGTCAGGAGGGAGGTGGAGAGGTTTTAAAATAACTGCTATTTTCTGGTTTCACGGATTGGCAGTGAGCAAGCTCCCTGATGAACATAAAGAATCCACTTCCAAACCTGTGTGCTCAGCCAGAGAAACTTGGTGCAGAGAAGCGGTGCAAGCCCCACCACAGCAAATAAACCACAAGTTACTCCACACCTTCATGTGCAATCACCACCAGTCACAAGGAGATTTCAAAAAGCATCAGAGTTTTTATTTGTTCCTCAAAGCAGACAATTTGAGAAGTACTCCTTCTACTTCTGTTCACACTGAATAAATTCCATGGTGCTTGACCAGGGTGTGGTGTTCCTCAGGTGGCGGAGATAATCCAGAGTTGTCCTCATTAAATAGTCAACCTCATTTAGAACACCTGGTACCCCTAGTATTAATTTTAACAAACAACAAGATATTTTCATTTTTATTTCAAAACTTCAGATAAAAAATGGCTGATAGAAAGAACCATGGGACATAGAAAGAAAAGAAAGGTGTTATCTATTTCATAGACTCGCTCTTAATCTTAGGAATTGGTTTATAAAGTAAATGAAATAAATTGTAAAAAAAAAACAAATATTAGAATATTATATGGTAAAGATCCATGACCCCTTTATGTAAATGAAAAACCTTTATGAAAACCAATTGGGGTTGAAAGCTAATAATCCTTACATTACCTTAAAAACTTTAAAAGTAAATAAAGTCTGATAAAAGAGACCATGAAATGAAAATAATTTGTTTTTTTTAAATGTAGGGCCAATGGAAATAGCCACTGATTCCTTGTTTGTTGTATCAATTTTGTTTATATTTACTGTATAAAATTATTGAAAAATTAAAAGAAATATTTGATTGTAATAATATACACTAATAATGACACAAGTTCTAAGCCCTCTAGAGCCACTGAAAATGAAAATGTAACTTGTGGTTTATTCCCTGACAAATATGGTGGCCAAATAATTTTTCAATAATTCTTTCTGTTGCACATTAAACATTCAAGTTACAAGATCAACATTAACATACAGTTATAAGGCAGGCGTTACAAGCAGCATTACAATAGTGTTGCGCATAATAGGTAGAAAGAGTGGACAATAATAAGTGCCAGTTTAATAAGTAAACAAGTGCTTACATGAAAGAAAAGGGGGAAAGGAGAGGGATCGGTGAGGTGGAGGGATGGAGGAAAGGGAGTAGATGGGGATACAAGCCCCTAGGGGGTAGGAGAGGGACCCATGGAGAGTATCTGGGGTCCCTTACATTCTGTGAGAGATAAGGAGGCCAGTAAGGGGAGCAATTTGGGGAAAGGAGAGGAGCTAGAAATTTGGGGGTGGAGGTGCAGGGTAAATGAAGGTGAGGGTAGAGGGGTAGGGTTTATCCAGGGCTTAGACGAGAATTAGGGAGGACAATGATGATTCTCTTTTAATAAAATGCAAATTACAGTCAATAAGATGGTAATGTTGGCTTTGAGAACTGAATGAAGAGTGGGTGGATTAATTAGCATAATAGTTCAATGTGAGCATTTGGTATTCAAGCAAATAATGTTAGAGACTTACAGACACCTGTTTATAATCACAAATGTGCAAATTACTATTGTATGCCTAGTTTGCTCAGAGTAAGACACCCCCAGGTCATTTCTGAGTGTGGTCAAGTGGAGTGTTTAGCCTGGAATTGTGATTTTTTTTTGTATTTGCACAGTTTTGCAAAATAGAACTAAAATGTGGTTTAATTCACCAATTTTTCAAGTGGGACCATTTTTCCTGAAAGTGCACATTTTTTAAAATGTGTTTCTTAAATGTGCAATTTTAACAAATATCATTTTTTTTAAATTATGCATTTTAAAAAATGTGATCTTTAAAAAATGCACAATCTAACACAAAGTAAGCATTTTCAGCTCTCTGTTCTAACTGGGAAATTGCACAAAATTGGCACACTTTTGCAGACAAGTGTGCAAAGCAGATTGTTCTAATTTTGCCCACCACTATTGTGAACTTTAGTTTGTGCCTTGCTTTTTTTAACTGCTCTTATAAAGGGTATATTCAACCTCTGTTTGTGCTTGCAAAATTTAGATTGTGACTGTTGGAATACAGTATACTTACAGCCACATTCACTTGCTACATTGTGAGCAAGAAATTGACTTTCTTGAAACAGGTTTGCAAATGCTTCAAATATGCTCATTATTTTAAAACATGAAGATTTCAATTGACCTCTCAACTGTGTTTCTGTCACTAATGCCTCTGTTCTGGGTGTTAAGAGCCACAACACTATAAGCTACTAGGGTCATTCTGGATCTCTCTTATGGTATAAGAAACTCCAAATGTAAGGCTTGGGTTACAGGACTGTGAACAATACCGGATTTAGACCTAATGACACTCCAAGCAGAAGTACTTGTGATGCCCCTTTCAAAACTTCCACTACTCCCTCTTCGCTCTTCTGCCCAACTCCACATCCAAAAAGTAGTAACCATTCTATGAATACAAGGGGAACAACAACAGTTTTGTTTTTTATATTAATACTTTTTGCATTTCAAGCTGATCTTTGTTTATTACTTCTGATTCAGTACCTGGTGCCCCAAGCAGTCACTTGGTTTACTTGTGCCTGACACTGCCTCTGACCATGAAGTTGAGTTGTTCTGATTGCCCAGTACTAACGACAGAACTTTCTTATACCATAAGAAAGACACCCTTGGGAGACCCTATTATGTTATGTTATTATGGATCACACATGTTAGTTAGAGTGATATAATAATCTCTAAATACTTTTTTCATATGTACTTTCTCCTTCAGGCACCCACAGGCAGGCACTTCTGACCCAGCTCTGCCACCTATGTCCATTCACTGCTCCCCTGGTACCACCAAGCCCTGTCCCCATGGATCCCCCCACTAGGTCCAGGAAGGAAGGCCATCCTCTTCCTCACCCAGGGCTCATCATCCAGATTGGGGTTTCTGGTGATCCAGGAGTGGAGCAGGATGCTGGTTGGTAGGCAGGGCATCACTTAGCCTGCAGTCACCTCTTTTCCATTTTCTGTCCCTTCTCTTCACCACCATGAATGCATGTGCATGGAGGCATGGGCATGCGATGTAGCCACGCTCCCTCACTCCAGTGCTGCCCTCAACCTCCAACAGGAGATAGCCAAGGAGTGGGACAACCTTCCCTTCCTCACTGGAAGAGGGCAGCAGTCCATCGGATGCTCAATCCTCTCCCTCCCCTGCTGACCTCTAGTAACCTGAGCTTCCTCCCAAGCCTGGGTCATCATCATGGTGCAAGGTGTGGCATCTGGCACCTCAACCCTCATCACCACTGGGCCGGCCCTAAATACTTTTTTTTATTTAAAAAATTAAATGATGTTGCTCTCCCCTTGCTGTGAATTGAAATTCTCCACTCCAAATGCTTCTGCATGAGATACCCCTGCATGCAGGATAAGAGATATTGTACAATGGGGCTATGCTAGAGATGTGCAAAGTCATTCACACCCTCATAAGCCCAATCACCTTCCTCCTTTTCCATGCCAACCCTTTCCTATACAGCCACCTCCTCACAGCTAGCCTGATCACCTTCTTACTTTTCTATCCCAAACCCTTACCTCCACAACCACCCATTCTCAACTGGCCCCATCACCTTTATCCTTTTCACCTCATCCCTCCCTCCACCACGAACACCTCACTACTAGCCTCATCACTTTCCTCCCTTTCCACATATCTCTCCCCTCCACTACCACCCCTCACAAGTAGCTGCATCACTGCTCACCTTTTCTACCACCTACACTTTCCTGTACTATCAGCTCCAAAACAATAGCCCCCAAACCTTCCTCCTTTTCTACCTCAACCTTTCCCTCCACCACCAGCCCTCCACAACTAGCCCCATCACTTTCCTCATTTTAAAACCCCTAACCCTTCCCTACACCACCAGCTCCCCCACAACCAGCCCCTTCACCTTCCTCCTTTTTCCACGGTACCCTTCAATCCACCACCACTACCATCTCACAACTTGCTCCATCATCTTTCCTCTTTACTCCCTCCCATCCTTCCCACCACTATCATCCCAAGTATTCTCCCTTCTAACCATGTTCTGGCCCTGTTACATGTTACTTCTTACTGACCCGATATTGCTGCTGTTATTTACCTTGTCATCCATTTCCCTCTGTTGTGGCTGGGTGGCTGTTTTATAAAATGTTTGCATTTACTGCAAATATTGTGTAGCTTTTTTTGCCTCAGAAACACTGTACTGCTGGCCTATATTTTTGCTTAAGAAGTATTCTATTTTTTATTCCCTGCTGTCTCTGCTCTGTTTCCATAATTTCACTGTTTATCCTCCTTCTTTTCTTTAACCCTAAGCCCTGCGATATGGCTGGAAATGCAAGGTGCCATCCTCAGTCACTAATTTCTTTTTTTTAATTTAATAAGCTTTATTCATTTTGAAAGTTTTACAACAGCCAAATACAGACAACATGACAATGCTGTGAAAGGAGCCACTAATTTCTAATAAATAAATTAAATTCTTCTACATTCCAGATACTGTATTTAAGATATCCTCCTTTGTTGGCAAGTATATATAAATCATGATCTTTGATATAAGTGGACTAATTTTGGGTCACCCAAAACAAACACATTTATAACTAACTATGGTAATAATGCAAGCATATTTTAATGACACTCTTTATCTGCCTATTAATAAAAAGTGCAGAGGTTTGATTCCATATGGTATAATTTTTTTTCACAAAAATGCATTCATCTACATGGCTCACAGTGTCTATACTAACATATGGAATCAAAAAAGCTAGCTTTAGGACACCTAACCTATACCATTATTTGCCCTAATCTGGCCTCCCCTTGCCTCACCTGACTGCTGGTTATTTCCAGGTCTGAAAGATACTGCATGGTAAGACCTCAACACATTTCCTAGGCTTAGATAAATTTGTGTATATCAAAGAGCTTAGCCATGAAGACTTGATTGGTGCTATCAGACAGCTGTCACCATTTTTTTGTAAAAAGAGAATTTGTAAAACGTGGAACCTTTTTCAAGGTAAGATAAAACTAATTTACCCTGAAGACTACCATTCTGGACTATACAGGGAGGGGCATGAACCTTTTAACCCAGCTTTATAATTTAGCCCCTGATAAAGCACTTTTTTTAAAATATGGTTGGGCATAAGGTAAGGACATGAAGACAGTACAGACCCTTAAAGTAAGCCTGGATAAATTTCCGCTTACCTAGTAAATCACCGAGTCAACTGGGTAGTAGGGTGGGTTTGGAATCTCTGGTGGCAGGACAATCTGTATAGCAACTTAGTACTGTATGTGTTTGCACAGCATACAGTACTTCTAGGTCCCTGCTTATGGGGGGGGGGTGTACAGACTTGATGAACCCAGAGGCCCTTCTGACTTTATGTTACCATGTCTAAACGTGATTAGAATGATTTTTCATAGCAGCAAGCATGAATATGAATAATTTTCAAGTTCCACCCTGCCAGAATCTCTTGACCCAAAATAGCCCATGCAGATGGAGCATTTTATTTACAGTGTGTCCTCTGCTAAAACATTTTACAGCTGGAAGGACTGTTGCAGAAAAGATCAAGTGGCGTATCCAAGGGCACTGAGGAAGCCAACAACTCAACTAGGATTTAAATAATTTGAATAACAGTTCCTTACCCTCTAGACCTACAACACCCCCTACTGAAGGTATCTAACCTTGTCCTTGTATAAAGGTGCTCTTGATTAAAAGCTTGATTCATTTTGATTCTTTGGAACCAGACACCTCAGAAATTTTTGAACATCCTAAGTTGGTTTGTGTGATATCATAGAAGTTATTATGAAATGGGTAGAAAGGATGCTGGCTCCTGGCTGGCCAAAAGGTACTTTCAACAGGGCCATTATCCCAGCATAGCCATCTGGCTGAAAGTAACTCAACAAAAATATTTAAAAATACATTCAAGTTACTAAAAGAAAGTATCAATTTCATTATTATAGCAAGACACTCCAAGAGTGTGTTATTCTGGGCTAAAGGCCTTCTCAGATAGTGGAAGCACTTGGCTTCACCTCGTGCTTCAATCCACCTAAGGCAGGCAGTTATCATACCATATCACACTCCCTGTCACTTCTTATTGCTTAAATGTGGCCTCCAAGGGGTATCTCTTGTAGTATAATGCCCAGATATTCAAAAGGGTTGCGCATGGCGCAGCAGTGTTGCACCATGTGCAACCCACTGATGCACCCCAGCGTGATATTCAAAATGGAAAAGTGCGCGGCACAAATCCCGATGCGCCAGAGCGCATCAGCAATGTATGCAGGCACAGGTGGGGGGGGGCGTGCCCATGCATAACCTGTGCAGCCTGATGTTCAGCCCGGGATGTGCAGAGTCATGCATGCTAACCCCTACCTGCACCAGCACAAAGTTAAGCCCAAAAAAAGGAACAGCGGATGGCCACCCACCTGTGGGTGGTCACCAGTTCGACTGCACCTGGCGGCGCCCCATGCCCGATCATGGGCATTTGTAAAATAAGACTTCGTCCTGTATCCCTGGTGGTCCAGTGGACTGCTTTCTGCCCAATCACAGGCATCTGTATTACTAAAACCCTGTTCAGTATCCCTGGTGGTCCAGTGGACGGCTCTCTGCCCAATCTCGGGCATCTGTAATAAAAGAAAAACAGTCCTATATCCCTAGTGGTCCAGTGGACCGCACTTTGCCTGATCGTGGGCATCAAAAAAAAAAAGTTCTATTACCCTGGTGGTCTAGGGTGCCCCCTCCCCACCCGCCCACAGGCCCCACCACCCTCCCCGTCAGCGGCGGGAGGCAGCATCCACCCGCCTGCCGCCCGCTGCCCTTCGACTGACACCTCGGTAGACTGCATGCCCATTGGTTCACAGTGTGGGCCAATAGGCATAGCCCCTACTACAGTACACATTCCAGATATGTGAATGATCATTCACATATCTGGAATATGTAACACAATAGGGGCTGCTGCGCCTGTTGGCTCATGCTGCAAACCAATAAGCGTCAGTCTGAGTATCCAGTCAGTTAGGCGGCAGGGCAGCAGGTGTGGTGGGTGCTGCCTCTGCCATCTGACAGGGGGAGGGGTGGTGGGGCCCAGTGGGCAGGTGGGGATGGGGTACCCTAGACCACCAGGGTAATAGGATGTTTTTTTTTTTACAGATGCCCGCGATCGGCAGAGTGTAGTCCACTGGACCACCAGGTATATAGAACTGTTTTTCTTTATTACAAGATGCCCGAGATCAGGCAGAGAGCAGTCCACTGGACCACTAGGGATATTGGATGGGGTTTTATTAATACAGATGCCCGCTGATTACAGAGTGTGGTCCACTGACCACCAGGGATATTGGATGGGAAGCTTTTTTTAAACAAATGCCTGTGATCCAGTTGCAGGGGGCATCTGTCCCCGACAGCTGCTGCCTGGCAGGGTGCCAGGCGCAAGTCGTTGGGGATCGGCGCACCAGCATGCAATTGGGGCCATAATGACATGCAATTGGCCCTACGTGTGCCTTGCATAAATTATGGCTCCATTTGCATGTCAACTTTTGAATATCGTGGGTGTTTGTGCATGGCGCAATGGAACTTGCGCTAGTGCATCTCCATGCTCCACTCTGGCCACTTGCGTTGGCGCAGTGCCACTGCGTCATGCACACTGGGGGAGGTCAGGGTGTGATATTCAAAGCTGCTGAGCCATGGCGCAGCTGCTTTGAATATCACATAGTCCACACCCCTGCGCAGCAAAGTTGAGCTGTGCCCAAGCTTGCGCCACAGCTGGGCGCAGTTTGAATATCTGGCCTAAGAGACTAAAAAAAACAAGGTTTGTGTGAGAGGCTAAAGCAGCTCTGAGCAGTTCTGTCTTCCCAAACTTCACAAGGGGAGTCTCTTATACCACAAGAGACACCCATTAGAGGTTCTGTTATCTTATAATAAATCATGCTAGTTTAGTGCAATAGATTTATTAGAAGATTGGAGTATTTTGTATGTTGTTATGCTGTCCTTCCACTGGCGCTGAAGTGGAATGCTTCCTCCTATCACTCCACATGAGAGAGCACACTGTCACATGGATGAGAGGTATGAGTCGATCTGAATGCTGATTGGCTGAAATCACATAAGGTATCATAATATACAAGGCCACTGTTTCTCCATGATTCCGGAATATGGCCAGAATCACGGAATCCTGATTGGCCCACAGATTTTTAAATCTCCCGTGGCAGTTCCGAACTCACACTGCTTGGCGTGAGCATTCGTGAACTGGATTGTTTAAAAAGCTCTGTGTAGCCAGCCGCAGTCTTCTATTCGACAATCCCCAGAATAAAGCACCACAGGAGAGACCACAAGACCACGAGGACACTGAGGATGCTGCCGGAGTTCTTGAGAGATCTGCTCAGCCCTCTCTGCGGGTTACTTTGTCGTGCAGTGCAAACGGGGCACTTAACTCTTTAATTAAAATTATTTTTTGTTAAAAAATGAGCATCATAAACAAAACTAGAATCCACCGAGCATCGGGCAAGAAAGCAAAACCAGAATCCACCCACCCTAACTTGTCTGGCGGACTTCATGGACACTTCAGGTAAATAGTCGAAGGTAGAGAAGCAGCACACTACGGGGACTTCCTACGGGGTAGCAAACCTCCAAAGTTACTGCAAGAAAGAAAAGTACAAGCACACCAGTGGTTTTAAGCTAAATTATCATATTTATTTGTGCCAGAATATCACGGCCAGGATCTCTGCACTTCGGCTAACTAGCCTTTATGCCTGACCCCATATGTTGCCTGCCCCCCCCCATAATATTTACCCTTAATATTCTTTCTTCTTTCCAGTTATTCTGTGTCTCCCTGTGCATAGAAAGGGATGTGCAGCTCTGGCAAAGTACACTACATTGGAGAGAGTCAAAAAGCAAAGGGGTGTGTGTGGGGGGGAGGGTGCATTTGCAGCAAGCCAATAAAGCTGAAATCAAACTTTGAGAGGCACCTTAGTCTTCTGTGTGGCACATCACTGGAGAGGTGCAGATCCCTGAGGTTGCTGTGGGCCATGAAGGGCAAAGGGGCATCACACGCTAACACCAGCATGGTGGGGATGTTGGGTCATGTGAAAAGTTGTGACTGTGGGTGCCACTGTGCTGTTTTTAATGAGAGATCTAGCTTTTGTTTCCTCATTTACCTCATTTAGCTGAGAGGAAAATAAAGCACCCTGCCACACTGACCCTGTTGCTTTTTAAGCCTGCTGTACTTTTACTGAGATACTGCACTTTAAACCTACCTGGGTCACTGGAGGGCCAGCTGGGGGAGAAGGTGTCTGACTGCTTGCCTTCCCCAGGAGGAAGGAGGGGATGTGGTCTAGTGCCTGCTGACTCCTGGGGATATAGCAGTGTGCTGACCGACTTGGGGGGGCGTGGTGGACATTGGCATTTGGCGTCATGGTGTGCCACACCCCGACCCCGGAGACCACCTCAGCAGCACCTGAGGGGCCAAGACATTGCACTGGATGGCCCCCGCTGGAACCTTTCTCCTTGGTGGAGAACCCATCTGGTGAAGGGTTACACTAGATTACCCAGAGGGTATCTGCCATCTGGAGTGGCGAACAGTGGCAGAGGGCGGGGACACGAGAGCAGTTGGGAGAGACCATAGCTGGTCCGAAGGATAGGCCAAGCGATAAGGAGAAATGGGAGTTGACAAAAAAAGGGGTGTGCAGCATGGTTAAAAAGATAAAAGGGTTAAAAAGCAAATGGGGCCGTGTGTGTGGCAGGAGCCGGGGGGCAGAGTAACTTTCCTTTTTTTTTAACTTTACTCCTTAGCTGCCTCCTTTCTTTGGGACCTCAAATGTGCCCTGGCAATGGAAGGTCAGGGTTGCATACAGAGATGAGTGCCCTGCTCTTCTCAATTATTTAGCCCTCTGTATTATCCCCCTGGCCTGGGCGGAGGTCTATCCTTCCCTCCTACCTTCAGGGAGAGTGTGCACTTTGTTGCTGCTTCCCCAGCTCCTTCCTTCCACAATCACTAGCCTTGATAGCCGGTAGATGGACAACTTGGATAGCTAATATAACATGCAGTATGAGATTAAATGTTCTTGTTTTCTGCTGATGTGACTGAAATCTGCATAAAAACATGACAAAACACTGACAGACAAATTTATTGCTTAAAATGAGTGAATAATATAAAGTTTTGGATTACCGGAAAAATCCTGGAAATTGGATTCCCAAACACCGGTAAAATCCCAGAATCCAGGATGGTCAAAACGGAATTTGCTTTTTCCAAGCACCGAAAAACAGTGGCCTTGATAATATGCAATGACATCAGTCAAACCAAGAGCTCTGATCAAAGGCTGTGACCTGTACATAACCTCAGGAGCACAGTGGAACAGGTGACTACCAGAGGTTTTAAAACTTCCCTATTAATTAAAAAAATACAATGAATCTCTGAAAGGCTAATCCCTAGCCAGGACATTAGCCACTGGAGATTGTGGGATGCTGATGAATGACTTTTACAGCTGGGCACTCTAGACGGAGGGGGTGGCAGAATTAACCAGGATTAAAATAAAATCAAATGAGTAAAAAAAAAAAAAACAATTTTGCAGTAGAAGTGAAAATGTTGGGGATTCCACAAAATAGATGTGCAGCTACCAACAGTACATGCGCATTCCTGATTTAAAGTTTGTCCTGTCAAGCAAAATGTTCAGATAGAGAGAATGAGTAGTTTGAATGGATTAACCATGGTGAAGTATGCAAGTTACATGTGAATTAATGTAAGTGTAATCATCTTACCCCAATCTTTTGAGGTGACTTTAGAGGTTCCTTCTTTACAAGTCTAATATAGAAAGCTGCAGGGAGGATGAAGATCAGCATAGTTGCAGCCGATGCACCTATAGAAGATAAAAAAACAGAGTTAATGGTTTCCCTCCAGTTTACTACTAAATTGCAGTACTAAGTATTTATTAACACATATTTTATTTATTGTAGTCATTCGTTTACCATGTAAGTATACTGGGCCAAGGTTTTTTCCAGAAACAACCATGGCCACAGTGTCGAGCAACACAGAATGACAGATGACAAAAATACTCACTGTGGGTGTATGTTTAAAAGTACGTATTGCACATGCAAATTAACAAGGGCAAGTGCAACAGTCCCAGAAATGACTCTGAGCTAACAGTCTGAATATTGTTCTGTAGCTACCTATAAATCCAAAGATGTCTCTTATGGTGGGTACAAAAATGACAAGTAGGTTGTTAAAGATAAGGAGTCCTACTGCGATTAGGATATGCCTTATCCAGTTGAAATCCCTCCCTGGAAACAACATTGTTGTAATTGAGGAACGTATATGAAGCGTAGAAAAAAAAACAGCATTTTAGCCAAACAATCTCTTTTCTGCACCTTAGATTCTGCCCTGCCTGCATTGTACAGTCTACATTATAGCACATGCTACCATTTCAGCATAGGTACATGGACATGCTATTAGTGAACATGAGACAATATTCAAGCTGAAAAATTATAACTAAATTAGAGATAAGTAAATCCAAAGATATTTTGAAGATGGCTTTGCCAACCACCTCTCCCCCCAACCTGGGTTTGGACTGACATTTTGTCAAACAATTCTTCTGTTCCCTGGTTATGTAAGCAATAAGACACAACAGGGTGTGCGCTAGACACTTCCTGTGCACGGCCAGGGGTATAGTACAGCCTTGTGCATTCAGCTCCTGGCCATGTACTAGAAGTGCCTAGCAAACACCCCATGGAGTGTCTTATTGTACTTTTGAAATGGGCATGTAAATTGTACATGCATGTCAAAGTTAAAATTATTAGGATTAAGTAATATTAAAGTTAAATCTTTGTCTTTATTTTACATAAAATAGTTCCTCCGGCTGCATGACTTAGGTGAGTTTTTGTTTTTGAAGAAAGGACTTTTGTCCAACCTTAGCCATCATAATTCTAGTGTTCTTTGCAAGTGGTTGTAGTGGCTTTCCCCCACCACAACACACATACACACACAGATTATTTGTATTATTATTATTTCTTGTTTCATTTTTTTTTCTTTTGAATTGGAGTGACTTGTGTGTTCCTGACCGAGGGTGCTGACCGATGCAGAGGACTGAGAATGAGGAGATCAGTGGCTGGAAAGAAAGTGTAAAGATAATTCTGGATGCTGGTATTTGTCATTTGTTTTTGTGGAACCTGTCTCAGAAGTAGGGAGTTAACAGCTCGGCTTGTGTTTGGCAGCCAGGAGAGGATAGATGAGGGACAGCAGGAGCAAGCAGGTGGTGTGTAAAAGGAGAGGCAACTGAGTAAGAAAGGCGTCACTAGGTAACCGACACCGATTTAAAAAGTTACAGTGATGCCAGTTTTATTGTTTTGAGCTGCCAATATCTTTGGAGGGCAGCATATGAGGACTAGTGGGAAGTTGTGTTAAGCAAATGGATGATGAAAAGTAAAGAGCTAAGGAGGGAACCAGCGAGCAGCGGCACTGGCAGGCAGGGCATTCAGCAACAGAGGGAGTGAACGGGTGGGTGAAATCTAGTAGCATGGATTTCTTTCCTATGTCCTGCATCCAGCTTGCTAGCACTTCTTGTTAGCCATGTGCTAGACACTTTCAGTGCATGGCTAACAACCAATCAGGGGGCTCAAAATCCTGAGCCCATTTCATAAGCTTTTTTATGCAATGGGGTGAAGACAAAAAATATGAATAGACAGTTATCTTGGTTAATAAAACAGCTGTGAACAAAACACATTTTTATCTTGCTAACAGATATGTCCCAGTTAAGATAACAAGTGGGCTGCATTAGCAGGGTGGTCCGGTTTTACAACCCTAATTATGCTGGACTCCCATTTTCTTTATGGGAGGGTCATGGAGGATGTCTCACTTTCTCATAACACCCCTCCTTGGTCAATGACAATGATTTTTTTTAATTCTTTTTAATTAGGTTTTTATCCTCTTCTAGTCTGGGTGAGGCAATAATCAATATGCTCTAAGAGGGATGTGGGTTCCTATGGTTTTCTACACCCCTGTCTCTAGACAAATGCTTATGCACAACCCAGATTGGTGGAAGCACCATTTTTAAAGCTATAATAACCTGTTTTATTTGTTGTGCTCCATCCCACCACTGGGGGATACTCTACTACTTGCAGTTCGGGCATTTGATCTTTTACCTCCTCTTTCTCTCACTCAATGATTAGAGACACCTAACGATTGTAGAGAAACATATAGAAACATAGAAGTTGATGGCAGATAAGGACTGCAAGGCCCACCCAGTCTGCCCATTTCTTTTTCTACCTTATAAATGTGCCATCGGCCTTTGCTCTGTTAATGGCCTATTTATTCATGCTCATCTGTATTGCTCCCTTATGCCTATCCCATGTCTGTTTGAAGCCCTGCACTGTATTCATATCCACCACTTCCTGAGGTAGGCCATTCCATGCATCCACCACCCTTTCTGTGAAAAAGAACTTCCTCACATTACCCCTTAATTGACCTCCCTCTAATCTCATGCCGTGTCCTCTTGTCCTGCTATTTTTCTTATATTGAAACATGTTAGACTCTTTCACCTTGTTAATGTCCTTAAGGTGTTTGAATGTTTCGATCATATCACCTCTCTCCCTCCTTTGCTCTAGGGTATACATATTGAGCTCCATTAATCTGTCCTCATATGTTTTCTGATGCAGTCCCTGCACCATTTTGGTTGCCCTTCTCTGGACTGCCTCAATTTAATGTCCTTGTGAAGATGTGGCCTCCAGTACTGCATGCAGTACTCCAGATGGGGCCAAACCAGTGTCTTGTAAAAAGGGATTATTACCTCCCTCTTCCAACTTGTGATACTCCTACTAATACACCCCAACATCCCCCTAGCCTTACCTACTGCTTTTGTATTCTGCTTCGATGATCTCAGGTCATCTCTGGTGATGGAGCCCTTTACAACTCCTCTCCTATCTCAATGTTGCATCCTCTGCATCCACATCCCCATGCCTCCAGTTCTTCATGGTGTCATGTCATTCTGGATCAGTCATCAGTACTTCTTCAATCCACTTTGGTGGATCCTGTGACAGAGTCCACTTTCAGTGTATATTATCTGTGATCTGAAACAAGGGCCTGAAGAAGTACTGCACTTGCAGTTGACCAAGATCTGACACAGTAGAGGACTGAAGGTTCTGAGTGACATTTGGTGAGGGGATCAACAGCTGGGGGGGTGTTATTCAATGGATGCCCCCAGCATCACATTTAAGTGGAATTTTGAGGAAAGTTGCTGTCTCCCACCAAGATGAATGCATAAAAGTTTAAAGGACAGGCACTGGATTTTTCACTGTAATGTCCTAAAGAACCTCCCTAGCAAAAGATGACATGAGAAATTAGGGACTTTTTCTATCAGCACTACATTTTAAAAAAAACAGGGTCCAATTACGTAATCTGGGGCCTAAATATGCATTTTAGGCAAGATCTGCACTCCATTCATCCAACCTCAACCATACTGGGGTGGTGGAGTCAGTTATGATCCAAAACAAATACTTGTCGCTATTAAAATGGAAATTAAAAAATCAGACCAAGCAGTTTGAACCCCGATTGATAATATAATGGCATAATATATTTCTTTTTTTTTCTGCCTCCCATGCTTCGCTGGCCCCCACTCCTTCAGGCTCCACAAGTTCCCCCCGGCCCCACTGCCCTTACCCAGCCCTCCTCTGGTCCTCAGATCGCAGCCGATCCCAGGGATATCCCAGCATATCCCTTCAGCTGGCAGGTCCTCCTCCGAGGGGAAGGGCACCGGGAGAGGAGGATGGCTCCAGCACACACTACTTGGGACCCAGGGATGCTGCTGAGGAAAGGAGGCCCTGGGAAGGTACTGAGTCACTCAGGGAACGGAGGGCTGTCATCCGGCCTGCAAGCAATTTTCAGTTTTTCTGTTGGGGCAGCATAGTGACGTTATGGCATATGCTGGCGTCTGCTCCTCCCAGTTAACTTTGGGCCATCGTCCTGTGATATTCTAGCCTCCGCTGGGAGCCAGCAGGTGCCGGGCCAGTCCACTCCCCCTCCCGGAGAAGGAGAACTGTCTATGGGGCTCGATCCTTACCTCCTGGCTGGCTTTCCAGTGACCCGGCCTGCTTCCGAACCCGGTCGCTGGTGTCGCAAGCGGAAATCCAACTGCTGCACTGGCAGGTTGGCATATAATATATTTCTAATTGAAACTCTTCATATGCTGGATCAAAAAATAAAACAAAGGAAATATATTACTTGTCAGCATTCTCACTAGGATCTCATGCATGCATAAAGTTAATTGCTTGAAAATCATAAAGCAGTGTACCATCACAACATGCATGGATGTATTATGTAATCAGATTTGTGAATTTGTAGTTTAAAACATGTTGTATGAGTAAACTTCTGAAAACATATTCTCGCAAGATAAGATGAAAGAAAGACTGAAAGATGAAGGCAGAAAAAAGTGTCCCTGGGCTACAGGACATTGTGTAACAGAAGAGACAGTCATTTAATTTATATGATCCACTCTGCCAAAACAGGGGACCAGACTCACAGATGCAGTGGTAGTAACTAAGTGGCCACTGTGAAAGCCCTTGTTGGCCACAGTAAATAAAATGCAGCTGATTCAGAAGGGGGCCAGAATGAAAAAGAAGAGTATGCGGGGGGGGGTCGGGGGGAGAGACTTTTGGGCAGCACTACAGTAAGCAGACAGACTAGCAAACATGGCATACCACCATACACATGGCGGTATACCATGCTGTGAATCTACGAGTCACACTCAAGGTGGTTAACAAATTCAAGCATTAACATTTTGCCAGCAAATGTGAACTGTAACTTAGTCACAAGGGGGTCTTTTTCCTCTCCCTGCACATAGAACAACCTTATGCAACTATGCTTAATGGGTAATAGCACTACTGGTTGACTGTTTAGGCTCATTCACATGGCGAGAAAGTTGAAATGCCACTGTGGTAGATGGTTACAGCCAAGTTATCTGAAATGCTGTGGAGCAGCGTTCACATGGCATAGCTCTATATCACTGCATGTGCTGCAAGAGAAGTTCTGGTGTTTTGAGGAGGGTTCCGGTGGGGGCTGCAGTCAACAATACTATAGTGGAGGGGGTCTTCAGACCTGAGTTCAGTCAAAGGTAGTTTTAGGTACATTAAGCACTGCTGAGCTTGGGCAAGTAGTTCTTTTCAAAAACCAAGGGCTGTAAGTTGAGAAAACACAGTCCCATAGTGAAGCCGTGACACGGGCAATGTATTGGATAGTACTGGATGTTCACAGAGCCAAGCAAACCAGTGCAAAACTCCTACTCCACTGCACGTTCCCAAGGAAACTGGAATCATGGGCACTCAGAATACAACTGGAAAACGGCAGAACAGTGGTGTTCACATGTGTGCTGGGGCACCGATCTGGGCACTGTGAACACCAACTCAGAATATGCAATGTGATTGAGCCTTTTGCCTCCTGCTTTACACCACCACCAAGTGTGACTGTCTATGCAACTACTAGGGAAAAAACAGCTTTCCAGAAAAAATGTTAACCAGAGAAAAGCTATATCACTGCAGAAGAGATAATGTAAAAGGTTTTTTTTTTTTTTTTTATTTCCTTGATGTCTGTAAAATTATGGCATATGCTTCCTATCCAAAATTTTGTTACTCTGTATTATGGGTTACACCACTACAGCTGCTGCACCTTCCCCTCTCAGTGAAATTATGTAGGTAAAAGGTCATCAGTGAATGAAGAGCTAGCTTGAGAACATAATACTACCCTGTCAAGCAACTGCCTGCAGAACTATCTGAGATGCAGGCATAATAGCTGTCATAAAAGAAAAAAATGTGCTTACACATGTTTTTGCTGGGTCTAGTCTGACAGGAGAAAACGAGCATTTCAAAGAAGATTTATTAATGTGGCAAGGCGTGGTACTGGTAATGGAACAATTTAGAAAATTTGTGAAAATAAACTGAAAATGCATTAATGTTGTTCATCAGCCTTAAAAGGTTGCTCTCATGTTAGAATCAGCATTTTTGCATTGTAAATGAAACAGATAAATTAGAAATTGAAACAATCGATCCTATAAAACAGCTGTGAACAAAATGCATTTGTATCTTGCTAACAGATGTGTCCCAGTTAAGATAACAAGTGGACTGCATTAGCAGGCTGGCCCGTTTTACAACCCTAATTATGCTGGACTCCCATTTTCTTTATGGGAGGGTCATGGATAATGTCTCATTTTCTCATAACACCCCTCTTTGGTCAATGACAATGATTTTTTTAAATTCTTTTTTAATTAGGTTTTATCCTCTTTTAGTCTTGGTGAGGCAATGATCATATGCTCTAAGAGGGATGGAGTTCCTATGGTTTTCTACAACTCTGTCTCCAGACGCACGCTTATGCATGACCCTGATTGGTGAAAGCACCATTTTAAAGCTACTAGGGTTACCACCTGTCCTGATTTGGGCAGCTGTGTCTTGCAAAAAAAAAAACATGAAAAGTACTAAATGTTCTGATTTTATAGTAAAAAAAATATTTTCTAACTTTCCACTAAATGTTGCAGACAACTACAATACCTTAATTAAAACACCTTAAAATTATAAGAAACAATAGAAGCAACTAGGAAACTACTGCATTTAGCCTTAATTCTGATTATATAGAGAAAACAAGTCTGTTGCATCGATCGAAGTTACGTACTGTCTTGCAAAAAATCATGTTTCAGTAAGAAATGTCCCACTTTGGGCTTCTTAAAAGGTGGTAACCCTAAAAGCTACTATACCCTATTTTATTTATTGTGCTCCTTCACTGGGAATATTGTACTACTTGCAGTTGGAGCATTTGATCTTTTACCTATTCTTTCCCTCACTCAAGGATTAGAGACACCTAACAGTTGTGATGCCCTTTACAACTCCTCTCCTAGCTAGATGTGGCATCCTCTGCATTCCCCTCCCCATGCCTTCAGTTCTTCACTGTGTCATGTCATTCTGGATCAGTCTTCATTACTGCTTCAACCCACACTGGTGGGTCCCGTGTAGAGATGCAGCAAAGTTTGAATGCGCTAGTGAAGTATGGGCAAAGTAGCCCACTCCACATTCATGTGGGACTGGATCAAGTCCCCATTAAAATGAGCTACTACGCTTTCTGTGACTTCACATGCAATTAGACAAAGCGAAGTCATTAGAAACAAACTGCCAGAGCCCACTGATAAGTGATCACACGGCTAACTATCTCTGCAGGTCACATGATTCAGGGGCAGTTCAAGACACTGGCAGAAAATCAGTGTTTTACTTTCACTTTCCGTAGTAAGCATTTGCAGTCCAGGCAGTTCTGCAGTGTGCAGTCTGACTCTGTTCTGTGTGTTTTGGAGCTCAAAAAAGTGATAGTTCTTTTTTGTGTGTTAAATCTTTGTGTATTTAGTTGTTGTAGTCTTTCAGGAAAGTTTTATTTGCTTAGGAAGGCTTGTTTTTGTTAAAAAGTTTTTTTGTGTACTTATTTTAGGTACAGTACTTTATTTTACTTGTACTTGTGTTTTTTGTTTATTTACTTTCTTGATGATGCATGGACATGTTGGGCCAAGTGGTGGCCATCATGGGCCATGAATGCGGGGTGGCCACCCAGTTAGATTAAATTGGCAGACTTTGGGGACCCACCTGCAACCACAGTGAGCCTGGCAGCTGTGGTTGTCATCTAGGAGCAGCAGGAGCAGGAGGAGTAGGTGGAGCAGTTGGCCCTTGCAGGATCAGCTGCAGTAAGATCAGCAGGAACCGCAGCAGGTTGTCGGCCCTCAGACACCAGCAGCACAGCAGCACAGCAGCAGGTGTGTCCTGGTGTCCCCCCACCACCTGTACCGGGCCCTGCCCACAGCTCTCCTGTGTGGGACTTGTTTTTCCCTCCCTGATGACTCCAGCATGGTGTGTTACAATCTTTGTAATGTGGTGGTCTGCCAGGGCCCAAGGCAGCCCCTGGGCATGGGTGGTTAGCATACCCATCTGGCTGTTCACCACTGTGCCCAATGGAAGAAAAGCTGCAGGAGGTAGCAGCCCTCCTGCAACTGTGATGGCCAACCAGCTAGTCTGCCTGTGCGTCACTGTAGTAGATGGGAAATGGCATCAGGTGAGGTGGTGGCAGGACTTAGAGCTGCCCATGATGAAGAGAGGTTGCATCAGCCAGGTACACAGGGGACCTTGCTGAACTGTTGCCAGCTACAGGGGCAGATAATGTTGGTGGAGGCAGCAATACAGCGGCTGATATGTGTTGAGGGCAGAATGATGAAATACTGTGATTACTGCATAGTAGTAGTGGTGGTGATTAGCAGCAACTGACCCCACAGGCCCATTAAGAAAGTTATATTGATTTCCAAATCTCCCCTAATAAACGTATCCCTCCATTTTTTAATTGTTTTTTTCTTAATTAATATTTTTCTTTCCAGTATGCTATTTATGTTCAGGTAATGTTTTGTTTGTAATTTTTTGTAATTGTTACTTAATTTATTTGGAATTGTTCTTTTTGTTACATGAGTGATGGTTGGCATCAGCAAAATGGTGGATGCTGCATGCTTTCATTCAGGTGAAACTGTCATGCCGTCATGAACCCTGCAATAAAGGTATCTTGAAGATAGCTTTTGGTGGCACAATTTCAACTGCAATGAAAGCACACAGTGTCTGCAGATTGGCAACCATGACTTATTACATAAAATAAAATAAAGATGATGATGATTGATGAGGACAGTAGAAGTTAAGAACAAAACAGTTTGTATTACAGAATTGTTTAATGGTGGGTGGGGAACATTTGGGAGAGGTGGGATGGTGAATTGGATTTACCAGTATTAGGACAAGAAAGATCAAAACGCCAGTATTAACAACGTCCCCCAAAAAAAATGATCTCTGCTTTTATTTATTTTCTAAGCCATATTTTTTCTTACTTATAACCTTTATGTTCAGTTAATGTTTTCTTAGCAATGCTAATTTTGTTAACAGCCTCATACTGGTAAATCACATTCCTCACCTCCCCCCAATGCCCCCCACACCATTATGCTTTCAGCAACAGAAATTGTTTTGTTCTTAGTTTCATTTTATGTAATAAGTCATATTGCTGCTCACTTTGTGGACACTGTGCTTTCCTTTAATCAAACATTGTGTCTCCAAAATGCTGTCTTCAAGACACTTTTATTGCAGCGTGCATAGTGGCACCAGAGTTTCACCTGTAATGAAAGCATGCAGCATCTGCTATTTGGTTGACCATCAGTCATGTAAGAAATAAAGTAAATGAAATAACAACAACTACAAAAATACTTGTTAATTTTCTGAACATTTACTTAAAAGGAAACTAATATGCAGGACTACATTTATCAATATTGTTAGCAATGGAAATCTACTTTACAAAGCTACTGACTGAACCTGTAGCACTTTTTTTGTTGGCATCATGTTCTGTCATTTGTAGGAGTGTAATCTAGTGGCTAAAGCAGAAGTAAGAAACCCACAACTGGGTTATAAATAACTCTGGCCCTAAAAGTGTTATGGATTCAGTCAAAATAGCTTATGCAAAGCAGGTTTCCATTGGTAAGAACAAGATTGATAAATGTAGGCCTACAGGTTACTTTCCCTTTAAAGCACCAGCACAATTGTCACAAACAATACCATTACCACACCTACCATCCCCCCACAAATGTGTTATCTTTTGTGCTTCTGTCCCGCTGTTTTAATGTCATGACGAAAAGCCCAGATTAAACATGAAATGCCAGAAATGCTATGCACAGTGTTGTGTTCCCAGAGAAAAAAAGCTTCTTAAGTCAAATACATTTGCTGCACACCTGACAAGGCAGTGTAAAGCACATGTAAAAGCTACCAGAGAACTTAAGACATATATTAATTGGATTACGATTTTCTGCCACCCCAGTGCTTGCTAAGTGACATCACTGCCTAAGTTATGACACCACCTACTGCTACTGTTGATATAACTGAATGAAAAGTCCAGATGAAGATTAACATGCCAGAAATGTGTCTCTATGTCCCAAGTGGGAGCACTGCCTTTGTTGAAGCCAGCTGCATCATCAGTACATGCTGCCCTTTGTGTGTGCCTAGCTTTCATACCACAATGGTAAGTTATTGGGCATGCCACTATAATTTTTTTCACAGACATAGCCTATATTATCTTGTTCTGTGTTGTAAGCAGTCTGTCATATTGTTTCTTTTCAGGAATCACACTTTACTGTGGTGAGGCATGATGATGATTAAATCACATAAACATGCAAGCAACACATATGTTACGACTAGAGCCTGACAAGTAATGTGGTAATGTCAAATTCAAATGTTCTTTTTTTTGGTGGGGGGCTGTGGTACACTGAAAGATAATCATTTATAATTATTTTTTTCAGGTCATGGGATGTAGGCACAGCATCAGTGGTCCACCACAACAAGTTTGCATGTCTGCTGCTGAGTTTGGCTGCATGGAAACTGTCAACCCATTAAAGGTAAGTGTTTTTTTTTTTTTTGGGGGATTATTTTATAAAAGTAAAACAAAATGGTTCATTAATGTTTTGGTCATCTTTTGGTGACTGGATCAAAAAAACAACAAAGAAATATATTACTTGCCAGCATTCTCACTAGGATCTCAAGCATGCATAAAGTTAATTGCTTGAAAATCATAAAGCAGTGTACCATCACAACATGCAAAGATGTATTATGTAATCAGATTTGTGAATTTGTAGTTTAAAACATGTTGTATGAGTAAACTTCGAAAACATATTCTTGCAAGATAAGATGAAAGGAAGACTGAAAGAGGATGGCATAAAAACTGTTCCTGGACTACAGGGACATTGTGTAACAGAAGATGCAGTCATTTAATTTATATGATCCACTCTGTCAAAACATGGGACCAGATTCACAGATGCAGTGGTAGTGACTAAGTGGCCACTATGAAACCCTTGTTGGCCACAGTGAATAAAATGCAGCTGACTCAGAAGGGGCCAGAAGGAAAAAGAGCATTGGGAGGACTTTTGGGCAGCATTGCACTGGATAGAACAGACTCATGAACATGGCGTAACACCATATACATGGCACTATACCATGTTGTGAATTTGTGAGTCACACTCAAGGCGGTTAGCAAATTCAAACATTAACATTTTGCCAGCAAATTTGAAATGAAACTTCGTCACAAGGGGGGTCTTTTTCCTCTCCCTGCACATAAAACAACCTTATGCAACCATCCTTAATGGGTGTCAGCCCCACAGGCTGACTGTTTGCCTCCTGCTTTACACCACCACCACTTGGGACTGTCAATGCAACTATTAGAGAAAACAGCTTGTTAGAAAAAAATATTTACCAGAGAAAGCTGTGTCACTGCAGAAGAGGTAATATAACTATTTTTTATTTCCTCTATGTCTGTAAAATTACAGCATATGCTTCCTATCCAAAATTTTGTTACTCTGTATTTTGGGTTATGCCACAACACTGCTGCTGTGTCTTCCTCCTCTCAATGAAATTATGTAGTAAAAGGACACCACTGAATGAAGAGCTTGCTTGAGAACATAATACTACCCTGTCAAGCAACTGCCTGCAGAAACTATCTGGGATACAGGCATAATAGTTGTCGCAAAAGCAAAAATATGTGCTTACAAATTTTTGTGCTGGGTATAGTCTAACAAGAGAAAACAGAACATTTCAAAGAAGATTTATTGACATGGCAAAGTGTGGTACTGATAATGGAACAGTTTAGAAACATTTTGAAAATAACCTGAAAATGCATTACTTTTGTTCATTAGCCTCAAAGGAGTAGTCCATCCAAAACTTGCAGAAAACATATGTTGTGCAGAGTGTTTTGATTTGTATGTTAAGTTGTTATGTGTCCTTCCCTCTGTCTGCTATTAAGATTTTTTTGTAAATTAGCCTGCTAGCGTTAGGGTAGTTTTATGACCCCTGGAGATCTCCATCTGAGACAGCTTAATTGTATTCCTTTGTCCTACAGTGCACCTTGTTTCATGTGACAGTGATGTAGCAGAGACCATAAATCCAGCAGAAGGCACTGCTTTACAATCAGTTCACAACAGTAGAGATGGCTATTTTTTAAAATCTATAGAATTTGGCTCAGTGACTACCCTCATCGTAAAGGTCTTATTGTCTTGAAGAACTTTGCTGCTGGTAATTTTTGTGCAGCTTGTAAAAGCTTCCAAGATATTTAGCTTGTTTGGCATGTGTGTGCTGAATGTTGGGTCTCTGCTACATCATTGTCACATGAGACAAGATGCACTGTGGGAACAAAGAATACGATTAAGCTGTCTCAGATGAAGATCCCCAGGGGTTGTAAAACTATCATAAAGCTAGCTGGCTAATTTAGGAAAAACTCTAATAGAAGTCAGAGGAAGAAACACTAGAACATCACATACAAATTAAAACACTCTGCACAACATATATTTTGCACGTTTTTAGTGGACTACCCTTTAAATGGTTGCTGTCAAGTTAAATCAGTATTTTTGTAATGTATGAATCGAATCAAAATTTATTTATAAAAGCACAATTCAGCATCTATCATAAATAAAATAAATCACACATAAAAACTGTTAATAACAAGCACCTTGAATTAGAAATTGAAACAAAAGATACTGTAGACTTTCTGGGCTAAAATCTCAGCTACTATTTCATCAGCTTCAAAATCACCCCTCAGTGCACCAATCCTTGGAACTGTAAATCTGAGATCATTAGAATTATACCATGTAGAAGAGGACCCCACCCCACTGAATGAAACCTTGGAAACTAATGAGGCATTCTAGCTGTTATTGTGTGCAACTAGGTTTGCAGGCAGTAACAGGGCACATTATCAGCTCACACTGGTGTGCACATGGGTCAGTGCCATGCACAGTCATGCATAATGCCATGCAGCAGTGTCCACTGTTCCTCCATACTATATCTTTGGCCCTCCTTCTGGGCCAATGGCAATATTCATATGTTGGTCCCATACATGACATCCTTGATAGTCCAGTTGATGTCCAACCCAAACCCTGCCCATAAACAGTCCATGACAGTCTAGTAAATCCTGCCTCCTGTGCCTCATTACGCCACTTGTGTGCTCTGACAATAGTGATCCCATGCTGATCGCAGTCCATTGGTGTCAGTGCAAAGTGGGGGCAGCTGTTTGATGCCAAAACTGCCTAGCAAAAATCTTCCTAGGCAGCAGGGGCAGCAGGCATTGCAAAAAAGCTGTGCTGACTACTCCAGAAGAAATTGATTATGCGTATGGAGCAGCATGCCATCTACATGCCAACCCCTCTCCTTTCTGCACACTTGCCCACTGTTATGTCTACTGGTGCAGATGGGATGTCTGACCACCGTCTGAGCATGGGAGGGCAGGAGCTTACAATCAAGGGACTTGTGCTAAATAGTGCCACACTGATTTGTCTTAGTCCCCTGTGACTGAGAGCTGTGACCACTATTTTTACCTTACAGTGACTGTAACCTTTTTATTTAGATGGACATGATGCACTGACCCCAAATACAACAATGATTAGCTATTGCTTGGTGCCTATGTGGAGAATTAAACCTCAGCTTTTAACTTGTATTGATTCTGATAACATCTGTTTGACTAAGGTTAATTCATCTTAAAAGTATGCAAGTTGTGATAAAACAACATTTTAGCATTTCACACGGAGAAGTTGTAAGATAGCACACTTCTCATTTTTTAGCTAGAGTCATCTTCATGATAACATTGTAAATCTCCACTGAGAAGTACTAAATTAATAGTATATCACCAGCACTGTTGAATTTGACAGGTCCCAAAACAAGTTCAGCCTGTCCATGTAAGATTGTTTGCACTGATGTAAGTAACATTCTGTCTAGGTGTTGCATTATACTTTTGAAGTGTAAGCATTTTTTAGGTATAAATATTACACATTTACTTCTACTGATTACCAGCAATCACATGCTCCATTCCTGCTCTATTTCTCAAAAATAAAACAAATATTCGACATAAATACAATGCAGGGCATTTCAAATAGTCTGAAAAGCAAGTTACATCACTACAAGTTAAGTGTCATACTTTATGATATTCTGTATAAGTAAATGCAAATTTTGAGGAATTGATGACGATCACATGAAATTGATAACAGCACTTCCTAACATAAGAGAAAATGTTGGGGTGAATTGTTCTTAAATGGTTATTTAAAACACATTTTGGATAATAAAAAATAAAGATCCCATAAGTTACCAAATAATATTCTTAACTGTGTACAATATATGCTATATGGATTTGACTGTAACCCTATAGAATAGAAAGTGAAAAGGAACTGCTCGAAACACAATGGTTACTATAAAATGTGGACATACAGGATTAACAGATGTATTTTTTGAGCTGTCACATGTCCTAATTATTAGAACATGGGTCTTCCATGTGGATAATCTGACCCTCAAGATCCTGCTGCAGTCATTCTGGACACTATACATGAAGTGGGCGGGGGTACGCAGACAAGTCATGTACCCTGCCTGCCCCCTGTGCCCCATGGACAGCTGCGCCCATACCAGCATGCACAAGTACTGGCCACCTGTCTGTGGCACCTCCTCTAGTGCACAGGACTCTGCAGGGTAGCTGAAGGCAGAGTCACAGACCCGGATGGCCCTTTAATGGAATGCCCATCCTGGGCCCAGTAGTTGATCCCTTGCAGTGCAATGCATGTGTGCAGGTTGTGCATGCTGCCTAGTCACCTGGACCTGCACAACATGGCCTCTATAGCCGATCAGTTCACTGGCCCAGCCTTGGTGGACAGCACCCTCCCAATGCACTGCAGGACCCTGGCATTGGGACCCACCTCTGGCTCACATGTCCACAACAGCAGTTGTGCCCCAACACCATTGTGGACCCCATACCCCCAAGCCCCCACAGGGGGCATGTGCCATGGCCCATCTCCCCCACCCGCAACATCCTGGTGCTGCCGCAAAGAAGGTGTTATGGACAATCACCCATACCACTGCCCCTGCCCTCACTGGCTGCCTAGTGGGCAGTAGTAGCATGAAGAGCATTGTCCAGGTCCCCTGGTGTCTGGAGGATGGGGACTGTGGGTGTGTGTGCAGAGTGTTATGGCAGGGTCTACCCTGGCTTACCCAGCACCACCCTCTGCACCCATGTGGCCAGCACTGTGCGGTTCAGTGAATACCGCGTAGCACTGGCATGCCCCTGGAACACCGCCAGAGTGGGTGAACTCCATGGATGTGGGGGATCGGGTGCAGTGGGTCTGTGCACCCCCCTTATGCATACTACATGGAGGGCACAATAGGTGTGAACTGGCTATGAGCTCCATAAATGCACATGTAGCCACTCTTCTCCACTCCAATCGTGCATAGGACCCATAATGCAGAGTCTCTCCAATTCTGCTATGACTTTCCTCATGCAGTGTAAAGAACTGCACACAGTAGTGTGGCAGAATGTATAACCTTTCAGGCTCCACAAGGGGAGCTCAGCTGTGCCACTGACTCCCTGTGACAACATTCTTCCATATCATCGGGAGTTGTGTGGATGGATAATTGAGGCTCAGCTGCTTAAAGCAGGAAGGAAAGGGAAGAACCACTGCAACATTTCCAGTTCATATTTGCAAACATAGAAACATAGACTTTGATGGCAGATAAGGACCACTGGCCCACCTAGTCTGCTCATTTCCCTACCTACAGGATAAGCTGCAGATCCTTGTTCACCAACAGCCTGTTTCCTCCTACCCCCCCCACAAGAATTGCCTTATGTCTGTCCCATCCATTCTTGAATTCTCTCACAGTTTTAGACCCCACAACCTCCTCAGGAAGGCTTTTCCATGTATCCACCACTCTCTCTGTGAAAAAATACTTCCTCACATTGCCCCTGAGTCATTCTCCCTCTATTTTAAAATTGTGTCCCCTTGTTCTTGCATATCTCTTTTTCTGAAAGATGCTACCCTCTTGGACTTTGTTGATTCCGCTGAAGTACTTAAAAGTTTCTATCATGTCCCTCCCTCTCCCTCTTTCCTCAAGGGTATACATATTAAGCTCCTTTAGTCTCTCTTCATATGGCTTCTCTTGCAGACCCTGCACCATTTTAGTTGCCCTCCTGTGGACTGCCTCCATCCTGTCTATGTCCTTGTGGAGATGGGGTCTCCAGAACTGTATGCAGTACTCCAGATGGGGTCCCACTAACTGTCTGTACAGAGGGATAACAACTTCCTGTTTTCTTCTGGTGATACCTCTCCCTATATATCCCAGTATCTCCCCCCCACTGCCTTCTCACATTGTTTGCTAACCTTAAGGTCATCTGATATGATTACCTCCAGGTCTCTTTCCATTTCTGTTGTTACTATCTCTCTCCCCCATTGTGTAATCTTCCCTGGGTTTTGTTTCCCAGGTGCATTATTTGCACTTCTTTGCATTGAATCCAAGCTGCCATACTTCTGACCATTAGTCCAACCCTGCAAGTCCCTTCTCATCCTTTCCACCTCCTTGTGTATCAACCCTGTTGCAGATCTTTGTGTCATCTGCAAAGAAGCATACTTTCCTTCCAGTCCTCTGCAATGTCACTTATAAAGGCATTAAAAAGGACTGGACCCAGTACTGAACCCTGGTGACCCCTCTTTCTTCAGAGTGGACTCCATTTACAATTACCTTCTGTGTCCTGTTGTTAAACCAATGTTTTACCCAGGCTACCATCCTGGGACCCACTCACAGGCTAGTTAATTTGACTATTAATCTTTTTTGTTGGACTGTGTCAAATACCTTGCTAAAGTCTAGGTAAGCCATGCTCGCAGCCCCTCCCTTGTCTACTACTTTGGTCACCAAGTCAAAGAAATCCACTATGACCTTCTTGCTATGAACCCATGCTGCCTTGGGTCCTGTGCCCCACTAGCCTCTAGGTACTCAACAATTATTTCCTTCAGAAGTGATTCCATCACTTTTCCTACCACAGAGGTCAAACTGATGGGTCTGTAACTTCCTGCCTCTGTGTTGCTCCACTTTTGTGAGGGAATCACATCTGCCTTCTAGTCCTCAGGTACCACCATCATTCCATGATTTGTTAAAAGGGTAGCTAGTGGTGTCACTAGTTCTCCCTTTATTCTTTTAAATTCTGGGGTCAATTCCGTCAGGCTCCATTGCTTTGTCCACCTTCAGTTTTAGGAGTTCTTTCAGAACCCTTTCTTCTGTGAAAGGACTGAGATTGACCCCCATCCAAAGTGCTTCTGGTAATTAGATTAAGCACCCACCTCTTTTGTGAATACTGAGCAGAAGTATCGTTCAGTATCCTGCTTTTCACTGCCCTCTCTGCCCACCCACCATCCATTCTGTTCAGCCTCACTATCCCTCCCTTGTCTTTCTCGCTCCCTGATGTACCTATAAAGGTTTTATCCCCTTCTTAACTGAGTTGGCTATCTTTTCCTCAGTTTGGGCCTTTGCTATTCTGACTTCCCTCCCTGCTTTCTTCTGTCTTAAATCCATAACTGGTAAGTTCTCTGTCCTGCTCCTTCTGTGTTTCTTTATACAGTACTTCCTAAATGCTATCTTTTTCTCCTTAACCTTCCCTGCCACCACTTTTGAGAACCATAGTGGCTTCTTCTTTCATTTTGATTTGTTTATTTGCTTCACACAAAGGCTTGTTGCCTCTGTGATGGCAGTTTTGATGTTTTCCCATTGTTGCTCCACCCCAGCTTCTATCCTGTTTGCTAGTGCTTTTCTAGGGCACTCTCCCATTAGCCAAAGTCAGTCCTCCTGAAGTTCAGTACCCACACTTTTGTATGGCTTGACTCTGTAGCTGAGTTTATCATGAACCACACTGTTTGGTGGTAACTTGTTCCCAGATGGCTACCCACTTCTAGATCTGATATCCTCTTGTTGTCCCTATTTGAGAGTATGAGGTCTAAGATTGCTCCCTCAAGTGGGTTCCAAAACTAACTGTCTGAGACATGCCTCCTGTAGGGCATAAGAATGGCCCTGCTCTTTGATGTGGCTATTCACTTTCTGGATGAAACATAGAATTTGATGACAGACAAGCTCTGCTTGGCCCATCAATCTGCTCATTTCTCCCTGCCTACACTATTACCACAGACCGTGCCTGATCTGTGGCTCTCCCCCCACCATTTCCACCGTGATTCCCTTATGCTATCATCATTCACTGGAAGGCTTTTCCGGAATTCACCACTCTTTCTGTGAGTATTGAACCACACCATATGGTGATCACTAGTCCCAAGTGCCCTACCACCCTGATGTCTGCAACACCCGTCCCTGGTACCAGGTCCAGTTTGCCCCATCATGAGTTCGTTCACTGATTAGTTGCCTGAGGAACACCTCTAGCAGAAAGTCCAGAATGTCCCTGCTTCTAGGGCTTCAATCTACATCTGACAGTTTGAAGTCACCACCAGCAGCTCCTCCCCCTTTTCATCCATCTTGCCAGTGGCTTCCACCAGTACCTTATCCAATTCCTTCCTCTGTGCCGGAGGTCTATAGATCACTCCAATGCAAATAGTGGCTCCATTCCCCCCTGCCTCCAGGGTGACCCACAGTACCTCTGCCTCCCTCTGTATTCCACGTATCTCTGTTATGCTTTCCTTCAAATAAAGCACCACACCCCCTCATTTCCTTCTCACCTGTTCCTTCCTAAACAGAGTATGGCTTGTTATGGCCAAATCCCAGTCATGGCTTTGAGTGCACCATGACTCGTGTAACTCACAACATCCTGGGTCTCTTGTTTTTTGTTTCGTTCTCCTTTGTCTAAAACCAGCTCTATATGTAGTTCCCTATGTAGTAATCGTAGGTACCTCAACCAGTGATAGCATTGGCTATATTCAGTTAGTGACTCTCAGCATGGATACTACTGCTTCCATTAGCTGCTACATTAATGAAAAGGAGTTGTTTTCAATGCACTCAGTTTACATCACTACTGTAGCCATGGAAGTATAGTAACTGCAAGTATCAGAAGTTACTGCCTGATTACAATTGATGGTGTCATTATTGGTTGGACCACCTATAATACTGTAATAAGAGAGTTACAAACTAGGGATATAGTGAATTGACTAATTCTGTTACAATAGGATTTCATAGGAATTTCTGATTCTGAATCTAATTGCAATGCCTTTTTCAAAAAGGACCTCATAATTGGAATTGAATTTGGGATTATAATGCCTAAATCCTAAATCCTTATCTTGAATACAAATAAAGGAATAATGCATGGCAGGGTGTGTGTCATGCTTGGATAATGTCATACCTCAGGTAGTTGGGCATTGGGCTGCCAGCCGAGTGCACCCAGCACCCAAGAAGTGACATTATCCCAGCATGATACACACCCTGTCATGCATTATTCCTGTTATATAATGGCTCGTCTGTAAAAGAAACAAAAGAGAAGATGAAAAACTACATTTAAAGTTTTTCATTTTTTGAATGGGTAGGCGTACTTTATAAAAAAATAGTGCTGATTTATTGTTTTAGCCAGTAGGTGGAGCTGCTGTGTTTCTTCATGTGGCTCTGTGCTGCCCATACCTACCTTTGTAGTGCTGCCAGTCTTTTTAGTCTGCCCTATTCCCTAGGTGTTTGTGTTCTGTTTTGTCACTGTATTGACCGTTTGTATTTCCCTGTCTTTCTCTTTCCCTGACCTGCTCTTCATGCTGCTGTTGCATGGGAATGAAGTGCCACCACCACCCTCCTCTCTCTTCGACTCCCCACCCACTGCTGCTGCTGTGAGGATGTCTATAAATAAAGAGGAGGAAAGGAGGTAGGATGGTGGAAGGAGTATGTTTCTGACTGTTTTATTTAGAGTTTAAAAAAAACAGAAGAGTGACTTGAGCAAGTTAGTGAGTGTTCTGGAAAGAGCTGCAGGTTAAGACCTACTTGCTAAGCTTGCTCCTTCACTCACTGGGTATTATCTCAGTCTGTGAAGGCGATTATGATATGGGTTTCAGTTACCTGTTTAAAGTATGAGGATTTTTTTTGGGGGGTGTTGGCTATGGGTTTCATTGTGGCTGGTTTCTGTGTTGTGGGGGAAGGGGAGGGATTTATAGTGGTGTGAAGCAGATTGGAAACGCAACTTTCACTTCCTTTGAAGATGGTACGTGTAGTGAATTCTTTATTAATGTGATTTGTTCATGCGTTTGCTGGGACTAGATCCATGATGTTATGCTGGGATAACATCATGGGTCCAGCCCCAGACTGACCAACCAGAGCACAGCATTTTTTCTTGCCATTGTATAATACCTGTTGTGACATGTGGACAGCCAGTTCTGAGTACACTATGTTATTTTGTAATATAAAAATATGTTATGGACTGTCTCTCATGAGAGATTCTGAGACAGCACGTGAGTTGACACACACACACACACACACACACACACACACACACACACACAGGTTTTAGATACAAGGTGTTACCTGGAAGGCCAGAAGCTAATTATAGACTAGAACATTCCTTAATCAAGAATCTCCTGTTTTTCTAAGTTAAATATAGCTTTAACTGCTAAGAAATCAATATCCATTTTATGATGTTAGGAGGAAACCAGGTTATGGTACACTGATGTGAAATCATAAATGCTTTGATGTCTGTGTGAGAGGGATACTGCTTAGAGATAAAAGGAAATTTACAGACTTGATTTTGGAAGTCACATGGGAAAAAGTTTCTGCTGATGTAACCTTAATTAACTATCCTTCTAAAATGATAAAATATCCTGGGTGTATGATTTTTCATAAACAGAGGAGGAGCTAGGTGACCTCACACAAAGGGGTTGGCAAAGACAGTTTTTTTAAACAGATTCTGTTTTTCCTTCAGACACACTTTTATCTACACTTTGACAAAGAGACATCTTTGAGCACTTTAAACAAGTATACAGGTAGAGAGGCAAAATCTAAGTACTGTAGTAGGAATTGCACTGTTAAAACCTTGTTCTTTTAAAAGATTATATGGTTCTTGTGATATAATGGCTCCGTATTTTATGTTTTACATACTTTTATCTATTTTAGTAAAACTCTATTTTTAGAGCCTACTTGGTCTGTCTTTGAATTTCTTTTCTTTAACAAGTGAAGTATATATGGTTAAAGCAGACACTGTGCATAAGCTTGAATAGTGATACCAAAGTGGAAAAGGTAAGAGTAATCTGAGGTCTTTATTAGAGTTTTTAAGGGTTCATTTTGTACACCTAGTTAGGTGCCCATAGGCAGAGATATCTGGCCCCAAGACAGAATTATCTGAGCCTGTGCATTGGAGTGCGCTAACAAGAGGTTAATAGTTTAATCCTCGAGAACTGAGACCAAAGGTTGATTCAGACCCACAAAACAGACAGGAGGGTTACCCTGTTTCTGTTAACTGTTCACAAGACTGCGCTCAGAGGTTGGCACTTTAGAGCAGAGGGCTGACCTGCTGAGTGGGTTTGTGACACCTGTTTTAACATTTCAGTTGATGATTAGGATTTTCAGAGTACAGTTCTTGCAATACTAATTCCAAAACCTGGATAGAAATCCAACAAATCCAATACAATTCCATTACTCAGAATCTAAGCAACCCTTCTACAATAAATACAGATGTGCAAAAAACAAAATTAAAACAGATCTATAGTACTGTAAAGAAAAAAGGCACTAGATGTGCTTATCTGTATGCATTACAAATGTTGCAGTGCTTTCTCTATCTTTAAAAAAAGTATCCACTTGTGGAGTGATAGATCAAGAAAGACAGAGAGAGGGGGCCATGCTGGGGCTGACAGATTTCCTGCCAGGCTGGTTGTTGCTGTGTTTCTTTTTCCATCATAAAATGTATATATAATACAATGTGTTCTTTTGTATCTGTCTTGCCAAATAAAGGATTTCTGTGCAGGCATTTGAATCAACTTTGTCAAGTCCCCATGTGCTTACAAGTTACTCAAAAAAGTGGCCTAAACTGAGCACAGAGGAGGTACTACATTTTATTCAATGTCAGCACATTCAACTAACAATATCAGTGTCACAAGTCGCTGACTGATTACAACCAATGATTCAGAAATTTATTTAGAAGTTCCTTAGGTTGTGAAAAGAACATTGTTCCAGGCATGACCCCTTGGAGAAATTAAGCACAGGGAGGTTAAGTGACTTGCTCAAGGTAACACAGCAAACAAGTGGATGTTGGAGGATTCAAATGTGGATCTGCAGGTTCATAGCTCTGAGCTCTTAACCATTAGGCAATCCACCATCATGGCCAGCAGCCACACAACACAGACATCATCTTCAGGGGTTCTCCTACAGCTGCAGCTAGAACTTCATACTAGCAGCAGGAGCTGCTACAGCTGGTCTGAATTCTAAGCCAACCAGGGCAATCTGTGCACAGCTTGGGGTGGGACAGATACTGCACGCAGCAAGTCACTTACCCAGATAGCCCTTTTTACAAGCCTTTGGGTCCTACAGTCACACTGTACAGCCATCGTCTTTAGAGAACTTTCGGGGTCATGAACCACAAGTCGAGGGGCTCCTCTACAACAGTAGGAGCTGCTCCAGCTGAACTAAATTCTGAACCAGTCACAGCAATCAGTACTCAGGAAGGGGTGAGACTAACTCCTCCATCTCTGCTCATTCCATGGATGGCAAATACAAGTGGTTCCAGCAGGAGTAGGAGTCCTCAAGGGGAGTCACAGAGAGATGCTGTAACCCCAGATAAACACATTTTTACTGTATCTTTCTGGGGATGATAAATAGTGATTATACTAGTCTGTTGTTTTTGGCACCTGACTGCTTTTGTCCACTTGGCTTCAGCTCTCTAAATGTTAAGCCTAGATTAGCCTAGCCCTCGGAAATTATTTTGTTTTTGTGTTAGAAATTCTGTATTTGTATTTGGTGTCTATCCTTGTCAAGTTGCAGTGGTATTTTTTACTTGTTGCCTTATTGTGTTGACCCTGTTTTTTAACTGTTGTAACATTGACTTGGTAACTTTACAGTATTTTGCCTCAGACTGATATGACAGATCTACATTCAAGTCATGCTTTATTTATTTAATTGCTTTTGGTAACCAGGTAAGTGCACTAGACAAAAACCTGCCTATTTTCAGGCACAACCCAGGAGAGTACAGGTACAATTACAGGGGCAACAACAACATTACAGTTTTTATGAACATTTATGGTTGCAGTGTTACAAAGCAAAGGGAATAAAAATTGCAGTGAATACAGATTTCCAGTAAATCACATTTAAGAAATACAGTGGATACGTTTTTCAGGTAAATCACATTAACATTGGTTACAGGTTAAGTAAAAAAGGGACCAGAATAATATCAATAATAGTGGAGATTAATAAGGTAATGTAGTAACAAGTGGAGGAGGTGAATAAAATAGTACCAAGTAGAGGAGGAAAAGCAATAGAAAAGAAGTGGAGACTATGGTGCTAGAAAAGACCAGGACCAGTTCAGAGTATGGGAGACCAGCAAAGAGGAGAGATACTGTAGGAATGAAAGGAGGGAAGATGGTAGTACATGCAATTGAGCTTAGTGGTTATGGCAGAGGAGATCCATAGGAGAAAGTAGAGTAAGATAGACAGTTGTAGAGTAGTGTTCAGAGGCAAGAGCAAGTGTTTAAGGTTCTTAGGTATGAGAGGTGCTCTGTTTTAAAAATGTGGGATTTTGAGGCTTTAATGTGAAGGGGCAAGGAGTTCCAGGTTTTAGGAGCAAAGTGGACAAACGCTTGTTCTTCGACTTCAGTAGCACAGCAGAAGATGGTCCAGAAGATGATTCTACCTATCTTTGACTATTATGATATAGTCTACAGTGCCACTCCCAAGTCTTCCCTAACCAGATTGGACATCCTTTTAACTCCTTCTGTTGTTTCACCCTGGATGCCTCCTCTTATTCATCACTGTAATCTCACCACTCCTCCTTTCCATCTTTACAAAACCAACTCTGTAAATTCACATCTAAATTTTGGTTTAGAACGCTCCCCCCTTATCTCGCCTCCTCAATATCCTCCCTCCCTCCCTCCTTCTGTCTGCCAACTCCCTTAGATCATATGACTCTTGCTTAATGGTAGTCCCTCATCGCTCAACCACTGTTGGCCAGGTATCCTTCTCTCACCGCCTCCACAAATTATGGAATGCACTTCCGCACCAGATCTGCCACTCATCATTACCCCACTCCATCTCCTCTGTGCTACACAACTTCCTCACTATAAACTGTACCTGTGTTTAACCCACCTGACATCTTCATCATCCATGCACACATACCTACATATTGTTTTCCTAGCTTCTGTTCCTGTCCTTCCCTCCTGTGTGCCTCCTCACCCATCTCCACCCTCCCTCCCTACTTCCTTAAACTGTTTCCCCTTGGTAGCTAAGTAGTTTTGCACCATATCACCTTTGGGTCCTTGTCCTACAAAAGCGTTTTGCACTTAGTAGTTCCCTTAGATTCCAAAGGTTTACTGAGCCATATGCTGCTTTATAATATATATTACTTCGGTAACCCCCAAACTGTTGCATGTCATGTTATACTGTATATTGTGTAACAGTGTTTTTATTGTGTATATTTAATTTCCATCATCCCTTCCCCCCAGGATGCACCATGACATGAGCAACGTGCTGTTCAGTGTGCCTTTCCTGGAGAAACATTTCAATAAATAAAATAGAGGAACAATGAGCAGGGCTTGAGTAGAGGATCTAAGAAGGTGAGAATGTTCAACTGGTGCAAACATGGAGGACAGTGACATAGGTTGAGTGGACTGGACAATAATGTCAGTTTGGCAGCTGGTAACATAAAGTCATCTAGAGAGGGATAGCCTATGAGGGCAGAGTACAGTTCACTGTGGTGGGTGAGATGAGGGGCAGATAGGGCAAATCTGCATATGTTGTTATATGTAATGTCACATTTATGAAAGACAGTGGCATTTGTCTGGGAAAAAACAGAGAGCATAGCGTAGTCAGGTAGTAATACACCCTGAGCTATAGTTACCCTGGCAGCTGAGGTGAGGGCATGGTGGACACAACAGGCCATATCAATTTTAGGACTGACAGATTTGCATAAGTTGTTTATCAATCAATCGATCTAGCTTTATTTTACCAGGAAAACATCATTGGTGAACTCATTTTCAAGGTGGACCTGGGAAGTTAAGATAAGTATAAGGTACAATAAGAAAACAGTATGCATAATACAGAATATGGATACACAGGATGAATACATAGTAATGTGAGACCTATACAATACAGAAATCTGGAGAACAATAGTCTGAGAAGGCAAAAAATTGTGGAGTGAGAAGTCAAGGGCTAAATCGAGCGTGGCTCCAAGATATCTGAAGCAATGGGTGACTGAAACAGGAGAGCCATTGAGGCATTTGATGTGTAGTTTGGGTAGTGACATGGGACTTTTGAGGGATCCAAAAGCATAGCTTGTGTCTTACCCTCATTTAGAATCAAATGATTTCTGGTAAGCCAGGACTGGATGCTATGAAGGTCAGAGGTGAGTTGTGTGTTTATAGCATCCATAGACTTGGAGGTGGTACAGAGTACTAGGTAATCAGCATACAGGATGGTGCAGCAGTGGGAAGGAGAGTTGGGTATGTTGTTTTTAAAGATTGAGAACAGCAGGGGTCCAAGTATTGAGCCTTGGGGAACACCCTGAGATATATAGACGGGGAGGAGAGGACTTTGCCAAAAGAGACTAACTGAAAATAGTTGCTGAGGCAGCTTGAGAACCAGAACAGGGATGTTTGGGAATCGGGACATCCCAAGAGATTTGAGCTTGTGCAAGAGGAGGGGATGCTTGACCAAGTCAAAAGCTTTTGTTAGATCAACAAAGACAGCACCAGTGAGCGAACCAAGATCCATATTAGATTTAACCTCACTTGTGAATTGAGCAAGGGAAGTAGTGGTACTGTGAGACTTCCTAAACCCATGCTGGGCAGCGGATAGAAGTTTGGATCTGGTTAGAAAGTCAGAGACCTGTTAGTGAATGAGTTTTTCCAGACGTTTACTAAGCATGGGTAGGAAAGTCATGGGGTGATAATTAGAAATACATTTAGGATCTCCTTTTTTATACAGTGGGATGATCCTAGCGATTTTCCAAAGCTGGTAGAGGTGCTAATAGATGGGTTGAACAACCACATTACTAGGGTGGCGAGGAGAGGGGCCATAACCTCTTCCAATTGTTTTAATTTTATTTGCTCCATGGTAGTTAGCCCAGCTGCTTCTCCCTTGTGGTTGCAACTATTTTCCTTTCCTACAAGGTCAGCCTCCTGTGGGTTGCAGTCATATATTATTTTGTGAATTGTAATTTTTGTCACCGGAGTTAAGCTCAAGCAGTTTGCACCTACATTTCTCTGCCTCTTCTGAATTATGCATTTTTCTCTTGCAAACTTTATTGTTATACTTTGTGAGTGTAGATGTAACCATTATCACCTTAGAACTATATCTACAGAAGATCCCCCTCAGTCTTCACCTATGGAGAAGGCATGCTTGGCTGTTTGGTATGCAAAGGTCCTATTCCACACATTTAGAGACTTCTCCATATTTACAGACCCTCTGTGTGCATACCCTTTTCTGAGGTACTCCCTTGTCACTGGCACTAAAATACACATGGCTGGGTAAGGGGTGGGAACAAGGAAGGCATGTGCCCCATTCACAAAAGGAATACCATGTTCTGGAGGGCTAACGGATGGGGCAAAGGCTATGCTGCTCTAAGTACAAAAGTATCAGGTATAGGCCCTATCCAAACAGCCATAGGAAGGTTTTCTGGGCCTGACCATTGCAGCTAGCTCTCAGCCCTCAGAACTTCCACAGTAGGCATGGAGCTGTTCTGTCTGGTGACATATGGAGTAATTAACGTCTGACGGAGATACAGAAGTCCTTGGATGACTGCTGTATCTTGCCAGCTCCTGCTCTGTGCAGAGACAGGTATCCACTAGGAACATTGTCCAAGTATGCTACTGGATGCCTAGTGTTTAGCATAGCGCCTCCCATGGATCTTCCCAGCATCCCCCTGCACAGCAATCCATACATGGTTCCTGGTGGGGGCAAAGGGTGATGACTGCTGGCAAGGGTGCAAGCCATCAGAGGAGTGGAGCAGCACAACCTAGATTTGAGCAGTCTGCAGCTTTCTTGGGTGCCCTTGTGGATTGGGCCCTTAATCTCTACAAAGTGGACTCTGGAGGACAGTAATTCACTAGGCTAACTAGGAACACAACCAGACTGGATGCACATTTGGTCTTTTCTGCAGTCATTGTCTATGTTTCTATGTTTCCACATTGCACATATATTATTTTCCTTGTGCTCCTATTGGTTTTGGGCACATTTGCATCTGGGTCATGACAACCTCCTGACTAGGGGTTATCTACTGCAAAGCACATCTTACCACTAATCTTAGGGGCACTATAATTTCTCTTCTTCTGCTTCTTCTCCCCACTCCTGCCCAACTTTCCCTAGCTCCACAATCAATCCTCCTTCTTCTCACCTCCTCATCTAGCTATCTCATCTCATGCCACATAGTTTCCTCTCCCTCCCTCAGTTTTTAAGACTTCTGGCCTTACTGTAATCAGTAGAGCCCACCCACTGTCCTTCTCTCTTAATTCTCCCAACTGACATATGTCCCACCACAGGCTGACAATTGTCTTACTGCTTCTGTTGTCTGGCAGTGTTGAGCTTAATCCTGGTCCCCCTCCCCATGGGATTCACCATGTTCCACCTTAATGCGAAGAGTTTACTATCCAAGTTGGTCTAACTTGGCTATAGGTTTTGCAGTTTATACCTAAAATCCTAGCCTTTACTGAATCCTGGCTGTCAGTCAGGTATGTCCATGGAGACATCAGGATCCTGTGATATGCTGTCCATAGACTATGGCAAGTGATGGGGTTGTGTGCTGATGTAGAAGATTGCTGCTGGGCTGGATACGTCTTTCTGAGCTCTGTTCCCCAAACTCAGTATTTTGAAAAGGAATCCCCTGTTTTAGGGTACTGGAGAGTGATAACATATTGTAGTCAGTTAGAAATAACAGTAGGGCATGTTCTTTTAGTGTAGATAAATTAGTACAGTACTATTAAGTGAGGCAGAAGTAGGAGATAGCAGTTTTTATTTTCAGTGAGGGCAGTGATGTCCATTGCAGACAAATCCCTTTATTTATGCTGGTAGTGATTAGCTCCAGTGGTCCAGAACTAAACTTGTTTGTTACTCTTTGGCTAGTGCATTTCAGCCTGTTTAACAACTTACAAACTTTTTGTGAACCACAATCGCTTTACCCAGCAATGCCCAGAGTGTTCAGTGGCTCTGGGTATCTGTTCCTAGGTAGGAATGGACAGTGAAAACTGTGGCATGGGGACATGCTGGTTGTGAGGAAAGACTGCATATGATTGTGGCTGAGGGTGCACTGCTGACCAAAGTTTCTTTCTAAACAAAAGGGCTGCTTCAGAATTATAGGTGCTGTCAGTAAAAGGAATACTACACCTCCTTGGTATATTGTACATTTTACTTGTTTCCACATCAGCCAATTCTTTTGTGTAGCTGTTGTGGATGTGTGTTTGCTTTAGTTTGCTTTCACTCTTCATACTGGTCCCCTGTAACTATCCTGGAGGTTTCCATTTTACAATTGTTGAAATCATATGTCCATGAGAGCTACATTAGAATATGGGAACATGATGTCACAGCACTGATTAATACCATTTATTTCTATCCTGAAAGCACTCTTGGAAAACACATAGACTGAATGCAATTTAAAGGAGGAAACCCTACATTACTACTCAGGTGGTTTGCAATGCTAGTTGAGGATAAATGTGATGTTTGCCACCTTGTTGCAGTTTGTTTTGTTGACCTGTAATTAAGCAGACAGGCATACTGTGTACTCTAAAGGGTGCTGATGCAACATGTTCTCATATGCTAATGCAGCTTTCAGGGACAGTGAGATTTAAGCAACCAGAAAATGGATTTTCCCAAGGTAGTTAGAGGAGACTAGTTTGAACAGTGAAAATAAACTAAAGCAAATCCATATACCCCAAGAGCTACACAAAAGACTTGTCTGTTGACAAGAAGCAAATACGATTTAAAGGATATGAAGGTGTAGTACTCCTTCAGTTGCCTTGTATGACTGCAACTTCAAAAGACAGGGCACCTGCACAGAAAAACAGCAAGGCATACATTTGCTGCTACAGTATTACAAACTCAGTTTATTATTTAAAAAAAAAACATGACACGCAAACTACCAGGACTGCCAGTGGCTTGTGATTGTCCTGGCAGTTAGCACGGCATGTTTTTTAAATACAGTACGCTAAGTTTGTAATAGCAGCAAATATATGGTTTGCAGTGCTGTGCAGAATTTTCAAACTCCGGTAGAATGAAATTTCACAGAATTTTGAAATTCTTCTGAAATTGCACCAAATATTACTGAAATGGAATGGCAGAATTCTGCAGCAGAAAATGTGGAATGAGTTTTCTGCATCATTTCTGCAGAATTGTAGTCTGTGGATGTCAATATTTTCTGCAAAAATGGTTGTTGAATGATTTTCCACAGACAAAAGGCAGTTCTGTGAAATATTATTCCGCAGATTGCAGCAGGCTAAATTCCACCAAAGAACCAGAAAAATTCCACTGGAAATTCCACCAGTGGAATGATCATTCTGCACTAATTTCACCAGCAGAATTCTGCATTCCACATAGCACTAATGGTTTATTGTTTTTCTGTGTGAGTGACCATTTTTTTTTTTTTTTTTTATGTCTAAGCCAAAGTCTCCCTGGTGTGTTGAGGGAGTGAAAAACCACAAACTGAGGATCCTTTCCCTCACTTAGAGATGTGGTTGGAGCATGCCGGGGAGACTAGTGAGAGAGGTCTTTTCTGGTACTGGGAGCACAGAGATGCCAGGGGAAGAGGCCACTCTGTGTTTCCTGAGTCTGGGGTATTGAATGAGCAGTCACAGATAGGTTAAGCAGCTTGTCTCTGCTGGATGTGATTATCATGCTGCCATATGAGCTCTTTACCATTTGAAGCTGTGTTTTACTTGCTGCTCTCTCTGCCAGTTTGTAGATCTTTACTGTGAGCTCTGATCCTTTTATTTAGTGACAGAGAATGGGGTTCTGAGCCCTTCACTTGGTTTCTGAGTCCCCTCTATGAGAGAGCTGAAAGGACAGAATTTCTCCATTTTAGTTTAATCCTTAATGTACCTGTTTTCAAGAGACTGCCAAGAGACACTGCAGCTTCAGGACTGGTTTTAATCTACATTCCACTTGGGACTTTGTTAGTGCTGGACTTTAACAGTTGGAATTTCAGATCTGGAAATAGTTTGATGTTCACCACTTTCCTGCCTGTTTATGCTTATTATTTTGTAATATTTTTCAGTTGGTGTGATTGGAGGTGTGTATGTAGTTATGGCTGGTGTATAAAGTGTGTGATTAAATTGTTTATTCTGTACATACCTTGGATGTGGGTACTGAGGAAGTTCTTTCAGGATAAGTGACGTTTGTATAAGGTGGGTGGAGTGTATGGTTTTAGGTTGGATTAATTAGTAATAAGGCAGTAGGCGGATGTGTTTAAAACAGCAGGCCTCTAGGCTCAGTGACTTCCTATATCTTCTCTGTGATCTGTGCCTTTTCCAAGACCCTCCAGCCAAATGCACATGCCATTAGTGCAGTGAGGTCTGGATTGGGATGAGGAGTGTGGATATGGGGGTGCTATTAGGATAGTCAAGACAAGGAAACACTCTGGGGTTAAATGGGAACTTGAGTGAGGCCAGATGTATAAGTTCCCATACCCAGGGATTGCACTGAACCAAGTGGGCAGGTAGCTGAGGGGCCTGCCACCTCTACTCTCCTTCCTCAGATGGTGCTATGCAATGCCAGATCAGTGAAGAATAAGACCGCTCTTATAGCAGACTTTATTTCTGATTCCTCTGTCAACCTGGCTTGCATCATAGAGACTTGGCTTGGTGATGATGCTAGCCTGGTATTGGAGTCAGTCATTCTAGCCAGTTCCTCTGTGGTGCATTTCCTGAGGAAAGAGTTTGAGGGATTTTGAGGGGTGGAGGATGGTCATCTATTTTAGATCTGAACTGAACTTGACTGTGCACCCAGTAGGAGATATCTCATTGTTTGAATTGATGGCTGTGTGGGGGGGTCCAGTTGCAGGTTACAGAATCCTTCTCGGATGCCAGCTTCTGAGGTGCAAAGGGAATTTTCTTTAGAAAATTGTGGACTCCATCACCAATAGAGTGTTGGAATCACCTAGGTGGATTATTCTGGAAAATTTCAATGCTTGAGTTGATGACAAAGTCTTTCATTTTTATCAAGATTTCCTATGGGGTATGGAACCCCTGGGCCTCACACAGTTTTTTTACTTCTGTGTCCCATCAACATGGCCATGCCTTGAACTTGGTATTTACTCTAGGACATGAGGTCTGAGAGCTCAAGATTGATTCAGTCAACTGGTTAGATTACTACACAATCATGTTCTCTTTCAGAGCCCTCCCTTATAGTCCACCTTCTGTAGAGATAGTCCAGTACTACTTTTTATGAGGGCTATGGCTAGAGGGACTCTTGGCAGTGCTGGATAACTTGGGTATGTTGGCAGCATGGGCCATGGAACTGGAGGAAGCTGTAGTGGCCTACAACAGGGCCATTGGGTGGTTTTCGATCTTATAGCACCTACTTGTGTACACCCTCTGGTTTCACACTTTGGCTCACCATCGTATGACAATGAACTAAGGGAGATAAAAGCAAGGGGGTGGTTGTTGAAGCAATGTTAGAGGAGATTCAAGGTCCAAGAGGACAGACTGGCTTTGATTACTATCTGCAGTGAGTATCAAAGGGCTATAACCCAAACAAAGGCAATTTTTTTTGTCTAGGGAGATCGCTGCTTAGTGGAATCGACTGACAGAACATTTCTGGACTGTGGACAAGTTTCTTCATCTGGCTTTTCTGGAGCCCATTAGAGCCATTTACCTAGGAAATCTGAGGAGTTTGCTCGATTATTCTTAGAAATGATGTCCTCTGTTTGGGCTGAGATCTTGCCAAGTGGGTCATCACTGCCCAGTAGGGTTGAGCCTGTGTGTCTCAAATGCATTCAGTGGTCATATAGAGAGTACAGACCAGTGATGATGGAGGACGTATGTGGGGTGACCTCTGAGCTGCATCCAGTGTTCTATGAACTGGAACCAGGCCAGACACTTCTACTAGTGAGTTGTCTTGGGGAGCTGGGCCTGGTGTTTGCTGAAGCAGTCTGGTGTTCCTTATTGGAAGGGGATTTCCCAGTTGCATTGAATGATGTACTGGTGAAGCCCCTTCTGAACAAATCTCTGGACCCAGATGTCCTGGCATATTAACAACCAGTCTCTATCCTGCCCTTCAAGAACAAGGTTATTGAGAAGGTGGTTGAGCAGCAGACTGAGGCACATGCCACTGCTTCGACATCTGAGCCTCTCCAGTCTAGATTTAGTCCAAGCATAACACAGAGACCACACTGGTTAGGATGCATAATGACTTGCACAGGGCAAAAGATGAGAAGAGCAGTCAATTCTTGTTCTCTTGATCTATCCTCAGCTTTTGACATTGTGGACCATGGGCTGTTATTGGAAGGCTTTGGGAGCAAGTTTGGCTCACTGACAAAGTCATCTACTGGTCTGAGGCCTATCTCAGTGGCAGGACACAGGGGTGGTGTTGGAAGGGTACTTTTCACCCTTTGTTGACACTGCCCTGTGGTATACCCTAGGGCTTGTCTTTTCACCCATGGTGTTCGTGGTGTACATGCTACCCCTGAGGAGGATTATTAGACAGTATAGACTTGAGTTTCACTATTATGCAGATGATATCATGCTCTGTCATTTCATCCAGTACCTAGTGTTATCCATGTGCTGAATAGATGCTTGCCCATGATCCAAGACTGGACATCATCAAGCTAGTTAAGACTCACCCTTGACAAGACTGAAGTATTGGTCATCGATCTAAGTCAAGGGGTGGCTACTGAGACAGATGGGACTTTGGCTCAGTTCATCTGGGCTTGTGGCTGCCAGTAAAGTAAGAAATCTGGGGTCATTCTGAATAAAGTGCTGATATTTGTGGCTCTGGTGCTCACAGTAGTCCAGAGTGACTTTTACCATCTTAGGAACATTGGCCAGATTAAATCCCTTATTCCCCTGTAGACCTCGTGATGCTAGTGTGCATGTTTATGACTTTCAAGCTTGACTACTGCAATGTTCTGTACCTAGGATCAGTGGAGGTATGCTACCATGCCTGCAGTTGGTGCAGAATGCTGCTGCTAGGCTGATGACATGCTTTTCAAGGTTGTATCATGTCTCCCTGGTTCTGCATGATCTGTACTGGCTGCCAGTAAAATGGTGTATCTCCTTAAAAATAGGCTTGCTAACTCATAAGGCCTTACATAGGTTGTGCCCAGGCTATCATGTGTCTGCTGTGGTCTGTACTGGTTTCTTTCATCTTAGAAACATTGCCTGATCAAGCCCTTTCTTAGTCCTCAGGACTTGAAGTCACTAGTGCATGCCTTTGTGATATTTAGGCTGAACTACTGTAATGATCTTTTTCTCAGGATATGTGGAGATTTGATGCACTGCTTGAAGCTGGTGCAGAATGCCATGGCTCAACTGATTGCTGGAATTTCTCACTCCAAGCATATCTCTCCTGCTTTGTGGACATTGCACTGGCTGCCTGTGAGGTGGTGCATCTCCTTCAACATATACCATACAAAGGCCTACATGATCTGGGCCCAGGCTACCTAAAGAGCTCCTGTGTCCATATGCTCCTGACCGCCCTTTCCATTATTTGGAGGAGGGCTTCTTGGATGTCCCCAGATATCATTTAAAGTTGTCTAGGGATTGTGCTTTTGCAGTGCCTGCTCCAGTTTTCTGGAGCTAATTGCCCAAGACATTCAGGAGGCCCCTTAGCTGAACATTTTAATTGGGGTTCAAACACTATCTTTTAAAAGGCTTACCCAGCTGGTTCCTAAGCTATTAATATTACTACACATATATGACATTGTGTATTTAAATTATTTATTGTGCTGCTGTTACAGTGTGCATTTTGATGCTGTAAGGCACCTAGAACCTGCAAAATTGGGAACCTAAGAAATCAATATACTACTACTACTACTATTGTCTGGTTTACCTCCGGCACCCTTACATGTCCTCACACCCTCTCCACTCCACTGAGGAAGGCCTCCTTGTGGTATCCAGGGCTAGGTTGGAAATCTCAGGAAAACAGCCCTTTAAGGTAGCTGGCCCTTTCTTTCGGAACTTGCTCCCAAGGGCCCTGAGGGAAGTTTTCCTTATAGCTGACATGCCAGTCATTTATTCATTTATTTGATTTTAATGATGCTGAAATGAGTGTGATAGTTGTTTATTAATCTAGCTATGTATTTGATTATTTTATTATTTTTTAATTGTAATGGCACCTTGATCCTCTGGAGAAGGGTGCCAAATATAAATAAAAGCTACTGTACTACTAATACTACTACATGAATCCCATTGTATCTTGTGAGGTTATTCATTGTGCCACTACTCCTCCTCCTCCATGAACCGCTTCTGTGAAAGCTCTTATTCTCATCCTTTCCCATCAATGTCAGTGACATCTCTCTGTCCCCAAGTTTAAAACAGATATCAGACCCAACCATCTCTCTTTCCTTCTTATGTACTCCTGTCAAGGGTAACTCCTTGCCTTTGATGATCTCAATACTAATTGATTCTCCTCACAAATATATCTAATTTAGACTGTTGTGTTGCTTAATTTCTTTCAGCTCATTACAGAACCAACCCATCTAAAGCCACACTGCTCCAATAACTCAGCCATCAACAAGGTTCTCTCCTCTCACCCTCACTGCATCTGAGCTGCTGGTACCCTCCTGGGAAAACTCAGCTACCACCATATTGTTTTGCCATGCTAGGAAAATTATCTAACCCTCAAATCCCTCCAAAGTACATCTGAGCCAGATCATTCAGTTCCCTCAACCTGTCCTCCCCCTTGATCATCTCCAAGCTTCCAGGTAGGCCCCTTGTGCTATATCCTCTGCTGCTGATGACAACCTAATTTTCTTTTAGTCCAATTTTACCTCACTCTGCAACAATTGTGCCCCCTTTCTAGAGGGTCAGAATGCAGAGCAACCACCTTTGCATGGCTACCACTGACCTCATTTCCCTGTTCAGGACTTGTATCTTGGCTTGTTTTCTCCACATGGCTGTGGGTTCACCATAGCTGACCTTAAAGATAGATGAACTAGGTGGCTGCCTGGGTGCCATTCAGTGGGGGGTCCATGACTGTCAAACAAAGTTCAGTTTGAAAATTGTTTTTATTTTGCAACCGACCTGGATGGACTGAAAATGAACATGGCCAAATCTGGTCTCAGGTGGGGGGAAGAGGAGGTGCAGACTTGTCAGTCAGATTCATCACTGTGTGCTTGCCTGTCTGACCCACCCATAAAAGAGCCACTCCTATTTCTATTGGATCTCTGCTGCTGTCTGTGGTATGTTTAGCATGAGAGCAGCTGGAGTGCATGCACAAAGTGGTGTGGGCTGGGAGTGGCTGGCACTTGGCATAATCAGTTTTAGTGGCACTTACAGACAGCCATAAGGCAGTAAGAGATTGAGCAGCTGTAAAGCGAGTGGTGAAGGAGAGCTGAGTTTGGTTTTAAACTTGCAAAAGAAAAGAGACAAACTTCAAAGAGGACTGAAGGTCACTGTGTAGGGCAAGGGGAGCTACTAGGGAGGAGGGAGAGGGGTGCTGTGCTGCTGCTGAAGGCACAGGAGCTGGCTCACTGAGGCGTGGGAGAAATGGGAGCCAGTAGCAGCCAGGACTGCCAAGTCCAGATAGGATTGGTGAGAAGACAAGGTCCGAGGGGTTAGCACGCTGGGTGAACAGATGGCTTGAGACCATTATGGATTCACAGTTGAGAAGTGGTTTTTCATCACCATTGGGATGTGGCTGTGCAGTGAGTGGCCTGGGAGTCAGAAAAGTCAAGAGAGACCCCTCAAGAGTGGGTACTGGAGTGGTGGGAGTAAAGTAAAAGTACCCACTACCAGTCTTGAACAGGGCCTGCAGGCCAGTGACTGCAGAGAGAGTGAGCAGCAGCCAATCAGCTGAAGGGAGCGGAGCAGGCCTAGGTGGCAGGAACAGCCTGGACTTGGCTCTGTGGAGGACACTGGCAATCCACCCATACCCCTCCACCCCAACCCGGCTTCCCAGAGAAGAAGATTTTTGTCCCAGGCTTGGACCACAGGGAAAAAAAAGCAACTGCCTGTTATAGGAGTCAGGGGGTCCCATGAGATCCACTCAGTGTATGTGGTCCTGGACCAGTGGCAGTCATGTTGTTTCCTAAGCAGAAGCCAGACCAGCAGAGCAACAATTTGGCAAGAGGAGGACCATTTTGTCTAACACAGTCAGTGACAGACTGAGTCATGATTCTGAAGTGATGCGACCAGTTAGCTGAGCTAAAACAAAAAAGATGTTTCCTGACATTTTGTTTCTTGTTCCTGAATGTCCTGGACTGTGGACACTTAGCCGGGTTCTGGCTTGCCCCAGTTTCCACATGGTAGGAACACTGTGCAATATAAAATCATTTTAAATGATTATGTAGTACTACAGTATGTTGTGTAAAATAAATTAGAGCAGCCTGTGCCATGTGGCAAGACCCAATTGGGAGGTGCTGAATCAGTATCTGACTGGTAGAAAAAGGGAAGGAAAAACAAAAGTTTTTTCTCTGGTGTGGTTGCTGTCAGAAAGTTTATTACCTGCAGCAAACTTAACCAAAAATAAAACAAAATGCAAGCTCTTGGCCAGGCAAGTTGCAGTTGCATTTCAGTAAACAGAAATGCAGGCTAACTAGCCTGCTGAATCTAGATGGGATTAAAGAATGTAATGTTTTGTGACTGAACTGTTTTGTTAAAGAAAACACATGTGTTACTGAGGTGCAGGTTTTCCAGTGTTTGGGTTTGTGACATTTTTCATAATCAAATATTTTCATTGTGAAATAATTACCCCCACCCACTTTAGTGTACAAGATGTCAGTGAAAGATAACAGAACTTGTTTTATCTTCAGTGTAAGCTTTAAATGCACCAAAAGCACCTAAATCTGTGTGCACAATGTAAGGACCAACCACCCAATACAATCTATAGTTGCCCACTCAAATGCTTAAGTATCAAATTTTGATTGCCATTACCTTTTATTCTTACTCTGCCTATTATTATGCTCACTCTCTGTTTCTTGCCTCCTGTACATACTATTCCTAGATTATTTTATCACTGTAATAATGAAACCTTGTACATATTGTATGTTACCTATGAAATTTGCTGTTCTATAATTTCTTATTGTTACTAGTATGTTATATCCCGTTTTCCCTTCTCCCCTAGGACACATCTGGAATCAAGCGGTAGTCTGCTCAGTATGTCTTTCCTGGTAAAACTTTTAAATAAATAAATAAATAAAATAAAACCTAAGAGCTTCTGGGGACATACCGGCCCCCAGACCCCCGCCTTTTTACAACCATTTTTCACACACTATGAGCACAACATACCTTTACCACTCACTAAAAGAATCCCCCAAGGAAAAATCCAATTAACAGGTCTGTCGGGGGGGGGTGCACCATTTGCAAGTTTGCCTGGAGTGCCACATACCCTAAGGCCAGCCCTGGGGCTCACCTAAAGACTTGCAGAGACACAGGGAGCTCTGAAACTCCAGCACAAAATCCTTCAGAGAAGCAAAGGTGGCTTACTTTGCCTCTGACCTACACATCAACCTCAATTTCCCTACAAACATTCTGTCAAATTATTTTTTCCATTGTTGCCCTCACCCAATCAACCCCCTTGGTTCTTAAACTTGATACCACCCCCCCCGAGGTTGATCAACCACTACTTTACTACCTGTGCTGATACTTCTTCTCTCTGATCTCCCTTCCTGTAACTACTCCACCCTCTGCCTTTACTTTTCCATCTGTCCTATCACTCTGGACACTCTTCTGTCTGTTCTGCACTTTCTTAACCTCACTTTGGGTCTCAGCCTTGAATGACTTGACCCTAAACTCCTTCATCACTCTACTCCTGCTATTGCTGCCCCCTCCTATCTCCTCAGTCTCTTTCTTTCTTGCCTTCAAACTCTACCCTAGCCAGGCTGGTCTCCATCTAAATTTCTTTTGACACTTTGCTACTGACTACACCCCCCCCCACACACACACACTACTGTTCACTCTACAAGACCTTCTCTATCCCATCTCTTGAATTTCATTCTTATTTTTCTGTTTGTACTGCTTGAATAGGTAAGGTTCCCTTGCAATAGCTTGTTTCAGGTACATCCCCTGTTGGGGGTTAAATGGACTTTTACTTTATGGGGAATGTTAGTTATGGCACCGGAAAACTCCATACTCTTGTTTTATAAGTGCCATGGGATCTTTATTTTTACCTGAACAGTGACCAGAGATCAGCAGTGCGACAGCCCCCATACTTCACTACAGTGTCAATTACAGGTAGTATTCCATGTACCTGGTGTGGGGCTAGAGACAATAACCTTCTGATCCAGGCCCAGAGGCAACTGTGCTTCCTAATGAGCCACCAGTACTGATAGTGCCTTTCTCTCTGTTCTGCTTTTCTTTCAAAATACTGGACTGAACCTCAGCACCTCTCTCAACTGAGTCACTTTCCTTTGCTTGCCTTAATCTTCTCCTACCTCTTTGACCTACTCTTACCTTATATTCCAACTTCCTACTGTACTAACTCCATTCCTAGGACTCTTGCTCTTTCAGCATTCTTCACCACAAAACCTCTGGTGGCCAGTCTACCATATCTGTGTGGTTGATCGCCCTCTAGAACTTCCTTCCTCCTGTAAGCTGCCACTCCTCCTCATGCCCCTCTTTCATAATATTCCTTAAAGCTCACCATACCTCAGTCTACTCCTACCTCTAACGTCCACTAGCTCTAACCCATATCTAAATATCAAATGTATTTTCTCCCTGTGTTGTCAAAAAATGAGACCAATGTTTTACCATATGCCATACAATTTTCTAAATCTCATTTTTTCTATTCCTTGTTTCACCACAGCTGCCTTTCTTTTGCTTTTAGCCATTTCATAAAACTGCATACCTTGCGTATAAAGCATGCTAGGCTGAGTTGTCAACTATGTTGCAGTCAACATTTATTTACACCCAGGTTGGGATATTCAAAGCAGTTCTTGCCAAGGCGCCAAGTGAGATGTGTAGCGTAACAGTGAATATGCATGAAGGGCGATATTCAGTGGGCAACAATGCGCTGCACAAAATGCAGTGCACCAATGCACAACCCTAATGAATGCAAGCGCCAAGTGCAGAGGGCATAGCCTTGAATAAACAGTACAGTGCAATATTCAACAGCAGGCTGATGGCGCAACCACGGAGCAATAGGGACATGTGAGGAGAAAAGTTGAGCCTATGAAAAGATGGAGCAAGCAGGGGATGGTGGCTGCACCCAGGGGAGCAGGGGTGAGAGAGTAGAGAGGACAGAATGAGGGACAGAGACAGTGGCAGGGTGAGGGCCATTGGCCAGGCAGGACAGCAGCAGGGGTGCAGGACAGTCACAGAGACATGAGGTGCAATGGGCTGTGGAACGAGTACATGACCCAAACTGAGCCATGGGCAGGCCAGACCGTGCATGTGAGTCCCCAACACAGAAGTGCACCTAGTGCAGGGGCCCAAGCAGCAGCATAAAGCCGGAGGAAGCCCAGGGAGACAGCTGCAGATGGGGGGGTTCAGACAGGCTGGGCCATGGTGGCTGGGCCATGGCCAGTGCAATATTCCAGATGCAGGTGGTAATGAGGGGTGTGAGGAGACAGGCAGCTGAGCAGCATGGCTGTGGAAGGGCCCAATGGCGGTATGCCCAGAACAGGTGGTACCGTGCCTGCACCACCTTCGAACAGTACAGTGACACTGAGATTGTGGGCCAGTACTGCCTGAACCAGGATATTCTAAGGCAGCTCAGTGAGCTGTGCAGTGACGAGATGCAGGCACCCACAAGACAGAGCCATGCCCTGTCAGTGGAGACCAAGGTCACAGCCGTGATGCGCCTGCTCACCAAGGGCACCTTCCAGAGACCAACAGGGGACACCGCGAGGCATAACCCAGTCGGCCACATCATGGCTCCTCGATAATTCCTCACCACACTGCTGCCACATGCTGTGGAATTCATCCACTTCCCCAACACACAGGCAGAGCGTACAGCAAACATGCAGGAGTTCCACAGGGTTGCACGAATGCCTGGCATGCTAGGGGCCATTGACTGCACCCATGTAGGCATCCGCACACCACTGGGGCTGGAGGGGGTGGCCTACATCAACAGGAAGGGCTACTCCAGTGCCAACTGCCAGGCAGTGTGCAATGCCAAGGGGCGCATAATCAATGTCTGTGCCACACACCTTGGGGGGGGCACACGATGCCTTCATCTGGCACCAGTCTGCACTGTGCCACAGGTTTAGAGTGGGGACATCCCCACCGGCCACCTAGTAGGTGAGTATGCAGCAGGAAAGGGCAGCCCTGTGCAGCAGGACAGGGCGTGGGGGGTGATGTAATGCATGGGGTGTAGAGGGTTCGGCTGTGTAGGAGGGTGGGCAGCCACACTGACCAACATGCTAACCCAACATGTTCCCCCACAAGTGACAGCAGATAACCACTCAGACCCTGGCTGCTCACCTCATACTGGTGCCTGTTGACCCCAGCGCAGGAGAGTTACAGCGAGGCACATGTCAGCACACGGAACATCATTGAACGTGTGTTTGGACTGCTAAAGGCATGATTCCATTGCCTGCACAAGTCCAGCGGTGCCCTACAGTACAGCCCCTCAAAGGCCTGTGGCCTATTCCTGGCCTGCTGTGTGCTACACAACATGGCCACTGACCATGGGATAGCTGTCGAGGGCGAAGAGGGGAACAGCAGTAGGGATGAGGCGGATGCCAGGGCCAATGGTTCTGGGCATCCCCCCAGATGACGGGAGCCCTGGCTGCATAGGATGGCCCAGCAGCATAGGGACACCATTGCAGAGGAGAACTATGGTACATGTAGGTAGGTGAACAGGTCCACACATAGGTCACAGGGACCAGGGCACAGTAAACAGGCATTGCTGGCAGGGCCCCACAAAAGACACAGCCGGAGGGGGCTGACAACGGACATGGGACAGGTCACTGTGGAAGTACCCTGACAGAACAGTGGAACCCACCCACACAGCCCCACACACCCACACCTACACAGGCACAGTCACATGGGCACACACACATGCACACCCCAAGGCCACCAGTGGGCATGTGTCAGATGCTGAACACCAGTGCACTGTGGCAGCTGGTGCTGTGATGGCATCATCATGTACATGCCATGGTGGCCAGCAGCCGGGAGGGTGTGCAAAAGGTGGGCATGATGTGCGGCCACAGATGTCAAGGCCCAGATACATACATGCACGTACCACACCTCCATGCATCCTGGGCTGTGGCAGGCAGCAGACAGGGAGGGTGGTGGATCATGTCTGCCGTGCAGGTGCACGGCCGCCACGGACATGTGGATGGCCCCACCTAGACTGCCCAGCAGATGCAGGCTGTGCGGCGTCCACAGCGGGTGTCACAGACATACCCCCAGGTGTGTTGCTGTGAGAATGCGACCGTGCCCTTGCAGGCATCTGCAGGCCCCTGAACAGGCCTGCTCCAGGCATGCCTGGGATGCCCACAGCTGATTCCGGTGATGACAATGCTGGGGTCACACGACGCTGAGACCTAGGGGTGGAGAATGCACTCAGCGGTGACTGCCATGGGCAGCCCTGCACCAGGGTGGCCAGTGGTGGCAGGCTGGCTGTGACTGCAGTGGTGAGCCGATCCAGGCCTGCGGTCATGTCCTCCCGCATGCGTGTTTCCTCAGTCAGGAGCTGCTGAAAGTCCCGGTCACACCTCCCTGCAGACTGGTGCAGCTCAGTGCAGAGTGCACGCACCCCTGCCATGACCTGCATCTGTTGCTCCATGGGTGCCCTGACCAGATGGGTGTGCTCATCAAGCAGGTCGGCACCCTGGGGGGCTTGGGCATCGTGCCGACCCACGGGGGTTGTGCGGCCCTGCTGCACAGCGGGGCCCTCATGGGCCTGTCCTGTCTGTGGTGCACTGGCAGTGAACACTATACCCGGTCCACCCTCAGCACAGTCCTGCTGCCGCCGCTGCCCCTCCAGCTGTTGTGCGCATGACATCGCCGGGGAGGCTGCACCCCCATCACCAGACAGGCCTGACTGCGCCACAGGTACTGTGGCCACCGCAACACCTGGCAGTGCAGCTGGTGGATCTGCCAGTGCCACCCATGCACCATTGGCACCGCCGTGTCTTGTGCATGGTAGGGGTGCCTCCCCCTGTACAGCATCACCACTGTCCTGGGTAGCGGCCATGTCATCATTGGACGCGGACCCTGCCCCGATCACTGTCTCAGCATACTGGACACCATGGCTGGCATGCCACTGAAACACTGCCTGGGCCTCATCTGTGCCCATGCCACAGGCATCCGTGCGGACAGTGTGGTGGCTCTGGTGGTGGTCCAGACCACGGACCCCAGTGGAGGTGGATGGGCACTCTTCCAGGTCCCTGACATCACCCAGGGTGGGCACTGGCACCCCTGCATCCACATGCAGGTGCCCTGTATCTGTAAGGGAACATATACACATCAGTGCCACCACCACGCACCCCCACCCCTATGCACCCCTTACCCACATCCCCTTGCACCGCTGTATCTACCATGCAATGAAGGGCTACACCCCCATCTGGAATCCACCACTGGGAATGCACTCAGTGGTGCTGTGCCACATTGTCACTGCCACAAGCTCCTCCTGCAGTGTCAGCTGCAGCACCTCGGACTGTCCACTGCCCATGGTGGCAAATGCAGCCCAGAAGGCTGCCACCTTCTCCTTGATCCACCTGCAGTCTGTGCCTACCTTCTTCTTGCATTCCTGCACTGACCTATGATGGACGCCCTGCAGGTTCACAGCCCTGGCTACACCTGCCCGTGCTTCCACCCTGGCTTTCTGGGTGCCTGTGGAGCCACTCAGGAGGGGCTACTGGTCAAGGTAGGCATCATATAGGGCATCACACTGCACTCTTGTGAAATTGGGCCTGCGCTTCCATGCAGACCCCTGCTCCTCAACTTCCTCTTGCTCCAACATGCTGTTCCTGTTGGTTGGGACATGTGGTCAGTGCTGATTGCCATGCACGAGGGCCCCCCCAGTCCCGACATGCCCAGTGCCTGGTGTCCTACCTATGAAGGTTGTAGTACCTGTCTGGTGCCTGTGCCACCACATGGCACCTTTATAGCACATCACATGCAAATGAGGGAATGCACAACTGTAATGGAATGCAAATGCCTCCAATGCACCACCAATATACTGATCAGCTCATCTCCATATGCCTGCTGAATATCGTGGAATTGCACAGTGGGTTGCTCATGCGTATGTCATGGTGCATCTGTGTGATGTGTGCAGTCTGCATGGTACAGCGCATGCATGCACTGACGTCACGTATGTTGGTGGTGCTTCCCATGCATGATGCACTACAGGCGGCATGGTGCTCAGCCACTATTGGGCATGTGGTGCACATGCACCGTACACCCAGTGGTGTATGCCACCATTGGCATGTAGCCATAGGGCACACTGGACCTATAAGCGCACCATGCTATCCACGACCTGTCAGCTTGCCATGCATATGTCTTACCTGACCCTACTTGGCCTTGCTGACCCCCTGGTGACTGTGGTACATGTCCAGCATTGCCCCATGCATATCACGCATACCCTGCCGATGTGTGATAGGGGATGCCAGCGCATCACCAGGTGTATCACACATCCTTTGCATGTGCATCTCGTGTGCTCCCTAGCACCATTATGTGGTTCCCAATAGAGTCATGCCATGCAGGAGCACACAGAGTGCCAGACTGGACACAGGTGGAGCTTGTGAACTTGGTGGCTTTGGTGGAGCCACATATTGGTGCCCTCTATGGGCAGGTACCCCTGGATCAGCCTGCACTGAGGTGTGGCAGGGGGTGGTTGAGGAGCTAGAGGAGGCAACAGGGTCACGCAGTAGTGGGGAGCAGTGCCACCACAGGTACGGTGACCTGCAGAGGAGGGATCCGGACTGGCTCAGGTCACTGCAGGCATGCGTCCGAAGGGGCACTGTGCCACGGCCAGGTGAGTGCATTATCCCCATCCATGCCATGTCAGTGTTGTGTGGGTTGCCAGCGGGTGTCACGCTGTGCTGCTGTGGGTGGGGAGCAGTGGCTGGGAAGGCCACCGGACATGGCAGTGCACAGCTGGTGTGCTATGCTTCAGCACTGCCATTGCACGGGGTCATGGAGTTTACTGTGCTGGGGGGCTCATGTCTTGCTGCCCAGTGCTGATGTCTGTCTTACACTGTCTTCCTACTAGGCCATAAAGATCAGCGAAGAGCCCAGATGGTGGGTGCCACTGCTGGACAGCAGCAGGCCAGTGGTAGTGCACAACAGAGGGTTGCCGGCCAGCCAGGTGGTGCAGGTGGTCAGGAGCCAGTCTGACCACAGCTTGCAGGTAGGCACCTTGGTGGTGTATTTTGTTATATGGGGTAGGGGTGGGCCACATCCACCTGTGCAGAAGGCCATTACATTCTGTGCCTCACCGGCATGGTCCATTGCACCATACTGCACCCACGGCATGTGTGTGTGGCCACTGCAGGTGGGCTGTGCGTGCATCCAGGTCCCTGCCAGGCCACTGTCAGCCACATGCAAAGGCCATTTGCTTGGCTGTCATGGCTGTGGCATGCTGCACCTGGTTGGTGGTGGTGTGCAGTGCTGTGCATGGCTGTGGATGGTCAAGATGGCAGGTTGTGTGGGCATGCACACTGTGGTTGGCTGTGTGCCCCCTGTAGGGCACATACTAACATCCGCTGTGCATGGTGGGTGGACTACGGTCATGTGGGCGTGCACTCATCCATGTCCCCTCCTTTGTCCTAGGAGCCCAACCAGTAGATGCCAGTGCAAGGCTGCTGGAGCGGATCCTGAGGGTCGCCACGGCTACCCTTGCAGTGGTACGCATAATTCACCAGGCCTTGTTCCGGCCACAGAGGAGGAGGCAGCAGAGGCACCGATAGTCGAGGACCTTCCAAGGGGTCCATTGGCCTGCTTCACCCTCCCTTCCACTGACACCCCTCCCATTCCTCCATTGTACCAAGCATACCATGTCCCCTGTCTCCCCATCCCCTTCCCTAGCCTACGTTCCTGAATGTGTCCTCCCCATTCCCTGCCCCTTATCCCTGTTCAACTGTACATAGTTTTGATTTGTTGCTTGTTGTTTAAATACAGTTATATTTTGGTAGCCATCCTTGTCTGTGTCTGCTTTGCAGATGGCATTGGTGCCATGCTGCAGTGGTGTGCATGGTGGCTGTGTGGTATGTTTGTGGTTGCCTGGGGTTTGTGCCAGTTGGTCTGTGCACAGTGGCCTGTGTGTGTGTGTGTGTGTGCCCTGTGGCATGCGTATGTTCTCTGCTGGGCTGTGTGGCCAGTGTGGTGTGTGCTGTTGGCTTGTGTGTTGTCTGCTTTGGTCCCAGTGCCATGTCACATGTCATCCTGTGGGTGTTGCCCATGGCTGCCTGCCGGTGACCATGGTTGCCATGTCACCTCCACATGCTGCAGTGGGATGTGTGGTCAGGGCATGTGGCCATGCGCCTGCCTTGCCACCCTCCAGTCATCCCCTCCACTATGGTGGCAGTGTGTGCTGCTCTTGTGGCCTGCACCACATTGTGCCAAGGGCCCTGTGCCATGGCCCATGCGCCTCTGTCCCTTGCCCTACCCATGCTATGTTCTTGCACTTCCTGCCTTGCTCATTGCACAACCCTAGTTGCATGATGGCGCCTGCTGCCTTGCTCCCTGGTGCAGCCCTAGTTGCACTATGGTGCATCCCTGCGATATTCAGCCATCTTGCGCTGTCACTTGCCTTGTTGCTCAGCCTTTGAATATCATGTTGGCTGCACATCTGCGCAGTGTACCTGTGCTGTGCCACTCTTGCGCCTGCTTCTGGTGCATTTCTGAATATCTCACCCCGAGGGTGGGCCAGTAAAGATGCAAAGTCAACTTAGGTTAAAACATTTGGTTTACACTGGTGTTGTAGAATCAACAGCATTAAAGGGTTCAGAGATCCACTGTGGAGGGCTTCAAGAGAGGGTGGGACATACACAGAAAGTGGATGTATCAGATGATGGCCTGTCCGGGGGTGGGGATGGATGATAGGGGTTTCTAGAGAACAAGGGATGGGAGGGTCTCGGCACCCAACTAAGGATCTAGGATCGAGCAGACTCGATAGACCGTAAGGCCTAATCTGCTGGCAAATAGTATGTTAGTATGAAAACTAGACCATCATAGCTAGTAAATTTTGTTTCAATATCAACAGGCAACTCTTTTTGCATTGCTGTTAGTGATATACGTGACTGCTTCAGTTTATTTTCACTGTTCATACCAGTCCCTGTAACTATCCTGGGGGGTCTCCATTTTCTGGTTCTTGAAACTTGATTGTTCCTGAGAGCTGTATTAGCTTATGAGAACATGATATGTCATCACCCTTCAGACTCCACAGTATGCCTGTCTGCTTAATCAGAGTTCAACAAAGCAAGCTGAGGCAAGTTGTGAAATACCACATTTACTTTGTTAGTTTTGTAAATGGTCTGAATTGTAATACTGTACCGGGGTTTTCTCTTTAAATTACATTCAATTTGTGTGTTTCCACAGAGTTTTTGTTTCAGGATATTTGTACTTTCAACATAGAGATACATGATATGGGTGCTAACACATCATGTTCTGATATGCTAATGCAGCTCTCACAGACAATGAGATCTCAACAGCCATAAAATGGAGACCTCCATGAGAGCTACAGAAGACTAGCATGAACAGTGAAACAAACTAAAGCAAACACTTATATGCCCAACAGCTACAGGAAAATAGTTGTCTGTTGACATGGAAACAAATGAAATTTACAAGACCTGAGTGTGTAGTTTTCCTTTCATAAATCCAGCTTACAAATGTCAGTGTGAGTGGGGACACGGTAACATTACATTGCTTTCCTATACAGTGGTAAATGCAGTTTTACTTCCATACTTTGTGGGGGCACATAGGAGCTGTGTAACAAAAGAATACTGTATATATTTACAGTATAAGCATGGTGGGATTGGAAAACTGGATCAAGAAAAATCCCACCCTCCCAACTTCAGCTGGACCAGTTTGCATATAGTGTTTTGAATTTTTTTTTTCAGTCAAGCTTTTTCCTCTCCTGAGTCACTCGTGCCCTCTTCTGCTGCCCCCCAATCCCCATCACCTACATTTGCAGAGGCTTACCCCACCACTTGTCTTGGACCCATATGGAGGTAGGTGCCTGTGGTTGGTAGTGCAAGGCCCGCAAGAGTTCCAACTAGGGATTTTTTCAGCTGATTGTTCCCTGCTCCCTCCCCTGTGACACAGCACCAATCCCCAACATCATACCCCCCCATGTGAGCAGCTCCAGCTGGGCTGCCACCTGGCTTTAGCCCAAGAGGTAGGCATGTAGAGACTATGCTGTTCCAGGTTCAGGTAGATTAGGTTCAAATTTTGTTTTGAAATATTAAACTGAATTTTGCTGTAGTGGCTCAAATATTGTTTAAAACAACACCAGCCCAGTAGCACAGCAGTAGTTCTTCTGCTCACTATGCTGGTGATCTGAGTTTAGAAACAAGCTGAAATCATCAGGGTTTATGGTAGACAGAGGATTGAGTTGCCAGAGACAGCTGTTCTCCAGGAATGAATGAAAGGCTGCGTGCTTCAGATCATTTATTTATTTTATTTATTGGTCATCAAAATTCATGTGCCAGAAGCTTGGAATAGTCCCAAGCAGCTACAAAATTGTAGTCCTGGCAAGTTCTTCCACCCAAAATCACAAATCCTAACATGTATCACAAATCCCCCCATGATAAAAATAAAACTTCCCATGTGTGTTACAAATCATCCCTGTATCAAAAAAATGTCCTTACTACATATCTTCCCCATTCATATGACAAGTCTGGTTCCCCTTCCCCATCATTATCATAAATCCACCACAGGAGACTCGTCATCTTCAGCTCTCTTGTGCCTAGTAAAAGGTCTAGTAGTGTTAAGGCCCTCTCTACCCTAACAGTAGCTTTCTAATAACTTAGGGAATTTGAGGATGATGGAGACTCTAGCTTTGGGTCAGAATGCACTCCCTATATTGCTTAGAAAGTTCTCATAAAGCAGAATGGGGAATGTACTAAATATTAACCCCAAACCAGAAAAGCTTTGTTCACCGATACTGACAAACTATGCTTATCAGTGTGTGTATGAAGATCAGAAATAATCAGCTCACTAAGAGTATTTAAATGAGTGTTAGATCTACTTACAGGGAAGAGGACAATGGGCACAGTCAAAGTAACAGCCGTGAGCACTGCAAGGCGGATGAGCATAAGAAGGATGCCAGATGTGTGCACTTTAGTGTAGGTATGAAGTAATTCAGGTTCAACTTGTTCTAGAGAGCAAAAGAAAAAATTAGTTTGTCTTTTCTGCAGACATACAAATCTGTTAGGGGCTTTCCCTACTTCAGGTGTATGCATAAACCACAGTACTCATTGAGCCCTGCCTTCAACTGTCTTTCTTTAAAGCTCTTTGTGATAGCTGAGCATGTCATGTAGTGCGAAAGAACAGAACCCTGACTTTTTATTTTTTTCATACTGGGACTAAACATTTAAAAATGACATCAGTTCACTGAAAGTAGCCCATATACAGTAAGGCCCGCTAGGATGAAATGCAGTATCATAGGTTTCCTGCATGACAAAAAAGATTAACTCCCACTGAAACTGCACTGTTTTCTCTAGTAACACTACTGGGGAATTCTGCAGAGTTGGGCTTCATCCTGGTGGGCTTCACTGTAGTTCAAAGGCTGTCTTTTCTCCATTTATTTTAAAGAAGATGTTTCAATGAGGTTCAAGAGTTGTACACATTTATGCAACTCTACATACTAGTTCAAGGGATGACCAATGATGAAAGTGTAACATTACTAATGTGCAGCATGACACCAACCATATATCAGGACTGTGTGTAACAAATAAAATAATGCAGAATACTGCACCATGAATCATGGGATAATTGATGATTGGCACAGAATACCATGATTAATACAGTATTTGGCAATTGAGACCAGATACAGAGTCATTTTTTCTTATACTGGGTATTCAGAATTGGAAACTAAAAATTGTTTAAGTTTCAAAATAAGAAAACATTCAGCTGGCCAGGACTAGTCTCCTGGCCACTCCCTAGCCTCCAGAGTCAGCTCCCACCCTTCCCATTTTCCCATACACTGATTTCAATAAAGCAACCATCAGTCATCTGGCATTGTGCCAAGAATTGCCAACATGAAATTAGAGATACCTCTCTCCCTGAGCCAACTCCACCCAGGAAGCCCTGTAGGGTCCTGAACCCAATCCTTGTTTATAGGGGTCAATAAGTACTTAAACCCTGGTAAGCCTAGTTATTCCCTCCCAGCCCTCAGTGTTCACCTTTCCATTAGGAGGAGAAGCAGTCTTTGTTAAAGATATTGCTAGGCTGACTGAACTGTTGAACAGAACCAGGAGTGGAGGTCACCCCAGAGGAAGCGCTTGTCTGGATCGAAGCATCAGGATAGTTGGCCACACTCTTTGGTGGGCAGTATTTTTTGAACCTCGTATACATTAAACTGAACATAAAGATTTGCAGTCGCTGACATGCGTTTGAAATCTGTATTTGATCCTGCAGTGTGGAATGAATAAATGAAGCAACTGTGAATACTGTACTTCTGTTTCCTTATTTTAGTGCTGAGTTCTTGGTGATTAGACTGGACTATTAGCCTCCACAATATCATGGACAGGGGTTAGGGGGATGGATAATAATTAATTTATATACTACTTGTGGATGTTAGTGAATATAATGGGTCCAATATATTTGTTATATTTAACTATTACAATATTTTTGTTGTTTCATTTTGCAACCCTCCCACACTATGAGCTCTAGAAAAAACATTTAACAAAAAATAAATCCTGTCCTAGCTACCCCCCATGGATGCCACTGAAATTATTTAGAGGATGGACTGGGTGACGTATTCTACAAAAGGGATACCATCAATCAGACCGTAAAAATATTACAAGGAGAGCTCTGTGAAGAAAACAAAACTCTTTTTTTACCCTATAGATGGCAATCAGAAAAGTCGGGTTTGCTTTAGCCATTTTTAGAAAGGGGAACTTAATTTTCTTACAAGGAAAACTTCATTACACCCCAACTAGATCTCTGAGATGATGTCATATGGAGTTTTTCTCTAGCTATCAGTCTGGCTACCTACTTTGTAGGTTTGGTAGCTCTGCAGAAGACTTGATAATCCAAGTAGATTGTAACTATAACAATCCAAGCCACCTCTGTTCAGCCAAACCTGAAACCCTTTTTAAATACCAAGATGATCCTGTTGAACATAACTATATAATGATTTATCTTAAGTTTTTTTACAGAATAAATTAACTAATGACAGACTAAATCCTTTATTTATCTTTGGAAAACTTAAAACAAAGGCATCCTGGAAGAAACTTGGCTACCATCTTTGTTTGATGGGAAGCATATTTCAAAAACCTCTTGCTGCCAGTTAACTACTGCTTTTGACCTCTAGTAATAACACAAGGACAGTTTAATTCTACAACATCAAAACTACTTTAGACATAATTTTAAAACATACTGTCTGCACCAAATGCTTTGCTAGCAGAAGTGATTGCAGTGTTTACAGTAACGAGCTCATATTGCATTGCTCTCTTTACTTACCAAAGAAAGTAAGATAACCAAAGATTGCTGATAAAAGGTACATGAGAAACATTGCAAAGATTGAGATGTTGGACACATTCTGCATTTTCTTCCGCGAACGGCTAATCAAGAGAAAAAGAGAAGGTGGATCCATTTATTCTGTGGAACATAGCACATAGGTAATTTTGCACAAAAATATTTTGCAGGTTCAAACTGCTACTAACTTATGGTTTCTAAATTAGAGGTATACAGCCTTTCCATTTCTCTTATCATTTCCATGGTTTCTTCACTGCACTGCAGTGCCACCTAAACTCCTGAAGCCATTCTACAATGCCTGGTTAGGTGATTTGGCCCAGAATCAGGTTTGTCTGGTGTTACTCAGTATGGGCCCATTTCTACAACCTTATACAGATAAGCAAAACACAAACCCTGTTCCTTAGCAACTCCCCCACCCTAATGCTGTGACTCTTTTCCCCTTACCAGATATACAGAAGACTTTGATGATACAGCAGTGTGTGCCCTCATATCGTGAGCCCTTTCTGGCTTATCCTACTCCCACCATCCTGGCCACCAGTTCAAGTAATCTGGTGGCACCACTGTTAAAAAGAACATAATCCGTCAATCCTTAGTGAAAATTTTGGGTCTGCAGACATCCTCTATTACCAACCCCCCCCCATTACACTTATCTGTTCCCCATGAGGCTATGTTAAATGGGAGAATACAACACGGTAGGCTGGTCTTCCCAAGTAAACAGAAAGCTCCATTACTGGTATATGTTTAGCTACAAGATCATTGTAGGTAAAGCTCCGTTCTTCTTTACTCAGCTCATTACATTTAAGCCCACTCAGACCCAACTTTGTTCTGCCAACTTACTATTGCTTTACAAAGCTAAATTCCTATTTAAAGCAGGTTGCTCCTCATTCAAGTTTTCAATAGCCCATTCACGATACGCCCTACAAAGGTCTCTGAAGCTGCAGTCATGGTTACTGTGTCCAGATTTGTCTCTAATCCACAATTCCATGTTTAGTCTTTGTGAATGTTTTAAATAAATATCTTGTCACAGCGAAACATGATCTTATCCCCCTATTTATTTCTTTACTGACACAATTATTATGATTACCTGTTGTCATTTGTCTTAACTATGTTGGATGCAGTTGCAAATGAGACCTTTGCTTAACTTGCTTTCCAGTGAATTGGTAGAAACTGAAATAATACCTAAAATATTACTGACAAATACGGACTTGTTTCAGTTGTTAAAGATAGGCCTCAGATACTCCAGATCACTGGCTATAGTTTTTTTTTCAAACTAGGGTGCTGTAGAGAAACATATTTTAGATGTCACAGTCCAGAATTGCTCTGGAATTTTAAATACATGCTTTGTGGTAAAATGCATCTTCACAGGCTACCACTGCATGGGCCACAAAAATGTAAATATTGCGTTTCTTAATGGTAACATAGCCCTGACTGCACTTATAAAATTTGAATGTTGCACATTTTTTGAGTGCGGGTAAATTGTCCATACTGTAAACAATTACTGGGACATTTGGATGGCAAGTCTTTTACACCTGTTTTTTCTTCTAGTTTGCACCAGAATATGGCATAGAAGTATACTAAACAAGATGTCTACCCATAATTCCATTGATAGTGTTATGTGGAATAAGCTGACAAACTAAAGTACAATTTTTAGATTTAATACAATTCATAACAAATTTTAGGTTGAATATTGCCTTACTCTTTGAGTTCACTGTAGATTGGAAGCACCTCAGGATGGCACACAAATGCAAACGCCAGGATAGGAATCGTGTAGGCAGTCTGCAAAACAAATATTCCACACATGCTCAGCAATCATGCAAACAATAAGGCCTAACAGGCTAAGAAGTAACCTTGGTATTCCACACACCTGTAAGTTGAATACCAAGTATTTTGGTCTGCACTCATCATCACTGCTGCTGTGTACTTCGTATTCTACACCACTGGTATGAAGAGAGTCACCTGGCAGCTTGTCCTCATGATCTGTAGTATGGCTGTGTATATAATCCATCATAAAGTTCAGTCCAGGATCCATCGATCCATTGTGTAATATAACTGGGTACATGGGCTGTGTACCATTTAATGTTCCATTTGTCGTACCATGTTGTAGAAGAGGCAAAGGACATGGAATCTGAGCCCTCTTGTATATCACCTAAAGACAAAATACATACTCTTTGGATCTATATTACAGAGATAAAGAATTGCTGTGACCTACTGTACAGTAACTAGGAGTTAAAGCCAAGCTCCCTGAATGCCACCCCAGGTGAATTATCAGCTGAGTTATCAGGCCAGTTGCCTAGTCTGAACTTTCCCTGGCCACTTTGTTTCTCTGAATGCAAATCCTACAGCTTAAAAGATTTCAGATAGTGTATTTCAAAAGTTAAATCACTGATATAGAGGGAAACCAGTGACATGATGCAGAATATCCAAATATATTACAATATATCCCAGGAAAGTCCCAGTCATTTGAATTGTATTTCTGTGATATTTCCTGATATACCGTATCTGGATGTACACTATTGTGTGTTATGTCACTGGCTACCACTGTGAACAAGGGAGCCACTCAGGGCCAGATTTTCAAAGGGCATCATATGCACACATAATTGCCTGCCACTGCATCTGCAAAATCAATCTGACAATTGCCAACTCCATCTTTAAAAGAAGCACCCACTTGCAACAAAAAGCCATAATTTGCTACAATTTGTATAATTTGCTGGGCTGTTGGACTTCATTGGTAAAAAAAAAAAAGATGAACATTAATGTTGTGGCAATTTTGAATGTAAATTTAGTTGCATATGAAATGGACAAATGAATATGTTAGACCATCTAAAAGATGAACCAGTATGCACAGATGGACACAGATGGAAATCCTCTGTTGAAAACGGGTAAGTATGCCCTGAATGGATCCCTTTGCAAATTAGGGTCTAAATGTCTTAAAAAGAATTAACATGATCTTACTAGAAATTAAACCCAGGCTCTCTATGCTTTTATAAATGTAATTTGATAATTAAACTGCATCTCAACAGACAAAACTGTCAGTATCCAGTCTCCTGAAGGCTTACCCCTTGAGACTGATAATTCATTTAAATAGCAAGGCATTACACTAGACCCTACCTGCACTTTCTACAACCATTTAGAGATCCTCATACCCCGAGTAAACCTGAAACTGGGAGTCAGCTACTGCCTTATCAGATATCTCACTCCTGAAGCCCAGCTTGCAATTGCCCAATGCAACCTCCTCCCAGTACTAGATTTTTGCACCCCTATCTTCACCCTTACCTCCTCTATAAACTTGGCTCAGCTAAACATCACCTATAACAACATATGCCAGTTTCCCTTTTAGCCCCACATACCACCCACCACTGCACCCTCTATCAGGCCCTTGGCTGGCTCCTCCCACCAGTTAGATGTAGCTACCTCCTTTCCAGTACCATAAAAAAGGCCATCTAAAATTAAACTATGTCTCCTCTCTCCTCCCTACTTAGACCTAAAGTGTTTCTCTGGGACCTCCACCTCACTGCTGGCCCATAGCTAGACTTTCCACAAGTCTCCTCTTGCATGGGCAAATGGTCTTTCTCGTCCACAGCCGCTACCCTGTAGAATAACCTGCCCCTACCCCCCCACGCTAAGAACCTCAGACTCACCGTGGCATTTCCACTCTCTCCTGAGGTCTCACCTATTGTCCTCTACCCCTTGCTTCTGGTCTCCTGGCTGATTAATGTTCCTTACTCCCACTGCCCCCATGGCCAATGCCCATAAACCTTATGTAACCCTTTTTTCCTAATATCCATCCTCTGCCATGTCTTAACATCGTATTTGAATTTGTCTGCTAGTTACAGTGTCTTTTTATTGTATTTGTATTGTGCTGTAATTTTATCTTTCAACTTGTATAATGGCTGTTACCTTCTCAGTGCCTATTGATGTCTCCATATGCCTTGTACCTTGCACTTTTGTACTTGCTGTATTTTTGTGCCATTCTCAATGGTCCGGGTTGTGCCTGAAAATGGTTCTTGGACCAGTGCACCTACCCGGTTATCAAATAAATAAATAAACTTTAACAAGATTTGTGAAAAGGTAGATTTACAGTATTTAGTAATTTATATCTATTTAAAATGTTGTCCACCAGGAAAGCTCTAGGATATGCAGTATCCTGTTTTCATTGTTTTACAGAAATAATAGGCCGACAGAATGCAGTACTTTGCACAGTTTTTCACCTGGCAGACAGATCATTTTGGCAGTTAAAAAACTATGCATACTGCATTTCACTAGGAAAGTGACACTACACATAGTTCTTCTCCTAGCAAATTGAGCACTTTGTCAGGTGAAGAGGCACTGCACATGGTTTCTGTAGAGCTCCATTTTGTCACTGGGGGAAATCATAACATATGGATAAACTACACCCCAGCTAGAGACACTTGCACAGCTCAAAACTATGATATCAGCATGGAAGGTTGGTGGCATGAGAATTCCACAGCATCTAACTGATCAGTCTTTCTGAGTCAATGTGAGAGACAGCAGTGATTTCCACATTACTCCTAAACTTGCAATGACAGTTTACTTTTATTATTGTTTTTTTCTCCCTTAAAGCAGCAGTACAATTACATTTTTTTTCAAACATCTGGTTTCAGCTACACCAAATAAAAGTATTAGCATAACTGTTAAGTCTACTTTTTCAGGTCTAACAATGCTATTTCTAAGCCAGTGTGGTGGCTGTCTTATTTTCCTGAGGAAAAAAAAAAAATTAAAACATTTATAAAATACTCAAATGTTGGTGAAAATATGACTTTGTAGAGAACATTGGACCTCTTGTGTGCTTTTCTAAAAACTCCGCATACTACCATGGGGATACGATTGCACAGTCCTGAAGTCTAATGTCCTCCACACAGTTGTACAGTTGCAGTTAAAAATGAAATAAGAACACATGTACAGGCGGATTATAAACAAGAACACAATTTATTACGTCACCAGTGCCCAAATACACATATTTTCACATTCTGGAATATTACACATTTATTGCACAGTATCTCAAGACACATATTTACAAGCGCACACCTCCTGACTCCAGCAAACCTGACACAACTGCTATTCTTCTGCAATATTGTTAGTGTGTCTGTGCTAGGCAGTTAAATTATTCCCAGTTTTCATTTTCCTCATTCTCCTCTGCTTGTTTGGCAGCCTGGTACATTGCAATGTGCTCAAGCAAATTGTTAAATTCTTCAGTGGTCGAACATCCATAGTGTTCATACTACATAAACGCAAATTTGATGTGCATTTACGTTAATGATTTTCAGATTTGATATTATTCTTTCTCCGGGGGCACTCCACCCTCCCAGGTGTACTGATGAAGTTGTATTTTTAACCCAGGATGGTGTGGGGGGGGCAGAGCACCCCCACAGAACAAATAATATCACAAAATATTACAATACATAAAGCAACCTCACAACTAGTTAAACAGTTAAATTATTGTGGAACCTAATTTTCCTCATTCTTCTCTGCCTGGAATTTGAATTATTGTAATTGTTGTTATTGGCAGGCTTCACCCCCACATCCCCTGTCAATAATTTAATAATAGTTTCAGTTAATATACCAAAATATCAATTAAATTATTGACTGGGGGTGTGGGGATCAGAGCCCCCAATAATAGCAATTACAATAATTCAAATTTTTTGCAGGGATTACAATACTGTGCATCTCTGTGTGGGGCTTACAATAATTCTCATGTACACATAGACATGCTCTTGGCAACACTTTTGGTGTCTGGCACTGTAAGTAACCTATTACGCACCCACGGTCCAATGTTCTCCACAAACGCAGAAAATATAACATGTTACTACCAAACAAAACTTGAAGATTCCTAGAATCTTTTATAATGAAAAAAGGGTATGGTCAAATTGTTTACTTAGCTTTGTTGCACTGCTGCTTTAGAGTAATTACAGCAGGAAAATACTGTTTATTTCTACAAGCAGTGTCCTCTAAATTTAGTTTTGCAACTGCTTTAAATTTAAACCAGCCTGTTTTTCTTGCCAAGGCTTCTTTGCTGAAAATCAGTGTGAGTTGCACTCTGCTTTCTTTGACTAAAGTTAAGGGTCTGAGACAAGAATAAGAAGCCCTTCTATTATATCTGGTCTGCCTTTTTCTAACCTGGTGCCTAAGTCAAAGCCCAGGAATTCATTCCTTTTTTGACAGCCAGTTCGTGTTCCTGCTGTACTGATCTGCAGCTTGGTGTGTTCCATTAGTGTTCAGCCTTGTGTTAGGTTTCATTTGTGTTGAGTGGAGATAAATAGTGTCTATGATGTTAATTCATTTGTAGCTGTTTTTACACTTTGTGGGCTCGTGGAGTCATTTGAGAGTGCAAGTGCTGTTCTCATGCTCTTTTAAATTGCCAAGAGGGAGTGACACATGCATGCTGTCGCAAGTGTGCTCATGCACCTGTGCCGTTTGCATCACTGTTCTTCTGCAACAGCATTTGCAGAATTTTTGCCAATAGAAAATATTTTTCTTTGTCTATTTCTCCTTTTCTGCAAGTTGCAATTGCTGCGCTATTGCTGATGCAATCAGTTTTTGCTATGCTATCTGCATCAATAATCTACCACAATATCTGCTGGTGCTGGGGCTTGCCAACACAAACTAGGGTTTTGTGCCATTTTTATGCCAGATTTTTGTGTGACTTATTTCAGTGTCTCCATACTTCCAAACTCAGCTGTGAGTCCCTTTCTGATAGGCTTATTAGAACGGGGGACTCTTATTGAAAGAATGTAGGTGGTTTGGCACCATGCTTTTATAGCAGAACTTTTTCTTTCACAAGTAGAAAATATTAATGGATTTATTTATTAAATTTTTACTGATCAGGTAAGTGCACTAGACAAACAGTTGACTAATTTGAGGCACCGCCTGGGGGGGGGGTCACAACTGGGAGAACAGTGCAATAATTGAGAACATTACATATATACATTACATGTATACTTTAGGCATATTTAATGTCCAAGTTACAGAGTGCGGTACAGAGAGAACAATGGAATGATGGAAAAGAAAGAGTAAAAAACAGGTACTGTACATATACAAATGCCCAAAATAATAATAAGTATGACTTGGGAGCAGGAGACAGTCTCCCTCTGGAGTTTATGCACATCCTACTATAGAAAAGCAAATGCAGAAATTTCAGGCATCCAACATCCAGTCCAGTGGTGTCTTGGGGGAAGGTACATTTAGCTTATTATTTGGCAGTGACAAATTTGAGTTCTGCCACCCACTATTTCATTTACTAAATGAGATATTGTTTTCATGATGAACTGTAGAGCCCACCTGTGAAGACAGGTTCAATGTTAAAATAGCGCAACCGCAATAGTGCAGCACTTTTGAGCGTGTACTTTAAAGCACCACATCAAAATAGCGTAGCAATATATCAGCTGCACTAAACAGCGTATGTTAACACTTGTAAAAAAAAAGCACATCAGTGGTCCATGTACACCTCTCTCCCAGCATCTTGTTCCATCCCCCCACCCTCCCTTGTAGCGCAGAGCAACCAGCGAGTGGAAACGCACATTGAACTAAGTGTGTGGACCATGGGGGTATATCATTGTATAACAGGATTTGGGGTGAGAGGAAGGTACCATTAAACTACTAGGGTTATTGTACATGTCCAGCCCCCACCCTCTGTTTCCCAGCATTGGCGTAAAAGAAAAACTCTCCTGCTCACTTCATTTCTGAGGTCCTGGTGTAAAAAAAAAAAAAAACCTCACTCCCTCTGCGTGATCTCCAGCACCCAACCTCTGTTTTTTCCCAACTTGTGTCAGTCCCACGTCTGATGGATCTTTTAGGAGCCGATTGCTCTCCCTCTCGTGCAGCCTGTTTTGAAGTAAAGCACGTCAACAGTGCTGTAATGTGCCGACAGAGCTGTGAATCTGTGGAGCTTTGGATCTCTCATCCAGCCTCTGGATGCAGAATTTTATCGCACTGTCAAGACTACTGAAACTGTAATTATCTATCATTGAATATTAACTCACCCGGATCATCACGCTGTTCTGGAATAGCGGTATTTTGACTGGCGATAATCTTGACTTGTGCTTAATTGAATGTGCTATTTGTACTCGTGTTGTTGTGGTTGCAGTATAATAACTGAATACCGTGAAGACATAGAAACCCCAGGCAGGTTTCTTAGGCCAAGGAGGCTCACAACAGGCTACCAGAGCATGATTGCAATTTTGCAAAGCTCCAAAAATTTTCAGGGCTCATTTCTATTCTGCAGCCAGAAAACAATGACAATTATTTTGGTAATAAGAGCACATCTGATTCAAAAGGTTCTGAAGACAGATGAGGAAAAAAAAGTCTGATGAAGAGCAGGGTGTATGGTCTGAGGACCCTGGATCCCTTCAGTACCCTTTTTATTTAATACACAGTTTACTCTCTTAACAGAAGATAAAGTGACTGAAGAGTGAGTTCATAGATGAACGTTAGGGTATTCCACTTCACAGGGCAGAAATAAGTACAAGATTATTCACTTTTCTTTGCTTTTATATGTGGGACATTAAGCTCATGAGAACCAGAACCAGAAAGGCCTGAATGGAGCATTCTAGTACAGATTAAAGAGGGACTGTAGTCAACATTTCTGGCATCAATAATATTCAGAATTTGGATCTGCATAGCCCCAATCAGCCTCATGCAAAAAATGAGATCCCTAAGTTACTTTGCTTAAAAGTTACAAGTCATTTTACAACCCTAAATTCACTGCCTGTTCAAAAAAAGCCAGTTTCAGTTGAGGTGATGATGATGTCATCTCCTGAACTTAGAGTCCAGTGTTCCCTATCAGCAGGCTTATAGAACCTGTTTCTTCAAAGGTTGGAGTTCATGTGCAATAGTTTTCACAAGTAAAACAGGTAGCAACAGTCAAAAAACATTGATATAAAAACTGTGTTTCAGGTTCTGTAAAAAACTTGACAAATGTGTGTTTTTTTATTTATTTAGTTTAGTGCCTTTATGTTGTGGTCCTTTTCTCCAGGGCTGCTGAATGCTGAATCACAGCACACTGTTGTGAGGTTTAGTTTGTTTATTTTTTATTCTGGAAACGCATGTGAGCAAAATTTCCTGTTTTCATTGGTGACGTTTGCAGACTGAATGATGTTCTGATGTGATGGAAGGCTGTGATCATTCACACCTGTCATTCAATTGAGGTGATTTCTCAGGATGGCACTTTGAAACAATTATTCTGCTTCCCTGTAAATGGGGGTGGGAGAGGTAATGCTGTTTTGAAACCTTACTGTGAGTTTCTATGCAGTAGTCAACCCAGCCAACCTAGGGCCAGATATTCAAAACTGCTCCAGGGCAAAATTAGCACTGCATGATGGGCAAAATTAGCCCAGAACCATTTGCATGCCTTATTCAAAGGAAAAGCCCCAGGGCTAAATGAGTTGAATGTAGCATGCAAATGAAGGCATGGAAACAGGGCTGAGAGTGTACTGCAACAATAGCCCAGCAAATAAAACAGCACTGAATATAGCAACCGAGAGCAATGCACACTGCAATAGCAGCCCAGTGCACACAGAGGTAGAGTGAGGTAAGGCTGAACAATGTGGGCAGCGTGCGAGCTAGCAAAGCAGTGGAGCACAACAACAGCAAACAACATTAGCTACAGTCTTGGTTTGGACAGTGATGCAAAGACAAATGTGGCCCAGGGGAGTAGTACTATAGGAATGGGTGGTTGTGCTGCATGCCAGAGGAAAATCGTTGTTCCTGCCACAGTGTTTATCAGATGGTACAGTACCATAGTAGGCAATACTGTGAGGTACACAGCAATGCCTACAGTGTGTCAGACAACACTGACTGGTGCTATCCACACAGTAACAAGCACAGCTGTAAGGTGTGGTCTACCATTGGCCACCACAGTCATACTGTCCTGTGACCCTCATGTGCTGCACTAGTGACATGGGATCCCCACACTACCATACACATGGCTGTCCATGTATGCAGGGATCCTGGACAGGTGTAGAGTATGTGCCCCGAGGGAGGCACACATACCATCATACTGTCACATTGGCTCTACCTTCCCCCCATTTTCCCTTTTCCCCTCCTCTCATCCCTACTTTATGTAATTAGCTTTTCCCCTTCCCTAATCTTCTACAGCGCCCCAGCACCCCTTACAGGGTTCCCAGCACCCTAAAAGGGGCCCCTAAGGTGCTATTCATCTCTATCACCCCACGCCTTCCCTTTAAGTTACCCCTGGTGCATGATACCCAAATGCCAACCTCCCCTCTTCCTCCTGGCCTTCCACTACTCCTCTTCTCTCCCCCCTGTCCCTTCCTGAACAGTCCACAGTCTTGCAGGGTTCTTAGCATCCTGGAGGGTCCCCCCCACTGGCTGAGCCCCTCCTACCTTCTTGACCTCCTCATCTTCTCCCTCATCCCTATGGGTACCTGAGCCTGGCTCTCCACTCCTCCCCATCCAACCTTCTCTTCACCCACCTTCTCCTCGCTTCTCTCCCAATGGCCCCTTACCTTCCCCCCACCCTCGCTATAATGTTTTCTGCCCCCTCACAGGGCTCTATATTGCAGAGAGTGGTCCCAGGACTCCCTGAGCCATAAAGTTATAGCCCACCCTCCTCCCCCCTTCCTTCCCTTAGTCTAACTCTACTCCTAACCTTGCCCAACCTCTTCCCTCCCCGGCACCTTCAAATAACTTACAACTATACACTTAATTACTCTTGCTGTCCCTCCTACCCACTCCATTCTACCCCTTCTCCTTCTAATTCTACCTATCACTATATTTCCCCTATCATCAGTTACTCTTTTTGTTCTGTATTAGGTTCCAGTCTATGCTGAGCTTTTGTTTTTAGAAACATAGAAACATAGAATTTGATGGCAGATAAGGACTGCTTGGCCCACCTAGTCTGCCCATTTCCCTACCTAATGGATAAGCTGCAGATCCTAGTTAACCAACAGCCTACTTCCTCCTACCCCCCAACTAAAATTGCCTTATGTCTGTCCCATGCATTCTTGAATTCCCCCACTGTTTCTGACTCTACAACCTCCTCAGGAAGGCCATTCCATGCATCTACAACCCTCTCTGTGAAGAAATACGTCCTCACATTACCTCTGAGCCATCCCCCCTCTATCTTTAAATTGTGCCCCCTTGTTCTTGCACATCTCTTTTTCTGAAAGATGCTACCCTCTTGGACTTCGTTGATTCCCTTGAGGTATTTGAAAGTTTATATCATGTCCCCCCCCCTTCCTTTCCTCGAGGCTATACATCTTAATGTCTTAATGACATTCCTTGTTATGAAATTCACAAATGTCCATTGCTAAACAACTTGCCTTAATAGTTGTACATTCCTTGCCATGAATTCACTACTGTAATCCACAAATGTTTCACTTCAGTGTTGGGACCATTCATTGCCATGAATTAACAAACTCTATAACTAAATGTTTTGCTCCAATGTATGCAGTTTTTTTTATTGTAATCTCAAAGTATTTTGTTCATATCCTATGTACTCCTTCCCATCAGGTTGCACCGGGAGATGAGCAACTTGTTGCTCAGCATGCTTTCCTGGTGAAATATTTCAACAAATAAATGAATAAAAAACACTGCTGTCAGGAGCAGTCCTGTCAGTGGAACATGTGCACTGTGTGGATGGCCCTAGCCATGTGGCAGTTCCTACTGTGTGGTGCAGCCTGGCCACCAGTACACCTTCCCCTCAGTACCCTCCATTCACCCAGTGCAGCATGTGTCTGCTGAACTGTGTTGGTCTACCCCAATGGGGGAACTGGAGGTGTGTGCTGACTGGACGCACTGCCACGGTGTCCACTGGGTGCTGGGGCACCCACTAATGCTTGGCAGAGTTAGGACCAGTGCCAGATGATGGCAACATGGGTGTGCCATCTGTGTGCAGCATGTCTCTGCCATGTATGTGTTCTGTTCATATTTTGTTATCACCCTGTTCACCAAGTAAGCACAATGGGCCAAGGCCCAGTGTCAGGAATGACCCAGATACATGAACTGTGTGGCTGAGATGCAACAGTGTACAATAAAGACATACAATGCACAATAACATACAATTCACAAATATCACATTAGGTACACTTTACAGTACTGTACAAATAGTTTATTGCTACAAGTGGTGTTCTAGGTCAGTTGTAACATTTACATGAGTGTTCACTTCACAGCACTGTTTGGGCATTGCATTCCACAGTTTGTGTGCCTGTGCATATGAAGTGGACCAGGGTGGCCATCCACCCACACTGCCTCCTCATTGGATACAGCCTTGTTCCCTGTTGCTGCTGTGTCCACGCCCCCCCATCCTGGGTTTTCCGGGCATTAAGACCACCTTTTCATGGGTCATAATTTGCACTGTGCTACACGTTGTGCTAACACACATTGCGTGGCACTATACTTCTGAATATACTGTTGCACCTGTATGCATGTCCCCACCCCTCACTTTGCATCATGCATACACTATCTTATAGCGTTTATGCTATCATGTTGCGCCAACACTATTTGGCCTTTTGAGTATAGCACTGGGGTGCAAATGTGGCACATTCATGGTGCAATTGATTTGTCCCATGCGCAATGTTTTAAATATCTGGCCCCTAATGTTTTCTCCCTGACAGGCTGCTAATTAACCTATATTCAGACTCATCTATGTTGTATTCCACATTAAAATTATCATTTTACCAGGGCTAACACTTCCACCACTAGCAGGAATGAACACATATTAGGCCCCTGTTAAAAATCACTTTTCATAATGATCCAAAAAGTTACATCTTGTAGTCATTATATGCAGTACTAGACCTGAAAGGGTGTGTGCATTTGTTATTTTTGGCCAAGGTTTATGCTGCCTTCCATAATCTGGATTTGTTTTTGAGCCCTTCTTTAGCTCTGCTGCACTTGCCTTTGCTGTTCAGCTGCTGGCTACCAATGGCATCACTGTAGAGCAAAGGAGTGACTCACACTGTGTAGTACAGTGCAGTCACAGCAATTCTGTATGGGAAAATTACCAGTACTCAACATACATACTATGTTCCCCCTTCCCCAATACACCTTGTTAGCAATGCATTATGCCAAAATCCAAATGCCTTGTCAGTATGTTTTTTTTGTAAAATTGACTTTTTTCTGCCTCGGTAACAAAGCATGGGGATTGAGAGAAGACAGAGTTGCTGTCAGCATCTTTCCCTGTCCTTTTGACTTTCATGCAAAAATTACTCCATTTTTTGAAAGACGTGACTGGATATGAAACTTACAAGAACAGGAGGCAGAGTTTCAACTGCTAGGAAAAGACATCTTAAAAACAGAGCAATATTTTGTTGCGAGATAAAGAGAGATTGAGATTTAGAGCACCTTTTCCAGTCTTTTTGATTTCCATGCATATATTTTCCCCATCTGTTAGGAAGCAATACAGCTCCCTAACAGACATAGTAGAGTAGCACCCCAAATGGTAGCAACCTGGAGGCATGCTGACGCAGCATTTGGCAAACTTGGAGAAATGGGCCACATCAAAAAGGCATTACAAATATGAATTTGTCAACTTTGTTCCAAAACCTGAAACACTCATAGTTTTTATAGAAATGTTTTTTGAATGTTGCTGCCTCTTTTACTTGTAAAAAACATTGCACATCATTTTTAAACTTTGGAGAAACAGGTCCTGTAAGCTTGCTGACAGGGAAGACTAGACTGTGAGTTCTGGAGATGACATCCACAGCAGCTCTTCACTGAAACTGCCTTTTTTGAACATGTGGTGAAATCAGGGTTACGAAATAGCTCATAACTTTAAAATTATGTAACACAGAAACCACATTTTTGGTATGTGATTTATTGGGGGTATGCTTATTCTAATTCTGCAAAGTAGCACTTTTCACTGGAGTCCCTCTTTAAAGGAAATGTTACCCAGGAAATGCATCTTGCACAGCATGCAGAGCAAATAATTGGTTATGGAGTAAGTGCCTACCAGCTAATGATATCCAATTCTGCTATTTAAGATGTACACATTGGTGCATGGTTGTTAGGTGACTCTGCATCACATCTGTTGTAGCTATCAGCTGGGAGCACAGCTGCAGAGTTTGCCCCACTGTTGGGATGTCTATCTCTACTTTCTGATCAGTTGCTCACTCAAATTTCCTGAACTTGGCTATTCGAGGCTTTCATTTACGATACTTGGTTCTCCTCTTTAGTACCCCCTTGACTGCTAAGGGTTTTGGTCAATGTACTAATAGTGATTGTGGCTGCCCTGAGGTCAAAGGGTCACCATGTGTACCCACTCTTGGATGATCTTCTGATCAGGGCATCATGGGAGCAGCCAGCCAGAACTTTGATTCTTCAAACAGTTCTAGATCTGTAGGACCTTGGCAGGATTATAAATAAGGAGAAAAGTTCACTCCAGCTGTCTTAGAGTTGGAATACCTAGGAGTGTGTTTTAGGACATATTGACAATTATTTTGTTTCCAGTCAAGGGTAGAGAATCCCTGTCAAGGCATCTGACAGCTTAGATCACAAACAACAGTGTTAGCCTGCTGATGCCTTCAGATGCTGATGCTGATGACAACAATTATACTTTTAGTCCTTTGAGCTGACATCTACTTGAAGCATCTGGTCCTTTGAGCTGACATCTACTTGAAGCATCTTCTCCCCATTTGGTCCCTAGCTTTTGAATGGCATCAGATTCCAATTTTGGCTTCTTACTAAAAGGGCTCCTCCTGTTCTCTGTTGGAGATGATTCTCATCATTGACACTGGCCTACTTGGTTATTTACTTATTTATTTCAAAAACTTTTCCAGGAAAGACATGCCGAGCTGGTAGCAGCTCATTTCCAGATCAGTACTGGGGAGAGGGGTGAAGGGAGCAACAGTGCAAAATAACGATACAGTAATAAGGTGTGAAAACAATACCATAGTAAGGTACAAAAAAGGATATAAAAATAAAGATAAATCAATGTAACACACACTATTATAGAGAAGGCATACGGTGGGAAGGAAATATATTACAATAGGGCACAGTATTGAACCAGATCCCAGCTCATGGGTCTGTGGCTTGGAGAAGATGTTACAGATAAATGTTCTAGAAATAAGGGTGTATTTTCTCCTACTTTACTCCTTTTGCAAGAATAAATCTAGTTTCAAGCAGTGAAGGTAACCACAGATAGTGAAGTAACACTCATATACCGTAGAAACATAGAATTGGCTGGCAGATAAGGACCACTTGGCCCACCTAGTCTGCTCATTTTTCCCTGCCTATGATATCCCAGCAGATCCTACTTGATCTCTGGTTCATTCACCCTTCCCTTCCCTTTCCCTAAGATTCCTGTGTGCCTATCCTTTGCATTCTTGAATCCCACCACTTTTTTCACCCCACCACCTTCACTTGAAGACTGTTCCAGGAATGTACCACAGTTCTTGTGAAGAAGTACTTCCTCTCATCTCTTCTGAATCTACACCCCCTCCAGATTCCTATCATGCCCCCTTGTCCTTGAGCACCCTTTTTTTCTGAAACTATTATTCCCTCTTGCACCTTTTTTTTTTTATTCCTGTGAGGTATTTAAAGGTCTCTATCATATCCTCCCACTCTCACTTCTCTTCCAGGGTGTACATATTTAGCTCCTTTAATCTCTCCTCATAGGGCTTCTGATACAGACACTGTATAATTTTATTTGCCCCCCTCTGGACAGCTTCCACTCTTCTAATGAAGTATGGCAGTTGCAGTTGCAATATGTAAGGATTTACCTGATGTTACCTGCCACTATATGTGGCCAGGTGATGTATTTTGAGCACATGCACATTTTTCTACAAATAAAAGTAATTTTTTTAATATTGAGTCCTTGGTTTGGGTGCTGTTTTCTGAATTTCTTTTTTGTGAACACCAGGTCTGGTATTTCCCCATCACATGTGGGCTCCCTGAGTAGTTGCCTGAGAAAGATCCCCTGCAGGGAATCTAGAATGTCCCTGCTTTTAACCGAGTCCAATGCTGGGAGGCTCCAATCTACATCTGGCAGACTGGAGTACCCCACCATCAGTACATCCCCTTTATTTGCCATTGTGCTGATTGATTGTCCCAGTCCAATATCCAGTTCTTCCCCCTGTGTTTTAGGTCTTTAAATCACCCCTGTGTGAATAGTGGCTTTTGTTCCTGTCTTCAGGGTGACTCACATTACCTCCATCCCCTCATTTCTCTCCTGGCTTCCTTGTGTTTCTGTTGCTTTGATACCCTCCCTTACATACAGCACTACCCCTCCTCCCTTCCTTCATACCCTACCCTTCCTGAACTAAGTGCAGCCTGATATGGCCCTGGACTAAAGGACCTGTGGAGAAGGCTGGGTTTTGGCAAGTGAGTCTGCAGTAAGTTACAGAGTTACAGAAACAAACATGAGTGTGTGCAGTTGGGCAATGGGTGTTGGGTGATTTAAGAACAAGTATGACTGCTTACATTTTGCTAAAACTTGTCTGCTTAAATTGGGCTAGGACAAAAAAGCGGCACACAAACTGCAGGGACAGACAATTAGAAGAAGCAAAGATTAATAAAAAGGTTTTTAGCTTTATTTCAAGATACAAATGCTGGTTAAAAGACTGTGATGAGAAACCCAGTAACAGTTCTCTCTGAGGTATGCTGAAAACTATAGCCCCTTCATGAGGCTGTCATGTGGGACAGAAGAAAAATACAGTGTTATCCCCCCCCTTCTAAGCTACTTCCAAGGCCCCTGGAATTCTGCAATTCTGCAGTTGTGAAATTTTCCACAGAATTTGCATCATGCCGCAGAATGTATATAGTGCTGCAGAATTCACTGTTTTTGGTGAATTTTCATTCAAATATACTGTTTTTCCATAGTATCAGGCTTTCTTTCTCATCTTGTTTATCCTGAAGCCCCTCCTCTATGCTTGGCATATGATGTCATTGATGACAACACATCATATTTAACCAATGGCAGGTCTACGTCTGCCACAGAAATGAATAAATCATGCTGCAGATATCAGAAAATGCTGCTGCACAGCACTAGGGGCCCTGGCTACTTCTTATCTAAAGTGGCTTGTTGGGGGAGGGCTGGAGTGCTTTGAGTGTGCTAATAATTAAATATAGAACATTGAGCCTGAAGGGATGGCAACTTAATTTTTGTCCTCCTCTTTGTGTCAAAGTAATAATGATAATCATAATAATAATAATAATATAATTAAATATTATGCCTTGAGTCGGGCCTTGATAATGGTTTGTTCTTTCTTGGATCAATACTTCGACCATTTGATCTTCCTTTGACTTTGGCCATTTTTTCTATTTCCTAATAGGAAATGTTAGAGTGTTTGAACAGTGCTACTAAATGCCTATGGCTTTTTGTGGCATCTTCCCTAATGTACCTCTAACCCCTGGGGACCACTAGGTGTAGAATCCTCCTGATGTGGGTCCCTGTGCCTTTTGGCCAGTCAGCTTGATATCTATGGTGGGGAAGATCATGAGTCTGTACTGAGTGAGGATCTGGTGGACTTCCTAGAAGAGAATGGGCTGCAGGGCCACAGACAGCATGTGTTCACATTGGGATGGTCTTGCTAGATAAATCTGTTCAAATTTTTCAACTGGGTTACCACAGCAGTACACAAGGGACAGGAACTTGCTATAGTATTCAAACCAGCCCTCCAGCATAACCCATCATGAATCCACAAAAAACAACAAAAACCAACAAATGCTGTATCAAAAAATCTATTCATACAAAACATGTGTAGTCCTCTAGCATGTATAAAATACATGCAACTGGGAATGCCAACAGAACCCTACAAACTCCTACTGGTTTTGCACAAGTGTTTTCTGTGAGAATTGCTATGCTATACTTTGACTTTAGCAAAGCTTTTGTCTCAGTAACCCACAGGAGGCTTCTCAAAAATATTAGGGACCTTGGGGTAGAGGAAAAGATGGCAAACTGATTAGAGAGTTGGCTGGGGATAAAGCCCAGCGGGTGGTAGTCAACTGGATGTTTTCAGAGGTGAGGGAAGTGACCATCAGGGTACCTCACGGGTTTGTACTAAGACTGGTCTCCCCAATATTTTCATCAGTGACACAGGTGAAGATATTATGGGTAAGAGCTGCCTCTTTGTAAATGACACAGTGATCTGCCCAAGGGTTTACATGGAGGAATGGAGATGGGAACCAAGCATCCTCTAACTTTTATGAACCATTCCAGTTGGGTTTTAGAGCCAGGCACAGCACAGGGATGGCACTAGTCAGGGTGCTTAATGATCTGCTCAGGGCAAGGGAAAGAGAGGAGAGATCAATTCTCGTCCTCCTTTATCTCTCTTCAGCATTCGATATTGCGGACCAGGGTGTACATTTGGACCATCTTAAGAGGTACACTGGTCTCACCAGCATTGTCATCTGCTGGTTTAAGTCATTTTTATGGCCTAGAACCCAGAGGGTAGTTCTAGGAAATTTTTCCTCAAACCCTGTGTTTCTGTCCTGTGGTGTACCCCAGGGATCAGTACTGTCACCAATGTTGTTCGTGGTATACATGCTACCCCTGGCCAAGATCACTAGAAATTTTTGGCTGGGGTTTCACTGCTACACAGATAATACCCAGTTGTACATGTCCTTTGATCCTGAGACTCAGGGTGCAGTTGATATGTTTAATGAATGCCTGGCCAAGATCCAGAACTGGATAGCTTAAAGCTGGTTGACACTGAGCCCCCAGAAGACTGAGGTTTTAGTAGTTGAGCTAGGTGGAAAGGGGGGATCGACAGCTGGCACAGGAGAGACTAGGCTTCAACTCAGTGGCTCCAGTCTGCCATCCAGCCTGAGGGTCAAGAATCTGGGAGTCATCCTGGATGAAGGTCTGACAATGGAGGTCCAGGTGTCGGCCCTAGTGTGGAATGACTTTCAGTACTTTATCCCCCCTCAGGACCTGGCTACAGTGATTCATTCATTAGTGATCTCAAGGTTGAACTATTGTAATGCTCTCTACCTCGGGTTTATTTATTTGAATAATCTATAATAATTGAATAATTATAGTAATAATTTTGAATAATTTATTTGAATTTGCAAAAGGTTCAACATGTAAGGATTGTAGTAACAACATGAATACAACTACTACATGAAGTTCAAATGAAGCAGCCCCAGGAGAGCCTTGTTGGATTATATAATTCAGAGAGAAGAATGGACTATGTTTAGGTAAAAGAGGGTAAGGGCAATGATCGGTGGCATGGTGAGGTACAGTGAGACTGGAGGGGGCAGATGAAGTACTACTTCAATCAATGATCAAACGAGGTCCAGGAGGAAGGGAGAAGGACAAGGGGTTAGCAGGGGTATGGTAAGACACCTGCAGCTGATGCAGAATACAGCTGCTCGGTTACTCACAGGCTTACCAAGATCAAGCCATATTTCCCCACCAGTGAAGTGGCATTTCTCATTTAAGATAGGTCTCCTAGCCTATAAACTCCTACATTGACTAGGTGCAGCCTGCCTGGCAGAGCTCCTGCATCTGCACACCCCAGTTTGCCCACTCTGTTCTGCTGATGAGGGCCTCCTCAGGGTTCTGAAGGCTAGATTGAAGAGTTTGGGTGACTGGGCCTTTGAGATAGCAGGCTCAGTACTGTGGAACTCATTGCCCAGGTCCTTGAGGGAGGCTCCCTCAGTTGATGGTTTTATCGTTTCCATCAAACATTTGGAGATGCTTCATAATTGCATAGGTGCAGCATTTTAATCTCATCATATTTCAGTGTATTTAGGCTTTAGGGTATTTTATATTAGTTTTATGGAATGGGGGTTATTATGTACTTATTAGTTCAATGTGTGGTGCATAGCATAGTGCTTGTGTATACTTATGAGCTTTGAAGTTATGAGCTTTTACTTTGGCCTTTATTTATTAACACCCTTGGTAGGAATGCTGGGTAGGTGTAGGAATAGAGGCCTAGTGGCAAGGGTGAGAGAAGAGTGCCAGAGGTGTAGGAGGCTGTGGAGGATGGTGGGTGATTTCAAAATGCTTGAAGCAGAGCAAACGGAAGTGCTAGGTTTAAGTAGGGGATATGGGAGGAGCTTTTCCTTCCCCCCATTGAACCATGGGCTTTTAGCCTTCCCATTCAAAGTGTGGTGCATAGCATAGTACTTGTGTATACTTATGAACTTTGAAGTAATGAGATTTTAATTAGGCTTTTCTCTGTTCCCAACTTTGGTAGGAATGCTGGTTAGGTGTAGGAATAGAGGCTCCAAAAGATTGTTAATGGTTTAAGATTACCTCCTCCAACTCAGTAGAGTGTGACTAGTAGCACATAGGAGAGGAAAAACCCTCAGGTGGAGGAAACCTCTGAAGACCAATGGCTAGTGACCTGCCCATCCTCCGGCAATCTATGAGGAGATAATCCCAACTGACTGGACTGAGCTTTTTGGTTCTGGTTAAACTGAAGAGTCTTTTCCTCTGAATCTTTGCTGGTCAATGAATCATATCCTCTGAATCTTCAATGGTGTGAGTAGGAAGTTCGCTTCTGGAATTTGAAGGAGAATTCGAGTTGGATGGATGTCCAGATGAAGGAAGATGGATGGTTAAACGATGTCCAGGATTTCTGTAGTGGTACTCAAGTATTGAAAGCCTGAAGTGAGGATGGGTCCAGGGAATGAAATCAATGGATGGTTGAGCACTAGACAGTAGTGCGCTTGAAGACCCAAAAGGAAACCAGAGGGAGGATGCCTGACGGCTGAGTTGCTGTAGGGGTTTCAAGTTCAACAATGTCACTATGGAGCACTATGAGGAAGCAAATAATTATCTGAGCAATGAAGCAGTAATCAACTGCTTTTGAAATGGAAAAACAGGATGTACTGGAAGAGGTGGCCTCAGCTGCTGAGACTTCAATGATGCAGGAGGGCCGAACCATAAAGTTGACAAAGAGGTCCAAGTTGGAAGGAGATCCAGGAGTGCTGCCCAGGCAGGGTCGGAGATGGAGCAACAGAAGAAAGGCAGACAAACTGGGATATTAAATTGATGGAAAAAAATGGTGGAGCAGGACTCCCAACCCTGGCAGACAAGAGCCCACCTTTGCTGAATACCCCATGAGGAAGAGCTAAGGAACGGAGACCTGGAAGGATGGAACATTGGTACAAACCAGTTTGAATGATGAAATAGTGGTACAATCCAGAGACATGGAATAGACTCCCATCCCCATTGGTCAAATGAGCCTGCCTTCTCTCAATACCACAGAGGCAGAGCTAAAGACAAGGACTGCAGAATGATGGTGAGGGCAGACCAACAGTACCATGGCACAAATAAAGATGCAGTGATGGGAGGCAGGGATATGAGGAACAGGCTGATGGATCTACCGCAATAACAGAACACAAAAGAGACAACAGCTGTTTCCTTATAGCGTGTTAGTGTAGCACAATGATGGCAGTACAGGGGAAATAAGGGAAGCAAGCCTGGCAAGGCAGTAGAGGAAGTCAATTGGTAAGGCAGGTTCAATAAAATGTTCTGCACCAGCAGTGGAAAAAGAAATGGAAACTGATCCTTGCAGGTATCTGAAGCCAGTAATGTTGGGTACTGCTGTACTGCTTATTTGGAAGACTGTGGATGGATTGTACTCTCTGATGAAATACATTATCACACACTTATAATGTCAGCAAGCACACATGTTACAAGAGCAACAAAGACCTTGGAAGCAATATTCGTAGCCCTTAATGTGCAAATTGGGTGCAAATGACAGTATGAACGCTAAAATTGGAAGCAAAATCTATCTTCTCCATCTGAGAAAATTCTCTGAGAAAGATGGTTACAGGCAAATGATGAGATAATGGAGCACAGACTGGAGCGCAGAACTGCATAAAAGGTACCCAAACTCTTCAGCATTTACTGCAGATGTGGAAATGGAGCAGTGGCAGTAGGAGGCTACCAGAAGCAGCCAGGGAAAAGGAATGAGGGGGAACTCCCAGGCTGAGAGGTCAAGGAGGGCCAAGCAGCTAAAAGCCCTCTACAGAGAAAAGCAACATGAGTGCAGAGTCAGTGGACAGGCACACAAAGCAGCAGGGTGTCTGGGAAGGTAAATGCTGCAGTAAAAACTTGATGTATAGGTGAATAGAGCAGGCGGAGGTCCAAGGATTGGAGACTCACCATTGAGGAGGCAGCTGAAAGCCTAATGCAGTGAGTGATGTCACTCTGAAGCACTGAAGTGGAAATGGAGCTGCGGCTGGCAAATCGGTAAAGAAATATGCCCAAAAGAGAGTGAGGAGACAAAGGAGAAACGGAGAGATCAAGGAGGTACAGGAAACAAATGGGTTGAGAAAGGAGTGCGGAGGGGAACGGACGGGGAGGAAGCAACAAATGGGGAGAAAGGAGGTGGTGAGAACAAATGACAGGAGGCAAAAAACAAAAGGGGAAATGAAAACAAGCAGAATCTGGAAGAAATACCAAAAGGGACCCAAGGAAGGGAAAAATGGAGACTAGGGGAGGCAAAGGGAAAATGTAGAAAGTCCAGACAAACCAGCATTGAGTTGAAGAGCAAGCAGATTTAGAAATGTTTGAAGCAGAGCATACAGAAGTGCTAGGTTTAAGCAGGGGATGTGGGACAAGCTATTTCCCCCCATTGAACCATGGGCTTTTGGCCCCCCCCCCCAATTATTGTGTTTGATTATTGATTGTGTTTTCTCTTTTTTTGTAATGGCACCCTGGGTTATGGGATAAATACTGCAACTACTATCTGCATAGGACATGACATAAGCATGGGTCATACAGTAGTTCTCAAAACATAAAAGATGAAAACAATTCAATTTAAAGGTATCTGCGGTTTCTCTATTGCTGCTTTAATCAATTGTGTCCCAGTTCAAAGAAAGGAGTGGCAATAAACGTTATTTTGTCAGATACCCCACCATAACCTGAGGCATGCTAATTACCTTACAGTTTTCATTCAGACCTCATGTCTAGCAACCCTGCATCAGTTATTTAAAAGCCCAAATTCTTCTTTTTATAATTGATTTATACAGACATGCCTAGCTTAAATGCCTCATCTCACATTTTGTTTGTGTGTCTGCATGTGTGCTGGGTGGGGGATGTCAGGATATTACATCAGTTGATGGCAGTTATGTTCATAAGCAGTACCATAGTACAAAATTCAATTAAAGTGACAAATACATATTAAAATGTTGCCTTAAGTATCTGTGACTAAGCCATACCCTTGTTTTTTGTTGTAAGCCTGAAAATCCCTGAAGCCATCACTTACCACTCCAAGGAAAAACACCATGCAAGTAAGGGAGAATCCACTGGTGTAGCCAAGGTAGCCTGTGTGGTAAGAAAGACAATTTTACAAAAAAAAAAAAAAACTATTGGTATGGGTGATAAAGCGTTGTAGTCCTCTAACTAAAAGTGGAGAAAAATACTTACCTAAATTTTTTAGAAGTGATAGTGGTAGAATAATGCCAACTGAAACAAATATAACAAGGTAATTGCCATTCAGATACCACTCTCTGCAAGACAAAAGTAAATAAATCAGTGCAATCGCCAGTAATATTTTTTAGGATATTAAATTATATCCTTCAATAGCCAAACATGTGGAATGCTGTTGCACATACCCCGAATTCTCTTGAAGTCCCAAGAATGATTGAATTACTTCTGGAAGTTCATATTTTATTATAAAGAGATAGCTTGACATGGCTGTAATATCAAAGAGTTACCAAGTGTTAATAGAAATTCTGCTTACAGTGATACTGCAGAGTATTTGATTCCCTTTCTTTGACATTAAACTTTTTACTGAACTTTCCAAACATACAACAATAAACAAATCCAACAGAAACAGTAGACAATATATACAAATCATATAAAATGTGTATTAATACAGTAAAAGTTACTTGTCATACATAGGGTGAAGACAGTAAGTACAGTTGATATGTACAGTTGCTTGTCTGTCACGATCCTGTAGCTCATCCAATTTGTGCAAACACCTTGTGCTGAAAGAAGATGCGTGTATGACTGGAACATGTCTTTTTGGGGGTCTAGAACAATGAACTTGGGTCCAAGAATGGGGGGGGGAGGTCTTCATTTTTAAAGCTAACACATTGCATTGCCTATTTTGAATACAGCCATACTCAAAGCCAGCAATGTTGCCATTACAGGGCAATGTAAATATAGTTCTTAATGCAACTAAAAACATTAAAAGCACTAAATGGATTGCACACTATAACTAGATTTATAAATAGGTTGTGAAATTCCAGTAGTCTGAGGACTATTACTTGCTGTCCAATTATTTCAGTGTAACTGCAAGACTGCTTTTACATGTGATTGTTCATTATTGATGTTTTAGAACTATTTTATAAGTGCAATAACACCATCCAAGGTGCACAGTCATGCTGAAATACACAGACTTCTTAGGTGGTTGAAGAACAACCCCAAGTTTCTGATACTTCAGCCCCAGACACCTCACTGGGTTTTACTGCTTATCTGAATATTGTTATATGCATAAACATACAGTATATGTAATTAAATACTGTATATATATATATTTACTAAACAAGTTAGACAAATTTAGTAGTGAGATTGGGAACTGTTGTAAGCTACCTGCTATCTAACATCTAGCATAACCTGATCACCTGGATCTTGCACTGATTCTTTTTAACTGTATTGATATTGAAGTATTTTATTGTTTTTTAAGTGGTATACCTCACTTCCTGTTGGCCCATTTTGCTATATGTATGAAAATCTCTCCTGGCTAAAGGCAATAGATTATACTTCTGAAGCAAAAGCTTAGTACTTGCCTTGAAACAGACTTGCAGTATTGAGAAATCTCAACACACCCAGGCACCCTAGCATGTGCTTGTATATACACCCTTGGATTAACATTTATAACTAGATTAGTTAAAACATGGTCTCATGACCAAACGTAGTTTCTACTGCAAATCCTTTGACATAACATTAGTTTTTCCCTCAATACAATAAATAATTTTTCCCACTATGAGCAATAAATTACTTATCCAGGCTGCTGATCATTAAAAGCTTCATAAAGCACAGGGACCATGCACACACAGTCAAATGGCAGGTGCTAACCAGACAAACCTGAAGCCAGAATCACAAAACTGTCACACTCACATGCAGGCTCAGATTAATAAAAAAAAGCAGATCTCTAAAATGTTTAATGCTGCAGTATGAAGTTTACTTTCTTTTAAAATGTGGAGAACCCTCCTAAACAAGCATTTGTCCATGCCGAATGCTTGCTTGATGGTATTGGCATTGGTAATGCAAGAGTTAGAGAGATGCATAATAGGAACTGCAGTGAAGTATTGAAGTAATGCCAACCCTCAACACCAGCCTGCAGAGACTGACAGGCATTGGGGTGTGCATTTGGGTCATCAGCCATAACACTCATGCCATTCCAACTCACTCCACTCTGCAGACACTGACAGGTGTCGCAGTGAAATAAGCTGAGATGGGTGCAGTATAGGAGAATGGGGTGAATGTTAGGGCCAGAGACCCCAAGGCACACTTCGATGCCTGTCAGTGGCTGCGGAGGTGGTGGAATGAAGAGAGTATTATGGCTGATGACCCCAAGTCACAACCCCTGATGCCTGTCAGTCTGTACAGGGCGGGCATTATGGTTGGAAACACTAACACCCCTGCTGTTTGTTGGTATTTTTGCCCCACATTTTCAACATGGGCTTTTTTGGACCCCTCCACATGAACAGTGGCAGTATCATTTCATTACTCAATCCCAAAACGTGATTTTGCACAGAGAGTGTGCCATTCAGCACCACAGATGTGAAAACACATTTCAGGCAGGATGTGAAAAATGACAGCTATACTGTTCATGAGGAGGTGTGAAGAAATGGCAATGCTGAAAATTTGTAGTGAAAATATGAAAAATTGGTGATGTTACGAGTGTGTGTAGAAACTGTGCAATGCACGTTCGTAATCCAGTCATTTTTTGGAATGTTTTCACCAAATGTTCAACATGGCCTTTTTGGGATCTCCCCTCATGAAAAGTGGCACTGGATTTTGTTAATCTGTCCCAAAAGTTGATTTTGCACAGTGACCTCACCATTCTGAGCCACAGGTGCAAAAACAAAATTCGGGAAGGATGCAAAAAATGACATCTGCACTGTTCATAAGAGGGTGTGAAAAATGGCAATGTTGGAAATTTGTAGTGAAAATATTAAAAATTGATGAAGTTATTAGTGTGCGTAGAAACTGCACAATTGATGCTCGTAACTCAGTCATTTTTTGGAGATTGTTCACCAGATTTGCAATAAGGGATTTTTGGGATCCCACCTCATGAACAGTGGCACTGTCATTTTGTTAATTGGTCCTTAAAGGTGATTCCATGCAGTGACCTCAAAATCACCTTTTGGTACAGAGAAACAAAATGACAGTGACGGTGTTCATGAGGTGGGGTCCCAAGAACCCCATGTTGACAATTTGGGACCAAAACTCCAAAAACTGGCTGAGATATCACCCTAAATTGAACACCCTATTGACTGCTATTATAGGGCTTACCATTATTTCTTCACTTCCCGGTTGGTCTTTGAAGAGTGCAGATGTGTTCCTGGTCCACAGAAGATCACTGCTCCCGATCTCTGGAGGTAAATGTGGGTGAGTGTGTGTGTGTGTGTGTGTGTGTGTGTGTGTGTGTGTGTGGACATGGGGTGCTCTTAGGAAGGGTGCAGATTGGGGAGTGGGGCTGGCAGGAATGAAAAGGGATTGTTTTCTTTTTTTCAGGTTTAAAAAAAAACAAAAAAACATTGTGGAACTGTTTTCTTTTATACAGGTGAAATATTACAAAATGGATTTTGGCACACTGGGGTGGACTCCCAATTTGCCAGAGTACTTGGGGGGGTTCAATACTGATCTGGAATTGGACACCCCAAGTCAGCTGAGAACATAGGGGCATGGGCGTGCATCTGACACTGTGAATGGGCACCCCAGTGTCGGAAACATCTAAGAAGTATTTTATGACACACTGGGGTGGGCTCCCAATGTGCCACATTAATGGTGGGAGGGGATACATGCTGACATGGGGATTGAGCACCATGATGTTGGCAGGGGATGGAGAATGGAGGGTGAGGGGCAGGCAGCAGCAGCAGCAGTGGGAGGGAGCTAATTTGTTGTCCTGCTGTGTGACTGATTGGGAGGGAGGGAGGGGTGACTGCTGCTGCAATGACCAAACTGCCCCGATTGCAGCAACAGATTTCAAGGAGGTTGCTGAGTGGGCAGCAGCAATGGGAGAAAGCTAATTTGTTGTCCTGCTGTGGGACTGGTTGGGGGGGGGACTGCCGCTGCAATGATGAACCTGCCTCTGATAGCAGTGGCAAATTTTACAGAGGGTGTGGTGTGGGCAGCAGCAGTGGGAGGGAGATAATTTGTTGTCCTGCTGTGTACCTGGTTGGGAGGAAGGGGGGGACTGCTGCTGCAATGATGAAACTGCCCCTGATTGCAGTGACAGATTTCTTTCAACTGCAGTGCAGGCTCTGAAACTGCCATCATCCCTGGTGCTCTGATATTTCAGACTCTCCAGATTATGTGTCTGCTGCTTGATGCCAGCAAATCACCATGGTTTTGACACCCTCTCAGTTTTGTGAGTGTTCTCCATGTTTTAAAGTTACCTTTACATTGCAGTAGTAACATTTTGGGTTTTTGCCTTTTTATGTAATCTGAATCTACTTGTGAGTGTGACAGTTAATTGTTTTTAGCTTACTCTTTAGAAGGGTTTGCTGATTTTATAAGATGTAATTGGTAATTAAAAGTTGCTGCTGCATATTAAATGTTAGTGCTGCTTCTTTAATGTAGTTGTATCTTGTAAGAAACAGCTATAGCACAATCTATTTATTTGTCTTTGACTGGGAAAGGATGGCTAATGATAATTTTCTATATTCAGCCTTGTCCTGGGGAGCTGGTGCATGGACAATATGGGCAAAATCATGTAGGACGCTGAAATTATGTCACTTGGAATTATCACAGGTGGCATTCTGGCACCCTAAACTGACAGCGCCACAGGACCGTGACAAGAAAAACGTACTTTCTTGGGGGGGCTTTTCCCCCCACACCACCCAAAATAAATATAACCTCTGGGGAAGGGGGGCATGCCACGAAAGGAGCACAAAGTTGTGTGATGCTGAACTGGCATGAGTGCGGACAATCTGAAATCCAGACCATTTTTATCACTCACACCCTTATTGTGGTGCACACTTTATGGCACCCTAACAGTGGTATATGGGCCTTTGGTAGAGGGGGATACAGGAAATACTAGGTGATACTGAACCAGGTGTGGTTGATGGTGTGTTTGTGAATGGGAGGAATTTCACCATGACACCGGGATAGAGCTGTATAAAATTCCATTGGTGGAATTTAGGCAGAATGGCAACTCTACTTTTAGACTGCTTTTCAGAATTTTTTTTTTATAATTCTGTAGAAAAGACTCCCAGTGGAAACCATGGATTACTTTCCCACTATTTACACAACCCACAGATTAGTTTTCAGAATTTTATGGAATCTTAATCTGTGGTTTATGTAAATCATAGAAATTCCAGCATTTTTTTAATTCAACATACTTTAAGATTTTCAGCAAAACGTCAACCAAAACACAAAAGAAACAGAAACATTAAACCAGCAAAAAAGTCACAGTACAATACCTGGAAAGAACTGAAGAAAATTACATCAGAACAAAGACCTTGCCTAAACACCCTGCAACCCCCACCCCCACCCCTTTGTCTATGACCCAACTTCCCCAGACAATCACAGCAAAAGAAGCACTACCATCAAGGCACCAGTGAAAGGGGGCTCCCAGGACAAAAAGAAGATGGATAATCAGCAAAAATAATCAGGAAGGGTCAGAGCAGCCTCTGAGGGAGATAAGGGTGTATAAAGAGTTCCAGGTACTGGAATAGGCTGGAAGCCTTCTCTGTGTTGAAGCGATGTGTTTCTCCAACATAAGAGCCAACAAGTTCTCACGATGCCACTCCACATAGGAGGGAGGAGTTATCTCTGTCCAATCCTGGAGCATGGCAAGTTTCGCTGTTGCAGCCACAAGAGATAGATGGGCCTTCTTAATCCTGGGAGTGACATGGGAAAAAATGATATACAACTGAAAGTCATAAAAAGCTCATCCAGCCCTAAAAAAGGATCCACAGCTTGCTTAATGGACCTCCAAAAAGGTTGGATTTTGACACACTCCCACAACATATGATAAAGGGAGTCATTAGCCTTATGGCAACGAGAGCAAATTAGAGAAGGTAACCTTCCCATCCTATACAATTTTGGGGGAGTAAAATACAAGTAATGTATAATATTAAATTGCATAAGTTGCAGCCAATCCTGTTTAATATATCTGTAAAGGTTTAACCAAAGAGCTCTCCAATAACTCTGAGCATCTGATAAACTTAGTGTATGCACCCAACAGAAACAAAACCCAGTAGGGAGATAAGGGTCAATAGACTGGAAATACTGGTATAAAGCAGAGACCAAACGGGGATCCACAGGAAGCTGCAATACTGCATCCACCCCCTCTATATGTCAGATGCCAGTGTTTAGGGCTCAAGAAAGCAACTATCACCCCCTTAATCTGCAAGAATGTTAATTGGTCCTTCTCAGTCAGGTGAAAATGGGCCCGAAGAGCCTAAAAAATAAATGTCAGCATTTAAGAACCCTGCATCTGTTGAATTCTGAAGAACTAGATATAATTTCAAAAAATGTGCATAATGCCACTGGACATGGAATTTGAAAACTCTGCACAGCTCTACACTGTAAACATCGCCGTACTCTTTCTAAGAAGCACAAAGGAATCTTTAATGTTCACCTGTACAACCATCAGAACAGGGAGAAGGGACCTTTGTCTAATGTCTCATCTACAAGATGGCACCTCACTCACAACAGCACAGTGTCTCCCTAACACAATGCTGCAGCACTGGTATGGGTACTTATATCCAGTACTTATAACCAAGGGAAAAGAGCCCTTTGTAATTCTACCAATACCACTTACTGTAGCACCTGGGGCCCCATTCTGAAATGATCCTTTGGAGTGACGTAAGTTGAGCCACTGCAAGGGCTACGGCAATACCAGGTGTGCCAGGAACCCTGTACCATACTCCAAAAAAAGCAGGGTCCCTGTGCCAAACTCCCTGTGATTGCCACATGTTCAGTACAGCTCATCACCAGTGAAGCAGCTGTGGCAAATGCCTAGTGGGGGTGAGCAGGCAGGAGGGGACATAGGGTGGGTTGGCATGCCAACAGGGAGGTCAGATATTGGTTCAGCACCTGGCATGGTGCATATGTCTATGACCTATATATATGGAGGCATATGCACCCCCCCAGGTGCCAATGCAATTCCTTACATCCTGGCTGCCACACCAACCATCCCTATGCCCCTATGTGCCCCTCCTGTCCATGGACACCACTGGTAGGCCACACAAAGCAGTGTCCCACTTGGTCATAAGGAGTTTAGACCACCTCCTGGTGGGTCAAAGTGGAGCATCTTGTGACAACCACAGTGAGGCTTTCTTAATCAGAAATGTGAGCCCCACCGTGACGCAAGCCCCCTTGTGATCTGGTATAGCCAGATGCAGGTTGCAGGGGTGTGGTGCCCCTTCGGTGCAGTGGATTCCATCACTGGCACAGACCATGCACTGGAATAGGGAATGCTGCAACAAATGATGCAAGGTGGAACTTGCGGCATTGTTGATTTTTGCAAGCACCTTGCGTCTGCATGGAACCCTTTCCAAATTGAGCCCCATATGTCCCTGTAGACATTGTTTTGCAGGTAAAACATGCTTAGACTATTTAAACTTGCTCCACAGCTTAACATCTGCATTCCCTTTATGGCAGAGCTTATAAGAGAATAAATCCACCCCCCTGGCATGGTTAAGGAACAGAAAATGGTGCTACAGGAAAGAAAGAGCTCATTTTTATCGTATTAACGTAACACTGCTTCAACAGTTACCTCCAATATTCTGCATTATAATGGCTGCAAATGCTGCAATTTTTCCAGGCCAGCCAAATGCTCTTTCTCCCAATTTTTCATAAATTAGAGAACCTATTGGAAAAAATAAAAAGGCTGTTATTTAAAAAAAAAAGCTATTTGACATGGTCAGTGAGTAGAAAATGGTGATACAGAGCTTTCTTTCAAATTTCAAGAAATCTTTTCAGATTAAGATAGCACAAGAACAGCACATTTAGCATAAGAACAGCAAACATTGAACAACCATATTTTACATGAAGAAAGATCAACCAGTAGTAGGTCTTTTGATGTTTAACAAAATAAATGTCTTGTTTTTTTTTTAATCAATGAAAAGAAATTTTGGAATTGACATATATGCACATGCTAGGGCTTTTTTAATGCTTTCCAAGCACAGACACACTGTAATATTTATAGCATTAGTCAAAATAGTGTTGACACTCAGCTACTACTTATTTTAATCTTCTTACTGTTGAGGCATTTCCCCTCTATGTGTTTAGCAAGGCCTTATTTTGTCTACTCTGTGTAGCAGCTACAGGGCTGTTGCCCCTATGAGGGATTCCACTGAACCTTGCCAGCAGCTGTGCTCAACCACTGCAAGAGGTTGGGGATCCTCCAGGGTGCTGCTTACAATGTAGATCTGTTCCACAAGTGGATTTCAGGGGTATGATCAGGAGTGTGGCATCCAGGAGGCACCCAGGTGGTAGACGGTTCTTGGATATGGTTCCTCCCTGCCAGATCCCTGTTCCCCAGACTGCTAAGTTACCATGCAACAAGTCGCTAATGGACAAGCTGACAGCTTCTCCCTTTGGGGCAGTTATTTGTAACGCTTGGTCTCTCAGGAATAAAATGGCCAGAATGGAGGCTTTCATTGTGGATTACTCTATAGACCTGGAATGTATTAAGGAGACCTGACTAAGTGATGACTCGTGTCCTGTGCTCAAGTCATCTAATCCTCAGTGTTTCTTTCTGGTGCATTGATCTAGGGGGGAGCACGGGGGGAGTCATCTGCTTTAGATACACTTTGTGACTGCTGGCTTACCCTTTGGGACAGATCAGATCATTTAAATGTGTGGCTGTAAAAGGTGGCCAGGGCACAAGCTGCTGGATTGTGGTCATTTACCATCCTCCTGGTTGTTGACATGAATTCTTGAAGGAACTGGGGACTTTCATGGCTGACCTGGTGTTGGAGCCACCCAAGCTTTTGGTTCTGGGTGATTTGAATGCCTGGGTCAATGATGAAACATCTTCTTTTGGTACACAGTTCCTCTGGGTGATGTCATCCCTGGGCTTAGTGCAGGTGGTTGCCACCGATACCCACCAGCATGGACATGCCTTGGATCTGGTCTTCTCAATAGGTCTTGACATTAGCAATGTCAAGGCTGACCCAGTCATTTGATTGGATCATCAAGTTGTTCAGTTCCACTGTGGTGCTCCCTGTTTAACCGCCCCATGGAGAAGGTCAGGTACAGCTGTTTTAAAAATCTGGAACCTCAGAGCATCCTGGAGGTATTGGACATCTCAAGCACACAAATGACTTTGCACAATGGGAGTAGATGCAGCTGTAGAGGGTTATAATGCAGCCCTCTCTTCCGCCATTAACTCCCTAGCACCCATCTGTGTATACCCCTTGACCTCATATCTCAGGTCATCCTGGTATGATGTGGACCTGAGGAGGATGAAAATTAAGGGGCAGAGGTTGGAGCACTGTTAGTGGAGATCCTGCTTGGATGGGGACAAATTGGCACTGAGGACTCGCTATTGTGAATATCAGTGGGCAATCACCCTGGAAAAGTCAACGTTTCTGTTACGGTGGATTGCTGCTGGAATGAACCGCTCAATCAGCTCTTCAACACTGTGAACAGACTAATAAACCCAGTCTGTCTGCAGTCTTGTCGAGCCTTTTCTCACATAAAATGTTAGGAGTTTAACTGGTTCTTTTTTGACTAGGTGTCCACCATCCAGGCTGGGATTTCCCCATGCAGCTCATTATCATCTGACAATGTCCATTCCTCATAGGTTGTAGGCTCTCTGTTTTCCCAGTTGAGTGTGAGTCAGTTTCAGCAGATTATGTCCCCCTGGTGGTTTCTAGCCTGCAACCCACCTTCTATGCATTGGACCCTGGGCCGATCAGACTTCTTTTAGAGTGCTGGGACTCACTCAGTCCAGTTGTGGTAGAGATTGTCAGGTATTTCCTTCAAAAGGGTGTCTTTCCATCTACCCTTAAAATGGCAGTGGTGAAGCATCTCCTTAAGAAGGCCTCCTTGGACCCTGATGATCTCTCCAATTGCAGACTCATCTCGAAACTTTCTTTTCTTGGGAAGTTGATCGAGAAGGTGGTGGCATTATAACTAGAACAATACCTGGAGAGACATAAAATCTATGAGCCTTTCCAATTTGGTTTCTAACCTCACCATAGTATGCAAACTGCCTTAGTTCAGGTGCACCATGATCTCCTTTTAGCAAGGGATAATGGACGTCATTCTATCCTCATCCTACTAGACCTTTCATTGGCAGTTGACACGGTGGATCATGGGGTGCTATTGGCTCACCTTAGGCATTATGTGGGACTCTCAGGAAGAGTGTTGTGGTAGTCTGAGTCCTACATAACCAGCAGGACCCAGCAGGTGGCATGTGACTCCTTTAAATCAAGTAGTGCTGTGCTCCACTGTGGTGTGCCTAAGGGGGCAATTCTGACTCCCATGTTATTTGCTGTGTGTATATATACATATATGTATATATATATATATGTGTGTATTGTCATTGGGGGAGATCATTAGTTGCTCTGGTTTGGCATTTCATTGCTATGCTGATGACACCCAGCTGTATGTGTCTTGTGCCCCTGATGTTAGAGCTGCTATTCTGGAACTGAGCGAGTGCTTTAGAGAAATCCAGGACTTGAAGGTAGCTAGCTAGCTTAGGCTCAGTCCATCCAAGATGGAGGTGTTACTGGTGAAGCTGGGCAGTCTAGTTCTGCAGCAACAAGCAGTAGTGCAGCCCTTCCTTTGTTGGATGTGTGACCCTTCATGCTGCAGGTAAGGTGAAGAATTTTGGGGTCTTTGTGGACTCCAAGCTGACTTTGGAATTCCAGGTATCGGCTGTTGCCTGCAGTGGCTTTTCTCATCTTTGTAACATTGCCTAGATCAAGCCTTATCTTGAACCGACTGATCTGGCAACACTAATGCACACTTTAGTCCCATCTAGGCTGGATTACTTGTTATGCTCTTTACCTGAGGCTATCCAACAAGCTGATGCACTGCCTGCAGCTAGTTCAGAATATGACAGCTTAGCTTCTTGCTGGGACATCTCAATTTGAGCATATCATGCCAGTTCTCCATGTTCTCCACTGGCTTCTGATCAGGTGGCATATTAGCTTCATGGTTTGCTTGATGTACAAGGCCCTGCACGGTCTAGATCAGGGCTATCTGCAAGACTTTCTGATGCCATACGCTTCTGGTCATGCACTCTAGTCAGTGGATGCAGACCTCCTCTCCATACCGTGATCCCAGTTAAAATCCTCAGGTGATAGGGTGTTCAGTGTGGTGGCCCAGATCCTTTGGAATGCCCTCCTCCAAGAAGTAAGAGGTGGCCCTTTACTAGCTTTTTTTAAAAATGTCTGAGAACTCACATTTTTAATCAATGTTTTAGCCTGGATTCTTGATTATAAATGTTTTCCAGCTTTTATTTAAACTATTGTCTTCTTCACTTTTATTGTAAGGCACTCAGAGCCTCAGGGATTGGGCACCATATAAATAAAATTGCTATTGCCATTACTATAGCAGACAAGATGTTTCAGATGTTTCACTGCTAAATTGTTATGACAGTGCCTGGATCTTTGAGACAAGATTGTTCCAAAAACATCTGTAGTACTAACTGTTGCTGCAGTTGTGGTTTTGATCAGTCATGGCTGTATTCAGGCTACAGTGGCTCAATAATTCTTAAAATAACATACTGTATGCCTGTCAAGATGACTGCAAACTAACTGAGGTTTCTATCATAGATTATTATGTTTTAACATTTGTGTTAAAAAGAAAAGTAGGTGTACTACTGTTTCAAAAAATGAGATGTTTGGGTCAAGTTTAAATGGTTACTTTGAGAAACCTTTGAAAGACATACTCTTAAAGGTGACAGGACAAGATTTTTACATAGTTGACTGCTCTCCCATTTCTTTCCATGCCAGTTATGTATTCTAATATGCTTTGACCAGTTTTGATAAATTAATAATGTTGCTTTGGGGTGCCTTCAGATCTACATAGAGTCCCATACCCCTCTGCAGCTGCTGCTCTTTCTTTTTTAACACATTCCATGACATCAGTTATACCATTCTATACCATTGATCTAAATGGCCTGAAATGGGGTTATTGATGTCATAGAGTGCCCAGGCAGCATGAAAAGAGAGAAGAGCAACTGCTGAGGAGAGAGGGATTCGTTGTAGAAACAAATGGCAAAAAAGCCTAATTTCAACAAAAAATGTCAAAACATTTCAGAATATTGGACATATACTAAAAAAGAAAAGAGGGGCATCTTCTGCAGGGGTATACAAACTGTTTTCTGCCACCTTTAAGGCTCAGTTAACATTATTTGTCATACATTATTAACATTTCCCTTCCCTTTATTCTTTATTACTTGGTTTGTTTGCATAGAAATGGGATCCTTGTCCCATGGAATTCATCAGATTTTGCTGTCTTATCTTTTTCTGGTCAAAACTTCTGTGGCAGAAAAGCTTGTAACTGTGGAAATAATTATATCACAAACAGGACTGCAACTTCAGCAAAGGATAAAACCATAGAATGAGAACAACCACTGGGATAAATAAGCTTGTTCCCCTATACTGTAAATGAACCTAGTAATGAAGAATGAAAAGACAGAGCATGACAGAAAATCTATAAAATACTGTATAAGTTGAAATGTATCAGAATATTGTTTTACAGATTGTCCAGAGTGACAAACTCACTTTTTTTTGGCTGCAGAGTTAAATATGTTTGAACTACAGTGACCATCAAAGGGTGCTTGATTATTTAAAATAGATTGCTTTGCCCCCTCAGGTACTTGTGATATTAATTGCTTGTGTTGGAGAGACAGAGAGAGACAGGGAGGGTCCTCAAATGTACACAGGTGGAGTGCCATAGACCTCAGTCTGAACATGCTGTGGATGAGCTTATTGAAGGGCATACAAAAAAGTTCAGGCCAAGCTCCCCCTAAATAGAGGTGTGGCCAGAATTTATGGGTCGCTTGTCAGCAGCCTCCTCCATAAGAGGTTCCCTGAATTGGTTGTGAGTTTCTAGGAACTGATTATTCAATGATAATAACTAGGCTCCTTTTTCTCATAGGGAAACCCAGTTATAATTTAACATTATAACTAGCTGGGTATAACGGTGAACACGTGCTTGGTTTCCCTGACACTTCATGTGCACACTGAGTTATGCTGTTTCTATGGATGTTCTTCAAAAATGGCTTCCAGCTTATATGGAGCTCATGCTGCAGCCTGCTCCATGTGAGTGGGAGAGGGGCCTTCAATTTATAAATCATTCTGGGGTGAAAAAATGAAGTACAACAATTATACAAAACAAAGCATGGGGAGGTGTGCAAAACATGAATTTTGAACATATACTTGAGGTGGAATGCTTTTATAAACTCCTTGAGCTTTGCATTTGAGGTTTATGCAGCAGCTTAACCAGGTGTGTTTAAAATTCTTGTTATGCACACCTCTCCCTGCATTATTCTATATGTATTTTCTTCTTGTTTATTGTAAAATATGAAGAAAAGTATTTTGATTTGCTTGTGAATTTTAAAGCAGTAATGCAACAAAATTGGGCAAAACATGTGGCTCTGCCTTTTTTTCACTATAATAGATTCCAGGCACCTTCCAGTTTTATTTGGTGTAACATTTTTTAATTCCATCAAAATATGAGTATTTCATAACTGTTGTATTTTGTTTTTTTTTCTCAATAAAAACAGATGGCAACCACATTTTGCAGAGAAATAGCATTGTAGACTTGACAAAGTTAGGAATTCAAAAATAAAAAAAAAGACTCATGGTGCACAACATAGGCGGTATCTAGACAAATACATTTGACAGGTACTGTATGCTAATAATTTTCTTAGTTGTAGCTGAAACTAGCTTTTTTGTTAGAATATTTTTAATAGCACTGCTGTTTAAAGATCTGAGTTTCTGTATTGTAAACAATGTTGATTGATTTATAGAGTGATCTGGCCCTTTTAAAATTCAATCAGCATCTCTGTGCTTCTTTGGAAAAGGGGAAGAGACAAGAGAAACTGGCACCTGCATGGTTCAAGTCATTCAGTGACTGCAGGAGACCAGTGGTGTGTGTGTATAAGAGGCCTCTCGTGCCTTTGGTCCCAAACCTCTACACTAATAGAGAAGAAAGAGAAGTATAGGGAAAGGGATTTGAAGTATGAAAAATGGGTGGGTCGCAGCTGAAAACTGAGGATGTAACAACACTGACTAGTTTAACTTACTGGATATAACTTTAAACCATGTTTTGAAAGACATGCAGTACAAGTCTGTACAGGATGTATTGTACTAGTCTCAGTCAATGACTCTACTGATGTACACTCAAACATGAAGTTAAAAATTCTCATATTAGGTTAAACTAACCAACTGGGATAGGAATAATTAAGCCCTATTTGTCCCTGCTAAACAGGGAGTTTTGTGAGAACACAGGCAGATCAAAATGATTTGCATGCTAATGTGGAAAATGGGCCATGAATCTTAAACTGGACTCAATAACTGGCTGCTTAGGTACCATGGAGACTGCAGTAGTAACTTTGCAAATGGAGTAACAAGATGTTAAGAAACAGGAATAAAGAGTGTAACATGTTATGGCAGCTACAGAAAAGGAGACCCAGCATTACTGCTCTTGCCTGGAAATTTTAGAGAACCAGATCCATCCTCTCCCACCTAAACAAGATATTAGAAATGATTGTCATCCAACTAATTTCTGAACATGTGTCTGGTATCACCTACTACCACTGCCTTGGCTCGCTTCACTGATCATGTTATCAAGGGCATGGACGAAGGCAAATTAACTGATGCCATTTTTGTGGCTCTGTCAAAAGCCTTTGATCTAGTGGACCACAGTATCCTACTAGAAAAATTGCATCCCTTTGGTTTCTCTGCCTCGACCATATCCTGGTTTTGCATCTACCTCACAGGGAGAATCCAGATACTCTGCATGAGGGGCTGACACCTCTATCACGCTAGGTGCCAATAGAGGGATCTCTCATGGATCTATACTAGCCCCAGTTCTCCCTGTTTGTGAACTCTCTCCCCATAGACTGCAAGGGTTGACACATACTTATGTATGCATAAAACATGATTCTCTATTTCAGTGCCAAGACTCTAACCAAATGATTCACTACTCTCACAAAGGTGATAACACCACCAAGAGGTCACTTATCTCAAGTAGACTACTAGTCAATGCCAAGAAAGCAATGCTGATGCTGTTCCAGTCCAAACTCAGGCTCTCCAACTTTGGTTCCTCCTACCTGTTGAACATCTGGACACCAGGTAGGATTCCTCCCTGGAACAAGTAACTGTCTTTAAATACATAGGGGTTACACTTGATCTATCCCTGATCTTCTCAGATTACACTGGACTCACAGTTAAATGTGTGAACCAGCAACTGGGCATCTATTTTAGGCTAAAAGACCTTATAACCCCTGATATGCGGTTGGCCATAGCCCAGGGTACTCTACTCCCCCTTCTAGATTACTGCTCCACTATCTACACCCAAAGCTTATCTTCCAGCCTATCCAGACTTAACACAACCTAAAACAATATCTCTAGGTTTGCTACATTGTCTCCTTATACCATTCATCATTGCTCCCTCTATCAGACGTTCAACTGACTCTTCCAGCAAGCCCACTGTGAATACCTACTAGGCAGCCTTGTTGGCAAATCACTTCAGAATAAAGAGTCATCCACACTGCCAGTCCTTCTCTAGCCCAAGTCTGCCTCCCATAGCCTCAGATCCTCCTCTTACCTTCTCCTAAAACATCCCCAGGCTGCCATCTGTATGGGATATAAAGCCTTCACCATTGCCTCTCCTATGATTGGAATAGCTAGTCAATTTCCTTCTGCTCTCTAGACACAAATTCCCTTTCTGAGTCACACTTTAAAAGTGTCTTTATAGCGATGTTTGCCTGCAAGAGTACCCCCGACACAAGAAGAAGGGAGTGTCTAAGGTTTGCCCTTTTAAAGCCTGGCTAAACACTTCATTGTAGTTCTGTACACTGTGTACATTGTTTTTATTTATTGCTGGTAGTCACTCTCCTAAGCTGCCACATCTATCATGTATTTGAACTGGTTTTCTGGCAATTAATTATTATTTGTAGAATGGTATACATCCTTGACAGAGTAATATGTTGTATTGTTCCATGCTGTTCATCTCTTGTCATGTATGTGTTTTACTGTTCTCTGTTATGTACCATCTTGATGGCCCAGGTCATGCCTGAAAACAGTCCCTGGTACCAGTGCAAACCACATGGTTAACAAATAAAAGGCACGAATGAATGAGTGAATCAATCAATCAATTGATCAATAAACAAATTCTATGGAATTCAATCAGAAGTGAAGTCTTATATAACAAAAATGGAATTTTTATTTAAAAATGTGGATTATTAATATGTAGTTTACCTTAATCAAGGAATAGTATTCAGTGGTTGTCACACACCACTGATTCATTTTCTGCAATCCACCAATTAATGTTCCACATATTACATAATCCACAGAATATTATACTGCAATTTCACAGAAATGCTTTTTGAATTCTGCAGTATTAACAAAAAAAGAAATAAAAAAAGCATTTCAGAAGTAGAATTTCCTGTCTGCACAAATTCCACCAATGGAATTCCACATCATGCATAGCATTAGCCATAACTCCTTCTTGCATGTTTGCAAAATTGTTTGCTGTTGTATATGATAAAGGATGTGTCTGCCTAAGAAGAGGGAACAGACATGACCTTTGCTACCATGCAGGAAAGGAGGTGGGGACTGCCATGTTAATTGCCTGCAGGGCCACATTCAGATGGTCTGCCTCACACAATCTGTAAAAGCCTCCAAGGACCCAGCCACCTATCTGACCTCTACAAGAAGGTGATAGTGGGAGGGGGGTCAGAGGGCTGTGATTTTTAATGGCTGACAACGGAGGAGACAAACTTTGGGGGGAGGAAGGACAGATACCTCAGAAGCATGACTTATATGGTGGACTGGGGCTAGGGAGAGATGTACTTGTGACCAAGAAATGTTGTGGATTTTTGGGAGTGAGGGATCACTAAACTGCCAGCCCTTGGGCAATAATATATAAGGGAACTAGGAGGGGGGACTCTTCTGGGTAGCATGCACCATGACTTTTCTGCAAGGCATCACAGCACGTGATGGGAGCTATGCCTTGCAGTGATGCAGTGGTTGTCAGTAACTAGCATGTTAGTGAGTACAAGCCCAGTTTGCACTCTCTAACATCAGGACAACTAATCTGTATTGTGACTTTGTCACGGGGGGGGAGTCGGGGGACTCTTCCCCAGTGTGAGTAGCACCAATGTTTGAGGCTAGAACAAGAAGTTGGCAGAGCAATGGGATGACAGAATGCTCCCTAATTGCCCACCCTCATCTTTATAACTGCAACAGGGCCCCTGATGTAATTTAATAGTTTGAACTTCTACTTTTGTCTTTTCCCTTAAGCAAAAACATTCCTTTCTCCCTGCTTTGCTTATCTTTCTGTTCCCTGCTGCTCTCCCATGTGGAAAAATCAGTTTCAACAAAGTTCAGACTATCTGCGTTGTCCAGTCAGCTGTGATCTACCATAATATATTTGGAAATGCCATTGTGAATCTAGCAAGGCAACCAACTAGAAACATAAAGAAAATATATAATGCTTAGAATGACAAGCACTTAGCCCAGAAAATACATTCAATATAATAGTATTTAGTCATGTTATCCATCAACCTGCTTTCTTTAACTTTTAATAGCTGCATAGCTCTTTTAAATGCCATAGAAAACTACCACATATGGGTTGAAAGTGTAAACCCTACAACAGTGCTCTACAGTGGAGACTTCTGAAAACTGTACAAAACGTTATCACACTCTACATTTTTCTGTGACTAGATTATAATTTTAACTGCCACACTGTATATACATTTGATTGGAGGCTTGTTATAGCCATAATGTAGTCCCTGGATTTAACTGAAAGTGAGATTTTGCCTGTCAACTTGATGAATAAATTGTAAAGAAGAAAATGATAACAGTTACCACAGGCTGTTATTATTTTAGGTGATAAAATCCACTGTTAAGGACAGCCAAATTAATTACTTTTATAGCTGACATCAGTGCTGACAGGCAGTGGTCATTAATCCATTAATAATTTTTGTTGGTGATGGCAATGGCCAACTTAAATGTACTGTAGTCATGATTTCTATTATAAATCACTTGCATGATGTCAGCCAATCAGCACACTGAGCCACTGTAACTCTTATCCTGCATACAGTGGCCTCTAGAGCAGGAACTATATAAGCATCACATTCCGCTTCAGAGCTAAGGGAGGGGAGGACGGGCTCTTTTAATATTTGAACTACAACAACAAAGACTTGTTATAAATTACTCCAGCAAACAAAAATAATGTATAATAGGTTAATAAGACCTACACTGGATATCTCTTAGGAGCAGGCAGAATGTATCATTTTCACTTATACCATAAGAGACACCCAGGAGAGGCTGTATTACATTATATAATTGTAACAGTAGCCTTAGGTCACTGTTGTACATTATTAATCACTGAGCTTGAAGGCAATGACTAATGATTTCTATGAGTCACCATTGTCATGTCAGCAAACAATATAAACAATGCACAAAACTTTTAACTACTTGAAAATTGATTTAATAAAATACTTCATTAGGATTAGAAAATTATATGTAAACATGTAATGATTGGGTTAAAAACATATTTTGCCAACAGCTTGGTCAGTGTGCTATGTTGTTGTGTTAAACAACTGCATTTACTACAAAGGTTAACTTGCCCTCTAACATGCTGTGTCAAAGCATGGATATTAAATTGTCATGAAAACTGGTTGCCATACACCAGAATGCAGGGCAATAGTAATGGTTAGATCCCATAGTTTAAGGCAACATAAACCCTGTTTAGATCTTGTAATATAATTGTTCACTTGGGCTTGTGTGATGTCTGCGTCTGTCTGCGTATTATCCCCCATGTATTGTTTTGTCTGTTTGTTTTAAAATTGTCGAATTTTTTCCTTATTGTGAGTCCCTTGTTAATGCTACCTTTCCTTCCAACCCAATATTCATTTTTTTTTCAGTTCCTGATAAACTCTGCAACCCAGAGACATCAGCAGAGTCTACAATATTTTTTTCTATTCAGGGCATCCTCAAAATTAATGTTGCTAGGTTTTGGAATTGTATACGCATTAAAAACTGAACTGAGTGGGAAAAAGCGGCATTGAAAAGGTACCATAAGTAAGGAAAAAGGGGTCTATTTTACAATGGATACATAAAAAGTACATTGGAGATATTAAATAGACTTTATACATGCCAAAATTCATGTATGTTAAAAATGCAAACAACAAGGTTTATGTTCCTTTTAGTGACACAGCTTACAACCTGGAAGCCTGCTGACATCAGCATTGGTGGGCTTTTTTCACTACTGAATTGTCTTCTTAAAATTCATTTCCCAACCCTTACACTGTTTTTATGCCAGTTTTGGAAAATAATAGATATAATGATGGGGTACATGGCTTACATGTAAAGAAGATACCATACCTCCTTCTTTGGATGTCTTCAATAGAAGATGCACAGAATACAGTGATAGTATGGATACAGCAACTAACATCAGCCTGCAAAGAGTAGTAATAATTTGCTGATGAAAACCAAGAAGTATGATAGTGTCCAAATCCACTGCTTTCTACTGTGTAACAATGTGTTTAACATTTCCTCCTCACACTAAGTTTAATACTAAAGGCATTTTAATAAGGCATTAAAAATGCTAGAGTAAGGCAAAGTTCACATTTTCTTTTGCCTTATACAGTACAGTAGTAATTTTCCTATTTTAGATAATCTCAAGTTTTGTTTTCTTTGACATACATTATGTTGGTTCAGCTAACAATACAACATATTTGAAAGAGGGAAACTGATTCTATGCCCCAGTGAGTCATCATGCGTTGTTAGTATATCCTTCCACTCTATCCATAATTCACCACTTTATCACTAATACTTACAATAAAAAGTGCCTGCGATGACAGGAACGAAACAGACAATACGAATAAGTAAAAGACATCAGCAAATAAAAAAGTAACACAAGGAATGTCATAGAGCTAATGATTACCAATGTAGGTAGGAGCAAATTAAGTGTAAATGTACATTCTCATTAGCCTTTCCCCAAATATATGTTTATTTTGGTTTCCATAGTCTTCATCCAGTTTCAGTTTTAAAGCAGCAGTGCAATGACATTGGGAGAAAAATCGACTATATATTTTTTTACTATAAAAGATTCCAAGCATCTTTCAGTTTTATTTGGTGATATAATTTTCTAATTCAATCAAATGGAAGTATTTTACAAAGGTTTTAATTTAGTTTTTTTCCCAAGAAACAAAGATGGCTGCAAAATGCTACATAGAAATAGCATTGTAGACCTCGCAAGGGTTAAGATAAAAAATAATAATTATAAAAAAAAGACTCATGGTATATTGCATAGGAGGTACCAAGACAAGTACTTTTGACAGGTATGCTAATATTTTTCTTAATTGTAGCTGAAATTAGTTTTTTGAGAAAAAAACATTTTTTCATTGCACTGCTGCTTTATGATTTTATTGTCTGACAGGTTTGTAATAAAACAATCTACATACATTGACAGAATAAAGGAGAAAATAATTTTTTTTTAATCACAAAAATCCTTTGCTATTACTGAGACATTAAAAAGCAGGAGTACAGTGATAAAAATACATAACCAGTGAGAATGAAACATTTCTCATCATGAACATAAGGTGAGATTACCAGCATTTTTTAGAGAGATAACTTTGCCCATAAATAAGGCCAGCATTTTTAATAATGTCTTGATCTTTCAAATTAAGCAAATTATTTAGGATGGTAAACCCCATCATAAGTGAAAGCAGAAAGTCATCAATGATCTTTCTTAGAAATGTATTTCTTAAATGCTTGTATTTAGGACAGATTAATAAAATATGACTAGTGTCCTCCATCCCTTTGTTTACAGTCACAATAAAGCATAACTGCATGGTCTGCATTTTTAATAAATCATGCCATGAAAATATTAAGTAAATTAGACTGGTGACAAAAGTTATGAATGCTCTCCATTGTTTACAGTCAGATAAAATATACAAATACATTTCAGGAGAGTGAATCAATTTTGCTTGTGCATACCAGTTATTTATTTTTGAGTTCTTTACTTGTGTGAGCTTAATTTTTGCTGATATTGCAATCATTTTCTTTGTAATAAATTTCTTTTATGAGTCATTCAGAACTATTATTGTAATACCAAATTCCTTAAAAATGTTTTTTTTTTTAAATTTCCAAGTAATCTAATGGACTTTAACCTTGAAGAGGAATAACCTGGAAGTTTCTAATTAAATATGTTCCAGAAGAGGAATAACCTATGGTTTCTAATTAAATGTGTCCCACAAAAGATTGTGAAATAAGTGAAGAAGACAATATGAGATGTTTAGCCATGAGTTGAAAATCTTAGAATATGGTTATGACTACAAAGTACACTGTCTAAACTCTGCCCTAAGCAGAGCACCCAGTATAAATTTCAAGACACACACAATTATCCTATATGATTTGTTAAATTAGCAATATCTGACCAACTCCATACTTCTGATACATATAATTTGGCTGGTGGTAATTTAGTATTAAACACCATTAAAGAGGTCGTTTGCAGTGTTACCACTATATAACCTGTTAAATCTTAGTAGACCCAATAATGTTTGCAGTAGTTTTTGTTTCAGAAAAACTAAATGATGTTTCCAAAATATTTTTTTAATTTCAGACCAAGTATCTAAAATTAAATGTGTATGTAAAATTATCCACAATAGTTATTTTCTCATAGTTGATGTCCCACTATGTTTAATACTCCCTTTACTAAATTCTATTATGAAAGTCTTTTAAATATTAGTATTATTTATAAAAAGGAAGAAACTTCATGTGTTAAGGAAAATATCACTAGGTTTTCTGCATAAGTGACGGATGGTAACCTTGAAGAATTGATTGAAGGACAATCTACTTGGTTGGAAATAACAGATAGCAGAACATCATTTATGTAAATATGAAAAAGAAGGGGTGCTCGTCTGACATCTTTATTAGTGGAAAACAACAATGCCAACTGGCTATTCTGAGAAAAACAAACAGCAGTTTTGATACTGGAACAAAGTATACCAATTATATAAACACATGAATAATCCCATCATTTGGCCTTCAGAATTCCCCATAATTTGGATCTAGCTAGGGACTCAATTGCAGATGAATAATTAATAAATGATGTGTATAGGCACTGCTTACAAACTTCTGTATATTTGTATATTTGGGATATATGGGATAAAATAATTATCGACCACTAAGAAATTCTTCCTGAGTCCTTCTTGAGTGATCAGTGAGATTCTCTCCAACTCAACCCAATGGGATATTTTATTCAAGATAATCATTGTGAAAAGTTTTACAGGATTGTCTGTAAACTAATTGGCCTGTACTGTAGTTATTCTGGTCCAAATTAGACCCATTTTGTAATCAGAGAAATAATACCATCATCATCATCCACTGTTCTGAGTTTTCCTCCAGACAATATCATATTATATCCTCAGCCCTTCTGTAGCACTTTTGCTAGTGTCGTCAGAAAAAAAATATATTGAGGAATGGCTGAGGATCAAATCCAGAACATACTAGAAGAAACATGTAGTGCTACAGCTTGCAGTGAAAAACAGTTGCCCTGAATTTGGAAAGTAACCCACAGGGCTTATAATGACCCAGACTGGAAATATTTGCCCACAGTAGGAAACTTTCCATGTGAGGTGGAATTGTTATTCCTTATTAGGCAAAACTGCAATCCATACATATTTATTTTCACAAACCCTGGATTTATCATACCTCTCCCCACCAAAACTACTTTATCATCCCCCACACCACAACAACTGGTATCCCTAGAGCTGTACTCTTCCTCATACCCAAAAAGTGGATGAACTGCTTAATGACTGGCCAATAACAATCCCCTCAAAGCTGCTTACATTACCTCCTGAATATGTTGGGCCACAGCAAGTTGCAAAGTAGGAATACAGGGCTTGCATATTATCATGCATCTCCCAGGTGTCAGCATGTTGCACTGCAGCCATGCCATGCAGTGGGCCGAACATTAAATGTGTTTTACAAAAATTAGTATGCACCAGTAAACCTTTTAGAAAAGTATATTTACTGTCACAGTCAGTTACCTAAAAGAGCAAGTTTCTACATCCAAGAGGTTTTCTGCTGTGGTTTGACTATTACCTGGTTAAACAAATACATTGCTGAATCTCAGAAAAATGTGTCCAGGAGCATACAGTGTATTAGAAGAAAACTATGTTTAACATAATCCATAACACTAACTGCACCTTATTTTGCAAATCCTATAAGCAGGGTTGCTTTGTCAGACTCTACGATACATAACCCAGCTACCTCTGAGCCCTTATCACATTGCCTAAAAGGAATAGGCACAGTTAAGGTTATCAACTTGAAAACTCAAACTTTGGATAGCCTAACAAAGCTGTGACTAGCACAAGGGATGCCCTTCTGGTGATGGCCCTGTATATTAAAATGGGAGCAGGTTAGACTGGCACTAAAGATTTACTAATGGTGACAAATTGACTGGGGAGTGGAATGATCCTGTCATTCTATACAGTAAGTAACAATGGTCTACTGATGTAGATTACTTTGGTGGGAGATAATCCTAAACTTGCACTAAGAACTGACTCTTGGTGCCAAACAATGTTCAGGAGCGAGCTGTTTGCCAGCATTGGACTTGATCTCCCAGTGCTGAACTCAGCTATGGTTGGGGGGGTGGCATTGGGGATGTGCTCAAGGTGATGGACTGATATTTTGGGAAAGATGGATGCCTGTTGCAGGGCACATTGTTTGGTCAGTTTCTGCCAGCACCAGTGGTATGCTTTTGGTGTCAGATTAGTCTTTTCCTTTTGTGGGCCAGGGCCCTTTCTTGCACCAAGGTTGGGCTCCCTGTGCCTGACTAATCTTGGGGAGATTAAGCATCCATGATGGATTTTCACAATTTATTTTCTGTGTGTATATATGTGTGGGGGGATATTAATTGAAAACAAAGATTATGGCTAAGATTTTGAGACTAGTCAGATGCAGATGCAGCAGCAGCAGCATGACTGACCTACATCTGACTGAATGCATCTACATAAGCCACCCTATTATTAAAGGGCTATGAGCATTTGTGACATAAAATCATGATTTACAGAAGTTTGCTTAAATAATTGCTCAAATCAGGGTTTCCATAATTTTTTGATGCAAAAGCAGCAATCCTCAGTCACTATATAAAGTACTGGTTCAGGGCACTGAGCTGCAAACCTGAGTCTGAATCCCATCAGCCCCCACTTACATACTGTGTGATCCTGAGCAAGTCACTTCTTTGTGCTCCCAGGTCACATCTGGAAACAAGCTCTGGCTTAGTGGGCCTTTCCTGGTTAAACAATTTCCACTTCCCTTCTTACTGTGTCCTAATGATGGACACTGTTAGATCATCAAAGAGATGGCCTCGAAGTGAATATGTACTGTAAGACTACTTTGAAAATAGGGCTTTCAGATCCCAAACAGATCTGTTCTGAAGATCCTGTCCTATATGTGTGTATGTCTGCATACATAGCAAAACATTTTTAATGAAAGCTTCAGTAAAATTGCCTACACATACTCTGTAGTAGGGTTATTGCTGTGCATGGGGTATACAATCTTAGTTTTTCTGCACTGCCCTTCCCAGATAAAACCAGACTGCTCTAAATTGGAATACCAAAAGCATGTACAGGAAGGTGAATGTATTTATTTATTTAAGCGTTTAACCAGGAAGGCATGCTGAGCAGGCTACTGCTCAATTCCAGATGCATTCTGGGGAAAGGGGGTACTGCATACCCAGTTGGAGGGCAAACATAATACAAAGTGTAACTCATAATAGGGACAAACACTACAACTTTTGGGTAATGATACTAAAAGCAAAGTAGATCGAGAGAACAATAAATACAGGCACAGTTTAAATACAGTACATTAGATACAGAAGGATAAGTAAATCATACATTACAATGTTTACAGAATGGGCAAACAGGCCTGAAACTCTATGAACTGTAGTAGAGCCTAGACACATGAGCAGGTAGAGGAGAAATGTGCTTGGAACATGGAGTTAAGAAGCAGGGAGTAAGAGATATGTTGAATGTTTGTGGGGAGAGAGTTCCACAACTTTGGCATTCAGTAGCTGAAGGCTGCCTGGCCAGCAGCAGTGGACATATGTGGGACATCTAAGATCCATGTGTCATTGTTTCTGAGTGAGCATGCTAGGCTGCTGGGGTTGGCTAGGGCAGATGCAAGGTAAGGGGGGGGTGACTGTACTTGGCAATGTACTTGGTGGTGAGGCCTGGAGAGATACTACAAAACAGGCTTACAATACGTCCAAGTAACTAGTGAAAAAAATAATTTTGTGATTCAGGAAATCGTGATGTGATCATGAATCATGATTTGTGACTGCATTTGTGGTAGCTGCTGCATGTCAGGTCCCTGTCAGGTACTGGGAGGAGGAGTGCACGGAGAAGGTTTCATGCTGTTACTGCACCGTAAGCCACTGAACTGTCTCCTCCATTCCCCCATAAAGCTATTCTTCTACCGGCTGCGGCTGCAGTGTGGCTAACAATGGTCGGATGCAGTTCTGAAAAGACAGCATATAGTGTCAGGAGTGTTTGCTAATTGCCCTATGCCTTGTGGAGGAAGGCAGAAGGAGCAGGGAGACATTGCATATTGTTATTTTATTACAGGTATGCCACCGCTGCTTCTCAGTTTGTTTTCTTACCAGACCATCTTACTGCAACCCCCCAATTTGTAGAGCCTCCCAGAGTGTTTGTGTTGCTTTGTTGCAGGTGGAGGAAGGTTCATCATTGTGGTGTTGGTGTGGACTGGGATCTTGCTACAAGCAACAGCCCTTCAGAAAGGCTTACATTGCTCTTGGGATAGGCTACTTAGATTATCCAGAATGACCGAAAATGGTTGATAGCAAGCACTGCACTGTATTGTTGAATTAAGTTTTTTGCACAAATTCCTGGCTTATTGAAATTTCATAAGATAGTAAAAGGAGAGAGTGAATAGGAGACCTATGAATTCATTGAACTTCTGTTTTGTTTTTATGTTTTTAGTGCAGATGTACTATTTTTAATTTTTGTATTGAGTTTTGTACCACATATATATTTTTATTGTATTATATTAAGGATAGTAGGATAGAAAAATAAAATAATTAAAAGCATAGGATTTGATTTCCCCACCATATGCTGATGAGGTCATGTGACCTATCTCTATTTACGTCAGACACCACATCCTCACAGTGAATAGAGCTCTGCTGTTAATGGATCTCTCACCCACTTGAGATGTTGTGTCTAGGTCAAGTTTGTGGTTGAGTAAAAAACTAGTCCTGCTCTTTTTATCTTTCTGCTTGGTTAAAATGTATCTGTTGAAGCAGTTGAAGAGCAGTTCTGTATAACCAGAAAGGCTGCAGGCTTGAGGGTTCGAGGGTTCAGAGAACTTGAGGATTCACTGAGGAGCTGTGGCCATTTCTTGTATCGTGACTCTGTATATTACTAAAAGTAAGTGTCTATGTTTTACTTGTAAGTGTTTAGCATGAATGTAGTAGATTAGGAAAAAATAAGTTGTAGATTGCTTTTTAATTTTGAGGTTTTTTGATGTTACGTGTATCTTTTTCTCTTGGTTGTAGCAAATCCATCCACAGGGCTGCTTTGCACTAAAATCTTTACTGAACAGAACTGGAGACACTATTTGTTATTTACACTAAGCAGAAGAACTAAAAAAATGATACTATACAGTTTATTTTAGTGACATTTTAGAACCTTCTGTCCATCAAAGACAGGAGAGAAACCTTAGTACTTTCCAGCTTACTGCCCAGTTTATTTGGAATTTGGAGTCTGTAACAAATGGACAGAGCGTTTAGAAAAACAGGTGCTGCTGACTTGTTGACTATTTGAATTGTTAATCTATGTGGTACCTGCCACGTTCACTTTATCATCTATGAGTGTGAGACAAAGTTTTTTTTTCATCTACAGAACAGAACAGATCAGAACAGACAAACAATCTATGGAATAAGCTTCTTCTGTAAGTGAAATTCCAGAGACTTTTAGAGACTCATTAACTAATTAATTCATTAATAGTCATTAACAGATATTTTTGATTCGCTGGTGCTGGAATAAGCTCTTCTTGAATGTATTGGAAACTCATAGTTTGTTATATTGCACTTTAGTGGATAACATATTTCTATTATCTTTCAATATAATATTTTAAAGAGTGGAAGAATATTACCTATTTTATTTATTAAATTGGTAATGGATAAATTATAGATTTATGGTTGATTGACTACTTAATATATGTCTAGTTAACTAGTTAACCAATCAATAACTGAATGACAAAGAGGTGTTTATTCTTAATTTTGTATTGTAACCTCTGATTGATTGGATTGCTTTGAAAGTTTGGTTTCTCTGATTAATTGCTAACTAAAACATAGAGTAAGTATAGCAATAGTTTTAGGATGGTAAATACAAGGAGTGGGTTGATTTTTCTGCCTAATAAAGACAAAATAACAACAGAGATCAATAAAAACAGAGAAAAATTAAAAAATAAAATGATGGAAACTATAATACAAATACAAGGTAAAGGGGAAGAGGAAGAATAGAGTGATGGTGAAAAACAACTAAAAATTACAAATTCGTTTCACCCAATTAAAGAATTTGCTAAAAGTACTCCAATAGTGATGGATACCCCTTTTAATGGGGTTGACAATAAATAGTTTTTCTTTAAGGGTACTAATAATATCTTTAATGAGGAAATAATTTCAATTGATTTGAATTACTCAGAAAATGTAGATGAATTTGAGCTCTGTAACAGCTACAGCTATGGTTGGGGCTCTTCATCACAGTGTTCTAGCTATTTCAAAGAATCTATAGTACCTCTCAAAGATATATATCAGGAATGCAATCCATCAGCATTGTTAAATGCAGACAGAGAAGGTACCCCAGAAATAGGTGGTGTACCTATATATGAGAGAAGTGTATTTCTTATACAAGAACAAAAAGAGAAAACAAATTATTTATTGTTGGAACCTAAGATGCCAGAAAATTGGTTCTTGACACAAAAGGATAGTGTGGCCCAGGTAATGGAATACCTGAATTACACTATCCTTGGCTTAAAACAATTGGCTGATAAACAAGCAGTATGTAATAATAAGGAAGAGACTGTCCATCCTTCCCTTTTCTCTTCCTTTTCACCCACAAGTCACACAAGAAGGTTGACTGTTTGTACCCCAATCTTCAGTAATGAAGACTCTGTAGATGAAAGGGAAAACAGACACGACATTAAAAAAGAGAATTTTAAAAACAGGGGACGTTGTATAGAATCATAGACTCTGTCTAAGCAAGTCCTTGGGTCTATACAGGATTCCCATTTTGCAAATGTGCTTATACTAGAGAATTTGTGGGTACTGAAGGAAGAAATTGATGCAGTTAGAACAAATGTGTTTTACAATCAAAGCCTCTGAATGATTTAAAACAAAGTAATTATGAAAAAAAACACCTCTAAGAATAAATCAGAATGTCTGTGAAAACCAGGATTCAATACACATTATAGTATTAACAAAGCAATCCAAGTAAATCTCCCACCCCCTTTCTCCAAATAAATTAAAGATATATCAATTCTGAAATAGGGGAAAGGTAATGGGAAAAAAACATGAAAAGGGGACAAAAAGTGCAGGAAAAGAGGCAAAGATATAAAGCTAGGAAGAAGGAGAAATCAACTAATGAAAAAGTGATATAAGAACAAGTGGACAAAGAAATGATATAAAGCAAAGTAAGATGGTACTAACAGGGGAGATGACTGACAAAAATGCATCCATCAGTAAGGTTATAGAAATAAAGATAGAAGGAGATAGAATGAAGGAAGGAAATACTGTATCAAGAGGAAAGACTGAGGGTCTAAGTCCAAATTCAGACTGAGGTATTCAAAAGGCACATGAGGTCTCTGACCTACCTGTGGCTATTATTAAAATAGATACCAAATTTGATGATGAAAGGGAAACAGTATGTGATAAAGGAGAACATTTAATTGAAATATATGGCATTGAGAGGCTATTTGAGGAAACCCACGTAAAATTAGTTGAATGGGTTACACAATTGCTACAATTGAACACATGTGCTTCTGAGGAAATTTATGTGATAAGACCAAACACACTGGAATATACAAATTGTGTACTACTTTACCTCAATAATCAGTTCTTAGCAAACAAGGTGTGGGATGATGAAAAAATCCTGAGGAAAAAGGGAATTTTCATCTGACTACCATATTGGGTCCCTTATATGGAACAGAAGAATGACAGTATTTTGACAAAAGAAGAATTATGTTTTGTGAAAGAGGATTTAAACTGGCACCAGTGAATGTTAGAAGTAATCACAAAATATGAACAATCAAATATGTTAAAATGGGAAAATAAAACACTTTCCCTATTTGGATGGGAACAAAACAACACACAGTCTATAGCCGTTTGAAGACATACTGTATATTGGTACCTTCTTTTCTTGTGTGCTGAAAATGAACATTACAAAAAATGTAATTGAAAGGATTAGGATCCATCCAAGTAGCTCACAAATAGACATTACATTTAGATCAGCAAACCTCGCTGACCTCATTTTGAAAAATGCCTCATCACTGGATAATTATGGCATTTATCTTATAGACTATAGAATGGTGGATGAACAGTTAAGGATAGCCACTCAGGGGAAAATCATGCTAGGATTGAAAGGAATCCATTTACACCACTTCATAACTTAGATCAAAATTGACAGCTATTAGAAATAGAACAATTAAAAGGAGATGCAGAATATGAACTATCTGTATTATCATGGAATATTGAGGGATTGAATTTTAAAATAGTTGATATAGAGTTTCAAAGATTCTTGGACAAATGGACATTATATGCTTACAGGAAACTTAGGTTTTGGAGGATATCTGCCCAATACTTCCAGATTTTACAGGTTACAATGTACCAGCAACTAAGAAGAAAAAAATGGTAGGTCTATTGCTGGACTCATTACTTATTTTAGGACATCATTAAATATTTCAATCATCCAATTGGAAACCATGTTAAAAGAAATAAAAATGTGAGAATTAGATAAAAGAGGGAAACAAATGATTATATTAAATGCTTATCTACCCCCAAATGATAAATCCATGACCAATAATTTTTGGGTTTCATTTAGGAAACAAATGGTATCACTAGTAGATACATATGAGAATGAACCCATAATATTTTTGTGAGACTGTAATGCACTTATACTGTACCAACTACTTTATCAGTTGGTGTACATGGTATGAGTATAATAAAACATAGACTGTGCTATGAAAGGAAGTCTAGGGATAAAATGGTGAATAAAAGAGGGAAATTAATATGTCAGATAATGGAAGAACATAATTGTAATCTGATAAACGGAAGAACTGGAGAAGATTCAGAAAGAGAATATATATATATATGTATGCCAAAATAGATAATCGGTTATAGACTTAGTCTGGGTAAATATGGAAGCAGTAGAGATATGTGGAAATGTAACTGTATTATCCCATCCAGAATCCTCACATTTACCTATATATACTGCATGGAATACCAAGATGATGTGAGACAAAATAAGAGGAAATGAAGAACAAGCACAAATTATAATAGTGAATTCTTGCCGAGTGAAGTGGCAGGGATCCATAATTAATACATTTGGAGAAATACTAAATCCTGATTATATGATAGATTTAAACTCTAAAGTACAAGAAACTATGAATAATTCAGATTTGACTGAGTTATGGAAGCTTATGGTATTTTATTTGGCTCCACTTTTTTTTATTACAGAAAAACAACAGAATGACAGGTAAAAACAACATGGTATAATAATACATGTGAGATGGAAAAGAGAAAATTAAATAGACTAGTACATAAATATAGAAAGAATCCTAATAGTGTTAACAAAAAGGCTCTGAATAGTGGAAGGACTAACTATAAATCATTATTGGAAACAGAAAAAAGAAAATACCATCAAAAAATGTGGGAAAAACTGAGGGTGGCTATAGTTAAAAAAGATATAAAACAATTTTGGTTATTAGTATCTAGAGGTTTTGGACATTATACTAATAAAGTTGTAGCCACAATTACACCAGATAAGTTGGAAGAGCACTTTGCAAATTTGTATTTCTCTGAAGAAGAACAACATAGAAATACAATAATTTACTATCCCTCAGAGATGTTTCCCCAACCACTTTTTGTTACAAAAGAGGAAATAACTGAAGCTATAGCAAAAACATCATTAAAGAAAGCACCAGGTCCAGACAAAATTTTGTCAGAAATGTTTAGATCATTCAAGGAATGGTGGGTACCGGTCCTGTACACAATATTTAATTTTGGCTGTCAATCTGACATATTTCCAGAGACTTGGTCAGGAAGTATAATCTGTCCAATCTTTAAGAAGGGTGATATAAATAATCCAGCTATGCATATGCCAATATGTCACCTGGATTCATCACAAAAATTTTTCTCAAGGATAATTCCACAGCATCTACAACATTGGGCAGAGGAAGAGAATTTATTGGCAGAAACACAAATTGGATTTAGAGCAGCTCGATCCACAGTTCAACATTGCTATGTTCTAAGTCACCTTCTCTGGAAATATGTCACCTTGAAAAAGACAAAATTGTATTGCTATTTCATGGATTTAAAATCAGCATTTCAGTCAATAAGTTATACAATATTGACCTAACCCTCTTGAGAATTGTAAGTACATTACATCAAAATACATGGTTAAAAGTGAGATATGAAAAGAATTGGAATTTAACTTCATAAATAAAAACTAATCTAGCAGTGAGACAAGGATGCCTTCTTGCTCTGCTATTATTTAATCTTTATATAAATTCGATTTTGACAGATTTGGATAATCCAGAATTTCATTCTCCAGCCATTTTTAAGCAATAAGGCATGAAAAGGTGTGCATTATCATATAATAATGTCACTCCTGGGGTGGGTTGAAGCACGAGGTAAAGCTGAGTGCTTCCACCACCCCAGAAGTGATGTTATTACACAATAAACACACCTTTGTGTTCCTTATTGCAATTATACAATAGCTCAATGTTATACAAAATAAAAAAAAATTTAAAAAAGGTTTTAGTAGATTTTTATTGTAGCAATATATCTCAGTTTCGTTTCTTAAGAGTAGCTCCAAACAATCATCCTACAAATCAATACAGTGATGTTATTGTGTAATAACATCATTGTCTCAGGCACACACTGACCAATCAGAGCCCTAGAAATTTTATTGCCATTGTATAATGAATAATTAAGTTTCTTGTCTTGCATACACAGATGATATAGTCCTATTATCAACTTCAAAACTTGGACTGCAACGAAAATTGACATATTTTTCAGAACTATGTAAAATTAACAGATTGCAAATTAATAGAGAAAAAAACAAATATGATTGTATTTAGTGCTACGACTAAATCTTTACCAACTATTTTTTTAAATGGAATAAAGTTAAAAACAATAGTTATGAATATCTAGGTGTGGTATTCTCCCAGAATTATAGATGGAAGCAATGTATAATAAATTAAACAAAAAAAATTAAATATTGCAACAAAAGCATTTAAGAGGTTTAATTTTAATAATGGACAGGGGTCAATAGAAGGCATGTTGAGAACTTTGAATGCTAAGATAAAGACAAGTATTCTCTATGCCTCTGAAATATGGGTGGTAGAAAAAATGAAAACTCTGGAAACAGTTATTAACCAGACATACAAATATTTATTGAGAATTCCACAATCTGTACCAGCTGAAGTTCTAAGACATGAACTTGGGCAAAATTCACTGAGGAATCAAATCCTGGAAAGAAGAATAATGTTTATTTAGAAATTATTTATTTGGCTTTCTAATCATTTACCGCATACGTTTGGAAGAGGAAATACAATATAATCAAAGGGGATTTACACCACAACAATTAAAAAGGTTACATTCCCTATGGGGTTGGGTCAGATATTATATGAAATTTATATTAGACCTTTAAAAGAGATAAAAATGCAAATTAAGACAAGGTTATTAGATATAGAATGGTCAGAGAACCATATTAAAATATTACATTTAGTCAACTTTAGATGGTATAAAAAAATTAAAACTACTAGAGGGTTAGCAGAATATTTGACATTATTAGTGGATTGGAATGAAAGAAGAATTATAACAAGATTCAGAATGGAATTATATCCAGCAAACTATATTATGTTGAGACAAAGGAGAAATTAGGTTAAAATTGCATATTGTAATTGCAATTATATTGTCAAAGATGATTTGAAACATATTGTTCTACACTGTCTACAATATAACAACCAAAGAAAATATTGGTTGGGACCTGTTTTGGCAACCCTTAGTCTTCCCTCTGATCAGATCCTTCTATTTCTTTTTAACTCAAATGATGTTGGAATTTTGAAGAGATTAAGTCGATATCTAATAGCAATTAAACTATGATAAAAGTATAGTACTGTGATGTATGATAAATAACACCTCATGTATGTGAGGAATATTTAAAGCTCTTTATAATCATTTTAAGTTATTTGTATAAATTACAAGTGAGATTTGTGAGATGCATGTATGATTTCTGATTGCATGATTACTTATTTTTTGTTTTTAATTGTAAAGACATTATTGTTGAACAATAAATTTCTACCTACCTACCTACCTGCATTTGTGACCATGATGATGAAGAATATGGTTTGGTGTGAGATAACCAATATGGAACTGTATAGGAATGTGAATGCCTATGGCTGTACTTCCCCAATGAGCTGTAGCACAAAACTACCCAACTTAAAAACTCTTATTAATGAGTACAGTGGTGGGGTAGTAAAGCCAGGAGAGATATTACAAAACAGGATTACAATACATCCAAGTAACTAGTAAAAAAATTATATTTGTGATTCGTAAAATCGTGACGTGATTGTGAATTGTGATTTGTGACTGTGATGAAGAAGAACATGATTCGGTGTGTGATAACCAATATGGAACTATATGGGAACATGAATGCCTATGGCTGTACTTCCCCAATGAGCTGTAGCACAAAACTACCCAACTTAAAAACTCTTATTGATAAGTACAGTGGTGGGGTGGTGAAGCCTGGAGAGATAATACAAAACAGGCTTACAATACATCCAAGTAACTAGTAAAAAAAAAAAATGTGTGATTCGTGAACTCATGACAGGATCATGAATCATGATTTGTGACAGAATTTGTGACCGTGATGATAAAGAACATGATTCGGTGTGAGATAACCAATATGGAACTATATGGGAACACGAATGCCTATGGCTTTACTTCCCCGATGAGCTGTAGCACAAAACTACCCAACTTAAAAAGTCTTATTAATGAGTACAGTGGTGTGGTGGTGAAGTCTGGAGAGATACTACAAAACAGGCTTAAAATACATCCAAGTATCTAGTAAAAATATTAATTATGTGATTTGTGACGTGATCATGAATCGTGATTTGTGACTGTGATGATGAAGAATGTGATTTGTATCATGAGTGACTCGTGATGATGGTCCTGACTTAAAAACACATATTAATGAGTACAATGTTCATGCAGAATTATGCACCACACCAGTCCAGTACTCCAAGGGGAAGCCAAAAAAACAACTGTGACTTAAGTTACAGATGGAGATTGGGCCCTGAAGAGATGCAAATGCACAGACAGATTAAGAATGTGCTGTGCATTGAAGAGATGCAAACACAAAGGCACAACACCTAACCAGTGCTCACCATCAGAAATTCAAATCTGGAAAAGAATACCTTTGTCAGTTGGGGTGGGCTGGGGGGCAGTGTACTGCAGTAACAGTAACTAGTACTAGTACCAGTAAAGATACCACAAAGAAGTACAAAAATCATGCAGCTGCAGTGGATAGCAGGTTCACATTGCTGAAATTACTATGTGGCACAATAAAAGGTGTCTGATTTGATGACACGCATCACACATATACTCACACACATACACACTAAGTAATGTGTAGTAAATTGAAAACTTCAGTAATATAACCATGTATGTTAAACAAAGTAAAATTATGCACTGCTGCACCACAACAATCAACAAAAAAAGTCAAGAATTATTGAAAATATAACTGTGTGTACATTAACACAGTTATACAAGAAAAATATCACCAGAACAGAAAGAACTGTCTTTTTCTCCAAGATAATCTACCTACACCACAGATATGCCCCTCCCGCAAAGCACACTTCCATTGTCTCTCAGTACACAGACTGAATGTTGTACATTAACATTCAAAATCCATACACAAACAATAAACGTTCAATGATATGAGCAGATGAGGGTTTTCTACAATCGATGAACTAAAGTTTCAGCAAAACAAATTATTCAAAAAGGCTTTTCAATAGCCTTTAGAAGGTTTGAATCACAGATGGCACTTAGAGCAGTCTGTCTCCTACAGCTTCCTACACACTACCCTGAACTGAGGCTGTGCAGAACAATCTAGAGCCCATGTGACCTGAAATCCCATAAATCAATGCAAAATTCACTTTTGGAGCTTAAAAACAAGGTAAAGTGAGACTGTACTTCACCTTAAAATTGGTGGAGCAGTGGTTTGGGAAGGCGGAGTAATGCAAAGTTCTTGTTTTCAATGTACTTTACATTACCCATCATAACGCAAAGTACTCCGCTTCATGTTGTGGAACACTCCGCAAATTCACCTTCACTCCGCGAATAACTCCACAGAGTGAATTCAGGCCACTTCGCCCATCTCTACCTGTAAATGGAAAAAAGGCTGATTGTTTTTTGCTGTATCATGTGACCTATCCTATATATAGGATAGTTTTCCAGGGATGGTGGGGTAGCTGACGTGGAGTGTCAGTGAGGTTTCTCCCGACTCATCTGAAGCTGGCCAAGAAGAGGCTGAGGCCGTACCTGATTGCTGTGCTGGCGGGGGCAGCTCTCCTACTCAAGGGAGAGCTTCTTGAATTCTGCCCTCATGACCTCCTGGATGGATGGGGAGAGCCGATTGCTATGCTGGCAGGGGGCAGCTCTCTTACACGGGAGAGGGTTTCTTGAATTCTGCCCTCATGACCTCCTGGATGGACAGGGAGAGCTGATTGCTGTGCTGGTGGGGGGCAGCTCTCCTACTTGGGGTAGAACTTCTACTACTGCCCTGCCAATCTGTATGAGTCAATGTTTTGTTGTTTTGGATGCAGATGATTCTGAAAAATAGCCTCAATAAAATAATAAAATAAAAATGCTTTCATTTTTACTATTTTATTAAATCTCTATGTCAGACATCTTTAGTTGGGTCAAGCTGAAATCTTCAGTATGTGTAAACTCCAGCACCAGCCACAAAACCTGAATAGTTCAACACATTCAACTGTTGGGTACTGGGGAACAAGTGAGCATAAAATTATTTTTTTTTTTATTCAGAAGCTGCCAAGTACTAACCATGCCCCCATCACTCAGCTATACTAACAAATGTTTAGAATGAGAAGAAGGAATGGCTAAATGACACATAAAACTCAGTAAGCTGGTATTTTGGGATCCAAGTTTCTCCCACATTTGTCATTTTTTGAAGTGCTTTTATGAACATTTTTCAAATGCTATTTTATATCCCTTGATGACTTAACATTTACAAGCAAAACACTCACAGTACCTGGTGGTCTCATCTAGTGGAAGTGCAAGGTTGTAATCTTCCATTTGACACAGCTACCTATCTAATGACTCCTCACGTGGGCCGTATACAGCATGCATGAGCATGCTGAGAGGTACATCCTCAGAGCAGAGGTTTCTGATACCTGGATACAAGCAACTTTGTCTGCTATTCTGGAGCCTCCCATGACCCATACACTCATAGATCCCTTTCACACGCCTGAGAATTCAGCCAGGTATACTGTATGTACATATGAGTTTGAAATACGTGTTTCTTACATTTTTCTGTTGAGCTGAATATGGCACCCATCATTTAGAGCGTGATTTTGACACTAAATGGATGTCTTGAATTGAACAGTGTAATTGTATATTTATTTTTCTTCCAGACAAAAATAGTGTAGTAGTTATTATTGTTGTCTAAATCAAAATAATGTGGGGCAGAGAACCCCCACGCCACCTGATTATGTATAATTCATGCACAGAAGGTTTATTTACTACGTTCAAAATAGTGCAAGAAATCTTGGGTGCCATTTTGTCTGGCAAAAACTGCAGATACTCCCTTATTTCAAGCAGCTGACATTTTTCAATGGCACTAGTTCAAGCACTGCCTAAATTCTGAATAACTAAGGTTTTGTACAGTTGTAGGTGCACAGACATTATTTGTCGCTAATGTTCTTTTAATATGCAGTATCTAAAATGTACCTCAGTTTATATTTCCTGTTTGGCCATTTCAGAAAAAATAAACTTTTTCCCCATTCTTTCATAAAAGGTCTTATTTTAAATATTTGCTGTATTCCAGAGTCTCTTATGCTGCTTATCTCTGTAGATGTTATAGACATTTGAAAAACAAAACTCCTTTGAAAAATTGCTAGACTGGCCACTCAAATCATACAAAATATGTCGGTTAGTACCATGCATCTAAGAATACTAATTTTGAAGGCTGTCAAGTTTTGTCTTTAGTGAGATACAAGTTTCTCCTCCGAGGAAGGTGTGGCAGTCAGCAGTCTTTGTTGTTTTGTGCAATGACAAAGCATAAAAAGGGGACCTGGTCTCTCAGTTTGTGCTCAGGAAAATTGCACTGAGATCCGGGAAGCTGCTGTTTGCTAACTGGAAACTGAACAGGCAGAGTGTTTCACACACAGCATGCCCATTTAAATACTGTGCTAAAAATCCAAAGTCCAGGCTTAAAAAGTTCTTACCAGCATGTGTAACAAATAAGGACATCCTGCAAAGGCACTTGCAGCACGTGAGAATTTGTCTGTGGTCACTCCCCCTGGATATCTGAACTGAGTAGGTCAGTTAGGTTGTGGGTGCCTCCTCAAAGGATGGGACAGGTAGGTATGTATGTCTGCTATGGGAATGGGAGGCTTCTGTCAGGAAGGGAAGGGAAGGGAAAGGAAAGGAAAGGAGAAATTGTTTAACCAGGAAAGGCACACTAAGCCAAAGCTTGTTTCCAGGTGTGACCTGGGAGCACAAGGAAGTTAAGTGACTTGCTCGGGGTCACATAGTATGCAAGTGGGGGCTGTGGGATTCAAACCCAGCTCTCCAGGTTTGCAGCTCAGTGCTCTTAAGCACTATGCTATACTGCATCCTTCAGAGAGGAGGCAGAGCAAGGGGGTTTATAATCATCTACACAGCTTGGGCTCAGCCTCTTTGCTCTCTCCTCTTCAGTTGGAACTCCCACTTGCCCACCCTCATAAATGTAGGGTTCAGGGCAGACAGCAGACAGGGTTATTGTATTTTATTTATTTTATTTGAAATTTGCTTACTGGGTGAGAATATTGGACCAGGGTCTTTCTTCTGGCTTGACAAGGCAGAAGCACAGTAAAAATACAATACATAGGGTACAAAATAGACTAGCACAGACTGATAATTCAGCAACAAAGTGGTGCTCCCCTAATACTCCTTGGTTGCCTGTTCTTGGTCATTATCAGATGACTGTAGCCTAGGAACAGTTACGGCTATAATTTTTTTTTTCTGATTTATGTTAAAAGTCACAATGGAGGTTTCCTTTGTTCAGCTTTTGGCATCTTTCCTTTCTTTTTTTTTTGCTAAAGCACCATTCCAGTACTTATATTATTATGGCTTTGATAATAGTTTTCTAAAACGTATGTGTCATGTCAGTAGGAAGTAACGTAACATCTTTATCTGTAGGGCCTTAGAAACAATGTACATGTCTGCTACATGCTGATAAGCCCATAAGAAGTTATGTCAACTGTAAACAATCTTTTAAAGGGATATCAAAACTGTAGCTTACTACTATTAACCCAGTTTTTCTTTCTGATTCATATATATATATATATATATATAGATATATATAATATATTTGCATATATATATATATATATATATTCATTGCAAAAATGTCATTAATACATCTGTTGGGGTTGTTACTAAAGTGACAAAAGCTGGAAAATGTGGCATAGGGTTTCAACCCTAACACCTAGTTCAAGTAGACACTCAGTCATATGGGTGCCTTGTGTCATCAGCCCCAACACTCACCCCATTCCATAAGTAAATAATCTGACATAAGTTCAGTACAGGAGAATGAGGTGAGCATTAGAGCTGACAACCCCAAGGCACACCCCCAACACCTGTTAGTGTCTGGAGGTTGGTGGTGAGGGGTTAGGGTTGGAAACCATAACGCCACATTTCCCTGCTTTTGTTGCTTCAGTAACAACCCTAACTGATGCATTAACAAAGTTTTTAGCAATGAATTTTCTTACTTTTGAAGATAGTATATTCATATCCTTATTTGTCTGTGGGAGTGCATGTACTCCCATCCCTCCATACATGCGTATGTGTATGTAGCCGTGAATATTACCCCACCTCATATAGCTAGTAAGAAAATTTTGGAATCCATGAAAAAAACATAATTCTGCACAACTTTAATTCCATTCCGCACCACAGGTGTGAAAAAACATTTGGGGCAGGATTTGAAAAATGACAGCTGTGATATACATGAGGTCGGGTAATGAGAAGGCTATGTTGAAAATCTGGGGTAAAAATATTTAACATTTCTGAAGTTATGAGCGGGAATACCAAAATTGCAATGAATGGTCATAGCTTTTGCATTTTTTTCATATTTTGACCCCAAATTTTGAACATTGTGTTCTTATGTTCTCAGCTCATAGGTGAAAATGTGCAAATATGTGCCAAAATGCTATTGCATGCCACAGGTGTGGAAACATGTTTTGGGTAGGAAGTAGAAAATGACAGCTGTACTGTTCATGAGGTTGTGTAAAAAAATTGCTAAGTTGAAAATTTGGCCTCAAAATATTGAAAATTACCATACGCATGCATATGTAGAAACATTTCAGTAAATGCCCAGAACTTGGCCATTTGTAGGAATTTTTCCACCAGTTTTTCAACATGGCCTTTTTGGAACCCCACCTCATGAACACTGGTAGCGAAATCTCATTATTCATTCCCAAAAGGTGATTTCACACAGCGACCACAAAATCACCTTCTAGGCCCAATTAATGAAATGACAGTTGCGGTGTTCATGAGGAGGGGTCCCAAAAAGCCCATGCTGAACATTTGGTGAACAAATTACTAAAAATGGCAGAGTTATGAGCTTAAGTTTAAAATGCCATTGAGATACATTATAAGGCACTTAGCTTGAGTCCTCAGTTTGCGGTTCGGCTTTGAAGACTGCAGACATGTCCCAGTCCACAGAAGATGACAGCCTATGACCTCTGCTGGTAAGTATAGGGTAAGGGAGGGTGTGGGGTGGTGGGTCCTCAGTGGGAGGGTCGAAGTGGGGTGGTGGTTGACAGGGATGATGAGGGAATGTTTTCTTTTGTTCAAGTGAAACAAAAAAATGTTGGGGGACTGTTTAGGTACAAATACAGTTATATTTGTGGACACTGGGAGTGTGCTCCCAGTGTCATGCAGTGCTGAAGGGAGGCTTGTAATGCAGACATGGGGATTGGGCACCCCGATGTTGGGAAATATTGGCAAACTGGACTGCAGGGGGGCATCTGGCACCAGGGTGGGCATCCCAGTGACAGATTATCAATGAATAAAAAAATAAAGTATGCCAATCAGAAGGTGGGGGTGCCTCTAGACACCAGGGAAAGATATGGGAGGGGGGTGCTATTAGGGACAGTGATTGGCGGGTGGGGGGTGCCACTAGATACCAGGGAAAAGAGTGTATCAAAGCTGAACCTGTAGCTGGCAGCATGAGTTCCAGCTCTAGCTGCAGATGTCAAGAAAATCCCACTGTTCTTATACAGAGAATGCAGGACAAGTGGTCCTCTTGCTAAGCTCGGCACCCAGGATTTCAGGTGCCCAGAAAAGGTGTTTCTTGGCATAATTAAAAGAAATAAACATCAGAATGTAGCTATACAGGTCCCGTTTAAATAGGTTCTGATGTTTGTTTTTCTAATTCTGTTCATTTTAATGTGTTTTTTTTTTAATTTTCGTCCTCTTGCTAACTGAAAAACAAAATAGTGGATACAGGAGCCCTCTGCAAAAACACTGTATGAAGATGTATGCCACAACACTAGTTCCTGTGGAAAAAAGTATTTTCTTGCCTGACATATTTTTCCCAAAGGAAATAATGGGAAATTTCAAAATGTAATAACTTTTCAACGCATTAATATTTTCTCATCAAACCTTAATAACACATATCTTTAAGCAAATGCTTTGTACCCTGAAAATTTCAGACCACAACCTAAGACTGCTTCTGAGATACAGGTGGACAAAGAAATGACAAAAAAACATAAACACCGGGGATTTGTGACACTCCATATCTCAGAAACCACACAACAGATTCACAAGAAATTTTCCAAGTCACAAGACCTACTCCTAGATTATGCAAGCCAGATTTCATACAAATCTGTTGAACAGTTACAAAGTTATTAAGGTTCAAAAATGTGGCTTTAACATAGAAATGAGCATTCAACCCTAACTATAGTGTACAAGATATATATTCTAATTAATAGATACAGTTATAACTTTCATAAATACAGATGTACCTTTTCTTGAGAAGGATACACTTATTGCTTCTTTTGTAACTATATTTATTTAAAACAATCTGTAACTGAACTCCATGAATGTGTTTTTAAAGAGATTTTTCCAGTTTTCTTTAAAACAATGCAGCTAGCACTGGCAGCATTCAAATCGCATAACATTCTCCCCACTCTGAATTTTCAGGACATTTCACTCTATTTGCTAAAGACATCTGCATTAAAATAGGGTCTAGATCCCTTAGAATGTATCTATTCTTGCTGTTTCTCCTGCCTTTCTCTGCTTGTAACATCAGAATGATTTCCATGGCAACATGTTGTAATGAACTGCAATAAGCAATGTGATATTAATTTAAGAGAGGACTAACCAATGAAAACAGATGAAGTCAAAGAGGAAAAATACTGCTTTCAAGGGACTCTGCCAATGTTACTAGTACAGTATTCTCTGGTCTTATGGGATCTTTTTGCCAGTCACAGTTGATGTGCTTCAGATTTATACCCAAGTGCCCTAAAGTCCAAGTACTTTATTTTGCCCCTTTTTGTTATTTTTTTTACATGATTTTGCTTGGGATGATGTAATTTACCACTTGCTCAACCTAACTGCCAATGCTGAATTCCTCTTTATGTTTGTGATAGTATATGAATGTGTATCTATGTAAGACGATGTCCAAAATGCTGGTAAACTCATGAATCTATGAGTTATACATTGTTTTAGACAGTATAAACAAAGTATGAGGGTTGAAAGTAGCTAATAGCCTGGTTATGAGAATATACAGTACATGGCATTGTAAAGCAAACATTACAAATGTTATAATGAGTGCTTTGAAAAACATGATGGTAACTCTGAGGATAAACACATGCATCATGTGTTTTGCATGGGTGCCTGACACTGGTGCTCATGCTTCAAGTCACTGTCATGTTTCTCAGATGGTGGAAACAGATGGATCTCATCTTGTAGAGCAGAGTGCTAAGGCCTTTAGGGGGAAGGAAGAGTTGGACATGCCTGGATTTGTTTTAGCAAAAGATGAAGACATGATAAAACAAATCAGGAAGCAGAATTTGAAAATCTGGAGACCAATCCCTGAAGTCAAATATCAGTCTGGAAACTTATAGTATGAAACAGGTATTCTTCTGTTAAGCAGACAATAATACATGAGGGAAAGCAGAGTTGCCATATTCAGGTACATTCATGAGAAACCCATCTGCAAAACAGTATAGTTAGAGGTCATGGGTAAGAATAGTTACAATGAAATCCTGGGTGAGAAAGTTTCTCTCACAAGTCACAAGTAGATATTAATCAACAAGATGAAGACAGGAACATATTCTACCTCCTGCTGGGACAGCATAGTGTGGAGATTGCTATCTCCAGGTGAAATACCTGTAGCCAGGTTCTGAAATCAGTGTTCTGTGACTTTTAATGCAATGGGTCTCAGGAATCTTGGCTCCTGATTGTGGAGAGCTGCTTTCAGCTGGGCCATTATCTCAGCACAACGGCCCAGGTGAAAGAAGCTCCTAGCAAAACAGACTGTCCAACAAAGTAACACCCCTTCATGCAACTGCCCACAAAAGCATAGCTGCTTGTCCCACACACTACAGGTACATCTGAGCAGCCAACTCTGATCTTCCAGTCCTCTGTCACACACATCCTAAGGTCCCACTCTGAAAATCAGATCCCAGTAAATAGCAGGCTCCTCTTTTTCCGCTTTCACACATAGAAACATAGAAACATAGAATCTGACAGCAGATAAGGACCGCTTGGCCCACCTAGTCTGCCCATTTTCCTACCTAACAGATAAGCTGCAGATCCTAGTTAACCAACAGCTTACTTCCTCCTACCCCCCAGTAGGACTGCCTTATGCCTGTCCCATGCATTCTTGAAGTCCCCCACTGTTCTTGACTCCACGACCTCCTCAGGGAGGCTGTTCCATGCATCCATAACCCTCTCAGTGAAAATATACTTCCTCACATTATCTCTGAGCCGTCCCCCCTCTATCTTCAAATTATGCCCCCTTGTTCTTGCACATCTCTTTTCTGGAAGATGCTACCCTCTTGGACTTTGTTAATTCCCTTGAGGTACTTGAAAGTTTCTATCATGTCCCTCTCTCCTTCTTTCCTCAAGGTTATACATATTAAGCTCCTTTAGTCTTTCTTTGTATGTCTTCTGGTGCAGACTGTGCACCATTTTGGTTGCCCTCCTCTGGACAACCTCCACTCTGTCTATGTCTTTGCGGAGATGATGTCTCCAGAACTGCACACAGTACTCCAAATGGGGTCTCACCAACTGTCTGTACAGAGGGATAACAACTTCTTGTTTTCTACTATTGATGCCTCTTCCTATGCATCCCAGTATCCCCCCAGCCTTCCTTACTGCCTTCTCTCATTGCTTTCCCACCTTTAGGTCATCTGATATAATTACCCCCAGGTCCCTTTCTATTTTTACTGTTGTCAGTATCTCAGCCCCCATTGTGTATGCTTCCACTGTTTTGCTCCCACTTCAGAAACCGTTCTGTTTTTTTTTTGTTTTAAATGACTTGTGCATGCTGTGTTAACAACAGCCACCACTTGGAGCCACCAATTGCTGGTTCTTTGCCTCCTCTGCCCCCGATTGCTCCATTTGCCACAGTGACCAGGCAGTGAATGCATCTTGACCTGACTCCACATCAATACTAGGCAAGTAGTCCAATGTGAAGGACAGCCTCATAAAATGCAAGCTGGAGTGCAGACAGTGGGAGTAGCTCAGAAAAGCGCTGAGCACGTGACATGCTAGTGCTACTGAATTTGAACTGTAAGAGACATTTTTCTTTTCTTTTTTTGCTCCTCCCTTCAGCTCCCTGGCTCACCTCTCCTTCAGGCTAGACTAGGACCACACTGACACACTCACCCATCCTGTCCACCTCAGATTGCAGCTGCCCCAGGGGTAGCCCAATGTATTCCTTTACTAGATGGGTCCCTCTCCTCTGAGGGGGAAGGCACTGAGGGGACAACCAGCACACTCTCTATTTGAACCCTGGGTGCTGCTGATGCAGTTCTGGGGATCCAGAGCTTCTGTGTTGATAGGGGCTGGCAGCTGTCATCTGACTGGTTGGGAAGCTGTTTTTCCCTGTTTTCTCCCTGGGGGCATGGCATGCCATAGACATCAAGGCATATGTCAACATCCACCACGCCCCCTATGTTCAGCAGGGCTTGCCAAAATGCTGCGCTCCTGGCTCCACCAGGAGTCAGCACACACCAAGTTGCATCCCCCTCCCTCCCTGGAAGAAGGTGAGCAGTCATTGGATGCTCTAACTCCCTCCCCTGGCTCTCCAGCAACCTGGGTTCATTCCCAAACCTAGATCGCTGGTGTCACAAGTGGAAATCCAACCACTGTGCTGACGGGCCAGCTATAGGGACATTTTTTGTTTTGAAACTGATCCTGGTTGCTATATTGTTGTGATGGCTTACTCTCTGGCTTGGTCTCACAAAGCGACAGCCATTATACTGCTGTGATTGCTGGTATTACTAGGTGTGGGGACTGGTCTCAGAATGGGGGGCATCTCTTTCTTTCTCTCACTAAACAAGCATAAGGCTGAAGCCACTGCCTATCCACCCTTTCTCTTAGTATTGGTGCCACCTGCTGGCAATCAGACACAAATGAACAGTTAAAAATTGACTATTTTTTGTATCTACATTTTTATTTAAAATTTTTAAAACATTTTTTTCTAAATAGAATCATTCAAAAATAATTTTAAAATACTATCTACAGTTTACTAATAGGGACCCATTTCATAATTGCAATAAGGCATTGGGGGGGTGTTATGGTGGGATAACAGCCCTTCTTGGGTGGTGGAAGCACTCAGCTTTGCCTTGTGCTTCAACCCATCCGAGATGGGCCATTATCCCACCATAATGCCCCCCCATCATGCCTTATTGCTTAAGTCTAGGTTCTGTATGGATGGTGCTTCCTAGCAAGGCAGCTGGATGAGTGCTACTGGAAGAGCATGGCACAGTGATAAATGAAAACAGGCAGCAAGGGGGAGAGAGAGGACATTGTACAGATTGTATAAGGCTGTGCATGGACTGAATGGTGAATCAACTGTAGGAAGTGCTTGCCACTGTTGGCCACTTTCTTTGACCCCAAGGAGCTTGCCGGTGACAGGTGTTCCAGTGGAGCACAACATTGGCACCTGGGTGAAGGAACCATCTGCTAGAAAGTTATTCCAGAAGATCTCTGCACTATGAGAAAGTCTGAGAGGAAACATGGTTTGAGGCTGGCACTAGGGAGAGACAGCGACTCCAAGACTGCACAAAGAGAAACACTGTAGGCAGTGGGGGTGGGATGTGTGCACAGCAACCATGGAAAAGATCTAAAAGGGGCCCAGAAAGAAAATAACAGGGAAACAAGTGAACAATCAGGCACAGACAAATGGAATATAAACACTCAAGCTCAGAGGGCTGAGTAAGTAGAAGTTTTGTAAGGGAAAATGGAATTGCCTGACTCTGCTCTCCCGCTGAACCCAAGGTATGGCCTTTTAAATTACAAATAAATAAAAGATTGAACTAAAACAAGTTTTGTTTTTCAATTAACTTTGTCAGGGGACTATGATCACCATGATGATAGGGGGTCATTAAGGAACAGTCCTTGGCAGAATGCATGTTTCATTAAAAATACCACCAACAGCTTAGTCTGGTTCAAGGTCAGTTGGCATTCATCTGTAGCCCCCTCCCCCAGGTTGTGCCTGAAAATAGGTAGAATTTGTCTAGTGCACTTACCCTGTCAACAGAAAATAAATAAATAAATAAAGTTGAAGCTGCAATAAAAAGTGTCTCTTTCATTCAACAACAAAAAGGCACAAGGGACAGCCAAGGGCCTGCAACCACTTGGGAAGTGCAGGCACTATAGCACACAACAGGTAAATACATTTTTGCATGCTGTACAATGCAACTTTGTATGACTGTAAAAGTACTTATTCCTAAAGCTCTTCTTGTTCCCTCCCTCCACAAGGTCACAACTGGAAACAACCATCTGGGCTCTGCTTGCCTACCTGGCAAAATATGTTTAAATAAAAACATTTTTAAGTACAATACGTTATAGCAACCTGCAGATTTAATAATATACAATGGGTACTGTAGCACCTTGCAGGTGGTATGGCATCCTACAGGTACTGTATAATTGCAGGATATATAGAAGTTGATGGCACATAAGGACTGCAAGGCCCATCCAGTCTGCCCATTTTTTCTACCTTATGAATGTGCCATAGGCCTTTACTCTGTCAATGACCTATCTATTCATACTAATCTATATTGCTCCCTTATGCCTATCCCATGCCTATTTGAAGCCCTCCACTGTATTCATATCCACCACTTCCAGAGGTACGCCATTCCATGTATCCACCACCCTTTCTGTGAAAAAGAACTTCCTCACATTACCCCTTAATCGGCCTCCCTCTAATCTTATGCTGTGTCCTCTTGTCCTGCTATTTTTCTTATATTGAAACATGTTAGACTCTTTCACCTTGTTAATGCCCTTAAGGTGTTTGAATGTTTCAATCATATCACCCCTCTCCCCCCTTTGCTCTAGGGTATACATATTGAGCTCCATTAATCTGTCCTCATATGCTTTATGATGCAGTCCCTGCACCATTTTGGTTGCCCTTCTCTGGCCTGCCTCCATTTTGTTAATGTCAATGTGCAGGTGTGGCATCCAGTACTGCACACAGTACTCCAGATGGGGCCTAACCAGTGTCTCATAAAGAGGGATTATTACCTCCCTCTTACAACTTATGATACTCCTACTAATACACCCCAACATCCCTCTAGCCTTACCTACAGCTTTAGTGGTCTGCTTGGATGATTTCAGGTCATCTGTGATGATGAATCCCAAGTCTCTTTCTTCCCTTGTGACTGCCAGCAACTCCCCTCCCAGACTGTAGGTAGCTTCAGGGTTTCTCTTCCCTATGTGCATGATCTTGCACTTCTTTGCATTAAACCCCAGTTGCCACTCTTCTGACCATTTTGCCAGTTTATCCAGATCTCTTCTCATTCTGTCCACCCTGTCTGGATCATCTACTCTTTTGCAGATCTTGGTGTCATCTGCAAACAGACAAACCTTACCCTCCAGTCCATCTGCAATGTCACTGATGAAGATATTGAAGAGGACTGGCCCTTGGACTGATCACTGAGGTACCCCACTTTTGACTTGCATTTCTTCTGACCGTATACCGCTTACCACCACTCTCTGTTTACTGCCCGCCAACCAATTTGCCACCCAATTGACCAACTTCTAACCCATCCCGAGCCTACCCAGCTTATTAATCAGTCTTCTATGTGGAACAGTATCGAAAGCGTTGCTGAAGTCAATCAAGGTATGCGACATCAACTGCACCCCCTTGGTCCACCACTCTGGTTACCCAGTCAAAGAAATCTATGAGATTGGTTTGACAGGAGTACAGAAAAGCAGCACAACAAAGAAATACTGTGGTGTAAGGCACTGCACTAGGGCAGCCAGCTGAAGGGCATCGACAAGCTCAGGAACCTGCACTCAAAGAACCACAGAAAAATTAAAATGTGGTCTGCATCAGGGGCAAATGCAAGACTAAAGTATTGGGGAACTATGGTCCTCTGGCTCTGTATTTTGCTACCAGAATGACCCAATAAATGACTACCTATAGCTCTGTATTAAAGCACCCTGCAGGCATTATAATACACTTCAGGTATTATAGCACACAGCAGGTATCATAGTACATTGCAGGTATTTTAGGACACAGCGGGTAGTACAGCACACTGCAGTTATTTTAGAATACTGCAGATATTATAGCATACTGCAGGTATTCTAGCACAGTGCAAGTATTACATCATACTTCACACCCTGGAGATTATCATTCCACAGACGGTATTCATAAAAAGCAGAAACATGTAATAAAAGCTTTTAAAAAAATCATATTTGGTAGTTTGGATGATACATGTTAGACCTTGATAAGCCATGTCCTCCTTAAACATGAATTGAAAAAGGGAAGGCGGCATTGCAGGGCCCCTAGATTAGAACCCCCCCCCCTCACAGCTTAGGAAATTCCCATACTGCCTAACTCTCTCCTCTCTACTCTCTGGGAAAAATATATTTTAACACCCCCCCTCCCCATTTCTTCTCTACTGGCCTCCAGATGCATTGTGGGTAGCTGAGGGCCTGCCTTGGCTAGCTGGCAGGTTCGTTTTTACAAAACCCTGATTTTATGGGTTTTTAATCTGCACTAGTGAACTAATTGCACTGAAAGGCACAGAACAGTGCCTGAAATGCCTTATAAAAGCATTTTAGTGACTATTTGGAGGCTTTTGTGTTAATGCAGTGCCAAAACCTGAAGCAGAGCACAATGCCAGCTCCAGTTTCAGCCCTGTTAGTTCTGAGCATTACTGAATGTTGGCTGTAAAGGGCAGGAGGCATTGCAGGAGTTGTAGATTAGAAATCTCTCATCCCAGCCAGCCCAGTGGTGCTGAGGGATGAGGCGTCAGATGCCACACCTTGCGCCACGCTGGTGACCCGGGTTCAGACGCGAGCCTGGGGCATCATGGGTCAGCAGGGGAGGGATGGGATTGAGCATCTGGAGGACTGCTCTCCCATCCTGGGAGGATCAGGAACCACCGCTCTGTAGCAGCACCTGGTGTTGACCAGGGGCACTACTAGAGCGGTGCAGTAAGGGGGGTAGTGTGGCAGACATCGGCGTGCTCATGATGTCATTGCACGTTCACACTCCAAGGGACCAAAAAAATAGGAGGAAAATGGCAGCTCAAAAGCCCATGGCAGCTTGATAGCCACAGCCTCACTGGCCGCTGAATGCCTGGGCAGAGGCGTGTGCCGGTAGTGGATCCTGGATGGGTGTGGTGGCATCGGAGGGGGCCCCTTTCGATGGTGCAGAAGCGTATGCCAGCTGGGCAAGCACAATTCCAAGGTCGACATAGAGGAGAAGCAGTGGCTGGAGGTAAGCAGGGACTGTGGCTGCAGGAGGATAAACATAGAAGAGATAAAAAAAGAAATATATCACCCCAGCTTAGGAAATCCCCATACTGCCTACTTCTGTCAGTCTTTACTCTTTTGGAAAATATGAAAAAATAGCAAAAATATATATTCCCCCTATCTCTTCTCTACTGACATTCAAAGGCATTGTGGGTAGCTGGAGAACTGCCTGGGGTAGCTATCAGGTCCATTTTTTCAAACCCTGGTTTTAAGGGGGTTTTACTTTGCATCAGTGAACAAATTGCACTGAAAGGCACAGAGCAGTGCCTAAAATACCTCATAAAGGCTTTTTATTGAATTTTTGGAGGGTTTTGTGTTAGCACTGAAACCAGACATAGAATGCAACACCACTCAGCCCCATAAGTTGAGAGCACTAGCAAGTGTCAACGAGCACATGCAGAGGCAAACATGTCTGCTGACATCAGCTGGGACAGTTGGGGTAAAAGGCCACCTTCTGTACAAGATAATTACATATTTGGTTTCCTGTGTATGCTTCAAACCTATAATGGATTCTACAGGGTACATCCATGCACTTCTGTACAAGGAAAGATCCATAACCAGGTGATCTATGTATCTTATGTATACTGAAAATACATACCAGGGAGAAATGAACTTTTTCATTTGTGACAAATGTCAAGCTTACAAAGACGTATTGTATGAGCTAAGATTGGTTAAAACAAAGCTGGTGAATTCCACAGAAATTAATAAAATAGCCTTTCATTAAATTGTTAGAAAATGGAAAAAATGCACTTATGAACAGCCTCCAGACAATACAGGAGGAGAAGTGAAAAAAAAATACATTTAAGCAGGAGGGTGATTATTTTTGTACTCAATAGGCTGGTGAAAGTAGGAATAAAAGGGACATAGAGGACTTAACTCATCTGAGAATGACTGGTGTCTGGTCAATTGCAATAGAAAAACAGAAATAGGAAGGAGGGTGGATGGAGCTCCCCCTATTTAACAGATTTACAGCATTAACTTGGGATGAATTACCAGTACAAAACTATGGTACTGCCCCCCCCCCCACAATCACTGTCATGCCAAGGCAAACTGTAATACTTGGAGATTCCAACATTAGATTCCTGACACCATTATATACAGCCAGAACAAATTAAATAGCACGGTGTCTTGCTTTCCTGGTGCACAAATCACAGATATCAAAACACGTACCCCACACATAATTAAGGACAGTGAGGAAAAAGCTTCCATCCATTGAAAGTCCCAGTGTTAGTGTGCCCAATCATCAGGGCGCCCAGTTGGGATTCCACCGACCCCGATTTTGTGGGGGGGGCTGTGCCCTCCATATCACCCCCCTCTTTCTTAAGATTCTAACTCTAAGGGGGTAGACCTCAGGGAGGGGGGATGATGTGCTGACACCCAAATGCGGGCACTCTAATGGCCAGAAGGGGGGGTCACTCATGGCAGTCGGTACTGGAACCAACACTGGTCACAACCACAAAATTAATATCTGTGAAAAATTATTTAGCTTAGTTAAAGACATGACAAATATAGGGCTGGAACTACACTAATATCTGGTACATTGCAGACCCCCCTGATCAAACACAGAGAAAAATAAAACAATAATCAGAATAAACTCCAGACTTCAGAACTGGTGCAATAAGGAAGAATTGATATTTATACATATGTGGGATAACTAACAAAGGGAAACCCCACTTGTATGCCAAATATGGTTTACATCTGAACAAGCAGGTTGCTGATCTAATGGGTAAATTAATAAACAATAGACTTGTATAGTGTCTTTTAAACTGATAACCATGGGGGACAGGTGTAAAAATAGCTAAGATAAGTCTGACTGTATTAAAAATCATATTAAATGTTTGATGTGTAATGCTAGTTGCCTCAAAAGAAAACAAAGGGAGCTGGAAGTGTTACTGGCATCTGAGGGTAATTTTTACCTGGTGGTCCCTGGAAAAAACATGGATGGACTGCAGGGATACTACCTATTCAGACTTAACCAAGAAAATAAAAGGGGAGGGGGATAAGCCATTTTTGTCTCTGAAAACATAATAGTCTTGGATATATCAGAAAATATTAAACACATTCCCTCTACAACACAAACCATTTGACTTAAAATAAATATTAAGAACTCTGGAAATAGAATCCTTGACCTGCGTTATAGACATCCTAATTCTGATGATTCCATAAATGCAGCCATCATTCAAGAACTAGAAAGAGCATGTGATCATTGAGTGGTACTATTTGGTGGTGACCTCTACTTTGCGGTATTAATTGGGGAGTGAACACAGTTGAAATTAGATTGAGTCAAAACTTTCTTTACACATGTAATCAGCACAATCTAGTGCAACATATTAAAAGACCCACTAGGGGATCAATATATTGGATATAGTCCTTAGCTCTTTAAAAATATTAATATCTTGGAGTGTGTGTTGTTGGATAGCCACTTGGATTAAGTGATCACAGCAGTGCCAGATTCAAAATGGAGTTTAATGCAATACAATAAAAAGAAAGGCTTAAATTTATTTAAACAGCACAGCAGAAGTTCCGAAAATCATGAAAGCCACCAATAATACTGAGTGGAATAAAACTCTCAACAACAAAACTGTGGAAGAAATGTGGGAATAGATTAAACAATTATCTCAATACGTGACAAACGTATCAAAAAATAAAAAAGTATAACAGCTAGGGGATTAAACCAAAATGGTTCAGCAATAGGGTCAAAAAATTAATCAAGAAGAAAAAATAAACAAACAATGTGTCCAACTTTAAACTAATGAGGCATGGACAAACTATAAAAATATACTAAAGAAAAGCAAGAACAAAATCAAGCAAGCTAAACGCTGTATAGAAATAAAGACAGCAGCTAACTCAAGCAAACATAATAGTAAACAATTTTATAGTTATTAAAGAACTTAAATAAACTATATGCTTGATTAACTGTGATGGGATTTATGGAAACTAGATAAAAGACCCTATGAAGATTGCAAACTTTTGCAATAATTATTTTTGTTCAGTCTTCTCTAGAAATTACTTGCCATCTCATCCATCACAGTAATCACTAGGAAAACTGATATGATTAAATGAAATAATGAAGATATTTTAGACAAAATTAGTAACAAAAAAAAAGTGAACTAGGTCCAGATGGAATCTCATCTCAAATATAAAACATTCTAGATAATAATATTGTTTACTCTCTAAGAATATCAAACAAGAAATCTTTAAAACAAGGGGTAGTGCCTGCAGACTGGAAAGTTGCTATGGTAGTGCTGATTCACAAAAAAAGACCATAAAAACAACATCCAAAACTAGTGCCACATAAGTTTGACATCCATCCTGGACAAATTATTTGAACACTAATTAAAGATAAGATCACAGAACACCTGAAAGACAAAGAGACTGTGGATACGGAACTGCATGGCTTCATGTCGGGTAGACCTTGTATTATTACTCTGCTGAAAAGTCTCATCTTCTTTAGCGAAAAAAAATATCTGATTGCATATTTCTGGACTTTGTGAAGGCATTCAACTCTGCTCCACACTGGGCCATCATAAATAAAACGATAAACCTGAATCCCAATTACCTTATAGTCAAGTGGGTCAGCAATTGTCTAAACAGCAGAATGCAAAAAATAGTGATCTATGGACATCTTTCTGCTACTGGAGATGTAACCAATGGGGTGCATGTAGCGGGGTCACATTAAGTGAATGACAGACAGGCAGGTCTGCAGGTAAAAGTTCCTTGTCTGCCCATATATTTATTTTAAAATAAAAGAGGTCACTTTCAGGGTGGGTATAAATGTTCTTTTCAGTCTGGATGAAACAAGCAACGTGTTAATTACCATGAGATTTTCTCTGTTCAGCCAGAAATAAGGCAACACAATAATTACAAAGCTTGCCGTGGTTCAATGGGCTGAGCAACAAACCACTCCCCCAATCAAGCCTTAAAGGTAGCTCTTCCTGGCTGGCCCAGGATCGTTTTCTTCATTGTGGCTGGAGAGGCGCCACTCTTCCTTGCTCTTCTTCATTTCTCTTGGATTGGGGTTCTTGCCTGTCTCTCCTCGGCTGCCTCTGGCTTGCTCTTCTGCCTTTTTTACCACCCATTCTTTTGTGAGGTGTTCCCCTCCCCTTTGCAGCTCGTCCCACTGCCCCTCCATCTTGACCACCCAGTCATGTCTCCCGCTTCTGTTTCTGCCTCCCATCTCCCTCTGCTGCCTGTTCCCCGTACCTCTCCTCACTGCTTCCCTCCGCTGTCTTTCCTCTCCACCACCTTGAACTCCACTTTTCAGCCCTGACTTCTGTTATCTCCTCACCTACGTATTCGACTCATTCACTCCTTCAAGCCGCCACTCCATTCCTCCTGTCACTTCCATGTTTGTCAGCCATTGTGTCTCCCGGTGCCTGCTGTCCTGTAACTCCTGCACCAGCTTCCTGGCTCCCTGCTGGACTCCTCCTCCTCATCTCATTCAGCCCTTCCATACTGTGTTGTTCTTTGCTGGTCTAGCTTGGGGGGGGGTATTTTGATTTTGGCTGCAATCTTGAAGTGCGCTACCTACACCACTACTTTTTCTCCTGCGATTTGGATTGGCTGCTACTAGTGCACTGCATTTGCACTTTTCTGGGGCTTGTTCATCAAAGCTTGGCTTTTTCACAGGGGTGCATAGCCCCTTTGCAACTCCAATGGCTTCAGCGCTTTCCTGTGTCTCCACCAGGTGCTCATTCATTGCCTGTTGCTGCTATAGACTAGCCTTCCATCCCTCCTTCCCTGCCTCCTCCCTAGCCATGTTGTACAGTGCAGTAGGAGGGAGTGGTGGTCATGATATTATGGCCTTCATCTCTTTCCTTGCTCTGTTCTACTTCACTCTGTGCCTTGATTACCAATACTTAACCTGCCCCTGAATCCCTCTTCTGGCTCAGCCTTTCTTGCCTCCTCCATCTTCCCCTGCTTCACCATGTCATTGACCTCAGTGGCTTTTTTCTGAGATTCTACTATTCTGCCACTTTCTTTTCCTCTTTGCATATTATTGCTATCATAGTCCTATGTTCAAGATCCTCATCACCATACCAGATTAGCTACAGCACTGGTGTTACCTTGTTTAATTAATCTTGTACTCCTAATTCGCTGTTTGGTGTCACTGTGCCCAATCCGTGGCTCTCTGTTTTTTCCATGGCGAGGGACTGCTGAGTTATGGCAGACACTGTGGCTCCAGGTAGCTAGCCTTCTGCTGCCTCTTTTGTTCATACCAATACCTCTGTCTTCCTGACCCACACCATACCTGCCTTCTTCTGTTCCCCCATCACTTGGCTTGTATCACCCTCCTTCCTTGTCAGACTTCATTTGTCTCAAACCTCATCCATCCTATGCCAATTTCACCATTCCTCTGCTCTACTGTTCTATTTAGTTTATTCCTGGTGCTTTGTACCTCAACCATCAGATGCGGGCTTCGCCCAGCCATTCTTGTGTCTCCCGCTCGTGCAATTCAATCTGCTCCTAATTTGACTTATTTATCACACCATTGGGCTGAACGTCTCATGCCTTGTTCACCTGTCTGGTGTCCTTATGCCTCATTTGTGGCTTCCCTGTTTTCCCTGTGGTGGGGAACTATGTGGCCACTTAGAGCCTCATGGCTCCTGGTGGCAATGCTGCTTCCAATTCTGTTCTTCTCTCCAGTGTTGGCTCACCCACCTCCTGTCATTCCCTCGACCCTCGCTTCTTCTCCTTCCTCTGTCTGTACTTTTTTGTGGGGGGGTTTTCTATCCTGCCATTCCTGTACCTATTCCTCTCCTTCTCTTACCCTAGTCCTCCATTCCAGATCACTCAACCTGTATCTCACTCCCCTCCATGTCAAACTCTATTCGTTCTTGTATCTCATCCCTCCTATACCCTACCGGTCATCATACCTCACTACTCCTGGTACTTCGTACCTCATCTGTCGGCTGCGGGCTTCACCCAGCCATTCTTGTTTCTACCTTCATGCAGTTCATTCCACTCCTAATTTGGCTTCTCAATGGACCCGGTTGGCATGTCCTCCCATGGTTCCTCTTGCAACCTGCCTCCTCATGACCCAAGTTGGGGTCTCCTTTGCTCAATCTGACCTGTCTGTAAGTCTACTCATTCACATTGACTATCCGAGCGTACCCCTTAAATGGGTCTCATGCTACCTCAACTTGACCTGCTCTCCACTTGGAGATGTGCCTTCTGTGTCCATTGCTCCACGGCTCAGGACTAGCCTGTAGCTGACAGTCTTGCTCTGCACCCCGAAGTCTCCATCTAGAGCATGCGCAGGTCCGAGCGGGGTCCTTTTCCCTGGCCTATAGTGAGAATATCTTTGCTCCGGGTGGACCTTTAGTCGTCCCTTGTTTTGGTGACAGCTCTGGATGCAGAATTTATGGCTTTCAGCTGCGAGAGGTGGGGCTCTCCTCAGCAGGGCCCCTTTTGATGCCCAATTGGGTTCGGAGGCACCCTCTATGCTGTTCTCCATTTGACTGCCTCTGGTTCACCTGGTCTATTTTGTAGGCTCATGTAGGCTGACTGAGTACCTCAACGGTCATCGCTCTCCTCCTTTGCTTTTGGGCATCTGGTTGCAGAGATGTCACTCGTAACTCTCAACAGCATTCCTGTTAGAAGGATAGAGTGAGAGCTTCTTCCAAATTGGAATCTTTTCCTCTTCCCTCGATCTCAACTCTAAATTGCAGTAGCTGAGCCGTCACAGACCAAAACTTCCTTCAGCCTGGAGGGAAGGTGACCTTTGCCTCGAATCCCCAGAGATTTCCTCCTCAAATGGTTTTTTTCCTCTCCTCTGTGCTGATGGTCATAATCTTAGATTGCGTTAGTCTTTTCCTAGGTTCTATAATTAGGTTCCACTGTTGGATGGAGTTGGATGGTGGCTCAGGTTGTTCCCTCTCCTTAGGAAGTCCAGTCCTCCTGCACCATGTCAGCTTCCATTCCACTAAATATTTATTTTCTTCTCCGGTTCATCTCTTGTCCTACCCATCTGCATCTATCTACCATCATTCCGGTCCTCGACATCATTCAGACTCCTCGCCTTCTTCAATGCTCAACAGCCTCTTGGGCATTCTTTTTAGGCTCCTTCCTAAGCTACCTTTAGTCAAGGGAATCATTCCCCCAGCACCTATACGGGTGAAACCCTCCTCTAGGATTTCTTGCCGTCTTATCCCTACAGGGTGGTATATCCCATGGGGAGGTGAACAGCCACAATGTATCTAAGTCACATAAGCATACATCTTGCCAAGTTGAGTAAGCACATTGAATTGCAAGGCTTGCCATAGTTCAATGGGCGGAGTAATAAACCATTCCCCCAATCAAGCCTTAAATGCTACTCCTCCTGGCTGGTTCAGGATTGTCTTCTTTATTGCCTCTCCATCCTTCCCTCCTCCTCCAGTGGCTCATCTATCTTTCCTGTGGGCACCTTCCTAAGCTATCTTTAGCCAAGGGAATCATTCCCATGGAACATATAGGGATGGAACTCTTCTCTAGGGTTCCATGCCATCTTACCCTACATGGTGGTATATCCCATGGTTAGAGAGGCAAACAGCGACAATGTATCTAAGTCGCACAAGCATACATCATACCAAGTTGTGTAGGCACATTAAATTGTAGAAGGACATCCTTGGACATCTGTAGCTATCCCTCTCTAGTCATGTAGGAGGGAAACAAATGCAGATCTCAAGGCTGCTTCTAACTTGTCTATGGAGGCAGGTCCCTTTCTCACTCAGGTCAGGTACAACTGAAACACAGTCACCAAAGACAGGGAAACCACACCCATTAAATACTCCTCCCTTGGGTCACCTGACACCCAAGCTCATGCTTCTAATATCATAGCTGTATAATTCGCTTTTTGTTTCTTTTTACAAATTAGTATGCTTCACAAAATAGTTAATCTTTTTCATACATTTTAAACATTCAAAAAACAAAACCCAATATAAACACAGAACACTTTGAAGAAACAGACAGTAAACATAATTATTTGACACCTTCCCTTAAATGTTCCTCCCATGGATCCTCTTACACTACTCTTCCTCTCCTGTTTTTGGATAAAAAGCCACAGGTGAAACCAGTTGGCCTCTTAGACTAACCTTTGCTTAACAGGTAAGAACCCTTTTGTGTTTGTCTTTTACTTCTCTTTCAGGTATCACAGTTAAATAAACTTATAAAACAGTGTCTATGACCTGTCAATGTAAGTCTCTTTACATTTATACTCGTTTAAACATATTAACATTATATAACATAGCTTTGCAGCTACCAACAACCCCAAAGCAATGTCTGCAAGGCAGAACACTAGATTACATGGCTTTGTGCTTTCACTCTTCCTGGCCATTTTCAGAACAGCACAGGAGAGGGCAAGGAGGTTCTCCTTTTTAAGACTGCAGTGGATGTAGCTCTGCAGACCTCTTGCTATAAGAAAAGGACTCCTGTATTTCTTCTGACTGAACAACATGTTGGAGTTGCTACACAGTCACGTCCATGTCTGTGAAGCACTCCACTTGCTGTCTATATAGGCAGTTGTACTGCACTATTTTTAGTCTGTTGATGCTCATGACAGAACACGGCACACTCCACCATGTCCAAGATGGCCACCAAACCGTACTGTGTATGCGTAACTGCTAGCACATGCACAGTAGGGTCTGGCAGCCATATTGGTCACAGCAGACTGTGCTGTGTTCCACCGTGACTTCCAATTATCTTTTTTTATTATACATATGCCCCCACCTGACTCTCCCTCTCAGCACCCACCCACCCCCAGAAACACAACAATGACACTGAAGTTGCCCAATCCCCCAGTGTCTCGATTGTGTTCTGGGCGTCCATTTTTTTATAGTTTTTTTTCTTTGCTTCCACCCGACCCTCCATCTCAACACCTACCACTCCAGCTCCTCCCAGAAACACAACAGTGGCATTGAGGGTGCCCAATACACAAGTGTCACTATCATGTTACCCATGACAGTTTTCATGACACTGCAGGTGCCCAATCCCCCAGTGTTGTGATCGTATTCCTCGTGACCTTTTTTTTTAAATGCATATTTTTTCTCCTCCCCGCCCAAACCTCCTCTCAGCACCCCCCAGAAATATAACAGTGACACTGGGGTGCCCACCCCAGTGTCATGATGGGGATCTCATCGGATTTTTTTTTTACCTGAAAAAGAAAAACGCCCATTAATGTCTTTTGAGAATGTTTCTTACCCCCTACCCAACCCACTCACTCAGCATCCACCGCCCCACACCCCCAAGCTCTTACTTACTCATTGGGGGTCCAACAACATAATCCTTTCTGGATTGCAGACACGTCTTCACTCTTCAAATCTGGACCACAAACTGAAGAAACAGGTATGTACTTCAATGTATTTCAATGGGATTTTGAACTTTGTGACATAACTTGGGGGCACTGTTGCATATTTTTGGCACAAAATTTCAACATGCCTTGTTTGGGACCCCACCTCATGAGCAATTGCATTGTCATTAGGCAGATCTGTCCCAAAAGGTGATTTTTGCGGTCCCTAGTCAAAATCACCATTTGGGCAGGAGTTAAAGATTTTCTCTGCCTTTGTACATGAGGTGGGGTCATAAGATGGGTATGTTGAAAATCTGCTGTAAATATATTGAAACACAACAAAGATATGCGCCTACATTGAATTTTGTGAATGCAGGCTCATAACTTTGGTAATTTGTAATATTTTCCCCCCAAATTCACAACATAGCAATACTTTACAACACCTCATGAGTATGACAGCTGTCATTTTACAAATCCTGACCAAAATGGGTTTTTTTACATCCCGTACAGTGATTTCACGGTTTCTGTACGAAATCGCCTTTAGCACTAGTTGAAAATTTCTTCCGCCCTTTTCTATGAGGTGGGGTCATAAGGAGATGAAAATGTTTTAGTGTGGTGAAGTTCCACATTAATAAAATTGAATATCCTGCAATAAAAGTGTAGAAATGTGCATATACTGTATACATTTGTACTCCATTACATTTTTTATGCAGTAAGACTGGTGAGTGTTTTGCCTGCTTGGTTTCACATTATGTTGAAAATGTGGTGCAAAAATATTAAAAAAAACAACCAAGTTATGAGCCTGAACACAGGCTCGTAACTTTGGTACTTTTCAATATTTTTATCCCAAATTTATAATATAGCCATACCTTTATTTCCTTTGTATTTCTTTGTATGTACCCCCCTTACTTTTATATCCCTGCTGGCCACCCAACCAGCATGTTAGCTATAGCCCAGGAAAGGCAAACGGGAGGGAAGACGATTTTGTTTCCAGCACAAAGTGAGCAATCAGCAAGTAATATCGAGTGCACGGGAGTCCCAATGAGCCGTCCACTCCCTCCTGCCGCTAGAGAGGCAGGGAGCGAGGAGGAGGATCAAACAATGCAAACCTGGATTTAAAACAACAAAACTTTTCCACAGACTTTGATCTCCCCATCAAGGAGATTCCTTTTTCCGTAGCAGCAACCCCTGTGTGGGCTAGTATAAACCCTAGCAGGTCTCTTTATCTGTGCAGACGGCAAAGACTGCAAAGTAGAAAGGATAGTGAAAGAAAGAAAAAAAGCAAAAATATAGACAAAGAGGGGAGGTGAAGTGAGGGGGGCTACAGGACTGAGAGCAGCCAAATTTCAGTCTGCAGCTAGAAATAATACCTTAAGGAAACAGGACAGTATAGAGGAAGGGCTAGAAGGACAGGAGCATTGACACTGTCAAAGTGCCCAGAGATCCATCAGTGGCCCAATAATATTCAACATTTTAAAAGCAGATATGAACGATAATGTGCCAAACTGGTCTAATAAATATGTCAAAGACTCCAAACTTGGTGGGATATGTAGCACTATGGACAAAATTGAATTTATCCCGTTAGACCTATATAAAGTTTCTTGATGGACGTATAAGTGAGGGATGCATTTCAATTTATAGAAATGTTTTGTCATACATCTGGGAAAATGGTCAGTCCCACATACAGTACATACACCCTGTGTAATAATGCATGAAAAGTGAAAGACAGTGAAAAAGATCTACGGATAATCATCTCCAAACCTTCCGTCAAGAAAAACAATGTTTTACAGTAAATGGCAAGACTCTCAGGATTCTACGGGCAATAAGGAACAACTTCAGCTGTTGTAAGACAGAAGCAATCATGCACTATGTTAGACTCATTCTAGAGTATGGTACCCAGTTAAGGCACCCATTTAAAATAAATAATGTGACCACAGTGGAGAGGGTACTGCGTAAGGCCACCAAATTGATTTAACATCTAAAATAAGAATCCTATGACAACCCCCTCCCCCCCAAAAAAATCCTCAGTTTTATGTCACTGGAAATGAGGTGTATAAGAGGAGATACGCTGCCCAGAACTTGGTGTGCTTGGCACCTATTCAGCAATTGCAGTCAATCCAGAGGCTATATCTTTTAATGGGGCATATTGCTTGTGAACCTGCCAGATATTTAAACATGCCAAATCAGCTTTCCTGATTCATTTCTACCACTGCCCACTAGAAGAATCTGCAAGGGGTCAAGAGGACTGCTGCTTGTCCCATACCTCCCACCCAATGGCCTCCAGAGTCGCACATAAATGAAAGGACAGTTTAAATTACTGAACTTGGCCACTTAGTGCCCATCCAGCAATTTCTGCCAATCCAGAGGTTGTGTCTTCCAGTGGGGCATGCCTCTCTCAATATTGTAGAGAATCATTTATAAGCAGTCCCTGTGCTTCAGCCCCCATGCAAAGGACCACATGCAAAGGATTAGCGCAACTGCCTAGCCAGAGTCTGCCCGGAGTCAACAGGTAGGCAGTCAGTCTGCTGATCACTCTGCACTGCTTTCAACAGGACTTGTAAGTTGACATTAGTAAAAACACTCACTTTGTGCTTGCTGTAAATTTGCCTCATTCATTTAGATATAGAATTGATCTCATTTGGGATAGTACTGATACTTGTCCATAGCTGTACTGTACATTTGTCTCAGGTGGTTTACATTTATAGTTTTCTCATCTGATTTTACTTTGCATGACTGGATATCTTGCTTATCCCACTCTGGCACCAGTATATCATATTAGTTATGTAATATCTTCCCCTTGTTGTTCCTGATGTACTACATTTAGTTTCTTATTTTATCTGCTGCTGAGCTGCACTCTGTGGCTCTTAAGGTGCTTTTACACACAGGTTTCTTTAACAAAATATTCAGTACCTGTGTGGCGCCATTGTAGTCTGTTCCATTTTGTGCTGACTTTACACACACTGCACTCTGTCAGAAAACTCAACTTCCGTTCTCTAAAAGCACCTTCTGCTGCCCCAGAATTCCATTCTAGGTAATGACTGGTACCGGGTGAATGGCCATTGCACACAACGTAGTGAAACAGAACACATCACCATGAACCATGCCAACCAGGGAACACGGTTCAGGAGCACATTCTCTGTGGAATCGAAACACATGCAGTTTACACACCAATGGAGGTAATGGTAAACTGCTTCTGCAATGGTTATTCTGTTACAGAAGAGGTAGTGTAAAAGCACCTTTAGTCATCTCACTCTCTCTCTGCTACACCTGATGGTAGTTCCTCTAATTGATGGCTTATTATCTGTACTCAATCAGGTTCCCACTAAGCTAGCCCTATTAAACTCAGGTTGAGAGCTGCTATTAAGTGGGGCTTCTAGAAACTCTACCCTCAACTTCCTATCTTCTCAACCATGGGTTATCTCACCATGGTACTGCTTCTTACTGGGGTAATAATTTGCCTCACCACAATCTCATACTCTATTCCACTCTCCCCTCCACCCTATATCTCACCACTGGCTCTTCTTGACTTCACAATCTACAACATGCTCACTGTTTATCATCCTTTGTCTGATCAGCCCTTCCTTTCTCTTATCCAATACTCTGATGAGAGAACTAGCATTACTTTTCAAATTAACCCGAAGGAGCTGCTTTCTTGTCACACCATGCAGGATGAATGTAATACCTTTGCTTACCCTATTCCTATTGTTGATGTCTGGTGATGTCAGACACAGCCCAAGCCCTCAGTCAGTCATGACACCATTTGCAGCCCCACCTTGGACAGGTGTCAAGGGGTTACAAATTGCACATACGAACATGCAGAGTCTTACAAAGAACCACAGTGAACTCACATTATGGGTTATCATCACAAACCTGACATTTTAGGTATCACTGAAACCTAGCTGAAACCCTCAATACTTCTGTGCCCTTCCAGGCTATAGTTTCATGAGGGCTGACCATGCCACTACTAAAAGGGGTGGGGGAACACTGATCTACTTTAATACTCACCTGTAGGTCACAGCCTCTAATCCCTCACCCTCCTCCAGCTTGACTACTGAATTCTGCCATGCTACCCTCATCTAGGCAAAACAAAAAACTACATGTTTTATGTATTTATATTCCCCCTGCTGGAAGCCATCAAGCTCTCCCCCTCCATCTGAGTGAAATCAGCCCTCTTGTCCGAAATAATGAATTTATCCTAATTGGAGACTTTAATATTGATTGGCTTATGGACCACTCCAAAAAAGCTGTGTTTTCAATTAATCACCTACAGCTTCAGCAGCTAATCTCTAACCCAACAAGGTGGGGAAAAAATGGCTGATCTGCCATACTTTTAGATTGGCTACTAATGCCCTGGCCTGACAGATTCACCCATGCTGGGGTACTTCCTGACTCTATTAGTGATCACTCCCCCACCTATTGTATCTGGAGGTCTAAAACCCCTGAGCCTTCCCCAAGATTCATCCATTTCCATGACTATTCAAAACTTGACTCTGGGAAGCTGAAACAAAAAGCTTAGTAGTGTGGATTGGTCTCCGGTTTGGTCCACCAATAATCTACATAGTGACCTCAATATTTTGTATGATATCCTTATGGATACTCAAAACAGACTTGCATCCCTGACCATGCAGTGAGTTCATGGAACTGCTTCTGATTGGCTAGATTGCTCATTGTTGGCACAGTTAAAACAGAGAGGTGCCAGCTGGTCTCTTTTCAAATCCTCCCAGATTGCAACCAATTGGGCCAACTACAGATCACTCATAAATAAATGTGAAAAGGCTATCAGACAGAGCAAAAGCCTATATTTCAAATCTCAGCTAACCTCCTCGGTTGGCAACTCCAGACTCTTTTGGACAAACTTTAGTACATGCTTTACTGATCTCCTGGATTATTTAAGAATCTTATCTACATCAGCCCCCCCCCAGCCCCTTCATCTCTAAAGGTGACACCTGTCACCCCCCCATTTTAAAGCTGTTTCTTGCAGGTGGGTATTAACATGAGACTCCTCTCACAAATTTCATTAGATAAATCTGCCAGATCAGATTAGCCAAAACCTAGAGTCCGAAGATTTTCAGCAGCTGAATTTGCCCTCCCCATCACAGAATTCTGAACCTCTCCCTCAATTCTCAAACTGTTCCTGACATATGGAAGGTATCACATGTTGTTGCTGTCTATAAGAAAGGTGACCATATGAACAAGATGAGTAGTTTGGGCATAGGGCACAAGGCAATACATTGGGTTAGAAACTGGCTCTCAGACAGAAGGCAGAGGGTGGTGGCAAATGGGATCCAATCAGGGGAAAGAAAGGTGACCAGTGCAGTGCCACAGGGCAGTAATGGGACCAGTCCTGTTCAATGTCTTCATTAGTGACATTGCAGAGGGTCTGGAAGGAAAGGTCTGCCATTTTGCAGATGACACCAATATCTACAGCAGGGTGGATACTCCAGAAGGGGTACAGGCAATGAAGAAGGACCTGAAGAAGCTTGAAAGATGGTCAGAGGTGTGGTACCTGAGGTTCAATGCAAAAAAGTGCAGGCTCATACATCTGGGTAGGGGCAACCCTGGAGAGGACTACAGGATGAGGAGAGAGGTACTGAAGGTCACCAAAGAGGAAAAGGACCTTGAGGTTATCATATCTGATGATCTTAAAGTATCACAGCAGTGCACAAAGGCTGGAGGAACGACAAGTGGCATGCTGTTGTGCATAGCCAGGAGTATTATGAGCTGGAGGCGGGAGGTAGTGATGCCCTTGTACAAAACACTGGTACAGTCCCACCTGGAGTACTGCGTGCAGTACAGGAGACCACACATGCATAAGGACATAAACAAGGTGGAGGCTATCCAGAGATGGGCAACAAAGATGGTGCAGGGTTTGCACCACAAAACATATGAGGATAGACTAAGGGACCTCAATATGTACTCTCTGGAGGAGAGAAAGGGGCGACATGATTGAAACTCTTAAGTACCTCAAGGGCATCAACAAGGTGTAGGTGGGGGATCTTTTCCAATGTAGAAAAACCACCGCAACATGGGGCACAATATGAAATTAGAGGGGCCGTAGATTAAAAGGGAACATGAGGAAGTTTTTCTACACAGAGAGAGTGGTGAATGCTTGGAATGATCTGCCACAAGAGGTAGTAAGGGCAAGCATAATGGAGGGGTTTAAACATGGCTGGGATAGGCACAAGAGAACATTGGGCAGGGAGGGAGTGTGGAAAAGCCATCGATTATTTAGGATCAGTGGACACATATAGGTATAGGGCATATGGGCAGACTGGATGGGCCTAGTGGTCCTTATCTGCTGACAATTTCTATGTTTCTATCTAATACAAAATTTACAGACCAATATTGACACTCCCAGCTCTTGGCAAACGACTTGAAAAGGTGGTTGCCTCCCAACTTACTGAATACCTTACTTTCTACTGGCTCCTTTCTCCTGCTTAGCATGGATTTTATAAAGGTCATAGCACCAATACCATTCTACTCTCCCTCTCCTCCAATATCTCCTCTGCTATGGACAGGGGTGAATTTACATGTGTGGTCTTCGTTGACTTTATGAAGGCCTTTGACTTGGTTGACCACACTCCATTAAAAGCTAAACTAAGTGCTCTGGGTGTCTCCCCCTCTGTCCTGGCTTGGTTCAATAGTTACTTGAGGTGAAAGGTTCCAAAGAGTAAAATTTGATCATACACTGTTAATTCCTGCTACCATGAAAGTTGGAGTCCCCCAAAGTTCCATATTAGGACCCCTCCTATTTTACATCTATGTTAACTCCATTAGCAAATGTCTAAGTCACTGTACCCAATCATTTATGCTGACAATCTGTCTCTTTAGACTAGCTTTCACAGCATACCTGAACTAAATCATTTCCTCTCTTCAGACTTTAAAACTACACACTCTATCCTGGCTCCAAGCAAACATGCTACTCATGAATACTGCCAATACCCAAGCTATATTATACAATGGCAAAACAAATCTTGGGCTCTGATTGATCAGTCTGGGACTGGACCCATGATGTTATCCAGTACAACATCACGGGTCTAGTCCAAGCACACACATGGCCACATCAAATGTCAAAAAAATCACTCCGATGGCCATGTACAAGTTGCCCACACTTGGCATGTCGGAAGTGAAGTTTGCCAGTACTGTACTTCATCATTTTTTTTGTGAAATCCATCCCTCTTAACAGCTTACAAAGTCACCAAAACCCCCAACAAATGCCACAAGTTAAACCCCCACAAAACCTTACACAATTATTCCCGTGATCTCTTCAAGAAACAAAAAAAAAAAACAATGTCACATGAAGCCGCCAGTGCGATTGGCTTCACTGTTCACAGTCGGTGCTCTGCCTGCAATGCTATGAGTGCGTGTACTTGCTGATTACTCCATTCACTCGCTTTTTCTGTAAATTTTCTCCCGGTATAAACTCACCATCTGTACTGAGAGAAGCCAAAATCAGACATTGAAACAGATGAACAGGATGCGGGGGCTGAAGGTGGACGACAACCACAAACTTAAAAATCCAAACTGCCTTACACACCATTGCCCACACTTCACCTCAAAAGAGTGAGCGTGTGTACATTACAGAAGCATACTGTGCTTCACTTGCTTACTCGATTGCCATTTTCAGTTGCTTATTCTAATAAAACCCTGTACCGGGAGGAGAATGAACACAGCAGCGAGGATGAGAACTGGGGGGGCGGGGACTGCCAGATGAAAGAAGCCATGGAACGGAAAAAGAAAAAGCTGCAATTGTGAGACCATTGTGTGTGTGTGTGGGCAATCTACAACTTCAAAGTGACAAAAGCGGGAAACGGAGAGAAACAACAGAGACACGCAATATAACTAGAAAACTGAAAGTGCACAGTCCCAATGAGTGTGTGTGTGTGTGTGTGTGTGTGTGTGTGTGTGGTGAGGGGGGGGGTGTTGTACTCAAGGAGCAAATGCAGCACCACCACCTAATGATAAAACAATAGAACTGCACTACTTTTCCATTATGTATTCCTACTCAATGAAAAAATCAGTAATAAAACACATTTTAAACATATTTTCAATCTATTTTTTATTAAATTTTACAAAGGAGCCATTGTATAATAGCAATAATGCACTCCAGGGTGTGTGTGGTGCTGGGATAACGTCACTTCTGGGGTGATTAGTTACATTCACCGCCTCTGCGACCTCGTGCCTAATCACCCAGGTGTGACGTTATCCCAGCACAACACACACCCTGTCATGCATTATTGCTTAATTATTGGCTCCACCTCAAGGTTAAGAACAAACTACACCCCTCTCTTTTCAAGGTATGGATGGAACTTGTCTCACGGTAGTCCCTACATTTAAATATTTTGGGGTGACACTAGATGCCTCTCTAGACTTTTCTGAGCACACTGCCACATTCAAGGCTGTCAAAACTAGGCTGGGACTATCGTATCAAATCAGTGACTGTCTGACACTTGCTGCTGGCTTTGCTGTCACCTGAGGCATCCTACTACCTGTACTGACATACAGGATGATGGCTTACTTTTCTGCCACCAAAACTCCTACAAAAATATGTGTAGATTTTCCCTATCCAAAAATAAATACACCCATCACTGTGACCTATATTCCAGGTTGGGGTGGCTTCCTCCCTCCGAACTATGTATATTTTCACTGGGATGTCAAACCCAATTGGTTGTCAGTGGTCAGTCCCCCATGAACCTTTATGAGTTATTCCAGTCTGGTATTTTCACTTACCCTCTTAGATCCAATGTCCCCAGCTCCTTACACGTACCTAAACTCAAAACCAACCTTAAAAACTGTCCTTTACCTTTCCTACCCCCCCATCTGGAAATCTGTCCCTGCCACAATACGACTGTGTGAATCCTCAAATGTATTTAAAAAAGCATATTGCTCCATCCTGTCCCAGGCTGCAGCATGCTTCTGCACTTAGGCCTTTACAAAAAGGGGGGGGGGTTGCTCATACCTATTTTGTCTTTTATGACTATGCATTCTGCTATATGACTTGATGGTTGTACACTCCATTTGTATGTAATGCATGGTTTATGCCTTACACATGGTATGTTTACTTGTTTTCCTGTACTCTAATTTGCAGATGGTATTTTTTTCTCTTGATTTTGCACTATATTTTCTTAATGTGACTATGTATTCTGCGATATGATCTACTGGTTATACACTCTGCTCTATGTAATGTAAGGTTTATGCTTTACACATGGTATGTTTACCTGTTCCTGTACTCTAATTTGCTGTATCAAACTATTTGTCTTTTCCCCTGTTGTAATATCTCTATGCTGTACTATCCCAGGCCGTGCATGAAAATAGGCAACTGTTATTGTCTAGTGCACTTACCTGGTAAATAATTAATAAATAAATAAATAAATGCTATTATCCAAGACCTATATCTTTTAAATGAATTATACTTTGATTTTAAAAACTATTCTACAGCTACCCATGGATATCAACTTCAAATACCCACCTCCAAATTCAAGACAAATGATATGATAAACTACTTCATATTCAGCACTTTGTTAACCCATGGAACCAACTGCCATGCGAGATTATAATTTGTTCCACCAAATCCAAATTTAAGGCCAAATTAGATAAATACTGCACATACTGGGTGGATCAAGCATGAATTTTTACTAATAAAAAATAGGAGCTACTAATGGGTTAATGCCTTCTTTACTCCTTACACTTTCAATAAGAAACTTTAGTATGAAGTAAGGTTCTAAATGTGTGCCAGTTTTTGTTGGCTGTGAAAATATGAAAAAATTCTCCCATCATTTACTCTTATGAGTAAAACCCCCACAAACACTAAATAACCTTCAAAATCTCAACCAACATCAAACTTTACCATAGCAAACAAATTGCAGTGTAAACAGGTTGTGATAGTCTGTCTTGGGGCATCTTACTATGTACTGCACAAGCATTTCATGAATGGAGACTAGAAGAAAATGATGGAAAAAATTTCATTTTCTTATAGCATCTTTCATTTAAACTGTATTGCAAAGTGCTTTATAACCTTGGAGAGGGAGTGGAGAGACTATTACTACAATTTAGGTGTATAGGGAGATTTACACAGCACAGAGATAGAATAGGAAACAATAGAGAGAGAGATTAAGTGACTTGCTCTAGGTGATACCCCGAGTAAGAAGTGGTTGTGGGATTCAAATATGAGTCTTCAAGTTCACAAGTCTATGGTCTAACCACTAGGACAAACTGCCTCATTATGAGTTATAGTGCACAAATTCTAATGGCAGAGTTGGATGGACGCTGTGGATTCTGAATTCAGGGCCATTCTGCAAAATTTTGCAAATTTCAGAGAATTTTTCGAAATTCTGACTTTGGTGAAATCTGAATCTTACAAATGTGTCAGGCAAACTTTTGCTCCATTCTGTAAATGTTTCTGGCTGAACTATAGAATAATACACGTGAATTGTGGAATGAGAGTTCTAAGGAATTTCATTCCACCGTATAATACATCAATCCACAATACATATACTCATTCTGCATTTCAGTGATCAATTCTGTGAAATTTCTTTCTGCCGTATAAAACATTAATCTGTAATTCATACACTCATTCTGCAGTTCAGTGACTCTCTGAACTTCAGAATTAATGTATGAATTTTGGATTAATGTATCAAACTGTGGAAAGAAATTCCACAGAACTGATTACTGACAGTGATCTGATCGCTAACAGTGATCAGTTCTGTGGAATTTATTTCCACAGTTTAATACAGTAAACTGCATTTCATACATTCATCCTGCTGGTCTAAGACAGAATTTCCTAGAAAGTTGCAAAGTGCATTCTGAAATTTTGGGGAAGCAAAATTCTGACTTTTGCAGTAATTCTGCAGGTGAAGTTTTATTTTCGCACAACACCATCTCATGGTATAAGTTTCAGAAAAATATTGTAATTATCAAAATGAGGACATTATTTTCTGACATGCTCTCACTGCTGCTCTGACTTCAGGGCCAGCCAATGTTTTCCAAAATGTGTGCTGAGTTTGCATTGTCAGAATTACTACTCCCTCATAAATCATTCTGGTTGTCCTTGTCTTCACAATATGCAGCCTTACAGGGTGTGGGCCACCAGGATCTAATTTGATTTAGTTATGTAGTATCACTGTGGTATTGGGGGCCAAAACACTGCCAACAATTTCTGTCTGTTTGAATGCTTGCCATTACTGGCACCATTGATGGGGTCAGGAGAGGGAACAAGTGGGAGGGATTTTATTTATTTGACCTTCTTGCTGGACAATGGTTCAGTGGTCTCCAGGATGGTCATCAGCATGGATTTGTCTCAGTGGCCAGGTGCTGCTGAGAGCTGAGGCATCTGCCTTAACTCATGTCACACCGGTGACCCAGATTTGGGAATGAGCCTGGGGAGCTGGGGTTAGCTGGGTATGAGAGGACAGAGCATCTGATGGACTGTTCTCCTATTCTGGGGGTGTCCAAGTCCCTGCGATGCAAGTGGCGCCCAATGGAGATTGGGTGCACTGCATCTGAGGGATGAGCAATAACTGGGGGACAGCATCAGGCAGCCTTCCTACGGGTGTGTATGGGAGTGCGCATGGGTGTAGACAGGCATACTCACTGTACACATTTGTGTACAGTTTTGAGTGCCTGTTCCAAACCTTATGCCTTTCTGTTAACACTGTCAATCGATTCTGTAGTATTTGAGTTAGTGTAGGTCACTGAACAGTGTATTTGTTTAAACTTCTATTGTTTAGGAGACACATCTGTGTATAACCTCTTTAGACATTAAAGGAGTCATCTGACAACAGCCTGATTTGTTTATAAGGGGCAACATTTGGAGAAGATGTGTACATTTTTTAATGGGAAGGGGAGTGGCAGTTGAAGTCTGTGTGTACAAAGCTGAAATTTTTGGCTACACCCCTGGGAGTGCACATGTCACATGCTGGTCAGCATTGCACGTCCTGTGCTGGTGGGGTGGGAGAACAAGTTAAAATCCCCAGCTGCCAGGTGAGGTGATAATGGTGTTTCAGTGGCTGAGCTCACACACCCAATGCTGGCCCAGACCCTGACTTGACTCTCCTAGGTCCCCGCTTCCTCCTGTGAGGGACAGCAGGACGGGGGGGGATAGCACCAGATTCCTTGGTCAGAAGACAGGTTCAGGTGGGCGATGGAGTGAGGCAGAGAAAGCCCACCTAAGAGATGCCCCAGTCAGCTGGAGCAGAAAAAGACTTAAAAATAAAACAAAGCATGGGGTTGTCTCTGATAGATCCTGCCAGACAAATCTAATTGAGTATTATGACTGGATGACCAGGTGACTGGACAGGGGCCACACAGTGGATGTCCTATATTTGGACTTCAGCAATGCCTTTCATTCTCAGCTGCATGAGAGGCTGGGGGGGGAGCTGGAATACATAGGGGTGGGAACAAAGATGGTAAATTTGATTGTCAACTGGCTGAATGAAAGGCAGCTGAGGGTGGTGGTGGTGGGGGAGCTCTCATCACCAAGGGAAGTGACGAGCAGGGTCCCACAGGGATCAGTGCTGGAACAAGTGTTATTTGGGATATTCATAGCTGATATCTCACACAGGGTCTGGAGTAGGATCAGTCTGTTCGCAGATGATATGAAAATGGGAGCTGTGGTAGATGATATCAAAATCTGGAAGGAGCTTCAGGAGGACCTGAACAAACTACGGGAGTGGTTGGTGACATGGCAGCTGGGGTTCAGTGCCAAGAAGTGCAAGGTACTGCACTTCAGAGCTAGGAACCAGGGGAGGAGCTATCAGCTGGGAGGGGTACAGCTGGAAAGTAATGAGGAAGAAAAGGATCTGGGAGTGATTATAATGGGCAGCATGAACAACTCAACTCAATGCAGAAAGGCAGTGGCAAAGGCCAATAGGATGCTAGGGTGTATAGCGAGAGGAATCTCCTCCAGGAATAGGAAGGTGACCCTTCCCCTGTACAGGTCTCTGGTCAGGCCTCATCTACTGTAGAGTACTGCATGCGGTACTGGCGCCCGTTCCTGAAGAAGGACATCAAGTTGTTGGAGGGGGTGCAAACATAGGGTGACAAAGATAATCCAGGGATTTGAGGGGAAGTCCTATGAGGAGAGATTAGCAGAGCTGAGCATGTATTCCCAGGAGGAGAGGAGGGATGGGGGATCTGATCAAGACATTTAAATACCTCAAGGGGATAAATAAGATTAATATGGAAGGGATTTTCCAGCTTAGAAAAGGGAGGGATATGAGAGGGCATCAGTTGAGGTTGAAGGGGGGAAGATTCAGGAGGGAAATCAGGAGGCATTTTTTCACAGAAAGTGTAGTGGACAGGTGGATTGCTCTGACCAAGGGGGTGGTGTCTTGTAGAATGGTGGGTGGCTTTAAGAGGGGCTGGGATAGGGTGGGGGGTTATGATGAAGATGGGTGGGGAAAGTGGGGCAGCTGCAAGTTGAGGGGCTAGCTGCACAATCGAGCAGTCTCGATAGACCATAAGGCCTGCTTCTGCTGGCATTTCCATATGTTTGTATGTTCATATTTATTTCTTTAATAAATACACACTTGATTGGAGTCAGTGGAGAAAGTGGGATGAAGGCAATTTAAAATATACAAATAAGTACACCAGGACTGAGGTATGGATTACATGAGCCAACAGAAACAGGGAGTGGGAAGAAAGTATTTCTTTTAAATAAATACAGCATTACTGAGATGAGGGGAAGAAGCAAAAAAATTGTTAAAGAAAAATGAAAATTGTTGGTGATGGAGCAAGGCAGACTGCAATGTTCCACAGCTCTCTTGTGTGGAACATATGAGAAAGGATAAAGTGCTGCACTCCCGGCACAGGAGCTAAAACACTGAAAACCCTATTTATATTAAAAGGTAGTTTCATACAATATTATTAAAGAATTAAAGAAAAATATATATTTTTTCCACTGTGGAAACATTGTATGTAGTTTGATTACTTGAAAGAAATGGGCATGTAATTCAGGTCACCTATTTTTAACCACTGGCTGGTAGATTTAAATAGCTCAAATACATTTCTCCCAACATCCTATACTTCCCATATAAGGTTCAGCATATTCAGCTCTTAATTCTTGAAATTGTAGGGCATACCATATTTTATAATCAGTAGAAAATTAGTGATAACCAACAAATTTTGAAGTGACAGCTTTCAACACATACTTTTTTTTTGCCAATTTTCTTTCATAGAAGAAGCATAGTATATACAGTAAAAGACCACTAGAAAAAACGATACCATCATTTTATTAAACCAGTGAACAGCTCTGTATTTATATTAATTCATAAAGATAATTTTCACTTGACAAATTAGTATGTTGGGAATTAGCAGTCATGATTATTGTGTGGTTGCAGTCAATTTTTGTATTATTTGTTTATACAATGAACCTTTTGGAACTTCTTGTATGGAAACTAATGAATATTAAAAAGTAGTTTCATGAAGGCAGTCATTAAAATGTATCTAAAATAATGAGAACTAACTAAGAAGGAAGACATGCAATAAAGACACACTTAACCAGAAAAGTATACTTTCGTTGTATCCTGTACAAGTCAACACAGGAAAAGACCTAGCTACATGCCAGTGTTTTGCCTTTAGGGAACTACACTCATTAAACACCTGAGAACCCTGCAGAAACTACTTTCAGATGTCATCAGAACAAGGTTAATTTACAGTTAATACAGTTTCTACTACAACTCCTCAAAGAGAAGAGAAATTCTACCAAGATACAGTGAATCTGCATAACCAAGTGGTTAGAGCACTGAGCTGTGAATCTGCAGAGCTGTGAATCTCACATCTACCCCTTACTGTGCTTAGTGTGTGTCTCTGGACAATTCAAAAACCCATGTTTAAACTCTCTCTAATACTGTATATCTGTGTTCCTCAAAAACTCACTGAGCACTGAAAATGGGAGCCACATTCTCTTCCCTTTCTCTCCTGGATTGGAAAGCCCTTTGGGATACATTTTGTTTGAAATACGCTATATAAAACCAAATTCCATTCCTGTCTCTTCTGAAACATAAACAAAACTCAAGTACAGTAGTTAAGTGTTGAGAGCAAACAATGGAAATAATGATTATGTAGAATTTCTGTTTATTTTTGTTATAGAAATATTGTGGAAACCATTAAAATATGCGTTAAACAAGCAACCTCAATAAATACTTGCTAGTATTTATTCCAGACCAATGGCATTTCTATTGGGTTTCTGAACAAAATTGATGTAAGCATCACCTTCAAAGTTTCATGCTACTTTGCTGAAATCATATTCATGGGGTTCTGTCTTACTATATAAAAATAATTTAAAGGACACATTTTTGGAAATTTTCATTTTGTAATAATCCAAGTTCTTTTTCCTCAATAAATCATAAAGGTAAATTGATAAAATCACTAATAGAAACAAGAATGCTTTCCTAAATCCAGAGGTGTACTCAAAGTGGCAAAGTCTAAAACACAAATCAAAAAAAAAAAAGGTTCAGTGCATACCAAATCCCTATAAAGGCACCAATTACTCAGTATACACAAAATCACAATATTTCTTTGATGCTAGTAACAGAGTAGTTCAAACCCTTTTATTTCCCCCTATCCATAAAGTGTTCACATAAAGGAGATAAGCTGTACTCCCTGGGCTGGATATTCAGACTGCGCTGGGCAGTGGCGCAAGCCTGGGCACAGCGCAGCTGGGCTGTGCCAGGGCATGGACCAGGTAATATTCAACAGTGCAGTGCCATGGCTCAGCATGGCTGAATATGGCACAGAGGTGCACACACTGCACCAGCACAAGACAGAGAACAGGAGCAGGGGGCTGTGCCAGCACAAGTGCAGTTGCGCTAGGCACATCATCTGCGATATTCAGCACTGGGCATGCAAATGAGGCCATTATGCATGCGAGGTGCAAATGGGGCCATTTGCATGTCACTATGGCCCTATTTGCATGTGGTGTGCCAATCCCTGGCCACTTGTGCCTGGTGCCCTGCCATTTTGCAGCCGTCGGGGACCAACACCATGAAGTGCCAGTGCAGTCCCCTGCTCCTTTATGCTCAATCATGGGCATATATAATATCACAGCCCTGGTGGTCCAGTGGTGTTCCCCCCATCGCCTGATCATGGGCATGTTTAAATTAAAATCCTGGTGGCCCAGTGGTGTTCCCCCCATCACCCAATCATGGGCACAAGAACTGTTTAGAACCCATGTCCAGTGGTCACCCCCCCATCGCCGAATCATGGGCATAAGTAGCGAGTAGAACCCTGGTGGTCCATAGGTATCCCTTCACCCACCCACCCACCACAGAGGTCCCCTATTACCCAGCACCCCCCATCATCGGTGGGTGTCAGCACCCTGCCCACATGCTGCTCACATGCTGCCTAGCTGCCTGCCAAATGACAGCATATCATACAAAATGTATGCCTGTTGGTCCACTGCATGGACCAGTGGGCGTGCAGCCATACAGTACTACACAGGCCTGAAATGTGAATGAACGCATTCATTCACATATCAGGCTTGTGTAGTACAGTATGGCTGCACACTTGGACCACGTAGTGGACCAATAGGCATACAGTTCGTACTGTATGCTGTCATTTGATGGGCGGCCGGGCAGCATGCGGGTGGGGTGCTGTTGCCTGCCGATGATGGGGGGGGCTGCTGGGTGGTGGGGGATCTCTGTGAGTGGGTGGAGATGAGGTGCCACTGGACCGCCAGTGTTCTACTCGCTACTTATGCCTGCGATCGGGTGATGGGGGGAACACCACTGGGCCACCAGGGTTTTGATTTAAACCTGCCCATGATTGGGCAATGGGGAGATTGCCACTGGGCCACCTGGGTTATACGTATATATATGCCCTCGATCGGGCAATGGGGGGGCAATGCTCCCAGGGCAGGGAGCTTGTGGACGGTGTTCTGGGTGGGCGGGTGGTCACCCACGGCTGGTGGCTGCTGTGTTGCACTCTGCAATTCAGCAGCTTACCTATGTGTGGCCAGGATTTGTTCCTGTTTTTTTTCTGGCATAACTTTTCGCCCCCTGAGTGGTGCAAGGCAGAGTTGTGCCAGCATATGCACCGCACATCCTGGGCTGAATATTGGGACGTGTCGCATATGCATGTGCACACCCTCCTTAACTGTGCCGCCTACATTACTGAGGCGCCCCAGCACATTAGGAGTTCCGCTTCACATTGGGCCATGCGCTACCCCTTTGAATATCCAGGCTCCTATGTGTTTTACACAAAGATCAAAAAACAAATTTGCATTCCTTTAATTTTCAGGAACTGTGTACTCACAATTGCATATTAACATTTATGCAATGCCTGTGAGTATGTTTTCAGGCACCTATCGGTGCTATTTTTGATCACTCCAGACCTAGAGTGAAACTATCAAAATATTCTCACTCTAGGTCCTCATGAACAAAAATATTCTCACTCTAGGTTCCAATTGGTTGGATCCTGCACATGAACACTTCTCTTTCTTAGCTCCCCAGCTGACTTGCACACCGACTCCAGTGCTGCACTTTTCAGTGTGAAACCCTCACTCACAAAAGGTTCTCTCCTGGATTTACAAACAGTTTAAGCATTTATTCACTGTTTTTTTTCTGTAAATGCTCCACATCAGTAACTTATCATCACCCCTTACCCACATCAGATTCTTTTTTCCTCCAATTGGAGCCTTTCCTCTGTGCCCAACTGACAGCCTCATGGCACTCCCCGGGAACAGTCACTCTTCTCCTGGATACTCCTCCATCCTCCTCCTCCCAGCACTCCAGCATGCTGCACCGATTCTCTAGCACAGACCACAACAATCTCTATTCCTGAGTACACTGATGCAATGATGTACCACATAAAAGCGTCATGTGTGCCAACACATGTGCTTGCTTCCTCCTGACATAAACAACCATTCATCATGTGAAAATGAACTGTGAGCTGAATTTTCAGCAGAAAAAAAAACAGTTATGAAAGGAAATAACTAAAAGTGGCATAAAAAGAGACACTAAGTAATTGGTGCCCTTAGAAACATAGAAATATATTAGCTTGTGCAGTCTGCCTAAGTCTGCCTAATTTTGTGACTGAGCCCCTATCATTATCCCCCACTCCACCCATCTGCCTCTTTATGCACTATTCTCATTTGTTTTTCCCATCCCCTTTTGAATTTGAATCCTCTCACTGTTTTAGCCATTATGACCTTCTCTGGACAGTTGTTCCAGTTGGTCACCACTCCTGTAAAAATGTGCCACTTGGTATTCTTCTTAAACCTGCTGCACCAGTTTCAGGGAGTTACCCCTAGTACCAGTGTTACCACTCAATGTGAACAGCTTGCTGCTGTCCATCTTATTTATTTATTTAACTTTTATTTATGTTTTTGTTAGCTCGGTAAGCACAACTAGGCTGAGGGCCTATTTTCAGGTGTGACCCAGAAAGGTACTTGAACATCTGAGTAATGTCACTTCTCTTTCTCCTGTCCTTCTGCACATACATACTAATATCATACTAACATACTAATATACTAAAATGCCAGCAGAATAGGACTAATGGTTTTTTGTGTCTGCTCGTTTGGTCAGCCCCACCTTGGGAGCTGACCTTGCTGCCCCCCTCACCTTCTCTGGCTTCTCCCTTCCCCGTTCTGGATAGTCTCGCTGCATTGGATTTTGTTTCCAGAACCCTTCCTGTACCTGTCCCACCCCCTCTTGAACCCCTCCATCGTCTCTGCCTCCACCAGCCCCCCTGGGCAGCACATTCCATGGTTTCACCACCCTCTCAGTGAAGTAGCACCTCCTCCTTTCTCCCCTGAATCTTCCCCCCTCCAGCTTCCACCCATGCCCTCTAGTTGCCCCCTCTTCCTTCCTTCAAAGCACCCTGACTGCTCATCCCCTGTTTACCCCCTTCATGTATCTGAAGACCTCTATCATGTCCCCCCTGGTCCCTTCTCTCTTCCAATGTGTACATATTTAGCTCTTCAAGCCTCTTCCCATAGGTGCGGTCCCCCAAGCCCCAAATCATTTTGGTTGCCCTCCTCTGGACCCTCTCCAGGAGTTTAATGTCCCTATTTAAGTGTGGCCTCCAAAACTGCATGCAGTACTCGAGGTGCAGCCTCACCAAGCAGTTATACAGAGGGAGTATCACTTCCCTCCTTCTGGAGGTGATCCCCCTAGTGATGCATCCCAGCATCCTGTTGGCCTTGGTTGCAGCTCTCCTACAATTCTCCGAGTTGTTCTTCTTGACATCCACCACTACCCCCAGGTCCCTCTCAGCCATCAAGACTTATAGCATCCCCCTCCCCGGGGTGTACACTTGGCCCAGGTTTCTGGCCCCCAGGTGCAGTACCTTGCATTTCCCTGCACTGAACCTCAGCTTCCACTTTCTAGACCATCTTTCCAGAGCCTCCAGGTTCCCCTGTAGGGTCACCCTCCCCTCCTCCCCATCCACCACTGCCCCCAGTTATGAGTCATCCACAAAGAGACTCATCTCACTCCTGATACATGTCCTTATGTCAGAGACGTAGGCGTTGAAAAGGAGGGGCCCAAGGACTGATCCCTGTGGGACCCCACTAATGACCCTCCATGGGGATGAGACTATCCCGCCAACTACGACCCTCTGGGTCCAGTCCTGGAGCCAATTGCCTATCCATCTGATCATCTGGTTCCCCACCCCCATTTCTCCCAGCTTATCATCTAAGCACTCCTCTTAGGAGTGATTCTAATAGGGATTGGGTGTGCACAGAGCCTTTTTTCTTGCTCTACAATTATAGACTCCGCTTGTTTAACAGTTCTGTGCAGCTGCAGTTTACAGTAATACATCTTGTGGTATAATACTGTAGCTGAAACACCAAGTGATAATCATTTCAGTTTCCAAACTGGGCCCCAATGCCTCAGGGTTGGGAGTTTTCCAGTTATAGAATTACATGAGCTTTACAAAAATATAAACTAAGTTTAGAAAGTATGACAGTGGGGCTTATAATTACATTCAAGGGACTGCTTTCCACTGAAGCTCACTCAGTGCTGCTATGAAACTAATGCTTGAAAGCCTTGTTTTGCCCTTTTCTGCAACCTTGTTATAATGACACTGAAATGATATGAGACTTGAGTACTGCCGGTATTCTGACAGTATTCTCAGCATAACCATGCAGTCAAGCAGATTCAGTCCTTCTAGTCACAGCACAGCAAAAAAAAAAAACACGCTTAAGCTAAAAGTATGTAGTTGTGAAAAGTCACAAAATCCCTAGGAAACAACAAGGAGCACAATGCAAAACAAAAGGCTGTAATTGGTGTAATTTATTATCAATAAAGTGGTACCCAAGGGCTACAATAAAGACAAATATGGGTTTATCTGTTAAATAACCAGCCTGACAGATGAGTCCAATACATGCAGGGGTTTCCAATAACACTTCTACATAAGTGCATCCATCCACACCCTGGTCCCTACCAACCAACATACCTCTTCTCCCCTACCTTTTACACCATGCGATCTATGGAGACACCTTGCTGGGTAGTGCCGAAATGCACACCTAGGCTAAAGGGAATGCTCATTTGCCAACAGAGCACCTCACTGGTTTAATACTCTTCATAGTGATATAGCTACCTTACCTAAATTGGGACCATTCAAATTGAAGTTACGCCAATATCTCACGGCCAACAGTTCTTGTGACTGCTTCATCTTAGCCTGCCATCTACCAGCATTCAGTCTTCTCCTCACAACTGAATAACCCCTTGTCTCCATTGTTACCTCAATAATTCTGAGGCTACCCCCCATTTTTGCACTTTGACAAGGCCCCTGGCCACCCCCCCGTCCACCTCACTCCCCTGCCCCTACCCCTCCCACATCAGCTTGACAAAGCCTATGGCTGCTTCTCCCTACTTTTCTTTCTCCCATCTTTATCCTTCCCTCTCATCTATGCTTTCCTCCTTTTTAGAATGATAAAACTGCGTACAGATATATATATATACATATATATATATATATATATATATATATATATATATATATATATATATACTTTATTTTACTGTTTTTGGAAACAATGCACTTTGCCTCCTTTGTATGTTTTGTCTCCCTTCCCCACTGATGTGGAACCTTTGTAAATGAGCTGTCTGTGCTCAGAGGTATTGTAATCCAAGAATGCATAAATAAAAAAATTAATTCAGGAAAAAAAATAGCAAATGGGCCTTCTCAGACACTGCTGATCTGAACAAATTATCAACCTCTATCTTTCTAACCACTAACCATTCTACATTCTGAATGCTGCTGAGGCAGCTTGAGCACACCAGAGCTGTAGCTGTTCTTATAACACCATTTAATAATATAACACAGCTTTCCCTTGCCCCTTTAAGGCATGTTACTGTGCTTGCTCCACTCATATCCCACTAAAGCCTACATGTCTGCAGGGTGTCCACAAGTAACTCTGCAGTTCTGTAGGATACTCTGAAGGAGTGGCGACCATCTAACTGCAGTTGGTAAGCACAGGTTGTACTGTATGTAATATGCAGTGTGATGACTAACTGTAGTAGCATAAAATGTTTCTAATGTGTAATGTTACTGAATATTGCTTAAACTGTTAAATACTAGCTTCTACCTATAGATTATAAGACTATAAACAAGCAGACATACAGGCCCTCGGGTGGGGTGTTACTGATTACTGCTAATACTGTTAATCTTAGTTCCTGCTTGCACAGGATAAGGTTAGAAGACAGGCAGTTGACATCAGTACATTACTTAGTAACTTAGGCAGTTTTATAAGCACTCAGCGGAAGGTTAGAAGAGAGTATAGGGTGAGTGAGGAAGTAGTTAGCTGTGGGGATTGTGGGGCACTCATCTCCAGGGCTATGTTTGGAGGTGGAGACTTTACCCAATATGTAAGACAAGGCAATGCAATTTTATTTATAAGGTGCCTAATCCCAGGGGCTCTGGGTGCCGAACATGAGTGAAATATACAGCAATAAATTAAAACATATAGTAAAACCTCATTAAAACCATGGCCAAATTAGTATTCTACAATAATAAAAAAATAAAAAATTTCCAGAGGGCAAAAGTTCAAGGGACTGGTGGATAATAAGAATAACATCAGCTATCAAAGGCCAGACTGAAGAGGTGGGCTTTTAGCCTCTCCTTAAACACCTCAATTGAGAGAGCCTCCTGGACTGCAGATGGAAGTGAGTTCCACAGGGTCAGTTCAGAGACACTAAAAAGCACAATCTACTGAGGTCTTGAGCCAATCCCTTGGAACTTACAGGAGGCCCCTCGAGAAGGAGTGGAGGGAACGAGCAGAGGACACTGGTGCAAGTAGCTCAGACAGGTAACCAGGACCTAGCCAGTGTAGGGCCTTCTGGGAGCTCCATGCTCAACTGGCAGCAGTGAGGGAAGAAATATCCCATCTGCAACACCAACTATGCTGGTGCCAACCCCTCACACGTCCACTACCCCAGAGAACCACTGGTTGAGGGGGAGGGAAGGAGGGTGGTGGGGAATGGGAGGGGAGGAGATTGGGTGGCGGGGCAGTTACACAACATTTAGTGATATCAAAGAGATACCAATGGCAAATTGCTTTGCACCACTGGAAGAAGAGCAGGTGCCTGACTCTAATGGGGGGGACCCTCAGATCAATTGGTGTCGAGAGGAAAGGCATGGTAACTCCTAGGGCAAGAGTGAGCAGAGGCTAATAAGGAGGAATTCAGTGATGGGGACTTTATCGTTAGAGGCATAGAGAGGGTGGTAGGCATTGCATAAAATGGGAAGCAGTGGTCAGATGCCTGACTGCAGCATCAGCCATCTGGGATTGGGATAGGAGAAATATCTGTGATATTCCTCCTGAGTGTAGCTTAACCTTATGACATCACAAGTGGCAGAGTCATGATTGATGTCAAAGTTCAAAGTACACGAGGGAGGAATATCACAGATATTTCTGTGTGGGTATGGAATATTCCATTCATGCAATAGGTTTCTGGTTTGTGTGCCACTTTTAGTTATTTCCTTTCATATTAGTTTTTTTTTCCACTGTAAACTCAGTTTACAGTTTTCAAATGATGAATGGTTGTTTAGGTCAGGATGGAACAAGCGTGCGTGTTGACACACATGATGCTTTTATGAGGTACATCATTACATCAGTGTACTCAGAAGTAATGGTTGTTGTGGTCTGTGCCAGAGAATCGATGCAGCTGCTGGAGTGCAGGGTGGAGGATGAAGGAGTGTCCAGGAGAAGAGTGACTGTTCCTGGGGAGTGCCGTGAGGCTGTTGGTTGTGTACAGAGGGAAGGCTCCAGTCAGAGGAAAAATGCTGATTTGGGTAAGAGATGATGATAAGTTACTGATGTGGAACATTTACTAAAAAGAAAAAAACAGTGAATAAAAGCTTAAATTGTTTGTAAATCTGGGAGAAAATATTTTGTGAGTGAGGGTTTCACACTGAAAAGTGCAGCATTGGAGTCGGTGCACATGTCAGCTGGAGGCTGAGAAAGAGAAGTGTGAACACTACAGGATCCAACCAATCGGAACCTAGAGTGAGAATATTTTGATATTCTCACTTTAGGTCTGGAGTGAGCAAAAATATCACTGATAAGTGCCTGAAAATATACTCACAGGCATTGCATAAATATTAATATGCAATTGTGAATACACAGTTTCTGAAAATTAGAAGAATTCAAATTTGGTTTTTGATCTTGTTTTGTATGTCAGCAGTAATACATGACAGTGTGTGGGGTGTTTTGGGGTGATACCCTGGGGCACTGTGAGTCCTGATGCCACAGGTAATGATCCTTATAGCCCCAGGATGTCTGGGTGTCCCAAACACATCAAACACTGACTGGCTTGTTGCACTAAAAAATGAGCTAGAAATAACATTTAAACAAATATTTCAAAATATTTAAAAACAATGCTTTTGCTTGTAAACTTGTACAGTACTTCTTCCACTATGAAACTGTCAATAAAGGCACAGTGTAGCAAGCATAAGCTAAAGTGAAGAACCACAAGACTTAAGTGAAATGCTGGTGTGTGACTGAGGAAGTGAGCAAGCATGAAGGACTGTAGTGGTGATCTTACAAATATCTGGCAGTTTTAAGTTTTGTTTTCTGAGCAACTTTTGTAGATGTACAGTCGGGAAGGAAAGTGAGGGGAAGGGGTGTAAGCAGAGACCACAGCTGGAACATTGTAAGTGGTAGAAACAGAGAAACAAAGAATATGGCAGCAGATAAGGACCACTTGACCCACCCAGTCTGCCCCCTCTTCTCTACCTACATTATCACAGACTGTACTTGATCTACAGCTCTTTATTCCTGTGCCTTTTCCTTTCCACTATGATTTCCTTGTGCCTATACTATGCATTGTTAAACCCCACCACTGTTTTCACCCCCACGGCCTCTGCTGGAAGGATGTTCCAGGAATCCACCACACTTTCTGTGAAGAACTACTTCTTCACTTTTCTCCTGAATCTACCCCACAGTTTCATAGCATGTCCCCTTATTCTTGAGCACCTTAATTTCTGAAAAATACTTTCTTCTTGTCCCTTATTTATGCCTGTGAGACATCTAAAAGTGTTTATCATATGCTCCCTCTCCCTCCTCTCTTCCAGGGAGTAAAGACTGAGGTATTTTAGTCTCTCCTCATAGGCCTTTTGATGCAGACCCTGCACCATTTAAAAAAAGTAAAGGAAACTCAGCACTCATGGACAATAAACGTAGGCAAAAAGTGCAAATGCTGATACAAAGATTTAGTTTGGCATAATGCTCAGAAAGACACCTCAGCCCCAGCGTTTCAACCCCAAATGGGGTCTTCATCATGGGCAGGTCTGACACAGACCCTGTTTTGGGTTGAAGCTCTGGGGTTAAGGATGTCTTTCTGAGCACTATGCCAAAATAAATACTTCACATTAGCATTTGCAGTTTTTGCCTCCATTTGTTGTGCATGAGTGCTGAGTTCCCTTTACTTTGTCTATTGTTGGGCTGCCTGCCCTACTCAGCACTGACTCCCCTTCCCCATTTGCACACCATGAGCCTTTCTTCATGCACCCTTTTAGTTGTTCTCCTCTGAACCACCTCCACTCTGTCTATGTCCTTCTGGAGATGTGATTTCCAGAACTGCACACAGTTCTCTAGGCAGAGTGTTTCCAGCAGTCTATACAAAGGCAAAACCACCTCCCGCTTTCTGCTGGTGATACCCTTCCTTATGCACCCCATCATCCCACTAGCCCTCCCGATTCGTTGTTGCACTGCCTGGCCAACATTAGGTCATCCAATATGATTACCCCCAGCTCTCTTTTCTGCTTGGTAGTCATCAATACCACTCCACAAATTTTGTTCTCCACCCCTAGGTTTCTGTGCCCTAGGTGCCTTATTTTGCACTTTTCATACTGAAACCCAGTGGACACACCTTTCACCAGTCCTCTAGTTTTCTGAGGTCTCTGCTCATCCCCCCTCACCCGAGGTGTCCACCCTATTTCAGATTTTGGTGTCATTGGCAAAGATGCAGACCTTCCCTTCCAGCTCCTCTGCAGTGTCATTTACAAAGATGTAGAGCAACTGGGAAAAAATTGCCGTGGCAGCACTCAGAGAAAGTATGAAACAAACTGCAAATGAAAAATAAAAAAAACAGGACTATTAATGGCTGCTACTGTAAAGATAACAATTTTCAGGAGGCAACTTGATAGCAGCTTGTGATGGGCAAGCTGGCATTGAGTCTTTTTAGGTGGTGGGTGCTGACTGATAAACATATGGCATTAGGGTGCCATTAATCAATCAGATGTCAGGATTTTCCTAACCAATTTTCTAACAGTTTTTGTGGCATTCCTAGTGGTAACTGTACACATATTCTGTCAGGGACGGATTTTCAAACTGAATTGGGACTAAGTCCCATTCTACAACTCCAATTGTGGACTGAAATCTCCACAGCTGCAGAGATTTGTATTTTCAGTTCTCTGCAGCTGTAGGAGTTGTTATGCCTGATCCCACCGGATGTAACATTTTTCCACAGCTGCAGGGAAGCAACATCTGTAAGCTGCCATAAATCATGATGCCGGTCAAAAAACAAGCTCCACTTCTGAAAATACAGTAGCTGTGGGGAAAACTATGGCTCTGCAAGGGGTGACCTACTTGCTCCAGTTTTTGTCCCACAGCTGCAGGAGTTACGAGGGTCAAAAAATCTAGGACCAGATTTTACTTTCTTCTTTTACCCGCCTTGCATTCTCTGTACCCGGTCCCTCTCTCAGAGCCCCTAAGCACCTCTATGCCACTGTGAGGACTGGGAAGTCTGCTCCTGAGGTGTCCCGCTTCATTTACCTCTACAGCCCCTGGATGACCCTCTGGGCAGGGCAGAGGAGGCCTCCCTGAACCTTCCCCAAACTTCATGGGAGTGTACACTGTGGAGTCTTCCCCCAGTTCCTCTGTGGATGTGGTGCTGAGAGTTCATCACCTAGATCGGGTGCAGGGTAATTTTTCCTTGTTCTGGTCCCACCCTATGCTGGTATCAGTACTCTAGGAGGACCAATGAGACAGGGATGTGCAGAGACACGTCTCTGCTCAGGTCGCCAGCTGATACCAGCCCCTCCCCTGCTGTCTGCTTCCCCGACCAGATCAGCACCACCCATGGTCACCCAGGTGGTGGCAGTACAGCGCCGAGGCACGCAGATCGCCCCTCCTCTGTGCTCCATCCATCTCCCCTCGGCCAGCTCTCCAGCAGCCCGGGCTCGCTACCGAACCTAGGTCACTGGCATTGCAAGCAGTAGTGCTACCTCTGGGTAGGTGGGCTGGCTTGGACTGGATTTTCAGAGTTCTCATAACTCCCGCAGATGCAGGGAAAAACTGGAACAAGTGGGTCTCCCTTTGTAGAGCTGCAGTTTTTCACACAGCTACAGCATTTTCAAAAATGGAACTGGCTTGTGACCAGTTTGCAATTTATAGATGCTGGCGGGTGTTGTTTTCCCACAGCTGTGGAAAAATGTTACATCCAGTGGGACCAGGTGTAACATCTTCTGCAGCTGTGGGGGACTGAAAATACAAATTTCCACAGCTGTGGAGACTTCATCTGCAACTGGAGTCCTGGAGTGGGACTTAGCCTGAATTCAATTTGAAAATCCTACCCCCAGCCCCCAGGGTTAGAAAAACTAAATAAAATGTTAATTTGTCCTTTTCTCTTTGGTTTCCTAATATCTTGTAAGATAATCCTAATGAAGAACACATGTAAGGTTTAATTGGAAATCAGACAATCTACAGTATGTTCAGTAAAATTAAAGAAATGTAAACTTGTCTTTCTTGTGTAACACTATGTGGAATAAAATAGCATATCAGTCACTGGTCCATTGGCGTAGGGGTAGAATTTCCACCTGCGATGCTGGTGACCTGGGTTTTGAATTCAGACTCAGGCCATCGGCAGGCCAGGCTGGGGTGGGGAGGAGATGATGGAGCATCCCATGGACTGCTCTCCTCCTCGGGGGTGGAGGATGTGTATGATCAAGTTTCAGGTACAAAAGTGTGGAACCCTAGTGGAGGCTGGGGGATCTGATTTGACCGGTGACTGACAAGTGCGGAGGTGGGATAGCCATTGGATTTGTCCCACTGAAGTCATTGCTCGTCCCACCTCCTGAGGGGATTAGCATCCACAAAAAATGCTGCCTGCCCCAGGGATGATAATGTATCCTGGTACCACGGCCCCCCAAAGTACCCAACCGAGAACATATTCTGCTGGATAACCCACCCCTGCAGTCTCACCCCAGGGGAGGAGTAAGCCTAGGGAGCCCTGACAGTTGCAGTGATGCAGCCGGTAACCTGGACCTGTCTCTGTGGGGTGGGGTGGGGTTGTCTCATCGGCCTCGGTTTAGAGGGTAAGCCAGGGCATCAGTTACAGTGGGGGGGCGGGGTCCAGGAGGTAGGGCTGATAATATGGGACAGGCGGTGCCAAAAAAAAAAAAAAAATATTAGTCTACTATGTTGAAAAAGTACTGGCTAAGAATTTGTCAAAGCAGCATTATTTGTTAGCAGAAAAAAATTTATTCTTATATAGTTTTTTAGTAATAACGTACTTCAGGCAAAAACAGCACTATATCCAATTTTCTTTCATTTTATTTCATTCCTCAAATAAGATATGTGGTCTTAAAATGTGTAAGTGCTCCTGTTGTTTAGCTGGTGGCCTATGAATAAATTACCTCAAGGACCCTTTCCTCCATTGATTGGTCCAACGTGACACCTCCTATCGAATAATGCATTTTGGGGTTGTTTTTGCTAATACGCATAACCTTCCATTTTACTTCACATTGAATTTGAGCTGCCAGGCCTTGGACCATTTTTCAAGCCTCTGTATGTCCCATCTTATTGTCACTATCGCTTCCTCCATGTTTACTACGACACATATTTTTGTGTTGTTTGCTAATAAATGAATCTTTCTCTGTACGCCCAATTCTATGTTACAGATAACATATTTAAGAGCACATTGAAAAGCACCGGTTTCAGAATCAAACCATGTGGCACCCTGCTCATTACCTTCTTGCCCCGAGTGGTCCCATTTACCACTACCCTCTGTTTCTTCTCTCAGCCAGTTACTTATGCAATTGGATAACCTCTCCCCATTCCCAGGTCCCTCCTTTACAAGCTTCCTGTGTGACACTGAGTCAAAGGCCTTAATGAAGTCCAAGTGAGGACATCCATAGTCTGGACCTTGTCCTCGGCCTGCAACACTGAGTTGAAAAAAACAGTGAGGGTTGTCTGGCATTAACATTCCATAGCACAGCTGTGTTGCCTCTTGTCACATATGCCATTAGCTAGAAGGGGTTCCTCTGTGTGCTCTGTGATGATAGAGATCGAGCAACTTCCCTGCAATAGAGGCCAGATTAACTGGCCTGTAGTTTCCCAGGTTCCTGTAGTTTCCACCCTTATAAAGATGTATTACATCTGCAGCTCTGCAGTCTACTGGGACCACTCCTGTTGCCAGAGTGCAATAACACAGTTCTGCCAGAGGCTCTGACATTGCCACTCCCCTCCCATTTTCCTCACAACCCTTGGTGGAGCTCATTTGGCCCCAGTGCCATGTATACCATAAACCCCCTCATTCCTTCGAGTGCCCTTGCCTCTAAATTAAGCCCCATTTCCAGGTTCTGCCTACTTCTCTCTCTCTCCTCTCTCTCTCTCTCTCTCTCTGTCTCTCTCCATCTCTCTCTCTGCTTGGTTTTACATTTTAAAAAGGGTCATCTTGCTAACTGTGACTACTGAGTTGAAGTATACATTCAGCAAGTTAACTTCCCTTTATCTTTGACTACCTACTTCCCTTTTTTCTGTAGCCTTTCTATGCCCTCTTTAAAATTCTTAATTTCCCTAATGTACAAAAGAAGGCCTTGGCATTCTCTTTTATTACCGCCATTATCCTGAGCTGTGCTGCTGCTTTGGTCTTCTTCACCACTTCTCATATTGCTCTCAACTACAGTAGTTCTGGTAAATTTTCCTGTTCTCGTACTTTTTTAAGCCTGCCCTTTTATCCCGTATAACCTTGTTGTTCAAGAGTACAGCACTGGCGTGGTAGCATCACTAGGTTGAGCCCTGGCATTCTGTACTTGGAGTCAGTCCTGAAAAGTGTCCACCAATGCATTGCTCTATGAACTGCTTGAGTCTGGTATAACCCAGTCCATGGGGGAGGACACGTAAGTGAGGTGTGCTGTAGTAGCATCAAGGCTACCTAGGAGAGGAAACAAGGGCAGACTAGATGGGCCAATGGGGTCCTTTTCTGCTGACAAACTTCTACGATTCTATGATGTTAAGTAAGTTAACAGTGAAGCCTGCCAGGATGCAATGCAATACTGCAGAATTCTGTAACAGAGTTTCTGCAGGAACCAAAGCAATTTCATTGTCAGTTAATCCCTTTTGTCATGCAGGCATCTGTAACAGTGTGGGACATCCTGGTGGGCTTCACTGCCATTTTGGTAACAAGCTCCCTGCAGATCTGCAGTGACAATGAGTATTTGCTCCTGTACAGGGTATATTCACTGTCTCTACAGTCTTCCAAATCGCCACTTCCAAAAATGTGTGTCCCATCTCAGTCTGGTTTGAGGACCTGTAGACAACCCCCACCACCACCAGTTGTATCCACAATGAGTTTAGCCCCTTGCTGCCAATGTGTTTCTATCCATTACCAGTATGTAATCCATCATGTACAATACATGCCTTCCCCTCACCATTTCTCTGTCTCAGAGAACATAGACTAGGATTGGGATATCCTGATATAGTTGGGCCCCCACCTTGTTCCTGAGGCCTGTGGCATTTAAGCTGATCACCCTTTGCACTTTGATTCCTCGGTCCCTGCCCTGAAAACTCCACATCACTGCCACTCTTTTTTTATCACCTTCCACCCCTTTTTATGCTTACTACTATTATTTCTGCTTTGCCTCTCCACCCCATCAAGGAAGTGCTAGCTTCTTAATAGTAATGTAATACTGTACAAGGACTGCTTCAGGGGAACTCAAACTAGGAAGTTGCTTGATAAGGTGATTTATAGGGGGGACATTCATATTGGGCCCTATTCACAAACGGTGTGGATGGGTTATGCACCATATAAACCCAGCACATAGCCCACCCACACCTGGCTATGCACACTACACCCCCTGCTCTCCATTCAGGATCCTGGCATGCCCTCCACACATGCCTGGCACACCGGCCGAACATGCAACTCCGCGTGGGGATGGACTGGGGACAGGTGAGCGGGGTGTGTTAGCACTCTTCGACATGCACAATGGTGTGAGTGTCTTGTGCAGGGGGGTCATTGGCTATGCCTTCTAGAGGCAGCTGTAACTGTTATGTACCCCCCCAAATGCTGCCACTGTTTGTGGTTGGGATGGCGGGGGTTGACAGAGCCCTCACTGTGGATGACCCTGGCTGTGGGGCACATATGGGAGGGTGGTGGAATGGCAGATGGGGTCCCCTGCACCTCAGACCACTGTCTATCTATATGTCCATTGGAAACATGGTGACTGATGGGTGCAAGGGATCCACTACAGGTCCCGGTCTGGGCAACTGATTGGCTGCGTGGCCGGCTCCTCGGCCCCACACTGGACTGCCCCCACATAGTTGTGCACTTGGGGGGCAGGACCCAATAACAGAGCCAGGCAGGACCCAATGTTCATGAATGCAGTCCCCACGTGGATCTCTGGTGGGTGCGGAGCTGCACAGAGAGGGATATGTGCGATTTGCGCATATGCCCCCACCATTCATGAATAGGGCCCAATGATTTTAGAACTTTTTTTTCTAAGAACTGGTGCCCCACCTACAAAAATGTAGTAGTAGTAGTACTTTGTTAGTATTATATTTGTATAACCCCTTTTCCCTGAGGCTCAGGTTGCTTTACATCACAAATAAAAACAGATCAGCATTTGTACTGCTGTTTGATGTTAATGTGACCCTAGCCATCTCTAAACATTTATGCTACTATAGAATTTATGTTTGATCTAAACCATATCAGAATGGGTAAAATATGTAAGCAATAATACCCAACAGGGTGGGCTTTATTGGGAAATACCAGACTGCCCAGGGGCGTAATGAGGCCCGATGCTGCAGGCGGAGGGCCTTATAGCCCCTGGAAGGTCTATATTTCCCAATAAAGCTCACCCTAGAGGGTATTATTGCACTTAGAAAATGGGCAAGTGTATTTTTTTATGTTTAAAAAAATATAATTTATGTTTACAAGTTAAAACTTATTTTTTTGTAGTAAAATAGTTCTACCTACATTAGAGCTAGTCGTCATGGTCGCCCTGCCTTACAGGTAGAAATAGTCAGAGTTGCTTTGATTGTTTAACAAAGTTTACTGCCCCCAACACACACACACACACACACATAGATTTAGACTTACAGACTGTGTACTGGGTGGCAGATTCTTGTTGGGAGTTAAATCCAAGTGAGTGGTAGCATGGGGGCCACTTGCTAACAATCACAGCAGACTGCCATTAGGAGAAGGGTGCATGAAAGAGCCACCATTTAAACTGAGTGGTGTGTGGTTGAAGGAAATGACAAAGTGTATCTGTCCCAAAGCGCAAAATAAAAAAGGGAGGTTTATTTTTTCTTTCATTTGAAATGCAAGCACCGATTGCTTTGTTTTTCTTTGGGCTCTCGCTAGCATTAGGAGGAGTGTGAGAGTGCGGACAGTACAGTGGTGCCATTGTAAATGAACATGGCTATGAGAAAATAGTTTCTTCCTCTTCCCCGACTGCAAAATAACTGCAGTGTGTTCTTTTTCTCTTTTTTAGCAGGCAGCTGCCACTGAAATAAGGGGTGCTGGGGTAGGACTAGTAGCTCTCAGTAAGCCTGACAGTAAGAATGACTGTAACTTGTCCCACTGACATATATATTCTACGTAATCTTTTTGTCTATGTAACCTACTCTCTGTATGTACAACCACGTGTAATGTTCTCTCCGGGTCACCCCTGAAAAAGGGACCTTGGGGGCTCAGAGGGCCTACCCGGTTATCAAAATTTAACAAATAAAATAAATAAATAAGCTAGATAAAAACATGGCAGCCATTTCAAATTTTATTGGGTGCTTTCTGACTATTAGAAAGCAAACTGGGCACCACTGTAGAATTGTACATGGTTTAGTGGCACTTGGACTGGCACTTATTTTCTACTTGGCATCTACTGAAAAATAGATGCCCAGGTTCGAGGTACTTTTAGCCAGTCAGGGCACATAATATATTCTTGCCATTTTCTAATGTATTTTAATCTATTGTACTGCAACATATTTTAGCTTAAAGCAGCATAGATGTCTCTAAAATTGAATTACTTGTCTTTGAAAAGAGAAACTCATTAACTCAGGCTCTACAGCTTCCAGCCCCATCCATGATTTTGAAAGAGATTTTGTAAATACCAGTAGTTGTAATCTTGGCTTAATTCTCACCCTTAACAGACATTTTGAGCAGTCTTGTTTTCCAAGATTTCATGTATGCATGTATGTAATAAAGCCATATTTTGTCACCATCTAGATATTCAATCAGCTGAAACATTTGTACCTTCCTTTACAACTTCTTGCCCATTAGAATTATCTTTTATATGCCCTTCCTAAACTTCAGCTTGCTAAGCTTGAACATACCTAGGATGCTTCCATCCACCTTTTCACCTACTCTAGAAAGTGTACGTACGTATGTATGTATGTATGTATGTATGTATTTATTTATTTATTCTTTGGGGGAGTGCACACTCTGATATTTAACGAACAAGGAAAACAATGTGTAGCCATTTGCACGTGCTTGCACCTGTGCTCCCCCACCCCAATGATATCCATGGATAGGGCTTGCAGACAGAGGGCACTATCTGAATGAATATCAGTTCATGCCAGTGCAGCACTAAGTGAATTTGCACTGCCCCAACATGGACCAGCACTGCATATGGCCTGCAAGGGATAGTGCTGCCCAAAAAAGGATAGTACCAAGTTGTGGGCAATATTCGGCCTGAGCATTCAAATGAGCCCATCGGGCATGTAAGGTGCTAAGGGGCTATTTGTATGGGATCATTTGCATGAGGCATAGCAGCCCCTTAGTGCCCCTGTTTCTGTGAAGAGACATTCCTGGTGTTCAGTGGTTCCCCTGAACAGTCTGATGCTCCCCACCCAACCCACCTAATCATATCCCACTTCCACACTCTCCCCTTAACCCCATGTCCAGTGCTCACACTGGAGTACAGCGACTGGCACAGCCATCCTCTCACCTCCTCAGCCTTCCACTGTATAAGCTATCAATGAGTGAACATACTGCAGAAATAGTGAGAGGAGGGCTGTACTGGTTGCTTTACTCTGCTGTGAGTATGAACACCAGGGTGACAGGGTGCAGAGACACGGGGATGTGAATGGGCATGTTGGGAGGGGATAGCATGAGACTGTTCAGTGGGGGAACCCCTAGACCACCAGGGAGTTCTCTAAAAAAATATATACTAGGTGACCAGGGGGTGTGGGGAACCACTGGACAACAGGAATGTCATTGAACTGAATATACTGGGGGATTGGCGGTCAGGGTGAGTCACTGTATATATTCTCATGTATTGGGAGATGGGGGGCTGCTCGGCATAAGGGCAGGAGACTGCAGTGCAGATGCCCTGCCTTTGGGGGGGGGCTTAGCACCCAGATAAGAGGTGGTTTTCAGCAGCAGTAAACAGTGCTGCTTGGGGGGGGGGGCTGATTACCACCATTGCAAACTTTTGGAATTGCCTCTGCACCAACATGCATGAGGGAACCCCCCTCATTTGCATAGGTATGGCAGTATGTTAGCCCCATGTTGCTTCCAGGTTTGGGAGCATTCTGGGGGCCTCCGAATATGATCCCACCTGAAGCACTGGTGCAAAGCTGGCTTAGCACCAGTGCAAACCACATTTGCTCTGGTGCTAATTTTTGAATATCAGGGCCAGTATGTCCAGCTGTATCTGATCTTGCATCAGTAAAGGCTCTTTAAAAATCAAACCCACTGTGCTGATTGCATTAACACTGTTCTGAAAAACATACATTCTGTTGACCACAGAATTTCAAATTCTAATTGTACTTAAATTTTTTAAAATATTTCATAGACATGCACTGTACCTCCTTGTTGATCTCAATCATCCTTAATATCCCTCTTGCTTTCTTTGCCCTTCTGAAACTCACCCAGACAATCCATTGGTGGAAGTTCATTCTTCTCTGCTGCACTTTCATATGGAATAGCTTTCCTAGTTTTTGTCACTTATTTGATTGTCATCAACTTTTCAAATTTCAGCTAAAAACCTATATACTGTATTCCCATTTCCGTTCATGCCTTAAACATTTTTTAATTTATTTTTATTTATATCATAATTATTATATTTCTGATATTATATTAGCAACCCTGTACTTTATTAACACATGTGTTGTAGTTTGTAATGCATCTCTATGAAAATTATTATCTAAAAATAAATTGTACTGAAATATGCCATATACAAATGAATCATATTATATGGTACAGTGCTTATTAACCCTGTGCATGCATATACAGTGTATGAAATGCAGATATTATTATTATTTTTTTTTTATTTATTTAGGGATTCAGATCATACCTTTGAGCTCAGAACTCTTTTACAAAGGTTCCATGTCAAACAGTGACAATGACAGCAATAACAAACAGTTTACATATAATATTCGAATAGTAGGTAGCTAGTATACAGTAAGGATACAATGGCATTCATAGTACCAATGGTGATAGTACAACATCAAGAGAATTCAACTAGGGTAAAGGACAGTGTTTATATGTAGCGAAGGAGATAAACAGGTGTGACACCTAGTGTGAGAGTCCAAGGAGGAGTCAAGGTGAGGGGGAGGGAGACAGGGGGGGAGTGGGCAGCCAGAAGAAGTGGCTTTGTCTAGGAGGTTGGGGAGGTAGTGGTAGTATGTTGGTTTTAAGGTTGATCCAGTGGGAGAAAAGGCACGGGGGGGAGAGGAAGACAGAGGGATAGGGCAATAGGGAAGAGTGAGTGTAAAAGGAAGGGGAAGGAGAGTGTGGGTGAGTGGGCATTATGGGTGTTAGAGTCCTAGTGACAGTCACAAACTGTCCTAGTAAGAAGGTATGCAAAGCACGCAACCCTATACCATCGTCTCATTCATATACTTGTAGTGTATGGTCTGGCTATTAACATTTGCATAAACCTAGTAAAGGAACTCTTCAAAGAGTATGTTTACATTTTGTTAAACTCTCAAGGTGATGTTCATCATGGTGAACGCTAGTGCTTCACAAATAAGCACAAGCGGATTTTGCAGATGTTTGGTGAAATTTTATAAAAATGCATGAAGTATTATGGAATTCAAAAGAACTTCACAAATTTGTATCTTTGATCATATTGCCATAAGCTGAGATGGAGACCTGAGCACTGGCATATGCACAAGTCATTTTGTGTCGTAACAGCATACCATATGTTATGATACTTACAATAGATGAGCAGTTTCTAACTTGTGAGTCTCAGTGGGACTCAAAATCTGATATTCATTTTTATGTTAAATGTTACAAAAAAACAATCTGGCTGCTGCTAACTTGGCTACCTCTGGAGCTAGCTAGATACCTGTAAAGGAGCTGCATAGAAACAGAAATTAGATGGCAGATAAGGACTGCTTGGCTCACCCAGTATGCCCATTTTCCCTGCCTATTCTATTTACCACACATCCTACTTGATCTCCAGCTCTCCAGCTCTCCCCACCCCCTTGCTTCCCAACTACCGTAAGATTTCCTTGTGCTTATCCAATGCATGCTTGAAGCCCGCCATGGTTTTTGACCCCATCATCTTCGCTTCTTCCAGTGAAGTAAGCAATAAGACATGAGAGGGCATTAGTTGTGCTGGTTTTACTGCACACCCAGGGGCACAGTAAAGCACTAGGCTGCAGACCAAGTGTCTTCAGCCCCTGGAAGTATAGGAGGGGATTTTTCATGGTCATGAAACACCAGGAATAGAAACTCTGAATACTATTTGATTTTTTTTTAATTTGTTTATGTGCATTTAATTTAATGGATTTTTATTTTTAGGGCCTAGTTAAATGTTTTTATGTAAGCGTGAAGGGGCATCCATGTGTGTGATGGAAATAAGGAATAAGTGAAATGGCTTATGGTTTCTGTATGAGAGTTACCCAAATTCTACATCCCACTGCCTGAACTTGTTGAAACCTATGCAGTTTTGGAGAATTAATATATAGATCTCAAAACTCATTTAGCCTATCAGGAAGCAGGACATTTTCAACCCATTTTATAAGAAGTGCTTCCTCACATTTCTTCTAAATGTTATCCCTTCCAGCTTCATTTAACATCCCCTTGTTTTTGTGCATCTTTTCCTCTGAAAAAACTATTTTCCTTACCTTATTTAACCCAGTGAGGTATTTATAGGGCTCTATCATGCCAAAGCCTCTCTTTTTTCTTCCAGGGTGTACATATTCAGGTCCTTCAGTGTTTCCTTATAGGGATTCTGATGCAGCCCCTGCAATATTATAGTTGCCCTCCTCTGGACACCCTCAACCCTGTCTATGTTCAAGACAAAGTACTGGATGGCTGTGGTGAAACTCAACACTATAGACAAGGAATGGGATCTAGGAGTTATCATTAGTAATTCCCTCAAACAAATGAACCAGTGCGACAAGGCCTATAGCAAGGTCAATAGGATGTTGGGATGTATCAGGAGTGGTACTGATAGCAGAAGAAAAGAGGTAATTCTTCTCCTATACAGATCACTGGTGAGGCCTCATCTGGAGTACTGTATCCAGTTCTGGAGCCATCACCTCAAAAAGGACAGGGGTAGGTTGGAAGCAGTGCAACGCAGAGTAACAAAAATGATCCAGACCCTGCAGGTAAAATCCTATGAGGAGCACCTGTGGTGATAAGGCCAAGGAGGAAAATAGGAATAGGGCGGGGAGAGTTAGTCCCCTGGAAGACCAATAGATTCCAGGGAAGGATCCAGGGATTATAGTGCATATGAGCAGACTGGATGGAGCTCTGATCTTTATCTGCCATCATGGTCTATGTTTCTATGCTTCTATGCCTTTCCTGATATGCGGTATCCAGAACTGGACACAATGCTCCAGGTGGGATCTCACCAGCAGTCTATACAGTGGTGGCAACACTACCTCCCTCTTTCTGCTGATGATACTCCTCCCTTTGCACCCCAGCATCTCACTGACCCACCCACTGCCTTGTCACACTGCCTTACCAACTTGAAAGGTCATCAGTCATCTGATATGTCAGTGTCAGTGGCTCAGTAGGTAGGACACTCACCTCTGAGGCTGGGAGATCAGAGGGCTGTGGGTTCAGTTCCCACATCTGGCACTTGGGTTAATATCCCAGTACTGACACTGTAGTGCAGCATGAGAGGGGTGCTGCACTTCTGAGGTGCCGTCTTTCAGATGAGATGTTAAACCAAGGTCCCATCTGTCTGGATTGGTGGTAGTTCAGGTGGATGTTAAAGATCCCATGGCACTTATCAAAAAGAGTAGAGGCAACTTTATTAAATATTCACATATAAATCAAAACTCAAACAAATAACAACAAATCAATACACTCTCATAATGCAGCAGATAAACTTAACAAATAAAAACAAAAATAAGCATAAACTCATACATTCTAAAATTTTCACAAGAAACTAAAGTAATCTCTAAACAGTCCTATGTATACAGCATATTAAAATTTTTCTCCCCCTTTTTTTTCACTTATATTTAATAAAATGAAGAAATCCCCTCCACCAAGATTTGACTTTACCTGCATCATACATTTGACATTCTTCCATATAAACTTTATTCAAAACATTAATGACATAGATTCTGAAGTCCTCAAATGATGGTAGCTTCTGGTATAATACCCATTGAACTCTGGTTTGCCATAAGCAAAACCGCAAACTGGCCAAAAAAATTCTTAACGTATTTTTTTCAAAACCACTCAAAAAGTGTGGAAAAATCCCAAGCACCAGGAGATTATAATCCATTTGTGCTAACCATGAGAGATCCCATACCCGGGCTAAAAAACACCATAATTTAGAAGAAAATGAACAATCCAGAAAGAAATGCTCCATCGTCTCCTCTATATTAACACAATCTGGATAAGGACAACTTCTTTCTTCAATTGCCTTATGTTTCATACGTACCTCTTACATTTTGTTTCCCATACATAATTAACATAAATTTTCCCACATATAAGGAAGTCTATTACTATTTAGCTGCTCCAACACATGACTTGTATTATTACTGGGCAATTTTAAAATTTGGTTCTGTATGAAAAATTGCACCATGATTTCTTTGTATAGCCCCTTTGATGTACATCTTAAAATCAGGTCTTTTGAGATTTTCCATTTAAAATTTCTGCGCCACTGGTTTAAAATACTCCGAGATTGCGAAGCCTTGCAGACCATTTGAGACCAAGGTCATACATACCCAGGTATGCTTGCAACAGATTTCAAAATACTAAACTATCTAATTCTGTGGAACATGCTAAACTTTTCTTTAAAGAAAAGGAGAAAAAGAGAAAACAAAACTACAGGGTCCACCATCCCTAATCCACCATGTTTTCTGTCAAGATATGTACATCCCCTCTTTACCGGATTCAATCTGCTTCCCCATAGCATCTGGAAACAGATGCTATATAATTTTGTTTCTAGCTGTACTGGTAATGGAAAAAGCACTGCTATATACTGCAGTCTAGGTAAAATAAATTGCTTTATTATCTGAATCCTTTTTATCTTAGAAAATTTAAACCTTTTCCAGATCACCACTTTCCGTAAAATTGCATCTAAAACACCTGACCAAACCTCCAATGGGCAATTCGTATTCGTAAATTCTACCCCTAAAATTTTCAAGGGTTTTAAAGAAAATTCAACCGATTCAAATGAAAACAATTCTCTTTGATAATTACCTAACAACAATCCTTTTGATTTATTAGTATTCAATTTAGCATTAGCTACGCTGCATAAGCCTTAAACACTGTATAAAACCCAGAAAAATCCATATAATTAGAGAAAATAAACAAATATCATCAGCAAATGTTTGTATAAGACAGGTGTTAAGCACCTGGCACCTTTATTCCTGACCATAAGGGTGAAATGCAGAAGCCCTTATTAAAGGTTCTAAAGAAAAGTTATACAAAGCGGGCTTAAAGGACATCCCTGCGCACTCCACATTTCATAACAAACCTTCTCCTAAACTACCTTTCAAAATGGGATAGACTTTCGCATTATGATATAATCTCTTAATGAGCTGTATGATACTCTGCGGAATACAAAACCACTCCAGAGATGAAAATAAAAACCCATGATCAACCCTATCAAATGCCTTCTCAAGATCCACTGAAACAATTACCCCCGACTGACCCTCTTGCCTGACCTGCTCGATTATATCTCGAATTAAACCCAATATAGAATGTATTCGTCTATTTGGAATCCCACTGTGTTGAATCGGTAGAAACAACCCCTCAACGACTCCTTTAAGTCTGTTATTAATTATAGTAGTCAAAATTTTATAGTCTGAATTCAAAAGTGTTAACGGCCTCCAGTTTCTAAAATAACCCCTATCTCCAGATTTAAAGATATATGTCTGACGCCCCTCTGTAAATGAATTTAACAACACCCCTGTTGAGAGAAAGAAATTAAATACTAACCAAAGACATTTGACTAATTCAGATGAAAAGGCTTTATAAAAACCATTTGATAACCCATCTAAACCCGGTGACACATTATTTTTTAGAGATTTTATAACTTCCAAAATTTCAGATTTTGAAAAAGGACGTCCTAATTCCTTCAGACCATCATTGTCCCTGTTTTCTTTTAAACAAGACCCTAAAAACTGGTTAATCAGAAGTGACGATGGAGCAACCTTTGGTTCAAGATCCCTAAAATGCTCTTTAATAATTTCTCCCAATGCTGTGATAGAAAAAACCTTAGCATCACCTTGGAATAGAAATTCTAATGTTTCCTTCTCCTTAATTGATTTACATAACTCGAAAGGGTCTCCAAACACCGATTTTTTAAAATGATTCTGAATTAATGCTTGCATTGATTTTGCTCTGTCATACTGTCTCTTCTTCATGAGATTTTTAATGTCAGCTATCTGTTCTGAAAAGTCACCTCTAGAAGAATTTGCACATGACAAAATATATTGGAGCTGTTTTCTAAGTTTAAGATATTCAAAAAACTCTTCGTTCCTCTTCTCAACCCCATATTTTTTAAACCACCCAATGCAATCATTTTTAGTTTCCTGCCACCAAACCCCCAGATCATGATACAAAAAAGCCACTGACAATCTGGCATTCAAGATACAACGAATGGAATTAGAGACTATCTGTTCTTGAAGTATTGACGCATTCAATTTCCATACAGTTTTATGACTAAAAAAATCCTGTTTTGCCCCAACCTTAATAAGTATCACAGCGTGGTCTGAAAATTCCATAGGAATAATCTGTGGGCTATGGAAAGAAATTCTTTAGATAGAAACAAATAATCAATCATAAAACTTTTCCCTTTTGTAAAAAAAGTGCCAAACGAACCTCCCTCCTTACTATCCATGCAACTTACCAGATCAGCTGTTTTTACAATATTATTCAGACATATCGAATCACAATAGATCTTCTTGCCTTGCTCTAATCTATCTTTACCTCTGTTCCCTTTTATAGTACAATTAAAATCCTCCCAAAAATTGGAATAGTAGTTATCAAAAAGGGTCGTATGTCTGAAAAACATGCTACCCTTCCAGCCTTCGATTGTGGGCTATAGATATTAATTAATCTAATCCGTTTAGAAAACCAACATCCGTCTAGAATTAATACCCTCCCTGGACAGACTTCTATCAATTTATATAACTTAAAGTTAAAGGAGTTAAAAATTCCTATCCCATCAGCCCTGTCTGCAAAAGGACCAAAATGAGGGTCCCCAGGCCAATCCTTAGTGAATGCACTAGCTTGATTATTAGCAAACATCCACGTCTCCTGCAAAAACAAATAGAAACATGCAAATCAACTATCACCTGAAATACTGCCGCCTTTTCAGAGATTTTAACAAACTATGGGTATTTAAGGAAGCCCAAGTAATATCCATCATAGTTTACCAAGCAGAACAAACAACCGAACTATTCTCATTTCTTTCTCCTCTTCTTTTTTTCCTTTGTAATCATCCTTCTGTAATCTCCTCCTCTTGGACTGATATTTGGAATCAGTATCCCCATATCCATCTCCGAATCTCCCAGGACAGTTCCTCAAAAGGATTTTGGATTCAATACTTTCTACTTCTCATGACACCAGAGTTTTCATGAGTCTACTAGACCTCCATAATGATGGGGAGCTACTGGAGGTTGAAGTACACCTCACCCATCCTCTTCCCTTCAATGCATCTGAATAACAGACCAGCTGGAGAAGATTCAATCCTCCGTCTCCGCATCCTGCTGCTGAACCACTTTGTCTATCTTAACTTCCTCTTTCTTATTACCTCTATTCTGGTAAATTAATACCTCTTTAACCCCAGTGGAAACCTCATGCTGAGACACCCCTGCATCTTGAGCTTGTTGAATCAGGAGATCAGAAACTCCACAAGCTTGCTTATTCTGGGCCACCCGGGACAATCTTTAAAAGCATGATTTAGTTCTTCACACAGTCACATTTTAAGGCGTTTGAACAAAATAAAGTGACATGACCACTTCACCACATTATCACATTTTGGCTGGTCACAAACATTAGATAAATGTGTTTGGATCCACATTTATAGCAGGCCCTAGGCTGCCCGCTGTAAAAGCAGACCCCCCTATCTCTTCCTAACATAAATGAATTAGGAATATGTTCCACCCCTGACGCTGTTTGCCTTAATTTCACCTTAAACTTCCACCCTCCTGTCCAGAATAATTCTGAATCCAAGATGGGATCTGGTTCACTTAATACTTCACACTTTTGTGCTAGCCAAAATTTAATATCTTCTACCTGAACCCCTCATTCCTAAACATCACTGTCACAAACTTTATCAAAGGTTTAGACAGAGGAATAACAAAAAGGTGTCCATAAAGGAAAACTTTACTTGGTTGTACCTTTCCCAGAAAAGATCTAGTAAAGCAGGTGACGAAGCTGATATCAAAATTGTCCTCTCCGAAATATTGATAAAGCAAATACATCCCTGGGAGAACATCTGAGAGTCTTTAATTAATGTTCTACCAACATAATATCTGTTGGGTCTATCCTGCAAACCCCTTTATACGGATTCTTACGCATTTCTCCTTGGTGCTCCCTCTCTCTTACATTGTGAAAATAAGCTAGATAAAAGGGTTTGTCAGGTTTCCTCCACTACCTTCTGTATGCTCAATATTATACATCAACATTCTTATCCTGACATGCAGGCACATCATCAGTCTTATTCCCCACTACAAAGAACTGATCTGCCTTGCTATCTTTTTAACAACAGCAATTTCAGAGGCAGGAATTTTGTCTCCTCCCACCCCTGGCTTCTCATGCAGGTGAGGCAGTCTGCAATCCCCAAACGTCTTCCCAGGAAGAATCAGGTGTCCACACTCCATGTTCTTTCTGCTTCCAGCCTACTGCAGATAAAGCAGCTTGGGGTGACCAGGAGTTATCATGTTCCCCATTGACACTAAACTGTCAGGCACCCCTTTTTTCCACACACAAGTCCTGGTTTGAAAAGCCTTAAAGGTTTTATTATGATTTTAAAGTTAAAGTCAGTCACTCCTCTTGTTGTCCATGACTAGTTTGATAAGTCACAGATGCACACTTAGAAGCAGCCTTCTCCTTAGGTTTAAAGACAAATCCTGAGTCTTTAGATATGGGGATTGTAGGAAAAATAGTAGGCATAGTTTTGAGTACTTACAGTGCGAGGGTATGAAGACGCTCATTACCCTCACTCCTGCATCCTGCTGGTTCTTAGTAGTAGCCTGTCCCATCTCCACCTCAGACACCATTCTCAGTTCCCGACCTCAGGATCCACTTCCCTCCGCTCTGCAGCAAGAATTCTTCTGGCAGATCCGCTAACGTTAGGTGCTACTAAACTTGCCCTCCATCACTTCCGTGTTGCCAGCTTCTCTACGGTTTTAAAGAAACATGTCATCATCGCTGCTCCGACCAGTGGAGTCCTCCACAAATACTGCCGAGCGGAACCCCTCTCTAGGGAATTAGATCCGCCTCTGCTCTCTTCACAAAACAAGGCTCAAATCCCTGAAAGAAGCACTCCGTTTTGCAGAGAAAGTGCATACATTCTCCTCCGACTGCTCTCGTTCACCAGCGCTCTCTCCACGTCTGGACTAGACTGAGCCATGATTCACTCGAAGTCGCCCTCCCTGTCCATACTCCCCTCTGGCCACTGAAACAGCAGCACAGTAGGGGAATTTCCCTGGTGTACTGGCCAAATTTCCCTCATTCACTAAAAATACCACTAACAGCTCAATCTGGTTCAAGATCAGTTGGCATTCATCTGTATCCCCCTCCCCCGGGTCGTGCCTGAAAATAGGCAGGATTTGTCTAGTGCACTTACCCGGTCAACAAAAACTAAATAAATTACATTCAGCTCCCATTCCTGTTTGGTGACGTTCAATACCTCTTCTCATGTTTTGTACTCTGCCTCTGGGTTTCTGTGTCCTACAGTAGGAGCATGATTTAGCTTTATTTTCACATTGAAACTCAGCTGCCATGCCCTTGAACAATCCTTGAGTTTTTTTCTGCACATTATTTTCCATTTCCTCCAGGGAGTGTACCCTATTGCAGATTTTAGTGTCATCTGCAAAAGGGCATACCTTCCCTTCCAGTTCATCTGCAGTGTTGCTTACAAAGACACTATAGAGGACTTGTCCCACTACTGAGGCTTGAGGCACCTTGCTGGTCACCCTTCCATCCCCAGAGTGAACCCCATTAATCTCAAGCCTCTGGCACCACTCCATTAACCAATCTCTTACTCAAGTTCACTATCTTAAGACCCAGTCTATATCCACCCATTTTCCTTATGAGTCTCCTGTGTGATACAGTGTTGAATGCCTTTCTGAAATCTAAGTTCAGTAGGCCACATGCACCACCCCACCTTGATCTTGTTCCCTGATCACCCAGTCAAATAAATCGATCATATTTGTCTGACATGATCTCCCTCCGATAATCTGTGCTGTCTCAGGTCCTGTAACTCATTGGATTCAAGATGATCCAAACTCTTTTTCTTTTGCAGTGACTCCATTAACTTCTCCAACACTCATGACACATGACTTGACTAACCAGCCAATAGTTGCCAACCTCCTCCCTTCTACTGCTTTTATGAAGCAAGATTATATCTACCCTCCTCCAGTCCTCCAGAACCACTCCTGTTTTCAGTGAATTGTTGAATGGAGCTGTTAGAGTTATAGCCAGTACCTCCCTGTGCTCCCTCAATACCCTTGAGTGTACCCCATCTTGTACCATAGCTTTTTCCACAAAACACTTATAACCAGTGACTCTGATGAGTTGAGTTGAACTGTTTGAAGTCCAGCAGTTCCTCCCTGGGTTACTGTTTTGTCCCTTCCTTTTTCAGTTCACACATGTGCGTCAAACTTCTTGCGATGAGTGACTTTTGAGGGGTGTAACACTGTCTGTCCAATACAGAGTGTTCTGCAAGGGGCTCGACAGTATCACACCAATCATCAGCCAGGTTGATTGTGAAGTTATTTTGCTTGAAGTGGTCTGCACTCGAAAAGAAAAAGCTGCACCAATCAAGTGGTGCCTTTTTCCTTTCATCTGCATATCACTGCCCAGCAAACAGCTGTTTGCATCCCGATCAGCCTGGCTGACATCTCCACCCCTCCCTTGCAACCCCACCAGTCCCTTCCCTCTCCAGTCCCTTGCACCCCTGGCTGACACCTTAAGCCTTGTAGGGCATAAATAAATTTCCAATAGTACCGGCAGAGTGGTGATTCTGGAAGGTGGGAGGAGGCACTTTTCTCCCCTGCTGCCTCCACTTTCTGCTGACTCCTTTTGCTCATCTTGTCCCACCCGTGCAGAGTAGGCCACAGCCTAAGCTCCATAGAGGCTGGGAATTTACAGTGCTGGAAGGCACTTTCATTTAAGCGTGCTTGTGCTAGTGGATCCCCCTGCCAACATTGGGTGCTCAGTCCCCATATCAGCATGTATCCCCCTCATTAATGTGGCACACTAGGAGCCCTCCCCAGTGTGCCAAAAAACCACCTCTTTGATGTTTCCAACAGTGGGATGCCCACTCCTGGTGTAGGATGCACTGCCCCTCACTCCCCATGTTCTCAGCTAACCTCGGGGTGCCCAGTCCCTGGGTTGGCGTTGGCCCCCCCAGTACTCTGGCACACTGGGAGCCCATCACAGTGTGCCAAAATCTGTTTTATTAATATTTCACATGTAAAAAAGAAAACAGTCCCATGAGGTCTTTTTTTTTTAAACCTGAAAAAAAAAGAAAATGGTCCCTCATCATTCACACCTCCCCAACCCACACCCTCCTCTGTTCACCCCACCTCCGCACCCCCGGCCATACTTACCTCTGGAGGTTGGGAGCAGTGATCTTCTGTGGAATGGGAACATGTCTGCACTCTTCAAAGACCAATCGGGAACTGAAGAAGTGACAATAAGCCCTATAATGACAGTCAGTTTGGGGGGGGCAACTTAGGTTGATATCTTAGCCAAGTTTTGGGATTCTGGTCCCAGATTTTCAACATGAGGTTCCTGGGGCCCCACCTCATGAACACTGTCACTGTCATTTTGTTTCTTGGTCCCAAAAGGTGATTTTGCGGTCATTGCGCAATCACCATTCAGGACCAGTTAATGAAACAATAATGTCACTGTTTATGAGGTGGGATCTCAGAAAGCCCTTGTTGCAAAGTTGGTGAAAAACTCCAAAAATGACTTTATTATGAGTGTCTGTTATGCAGTTTCTACACATGCTCATAAATTCATCAATTTTTAATATTTTCACTCCAGATTTCCAACATTGCCATTTTCTTCTACACCCCTTTATGAACAGTAAAGCTGTCATTTTTTTTGCATCCTTCCTGAAATGTGTTTTTGCACCTGTGGTGCAGAATGGCACAGTCACTGTGCAAAATGAACTTTTGGGGCAGATTAAAGAAACCCCAGTGCCACTGTTCAATAGGGGAGGTCTCAAAAAGGCCATGTTGAAAATATGGTGAAAACATTCCAAAAAAATGACTGTGTTATGAGTGTGCATTGCACAGTTTCTACACACACTCGTAACGTTGCTACTTTTTCATATTTTCACTCCAGATTTTCAACATTGCCATTTCTTCACACCTCCTCCTGAACAACACAGCTATCATTTTTCACATCCTGCCCGAAATGTATTTTCACACCTGTGGCGCTGAATGGCACACCCCATAGTTAGGGGCACAATAACAAAATGGGGACTCTCTCCCCAACATGGGATTTTCCTTCTTCCATATCCCCCTACCTTTCAGTCCCTTGCCTGTAGGCTCACAGACCCCCTCTCCTGTCTCTTTGTTCAATTTCCACCATTCAGCACTGAGAAGGGGGGCCATAAGCAAGGCACCCTCCCTCCCAAGTCATGTTTCCTGATCCTCAGAGCTACCTAGTGGGACCTCTTCTGCCATACAAAAGAGCCAGGGAAGGACTACAATGAGGAGTCGCTACCTAAGCATAGATTGTTGAGGATGCAGGGAGCATGGACAATAGAAAGTTACCTAGGGAATAAATAAAAACCTTGTATTGTTGACAAAAATGATGCTACTCAACTGCATTTAAATAAGTCTGTGTTGGGACCTGTAACCCTGCCCTACCTAGTACAATACTAATACATGTACCAATAGTGAACTCCAACATTGACAAATGCTTGCTTCTTTTAGGTTGACCAGATAGACTCAGTGAAATTGCTTGTGCTCCTGCTGTCCTCCTTGTTCTTCACTATGACACACTCCCATAATTGTACCACCACCTACTCCTTTTCCTTTCAGACCTACCTCATTAGAATAACTGGAATTCTTCAATCTTGGTGTCACAGTCATTTTTGTCTCCTACTAGGTCTCTATGAGTGCCTCTAAATCCTGGATTTCCAAGTACATTAGCCTCACAGGCTATTCAATTTCACTGTGTGTAATTCTTATGTGACCTTATTTCAAGTCAGAATTGTTGTCCCTGTACTCTTTTTTGATCCAACTGGGGGTACACTATTCATGTGCCACCTAGCTCAGCTGTCCTTTCTGTGACGTGCCCATATATCTAACTTCTGCCTCTGGTGACCCAATAACTGCATCCCCAACCCCTGTCTTTTAATTTTAATCCTCCTGACCTCCCAGTCCCTTGACATGACTAGTTCCCCATTCCCCTTGGCACAACTGCAGCGCATCCTATAGATTTTTATGCCCCAAGTTTTTTCCCCCATTTTAACTCCTCCCCATGCCTCGGGCATGCACATGCATGTGGAGGCACTCACGTGCCAGGTCAGTGAGGCACCATCCTGCTATTTTCCACCCCCGACCTCCATGCAGTAGCAGCAGAACTATGGGGGGCAATGGAGATCCTACCCGGGAGAGGCGAGCTGCCTGAAAAAGATGATCCTCACTCTTTGAGCAGAATATTAACAACAATTAGCTTGTCTAATTTCTGTCACTGTCATTCCTTATAGGTTGCAGGACTATAAGGACCTTGAGAAAGATCCCTTTGGATATCTTTCCCCTTAAGAATATCTTTAATTTAATTAACCTCCTCATGTTCTCAGAACTTGCACTTTCTATCACAGTGCAGATAACAATCAGCTCCACCCTCCAGCTCTGGCTGATCTAAGTGGTCCTTATCAGTCATCACATTCTATGTTTCAATGTGTCAGCTACAGTGTCTGGCTATGGATCATGCACATTTGACAAATACGTCAAGTAGGCAATTCATCTTACCTGCACTATAGAAAAAAAACCTCTGGGAATGACATGCTCCTGGAACTTGCTGGTGCAAGCCAACTACCACCAAAACACCAGGTAGCTGCACCCCTGGAGGCAAAATGTTTGCAAAATTAATGTAAAATAATCAGTTTGTGGAGTCGAGGAAATCAAAAAGAATCAAGTGTAATGGAAAGCCTGGAAGAGATCAACCAGGCTATACCCTAGCACTTCACTCTGAACCAAGTCTTCATCAGGGGGTGTGGCTCATCATACAATACTGAGTTAGTTAAAGTGATTCATGGAAGTTCCATAAATGTCCCTTTCACATAATTTGTCACTGCCAACCATGCTTCAGATGTTGAAGCTGCAATTTGTTTTGTAAAAAATCTGTCATAGCAATTTTCTATGATGTTTTATCAACTCTTTTTTTCTGGCTGCCCTTCAGTTTTCTCTGAGTGCTAGCTTGTGGCCATGCCCCCAGAATGATGCAATGCAAGGGAGCCATCAATCACTTTTTAGTGGTTGCATGGTCTATTGAGGATGGAAAGTGAATGAGGGCTCCCGAGAGAAGCAACGTTGAAAAACAGAGCCGAGATTCTGCACATGCAAAGTAGCGGCAATGTTCAGTGTGCATGCTCAGAATCTCGGCTTTGCTTTTCAGAGGTTTTTTTGTGGTACTTTCACTGCCTGTTTTCATTCAGGAGGGGCATCTAATTGCAAAGTGCAATTATTACAACATAAGTACACCTCCGTGAAGTGTCTTATTGCACTTACAACATGTGCAGAAAACTTGTTAATGCTGTAAAATGAACAAAAACAATCATAATACTGCTTACAAAAACATTTAAATGTACAGTACAAGTCACATTAAACTGTTCCATCAACATACTGGTGTAGAATTGTTTTTTTTTGATGCTACTGGATTGGCAACTCAAACTCTTGAAGCTTTCAACTCTTTTCCAACCATCCTTCACTGCCTATTCAGCTCGCATGTAACTGTTTAGTGAAATGGCGGTAGCTGCAATTTCATGGCATTGTTTATAAATATCACAGCATTCCTTAAGAGCATAGTTTATAAATATCACAGCATTGCTTAAGAGCATTGTTTATAAATATCACTGCATTCCTTAAGAGCATTGTTTATAAATATCACAGCATTCCTTAAGAGTTGTTTAGTCTGTCTTCTGAAATGAAACTCATAAGCACTCAGTTGAAAATGAAGCTTATAGTTCATAACAGCTAGGTGCAAACCAAGACTAAACTTTTACTAATTCATTGAATTAAACCCTACACAGATTAAGAAACTCATTGAACAGTGCTACACCAGTGAGTTGAGGGAACAGTTTAATGTGACTTGTACTGTATTATTGTATCTGCATTTGGAAATAAAGTTATCCCTTTTTGTTAAATCAACCAGCTCTTATTTTGCCAATGGTTACAACAGTCCAAAAGCTAATATACTGATTTACATATAGCAACATGAATTTTGGGCAGATTATAAAGTTGACTTACTACTACTAATAATAATACCTTTATTTATTATGCGCCTTTCAATTATCAAGGTGCATTACAAAACTTAAAACAACGATAAAAACAGCAATATAAAAATACACAATAAAATCCAAGAATTAACTGTACTAGTTACAGTATACTCTGCTCCATAAGTAGGTCTTCAGTGCCTGTTTAAACTCCCCATGGTCGCACACTCCTGAAGCCGACGGGGTAGAGAATTCCAAAGGGCTGGGGCTGTGTAAATGAATGCATGGGCCCCTAAGGATTTTAAAAATATCCTTGGACTCTCTAGCAACCCCTTGTCTGCTGAGCGGAGTAATCACTTGGGGCAGTAAGGAGACAGAAGTTCTTTCAGGTAGTCCGAGCCAAGTCCATGTAGGGCTTTATAAGTCAGTAATCCGACTTTGAAGGAGGTGATCTGCCTCTGAACTGGCAGCCAGTGCAGTTCGTGCAGCACTGGTGTGATATGGGATGTCTAAGGAGTCCCCATCAGCAACCGGGCCACAGCGTTCTGCACCAGCTGCAGGCAGTGGATATCAACTCCCAGGAGCCTGAAGTACAGGGAGTTGCAATAATCGAGGCACGAGGTCACAAAGGCATGGATCAGTGAGGGAAGATCACTGGACTGAACAAGGTGCTTGATCCTAGCGATGTTCCTTAGATGGTAAAAGAATGACTTAACGACAGACGACACCTGAAATCACAGTGTCAGCACATTGTCAAGCATCACCCCTAGTTCCCGCACCAGTTCAGAGGCTTGGAGCAGGGAGCCCCCCAGATAAAGCCCCATGGGTTGACCAGCCCCTGACCCCCTATCCGGTGACCTGGATCCATAACCATCACCTCAGTCTTCCCTGAGTTCAACTTCAGCCAGCTGGAATTCATCCAATACTGGATTTCAGTGAGGCAGTTATTGAATATCAAGAGTGCTCCATCCTGGTCAGGTGAAAAAGACAAGTAGAGCTGGGTATCATCAGCATGGCAGTGAAACCTCAGCTTATGCCATCTTACAACATCTCCAAGGGGCAGCATATACATCGCAGACAACATGGGGACAGCACAGAGCCTTGAGGAACCCCACATGACAGAGAAAGAGTAAGAGGAATAAATCCCCGACACCACCCTCTGAGTTCTGCCAATGAGGAAGGACCTAAACCATCTGAGGACTGAAGTAGTCAAGCCACAGATGAACCTCAGACACTGAAGCAGTACCCCATGGTCCATGGTATCAGAGGCTGATGAGAGATCAAGGAGCGCCAAGATGGACCGGCTTTTCCAATCTCTCACCATCAAGAGATCATTGAGCACCCGAACCAGTGCAGTCTCGGTACTGTGCTCTTTCGAAAACCGGAATGGAGAGATACATAGATGTTATGGATGGCAAAATGGTTCTCCAGCTGTACAGCCACTACTTTCTCAATTACCTTCCCAACAAAGGGAAGGTTAGAGATAGGTCTGTAGTTTGCCAGGCAGTCTGGGTCCAGAGAAGCTTTCTTCAAGAGGGGTATCACCGCTGCCTCCTTCAGGGAGCTAGAAAACTCACCCGACTCAAGGGAGCAACAGATTATCTGTGCCAAGACCAGGTCAATGATGTCACAACAACCTATAATCAGGTAAGTTGGGCCTGGATCTAAACTACAGCACATAGGGTGCATACCCTGGACAATCGGCATAACATCTGCGATCTCCAGCCGGTTGAATGTACTCCAGGAGAAGTGAGGGACAGTGGCCAGGCACCGATCACCAATATCTCCCATAGAGTGTGTTGAGCGGATCTCTGCCCTGATGCTGGCCACCTAATCAGTAAAGAACCGAGCGAGCTCCTCACACTCCAGTTGTGAAAAGGATCTTCAAACCTGCAGGAAAGCTGGGTCACACAGCCTGTCTACAGTTCAAAAGAGCTGAGCCAGTTGGTTCTGAGTGGCAGCAATTGCCCTGGACTGGAACTCTGCCTTCTTGCAGGAGATTGCTGACTGGTAGAGTTGATAATGCTTTAGCAGTCTCAGATGGTTGGCCTCCAGGGCGGATTTCCACCAACAATGCTCTAACCTTCATCCTAGTGGCCGCGACTCCCTCAAGGTCCCATCAAACCATGGGGACTGAGAGCGGAGGGAGAGAGGACAAACACGGATAGGAGCAACAGAATCCAGTGCTGTGATAATGATCTTGTTGTAGGCCAGAACCAAAGCCTCTGGGTTCCCATTTGCCACAGGATATTCTGATAGATCAAGCACTGCCACTAGGCCTTCAGGGCTGAGATCCCATAAAGGGTGGTACCTGACCATCTCCACAGGGATAGGCCTGTGAAAGGGGGTGCAAAAATTTAATTTCATGGTGTAGTGATCGGACCATCTGACAGGTTCCACCCCCACATCAGAGGCTTCGATCCCCAGGAGGAAAACCAAGTCAAGGGAATGGGTGTGTTTATGAGTAGCAGAGGTAACGATCGGTGTAAGGCCCAGTGATTTCATCAGCTGGAGGAAATATTGTCCAAATTGCGAGTGTTCATCTTCGATCCAGGCATTGAAGTCACCCAGGACCATCAGTCTAGGTGATTCAAATGCCAGATCGATCATGAAGTCCACTACTTCCTGAGGGAATAGCTTCTCATCCCCTGGTGGACTGTATATGAGAGCTATCCTACAACCTACACCTACTACTACGGTACATTTAAAAGACCCAGCATCCTCAACTGGCACACTCTTGAGGCCCAATTCAGTCTTGAAACAGACCACAACCCCCCCCGTGGTCCAATCTCGGGCGGTGTATCACCGAATACCTGCCCACAATCGCAGCCTCAAGTATGGGGCCAGCGTTTTCATCCAGCCAGGTTTTGATGATTCACGCCAGATCTGTTGTCCCCACAAGATCTGCAGTAATTGCAGTCTTGTTCTTAATCAATCTGGCGTTGCATAACACCGCTTGAGTTGGACGGGACTCCTGGGCCGCCCAGACCACCTGCCCACCTGTAATGGTGATGCCCTTGGGTATGGAGACTAGACATGGAGGACCATGTCCCAGGGCATCTTCTGGACTTAACTACCACGATGTGAGTGCTCCACTCGTCCATCCTCCGCTGTTCGCACCCCCATGCCACGGGCAATGCCCAGTGCACTATAGAACCGATAGATAGAATATTATAAAGGTGGGGTGGGGAAAGGGTGGAGGGAGCGAAGAATGGAGGCTGAAAAGCACACGATCAGGGAGGGGTAGATCTATGACACATATCGCAGGCCCAAGAACACAGAGCAAGGAAAAAATACCCCATGAATGAAACTTTAAAAATACAAATAATATACATATTTCACAACTCTCTCACCGAGATAAATAAGCACAAAATGACCAAAAATAAATCAAATTGTACCCCCTTATTTCCAAAACTCCCCACTCACTCTCACCAACAGGGGAGATTCAGACAGAATAAACAAATCAATCTAAACTCCCACCCAACCTAAATAAACTATGCTATGATAAAATACAAAAATAAATTAAATTAAAAACCAAATCAGACTCTACAATCTCTAAATAAATAATGTAATTAGTAGTCCAAAAAAGGGTGTTAAATCGCCATAAGAAGTCACTTTTAGGACTTAAATGTTCCTTACTCAGAGATGCAATCTCCTATTCTGGTAATGGTGAGTGCAATATACCCCCTAATATGCAGATATAAATAGAAAGGCATTGTGGGTACAATAGGAAGTTTTTTTTCCATTTTTCTTACTGAGAGGTACGGTCTCCTATTTCTGTAGTGGCTATAACAATATACGATCTCATATATTTATTTCCAAAATGAGGCATTGTGCATACAGTATCTAGCTGACAAGAATTATTTACTGATATAGTCTTCTGTTTCTGTAGTGAGTATAGAAATATAAAAGCCTGCATACTAATTTACATAGTGAGGCACTGTGATACAGGAAATTGATATTTTTTGATCTCCCTAATCAAAGTGCTGTCTCTTATTTCAGTAGTGTTTACTGCAGTAGAAACATAGAAACATAGATTCTGACGGCAGATAAGGACCACTTGGCCCACCCAGTCTGCCCACTTCCCTACCTACTGGATAAGCTGCAGATTCTAGTTAACCAACAGCCTATTTCCTGCAACCCCCCACTATAATTGCCTTATGTCTGTCCCATGCATGTTTGAATTCCTCCACTGTTTTAGACCCCACAACCTCTCCAGGAAGGTGGTTCCATCAGTCCACCACTCTCTCCATGAAAAAAATTTCCTCACATTACCCTGAGCCATCCCCCTCTAACTTTAAATTGTTCCCCTTGTTCTTACATCTCTTTTTCTGAAAGATGCTACCCTCCTGGACTTTGTTGATTCCTTGAGGTACTTAAAAGTTTCTATCATGTCCCCCCGTCCCTCCTTTCATCAAGGGTATACATATTAAGCTCTCTCAGTCTCTCTTCATATGGTTTCTGATGTAGACCCTGCACCATTTTAGTTGCCCTCCTCTGGACTGCTTCCATCCTGTCTATGTCCTTGCGTAGATGAGGTCTCCAAAACTGCACGCAGTACTCCAGATCGGGTCTCACCGTCTGTATAGAGGGATAGCCACTTCCCTTTTTCTACTTGTGATGCCCTTCCCTATGCATCCCAGTATCCCCCTGGCTTTCCCTACTGACTTCTCACATTGCATACCCACCTTTAGGTCATCTGATATGACTACACCCAGATCCCTTTCCATTATTGTTGTTGTTAGCATGTCCCCTGCTATTGTGTACTCTTCTTCTGGATTTTTATTTCCCAGCGCATTACTTTGCACTTCTTTGCATTGAATCTAAGTTGCCATATGTCTGACCATTCCTCCAACCTTGCCAAGTCCCTTCTCATCCTTTCTACCCCCCCTTGTGTATCAACTCTGTTACAGATCTTTGTGTCATCCATAGAGGCATACCTTTCCTTCAGACCCTCTGCAATGTCACCTATAAAAGGCGTTAAAGAGGACTGGACCCAGTACTGAGCCCTGAGGTACTCCACTAGTAACCCCTTTCTTCAGAATGTGTTCCATTCACTATTACCTTCTGTGTCCTGTTGTGCAGCCAGTTTTCTACCCAGGCTACCACCTGGGACCCACTCCAGACTGGCTAACTTGATTATTAATCTTTTGTGTGAGACTGTGTCAAATGCCTTGCTAAAGTCTAAGTAGGCCATATCCACAGCCCCTCCCTGATCTATTACTTTGGTCACCCAGTCAAAGAAATCGATTAGATTTGTCTGACATGACCTTCCTCCTGTGAATCCATGTTGCTTTGGGTCCAGTGCCCCACTGGCCTCTAGGTACTCAACAATTCTTTCTTTCAGAAGTGATTCCATCATTTTCTCCACCACTGAGGTCAAACTAACAGGTCTGAAGTTTTCTGCTTCTGCCTTGCTCCCACTTTTATGAAGGGGAATCACATCTGCCCTCCTCCAGTCCTCAGGTACCACCCCATCTTCCCATGATTTGTTAAAAAGTGTGGTTAGTGGTGTTACTAGGTCCTCCCTTAGCTCTTTTAGGATTCTAGGGTGAATCTGTCAAGCCTCATTGCTTTGTCCACCTTGAGTTTTAGAAGTTCTTTCAGTATTCTTTTCTTTAAATGGACTGGTATCAACCCCACTATCCAGAGTGCTTCTACTGTTTGGTTTAGGTAACTCCTCCTCTTCTTCTTTTGTGAATACTGGCAAAAGTATTCATTCATTATCTCTGCCTTTTCACTGTCTCCCTCTGCCCACTTCCCCTATCCTTTATTAATCTTCCTTATCACTCCCTTAACCTTTCTATGTTCCCTAATGTACCTATAAAAGGTTTTATTCCCCCTTCTTAACTGAGTTGGCTATCCTTTCCTTGGTTTGGGCCTTTGCTTTTCTGACTGCCTTCCCAACTTCTTTCTGCTTTAATTGATACAGTTCCCTGTCGTGCTCTGTCTGTGATTCCTTATACTTTTTGAATATAGCCTTTTTCTCCTTAACCTTCCCTGACACCTCTTTTGAGAGCCATAGTGGTTTTTTATTCCGCTTTGATTTCTATATTTGTTTAACACAAAGGCTTGTTGCCTCCATGATGGCAGTTTTGATTGTTCTCCATTGTTCTTCCACCCCTCCTTTCTGGCCATTTGCTAATGCATTCCTCAGGTATTCACCCATTTTGTCAAAGTCAGCCCTTCTAAAGTCCAGTATCCTTGTATTTGTATGGCTTGTCTCCACGGTTGTGTTTATTGTGAAGCACACTGTGCAGAGGTCGCTTGTTCCCAGGTGTCTACTGACTTCTAAGTTTGTGATCCTTTCTCCATTTGAGTACCAGGTCTAATATTGCTCCCTCTTGAGTGGGTTCCACCACTAGCTGTCTAGAGCATGCTCCTGTAGGGCATCGAGAATGACCCTGCTCTTGGATGTGGCTGCAGTCCATGTTGCCCAGTTAACATCTGGCATATTCAGGTCCCCATCAACAGTATCTCCCTTTTAAGCCATTTGAGAATGCCCTCTATCATTTTCTTCCATTTCTCCCTTGAGATGGGGTCTGTATACAACCCCTATGCGGATTGTGATGCCATTCCCTGTCTCCAATGTGACCCAGAGTTCCTCTTGTCCTCCCTTTACCTTTTAGTTCTGTTACTTTGATCCTTCCCTTATGTAGAGAGCTACTCCACTTCCTCTTTTACCATCCCTGTCCCTTCTGTAGATTGTGTACCCTGGTATGTTGACATCCCAGTCATGGTTCTCTGTGTACCATGTTTCTGTGACAGCCACAATATCCAAGTGTTCCACTTCTATCAGGGCTACTAGCTCTGGAAGATTGTTTCCCAGACTATGGGCATTGATACTCATTGCCCTCCATTTAATGTTGGCTTTATCCTTTTTTACCCCATCCCTGCTCTTATTGCCCTTGTCCATTTTTCCATTTACTCCTGTCCTGCCCTCTGTCAAGCTCTGTACCTCAGTGTTTACCCTACTACCTGCCATGCTTTGCGGGGGGAGGCTTGAAATTTCCTGTTTCCTATCAGCATCTCCCCCCTTGGCTAGTTTAAAAGCTTGCCAAGGAAGCCTTTAAACCTGTCACCTAGGAGCGTGTTTCCCTTCCTGGACAGATGCAGACCATCATGCCAGTATAGACCTTCATCTCTCCAGGTGGACCCCCAGTCCCCAATGAAGCCAAAGCCCTGTGCTCTGCACCAGTTTTGCAACCATTCATTAAACCACAGTACAGTCTGTAGAAAATCAATCAAGTGTTTATTTATAGAAAGTGCAATTCCAAAAAGATCAAAGCACTTGTACAATTAAATAATCTTAAAAATTATAATATAAATACAGACAATAACAATAAAATCCAAGAATTAATAAAAAGAAAACCAATTCATTGAAATCAGGGAAAGCCATACCAAACAGATGAGTTTTAAGAGCAGATTTAATGTTCTCGACGGTCGGGCACTCTTGTACTTAACAAGGTAGAGAGTTTCACAAGTGGGGGCTGTAAAAGAAAAGAATGGGCACCCAAGGACTTTAATTTAACCCTGGGAACCTCTAGCAATCCCATGTCAGAGAAGCAGAGTGAGCGGAGGAGGCAATAAAGGCAAAGAAGATATTGCAGATTTCACGGTCCCCGTCCATTTAGGACATTGTAGGTCAGTAAACAGACCTTGAAGGTGATCCACCACTGTACCGACAGCCAGTGCATGATATGGAACACAGGTATGACATGACAAGTTCTCAATAAGCCAGTCAACAACCTGGCCGACGCAGTCTGCGCCAGCTGCAAGCAATGGATATCAACCCCCGAAAGCCCTAGGTACAGTACGTTACAATAGTCAAGGCGGGGGGGTCACAAAAGCATGGACCAAAGTTGAAAGGTTGATGGGCAGAACCAAGTGTTTAATCTGTGTGATGTTCCTCAGATGGTAAAACGAGGTCTTGACAACAGCAAACACCTGAGCCTTAAGCATCAATCTGCTATTAAGTACAATGCCCAGATTCCACACCTGGTCTGAGGTCAGCAGCTGGCTTCCACTGAGCCAAGTCCTGCCAACAACTCCAAATCCTGCCGACCTGGGTCCACCACCAACACCTCAGTTTCATTAGGGTTCAACCTCAGCCAGTTGGCATTTGTTACACGGGGTCCCTGCACCCTAATTAGTACCCCCAGAGGTATACCACAGACAGTAGGCATTTAGGTATATGTTATACAAACATATAGGGCTAAGGGCATCTACCGTATAAGAGTAGATGTCAGGATATGTATGCATATGATTGCTATATGCTTTACTTTCTAATATACACACACATTTTTTGGGGGGTCTTTGGTAACTGGGTAAGGCCCACTAGGCACAGTGCCTGTTTTTTAAGGGGTGACCTGGGAGCACTGGGCAGTTAAGAGACTTGCTCAGAGTGCTTTCAAGATGCTAGGACACCTGTGTCATTATAGTGTTATGATATATGAGTCAGCATTGCCATCTTCTGATGATTTGTATTACTGCATGGCTATACATAAACTGTACCTCTTTGTTTCCACAAAGTGATGACTTTAACAAAATTGTATAATGTTATCTTGGACTGAGGAGCTACCTCTAGTTTAGTCAATAGGGCTCATCTCTGTAACTAGAAATGTTTCTATCTTACAATAACCATGGTAATTATCTTAGGAATATAATGTAAGACATTACATCTTCTACCTCAGAGACCAGAGGAGGCAGGAAGATTCCTTGAGGTATAGGGAATGCTTAGCATTGGCTCCCAGTTCCTACTGGTAAGAACTACTTAGGGCAACTGTGATTTTCCTTTTAGTAGTAATAGACAAGCTTTATTACTCTTATGCAACGTGTCTGTGATTCCTTGCATTCCCATTATTGCCAAGAACCTGAGACTGAGGAGACCTCCTGACACACTTATCCAGTCTTGGATCTTGGAGATGCAGCTATTAAAGAGCAAAACAGCCTCATCTTGTTCAGGCACAAATTACATATACAGCTGAGTATCATCTGCATAGCAGTGAAAACTCAGCCCATACCACCTTATAATATCTCCCAACAGCAGCATATACACAGTGAACAACATGGGTGACAACACAGATCCCTGCAGAACCCCACAGGACTGGGAGAGTGGAGCTGATGAATATATCCCTGACACTCTCAGAGTCCTGCCAGTGAAGAAAGATCTAAACCACCTGAGGACTGTACCTGACAATCCGCAGGTCAGCCACAGGCACTCAAGTAACACTCCATGGTCCACAGTGTCAAATGCTACAGAGAGGTCCAAGAGTAGCAAGACTGAATGACTGCTCTGATCCTGCACTATAATGAGATCATTAAGTACCCGAACCAGTGCTGTCTTGGTACTGTGCCTTTTCTGAAATCCAGATTGGAGAGGATCATAGATTTCATGGATGGAAAGAATCCTCAAGCTGCAGCGCAACCACCTTCTCAATAACCTTGCCCACAAACGGCAGGTTAGATACAGGTCTGTAGTTAGCTAAGCAATCAGGGTCAAGGGAGGTTTTCTAGAGGAGAGGTATTACAACTACCTCCTTCAGGGAGTTCCAGAAATACCCCTGTCTCCAAAGAACAGCAGACTATCTCAGCCAAGACTGGGCCAATCAACTCAACACACCCCAAAATGAGATGTGTTGGGCCCTGGTCCAGACTACAGTAGGTTGGTAGCATACCCTGGATGATCCTCACGATATCGGTGACTGCCAGCTGTTCAAAGTCAGACCAGCCAAACTGGGTGATTGTAATTCCTGCCAACCTCCACTATACCCAATAGAGAGCACTGAATGGATCCCAGACCTAATGGTGGCAACCTTATTTGTGAAGAACCGAGTGAACTCATCACACTAACTTTGCAAAAACACTCTTTGGGATGGAAGGCAGGTTGGATTGCAGAATCTGTCAACAGTCAGGAAGAACTGAGCTGGTTGGTTCTGCACAGCAGCAATCTCCCTGGATAGGAATTCAGCCTTCTTACTGGAAACTGATGTTTGACAATGTTTATAATGGACCATCAATCTAAGTCTGTCCTCAGCCAGACCCAATTTCTGCCAGTGTCTCTCCAGCCTTTGACCCACTCACCTCATCTCCTTCAAAGTTCCATTGAACCAGGGGGACTTATGGCAAAGAGTGAGGGGGCAAACATGAACAGGAGCTAGGGCATCCAGGGCCACCATCAACACCTTGTTATAGGCAAGTAAAAGATCCCCTAGGTCCCTACTTATGCTCATCATACTCGGTAGGTTCAATACTGCCATAAGACCATCTGTGGCCAAACCCCTTAAAGGGCCTTATCAGACCATCTCCATAGGGCAGGTCTATTGGGTGGAGCCTCAAAACTGAATCAAATAGTATGATGGTCTGACCATCTAACCAGCTCCACCACCAGGTCAGAGATCTCCATCCCCAGAAGGAAAACCAGGTCCAATGAGTGACCATGACTGTGGGTTGCAGAGATAATTACCCATGTAAGGCCCAAAAGACATAAGTTGGAGGAAGTCCTGACCAAATTGCAAGAGTTCATCATCAATCCAGGCATTCAAATCCCCCAGAATTAACCATCTAGGGGACTTCAACACCCTGTCAACAGTGAAGTCCGCGATTTCCTGCAGGAATTCCTTCTCACCTCTGGGAGGACAATAGATGTGAAGAATCCTGCAGCCTACACCTGCATCTGAGATACACTGTAAGGATCTGATTAACCCCACCGGTATATCAACAAGGCCCAGTTCTGACTTAAAACAAATGGCTACACCCCCACAGCTGTGATCTACCTTCGGACGGTATATTACCGACTAGCCAGCCAGAACCATTGATTCCCAAACTGGACCAGAATTATCATTTAGCCAAGTGTCAGTGATGCAAGCCAGGTCAGTTGTATCTACAAGATCAGCAGTCACATCTGTCTTGTGTCTTATAGACCTGGTATTGCACAGCACTACCCGAATGTGATGAGCAGACAAGGTAGACCATGCTACTTGCTTGCTGAAAGCAGAACCCTTGGGTATGGGAAACAGGCAGGGAGAACCCCTTTCCTGGACCCATTTCACCCCAGGATGCCTCCTTGTCTCCACCACCTCAATCCACCTATTCCATGCTGCACCCCCACCAGGCCCAGTTCTGATCCACCTATCCCATTCTATACCCTTCCCAGGCCAAGATCCCTTCCACCTCTTTCCCCTCCTAGCTATCCCTAATGCACAGTAAAATGTGTATACTTCTGCCAGCAGAGGGGGACAATAGAATGCGTGGAGGTCTTTGAGCCTGGAAGAAGAGTACTGTTTGACTGCTTCAACCTTTTGGAGGATTCTGAGGCCATCTTAGACCATGTCTCTTCTCCTGGCTTACCACCTCCAAAATCAACCATCCCTAAAAAGCCATCTGTTCCCAGACCTGTGTCCACTCTCCCCAAATCACCTTCCGGTAAAACCTGTACAACTAATCCTATGTTATGTGACAAACCAGTACATAATCTTCCTGTGCACCCCTCAACACCAGTGTTACCCTCTAGTACTCCTACCACCCCAAGACAAGTATTTATACTAGGAGACTCAATCATTAAACATATCAACACAGCTGTTTGTAACCCTGATAAAGTAAACTGCACATGTTCTAGTTTTAGAGGTGCCAAGGTATCAGACATAACATCAATGATAAAGAACCTCTGTGCGCAAACACTGAGGCAAGGGTTACCCCAAAGGGCATTTGGCTGGGAAGCCAAGTTTCAAGAAAATACAAAATCACACATGCCCCCACAATGCAAAGCATCATGGGCTGCATATGCAAATCACCACAGAATGTTATGCTGGTCCAACTTTAAGCAGAATTGTATGGTGCGGAAAGGCCTCTCACACAGTTTGCAAAGGGTGCTAACAGAAGACATATTTATTCTACACCAAGCAGGAGAAAACTCACTTATTATTAAGGCTGTATTTTACGTTACTGCCTTTGTTATTATCCATGCTGGAACTAACAATATCAACCGTACTAAATGTTAACAACTTCAACAGAATTACATATCATTAACTAATTTACGAATCAGAAAAGGATGCTCCGTTTGCATCTTGGAGATCCTGCCTGTGCCAAGGGCTACACCCTTTATTACACAAAACATTAAAGCAATAAATAAATGGCTAAGAAAGTGGTATCTCAAGCAGGATATCCCTTGCCTTACACTCTGGGAAACATTTCAGGATAGAAACTCTCTATACTGCTGGGACGGTCTCCACCTCAGCTGCAGGGGAAGCTCTTTACGGGGGAAGAATGTTACTGCTACCATAAATCAATATTTAAACTGAAATCTAAGGGGAGAATGGGTATGTACCCAGGTCTCTAAAACAGTATCAACAAAACCATTCTATCACATGTAAATTTCTGGCCCTTAATGCAAGATCATTAAATTTAGTTAAACTAGCAGAACTTGAGAAGCTAAATGCAGAATATTAAATTTAGGTGTTGTAGGGGTTATAGAAACCTGGTGGGGCTCAGCTTCCACGTGGTCAAGGGATATCCCTAATTATAAACTCTATTACAAGAATAGACCCAATAAGCAGGGTGGTGGGGTATGTATTTATGTTAGAAATGACATCCCCTCTTATGAAGTACATCACCCCTCTATATCAGAAAGCATTTGGGTTAAAATTCAATTAAAAGTCATTCATATATCACTGTTGGTAATTTATACAGACGACCTCCATCAGCAGACCTGGATTACACATCTAATATGCTTAAATAGATTTCCACCTTCTCTGAAACTGAGGATGTTGTTATCCTAGGTGATTTTAACATGCCTCACTTGATTGGGGCTCCTTATCAGGTCCTTCCAGTGCAGAAAAACTTTTAATTGATGCAGTATCCAATACAGGGTTAAAACAACTTGTCATAGAACCCACTAGGGGCCCGAATATCTTGGCTCTATTACTTACAAAAATACAAACACAAATTAGTAACCTTCATATCTAGGACCCTCTGGGTACCAGTGATCATTCCTCTTTTTTATTTGAGATTCCACAAGATACCACAAATGTAAGAAAACCCACTAATATCAAAAATTACAATAAAGCCAACTTTTCAGATATTAATAAACAATTAGCCAACATTAACTGGGAATCACTCCTTTATAACTTACCAAGCGAACAAGCTTGGACAACTTTTAAAACTATAATCTATAACCTAGAAAAACTTTAAATTCCAACTAAAAAGAAATATAACAATAAAGGTAAAATTCCCCCATGGTTTAATAACACTATTAAAACTCAAATTAATTGGAAAATTTGACTTTTCAAGAAACTCAAAAATAGTACACAACCACATAAAAACACATTGCTTTATAAATAGAGGTTAGCATTTAAAACCTTAAAATAATCCATTAAACTTGCAAAAACTAAACTTGAATTCAAACTGGCACATACAAAAGACTGTAACAAGTCTCTCTTTGCATATATAAATAATAAAAAGGTTAATTCTAGGGCCATAGGGCCTCTAATAAACAATAGAGTCAGATTATCTTCAGATATCGACACTGTATCAATAAATATTTCTGTTCAGTATTTTCCAAACAGATTACAACTACCCCAGTTCATCCCTACTCTTATGGTTCCTTTAAAATTGTAACATCTGATATCCTACAAGCTATAAAAAGAATATGGAATACTACCAGCCCAGGACCTGATAACATCCACCCTTGGTTTTTTGATCGAAACCTCCCAGATCCTCTCTAAACCCTTATCTATAATTTTTAATAAAATCATTGCAAGAAAGCTCCATACCCATCGAGTGGTGTACAGCAATCGTTACCCCTATATTCAAGAAGGGCAACAGAGGAAATGTCCAGAACTACTGCCCCATTAGTTTAACTGCTGCAGTTGGTAAACTTATGGAAAAGTTGTTAAGACTAAAATTGAACAAGAATGCATAAGATTAAAAATCCAGAATACATTACAGCATGGTTTTACACTGAACCATTCTTGTACAACAAACTTGATATCCTTTTATGATAACATTCGTACAGAACTGGATATAGGTACTCCCACTGATATGATACTACGTGACATTAGCCGGGCATTCAATAAAGTCCCACAAAGTAAACTCATAGCAAACATTTTGACTTAGTAAGGTGGACTTCTGACTGGTTGGCCAACAGGACACAGAGGGTTAGGATAAATTATATATTGTCTGACTGAGGCACCGTGTCAAGTGGAGTCCTCCAGGGATCTGTTTCGGGACCCACATTATTTAATCTTTTCATAAGCGACCTACAGCCAGAGCCTAATAATTATATGTCAGAGTTTGCTGATGATACCAAACTAGGGGGTAGGGTCAATAATCAAGACAATCTAGCATCTCTAGTTTCTGACTTGGAGAAAATTGAACAATGGGCCAAACAGAATGATATGTATTTTAATCAGGACAAGTGTGTTGTTATTCACTTTGGAAATAATAACCCAAACAATATTTATAATCTGAACAAATTACCACTCAAAACATTCAAATGTTAGAAGGATCTGGGCATATTTATTAACAACAATCTTACGCCTAGGGATCACTGTACAAAAACCACCAACATGGCAAATAGACTTCTGAACAAATCAAGTGAACATTCGTAAACCACTTTGAGAAATGCCTTGTACTCTGTATAGGATTTACATCAGACCTTACCTGGATTATGGGTCTCCCTTTCGGAACCCTTGTCTTAAAGGTGATACAGCTTAGCTGGAGCAATTCCAGAGGAGAATCACCAGAATGGCACCCAGGATGGCATGCCATGAGGATTTAAGTCTTGAGTATCCTTCAAGACTTAAATCCACCAGACTCCATTCACTTCAGATTAGGAGATTAAGAGGTGACATACTCCTAGTCTTTAAATTACTTCAGTCACCTGACCTTATGAAGCAATGTGGGCTATCATATTCTAGCAGAAGAATAGTTCCAAGGCTACATAATAAACAACTAGTGGTAAATTCCTATAAAACAAATAAAAGGGGTAATTTCTTTACAACCAGAGCTCCGAGAATATGGAATACCCTACCACAGGACTTGATTGACTCAGGAAATATTATTACTTTTAAAAACAAACTGGATGATTGGATTATGGAAAATTATTAACAATTCTAAAAAATACCCCAATGTGTGGGGAACAGTCTCAATAGGCTATGGCCTTCTTCTGTTCATTTATATCAAGTTATTGACTGCCAGTAACCCTTGCCAGCACATAATTAATGAATGTAGCTGACCACAGACTACTATAAGTTATTAGTTCTAAATGATTCACAGTCCGGTCACGCACACACACACACCAGCACACCCTCAAATGTTCTATATTACTGTAATAAAAAAGTTCAAAATTGATTCAGGTCTAAGACATAAGAATACTAAACATAATATAGTTATTCAATAGAGCTTGTTAGTATAAATAAAAGACACAGCACACACCACACACAGACATACAAATATGTTCACGCTCACCCCCACAACCCCTCAAATTAACACAGCAGCCAAACTACCCACCCACAACAGAAAACAGGTGCAAATAGGGGAGATTAAACTCAGTGAAACAGATTCTTTATAGGAATTCCAGATTAGGTCAATGAATAGTTAGTAATTAAACATTCTCATTCTCGAATGAAATTACAAGTTTTAAGTGTATCACTGGGCATTTTATTTATTATTTTATTTAGTTTTTGTTGACCGGGTAAGTGCACTAGACAAATCCTGCCTATTTTCAGGCACGACCCAGGGAAGGGGGATACAGATGAATGCCAACTGACCTTGAACCAGATTAAGCTGTTGGTGGTATTTATAGTGAATGAGGGAAATTTGGCCAGGACACCGGGGAAATTCCCCTACTGGCTGCTGGTCAGTGGCGGTGGGAGTCGTGCTGGCGTCACGTCTCGACATGGCAGGCGATCCTGCGGTTGAGATGGAGAAAGGAGGTAGCTGGGATTGACTGCTTCAATCAGACCAGGGTTGCGTCCGAGGGCGACTCTTTGCCAGTAATTGTTCCGACAACTGTGGATGTTATGTTATCGACTACTACTCCACGAGCATCAGCAAGCTGACATGCTTTCTCTGCAGGATTCCTCTGTTGTGCTTTCTTCATCTTTGCAGGATTAGACACTCGGGAGTTTGTACTCCTATCTCTCTACCAACAGGAACGGTATTGCAGGAGGCTGTTTCCGGGAGGACTCTATTCCATGATGCACCAAGTACGTCGCATTTAGTGCGTCGACAATTCGGGTTGCAGGAAGGAGGTACTGAACGTAATTCAACGGACTGGTCAGAGGAGGTGGCGCTAATGGAGGCTGGTTGGAAGCGTTCGGAATCGGGAGGTTGGGAACCGGATTTATCATGGAATTCCGCTGCAGGTACTACAAACTTAGACTCTCTCCCTGTACTTTCTCAGCAACCTCCTGTATCTTCTGCTTTAGGGGACGGTGGGGAACAGCTGCCAACTGCTGAGACTCTGGTTGCTGGTGCTTCCACTACTGGCATGCCTGCTACTCATTCTCTAGGCCAGAACCCTAAACCCACGATGTCTGACTTGTTTAAATCTAAGCTAGAACAAGCCCCTCGTCATAATGCTGTTCGTTTAAAAGTACAGAGGTGGCTTGAAGGAGCATCCTGATAGATACTTTGTGTTTAAACATCTTTTGAAAACCACGATGGGTTTCTGTGCTAAGGACATTTATGCTCTTATCCATATTTCAGGAGAAGACTCATTTGACATAAGTTTTCAAACGACTGCCCTTATGGACAAATTTTGGGATAGATATGCAAACTTAAAAAATCACCCTTCATGGTTACCTTTTTTTGCAATACCTTTAACTAGGCCTCTAATTAGGTTTATTACAATTATGTTTCGGAATGAGGGTGTCAATGTCAGTGATATTTTTCGTTGGTTACAATCTAAATGTGAAGTATTGGGTCCACCTGAAGCACTCTTGGATATTGAGGGCATTTGGACGGAAGGATGGAAGTTTAAAGTAAAGCTATTACAAGTTGATTCTGTTATTGCTCACCTACCTAATAGCTTTTTCTTGGGAAAAGATAGGGGGGTATGTTTTTATGGTGGACAACCGAAGGCATGTTATAAATGTGGAGACAGAACACATATCAGCAGTGTTTGTGACATGATGAAATGTCCTTTGTGTGGGGGTTTCGGACATTCTGTAGACATGTGTCGCAATATTTTTCAATGTAATCTTTGCGATGAGAAGGGGCACGCTTTCCATCAGTGCCCTTGGGTTAGACATAACTGTTCGGATGGTTTAGATCATGATGGCCTACTTCGTAAGGCCCAATCTAAGCTTCAGGGTTTTCATGGGACTACTTCCCCTCATTCCCCACGTCATGAGCCTGTTTTAACCCCCGTAGTACCAGAAATTGTCACAACACCACCACCTGTTGTAACTGACCTTCCAGCCACTTTAGAAAAAAGCCCTCTACACTTAGGAGATAAGCAGGCCTCTGCTCCCTCTATGCCACCCCCTTTTGAGATTGTTAGGAATAGGAGGTTTACTAGGGCATCATTAAAACAGGCTTCAACATGTTCCTTGGTGACTGAGAATTTTTTTTCTCCCCTTCAAGATGAAATCAGGGACTCAGACTTAGAGTCTGAAGCTTCTCACATCTCAGAAATTGTGACTGATGAAGAAGAAAGCAGGTCCACGGAACTTGCAAAAGATAAAAAAGGAAAGAAGGGGAAAAAAGGAAAGTCAGCCAGAAAAATAGTGGTTAATTGATTCAATGGCTTCCTTGAAATTTGCTTCCTTTAATGTATGTAGCCTGAAAACATTCCATAGGCAGGTATCTATTTTCTCATATCTCACATCTTTAAAACTAGATGTGATTTTTTTGCAGGAAACTAGGTTGTCCTCACTTTCTGAAGTAAAGAGGTTACAAAGACAATGGACTAGTGGACCATCTTTTTGGTCTTTTGGGACAGAAGTTGCAGATGGGGTGGCTATTCTGTTTGGTAATCTATCTTTTAAAGTCTCGGGTACTTGATCTATCACCTGGTAGAACTCTTATCCTAGACTGTTTATGGGGTGATTACTTTTTTCGTTTTGTTAACATTTATGGGGCAGACTAAAACCGGCCGTATAGATTTATTCTGGAAATAAAACCTTTTCTTTTTACAAAAAAACATTTAGTGTGGGGAGGAGACTTTAATTGTTCTCTTGACCACCAGATTAAAAAACTAGCAGGAAAAAAGGTTTATTGTGATTCTAATGCCCTTCTCGAAACAGTGAAGGATGTTACGCTCACAGATGCCTTTCGCAGTTTACATCCATATGGTGGTGAAACCTATCATAGGCATATTTTTGCAACCAGGATTGACATGTTTTTTATTTCCTATTATTTTAGGATTCTATCTTGCACTGTGTTTCCTTCAGAATTTTCTGACCATCATTTATTATTTTGTACCTTATCCTTACGACACCTCCACCTAGATTATACTCCTTGATCCAACGGTGGAGGTTGAATACTTCTTTTTTATCTGATTCGACATATTTTTCTAAATTGGAATTTTTTAGCTGCAAAATTCTCTACTTTAGATTTTTTTCTTCCTCTTATGAGTGGTGGAAACAGGTTAAATCCAAATTAAATATCTGTTTCAATCATGGGGCAAGTGCAAAGTTGATGAGAATTATAGGAAATACCTGCTGTATAGAAATCACTTATATAGGCTTATGTCACTTCCTCCCAGACAACATCATTTGTTTCTATCTCAAATTAAAGAAGTAAAACAACAAATGAGAAAGTATCAATATAGTAGGGCTAAGTCTTTGGATCTTGAATTTCGTTTTAATAGTAAGAATTCTCCCATGGCTGATCCTTTTCAAGCTTGTAAAGCGCATTTAACGGAGACTCTAATGACAGGTTTGTTTAATTCGTCTAATGAACTTGTTACTTCAGATGTGGGTATGTTACATATTGTTCAGGATTATGTTCAGACTTGTTTTCATCTCCACAAGTGCTGTCTATGGATTCTTTCCAAGTTCTATACTTTCTACTCTCCTAACATTTCAGGTGATCTTGTTAAGTCTTTGATTGCACCCATCTCATCCCAGGAGGTGATTACGGTCATTAAACAATTGAAATCTGGATCTTCTCCTGGGTTAGATGGGATTCTAATGAATTTAAAAAAATGTATGTTCATATGGGTTTTTCTTCCTTTGGTGTTCAATTCTTACTTGTCATCTAGGATTTCTTGTAAGGATTTTACAATGTCTATAATGACATTTATTCATAAAAGGGATAAAGCAATTCTTTCCAATTGGAGGCCGATTTGTTTATTAAATAGTGATTATAAAATTCTATCAAAATTCTGCATAATAGGTTGGAGAAATTAGCTGCAGTTTTAATTCATCCTGCACAAACCTGTGCTATAAAAATAGAAAGATTCAGCATAATCTTTATTTAATTAGAGATCTTTTGCTAGCCAGTCCAGTTTTCATATATATGTCAGAATTGGTTGCTGCTCTGGATCAGTCGAAGGCCTTTGATGCTGTTAGTCATTCCTATTTATATTTTGTTCTATCTGCTTATGGCATCCCTGATATTTTTGTACGGTGGATCTTTCAATTATATAACTCTGCAGTTACTGTTCCAATAGTAAATGGTTTGTTGGGTGGAAGGGTTAGAATTTCTAGAGGTGTTAGGCAGGGTTGTCCTTTAAGTCCTTTGTTATACACCTTCACTTTAGACCCTGTTATTCGTCATATTGTACAAGATGTCTCCATAATAGGGCTTGCTCCCTTGCCCCATCTAGAAAGGTAAAGGTAACTGCCTTTGCGGATGATGTTACACTCCTTTTGAGATTCATTTTCTTCTCGACAAGCATTGGAGGTTTTTTATATTGTTAATTCTGGGGCCTCTCTCAACTTAAAAAGTTTTGTATTGAAATTAGGACGCTTGGTTCCTGATTTAACTGATTGTTTTAGGATTTCCTTAGTATCCGGGCCTCAAAAATTTTGGGTGTCTGGTTTGGGGTGGAACAAATGGAGGTTTATAATTGGGTAAGCGGATAGAAATTGGAGAGCTGAAAATTAATCAGTGGAAACATTGGAAGCTTGGAAAGAAAAAGAGGGTATTGATTATTAAGAAATTTTATTGCCCATTTTTTTATTTAAGTCACCTTTTAGCCTCCTTTTTCCCTAGAGACTAGGATTTATAGCGTTTTTCAGATGCTCTGGGAAACAGGCTCAACCCAGTGAAAAGGGATTATCATTATCTTCAATACAGGAAGGTGGTTTACATATGGTTAATCCTCTCATATTTTTCATTCCATTTTTATTTTCCTCTCTCCCTTTATTTGGCAGGAACCTTCTTTGCCATGGCATTTCTGGACAAATCCTTATGGCATAAGTATTTTTTTAAGTGGTCTATTTTGCCACCAGTTTTACTGTTGAGCGACATTTCAAAGTATGGTCTTTCAACTCTTAAAGATTATTCCAATGGCAGATTCAAGGCAAAATTGCTTTCACTGACTAGGAAAGCCTTTTATGAGTATGTTGTTTACTATTTACAAAAGGTAATTTTACTTTTTCCTCTTTGCTCTCCATCAAATATGAAATTTGCACTCAATAAGTTAATTGATAATAGAATTCCTGTTAAAACTTGGGATGTCATTTGGATCTCTATTCATGGTAGATTGGGAGTGAGAGGAAACCTAAAATATAAACCAGTGTCTGATAGGTATTGTTTAAGGAATGAATGTATTACTGCAGAAGAAAGTCAGTCCCATTTTTTTATTGACTGCCCAAATAGCCAAAGATTTTGGGACTTTGCAGCCTTGCACTGGAATTTGTCCGCTTTACGGTCTATTACTTATTCTACTTTAGTATTGGGTGATTATTCGGGTAGATGGGAGCAGTATCATAGAAGTACATTGAATGTTTTCTTTGCCTTTTACAATATTTTTATAGCAAACACGTTGTCATTTTGTGTTACAACAACTTATTACAGAGTTTTCCTCAATAGTATCTGCTGTTGATTCTGAATTGCATGTACTTCGTTTACAGGATGAGAAGAAATACTCCAGATCTTATGTTCACTATTTATGGAATCATTTTCCTTTTGTTTGATTTTTTGTATTTTAGTATGCGTTTATTTTCTCCTCTGTTTATATATGACTATTTTGTTTTCTGTGATGTTGTGTTTTCTGTTTAATAAAATCTCCCCTACTCTTTTCAATAAGTGCCATGGGATCTTTAACATCCACCTGAACTACCACCAATCCAGGCAGATGGGACCTCGGTTTAACGTCTCATCTGAAAGACGGCACCTCAGAAGTGCAGCACCCCTCTCATGCTGCACTACAGTGTCAGTACTGGGATATTAGCTCAAGTGCCAGATGTGGGAACTGAACCCACAGCCCTCTGATCTCCCGGCCTCAGAGGCGAGTGTGCTACCTACTGAGCCACTGACACATTTGGAATGCTGATCTTGGTTATGTCAGTAGGCAACAGATAGTGATGCTTCAAATCCAGTCTCTAGGCAACACCAGTTTCAAAAGGGAACAAATCCAAGCTTCCACAGATGTAGGCAAATAACGATAAAAACAGTTAAATCTCCACCATTAAAAGTGCACTTTGAAAAGTCAGCACACCATAATCTCCTCCAATCCTCCAGAGAGTCAAAGAGACAAACTCCCCACTTTTGCAAATCCACAATCAGATTCAGCAGGGATTGTTTAAAAGTTTAACTCTTTTCCATATCAATGCCAGCATTGCATTGGTTATATTTTAGAATTACTCCACACCAGTAGCACAGAAATAGAAAACCCCTTATCTTCACACAGCAAAAGGTAACAAACTGTACAGCGGCTTAGCAGTGGTCAGAGAAAAATGAGAACAGGTACCGGACTTGTAAATGGACCAAATGAAAATTCCAGGTCAGGGAGCAACCTGGAGTTTCCAAAACACAGTCGAGAGTCCAGGAGGGGTAAAAACACAAAATCAGCCAGCTACAAGATGAGAGCCAGTAAGAGCCCAGCGTCACTAATCCCTAAGGCTATTACCGGTGATCTCTGTTAATTTACAAGCAATTTGCAACATTAGCCCATTGCTGTCTAGGGGTCACTCCTCAGCTGCTCCTTGGCCCTTTTCAGTCCACTGACACTCCTCAGGCATCTCACGCTGCCACACAGGAGATCACAGAGACTACAGAGGCCATAGAGATGTGGGAACCAGAGGTGCAGAGAATGACTCGGTGCAAGACGCTCCAATGATGCTACCGCCAATCCGATTTAAATTACAAGCATCACTCCCCAACTCTCCACTCTCCAATCCTGATGCCCGATGTTTAATGTCTGAAATTCAGGTAAGGTGAAGCTCCACACCCCACATTCTGGTCAACCTTACCCTCACTGAAAATAAAAAAGCTAACTTCTATGTCTACCTCACTTGAAACCCTACCTACTCTACTCACCATTAACTAAGCACTAACTAAAATAGGCAAATATGAAAAACAAAAACAATAAAATGCAGTAAATGCAGCAAAAAAATTCCCCACTCACAAACAGCATCCCAGCACACCGCCATCTTGAATAGAAAAGCCTCTAGAAAGATGTTTTTGTGAAGCAGGTGGGCCAAAAAGATCATCTACCATTCTGGGCAGATGCTGTTTTACTTTTGCTGCCTGCTGGTGAAATGACAGGTCTGAAGTGACAGCTCCTGTCAGAATGTGGGAGTGTAGTAATACTTTTCTATGTTTAGGTTATAGGGCATGAATGGTGTAAGAACTGTAGTTCAGGAGTGTAAATATGGGTCAATAATTACATGGCTTTGAACTGCTTTCAGCCAGTTAAATCAGTACAATTTTTTCTACACGTTACAATGCTAGATACAGCTACTTGAAAACAATGTAAAGAGTCAGCTAAAAACTGACAGTGTCTCTTTAATATAACTTTGTTTCCCTTGCATGATGTAAAAGTTGGGGCTTACAGCACTGAGAAAATAAGGAGGGACAGGGTTATGCAAATGAAAGAGAGCACAGAAACAAATGGATTTTTCCATGGAAAACGGTACTTGTGGGCAGTTTGAAAGGTAGAAGACTGATTCACAACTCCTACAGGTTACTATGCCCATTTGTATGGCAACCTTCCATAAATCACTTTAAGCTTATTTCATTAAAGGTAAGCACCATTTGCAAACTGTGTTTTGAGCACTTCTGCAGGCTAGACATAGTCAATAACCAATACCAAAAAGTGTCCCAACACCTATACATAGATATATTTTATATATAGATACAGAAACTAAGTATTTTACATTCATTTTGATGAAATTCTGCCTTCTGGTGTGCAGCTTCCTGGTGTTTCTGTCTTACCTGAACTAGAATTGTGATCTAACAATGATCTTTGAACTCTGCTGCTACTTTTACAATGGAGTCTCACATGAGTCCAACCTGATTACTCAGTGCACCCTTTTCCTTTTTCCTTCTTGGCAGCTCAGGTGCATGGCTTGGCAAAATACATGGATATGGCTTCCACAAAATTCAACAATTTCCACAAAAACGCAAGAAATGTGACTTTCAGTATCAATGTTATTTGTTAATTTTTGGCTGTTTATAATATGAACTTCTTTTAAGCAAGAAATTATAAATTTGCCCATGCTGCCTCCATTTCAGGGTCTATGCACCTCCCCAACATGGTGACATTACATTTTCTAGTTTTAAAGTTACAGCATCTTATAATTTTGCAGTTTACTTAGTTGCAACATTAAACTTTAAAATGGCCAAATACTTGGCTTCTCAGCCCCCTTTAAAGTCAGAGATCCTAAATACTGTACACATATATACGTGGTACAGAACTGCATAGTTGTCAAATCTTGCTAAATTTGAATGAGTGGTTTTAAACTTAGATGAAAATACCATAAACTTAAATTTAGGTAACATTGCCCAAAATGTTTGAGGAAATTGTACAAAATGCCCCTAAGCAGAATTATAATTTTACCTAAATTCTGTAGACAGAAGTTTAAATTTTACAAAGGCCTAGTAAACACCTGTGCTGATAAACAATGCTTGGAGTAGGCTGATAAGGTTTAATTCTGCCACAACATAAAATCATTGGCAGTATAGCCTAGAGGTTAGAGTAACAAGCTGTGAATGAGCTTTGTACATCCTCCAGCAAACAGGCTTATTTATTTTTTGTTTGTTTTTTTTTTTACCAGGAGAGACACACTTAACTAAAAGCTTGTTTACAGGCGTGACCTGGGAGCACAAGGAAGTTAAGTGACTTGCTTAGGGCCACACAGTATGCAAGTGGGGGGTGTGGTATTCAAACCCAGGTATCCAGGTTTGTAACTCAGAGCCTTAAACCACTGCACTATACTGCCTCCATTTGATTCCCACAACTTCCACTTGCATGCTATGTGAAAGAAAATCACTTAACCTGCTGGGTGCTCCTGGGTTGTGTCTGAAAACAGGTACCTGTGCAAGTGGGTCTTACTTGGTTAACAAAAAATACAATTTCATTATCTGCTCTGAAGACTAGATTAATGGGCTTATCTGTTTTTTCACCTGTTTTAGTTAAAGGACTAAAACAAGGGAGAAGAAATCCAGTCAACAAAAACCACAGCAGTGTAGGTTAGTGTCTTATCTACAAAACACTGTGCTCCATATTCTTCTAAATGTTTTTATTCCAGAGTTGCTAAGGTCTGAAGGTATCGATAAAATGTAACCAAGTCCCCTGCTCCAGCCACTCCTACAGCTTCATAAGATGGTGGCTATGTGTGTACATGATGATGTCATGGGAGCAACAGTGCTCTGGAGTGTTAATGCAGAGTATATGAGGACCTTCTAAATTACAAATTAAAATATCATTAAAAAAGTGCTTCTGTGTCAAATCCTTTACTGTGCAGGTGAGACAACCTTTTCACACCTGCACAGTAAAGGAATTGTTGCAGAAACACTTTTGTAATTATATTTTATTATGTAATTTATAATTATAAGGTCCTCATACAGCCTGCATTAACACCCCGTAGCACTGTCACTCCCATGACATTATTATGTACACACGTAGCTGCCATGACTTAAAGCTACAGAAGCAGCAGATTTAAATATGGAGTGGGGAAGGGGGTGTTTACATTTTACTGATATTTTCAAACCCTAGTGACTCTGGAATAAAAGCATTTAGAAGAAAAAGGAGCATAGCGTTTTGTAGGTAAGACACTAACCTACTCTGCTGTGGTTTTGTTGCCCAGATTTGGACCCCCTGTTTATGAATCCTTTAAGTATGTGGGCTCACTAGAATAGCATCCCTTTCACAGAATACAGTTGGACATGGAGGTACTCAGCAAATGAGCTTTTTCTAGGCTCATATCTAGACCAAAATCCTGTATTTAGATTAGCAGGTTTACTTCCAGTATTCTAAGTGAATTTCCCCCGGAACATATTGCTCATGGATAAAGAATACTCACCATAATGCACTGAACATGATTGATTTTTGTCACTGCAGAGCCACAATTGCAGTGTTGCTGATTCAGAAAAGATGGTCCCATTTAAATTTTGTGGTGTTAGTTATGTATTATTTAATGAAAAGGGAGCATTGTTTAACCAGGAAAGGCACACTAAACTGATACTTGATTCTAGCTGCAACATAGGAGCACAAGGAAGTTAAGTAACTCATTCAGGGTCACACAGTATGCAAGTGGGACTGAGAGATTCAAACCCAGGTCTCCAAGTTTGCAGTTCAGTGCTCTTAACTGCTATGCTATACTGCCTCCTCAAATTAAATGTTAATTATACATGTGATCATATTTTAGTGATGTGTCATTCATATGATAATCCACTGGTAATCCAAATGCAATAGAAGTACTTAAAAAGCAGCTGTCACAATCATAAGAACTTTAGCAAAACATAGTATTTCAGCACAATTCAGCTAGTATTTTATTAGTTCAGTATTTCTCATCCCCATTATTTATCACAGAGGTAATTTGCATTAAAACAGAATCTTTGCTCCTGAAGAGTTTATCTACTCCTGTTGCTTTCTCCCTACCTAAGGTCATGATGCTGTGCTTGTGACATCACAGTTACTCCCATGGCAGTGGAGTGTGATGTCAAAATGCAAGATTATGAACTGAAGTAAGGAATAAGCTATAGAGGCAGATGAACTCCAAGGGATAAATATCAGGTATTCATGTAAATTTTGTCAGTAATACATAATGGGTAGGAGAAATCCATAGAATATATATGGAATGCAAGCTGATTTGTACCCAAGTATTGTGGCTTTCAAAGTTTTCTTGGAGGTGTGAACAGCTCTTGGATACAAGTATTCTACATGAAGTATACTTCAGTTCATATTCAATTACAGAGCAAATATATATATATATATAATTCATTTATTTTTTAACCAGAAGAGACATACTAAGCTGAAAGCTTGTTTACAGGTGTGACCTGGGAGCACAAGGAACTTAAGTGACTTGCTTAGGGTCATACAGTATGCAAGTGGGGGCTGTGGGATTCAAACCCAGGTCTCCAGATTTGCAGCACAGAGCCTTAAACCACTACGCTATACTGCCTCCAAAAATATATATATATATTACTTAGACTGCATTTCAGAATTTCATCATACTTTTAATTGTTGGTATACTTTCACATGTTTTGTGAATATCACACAGCAGTGCAGTTAAGAATAGTAATATTAATAGTATGTCATCATAAATAAGTAAATACAGAAGTATGAACTAAAAATATTGGTACATGTTACAAACAATGCTAGCATCATGAAATTAATGAGCCATACCAGTGGACTGTATATGAATAACCTGCATAAACTGATATAAACTACTGTGTACTGTATGTGTAATTTTCCATGCAATACTGCCACTTAATTTAACCTAGAAAACTGTGATTAGCAAGCCTATAATATGATTGCCTAATTACACTACACAATGGTTTATTTAACAGCTAGAAACCTTCAAGTATGATGTTCCCTAGTGGCATGCCCTAAATAAGTATTTTGTTTAAATTTTAAAAACAGTTGCATCTTTTTGGTTAATATCATCACTAAAGCACTCCAAGGGTTTAGATTATCTCCATTAAGCATCCTCCTGGAACAATAACAATAAGGCATCCCCAGGAATTATATTACTGTGTGGTATAAAATGGATAGGGACATTGTTGCATCCTGCCTGATGAGCAGATGTGAATTGTGAGACCACTGCCACTGGCTAAAAAATTATGCTGGCAATAAATAATGAATTAAATATTCTTTCCCTTCATAATCCCCTTCTTACATACATACTGGACACAAATTTTAAAAAGAGAATTACTCCTCATAGCTTTACTTTGCTAAGTGTCTTCCTGACCATTAAAAAAGCCCTTCCTGTCCTTACCTCCCTACCAGAGAGATATTTACTACTTACATTGCTCTTATAAAATTAAATCCCTAACTTTATTGAGGTCATCTGTTATCAGTGTTTGTGTAGGAAGAGGTGGGCATTCTACCAGCAGAGTTCTGCAGATGTTGAACTCCTACATTCCATGGTAAACAAACATACCATCTAATGACTGTGTGGAAAGGTAGATGATTGGCAGGGGATGGACTGCTTTTTACTTGTTTCTTTTAACAAAAGAAAATATCTGTATTTTTTTAAATTTGCATTTTTTTTTATGATATCCTAGTTTACCCATTTTATAAGTGCTATAAGACATGTCATTGTGTGGGTAGTTATGTGATAACTGCACTTCCAGGTGCTAAAGGCACTCAGTAAAAACACCTTGTGCCTCACAACACACCTGGGTGTGCATTTATCATACAACTACCCACACATTCTTGTGTTTTATTACATACATAATCACCACTGGGAATGGCTTCGTGCTTAAGTGCCACAGTACTTTGCACTTTAGTAAGTAGAATTTTGGACAGATTCTATAATAATTCTGAGCCCACACAAAGAGTTCTGGCCAAAATCTGCATCACCGTTTAACATTTATAAGCATAAATATCAAGATAATCAGAGTGCGTAAAAGACAGAAGATGCCATTTTTCTGTACTAGATAAGACAATTGTGAACATGTGGTTGTCCAAAGTAATTACAATACTGGGGATGCATTTTAGAAAGTGAAGAGATTGTTGGTTGGACAGTGTTCACACTGTTACATGTCACATAAGTTAGTACATCTGTGCACACTTGGCCATTTTTCCCATTTTTTTTTTTTTGGAAACGTGAGCTCTGGGTAACCTCCATGGTGACTGTTAAATATCTACTGGGATTGATGGTGCACTGCTTATGACACATGGAGCACATGGAGCATCTGAAGCTTGCAAACTTCTTAAAGCTAATGAAGACTCTTTGTTTTTAAGAAACACAGACTTGTGCAGCAGCTCAGAGTAATAATGGATGACTCCTTTGGGATTCACATACTGATAATACACATAGTAATGGAATGGGTCACAACAGGATTGCATTTCTTTATACAAACACAAAAGGGGAATTTACATAGCAAAGTTGAGATACATATCAAAAATACTGTTTGTAAAATGTAGCATTTTTTTCAACTGTAGCCCTTAGATAACACTCATATCCTAGCAGTGCTTGGGATGTGTGTGTGTGTGGGGGGGGGGTTGCACCACAAACCACTTTCATGGTAACATTCAACACTGAGAAATTGAATTATTTTGAGATTTTGTATGGCATTTACACTTGTTTACAATACATCTGCTTTATTTGCAAAGATATGCTTGCCTACAAGACTGAACATGCCAGTAGTGAACTACAGGGTTGTTGGCATTTACTGTTACAGATATTTTGCTCTATATGCATTATAGGTAAACATCTAAGTGCACATAAAAGGCTTATAATGTTCAGCTCAAAAGCAAGTCCATCATAGTCAATATGGGTCAGACAGGATTCTGTTTGATTTCAAAAGGCCCACTCCTAGAAGCCAGATTTATTCATGACACCAAACAAAAAAGCCAATCTTTCAACAGCACTGACAGACATTTTTTTTTGTTAATCCTTTTTACCTTGGCTCCTGGTCTGCCTACACTTCCGTGCATCCTTCTCATCCATCCACCATCTGGTCCTCTCCCAGCCCCAGTGGAACCTTCGCTGCCAATTACCCCTGCAATTTACCCCCCAAGGTGGGGCAGTGGAGAGTCCCCCTCACTCTCCAACTGAGTCTGGATGCAGTAGTGCAGTGATGCCCCTGAAGCCAGGTGTCCCATAGATGGCCATTAAGCTACTGTGATTGGTCACCATTTTTCCCTGTTCTGTGGCTGCATGAGTGAGGGATGCAGTGATGCCAAGGGGGGAGTGCACACACGTGCTCCCTCCTGGGGCTAAGCCCCAACTCACTCCCTGAGCTCAGTGCAAACATGCCACCCCCCCAGCCTCCACCAGGGGCCGCAAGCATGCCAGCAACTGAAGACCCCTCTCCCCAGAGAGGGAGAGTAATCCCTTGGACACTCAGTCCTTCTTCTCCCCTGCTGATCCCCAGCAGCCCAAGTCCATTCCTGAACCCGGGTTGCCGGCATGGAATGAGGTATGGCATCCAGCACTTCAACCCTCTGTGCCACTAGGCTGATTAGACAAAAAGACTAAATTTAATATGCCTAGTACTTACACTTTACATACTGTAGCATACTGGCTGAAGTACTCAATATATCATTAGTAAGTACTGTATTTGTAGCAGCAATATAAAACATCCTAGTAAATTCTATTGTACTGTATATCAAAAGGCATAATATGTTATAATTGACATTTTTTCTTCTATTGAAATGCATCCAAAATACATTTGCTACTTACACAAAAAGTACAATTCCAGTGTTGGCCATGGCATAGGACAGTCCAAGGATACCGCTACCCATGATGGCATTGCTGAGGTTAAATACTGACATTCCAAAAGATGTAGTTCCTGGGTGCTATATAGAATTTTAGTAAATATGAAATAAACATTACACAGCAGCAAAGCAGAATTATAGTACAATTTTCTTTGTTTTTCCTTTTTAATATCCATTTCCACTCTTAATGCTGGATTTATGAAGTTGATATCAATGAGCATACCAAAACTTTCTTGTTAATCTAAGCAAATCAAAGACGAACATAACCTAGACAATAAGGCAAGGCAGTAGAAGTACAATTTTCATGTAACACTAAATGTTGGTCAAATTATTTTAGGGACTTCTAGTAAGAAATATGAGAATATTCTGGGTTAGAATTGGAATAACAGGCAAATTGCACTTTAGTCAGATGCAATCAATGGTTAAAATGATATGTTATTGTATTGTACCTATTCTGGGTAAAATAATAAATCATATTAGGTCATGAAGTCAAGTTCACCAACATGGAAAAGTAGGGCAAATGTGCTCAGAGCATGAACACTGTGGCAGCATGCTGACTCATTTTTTTGTTTACGTGTACTCTAAATGACGCCGGTGTTCCTACAGATGATCTAATTAAGTGGGGGAACTTAGAAATGCATATTTCTTCAACAGTGGTACAGTATAATGACACAAATGTTCTGTTAAATGGGGACAGAGTCATGTAATCTGTATGTTACTTTGTGTCACCATGGTGCTCCTATCAATGGTGTTCTACAGCATTTTTAATAAAATTAAGTGATTGGGGTAATCATAAGGCTTTAAAAATGCTGACATTTTGAGACATGTATTCTACTACTTTGCTATTCTGTGGTTGTGGAGGTCACAAAATAAAAAAAAACAGCTGTTAGTGATTTTATATCACTTGCTTTCATTGGCTATGTTAAAATCCTAGAAATAGTGTGATTTTAGATAAGTCAGTTACATTTTCTGCAAATATTTTACTTCAAGCCAGCAAGTGGGAAATAAACAACACTGCGTTTTCTTGTTTTCCATATCAGAAGTTATGAAAAGGCCATCTATGTATTTTGGACTAAGTGGAACAGCCTAATCTCTTAACACATCATCTAAAATGAAGAATCAGAAGCTGAAAAATAGGCAACTATGGACAGTGTTTATTCAGGAACTAGATAGACTGTGCTGGAATTCTTAAGAACAAAATATCCTTCACCTGGTTTCTAAAAAAGGTTGTAAAAGCCTAGAAGTTATCTATTGAGTCTGCTGTGTAGAGGAGTGTGTAAGAGAAGGCTGGCCTACTTGGTTATCAAGCAGGGTATGCATCAGGTCATGCCACTAGTCAAGCATGCAAACTGGGTAGTGGATTATATTTAAACAGGACTAGAGTCAAGCAAAGAGCATGACAGTTTGTACTGTCTTTTGCTAACAATAACCTATTTGAAATTGCTACAGGCTTTTCACAAAGACAGACTAACCCTAACCCTAACCCTAACCCTAACCCTAATGTCTTCGGTAACCCTAACCCTAACCCTAACCCTAACCCTAACCCTAATAGCAATAATGCACTCCAGGGTGTGTGTCGTTTGGGATAACATCACACCTCAGTTGTTGGATGCACTCGGCCTGTGGCCTCATGCCCAACCACCTGAGGCATGATGTTACCCCAGCAAGACACACACCCTGTTGGGCATTATTGCTTAATTCCACAAAAATAAAATATATCTTTGTGGTGATAATTGATGATTAATCAAATGTTCTTGACAGTTTACCTTCTCTCTTGGTGAACAATTTTGAAGAAAACAATGTCCATGTAGCACATATACAGTATATATATATATAAATATATATATATATATATATATATATATTACTGGTATATATACTTTACCTTAAAATACCAGAATTGTGTTTATTCATGAATGCTATCAATTTAAGTGAACCAGTTTAACTACTGTATTCTTGGGGATGGGGGTCAGTCAGACAGGCAGTGTAACAAAAGTGGGCCCCACCCCCCCACACCACCAACTGAGCAATTTATGCAAGGACTGTAATGGGTGGATGTGTGTAGGACATCTCCTTATAATAATCCATTCCCACTCCTCATATACAATATTCTGAAATGTGCTTTTATGTGGTAATAAATCACAGGGAATGGTGACCATTAGATCCCACATTCTGAATAGTTCACTTGTATTCACCCATTGGCAATGGATGGCTAGTGTAAACAGAATACCAGGACCTATTTTTCAATCTGATTTGTTCAGCAGATATTAAATTAAAATAATGTTTTTTGTAGCCTTATTTAGTTTTTTAAACTCAATTGAAAGGTTTATAGTTGCAATAAGGATCTCTTTATTTGTTCTTTACTAGAAAATAAAGATTGGTTGTGTGTTCATAAGGACTAAGTCTCCCAGCTGAGTCCTATTCTACTTATAAAGGACCACTATATTAGTACTTATTGTTTAGTTAACAAAGAATCATTAACCTCATTTGTCTGAGTAAGCAGGCTATATTTAAAAAAGTGTGGGGAGGTAATTATGTGGAAAAACAACTGCCATCCAGAAATATGATCCCACGTCTTCATACTCATTGGACCACAACGTTTTAAAAAGTATGTAATTTTATGGGATACAAAAACATATTTTAATATAAACCTTGAAGAATGAGTGGGTGAGGCTATGAACCTGACCATTGACCACAAACTGTTAGTTACTAGCCTCATTAAAATAGATGCCACTTACTCCACCTCCCAGTGGTTCACCAGTTATCTAACAGGAAGGACACAGAAAATTAAAGCTGATGGCCCATTCTCAACCTTCCTGCCAATTGACAGGGGGAGTTCTGCAAGGCTCCATCCTTGGCCCTATCCTTTTCTTCCTGTGTATCAATGATTGGGACTCACATATAATCAACTCCAAACTGCATTTCTTTGCAGATGACACAGTACTGTTTGCCTCTGGCACATCATTGTCTAAATTAAGGGATGCGCTTCAAGCTGACTTGTTCAATTTGAACATAATCTTATTAATACTAAACTCCTTCTCAATGCCAAGAAAACCAAAGTAATGCTTTTCACTCTTAATACTACTCCTTCCATCCCCCTTGATGTAACTAAGAACTTTGTTGTCATATCCCTAGGCTAACCATTGGAAGTCACCTCCAAATTCAAGTATCTTGGCTGTTGGTTGGATAACAAGCTCTCCTTTAATGATCATCTTGATGACCTTTCCAGAAGACTAAAGATAAGGTTAGGCTTTTTCTTCTGAAACAGGACCCTCTTCCTGATAGAGACTAGAACCAGGCTGGTACAAGCCACATTACTTTCTCTACTTGACTATGGGGACCTAATTTACATGTCAGCTGCAACCTCAAGCCTAAATAAATTGGATGTCCTTTGCCACCATGCTCTACGGTTCATTCCAACCTCTCCATAATGAACCCACCATTGTGACCTGTATGCAGCTGTTGGTTGGATGTCACTTACCACTCGATGTCTGCTCCATGCCGGTGCTTGGACTCTTAAAATACTCCTGAATAAACTACCAATTTATATTACATCTCTTATCCACATCTCCCACAGTGTGTACTCACTTAGGAAATCTGATTTTATTGCCCTTGATGTGCCTAGGACTCACACCACCTTTGGCAAACGGCCCATATCATTTGCTCTCCCAACCATTTAGAATCAGCTTCAAGCCACACTGAAACTATCTAGTACTGTCTCTGTTAACTTTTATAAAAAGCTAACTACATCTAAATTTAGAAATAGTTGCAACTGTTATTAAGTCTCTTCCACACCAATATGTTTCTCCATGCCCTCCAAAGGTACTGGTACCTGCCTTAGTACTATTGGTATCCTACTAGAACTGGTAAATCATAACGATCTCTTCAGCTGATCTAAGACTCTCTGCTATCCTTACCCTTATCACTTATCTCACCTGCCCCTCTTCTGTATTCTTTTCCTAAAACTCCTCTCTACCCTTATGCTCTCCACCTTTATCCTGCCCCCTCACTCCCTCCATCCCTTTATTTTCTATTCCTCTGGCCACTTTTCGACAAACTCTTGTTCCTATGTAATTGCTTTCTCCCCTTGAATGTAACCCGTGACTACTAATGTTGCACAAGGTAAATGTAGTTTATATCTACCTTGTTATGCCCTAAGTTGAGTACTATGTACCACATGAACCTAAATGTTATTTTATTTTACCTACTGTGATGTTTTTTTTTTGTATCCTATGTATTGTTTTCCTTGCCTGTATACATGCTCCAGGACCTCCTTGTGAATAAGCTTGCTCAATGGAGTTTTCCTGCAATAAACTTGAACTTGAACTTGCACTGATGGTGACAGCCCCGTTGTTTTCTATTAGTAATTTTTAAAGTGAACCTTTTATGTGAATAGTTAAAAACAACATTTTCTGCAGTAGGAAATGAAGAGTTAATGCACAAACAAAAGACTTTAAAATTGGCCATATGAAACAATGTGAGAAATGCTTTTCTATTAAATTTTAAATGTGCTCACAAAATGGTCCATTTAGTCAGACCACACCTAGACTAGGAAATAATCCCTTGAGTTTCCAAAATGCACAGAGGACTGGGAGTTTCCCCTGCCATACAGTATGTGCATCACAGTTTTCATAATGCAAAAAGTAACATAAACAAAGCTCATGCATATCCAATGTATGACAGGTTGGTACCTGTGCAGAAACATTTTCAAAAAAGGGTATTATATGTGTGTATGGGGAGGACCAGTCATTTAATTTCAATATGTTTAAAGTTTACTGCATAGTTTACATGAAAGCTACCACCCTTCTATAGGTGAAGTAAAGAAAACCATTTGCATCACAAACTACACAGAACTTACATATTCTTCTTGAAATTCTTCATAATTCTTTTTTTGTAGATAGCCATTGGTAAGAAACTTCTGACTTTCTGCATCATCTTCATCAGCATATTGACTACAAAATAAAAAAAAAACCTCTTTATACTCCCACAAAATGTTCTGACATCCCAAGTAACTACTATTGTACAAAATACATGGATACTATTGTACGAGATAAATGGAACACCATAATTTCTCTTTTTCTTCAGAATAGCAGGAAGAACTGTAGTTGAAAATGCAGTTCTACTGCATTGCACAATCAGCAGTGTTGCCAAAACCAGGTTTGTTTCATGGGGAAAAAAACATTTAATAAACATAGAACCAGCCATGAAAATCCAATACCTTCACTGGGTTTGAACACGTTACATGACCATTGATAATTCTTTCATAACAGCACACCTCACTTGAGCGACATATTTTTGTAACAAATAAAAGTTAATCTTTTTGCCTTGTTCCTAACAACCACCCAATCATTCATTATTCCATTATAACCACACACCTTGTCATATATTATCGCTTGCATCTTGTTGCTTTTTATGATTTTTTTTTGTTCCACTGTCCCACCCTGGCTCCCCTGCCAAATGGTGTACCTATCCTCTACAGAAAAACACAGTGCAAAAAAGCTCAACTCCTTTGTTCAGTGAATATATTTTTATTTAACTACCATCTTGCAAGTCTACCTTTCATGGAAAATTATGGGAAATGCCACTACATCAAGAACAGTGGTCAATCACAGTGTTTGCTTGTAAAACATTCAGGAACAAGTTTCCAGTTCACACTTACTGGTAGTATCAGGTTTTAAAACCTCCAAGGCACCTCCTGCACTTACATCTGTCACACATTGTGTGCTGTATGTTAGTGCACATTAGGTGTCCTGGGGATTGCCATCTTCCCTGCTGTAAAAAGCCTGGAGTCGGCCATTCCCAGGTCGCCTTAATGCACACTAACATGCGGCACACAATTAGTGGCAGACGTACATTATGAATAAGTGCAGGTGGTACATAGGAGGTTTTACAAACTGTAGTAAACTAAAATATTAGTTAGATAAAAATATGTTAATTGAGCAAAGGAGTTGAGCCTTCTTTTTTCTGTTTTTTAAGGATTTTCTTTCTACTCACAGAAGAGTTCCTCTGACTGACAATTTAAGTTGCTGGTTAAGATGTGGGCATCCAGGAACTGTTTCTCATTTTTGCACCCTTCCTCCAACCACGAGGGCAGATGGGGAGCTGCTTTCAGAGCCAATGCCAGCACTGTTCCATGGTCTCCAGGCAGGGGCTACAGGAATGCCAAGCAACCCCACACCCTCTCCCCAGGAGCCTCAAATCACCACAAAGTAAGTGCTTTCATCCCTGTCCAACTGCAGGGTGGGATTTCATGAACAGCAGGAAAATCCCAGTTTCATAGGTGGCATTGTGATGCACTGCTGCTGTGCCACTACAGGGCTAGACCAGTTCTGTTTTTTTATGACATTCCTGCTCTGTAGATTTAGACAATGTAGAGAGGGCTTCTTGAACACACTACTTAATCACCTGATAGTGACCAGAATCTGCTGCACCCCTACACTGAAAATATGCCTAAGCATATAGGTGGTGTCAGAGCAAATCTGTTTTCTTAGTGTGTCATTTCAAGCACAGAAATGCGAACCTTCACCCTAAAGAAATGACAAACCAGGTAACTTCTCTATGGTCCTGTTCTCACAATGTAATGTTAGGCAGATGCAGGAACATACTGAGAATGAAAGAAATAAGATGGTACGACACATTTGGGCTGCTCAAGGAAAACATGAATACAAATAAACTGCTGTATTTATTTATTTAGTTTTTGTTGACCGGGTAAGTGCACTAGACAAATCCTGCCTATTTTCAGGCACAACCTGGGGAAGGGGGACATTTAGACATTTAGTAAATGAAATTGTACCAAAAATGTAACTAAAACCTTATGAATCTCGTACATATACTGTATATTTAATACTTGGGTCCCAATATTTAAACAATTAGCATGGTGGCAATGTAGGATTAACATCATGCCAATTAGACATTGTGCTTTTTGAAAGCCTGTTAATGTGGCTGCTGCTATATTCAAAGACCCAATTAGCATAAAGCTAATCACATAGTATGCATGCTCCAACTGGAACCAAGTGTCTATGCAAGTAAGGCAGTCATCATCACTACATGCAGTTCACCCTGGTATATGCAATGGTTTCCAGGACCACTAACAAGTAGGCAGTGCAGATCATGTAGCTGCTTCCAGAAGCCATATTTTAACACCACACTGTTAATAATCTGGTGGTAAACTATGATCCCCTCTCCTGGCTGATGCCCCATCCATAAGAAATTATATATCACTGGTAGTCTAGTGGTGCCCCTCTCTCAAGCAATCTGCTGTCTTTAGTAGAATATTATAGTTCTTACCCCTCCCTCACATAATTGCTAGTAAGCTAAATGTTCCTGGTAGTCTGGTGACAGTCCCTGTTTGACATCTTGCCACTCCCACAGCCCCAAAACAGCAGCCAATGGCGAACCATCATTTGCCACCCTCAAGTACAAAGAAAAATAAAGACTGACAAAACTGTGCATGCGTGTGCACAGTGTTTTATGTTTACATTTTTCTGTCATTCATAACCTCATATGAGCTTACATGTAATTCCTACCCAAATGCAGTTCAAGCCCCCCCAAAAAACACATTTCTGCTTCAATAGAAAAATGTCATTCTTAATGTTTTTGTTCAACTGATTGATATATCTGACTCATAAAATTTGTTCATAACAGATAGCTGTTAAGAACAACTTTTTAAAACTACTAGAACAATGAGGTAACCATGTATTAGGTATTATTTCTTAATAACCCCATAAAAAAAATCAGACAATGTTCTGAGCTTACCTATAGCTCCAGCATTGACTAAACTGCTTGGTAGAATCTTCCACTAATCAACTACCCGCTCTGTGAAAATAATACTTCCTAATGTCCCTTTTAATTCCCCCTTCTTTCAGCTTAAGATTGTGCCCCCGGTGGATAAACTGTTCCTTAACCTAAACAACTCTTTGGAGCTTACCATATTGTATCCCTGTATGAATGACAGTGTTTTTATCATACCCCCTACCCCATCTTTCTTCCAGCTAGGCTTCTGGACAATGACTTGAACACTGGCATTGGTAGTAAATTCTGGTGAAGTACATGGATCCCACCAACTATTTCATTCCCACTAAAAAGAGTTTTAAAACTTTCTAGCGCCATCTAATTGCATATATAAATGTTTTAAATATGAGGTAACATGTCCCTTGTCTTCTGCTCACATGATCTGCTTTAGCATGGCACATTGCTAAGACTGGCACACTGCAGACATTGTTGCCACTGATTCCATGGCATTTCTTGCACCATTAAAAAGACTGTAAATAACCCAACCTGTATAACATTCAATGAGAAATAACTTGTTCCAGGATGAAGCTGTCTGAGGACATTCTTGTAATCTGAACCATAATCGTTTTAAGAATGATTTATGTGCCCATGCACTGGTATCTGTGTTCCTGGACAGCTCTCTGATGAACAATAAATATCTTGGGTACAGCTGTTCTTATTCACTGTATTTATTTGAATGTGCTTACCTATTGATAGTAGCTTTTTTCAGAATCTATTGGTTCAGTGTAGTTATCTTCAATGCTATCGCCACTATTGCTTTCATCATAGGGTTCAGTATTGAATCTCTGCAGTTCCATAGGATCCATCTTTGCTGTCAGCGCCTTCAGTTATGTGCAACAACTTCAACGCAAACAGTACCCTTCTGTTTTAGGCTTGCAAGCTGTATTGATTTTCTTTGGACACACTGTTCTGCAAACATAGCACAGGGGAACTTCAGCAATACTTTACCCAGATGACATAAGCCACTGCTAATCACTGCCTTAGTAACTGCCCATTTTAGCAAACAGAAAAGAAAATAGCATTCAGAAAGGATTTTACCAGTTTACATCAAACAAAATTATTGTAGCAATAAAACATTGAAATGGTAGTAAGTTACATGGCCATCAGGGCATTGCCTTTACATCTTGCACTTGCTGCTTTTGTCTTCTTTAGATATTAGAGGTTGAATTGCATAAGATCTTTTTATTGTTTTTTTTATTTTAGTCTTTGGTAACCGGATAAGGCCCACTAGGCACAAATGCCTGTTTTCAGGGGTGACCTGGGAGCGCTCGGTGGTTAAAGGAAAACTACACCCTCATATCTTCTAAATGTTATTTGTTTCATATAGACAACTCTTTTCATGTAACTGTTAAGGATGTATGCAAATGCTTTAGTCAGTTTTCACAGTTCATACTAGGCCCTGCTGCTGTTCTGGAAGGCTCCATTTCATGGTTGTTCAAATCTCATTGTCCCTGAGATCTGCATTAGCATATGACAACATGATGCGTAATCACCCCTTAAACTCCCCAGTATGCCTGTCTGCTTAATTAGTTTTAAAAGACAGAAGCTGCAAAAAGGTGTGAAAAACCACATTTATCTTCAGTGAGCTTTGCAAACTATCTGAGTTATAATGCAGTTTTTTCCCTTTAAACTTCATTCAGTTTATGAGTTTCCAGAGAGTTTTTGCAGGGTATTTGTTCCTTCAGCATATAGATACGTGGTATAAACAGGTGATCTGACATCATGTTCTCATGTGCTAATGCAGTTCTCATGGACAATGAGATTTTAACAACCATGAAATGGAGACTCCAAGGGCAATCACAGGGGCTACCATGAGCAGTGAAAACAAACTAAAGGTAATACATATAGCCCTAACAGCTACAGGAAAGGAGTTGTCTGTTGACATGGAAACAAATAAAATTTTAATGATATGAGGGTGTAGTTTTCCTTTAAGTGACTTGTTCAGAGTCACACAGTATGCAAGTGGAGGTTGTGAGAATCAAATTCAGGTCGGGTCTGCTGGATATACCAAGCTCGTTCACACCTCGTTCCTCTAACCGCTAGGCTATACTGCCAGCCCAATATATACAAATGCAGCAGCTTGGAACTGCGTATAATTTTTTTTTCTTTAACTTTATATAGTGGCTCACTAGTAGAAAACAGCAAGTGACCCGACACACATTGACTTGTGCCACAACTTCCCGACACCTCTCCAAAAATTAACTTAAGTTGCCAACTGTGAAACTGTTATACATTTCCCTTTGCAAATATGCCACAGTTTACTCATCACAAAGGTACACTGCCCCCTTACAAAATTAGACCACGGGACTTTAACACACATCTACCAGTTCTAAATATTTTCTTTGGACATCAAAAAAGAAACCAATATGAAACATAAAAAAACAGAATTCCTTTAAATGTAAAATAAAACTAGGGGTAAACTAGGGGTACTATCCAGCAACATTCATGCTTTCATTTTCCTCATTAATTTATTAAGGGCGCAGGCATGTAACAGGTGTGAAAAGTTATGGATACAGCCCGTTTTGTCAACCAGCAGTGATAATAACGTCACTTTTCACCTAACCTTGCAATTATGAGATACCTTGAAGTCCTACATTTTGTAAGGAAGAATAAATAAATCTGCACTATTAAATCAGAGGACTGTGCTGAATCATCATATATGAACCCCATCATTAAATTCTGGCTAAAGCTATAGACTCCAAAAAATCCAAAATTCATTTGTTACAGTATTGGTACAAACATGCAACCACGCACATCTCTATAATTAGACTAAATTATGGAGGCATTATGACTTACATGTTTCTAATACAGATTTAGAAACATAGAATGTGATGGCAGATGAGGACCGCTTGGCCCACCTAGTCTGCCCATTTCCCTACCTAATGGATAAACTGCAGATCCTCCTAGTTAACCAACAACCTACTTCCTCCTACCCCCCACTAGAATTGCCTTATGTTGTTAGCAGAAAAAGGCCCCATGGCCCATTGATTCCACCCCACCCTACTTATTTAATGTTGATTTTGTTAGGGCCCTACTTTTTATGTCCCTTTCTCTTCAGCCCTTTCCTCCCTCTGCCCTCTGGCTACCTCACAGCTCCTTCTCACACCTACTTTGGACTCCTGATCTGCATGGCATCCCTCATGATGGGCCCTTTGGGATGGTACCCCCTCCAGTGTCAATTTTCATGTAGAGGCCTCCAGGTAGTGGTGCAAGGCCAACGAGTAGTGACAGCTTCATTCTGCTAGCCTGTGAGGTTTCTGCCATGATTTTTCCCCATTGCTCAAGGACATCAGCGGCTCATGCTCCAGTTCAAGTGCATGCAAGCATGTTGTTGTGCTGCAAGTCAATGCCCCCTCCTCTGGCTCATCTCTCCCCTATTACTCCCTCATCATTTGCCAGTATATTCACCAGCCCTATTCTATCCATTCTTGAATCTCCACCAATTTCAAGCAGGCTATGCCCCTTGGCAGCCTATTCCACCTCTCTACCACCACTGTGAAGAAATGTTTTCTGATGTCCCTCTTACATCCCCCCTTCACCAGTTTCATTGAGTTCCATCTGGTCCTGGTGTCCTTACTAAGCATAAACAACTAGCCACTGTCAGCTCTGTTAATCTTGAAGAGGTATTTTTGCATCTCTCCCCTGTACCCGCTCTCTCCTCCTGCCTGTAGTGTGTACATGTTAAGATTCAAGAACCTCTACATGTCAGTCTTACTCTGCTGGCCCTGCATCATTCTGGTTACCCTCCTCTGCACTACTTTCACTCAGTCCCTATTTTACTGTATGTTCAGGTTCCAGAACTGCCTATAGCACTCCAGGGGAGAACAAACCAGAGCCCTACAGTGGCAGAATCCCTTTGCTCCTCTGGCTACTAATCTCCCTACTTATACATCCCAGTATTATATTTGCCCTTCTCATTGCTCTGTTGCTATTTTCAGATTGTCTGATATTATTACCCCAGGTCTGTTTCCTCCATCATACTCTCCACACCAGTCGCCCCCATTCTGAATTCCGTACTTGGATTTCTTTCCCCATGTGCATTACCTTGCTCTTCTTGACATGGAATTTTCAGCTGACAAACCCTTGACCATGTTTCTATCCTTTCTAGATCCTCTTTCATACTTTTTACCCCCGCCTCACTGTCCACTATTCAATAGATCTTTGTTTGATTTGAGAAGAAGCAGATCTTCCTTTGGATTCATACTTTAATATTGCAAATAAAAATGTTGAAAAGGACCAGTCCCAACACTGATAACTGTGGCACCCCACTGGTGTCCTCCCTTACCTCTGTATAGTCCCCATTGAGGAATACACTCTGATTTCTGTCATGTGGTCAGCTTTCACCCTCCTTGGGATTTTTACTCCCCATCCCCAGCTTCCCTAGCTTATTAACCACCTGTCCATGTGAGATAGTTCTATGTCATAATGGCGACCGACAAAGAGGCGATTCCCGTTCACGAAAGTCAAACACCGAAAGCCAATTTTCAGTGCTCTGACTCCTGGCGCCTAACAAAAACAACACCTGGGGCTTATGTTTTTTATGTTTATGTGGGGGCTGTGCCCCCACAAACCCCCACCTCAGGTAGGGGGCTTTGCCCCCACACCTCCCTACTAAAGGATTCTCAACACTAGGGGGGTGCATGTTGAGGGGGTGGCAAAATGTAAAAGGAAATAAAATGTGGGTCAGGTGCAGCAAAAACAAACCTGCACCTGGACCCAAACCCAGTGCCCTAGCTACCAAGACTGCAAGCCGACCCACTACATCAAGGGGCCAGCTCAGCAGCCTACTGCAGTGTCACCCCTCAAATCCCCTCACACCCCTCACCATGCCTGTTCGCTCCCACTCCCTGCATGCGCACCTGTAGTGACTTCCTGTCACTATGGTCACCCACCCTCCCATCTGGTCACTGTCCCTAACCAGTAGCCCCTATGGTGGGTGCCACAATTGAGTCTCCCATTAGCGGGTCGCTCAATTGTGGTCACCCACATCACGGGCTACCATGTGAAACAGAGTCAAAGGCTTTACCGAAACCAAGGTACAGTATGTTCACTGCATGTCCTTTGCCTAAAACCTTCAACATCCAGTTAAAAAAGTCAATCAGGTTCATCTGACGCAACCTCCCCCTCATGAACCCATGATATCTGGCATCTTGCAGTCTATTCACCTCCAGAAAATTCACCAGTTTCTCTTTTATTAGGGTATCTAGTATCTTCCCCACTACGGACATTAAACTGACATTTCTGTAGTTTCTAGGATTATTCCTACTTTAGCTGTTGTACAAGGGAACTACATTTGCCATCCTCCAGTCCTAAGGAGAGCTGTTAAACATATCAGCCAAAGGTGCAGCTAGGACCTGTCACATTTCCTTTAATACCCAGGGATGCTACCTATCCTGGCCGATGGATCTGTCTGTCCATCTTGAGTGCAATCAATCCTTTCAGCACCCTCTAAGATCAGAACCTCTCCCAACACCCACACTCCCCCCTCCCGCCCCCACCTTGTCAAGACTACACAATCTGATACTGGCACTTTATCCTCACAGTAAACAACAAACTGAAACAATTGATTCAGTACTGTATATTCTCTGTCCCTTCATCTTCCTTCTGCTTCGATCTTTTCCATTACTTCAGTCTCATTATTCCCTCTTCTGTTTTGCACTTCTTGAGTATGTAACAAAAGAAAGTTTTATCCTGCTTTCTCATCCTCAGCATTATTCTCAGCTCCATGTCAAATGTTGGCCTCCTCACAGTCTTGTTGTCCTTTTTTACTTTGGTTAGATACTGCACCTTATCTCCCTCATCCTGGCTGTTTTTATACTTTCTGAAGGCCTTCCATATTCCCTTCACAGCCTCTCCTACTTCCTGTTTGAACCACAATGGTTTCCTGTCCCTCTTGTTTTCCTCATTATTCTGATTCATAACCTCCTATTCAACTTCCTTTATCACTTCCATTTCTTTTCTACCCCATACTTTGTTGCCCTTCCAATGTCATCATATGGTTCCCTGTCTGCTACCTCTGCCTATGATGATGATGGTCTTTATTCTACTCCTATCCTGATGTTCTTCCACCTACGTGTAACTACTTGTACCCACACTCTCTCTTTGCATTTGCCCTCCCTATTATGTCTAACCTCTGTGGCTTTTATATCCTCCCTTACATACAGTGCTGTCTTCCCCCTTTCAATAATCCTAATCCCTGTAACACAATGAAAATCCTAGGTCTGATTCCTGTAATGGCACTGCATGGCCCATGTTTCTGTGACAGCTACCAGGTCCAAGGGTACTTCTGCTACCACTGCCCTCAAGGCACTGGCTTAGTTCCCCAGGCTCCCGGTGTTAGCAAACATAGCCCTGGCTGGCCCGTTGGTGCAGCAGTTGGATTTCCAACTGTGATACCACCAATTAGAGTTCAGGAATGGACCTGGGGAGTCTGAGGGTTGGAGGTGGAGAGGAGGATTAAGTGTCAGATGGACTGCTCTCCTCCTTGGGGGGGGGGAATAGTGGGCAAATGTCCTGTGCATGCCTGAAACCTGGCAGAGATTGGGGGAGGACATCACTGGTGCTGAGATAGTGGGTTTAGCATGTTAAAAAAAGATGGCAGCCCCCATGAATAATGCCCCACTCCACTGTCAGTCACACTCCTCCTGCCCATGGCTCTTGGTTGGCAACCAAGCCTTGCAAATTCCATTGGGAGAGTAAGCTAGGATTTAGCCAGTTCAACTTCCATCAGGGAGGGGGTGCCCACTCAGCAGCCCCATCCTGGGAAGGGAGTAAGCCTGGTACTGGATTGCCATCTCAAGTAAGTCCTGGGAGGTTGATTGTGGGATGAGTGGTGCAGGGGCTGAGCTCCTTGCTGGAAGGGGGCTCCCGGCAAAACCACCCCCAAAAAACATAGCCCTGCCTGTCTCGTGCTTTCCTCCTCCACAACTCTTAGTTCACATCCCCCTCCCTGCCCTCATATTAGACACCTCTCCTACAGCCCTGCCCTTTTTCTCTCCAGATATCCCACAGCTCCTGTGTCTTAACTTCTTCTGTTATCTCATTGTATTGCCTGTATATCCATGACACTTCCAAACCTTACCTTAGGGTTATGTACACGTGATAGACTGCTGATGCACATGTGATTTAAGATCGAATTACGATCCCTCCTCCAAGCCTCTTCTAGGTCCCTCTTATCCTCAGCTTCGTATGTGCATCTGAATCAGGTTGCAACACTTCCCCACACTCCAGTGCAACTAGAAAAACAGGATAAGGTAAAGGACTTTTTATTACTTTGAATATGCACAGACAGTAACACTGCATTAAGCCTCCTCGAGGTGTATTTTATAATAATTGATAAGACTGAATTCAGACAGTTTACAGCAAAAATTAGAAATGTAGCTCTCTACATGTTTGGTCTGTGTCATGCAGGAACAGACTAGATGAGTTTAGTTGTTTTTTAAAATTATATAGTGGTTAAGCACTCTCATTTTCTGTAGAACTGTATTACAAAATATTGTTCCATTGCTTACTTGTAGCTTTTAGTCGAGTTCTCCCTTCAGAGTGAGTGCTTCCGGCAACATTACACATGTGCAGTCCCTAAATCAGCGATTGCACAGTGTCTGGGCACATCATTTTAATAAATCAATCCCTCTATATTTGCACATCACTCCCCTCACATAGCAGAATGATGTCACAAGCTGCCCAAGTAACCAGACCTCCCCCTCAAACAACCTCTCACAAAAAAAAAAAAGAAAATTCACTCTAGCCCGATTACTGGGCTCTGGCCTCTTGCACTATCTGGGGCTGCCTTTACATGCAAGGCTCTAGCAGAATCGCCGGTGACCCCTTAGTTGGTCATGGCATCATGGCATGGACTCAGCATTAAATGGTGAATGCCATCTACTCCGCTTCCTTCTTCATGCCCTGGTCCCCTCTACTCAGTGAGCATGCGCAGAGACACATCAAATGTCAACACATGTGCAATAGGCTGCTGCCATCTTGGGAATGGTGATAACGGTGCTGGCAACAATACACATGTTCAGAAAGCCTCCAGTGCCCGTGCATGCACAATATACCCTTATGGATGGTGCAGGGACATTACAATTCATGCTTGGAAACAACTAAGCACACGAGCACACTCCCAAAATGGAGTCTGGCTACAGTTAAAACAATATCTGCCACAATCGAATGAGGGGAGTATATTTTAAAGAATAAAGAGGTCTTCATGCAGTGCTCTGGGTTTTTTAACCACACCAGAGAGTGTGGTGGGGGGATACAGGAAAGAGTGAAAGAGAGAGCTCCAATTTACATTACAACCAGCCAGCCAAAACGGAAACATAACAGGACACTGCATTGCAGAACTATTGAAAAAATATGGTTTTACCATGCCGCAGTGACAACAGACAAGGAGTCATCCCTGACAGTGACAGCCGTGGTGCCGACTGTCAGCAGTGCTGTGTCAGGGATGCCTCTATGTTTCTATCGGAGGGCTGCACCCTCAACCCACCATGTGGAAGGCTCCCCCCCCCCACAGACACACACACCCGGTATCTAGGATTCCAACTCTGAGTCAGAATTGGACTGGTGGGAGATGAGACACCATGCAAGGCAGTCTCGGTCACGGCACAGACCATCACAGTGACTTGTGGGTTTTGCCTGATTCATGTCACTGTGATGGTCTTCGTGGCTGGGGAGTCGCTGCCGTAAGGGTATACTAAAAATATATATATATATAAATAAAAATTAAGCAGGCTACATTATACAGTGAGGATGTGTTTCAATGAGAGGGTTCCCTATAACATTATAGAACTCCTTTGCTGTCTTTCAGATATCAGTGTCACAGAAATGCAATGCATGCGAGGTCCCCTTGTTACCACATCAGAACAGGTCACTCTGTACAGCATGCAAATTGGACAGTCCCGAGCACCAGATAGACTTCACTACAGCAGAACCAAACCATCCCAGAAGAGAATGGCAGGTGGATCCAGCCACAATTGCCCCCCAGAACGCTACAGCAACCATGATGGAGAGTCAGCAAAAATGTATGCTGCAGGTCCTGGAACAGATGTCCAGCATGAATAATACTGGACCATCTCCAGCACTTCTTCTGTCTACAGCACAAAATATAAACAATGGAAGAACTCAAGGCAATAATCAAGCACAAGCCACTATAATGGCCTAATCCCCAATTGATGACCATGATAATTCAGTCATAAATCAATTTCCAATCGAAAACACTGAACCAGACTCACCTCAGAAGAGTGAGCGTGAGTCAGAACATGACTCAGAAATGGGGGGCCCTCCCATCCCGGAGGTATCATCCATTGTCACCAGACTATTTTAACCTGAAAATATTATGGAATTAGTCCAATGGATCCAAACTACATTGAGCTTTGAAGCACCACCACCCCACCAGAGAGCACACTCGACCCAATGCTTCAGCCACCACCTAAGGTGGAAAACGTCTTCCCTGTGTGCCCTACTCTAAGGGACATAATAATGAGGGAATGAGACACCACTGATCCTGCTAGGATCCCAGAAAAGTGCTCATTGTACAGACTGTACCCCATACAGGAGAACAGCACAAATCTCTGGTTCACAGCCCCAAAGATAGATTCAAAAATAGTAGAGCTTAATAAGAGGACCGTCCTGCCAGCCAAAGGAACCCTAAAGGACCTAGTGGACAAGGAACTAGAGGAATTTATCAAAAAAGCATACAAAATGTCTGGGCAGTCAATACGAGCATCCACATCAGCAGCATATGCTGCTAGGGCTCAAATAAAGTGGCTAGAGGACATAGGAAAGAAACTATCTCCAAAGTCACAGGAAGCAGAACTTTTGGAACAAGCAGTACAGACAGCATAATACTTGGGTGACTTGTCAATTGACTCACTCAAGATGGGTGCCAGGTCAGCAACAGTGACAAACAGGGTGAGGAGAACCCTGTGGCTAAAAGTGTGGGAAGCGGAAATGGAGTCCAATCACCACTACTTAAATTACCATTCAAGGGAGACTGAGTATTTGGAGAAGGCCTCCACGTGTTCCTGAGACACCAAGATCAGGGTAAGGATCACATGCTTTCCGCTCATGCTCAGATCGCAGATTCAATAACTCCTTTTGAGAGAGGAAAACCCCCAGTTTTCAAAACTGCCTAACCAGAACAGAGGACAAAATTCCTAGAGGTAGAGGTATCCCATCAAGGGGAAATTTACATCACAAAGGGGAAGATCAACCAAAAGATTCCCTCAATGACTACCTGACAACTCCTAAGAACCTGCCACCTCCATCAGCACCTGTGAACCTCCACTAGGGGGACGCTTACAGCTATTCAGTTCAATGTAGGCCTCAACAACGATGGACAAATGGGTAAACAAGGTGGTAACCAAGCGCTATGCAATAGAATTCAAGGAGATGCCAGACAGGGAGATGGTAATAATTTCACTCGTATCAAACAGAAGATGCCCCCCAAAACAAATTAGAGCCATCTTGGATGCTTTCCTATCAGCAAACGCCATACAACAGGTTCCACATGAGAAAACCAGCCAAGGCATTTTCTCAGTCTCCTTCCTGGTGCCCAAAAAGACAGGAGACTATCGGCCAGTACCGGACCTCAAATTTGTAAACCGATTTATGACTCCAAGAAAATTCAAAATGGAGACAATATGAGCCACCCTTCGGTCACTCAGACCAGAAGACTTCCTGACCTCCATAGATCTAAAAGATGCATACCTACGTATACCTATGCATCCAGCACACAGAAGGTACCTCAGATTTCAGATCCTGGGACAACAGTTCCAGTACAAAAACCTACCTTTTGGATTAGCATCAGCACCATGGGTATTCACTAAGGTGTCAATTGTCCTGGTGGCAACGCTCAGGGAAGAAGGAATACACATCATCCCTTACCTAGACGATTGGCTTATCCGAACACGGTCATACTGAGACTTGGAGTCAGCAACCAAACAAACACTACAGGCACTGAGAGACTATGTCTGGGTGGTCAATCTGGTCAAAAGTTGTCTCACACCATCCCAAAACATTGAGCACCTGGGGGCTCTAATCGACACAAAAGCAGGCCTAGTGAGGCCAACAGAAGTACGAATCAATAACATAATCATGCTCACAAAATGCCTCATAACCGTAAACAAGCTGACAATATCACAAGTCTCTCAACTACTGGGATGCATGTCCTCCTGCATTGATCTGATCCCATGGGCGAGATTCCACAGGTACTCTCTCCAGATGCTGCTACTCCAATACGACTCACCAACCGAGGAGAGCATGCACCACAGAATAAGACTGACCTACAAGGCCAGACTGTCATTACAATGGTGGACAAATATGTACCACCTGAACAAGGGAAACCATCTTGAGATAATCCACGATATCACTATGGATACAGATACCTGCCTATGGGGTTGGGGAGCAGCATTGGGCCACAGAATGGCTCAAGGATGATGGTCACCACAGGAGAAGAGGTTACCAATCAATGTGTTAGAACTGCAGGCTATTCGCAATGCTCTGATGTAATTTCAACCACAGATATCTCAACAATCGGTGTTGATCCGCTCAGACAACAAGGAAGAGGTAGCGTACATCATAAAACAGGGTGGAACCAGGAGCATTGGGTTAATCCGAGAGTTGAACTCGATTTTGACATAGGCACAACTACGCCTGAGACATTTAACAGCCATCCACTTAGCTGGCAAACTAAATACCATGGCAGACTGGCTGAGCCAGGAACAATTACTCCCCGGAGAATGGCAACTCCACCCGGACATCATGGCACAAGTCCAGAGGAGATAGGGCAAGATAGTTACAGATTTGATGGCAAAAAACAGAAACAAACAAGTGGACAAATTCTTCTTCAGATTCAGGGAACCACACTCCATGAGGGTTTATGCCCTATCAATCCCCTGGACCCACGACTATTCATACGTGTTCCCACCTCTACCTCTACTCAACCAGGTACTGTCAAAAATCTGCCAATCACTAAGAATCATAATACTAAAAGCTCCATATTGGCCACAATGGGCATGGTTTACCAGCCTGTCTAGCCATACTGCGACAGGGGCTGTTGACACACCCCCAACCCCAAGAATCTAGCTCTCACGGCCTGACTCCTGAAAGGGAGAGACTGCTGAATGCTGGATATCATGCTACTGTCATAGAGACCATGCTTCAGTCGAGGAGAAACTCAACCACAATGATTTGCACAAGGCAGTGGAGCATTTTCTCAGCATGGTGCCACTCCAAAGATATGTCTCCTGAGTCCCCTTCAATCTTGAATGTATTGCTCTGCCTACAACAGGGACTCGATAAAGGCTTGGCCTTCTGTACAGTAAGAGTGCAATTATTAGCAATAGGAGCAGCAATAGGAAAGATAGAAGATGCGTCTCTAGGATTACACCCAGACATCATGTGCTTTCTTAGAGCGGCAGCAAACATTCACTCCAGGATAAGGACAAGTATCCCTCCATGGGGTCTCACACTGGTCCTGAATGCTCTCACGAGGGATCCATTTGAACCAATAACAGATATTGACTTATACTGGCTGGGAATAAGGGCAGCATTCCTGGTAGCTATCTGTTCAGCCAGCAGAGTCGGGGAACTGACAGTCTTATCTTGCAAGGAACCATTCATGACTTTCACACACCAAGGAGTCACACTCTGAACCGTCCCATCTTTTATCTCCAAGGTAAACTCCCAGTTCCATACAAGCCAACCAATAGAGCTACCAAAATTCTACGATAATCTAAACAACAATAAAGAAAGGGCCTCCACATGCTGGACGTCCAAAGAACGCTGCAGGTTTACATAGACCGCACGGCATCACTCAGACATACAGAGAGACTCTTTGTGATTGCTAAGGGACACAAAAAGGGTTCTGCAGCAGCATGCAGAACAGTCACTACATGGCTTAAGAGAGCTATTACAGACTCATACAAAACAAGTAAGAAAGTGCCACCCATTGGAATAAAAGCACATTCAGCTAGAGCGGTGTCAACATCATGGGTGGAACGGAATGCGGCAACAGCACAAGAGATTTGTTCGGCAGCTACTTGGCAAACTATGTATACTTTCACAAGACAGTACAGACTGAACACCTCATCACCAGTCAAGAACACCTTTGGACATAAGGTACTGCTAACTGCCAATTGCCAAACTGAATCCCTAAACAGCTCCCCCCTCAAATATGAGGGCACTGCTTATTACTCACCCTAAGGTAAGGTTTGGAAGTGCCATGGATATACAGGCAACATAATGGTAGTTTACTCACCTGGTAAAGGTGATTACATAGAAACATAGAAACATAGAAGTTGATGGCAGGTAAGGACCGCAAGGCCCATCCAGTCTGCCCATTTATTTTTCTACCTTATGAATGTGCCATAGGTCTTTGCTCTGTCAATGGCCTATCTATTCATACTCATCTGTATTACTCCCTTATGCCTGTTCCATGCCTGTTTGAAGCCCTGCACTGTATTCATATCCACTACTTCCTGAGGAAGGCTGTTCCATGCATCCACCACCATTTCTGTGAAAAATAACTTCCTCACATTATCCCTTAATTGGCCTCCCTCTAATCTCATGCTGTGTCCTCTTGTCCTGCTATTTTTCTTATATTGAAACATTTTAGACTCTTTCTCCTTGTTAATGCCCTTAATGTATTTGAATGTTTCAATCATATCACCTCTCTCCCTTCTTTGCTCTAGGGTATACATATTGAGTTCAGTTACTCTGTCCTCATATGTTTCTGATGCAGTCCCTGCACCATTTTGGTTGCCCTTCTCTGGACTGCCTCAGTTTGGTTAATGTTCTTGTGAAGGTGTGGCCTCCAGTACTGCACGCAGTACTCCAGATAAGACCTAACTAGTGTCTTGTAAAGAGGGATTATTACCTCCCTCTTCTGACTTGTGATACCCCTACTAATACACCCCAACATCCCTCTAGCCTTACCTAATGCTTTAGAGGTCTGCTTGGATGATTTCAAGTCATCGGTGATGACGACGCCCAAGTCTCTTTGTTCCTTTGTGACTGCCAGCAACTCCCCTCCCAGCCTATAGGTGGCTTCAGGGTTTCTCTTCCCTATGTGCATGATCTTGCACTTCTTTGTGTTAAACCCTGGTTGCCACTCTTCCAACCATTTTTCCAGTTTATCCAGATCTCTTCTCATTCTGCCACACCATCTGGATAATCTACTCTGTTGCAAATCTTGGTGTCATCTGCAAACAGACAAACCTTACCCTCCAGTCCATCTGTAATGTCACTGATGAAGATATTGAAGAGGACTGGTCCCAGGACTGATCCTTGCGGTACCCCACTTGTGACCTGCATCTCTTCTGACTGTATACCGTTTACCACTACTCTCTGTTTTCTGCCTGCCAACCAGTTTGCTGTCCAGTTTACCAACGTCTGACCCACCCCGAGCCTGCCCAGCGTATTAATCAATCTTCTATGTGGAACAGTATCAAAAGCTTTGCTGAAGTCAAGTTATCAACATCAACTGCTCCCCCTTGGTCCACCACTCTGGTTACCCAGTCAAAGAAATCTATGAGATTAGTTTGACAGGACCTTTCTTTTGTAAACCCATGCTGTCTTGGATCCTGTACTACTATGGATTGCAGGTGCTGCACTATGCTTTCCTTAAGGAGTGTCTCTATAATCTTGCCCACTACTGAGGTAAGACTGACTGGTCTGTGGCTCTCTGCCTCCTCCCTGCTACCACTCATGTGGAGTAGGATCACGTGAGGCCTTCTCTAGTCTTCTGGGACCTCTCCTGTGCTCAGAGACTCACTAAACAGTTCTGATAATGGCTCTGCTAGTTCTACCCTTAGCTCCTTTAGTACCCTAGGATGTATGCCATCAGGTCCCATTGCCTTGTCCACCCTGAGCTTATCGAGCTCTTGTAGGACCCTTTCTTTTGCTAAGGGACTAGTGTACACCTCGCTCCCCCCCTGTGTCTGTGGTGCAGAGCTGTGGGCCCTGCCCTACCTTCTCTTCAGTAAATACTGAGCAGAAGTATCTATTTAGGACACATGCTTTTACATGGTCCTCTTCCTCACACACACCCTTATCCCCTTTGATCTTAGTTATACCCCCTCTGGACTTTCTTCTTTCACTAATGTACCTATAGAAAGTCTTGCCACCTTCTTTTACTGTTCGTGCTATTATTTCCTCAGTCTGGGCCTTTGCCTGCCTTACTGCCTTCCCTGCTTCCCTTAGGGAAGTTTGGTATGTCTCCTGCTGCGTTCCCTTATATTTCCTGAAGGCCAGCCTTTTGGCTCTCACCTTCTCTGCTACTGTGTTTGAGAACGAAAGTGGTTTCCTTCTTCTTTTGCACTTCCTTATCTCATTAACACAATGGGATGGTGCTTCAAGTATTGCATCTTTAATGCTTTCCCACTTTGCCTGTACCCTCTCACCTGTATTTCTTTTTGCCAGGGCTAGCTTAACTCTGTTGACCATCTTATCAAAGTCAGCTCCTCTGAAGTCCCGTATTTTTGCTTTGGAATGGGATGCTTTTGTTCTAGTGGCCAAATTGAACCATACCATGTGATGGTCACTGGCCCCCAGGTGACCTTCTACCTGGAAATCTGTGATCCTTTCCCTGTTAGTCAGTACTAGATCTAGAATAGCCCTGTCTGTAGTGGGTTGTTTGAGGCACTCCCCCTGCAGGGAATCCACCATGTGTCTAGTTCTGGCAGATGTCCCTGCTGGTATTGACCAATCTGTATCTGGCATGTTGAAGTCTCCCATTGTGTTACTGTATACAGTATCCTTGGCACTTTGGCCCTTCAAGGGGAGCATGTTAGTTAGACTGTATCTATTGAGTGTGCTTCTGGCAAAAAAAAATGTTCATTCAATACTGAATACTGAGAAGTGGGCAATATTACAAATCAGAAACGAAAGAGAAAGTTCATGTAAACAAACATACTGTGGTGATGCATTCAGTCTCTTGGGTACTGTCATTCTGTCTGTGCATGCAAATTAACTATTCCTTTCACAGCTATGGAAGTATTGAAACTGAGGATAAGCGGGACCAAGAAGGGGCCAGGAGGAGGAATCGTAATTCAGTCTTAGGTCACATGTGCATCAGCAGCCTATCAGGTGTACATAACCCCAAGTTAAGGTTTGGAAGTGCCATGGATATACAGTAACACAATCACCTTTACCAGGTGAGTAAACTACCATTGTCTCCACTGTGCTTCCTCTCTGCCACGCCCCTCCCTTTCTACTAGCATGGGGGGCATCCAAGCCTTCCACTTCTGAGTAGTTGCAGCTATCAGTAACTGATTTGCCTTCTTCATCTGCTAGTTCCAAAGCAGATAGGTAAGGTAAGGTAAGATTTATTTATATGGTGCCCAATCCCAGAGGCTCTGGGTGCCTTACAAAAATTAAAACAGGCCGGCAGGATAGACAGAAACTAATGCAAATAAAGCTCTAAAAGATTATACTATTTAAACATGCAAGAATAAATAGAAAGTTATAAATAAATAATAAATACAGGATTGAAAATACTGTGGTTGGTCCAGAAAGGCCTGTTTAAAAAGTGGTTTGATGTGCCCTGTGAACCCATGCCCCCGCATCATGGTGCCCTTCTTGGAGGCATATAGACTATACTGCTTGTATATCCCTCTTGATGACAGCCAGACTTCTACATACCCAAAGTTATTTTTTGGCACCACTCCTTCAACCAGAAGTTGAAGTAAGTAGTCAGGAGATGCCTCCCCTTTCCCCTTGAACCTTTGTTCAAATCCAACCAGTCACACACTGTGTAATCCCCAAAGTCCTTAATCTCCCTGTGTTTCATCCCCTCTCGCCTGGAAAGAAGCAGAACCCCACACAAAATGCAGTTTTACCATTCAGTTGAAATGTCCTGGATACATAGGTAGAGAAGATACAGACACACACTATAAATGTAACTAAGTACATGTTTCTGATATAGTAAATGTAACCATAGCTACTGTCAACCTCACCAGTTGCCAGTGTCATTGATCAGAACCTGTATGCCAGTTAGCAGCAACACTAGGACTCCTACTGGGTAAGATCATTAGCCTTCACCCTGTTCCTGTTAATTGGTTTTCTGCAGTATAAAACTGATGACATTATGCAGGCCCGGTGGCGCTGGGGATTGAGGTGCTGGATGCCACACCTTAAGCCACGCCGGTGACCCAGGTTCGGGAACGGACTCAGGCTGCCGGGGGCTGGCAGGAGAGAGTGAGGATTGAGCATCCGATGACTGATCTCCCATCTCTGGGGTGGGTAGTGGGGCTTGCATCGCCCTGTAGCGGTGACTGGTGGAGGCCAGCTGTGCTACAAGTTTCATGCAACAGTAAAGGGGAGAGCGTGGTGGGCGTCAGCATGCTTGGAAGCCATTGCACATCCAGCTCTCCACTGGGAAGAAAAAGGGAAAAAATGTGGAGCGCAATCTTCATGGCTGATGGCCGTGCCTTGTGCCCTGGAGAGACCCGAGAGGGGTGAGTACCCAGTGGGTGCATGAGCGATAATGGCTGGCCTAGTGGGGGAGCGGGTTCATGTGTCCCATACACACGACCGGGTCTAGGGGTGCAGTGCCAGTGGCTGGAGATCATATAGGGCCACTCTGCCAAGGAGTGTAAATAGTAGAAAGATTAAAAAATAAAATGATGACAATAAACTTGTTTCAGAATATGTCAGCTGGCTTTAATCAGTAAAAAAAACACTGTAGCTCACAAGGTATTATTGTGATTATGCTCATATGGTGGATGTAACCTAAACTAGTAAAAATAATCTGAAAACTGCTGATGGAGAGGACATAATTACTTTAATTTATCGGTAAAATAATTCAGTTCAATACTTACAGCTGAGCTGTATGAGACTTCAGCAGATACTGCAAGGTGGGGAAGAATTAAACTCCAGTGACATTCTGCTGAACATGTTTACTGTTATATATCACTTACTGTATGTGATTTCAACTAATCAGCTCTACAAACTACAGGGGCTGTAATCCTGTGTACAGTTGTTAACCCTTTGGGGAATGCTACAATGCAGCATCCTACTTTGCAGGTGGGGGAAGAAGCATTACACTTTGTTTAAAAAGATGTAAAATTTATCCTGAATCATTCTAGCAAAATGGAGAGATTTAGAATGTGTTTATGGATTTGGTTAGTCGAGTATGGGAATCCATACACTTGAAAAAGAAGTTCTACTGCAGTAGTTATATCATTTAACAAGAGGCAGAATTAGCCTTGATTTGTGCTACAGTTGCTTGTGCGAGTATTATAATGTGTGTGGCATTAATTGCACCTTCCCCAAGAAGTAGTGGGGGGGCAGTAACTGAAAGTATTAGGCTAAAGAAAATAGTATCAGAACCTATTAGGGTAGTATAGGGACAACCAGTGAGAAGCTCATTTGTCTGGAGTGCAGTCAGAGCACAATTTGGCAGTAATGATAGGTAGGTGAGCAGTGTGATGGTGATGGGGATCTATGAACCCTTGAGAGACATTAAAAAAAGTAAAAAAGAAGTCTGTGTCACTGGCTGCTAATACACTATACAGAATAAGGTATGATAAGGAATGGGTAGCCAAACACTCCAAATCTATGTGTAACCCCCCTGCAAATGGGGATTCCCAAAAAGTCTTCCAGGAGCTTGTTGAATGCTCCAAGCCTGAATGGTGTTTGGCGTTTAAGCCATTTATCTGTGAGTGCTTTTAGAGCCTCTGGTACTGTCTCTTTAATAATTGTCTGCTTGCAGGCATAATTAGTTTCTATGGGGAGACTGTGTGTTTCCCTGCTTGGGTCCGACTTGAGCTGCTGCCAGATTGCTTCATTTCTGCCATAGCTAAGTGAGCAGAGTGAGCACTTTTCAAAGATGTAACTGTTTGCCAGAAATCATTTAGAGTAATAACGAAAATACAATTTGTCTAACCTGCTTTTTTTTGCAGTCAGAACTGTGTTTGCCTAGCCCTCCATTCTGGTTCTGAACTGCTGAACTGGACCAATCAGTGTGGGGGGACCTTTGAAATGGAGCTTGCTGCTGGCAAATCAGAACTTGGACTCTCATTGTGGAGCCAGCCACTTGTGTACTGTATGGCCAATGCCTCTGGAAATTGTAGTTCGGACTTCAGCACCTTTTTGCACCAACAGGGGGAGTCTGAATGTGAGTGACAGCCAAACCAACCAACTGAACTGGGAGGAACTCAAAGGAAATGCCCGGCTCTGTCTACTGGAAAGATCAGATGAGTTGTGACTATGAAGAGGGAAGAAGCTCATGTGGGGCCCTAAAGTTCGGCCTGCAACTGTTTGTGAAGTGTCAGTGCAGACTGAATCAGAGTTGTGAGGAGAAAGAAGCACCAGAAGTGTGGAATCCAAGCTCACCCTGTAGAAGACTGGAGAATTTGCTGAATCACGCTCGGTCTGTCAGGAACTGAAGCTGCTGTGTGTGCTCACGGGTATTTCGCAGTAATTGCGATCGGGATCGAGGAGCAGCCTGCCTGGTATAGTACTTTCCTTTTACATATAAGTGTGTGTAGCACTTGTGAGGAATAGTATTTCAAATCCCCTGTACAGTGAATAGAGCGCATGAAGCTGGAAGTAAACCCCTGCCTGATTCGGACTACATCCAATTGCTGTAAACTGCTGTGGGGTTCAGTCACAAGGACTTCTTCCACATGTTCTGCTCCTCCTGGTAATAAAGGACAATCTGCCTTCCATCCAGTTCCCAGCATTGAGTTTGTGAGTACAAAGCAGGGTAGCTCCCTGCCATCTGTTTATCGAATTGCAAGTGTGTCATCTAATTGTTGCTTTTTTCATTTCTTCACGAACTGAGCCCTCCGGCTCCGGATTACACTTGGGTATTGCGGACGTGTTTTTCCATCACAGGGCCCTGACCAGCTGCACAAATCCTGGCTAGCTCCTCCCTTCATCCTGGGTACCCAGTGAAAGTGACAATTTGGGACTCTGAATATGTGCATAGTACTGTGCTGATTATTAATGTGTTTAACCTAATTAACCTAATTAACCTGATTTTCCCCTTCCTTGTTACAGCTCTTTAAATAAATCAGATCTGTTTGTTTCAGCAGAGTTACCCTGACTGAGGTATTCATTTATGTTAAAGTATTGTACTGTGGCTTTTGCACTGTATTATCTTGTTTTACAGGGGGTTCCCAGAGTCCAGTCAACAGAGCCAGTCCTGGGGGTAAGTGTATATTGTGAAGATATTTCTGATGCATTGTGTGGGTCACTAGTGGAAAGAAAGGAGGGTTACAGTGTCCTAGAGGGCTGTGACCAAGTTAGTTTAACTACTGCAAACCCTGACCTCTGGGTGGAGGCACCTGCCATTGGACCTAGGCCCCTCAATCTGTTAGTAGTTAAGCAGACAGGGGTAGTAGCCCTTGGGATAACACCACCTAGGGGTTACATCTTGGAGGCACCACTGGGATTAGCGTCCTCTAGTGGCCAAGTGAGGAAAAATACCTTGATATGTTTAGTTTAAGGGAAAAAATGGAAGGGAGTACCAAGCCCAGATTAAAAATTGACCCCCATACATTGATGGTGTGCAAAATGGTGAGGTGGATCCAAACTGAGGGGCTAGACCCCCAAAAGGCTATTCTGTTGCTGGATGTCCCCTTAGGGACCAGTGATGCTGACATTGTATCCACTATGGAACAAATTAAGGGCGTGGGCAAGTTTGAAGTAAAGGGATGAGGTACTGATTTATCAGGGCAGGCTATGATAGTACTGATCTCGTGTAACTCCCCAGTGGACCCCGAGAGGGTACCTCCTGTCATGATGCCCAAAGTCATTCACTTACATAGTGGTCCGGCCACCCCGGGTGGGTCTCCTAGTGTAGATGGGTTCAAAGAGAAATTACTCAAACTGCTAGCCTCTGAAGGGCGCACTGCTCAGGAACTGGTAAAGGTGTTAGACCTCTCAGGTAATCACATGCCCCTGCATTCCCCAGGTACATTCCCAGTAGCCCCCTCTCCTATCATAATTCCCCCGATCCAGTTGGACTGTTATAGCAAGCTCATATTTTTCTCTGGCACAATCCCAGTGCCCTTGGGGGAGGATGAGTGGGAGATCTGGATAGATTGTGTTGCCCCTTTGGTATCCAAGTGGCAGTGTGCAGAGGCTGAGAAATGGAGAAGAATCCTAGAGAGTCTGAGAGGTCCCACTCTGGATGCCATTAAGTCTTGGAGGGCCACAAACCCTGATGCGTCTGCCCCGAAGTATCTATCCACACTTGAAGGCCATTTTTGGAGCATTGAGTCAAGGGAGAGCTTGATGTGGAAGTTTCAGGGCATGAAACAATGACCAGGGGAAAGGTTGTCCACCTATGTTGCTCATCTAGAAAGAACTCTACAGAAAGCTTACCAAAAAGGTGGGATAGCTGCCAGTGATTTAAATCATGTGGGATTGGGGCACATACTGCAGCATGCAAAGTATTCTAAATTGCAGCTCCTTCAATTAAGGCTCCAAGAGAGAGGGGATAATCCACTGGACTATTGTGACTTGATAATAGAACTCCGGGAGGTGGAAGATGAAGAGGAGGATTGTATTTCTAGGGTGAGTGCGGCCAAAGTGATCATGGCACTGGAAGGCCCTTCCGAAGTGGGGACCAGTGAGGGTGTGCCGCCATGGGATGAACTGCTGAAGGAGATCAGGGAAATGAAAAGCAGTCTCTTTATGAAGGCCTCTCCTGCGAGCACAGGCTCTGACACATTTGATTACATATGCTATGGGGTGGGGGTGTGCCCTCAGGCCTCCTATGATGAGATTAGCCCCCTGGTACAGCTCAAAGAATTGGCTGCCACTCTAAAGGAGTTGTTGAGACATGTTATGCCCCTCTTACTGCCATCAGCAGGTATGGGACCCCAACCCCTTGCTACCACTACAGTTCCTCATGCAATGTTTTCCCCAAGGATGCCTTGTGAGCCTGTCATCTGTCACAATTGTGGGGAGGATGGCCATATGAAAAGAGATTGCTGGTCTGAGACGGACGTGGAGAAAGTAGTGAGCCGGCTTCGAGGCGAGCTCCGAAAAGCAAAGTGATGGACGAGGAGTGCCCACAACATTCACAGTGAGAGTCCCAGGAATGCTAACTCAAGTGCTGTTGTGGTTAGATCATCTACACAAGTCCTTGCTACAGCCTTTCCTGATTGGTCCAGAAAAGTGGGCCCTTCAATGGAGTCAACGGTAAGAGTGAATAGAGTGTCTACTAGGGTTGCTGCAAGACCCAGACAGAGAAGGCCTGTTCCTGTACTTTCTGACCTAAGGTTTCCTCCACAGCAAACCCCGGTTGAGAATGAGTGTCAGTCTACTTCAGGTGAAAGTGAGTGCAGCTCTGGTTACTACCCTTCTTATGAATTAAGTCAGTTGTTTCAAGGTAACCCTCTGGTCAATTGTTTGGATGAAGCTGGGCCTTCTGGACTGTCTAAGCCCCCAGCATTTTCCCTGGAGCCAATGCTCCCAGAGAGTGAAGCGCAAAGCATCAAGTCAGATGAAATGGAATCATTGTGTATGGTTGAACTGTTTGAGCTTTCAGAAGAGGAAAATTATGGACTTGGACAAACTGGTGATATACCAGAACAAGAAGAGTGTGTTGAGTGTCCTGATGGTTCACTGCCAGTGTCAGAAAACTCCCCATGAGAGCCAAGTGTTGTGGACTCTGAGACTGTAAATCATGGAGCTGCAAGTGCCCCAGGTTCTAGCCTCTATTCCCAGGGAGACCCCCCTGGCAAGTAAAGACAGTGCTGCAAGTGAGCCTAAAAGTGCAGAGACTGTAACAGTTCCCCCTAGAAAGACTGGGCGAGCTGTAAAGCCTGTAGACTTGCCTTTCAATGTGGTCCATAAGGGAATATATGTGACCCCATGCACACTACCCAAACTGAGCATCAGTTCTAACTCCAGGTTAATTATTTTGCCCTCCAAGTATACTGTCTCTGCCCCATCCAGCCCCAAGGTAGCTGATAGGGAAGGGCCCCCTCTCTTCAGGTGTCATGTACAAGAGGTAATAACCTGAGTTATGGTACAATGTGTGTGTAATACTGTGTAAACAGTGACATACTGCAAAGTTTCAGAAATGTGTTCCTGGTAAAGTGATATATTGACTGATGATTACATGTATAAGCCTAATGTGATACTGATGAAAATGTATATGGTTGTATTGAAACTTATGGGGGTACTTGCTGGACACGGATGACAAGCTTTCCCAGGCCGGGAAGGGTGTAACCCCTGTGCAAATGGGGGTTCCCAAAAAGTCTTCCAGGAGCTTGTTGAATGCTCCAAGCCTGAATGGTGTTTGGCGTTTAAGCCGCTTATCTATGAGTGCTTTTAGAGCCTCTGGTACTGTCTCTTTAAGAGCTGTCTGCTTGCAGACATAATTAGTTTCTATGGGGGGACTGTGTGTTTCCCTGCTTGAGTCCGACTTGAGCTGCTGCCAAATCACTTTGTTTCTGCCATCGCTAAGTGGGCAGAGTGAGCACTTTTCAAAGATGTAACTGTTTGCCAGAAGTCATTTAGAGTAATAACAAAAATACAGTTTGTCTAACCTGCTTTTCTTTGTAGTAAGAACTGTGTTTGCCTAGCCCGCCATTCTGGTTTTGAACTGCTGAACTGGACCAATCAGTGTGGGGGGACCTTTGAAATGGAGCCTGCTGCTGGCAAATCAGAACTTGGACTCTCATTGTGGAGCCAGCCCCTTATGTACTGTATGGCCAATGCCTCTGGGAATTGTAGTTTGAACTTCGGTGCCTTTTTGCACCAACAGGGAGAGTCTGACTGTGAGTGACAGCCAAACCAACCAACTGAACTGGGAGGAACTCAAAGGAAATGCCCGGCTCTGTCTACTGGAAAGATCAGATGAGTTGTGACTGTGAAGAGGGAAGGAGCTCCGAGCTTCTGCGCTGTATAGTTTCAACGCAGATACCTCATGTGGGGCCTTGAAGTTCGGCCTACAACTGTTTGTGAAGTGCCAGTGTGGACTGAATCAGAGTTGTGAGGAGAAAGAAGCACCAGAAGTGTGGAAACCAGGCTCACCCTGTAGAAGCCTGGAGAATTTGCTGAATCGCGCTCGGTCTGTCAGGAACTGAAGCTGCTTTGTGTGCTCCCGGGAATTTTGCAGTAATTGTGATCGGGATCGAGGAGCAGTCTGCCTGGCATAGTACTTTCCTTTTACATATAAATGAGTATAGCACTTGTGGGGAATCATGTTTCAAATCCCCCTCTACAGTGAATTGAGTGCATGAAGCTGGAAGTAAACCCCAGCCTGATTCGGACTACATCCGATTGCTGTAAACTGCTGTGGGGTCCAGTCACAATGACCTCTTCCACATGTTCTGCTCCTCCTGGCAATCCAGGACAATCTGCCTTCCATCCAGTTCCCAGCATTGAGTTTGTGAGTACAAAGCAGGGTAGCTCCCTGCCATCTGTTTATCGAACTGCAAGTGTGTCATCTAATTGTTGCTTTTTTCATTTCTTCACGAACTGAGCCCTCCAGCTCCGGATTACAATTGGGTATCATGCAAGTGTTTTTCCATCACAGGGCCCCAACCAGCTGCACCGATCCTGGCTAGCACCCCCCCATCCTGGGTACCCAGTGAAACTGAGAATTTGGGACTCTGAATATGCACACAGTACTGTGATTATTAATGTGTTTAACCTAATTAACCTGATTTCCCCTTTCCTTGTTACAGCTCCTTAAATAAATCAGATCTGTTTGTTTCAGCAAAGTTACCCTGACTGAGGTATTCGTTTATGTTAAAGTATTGTACTGTGGCTTTTGCACTGTATCATCTTGTTTTACAGGGGGTCCCCAGAGTCCAGTCGACAGAGCCAGTCCTGGGGGTAAGTGTATATTGTGAAGATATTTCTGATGCATTGCGTGGGCCACTAGTGGGAAGAAAGGGGGGTTACAGTGTCCCAGAGGGCTGTGACCAAGTTTGTTTAACTACTGCAAACTCTGACCTCTGGGTGGAGGCACCCGCCATTGGACCTAGGCCCCTCAACCTGTTAGCAGTTAAGCAGGCAGGGGTAGTAGCCCTTGGGATAGTGCCACCTAGGGGTTACATATGTTTCAGTGTTGGGGTTGTCATGATGACAGGGACCTCTTGAGCTTTGCTCTTGAGGTCACTCTGCTGTCTTGACAACCCCTCGATGGAAACACAGCCTTGTTGTGTATGGTTGTCCATATATTATTCCATATATAAATATGTACTGAGGGGTGTCTCTTATGAAATAAAAACCTTCTCTTGTGCTGTTTGGGGTTGACAGAACTACTTAGCTTCACTTTCTGGTTCTTTTGCTAAAACAGTACAACAGAACATTTCAAGAAGGGGGTAGATTCTGGACTTTGTCTCAGAGTGAAAACAAAATGGTGAATGAGATTCTAAACAAAATTGTGACATAACATCTCATCTTTCACATCATCATCATCTCAGGTAACTCTCACTACAGTTACAGCCGAGATGCCTTTTGCAGCTGAAGAAAACAGTTTGTACGGTGGGGGTTGCGGGGCATTGCTCCACAATTATATCATTTTCCTGGCATATTCAGTTTTCTTTCAAGCATTTGAGAAAGTGTTGAAATTGGTGGTGGGGGGTTTTAGGGGCTTTGCCCACCAATGCACACACTTGGCACCATCTGACGTCTAAACAACTGTATCAATACACTCATGAGAGCAGGCATGATGACTGAGGTTGAGATTTAGCACAAAATGTTCCTCTGCTATTTTTTGGATGAGTTACTGTCTGTAGTCAGTTCAAGATAAAACACCCCTCAGTACACATAAAAACACATATAGTATCATTCCTCCGTGGTCAGGCAAAAGCTGTTTCTTCTTGCAGTTCTCAGTCTTTCCGTAATTCCTTTTCTTGTGGTTATTTGGAATAATTGCTTTTCTTAAATGAATGATAAAAAAATCTTTCTACCTTTTCTCCATACAGTGCTTGGCCATGTTAATAGACATTCACATACATTGATTGTCAGAATTACAAATAAATAACAGAAGATAAATGTTGTGCCTTTTACTACTGGATTCATTTTAACAAGTTGACATGCAAACAATATGTGATATGAGCTGTATATTTACAGCAGCAAAATATCGTAGACTAAGAACACATTTTTCGTTTTGTATTAAAATGTCAGTTTTGCAAAAACAATGGTCATATTAATGCAGGCCAGAAATACCAATTATGATGTCTCTCCATGAAGTCCATTAAGTGAAAATATTTCACTTGCAGAAAAATGTAAAGTAATAATTCATTAACTTGTTGTGCTGTCTGTGTGTCAGATATTTTGCAATATTTTCATTTACTAGTTGGTTATAAGCATGTGGTATGGATGAAGTGCAAACCTTGATATAGTAGAAAATGAAACATAGTCATATGCTATTCAGAAAGTAGAGTATCTTTCACTGTGCTTGGGTATGCAGTACTATAACACTGATGTTTGTGGTGGGGGCTTACAGTCACTTCATCATTACTACACTACACTTGACTTCAAAAGTGCCTGGTTAAGTGGCCAGATAGCAAACCTCAGACATACTACATGATTAGGGACAGTAGTTCTTCTGGTAAGCACACTAGCAATGCTGTATTAATGAGTTACTAATAAGCACTTTTTTAAAATTACAATGAATGTATTTTGCCATCCTTGTTTTATTGAAAGCATAGCAAAGGCAACTTGGAAACTTCTTTTACATTGACTTTATTGTGGTACACTGAAAAACTGACCATGTTACAATATTTAAGTTTTTTTTAACCAGGAGAGAGACACTAAGCTGAAGCTTGTTTACAGGTGTGACCTGGGAGCACAAGGAAGTTAAGTGACTTGCTTAGTGTCACACAGTATGCAGGTGGGAACTGTGGGATTCAAACCCAGGTCTGCAGCTCAGAGCCTTAAACCACTGTGCTATACTGTCTCCAGATGTATTTCTAATCATTCATAATGTGACTAAGAATATATAACAGATATTCTTAATAAATTACAGCAGGCATAATCAATTATTGTAATCACAATTTTACAGAACAATACAGTATATACTCTTTACACATACCGTTCCATGACCTATCAGACCAAAATGAAAAGTTATAAACATAAGATAAGGTGCATGGGATACCACCCTAAATGCAAAATAACTTTACATATTGTTCTGTTAGTGATAAGCATTTTTAACTATTGAAAAAAAGGTTGTAGCTTACCTTACAAGCAGAAAGCATGGCATAGTGTACTTTAGCTGTAACCCTTTTAAGTTTTAGAGTTGTTCATGTAATGTTTTGTCTCTTACTAAAGCCTGTTTCTGGAAGCCGATTCCAAGAACTCCCTGCCCTCTGCTGCGTCTATCTCTAGTTACACCTTGAAGACTGTACACTTGAACTCAGCTAGAGAACACCTAAAAATATCACTACTGCTAGCCAGGAATGTGTTGCACAACCTCCCTACCCCACCAAGGCAATTTTCAAAATTGTTATAGCATATTGGTAGAGATTAAAAGAAATTCAAAGCACAATGGTTTTACTTCAAATTAATGAAATGAAAAGGCTAATGCATTTGGTTCCAGAGTGGCAGACATGTCTTTATGGTTATTTATAGACATGTTTGAATAATAATAATAATAGAATTCTTTTTCCAAAAATTATTTTTCCCCTACCCTTCCTCACTCTTCTCCTTCCTCCTCCTACTACTACTCCCTTCGCAGCTCTGACCCCTGCTCCCTCATCTTCTCCTCTGTTAAATCCCTTGCTGGTAAAGCTGAATTCTCCTTCTGCTTCCCCAAAGTTTGGAGCACCCTCCATGCTGCTATTCACAATATCCCTCTTCCATATCACTAAAGTCCCTTCTCTGTGTCTTCACTACTCACTTCTGCAGCTGCCTGTGATCCTAATCGAATCCCAATGCTCCCTTCTCCATAAACTCCATCCCCCTACTGCCCTGGTTTATTGGTCCACTTTTCCCTTTGAGTAGTCCCCCATTGTACTCACAATCTCCCTCCCTGACTCATTTTGTTGCCAGCTGCACTTTGTAAAATGTTTGCTATTGATATGCCTTCAACATGTTATGTTTTCCACTACTTACTTTATGCTTCCTCTCAATTGTCTACTGCATACTTTTTACTTTTTATACTTGTTTTAAAATTGCAGCATTACTGATGTAAGTTACTACTGTACTCTCCACATCCCCTTCCCCCTGGACACATTTAGAAATGAGCTGTTAGCTTAGAATGTTTTTCCTAGTGAAATTATTGAAATAAATAAAAATAAACAACCAAAGGAGTGTGAAAGGAAAGCATGTCCTGTTCCTAACTACAGACTAGGTAGGTGTGATGTCAAAACATTAATTGCACAGATTGCTGCGAGAAGTTCCAATAATTCATGTGACCTTTTGCATAGTGTTCCATGCAGAACAAATGCAAAGTCTGCTAGGCAATGACTATGCAAAGTATATAGATACATATATAGATAGATACATAGACACTGTTGGCTGAGAAGGGCCTATGGCCCACCCAGTCTGCTAAGTTCCCTTTACATTTTTCTAGAAGTCTGTTGACCCTTACCCTTGCACTCCAGAATACCCTTATGTCTATCCCATGCATGCTTAAATCCCATGATTGTTTCAGCCCCCACCACTTCCTCTGGCAGAGTGTTCCACTTGTCCGCCATCCCTTCTGTGAAGAAACTTCTCCTCACATTTCCTCTGCATCACCCTCTCTCCAACTTCATCCAATGCCCAATAGTCCTGAAACATCTTTTTCACTGGATAATAGTGTAATCCTGCACCCTGTTCCTCCCTATAAGGTACGTGTATGTCTCTGTCATATTCCCTCAATGCCTCTTCTCCTTCAGGGAGAACATATTCAAGTCCTTCTGTCCTCATAGGACTTGTGATGCAATCCCTGTACCATCTTTGTTGCCCTCTTCTGAACCTTTTCTACCCTATGTCCTTACATAGGTAAGGTCTCTAGAACTGTACACTGTACTCCAGGTGGGGCTTCACTAGTGTCTTGCATAGTGGAATTCTGTCCTCCTTTTTCCTGCAGATGATGCCCCTGCCTATGCATCCCAGAATCCTATTTGCTTTACCTGCTACCTTGTGACACAGTTTCCCTACCCTGAGGCAATCAGAGATGATAATCCCAAGGTCCTTTTCCTGCTGGGTGCATGCTATATCTGCACCCCAAACTGATACATTGTTCCAGGGCTTTTGTGCCCCATATGCATTATCTTGCCCTTCGTGGTGTTGAATTTCAACTGCCAAACTCCTGACTATTCTTTAAGCTTCTGCAGGGCCCTCCTCATTCTGTCTACACCCTCTGGCATGTCCACTCTGTTACAGAGCTTTGTGTCCTCAGCAAACCAGTGACGTCACCAGGGCAGTTTGGGAGGGCCTAGAGCCCCACAATTAAGTCAAAGCCCCCCCAATAATTAGGGTTGCTGCCTGTCTTGGTTTTGCTGGGATTGTCCCGTTTCTGTGGCAATCTTTAAGTCTTCCTGGGGGGACATTAAAAGTCCTGCTTTTTGACAGTTGTGCAACTTGCAAAACTGTAAAAAAGCAGAACTTTTAATGTCCCCCAAGGAAGACAACATTGGTGCTATGTAGCTGATGCCTGACGTTGTATAGCTAGCACTAACATTAGTCACTTACTAATATGATGCCGCAACACAGCCAATTAGCTGTTGTGCTGCTCTACGCACAATACCACCACAGCATCATGCCATCGTGATGAGAGCAGCGAGCATGTGTACTTTGAGGCAAAGGCTGCAGCGACGTTTCATCATTTATCATTTTTATAAAATTAACTAACTTTGTGTGGAAGCAGGAAGTGAGTGACCAAAGTACAGGTAGCAGATGCCAAAACAGCTGCAAATCGGAACATGAGCGGATCCTGAGGGAGATACTAAGCAGGTGAGCCCTGACACACAGCTTTCACAGGACCCACCCTGAGGTAACAACTGATGGGCGCTGAGTGAGCCCTTAGTCTCTGACAGTGAGCTGATGAGCTATACCTGCCCCCCTCCCCCGTACATGCCCTTTATTGAGTGAGCAATTCAGTGAGATTGGAGATAAGTGAAGGTGGTGGGAAAGTTTGTCTAATTTTTGGGAAATTGAATTCAGAGGCGACCATGAGAGGCATTCTGTTGACTAACCAGAACAATGCCAGTAATTATATTAACTAGTATGATTAACACCCATTTCACTACACTCAGTCGTCCTGCAAAATAAAAGAGCTCCCATTCAAGGAGCAGTAGTCCATGCAGCAGGAGTGTGACTAAAGCAGTGGCAGGCATCAAAGCAATTTGAAATTATTGACTTTTTATTAAATGTGTGAGGTAGCTCCTGTACCTGCACCCTGGAAGAAAGTTTTCTGGTCAGTGAATTAACTTAAAACTGATACCTGGTTATTAAAATCCTATGAATTGCTTTCTCTGTGTTGGTTAAAAAGAGAAGGGTAATTAATCTAAGCTTTACATGATAGTTTTAACAACAACAACAAAAAAAAAAACAGTAACAGTCCATCATGAAACTCCTCCAGTATGTAAAATATTCTGCTTCTGCCATTGTTTCTATCTGGTACTGATTTTCTTGACTAGGAGATAAGAGTGAGTTGATTTCATTAAGGAGGTGTCTAAGTTTAAAAAGACTTAAAGCTCAAGTCCATTATTTCTGCATGTATATTAAAGATGTACAGCACAGGGAAATGTGGTTCGGGAAGATGAGCTTGTAACTGAGCTAGGGATTGACATGCACAGCTGCATTGGTGCTTACAACTTAAAGGAAAACTCCATGTTAAAATCAGAAAAAGATATGTAGTAGTCTTTTTTTCTGTGTTCTAACCAGTTCCCAGTGTTTTCTTTTCCTCTGGCTGTGAGAGATGTTTTTTCTAACTTTTCCTAACTGTTTTATTGCCCTTGGAGTTTGCCATTCTGGTTTCTTTTATGGCCTCTAGTCTTCCCAGCGTGCCCTTTGGTGTGATGTCTAATTGCCCCTGCAGGAAGCCAGTGTCTTGTTACAGGGTCTGTCACAGCTCAGCCACAGAGAAAATACTTCTTGCAGAGAAGACACACTACTAGATTTTGGGTGAGTGTAATCATTATTACTTTCTGATATCAGTACCTTGTCCTGCTATGTTCAGCTGTGTGTGTGTGTGTGTGTTTGAATCATGTCACTGTTTACTCTATTCCTCTCAGTCACTTTCAGTTTTTGCACCAGTACTAAGTAGTAAAAATTGAACATCACCTTATAGATTGTAACATAGCAGGACAAGGTACTAATGTCAAAAAATAATGATTGCACTCATCCAAAATCTAGCAGTGTGACTTCTCTGAAAGAAGTATTATCTTTGTGGCTGAGCTGTGACAGACCCTGCTAAATCTAAGAGCATAGCTACATCACTGTCACATGATCCAAGGTGCATCGTAGGAGAAAGAAAGCCATAAACCTATTTGTGATGGAGATCCCCAGGGGTCGTAAAACTACCATACAGCTAGCAGGCTAATTTAGGAAAAACTCCTAATAGCAGACAGAGGGAAGGAGACACTAGGATTTAACATACATATCAAAACACTCTACAGTATGTTTTTGCACATTCTGGGTGGACTTCTCCTTTAAGTGCTAATTTGTTACTGGGATAGGGCATATAGTGAGGACCCAGTCATCACAGACCTGACTATGGGGAGGGATTTTTCAATGATGCTAAATAACTGCTGGCGCTGCCTTTGATCTGAATTGTATCTTTCATGAAAATGCAGGTAGCTAGTATGTTTCTTTGACCAGACACTCTGGTATAGGTAGCTTGCCTGCTTGCTTGGTGTTCCATACACATTCCCTCTGAATTTTTTTCCCATCTCGCATTGCTAGGAGATACTATCTCAGAACATTTGAAACTAGTGCCTTTTTTCAAATTTTGTACAAAGTGTAATGTTCAGGAAATCAGCGTCTGAGTATTCTTAATTTCCACTTTAAAGTCTGACTTTGCAGTACCTTCTCTATGTGGGCAGAATCTTTTCCATATGTTATGGATGTGGAAAGGAGCAGTTCTGAGGGGTGAAATGTGATTTGTCCCTGTTAACATAGGGCAGTTCAGAAGTGTTTATGTGTAGAGCTCTTCAGAAAAAAGTATTTTAATGTCAGCTGGTGGGTTGGCCAGGGTAGTTCCTGTTCATCTGTAAAATGCTAATTAAAATGCAGAAAAGGCCACCCGGCTCTCCGGGAGCCTTCTGGGTCGCAAGGGTAACTGAACAGCCCTCCCCCACAGGCAACAGACCCTTCCCAAGCCCCAAGTTAATTGCCTCCCTGCAAAAGGCGTGGAATTCAAACAAATTCAAATGAAATTAACTGCACAGAGATAAACTAGCTCTCCGGGAGCCTTCTGGGTTGCAAGGGCAACTGAACAGCCCTTCCCCACAGCTGACGGACCCTTCCCAAGCCCCAAGTTGATCACCTCCCTGCAAAGGGCATGGAATTCAAACAAATTCAAACAAAATAAACTGCACAGAGACAAACTGGTTCTCCGGGAGCCTTCTGGGTCATGAGGACAACTGAACAGCCCTCCCCCACAGCCGACAGACCCTTCCCAAGCCCCAAGTTGATCGCCTCCCTGCAAAAGGCGTGGAATTCAAACAAAATAAACTGCACAGGTAAAGGAGACAAGGACAAGGAGTGCAAACAGCAGAGCGAGGACCCCACCGATGCTATGCATCAGCTGCCCTGCTGCCCCCACCACCACCCTTGACTGTCACTACTTTTTATAGGATAAAGCACCTAACAGAAATTAGGTGACTTTTCCATTTGCAGGTTATCTCAGCTGTCCACTAGTGGCCGCTATAACAAAAGTAGCTTTTGGCTACTGTGACCAATGCAAAACTCCAGTACCCCCTCTAGTGGTGTTTAGCCATCACTGCACCTGCTTTCTCTAATCTCAACCTTTTTGCACCACCTGCAAATTACTGTGCAACTCAAGAAATATCTATGTCTCTCCCTACCAAATTGCCTGCTACCCACAAAACTGCCAGTTGTATTATAAAATAGGTAGTTCGAAATTAATTTACAATACCAAGCATGCTGCTGGGCATACTTCTGGGGAGTGGCTATATCTTTCTTACATTATATACGGACCACCTAATGTTAAACTCCGAGGTGAATTATAGTCTGCCACCTGGCCTCATACTAACTCATTATCCCTCTGTCTATCCTCAATTAAGCCACTACCCTAGCTTGCTTATTCTGAACAGTATCAGGAATAATGGTTGTTGCTACACCTATGCAACACTCCTCAAATTATACGAACACCTATCTTTACAACACCCATCCAAGGCATTCCGGAAGGTATGGTTTCTCCTAAAGCTCCTGCAAGCAGGTGATATTGAAACAAACCCAGGTCCGTCCTGCACAGATATCCCAAATGTAACTCCCTCTCTGCTCTGCCATTCCAACACTAAAGGGCTGAAACTGGTGCATATCAGTATTAATAGTCTCAGACCTAAACTGCTACAGCTTGAAGCTTGGGTGGACCTACACTCCCCTGACGTATTAGCCATTTCTGAAACATGGCTCAAACCCATGATCTTAGCATACGAGATTATGATCCCTGGATTCAAAACCTTTCGACAGGACAGAATAGGAAAAAAGGGTGGAGGGGCTATCATATATACTAAGGAATCACTAACAGTGTCTTTAGTAGAGATCCCAGCAAAGGCAGATGAGGGCAGCAAAACACTATTTGTTAAAGTACTACTTGGGGGGTACAAAGCCACTACTAACAGGATGTGTTTACCACCCTCCTAAGATTGCGATGGAAGCACTAATGGCCCTTACTAAGCTTATCCCTGACCCACCTCCCCATGAGAAAATAATTATGGGTGACTTTAATCTCCACTGGGGCCCCTCGACTAAGACTGACATTAAGTTCAGCTTGCTAGAGGCCAAGCTTACCCAACTGATCCATGAACCAACAAGACTGAATTCGAAATCCGGAAACCACACCACCCTTGATTGGCTACTGGTGTCTAACCCCAATAGATTCAAGCTGGCCAGTACTTTTGCCAACTCTTTAAGTGACCACTCCCCCATCTTCAGTATATGGAAAAATGATTATCCAACTCCTCCTCCCCATACCTTTCTGGCACACAACTACTCCAATTTCGATGTTACATCCTTCCAGGATACCCTGTCGGGAATTGACTGGGCTCAAATTAATCTTGCCCCCAGCCTGGACTCTGCCCTGGCCTTTTTCACCAAGAATTTCCTCTCAGCCGCCAACAAACATCCCCCTCTAAAACAAGCAAGAGTCAAAGAACAACAGTCTAGGTGGCTGCCACGTGATCTAAAAAGACTCATGAGGGAAAGCGACAGAGCCTGGGGCATGTACAAATCCACTAATTTAACCAATGACTGGGTCCATTACCAAATGCTCAGAAACTCATGTAAAAAAGATTTAAAACAGGCTAAGTGACAGTACCTCAAGAACCTACAAACAAAAAATCTCTCTAACCCCAAGACATTCTGGTCTCAAATAAACATACTCCAGAAAGGCCACCATATGCAAACTGCCCATGACATTGTTGTGGGAGATGTACACCACACGAACCCACAAGATGCTGCAAATGCTTTTAATGAATTCCTTACTGACCTTGGCAAGTACAGGGTTCATCCCTGCAGCCCAAAACAGCCATCTTCAGATGACTCTTTGAAGCTCCCCTCATCACCTAATTTTCGCCTTAGGTTAACATCAAAAACTGAGGTCATAAAACTCATTAGGAGCATTAAGACAAATGGTTCTCCAGGCTATGACAAGGTTGAACCCAGGTTACTCAGACTGGCTGACCAAGAAATTGCTGTGCCAGTCTATTTAGTGGTATTTGGAAACAAAAGTAAGCACCAGCGAAGGACTTGGGACAGAGCTGGTGGTTTCCATGGGTAAATACTTGTTGCCATCCCTCTTGGATTGATGAATTCATCTAATTTTAGCCTTTTGTTAAGTACCATGGGAGTGGAGCATGGTTTGTGTGCTGAATGGGTGAGTAGGAAGGGGAGTGTCATTCTGTTTTTAGTCTAGGCAGTTCAAGTTCAAGTTTATTGCAGGAAAACTCCATTGAGCAAGCTCATTCACAAGGAGGTCCTGTGACATAAACACTTAAAGTACAAACACAGATAGGTAATAACAGTATATACATGAAATGCACGTTACATGATACAGACTGGATATACATACAAGGGTACCACATAGGGTGACCACAGGTGGTAAACATTGATATGAGACAGGGAAGCGACTTACAGGTTGCATACTGATAAATGAAACATGATGACTGGTGTGTGCAATACATAAACAGTATTTTGGCAGCTAGAACAAACAACAGTCTACAACTGATATGGGGGGGAGGAGTGATTTGATAGAGAAGCAGTGGAGCGTAAGCAAAAGATAAAGCCGGAGTAGAAGGAAGGAAAGCAGTTAATATGACAAATCAATTATACCTAACCAGTGGATAAATATGGCACACATGGGGAAGGAAGAGACTTAATGACAGTTACAGGTGTCTTTTATTTTGGCTGAACTTAGCGATTTGTAGAAGTTTATTGAAACTGTGCTAGTTAGTTTCAGTACGGTTTGTAATTGGTTCCAAATGGAGGGAAGGGCATATGCAATAGCACGTTTACCAAAGGAAGTCCGCGTCCTTGGTATGTCAAGCATAATAAAGTCAGATTTTCTTAACAGGTATGCACTATGGGAGATACTAATAAGGGAAGAGAGATAGCTTGGCAATTTCTGCAGGAGCAGTTTAAGAGTCTATAGCCCAGCATGGAGCAGGCGTCTAGTAGTAAGGGATGTCCAACCAACAGCTGCATATAAGTCACAGTGGTGCGAACGGTAAGGGGAGTTGGTAATGAACTGTAATGCACGGTGATAAAGGATGTCCAGTTTACTTAGATTTGCAAGAGTGGTGGAGGAATAGATTACATCGCCATAGTCGAGTAGGGGGAGAAAAGTGGCCTGTACAAGCTTGTTTCGAGTTTCAAGGGGGAAAAGGGGCCTATTTCTGTAGAAGAAACCTAACTGTGTTTTTAACCTTCTAGAGACATCTTCAGCGTGGTCACTGAAAGATAATTTATTGTCAATCCAGATACCTAGATATTTAAATTTGGTTACAACTTCCAGAGGCTCGTTTAGCGTGGTGACAATGAAGTCTTGGGCAAGGGTATTGGGGCCTGAGACAGCACTGCGGAGAATATCATCGCTTAGTCTTCTTAGCATTGAGCAGAAGCTTTGCCTTTATTAGATTATGCTCAAGTTGTGGAAGTCCGCTGAAGACTCCCTTGACTTCAGATAACGATGAGCCAGAAGTATACAACACAGTATCATCTGCAAAAAAGTGCAGATTGGACCTAGATATGTTAGCATCTAAGTCATTAATGTACAGAGAAAACAAGATAGGGCCTAAGATGGATCCTTGGGGGACTCCTCTTGCAACTGGCAAGGCAGCAGAAAAAAAGCCTTCCGCCTTTACTTTTTGGAATCTTCCAGTTAGGTAGCTAGAGAACCACTGGGTGGTGTGGTATGTGGCACCCAACTTTGCAAGGCAATTGACTAATAGTTTGTGATCAACAGTATCAAAAGCTTTGCTGAGGTCCAAAAAGACTGCACCAGTTACCTTCTTAGCATCTATAGCAGAGATCCAATCATTGGTTACTTTTGCTAGTGCAGTGATTGTGCTATGATTAGCCTGGAAGCCAGATTGAGCTGGGTTAATGAGAGAGAAGGTTTCAAGTAGATTTTAACTGAATATGGATCAGTTTTCGAGAACTTTAGAAAGGATAGGCAATATGGAGATAGGCCTATAGTTGTTTACATCGCATGGGTCATCAGATTTAAATAGAGGGAGGATATGTGCTGATTTCCAGCAGGACGGCACAGTAGCAGATGTAATGGAAAGATTGAAGATGTGGAGAATTGGGGCAGTGAGATGGGCGTTGCCTGATCTTAGGAAAAAGGGTTCCAAGCCATCGTCCCCTGCACTTTTTTTGCTGTCTAAGTTAGGAAGAGAATCTTCTACTTCTTTATAAGTTATCTCGCACAGTTGGAAGGGGCTGGGTGCAGGACTAGATGTGGCGGGAGGGGTATGCTGGCTCACCGCAGCACCAGCATAAGGTGACGAGTCAAAACTAATCCAGCTGTGGCAAAGTGGGAGTTAAGTTCCTCCAGGATTAGGGACTTGTTTTCCACAATCTTACCCTGCAACTATCTTTGTTGGGACAGAGGGGCCATGGGCCGTCCTTCTATAGCTTTGATAGTCTTCCATATTTTATGAGGGTTACCTTTAGCTTGTTCGAGTAGAAATATAATAGCTTTAGCAGAGCGAAGTTTTTCACACAGTTATTCTGGATGTTCTAAAGGCCTGCCAATCCGAAGATTCTTTGGAATGTCTAGCTTTAGCCCAGAGCTTATCTCGAGCTATAAGGGCTGCCTTGAGATCCGAGGTGAACCAGGGATTGGAATTGTTCCGTACCCTTACTTTGATGAAAGGGGCATGCTTATTTATTATTGTAGTGAGCTTGTCATTAAGGATGCAAGCTGCCTTGTTGACATCTTTGGCTAGGTAAAGATCTTGCCAGGGAGAGGAAAGGGGGACTTCTGACTGCTGAACAGGTGGAGGGAATGGCTGGTTATTGAGTATTTTGGGATGGCTGGGGAGAGAAGGGTGGTGTACGGGTGTTTGTGCTACTTAGTAGGGGATGGATGGTATCTGTATTGATGTTGTTCAAGGCTGGAGTAGGAGGAGAATGATATAGAATTATACGAGAGGGTGTGGAAAGCAAACCTAGTTTTTAAGCTGTAATTTTTTTTTTAAATGGAACTTCACACTGGAAAGGATGGCAAAGTGCCAGCCCTATGTTACCTATGCATAGCAAGAAGCTTGCCACATCATCAACAATTTGATAATGAAATTAAATTTTATAACACTCAGAACAAACAGCCGCCCTGCTGCACCACTACCTTTTGAAACCATACATTAAGTAGGTCCTAATTACAGGGGAGGACTTCAGTCTAGCAAGGCATAAAATAGTGTGATGTGAACTGCGTGTAAACTCCCCAATTGACTGGCAGCTGTGCTCCAAAACTGCTACTTTGTTTAAAACAAATCCGACTGCCTTTCTAGATCTCCTTAAACTGTTGCCATTGTGTGCTGCCTATGATAGTATATTATATATATTATGTGTTATAATTTTCTGTGCAGCAGGGTATCTTGTTTTCAGCATAAATAAGAGTAACCTGGAAGATTTGTATCAGTTACATGGAAACGAACATAAAATCTGTCATAATGAACATTGGTCATATAATTTTTCTTATTATTGTGTTAGGATCAGTGTAAGAGTTGGAATGCTATATTCCATGTTTGTAATGTCTGACCCCAGCTCTTTAAGTTTTCTGGCCTTGTTACCACTAGAATTTGTTCTCACTGGTCACATTTTATAAAAAGGAGACACAAATCTAGTAAACAGGAGATATCCTCTCTCCTGCGTAAAGCTTATGGAGCAGCTTAAGGAAAATGTGCAGGATTTTCAAAAAGATCTACCTGGTGCAATTTGTAAAATGAATTCCTTTCAAAACTGTTAGACCATAACTGCATCCAAATTTCACATATAGAAAAAAATTATGTCACCCACATTTGCATCTATTTTTCAGCAAATTGTGACACTTCTGTAAATGGATGCATTTTTTGAAATTAGAAGCAGGACTGCAATCGTGATATAGATTTAGGCGTAGCATGCATTTGCATCCATGTCTGACCCTTTAGAAAATCCTCCTGTGTCTTTAAAGGATACCTAAACAACATTTTGCCAACAAACTATTCAAACATCTGATTTCACAGGGGACTAAAGGAAAGGCTGCTGCATACATCAATGCTAAAATAACATTTATATAATTTACCTAAATGCAGTTCCAAATCATATCAGCCTTCCAATTTAAAAAAAAAAACTGCCTTGCCTGCTTCATAAAATGGCTGCTAAAGGTGTTAAGTGATGACATCATTGGAGCCAGAGTCAGAGAGCTGTATGGTTCGCTATAGTGTTAACTAGTTCTTTTTTTCCCTTTGTTTAGAAGTGTTTTACCAGAATGGTCAAAACCAATACACATGTTAGGCTATGTTTCTATTCACTTTGTTTACTTTAACATGCTGAAATTGTTTTTTAATCCAACTGAATTTCTCTTTGGCAAACCACAGTGCAGTTCAAATCTTAAATAACCTGTTGGTCTAGTGGTTATGGTGGATCTAGAATGTTACAATGGAGGGTGCTGGAGTGGTGGGCATACTTGATATGCACTTTTTAATATTTTTACTAAACCTTTATATTGTCTGATATTATTCTTTTTTAGTACGTTTTTGACAGAACCTACAAATGTAATTAATAGTTTTGAATGTAAACATTTGTACAATCAATAAATCGTAGTTCTTCAACAAAGTGAAATGCAGCAACAGGAAGCAAGTAAGTTACAAGGGGGGGTGCAGCCGGACCCTTCACCACCCCATAGATTTACCACTTGTTTGTAGCAAAGTTCTTGTGTAGTCCAGTGCCAGAGTTCATACTTCCTTGGAAATCAAATATGTGCTTGTTTTGTCTTCTTTTTCCATGGGAAATAATACTAATAATAAGACAAATCAGCATTTATATAGTGCTTTTCATACATATTGTATCCCAAAGTGCTTTACAAGCCATTCTAGATTGTTAGTGAAGTGACTGAATGTGTAGTGCCAGCCATTTTACATATTGATAGCCACACATAGCCGTGGACAATTGCATGGACTGGTTTTATGGGAAGAGGAATGTTGGCCAGGACACCCGGGGTCAGGTAGTGAACATGGTGCTGGCAGCCCACATGTTATATCTCACAGTGATGTGCACATCTTTCTCCCTCTTCTGTCTTCTCCCTTCCCTGAATATAGTAGTACCCTTCAGGAGTGGCCTTCTCAGTTCCCCTCTGGTATTCATTCTTTATTCCTGCTCCCCACACCACAAACCTGTGAGCTCATTACCCTTCTGCATCATGAATGCAGTTAGTACAGTTACCTGGGTTTTTTGACATATCAAGAATAAACAAATCTTTTCTGTAAGTCAGTCTGATAGTAGCAGGGCACAAAGGGAAAGATAGTTTTTCCTATCCTTAAATGATCTAGGCTACCTTTGATTAGGCACTATTATACAATGGGGTATGAAACTCATGTAGCCTCATTGGTCAAAACACATCACATGACCGTGGTATATCCTGTAATAACCCACGGCTGAGAAATGGCATTTATAAAAAACATACTTAAACACATTTAAAATTTATTTTACACATGGGTCCATTGTATAATCACAGTAAGGCACTCCAGGATGTGGGTTATCGGGGGATTTAGCCACTTCTTGTGTGGTTAAGTCACACCACACAAGGCATGGGTAAATCCCCCAATAACGCACACCCTGTTGTGCCTTATTGCTTAATTAAATGACAGGTGTGAGCATCATTATGTACAACATTTAATAGTGCCTAATCATAGGTAGCTTAGACCTTTTATGGGTAGGAAAGCCTATTTTCCCCTTGTGCCCTGCTGCTATCAGCCTGGCTTACCAGAAGATCATGTTTATTATTATGTAAAAAAAAAGAACTGGAGACTATTCTAACCGCATTCATGATGCAGAAGGGTGGTGAGCTCACCGTTTTTTTGGTGTGGGGAGCAGGTGAGAAGAATGAATGCCAGAGAGGGACTAAAGAGGCCATTCCAACAGGATACAGCTATATTCTGCATAGGGGAAGACAGGATGGGAGAAATTGAGCAGATCATTGTGAGATCTGAGATGCGAGGCTGCCAGCACCATAATAACTACATGACTATGGATCAGATCAGCCAGCAATGACAAATGCTCAGAGTGGCAGGGTTGCACCTAAATTGTTACTTGAATTCAGTGTAGGGAGATTACCCTGGAGGGGGGGTTGAGGTTTGTTGGGACAGTATCAAGGGAGCTGTGTATAGCTTATTCAAGATTAGGAAGAGTGGTAGCCACCCAACTTGCAATGTGGAGTAGGGCATAGACAAGTACTGGAGAAGAACTGACGAGGACTGTCCTGTGGGGTTCTGCAGATCACAGGTAAGGGATTAGACTGACACTGGAAGTCGGGTAGAAGCACTCATGGCTTTAATATGCCTCTCCTGCTAATAATATTATTATCCATAGCAAGGGTAGCCCTTATGAGGGTATGAATAGCAATGTTTCTGTTGTGTCCTGATGCTTACTGCTTGGCCCTCCAGGAAGACCTAGTTGTTGGTTAATGAGGTGGGAAAAACACAACGGGGGGGCTGTAAATACTGGCTGCACTGTGCAGAAGAGTGGTGATCCGCTCTGTGTTTACTGTGGGAGGAGAAGTCAAACATTTAGAACGAGGACTGGAGAGTAATTTGGGATGGCACTTTTTAAAGTGCCAGCTGATGAAGCATATTGGCACAGGTGTGCACTACTCTCTGAGGTACAAGGTTACACTCTGAGGTGTGATAATTCTCTTCATGAGACTGCAAGCTCATAGGTGGCCCTGGCAGTACTAAGCACAGAGTGTGGATGGTGGGGTGTTCAACAGAAGGCAGGTTAGGTGCAGGGGGATTCATGTGGAAAAAGACTACAAAAGAAGCTTATTTGTGTATTACCAAAAAAGAATGAACTTTGGAATAGGACCAGATCAGTACTTCGCTACAAATGTCAGGACAACACATAACCCTAGATCATCAGGTGTTTGAAGTGTTGTACAGTACTGAGGTTTGCCAATGAGAAAGTCAGCTGGATTACAAAACAATTTCAGCAAGTTAAAGTAAACAAAATGAACAAAAAAATAGCCTAACATGTGTACTGATCAAAATAATCCATGAGTTAACACATGGTGTTAATCATTCTGGTCAAACAATTCAAAACAAAGGGGGAAACAAGCTAGTTAGCACTATAGGGATCCATGTGGATCTCTGCCTCTGGCTCCAACGATGTCATCACTTAACACATTTTGCAGACATCTTAGGGAGCAGGCAAGGCTGTTTTTTTTTTAAACTGAAAGGCTGATGTTAACATTTTTCAAAAGCTATGAAACTGCATTTAAGTTATTTACATAAATGCAGTTTTAGCATTAAAGTAAACAGCAGCCTTTCCTTTACCTCACTATGAAGCCAGATTTTGGAGTTTGCAGTTTTAAAAACTGCTTGTTTATCATACCCTTTAACATACAGATCAGATTATCCTTGATCAACAAAGTGAACTGGTGCTGTCACATTCAAAGTACAAAAATGCAAACACAATCAAGGCAGCCACTACATTGTGTACCTAGGACTGCTAGACTGTAATTCAGAGCTGGCACGTCTGAAAATGCACCCGTCCATATTTGTTTCAGTCTCAGCTTTACACATACTATAATGACACCAAGTCCGTAAATGTTTTAAAATCTTTTATATCTTGTCTGTGTCTGCATAAAGTATATCTTGTTTTAAAGTGTTCATGGTGGCTCACAAAATCTATCAAAGTGTTTGCCCAGTATGTATAGTGGAAGTGTCTTGCAACTCCAAAGTATTATTCTAGTGATTTTTTAAAATAATTTGACTAGGATATCAAGTCTTATTATTTAAACATACAGGCAAAGGTAAACTGGACAGACTGGGTGAGCCAAGCCATCTTACCCGATGATGAAATTCTGATCCTATATTTCTATAATACTGTAGTTTCACATCTACTAAAATTGTACTACTGCTACTAGATTTTTTGTCGATAGTTTTCTAATAATCCTTATTCTCTAAAAATTCTTTGTATGCTTTTCTTGTACATTCTACTTGGTTTTCCTATCTCATTTTTATTTATTGTTGCCCTACTGTTGTAATCTCCTCATGCCTGAAAACATTCATTTTATTTGTCTAGTCTACTTACCTGGTCAACAAAAACAAAATAAAATAAATAGATAAACCTGTGTACAAGAAAGCAACAGATCATACTCCTTGCACATATGGCCAGCCTTTACCATTCTGGGCCCATGTGCAGACCCCTGCCGGGCACCACCACTCCATTCCCTGTGCCCCCCCCATATCCAACATTTACACCTAACTAACCCTCCTGTCCTGTATTAATAAAGCAGTACCAGGTCTACTAGTATATCGAGCATCTTTAATTAGTGCCATTGACTGCACTGAATTATTTGACTTCACTGGAAATTAATCTGACTGAGCCTGGAGCAAGAACTTAAGTAAGTACAGTATTACTACCATATTAATTTCTGTAAGGACAAGGACATCATCACTGGACACTCACACCTCAAATTCTCTGATCTGCAAACAAGTTAAACAACTTAACTTTTCTGGAGGTATGAGTGAGAGAGAATAGAGAGGATAAAGTTCTTTAACCTCTCATTAAGACTGGGCCAATTCCCCTCTCGCTGGAAACAGGCAACTGTCACACTGGTGCATAAAAGTGGAGACAGGTCTTTTCATTCCAACTACAGACCTATCTCACTCCTCCCCTCATTATCTAAGGCATTAGAATGAATAGTGTCAGATCAGCTAGTCGAATTCCTGGATAAGTATGAAGTCCAATGCCCAGAACAGCATGGCTTCAGAAAAGGTCTCAGCACCATCACGGCACTCCTGGAATTCACAAGTTTTATTCACGATACACTTGACAAAGGAAACTGTGGGGGAGCAGTTTTCATTGACCTGATAAAGGCCTTCGACAGCGTTAATCACCATCTACTCCTTAGGCAACTGTCTTACATTGGGCTCTCCAATGATGCCCTTCCATGGTTTGCCAGCTACCTCAGGAATTGGACCCAACGTGTCAGGATAGCAGGTGTCACGTCTGAAGTCAGGTCAGTCCTCTCTGGAGTTCTCCAGGGGTCCATCCTGGGACCTCTACTCTTCTCACTCTTCCTCAATTGACTCCCTGGTGTCTGCCAGCAAAAAATGCTACTCTATGTGGATGATGCAGTGCTTTACTCTAGCCACCATGACACTAAACTCCTTGAAACACAGCTGCAGCTTGACTTCAAGCGTGTTGAAGATTAGTTCACAACACATAAACTCATCATGAACTATAGCAAGACCAAAGTAATGACCTTCTGTAATCCACAGAGCAGGCACAAATCCTGGTACTTCAATATCATGAGCAGCAGAGAACTTACTCAAACATGTCCAGGAGTTCAAATACCTTGGTATCACACTGGATAGTACCCTTTCCTACGTGGCATATTGACACTGTTGCCAAAAGCAATATGCGAGTTGGTCTGCTACACAAGCACAAGCACTGTATGACTCGGATGCCCTCAGGCTGGCCATCTACAGCTCTGTCACCTCTATCTTTGACTACAGTCTGGTTATCTATGGTTCTGCTTCTCCAACTGCCCTCTGTAGAATCTCAATCTCCCTCAACAAAGCCTGAAGGCTCTATGAGGCACTGCCGAGACCATACACCTGTGACCTCTATGCACAGGCTTGTTGGCTACCACTCCTCAACAGAATTCAATATCAGACCTGCCTGCTTACCAAAAAGATTCTCCTTGGTCTCTTTTCCCCCTGGTGTTTTTAAGTTCCTCTCTGCCTTCTGTGGTACTCAGCAAATGCGTAGTCCCCAATCCCAAACCCTCCAGGTTCCTAGATGTTGTACCTCCTTGGGTCAGCGGTCCTTCACCTATAGGGCTCCTCTTTGGGTTAATACCCTTAACAATGAAGCACTTTCCTCCCCAACACTTGGACCCTTTAAACGTAATCTCTGACTTTACCTCACCACTGCATCCAAATGTGACTGCTTCTACTAAAGGACTGCTCCATTTCTCCACCTAGTCATTCATGACCTGTGCCCTTCATCCCTCCTGGCTTTACTCTCTCTAGCTTCTGTCTTTCCTTGTGACCCTTTTCATTATCCTCTCTCCACCATCCTCCCCTTCCCCCCACTCCTCCACTCTTCAAACTTCATTTTCTTTTCCCCTGTACCGATCTTCTCCCTCCATCCCTCTCCCACTTCACGACAAAGGCCCCTCAGCCTGACCACTTCTCTCTGGCACCCTACTACTCAATTTAAGTCTAATAGTCACCTTCCTTCTTTATCCCCTCAGTCTACTTCATCATCTATCTGCCTGTTCTTACGTTGATCTCTAATGTTAACCTTTATCTATAAATTGTTTTACAGCCACATGAAAATGTCTATCATGTCTGTACTATGCCTGTTTACCATTACCAACCTTTGTTTGTATGTTTCCTCCTTCCTTTGATGTGGAACCTTTGTAGAATGAGTAGCCCTACTCAAAGGTACTAGTAATCCAAGAGATTAATAAATAAAAATAAAAAAAGATTATCATGGGTCACCAGTAAGGTTGTCACCTGTCAGTTTTTTACTTGGTGATCAGGTTTTCAGGGTCCCTATCAAAATCTGGTTTTGCTCTGTGCTGGTCAGGTGTTTGAGCCATTTTGAGTGCTCACATACTTTTGTAACACATTTTGTCATATCATTCATTGTTTCAGTGGCATGTCCAGGTTACTAACAAGCTCTGTTGTCAATATAGCCTTTTGTTTGTGAAAGTAGTCAACCTGGGAGGTGCAAAGTATGGCCATTAACACCAGTAGCACTTATTTAACCTAATCTTTTCCATTGCAGCAAAGCTGCTCCCACCTTTTGTAACAGTAACAAAGCCAGTTGTCTTCCACTTTCAATTGCTGGTAAACATTTTCATCTCTAACAAAATTTAGGCATTTTTAAATGTTTTAAATTATTTATTTTTTTCCTCAAGAAAAAAGTATGGGTCCTAAAGGTGCAGGGGCACAGTTTGCACCTAGCTAAGGCCGGCCCTGCTTGCACAGTTTTTAAGTACAGAAGTCATCATCCATGGACAGCAGTGCTATTCCAGTATTAAATAGGTATACAAAGGTTGAAGGAAAGCTCCCTGGTCTTCAGGCATTACACATTTACTCTCTTCTGCTCCCTGATCCAGTTCTACATATACTATACAGTAGATACTCACTGCTTTGTAATAATTTTAAATCTACTCTAATCCCACTTGGCACTATACTAATTTAAATCCTCCACCCCTGAATACATAATGATCAGCACAGTAGTAAAATTAATGGACTGAGCAACTGTGCTAAATTCATTTCTTTTTATGAAATGGAATTGATAAATTGAACATTCTGATTGGTGTCAATCAGGTGACAAAGCTACACTTTCAGATGGCACCTTTAAACTTGTTGCCCATTGCTTTTCTCTTTTTAAACAATGTGGCAGCCATTTATAAGTGCAGTAACACATTCCACATCATGCTTAAAACTCAATCAGTGCACTTCCCTGGTGGTTGAGGGCACTTACCTGCACATCAATCCTCACAATACTCTTTGAAGTGTGCACTGATTTTATGCAGAAATATGTCTGGTCAAGAGTCATTCTTATTTGGGACAACACATAGCACAATGTGCAACAAAAATATGTTGTACTAGGATATTATGACCTTGACACACACATATGTTTTTGTGGTCTGTCCTTTAGTAAAAAGATTAATAGTTTATACTTGAACACTCTGCTTTCCAACTACAGTATATATCATGCCCAAAGAGCAGCCTGAAACATTTGAGATACAAAAAAATTCTATAACTTACCAAACCTCTATTTATAATAAGTATGCAGAGTGTGCATTTTTATTAATAAAAATGCAGCTAAATTACTGTACCAACTTGTGATTGATTAATAACTGTCCTATTTCATGCCATTTAAATTGGTATTGTTTGACTCTTGTTCCAGGAAGTTATTCTTGTTTCAGGAAGTTATCATCTTATCACTTGCTCTAAATAAAACAGCATATTTTCAGCTACAACAGATATTCACTTTCACTTTGTGCAAAATAATTTTTATAAAATAAAAAAAAAATGGATTTGGTGTTATCCACAGATGCTTAGAAGTCACAATAATAAATAAAATAAATATCTCAGGATAATCATAAAACATACTTTATTGACACACAAGTAATTTGGTTTAGCCTAGCTGGCACTATAAATATTCAAAAAAGTTTACAAAATACCTCTATATTATAAAGTTTTACCAAACTTTAAAAAAAAAATGAAACAAGGCATATGACAATGCTAAGTCACTACACAATGTGATAAAAAAAACACTTACCTTTGGCTCTCAGCTTTGCTTTTTGAAATTCTGGCAAAATCACTTTGCCAATGATGTATCAGCTCTAATGCACTTGTAAAAGAGTACTTGGACAGCAGAACAGCTGCACAGATGATTTTAAAGACGAGTGGGTGTGTACCAAATGAGCCAATCATCAATGGTACAAAACTCCAACACCTCCACTTATCAAACCCAGATCAGCTGTTGAAAAAACAAGAAAAATCAGCTCTCAGCAGAGTAAATTATCAGTGAAACCTCTGTTTGCTCTTTAAGGTTTTGTACTATTACAAAACTACTCATCTGCTGAAGGTTTTGACCATCCTTGCACCATTACAGTAAGTCCATTATATAATAGTTCAGTTAATTGATCCATAGGATTTTTCACTTCATTTAACAAGAACATACGTTTGATTTAAATTTATCTGAGATAAGTACAAGGGCAGAATCTCAGGAAACACTATAGCTGAGTCAGTTCTACACCTGAAGTTAATCAGTCATGAGGCAATGGCTCAGATACTTAAATGTTTAACTTACTTTAGAACATTCTCTTTCTTCTAATAAGTGCTGATGGTAATACAATGCATGTTGGGCAGAAGGTTTGGAAAACATCCCATTCCCAACGTGCTTACTTTAAATACTTTCAAATGATGGTGGGCCCTCATTTGAGATTTTAAACTGTTTGTTTTTTGCCATTAATATGGACGAGTGAGTTTCAGATAACTAGACCCCAGCATCTCTCCAACAAGCTATCTCATATCAGTTTCCTTAACTCTTAGTTCATTACTGCTTGAACCCCATGGACTCCAGAATTGTAGAGCACCTACAGGATTGCAAAATCTTCTATTGGCTCTCTTTGGATTCTGTTATCCTATACAACATATCTTGTAACACTGGAAATCAAGAAGAATTTTGACAGCTTATATGAAGCCTACAAGGGGACTTGAAGTATGAGTAATGACTCTCCCCATCCCATGATTGATCTGTTCAACATAGAGTGTGTTCCACTAAAGTGTTAATCATATACACTGCAAATTAAATAGACTTATGCACCTTTGTTCTTGATCTATTGTTAAATATGCCATATTGATTAAATGGTAAACAGTCCAAAAGCACTTAGAGAATCTATGTGCAGATTGTAACTGTTGAGAAACAATTGTCCCTCCCCATATTTGTGTTGTTGTTAACAGCATAGCTAGGCATGACAAGTTACTATAATCTGAGTTCAATTAGGGGGAAGGGAAACAAGCATTATTGTCATTTTTCCAATAATTGACATGACCTGCAGAGTTGAAGTAATATCAGACAGTTGTGAGATACAGGTAAAAAGGAGCCTCTCTCTTGCCAGTCTGCCTTGGGGCAAAAGCAAGAAATATTCCACTGAAATAGTCTTACACTGATACAACTCATTTGGAGCAATGTGGCAATACAATCCAATGAAAAAAAGGTATATTGCATTTACCACATAATTAACTTTCCTCAACAAATTATACAACATACATTGTACCTGTGCATTGTATGTAATGAATAACAAAGGCTGTGGTGCTTAGGCTCAAGGGCAATGTGAGGAAGTATTTTTTCACAGAGAGGGTGGTGGATGCATGGAACAGCCTTCCTGAGGAGGTTGTGGGGTCTGAAACTATGGAAGAATTCAAGAATGCATGTGACAAACATAAGGCAGTTCTTGTTGTGGGGGGGGGAGGTAGGAAGAAACAGGCTGTTGCTTAACTAGGATCTGCAGCTTATCCAGTAGGTAGGGAAATGAGCAGACTAGGTGGGCCAAGCAGTCCTTATCTGCTATCAAAGTCTATGTTTCTATGTTTGGTTGCGCTAAGATACAGAAACACTTCCGGTGCATTGCAAAGTCCAAGTCAAGTCCATAATGTATATGTGCATGATTCTGCCTTTAAAACAATCAAAAATAAAGCCAGAACATATATAATGAAAAATTCAATATGATATCTGTGGAGGCCAACCGTGCTGCGATAATCAAACAATCACATGATGCTCTTAGGCAGTTTATTGAGATTATTTACCAAGTAGATGCACTAGAAAATCTAGTGCCTGTTTTCAGGTATAACCCAGGAGGTTACAACAGAGTTTAGAGTGCAATAAATAACATTAATATCAAATACAAATACGGTGGTAATAGCAGCAAGATACAAATGTAGCTGAATTATCAAAAATGTAAAAAGAGGACACTGCAAATCATAGTACATAGTAGCAAACAGAGGTGTGAAAAAAAAATTCCACTGTCAGAAATTCTGCGAAAGTGTGAATTTCACTTCCATGAAAGTTCAGAAATCATTTTCGCAACTTTCATGGAAATTCCAACTTAAAACTGTGGAATAAATATACAAACTGCAGGTTAATTTATTAAACTGCAGGAAAAAAAAATCCACAGAATGGATTATTGCCAGTGGTCAGTTCTGTGACTATTTTTAACCGCAGTTAATTCATTAATCCACCACCCACTGATCAGGGGTCCCAGTAAATAAATAAATCCCTCCAATCCCTCCCTCAGACTCTTTTGGTTTCTAGTGGCCCCCCAACCCACTGATCATGGCCCCCAAAAACATTTTATTTCCCTGGTGTCTAGCAGATCCCCTCCCTATCCTGGATTCCTTAATCCACAAAAAACAGTTGGCAGTCCACTGACTCCTTCCCCTCTATTTTCAGTATTCTCTGGTGTCTAGTGGACCATCATCCCCAATCCCTTGTAAAAAAAATTAATCCCAATTCCCTGGTGTCTAGTGGACCCCCACTTCCCCACCCTGACAGTTAATCAGCCACCACCCCGCTTCCCCAACCCTGCCCCAAAGTGGGCCACTGGTGCAGCCCTCCTCTCTACTTTACTACTGGTGGGCCATTGAACTGTCAGTGAATGACTGCATGGATGTACAAGCAGGCGTTCATTCACTGACAGTTCATTAAACCATGGATAGAATAAATTCCACAGTTTATATGCATTTTTCTGCAGTTCACGAAAAAGTCAGCGGAACTCAGTGAAAATCTGTGGAAAATTCAGTTTTCAAATGGTGAAAGTTCCGAAATTTCCATGAAATTTCTCAGAAGTTCTGCAAAAGTGGAATTTTCACCCACCCCTAGTAGCAAATATATACAGACTGCCCATCTATGGCATAGGAGAGGCTAGGGTGTTCCATACCATGGGATTCAATCAGTGGTTGAAAAACTGGTGTGGAGCTCAGGGATTTGGCTTCATTGGGGACTGGGGTCCACCTGGAGTGATGCAAGCCTATATTGGCATGATGGGCTGCATCTGTCCGGGAGGGAACCAGGATCCTAGATGATAGGTTTAAATGCTTCATTGGCAAGCTTTTAAACTAGCTAAGGGGGAGGCACTGAAAGGAGCAGGAAATCCTAGCTCTAAATAATCATGGTAGTAAGTGTGGCAAACACCAACATAGAGATGTCAATAGGAGAAGGGCAGGGGTAAATGGAGAAAGTGACAAAGGCAAGAAGGACAGGGATGGGGCAAAAGGGAGTAAGGCCATCAGGAAATGGAGGGTAATGAGTACCAATGCCCACGGTCTGGGCAACAAGCTCCCTGAGCTGGTGGCCTTGATGGAAGAGGATGCTTGGATATCAGCAGTCACAGAAACATGGTACACAGAGAACCATGACTGGGATGTTAACATACCAGGGTACATAACCTACGGGAGAGACAGGCAGGGGAGAAGAGGGAGGTAGCTCTCTATGTAAAGGAAGGGATAAAGCAACTGAACAAAAGAGTAAACAGGGAGGAGAGGAGGCACTGTGGGTCACTTTGGAGACTGGAAGAGCACCACAATCCACACAGGGGTTGTGCAGACCCCCATGTCAGGGGAGGGAATGGACAAGGATATGATAGAAGGCATTTTAGAATGGCAGAGAAAGGAGATACTGTTGATGGGAGACCTGAATATGCCAGATGTTAACTGGAGCACATTTGCTGCAGCCACATCCAAGAGCAGGGCCATTCTTGATGCCCTACAGGTGGCAGGCATTAGACAGCTAGTTTCAGAACCCACTTGTGAGGGAGCAATCTTAGACCTCATACTCTCAAACGGGGGCAGTGAGAGGATCGCAGATCTAGAAGTGGGTTGCCATCTGGGGACAAGCGACCATCAAACAGTGTGGTTCACATTAAACTCAGTTACAGAGTCAAGCCATGCAAAAGTGAGGGTACTGGACTTTAGGAGGGCTGACTTTGGCAAGATGGGAGAGTGCCTCAGAAAAGGACTAGCAAACAGGCTAGAAGGAGGTGTGGAGCAACAATGGGAATCATCAAAACTGCCATCACAGAGGCAACAAGCCTTTGTGTGAAGCAAAATAAACAAATCAAAACGAAAGAAAAAGCCACTATGGTTCTCAAAAGAGGTGGCTGTGAAAGTCAGGAAAGAAAAGAATAGCATTCGGAGTATAAGAAACACAGAAGGAGCAGCACAGAGAGCCACCAGTGAAGGTAGAAGGAAGCAGTGAGGAAGTCAGAATAGCAAAGGCCCAAACTGAGGAAAAGATCGCCAACTCAGTTAAGAAGGGATGAAACCTTTATAGGTACATCTGAGCGTGAAAGACAAAGGGAGGGATAGTGAGGCTGAATAGAATGAGCGGTGGGTGGGCAGAGGGACAGTGAAAAAGCAGGGATACTGAGCGAATATTTCTGCTCAGTATTCACAAAGAGGAGGAAGTGCCTAATCCAATTAACAGAAGCACTCTTGAGTAGAGGTCAATCCCAGTCCTTTCACAGAAGAAAGGGTTCTGCAAGAACTCCTAAAACTGAAAGTGGACAAAGCAATGGGTCCTGATGGAATTCACCCCAGAATTCTAAAGAATTAAAGGAGTAACTAGTGAAACCACTGGCTACTCTTTTAATAAATCATGGGAGGATGGTGTGGTACCTGAGGACTGGAGGAAGGTGGATGTGATTCCCTTCACAAAAGTGGGACCAAGACAGAGGCAGGAAACTACAGACCTGTCAGTCTGACCTCTGTGGTAGGGAAGTGATGGAGTCACTTCTGAAGGAAAGAATAGTTGAGTACCTAGAGGCCAGTGGAGCTGGGACCCAAGGCAGCATGCGTTCTACAGCGGGAAGGTCATGTCAGATGAATCTAATAGATTTCTTTGACTGGGTGACCAAAGTAGTAGACCAGGAGGGCTGTGGACATGGCCTACCTAGACTTACCAAAGCATTGACACAGTCTCACACAAAGATTAATAGTCAAATTAACCAGCCTGGGAGTGGGTCCCAGGGTGGTAGCCAGGGTAAAACATTGGCTGCACAACAGGACACAGAAGGTAATTGTAAATGGAGTCCACTCTGAAGAAAGAGGTTACTAGTGGGGTATCGCAGGGTTCAGTATTGGGTCCAGTCCTTTTTAATGTCTTCCTCAGTGACATTGCAGAGGGACTGGAAGGAAAAGTATGCCTTTTTGCAGATGACACAAAGATCTGCAACAGGGTTGATACACAAGAGTGGAAAGGATGAAAAGAGACTTGGCAAGGTTGGAGGAATGGTCAGAAGTATGGCAGCTAGGATTCAATGCAAAGAAGTGCAAAATAATGCACCTGGGAAACAAGAACCAAGGGGAAGAATACACAATGGGTGGGAGGTAGTAACAACAACAAAAAGGAAAGGGACCTGGGGGTAATCATATCAGATGACCTTAAGGTTAGCAATCAATGTGAGAAGACAGTAGGGAGGGCTGGGGGTATACTGGGATGTATAGGGAGAGGCATCAGCAGCAGAAAACAGGAAGTTGTTATCCCTCTGTACAGACAGTTGGTGAGACCCCATCTGGAGTACTGTGTCCAGTTCTGGAGACCTCATCTCCACAAGGACATAGACAGGATAGAGGTAGTCCAGAGGAGGGCAACTAAAATGGTGCAGGGTCTGCAAGAGAAGCCATATGAGGAGAGACTAAAGGAGCTTAATATGTATACCCTTGAGGAAAGAAGGGAGAAGAGGGACATGATAGAAACTTTTAAGTACCTCAGTGGAATCAACAAAGTCCAAGAGGGTAGCATCTTTCAGAAAAAGAGACTTACAACAACAAGGGGACACAATTTAAAGATAGAAGGAGGGCAGTTCAGGGGCAATGTGAGGAAGTATTATTTCACGGAGAGGGTAGTGGATGTATGGAACAGCCTTCCTGAGGAGGTTGTGGGGTCTAAAACTGTGGGAGATTTCAAGAATGATTGGGATAGACATAAGGCAATTCTTGTGGGGGGTAGGAAGAAATAGGCTGTTGGTTAATTAGGATCTGCGGCCTATCCTGTGGAAATAGAGAAATGGGCAGACTAGATGGGCCTAGCAGTCCTTTTCTGCCATCAAAGTCTATGTTTCTATGTTAATAGACCTTAAATGGTAGCTAGTATGAGCAGGCTGATGGAGTGATGGAAGAAATGAGGGCAATTGATCATGCATAACATTACCCAAAATGTAGTCATGTACTGTAGAAATGGGGGAGTAACTGAGCTTTGAATACAGTGTGCAGTGATGGACATGATGGCTGATAGCCAAAGCACACAACACAACAGATATTGTTGCATGTCATGTCCCATTTTTGTGAAGTGGGATTGGGCAGATGCCAAGAAAACTGGTAACCCATAGACATGCTTATTTGGAAGAATACCATGGACTACGGCTGTTTGAGTTCTGGTGGTAAGGCTGTGACTGACCTTATACAAGATTCCTAATCTGGAATTGACAGTTACACAATACACAAAACATGTAGTGAAAGGTTGAGGGAAGGGCCAAGTGTAATGTATAGGTAGCTGGATGATGAGACAGTGGCAAGGAAGGTTCAATCTCTGCATGAGACAGATAAAGGGGATAGACAAATCTTTAAGGGATAACAGCAAAAAGCATAGCCCAGTTTTAAATGCTTTCAGGAATAGTCTGTTTGTGTTAAACCAGCCTTGAATGTCCTGGAGGTCCAAGGACAGGTGCGTTTTGATGTTATTTTAAGAGGCCCCTTCTCTGGAGACTTTTAAGAGAAGACATTTCTATTTTTACAAGCCTTTGGGGGTTAAATAGGATAAAGATAGTTTATTTATTGTTCTTGTAATGATTATAGGGAATCTAAGCATAGAAGAGATTAATCTTTATTAGATGTACAGTGTTAATAATTTGTTGTTTTTATGCTGTATGATGCTTTTCTATTCTAAAGGTGCCCTGAGGCTTCAGGAAAGATACCCCAAACAAATAAAATCTACTACTACTTCTACTATTTAATGGAATTAGAGAAGAACAAAGTCATTCCCCAATCAGATTTCTAGGGTTTTATGACCTATTTTATAAGCAAGTTCCATATAAAGCTTTCACTTTAGAGATGGTGTTTGCCCTTCAGATTACCCCAGAGAAATATCCACAATGCACATAAAGCAATGGAGACTTAACACAGCTTAATTTTAACATAAGCAGATGTGATGGTACCCTTTCTGACCAGGTATGGTTTTCTGTTGTTTTCTATTTTGAATATGATACAAGTCAGTGGCTGGTACAGAAGCTTATTAACAGGCACTGTACTACTCTCAGCACACCACAGTTGTGGTGTATTGAGGTAATCTAAGTTAAGTTTATTGACAGGAAGACTCCATTGAGCAGGCTCATTTTCAAGGAGGTCCTGTAAGGACAATGTTAAACAACAGTGTACAATAAAAGCGATGACACGGCATACAGGTACAACAATTGGTAGAAAAAAGTGCATATATGGTCAGTAAAAACAATAATAAAACAGATCAGAAACCGGTTTCTGGTTAAGCAGCAGTGACATACCATAAGGTAACAATGATTGGTAGGAAATACATACAGGGTCAAAGAAAAGACCAACAGTAGTGAAGCACACAGGAACCGGTTCATATTAAGAGGGAGAACAAAAAGTAGTATCCGTAAGAACTGAAACAATGGCTGTCAGCTAGGGTGGGGCTGGACTAGGAAGGACAGGGTTCAGGGTAGATAGGGACACTAGGGAGAAGGATACAAGAAGTCAGAGGGCACTCACTTGATAGCAGTGGCAAGAGACTGGTGTGATATGCTAGGCTCTATGGCAGTGACAGACTACTGGGAAGAATTTGCAGGTCAGGGCTCTGAAGAAATTTAAAGAGACAGTGCTGGTGAGCCTGAGTGAGGTCTGGATGAGATTCCACAGTGATGGGATGGCGTAGCTAATGACACCCTTTCCAAGGGAGGTATGCATCCGGGGTATGTCGAGGAGGATATAAGCAGATTTCCTAAGGGAGTAGAAGCAATGGGAAATTTTAATAAGTGAGGAGATATAGGTTGGTAATTTGTTTAGCAGACTTTTGAGGGTCCAGGTTCCTAAATGGAGTTGCCACCGGGTGGCGAGGGGTTGCCAGCTAACTTCTTTATATAAGTCACAGTGGTGCATCCTGAACGGTGAAAGCAATTACTTCTTCATTACAGGCAGTTTGAGGTTTAAGAGACAGAGATAAAAATGACTGAGTCTGAGATAAGATAAGACTGTCCTTGATGAGTAACTAACTGCTTCAAAACACATCAAAATGGAGCCATTTTGAATTGTGTATCTGCTGACAAGCTGCTATACTAGTTTTGAAACTCAATTGCCACTTGTTTACTGTGTGATGCTGAGCAAGTCACTTATACTCACAAGGCTGGATATTCCAAAGGGTAGCGCCATGCACAATAGGGTTGCGCCTGCACAGTCGAGTGCACCATTCTGCGATATTCAGCAGGAGGCAGTTGTGCCCCAAGTCATGCTGAGCAACAGAGCAATGCTAATGAAGGCATGCTCAACCAGAGGAGGGACCATGCATAAACTGCACAGCCCGATATTCAACGGGCTGTGCAGAGTGTCTGGCGCAACCCCTCTCGCCTGCACAACTTTCAGCCAAAAAAGTTAAGTCGAGGCCACCCACAGGTGAGCTGCTACATTGCAGAGACACTACAGCAGCTACCGCCACCTGTGGGTGGCCCTCACTATTCCTATTGCCTCCTGCAGCCCAATCGGGCCATAATAGTAACCCCCACTGGCCCAATCGCAGGCATAACAGAAATGACCCCCACTGGCCTGATCGCGGGCATAGCAGAGTGACACCTCCCAGCTGGCCCGATCGCGGGCATAACAGGTTCAACCCCCGACTAGCCCGATGGTAAGTGGGCAGAGCGAGGTTCAACCCCACTAGCCCGATCGCGGGCAGGCAGGTTCAACCCCCAAAGACCAATATCCTGGTTGTCCAGTGGACTGCAAAGCCCGATCGTGGGCATAAAGTCAACCCCAGATCCAATTTCCTGGTGATCTAGTGGCCCCACCCACCCACCAATGGAGCCCCACCACCCCACTCCCTCCCATCAGCTGGCGGGTGGCAGCACCCCACCGCCTGCCGCCACCGCCCCGCCGACTGACTGCTCGGTAAGGGCTGCCGCCAGTGGTTCAGGCAAGAGCCAATGGGCGTGCAGCCCATATATTCAAGGCAGTCCAGATTTCATTCACATATCTGGACTACACTTATGCGGTATGGGCTGCACACCGTGGCTCCCTGCATTGATTATGCCCCTTGGCATTGCACACTGCCTGGCAGTTGGCACTGGAGTAGCCCTTCCTGTTGATGTAGGCCACCCCCTCCAGCCCCAGTGGTGTGCGGATGCCTACATGGGTGCAGTCAATGGCCCCTAGCATGCCAGGCATTCGTGCAACCCTGTGGAACTCCTGCATGTTTGCTGTACGCTCTGCCTGTGTGTTGGGGAAGTGGATGAATTCCACAGCATGTGGCAGCAGTGTGGTGAGGAATTATACGAGGAGCCATGATGTGGCCGACTGGGTTATGCCTGCGGTGTCCCCTGTTGGTCTCTGGAAGGTGCCCTTGGTGAGCAGGCGCATCACGGCTGTGACCTTGGTCTCCACTGACAGGGCATGGCTCTGTCTTGTGGGTGCCTGCATCTCGTCACTGCACAGCTCACTGAGCTGCCTTAGAATATCCTGGTTCAGGCAGTACTGGCCCACAATCTCAGTGTCACTGTACTGTTCGAAGGTGGTGCAGGCACGTACCACCGTTCTGGGCATACCATTGGGCCCTTCCACAGCCATGCTGCTCAGCTTGCCTGTCTCCCCACACCCCTCATTACCACCTGCATCTGGAATATTGCACTGGCCATGGCCCAGCCACCATGGCCCAGCCTGTCTGAACCCCCCCATCTGCAGCTGTCTCCCTTGGCTTCCCGGCTTTATGCTGCTGCTTGGGCCCCTGCACTAGGTGCACTTCTGTGTTGGGGACTCACATGCACGGTCTGGCCTGCCCATGGGCTCAGTTTGGGTCATGTACTCTGTTCCACAGCCCATTGCACCTCATGTCTCTGTGACTGTCCTGCACCCCTGCTGCTGTCCTGCCTGGCCAATGGCCCTCACCCTGCCACTGTCTCTGTCCCTCATTCTGTCCCTCTCTCACTCTCTCACCCCTGCTCCCCTGGGTGCAAGCCACCATCCCCTGCTTGCTCCATCTTTTCATAGGCTCAACTTTTCTCCGAACATGTCCCTATTGCTCCGTGGTTGCGCCATCAGCCTGCTGTTGAATATTGCACTGTACTGTTTATTCAAGGCTATGCCCTCTGCACTTGCGCTTGCATTCATTAGGGTTGTGCATTGGTGCACTGCATTTTGTGCAGCGCATTGTTGCCCACTGAATATCGCTCTTCGGCGCATATTCACTGTTACGCTGGCACATCTCACTTGCGCCTTGCGCAACTGCTTTGAATATCCCAACCTGGGTGTAAATAAATGTTGACTGCAACATAGTTGACAACTCAGCCTAGCATGCTTTATACGCAAGGTATGCAGTTTTATGAAATGGCTAAAAGCAAAAGAAAGGCAGCTGTGGTGAAACAAGGAATAGAAAAAATGAGATTTAGAAAATTGTATGGCATATGGTAAAACATTGGTCTCATTTTTTGACAACACAGGGAGAAAATACATTTGATATTTAGATATGGGTTAGAGCTAGTGGACGTTAGAGTAGGAGTAGACTGAGGTATGGTGAGCTTTAGGAATATTATGAAGAGGGGCATGAGGAGGTGGCAGCTTACAGGAGGAAGGAAGTTCTAGAGGGCGATCAACCACACAGATATGGTAGACTGGCCACCAGAGGTTTTGTGGTGAAGAATGCTGAAAGAGCAAGAGTCCTAGGAATGGAGTTAGTACAGTAGGAAGTTGGAATATAAGGTAAGAGTAGGTCAAAGAGGTAGGAGAAGATTAAGGCAAGCAAAGGAAAGTGACTCAGTTGAGAGAGGTGCTGAGGTTCAGTCCAGTATTTTGAAAGAAAAGCAGAACAGAGAGAAAGGCACTATCAGTACTGGTGGCTCATTAGGAAGCACAGTTGCCTCTGGGCCTGGATCAGAAGGTTATTGGTTCTAGCCCCACACCAGGTACATGGAATACTACCTGTAATTGACACTGTAGTGAAGTATGGGGGGGGCTGTCGCACTGCTGATCTCTGGTCACTGTTCAGGTAAAAATAAAGATCCCATGGCACTTATAAAACAAGAGTATGGGAGTTTTCCTGGTGCCATAACTAACATTCCCCATAAAGTAAAAGTCCATTTAACCCCCCCCCAACAGGGATGTACCTGGAAACAAGCTATTGCAAGGGAACCTTACCTATTCAAGCAGTACAAACAGAAAAATAAGAATGAAATTCAAGAGATGGGATAGAGAAGGTCTTGTAGAGTGAACAGTAGTGTGTGTGTGTGGGGGGGGGTGTAGTCAGTAGCAAAGTGTCAAAAGAAATTTAGATGGAGACCAGCCTGGCTAGGGTAGAGTTTGAAGGCAAGAAAGAAAGAGACTGAGGAGATAGGAGGGGGCAGCAATAGCAGGAGTAGAGTGATGAAGGAGTTTAGGGTCAAGTCATTCAAGGCTGAGACCCAAAGTGAGGTTAAGAAAGTGCAGAACAGACAGAAGAGTGTCCAGAGTGATAGGACAGATGGAAAAGTAAAGGCAGAGGGTGGAGTAGTTACAGGAAGGAGATCAGAGAGAAGAAGTATCAGCACAGGTAGTAAAGTAGTGGTTGATCAACCTCGGGGTGGTATCAAGTTTAAGAACCAAGGGGTTGATTGGGTGAGGGCAACAATGGAAAAATAATTTGACAGAATGTTTGTAGGGAAATTGAGGTTGATGTGTAGGTCAGAGGCAAAGTAAGCCACCTTTGCTTCTCTGAAGGATTTTGTGCTGGAGTTTCAGAGCTCCCTGTGTCTCTGCAAGTCTTTAGGTGAGCCCCAGGGCTGGCCTTAGGGTATGTGGCACTCCAGGCAAACTTGCAATGGTGCACCCCGACAGACCTGTTGATTGGATTTTTCCTTGGGGATTCTTTTAGTGAGTGGTAAAGGTATGTTGTGCTCATAGTGTGTGAAAATGGTTGTAAAAAGGCGGGGGTCTGGGGGCCGGTATGTCCCCAGAAGCTCTAGGTTTTATTTTATTTATTTATTTATTTAAAAGTTTTACCAGGAAAGACATACTGAGCAGACTACCGCTTGATTCAGATGTGTCCTAGGGAGAAGGGAAACAGGATATAACATACTAGTAACAATAAGAAATTATAGAACAGCAAAATTTCATAGGTAACATACAATATGTACAAGGTTTCATTATTACAGTGATAAAATAATCTAGGAATAGTATGTACAGGAGGCAAGAAACAGAGAGTGAGCAGCATAATAATAGGCAGAGTAAGAATAAAAGGTAATGGCAATCAAAATTTGATACTTAAGCATTTGAGTGGGCAACATAGATTGTATTGGGTGGTTGGTCCTTACATTGTGCACACCAGATTTAGGTGCTTTTTGGTGCATTTTAAAGCTTACACTGAAGATAAAACAAGTTCTGTTATCTTTCACTGACATCTTGTACACTAAAGTGGGTGGGGGGGTAATTATTTCACAATGAAAATATTTGATTATGAAAAAATGTCACAAACCCAAACACTGGAAAACCCGTACCTCAGTAACACATGTGTTTTCTTTAACAAAACAGTTCAGTCACAAAACATTACATTCTTTAATCCCATCTAGATTCAGCAGGCTAGTTAGCCTGCATTTCTGTTTACTGAAATGCAACTGCAACTTGCCTGGCTGCAAGAGCTTGCATTTTGTTTTATTTTTGGTTAAGTTTGCTGCAGGTAATAAACTTTCTGACAGCAACCACACCAGAAAAAACTTTTGTTTTTCCTTCCCTTTTTCTACCAGTCAGATACTGATTCAGCACCTCCCAATTGGGTCTTGCCACATGGCACAGGCTGCTCTAATTTATTTTACACAACATACTGTAGTACTACATAATCATTTAAAATGATTTTATATTGCACAGTGTTCCTACCATGTGGAAACTGGGGCAAGCCAGAACCCGGCTAAGTGTCCACAGTCCAGGACATTCAGGAACAAGAAACAAAATGTCAGGAAACATCTTTTTTGTTTTAGCTCAGCTAACTGGTCGCATCACTTCAGAATCATGACTCAGTCTGTCACTGACTGTGTTAGACAAAATGGTCCTCCTCTTGCCAAATTGTTGCTCTGCTGGTCTGGCTTCTGCTTAGGAAACAACATGACTGCCACTGGTCCAGGACCACATACACTGAGTGGATCTCATGGGACCCCCTGACTCCTATAACAGGCAGTTGCTTTTTTTTCCCTGTGGTCCAAGCCTGGGACAAAAATCTTCTTCTCTGGGAAGCCGGGGTTGGGGTGGAGGGGTATGGGGTGGATTGCATTGCCAGTGTCCTCCACAGAGCCAAGTCCAGGCTGTTCCTGCCACCTAGGCCTGCTCCGCTCCCTTCAGCTGATTGGCTGCTGCTCACTCTCTCTGCAGTCACTGGCCTGCAGGCCCTGTTCAAGACTGGTAGTGGGTACTTTTACTTTACTCCCACCACTCCAGTACCCACTCTTGAGGGGTCTCTCTTGACTTTTCTGACTCCCAGGCCACTCACTGCACAGCCACATCCCAATGGTGATGAAAAACCACTTCTCAACTGTGAATCCATAATGGTCTCAAGCCATCTGTTCACCCAGCGTGCTAACCCCTCGGACCTTGTCTTCTCACCAATCCTATCTGGACTTGGCAAGTCCTGGCTGCTACTGGCTCCCATTTCTCCCACGTCTCAGTGAGCCAGCTCCTGTGCCTTCAGCAGCAGCACAGCACCCCTCTCCCCTCCTCCCTAGTAGCTCCCCTTGCCCTACACAGTGACCTTCAGTCCTCTTTGAAGTTTGTCTCTTTTCCTTTGCAAGTTTAAAACCAAACTCAGCTCTCCTTCACCACTCGCTTTACAGCTGCTCAATCTCTTACTGCCTTATGGCTGTCTGTAAGTGCCACTAAAACTGATTATGCCAAGTGCCAGCCACTCCCAGCCCACACCACTTTGTGCATGCACTCCAGCTGCTCTCATGCTAAACATACCACAGACAGCAGAGATCCAATAGAAATAGGAGTGGCTCTTTATGGGTGGGTCAGACAGGCAAGCACACAGTGATGAATCTGACTGACAAGTCTGCACCTCCTCTTCCCCCACCTGAGACCAGATTTGGCCATGTTCATTTTCAGTCCATCCAGGTCGGTTGCAAAATAAAAACAATTTTCAAACTGAACTTTGTTTGACAGTCATGGACCCCCACTGAATGGCACCCTAGGCAGCCACCTAGTTCATCTATCTTTAAGGTCAGCTATGGTGAACCCACAGCCATGTGGAAAAAACAAGCCAAGATACAAGTCCTGAACAGGGAAATGAGGTCAGTGGTAGCCATGCAAAGGTGGTTGCTCTGCATTCTGACCCTCTAGAAAGGGGGCACAATTGTTGCAGAGTGAGGTAAAATTGGACTAAAAGAAAATTAGGTTGTCATCAGCAGCAGAGGATATAGCACAAGGGGCCTACCTGGAAGCTTGGAGATGATCAAGGGGGAGGACAGGTTGAGGGAACTGAATGATCTGGCTCAGATGTACTTTGGAGGGATTTGAGGGTTAGATAATTTTCCTAGCATGGCAAAACAATATGGTGGTAGCTGAGTTTTCCCAGGAGGGTACCAGCAGCTCAGATGCAGTGAGGGTGAGAGGAGAGAACCTTGTTGATGGCTGAGTTATTGGAGCAGTGTGGCTTTAGATGGGTTGGTTCTGTAATGAGCTGAAAGAAATTAAGCAACACAACAGTCTAAATTAGATATATTTGTGAGGAGAATCAATTAGTATTGAGATCATCAAAGGCAAGGAGTTACCCTTGACAGGAGTACATAAGAAGGAAAGAGAGATGGTTGGGTCTGATATCTGTTTTAAACTTGGGGACAGAGAGATGTCACTGACATTGATGGGGAAAGGATGAGAATAAGAGCTTTCACAGAAGCGGTTCATGGGAGGAGGAGGAGTAGTGGCACAATGAATAACCTCACAAGATACAATGGGATTCATGTAGTAGTATTAGTAGTACAGTAGCTTTTATTTATATTTGGCACCCTTCTCCAGAGGATCAAGGTGCCATTACAATTAAAAAATAATAAAATAATCAAATACATAGCTAGATTAATAAACAACTATCACACTCATTTCAGCATCATTAAAATCAAATAAATGAATAAATGACTGGCATGTCAGCTATAAGGAAAACTTCCTCAGGGCCCTTGGGAGCAAGTTCCGAAAGAAAGGGCCAGCTACCTTAAAGGGCTGTTTTCCTGAGATTTCCAACCTAGCCCTGGATACCACAAGGAGGCCTTCCTCAGTGGAGTGGAGAGGGTGTGAGGACATGTAAGGGTGCCGGAGGTAAACCAGACAATAGTAGTAGTAGTAGTATATTGATTTCTTAGGCTCCCAATTTTGCAGGTTCTAGGTGCCTTACAGCATCAAAATGCACACTGTAACAGCAGCACAATAAATAATTTAAATACACAATGTCATATATGTGTAGTAATATTAATAGCTTAGGAACCAGCTGGGTAAGCCTTTTTAAAAAGATAGTGTTTGAACCCCCAATTAAAATGTTCAGCTAAGGGGGCCTCCTGAATGTCTTGTGGCAATTAGCTCCAGAAAACTGGAGCAGGCACTGCAAAAGCACAATCCCTAGACAACTTTAAATGATATCTGGGGACATCCAAGAAGCCCTCCTCCAAATAATGGAAAGGGCGGTCAGGAGCATATGGACACAGGAGCTCTTTTAGGTAGCCTGGGCCCAGATCATGTAGGCCTTTGTATGGTATATGTTGAAGGAGATGCACCACCTCACAGGCAGCCAGTGCAATGTCCACAAAGCAGGAGAGATATGCTTGGAGTGAGAAATTCCAGCAATCAGTTGAGCCATGGCATTCTGCACCAGCTTCAAGCAGTGCATCAAATCTCCACATATCCTGAGAAAAAGATCATTACAGTAGTTCAGCCTAAATATCACAAAGGCATGCACCAGTGACTTCAAGTCCTGAGGACTAAGAAAGGGCTTGATCAGGGCAATGTTTCTAAGATGAAAGAAACCAGTACAGACCACAGCAGACACATGATAGCCTGGGCACAACCTATGTAAGGCCTTATGAGTTAGCAAGCCTATTTTTAAGGAGATACACCATTTTACTGGCAGCCAGTACAGATCATGCAGAACCAGGGAGACATGATACAACCTTGAAAAGCATGTCATCAGCCTAGCAGCAGCATTCTGCACCAACTGCAGGCATGGTAGCATACCTCCACTGATCCTTAGGTACAGAACATTGCAGTAGTCAAGCTTGAAAGTCATAAACATGCACACTAGCATCACGAGGTCTACAGGGGGAATAAGGGATTTAATCTGGCCAATGTTCCTAAGATGGTAAAAGTCACTCTGGACTACTGTGAGCACCAGAGCCACAAATATCAGCACTTTATTCAGAATGACCCCCAGATTTCTTACTTTACTGGCAGCCACAAGCCCAGATGAACTGAGCCAAAGTCCCATCTGTCTCTCAGTAGCCACCCCCTGACTTAGATCGATGACCAATACTTCAGTCTTGTCAAGGGTGAGTCTTAACTAGCTTGATGATGTCCAGTCTTGGATCATGGGCAAGCATCTATTCAGCACATGGATAACACTAGGTGTACTGGATGAAAATGACAGAGCATGATATCATCTGCATAATAGTGAAACTCAAGTCTATACTGTCTAATAATCCTCCTCAGGGGTAGCATGTACACCACGAACACCATGGGTGAAAAGACCAAGCCCTAGGGTATACCACAGGGCAGTGTCAACAAAGGGTGAAAAGTACCCTTCCAACACCACCCCCTGTGTCCTGCCACTGAGATAGGCCTCAGACCAGTAGATGACTTTGTCAGTGAGCCAAACTTGCTCCCAAAGCCTTTCCAATAACAGCCCATGGTCCACAATGTCAAAAGCTGAGGATAGATCGAAGAGAACAAGAATTGACTGCTCTTCTCTATCTTTTGCCCTGTGCAAGTCATTATGCATCCTAACCAGTGTGGTCTCTGTGTTATGCTTGGACTAAATCTAGACTGGAGAGGCTCGTAGATGTCGAAAGCAGTGGCATGTGCCTCAGTCTGCTGCTCAACCACCTTCTCAATAACCTTGTTCTTGAAGGGCAGGATAGAGACTGGTTGTTAATATGCCAGGACATCTGGGTCCAGAGATTTGTTCAGAAGGGGCTTCACCAGTACATCATTCAATGCAACTGGGAAATCCCTTCCAATAAGGAACACCAGACTGCTTCAGCAAACACCAGGCCCAGCTCCCAAGACAACTCACTAGTAGAAGTGTCTGGCCTGGTTCCAGTTCATAGAACACTGGATGCAGCTCAGAGGTCACCCCACATACGTCCTCCATCATCACTGGTCTGTACTCTCTATATGACCACTGAATGCATTTGAGACACACAGGCTCAACCCTACTGGGCAGTGATGACCCACTTGGCAAGATCTCAGCCCAAACAGAGGACATCATTTCTAAGAATAATCGAGCAAACTCCTCGCATTTCCTAGGTAAAATGGCTCTAATGGGCTCCAGAAAAGCCAGATGAAGAAACTTGTCCACAGTCCAGAAATGTTCTGTCAGTCGATTCCACTAAGCAGCGATCTCCCTAGACAAAAAAAATTGCCTTTGTTTGGGTTATAGCCCTTTGATACTCACTGCAGATAGCAATCAAAGCCAGTCTGTCCTCTTGGACCTTGAATCTCCTCTAACATTGCTTCAACAACCACCCCCTTGCTTTTATCTCCCTTAGTTCATTGTCATACGATGGTGAGCCAAAGTGTGAAACCAGAGGGTGTACACAAGTAGGTGCTATAATCGAAAACCACCCAATGGCCCTGTTGTAGGCCACTACAGCTTCCTCCAGTTCCATGGCCCATGCTGCCAACATACCCAAGTTATCCAGCACTGCCAAGAGTCCCTCTAGCCATAGCCCTCATAAAAAGTAGTACTGGACTATCTCTACAGAAGGTGGACTATAAGGGAGGGCTCTGAAAGAGAACATGATTGTGTAGTAATCTAACCAGTTGACTGAATCAATCTTGAGCTCTCAGACCTCATGTCCTAGAGTAAATACCAAGTTCAAGGCATGGCCATGTTGATGGGACACAGAAGTAAAAAAACTGTGTGAGGCCCAGGGGTTCCATACCCCATAGGAAATCTTGATAAAAATGAAAGACTTTGTCATCAACTCAAGCATTGAAATTTTCCAGAATAATCCACCTAGGTGATTCCAACACTCTATTGGTGATGGAGTCCACAATTTTCTAAAGAAAATTCCCTTTGCACCTCAGAAGCTGGCATCCAGGAAGGATTCTGTAACCTGCAACTGGACCCCCCACACAGCCATCAATTCAAACAATGAGATATCTCCTACTGGGTGCACAGTCAAGTTCAGTTCAGATCTAAAATAGATGACCATCCTCCACCCCTCAAAATCCCTCAAACTCTTTCCTCAGGAAATGCACCACAGAGGAACTGGCTAGAATGACTGACTCCAATACCAGGCTAGCATCATCACCAAGCCAAGTCTCTATGATGCAAGCCAGGTTGACAGAGGAATCAGAAATAAAGTCTGCTATAAGAGCGGTCTTATTCTTCACTGATCTGGCATTGCATAGCACCATCTGAGGAAGGAGAGTAGAGGTGGCAGGCCCCTCAGCTACCTGCCCACTTGGTTCAGTGCAATCCCTGGGTATGGGAACTTATACATCTGGCCTCACTCAAGTTCCCATTTAACCCCAGAGTGTTTCCTTGTCTTGACTATCCTAATAGCACCCCATATCCACACCTCATCCCAATCCAGACCTCACTGCACTAATGGCATGTGCATTTGGCTGGAGGGTCTTGGAAAAGGCACAGATCACAGAGAAGATATAGGAAGTCACTGAGCCTAGAGGCCTGCTGTTTTAAACACATCCGTCTACTGCCTTATTACTAATTAATCCAACCTAAAAACCATACACTCCACCCACCTCATACAAACGTCACTTATCCTGAAAGAACTTCCTCAGTACCCACATCCAAGGTATGTACAGAATAAACAATTTAATCACACACTTTATACACCAGCCATAACTACATACACACCTCCAATCACACCAACTGAAAAATATTACAAAATAATAAGCATAAACAGGCAGGAAAGTGGTGAACATCAAACTATTTCCAGATCTGAAATTCCAACTGTTAAAGTCCAGCACTAACAAAGTCCCAAGTGGAATGTAGATTAAAACCAGTCCTGAAGCTGCAGTGTCTCTTGGCAGTCTCTTGAAAACAGGTACATTAAGGATTAAACTAAAATGGAGAAATTCTGTCCTTTCAGCTCTCTCATAGAGGGGACTCAGAAACCAAGTGAAGGGCTCAGAACCCCATTCTCTGTCACTAAATAAAAGGATCAGAGCTCACAGTAAAGATCTACAAACTGGCAGAGAGAGCAGTGCAAGTAAAACACAGCTTCAAATGGTAAAGAGCTCATATGGCAGCATGATAATCACATCCAGCAGAGACAAGCTGCTTAACCTATCTGTGACTGCTCATTCAATACCCCAGACTCAGGAAACACAGAGTGGCCTCTTCCCCTGGCATCTCTGTGCTCCCAGTACCAGAAAAGACCTCTCTCACTAGTCTCCCCGGCATGCTCCAACCACATCTCTAAGTGAGGGAAAGGATCCTCAGTTTGTGGTTTTTCACTCCCTCAACACACCAGGGAGACTTTGGCTTAGACATAAAAAAAAAAAAAAAATGGTCACTCACACAGAAAAACAATAAACCATTAGTGCTATGTGGAATGCAGAATTCTGCTGGTGAAATTAGTGCAGAATGATCATTCCACTGGTGGAATTTCCAGTGGAATTTTTCTGGTTCTTTGGTGGAATTTAGCCTGCTGCAATCTGCGGAATAATATTTCACAGAACTGCCTTTTGTCTGTGGAAAATCATTCAACAACCATTTTTGCAGAAAATATTGACATCCACAGACTACAATTCTGCAGAAATGATGCAGAAAAACTCATTCCACATTTTCTGCTGCAGAATTCTGCCATTCCATTTCCAGCAATATTTGGTGCAATTTCAGAAGAATTTCAAAAATTCTGTGAAATTTCATTCTACCGGAGTTTGAAAATTCTGCACAGCACTGCAAACCATATATTTGCTGCTATTACAAACTTAGCGTACTGTATTTAAAAAACATGCCGTGCTAACTGCCAGGACAATCACAAGCCACTGGCAGTCCTGGTAGTTTCGTGTCATGTTTTTTTAAATAATAAACTGAGTTTGTAATACTGTAGCAGCAAATGTATGCCTTGCTGTTTTTCTGTGCAGGTGCCCTGTCTTTTGAAGTTGCAGTCATACAAGGCAACTGAAGGAGTACTACACCTTCATATCCTTTAAATCGTATTTGCTTCCTTGTCAACAGACAAGTCTTTTTGTGTAGCTCTTGGGGGTATATGGATTTGCTTTAGTTTATTTTCACTGTTCAAACTAGTCTCCTCTAACTACCTTGGGAAAATCCATTTTCTGGTTGCTTAAATCTCATTGTCCCTGAAAGCTGCATTAGCATATGAGAACATGTTGCATCAGCACCCTTTAGAGTACACAGTATGCCTGTCTGCTTAATTACAGGTCAACAAAACAAACTGCAACAAGGTGGCAAACATCACATTTATCCTCAACTAGCATTGCAAACCACCTGAGTTGTAATGTAGGGTTTCCTCCTTTAAATTGCATTCAGTCTATGTGTTTTCCAAGAGTGCTTTCAGGATAGAAATAAATGGTATTAATCAGTGCTGTGACATCATGTTCCCATATTCTAATGTAGCTCTCATGGACATATGATTTCAACAATTGTAAAATGGAAACCTCCAGGATAGTTACAGGGGACCAGTATGAAGAGTGAAAGCAAACTAAAGCAAACACACATCCACAACAGCTACACAAAAGAATTGGCTGATGTGGAAACAAGTAAAATGTACAATATACCAAGGAGGTGTAGTATTCCTTTTACTGACAGCACCTATAATTCTGAAGCAGCCCTTTTGTTTAGAAAGAAACTTTGGTCAGCAGTGCACCCTCAGCCACAATCATATGCAGTCTTTCCTCACAACCAGCATGTCCCCATGCCACAGTTTTCACTGTCCATTCCTACCTAGGAACAGATACCCAGAGCCACTGAACACTCTGGGCATTGCTGGGTAAAGCGATTGTGGTTCACAAAAAGTTTGTAAGTTGTTAAACAGGCTGAAATGCACTAGCCAAGAGTAACAAACAAGTTTAGTTCTGGACCACTGGAGCTAATCACTACCAGCATAAATAAAGGGATTTGTCTGCAATGGACATCACTGCCCTCACTGAAAATAAAACTGCTATCTCCTACTTCTGCCTCACTTAATAGTACTGTACTAATTTATCTACACTAAAAGAACATGCCCTACTGTTATTTCTAACTGACTACAATATGTTATCACTCTCCAGTACCCTAAAACAGGGATTCCTTTTCAAAATACTGAGTTTGGGGAACAGAGCTCAGAAAGACGTATACCAGCCCAGCAGCAATCTTCTACATCAGCACACAACCCCATCACTTGCCATAGTCTATGGACAGCATATCACAGGATCCTGATGTCTCCATGGAATACCTGACTGACAGCCAGGATTCAGTAAAGGCTAGGATTTTAGGTATAAACTGCAAAACCTATAGCCAAGTTAGACCAACTTGGATAGTAAACTCTTCGCATTAGGTGGAACATGGTGAATCCCATGGGGAGGGGGACCAGGATTAAGCTCAACACTGCCAGACAACAGAAGCAGTAAGACAATTGTCAGCCTGTGGTAGGACATATGTCAGTTGGGAGAATTAAGAGAGGAAGGACAGTGGGTGGGCTCTACTGATTACAGTAAGGCCAGAAGTCTTAAAAACTGAGGGAGGGAGAGGAAACTATGTGGCATGAGATGAGATAGCTAGATGAGGAGGTGAGAAGAAGGAGGATTGATTGTGGAGCTAGGGGAAAGTTGGGCAGGAGTGGGGAGAAGAAGCAGAAGAAGAGAAATTATAGTGCCCCTAAGATTAGTGGTAAGATGTGCTTTGCAGTAGATAACCTCTAGTCAGGAGGTTGTCATGACCCAGATGCAAATGTGCCCAAAAACCAATAGGAGCACAAGGGGAAAATAATATATGTGCAATGTGGAAACATAGAAACATAGACAATGACTGCAGAAAAAGACCAAATGTGCATCCAGTCTGGTTGTGTTCCCTAGTTAGCCTAGTGAATTACTGTCCCTCCAGAGTCCACTTTGTAGAGATTAAGGGCCCAATCCACAAGGGCACCCAAGAAAGCTGCAGACTGCTCAAATCTAGGTTGTGCTGCTCCACTCCTCTGATGGCTTGCACCCTTGCCAGCAGTCATCACCCTTGCCCCCACCAGGAACCATGTATGGATTGCTGTGCAGGGGATGCTGGGAAGATCCATGGAGGCGCTATGCTAAACACTAGGCATCCAGTAGCATACTTGGACAATGTTCCTAGTGGATACCTGTCTCTGCACAGAGCAGGAGCTGGCAAGATACAGCAGTCATCCAAGGACTTCTGTATCTCCGTCAGACGTTAATTACTCCATATGTCACCAGACAGAACAGCTCCATGCCTACTGTGGAAGTTCTGAGGGCTGAGAGCTAGCTGCAATGGTCAGGCCCAGAAAACCTTCCTATGGCTGTTTGGATAGGGCCTATACCTGATACTTTTGTACTTAGAGCAGCATAGCCTTTGCCCCATCCGTTAGCCCTCCAGAACATGGTATTCCTTTGTGAATGGGGCACATGCCTTCCTTGTTCCCACCTTACCCAGCCACATGTATTTTAGTGCCAGTGACAAGGGAGTACCTCAGAAAGGGTATGCACACAGAGGGTCTGTAAATATGGAGAAGTCTCTAAATGTGTGGAATAGGACCTTTGCATACCAAACAGCCAAGCATGCCTTCTCCATAGGTGAAGACTGAGGGGATCTTCTGTAGATATAGTTCTAAGGTGATAATGGTTACATCTACACTCACAAAGTATAACAATAAAGTTTGCAAGAGAAAATGCATAATTCAGAAGAGGCAGAGAAATGTAGGTGAAACTGCTTGAGCTTAACTCCGTGACAAAATTACAATTCACAAAATAATATATGACTGCAACCACAGGAGGCTGACCTTGTAGGAAAGGAAAATAGTTGCAACCACAAGGGAGAAGCAGCTGGGCTAACTACCATGGAGCAAATAAAATTAAAACAATTGGAAGAGGTTATGGCCCCTCTCCTCGCCACCTGAGTAATGTGGTTGTTCAACCCATCTATTAGCACCTCTACCAGCTTTGGAAAATACATCGCTAGGATCATCCCACTGTATAAAAAGGAGATCCTAAATGTATTTCTAATTATCACCCCATGACTTTCCTACCCATGCTTAGTAAACGTCTGGAAAAACTCATTCACTAACAGGTCTCTGACTTTCTAACCAGATCCAAACTTCTATCCGCTGCCCAGCATGGGTTTAGGAAGTCTCACAGTACCACTACTTCCCTTGCTCAATTCACAAGTGAGGTTAAATCTAATATGGATCTTGGTTCGCTCACTGGTGCTGTCTTTGTTGATCTAACAAAAGCTTTTGACTTGGTCAAGCATCCCCTCCTCTTGCACAAGCTCAAATCTCTTGGGATGTCCGATTCCCAAACATCCCTGTTCTGGTTCTCAAGCTGCCTCAGCAACTATTTTCAGTTAGTCTCTTTGGCAAAGTCCTCTCCTCCCGTCTATATATCTCAGATGTGTTCCTCAAGGCTCAATACTTGGACCCCTGCTGTTCTCAATCTTAAAACAACATACCCAACTCTCCTTCCCACTGCTGCACCATCCTGTATGCTGATTACCTAGTACTCTGTACCACCTCCAAGTCTATGGATGCTATAAACACACAACTCACCTCTGACCTTCATAGCATCCAGTCCTGGCTTACCAGAAATCATTTGATTCTAAATGAGGGTAAGACACAAGCTATGCTTTTTGGATCCCTCAAAAAGTCCCATGTCACTACCCAAAACTACACATCAAATGCCTCAATGGCTCTCCTGTTTCAGTCACCCATTGCTTCAGATATCTTGGAGCCACGCTCGATTTAGCCCTTGACTTCTCACTCCACAATTTTTTGCCTTCTCAGACTATTGTTCTCCAGATTTCTGTATTGTATAGGTCTCACATTACTATGTATTCATCCTGTGTATCCATATTCTGTATTATGCATACTGTTTTCTTATTGTACCTTATACTTATCTTAACTTCCCAGGTCCACCTTGAAAATGAGTTCACTCAATGATGTTTTGCCTGGTAAAATAAAGCTAGATCGATTGATTGATAAACAACTTATGCAAATCTGTCAGTCCTAAAATTGATATGGCCTGTTGTGTCCACCATGCCCTCACCTCAGCTGCCAGGGTAACTATAGCTCAGGGTGTATTACTACCTGGACTACGCTATGCTCTCTCTGTTTTTTTCCCAGACAAATGCCACTGTCTTTCATAAATGTGACATTACATATAACAACATATGCAGATTTGCCCTATCTGCCCCTCATCTCACCCACCACAGTGAACTGTACTCTGCCCCTCATAGGCTATCCCCTTCTAGATGACTTTATGTTACCAGCTGCCAAACTGACATTATTGTCCAGTCCACTCAACCTATGTCACTGTCCTCCATGTTTGCACCAGTTGAACATTCTCACCTTCTTAGATCCTCTACTCAAGCCCTGCTCATTGTTCCTCTATTTTATTTATTGAAATGTTTCTCCAGGAAAGGCACACTGAACAGCACGTTGCTCATGTCATGGTGCATCCTGGGGGGAAGGGATGATGGAAATTAAATATACACAATAAAAACACTGTTACACAATATACAGTATAACATGACATGCAACAGTTTGGGGGTTACCGAAGTAATATATATTATAAAGCAGCATATGGCTCAGTAAACCTTTGGAATCTAAGGGAACTACTAAGTGCAAAACGCTTTTGTAGGACAAGGACCCAAAGGTGATATGGTGCAAAACTACTTAGCTACCAAGGGGAAACAGTTTAAGGAAGTAGGGAGGGGAGGGTGGAGAGATGGGTGAGGAGGCATACAGGAGGGAAGGACAGGAACAGAAGCTAGGAAAACAATATGTAGGTATGTGTGCATGGATGATGAAGATGTCAGGTGGGTTAAACACAGGTACAGTTTATAGTGAGGAAGTTGTGTAGCACAGAGGAGATGGAGTGGGGTAATGATGAGTGGCAGATCTGGTGCGGAAGTGCATTCCATAATTTGTGGAGGCGGTGAGAGAAGGATACCTGGCCAACAGTGGTTGAGCGATGAGGGACTACCATTAAGCAAGAGTCATATGATCTAAGGGAGTTGGCAGACAGAAGGAGGGAGGGAGGGAGGATATTGAGGAGGCGAGATAAGGGGGGAGCGTTCTAAACCAAAATTTAGATGTGAATTTACAGAGTTGGTTTTGTAAAGATGGAAAAGCGAGGGAGTGGTGGAGATTACAGTGATGAATAAGAGGGGAGGCATCCAGGGTGAAACAACAGAAGGAGTTAAAAAGGATGTCCAATCTGGTTAGGGAAGACTTGGGAGTGGCACTGTAGACTATATCATAATAGTCAAAGATAGGTAGAATCATCTTCTGGACCATCTTCTGCTGTGCTACTGAAGTCGAAGAACAAGCGTTTGTCCACTTTGCTCCTAAAACCTGGAACTCCTTGCCCCTTCACATTAAAGCCTCAAAATCCCACATTTTTAAAACAGAGCACCTCTCATACCTAAGAACCTTAAACACTTGCTCTTGCCTCTGAACACTACTCTACAACTGTCTATCTTACTCTACTTTCTCCTATGGATCTCCTCTGCCATAACCACTAAGCTCAATTTCGGCATGTACTACCATCTTCCCCCTCCTTTCATTCCTACAGTATCTCTCCTCTTTGCTGGTCTCCCATACTCTGAACTGGTCCTGGTCTTTTCTAGCACCATAGTCTCCACTTCTTTTCTATTGCTTTTCCTCCTCTACTTGGTACTATTTTATTCACCTCCTCCACTTGTTACTACATTACCTTATTAATCTCCACTATTATTGATATTATTCTGGTCCCTTTTTTACTTAACCTGTAACCAATGTTAATGTGATTTACCTGAAAAACGTATCCACTGTATTTCTTAAATGTGATTTACTGGAAATCTGTATTCACTGCAATTTTTATTCCCTTTGCTTTGTAACACTGCAACCATAAATGTTCATAAAAACTGTAATGTTGTTGTTGCCCTGTAATTGTACCTGTACTCTCCTGGTTGTGCCTGAAAATAGGCAGGTTTTTGTCTAGTGCACTTACCTGGTTACCAAAAGCAATTAAATAAATAAAGCATGACTTGAATGTAGATCTGTCATATCAGTCTGAGGCAAAATACTGTAAAGTTACCAAGTCAATGTTACAACAGTTAAAAAACAGGGTCAACACAATAAGGCAACAAGTAAAAAATACCACTGCAACTTGACAAGGATAGACACCAAATACAAATACAGAATTTCTAACACAAAAACAAAATAATTTCCGAGGGCTAGGCTAATCTAGGCTTAACATTTAGAGAGCTGAAGCCAAGTGGACAAAAGCAGTCAGGTGCCAAAAACAACAGACTAGTATAATCACTATTTATCATCCCCAGAAAGATACAGTAAAAATGTGTTTATCTGGGGTTACAGCATCTCTCTGTGACTCCCCTTGAGGACTCCTACTCCTGCTGGAACCACTTGTATTTGCCATCCATGGAATGAGCAGAGATGGAGGAGTTAGTCTCACCCCTTCCTGAGTACTGATTGCTGTGACTGGTTCAGAATTTAGTTCAGCTGGAGCAGCTCCTACTGTTGTAGAGAGCCCCTCGACTTGTGGTTCATGACCCGAAAGTTCTCTAAAGACGATGGCTGTACAGTGTGACTGTAGGACCCAAAGGCTTGTAAAAGGGCTATCTGGGTAAGTGACTTGCTGCGTGCAGTATCTGTCCCACCCCAAGCTGTGCACAGATTGCCCTGGTTGGCTTAGAATTCAGACCAGCTGTAGCAGCTCCTGCTGCTAGTATGAAGTTCTAGCTGCAGCTGTAGGAGAACCCCTGAAGATGATGTCTGTGTTGTGTGGCTGCTGGCCATGATGGTGGATTGCCTAATGGTTAAGAGCTCAGAGCTATGAACCTGCAGATCCACATTTGAATCCTCCAACATCCACTTGTTTGCTGTGTGCAGTACCTTGAGCAAGTCACTTAACCTCCCTGTGCTTAATTTCTCCAAGGGGTCATGCCTGGAACAATGTTCTTTTCACAACCTAAGGAACTTCTAAATAAATTTCTGAATCATTGGTTGTAATCAGTCAGCGACTTGTGACACTGATATTGTTAGTTGAATGTGCTGACATTGAATAAAATGTAGTACCTCCTCTGTGCTCAGTTTAGGCCACTTTTTGTAACTTGTAAGCACATGGGGACTTGACAAAGTTGATTCAAATGCCTGCACAGAAATCTTTATTTGGCAAGACAGATACAAAGAACACATTGTATTATATATACATTTTATGATGGAAAAGAAACACAGCAACAACCAGCCTGGCAGGAAATCTGTCAGCCCCAGCATACCCCTCTCTCTGTCTTTCTTGATCTATCACCCACAAGTGGATACTTTTTAAAGATAGAGAAAGCACTGCAACATTTGTAATGCATACAGATAAGCACATCTAGTGCCTTTTTCTTACAGTACTATAGATCTGTTTTAATTTTGTTTTTGCACATCTGTATTTATTGTAGAAGGGTTGCTTAGATTCTGAGTAATGGAATTGTATTGGATTTGTTGGATTTCTATCCAGGTTTTGGAATTAGTATTGCAAGAACTGTACTCTGAAAATCCTAATCATCAACTGAAATGTTAAAACAGGTGTCACAAACCCACTCAGCAGGTCAGCCCTCTGCTCCTAAAGTGCCAACCTCTGAGCGCAGTCTTGTGAACAGTTAACAGAAACAGGGTAACCCTCCTGTCTGTTTTGTGGGTTCGAATCAACCTTTGGTCTCAGTTCTCGAGGGATTTAAACTATTAACCTCTTGTTAGCGTACCCAATGCACAGGCTCAGATAATTCTGTCTTCGGGGGGCCAGATATCTCTGCCTATGGGCACCTAACTAGGTGTACAAAATGAACCCTTAAAAACTCTAATAAAGACCTCAGATTACTCTTACCTTTTCCACTTTGGTATCACTATTCAAGCTTATGCACAGTGTCTGCTTTAACCATATATACTTCACTTGTTAAAGAAAAGAAATTCAAAGACAGACCAAGTAGGCTCTAAAAATAGAGTTTTACTAAAATAGATAAAAGTATGTAAAACATAAAATACGGAGCCATTATATCACAAGAACCATATAATCTTTTAAAAGAACAAGGTTTTAACAGTGCAATTCCTACTACAGTACTTAGATTTTGCCTCTCTCTACCTGTATACTTGCTTAAAGTGCTCAAAGATGTCTCTTTGTCAAAGTGTAGATAAAAGTGTGTCTGAAGGAAAAACAGAATCTGTTTAAAAAAACTGTCTTTGCCAACCCCTTTGTGTGAGGTCACCTAGCTCCTCCTCTGTTTATGAAAAATCATACACCCAGGATATTTTATCATTTTAGAAGGATAGTTAATTAAGGTTACATCAGCAGAAACTTCTTTCCCCATGTGACTTCCAAAATCAAGTCTGTAAATTTCCTTTTATCTCTAAGCAGTATCCTCTCTCACACAGACATCAAAGCATTTATGATTTCACATCAGTGTACCATAACCTGGTTTCCTCCTCTAACATCATAAAATGGATATTGATTTCCCTCTTAGCAGTTAAAGCTATATTTAACTTAGAAAAACAGGAGATTCTTGATTAAGGAATGTTCTAGTCTATAATTAGCTTCTGGCCTTCCAGGTAACACCTTGTATCTAAAACCTGTGTGTGTGTGTGTGTGTGTGTGTGTGTGTGTGTGTGTGTGTCAACTCACGTGCTGTCTCAGAATCTCTCATGAGAGACAGTCCATAACATATTTTTATATTACAAAATAACATAGTGTACTCAGAACTGGCTGTCCACATGTCACAACAGGTATTATACAATGGCAAGAAAAAATGCTGTGCTCTGGTTGGTCAGTCTGGGGCTGGACCCATGATGTTATCCCAGCATAACATCATGGATCTAGTCCCAGCAAACGCATGAACAAATCACATTAATAAAGAATTCACTACACGTACCATCTTCAAAGGAAGTGAAAGTTGCGTTTCCAATCTGCTTCACACCACTATAAATCCTCCTCCCCACAACACAGAAACCAGCCACAATGAAACCCATAGCCAACACCCCCAAAAAACTCATACTTTAAACAGGTAACTGAAACCCATATCATAATCGCCTTCACAGACTGAGATAATACCCAGTGAGTGAAGGAGCAAGCGAGCAAGTAGGTCTTTAACCGTGCAGCTCTTTCCAGAACACTCACTAACTTGCTCAAGTCACTTTCTTCTGTTTTTTTTTAAACTCTACGAAATAAAACAGTCAGAAACATACTCCCTTCCACCATCCTACCTCCTTTCCTCCTCTTTTATTTATAGACATCCTCACAGCAGCAGCAGTGGGTGGGGAGTCGTAAGAGAGAGGGGAGGGTGGGTGGTGGCAATTTCCATTCCCAAGCAACAGCAGCATGAAGAGCAGGTCAGGGAAAGAGAAAGACAGGGAAATACAAACGTCCAATACAGTGACAAAACAGAACACAAACACCTAGGGAATAGGGCAGACTAAAAAAGACTGGCAGCACTACAAAGGTAGGTATGGGCAGCACAGAGCCACATGAAGAAACACAGCAGCTCCACCTACTGGCTAAAACAATAAATCAGCACTATTTTTTTATAAAGTACGCCTACCCATTCAAAAAATGAAAAACTTTAAATGTAGTTTTTCATCTTCTCTTTGTTTCTTTTACGACGAGCCATTATATAATAGAATATATGCATGACAGGGTGTAGATGTCGGATAATGTCACTTGCGTTGGTGCACTCGGCTGGCAGCCCAATGCCCAACTACCTGAGGTATGACATTATCCAAGCATGACACACACCCTGCCATGCATTATTCCTTTATTTGTATTCAAGATAAGGATTTAGGATTTAGGCATTATAATCCCAAATTCAATTCCAATTATGAGGTCCTTTTTGAAAAAGGCATTGCAATTAGATTCAGAATCAGAAATTCCTATGAAATCCTATTGTAACAGAATTAGTCAATTCACTATATCCCTAGTTTGTAACTCTCTTATTACAGTATTATAGGTGGTCCAACCAATAATGACACCATCAATTGTAATCAGGCAGTAACTTCTGATACTTGCAGTTACTATACTTCCATGGCTACAGTAGTGATGTAAACTGAGTGCATTGAAAAACAACTCCTTTTTCATTAATGTAGCAGCTAATGGAAGCAGTAGTATCCATGCTGAGAGTCACTAACTGAATATAGCCAATGCTATCACTGGTTGAGGTACCTACGATTACTACATAGGGGAACTACATATAGAGCTGGTTTTAAGGCAAAGGGAGAACGAAAACAAAAAAACAAGAGACCCAGGGATATTGTGGTCATTACCGAGTCATGGTGCACTGAAAGCCATGACTGGGATTTGGCCATAACAAGCCATACTCTGTTTAGGAAGGAACAGGTGAGAAGGAAATGAGGGGGTGTGGTGCTTTATTTGAAGGAAAGCATAACAGAGATACGTGGAATACAGAGGGAGGCAGAGGTACTGTGGGTCACCCTGGAGGCAGGGGGGAATGGAGCCACTATTTGCATTGGAGTGATCTATAGACCTCCGGCACAGAGGAAGGAATTGGATAAGGTACTGGTGGAAGCCACTGGCAAGATGGATGAAAAGGGGGAGGAGCTGCTGGTGGTGACTTCAAACTGTCAGATGTAGATTGAAGCCCTAGAAGCAGGGACATTCTGGACTTTCTGCTAGAGGTGTTCCTCAGGCAACTAATCAGTGAACGAACTCATGATGGGGCAATACTGGACCTGGTACTCACAGGGACGGTGCTGCAGACATCAGGGTGGTAGGGCACTTGGGGACTAGTGATCACCATATGGTGTGGTTCAATACTTCACAGAAAGAGTGGTGAATTCCTGGAAAAGCCTTCCAGTGAATGATAAGCATAAGGGAATCACGGTGGAAATGGTGGGGGGGGGAGAGCTACAGATCAGGCACGGTCTGTGGTAATAGTGTAGGCAGGGAGAAATGAGCAGACTGGATGGGCCAAGCAGAGCTTGTCTGTCATCAAATTCTATGTTTCATTCAGAAAGTGAATAGCCACATCAAAGAGCAGGGCCATTCTTATGCCCTACAGGAGGCATGTCTCAGACAGTTAGTTTTGGAACCCACTCTTGAGGGAGCAATCTTAGACCTCATACTCTCAAATAGGGACAACAAGAGGATATCAGATCTAGAAGTGGGTAGCCATCTGGGAACAAGTTACCACCAAACAGTGTGGTTCATGATAAACTCAGCTACAGAGTCAAGCCATACAAAAGTGTGGGTACTGAACTTCAGGAGGACTGACTTTGGCTAATGGGAGAGTGCCCTAGAAAAGCACTAGCAAACAGGATAGAAGCTGGGGTGGAGCAACAATGGGAAAACATCAAAACTGCCATCACAGAGGCAACAAGCCTTTGTGTGAAGCAAATAAACAAATCAAAATGAAAGAAGAAGCCACTATGGTTCTCAAAAGTGGTGGCAGGGAAGGTTAAGGAGAAAAAGATAGCATTTAGGAAGTACTGTATAAAGAAACACAGAAGGAGCAGGACAGAGAACTGTACCAGTTATGGATTTGTAAGACAGAAGAAAGCAGGGAGGGAAGTCAGAATAGCAAAGGCCCAAACTGAGGAAAAGATAGCCAACTCAGTTAAGAAGGGGGATAAAACCTTTTATAGGTACATCAGGGAGCGTAGAAAGACAAGGGGAGGGATAGTGAGGCTGAACAGAATGGATGGTGGGTGGGCAGAGAGGGGCAGTGAAAAAGCAGGGATACTGAACTAATACTTCTGCTCAGTATTCACAAAAGAGGTGGGGGGGTGCCTAATCTAATTACCAGAAGCACTCTGGATGGGGGGTCAATCTCAGTCCTTTCACAGAAGAAAGGGTTCTGAAAGAACTCCTAAAACTGAAGGTGGACAAAGCAATGGAGCCTGACGGAATTGACCCCAGAATTCTAAAAGAATAAAGGGGAGAACTAGTGACACCACTAGCTACCCTTTTTAACAAATCATGGAATGATGGTGTGGTACCTGAGGACTAGAAGGCAGATGTGATTCCCCTTCACAAAAGAGGGAGCAACACAGAGGCAGGAAGTTACAGACCCATCAGTTTGACCTCTGTGGTAGGAAAAGTGATGGAATCACTTCTGAAGGAAATAATTGTTGAGTACCTAGAGGCTAGTGGGGCACAGGACCCAAGGCAGCATGGGTTCATAGCAAGAAGGTCATAGTGGATTTCTTTGACTTGGTGACCAAAGTAGTAGACAAGGGAGGGGCTGCTAGCATGGCTTACCTAGACTTTAGCAAGGTATTTGACACAGTCCAACAAAAAAGATTAATAGTCAAATTAACTAGCCTGTGAGTGGGTCCCAGGATGGTAGCCTGGGTAAAACATTGGTTTAACAACAGGACACAGAAGGTAATTGTAAATGGAGTCCACTCTGAAGAAAGAGGGGTCACCAGGGTTCAGTACTGGGTCCAGTCCTTTTTAATGCCTTTATAAGTGACATTGCAGAGGGACTGGAAGGAAAAGTATGCTTCTTTGCAGATGACACAAAGATCTGCAACAGGGTTGATACACAAGGAGGTGTGGAAAGGATGAGAAGGGACTTGGCAGGGTTGGACGAATGGTCAGAAGTATGGCAGCTTGGATTCAATGCAAAGAAGTGCAAAATAATGCACCTGGGAAACAAAAACCCAGGGGAAGATTACACAATGAGGGGGGGAGAGATAACAACAACAGAAATGGAAAGAGACCTGGAGGTAATCATATCAGATGACCTTAAGGTTAGCAAACAATGTGAGAAGGCAGTGGGGGAGATACTGGGATATATAGGGAGAGGTATCACCAGAAGAAAACAGGAAGTTGTTACCCTCTGTACAGACAGTTAGTGGGACCCCATCTGGAGTACTGCATACAGTTCTGGAGACCCCATCTCCACAAGGACATAGACAGGATGGAGGCAGTCCACAGGAGGGCAACTAAAATGGTGCAGGGTCTGCAAGAGAAGCCATATGAAGAGAGACTAAAGGAGCTTAATATGTATACCCTTGAGGAAAGAGGGAGAGGAGGGACATGATAGAAACTTTTAAGTACTTCAGCGGAATCAACAAAGTCCAAGAGGGTAGCATCTTTCAGAAAAAGAGATATGCAAGAACAAGGGGACACAATTTTAAAATAGAGGGAGAATGACTCAGGGGCAATGTGAGGAAGTATTTTTTCACAGAGAGAGTGGTGGATACATGGAAAAGCCTTCCTGAGGAGGTTGTGGGGTCTAAAACTGTGAGAGAATTCAAGAATGGATGGGACAGACATAAGGCAATTCTTGTGGGGGGTGAGGAAACAGGCTGTTGGTGAACAAGGATCTGCAGCTTATCCTGTAGGTAGGGAAATGAGCAGACTAGGTGGGCCAGTGGTCCTTATCTGCCATCAAAGTCTATGTTTCTATGTTTGCAAATATGAACTGGAAATGTTGCAGTGGTTCTTCCCTTTCCTTCCTGCTTTAAGCAGCTGAGCCTCAATTATCCATCCACACAACTCCCGATGATATGGAAGAATGTTGTCACAGGAGTCAGTGGCACAGCTGAGCTCCTTTGTGGAGCCTGAAGGTTATACATTCTGCCACACTACTGTGTGCAGTTCTTTACACTGCATGAGGAAAAAGTCAAGCAGAATTGGAGAGACTCTGCATTATGGGTCCTATGCACGATTGGAGTGGAGAAGAGTGGCTACATGTGCATTATGGAGCTCAGCCAGTTCACACCTATTGTGCCTCCATGGGAGTATGCATAAGGGGTGCACAATCCACTGCACCCGACCCCCACATCCATGGAGTTCACCCACTCTGGCGGTGTTCCAGGGGCATGCCAGTGCTACGCGGTATTCACTGAACCGCACAGTGCTGGCCACATGGGTGCAGAGGGTGGTGCTGGGTAAGCCAGGGTAGACCCTGCCATAACACTCTGCACACACACCCACAGTCCCCATCCTCCAGACACCAGGGGACCTGGACAATGCTCTTCATGCTACTACTGCCCACTAGGCAGCCAGTGAGGGCAGGGGCAGTGGTATGGGTGATTGTCCATAACACCTTCTTTGCGGCAGCACCAGGATGTTGCGGGTGGGGGAGATGGGCCATGGCACATGCCCCTGTGGGGGCTTGGGGGGCATGGGGTCCATAATGGTGTTGGGGCACAACTGCTGTTGTGGACATGTGAGCCAGAGGTGGGTCCCAATGCCAGGGTCCTGCAGTGCATTGGGAGGGTGCTGTCCACCAAGGCTGGGCCAGTGAACTGATCGGCTATAGAGGCCATGTTGTGCAGGTCCAGGTGACTAGGCAGCATGCACAACCTGCACACATGCATTGCACTGCAAGGGATCAACTACTGGGCCCAGGATGGGCATTCCATTAAAGGGCCATCCGGGTCTGTGACTCTGCCTTCAGCTACCCTGCAGAGTCCTGTGCACTAGAGGAGGTGCCACAGACAGGTGGCCAGTACTTGTGCATGCTGGTATGGGCGCAGCTGTCCATGGGGCACAGGGGGCAGGCAGGGTACATGACTTGTCTGCGTACGCCCGCCCACTTCATGTATAGTGTCCAGAATGACTGCAGCAGGATCTTGAGGGTCAGATTATCCACATGGAAGACCCATGTTCTAATAATTAGGACATGTGACAGCTCAAAAAATACATCTGTTAATCCTGTATGTCCACATTTTATAGTAACCATTGTGTTTCGAGCAGTTCCTTTTCACTTTCTATTCTATAGGGTTACAGTCAAATCCATATAGCATATATTGTACACAGTTAAGAATATTATTGGTAACTTATGGATCTTTATTTTTTATTATCAAAATGTGTTTTAAATAACCATTTAAGAACAATTCACCCCAACATTTTCTCTTATGTTAGGAAGTGCTGTTATCAATTTCATGTGATCGTCATCAATTCCTCAAAATTTGCATTTACTTATACAGAATATCATAAAGTATGACACTTAACTTGTGAGTGATGTAACTTGCTTTTCAGACTATTTGAAATGCCCTGCATTGTATTTTATGTCAGAATATTTGTTTTATTTTGAGAAATAGAGCAGGAATGGAGCATGTGCATTGCTGGTAATCAGTAGAAGTAAATGTGTAATATTTATACCTATAAAAAATGCTTACACTTCAAAAAGTATAATGCAACACCTAGACAGAATGTTACTTACATCAGTGCAAACAATCTTACATGGACAGGCTGAACTTGTTTTGGGACCTGTCAAATTCAACAGTGCTGGTGATATACTATTAATTTAGTACTTCTCAGTGGAGATTTACAATGTTATCATGAAGATGACTCCTAGCCAAAAATGAGAAGTGTGCTATCTTACAACTTCTCCGTGTGAAATGCTAAAATGTTGTTTTATCACAACTTGCATACTTTTAAGATGAATTAACCCTTAGTCAAACAGATGTTATCAGAATCAATACAAGTTAAAAGCTGAGGTTTAATTCCACATAGGCACCAAGCAATAGCTAATCATTGTTGTATTTGGGGTCAGTGCATCATGTCCATCTAAATAAAAAGGTTACAGTCACTGTAAGGTAAAAATAGTGGTCACAGCTCTCAGTCACAGGGGACTAAGACAAATCAGTGTGGCACTATTTAGCACAAGTCCCTTGATTGTAAGCTCCTGCCCTCCCATGCTCAGACGGTGGTCAGACATCCCATCTGCACCAGTAGACATAACAGTGGGCAAGTGTGCAGAAAGGAGAGGGGTTGGCATGTAGATGGCATGCTGCTCCATCACGCAAATCAATTTCTTCTGGAGTAGTCAGCACAGCTTTTTGCAATGCCTGCTGCCCCTGCTGCCTAGGAAGATTTTTGCTAGGCAGTTTTGGCATCAAACAGCTTCCCCCACTTTGCACTGACACCAATGGACTGCGATCAGCATGGGATCACTATTGTCAGAGCACACAAGTGGCGTAATGAGGCACAGGAGGCAGGATTTACTAGACTGTCATGGACTGTTTATGGGCAGGGTTTGGGTTGGACATCAACTGGACTATCAAGGATGTCATGTATGGGACCAACATATGAATATTGCCATTGGCCCAGAAGGAGGGCCAAAGATATAGTATGGAGGAACAGTGGACACTGCTGCATGGCATTATGCATGACTGTGCATGGCACTGACCCATGTGCACACCAGTGTGAGCTGATAATGTGCCCTGTTACTACCTGCAAACCTAGTTGCACACAATAACAGCTAGAATGCCTCATTAGTTTCCAAGGTTTCATTCAGTGGGGTGGGGTCCTCTTCTACATGGTATAATTCTAATGATCTCAGATTTACAGTTCCAAGGATTGGTGCACTGAGGGGTGATTTTGAAGCTGATGAAATAGTAGCTGAGATTTTAGCCCAGAAAGTCTACAGTATCTTTTGTTTCAATTTCTAATTCAAGGTGCTTGTTATTAACAGTTTTTATGTGTGATTTATTTTATTTATGATAGATGCTGAATTGTGCTTTTTATAAATAAATTTTGATTCGATTCGATACATTACAAAAAATACTGATTCTAACTTGACAGCAACCATTTTAAAGGGGTAGTCCACTAAAAACGTGCAAAAAAATATGTGTTGTGCAGAGTGTTTTAATTTGTATGTGATGTTCTAGTGTTTCCTTCCCTCTGACTTCTATTAGGAGTTTTTCCTAAATTAGCCAGCTAGCTTTATGATAGTTTTACAACCCCTGGGGATCTTCATCTGAGACAGCTTAATCGTATTCTTTGTTCCCACAGTGCATCTTGTCTCATGTGACAATGATGTAGCAGAGACCCAACATTCAGCACACACATGCCAAACAAGCTAAATATCTTGGAAGCTTTTACAAGCTGCACAAAAATTACCAGCAGCAAAGTTCTTCAAGACAATAAGACCTTACTGAGGAGGTAGTCACTGAGCCAAATTCTATAGATTTTAAAAAATAGCCATCTCTACTGTTGTGAACTGATTGTAAAGCAGTGCCTTCTGCTGGATTTATGGTCTCTGCTACATCACTGTCACATGAAACAAGGTGCATGTAGGACAAAGGAATACAATTAAAGCTGTCTCAGATGGAGATCTCCAGGGTCATAAAACACCCTAGCATAGCAGGCTAATTTACAAAAAATCAATAGCAGACAGAGGAAGGACACATAACAACTTAACATACAAATCAAACACTCTGCACAACATATGTTTTCTGCAAGTTTTGGATGGACTACTCCTTTGAGGCTAATGAACAAAAGTAATGCATTTTCAGGTTATTTTCAAAATGTTTCTAAACTGTTCCATTATCAGTACCACACTTTGCCATGTCAATAAATCTTCTTTGAAATGTTCTGTTTTCTCTTGTTAGACTATACCCAGCACAAAAATTTGTAAGCACATTTTTTGCTTTTGCATATAACTATTATGCCTGTATCCCAGATAGTTTCTGCAGGCAGTTGCTTGACAGGGTAGTATTATGTTCTCAAGCAAGCTCTTCATTCAGTGGTGTCCTTTTACTACATAATTTCATTGAGAGGAGGAAGACACAGCAGCAGTGTTGTGGCATAACCCAAAATACAGAGTAACAAAATTTTGGATAGGAAGCATATGCTGTAATTTTACAGACATAGAGGAAATAAAAAAATAGTTATATTACCTCTTCTGCAGTGACACAGCTTTTCTCTGGTAAATATTTTTTTTTCTAACAAGCTGTTTTCTCTCTAATAGTTGCATTGACAGTCCCAAGTGGTGGTGGTGTAAAGCAGGAGGCAAACAGTCAGCCTGTGGGGCTGACACCCATTAAGGATGGTTGCATAAGGTTGTTTTATGTGCAGGGAGAGGAAAAAGACCCCCCTTGTGACGAAGTTTCATTTCAAATTTGCTGGCAAAATGTTAATGTTTGAATTTGCTAACCGCCTTGAGTGTGACTCACAAATTCACAACATGGTATAGTGCCATGCATATGGTGTTACGCCATGTTCATGAGTCTGTCTATCCAGTGCAATGCTGCCCAAAAGTCCCTCCCAATGCTCTTTTTTTCCTTCTGGCCCCCTTCTGAGTCAGCTGCATTTTATTCACTGTGGCCAACAAGGGTTTCATAGTGGCCACTTAGTCACTACCACTGCATCTGTGAATCTGGTCCCATGTTTTGACAGAGTGGATCATATAAATTAAATGACTGCATCTTCTGTTACACAATGTCCCTGTAGTCCAGGAACAGTTTTTTATGCCATCCTCTTTCAGTCTTCCTTTCATCTTATCTTGCAAGAATATGTTTTCAGAAGTTTACTCATACAACATGTTTTAAACTACAAATTCACAAATCTGATTACATAATACATCTTTGCATGTTGTGATGGTACACTGCTTTATGATTTTCAAGCAATTAACTTTATGCATGCTTGAGATCCTAGTGAGAATGCTGGCAAGTAATATATTTCCTTTGTTGTTTTTTTTGATCCAGTCACCAAAAGATGACCAAAACATTAATGAACCATTTTGTTTTACTTTTTATAAAATAATCCCCCAAAAAAAAAAAAACACTTACCTTTAATGGGTTGACAGTTTCCATGCAGCCAAACTCAGCAGCAGACATGCAAAACTTGTTGTGGTGGACCACTGATGCTGTGCCTACATCCCATGACCTGAAAAAAAAATAATTATAAATGATTATCTTTCAGTGTACCACAGCCCCCCCCCACCAAAAAAAAAGAACATTTGAATTTGACATTACCACATTACTTGTCAGGCTCTAGTCGTAACATATGTGTTGCTTGCATGTTTATGTGATTTAATCATCATCATGCCCACCACAGTAAAGTGTGATTCCCTGAAAAGAAACAATATGACAGACTGCTTACAACACAGAACAAGATAATATAGGCTATGTCTGTGAAAAAAAAAATTATAGTGGCATGCCCAATAACTTACCATTGTGGTATGAAAGCGAGGCACACACAAAGGGCAGCATGTACTGATGATGCAGCGGGCTTCAACAAAGGCAGTGCTCCCACTTGGGACATAGAGACACATTTCTGGCATGTTAATCTTCATCTGGACTTTTCATTCAGTTATATCAACAGTAGCAGTAGGTGGTGTCATAACTTAGGCAGTGATGTCACTTAGCAAGCACTGGGGTGGCAGAAAAATGCGTAATCCAATTAATATATGTCTTAAGTTCTCTGGCAAGCTTTACATGTGCTTTACACTGCCTTGTCAGGTGTGTGCAGCAAATGTATTTGACTTAAAGGAAGCTTTTTCTCTCTGGGAACACAACACTGTGCATAGCATTTCTGGCATTTCATGTTTAATCTGGGCTTTTCGTCATGACATTAAAACAGCGGGACAGAAGCACAAAAGATAACACATTTGTGGGGGGCATGGTAGGTGTGGTAATGGTATTGTTTGTGACAATTGTGCTGGTGCTTTAAAGGGAAAGTAACCTGTAGGCCTACATTTATCAATCTTGTTCTTACCAATGGAAACCTGCTTTGCATAAGCTATTTTGACTGAATCCATAACACTTTTAGGGCCAGAGTTATTTATAACCCAGTTGTGGGTTTCTTACTTCTGCTTTAGCCACTAGATTACACTCCTACAAATGACAGAACATGATGCCAACAAAAAGTGCTACAGGTTCAGTGTCAACTTTGTAAAGTAGATTTCATTAACAATATTGATAAATGTAGTCCTGCATATTAGTTTCCTTTTAAGTAAATGTTCAGAAAATTAACAAGTATTTTTGTAGTTGTTGTTATTTCATTTACTTTATTTCTTACATGACTGATGGTCAACCAAATAGCAGATGCTGCATGCTTTCATTACAGGTGAAACTCTGGTGCCACTATGCACGCTGCAATAAAAGTGTCTTGAAGACAGCATTTTGGAGACACAATGTTTGATTAAAGGAAAGCACAGTGTCCACAAAGTGAGCAGCAATATGACTTATTACATAAATGAAACTAAGAACAAAACAATTTCTTGTTGCTGAAAGCATAATGGTGTGGGGGGCATTGGGGAGGTGAGGAATGTGATTTACCAGTATGAGGCTGTTAACAAAATTAGCATTGCTAAGAAAACATTAACTGAACATAAAGGTTATAAGTAAGAAAAAAATATGGCTTAAGAAAATAAATAAAAGCAGAGATCATTTTTTTTTGGGGGGGGGACGTTGTTAATACTGGCGTTCTTGATCTTTCTTGTCCCTAATACTGGTAAATCCAATTCACCATCCCACCTCTCCCAAATGTTCCCCCCAACACACCATTAAACAATTCTGTAATACAAACTGTTTTGTTCTTAACTTCTTACTCGTCTCATCAATCATCATCATCTTTATTTTATTTTATGTAATAAGTCATGGTTGCCAACTGTGCAGACACTGTGTGCTTTCATTGCAGTTGAAATTGTGCCACCAAAAAGCTATCTTCAAGATACCTTTATTGCAGGGTTCATGACGGCATGACAGTTTCACCTGGAATGAAAGCATGCAGCATCCACCATTTTGCTGATGCCAACCATCACTCATGTAACAAAAAGAACAATTCCAAATAAATTAAGTAACAATTACAAAAAAATTACAAACAAAACATTACCTGAACATAAATAGCATACTGAAAAAGAAAAATATTAATTAAGAAAAAAAAACAATTAAAAAAATGGAGGGATACGTTTATTAGGGGGAGCAATTTGGAAATCAATATAACTTTCTTAATGGGCCTGTGGGGTCAGTTGCTGCTAATCACCACCACTACTACTATGCAGTAATCACAGTATTTCATCATTCTGCCCCTCAACACATATCAGCCGCTGTATTGCTGCCTCCACCAACATTATCTGCCCCTGTAGCTCGGCAAACAGTTCAGCAAGGTCCCCCTGTGTACCTGGCTGATGCAACCTCTCTTCATCATGGGCAGCTCTAAGTCCTGCCACCACCTCACCTGATGCCATTTCCCATCTACTACAGTGACGCACAGGCAGACTAGCTGGTTGTGCCATCACAGTTGCAGGAGGGGCTGCTACCTCCTGCAGCTTTTCTTCCCATTGGGCACAGTGGTGAACAGCTAGATGGGTATGCTAACCACCCATGCCCAGGGGGCTGCCCTTGGGCCCCTGGCAGACCACCACATTACAAAGATTGTAACACACCATGCTGGAGTCATCAGGGAGGGAAGAAAACAAGTCCCACACAGGAGAGCTGTGGGCAGGGCCCGGTACAGGTGGTGGGGGGACACCAGGACACACCTGCTGCTGTGCTGCTGTGCTGCTGGTGTCTGAGGGCCGACAACCTGCTGCGGTTCCTGCTGATCTTACTGCAGCTGATCCTGCAAGGGCCAACTGCTCCACCTACTCCTCCTGCTCCTGCTGCTCCTAGATGACAACCACAGCTGCCAGGCTCACTGTGGTTGCAGGTGGGTCCCCAAAGTCTGCCAATTTAATCTAACTGGGTGGCCACCCCGCATTCATGGCCCATGATGGCCACCACTTGGCCCAACATGTCCATGCATCATCAAGAAAGTAAATAAACAACAAAAAAAACACAAGTACAAGTAAAATAAAGTACTGTACCTAAAAATAAGTACACAAAAAAAACTTTTTTTAACAAAAAACAAGCCTTCCTAAGCAAATAAAACTTTCCTGAAAGACTACAACAACTAAATACACAAAGATTTAACACACAAAAAAAGAACTATCACTTTTTTTGAGCTCCAAAACACACAGAACAGAGTCAGACTGCACACTGCAGAACTGCCTGGACTGCAAATGCTTTCTACTACGGAAAGTGAAAGTAAAACACTGATTTTCTGCCAGTGTCTTGAACTGCTCCCTGAATCATGTGACCTGCAGAGATAGTTAGCCGTGTGATCACTTATCAGTGGGCTCTGGCAGTTTGTTTCTTAATGACTTCGCCTTGTCTAATTGCATGTGAAGTCACAGAAAGCGTAGTAGCTCATTTTAATGGGGACTTGATCCAGTCCCACATGAATGTGGAGTGGGCTACTTTGCCCATACTTCACTAGCGCATTCAAACTTTGCTGCATCTCTACACGGGACCCACCAGTGTGGGTTGAAGCAGTAATGAAGACTGATCCAGAATGACATGACACAGTGAAGAACTGAAGGCATGGGGAGGGGAATGCAGAGGATGCCACATCTAGCTAGGAGAGGAGTTGTAAAGGGCATCACAACTGTTAGGTGTCTCTAATCCTTGAGTGAGGGAAAGAATAGGTAAAAGATCAAATGCTCCAACTGCAAGTAGTACAATATTCCCCAGTGAAGGAGCACAATAAATAAAATAGGGTATAGTAGCTTTTAGGGTTACCACCTTTTAAGAAGCCCAAAGTGGGACATTTCTTACTGAAACATGATTTTTTGCAAGACAGTACGTAACTTCGATCGATGCAACAGACTTGTTTTCTCTATATAATCAGAATTAAGGCTAAATGCAGTAGTTTCCTAGTTGCTTCTATTGTTTCTTATAATTTTAAGGTGTTTTAATTAAGGTATTGTAGTTGTCTGCAACATTTAGTGGAAAGTTAGAAAATATTTTTTTTACTATAAAATCAGAACATTTAGTACTTTTCATGTTTTTTTTTTTGCAAGACACAGCTGCCCAAATCAGGACAGGTGGTAACCCTAGTAGCTTTAAAAATGGTGCTTTCACCAATCAGGGTCATGCATAAGCGTGCGTCTGGAGACAGAGTTGTAGAAAACCATAGGAACTCCATCCCTCTTAGAGCATATGATCATTGCCTCACCAAGACTAAAAGAGGATAAAACCTAATTAAAAAAGAATTTAAAAAAATCATTGTCATTGACCAAAGAGGGGTGTTATGAGAAAATGAGACATTATCCATGACCCTTCCATAAAGAAAATGGGAGTCCAGCATAATTAGGGTTGTAAAACGGGCCAGCCTGCTAATGCAGTCCACTTGTTATCTTAACTGGGACACATCTGTTAGCAAGATACAAATGCATTTTGTTCACAGCTGTTTTATAGGATCGATTGTTTCAATTTCTAATTTATCTGTTTCATTTACAATGCAAAAAATGCTGATTCTAACATGAGAGCAACCCTTTTTAAGGCTGATGAACAACATTAATGCATTTTCAGTTTATTTTCACAAATTTTCTAAATTGTTCCATTACCAGTACCACGCCTTGCCACATTAATAAATCTTCTTTGAAATGCTCCGTTTTCTCCTGTCAGACTAGACCCAGCAAAAACATGTGTAAGCACATTTTTTTCTTTTATGACAGCTATTATGCCTGCATCTCAGATAGTTCTGCAGGCAGTTGCTTGACAGGGTAGTATTATGTTCTCAAGCTAGCTCTTCATTCACTGATGACCTTTTACCTACATAATTTCACTGAGAGGGGGAAGGTGCAGCAGCTGTGTAGTGGTGTAACCCATAATACAGAGTAACAAAATTTTGGATAGGAAGCATATGCCATAATTTTACAGACATCAAGGAAATAAAAAAAAAAAAAAACTTTTACATTATCTCTTCTGCAGTGATATAGCTTTTCTCTGGTTAACATTTTTTCTGGAAAGCTGTTTTTTCCCTAGTAGTTGCATAGACAGTCACACTTGGTGGTGGTGTAAAGCAGGAGGCAAAAGGCTCAATCACATTGCATATTCTGAGTTGGTGTTCACAGTGCCCAGATCGGTGCCCCAGCACACATGTGAACACCACTGTTCTGACGTTTTCCAGTTGTATTCTGAGTGCCCATGATTCCAGTTTCCTTGGGATCGTGCAGTGGAGTAGGAGTTTTGCACTGGTTTGCTTGGCTCTGTGAACATCCAGTACTATCCAATACATTGCCCGGTGTCACGGCTCCACTATGGGACTGTGTTTTCTCAACTTACAGCCCTTGGTTTTTGAAAAGAACTACTTGCCCAAGCTCAGCAGTGCTTAATGTACCTAAAACTACCTTTGACTGAACTCAGGTCTGAAGACCCCCTCCACTATAGTATTGTTGACTGCAGCCCCCACCGGAACCCTCCTCAAAACACCAGAACTTCTCTTGCAGCACATGCAGTGATATAGAGCTATGCCATGTGAGCAGCTGCTCACAGCATTTCAGATAACTTGGCTGTAACCATCTACCACAGTGGCATTTCAACTTTCTGCGCATGTGAATGAGCCTAAACAGTCAACCAGTAGTGCTATTACCCATTAAGCATAGTTGCATAAGGTTGTTCTATGTGCAGGGAGGAAAAGACCCCCTTGTGACTAAGTTACAGTTCACATTTGCTGGCAAAATGTTAATGCTTGAATTTGTTAACCACCTGAGTGTGACTCGTAGATTCACAGCATGGTATACCGCCATGTGTATGGTGGTATGCCATATTTTGCTAATCTGTCTCTGCTTGCCTTAGTGCTGCCCAAAAGTCTCTCCCCGACCCCCGCATACTCTTCTTTTCATTCTGGCCCCTTCTGAATCAGCTGTATTTTATTTACTGTGGCTAACAAGGGGCTTTCACAGTGGCCACTTAGTTACTACCACTGCATCTGTGAGTCTGGTCCCCTGTTTTGGCAGAGTGGATCATATAAATTAAATGACTGTCTCTTCTGTTACACAATGTCCTGTAGCCCAGGGACACTTTTTTCTGCCTTCATCTTTCAGTCTTTCTTTCATCTTATCTTGCGAGAATATGTTTTCAGAAGTTTACTCATACAACATGTTTTAAACTACAAATTCACAAATCTGATTACATAATACATCCATGCATGTTGTGATGGTACACTGCTTTATGATTTTCAAGCAATTAACTTTATGCATGCATGAGATCCTAGTGAGAATGCTGACAAGTAATATATTTCCTTTGTTTTATTTTTTGATCCAGCATATGTATGTAACCCCTAGATGGCGCTATCCCAGGGGCTACTACCCCTGCCTGATTTGCCACTAACAGGTTGAGGGGCCTGGATCCAATGGCGGGTGCCTCCACCCAGAGGTCAGGGTTTGCAATAGTTAAACTTACTTGGTCACAGCCCTCTGGGACACTGCAACCCCTTTCTTCCCACTAGTGGCCCACACAATATAGCAGAATTACCTTCACAGTATACACTTACCCCCAAGGCTGGTTCAGGCACGGGACATCCTGTAAAATAAGATACAGTGCAACAATCACAGTACAGTACTTTAACATAGACAAATACCTCAGGCAGTATAACTTTGTTGAAACAAACAGCTCTGATTTATTTAGGGGATATAACAAGGACAGGGAAATCAGGTTAATTAGCTTATCACTTTACTATCTACCTATGGCTCTGTGCACAGGCCTATCCCTACAGATTACTGTCCCTGGGTACCCAGGCCTGAGTAGCTAGTCCAAACCGTGGCAGCTGGTAGGGGCCTCACACAGAAAAGGAAAATTAAACAGTCAGCAGTACAGTAATTCCATTTGGATTTAATGTGGCAATTCAACAGGGAAGCGACCCGAATTAGTACTCACGACCTCCAAAGAAGATATGGTCCTTCAATGTCAGCAGGGCTACTTTTGATCTCAAGAGACTCCTCACACATTTATATGGTAAAAAAAAAAAGCACTATACCAGGCAGGCTGCATCTGTATCCCAATCGCAATTACTGCACAATAACCAGGAGAACACACAGCAGATTCAGTTCCTGACAGACCGAGTGTAATTCAACAATTTCTTCAGTCTTCTACAGGGTGAGCCTGGTTTCTACTCTTCAGAGATCCTTTGATTCTTTTCACAGGGCCAGTTCAGTCTAACAAGCAGTTACACAAGTTGTAGGCAGAACTCTGGGCCTTGCACACGTTTTTGACTGAAACTGTGCACTGAAGAGAGCACAGGGTTTCTTTCCCTTCACTTTCAGATCTCAAACTGAAACTCCCAACAGACAAAAACAGGCACTTCCTTTGAGTTCCTCCCAGTTCTTGACTGGATTGGCTGTCACTCACAATAGACTGCTGCTGTTGGTCCAAAAGGCACCGAAGTCTAAACTACATCTCCAGAGTCACTGCCCATACAATCCTCTTGTGGCTGGCTCAGATTATGAGTCCCAAGTTCTGATTCGTCAAGGCATCATTTTAGAGCTAGTTTACCCCACACTGATTGGTCCAGTTCAGCAGTTCAAAACCAGAATGGGGAACTAGGCAGACAGTTCTGACTGCAAAGAAAGCAGGTTAGACAAACTGTAATTTTATTATACTGTAAATGATTTCTGGCAATCAGTTACATCTTTCAGACAGTATCCCTTTGCACTCCTAGTGACTGCAAAATGGGGTGGTGATGGCAGAGAGTACTCAATCAAAGAAACACACAGTCCCCATACAAACTAATTATGTCTGCAAGCAGACAGCTCTTAAAGAGACAGTACCAGAGGTTCTAAAACACTCACTGATAAATGGCTTAAATGCAAACACCATTCAGGCTTGGAGCATTCAAGCAAGCTCCTGGAAGTCTTTTGGGAACCCCCATTTGCAGGGGTTACACCCTTCCTGGCCTGGGAAAGCGGCGTCCGCGTCAAGCAAGTACCCATAAGTTTCAACTGCAACCATATACATTTGCATTAGGCTCACACATGTAATCATCAGTCAATACATCATTTTACCAAGAACATTTCTGAAACATTGCAGTCGTCACTCTTTACAGTATAACACACATTGTACCATAACTCAAGTTATTACCTCTTGTACATGAAACCTGAAGAGAGGGACCCTTCCTATCAGTTACCTTGGGGCTGGATGGGGCAAGGCACCATATAGAGGCAACACAAGTAACTTGGGTTAGCACTGATGCTCAGTTTGGGCAGTGAGCTCGGGGACACATACACACTCCTTTATGGACAACATTGAGGCAAATCCACAGGCCTCCCAAGGGAATCATAACTGAGGTGCACCACAGGCTTTACAGCTCGACCAGTCTTTCTAGGGGAACTGTTACAGTCTCTGCACTCTGAGCCTCATTTTCAGCATTGTCCTCACTTGTCAGGAGTCTCCATGGGGTAGAGGCTAGAACTTGGGGCACTTTCAGCTCCAGGAGTTACAGTTTCTGAGTCCACAACATTTGGCTCGCATGGAGAGCTTTCGGACACTGGCAGTGGACTGTCAGGGCACTCAAAATACTCTTCTTGTTCGGGTGTATCACCAGTCTGCCCCAATCTATCATTTTCCTCCCCTGAAAGCTCAAACAGTTCAACCATGCACAATGATTCCATTTCATCTGATCTGATGCTTTGCACTTCACTTTCTGGGAGCATTGGCTCCAGGGATGAAGCTGGGGGCATAGACAGTCCAGAAGGCCCAGCTTTGTCTCCAGTATTGACTAGGGGATTGCCCCGAAACAATTGACTCAGTTCGTAAGAAGGATAGTATTCAAAGTCACTCTCACTTTCTTCTGATATGGACTGACAGTCATGCTCAACTGGGACTTGTGCGAGAGACACTTTAACTCTGCTTCTGTAGGTGCAGACTTCTTGATCTTTTCTTGTCAGCTCTAGTCACTGGTCCAGAGGGGCATCTTCTGGGGCTCAGACTCAATCAGGATTTGTCCAATGGGTAGTAAATGATTTCTATGCATTGTTTTTACATCTTTTGAATTGTTCTCAGGCCTTACTTTGTACACTGGCAGATCATCTAGTTTGCCCACTACAATGTGAGGGAGATGGTGCCATCTGTCAGCAATCTTGTGTTTGCCATGCAGTCCCAGATTTCTTAGTAATACCGATCTCCCCCTGGAGTTCCTGTGCTTTCTACCTTTTATCATACCTTTCTTTGTTGGCCAGATTTCTTTTTGGCAGCCATGGTTTGAGCCAGTTAGTGCGCATGAGTTAGCTGGGCCTTTAACTTTCGACATACTGTAAATAGTTGTCAGCTTGAACCCCATCAGGAGAGACCCCAAAACACACACATCTACCGGTAGTCGAGCTTCTCTTCCAAACATCCAGGCGGTGGGGGAGAACCCAGTGGCATCACTTTGGTGCAGTTATAAGCATGTACCAGGGTGCTAATTTGTTGGCTCCATCTAGGCTTGTCCTTTGGGTGGCAGTGCCTAGCATATCTAGCAAAGTCACGGTTGAAGCGTTCAGGCTGTGGGTCCCCTGGGAGTAGTGAGTAGTTCTGGACTCTCACTCCCACAGAAAGCATCTCTTTGATCAGGCGACTCTCAAAGTCTCTCCCTTGATCAGAATGGATTCTTTGTGAGCCCCATAGTGAACAAAAAGTTTTCTACAGTACTTTGGCTACAGTGGATGCTTTCTGGTCTTTGTGGGAAAGCTTGGGCATATCTCGTGAAATGGTCAGTGACCACCAGCACGTACTGATATTTCTTTGATCTGACTCCAAACTCAGAAAATCAATACAGACCAGCTCCATGGGTGCACTGGTGGTTATGTTAACAAGGGGGCAGCCCTCTGGGGCAAAGCTTTCCTCTGTAATAGCGACTACAAGTTAGTATGTGTTGCTCCACATCAGCCCCATCTTAGGCCAATAGAATCTGGATCTCACCAAGTCAAGTGTTCTGTCTATACCAAGGTGCCCCATGTGGTTGTGCAAGGACCTCAATACTGAGTCTCGAAAGGCAGTGGGCAGCACCAGTTGTTGTTTGTCTACTTGTCCCCTCTGTCTACTGTTTCTTATATAACAGTTTATTGATCAGTTTCAACTTAGGACCTTCTTTGTATAACAGTGCAGTTCTCAAATCAGTGGGCGTAATTTGGACACATCTTTTCCTGCATAGGGCTTCAAAGCTGATTTGATCATAGGATCGCGGGATTGAGCCGCGAATACTGTCATTGTCCAGCTGAGGCAGTGCACCAATGTCTATTGCAGAAAAGTGGCAATAAGCAGCAGGTATGCAATTCTCAGAGGTCCCAAGCAATCCACCATGCAGTCCACGTCGCCTGGACATTGTTCCTCCCTGTCAAACTTCGGCAGAGTGCCCGAATGTCAAGTTCTGCCAATCGGACCCAATCATTCTGGGGAACAGGCCTCGCGGAGAAGCATCACAGCATCTATGTGGTTCAGACCTGCTTCGGTATTGAGAGCATAGTCATATGTAGATAATGCAAAGCCACCTGTGGCCAGTGGCATCCAACTTAGCTGAGGACTGCACATAGGTCAAAGGATTATTGTCAGTTTTTACTAGTATTTTAGCCCCATACAAGTACTCATGGAATTGGTCAACAATAGCCCACTTCAAAGCTAGGAACTCTAACTTATGTACAGGATAGTTCTTTTTCGGATGGGGTCAGGCTTCTACTGGCAAAGGCCACTGGTCTCAGGCCATTCTCGTACTCTTGGTACAACACAGCCCCCAACCCTTGCAAGCTAGCATCAGTGTGTGCAGGGCGTAAGGTTTTCTTGGATCGGCATAGGCCAGCACTGGAGCATGGGTAAGTTGATATAATCTCATGAAACAGTCTACAATCAGAGTCCAGGGCCCCAAATACTTCACCGGATGAAAATACACTCTTTCAGTCTTGAGGACGCTGACTTTGGTATTTTTGTGGGTTGGGGATACCCTTGAGTAAGGTTAAGTAAAGGGCGGATCACTCTTGAATAGTCCTTGATAAAGGCGCCGATAATAACCACAGAATCCCAGGAATCTTGCAGTTCTTTTAGATTTTTAAGGCTGAGCCGAGTAGTCAAAGCCTCAACTTTACGCCCGTTGAGTCTCTATTCCTCGGTGGATACTATTGTCACATACTTTACTGATGTTTGAAAAGAATTGACACTTATCAATGGACAGTTTAGGCCAAAGTCCTCAAGTCGATCCAATACCTTAAATAATCTGCTCTCATGTTCCTCAGTGAGCTGCCAAACACAATAACATCATCTAGGTATACCAGGCACTCTAGTAAGTTCATGTCCCCACTGCACGCTCCATCAATCGTTGAAAAGTGGCTGGGGCACCTGAAATCACGAGGCATCCTCATGAATTCATAAAATGGCCAGACAGATAAAGGCTGTCTTCTCCACACGGTCCTCTGGGGCCATCGGGATCTTAGTAGTACCACTGCGAGAGTCCAGCACAGAGAACCCTTATCGTTGGGCAGTCCAAAGCGTCCTAGAATACAGGCATTAGTAACCACAGATCAAGGATATCCCGCGCGTTTAAGGTGCGATAATCCGCACATCCTTACTGTCCCATTCTTTTCCTCCCCACTACCACAATGGGGAAGCATAAGGCTTCTGGATTCTTGTATTACACCAGCCGCTAACATCTCTTGCAGATGCCGTCTCACATCATCTATATCAGCAGGTGCCAGTCCGAGACCTCTCTCGAAATGGTCTTTAGTCATGCAGCCGGATATTGTGCTCAGCTCCTTGCACGATCCTCGTCCCATTCCTTTAAAGAAAACACCTGGTCTCTCTGGGCAAGCTTCTCACTGATCCTCCCTTTCCATTCAGCTGGCAGCGGGAGTTGCGAAATCAAACAAGTCAGAAGCGTACTCTGTCATTCTTCCTTGAACTCTTGCTGCTGGGTAGCACTGCAGTGTCTGCACAATGCACATTAGCCAGGATGCAACCTCTATTTCCTCGAATGTCTCTTTCAGACACATTATGAACTTGGACCATTACCCTTCTGGCATAAGCATGGGCTCTAGCGGGCAAAATACTAGGCTTGACCAGCAGTCCCTCTGGCAATTTTCCATCGCCTGGTGCATCCAACATTAATATTTTATTCTTAACATCCTTTCTGATACGGACCTCTCCTGTAAGGTACACTGGGCATTTGGTGCCAGGATCAGAGACTCAGGATCCTTCTTCCATACAATTCCGACCGGTTCCTCTGGTTCTATATTTTCAGCATCTCTCTGTGCCTCATAGGCCTTCTTAATTAAAGCCGGAACTCTTAAAGCTCTACTAGTCTTTGACCCCTGTTTTTTCATAACACAAATGTGCCAGCCTTCTGAACATATGAGCATTTGTTCCAATCAACAAAGGGACACCATCATACAGTCCAGTGGGGGGACACACTAAGGCTAGGGTCTCTACTTGTTCGGCCACTCCAGCCACGGAGGTGGGAAAGACAGCCAAATTCGGATATACCCAGAATAGGGGTAGGCCTTCTCACTAACCCCCATACATGCAGTCCTTCTAATGGTTGTAAGTGCGTCTGACAAATGCTTCTGATACCAATCTTGAAACATAATTGTCACTTGGGAGCCACTGTCTAATACCAGCTCTTGTAGACACTCCATTTACCTTTACAGTGGTCTCCATGGAGGGACCCACTATTCTGGACCAGTCTGGAGGCGGTAGTGGGGCCTGGGCAACTGACCTTGCCACAAAAGGACGTGAATTAGCATTTTGGTGCCCTCACTGGGATCATTTGTGCACCTCTTAACCACTGATTTGTTCTCCAAGCTCTCCTTGTAGCCTATATGCAACTTTGTCAGTGTCTTTGGGATTGCATTCCTTTTCATGTGCCCATCCTTCCCACAATTATAGCAAAACATACTTTTGGAGTTTGAGCTGGCCGAGAAAGCACACTGGGAGCCAGGGCGGGGGTATTACTAACTGGAAACCTTGGTGCCATCTCTGTCTGCGGCGTGATAAGCATTTGGAGACATCTCGTCAGTTTCTCCACTTCCATGGTCAAGGAATCGAGTTCGGAGCTGTTATCAGCAGGAGATACATGGGTGGGTATCCCCACCCCCATAGCAGATGCAGTCGGATATAGGTCGGGGCCCGTACTTGCAGGCGTGGCCTTCATAAAGGGACTGTTTTTGAATTCCCGGATCTCTCTCAACAGTTCGCCCCATTGTGGCATATCTTTTTCCTTATCAGAGCACTCATTGACTGCCAACCTCTGCCCCTGAACTTCACTTGATAGGCCACCCTCAGTCACTCGGGTCATAGCCACAGCTATTGGTGCAGGTCCCTCCCGAGGTCGCCTTTTCTCAACTCCTCGAATTTCTCTCATTAACTCATCATAGGAGGGTGGGGATTCCAGTCGATTTGCCAGGCGTAACTGAAGCAACAGCAGTTCTGAGAAGAGGGCAGACTTAAGGATTCTGTCCAGTCTGGTTCGGTCCAGTTCAATCGCTGGCAAACTACCCTTTCTGAGGCATTCTTGCAACAATTTTTCCAGCCGAGAGACATACACAGACAACTCCTCCCTTGGTACTGTTGTGCATTTCTTACTCTCCACCATAGGTCCTCATCAGAATCTGGGCTCCATACACATTCTCCAAGGCTCAAGATAGGCTTGTGCAGTCGTCCAGGGTTACTGGCCCGCTTAGCACGGATGGTAGCCAGGCAGGACCTCGGAGGCTCTCACTAACCCTCTTCGCCTGCTTCCGGAGCATTGCCATTCTAGCACTTGGGGGCAACATAGTCTATCCAGGTCTCCCAGTCATCCTCCCCTTGGGGGGTTGGGAGGGTGCCAGAGAAGATCCTCAACCTTCGGTAAGAGTCGTGACTAATGGCAGGTGCAGAAATAGGAGTCTGCATTGGTTCAGCCACCATTACGGGTACTGGAGCAGGAGAGGGTGTTGGGGGAGGAACACCCCAAGGTGGCAAGAATAGTTTCTTCAAGTCCTCCACAGTTTTCCCTTCTCCCAGCAACCATTTAGCAAATTTCTCCTCAAAAGTTTCAGATAGTGGTGGGGGCTCATTCCCCCCCGGGTCTTTACTGTCCTTAGTTATCACTCTCCAAGCAGTGAGGGCTCCCTCTGGGGTAATGGTCTGTGGTACTTTGGAGCTATCTATGGATCCTTAAACTCTACTAGGGCCAGGAAAGTGTGGGTGAGCAGATTAAGCGTGACCACCACCACCAGGATTTTTGTAAACCTTCCACCTTGGAAAGTACTCCCTGCACAGTGTCCGTATTGATACCCAGGGGGATGTCCAGGATAAGCATAGCATTTTGGGGGTCGATCTCCTCCCCAGTACACCACTCCACCAGCCGGTGCACAGCCACTTCTGTCGGGGTACCCATTTATTTATTTATTTATTTTTTTCCCTTAACAGTGGTTTGTAAATATGGCCACTAGAGGACACACAATCCCAGCGGTGAGCCTCCAAAATGTAACCCCTAGATGGCGCTATCCCAGGGGCTACTACCCCTGCCTGATTTGCCACTAACAGGTTGAGGGCCTGGATCCAATGGCGGGTGCCTCCACCCAGAGGTCAGGGTTTGCAATAGTTAAACTTACTTGGTCACAGCCCTCTGGGACACTGCAATCCCCTTTCTTCCCACTAGTGGCCCACACAATATAGCAAATTACCTTCACAGTATACACTTACCCCCAAGGCTGGTTCAGGCACCGGACATCCTGTAAAATAAGATACAGTGCAACAATCACAGTACAGTACTTTAACATAGACAAATACCTCAGGCAGTATAACTTTATTGAAACAAACAGCTCTGATTTATTTAGGGGATATAACAAGGACAGGGAAATCAGGTTAATTAGCTTATCACTTTACTATCTACCTATGGCTCTGTGCACAGGCCTATCCTACCACAGTTACTGTCCCTGGGTACCCAGGCCCTAAGTGGCTAGTCCAAACACGTGGCAGCTGGTAGGGGCCCTTTCACACAGAAAAGGAAAATTAAACAGTCAGCAGTACAGTAATTCCATTTTGGATTTAATGTGGCAATTCAACAGGAAGCGACCGAATTAGTACTCACGACCTCCAAAGAAGATATGGTCCTTCAATGTCAGCAGGGCTACTTTGATCTCAAGAGACTCCTCACACATTTATATGGTAAAAAAAAAAGAGCACTATACCAGGCAGGCTGCATCTGTATCCCAATCATAATTACTGCACAATAACCAGGAGAACACACAGCATTCAGTTCCTGACAGACCGAGTGTAATTCAACAATTTCTTCAGTCTTCTACAGGGTGAGCCTGGTTTCTACTCTTCAGAGATCCTTTGATTCTTTTCACAGGACAGGATTCAGTCCTAACAAGCAGTTACACAAGTTGTAGACCGGAACTCTGGGCCTTGCACACGTTTTGACTGAAACTGTGCACTGAAGGAGCACAGGGTTTCTTTCCCCTTCACTTTCAGATCTCAAACTGAAACTCCCAACAGACAAAAGCAGGCACTTCCTTTGGGTTCCTCCCAGTTCTTGACTGGATTGGCTGTCACTCACAATAGACTGCTGCTGTTGGTCCAAAAGGCACAAGTCTAAACTACATCTCCCAGAGTCACTGCCCATACAATCCTCTTGTGGCTGGCTCAGATTATGAGTCCCAAGTTCTGATTCGTCCAAGGCATCATTTTAGAGCTAGTTTACCCCACACTGATTGGTCCAGTTCAGCAGTTCAAAACAGAATGGGGAACTAGGCAGACAGTTCTGACTGCAAAGAAAGCAGGTTAGACAAACTGTAATTTTATTATTACTGTAAATGATTTCTGGCAATCAGTTACATCTTTCAGACAGTATCCCTTTGCACTCTAGTGACTGCAAAATGGGGTGAATTGGCAGCATTGAGTGGTACTCAATCAAAGAAACACACAGTCCCCATACAAACTAATTATGTCTGCAAGCAGACAGCTCTTAAAGAGACAGTACCAGAGGTTCTAAAAACACTCACTGATAAATGGCTTAAACGCCAAACACCATTCAGGCTTGGAGCATTCAAGCAAGCTCCTGGAAGTCTTTTGGGAACCCCCATTTGCAGGGGGGTTACATGTAGAGTTTCAATTAGAAATATATTATATGCCAACCTGCCAGTGCAGCAGTTGGATTTCCGCTTGCGACACCAGCGACCCGGGTTCGGAAACGAGCCCGGGTCACTGGAAGGCCAGCCAGGAGGTAAGGATCGAGCGTCCTATAGACAGTTCTCCTTCTCCGGGGGAAGGGAGTGGACTGGCCCGGCACCTGCTGGCTCCTAGCGGAGGCTGGGAATATCACAGGACGCATGGCCCAAAGTTAACTGGGGGAGGAGCAGACGTCAGCATATGCCATAACGTCACTATGCTGCCCCCAACAGAAAAACTGAAAAATTGCTTGCAGGCCGCCGGATGACAGCCCTCCGTTCCCTGAGTGACTCCAGTACCTTCCCAGGGCCTCCTTTTCCTCAGCAGCATCCCTGGGTCCCAAGTAGTGTGTGCTGGAGCCATCCTCCTCTCCCCGGTGCCCTTCCCCTCGGAGGAGGGGGACCTGCCCGGCGAAGGGATATGCTGGGATATCCCTGGGATCGGCTGCGATCTGAGGACCAGAGGAGGGTCTGGGTAAGGGCAGTGGGGCCGGGGGGAACTTGTGGAGCCTGAAGGAGTGGGGGCCAGCGAAGCATGGGAGGCAGAAAAAAAAAGAAATATATTATGCCATTATATTATCAATCGGGGTTCAAACTGCTTGGTCTGATTTTTTAATTTCCATTTTAATAGCGACAAGTATTTGTTTTGGATCATAACTGACTCCACCACCCCAGTATGGTTGAGGTTGGATGAATGGAGTGCAGATCTTGCCTAAAATGCATATTTAGGCCCCAGATTACGTAATTGGACCCTGTTTTTTTTAAAATGTAGTGCTGATAGAAAAAGTCCCTAATTTCTCATGTCATCTTTTGCTAGGGAGGTTCTTTAAGACATTACAGTGAAAAATCCAGTGCCTGTCCTTTAAACTTTTATGCATTCGTCTTGGTGGGAGACAGCAACTTTCCTCAAAATTCCACTTAAATGTGATGCTGGGGGCATCCATTGAATAACACCCCAGCTGTTGATCCCTCACCAAATGTCCTCAGAACCTTCAGTCCTCTACTGTGTCAGATCTGGGTCAACTGCAAGTGCAGTACTTCTTCAGGCCCTTGTTTCAGATCACAGATAATATACACTGAAAGTGGACTCTGTCACAGGATCCACCAAAGTGGATTGAAGAAGTACTGATGACTGATCCAGAATGACATGACACCATGAAGAACTGGAAGCATGGGGATGTGGATGCAGAGGATGCAACATTGAGATAGGAGAGGAGTTGTAAAGGGCTCCATCACCAGAGATGACCTGAGATCATCGAAGCAGAATACAAAAGCAGTAGGTAAGGCTAGGGGGATGTTGGGGTGTATTAGTAGGAGTATCACAAGTTGGAAGAGGGAGGTAATAATCCCTTTTTACAAGACACTGGTTTGGCCCCATCTGGAGTACTGCATGCAGTACTGGAGGCCACATCTTCACAAGGACATTAAATTGAGGCAGTCCAGAGAAGGGCAACCAAAATGGTGCAGGGACTGCATCAGAAAACATATGAGGACAGATTAATGGAGCTCAATATGTATACCCTAGAGCAAAGGAGGGAGAGAGGTGATATGATCGAAACATTCAAACACCTTAAGGACATTAACAAGGTGAAAGAGTCTAACATGTTTCAATATAAGAAAAATAGCAGGACAAGAGGACACGGCATGAGATTAGAGGGAGGTCAATTAAGGGGTAATGTGAGGAAGTTCTTTTTCACAGAAAGGGTGGTGGATGCATGGAATGGCCTACCTCAGGAAGTGGTGGATATGAATACAGTGCAGGGCTTCAAACAGACATGGGATAGGCATAAGGGAGCAATACAGATGAGCATGAATAAATAGGCCATTAACAGAGCAAAGGCCGATGGCACATTTATAAGGTAGAAAAAGAAATGGGCAGACTGGGTGGGCCTTGCAGTCCTTATCTGCCATCAACTTCTATGTTTCTATATGTTTCTCTACAATCGTTAGGTGTCTCTAATCATTGAGTGAGAGAAAGAGGAGGTAAAAGATCAAATGCCCGAACTGCAAGTAGTAGAGTATCCCCCAGTGGTGGGATGGAGCACAACAAATAAAACAGGTTATTATAGCTTTAAAAATGGTGCTTCCACCAATCTGGGTTGTGCATAAGCATTTGTCTAGAGACAGGGGTGTAGAAAACCATAGGAACCCACATCCCTCTTAGAGCATATTGATTATTGCCTCACCCAGACTAGAAGAGGATAAAAACCTAATTAAAAAGAATTAAAAAAAATCATTGTCATTGACCAAGGAGGGGTGTTATGAGAAAGTGAGACATCCTCCATGACCCTCCCATAAAGAAAATGGGAGTCCAGCATAATTAGGGTTGTAAAACCGGACCACCCTGCTAATGCAGCCCACTTGTTATCTTAACTGGGACATATCTGTTAGCAAGATAAAAATGTGTTTTGTTCACAGCTGTTTTATTAACCAAGATAACTGTCTATTCATATTTTTTGTCTTCACCCCATTGCATAAAAAAGCTTATGAAATGGGCTCAGGATTTTGAGCCCCCTGATTGGTTGTTAGCCATGCACTGAAAGTGTCTAGCACATGGCTAACAAGAAGTGCTAGCAAGCTGGATGCAGGACATAGGGAAGAAATCCATGCTACTAGATTTCACCCACCCGTTCACTCCCTCTGTTGCTGAATGCCCTGCCTGCCAGTGCCGGCTGCTCGCTGGTTCCCTCCTTTAGCTCTTTACTTTTCATCATCCATTTGCTTAACACAACTTCCCACTAGTCCTCATATGCTGCCCTCCAAAGATATTGGCAGCTCAAAACAATAAAACTGGCATATCACTGTAACTTTTTTTAAATCGGTGTCGGTTACCTAGTGACGCCTTTCTTACTCAGTTGCCTCTCCTTTTTACACACCACCTGCTTGCTCCTGCTGTCCCTCATCTATCCTCTCCTGGCTGCCAAATACAAGCCGAGCTGTTAACTCCCTACTTCTGAGACAGGTTCCACAAAAACAAATGACAAATACCAGCATCCAGAATTATCTTTACACTTTCTTTCCAGCCACTGATCTCCTCATTCTCAGTCCTCTGCATCGGTCAGCACCCTCGGTCAGGAACACACAAGTCACTCCAATTCAAAAGAAAAAAAAATGAAACAAGAAATAATAATAATACAAATAATCTGTGTGTGTATGTGTGTTGTGGTGGGGAAAGCCACTACAACCACTTGCAAAGAACACTAGAATTATGATGGCTAAGGTTGGACAAAGTCCTTTCTTCAAAAACAAAACTCACCTAAGTCATGCAGCCGAGGAACTATTTTATGTAAAATAAAGACAAAGATTTAACTTTAATATTACTTAATCCTAATAATTTAACTTTGACATGCATGTACAATTTACATGCCCATTTCAAAAGTACAATAAGACACTCCATGGGGTGTTTGCTAGGCACTTCTAGTACATGGCCAGGAGCTGAATGCACAAGGCTGTACTATACCCCTGGCTGTGCACAGGAAGTGTCTAGCACACACCCTGTTGTGTCTTATTGCTTACATAACCAGGGAACAGAAGAATTGTTTGACAAAATGTCAGTCCAAACCCAGGTTGGGGGGAGAGGTGGTTGGCAAAGCCATCTTCAAAATATCTTTGGATTACTTATCTCTAATTTAGTTATAATTTTTCAGCTTGAATATTGTCTCATGTTCACTAATAGCATGTCCATGTACCTATGCTGAAATGGTAGCATGTGCTATAATGTAGACTGTACAATGCAGGCAGGGCAGAATCTAAGGTGCAGAAAAGAGATTGTTTGGCTAAAATGCTGTTTTTTTTTCTATGCTTCAGATACGTTCCTCAATTACAACAATGTTGTTTCCAGGGAGGGATTTCAACTGGATAAGGCATATCCTAATCGCAGTAGGACTCCTTATCTTTAACAACCTACTTGTCATTTTTGTACCCACCATAAGAGACATCTTTGGATTTATAGGTAAGCTACAGAACAATATTCAGACTGTTAGCTCAGAGTCATTTCTGGGACTGTTGCACTTGCCCTTGTTAATTTGCATGTGCAATACGTACTTTTTAAACATACACCCACAGTGAGTATTTTTGTCATCTGTCATTCTGTGTTGCTCGACACTGTGGCCATGGTTGTTTCTGGAAAAAACCTTGGCCCAGTATACTTACATGGTAAACGAATGACTACAATAAATAAAATATGTGTTAATAAATACTTAGTACTGCAATTTAGTAGTAAACTGGAGGGAAACCATTAACCTGTTTTTTTTTTATCTTCTATAGGTGCATCGGCTGCAACTATGCTGATCTTCATCCTCCCTGCAGCTTTCTATATTAGACTTGTAAAGAAGGAACCTCTAAAGTCACCTCAAAAGATTGGGGTAAGATGATTACACTTACATTAATTCACATGTAACTTGCATACTTCACCATGGTTAATCCATTCAAACTACTCATTCTCTCTATCTGAACATTTTGCTTGACAGGACAAACTTCTTAAATCAGGAATGCGCATGTACTGTTGGTAGCTGCACATCTATTTTGTGGGAATCCCCAACATTTTCACTTCTACTGCAAAATTGTTTTTTTTTTACTCATTTGATTTTATTTTAATCCTGGTTAATTCTGCCACCCCCTCCGTCTAGAGTGCCCAGCTGTAAAAGTCATTCATCAGCATCCCACAATCTCCAGTGGCTAATGTCCTGGCTAGGGATTAGCCTTTCAGAGATTCATTGTATTTTTTTAATTAATAGGGAAGTTTTAAAACCTCTGGTAGTCACCTGTTCCACTGTGCTCCTGAGGTTATGTACAGGTCACAGCCTTTGATCAGAGCTCTTGGTTTGACTATGTCATTGCATATTATCAAGGCCACTGTTTTTGGTGCTTGGAAAAGCAAATTCGTTTTGACCATCCTGGATTCTGGGATTTTACGGTGTTTGGGAATCCAATTTCAGGATTTTCCAGTAATCAAAACTTTATATTATTCACTCATTTTAAGCAATAAATTTGTCTGTCAGTGTTTTGTCATGTTTTTATGCAGATTTCAGTCACATCAGCAGAAAACAAGAACATTTAATCTCATACTGCATGTTATATTAGCTATCCAAGTTGTCCATCTACCGGCTATCAAGGCTAGTGATTGTGGAAGGAAGGAGCTGGGGAAGCAGCAACAAAGTGCACACTCTCTCCCTGAAGGTAGGAGGGGAAGGATAGACTCCTCCGCCCAGGCCAGGGGGATAATACAGAGGGCTAAATAATTGAGAAGAGCAGGGCACTCATCTCTGTATGCAACCCTGACCCTTCCATTGCCAGGGCACATTTGAGGTCCCAAAGAAAGGAGGCAGCTAAGGAGTAAAGTTAAAAAAAAAAAGGAAAGTTACTCTGCCCCCCGGCTCCCTGCCACACACACGGCCCCATTTGCTTTTTAACCCTTTTATCTTTTTAACCATGCTGCACACCCCTTTTTTTGTCAACTCCCATTTCTCCTTATCGCTTGGCCTATCCTTCGGACCAGCTATGGTCTCTCCCAACTGCTCTCGTGTCCCCGCCCTCTGTCACTGTTCGCCACTCCAGATGGCAGATACCCTCTGGGTAATCTAGTGTAACCCTTCACCAGATGGGTTCTCCACCAAGGAGAAAGGTTCCAGCGGGGGCCATCCAGTGCAATGTCTTGGCCCCTCAGGTGCTGCTGGGGTGGTCTCCGGGAGTCGGGGTGTGGCACCATGGCCAAATGCCAATGTCACCACGCCCCCAAGTCGGTCAGCACACTGCTATATCCCCAGGAGTCAGCAGGCACTAGACCACATCCCCTCCTTCCTCCTGGGGAAGGCAAGCAGTCAGACACCTTCTCCCCCAGCTGGCCCTCCAGTGACCCAGGTAGGTTTAAAGTGCAGTATCTCAGTAAAAGTACAGCAGGCTTAAAAAGCAACAGGGTCAGTGTGTGGCAGGGTGCTTTATTTTCCTCTCAGCTAAATGAGGTAAATGAGGAAACAAAAAGCTAGATCTCATTAAAAACAGCACAGTGGCACCCACAGTCACAACTTTTCACATGACCCAACATCCCCACCATGCTGGTGTTAGCGTGTGATGCCCCCCTTTGCCCCTTCATGGCCCACAGCAACCTCAGGGATTTCTGCACCCCTCCCCGAAGTGATGTGCCACACAGAAGACTAAGGTGCCCCCCCCCAAAGTTTGATTTCAGCTTTATTGGCTTGCTGCAAATGCACCCTCCCCACACACACCCTTTGCTTTTTGACTCTCTCAATGTAGTGTACTTTGCCAGAGCTGCACATCCCTTTCTATGCACAGGGAGACACAGAATAACTGGAAAGAAGAAAGAATATTAAGGGTAAATATTATGGGGGGGGGCAGGCAACATAGGGGGTCAGGCATAAAGGCTAGTTAGCCGAAGTGCAGAGATCCTGGCCGTGGATATTCTGGCACAAATAAATATGATAATTTAGCTTAAAAACCACTGGTGTGCTTGTACTTTTCTTTCTTGCAGTAACTTTGAGGTTTGCTACCCCCGTAGGAGTCCCCCCGTAGTGTGCTGCTTCTCTACCTTTCGACTATTTACCTGAAGTGTCCATGAAGTCCGCCAGACAAGTTAGGGTGGGTGGATTCTGGTTTTGCTTTCTTGCCCGATGCTCGGTGGATTCTAGTTTTGTTTATGATGCTCATTTTTTAACAAAAAATAATTTTAATTAAAGAGTTAAGTGCCCCGTTTGCACTGCACGACAAAGTAACCCGAAGAGAGGGCTGAGCAGATCTCTCAAGAACTCCGGCAGCATCCTCAGTGTCCTCGTGGTCTTGTGGTCTCTCCTGTGGTGCTTTATTCTGGGGGATTGTCGAATAGAAGACTGCGGCTGGCTACACAGAGCTTTTTAAACAATCCCAGTTCACGAATGCTCACGCAAGCAGTGTGAGTTCCGGAACTTGCCACGGGAGATTTAAAAATCTGTGGGCCAATCAGGATTCCGTGATTCTGGCCATATTTACGGAATCATGGAGAAACAGTGGCCTTGTATATTATGATACCCTTATGTGATTTCAGCCAATCAGCATTCAGATCGACCATACCTCTCATCCTGCGTACAGTGTGCTCTCATGTGGGAGTGATAGGAGGAAGCATTCCACTTCAGCGCCAGTGGAAGGACAGCATAACAACATACAAAATACTCCAATCTTCTAATAAATCTATTGCACTAAACTAGCATGATTTATTATAAGATAACAGGGCCTCTAATGGGGTGTCTCTTGTGGTATAAGAGACTCCCCTTGTGAGGTTTGGGAAGACAGAACTGCTCAGAGCTGCTTTAGCCTCTCACACAAACCTTGTTTTTTTTTTAGTCTCTTAGGCCCAGATATTCAAACTGCGCCCAGCTGTGGCGCAAGCTTGGGCACAGCTCAACTTTGCTGCGCAGGGGTGTGGACTAAGTGATATTCAAAGCAGCTGCGCCATGGCTCAGCAGCTTTGAATATCACACCCTGACCTCCCCCAGTGTGCATGGCGCAGTGGCACTGCGCCAACGCAAGTGGCCAGAGTGGAGCATGGAGATGCACTAGCGCAAGTTCCATTGGCCATGCACAAACACCCCACGATATTCAAAAGTTGACATGCAAATGGAGCCATAATTTATGCAAGGCACACGTGGGGCCAATTGCATGTCATTATGGCCCCAATTGCATGCTGGTGCGTCGATCCCCAACGACTTGCGCCTGGCACCCTGCCAGGCAGCAGCTGTCGGGGACAGATGCCCCCTGCAACTGGATCACAGGCATTTGTTTAAAAAAAGCTTCCCATCCAATATCCCTGGTGGTCCAGTGGACCACACTCTGCCTAATCGCGGGCATCTGTATTAATAAAACCCCATCCAATATCCCTAGTGGTCCAGTGGACTGCTCTCTGCCTGATCTCGGGCATCTGTAATAAAAGAAAAACAGTTCTATATACCTGGTGGTCCAGTGGACCACACTCTGCCCGATCGCGGGCATCTGTAAAAAAAAAAAAAAAAACATCCTATTACCCTGGTGGTCTAGGGTACCCCCATCCCCACCTGCCCACTGGGCCCCACCACCTCCCCCTGTCAGATGGCAGGAGCAGCACCCACCACCTGCTGCCCTGCCGCTAACTGACTGACACCTCGAGACTGACGCTCATTGGTTCACAGCATGAGCCAACAGGCGTGCAGCCCCTATTGTGTTACACATTCCAGATATGTGAATGATCATTCACATATCTGGAATGTATCTAATAGGGGCTGCATGCCTATTGGCTCACACTGTAGACCAATGGGCATGCTGCTACGGTAATCAGTCGATGAGCAGCGGCGGCAGGCGGGTGGATGCTGCCTCCGCGCCGCTGACGGGGAGGGTGGTGGGGCCAGTGGGCGGGTGAGGGGGCACCCTAGACCACCAGGGTAATAGAACTTTTTTTTGATGCCCACGATCAGGCAAAAGTGCGTCCACTGGACCACTAGGGATATAGGACTGTTTTTCTTTTATTATAGATGCCCGAGATTAGCAGAGAGCGTCCACTGACCACCAGGGATACTGAACAGGGTTTTAGTAATACAGATGCCTGCGATTGGGCAGAAAGCAGTCCACTGGACCACCAGGGATACAGGACGAAGTCTTATTTTACAAATGCCCATGATCGGGCATGGGGGCGCCGCCAGGTGCAGCCGGAACTCGGGTGACCACCCACAGGTGGGTGGCCATCCGTTGTTCCTTTTTTTTTTGGGCTTAACTTTGTGCTGGTGCAGGTAGGGGTTGCGCATGCATGACTCTGCACATCCCGGGCTGAACATCAGGCTGCACAGGTTATGCATGGGCACGCCCCCCCCCACCTGTGCCTGCATACATTGCTGATGCGCTCTGGCGCATCGGGATTTGTGCTGCGCACTTTTCCATTTTGAATATCACGCTGGGGTGCATCAGTGGGTTGCACATGGTGCAACACTGCTGCGCCATGCGCAACCCTTTTGAATATCTGGGCATTATACTACAAGAGATACCCCTTGGAGGCCACATTTAAGCAATAAGAAGTGACAGGGAGTGTGATATGGTATGATAACTGCCTGCCTTAGGTGGATTGAAGCACGAGGTGAAGCCAAGTGCTTCCACCACCTGAGAAGGGCCTTTAGCCCAGAATAACACACTTCTTGGAGTGTCTTGCTGTAATAATGAAATTGATACTTTCTTTTTAGTAACTTGAATGTATTTTTTAAATATTTTTGTTGAGTTACTTTCAGCCAGATGGCTATGCTGGGATAATGGCCCTGTTGAAAGTACCTTTTGGCCAGCCAGGAGCCAGCATCCTTTCTACCCATTTCATAATAACTTCTATGATATCACACAAACCAACTTAGGCATGTTCAAAAATTTCTGAGGTGTCTGGTTCCAAAGAATCAAAATGAATCAAGCTTTTAATCAAGAGCACCTTTATACAAGGACAAGGTTAGATACCTTCAGTAGGGGGTGTTGTAGGTCTAGAGGGTAAGGAACTGTTATTCAAATTATTTAAATCCTAGTTGAGTTGCTGGCTTCCTCAGTGCCCTTGGATACGTCACTTGATCTTTTCTGCAACAGTCCTTCCAGCTGTAAAATGTTTTAGCAAGAGGACACCACTGTAAATAAAATGCTCCATCTGCATGAGCTATTTTGGGTCAAGAGATTCTGGCAGGGGGTGGGGCTTGAAAATTATTCATATTCATGCTTGCTGCTATGAAAAAATTCCTCTAATCACGTTTAGACATGGTAACATAAAGTCAGAAGGGCCTCTGGGTTCATCAAGTCTGTACACCCCCCCCCCATAAGCAGGGACCTAGAAGTACTGTATGCTGTGCAAACACATACAGTACTAAGTTGCTATACAGATTGTCCTGCCACCAGAATTCCAAACCCACCCTACTACCCAGTTGACTCGGTGATTTACTAGGTAGCGGAAATTTATCCAGGCTTACTTTAAGGGTCTGTACTGTCTTCATGTCCTTACCTTATGCCCAACCATTATTTTAAAAAGTGCTTTATCAGGGGCTAAATTATAAAGCTGGGTTAAAGGTTCATGCCCCTCCCTGTATAGTCCAGAATGGTAGTCTTCAGGGTAAATTAGTTTTATCTTACCTTGAAAAAGGTTCCACGTTTTACAAATTCTCTTTTTACAAAAAAATGGTGACAGCTGTCTGATAGCACCAATCAAGTCTTCATGGCTAAGCTCTTTGATATACACAAATTTATCTAAGCCTAGGAAATGTGTTGAGGTCTTACCATGCAGTATCTTTCAGACCTGGAAATAACCAGCAGTCAGGTGAGGCAAGGGGAGGCCAGATTAGGGCAAATAATGGTATAGGTTAGGTGTCCTAAAGCTAGCTTTTTTGATTCCATATGTTAGTATAGACACTGTGAGCCATGTAGATGAATGCATTTTTGTGAAAAAAAATTATACCATATGGAATCAAACCTCTGCACTTTTTATTAATAGGCAGATAAAGAGTGTCATTAAAATATGCTTGCATTATTACCATAGTTAGTTATAAATGTGTTTGTTTTGGGTGACCCAAAATTAGTCCACTTATATCAAAGATCATGATTTATATATACTTGCCAACAAAGGAGGATATCTTAAATACAGTATCTGGAATGTAGAAGAATTTAATTTATTTATTAGAAATTAGTGGCTCCTTTCACAGCATTGTCATGTTGTCTGTATTTGGCTGTTGTAAAACTTTCAAAATGAATAAAGCTTATTAAATTAAAAAAAAAAGAAATTAGTGACTGAGGATGGCACCTTGCATTTCCAGCCATATCGCAGGGCGAGGGGTTAAAGAAAAGAAGGGAGGATAAACAGTGAAATTATGGAAACAGAGCAGAGACAGCAGGGAATAAAAAATAGAATACTTCTTAAGCAAAAATATAGGCCAGCAGTACAGTGTTTCTGAGGCAAAAAAAGCTACACAATATTTGCAGTAAATGCAAACATTTTATAAAACAGCCACCCAGCCACAACAGAGGGAAATGGATGACAAGGTAAATAACAGCAGCAATATCGGGTCAGTAAGAAGTAACATGTAACAGGGCCAGAACATGGTTAGAAGGGAGAATACTTGGGATGATAGTGGTGGGAAGGATGGGAGGGAGTAAAGAGGAAAGATGATGGAGCAAGTTGTGAGATGGTAGTGGTGGTGGATTGAAGGGTACCGTGGAAAAAGGAGGAAGGTGAAGGGCTGGTTGTGGGGAGCTGGTGGTGTAGGGAAGGGTTAGGGGTTTTAAAATGAGGAAAGTGATGGGGCTAGTTGTGGAGGGCTGGTGGTGGAGGGAAAGGTTGAGGTAGAAAAGGAGGAAGGTTTGGGGCTATTGTTTTGGAGCTGATAGTACAGGGAAGTGTAGGTGGTAGAAAAGGTGAGCAGTGATGCAGCTACTTGTGAGGGGTGGTAGTGGAGGGGAGAGATATGTGGAAAGGGAGGAAAGTGATGAGGCTAGTAGTGAGGTGTTCGTGGTGGAGGGAGGGATGAGGTGAAAAGGATAAAGGTGATGGGGCCAGTTGAGAATGGGTGGTTGTGGAGGTAAGGGTTTGGGATAGAAAAGTAAGAAGGTGATCAGGCTAGCTGTGAGGAGGTGGCTGTATAGGAAAGGGTTGGCATGGAAAAGGAGGAAGGTGATTGGGCTTATGAGGGTGTGAATGACTTTGCACATCTCTAGCATAGCCCCATTGTACAATATCTCTTATCCTGCATGCAGGGGTATCTCATGCAGAAGCATTTGGAGTGGAGAATTTCAATTCACAGCAAGGGGAGAGCAACATCATTTAATTTTTTAAATAAAAAAAAGTATTTAGGGCCGGCCCAGTGGTGATGAGGGTTGAGGTGCCAGATGCCACACCTTGCACCATGATGATGACCCAGGCTTGGGAGGAAGCTCAGGTTACTAGAGGTCAGCAGGGGAGGGAGAGGATTGAGCATCCGATGGACTGCTGCCCTCTTCCAGTGAGAAGGAAGGTTGTCCCACTCCTTGGCTATCTCCTGTTGGAGGTTGAGGGCAGCACTGGAGTGAGGGAGCGTGGCTACATCGCATGCCCATGCCTCCATGCACATGCATTCATGGTGGTGAAGAGAAGGGACAGAAAATGGAAAAGAGGTGACTGCAGGCTAAGTGATGCCCTGCCTACCAACCAGCATCCTGCTCCACTCCTGGATCACCAGAAACCCCAATCTGGATGATGAGCCCTGGGTGAGGAAGAGGATGGCCCTTCCCTTCCTGGACCTAGTGGGGGGGGGGATCCATGGGGGACAGGGGGCTTGGTGGTACCAGGGGGAGCAGTGAATGGACATAGGTGGCAGAGCTGGGTCAGAAGTGCCTGCCTGTGGGTGCCTGAAGGAGAAAGTACATATGAAAAAAAAAGTATTTAGAGATTATTATATCACTCTAACTAACATGTGTGATCCATAATAACATAACATAATAGGGTCTCCCAAGGGTGTCTTTCTTATGGTATAAGAAAGTTCTGTCGTTAGTACTGGGCAATCAGAACAACTCAACTTCATGGTCAGAGGCAGTGTCAGGCACAAGTAAACCAAGTGACTGCTTGGGGCACCAGGTACTGAATCAGAAGTAATAAACAAAGATCAGCTTGAAATGCAAAAAGTATTAATATAAAAAACAAAACTGTTGTTGTTCCCCTTGTATTCATAGAATGGTTACTACTTTTTGGATGTGGAGTTGAGCAGAAGAGAAGAGGAGTAGTGGAAGTTTTGAAGGGCATCACAAGTACTTCTGCTTGGGTGTCATTAGGTCTAAATCCGGTATTGTTCACAGTCCTGTAACCCAAGCCTTACATTTGGAGTTTCTTATACCATAAGAGAGATCCAGAATGACCCTAGTAGCTTATAGTGTTGTGGCTCTTAACACCCAGAACAGAGGCATTAGTGACAGAAACACAGTTGAGAGGTCAATTGAAATCTTCATGTTTTAAAATAATGAGCAGCATATTTGAAGCACTTGCAAACCTGCTCGCAAAGTCAATTTCTTGCTCACAATGTAGCAAGTGAATGTGGCTGTAAGTATACTGTATTCCAACAGTCACAATCTAAATTTTGCAAGCACAAACAGAGGTTGAATATACCCTTTATAAGAGCACTTAAAAAAAGCAAGGCACAAACTAAAGTTCACAATAGTGGTGGGCAAAATTAGAACAATCTGCTTTGCACACTTGTTAAAAGTGTGCCAATTTTGTGCAATTTCCAGTTAGAACAGAGAGCTGAAAATGCTTACTTTGTGTTAGATTGTGCATTTTTTAAAGATCACATTTTTTAAAATGCATAATTTAAAAAAAAATGATATTTGTTAAAATTGCACATTTAAGAAACACATTTTAAAAAATGTGCACTTTCAGGAAAAATGGTCCCACTTGAAAAAATTGGTGAATTAAACCACATTTTAGTTCTATTTTGCAAAAACTGTGCAAATACAAAAAAAAATCACAATTCCAGGCTAAACACTCCACTTGACCACACTCAGAAATGACCTGGGGGTGTCTTACTCTGAGCAAACTAGGCATACACAATAGTAATTTGCACATTTGTGATTATAAAACAGGTGTCTGTAAGTCTCTAACATTATTTGCTTGAATACCAAATGCTCACATTGAACTATTATGCTAATTAATCCACCCACTCTTCATTCAGTTCTCAAAGCCAACATTACCATCTTATTGACTGTAATTTGCATTTTATTAAAAGAGAATCATCATTGTCCCTCCCTAATTCTCTCGTCTAAGCCCTGGATAAACCCTACCCCTCTACCCTCACCTTCATTTTACCCTGTGCACCTCCACCCCCCCAAATTTCTAGCTTGCCTCTCCTTTCCCCAAATTGCTCCCCCTTACTGGCCTCCCTTATCTCTCACAGAATGTAAGGGACCCCAGATACTCTCCATGGGTCCCTCTCCTACCCCCCTAGGGGCTTGTATCCCTCATCTACTCCCTTTCCCCTCCATCCCTCCACCTCACCGATCCCTCTCCTTTCCCCCTTTTCTTTCATGTAAGCACTTGTTTACTTATTAAACTGGCACTTATTATTGTCCACTCTTTCTACCTATTATGCGCAACACTATTGTAATGCTGCTTGTAACGCCTGCCTTATAACTGTATGTTAATGTTGATCTTGTAACTTGAATGTTTAATGTGCAACAGAAAGAATTATTGAAAAATTATTTGGCCACCATATTTGTCAGGAATAAACCACAAGTTACATTTTCATTTTCAGTGGCTCTAGAGGGCTTAGAACTTGTGTCATTATTAGTGTATATTATTACAATCAAATATTTATTTTAATTTTTCAATAATTTTATACAGTAAATATAAACAAAATTGATACAACAAACAAGGAATCAGTGGCTATTTCCATTGGCCCTACATTTAAAAAAAAACAAATTATTTTCATTTCATGGTCTCTTTTATCAGACTTTATTTACTTTTAAAGTTTTTAAGGTAATGTAAGGATTATTAGCTTTCAACCCCAATTGGTTTTCATAAAGGTTTTTCATTTACATAAAGGGGTCATGGATCTTTACCATATAATATTCTAATATTTGTTTTTTTTTTACAATTTATTTCATTTACTTTATAAACCAATTCCTAAGATTAAGAGCGAGTCTATGAAATAGATAACACCTTTCTTTTCTTTCTATGTCCCATGGTTCTTTCTATCAGCCATTTTTTTATCTGAAGTTTTGAAATAAAATGAAAATATCTTGTTGTTTGTTAAAATTAATACTAGGGGTACCAGGTGTTCTAAATGAGGTTGACTATTTAATGAGGACAACTCTGGATTATCTCCGCCATCTGAGGAACACCACACCCTGGCCGAAGCACCATGGAATTTATTCAGTGTGAACAGAAGTAGAAGGAGTACTTCTCAAATTGTCTGCTTTGAGGAACAAATAAAAAACTCTGATGCTTTTTTGAAATCTCCTTGTGACTGGTGGTGATTGCACATGAAGGGTGTGGAGTAACTTGTGGTTTATTTGCTGTGGTGGGGGCTTGCTACCGCCTCTCTGCACCAAGTTTCTCTGGCTGAGCACACAGGTTTGGAAGTGGATTCTTTATGTTCATCAGGGAGCTTGCTCACTGCCAATCCCGTGAAACCAGAAAAATAGCAGTTATTTTAAAACCCTCTCCACCTCCCTCCTGACATGCGGATGGGCCCTGAGCCAACTACACTCTCTCAGTCTCCCTTCTGACTTGCAGTTGCATCACAACATCAAAACATTTACAAAGGTCAGTACCACAGATGGTAGCATGCTACCAGCCAGATCACAAGAACATTTTCGGTCTTGCTGGCAGCCTAATGACCCACCACGGTCACTTTAAAACATGTCAGATTTACTCATGCCTGGTCCAGATGTAACACAGCTCAACATATAAACCAAAACAAAAAAAATAATTTTGCAATCCAAATAGTGTGTAGATGTACGAGAAAAAACTTCCTTGTAGTTAATACTGTCATTATTTGATACCATAGCGGCATAGTGCTCCTAGTGACAACACTAAAGAGGAGGGACTATTTTTTAGAAAGAAAAAAAAAACATTCTTTTGATATTGCAGAAATTTTTAAATCGACAAAATATTTCTCAACCTGTACCCATTTTATAAGTGCAATAACACACTCCAGGCTGTGGGTTATGCTCTGATAAGCACACTTTTAGAGGCAGTAAGGCACTTGGCCTGCTGGCTCATTTCTCATTACACCCCTAGGCATGCATTTATCACAGAATATCCCACACACCATTATGTGTTATTGCTTACTAAATATGGGCTTCTGACCTGCCTCTGCAACTACTCTCAAACCACTTTGTGCACTTCAGACTGTCACTTCCGGTATGGAGGAGGCCTAGCAAACTGCAAACCAGCCTTAATTAACACAGTTTGTGAGTTGCAAACACCATTAGTGACTAAGGAGTAACAATCCTTTCCAGCATGTTTTCCAGAGAGATCTGTATTATGCTGCAGATATACTTCACCAGAGAAAATAACAGACCGTACACTGCACATCACAAATAATGTTAAGCAAGTGCATTTTCTTAAAACTAAAAAAAAAAAATATTTTGTATGGTTTTACAACTAAACTTGATTTTGTCTTCTTTATAGGCCCTTGTTTTCCTGATAGTTGGTATAATCTTCATGACTGGTAGCTTGACTCTTATTGTTCTGGACTGGATTCACAACTCCTCAGATTCTGGTGGCCATTAACATATGGAGGTTTACGTGATAATATGCCTTCAACTGGAAGCACCGGATGACATTCTCCATTACCACTACCCCATCCACAGACTTTATTAATACCAATGGGGATGTCATTCCTAACTCGATACTGCACGTTTCCAAAGACTATAACACAAGCAACATGGAGAACTACAGTATCGTTTCTTACCACAGAGTGCTTTTATGTCTGTTTTTAACAACAAATATGGCACCCATTTGAGTAGCCGAAGTTAAGTTACATATGCTTGGAGAAAAGCATTGCAATGCTGTATGGGCAGTGGTAGTGTAACTGCTGTATATAGTTCTAAAGAAATGAACTTAACAAAAAACATTTGGTCAGAAGTATTTGCCCCTGGATACTGAAACAAATATCCCAAATGGCTAACACATATACAGATGCCTTTCCATCTAGGATTCATGGGCACAGCTTTCACTCTGCAACATTTGCAGTTTAACACAGCAATTATATTTCTTAGCTGAGCAACAACCATGAATGTAGATAACATGGCAGCTGTGTCGATCCATCCTTGGACAGAGTTTTGATACAGTGCTTGAAGTGACAGCCTCTATTGAGATTTACAGTATATGATGGTAGACTGGGATTGTTTTTCAGAATGGGCACGCTTAACATTGCATTTCTACCCCTGATTTGGGGACTTTTATAGAAAGACACTTTTTTCTAGTTACAAGGAATGTCCTTATTCTGGTTGCATTTATTTACATAAATGGATGGACCTCATGAACTGTACTTATGCCACTGAGCAAGTTCCACCTAGTTCAAACCACATCTTCCATTTTGATAAGGAAAGGGATTAAAGAAGATATACACATCATGTGTATATTTGCAGTGGTTTATGAGTCCAACATTAAATTATACCTCAGTTTTCCATCAATAGTTTATAGTTAAACAAGCTTAAGCACAGTATTAGGATGTGATTTTTTTTTTTAATGAGCCCATTTTCTAACTTGACCATTATAAAATCTGGGATTTCTTATGTCCACTCACACAGTAGACTGCTCATTTGGACATTTGGACTCCCTGTTGGCTAGAACTGTTACAACAAAAAACGATCACATAAAACTTACTTTTATCAATAAGTTCAAGGCAACGGGATAACTTGCAGAATTATTTAACACGGCAGATTTATACTGGTCCCAGGTATTGAGGAACACCTTAATAAAAATCAATTCAGTGCCGGATGCTGTGATTTCCCTTATATGTATGTCTATGTTATCCTTCTTATAACTTTCATGTATTTGTATTTTTTATTTGTTTATCTAACATTATAACTTGTATTTGAAAGCATGTACTTAGTATTGTGTTTGATCAGGAATGCTGGCTGTTAGGTTGTATTTTTGTTTCTGTACTTTTTTCTATAAATACGCCTTAAAAAGTCTTTAATTTCTGTGATCTATGACAGTAACTAGTTGCTGGGTGTGGTCATGCATTGCAGTACACTTTGATGATACAGGAGCTCCCTGAATCTCAAATGACTTGCCCATCGGTGTGTGCATGTTACTGGCCCTGCTGTTTCTCTTTGAGATCTTTAGAACCCATGCAAAAAGTTATGGAGATGCATGTACTATTTTTATAAAATCACTTTTCCTTTTGTAGCAGGCTAGATTGCAAAGAAATGTTGCCCATACCAATTTATTGTTATGGAGAGGAAAGACAGTTTGTAGACATGTCAGTCCTTGGAAAACAGGACTCCCTGGATTGTTTGAAACATTTTATTGGATGTATCAATATCCTGTAAAAAGATATTTAACTACACAAACTTACGTACTTAAACATCTTTTGTACAAGACATATTTTGGTTCAATAGTAGTCATCAAACTATCCTGCACTTTCAATTCAGTTACAACTTAAGTGTCAGTTAACTAAAGTGTAGTTACACTGTAACTACACTGAAACTGCTTTGCAACTGCAGTGCATTGGAAGCATGTATTCTGCTATTTAATTTAATCAAAGTAAAACTTGTTTGTATGATACCTTCCATACAGAAGTATCTCAGAGAGACACAGCAGGGTAAAATGGTAGCATGGAGAATGTTTGCAGACAAGTAGAGATGCATGTGCTCAAAGTATCCCAGACACCATTATGAACTGTGTTAGAATCTGTTTGTGAGAGTAAATGACAGCAAAAACATTGTGATCATTTCCTTAGATTTCTGAAAAGTGCTATGGGCACTTTGATTTCCTAGAAACTTACCTGAAACAAAAAAACAGTGGATCTAAGTTTAATGTCTTGTCCAAAAGACAGCATTTCTAGCAAAGTAGCCTTCTCTCAGTGCTGCATTGCTGAGTCACTGCATGGTGAGAGCCCCAGTTACCAGTATGGGATTTGGGCAAATGAGTTTCTGGTCCAGCGATAAGGGTGTTACTACTGAACAACACTGGCACTGGATTCTAGGATAATTTTGCATACTATTACTATTATTTGTTATTGTTCTACCCAATGAAAATATGATGGCAATATTCTTACTCCGTCAGTTGCCATTGTCGTGTCAACTGGTTATATATGTTTCTGCTTTTAGTGTCTCATATGGCTTCAAATGGGGGCAGGCACAGATGGAAATACAAGCATAAAATGTTTTTTTCATGCAGATAAAAGACAGAGGTCCATCTAATCTGCTCTGTTGCTAACTACCCAGCAAAGTTAGCCTGTTACTATGTATGCCCCATGACAGCCCCTACTGGCAGTGCCACACACCACTCCCCCTGAACATGTTCTACTTTATTTTGTCCTTTCTTTCTTTCTGTCCCACCCCCTCTTAAAACCCTTAACAATTTTCAGTTAACCACCTCCCCTGGCAACTTGTTCCACCACCACCATCTCCATGAAGAAATGTTTTTTTAGAGCTCTTTTCACTCCTACCCCCACCTCATAAGTTCATAACCTTGCCCTCCAGTGGTGAAATCCTCACAACACTTAAACAGTTGCTGGCTGTCAACTTTGTTCATGCCTTGCAGAAAATTTGAAAGTTTTAATCATGGCTCCCTCTCATGGTGTCCAAGGAATGCATGTTTAGGCTTCACACTCTCTCCTTGTATGTCTGCCCCTGTTACACCCAAATCAGCTTGGGTACCCATGCTACATCTGTACATAGCTCTCCAGGTGTGGCAGCACCAATGATCTGTACAAAAGGAGGATCCTTCTCTCATTTCTGCTAGAGATCCCTCTTTCTATACAGCCCAGCATTCTGTTTTCCTTCTGATATGTGCTGTTACGCTGTGCCAGTACTTTCAAGCTGCCTGCAATGCTTACACCCAGATTCCTTTGCTCAGTTGTTACTGTGGACTATACTCTTTTTAGCCAATATTTAGTATTGTGGTTGTTACAGCCAGCATACATGCCCTTGCAGTTTTTTTTTACATTGAACTTGAGCTGCCAGACCCAAACCACCTCTCCAACCTCTTTAGGACCCTTTACACATCCCAGATGCTCCTCAATATTAACTCCCCCACGGTCTCAATACCAACCCCTATGGTACTCCATTGGTCATACACTTCTTCTACAATTGCTCCTCATTTAGTTTTTAAAAAAGAGCCTTTTCAGGTAGTTACATTTTAGAACAGGGAGCCAGCCAATGGGTGACCCACCATGACATTTGTTGTCTGGGCTGAAAATTCACATCAGAGATCTGGCTTGAGCACTAAGAGACCCCCACTCCCCTTTGGGATAAACTAAGTAAGTAGCCAAATGAGGCAGAATGCAAGCTGTAATAACTGAATGATTTGCCATTTGGGGGAGAGGGTGTACACTGGGTTCTCTACTTTAAATGATTTGTGCCACAACCAGTTGTACCCCTTATTAGTAAAATGATTAAATGTTTGTGAATGAACAATGGTTGAACTGCTAATCTGTGGTTTATTTAATGTTTAAGAGATGCATGGCTGTCTCCATTAGCTAGCTCCCTATCTATCCCCCCTGCATGTTGGCTGGGGAGTGCACGTTATTTAAAGGGAAGGTCCCCTCAGCCTTTTATTCCGTTGTCTGTGTAGTCTGTAGGCATGAATAATGATTGTCTCTATTGCACCTTCCTAAATAAATCAAAATGTAAATGTAAATGAAGGTACTTAAGTCTTGTGTGAAACACCTGCTTGACTTCATTGCAAAGATCATGTATCAACTCATGTAAGGCATCCTGGAATTTTATAACATTTTAGTGTTAAAGCCTGCAGTAGTTATACTGTATTGGTTGCTGTCCTCTGCAGTCCCCATGTTCTTGTCTTATGCTGGCCATAAAACTTTTCAAGGCATAGTAAGTGGCCTGCTGTTGTTTATAAATTAAAGTGTATCTGAGTTAAAAAAAATGATTTTAGAGAATACAGGGACATCACAAGACATGTAACAGAAATGAATGAGAGTATAACTTCTGATGGCTTGTGCAGGTATGCATCATCAACTCCCATGATGCCTTGTATGAGTGGCGTCATGACCTTTGCAATGGAGAAAAACAGGTTTTCACACCAGGGCAAAACAGAGTGAATCACCCTCATTTATATTTAAATTAGGATGAAGTTAAGGAGATATAAGAGAGGGAATCTTTGTGCATACCTACAAACTATACAGGCATACAGAAAATAGGTTGAGGGGATTTTCCCTTTAAAGTAAATCAATTTAGGCAGTACATCTTATTTAAAAAGAGTCATTTCAGGCAGTTCCATTTTAGAATAGGGACCCAGCCAATGGGTGGTCCACCATGATGTTTGGTGAATTGGCTGAAAACTCACATCAGAGCTATGAACTGAACACTATGAACCCACCACCACCACTCCTTTTGGGATAAAATAAGTAGCCAATTAAGACAGCATGCAGACTGTAATAACTGAATCATTTGCCATTGGGAGGAGGGTGTGCACTGGGTTCTCTGCTTTTCCCATTTACTATGACTCTCTGGGTACTACCATTCAGCCAGTTCCCAATCACTCTAGAAATCCCTTCCCCCAGTCTCAGATCCCCCATCTTTTTCACTGGTCTCTGATGTGGAACTGAGTCAAGGGCCTTACTAAAGTCCAGCTAGAGGATATACCATCAGGCCACAGAGATGTGTTTACTTTCAGTGTTATCAGGGCTCTGTGGACCCTCTCAGTTGACACATGTCCCACCTCCCACTTCTGACATCCGCCCCTGGGCTTTTGCCACTCCACTGTCAGGCAGCCAAACATCCACCTTCATAATAACAGTGCAGAAGAAGTTGATTAGCACATCTGCCTTCTCTTTGTTGTCCACCACCTGTTCCTAGCCATTCATTAGCCTTTCTGTTCTCTCCTTTTTCTTTCTCTTCTCATTAACATACCTGAAAAGGCTTCATTATTCATCCTCCTTCCTTCTGCAATCCTAAGTTCAGTTTCTGCCTTGCCCTTATTGATCAAAACACTGCTGCCTTATGCTTTTCTAGGTACACTGTCCTACTCTCCACCATCTGACTTCATCTATACTCTGTAAATGCTACCTTTTATACCCTTTCTGTCTTCCTTATTTCCCTTTAAAAACATACTGGTCTTTTTTGTTTTCCCATTGTTTTAACTACTCTTAGACATCTCAGGTTCATTTTTTTTTATTTATGGTTTTCCATTTTTCCACCACCCACTCTAGTTGCATAGCCCTATCCAGTTTGGTCCTCAGAATTTCCCCTGTTCTAGTGAAATTAACTTGGTAACTTGGTAAATATAGACAAAGTAGGCCTAGGCCCATTTAATTGTGTCCCACTCTTAGTGGGCTTATCTATTAATGTATTTTCTACCATTTGTGAACAGGAATTTGTCTAACTCATTTTCAAATGAGTCAAATGATGTTGCTTCCAAACCTCGCGAGATTACGAGGTATACAATGTACACAGTTCACAAAGGTAACAGTTTAAAATCAAGTTTCATCAGAGAAATTCATTGCCACTAGTTATAATAGCTAGGAGAACTGACAGAAAGAGACCTGCTCGCTGCAGGGCTGTTTAAATAGTGAGTGATACCCAGAACTAGCTCGTACTTCCTGGGTATCCTCTCGCTACTCCAAGGCTCCCAAAAGTTAAAATTCAAATCTAAAACTTTAATCTTAAAGTCCTGATAACCATGCCTAAAGGGGATTGTAAACCACAAAGTGCTGTTATTCCTTTGTTCCAAGGGACAGTTCTACAGTTAGTTATCAACAAGATGCTGGTTTGTGAGGGCCAGGTCCAGTGTGACACCCTCCCCCATTAGTTTCCTGACTTGCTGGAGGAGGAAGCAGTCCTGAAGGGTATCAGCCAGTGCTTGACTCCTAGCACTCCTTGCCATCAAAGGAATTCAGGTCCCTGACTTAACCTTCCTTTTGTTGTGGATTTTCAACATTTCATACCAAGAAGGCTGATGTTACCTGGTTGAACATTAACAAGGCCAGTGGTTCTGCAACAGTGCTGTGAACAAAGAAGCTGGCAAAGAGCTATTATTTTTAATAACTAAACTGAAAGGAAACATAACAAAGAGCAGTAATGGGGATTAAATTACTGTGTATACCAAGAACCAAGTTTCTATAATTACAAAACGGCAGGGCTCTAGCTTGAAAGGAATGCTTTGATTTTTATTAACTCCTTGTTTCCTAGGGATTTTGATTCCTGTACCCAACAACTAGGGGCTCTTGACTCCTCTTGCAGAGACTTTTGAGGATGTTCAGCCCTGATCCCTTCAAAAAAAAAAAAAATCCCATATCTGCCAAGCTCCTAACTCTCACTTGACTTCCTCAAATCCATTAAAGTAATTCAGACCATCTCTTTTGGAGGGCTTAGTCATTTACATCTACTCTTAAAAGAGAACAGTCAGCAGTAAAAGCTCTAGACCCAAGTGTGGGACTGGTCCAAATTTTCATTTTGTGTGCAAAAGAAACAAAAATAATGTTTACTGCAATATGATAGATCATATCTGACTGATCCTGCTGCCTACTAAGCTGATATTTGCTATTACCAGAAATCCAAGAACCCTCTACAACTGATGTCAGAGCTGACTGCAACAGTGGGAAATTCAATAGCCTGCAGTGCATGTTAAAGCTTTTAAAAGTGCTAACGTGTTATTTGCTAGTCCTAAGTACAGTACACTCCTCTGTGACTGTACTTAACCCTAGGAGGACAGCAGGACCAGCACCAAAGATCAGAACTTATTAAAACTAACATATACTTCCCACTTTTGAATGTTCCACAACTGCAGTCCAGTTCTAATATCAGCTGTAGGGTATTCTGGGATTCCTAGTTACAGCAAATGTCAGGGAGGGAGTCCAAATACAATCTAACACACTGTAGAAAACATCAAGTAAAAATAATGTTTTTGCATATAAACTGCAAATTTGGACCAGCACCACACTTGGCTGTGGGCTTTAGTGCTGACTGTTCCCATTTTCAGCCTGTTTTATCTGTGGCTACTTTTAAATGCTGCAGACTCTTGTCTCTTAAGTCCCTATCCTTTATTGTACCATGCCTTGAGATGAAGAGGTTGCCAGAAAGTTCACCCTTGCTGTGAATTCTACATAAAATGAGGTACTGCATACTGCAACAACTGCATTGTTGTTCATGGAAGGCATTTTGATTAGTCAAGGTACTTCAGCGACATGCTACAGTAAGAGAGAATTTGTTCATGGCTAGCACTGGACTGATATGTATTGGAGGCCGCTACAGTTGGCAGGATTATAAAAGATCCCTGAGTGAGCTGGCTCCAAGCCTCATTGCTGTCCCCTGCGTGGCCATACAGGACACCAAGATGCGGGTTTATTGTTAAATCTCTTGCTAACTGAGCCTGTGGAAGACGGTCATAATGGAGATGATGTGCTTGTGCTCTGGGTGCATACAGCTGAAATGCATCCTTCTTGAGAATCCCCTGTGGCTAAGAGATGAGTGGAACCTGGCAGGCTCATAGAGGAGATTGCCAGCTGTGACCTTCTTGGATAAGGTCCCATGCCACAAAGTGCTATATAAGCACCAAGGTCAGACAGTCAGATCTAATGGAAACAAATGACAGAAAGGGGTGCCTGGCCCTGATAAAAGGAACCCTGAGCAGGGACACTTAAACTATGAGCTACTCCAGTAGGGGCATGTTCATTGGAATTCTCCCTTTTCAGAGAATACCCTGTTCTTCTAAGAACACACTATATAACTGGGCTCGCCTAATAGTGGGGATAGGCATCAGACCCATAGGTTTGGAGCAAAGAAATTGCTACTATTATAGGGTAATGGGTTAAAGACAACAAAGGACCCCAGTGGTTTCTATAAAGACTGACGCACCCTTTGAAGTAATAAGTGGAGTACTATAATAAAATAGTGCTAATTGGTCAAAATTGTGCATTTTCAATAGGAGTGAACTAGGTGCTAATTACTTAGCATGTAATTAAATGTAGAGTGACCCTTCCAGTTGTCTAGTGGTATCACAGATGTTTTGGCTGCCGGGGGGAGCATGACAGAAAACACAAAACTACTTTACCTTACCTCCCAAGCCTGAGGTAACCTCCAGGGCTCCACTAGCACATTGCAGGGATAACAAGGCTGGGGAAAAAGAGATTAGCAGAACTTGGAAGAAAGCACACAAATGTCCAAACGGGATATTTAAAACAAAACAGGATCCTTTTTCCCCCCTCAACTTGAGTTCAGTAAAAGATGGTACTTTTATACAGCTGGCACAGTCCATTTTCTCCTCATTACCACAGATGGACCATTATCTATTCACACTTTTTCTGGGATGGCTTCAAACATGGTGTAGTACTTTAATTTGAATACACAGGCCCGAGGGACCATGGAATCACAGAGTCCATCACCCCTGCAGCATGGGTGGGAACTCCAAGGGCTTTTTCTAGCCCATTTACATTTTACTAGCCATGTGGCTACTTCACAGTTTCACTGGCTGGCACAGAACTGGCACCAGCTCTATCCTGTGAAACAATTCAGGATCCACCTGTCCTCTCTCACACAGCATATCCTTTTCCCACATGTTACACTGTTTCCTTTGTCTCTGAGACCATGAACACCTGTGTCCACATAGGCATAGCTGAGGAGCCAATGGGTTCCACACATCTTCTAGAGATGGGCAATCCAGTCTGCACTGACTCTTTCTGAGGTAAATTCCTATTGGCTGATAGGAATCTGCATCTAGTCAGATGCTTTCCCTCTCTTATGGAGGATGGGCACTGCAGAGTGCCAAACATAGTCATTTTATACTCAATAAAGCTTAAACATCACCTCTGATCCTTTTCCCACAGAACTCTTTGATTTCACCTTCCTCACAGACAGACCTCTAAACTGCTTTTCAGACAGGTTTTTCTCCTTCTGGAGAGGGGCATCCACCTTTCAGAGACTGTAGAAGGCAGCCTCCACCATGATCAGGCACTTTTTCTCAATGTCAGGCTCTAGAGAGAAAAAAACAGTGTAGTGGGAGCTGGCACTTTGTACCAGTGGTACCTCGCTACCAACTCTGACTCAGTAGTTCCTGCCTTCAGCAGAGAACTCTGACTCCTTCCCTTTGGAATGCTAGGGCAAACCAGCAGACCCAGTACTCCAAGAGCAAGTAAACTGGCATTCACCCTAGAGGTCGACAGACACTCTTAAAGATATATTAACATAGCTCCTAAAGGGGAGGAGGCTACACCCACCCATCTTTCAGTGCTCAATGTCCTCAGCAAGCACCGAGAGTTTGAGATTCAACCTTCCACCCAGAGGCCCATCCGGCAAAGGGTTGACCACCCCTCCACCAGCTAGCTCCCAAACGGAATATGGTTGGTCACCACAGTGGTAGTGTAACAGACTAAAACAAAAAATAAAATGTGTGCTCCCTAAGCCTCGAGGTTTTTCTCACCTCCTCTGACAGTCCAACCCCCAAGTTCTCTGGTGTGCTGTGCCCAAGAGACCCACAGAGGCATATCAGGCCTACTGCCACATTGGCCAACACAACCAAAACTATACGACCCTCTGTGGGAAACTAACTCAACATTATGTCTGCAAAGATCTTGTACCCCACCAGATATGTGCATGTACCCCACCATAACATACAGTGACATTTTTCCTTCTTTTGAAAACATGCAGTATTCCAATGACAAATAATCATGCAGTGACAGTTAAAGATTCATGCAGTGAAATCTTGCACTAGTACTACTGTACTCTTACAGCTAGACTAATACATGCAGTGAATGCTACAACATTTCATGCAGTGTACATCCCATACTTTCCACGTAAATATACTCTGAACGTGCAGTACCTATACTTGACTCCAATGCTCTATTCTATACACAGTGGAGCAGCTGTATATTGAATCTAACACCATACCTATCTCCCCAAACTACAGACTGACACTAAGCATTCTGTAATACATCCTACATGCTAATATACTGTATCTATAAATGTTGTAGTAATAGTTTGTATTTGTAAAATCTATGAAAAGGATAGATGTTACAGTACTCCACTGAGCGAAGGCTCATTTCCAAGGAGGTCCTATATTAGCATTAATAGTTGTTACCTATACAATTATACAATACAAGGTCACTTAAAACAATACACAAAAGTAGTACAAAGTGCATCCCAATTATATAGTTACATATACACAGACATACATAACAATTTAGATAAATAATGTGCAAATTCAGATATATTCTGTGGAACTCTATGTTTATTACTCTTCGCAGCAATGCAGTGGTACCCTTGTTGTTTCATGAAACCATCTTTTAATCTGTGCCAGTTATATAATGCAGTTTGCATAACACAAATAGATAGGTATTGAGTTCCATAACAATGATCCCCTATACAAGACCAATGACTTACCTATGTTCAAATTGCATCTTGGGACAATATATTCTAGATCATGTGCTGACCTTAGGTTCCTTCTGATTCTCCTAGTTTGGAAATATTCCAGGGTATAATTTGGCACTTTTTCTCTCTTTACTTTAACCATAAATGTTAGGAGGTGCCAGTGTCTCCTATCTTTGAGCCTCATCTAATTTAAGGAATTGTACATTTCACAGTGGTGAGTCCTGCTGGGGGTATCAAGGATGAGGTGAGCCAATCTGTTATATATTATATCCTATTTGGCTAGCTCCACCCCAGAGGCCCCAGCATAGATCATATTTCCATAATCCATTACAGGGAACACCGTATACCTCATCTCAGGGGACATAAATTGTTTCAGTTTATACAACATGCTCAGCTTTTTACCTAAGTTTAGTAGTAAGGCCTCCAAATGAGGTACCCAGTTCAATTTTTCATCTACAAGAATTCCAAGACATCTATGCTTATTAACTTGCTGTATTTGAGCTCCTTCCAGAGACTGAATCTTTAACATATATGCTTTACTTCTACCTAACTATGCTAAGCTGTAACTATCACTAGTCATATGTTGCCTGCATACCTAAAATGGCATCTACCTGTCTAGTGGGTATCACTGGTATTACACATTCTCCACTTTCCCCTTTTTAACCGTTTACCTGTCGCTCCTCTTGGAGCATGGATCTGGTTACTGGAACCCGGTGGAAAAAAAAAAAAACATCCTACACATAAAATCAATTTACTGATTTTCTTTACTTAGGCCACCATACCCATATCAAAGCATTATACAAAATAGAGACTTGTCAATTTTCAAGTTTTCATACAAATGTCAAATTATCTATTTCCCAACATTTTTTTCACTTCAAAACCCTCACCCCCAAGAGTTGTGTCTCTAGTCCAACAGAGAGGTAGAGCCCCACTGGGCAAAAGTCAAGCAATTAGAGTTCCCTCAAAATGTCACTGGGTATTAAATCATACCCCACAAAGTAACTTGAAATGTGTCCCACATCATCCAAACCCTGTGTCCCAGCTGTATTATAAAGAAAAAATTGTACATCACCATTTCCATAGAGATGATACCTCAAACCTTCAATCCCCATTGGGATGCTGGGTGTCTTTGTTGCTGGGTGTCTTTGCCACTGGATGTTCTGGGTGGTGGGTCTGCTTCCCAGGGAGGCTTGATCTTACGGTGAGTCTTTGCAAAGTCTTCAGGGCCCAGAATCCCCTTGTCTTGTGAGGCTCAGATGCATAGAAACAGTTACAGCTTCAAACAGGAACAAATCAGCAACAGGCTAGATCACATTAATCCCTATTTTTTAAAGGAAACAATAAACCAAATTAAACTTCCACTATACATAATATTTAATAGATTACTTAAGGAAGGGGTGATACCCGATGACTGTCAAATGGCTGCAGTAATTCCAATATACAAAAAGGGAGTAAGAATGATACCGAAATTACAGACCATTAATCTCACTTCAATGGCCTGTAAAACCCCAGAAAAATACTTAAAACCAGGCCACAAAAAGAGCTTACTGAAAAAGGACTAAATGATTTAACCCAGCATGGATTTGTCACTGGAAGATCATGTACAAGCAATATTACCTGTTTCTACAAAAGTATTAGTACCAGTACTGATAAATGGATCCCAGTAGATATAATTTTCCTGGATTTTAGAAAGACTTTTGACCTAGTCGCTCACAGCATATTAACTGCTAAGATGTATAATATGTCACTGAACCCATACATAATTAAATGGGTGGCAGAATGGCTGTCAGCCCGCTCACAGGTAGTAAAAATAGGTGGAACATTATCAAAAGCGATGCCAGTGAAAAGTGGGGTCCCTCAGGGATCCGTCTTGGGTTCTTTGTTATTTGGTATTTACATCAGTGACCTCCATCAAAATGCTAAAAAACATCTAAATAAATATGTGGATGACAACAAGATCAGCTCCAAGGCTGATACCATTACTAAGATTAACCACCTAATCTCTGAGTTAAAACAAATTGAAGTATGGGCTTCAAATAATATGTATTTTATGTGGATAAATGCACGTAATCCACCTGGGACAAAGCAATATGAACTATACATACCATTTATATGGAAAACCTGTCAAAACTGTTTCAAATGAAAAAGATCTAGGAATAACCATAAATAATATACTATCATCTGGAGACCACTACAGGACAGTGGCACTAGCTACAAATAGACTTTTAAGAACCATTAAAAAGTAATTTACTACTAGAAAATGAAACCTGCATAGTGCCACTTTATCAGACCTTTATAAGACCACATCTAGATTATGCAGCATCCTTTTGGGCACCTTACTTAGTTAAGGATATAAAATTGCTGGATAGTGTACAAAGGAGGACAACTAAGATAACTCCAAGGGTCAAGAACATGGCTTACAAGGATAGGCTCAAGGAATTAAATCTGTATGACCTCCAGTTATGTAGAAATAGGGGAGACCTACTGTACTCATGCTTTTTCTTATATTACGGGATAGACAATTAACAAAAGATTATAATCTATCCTTTGCCCCAAAACCCAGTAACTTATGTTGTCATAGCAAACAACTATATATACCAAGATCAAAAACTGATAGAAGAAAGCACTATTTCACAGCGAGATCATGTAGACTGTGGAACTCCCTACCTCAACATCTTGTGGACATCAACAACGTTAAACAATTTAAAAGAGAACTAGATAGATTTCTACTGGATAAGCAGAATTAATCCACCCCACTGGTATGGGGAAGGCAGTCTCAATTTGCTGATAGTCTTTTTCTGCCTTAACAAAACCAAGCAAACCGAGTAAACATGATCGTGGGCACGTGTTCTTCACTCCTAATGGAAGGAATCCACCCCCACAAGACTGCACTTCATCCGAGGAGTTTTAGAAGTAAAGTCTGGGGTCAGGTTTAGTGCAGGGGGCATACTGGCAATCCACAGTTTCCACCTGATGCAGGTCTTAACCAAGCCATGAGTCTTGAAAAGGGTCAGTCCTAGATAGGCCCCATTGATTACAATCTCTGCCACATCATTAGATTCCCTGGCTGGCAACATTGCTAGAGTACATTATGCTATGCTTCTTCCAGTTTTTGTCCAGGAAGGCTTTTCTGACCCACTCCTTCCTATTTCTTTCAGTTTAGTCCCAGATGTCCTCAGAAACATAGGGATAGTTATATTCTGGATAGTCAGACTTCATTCTAGATCTAATGATCCTTTCTGCCTGGCTCCACTCAGACAAGGACCTTACACATGTATTTGGGGGAGGCTGTCCAGCGGGCAGCCAGATAGCATTCTAATATTTCCTAAAAGCCTAGGGCATAATGCTAGATGTATACTAAAAGTGGGTCCTTATTGACTTTGGCTGCTTCTGCTGGCTGGGTGGTCACACCACTAAGGACTGCCTGCCATTTGGCTGAAGTGAGCCCTCTTCCCCTTGCTGGGGATCTCTGGGGAGGCCTGTACACTGGAGGTGGCAGACAGTGACTCTACCAGGTTTCCTCTTCCCTACTGGCAGGTTTCTTTTAGGGAGGAGGAACTTTAGTCTGATCCCTCACTGAAGGCGCATGAGGGGATTTGCGGGGTTATGGCATTTTCCTCTTCCAAGGGGTGGCACTATCTGAGATGAGGTTGCTGGCCTGACTTGACTGAGGACTGTCAGTGCTGTCTGAGATGGTCCAAACCTCAACAGATTGCTTTAGCTCAACATCTCTAAGGAGGGACAATCTTTGGGTTCTCCTACTTCCTCGCTCCCTCTGGTGTACCTTTCCCAGGACTCACACAGGGACTCCTCTGATTCTTCCTCGTTCTCTGCCTTTAATGTCTGCACAGGCCACATGGCTCCTGGAATGGCAGATATGCTGTTATTTTTATTGAAGCCACCACACAGGGGTACGAATGCAACATCGTCCCCAGAAATTACATCTGAAGCATGCCAGCACTTTCTCCCCCCTGGCGTTCCACCACCAATGCCTTGTGGCTTAAAAAGTCCACCAGGGATCTGGAGATTGTCACCTCCGACTCTGTGTTGTTTCCTCCCCAGCCATTCTTGTCTACTAAGTACTGTTCACACTGAGTTTGGTCACCAATCCCCTCTCCTATAAAACAAAGGTATACACCATCAGTTCATAGTCTCAGTATCTGCAAATAAAAGTCCCTTGGTGTGAGTCTTATCTGTTTTTTTTTTCCTCTTTCCCTCTTTCCTGATACTGCCCACTTTCAAACGAGCACCCTTCTGACTCTGTTTTCTTTTCTTTTTCCATAACCACACACCACCTGTAATTCACCACACCCTTCCTAAGTTCCACTTATTTATATAGTTTTCTTAGTCTCATTTGTCCACAGACTTTCATACATTCAGTCCCTTTTTGCAACATTTTATTAAGACTTTGAGGTATTTACAGTGATGCAGAATGCCTCTCCTGTCTCCTACAACTCTTGTTTGGGGAAAACACATAGCCCCACTAAGATGTTGCTTTCCACCAAGAGACGTTGTGAAAAAGTGGGGTATTTGCTAAACCAAGAAGTTTTAAACCTCTTTTTTCTTTTGCTAGCCCACTGGCACAGCTGTAGGGCTTCTTCTTGAGACACCAATGTCCCGGGATCAGAAACAGACGCGGGACTTGGAGGGCCACCCAGGGTGGCAAAGGATTGAGCATCCGGGTGGCAGTTCTCCTTCTCCAGAGGGAGAGAGGGTTGAGCATCCACTGCAGTGTTCCTCACCCTGCAGCTTGGGTGGGAACCTTAAGGGCTCCTAGCCTATTTACATTTTTACTGGCTATGTGGATATTCAGTTTCACTGGCTGGCTCAGAACTGGCCCCAACTTTATCCTGTAACACAATTCAGGAATTCACTCTGTCCTCCCACAGAGCATATCCTTTTTCCACATTTCACACTCTTTGTCTCTGAGACCACAAACACCTGTGCCCACCTGGGCATAGCTAAGGTGCCAAGAAGCTCCACACATCTTCTAGATATGGGCAACCCAGCCCACACTGATTCTTTCTGAGGTAAATTCCTGCTGGCTGACAAGAATCTGCATCATGTCAGATGCTATCCCTCTTTTGTGGAGGACAGACAATACAGAGTACCAAACAATCACTTTACACTCAATAAAGCATAACATCTCCTCTGATCCTTTGCCCACAGAACTCTCTGGCTTCGTCTTCCTCACAGACAGACCTCTAAACTTCTTTTCAGAGAGGATTTTCTCCTTCTGGAGAGGGGTACCCCCCTTTCAGAGGCTGTAGAAGCTGGCCACCGCCACAATCAGGCACTTTTTCTTGATGCCAAGCTCTATAGAGAAACTAACAGTGTAGTGGGAGCTGGTACTGTGTGCCAGTGGTACCTCCCTACCAATTCTGACTGAATAGTTACTGACCTTCAGTACAGAACACTGACTTCTCCCCTTTGGAATGCCAGGGCAGACCAGCTGACCTAGTCCTCCAAGGACATGGAAACTGGCATCACCTTAGGGGTCAACAGACACTCTTAAAGGGATATTAATGTAGCTCCCGGTGGGGCAACAAGGGATGTACAATTTTGGTTAATGTGTGCCATGTGCAAAATACAGCTTGAACAAAAATAAACAATTCTACAGTGCACAGGAGATTGATATCAAATTGGCTCATGGTTAAGGAGCAGAGATTGCTTTTGGATGGTCACCATTCAGAGTGGAGTGGTGTACAGAGTGAAGTACCATAGGGATCGGTTGCAGGATCTGCTACTTTTTTATATATTTATCAATGACCTAGAGGAGGAAGTCTGCAACAAGCTGCTATACTGCAGTCTACTAATACTTAACTGGCCTAAACAGTGGACACAACAGAAGACATTAGTGTTCTGCTGGGGGTCCTGTACACATGGGGTAGATGGAGGACTGAAAAAATGGGGTTTAAAGTGGGGTAGAGCATGCTACTTCACCCAGTGACCAAGAATCTGGGTAGTACATACACCCCACATTGTGCAACAGGAACCAGCACAACTGAGGAAACCATTTTGGGGTACATTCCGACAGAAAACTGAAGTCAGGTAGGCAATATGCTGTCACCGTCAAGTAATCCTGTGCAAGACTGGGATGGATTTGGGGAGGGGTGAGGTGCGCTCCTCCCCCTGTATAAAGGCTTAATTAAACCACACCTTGAGTACTGTGACTTTTTCTGGTCATAACAGTACATAACTTTTATTGAAGAGGTTGAGATGAGAGTCCAGCACAGGGTTTCCAAGATAATAAGTGGCTTAGGGGGCAAGAGCTATGAGAAAAGATTGGATGCACTTCACTTTATTAATCCCAGAGAAGAAAAGGGTAAAGAGTAATGTAGTCCAGATACTAAAAGGGATATACAGGGTGGAGCATACAGTACACAGATGTTTGACATGCCGAGTGCAAGCAGAATTGGACGGCATGCATGTTGATTTTGAAGGCAGGATAAGGGGATCCTTCAGAAAGCATTACCTAACCCACATAATATTCAGTATATGGATTAGCTAACAAGTGAGGAAGTGGGATCCATTACCATGCAAGCTTTCAAAGCAGGACTAGACAGATTCCTGAGAGAGGATATCACTGAGGTTACACAGTATGAGTTTACAGAGACCCAGGAACATGGAGCTGCAGCTGGACTGGTCTTTACACCTTTAAGCCCACCTGTGCTCCAATGACACTGATTCTTCCTGGAGCTCCAGTCAAGTCTTGGTGGTCACGCCACCTGCCACCCACAGTGGTGCCCCACATATCTCCCTGTGACCCAGTGGATCCCCTCTCCCTAGCCCTTTCCTTCAGTGAAGCTGATTGGTGACACCGTGCTCTGCTTGAGCACTTTCAGTTCGCAAGCCTGTGCCCAGCATAGGACTGCTTATAACAATTTTACAGGACAGGGTGGCACACTGGCTTATGGCCATGCATGCATGGGCAGGCAAATTACTAAGCATGGCTCAGGGGCTCATTATGATGCTAGCTCCCACGATTCTATGGCAGGCCTCACTTATTTCCAAATACAAGCTGTAACTTGCTCAGCCCTGGTTAGTTAAATCAGTTCAGTTAATTTACAGGGTGCTCCTGGTGAATGACTGATAAGAACCAAAAAGTTCAGTGTGCCTCCCAACACTGATACTGCACCCACAGGCCTGTATCTGAGGGCTTTTATATTTCTCTAACATAATACATTTCTTTATCATACATTCAACAAGGGATGTTAGTTAAGAAATATCATCTGGGATTTGCAAAAGCCTGACCACCCCCTCATATCAACCCAGTTCTGACAAGTCCTACACTATTCTATGTTCATTTCTAGTTACCTGGCTGATAGGAGCTGATGTCCTGTGGTTTTATTCTCTTCTTATGTTCAAACCATACTCCAATGTCTTTGTCTCATGTATGTAAAGTGCAGTCTGAACTGATATTTCTCAGTGGTGGCTGGGTGTAGGTCAAAAGGAGTGATCACATCTCCCTCCAATCATTTACAAATACAGGATGGTACCTGCTCAGCCCTGGCTAGTTAAATCAGTTTAGTCATATTTTAGTTTGTTCCTGGTATGTGGCTGATCAGATCATTTTTATGTTTGCTTGAGCACATGCCCAAGAAACATTATGCAACAGCTTAGGAGAGAAGCGGGTTATGGAGGTGTGACACTGTAGCAGCCAACGGCGGCACTGCATTTGGGGGCTTGGCACTGGTAGACCAATGCAGGCACACTGTGCTGATGACATTGGTTTCCAAAAGTGCCACCAAGCTGAAACGATTTCACCACTACAATGAGGGGCCACCTCATCATTGCAGCATCAGCCATTCTGCTTCAATGAGGGAGTGACCCGTCATCGCAGGGCAGTACCTTGCCTAGTGTAACATTTTTTGTAAACATGGCGGTGACTTGCCATGGCCTCACAGCCCCAAGAAAGCCGACGGGGGTGGCCAGTCCCACTTTCGGCATGCCCCTGACCCAGTTAATTTGCAGACAGGGGGGGCCCACTCCCCATCTGCATAATGCAACCCCTTCCACATTTATTGTGTGCTGAGGGGGTGCCCACTCCCCCTCGGCATCATGCCCCCAAACAGTCATTCCTTACCGAAGGGGGCCCAATCCCCATCGGCTTAAGTCCCCCCACCCCACTGTACTGAAAGCAAGCCTGAAAAAAAAAGAAAAAAACTTCCCTGAAAGAAAGGAAACGGTCCCACATCCTGACCGAAATAAGTTTCAGACTTCCAGCACAGAATAGCACAGTCGCTAGAAGTCAGTGTTCAGGGTAGATTTAAAAAAATCACAGTGACACTGTTCATGAGCAGATGTGCTAAAATGCCTGCGTTGAAACTTTAGTAACAAAAGTCCATGAAATGACTGTGTTGCGAGCATACATTGTGCAGATTCCACGCATTCTCATAATTTCACGCATTTGTAATATTTTCACTCCAGATTTCCAACACTGGCATTTTTAAACACCTCCTTATGAACAGTACAGCTGTCATTTTTCATATTCTGCCCAAAATATACATTTACACATCAGGGGTAGAATAGCGCAGTCGCTGTGGGAAATCAATGTTTGGGACAGATTAGGAAAATCATAGTGACACTGTTCATGACAAGAGGTCACAAAATGCCTATGTTGAAAATTTGTTGAAAAAATTCCACTAAATGACTGTGTTATGCACATGCATTGCGTAGTTTCCACGTAAACCCAGACGTTCGAGGATTTTTAATATTTTCACTACAGATTTTCAACACTGCCATCTCTTCACATCTCCCTATGAATGGCATAGCTGTCATTGTTCACATCCTGCCCAATCTGTGTTTTCGTACATCTGGCACAGAATGGCACGGTCACTGTGGGAACTCAAAGTTTGGGACACATTAACAAAATCACAGTGCCACTGTTCATGAGAAGAGGTCCCAAATGCTTTCATGAGGTGGGGGGGGGTCACAAAAGGGCCATGTTGAAAATTTGTAGTGCAAGTACCAACAAATGCCTGGGGTGTTATGGTTTCTAACCATAATGTCCCACCCTGTACAGACTGACAGACATCAGAGGTGTGTCTCTGGATTGCCAACTGTAATGCTCATGCCATTCCACTCCCACGCCACCACCGTGCAGCCAGTGACAGGCATCGAGGTGTGTCTTGGAGTCTTCGGCCCCAGAGTTCACCCCATTCTCCTATACTGCACCCATTTCAGTGTATGTCCTCATGGAATGGGCTGACTGTAAAGTTGAACATCCCAAGGTACACCGCAACACGTGTTGGTGTCTGCAGGATAGGGTGAAGTGAAATGGCATGAACATTATGGTCAACAACCCAAATGCATACCCCAATGCCTGTCCGTCTCTGCAGGGTGGAGGTGGGGTTGGCGTGAAGTTCAATACTTCACTGCCATTCCTATTCTGTATCTCTCTAACTCCTACATTTCCAGTGCTAATACCAGCAAGAAAACATTAGGCATTGACAAATGCCTGTTAAATATAATCTTAGATTTGGGTGCATGTGAAGTCTAATACCCCCAGTATATTGTTTTAAATGTTTGTTTTAAAATAATCAGTATTTCTATTTATGCTCCTTTGCTAAATCAGTCCTTTCTCAGACCAATATTCATTTTTTAATTAATTAGCAGTCCCAGCACCCAGTAACATTAGTGGAACAGAGGCTCTCCATTGGATGCTTTACTGGAAGCTTCAGCCCAACTGATGTCACAGTGTTTTGTATTTATAAAATTAATATTGGGAAGGAAAAATGGCAGCATTATCAATTAACCCACAACAAGGAAAAATGGAACTGTTTCAAAGCAAACACAGGAAACAGTACACTGGTGTTAATGAACAGCATTCACAGCTACTCAAACTTACAACTACATTGAAAATGTCAGGCTTTTTATTCCCTTTAACAGTTACATTAGAACAGAAATATAATGAGAAGATGCATCTTTAAAGATTACAAAATTGTTATGCATTACTTGATATAGCCTGTACAAGCAAAGCAGAGGATTAGTTTATCTAGCCAGCCAAGGAAAATATTATCAAAATATTATCTGATCTTTATATTTTCTGTATGTGGATATTGTGAATAAAACTCCTTGAGGCTTTACACTCAAAAATTGTGCCAAAATCACGGAGACACTGGACTGATTCTCAAAGGCCATAGACGGACACAAGGTGCCTGTGTCAAAGTTTTCTGACAAAGTGGCAACTTGCATCAAACGATGCAGCCAGAACTATTCTAGGAAGCAGCCTGCATCAAACGGAGGCTGCATGTGCCAAAGGGGGCTTGCACCAGCCTTGCATCAAAAGGACTCAACATGACACTAGGAAGCATGTGGCAGATGCAAGCCACATCCCCAAATCACTATTCTAAAACTCTCCCAGAGGACAACTGTCCAAGTACCATTAGACCTGACAGGGGCTGGTCTAGATACTATGAAAAATAGGCTGAACTGTAGAAGCTCTTTGATTGGCTGACAGCCAGCAGCAGGGGTACATTAAGTTTCAGTAGACACCGCTCCAAAACAAGACCAATTCAGGGTGCCCTATTACTTGTGTTAACCTTGGGCACCCTGAATTTCAACACGCCATTTTTCTCCTTGCTTAGCGGACCAGTTGAAAGCTTAGCAGTTCCTCCATACAGCACATCCTCCATCCGCCCCACCATTGCAGAAAGTTAATTTTTATGCTCTTAAGAAAAACAAGCTGCATACAGTTCAAAACCATAAAATTACTTAATCCCTTATTTTCTTTCCATTTCTTTCACCCTGTGCCATGACTCCACTACCATGGCTCACATCCCTGATCCCGATTGACCTCCGATCCAAAAACAGAAGGCTTCTCTATGGTCCTCGTTAAAAAAAAAAAAATCACTGATAAAAAAAGAAACAAACAAATCATACAACACTGTCGCGTCTAATCAGACCTCACATTTTCATTTCCTGCTTTCAATTAGCAGGGTCACGCAAGCTCGTGCATGTAACTAGCACATTCTCTGACCAAAACAAAAATAAATAAACAAAACGCTTGTGGAAACTGCACTGAACATGTCCTCAACTATAAACATGATGGCAATATAGTTCTGAAGTAAAATTTAATATCAATGGTATGTCTTCCTCTGCACCACTGGGGAGGGGGAGAACAGAATGGCTCTTGAAGGGTGGCAGACTATAAATGGAACAGCACTGTAACAGAGGGACTACTTTGCCACATGTTTTTTTTCCTATTTCTGTTCATTTTAAATACCAGCTCTCTATTATTTTGACTATTTAACTAAAATTTACATACATGCCCATTTTCTATGCAATAATACCCTTCAGGGTATCATGTATGGGCAATACCACCCACCCTGTTGGGTATTATTGCTTGCTTAGATGTCCTCTGGGGGTTGCACTTATGTGCCAAGGTCCCCGAGTAAATGCCCCCCTTCCACAATCCCCGATTATGGTTCAAATGTTTCCCACAGTAGTCTAGTTCCCTCCAAGCCTGATCTCTGTTAATATGAGGTAAAACACCCGGGTAGTCACCTGATAATCCCTCATAATTAATAAACATGCCTTGTTGGTCTAGTGCTCCCCCCCAACAAGACCCGATCTCCCCTAATAATAAACAGAATTACCCTGATGGTCTAGTGGACCGCTGTAGCCCGATTCCCTGTTATATCACTTTTTAATACCCCTGGCAGTCTGGTGAACCCCCCATCCTGCAGTTCCCTACCACCCCACTCCACCAAATCCACAACTGAGCCAGCAACTGGAACAGCCCACCACTCACCATGGGAGATCAGAGCTCGTTTGAGTGAGACCTAGTCTACCAGGGAGTATTAAATAGTGACATAATGGAGGGATCAGGGCTCTGACAGTCCATTAGACCACCAGGGTTATTCTATTTATTATTATTATTCGGGACATCAGGGTCTTGTTGGGGACACTAGACTACTAGGCATGTTTATTAATTATAAGGGATCATTGGGCGATTACCGGAGTGTTTTACCTCATACTACCAGAGATCAAGACTGGGGGCGGGGGGCTAGGGTCTGCTTATGCATACTGCTGCAAGCTTGTGGCAACCTGCCCAGGTGTGCCCTTTGATTTGCAGTTGCTGCAAGCTGTGGGACTCTGCTATGAGACCTTGCCCGATAGAGAATCGGGTGCATGGTCCATGGCACACGGACGATTGGCACAAGTCACCTTTGGAGTGGTTTGTGCCAATGTTTTGAGAATCAGGCCCTCTGTCTCAATTTCAGTACTGAAGAGTTAGCACAAATTAGCAATGTATGTACAGTAGTCTTAAAGAACAGCAGTTGTGCTCATCATAAAAAATTTCCTCAAGTCTCTCCATGGGTGCCTTACCTCAATTCTACTTAAACAGCTCATATTTAGCATTTTTTCAGATTGCTGCTTTTGAAGGAGAAGGGATCATAATTTCTGGCTCAAGGAGCCAACTGCCAGATCCCTTCCCCTTCCTTGTTCCAATTTTCTGAAGCCCTGCCCCTGCACGCTGATGTTTTGTGACATAGTTGTTTGTAGTGTGTGGGGGTGCACTCCATTAATTCATCATGTTAATTTTCTAAGGGAGTACACTTTTAAGATTTTCTTTTTGTATAACATAAACAGATTTCTATTTGGAACAGTTATTTCCTAGCAGAAGAACACCAGCCATTTCTAAATAACCTCCTTAGCCTGGACAGCATGCTTTGAATTACTCACATTGTCTTTCTTATGTCTATTCATGCACTGTAAATAAACTACCTTGTAACCCACTATTTGTAAATGTTGTTGGTTTGGGGACATATGTAATGCTTTTCACAGCTAAGGGAGGGTTATAAAATATTATCATTTAAACTTCTGTTTTATGTATTTTAATGAAAATAGCAGATGCAAAGACTTGTATGAGACACTTAGTCCTTTACTATTATGAAAACCTGCCTGGCAGGATAAGCACTTTTTTAATTATCTTTGCTAACACACCTAACATTAAAAGCAATGGGTGCACTACCACCTTTTTGCCTATCTTTGCTAACACTAACACACCTAATGTTAAAACAGTGGGTGCACAACCACCTTTTCACCACTATAGCATATGTAAGCAGTACGTCCTGACAATGTGGATTGCCTAGACTGAGTTAAGGGCCCAAATCAAAACCATGGTATATTAATGGCCCTAGGTGGGGTTGTAGATTGCCAGGGCCCTCCCTGGAATTTCTGTCAGTAGAGAATTTGAAAACTACATTTAAAAGGGATAATTTTATGTCAGTGTTCCCTGATTTTAACAATTTAGAATTGTGATAGAAGAAGGTTCACTGAGTTCTGTGTCTTGTATTTCAAAACTCCTCAGTCAATCCAAATGCAGAATTGGCTACTACTGTCCTTTTATAGTATAGTGTAACATAGTAATTGTGATGAGTCAGGAACTGCTGATATTTGACCCTGCTTCAAGGCAATCAGCTTGAGTCAACTTTATCAACTGTTTCATAATGTTTAATATGTACTATCTGTAAAGCTGGAATTTTCTCCATGCAGTATGTCACATTATCAACCACAGAATCAACGTAGATTAAAGTCACAGAACACCACATCAGTCTGAACCAGTTAAATGTGGCTAATGTTTGACAGTTCAGCCCACTGCTTAGTATAATATGCCTCACTCAATGAAATAATGCTTCATTGAAAGTCAGTGAAGACCTATAATACATATACAAAAGCATTTATTCACTAAGACAGCTGATGAAACTTGTCATTATTAATCACCTGTTTAATCCAAAGGAGGATAAATGAGTTTAAAAATATTAACAATGGACAACACTTGAAATGGTTGATCAGAGCTTCCGGGTTGTAATGCAATTTGTTGCCCTATACAGCCTGCTGATGCTCTGCTCTGATTGACGGCAGCCTATTCCAAGATTCTGAATTAGCTTTTCAATAAAATCATTGTGCCTACCTTTAAACATGACAGTACTAAATGTGCACAGGAGCTATCCTTGAACCTTCCCAAAGTGACAGAACAAAAATTGTATAATATAGTTGAGGTTGCAGACTGAATGTAGCTCCTATGAAATAATAATATACTGTACATATTGGTGATTGACATAGTTTTAGAGGTTCTGTATGTTATAGTAGAAATACATTTGAAAATCTAATCTGTACTATTGTTTGACCCCATGGTGCTTTTATATTTTAAAACATGTAAAGTAATGTGGATGCATGATAAAGGCATGTTTAAAAGACTCACAGTTTTCATTTGTCTTGGGTGTTTGCATGAACCAGGGATGTGCAGAGATCCAGGGGCTTGAATTATGCATCAGCCTTCTAAAATCAGTAAGATGACATACTGTGTAAACCAACAGGTGCCAAATGCATGGATGATGCTGTTAATGTGAAAAGATATTAGCACTGTAAGAGGATGCATTGAGAGAGCTGTAAATTTGTTTTAAAAGATTTCTAAAAAAATGGATGCTAGCAGAAAACATCCATAATTTACAAACAAATAAGAACAAATACAGCATCCAAGCAGGTAAAGGTAATAATAGGACTAATCTCAAGATAATAAAAGTTTTCTGCCCTCAACAGGCAGTTAACACTATTCAACTATTGCATATGACATGACACAGTATGCTTCATGGTTAGTGAGAACCCCAAATGTTAAACAAGTTGACTCACATGCAGTATATAGAATGAGTGATAATTATTTTCTAGATTTAGTATTAGCTGTATTGGTCCTTGCAAGAACAGATCCAGAAGCAAATGATTTGATACCTTTAATGGACCAACATAGATGTAACAACCAGAACAAAGTGTTCTACCTTCGGACCAACCAGTCCTTCTTCAGAAGCCTAATGACAGTTATTTAGAAAAAATAATACTTTTAACAGATAGATCATGCAGAAGAAACAGAAAAAATCCCCATTGGTTTAAATACTCATTTAAAAAATACAGATGATGTTGTCAGAGAAATTTAACAGTACCATGTTATCTTCAGCTGGGAGGGTCTCAAGGGTCAAAGGTGCTTTGTGTAAAACACATACAAAGAATCCTACTGCATATAAATTAAATTGACATAGGATTACACTGCTGGAGCAGATGACTCTTAAATCAAGCTATGAGTGTCACAGTGTGTATAAGAATGTGATTACTGAAAAACAACCCCCACCCAGATTAAAGACATACTAAGACTGTCTAAGACTTCAAGAAGTTTCAATGTATGCATTATAGACAAGAAGTTATCAGTAAAGCTGTCTTAAAACCATCAGTGCACACTGTATGATGTGTAAAACTTAGCTGGACCATCACCCAGCTATACTCTCCACCAGATATCATGCCCTCATAAACTTCAAAACCTCCAGTGTATTGACAAGACTTTATAAATGATAACTAAATATAAATTGACAGTGTTAGTGTCAAACAAAAAACACATGTCAAGTACCACCAAGGAATTAAGACCATGTAGACTGATATGTACTGATGTCAATAAATCAATAAATTCTCGGTGTATAAGAACTTGATGTACTACAAGTGTCTAAGGAATCTGAAAAAGAGATAAAAATGTAATTTCTCTCCTCCTCATCACACAAACAGTACACCCTACCCCGCCCCACATCCCCATTATGCGGGGGGGGGGAGAGAATAACTAGCTTTAAGGAGATACACACACACACACACACACACACACACACACACACACACTCCTAATGAACCTTCATTCACATCAATCCCTACAACAGTTCCCCAAAGGAATTCAACTTGTCATGAAATCTCAAGTAAAAGGGATCATGTGTCCTAATACCTACAAAGCAAAAATGGGACACTATTTAACCTTAATCCTATCTGTAGTAATATTTCCAAGGATTCTGGATAGAACCACAATGTGACACTATTTAACCTTAATCATATCTGTTTAGTAACATTTCCAAGGATTCTGGATAGAACCACAATGAAATACAACTGCCGCCTCCCAGGGTAAGGTAACTAGAAGTAAATATTAAGTATGTGTGTAAGACTAGAGGTCTAACATACCTACATTTCCACAAATCACTACAATATTAGCCTAATGTAAAAGATCTGCCCAGAACCCCTATGCAAATGAGATCTCGCACTCCAATATGTTCAGATTTAAAAAATTGTGACAGTCAATGATAATACCTGTATGTACAGTAACATGCTAGGTAATCTGAATATGGCAATGGAATAAATCCCATTCCTGGGTGAAGGTAACAAGTGAGGAGGAATTAATATTCCTTATGTGTGTGAAGTAAGAGTAGTAGCACACTGTAACTCCATGTATCTAAATAAAAGCGTACCTCAATGTGACAGCAAGCCCCACACCTGCTATATTCACATGCCTCACAACACATACACACACCCACACCCCACACATGTTGAAGTCCTATAATATGCCAGTCTGAAGAAGAAGAGATTCATGGATGTCAATTTCTGTAATGTCCATGAAACCCAGATCAATGTTCATTCCATCTGCTACTATATTGAGATAGAAATTTGAGATTAAGCTTATTTTACATTTAATTTATCTTTAATTTTTATTTGTATTTATATTTAATGCATATTTAATTTATATTTAATTTAATTATCATTATATTTATATTTAATTATTATTTATAAAGTCTTGTCAATACACTAGAGGTTTTTGAAGTTTATGGGGCAGATATCTAGGTGGAGAGTATAGCTGGGTGATAGGTCCAGCTAAGTTTACACATCATACAGTGTGCACTGATGGTTTTAAGACAGCTTTACTGATAACTTTTGTCTATAATGCATACATTGAAACTTCTTGAAGTCTTAGACAATCTTAGTATGTCTTTAATCTGGGGGTTGCTTTTCAGTAATCACATTCTTATACACACTGTGACACTCATAGCTTGATTTAAGAGTCATCTGCTCCAGCAGTGATATTCTTTGTCAATTTAATTTATATGCAGTAGAATTCTTTGTATGTGTTTTGCACAAAGCACCTTTGACCCCTGGGACCCTGCCAGCTGAAGGTAATATGGTACTGTTAAACTTCTCTGACATCATCATCTGTATTTTTTTAAATAAGTATTTAAACCAATGGGGATTTTTCTTTTTTTTTTCTGCATGATCTAGCTGTTAAAAGTATTGTTTGTTCTAAATAACTGCCCTTAGGCTTCTGAAGAAGGACTGGTTGATCTGAAAGCTAAAGCACTTTGTTCTGGTTGTTACATCTATGGTCCATTAAAAGGTATCAAATTATTTGCTTCTGGATCTGATAATTATTTTGTGTCCCAGTGTTACAGCTGAAATGCAGCTTTAAATTTTGTCTGTACAATCTTTAAGAGCAGTACAGTTGTTATTTAGCCTTTACTAAATACGGTAGCTATATAGTGTATAGTGGAGTGTTGTTCTGTATAGAATGCCATCCCTTTCAAAATGCTGTTGTACCACAGTTCAAAGGTCATGGAATGTGATTCTACCCTGCTGTGGTAGAACAACATTCTAGAACCGCTAGAGACTGCATGAGAGCTTCATTTTGAAAGCAAAAGAACTCACAAACACATATTTCACACAGTACTATACACTATAAAAATACAGGATTAGCAACTCTATGCACAACCAGTGTGTTTTGCCACCTCGGGTTTCTGATTCCCATGGACCTCTCGAGAGGGAATCAGAACCCCTCTGAGACCGAACACATTGGTTCTGCATAGTCCCCCATCCTGTATTCTTTATGCTTTACCCTCATCATTAGGTAATACTTTAGCCTTTACTAAATAGCTATGTTTGTGGGATATACTGGGTGCTGATTTGAGATTTGTTTTAATGCAAAAGTGTTACCAATGATGAGGGTAACAGTTGCTCTCACAAACAGAACAAAAATGCCTTATGATCCAAAAAGTGATGGAATGGTCCCTACTTAGAATGACTTTGACTTTTTAGCCCAGAGGCAGCTCTTTTTATAGTGCCTAGACAAACGGTGCAGAACAGTTCATCAGAAGAAATGAAGTTTCAACTTAGGCTATCTGTTCAGGGATCACTGAAAATTATAACCACAGAGCTGTTATTTACTATGGGCTGGAGCATCAAAAGCTTAATGTATTCCTGGAAATTTTAATAGATTCCAATTTAGGCTTTATTTCAAGCCTTTATTATTTATATCTTTCACAGAATTTATACAAAAACTAAGAATTAATTTCCTGTTTGGTTACAAGCATGATCGGCAGCAGGGTGGAAGAGCTCCTCATCTCACCTATGAGCCTCGTGGGGACTCTACATAACCCAATGGAAATCCCACCACCACCACTTACTCATGGTGTGACCTTCAGCAAGTCACTTAAGCTCCCCTTGTCATTTCTCCTGGCCCTCTGTGCACTGTATTAACTTTGCTGTGCATCTCTTAACCTCCTTGATGTCATGTAACCTCCACATATTATTTCTTTTAGCCCACTGTCTTCCTTATTAACCTTCACAAGCATCTTTTAACCTACTTCATGTCACTTCACCACCTTATGATTGCTTTAAGTGAGTTTGTTACTTATGAGCAAACTTTAAAAACAGTATTTGTACAAAATCCAGCTTACGTTTCAAATTGTCTTCATTTCTCTTCCCTTTGTTCTTCATTACTAGGTTAGTTTGCTTAGAAAACAAACTCTATTCCCTAAAGATCAGATGTTTCTGCTACAGTACATTATCCTTTGTTGAAGTCATACTGTAACATTACAGATTGTTTCTGTAGAAAGCATTATGATGTCAGAAAGAGAACTGTCACTTCAGCAAAGGATTAAACAGCAGACGAGACTTAATGTAGCAGACAAAGATCATGTTTCCATGTAAATCAGCCAAGAAATGAAGAATAAAAGAAATACAGAAAGTCTATAAATTATAAGCTGAATGCCATCTAAATTGAGCCACTGTTCACTGCATTTGTCAGATATAAACAGGGCATACTAAACATCAATTTGCATTGAACAAAGAACGAGGTTTATTTACAAATCTGTGCAGAGGCCTCAGATGTAATACTCATTAGATGCTAAAGTGTCATTTTATACCTGTTATTTAACAAAGAACAAGGTTTATTTATAAATCCATGCACGAGCCTCAGATGTAATACTCATCAGATGCTAAACAATCGTTTTATACCTGGTATGGAACACAGAACAATGTTTATTTACAAATCGGTGCACAGCCCTCAGATGTAATAGTCATCAGATGCTAAACAGTTATTTCATGCCTGGTATGGAACAAAGAACAAGGTTTATCTACCAGTCAGTGCACAGGCCTCAGATATAATACTCATCGGATGCTACACAGTCATTTTACACCTGTTATTGAACAAAGAACAAGGTTTATTTACAAAGCATTGCACAGGCCTCAGATGCAGGACTCATCAGATGTTAAACAGTCACTTTAAACCTGGTACAGAACGAAGAACAAGGTTTATTTACAAATCAGTACACAGTCCTCAGATGTAATACTCATCAAATGCTAAACAGTCAATTTATACCTAGTATGGAATGAGGAACAAGGTTTATTTACAAATCAGTGCACAGATCGCAGATGTAATACTCATCACATGCTAAACCATCATTTTATACTTGGTACAGAAGAAAGAACAAGGTTTATTTATTAACTCAATGCACATGTCTCAAATGTAATACTCATCAGATGCTAAATAGTCATTTTGCATTTGGTATTCAGAGTACTCTCTCTGATTTTATGGAGCAAATAATGAATGTTGAACTTTGGGAATCATAAACACCTGTTTTGGGCTACAATTCAAACCATCAAAGACTCAGGGAAACAATTATTGAGCATCTCACTACTTCAAATCTCAAATGTAAGGCACTGTAGTAACAGTTCTTCTCCAAATAGAATCATAAGAAAATAGTTATAGTGTGTCTTTGCTTTGAAATCAGGGCAGCTTTAATACCATGTCTGGCACTGTACTTACACACCTACATACACGTATATACCCAACCGTCAGGTGTTCATGTGAACTCTTCTTTCTCAGAGTACCACTACATGGTACTAATACATAGTATCTCCTTGCTTGCCAAGTTGACACTCCCTCTGTCTTGTTTTGGACACTTAACTCCTTAATTATGGTTTCACCTCAGGCAGCATCAGGCAGACAATTGTAGCAGGCATTATAGGGCTGCAGTGGAATTTACTTCAGAGTCCCAGCAATAATCTTGACATGCTCATTCACACCCAGAATCTAGACTCCTTTCCTAGGCAAGAGCATATCAGACAAAATGACTGAAGCCTTTGACTATTAATATCATACCATCAGGATCGAAGTGACAGTGTAGCCATCTGGACAAACCCCTTGAGGGGCACTTCCACACAGGCCCCTTCCTGTACCTTAGGCATTGCTTCTCCTTCTAGTGTAAGTGTAGGATATTCCAGAGACTGTATCGCAAAGGAGACCTGTGCCACATCCCAGTCTCAGGATCCATCATGTCACCTCCTGAGTCTGGCAAGTCCTCCTTAGTTGTCAGTCACAACAGATGCCATGGATGGACTAGAATCCTTTGAGGCTCTAATCACCGCAGCAAAAGACCCAACTCTCTAACTTCCCCAGTTGTACAATTCCCACCAAAGGTCTTTATACCCTTTGAACACACCATTTCAGGGCTAGACCCACTCGCACACAGAAGAATGCGGATGCTACTAATAGTCCCACATTTCAGAGGAGGGTGATGTTACATCACATCATGGCACAGACACAACCACATTTTGGTGAAGTCATATCTACATGAGAATATGGTCAGGCAGCTGTTATCCTGACTGTGCTACTGTCAGTACCTAGGAGTCAGACGATCTGTATTATCACACAGACAGTCTGTTCTCTAGATTTTATGAATGCTCACTAGTTCCCTGTGACATAAAAAATGTGTGAAAAATAGCTCATTTGAAGTTTACCCATGTTTCAGCTGGTGTAGTTCCTTCTGTGACTCCCAGGAAATCCTGTCCTAAAAAAGGACAAAATGGAGTATGGTGTGGGGCTGATTCTGAGGCAAAACATGTTACCATATGCTATATGGGAATCAGTCCTGGAGCCAATCCTCTTCAATATCTTCATTAGTGACATTGCAGATGGACTAGAGGGTAAGGTTTGTCTGTTTGCAGATGACACCAAGATCTGCAACAGAGTAGATGATCCAGATGAGATGGGCAGAATGAGAAGAGATCTGGATAAACTAGCAAAATGGTCAGAAGAGTGGCAACTGGGATTTAATGCAAAGAAGTGCAAGATCATGCACATAGGAAGAGAAACCTGAAGCCACCTATAGGCTGGGAGGAGTTGCTGGCAGTCACAAAGGACATAAAGAAGACATGGGCATCATCATCACCGATGACCTAAAATCATCCAAGCAGACCTCTAAAGCAGTGGGTAAGGCTAGGGGGTGTTAGGGATGCATTAGTAGAGGTATCACAAGTCATAAGAGAGAGGTAATAATCCCTCTTTAAAAGACAGTGGTTAGGCCCCATCAGGAGTACTGCATGCAGTACTGGAGGCCACACCTTCACAAGGACATTAACCAAATTGAGGCAGTCCAGAGGAGGGCAACCAAAATGGTGCAGGGACTGCATCAGAAGACATATGAGGACAGATTAACAGAGCTCAATATGTATACCCTTGAGCAAAGGAGGGAGAGAGGTGATATGATCGAAACATTCAAACACCTTAAGGGCATTAACAAGGTGAAAGAGTCTAACATGTTTAAATATAAGAAAAATAGCAGGACAAGAGGACACAGCATGAGATTAGAGGGAGGCCGATTAAGGGGGAATGTGAGGAAATTCTTTTTCACAGAAAGGTTGGTGGATGCATGGAACGGTCTACCTCAGGAAGTAGTGGCTATGAATACAATGCAGGGCTTCAAACAGGCATGGGATAGGCATAAGGGAGTAATACGGATGAGTATGAACAGATAGGCCACTGACAGAGCAAAGGATGATGGCTAACTTATAAGGTAGAAAAAGAAATGGGCAGACTGGATGGGTCTTGAGGTCCTTATCTGCCATCAACTTCTATGTTTCTGTGTTTCTATATGTGAAACAACCACTCACTTCCCAAATCAGTTCATCTCATTTATGCTTTTTTTTATTATATATTCTGCCACCGTGCCCAACATTTCACCCATGTGGGCTTCCCAGGGTATTGGTGGGCCTACAGCATAAAACTCAGTACTAAAAATATTTAATTGGAAAAGATTCACATTAAACATGTGTAACCCCCCTGTTACCCGGGATTACTAGTGAGACCTAGTGTTAGGCAGGGAAGGCAGCTTGTGAAACTCCAGTTAAATGGATTTCACACTGTCTCTCTCTCTGTTCTCAGTCTCAGCTGAGACTGAGGATGACATCATTTTAGAACCGCCGAGCTGCATAAGCCACACTGGAATGTTGCACTTGGAGGTTACAGTAGAATTGGGGAATTTGAAGTCAGTCTGAGTGAAAGACTGTAGTGCAGCAGAGTGTGTGCAGGCTCAGGAGCTTTAAGCTCTGTTAAAGAGCTACTTTTGTTTTAGGTGTGTGTTTCCACCTGAAGAGGAACACAGGAACTGCAATTGAAGTGGTGGAGACCGCTTTCAATGGTTCAGGGCGCCATCCCTGTGGGGATGGGGGGAAGGTGTCTGCCTGTTTCCAGGGGCAACCCCCCCGGTCCGACTAAGGAAAAGAAGCTGCCTTATCCAAGTTTGTGCTGAGGCACCAGAACCTCTGTAAGAGAGTCCTTGAGGAGGAAACACCTGTGGGGCACCTGCAACCAAAGGCTGAGTTCACTCTGCAAAAGGGCCAAATGTTTCACCTGAAACAGAATGAAATTAAAGGGACTGTTACTGTGGGTCAGGAAAAGACAGCCAAGTACATTTGGAAAATGTGGGATTTGACTGGCTTAACTCCATGGGGGGTCTAGGAGTAATGGACAAAGTCACTAATAAGTATGTTCAAGTCCAGCACAAATGGAAAGAAAGATGGGGATTGGACTGCTTAACTCTGTGGGGGTCTAGAATAATGGACAAAGCCACTTATTTTAAGTATGTTCAAGTCCAGCACAAAGGGGAAGCAAGACGAGTAGACTGAATGTGAAAGACATTTAAAAGGAATCTACACAGCACAGTGTTAAAGGATGAGGTGTTACAGTCCAGAGAAATGGCTGGGTATGAATTGTGAGAGCGAGAGATAGGAGACCCCCATCAGTAGTAACCAAATTCACCTCTACGGATTTGCTCTGAGACACCTGTTGCTTTCTCTCAGGTACTTCGCCAGTGCCTGAGAAAAGTACCCAGACGTGGGATTAAAGATGAGGATTCCCTGATGGAGCCAAGGTGCTCTTAGGTGGTTCAGGGAGCCACCAGAAAATGTTTCCATGATATATGGAAGGTGTCCAAGTGGCTGGCAAGTGAGCTGAGCCAGGGAAAACCCAGAGCAGTGTACAAGTTCGGGCTGTGTAACCCAGAGCAGCGTACAAGTCCGGGCTGTGTGCCCAGTGTGTTCAGAGCCTGAGGGCTAAGTGATGAGGATGTGTTCTGGTCTCCTTTAATCTGCATTACCAGGAGTGTAGCCCCATGGGGGTCCATCTATGCTTTGTTTATTCTGTTTGATGTGAATAAAAGCCACACTTTAGAATCCCACTTCTGGTATTGGACATTACAGTTATTGCTTCCTTTGTCCAGAGTTACTTGGGTGCCCTGTGCAGAGTAGCCAAACTTAGCCTATGTGCCAGTGACATATTCTTCCCTAACCCAGCCCACCTGGTAGTGCTGTCAGATACAAACTGCATACCAGCCTGGGGTTACACATGTATTGCTGTTCTTCAGATGTGAATTAGAAGTGAATCGTGAATAATAGTCAAAAATTATCGCAAATGGTTGCTGTACCAGGGCTCTCAGGTTTCACCTCTCCACCTCTACTGAGGAGGCCGGCCTGGGTTCCTAAGGATGTGCTACACTGGGCTGAAGTGTCATGGTGCCTCCACGGGGAGTAGTGATATGGGGTACCTGGTGACTGAAACACAAGGCTACCACCCCAAGGAAACAATGCATAAATTGCCCCCACAGCCCCTTCCCCAAAGCAAGTGACACAGCAAACAATGGCAGTCCCCAAACCATAAACTGCAATTTGAAACCAATAATTTATTTAAGGATGGTACAGGAAGAACAAGGAACAGCACGGATAAAATGGAAGCAATGGGGATAGCAATATCTCTATGCTCTAAATGCAAGAAACAGTACAAGACTTTACCTCACAACTCTGCCCACTCTCCAGCAGTCCTCAAACCCCAAATGTGGGTGCAGCCATCATAATTCCCCACCAAAAAGCCAAGCGTGACAGATCTCTCCATTATTGCAGTGGGTACCAAACTGGGGATGCTGATGCTGCTAGCAGGGTATATCTTGGTGGCACGCTTTAAAGAGTTGGATGTAAAATACTGTTAAACACACCGAGTTTAAATGGGTACTTGAAAAAGGAGCCACTATTTGTAAACCAAATGGGATTTTGTGGCAAGCTGGCCTAAACAGGTCTTCTGCCTGGGCTTCTCTTACAGGCACAGTCCTGCCCAGGACTTTTCCCTTAACTCCTGACACAATAACTTTTTTCCACAGTTAGAGGGTTGAATCCTGGGTTTTAGTCACAGTTCTGATGTCTCACACAATAGCTTGGGTATAGTAGGCTAAAGCAAGCTAACTGGAGGTGGTGCTCCTGGCTGGGATGCTGGCTTCCCCAAGGCTTGTTGGTGGCTCTGCTTTGTTCACTTATCTCTCAGCTCATCTCGCTGAGGCTCAGGACTTGTATGAAGGCAGGTGCTTCTTTGAACAGGAGACTCAATAGGAGCTGATCCCCACCCCCTACCCCTGAGGGGAAAAGTCTGTGGTGGGTCAAGAAACCCAACTCCAACCTGCCTTTACACTGTGTTTTTCTGAAAAGTCTTCTTTCTCTTCACAAACACTTTCCTTTGGGATCCCAATACTTCTGGTCTGCCAGGTCTCAGTGCCTGGAGAGACAGGGCAAACCAACCCACTCCCTGAGACTCAGTCAGCTGCTTTGTTGCCTAAGCTGTTTACTGCTGTTGTACCCTGTAACTTACCTGTACCATATATAACCCTGTCATCTGTATTGTACTGTCTATGTAACTGATGTGAAACCCATAAATGAGCATCTGCTCACTGGTGCAATCCAAGACCAGTCACTCTCTTGAAGGTCTGACTGAACTGTCATGAATGTTTGAAAACCATCCCAGATATGTGGGCTGAAAGTTGATGCTTGATTTGCCTGGCATGTTCACAGGCAGAATGTTTCTGGCACATGTTGTTCTCAGATTTGCCAAAATTCGTGGGCACAGTGGATATTACCTATGACCCTTTCCCATGGTGCTCTGTAGTGCTGGGTATCCATGGGGGTCACCATCTTTGTTTACATTAGTGGTCCTGTCTTGGGCAGTTTCCTGCCACTTTATTAATTGTCCTACAGTGTTAATTTTAGCATGGTTTGGCCCCACTTTTTGTTCTAGGCCAGGGCTGTACTTAGTTTGTTGGGCATGCAGCTTATTTCAGAGTTGGGAGCTTTGGAGTGGGGAGCAGCTGTCCAAGCTACTCTCCCTGTTGGTGCACAAGTGCACTTGTATTTTTCTTTTCTCAGGCACGCGTTGCAGTTCTGGGGCCAAGAAGTATGTTACAGGGTGCCCAATGGTACAATCCCATGATGCTCCCAGCTCTGCTTCCTTTCCTGGAACTAGGAGTCTTCTCAGAAGCAGGCACATGGCCTGATTTAACTCAAGGAGCTCTGGCTCCATTTTCTGCACACTGCACATGTGCGGCAGCTGACAGTGCTGCCACACTCTTCTGGATTAGTTTCCTGGTCTACTGTAGCTTCTGTGCTTAGGGAACTACACAAAAGTGCCACTTCTCCTCTTCTCCTGCCCTCCACCTCAGTCCCTGAAACACCTGAGGTGCCCGAGGGCAAAGAGGTGATGGCTGGCAATGGCTGCATATGTACACAGCAGAGCCCTGGTCCACATCCCACTTGGCTTCCTGGCTAACTGCATGACTGCCCGCTAGCTCCCCCCCCCACAAAGGCAGTCCTGGGGGCTGGAAGGTGAATATTCATGTGGGGGATGAAGGAGACACATACACATTTCTGACTAACAGCTGATGCCTGGCTACTCAGAGTATTTATACATATTTACACAATGTATATTTTCTGGCTAAACAACTGGCGACGGTCTATTCACAGGTAACAATTGGTAATGTTACTTTACATTTCCTAACAGTGAACTGTACCTCTGATTGAACCCAGGGAACAATGGGTAAAGCATACAACTTGGGTGCTATGAACTTATGGGCCACATGAATGGGGAAGTCAGAGGAGGCACCGAGGGTGTCATAGTTGAAAGTGATAATTTTCTTCTGCTCACATCTAGACTTTCTGGGTAACATTGCTTCTTCCTCTGGCATAGGACATGCACATCCTTCTGGCACTGTGTCCTGCACAAGGGCATTGTCAGGAATAACAGGAATTACTTCAGTCTCTGGAATTTGTTCCTCAAAATTCAACAATTCAGCTCTACAACATTGTCCATCACAGGATCTGCAATTTGCACAATTGACAATTCCTCTGGCATTAAAGGTGTAGTTTCTGGGTTCAGATTGTAAGACAGCTCATGATTTGCCAAGTCCTCAGTAGGAGCTTTACTTGTGGATGGTTTTGAATTTTTCCAGTCCATTGGCTGAAATGGCACATATGGTGGTAAATTAGGTACTTTGTCATAACTCACAGTATCATCATCACCGTTGTCAGAACTATGGTACACTGACTCTTGAACGGAAGCCACATTTGGAATACTGGTATCAGTGCTGGGCACTTCAGCTCTTGGTGGAGTTGTTTGACTTCGGGTTTTTGGTCTCTGGGCTACTGGGCATTCAGTTTCAGCATTAAGCTCAGGTACAATCTCTCCGACAGTAAGGGATGGTTTCTGTGAGCAGTCATTTCTAGGCCTCTATCTTGTTCCTGCCAAATCTTGTAAACTGGCAAGTCTGGCATTTGTTCAACAATTATATAAGATTCTGATGCCCAGTGGTCTTGGATCCTGTGTTTACCATGCAAGCCTAAGTTTCTGAAAAAGAGTTGGCCTCCAACCTGTAACACCTGGTGACAAACTCTTTTATCATACCTGTTCTTGTTTGCTTCTTGGTGGCTTCTCCAAGGTGAGTTGGTATGTTTTCTGCAGTTGCTGATGCAATCTCCTGGTGTATTCTAAAAGATATTTTCAGATGCACCATCTGCTGAAACTCTGAAACACAAGTCTACTGGTAGCTGCACTTCTCTGCTGAATATCATTAAGAAAGGTGACCTCTGGGTGGTGTCATTTCACTTTCAGTTGTAGGCAGGCACCAGGGAACTTAATTTCTGACTCAATTGCATCTCTGAGCAGGGCCCAATGTGCCCAATATGTCAAACAGTGTTCTGTTAAAACATTCAAGCCTGGGATCTCCGCCAGGTGGTAAGATGTGGTTACAAATATGCAAACATATGAACACATGAAGAAGCCAGTTGAATAAGGCCTTCAGGGCTATCTAGTCTGCTTATATTGTAGGGTCCTCAGCAAAAACTACTGACCCTGCACCACATTCCACCTTTCTACTCTTTCCACCCTTCCTTGACCCTTATTTACCCTTAACTCCTTCCCAGCCTCTCCTGAAGCTGCCCAACATCTTCAATGAAACCACCTCTTCCAGAATCACATTCCAACCTGCCACTAGAGATATTGCAAAGTTTTAATTAGCAGGCAAAGTTAAGGCAAAGTTGCAAAATTCACTTCCACAGATAATTTTGCAAAGTTTTTCTGTTTACTAGGAAATCTGTGTAACCCTCATATCAATTTGGGGTTTACCTTAATGTCTTCCTGGGCTCCATCCATGCTCACTGCCAGGCAGACGTCCTTCATAGGTAATAAATCCAAGGGTATTTGTTTGGCTTTATTGATTTAAGTAAGAGTGCCATGCAGTTCCTCCACGTCTGTCCCTTTAAGACTTTAGCCTGTATGTGTATAGTAATAGTCTGGGCTGGGTCTGAGCACATCAAAGCTCGTGACCAGCCAGACACTACTTTAATTTGCTCCACTCTGCTGTCGATAGTAAAGCAGAGGGAGCTTTAATTAGTACTGTAATTATTTACTGCTAACCTGCTGTTATATTTGAATTAGAGAGTTTGTTCTAACTTGCCTTCTTGTAGCTTTGTTTATCTGGATGGAAGCCATCATGTTAGGTCCAGGACTTCCAGTTTTGGACCCTGGGACTCAGGGGCCTTGAAGGGTCCTTCGCCAAGTGATTCATGGAAAGGAAAACTGTAGTTTTTTTTACTTTTTAGGTTGGTGCCTAAACTGAACTGAAGGGGGCATCCAAACTGTGACTGACCGCTCCCTCAGCCAACTTAATCACTGGAAACCCAGGGAAATCCCCAAACTTTTAGAAGACAGTGGATCAGGTAAAGTTAGAGTTGGAGTTTGAAGAGTGAGCAACTCGAGCTCTCGAGAAGCTGCTCCTAGAAAGAAGCTTTGGAGATTCGGTTGGGAAGGGCCTGACTTGACCCCTCTCACTGTTCTCCTGTGTTGGACTGTCTGAAGGAAAGTTAATGCTGTTCTTGTTAAATGTGCTGAATGTTTTATCGGGTCAAGGACGCTACTGGTGACCAGATTTTTATGTCAGCTGGAGGCTCCACCAACAAAAAAACTGAACTTTGCCAAAGTGTTCATCAATCCAGCCCAGACAGACTATGTTGCACCATAGACTGCCTTCAGTGAGAAACCGACTTGGGGATCCAGCCCCTGCACAGAGACAACTCACAGGTTGTGGCCACCTGGAGGGAAAGGCCGTGAAAGGGAGGTGTGTTGTGATGGCCCTGCTTCCCCATGCTCATTGGTGATCTACATGAGGTCTCCATATAACCAGACTCATCACAGCCAACTGGTAGCGTGAGTAGCTCCCTGCAACAGATCATTTAATTATCTGTGGTACCATCTAATTGCTTCAGTAATTTTCTGGGTTACAAGAGACTGGGCCAACTGGCCAGGATTACAAATAACCAAAGCTCTGTTGTGCACGGATCAAGTTTAGTACAAGAAAAAAATCAGTAACTTTGGGCTTGTGTTACCGGGCATCTTCCCTTACAGAAACTGAAAATGAACACTTTTTGGATCTTATGTATACCATGGGTTTTATTGAAAACTGTACAGTAATGGGGGAATCGAAACTTCCCAAGTATTGACTGGAATGTATTACAGGGTAAGGGTAGTGTTGAAAATATATCTGCCAGACAGGGGGGCTAGAGCAACACGTCAAGCATAATAAAAGAGGAAATCATGTGTTAGATCTTATACTTAGTAATATAGATGGATCCACTGGAAATGTAGAGGTTATCCAGCCATTATCCATCCATCCCCACCTCCCCCTGGGCCAGGCCATCATCTGATACATCCGCTTTCTGTGTCTGTCCCACCCTCTCTTGAGGCCCTCCACTGTGGATCTCTGAACCAGCTCACTAGGCAGCATGTTCCAAGGATCCACCACCCTCTCAGTGAAAAACCTCCTCCTCTTCCCCCCCTCACCCTTCCACCTTCAAACCATGCCCTCTGGTGATACTCCCTGCTTTAGTCTAAAGATCCCCTCCGTGTTTACCCTATTTATTCCCTTGAGGTACTTGAAGACCTCAATCATGTCCTCCCTGTCTCTCTCTCTCTCTCTCCTCCAATGAAAACAGGCAGAGCTCCTCAAGTCTGTCCTCATACGCCAAATCCCTAGTCCTCGTGATCATCTTAGTTGCCTTTCTCTGTACCCTCTCCAGGAGCTGCATGTCCCTCTTCAAATGTGGTCTCCAGTACTGTACACAGTACTCAAAGTGTGGTCTAACCAATCCATTGTACAGTGGCAGAATCACTTCCCTGCTCCTAGAGGTGATCCACCTTACGATGCATCCCAACATCCTGTTTGCTTTGCTAGCCACTCTCCTGTACTGCTCAGAGTTATTCATACATGCATCCACCATGACCCCTAGGTCTTTTTCCCCTGTTGAGGCCTCCTCGCCTCCCTTCCAGGGTGTACCTGTGTTAGGGTTTCCTACCAAGATGTAACACCTTGCATCAGTGATATTGAAATTTAATTTCATGTGTGAGCCCACCTTTCCATGGCGTCCAGGTCCCATTGCAGGGCCAACCTCCCCTCTTTCCCCTCAACTACTGTTCCCATCTTGGAGTTGTCAGCAAAGAGACTCATTTCACACCCCTATACCCTCCCTGATGTCTGAAATGTATGCAAATAGTGTCCATAATATGGTTAAATGCTCGGAGTTCGAAGAATCAATCAAGATTACTGGTAAAACTAAAATAAGGAACTATAGACAAGCTGATTATGCTAAGATTAATCAGTTTTGCAGAGGGATCCCAGGCGGGTTGGATGGTCATCCATATGTATAGTGGGCAGTTTTCTCCTGGGGGGGGTCTCCCAAGGTGGAAGGATTTAGGGAGAGATTGGTAAAACTGTTGGCCTCGGAGGGACAGACTGTTGAGGATTTGGAGAGGGCCATAGAGAATTCTTGGGGGGGGTACGCCAGTGAACTCCCCTCCAGCCTCTACCCCCCGCCTATGCCATCTCGCATTGCAGTGCCCCCTATAGTGGTACCAACTGTAAACCTGGACTCTTACCACAGGCTTAGGCTGTTTTCAGGTACCGTTCCTGTCCCCATGGGGAAGATGATTTAGAGACATGGATGGACTATGTCCCCCCACTGGTCCAAGAGTGGCAATGCTCTGAGGGGGAGAAACATAAGAGACTAATGAAGAGTTTAAGGGGCCCTGCACCTGAAGCTATCAGGTATTTCCAGTCCAGTAACCCGGAGGCCTCCACTGCTGAATACTTGTCTGCCTTTGAGGGAGTGTTTGGTAGTACTGAGTCAGCGAGATTTGATGTGGAAGCTCAAATCCACCAAACAATGGAAGAATGAATACTTATCTGCTTATGTGACTCGAGTTGAGGCTGGCCTTGCATAGGGTGCAACGAAAACAGGGGCATCCCAGCTTAGTGAGCTAAATAGAATGAGATTAGAACACTTTATCAAATATGTTCGCTATTCAAGTGTGCTTATGCCGGTTAAAATTTCAGGATCATAAAATAATCCCCTGAATACTGTTGGCTAATGAAGGAAGATAGGGAGGCTGGAATTGAAGATAATTGTTGAGACTTATACGCTAGGACTGGACAAACTGCCCCTACCCCTGAGAGACCTAATGACAGGGAAGCCACCCTAGAATCTCAGCAAATCAGTGAAGTGCTAAAGAAACTTAAAGAGCTGAGAGCCAGCCACCAAACCTCTGCATACCTTGCAAAAACTCATGGCCTCTGCCCCTCCAATGCTGAGGCCAATTGCGAGACTCAACCTGCCATGAAAGGGGCCCAAGCCCATGTTGTTGAACCCCGATTCGACAGTAGTGAAGTGGAAGAGATGAGGGAGTTGTGAGGTATGGTACGAGACCTCATTTAGGCAGCCTGGCCATCGGCACCCTGGACAAATTACAGGGTAGTGGAGCCTGAACCTTGGCCCAAGGAAGAATATAGGCCCCCACCTCCTGATGATCACAAGCCTTGCAAAGATTCAGCTTGTCCCTCTGAACCCAGAATGAAAGTGTTTTGTTATCAGTGTGGAGAAGATTGGCACGCTAAACAATCTTACAATGCTCCTGAAGACCTGTGGTGAGTCACTACCAAATTGCTCAACCAGGTCCGGCAAAGCAACATAAAGCCGCAGCATGGGTCATCACGCAAATCCTTTTCATCCAAGGCTGCAGTGAAAAAAACTGTTAAACCTGCTCCCCCAGAATGGTCAGAGATGATGGGTCCATCTATGGAAACTACAGTGCACATTAATGGTATCCCGGCCCAAGCCATACTGGACAGCAGATCTCAGGTCACTACTGTATTTAAAGATTGGTATGACTAGCACCTGTCTGATTGCCCACTCCAACCCCTTGAAGGTCTTCACGTATGGGGTTTAAATGAAAAATCTTACCCCTGTCTAGGTTATGTATGGCTCTGGCTATCTTTTCCTTCTAGTGTTGCTGGCGTAGATTAATCAGTGGAAATGCTGGCTTTGGTATGCCCACCGACTGGACTATATGATGGTATTCCTTTTGTTAATCAGTACTAATGTCCATGTTTGGCCAATTAGCCCAGCTGTGTTGTAGGAGAAACAAACTAAGAAACACTGGATGAGCCTTACAAATCCACCCTACAGTGCAGACAATGTATGACTTACAGATGCAGACTAAAGAGCCTGATGAGGATGAGTCAGTGGGAGTTGTGTGGAAGAAAGATCCTCACTCTTCTCGTCTTGCCACCTAATGCTTAATGTACCATTAGTGGCAAATGAATGAAGAAAGATGTCACTAACAAGATCCTTATGCTGGATGCCCCAGAAGAAAGGAAGCTGCCAGATGGGCTCCTATTTAAACTTAGTATCCTGCCTGCCCATGCTCATGCATATGCCCGGCGAGTGGTGGTACAAATTAAAAATGTGTCCTACTCTGACTGGGATATTAGAGTTACCGGAGATGGCACCCTGGTTACTGTCTATTGTGCAGATACTGCTGTGCTACATAGCAAGCACTGCACCAAAGAGGATGATGAAGTAACTCCCAATTTGTTTGATTTTGGAGAGTCTCCCTTTCCTGAAGAGTGGAAGGATAAGTTAGTAGCAAGCTGTCCCAGCCAAGCAGAGTGTTCTCATTAAAAGAGTGGGATGTTGGATGCATCACTGGTGCTGAACACCATATCAGGCTCCATGACAGAGGCCATTTCGAGAGAGGTCCCACAGATTGGCCCCTGAGGACATTAATGCTGTTTGATGCCACTCCCAGGAGATGTTAGCAGCTGAAATTATTCAGGAATTATGTAGCCTTTATGCATCCCCATTGTGGTAGTGCAAAAGAAGAATGGTACAATGAGGATGTGTGTGGACTACCGGACACTTAACCGCAGAACCATACCGGACCAATATACAATGACTCACATCCAGGATGCCCTTGATTGCCTTAATGGGAGCCAGTGGTTTTCCACCTTAGACCTCAGCAGCAGGTATTACCAAATCCCAATGGCATGGGAAGATAGAAAAAACTGCATTCACCTGTCCCTTGGGTTTTTACGAATTCTTACATATGCCCCAGGGCATCTCTGGAGTGCCGGTCACCTTCCAAAGGTTAATGGAGCGAGTTGTAGGAGACATGAACTTACTTGATTGCTTAGTTTATCTGGACCATGTCATTGTGTTTGGCAAAACAATTGAAGAGCATGAAACTCACTTGTTCAAGGTCCTGGACCGTTTAGAAGAATTCGGATTAAAATTGTCTATCGAAAAAGCCCAGTTTTTCTGACAGTCTGTAAAATACATGGGCCACATCATATCTGCTGAAGACATTCATACTGCTCCAAGCAAAGTGGAAGCACTAACTACCTGGCCACAACCTATCAATCTTAAAGAACTGCAAAGATTCCTGGGCTTCTGTGAATACTATCGCCGTTTTGTAAGAGATTATACAAAAGTAATTCGCCAACTGCTAAATCTGACTCAAGGGTATCCACCTACAAATCGGAAGCATAAAAGAGAATGCTGTGAAAGAAGGGGAAAAAGCTTATTTCAAGACTATGAACCATTTGGGGCCAGGCGGAACCCTGATTGTGATATAGCTTTCTATATTATTATTCATCAACTTACACATGCTCCAGTACATGCCTATGCAGACCCAACTAAACTATGCGTTACAAACAGATGCCAGTTTAAAGGGACTTGAGCTGTGCTGTATCAGGAGTATGAGGAGATCACACCCATGGCATTTGCTAGTAGAAGCCTGACACCGCTCTAAGAAAAATTATCCTGTACATAAACTTGAATTTCTACATTAAAGTGGGCAATAGTATATCAATTTCATGAGTACATCTATGGCGCTAAAATCCTGGTGAAAACCAACAATAATCCCCATGTATGTGCAAACTTCAGCAAAATTAGATGCAACTGAACACCACTGGTTGTCAATACTTTTAACGTATGATTATTCGGTAGCGTATCGTCAAGGCCTGAATCACACTGATGCTGATGCACTATCCAGGAGGCCAGTATCAAACTCTGAGTAGGTGAGGATGTCCATACAATCTGTTAAATCACCCTGCCACAAGTTTGACAAACATGAACACCCGTCCTCTGAAACCTGTGACTGCCTGGGTCCTCCTGACACCTGTGCTCCTGCAGCCCATTGCAATTTTGCAACATTAGATCTAAGTACCCTGTCTCAACTTACTCCAGCCAATATCCAGAGGGAGCAGTATCACAATCCTATGATTAAGTTTGTGTTAAATGTCATAAATGCCGGAAAGAATGTGTCCAAGCTTTGATCCAAAGACCAGACAGCTGCTTTGCTATTCTGAGAAGGAGCCAGGCTCAAGTTGCAAAACAAGCTACTTTACTAAAAGACCACGGATGGACAAGGCCAGGTCATTAAACAATAGTTGGACACTCCGTTACGACAGAACTTCAGACTTAGTCTGTGCCAGCTTCTATTGGTCCAAGATGGGTGCTGACGATGATGCTTATATCAAAACATGCAGCTGCTACCTTCAAAGAAAATCCCAGCCACAGAAAGCAGCACCCTTAGTTAATACTTCCACTAGTGTACCCATGGAGCTCGTATGTATTGACTTTTTGAGCTTAGAGCCCAATGCAAAAAATATTGGCAATGTGCTTGTTGTGATAGACTTTTCACTCATTATGCCCAGGCCTATCCAACAAAGGATCAGAAAGCAGTCACATAGCCAAAGTGCTTGTTGAGAAATTTTTCATTCATGATGGTGACCCACAGAGGATCCATTCTGACCAGGGAGACTTTGAAAGCTGTCTAATCAAGGAGATGCTCTCACTCTTGGGGATAAGAAAATCAAGAACCACCCCTATCATCCTCGTTAGCACTATAGGGATCCATGTGGATCTCTGCCTCTGGCTCAACGATGTCATCACTTAACACATTTTGCAGACATCTTAGGAGCAGGCAAGGCTGTTTTTTTAAACTGAAGGCTGATGTTAACATTTTCAAAAGCTATGAAACTGCATTTAAGTTATTTACATAAATGCAGTTTTAGCATTAAAGTAAACAGCAGCCTTTCCTTTACCTCACTATGAAGCCAGATTTTGGAGTTTGCAGTTTTAAAAAACTGCTTGTTTACATACCCTTTAACATACAGATCAGATTATCCTTGATCAACAAAGTGAACTGGTGCTGTCACATTCAAAGTACAAAAATGCAAACACAATCAAGGCAGCCACTTACGTGTGTACCTAGGACTGCTAGACTGTAATTCAGAGCTGGCACGTCTGAAAATGCACCCGTCCATATTTGTTTCCAGTCTCAGCTTTACACATACTATAATGACACCAAGTCCCGTAAATGTTTTAAAAATCTTTTATATCTTGTCTGTGTCTGCATAAAGTATATCTTGTTTTAAAGTGTTCATGGTGGCTCACAAAATCTATCAAAGTGTTTGCCCAGTATGTATAGTGGAAGTGTCTTGCAACTCCAAAGTATTATTCTAGTGATTTTTTTAAAATAATTTGACTAGGATATCAAGTCTTATTATTTAAACATACAGGCAAAGGTAAACTGGACAGACTGGGTGAGCCAAGCCATCCTTACCCGATGATGAAATTCTGATCCTATATTTCTATAATACTGTAGTTTCACATCTACTAAGAATTGTACTACTGCTACTAGATTTTTTGTCGATAGTTTTCTAATAATCCTTATTCTCTAAAAATTCTTTGTATGCTTTTCTTGTACATTCTACTTGGTTTTCCTATCTCATTTTTATTTATTGTTGCCCTACTGTTGTAATCTCCTCATGCCTGAAAACATTCATTTTATTTGTCTAGTCTACTTACCTGGTCAACAAAACAAAATAAAATAAATAGATAAACCTGTGTACAAGAAAGCAACAGATCATACTCCTTGCACATATGGCCAGCCTTTACCATTCTGGGCCATGTGCAGACCCCTGCCGGGCACCACCACTCCATTCCCTGTGCCCCCCCCATATCCAACATTTACACCTAACTAACCCTCCTGTCCTGTATTAATAAAGCAGTACCAGGTCTACTAGTATAACGAGCATCTTTTAATTAGTGCCATTGACTGCACTGAATTATTTGACTTCTCCACTGGAAATTAATCTGACTGAGCCTGGAGCAAGAACTTAAGTAAGTACAGTATTACTACCATATTAATTTCTGTAAGGACAAGGACATCATCACTGGACACTCACACCTCAAATTCTCTGATCTGCAAACAAGTTAAACAACTTAACTTTTCTGGAGGTATGAGTGAGAGAGATAGAGAGGATAAAGTTCTTTAACCTCTCATTAAGACTGGGCCAATTCCCTCTCGCTGGAAACAGGCAACTGTCACACTGGTGCATAAAAGGTGAGACAGGTCTTTTCATTCCAACTACAGACCTATCTCTACTCCTCCCTCATTATCTAAGGCATTAGAATGAATAGTGTCAGATCAGCTAGTCAATTCCTGGATAAGTATGAAGTCCAATGCCCAGAACAGCATGGCTTCAAGAAGGTCTCAGCACCATCACGGCACTCCTGGAATTCACAAGTTTTATTCACGATACACTTGACAAAGGAAACTGTGGGGGAGCAGTTTTCATTGACCTGATAAAGGCCTTCGACAGCGTTAATCACCATCTACTCCTTAGGCAACTGTCTTACATTGGGCTCTCCAATGATGCCCTTCCATGGTTTGCCAGCTACCTCAGGAATTGGACCCAACGTGTCAGGATAGCAGGTGTCACGTCTGAAGTCAGGTCAGTCCTCTCTGGAGTTCCCCAGGGGTCCATCCTGGGACCTCTACTCTTCTCACTCTTCCTCAATTGACTCCCTGGTGTCTGCCAGCAAAAAATGCTACTCTATGTGGATGATGCAGTGCTTTACTCTAGCCACCATGACACTAAACTCCTTGAAACACAGCTGCAGCTTGACTTCAAGCGTGTTGAAGATTGGTTCACAACACATAAACTCATCATGAACTATAGCAAGACCAAAGTAATGACCTTCTGTAATCCACAGAGCAGGCACAAATCCTGGTACTTCAATATCATGAACGACGCAGAGAACTTACTCAAACATGTCCAGGAGTTCAAATACCTTGGTATCACACTGGATAGTACCCTTTCCTACACGTGGCATATTGACACTGTTGCCAAAGCTGCCAATATGCGAGTTGGTTTGCTACACAAGCACAAGCACTGTATGACTGCGGATGCCCTCAGGCTGGCCATCTACAGCTCTGTCACCTCTATCTTTGACTACAGTCTGGTTATCTATGGTTCTGCTTCTCCAACTGCCCTCTGTAGAATCTCAATCTCACTCAACAAAGCCTGAAGGCTCTTAACGGGCACTGCCCGAGACACGCACACCTGTGACCTCTATGCACAGGCTTGTTGGCTACCACTCCTCAACAGAATTCAATATCAGACCTGCCTGCTTACCAAAAAGATTCTCCTTGGTCTCTTTTCCCCTGGTGTTTTTAAGTTCCTCTCTGCCTTCTGTGGTACTCAGCAAATGCGTAGTCCCCAATCCCAAACCCTCCAGGTTCCTAGATGTTGTACCTCCTTGGGTCAGCGGTCCTTCACCTATAGGGCTCCTCTTTGGGTTAATACCCTTAACAATGAAGCACTTTCCTCCCCAACACTTGGACCCTTTAAACGTAATCTCTGACTTTACCTCACCACTGCATCCAAATGTGACTGCTTCTACTAAAGGACTGCTCCATTTCTCCACCTAGTCATTCATGACCTGTGCCCTTCATCCCTCCTGGCTTTACTCTCTCTAGCTTCTGTCTTTCCTTGTGACCCTTTTCATTATCCTCTCTCCACCATCCTCCCTCCCCCACTCCTCCACTCTTCAAACTTCATTTTCTTTTCCCCTGTACCGATCTTCTCCCTCCATCCTCTCACTTCCACGACCAAAGGCCCCTCAGCCTGACCACTTCTCTCTGGCACCCTACTACTCAATTTAAGTCTAATAGTCACCTTCCTTCTTTATCCCCTCAGTCTACTTCATCATCTATCTGCCTGTTCTTACGTTGATCTCTAATGTTAACCTTTATCTATAAATTGTTTTACAGCCACATGAAAATGTCTATCATGTCTGTACTATGCCTGTTTACCATTACCAACCTTTGTTTGTATGTTTCCTCCTTCCTTTGATGTGGAACCTTTGTAAATGAGTAGCTCCTACTCAAAGGTACTCGTAATCCAAGAGATTAATAAATAAAAATTAAAAAAAAGATTATCATGGGTCACCAGTAAGGTTGTCACCTGTCAGTTTTTTTACTTGGTGATCAGGTTTTCAGGGTCCCTATCAGGAAATCTGGTTTTGCTCTGTGCTGGTCAGGTGTTTGAGCCATTTTGAGTGCTCACATACTTTTGTAACACATTTTGTCATATCATTCATTGTTTCAGTGGCATGTCCAGGTTACTAACAAGCTCTGTTGTCAATATAGCCTTTTGTTTGTGAAAGTAGTCAACCTGGGAGGTGCAAAGTATGGCCATTAACACCAGTAGCACTTATTTAACCTAATCTTTTCCATTGCAGCAAAGCTGCTCCCACCTTTTGTAACAGTAACAAAGCCAGTTGTCTTCCACTTTCAATTGCTGGTAAACATTTTCATCTCTAACAAAATTTAGGCATTTTTAAATGTTTTAAATTATTTATTTTTTTCCTCAAGAAAAAGTATGGGTCCCTAAAGGTGCAGGGCACAGTTTGCACCTAGCTAAGGCCGACCCTGCTTGCACAGTTTTTAAGTACAGAAGTCATCATCCATGGACAGCAGTGCTATTCCAGTATTAAATAGGTATACAAAGGTTGAAGAGAAAGCTCCTGGTCTTCAGGCATTACATTTACTCTCTTCTGCTCCCTGATCCAGTTCTACATATACTATACAGTAGATACTCACTGCTTTGTAATAATTTTAAATCTACTCTAATCCCACTTGGCACTATACTAATTTAAATCCTCCACCCCTGAATACATAATGATCAGCACAGTAGTAAAATTAATGGACTGAGCAACTGTGCTAAATTCATTTCTTTTTATGAAATGGAATTGATAAATTGAACATTCTGATTGGTGTCAATCAGGTGACAAAGCTACACTTTCAGATGGCACCTTTAAACTTGTTGCCCATTGCTTTTCTCTTTTTAAACAATGTGGCAGCCATTTATAAGTGCAGTAACACATTCCACATCATGCTTAAAACTCAATCAGTGCACTTCCCTGGTGGTTGAGGGCACTTACCTGCACATCAATCCTCACAATACTCTTGAAGTGTGCACTGATTTTATGCAGAACATGTCTGGTCAAGAGTCATTCCTTATTTGGGGACAACACATAGCACAATGTGCAACAAAAATATGTTGTACTAGGATATTATGACCTTGACACACACATATGTTTTTGTGGTCTGTCCTTTAGTAAAAAAGATTAATAGTTTATGCTGAACACTCTGCTTTCCAACTACAGTATATATCATGCCCAAAGAGCAGCCTGAAACATTTGAGATACAAAAAAATTCTATAACTTACCAAACCTCTATTTATAATAAGTATGCAGAGTGTGCATTTGTATTAATAAAAATGCAGCTAAATTACTGTACCAACTTGTGATTGATTAATAACTGTCCTATTTCATGCCATTTAAATTGGTATTGTTTGACTCTTGTTCCAGGAAGTTATTCTTGTTTCAGGAAGTTATCATCTTATCACTTGCTCTAAATAAAACAGCATATTTTCAGCTACAACAGATATTCACTTTCACTTTGTGCAAAATAATTTTATAAAATAAAAAAAATGGTTGGTGTTATCCACAGATGCTTAGAAGTCACAATAATAAATAAAATAAATATCTCAGGATAATCATAAAACATACTTTATTGACACACAAGTAATTTGGTTTAGCCTAGCTGGCACTATAAATATTCAAAAAAGTTTACAAAATACCTCTATATTATAAAGTTTTACCAAACTTTAAAAAAATGAAACAAGGGCATATGACAATGCTAAGTCACTACACAATGTGATAAAAAAAAACACTTACCTTTGGCTCTCAGCTTTGCTTTTTGAAATTCTGGCAAAATCACTTTGCCAATGATGTATCAGCTCTAATGCACTTGTAAAAGAGTACTTGGACAGCAGAACAGCTGCACAGATGATTTTAAAGACGAGTGGGTGTGTACCAAATGAGCCAATCATCAATGGTACAAAACTCCAACACCTCCACTTATCAAACCCAGATCAGCTGTTGAAAAAACAAAAGAAAAATCAGTTCTCAGCAGAGTAAATTATCAGTGAAACCTCTGTTTGCTCTTTAAGGTTTGTACTATTACAAAACTACTCATCTGCTGAAGGTTTTGACCATCCTTGCACCATTACAGTAAGTCCATTATATAATAGTTCAGTTAATTGATCCATAGGATTTTCACTTCATTTAACAAGAACATACGTTTGATTTAAATTTATCTGAGATAAGTACAAGGGCAGAATCTCAGGAAACACTATAGCTGAGTCAGTTCTACACCTGAAGTTAATCAGTCATGAGGCAATGGCTCAGATACTTAAATGTTTAACTTACTTTAGAACATTCTCTTTCTTCTAATAAGTGCTGATGGTAATACAATGCATGTTGGGCAGAAGGTTTGGAAAACATCCCATTCCCAACGTGCTTACTTTAAATTACTTTTTCAAATGATGGTGGGCCCTCATTTGAGATTTTAAACTGTTTGTTTTTTTGCCATTAATATGGACGAGTGAGTTTCAGATAACTAGACCCCCCCCCCAGCATCTCTCCAACAAGCTATCTCATATCAGTTTCCTTAACTCTTAGTTCATTACTGCTTGAACCCCATGGACTCCAGAATTGTAGAGCACCTACAGGATTGCAAAAATCTTCTATTGGCTCTCTTTGGATTCTGTTATCCTATACAACATATCTTGTAACACTGGAAATCAAGAAGAGAATTTTGACAGCTTATATGGAAGCCTACAAGGGGACTTGAAGTATGAGTAATGACTCTCCCCATCCCATGATTGATCTGTTCAACATAGAGTGTGTTCCACTAAAGTGTTAATCATATACACTGCAAATTAAATAGACTTATGCACCTTTGTTCTTGATCTATTGTTAAATATGCCATATTGATTAAATGGTAAACAGTCCAAAAGCACTTAGAGAATCTATGTGCAGATTGTAACTGTTGAGAAACAATTGTCCCTCCCATATTTGTGTTGTTGTTAACAGCATAGCTAGGCATGACAAGTTACTATAATCTGAGTTCAATTAGGGGAAGGGAAACAAGCATTATTGTCATTTTCCAATAATTGACACTGACCTGCAGAGTTGAAGTAATATCAGACAGTTGTGAGATACAGGTAAAAGGCCTCTCTTTGCCAGTCTGCCTTGGGGCCAAAAGCAAGAAATATTCCACTGAAATAGTCTTACACTGATACAACTCATTTGGAGCAATGTGGCAATACAATCAATGAAAAAAGGTATATTGCATTTACACATAATTAACTTTCCTCAACAAATTATACAACATACATTGTACCTGTGCATTGTATGTAATGAATAACAAAGGCTGTGGTGCTTAGGCTCAAGGGCAATGTGAGGAAGTATTTTTTCACAGAGAGGGTGGTGGATGCATGGAACAGCCTTCCTGAGGAGGTTGTGGGGTCTGAAACTATGGAAGAATTCAAGAATGCATGTGACAAACATAAGGCAGTTCTTGTTGTGGGGGAGGTAGGAAGAAACAGGCTGTTGCTTAACTAGGATCTGCAGCTTATCCAGTAGGTAGGGAAATGAGCAGACTAGGTGGGCCAAGCAGTCCTTATCTGCTATCAAAGTCTATGTTTCTATGTTTGGTTGCTAAGATACAGAAACACTTCCGATGCATTGCAAAGTCCAAGTCAAGTCCATAATGTATATGTGCATGATTCTGCCTTTAAAACAATCAAAAATAAAGCCAGAACATATATAATGAAAAATTCAATATGATATCTGTGGAGGCCAACCGTGCTGCGATAATCAAACAATCACATGATGCTCTTAGGCAGTTTATTGAGATTATTTACCAAGTAGATGCACTAGAAAATCTAGTGCCTGTTTTCAGGTATAACCCAGGAGGTTACAACAGAGTTTAGAGTGCAATAAATAACATTAATATCAAATACAAATACGGTGGTAATAGCAGCAAGATACAAATGTAGCTGAATTATCAAAAATGTAAAAAGAGGACACTGCAAATCATAGTACATAGTAGCAAACAGAGGTGTGCAAAAAAAAAAATTCCACTGTCAGAAATTCTGCGAAAGTGTGAATTTCACTTCCATGAAAGTTCAGAAATCATTTTCGCAACTTTCATGGAAATTCCAACTTAAAACTGTGGAATAAATATACAAACTGCAGGTTAATTTATTAAACTGCAGGAAAAAAATCCACAGAATGGATTATTGCCAGTGGTCAGTTCTGTGACTATTTTAACACGAGTTAATTCATTAATCCACCACCCACTGATCAGGGGTCCCAGTAAATAAATAAATCCCTCAATCCCTCCCTCAGACTCTTTTGGTTTCTAGTGGCCCCAAACCCACTGATCATGGCCCCAAAACATTTTATTTCCTGGTGTCTAGCAGATCCCTCCCTATCCTGGATTCCTTAATCCACAAAAACAGTTGGCAGTCCACTGACTCCTTCCCCTCTATTTTCAGTATTCTCTGGTGTCTAGTGGACCATCATCCCCAATCCCTTGTAAAAATTAATCCCAATTCCTGGTCTAGTGGACCCCACTTCCCCACCCTGACAGTTAATCAGCCACCACCCGCTTCCCCACCCTGCCCCTAAGTGGGCCACTGGTGCAGCCCTCCTCTCTACTTTACTACTGGTGGGCCATTGAACTGTCAGTGAATGACTGCATGGATGTACAAGCAGGCGTTCATTCACTGACAGTTCATTAAACCATGGATAGAATAAATTCCACAGTTTATATGCATTTTTCTGCAGTTCACGAAAAAGTCAGCGGAACTCAGTGAAAATCTGTGGAAAATTCAGTTTTCAAATGGTGAAAGTTCCGAAATTTCCATGAAATTTCTCAGAAGTTCTGCAAAAGTGGAATTTTCACCCACCCCTAGTAGCAAATATATACAGACTGCCCATCTATGGCATAGGAGAGGCTAGGGTGTTCCATACCATGGGATTCAATCAGTGGTTGAAAAACTGGTGTGGAGCTCAGGGATTTGGCTTCATTGGGGACTGGGGGTCCACCTGGAGTGATGCAAGCCTATATTGGCATGATGGGCTGCATCTGTCCGGGAGGGGAACCAGGATCCTAGATGATAGGTTTAAATGCTTCATTGGCAAGCTTTTAAACTAGCTAAGGGGGGAGGCACTGGAAAGGAGCAGGGAAATCCTAGCCCCCCCAAATAATCATGGTAGTAAGTGTGGCAAACACCAACATAGAGGTGTCAATAGGGAGAAGGGCAGGGGTAAATGGAGAAAGTGACAAAGGCAAGAAGGACAGGGATGGGGCAAAAGGGAGTAAGGCCATCAGGAAATGGAGGGTAATGAGTACCAATGCCCACGGTCTGGGCAACAAGCTCCCTGAGCTGGTGGCCTTGATGGAAGAGGGATGCTTGGATATCGTAGCAGTCACAGAAACATGGTACACAGAGAACCATGACTGGGATGTTAACATACCAGGGTACATAACCTACAGGAGAGACAGGCAGGGGAGAAGAGGGGGAGGAGTAGCTCTCTATGTAAAGGAAGGGATAAAAGCAACTGAACAAAAGAGTAAACAGGGAGGAGAGGAGGCACTGTGGGTCACTTTGGAGACTGGAAGAGCACCACAATCCACACAGGGGTTGTGGCAGACCCCCATGTCAGGGAGGGAATGGACAAGGATATGATAGAAGGCATTTTAGAATGGCAGAGAAGGGAGATACTGTTGATGGGAGACCTGAATATGCCAGATGTTAACTGGAGCACATTTGCTGCAGCCACATCCAAAACAGGGCCATTCTTGATGCCCTACAGGTGGCAGGCATTAGACAGCTAGTTTCAGAACCCACTTGTGAGGAGCAATCTTAGACCTCATACTCTCAAGCGGGGGCAGTGAGAGGATCGCAGATCTAGAAGTGGGTTGCCATCTGGGGACAAGCGACCATCAAACAGTGTGGTTCACATTAAACTCAGTTACAGAGTCAAGCCATGCAAAGTGAGGGTACTGGACTTTAGGAGGGCTGACTTTGGCAAGATGGGAGAGTGCCTCAGAAAGGACTAGCAAACAGGCTAGAAGGAGGTGTGGAGCAACAATGGGAATCATCAAAACTGCCATCACAGAGGCAACAAGCCTTTGTGTGAAGCAAATAAACAAATCAAAACGAAAGAAAAAGCCACTATGGTTCTCAAAAGAGGTGGCTGTGAAAGTCAGGAAGAAAAAAGATAGCATTCGGAAGTATAAGGAAACACAGAAGGAGCAGGACAGAGGCTGTACCAGTGAAGGTAGAAGGAAGCAGTGAGGGAAGTCAGAATAGCAAAGGCCAAACTGAGGAAAAGATCGCCAACTCAGTTAAGAAGGGATGAAACCTTTATAGGTACATCAGACGTAGAAAGACAAAGGGAGGGATAGTGAGGCTGAATAGAATGAGCGGTGGGTGGGCAGAGGGACAGTGAAAAAGCAGGGATACTGAGCGAATATTTCTGCTCAGTATTCACAAAGAGGAGGAAGTGCTAATCCAATTAACAGAAGCACTCTTGAGTAGAGGTCAATCCCAGTCCTTTCACAGAAGAAAGGGTTCTGCAAGAACTCCTAAAACTGAAAGTGGACAAAGCAATGGGTCCTGATGGAATTCACCCCAGAATTCTAAAGAATTAAGGAGTAACTAGTGAAACCACTGGCTACTCTTTTAATAAATCATGGGAGGATGGTGTGGTACCTGAGGACTGGAGGAAGGTGGATGTGATTCCCTTCACAAAAGTGGGACCAAGACAGAGGCAGGAAACTACAGACCTGTCAGTCTGACCTCTGTGGTAGGGAAAGTGATGGTCACTTCTGAAGGAAAGAATAGTTGAGTACCTAGAGGCCAGTGGAGCACTGGGACCCAAGGCAGCATGCGTTCTAGCGGGAAGGTCATGTCAGATGAATCTAATAGATTTCTTTGACTGGGTGACCAAAGTAGTAGACCAGGAGGGCTGTGGACATGGCCTACCTAGACTATCAAAGCATTTGACACAGTCCCACACAAAAGATTAATAGTCAAATTAACCAGCCTGGGAGTGGGTCCCAGGGTGGTAGCCTGGGTAAAACATTGGCTGCACAACAGGACACAGAAGGTAATTGTAAATGGAGTCCACTCTGAAGAAAGAGGTTACTAGTGGGGTATCGCAGGGTTCAGTATTGGGTCCAGTCCTTTTTAATGTCTTCCTCAGTGACATTGCAGAGGGACTGGAAGGAAAAGTATGCCTTTTTGCAGATGACACAAAGATCTGCAACAGGGTTGATACACAAGGAGGCGTGGAAAGGATGAAAAGAGACTTGGCAAGGTTGGAGGAATGGTCAGAAGTATGGCAGCTAGGATTCAATGCAAAGAAGTGCAAAATAATGCACCTGGGAAACAAGAACCCAGGGGAAGAATACACAATGGGTGGGGAGGTAGTAACAACAACAAAAAGGAAAGGGACCTGGGGGTAATCATATCAGATGACCTTAAGGTTAGCAATCAATGTGGGAAGACAGTAGGGAGGGCTGGGGGTATACTGGGATGTATAGGGAGAGGCATCAGCAGCAGAAACAGGAAGTTGTTATCCTCTGTACAGACAGTTGGTGAGACCCCATCTGGAGTACTGTGTCCAGTTCTGGAGACCTCATCTCCGCAAGGACATACACAGGATAGAGGTAGTCCAGAGGAGGGCAACTAAAATGGTGCAGGGTCTGCAAGAGAAGCCATATGAGGAGAGACTAAAGGAGCTTAATATGTATACCCTTGAGGAAAGAAGGGAGAAGAGGGACATGATAGAAACTTTTAAGTACCTCAGTGGAATCAACAAAGTCCAAGAGGGTAGCATCTTTCAGAAAAAGAGACTTACAACAACAAGGGGACACAATTTAAAGATAGAAGGAGGGCAGTTCAGGGGCAATGTGAGGAAGTATTATTTCACGGAGAGGGTAGTGGATGTATGGAACAGCCTTCCTGAGGAGGTTGTGGGGTCTAAAACTGTGGGAGATTTCAAGAATGATTGGGATAGACATAAGGCAATTCTTGTGGGGGGTAGGAAGAAATAGGCTGTTGGTTAATTAGGATCTGCGGCCTATCCTGTAGGTAGAGAAATGGGCAGACTAGATGGGCCTAGCAGTCCTTTTCTGCCATCAAAGTCTATGTTTCTATGTTAATAGACCTTAAATGGTAGCTAGTATGAGCAGGCTGATGGAGTGATGGAAGAAATGAGGGCAATTGATCATGCATAACATTACCCAAAATGTAGTCATGTACTGTAGAAATGGGGGAGTAACTGAGCTTTGAATACAGTGTGCAGTGATGGACATGATGGCTGATAGCCAAAGCACACAACACAACAGATATTGTTGCATGTCATGTCCCATTTTTGTGAAGTGGGATTGGGCAGATGCCAAGAAAACTGGTAACCCATAGACATGCTTATTGGAAGAATACCATGGACTACGGCTGTTTGAGTTCTGGTGGTAAGGCTGTGACTGACCTTATACAAGATTCCTAATCTGGAATTGACAGTTACACAATACACAAAACATGTAGTGAAAGGTTGAGGGAAGGGCCAAGTGTAATGTATAGGTAGCTGGATGATGAGACAGTGGCAAGGAAGGTTCAATCTCTGCATGAGACAGATAAAGGGATAGACAAATCTTTAAGGGATAACAGCAAAAAGCATAGCCAGTTTTAAATGCTTTCAGGAATAGTCTGTTTGTGTTAAACCAGCCTTGAATGTCCTGGAGGTCCAAGGACAGGTGCGTTTTGATGTTATTTTAAGAGGCCCCTTCTCTGGAGACTTTTAAGAGAAGACATTTCTATTTTTACAAGCCTTTGGGGGTTAAATAGGATAAAGATAGTTTATTTATTGTTCTTGTAATGATTATAGGGAATCTAAGCATAGAAGAGATTAATCTTTATTAGATGTACAGTGTTAATAATTTGTTGTTTTTTATGCTGTATGATGCTTTTCTATTCTAAAGGTGCCCTGAGGCTTCAGGGAAAGATGCCCCAAACAAATAAAATCTACTACTACTTCTACTATTTAATGGAATTAGAGAAGAGAACAAAGTCATTCCCCAATCAGATTTCTAGGGTTTTATGACCTATTTTATAAGCAAGTTCCATATAAAGCTTTCACTTTAGAGATGGTGTTTGCCCTTCAGATTACCCCAGAGAAATATCCACAATGCACATAAAGCAATGGAGACTTAACACAGCTTAATTTTAACATAAGCAGATGTGATGGTACCCTTTCTGACCAGGTATGGTTTTCTGTTGTTTTCTATTTTGAATATGATACAAGTCAGTGGCTGGTACAGAAGCTTATTAACAGGCACTGTACTACTCTCAGCACACCACAGTTGTGGTGTATTGAGGTAATCTAAGTTAAGTTTATTGACAGGAAGACTCCATTGAGCAGGCTCATTTTCAAGGAGGTCCTGTAAGGACAATGTTAAACAACAGTGTACAATAAAAGCGATGACACGGCATACAGGTACAACAATTGGTAGAAAAAAGTGCATATATGGTCAGTAAAAACAATAATAAAACAGATCAGAAACCGGTTTCTGGTTAAGCAGCAGTGACATACCATAAGGTAACAATGATTGGTAGGAAATACATACAGGGTCAAAGAAAAGACCAACAGTAGTGAAGCACACAGGAACGGTTCATATTAAGAGGAGAACAAAGTAGTATCCGTAGAACTGAAACAATGGCTGTCAGCTAAGGTGGGGCTGGACTAGGAAGGACAGGGTTCAGGGTAGATAGGGACACTAGGGAGAAGGATACAAGAAGTCAGAGGGCACTCACTTGATAGCAGTGGCAAGAGACTGGTGTGATATGCTAGGCTCTATGGCAGTGACAGACTACTGGGAAGAATTTGCAGGTCAGGGCTCTGAAGAAATTTAAAGAGACAGTGCTGGTGAGCCTGAGTGAGGTCTGGATGAGATTCCACAGTGATGGGATGGCGTAGCTAATGACACCCTTTCCAAGGGAGGTATGCATCCGGGGTATGTCGAGGAGGATATAAGCAGATTTCCTAAGGGAGTAGAAGCAATGGGAAATTTTAATAAGTGAGGAGATATAGGTTGGTAATTTGTTTAGCAGACTTTTGAGGGTCCAGGTTCCTAAATGGAGTTGCCACCGGGTGGCGAGGGTTCCAACTAACTTCTTTATATAAGTCACAGTGGTGCATCCTGAGCAGTGAAAGCAATTACTTCTTCATTACAGGCAGTTTGAGGTTTAAGAGACAGAGAATAAAAATGACTGAGTCTGAGATAAGATAAGACTGTCCTTGATGAGTAACTAACTGCTTCAAAACACATCAAAATGGAGCCATTTTGAATTGTGTATCTGCTGACAAGCTGCTATACTAGTTTTGAAACTCAATTGCCACTTGTTTACTGTGTGATGCTGAGCAAGTCACTTATACTCACAAGGCTGGATATTCCAAAGGGTAGCGCCATGCACAATAGGGTTGCGCCTGCACAAGTCCGAAATTGCACCATTCTGCGATATTCAGCAGGAGGCAGTTGTGCCCCCCAAGTCATGCTGAGCAACAGAGCAATGCTAATGAAGGCATGCTCAACCAGAGGGGGAGGGACCATGCATAAACTGCACAGCCCGATATTCAGCCGGGCTGTGCAGAGTGTCTGGCGCAACCCCTACTGCTGCCAACTTTCAGCAAAAAAAAGGATTAAGTCGAGGCCACCCACAGGTGAGCTGCTACATTGCAGAGACACTACAGCAGCTACCGCCACCTGTGGGTGGCCCTCACTATTCCTATTTCCTCCTGAGCCCAATGCGGCATAATAGTAACCCCCACTGGCCCAATCGCAGGCATAACAGAAATGACCCCCACTGGCCTGATCGCGGGCATAGCAAAGTGACCCCTCCCAACTGGCCCGATCGCGGGCATAACAGAGTTCAACCCCGACTAGCCCGATCAGTGGGCAGAGCGGGTTCAACCCCACTAGCCCGATCGCGGGCAGGGGGTTCAACCCCCAAAGACCAATATCCTGGTTGTCAGTGGACTGCAAAGCCCGATCGTGGGCATAAGTCAACCCCAGATCCAATTTCCTGGTGATCTAGTGGCCCCACCCACCCACCAATGGAGCCCCACCACCTCCCTCCCATCAGCTGGCGGGTGGCAGCACCCCACCGCCTGCCGCCACCGCCCCGCCGACTGACTGCTCGGTAAGGGCTGCGCCAGTGGTTCAGGCAAGAGCCAATGGGCGTGCAGCCCATCCTGTTCAAGGCAGTCCAGATTTCATTCACATATCTGGACTACGCTTATGCGGTATGGGCTGCACACCCGGTGGCTCCTGCTGTCAGACCAATGCATACAGCCCTACCGACGGTAGTCGGTCGGCAGGAGTGGGCGGCAGCGAGGTGGGGTACTGCCGCCTGCTGTTGACGGGGAGGTGGGAGTGAGTGGACTCCGGTGGGGTGGGGGCCACAGATCACCAGCCAGAACCTGGAGGGAATGACTATATGTCCGCAATCGGGCTTCGCAGTCCACTGGACAACCAGGATATTGGTCTTTGGGGTTGAACTTGTTCTGCCCGTGATCGGGCTAGTGGGGGGTTGAACCCATTCTCCCGAGATCAGGCTAGTCAGGGGTTTGAATTCATTCTGCCCACGATCGGGCTAGTGGGGCTGAACTCCATTCTTCCCGCTCAATCGGGCTGAGTCGGAGGTTAACTCTGTTCTGCCCGCGATCGGGCTGAGTCGTGGGGTTGAACTCTATTATGCCCGTGATCAGCCAGTCGGGGAGTTCATTTCTATTTTGCCTGCGATCGGGCCATGGGGGTTCTTTCACGTATGCCTGTGATCAGGCCGGTGGAGGGGGTTCTTTCACATCATGCCCGCGATCGAGCTGCAGGGGGCGTCAGTCCCCGACGGCTGCTGCCTGGCAGGGTGCCAGGTGCAAGTCGTCGGGGATCAGCGCACCTGCATGCTAATGGCATGCAAATGGGTCCGTAATTAGATGCAAATGGCCCCCCGTGCACCTTGCATGAATTATGGCCCCATTTGCATGTCACCTTTTGAATATCGGAAATTTGTGCATGGTGCAATGGAACTTGCTCCACTGCATCCGAATGCTCCACTCTGACCACTTGCGGTGGCGCAAGTTTCACTGCGCCATGCACAGTGGCTGTGGCTGGGGGGCGATATTCAAAGGAGTTGTTCAATACCCAACTCCGTTGAATATCGCCCCGGCCACACCCTTGCGCAACTTTTTTGAGCAGTGCAAGGGCTTGCGCCACAGAATGGCACAGTCTGAATATCCAGCCCACTGTGCTTAATTTTCTCTCACTCTGTTTGGGTAGTTAGGCCCCCCCCCCCGGCCTCAACTCCCCCACCAGACAAATATCTATGAAACTGTCCTGAGTTAAAAGGCCGTAACCATGTATTTGTATTCATAATTATACAATTTATAAAGGGGCATGATTTGCACAGTTTGGGAGTCTCATCATTGTCCTCACAAGGCCTCCACATATCATCTTCCCCATGGAATAGAGCCCTCATGTGGACAGCAGGGACCACAGGTACTTACTCTCACAGAAATACCAATCTCTGAGAAAGGGGGCGCTTGAACAGAGAGAAATACACTCTACCCCTATCTGGCCCCATGAAAATTGCCTAAATCCAACGGGACTGGGTGTGGGTCTTGCAGCTCCACCTCCTCATGCTGATCATGAGGAACCTGTCAAGACCACGTATCCCAATTATCACTCTGTACTACTGTATTCCTTTCTTTGAATGCCTGTGCTGCACCACATCTACAGGAACTATAACAGTGTTTATGCATTGTTTCCTTTCCACCCCTTTGGAGAACACAAACAACCTGGGAAACCCTTCTTTGGAAAAAACACAGGAAAACTCCTCCCTGACCCCTAGTAAGGTACTCTCTGATGGGACTGAAAGGCTCCCTATACCACCACTAGCCCAGTTCATTGCCCTGCTTTTAAGATGCTGTGTGACTCAGTGGGATGAAGAGAGGAAATATTGACTGCTAGAGGAGGAAGACAAGGGAAAGCAAACAGAAACAAAGAATTTGATGGCAGATAAGGACCATACAGCCTACCTAGTCTGCCCATTTCCTTACTCAGTGTTGACAACCCAGATCCTATTTGATCTGTGGCATACCTTCTCTGCCCATCTCCAGGGTACCCTTATGTCTATGCCATGTGCTCCTGAAATCCCATTTTGTTTTAGCCCCCACCACCTCTGCTGGAAGGCTGTTCCACAGATCCACCACCATTTCTGTGAAAAAGTGCTTCCTGACATTTCTCCTGAGCCTTCCTCCCTCCTCATATCATGTCCCCTTGTCCATGTGCAATGCTTCCTCTGAAATATGCTTCCCTCTTGTACCCTGTTTATACCCCTAATGTACTTGAATGTCTCTATCATACCTCCCCTCTCTCTCCTCTTCTTCAATGAATAGATATTAAGGTCCCCAAGTCTTTCCTCATACAGCTTTTGTTGCAGCCCATGTACCATTTTTGTCACCCTTCTTTGAACTGCTTCCATCCTGTCTATGTCCTTCCTGAGCTGCAGTCTCCAGAACTGGATGCAGTACTCCAGGTGAGGCCTTATCAATGATCTGTACAGTGTCATCACCACCTCTTTCTTTCTGCTGGTTATGCCCCCTGCCTATGCATCCCAGCATTCTGTTTGCCTTCCCCACCACTTTTTCACACTGCTTGGTTACCTTTAGGTCATCTGATATGATGATCCCCAGGTCTATCTCTTGCTTTGTAGTGGCTAGAACCTGCCCCCCCCCCTCAATTTTGTACTCCTCTCTTGGATTCCTGTGACCTTATTTTGCACTTTTTAGGATTGAAGATCAACTGCCATACAACTGACCATTTTTCCAATAAGCTTATATCCTTTCTCATTCTTTCTACCCCTTCTGGTGTGTCAACTCTGTTGCAGATCTTAGTGTCGACCACGAATAATTTTTTTTTTTTTATTATTTAGCTTTTGTTGACTGGGTAAGTGCACTAGACAAATCCTGCCTATTTTCAGGCACGACCTGGGGGAGGGGGATACAGATGACTGCCTAATGACTTTGAACCAGATTAAGCTGTTGGTGGTATTTTTAGTGAATGAGGGAAATTTGGCCAGGACACCGGGGAAATTCCCCTACTCTTTTCGATAAGTGCCATGGGATCTTTAACATCCATCTGAACTACCATCAATCCAGGCAGATGGGACCTCGGTTTAACGTCTCATCCGAAAGACAGCACCTCAGAAGTGCAGCACCCCTCTCATGCTGCACTGCAGTGTCAGTACTGGGATATTAACCCAAGTGCCAGATGTGGGAACTGAACCCACAGCCCTCTGATCTCCCGGCCTCAGAGGCGAGTGTGCTACCTACTGAGCCACTGACACTGACAATGAATATAGCCAAACGTTCTTTCTTAAACCCCCCTCTCTGTTCCCATAGATATGCATTGGTTATATGGAAAGCAAGAAATATGACAGGAGGAAAAGAGTTTTATCTCTCGAAAGCTAGCCTCAGAAATAATTTTGTTAATCAAATAATAGGTATCACCTGCAACATATTTGTTTATTTTTTTTTCTCTACATTATGTGGAAAACATAAATTCATGTTTTATTATAAATAATGTAATTTACAGTACAGTATTGGACAATTATCCTGGAGACAGAGTTATGGGGAAATGCCTACAGTAACTGATCTGAGAGAACTGCAAGTGTGCTATCCCTCATTTTATTAATTGGTGGCTACCTCACTATTTTTTAACACTCTTACACCAAGTTTCGATACCAGGCAAGCTACAGTCTGAAGCTTTCATAAAAGCCCCATAAAACACAGTCACCCTAGACTAGATTAATTCAGGCTTGAAAGAGCTGTATTTGCTCCCTTTTAGCCATCTTCTCACTCCAAACAGCAGAGTACTTACAGTTCCTTGTCTGAAATCTACGATGCAAAGATGTCCCTTTATTCACTGGCACAGCCAAAATAAAGAAATAACTTCAATTAAACCTGATGCTAAGCATCCTTTACTTGCTCTGACTTATATATTTGCACAAATAATGATTAACAGTAAAGACAGCAGTTATCAGAAGAGCATTCCATATTAGAAGAAAAGTCCCATTACCATATCTACCCTTTTCTAAATATTGTATCATAACATACAGTAAGTTCAACATTAGATGTATTTGGATATATTCTTGTTTGGATCTGGGCCTACATACTGCAGGCTTGACCAGTTATACAGATTTTCAACCATCATTTTCATGTAAGAAAATGTATTTTCGGTATGCTTTGGCATCAGCATTTTATTAAAGAGGTACGCTCTCTTTTTGGCTGTATATAAATTAAATGTGATGTTACTGTTATCCCAACATTACATTGATAAACTGTAAGTAAAAGTGTGGCAAAGTCATTCCAAAAAATGGAACCCTCCTAAATTCTGAAGTAACTAACTGCAAACTTTTCTTTCAAACTTTGCATTTCTTCTCTCTCTTACAAGCACATTGACAGAATTTATCATCTTGCTGTAATTTTGCCAATGATGCACAGATACATTGCACTTTCCCTAGACTGCAGGAGTGCTCGTTCTTTGCTTATAGACCATCCTACAACACCTTTTTATGCCCCATGTATCATTAACACTGTTATTTCTTAAGAAATTACACACCTAAATTGTTTATATTTAGGATAATTTGGCAGTAGCTTTACTGTCTGGCACAACTAAACTTGGCAGTAGCATTCCCTACTGACACACTTACAGTATGTATATTGTTATTATCTCTTTAATGATAAATTTACATAACAATACACTTTACTCAGCCCCACTTTCTGTTTCTCTCTCTCGCTATCTCTCACTTGCATGTGCAGATTTATTGCTCCACGCTCTCCCTCTCACTATTACAAGTACAAGTTGGTATTTAACATATTCTATTTGCAGACAAATGTCCGCCCCAAAATTCTTGGACATCACCTGAATTTAAAACTCTGAGGATCTAGTATTTAAAATTTGTGCAGTCTCCAGCAGTAAGGTCTGTTAGCATGCACAGATGTGGGTGTGAGACTGCAGAAGGAATACTGGTAAAGGTCCATGAATAGGGACAATGGTTTACCGTGATTGAAAGAAGGCAAAATCAGTTTTCCTAACGGAAAAACTGGTATTCTCACCGGTGCCTATAAAGTCAAAATCAACACTTTGTGTTGTGTTTTGTTTTGTGAGTTTTAACAATTTTTTCTCAGCTAGCATGTGTTTTAGCAATCATTGTAGTTATTAAAAATAATAAACTCTATGATAAGCTCAATGTGCACTTCACTTTGGCTTTGTGTCTTATATGTATACATAGTCCTACCACTATTATCAATGCCTATTCGCCCAAGTGATCTGAGTGTGCACATCTTGGAGGCCAGCTAGTGTGTATGTGTAGCTGACCTCAGGTGTGGCATCTTGAGTTGACCAGACCTCCTATGTGACAGCAGAAGCACTATGGCCCCATCCCTCATGGGAGAGAGCACCAGCACTAAAGTTTCAATCCCTTAGGATTAATGGCAGCAGCAACTCTGCAGCCCCATCCCTCAGAGGTGATGGCACAAGCACTACAGCCCCCATAGCTCAGGTGTGACAACAGTAGCAATAGTACAGCTCCCATCCCTCAAGGGTGATGACAGTAGTGGCAGCATTACAGTCCCCTTCCTTCAACACCCACATATCCCATGCCCAAGTTACACATGTCTAAATCTCTTAGCTTGTCAGAACTCAGATGTGAAATAAGCCAAACCAGCAGATGTCATGGTGGACTTCCTCGGTTTGGTCCTATGTACCATTAAACTGCCTGAACTGGCTTCTTTGAAATCAAGTGCCTCCACCTAAAAATTCCACAGGTGATTAGTGGAGGGCCTTCTAATGGAAAATCATATGTCTTCTAAACACGTGGTAACTTTTTATTTTACTGTGTGGCCCTGAGCAAGTCACTTAACTTCCTTGTGCTCTCAGGTCGCACCAGTAAACAAGCTTTCAGCTTAGTGTGTCTGTCTTGGTTAAAATAAAAACAAAATTGGTCTCCATGAAAAGGGGGTCTCAGTCAACATCTCTGAGCACAGATGAGAATTAAGCACCACTCTGCCCACTAGCATCATACAGTACCTGGGGCCTTACTTTCTGTGTGTCCCTGAGTGTAGTTTCTGGCTTGGGTGCAGTTGCAGCACCCCATTCAACCCTGTTGGTATCATACAGTGGCAGGTAGAGTGACAACAACAATTGAACCACATAGCAAACTCAAGGGAACACAGATACCAAGGCACCCCCCACTCACTAAGGAGAACACAAGAAGCAACAACAGCCCCACTCACCACTGGGCCCATACAGTGTCTGACACCTTACCTGCTGTGCACCTCAGAGTGTGCAGTCTGACTCTGGTGCTGTTGCAGCACCTCCCATACTGGCATCATGCAGTTGCAGGTAGGACAACATCAGCATCCAGGTCATACAGTGAATACAGGGGCACAGGGAAGTTAACCCCCCCCCACCCACACACACACTCAGAGGCACACAACTAACAACAGCAGCATGGAGAACTGCCAGAGCTTGCATCATCAGTAGCCCAACTCACCCACCCTCCCAGCTTAAAAAAAGTACCCAAAATTGAAGAAAAAATAGTGGCACAGGCTGGTGGTGCACAACACTGGCAAATGGGAGCTCTGGGTTTGTGAGCTGAGCCAATCCAGACTCCCCTGCCCTGGGATGGTGGGGTTTAGAGCATGATGCTGAGGCACTGTGTGCTGACCTGCAGGGAGCCATACCTCAGGGGGCAAGTGGGGGCTGCCTTGATGATGACAGCGATCACACATAAGCATTAATCACTGAGACAGGAAGCCATTTTCCAGGAATTAATGCATGGTTTGGGGGGTGCTTCCTACCACCCAACCATGCATTAATTCCTGGGAAATGCCCTTCTGTTGAGGTGATTAATGCACTTGTAATATGGAAGTGGTACAGAAATTGACTGCCAAAATTATTATTTAAAACGGAAAGAGAGACACGCATTTTTGTTTCAGTTACTGTATGCTACTCAGCGCCATGTGTTTTCAAACATCTAAGATCAGTTCATATTGTGGCTGCTACGAGTTCAACATTTAAATTGTTGATCTGTACTGTCATTCAGCCCATGTCTCACTGTCGGGTAAGATGCCATTTGCGCTGCTGCTCGAAACCGCATAAGTATCGTCACGGCTCAGTGAGTGACTGGAACATTTCTCTTTGTATACTCAGGTAGAGCTTTTCATGTGGACAGTGTTTGTACTACAAAATTAAGTGGTCATTTCTAAGGAATCATTGACTGCTTCATTTTGTACCATCAGGTGTGTTTCCACCTATCGTTATGCCGGATTCACAGCACACATTATCTGCCATGTTACAAAGTGTTGTAAGACCCTCTCCAGGTTGTTTGATCCCACACAAAGACACCCAGATCAGCAAGCATCTCTTGAGCCTTCAACTCAGCAAGACTAATAGTTCAACGTCCTAGAGAATACGCATTTAAATAAGTGCAATTAAGGACACCTGACTGAATGTTCTACCCCTGCACAATTATCCAAGAATGCTGATACTAACCTTTTTTTGTTTAACCATGTAGTGCAAAAATAGCATTGGCACATACTGTACTGTTTTCTGCATAAAACCTTTACTGCCCAGATTGAGAGCAGTTGCATCACCTTATCAAATGGTTAGAGGCAAAGCTGTTTAACTTTACATCAGACATCCTGATCATCCATGCTGCCCCGCCCAGTTCCTTATGTGGGTGGATACTTAGCTTTTTTTTGTTATTGTTTTAAATCACCTAGTTTGAAAAACATTTCGGCATATACTTTTTTACACAAAAATGTTACTTTCAAGTTGGTGAGCAGTCACATCAGCTGATCGAATTGAAGTGTTGGAGAGAAGCATGGGTAGGTAATTGAAGCAAGGGTGGTTACAATGAAGTAGTGTAGGTGGTTTCCTTGCTGATTCTACAAGTAACAGTGCAGAAAGAATGCACAGCACAGCATTCATTTTAAGATGTTGACATCTTGGGGGGTTTCTGTGCAGTAACATGCAATTTCTGTGTAGCAGTGGTGAAATAATTCAAAATCCATAGACCAATCAGGATTCCATGACTTTTGCTGTTTTTTTTTCCCGTGAAAAACAGAAAACCAGGATCCTTGCACATGAACAGGGTTTCAAGTGCTATCAGGTTTCCAATATACACCCTGTGAGAGCAGTGTGAAGCAAGGCACTTAATGCTTGTGGAAACAAAAGCAACAGGCAGGGCTAGATTGAACTCTGGTTAAGGGCCCCTGCCTGCCTGGGGGGATGCACCCTTGAGTAGATCATCATAGAAACAGAAAGAAGACTCAACAAGTCAACCCTGTGATCATTCCTGTCTGGGACACTCCAACCTAATCTCTGTAATAAATTACAACAGTTCCAGCACATACTATCATCTGTTGACAGCTTACTGAACGATTAACACCACAGAGTCACACCCTGGCCATCTGCCCCACCTGGAAAGTAATTTGCATTTGTCTGCAGTTCCTAAAAAAATAAAAAACAATCTCAATTCACTGGTGATATGAAAAGGATGCATTTGATGGCTCTAGGCCAGGGGTTCTCAAATGGTGAGGCTAGCCTCCCTGGTGAGGCCCCAGCCTGTTCAAGGGGAGGCTCAAGCAAGTCTTGAAAAAGTACTGTATTTATATTTTGAGTTTTATATATTTTGTGTGAAGAGATGAAGCAAACTGAAAGAGGAAAATAGTAGGTGAATTTTATATATTTATTTACTAATACGTGACAAGGGAAGGTGAATGAGCGAGGCTCATTTCAGGAGGAAACAGAGAAAGTAGAGTGACTCATGAAAGCACTGCAACAAGGGGTAATAAAGGTTCAAGAATAAAAATAGCGGACCAAGTAAGCTGGCCTGTTTTTTTTGGGGGGGGGGTACAATAAGCTGAATAATAATATTTGTTTATTTGTTTATTTTTTATTCAGATAACACCTTTGAGCACGAGCTCTTTTTCAAAGGTTCCATGTCAGTATAAGACAAAGAACTGAGTGTGAGCCAAGTAATCAAAGGGGTTTCAATTTATTCATGGTGTACTGTGCAAAGTACAGTATGTTATTTTTCTTTGGGGAGGCCCAAGATTATTTCAGTTTTTGTGGGAGGCTCAAACTCTTTTCCATGGATATGTGGAGGTTCACTGTGACAAAGTCTGAGAACTGTTGCTCTAGGCTAAGCAGCATGACAAAATGGGGGGGGGGCAGGTGTCTCTTGGGCCTAGGGTCCCTGGTAACCTTCATCTGCCCCTGACCACAGGTGTAAACACATGAACAATACACCTCTTCACTCAGAGCAAGCTGGGCATTAACACATTAGTGCTGTAGTGCAGAACTGCAATACTGGTATTTAAAATGCTAATGAAACAGTGTTGGGTAAGTTACTGTTTCTATTACTTTCTATTACTTTAGTAAATTTGTTCCAGAAAGCTCTGTGCAGTCACTAGCAAGGATGGAGAAGTACTAGAAAAGGTAATACACCTTACAGTTACAATTACTTATGTCTTTTTATTCAAAAGAAATACGTAACTGTAACTGATTACATTTATTTGAAAGTAGTAACTAACCCTTTACTATACCATATTACATAAAAATGTAATATGTTATAGTTATTTATTATTTTTTATTGTTTTTGAATAAAAACAAATAGGTAACTATAATTGTAAGGTGTATTACTTTCTCTAGTACTTCTCCATCCTTACTAGTGACTACACAGAGCTTCCTGAATCAAGTTTCCAAATGTGATAGAAAGTAATAGAAAAAGTAACTTACCTAACACTGGAATGAAATTACTCAATATGCTAGGCCATAACACCTCAACATATCTGTATCCTATTATTATCTGATATATGCATGTCATTATCAAGGCAGATGGAGCCTCACAGTGGATAGAGGATGTGGGCTGTGGAGTACAACCAAGTAATTCAGATACTCATTTATTTATTAATTATTGAAAATGTGGTACCTAAGATAGGCACACTGAGCTGAAACTTATTTACAGGTGTGACCTGGGAAGGGGACACATTAAGGAGTGAAAACAAACATAACAAATAAAGTGACAACAGCAGGAGCGGGTACATGAACAATAAGTGCAAGGTACAAATAGGGATGGGTCAAAGCCTTCTCTTAAAAACCGAGCCACTTCGAACACAAGTGGCTTGATTTTTGCAAGACCTGAACTGAAAACAGCTGGCTCAGCTCTGATCTTGCACTCGCTCCCCAGCCTCCTTGTCATGTGACAGACTTACTCCCTGACATGTGACAGGCTTAGGGTGAGGGGGAAGAGGTCAGAGGTTGCCCAAGCAGTGCATGTCTCAACTATATACCAAGTTTGCACATGTGCACAAACTCGATATTTAGCAGACAGCGCAACTGCTCGGCGCACCATTCTAATAGAAAATGCATGAGAGGGAGGGACTGGCTCCAGACAACCACAGAGATACCAAGAAATGGCCTAATTTTATTTTTGGCCACTAGTTTTCCCAAGCCTGGTGGCCACACAGAAGATAGCCCCCCAACAGCCCCAGCCTGCTCATCTCATTCTTGGCCACTGGCTTGCCCAAGCCTGTGGCCACACAAACACACCTCATCTGAACTTTCTTGTCACTGCAATGAGAGACAGAGACACTCGGAATGAGGGACAATGAGGGTCAAGTATAGAGATACAAGCTCAGAAAACTGGAAGCCATTGTGTTTACTTGTACAAGTTTTATTTGATTTAACATCTTAAAATATTATGAATTTCTGCCTTAAAGTCTTAATTTACAGTACATTCTCTGTGTAGGCAGCACCTTTTCTACTGTAGACAAATGAGAGATAGAGCAATTCTGAGGGGTAAAATGAGTGATGTCCCTCATAATCAAGGACAGTTGAAAGGTATGCACACAGACGCTGCCCCCCCCAATTTCCTTTTCGACCATGGGGTTGCCCAAGCCTGGTGGGCACACAAATGCATCCCCTTCTTTTTCAGCCACAAGGTTGTCCAATCCCAGTGGCCACACAGACACATCCTTGTCTTTTCAGCCACTGGGTTGCCCAAACCCAGTGGTCACACAGACACCCCCCCAACCTCTTTTGGCCACCAGGTTGCCCAAGCCCCATGGCTAATAAAACAAACACCATACCCTCTCAGCACCCATGCCACCCACCTCCCCCTGACCCAAGTTAAATCCTATAAAATAGAAAACATTTCAACACTGTCCTTGTTCACCCCCCCAACTAATCTGTAAGAAGAAAATGGTCCATCAACACATCTTCCAACCTCCATCCATGCTACCCCAACCCTCCCATCACCCTGCAACCCGTCACCCACTTACTTCGATAAACTCCCTTGTGCTAGTCCTTTCTTATTGCAGTATGCAACCTCTCTGAACCATGTACAGCCCCGATCTGAGAAAAAAACTAAGTCTAAAACAATTTTTAAAGTTAGGGTTTTTTTCAGTTCATTTTAACTTACACTCATAACTTAGTGATTTTTAAAGATTTTGACCCCACATTTTCAACATGGCCTTTTTTTGACCCCACTTCATGAACTAGACAAGTGTCATTTTTCAAATCCCACCAGAAATGCTATTTTTGCTATTGTTCTGTGAAAATATGTTTCCACTAGGATTTGAACAGCTGTTTCCTCAGTCAATCATGAGGTGAGATCCAAAACTTATGTTACAAATTTGAGGTCAGAACATGCAGGTTTTTTAGAAGTTAACATTTTACACAGCAGGATGCAGTATATCACAAGCAGTGGACCCCCTTTTAATATTACTGTCACTTCAGTGTCAGTTTCTGGTGCTTTTTTCTTGATAACCCCCTTTTTCCTTCAATTATACATATACTGTAGATCAAATCTGGCAAATCTAAATCCTTTGCAAATCCTGTCAAATCTCAACTTGGATTTGGCAAATTCAAAACCACATCCAAATTAATCCCATACTTGCCTGTCCCTAAATTCCAGAACAATAAAAAAAAGTAGAAAGCACATGCCAGGTATGATGGTGCACAAAGCCAAACACTTAGTGCACATTCTGGTGAGGAAGCAAGAGGGGAGACTACATATAGTGGTACACCTCGGTATGAGTGATAAAGAAGGGAACAGTATGCAGGAAGTGTAGGCTAGATTTAAAGAACTGGCCAGAACATGTCAAATCAAGGGGAGAAGTGTTGCATTTTCTAAAATCCTGCCAGTGCCTAAGGCTCACATGGACATACAGGAAAGAATAGTGTTTTTTAACAAATGACTTGGTGAATGGTGTCTGGCTATGGGGTACGGGTTGGTGAGAGGGTGGGGAGGTACATGAGCTAATAAGGATAGGTTGCATCTCAGTAAGGATGGAATACAGGTTTTGAAAAACTAGAAGAGTTTATCAGCGATGAATATGATTTAAACTAGCAGGGTGGGGCTTAGACTTGCAGTCAGTCTCCCCCTCAATATTTCTTTTTCTAGCAGTTGTGGATAATGAACTTTACATCAATAATTTTTATCTACAAATATACTTTTATGTGAACACATATTTGAAAGGGAAGGGATAGCATGCAGCAGGAAGGAAGGAGTTGAAGGAAACATCTCCAGACTGCCATCCCTGCCCCATAACACCCAGCCTGAAGCGCTGGGACTTCGCTCCGCCAGCCAGCGGTCGGTGAAAACTAGCCGACCCAGGGAACCATGAGGCTGGGAGGGACAGCCAGGAAAGTCTCGGGAAAGCCACAGCCAATCAACTGCCATCCCTGCCCCACAACACCCAGCCTGAAGCGCCTGGGCTTCGCTCCGTCAGCGTGCGGTCTGCGGAAACTAGCCGACCCAGGGAACCATGAGGCTGGGATGGACGCCAGGAAACTCTTGGGAAAGTCGCAGCCAATCAACTGCCATCCCTGCCCCACAACACCCAGCCTGAAGCACCGTGGCTTCGCTCTGCCAGCGGGTGGTCGCAAGAAACTAGCCGACCCAGAGAACCATGAGGCCAGGAGGGACAGCCAGGAAACTCTCAGGAAAGCCGCAGCCAATCATTAAGCGAGCGCTCCTCTAGGCACAGCAGACGATTGGCTCTCCTGCCCCATTGACTTATACTGACTGAGCCTGCATTACCGAAATCTGTCTGGGACTTGGGAATTTCTTCCCTGCATTCTTGTAAAAATCTCACAAAAAGAGCTGTCTTCTTATTACTGCAACTATAAAGGGAATCTGTTGATTTGTTGTGTTTTTTGCTGTAATTCCAAATCCTTGGTAACCAAAGTGGGCCAGACGCTGAGGCGCCACTTTTCCTTCCTTAAACTGTGCAAAATTCCTAAAAGTGCTGTTTTCTGCTAAGGTAATTGCAAGGGGAAACTGTTGATTTACTGTTTTTGCTGTGATTACAAATCCTTTTTGCATTGGTAAGGTGGGCCAAACACTGAGGCGTCACAGCCCTCCACCCCACAGCCTTTTGTTGTGCAGATTTAGGCACTGTGACGAGCAGGAACACTTGTTCTGCCTCTATTTAATTTATTTCACCTTCCTCTGTCTCTCTCCAGACTGCCATCCCTGCCCCACAACACCAGCCTGAAGCGCTGGGGCTTAGCCTCCCAAGGGCGGTCATGGAAACTAGCTGACCCAGGAACCACGAGGCCAAGAGGGACAGCCAGAAACTGTCAGGAAAGCCGCAACATTTTGCCCACCCGCCCTTCCCCCCTCTTGTGTGTTACTTTTATAGGCATCTTCCAACCGAAATCTCTTCCCTGCCCTCAGTATTACCCTAAACCAATAAACTGTTCCACCGTCTTGCTGATCCAACTAATCAACAACTTCACTACTCTCCCGGTAGCCAACTAACAATATCTCTCTCACAATGGGGAGTTTACTTCTGATTCTTCTTTCACTGTCAGCCATGGGGTTCCCCAAATAAGATGTCCCTATCACACAAAAAATGGTGATCCATCCGCCCAGTCTCTCTGCCTCATCCCCATTGTTTGACGCTCAAACCCTCACATATGCCCTACCATTGCTGCATTGTTTACAGTGGGGTGACCCCCAAAAAGAGATGCAAACCACCATACATGTATTTCAATCAAGGCTCCACTACTGGATATACAGATCCCCCCTACACCTGACCACCATACTGCTACTTGGTGTCTCGACACAATCCTATAACCCCACATGGAGCACCCCAAAAGAGTGGCAGCAGAATAAGAGAAGGAAGACCAAATACAGCCCCCTCTCCCTATCTCTGGCAGCCCTCATGAAACTCCTGCTCTTTCTATTGCTCTGTATTGGTAACGTGGAAATCAACCCAGGACCCCCTGAATGTATTACCTCTCCAGCAGACCTAACCCCAATTAAAGGCCTCAGTTTTTTGCATATTAATGTATGCAGTCTGTTGAATAAACTTACACTGATACAAGCCTGGGTTGCCGATACCTTGCCAGACTTTCTTGTGGTATCTGAGACATGGCTCAAACCACCACAGCAGACAGGGATGTTAACCTACCTATCAGTTATTCAGAGCGGATCGCCAAACAAGGGGCGGTGGAGTAGCTATATATGCAAAATCCGGTATACCTGTGTCCTGTATTGCTGCAACCTCTATGCCCAAGGAATTTGAATGCCTATCCTTAAAAGTCTCTCTCCCCAATACAGCAGCTTTTCAGCTAGTTGGATGCTACAGACCCCCCTCTGCTGACCTCAAGCTCTTATCCCACCTGGGGAATCTGCTCAAGCCCAGCACTGAAGAAGTCATTATTCTAGGTGACCTGAATTTTAACTGGCTTACTCAGGCAGCTGCACCTCTGGTATCATTCTGTGATACACATGGGTTCACACAACTAATTAATGAGCCAACAAGAATTAATGCAAAGAATAGTAATAACAGCACACTACTTGATATCATGCTAGTGAATAAACCCCATCTATTCACACATGCTGGAGTGCGTTTTCAGCGATATAAGTGATCACTGCCCCATCACAGGGGTAAGATCTTCCAGCAAAACAACAACCCTGCAAAATTCCTAATGAGGAGATCCAAGAAAAACATCAATATTGAAGGATATTTGCATGATCTAGCTTTACTCTCCAAGCTGGCAAGAGTTTTATCTTGCTCATTCTGTGGAAAAAGCACAGCAGGTGCTAAATAGCATTATAATAAGTGCCCTTAACATCCATGCCCCAATCTCTAGTATCCAAATAAAAAACAAATCCTGTTGTTGGTTTTCAGCTGACCTCAAAGCTGCACTGCTGGAGAGAGACAAACTCTGGAAAATGGCGAGAAAAACCAAGAATGCAAATGACTGGATGATCTTTAGGAAAGCCAGGAATAGATGCACCAAGAAAGTTAGGGATGCAAAGGCTGCCTTCTACTTGGCAGAGCTTGACTCCTTCTATCATAATCCTGCTAGGTTTTGGGGTACCATCAAGGGTATGGTTGGGCAGGATTCTAGCACCTCCCTACCAACTCAATTACACCACAGTAATGGCCCTATCTCTGGCAAAATGGAAATCCTGGACGCCTTCAATAACCACTTCACAATGGCTGGCCTTGCCTTTGACACCTCTCCAGCTAACCTGCTGTGTGCACAATTAAGCTCCCAGTACACTGGTGCTCAGAGAGCTGACTCTTCCTTCAGCTACAAATCTGTACTGTTGAAGCAAGTAGAGGACCTACTATGGCAGCTGGATATCAAAAAAAACGCAGGGGCAGACTCTGTGGACCCCTACTTTCTAAAGATTGCATCCATGTACTTGCAATCCCCTAACACATCTCTTTAACTTATCTCTAAACTCTGGTTCTATTCCCACACTGTGGAAGACAGCCCAAGTGGTTCCCCTTCTAAAATCAGGGGACCTTATGGACCTTAATAATTACAGGCCCATTTCCATTCTACCAGTGCTGTTCAGATGCTGGAGAATTTAGTGAGTACCCAGTTAAGGGAATATCTTGATGATGCTAACCTCCTGAATCCAGCTCAGTCTGGATTCAGGGCCAAGCATAGCACTATCACTGCACTGGCCAAGGTCACAAATGACTGGCAAACCAAATTAGATAAAAAGAATAATGTCTGTGCAGTATTTCTTGACCTGAGCAAAGCATTCGACACTGTGGACAACAAGCTTCTACTATCACCCATGCACTCCATTGGCATAGATCCACCCTCCCTTAAGTGGTTCAGGTGTTATCTTTCCGGTAGGTCACAGCAGGTAAAAGCTGAAGGTGACCTATCCCCATTAAAACCACTGCTAAGAGGAGTCCCCCCAAGGTTCTATCCTGGGTCCTATCCTTTTTTGCCATCTATATAGATAATACTGATTCAACCCTCACCAAATCCTCTGTACACCTCTTTGCTGATGACACTGTTTTGTATGTCAGCAACCCTTCTTCTGCAGCTGCCCGTAAAATCCTAAAAACAGAATTCGCCTTGTTGCAATATCAGCTACTTGAGAAAAAGCTTCTGTTAAATGCAAAGAAAACTAAAGCAATGATGTTCACAAATCAAAGCTCCACCAGCACCTCCTCTTCAATCATTCTCCCCCAGCTATGCACTATACTTGGAGAAAATCTGGAGTATGTAGAAAAATTCAAATACCTAGGTGTGTGGATTGACAGCAGACTCGACTTCACTCATCATTTAGAAGAACTGCTAAAAAAAGCTTCACCAAAGGCTTGGCCTTTTCTATAGATTAAAACCCTTCCTAAACAGAGATTCAAAGATGAGGTTAGTCCAGGCCATTTTTCTCTCAGTTGTTGACTATGCAGACTTCCTTTATAGTTACTGCCCCATCTCCTACCTACACAAGCTGGATACCTTATACCATAGAGCAATAAGATTCATAACAGATCTGCCATCTAATACCCATCATTGCTCTCTTTATGCTGCAGTTGGATGGGGTTTCCCTACACCTCAGAAGGAACAGAAATGCAGCTCTATGGACTTACAGAGCGTTATCAAAAAAACTTCCAAACTATATTCTGGACTGCTTCACCCAGACCATTCCTAGTTCCTATGCCCTAAGAGGCAACAACATTATCCTGTTCAAATTGCCCAAATTCAATACCCGGCTAGGAAGGGCAGCAATCAGCTTTTCTCTAGCTATAGCATAGAACACCCTACAAAAATCCCTAAAACTGTCCAATCTTATACCATTTGCATCCTTTCAACAGCGTTGTACAGTTTCTTCACAGAGAAATGCAGTTGCTACTGCTAGAGCTAGCTTTGTCATCTCACAATCTCCCTCCCAAAAATTCACCATATGTGGCATAATCTTTGTTTTTCAGTTCTCCCTCCCAGGCAGACACCCCATCTTATGGCACCCAGTAATACCTTCCACCATCCTAGTATTACATTATGCTGTGTGTTTGCCATGGCCCCTCCACTGGGATATGTATATACTGTAAATATTAGCTTAACTTTCCTATAACCCACTTTATCATGTGAATTTTACTGTACATCACTGTTTATAAATGTTTTTTTTCCCCTGTATGTATAACTGTTTATACAAGTGTATTGATGTATCTGTTGTGTATCAACTGTTGAACCTTGACCTTATCAGGTCCATCTTGTAAATGAGCCTTGCTCAATGATGCTCACCTGAATAAATAAAGATTTGATTGATTGATTGATTGATTGATTGACATGAAGGTGTTTTGAGTTAACTTGCATGACACTAAGGGCAGAGGGGTCAATATGGGGGTGGTATATAGGCCACCAACTCAGTCAGAGGAGCTGGACAAGGAACTGGTAGACAACCTAAAAGCCCACTGTGGTAGGGGAGAGGCAGTGAAGTTGTGGTAGAAGATTTTAATATGCCGGGGGGTGGACTGGAGCTCCATGGCATCATCATCTGCAAAAGAACAGAGGATACTGGATGCATTGCAGGATGAATTCCTATCTCAATTGGTGGTGGAGCTGACCACAGAAGGTAACATTTTGGACCTGGTTCTGGCAGATGGCACTCAATTTAAATATGTGGTAGTGGGGGGGCTTTTTGGTGGGGCATGACCATTGAATGGTTTGGTTCTCCCTGGATTTGGGGGGGGCAAGAATCAGTCAAACATTAAGGTAGGGACTCTAGGGGGTCAGATGTCAGGGGGATGGCTGCCATCCTGGAAGAACATTTGGGGGAAATTAGACCGGATATGGACACAGAACATAGATGGGAAATTTTGAAGATGGGTCTTTTAGAGGCTAGTAGAACATGCACTAAGATCTGCTGTAAGAACTCTAGATCCAGGAAACCCTGTTATTGGACTAGGGAACTGTAGGAGAAGGTTAGAGAGAAGAGGGTGTCCTTCTGGAAATACAAGAGAACCTGAGGAGAGCATGACAAGAAGGAATGCCACAGGATTTCAAGGGAGGTCAATAAGGTGGTAAGATCAGCAAAGGACTCCGAGGAACTGAAGTTGGCGCAGTGGATCAGGGAGGGGAAGAAAAACTTTTTTTGATATATAGGAGAGGGGAAAAGGGGAGGGCATATCATCAGGTTGAAAAAAGATGATGGGTGGGCAGAGGGGGCAGTAGAGCAGAATGAGGTTGTAAATGGGCACTTCTGCTCTGTATTTACTAGGCAGTTGGATGGGCTCTTACCTCAAGGGGACGGGCAGGTGGGGATGGTGGATGGTGGTACTAACAGATGAGATTCAGGTGAGCAGAGTGTGGGAAGCCCTTATGGACTTGAAGACAGATAAGTCCCCAGGCCCAGACAGTATTCATTTCAGGGTCTTGAAGGAACTTGCAGATGTCCTGGCAGCACCACTGATGGAATTATTTAATTCCTCCCTTCAATTGGGGTATGTACCTATGGACTGGAGGACGGTGCATGTTGTGCCCCTCCACAAGAGTTGTCCTCAGGATGAACTGGGGAATTATAGACTGGTAAGCCTGACCTCAATAGTGGGGAAACTCCTGGAGACTATCCTGAAGGAGAGGCTGGTGAAGTTCCTGGAAGTAAATGGCTTGCAAGATGTCTGGCAACATGAGTTTGTCTATGGGAGATCTTGTCAAATGAACCTAGCCAATTTCAATGGCTAGGTGACATGATCTCAGGATGGTGGGTGCCCGGTTGATGTCTTGTATTTGGACTTCAGCAAGGTGTTTGACTCTGTACCACATAGAAGGCTATTAGGTAAACTGTGTAATTTGGGGGTGGGAGTAAAGAAGGTGATTTGGATTGGGAACTGGCTGAATAATAGGCAGCAGTGAGTGGTGGTGTTGGGGGGGGGAGCTTTTAGCACCCAGAGGGGTCATTAATGGGGTTCCACAATGATCTGTCCTGGGTCCACTCTTGTTTAATACATTCACAGAGGATATTGCAGGGGGCATCAGGAGCAAAATGTGCTTGTTTGCAGATGATTCCAAACTAGGAGCAGTGGTGGATATGGAAGAGGGGAAGAGGACTATCCAGGAGGACCTGGAAATGCTGGAATGGTGGTCTCACACATGGCAGCTGGGGTTTAATGCTAGGAAGTGTAGCATCCTGCATTTAGGGGCTAGGAAACCAGAGTACAGTTACCTGCTGGGGGTTGGGGAGACAGCTGACTGTCTGAAAGGTAGAAAAGGATCTGGGAGAGATGACTGATGGAAAATTAATCACTCTGAGCAGCGCAAGAGAGTGGCGATGAAATCAAATAGGATACTGATGTGCATTGCCAAGGTATCACTTCAAGGAATAGGAAGGTTATACTGCTACTGTATAATTCCTTGGTTAGACCAAACCTGCAGTCTGTGCAGTTTTGGTGGCCTTACTTAAAGCTGGACATCATGCTCCAGGAGCGTGTTCAGAGGAGGGCATCAAAGATGATCCAAGGCATGGGGGAAAGGTCCTACAAGTAGAGACTTGGGGAACTGAACATGTACTCACTTGAGGATAGAAAGGACAGGGGTGATATAATTGAGACCTTCAAATACTTGAAAGGGATCGACAGAGTTAATACAGAGGGGTCATTCTAATTAAAGGGGGGAGGGTCCATGAGAGGGCATAGTCTGAAGTTGGTAGATGGAAGGTAAAGAAGGGGATTGAGAAAACACTACTTCATGGAAAGGGTGGTGTCTCCCTGGAATGAGTTACCTGAGAATCTAATTTCTTTGAGTCAGTGGGAAGCTTCAAGAAAGGTTCAAACAGATACATGGGCAAGATACAGACTGAGGGAAGAAAGAAAAGTATGGGAATTGAGGGGAGGACACATTCAGGAGGGGAAGCATAAAGGGAGTGGGGGAAGTTGCTGTGAATGTAATGTGAGCAGCACTCAAGCAGACTTGATAGACCTTTTGGCCTAATCTGCTGCTATGTTTGTGTGTTCGTATTCAAAGAATGTGAGACGTGTGAGATATGAAGATCCAGAACATCTGTGGCTAGAGTAAAATAAATGTATTAGGGAGACCAGCTTGACATTTGTAATGTGCTCTTTCAAGATCTACTACATTAGTATGGCATGATACTGAGGTCAACAGTCTGTGCAGGTTTCATATCAAATTACTCCTCCCTCCACCAGGGATACTGATGAGGGCTCCATTAGAAGTGTTTGCCCATCTCGTTGGTTCACCACTGAATCATAACTGGCTTTTAGAAGGCTCTAGTACCACATTTGCTGTACTCTGCACTATCTGATCGCTGTTAAAACATGCTTTTGCCAAGTGTTAACTCACACTGTGCAGATAGCCAGTTAGTGCACACACAGGGCTTCCCATATACCATTGTGCTATGGATGCATAGCTCTGCCTTTCGTTTGCATGTGCTCCAGCCCTGCCTTTGCACTGATATACACACTGCTTCATTCTAGGCAAATTGCATCTTCCAATATGGGGGTTGTTGTGCAAATTATCATCTAGGCACTGACAACCCAATATGTATGACACAACTGAGTCTGCACCATGCACATGTTTTAAGTGTGCTGTCCTTAATGACCCCAGAAACAAAAAAAAGACAATTTCTTTGCCAAAAAAAGTATTTTAAAATCAACCACATGCACATTAATATGTTTTAAAAATCTGACCCTAGATGTTCATTCAATGACCATGCTTCATCCATCAACTCTGTGCTAAAACTAACAGTGTGAATCAGAACAAGAATTTCCAGTATTCAGTGGATACTTACCATATGTTATTGAGACACAGTGCCACTTACAGTTCATGAATTATCCTTTCCTCAGTCTTCAATGCTAAGGATATTTGCATAAACAAAGGAGAAGACAATAGCCATTCACCAGTTTTTATCATACTAACAATGTAAACAATGTTAGGTTAATATTTTGTGAAGGTCTTCAATTGAAAACAACTCTTTTGCATTCCAAATGAAGAGCAAATCACAGAATGTGTTCTTTGTCACATAATTAGAAGACACATTTAAAAATGGGGCCTTTTGTGTTTATTCATTGTTCTGAACGCCATTCAATAAAACAGATGTGTTTTGGTGTACCTAAACATTGCTCACAGTACCCCTTTAATGCCAGGCACATAAAAAAGTCCAAAATGAAACAAAGCAGAAGACACTGGGCCTTTTTACTGCACTTATAACACTAATGAAGTGTTCAATGTTATAGCCCCAATTTTCCATGTACATCTTAATGCAATCCTATGAGCAACTCATTAACTGCCTTGCTTTAGACGATCACAACTACTAATGGAAGTGATAGAGATTTCTGCATATAACAGTTGCAATTTGAATACACCAGTACCGCCATTCTTGAAACTCATGTACTTTTGTTTTTTCTCCTTATTTTACATGGCTAATTTTTATTTTATTTTTGATTGTTAATTGCACTCAGCGCTACTGACTAAAATCCACAACAAATGCACTTACAGTGTGCTTTACTGTCCTCATTCACTTAAAGTAAATTGGGACCCAGCAGTCTCTTACCCTAACTTAACACTCCAAACTGATCAGCAATTACATAAGATAAAACATCCTGAGAACATTCTCCACAATTTACCTGTTTTTTATGGGTATTGCTACTGCTTTTGATTCTGACTTTGAACATTTTATTTTATTTATTTATTTCATTTTATTTCATAGTTTGTTTGTCATATGTGTGAGCTGTTGAGAGATATCTTTGTGAATGTACTGACTGTTCCCCAAGATTATTTACTACTTATTGTAAAGGCCTATAGAGTATTCCTAACCAATCAACAGATAATCAGAACAGAAAAATTACTGAGAAGAACAAAACTTTGAATCCCTCTTTGAAATGTACCATGGTGCGTGTGCTGTAATAGAATTACAAAAATATACAGAGAGATATTGATAAAAAGGGCTAGGATAAGAGGCAGCATTGGATAACACGATTGCCACATTCACATTTATCTTGGCCTATATTTTTCAACTCAACAGAGGAAAAAAAACTCTATCTTTAGGAATTGGTTGAAATAGATGCATGATTCTCCATTTTCAAACTAGTCAACTATATGATTAAACTAAAGCGCAAAACATACTGTATGCATTCCTTAATAATGATCAACTTGCCACTTTTATTGGTTAAACAATGTTCCCTTATAAGGGACCATCTCAAATAAGAGACTTCTATTTCTGATAAGGATTCTGCTGTTCTACACTTAGTGACCTATAATCATATCATCAAAATGCTAAGCAGCCTTATTATGTAGTGTTGTAAGCTTGAGTGGATGGATAACATTTGATAGGATTTTAAAGGGTCTGTTTTTATTGATTACAGTGTGTGATGAAGGTACTGTATTTTTATGTACCATAGGCACTTGTATAAACTAGAATCTCTAGTTACTTTAAACAGTTTGAAGTGGGTTTATTTTTAATTCTAGTCCACTGTTTTTTCACTGTGGTATTTTATCTCCAAGCAATTGTACGCCCTCTGTCTGGATAGCACTTCTCAGCCCAGCCACTCACAATCTCTGGGACTTCCCTTTTTCTAACCTTTCTGCTTTGACACGCTTTGACACAAAGCATCTTGTTAACATCCTACACCCTTCTGTCCCTCCCTACTGCTATGACAACTAGCCTGCAATAGGTGTCAGGTGTATTGTAGGTGGTGCAAGCTTCCCTCACCAGCAGAAGAGAGCTGTCCTCTTGATACTCGATTCTTCTCCCCCCGTCCATTCCACTTTGACTTGAGTTTGCTCCAGAACCAGGATCTTCGGTGGGGCAGGTGGTGGTGGTGCTATGGCAGAGCTACCAGGCTGACTCTAATTAATTTATTTTACAAACTATTTTCTTTTTTTGTAAATGGTATCGTTTAATATCTGAAATAACAGCTCCCTCTGGACTCACTGAAACTGAATTAATAACCTTCCTGTTAATTCTACCACTTTGTAAAATTGACTCCTTTTTTCTCAGTATGGGTGGCAACCATAAATACACTCAAGACATTCATCAGAACTGTATTTGTGCCAAATAACTGAAGAATGCCCCATATGGTGCTAGTATTTAAAGGTGACATGCAAAATAAATGCAGTAGCCCGCTCTCATCCCACTTACCTTTCTATGCTTTGGCAGGAGTCCATGGCTGCTATGATGATCATTATCTGAATAAACTGTACATTTGAAAACACTGCAAAAACATTTTGGCAAAAGAGGAAGTGCCTGGTGGGTTGCAATCAGGACAGCACACATTTTTTAGTCATGTGGCAAACACCACTGCTGTGAATGTACAGCAGTAGCTAAGGCTTAATATTCTTTATTTTATTGCTTCCATGTGAGTCTTCATGCCTAAAATCATATTTACAGCAACACCTGGACAGGCTCTTGTTGTAAGTATGATTTTAAGCATCAAGACCCACATGGAAACAATGAAATAAAGAATATTAAGCTCCAGTTACTGCTGTACATTCACAGCAGTGGTGTTTGCCATGTCACTAAATGGATGTAATACCCATAAAAACTTGTGCCCACTCAGTTGGGACCCAACAGGTGCTTTTGTGTTCACTGACAGATTTTGGTGCAGCTTAGACTTGGTAGCCAAGTATGGACCCTATAAAGGAGAAATAATGGCAAACAATCCTCATCACCAAGGAACTAGTTCATAAAAGTGTGTCGATGTTATATGTTTGGACATTAATAAAGCATTTGATAATGCACTACACAGAAGGCTCATAAACTATGGCATTAAGGTAAGCTTGGGGTGTGATGAAGTGGATTCAGAAAGTGTTGCAGGACAGGAAGCAGAGTCATTAAAATGAGTATCTATTAACATTGAAACAAGTGAGCAGTGGTGATCCTCAGGGGTCAGTCCTGGAACCCACGTTTTTCAATATATTTATTAGGGGTCACCCATGTTTCCTCGCAGTCGAAAGCTGTATGGCCAAAAATTGCAAGCATGTGGTCAAAAACTGTGTCAAAATTATATAAACTAACTCCAAACAGCACATGCTGTTTTGACCACATGGTTTTCAACCACACATACATCCCTGTGCAATCCTGACGGGATAGTATTTACTGGTGATCTGGAAGTAGGTATCTCCAGCTGGATTGCCAAGCTAGCTAATAAAACAACAATGGGACGAGTAGTTACTGTACATCAGAGAAACATTTCTTTATTTAGAGCAGTTATTTTTGAAAGTTTGTTTAGAGTGCTCCTGGACATAATTAGAAGTGAATGGAAGTGGAATGGTTTTAAAATAGCGTTTTATAGCACAGATATTTATACAGTTACTGTGGTTGCTTCCAGTACTCTGAGCTGTGTCTGGAAGTGAGCTGGGCTTCAAAAGAATTTTAGTGTGCATATTACTTACAAATACTGACTGTGCACTCTTCACACTTGTCTTGTCATTCAGTGGACTTAACAATAAACTCATCAGGCAGGCATATATTTTAAGCACCCATGTCATACCATTTTGGCTGCTGTAACCCACTGTTCTGCCAGACACAATATCATGTCAGACAGGCATCATTTTTTTAAACAGTGGTGGCAGCTTACAATGCGAGATGCTAGGCAGGAATATTTTTAAACAATGGTGGCAGCCTGCTATGTGGACTACTGTACTGTATGAGACAGACATGTTTTTTTGAAGAAGTGTCAGCCTATACCTGTGGGCTGCACTATATACCTCCAACATCCTGAGATCAAAATTAGAAGCCACCCTCCCAACATCAGCTCACTTCACGCACCATTATGCCTGTCTAACATGCTTATTGTGTCTGTCAGAATACATGTACAGCAGACCATATGGTGTTTCAAAACACTGTGGCAGCAGAGATGTGATATTGTTGTGTGGGATTAGGTGGCTCTTCGTTTTCCTAAATATAAGCCTCTCAATATTTTTGGTAGCCAGATTTGTCTGTATGTCAGTGCTGATTGTCCCTCATAAATTGAAAAATGCCTGAATCTTTCTTGCCAAGTATAAAAGTTGATTCTCATCAATGTTCAAGTTTTTTATGTCAGTCAAGTACACCTCAGCTATACGTTCTGCGGAATTATTACTGATGCCCTCCTTTTCCACCTCCTCCTCTGCCTCCTCAGTAACCACTTGTGATATGTCTGCCCACAGAGGGTTTTAACTGCTACAAGAGTGGCAGTGGTAATGCTGCTGTCCACTGATGGGTCAGGGTCAGTGCCAGTACCGGGATCATTGTCAATGGATTGGAATTTCCAGTGTTTTGATCCCATCCTTAGTGTGTTTAGCATTGCTTTCAGTTGCTGTGCGCACACCTTTTCAGTCAAGTGATTCTTCACCTGCTGGAATGCATCTCACCTCCTAAGTGCTAGGAGTCCAAGTTAGTACAGCGAGTCAACTAAGTTGGCAGTTATTTACTCTGCAGATTATCAGAGGGATTGCAGGATGGTATTTTTATTAAGTAAGAACTGCATTTGTTCTATGAGTGCAGTGCAAACAGAGTAACCACTTTTAAGTTGCTGATGCACAATGCATAATGCATGCCTAAGCATGCACAGACATGTGACTGCTTGTTTTATGGATGCTAAGTGGCCATTAACTGCCTGTGTGAAATGTGCAAAAGGCCATAAAATAAGAATAAGGCCATCCGTAAGGCAATGCTGCTCTGTTGTTCGGCTCTTTAAAGCCTCTGCGGCATCATGTGTGGAGTGAAGAATCATACATTGCTGTATAGTTACATAGCATCTTGTACTGTTGGAACATATGCTCAATCATGTACAGTATAGGGCAAACCTCCGCTATGTGACTCGTTCTTTCTTCAAGTGAGGCTGCGGCAGGTTTTTTAATTTGTAACTCCAGTATGTGCTGCCTTATCTTATGAACAGACACAATTACCACAAGTGTGGTGACACACACACGTGCGCGCGCGACACACACACACACACACACACACAGCTACTGTTTGATGTCTAATTGGCTGAGAAAATGCAGCACTACCAAATTAATACTGAAAAAAAACACTATTCTTTCTATCATTTTAACCACATTTCATACAACATTGCTAGATATGAAGCCTTTATGGATAACAATGCAGCTAAGTGTCAATTGTTTTTAGCATCGTATCCAAAATGTTAGACACAGTTTGTGTTTGTAGCATGAAGTTCATGGATAAAGTTGCTTGCTGAAAACTACTAAGTCCACACACATACGCATTTTAACACTGGAATTAGTGCACAGATCAGATGTTTAGTTTCAGATCATGACCAGCAAAGCACAGAGGATAAGTGCAAGCCATTGTTTTGCTGCCGGGCCTGTAGAAGGGTGAAGTGGGGAAAGACCTGGAAGATGGCACTGCAAGAGGGGTGGGTCACTCAACAACAAGAGATGCATTTTTTTAAATTGGCACCATATTAAGAAGGGGGCACCACTAGCCTATAAGAGACAGCGGTTATAATTTGTCTTAATACATACCCGGATAATGTTAGGGAGGGGATACATGTGGACCTTGAACATGTCACTTAATCTCCTGTTCCACACTTCATCTAGTTACAGGACTGAGAGCAGCAAGACCCACTGAAAACAACCTGCTGCATCTCAGCTGGGCTATCCTGACCCCACTACAGCTGTATTCTCACTGTGTGATCCTGAGCACATCCCTTAACCTACCGTACCAGTGCTCTACTCCACCCAGCTGTGGAAATGGGTGGTAGCAGGACCCCACTGGAAATGTGATCTTGCATCACAGCTGACGTATCCTGCGAAAATAAACTGTACAAAAAAAACAAAAACAGTAAAAAACAAAACCTTTGTTGTTATTGGGATAAGGTACTTTTAGACTGTATTTTCAAGGAGTTTTTACTATGGCTAGACAACGGGAATCATTGTCTTCTTATAGTTGTAGTTATATATTGTATATTATATATCAAATCAAATCAAACTTTATTTAACCAGGCAGTTACATCATTGAGCAAGCTAATTTTCAAGATGGTCCTGGATACAGAGGACACTTTTGCTTACAATGTCAGCGGCTTGGCAGGTAGCACACTAGCCTCTGAGGCTGGGAGATCAGAGGGCTGTGGGTTCAGTTCCCACATCTGGCACTTGGGTTAATATCCCAATACTGACACTGTAGTGCAGCATGAGAGGGGTGCTGCACTTCTGAGGTGCCGTCTTTCGGATGAGACGTTAAACCGAGGTCCCATCTGCTTGGATTGGTGGTAGTTCAGGTGGATGTTAAAGGTCCCATGGCACTTATTGAAAGAGTAGGGGAATGTCCCGGTGTCGTGAGCCAAATTTCCCTCATTCACTAAAATACCACCAACACCTTAATCTGGTTCAGTTTCAGTTGCTTACCATCTGTATTTCCCCCGCCCCATGTAGCCCCTGAAAAGGGACTTCCTGAGCCCAGTGGGCTTACCGGGTCAACAAAATTCAACAAACAAACAATAGACAACATTTCATAAAATAATAGACATCAGCACAGGCAGTTATAATATTGGACTGTTAATATCACCAAAACAGTAATTGGAGGTATCAGAAAAAAAAAGTGCAAATATAATGCGTTTAAAGTGCAGCATATACAGGCTGTAGACTAGAGAGTATAAATGAGGGGAGGAAGGATGGACATACAGAAGGGCAATAGGAACAAGAAGGTATCAGTCACATAGTAGCTAGTTGAAGACGGGGGGAGGTAAGGGGGGGTGATTGCCCTAAAGGGATGCTGGCCGACACAGGAAATAGGTGGCCCAGGATTTCAGAGGTTAAAGGACTAAGTTTAGTGGAGTACGTCTTTACCTAAAACACTCACACACTGTTTGCAGACCTCTGTAGAACAGCCCCTTAAATATAAAAAGGCTGGGCAGCAGGGAGATTTTAAGTGATTTCTGCAGGCTGTTCCAAAGTGCTGGTAAGAATGAGCTAATGGCAGCTGAACCAAGATAAGTCCTTGTTCGTGGTAGCTTAATGAGGACAAAGGAGGAGTTCCTTAGTCCATAGACACCCTTTGAGCATTCAAATGAGTCACAGATATAGGGTGGTTATTTGTTGGACGAAGCCTGGAAAAGCCACATGAGGGCATTTGTTTGCTTTCTCGTGGAGAGGGATGTCCAGTCTAATGCTTGGTATATTTTTTATTTATTTATTTTAAATTTGTTGACCGAGAAAGGCACAACTTAACAAGCAGTGATGAGTCTGCAAGGGCAGGTCAAGAGCAAATCTCAAAGTGCGATGATATATTGTTAATAAAGTATAAAACAAACAAAAAAAAAACAACCTTGCTGATGAATGATGACCTTACTGGTGAATGATGACCTTTCCTGGACTCTCCCTTCCCCGCAGACAATGTGGCCCAATGGACACATAACTGTTGGGAATTGGGCAATCGCAGGTTCAGTGCTACAGCCTAGTACTAACAGTGTGACCTTGTTCACACCACTTGAGCTCTCAGAGCTTAAGACCACTGTACTGCAAAAATGAGCAGAAGCAGGACCCCACTTAACATGTAATGTTGCATCTCAGCTGAACTATTCAGGGTAAATACATAGCTTAGTAGGTATCATACTTGCATCTGGAATCAGAAGATTGGAAGGTGACGGGTTCTAGACCCACACCAGGTTCTTCGCGTAATACTGATAACTGACACTGTAGTGCTGTTGCACTGATGAGGTGCTATCTTTTGGATGAAACATTAAACCAAAGTCCCTTCTGTCTGTCTATGGTCACTGTCCAGGTGGAAGGTAAAGATCCCATGACACTGAAGATGAGCAAGGGAGTTTCCCCACTGTCATGGACAACATTACACTATGAATAAAACAAGGCCATGCAACCCACCCCCCAGGGTGCACCTGGAAACATGCTATCACATCTTACTGTGCCATTTCTGGGCAAAAATTACAAATAAAGAAATAGTGATTTCTCTACAGTACGTGCAACCAAATATTAAGGCATTGACTAATGCTTGTTTTATTTAGCAGGAAAGACTACACAATGCATAATACATGGACTTTATACATCCCTATTGACTTTAGTGATAAATAAGTGCTACTAACACTTTTTTAGTATGAGGTCACTTAAAGGGAAATGTCCACATCTGAGGGGGCCCCACCTCTGTGTGAAGCAGGGCCCGATTAGCTGTTTAATAAATAGCATATATTTTTTTACTTACTTTGACATTTTATATTTTAAATTGTACCTGGCTGATCCTGTGCCCTCCCCACAGGCATTTTACAATTGCAGTTCCCTCCCAGTGTGCCCACAACCAGCAATGGCTGTCCCCAGCATGATGTGTTGTGCAGGGAACAGCCGGGGTGCCTCCATAGGACTACAGTTGTCCAACAGTGTCTAATAGCTCCAGTTTGGAGCTGTCAGCTGTCTGTGCTATACTGACACCAGTTGCCAGTCTGTACCTGGTCTCAGTATAGCACAGATACATGTGTAGGCTCCAAACTGAAGCTATTTGAAGATATGGCAATACAGACTAATATGGCAATACAGACTGATGTACTGTTGTACCTTCAAATAGCTCCAGTTTGGAGCCTATATGTGCCCATGCCATACCAAGCCAGGTACCGACTGGCAGGCACCCTGCCAGTATGTAACTGGTGTCAGTAAAGCACAGACAGCCATTGGCGCCATACCAGAGCTATTAGAAACTACAGGACTGCAACAGTCCTATTGAGGAGCCCCGGCTGTTCCCCACACAACATGTCACTCTGGGGACAGCTGCGGATGGTTGTGGGCATGCTGGGAGGGGACTGCAATTGTAAAATGCCAGCAGAGAGGGTGCAGGATCAACCAAATACAATTTTAAATATAAAATGTCACAGTAAGTAAAAAAATATATTCTATTTATTAAACAGCTAATCGGGCCCTGCTTCACACGGCAGTAGGGCCACCTCAAACATTGATGTTTCCCTTTAAATTTGTTTTGGTCTAGTTTCTTCTACTATGTGGAAAAATTGAGAGGAACCCTGGCCCTACTCTATCTTCTCAAACTCACTCTGTTTTGCCCCCATGTAGTTCTACCATTCCTTCTATGTGCAAAGGTCTAAAACTTTTCAGTATTAACATCTGGAACTGGGTACCTAAACTGAATGAATTGAAAGCCTGTGCTGCTAATCACAAGCCCAGTATCACTGCATTGTCAGAAACATGGCTTAACTCCAGAATCCTTGATTCACATTCATATACAGTATAAGGATACTCAGTGTACAGGCATGATAGAGTCAAGCATGGAGATGGTGTTGCTCTCTATATCATGGACAATATTTTTTGCCATAGAGTTTTTATCCTCCTCAGGCCATGCAGGTGGCTGTTCAGCCCTGTCCCTGCCTCTCATGACTGTCTACCAGCTTTCCCTGTCCCAGGGACCTAAATCCCCTATGGATTTCCCTCTTCCCCATAGCACAGCCGCAGAAGGGGCAGACATCCTCTCAGTGATCCAACCCAGAAGTGCCCCTGGGGACAGAGTGGCAGAGGAGGCCAAGGGAGAGCAGGCAGGGCTTCATTATGCCTGCCTACCTTCCCTTTTCCATTTTTCTCCCCAGTCTGCCCTTGTGCACTGTGGCATGCAAGTGCGTATGTACATGGAGGCCCACACATGCTGTGGAACTGTAGCCCTCACCCTTTGAAGCCTCTCAGGACCCACACTACCCCCATGCCTCCACCTGGTGGCAACCAAAGGCTGTGATAACTTGGCCACCCTTCCTCTCTTTAGGAGAGGAAAGCAGTTCCTGAGATGCTCAATCCTTCCCCCCCCCAGTCATTCCCCAGCAACCAGAGGTCATTTCCAAGGCTGAGTCACCGGTGTGGCAACAAGTGAGAAACGCCTTAGTCTTCCACGCCACTGGGATGACCCTTATCATGGGCAATCTTATAGTGTCTGAGACAGTGAGTGATATGCCTGATGATATCGAAGGCTGCTACATGAAAGTACATCTTAACACTGTCAAGGCTATACCTGTGGGCTGTATTTATAGACCGACTAAAGATTCTAATGACTCTGACTCCTTTACTGGTGCACTTGGCTCTACAATTGGTAGGTACAACCTTGAAACATTTCTGCTCGGTGACCTTAACCTCAACTGGCTTGGAAAAGACTCATTGAAATACAGACATACTCTTTCCTGTTTAAATCTCTTCCAAATTATCACACTAGCATGAGACTCAGCCATGCCACCAACAACCACAACCTTCTAGATTGGATTCTTACTAATCACCCTGATAGAATCTCAACTGCTGGTGTACTTTCAGACTGCTTCAGTGATCATTCTATTACCTTCTGTGTCTGGAAAATTCATAGCAAAACATTCCCTCCGAAAATGAATATCGCTCACTCATATTTCATTCTGGAGGACTTCTATGCAGGCTTGCCTGCCAAAAGGTAGGGCTATATTAACAGTATTCCCTCAGTAACTGATGCCTGGAAATTCCTTGCCAGTGAATTTCTCAATGTCTTCTACAAATATGCACCAATCAGATCATACTTGGTCAAAGGACAATATTACCCCATTATCTCTAAGGACATTATTGAATTGTTCTTGAAAAGGGATGCTCCTTGGTACATATTTAGAAAGAACAGATTTGTAAATGCCAGACACTATTATAAAAAATGTTTAAATCTACGTAAATCCGCAGTAGCTAAAGCAAAAGTGGAATAATACCACAATTACTGGGAGGAAAACAAACATCAATCCAGAAAATTCTGGTCAGGGGTGAAAAATCTATTTGAAATGGATCATCAAGAGCAAATTGGTAAAATCCAGAACCCATCTGGAGTACTTGTCACCTCTCTTCCAGACACCGTGTATGATTTTAACATGCAATTCATTAACCTTAGCATCTCTGCTAAGCAGCAGAACTCCTTGATATCATCCATGGTTGGTATCTCATCAGCCAGTCCAGAGACTGAGCCACAGTGTTGGGTAAGTTACTTTTCCTATTACTTTCTATTACATTTGAAAACTTGTTCCAGGAAGCTCTGTGCAGTCACTAACAAGGATGGATAGGTACTAGAAAAAGTAATACACCTTACAATTATAGTTACTTATTTCTTTTTATACAAAAACAATACAAAAATAATAAATAACTGTAACAGATTACATTTTTTGAAAGTAATAGGTTAGTTACTAGTTACTTTCAAATAAACGTAATCAGTTACAGCTATGTATTTCTTTTGTATAAAAAAAATAAGTAATTGTAACTGTAAGATGTATTACATTTTCCAGCACTTCTCCATCCTTGCTAGTGACTGCACAGAGTTTTCTGAAACACATTTCCAAAAGTAATAGAAATAAATAGAACAAGTAACTTACCCAATATTGCTGAGCCACATGATCTGGAAAACTTTATATAGCAGAGGTCCTCAAAGCACCTAAAGGCCTTAGCCCAAACAATAGTGCTGGTGCTGACTCCCTTGGCGCAAAGTTTCTCCATCTTTCTGCACATCATATCTGCACCCATTTCCACACTGCTAAACATCTCTTTTCCATCTGTTGAGATACCTACTGTCTGGAAATGTGATAGAGGTGCACCCTTCCACAAAGTAGGGATTAAACAGGATGGGAACTAATATAGACCCATGTTGGTCCTTTCTGCCATCTCCAAGGTTCTTGAAAAGTGCTTTAACTAGCAGCTGACTGAGCATCTCAGTCTGTACAGTCTGCTGTCTTCAATGCGATCTGGTTTCAGGACGAGGCATTCCATCACATCTGCATTGTTCAAAGTCACTAATGATCTCCACATAACCATGGATAATGGCCTCCTAACTGGGTCCATCTTTGTGGACCTCTCCAAGGCTTTCAACTTGGTGGATCATGCAATATTCCTACTCAAACTCAAAATCCCAGGTCTTAGACAACCAGTCATCAACTGGTTTGAAAGCTCTCTTAGTAACCAAACCCAATCAGTGTGCATATGAAGGCATTAATTAATAGATATTGGGATTCCTCAAGGCTCAGTCCATGGCCTTCTTCTGTTCTCTGCTGTAATTAATGACCCCCCGAAGCACAGCAGGAGGTGTCATCTACACATGTATGCAGATGATACCCTACCATACTACAGTGCAACGGTAATGTCCATGGTTAATTCAGAACTCCAGTCTGATTTCAACACAATCTCCTCCTGGTTCATCAACAACCACCTTATCCTTAATGCAATCAGAACTAAGTCTATGTTTGGATTTCAGAACTCGTTAGCTCATTCAGCTGACCCACTTGCTATAAATAACATCATATGGCAACACTATAAGCATGGCAACATACACAAATATTTAGAAATCTTGTTTGACATATTATTTAAATACAGTAGGTATGTTGATCACATCTTAAGAACCATGGGTCCAAGCTCAACTTTCTCTGCAGGCCTGAGTGCTAACTCAGAGCTGACATAGGGAAGTAGGTAATCTCTTACTTACTGCTCCCTTCCATTGAGTATGGAAACATCATATGCTGCTGTGCTACAGGGCCGAACTAAGGCACAGGCAACAAAGGCTTAGGCCTACGGCCTCTGCCTGCCGGGGGGGTGGGGTGCAGCGATCCCCAAAATATGTTTACTAGATACCCTTTTCTTTCTGCATGTGCTACATTTTTTTTTGTAAAGGACTCATCTGCTGAGTAATCTGAGAAAAGCAGGGGCTAAACTGTGAGGTGACTCTCACCTCCATGATTAGGTGTTAAATACAGCTGATAGCTTTGGGGTTCCTCGCCAGGCTGATTTTTAAGGTGTAAATAGCACCTTTTCCTTTGCTTTGACTCCCACCCTCCCGGTATCCCATGTGCGGAGAATGGACTAGAAAGATCCCTGCCCCACCCCCCCCCGATTGGTGTTCCTACATGGGACAGCGACTGGAGCAGATCTTAAATGAGGACCCTCCCCATGCAGTAGTTTGTTCTCTATTTGCCTCATCTTCTGCATTTGAGGGGGCTCCTGCCATTTGTATCAGAAGGAATGGAGAGCCAGAAGAGACTGCCTACTGGAGAGTCTGTTCCAAGTTCCAGGTGCCTTTCATTTGCACTTAGATTTGACTTGCCTGGCCATGGGTCACGAAGCATGTAGGTGGAGTTTGTGGTTCACAAATCCAAGTGTTTTGAGTGTACATGTTTTCCTGGTTCTCAGATTGGGACTCTTATCACTAGGCCATACTGCCTAAGGCATTGCTTAATTTTTGCTCTCCTTGACTGGATGTGGGTAATACTTGTTAAATGCAATTCTCCCTTCATGGAAAATTAATACGGGGTCCAGGTGGAGTTTTAGTTGGTGTGCCATGAAAATGATCATCAAAATTATGAATAAAACAAAAAAAAAGGAACTGAACTTTGTAAGTCCCTCAACAATACTATACTGCAATTCGCAAATGGTATTGCTAAGCCTGATCTTTAACACCACTCACAAAACCACATTTTAATGACAAAAAGTAGTAAAGAGGCTACAGTGCTAGAGCTAAACTTAGAATGCCATCAGAGGCAATGGTGGCCTTTAGACTGTATTTGTTTACTTTGCGGGTAACTGTGCCTGTTATTGGGTTATAGACATAAAATACTACCCCCCCCATTATGTGCAATTGCCTGCAAAGTAAACAAGTAATATCTGAAGGTCACTACTAACCCCAACAATTGTAAGCCTATCTATAGCATTGCAGCCCCTTCCCTATGTGGTGTTGTCGGTGGGGCTGTATCAGGAAGTAAGACTGTAGTTGCAGTAAGTTAGGCAACATAAAAAAGATGGCAATCGTGTATGCTGAGAGTAGCCTTGCACATACAGTGAAGCCTCAACTATCTGCTAAATTTTGTTTTTACAAAATGTTAGCTATTGCATTGCCCCTTATATAACACACCCTTGATTATCTTCCCAGTTTTGCGTGTATGAAAATAGGCAGATAATCAAGGGTGCACTGTAGATTATCAGACAGCAATCAAAACAGTATGTGATATTTTTTTTTGGGGGGGGGTGGTGCTGCACTGTTGCTATTATGATTTTGAGAGAGGAAAGCCAAAGCGTAGGAAGTTCGATTTGTATACTGTTGCCTGCAGCTCATTACACACAAACAGCATCCAAACTTGTGATACAGTTGGATATAAATGGATTTCTAAAGTGCTTTAGAGTCTGTGAAAGGGTCTCTTCATGGTGAAGAGGCATGGTCATGGTGAAGAGGGCCCACATTTCTCTTGGGCCTCGGGTCCAGGCTGCTTTAATCTGGTGGATGTGCAAACAAAACAGCTCTGATCACCTGTATCATTTTTACAAGTTGTGCAGGCTTATCCTCTTCTGTGGATGGTCTACCCATCATTGCCTGCTATATGACCAGCTTAACAGGGCAAGTCCCTCAAGCAGACATGACTTCCACTGGCTTTACTGGTTGTACAACTGTGTACAAGGAAAAAACCCTGCTTATCTGCTAGCCTTCCTGACAGTCAAACAATGCCTACCCAGTCCATTCAGCAGCAGCACTTACTGTCTTAATGTCCAGGATGAAGCATGAATTTGGTAGAAATATCATTGTATTTACAGCACCAGACCCGAGGAAAAAATGCCCTCTCCAACTGAGGCATGCTACAAGTGTTAAAGTCCAGTCTTTCCAGCTACTTTAAAATTCCCTGCATTTGTTTCAGTCCAGAATCTCCATCTGCCTGACCATGATCATGTTGCATAACATAGAGAATAATGGATGACTAACCATCAGTAACAAGTTGGTTAGCTCATCAAGAGGTTCCTATGGTGACCACTTGAACCTCGAGAGTGCAGCTTGAGAGGTTTGGTCACCATGGGAACTTCACAATGTACTAACATAGCTTGTTACTGATACTCATCCATTGATTTTTATAGTGTATGTTGCCAAAAAAAATAATGCAATCTTAACATATTTTAGCCTTACTTTGGATTTGCATTCTGTGCAATGCTTTCCAACAGACTAACTCTCATCACTGTGGCCGCTGCCGATTAGGGGAAAGACTGAACACGCATGCACAATCACGTTCTAAGTTGTCATGCTGCACTAGCTACGTAGCTAGTACAGCATAACAAACTAGTTGATGTAGCTAGTACAGCATAACAATGTTTAGAAAGTGATGGATTTCTGACAGTAACAATGTTACAACATGCACTGTAATGTTCTTGCTCTTTTTGTTTGCAGTAACTCCACTTGTTAGCTTGTCTTGATTGCTGCTTGGATGTACTTACCTTCACAGTTTGTTATCCCTGTGTATATGTTAACTTGTATGCAACTATTCATGCCTGACTATGTTAAACTATTGATTTCTACTATCCTGACTTGGACCCCATGAAAATGAGATGCTGCATTTCATGGAGTCATCTTGGTTGGGGATATTTCAAATAAATAAATAACAGCTACACATCAGTTAATTAAATATCAGATGTTTCATGGATTCCAAGGTATCTGGAAAATCCCTTTATTCTGTTTTTTCCAGATTTACAATCAGTCTTCCACATTCTGGCCTGGATTTTTACAAATCTTGACACAGGACTTAAGTCAATATTTCTGCCACAACTGCATCACCACAAATGCATCTAAGTGTTTGTGTGGAGTTTCAAAACTCTGACCTATTTGCATAACTTGACTTGTTTAACAGCAGAAAAATTACACGTGCATTATTTGATGCATTCATCATTTCTGATGCATAACTTGCGGCACTCATAAGTAGAGTTAGGCCACCTTGGTTGTGGTCTAGGAGTCATGCTGTAAGTCAGGAAAGTACATCAGAAACCTAACACCTCTGTCTAAAAGTCCAGCCCCATACAGTGTGTCTGAGAATGTCACCCAAGACAGAATACAATTTCAAAGTGTTTCTATAACAAGTACCTCCTAACAGTGTACAAAGGTTTGCAATAAAATAAGTAATATTACCACGTACCTTAAACGTGGTGCTCTTAACAGGAACAAAGCCCCTTTCCTAATCCACACCCACTGTGAGATCATTACTATAATGTTTCCTCCAGTTTTTGACTATGAGTATGTGTATAGTGCTGCCACAAAAAACACTCTTGCTAGATTGGATTCCCTTTTCACTACCGCTTTCATTTTGCCCGTAGCTTCCCCCACCCTAGAGGGCAGAAACCTCACCCACAGCAACTCATTCATCTCCACATTCTGGAGAAGAACCATTTCCTCTTTTCTCATTTCCCTTCTCTACAGCACCCCTTCCCTCTGGTACATAGACTCCCACATGCTCTCTCTCCCCATATGAAATAATTGGCATCCTGTGATTTGAGCGAGTCAATTACAATGACGTTATTTGAGTGAAGTGAAAAGAGCGAATTGTAAAAGGAGTGACAGCGATTATACTATAGGGTGATTTTCACATTCAGTGATTATTACTGTGCATTTACAGTGAATGTCACAGTGAACAATTATGTAGCAGTAAGGAGTTATGGGGGAAGTTGATTAGGAAGGATGTAGGCATTTGTTATTCAGTGGATTTTCAAGCTGGTCACCTTGTGTAGAGGGTTGAGGCATTACCTAAGAGCCCGGCAGACCAGGGTTCAATACTGGCCTTGAGGGGTTGTAGTTTTTTTTTTATTTTTGGTGCGGAGTTTGAGTTTTTTTATTTTTGCTGTCCCCCCCCCCACTCTCCCAATGTTGGACCCCTATCTGTTGCCCCATCCAATGTTCTTCCCCATCCCTGCACAGTATTTCTCCTGCCTCAGTGTTGCATTCCCCCTGGAGTTTGTGAATATAATTATGCGTGGTGTGGGTGGTGAAGGCCTCTGCAAAGGGGCGTGTGGGGGGTGGAGCCCCCCACAGAAACAAGAAGTATAGGTGTTTGTTTCAGAGGTGTGTATAGATAGTCACTGACATTGCAATGCGCTATAGTGCTATTTGCCCTAATTGATTTAGGTGTTATGTATTCAGTGTGATGGTCAGCGCTGTTTTGCAGTTGCCTTTCTCACGTGGAACTGAAATAATCTGTGGATCATCAGCTTTTGCTTTCAGATTTTCCTTCCTCTGATAGCATCGTCCCCCTCTTATTCTCTCTATTTCCCCCTCTACTCATAATGCCCTATTTCTCTGTGACCATGACCATGCAACCTATGTTTACAACTACCCCATACCCCTTCACTGCATTACATTTTTGGTTTTCTTGTATTTGATTATTTAACAATTTTGCACATGTTACTTTTTCTACTGCAGCACTAGTCTACCTTCTCATTACTTTTTGCAATGCACTCTCCAACATTGTACTGTACTGGATTTGGCCAACTCCATTGTCTTCATGATTTTTTCGGAATGTTTTGTTCCTGCCATTGTTTACCTTGCACAATACATACTGGCATTTGTACTTTTTTATTTTATTTTATTAGTATTCTGTTTTGTATTGCACTGTAGTGGGTTATTTTTTGCCATCATGGTTTTCTTTGCATTGCATTGCTTCCATTCCCCTTTCCCCAGGATACAACTAGAATGGAAGTGAATTGATACCAGGTCAGTATACTCTTTCGGGTAAAAATGTTAAATAAATAACTTAAACAAAAACTTACAGCAGACTCTGAACTGTACCAAGGTCTAGCAGGACACTACTGGGGATGACAGGAGTAAAAAAAAATATGAACTTCACGTTTCACGTAATTACTAATGTAAATGGTTAGGTGGAAGTGAGAAAGGGATGGGCTTGATTAGGAAGAAAATTATATGATAATAGCTGGCACCATTTGCATGATACATTTTTGAAGCCACTGGAACACATTCACAGGAAGTACAGTCAGCTTTGCACAGGATTTTAATTTGGCCTGGTTACAGTGAGATTCTGCAAAATGGTTGTTGGAGTGTCTAAATATTAAAGTGTACCTGTAGACTGGTTTGGAACAATTATATATGTTAATTACAGCCATGGTGAATAATGACGATTGATTACTTGCAGACAGAAACTGGAGAAACAAGCTAGACTGATTCAACTGAATAGGGCTGCAGAGCAGAGTTTTAGATGAGAGAAAGTCTTACCCAACTTAGTCTTGCACAATATCCTGATAAGGTTTTTAAAGGCTTTTACAGGCTATCATCACTAATGTCCTTGCATTACACTAGGTTAAATGTTAATGTCAATAAGCTTAAAGAGTCAAAAGTTTAGGAGTTGCCTTTTAACATTATTATTACTATAGTATATATTCCTCCTCAGTTAATTGCTGTACTGTGTTACTTGAATCTAAACATATGCGACTTATTGATTTAGAATTTATTTATACAACACAGTTCAGCTGTTCTGAGATACAACATGACATTTCTGGTGGCATGTGGCTTCTATATAATTTTAAGGTTGAGAAGACTAAAGCTCCACAACTACTGACTTGCATAGGGTCTCAAAGCGCACCTGTCACTGAGCTGGGTTTCAGTCCAGAATGTCCTGGCTCACCCTTCATTCCTTTATGTTGCCTACCCAACTTTATGTAACAGTTATTCAACATATCTTGTAGAACATCTGCACTGTGCTGATATTTTGACACATTTATAAAACTGGCATGAGAAATCCTATGCAGTGCTCCCAGATTGGCCAATGCATTTTCCTGTAGCAGACCCTAATTTTTCCTATATTTTCCCTGTAAAACCTGGGTGAAATTCCTGTAGATTTTCCTGTATGCTCAAGCCAATTTATTTTTGCAAATGGCATTATAGTTGTCATCTCCTCGACTTCCCCCAAGTTTTTAAACACTCTGTCTGATCAACATACTCATAGCTAAAGCAGCCAACAGTGATGCATGATTGTATTTATATTAATAAAAAAATCTAAAACTTATCTCCGCAACCTCCCCTGAGTTCACGTCCCATCCAAAGCAACACACAGATCAATGAATAATGCATGATTATTTGATTACCCCACAGACAGGTTTGGTACATGAATCATTTTTTCATCCTCCAGTTAATGAAAGTTTTTTTTTTATTATTATGAAGACATTTAAAAAACTTAGAGATCATCGCCTCGAGCTCCACCAAGTACATGTCCTAGCCAAAGCAGCACACAGATACTTTATGCATGATTTATGATTACCCCAGAGACAGGTTTGGTACCTGAACTATATGTTTCCATCCTCTGGTGACTCAAGTTCTTTTTTTATTAAATATTAAAAAAATATTAAATATTGAAAAACCCACAATCTCCTCAACCTCTCCCACCCTCTGTCCCAGCCAAAGCAGCACCGATTCATAGATGGTTCAGCTAGCTAGCTTGATTATTTTATGCCAGCCCAGAGACAGGTTATTAATGTTATTTTGTTTTACCTTTTTTCACAGAGAAGATTGTCCAAGAAAGCTGCTCAGGGATTGGGCTCATCTCTCTCATTCTGTGACCACTTTTCTGACGCTGCAGTAAAGCCAACAAAATGGAATGGACCAGCGGCAGGTCAGGGTCTCGTCTCGATGCCGGCGATGTCCCAGTCTTTTTTAAATTTATTTTGCAGATCTATCTGCAATTGGAAGGCAGCTCTGAGACAGGCTTGTCTCTCCTTTTCTTCTGAGCCAACGTAACAGAATGGACTGGCGGCAGGTGTGTCGGTAGCTCTCTGGGATCCCGGGTCAATGAAACACCAAAAACGCATGGCAGACTGAGGTGGCGAGCAACTGTGGATGGACAATATCCTCTGTGTCTGTGTCTGCATCTCTACCCATCCCCTTCTCGCTCCAGTGGCAGCAAGTATGGCAAAGCAATTTGGAAGGAACACCACACTCGACTCTGGTAGCCAGTTTAAATATTCCTGGGGCAGCACTGCATCAAACAATTGCGCCAATCAGAGACCACAGTCAGTGCGTGATCAGAGCATGACTGGGGTCTCTGAACTAATCAGAGGCAGGCTTGTGGTAATCTCATCTGGGAATTGATCTGAGAATGAACTCAGACTCTCGCAACTACTTTCCCCTGACTTAAAGTGACGGAGCCAATTTCTCCCATATATTTTAGAAAATGAAGAATTCCTTCTCGTACCCCATTTTGAGCGCTCAAACCCCATGAAGTATGGGAATCCCCATAGATCTGGGAGCACTGCCTATATCATGATTGGGGGAGTCCAGGCACATGACCTTGTTCACAGCTGTATGGCAATATGGATCTTCTTTCACTTTCTGCTTCTGATTGTCCTTTGTGTTCCTTATCTGTTTTGACAGTTAGTTCTCCTGCCCAACATTTTCAAGCTCTGGTCCCACTGTTCCATTCCAGTTCTATCTGGTGAGCCACACTCTATGGATAAAGCCCCTGCTCCACACACATTACAGTCCTTGAGCTTACTTAAAGCTGCAACTCCAGTTCTGTTACTCAGCAAAGAAGAGCAGGTATTAGACACTGGTGCAGGTGACGTGAAGTTATTGCATTTGCAGTGAGCCATTAGGCAGTTAAATGCTTGGTTAATGGTCTGATACAAGAAGCAGAGTTTTCCTTTTCTTGCTAACTGGAGAGCCTTCTGGGGTAAGGTGCACCTGTATGCCCATGATGGGTTGCTCCTATACCAGGAAGGAATGTGAGTACTGGTCAGCAGAATGTACAGGGCAGTTAGTAGTCATTTAAACTATAGGATCAGGGGAGGTGGCTGGTCCAAGAGTTCACCAGTGTTCACTAGGGGCCACGGCAGGGGGATCACCAAGGGATGGAGAACAGAGCAGTGTAGCAACAAGAGAGGAGGACCACAAATCATGGAGGGGTGCATATTCTCACTGGCATGCAAATAAACATGAGAGGTACATCCAGAAAAATGGGTGGCACAAGAAGCTGATGGACTTGGGCAAACCACCTTCTTTTGCTCCTTTTCTTTTAGTATGACTTAGTAGTGTGACATCAATAGTCAGGACTTGAGGCACTTACAGAAGCTGCTATGAGGCAGAAAATGATCGGGACAAAAGAGCAGGAGGCTGTAAACTATTCTGAAGTTATAGGCTTCACAGAATTAGAGTAGGGAGGGAGTCATTGTGCAGGACAAGGAGAATATCGGGGAAAATGGTGCCATACAGTCCATCTGGTTTGAGTTAGAAGAAAAATGGGAAAAGTCACAGTGAGTGTGTTCTACAGGCCCCAAACAGTTCAGCACAGCCTGATACCTAGCTGGTTAGGGAAATTACAATTCCCAGTCAGAACAGTGCAAGAAAAGACAGCAGTACTCTGAACAGCACTGCCACGACAGTGAGAGGGGATTTACAGCGTTTGTAGTAAGTGCTCTCCAGGTCGCTGTCCATGGTGCTGAGACAGGACAAGGGGGACAGAATCCAGGAGGCTGGCCAAGCTGCTCCTGTGGAGTGGAGGGCTGAGGCATGGAGCAGCTCATGGGGGGGGAAGGAGACCAGGGTTCTAATCCTGGTCTCCTGCACTTTTTGCCAATCAGGACTTCTATTGTTTTACAAGGGGCCATGAAAATGAGTATTCCACGGCCCCACAAATTATTTTTCCCCCCCATGATCTGCTCCCTCCCACCATAGTTGGGATCTTTTAGTATGGGGGTGCAGGTGGCAGAGCCCTCTGCATCGGGTGGGGGGTGGAGCCTCCCACAAAAAAAAAAAAAACTGGTAGCATTATTGCAGGCATGATTGTAGCATGTGCTGTTATTGTTGGCACTATTATGACCTAGTGATGGAAATTACTATAGCAATAGTATCAGATACAGTGATGATCTTGGGGGACTTCAATCTCCCAGCCATAGACTGGCATCTTGAAAAGTCTAATGGCAGGACTGACTGATATTCTATATAAGAACAACATGTCCAACAATGGGCTAGATTGGAAGCCATCCTCGATCTCATTCTCAGCAGTAGAGATGGGATTATCTACAGAAGAACATCAAGGAACCAGATGGAGACAGTGACCACTGCTGACCTAACCTAACCTTCTTCCTGATAACAGTAGGGACTAGTTGGCCATCAGCCAACAGAGCCCAGAAATTCAGAAAGGCTGACTTTGCCAAGATGAGGGATCTGGTGGTAGTGGCCAATGGTCTTGAGAAGGCTATAAATATAGACTGCATGGGATTTGTTGGAGAAAGCTCTTACAGCAGCTGCAGAAATCTGCATCCTAGTAAGGAATAGGGAAAATGGGTCAAGATGTACCCCTCCTCTCAATGGAGACCTAAATCAAGTGATCCTACACAAAAAGAGGGTCTATAACTGCTGGAAGAGACATGTTTTCTTCAGCAAAAAGAGTAGTGTAGTGTAGTGTAGTGCAACACTGAGGAACTGCAACCATGCAATTAAGGGAGATAAAGAATGTCTGTAAATCAGAATAGCAGTAGGAGCAGAAGTTAACACCAACACTGTATTTTAGTATGCAAATGGAAAAAGGGAAAAGAGGTGAATGAGCCACTGAAAACTAGGACAGGTTGGGGACAGAAAAATTATCAATACTGTGGATAAATCCCCATCAACCACTGATTCTGTTGCTCTGCCGCTGTACTATTATTCCATGGTAAGACAGACCATTTCTAGACAGAAGACTTATGGTGTGGGAATGTACATCCTCCAGTGAGTGCAGACCTCCCCCAATTACCACTGCTGTAGTGGAGTTTCGTAATGAACTCTTTGCTGAAATGCTTCCCAAGAATGGGGATGGAACTAACTAGCCAAGATGGAAGCTGTGTAAATGAGCTGCTGCAATTCCAATCTCATCCATCCTGATACATCTGAAATTTCAACACCCATATCCCTAGGATATTTCTCTGGATTTGCATTCTGTACATTGAGCTGAAGCCAAATATACCTAAAGTGAATTAATCGGATAAGGGATTGCTACTTTATTGACTGTTGCAGATTTTACCTCATTGCCACCTCAGGTCTGTAAGACATTTGCAGACCACCAGGCTCCAGTTGGGAAGCAGGCTTAAAAAGAGGAGATGGCCCCATAATGATCAACAGGTCCGTCTTAGACAGTGGACCAAAAACTGGGTAATATTTCCCCCCATGCTAAACAAAGTATTAATTGATACAGCTGCACTTATTTCCACCACCTCTAACACCAAAAAGAATGTTGAGAAGTTAAATTCCAGAGTGGAGGACACTGAACTTCAAGTTAAACAGCAAGATCAAATTCTACATGACCAATTTCTCCAAACTAGGGACCATCATAGCCAGATACAATACCTACTGGCTAAGGTTGATAACCTTGAAAACCAAGGGAGAAAAAAAAACATTTGGATTGTGGGACTACTGGAGGGGGAGTGAAGGCCCAGATACGATTTTTTTTTTGCAAACATATCTCCCACTGATGCTTAAACTGAACAACCTTTCTCCCTTAGAGCTGGAAAGGGCCCACAGGTCACTAGCCCCAAAACCTCAGCCTGGGGCCCGACCTTGTACAATACTATGTAAATTCTCCAGATACCTGGTTAAAGAACTGTGTCTGAAAGCTGCTCGAGACCTCAGAATGCTGCAATGGGACTGGGCTCCCATTCAGATATTCCAGGACTACTCATATGATTTATCCCGGAGACGTAGAGCCTATGCTCCAGTAAAGCAGGCCCTCTACAGGCTAAACTTCCCTACTTCTCTAAGATATCCTTTGCAACTACGTGTGTTGTACAAAGGACAGCAGCTTACCTTTAACTCTTTGGCTAAGGTGGAACTCTTCTTGGAGGACAGTGGAGGTGAAGTTAGGCTGCAACAAAATTCCACTCCTCTGCCTCATGGTGAAGCCACGCTGCTCATGGATACCTTGGCTCCACTGGAATGCTCTCCTGGCTGAGACTCTATGCTCCCCCAGTGCCAGCTGTGAGACCTGAATGGCAGATGCAACATAGGGGTAGTCAACAGAAGAAAGCGCAGGGCAAGTCGGGGAAGCCCTTTCTGCCTTCCACAGAGAAACCACAAAGGAATTGCTCAAGGAGCCATCAGTGGGCCCAACTGGTTTCTGGGAGCAATGGCTCCTCCACCTACTCCACGCCCATGAAGCTGTCTAACAGATTTGAGCCACTCAGAGACTTGGTGCCAGCAGCCCTGGTTATGTCTGAAAGAAGCATCAGCCACAAAGACGCACTCCGCCTGAATAATGCTGAGGTGATGGCCCACTGGGCTCCTCTCGAGAAAGACTAGGCAGCTGAACTTCGGAGCTCGCGTGAAGACAGAAGTGCCTTGTCCATCTTAGAGAAGACACAGGATGGGTGATGGACCCAGGGCTAAAGCTAATTTTGCTTGTGTCTGCGGAGGTAAGTGATGCGGCTGAAAAAACAGGGCTTCCCTAGCTTTTACTCGGTGTAGTGCCCTCTCTCCAAGGCTGAAGCCTTAGCGACCACCTTGAGTGATGTGCACCAGGTCTCCCTCAATCTAATCTCAGGGAAGAACCAGTCCCTTTTCCCCAATCTCTCCTTAGCTGCACCACTCGTTCTCCGCTTTACGTAAATGCTGATAGGACCTGGAGTAAAATGTGCTGGTGTACTGTCCAGCCTGATCATCTTTAAAACTGTAAGTAGTTGGGCTTTTGTTATTTGGCGTTTCCTACTTTGTTCTGATCTTATATTGTTGTATCTGAATATATGTTTGTATTTGATTTTATACTGAATGTATTTGAATATGCTTTTATGTCTGCTCTTGCTGTGCAGTGCCTTGAGATTTGGAAAGGGCGCTCAACTAAATACATTTTGTTATTATTATTTATTATTATTATTATTTGTTAATCCACTCTGTTGAGAGGTTATTATCGATACATGGTCCACAGGGGAGTTCAGCTACCATAGTCTTCAGCATCAGTTGATTTCTCCCCTCTGTTTGAGTTTCTTATGCATTCATCGAGTTCCTCAATGTTTTCAGGCATGGGGTTTTGACCCAGCTCTATATTAGAAGCGCCAGATATGCTATCCTTTAATCCTGTTAGGTTTCTAGCCCCTGAGGCCACTCCTGCAGATCGGGGCTGCTGCCTTGCACACATAAGGTGCTCTGGCAATCAGGGGATAGCTCTCTTGGGGGGTAGAGAAAGAAGGCATGTGAAAAAATGGCCACTTGCAGACTCTTATCCTATGGGATGTTAAATGTTTATTAGGTTGAGGTTTAATGGGGTTTAATAAGGCTTCAGAAGGTTTACTATGTAGTATTTCTAGTCACAAAGGCCACTGTTAGTTTTCAGAGACCACTATATTCTAAAAGGTGTTTGGATTATGTTTGATGTGCCCCTTGCTTCCAAATTTAAGTGAGGACTTTGTCTACTTCCTGTTAGATCCTAGGGGCTCTGGTATAGCAATGATAGTACCATGGTGTCAGTGTTAGGGACAATGCAAATTTACAAGTAAGCTGCACCTGCCACTCCAGTAGAGGTACATATTTTTATACTAAACTAAAGACAATCTGCAACATCAAAGTAAATCTCACTGCATTCCGGTCTTCCCTGCTCTTTCTATTCATTGACACAAGCTAGTCTAGGGTAAGTGTGGGTGTATTTGTCCCAGGATATGGACAACTGGCACACCCTCTACCATTTTTTGGTGGTTAGGGATGCACATACTGTGCTGACCACCTTGTGGGACCTGGATCCCATTCGTTACTTGCACTCCCCCCCACCCCCAGGGACAGTCTTGTGCCATTGGGAACTGTCGGTCTGTCTCCCTCCTCCCTGGTCGAAAATAGACTACACCCCCCACATCGACCTCAGTGAGGCATCTCAGCATCCCCATGGATTCAGCTACATACACAGCCCACTGACCTGCCTTTCAGCTGAGGTTCTGCTCTTTAACATACCTAATCTAACCCCCTGGGCTGTGATGGTACTCTGGAAGCAACTGGGACACCCCAGGGTGGTATATAGGTTTATTTTTCTCTTTGTTGACCTACCAGGTACACCAGCAGTTACAAAAATGATTTCAGTGTCCACTAGGACCTGCAGAGAGCATGTTAGAGCCTTGCTTAGGGCTGCTGCACTACTCAGTTTAGGGTGGGGACCTTTATTTAGATATTGGAATATTCATGTTAGCTTTCAGCTAACACTCAAGTTGGCTTCAGTGTTTGCTTATAGATGTTGGCACACAAAATGGAAACATCCTGACAATGGTTAATTTTTCAGATATCACAACCACTACTTGGAATGTCAGGAGTTTGAACTCTCCCATAAAGAGGAAAGTGGTACTGTCCCGGTTGAAAAAATTAGGCACCCAAGTCGTCTTTTTACAGGAAACTAAATTAAGTTCCAAAGAAGCTGCAAAGTTAGTGAGGGATTGGGTGGGTACCGAAGCTCATTGCATGGCAAAATCAGCCAAATGGGGTATATCCATTTTGTTGCATAAATGGCTGCAATGGCAGACTAAAGAGGTTTACAGAGGGGGAGATGGTAGGTGGATCATTATGAAGGTATCTACTCCCTCAGGCCCCCTGATCTTGGCAAATATCTATGATCCCAATGAGGATTTCCCAGAATTTTTTCACACCATTTCTCAAAAACTCCTGGATATATCGTATAACAATTCAGAATTGCTCATGATAGATGACTTTAATTTGGTACTGGAGAGCCTCCTGGATAGGTCCAGTGCCAGGACGGAGACCCACTGCAGAGCAATGCTGGCACTGCTGGATCTCATCTCTCTGCACCAGCTGTCTGATGTGTGGAGGGTCCTGAATCCTTCATTAAAGGATTTTACCTTCTTCTCTGCACCACATAAAATTGAAAGTAGATTGGATTTTTGGCTTACTTCTCCTAACATCTCCATGGCCACTTCTGGAGTAGTTATCTCCCAAATCTATATCTCTGACCATAAGCCTGTACCCCTTACCTTCATACCTGCTCTGAGAGCCTCCAAATCACTATTGTGGAGGTTGGATCCCCTCCTGCTGTCTGATAAAGACTTCACCCTGTGCTTCGGATGGCTACAGAAGAATTTTTCCAACATAATCCCCCTTCCTCTGCCTCAGCTGCAAGCACTTGGTAGGGGAGGAATCATTAGCTTTGCCTTATATAGATGGAAGATGAGGGACCAGGAATGTTGTCAGCTGCAGAACGTTTTAAAATATATGGAGGCTAAGTACAAAGTGAAGCCCACACTGCTTCAGACACTGTCAGTTATTACTGCCCTGGCTGCCACTCGATTAAAAATGAACACACTGGTAAGCAGGAAGGCCAAGAGCTATATTCATAGAGCCCAGCACTGCTACCAAGCTGTGGGAGAAAAGGCTAGCAAGTTGCTGGCCTACAGGCTGAAACAAAGACAGGCTGAAAGAACTATCATCAGCCCAAGGGAGGGGTCAGGAAAGCTCTCACTGAGCCCTTCTTTTATTAATAAGACTATGACCGAATTCTATAAAACTCTTTACTCTGCCCATGGATGTTAGGACAGAGAATCTTATACTCACTTTATTGAGTCCATGCCCCTCTCTAAACTTCCTGACTCATGGAAAGTCACACTAGACCAACCCATTATGGAGCAAGAAATTGGTAGACCCATTACTAAGATGGCCCCTCATAAAGCACCTGGGGGGGATGGGTTTTCGGTGGATTTTTACAAACTGATTCAACCCTTGATTGCAGCCCCCTTGGTGAACACGTTGAATGAGGCTCATTCTTGTAGGCAGTTCCCTCCTACCTAATCTGAGGCCATAATTACCGTACTACCAAAAGAGGGTAAAGATCTCTCCCTCTCCGCCAGGCAGGCCAATTTAGTTAATTAATGTTGACGCCAAAATCCTAGCCAAGGTTTTGGCCACCAGATTGGAGAAATTCCTACCAGAGATTATTCACCTCTCACAGGTGGGGGTTGTTAAGGGCAGAATGAGTTCAGACTATATCTAGGCCCTAGTACCTTTAATACAGATAGCGGCCTCACTCCCCACCCCGACAGCAGAAGTTACAATTGACTTCAAGAAGGCATTTGACTTGGTAGTCTGGGAATATTTATTTGCAGTCCTGAACACTTTCAACATTGGCCCGTATTTTACCACCTGGATTAAAACTCTTTATGCCTACCCTACAGCCAGGATCCTTACCAATAATGCCCTTTCTGACCCATTTAACCTACAGAGAGGGACCAGACAATGATGACCACTGTCCCCCTTACTTTTTGTTTTAGCTATCAGACCCCTCACAGCAGCCCTTAGAAATCACCCCCATATACATGGAATTTAGGTTAAAGACAAATGTTATATCACTAAGCTGTATGCCGATGACTGCCCGATCCTGATCCGAGACTTACAACACAGCCTTCCATACATCCTGTCTACACTACAAACATTCGACAAACTCTCAGGCTTGAACTTCAGTGTGGCAAAGTCTGAAACCTTCCCCCTTAATGTTGTTACATCAGTAGCTGGTGTGGGTACCCAAGGTTTGGCCTCAGCAAAATCAGAAATAAAATACTTGGGCATTTGGCTTCCCTACAAACATTTGTCCCTAATGGACATAAACTTAAAACCCCTAGTGGCCAAACTCCATACTGCCATGAACAGATGGGCTAATTTGCACTTCTCCTTGGTGGGCAAGATTGCGGCGATTAAAATGCTGCTTGCCCCTAGAGTATAAAACTTACTATCTCACATCCTTTTTCTTCCTTATCCCCAAAGCATGGAATCAAAAACTGAACACTCTGCTTAGCTCCTTCATATGGGGTTCACATAGGCCTAGATATAGTAGAGCTAAACTGAGGGCTCAAAACCTGAGAGGAGGCTGGAACCTACCCGACTTCTCTCAGTACTTCATCATGTTTATAGTAGCAAAGACCTTAAAGGGGGAAAGTTCCTGTCACCCCCAACACCCTCCTGCATGGTCCCAAATTGAAAGAGACGTCATGCAGGGCCCTTCGTTTTCTGATTTTGTGCCACACCTCCTTCCAAAGCCTCACAAGGGCTGGCTTTCCATCCAACACGCTCATCTGGCCTGGCAAAAACTATAGCTCAATTCCTCTCGATGCCTTGACCTGGGGATTTATACCCCTCTCTGGAATAACCCCAGCTTCTCTATTAATAAATTACCTATGAACTGGGCAGACTGAGTCTCTAAAGGAATACTTTACATTGGGGATTTGAGAACCCCGGGACACTCTGACATGAACTCGTTTCAGAGTTTGCAAATCATGTATGGCCTGCCACATAGTGACTTCTGGAAATACCTTCAGATGAGAAGCCATTACCAGTCTTGGGTTAAGAAAAGATGCACCTGTGTCACTTGTAAAAAATGTAAAACTGCTAGACCTCATCTTCCTATTAAGGACTGAATTATGCATTCCAAAGGTAGGGCTGGTCTTATACAGAGGTTTCAAAGAGATAGTGCTCCCAACCCCTCTCTGCCAGCCAAAATCAAGTGGGCCACCGCATTAAAGACCTCCATTACAGACCTACAATAGTGACAGTGCTGGTTGAGAAATCGTCAGGCCTGCTGCACCTCCCAAAGCTTTCTTTTATAAAAAAAAATATTGCACCTTTGGTATTAACTAAACAAGATGGGTCTTCTTTCCACTGACTGCTGCTGCTGGAGGTGTGAGGCCCCAGAAGCTGATCTGCTTCACATCCTGCGGTCATGTATTCCTCTGAACTCCTACTGGGAGGCAGTAATCCTACATTGCTCCCTTATCTTAAAGATTTCCCTCCCAGCAGACCCTGGTCTTTGGCTATTGGGCCTTGTGCCTGAGGTTTTCACCCTCCCCAAAGCCTCCACACTGTGGCTCATACAGACCTCAGTAGAATGTAAACGACTTATCATATGATGTTGGAGAATCCTAGAGGTCCCACCTCTTGCAGAGTGGCTTAGTGCCTTAGAAAGGATGGCCACCTTGGCCAGGATATCTTGTTTTAAAAACCAGTGTTTAAACAAGTTTGAAGAACTATGGGCCCCCTACTTAACATATATCAATCCCGTTAACCATGCCTCACCCTCCAGATATTCGAAGGACAAACTGAGACCTCCTTGACTGTCCTAGTAGAAATGGTTGATTGATTGTTAAATACTGCAATTGCTTTTTCCTTACAACTATCTTGAGTGTTTCACTTTCAGATGGTCATACAGGTTCCCCCAAATGCAAGTTTCTACACCTTATGTGAAGAAGCTCTGTCCACATTTGGTTCTGCCTTTTTCAAGTGAGTAAGTACCTTTTCTTTAGATTTCTCTTAGTATACCCATAGTAGGGTTATCCAGGTTTAATGATACTCTACAGTTGTTATTTCATTAATTTAGATGTAATACATGTACACCTGCACAAAGTGGTTATTTGCCTGGAGCCTCGGCTGTTTGTATTAAGTGGTAAAGTTGTAAGCCACTTTGTCAGCCATTTGGACTGATGGTTTAACATCTGTAATAATCTGAAATCTCCTTGTGGAAGTGTTGGGATAGAAGGCAAAACACAACTCCAGAAGTGTTGGTATGGAACTCAGATGTCCAAGTATTTATTTAAAGTAATCGAATACTGGCTCACACCACAACGAACTTCAGATGATAAAATAAAGACAAAATCCAGAAATCTATATAGATACAGCTCTAGAATACAGCTAGAGCAGTGTTACTGTCTGGAAGACCAACACAAGACTGACTTTCATTAACATTAGAGCTCATTTTATAGGGAGGAGTGATCATGTGACCTGGAACCCCTCCTCTGAGTTTAACAAAGAAAATATATTTTGCTCAAACTAGTTTATATTTATTTTAACATACAACAAATCTATTCGGGAATCATACCCATTACTCTAAACACTATTTTTATAACAGAAGAAGCTAGTTTCACAGTATAAACTCCTCCCACCTCAGAATACATTATAAATATTAACACAAAAGGCCCGGCTAGCTCTTAGACAGAAGGAAGCAAAAGAAGAAGCAGGAAGGAGGGGGAAGAGAGATGAAAATAGTTCAAGTAAGAGTGAAAATAAAATATACATTTAAACATAACTAAAGGACTCGGATAGGTACAGCAGTTTAACTATGCTTATCAGAAGATTTGTATTCTTTAAGATTTTATCCCCATGATATTTAATCATTCGATTAACATTCATTCATTTACAAAAAAAAAACATGTGTTTAAGCATTCCTATTTCAAAAATGAACTGTCCCTTCATTCACTAAGGGGATTCTTTTATTGAGCAGGACAGAATGCGAGGTTCCTTAGGGTAATATGAATATTTGTGAGTTGAACTCCGCGCTGAAAAACGCCATACTGACTACCGCAGCAGGCGAACAGCAAACGCGGTTTTCAACCTCAAACAAAAGTCCACAATGCAGCACTACAGACCAAAAGCTTTTCAACAACTAACAAAAAAAAAAAAACGTTTGAAGCTACGAAAAGAATAGGCTTCTTGGTCCTAGTGCTGAGAGGAGAAATGTTTAACCGCTCGCACCTTTGAGAGGAATGCTCACCAGGAGTAAGGAATTCCTTTAGTAAAAGACCAAATTTCCGTATCGGAAATTCCTCCTCGAATGTGCGCATGTTCGAGGGAGGGGGAAAACTACTGAAAGAAGATGTAATTTAAAAATATAATGACTCTCTCTAAATGGGAGCATTAGAACCCAGAACAAATTACAGCATTAAACATCCCAAGACTCACATAGAGCGAAGGGAAGGGGGGTTCGCTTTGTTTCCAGGAGTTAGCGGGAGCAAAAATAAAATACATTAAAGCTACGAAGCATAAGTGTGACGTGTAGGTGGCCAATCTACACCCACACTTATGACACTAAACGAGGGGAAGTAATGCTGTTGCGCAACAGACTTATAAAAACAAAGGGTTGCCAGCTCCTGAAGACAGGCGTAAGAAGGGGGGGGGGCAGAAAAGAGCCTCTTTGACATACCTCCCCTGTTTTGTACAAAACACACTCTTTGAATGTTATTTTGGACCTGTTATAATTTTTGAATAATTCAAATCCCCATGTAGAAGAAGGGAAGGAGCTTAAGCCCACCCACTCTTAAAGCTCCACCCCGGGGTCCCTTATTAACTATAGAACTACAATAAGTTCTATAATAACTTCAAATAATGATTATTAGGTTTAATCTCATCCTATCTTTACCCCGGGGTCTGATTTTATTTCTCTGGGCTGGGTACTCCAGCACCAAATCTGGACAAGTAATCTGTGTTCTTGTGCGCTGACCCAGCCTTATGTTTTATGGTAAAATTATAAGGTTGTAAGGTAAGATACCATTGCAGAATGCGCGGATTCTTGTCCTTCATTGCCATAAGCCAGCAAAGGGGATTATGATCTGTTATTAGTTCAAACTGAGCTCCCCATAGATAAAATTTTAGAGTTTCTACGGCCCAGCGTAGAGCTAGGCATTCCTTTTCTATAGTAGCATATTTTGTTTCTCGTGTATGTAGTTTCCTACTTATATATAATACAGGATGCTCCTGGTCATCTATTACTTGGGACAGTACAGCCCCTATACCAGTAGCCGAGGCATTGGTCTGTACTATAAAAGGTCTAGTAAAGTCCGGGCTTACTAATATGGGTTCTGCACATAATAAAGCTTTAATAGTACAGAAGGCTGTCTCACATTCTGGAGTCCAGTTCACTTTAGTAGGATTCCTTTTCTTTGTAAATCAGTCAAAGGACTGGCTATAGAGGTGAAGTTGGGTATAAATCGCCTGTAATAGCCAGCCAATCCTAGAAAGGATTTTACTTGTTTCTTTGTTATGGGTCTTGAACTATTTGCTACTGCATCTATTTTATTGATTTCTGGTTTTATACATCCCTTTCCTATCACAAATCCAAGATATTTGGTCTCTTGCATAGCAAATGCACATTTCTCTGGGTTACCAGTAAGCCCCGCATGTTTCAGTGTTTGTAGGGTTGCTTCTAGATGTTCTTTATGGTCTTCTCATGTGGGACTATAGATGATGACATCATCAAGGTAAGCAGCACTATAGCTCTTGTGGGGTTGTAAGAGCTTATCCATCAATCTCTGAAATGTGGCAGGGGCACCATGTAGCCCAAAAGGCATCATAGTAAATTGAAAAAGACCTTTTGGGGTACTAAAAGCTGTTCTCTCCTTGGATATTTCATCTAGTGGTATCTGCCAGTATCCCTTGGATAAGTCAAGCATAGTCAAATAATGTGCTTTCCCTAACCGATAGACTATGTCATCGATATGGGTTATGGGGTAACTATCAAACTTTGAGATGGCGTTTAATTTTTGAAAGTCCAAACAAAGGCGTATTCCCCCTTCCTTTTTGTTTGCTATCAACATAGGAAATGACCAATCACTATCAGATGGTTCTATGACATTTAATTTTAACATTTTGTCTATTTCTACCAGTACTTCTTGTCTCAATTTCTCTGGGAGTCTATAGGGTTTTATTCGTATCGGGTTTGAATTTAGAACCTCTATGTGGTGATAAATCAAGTTGGTGTGCCCAGGGGTATTGATAAAAACATCCTGATTAAGATGCAAGATATGCTCTAGTTCTTGCAATTGAGTTTTAGTCAGATTGGGGTTTTTATGAATATCCATCATAGGAGTCTTCCCATCCAATCGCTTATATGCCGTTTCTAGTTCACTCTCACTAGGTTCAGGACATACATAACAGACCTCATTGGTCCTCTCTTGCCATGGTTTCAATAAATTAACATGGTATACCTTTCTTTTCATCTTCTTGTCAGGAGTTTCTATTTCATACGTTACCAGACCACATTGCTTATTCACTGTATATGGTCCTTGCCATTTCATCTTGAGTTTATTATCTGAGGAAGGAGAAGAAGTAGGACACGATCCCTGTCTGAAACGCTTCTGTCCTACCCTCGATCATAAAAAGTTTTTGTTTTGCTTGTTGTTGGAGTTCTTTCCCATGGGCTAGGTCTACATATTTAACTAATTTTTGCCTCAGCTTGTTGACAAAGTCAAGTGTCATTGTGGGACCTACCTCTCGTCCTTCCTCCCATTGCTCCTTTACTACATCTAGGGGGCCCCTAGGGTTCCTGCCGTATAACAATTCAAATGGGGAATATCCAGTCAAGGCCTGTGGCACTTCTCTAAAGGCAAACATTAAGAAGGGTAAATACTGATCCCAATCTTTTCCTTCCGCTTGTGTATATTTTTTTAACATCTGCTTTAATGTCTGGTTGAACCATTCTACGAGACCATCTGTTTGTGGATGATAGGGAGTAGTGTGTATAGCGTGTACATTCAAAGCCTGATATAACCGCTTTAGTATTTGTGAGCAAAAATTACTCCCTTTGTCTGTGAGTATTTCTCTGGGAACACCCAGTTGGCTAAATATCTTAATGAGCTCCTCAGCTATCTTGTTGGCAGTTATAGTTTGCAGGGGGATGGCTTCTGGATATTTTGTGTGATAATCGCAAACCTCTAAAATGAAATGATTTCCTTTTTTAGTTTTTTGCAGGGGTCCCACTATATCCATTGCTATATGCTCAAAAGGGTGGTTTATGATTGGCAGGGGTTGTAGTGGAACAGTGTCCCTTTTTCCTATTTTGGCTACTAACTGGCATTCAGGACAGGAGAAGCAGTACTGTTCTACATCTTTATGAATACCCGGCCAGAAGAACCGGTATAAGATTCAAGCTGTTATATGGTCTCTCCCTAAGTGTCCAGCAAGGGGGCTATCATGCGCCAGTTGTAACAATTGCACCCTATACTTTTTTGGTACTAGTAGTTTGTCCACCTGTTCCCCTGTTCTAGGGTGAATACAAATATGATATAGTAAGTTGTGCTTCACCCTGTAACTGGGATGCCCCTCCATTCCCTCTTGTGATACCTGTGAAAACAAAGGGATTAAAGTCTCATCTGTCTTTTGTTCATTTTCAAAATTACACTTTCTTGTCAAGACAGTCCTATCAATCTGTTCACTGTCCACCTTAAGGCATGAGTTTTAGTCCAATGTAATTTATCTTGTCTTCATTCCCTTTTTGTCTTCCTAGTTTTCCCTGGGGCTCTGAAAACAACATCGTCCAATGGTGGTAAAGGGAATGTTTCACCTTCCTTAGATTGTGCCCGTGTAGTAGCAGCAGCCAAATAGATCTCAAAGTCAGGATGATCTTGGCCTAGTAATACTGGAACTGGTAGTAAGGGTACTACCCCAACATCTACTACCCTTTTTGAGTGAGCAGTCTGTAATTCTACAGATGTTGTTGGGTACTGATGTACATCCCCATGGATGCAGATCACCCCCGTTTGTACAGCATTCCGGGGATGTCCTTCAACTAATTCTGGATGAACCAAGGTTTGTCTACTCCCCGAGTCAATAAGTCCCATGACTGTTTGTGTCCCAATTTGTATAGGAATAACATATTTCCCAGATTAGCTAGGGCTAAATATACATTTCCAGGTTGTTTTCTCGGACAAAACCGAGCAATATGACCTCTTTCATGACAGTCCCGGCAAATGATTTCTGATAGGGGTGGTCTAGTTGGTCGAATCCCGCCCCGGGTTATCTGTTGTCTAACAGAGGAGCTAGTATTGACATTAGGGGCCAGAGGAGAGGGTAACACAGAAGAAGGTAAAAAAGTAGTAGGTCTCACCATAGAAGTCCCAGTAGGTGGCGTCTTCTTCTGATATGGACGGGCTGTTAAATAATCCTCAGCTAAAGAAATGGCCTTCTCTGATGTGTCAGAGTGGTGTTCTTTAACCCAGAGCTGTACATCCTGTGGCAACACCCTTATATATTGCTCCACCACAATGGCTTCCATTATTTGATTTATGGTCTTTGTCCTGGGTTGTAACCATTTGGTGCATAGATCATTCAGGTGTACATATACTTCTCTGGGATGATCCGTAGGTTGAAATCGCAATGTACGAAACCTTTGTCGATAGGTTTCAGCACTGATGTCGTATCTTCGCAATATATCCCTCTTGCTCGCATCATAGTTCCCTACTAATTGACTGTCCATGTTTCCATAAGCCAATTGGGCTTTCCCAGTGAGGTAAGGAGCAAGACGGAGGACCCATTGCACTCTAGGCCATCCACAGGCCCCTGCAATCCATTCAAAGGTAGTTAGATACGTTTCAATATCATCCTGCTCACCCAGTTTGGTGAGTTTAATGTCCTTTGGAGCCTCTGGTGCTGTTGCAGGATTCCTTCCGGTACTAAAAGTTTGGATGGCCCTCAATGTCTCTTGCCGCCATCTTTCATTTCTTTCCTGCTCCTTCTCTCTCTCCTTTTGTTCCCTTTCCCTCTCCTTGTCTGCAGCCAACTGTTTTATACAGAGCCACCGCAATAATTCATGCAACTGTTCTGGTGGCTCTTTTTCTGGCATCGTCCCCGTAGGTAGGGCCCCAGCAGTTGCCCCTTGAGGAGCTTCCATCTCCTCTTTATCATCTGCTCAGTTTTGAACCTATCTCTCTTTTGTTCTGGTAGTCCCAACCATAGCGGTTCTCCCGACTTATCTACCATCGTCCTGGTCAGGACACCTTTGGGTCGGGTAACTGCTTCCTCTTCTCTGGTGTCCTTCTCCATCCCTGGGTTGGTCCAATACTGTCTTGGAAAATTGCCAAAACTGACCTTGATCCCACTTCTGACACCAACTGTGGAAGTGTTGGGATAGAAGGCAAAACACAACTCCAGAAGTGTTGGTATGGAACTCAGATGTCCAAGTATTTATTTAAAGTAATCGAATACTGGCTCATATCACAACGAACTTCAGAAAATAAAATAAAGAAAAAATCCAGAAATCCATATAGATACACCTCTAGAATACAGCTAGAGCAGTGTTACTATCTGGAAGACCAACACAAGACTGACTTTCATTAACATTTGAGCTCATTTTATAGGGAGGAGTGATCATGTGACCTGGAACCCCTCGTCTAAGTTTAAAAAAGAAAATATCTTTTGCTCAAGCTAGTTTATATTTATTTTAACATACAACAAATCTATTCAGGTGTTTTATAAAATCATACCCATTACTCTAAATACTATTTTTATAACAGAAGAAGCTAGTTTCACAGAATAAACTCCTCCCACCTCAGAATACATTATAAATATTAACACAAAAGGGCCGGCCGGCTCTTAGACAGAAGGAAGCCAAAGAAGAAGCAGGAAGGAGGGGGAAGAGAGATGAAAATAGTTCAAGTAAGAGGGAAAATAAAATATACTTTTAAACATAACTAAAGGACTCGGATAGGTGCAGCAGTTTAACTATGCTTATCTGAAGATTTGTATTCTTTAAGATTTTATCCCCATGATATCTAATCATTCGATTAACATTCATTCATTTACAAAAGAAAAAACATGTGTTTAAGCATTCCTATTTCAAAAATGAACTGTCCTTTCATTCACTAAGGGGATTCTTTTATTGAGCAGGACAGAATGCGAGGTTCCTTAGGGTAATATGAATATTTGTGAGTCGAACTCCACGCTGAAAAATGCCATACTGACTACCGCAGCAGGCGAACAGCAAACGCGGTTTTCAACCTCAAACGAAAGTCCACAATGCAGCACTATGTACCAAAAGCTTTTCAACAACTAACAAAAAAAAAAAACGTTTGAAGCTACGAAAAGATTAGGCTTCTTGGTCCTAGTGCTGAGAGGAGAAATGTTTAACCTCTCGCACCTTTGAGAGGAATGCTCACCAGGAGTAAGGAATTCCTTTAGTAAAAGACCGAATTTCCATATCGGAAATTCCTCCTCGAATGTGCGCATGTTCGAGGGAGGGGGAAAACTACCGAAAGAAGATGCAATTTAAAAATATAATGACTCTCTCTAAACGGGAGCATTAGAACCCAGAACAAATTCCAGCATTAAACATCCCAAGACTTACATAGAGCGAAGGGAAGGGGGGGCGCTTTGTTTCCAGGAGTTAGTGGGAGCAAAAATAAAATATATTAAAGCTGAGCATAAGTGTGACGTGTAGGTGGCCAGTCTACACCCACACTTATGACACTAAACGAGGGGAAATAATGCTGTTGCACAACAAACAAAAAAAAAGGTTGCCAGCTCCTGAAAACAGGCGTAAGAAAAAAGGGGGGGGCAGAAAAGAGCCTCTTTGACACGCCTAATAAAAAGATTAACTGCAAAAAAAAAAAAAAAGAAAGAAATGCTTCCCAAGAAGTTGTATTCAAATTAGGACAAGCCTCAAATTCTCAGAAAGAAATAATAAAGTTGATTGCAACAGAGGAGTTATAGTTTAGTGTTCTGAAAGTGTGCTTCAAAGCTTGCCTGAATTTTGTCACTGAAATCAGCAATGACAACTAACAACTTCTTTCATGCTGCATAAATTGAAGTGATAAAGAAAACAAATGTTTTGCACTGTTGGTCCTGGTGCTCTACCACTATAGTATCATTCCACATGGTAAGACAGAAGGTTTCTAGACAGCAGACCCATAGTATGAGAAAATACATCATGCACTGAGTGCAGCCCCAACCCATAAACAACTGCAGTGGATGTTAGTAATGAACTCTTTGCCAACTAAAATAAATGTTTCCCATTAAGTTGCATTCAAACTTAGACAAGCCTCAACATCTCAGTCAGAAATAATTAAGTTGACTAGTATAAAGAAGTAATCATTCAACATTCTGAAAATCTACAACCAAGCTTGCTGAGCTCAATCACTTACATCAGCAGTGTTATCTAACAATGTCTCTCATACATACAGTACATACATACATATATACATACATACATATAAGATGTTGGCAGAGAAGGCCCACCAGGCTCACCTAGTCTGCCCAAAAATCCAGACCCACCTACTCAGAGACTCCCAGACTAACTCTGCTAGAAATCCATCCTCTGACTACCAGAATCCCCTTTTGTCAGTTCCATGCAATTTTGTAGCTAGCAATCATATCTGCCCCCACAACCTCCCCTGGTAGACCATTCTAAGCTTCCACCACCCTCTCCATCAAAAATTACTTCCTTATTTTTCCCTTGAAATGTCTGCCCTCCAGCTTCCAGTCATGACCCCTTATCCTTTGGCAATTTTTCTTTTGAACCCCCACCCATACCCTATTTATTCCCTTGAGATACTTGAAGGTTTCTGTCTTGTCACCCTTCTCCCTTCTAGCCTCCATAGAATACATATTCAGCTGATCCAGCCTCTTCTCACAGGACATCCCTGCAGCCCCTCATCATGTATGTAGCCATCCTTTGCACCCCTTCCATTCTGTTTATGTACCTCTTTAGATGAGGCCGCCAAAACTGAACTCCATACTCAAGATGAGGCCTAACCAACGTCTTGTAAAGGGGCAAGAGGACCTCCCTCTTTCTGCTGGAAATAATCCTCCCTCATGCTACATAAATTGTAGTGAAGAAGAAAAAAATGTGGCGGGGTCAAACCTAGGTCCCCTTTAATGACCAGTCCTGGTGCACTGCTACTGTACTACTGTTCTACATGGTAGGACAGGAGATCTATGGTATGAGAAGTACATCATTTATGGAGTGCAGAATCTCTCCCCACCCTTCCATAAACAGCCACAGAGGAGTTTAGTAATGAAAACTTTGCCAACTTGAAGACCAAGTAGCATTCAAACCTACAGAAGCCTCAGCATTTTATCTGGAAAAAATTAAGCTGACAGCAGCAAAGAAGTTACATACATATGAACATATGAACATACGAAGAAGCCAGCAGAAGAAGATCATTTGGTCTATCAAGTCTGCTCATATTGCAGGGGCCACAGCTTGAGCTAATGTCCCTCCCTTCCCTCCCCACTCCTCCCATCCTCCCTAACCATGATCCTTACTTTCCCCCATGCCTATCCCAGCCTCTCTTAAAGCTGCCCACTGTCTTCAACAAGATAATCTCTTCCGGCAGTGTATTCCAAGTGTCCACCACCCTGTCTGTGAAGAAGTGCTTCCTGACCTCCCTCCAAAACCTCCCACCTTCCAGCTTAAGACTGTCCCTCCTAGTGTCATGGTTGTCAATCAGCTTAAAGAAATTCTCATCAACCTTATTTATTCCTTTCAAGTACTTGAAAGTCCCAGTCATATCCCCTCTCTCTCCTGTCTTCCAGGAAGTACATGTTCAGTGCCCTCAATCTCTCCTCATATGCTTTACCCTGCTGACCCACTGTCATCTTTGTAGCCCTCCTCTGAACCTTCTTCAGCAGGTTAATGTCCTTTTTGAGGTGTGGGCACCAGTACTGAACTTCATATTCTAGAAGCAGCCTTACCAGTGACCTTTACAAGAGTAGTATAACCTCCTCTTTCCTACTACTGATCCCCAAGATATGCATCTCATCATCTTGTTTGCCTTTGTTGCTGCTTTCTTGCACTGTGTGGAATGCTTCAGGTCACTAGTTATCATCACTCCCAGGTCCTTCTCCTCCTCTGATGCAGCTACTCAGACTCCACCCAAGTAGTACACTTTTCTGGGATTCTTGGCTCCAATATGCCTAACTTTGCATTTTTTGCCATTGAAGCCAAGTTGCCGGATCCTGGACCACTTCCCCAGCTTTTCTAGATCTTTCTGTAGGTCCTGTATCCTTTCAGCTGTGTCCGCTCTCCCACAGAGCTTGGCATCATCAATGAATAGGCACATTTTGCCCTTAATGCCATCCCCAATGTCATTGATGAAGACATTGAACAACACTGGCCTCAGCACAGAGCTCTGTGGGACCCCACTGGTTACATCTCTGATACCAGATAACTCTCTCCTCACAATCACTCTCTGGGTTCTGTTCCTCAGCCAGTTTTCCACCCATCTGGCCATCTTTTCCCAACCCCAAAATCCACCACTGAAACTCAGTCACTGATGCCTGCAATGACATCTAACAATTTTGCTCATACTTTATAAATTGAAGTGAGAAAGGAAAAAAAAAATGTTTCACACTGGGGATCAAACCCAGGCTTGTGTATGTCTGAAACCGTATACTAAGACCTAAAAGCCCTGTCACAGACATTATCAATCATTATGCAGCCCAATCACTGAAACCGAATTTAACCTTAGACTTGACTAAATGCTGAAAATATCATGCATTACCACAATAGATACTTACAAGCTGATGCTGATTGGTGTTTAAAAACATAAACAGATCCTTAGCAATCTGGGAGTATTTTACAGACAGCACCCCAAATCCACTAAAATCATATTTTATTAGCATATAAATAAAACCAAATTTGAGAACTGCAATGACAAACAATAATATTTATATTAAAATAAAATCCATAGAAGGACTTTGGCTCCAGAAAAAAAACATATCCTGTTCATCACCATCTTCCTCCTCCTCCTCTCTCCTTTATGAATCATGTTTTCTTCATCAAGAATCATTGTGACATTTAGGTGATGCCACCTCCTACCATGACAGCAAACAGTTTATACAGTAAAATGGTTATCAATCACTATAGAAGGTGGTGCTATGCATCATGGGTGTGGACAATTGCCTGTCTGCCTTGAGATAGTATAGATGCTCCTTGTTATCATTGTCATGACCCATCTCATGTTTTCAAACCAAAATGACCCCATCTGCCAGAGCCAGTGCCACCAAAGCCACCTGAGGGCAAGGACAGATGTCTATCATCTCTGAGGCACTATTGATACTGCTATTTATTATCATCTTCATCGCTCATCACGTGTTCATTCAGAAATCAGGATTTTTTTTGTCATACACACAAAGATCATATATATATATATATATATATACACACACACACATATATATATATATATATATATATACACACACACACACACTACATTAAAGTTGTATTGTATTACTGTGATCATCTCCAAAATGTTGCCACTCATGTCACAGGGTCATGTCTTGCTGTACTCCTCTGCAATTAATAGCAGAAGCACAAGATCCAGTGTCTAGGCACTCATTTATCAACTCATTTTGGAGTGATGATCGTTCTTTATCTTTAGCTATTCACCCTTGTAGAAGAGAAACTAGAACTGGCTGGACCCCTGACAGGGCTATTCAATAGCTTAATATAGTCAAGAGTGGTTCTGAGGGGAGACTGGAGGATAGTGGACATGATTGTACTGTACAAGAGTTGGGACAGGGAGAACTCATAAAATTACAGACCAGTCAGTTTTACCTCCATTGCAGGTGAACTGATGGAGATGCTAGTCAAAGGGGACCTACTGGAATACCAGGAGATAAATGGATACCAGGATTGTAAGCAGCATGGGTTCATGGCAGGGACATCTTCTTAGACTAACCTGATAGTATTCATTGACCAGATAACAAGAGCAGCAGATAAGAGACAAGCAGTAGATTTCCTTTACTTTGACTTCAGCAAGGCACTCAATTCAGTGCTACTCAGCAGGTTACTAAAGAAGTTAGAGGATCTGGGAGCAATTAAGGACCTAGAAAGATGGGCCAGAGGCTGGCTAGGAGAGAGACAGCAGAGGGTGGTGGTCAACAGGGTTAAACCCAGGGAAAGGAAGGTCATTAGTGGGGTGCACTGGGATCAGTCCTGGGATTAGTCCTTTTCAGTAAGTTCATCAGCGACACAGGAGAAGGGATACATGGCAAGATGTATCTCTTCATAGATGACAATAAACTCTGTGGCAGGGTAGACAGCAAAGATGGGGTAAGGGAGCTACAGGGGCACCTGTGAAAGTTAAAGAGTTAGTCCAAGCTTTGTCAGTTGAAATTTGATACCAAAAAAATGCAAGGTAATGCACATAGGGAATAAAAAAACAGGATGAATATTGGATGGGAGGAGGTTAAGCTGAGCTTTATTTCAGAGGAAAGGAATCTGGAAATGATTGTAAGCAACTCCCTAAAACAAACTTGCCAACATAACATGGCCTACAGCAAGGCAACAAGAAAGTTGAGATGTGCTGGGAGGGGTTTCAATAACAGGAAGAAAGAAGTAATGCTGCTCCTCTGTAGATCACTGGTGAGATCCCATCTGGAATACTGTCCCCAATTCTAGAGCCCCTGCCTAAAGAAAGACAGGGACATGTTGGAGACAATGCAGTATAGGGATACCTAAGTAATACAAGAACAATACAGCAGCTCTTATGATGATCTGCTTAGGACACAGAACATATACTCACTGAGGCCAGAAGGGAGAGGGGCGACATAACAGAGACTTTCAAGATCCTGAAAGGAATACATAAGGTAGAATTTCAAATACTATTCAGCAGGAATGGCAGGTCAAAAGAAGGGGGCATGAGTGGAAGCTTGGGGGGGGGGGAGATTTGAGAGGGATATGAGAAAGTTTTACTTTACTTTATGGAAAGAGTGGTTGCGCCATGGAACAGCCTACCAGCTGAGGTAGCAGGCACAAAATCCATTAATGGCTCCAAGCACAGCTGGGAGAGAGTAAGGGGTCTAATAGTTACTCATGGCAGTGGCAGCAGTGCAGAGAGTGGGGGAATGAGGGCATAAACCCCATCTAGACAGTAGGTTATGGGATAGCATGAGGTAATACAGGGCAGACTGGATGGACTGATGGTCTTTCTCTGCTGATATGTTCCCGTGTTTTCTAAGACACTGGCTTTCAAAGACTTGCGTGAAGAACTTAAGCACAAATACAACATTCTGTCATGCTTTACACTGTCTAGGCATGCTGGGCACAGATAGTGTATACGATGGTGGTGTGTGCTACACAGTTGTATTCAGTTTCTGTGACCATATGAATAGGTCTCAAAGTGCATTATAAGCAGCCCTCAACTTGAGTCCACTTGAATGCCACCCACACCATTATTTTTGATCTTCTACAGCAACCCTATGACATACATTATTATATTGTACTATCATATAACTATTTTTCTTGGTAAATAAAAAACTAAATAATAATAAAATTACATGCAAACATATTGTATGAACATAAGATGTTAGCAAAATAAGGCCTTGTGGTTTATCGAGTCTGCTCATATTGCAGTGTCCCTAATTCCAGCTAAGGATTCTGCCCCCCTCCTCAACTGATACTCCCTTTATTCTGGCTCGGTGACCCATGATATGGGCAAGTCAAACTGAGCCACTCAGTTTGAGCATCTGATACTTATTAAGGTATAGCTGCAGTGCTGGTTGCTGATTAAGTGACCGCTATTTTGCATTTGCCATCATGTGTCGGCGCGGTTATTTCTTAGCTGTTATCACATGGTATCTTCTGGCTCTACTCCATTTGACCCTGACTTTCTCCTTTACCCTGTCCCAATCTCTTTTGAAGCCATCCACTGTTTCAAGTGATACTGCTTCCTCTGGGAGTCCATTCCACCCCACCACCACCGATTCCATTAAGAAATGCCTCTGGACTCCCTCCTGAACATCCCCTCTTCAACTTAAGACAATGCACCATTATGTATTTGTTTCCACTAAGCCTGAAGAGGCACTCCTTCTCCACTCTGTTTATATCTTTGAAATACTTGAAGGCTTCAATCATGTCCACTCCCCTTCCCTCCTCTCCTTCATGGAGTACATGTTAAGGAACTCTAGCCGCTCCTCATATGTCCCACCCTGCTGATCCTTAGCAATATTTGTTGCCCTTCTTTGGACTGCCTCCAGCAGGTTTATGTCCTTCTTTAGGTAGGAACGCCATTACTGCTCACTATACTCCAGCTGGGGTTGCACCAGTGACCTGTTCTATGGCAGTATTACCTCCTACCACCTGCTGCTAATCCATATTGTAATGCAGCACAACATCGTATTAGCCTTTGCTGCAGCCTTCTTGCATTGTGTGTAGTGCTTCAGATCACTAGTGATCAACACCGCTAGGTCTTTTTCCTCTTCACATTTGGTTACCTGGACCCCTCCTAGGCTATTCTCTGTCTTCAGGGTCTTAGATCTGATGTGCATAACCTTACTTTGTTTGCATTACAGTCAAGTTACCAAATTCTGGACCACCTCTAGAGCTTTGCCAGATCTTCTTTTAGGTCCCATACCCCTCTGTTGTATCCAGCATCCCACAGAACTTATTGTGGTCCATGAATAAACAAATCTTGCCCTTTATGCCTTCTCCTGTGTCATTGATAAGGACAATGAAAAGCACTGAACTAAGCACTGAAGCCTATGAAACCCCACTGGTGACATCCCCAGCACCTGAGAGCTCCCCACTCTACCACTCACTGGGTTCTGCCTTTCAGCCAGCTACTACCCACCCAGTCAGTTTCTTTCCTACCCCCAGATCCTCCAGCTTCTTAATCAATCTCTTGTGGAACACTAAATCAAAGTCCTTACTGAAGTCCAGTTATGGGGATATCCATTGTCTGGGCCTTGTCCACTGTTTTAGTCACCCAGTCAAAGAAGTCTATCAAGTTTTTCTGACATGATCTCCCAGCCATAAATCCATGTTGCTGCTCATCTTGAAGGACATTCGCTTCCAGGTATCCTACCAGTCTCTCCTTAAGTATGGCCTCCATGATCTTGTAAACAATTGAGATCAAGTTGACTGGTCTATGGTTGTCCAGGTCATCCCTGGGTTTGCTTTTATGGAGTTGCATTACATGTACCATTCCCCTGTCCTGAGATACCACCCCTGACTCCAGCCAACTACTGAACAGGTCAGCCGTGGGCCCAAAAGTTCCTCTGCTAGCTCTCTCAGCACTCTTGGATAGATGTTAGAACCTGGAGATTTGTCCACCCTCAATGCTAATAAAGCTTTCCTCACCATATCCACCTCTATTCATCTGTACCCCCTACTCACCCCCTCCTCCCCTCCTCCCCACTTGCGGTATTGGGCCATCCCTGTCCTTAGTGAAGACTGAGCAGAAGTACTCATTCAGCACCTTTTCCTTGAACCCATTTGCTTCTCCCCACCCCCTTCCTGAGCCATACTATTCCTTCCTTTTTATCCCTTTTTTCACCAATGTACTTAAAAAAATGCCTTTGCTGCTTTTTAATCCTTTTGATTAACTGCAGTTCTTTTTTAGCTTTAGCCTGCTAGACTACCTTTCCTGCCTATCCTATTTTCCTATGTTAGGCTTTACCAGTCCTCCTCTCTCTGGGTTCTCCTGAACTTCCTATAGGCAGTCCTCTTGTCCTTGACTGCCTAGGTAACCTCATTATCAAAACAGCTGGGTGTTTTGGCCCTTGAGTGATTCCCCTTTAAGTAACAGACTCCTTTGTGGCTGCCACTATTTTCCCCCTTAATGATGGACCACTTTATGTTAGAATAAAAGCCATAAAAGTTGCCTATTTATTTATTTATGTTTTTGGTAACTGGGTGAGCAAACTGATCCAAAGGACCATTTTTAGTTGTGACCTGGGCTGTAAAGTGGCACAGACAATAGGTACAAGTTATAATACAGTAGGTACATATAATACAGTGAGTACAGTGGTATCAGAAACAGTGATACATAGACATCATATCTTAAAAATAGGGGTTAAGGATACAAAAAATAAGTCCATGACAAATAAAGCTAACAAAGACTAGTTCTTCTAAATAAAAAACATTCATTATCACAAATCATGCTGCATTACCTTATAAATAAAAGAATCGCATGCAAATGTATAAAAAAAAATCTTTGTATTATATTACTATAGTCATATTACTATTTTTTTTTCTTTTGTTTTAGTCTTTGGCAACCAGGTAAGGCCCACTAGGCACAAGTGACTGTTTTCAGGGGTGAAATGGGAGCACTGGGCGGTTAAGTGACTTGCTCAGAGTCACAGTTATATTATATATACATATTATATATAAAACACATAACATAAACATACTAGACCAGATGATATAAAATAATCATAATATAAACATATCTTTGTAAAAGCTATGGCACTGCAAGGGAGAATATAGTTATGGCATAAGATAAAGCAGAGGTAGAGACCACAGTTTAGTATATGCCTTGAGATCAGCAATAAAATAAATAGTAACTATTTCTGTAGCTCACACTGGGTCATGGTGGTATTAGAGTCTTTTGTCACAACCCCACAAATAGTAATCCACAGCAGATGCATGCCAAAATCACCTGCCACAAGAAAGCTACTGCATTCCATATTATACAAGCATTTGTCAATGCTCAATGTTTGCTTGCTGGCATTTGCATCGGTAGTGTAGAAGTTACAGAGCTGCATAATAGGAATGGCAGCGAAGTATTTAACTGAAGACAACCTCATCACCACCCTGCAGAGAGTGACAGGCATTGGGGTGTGCCTTTGGGTCATCAGGCATAACGACCACGCCATTTCACCACACCCTACCCTGTAGACACTGACAAGTGTCATGGTGTGCCTTGGGGTCTTTGGCCCTTATGCACACCCCATTCCATCAGGAAATACGGTGAGATGGGTGCAGTATAGGAGAATGGGGTAACGTTTGGGCCTGAAGAGTCCAAGGCACACCTTGATGCCTCTCACTGGCTGAAGGGTGTGGATGGGGGTGGAATGGTATGAGCATTACAGGCAAGAATCCCAAGTCACACCCCTGATGCCTGTCATTCTCTACAGGGTGGGGTGTTATGGTCGGAAACCCTAACGCCTCAGGCATTCGTTGGTATTTTCACTCCAAATTTTCAACATGGTTTTTTTGTGATCCCCACCTCATGAACAGTGACAATATCAGTTTGTTAGCCGAAAACTGCTTTTGCACAGTGACTATGGCATTTGGCACCACAGGTGCAAAAACACATTTTGAACAGGATGTGAAAATGACAGTGGTACTGTTCATGGGGAGGTGTAAAAAATGGCAATGTTGAAAATCTGGTGTGAAAATCTTAAAAAAACTGGTGAAGTCACGGGCGTGCATAGAAAATGTGCAACTCACACCTGTAATTTAACTAGTTTGGAGATTTTTTTACAGCAGATTGTTAACACAGGCATTTTGGGACCTCCGATCATGAACAGTGTCAGTGTGATTTTCTTTATCTGTCCCGAACAATGATTTTTAATTTACAGTTTTTTTTTTTTTTAATTATTAAGACGACACGGGACATTTGCCACGCTGGGGTGGGCTCCCAGCATGGCAGCTGGAAAGGATGTTTGGGGGGGGCTGGAGCCGATGGGGGATTGGGCACTCCTGTCGGCCATAAGGATGTGTGCCATGCTGGGGTGGGCTCCCAGCGTGGCACCAGAAACTTTTTTGGGGGGCGGTGTGGAGCTGATGGGGCATTGGGCACCCCGTCAGATATACTATATGTGCGTGGGGGGGGAGTGCGTCAGCACGTGTTGAGGGGGGGAGCTCTGCTCACTGAAGCGGAGCTCTCCCTTTCAACTGTATACTACTGCATTTTCAGCTGTCATAGACAGCTGGAGCAGTGATTGGCACACTGCAACCACGCCTGCAAACACACTGACTGAATTGGAAGAGGCTGACACACCTCTGGAAAACTCAGATGATGGCACTATGTTTCTTGCACATGCATGCAAGCAAACATAAAAATGGGTAGAAAAAATGTAGGATCCTGTTTGGCTGAGGAATTCAGAACACATGGATGCTATTCTAGCACTACTACACTAGAAGAAGATCTGTGACGTCTTTACCCTGTACAGCCACTGGGCTTATCACTACACAACTGTCCAGAACTGAAATAACCACATAGCAAGCATGCTGTCTTGCCATGATTTACACAGGGCACTATACTCTTCTAATCTCAGCTCCTACCCTGAACAGCCATCACAGCACTGATGCCCATGTTTTTTTTTATATTTAATAAAGTAACTTGTTTTAAGTTTGCGGTATCTGTCTCTGCTGACCACACAGCACCCAGATCATTGCCTGTTGTCTTGAAACAGTTTTTGTTTTGTTTATTTAAAATCTGGTGAGTCCATTGGCCCATGACCCATTTTCATTGGTGACCAGAACATATGACAATAACATGCAAAGAATAAAATAAATAAAACAATAATCAAGATAAATACACATTTAAACAAAAGATCAAAGTCAATCTGTCAAAAAATGTGCATTGACAGTATGCATTGAGATAACTTTTTTAGTGCAAGTTTAAAATAGTAAATAAAGGTATTAATGCATTTGTAATATATGGATATTGATAATAATGCTACTGAAAATGATGTAAATAAATTGTTGTAATACACAGCACAGAACACGGCACTCTCAATAATACTACACTTCACTGCCAATAATACTGTCGTTCCAACAAACGATAGTATTATCACTGCAGCGCTACAGCACAAGTGCACCCTTCAACCTCATGCCCACCATGAGCCACTTTCTTCACCACACAAGCGCCAGCCCGGCTGCCACACAAACACTGTTGCCATGGTACCATAATTCATCCAGTTCACCCATTGGAGCAGTTTCTCTGTAGGCAGGCAAATCAACTTCAGAAACATGGCGGACGTCTATTCTCGCTTACTGAGAGGAATGCGGGTTGCGGCCAGTTCATTTGTCCGTTTTATTTCTTCCTAAAACAAACAGTGAATTACCTGGCAAATGAAGAAAAAATGTAAAAGGTAGGCCTGCTAAATTAAAATAAAAACTACCAACAGATACCTGGGTCGGGCAGTACTTCAATACTGCAGGCGGGCGGCCGAGAGCGAGTGCATCTTCAATGCAACAGACGGCCAGCCCATTTCACAAAATGTAAAAAAAAGCAGCATTTTCTGAATCGGATCCATATATTACAAAAAATAAAAAATAGGTTACAGTAAATTACTCGGCTGAAATTCCATCTCGAGGTTCTGGGGACATAGAAAACTCTCGAGCTTTGCTCTCGAGGTTATCTATGTCCCCAGAACCTCTCGATGGAATTACAGCCTTGTAATTCACTATAACCTATCTATTATTCTATTTATTGAAGCTGGGAAATGAAGGCAGCTTATAAAAAATATTTTTTTTGACCAGCAGTAATCCTCATTCTAGGTACAGAAAATTGACAATGCATACGTGACTGGTTTGAAACAGAAGTATTAGGATTTTTGAAAATGGAATGAAATGAAGTGGAAGCACATCCCATGATCACTTTCTTAGTGAGAATCCCTAGCTGTAGTATGTAAATCTGGTCCAATGGGAGCCAGCCTATTTGGCTGTAAAGTACATAACAGTGTATATGACAAGGTAGTTGAATTGCAGTTCTTTTCACCTGATTGTAAAGGGTCGTCACCCAGGGCAGGGTCCCTCCCCATCCGAATAATAGAACAAAATGCCATAATCAATTACCAGGAGGAGAAAACTTTGTGGCAGAAGCATCCTTGCAGAAGGTGTGAATAATGCATTTTATCTGTACAGAACTCCCAGTTTTTGATTAATTATTTTTACCATAGAGGTTGTTTGCAGTTTGTAGGAAAGGAAGCTATCCAGGGTGAGTCCAAGATATTCAAATTCTCTTACTTGCTTAATTTATACTCTCTTTGGAGTATGTAAAGAAAGTACCAAATCAACAGATGAGATTTAAGAAAGCATGGGATAAACATAAGGGAATTCTGGAGGTCTGGGGTAAGGGGCAACAAACTTCTAGAAAAAAATACAAGGGAACGTACACGCTCAAATGAGCAGATTGGGTGGACCATAGGCCCTTATCTGCCATCAGTGTCAATGTATCTCTGTAACAGACAGCTTCATTTTTTGCTATAAAAAATATAGATTTTTCTTTAGCATTCAAAATCAATTTGTTTCTTGATGATGGAGTAACAGTCACACTATCATGAAAACAGTTAGAGCTTCTCTAGTCAGTTTTTCTTTATTTCACAGTCTCATTCCCTCACAGGCTCACTCCTGAAAGCTCTCAGCTGTGGTACCCTTGCTGCCAACTAAAGTGAATTCAACCCTCTGTAACTGTCTCCGACAGCAGTTCAGTTCTCCTTTCCCTCATCACAGCTCAGCTGGCCTCAACTCTCCATTGCCATGGTTACAATGAAGCTGAACAGGCTGTGATTTATAAAACTGCACACACAAAAAACAAGGAATCACTGCCTGCTGGTCAAACTAACAGCTTTCAGCCCCAGCTCCACTTCCCTCACATCTCTCACCCTCACTGCCAGCCACAGATCAATGAGGGACACACTGCTGACTTCAGGCAAATGTGGCTTCAATGGGCCTGATACACTCTGATCTCTTTAATGTACCACATGCCAGAATTGGCTACTGCCTCTGTATGGCTCCAACCCTGCCAAACTCAAGCCATGCTGGTTGCCAGTACTTTAGTTACCATAATTACAATACAGTTGTCATACAATGTGGGTGCCACCCTCTGACTAAGAGACAGTATTACAATATACCTTATTTACCAATGGGATTGGACCCATTTCATAATCATTATAGGACATTACAGTGTGTGCTGTGTTAGGATAATGGCACTTCTCAGGTGGAGGAAGCATTTTGCCTTTGGTAGGCTGCTTCAACCCACCCAAGGTGTACCATTATCCCAACACAACACACATCCTGTTGAGCCTTATTGCTTAATTATGAACATATACAAATATATGATATGCCAGCAGTAATAGGCCTCACAGTCTATCGAGTCTGCCCCATTGTGCAGCTAGCCCCTCAACTTTCAGCTGCCCCATCCTCCCTTCCTCTCTCCTCCCCTTCTATTAACTACCCCCCCAATTCACTGATAATGTTAATACTTTTTCCCCACTATTGGTAGTCTATCTTAATCTACTGTATGTTAATTACTGCCCTGGGAGCTGAAGTGGATCAGTCAGGTTGGTAAAGCTAAATTGAATTTTTAGGCCCCAAGTTAAAGCTGAACTACAGTTGGCTGTGGTTCATTTCTTTTTCCCTTAGTTTCAGTCATTGAACCATGGTTGTTCCAGGATTTGGCCACAGATAAGATATAATTTGTGTGTAATATGCATGCAAGGCTAATTTTATATGCAGTTTGCATTCAGCTCTAAAAGGAAATACTGTAAGTACTTAAATTTTTTTAAATTTGGAAGGAAAATGAATATAATAATGTAATAATTTAGATTAAAAATAAATGTTTTTATAATTTTGAATAAAGATATATGATCAAACATAAAATACTTTACATTTAATCTAAATATTGTACGCAAAAACTTCCCAAGGCTCAGAAAAACTTGCCATTTCTTTATATAATTAACAAATAATTTCGCTTTCTTTTTTTAAAAAAAATATTTATTTATTTTTTGTTGACCAGGATGTGAAGACTAGGCAATTCTGCCTATTTTCAAGCTAGTCCTGGGGGGAGGAGATACAGATGGGAAGCCAACCGAAATTGAACCAGATTAAGTTATTGGTGATGATTTTAGTGAAAGAAGGGAATTAATCCAGGACGCTAGAGAAATTCCCCTGCTCACCAGTAGGGAAACCTCTGTCATCCTGGCAGTCTGCCAAGATGGCTGCTACTAGGTCAGCTGGAGAATGGATAAATGTTCAGTAGGTAGGGTCTCCTCTCTTGCCTCAACACTACAAGAGACCCAAAAGGACAGAAATCCAATGGAATTAATGGAGGTAGAGATCCTACAAGTTGACTCAGGAGTTTATGGGCCAGAACTACCAAAAGAATTAGCAGCAGAAATAAAAGCAAATAGTACTGTGGAGGTCAGTAAAGCAAATTAAATGACCAGGGAGCATTTCCTTGACATGTCTAAAAGCCTGCATGAGAAAATTCTAGTAGAAGAACAGTGTTTCTTACAAAGAAAACGGGAACTCACAAATCATTTGAAACAACTGCAGCCAACACCCTCAGATGCCTTTGTCAGTACGGAACAGCTGACTAAGTCTGACAGCACTTTGATCTTGCCAGTGGTGCAGGAAACAGCGGCGGCATCAGCTGTTTTGCAACCAATGACTGCCATAGACTCAGGCTGTTCTGCGGAACAGTCAAGAATGGCACACATGGATTCTTTGCAATCTGGCCTAAGACTTCCATCAGGTAATGGCCCCCATGAAAACTGCACTGAAGAATGGTCCGTAGAGTCAGCTTTAAGGTCTGCTGGCTGGGAGCAAGATACTACCACAGGGATATGGCATTCTGGCTCATTACCTATCAAGACGCCATGATAAGATGTGAAGTTTGTGGCAGATGCATCTCAGGTAGAAGGATTTAATTTATCTGTCCCCAAAGAGCTGTCTTTGACACAAAATCTGAAGCTTCAGTTTTTACCTTAGGAAGCTGAAATGGTTTCAGAGCACAACTTCTAACCAAGGCCTTTGCAATGCCCAGCAGCAACAAACACCACAGCAAGAGACTCACCAAAACAGGAATAAACCCCAAACCAGAACAAAAGCCTCTCTTTTTAATTTCCCTATACAGCTTGCTAAACGCCACAATGTGGTATGACTCAAATACATTGAAGGTATGGATTTTCCCCCAGACTGTGTTTTTGTGGCTAGGACTTTATTGAAAGACTCTCTTAAGTTTTTTGAAAATTAAGTATACGCTTTAATCCATATGTCAAATGAAACTGTTTGATGTTAGCTTTAAAACAGCAAGTGGGTTAGACAGATTTTGAGTTAAGTATAATAAGCAAAAAACACCTCACTATGGACACCTTTGCTAGTTATCTCCAACTAAACCTGCCCAAAAGACAGTCACTGTTCTTTTTAGGAATGAAGGTGTTAGTATGATGGATTTAGTTCATTAGTTAAAACAGCATTGTACTATATTAAATGACCCCAGGACAATCTTTGACACTAAAAATATCTGGACAGGGGAGTGAAAGGTGAGGGTAATGTTAAAATCCGATGATACTGGTGTCATACATTTACCAAACAGCTTTATGCTGGGGAGGGACAGAGGGGTATTATTCTATCCCAGGCAGCTAAAAGTCTGCTATAAATGCGGTTCTCTAAACCATTTCAGCAGTGTCTGTGACAAAACTAAATGTTCTGTAGGTGGGAATCTTGGTCACTCAGGGGGCCAGTGTGTAACCAAAGCAAAATGCAATTTATGTCCACTTTCTTCACATAAATGCAATTTATGTGAAGAAAGTGGACACACATTTCAGAGCTGCCCGTGGGCAACTTACAATTCACTAGAGTTAGCAGATGGGGCAGAGCAAAGATTAGATATCACTCTAGAGAAAAGGGGCAAAATTCATACAGCTACTTCTACAGACAGAGAATGGGGCTTAGCCCAATCAGAGGCAGGAGAGGGTCAAGTGCAGGAGGCTCCTAGTACTTCAAAGGCCCCACAACAAGAACCCCCTCAGACTATTGATCCACCCCCTCAAATGGTGTTAGAAACAGCTGCTGCATTTACTACTGCAATGAATATATCACCCAGTGAGACTAAAGCCCTACAATCTGAACAAGAAACCCCCAATACTGAAAGAGACACAAGCTCCCCCTCAAACAGATATTGGATCAAAAACAATAATGGTCCACAAGAAGAAACATTCAGGAAGGTCTCCCCATCCCTAAAGTTTCAAAAATTGACCATATCCAATTAGGAAATAAATACAAACTTTGGCAGGAATTTTCTGAAGACTCAGATAATGAGTCAGATACTACTTCAATCCCCTCATCTCATCCCAAACTGAAAACAGACACAGAGGTAATGCCACAAAGGTCATGCCAGAGCCTGCTATCCCCCAAAAGAGGAAAGCTAAAACTAAAACAAAGCATAAAGAGCAATCAGGCAGGAAAGGGAGACTTAGGTAATTTAGAAAATAAGTAAATAAATGGTATTTCATTTTTCAATTTATACAGTGAATGTAAATAGTATGAAGAGGCAAGGGAAAAGGGATGCTATATTCTCCTTTCTATCATATCTTACATTGGGTGTTATATTCTTACCAGATGTCAGATGTCATACTCTGCAGGAAGTAACACAGGTTAAAAAGGAATGGTATTTAGGTCCCTCATTTTGTTCTTTTGGGCAAGAAACCTGCTCGGGAGTGGGAATATTGTTTAATACACAGGAGGTAGAAATCTTAAAAATAGTAGACTTGGCATTATGACATGTGCTTATTTTGGATATAAAGTTTTTAAAAGTTTTAATTTGTTTAATTAATATATATGCACCCTGGACTAATGCAAACGAATATAGCCATACCCACACACATCACAGTATATTATATTTGGGGGAGATTTTAATTGTAGCCTATCAGTAAAAGACAGGACAAAAAATACAACCACTTCGAAAATATTTTGTGATTCAAACTACTTATCCACAATAGTAAGAACAGCCAGATTAAAAGACGCACATTTAGAGTTAGCACAAACTCACACCCCAACATTTCATACAGGACACCTGGCAACCAGGATCGATTTTATATTTGTTTCCCACCATTTGCCAGTAATCTCTATGCAGGTAAGAGATGCAGAATTTTCAGACCACTGTTTATTATCATTACAGATAGGAGAAGCACATTCTGTAAATAAAGATCCAGGAATCTGGAAATTCAATGCAACTTATTACAAGATGACATTTTTGCAATGAATTTAAAACAGTATTTAGCAGCTAGAAAAAGTCAGTTTTAATTTTTTATGAAGATCCACAAATTTGGTGAATGGATACAAAATCTGAGTTACAAAAATTGTTAAAACAGATGAGTAAAGAGCATAGCCAAAACACATACTGTACATTAAGTATCTAAAAAACTGTCAGTATTTACAAAAATTACTTACTTTAGCTTATCCTAAAGGTCTGGATTTCTCAAAACAAAGAAGTAATTTTAAAACAGATATGATGAAACATCATTTACAAAAAGCCCAAATGTTAAAGCAATTACACAAATTTGGGACAATCTGCACTTTCAAATCTGTGAATCTTATGAAAGTTGCCAAAAAAAGAGCAAAAGAAAAGAAATGGATTCCCTTTATGATGACCAGGATAATATACATACCTCAAGTAAAGGAATACAGGATTGTGTGATTAAATTTTCAAAAGAACTGTATGGTCCCTTAACCTCAAATATATCAAAAGCATCCACTCACCGCTCCCAATTTATTTTACCAGAACTACCTAAAGATATACAGGATACTGTGCAAAAGCATGTAACAGTATAAGAAGTCTCTGATACTATTTATTTTTAATTCATAACTAGGATTGCAAATACCTTTGAACCAGGGGTTCTTTTACAAAGGTTCCACATCAAATATGTAAACAATACAGACAAATACGAGAGAAGGAACAAAATAATACAAACTGGGTAATCTACATAGTCAAGCTTTAAAAACATCAGCTTTAAAAAACAGGCATGACTCCAGGGTTAGATGGACTCCCTAATGACATTTACAAATTTATATGTCTAGAACTGGCTACAGAACTCACAGAAGTATTTCATTATATGTTAAATAAGGACTTAGCACCTCTAGAAATGAATAAAGGGGCTTTGGTTTATTTATACAAAAAAGGACATAGACAGACCCCCATCTCAGGAGGGAAGAAATGGACAAGGAAATGATAGAAGGCATCCTTAGGATGGAAGAGAAAGGGGGGAGATATTGTTGATGGGATACCTGAATATGCCAGATGTTAACTGGAGCACCTTTTCTGCAACTACATCCAAGAGCAGGGTCATTCTTGATGCACTACAGAGGGCATGCCTCAGACAGCTAGTGTTGGAACCCACTCAGGAGGGGTCAATCTTAGACTTGGTACTCTCAAATGGGGACAGAGAGAGGATCTTAGATCTAGAAGTGGGTAGCCATCTGGGAACAAGTAACCACCAAACAGTGTGGTTCATGATAAACTCAGCTACAGGGTCAAGCCATACAAAAGTGAAGGTACTGGACTTCAGGAGGGCTGACATTGTCAAAATTGGAGAGTGCCTCAGAAAAGTACTAGCAAACAGGCAAGAAGGAGGGGTGGAGCAAAAATGGGGAAACATCAAAACTGCCATCACAGAGGCAACAAACCTTTGTGTGAAGCAAATAAATCAAAATGAAAGAAAAAAAACGCTATGGTTTTCAAAAGAGGTGACAGGGAAGGTTAGGGAGAAAAAGACAGCATTTAGGAAGCATAAGGAAACATAGAAGGAGCAGGACAGAGAACTGTACGAGTTAAAGAAGAAGGAAGCGGGGAAGGCAGTCAGAATAGCAAAGACCCAAACTGAAGAAAAGATAGCCAACTCGGTTAAGAAGGGGGATAAAATGTTTTATAGGTGCATTAGGGAGCATTGAAAGACAAATGGAGGGATAGTGAGGCTGAATAAAGGGAGGGTGGGCGGGCAGAGAGGGACAGTGAAAAAGCAAGGATGCTGAATGAATACTTCTGCTCAGTATTCATAAAAGAAGAAGAGGGGAGGTACCTAATTCAGTCAATAGAAGTGCTCTGGATGGGAGGGTCAATCCCAGTCCTTTCATAGAAGAAAGGGGTCTGAAAGAACTCTTAAAACTGAAGGTGAACAAAGCAATGGGGCCTGATGGGATTCACCCCAGAATTCTAAAAGAATTAAAGGGAGAACTAGTGACACAACTGACTAGGCTTTTTAACAAATAATGGGAGGATGGTGTGGTACCTGATGACTGGAGGAGGGTGAATGTGATTCCCCTTCACAAAAGTGGGAGCAAGACAGAGGAGGGAAACTACAGACCTGTCAGTTTGACCTCAGTGGTAGGGAAAATGGTGGAGTCACTTCTGAAGGAAATAATTGTTGCATACCTAGAGGCCAGTGGGGCACAGGATCCAAGGCAGCATGGATTCACAGCAGGAAGGTCATGTCATAGATATATAGATACATAGACAGTGTCGGCAGATAAGGGCCTATGGTCCACCCAGTCTGCCCATTTGAGCTTGTAAGTTCAGTTTGTTTTCCTACAAGTCTGTTTCCCCTTACCCCTGACCTCTAGAATTCCTTTATGTCTATCCCATGCATTCTTAAATCCCGTGATTGTTTCAGCCCCCACCACTTCCTCTGGCAGGGTGTTCCACTTGTCCACCACCCATTCTGTGAAGAAATTCTTTCTCATGTTTCCTCTGAATCGTCCTCCCTCCAACTTCATCCTATGCCCTCCAGTCCTGGAACATCTTTTTCACTTAAAAATAGTGTTTTCCTGCACCCTGTTCCTCCCTGTACGATACTTGTATGTCTCTATCATATCCCGTCTCTCCCTCCTCTCCTCCAGGGAGTACATGTTCAGTTCCTTCAACCTGTCTTCATAGGACTTGTGATGCAATCCATTCACCATCTTTGTTGCCCTCCTCTGAACCTTCTCTACCCTGTCTATGTCCTTATGTAGGTATGGTCTCCAGAACTGTACACTGTACTCCAGGTGGGGCCTCACTAGTGTCTTGTATAGCGGAATTATGACCTCCCTTTTCCTGCTGGTGATGCCCCTGCCTATACATCCCAGCATCCTATTTGCTTTACCTGCTGCCTTGTCACACTGTTTCCTTCCTTGAGGTCATCAGAGATGACAACCCCAAGATCCCTTTCCTGCTTGGTGCATGCTATATCCTCACCCCCAACTGATATATTGTGCCAGGGTTTTGTGCCCCATATGCATTATCTTGCACTTCTTGGCATTGAATTTCAACTGCCAAACCCTGACCATTCTTCAAGTTTCTGCAGGTCGCTCTCATTCTGTCTACACCCTCTGGTGTGTCTACTCTGTTACAGAGCTTTGTGTCATCAGTGAACAGTGAAATTCTGCCTTCTAGATCCTCAAGCAATGTCACTGATGAAGATGTTGAATAGGACCGGTCCCAGCACTGATCCCTGTGGTACCCCACTGGTCACTCTTCCCTCTGTGGAGTGACAGCCATTTACCACCACCCTCTGTGTCCTGCCACCCAGCCAGTTACCTACCCACCACACTACTGTCCTGCCCACACCCATATTCCCCAGTTTGTGTAATAGTCTTCTATGTGGCACAGTGTCAAAGGCCTTGCTGAAGTCCAGATAGGCCATGTCCACTGCCCTCCCTGATCCACCTCCCTAGTCACCCAGTCAAAAAATTCAACGAGGTTGGTCTGACATGACCTTCCCCTGGTGAAACCATGCTGCCTTGGGTCCTGTAGTCCATTGACAACCAGATATTCCACCAATCTCTCCTTCAGTAGTGCTTCCATGATCTTCCCCACTACCGAGGTGAGGCTAACTGGTCTGTAGTTCCCTGCTTCCTCTTTGTTCACACTTTTGTATAAGGGGACTACATCTGAGTCCTCCAGTCTTTGGGTACCTCCCCTGTTTCCAGTGATCGGCTAAACAGGATAGCCAGAGGTTCAGCCACCACCTCTCTTAGTTCTTTAAAGACCCTGGGGTGCACCCCGTCTGGCCCCATTGCTTTATCAACTCTTATTACTTCCAGTTCCTTCAGGACCCTTTCTCGTGTAAAGGGACTTGTGTCCATTTCTGCACCATTCTCACCCCTTGTACTCCCTTCAGACCCATTACCCCTCTTCCTCAGTAAAGACTGAGCAGAAATACCTGTTCAATATGTCAGCTTTACTGTTGTCATCCTCCATGCGGCTTCCATCCTCCCCCTTCAGTCTCACTATCCCTCCCTTTGTCTTTCTTTTTTCACTTATGTACCTGTAAAAGGTTTTGTCCCTTCTACCCACTGATTTTGCAATGTGTTCTTCTGTCTGAGCTTTGGCTTCCTTACTGACCTCCCTCCTCCCTTTGCTTCTCCTGGTACTTCTCCCTATCCCCTTCTGCCTGTGTCTTTTTGTATTGCCTGAATGCAATCTTTTGGCTTTCACTTTCTTTGCTACCTCTTTGGAAACCATAATGGTCTCATCTTCCTTTTCCTCTTGCTAACCTGCTTAATGCATAATTCTGTTGTTCTTGTAATCCCCATTTTAAATACTGCCCACTGTTCCTCAACCCCTGATTCCTGTCCCATTCCCCTTAATGCCTCTTTCAAGTATCTCCCCATTTTCCCAAAGTCTGCCCCTCTAAAATCCAGGATACGTGTTTTTGTGTGGTTTGGTTCTGCTCTTTCTGTGATTTCAAACCACAATGACTGGTGGTCACTGTTACCCAGGTGTTCCCCCACTGTTACCCCCATCACACTGTCCCTGTTTGTGAGCACAAGGTCCAGTATTGCCTTCTGCCGAGTTGGCAATTGATTTCTTTGACTGGGTGATCAAAGTAGTAGATCAGGGAGGGTCTGTGGACATGGCCTACCTAGACTTTAGCAAGGCATTAGACACAGTCCCACACAAAAGATTAATAAATTAGCCAGCCTGGGAGTGGGTCCCAGGGTGGTAACCTTGGTAAAACATTGGCTGGACAACAGAACACAGAAGGTAATAGTAAACGGAGTCCACTGTGAGGAAAGGTTGGGGTTACTAGTGGAGTACCACAGGGTTCAGTACTGCTCCGGTCCTTTTTAATGCCTTTGTAGGTGACATTGCAGAGGGACTGGAAGGAAAAGTATGCCTCTTTGCAGATGACACAAAGATCTGCAACAGGGTTGATACACAAGGGGGGTGGAAAGGATGAGAAGGGACTTGGCGAGATTGGAGGAATGATCAGAAGTATGGCAGCTTAGATAGAGATAATGTAGTAGACCAGATTGTATTCAACAAATAGAAACCATGGATCATTAATTTTTTTCACTGCTCCTATATCCAGGATTTTTGGAAATTTGTAGCTGACAAATGGAATGAACCTATTTTTGCCAATGTAACATACAAGACTGTAATACTGTATATGGAGATTTCCCCAGAGAAGGGTGTAAATGGCATACGGATACTTTGAATGTCATATTTACTGTTTTTAAGTGGTATATATGGACAGCTAGATGTCTTTTTACTTTGTAACAAAGGCGTATATGTCTTATCAAGAATTGTTAGGTAAAATTACAGAAGAAATAAGACACATATATTGTCAAGAACTGCATACGTTTCAAAGAAGGGAACTGTTGGAACATTGGAAACACTTAACATGGATTATGGACTCTGAGTCTCCAATTACTTACAGATATAATGTTTCCTTGTATGCTCAGATGTTGTATTTAGATTATGTGAGTGATTGTATAGAGGATAATGTATGGTCCTCTATAGTTAACAGGTTTGTTAACCGTCGAGAGGTTGCCAGGGTGACCATGTAAACCTCGAGAGCGAAGCTCGAGAGGTTTACGTCACCACGGCAACCTGGAGACAGTTAACCAAACCGGTTAACGATAGAGGGACCATACATTATATTTTATAGTGTATGGTCCCCATAAACTAGCAAAACAAACTAATATGGCTTACTTTTAGCCCCACCGCTGATGTTCTGGGTCATTTTCTGGCCACTGCATTGGTTTTGGGAATGCCGTGGGTGCGCGAGATCACAGGTACACGCATGCGCAGATGGGCTCCATTTGTAATCCCATCGCTATGACATACTCAAGAGAGGTTTATAACCATTTACGTCATAGAGATGGGTTTATCAAGAAATAATTTTGCCGCTTTTTAGCGGTAATAAGGGCGCACCATACATTATATATAGTTTTCTTTGAATAAAATTTTCCCCTGCTCTTGTCAGTAGGGGGAATTCTTGTCCGCCATAACAAGATGATGGATGCTGCTGTGGAAAGTGGAGGAGAAGAGGTTGCCGGGGGACCTCTTCTAACCCAACACTGCAGAACTCAGAAATGACAGACATTCAAATGGATGAATCACAGGACAAACAGCTGGACATGGAGCAAAAGAAAAGTCAGGAATTAGTTTCACAAGTGACTGATGTGAAACAGCAACCGACAGCCAGACAACACTCAGCAACAGCTGGAGCAGACAGCTTTATAATGGAACAAGAGGAGCTATTATTGAATATGGTGATACAAAAAAAACAAAGCTTTACTATGGAAATTATTAAGAGAAGACACCATGTCAGAGCATCTGCCACATTTGGTGGAGTCTGAGATTGTGCCTCACCTGTGATGCACAGTTCTCTGATACTTCTGAATTTTTCTTTTTATTTTTTAGCTATTGAACCATATCAAGTTTATAATCTCTTGAAACAAATGGTAATTGGTTCAAGTGCATGTGAACTTGAGACTAGGTTCTTAAAATTGATTTCTGATGAATGGAAGCAAACTGTAATCAAACCTACTGATAAATCTGGTGACAGAATGGATATGGACAATTATCGTCCTATTTCCCTATTGCCACCTTTGGGTAAGATTTTTGAGAGACTGGTGAATGAGCAATTCTCTGCTTATTTACAGGATAGTGGTTTTAGGACACCTGATCAGCATGGGTTTCAGAAATTCCATGGGACAGGGATGGCCTTGGCCAGGTTCACGAACCACACCAGTGTAGCTATGGATGAAGGTATGCTCACTGGTGCTGTGTTCATGGACCTGTCCAAGGCCTTCGATCTAATAAATCATACCCTGCTGATCAGGATGTTCCAAAACTATGATCTAGCAGAGATTGCTGTTGATTGGTTTCATAGGTATCTGTCCAATCGACCCCTTAAAGTCGGATTAAATGAGCTTTTTCTTCTAGTAGATCTCTGTTACAGGGGTGCCCAAGGGGTCCATTTTGGGCCCTGTCTTGGTCACTATGTTTGTAGACATTGTTCCATCTTTATTGAGAGACACACACTGTCTGATTTATGCAGATGATATTATTCTGTATAAAAGTTCTACTTCAGTTGAATTTATAAATGAGTCTTTAAATTAAGACTTTGCTGTACTTTGTAGTTGGTTAAAAGAGAATCATTTGGCACTAAACAATTCAAACATTTTGGATCTAGAATTAGACTTAACAAAGCTCAGAATTTGTTGTATCCTTTGGGTAACAAGAAGGAACAGGTAAAATAATTTAAATATCTTAGAGTCCTGTTGGACCAATATTTAACTTTCTCTAATCATGTAAATTTCATTACACGTCAGATCAATCAGAGATTGGGTGTCCTATTCAAGTTTCAATCATTGCTGACCTTATAAGCTAGGCATGCAATAGCCAAGGGTATTATAATTCATTTATTTTTTCAAATTTGTCTAATGGAGAGTTATCCCTTCTAACCAATGTGTTTCTGGGCATTTGTAGATTTACTCTTAAATTGCCTTATTCTACTCAGCATTGTGAGCTATATAGACTATCTGCTTGGCTTCCACCAAAGTTAAATCGTCTATATAGTTTATGTTCTTTAATTGACAATATTCTTTGTCAAGGTACAAATTCCCATTATATTCATTATTACAGATTAAAATGAATTAAAGGGAACTTCGTTCAAATCATCAGATTAAATTAAATGTTCCTAAGACCAAGACCAAAATGGGTGATGGTTTTTTCTCCTATTCTGCTGCTAAAAATTGGAATGAGCTTCTTATTACTTTATATGGGAATGTTACCCACCTAACTTTTAAAATCAAGCTAAGAAACTATTTTCTTGGCAAATTGCACTGTTATTGCTTTCAATGAGTGTTCTATTTTTATATTGTTTTATGTTTTTTATGTTTATGTTTTTATGTTTTTTGTATTGTAATTTTTGTGATGTATGTTTAATTATTGTTGTAATGTATTGTAGTGTGAGTTTTGTTAATTTTACTGTAAACATATTGACTGTATGTATATATATGGTCCCGGGTCGTACATGAAAACGGGCCTTGGCTCATTGTATTTACCCGGGAAACAAAGGTGTAACATAAATAAAAAATAAAACCCCTTCTCAGATTCAGCATGAAAAGACATATTTTTTCCAGTTTTTGAACTCTCTGAAGAAATTTTTTGCAAAATAACGTCAGAGCAGATTGCTCAGTTAGACTCACCCAGCATGGAGCTACTACCACCTATGTCACTGGAGCTCCAGAAAGGCAGACCTGGCAGTTGTTTTCCAGGAATTGCACTTGAATCCTAAAACTCTGCTTCTGCATTAAGCACCCCTCAATGGATACCAAACTCAGATGGAAAAGGATGGATGTCCCCAGGACTGGTATCAGTGGCAGAAATAATAACATAGGGTCAAAATGTAACTACAGAACTGAATCAGGCACCCTACTTACAGGACTGAACTGAATGGGCTGGAACAAGCACCGATGCACCAACAACTGGAGGGTCTGACTCAGATGTTTTCCAGCACAGTACTCAAATAAATCCACAGAACCAGAAAGACAAGGGTACGCTATAGCTGCAGATTCCTGAAACTGAAACTGCAAAACCATGGAAGAAAATAAAAACAAGAGTTCTGTTACTGGGCCCGGTACAACCAAATCAATAACAGAACCATGCATGGAATTGGAACAGCCTCACTTTGAGGACAGCAGTCCCGAAACAGAGGGTTCAGTTTTACACACTGCCTCTGCATTCCTTAGAAATCCAGGTGTTATGGAACCTGAAGAACAGACACAATTGCTACAGAGCACTGATGAACATTTACAAAATGCTTTTCAAATGTCAGATTTATTTAAATAGGTATGTGAGCCAGCACAAAGTCAGAATGCAGTAAGGCTTAAGTACAAAGGAACTGAAGAACTCTTTCCAGATAGGAAATTTGTGATTCACCAACTACAATACTTTAAAACCCCATGAGAATAAGTGCACACGAGTTATTTGCTTTTATTCTTGTTAAAGGGGAAACAACATACAATACCAGTTTCAGGAATAATTCTAACAGAAACTTGAATTAGTCAAAGATACACCTCCTTGAAAACCCTTTTTTTGTGTACTTTTGAACAAACCAACAGTTAAAAATATCACTCTGCTTTTTAGGAATGAGGGCGTGAATGTAGAGGATGTCCAGTATTGGTTAAAACACAAATATGACATCTTACAATGCCCAGTTCCCATCTTAGATGATGATTTGGTGTGGACTGGTGAGTAGAAGATTAAAGTAAAGTTGCAGCTTACCATCTCAGAGATTAGCCATGTTACACAGCAGTTTTTACATAGGCTAAAACAGGAGTTTATATTTCTACCATGGGCAGCCCAAAACCTGCCATATGTGTGGGGTCAGAACGCACATAAGTTCAGCATGTGACAAACCAAGGTGTAACTTATGTTTGGAATATGGACATGTCAGCCTAGGGTGTCCAAACCCCTTCAATTATAATCCATGTGAAGAGTCAGGCCACATCTACCAACAGTGCCCGTAGGCAGCCCACAACAGATTGGATAAGGCAATGCAAGATCAGGAAGCCTCAATAAAGAATCTCTAATCAAAGCACAGCAAGCTAGGGATTCCAGACCCAACGCCTCCCCAAAACCTGAGGGACCTCCTACCCCCACTCAAATAAATGATGACCCAGATCAGGACTCTATTACACCAGCGGAACCTAAAACCTCTAGGAGATCTGTGTCCCTTCCCCATCCCACAAGGGAACCCTATGATTGACTTGCCCAATACCTCAGAAAAACTTTCTGGTGAAATGCCCCCTCCTTCCTTACCTTTGGAAACCCCAATAGGACCAGTGCTCATAGGAAAAAAAGGGTGTCTATGAAAGAAATCCAAACCTATAGTAACTGATGAGTCTATTCTGACCAGAAACTACTTTAGCATCTTACCTAAATGCATACGGTGGGGGGACAGAGGAGGAGGAGGAGCAGGAAGGTGACTCAAACACTTCCTCGGTAACTTCTGTGATAATGGACTATTCCACAGACTCTCAACTTGAACTCTCAAAAGCATGCAGGGGAAGAGCTAAGTCTAAAACTAGATCATACAGATGATTGTAATTTTGTTCCTTACTCCTTAATCACACATGGGTCTCAGCACACTCCATCTGATCTTAAACATTAGCGCTTAAAAGTCACATAAAAATGAATTACTGCCTTTTAAATTCTGAAAGATCTACCTCATATTTGTAAGGACTGATGCATGATGATAACCATAGCTGTAATCTGCTCACACACTTGAAACTATTCTGTAACCCAAGTCTTTCTCTGTATGAAAATATGTATTGTTATCCCGGGTCACCCCTGAAAAAGGGGCATTTGGGGCTCTGTGGGCCTACCTAGTCACCAAATTTTAAATAAATAAAAATAAATAAATAATAATATTTTGTTCTTACAGGACAAACTCATTAAAACTATACAAAATTTCTTGGGCTATGTGACCATGGTCAGAGGGAGCCTCTTTTTGAGAGGACATATGTGATGGAATAGTCACACTATTAAATACGACTCTTTTTAAAGTAAAAAGAATTGTTGACATAATACCAGGTAGATCCCTCTTATTGGATCTGACCTACAGTATGCAGCTTCTGACTTCCATCTCATAAATATGTATGCACCACAAAGTATATCTCTCAGGGTAGACCAATATTTGGACAGTGCAATCTTACTTACACACAAAAAGATAAATCATTTTTGGTGGAGATTTTAATTGTGGAATGTCTCCATTCAACAGAGGATGTAAAACAAACAAACAACACTTTTTTGTGAAATGTCCTGTCTGAATGACCTGTTTAAAGCAGTTAACGTACAAGATGGTTTCACTGCAATAAATAAAAAAACAGAGAAAACATTTATAACAGGGGTATTAGCCACCAGGATTGATTATTTAGTCATATCTAAAGATATTTCAATCCATAAAGCAGAAACCATGCCAACTGAAACCTCTGACCACCTGGCAGTATCTTGTTGCTGTACACTAACCTCGTACTCAATTTATCCTATTCAATCAAGATGGAGGTTGAATAATTTATTTATTTCACCTGCTTGACCTTGCAGCACACAGAGCTTGGAGCTCATAGAATCACTCCCTGGCCACACAATCACCCTCAGCAGACACTGAGCCCTCCACTGCAAAAGGTACAGGAGCATACTGTCTTAGCCCATTGATGCTTTGCATTGACTGCCTCATGCACCCACCCTGGGCCATCCCTTAATTCATAGGTCATCACTGTCATTTGACTGCTCCATCATCACTGTCACATGACTTCTCCATCAAATTCTATCTCCCAACTTTCCCATTAGCAGGTTATACTCCTTGGCCCACTAGATGTCACCCTAGCATGCTAACTCTGCCTCACTAGCCTCCCTGTGCTACCTCCATTAAGTACACCAGTGACTACTAGTCGTCACTCTTGTGCACTCTTTCCTCTCCTCTCCCTGGTATTTTTCCCCACACTCTTTTGACCCCAATTTTCAAAGCCCCCCTAGCCAGCAACCTCTACCCCATCACCCTACTGCCTTTTTCCTATCCCTCCCATTGCCCTCTCCCAGGATTCAAGCCCCTTACCCTGTTCCCCAAAGTCAGGTACCCTAACCACTATACTATCTGTGGGGTACAATTTCTCCTCCATTTCTCTGCTTTATGTTTAATTTTGCTTGCTCCCTATTTCTCAGGATGATTTCTACTCTCCCAATCCCCCTTTTTCACCAACTATACTTAATTAATCTGTCATTATCTGCCCTCTCCCTGATGCCTGCTCTCCCTAGCCTATGATATCATAGTACACTTACTATTTTCGAATAACTCTTGTATTCATTATATTGCTCACACTCCCTTTTGATCTAGCTGATCACATATCCACACCTTCCCCCACTTTGCCACTTTTAACTAACACACCTCGAGTTACCGGCACTGTAAGTGGTACACCAGCCCACTCTCCTTGCCCCCCCATCTTGGCCTACCACACTTCTGACCTTTTCAACTCATTCACCCTCCCCACATACCACTCTTTGCCTCACAGTAACCCCTCACAATCAAATGTAAACCCTCCAAAAGCAGATTACCTATTCATTCTAAGCTGTTTAGGAACTTCATAATTTGTTGCGTCCTACTTCTATTGCTACTCTCTGGCAATATTCACCCTAATCCTGGTCCTGTACAGCAACCACTTGGAAACACATGCAGACAGGGTGGCATTAAGCTAGCATCAATCAACTTCCATGGTCTTCTTCCCAGACTCGATCTCCTCCAGACATGGGTCCTTCAGCACAAACCTGATGTCCTTGTAGTGGTTGAAACCCTGGCTCTCCCCCAAAATCCCTGACACTGCTGATTCCCTTGATGGCTACACCCTGTTCAGAGAGGATAGACTAGCAAGAGGGAAGGGGATGTGCTGTTTACTTATCAGGCTCACTGCAGGGTCAAGTCCTCCTGACAACTGCATTTGATAACAATGCCCAGGCACTTGCAGTCAAAATTGCAATTGGCACCAGTGGTAAGTCCCTCACTGTTCTCTCTGTATGTATATATCCCCCCAAAAGAATACCTGCAGAGGCTTTAGTCTTATACTTGACTACATCTCTAGCCTTGCAAATCACTCTGAAATAGTAGCTCGTGGTGACTTTAATGTAAACTAGCTTGCCCTTGAAGCTGACCCTTTCAAAGACGCACTTGCCACCCATAACCTCTCCCAAATGTTTTTTTCCCCCACCAGGTGCAACTATAGAACAGGCAACAGCACTCAGTTAGACTTACTTCTTACCAACCATCCTGCAAGGTTTATGGGCACTGAGGTTTTATCTGACTTGCTCAGTGACCACTCACTGGTTATCAGGTTCTGGTCTAACAAGGCCCCTAACTCCCCCCCAAGGCAATTTGCAAGCACATTCAGAAAAAAGGGCAGTGGCAGCAGTTCTTATGTTACCTTTAGCAGTGAGACTGGAGGCTGATTTTTTTGGGGCATTAATGTTGACTCTGCACTAGAATACTTTATCACCACTTTCAACGCAGCCTGTGATATCTTCACCCCTCTCAGAAAAAAGAAATCCAAAGGTGCCTGTAACTCCTGAATCTCAACCTCTCTCCTTAATCAGATGGCTGCTCAACATCATCTCTGGCATAAAGCCCATGCCACTGGGAACACCTCTGACTGGGAGAGGTACAAGGCAGCTAGGTACAACTGCACTCATGCAATTCGCCTTGCTAAATCTGATTATTATAAAACTGTGTTTAATGACACATGTGGTAACAGTAGGAATTTTTGGGAGAACATCAAGGAACTGTCTGGCAAGCCCAACAAAACTCCTCTCTCACTAATCAATATCAATGGGGTTTCCACCCAGGATCGACAACAAATTGCTGACATCTTTAATAATGCCTTCTCAGACCTAAGTGGAGTCCTTCCCCTTGACATCTTCTCTAATGCCTCCTCTACACCTGGAATCCCTAACAATTCCCCTAGAGTTATGACCACTCCCAACCCCCCCTTTCTACTTTAGGACAGTCTCAGCCAAAGAGACAAAAGAGTACCCCCTTCAGGTTCTTAACAGATTGTGCTACAGCAGTGATACCCTTGATTTAAAACTTCTCTGCCTTGCCCTAGATGCTGTATCCTATCCCTCACCAAGATTTTCAATCTGTCCCTCTGCTTAGGTCAGTTCCCTCTCTTGTGGAAGGCAGCCATAGTTACCCCATCTACAAGAGAAGAGACAAGACCTTACACTCTACTGTCCCATCTCTATACTTCCCCCTCTCTAAAGTGCTTGCACTAATCATTTCCGATCAGCTCTCTGATTACTTGTCCAAATATAGCACTCAATTTCTGCAGCAACAGGAGTTTAGAAAAAATCATAGCACCCCTACTGCACTTCTTGAATATACTACTTTTATTCATAGAGCACTTGACTGTGGTCACTTAGTTGGGTCCATCTACATTGACTTAACTAAAGCATTCAACACGGTTAACCATTCCCTACTTATTGAGTCTCTCCCCATCCTTGGTCTTTCACATGCAGGTATCTCCTGGTTTCAGAACTACCTTGCTGGCAGAATGCAATGGGTGAGAATCAGGGGTACCCTCTCCACCTCCCATCCTGTGCTCTTCAGTGTATTGCAAGGTTCTATTCTTGACCCCCTTCTTTTTATTCTCTTCCTCAATTCCCTCCCCCAGGCCTGCCCCAGTCAACTCCTACTCTACATGGATTCATGAGCCAGCCAGACCTCTCCCTCCTTAATAAAGAGTTGCAGCACAGCTTTGTCCTGGTCAAGTCCTGGCTTACAGAACACAAGTTAATTCTGATGTTATTTGCAAATTATCACAACAAGCATATGTCAGCTCAACTCACCAATCCTTAACATCTGTTGTGATCCTGTGGAGCAAATACACAACTTCAGGTACCTAGGCATTACACTTGACAGCACCTTATCCTTTAATGACCATATAAATATAATTTCTTTTTTTTTTTAATTTAGTTATTTAACCAGGAGTAGCACACTAAGCTGAAAGCTTTTTTGCAGGTGTGACCTGGGAGCACAGGGAAGTTAAGTGACTTGCTCAGGGTCACACAGTATGCAAGTGGAAGCTGTGGGATTCAAACCCTAGTCTGGTCTGCTGGATGTCACCAGATTTATAGCTCAGAGCCATAAACCACTGCACTATACTGCCTTCCTAAAGCTGTTAATACTCGAATAAGGCTCCTCTACAGATACAGTCAAAGCCTTACCTCTGATGCACTCCATCTTGCTGTCAACAGCTCTACCCTCTCTCTTGTAGACTATGGTCTAGTCATTTATGGAGAAGCTACTGACATTTCACTTAAACTTACTGTATTAAGGTTGCTCTCAATAAAGCCTGCTGATTAGCTTCTGGGGCTCACAGGTACACCCACACCTGCGATCTGTATACCCAAACCTGCTGGCTGAATCTTAGTGGCAGGATCATGTACCAGACCTGCCTACTAGATAAGAAGATCTGTCTGGGTCTAACCCCACCAACAACACAATACCTCCTTACCCCTGTAACAAAACCTCGTGGGATGAGAAGCACAACTAGACCTACCTATCAGGCCCCATTCTGTTGGAATAATCAAGTGCAGTGGGCCTTTCTCAACAGAGCTTCCACCTGGCTATATGATCTCCTCTTGATGTATGAACTGCCTCCAAATTAGGGCAGTTTAAACGCAACCTCAGACAGTACCTTCTTTCTCTCAACTGCTGCAACTGCTAATTCAACCTCATGTATCCACTCATTTCCTGGCTAAACAGCTGCCAATCTCCCCACCCCTCCCTCCCTCCTCCCACTCACACCTCATGAGTACTCTCTCTTGACATGTTTCATCTCTGCTTCACCTCACTCCATAGCTCCTGAACCCTGATTTCCACCTATTCCCCCTCCTCCCTCTTTCCCCTTTTTCACTGCTCCTTTTTATTTTTCTTGGCTGACCAATGTTAATCTATTGACTTCAACAAATTTATTCTTAACTGCCTATTATCAAATATTGTTACATTATTGTATTTTATCGTAGCTTTTACCCTATTATCTATTTTTGGTTCTTATTTGCCAACTTTGACAAAGTCTGATATAATGACTGCTCTGATTGTTATTTTTTTATTTATTTTTTTTGGTTATAGCCATGCCATGTTTCTGTTACATTGTTGTATTTAGCTATTTGTTATGATTTCTTTTGCACATGGAACATTAGTAAATGAGTCTCTGACTCAAAGGTATGTCAAATTCCAAGACTGTAATAAATAAATAAATACATACATAAATAAATAAATTTGTTTACCATGTAGGTGCACTGATCCAAAGGACCATTTTCAGGTATGACCCAAGCCATAAAGATGGCACAATGGTAATACAGTCAATACAGTTACATTAACAGAGATTGCTATAGGACTTTGACACAACAGCAATATAGTTACATATACAAATTGGTATAGGAGTTAGAAACAATAGAATGCATTGGATACATTGAGTACAGTAGGGTACAAGTAAAGTGCAATAATACAGTTAGAACACAATGAAGCACCAAATAAAGTGCAAGTGCAATATACACGCAAGTACAGGCAGGCATTCTTATGTCAGATCAGTAGAATACAATGGGATAGTTTAGTCATAGGTACAGAAGGAAAGGGACTCTCCTCTGAAGGGTCACCCAGCAGAGCAGTTATACTTGGATCCAGCCAACAGCCATACTTTAAAGTGTGAGGTGAAGGTAAGGTGCAAGTCTAGTGAGCAGAGGGAGGCTGGTAGTTTGTTCCAGAGTGTGGGAGCAGTGAAGGACAAAGCATTGCTGCCTAGACAAGTGGAGGCCCTGGGGACTTCCAAAGGTGGGAGAGTGGATTGCTGGATCCACAAATTATAAGGAAATGGGGAAATCTTTTTACAGTAAGAATATCACTTACTTATGTATATGATACAGCTGCAGAGTAGTTGATAGATACAAAAAAAGATTTTAAAGAATTTTTATTCAGCAAGCAAGCTGGAAAGGAAGACATAAATATTTTCAGTATCTGAAATTAAGGGGAGAAACTGCAAACATTGATTTCTCTAGTGCATGAATATAAACAAAATCTGGGAGCAAAGATTAAAAAATAAAGAAGAAATGATCCAATTCCAGTATAATAGATCCACCAGTTTGAAATTAGAGGCATATTATGGCACACAGGGACATAAACCAGCACTTGGTAATTTTCAAAAGCTGTGCAAAGCATGTAAACATAACAAGAATAGAAAACATATTAGAGTCTAATAACAGACAAAACCATACCCACCCCAAAATTATGGATATTATACAGGAATATCTACACAATAAGTTTGGAATCCCTTCAGAAACAATATGGGAAGAATCCTTTTTACAGGGTCTAGAGATACCAAATATATCTCCACAAATCTCAGGGGGCATGGTGGCCAATATTTCGGAAGATGAGGTACTATAAGCTATTAAATCAAACAATAACTATGCCCCAGGGCAAAACAGAATTACAGTATAATTTTATAAAAGATTAGCTACACAATTGTGTCCAATATTAGGAATAATTTGTAATGTTCTCCTGAAATCTAATCATATTCCAATAGAGCTTACCCAAACAGTTATAATCCTTATATTCAAAAAAGGAGAAAAAGCAGACATTAAAAACTGGAGGCCGATCAGTTTACTAAATGTTGTTTATAAAATTCTAGCTAGCATATTAGTAAACTGATTAACATCAGCAACAGTAGAAGTGATCTCCCCTGCACAAACTTGTGCACACCCTAACAGGTCAATATTTCAAAATAGCCAGTATTTATGAGATTTGATAGAATTAGGGAAAAGGAACAAATGCTCAAGTTTTTTGTTATCTCTACACCAGGAGAAAGCATTCGGCAATGTTTGCCAAAAATATCTATTTCAGGTTCTCCAGAGTTATGGGATACCTGTACAATTCATTTCCTGGCTAAGTAAATTATACACAAATGCTTATGTTCCTCCATTTATTAATGGGAAGATGGGTGGAAATTTTAAGATTCAAAAAAGAGTAAGATAAGGCTGCACCCTTAGCCCACTGTTATACTGTATCTTTTTATAATAGGGTCAATTGTCCCCCAGAAACCCCAAGAAATACATGGACAAGTATGTGTGGGTGCTCATTTTGGCAATCAATTTACTTAAATGCTCTCTTTGTTCTCATTACATTCATTTTATATATTTCTTGTTTAACATATTTACTAACTTCTTCCATTACATCTCTACATTATGCCATAATCATTTTCCAGTAATCATTTTGTACATTCTGTTGCCTATTGTCATATCAATTTATTCTATTATCTGTCCTTTTCTTCCTCCCCATCCCCTCCAGATGTATATCATGCCTGAAAATGGTCCTCTGGATCAGTGCACTTACCTGGTTATCAAAAACATAAATAAATATCATGGGGGGGGGGTGTCTTCTGTCATCCTCTTTCATTCCAAGGGTGGTATTAGTGTATGCTCTGACCCCCTACTTTCTGTTGAATTTATTTCATCTCTTTTTCTTTACCTTTTAATTTTGTAGTCCTCCATTCAATTTTCCCCTTCCCCCCTTTCCTCCTTCCCCTCTCCTTAAAACTTAAATCTATAGAAGAATGCATGTGCCCCCGGCAATCCTGTCATCATTCCACAGAAACACTTGAACATTTTTTCTTCAATGCCCCTTTGTGGATATATTCTGGTATTCATTTGCACAGAGATGGGGAGAAAAAAAAATATTACCTATTACATATGAAATTCTGGTTTTAGGGTTATTCCCTTTTAGGTTACTGAAATATAACAAAAGTACCCTTAGAGTAATTTTTGCAGCTTGTAAATTCTACATATGGCAAGCAAGATGTATGTATATTTATTTTGCAACAAAAATAATTAACAATAATGTATATTATACAACAGACAGAGATATCATTAAGGAAAAAATATTCTATTGAACAAAAAAGGGCAATACCTTCACTGTTTAATAAATATTTCCAACATTGGACATGGTTCCTCACAAATTAAAATTTAGGTAACTTAATTATATTTCAGTATAGTAGGCTGAGAGTCAGAAATGAATTTTTTTTTTGCCTTTGCTTTCTCATATTTGCTCTAGTCCATTGACTGTATTAACTATGAATTGATGATGTTCAAACCCAAATGTTTCTTTATGTACAATGTTTTCCCTAATAAAAAAATTCCCCTACCTTTTTGAGAACTGCCAAGGGATCTTCAACGTCCACCTGAGCAACCACTAAAACAGACAAATGCTACCTAGGTTTAATGTCTCATCTGAAAGATGGTACCTCAGGAGTACAGCATCCCACGTATGCTGTACTACAGTGTTATTTGGATTTTATCCAAAGTTTCTGGTGTGGGGTAGAACCCACAACCTTCCAATCTTCTGGCCTTAGAGGTAAGTGTGCAACCTAATGAGCCACTGACACTGTTAAATAAATACTAGTAATGCACAAGGTGCCCAATCATCAGCACTAGAAATGAATGCCCCATATTAGCTCACATGATATGTAGTGTGTATGCAGCTGTAGTCTAAACTTCTCAACACTGTTCCAGTAATATGCCTCAGTCTTGATATGGCGGATCACTCAAATGGCTGAGAGAATTAATTATACTTTATACCCATACAGTTCTGTTATAGCCAAGTTTGGTACTATTTGTGAGGGTGGTTTTATAATATGAACCCCTATCGACGAGGAGTGGGCTAAGACACCCAGAACTCATAACACATAGTCCTCAAACAGACATCATTAGTAATGGCTTTCAGCCACTATTGACCTGGGTTTCAGTCTAACTAGTTACTTAGAGGAGGTGGAAGTTTCTCTAACACAATGCTAATCTGCAGAAATATCCACTCCTACTGGCCTGAGCTTAAAATATTTTTATTTATTTATTTATTTTTGGTTTTTGACCAGGAAAGGAGGATATTATTCAATTTATGGAGAAGTAACTGGTGGTCAACTAAGTCAAATGCCTTATGTAAATCCATAAAAAATGGCTCCACTGTTCTGGTCTAAATCCATGGCTTATTGACCTTGTTGATATCACTGGTAACTTTTAGTATGAGAAATGCAAGTAAGGACAGTGCAACCACCTCTCCATAGCTCTGTATGTGCTACAGTATCTGCATTATCATCAGCCCTAGAAAGCCAGCACTCTTGCCACAAAATATACTACAAAAAACTGTTTATTATATATACTGTCAGTGGCATAACAAAATATACAAATACATACAGTAAATCTTGATAGCTGGTAGAGACACAAACAGGAGAGATCACCTGGATCTAGTAGTCCATCTGCTGCAGCAGCTACATCAGAATGGTCAGTGAATAAACCTTATGCTTCACCTCAGCTGAGTGGGGCTTCATCAGAAGTACCTTGCTAAGTACCTGTTTAGCTATTTTTTACTCATTTCATAACCATGATATCCTAAGTGCACCTGCAGAAACTGCTAACAATAAATAGTAATCTAAAAGGTTCAACACTAATTACATATACAGTAGCAAAATAGATAATTTTAATAGGTATTCTATGTATTAGAACTGCTGTGTGTTTAGATAAAGTAATACATGTAATATTTCAGCGTGAGAATGAAAGCATTTATTAAGGAGAGGGCTATCCCCTATCTGATAATCAGGTTAAAATTAAGTAGACAAATTTTGGAAGCCTGCAGTGATGTCACCTTCAGAGATGAAGCACTGAATCTAGAGCTCTCACAGTCTACTCCCCTCGTGCTCCTTCATTCTATCTTTTGTTTAACAAAAAATAAATCTAGAGTTAGCCAGGAACCTTTCCATTGGATGAATGAACAAAACAAGAAAAAACAAATGCTACCAGCAACAGGTTCCCTTGGATCCCTTACCAGGCAACCAACAAAGCCTAGCTGTGCACTCCAATATGGTCGAAGACGCTGCCTCCCTTGCCTTCCCAGCCTTGCAATGCCATCATCTTAGCCAAACACCAGGACTTCAGAACAGAAGTTCTCACATTTCACACAGAGCTAAAGGCTGAAATTTTTAAAATAGAGCATAAAGTCACAGTCCTGGAAGCATATCAAGGCAAACTGTACTCCCGTACTGATGGGATAGAGCAGGTCATAGTTCACCTTCTGAGAGAGCACTGAGATCTAATTGTAAAATGCAATGATCTAGAAAATTGATAGCGCAGAAACAGTATCCAGATTTCTGCCATCCACGAAGAGGTGGGGAGGTGAGATATGGATGCCTTTTTGGATGGTCTCCTTCTGGAACTCTTGCAGCTCAACCCGGATTTTCCCTTGGACATATAATGGGCCCAGAGGGAATTAAGTCCAGAGCCCCAGAGTAGAGATGAGCGGCCATGCCCTGATATTCTAAAATTCTTAAGCTTCACTGCTAACAACAGATCCTCCTCTGAGTCTGGCACCTTAAGACTGTCATATACAAAAATGCCAGAATTTACATGGACCGCAACTATTCTCTTATGGTGGCTGCATGCCACTAAGCCTAGGCTCCTATTTTATGGGTTCCCAAGGCTCAGTAACTTGAATTTCAAATGCTGTACCCAGCTCATATCACCATCAAGTTTCAACTCACTGGAGGACACCATCCATGTACTTTATACTGTGGGCATCAATGTATCCCTTCCTCGCCTAGAGCCACCATTACAGATGAGCAAGCTCTTCAGGATTCAACCTGGGAAATCACCACAGCAAAACAGACCCCAAAACAGCAGAGGCTCTCCATGCTGGAGGATGTCAAGGAACTACTACAGAGTTTTCATTGACAGCCCCAGACTGATTTCTATGTGGATTCCCTTTCTGTAAAGTGGCAGGTATCCTTGATTAAGGCAGCTGGTACTTAAATAATATAATTTTTTGCTTTCTTTATTTAGCTTTCTGCCAGACTGTGACTGTTAAGAGTGGGAAGTCTGTGGGCAGGTAACATTTGTCGGCAATCAGTTCTAGTCGTCTGTGTCTGTAAATATCATTATATTACTATAATGTATTGCTGTGTTGTTGCTGGTGGCGATCTATCACCTTCCTTTTAGCACTTAATATAGCAGATGAATGCCCTCCCATGCCAGCAGAAACAAATTAGGCCTCCTGCTTTCTGCTCATCCCTGCTGTAGCTCATACAGGGACCTAGATTATTACTCAGCCTTACCATTAATTTCAGAGACTCTCATATGGAAGTGCTGTGGAACATTCAGCCAACTTATGTGCCCTTTCTGGGGATGATGGGGAGGATTGTGGCATTCTCTTGTGGCAGGGCCCCATGCTCTGGTTTGGGGAGATCTCCCTATTGGTAGCCCAGGTACTGGCCTAGTCAGCTTGTTTCAGACCTCAATGACCATCTTTGCTTGCAGTGCTAAGCATCATTATCTTTGCATTTCATATGAACTCCCCTTGACTTCATCTCTGACTAGCTCTGCTATACTTGGCCTATCAGCTCCCCCCAGTTTAGCTTAACAGGACTGCTCTGTGCACCTTGACCACTACCCCCTCAATTTTCTGGGCAACCATTGTTTGCCCATGTTTTTAATCTGAAATACAAAAGCATGAGAGCATGATCCACTGATAGACATCCCTTTCAAACAGGGGGCAGGTCATCAGATGCCGCTGCCCTTTGGGGAGACACAGGACATATCATAGTGCTTAATTGCCTAGTGGTACTACTAGTCATCATGCATATTGTACTATCCTAGTCTCTTCCTGACATCTTTAAATGGTTGACGATGATTGGCCTCTTACAGCAGCTGCCTATCATGTCATGGGCTGGGCAGGTTGTAGGCTGCTGGGGTGGGGGGCCCTCTTCCTGGATCGGGGGCCCGGATCATGGGGAAGTGTTGAATCCATCTGCCACTTCTGTTAGTACCTTTTTTACCCTGTTTAGATAAAAATAGGATCCTGTATCTACAATCACCCAGCCCTAAATTTGGTTCTTCCCTCATGTGGCAACTGGACCCTTGTCCCTTTGTTTGGAGTCACTGGCTCACTTGCCTCACCTTGAACTGAAATTTCTACTTGGCTGAACCTGCTCCCCACTAGCCTGTCCCCTATGGGACCATGTTCTGGCAGTTCTGGATTGCTGAGGATTTTCACATGCCCACTATTCTGTTAGCCTTGATTTAAAGTGGGAAGGGATTTGACTGTAGCTTGAGTATTAACACTTTCTCCCCCTTTTAAGGTTTGGCATCAATAGGAGGTTAGGTGAAAGGCTCTTCTGCCCCTTACCATATTCTCTTTTGTAGCATTTTCATTGTTACAGGGGCTCACAGTATAACTGTGAGTTTCCCCCATAGGGAGTGTTGATCAACTCCCCACATAGGAGAGTTTCTTGTTCTCTCCCTTCCTTGGAAGCTCATTAAGAGACTTCTTCCCTTGCCAGAGGTACTGCAGCCTGGTTCCTCACCTATCATCTGTGTGTACTGTTGCTATGTTTGCGCTCATGTCATCTAAGTCACAATTTGTATTGATGTTATCATTGGCTATCTGCAATTCTACTCTCAGGCTCTTGCTATACCTCTACCTTCCTCTTCTCTTCTTTCTTGCTCCTTTTCCCCTGCTTTTCTTTCACTCATGAAGCAGAGAGGATCAACCCATTTCAGCCGCATCACCCATTTTACTCACCTGTGTGGCTAAACCCCCCCAAAGTTACTTAATTTAAAAAAAATGGGATTCATAGTCCTGTTAAAAGATGTATTTTGCTCCAGCTGCTCAAGAGGGATAGACCAGATGTAATACTTCTTCAAGAGATCCATCTCCCTGAATCAGAACATGCTAAGTTTACCTCTCTTGGCTACCAAATGGTTGTTGTCTGCTCTGGCAGGAGATGATGTGTAGCAATCTTAATACCTAGAGAAGTACCTGTCACCCTACATGACCAGATTATTGAATCTTAAGGTTTCATAGTTTAATGGTTATTGTACAAGTCTACCAGCATTTAGCCATAATGACTTGCCACTTATCAGTGGATGTACACAATCTAGTCTGCTCTCATATGCTTATCTAATTCCTTTTTGAACTGTTCTAACATTCTGCATGTTACTACTGATTCAGGTAGTGTATTCCATGCATTAACAACTCTCTGATTAAACCATTCATTTATTTTAGATACATAGATACATAGACAGTGTCCGCAGATAAGGGCCTATAGCCCACCCAGTCTGCCCATTTGAGCTTGTTAGTTCAGTTTATGTTTTCCTAGAAGTCTGTTGCCCCTTACCCCTGACCTCCAGAATTCCTTTATGTCTATCCCATGTATTCTTAAATCCCGTGATTGTTTCAGCCCCCACTACTTCCTCTGGCAGGGTGTTCCACTTGTCCACCGCCCATTCTGTGAAGAAATTCTTCCTCATGTTTCCTCTGAATCGTCCTCCCTCCAACTTCATCCCATGCCCTCTAGTCCTGGAACATCTTTTTGGCTTAAAATAGTGTATTCCTGCACCCTGTTCCTCCTGTGAGATACTTGTATGTCTCTATCATATCCCTCTCTCCTCCTCTCCTCCAGGGAGTACATGTTCAGTTCCTTCAACCTGTCTTCATAGGACTTGTGATGCAATCCATGCGCCATCTTTGTTGCCCTCCTCTGAACCTTCTCTACCCTGTCTATGTCCTTATGTAGGTATGGTCTCCAGAACTGTACGCTGTACTCCAGGTGGGGCCTCACTAGTGTCTTATATAGTGGAATTATGACCTCCCTTTTCCTGCTGGTGATGCCCCTGCCTATACATCCCAGCATCCTATTTGCTTTACCTGCTGCCTTGTCACACTGTTTCCCTACCTTGAGGTCATCAGAGATAATAACCCCAAGATCCCTTTCCTGTTTGGTGTATGCTATATCCTCACCCCCAACTGATATATTGTACCGGGTTTTGTGCCCCATATGCATTATCTTGTACTTCTTTGCATTGAATTTCAACTGCCAAACCCCTGACCATTCTTCAAGTTTCTGCAGGTCCCTTCTCATTCTGTCTACACCCTTTGGTGTGTCTACTCTGTTACAGAGCTTTGTGTCATCAGCAAACAGTGAAATTCTGCCTTCTAGGTCCTGCGCAATGTCACTGATGAAGATGTTGAATATGACCGGTCCCAGCACTGATCCCTCTGGTACTCCACTGGTCACTCTTCCCTCTGTGGAGTGACAGCCATTTACCACCACCCTCTGTGTCCTGCCACCCAGCCAGTTACCTACCCACCACACTACTGTCCTGCCCACACCCATATTCCCCAGTTTGTGTAGTAGTCTTCTATGTGGCACAGTGTCAAAGGCCTTGCTGAAGTCCAGATAGGCCATGTCCACTGCCTTCCCCGATCCACCTCCCTAGTCACCCAGTCAAAAAAATTCAGCGAGGTTGGTCTGACATGACCTCCCCCTGGTGAAACCATGCTGCCTTAGGTCCTGTAGTCCTTTGACAACCAGATGATCCACCAATCTCTCCTTCAGTAGTGCTTCCATGATCTTCCCCATTACCGAGGTGAGGCTGACTGGTCTGTAGTTCCCTGCTTCCTCTTTGTTCCCACTTTTGTATAAGGGGACTACATCTGCTGTCCTCCAGGCTTTGGGTACCTCCCCTGTTTCCAGTGATTGGCTAAACAGGATAGCCAGAGTTTCAGCCACCACCTCTCTTAGTTCTTTAAGGACCCTGGGGTGCACCCCATCTGGCCCCATTGTTTTATCAACTCTTATTACTTCCAGTTCCTTCAGCACCCTTTCTCGTGTAAAGGGACTTGTGTCCATTTCTGCACCATTCTCACCTGTACTCCCTTCAGACCCATTACCCTCCTCTTCCTCAGTAAAGACTGAGCAGAAATACCTGTTCAATATGTCAGCTTTACTGTTGTCATCCTCCACACTGGCCCCCATCCTCCCCTTCAGTCTCACTATCCCTCCCTTTGTCTTTCTTTTTTCACTTATGTACCTGTGAAAGGTTTTGTCCCCTCTACCCACTGATCCTACAATGTGTTCTTCTGTCTGAGCTTTGGCTTCCCTTACTGACCTCCCTGCCTCCCTTTGCTTCTCCTGGTACTTCTCCCTATCCCCTTCTGCCTGTGTCTTTTTGTATTGCCTGAATGCAATCTTTTTGGCTTTCACTTTCTTTGCTACCTCTTTGTAAAACCATAATAGTCTCCTCTTCCTTTCCCTCTTGCTAACCTGCTTAATGCACAATTCTGTTGTTCTTGTAATCCCCATTTTAAATACTGCCCAGTGTTCCTCAACCCCTGATTTTCTTTGTTCTTGTCTCACCCTTTAACTCAAGGGCATGAGACCTTGTCTGCTTGCTGGTTTCCTTCTCACATAAACCAGAACTTATTCATAGTTGATCATTTTGGAATGCCTTATACAGGTATGTATAACATAAATCATCCCGTAGCTTTCTGTACTGGACAGAATAATGTCGTAGTTCATCTAATCTCTCACTGTAAGCCATGTTTTTTATAGTTTTTAATCTGTTTAGTTACCTTTCTTTGAGCTCTTTCCATCATTTTCATACTTCTTTTGTTTTGAATGGCTATAAAGCGTGTGCAATATTCCAGATGGGGCCTGACCGAGGCTGTATACTGGGGCACAAATACCTCACTTCTCCTACGTTTAATATTTCTCATTATACATTCTACAATTTTGTTACACTTTTTCACGGTTGCATTAATATGGTAATCAAAAGTTAATTTATTAGTAATGTATACACCCAGGACTTTCTCTGTATCTATTGTCTTAAGTGTTGTATTGTTCAAAGTGTATTTGGCTAGTAAATTGCTATGCCTCAGATGCATAACTCCACATTTTTCAATGCTAAATTCTAGGCCATGATCTACTGCCCATGTTCCCAGTTTGTCTACATCTCATTGCAGAGATTCTGCTGCTTCTTTATTTTTTCTGATGGCTCCCACCTTGGAGTCATCTACATACTTACATATCCATACATCTTTAGATGTAACCATTGTTGCTATAAGGATATTAAACAGCAGTGGTCCCAGAACGGACCTCTGGGGCACACCGTCCTTCACTCTTTCCCACCCGGATTGATATCCTCTTATGCATACCCGCTGCTGTCTGTTATCTAGCTATGACTCTGTCCATGATACCAATTTGGGGTTTAGTTCTTGTTTACTTAATTAATCTATCATTATGCTATGTGAGACAGAGTCAAACGCTTTAGAGTAATCAAAATACAGTCTATAACATCTACTGGCATCCCCTTGTCAAGTGACAAACTTAGTGGTTCAAAGAATTGCATCTGGTTGGTCATGTATAACCTTCCTTGTACAAAGCTGTGCTGTGAAATGTCCAACTGGCATTTTTTTACTATATGTTGCTGTATTAGTTCCCTAACAATGCCCTCCATGATTCTGACTACAATAGACATTAGACTAATTGGTCTATAATTTTTGACATAGTTTTTGACGCCATTCCTTTGTACAGGTGTCACGTTGGCTCTTTTCCATTCTTGTAGTGTCTCACCTTCCCTCAGGGATACATTAAACAACATACAAAGTGGTCCTGCAATCTCACCCACCAATTTTTTTTATCAGCCTTGGGTGCATCCCATCTTGACCAGGTGACTTACTGGTTTTAAACTGTTTCAGCCTTATGTACACTTCTTTTACTGTGATCTCTCTTACATCTCCTATTTCTTTTGGACCTAAATTTCCTGGTGTTGTTAATGTATTTGTGCTGATAACTTTATTTCTGAATTAACAGACAAAGTAATCATTACATTTTTGTTTGCTATTTTTTCCTCATCAGTTATTACTTAGTCTCCATCTCCTAGCTGACCAATTGTATTTTGTCCTGCCTTCAGTCCTCCATTGTAATTGTAAAATGTGTTCTTATTATTTAAAGTTAGGGCTGCCATCTTGTATTCATCATTTGCCTTGGCCTTTTTAATTAGTTTATTACATTCTTTATTTAGGTTTTGGTACCTAGCCCTTGTCTCCTCCATCAGTCTTACTTTATATTTTTTGTATGCTTCCCCTTTTTTAATTGTTTTCCTTATATTCTTTGTGTAGCATTTTGTTATTCTTCTATTTGTACTATATTGTCTTATTTCTTGTACAAAATTAGTCATGTAGTGGGTTAATTTACTTTTGACCATCTTCCACATTTGTTCCAATGTTTTATTTTGCAACTCTGAAGCATGGTCCCACGAGTACAAATATTGTTTCATTCCCTTATTGTCAGCTTCATTGTAACATTTAAAAGTTGCAATTCCTCCATATTCATTATTTTCAAGTTGCAAAGTTGCTCTAACCATACTGTGATCTCCACCTGCTAGTGGCTCCATCATTTCCATGTAGTCTACTTTGTCCAAAGGTTTGTTAATATTAGGTCCAATGATCGATTACCCTAGTGGGTTCCTAAACCACCTGGTATAAGATTTTATATAAAAACATCTCCAGAAATGTATTTTAATAAAGCGTGGGATATTCAGAAGGGTTGCACAAGGCGCAATACAGTTGCACCATGCGCAACCCACTGATGCTCCCTGGCACGATATTCTAAAGGGGAATGTGCATGGCACAAATGCCGATGCGTCAGAGTGCATCAGTAATGTAGGCAGCTTGAGTGGGGGGGGGCATGCCCATGCATACTTCGCACATCCCAATATTCAGCCCGGGATGTGCTGAGCAGATGCAGACACAACCCTTACCTGCACCACACACAGTTGAGCAAAAAATAAAAGGAGCAACAGCTGGCCACCCACAGGTGAGCTGCCATATTGCAGGGTGCAACACAGCAGCTGCCAGCTGTGGGTGGCCACCCGAGCTCTGGCTGCACCCTCGTGGTAGTACCCCCCATCGCTGATCATGGGCATATGTATAAAGTAAAGATCCAAACTCCCTGATAGTCCAGTGGACTGCTCCTAGCCTGATCACGGGCATATGTATAAAGTAAAGGTCCAATATCCCTGGTGGTCCAGTGGACCACTCTCAGACTGATCGCGGGCATATGTACAAAGTAAAGGTCCAATATTCCTGGTGGCTCAGTGGACCGCACCAAGCCTGATCGTGGGCATATGTATAAAGTAAAGATCCAATATCCCTGGTGGTCCAGTGGACCGCTCCCAGCCAGATCGCGGGCATATGTGTAAAGTAAAGGTCCAATATCCCTGGTGGTCCAGTGGACCGCTCCCAGCCCGATCATGGGCATATGTATAAAGTAAAGGTCCAATACCCCTGGTGGTCCAGTGGACCGTGTCCAGCCTGATCTCGGGAGTCAGTGGTAAAATATTAAAATCCAATCCATCCCTGGTGGTCCAGTGGTACCCCTTCCCCACCTGCCCACTGAGCCCTACTACCCCGCTCCCCCAGTCAGCAGCGGGTGGCAGCTCCCCACCCGCATGCTGCCCCGCTGCCCACCGACTGACTGCGTACAGTAGGGTGTGGGCCAATGGGCATGCAGCCCATACTGTGCTACACTGTCCAGTATGGGCTACATGCCCCATTATACACTGTAGGCGCAATGGGCGCACGCTGTATGCGAGTCAGTCGGTGGGTGGCAAGGCAACATGCGGTGGGGAGCTGCCACCTGCTGCTGACTGGGGGGGAGCGGGGTGGTTGAGCTCAGTGGGGGCGGTTGGGGGGTACCACTGGACCACCAGGGATGGATTGGATTTTAATATTTTATTTCTGACACCCATGATTGGGCTGGATGTGGGCCACTGGACCACCAGGGATATTGGACCTTTAATTCTATACATATGCCCGCGATTGGGCTGAATGCAGTCCACTGGACCACCAGGGATATTGGACCTTTAATACTACACATATGCCCACGATCAGGCTGGGAATGGTCCACTGGACCACAGGGATATTAGACCTTTACTTTATACATATGCCCATGATCCGGCTGGGAGCAGTCTGCTGGACCACCAGGAATGTTGGACCTTTAGTGGCACTTTGCCACTTGTGCAGGGGACGTCGGTCCCCGACGGCTGCAGCCTGGCAGAGCGCCAGGCACAAGTCACCAGGGATTGGCGCATCTGCATGCAAATGAGGCCATAATGACATGCAAATGGCTCCATTTGCACCTTGCATGCATTATGGCCCCATTTGCATGTGCACTTTTAAATATCGTGGGTGACGTGCCTAGCGCAATGACACTTGCACTAGCGCATCCCCCTGCCCCTCTCTGGCCACTTGCGCTGGTGTACTGCCACTGCGCCATGCACATTGCAGGTAGTCACAGCATGATATTCAATGGTGCTGAGCCATGGTGTAGCACCATTGAATATCACCCTGTCAGTGCCCTGGCACATCCCAGTTGCGCTGCGCCCAGGCTTGCACCACAGCCTGGAGCAGTCTGAATATCCCACCCAAGGTGTTTCTCCTGTGAGTCCATCCCAATTATGTGGGGGTAATTGAAATTTCTTACCAACATATATTTTCCATCCACCTCTGGCTTATCTATTTGTCTTATAAAGGTATCATGTTCATCCTTATTTTGACTTGGTGGCCTATAACACAAACCTATGACCATTTCTGTATTCTGAACATACAGTTCTACCCAGATACATTTATTTTCTGTATTGGCATTCACATTGTGTATTTCATTTGCTCTTATATTTTCGGAGACACATAGTGCAACACCTTCACCTCTTCTGTTATGTCTTTCTTTACGAAATACATTGTATCCTGGTATCCCAATACTCCAGTCATCTTTCCTGACTCAGGTCTCTGTTACTGTACAGACTGAAATATTCTCTTATTTTAGTATGCTTGTTAGTTCTTGATTCTCATTTAAACTTCTGGCATTCAGCAATAAAAACGTTTCCCTCCCTTTTACTTTTTGGTAACCCACACCTTTGGTGTTATCCATTTTTATATTTATTTGTCTATCAGTTATTTTTCTGTCTCCAGGCTCCCCTCCAGTTAATTAGTTTAAAATCTCATTAATGTTTCTGTTAAATATACTGCCCAGCAACTGACTACTACTTCTGTTCAAGTGAAGCCCATCTTTGTTAAACTGTTTGGTATTATTTTGGAAAAGTTCCTATGTTTTTAGACTTACATAATCATTCGTTGTGTACCACTGTCTGATCTCATTATTTATTCTAAGAATTTATTTATTAATCCATTTGGACACCCTTGGAATCGGTAAAATTTCTAATAAAACTACCTCACATTTCATATCTTTAAGACACCTGTGTATTTTCTTCATGTTGTTAAGTACAGTAGAAATAACTTAAAGGGGAAGCGGTTAAAGGGGACATCCGCTTAATAGGGATGATCCTGGGCACCAATTTTTGGCTAATGTTATTCAATAGGACCACCTTCAATTTAATTGGAAAGGTCCTTTCACTTAATTGGGATCATTATCTAGTCAGAGGTGTAGGAAAAGGTGCTGAAAATGTAATCACGCCTCATTAAGTGCCCTGCATTTAAGCTGTTTCCCATTCCCATCTGCTTAGCATCTCTCTGGAGTGTGTTTAGCATCTCTCTGGAGTGTGCTTGGTTTGCAGGATTGCATCTACAAGCAACAACGTAAGAGTCAACCTCCCACTGATTGAGAAAATAAAAGTTATCAAGGCTTTACAGCTGCCCAACTTCCTTCTCTCAAAAGTTGCTAAGTGAAGCTAAGTGATTTTAATTAAAGTTCAGTGTGTTGATTTCACCAATTAAATAAAGATTAAATCAAGAACCAAACCAAGCACACTTTCACAAAAAGGAGCTGTAATCATAAAAATACTGATATCCAGTACTTTTTGATGTTTTGTTTGTTTTCTCTGTTTCGTTCATTACTGTAACGTGTGTGTCTCATGAGCAAGGTCTTTTCTGGTTGTGATGGGGGAAAAAAGTTTGCTTCTGATAAATGGGATGACAGCTTAAAGGGGATGATAGGACATCCATGGAGGTGTCCCCTTTAAGAGGCTTCTACTGTATCTGATTTCCACATCTTTTATTTAAGTCATTTGTTCCAGCATGCATTATCACCAGTGGGACATTGTCAGTCTGTTTTATTATTTTAGTGAAAGTTCATAAATATCTTACAACCCCTGCACCTGGTAGGGATAACCTCAGCACCCCGTTCTTTCCTGTTAAGGGTAGTTATTGAGTTGGTATGTTTAAATATTGAATCCCCAAAATGTACAGTGAAGCTTGCCAGAATGAAAAGAATTCTGAAGTATTTTGCAGCACTCTGCATCATGCTGCAGCAGAGTTACTGTGGAAAACAATGTAATTTCAATTCAGCTAGTCCCTTTTGTCATGCAGGAAACTATGACATTCACTTCATCCTGGCAGTGTCACATTGTCCTGTATGACAAAAGGGATTAATTCCCATTGAGATTACGTTGTTTACTGCATTAACTCTGCTGCAGCATACTGCAGAATTCCTGAGAAGTGGGTTTATCCTGGCAAGCTTCACTGTAGATCCTTCTAGGTACCACTTCTTTATCTCCCTCAGTTTCCTCATTAACTGCATTATTGTATCCAGTCTCATATGTTCCTAAAGTGGGATCATTACAGTCAGCAGTGGTTGTCTGTAGGTTTTCATTTGATTCTGTCATTATTTCCAGGAGTTCATTTGATTCATTTTCCACACTACTTAATAAGCTCAGTAAGGGTTCATATCTATTCATTATTGGAATATTAATCTCTACTTGTATTTCCCTTGTGGTAGTGTTTTTACTTTCTGCTATCTTGTTTCTTTCACCTATGTCTGCTTTGGTTGCTATGCTATTGCGACTGGCCAACTGTATAACTCCCCCATCATTTTAGTTGTCCTGTATCTACCACTGGGATCTACAAAAGCAACCACCCAACAGTTTTTCCAACAAATTATTACCAGCCTTAAGTGGTCAACTAATCATGAGGGTAATCACAATGTCATGATATCCCCTGGCTTACATACCTCTGGCCCTAGTACCCATCATGTCTCACCCCTTCAGAAGTACCTTCCTCACACTCTCATGCATTTGGGGTTCATGGATCTGTGAAGGCTCTTCTTCCCAATGGGTAGGGAGTTTACCCACTAGATCCCTGAGATGGGTACCTTTTCCCATCTCAATTATATATTCACTACAGTTGAGTACCTGGATTTGGCCCATGACCTTTATCATGGTACATCGCTTCTTTCTGACCACTCTCTGTATACACCACTTTCCACTTGGGAAAACCTCTTCAGACTAGTCACTAGAAACTGAATCCTATGCTTCTCTGTGACCTAGAATTCAAGTAGCAAGCCGAGACTGCTATAGTATGGATACAAAATGATAATAAGGATCCAACAACAACAACAGCCATTCTTTGGGGCACCAGGGGAGATAATCTCCTACTCCACTCATAAATAGAGTGTGGGAGAGACTCATCTGCCGGAACTCCAAACCACCCTGTACACCCTTCAGTGTTTCTTACACCAAGAGGATTGCTCTGTGACTTCTCAAATCCAATTAGTTAAACAAGACCTTCAAAACTGTTAGACCAAAAAGACAAGCAACAGTTACTGTACTTGAAACACCATTACTATTGAGGAAGGCCCCAGAGAGGCATGCAACTTAGCCCATAAACTCTGTGCATTTTGTGCCTAGACATATGTCTCACAGATTACTGACCCAGACTCCAGCTGCCTGTGAGCCTATCCAAAGGACATCCAGTCAGCCATGGCCAAATATTGCCAGCAGCTTTACAGCACAGATGCTCAAACTTCTCCTGCTCAAATGCAGACATATCTCCAAAACCTTTCTCTCCCTTAGTTGTCAGAAGTACAGGCCCAAAGCCTGCTAACCCCTATAACCACTATTGAAACTGAAGCTGTCCTTCACAACTCTAAAACTCAAAAGACCCCTGGTCCAGATGGATACCTCATCAAATTTTATAAAATCTTTTGGGAACCCCTCCTTTTGCTTTTGATCTCAGCCTTTTGGGAGATACAACAAGGTGAGCTCCCCCCACCTTCTGAGAAATACATGCTTATCTCATTGATATTAAAGCACCAGAAGGACCTTCCAACAACTGACCTTCATAAATATTTACCACTTCACTGTTACCTCTGTGTTTGGGAAGAAGCCTTGACCAAAATCATTAGAAAATTGCCCCCCGCTTGCTCATTTACTAAAATCCTACATGTTAGGAGACAGTTGGGCTCATCTTATTAGCCTCTTATATAAGGCTCTACAAGCCTCCACTATGGCCTCTACCATCTCCATCCTTCACAGATGGAATTCATAGCTGGGCACCAGCCACTCTGTAAAATTATAGCATAAATATACCCTACAAACACACAAACAGAGTAACAGCTGCCTTCTATTGGCGGGAATAAGCTTGAAAATGCCAACTCTGATATTTCTGCTCACCGGCACTGATAGCCAAATATATAGGTCCTACTGCTGGGCAATGTTGGTGCAAAGGTGGAAATCTCCAGGCAGATCAAACACATATTATCTGGGCCTGACCGCACCTTCAACCTTACTGTCACGCCGTAGTGCAAGAAATTGAGGACATCTTTGATTGTGCTTTCATGATTACCCCTTCTCTAATACTTACTGCTATCCTACCAGATCACTGTACACTGAGTAAACCTTCCCTAAAATTGGACATTTTACTGATCTTAGTGACCAAAAAAAAGCCATCACCAGGCTTTGGCATACCAAGAAAATCCTTACCTGAACTACCTGGTGAGAACTTATGCTTGAAGTATACATGCTGGAGAGGATGTCAGCTAGGTTTATGAATTACATACCTTACTTTTATATTGCCTTTTACCATCTTAGGAACATTGCCAGGATCAAGCACCATGTTCCATCCAGTGATTTACCCATTTTGGTCCATGCCTTTGTGACCTCACACCTTGACTACTGTAACTCCCTTTACTTAGGGCTTCCTGGTGTCGATATCCACCGCTTGCAGCTAGTGCAGAATGCTGCTGCATGTTTATTGACTGGGGTACCAAGGAGATCTCATATTACCCCAGTGCCATGTATTCTGTACTGGCTGCCGGTTCAGTGGCAGATCACCTTTACAGTAGGCTTGTTAACCAACAAAGCCCTACACAGACTTGGTCCTGACTACTTGAAAGAGCTTCTGAATCCTTACACCCCTGTGTGACAGCTCTGCTCGGTTGATGAGGGGCTGCTGGAGATTCTGAGGGTTAGCTTAAATTCATCTGGGGCTCGCGCTTTTGTGTTTGCTGCCCCAGCCCTCTGGAATTCTCTGCCATGTCAGCTACGGGAGTACAGGACAGTGGGGAGCTTTAAGCAGGCACTGAAGACATTTTTATGGAGCAAAGCCTTTCCCGATTTTCTATGACTTTATCTATATTTATTGAATTTATTGAATTTTTGCATGTATCTGTGAAGCACCTTGATATTATGAAAGGCGCTTTATCAAATAACATTGTTATTATTATTATTACTATTATTATTTTTATTATTGATGTTCATCTTAATCCTGGTCCTGGTTTGCAGACTACTCTGGTTATTGACTCTGTGAAATGTAACAGGTCTTTAAGTATAGTCCATTTAAATGTGGATGATCTTCTATCTTAAATTTGACCTTTTTGAAGCATGAGTATTTGAACATCAATTCAATGTTATTTCTGTGACTTAGACTTGGTTATCTCCTTAGACAGGAGATTCCTCAATTCACCTGAACCATTGCTTCTCTTTCTGAAGTGGCAATGTTGGATGGAGGGCTAGAGGGTGTCCAGTTTATATTCATGATTATCTGACTGCCACTCAACTTGCATTTGCCCCCTTGTTAATTCATATGTACTGTATTTTTGGCAGGCATATTGATTTGGGGTAGCTCTAAGTTTGTTTCTGTTAGCACTTTCTGAGTTGTACCTGGTTATGGAGAGGATGGCGTGGGTATTTTGGTTGATTTTTTATAACTTTGTTAAAGGTGAAGTAATTGTATTTTGAAATTTCAAACATAGTTGGCTGGATCCCAAGAACACTGAAAGTCTTGATAAGATTGGTGAAATGGGCCTTTCCCTGGTCATTATAGAAACTATTTGCATTAATTGCAAGGCTGTCCTGAGCATTCTGTTGGACTGGGTAGGGATTGCTTGTACTGATTGTACTAAGTCTACAAGAGTTTTACCTGATTCTCTGAGCGAAAACTCCTCAATTTATTGTACTTGGAGTGCTCCGAGATCATGTCCTCCAATATGTAATTATTGAAACTCAAATTAAAGCAGAAAATAATTTTGTAGCTTTTAAAAATGATATTTCTAATTGTGTCTGGTCGTTTTTTTTACTTTTATTTTTTTTCTCTTTGTTTATCCTGCTACGGCCCCAGACCCTCCTTCCTCTCTCAGATCCCCAAGTTATCCACTCTCCAACCCGCTGAGGAGTCTGCCTCTAGAGTGCATGCTGCCTCAAGTTACTTCAAGCCCTTGCGTAACCCCCAGGTGGGGCAAAAAAAGCCCCCTTACCTTCCTTGGACATCAGGGAAGCATGGGTACACAGCGGAGTCTGCCCATCTGCACAATGGAAGTGGAGTGGTGGATCATCACCAGGACCATCTGGAGGATTTGTCCTCCTTCTGATTCCCTTGATGTTGGCATACAATGAGGACCAATGAGCTTGACGCATGTTGAGATGTGCAACCGCTCCTGTCCTCTGCCAGTGTCAACCCCTTTGTTGTCCCTGACCACTCTGGCACCCACTGAGATCCCCAGGTGGTGGCAGTAAATCAGTGAGGCTAACTCCCCATCCCTCCCTGGAGAAGGAGAGCAGGCCACTGGGTGCTCGATTCATCTCCCTCTGGCCAACCCTGGCAGCCTAAATCTGTTTCTGAACCAGGACACTGGCATGGAATGAGGTGTGGCATACAGCGCCTCAACCCTCAGTGCCACCGGGCCAGCATGTCTGGTCATTTTTAATGCTATTTTGGATGTTGACTCAGCTTTGCACTTCTTTGTCTCAGAATCTGTTCCAATATGTAACCTTCACACTCCCATTTGTAAAATGCATGTTAAAGGTAATAAATGAAATTGGATCCATCCATAGTTCCATCAGTAGGCTTGCACTGAAAGAAAATAGGTTAGTTTATCATTGTGATATGTGAAACAAACAAACAAAAAAAAAGAATGTCTGTCTTGAACAGATAGGGATCTATTTAGTTTTGGGGTTTTGTGTTATAGAGTAATAAGTAAAGAAGCAGAGTGCTCAATCTTTGACATCATAAAGATACAAAGAAGCAATAAAATGTTAAGGTCAAATTATGTTTTGTCACTGGTTACATATTTTTATAAGACAACAGTGGATCCAACATCCTTTGCATATACAACCGAAAAAGTCTGCAATGCTGCACCACCTGAAGTCAGACAGTCAAGCTCCTTAACTGTGTTTAAAATACATTTTAAACAGTACATATTCAATGTATCAGGTTGTAATTGGTTTAATTGATGTGTGACTTGTATTGTGTGGTGGTGTACGCATAACTAATGCAAGTGCTTGCTTGTATTGTGTCTAAATTTATGTCTAGATCATGCCTCTAAAAAGGCCACTTGTCCCAGGGTACTAACTCAGTTATCAAATCTTTAAATTAATTAATTAATTAATCAATAAATAAATTGACAGTTGGTACCCAGTGGTCAGAGGCAGGTCATGACAGTTCTAGCAATAAAGGACAGTTAACTTTTAAGTTTTTGTTTTAGGTTGTCAGTGTCTGCATATTTGTTACAGTAAGTTTGATTTGTCCTAGGACTTTGAGTGCATTGTTGACAGACAGGGTATGAAAATTACCTAATGGAACTTGAATATTCCCCTGTAGTTGTTAGCATGCCCTTAACTGAATAATAAGTGGGCAATGCAATTTCCTATGCATTTGCCCACAACACTGACTGCAGTATCTAATTCTTAATATGAAATGCACTATTTAAATACCAGAGCTCAATGTAAATATTAAAAGCATTAAACATAGCAACTAGGTGTGATTTTAGCACTTGGTAACTGATCACTTTTAGTTGTATCTACTCATAAACCAGCTGCAGCTTGTTTGAAACTGTAGTAATTGTGGACAAAAATTATACTTTATTAAATAAACTAAGATGATGTTCACTCTGTATTTGTTTTTGTTTATATTGTAACATAAATAAATGTATGTGTTCCATAAATTAAATATACTTGCAGATAAAGGCTGTCTGCCTTTTACATTTAAACCAAACATACTTGTACTTCATTTGCTTGGCCTGTCTCTTTTGCTCATTCCAATCATTACAGACCCTAAAGTATAGTATTACGTTTAAGTAAAAAAAGACCTTGAAGTTTTTTAACAGCTGTAAAGTATATGACCACTGCAAAATGACATTCATTTGAAATGCTATAATAACTAGAACCACAGCACATTAATAATTGAACTGTCCCTTATTGAATTGTCATATAAAAATAATCATTTTATTTTTATGATTTTATATAAAGTTTATAGCATAATGTTTTATAGAGACACCCATTAGGAGAAAATCTAGTGGCCATACAGTATAGTAAATTAGTGTTAATTCTTCTCACTGTTGATATCAAATGAGCCAATCAGAATTTTAGCCCTATGAATAAGATTCATGACTCATAATACAGTGTCTTGAAAAATTGTATTGAGAAAATACAGTTCCTAGGCCTAGATAATTCACTGTTGCTGTGAATGACTCACCAAAACAACATAAGGTGGATAATTAAATCAACAATACAAATGTTTGCAGTCTAAGAAACAAGATCCCAGACCTGCAGGCAATAATGACAGAAGCTAGACAGGACATAGTAGCAATTAACGAGATGTGGTTTACCAGTAACCACACTTTGGAGACTTCAGTACCTGGATATGTACTGTTCAGAAGAGACTGAGATGCAAAAAGGGGAGTGGAATGGTTCTTTATGTCAATGAAAATATCAAAGCTACAGAAATTCAGAATACACATAAGTAACCAGAAGAACTGTGGGTCACCCTGGAAACAGGGAATGGGACAGCCATATGAACTGGGGTTGTCTACAGGCCCCCAGACTGGGGGGGGCATAGACACATTACTGTTAGAAGATATACAAAACACGACAGCTAAAGGGGAGGCTCTGATAATGGGAGACTTTGACATGCCAGATACAGATTGGTCAATACTAGTAGGAACATCTGCCAGAACTAGACACATGGTGGATTCCCTGAAGGGGGAGGGCCTCAAACAACTGGTACAACAACCCACAAGAGACAGGGCTATCCTAGATCAAGTACTGACTAACAAGGAAAGGATCATGGATCTCCAGGTAGAAGATCACCTGGGGGCCAGTGACCATCACATGGTATGGTTCAATTTGGCTACTAGAACTAAATCATCCCATTCCAAAGCAAAAATATGGGACTTTAGAGGAGCTGACTTTGATAAGATGGCCAACAGAGTTAAGCTAGCCCTGGCAAAAAGAAATACAGGTGAGGGGGTACAGGCAAAGTGGACAAGCATTAAGGATGCAATACTTGAAGCAACATTCCATTGCATAGAGAGAACATGAAATGCAAAAGAAGAAGAAAACCACTTTGGTTCTCAAAAATAGCAGCAGAAAAGGTCAGAGCCAAAAGGCTGGCCTTCAGGAAACATAAGGGAACACAGCAGGATGAAAATAGGGAGGCATACCAAACTTCTCTATGGAAGCAGGGAAGGCAGTAAGGCAGGCAAAGGCCCAAACCAAGGAAACACTAGCACAAACAGTAAAAGAAGGTGACAAGACTGTCTATAGATACTTTAGTGAAAGGAGAAAGAAGGTATTGCTAAGATCAAAGGAGATAAGGGGGAGTGTGAGGAGAAGGACCATGTAAAAGCATCTGTCCTAAATAGATACTTCTGCTCAGTATTTACTGAAGAGAATGTAGGGCAGGGACCACCACTCAGCACCATGGACACAGGGGGGAGGGAGGTGTGCACTAGTACCATCACAAAAGAAAGGATCCTGCAACAACTCGATAAGCTCAGGGTGGACAAGGCAATGGGACCTGATGGCATACATCCAAGGGTACTAAAGGAGCTACAGTATGGGTGGAACTAGCAGAGCCATTATCAGAACTGTTTAGTGAGTCTCTGAGCACAGGAGAGGTTGCAGAAGACTGGAGAAGGGCTCATGTGATCCTGCTCCACAGGAGTGGTAGCAGGGAGGAGGCAGAGAACTACAGACCAGTCAGTCTTACCTCGGTAGTGGGCAAGAATATGGAGGTACTCCTTAAGAAAAGGATAGTGCAACACCTGGAATTCATAGGAGCACAGGATACAAGACAGCATGGGTTTACAAAAGGAAGGTCCTGCCAAACTAATCTCAGATTTCTTTGACTGGGTAACCAGATTGGTGACCAAGGGGGAGCAGTTGATGTCACCTACCTTGACTTCAGCAAAGCTTTCAATACTGTTCCATATAGAAGATTGATTAATAAGCTGGCTAGGTTTGTGGTGGGTCAGAAGTTGGTCAACTGGGTGGCAAACTGGTTGATAGGCAGAAAACAGAGAGTGGTGGTAAATGGTATACAGTCAGAAGAGATGCAAGTCACAAGTGGGATACCTAAGGGATCAGTCCTGGGGCCAGTCCTCTTCAATATCTTCATCAGTGACATTGCAGATGGACTGGAGGGTAAGGTTTGTCTGTTTGCAGATGACACCAATATCTGCAACACAGTAGATGATCCAGATAGGGTGGGCAGAATGAGAAGAGATCTGGTTAAACTAGCAAAATGGTCAGTGGAGTGGCAACTGGGGTTTAATGTAAAGAAGTACAAGATCATGCACATCGGGAAGAGAAACCCTGAAGCCATCTATAGGCTGGGAGAGGAGTTGCTGACAGTCACAAGGGAAGAAAGAGACTTGGGCATCATCATTACAGATGGCCTGAAATCATTCAAGCAGACCACTAAAGCAGTAGGTAAGGCTAGGGGGATGTTGGGGTATATTAGTAGGGGTATCACAAGTTGGAAGAGGGCGGTAATAATCCATCTTTACAAGAAACTGGTTAGGCCCCATCTGGACTACTGCATGCAGTACTGGAGGCTACACTTTCACAAGGACATTAGCCAGACTGAGGCAGTCCAGAGAAGGGCAACCAAAATGGTGCAAGAACTGCATCAGAAAACATATGAGGACACATTAACAGAGCTCAATATGTATACCCTACAGCAAAGGCGGGAGAGAGGTGATATGATCGAAACATTCAAACACCTTAAGGGCATTAACAAGGTGAAAGAGTCTAACATGTTTCAATATAAGAAAAAGAGCAGGACAAGAGGACACAGCATGAGATTAGAGAGAGGCTGATTGAGGGGTAATGTGAGGAAGTTCTTTTTCACAGAAAGGGTGGTGGATGCATGGAATGGTCTACCTCAGGAAGTGATGGATATGAATACAGTACAGGGCTTCAGATAGGCATGGGATAGGCATAAGGGAGCAATACAGATGAGTATGAATAGATAGACCATTGACAGAGCAAAGGCTGATGGCACATTTATAAGGTAGAAAAAGAAATGGGCAGATGGGCCTTGCAGTCCTTATCTGCTGTCAACTTCTATGTTTCTATGTGTTGCACTGCGGCACTTTATCTGAGACTATGTCTCCCACAACCTGTAGACAGACTTCAACAAGGAAGAAAGTTGTGGTCCTCCCACATCGTAGTCTCTATCATAACGAAAACAAATTCTTCCTTTCAGATTCTGAAATGTGCTAAAGAAATTGGAACAACAGTCAGTACTACCTTGGAACAGGCTCTCCGCCTTACATGCCTTGACCAATGGCATTCCCACACTTTATAATACAGTATGTATCCTGTTTTCATTCAGTTCTTGGTTTAGTGTCTCATTTGACATGAAGTGTGACATGGACATACCACAAAACAGGTTGTACAACATTTCTTTTATCTACTCATGGACTATAGACACACCACTACTAAATATGTTAGAAAACTTCGATTTCTTGCTCAATAAATTAAATTGTTTTTTTCACTCAGATTTCAAACCAGGACTCAACTATCTGAACTGTACACAATGTACACAAGTAAACTGAACCTCTATAATAACAAAAAAAATTTATTTTGCTTATACTGTACACTTTTGTTTCCACTATTAAACACAAAAGTGATCATCTCTTATCTTATCATAGGGGTGCAACAGCACCCCATAGTTAGGGTTGAGTAGCCCATTTAGTGTTAAACCCCTAACTTTGCACGTTAATATATTTGGCTCCCTTTGATGAAATTAGCTGAAATGTAGTATGTGTTGTTTAGGAGGCAAGGTCTTGATGTATGGCAATTTTTGTGATGGCAGCTTGTGTAGTTTCTGAGATCTGTATGTGTCATTTTTTGTACATGTCTAGCTTTTTTCCTATATTTAACATGGTTTGTTTCTGCTCTCGCCTGCAGCCTACATGGAATGGAATTTTTATCCCAACCGTGTAGGGGACATGTTTCATGTCCTAAGGTAGAGCCTTTGCCAGGTCTGGTGAAAAAATATTAAAGGGTTCCTGAGTTATAAGACTTTAAACTTTAGTGGTTTCTGACCTGTGCATGCGCAGTAGGGTTTTAGAGATAACATTCTGTGGCAAAAGTAAAAATTTGATACCGCAAATGTGCATTTTTGATTTCGCGCCACTTGCTTTTTAGGGCACAAAACATTTTTTGTGCTGCATCAACCTCTATCTTGTGGATTTTTTCTATGAACTGATAAACGTAGAAAATGCATAAAAATGCTAGAATTTTCAAAAACAAACATCAGAACCAAACTAAAAAGAACCCATTTAGCCAGATTCTGATGATTGTTTATTGACATTATGGGCACAAATATGTTTTCTGGGCACCCAAAATCCTGGGCACCCACCTTAGTGAGAGGAGCACTTCCCCTGCATTCTCTGCATGAAACCGTGGTCATTTCTTTAATTCTGCAACTGCAACTGAACTCATGCTGCTGGCTGCCATGTGAGCTGTGAGCCACTCCTGCCATTTTCCTGGTGTTTGGTGGTACCCCCCCACACTCCATTGTTGTCCCTGGCAATGTGTCACATTGCCCTGGTGTCTAGTGGCACCCCCCCACCCTTCTAATCACTGTCCCCATAAATATCTTCCCTGGTGTCTAGTGGTACCCTCCCACCTGCTGATCTCCATTTTTCCCTTTCCCTGGTGTCTAGTGGCACACCCTACCCTCTGATTGCTCTTCCCATTATCATATTTTGTATTCTCTTGTGTCTAGTGGTACCCCCCTATCCTCTGATTGCCATTTTCCCAATTTCTCTGGTGTCTTGTGGTACCCCCCCACCCACCGATCACCATCCCTATTGCCCAGTTTTATATTCCCTGGTGCCTAGTGGCACCCCCACCCTCCCATTGCAGGCAAAACCTGTAATAAAGAAAACAGACCCTCAATGTGTTTTTTCAAAGTTGTAAGAACAGAAAACTGTCCCTTGCCGATTAGCCCCAACCTCCCACTCAGCACCCACCACCACACAGCCCCAGTACACCCCCACACAGCCTCAGTCTGCTAAACAGGTCTGAGGTTCAAGACCCACTCTCCAATCAGATACATGTCTTGCTGCTGGAACTGGCAACTGCAATATAAGAAAGTAAGATGAATATGGTTCAATGTATTTCAGTGGGGGTTTCAACTTTTTTTTTTTATATCATCTTTATTTCTGCTCCTCCCATACGGCCCCCATCTGACCATCTCTCCCAGCTCAGTCCCCCTGAATTACTAGGGCTTACCTTAGACTTTGACCTTACGCCCGGTCCGGGAGCAGTGCCTGCGGAGAGCCAGTCGCCATCCTGCTGCCAGTTTCTTTTTCCTCTATTTTCTCCCCATGTTCCCGAGGGCCCCAGGAGAAGGTTGCATGAGTGTGGATGCACGCATGCACCTTACAGCCCTGGAAATGACCCTCTTCCATCCTCCCCATTGACCTATCTCCAGCACTCTGCTTGCGCAGCCCCACAGCCTCCACCAGGGGAAGCCATTAGAGAGGGATGCCATCCCACCTCCTCAGAGAGGAGAGCTGCCTATTGGCCGCTACATGCAGCTCCAACCTCCCACCCCCATGCTGACCTCCAGTGACCCAGGCTCGACCCTGAACCTGGGTCACTGGCGTGCTGTGAGGTGAGATGTCCAGCACCTCAGCCCTCTGTGCCATCGGGCTGGCCTGGGGGTTTCAACTTTTATTTATAACTCAGCCGTTTTTTGACATTATGACCCCAAATTTTCAACGTGGCCTTTTGGGGACCTCGCCTCATGAACAGTATGACTGTCTTTGTGCAATTCCCACCCCAAAGATGATTTCACAGTCACTTGATGAATTCACCTTTCAGGTGGGATTTGAACATTTTACCTGTCCTTGTTCATAAGGTGGGGTCATAAGAAGGCTATCTTGAACATTTGGTGTCAAAATATGTAAAAATGGTAAAGTTATGAGCATTTATTGTAATTCCACTATGCATGCTCATAACTTTTAAAATTTTAAATATTTAGATCCCAGATTTTCAACATAGCCTTTTTACTATCACGCCTAACGTATGCCACAGCTGTCATTTTTCAGATCCTGGGCAAATTGTTTTAACACCTGTGGCATGGAATGGCATAGCAGTTGTGCAGAATTACATTTTGGTGGGGATTTGAAAATATTCTGTACCGGGTACATGAGGTGGGGTAATAATATGGCTGTGCTGACAATTTGGTCACTGTTGGCCTATAAATACAGGCCCTGTGCTTTGACAGCTACATACATCTACACATCTATGGAGGGATGGGAATACAGGGCCCACAGCACCATGTGCTCCCACAGGCAAATAAGGATACAATTATACTATCTCAAAAAGTAGGGAAATAAATAGCAAAAGACTTTGTTAATACTCTAGTTAGGGTTACAGCCACACAAGTAGGGAAATGTGATGTTAGGGTTTCCAACCCTAACAATCCACTCCCACCATGCACACACCATCGGGCATCAGGGGTGTGCCTTGGGATTGTCAGCCCTAAGGCTCACACCATTCTTCTATACTGTATCCATCTCATCTTATTTACTTATGGAATTGAGTGAGCATTAGGGCTGACAACCCCAAGGCACACCCCTGATGCCTGTTAATAATTAAAAGAGCTCCATTAAACACGATTGCCTTGGATTCTGATCAATAGTCTTAGCTGTATTTGAACATCCTAATATCAATTTGCTTCTAAGATGAATATGCAACAGACAATTCCCCAATGACTGTGTGACACTCGATGCATCAGGACTGACAATCCTATTGTCCTATTGAATATATATATATTCATTGCAAAAAAACTTTGTTAATGCAGCAGTTAGGGTTGAAGCAACACAAGTAGGGAAATGCAACATTGGGTTGAGTACCTAACTCTCCCACCCTACCACCCACCCTCCTCACACCAACAGGCATTGGGGTGTGCCATGAGTCATTAAGCCCAATTCTCACCCCATTCCATGTGTAAAGAGGCTGACATGGTACAGCATAGGAGAACGGGGTGAGAGTTAGGCCTAATGACCCCATGGCATACCCCAATGCCTGATGGTATGTGGAGGATGGGGGTGGGGTGGTAGATTGATGGGGTTAGGGGCTTAACACTAACATCTCATTTCCCTACTTTTGTCCCTTCAACCCTAACTGATGCATTAATGAAGATTTTTGCAATTAATTTTATTACTTTTTGAGAAAGTGTAATGTAACTGATAAGTGGTATGTGTTGGGAGAAGCTGCCAATTTTTTGCATAACAATATGCATATGTGGGAGTGGGGGCCTTCCAGTCCCTGCACTTCCACTTACACATAACAATGGAGTCATACAGCAGCCCTATAGGGCTGAAAAGGAACCCTTATAAAACTAATTTGCCAATATCTCAGTAACTGTAGCAGCCATAAAAAAAAAAATCACTGCAGCTGTAATTATGACTTCAAAACCTCCACACATGCTTAAGGTGAACTTAGCTGCCCGAAGCAAAAAATCCATATTTAGCATCGTTTCCAACATATGGACACTGAAAGGCGTGGTAGGAGCCACAATGTTATCCTATGGGAAAAATCTCAGTGTTGTTATGGCATATCCCGGGTCACCCCTGAAAAAGGGACTGTCTTGTCTCAGAAGGCCTACCCAGTTACCAAAATTCAATAAATAAATATCTATGAAACCAATTACATTTTTTGTACCTAAACAGCATAATTCACATCTCTGGGACACCCCCTTTATACCCTGCAAATTTCAAGCCAAAAGAACAAACCATTTATTTACAGTGCACTGGGAAAGTTTTAAAATTGCTAGTTTGTGAGGCGGTAAAATCTCCATTTGTGAGGTCAATCCCTTGTTTGTAAGCTGTCAAAACTGCCGTTCGCGAGAAATCCTTGTTCATCAGATTTTGGCCATCTGGCCTGGAAGCTGCGATCAAGGATTTTGTCAGCTTGTGAAAAAGGATTGACTCATGAAAGAAGAGTTTGACAGCTCGCGAACATGGATTTTGTCACCTCGTGGACGAGGATTTAAAAAAACAATCTCCTTTTGCGAGCTGTCAAAATTCCTTTTTGAGAGTCAATCCTCTTTGGCAAGGTGACAAAATCCCCATTTGCGAGCCAATCCTTGTTCTCAAGCAGGGACAGCTGGTCTGGAAATGATGATCAAGGATTTTGTCAGCCCGTGAAAGGTGATCAGCTCATGAAAGGTGATTTTTGACAGCTCATGAAATGGGATTTTGACAGCTCATGAAAGGGAATTCAAAAAAAAATCCTCTTTTGTGAGTCGATCCCCTTTTGTGAGGTGCCAAAATCCCCTTTCACAAGCTGATTCTTGTTCACGAGATAGGGCCATCTGGTCCCTAAGTCACGATCAAGGATTTTGTTACCTCGCAAAAGGGATCGGCTCGCGAAAGGGGATTTTGTCAGCTCACGAATGAGGATCTGAAGCGTGTCACAAACAAAGAATTTTAAATTGTGAAATGGCCATTTTTGTACCAAAATGAAGGAAACCAAAGGCATGGGTTTGTAAAGGGTGTCACCCTGAACAAAACCCATGCTTAATTTACAAGAGAAGACATCCATTGGGCAGCTACAACATTTTGTTTGTGGGGGAAAATGAAAACAAGTGGCAGCTTGTGAAAGGGGAATTTTTCCTCACAAACAGGGATTTTACAAATCCCTTTTCATGAGGTGACAATATCTTCGATTGTGAGCTCAATCCCCTTTTGCAAAACATACATATAAATCTCAGACTGAACCAAGCATGCTTACAACCCCAAAATTAAAAATTAAATAACTTTTGAATGGATTAACATTTTTTCACCAATCAATGTTGGATTGTTCTTTGGCAAACCTCTTTCTACCTTGAAAATTCCAGACCAAAATTCCAAATGGTGTGGCCGCAGTGTGATGGGGAAAAATCAGCAAAAATAGCCAAATAAAAGCAAAAAGCGCTTTTGTGGCAATTCGCTACATGAAAACCGCAAGTTCAATCAAAACGTAACTTGCCAAATCAAATCAAAAGAGCTACCAATCAAGACCACACATTCCAAACTTCATGCAAATCTGTTGAACGATTACAAACTTATTAAGGTGCACAATTTGGGGTTTAACATTAAACTGCCTACTCAACCCTAACTATAGTGGCATGACCATGCCACTATAATATCATATATATATATATATATATATATATATATATATATATATATATATATATATAATATAAAAGATAAACCACTCTGAGGTGTGTGGTCACGCTCTGATGTACGCACGCCTTGGTGTGCGTCAACCACTCAAGGTGTGCGTATATCAGAGTGCGAGAGCACACCTCAGTGTGGTTTCTCTATCTTATAAAATGTAAAAATTGTTTTGGAGGGGTTAAAAGTTCAGGTATGTGGTCATACTCTGATATACGCACAGTCATGTGTTGCTTTTCATTAAATAAAAGCGCTGCATTTTCCCTACCCATTTTATAATTTTATATATATATATATATATATATATATATATATATGAGTTCCACCCACACATTTTGAGGTGACTTACCCAAACTACAGCAAACATGTCCAAGCACTTCTCTTATCATACCCATCTTAGATACATAGATACATAGACAGTGTCAGCAGATAAGGGCCTATGGCCCACCCAGTCTGCCCATTTGAGCTTGTAAGTTCAGTTTATGTTTTCCTAGAAGTCTGTTGCCCCTTACCCCTGACCTCCAGAATTCCTTTATGTCTATCCCATGCATTCTTAAATCCTGTGATTGTTTCAGCCCCCACCACTTCCTCTGGCAGGGTGTTCCACTTGTCCACCACCCGTTCTGTGAAGCAATTCTTCCTCATGTTTCCTCTGAATTGTCCTCCCCCCAACTTCATCCCGTGCCCTCTAGTCCTGGTACATCTTTTTCGCTTAAAAATAGTGTATTCCTGCACCCTGTTCCTCCCTGTAAGATACTTGTATGTCTCTATCATATCCCCTCTCTCCCTCCTCTCCTCCAGGGAGTACATGTTAAGTTCCTTCAACCTGTCTTCATAGGACTTGTGATGCAATCCATGCACCATCTTTGTTGCCCTCCTCTGAACCTTCTCTACCCTGTCTATGTCCTTACGAGGTATGGTCTCCAGAACTGTACACTGTATTCCAGGTGGGGCCTCACTAGTGTCTTGTATAGTGGAATTATGACCTCCTTTTCCTGCTGGTGATGCCCCTGCCTATGCATCTCAGCATCCTATTTGCTTTACCTGCTGCCTTGTCACAGTTTCTACCTTTGAGGTCATCAGAGATGATAACCCCAAGATCTCTTTCCTGCTTGGTGCATGCTATATCCTCACCCCCAACTGATATATTGTGCCAGGGTTTTGTGCCCCATATGCATTATCTTGCACTTCTTTGCATTGAATTTCAACTGCCAAACCCCTGACCATTCTTCAAGTTTCTGCAGGTCCCTTCTCATTCTGTCTACACCCTCTGGTGTGTCTACTCTGTTACAGAGCTTTGTGTCATCAGCGAACAGTGAAATTTTGCCTTCTAGGTCCTGCAGCAATGTCACTGATGAAGATGTTGAATAGGACCAGTCCCAGCACTGATCTCTGTGGTACCCCACTGGTCACTCTTCCCTCTGTGGAGTGACAGCCATTTACCACCACCCTCTGTGTCCTGCCACCCAGCAAGTTACCTACCCACCACACTACTGTCCTGTCCACACCCATATTCCCCAGTTTGTGTAATAGTCTTCTATGTGGCACAGTGTCAAAGGCGTTGCTGAAGTCCAGCTAGGCCATGTCCACTGCCCTCCCCTGATCCACCTCCCTAGTCACCCAGTTAAAAAATTCAATGAGGTTGGTCTGACATGACCTCCCCCTGGAGAAACCATGCTGCCTTGGGTCCTGTAGTCCATTGACAACCAGATGTTCCACCAACCTCTCCTTCAGTAGTGCTTCCATGATCTTCCCCACTACCGAGGTGAGGCTGACTGGTCTGTAGTTCCCTGCTTCCTCTTTGTTCCCACTTTTGTATACGGGAACTACATGTGCTGTCCTCCAGTCTTTGGGTACCTCCCCTGTTTCCAGTGATCAGCTAAACAGGATAGCCAGAGGTTCAGCCACCACCTCTCTTAGTTCTTTAAGGACCCTGGGGTGCACCCCATCTGGCCCTATTGCTTTGTCAACTCTTATTACTTCCAGTTCCTTCAGGACCCTTTCGTGTAAAGGACTTGTGTCCATTTCTGCACCATTCTCACCCTTGTACTCCCTTCAGACCCATTACCTCCTCTTCCTCAGTAAAGACTGAGCAGAAATACCTGTTCAATATGTCAGCTTTACTGTTGTCATCCTCCACAGCTCCCATCCTCCCTCTTCAGTCTCACTATCCCTCCCTTTGCCTTTCTTTTTCACATATGTACTTGTAAAAGGTTTTGTCTCCTCTACCCACTGATTTTGCAATGTGTTCTGTCTGAGCTTTGGCTTCCCTTACTGACCTCCCTGCCTCCCTTTGCTTCTCCTGGTACTTCTCCCTATCCCCTTCTGCCTGTGTCTTTTTGTATTGCCTGAATGCAATCTTTTTGGCTTTCACTTTCTTTGCTACCTCTTTGGAAAACCATAATGGTCTCCTCTTCCTTTTCCTTTTGCTAACCTGCTTAATGCATAATTCTGTTGTTCTTGTAATCCTTATTTTAAATACTGCCCACTGTTCCTCAACCCCTGATTCCTGCCCCATTCCCCTTAATGCCTCTTTCAAGTATCTCCCCATTTTCCCAAAGTCTGCCCCCCTAAAATCCAGGATACGTGTTTTTGTGTGGTTTGGTTCTGCTCTTTCTGTGATTTCAAACCACAATGACTGGTGGTCACTGTTCCCCAGGTGCTCCCTCACTGTTACCCCCATCACAGTGTCCCTGTTTGTGAGCACAAGGTCCAGTATTGCCTTCTGCTGAGTTGGTTCCATGACCAGTTGCTTGAGGAAGGCACCCTGAAGGGAGTCCAGGATAAATCTGCTCCTAGTTGATGCTGCTGCTTGGATGCTCCAGTCCACGTCTGGAATATTGAAGTCTCCAACCAGCACTACCTCACCCTTGTCTGCCATCCTTTGGATGGCTAGCATCAGCTCCCTATCTGTTTCTTCCTCCAGGTCTGGTGGTCTATAGACCACACCAGTGTGGATGGCTGTCTCCATTTTCCTTTCCAGCTTAACCCACAGTATCTCTCCCCCATTTTGTTCCTCCTGGATCTCTGTGGCCCTTATGTTATTTTTCACATACAGTGCCACTCCTCCTCCCTTCCTGCCTGCTCTGTCTCTTCTGAATATGTTGTAGCCAGGTATGGCCATCTCCCAGTCGTAGTTATCATTACACCAGGTTTCAGTGATGGCCACAATGTCCAGGTCTGACTGCACCATGACAGCCTCCAGATCTTCCATCTTGTTGCTAAGGCTCCTGGCATTTGCATACATGGCTTTCCATGATTTGACCTCCCTAGACTGTTTCGCTGTTCTACTCCAGCCCCTTCCTTGGTTGTCCTTTATCCCTGGTTCTCCTTGCTGTCTGCCCTTCTGCTGAATTTTGCCCTTTTTCTGCCTATCCAGCTCTTGGGCACTAATCTCCCTCTTCTGCACGCTGCTTTGTCGAGATAGCCACTCCTCTGGTTCACTGGTTCCACTGCTAGCTGTGGGGGGTGAGCAAGTAGGTACCCTCCTTGCTGGCCTGCCACCTCCCTTTGCTAGTTTAAATGCTTGTCAATGTAGCATTTAAACTTATCATTGAGTGCTTGGATTCCCCTCCAGGATGGATGCAGGCTGTCAGGCTTGAACAAACCTCCATCCCTCCAGGTGGGTCCCCAGTCACCAATGAATCCAAACCCTTCCTCACAGCACCAGTTCTTCAACCAAGAATTAAAGTTCCTGGTGCATGCACTCCTATGCTCTCCCTTGCCTCTCACAGGTAGTACTTCTGAGAAAGTGACAGAAGTAGCTACTTGCTTGAGACCCCTCCCCAATTTCCTAAACTCTTCCTGAACTTCCTTTGGCTCCCCATTTGCCAGGTCATTAGTACCTAGGTGGATAATGACATCCATCTCACCCTCCCATCTTGCCTTCCCAGTGATCCCCAGGATCTTCCTTCCATCCCTCCATGACGTGGCACCTGGTAGGCACCTCACCTCCCGTCCTCCCCCTCCTGTGTTCCTAGCTGGATCCCTCTTATGATGGAGTCCCCCACCAGGATTTGCTTCCTCCTCCTCCTCTGGGGTCCACTGCTTTCCCCACTGAGGTCATCTCCTTGGCTAACCTCCACATCCTTTCCTTCCACTTCTCTGGGTTCCTCTATTTGGTTGTCCCCGTTTGCCAGTGTGGCATATGAATTCTTGAGTGGAATAGGATCTGGGATGTGCCTCTGCCTGACCACTCTAACCCTCTCTGAGCCCACTGTCATCCAAGTGCTCCTCGTTCTCGGCATCCTTTGAGGCATTTGCATTGGACTGGGTGGTCTCTGGATAGGGGTGATGGTACTCCTGACCCAGTTTACTTCCGCTCTGAGTCTGGCTACCTCATCCCACAGTCCAGAGAGATGCATGCAGATAGGGCAGCACCTCCAAGTCCAGAAGGTCTGCCTGAATATGGCTGCCCCACAGCCACTGCATCGCACCACTCCCCACATTATACTGCTATTCCACTACTTGTCTGCTACTGAAGCTCTCCTAGTTCCCTTTTTATTAATTTACTGTCCTAAAAATCCTGCCACTGATCCTCAGATAATTTTTTTTTAAAAAGAAAGAAAAGAAACCAATAAATAAATAAATGAGTCAAAACACTTGTCGTGCTGAGGGTAGGCTTCTTCCCTCTTATGCCCCTCCTACTTCACACCCCTTACTATACCCTGTGTTTAGCTCCTGTCAATCAGATTTAACAGGGCATATTGTTAAAAGTTGGGGGAAGGGGAGGGGGGGCGAAAATTTGCAGCAATTAAAGACAGCACAGAAATACACCACCACTACGTTTTGAATTTTCAACAGCCCAAAAACAATTCTAAGTAAAGACAACAAAGAAAGTACAGTGTCACTAAAAGCCCACAATCTAAGTTTAAAAGAAAAATAGCAATTACCAGTTACTCTAAAGCACTGAATTGAATATGTTTCCTTCCTTCCCTTCTGGCTTCTTCTGAGAAAATAAAACTCACTTGCTACCTCAACTCTGACTAAGCCCCACCTCCAGTTATCACGTAGCTGAGGTCAGAGGCCAGACAATTAACACCCCTCACCCAAACTACAGGGCAGTCAGACAAGCCAAGATAAAATTTGCAGCAATTAAAGACAGCACAGAAATACACCACCACTATGTTTTAAATTTTCAACAGCCCAAAAACAATTCTAAGTAAAGACAACAAAGAAAGTACAGTGTCACTAAATGCCCACAATCTAAGTTTAAAAGAAAAATAGCAATTACCAGTTACTCTAAAGCACTGAATTGAATATGTTTCCGTCCTTCCCCTTCTGGCTTCTTCTTATTTAAGATTGGTTTGTTTAACCACTAGTGAACAGTATAGCATGATGTATTTTGTAACCTGCCAGGCAGACATCAATGCCAATTCAAGACAATGTCTCACCCAAACCCACTGGTTTGTTTTTGGGGCAGTGACTCGTTCAACCTGCTACGGCATGGCAGGAAGTCAAAATTATAACTGAGCATTATTCACAATATTGAATTAGTGGACATATATTTTCAGTGATGCACCAGATTCACAGAAAACATGGGTAATTTTAAGGCTTTGAACAAACTTCAGTGAGCTCGTGATCCCACAGTCTATGGGGGTGTGCCAACAGCTGAGGTCAGACAAAAAGTTCATAAATTCCCATATGTGCAGACCGTGACATGCTCTCCAACCCTCATTACTTGCTGCTTAACCCATTCAGTTCTGAAGTGGAAACTAAATGTCAAAAAATGCATTGCTTGAATTTGTAGCACATAAATACTGAGGGGGGTGCTAATGGGAGAGGAGGATACAGCCCCCTTAGCCCCCGATAAATCTGTACCTGGTTTGGTACAAATAAAATGTAATCACAGTAGAAGGGAGTGGGAGGCAGTATAGCACAGTGGTTTAAGGCTTTGAGCTACAAATCTGGAGACCTGGGTTTGAATCCCACAGCCCCCACTTGCATACTGTGTGATCCTGAGCAAGTCACTTAACTTCCCTGTGCTCCCAGATCACACCTGTAAACAAGCTTTCAGCTTAGTGTGCTACTCCTGATTAAACAATTGAAAAAAAAAACAAAAACAAACAAAAAGTACAATTAAACAGTACAATTAAACACACTTCATGTGCAAATAAAAGGAGCAAGGTACAATGAGAGACTATAATGTGCAAACAGAGAGACCAGAGCAGAGGGGATGATGGCACTGCAGATATAGAATGATAGGGAGTCTGATACAGGCTGAGGTAAAACCCAGGAGGAGCTCCAACATAATACTACTACTACTAATAATAATCTTTATTTATATAGCACAATTCAAACAACAAAGCACTTTATAGTAATTAGGCTAATAAATATTAAACTATAAATAGATTAAAATTCAGCAACACAATCACATCATGATCAGGTAACGGAGAATGCTAGATTAAACAAAAAAGGTCTTTAGTGCCATTTTAAAGCTCTCCACAGTCAGGCACTCATGAATCTGACAAGGTAGAGCATTCCACAAGGTGGGGGCCACAAATGCAAATGCTAGAGCCCCTGATGTCTGCAACCAAATCTTGGGAATCTCTAGCAATCCCTCATAGGTGTAGTGGTTGGGAGGAGCAGTAGGGGTGGAGAAGCTCGCAGATAACCCAGTCCCTGTCCATGTAGGGCTTTGTAGGCCAGCAAGCCAACCTTGAAGGTGATCCACTATTGAACTGGCAACCAGTGCAGGCTGCACAGCACAGGTGTAATGTGGCTAGATTGAGGAAGCCCAATTAGCAACCTGGTTGCCACATTCTGCAGCAACTGCAGATGGTGGATATCGACTCCCATTAGCCCAAGGTACAGGGCATTGCAGTAGTAGAGATGGGAGGTCATGAAGGCATGGACCAGAGTTGTAAGATTGTCAGGTGGAACCAGGTGCTTTATCTGAGCAATATTCCTCAGCTGGTAGAATGAGGTCTTGATGACGGATGACACCTGAGATTTCAGAGTCAGCCCCTCATCAAGAATAATGCCCGGACTCTGCATCTGTTCAGAGGTTCTTAGCTGGCAAACCCCTAGTACAAGTCCAGATGTCTGCCCTGCCAAAGACCGCTCTACTCAATGACCTGGGTCCACGACCAATACCTCAGTCTTGTTGGGATTCGGCTTCAACCATTTGACACTGAACACAGTCAGAGGTTGGCCATGGAGGTGAGAGGTGGGCTGTGCCAGTCACCGGCTGGGGATGGCTGGGAGGGTGCTGCGTGGACTGACACAGCTGGGTGGGGGGGCCACTAGACTATCAGAGCTGGACTGGGTAAATGCTGCATTGCGGTGGCGACTCGGGGTCAGGACACGGGTGGGGGGGTTGACTGCACTGCCCTGTGGGATATATCACAATGGGGATTCGGGGGCAGAGGGTGTGGAAAGCCCTGTGAGGTGCCTAATGTGGCTTGCTGGGCATGGGGGGGCACTTGCGAGCTGCATTGGACCTGTTGTGGCTTGCAACGTGCTCACCAGGTGCATCCTCTGTTCAGTGTACATGGCCATATGTCGCAAGTCACAGGACTTAGATGTGGAGACCCTGCCCCTTTTAGAATAGGGTGCAGGGTCAATGTCGCAGTTGTGATTGGCTCAAGTCGCGTTTGGCAGCGACTTGCGCCAGCCTTCTAGAATCGGGACCCATGTGTGCAACTTAATGACATGTGCTGCATGTATTGACTTGTCTCTGAAGTAACAAGAATCAGTATATGGAGGAACTCACTTACAAGAACATTGGTATAATTGTTGATGTCCCAATTTTTGCTTATTATTTCCAATAAAGCAGTAAAGCCTGTTTATAGGAACAGTCAGCCTGTTTATAACAACATTTTTCCAGAGATAGTGGTAGATAGTCATTATCAGCTCTAAATGTGCTGAATCTGAACAGAATCATGATTGCTTCATGGTTAGCTAGCATAAAAGCTTTGTGTCAGCTAATGTTTTCTAGCCTGCCACATAATCAAAAATAAACTATCTAATCCTGGGCAACTGCTTTACACACAAAATCAGCAGCACAGTTACTGACAAGGAAAATGTGCCTGTGATTTATTGTTAGTTTTGTGATAGTTTGAAATGCTGGTAACTGATCATGCATCAACAATTTCAACAAGCATTGGTCAATGCTGGATGTTCTCCATGGGTGTAGAAGCCCTGGGATAGTAAATGTGTTGTAGTGCACTGTGTGGGTTATGTAGTACCCAGGTTTAGAGCCTGTGTGTGTAAATGTGAACGCAGGCTAATAACTTTGTTATGTTGTAATTATTTTTTGTCATAAATTGTCAGTATTGCCTTCTTATGATTCCATCTTATGAAGAGATGCAGAGAAAGTTTTCAACTTCTGTCTGAAAGGTGATTTCATACAGACACTGCAAAATCATGTTTCTGGATGCAAAAATACATTTTGGGCAAGATTTGAAAAATGACAGCTGTCACATTCATGAGGTGCTGTAAAGAAATGGCTATGTTGTAAATCTGGGGTAAAAATATTGGGCCCTATGCACAAATGGGTGGGTAATACACATCAGAGGTGTGTTACCCACCTGCGGAGTTCCACACATGTGGACAGGTGCACACCAGCTGGTATTCAGTACTGGCTGCCACCTGTCCATGGCTCCACCCCCCTGGCATGCAGACACGTGGAGGACATTTCTGCAGACCAGTATAAATCCAATGGGATGCTCGGACCCGGTCCACTAATGAGTCCCATGTGCCCACATGGACTGGATGACAGCAGAAGGCATGATGTGCACCACCAGTTTGGGGCAGGTGGGTGTCCGGTCAGCTGCCCCAGCCTTCCTTGCAGATCCATGGACTAGGGCAGCTTGTGGGGGGTCTGCAGTGCCCCACTTCGGCATCATGGTTGGCAGTGGCATCCTGGGGTGTGTGTATCCCTTATGGCTGTGTGTTACCCAGCATAAGGTGCACCCCCATGCCCAGCAATCTGCACCTTTGTGAATGGCACAGAGTGAGGGCATGCCCTCACCACACCCCCACCTACACTCGGCACATTGCTGTCTGCGCAGCCAGGGGAATGGGCACATAAATGCCACATGAACCCTCTGTGAGTGTAGCGTAGAGTCCATGGGACCCCACTCTGTGGCATTCCATCATAGCGATGCCAGTGTGCCCAGTGTATGCAGCGCATTGGCATCGTGCATAGGGGCCAACGAAAATTATCCAAGTTAAAAGCCTGCATTAGCAAAATGTAATGTGGGCTCATACATTTGTTGTTTTTTAATATTTTCATACCAAATTTGCAACACAGCCTTGTTATAACCCTGCCTCATGAAGTAGGGCAGAGAACATTTTCAACTCCTGTCCGAAAGGTGATCTTTTGCAGGGACTGCGAAATCATCTTTCAGGATGTAAGACAACATTTTGACCAGGATTTGAAAGATGACAGCTGTCACATTCATGAGGTGCTGTAAAAGATATGGCTATGTTGTAAATTTGGGGTACAAATATAGAAAAAAAAAGTTATGAGCCTACTTTCACAAAATTCAATGTAAGCTCATAATTTTGTTGTTTTTTAATATTTTTACACCAAATTCTCATGAACAAGGCAGAGAAAATGTTGAATTCTTACCCAAAAGGTGATTTCACATAGGGGCTGCAAAATCACCTTTCAAGACTTTCAGGCTAGAGTTCCCTAATGTCAGTGTAATTGTTCATGAGGCTGGGTCCCAAAAAAACATGTTGAAAATTTGGGCCAAAAATATGCAAAAATGGCCAAGTTATGCCACTAAGTTCAAAACACAATTGAAATAACTTGAACCACATACCTGTTTCTTCAGTTCACAGGTCAGCTTTGAAGAGTGAAGACAAGTCTGAGGTCCAGAGAGGATTATAGTGTTGGACCCCTGATGGGTAAGTAGTAAGGGCTTGGAAGGGGTGGTGAGTGCTGAGTGGAAGTGTCAGGTGGGGACAGTAAACATCACAAAATACATCGATGGACAGTATTCTTTTTACAGGGTTAAGAAAAACAGACTGAGGATTTGTGATGATGACACTGGGGGATTGGGTACCCCCAGTGGCACTGTTATGTTTCTGGGGGATGGGGTTGTGAGGTGTTGGGTGCTGAGAATCAGGGTTGGGTCTACTGGAGGAAAAACATACATATAAACAAACAACTCCACATGCGCAGTAGTGGATGGGGAGTGTTTACTTATGAGTTGGCGTCTTGGTGACACTGGGAGACTGGCCACCCCCAGTGTCAGTGTTATATTTGTGGGGAGGGGTGCTGAGAGGGAGCATCATTTTGGGGGAGAATTAAAAAGGAGACATGACCGTGCATGCATGGTGGTGAAGAGGGGATTTCACACACCACCTGGTGACACTGGGGGATTGGGCACCATTATGTTTTTTGGGGGATGGTGTGGTGGATGCTGAGAGGGAGGGTCAGGTAGGTAGGAAACATTCAAGGAAAAGAAATGACCCATGCAGATGTAACCATGCATGTGCAGAAGTGTGGTTTACTCTAACAGCTGGCAGACATTCCATGCATTCCAAGCTGACTTTGACAGATCAGCTTGGCTTGCTGGATGGTGCAGATCAAAGGGTATAGCTGACCCCTGATTGGATTGGCTATTCCTTTTTCAAGTTCATGCCATCTCTGCCCAGCAAGCAAAGCCTCTGTCATAGTTAAACAGGTTTATGATTTCATGAGATAGGTTTCATGATGTATGGAAATTGTTTCATAAGAGTTCTGGAGGAGGGGTGGTTGTTAGTGTCGTCCAAAAGAATTATGGGAAGGTTTTTTGAGTTTACATCTCTAATAGTTTATTTGCAACTTTTGTGGGGTTTGCGTTTTATGCAGTAGCAATCTTAGTGAGCGTTAACATAGTTGTTTGGCATAAATTTCATTTAAAAAAATTTCTGTAGTAACTTCATTTACTCATGGCCTTTGAACCCCAGCATAAAGCAGCAGGTGACTACTAATATACTTTTCACAGGACCTTTTGGTCTGTGAAAAGCTAGAAGGAATTCTACTGAGTGGGACACAGCAGTCCTTCCCTACTTTGTTGAAGACCAGGTTTGTTACTAATTGTCATTTTCATGCTGTTCACCAAATAAATTATCACAGCAAAGCCTTTACTGTGGTTCATGGTCACTGATCTTCATCCACTGTGAGTGTACTCTTTCAGTGTACAGCTTCTATGTGCTGGTGTATACCATGATCCCGTTCCTATGGGCCATGGGACCATTTGGGCCTTCAAACTGAAAGTCAAAAGTTCAGCTGAAGTTGACCCCCCAAGTGGCATCACATCTTGTGCAGAAGTACAGAGCCATACATCAGTCCAGCCATGGGACAGTGAATTCCAGCACTGCATGTCCAGCTAGTGGTGGTGGTGGGTGCACAGCACACACTTAAGCATCTTGAATCAACCCAGTGTGGCACATAGTGATGTGTAGGGCCCATTGTGTGTCTAGCTCTACCTCACCCTTGCAAACATAGTAAAATATCTTTAACATTGAAGTTTTTAAAAAGTTATATTACATTAAAGTTTTCATTGATGAGTAATTATAAAACCTTCACACTGCATATAGGTTTTCAAAATGAATATCTTCAAGGAACACATATATTTTGAAAACTGTCAAGCAGCACAGATTGTCAGAATCTTCCTGCAGGACATAGATTTTCAAAGCCTTCATGTAGCACATAGATTTACAAACATTTTGTGCAGCAACATACATTCTTCCAAATCTTCATAAAGGATTTGCATGTGAATATTAAAAGACAACTTGCAGCTTGCAGATTTTGAAAATGTTTGAACAGCATCTAGGTTTTTTACACGATCTTACAGCATGAAGATTTTAAAAAATACTTTGTATCCTCACAAAAATTTTGAACTTTGTCAGAAAGCACGAAAACCATCATGCAGCACGAATATTTTAACAAATACTTTATAACAGCAGGAAGATTTTGAAAATCATCCCACAGGTCAAAGATCATGGTGCAGCATGAATATTTTAAAAATCTGTTAAAAATATTATTGCTACACAGACTGTAAAAAAAAATAACATTCATGAAGAATTCCTAAGCAAAGATTTTCATTTTTTAATCAAAGATAACTATTTACTGTTACTTTTCTTAAAACATTCATAGCATGACTGGTTTTAATTTCCCTCACAAACACTAAACTGTTACCCTTTTACCAGTTTAAAAAAGTGATCTTACTTTAAAGTGTTTGCTCATATTGAACTTTAACATGAAAAAAAGTCAATGTATAGGGAGAGGCATCACCAGCAGAAAACAGGAAGTTGTTATCCCCCTGTACAGACAGTTGGTGAGACCCCATCTGGAGTACTGCATCCAGTTCTGGAGACCACATCTCCACAAGGACATAAACAGGATGGAGGCAGTTCAGAGGAGGGCAACTAAAATGTTGCAGGGTCTGCAAGATAAGCCATACGAGGAGAGGCTAAAGGAGCTTAATATGTATACCCTTGAGAAAAGGAGGGAGAAGGGGGACATGAAAGAAACGTTTAAGTACCTCAGTGGAATCAACAAAGTCCAAGAGGGTAGCATCTTTCAGAAAAAGAGATGTGCAAGAACAAGGGGACACAATTTGAAGATAGAGGGGGGATGGCTCAAGGGCAATGTGAGGAAGTATTTTTTCACAGAGAGGGTGGTGGACACATGGAACAGCCTTCCTGAGGAGGTTGTGGGGTCTAAAACTGTGGGAGAATTCAAGAATGCATGGGACAGACATAAAACTATTTTTGGGGGGGTAGGAAGAAATAGGCTGTTGTTTAAATCGGATCTGCAGCTTATCCTCTAAGTAGGGAAATGGGCAGACTAGGTGGGCCAAGCAGTCCTTATCTGCCGTCAAAGTCTATGTTTCTGTGTTTCTAATGTGTTTTTTAAGCTGTTTTTCTCTGAGTTTTTTTAATGCATATATACAACAATTGCAATGAACTTATAAAATAATTGCCTTTTTAAACAAAACCCTAGCATGACCAATTCCCAATAGATATCTACAAAACCTGTAAGTTTTATATCTCAACTCTGAAAATTTGTAGCTATCTAATTGCAAGATTAAGGTAGGTAACTAGGCAAAACTAAGTAAATTGGACCATAAATATTTTGAAAAGCAAATCAGATCATTATGCAATTTGAGGTAGGTAAGAGACCATAAGACTGAGAAGGTACTTGCCAAATGTCACTGTCCTAGAATCTTAGATGACCATGATACAAGCCTATGAATATGGGCTGTTTTAAACCAACCAATACACAAAATAAATAGGTGAACACCATTATGTTTCCAGTCCTCTTTATTGTTTCACAAAACACAATCTGCTGGTCAACCTTTCATAGCCTCTCTACTACTTTGTCAACCCTTAATGCATGTGGTGTTATTACTCCTAAGATAAAACATCATTGCCTGGCCAGAGGACCCTGTCCCTTTGTGTTTATGCTTTTATTTTTTTCTATATAAGCTTCACTGGGAACTCGTGACATCCTTGAGGCATCTCCCTGGGTCAAAGGAGTACCTTTGATCTGGGGTAGATGTCTGGAGGACAGGATAAGTTCCCAGTGAAGCTTATGTAGGAAATAAAAGCATGATCATCAAGAGATAGGGCCCTCTCATTAGGCAAGGATGTTTTACCTTATAAGGAACAAAGTCACTAGTGAGGTGTTTTAGAGAGATACTCCTGGAGTGAGTTATTTAGGAATATTATCACAGCATACATTAAGGGCCTGATGAAGTAACAAAGTGGCCATGAAATGTTGCCCAGCAGATTGTGTTTTGTGAAACTATAATGAGGACTAGAAAAGGATTTTGAATCAGAGGTGTTCACCCTTTTATTTTGTATATTTGCTTGTGGTTCTGTCATTTGGGTGACCCAAGACAAAGAATACAGGTTCACATCAACAAGATGTCAGGGCATTCCGGACATTTCAATGGATATTGTAAGACTTTTTTAAAGAAATACCAATGCAACCTTACTATAGAGGGGCTACCATTCATATGTATACCCATATTTTTCCAATTTCATATTATTTTCCCTCAATGGCCATTTTCTTTTTTTAAGCATTCCACTTTTGCAGCTACTTTAGGGGAGATTGAAGGACTGCCACAATGCTTTTCTGTTTCCTAGCAAAAAACTTGCAATAGTGTTTAAAACTGAATGCTATCCTTAAGCTGGAGCATTGTCTAGCCTTGGATCCTGAGCAACTGTGTGCTGTGATTCTGTTTGATTTACAAATGCCTATTGTTGCTACTATCTGACTACAGTGGAATAATGCATTTTTAAAGCATAGAAACATTGACTTTGATGCCAGGTAAGAACTACTTTGCTCACCTAGTCTGCCCATTTCCCTACCTACTGGATAAGCTGATGATCCTAGTTAACCAACAGCCTATTTCTTCCTACCCCCCAAAAGAATTGCCTTATGTCTGTCCCATGCATGCTTATCTTGAAGATGGAATATCAGGCATGAGTATGTCTTCACTTATTTAAATAGAAATAAAACCCAACTTAATAACATTGTGTTGTTACATGTTATTAGTTTCAAGCTTATACAATGTCTGATACATTCAAAGTTCCACAATAGAGATGAGGTCAACCATATTTTCTAGAGGGTTGTTAATGCTAACTTTACTTTTTCTGTTGATGCTGTTTAGGGTGACAGTGTTGTTCTATGCTATATAGAAATTAGATGAAAGGAGTCTTCTGCCCCCTGGCTATCACACACATTCTAGTTTTTGTCACTTGGATATCCATTTTGAAGACTTCATAGTGATGGCCCTGAACAGGAAAGATAAGTCTGATGCCATGGATGAACTGTCAAGCTGTCTACTTCAACAGTTCTCAAATACAGCCACCATGATTTTTGTTGTTGCTGCAGAGCCACCATGATAAATCAAAGCCTGCTCCCACTAAACAGTACAGAAAGAATTTTAACTCAGACGTCCAAGGAGATGAATATAATCCACTGTTAGGATACTATAAACTTGCATTTGTTTGATAAAAATGCAAATAAAAGACACAACTTGTCTGGTACATAAAGCAGATATTATCCCCCCCCCCAAAGTAAAGGAAATGAGCATCAACATTTTACATCGCTCTGATGTTTTGTCATTGATGCTCATTTCCTCTACTTTTTTTGGGAGGGAGGTGCTACCCATTTTTATGTACCAGGCAAGTTGTGTCTTTTATTTGCATTTTTATCAAATAAATGCAAGTTTATAGTATCCTAACAGTGGATTATATTCATCTCCTTGGATGTCTGAGCCACAATTCTTTCTTAGCTGTTGTGTTCTCATTGTTTTTGGCTCCATCCAGTGTGTCCTGAGCCACCATTCTGTTTTGCATTCCACTGAACAGTGCCTGCTCTGAGTGCTGAAATTGAGCAGCATGGCTTCCGTCCCACCTGCTTACTGTGCAACACTGTGGAGCATTGCAGGCATCCCCAAGAACTGTTTGTGTGATTATGCCTTCCCTGCCAGTAGCATGCACCAGAGACTTCAATGAGATGAGCTGTGCACATCGTTCATCATTTGTTTCCATCAAGGGTAAGTAGGTCAAGATGGGGTAAGCACTGCCCAAAGTGTGAGTCTGGTTAGTATAAAAACGAAATACATGTTTTGGTGGTTCACTCCAAGCTTTGGTGCTTTCAATTTCTCAGAAATGGTGGAAGATGGAAGGCCATCCTAATGAGTATAACTTGCTCCTCCAATCTTTGCCACAGCTGATATGTTTGACCACCAGAACACAAGGAGGGACCCAAAGGGAACAAATGAATCCTTCCTGTTCTTCCCAGCTAGTTTGTCACTGCTCTGATTTATGCAGCTTTCTACCACCAAGTTCTGGGTTCTAAATTCTGCACATGTGCTGGGGACACTGCAGCAGTTTTAGTATGTGTCAGCTGGTTGCAAATTTCTATTTTTTTAGCAAGGACTGCTGTGCTGTAAATACTGAAAGTGAATAAACAGAATTAAAAACAACAAGCATCCAGACATTGTTACTAATGGGTACGTGCCCAGTTAAACCATATACCTTATATGCTTGGTATGAGTGGCATATAAAAGAAAGTGAGTGGGGAATGAGACGGCAAGAGACTTGTATAAATGTTGCAGCCAGCTTTTTAAAAAAAAGTTTTCATGAAAAACAGCTACCTGTATTACCTGTAGTGTGTGTGTGTACGCATGCGAGTTTCTGTGTGTGTGTGTGTGTGTGTGTGTGTGTGTGTGTGTGTGTGTGTGTGTGTACATGTGATGGGGGCCAGGTCATTGAATGAGAATAATGAGGTTAAAGTAGGGAAAATGAGCATTCCTAAAGAGAAGAAACAGCTGGATAAGTCCTATTTATTAACTCCATGTGTCTGTGTGTGTGTGGGTCGTCACAAGTGCACAAAGGAGGTCCCTGCAATCTGTTAAGTGTGTGTGGGGGGGTCAACATTGATGGTGGAGCTGATGATCCTAGAAACCAGATAATTAACGTAAGTGTTTCAGCATTTCTCTCTGCTGATAGTGGAAGACATTGTACGTATAATGAGCAAGCATTAGGGTGCAACCGCAGGCACATTTTGGTGGCTGCACTTTGTGGCCACTAATGTTCTGGGCATGAAAACCATTGGTTTGCATGATGTTTATTTTCTTTGACAACTAGGAGAAAGGCTTCTTTGCAAACAATCTCATATACCCAAGGAATATTAACATCTTTAATAATACACAAGCATTAATAAAAGTACCATCATTGAGTTCTCATTTTTTTAACTGTCTTTGATAAGAAAACATTTCTTGATTTATTTTTACCGTAAAGTGTACAGGTAACAATACTTTAAAACATTATTGTTATAATGTATCCCTGTATTGTGTTCTATCATGGATGCTTTCTGTCTTGAGTTCTTAGAACTGCAACATTCTGTGTGGAGCAGTATTATGTGTGCTCAGTTACATCATAGTTTTTATTTTCCTGTACCATAGTGGAGATTAACTTGAACTGTAATGGTTTCTCTGCTGCTGTTACTGACCCTGCAAGATTAAGTAAGTGCTACATGTAAATTAAACTGGCCCAGTGTAGATTTGTTGAATACGATATATATTGTATACCATCACTGCAGCGACTCCCTGATGTCAAAGACCAGCACAGCGCAAGAAATTGAGCAAAACCCACCAGTTGCTGTGCTGGTCTTTGCGGTGATCAGAACTGCATCACTGGGTGATTGCCCCCCCGGTCCAACTCTGACTTGGAGTTAGAATTCTAGAGACCGGGGGATGTGGGGGCAGAGCCCCCCCAATTGTGTGTGCCAACATCCCTGTGGCTACAATGCCGACAGTCTGTCGAAGTGCTATGGGTAAACATATATATATATATATATATATTATAGGGGCGCGGTCATGCCACTATAGTTAGGGTTGAGTGCTCAGTTACATACTAAAGTCAAAAGTTTGGGCATTAATAACTTTGAACACGTTCAATGGCTTTGCCTGAAATTTGGTACTCGCATTGGGACATGGTAGATCTCTGGATGTGCCAAATTGCATTTTGGTCGGAGTGCCAGTCTTTGCGTACAAAAGCGCTGAAAAATGCAAAATTATAAATTTTTGGAGGCACCTTTTTGACTTCTTAATGTGGTCCTGCACAGCTGTCGTGTGGTGTGCCACTCTGTAAGATGGCTCATTTGAAAGAGCTTTGGTGGCTGAACATGCCACTTTTTGTTTGGTGAAAAAATATTAAGGCATTCAAAAGTTATGGTACTTTTAAGTTCCCATTATAAATCAATGAGAACATTTATATGTATATTTTGAGATTAAAGAATGGGGTTCTCGCCATCTCGTCCCACCTGGCAGTCAAAGAATTTGTAGCCTCGCGGTTCAAGAATCTTTGTTCCCGAGGAATTTCACAAATTCTTTGATTGCGAGGTCCGCCATCTTGTTTTCAGTTTTCCAATTGCACAAACACAAATATCTCGGCTCAGAGGTCACTTCTGAAGTAAAACTTCAATGGGTTTCACTCAGGGGACCCCGATCTATCAAGCCAAGGCTTTGGTTCCATCCAAATCAGTCTAAAAATAAAGACATTAGCTTTTAAATTCTTCATTCGTGGCTCACTAACGATCTTTGATCGCGAGCCGACAAATTCTTTGATCGTGAGAATCTTTGATCGCGATCGTGCATCTCGAGTGAGGGATGAGATGGCGAGATTTCTAAATCAATTTCTGTAGCCCAGGGGTGCCCTAGAGTATTAAATTAGGGTGAGTTTTGCTCAGAGGGCTTCGTTATGCCCATCTGCATACCAAAAATAATGTACTAACTATCCCTGGAAGTCTAGTGGGCCCCCCATCATAATAAAATACATAATCGTAGCTACTGCCCTGGTAGTCTAGTGCCCCAACTCCCTGTATTTTTTAACATCCCTGGTAGTCTATTGCCCTCCCAATAAAATATATAATTCTATCTACTGCCCTGGTAGTCTAGTGCCCCCACCCCCTGTATTTTTTAACATTCCTGGTAGTCTAGCACCCCCACAAGCTGTATAATATTAGTATAAATGTTTATAACCCTGGTAGTCTAAGCGACCCCCAGCATAATGAAATACATAATTATTTCTATTACTTGGTAGTCTAGTGGCCCCACCCCCACCCATCAGCTGGCCTGGCATCCCCACCCTCCCAGCTGGCAACTGGCACATCCACCTCTCACCTCACAGCCAGCCACTGACTGTCTGCATTACAAGCAGTAATGCAAGAGGTGCTCTGAAAATATTTCTGAGTGCCTCTTTGCATTACAGCTTGTAATGCGAACAGTCATGACTGTCCATGGAGGTGAGAGGTGAGCTGTGCCAATCGTGGCTGGCGAAGGATGGAGGGTGCTGGGTGGCTGGCATGTGATGTGGGGGTGGGGGCCACTGAACTACCAGGTAATAGAAATAATTATTTTTCGTATGATGCTGGAGGCGAGCCACTAGACTACCAGGGATATAAACATTTATAATATATTACAGCTCAAGGGCCATTAGACTACCAGGGATGTTAAAATACAGGGGTGGAGGCACTGACTACCAGGGCAATAGATAGGATTATATATTTTATTGTGATGGGGGGCCACTAGACTACCATGAATAGTTAGTACATTATTTTGGGTATGCAGATGGGCAAAATGAAGCCCCCTGAGCAAAACCCACCCTAGTTTAATACTCTAGGGCACCCCTGGGCTACAGAAATTGATTTAGAAATCTGGCCATCTCGTCCCTCGTTCTTTATTCGCGAGCGAGCAATTTCTTTGATCGCGAGCATGCAAATACTTTGACCGCGAGATTCTTTGATCGCAATCATGCATCATGAGCAAGGGATGAGATGGGCAGATGAAAAAATCAATTTACTCAGTCTAGGGGTGTGCCATGAAGAGAAATGAGGGGGCTTCGTTCTGATGAACCATCGTGGTGATTTACTGCGATTCTGTTTATTTTTTGAATTTGAAGACTTTCAATTCTTTGATCGTGACCCTGCAAATTCTTTGATTGTGAGGCTGCAAATTCATCATGAGATTCTTTGATTGACATCTTTGATTGTGAGGGAGGGACAAGATGGCCAGATTTTTTATAATGGAATAGATAGGAAAATTTTAGTAATCTTTCATATTGAATATCTTGGAAATGATTTGGTCTTTTGACTTGAAATTTAGAGGGAAGAAAGGCAATGTCATACAGATGTGGCTTTTAGTGCCTTGGTTAAGAAATAATACAGGGCGGCAAAGTTCCAGCACTACGAATTTGCCATTTTTCCCATTGGATAACATTACGGCATTTGCCACATTACAGAAATTCTTTTCTGCTCTGCTGCAAAATAATGGTTTGGTTGTTTGGGGCTGAAATTTGGAGTGGAGAAAGCCAACATTCCACAGATGTGCCTTTTGGTGGTTTGGTGAAATAATATTATAGGGCGGCAAAGTGACAGCACTCTGAAGTTGACGCTTTTTGCCACTGGATAACATGATGGTGCCCATTGCGTCTTTCAGGGACTGTATCTCAGAAACCGTGCGAGATACGGACTTTTCATCACAAAGATGCTTAGCCCCCTACAACACGGCTAAGCACAATCTAGTCAGGAAAGTCATAATTCATACAACATTTTAATTTTTTTTCTACGTCGTACGGTTCCTGAGATATAAGCAATTTAGTATTCCAAGTCGTAATTTTCTGCTCCAAAGTCAATTATAATGCATACATTCTTTGTTTTCAATGTGTCTTTTCAATGTAGTTTTTTGGGAAAAAAGGGTGTGCCCTTTCGTTACTGTGCCAGTTAGCATTTCCAGTTGCGCTTCTGTTACTGTTCACATCACCGTTCCTGTCTACGTCACCGTGTGCGTTATAGTTTGCATTTTCATTTGCACTTGAGTTTCCATTTTGTTTCTCATTATTGTTGCTGTTACCATTACCATTTGCATTTGCAATTGCGTTACCATGCCCCTGCATGTTACAGTTTGCATTTTCATATGTGCTTGCGTTTCTGTTTCTGTTGGCTTTATTGTTGCTGTTACTGTTACCATTTATGTTTACAATTGTGGTACTATGACGTTGCGTGTAACGGTTTGTGTTTCCATATGCGCTTGCATTTCTGTTTCTGTTGGTTTTATTGTTGCTGTTACCATAACCATTTGCGTTTACAATTGTAGTTCTGTTAGTGTGTGCGTTACAGTTTGCATTTTCGTACACCCTTGTGTTTTTGTTTACTTTGGCGTTATTGTTGATGTTACTGTTACCATTTGCATTTACATTTGTGGTACCATGAATGTGTGTGTGTTACCAGTTGCATTCTGTATGCACTTCTGTTTGATGTCTCCGTTTATGTAACTGTTTGATTTGGTGTCACTTTGTGCTTGCATTTCTATTACTCTTTGTGTTACCATTTACATTTGCATCACCATGTGCGTAACCCTTTGTGCTTGCATTTCTGTTGCACTTACTGTTACTATAGTCACATAAAATCACATGGTTCAGGCCCTGCGCTCTGACCAACTTGTGCAACTTTCTACTTTTCTATTCTTTCTTAAAAACTATGGAAATTCTATGCAAAAAACTTTGTTAATGCATCAGTTAGGGTTCTTCTACAGTGACAAAAGTGAGGAAATTCAACACTAGGGTTCCCACCCCTTGCACCCCACCCCCACCCTGCACCCACCAACAGGCATCGGGGTGTGTGTTGGAGTCATTGGTCCTAACTCTCACCCCATTCTCCTACTCTGCACCACCTCAGCTTGTTTACACATGGGATGGGGTGAAAGTTAGGACAGATAACCCCAACGCACACCCTGATGCCTCTTGGTGGAGGCAGGGTGAGTGGGAGTAAAAGTGGAACCCTAATGTTGAATTTCCTCACTTTTGTCACTGTAGAAGAACCCTAACTGATGCATTAACAAAGTTTTTTTGCATAGAATAGATATATATATTTATTGATTTATTTACACACACACACAGTAAGGGTGAAAGAATATATCACCATGTAGAAAGTATGTATCCTCACCCCCATCAATAAACAACTGGTGATATTTGCATATAGCCTTTTTCTAACATTTATCTATACTGTGCATATGTAATGACCACATTTATCACCTGTGCTTACGTCACTCGCTTCTCACTCCCTTCCTTCACCCTATGTAGTCAAAACCATGTCAGAACTACTTTTCAAAACAGCAGCAGCAGTAATAAAACTCACCTGAGGCCGCACCTGCTCTTCAACAACTCAACCAGACATTCCCATGCCGACACAGAAATGCAGAAGCAGCTGAGGAAAAGGAGTATTGGAAGATGCCCTACAAAATAAAAGAAAACAGAAAACAAATGTAAAACCATGAATGAAACTCACCATCAGAAAATGTCTTCTAACAACAGACAGACTGCTGAAAGAATAAACAGGCTAAAACTTACAAAAACGGGGAAACCAATTAATATTGTAGAAGAAGTCTATCTCAGTTGCAGTGAATTTGAAACTGACCACAAACCTTTGCTAGATCCTAACTTGAACCCCGAAGACCTGCAAAACAAACCAACTAAAAAGAAGACAGCAATAGCTAACAACACTATACAGATAAACACAAATTACATAGAGCAATTCATCAATGCAACTAAAAATGAAAACACAAAATGAAAGAAAGGAAAAAGACAGAACACATTTGGAAAACTTTCTCAAAGAACAACTGGGAATATTACTATGAATATATAAGATCCCACCTGCTGGATTAGATCCCATCTTGTGTCAGTACTTTATAACTTGCCAACAGAAAGATGATTCACAATATGAACCTTTGAGTCTATGAGAAAAATGCCAAAGCATTGAAAGATACTTAAAAGACCAGGGCTACTGTGAATCCCCCTCCCAATCCACCACATTCATTAAAATCAAGCAAGTTCTGTTATCAAAACAGAAAATGTTAAAAGTACAGGGCAAGGGAAACAGGCCACAGGCAGCAGATGAGCTGACAGATGAATTAATTAATGAACTATACACCAAAACATATTGGGACCTGATAACCCCCTCTCCATACTAAACACAATGTGGGTGAATGTCACCATATTTTTGGGAATCAGAGGCACACCCGAAGCCAGGAACCTACAGTGGGGTGCCTTTCAACATGGAACTGATGAGGAAGGAACTAGATTCATTGAATATATAAAAGAAAGACAAATGAAGACTCAACCTGGATCTAATCCCATAGATAGCCACGTACTAAAGCCACAAGCCTACAAAATAACAGATCATAAAAAGTGTCCCATTGCAAACTATTTCATATATCGGAATGAGAGACCTCCCAAATGTAATCATGACAACACTCCATTTTTTCTTGCTGTAAATTACTCTCCCAATGCATCCTACTCTATCGGTTGGTATAAAAAGCAACCGTTAGGTATCAACAGCATAGGAAAAATAGTGAAAAACATGATCTCAGCAGCAGGATTCAAACTGAGAAGAAACTCACAAACCACTCTTTTTTTAAACATTTTATTAAAGAACCAAGAGATACATAGCCAAAACATCCACACATTCAGCCAACTCAAACACAAATAAAATAATTTACTGAGCAGAAAGTCATCAATAAGCACAAAGAAGGAATATCATAACTGGGGCTCACAAAGCACTCTGTTCTGGGGAGTCACGTGATGCAGAGCACGGGGTAGCTGCTGTCTCTGAGTGCTCTGACTACCCGTCCTTCGTTTGGGATTTAAAACCCCTGCAAATTTAGCATAAAGTGTCATCTGTGGTGTCGGGACATAGGAGAACCTATGTCCCACAGGTTGCATGGAGGCAGAGAAATCGTAGCCACCTCAAGCACACTCCGCCACCGGCGCCGGAGAAGGCCGCTAAAAAATCTAAGGCCTTGGCCTCTCAGCTGGTGCAGAGTTCCGGTGCTGGAAGCCCAGAGGATGAGCACCTTACCTTAGCCAGGTTTCTGGAAGAGTTTTGTCCATTCAAGACGAATATGCAGGATATGGCGAACGAAATTAAAAATATTACAACCGTTCTGGAGGATTTGGCCCGGAAGACCTCTGACAATGAAGCGGGAATCCGATCTTTGGAAGGGAGCAAGGAGAGATTGGACCCGGTAGTGAATACATTAAAGCAGAAAATCAACAAGCTTGAATTAAAATTGAAGACCTTGAAGGCAGAAATCAGCGAAACAATGTGGTAGTCATTGGACTACCTGAAAAAGTGGAAGGAGCCCGATGCGATCAAGTTTGCCCAAAGACTGGTGAGAAAGTAGCGGACCCTCTCCATTTGGGTCCTCATATGTAATTGAAAGGGCTCATCGCGCTTGGCCCTTTACCCCTCCTAATGCATCACTAAGGACTTTTATTTTTCTGCCTCAATTATCAAGAATGACAGCTCTTTATTATGAAGACTAGAAGACAAAGAGCTGTACTGGGAGAGCATCAGGATTAGAGTAGCTCAAGATCTCCCACTCTCGGTCAGGCAAAAACGGGCTGCTTTTCACCCTCTGGTAAAGAAATTGATTGCGGCTGACATCAAGTTTCGTATGGGTTATCTGGCGAAATTCCAAGTCCTTATTGCAGACGAATGGAAGGCATTTGATTCCATCGAATCCGCTACAGCCGCTCTGCAGTTGGCCTTTCCCACCCTCTTTAAAGATCCCTGAGTGGTCTGGAGAGATCGAAGGGTCATATTACATGTCAAGGAGGCTGCGTAGGATCTTTCTTCAGTGACTTCTGTTGGGGGACTATGATGACTCTGATAAGTTATATGTATTTTCAGCAGGTTCTTGCTATTAGTCGAAGCAATTTAAATATGGGTCTGGACGCGATGTTTCCCCTTTAGTTTTAAACACTGCTCTGTTTTTGATGCGCTTGGTCCTCGTATTATTTTGTTTTCTTTTGGATCAGCAAAGGATGTAAATGGCTGTTTTTGTTATTTTGCGTTACACTTAATTCGGGTTATGGACTTAAATCCACTCCTGGCAGAACTTTATGTTAATTTTGAAAACGGGGACTGTCTTTTATTTCATATGTTGGCCACATGAGGGTGCCAGAGATCTACATTAATTTTGTTATAATGCTTTCTCGTATGTGTTCTCCTTATACAACCTTTGGGCGAGGTTTTACATGTTGGCCCTTTTTGGGGGGCCATGGATATCGGGGTACTTGCTCATTTGGACACTATTATTATTTCCTGAATTTATGGTTATGGATTGCCTTTGTTATTTGAAGGATAATTCTAGCTAGTTTAGCGAGCGTTCCTTTTTTCTGCCTCTTATTAGTTTACAGTATAGGGCTGGGGCTTATAGGTACTGTAAGAAATATGTTTTGGAGGTTCGGGGTCATTTATATTAATAAGCCAGATACATATATGAACAATAATGTTTAGGGGTATCTCGGATTTGGCTTTATCGTAATGGTGTGTGGGATGGGGTGGGAGGAGCACTGGTGGATGAGCTAAGTGGGCTGTTGTCATGGGCCTGAGGAGAGAGAAGTTCAGGGGGGAAGGGGAGTGGTGGGGTTTTTCTTGGGGAGGGTTTTGGAGCGATGGTAGTTGGGGTGGTACTCTGTGTAGGACTATAGGGTGTGGGGGAGTGGGGGGGTCACAAGGCCTCAGGTTTTAATTACTGTCATACTGTAGTAGGGCGGCTATATTATATTGTACTTCAGGTGAATAAGAATGGGGACTGACATATCAGTTAAATTTCTTACTTGGAATGTTAAAGGGGCACGACTTAAGGCTAAACAGTATAGGATTCTGAAGCATGTAGAAGCTGTGAAAGCGAAGCTGGTGTTTTTACAAGAGACACATTTACTTCAGGCGGAGGCTAGTTGTATGAGGAGGTTACAAAGGCGTAAGTCTTTTCCTCTCAGGGAAGCACGAGAGAGAGGTGTTATGATATTGGTGCACAGATCACTTCCTTTTATCCCAATTCTAGTGGTTCAAGATAGGAGGGTAGATATGTGTTGGTCAAAGGAGATTGCAGAATACAGAGATTCTGATTGGCTCGGTCTATGGTCCCAGTGTGGACAGTCAGGATTTTGCGGTGAGCCTGCTAAGGGCGCTCTTACCATTTAACCAGCTCCCCATGATTTTGGGTGGGGACCTCAATTTAACTTTGGATCCTTTAATGGATAGGTCCACCAGATCTCAAATATACCACACTCCTGCCTCCCGTGCTTTTGAAGAGCTGTTGGATCGGTTAGGATTGGCAGATGTTTGGAGAGTTTAGCACCCAAAGTCCAGGGAGTATACTTTCATCTCCCCAGTCCATGGGACTGCATCCCATATTGATTACATATTGCTTTCCCGAACCCTTCTCCCAGGTGTTCTGGTTGCGGAAATTGTAGCAGGACCACCTTCAGATTACGCTGCGGTGGCAGTCTCAATTTCCTTTCCGTCTTTAACTAAAAGGGGTAATAGGTGGAAAATAAACAATCAGATTTTGAGGATACCTAAGGCTGCCCAATTTCTATCAGAGCAAATAGAGGAGTTCACCCTAAATAACCTTAATGATAGTGTCCATCCAGATATCTTCTGGGGGCATTCAAAACTTATATGAGAGGTGTATTAATTAGTCAGGCTGTTAAAAGGAAGAAGAAGGGCATTACCATGTTGGATTTATTGGTACAAATCAGAACTCTAGAGTCCAATATTTCTTTACATCCATGGGAGGAAGATAAAAGAAGTTAGTCAAAGATAGAGATGCGTATCTTAGAATATTAGGGAACAGGCAGAGTTAGCTTTAATTAAGACGAGTGCCAATTATTTAGACCAGGGGGAAAAATCCGGGAAACTGCTGGCTAGACGTATTGCACAATTAGAATCTTCCCGATTGATTGTGGGGATTTTATCAGAAGAGGATGGTTGTGTCAGAACCTCCCCAGAAGAAATTGTCCACGTTTTCAGACAATATTTTGAATCCCTATGTAGTGCTATGGAGTTCCCACCTACTAAGTTTGAGATGTCAGCTTTCTTGGAAGGTCTGGAACTCCCTATATTGGATGAATCAGATCGTATGTCTCTCGGCGCCGATATAACCCTGGAGGAGATAGAGTTAGCTATTAAGAATCTTCCTTCAGATAAAACACCGGGTTTGGACAGATTTTCGTCTAATTTTTACAAGAAATTTTACGGACAATTAGCTCCTTTATTGCTTACGTTGTTTCAATACATTCTCTCTGGCAAGGAGTTGGATAAGACTCTCTCAGAGGTGCTTATAGTCTTGATTCTTAAACCGAATAGGCCTCCTGAAAAACCAGCCAGTTATAGGCCTATTTCTCTGTTGAATTATGATATTAAGATTCTGGCTAAATTGCTGGCGGATCGAATCAACAAAATATTACCCAAGCTGATAGGTGCAGAACAGGTAGGGTTTATGAAAGGTAGGTCTGCGGCTGATCATTTTAGGACATTGGCACATGTCTTCTCAGTTTCCGAGGGGACCAACCTTCCCATGGCGTTGGTCTCCTTGGATGCCGAGAGCCTTTGATAGGGTACACTGGGGGTTTTATTTGCTACAATGAGGAGATTCGCTTTCTGAAAGATTCTTGGAATGGGTTGGCGATTGTATTCAAGTCCCTCAGCCAGAGTCACTTGTAATGGGGTGATGTCAAACCCTTTCAGCTATATGTGGGCACAAGACAAGGATGTCCTTTATCCCCCTTTTTTTAATTTGTATTTAGAACCTCTCATTAGAAGCATAGTGAGTAATCAGAGATTGAGGGCATTAAAATATTAGATCAGACTATTAAGATCACAGCATATGCAGATGATCTCCTGGTTCTATATCTACCAAGTAGGTCTATCCCAAATTTACTAAAATGAATACATAATTTTAGTCTTCTTGCTAATTACAAGCTGAATCAGGATAAAGCGGTGGTCTATCTTCTCAGTAATAATCTATTTAAACAGGAAATTACAGAGTTAGGCTTAGGGTGGAACTCCGATTCCTTTAAATATTTGGTCTTACCTTGATGAGGAGTCGGTGGGATCGTAACTAAATTTGGACTCCTAGATGCGTATTATTGATTTAGATCTCAAAGGTGGGCTTAATTTCCATTTTCTCTTTGGGGAGGATAAACATAGTTAAGATGAATATATTCCCTAGACTTTTTATCCCTTGAGTATATTAAATATTTGGCTCCTATGTAGTGGTTCAAAAACTTCATGGGATGATAGCTGATTTCGTTTGGGATATAAAAGGCCAGGATGGCCTATCAAAAGTTCGCAGCCCCTAAATTACTTGGAGGCCTGAGGCTACCTCATTTCGCTCTTTATTTTTGGGCGGCTCAGGCGAATAAGTATGGTAGATGGGCCTTACACAAAGATTTGTCCTTAATATCATCTTATGTGCCCCTGTGGGTGAATTTGGAAATCAATCTTTTCAAAAATGTTGGTATTACCCCGGAGGCTTTACTTTATCTAACACCTAAGGCACTTCCTCCTTCCCTGAAGAAATCCCCGATAGGGGTGTCGTTAAAAATCCATAACCAGCTTTGCAGCTTTTTAAAATATGATCAGGTCAAAGACTGGGCTCAACCTATTCAGGTAACCCCAGTTTTTGATAGGAAATAGAACCATTAGACCCGATTGGCTGGCGTTACCTGATGAATGCTGCTGAAAGATTTTCTCAATGAAGGGACATTTAATTTCCGCTTCAGAAGTATTAAATAAGTTCAACTTATCTTCCAGAGATATTTTCAAAATATATCAGCTTCGTCATTTGTTGCTTCAAAAGGTTGGCAAAGATCTAGTGCAGCCCCCACGGATTGAATTTTTGGCAGCTTTATGCCCACTGGTAGGAATCCTGCAGGCAGTCCCTAAGATGTATACAGTACTGTTTCACTGGGCCTACTCAGTGAATCTTGCCCCATGCTCATATTAGGCTGCTGCACTTCCTGATGTAACTTTGGACTGGTCAGTGATCTGGCAAGGATGCCATAGGTTTATTCGGCAGGATCAATTGAGGCTTATACAGTTTAAAATTTTACACAACATCTATTACTCCCCTCAAAAACTTGCAGATTTGAACCTGTTAAGTGATCCCAAGTGTTATAGATGTGGTTCGGATAAGGGGAATCTTTTGCATATTTTTTGGAATTGCCCAAAAATTATCCCACTGTGGACAGAGATTAAGAGCAAGATTGACCCTTTACTGGGCCTGGACGACATGTTTAGACCTGAGATATGTCTGCTGGGGGATATGTCCGGTATTTCGGTTAGAAATAGGAAATTTCATATGGCCTTGCTTTCAATCACCTTGAAAAAGTTAGTCCTCAGACACTGGAAGGACAATATTGTGCTCAGTTACTCTGAATGGTTAACGGAGCTTCTTGCGAGTCTTAGGATTGAGAGGATGATAGCTGCCCTACATAATCAAATACCTCTGTTTGAAAAGACTTGGGCCCGCTTTATTCAATTTATTCGCTATGAAAACTGTATATACCCTATTTGGCGGTAGTTAGGCGTCAGGGCCTTGTGTAAGGGAGGGAGGTGGGGTAGGGGAGTTAGGGATGTTTTGGGAGGGAGGTGGGGTGGGTGGGGGGTCAGGGATGTTTTATTGTTTTGTATTGGGGGATTGGCAGAGAAACTGTAACATTCTTATTTTTATGATTTATTGTTACATTTTAGTTTATATCTTGATATGGTTATGTCTCATGTATGTTTTCTCTGTATAAATGGGAATAAAATGTTAATGGCAAAAAACAAAGCACTCTGTTCTAAAACATCTCATTCAGAAATTAATAGACAGCAATGTTCCACCGACAGAGGTCATACAAATATAAGGACACAAAAAGGTATAATCCTTAAATGACTACTCATGAATGAATGAAAATAAGGAAAATAATATTTCTCATTTGCTAAGCAGCCACAAAGATGAACAACCATGTACCTCAAAAATGATTTCGAGCAGTACACCTGAAGCTCCTACACTTTCTTCATGGCCACAACCAATTACCTCTAAAATGATGCCCAACACTACACCTGAAACTCCTGCAGTATCTCCATGGCTAGATAGCATGTCTGCATGCTTTAATCACCCCACGATCTCTGTGAAGAACATAACGTTTAATGTTATCCAAAGTGAGTACAGTAATAATACCCTGGCAATAGTTAAACATGTCCATAAACATGAGCAGAAATAATAAACCCTTTATTTTTTCCAGCAGGTCACAAATACGACAGTACCCAGAGGAAAAGATCAAGACCTCTGTCCTCTGAGAGTGACACTGACTGACAAATAAAATACCAGCCAAAAGATCCTGAACTCTTCCTTGAAGCGTACCAAACATAAATAAGTGACTATCCCAAAAACCCAAAGGAAAATAAACAGCTCCTGTAATAAACTAGTGACAGTAACCAGCTCGTACCTCGAACTTAACAGTGATGAAATCCTCTGGTAAAGATAACCAGCTAAAAGTCCAAAAGCACAAAAAAAAGTACACACATAAATAAAATCAAACCAAGCAAAATAAAAATAAATCAACATAAAACCCGTAAATAAAACTAAAAACACACTGATAAAACTTATCGCTGATAACACGGAACAGCTTCGCCCGACTCCCCGAATAAGCCTCGCCCACAACCACAAAGTAGCCAATAGCAACACACGTTTAACCACATGCAAAGCAACTTAACCAATCAAAATAACAACATATCCATCCAATTGCAATCATTCCTACTACAACCACAACCAATATAAAACCACTATCAGACGTTCATTCAGAAAACAAACCAATACCATTCAGAAACACCATACCACTCCGCATGGAGACCGAAAAAATAAAGAGCAACAGATAAAATACATCTGACTCTACTACTGAAATGGTAAATATCACAAACATAACTCATTCCTGCCCTATTTTATAAACTGAACACATGATGGGCAGGAGTGTGATATGGGAAATATCTCCATTCATGACTAGTGACATCAGGATACTTCCACTCGTAGCTCCCCTATACTCTGCCACTTGTGAGTATCCTGAAGTCACTAGACACTCATGGAGATACTTCCCATATCACACTCCTGCTCATCATGTATGAGATAATATATATATATATATATATATATATATACATACATACATATTGTATATGTAATTTTGGTGACTAGGAAAGGCACACTGAGCCGAGGCTTGTTTCCAGGCAAGACTCAAGGACATGTTACAATGAGATACACATATATGGAAAAAATTAGGTACAGCTGCAAAATTCAGGAAATTTACAGGATAATTGGTACAGAAAAAATAGGAGATAAATAGAGCAAGCCGTGAAATAAGTTTCAAGGCTACATCATATGGGGATACAAATAGAGGCACAATTTAAGTGCACATAAGGCAACACAATTTGTTTGCAGACAAACTCACATACACATTCTCAAGGAATGACCTAGTGGGCTGACTTTTGGGAAGGGGAGATCATTTGCAATGTCTAAGTTGCAGCTGGGGTCACTGTGTTGGGAGGAGGAACTGATGGCGTGGGGAGGGACAATACAAAGAAGGAGGAGAGACAGGTGCAGGGTAGAGGTTTTATGTGATTACGGTGAGTCCCTTACCATGCTGCTCACATAGAGTGATGCACAAACCACTCACAGCAAAATGGTGACTGACATACACCGAGACCACCACAAACAGTGACGGTCCTTGGGAAGTAATTGGATATTTTCTTTTTTGCAGAGGGCTATGCCACCTGCACCCCCCTTTACAGGGGGTTATGCCCTCTGCACCCACAACCTATAGAGTCTCATCTCCAGGGGGAGTGGACTTACAAAAGAATAGAAACTCCTCCTGGAAGCAAAACTGTAACCTGCACCAGGTCCCAAACCTGGCACCACACACTCCAGAGGCAGTGGCTCAAGCCACTACACCACATGGCCAGCTCAGCAAAGCTTGGCCAGATATTTCATTTAATCCCCTATTATCAAGAGTGTAGCACATATCCCTCAGTGCTACACTTACTTTACCTACATAGTCCTGTTTTTCCCCTACTCAATCTACATAGGAGTTGCTCATGATGAGTCGCTCAATAATACATGCTCACATTGGGTGCTACCCAGGGTGGATTAGGAAGGAGGCGAACACGTTTTTTAAAGGAGAGGTAGGTGGGAGAGTTACAAAGCTCAAGGGTGTGTTTAATTTATGGGAGAGGTAGGCAATAGGAGAAAGCACACTGACCAACATTACAGTGTGGATGAGGGATCGAGAAGGAGTGGGGATCCCAGGAGTGAAGAGAGTATGGGGGGGATGCTGGAGTGAGGCAGGAGGACCAGTAAGGAGGGAGAAGCCCAAACCAGAAATTGGTGATGAAAGATAGAGAGTGGCTATGCCTCCTATGTGAGAGGGGTGCAATGGTGAGAGCAGAGGGAGCAGTGGTGCATATGAAGAGGAGAGATCATGACAAATCCACAAAAGGAGGTTAGCATTTTGTCCAATTTAAGGAATGATGCAGCAGGGGCTGTGCTGTAGATGATGTCTACATAGTCTCGGGATCAAATGATCATTTTAGAGACAAGCTTGCATCACATGGGAAGTGAGAGGGAGTCTTTATTTTGATAAAGAAATCCTTTTATGTGGAGGAGCTTGGAGATTAGTGTGTCTGTATGTGCAGAGGTATTTCAATGCATGCTCAGAGTCTAGAGAGGAATTGTCCTGGGTGTGAAATACTGTTGGGACCTGGAGTTTGGAGAGATTTTGAACAGAACAGAAAGTCATTGAGACTTTTTTTTTTTTATTTACTTTTAGGTCATTAGCTTGAAATCAAACCAGGACTTTACTGAAATCTTGTTGGAGAGAAACTTGTACATCGTTTGTAGAGGGCCCTGATGTGAAGTTGACAGTGTCATCCACATATATACATAAGTGAGAATTGGAAAAGATGGAAGGGAGATCATTAATAAATATTAAGAGGAGTAAAGGGCCAAGAATAGACCTCTGTGGGATGCCTACCAAGACGGGGAGTGGGGGAGAGGAAGAGCTGCCCAGTCATACTGATTGCTGTCTTGAGTAAAACCATTGTGTGGAGAGGGGTGCTAGACCTGCAGAATGGAGTTCATTCAGTAAGAGTGAATGTGAAACAGAATCAAAGGCCTTAACAAGGTCAATGAAAATGGCCCATGGCAGAGTGGATAATGTTAGTGACACGCAGTAGAGAAGAGACTGTGGAGTGATATTTTTAAAACCCTGACTGGTAAGGGGAGAGTACATCAGCTGAGGTGAGGAAACCCCATAATCTTGAGTTGACTAGGGATTCCTAGATCTTGGTGAGTGAGGGGAAAAGAGAGATGGGACAGTAATTTCGGGGATGATAAATGTAATGTGTGTATATGTGTGTGTGTGTGTGTGTGTGTGTGTGTGTGTGTGTGTGATAGATAGATAGATAGATAGATAGATAGATAGATAGATAGATAGATAGATAGATAGATAGATAGATAGATGGACAGCTGTAACTACAATTCAAACTTTTGAGAACAAAGATAGTTAGTACCATCACTATACTGGATGTTTTATCATTACATTTTAAAAATACATTTTCATAAAATGATGGGATTCATATTATGGTAGACAAATGACTACATTTAGACTATTGTAGTTTTGGGGGCTAATAAAGAAAGTCAGGGAAGAAGCTGCAATGAAAACACACAGGCACAAACACTAAGGCAAGTCTAACTACAAGTATTGTTTTCAAATATATTTTATTGAGATGTTTTCAAACAAGACACTGCAGTTTACAGAGTTGGTATAGGTAAATTACAACTTGTAAAACATGATAAATACATAAACAGATGCATAAATAGAAAATAACCTAACTCCAGAATCCAAAAATGTTGTGTTCTGAGTCTGTTCTGATCCACAGGTCAAAAATGGAGTCACTTCTAAAGGAAAGACTGGTAGATTACCTTGCATCCAACAGGTTACAGGACCCAAGGCAGCATAGATTCATGGGAGAAAGATCACGTCAGACAAACATGATAGATTTCTTTGACAGAGTGACCAGAGAAATAGATCGGAGGGTGTGGTGGACATGGCCTATTAAGATATCAGCAAGGTTATCAGATGCTATCCCAACTCGGCAAGGGAATATGGGTTAAGCTGGGAACCAAAGATATTGACGTATCTTGGCATCAAAATCACCAGGGGATAAGCTCGATGATTAGAAAACACCTTTACAACCTTACTAAAACAATTAAGCAAGACCTGGCCAAATGGAGTTTACTGCCTTTGTCACTCTGGGCTAGGATAGAAACAGTGAAAATGAACATATTACCAAGGATTTTCTATCCTTTAAACATGCTAGGGTGTTACCTACCCAAAACTTGGTTCGGGATCTTGCAAAAATTACTTAATGTATTTTTATGGAAAGGGAAGACTGTTAGAAGATCCTATCTGAAACTCACAGGATCAAAGAAATCAGGAGGCCTAGCGCTCCCCTCTTTCTTTAAATACTATATTGCCTCACATATTAGTAAATTAGTATTTTGGAACCAATTGAATATCTCAGCGGCCCTTAACTCCTATGTGCATCCCTGGGTCCATATTGAGAGCGATTTAGTTCTTAAGTATTCATTTACACTAAATTCAATTGCCTATACCACTCTAAAACTCCTCCCTAAACCACTTAAAAATACACTCATTGGGTGGTCATTAAAAGCTCTGCATCAAGCCCAGAAGTTCCTAAAGGTGAACTGGCAGAATTCACTGGAACAATCCCTGGTACATAACATTCACTTTTTAGTACAGCGAACCCCGATCCCTTCCACATTTTGGGGAGCAATAGTTGGCTACGACTGGGGGATTTGGCACCCCAAGGGAAGCTATTATCATATGAACAAGCTTGTATCCAATTCCCAGAACTAAGAGGGCATAATTTTAAATTCTGGCAAATCTGTGATTCAATAAAAGCTCACCTGCGTAGGACAAAAGTATGGGTGGAAAACAGGACTGAACTGTCCTGGCTGCTCAAGGTTGCAGACCAACCCCATTCTGTTTCTAGAGTTTATCACGAATTACAGAGGATAGGTGAAGGTTTACCCTCTAATGTTAGTCACTACTGGAGACAGAGATTAGAGATGACGGCGGACAAGGAGGTATGGGAGCAGATATGGGAAAATAACCATAAATGTATTAGGCAGGATAGATATAAACTACAGCAATTTAATATTATGCATAATCTGTACTATACTCTAGCCAAGCTATACAAGATGGGTAAACTACCATCACCTACTTGTAGTAGGTGTGAAGCCAAAGAAGGGGACCTGTACCACGTACTGTGGGCTTGTGCCAAGATTCAGCCTTTCTGGAAGGCAATTTGTGCCTCACTACCACCGATAACAGGCCTGGAGCTCTTTTTTACACTGGAAATGTTCCTATTGGGTAGCTTCCCCAGAGACATGACTAAGCAGAAGAAGTTGTATATGGCTATTATATTGGCCACGGCCAAAGCGGTCATCCTAAGGCACTGGAAGGATGTTACTACACCTCCAGTCCTAGAATGGTATAAGGAGATTATGTTGGCACTACAATTGGAGCTACATATAGCTAAAATGAATAACAGAATCCAATCTTATGGTTCCAATTGGGGCCTGTTGGATGCTGTCCTAGTCACTTGGCAAGCGTAATCTCCTTAGCCGTAAGAAGTACCCCTTTGCTAGAAGTATCATGTGAGTCCTTGCTCTTCCTTCCTATCAAGAATCCTTGTGGTTCTCCAATTCGCTTGTAGATGCTGCTGGGGCGATGGGTGATGGGTAGGGTTGGGTTTTGGGTAAAAGTTTTATTAGGCTACCTTGTTAATTGTTATGTCAATTTTGTTCTTTCTCATTGATACTGCTTTAGCTAGCATGTATTCATGATAATGGCATGTTTGACTTGCAAGTCCGTCTTTCGGATGAGACGTTAAACCGAGGTCCCATCTGCCTGGATTGGTGGTAGTTAAGGTGGATGTTAAAGATCCCATGGCACTTATCGAAAAGAGCAGGGGAATTTCCCCGGTGTCCTGGCCAAATTTCCCTCATTCACTATAAATACCACCAACAGCTTAATCTGGTTTCAAAGTCAGTTGGCATTCATCTGTATCCCCTTCCCCCGGGTCGTGCCTGAAAATAGGCAGGATTTGTCTAGTGCACTTACCTGGTCAACAAAAGCTAAATAAATAAATAAAAAAAGTGTCGGCCTGGTTAGGGCTGTATAACTCATGTAATATCACTGTGCTAATAAAGTAAACTGAATAAAAAAAAAAGATATCAGCAAGGTCTTCAACACTGTGCCACATGAGAGGCTTAAAAAAACTGGGAAGGTTGGGAGTGGGAACCAAGATGGTACACTGAGTATGCAACTGGCTGAAGTATAGGTAGCAGAGTATGGTGGTTAATGGCACTTACTTGGGGGAAGGGAGAGTGACCAGCAGGGTTCCTCAGGGATCAGTACTGGGGCCAGTCCTCTTTAATGTCTTTATAAGTGACTTTGCAGAAAAAGTAGAAGGGAAGGTGAGCCTCTTTGCAGATGACACCAAGATCTGTTATAGGGTGGACACTCCGGAGGGGTGGAGAGAATGAATAGAGACTTGAAAAAGCTTGAGGAATGGTCAATAGTACAGCTGCTGGATTTTAATGCAAAAAAGTGCCAAATCATGCACCTTGGGCACAGGAACCCAGAGGAAGAGTATAGAATGGTGGAGGAGAGGTATTGACAGTCACTAAACAGTAAAGGAACTTGGGCCTTAAGGTGGCATGGCAATGTGACAAAGCATTATAGAAAGCCAGTGGGATGCTGGGATGCATAGGGAGGTGTATCACCAGCAGAAGAAGGGAGGTGGTGTTTCCACTGTATCAGATATTGGTGAGACCATACCTGGAGTACTGTGTCCAGTTCTGGAGGCCACATCTCAGAAAGGATATAGACAGGGTAGAGGCCATCCAAAGAAGGGCAACAAAAATGGTGCAAGGGCTGCACCAAATGATGTATAAGGAGAGGCTAAGGGATGTAAACAAGAACACCATGGATGAGAGGAGGGAGTGAGGGCATGACAGAAACCTTTAAATACCTCAAAGTGGCAAATAAAGTACAGGAAGTGGGCATTTCTTTTAGAAAAGAAGGTGTACAAGAATTAGGGGGCACATAATGAAGCTGGAGCAGGGACGTTTAGGAGGAACATGAGGAAGTATTCCTTCCCTGAGAGAGAGTGGTGGATGCCTAGAACAATGTTCCAGTTAGGGTGAGGGGAGGGTAAAAACATTGGTCCAAGCATGCATGGGATAGGTATAAAGGAAAACTGGGGGCAGTGGCTGGAGTCCAGGTAGGGTCTGCAGTGGCAGAATAAGCAGTGACATGAGAGGCAGATTAGGTGGGCCAAGTGGTCCTTATCTGCTGACAAATTATATGTTTCAGTGTTTCTAACAGAAAAGGCCCTGCAATGTACATATTGCAGTGCTCTTCTGGAGATTCTGCTTGCTGCTGTGGATCAACTTTTCTAATGAGCAGATCATTAAAGTCCAACCAGATCTTCTCATACACTGAAATCCTGTCTTGAGTCCTGTAATTAATTTTCTCTAGAGTGGAATTATCCAACATGCAATTAGGCCATTCTGCCTATGAAGAAGCAATTGGATTTTTCCAAGCACGCATTGTTACCAGTTTTGCAGAACCTACTCCTGGGTAAACCAATCATATTTGGCCAGGGGTTAGCTCCTCCAACTCCTGCATGTCCCCAAAAAAGGATAGTTCACAGAGACAAATCTAAATCTTTGCATATCATTTTTCCTAGCGTCCTTAGTGTAAAAGACCAGTATGGCTGGAGTTTGGGGCAATGTTGCAGCATGTGTAGTAAAAAATCATTGGGTTTCTCGCATCTAGGCCAGCATCCATCATAACCAGGTGAGAAGTTCTTCAGTTTTCCAAGAGTATAATAGGTTTGATGAAGGGACATATATTATACTTTCAGTCTACTCAAGATAGGAAGGTGAATGCCATCCTCTTGTAAATCTTCCTAAGCATCATCAGAAATATATCCAAGCCATTCCTGCCATTTAAGTTTATCTATGTTGTATGCAGATTATGAATGTGACAGTAGTTGTTTATATAACTGAAAGAATAAGCTGGTACCCTTTTCAGCTTCATCCAAAGTCATAGCTTTAAAGAGGGAGGTGTAGATAGAAAGGATTTCCCTTACATTGTATCCAGGTAGTGACAGATTTGTATGTACCAAAATGCGTTATTAGGCAGAAGGGACTAATCTGTCTCTAGTTGCTGGAATTTCTTAACGGACCCTTGCTTCCATAATTGCTCCATCAAAAGTATGTGTTTGTCTCTCCATACTTGGAACATAGGATCATCTAAAAATCTGGTGTTTGCTGGGTTTTCCCGTATTGTCTTGAGCATTCCCACCCCCACAGGGGATTTAATGTGTGCATGTGTTTTATGCCATATATACAGCAAATGTTTGAGGACAGGATTAATTTTTGCGGTGTCGGAATTAGTAGCTATAGAGCTGTGAAAAAGGTACTGGTATGTTAGCCAAATTCTGCCTGTTAATCCCTTTTCTATGAGAGTAACCATATCTGTCCTGTCAATACATTGCCATCCATAGATCATAGCTAACTGAGAGGCCCAGTAATATATTTCAGGTTGTTGGATGCCTAGACCACCACGTGGTTAAGGTTGTATAAGCATTTTCAATTTAATATGCACCACCTTCCCATATCATATCCAAGTGGGAAAAGCAGACCTAACTGGCATAAAGAATTTCTTAGGGATTAATACTGGGGAAACTTGAAAGAGATACAGTAATGTTAGCATGATGATCATTTTAAGCATGTCACATCTCCCAATTATAAATAGTGGCAGAATTCACCGTCTTTACAATTCACCTTGAATTTGTCTAAGAATAGGTGGATAGTTAGCTTGATAAATATCTTTGGTTCAGACTTTCAAAACATTCCTGGACTAAGTCCCACTCCACAAGTCCAGTTGCTGAACAAAATCTCCATAGCTACAGAGATTTGAATTGACAGTCTGCAGCAACTGCAGGAGGTGTTATACCTGGTCCCACTGAGTAGAACATTTTTCAGCAACTGTGGAGAAAAACCACCACAAGCTGCCATAAATCACGGAGCCAGTCATAAACGAGTTCCACCTTGCTGAAAATCGCAGCTGCAGGAAATATGGTGGCTCCACAAGTGGCAACCCACTTGTGTTGGATTTTCCCCACATTTTTGGAAGGGTCTCAGTTTAAATACCCAGTAAATTTTATTTTATTAGGACTAGATCTTATATTACACACTAATTTTTTTCTTATTTAATGGTTGTTTTTTTTTTCCAACAAATTAGAGGCACTGCGATGTGTTCCTCGGTCACTCCAACCTACTCCAACCTTTTTATGAGTTGGTGGGAGGGGGCGCAATCCTGGATCCATCAATTAATCTTTTTTTTACCAGATCATTAAATATAAAAGATTTAATGATGATTTATTTATTTATTATTTGGGATGGCACTAAAGTAGAACTTTCTGCTTTTTTGGATTATTTAAATGACAGTATAGTGGGTTTGAAATTTATGATGCAGTTTTGGCAAAAGGAGATCCATTATTTAGATTTAAAATTGCAGGGAGTAGTTGGGGAAGTTGTTAAAACTGAGGCCTATAGGAAACAGACAGCAGTGAATAGTGTCCTGCATGGATCAAGCTCCCGCCTCAAACACACCATTGATGCTTTACCCTTTGGACAATTAATTAGACTCAAAAGGAATTGTTCGGATCCAGTGGATTTTGTTCAAGCCAAAGAAAAGTTATTTGCTAGGCTAAGGTAATGGGCTAACAAAGAAATTACTTTACAGAAAGCATTAAATAAGGTTGAGGGGGTGCACATAAGTGAGTTATTCAGTACAAACAAAAAAACCCAGATGTAAATAAGATTGTTTTTTCAACTGAGTTTGGCCCTTGTTCTATGGACCAAAAATCCATTATTAATAAGCACTGGCATGTTCTGGGGATAGACAGGGATTTAAAGAAAGTGTCAGAAGTAGGCTCCCTGGTACCTTTTAGAAACGCAAAGAACTTACGTAACCTATTGGTATGGCGTGAGTTTGAAGGTATGACACCTAAGACCTGGTTAGGAGAAAAATCAGTTGGCTTCTTTCCCTGCAAACTTTGTAAAACTTGTAAGTCAGCGGTGCAAGGGAAAGAGTTAGTGAACCCCAGTCCAATAGGGGAACGTTCTGTCAAAATACGGCAATTCATCACTAGCTCCATAAAGTTTGTGGTTTATGCCCTGTGATACTCCTGCAAAAAGGTGTATGTTGGTCACAGGACTCGCATTTTGAAGGAGAGAATACAGGAGCACTACAGGGCTATTCAGAAAAGGGATCTGATGCATCCCGTGGGAAAACATTTGGCACAGCTGGAAAATATTACTAACCATAGAGTGTCATATATGGTAATACATCATATCCCTTATAAACACAGAGGGGGACATAGATTTATGTAATTGGACAGAGCAGAAGCAATGTGGATTTTCCATTTAAAAGGTTTAAAACCAGTTGGCTTTAATGACTCAATGAATTGGCAACCATTTATTCATAAATGAAAAGGAAAAAAAAAAGAAAAACATGAGATTTGGATGAATGAAATATGTGGCTTAAAAGAAGCTTTGTTCCTCTTTTCTGAAGTATGATCGTAAATAGAATTAGAATGTATAAAAAAAAGAAAGGGGATAAGATTATTATTTGTGTTTGAACATTACATGTTTTGGTTAATAAAAGAATAAATAAATAAATGACTAAAAACTTATGGCGGTATCAAACTGTGCACTTCAGACCTTTAATTTATATTTCTGACATTTACTATGCATATGATATTCATCAAATGATTTGATCTGTACTGAGTTTTTTGCTTATTTTGATTTTTGATATAAATTATATGACACTATTGTCCAGATTCTCTAGGAGAATTTAATATCCTTAAAGTAAGTCTGTCGTTTATTTTCCACAGTGCCATTGTTTTTAATATGTATGCCCGGTGCTTATTTTTAACACTTAATCATTTTTTAGTTTCAGTTTAGAGTGATGGCAGCACACCCCTGTAGTGATGTTTGAGCATCTTATTCAGGGAATTCCCCTTTAAATAGTTCAGCACATCATCACTAATGAGATCTGGAGTGTCCTGCACTCACTCTGTCCGAATAAGTGGTTAGCACGAGTATGGTGTAATTATGTAAATATAAATTGTAAGCACCTGCACTGTGATATAGTATTTAAATTGCTTAGAATTGTGGTTTGGTCACACCTCCTGATAAAGGGGTGGCATAGCCCCAATGCACTGAGGCTGGTAGAAGAAAGTGAAGCAGAAATTATGCTTGCTTGCAGCAATTTATTTTTTTTACAATTCTGTAAGTATTACACAAAAACAACTTTTTTGCAAGAAAATATCTCTCTGAATTTCTGGAGTATTAGAGTACTAAATTTTTTATTCATAGTTTTTCCCACAGCTGCAGGGATTTTGGGAGCTCCGTGAATCTGACCCTTTGATTGTAAAGGTTATATTAACTCCTAAGTGCCTACAACTTATCCTGGTCCACTGAAAAGGGAGCTGAGTGAGTGCAAGGGAATGGACAAATGGATGAATTTACATTTTAATTAATTTTCTCCAATTAATTTTGTACCCAAAGTGGCTCCGAAAATGTTCTACAGTTTCCAGCAAAGCTGGTAATGATTCCTCTGGATGAGTGGTCATGACAAGTAAGCTGTCAGCATAAAGTGAGATTACTGGTCTGGGCCCTTGAATATTTATCAAATGTATCAGAGGATGGGACATAATTTATTTTTTACAATTTACAATTTTTGGCTAGAAAATACACACTAGGTCAAGGCTTGTTTCCAGGTGCATCCTGGGACTACAGGGAAGTTAATTGACTTGCATATGGTCACACAGTATGCAAGTGGTGGTTGTGGGATTCAGATTCAGGTCTCCAGGTTTGCAGCTCAGTGCTCTTAACACCTGTAGTACGCTACCTCCCTTGAATGGTCCATGTCAGTAACTCAATAGTTAGATTGAGGAGCAGCAGTGATAGGAGGCACCCTGTATAGTCCAGCACTGTAGACTACATGGTTTTGAAATCCAATTGTTCATTTGTATCTTGGCCCTGGTACTGGCATACATCAGCTGTACTAGATTAATAAACTGACCTCCCAAACCCATCCCAGCCATTGACCTCCAAAGATGGTTCCACTCAACATCATCAAAAGTCTTTTCCGCATCAAGTGAGACCACCACAGGATTATCATCAGGATTCCACTCTCTCCTTGCAAGGACAAGTGATAGTGTTCTTACTGTAAATTCATAGCAGGGTTGGGTCCCCAACAAATCTGGTCTGATTTGGGGAAACTAGCTTGGGCAGTATAACCTTCAGTCTGAATACCAGGACTCGAACATAGATCTTAAGATCTACATTCAGCAGCGAGGTGGGTCTGTACAATGTAATTTTGTCTTTGGGTTTGCCAGGTTTGGGTAGCAAGGCAATGTGGGCATCTGAAAAAGAAGGTCATCAACCTTCCTTCAAGGCCCTTCCTAAGCTCTCAAATGGGTAGTATTACTGGGGCAAGTTTCTTATAAAAATCAATCACAATGGTGCTTTGCAAGAGCCCAATGATCCCATGGCATGCAGAACCTTTTGTGAAGTTATAGGAGCCTATACTGTCTTTCTCTCCATTTTGGAGATTAGTGGAACAGCTATATGCTGAGGTAGTGCTACCTTCCATGGTGTTGAACTAGAGGTGTTTACTCTCCCTGCTAGAATAACGTTTTTCTAAATGCAGCACACATTCTTTGTTAATGGCCCTTTGTCCAGTAATTTTACCATCAGAGGCATTGCTGATATGTCTGATAACCCTCTGGAACTGTTCCTTTTTTAATTGTACTGTACCACTAATAAATGGTGATATTTATTGCTATTTTCATATTTTGCTTTTTGATACAGTATGTAAGTGCTCTCTCTACTTGTTGAGAATTAAGCTGATTATATTGTAGCCTGAGCTGACACATCTTCCAGCATATATCAGGGTTACAAGTTTTTTGGTGTTCTTTTTTGAGGTCAGTTAGGTCAACAGTCCAATTTTACTAGCTGAACTGACTGCTCCTTACTAATCTTAGGTTTCAAAGCAATGGCACGGGCTTGAAAACTGCTTTTAGGGACTCACATAGAATGCCATTGGATTCAACTGTTCCCTTGTTGAATTACAAGTATTCCTTGATTTCTACACTCCTTCTTCTATAAATTGCATATTATATAACAATATGGGAGGCAAGGTCCAGGGTTTGCTCAGTTGTTGCTCATGATCTGCCTCCCAACTGATCTTCAAAGGGGTATGATGGGAAAGCAATATGGAAAGGTATTCAGCAGCTTCAATTTGAGAGCACATAACTGTGCTCAGATACATCGTGTCAATTCTTGTATAATACTGATGAAATGGATCAGAAATGAAAAACTTCTTAACAGTAAGATGAAGCTGTCTAGAAATCTCTAGCATGCCCAAAACTACAGTCTGCTGCTGTATCAAGGAGGCTGACTTGTTCAAATGATTCTCTTTAACAGAGGAGAAATCCAGAAGGAAGTCAATTATCAAGTTAAAATTGCCACCCCAAATCACATTACCCCCAGCCTAAGACAAATAGAGGAACTGATTGCAAGTATTGAAAGTATATATATATCGTTCTCGTACAGCTGACCTGAGAGCAGAACCCAATGCAGTAAGGTATCAAATTTCACTGAAGTCACATGCACTTGGAGACTTTTGTGTATCAAAATAGCCACCCCTCGAGTATTGCTGGCACATGATGGGTACACAACCTGCCCCACCCAATCTATTTTCAGTTTACTGTACTCTGCATAATTACAGTGGGTTTCTTGGAGCAAGACTATGCCAGGGTGCTCTTTCTTTAACCCTTGCTGAGCAGCTGCCGTGTATACACATTTTAAAAACCTATACATTCTAAATCTTCTGGCAGGCTAAGGGTTAAAGAGCCACTGATACCTCAAGAAGAACTTTGCAAAACATATTTGGACACAATGCAGCTTATATTTCTTTTTAACTGTGTAGTTCTTATCCCCATAATTTATTACTGAGATTACATTCTTGAAAACAGTATAGTTGTTCCCTGAGGGTTCATCAACTCCTGTTGCTTCTTCCCAACCTGATGTCATAATGCTCTGATTGTGACATCATATTTATTCTCATAGCAACAGACTGTGATGTCACAACAGAGCATTGTGATTTCATGTAGGGACTAAGCTATAGAGACAGATGAACTCTAAAAGATAAAGATTTTGTTTTTGGGTAATTTCTTCAGTAATAAAGAAAGGAGAAGAGACAAGTATACAAGATGTATGAAATACAAGTTGAACTGTGTCCATTGGCCCAGAGTGAATGTCCTAGATTTTAGACACGCAGATTTTCAGAAAATGGAGGAAAGCGTTAACAAGCATTAGCAGGAGAAGGAAGACTAAGGGGGCTTGAGGGAATGTGGGGTCAAATAAAAGGAGCAATAGTGGAGGCCACTAGCCTCTGTGTCAGAAGGGTAAATAAAAATAGAAAGAAGAGGAAGCTACTCTGGTTTAGTAGGGATGTGGCAGAGAAGGTCAGGGCAAAGAGAAAGGTGTTTAGGAGGTATAAAAGGACACAGAGGGAAGAGGATAGGGCTATATACCAAGAGAAGCAGAAGGAAACAGGTAAGGAGGTCAGCAAGGTGAAGGAAAGAACAGAAGAGAGAATTGTTAACACAGTCAAAGAGGGGGATAAAACCTTCAGGTATATGAGCGAGAGGAGAAAGTCAAGGAAGGGGATAGTCAGGCTGAAAAACGGAGAAGGGGAATTGGTGGAAGAGGACCGGGGAAGGTAAAAATACTCAAAAGCCATTTCTGTTCAGTATTCATGGTAGAAAAGGAGGGGAAGTTGAAGAAAATCAGGGAACATGAGGTTGTGGTAGTGGAGGTGGTGGTGAGGGGGGTTGACGCCAGTCCGTTCCAGCTGAAGGAGTTCCTGAGGGAGTCCAAAACCAAAAATCGGCAGCTCCAGCACTCACCTGGGAGCCAAGATACAAACATGCAACACAACAAAAGATACAAGGAAGTCCTCGGCTCACCAGTAGAACAGATAGACTATCACACTAGGTCCAGATAAAAAAGTAATTTATTAAATAGCAACGGACATACAACATGGAGCAAGTGCACCCCCTCATACAAAAGGACATGGTTGTCAACGTTTTGCATCAATCACTCTGATGCTTTTCCAGACATCTGGAAAAAGTGTCAGAGTGACGCGAAATGTCAACACCCATGTCCTTTTGTGTGAGGGGGTGAACTTGCGCCACGTTGTATGTCTGTTTTTATTTAATAAATGACTTTTTTATCAGGACTTGGCGTGATGGTCTGTCTGTTCTACTGGTGAGCTGATGACCTCCTTGTATCTTTTGCTGAGTTCCTGAGGGAGCTTGAAGGTTTGAAGGTGGATAAAGTGATGGGGCTGAATGGAGTGCACACCAGGGTACTGAGGGAGCTTAGTAAGGTGCTAGCAGAACCTCTGACCAGGCTCTTTAACAGATCATTGGAATCAGGGGAGATCCTTGATGACTGGAAATGGGCAGATGTGGTCCCCCTTCATAAGGGAGGAGACAAGGATGAAGTAGATAATTATAGGCCAGTGAGCTGAATATTGGTGGAGGGCAAGCTCATGGAGAAACTGTTAAAAAAGTGAATCACTAGCCACCTAGAAGCCAATGGCCTACAGGACTGGTGGCAACACAGGTTCACTGAGGGAAGCTACGTCAAACGAACTTGATAGAGTTCTTTAACTGGTTCACTAGGGTACTGGATCGGGGGAGTTGGTACACGTTGCATATCTAGATTTCAATAAGGCATTTGATTCTGTGCCACACAGGAGACTACTGCACAAAATGAGATGCCTTAGGCTGGGGTCGCTCATAGTTAGGTGGGTACAAAACTGGCTGGAGGGCAGGAGACAGAGGATAATTGCTAATAGGGGTACCTTCAAGGGAGAGTATGGTCACCAGTGGGGTGCCTTAGTGGTCAGTGCTGGGGGCACTCCTTTTCAATATATTTATAGGGGACATAGCGTAGGGACTGGAGGGAAGAGTGCTTCTATTTATGGATAACTTGAACGTCTGCAATAGAGTGGATATACCTGAGAGGGTTGAGAGCATGCACAGGGATCTGGAGAAACTGGAGGAATAGTCCAGGGAATGGCAATTGTCCTTCAACACAAAAAAATGTAAGATCATGCACTTAGGCAAGAATAACCAAGGTGCAGAATATCACATGGGGGTGCATGCCCTAGAGGTTACCGAGCTGGAAAGGGACCTTGGCATAATCATTTCATGGGACATGAAGGCAGCTAAGAAATGTGAGAAGGTGGTGACAAGGGCCAGTAAGATGCTGGGATGTATTGGCAGGGGAATAACTAGCAGGAAGAGGGAGATCATAATGCCCTTGTACAGGCAGCTTGTCAGGCCTCACCTTCAGTATTTAGTCCAGTTCTGGAGGCCATACCTCAAGATGGATGTGGATAGGGTAGAATTCATCCAGAGGTGGGAGACAAAAATAATAGGACTTGGTCATCTGTCATATGAGGAACAGCTGAAATACCTCAGCATGTACTCCCTTGAGCAAAGAAGGGAAAGGGGGGACATGACTGAGGCCTTCAAATATATCAAGGGAATCAACAGGGTGCCAGTAGGAGACAGTTTCCAGCTAAGGAAGCAGTCAAGAACAAGGGGGCATGATGGGAGACTAGGTTTGCTGGCAAAGGCACCTAGCTTCATCTGAGCTCTTTTCTTCTAGGTTTGCAAGTAAGGACAGAGCAAGGAACAATATTATCAGAGCAAAGAAAAAGATTAAGGCTTCTTTTGGCTAGGCAGATTTACTGAGTGTTACTATTTTCTTTTGTGCTCACAGGTTTTGTTACTGTTTTTTGCTTACATTCTACTGCTTTATTGTTCTCTGATTCAAATTGCTGTTGCAGGGTATACTATCTGCTGCATTGTTACAGGGTGTGCCAACAGGCTTGTTACTGTTTTGTGCTTACAGATTACTGCTGGAATCTTCTCTGATTCAAATTGTTTTTTGCAAGATATATCTTCTGTTAAAGTGTTCTGCGGGTTGTGCTTACAGGTTTTGTTACTTTTTTACTGTTTTATTTTTGTCTGTAGCAAAGTGTTTTTTTCAGGGTTAGGCCCCATCTGGAGTACTGCATGCAGTACTAGAGGCCGCACCTGCACAAGGACATTAATAAAATGGAGGCAGTCCAGAGAAGGACAACCAAAATGGTGCAGGGACTACATCAGAAAACATATGAGGACAGATTAATGAAGCTCAATATGTATACCCTAGAGCAAAGGAGGGAAAGAGGTGATATACTAGGTTTCATACTAGATTCTATTAGGAGTGAAAGAACCATAAGGTCCATGATTTCTCCTATGTACTAATAATAGTTAAGAAGTGAGCTAGAAAGAATGAACTTATCAAGTCGAGATTTAAAGACAGATTTAGAGCTACTGACAAGCACTTCAATAGGTAATGTGTTCCACAATTTATTAATACGTACCGTATAAAAGAATTTTGGGGAAACATAGTAAAATTTCTTTAATTGCAGTTGTAATGGATGACCTGTGAAGTTATAGGTATCCTCCTTGAATTTGAATCCCAGGTGAGTTATTAGATATGGATCTTTTAAAACATCATACATGAGGAGAAGATTGCCCCTCAAACGCCTAATAGATAAAGGTATCAAATTTAGTGTGGTTAATTTGGTCTCATACGGGACATCTCTTAAGCCTTTAATCATTTTAGTGTACCCCTTCTGCACCTTTTCTAAACATTCAAACATCTTCAGGGCATTAACAACGCATAAGAGTCTAACATGTTTCGATATAAGCAAAATAGTAGGACAAGAGGACAGACCATGAGATTAAAGGGAGGCCGATTAAGGGGTAATGTGAGGAAGTTCTCTTTCACAGAAAGAGTGGTGGATGCATAGAACAGCCTACCTCAGCAAGTGGTGAATATGAATACAGTGCAGGGCTTCAAACAGGCATGGGATAGGCATAAGAGAGCAATACAGATGAGTATGAATAGATAGGCCATTGACAGAGTAAAGGCCTATGGCACATTCATAAGGTAGAAAAATGGGCAGACTGGATGGGCCTTGCAGTCCTTATCTGCCGTCATGTACTATTTTTCTATGTTTCTATGATGTGCAGATAGTAAGGGGGAGGTTCAGGGGAAACATCAGAAAATTCTACTTCATGGAGAGGCTGGTGGAAAACTGGAACAGACTCGCAGAGGAGGTGGTGGGGGCAAGACCTGTGTGGGGATTCAAGAGAGCATGGGAAAGATACAAGGGTCTGTTAGATCCAGAGAGGGTGAGGGCAAACGGAAGGCGGTACCAAAGTCCTAGTTGCATGCAAGACACACTGGGCAGACTGGGTGGGCCTGGTGTTTTTTTTTCTGCCAACATGCTCTCTATGTCTCTGTTTCTAAGTTTAAATATTATATTTTCCAAAGTCTTTCCAAAAGATGTCAGCTGCTCTTTAAGTATAAGAGAACTGTTTTACATTTAATGGAATGTTTCATGCCCTTAACACACTAGCTGATTATGTCAGTCAATAGCAATATCAGCCATAATCATAACATTTGCAAGGTGTACTAAGTTGAAATAAATATATAGTATATTCATCAATGGCAGGCTGAGATTGCCAAAGCTTATCAATCCTGCCCTCCCAGTGATAACCAAGACAGTGAACATGATATGGACGTGAATGATACAGGTACCTGACAACTACTGAAGGACCAGTATTGAACATTACATGCATTCTATGGTCACAAGACAATAAAAAGACATCAAACTAACCAGTTCAAACACTGTAAAGCTCAACAACTAACATTTATGCCAACCGAGCAGTAACAGCTACATCTAAACCGAGTTGCAAAAACCACCTGGTAGGTGTCATCTGGCTTGTCCAAGGAATGTTAGGCTGGCTGGCTAAGTGATAAAGCCTGCTGCCTGACTTAACAGCACATTGATCCCAGTGTAACGATAACGTTTTTTAGAGTCCAGCAATCCATCCCCTGCTGTTTTCACCAATAGGATGATCCAAGAAACCATCTGAAATCCACCACCAAATAAGCAGCACAGTGGAAGCCCTATGCCCCCACAGTATTAATGGTCTCCTCAGTCACCCCACTATTAAGGTATCAGATTCACAGCTACATAACATTTGGAAGCCAGGAAGATTTCTCAAGTTTTAAATTATAGGCAGACAGTGCATAAGCACAGTAACGTTTTGCTGCCATTTGTAAGCTTCAGAAATCCCAAGATCTGCACTCATTAGATAATAATAAACTATGCAAAATCTGACTAGGCTATGGGAAAATATAATTGGTCAGGGATAAATGTACAGTAAATCAAAACAAGAAAAAAAATAAAATTCTCTTAGTAAAGGAGATGACCATACAACCCTTATCTTACTGGTGAGCCAAGTAAATGCACATTATATATAAGGAGCCCTTCTACTGTGTGTCTAGAACAGTGCAATCTGCAAGGCAGAACCCCACGTCAGAGCAACAAACAAATAAAGAGAAGAAAAAAGGAGCATAGATTAGTGAGACCAATTAAAATAAAAGAGCACTGTAAAGTACTTCAGTTAACATTTATGGCCGGCAGCAAAGGTAAGCAGGAGTCATGCACCCTTCTTCACTGTTGGTTGGAAGAAAATGAGTCCCACTGGATTCCTACATCTTCATGCTGGATGCTGGATGTTGCCCAAGTGCAGGGACCATCTTAGAGAAAATGTCTATGCAGTTATTAAGTACAGCAAGGAACCTGCCAGAGTTTGTAGATATAAACTAAAGTCCAAGCTTCTGTCGGTTGTATAAGGATTGTGTCTATAGTAAAGATATTAACACATTTGTGAAAGGGACAGGAATTATGACACTGTAGGGGCCAAAGAGATAAAATGATCTGAAGCATCAACTGCAGCTGACACTGTAGACAAAAGCTTTACAGGTACAATATCAGGAGGATAGAGGGGTACCAAACAGGACATCTATTTTTACTCATCATTTAGCGTGAGATGTACCAAGAGTCCAGACTTTTAAGAGTGGAGAGAGCATACAGCATTTAGCGCTTTCTGAGGGTTAGAAAAAACTTTTGTTTTCTCTTAAATAGTGACATAGAGCTTGTCAGGCATAAGTAGGGCAAAAAGGATCTGCCTTTGATGAAGTACAGACTTCACATCCTCAAATTCTGACCATTTCTGTTGCAGTTTGGTACTAATGTTATGAAAATCCAAGATCTTTGTTGCCTCCCAAGTGATACCATCCTCCTGTCTAACTTTCCTGATGGCTTTTTTCTCCACATAACAGTGAAACTATACCAGTGCTAAGCTTGAGCAGGCATCCAGAGGGGCCACAGTATCAAGTGCCCAGTGAGCTCAGTCTGGTTCAATCTTTCTGGCATTGGCTGGGAGTTCTGCAGAGTCACTGAATACCTCAGTGAAAAAAATTTTCTGGAGTCTGCCCCTCTGCTCCCTTCTGTATGCTGATCAGTTTCAAATGTTGCCTCCTTGAGTGATTCTCCATGCAGTCCACTATTATTTGCAGAGAAGCTAGAATTCGATCGTGTTTGGCTACTGACATCTTCATTAGTGCCTGGCTCTTTATTGGCCCTGATCCTTCATTCTACCTGTTCCACACATTGGTAGTATCTGAGATTTTTTTTTGTTTAAAGCAAATTGCTGGTATATTGCTTTGTATTTATCAGTTAAGTCTTTGAACTCTTTTCTCATTTCATGAAAAAGCAGTTCCAAAGCTGAATCAGGAGATTTGCTGCTAGATATTCCTGTGTTGTTGTTGGGCACAGATACTCTGGAACCTATTGCTGCAGAGCATCTCACAGGGTCCTGAGTCAGGCGATTTGGGTTCTTGCCAGGTACACAATTCTACAATGGTCCCTGATCAATGTTTAGTGGCTGGTAATGTTGACTTTGTAACCTTCTGTCTGTGCACCAGTTTTCCGATGCAAAAAAGTTAAGATATTGATGAGACTTAGTAGTAAGTTAGTTGGAGCTCACTGAAGTAGTTGCTCACTGTTTGGTGGCCAACTTGGACTCCTCTGAGTACAGTTCTTTAGTTAAAAATTGAGCAATAATGACCAAACAGCTAGTCATTTCCTGGGGATTAACAACTGGCTGGGGGAGGGTGGCCACGCCAAGGGCCAGCCCCCACTGGCTGGTCATTAATCCCCCTGGAAATGACTGCTGTGAGGTCTTATAGTGATTATAAGTCTAATTGCAACAGTGAAAGTAGGTTTCCTGGTTTTTAACCTTTTTTTGTGGCAGCACACACTGAGACTGCCGCATGGTTACACTGGCTTTTCTCACAGCATTGTTCGACTGATGCTAACGTGCTGCCATGTCAGAGGGATTGTAATGTGCTGGCCCATAAACTGATGATGAAAGCAGGGTCAGTACAGTAATGATTCACTTTAATGAATTGCTCACTTTTTTTGTTTTTATTTGATAAAACAGCGTGCAGTCAGTTGAGTGTGGCTGCCGTGCTAGACATTCCTAAGAGATTTCAGATTGGCACAGCAGCCAATCAGTGAGCTACTTTAGCTCATGAATAATTAACTAGATTTATAAACATAGTTTATGCTCAACTATGGCTTAGTGAAGTCCATTGCACTCCAATGCAGAAGACCCGATATTGCACTAGACCCATGCAGAATTCACTTCCTATGGTATTTAATGGAATTTCAGAAATTCCACCTTGTATTGTGGAATTCTATCAGAAGTGGAATTCTGAAATTGCAAATGTGGAATTCAGCCCACAGATTATTAATTTGTGGTTCATGTAAACCACAGATTAGTGTTCAGTTGTTTATGTAAACAGCAAATTAGGTGCCTGTAAACCACAGAAAATTAATATGTGGTTTAAATTAAGACTTTTGGAATTCCACAGAATTTCTAAAACAATTCTGGAAAGCATTTTGGTATCTGAATTGCCATTCTGCCAACAGAATTCTGCATTCTGCATAGTTCTAGTTTGCACTGCATCCTTACTCACCCCCCAACATATAGAATAATTAACCCCCCCTTCATTGAGAACAAGCTGATTCTCAATACCAAGTTAGATACTTGATAACAGGCACATGAGAGTGAAACTCAAATGCCTTCCTTATGTCAATGATCTAACGAGGTGATGAGAGTCAGTAAGTTCTCACTTGAAGAGGGTTAATTTATTATGTATAATTTATTGTAAGCCTGTGTTTGACACTGCTGCTCACAATTTAAAATGGATTTTTACAAGTACTGCTTACCTTATCAGTTTCTCCACAGTCCTTCCCACATCAAGCAACTTCTCAAACTGCTGCAGGGGCCTGAGGGAAAGATTGGCTTCCCTTGGAGGTGACTGAAGGCATAAGCAGGGGGGAGGGAGTAGACTATGAAATGGAGGTGCCACAAGGCTGTTTAGGGGCAACAAGTGGGGTCATTAGGAAGGGGGCACAAGGGAAGGGTCAGGGGCAACAATAGATTGAAGGGGCATAATGGAATGGGTAACAACAAGAAGGAGGCAACAAAAATATAGAGGAGGAGATTGTATTTTTGACTTATGGTAAAGTTGCCTCTGATCAGCTCTGGGCTTTTATGAGTGAATGTGGGTTCAAATAGCTAATTTTGAATTGGCACACAAACCTTTTGGCTGTGTCTTGCACTTCTGAGATGCCGAATCTGTGATAGCTGTTGCCATTTAATTTATTTATTTACTTAATTAAAAGTTTACCAGAAAAGACATACTGAGCTGAGAACTGCTTGCTTCCAGATGCATCCTGGGGGAAAGGGGGGGAAGGAAATAGCTAGACAATAAACTGATGAAAATAAGAAATTAATTACAGTTATATAGTAATTTACAAAGTATAAATATAAATAATTAGAGGCAAATTAATAAATAAATGCAAGTAGGAAATAAAACACACTATTATATGTACAGAAAAAGGAAATAAGAAGAGGAGAGGGTAATTGACAGTTGCAGGTAGGAGAACAAAAGTTATAAAGAAGAGACTTTAGGGAGGAATGAGAACAGGCAGAATGAACAGAAAGGGGAATGGAGGACAAAAGTTTAGGAAATCGGTAAGAAAAAGCGGATTGTCCAACAGTATATTTTCTAGAAGGAATAGAAAGAGAATGGGAATTAGTATTGCAGAGAAGGTAGGAGAAAGAAGGAGGAGACAATAGAAGAGATTTAAGATAGCAGGGAAGGTAGGTGAACCAGAATTTGGATATAAAAGGTGCACCATGGGAAAGGCACCAAGCATCGAGGAAGGGGAGAGAAAGTGATGAGTAAAGAGAGTAGTGGTGAGTACAAGGGGGGGTGGAATCTAAAGAAAAACAAAAGAAGAAACAAGGTAAGATTTAGGGGCACCACTGTAGACTAAGTCACCATAGTCAAAGATAGGGAGAATCATTTTTACTTCAATTTTTTGGTGGACAGGAAATGGAATACTCACTTTATTCCTGTACAGTTCTCCAAGCTTTGGGTCTAGCTTAAGGTGAATAGCATCACTATGCTCTGAGAAATCAAGATGCTGTTCAAGGCAGACCCCGTGGTACATAAAGGACGGAACATCTTCTATCTTAGTACCATCAAGGGTATTAAATAATTGGAAAGAAGTAAGTTTGGTGAGCCTCTGATGGGTGCCAAAAGTCAAGGAGACTGTTTTTTTTGGCATTGAGGGACAATTGGTTAAACCTGAACCAGAGCTGTTGTCAAAATCCAACTGCAGCCAGGAGGTTAGGTCATAGCCAGAAGCAAAAATAACTGTGTTATCAGCATACATATGAATGTACATAGAAGAACAGACAGTGAGGAGGTCATTTAAGAAAATGGAAAAGTGAATAGGACCAAGGACCAAGGACAGACCCTTGAGGGACACCTGAGCTAATGGGAAGTGAAAATGAAATGGGTTTTCCCAACTGGACTGCTTGAGACCTCCCACCAATGTAAGAACAAAACCATTTGACTGAAAAGTCAGAGAGGCCTGCTGCTTTCAGTTTGTCCAGTTTGTCCCCTGCTTCTCTCCACTCTCCCTAAATTCCATTTCTCTACTCCTGTTGTGGACTGGTTCTGTAGCTACCTATCAAACAGGTCGCAAGCTGTCAAATTTAACTCCTCCCTGTCCAACATGTCTACTATCAACCTTGGGGTCCCCAAGGGTTCTACCTTTGGGCCCCTTCTGTTCTCAATTTTTATCAACAATGCAGCTGAGGTCCTGGAATCCTGCTTAGCTATTCTCTACGCTGATGACCTGATCATCTACACTAGTTCTTCTAGTATTGCCTGCATAAACACATCACTTACTTCAGACTTCAGTAAGGTCTTAGACTGGCTACTAGACCGTAAGCTTGTACTAAATGAAAAGAAAACGAAAGCCATGCTCCTAGGTTCTGCACCGAAGATTAAGACCTGTTCTAGTTTGCTGGAGGTTCTTCACCCAGGAGGATTTCCACTTGAAAATGTTACTTCCTTCAAGTACCTTGGGATCCTCCTGGACCAGTCCCTGGATTTTAATCTTCACATTCAGTCCTCATGCAAAGCTGTAAACTCGAAACTAGGAGTAGCTTACAAAATGAGCTACATGCTTACACCCTCAGCCAAATTAACAATTGCCCAAGGTATTCTGCTCCCAACCCTTACTTATGGTGCCTCTATTCTTACCTCTGCCCATAAAACCTCCCTACTAAAATGAGACATAACTTATAACAATATATGCCGATTTGCCTCTTCGTCGCCTCGAGTCAAACATCACTGCCTTCTTTATAAGGATCTGAATTGGCTCTCACCCTCTGCTAGTAGACAATACTACCTTGGATCACTAATGGACTCAATCACCTGGGAAAGAAACCCATCCCAGCTGGTGGCATTGCTGGTTCCTCAACCATCCTCCCATGGCCTGCGATCAGCTGACAAATCCTTGCTCTATGTTCTGAGATGTTGCACGATTAAAGGCACAGAGGCCTTCCAATTCTCTGCTCCCAGGCTTTGAAATGCTCTTCCACTCAACCTCCGGCTGTCTCAGTCTCACTTTGGATTTAAAAGTGAATATCGTTGTTATCTATCCTTAGCTGATGCTTGTACATGCTTTGGCCTAACCTGAAGCTCCTGAGACTTACCAGTAATGTCACCCCTGCTCTAATCCAGCTCCAAGACTGTTTCCTCTTCCCTTCCCCATATGTTTCCTTCTCTTTGTAAATAACTTCTTGACTACAAGCTCTCTTCCTTCTTGAACCTTGTTGCTGACCATCCACTGTTGTTTTGCCAGTTACCACCCCGACCTTCCTTCTGTCAGTCTTTCTTGTTATGTTTGAACATTCCTCACATTTCTCTCTATATAACCTTACTATCTTATTAACCCTTTCACTCCACAAGTTGGGTCCATGGTTTCTGCACTTATTATATATCTTACTGCCATTATCTATATAATGCTTGCCATTATTTTTTGTTGTTTCTACCCATTGTATTTTTGTAGCACTGCTGTACTGTTCCTCTATTTGTATTATTGTACCTATGTTGCTGTTGTTCAGCTGTTCTCCTTTTGCTGTACTCTCCTGGGTCGTGCCTGAAAATAGTCATTTTATGGCTAGTGCACCTACCCGGTTAACAAAAACTAAATAAATAAATAAAAAATAAAATAAATAAAAGGAGGGGATGTTCCACAGTGCCAAAAGCCTTAGCAAGATCAACAAAAATGGTGGAAATAATCAGTCCTTGATCCATACCTGTGAGTATGGAGTCAGTGAGACAAAACAGGGAGGTAGCAGAGGAGTGGGATTTCCTAAAGCCTGACAGGAAAGGTGTGAAAAAGGAGGAGTTCTCAAGAAAGGAAGTGAGCTGAGAAAGAACAATGTGTTCCTGTAACTTAGCCAAAGTGGGAAGAAGAGTTATAGGACAGCAGTTACCAGGATGTCAGGAACAGTAGCAAAGGTAAAGGAAAGATTGAGGAGTAGAGTAACGGGTAGAGCGATGGCAGCTACAGAAAGAAAAAGAAACTTAGGGTCAAGACTGTCTGTACTACATAGAAACATAGAAACATAGAATTTGATGGCAGATAAGGACCGCTTGGCCCACCCTGTCTGCCCATTTCCCTGCCTACTGGATAAGCTTCAGATCCTAGTTAACCAGCAGCCTACTTCTTCCTATCCCCACCCCCTAGAATTGCCTTATGACTGTCCCCTGCGTGCTTGAATTCCACCACTGTTTTTGACTCTACAACCTCCTCCAGAAGGCCGTTCCATGCATCCACAACCCTCTCTGTGAATAAATACTTCCTTAAATTACCTCTGAGCCACCCCCCCATCTTCAAATTGTGCCCCCTTGTTCTTGCACACCTCTTTCATAGGATTAAGGGCAAGCAGAGCTTTTAGGGAGACAGAGTGATAGGAGAGAAGGAAAAAGAAGAAGAAGAAGAGAATGGCAGAGAAAATTAGAAAAGGGGTAGAGGAAGAGGAAGAGGGGATAAGAGAAAGGGCACAGGTAGTAAAGTACTGTAGGTGCTAAAAGACATAACAACATCAGGGGGGTCAGAGATAAGGGAGTCACCAACCTTGAGAATGGAGGAGGGAGTCTGAGTCTGGGGTGAAAATGAAATGGATAACCTTTAAGAGTTTGGAGGGGTTATTAATATTATTTTGGAGTGAGGAAGCAAAATACTCAGACTTTGCAAGTCTGACAGCTTTGGTACAGGCATTGCAAAGATGTCTATAGTTGGCCAATGAAGATTCAGAGCCAGAGATTTTAAAACTATGCCAGGCAAATACTCTAGTGTGGAGACATGTAAGTAACTCAGCTGATATCTATGGAAGATGAGAACCTCGCACCTTAGTTTTTCTCAGGGTTGTATGACGAACCCAAACAGCTAAAAATTTTGACTGAAAATAAAGTATGTCAGAATTTATATTAGCCTTTGGTAGATGGATCAAGCCATGTTCTTCATGTTCCAAAATAATAAGAAATAACAGGTTCTACATTCTGAAACTTGAAGAACAAGATTTAAAGAACACAGAGACTTTAAGCTAGTAATGTTACAGTAGATATATTGGACTAACGTCACATGATGCAACTGGTAGGATAGCAGAGAATGGAATTCATAGACAACTGGTTTCTCCCACCCCATAGAATTCTTATGTGCCTATGTAGTTTTTTCTGTCTAAGCATTTTTTAATAATCACAATATATTGCATAAATATATGAGAATAACATTTTGTTTACTAAGTTGACATCATTTTTGAATGATATTTTTGCATATAGGATTCAAGAAAGTTTACTAATTAGTTCAATTTTCAATGCTACATTTGGAAGAATCATTGCCATACGTTTGGCCCACTCAACTGTGGAAAAGCAAACCCAAACAAAAACAAAATAAAATATAAATTGGGAAATATAATATAATATGTGATATATGATATGATATAATATAATATAATATAATATAATATAATATAATATAATATAATATAATATAATATAATACAATACACTTAGCCATCATGCATTCCCTCTCCCCCACTCTCTCTCTCTCTCTCTCTCTCTCTCTCTCTCTCTATATATATATATATATATATATAATAAATAAATATATGTATATATATATATATTTTTTTTTTATTTATACAACATGTGTTTGAGGATAAATTCATGGATAAAAAGTAGTATCTGAGGCAGGTCATGGAGATATCACTATTGCCATGAAGATATCATTGATATCTCCATGTTCCTATAAATCATAGTGATATCTCCATGATCCTGTACATCTGTACATCATTCAATAGAAAAAGAAAATTGTTTCACATTCCATTGCATGAGTCTCTCTCTCTCTCTCTTTCACTCTCTCTAAAACCTGGCACCCCCCAACCACAAACACACATATGCCCCTCTATCTGGTTGATCCTGCCATTATTTCTATGTGAAAAAGGAATTTAAGCACTTATCTGGTTGATTCTGCCACTGTGACATTCAGCCGAGAACCATAAACTGCGCCCGCTCCTCATACTCCAGGCACACTGGATTTGCCACTGGGCCTGTCTCCTGGTGCTCCAGCTATCTGTCTGCCCACTCCCAGCGTGTTAAAATTAATGGGACTCTCTCCAACACCTGTCCAATCCACTCTGGAGTTCCCCAGGGCTCCATCCTTGGACCCTTGCTCTTTTCACTATACCTCAATACCCTGCCAGGTGCATGGACTGGAAATTTAGCTGTATGAAGATGATGCCATCATCTTTGCTTCTGACTGAAACCCTATTGCCCTCCAGGACTCCTTGAAAAGATCATATAATGATGCTGAAGCCTGGTTCAAGGAGCATAGACTTGTAATAAATCTCCAAAAACCAAAAACCATGATCTTCGCCCACCCACAAAACAAAGCCAGCAATTTCCAACTCCGTGTCCTCTGAAGCACCAAGTTTCCACTCGAGCAAGTCTACTTGTATAAGTACCTTGGGATCTCCTTTGACCTTGCTCTCTCATTCCATGATCACATCACTGCCCTAGCCTCAGCTTCCAATATTCTGCTGGGTATCCTATATCGGTACAAAAATTGTCTCCCCCCTGACGCCCTCCGACTCACGATCACATCTTCTATACTGTCCCTTGTGGATTATGGACTACCAGTTTATGGTGCTGCAGACCAGACCGGCCTCAACAAAATTTGCATTACACTAAATAAGGCTTGTAGGCTAGCTACAGGGGCCCCCAGGTTAACACACACTTGCCGACTATATTCTAAGGCTATGTTACTTGACCTAGATGAACATCTCAGATATCAAACCTGTCTCATAACTAAAAAAACTCTCCTTGGTCTATCCCCTCCAAGTTTGACAGCCTCCACCCACCATACAAAATCCCTAGTACAAACTCGAATCTCCTGCAAAACCACCCTGTTAGTCCCCAGGGCTAGGACCACGCACGGTCAAAGGGCCTATTGCTACAGAGCCCCATCCTGGTTCAACACGCTGCCCCCCCTCTATCTCTGATGCCTCCACGATCTCCAGTTTCAAAACCTCCCTGCGAAATTACCTACTTAATACACGTAGCTGTGACTGTTTGCTAAATTGGTCTTGCTCAAATGCTCTGACAAAGCTCCCTGAGTGGCTGCACCCAACCTGCTACCAACCACCTACCATTGCTTTATCAATCATCGCCTCCAATTATCTGAACCCCTCTGCTTGTATGCACATACCATTGTTTGCCTATGAAGTATGAAACATCTGTACCTATCTTTCTCTACTGATCCTGTAACCTTAAAATTTTTGCAACTAATATATGATAGCTTGATTTACTAATTTGTTGTAATCCACATTGTTGTAACATACTTGTTGTACTGTATTTGTCCTCTTTGTGACGAGGTACCTTTGAAAACGAGCTTCTGGCTCAAAGGTTTGTAAACTGATGTACAAATAAATAAATAATATTACTTTCAGTTTCCCCCTTAAGAGTAACGTGACTGAGCGGTAGGAAGATTGACCGATTAGGAGATTACAGTAATTCACAGTAAAGAGGTCTATACTGTTCTGCATTTCTTTTCTTGAAGCTGCTGACTGTATCCAAAGGAGAAAAAGACAGAGAGAGCAAATCGGCAGCTTCACAACAGTAGGATCACCCGCGAGCATTCGTTGCTATAGCAACACATACTCACGCATCCTCCTGCTTCTCTGATGCTCTCTTTCTCTTTCTCTCTCTCTCTTTTGAATACACTCGGCAGCTTCAAGAAAAGAAATGCAGAACTGCAGAGTTTTTTTAAGTAACTGGGTACAGATCTCTTTACTGTGAACTAATGCAATCTCATAATCAAACACTTAGTCACGCTACTTTTAAGTTTAGTGCACTTAGGCGGACTAAGCACACATGGAGGTTTCAAAGTTATGATAACAACTGTTGTGGAATTTTTTCCATAGTTCCTATGGTTACTGAGATATTGTCTAATTAGTGTTACAAGGGTTAATTTTCAGTACTATGGGTCTGCTGTATTTAAGTGTAAGTGAGAGTACAGGGTCCAGAGGGTCTGTGCTGCCACAGATGCATGCCATTATGCAAAAAATGGGCAACATGAAGGGAGTACAGGGCCTCGAGGGCCTGTGCTTCCACAAACACATACAATTAACCACTTACATTACACTTTCTCAAAAACAAGGGAAATTCATTGTAAAAAACTCTGTTAATGCATCAGTTAGGGTTGTTGTCACAGTGACAAAAGTTTGGAAATTCAGTGATAGGGTTACCCCTCATACCACTCCCCCACCCCCCCCCATCCTCCACATACCAACAGACGTCAGGGTGTGCCATGTGTTCGTCAAACCTAACTCTCAACTAATTCTCCTACACTGTAGCATGTCAGCTTGCTTACACATGGAATGGGGTGAGAGTTGGGCCTGACGACCCCATGGCACACCCCGATGTCTGTTGGTGTGTGGAAGATGGGGTGGTGATTGTAGTGGGGGGGTAACCCTAACATCAAATTTGCAAACCTTTGTCACTGTGACATCAACCCTAACTGATGCATTAATGGAGTTTTTTTTACAATGAATATATATATATATATATATATATATTTATTATTATTTATTAAAAATTGATAACCGAAAGGCACACTGAGCCGAAGCTCATTTCCAGGCGCTAACCAGGTACCGAGCATACACAGAAGGGAGAAGAGTTTCACAAGGAAATTTCAAAAAGACAGAGTATACACAATCATATTTCATACAGTACACAAAATGTTTACATTCATAATGGAGTCGGCCAGTATATGGAAATAGTGTTCAGGACTGCTGCAAGAAATTGATCATTAAAGTGGTGGTGGGGCTTAAGGGGTGTTCTGGGAAATATTTGGGCAATTGGAGCAGGGTGGGGTGAGGAGGAGCCTGAGGAGGATTTTATGGCTGAAAGAGAGGAGGTCTGACACAGGTCAGAGGGAAGGCTGTTCCAGAGAAGGGGGAGCCGGTGCAAAAAGGCGGCTTTGCCAGAGACATTTTGTGGGTGAGGGATGTGAAAGGAGCGCAATTCCCTGTGTCGGAGAAGGTAATCAAGGGAGTTTGCTGGGGTCAGGTGGGAAGTGAGGTGGGAGAGAGGGAACTGGAAGGGGGCAGGATCAGTTGTGTTCCAGGACAGTAGCTGCTGCTGTTTTCACAGGGTTCTTGTGGATATTACTTGGTAGGTTAGTTCTTTTTCTTGCTTCTAAGGGGCTAGCAGGGCATTGTTCTGGGGGATCCTGTATGTTTGTAAACTGATTTAGTGGCTGTAAGTGGGGCTCTTTTTGTAGATGTTTCACTTTGTAACAGGCTGCGCAGGTAGAGGCCTATTTCTTCTGATTTAAAACCTGTTTGGTGGGATTTGCTTGGAGATGGTTCTTTAGCTGCAGGGCTTGGAGGGGAGACACAGGGCTGATACACTCTCTCTTGTCAGGTGTCTGCCCAAGACCCGCCTCCCTCCCCAGAAGTCTGCAAATTTATAGGGGAAGACCTGCCCTGCAATTGGAGGAAAAGGCTGCTGGTGCAGCTCATGTAGTTCTAGCCACTGGGGGTTGGATTTAAAGGCCGGGAGAGAGGAGCTTAGGGAGTTGTTCATTTTCCTTACATGTTTAATGTGTTGTACTGCACCTAGTAACAGAGTTACTGGTGTACAGTGGGACTGTCTCTAGGATTAGTGGGTGACCTGATTAGGCAGTAGGGGTATCTTGGAATAGGGGGAACCTGGTGGCTCACCCAAGGAAAACTATTTGAAAGGGGATGGAACCACACATCATTAGGGCTGGCATCTTTGGGAGGGTGGTGGGGTGCACAGGGTGTGGAGCAGCCATGATACTGGACTGGGCTTGGAAGTTTGGTGGTTGCCCAGTGTGCTACCAGCTGGCACAGCTTAGGGAGGAGGTTGCGGGATGAGGAGAAAGCTGGGGGAGGGGTGGTATGGTTGGGGAAGGGGGCTGGAAATCTCCCACAGGGTTGCACCAAGCACTGGGGGCGGGGGTATAGGGAAAGGAGTGCAGGAGAATACTCAGGGGTCACATAGGGACCCTGGCAGAGGGGGCCCAAAAGGACACTACCAAGGAAGCAGGCAGGTAACTGGGGACCCTCACAAAGGGGGGACGGAGGGACAACATTCTCAGGGAAGTAGGCGGATAGCCAGTGCTGGACAGAAGGAAGCAAGGCAGGAGGTGGATCAGACCTTATACTTAGTAACGCTTCAATTCTTCTTCTGCTCAAGGATGGGGGGATGTAGCCCGACAGAGGTGGTTAGAGACGAAAGGGTGTGGAGTGGGGGGCAGGAGGCAGGGGCCAGATAGCAGGAAGAACAGGGGGACCTGGAATGCAGGAGAATGGGAGTAGTAGATCGGAGCAGGGGGAAGAGAGAGGAAAGCGCAAGGAGAAGGACCAGTTGGGAGGAAAGGTAAAGAAGGACCAGAAGTACAAGGATGATTCAGTAAAGAGAGCTGAGGGGTTAGGCCAGGGGAGCACGATGAGCAAGGAGGAACTAAATGGAGACAGAAAGGAAGGGAGGATGAGCCAGGCTAGTTTAGCAGATGGGGGAGAAGGACCAGTTGCGAGCAGTGAGGGGGGAATTAACAAGGTACAGAAGGATACTCAGGAGGAGGAGAGGCATAGGATTGGAGGGGAGGGAGTGTCCATGGTAAATAAGGAACGGGTGGCATGTGGCACCCAGATAGGGGGAGGAACAAGGAGCCAGCTGGGTGGGGGGGCCAGTAGAAAGGATGAGGACATGGAAGGGGGAAATGGAGGAAAAGGAGTGGTCAGAGTGCTCCTGCTGGGGATTCTATGATCAGGGTATCAAATGGGATAGGGAGGAGAAGCCTGGCCAGTTAGAACAAGATGCTTCCCTGGACTAACGGTGCACAGGGCTAAGCACGAGGTATATCAGCTGGCACAGGACTGTGGGGGTTCCCCAGACATACTGGTCCACCTGGGCACAAATGACATTGAGGGAAATAAATAGCGAGCTAGAGATACAGGCAAGATTCAGGGAGCTCGCCAGGGTCTGTCATGACATAGGATGTACAGTTTCCTTCTCAGAAATCCTGCCAGTGCCAAGGGCTAGTGGGGAACACAAAAGAAAAATTAGGAGATAAACCAGTGGCTCAGGGAGTGGTGTGAGGCCAGAGGGTATGGGTTGATGGGGGATTGGGGGGAGACCTGGGAGGATAAGGAGCTGTATGCTAGAGATAGACTACATCTCAATTTGGAGGAGAGGAATCCTTAAGTTGAAAATGGAGGAGTTCATTGGTGAAAAGTGGGGTTTAAACTTGTGAAGGGGGGTGGGATGAGAGAAAAGGCAGTCAAGGGGATGCCGATAAAGGAGGGACTCTGTCTCCACCCCCCTGGGGACCAGGAGGATTGCAGGAAAAGACCAACTGGCAAAGTGCAGACCAGGAGAAAACAGAATCCCCAAGGGAACACGAGCAGGGGAAATGAAACTATAGGGAAAGGGTGGAAGGTAGTCCTGCTAAATGCCAGGAGCTTGGGCAATAAAATGCCTGAGCTCCAGGCAATGTTAACTGAGGGAGCAGTGGATGTGGCAGCGGTCACTGAGACTTGGGCCACTGCAAGACATGACTGGGACCTGAACCTGGAGGGTTACACTATGTTCAGGAAGGACAGGGGGGAGGGAAGGGGAGGAGGGATAGCAATGATAGTAAAAAACTGCATTGGCATAGGGGGAGTTGAGGAGGCGGAGGGAACCATGGAGGCGATTTGGGTCACCTTGATAACAAGGGGGGCAAGAGAGCAAAAATAGGAGTGGTGTATAGACCCCCTGCCCTGGGGAGGAGCTGGAGGACAGTCTGGTGGCAGATGTTAGGAGACACTGCAGACTGGGCAGAGGAAAGGTGGTGGTGTTGGGGGACTTAAACATGCCAGGAACAGACTGGGAGACTATGACATCCTCTGTGACCAGGGAACAGAGGTTGTTGGATGTCTTTCAAGACGCGTTCCTAACTCAGCAGGTGAGGGAACCGACCAGGGAGACATGGGTACTGGATGTGGTCCTGGCAGACAGTGACCAGATTGGGGGCCTGGAGGTAAGGGACCCATTGGCGGGGAGTGACCATGCCACGGTCTGGTTCTGCCTGGACCTAGGAGGGGTAGAAGGCTGCACAAAGACGGAAGTAACCGACTTCAGGGGGGTGGATTTAAAGGAAATGGGAAGGATCCTTAAGGAGCATTTGGATGGGATTGGGTCAGACATGGGCGCTGATAGTAGGTGGGAAATCATCAGGAGGGGTGCAGGATGCTGACCAGCACCTGTGCAGCAGAGACGAAAATGCAGGGCCCAAAACTCCTGTTGGTGGACCAGGGAGGTCCAGGAGGTGGTGCGGGAAAGAAAGCAGCCTATAAGAAATTCAAGTGCTCAAGGAGTGAAAGGGATTGAGGGGAGTATGAGCTGTTGGCTAGAAGGGCCACTAGAGTGGTGAGGCGGCTAAGGCAAGGAAGGAGCAGAACCTGGCCAGGAAATTAGGAGAGGAAAAAGGGTTCTTTAGATACATTGGGGAAAGACGAGAAGGTGAAGGGGCAGATTAGCAGGATTAAATCAAGGGAGAGATGGGCACAAGACCCAGAGGAGCAGAGGCTGAGGTACTAAATGAGTACTTCACCTCAGTTTTCACCAGGAAAATGGGGATGCTGCATCATACATGGGAGGAGACAGAGATAATGAGGAGGGGGGACCCTGCCATCGGCAGGTCTGGGGGGGCATCACTGGCAGGTGGGGAGGCTAAGCAGGAGAAGAGGTACTGGAGTGGAAATCACAGCAGAGAGAGTGAGGGAAGCCTCAGCTCCCTTAAGACGGAGAAAGCACTGGGGCGTGATAAATTACATCCTAGAGTGCTGAAGGAACTTGCAGATGTCCTGGCGAAACCCCTGGCAGAGCTTTTCACCATCTCTCTGAGGACAGGGTGGGTGCCCCAAGACTGGAAGGTGGCGATGTAGTGCCTATCCACAAGGGGGATCAAGGGAGGTGGCAGGGAACTACAGGCCTGTCAGCCTGACATCAGTGGTGGGCAAGGTGATGGAGGTATTGTCAAGGAGTGGCTAGGGGGCCCTGGATAAGTCAGGGTGCCTGGACGATAGACAGCATGGATTCATCCCGGGAAATCGTGGTCAGACAAACCTGGTGGAGTTCTATGACTGGGTGACAAGTGCCTTGGACCTGGGTAGACCAGTGGATGTCCTCTTTCTGGACTTCAGCAAGGCATTTGACTCTGTTCCTCACGGGGGCCTGTTGGATAAACTAGGAGAAATGGAGGTGGGAAACCAGATGATCTGATGGATAGGCAATTGGCTCCAGGACCGGACCCAGAGGGTCGTAGTTGGTGGGATAATCTCTTCCCCAAGGAGGGTCATTAGTGGGGTCCCACAGGGATCAGTCCTGGGCCCTTCTGTTCAACGCCTATGTATCTGACATAAGGACAGGAATCAGGAGTGAGATGAGTCTCTTTGCAGATGACTCGAAACTGGGGGCAGTGGTGGATGGGGAGGAGGGGAGGGTGGCCCTGCAGGGGGACCTGGAGGCTCTGGAAAGATGGTCTAGAAAGTGGAAGCTGAGGTTTAATGCAGGGAAATGCAAGGTACTCCATCTGGGGGCCAGAAACCCAGGCCAAGTGTACACCCTGGGGGAAATACTACAAGTCTCAATGGCTGAGAGGGACCTGGGGGTGGTGGTGGATGTCAAGATGAACAACTCTGAGACTTGTAGGAGGGCAGCAGCCAAGGCCAACAGGATGCTGGGATGCATCGCTGGGGATCACCTCAGAAGGAGGGAAGTGATACTCCCCTGTATAACTGCTTAGTGAGGCCGCACCTGGAGTACTGCGTGCAGTTTGGAGGCCACACTTAAGAGGGACATTAACCTCCTGGAAAGGGTCCAGAGGAGGGCAACCAAAATGATTTGGGGCTTGGGGGACAGGACCTATGAGGAGAGGCTCGAAGAGCTAAATATGTACACTTTGGAAGAGAGAAGGGACCGGGGGGACATGATAGAGGTCTTCAGGTACATGAAGAGGGTAAATAGGGGAGGAACAGTGAGGGTGCTTTGAAGGAAGGAGGAAGGGGCCACTAGAGGGCATGGGTGGAAGCTGGAGGGGGAAGATTCAGGGGAGAAAGGAGGAGGTGCTACTTCACTGAGAGGGTGGTAGAGCCATGGAATGCACTACCTAGGGGGCTGGTGGAGGCAGAGACAGTGGAGGGGTTCAAGAGGGGGTGGGACAGGTACAGGGGAAGGGTTCAGGAAGCAAAATCCAATGCAGCAAGAATATCCGGAACTGGGAAGGGAGAAGCCAGAGAAGGCGAGGGGGACAGCAAGGTCAGCACCCAGGGTGGGGGCTGACCAAACGAGCAGACACGAAAGACCATTAGGCCTATTCTGCTGGCATTTTAGTATGTTAGTATGTTAGTAACTGAACCAGAATTTCACTGTGAGGGAGATGCTGTGGATGGTTCTTCTGTAGGAAAGTGGGGCAAGGGGGAGTGGAGCGTAGAAGGTACAGTGGTGAGTGAAGGGGGGGAGGCAGTGGCAAAACAGCAGAAAGAGTTGAGTAGAATGTCTAGTTTGGAGATAGATGAGGTTGGGGCCATTCTATAAACAATATTGTCATAATCCAACACTGGAAAGATTGTTTTATGTACAAGCTCACACCGGGTGGGAAGGGATAGGCTGGCTTTGTGCTGATATAGGAAGGCAAGTTTTGGTCAGAGTTTGGCACAGATAGACTCAATGTGAATGGTGAAACTGAGGTGGCTGTCCAGCTAGACACCCAGGTATTGAAGGCTGGGACCAATTCCAGGGTGGAGCTGTCCAGGGTGGTGATCGGGGCGGGCTAACTTCTGTCTTGATCCAAAAACCATGGTGACAGTATTATTGGTATTTAGTTTTAGGTGGTTTTCCAGGAATATGTGTGTGTGTGTGTGTGTGTGTGTGTGTGTGTGTAGCACAGGCATAATACAGTTACTGCACTACTGCAAGGCACATACTAAATAGGTTTCTATTGCAATTTGTGGCCTCCAAAACACTATTTGCAGATGAAAATGTAGTCTTTTAGTATGTAGCTGTTGCTAATCAATTGATTTTCCTCATTGTGATAAAAAATGTTTGTCCTGTATTCTAGAGCTCTTTTTACTGTAGCAGTTAAGTATCTACTGAATTGTGATACTTTTTCCCTAACATTCAGCACCTTTTCCCACAATTACAGTAAAAAGCACCAAACTGTGATAATTCTTACATGCATTTTAGTACATTTCCCACAGCTACAGTCTTCTGAATTACAGTACATCTTCCAATGGAAAATAACAACTAAATGTCACATAAACCACCAAAAATGTTGGCCATATAAAATAATATGTCTTACTGTAGGCGACTGCAGACTAATAACTTACATATTAAATGGTAACATACCTACAGCATCTTGAATTTCATAATATTTCACTAGGGATATTTATTGTGATTATTCTTGTTGACATAGCTCAGTTTGAACAATTTAGAGATTGATTTAAACAGTATCTGTGGATGTGAAATGGCAATGCAACCACAACTTAGTTCATAAAAGGAAAACTAAGGTGTTACGTAACTAAGAGAAATACAAACAATTAATAAAGGGTGTGCTACCCTTTTTTTCAGTGTGTGGGCCTTTTACCCTTCATAGAAGACCATGCCAGAGCTTATAATGTCAGTGCAGGTTGGAGGGAAACATTTTCTGTTCACTGGGTTAGTGCATAAATATAAGTGCAATGTGCTAGAATGCTTGTGCAGTATATGGCTTGGTCATTCATGTTCTCAATCTCATAACCAAGACTACCATCCCAAGGTAGGTGCCAGCTCAACTGCATGAAAAAAGGACCAAACCCCTAAAATGATGGTCCCTACCTTGGGCATGCCAGAGAGGCGTTTCCCTATAGCCAAAGGAATCTTAGGGTCATGCCCTGGATGCCATTCCCTAATGAAGATGGAAAGCTGTTGGTGGCGGGGGAAGGACGGGAGGAAATTTAGGCATCCACGAAAAATGCAGAGAGATGTCCTTTAATGGTGCCGGTGCTGTGGAATAGAGTTGGGGCAGATAGTGAATTGTCTGCTGTCCCCAACATCTTGGGGTTATTCCTTTTAATTCTCTGTGCCAGTAGAAAATTAGAAGTAGGTTTGCATGTTTATACAACATATGACTTGGCCATTCAAATTTACTGTCGTGTTACTGAAACTACAGTACAACCCTTGTGAAGGTACTACAGAGCTAGAGCATATGACCAAAGGAACCCTCCCCCATAAAATGAGGTTTATACCTTCTGGGCATGTCAGAGTGATTCATTCTTGTGATTAGGCAGTCACAGGTCACTGTGTCAGATGTCAGTCCCCGAAGGAGTAATACTGTAGAATGGTGGCACTGATGAACAACTAACTTATGTAAGCATTAATAACCAACAGGTTGGTCACTATTGGGCTATGCCAGACTGCCCAGGGGTGTAATGAGGCCCGACACTGCAGGCAAAGGCCTTATAGCCCCTGAAAGGTCTGGTATAGCCCAATACCCCCCAGGCTGGAGGGTATTATTGTTCTTAGAAAATGGGTTACTGGTAACATTTTAATTAAATGTTAGAAATAAAAACCTTTTTGTAAAGTAGTCCCTTAATTGGTATACTCACCAGTAAAGGGCATTGCTTTTTTAACAGACTTTTTTTTTAACTTTTCCACTTTTTTTAGTGTGTCTTCCTTGTTCACCCCCCCCCCAACAAACACTACATTTCATTTCTTTTATTTTCAGAGTCTGCATTGTAGGTTTCATCAGATGATCCATTGGAGTGACAGGCAGCCTTTTTTTTGGCATGCTATCAGTGATCAGAAAAGTAAAAGACAGTTGGGACTCAGGACAGCTGAAGATGCAGCACAAGTTATGTCCTTAGATCCCATATGTGTGTGTGTGTGTGTGTGTGTATTTACTCACTTTCTGAGGTGGGTTGAGATGAATGAGGGAACAGAGTCAGCAGTTGACTGTTAAATTACATCATGGTGAGTAACGAAGTTGGATGGAACAGTGTTGGCTGAGAAGTACAATTGGGCATGGCAGGGTGTAAAGGCACAGTGGCTGTGCAGTTAGAAAATGTGATTTTTATAAGAAAAAATGTTACTGTATGAGATGTGTTGAGGTGAACTTGAGAACTGGCAGTTGTAAATTGAGTGCAAGTCTCACTCCAGCACTAAGGAAAGTATGCAGCCTTAGTGTGTTGTCAGTAAGGTAACCAAAAAAGAAAAAGAAATAATGCTTTTGGTTCTACTATTTAGCTAAATTTTGAAGAAAGTAGGTATGTTTTTATACAGGTTCTTCACAGTAGTCTACAACCGTGGCTAAATCAAATCTAACAGTCGGAGGGAGGAAGGGGAGAGATGAGCAGGTGAGCAGACTGATAGCACTGTGACAACGCTATGCTGAGCAAAAGCTTAGTTGAAGAAATTTCTGTTTACTTAAAGCTAAAAAGGTACAAGCCCACATTGTGGATCAATGGGCTTGCAGTGCATACTGTAACACTCATTCACAAATATGTGAATGAATGACTTCATTCACATATTTGTGAATGAGTATTACAGTATGCACAGTGTGGTCCAATGGGCTTGCAGTTGCTACTGTAAGTTGTCATTCAGCAGGCAGTCACGAAGGTATGCAGGTGGGTTTGGTGCCCGCCAATGATGGGGGCTGGGTGGGCTGGGGGTCCTGTGTGGTGGAAGGTGCCACTGGACTACAGTGGAATTGGATTGTGTAACAGTATGGGCGATTGTGGTTACCAGCGGGGTGGGAGGTACCACTAGACTATCAGGGATGGTAACTGAAGTTATTTCCAGCAATCAGAGGTACAAGCAGGGAGTGGGGGGACCACTGGACCACCAGGGATGCTTATTTCATTTACATTCAGCAATCAGGGAGTTGGGTAGGATGGGGGTACCACTAGACTACCAGAGACAGTAACTGACTTTATTGCCAGTGATCGGAGGGGAGGGGAGGGGGTACCACTAGACTACTAGAAACATATGGTGGTGCTTGTAAACAGTGTTGGGGGGGGTTGTCACCCATGACTGGAGGCTGCTGTGTTGTGCACTGCAATACAGCAGCCCACTGGTGGTGGACAGCACTTGAGCCTTAGTTTATGGGTACAACTTCAAGCCCAGGTATGCAGCACATCTCAGGGTTGTGCCAGAAGCTGCACTGCACCTCCCGGGCTGAATATTGGGTTGTGCCACATATGCATGGGCATGCCCCCTGGAGATGTATTGCATACATTGTCTTTGCACCCTGGTGCATTGGGACTTGTGTTGTGCAATTCCCACCTTTGAATATTGCCCCAGGATGCAGTTCTGGGGTTGCACTGGCACAACCCCTTTGAATATCTAGCCCATACCATATATTACCTAAGGATTCTCAAAATAAAATTGCATTACAGCTCCAATTATCTGTATTGCAAATTCTAACTTGTTACATACACTAAGTTAGATCAAACCTACTATAGAATGTCCCAATTTGTGTTGGGCTATAACTGCTACCACTACAGGAGGTTTCAAATCTTAAGTTGGGACTCACTACAACTGTGAAGGAAAAAGCAGCATGCAGTGATGGCATTCAAGGAAATTAAATATCCAGCAAAGTATTCCAACTGGTAAATAAACAACAGCCCATCAAGAGGGGCACAACCAAAGGGTACTAAAATAGAGATCTGGTGGTACCCTTCGTTTTAATTTCCTATACCAAAAGGTCATCAAATTTACACATTACAAACATTTGGAACTAATTATCCCCACATACTTGGAATAGAGAACCATTGTTAACTTACAAATTAGCCCTGAAACAAGACTGGAAGAAAACTGTACCTATGACTGAAAATTGTTTCTGTGGTTTATATCTTTAATGCATATACCAGTACAACAGATAGTTCAATGTCTTTTGTTCCAGGATAATTCTTTAATGCCATGATTTATAATTAATGTTCTGTATTAGAGGGATATAGATTTGTACAGGATACAGTATTAGATTGATATTTGATCTTTTATTAACAATGTATGCAATTTTCTATTATTTACATAGTTTTGTAACCATAACCTTTACAGGACAACTTTGCAAATCAGGATTCCAAGAATCCTAAAGGGTTTTTCCCATCAAACAATAAAGTCTTTAATCTAGCTATCTTTTATCTATTCAAGGCTTTAGTTCACCATCCCTCCAGACATTATTATTAGTCAATAATTTAAAAAAAATGTGACAGTATCCTGCAAAAGATACAGTGCAGAAGTGTAGTGGAGCTGATACAAATTATGGAATAACAATGCACTTGTTTGGTAAATGACTGAGGAATCATCTCGGCTTATAACTGTGTCTCTGGGCAGAATTTTGAGAAGGAGCTGCTTAGGAAGCAGCTTCTGCTATTTTTAAAACAGAAATGCATCCAAACCTGTTAGACGATGTATTAGACAGCCAAACAGCATCCAGAATTTGCATCCCAAAACAGCCACAATTGCATCCAATCTGAACACAATTGCATCCAAACTGGATGCAGCTAACAATTGGATCCATTTTCTACTGCAAACTGTGGCATGGAGCAAGCAGATGGATGGATTCACAGGTGCAGCATGCATTTGCATGTGTATCCAACCAGTTTGAAAATCCCCACCCCCCCAACTTTGCATTGTACCACAGAGCGTATCCATGTGACTAAAGTAACACTCCTAGATGTGCATGAAGGGACTCTACGCAGGCTAAAGAAACCATGGTGATCCAGGTTCGGAAGTGAATCAGGGCTGTCAGAAGGTTGTCTAGGGGTAGGAGGCTTGAGCATCCATAGGACTACTCTCCTCCTCCTCCTCCTCTGCATGTGGAGGGTGGGCAGAGCCTGCAGCTCTCCTGGCCTCTGGCAGAAGCTGGGGGAAGACAGCTCAGGCCAAGATAAATCAGGAAACCATGACAGATATTGGTGAATGTAGCTCGGGAGTGTGTGGCATGCACCATGACAGACATTGGTGAATGTAGCTCGGGAGTGTGTGGCATGCACCATGACAGACATTGGTGAATGTAGCTCAGGAGTGTGTGGCATGCACCATGACAGACATTGGTGAATGTAGCTCGGGAGTGCGTGGCATGCACCATGAAAGACACTGGTGAATGTAGCTCGGGCGTGTGTGGCATGCACCATGACAGACATTGGTGAATGTAGCTTGAGAGTGAGTGACATGCACCATGACAGACACTGGTGAATGTAGCTCGGGAGTGTGTGGCATGCATCATGACAGACATTGGTGAATGTAGCTCGGGAGTGTGTGGCATGCACCATTGCAGACATTGGTGAATGTAGCTTGGGAGTGCGTGGCATGCACCATGACAGACATTGGTGAATGTAGCTCGGGAGTGCGTGGCATGCACCATGACAGACATTGGTGAATGTAGCTCGGGAGTGTGTGGCATGCACCATGACAGACATTGGTGAATGTAGCTCAGGAGTGCGTGGCATGCACCGTGACAGACATTGGTGAATGTAGCTCGGGAGTGTGTGGCATGCACCATGACAGACATTGGTGAATGTAGCTCGAGAGTGAGTGACATGCACCATGATAGACATTGGTGAATGTAGCTCGGGGGTGTGTGGCATCCACCATGACAGACATTGGTGAATGTAGCTCAGGAGTGAGTGACATGCACCATGACAGACATTGGTGAATGTAGCTCGGGAGTGCGTGGCATGCACCATGACAGACATTGGTGAATGTAGCTTGGGAGTGTGTGGCATGCACCATGACAGACATTGATGAATGTAGCTCAGGAGTGAGTGACATGCACCATGACAGACATTGGTGAATGTAGCTTGGGAGTGTGTGGCATGCACCATGACAGACATTGGTGAATGTAGCTCGGGAGTGAGTGACATGCACCATCACATTATTGCAAGTCATGGCTCAGGGCTGAAAACTGGAGGAAAAATGCTGGCAGCAGGATGATGAGAAGGAACCCCAGGCACTGCACCTGACTAGCTGGGCAGGTCAACCAGAATCAGATCCATTTTGTTTTTGGGCTTGGGGGATCCCACCAACCCCACCGGGGGGGGGGGGGCAAGCCCTGAGTTATGATGGTAGCAGGAAAGTTCTTGCAGACATTTGGGTGACACTCCTCAAAAGGAGGGCCAACTGGGGAGGAGAGGGAAAAAAATAAAGAAACCATGGTCAAATGCTACAGATAGATATCACCAAATAGAGACAGAACAGCAACAAATAGAAGGCTGCTAGGATATGAGTTGAAGTGAAGCATGTCTGAAGTATTGGATGGGAATACACAACCCCAAAAAAAAAAAAAAACAGTATGAAGTGGAACAAGAACACAACAGGCTGACAAGGAGTGAAGGGGCACTGGAGCAAGGCAAAGTCCAGCAAGAGGAAGCAGTGAAGGGAAAAACACAGAAGAACAGTAAAAGCAACAAAAACAAAAATGGTAGTTATCCAGAAGACAGCCAGGATTGCTAGGTGGCAGCAACACAGGTTCAAAACAACACAAACCCCCAAGATCATGGCAGGGAGGAACTCAGATATCAATGGGGAATGGAGGCACAAGCTGGATAGCAAAGTTTCCAGAAGTTCTGAATAGCACACCGGCCAGAGTTAGATGGGAGTCAATCCTATTAGATGATGGGATGCAGAACCCAGAGGTAAGCATGGCATTCATTACCAGGTGGACTCGTAGGCACAAGCTGCAGTGAGCCATAAGACTGAAGGAGTGAAAGTAGCTGCTGAATCAGGGCAAGAAGCCAGGAAACAGGAAGCAGCATCAGCAAACAGAAAGTGTGCATGGAGCTCAGACAAGACAGCTGCAAGAGGAAAGTGCAAGAAAATGCAGCAGGTAAGAGGTGCAAGGGTGTAGAGTTGGATCAAACTGAATAGGCAGCAGACAAGCCACAACAAAACGACTACCGGTAGAGAATGCAAAAGAGGTCCCCTTTCATGGTGCACTAGGAAGAGGAAATTATGAGTTATCCACTGCCCCATGACTCATAGAATCTATCAATTTATTTTTATATTTTATTAATTTACCTAGGACATCCAAACTGGGAACAACATCTTTTCATCATTGGCTGTGGTGACAACAGTACCTGTGGTTTCCTGTTTTGCAGTTGTGTTTTTGAGCCTCTGAACCACACTGCTGTGCAAATTGGGAATACAACAGAACATCTGAGCATACTATAATAAATCACAATAATTAGTAATTAGGAAGGAGCAGGAATGAGAAGCATAAGTACAGTAGCTCCGATGCTTGTATAGTAAATTTCACTGCAGTGTACAACATTAACATCCCACATAGGACTCAGTGCTGTGCTGGATTTGACCCTAAATCATACAGTATATGAAACTCTTTAAGAGCGAATATCAAATTTAGTATGAAACTATATAAATATACTGAGCTATTATACTGTAGTTTCATGGAGGACACTTTTGTAAATTTTACTTGTGTTTTCCCCAGATTTTGCAGTATGTTTTCACCAAATTAAATCCCTTAAATCCATCCTTTGAGACTTCACTGCTCCTGTAATTGCCCTCAAGCCTGCAAAATGCACCCTTGCTACCAAAGCCCCCTATTATTGCCCACCAATGTCCATACTTAGTTACTGGGTTTTGTACTTTGTTCTAGTGCTGAACCTGTGAACCTGCTCCATCAGTCATAGCTACTGTACATTTTCTCTGCATTGTATATTGTCTTTTTGCATGGAGACTGTAGCTTATTGATTATTTTATTGCAGCTTATTTTTCAAAATTGTACTGTTCTCTCCATCCCCCTATCCTCAGGCTGTATCTGTAAAGGAGGAAAGAAAGAAAGAAAGAAAGAAAGAAAGAAAGAAAGAAAGAAAGAAACTGTCCATGAAGTCTATATAAAAGGTTTTCAGCAGGAGTTTCTGAATTTATAGCTGACCTGGTATAGTATCAATGTGCTTACCATAACAACAGATGTGATGTTACAGACACAGCACAAACACTACAACATGAGGTCAGTTAGAAAGAGTCATATGGTTTTGAAACGGACAGTGGAGCTATTTGCTTTATTTGTGCTTCATGAATACATTTAATTGATTGATTGAATAAGTATGCAGTGCAGACTATATAACAGGTTAATGAGGTAATAAGACCCAAAATCCAGAAAATACATAAGCTGAATGCAACTGCTGCAAACATAATCATTATAAAAGTTTTTATGTAGTGATTACCTGCTCTTTGATCTTATTGTACCAACTTACTAAGACATTACAATGGGTTTCTGTTGCTTTACTATCAGCCCTGCCTAAATCAAAAAGACACGCCAACAAACGAATCTTGCCATCGTGTATCTGATGACTTTTATTCACACAATATTCAACCCTTCTGCATGTGTGACTGTTTGAATCTGACCTATTACACAAACCACACTTAATATATAAACAAATGATTACACAAGTAAGGGAACCATGACAATGACTCAATGTGTATCCAAACTGTATAGTCATATAATTTTCACTTCTTATATACTGTATATAAGCTGTTTAAATCTGCGTTACTGTATGTGTTTTATAGTTTATATACTCAACCCAGTCAGATGCAATAAATACAAGAGTATGCATCCTTTTCAAACAGCGCTTATAAAATAAAAGGGGAAGAAAAATACTGGTCAGAATTTTACTTGAATGGTACCATTTTAAAACATTTCTCAACCACTACAATTTTAAATATCATTGAATAAATTTAAATGCATCAAGTATTATTGTCTGATAACTCTCTTTTATCTCTAATTGCAGATTAAAGCACTAAGCAGCAAAATGTTCACAGTATAACAGCATCCATGTCCATATAGCACACATTAGCCCCAAAACATCCACATGATTTATTTGAACACTCATACTTCAAACAAATGTATTACTTGCTGCAATTTAGGGGCAGTCTAGTGTACATCAGAATGATGTTCTTTTTTCCTGATAAGAGCTATACAGACATGTTTGAAACTAGTTGTTTTTAACTACAGCATTATCTAACCTTTGTTCTTGAACAGCTGTTTACTGAGAGGCCAAAGGGGCCTCAATTAGCAACTTCAAGCTGACTGAATGGACTTCTAGTCTTTTTCTGCTGTCATCTCTTATGTATCTACTGTATGTATCTCATTTGACCTACAAATACCTATTGTTACTGTTATCTGGCTGTAGTAAAATAATCTATTTTGATTGCATACCTGTCTGGTAGATATAATGGCTGACAACAGTATGTCGTGATTTCAGTGGCTAAGCTGAATGAAATCAAAGTAACATGCATAAGAAACAGAACATTGTGATCTGTAAGACATCAGGGGCCTGAAATTGAAAAATGGGCAAAGCAGAGCACAAAGTTGTGCGACTTGCTATCCCATTGCCCAGGATCCTGAGGATGCTATATTTAGCTGGATAGCGCACTGCCACTCTTCGGCTCCACCCCCATCCTGATTGCCCAGTCTCAAATTCCCTGGCATGTAGCAGTCCCCCCTTCCTTTGCTTACCAACCCCATTATCTAAAAAATATATCCCTGCCAGTCTGTGGTCCCCTCGCTCTCTAATTGCTATCCTGCACTACATTAAGTAAAGCCCTGGTGGTCCACAGTCCCCCTTCCCTTTGATCACCATCCCTGTATCCATTCAAGGGCCCATTGGCATCTAGTAGTCCCCCTGGTATCCGATTCCTGGCCCCGTATTTAGCATCATAGTCCCTGGCATCCAGTGGTGACCCCAGTCCCTGATCTCAGGCCTCATAAAATCAGTATAGTCCCCATTGGCCACTGTCCCCCCATTCTTGGAACCCTAGCTCCTCAATGAATGTATAATCTGTGTTGGCCAGTGGTTCCCCCCATGGACTGTGCCTGGAACTGGTGACGGTAACAGTTGCCTGGTGCCTAGTGGTTCCTCTCACCCTCCTATCGCTGGCCCCTATATGTGGAATGTTGTATCTGACATTCAGTGGTCCCCCCGTATTCTGATTGCTGGCCCTGTGGGATAGTAATAAAGATAACTGCTGCTAATCTCTGAGGTGTACAAGAAATATGTAAAAAACAGACAAACAAAAACTAATATTCCCTGGCATGTAGTGGTTCCTATCCAACCACCAATCCCAGACCCCCTAACAATGTCAACTTTCCCTGGCATCCAGTGGCCCTTCCCTGCACCACAGGTCCCAACCACTTACCCTGCCAACCCCCCTTACCAGAAGTTTGGTGCCATGGAACCCCCACAGTGACTGGCACAGTCCTTCTCTCATCTCCTCAGCTGGTGATGGTATGAACAGTCAGGAAGGAGGTGTTCCATGTATTGTACAGGGTGTGTGCTACCTGTACAGTACAGAGGACAAGCACCCTGTACAATATATAGGCCATGTGCTCCCTGACTGGTCATATAGTGGCTGGCCAAAGAGGTGAGTGGAGGGCTGTGCCAGTGACTGTATGGGCTTCTGCAGCACCAGCTTCAGGTAAGGAGGTGTTGGGAAGGTGGTTGGTCAATGCCCATGGTATGGGGCTGGCAACTGGATGCCAAGAAACATTGACATTGCTACGGGGTCTGAGATTGGTAGGTGTAGGGAACCACTAGATGCCAGTAAAAATTAGTTATTTTTTGCTTTTTCTGTATTTCTTGTGCACCTCAGACATCAGCAGCAGTTATCTTCATTGCTAGCCCACAAGGCCAGTGATTGGAGTATGAGGGGGGAGCCACTGGATGCCAGGTATAACATTCCATTTATTCAAGCAGGTGATTGGAAGGTGGGAGTGACCACTAGGTACCAGGACAGGGCGCTCACAGGCCACCACTGATTATAGTTTTTTTTGTGGAGCTGGGGTTTGGAGACTGGTGGGAACACTGACTACTGGTGACTATACTGGTTTTATGGTTTTGGGGATCGAGGACTGGGGAAACCATTGCTTGCCAGGGACTATGATGCTGAACACAGAGCTGGGGATTGGATACCATGGGGGGGAACCATTAGGTGTTGGGTATCCTTGAATGGATACGGGGACAGCGGTTGGAGGGAAGGGGGACCACAGAACACAAGGGCTTCACTTAATACAGTGCAGTACGGTAATCTGAGGAAGGGGGGATCACAGCTCACTAAGGTTTACCAGCATTACATACAGGCTAGTGATCGGTGGACAGACCACCAGAGATGATGTATCACCACTACAGGATGGTGACTGGAGGGTGTGGGGAACCAAGGACCACCAGGGAATATTTTTTTCTGTATGTAGAATGGCAATCATAGGGTGGGGGGAACACTAGGTGCCAGGGTTTTCTATTTTACTACCGGGGCCGGCAATCAATCAGAGAAGTCTTTTCTATACTGGGACCAGGTATCAGAGGATGGGGGATGGACCACTGGACACGAGAGAATCCCTTTTTTTAATGGGGCCAGTGTTCGGAGGATAGGGCTGGCAATATCCATGAGGGAACAGGTGTGCTCGCCCACCACCAACATGGTTCTTGGCTGCAGTTGCTCTGACAGCTGCTAGGGTTGCTAGGACTAAGTCAAGCTTCTTGTCAGTGGTATTTGTACTATGCAAAGTGACCGTGCTAACCCCTTTTATGCAGAGCAAACAAACTGAAGATTGAGTTGTGTGGTTATTTCTGTCCCTGCCCCTCCCTTTACCCTCTTATATACATTATTTTTTGTGCATGCACTAACCCTGTTAGCACGCATAACTGCTCCTTTAGACTACTGCACTTCAGTGCAAACCCCGGGCAAATGGGCACAAATGCTTTACACACCTGACAAAGTTTAGAATAACAGGTCCCATTAGTATTGTCAAATGCCTTGATTCAGTTTCAAAACACAATTTATGTTCAGGAAATTACCTCCCCGATTGTTAGTTTTAAACTCCAGTGGTGGCCTTGCAGAATAACAAGGTTTTAAAGTATAGGTTTTAACCGACTGCTTTGAAAATAGTGTAAAGTCTTAAATATATTTGAAAATCTGCCCCCAGTGCCTCCATTTTCAAGCACAGTGTGATTTTGTCAGTTTCCAACAGAAAGATTTCCGTTGGAATCAACAGGACTTAAATCTCATAACGTTACAAAAACATTTGAATTCCAGGACTTTCCATTCTTTATTACTAAGACATTTGCATGAAAACAGGTTCTGTGTGCTTCAGACATCATCTGTTCCTGTTGCATTTCCAGCTCTGAAATCATACTCCTCTGCTTATGACAGCAGAATCATTTCCACAGCAAAAGGTTGTGATGTCACAAGAAGAGGATTGTGACTTTAGAGGATAAATAAAAATTGTGAGCAGATGAAGTCAATGAGAAGAAATATCTAGTTGTAATGAAAAATATTCAGTAAAAAAACTTGAAGGTTCTGCAATTCATATTTTGAGAAACTGTGTGTGTCTGAAGTATGCTGATGCCAGATATGATTTTGTTGCTGAAAACTGGTGAATCCCTTCAGTAATCATTTGATGTGGTAATGCTATCACTATCAAGTAAAAATCTATCTGTTGTTTTCAAGACTGGTATTGATAGAATCACCTTTTTCTACTTTATTTATGTGTTAATCTGTTGATGTATTGATTGATGGTTCTAGGTCAAAATGATGTGTCAATAACATTGAGGTCAAAGTAAGCACAGGGAACACAGCATGAGTAATAAAAACACTGATAAAAAACAGTGACCACAGAGAGAGAGAGAGAGTGCTACAACTGGTGGTGGGTCAATGTTGGGGGTGTGCAGGAGAAATGCTACTGGAGCAGGGGGGGTGGGATGTGTGTTGGATGTTAGAGATGGGCAAAATCTAAGTTTCCCAGGTCTTGGGAACCTTGACAAAGCTCTGCAAAGTGCGAATTTATGGCACTTCATGCAAACTTCACCACCAAAGTTGTACTTCTCCACATCTCTAAGATGAGGGGCTTTACTCCCCACACCCCTCGCACTCCCCCACATTATATAATCAACTTCAGGGAGGTGCAAAACTTGGGAAGGGGGAGACAGTCAGGATGTTGGCAGATGTTCACATTTACAGAAGATACAAAAAAAAATACAGATACACCCTGCATGGTTCAGATCTGAACCACTGACAGCTTGTGGTGCAATCACTTTCAAAGGATGTCACACTAGCCTCTAAGCCACAAGAGCAGTGTGATTCTCAAATTGACAGCCATGGTTCTTGAGCTCTCGGCATGAGAGATTGCAACTACAGGTAAAGCACTGTAATGTACCACGCTGTTATTGCCCTGTAGCTGTTACTACTCGCACTGTTTTCCCAGCATGGTTTTTACTGCAGTCTTTTTGATTAGCAGTTTTGACTGGCTACCCTGATGGTTTGATTGAATGAAGTTTGTATGTGTTTATTTATTTTGACCAGGAAGGGATGACTAGGAAATTCTTTCAGCCTTGTCCCAAGTGGGTGGTTGGGTGGAAAGGGGATACAGGAAGTACTGATTCATATTAAACCGGGTTTCAGGGTTACGATGTTGGTATTTGTTGTGAATGTAGAAAATTCAGCTAGCACAGCTGGGAAACTTCCTTGTTCTTTCATTTCCCATTTCTTTACAGAAAAAAGTATTGGCTTACTTACAAGAACAATTAATCTTCCATCACTGTGGCCCTTCAAATTGTACAGTATATGTAAATGACAGTGTGGTGCTTTCAAGGTAAATTGATTTAAGTATGGAGAAACTACCCAGACAGCTAACTCTAATGCAAATAGAGCAGGAGGATGGGATTATTACCCAGAGTATGGGTATTATTCACTGGTTTTTGTTTTATGTTTCTAATATTATGGTGACAGTTTTTTTTTCCTTTTCCTTTTCTAATTTTCTATCTCTACTAATCCTATTTTTGTGAATAAATCTTTACTGTCTGTACCTGAGTTATATTGTTCATGTTTGGTGATTGTTATATTAATAAAAAAATCCCTTACTTTTTTGGAGAAGTGTCATGGGACATACAGCTGAATAACCACCAGAACAGGCAACTACGACCTCAGTTTAGCATCCAAACTGAAAGATGTTTCTTTGTTCACTCTTGAAGTTATCTCTCTTGTAGGTCACTTTTTGACTTAGCTTAGCCAGTCTCCTGCCCTGTCAGTTGTGTGAGCAGGTTTAAATATGGCATGGGAGAGTCAGAGCGCATCAGGGTTATGTAGGTAGTGGGTCACTCATTAAATATTACTGCAGTTCTAATTAAATGTTAACTTTCTTTTTTATGCCTGAGCTCATTAAGGCAGACACAGGTAGCCCTAGGTGATGGCAGAATTCAGCTGAATGTATTTTTCTTCTACTGTGGCAGTCTTTGAAACTCCTGGGTATTAAATGCCTGGAAATATGGCACACATCCTCTGAATGCTGCGTTCCTAATTTGTTTCAGTCAAACAGCTTTTAGAGCATGGAGACTGCTCTGCCTCAAAAACTATCAAAGGATGAGCCATGCTTAGGAGGCCAGCATTTCACATTGCAGAGTACTGTATTTCTATAGTCATCCATTTCTTACATGTACAGTTTGCATTTATGTAGTGCCCACTTTATCTCAGCACTACAGAGAAATGAATGGAAAGGCAGTGTAGCCCAATGGATTTAGTGATGCATGATGAGCCATGTGACCCAGGTTTCAATACCAGCAGGGCCACTTACTCACTGAGTGAATCTGAGCAAGGCACTTCCCCATGTATCAGTCCACACACCTGTAAAAAGGGTAGCAGCAGGTTCCCACCTAAACTGAGGTGGTACATCTCAGCTGATCTATTCTTAGTAAACAAGTTGTGAAATAAATCATGAAAGGGGGCATGATGCAAAAAGCAGAAAAGAAGACTGATTATAAGCAGGTAAAGAGCGATTGTTATGTTCCAGTATCATCATATAGCTATGGTTATTATGATAGCACCTGTTTTTTTGACTGAGCAAAGGAGTGCTGTTCAGAAACCCATAACCAAAATGGATAGAAGGGAGCTTAGTTCAATTATAGCTGGACACCTGTAACATACCACGGTTTATGTGCTCTACGCCTTCTGCATTTCTGTAATTATTACATGTGAAAGTAAAACAAGAAAAACATTAGGTTTGTACACATGTCTAGTTTACGTAGCTGCAGAGTTCACGTTTTGACAGAGGTGAGTTATCTATCTGGATTTGACTGTGAATTATTTTTTCAGCTGAAATGTGGCAACTCCAACGTCACCAACAAACGCATGTCAAACAAAACACTGCATTGATTTTGGCAGCAGTCCAAGATAAGGATGTCAACAGTGTGGAACTATGTAGGCCTGCTAGATAGATACACATTAGTTGCTGATAAACAAGTAAACAACAGTGATGTCAGTCTTTTAATTGGGCAACACAGGTCTACATTCATACTAAAATTGCTTGCGTTTGTTTTCAAAAACAGCATGTACTGTATTACTTTCAATATCAGTCATTCTTTTGAAATGTTGCAGCTTATTTCTTAAAAAACAGATTTTTTTATCTTGATATTGCCTTTTTCTGCTTTATTTACCACACCCCCAGTGTTTCTTAATAGCTGATGCCATTTCTCAGATGTTCAGTGATGTCAGCTCCACTGTCCAATGCTTCCACCAGGCGTTGAGGAACAGTGGGGCTAACCACATAGAATTTCCCAAAAATTATCATGTATAACAGTTCACAAAGAATGATGGGAGGTGCTGCTGAGCATGAGTTCTGAGGGCATGTCTGTTTATTTAGCTCTGCAAGTATGCCAATGTTTTTCTGTCCAAAACATGGTCAAAGCATACCATTTCATGGTTTAAAGTCTACCAGTAGCAGCCTGATGTTTCTGTATTTGAAATAATATCACAGCAGGCCAAATGGATATGTTTTTGCCCATAAATTGCAGAAAGAGGACTCACAATCCAGGGGCCAACAGGCTCCCTTGGACTGGTCAGGACTGGAGGCTCCCCAAACTAATACACTTAGAGGTGAGCACAAAGCAGAAGCCACCAACAAAGCTGACTGTCACCTCAGTCTCACAAATTCATGTGGATTTTCAGGCTGAAGCATGCTTGTCAGATCATTGAATGGAACAGTTTATCAGCTATTTCCACTTGATGTGCTGCCATTGAAGTTGAGTGGAGGGGACAGAGAAAACAGTTGTGCTAAATGAAAAAGGCATAAAAGCACTCCCTGCCAGAATGCTAACAGTAGGAGTGGTTAATTCTGGTCTTCACAACCAGGTTTCACAATCTTGCAGGTTGGAGTGACTGAAGAATACTGTTCATTTAAGGAACCTTTGTCTCATAGGCTTTCCCACTACAGTACCCTTAAATGAGTTAAAAGAGGAGGTGCAACAAGCTTTAATGATTTTCTTTTCAACTGAACCCCCTTTGGTTTTGGATTCTGTATTTCATCCTTCCCCTCATCATAAGCTGCAATGGGGGGGGGGGGGTACTATGAAAGACCACAACTCAACTGCACTTGCAGCCACACAATCTCAGGTGCTGAATACATTACTGTTACTTTCAGCTCTTTGGCTGACAGAAATGAAATGTTACAATTGGCTAGGCAGAGAAAAACAATGTTTTGTATGCTGGCTACAGATTGCATCTGTATCCAAACTTTAGCATAATGACCCAACATAGGAGAAAGCAGTTTCTACCCATTCTATTCAAATTTAAGGAGGCAGGGGTTCCAGTACCTTTACTTGCACCAACACTCTTCTAGGTGACTTTTCAAGGGAAAGTAGAAATATTTAATAGAGGTTCTATGAGAATAATGTTGAACTGCTTGAAGAAATAGGCTCTGACTTTAAGGAAGGAAAGGCAGAGGTTACAGAATACCACCCTTTCTAGCCAGCTGCTCGTTAATCCTCCTCCAAGAGGACTTAATAATCCCTTTAGTTGCATGTTCTTTTTCTGTAAGAAACTATGTATGAAGTAGTACTTGTTTCATTTCATATACCATTGAAATGTCGACATGACAAAAAACTTTGAGATTGTTGCTGTAATGGACCTGATGGCAAAATGTCACCTATTTTGAATGTGTCTCTCCCTCTTTGAACAAACTCTGACTTGGAGTTTGATATTTTAAAGTTAGGGGGTGCAGTGGGCAAAGCCGCCCACCAAAAAAAAAAACACTCAATGTCAGACAAGCAAAATTTCACCTGTCGACACTGTGTCACATTTTGACAACTTGGTTGTCGATGTGGCTTGGTGGAACCATTTCATTTAATTGAGCAATAGATACATAAGATTTGGGCATTTCCTTTCTTTTTTCTTTTGTTTTCTTGCAGGAAAGAATAATGTTTGGAGTGCTGTTGAATATAATTATTTTTCCTTATTGTTGCTCAAGTATGAATGATGTTGTTTGGTCACTTTAAACCACCCCCCTCCCCACCAAAAAAACATATGAACTCTTTTTTGTGCCTTATTTAGAATTGCATTTAAGGGAGTTCATGAGACATATTATTTCAGAATATTTTTTTTTTTATTTTATTAATTATTTCTATCTCTGTTAGCCTCTATGAATAAAAATAAAGTTAGTTTAAAAAGCAAAGAATGACAAATACAAACAAACTGCATGGCAGTAAAAACTAAAATCCTTTTTTCTTAAAACAATGCAAACGCATATTAGATCAGTTGGATGTGATGAAAGGAAGAAACACCAAGATACTTAAAGGGTGATGGATCACAAAAATGTTTTGTGTGTGTTGGTAACAGTCTAAAATCAAGAGCTCAGTGTCACTCAGTAGCGTAGAGAGGGAAAGATTTTTGAGTACACTAAAATAAATTTTGTATAAAAGTCAAGAGTGATCATACTGTCATCACTATTCAGGTCACTGGTACAGCCACACCTCAAGTACTGCTGTCAGTTCTGGATGCTGTACTATAAAAAGGTCATTAAAATCATAGACAGAGCACAAAGGAGGACAATCAGGCAGATCTGGGGGTTGAAGGATAGGAGTTATGAGGAAGGACTGGGTGAGCTTCAGTTACTGTATTCAGTTTGGAAGGTTGGAGGAGAAGGGGGACCTTAATACTCATCTACAAAACCATGAAGGACATTAAGATAAAGTTGGTTGATGAATGCACAGGAAGTCAACTTAAGCAGTGCAACTTATTTACAGTAAATGAAGGCAGTTCAGACAGTTACACTTTAGAATAGGGACTCAATCAATGTGTGGCCACCATGACATCAGGGGTCAGATATTCAAAAATTTGTCTTGGCTCAAATCCTAGTTTGCTCATGTAAACCTGGCTTTGCAGGGATTTCCCATATTCAAAAGCCTAGTTAGCATGAGCAAAAAGGGTTTGCATCTGGACAAACTTTTGATAGGGACAAAAGGTAAACTAAGGGACGGGGACCTGAAAATTGGTGCAGTCCTATATTCAGAGTGTTTGGGCCACACAAGGGTGTTTTGCATGGTCCCCTTGCATGGAACAAATACCGCTGACTGAAATCATGACTTATTCTGATACAATCCTACCAGTTGGCGGAGGAAATATGAAGTCCCCCCCCCCACCCTAACACAGTAGTCCCTGGTGTCCAGTGGTCTTTCTCCCCACCCTGATCCCCTGTAATAATAATATAAAACCATTCCCTGGTGTCCACTGTTCCACTCCATTCCAATCCCCAGTATAATAAATGAACACCATTCCCTGGAGTCCATTGTTCCCACTTTCTGATCCCCTAAATAACAAAGTAAAACCATTCCCTGGTGTCTAGTGGACCATCCACCCCAGCAGGTAATGCCCCACCTTTCCCCCATCCTGACCCAGAGCCAGTGATTGGTACAGCCCTCTGCTCTCCATCCTGGCTGGCCACTGACTGAGCTATCAATGAAAGCATGCTGTACAATCAGCTGTTACAGTACACACTCATTGACAGCTCAGCTGGCATCTGGCCAAGGTGGAGAGTGGAGGGCTGTGCTGGCTGCTGGCTTAAGGGTTGGGATGTGGGGAGTGGGCTGGTGGGACATCATCTGCCAGGGTGGGGGGTCCACTAGAGACCGGGGAATGGTTTTATTTTGTTAATCGGGGATGGGGGGGGTCTGCTAGACACCAGGGAATGGACTACTTTGCTATACAGGGGATTGGGGATAGTGGAGGGAGTCCAGAATGTGCACTGGAGCTTTTGGCATGATGGGAGTCAGGTGGCACAATGGCCAGGCATGATGATCGCCATCAGTATTGTGCGGGAACTCTCATGATGATCACCCTGTTTCTTGTCACTGCAACATGGGTGAACTGGGTGGGGATAGGAACCACTGGACACCATGGGATGATTTATGTTTACAATTGGGCTGGTGATCAGCGGGGGCACAAGCACCAGGAATAGCTCTCTGGGGCTGGGCAATTGGGGGGATGATGCTGCACAATTCAGCCTCACTCCCCATGCAAATGAGCCCATAATGGGCACAAAAATGGCCCCTTAGTATCTTGCTTGCCCCATGGGCTTATTTGCATGCATCCATTTGAATATTGTAAATTTAGCACAGGCGCAAGCCATTAAGGTGCTGTATTTTTGGAGTCATATCTGTCCAGCGCTAAGTGGCTTAGTGCTGGGCTACCATAACCCTATTTTCAGTTGAATAGTGCTGGTGTGCTGTTCCACTGCACATAACATCTTTGGCATCCAGGCAAGTCCAAGGCACAGCATAAATGTTTGTTCTGCGGTTTGTGCCTGTTTCAAAATTGAGGTCCAGGTGGCTGTGCTTATAGAGCTAGTGTACTGCCTGGAAACTGCCTGCAATTAATTGTAACTTTCAGATGTAGTCAGCCATCACTTCTTATATCGCAAAACATTTTTCTTTTCTGTTTGTAATTTGAAGATTTTCCACCTGGCAGTACTGGGTGATGTGTGGAGCAGCACTCTATATGGAGGAAAAAAAAAAAGTCCAGTTCTGTTCCTTCCACTACATCAACACTGAGACCACACTGATTATGACATCCCTTGTAACCAATGAGAACAATTTATCACTGCCAGGTTACACTTTCACATGAAGCAGCAGGGACTGGCTCTCTCTGGTTACTAGTGATGTCACAATGTCCTGCATTTTGATTGGTAGCTTGTCAGAGTCACTGCTCAGGCTATCAGGATTGTGGTGCCTCAAGGTGTATGGCCTCATTTTTGATGATGTACTTGGAGGAACAGAACTGACTTTTTCCCCTCCAGACAGAGTGCTGCTCCACACATCACCCCCACATCACCCCAGTACTGCAAGGTGGAAAATCTTCTAATTAACAAACAGAAAAGAAAAAAAAAATGCTTGAGATATAAGAAGTGATAGCTGACTGAATCTGAAAATTGCTATTAATCCCAAGCAGTACACTAGCTCTTTAAGTCACCTCAGAGCTCAGAAAGCAACATCAATATACCCCAACTCCCCTTTGAGATAAAGTATGTAAGCAGCCAATTCAGGTAGAAAGAAAATTGTAATATTTAAGTGATACTTGCCTTAAAGGTGAGGTAGGAGGTGTGCACTTAATGCTTTGCTTGCTTTAACTGATATGTGCCTTACACCAGTACCCACCCTAGTGTGAAAACATGACAAAAAGTTTATAATTGAGCAGGGGTTAAGGTGTTAATTCTGTGTTTGAAAAACAGAGTTAGCATATAATTCGCACTATTCACCTCTCCCATCCCTCAAAACAGACTAGAAATCATTTGAAAGAAATAAAAATGGGTATGTTTAAAAGTACCACAAGAATATATTTCTTCATGCAGGAAGTTACAGAGTTAAAGAATAGCCTTCCAAAGGATATAACTGAAAGTCAGAATAAAATAATGTTAAAAACTAAAAATGATACAGGCAGTGCTGCTACTAAATTACTACCACTAGGGGGTAGTGTTAAGGCATTATCTTGGCATACTTCTACATTCTAATCCTGGGTAATACTAAGTAAAATATATAATCCAGTAGGTGCTCCCACTCAGGTGGGAGCATCTACTTGATGGCAAATTTGAGCGAACAGGGGGTGCTTGGATTTGGAAAGGGGTTACTTTAAAATATGCTGTCAACTCCTAGCAATGGGACAGCTAGTGTAGGAACAAAGAAAGTGTTTGATCATCCCTGTGTAAGGGGATGGGAAGGACAATGGAGCACATGAAACTACTGGAGTGAGGAGAAGGGTAACCCAGGGATTAATCCTGCACCTTGGGAAGACTAGGGTCTTTTTTTTCTTTGCTTCAATTTTTGTTATATTTCTCCTGAATAATGAAAACCCCCGATATACTGACCACTGATATAAATAACTTGGCTGAATATTTGAAAAATGTATTCACACAATCATAATAATCACTTTTTCAAACAAATAATCATGGATAATTAATTACTGATGTTTTTGAAAGCTAAAATTAAACTGTTTATAATGGACGTTTAAAAGTAAATATTTTTTTATATTCAGAGTGCAAACTTTAGTTGCAAATATGCTGCACCTAATATTAATACTCAAATGCTGGCATTACTTGTGAGTATCACAATAAAAACAAAAGTCTGTGTACACGGCGATCGCATAAATCCCCAAGGAGCTGTAGTCACAGGGAGGTTTTGGGAGTGGCTGCATCAGGGGCTGGGAAGCAGCAAGCAGAGGCCAAATCGGCAGTAAGGAAGCCAGGAGGGTCCTGGAGACAGCAGCCACATTGGTAGCAAAGGAATGGAGGCCAGCACCAGGAGATCCATGGCCACCCCAGCAGCGAAGGGACTAGGGACTGGTGGTAGTGACCTACACCGCAGACTGGCAGAAGGCTGTGTGGTTTGAAAGTTAGGACCACACCTTGGGACTAAAATGGACTATGTTGTTCAGCCAATTGGAGGTGAAGAAAAAGGAAGCCAACCAGAATCTAGGGTGGGCAGTTCAACTGGGTGGCCCGGGCTATAAAAGATGCAGGCCCAGACGCTGTGGAAAATCACTCCCAATGAGCTGTAGTCACGGGGAGGTTTTGGGAGTTGCTGCATCTGGGGCTGGGAATCAGCTAGAAGAGGTCAAATTAATGGCAAGGAAGGTGGGAGGGTTACGGAGGCAGCGGCCACGTCAGTGGCCGGAGAACAGGGAGCATCGGCCACATCAGCAGCAAGGAAGCTGGGAGGGTCCCAGAGGCAGCATCCATATCAGTGGCTAAGGAGCGGAGGCCAGCACTGGGAGATTGTCGGCCGCATTAGCGACAAAGGGACTAGGGACTGGTGGCATCAATCAGTGTTGCAAACTAGCAGAAGGCTGTGCAGTTTTAAAGTTGGGACTGCACTTTGGGACTAAAACAGACTGAGTTGTTCAGCCAATTGGAGATGAAGAAAAAGGGAGCCAACCAGAATCCAGGGTGGGCACTTCAACTGGGTGGCCTGGGCTATAAAAGAAGCAGGCCAGACACTGTGGAAAATCACCCCCAAGGAGCTGCAGTCAAGGGGATGTTTTGTTCAGACTGCTCACCCTGGCCCTGTCCTCTGTTAAGTCCTCATAGTGGGAGGAGCAGCAAGGAAGGCAGAGCCCGGGAACAGGATGTTCAAAAAAAGAGGAGGGGCACTGGGCGGGACTATGTTCCACTGTGACAGTAGGGGCTGTTGGTAAAGAAGCCTTGTGCATTTCTGTTTGGTCGTTGGGTAAAAGGCTCCAAGGTGTCTTTAAGAGTATTAACATAGGGATGAAAATGTTCTGACTTGACTGTTTCACCTTCTGTTTCTTAGCAGGAGTAATACTGGTCAAGGAGCCTTGTGCATAGTGTGTTTGGGGATTGGGTAATAGGCATTGAAGGTGTCAGTTTAAGAGTACAAGCATATAGAACTGTTGCTGTACTTGGAGTAGGGTGGTGGAGAATGGAGGGGAAATCAATTTGGAGGGGAAATTGGAGAGGACAGGGGACAAGGCTAAGGCAAGGTACCAAGACTTCAAGGGCTGGAGGAATATTTGGATGGATGGCTGATTGTACTGGGTATGGGTAAGCCATAGTGCTGGATATGGCTTGGAAGATGGGGGGGCTGCATGGTGTGTAGGCATCTGGCACAAATAAGAAAGGAGATCAGGTGGTTGAAGTGGATGATGGGATGGGATGGGATGGGCAGGGGAGAGGGGAGGGAGGATAGGTGATCCACAGAGGGAGTAAGATGGGGAAGGGGTAGAAGAAGGAATGGGGAGCTTAGGGGGCCCTAGGAGAGAAGCTGAAATGGGCAGGAGTCAGGAAGCTAGCAGGGAAGGGGGTATTGGGGGCTCTTGGGGGCTCAGGTAGAGGTATCAAGAAGAAGAGGGTACTGGTAGGAGTTAAGGTGCAAGCGTCCCAAGCCTGCACATAAGGAAAGAGTGGGGGGCACCAGCAGGACCAACTAAAGCAGCAGGCATAGAACACGAAAACAGATTCGCACTGGTAGTTGCACTGAATGGGGATGAGACCGAAGAACTTGGGACAGTGGAGGACTCCGGGGGGGGATGGGAGTGTCAGACAAAATGGAAAACTCAGTAGACATGAGGAGGGGGATTGCCCCCTTGGGAAAGAACACAGAAGAGGGCACAAAAAAGGATAATGTAGTGGGGGCTAGCACAACCCAAACAGGACAAACCCATGACAGGAAGGAGACAGCAGGAGAAGGCCTTGGGGGCCTCAAACAGGACAGTAATGGGGAAGCTATCCAGGCACCAGAAACTTCAGTCAGGGCAAGGCAGGAAAGAATAAAACAAAGTGGGGAGATACAGCCAACGGATGGTACAAAGAGGGGAGATGGTTCAGTGCGCAATGCCTGCAGTGGACTGGGAGCATGTAGAGAGAAGGAGGAGTTAAGTGCTCAGGGGAAAAGAGGGGGGAATAAGGGAAGAGGAAAGAGCGAAATTAAGGAAATGCAAGGGACTGGGAAAATGACACAGGAAAAATACAAGCAGGATGCAGTGGAGGGCAGGGTCTTAATTGTTGGGGACTCCATTATAAAAGGAATTTGTTGGAGGGGCAGGGGGATAAAAAAAAGTACAATATGGGTCGAGTGCCTACCAGGTATAACAGCTGTAGAAGTCATCCATTATATCCCCTCAGAGAGGAGACAGCAGGATGGAAGAACCCACCTAGTTTTCCACCTGGGAATGAATGACCTGGCAAGACATAGTCTGTTGGAAGTGCAGGCAAGGTTAAGGGCACTTGCAAGGTATTGCAGCACCCTGGGGTTTAGGTCTTTGGCTTTTTCTGAAGTGTTACCCATAGTGAGAGCAAGCACAGAAAGGAGGCTGAGGATTGAGGAATTTAATAGGTGGCTGGCGGGGTGGTATGTACAGATGGGGTACAGGTTAGTAGGGGACTGGGGGGCAATGGGGATGATGACAGCCTATTTGCCCTGGATAGGCTGCACCTGAACAGGGAGGGTACAGCAGTGCTATGGTGCAAATTGAGAGATTTCATAAAACAGAATTATAATTTAAACTGAATCAAGGGGGTAGGAAAAATCCCACACCATGGGATGGGAGAAATGGGGGGCTACCAGGCCTCCCAACAGGATGGAAAGAACAAGGTTAGAGGAGTAGGGAAGACAACAAGCAATGGGGGCAACTAAATGGGTCAAGCATATGGACAGCCATGTGCACCAACACCAGAAGCCTGGGAAACAAGATTCCAGACTTAGTGGCGGTCAAGACTGAGGTGGACCTGGATATTGTAGGAATCACAGAGACATGGGGTCATGAGGGACAGGACTGGGACATGGCAATACCAAGGTATGTACTTTTTAGGAAGGACATGGTGGATAGGAGTAGGGGAGGGGTGGCCCTATATGTGAAAGAAAACATTAAGGCTACAGAAGTAATGTGTAAGTGGGGGGGGGGGCAGTGGCTTTATGGGTATCACTGGACACAGGAAAGGGAGAGATAATACATACTGGGGTGATTTACAGGCCACAAGTGCAGCAGGAGTGGTGGATAGGGAAATGATGGAGATCCAGAGGATGGCAGACAGAGGGGAGGTGCTTCTTATGGGGGACTTCAACTTGCCGGACATGGATTGGCACCCCATCAGTGGAATCCGCCAGCAGCAGGGAGATCATGGACTCCCTAGAGGGGCAATCATGAAACAGCTCATAAGATAACCAACCAGGGAGGGGGCGATCCTTGACTTAATATGTATGAATGGTGAATGGATGGGAGAGATATCCATAGGAGAGAACCTAGGCACAACCACAAGTGACGATAGCATTATCTGGTTCAGTGTTAAAAAGTCTGCTGCTGAGGTCCATCAGCCAAGAGTGAAGGTGCTTCACTTCAGGCATGCAGACTTTCAGAAAATGGGGGGAAGTGTTCATCAAGCACTAGCTGGGGTGGGGAAACTAAGGGGGGGGTGGAGGAAATGTGGGGTAAACTAAAAGGAGCAATAGCAGAGGCCACTAGCCTCTATGTTAGGTGGATAGGTAAAAACAGAAAAAGGAGGAAGCCCCTTTAGTTCAATAAAGAGGTAGCAGAGAAGGTCAGGGAAAAGAGAAAGGCATTTAGAAGGTATAAGGGGACCTAGAGGGAGGAGGATAGGGCTATATACCCTATATATATACTTAAGAATGACCTTGGATTCCTCTCTTTCTCTGGACATGCATATTTCAGTCCTCACCAAAACCCTTAATCAAAAGCTTGGTGTCCTATATCATATCTGTCCCTTCCTCCTACCTTCTGCCGCAAGACAAGGGCTACAACCCTCCTGCCTCTCCTCATGTATGGTGCCCCCTACTACTTTCAGCTACCTCCACCACACTTTCTTGCCTATTGTAGGTCTACCATAGGGTGAGAAGATTTGCTGTGGGTATTAAGGCTTGTCATCACCACTGTGATGTCCTTTCCTCCCTGGGCTGGCTCCCCTATGAGTCTAAGTTAAGATATGCTACTTTGAGGTTCATACATAAACTGGTCCATCGCTACACTCCTCCTTGCCTTGCTGACACTGTTCGATGGTGATACCCATGGCATACTCTTAGATCTGCCTCCCGACCCCTTCTCCAATTGCCAAACCCCCAGCTCACCATGGCCCAGAGATCCTTTGCCTCTTCTGCTTTGTCTTGTTCCAACTCACTGCCTCCCTCAATTCTGGCCTGCACCTCCCTCCATCTTTTTCAAAGCTCATTGCTTCCTCATCTTGCTGCCACACCTTCCTCCTGTTTTTGATGGATCTTGCTTCTCTCTACCTTCCCACGAGAGCCTTTGCCTGCAAATCTGTGCTTCCTCTTATGTTTTACCATTGTCAAAATGTATATAAATTAAGGTTTGTTCTAATATAAGTTGTTTTATCTTTGTCAAAATGTATACTTGATATTGTTTGATAATATTGTAAGATGTTGTTTACCTTTATTTCCGACCCTTTGGTGTATCTGTATCAGTTGTTTACTGTAATCGAATATGTACTTGATCCATATACCAACCTTATCATTTCTGTCTTATACTGCCAATGTAATGCACATGTTGATGTTCAAAAATGGGAGGGAACCAAAAAATACTCCACTCAGGCTGTTGTAAAAGAAGTATTTAAACACCCATACATGGGCAAAGAGTACCCTATAAGACAACATACAGACTGTACTAAAGAGAGGGTAATATATGTATTACAGTGTCCATGTGACCACTTATATGTGAGGCAAGAACAGAAGAGAAAATCGCGAACACATTCAAGGTGGGAGATAAAACCTTCTTCCGGTATGTGAGTGAAAGGAGAAGGTCAAGGGCAGGGATAATCAGGCCTTAAAACAGGGAAGGGAAGTTGGTGGAGGATGACCGTGGGAAGGCTGAATTACTCAAATGCTACTTTTGCTCGGTGTTTGTGGTTGAAAACAAGGGGGAGATCAAGAAAATCAAATAAGATGAGGTGATGGGGGGGTGGACTCCAGTCCATTCCAGGTAGAGGAGGTCCCGAGGGAGCTTGACAGGTTGAAGTTGGAAAAGGTGATGGGGTCAGATGGGGTGCACCCCATGGTGTTGAGGAAGATCAGCAAAGTGCTAGCAGAACCTCTGACCAGCCTCTTCAACAGGTCATTAGAGACTGGAGAGATCTCTGATGACTGGAGAAGAGCAGATGTGGTCTCACTTCATAAGGGGGGGGAGAAGGAGGAGCCTGGCAACTATAGGTAGGTGAGCTTAATGTCAGTGGTGGGCAAGCTCATGGAGAAACTGCTCAAGAAGAGAATCTCAAGCTACCTGGAGACCAATTGTCTTCTGGACTGGCAGCAATATGGTTTCACTGAGGGAAAGTCGTGTCAAACGAACTTGATAGAGTTCTTTGATCAAGTCACTGGAGTACTGGATTGGGGGGATCTATAGACATTGCATATCTCAACTTCAATAAGGCATTTGATTGTGGGCTGAACAGGAGACTATTGCACAAAATAAGATGCTTTGGACTGGGTCAGCTAGTGGTTAGATGGGTGCAAAACTGGCTGGGGGAAGAAGGCAAAAGGTTATTGTTAATGGGGTACCACCAAGGGAGGGTATGGTCACCAGTGGGGTACCACAGGGGTCAGTGCTGGGGTCACTCCTTTTCAATTTATTGACAAGGGACATAGCGGAGCAGCTAGAGGGAAGAGTTTGTCTATTCACAGATGACACAAAGGTCTGCAATAGAGTAGATATGTCTGAGGGGGCTGAGAGCATGCACAGGGATCTAGAAAAGCTGGAGGAATAGTCCAGGGAATGGCAGTTGACCTTCAACACCAAAAAATGCTAAATCATACATTTAAGCAAAAATAATCAGGGCATGAATACAGTATGGGAGGGCAAGCCCTAGAAGTTACTGAGCTGGAAAGAGACCTTGGTATCAGCATTTCATGGGACCTGAAAGTGGTAAAGCAATGTGAGAAGGTGCTGGCTAGAGCCAGTAGGATGCTGGGTTGTATTGGCAGGGAATAAAAAACAGGAGGAGGGAGGTCATAATGCCCTTGTACAGGCAACTTGTCAGACCACACCTTAAGTACAGAGTCCAGTACTAGAGGCCATACTTTAGGAAGAATGTGGAAAGGGTGGTGGGTATTGAGAGACAGTCAACAAAAATGGAAGGGGGATTCAGGAATCTGTCAAATGAGGAATGACTGAAGGACCTCAACATGTACTCCCTTGAACAGAGGAGGGAAAGGGGGGTCATGATTGAGACCTTCAAGTATACTAAGGGTTTCATCAAGGAGCCAGCAGGGGATATCTTCCAACTGACAGAAAACTCAAAACAAGGGACATGACATGCAGATAGTGGGGGATTTAAGGGGAACATCACAAAATTCTACTTTACAGAGAGGGTGGAGGACAGCTGTTACAGACTCCCAGTGAGGTGGTGGAAGCAGGAACTGTAGGGGGTTTCAAGAGATTGTGGGGCAGACAAAAAGGACTGGTAGTTTCAGGGAGGGGGTGGGCAGAAGGGAAGTCCTAGTGGCTTGCTAGGCAAACTGGGCAGACTGGGTGGACCTCTTGGGCCTTTTCTGCTGACAAGTTCTATATTTCTATGTTTCTATAAAAGTGCTGCCTTTAACTTAGACATTAAATGAAAACAAAACAAGGCACACATACCACCACAAAAAGGACTCAAAATATTGAATTAAATTACACCTTTACACCAGGAACACTCAACACCATTACATAGTGCAAAGATGGCTTCATCAGGAGGTAGTGCTGAGACCACATCACTTCTGTTATATACACCCATTGCATGAGTATTCATAAAATACCACATGAAAATGTGACTGCAGAAAATAGAAACTCTTGCATTTGCATAAATATCAAAAACAACCTAATGGCCATTACAAAATTACAGCTAGACTTTACAATTTCATAAATAATTTCATTAAAATACCCACATATTGCATATAAAAGTACACTATCATGGAGGTGAAATTCATAATGTCACCTTAAAACATGGGTCTTGTACATTTTGATAATGGCACATTTATACCAATTGCACATTTTGAAATGTAACCCAATTCAAATCCATTTAGCCCAATATTGTAAGTTCCAAAAACAAGTGTACAGGACTAATAAATATTCATTAAGGGTCAAAGCCCTACAGAAATGCTGCTCATGGTCGCCCACATGACAGTGCTATAAAATTTGATGCCTGACAAATACAGTTGTAGAGACATTGCTTGCAACCCTCAAGGGCATTCCCGTTAGTCGGGAAGAGTGAGAGCGTCCTACAAATTGGAATATTTTCCACTTCCATTATTCTGGTTCTAAATTGCAGTAGCAGAGCTGTCACTAACCAAAATGTCCTTAAGCCTGGAGAGAAGGTGACCTAGGCCGTGGATCCCCAAAGGTTTCCTCCTCAAAGGGGGATTTTCCTCTTCTCCATGCCGATGGTAATATATAGATAAGTTAGTACTATTCCATAGGTTCCCTAACAAGGTTCCTCTGTTGGATGTAGGCAGATTGTGTCCCCATGGCTGTTCCCTCTATCCTTAGGAAGTCCTGCCTTCATGCCTCATTTGAACCTTCATGCCCATTTCAATTCCTCCATCATGTCCTGCTACTCTACTCCAGCTCCTAGCTGTACTACCTCTCCTGACCTCCAATCTTCCATTCCGATCTACGTTCATTGTCCATTACGATTGTCAACACTCTTTTGGGTATTCTTTTTGGGCTCCTTCCTAAGATACCTTTAGCCAAGGGAATCATTCCCATGACACCTCTAGAGGTGGAACCCACCTCTAGGGTTCCTTGCCATCATACCCCTACAGGGTGATATATCCTACGGATAGAAAGGCAACAGCCACACATGTTCCAGGTTGCATTAAAATAACTCCATGCTCAGTTGGATAAAGCCCATCAAAGAATCTGTCACTGCCCCTTTCATTAACAGGAACATGATCAAGCAGTCTAAATGAAGAAGTCAGAGGTGGTGCACCCATGGCAAGCTCCAAAATGATGACCAAGAACACTCTCTGGACTACCCTGTCCTATAGCTTTAACATGCTGTTGAATCCTCTCCTTAGCACTTCTAACTGTTCTCTCCACATTGAACTTGCCACAAGTGCACCACCCCACATACACAACATAACTGGTATGACAATTCATTCTAAATCTTGTACTGAATTCTTCCCCAGTAATTTGATGCATAAATGTTGGACCAGAGTTGACAAATTTACACAGATTGCAATTGTGACACTAAATAAATCCTGATCTTTCCATAGGCTGATTCATTTGTGGTCTGACAAAAGGGCTGCTTGTCAAAAAAAAGTTTAAGCTTTAACCCCTCCTATATGTAACCCTAAGGTTTGTGCCCATTAGAGGTCCAATTTCAGGATCTTTAATTAAGATGTTCCATCTATCTTTCAAAATTTTAGCAGCTGCTGTTGCCTCCAAACTATAATCTTAAACAAAATTAACCATGATGGCATCATCATCATCTCTCTTCCTTTTATGCACCAATAACATATCTCTGAGAACTGTTGCAGCATTGTTAGCAGCCTTCTGCATGTTCTTGGCCAAGTAACCCCTCTCACAGAAGCTGGCCAAGAGATTCCAGGCTTCATTCCCATGAGTTTCAGCTAAGGAACAATTTATCTTGATCTGTAGGAATTGCCTGTAGGGAATGCTGTTGACCAAACCCCTGGGATAAGCACTCTCAGACCTCAATAGGCTGTTGCAAGCCTTTGATTTCTTATATTGCTTACAAACAACAAGCATGTCAGATCCAACCTTAAATCTTAAATCCAGAAATCATGTTTCTGTTCTATGTTTGTTATAAGTATAATGAATATTCAAAAAATTTAAATTGAGCCAATCAACAAAATCAGCCACTGATTGTTTATCTCCATCCCAGACACACAGGATGTCATCAATGATATGATGCCACATCCGTATGTGTCTGTGGTGGGGGTTGGAGTCAGAAAAAAAAAACCTGATCCTCCCACCATGCTTGAAAAATATTACCATATGAGGGGCAAATGCCACCCCCATAGCTATGCCCCAATCTGCAAATAAACTTTGTGATCAAATGGAAAGCAATTGTGAGTGAGTACAATGCTCAACAAGTCCAAAATACATTTCTGTGGTTCATACTTTAATGTTTGATCTGCAGCCATGCAATCCTTGTGTGATCTAATTCCATGTCTATGTATTATGCTGGTATAAAGTGAGCTAATATCTACAGGAAACCAACACAAACTTTCATCCCACTGACAACCCTCCACTTTATTAATTATGTCCACAGAATCATAAACATAACTTGACACTTTGGTGACAATCTTTTAAAGATAATATTGCACAAATCTGGAGGGAGCCTCACAAAGTGAGCCCACCTCAGAAATGATGGGCCTGCCAGGAGGATCCCTCTCAGACCTGTGGACTTTATGTAGGGCATACAGAGAGGGGGTACTTGTAAAATCAACCACTAGAAGTCAGCTTCCTGTTTTGAAATCAAACCTTCACTCTATGTCCTCCCTACTAATAATTTCAATTCCTTTCTAAATTGTATAGTGGTATTGAAAGTTAAGGATTTATAACAAGATGTGTCTCACAGTTGTTTATATATTTTACTCACATATTGTTCGGTATCTTGAACAACCTCCCCTCCCCATCAGTATTTCTGATAGTGATTTCTGATATAGCTATTGATTCTTTTAGTTGTAATGCCTCCCATTCATCATTGGACATATTCCTATATCTACTCACAATTCCTTTCTTCAGTAATTGAACAATGTCAGCCTGCATCAAATTTTTAAACACTTTGATAGTGGAATGTCTAGCTTATGGTGGACAAAAAGTACTTTTTGGTTTAAACCCACCTCTATTCAATATTTGATCTCTCTTTCAGGCCGTATGCCCATTATTTGATCCTACATCATTAGCTAGGCTTAATAATAGATCAATATAATTAGAAATAGAGTGATTAAGAGGCAGATCAGATTGCAACCTGTTAACATTTACACCAGCATCAAAAAATAATTGCTAAAGTTAATATCTTTGCTAGATTGTAATGAGACAACACCAGCCTCTTACTACAAAATATAATTGATTGCAAAATCCAAATTGATGTCAGGGTTATCAAGTGTAGCAATAACCACATCTTGTATAACGTAATTCATAGTTTGAATGTCCTCAGTCCAACACCATGAATAATTAGCCTCCAAATCTTTGTTCCAGACTATCTTTTATTCCAACACAGAATATGGATGGGTTTCAACTGCAGGTTGATTTATTTAAATTGTTTAGAAAACTGGATTTGAGATATTATTTCTGGAACAAAGATTTTGGGGTTTCTAGTTGAAACCAAAAAGTAACTATTCTCCACTGCAAGCTAGACATCCCACTATTAAAGTGTTTGCAAATTTAGCACAGGCTGATATTTATCAATTACTGAAGGAAGGAGTTGTGAGTAGATATAGGAATATGTCCAATGATGACTAGGAGGCATTAACAGAATTAAGAGGTATGCCAGAAATCACTATCAAAAATGCTGATGAGGGAGGACTGGTGATTGTTCAAAATACTTAACAATATGTGAGTGAAATATGTAGACAACTGTCAGAAACGCTTGTTATAACCACTTAACTTTCAATCCCACTATGCCTTTCAAAAAGGAAGTGAAGTCATTAGTAGAGAGGACAGAGAGTGAAGGTTTAATTACAAAACTGAAAGCTGACTTTCTAGTGGCTGATTTTCCAATTACCCCCACTCTGTATACTGTACCAAAAGTCCACAAGTCTGTGAGGGACCCTTCTGGCAGACCCATTGTTTCTAGGGTGAGACTCCCTCCAGATTTATGAATTATAATCTTAAAAAAATTGTCACCCAAGTACCAGGTTATGTTTGTGATTCTATTGACATAATTAAGTGGAATGTTGTCAGTGGGATGAAAATGTGTGTTTGGTTACCATAGAGATTAGCTCACTTTATACCAGCATCATACATGAACATGGAAACAGAGCATATAAAGATAGGCCGCAGATCGAGTATTAAAGGATGCACCACATACATTTATTTTGTATTTATTGAAGTTTGTACTCACTCACAATTACTTTCTGTTTTATCACAAAGTTTATTTGCAGATTAAGGGTACAGCAATGGGGCCGGCATAAGCACCCTCATGCGTATATACTTTTAGCGTGGGAGGATTAGGTTGTTCTTTCTGACTCCAACCCCCACCTCAGACACATAGAGATGTGGCATCATTTCATTGATGACATCCTGTGTGTCTGTGGTGGAGGTGAACAATCAGTGACTGATTTTATTGATTGGCTGAATTTTAATTTTTTGAATATTCATTGTACTTAAACATAGAACAGAAATAGAATTTCTGGATTAAGATTTAAGGTAGGATCTGACATGCTTGTTTTTGTGAGTCATATAGGAAATCAGTGGCTGTCAACAGCATACTGAGGTCTGAGAGTGCTCATCCCAGGGGCCTGGTTGACAATATTCCTTATGGGCAATTACTATGAATCAAGAGGAATTGTTCCTTAGCTGAAACTTATGAGAAGGAAGCCTGGGATCTGTTGGCCAGGTTCCATGAGAGTGGTTACTCAGCTAGGTGAATTCAGAAGGCTGCTAACAAGGCTGCAAGAGTATCCAGAGGTATGTTATTGGTGAATAAAAAAGGACAGATGATGATGTTATCAAGGTTCATTTTGTTTTAGATTACAGCTTGGGGCAACAGCAGCTGCTGAAAATGTGGAAGATAGATAGGACATGTTAATTAAAGATCTTGAAATTGGACCTCTAATGGGTGTGAAGCCTAGGGTTATATATTGGAGGAGTACAAGCTTCAAAAAATTTTTGACAAGCAGCTATTCTGTCAGACCACAAATGAATCAACCTATTAGGAGATCAAAATATTTTAAGTGTCATAACTGCAATGTGTGTAAATTTGCAAACACTAGTCCAACGTTTATGCATCCAATTATGGGGGAAGAATTCAGTACAGGATTTAGAATTAATTGTTGTACCAGTTATGTTGTGTATGTGGGATGGTACACTCATGGCAAGCTCTATGTCAGTAGAACAGTTAGAAGTGCTAAGGAGAAGATTCAAGAGCATGTTAGAGCTATAGAACAGGTTAGTCAGGAGAGTGTTCTTGGTCACCAGTTTGGAGCTTGCCAGGGGTGCACCACCACTGACATCTCATTTAGACTGCTTGATCATGTTCCTGTTATTGAAAGGGGTGGTGACAGGCTTGAAATTACTTTTGCAAAAAGAAACTGATGGATTTATCAGTTAAATGCATAGTTTCCTATAGGTTTCAATGCTGAAATTGATTTTGGACCCTTTCTGTAAATGTTTAGCCACTAAAATAGTTTTTTTGATAGATTTTTCTCTGTATTTGATGGGCATTCAGTTTGATAGCACTGCCATGTGGGTGGATATGAGGGGCATTTCTGTAGGGATTTGACCCTTAATTACTATTTATTAGTCCTGTACACTTGTTTTTAGAACTAATATTATTGGGCTACTTGGATTTGAATTGGGTTAAATTTTTAAATCTGCAATTGGTATTAATGTGCCATTATCAAAATGTATAAAACCCATACTCTAAGGTGACACTATTAATTTCACCTTCTTGACAGTGGACTTTTACATGCACTATGTGGGTATTTTTAATGAGGGTATTTAAGAATTTGTAAAGTTTAGTTTTCATTTTGTAAAAGCCATTGGGTGATGCTTGATATTTATGCAAATGTGTGGGTTTCTGTTCTCTACATTAACTTCTTCAACATGATATTTTATGAATATCCATGCAATCGGTGTATTCAAGGAAGTGATGTGGTCTCAACACCACCTCTTGATGAAGCTGTTTTGGCACTACATAGGGGTGGATAGCATTCGTGGTGTAATGGCATAATTTAACAAAATACTATCAGTCCATTTTAGTGGTGGTATGTATGCCTTTTTTTGTTTTCTTTCCTTCTGAGTATCTGGTATCCCAGGAACATTGCTGATATACAGGTGACATCATCAGTTTTACTTCACCAGGGAAGTTTGTGCAAAGTCATGAATTTTTCACATCCCAAAGCTTCATGAATTTCCAGAATGATGCACTAACTTCACCAGCCTATTTTATTAAACATTTTTTTAAATATTTATATGCCCCCCCAACCACTATGCCACCCTCACAACTATCCTGCCACATTCCTGTAAATAACTCCCTGCCACCCTTTGCAAAGAACCCCCCCCAGTGTAACATAAATCCTTTCTCTCCACCAGTGCACCCATAACCAGTCACTCAGTGCATCAATAACCACTCACTCAATCCCCTATCCAACCAGAACCTCAGGATGACTAAGATTACCTGACCCAGTCCCATGGTGCCAAATCCCTCTCCCCCTAAGCATCCCCAAAAATCCTTTTTGTCTGACCTGTAAAAAGAAGAAAACCATCTCCTGGTGCAGAGTCCACTCTGTTCTGTGTACGTATCTGTAGTGCCATGAATGACTAGTGATCCAAAAAATGGAGGGCGATGATATCAATGCATGCAGTCTGAGTAACAAGCTCCCTTAACTAGTGGCCTTGATGGAAGAGGGTCACCTGGATATTGTGGCAGTCACAGAAACATGGTACACAGAGAACCATGACTGGGATGTCAACATACCAGGGTACACAATCTACAGGAGGGACTGGGAGGGTAAAAGAGGAGAAGTAGCTCTCTATGTAAGGGAAGAGATCAAAGCAATGAAACTAAATGGTAAACAGGGAGGAAAGGAGGCACTGTGGGTCACCAGGAGACAGGAAGTGGCAACACAATCCATATGGGGGTTGTATACAGACCCCCACTTCAGTGGGAGGAAGTTGACAAAGAAATGACAGAAGGCATCCTTAGAATGGTAGAAAAGGGGGAGATATTGTTGATGGGGTCCTGAATATTTATTTATTTAGTTAGTTTTTGTTTAACAGGTAGGTGCACTAGCCATAGAGATGACTATTTTCAGACATGACCCAAGAGATTACTGAGTAAACATTACAGATAACAAAAGGTGGTTACAGCAAGGTATAAACAATAGTGTTACACAGCAGGTTATGCAGCATAAGTAAGATACAAGGTGTTGAGAGCCTGGAACAAAACATGTTTTACAGTTATAGCATAGGGATGAGGCATATCTGTGGTGGAGCAAGACAATGTGGATTACAAAATACAAGGAATAAATCTAAATCAGAGATAAAGTGGGCAACAATTCAAAAATATAGATATGCAGCAGATATGACCCTAGAGGAAGACAATTAGACAGACAAGGAAGATAAGGGAAACAGAGCTGATAAGTGCTAAGGGGGTAGATGCAGGGGATAGGAAACTGAGGTTATGCATGTTTGGAGTAGGGTAAGCTTCTGAGATATCAGCCAAGGCAAGCAGTGGGTGTGGCTGAGGCCAGGTGAGAGGGGAAATATCTCGCAAGGGTAGTTAGGCAAATTTGTACTGATCCAGAGGAAATGGGAACAGAGTGAATAAGTGCAAAGGGGAACTGATGCAGAGGATAGGCAAGCTGAGATAGGTGAGGTTTGAAAATGCAGGCATGTCGAGTAGGGGTGCACCTGGGGAGGAGCATAAGGGAAGGGACATTAAAATGGTATTATAGCAGAAACAAGTTAAGAATTGCTGCCAGGGAGGAGGACAGGGAGCTAACGAGGTTTAAAGCAGGAGCATTGGTCAGATGAAATGATGTGGTGATGGAGTACTTTTTTAAAGGTGTCATGAGTGGGTGTTAGGCGGACATCTAGAGGGAAAGAGTTCCACAGCCGAGGAGCATGGTGGGCAAAAGTACTACAACCTTTGGTGGTTGTGTATTTCGGCACAAATAAGAAGGATTTATCAGTTGAGCACAGTCCATAGTTGGAGGTCTGTGGAGTGAGCAGTTCAGCCAGTGATTTGGGGGTTTGAGACCTCATAATACTGTCTATAGTGGAGCCAATGGAATATAGCCTGGTGGCATTTGGAGATAGCCAATTAAGATCAGAGTAGAGGAGGCAGTGGTGTTTCCTCCTATGGGATGAGGCAGCATACTGACATATACTATTATAGGCAACGTCCCACCTGTATAAATTTGTTTTAGGTATGGTGGCATATGAAGATACCCCGTAGGTTAGGGTCAGCAGGAGTATGCCTCGGGCAATAGCTAGTCTTGCTGAGGGGGTTAGAACATAGCTAGTGTGGTAAGCTACACCTAACTCTGACTTCACAGACTTACATATGTTTGATATATGATGTTCGAAGTTTAAGGATTGATCCAAAGTAATTTCAAGGTACTTAAAAGAGGCAACTACGCCAATGGGGGAGCCATCTAAGCAGGAGACCCTGAAGTTGTTTTGGTAAGATTTGAGTTTTGAGGGGGTACCACATAGCATGGACTGGGTTTTGGTCTCATTAAGAACTAGTTTGTAATCCAAGAGCCATGTTTGTATGAGTTGGAAGTCAGCAGAGAGCCACATATTGATGTCAGTTACATTTTTCACACTGATATAGAGGATAATGTCATCTGCATAGAGTACGGACGAGGAGGCATAGAGTTTGGAGGTAATGTCATTAATGAATATTGAAAAAAGAAGTGGTCCCAGGATAGAGCCTTGGGGTACTCCAATATTCACTGTAGCCTTATCAGAATAGGATGAGTTGAACTTAACAACTTGGACCCAGTTTGACAGGTAGCTCCTGAACCAACTGACTACATTAGATGCAAAGCCCATAGATTGTAGGGTGGCGAGGAGAAGGGAGTGGTTCACCAGGTCAAAAGCCTTCATCATGTCAATGAAAAGAACTCCTGTTAGAAGACCCAAGTCCATAGCAGTGAGAGTGTCTGTGATAAATTTAAGCAAGGCAGTAGAGGTGCTGTGGCCTTTGCGGAGGCCGTGCTGGGCGGTTGTTAGTAGGTCATGTTTGAAAAGAAATTCTATGGCTTGAGTGGTGACTAGTTTTTCTAAGATTTTACTTAGCACCGACAGGATGGCTAAAGGCCTATAGTTTGAGGGGTTACCGATGTCACCCTTTTTAAGCAGGGGTGACTTTCGCAATCTTCCAAATGTCAGGAACACTACTTTGACACAAGGAAAGGGTAAACATTTTGGCCAGAGAAGCTGCAATGAGAGGTGTAGCTATTTTTAGTAGCCTTGGCTCAATACTGAGCCTGTGGCAGTATTATCAGAGATCAAACTAAGAAATTGTGTAACGTCCTTTGGGGTAATGGCTCTAAAGTGAAAGGGTAGGAGTACAGGTGCCCTGCTAGAAGAAGCTGGAGACACTTGTTGTGAGGTGGTGAAGGATAATATGAATTTAGTTAGGTCCGAGAACTGATTATTAAGGAAATTTTCAATGGTCTGAGGATTGTTGCAGTGAGTATCGTTAAGGATCATATCATTAGGAGTAGATGACTGAGTGGATCCCAGGAAGATTTTGATGTGGGACCAGAATGTTTTGGGGTCATTCAAGGCATTGGTTAGAAGGTTTTTGCCGCCGGCCCAGTGGTGAAGATGGTTTAGGTGCTAGATGCCACACCTCAAACCACGCTGGTGACCTGGGTTCAGGAATGGACTCGGGGCACCGGGGGTCGGCAGGGGACAAAGAGGATTGAGCATCTGGAGGACTGCTCTCCTCTTTGGGGGTGGGGGGAGTGGGTCGCCTTGCTCAAACAGCAGCCCCCAGTGGAGACTGGGCGGCACTGTTCAAGAGCAGCACAAGGAATGGGAACACCAGGAAATGGAAAAAATGGCTCCTCGTGTTCACCAGATGATGGCTTCCCTGCTCCACGACAGCACCGGAACCTTCACGGACCTCCTCTACCTGAGCAACGCTTCCAAGGGGCATAATAAAGAGTGCACTGGGTAAGCCCCCTCCCGGTGCAATCCCCCTCGGAGAAGAGGGACCTGTCTGGTGAAGGGATACACCAGGATACCCCCTTGGGAGTCGGTTGCAATATGAGGACTGAGAAGAGCCCAGGAAGAGGATGGCCAGTGTGTCAGGGAGCACTGTGGATGTGTAGCCCAAAGGAGAGGGGAGCACTGGAGCGTGAAAGGAGAGTAAATAACATAAAAAAAGAAGGTTTTTGCAGTAAGAGCTTTTTGCAGAGCTTGTTGCCTTTTTGCTGGTATTTCTTAACATCCTATAGGTGGTATAGTCCTCTGGAAGTCCAGAGAACTTAAAACAGCTCCAGCTCCTATATCTTTTTTTTATTTTGGCTAGCAGATCTTTTTTTGTGCCATCTAGTGTGTTTTTCCTTGACACAGTGGGTTATAAGAGGGGAGTGATGATCTTGTAATGCTGAGAAATTAGCGATGAAGATGGCCAGTGCTGCCTGGACATCTTGAACACTGTACAGATCAGACCAATCAGTGTTGGCCACATCTTGAAGAAAATTGTGCTGATTCAAGGTGGCATAGTTTCTAAAGGTAATGAGGGGTGGCTTTACAGGGAGGGGGGGAGGTTGATCACCACATGCAAAAAATAGGGGAGTGGGATGTGCTCGGGGTGGCTTCCTAACATCCAATCTATAAGGGTGCAGGACTTAGAGCTAGAGGCACACCTTGTGAGTTCAGTGATAAGTTGATGGAGGTTATGGCTCTGGATTTTGGTGAGCAAGGTGGTCTGGCATTTCCCTAGCCAGTTTAAGCTGATGTTACCTAAGATGATCGTTTCATTTGTGCCACAAAGTAGGGATGTCTGGTTTAACGGCTCATCCAGACCAGTGAGGCCATTGTTTGGGGGTTGTAAGCACATATGATATGAAGTTTTTTATCCCCAAGTGTAAGAGTGTAAGGAGTGCATGTAGCAACTCACAGTGTGTCAGAGGATTGGTATTGAGGGCAGTGAGATGAAGGTGATTTTTGAAATAGATGGCTACGCCACCCTCCCCTTTTGGAGTTGCCAGATGTTAACTGGAGCACCTTTGCTACAGCCACATCCAAGGGCAAAGCAATTTTCAATGCCCTACAGGGGGCATGTCTCAGACAGCCAGTGTTGGAACCCACTTGGGAGAGAGCAGTCTTAGACCTGGTGCTCTCAAATGGGGATGGAAAGAGGATCTCAGATTTAGAAGTGGGTAGCCATCTGGAAACTACTGTAGCAACCACCAAACAGCATGGTTCATGAAAAACACACCCATAGAGTCAAGTCACACAAAGGTGAGGGTATTGGACTTTAGGAGGGATGACTTTGACAAAATGGGGGAGTGCCTCGGAAAAGCACTAGCAAATGGGCAAGAAGGTGGGGTGGAGGAACAATGTGGAGAAATCAAAGCTGCCATCACAGAGGCAACAAGCCTTTGTGTGAAGCAAAGAAACAAAACAAAGGAAAAAACACTATGGTTCTCAAAAGAGGTGGTGGGGAAAGTTAGGGAGAAAAAGATAGCATTCAGGAACTACAAGGAAACACAGAAGCAGGACAGAGAACTGAACCAGTTAAAGCAGAAGGAAGTGGGGAAGGCAGTCAGAATAGCAAAGGCCAAACTGAGGAAAAGATAGCCAAGTCAGTTAAGAAGGGGGATAAAACATTTTATAGGTACATTAGGGAGTGAAGAAAGATCAGGGGAGGGATAGTGAGGATTAATAAAGGGGAGGTGGGTGGGCAGAGGTAGACAGTGACAAAGCAGAGATACTGAATGAATACTTCTGCTCAGTATTCACAAAAGAAGAGTAAGGGGAGGTACCTAAACCAAATAATAGAAGCACTCTGGATAAGGGGGTCGATACCAGTCCATTCATAGAAGAAAGGGTCCTGAACGAACTCCTAAAACTGAAGGTGGACAAAGCAATGGAGCCTGACAGGATTTACCCTAGAATTCTAAAAGGAAATTAGGGGGGGAACTAGTAGCACCACTGACTACCTTTTTTTAACAAATCATGAGAGGAGGGTGTGGTACCTGAGGATTGGAGGAGGGCAGATGTGATTCCCCTTCACAAAATTGGGAGAAAGGCAGAGGCAGGAAACTACAGACCTGTTAGTTTGACCTCAATGGTAGGGAAAATGATGGAATCACTTCTGAAAGAAAGAATTGTTGAGTACCTAGAGGCCAGCGGGGCACAGGATCCAAGGCAGCATGGATTCACAGTGGGAAGGTCATGTCAGATGACCAAAGTAGTAGACCAGGGAGGGGCTGTGGACCTACCTAGACTTTAGTAAGGCATTTGATATAGTCCCACACAAAAGATTAATAAACAAGTTAGCAAGCCTGGGAGTGGTTCCCAGGGTGGTAACCTAGGTGAAACATTGGCTGTACAACATGACTAGTGATGGGCGAAGTGGTCTATTCCTCCGGAGTGATTCAAGAGTGAAAGCGGCGGAGTGCTCTGCAACACGAAGCGGAGTACTTTGCATTATAAATGAATAACGCGAAGTCCATTGTAAACGCTGACTTTGCATTACTCCATCTTCCCAAACCACTACTCCACCAATTCTTAAGGTGAAGTACATTGAAAACAATGTTTTTCGCCTCACTTTGCCTTGTTTTTAAGCTCCAAAGGTGAAGTTTGCAGTGATTCATGGGATTTCAGGTCACATGGGCTCTAGATTGTTCTGCACAGCCTCAGTTTGGGGTAGTGTGTGTAGGAAGCTGTAGGAGACAATCTGCTCTGAGAGCTCTCTGCGATTCAAACCTTCAAAAAGCTGTTAAAAAAGCCTTTTTGAGTCATTTTTTTTTGCTGAAACTTTAGTTCATCAATTATAGGAAACTCTCCTGGGCTCATATCATCGAGTGTTTATTGTTTGTGTGTGGATTTTGAATGTTAATGTACAACATTCAGTCTGCATACTGACAGACAGTGGAAGAGTGCTTTTCGGGAGGGGCGTATCTGTGGTGTAGGTAGATTAACTTGGAGAAAAAGACAGTGCTTTCTGTTTTGGTGATATTTTTCTGGTATAACTGTTAATGTACACACAGTAATATTTTCAATATTTCTTGCCATTTTTTTGCTGATTGTTGTGGTGCAGCAGTGCATAATTTTAGTTTGTTTAAAATATGTGGTTATATTACTGAAGTTTTCAATTTGCTATGCATTACTTAGTGCAAGTGTGAGTATGTGTGTGATGTGTGTCATCAAATCAGACACCTTTTATTGTGCCACATAATAATTTCAGCAATGTGTGATTTTTGTACTTTTTTGTGGTATCTTTACTGGTACTAGTACTAATGACTGTTACTGCAGCAGTGCAGTACACTGCCCCCCTGTCCCGTGGCCCACCCCAACCGTCAAAGGTATTCTTTTCCAGATTTGAATTTCTGATGGTAAGCACTGGTTAGGTGTTGTGCCTTTGTGTCTGCATCTCTTCAGTGCACAGCACAATCTTAATCTGTCTGTGCATTTGCATCTCTTTAGGGCCCAATCTCCATATGTAACTTAAGTCACAGTTGTTTCTTTGGCTTCCCTTCAGAGTACTGGACAGGTGTGGTGCTTAATTTTGCATGAACATTGTACTCATTAATATGTGTTTTTAAGTCAGGACCATCATCACGAATCACTCGTGATACAAATCACATTCTTCATCATAATGGTCACAAATGCAGTCACAAATCATGATTCACGATAATTCATGTTATGAATCACAACATTCATTTTTTTACTAGTTACTTGTATGTATTGTAAGCCTGTTTTGTAGTATCTCTCCAGGCTTCACCACCCCACCATTGTACTCATTGATACGTGTTTTTAAGTCTGGGAGTTTTAAGCTACAGCTTATCGGGTAAGTTCAGCTGTAGGCAGTAGGCAGTCACGTTTCTTTGTCATCACGGTCACAGATGCAGTCACAAATCACAATTCACGATCACGTCATGAATCTCAACATTAATTTTTTTTAATAGTTACTTGAATGTATTGTAATCCTGTTTTGTAGTATCTCTCCATGCTTCACCACCACACCATTGTACTCATTAATGTTTGTTTTTAAGTAAGGGAGTTGGACAGTGTCTGCAGTACATACACAGCCGGGAAAGAAGACTGACTGCACACATGCAGTTTAGTACAGTATTCTTGCACTGCTCAGAATACAAAGTGTCATGCATACGGAAGAGAACATAAAAAGGGCAACATTACATACAAGGATCTGGGATGGTGGAGGAATACATTTTATAACACCAAGTAAGGTGTTGGGGGGCACATGGTGTGAGGAAATAAAAATAATGTGGGATCCCCTAGTGATCCAGCAGCAGGTCCAGCATGGACATAATTTGCAGCTGATGTCCCTCTATGTGATACAGCCGCTACTCCACAGCACTCACCCTCTCATTGTTAGCCTTGACAGCACTCCAGAGAACTGCCAAGTCAACCTGTGTTACATGCAGTTCTCTGGGGTCCACACATTCTACAGGCTGACCTGGTGGTGGTGGTGGTGGTGGTGGTGGGGGTGGTGGTGTCGGTGGAGCAGCAGGTGCTGCTGTGGCCCTCTTTTTCTTAGGGATGCTGCAATGCACAGCTGCACCTTCTGCCACAGAATGGCCAGCAGGTGCAGGCATGGTCCGTTCTGTGGCAGCCTGCCTTTCCAACTGCTGGTGATTGAGCATATGGGTGTGCTGGCCCCCAGTCCCCAGATGAGTCCCCCAGGGGCCACGGTGCACCTCCACCTCACATAGACGGCAGTTGACCACACTGCTGTCCCCCCGACACAGTCAAAAAACTGCCAAACAACTGAGGTGCGGGGAGGACCAGGCACAGGCAGGGGATGGCCAGATGAACTGGCTACCAGGTGGTCACAGTGCATATACAGGGGGTGTACCCATGCATGCACAGCGCAACTTGATTCACAGATCAGAACCAGGGTGCATCAATGGGGCAAAGCCAGCGCAAAGCCAAGATGTGCCATAGAAAGATAAGTACAAAAGAAGGAGACTTATGTCCAGCACACCTGCAGGTTGTGAATAGAACAACCACAGCAGCACACAGCCAGAGCCAGAGGGGAAGAGGAAACCAGAGATAGGGAGAGACACAGCCAGCCAGCCAGCAACAAAACCAGGCAGCAAACAACGCCAAAGGGCCACACTGACAGCAGAAATGAACCCAGCAGCTGTCGCCATAGCTGGTGCCCAAATGAGGAGGAGGAGGCAGGGCGCTGGGAGGCACCGTAGGCGCCAGCCCCATGGTGGTATCATGCCTGGCTGTCTTTTGAGCAGCTCACAGAGGTGGAGACAGTCGGGTGGTACCTCCTCAACAGGGCCATGCTGAGGTAGCTTTGTGAGCTGTGCCATGATGAGTTGCAGGCACCCACTGCACTAGGTCATGCCATCTTGGTGGAGACCAAGGTGACAACGGTCATGTGCCTGATTGCCATGGGAATCTTCCAGAGGCTACTGGGAACACCACTGGCATATCACGGGCTCTATGTCCAGCCTCATAACGCAGTTCCTCACCGCACTGCTACTGCACGCTTCAGAATACATCAATTTCTCCAGCTTGCAGGCAGAGCAGACAGAAGCCATGCGGGGGTTCTGTAGAGTGGCACACATGCCAGGTGTCATAGGGACCATCGACTGCAGCCATGTGGTGATCCACACACCACCTGGTGAGGAAGCCGTCACATACATGAATTGGAAGGGGTACCATTCTGTGAATTGCCAGGTGGTGTGCGATGCCACTGGGCTCATCACCAATGTCTGCATCACACACCCTGGGTGCACACACAATGTATTCATATGGCACCAGTTGGCACTCTGTACAAGGTTTGAGGCTGGGGACATCCAAAGTGGTCATCTGATAGGTACATGTGACAGGGCACCAACAGTGCAGGGTGGCACCATGTCCAGGACACATGGGGTGGGCCGTGGGCAGTGTGAAGCAGGCACATGGGCCCTGGGACAGCAAAGGTGTGAAAGGGTACAAAGGCAGACACAGGGTGGTACACAAGCGCTGTGCACCACATGACAGATGGGGGCATGCAGGTGCAGCTGTGGTAGAGATGCAGGACTGCCAGGTATGTGGATGCATAGGCTGGAGAGCAGGACAGGGGCACACACCACAGAGGGCAGGGATGAGGACAGGGCACAAGCCACAGTGTACCCCAATGTACTAATGGGGACACATCTACCCCCACAGGTGACACTGCACACCCACTGAGGCCTTGGCTCCTCACCCCCATCCGACGACCTGGAACGGTGGCGGAAGAATGATACAATGAGGCACACATCGCGACACGCGCCATCATCGAGCGTGTCTTCGGCATGCTGAAGATGCGATTCTGGTGCCTGTGTTTGGTCAGGTGGTGCCCTACAGTACAGCCCTGAGAATGCCTGTGGCATATTCCTGGCCTGTTGTATGCTACACAACATGGCCCATAATGTGGGATACCTGTCAAGGCCGGTGAGGGTGACAGTTCTGGGGAGGAGGAGGAGGAGTTTGGGGATGGGGCAGACAGGGCACCCCCTGAGGTCCAGGGAGGTGAAGCCGGGTGGGGATGCAGGGATCCCAGGCTTGCAGAGTGGGCACTGGCATACCGCATGCATGTGGTGGAGTAACACTTTGGGCCCTGCAGGTGAGAATGCAGGTATGTACGTGTGCAGGTGTGAGCACTGCAGTGTAGGGACAGCATGATGAGGGAGCAGTGGACACCAGATGCCGCACAGGGGTGCATACACAGACACATGCACACAGTGGGGGACACACAGACACAGACACATGGGCACCATGCATGCATCACCTGAGCACCACCCAGGCCATGCTGTAGACGTCACAGGTCAGTGCACACTGCAGCCAGCACATGGACACTGCAGGCACCGTAACACACTCATCTTTCCCATGACACATGGCACTACAGCAGTACACACAGACACACTGGACAGCCTGCAAAGGTAGCACAGGGTGGTGCCAGGACAGCCATGGGGCATGTGACTGCCACACACACCGCCACTGGCACCACCCACAGGGCATCCAGTACACAGGGGCATGCCAACCCCCCACCACAGGCCTCTAGGCATGGGCATCACAGGGTGGCCCCACGACAGCCATGGACATGAGGGTGGCCTCTGCCATAGCCGCTGGTGGTGGGGGTGCCACCATCGGCCACCGCGGGCATCCCCAGGGATCTCTCAGTGGTGCTGCACTGAGACCATGAATGGGTGCCCAGTGGTTGGACCCCTGATGCCCACAAGCTGAGCCATGGACATTGGGTGTGGATGCCAGTGGCGATGGAGTTAGCAGCAGGAGGTTCACCTGGCTGTGCTGCCGGGGTGTACGGGACATGCTCCTGAGTATCTGACTGGATGCACGATCTCCACAGTGTGCTGTAGATGCAGCCACCACCTCCACAGCCACTGCAGTCTGCTCCAGAGCTACTGTCATGCCCACCCACACGATACATGTATCTGCCAACATCTGAGCATGCCATGCTGCCGTGGACTCATGCTCTTGGACCATAACAACCCTGTGGCTCTGGAACTATGCATGGAGGGCCTCCTGACCCTCCACAATCACCCGCAGCAGGTCAAGGTAGGCCCCCATATCGTCGACGGGTGATGCAGCACAGTGGCATCGCCGATGATCAGATGATGGTTCAGCCTGACCAGGTGCATCCATGGGCTGTGGATGTACCCTGGCAGGCTGCAATGTGGGTGGAGCATGGCTGGGCACTGCTGCTGGCTGCCCATGGGTGGTGTCCTCCAGGGTCACTGGAGCAGGTGCATGCACACAGGCGCCTTGCCCAGATGACACTGATGTCACCAGCACTGCACTAGGCAGTGGTGTAGGTGGCACAGCACACATAGTCATGGACAGCTGTGCTGCCACTGCACCAGAACCCAGCACAGTGGGAATATTGGTGGCACCCAGGGACCCATGCACAGGCAACCTCGTGACGTGTGCACCACCGTCGGCCATGTCAGCAGTGCTGGTGTTGGTCATACATGCAGCGGTGCCAGTGCCCTCCCCCTGCATGCCACTGACAAGCACGAGGGGGGCATCTGCAATGTCCACCGCTTCATCCAGGTCAGCATCAGACAATTCGGATAGGCTCCCCAACCAAGCGATGTACCCACTGGCTGTCCCGCCATCACTGGTGGAGGGGCACACAGGGCAACCCATCACAGGGGCCATGACCGATGTTGCACAGGACATGAATGGTGCAGGTACGGAGTCATCCATGGTGGTGTCATCGGCCCCATGGAACGGGCCGTATCATTGACTGTGAGAGCATCATGGTCAGCCATGGCCATGGCTGCACCCTGTAGTCACAATGGTGCTGTGGAGAGAGGAAGGGAGACCGTGGTTAATGCACAGGACACACATGTCACAGTGGTGAAGCACCAACTGAACACAGCAGTCCACATGTTGCCAGGTCTGCACGCCTGTCCACAGCAGGGCAAGGGCGCAATGGTAATATGCAGCCCATGTCGTGGTCAAGCCTGCCACTGACCCATTGTGCACAATGCATAGCGGAGGCCTCACATGCCACATGGGTGAACAGTGGTCACGTGGCCTCCGGCGCTGCAGCCTAGCACTCACAGCACCTCGGGGCAGTACATGTCTTGCCAGGGATGACTGTCCCAGGGATGCTGTGCTCGAGTGTGCAGTGACAGTTATCGGCACTCAGGGCCAGGTATGCCCTCTGTGGAACACAGGTGGGTGTGCCAGGCCAGGGCACACAGTTACTCACCATGCTGCAACGGGCTGCCTCCAGTCTGGAAACCACCTTGCACGGCTGTCCTGGACACACTGGTAGCCAGGAGGGCCTCACTGGGGCTGAGGCATTCCACCATGCTGGGTCCACCCCCTGTATGCTGCAAGGATGCCTGGATGCTGGCCACCTTCTCCTTGGCCCTCCAGTGGCCATCGTTCTAGTAAATGGATCCATTCACATAATGGAACTGTGTAGTACGGTATGGTCTGCATGCCCATTGGCCCATGCTGTGGACCAATGGGCGTACAGCCGTACTGTATGCAGTCAGTTGGCGGGCAGCTGGGCAGCTTGTGGGTGGGGAGCTGCTGCCCGCCGCTGACTGGGGAGAGTGGGATGGCGGGGCTCAGTGGGCGGGTGGGGGGAGGGGGGCACGCTGGACCACCAGAGTTAATTGTAACTATTTTTAGTGTACTTATGCCCGTGATCAGGCTGGTAGCGAGCCACTGGACCACCAGGGATATTGGACCTGTTTATTTAATACTTATGCCCCCGATCGGGCTGGAAGCGGTCCACTGGACCACCAGGGATATTGGACTTGCTTTACTTAATACTTATGCCTGCAATCAGGCTGGAAGTGATCCACTGGACCACCAGGTATATTGGACTAGCTTTATTTAATACTTATGCCTGCGATCGGGCCGGAAGCGGTCCACTGGACCACCAGGGATATTGGACTTGCTTTATTTAATACTTATGCCTGCGATCGAGCTGGGAGCAGTCCGCTGGACCGCCAGGGATATTGGACTTGCTTTACTTAATACTTATGCCTGCAATCAGGCTGGAAGTGATCCACTGGACCACCAGGTATATTGGACTAGCTTTATTTAATACTTATGCCTGCGATCGGGCCGGAAGCGGTCCACTGGACCACCAGGGATATTGGACTTGCTTTATTTAATATTTATGCCTGCGATCGGACTGGGAGAGGTCCAGTGGACCACCATGGATATCATTTCTGGTACTATGCCCTCGATCGGGCATGAGGGGGTGCGATGCCGACAGACTCTGGATCCGGAGCTCGGGTGGCCACCCACAGCTGGTGGCTGCCATTTTGCACCTTGCAATTCGGCAGCTCACCTGTGGGTGGCCAGCCCTTGCTCCTATTTCTTTGTGGCTCAACTTTGAGCACCAGTGTGCGGCGCAAGTAGGGGTTGCACCAGAATATGCACCGCACATCCTAGGCTGAATATCAGGATGTGCGGAATATGCATGGGCACACCCCCGCACTTGCGCCGCATACATTACTGGTGCACCCCAGTGCATCAGGAATCTGCGTGGTGCAACATCCCCTTTTGAATATCACGCCGAGGCGCATTAGTGGGTTGTGCATGATACAACACTGTTGCGCCATTCACAACCCCTTTGAATATCCCACTCATCAAATCACCCACTTTGTTAATCTTTTGCAGAAGAACCAATATGACTACAAACAATTCATTTCAGTTATTTATTTTAAAAAGTTCACTTTATCTGCTAAAATTCATAGCAGAGCTTTGTGTTGTTTTTTTGTTACAGAATTTTATTAAATTATTCTGTTACAGAGTCCAGTGCCACCCCTCACAAAATACTGCTCACAAGGCTTTTCCTACATTTTTCCTTTATTGTTTCCATACTTTCCACCCATGCTAGAATATATGATTTATGTGGAATGTGATTAAAACTAAGTGACCAAGTCTGGGCTAAGCACTCAGCTGATTTTGATTTTTTCCCAAAGTATAATGACATTCAAGCACAGCACATACAAACATTTGCTGCCAAAAAAGTCAACAGTTATTAAAATAGCTCAGGACAGCTTCCTCACACAATGGTGCACAATCAATTAGAAGGGAGAGAATTTTACACCTGCAAATTTCCAACTAGGACATTACCCAGAATGTCATGACTGAGTACCCCACTGGACAGAGCAATCACAACATAATTAAGATTGGCATTGTGCTAGGATCTTAAATCCAGGACTATCGCACCTGACATAAGGAAAGTTGATTATGGCAAAATGAAGTAAATAACAAAAGAACAGCTAAAGGACCAACACAATAGAGAGTGTGAAGAAAAAGTGGTCACTGATTAATGGGGCAATGATTGGGGCAGCCCATGCTTCCAAAACTCTGTTAGTAAGACCAAACAAACTCTGATCAGAGTCACTATGGCTGCTAATGCATTAACCTGATACGTGTGTTTCATGTACTTAGAAACATAGAAACATAGAAGTTGACGGCAGATAAGAACTGCAAGGCCCATCCAGTCTGCCTATTTCTTTTTCTACCTTATGAATGTGCCACTGGTATTTGCTCTATCAATGGTCTGTCTATTCATACTTATCTGTATTTTTCCCTTATGCCTTTCCCATGCCTGTTTGAAGCCCTGCACTTATTTCATATTCACCACTTCCTGAGGTAGTCCATTCCATGCATCCACCACATACTCTGTGAAAAAGAACTTCCTCACACTACCCCTTAATAAGCCTCCCTCTAATCTAAACATAGATGAACTGCTGTAGTCTGCTCTATGTGAACATTTAATTTCTGATAAAGGTAGATCTTCTATTTTGCTTATCCTGAGTTCCCATGTGTTTAAAATGTGAACAGTGGGTGCATCTCGTACTATACGGGGAATGAGAGGGAGCTTCACACCAAGGCCTTCAAGTAATGGTAGAAGGAATGGTGCAGAGAGGAGAGGTATAGATACACTGGGGACTGTGGGACAACCTGGAAGGGTAAGAACCTATATCAAGGTGATAGCCGGCTTTCATCCAGGAGGCAACCACAGTCCTCAATGGAGAGTTTAAATGTTACTTTGATGCACATTTAAAGTAACTGAGGGTGGTGACAGAAAAATAGAGGAGGTGCAAAGTGGGCCAATATTGGAAGAGACAGATAGTAGGGATATCCCAAGGGAAGGGCGATTCCACCAGGATACAAGTTATTTAAGGAAGCAGGGGGTTAGCAAAGGAGGAAGAGGGAAAAAGAGCAGTCAAAAAAGAAAGGTGTGGAGGGGGCAGAACTGGATAAAGGAGAAAGTGGCAAGGAGAGAGCTGAGGGCTGTCAAAATGGTGCAAGGTCTGCATCAGAAGCCCTATGAGGAGAGACTGAAAGAGTTCAATATGTATACCCTGGAGGAGAGGAGGGAGAGTAGAGATGTTATGGAGACCTTTAAATACCACACGAGGGTTAATAAGATACAGGAGGGAGAGTTGTTTCAGAGAAAAAGGTACTGTAGAACAAGGGGTCATGATATGAAGTTGGAAAGAGGTAGATGCAGGAGAAATGTGAGGAAGTACTTTTTCAGAGAAAGGGTCATGGATATCTGGAACAGACTTCCATGGGCAGCAGTGAGGGTGATAACAGCAGTGGGTTTCAAAAATGCCTGGAACAGAAACAAAGGAATCCTGGGAGGAAAAAATGCCATAACATAGCATAGCACTTGCTCTTGCTCTTGACCCACCCAGCAATTAGCACTTCTCTCACCTCTTCACCTCACAACTCTCATCCATCTCTCCCTCTACTGTTTTTCCCCCAGTAGTCCCTCCTCCCTACCAGCTAGACCCCAGCCCTACTTACCTCTCCAGCTTCACTGCCATCCGAGCATATGTACACTGAAGAAACAAGATTCCTTGGCTTGCTCTATACCACCTGTCTTTTTATTATCGTTTAGTGTTTGTATTGCATTCCTGTATTCTTATACCAATCTGCTTGTATATTGCTGTATATTGCTTGTATGTATCTTGTAAACTTATTATCCTATGTCCCTTTCTCCTAGATTTCACCTGAAATTGAGCTTTGGCTCGGTGTGCCTTTTCCGATTATCAAATGTTTAAATAAAAAAAGAAGGATGTGGAAGAGACAGTGCTGTAGATCAAGTTGGATCTGCAGCAAAAGTGATCATAATTAAAAATGGGCAGACTAGATGGACCCAGTGGGCATTATCTGCCATCAGTTTATATGTTTTTGCAACCCTCCTTTGTGAGAGTACTACTCTGTTCACCCCTCCCTGGGTTTTTGTGGCCTAATTTTACCCAGTATGGAAAAGGGTAAATTCTTTTCAGTATGCAGATGGTGCCTCCTGAGGTTCAGGAGGTCACCACATGTGTGCAGGGGGATACAGCCAAACAGTTTAGGTGGGAGAGGGAGTTCCAGTGGGAGGAGTGAGTGACAAGGGAGTGAGAGGGGAGTCGGTGGCTGGACAAGAGTGATTGCCTGCTCTGGCCCCCCAGCCAGTGGTACTTGGGGAGACACAGAGGAAGGAGAGGGAGCCAGCAGCCGCAAGCTGCAGAGTATCTTGGAGGACAGATAAAGTCAAGAGGGGAGCCAGCAGCCACAAGTTGCAGAGTGCCCTGGCAGCCTGCACTAATTCGTGTAGGGATCCAGTGGGCAAGAATGCAGCAGGGAGTGTAGTGTCCAGAGAGCAAGTTGCCTTGGAGCTCTGTGGGATGTGTTCCACTTCTCAGTTCAGGGACAGTTGCTGTCAGTTCTGGGGAAGGTTGCAGGGGTCATAAAGAAACCTGCAAATCCTCAAGCTGTGAGGATTGCATGTTCTGAGGGGGACCTGCTGAGCCAATGCAGAGAGAAAATGACAGCAAGAGAGACAGAGAGATATGGGGTTCATTGAAAGTTTGGGTACCTGTGAAGAATAATGGGCTGTCAGGCACTTTGAACTGCTTTGGGATTGTGTTGCCTGCAAACTTTTATGACCATAGTGGTCCAGAGTTAATGCTGCCCTAAGGACTGTGCGACCTCCTAGGTCTAGGTAAAAGCTGCTATTAGAGCCATATTGGCTATGTGAAAGCTGAATGTGTTCTCCACGAATTAACTGATGCTCCCTGGAGCTACATATAAATATGTTTAATAAATTTGGGATCCCTACTGTTTCTTTAAGTTCTGTGTGGACTTTATTGAAGAGAACTGTTTAATATGCATGAACCTGTTGTTTTCAACCAGCACCATCAAGGAAAAGGGCATCCTGTGTGTGACATCTGTGTGACATCTGGTCCTTGGTAACATGGCCACTGGAATGGTTTCGGCCCCCCCGGACATATTCCATCCATACCCCTAGACATGGGAAGGGGAGACTACATGTCTACTGTATGTATGACAGGTTATGTGATTCAAATGGATAAGGCACACAGCTGTTACAGTTTTGCACTTGTGTTGTCAGTTTACAGAGCAAGTTTAGATACAAATATGTGTGGTGGTTGTTGGGGGAGGGGTAAGGAGATGCTAACTCGAGGATTAAATTAAACTAAAAACAAAACAAATTAAATACCTGTGCCATACAATACCATGCACTCCATCAAGCCCACCAGTGATGAACATAACAGACATATTCGGTAGGTTAGTCAGTGATTTCTTTTTATTAATTCAATAAACTTTATTGAAATTTTTAACAATACACAAATACAGGAAGGAAAACGTACAGCAATACAACATGATCAAAACAAGAAAACACCATAATACAACCATATCTCTACACATATGAACCCCTGATATAATAGGAGATAAAAATTGAAGGTAAACCAACCCAATCCCTCACCCCCCTATTTACCCTCACAGCTCAGCATACCCTTACTGTATGTGAAATCTGAAGGGTCCTAAAATCTCACTTAAATATGAGAAAAAGGAAAAAGGGATGAGATAATACATAATGACTACCTCCCTGGAGCAAGAGATAAAAGGGCGAAAAGAGATGCCAATCTGGAGTGGAATATGTGAGGATGTTTTCTACGGTTAGCATGAGAGCAGTCTTTATCTCACTATGGCTCTCTTTTCAGGGCAGATTTGAATCATCCAACTAATGTCTCGAAATCACAAGCTCTGCTACCGAAGAAATAAGTGCATTGTGAGCTTTCTGGATATTAATCACTTTCTGTGGGAAAAGACCTACCAAACAAATATTAGGATGAAAAACATTTCTCTAACCCCAGGAGTGGATCTAGGGAGTTCCTGATTGCTGTCCAGAAAGGTGCTATTTTTATACAATCCCACAACATGTCACATGAGGGGCCTTATTCCTGACAACATCTGGATAACTTCCATAAGCCCTGAAATGCAATGCCTCATCAAATCAGGTACTCTTCATCCCCATGGTCCTGTTTGACCTCCCTCCTCAGCTTCCTCTCTCCATCCTGCAGCTGCCCCTAATTTCCCCTCTGGCTCCTCTCTCCTTCTAATTTCCTCTCTGGCTTCCCCATCCCCTTTCCCAGCCTAGCACTTAATATGAGGAGAAACCAATGTTCTTTATTGCACTTCCTTGTCTGCATTATATGTATTAGGTTGTAAATCCTACTTTCAAAATAAATAAATAAATAAATAAATAAATATTAAGTCTGCAGTGCTGTTGATTTGCTCCTCTCGCATCAAATCCCAATGTTTATCCAATGCTACTAACTGATATATTGTTTTTTTTTTACTCTGCTGCTTCTCTGTTGTATATTACCTTTAAAAATGTGTGGTTGATTATTGTATATATAGTTTTCTATAATACTGCATGGAAATGTGCTTTTGATTACTGTACTCCCATGTTCCCCTTCCCCCAGGACGTCCGTGAGACGAGAAATTTTATATTGTTCAGTGTGCCTTTCCTGGTGAAACTTTTTAATAAATAAATTAATAAATGAACATCTAGTACCCAAAGGAGAAGGAAGTTTTCCCATTTTAAACAATCTATATGGAGTGTAATAGAGGTTGTTTAAGATTCGAAATTGAGTCAACTTATATCTGTCCTGCTTAACATACTTATAAAGATTCCTCCAGACATTATGCCATAACTTAGGGTCTGGAGGACTATCAAGTGCTTGTATTCAGTAATAACTTACTCCTGAGGTGGCAGCTGCATCCAACAACTGCTAAAACTTATGAAAGGCTGATACCGAAAGAGACTGAGATACTATCAGAAAAAACTTGTCTAACATGGAATCATCTACTACTTTCCAGGGTCTAGAGCCAAGCAAGGCAAGGACTGCATGGGTGATCTGTAAAAATTTAAAACAGTAACCATCTAGAAGTGAGAAAAGCAACTTGGCAGACTGAAATGGCAAAACTTTATCTCCCACCAGCAGTTGAGATAAAGCCATTCCTTGCAGTTGCGGGCAAAACAAGAGCAAAATGGATCGCCTAGCAATCTTGAAATTTAAATTCCCTAACACAGGTTGTGTTACCACTCATGATCACTCCAAATTAAGATAACATTCAGTCTGAGCTTTGACCTTGATGGACCATCCCAGCTGGGTAGAACGCAAGTCCATAGGGAGTTGGCCAAATTTTACAAACAATAAGTTAGAAGGAATAAGACCATGCTTTTGGGCAAGTGAAGATTCAATCTCCAGCCACTGTGGGAAATAGTCAACAACCCTACCCTGCGCTGCAAGTTTGCCCCACTTAAAAAAAAAAATTTGTGCTTGCAAGGGACAGTAATACAGAAAAAATCTGGAAGAGACAGCCTACCCTGTATCTTATGGACAGTCAAACAAAAATATGAATACTGCACTGCCTTCCTCTTCCAAAGAAAAGTATTTAAGAGATTGTTTGTAAGCAGAGAAACCAAGCTTTAGGCTGAAAAATTCCCAACATTCCTTGGGGATATAACAATCGAGGGAAAATGTTCCTTTTGATTACACTTATTGTACCCCACAAGGAGATGGGGAGAGAGGACCATCTATCCAAGTCAAGTTTGATCTGATGCAGCAAGCGAGTAAGATTCTCCTTCAGCAATATAGGCACTGACTGCACTAGAAAAATTCCCAACTACAACAGCAACTTGGGCTCCCAAGTAAGACCGAGACCAAAGATATAATTTCTAAGAACAAGTCCAGTTAAGGGAATCACTTTTGACTTACTGAAGTTAAGCTTATAGGCACAGAATTTGGAGAACTGACTTATATTGTCTAAAATAGCTGGTAACACTTGAGCTGGATTCTCAATATGCAAAAGAAGACATTCAGCATAAGCTGATAGCAAGTATCTTCTTCCCGCTACCTGTATACCAATGTGATCTTGATTATTTTGAAGACTGCACAATAAAGGCTCAAGGTACAAATTAAAAAGCAAGAGGGAAAGGAGACACTCTTGATGTGTGCCTTTACATAAGGGGAAAGGGTCAGAAAGTATACCGTTACACCAGACTCTAGCCGAGGAGAAGGAATATAGCAGTTTAACCCATCTAATAAACTCTAGAGGAATCCCAAATTTCTGCAAAACCTTGAAAAGAAAGGGCCACGAGACCCTATCAAAAGTCTTTTCTGTGTCTATGGAGACCAGGGTCGATGGGACTTACTCACCCTGGACACAGCCATAAGATGATACAGCTTTCTCAGATGGTCACTGGACATTCAGCCCTTCATAAACCCACCTGCACAGGACCAATGAGAGAGTCAAAAACCTTTGAGAGCCTAGTCACAAGGATGTTAGAGAGAATTGTAATGTCTGAATTAATTAGCGAAATAGAGTGATAACTTCTTGGCAGTAACTCGTTTTTGTCTGGCTTTTTAATTAGTGTCAGTCAATGATTTCACAAATAAATATTTTTTTTTATCCAAGCCATTTGTGCCATTATAGCACTATGCACTCCATCAAGCCTACCAGTGATGAACATTACATACATATTCTGTAGGTTACAGTCAGTGATTTTCAGAAATAAATATTTTTTTTATCCAAGCCATCAGCCTCCATTCAGTGCACATGGTAAGATTTGTTTGTAAAAGGCTGGGAAATAATGTAAAAGTTTAAGTTGACAAAAAAAGTCAACTAAGTTATCACATCAGGTCAGCTTCAGTTTTCAGCATTTCCCATTATAGGTCTGGTTCCTAACCCCCTCACTTACTTACTTAGTTTTTGTTGCCAGCATACTTTGTACTGTATAGTACTCCTGCTGGTGCTACTGAATCTGAGAGGAGACTAGTGAGACACCTCCTCTAAAGAGAGAGGGAGGGGGAGAGAGAGAGAGAGAGAAGAGTGAAATTGAATACAAAAATTACTTTTTTTTATTGTAGAACTGTTTAAAAAATGATTTATTTTTGAAATCAATGAATTCCCCCTAGAATGACTCTTGTGAGCAGTTATGAGAATAATTCAAATCTGAAACAAACTGATCAGAATGACACTAAGAATTAGGTCCTGAAAGAGTTAACACACACGCAAGCACACATGCATGCAGGCACATGCACTCACACACACACAATCATACATGCTTTGAATCTCTGCTAGAGCAATGCAGTCTAATCACAAACTACCAACAGGGCATTGTTTAGATAAAAATGTGTAAAAAGGGGGTTTAGGTGTCACCAAAAAGCCAGCAGATAGGAATGTCTCCAGTGTGCTTAGTTTAACAAGTTGCTTGTGCTGTTTACACTGAGCACATCCACCGATTGTAATTTGAGCTGGCATTAATATTCTGCATGTAGGACAGGAATGTCTCAAACACACTATCTTTCTCTCTTCTCTCTCTCTCTCTCTTGCTCCCTCTCTGGTGTAGGGATTGTGCATCAGCTCCAAAACTGTGCTTCAGTGGAAGTCTTAAATATTCTTTTTCCCAAGTGACAGCAAGAATTGCAGAGCTCTTCCTTGCAGCCATAAAAAGAAAGGGAGGAAGCCACTTTAGCTAAACAAATACATGAAGGAGGCAATATGGGACTACTTTTTGGTTATACAAGGGGGACAGAATTAGAACAACATGGGGCTGTTTACAAATATACATTAGAAAAAACAAGCAAAGGCATCCAGTGGCAGGAATTTGGAAAACCTGAAGGAACTCAGCACGGGGAAGAAAATCAAAAGATTGACTCAGTTCCATAAACAAAATGGGGAAGGAATGCTCCTGTGTAAATCTACCCTCCCTAAATACAGAAACGTAGACTTTGTCAGCAGAAAAGGACCACTTGGCCCACCCAGTGTGCCCAGATAGTCCCTAGCTAGTTTGACTCTGTGGACCCAAACTGGTCTTTGGCAACCATCCCTCCTCCTTGCTCAAGTTCTAACATTCCCCTAATGTGTATCTCATGCATGCGTGAAGCCCCCTATTGTTTTCATCTTCACCACTTCTGCTGGCAGTCTATTCCAGGAATCAACCACTCCTTTCATGAAGTAGTACTTCTCTACATCCTTCCTAAACTTCACCACTCTAGCTTCATTACATGCTCTCTGATTCTGCTGCTCTTTCACATTTGAAGAAGACTCCCCTTCTGCCCCTCTTCACCCACAAGAGGTACTTGTAAGTCTCTATCATGTCCCCTCCCATTTTCCTGTATTCCAGGCTCTACATGTTGAGATACCCCTCAAGTCTCTCCTTATCGGGCTTTTAGTACAATCCCTGCACCATTTTAATTGCCATTCTCCAGACTGCCTTCACCTTGTCCTGCCTGAATGCAGTGCCACTTTAGGGCCATCAGAGAGACTCTCTTTAGAAAAATCACAAAATATCTGGAAATAGCTGACCAAGTTAGTGGTTGCAAAGGTATGTCCTTTCTGAGGTGAGAACTTAGACACAACATTCCAGGTGGGATCTCACCAGCAAGCGATATAGTGGCAACACCACCTCCTTACCTCCTGCTGGAGATATCTATCCCTATTTATTCCAGCATCCCACTGGTCCTATTCACTGCTTTATCACACTGTCTGGTACTTTGAGATCATCGAATATGATAACCCCAATGTCTCTTTCTTGCTTGGTGACTGACAGTATCTCCCCCTATCCTATAGTCAGTTCTTGGATTCCTATGCTCTAGGTACATGATTTTGCACTTTTGGCATTGAGCACCAACTGCTGTGCTCTTGACCACTCTTCAGGTTTCCCAAGATCCCTACACATTTCCACCCATTCGTTATTGCCCACCCTATTACAGATTTTGGTATCACCTGCAAAACATCATACTTTCTCATCTGGTTCATCTGCAATGTCACTTATGAAGACACTGAACAGGACCAGCCTCAGTACTGAGCCCTGCAATACTCCACTATTCACTCTCCCATCATTAGATTGAGTGCTGTTAACCATAACCCTCTGTCACCTATCTGTTTACCAGTCTCTGAACACAATTCACCATTCTGGATCACATTATGGCTAATCAATTTCTTAATTTGTCTCCTGTGTGGCATAGTTTCAAAGGCCTTGCTAAAGGCCAGATAAGCCACATCCAACTGCCCTCCTCTGATCAATTCTCCCGGTCACCCTGTCAAAGAATTCAATCCAGTTTGACTGGTGTGATCTCCCCCATGTGAATCCATGCCGCATTTGGTCTTGCAGCCTGTTGTATTAAAGATACTCTATCAACTTTTGCTTTAAAAGACAAAATTACTAAATAAAGGTGTAACCTAATAAAGTGTTAACATGCAACATATAATGAGGATATCATAAGGAAAGACATCAGAAAACAAACTCCAAACTAAGGATAGTGAGAAATCAAACATAATTAAAAAATGTTTGCTTGGTGCATGGGGGTAGGAAGGAGGCAGGGGCCTAGAGGGAAGATAATAGATTGTTCAGGCCAAACTCCTCTAACTCCAAAGGTGATGGAGTAATAAGCAGCAAAATATTTTTGACATTTTGTATGACATTTCATGAAGAAATAAACTGCCTGATGTTAAGACTCCAAGAGCAGGGTGACTACAATATAGATATACCAGATATTCATTAATAATGACCTTTGGTACACTGTACCACTCCCTCTGACTGGCCTAACATTCTAAGGCCCCAGCTGCTCTGTCTTCTATCTCTGACTCAATTAAGTGCTGAAGTCTGGTCCCAACACAGGTGTGGAGGCAGCTACCATCTATTGAGTGTGAGAGTCATCAAGGAGGAGGAGGAGTCATCTGCTCTAAAGGAGCAGTTGTGAATGCAGAGAGGGGCCAAAAACTGACTACTGCAAATTAACTGTTCCCAGCTTCTGCCGACTCAACTGTGAGTGAGAAATCACTCTATTTAACTCTGCCTATGTGTAATTCTGGAGGACAGAAACCTAGTCCCGATGCTGGTCACCAGTGTGGTGGTAACTACCAGCTACTGGGGGTGACAATCAGACATCATCAAGAAGGAGGAGCCATATGCTTTAGAGAAACAGCCACAAAGGCAGAGAGGAGACTGAAACTGACTGCTGCAAATTAATTGTTCCAATTTCTTCTGACTGAATTGTGGGTGAAACAGCCCTCCATTTAACTCTATCCACATGTCCTTCTGGACAGAAGTTCAGTCCTGATGCTGGTTTGGTGGCATCTATCTACTACAAAGGGTGAGAGGCAGATGTCATCAAGGAGGAGGAGGAGCCATCTGCTTCAGAGGAAGGGCTGCACAAGCAGAGAGAGGTCTAAAACTGACTGCTGCAAATTACTGTAAATGTTCTAGCCTGTGCCAACTGAGCTGTGAGTGAAACAGCCCCCCCTTTAACTCGGTTTACCTGTCCTTCTTGCCTGAAACCCAGTCCTCATTCTAGTGTGGTGGCAGCTACCAGCTACCGGGGGTCTGAGACAGACATCATTAAGTAGGAGGAGGAGCATTCCACTTCTGTTGTCCACAGGTGGCACTCTGCATGAGTGGCTCCTACAGGAGTGGAGGGAGTCACCTGTGGGAGTCTATGGCAGGAAGCTTTGAGGAGGCTGCTTGTTTTAACATTTTATTTTCTGTCTTAGTATGTATGGTTATCCATTCATTTAGCACCAACAATCTGCTAGTATTTCATATGCAGATGCTAAATTGGGAAATAATTGGGCTTTGCTTATTAATCATGTTTTATTTCTTAAATTAATTGAAATAGTCTTCAAGATGTAATAATTTTATTGTGTAGTCTTATAGTGTTTACTACAATGAAAGATAAGACCATTTTAATCCAGGGAGGAGGAATGGAAATGTTACTGATTGTGTCCATGTAATAGAGAATAATGGATAGGCAAGTGTGTATTATGGAATTTTTTCCCACACCCAAGATGTGCAATGACCCATAAACCTCAAGAGTGAAGCTCAAGAGGTTTATGTGGTCATCACACAGAGAAGGTGTGTGAAAAAAATCCACAAAGACACACTTGCCTATTCTTTATTTTTTATAATTACTGGTGTTGGGAGTTATAGTGAATATGGAAAAACGAGGTATTTGTATTACTGGTTTATTTAGCAACAAGTAAGCAGAAGAACTAAGCAGTATAAGTGGACAGAACTTATAAATAAGAACAAATGAACAATTTTGAAAAGTGGAACAGTTTAAAATTTATAGCATTAGCCATAAATACCGCATATGCTGTTAGGAGTGCAGCTTGTGATGCTTTACTGAAAATCACGGTCTTAGAAGAAAGAAATGTTTTACAGTCCTACTGAGTATTGTGTTTTGGGAAAAATAACTATTTTACAGTCCTTGTTTTAACTTTTGCAGAAGGATTTAACTGTTTTACAGAGTCTGTTGAGCATTGGGAATGGACATCCAGAAGTGTTTCCTTGGAGTCAGGGTCTTTTTAACAGAGAAACCCTTGTCTTTTACAGACTGCCAAGGAGCGTTCCGAGACAGATGCAATGTGTGGGTGACTCAGGTGCCTGAAGACACAACTGCCTGAAGTGTCTCACACTGGCACTGCCACGTGACTAGTCTAGCTGGCATTGTTGCTTTGGTAAATGCCGTAATAACTGGATTTCAGGTTATTACAGCTTTCTGAAGTATAACAATCTGAAATCCAGTTATTATGGCATTTGAGCAGAATGGTAATCCAGTTGATAAATAGGGTCATCAGTAATTATATAGGGATTATGAACTGCATTACTGTAACCGACTTTTATACTGATAGGAATGAGCTGAAGTCTGATGTACATTGTAAAATGCTCGATGACCCAGTTATCGTGGCCAATGTTATTTATAGTCATATGTACTTTATGGTAGATTGTAATTTATCGTAAGACCATTTGAGAGTTGTGGGGAGTCTGAAGATGAGCAAAAAGAAGCATACTATATTAAAGAAATTAGGTGAAGGAGATTACTCCTATTGCTTCTTTTAATTTCTGGATTGGTCCATCCTCATCCTGGGCCTGAATCCTCACAGTCAATGGTATGGACTATTTTCAGAAATGTGCACTTAAAAAGCCAGTGTACTGCCTGGAATTAATAGTAACTTTCAGATGTCCTCAGCTATTATTTCATACAGTATATCTGAAGTATTGTTTTTCTTTTCTGTTTGCTAATTAAAAGATTTTCTACACGGCAGTACTGTGGTAACATGGAGAGCAGCATTCTGTATGGAGGCTAAAAAAGTTAGTTCTGTTCCTCCTACTATGTCATCAACACTGAGATCACATCGACTGTGAAATCAAAAGTAACCAGGGAGAACCATTTCTCACTGCCAGACCATTCTCTTTCACATAAAGCAGCAGGAACTGGTTCTTCTCAGTTAATAGTGATGTCATAATTTCCTGCAATTTAATTGGTAACTTGTGATAGTCACTGCTCAGGCTGCAAGGGTTGTGGTGCCTCAATGTGTTTCATCACATTTCGGATGATGTGGTGTGGAAGGGGGGGCGAACTGACCTTATTTAACCTCCAGACAAGGTGCTGCTCCACACATCAGCTCAGTACTGCCATGTGGAAAATCTTCTAATTAGCAAACAGAAAAAAAATACTTCAGATTTTAGAAGTGATAGAAGACTGCATCTGAGAATTAGTATTAATTTCAGGCAGTTCACTAGCTATTTAATTTGGTACATTTCAATATTCAAAGCTTATACAATAAAAGCGATTTGTTTGCAGTATGGTTATGAAACATGAATTTGAAGTGGTAGCCTTAACAGAAACTTGTTTTTCTGATAAGATTACAAATTTGGAAATCCATTTACTGTAGAAGACGACACAATATTGAGGAAAGAAAAGTTAGGGGAAGATGGGTGGGTGTTGTTTATTTTACATTTCTAAAAGAATGATAGCTTCCGAATGTGTGGTATCTTATGCTAATTGATTATGTTATTGATTAATTTGGTGCTGAGATAAGATAAAATAATTACTTTTAGTACCATATACAGTACACTATATTCAATCGGGACATATATTAGAGAGATTAAAAGTCTTCACTGGTTTAGGACATATATTACTCAAAAACAGAGAATAGATTTTATTGGGTGATTTTAATTTAAATTGGGCGCAAAAAACAGGCAGATAAGGCTTGTGACACTTTCTATAAATTAGACTTTCATCAATTGATCATAGCCAACACCAGAACCAACTATAAGTCTGGCTATGAGTCTATTTTGGACTGGGTGGTAGTTACACAATCTGCTAAAGTATTGGTCTCAGGGATAATGTCAGACTTTATTGAGAATTAGAGGAAATAGAAAAGTGTTATGGTGGGCATTTTAAATTTGATGAGGAATAGAAATAAATAGTTGACCCAATACAGAAGATCCGGAGACTTTTTCCTACTGCAAGCATACAAAACATTAAGAAATAAATGCAAATCTACAAAAAGATTGGCATATATATATATATATATATATATATATATATATATACTGTGTATTTTCATTTTTTTATTTTTTCACAAATCTATACAGTTGTTGGATGTTGAGGACTCAAAACAAGAGTGGCAGACATTGGACAAGCTCTCAGGGAGGGTGAATAAGTCAGGGACAATAGCATTAGAAAAGGGTGAAAGGGCTGAGATTTTTTTAGTGACCTTGTGGAGGTTGCTACTATGTTTAATGACTATTTTGGGGACCTTGAGAAATATAGATTACCCTCTTCCAATTCTTCTTCTATGCTTGAATTGAATTCCAATTCTTTGGAATTGAACATTCAAAAGTTTTATTTTCATATTTTAACACTGAAGCAGGTTTATGAGTGCTTTATTTAATAAAAAAACAAACAAAAACAAAAAAACAACCCTTGACCCATTTTAGGGCTCAAAAATATTAATTTTATGCCTATTAAAATAGTAAGTGAAGTGATGACATATTATATCACCAAGACTGTAATTTATCCATTTGATTTGGAGTTTATTCCAAATTATGGAAAAGAGCAACAATAAAAGCAATACACAATTCTTGATCTTAAAATGTTTATAATTATTGACCAATCTCATTCTTGGCCCTCTGTCTAGAATATCTTTGACCAGACTAATAAATTTTTTTCTTCGCAATAGCTCTTAACTAGGTTACAAAATGGTTTTAATCCCAACACAATATGAAGACTGCCTTGGTGAGATTCACAGACTACATTATTAAAGCTTTTGATACAGAGTATTATGTAGTCTCAGTGTCTGTGGACCTCACCAAGGCATTCAACCTTGTTGATAATGGTATCTTAATTGAGTCTTTAGCCATGGTTAACCTTTTAGATGTGTGGCCTGGTATAGGAGACATTTAAATGGAAAGTCACATAGGACAGCAATCTCAAGTATAAACTCAATACGCTAAATTACATATGGGGAACCCCAATGGTCAATCCTTGGGCTCTTACTTTTTTTCCTATTTCTAAATTCAATTCCTAATTCATGTTTATCTTTGGAGCTCATCCATTTTGTGGATGATGCTATAATTTACAATAAAGTTAGGGATCTTTCAGAATTAAATGAATCAGTTCAGGGGGATTTGGATCACCTTCTAGAGTGGTTTCTTTCCCATAAAATAGTATTAAGAAAAGATGTTTTCAGGAACAAGAAAACTTACTGACAGTAATTTTAGAATTAGGGGTTATAATGGTGAAATTTTTGAATGGGTAAAGTATTTGAAATACTTAGGTGTAGCACTGAACAGTACCCTATGCTTTGAGCAACATGTGACCAAATTTGTTAAAGTGATACATCAAAGACTTGGACTCTGACATAGAGTGTTGATTCCTGAGTCTAGTGAACTTTTGGCACAGTCTCTTTTTTTTGGCCGATGACTGTGATGCCTAGATATACCCAACATGCATGGCAGAGAGTACTGTCCAGGATAAGAGTCACCTATAGCATCATATGTTGGTTTATAATTGACTTGTCTAACAGTATACATCCCTGTCAGCTACAGTATATCAAACTGTTGTGTGACTTTCATTGAAAATAGAGTTCTGTGTTATTCAGTAATGTTTTTGCATAAAGTTATGCTAGGAATGATGCCCAACTGTATATCTGAAATCTTTCACAGTTCTATTGATGGCCTAGGTATAAGATCCCAGGGCAGGTTCCTTTTCAGAATCCCATTTTAGTCTACTACCCATGGTCTGAGATTATTTATATGACAAGCTACAGGTCATTATAAAACGTTGCAATCAGATGTTCTTCACTGAAGCAAAATTGCTAGCTTTAAGGACACATTAAAGAAATTGTTGCATTAATAGAATTATTGCTCATGTTGTTGCTGATATTGTGTAGAATGAGCAGACTAGGTGGGCCAAGATGTCCTTATTAATTTTAAGGATTGCGTGGCCCAACTAATCTGCCCATTTTTCCCTCTCCATATAATCACTGCAAACTCTACCTGGGGCAGGATTCACAAAGCTTTGTGAATCGCTCAAAGCATTTGCATGGAGTTTGCCTGGATTTTGCACTGATGCCTGATTCACAAAAGGGCAATTGCCTGGTGCAAATGTGTTTTCCGCAGTCAGAATAACATAATGTATGTATGGCACAAACAGGATGGAGTGGCCATGCAAACATGCTCAATGCAATTCACAAAGCATTTGTATTACACAAATTGCCTTGAGTGGCACTTTACACCATGCAAATTACCACCTGTAAAATGGTCATCTTAATCTGGGCAAAGCCCAGAGGCCAAAGGTGGAACTGCAAAAGGTAGTACAATGGTTGACACCACCCCACAACTGCTATACTTGCTGGAGGAGGCACTCTGAGAAGAACAGGAAGGAGAACACCATGAGCTCATCTATCACTGGAAGTGCTGCCCTGCCACACAGACACAGTTCTGGCCAAGAGTCTCCTTTGAGACACTAAATAATAAACAGCTGGTTGGCTGATGCCACCTGAAATGGGCCATGCTCAGGTAGCTGTGCGAACACCTGGAGGAAGACCTGCACAACACCATCAATTGCAGCTATGCCCTGATGGTGGAGGTTAACATAACTGCTGTCATGTGCCTCCTGGCAGCATGCACCTACTACCCCCCATTAGGGATACCACAGAAGTGTTCCAGACATCCAATATGTGCCTGCTGGCTGAATTCTTAGATGCTCTGCTGCCACATGCCAGTGAATTCATAGTATTCCCCAGCATTGCAGAGGAGTACAGAGCAACAATTCAGCGGTTCTACCAGGTAGTGAGGCTGCCATGTGAACTTGGTGCCATTGACTGCACCCATGTGGCCAACTTTGCACCACTGGGCTGAGAGTCAGATGCCTGTGACAACAGGAAAGGCTTCCACTCCATCAACTGCCAGGTGGTGTGCAATGCCACTTGGTGTATCACCAATGTGATGGTGCATTACCCTGGGAGCACCCATGACTCCCATCTGACAGAACTCCACATAGTGCTAAAGATTAGAGGGAGGTGACATACATATGGGACACCTAGTGAGTACAACAACTATTGGACTGGGACTGGAAATCCTTCTGGGTCAAACAGTGATGCATCCCACAGGGAAAGGGGGAATCCTAAGAAGGTTCTGGAATGTGGAATAAAGCATTAACTATCTAGATGGAAAGGGCAGGGCTATGACATGTCCTGCAGAGGGGCCACTGACAATGTGACAATGCACCACAGCACAGGTTGCGAAACCCATGAAGGAGGCCTGACCATGTGCTGTGGGTAGAGGAAGGAAGTGCCAGAAGGATCTGGAATATGGACTAGAGTAGTTTACTACAGACATATCCCATCTTAATAGTATGCCATGTCCTTTACAGGTGACAATGGCTACCCTCTGAGCCCCTTTCTCCTCACCCCCATCTGTCACCCCCACAAACGAGGCAGATGATAGGTGCAAAGTGGCACATACCACCACGTGAAAGATCATTGAGTGGGTCTTTGGCACGCTTAAAATACATTTACATTGCCTGGACCACTCAGGTGGTGCCCTACACACCTCAGAAGGCTTGTAGCATATTCCTTGCTTGTTCTGTACCACACAACATGGTAGACACCTGTGGAATACTGCTGCCAGTTCAAGAGGATCAGACATCCAAACACATAGAGCCAGAGGGGCAGGAGGTGGCACAATGAATACAAGGCAGTGATACACACACATGGAACAGAGGGCCCAGAAGTACATATAGAACATCATATGACAGCTGGAAGCCAGCAGAAGTTGATTAAGAAGCAAACAACATGTATGGCACCATGTATGACCCTTGTCTATTGTACACAGTGCACAACATACACATACCCACAAAACAGAAATGGAACTTAAAAGACACAGTAAAACCAGGCACACAAAGGTACAACTAGTCATAATTAAGACATGATGCAGCACGGAATCAAACACAAATGGACAGGGAAATTGGAAAACACAAGGAGCAAAGTCATATGTTAATGAAATAGAGTTAAATAGAATGGGCCACATAAAGCAAGGACCATTATGTAGCATGTCACAGATGTAGCCGGGGATAGCCTGCCCAGCCATGTTATGCAGGACAGCACATAGTAGGGGGCCAGATGGTGAATGGGGCAAAGGAAAAAGAGACCTAGGCACAGGACCTGATTGAGGAGGGGAATGTGGGAGACAGTGACATAGCAGGCTATGGCCTTCAGAGGCCACCATGTGTGGGGATAGTGAAGTGGCATACTGGATGGGGGGATGTCATCGTGGCACCAGAAGAGAGCGATGCTGAGCTGGAGGACACACGGGCCTGGGATACCACCTGGGAGCAAGTGCAGCAGTGTGGGCATATGGATGCCCACAACGACAGTTTTCAACCGGAGGTACATGGCCAACCAAGGGATGTGGGGACACAACTGTGCTGCCAACGCATGTGCCCGTGGTGTGGGAGCATGCCACTATCCCTGCCAGGGAACAGGGTACTGTTCACTGTCTGCAGATGTGCCCCAAGCATGGTACTTAGTTGCATGATGCACCCTGCCCAGGGGCCAGCTGTCCTCATGAGGTCCCCGAACGGATGCACGATGGTCCCAAAGAGCCATTCCCCAAACTCCTGGGCCCACTGCAATTCCAGCCAGTGCTGCTGCTGGCAGAGGTGAAGGTAATTACGCAGCAGATCCTGCATTTCTTCAAAGACCCTCTGGGATGTGGCCTGAGTGTCCACAGCAGCATGCATCATCTCATGGGCACTACGTTTGGCATGCTGTGCGAGAGGGGCAATAGGCACTAAAAGGGCCCTAGATGGATTAGTGGCCAGAAAAGGTCTGTGTGTGTCTGGGACAGCACCACCAGTCAGTGGCAGCCTAGGTGGAGGTAGTTGATGTGTGCCACCCCACATCCCTGGACCCATGCTGTCCCTGGGCAGAGTGGGAACCAAAGACCCTGTTGTGCCAGTCTGTAAGCAGGCATAACACTGGAAATGGGGAGATGGAAAGATAAGGCAATGCAGATGGAAACAGAGGTGTGGGATGGCCAGGCCAGGTCTGGTGCAAGGGTATCTGAGGTGCTGCAGGTGTAATGAATGGTTGCAGAGGGGTGCTGGGTGAACTCTGTGATGGTGGTAGTGAGGATCAAATTAGCATTCATCACTGCCAGCAGGGATGTCAACAAGAGTTCCTGGCTGGCTCCCCATGTATCCAGGTCAGAGGTCACTATCTGCCAAGGAGTCTAAGTCACTCTCCACTGGGAGGTCTGCTTGTCTGGGGGTGCATTCCCTTGATGCCATGGGATGTACCTGGCTAGTGTACCACTGGGTGTGGGAGTTCATTGTCAGGATCTGTGGGGAAAGGAACATGTCTGAGAGGTATAGCATGTGATGCAGGGTGAAGAATACTGACAGAGTAATGTTGCAGCATTATCATGACAGTGCCCCACATATAAGCCCTTTGTGACAAGACAACAGTCGCAGATGGAAATGGAGACCGCCATCATGCAACACACAGTGAGGAATGTGCAAGCACACACATGACATGCACTACAACCAACGCAGTAGGGCACAGCACAGGAAATGCACACACACACCAGTACACAAGGGCACACAATGCTAGGGGGTGCATACAGTGGTATTGACAGTAGGAGTGGGGAGAGAATGAGATGCAATAAACCATGGAGACATAGATACCATTAGGTGGTGCACATTGTGCCCGGTGTGGCCTCAAACTAGCAGGACAGCCCCACCCATTACCGGCCATCGGCAACAGGCCAAGGACAGTTGAAGGACACCCACAGAAACCATTACAAAGGTGTTCACAAGCCATAGCAGGAGTGGCCCATAGATATGTGCTGTGGAATCACAGTGGTACACCCAGTGATGTGGTGTATACCAACACAATGGTGATGACAGTGTACTACTTATGTGGCTCATTGGCTGGTATGTAGACCTCAAAGTCCCTGAAAGGCATCACAGACACCTCAACCTCCCACAACACTAATGCCAGAGCCTCCTCAACAGGGTCAAGGTACACTGCAGGGGTATGAGGTCTGGCCCAAGTGGTATGCTGTTCCCTCCACAGTGAGGCCAAGTTGGACTTGCCATGATGGTGGAAATCATATACCATTTTGGCACAGCATCAACCAACCTGTCCCTGCCACCAATGGCATTCACTCTGTCAGTGATCTTCCACCATGCATGGCATACGATGACATCGGTGTTGCAGTATCACCTGATCACAGACTCCTAGGCCCAGTATGCCTGGACTAGGACTTCAAGCTCCAGGGCACTGAACCTGTGGGCATGGAGCCTGTTCCTATCATAGGCAGCACCTCCTGCTAGGGGAACGGCAGAGGGAGAGGTCAGTATCATGTAGGCCCTTTGTGTTATCAGCTTAGCCAAACCTATCTATGGCAGGGCGGATTAACCAAATGCCAGTGTGCCTCTGGTGAGTGGTTGACTGTAACTCCTAATGCCCACTCCTATCCTACAGCAAAATGCACAGGGGCATGCCCCATAGGCTGACCACAAGAGCCTCTGACCAGGATGACCACTAGGCCAATAGGAGGACTGCATGACACAGCATGAACAGCTATGGCAATGGCACCACTGACTGATATGAGTCACCACAGTGGGTCACACTGAACAAGGCCACAGTACCTTGTTCAGGAAGGACAGGGAGGGTAGAAGAGGAGGAGGAGTAGCTTTCTATGAAAGGGAAGGGATAAAAGCAACAGAACTAAATGGTAAACAGGGAGGACAGAAGGTACTGTGGGTCACCCTAGAGACTGCAAATGGCACCACAGTCAGCATAGGGATTGTATACAGACCCCTGTCTTAGGGGGAGGAAATGGACAAAGAAATTATAGAAGGCATCCTTAAGATGGCAGAGAAAGGGAGATATTGCTGATGGGGGACCTGAATATGCCAGATGTTAACTAGAGCACCTTTGCTGCAGCCACATCCAAGAGCAGGGCCATTCTCGATGCCCTACAGGGGGCATGCTTCAGGCAGCTAGTGTTGGAACCCACTCTGGAGGGAGCATTCTTAGACCTGGTACACTCAAATGGTGATGGAAAGAGGATCTCAGATCTAGAAGTGGGTAGCCATCTGGGAACAAGTGATCATCAAATAGTGTGGTTCATGATAAACTCAGCTGCAGAGTCAATCCATACAAAAGTGAGGGTACTGGACTTCAGGACGGCTGACTTTGTCAAAATGGGGGAGTGCCTTAGAAAAGCACTAGCAAACAGGTAAGAAGGAGGGGTGGAGCAACAATGGGGAAACATCAAAACTGCCATCACAGAGGAAACAAGCCTTTGTGTGAAGCAAATAAACAAATCAAAATGAAAGAAAAAGCCACTGTGGTTCTCAAAAGAGGTGTCAGGGAAGGTTAGGGAGAAAAAGATAGTATTCAGAAAGTATAAGGAAACACAGAGGGAGCAGGACAGAGAGCTATACCAGTTAAGTCAGAAGGAAGTGGGTAAGGCAGTCAGAATAGCAAAGGCCCAAACTGAGGAAAAGATAGCCAACTCGGTTATGAAGGGGGATGCAACCTTTTATATGTACATTAGGGAGCAAAGAAAGACTAAGGTAGAGATACTGAGGCTGAATAAAGAGGAAGGTGGCTGGGCAGAGAGCGACAATGAAAAAGCAGGGATACTGAATGAATACTTCTGCTCAGTATTCACAAAGGAAGAGCAGGAGGAGATACCTAATCCAGTCAATAGAAGTACTCTGGATAGGGGGGTTGATATTACATACTGGGTCATAATATCGTATGCCTATTAGCATACGGCATTATGCGCAAACCCCAGACCTGTGCGCTCTCCATGTTTGACCCCCCTGGAGTTAGAATCCCAAGTGGGGGGGTCCAGGGGCACAGCCCATCATAATGGGGGTTGTGGGGGATGGAGCCCCCCACAGAACAAAATATTCCTAGAAATCGCGCAACGCAATTAAGTTGCACAGCATTCTGCCATGCGACATTTTGACTGCGTGTCTTGATATTAGTCCTTTCACAGAAGAAAGGGTTCTAAAAGAACTCCTAAAACTAAAGGTGGATAAAGCAATGGGGCCTGATGGGATTGACCCCAGAATTCTAGACGAACTAAGGGAAGAACTAGTAACACCACTGACAACCCTTTTTAATAAATCATGGGAGAATGGTGTGGTACCTGAGGACTGGAGGAGGGTGGATGTGATTCCCCTTCACAAAAGTGGGAGCAAGACAGAGGCAGGAAACTATAGACCTGTCAGTTTGATCTCAGTGGTAGGGGAAAATGATGGAATCACTTCTGAAGGAAAGAATTGTTGAGTAGCTAGAGGCCAGTGGGGCACAGGACCCAAGGCAGCATGGATTCACAGCAGGAAGGTCATGTCAGACAAATCTAATTGATTTGTTTGATTGGGTGACCAAAGCAGTAGACCAGGGAGGGGCTGTGGACATGGCCTACCTAGACTTTAGCAAGGCATTTGACACAGTCGTGCACAAAAGATTAATAAACAAATTAGCCAGCCTGGGAGTGGGTCCCAGGGTGGTAGCCTGGGTAAAACACTAGCTGGACAACAGGAAACAGTGAGTAATAGTAAATGGAGTTCACAGTGAAGAAAGGGGGGTTACTAGTGGGGTACCGCAGGGTTCTGTATTGCGTCCGGTCTCTTTTAATGTCTTTATAAATGACATTGCAGAGGGACTGGAAGGAAAAGTATGTCTCTTTGCAGATGACACAAAGATCTGCAACAGGGTTGATATGCAAGGTGGAGTGGAAATGATGAAAAGGGATTTGGCAAGGTTGGAGGAACGGTCAATTGTATGGCAGCTTAGATTCAACGCAAAGAAATGCAAAGTAATGCACCTGGAAAACAAAAACTCAGGGGAAGAGTACACAATGGGGAGTGAGATACTGACAACAACAAAAATGGAAAGGGACCTGGGGTAGTCATATCAGATGACCTAAAGGTGGGCCAGCAATGTGAGAAGGCAGTAAGGAGGGCTGGGGGGATACTGGGGTGCATAGGGAGAGGCATCACCAGTAGAAAACAGGAAGTTGTTGTCCCTCTGCACAAACAGTTGATAAGACCACATCTGGAGTACTGTGTACAGTTCTGAAGACCCCATCTCCACAAAGACATAGACAGGGTGGAGGCTGTCCAGAGGAGGGCAACCAAAATGGTGCAGGGTCTGCACCAGAAGACATATGAAGAAAGACTAAAGGAGCTTAAGATCTATACCCTCGAGGAAAGGAGGGTGAGGGGAGATGTGATAGAAATGTTCAAATACCTCAAAGGAATCAACAAAGTCCAAGAGGGTAGCTTCTTTCAGAAAAAAAGATGTGCAAGAACAAGGGGGCACAATTTGAAGACAGAGGGGGTATGACTCAGAGGTAATGTGAGGAAGTATTTCTTCATAGACAGGGTTGTAGATGCATGGAACAGCCTTCCTGAGGAGGTCGTAGAGTCAAAAACAGTGGGGGAAATAAAGAATGCATGGGATAGACTTAAGGTAAGTCTAGTGGGGGGTAGGAGGAAGTAGGCTGTTGGTTAACTAGGATCTGCAGTTTATCAATTAGGCAGGGAAATGGGCAGACTAGGTGGGCCAAGCGGTCCTTATCTGCCATCAGATTCTATGTTTACGAACATACGAACATACAAAATTTGCCAGCAGATAAAGGCCTAGAGGTCTATCAAGTCTGCTCGAATGTGCAGTTAGTACCCCTTATTCTGCAGCTGCCCTGTTTCTATGTTTCTATGTTACCCTGGCCCACAGTACCACCACTGTGTATTGAGCTGGGGTGAAACACACATGGGACACATAACCATCCATGTTGACACTGTAAAAATAGCAGGACAAGAGGACACAGCATGAGATTAGAGGGAGGCAGATTATGGGGTAATGTGAGGAAGTTCTTTTTCACAGAAAGTGTGGTGGATGCATGGAATGGCCTACCTCAGGAAGTGGTGGATATGAATACAGTGCAAGGCTTCAAACAGGCATGGGTTAAGCATAAGGGGGCAATACGGATGAGCATGAATACATAAGCCATTGACAGAGCAAAGGCCGATGGCACATTCATAAGGTAGAAAAAGAAATGGGCAGACTGCATGGGCCTAGCAGTCCTTATCTGCCATCAGCTTTCATGTTTCTATATTTCTGTGATGTGCAAGAGCACCACACTCTCACATTGGGGCTGTGGGGGTCCACCTGGGCACAACAGGAACATGGGACATGCATGCCATTGGGTATGCAAGCAAATGTACACACCATGGTGCATCACAGACATGGATGGTAAGCCATGTCCCACTTCAGACTGTCCTGTCCATGTGGGTTGCTGGACACCCAAGGGTCTGTCACACTGTGTGTATGACACATTATCATGCCCTGGTAATGTAGCCTCCTGATGACCCAGTGACATATTGTCTCAAATGTCAGGTTGCCAACAGTAGATGTGTGCCCATATGTGCACCACACCATACCCTGGGATATAACCCTACAGGTCTGAACTGCACATATGTACTGAAACGTGACACCACTGGGATGGGATGTAGAGGTTGGGCTGCAGGATGCCCACAAAGTCACAGCCCAAAGCACACAGTGGCCAGGAGGGCCACGACGCTGTTGGGTGTGCCATAAAACTGAGGAACCCCCCCCCAGGTTGGCCCCAGGCAGTGCATAACATCTCTGCTGTGTGTTTCAGCAGGGGTCAAGGCATGCAGCGGAAGATGGAATGGTCCCCCGGCCATGTAGACTGGTTGGAATGCAAGACACAGACCACCTGTGCAGGTGCTAGCCCATGTGCCATATACACACCGACACTGGTAGTGGTTCCACAGGCAAAATGTCACCACATTCTGTGTACATGCAGGGATCTGCAGCCAGATGGGATGGCAGGGTGTGTGCAGGACAGCGCCTGCCTAATGACAATTAAATAAGCAGGGGTAGTGTGCAGCATGGTGAATGGACAACACGTGTCATAGATGGGAATGAACAATGTTTAGACATTAGGAAAGTGGCATATGCTTACATTGCTGTGTGGCATTTCCCTCCTGGCTTGCAACTGTTGCAGACTGAATGGGCTCCATGACTTACAATTCCATAGCTGTGTGAGTGTGGTGCACAAGTTCCCTGTTATAGTGCTGGAGCAAAGTAATATGTAAATACATGCAGAAAGCTCCATGATAAAATGTAAATAAGTCACTTTGCCACTGACTGCCCAAGCAGTTCTTTTACATGTCAGCTTTGTGAATAGCAGGTTTTTAAAATTGAACTAAACCATGGTGCATTTGCACGGTGGGTTTGTGCTGTGCTACATGTTTGTGAATAGCGCTCTAACGGCTGTGTGATTCTTGACATTTTCAGAACCTTTCCAAGCGTGATGGATGTGCAGTACACATTAACGCAATGCCCATTGAAGTCTATAGTGCAAACACAGTCTTGCTACAACCATTACGTGATGACTCACCATGTTATGCTATCACGAAAATGTCACACTGTGGAATGCACCAACAGCGTGATCCCGTAGCTCGGAAGGGAATGCTCAGCTGCAGATGGCATTCTCAAGCAGAGCCAGTGACAGGTGTGACATCCGTTGGCCTATACAAACATATGGAAATTGTCAGCAGCAAAAGGCCATCATGGTCTATCTAGGCTGCTCGTGAATGCAGCTAGCTCCCTATTCAGCAGCTGCCCCACCCCCTCCCCTTATCTCCATTTACACTTCCCTTTGCCCTGTCCTACCCCTTCTTGAAGCATTCCACTGTGGTACATGCCACCACTTCAGCTGGTAGTGCATTTCACTTTTCCACCACCCTCTCTTTAAAGAAATGCCTCCTCACCTCCCTCCTGAAGTTACCCCCCTCCATTGTTATGTCATCTATGCACTGCCACAGATGCATGTTTGCAGGCCATGCTCCCCTGTGACCACCACTGACCACTTTGGACATCTGCCAATGTCCCTCCATCTGCTGCTGGCATGGTTTGCATGTGGTCCCTTCGACCCTACACTTGCTGTGGTGCCTGTGATAACAAGGCTGGGTAACACATGCTGCTACATGCTCCCCTGGCACAGTCTACCTCAGGAACTGCTTGGTGATATTTTGACAGACACATGCTGCTTTTCAGACTCACCACCCTCTGCATGTAACCTTCTGTCCCAACATTGGGCATGCTTTTCCCACCTGTCCCATGTGTGCCATCTTGTCCAATGTTCCACATCTCTGGGTACCACTGCTGTCTCCTCACAATGTTATGGGGACATTGGCCTTCAGGTGGCCTGCCATGAGTGGAGCCCAAAGTGGGACACACACAGGGGTGTCACTGTTGGGGTGCTGTGTCCTTTGGGCACTGAACCAGACATCTTCTCAGCACTGTGTGCTTGTTTTGGCATTTAATGTGCCCCTTGGGCCCATGCTGCACCTGTCCGTCTGGCTCATCAGGCATTGCTGCTGGTGCCACACATGAGAGGAAACTCTCCACTTCCCCTTACCCTCATGTTGTGGTGGTGTGTTTACACAGTCTTGGGTCCCAGTACCTACCCTTTCTTGCACACCTTGCCACTCGCCCTTAGCATATTGTCATTAGTGTTGCTCGGACAGTATCCTATAAATTTGGATCCCACCAGATACCAGCCTTTCTACTAGATAGTGGATCCAGTCAGATAGTAACACTATCTGGCCATGAATCTGACCTTCCCGGATCCACCAAATGGATCTGGTGACCCGAATGGATCCGATGGCTCCGGTAAACCAATCCACATCAGATCCAACTACCTGTTGCTGGATCCAATGGATCCATTCCTCAGATCCAGTAAATGGATCCACATTGGATCCAACTGTTCTTTGCTGTATCCAAAGGATCCATGGGTATCTGACTGTGGATCCGACATCTGACTTTGATAGAAGTTTGAGTCATATCCAAGGTTGGATACTTGCACTATCCAACAGATGTCATGTTTTGAGAGGGGGCTGAATACCTTGCACAACTCAGCACACTTGCAACAGATGTACTGATTTCACCCTTTTCCTCCTTCAATGTGCAACTCAACAGCCTAATGTAGGGAGGCACAGGTGGGCCTAGAGGGTTAAAATCAAACTACTGGGCCAGTTTCAGGCATGGGTACTGCGTACAATGGAGTGCAGTGCCCATGGTGCAAAGTGCCCATGCCTGGGTCTGGGCTCTGCATACTATGGGTGCTGCATACCATGGTGCAGTAACAGGAGGATGTCCTTTATAAGCTGTGAGAGGTGCACAGCATCCTGCAGTGAATCGAGAGTAGGCTCCCACCACCATCCCCTCCTACTGCACCTTGGTCCCTTAACTCCTTCACTCCATTGTCCCCCAAGCATTTCTCCACCACTTCCTACCCCATTGCTGTAAAGCTGTACCTTTGCAAATAGTTATCCCTCAGACCCCACCCCCCTTCATCCCATCTTTCTCCACCCATCCCTACTCTACATTCCTCCCTGAAATAGTTGATCGTTGGCTTCTTTTTACTTATTGATGTTGCATTTATAATGCTGTTTTTATAATTAAATTTGTATTATGTTTGTTAGCTTGTGTCCTGTGTCTCTTCTTTATGCCTGCAGGGCTTCACTTGCTGGTGTTCATTGTTCCACCCTCCACCTGTACAGGTCCAGTGAGGAAGGAGGAACCCATACATGTCACCATACCACCTGTATCCCTCACCAGTAGGACACCTGTGTGTTGGTAGGTGTCCACCAGGACTGGTTGCCATTCGTGCTCATGGGTCAGCAATGGGGGCCATTTCCTTGGACTGTCACTGGCATCGTCCTTCCAGTCTCTGTACTGTACTGTACAGGACACATTGTGCCCCACACCCTTTTTTCTGATCCACCTATGTCACCAGCTGAGTCACTGCACAATACTGCCCACCTGGATGTGCTTTGCTGTGCTGTCTCCTGTGCTTGTGTCTTTGTTGGCCCAGCAGACATGCCCCATTTGGCCACATATGTGCCAGCATGTGGCATGCCTAGCTATTTGTGTCAGACATTGCTGTGGGCCCATGTCGCCCTAGAACACTATGCAGCTGTGTGCCACTGTCCTTTACTCGGCCTGCTGCCTTGCACCACTGCACCATTGCACTGCATTGTCCAAGTCTGTGACCCAGGCAACTAGTACTATTGCGCGATAGAGTCCCATTATGCCCCCTTCCTTTGCACTATATTCTTTAAGTGTCTAGCACTGGTGCTAAACCTTTGTGAATGGGACTGCCTTGCTCTTGTGCAATTAAAGTCTATCATGCAATCCATTTTTTTGTGCGGGCACAATTATTTGTGAATCCTGTCCCTGATCTCCATATACTCTCTCACTTTCCTACCAAGATTCCTTTATGCCTATCCCGTGCAGGCTTGAAGTCCACCACTGTTTATATCCCCACTGCTTCCACTGCAAGACTGTTCCAGGCACCCACCACTCTTCTAGTGAAAAAGTACTTCCTCACATCACTTCTGAAATCCCCCTTCCAGCTTCATTGCATGCCCTCATGTTCTTTCGCATCTTCTTTTCTGAAAAATACTCCCCTCCTGTATCTTATGCACCCTTTTGATGTATTTGTAGGTCTTTGTCCTGTCCTCCCTCTTCCTCCTCTCTTTCAGGTTTACATATTGAGATCCATCAGTCTCTCCTCACAAGAATTATAATGCAATTCTTGTATCATTTTAGTTGCCCTCCTCTGGACAGCTTCTACCTGACCACCTCTGGACAGCCTCTACCCTGTCTATGTCTTTCCTGAAATGTGATCTGCAGAACTGGACACAGTACTCCAGATGGCGGCTCACCAACAATTGATACAGCAATCAGCAGTGGCAATGACTGCGTTACTTTGTGGATTTACACTCTACAGAATTTCCGAAATATCTGGCTGCGTCTGCCAAACTAGGTGGTCTCACAATTATCAAGTAACATAACACTATAGCTGCCTCTATCGCAGTCTCTTTTCCCCTACATGTAGTGCTCCCTCCCTGCATAAAATGAAAAATCTCAGTTGACCTGGTTCCCTGTCTTCTTCCTGACTAGTGGTATCCTGCAAGCTGACCTAGTGTCTGTTCTCAGAGTGCACAGTTTGTGCATTGCTCAATTGCATCCATCTGTGCTGTCACACTGTCGGTGGTACTCTCTGATTACAGACACCTGTGACACTGTCAGTGGTACTCTCTGATTACAGACACCTGTCACACTGTCGGTGGTACTCTCTGATTACAGACACCTGTCACACTGTTGGTGGTACTCTCTGATTACAAACACCTATGTCTGGTTCAGCAAAAGTGTCCCAGTACAGCTCTGGAGAGCTCAACTGTAGGGTACCTTACTCTTACAGGCTTTAACTCGCACATTGCTGGAAATTGTCTTTCACTCTCTGTCTCTCTGCATTCAGAAATTTCCTCCATCTAGGCCATCATAGCACAAGTCTCCCTGCAAGGTATCTATCTGCACAGTTCACGTTTGCTCTGCAGATAGTAGGGGAATAAGAAACCAGGTCATATGTGTAACCAATCAGTGGAAGGTTTATTTAAAAAAGTTAATTTTCCAGCATTGTCCAGCTGTAGCCTAGATCATGTATCGGTTGCCATATTATCTGCAGAGCTGAAGAGTTGCTCTGAAAATACACTAGATGGGGGAGAGACTACATATTTCAAGGCTACCTGTGCAAGTGCAGGCCATCCAGGATTACTGCTCTGCCATCGTTTGATGGGATCTTAATTAAACTCAGTACCTTTTTTTTGGCAAACAGTGGTCAACCATAGCCTGGCAGAGGCAGTAATATGTGGAGAAGGGAGGTCTGATTTTTTCAGTGACAACAGCATCCTAGTGACCCCCAGGGTTGACAGCTGAGAACAGAACACATGGCAGCAGCTGACTGTTTTGTAGACTGATGGAGAAGAAAGGGCTGTGATGATGCAGAAGAAATGGATGAAGGGACTGCATCTGTTGTCCCTCTTACTTTTTCAGAATTGAATCTATTTCTTAAAATATTTTCCCTTTGCAGTTTTGGAACAGATTTGGGTGATGCTGTTGGAGTTGTTTCATCTTATAGCAAGGGTCTAGTGTTGTTGCTATCGTATAATGTTATGCTGCCAGCATTTCACAGAGTTTCTTATCATCTCTGACTTTTTTAATCATCCGATGGACTATGTCTTTTTTTTTTTATTTTGGGTGGCAAGTCCCGGTCAGTGGCACATGATTCTTCAATCCGAAACTGGCTTTCTGGAACTTCCATGGTGTCCCTGATTGCATTTAGCTGAAACCTAAGAATTTTAATCAATGGGATTATTTGACTGAGTGGCTCTGTAAGAACCTGCTTCCCTATTTGCAGGATCTTGATGACAAGTTCTGAAATAGCCTACCAGTAAGGATTAATCCACAGCAGAGTGTGGGTTACTGGGGAATTAATACATATCTGGAGGAAGTTGTTGCACGAAGCCACAGGCCGAGTGCTGACAACCACGCAGGCGTAGATTAATTCCCCATATAATCCACACTCTGGAGTGAGTTAATTCACTTATAATATGGTCAGGGAAAATGGGGACTGCATGGGGGCAACTTTGCAACAATAACTTGTATTAAAGGAATAATGCACGACAGGGTGTGTGTGTCATGCTGGGATAATATCATGCCTGGGGTGATTTGGCATGAGGCCGCAGGCCGATTGTGACTACTTGCCCCAGATGTGACATTATCCCAGCACGACACATACCCTGGAGTGCATTATTCCTATTATACAATGGTTCCTGTGTAGAAAAAAGAGAACAAGATGAAAAACTACATTTGCAGTGTGTTTTTTGCAGTTTCTTTAATGAGTAGGTATACATTTCAAAAAAATAGTGCTGATTGACAGTTTAGCCCAATAGGTGGAGCTGCTATTACTGTGGACCTCTACTGTCCCACACTAAGTTCTCTCTCTCTCTGTTCTGCCTTGTTTGATCTTAATGCTGCTATCCTGTTGAAGTGCCCCCCCATGGTCTCAGAGTCACCAGGAGATGCAGCTGGAATTTGTAGATATGGACTTGTCAGTTTGAAGCCCACCCCCCACATTTCTCATTTTATTTGTTTCATTTCCACTTGTTCTCTTGCCCTGCTGAGTTATTTCCCTGTTTCTGTCTCGCGCTTTTGTCTCGCACTTTACTGTACTGACCGTGGTTTTCCATGTGGTTTCTGCCCCTCGCACTTGCAGTATGCATCTGTGAGTTGGCGCCAGGCCGCTTACTCATGGTAATGGTTTTCTACATTGATGGCTATATACTTTCACTTGCCACTGGCTGAACATGTCCTCAGTGCTGGGAGACAAAGGAAAAAGGAAGAAACAAAATTTCAGGACTGGCTGGTGAAGCGATATAACGCAGGTAGTGTGACACTCTACTTGTGACATTTGATAGTAGAAACATAAGTTGATTGCGGTTTCGGCACCATGGGATCTTGAAGCTGATCACAGTTTATTTAACAAGAAAATGAATAAGCATACTATGGGAATTGTCTGCTGTTTGAGACCTAGGATGTGTACTGGGCTTTTATTGGTGATGTTTGAGACACTGTGAGGGAGAGATTTATGTTTTGTGTTTTTAAATGTGAAATACTGGCAGACTTCACAGTGCTCATGTCAAGTGTGGGCAACTTGGACATGGCCTGTGGAATGATTTGTATGACATATAATGTTGTCATGTGTGTGCTGGGACTAGATCTGTAATGTTATGCTGGGATAACATCATGGGCCTAGCCCTAGACTGACCAATTAGAATCCAGCATTATTTCTTGCCATTGTATAATCATGAATAGATGACAATGCGATTTTCCCTGGCCATGTTGTAAATACAAAGATGCGGGAAGGGTGATTTTGCAACTGCCGAGTACAGCACAAGTGCTGTAAATGTAGAAATGAGGGCTACAAGGATGGAGATAGTGAGAAGGGAGGGTACAAGTAGTCGCCGATTACACAACCCTAGCCAGCGAGCTGAGATGCAAGTGGAGCCGGCAACGTGACATAAGATTTTACTTTGGAGCCTATAAGCAGACAAGGAGCTGCAGTGAACACCAGAAGGTGAAGTGATATGGACATGGTGTTACAGGAACTCAAGGCAGTGACCAATGAGCTGTAGTGAACACCAGTAAAGAGAGGGAGGGTTAGCAGGAGTCAAAGAGACAGAAACTGCAATACTGAGGCAGACAGAAACAGTGAGGAGTGAGGGTACAAAGAGTCGACGATTGCTGGTGAATGTAGATGGAATTCGAGCCAGTGAGGTGACATGCACACAGGATGGTAGTTCAGAGCCCAGAAGCATTTGAAGAGCTGTAGTGATGAAGACCACTGTGAAGCGAGGGTTAGCAAAAGTCAGGGAGACAAAACTGGAGTCAGGGATTACAGAACTGCAGCCAGGAGATAGTGAATACAATAGTATTCCAAGGGCCAACCCACAATCACAGATGCTTTGTCTTAGCTGGGCAGGGAGCAACCATGGATTAATAGAGTATTAACCCACGGTCACTTGACAGCTGCTGACAAATGGGAGCAGGCCATTTTCCCAGGCCATGTTGTAATGAGGATTAATGTACACATCAAGATCCCCTATGCTGTTCTCAAGTGTGTACTGTCCCTTAGTCTGTTTTTGCTCAAGCAATTATTGGAACATGTAAAAACATAAAGAGTTCCACCTTGTTGCAACATCCTGGATGAGCTTATTCTGAGGCAGCTTGTGTTCTTCCTGTATGGGCTATAGTAGCTGGCATGCTTTGAAGGATTGGCTGAAATGTGTGCATATTATTTTTGCCACATATGTAAGAGCTTTTATATCTCTGTTCCCTTTAGGAAGGCATGCATGATTACACTTAGTGTGCAAAACATCGAATGTGCACAAAGCCTCCATAAGAAAATGCTTACTTTCAGTTATTAAGGTGTGACCAGGGGTTGGTTTACCAGAAGCTAATACAACCCACAAGTGTGTTATGAGGCCCGAGGTGTAGCTGAGGGCTTCATGCACATGGGTGTTGGATTAAGCAAGCAATAACATATGACAGAGTGGGCATTATACTGAGATTACTACCCACCCAAGAATGTACTGAAGTCTGACACTGCTGGCAGAGGGCCTTCTGTCCCTGGGAGAGCAGTTATCTCAGCATAATACCCACACTGAAGTATCTTATTGTGCTTATAAAATGTGCAATAGCAAGTTTTTAAAATAAATCTAATCATGAAAGCAAAAAAGAGAAGTAAATAGGCCAGATCGTAGGTGCTGAGGGTTAAGGCACCGGATGCCATACCTCGCACCATGCTGGCGACCCGGGTTTGGGAACGACCTCCTGCTGCTGGGAGTCAGCAGGGGTAGGAGATGATTGAGTATCCGTAGGACTGCTCTCCTCTCCTGGGGGTGGGGGAGTTCAGTCTACCACTTCTGGTGAGACCTCTGTCAGAAGATGGGGGTAGCTCATTGTGGAGACTGTAACAGGGGGTTTAGGAGCTCAGCAAATGTCCTGTGGGTGGGTGTGGGAGCACGCCCATCATGTGCTGGATGTCACTGCACATCCAAGCTCCCGGGACTAGGAAAAGTGTGCAGATCCCTGGCACCTGAGTAGGCAAAGGCCTGCCTACCCAGCCCACCCAAGGTCACCATCAGGACTCTCCCATCCAGTCTCTGAGTCCTACAATCCCCCGGCAGCAGCTGGACTCTATAGATAGAACGCCAGCAGGAGTTATGGCGGCCCTTACCCGGGCGGCTCAGAGCTGGGTAATCTGTCACCATGGAGGAGTCAGGATGATGTCGGAGGTAAGGACAGGGGAGGTCCTAGACCGAGAGGGAATGTGGAGATGGTTCTAGGCAGTGCTGGAGAGAGACCTGAGGGACCAGCATTAGGAGTTGTAAAAAGAATATACAAAAAAAAAAGAGAAGTAAGTAAAAAAGTTTGGTTTTAGAAGTAAAATACCGTAGTTCTATCAGTAGCCATCACTGGGAGGAGCTGTGATTTATGCAGTTGATGGGTCTCCTGTTTCCTGGTCCTTGCTGCCTGCTCTAGGGAGAGGGATTTAGTGACAGACTGCTCTTTTGTTAATTTTTTGTTTAAACATATTGTCCTATGCTGTGGCTTCCAGACTTTTTCACTTGGTGCTCCCCTTCCAGCCTGCACTAAGGACCAGAAGCCAGTGTGAGCATGGTGTTGATGTTTTTTATAAAAGGTTTTTTTTTTGTTTGCTTATGGACTTTGTCCTTTGTAGTGGCTTCCAGCCATTTTTGCTTGCTGTTTTCCAGTCCTCACTGCCTGCATTGAGGACTTGTAGAGTGTGAGTGTGATTTGATTTTTTTTTTATTTTTTGTTTGTTTACTGACTTTGACCCTCCTTTTGACTTCTGGCCATTTTCATTTGCTCTTTCTCAGTCTGCAAGTCATGCACACTGCAAGTGCCAACACCATGAGTGACGAAGCACCGTTGTCGATTGCGGCGTGGTGTGCCTTTGATTGGGCAGGCTGCCGGTTAGTTGGGCAGGCGAGGTGGACAGCTTTTTACTGCTGCATTGATGATTTAAAAAAAAAGATTTCAAACATCTGCCATACATATGTTTGGCATGTTGGCAGGCTGGCATCAGTTCTTTTTCATACCTGGGTATTATTCTGAGGTAAATGTATGGGTGCCAGCCTGCCTTAGCCAAACAGAAGCCAGGATTTTTGCTACCCATTTTTATAACCACTGGTAAACCAACTCCCAGGAGTACCTTAATGCTATTAAAACATAAACAGATATACAGAAATTGTTTTATACATTTTTGCTATACTCAAATTTTCAAAAGATTATTTTATTTACCAACTATACTTTGCATTTTTATGCAGACAGGGATTTTGTCAGCTCATGGACTGGGATTTTGTCAGCTCACGAAAGGGGATTCAAAAACCCAATCCTCTTTCGTGAGCGGACAAAATCCCAGTTCCCAAGCTGATCCCCTTTCGTGAGGCAGTAAAATCCTTGACCATGAGTTAATCCTCTTCCATGAGAAGGGCCATCTGGTCCCTAAGTGACGGTCAAGGATTTTGCTGCCTTGCGAAAGGGGATCAGTTCGTGGACTGGGATTTTGTCAGCTCGCAAAAGGGGATCGGAAGCGAGTCACGAAAACAGAATTTCAGAATTTGAAATGCCCATTTTTTGGCCAAAACATAGCAAACCAAAGATATAGGTTTGTAGAGGGTGTCACCCTGAACAAAACCCATGCCTTATTGCAACAAGAAGTCACCCGTGGAGGAAGCTACAGCATTTTGTTTGGGGGGAAAAATGAAAACAAGACGGCGACTCATGAAAGGGGAATTTTTCCTCACAGACTGGGATTTTTTTAATCCCCTTTCGTGAGCTAACAAAATCCTTGACTGTGAGCCCAATCCCCTTTCGCAAAAAATACATATAAATCTTGGAGTGAACTGAGCATGCTCAGAACCTAAAATTTAAAAATTAAATAACTTTGGAACAAATTAATATTTTTGGACCACACCAATGCTAGATTCTTCTTTGTCCCAAACTCTTTCTGCCCTGAAATTTGCAGACCAAAAGACCAAACAGTGCGGTTTCGGAGCGATGGGCAAAACAGGTGTCAAAAGTGGTGAAATGCATTGTTCAGTGCTTTGCTGTGCAAAAACTGTAAGTCTGACCAAACTGCAACTTGGCAGATCAAGAGAACTACCATATGAGACTGCACATTCCAAAGTTCATGCAAATACATTGAACGGCTGCAAAGTTATTAACTTGCAAAATTTGTGGTTTAACATTAACGTGCCTACTCAACCATATCTATACTTGTGCAACTGCACCAGTACAAAATATATATATATATATATATATATACACACACACAACCACACACACATAAAGCATAATATTTTATTTTCCTCTACACCCTTAGGTATCATCAATTCCATCTCTACGTTTGCCCTGCATAGGACTCTGCTTGCCTCCTTTTTCAATATGCTATTAGCCTCATAGTGATTACTCCTTATACTTCTTGAGCACAACCCTTTTTGCCCAGATAGCATCTCTCAGTTCCTCAGAGAGCCTAAGTGGCTTCCTTCTTTAATTGCATTTATGATCACCTTAGAGATAAGCCCCTATCCACTGGCATATCCATCCCCCTTTCCATGTCCAGGATTTACCTTCACTCTGCAAATGTCCCTGGTGTTCCCCCTGGTTCCACGTCATAACAGTGATTGCAAAACAGTGATCACTGTTACAGCAAGTGTATATCACTGAAAAACAAATCCATGACATACACTTGTGGGCAAACATACATCCAGCAAGTGCACTTAGTGTTTATGTGGGGCACCCCTCCTCGCAGGGGGCTTCGCCACCCGCACACCCTTGCTTAAATATAACAAACTCCAGTGGGGGTGCATGTCGGGGAGGGGGAGGCACTCTGAATAAAACAAAAAGTATGGCAACACTAAAAATGTTCTCCATCCCCAGCCCCAAACCCTGTACCTGCTGCACTGATGCTAGCCACCCTCACCACCACACCACATGGCTAGCTTGCTTGCAATATAGCTCACTACCCCACACAAACCCTCTTCCATATCCCTCTCCTTCTCTTCCCTACCCTTCCCCTTCCAGTCACCCTCCCTTGCTCATCCCTATATTCATGTTAGCATTCCTTTACTATCCTTACAGGGTAGCCCAAAAGGATAGCACTGTAAATGAATCGCTGTTTTGACAGTTACTCATTTACAATCGCTATAATCACTGGATACTGTTTCCTCTCATGGTAAGACCACTGGAATGGGGGCTACTTCCAGTGAAGACTGGGTTCCAGCTGGAGTGGTGCTTGGTCAGCAGGTGCAGGGCCTGTGGGATGCTGGAATCATCCTATACCTAGGCCCTGTGCCTTTCCCTGCTTTCCTCCCCTGAGGAAGTCTCAAACTGACTTCTTGACAGGCTTCTCTGTCGATGCCAGAAACATCCTTCCCAAATCTGCTGTCCTCTGCTGCACCTCCCCTGTGGTTACCTAGGGGGTGGTGTGGTTGTGGGAAACTGGAGCCCTTCCCCCTACAGGCAAGGAGGGTCTGCACAGATGCTTGACTTTCCTCCTCCTGTCTGGTCCTCTGATGTTCCAGGATCACTTCTGTATCCAAATCACCTGTGTCTCGGGCAGTACTAACATACAAACATACGAATGTGCTAGCGGAAACAGACCACCTGGTCTATCTAAGTCTGCTAGAGCGTGCAGCCAACACCCCTAGTTTACAGCTGCCCCACCCCCTCCCTTTGTCATCACACTGTCATCCCTCACCTCCCCCACCCTCACTTTCCCCTGTTCCCTGTCCCATGTCCTTTTGAAGCTGTTCACAGATTTACATACCACCCATTCTGGTAGGGTCTTCCATTTTGCTACCACTCTCTGTGAAATAGTGTCTCCTCATTTCCTTCCTTAATCTTCCCCCCTCTATCCTTCCCTCTCCTTAACTTAAAGACCACATCTGCCCCATCCTTACTGATTCCCCTCAGATACTTGAATGTCTCTATCATGCCCCCCCCCGTCCCTTCTATCCTCCAGGGTGTACATATTCAGGTTTCCCAGCCTGCTGTCATAGTCTCTCTCCCCTCCATTCCACATATCATCTTTGTTGCCCTCCTCTGCACCCCCTCCAATAGCCTAATATCACGCTTTAGATATGGCCTTCAAAACTGCACACAATACTCTAAGTGCGGCCTTACCAGCGACCTGTAGAGGGGCAAGATCACCTCTCTTCACCTGGATGAAAACCCCCTCGCTATGCACCCCAACATTTTGTTCACTTTTGCAGCCACTCTCCTGCACTGGGCAGTATTGTTCATGGTCCCTGTTATCATTGCCCCTAGGTCCTTCTCCTCCTCAGTGATCCCCAGCTTAACCCCCCCCAGCCAGTATTCTGTCATTGGGTTCTTCAAACCAAAATCCATAACCTTATACTTCTTTGCATTGAACCCCAGCTGCCACCTCTCTGACCACTCCTTTAGCTTGCATAGGTCCCCCTGCAGCTGCTTCCATCCCTCCTCTCCATCCACCATTGCTCTGACTTTGGTGTTGTCAGTGAATAGACTTACCTTGCTCACCACCCCATGTGCAATGTCTGATATGAAGAGCCCAAGCAATACTGGCCCCAACACAGAGTCCTGTGGCACCCCACTTGTCACCAGCCTTGGAGCTGAGAGCTCCCCTCTCACCACCACCCATTGCAGCCTGCCACTCAGCCAACTTGTAATCCAGTTCATCATTTTTGCCCCTACCCTACACCAGTTAGCTTTTCCCCAAGCCGCCCATGAGGCACCGAATCGAACGCCTTGCTGAAGTCCAAGTAAAGAACATCTACCGCATGACCCTTGTCCAGCTCACCTGTCAACCAGTCATAATATTGTATGAGGTTGGTTTGACAAGACTTCCATGAAACAAACCCATGCTGCCTCACATTCTGGAGGCTACTGTCCTCCAGGTACAACACCAGTCTTTCCTTTAGTATTGTTTCCATGAGTTTGCACACTATGGAGGTGAGACTTACCGGACGATAATTACCCAGTTCATCCCTTGGCTCGTTGTTGTGTAATGGTACTACACGTGCCATCCTCCAGTCCAGTGGTACACATCCAGACTCCAGTGAGGTGCTGTACAGATTCACCAGCGGCTCTGCCAACACCTCTGCCATCTCCCTCAGCATTCTGGGGTGGATACCATCCGGCCCTGATGCCTTGTCTACCTTTAGTGCCCTCAGTCCCTCTAGTACTCTACTTGCCTCAATTCTTCCATCTGTCACCTCCACTCCCCTTGTCCCCACCCTCCCAGCCCTTGGGGGGCTTTCTTCCATGAACACTGAGCAAAAGTATTCATTCAGTGCTTCTCCCTGCTCTTCCCCCTTTTCCATCCACTCCCCACCCCTTTTTATCTTCACTATTGTCTTGTTGCACTTCCTTTTCTCCCTGATGTATCTGAAAAAGTCCTTCTCCCCCCATTAATTCCCTGTGCTAATCTCAGCTCCCTCTGGGCCTTGGCTTCTCTCACTTTCTGGTCACCTCTCTGGACCATCTTGCATATTCCTCACTGTCCACTTCCTTTCCCATCCTCCTAAACCTCTGGTGCGCCACTCGTTTTGCCCTCACCACCTCCACAACCTCGCTGTTCAACCAGCATGGTTTTCTTGCTCTGTTCCTCTTACTCTGTGCCTTGGTGCAGGCTTCTGTTGCCACTGTAACCCCCCATTTAATAATATCCCATTTCTGCTCCACATCCATCTCCTGCCTTATGCCCTCCAGTTTCCCTTTCAGTACTTCCTGCATCCTCCCAAAGTCCACCCACCCTGAAGTTTACCACCCGAGTAAAGGGTGGTAGATGCATGGAATGGCCTACCTCAGGAAGTGGTGGATATGAATACAGTGCAGGGCTTCAAACAGACATGGGATAGGCATAAGGGAGCAATACAGCTGAGTATGAATAGATAGGCCATTGACAGAGCAAAGGCCGATGGCACATTTATAAGGTAGAAAAAGAAATGGGCAGACTGGATGTGCCTTTCGGTCCTTATCTGCTGTCAACTTCTATGTTTCTATGATTTATCTGGCTCCCTGCGCATCGTGATATTAAACCACACTGGTGATCACTGTCAGCTAGTGGGTCCTCTACCTTTATTTCCCTCACTGCCACCCCATTTGACAAAACCAGATCTAAAGTGTTCTTTAGCCTAGTAGGTACAGTAACCAATTGTGTCAGGAGATCCTCCTGGATTGCGTCCAGGAGCACTTGCTCCCTAGCACTGTAGGTGACCAGACTGCTCCAGTCAACCCCCGGCAAGTTGAAATCCCCCACGATGACCACCTTTCCTTTTCTACATAGCTTTTTGATTTATCCCACTAACTCCCTGTCAAGCTCCTCAGACTGGGACGGCAGCCTGTATACCACCCCAAACCTCAGTTACCTATGCCTTGAGTCAAGGAGCTGCAGCCAGATTGCCTCTGTTCTCCTTTCTTCTCTCTCATCCCTTGTGCATTTCATCTCGTCCCTCACATAGACTGCCACCCCACCCCGCTCCCCTCCTTATGGTCCTTCCTGTATAATTTGTACCTTGGGATTGCCAGATCCCAGTCCTGGTGTTCAGGTGCCCACATTTCTGTGACAGCTGCAATATTCACCCTCCACACTGCTAAAAGTGCCTGTAGCTCAATAGATTTGTTTCCTAGACTTCTTGCATTCACTGAGACCACCCTCCATAATGCCCCCTTCCCTTCACTAGCCTCCATCTCCTCCCTTCTACTCCCTCCTTTTTTGGCTGCCCGGAGTCCTTCCCTGCTAGCCTGGGGGGTAGGCTGTGACTCCACTCTATCTGATCCCTGCCTACCTGCTGTCCACTTACCACCTCTCCTATCTAGTTTAAATCCACCTTTGTTGCAATATACCTCCCCAGTCTTTGCTTTAATACCTCCTTCCCCTCCCCACTCAGGTACAGCCTATCCCTTGCAAACAGATTGCTATTATCCCAGGTACTGCCCCAGCCACCCACAACCCCATACCCCTTAGTTCGACACCATTCTACCAACCATGTGTTCAACTCTCTAATCCTCTCCTTTCTCACTGTACTTGCGCAGGGTACTGGGAGCACTTCGGAGAAGGCCACAGACTCCCCAGTCTCCTTGCACAACCTTCCCACTTCCTCAGTCCTCGCCCTTGTTATCTTCACCATTTCTCCCACTATGTCATTTGTCCCCACATGTACCACAATGTGTGGTTTCCTCCTACCCCTCTTTACGCACCTTAGGATTGCCTGTCCTGCCATGTCTGCTTTTAATCCTGGTATGGACTCCACCCATATCCAACTGTGCTTCTCCCTTGCTGCCCCATCTGATCCCCTTGAGTATGGAGTCCCCAACACCAGTACACCCCTCCTCTTTCCTTGTGCCCATCACCACCACCCCCCAGGTTCTCATTTTTGGAGCCACTCAAGACTGTGTTTTTACCATGTGCCCCAGTGTGTTCCCCTGCTTCCTCCCAATTAAGACCCCTCCCCCTCTTCCTGTTTGACTGTCAACCTCCCTCTCTCTTCTCACCTCTCTGAGTATTATCCTTCCCCCGCCACACCATGCTCAATCTCTCCACTAGTAATGCCCCTCACTCCCTGTTCTTTGTGAGTGCTATCCCTTGTGCAATCACCTCCTGCATCCTCTTTCCCATGTGTTGCTAGTAAAGTAAATATGTTCCCTATCCCCTTTGCCTTACTATGTGCTTTCTCCTCCCTCCTGCCTACTGCTGCACCTCTTTTTCTAGGTCCTACTAGAGTCCACCCTTCATCAGCTGGCTTCCTGTTTAGGTTGCCCCCTCGCCCTCCCTTGACCCACTATTCCTTCTTTGTGGTGCCCCCACAATACTCTCAGATGTCAGCCCTCATACTGACGCATCCTCCCCTCATCCCTCAACCTCCCCAGCTCCCTGCCAAGCCACTGAATCTCTTCCTTAAGCCTCCTTAGCCTGTGGCATATTGGGCACCCTCCCAGCCTCCACAGTATATTTATCCGCATTGCTGCCCCACAACCATTACACCCAACAATCCTACCCGTGGTCCATGCTACCTATACAGCCTCTCCACACTAACTATCCCTACAGCAAGTAGAATTAACGAATCCTAGCCCAGACTCTAACAGAAATTTTAGCTGATATATTTTCCAGTTGAAGGTCCTCCACAATATCCACCAATTACACCAATCAGCAATTTATTGTGGATGCTGTACTCCAATTTGAGACCTACCTATGCTTTTTCCCTGCCCCATGGCTGCATTATTGGATAGAACTACATGAGCTGCACCTGGAGCATCTTCCTCCAATTGCAGGGCAGGTGTCACCCTATAAATGAGCTGTGCTCTGGGGAAGGAGGGGTGGGGAGGGTGGGATTAGGGCCCACACCCGACTCTCACAAGAGTGTATCAGCCCTGTGTCTGCACCTCACTGCACCTCCAAGCACTGCAACCTCCTCCAGAAGAAGGTCACACACACACACACACACACACACACACACACACACACAAAACAAACACTGTATTAAACAAGTCAGCACTACTGCCCTAAAGTCCACAGACTGAAAACGAATTTAAAGATTATCCAACAACTAAATTGTTTCCCCAACTGCTTAGTAAAAGAAGGTTCAGACAACCTCTGCTAGACCCCAACTGTTTTTGCAGTACTGCTATGTGAGAAGCCCTGGTATTTAAGCCCCAATGTGCTGTAAATTGATCCTGGCTGAGAAGGACAGAAACTTCCAGAAAGCTGCTCACAATACCTGTAGAAAAGATAAATGAATATCCAGCTTCCACTATGGATCCCCCACACCACACAACACTATTAAACAAGTCAGCACTACTGACCGAAAGTCCACAGACTGAAAAATAATTTGAAGATTATCCAGCAACAAATCTTTTCCCCAGCTGCTCAGCAAAAGAAGGTTCAGACAACCTCTGCCAAACCCCAACTGTTTCTGCAGTACTGCTATGTGAGAAGCCCTGGTAGTTAAGTCCCCATGAGCTGTAAATTGATCCTGGCTGAGAAGGACAGAAACTTTAAGAAAGCTGCTTACAATGCCAGTAGAAAAGATAAATGAATATCCAGCTTCCACTATGGACCCCCCACACCACACAACACTATTAAACAAGTCAGCACTACTGCCCTAAAGTCCACAGACTGAAAAATAATTTAAAGATTATCCCGCAGCTAAATCCTTTCCCCAACTGCTCAACAAAAGAAGGTTCAGACAACCTCTGCCAGACCCCAACTATAGTGCTTCCACTGATCATGCAGGCTGGCCTGAGTGGCTTTCTATTGTGTTTTTGCCTCTACTGACCTGCATCAGATAGGTTTTATTCACCTACAAAAGATTACTCTAAATGAGTTCCTACATTTCCTCTACTTCTTCAACTGCTAGGGGGGCACAGCAGCAAGATGGCGGCAGTGCTGCTCCTCTCTATGCTCTCCTCTTCCACTTTTTTGTATCACTACCAACACCTTTTTATTAAATTTCTGATTTAGTTAAAAACTCGAGGTGTCTCTCCATAACCAGCAATGATAGATTACTACAGTAGCAGCAGAGCAGTTTGGGGAAAGTTTTAGGTAGCAGTGTTGCTGGTGTTGGTGACATTTGGAGGTGAGCGTTTGTTCGAGATCCTTATTGGGAGAATGTTAAGTAGTGCTGCTGTTGCCCTTTCTTCTGGCTAGGCTGGTGGCAGTGACTGACCTGGAGTCACAGTGAGCCCTATGAAGCTATAAGTGTACTGCACTCCATGGAGTGCTGTCTGGTGAGTTTTAAAATTCCTCAGGTATGCTAACATTGCCCGAAGGAATTGGGAGTTGAATTTTATTTTCGTTACTATTTACTGTGCTTAGAGAACAATTCCTTTTCCCCACTTACAGGTGTGTGGATGACACCCTCTGGTGAGAGGAAACTGGAGAGCAAGACCCTAGGTCCTTCTGCCTTTACCTTTATCCTTCCTGAAAAGGTATTTACCTCTATCCTTTCTGAATAGGGCATATCCTGGGATAGTGAGGCCCTAGTTATGATTCTGCATTGACCATGGTTTTGTGATTGGTAGTAACACCAGCTAGGCTTTTGCCACCACTGCCCTGAGGTTCCCCAATGTGTTTCTGATACTCCTTCTGTTAATTAAAACTGCCTTTCATAAAACTAGATTGTCCATCTCCATATGCCTGCCACCACTTCCCTTTCCTCAGCTCTCTGCACACCCTGTATTTTTATGTACCCTCTTAATCTGTCCTTCATGTCTGTCATTGCCTAAAAGACAGACATTGCTTGTGTGTGTGTGTGTGTGTGTGTGTGTGTGTGTGTGTGTGTGTGTGATTGGGACCTGTCTCTAAGCACTTTTCCTCTCTCCCTAGTTTAAACCTGCTGATTCCCAAATCTAAGTTGCTGATGCAATCCCTGCTCAGATGCCTATGATACTTAGCAAACAACCAGTGATCCTCCCAGAATATTCCCCAGTACCAAACACAGAAAATTAATCCTTCCCCACACCAGCCCTTTAGCCATGTGTTGAACTCATTCATTTTCTTTTGTCTATCTTTAACCTCATAAGGCATAGGTAGGACCTCAGAGAAGATTACCATCCCTGCCTCTACCCTCAGCTATCGGCTTGGTTCACAGAAGCTGTCCTGCACCCTATCTATGTTGCTGTCTATCAGCTTGTTGGTGCCAAATTGAATTACCATGGCTGGCTCCCATTCCCTTACCTTGATGTACTGTACTTCTTTGGATGGGGGAGCACCCTGCTTACTGTTGCCCCTGGAAATCAGCAGACAGTTCTCTCTCTCTCAAGCAGTGACACACATCAACCTCCCCATAGGTCTGACTATAGATTTTCCCAGTACTAGAATTATCCTGTTATTCTTGTGAAGTTCCACCCCTTCTGTGAGAAGTTCTCTGGTATAGCCTTCTGTCCCAGGGACTCCAGTGTTGCTTCACTTTTATGGGTCAGCATCCTGAATCACTTCTTCTAGTGGCATGAACAGTTCTTTTTTTTGCTATAATGGCTCCTTATCCACCTCATCCAGGGTGGTTGATCAGCCCTGTTCCCAGTTCACTAAACCAGTCATCATCTCCCTTGAGAATACTGCATCAGGAGTCCTCCCATGAATGCCCTCTCATGATAGGGCTAGTGGGAGGAGGGCCATCCTCCCCCTGATCCACATATACAGTATCCAGGACAAACCAAGGAGCTGTCCTGGGTGACAGCATGGACCCAGGCATATCAGGCAGGGCTTCATAAAGCCCCTGAGACTTTTACACTTTTTTCACTCTGCCCCTGCCATAGGACATTCAGTGTGCGCATGGCATACTTACACAGAATGTTCCTCGGCTCCCTTCCTTCATGCTGCCTGCACTGGTAAGTGAGTTTCTTGTGGATCGGCTGTTTAAACCATTACAACATTAGGACATTAAAAAGAATCCATAAAATTCATTAATCCAGACATTAGGTTATACAATAATCTGTCAACAGTAAAACATCTTAATATCATTCCACATACCTAGATTCCTAACTGATAAGAAGGTTACTCATAAATAAGCTTATTATTCACACTTTCTATGTATTCTAATTTGTAAAAGACTATCTATACCTTCTTCCTCGTTGTTTGCTTTTCCTTTATTTAATTTTATCATAAACCCAAGAGGATCAACTGTGGTATTTTATAGGAAACAGTCTTCCCAAGTTCTCCCAAAGAGTTACTTGTCACTTCCAGCTCTATCTTCCTCATTCAGTGATCTCACATTATGCCAAGCTGTAGACAAGTTTGTGTCATGGCAACTCAGCCTTGCTCTGAAATCTATCAGTCAGCATTAGAAACTACTTTAATCTAAATATGAATTACTGGGTCACTGTCTCAGGCCCCAGTTACAGCCCACCTGTACTAAAGGCTTGGTCCCAAAGGGTATACCCTGCAATGCATGCTGTCCTGTATCCCTCCTATGTGGAACCCAGATTGAGAACCTTATGTCTGTCTATACTGTGTGCTACAGTTGCCGGGTCAAGGATCTGGATATGGTTAGGTATTGGGTTACTTCATTACATATGCCTTACCAGAATTCTGAGTTGGCCCTAGTAGCTTAACTTGAATATCATCTCCCTGCAAAATGGCTCATGATAGCAACTTACTATAGAAATTCTCAACCTTTGTTTCCAAACTTCCTCGGGTATACCCGAGTGACCTCTCCAAATTCGCCACAGGTGGACCATTATAGTTGTTAGAGTACTTGAAGGCATTACTTATAATCCCATATATAAAATCCCGGGTGGGAAAATTAAATATTGACTACTAAGCAATGTGCACTCTCTAGTTAGTTCTAATAAAATTATTTGCAAAAAGTACATAAACATAATTAGTCTAGAAGAATAAAATCAACACGTTAATGCAGCTTTAAAGCACCATATAAAGATATTCTGATGCCCTGTGCTTCCTAAATTCCAAGACCTGAGCAAGTAAACTTAGTGCTCTATTTAGTACATTACCAGCACGCTTCCATCACAAACAATAAGACTGCCACATAATTAATGAAATAAAGAATACAAATACTGTTTCCCAGTTTACCACATCCCTTCCATTTTATATTGTTAGGCTTCTGAAAGAAGTCCTTTTTATTAGTTTCAAACTTTAATAAAACTCAGCAGTAAATCAAACATATTGAAGTGAAGTTAGAAGGCTATTCAGTGCAAACTTTCTGCAGATTAGGTTCAATTTACGGTGGTAGTCTAATTACTCCTTAAAGTGCTCAATATTTGAATGTAGTTCTATACACATTTGTTAATATTACTAAAGTCCACATTTATCTCCACAAATATATACTTCACCATCCTTTGTTAGAGCTAAAGATAGTGAACCTTTTGACTTTAGGCTAAGGGAGGGTGAGAGCCAAAACTATGTGTGGGTTCCTCCTTCTCCAACTCCGGGAGTTCCAGTGTACAGGACTCCTTGATGAGTTCCCCTCAATCAGGGATCCAGACCTATTGAGTTCCCACCTTATATCTCAGTTTCTGAGCTTCCATCCCCTTACAAAATGGTCACTTTTTTATCCATGTCAACTAGGATTTGGGATGCTCTCACGTGTAAAAATGTAATTCCTCCAAAACCTTTCCTTTGCCAGCAGTGGGAATGGTTTCACCTGCAGAAACAAGAAAACATTTCGCTCCATTGAGTATAGTAAATTAGGGAGCACCAGAGATAACAAACACTTGGAGTTCAGCCCCCCCTAGGTAACAGTGGCATACCTTGTAAAGGTGTATACAAGCTTATCAGCACTTAAAGTGCTAGTTATTTTGTTGGTTAACCTGGTCTGAGGTCTCAGTTCCACTTTCACCACTAATCATCCAATGGAATGCCATGTCCTTCAGCACAACAACTAGGGCAGCTCCCAAACCTGCAGGGGATCCCCATACGGACTGGTGTCTTTATGCTTAGGCAACTACCAGCTCACTTTATCAACAACGTGTGGCTTGAACAGGCAGTACTCTTTTCCGACACTCTGGAAAACAAACTTAGTGTGATAATCCAACCTAAGAGTTAGCATGAGTTTCATTCAGTTAACTAGCAATAGGGACAGTAAGTATGAAACTTTACTAAACAAATGTAACCCTCTTGTTCCCAGGGGTTACTAGAATCCCAGTTAGAATCAGTAGTAGGCAGGGAAGGCAGCTAGTGAAATGCCAGTTAAATGGGTTTCACTCTGTCACTCTGTTCTCTTAGCCTCAGCTGAGCTCTGGAGGGATGATGTCATTTAGAACTGTCACAGCAGCATAAGCCACACTGGCCAGCAGCTGCTAGGGAGTGAGTTAGAATGTTCGTGGCAGAGTGATCTAGAGTCTAGTGGAGGAGGCAGCAGTGTTAGTCAACTCCTCAGTCAGCTCTGTCAGAGACCTACCTGTTTGTTTTCTTTTAGTTTTCACCCTAGTGTGTGACAAGTGTTCTAGCTTTTCAGAAGTGGTGGAGACCTGTGCCAGAGGGTTTCCCGGTGCCCCATCCCAGGAGGGATGGGGTAAACTCCAGGATGCAGGGGCAATCCTTTGGTCCTTTCTGGACTTTTGAAGCTGCCTTGTGACAACTGCTTTGTAAGTACCTTGTTGTTTTCTGTGTAAACCCAGGAGTACCTGCAATTTTTGTAAGGGTGAATTTCTCTAAAAAAGGGACCCTGTTACCTGAGATTTTCTGTTTAAAAGTGTCTGCCTACATTTGGAGTCCAGTATGTGACCATCCATGTACAGAACTTTGAACTTCTGAAACCACTTAGGTGGGTGTTTGTAGTATGTTAAGTGTGATATACATTTGAGACAACATCTACAGATTGCTACAGTTGTGTGGTGTTATTAACTAGATGAATGGCTGAGTATAAGTTTGGAAACAAAAGGTGGGAGACTCCCAACTGGAGTAACCAGTTTTCCTCTATGGGTTCTAAAGGGCACCTATTACTTTTTCTTCAGGCCAATGCCTGAGAAGAGTGTTAACCCCTGGATGTGGGTTGTTTTCATTCAGTTTACCCCAGTATAGTGGGTTCTGAAAGTTCTGAGCCTGTATGTGCTCTTTTGCAGTCATGTGTACCACCTTCATCCTGTGAGAAAATGGGAAGTGTACCAGTACCTGGCCGGATGTGCCAATTTCCAGTAGGAACCAATGTATTCACCTATGTGTGTTTTCTTCATCCTATGCTAAATGGGAATTCAGGAATGTCTGTACCTCAGTAATCTGCAATACCAGTGTGTGTAGCCCTATGGGGGTCCATCTTCGCTTTGTGATTATTCCTACTTTGTAACATGAATAAAAGCCACACTCTAGAATCCCAACCTCATTTGGACAGTAATACTATTGCTTCCTCATGTATGGAGTTATTTGGGTGCCCCTGTCCAGAAGTGCAAACCTAGCGTAGCCCTGAGCAAGCATTGTTGGCCATGGCAATTGGTCCCTACCAGGTGTGTGCCAGGTAGTTGCCACACTTGGTTGTCTGTTTTGTATAAATCTAATCCACCCTGTATAAGGTGGCTTTGGAGTTTTTTTTAAACTTCTTTGCAAATGTAAATCCCTACCCCTCTTTTTACCCCTAGACATTTTGGTGAGTGGAGAAACCCTACTAGTTAAACAAGGGGGGCTGTTTGGGGGGGGGGTTACACAAACTTTACAAAACCTTCTTCAAACATGGAGTAGCAGGGAGCAGAGCAGCATTGCAGCCATCTCACACAGAATGTTTCTTGGTTCCCTTCATTCATGCTGCCTGTGCTGGACTACCACCATGCCTTCACCTGGTGGCAGTCATAGGCCAGGCTGACATCCCTCCTCTTTCTGGGAGAAGAGGGCAGTTCTTCAGATGCTCGATCCTCTCCCACCCCAGCCAACTCCCAGCAACCCAAGCTCATTTTTGAACTCTGTTTGCTAGTATGGTAAAAGGTAAGGAGTAAGCAATGCCTTGGTCCTTTACACCACCAGGCCAGCTATCAGCATAAACCAGTTCTTGCTGACTACCTTGGGAGTCCCCCTCCCTGGTAGAGGAACAGTAGGTGCCAGGGATTATAGGGAATTTGGGTAGACTGGATGGACCTCTAATCTTTTTCTGACATCATTGTCATCATTGTCTATGGTTCTATATTTCTATAAATACCCTCCTTTAACACTACCCTATCCCATCACAAACCATCCACCTGTACTAACCTCGGGGAGGCCTTTAGGGAAGTGGAGTTGTAGTCTCCATGGCACCCTACCCTAAGATTCTCCTTAGTAATCTCATTTCACCCCTAAGGACAGCATATCAGCAAAAGCTTCAATCCACCTACACATTGAGCAGTATACAGTACAAGTCACATTAAACTGTTCCATCAACTCACTGGTGTAGCATTTTTTTGTGATGCTACTGCAGTGCCAACTTGAACTGTTGAAGCTTTTAACTGTTTTCCAACTATCTTCCACTGCCTATTCAGCTCACTTGTACCTGTTTAGTGAAATAGCAGTAGCTGTTTTGCAGAGTTTATGCAATGCATTTTCATGGCATTGTTTATAAATATCACAGCATTCCTTAAGAGTTGTTTAGTCTGCCTTCTGAAATGAAACTCATAAGCACTCAGCTGAAAATAAAGCTTATAGTTCATAACAGCTAGTTGCAAACCAATATTAACCTTTTACTAATTCATTGCATTAAACACTGCACAGATTAGGAAACTCATTGAACAATGCTACACCAGTGAGTTGAGGGCACAGTTTAATGTGACTTGTACTGTACATGCATCCAAAACAGTCTCTAGAAGATGGCACCACCACATTCCTTACAACTAACCATTTCTTCCTCACATCTGCTGCCTGCAAAAACATTTTGCTAATCTGTGCTATTGAGCTGAATCAATGTAGACTACAAAACACTCTCAGCCTTTCTCATCTCTGTGCTGTTTTGACCCATCTTCCAAGCAGTGTGGCCTTCCCCTCCTCCTGTCAGACATTCTTACGTCCTATGCATTCGACCTCATGGCTCTTGACTGAGTGACAGTCATTGCACACAATTTACTAGGCTTATGGAATGTACCTTTATATACTTCCTAGAGCCTTGCAACTCGGAATAACTCCCCTTCACTTTTTGCCTCTGAGTACCTTTAGAAGACCTTGCCTACTGGGCCCTTGTTTGGTCTGTGATCCTGTCCACTACAAGGTAAGTAACCACTGAAACAAAACAATATAATGCCCTTATCTCTGCCTAGCAACAGTATTAATTAAAAGACATTCACTGGTTTAGGCTAGTTTCTCTGTTATCTCCTCTTTTCCAAGTCTCCCAGCACCAGATAATTAAATCTCCTGTAAGCCTGATTCAGCTGCACCATAAATCTCACACCTGTTTCTCAGGTTGTAACTAACTATTCAGCCTACAAGAGTTTGCAGTATTCTACCCAGCTATTTTCTCCACACAGACTACTACAGCATGAGCTTATGACATTTAAACAAACTCTGGCCAAAGTCGATAGGGCTGCATCTGAGGAATTTTGGGGTAAAAATATTAAAAATGACCAAAGTTATAAGCCTGCATTTGAGAAATGTAATGTAGGCTCAACACGTTGTTTTTCAATATTTTGACACCAAATTTTCAGCATAGTCTTCTTATGACCCCACCTCATGAACAAAGGCAGAGAAAATTTTCAACTCCTGCCCAAAAGGTGATTTCACACAGGAACCACAAAATCAACTTTCAGGATGTGAAAAAAACAGTAAAATGAATTAGTATGCAGATGATTGTAAAATATCTAATGTTTGCAGTAAAACTGAGGAAATTGAAGCTTTACAGAAATATCTTGATTCATTAGGGGCTTGGTCCATCAAGTGGGGCCTTCTATTTAGTATATCTAAATGTAGTGTCCTCCACTTTGGGAGGCACAATCCAAGAAATTTATATTATTTATATAATGAAATACTAACTAGTAAGGTCAGCGAAAAAGATTATGGTATTACCATTGACTCTTAGTGCAATTTTGATCTGCATATCACTAACACTATTAGTAAAGTTAACAAAAATTTGGTGCACCCCTTCAAGTCGACACCCTGACAGTGAAACAGGAAAAAAGACCACTACAGCGACATTTGCGGTAATGGTCCTTTTTCCATGTTTTACCTTCCCCAAGTGTTCTGCCACCTCCCCGGACCAACTCCAACCTGGAGTTAGGAATCCTAAAGTCCGGGGTTGTGGGGGCAAAGCCCCCTGCATGGGGGGTGTGGGGGCCACAGCCCTCCACAGAAAACACTGTTAGAAAATGTGGCACAATACCTGCATCGGTATTGTGCCATTGCTGTGGGGGATGTCAGCATTTTCACTGTTGACCTCCCTTGGTGCTTCCACAAAATTTGGTGGACTGAATATACCATAAAATGCATGTGGCACAACTATGGTGCATCAGCACAGCCCTCCAGATAGGTTAGAATACCTGGACTGTGAATGCACCAGCACATATGGAGATGTGAGAGGTACAATTTCTAGATATTCAATCCCAAACATGCAAATGGGGCCATTTGCATGACATTATGGACCCATTTGCATGAGTTGTGCAGGGCTGGCCCAGCAAAATGTGCTGGGCAACTTGACCATGCATGCTGTACTAATTCCAGGCAGTCTAGCAGCCCCCTCCCTTCCCCGAGACCTGATCCCCATAAATATACCAATAAAACAACCCTAGTAATCTAGTGGTCCCCTCCTCCCATTCCTGAGTCCCGATCCCCATAAATGTACTTGTCGAATAATCCCTGGTAGTCTAGTGGTCCCCCCTTTTATCCCTGAATTCCAATCACCATAAATGAATTATGAAAATCAACCCTAGAAGTCCAGTGTTACCCCTACCCCCATCCCTGAGTCTGAGCCCCATGAATGATGAAAGAAGAAAACCTGGTAGTTTAGTGGTACCCCCCACCCACACAGGACCCTCATCCCACCCTGCTCCCCCATCCCAGCAGCAGACATACTTCAGCAGGAAGCAAAACTCACCCACACACCTCCATGACTGTCTGCCAAATGGCAGTTTACAGTATCACCTGCAAGCTCATTAGTTGGCACTGTTGACCAATGGGCTCACAGTGTGTACTGTACACTTCCATTCACATTGAATGGAAGTGTACAGTATACACTGCAAGCCCAATCCCAACAACCCCTCCCACATCCCCTAACACACCCCCATGGCTGAGTAATCAATCGAAACCCAGCTAAATGGGACCACTCATAGGAGGCAAAGAAAGAAACATCATACAATAAAAGAAAACAATGTGATAAACTGATAAAAGAAATCCTGGTATAAAGTTAGGGCATAAAGAGTAAATAAATAAAATTAACAATTATGAATTATAGAGTTGGACAGTTTCAGAGCATGCTGAACTGTGCACAAGGTGTATAACTTGCTCCACTTCTTATTAAACGATGGAAGCCTATTATGAAGACTAGCAATCATCCATTCAACAAGAACATTGTAACCATTCATGGTATGAAACTGAGGTTTGATCAAGCCAATGACGTAGGACCACTTTTTTAACCAATAAGGCAATTAAAGCAATAAAATATTTCCTCTCTTTCATCCCAACTGCATTGTAATCCCCAAGTATACACATTTCTGGGGTAAAATTCCCTTCTATTCTGAGAAGAGGGTCAGTCCCAGACTTAATCAAGCTCCATAAAGGGGTGACTTTAGGGCATTCCCCAAAAATGTTCAATAACAAGCCCTCAGCTTGACCACATCTTGTACAAAGAGAGGAATGCAATTTACCCATTTTGACTAATTTGGAGGGTGTAAAATACAAGTTATTCAAAATATGAAATTGAGTAAGCCACAACTTATCTTGAGAAGTGTAAACATAAAGATATGCTCAGATTTTATTCTATCAAAAAACATGTCATGGAAAAACTGCATTCCAGTATGGGGATTCTCCATTAATCTTAGGGAATATTTTAGAAAATAAGATACAATGTAAATTGGAGACTACATGCGGCTGTGATGTTGTAGCTAGCATAGAGTGCAGGAACTCAGCAAAATTAATTTCCCAGGGCATAGAACCAAACCATCGAAGCAAAACATGATGCAGCTGAAAAATCTTAAAAAACATTCTGTTATCTAATTGGAAGGATGCTAGAATGTCCTGATAAGAAATTAAAGCACCATTTTGGAGCAAGTCATATATCCCAACATTATCTACTGTAGCTGTGGTAGCCAAGTATTCATCAGGACTCATTCCCCTATATTAAAGTTGGGATTGTGAAGGACAGGCTGAAATATATCTCTGGTATCTTTGTATTGCAGAAGCGAACATAACTATAAATAAACATGTACTGAAAGACCTATGACAGAGTCCTAAAGACCCACTGGTAGAGCCTTAGGAGAAGAAAACAGCATAGCCAACATAGATAAGCCAGCCTTGATAATCTGTTCTTTCTCCAAATCAAGCTGAATAGGGAAGTATGTTAGGGCCTCATCATCAAGAGATGGACTGAACCACCTTAAGTATTTACTGGCATGGCTAGCAAGATAGTATATAATGAAATCTGGAAGCCGAAGGCCTCCAAATGTTTTAGGAGCTGCACGTTTGTTGAATGCTTTTTTGGGAATCTTACCCAACCAGATACAATCCAAAATTAACCTATGAACTCTTTTAAACTATGATAAAGGGAGCCAAACATGAGCATATTAATTGGATAGAATAAAAGGGTAAGGACATTCATTTTTACAATATTTTTTCTGCCACAAAGAGTCAGAGGCAAAGATTTCCAACTCTTTAAATTCTGTTGCAAAATAACTAACAAGCCATCAAGACTGAGTTTTTTAAGATGGGTCATACTCCTAGAAAGTATAATCCCATGATATTTAATCTGTTTGGGAGCCCAAGATAATGCAAGAGACATAACATCTGATTTAAAGATGGTAGAATTAAGGGCATAACTACAGACTTATCTAAATTAAGTTTATAATTAGAAAGTACACTATATTCTTTAATACTATCCAATGCAGTGGATATAGATGCTTTGGGGCTGGTCACAGGCAACAGAATGCCATCTGTAAAGACAGAGAGCTGTAAATTCTATGAACCTACCATCACCTCTGACAGATCTGGGATACCCTTAAGTTTCAGTATCAAGGGCTCCAAATACAAATTAAATAAAAAGGGTGATGGAGGACAAGCCGGCCTAATGCCAGAATAGAAGGGGAAGGTGGAAGAGAATGACCCATTAGAGTAAATTCTGGCACTTGGACAGGAAAACAGGACAATTTTTCCAAGGTAACAAATAAAAAGTTCCAATTAACTCTATCAAAAGCTTTATCTGCATCCAGGGAAATATGGGCAGCAGGAGTCTCAGAGTCCCTGGATATGGAGAAAATATGAGAGTTTACATAAATGATCCACTGAGGATCGGTTGGGCATGAAACCAACCTGTTCATGACCTACTGTATAAGTCCAGCCCAGACTGCATTAATCCTGGAAGCCAGAATTGTAGACAGAATTTTACTATCATAGTTCAACAATGATATGGGTCAATAAGTAGTCACAATATCTGGGTATTTGCCAGATTTAAGAAGCAAAACAATCATGGCTTCAAGGAGAGTGCCAGAAAGGACTCTGAGGGCTATCTGACAGCCCAGCAAATCAGTCAAAGTATTCTGATTAATCAGGAAATAGTCAATGCCAGAAAACAACCTGCAGACTGGGGAATAGAATGTGTATTCCCTCTCACTGGGATGGAATATACGGCAAACATCACATAACCATAATGACTCAGTCATGTCACAAATGGAGCACTGGGCAGGAGACAAGCCAGCATTGGGTTTACCCTTCCTATCAAGATCTTGGGTGAAATAAATATTCCAATCCCCACCAATGACAATGGGAAGGGAAAGGAATGGAGCTAAAAGTGATGCCAATTCCATAAAAAAAAGAAGGATTATCAACATTGGGCCCATAGACACTACCAAGTAAGACCTATGTGCAGTCTAAAATACCATTAACAAAAATAAACCTGTCCTGGGGGTCTTCAAGACTCTGGATACATTGAAAGTTGACACTCCTAAAAATTAAAATAGCTACCCCTTTACTGTTGGTACTGCTTCCAACAGCAAAAACCTGTCCACAGACTGCCTACAAAAAAGATTTCTTTCAGAAGCAAGCAAATGAGTTTCCTGAAGAAATGCTATATTACATTGTAGCTGTTGCACGTGCTTAATGACTTGGTAATGCTTGACTCTGGAATGTGCCCCTTTGATATTCCACAAAACATACATAAACAGGTTAGCCATATCCAGTTTCTAGCAAATTAACAGTCAGACATATCCCATTAGCCAGGATAATATTATGTCCACCTTCAAATAACCACTCTGTCACCCTCACCCACATCCCTCCCAATGAAGACTACCCCATATATGCAAACACCAAGCAATACAATGCAGTGGAAGGTATAAAAAGTACCTGCAACCTAGACATATTTAGTATACAAATAATATGAGGCAACCTGAAATCTGAGGCATAGTCAAACACCCCTTCCCCCTAAGACTACAAATATGAACAAGTCCCACCCAAAAGAAACAAACAATAAACAAGCAATATACAAACCCTAATAAACATCCCACACAAACTGTCTGGAGCATGATAACCCCAGCTCCATGAAACTGCACCTCCTGAACCCTTCCACTCCCTCCCGGAAAAAACAGTAGAACAATGTAGTTATAGCTAATATAAGAAAATGCTAGCCCCAATATCTGCCAGACTGCAATATGTATTATTATAAAATGGAAAACAGGGCTAGCTTATATCCAAACATATCTGGTAAAACAAGATATTCACTAAACAACAATCTTGGAAAAAAAAAAAGAACAAGTAAATATTTAGAAATATATATAAACAATTCACAGAACTGTGAAACAAATAGCCAGACAAGGAATACAATTTAAATAGTCTGGGCTGATAAAAAAAAATGAGACATGAACTCCTCAGATACTTGTCCGCTCATTCAGCAGGTTAATACAATCTCCTGGATTAAATAAAATAACAATGCGACTGGAAAGTCAAAGTTGCAGTACAGAGACCATCTTGCAGAATTACATAAGTTTACCCAGGCCCAAAAAGGGAAAATAATCCACATCAATCTAAGATGAGCTCACTGCAAGGTAACACCGGAGATGTTGAAAAATCCAGAAATCAACAGCCAGACCTCAAGCAGGTATCAACGTGTACAGCCAGGAACAAGGAAAGCCATATGCACATAATTACATCCAGAAGCAAAATAAAAGCACTGCAGGGACAGGCAGGATTGTATTAAATTGCATGTGGATCCAAACCATAGAAGAAAGCTGACACAAAAAGGGAGCACTAAACATCTTTACCTCCTGGGTAAGACCGCATAAGGTAGAAAAAAGAAAAGGAGTTCTATATCCAATTATTCAGACAGTATGAAGTTAAATAAAGATTAACCAGGGATATCCATCAGAGCTGCAGCCAAACTAAGCAGATTCTGAGGTCAGGTACATAGGCTGCTAGGAAGAAATTAACAGAGGCATACCAATCCCGGTTCGATAATTCACCAAATAAGCCGATCAACAAAACAGAGTCAAACAACTTATAACAATCAGATGTTAGCAAAGCAACAGAGGTAGCTCAGATCCCTTCAGCAGTCTAAATAAATCAGGAAATAAGACCTTCATTTCACCAGCAGCTTTGTATCCGGATATGAAGGATTTCCATGAGCCTTGCACAGGCACGTGGAGTCGGGCTGGGTAGAGCATCCGAGAGCGAATCTGAACTGCGATCAGCTTAGAGACAGTAGGGTGGTAAGCAAGCAGCCCTCTTTGTCACAACAAGCTTGGCAGATCTTGCACAATTCTGAGATGTTCCCCCTCCCAAGACACTTTTTTGAGTACTTTAATTTTATTTAGGAGATGTTGCTTATCCAAAAAAATAAGGAATGTAAAGATAAAAGGTCTGGGTGGAGAATCATTGAGGGCATAGGTCTCAGTGAGTGGTGGGCATGTTCAGTTACATATGACGGCCCATTTGGAGATGGTCTAGCACATTTTGCAGATAACTTCTGTGCAAACAGAACTGGTTTGGAGCCTTTAGATCTTTTGGAGAGCCCAAAAACAAGGATATTATTCATACAGCTTCTTTCTTCCAAGTCCTTCAGTCTATCCTCCAGCCGAGCTGCTTTTTGCCAGAAAGCAGTCACCTCAGGCTCCATTTTCTCTCTCCATACTTCCAGAAAGTGTGTCCAAGCCTCGGCATCTCCCACTTGGAGATTGAGATCATCGACGGAAACATGTAGAGCTCTGATTTCCATGGTAAGCTCCTGTAGAGATTCCTTAAAAGGAGCAAATTCCACCAAGAAACGTGCTTCTGTTAATGGCAGTGACACCGCTGTTGGAGTAGCTGAGTGGCTCATTTTAGGTGCTTGTGCCTTAGAGTGCTTCTGTGATTTGTTGGGTGTGTTATGCTTCAGTGGTGCTAAACACATCTTGGACTCCATACTGATAATAAAGAAAGCCTGTTCCAATGTCTAGGATGCAAATGCAAAATGTGAGTACTACTTAAATCAACTATCCAGGTGATTAAGTATATTAAAAGATGATTTTCAGATGAGGGAAGCAGGAGCCAGGTAAAGAAACAACTATTCAGACCCATGCATCACATGACTCCTATGGTAAGATTTTCTGTCATCATTATGTGGAGTTGGCTGTCATGGGGAAGGGGGTGTGGCCATTCATCATAACATTAGAGCATCACAACATAATAGGCTGATGAAATGCTCCTGTCCAGTGCTTGTTCCTATGGAAAAAGTAGCACTGGTAAATAATTGACAGGTACCCGATGTGCCCAAGATGGGCAGTTTCTCCCTATGGTAAAGAAGTGACTCTGGGGGCCCAATTCTAAGATGCATTTTTCAACTTGCAGGCGTATGCGAGTTGCGACATTTACCTCTATGCCGGGGACCATCTGCCATATTGCAGACCAGGCAAGATCCCCGGCACTTACGCCCTGCAACTTGTGGCACCTCCTGGGTTGTGCCACAGGAAGGGTGCACCCCACCTGGGTGCTACAAGTCACTGATGGCAGAGCGCAGGCCCAAGCCCCCCTTGGACCCCAAACATGCCCATAAGGTGGGCCATGGAGCAGTGTCGACTGCGTGGCATGGGCACAGGGTGGCAGTGCACAATGGACCAGAGTGCCAGCAGGTGGCACCCCAATATTGGGGGAGTTGCTGTGTGGTGGGGAGTCCATGGGGCATGGCCATGTGTGGGTTTTGGCACTGTGTGGAGGGGGGTGAAACTGGTGGTTTGCCAGGATGGAAGCCCCTTACACAAGTTAAAATCTGGTCTAACCCCGCAGTGCCACAGTAGGTCTTGGATTGGTGTAGTGTGGTTACAGAAGCCACCCTTTCAGAATAGAAACACAGCAACATAGAAATATAGACTTTGACAGCAGATTAGGACCACTTGGCCCACCTAGTCTGCCCATTTACCTACCTCCAGGATAAGCTGCAGATCCTAGTTAACCAACAGCCTATTTCTTCCTCCCTCCCACAAGAATTGCCTTATGTCTGTCCCATGCATTCTTGAATTCTCCCACAGTTTTAGACCCCACAACTTCCTCAGGAGGGTGCAGATGCTGCTGTAACCCACTCTTCTGCCATGCCGTAGGGGCTGTGGGTGGCAGAAGCCCCCTTGGGTGCAGCCCGCACATGCCATGGCACAGGCCAACTCTTAGAATCCCAAGCGGCATAATGCATGTCGCAAAGTGCGATTTGCACCATTGGGTTTGGTGCAAGTCACCTTGCAACATGTGTAACCTGACTTAGAATCGGACCCCGGGTGTCCAAATTGCACTATAGTAATGAATACTACTGCCTTTGGTATGTTCCATGTTAGAGTATGTCTCAAAGCACTGTCTGTGCCATATCTACCCACTTAGTGCTGTACAAACATTTTTGATTTTCGAATGTGTGGGCAAATGTAAAAAAATATTTTGTGTTTTCTCAGTAGGTGGTGCTGTAATATTAGACATACTGCAGCATGCTACTTTTTAGCATCCCCCACACTCCCATTCCAACTCTTTGGGACTCCTTCTAGTGTCCTTGAGTCTCACTCAGAAGGACACTAGAGGTAGAATTGAGCAGCAGAGGGTAGTGACAAATAAGTATGCCTTCTGCATTGTTTCTTGTGTGCCTTTTAAATTCAAATATATGTTTGCCTATGACTGTGGGAAAGGAGTGGGGAAGAGGGAGGAAGGGGTCAGAGGAAGATCAAACAAAGCCAGGTGCAGCACCATTAGAGGTCGGTAGACCTCATGATTACAACCTGGTACATAATACCCACAATCCCTAGTGATCCCTCACATGAGTGACCCTGAAACATGAGTGCCAAGAAACAGGAGTGTGGCATCTAAGTGGAGTCTGGGGATGTCAGCAGGATGTCTGCAGAGGAGACCACAGGCCACACTGCTCAAAGGAGGGCAGGTAAGGCAGGGGAAGTAGGTGGGTGTTCCATAGTAAATGCAGCTACTACCTATCTCGTATCTGTCCCCAGAAAGACAAATGCTTCATAAGGGTGTTGGGGATAGCTAAGTGGACTAATAAGGAGTACCTAGAATGTAAAATGTGGAAAAGGGGAATGAAGTGGGGGCAGGGGGAGGTAGGTAGAGTTGTTGGAAGTGGTGGGTATGGGGCATCAGTGTTCCTGGGTGATCTCTGGGAGATAGAGTGATGCCTAGTTTGCAGGCATATTGTGCAGCTGAGTGCTGAGGTGTGCCAGTTAAGACAGAAAATTGGTGCACTGGTAGGGGATAGTGTGACAGGGTTGGATAAGACCCTGTCCCATTTGTTATGCAGAAAGAGTTAAAAGCAAGAATCTGTTCTATCCTCTCCTTTGTTGTCTCTTTTATGTCTGATTGCACAACTCAATTTTCTTGTGAGACCTAGAAAGTGATCACTCTGAGAGTCTCATGATTCTCCCCTTCCCAATAGCTCCCTGCCTTCACTCGCTGTTACTTGCTGATTCTATCTTTTCTTCCCCTTGCTTATCTGTGGTTAGAAAAATATATTTGGATCTTTACGTGAAACTGGGTTCTCTGGTTTGCAAATTACATTAAAACCCCATTTATCCAAATGTCTTGGGGGACATGAAACATTCAGATAAATGGAGTTTCAGATAAGCAAGGTTCAACATGTTTGTACTCTGCTACAGTGATACTGTAGTGGCTGGTCGGCAAACTGGCAGTGACGGTTCACTTCCTTATGTGGAACTTGTGTGAGCTGACCAAAAGGAAAAAACCTGTGAGGGGGTTGTATCCATTTCAGTAACTTTGATAGTGCTTATGAAGTAGGATGTCACCTGAGAAATAGAACCTCAGAGAACAAAAAGCAAAGGATGCCATATTTTTAATTGTGAAGGCTTATGTGACTCTGGCACTTACTTCATTTTTTTTAATGTAAGTAAAAACAGTGCAGTACACATAGTGCTTATATTTTAAACATTTTACATTGTGATCTGTTCTGCTACAGTGTTGTACAGTACTGTGGCTGAATAGCATGAGAGAGGGGGAAGAGAGAGAGAACGCACAAGAAGGACTGGGTTGCTGCAGCCATTCACAAAGTCAGCTTGCTTACATTTTAAACATTTTGCATTGTGATCTGCTACAGCAGTGAAAGCAAAGAGTCATTAAGTTAGTTCACTTGTCTCAGGGTTGGGGACTGTACATTGCTGTTCACAAAATCACCATATCCCGGGGTATGATTCAGAGAGATAACTGAAAGGCAAATTTTAACGTGCAAAGGCAGGCTATAGTAGAGCCATTAGCAGGTGAAAAGTGTTAACAGTAGGGGGTTTTAGCAGCATGTATGTGGATGGTTAGTCTAACGAGGTGCTAACTGTCAGCATATACCAAGCGCTAATCATGCTGCCATCATGGCTCAGCCACAGTAAAAGAAATGCAGGTTATATACAGTATGGGGGAGAGAACTAAGTTTCGGATAACTGAGATTTTCAGAAAAGTGGGGTTCAGATAAATGGGGTTTTACTGTATATTGTTGAAATGATTGCAAAAAGCTATTTCATGCACATGTCCATCCCCTGTTTTAAGAAGTACAGACTTTGAGAAACAATTTTTGTTACAGACAGATGCATTAGATGAAGGCATAGGTGCAGTCTTGAGTCAGAATATAGATGGGAAGAAGTATCCCTTTCTATATGTCAGTAGAAAATTGCACAACAGAGAGAAAAGGTGTTCCACCATTTAAAAGGAATGCCTTGCCCATGCAGCAAAGTAGGCCATTACGTCCCTTAAGTTTTATTTGCTAGGAGCTAACTTTGTACTTAAAACAGATCACAGTCCTCTCTGTTGTCTTCATCAAATGAAGGATAAAAATTCCAGAATCACAAGGTGGTACCTGTCACTACAGCTAATTAAATTCAAAGTGATGCACAAATCTGGAAAAAAGAATGTCATTGCTGATTTTCTGTCAAGATATGGATCAGGAATTGAGAATTCCAAAGTTTAAAAAAAAATATATGGGTATAAATTTAACTGTTTGCTGTACTGGGTGTAATGGAAAAAGGGATGCTGCACATGCACAGAACTGTAAAGGTTATAAGGTAATGCTAGAAGAGAATTAAAAGGACATTTTGGAAAACCTGTTTTTTTAAAACAGGTTCTCTCTTAGGTGTGTGTGTGTGTGTGTGTGTGTGTGTGTGTGTGTGTGTGTGTGTGACAGGGTTGGATAAGATCCTGTCCCATTTGTTATGCAGAAATAGTTAAAAGCAAGGGTCTGTTCTGTCCTCTTCTTTTCGGTCTTTTATATGTCTGATTGCACAAATTTTCTTGTGAGACTTAAAAAGTGATCACTCCGATAGTCTCATGTTTCTCCACTTCCTGCTATCTCTCTGCCTTCACTTACTGTTATTTGTTATTTTTATCTTTTCTTCTTCTTGCTTATTTGAGGTTAGAAAAATATACAGTATGTGGATCTTTATGTGAAACTGGGTTCTCTGGTTTGCAAATGTATGTAGTTATATTGTTGAAATGGTTGCAAAAAGCTATTGGGACTCTGGATGTTAACCTTGAGATGAAGTTTGACCTTCACAAGCTCATTTGCATAGATGTCAACAGGAGATCAGTTCTGGGACAAGGAAAGAATCTGACAAGGTTTTGGGACATTGTGTGAAAACAGGACATGTATCTTAACAAGTTCAGGATACAGAAGTTAATTGCCAGGAAAATACATTGTCCTGTATATAAAGAGAGCAATCTTTTGTTAGAGAGCGAGAGAGAGAGATTGAAATTTAGAATTAGAGGTACCCTCAGATGAAGGACTTTGTTTTGTTTGAACTGCCTTTATAAAGCTATCCCACATAATTTTATTTTATTTTATTGTTATGGATGATAATAAAATGCTACTTGTGAATTTTATTACTTCTTCTAGGTTTCCTATGCTTCCTGACCTGTACCCCAATGATAGAGAGAATCTGTAGGGTGTGGATGGGAGGGGTAGAGGAAGCACAAGGTCTGGAGGCAGGCATGGGGGAGAGAACAGCAAGGGAGCCAAGGCAGGGGGGTTGCGGGGGGGGAGGAAGGGATTGTCAGGTTCCCAGAGTCCATCTCCCCTAGCAAGAAAGGAGGTCCAGTGTGGAGGTTGGATAACAGTAAGAGGAACAGGCAAGGCAGGGAGGCAGGGTGTCCAGTGAGAGCACCACCAGGGGTGCCAGTGTAAAACAGATTCCTGCCACTGGACAGAGAGGAAGAGGGGGAACTTGGAAGGATGGATAAGGACAGTGAGATGGGAAGGGAAGGAGGAACTGTAGAAAGAGGAATGAATTTTGGGATGGTAATGTGGGGGGGGGAGAAGTTCAGGTGAGAGGAAGCAGGTTGAGAAGTAGGGACAGAGTGGTGGGGATACATGAGAGAGGGGGGATGGCCTGAGGGGCAAGAAGAAGGGAAAGGTTGGAGGAGTGCCAGAGAAAACTGAGAGTCAGGTGGAGGGGGCTGGGATGTGTGTAGCTGGTATGAGGGATGAAGAGGAGGCCTGGATGTAAAGGATGGGAAGAAGGAAGCAGACAGGAGTGGTCAAAGGCAGGGGAAGAGGGGGGATGGACCCTGGAAGATGGAAGAAGGGTGGTGATTCAATAGTAAAGAGGGTGGGGTGGGAAGGAGTAAAGACCAAAATGTAGAAGGGTTGAATGCATGCCATAGATGATGGCAGGGAGAGTGGGAGCTCTGCTAGCCAAGCACATGGGGCAGGAGAGTTGGAAACCTCACATAATAGACTATCTGGGTACAAATGATTTTGCAGGATGCAAGGTGGGGATGGTGCTAGAGAGGTTCAGGGAGGTGATAAAAATCTATAGTGAGATAGGGAGTACTGTAGCATTCTTGGAGGTGCTACCACTACCAAGGGCCAGTACTGTGAGGAAAGTTAGAATTGAGGAATTCAATGTACGGCTCAGAGAGTGGTGTGAGGCGAAGGGTTACAGGTTAGTTGGGGACTGGGAAGAGGCCAAGGAAAGTATGCACCAGACAGGCTACATCTAAGTAGAAAAGGGCACAAGGGTCCTGAAAGGCAAGCTGGAGGAGTTCATGGGGCAATGCCTCAATTTAAACTGGCAAGGGGGACAGTAGGGTGTAAAATACCCTAAGTCACTCCAATAAGCCTCACTGTCAATCAGGACAGAATAGGTAGGAAATTATGGAGAGGGTAGGAGGAAAGAAGGAGGGATGGGGAGGAGGTCGTGAGACAAGGGTAGAGGTAGATGGGGCCAGAGGAGCTAGTGGGGGAGGAAGGAGGACTGGGGAGGGAGGGAAAGGGTGGGACAGGGGTAAAGGGGTGCCAGATTTGACATGGATGGTAGTGTCTCTGAATGCCAGAAGCCTGGGAAATGGCTGAGATGCAGGCACTAATGGCCAAAGGAGAGGTGGACATAATGGCTATCGCAGAGATATTGGCCACACCAAACCACAACTGAGACAGTGCAGTCCCTGGCTACAAAATGTGTAAGAAGGATAGGGAAACAGGTGGCGGGTGGCTCTGTATGTGAAGGAGGGGATAACCTGTACCAGAGAGGAAGGGGCAAATGGAATGGCAGAAGCATTATGTGTGTAGATCCAAACCAACAAGGGGAGTAAACTAAGGATGAGGGTAATTTACAGTCCACCTTCACAGGATGAGGACTTAGACAAGGTACTGGGGTGCCAAATCATGGGAATGGGAGACAGTGGGGTGGTAATAATTCTAGGGGACTTCAATCTATCTGGAGGGATTGGAAAATATTGGCTACCTCCAGCAGCAGGGAGCAGGTACTGCTGGACATACTCCAGAGTGGTTCAAGGTTAAGTTTATTTACAGATGTATACAGTCACATAGAATTTGTTACATTTCAACATTTTTAAATCATTAAATTAAGTACAATCATACAAAATATCAGTTTTACAATAATCCATCCATAAATAAAGCACCATATCCATATAAAATATTTAGCAGGCCCCCTACTTATCCATAATGGGCATTTACAAATTTTGCAACCCCATAAATAACATTTGTTTTATCCAAACAGGAGATATTTCATACAAACATTCTCATTCCACAACTTATGCTTCTGAAGAAGCAACACAATCCATCTCTTGCTCTCTAGCACTCTAGTGTCACAGCCCAGAATGGCATGAATTATATTTGGAGATTTTACTTTTTTACAGCTACATACGGGTTTAATTCCCTTTTCCCACTTCTTCTTCTCTGCAAGGTAACAATTCCCAAACTTTCCAGACACATCCTACATACATTATTTCTATGCCATTTGTTTTCACAATGTAATATTCTGTGCCCCAGTTTTGCTTTATGCTAGAATAAAGGCCACATATATCTATATTATGATTTTTTTTTCAAAATCATTCTGCATTTCAATGTCATATACCCTCTGTATGATTTATTCTACAAATTGGTTAATGTTTATATTGGCTTTAATAGACCAAAGATCTTCCATACCTGCTTTCTTTAGAACCATATTTAAAGTTGTAAACCAGTTTACTGGACTGGCTCCAGATTGTTACCTTTCCAGGTGAACTAACCAGCACAAATTTGGAAGCCTGTCACTGAGCATTTCCTTTAGTTTTTTCCAAAGTTTAACTGCTCTTACTTTAATTCTTGCTGCGAGAGGTCTCAGGCCAGCTTCTAATCTCATAAAGGCTGTGGGAAATCCCTAGGTAAGTTGAAAGTATTTCTTATGAAAGAATGTTGTATATTTTTCAATTGTGTTTCATTCACATACAGTATGTACCCTAGACATCACTCCCATATAAGGTCTGACTGACCATTTTCACTTCAAAAGTTGCTTTAAGGGCAGTGAAAGAATTGTTAGCAAACGTATTTGCAAAAGCACCAATAGCACTCATTGAGCTATACAATTTTCTTTTTATATCAGAGATATGGGGATTCCAGGACATACTGTTATCAAAAATGACCCCTCGGTATCCATACTCCTTTATATCTTCACATTTTAAACCATTTATTACCCATTGCTTTTTAGTAGACCTTTTGCAACTGATGGACATCATTTTTGTTTTTTTCTACGTTCATTTTTAAATCCAGCTTTTCAAAGGAATTCATTAAACTTGTGACACCCTTTCTCAAACCGGAGGGGGGTTTGAGAGATGACAATAGCGTCATCTGCATATAGCAAACGTTGGATTTTTCCTTTTAATTGCAGGGACAATTGTATCCATTTCCCTAATATCCTTTATCAGAGTCACAGTACATAAATTAAATAATGTAATGCTTATAGCATAGCCAGAAGTTGCTTATTTATTTCTAGAACTTCCAAAATCTCCCAGAACTTATTCCTGTTTATGGAGTCAAATGCAACCCTTATGTCTATGAAACAAACATATATGGTGCCCTTTTTAAATGTAACATAAATATTAACCAAGTAGTTCAGTGTACAAATTGGGTCAGTGGTACTAAAATGTCTCCTGAAACCACACTGACATTTTGAAACTAGACTATTTTCCTCCACCCAAGATATGAGTCTATTTAGCAGTAATCATGACTAAATGTTTTGGACTACTGGCAAGAGGGTGGTTGGTATGTAACAATTTATGTCTTGTCTTTGGCCTTTCTGAAAGAGGGGGACAATAACTCATTTTTCCAATTACTAGGGATAACTTGATATTGACTTATTAGCAAAAATATCGGGATCAAAACCTCTGCCCAATGATCAATATTACGTAGAAAGACTTTGGCTGGAACACCATCCACCCCAGCTGCCTTGTTCCTTTTTTGCACTTGTATAGCTTCTTTTAACTCATTTATCAAAAAAAACAAGCAGGTTTGTATTTTTTTACTTTCATAATTCTGAGGTGCCTCTATCATTACAATGTTTTTGCCATAAATATTACTGAAATTTGAAATCCACAGTTCTTCTGTTATCATACCTAGCATGTTATATTGCACATTATTTTCATCACACCTATGTGCCACTAGGGTCCAGAAGGCTTGGGAGTCTTTTTGCCATATATCGTCTTGTAAAAAACCCATAAGGTATTTTTTATAATCTTTTTCCTTTTTTATAAATTAAACTCCAATATTATGACTTAAGATTTTTAAAGGCAGTCAATATAGTAGAAGTAGTTGTCTTTATTCTTAGCTTACTGTGGTTCTTTATCTCCAGTCTCAACTTATCACATTCTTTATTGAACCATAGTTTATCAAAGCCAGTTTTAACCTTTACTTAGGTAGTTTTCCTTGTGCACAGTGCCTCTTCTATTAACATACTAAAATGCCAGCAGAATAGGCTTAACGATCTCTCGAGTCTGCTCGATTGTGAGCACCTGCACTGAGGGCCAAATTAATTTCATGTACTCTTCAAATTTTCATAATTTATAACTAACCTCAATCTTATTGTTACAGTCTGGACTACTTGGCAATTCCATGCTTCTATAATTATGGATAATCTCATTAACTGTTTCCTTTGTATGTTCATTCCAAATAATTGTTTTCCCATATTTAATACACATGTTTTGATTGACATCAAGTTCTTGCCCTAAGTTTTTAGTAATCTGCTTAAAGTGAGAATTCAAAGCACAATTCACAGGAAGGTGATCACTATCCCATAGCTTATGTACTTTAAGATAACTCACTTTAGGGTATTTCAATGTGTCAATTATGCATAAATTGAATACACTGCCCACATTAACTGTAAGGAATGTCACTTCCCCATCCCAGTCACCCTTTGAGTGTCCATTCAAAATTCTAAGTCAAAACTTATTTAGAAATTGTAAGAATATCTTCCCATTCTTATTCAGAGTTTTATCTTTTGATTGCCTTATGGAGATGTTTAGGGTATCATCACTACCCCATTCTAAAGAAAGCTCCTCAATATTGGTGCCTATAAGCACATTAAAGTCCCCAGACAAAAATGTACATACCCCAGGAAATATGTACCAGAGTGGCTGGATATCATTTCTTATTCTTTTAAAGATATCATTAAATTACTTCTGCTTAAGGGCTGGAGGAATATAGATAATAAATAGTGCCCTAATTTGTGCATTTCCAGAAATTGCTACATATATATATATATATATATATATATATATATATATATATATATATATAAAACTAAGTTATATATATTAGCTTTTAGATTTATGAAGTCCAACATTATATCAATAAAAATAGCTAAACCACCTTCATATCTTCCATATTTACAGTTTTTGCAGGTGGGAGTTACCCAGGACTTGTACCCTTTTATCCATAGATCATCTGACATCCCCATCCATGTTTCTTGTCGAAATAATATTGTAAAATTCGACATCCATTCCAGACAAGCTTTATCTTTGAGTTTTTTCTTCAGGCCTGCTATATTCCAAGTTAACATACACAAGTGATTGTTATGACCTTCCAGTCAGTTGGTTTCATCCAAAATTTCTATTATACTATCCATGGAGCTCAATGTACTGTTATTACCCTCACTGCTCTCCTCCTTTGTTACTGATAAGTCAGAAGCAGCTGATTCCTCCGGCTCAGTGATCATATTGTTGTTAATTCTATGTCCTAATTGCTTCCTACTTCTCCTATAGAAACTCTCATTCTCCTCTCCTACCCCAGAGTGGATTGCTGACATTGGATGTCACTGAGCCCACTAGGGAGAGAGCCATAGTGTATCTGGTCCTGTCCAATTGGTGATATGCCCGGGATGTAAAGTTGGAAGCACCACTTGCAGGGATCGACCACCACATAGTGACCTGGACATGGGCAGAGGGTTTTCAGGACCAAGACAAGGGTTTTGGATTTCAGGAAGGCTGACATTAATAAGATGGGAGAAATTTTGGCAGGGAATCTTGCTGGGATCACTAAGGAGATGGAGGTGGAACAGAAAATGGTCCATAATAAAGGAGGGACTAATGGAGGCCACTAATGAGTGTGCCAAAATCAAAAGCAAGAAATCCAAGATCAAAAAGTCCAGCTGATTCAGAAAGGAAATGGCAAGACTATTTCTAGTAACATCATGGAGAAGATGGCAGATTGAAGAACCAGCTCTGTTCCCCCTGCATGAGAATCCCTGTTAAAACCTGCTAGAACAGTGAAATAAATACCTTTAAAACAAGGAGAGCGGGATTATTCATAATGGTGTGAGCTTCTAGATCACAATCTGCATCACTGCCAGAGGATGAGGAAGGATCTGCCTGAGCACTCCAATTTCGATGTTTCATAGTCCTAAGAGTTGGCACAGGCCTCAGCATCCAGATTGGTAGCAAAAGATAAACACCTACCTAACAATAAGAAAATAAAGCTGGAATCAATTTATCATGACTTAGCAGGGTTCAGGGCAGAAACCAAGGAGAATCTCAAAGAGTTCAGAAGGGGCAATGAAGTTGATGACTCCAAAAGACAAATTACAGCAACTGAAAATAGAGTTGAAGACATAGAGACTGCATTAAAGATCAAAGGCAATTAAGGACTTCATTGCTGAAGCAAAAGGCTGGACTGGAATGACGTCATCACTCACTGATAGGGACAGAAAAATCTTACCGTTTCTTCACTGATTTTTATTTATTTAGAAAGTCAGATTTACAACCTTTGAGTCATGGACTCATTTACAAAGGCACCTTGTCGCAGGGAGGGTAGACATGATTACAGTGTGAGGTGAGGTGACCAGTGATGACATTACAGGTGCGGTACAATAAACATTAAGAACACATTTATAAAAGTGGTTTACAGAATAGGTTGCTTACAAAATGTTACAATCAAGTAAAATATTACAATTATTGAATGATTTCAGTTACTGCAGAGCACATTGACAGATGCTGATTTAAAAAAAAACACAAAACCAAAAAGAATGATATTTTCAGGAAACACTAATCATGACACAGGGACTTGAATTCCTGTGTTATTGTAAATCTGTAAAATATTGGCATTTGATCTTTAAAAACAATTCAAGACAATCAAGCTCTGATCATGGCTTAATATGAGGATGCTGAAAATAGAGTCAGCATACCTTTCAACTGCTATACATTTGGCATAACGCTATGATTTTTACTCTGTGATATACCCTTTTTCTGCAGAAGTTTGATCTTAATAATTTTAGAGCTATTCTGTACACATAAAGTATAAATCATTGACCTAACTTGATAGAAACATTCCAAAACACTAAATATATGGGGCTGGATATTCAAACTGTGCTATTTTGTGGCGCAAGCCCTTGCGCTGCACAAAATAGTTGCGCTGGGGTGTGGCCGGGGTGATATTCAAAGGAGTTGCGCTATTGAGCAACTCCTTTGAATATCACTCCCCCGGCCACAGCCATTGTGCATGGTGCAGTGGAACTTGTGCCACCGCAAGTGGTCAGAGTGGAGCATTCAAGTTGCAGTGGCACAAGTACCATTGCGCCATGCACAAATTTCCGATATTCAAAAGGTGACATGCAAATGTGGCCATAATTCATTCAAGGTGCAGGGGGGGCCATTTGCATCTATTTATGGCCCTATTTGCATGCCATTAGCATGCAGGTGCACCGATCCCTGAGGACTTGCACCTGGCGCCCTGCCAGGCAGCAGCCGTCGGGGACCGATGCCCCCTGTGGCCCAATCGAGGCAAAAGTGTAAGAAATCCCCCACTCCCCAACTGGCCCGATCGCGGGCAAAAGCATAAAATCCCCCTCCCGACTGGCCGTCGCGGGCAAAAGCTTAAATAAACCCCCTACCAGCCCGATCATGGGCAGCAAAGTGTCCCCAGAACATATCCCTGGTGGTCCAGTGGACCACTAAGCTATCGCGAGCTGCAAAGTTTAAACCCCACCCCCGGAAATATCCCTGGTGGTCCAGTGGACTGCTAAGCCCGATCGCGGGCTGCATAATGTGGTGACACCCCAAGACCACATCCCTGGTGATCTAGTGCCCCACCCCACCAACCCCGAGCCCACCACCGCTCCCCGGCGGCGGCGGGTGGCAGCATCCACCTGCCTGCCGCCCACCGCCCACCGACTGACTGCCGGTAGGGCCTGCACGCCATTGGTGCAGAGCAAGAGCCAATGGGTGTGCAGCTCACTACCATACAAGGCAGTCAGATAATGAATGAATGAATTCATTCACATATCTGGACACCTTATCTGATATCAGGCTTTACCAGCCAATGACTCTGCCCCTGTGAAAATACCAGCACAAGCAATCAATCGGCCCGAGCAATGACTGAAGTGGTGATGCTGCCACCAGCTGGCTGCAGGGGAGCGGGTGGTGGGGCTCCTGCGGGTGGTGGTGGTGGGGGACACAAGATCACCAGGGATATGGTCTTGGGGGGGTGTCACCACATTATGCAGCCCGCGATCGGGCTTAGCAGTCCACTGGACCACCAGGGATATTTCCTGGGGTTGGGGGTTTAAACCTTTGCAGCCCACAATTGGGATTAGCAGTCCACTGGACCACCAGGGATATTTCCTGGGGGTAGGGGTTTAAACTTTTGCAGCCCGCGATCGGGCTTAGCGGTCCACTGGACCACCAGGGATATTTCCTGGGGGTAGGGGTTTAAACTTTTGCAGCCCGCGATCAGGCTTAGCGGTCCACTGGACCACCAGGGATATGTTCTGGGGGGGACACTTTGCTGCCCGCGATCAGGCTGGTGGGGGGGTTATGTAAGCTTTGCCCGCGATCCGGGGCAGTTGGGGAGGGGATTTTTTATGCTTTTTCCCACTTCCATTGGGCCAGTCAGGGGTGGGGGATTTTATGCACTTTGCCCGCGATCGGGCTGCAGGGGGACAGGGAGTAGGTTGAGAGCCAGCCACAGGTGGCAGCTGCTGTGTTGCGCCCTACAATTTGGCAGCTCACCTGTGGGTGGCCCTCATTACTCCTTTTTGGCTTAAAGTTGTGCAGGCGCAGGTTGGGGGTTGCGCCTGCACAACTCTGCACAGCCCGCTGAATATCGGGCTATGCAGTTTATGCATGGTTCCTCCCCCTCCAGTTCAGCATGCATTCTTTTGCATTGCGCTGTTGCTCAGCTTGCCTTGGGGGGTGCAACTGCCTCCTGCTGAATATGGCAGAATGGCGCAATTTCAGACTTTCTCAGGTGTAACCCTATTGCGCATGGTGCAACTCTTTTGAATATCCAGCCCATGGTGCTTAGAGGGAGAAATAGAGATGAAATTAGAGGCTACTCTTTTAATAAACAGCATCTCAATGATTAGAAAATCACTCAGTCATCACAAGAATGACTTAGTCTTTAACAGTTATGTCGCCTGGGAGATGAAGGGGCCAATGCTAGGATTTAAAAGGTGAAGTCAGTGCTCCAGGCTATCACCAATTTCCACGGCCAACAGGCTTTAATTTAGTTGAGACAGACAACTTATGAAGGTGTGTGGGGGGTGAAGCACTCAACTTCTGGCCCGCCATCTTGGAGTGAAAAAAACAGCAGCCTATATAACCTATCTTTGAGATCTACAGTCAGGCTGCCTTACTTGCCTTACCCAGAGGATATCTTCAGAAACTATTGTACAGCGCTTTATACTGAGACATCCTCACCATCATCCTCTGACATTAACCTTTTCCTTTCTAAGCTCTCTCTACCCTCCATAACAGAAACCCAATGGGCAGCCCTCCCAGATCCTATTACTTTTGAAGCACTTCAATAGGTAATGAAGGAGGTAAATACACTGAAGGGTCCCGGACCAGATGGGTTCCAGACAGAATGGTACAAGGATTTCTTGACCAACTTATCTCTCTTTCTACTGAATATATATAGAGTTATCCAACAGAATGATCTCCCACCTCCCTCTTGGGTATATGCCACCCCCTCTTCGCTGTTAAAACCAAGCAAGGATCTATACAGCGTAATGTCAAATAGACCCATATCAATTTTAAATGCTGATTACAAACCCTTACAGAAATATAGGTGTGTTGTGTACATGCAGAATGCATGCCACATGCATAATTGTGCAAAGTTTGCATGCAGTTCGCATACACAAAGTGAACCTATGCGAACCAGGTCTAAAAAGCAAATCAGGTTTGCATGCTGCAAGCTTGACATTTGTGCAGCAGGTAAGCTGGTGTGAACAACTTCTAAAAATCACAACAGGTTTGCGTGTTGCACCCTTGACATGAGTGCAGCAGTTAAGCTGGTAAGAACATCATTTAAACATCACATCGGGTTCACATGCTGCACACTTGCAATGTGTGCAGCTAAGCTGGTGCAAAGCTCATCTTAAAACACACCAGTTTCTATTTCTTATACTACTGCTAGTAATTAGAGTAATTAAAATACATTTTTATTTGAATTCCTATAAAAAGTTAGGCAAACTCATTAATTCTGGTCCTTTTGCAAGTTGTTTAATGGCTTTTGATTTTTGTCATTAAATCACCATTAATTTGTAAAGTATTGTTTGCTTACTGCATTAAATGACTAGGATATAGCCAGTCAACATCTTCCATTCCAGATGTACAAAGAGGGGCCTCTGTATTGTGAAGCCTATCCTTTTTGTTTCGGACCATGCAAATCCCTTATGCATAGTTAGTGCTACACAAGTGTTTCTCCACGGCTGTTTCATCTCACTTACTTTCCATTTGTCATTCTGTATTGAGCATATACACTGGCCATGCTCAGCACTCTTTGTACTGCGTATGGTCTTGGAAGCATGCACCATATCTCACATTTTGTCACTGAAATGAGGGACATGGACACTCAAAATTAGGGACAATGAGAGACACTAACCCACATGATGATCAGGACACATCATGAAACATGGTGATATAGTGCCTCAGAACACAGTGGAAAGCATTACATTAGCACCTGAGAATGAATTTCTACCATTAAGCAGGGGTGCCATTTAGGTAGGGTGGATGGGAGGGCAGTTGCCCCTCCCCCTTCCTTATTTGTACCTAGGTTGTTTGTATGGTGTGGCAATAATGGCATTAAATTTGGATTTAATCTTTTGCACAATAAGTGCCTACCTGGCCTGTATGTGCTCATGCTGCAGGTACTCTCCATACTTGACTGTATATGTATATTGTTGTCCATTCTCTCCCCCTATTAGTGGTGGCACCATCACATGTGATGTGGATGAGCTCCAGCCAAGAAAGAGCACATGAGTCTTGCAAGTGTAACACTGTCTATCCTGCCACAGAGTAGACAGACCGTGCACTACAGCTTGGAGGAGTCAATGAGCACTGAGCTGTCAATAGCAGTGTTGTGGCAGCATGAGGTGACTTAGTCATGGACCACGTTGGGGACCTGTGATTGTCAGTTCTAACATCCAGCTTCTGGCAAAAGGAAAGAGGGGGAGTGAACTGAAAACTGGGCTGGTGGCACACTGCACCATGCTGCTGGATCTGGCCATATGGCCAGGTAAGTAAAAGTAAATAATTATTTTTACAGGGGGATTGGGGAAAGATGACGGACTGAAATATTGATGTGTTTTTCACATTTCTTCACCTTTGGGCAGCTTCGTGACCCATAGGGATAGGAATTGATGACATGGAGTCAGGGAGAAAAATCAGGACAAAATTCTTTTGGGTGGGCGGACAGAATTTCAGCCAGAAAAAAAAATTAGTTTGTAACTGGGTGGATTTAAGCCCACATCTGATGCACTGCTCCTGGTAAATACAGATGAGTCTTATACATTTGAATTTTTCCTGATTTTCATATCACTTTTCAGTCAAAACAAATAAATTGTACCTTTTAGAGATGTTACAGACATTCTAGAGCTTTCCCTTGTATTCAAGGACAATTGAGCAGTATGGTATATACAGACTATTGGAGCCCCACTATAGTCAGGCTTATGCCCCTCCCCTAGTGAAGCTGACCTCCACATCCTCACTGTCAGGCACATTATGGCAAAGGGCAAAGGAGACTGCAGGGGTATGCACCATTAAAATGAATGGGGGTACTTTTTGATTACTATTTTATACATTATTGATGGAGAGTTGGAGATTAATGAAGGCCACCCCTCGACTAACAAGTGCTTTGTTAGTAGAACAGTGGCCTTCATTATTCTCCAACTCACCATCATAATGTATAAAACTGTAATAAACAATAACTCCATTCATTTCAATGGGTTACACCCCAGCACTCTGACCCATGGACATCATCTCTTAAAGACTCCTGCCTCTGTCTCCCCAACACTCAAATAAGATACTTTTTACTTATATCTATACTTGGTGGGTTGTCTGTAGCAGCATGGCCATACTCCCTACAGTGTGTGTGCATGGGGGAGGGAGTACTGGCCATGGGGGGGAATGTAAAGTTATTGCTACTTTTGTGTTTGCACCTTAAAGTCTATTTGCATGGAAGCATTCAAAACTATGGAGAGAAAATAGTAGTAGAATAGGCCAGACAGAAGTAATTAAGTGATTGTATGTGTAAGTTTGTGTATTGGGGGTGGGAAAAAACACATGTGTTTCCATTGGTATGTGTGCTATAGTTCAACTATGAAACTGAGATGAGGGAGAGAAAAAATTCCTGAAAAGCATAACAGTGGCTACAAGCATGCTGCATGCATGCAGATGTATTCAGATACATTATGTATTGAAGTACAAGTGAGTCATATGTGTGCAAAATGTATGGCTTAGTGGTTAAAGGCACTGAACTGCAAGCCAGGAGAGTTGGAGGCATGAAGACCTGAGTTTGAATCTCATCAAGCCCCACTTGTGTATGGTGTTATCCTGAGCAAGTCATTTAACTTTTATGTGTGCAGTTATCAGTGACCACTTGCTTTTTGCTTGCATGCCACATGCATGCTGTTTTTCCCAATTTAACATAAAAATCATGGTTTCCACACTTCCTTGCTGCACGCATGCCATATGCATGCAATTGGTTCCAATTTAACATTTAAATCATACTTGCAGAATGTATATCACTTGCGTAGTTTTATGTGTGCTGCATGAAAACATTTCATATAATTATTTCTTTAAGGGAATGTCTTATGGCTATCTGGGCTAGGTGTTTGGAAAAGTTTCTTCCTTCCATAATACATCAAGACCAATCTGGATTTATTAGGCAAAGTTGTAGTTTAGAAACTATCTGCCACACTCTGCTGCTTATGGAATATGTCTCTCAACACACTATACCATCAGCTTTTCTTAGCCTCAATGCCACAAAGGTATTTGTTTGGGTATCGTGGAGATTTCTTTGGTATACCTTTATGGCCTCTGACTTTCTTTTTCCAGTCATAGAATGTTTCCAATCTCTTTATAAGGCCCCACAGCTGTGTATCCATATACATGGAGCTCTGACCCCTCCCATACCCCTACAACAAGGGATTAGGCAGGGTTTCCCTCTTCCCCCACTACTCTTCACCCTCTATATAGAACCTCTAGTCATGGCTCTATGTCACAGTGCAGTGGTGGGGGGTCTTCCTTTGGGTGGCACACACTATCTAATTTCATTATATGCAGATGATGTCCTATTAACACCTAACCTAAGAGATCAATCCTAGCAGTGTGGGAGCTTTTGCAAGAATTTACCACTTTATCAGGTTTTTTTCTTATTCTCATTACAACAGAAGACTTCCTATTGAATTTCACCCTTTTGTATTCATTAATTCACAATCTTTATGCTAGAGGTACAAAACTAAAATACCCTGGAGTTCAGATCCTTCAAGCTCTTGGCAATCTGGAACTCTTGAGCCATGAACCCCTAACAATAACTCTGACCCATGACATCTCCCATTGGAGCCACTGGCATCTATCTTTGTTTTTTCCAAAATAGAAGTCATGAGCATGAACATGTTACCACATATATTATACTATACTTCTTCAAAGCTTCACTGATTTATGCAGGACTGGTATATTTGATTGCATGGAAAAGGTTAATATTGTGGTTCATCTGAGACGGTCACCATCCACGGATCAGATTATCTCTTCTTCATCTTCTTCTGGCACAAGTGGGAAGGGGTGTTAACCTACTGAATACATTACTATATGCCAAGGCAGAACACCTTAACATAATTTATCAATGGTTAAACCAGTAGATATCTTTACCTTGGAAGACCATAGACTTCATATTGAATAACATGTTTGACATTGGAAAATTATTGTGCCCCAGTTTTTGGATTATTTAGTCAATACTGTTCACTCTTTAAGAATCTGGTTCCAACTCTATCGTATACCTTCTATATCAAAATTATTTTATTTTTGCAGGGTTGTTGGCTGATGTGAAATATCTACCTACCCAAATAGATTGAACACTAGAAGAAACATTGAAACATAGAATCTGATGGCAGATAAGGACTGCTCGGCCCATCTAGTCTGCCCATTTTACCTACCTAAAGTAATACTGCAGTCCCTACTTGATCCACAGCTTTACCCTCCCTTTCCTAACCACTAAGGTTCCCATATGCCTATCCCATGCATTCTTGAATCCCATTACAGTTTTTGCACCCACCACCACTGCTGGAGGCTATTTCAGCCATCCACCCTCTTTCTTCCTCATGTTTTCCCTGAGTCTACCCCCCTCCAGCTTCATAGCATGACCCCTTGTTCTTCAGCACCTTTCTTTCTTCAAAAAACTTCCCTCTTGTGCCTTATTTGTACCTGTGAGGTATTTGAAAGTCTCTATCATATCCCCCCTTTCCCTCCTTTCCTCCAGTGAAAACATATTGAGGTCCATTAGTCTCTCCTCATAGGGCTTTTGATGCAGACCCTGCACCATTTTAGTTGCCTTCCTCTGGACTGTCTCTACTCTGTCTACGTCCTTCCAGAGATGTGGTCTCCAGAACTGGACACAGTACTCTAGGTGAGGCCTTACCAAAGATTTATACAGCGGTATCACCACCTCCCTCTCTCTCTGCTGGTGATACCCCTCCCTATGCACCGTAGTATCACACTAGCTCTCCTCACTGCCTTATTACATTTTTGGCTACCTTTAGATCATCAGATATGATTACCCCCAGGTCTTCTTCCTGTTTGATGTTCATCATTCCACTCCCCCCCCACCTTGTACTCCTCTCCTGGGTTTTTGTACCCCAAGTGCAAAATGATGCACTTCTTTGCTTCAAAACTTAGTTGCCACACTCTTGACCACTCCTCAAGCTTTCTTAGATCTCTATTAATTTTTTCCACATCTCCCCCCACCCCAGAGTGTCTACCCTATTGCAGATCTTTGTGTCATCTGCAAAAAGGCATACCTTCCCTTCTTGTCCCTCTGCAATGTCGCTAATAAAAACATTAAAGAGGAGTGGTCCCAGTATTGATCTGTGAGGCACCCCCGGTCACCATGCCTTCCTCAGAGTGAACTCTGTTTATCACCACCCTCTGTCACCTATTCTCTCAGTCTGATCCTTACCCAGTTTACCACCTTTAGTCCCACTCACAGGCTGCCTAACTTGTTTATGAGTTTCCTCTGTGGAATGGTGTCGAAGGCCTTACTGAAATCTAGGTAGGCCACATCCACCACTCCACCCTGATCTAATTTCCTTATCAACAAGTCAAAGAAATCTATCAGATTTGTTTTCCATGACCTCTGCTGTGAATCCATGCTGCCTCAGATCCTGTAAGCCACTGGATTCAAGATATTCCAGAATACTTTCCTTCAGTAGTGTTTCCATTAACTTTCTCACCACCAAAGTCAGGCTGACTGGCCTGTAATTGCCAGCCTCCTTCCTGCTACCACTTTTGTGAAGTAGGACTACATCCACCCTCCTTCAGCCCTCCAGAACCACTCCCATCTCCAGTGAGTGATTAAACAGGACTGTCAGAGGTGCTGCCAGCACCTCTCTGAGATCCTTCAATATCCTGGGATGTATCCCGTCTGACCCCATTGCCTTGTCCACTTTCAAATTTGCAAGTTTCTTCAGGATTCTCTCCCCTGTAAATGGGCTACTGTCCACCTCCCTTCCTTTAATGCTCCTGTCAGTTATCTGTGGTCCCTCACCTTCCACTTCCTCTGTGAACACTGAACAAAGGTATTTGATCAGGATGCCTGCTTTTTCCTGGTCCCCCTTCACACATCACCCCCTTCCCTCCTTAGCCTTACAATCCCTCCCCTGGTCTTTTTCTTTTTGCTTACATAACTGAAAAATGTCTTGTTCCATTTCTTTATTACCTGGGCTATTTTCTCCTCCATTTGTGCCTTTGCACTCCTACATGCTTTCTCTGCCTCCTTCTGCTTCTCCTGAAATACATCCCTTTGCTCCTACCTCTGAGTCTCCTTATACCTCTTGAATGCTAACTTTGTTGCCCTTACCTTCCCAGCCACCTTTTTTGAGAGCCATAACAGTCACTTTTTTCTCTTACTTTTGCTTACTTACCTGATCCAGAGGTTTTTTGCCTTCACTATTGCCTCTTTTAGTTTCACCACTCCACCCAAGTCCTCCCCTTCCCTGCTAGGGCATCCCTGAGGCATTCCCCCACCTTTGTAAAGTTGGCCTACCTGAAGTCCAGGGCCCTTGCCTTTTTGTGGTTTGATTCTGCCATAGCATTTATATTGAACTACACAATACAGTGATCACTGGTCCTCAGATGGATACCCCCTTGACTTTTGCAACACTGTCCCTGTTGATGAGTACAAGGTCCAATATCACTCCCTCCCAGAGTGGGATCTCTTACTAATTGCCTGAGGAATGCCCCTGCAAGGAGTCCAGGATGTCCCTACTCCTAGCTGAAGCTACAGCTGCAATGCTCCAATCTACATCCTGCAGATTGAAATCCCCCACCAGCTGTACCTCCCCCTTATTCTCCATCTTTTGAGTGGCTTCCACCAGAATCTTATCCATCCCCACCTTGCTGGAGGTCTGTAGATAATGCCAGTGCACATAGTGTCTCCATTCCTCTTCTCTAGGGTGACCCACAGTACCTCCACCCCTCCCTTTATTCTCTGTATCTCTGTTGCTTTTATGACACTCCTCCCCCCCTTTCTTATCCACACTGTCCTTCCTGAACAGAATATAGCCTGGGATGGCTATATCCCAGTCATGGTTATCATTGCAACATGACTCAGTAATGTCAACAATGTCCAGGTCAGCCTCTGTCATAATGGCCATCAGGTTCAGGATTTTATTTCTCAGACTTTGAGCATTTGCGCACATGGGTTTCCAAATTCTGCTACCACACTTCTTGCCAGTCCCCCTTTTCCCCCTTTTGCCTAGTCTCCTTACTCCCTCTGCCATCATTCCCATCCCTCTCCATTTCTACTATTTTATTTTTCTTGTTATTAGGTACCTTTGGGGTTTTCCCTACTGATAACTTCAGCTTGCGGGGGAGGACAGTTTATGACTCCTTGCTTCTTCTGCTACCCCCCACTAGTTTAAATGCTCACCAATGTAGCATTTAAACCATTCATTGAGGACTGCAGTGCCCCTCCTTGATGGATGCAGGCAATTTTCCCTGTATAAGCCCTTATCACTCCAGGTAGGACCCCAGTACCCAAAGCAGCTGAATCCCTCCTCTCTGCACCATTCCTTTAATCATGAGTTGAAGCTCCTGGTATGAAGCACCCTATCCTACCCATATTGTAAACAGACAACACCTCAGCAAAGGCCACTGAGTGTGCTACCTGCCTGAAACCCCTCCCCAAGTCCCTGAACTTCTCCTGTACTATTCAAGCCTTGTCCCTAGCCAGATCATTAGTCCCTAGGTGGACAATGACATTCAGCTCTACCTCTCATCCTGCTGCCCTTGTGATCCTTAGGATCTACCTCCCATCCCTCCAAGCTGTGGCACTGGGTAGGCACCCAACCTCCCTCTCCCCCTCCCTTCCTGTCTCTACATCTATCCCCCTCACAATGGAGTCCCCCACCAGGAGTTGCTTCCTCTGTCTCAGGGGTCCTTTGCCACCTACCTTGGGCTCTCAACTGTGGAGGACCCCTATGTCCTCCCTGATCACTACTGTGGGTGCCTCCATGGTACAGTCCCACCCCATCAGATGGGTGTAGGAATGGTGTAGTGGTTCCATAAGGGGGATGTGCCTCTGACCCACCACAGTCACCCTGCCCAAGCCCACCATAGTCCAGCCACCCCTCCTGCTTGGCATCCTTTGATGCAGCAGTGGCAGACTTGGTAGTCCCTGGGTGGGGGAGGAGGCCCTCTGAATTCTAGCCAACTCAGCCTGGAGTTGAGCAACCTGCCTCTCAGCACAGATGGGGCAGCACTGCAGTCTCCAAAAAGTCTCCCTGAAAACTGCTGCCCCACAGCCATTGCACTGCACCACTCACAGCATATCTATGTTCTACCCTGCCTGTTTTTCTTTTGCTTTCTTTAAACCTTTTTTTACCCCTACCCTAGATAGGGTGTTTTGCCTATTCTCAAATGTGTGTGTGACTCCAACTGTCCTGACTCCCTTGCAGTGTGTGCTACAAGAGTTTAACAGAAATCTTACATCATTTGTCAGGTAGAACTTCTGGGCTCCCTGCTTCCTCCTGTGGATGCCTGCTAAGTCCAGATACATAATTCACTTCTTTACTGTTCTCCTTTTCTCCTGCTGAGGTGTAGACTGCCTGGCTACTAGCTGCCTCATTGGGCTGACTCCAGGGGCAGACTTTGATGTCCTTAGTGCATTTGTCCATTTTTGCAGGCGCTTGTTATTTCTTCTTTTGTAGGCCCATGTACTCCGGATGTCCTAGGCAGCCTGCCTATTGGCTGCCATGCAGGGGGGGAGGTGTGGCCGGGATCTGATTGGCTGTCCACCTAAGCCCTAGAAAGGCCTCTCCCTGCTGCTCCATTTGGCTACTTCCGGTGGCATTTAACTAGTGGAGGGGACAATCTCTCCCCCACCCCAGAAAGAAAGTCTATGAATCTTCTGGAGTCTTGAAATGGGTATTTAATGTCCTTGTTCTTCCTCTCTCTTCTGGGTGTCCTGGGCAGCCCTGCCTATTGGCTGTGGCATGGGGTCATTTTGCACACACACACACACACACACACACACACACACAATAACTGTGCAGCAATTAATGCCGCAAGCATAAGGGTGCTGAAACTCGTCGGGCAAACACAGATGAATACAGCACAACACATGCTCTTAAACTCTATGGGCTTCACCCACCACATCACCTGGAATTTAAATAACAAACTTCAGGGGGTTGCAGACTTTGGGTATGGGAAGAAACTCCACCGGGGTAAATGTTTTTTTTTTTTTAATTATTGCAAAAGGTTGCAGCATGGGGAGACCTGGGGGGAAGAGAACCATGGCACCAGGTCTCTCATTCCGTTCTTTGCTGGTGCCCCAGCCACTCCACTATGGGAGCAGCTCAACCAGGCATCCTGCACACGTCAATGTGATCAGTCCAAGCAAGAGCATACAGTGACAGGGGTAGCTGTATTTCCCTAGCACTGTTCTATCCCTGTCACTGTAAATACATGTGCTCACTAAACAGTGCGGTTAATACCATGCTGTCTTTCATGCATGGTATTGACCTGGTACTATTGGCTGTCATGCAGTAAGGGAGGCACAGCTGGTCTCTGATTGGCTGTCTGCCTAAGCCCTAGAAACACCTCTCCCTTCTGCTCCATTCAGCTGCTTCTGGTGGTGTTTTACTAGTGGAGGGGGCAATCCTTCCCCTGACCCATCAAGAAGGTCTGCGGCACTTCTGGAGTCTTAAAAGGGGCTATTTAAAGCCCTCATTCTTCCTTTCTCTTCTGGGGCATCCTGGGCAGCCCTGCCTATTTTGATCTGCTCCAAATAACAGATGAATTGACCAATAGGGAACATTTTTTTTATTTACAAGTATAAACATACTTGCTACATAAGGAGTCGGACAGGACTCACTTCCCGGATTAAGCTCCTACACTCCTTGGAATATTTATAGACACCATTATAGGAGCAACATGGCAGCATTTGATAGGCCATCTTTATAAGGGTCTTTTGGAATGTTTAGAAGACTCCTTGCATTCTATCTTAGAAGCCTAGAATAGAGATTTGACTTCATCTGTTTCTTATTCCACATGGCTCAAATACGCTCTCCCAGTGATCAAAGTTATGTCCCCAGTGAAATGGAGGGAATTTATGTGGACATGTTGATCCAGATAATTTCACACACCCCTCACCCTGTCAAATACTTTCCGGCAAAATACGGGTATTGTTGGAGGAAATGTGGACATACTTTGGCTGATCACGCTCATGTTTTTTGGGTTTATCCCAGCCTAATCCTTTTTTGGGATGCCCTTTCAGAGTGCTTTTCCCAGCTATCTTTATCGCCGGAATTAGTTTCACCTTCAGTGGTACTGTTATCAAATTCCACCCTCTCATATAAAACTCCCCCCTTGTGCAATGGCTTATCCATATATCCTAGTAGCATAAAAAGTCATTATAAGAGTATGGATGACCCTGAGCCCCCCCATAACATCATGGTGACAAATAATAACTGAAATATTAACCATGGAATGAATAATGGCCACTACCCACGGCAGACTTCCTCAATTTCATACTAAATAGCTTTGATGGCCCTTTTACCTTATGTCACAGGATGACTCATTTGCACTCTAATCAAAACTTAAAGCTTTTCTGTGTAATAAGCCCACACTGGAGAGTTTTATTTATGTAAGTTGGTGGTAAACTGGAACTGCTTGCTCCTTTTATTCCTCTTCACATTAATATAAATGTTTGGGTTAATTACCCAGACACTGATAGTCTGAAGTACTAGGCTAGCTGCTTTCTGTGCATTAACCCTGCAGAGTATGTTGAATTATAGAAGAGATATTACAATGTGTTTTCTTTCATGTTGATTATACAGCTTCTTTCTATTTATCCTCTATTTGCTGTAATAATATGTAATAGTATATAATATATGGTGACTCAATAAAAAGATGTTTAAAAAAGGAAAGAAAGTAGCAAATACAATAAGAAAAAAGAAGGCAGCCTTCTGGAAGTACAAATGTACTCAGGATGAGGAGGATAGGGAGGTCTATATTGATCAACCATGTGTGACATGCAGAGAGGTTAGAGAGGCCATGGCTGCTACAGAAGTATAACTGGCAAAAGGAGTTAGGAAGAGAAGGCCTTCTTTAAATACATAAGGGAGAAGAGGGATATTAAAGATGACATTTTCTGGTTAGAAAAGGAAGGGATTGGGCAGAAGGAAGTGAAGGGAAAGAGGAGGTACGTAACACTTAAATCTACTCCATTTTTATAAGAGAAGGACAGACCTGCGTCACAAGGGGGAGAGTCAGCGAAGGGAGGCATGTCTCCAACAGCATACTAGAGGTTGACAGGGTACTAAAGGGCCTAAAGTCCCTGAAGGGGACAAATCACTAGGACCAGATGCAGTGCACCCAAGGGTCCTAAGGGAAATGGCAGAGGTGCTGGTGGGACCCTGGAAGACCTCTTTAACATCTCTCTGGAGACTGGTAGTACGCCACAGGACAGGAGGACTGCACATGTGGTGCCTCTCTATGAAAACTGTCCAAGGGATCAACCAGGGAATTACAGGCCACTCAATCTGACCACAATAGTGGGAAAACTGATGGAGACTATCCTGAAGGACAGACTGGAGAGCTTTCTTGAGCAAAATGAGCTTCAAGAAAAAAGGCAGCATGGGTTTTTGTTGGGGATATCCTGGCAGACTAATCTGATTGACATGTTCATTTGGGTGACCAAAACAGTGGACAGGGGCCAAGCAGTTGATGTCCTGTATCATTTTGTACTACAGCAAGGCCTTTTACTCTGTACATAGGAGATTAGTCAGGATGCTGGAGGAACTGGGGATGGGGGCCAAGCTTGTTTGATGGTTCAAAAACTGGTTAAAGGATAGAAGCTAAAAGGTGATGGTTGGGTGGTAATTCTCAGAAGCTAGGCCAGTGATCAGTGGGGTCCCACAGGGCTTGCTGCTCTGTCTGATGTTAACATCATCAGTGATATAATGGATGGGATCAAGGGTACAGTTTGCCTTTTCATGGATGACATGTAGCTCTGTGGGAGGGTGGACATGGAGGAGGGGAGACAGGAACAAAGAGAAGACCTGGCTAGGTTAGAGAAGTGTTCTGGCATTTGGTAACTAAGGTTCAGTGCTAAAAAGTGCAAAGTTATGCCCTTAGGGGCAAGGAACCCAAAGACCAAATGCTGGCTGGGTGGTGTGCAGGTCATCAAGTCCGATAAAGAAAAGGACCTGGGGTTATTATCAAGAGGAAGCACTTGGTACGCTACAGAAGAGCTCTGTCAAATGCAAATCAGATGCTGGGCTACCAGGGGATTACCAGCAGAATGGCAAAGGTCATATTTCTGCTATACAGGTCACTTCCAAGACTGCACATAGAGTACAGTGTGCAGTATTGATGTCCTTATCTTGAGAATGATGTCAGCTTTGTTGGAGACAGTCCAGAGAAGGGTGACCAATATGACCCAGAGCCAGCAGAGCAACAACTACTGTACAAGAAGAGTCTCAAGGGGCTCAACATGTACTCCCTTGAGGACAGAAGGGAGAAGTGGGGTATTATCAAGACCTTCAAATACCTTAAAGGCATTAATAGGGTAAATATAGAGGGTCTCTTCCATCTTAGTGGGAACAAGTCCACTAGGGGGCATAGCCTAAAGCTGGTGAGGGGAGGATTCAGCAGGGAGATGAGGAGGCCCTTTTTCACCAAGAGAGTGGTGAACAAGTGGAACAAGTTGCAAGAGGAGGTGATATCCCTGAAAACAGTGCATAGCTTCAAGAGTGGATGGGATAGAATAAGGGGAAAATTGTTGGGGAGGAGAGAAGAGGGGAACTGAGGGGTCAGGGTGGATTGGGGTAAGGGGGGCAGGTCCCACTGTAGACACAGGAGAGACCTGCACAATCGAACAGACAAGATAGAACATAAGGTCTTTATCTGCTGGTATCTTCAGATGTTCATAAACAATATGTGATAAACTGATCCTTCCCAATCTCAGCCTACATCGCTGTTACCAGCTTTCTCAGTACTTCAGTAGCACCTAGCACTCAGCTTAGTCACTCTTTTGGGGAATTTACAGGTTTATGTCCCTTCAGAGCCATTGCATGCACAGTAAAGTGCTCCTTGTTCAAGATCACATGACCACTCCGGTCTGTCACAACAGAGAACACCTTACTTTAGGAATAGTACATGGTGACTGTAGTCTTCTCGGTAGCGGAAATATATTTATTGTCAGTTATTAATTGGTTAGCTGAACCTCAAGGGAGTCTGTCTGGAAACAATGAACTCTATAAAAATAATATTTTTATGACTTCAAGAGAATTGCACAGATTCTACAGGATATTACAACAAAACTATAGGGACAGTAATTCTACAGAAATAATAAGAAACTTGTTTTCATACAGAAGGTTTCGCACAGAAAGAAAAAAACTCTCTCTCTCTCTTTCTCTCTGTCTACAAGGTAGATTAGCTTACCACTAGACAGTCTGAATCAGCTCAGACATAAACTTTTAACTGGCCATTTGCTCCTAGTCCCAAGCCTTAGAGCGACTCTGTGAGGCCCTGTTCGACCTAAAACCCTCTGGTTGCTCCCTGCATGAACATCATCCAATATATCACTCTGACATCACTGATTCAAAATCTTTTGTCTGGGACTACTGTTAGAAGAACCAGCTTGTACCAGTCTACGAGATAATTACACAAGCCCCTCCAGGAATGTTTATGTTAGCTCAAGGGTTGTTGACATGAAAGACACTCCTAGTACTTGTCCATATTTCAGCAGGTCCACACCAGACATCCTTGAAGAAAAAAATTTATAACCCAGCCCCAGCTGGTCTGAGACATTGATAAGAACCCTGGGCTGGATTCACAAAGCTTTCTGAAGGTGCAAAACCTTCCCTAAGTCCCCCAAACTGCTGTAGCTATGGAAACAAAGGGGAATTTGCACTGGATGCTATTCACAAAATCCTCCACAGCTGCGGAAAACAACACTAAGGACTGTGGAAAAAAGTGCAGCTACGGAAGTCTCTGAGGAAAAAAATATTGTGAGATAAATAAGGCACAGCCCCTGAAAGGCTATTCACAACCAGTTTTTTTCCGCTGCTGCAGAAAAAAATGTTACACACAGTAGAATGAGGTGTAACTCTCCCTCAGCAAACTGCAGTAGTGCCCTAGCAGTTGGAATCAATTAAGGTGGAGGTGAGGCAAAGGTAATAGCATCCCAGATAGTATAACAGTGGCTGCTGTAACAGCAATAAAAACTCACATTGCCATGATATGTCAACAGCCACCAGACACAGTGCAGCCCATGACGGAGCCCCACAGGCAGTAGATCCTGGCCAGCCTGCAGTGTGCTACCCCTGCAGGCAACAGGAACACCCCAGGGAGGGAGGACCAGCAGTGACAGTTGGCCACTGTGGTGCCATGGTATTGCTGGTACCTGTGGTGCTGCAGTGGTCCCAGTTGAGGGACTGGTTGCTGGTCTCTTTGTGGGTGCTTTCAGCTTCATTCTATGGTAGCCCTGTTAAAGTCTGCTGTTCCAGCTAATTAAGTTCACTGTTGCTGTGCCTCCTAGGCAATTTCTGCAGCTGCGGATCTGCAGTTGCGGATTTTCAGCATGTGCACAATTTCCACAGCTGCTGAATCTCTGCAGCTGCAGGGATTTTACGAAACTCCACACCTGCTCGAAATTTCTTTATGAATATCATGCAACTGTGTTTCCACAATGCTGCAAGCCTTTTTCCCGCAGCTGCAGGATTTTTGGCTTTCTTTGTGAATTCTGCCCCCTGTCTCTTGCCATCAGGCAAAATTACATATGCAACAAAACAAAAACAAAACATAAAAAAAGAAAAAAGGCAATACTGTACAGGTACCTATCAAATTGTTATATTACATTACTTCACAAGGCAAGAAGCTTTTCAATTCTTGTATTGCTAGAATAGAAGGCTCAAGAATGTTTAATGTGCATGGATACTGATGTTTAAGTGGACTGGGAAAGAGAAACAGACAAGTAGGTCAGATCGGGAGCTGCACTTGCATCAGTTTGAAATCCCACGTTTTCACTGTTGTGTTATGGCTGGATAGAAAATTAGAAAACTATGAGAGCTTAGTGTGAAGCCACTTGGAGCAATTCTTAAACATAGTAGTGGCAGTCTGGGAAGACGGCAAGACAAAATATAAACAAAGTTAGTGTTAAAATAGAATAAAAAAATATATATATATATATATTCTAATTGTATGTTGGTCAGTGCTGCCTCATTTTAAAGTTTCAGACTACACTATTTATAGTATAATAACATGTAGTATTTCCAAAATTCAGTACTAACATACTAAAATGCCAGCAGAATAGGCCTATTGGTCTTTCGCGTCTGCTCATTTGGTCTGCCCCACCCTGGGAGCTGACCTTGCTGCCCCACCTCACCCTCTCGGGCTTCTCCTTTCCCACTTATGGATATTCTCACTGCACTGGACTTTACTTCCAGAACCTTTCCCCTGTACCTGTCCCACCCCTTCTTGAACCCTTCCACTGTCTCTGCCTCCACCAGCCCCCTGGGCAGTGCATTCCATGGCTCCACCATCCTCTCAGTGAAGTAGCACCTCCTCCTTTCTCCCCTGAGTCTCCCCCTTCCAGTTTCCACCCATGCCTTCTAGTTGCCACCACCTCCTTCCTTCAGAGCACCCTGACTGCACCTCCCCTATTTACCCCTTCATGTACTTGAAGACCTCAATCATGTCCCCCCAGTCCCTTCTCTCTTCCAATGTGTATATATTTAGCTCTTCGAGCCTCTCCCCATAGGTTCTGTCCCCCAAGCCCCAGATCATTCTGGCTGCCCTCCTCTGGACCCTCTCCAGAAGTTCAATGTACCTCTTTAAGTGTGGCCTCCAAAACTCACGCAATACTCGAGGTGTAGCCTCACCAAGCAGTTATACAGAGGGAGTATCACTTCCCTCCTTCTGAAGGTGATCCCCCTAGCAATGCATCCCAGCATCCTGTTGTACAGTACAGTAATAAAAATAGTTTTTATAATTTTTTTTTTAAACTGTCATGTAATTTTATGGCTCAGTACACAAAGATCTAGTATTAATACAGTCAGTCGATACAAAATTAGCATCAGTACAATGTGTTTGCCAGTTTTTGGATGTGTAACAACTAAACCAATGTACAGATAATGTGCTCCAAATTAAATAGTATCGCTACATACAGAATAGTAACAACATATAATCAGTAGGACTGATTGCTAATAACTAGACTCCAACAGTTTGAAAGTTAGACATTTCAAAAGATAATGTTATTACATTTCTATAACTTTGGGACCATTAATGCTAGAAACCTAATTTCTTTATAAATGAAAGCTCGGGGTCCATTTAGTTGATCTATCACTATATGATGATGCTTCATCCTCCATATATCAATATGTAATACATGGGTACATTTTTATTTCAGTAGGAATACCAGTGTAATCAAAGGTTCTAAATGTACTGCTATGAGGATTCTAAGACATAAAACCATTGATATGTGATCAGATCGAATTGTATTTTGACTTCGAATCCTGCTAAATATGCACGTGGTATTCAGAAATGGCATTCACAACCTCCTGCCAGCCGCGTATGAAATATAAAAAAATCACAGCTCTGCCTGTTTTATTTCAGTGCATGGGGACTTGGAGCTAGGAAAAGAGCAGGCTGTTTCTTTCCCAGACAGTCCCAAAAGAAGAAAAAAAAAGTTTTTGAGCGCTGACACTGATGGTAAATGTGGTGAGAAATTAAGAGAAGGCTCTGTAAGTGCTGCCACTGCCAAGCTGACATGATTTCCAGGAAAGTTGCCATTGCTAGGTGCCATTGCCATTGTTAGAGGAAAGTAAGTTGGTTCCAGGATAGCTGCTGGTGCATGAGTGAAAGAAAGACAGTGAGACTGAAAAAAAGAACACTGAAAACTAAATGGAGCTAGAGTCAACCTTTTCCATGAACAGAAAGAGGCCCATATATTACAAAAATAACACATGGCCTCTATCCATTTGGTGCTGCAACCCCATCTTGGGATTCCAGTGACACTGTAAACCTCTCAAGGCTTGCTCTTGAGGTTTATGATGTCACTGGAATCCCTCGTTGGTGTTACAGTACTGTATCAGATAGAGGCCCATGTATTATTCTATTTATGAAAACAAATCCTGATTGATCACAAACTAACATATCGCTCACATGTATATAAACAAATTGTAAAGGCTAAATGAGTATTATGGAACATAAAGAGAAACTTTCAAGAGTCGAAATAGAGAAGTGATCATGCCCCTGTATAGAGCATATGTGAGACCAGTGCTGGACTACAGGGTCCTGGTGTGGGGTCCAAAATATAACAGAGCTGTGGCTAACACAGAAAGAGTTCAAAGACAAGCAACAAAAATGATATATAATATCAAAAACATGCCCTATGATGGGTGGCTAAACCAGTTAAAACTCATGTCACTGGAAACTAGGAGAGTTAGGGAAGACTTGCTCCTATGCTGCAATGTAATGAAGGATGATTATATTTTAAATGAATGAAATTTTCAATTTAAAAAAGATGGTAAAGGAACCAGGGGTCACCCACTCCAACTCCGACACATAAAATATAACACAAATAGAAGGAAGGCTTGTTATATGATAGGGTGGTGGCTCCCTGGAACAGGCTGCCAGAGGAAATTATATGTTCGGGAACAAAGACTCAATTTAAAAGCTGACTGGATAATTACATAATGGAAAGAGGAAATATCTCCTATTAAGGTTTACTAGAAGGGAGCAGTTATGGGCTGTCTTTGGCCTTCTGTGCTCCCAAATACCTTTGTATGAAGCTTTGTGTAAAAATCTTTAAAACATTTATCTCTCTCTCTCCTCTCTCTCTCTCTTTCTCTCTCTCTCTCTCTCTCTCTATATATACATGGTGAAAACACTGTGTTTAATGCATCAGTTAGGGTTAAAGCAACAAAAGTGAGGAAATAAAACTTTAGGGTTGAGCCCCTAACCCCCCACACACACAACACACACACCTATCCTCCACAGACTGACAGATGCTAGGGTGTGCCATGGGGTCGTCAGGCCCAACTGTCACCCCATTCCATGTGTAAGTAGGTTGACATGCTACAGTAAAGGAAACTGGGGTGATAGTTAAGCCTCATGACCCCATGACACACCCTGACATCTGTCAGTCTGTGGAGGATGGGTGTGTGGTTTGTGTGTAGGGGGGTTAGGGGCTGAACCCTAACATTTATTTCCTCACTTTTGTTACTTTAACCCTAACTGATGCATTAAACACCATTTTTTTGCCATTAATTAACTTACTTTTTGAAGAAGTGTAATATAACTAGTAAAAAAACATGTATTGGTGGGAAGGGCCCCCCGCTCCCACCAAGTTGCCCATTTCTGCATAACGATATGCATCTGTGGGAGCATGGGCTTTATACAACAGCCCTATAGGGCAAGGAACCCTTGTAACACAAATTTGACAATATCTCAATAACCGTGCAACCCACTGAAAAAATTTAACTGCAGGCTTGTTCTATGGTTTAAAATCTTGTTTCAGCAGCATAGATCATGTGAGGGTGACCTAAGCCACCAATAGTGAAAACTCTGTATCTCGCTTTGTTTTTGAGATAAGAGCACCAAAAAGCGTGACAGACCCCTCAATATAATCCTATGTGGAAAATCTCAACTTTGTGATGGCATATCTATGGAACCACTTAATTCCCCAACACCTATACAGCATAATTCACACATCGAGGGCATCCCCTCAACACCCTGTAAATTTCAAGTAAAAAGACCAAATCATTAATGAGCTATGCAATTCTAAAGTTTAAAGCTATTTATTGACTAAAACTAACCAAACCAAAGGCATGGCTTTGTAGAGGGCATAACCCTGAAAAAAACACACACCTCATTTGGCCCAAAGGTCACCTGTGGAGAAAGCTATGAAGTTGTCTTTGGCTGAAAAACTGAAAACAAGACGGCAGCTCATGGGCAAGGAATTTTTCTGATGGACTAGGATTTTCTTTCATGAAGTAGTAAAATTCTTGACCGTGAAACAATTCTTAGGTCACAAAATGTGCATATAAATTTTTGAGTGAACTGAGCATGCTTAGAACTCAAAACTTAAAAATGTAATAATGTTTGAATAGATTAATATTTTTTATGAAACCAAAGCTGGATTGTTCCTTGACCCAAACTCTTTGTATGTTCCAAATTTCAGACCAAAAGACCATACGGTGTGGTCGCAGCGCCATGGGCAAAAAATGCATACAAACTGGCAAAAAGTGTATTTTTTTGGTGTTTTGCTGTGCAAAAACTGTATGTCTGACTGAAATGCAACTTAGGAGATCAAGAAATCTACCATACCAGACTGCATATTCCAAATTTCATACCAATCCATTGAATGGTTACAAAGTTATTAACATGCAAAATTTGAGGTTTAACATTAAAGTGCCTACTCAACCCGGTCCCTAACTATAGGTGAGTGACTGAGCCCCTATAACATATATATATATATATACACATAATGGTATCACGGTAGAGCTACCATAGTTAGGGTTGAGTAGCACTTTTAAGGTTAAAGGGTCAAATTTTGTACCTTAATAACTTTGCCACTGTTCAACAAATTTGCCTGAAATTTGGCAAGCACAATTGGACATAGTAGATCTTGGGATCTGCCAAGTTTTGTACTGGTCGGATATACGGCTGCGGAGTCATTAAGCGACAACCAATTGCACAATTACACTTTTTGCCGATTTCTTTGCTCTCACCTACAGGTTGCATGGTTTGCATGACTGGTCCGAAAGCTTCAGTGAACATGCAGCTGGATCCTCGATGTGCCTTTTGAAGATTTCGTGAAAAAATATTGAACGATTCAAAAGTTATTCAAAAAACAAGTTCCCATTACAAGTCAATGGGAAAAGTTAACAAAAAGTTTGAAAGTGTTGCAAATACAGTTTTTACTTTTGCAAATGGCCCTTTTACTTTCACAAATCCGCCATTTTGTTTTCTGTTGGTGATCAGAAAAATGCTTGCCATTTAAATTTGGGACCCTCTAGCAACCTAATTATTTTTGTATTCACCTAGTCGAAGCCTGAGGATGCTAGCAATGTCTTTATTTTGGGGTAAAACACCCCAGAAATATGTTTTTCAAATTTCTGGAAAAAGTACTTTCGCAAAATACTTTCAAACCTGCAACACTTTCGAATGAATTTGTGAAAGCTTTCGCAAAGTTCGACAGTATTTTTCCAGACTATGGCCAAAATGACAGGAGTTCTTTGTCACTCTGCTGCAAAAGAACTGTTTGGTCTTTTACGTGGTCTTTTGGGCTGAAATTTGGAGTAAAAGTAGTCAACATCTCACAGATGTGCCTTTCACTGGTTTGGTGAAAAAATATTGCATGGCTGCAAAGTTATGGTACTACAAAGTTGTCATTTTTCCATAGACTAACATGGTGGCTTACTGCACATTTTGGGCTCGTATCTCAAAAGCGGTCACGAGATATAGATTTTGAAAGTGAAGTGAACGTTATAGAGAGATTAGTGAGAGATAGGAACCTGATGTTTTCAGTGCAGTTAACAAGTCATATTGATGTAAGTTCTTAATAATAATGTATATGAAGTAGCTATAGTCCTTGCCATGTTACAAGTGGATTAAGCCACTCGAAAGGATGGGTCTACAGTGGAATTAATCCATGGTTGGTTGGTTGGACCCACTCAGCCTTCAGCCTTGTGGTCCAACCCTCCCCAACCATGGATTATTTCCACAGTAGACCCATCCTTTCTCGTGGCTTAATCCTTACAGATTCTGTATTTCAAAGCTAGTGGCAGGATACTATATAGTCTACAACTATTTCTGCTACATCGTTTCTTTCCCTTAACAGTATACTGAGTTTAGCTTTATCATTCATGAGCTGGAAATCCACCATCTTTTATGGTAGCTGTAGAAGTCACTGTTCTTGTATACAACTGTATTTTGTACAGGTAGAGAATGAAATGCATTTCTGTTTCAATTTCACTACTTTCACACAGAGTACAGAGTCGTGCTTCTTTAGGTTTCCAGGTTAATTTGTGCTTGGCTGTTTCTATTTCTAAATTGTGGTAACTGATTCAGTATTTACTTCAAATTTGTGTTTAGCTTTTTTAACTATATGTAGATACACAGCTATGGTGACATTTTTGTAGAGGGATCTGTAACACTAGTTTTGCTTGAGTTTTGATTTTCCCTTTTCACTGCAGAATATGTTTGTTTTTCAGGGTTACCTCTAGAGCTCTGGATAAGATTCAATCATGTCCAGGCTTGCTTATGTGGTAGTCTTTGATGTTAGTATTAATGTGATCTAAGAGTGTGAACACACTGGAGTGTATTGCATTTTGGTCAGTTCTCTGCCTTAAGTGATTTAGTGCTTGAAATGGTAGGAATATTTTTCACTTTTCTACAGATGGGACAATAATTTATTTGTTTCTGCATATTTAGCAACAGCATTCTCTCTCCATGTACCTGCCTACCCACTCATCCCAAATCAGGATCCATGGGTCATTGGTGTTTTCAGCTGTATTCTGGGATTTAGTGTGGCCACAGTGGCAGGTTGTTTTATTGTCTTGGAGTTTTTAGATTTATCACATCACTCAGTACTTTGCTGATGAAGAGGAAGAAGGGGAGTAGCACATACTTCTGCAATGGTTATATGGATACACATTTGCCCTCCCTTGGGCTGGTGCAGGACAGATGACTTAGGCCCAAAGCAGCAAGACAGGGAACCCACTTCATTGAAATGGGGTTATTACATTTTTGAGGAACACCTTGATACATAGCAGATGAGTTAATCAGGGTCAGTCTTCAGACAGTCTTCGGCCCAACTCTTTGCATGAGGGGAGGTTTAGCAATTGAGCCAGGTCTCAATGCATCAGCTTCTTCTCATTATTTGCCTTTACATTATACTCATATTCAATATTGCTTATTACTTTGGTTTATAGGGATGCATTTTGCTGATGTATTTGGTATTAATGAATGAAAGTTACTATACTTGGGTGCATGTTTCTCAAGCCATAATTTTAGAAGCAACCTTTTAGCAATGTTCACAACCAGTAAGATACCATGTCTACGAGAGATGGCTACATCAGAATTAATGAGATTGCCCATAATAGATTTTCATCAAAAAATAATCTTGGAGGCCCAGTAACAGATGCAGGTTTGTTTTAATAGTGTGCCAAAATTGCTGTATTTTAGGACAAGTCCCCAAGATGTAGTAAAAAAACCTTCTTTTTTTGCATTTAATGCAGTGGGTGTGCTAATACCACATTTTAAACAGTTTTTGTGGGGTGTAATACAAGTTATACAGGATCTTGAACTGTTGAATGTAAACACCTGGGATCATGGTCACGTTCCTAGAAGTGTGCTAAATATATCGTCAACTTCAATTTGTCTTATCAGTTCCTAAAGTGTGACTTCACCATTCTATAGTATACCGCACTGTTCCATGGAGTTTGGTTATCAGGGTATCATACCAATAGGAAATGAAATTATGAGATGTTAATTGCTGTAATAGTTCAGTTAACCGAGGGTCCATGCCCTCTTGAAACTGCCTCTTACTCCAGTGCCCATTTACCACTGTTTTGAGTTGTAGCTAGTAAAAGGCATCTTTACAGGAAAGATTAAAGGCATCCTGCAGGATCCTGACTTGTAAGAAAGTTCCATCTCGAAGTAGCTGTACTACTGTCAAAATTCCATGCCCTTTCCATATGGATTACAATGTGGTTTATTTTGCATTTGTAAGTTGGGGTTCCCCTACACCACTACTACTATTACCAGGTACCCAGTCAATATGTTGCGTGATTATAGCACCATACTGTATAATCTTTGCAGCAAAAAAAGCGACCAATTATACAGCTACAGGGATAGCATAGAGCAGATACATTAAAGCTACCCCTGCAGCTGTTGGCTGTTGAGAAGAAAAGGATAAAGGCTCCGCTGGGTGGTTTGCTGTCAAGCAGCTGCCATGGCTCAGAGAGTAGGGCCAAAGGCAGTGAAGGGCAGGGGAATGTCAGTGGGCAGGAGGTTTGATTCCTGGTCCTGTGACTTTTGCTTTTTTTTTCTCCTCCTCCTGACTTTCTTTTTGTCTGCCCCCCAATCCTGCACTTTTTACTCCAGCCCAGTTGTCCTGCTGAGTTCCCCCTTCTCTTCTGACTTGCACCCCCAGTGATTCCTCCCACCCAGGCTTCTCCCCATCCCTGAGTTACCTCCACCCCGGAGGTGATTATATATAATTTTGTGGGGGGGGGCAAAGTCCCTGTAAAGGATCCCTACAAACAATCATATTAGCTACTTTGGTTTGGCTCTGGTAGCACTTGCTGTTTTTACTGAGCACTACCTTTGGTTTTGCTGCTTTTCCTGTGTGGTATTAATAGCATTGTTGTGCTGTCAACATTAACACATAGTGCCCTATTACTACCACTACTACTACTGCTGCTACTACTACCTGACATACCCAGCTTTTTGTTATTGGTGATTCAGTTATTAGAAATTCAGATAACTACATCCGCAAAAATGACAAGGAAAATAGATTAGTGACTGGTTTACCAAGGGCCCGAATAAAGCATATTAAACAGCTAACTGTGAAAATCGTAAGAAAAAAAAACATGAATGGCTATTCAAACAAGGACCAGTGACATTAGGAGACATCAAGATAACAATATAAAAAATACCATATGTCTTTAGGTGACAATCTAAAGAAAAGGGACATTATTCCTAGAGCCTTTTATGGCAGACAAACAGCAATAAGTTTAATGAATCAGTGGCTATGGAAATTGGTAAGAGATTATAACTTTGCGACCCATTCCAAAGGTTATCACCAGTGCTAACATGACTAGTGCCAGTGCTAACGGGGGTTTGTGCTTACTCTCTGGCCTGGACTATAATCAGAGGCTCCTGCATCACTGCCCAAACCTGGCAGTATAAGTGTGCTAACCATTCCACTGCGACTATGCAAATGAGAGGGTCCCTGATGCATAATGGCACAGCAGTACATTTTAAAGTTTTAAGTGGTGCTAAACATCCCTCAGAGTGGCACTGGTTACTGCCATCAAAAAACATGTCTTATTGTAGTACTAAGGCCACACCCCCACCCCTGAAAGTCAGGGCAGCTGTATTGCAGCCACCCACCCCATGTCTAATGGTCCTCCCACCCCCGATCCTATGCTGTGGTTTTTATTAATATCCCTTGTAGTCTAGTGGTTCTGCACATCCCTGATCTACCATGGTGTGGCTTCTACACATATCCTTAGTAGTCTAGTGCTCCTACTCCCCTGATCACCCATGCTGTGGCTTTTATATGTATCTCTGGTGGTAGAGTTGTCCCCCACCCACAGACTACCCATTCTGCAGTTTCTATACATATACTTTGTAGTCTAGTGGCCCCCTCATGCCTACTCACCCATGTTGTGATTTTTGTACATATCCCTGGTAGTCTAGTGATCCTCCCACACTGATCACCCATACTGTTGTTTCTCTACATGTCCCTGGTAGTTTAGTGGTCCCCACCCCTGATTACCCATGCTGTGGTTTCCACACATATCCCTGGTAGTTTAGTGGTCCTCACACACCAAATAACCCATGCTGCAGTTTTTATTCATATCCCTGGTTGTCTAGTGGATCCCACACCTACCAATTACCGACCCCTCACACACCAACTCTCTTAGGACCCACCCCACACACCCCACACCCTTATCACCCCTTACTGATAAGAAGGGCACAGACCAGTGACCAGCACAGCCCTCCACTTACCTCCTCGTCCAGCTGCTGGCTGACAGGAACAGAGCACAATCACATACATGATTGTGCTCTGTGGCTACCTGACAGCAGATAGCTGAGGAGGTGTGCAAATGGTTGTGCCAGCTGTCGCTCTGCATCCTTCATTCCCATAATGGGTGATCAAGGTGGGGGGGGCATAAGCAGGTGGGCAGTTGGAGGGTTGGCAATTGGTTGTGGAGTCCACTAGACCATCAGGGATATGAATAAAAAACACAGAATGGGTGATCTGGGCTGTGTGGACCACTAGACTATCAGGGATAGGAATACAAACCATGGCATGGGTGATTGGGTTGGGTGGGAGGACCACTAGACTACCAGAGATATGACTAAACTTCACAGAATGGGTGACTGGGGCTGGGGAAACCTCTGGACTACCAGGGATATATACATAGAAACACTAGCATGGGTGATTGGAGGATGGTGGGATCACTAGACAACATAGAGGTGTTACTGCTACTGCCCTACATTGGTACTAGGGGTCTTCTGCACCCATGCAAATGAGCCTGTAATGGACATGTAGATGGGCCCTTAGCACCTTGCATGCCCACTGAGCTCATTTGCATGCTCAAGGTGAATATCACCCACAGGAGCCCTGGCAGTGCAATCTCCTGTGAGCCATATGCAGCGTTGGTCTGTGTCAGTGCAGCACTATTGACTTAATGCTGCACAGACATGGCCTAATGTTTAATCAGCATGCTCTGTTGGTGCATACTAACTGGCTGAATATTGCTCTGAGCCAGCTGTGTGCTATCACAAGCGCAGCACAACAGGCTGCACTGCACTTGTGGCTGGTCTGGAATATGGGGGCAATTATTTTGTATTAAACATTGCAATGTCTTTTAGAACATAAATAATCTGTATAGGGAAGGCAGTCTGCATTTAAACCATTTTGGCAAAAAAGAAATACTGGATGACAGGAACAGAAGAGCAGCTGAAATGCATTTAAACTAAAACAAGGGGATAGTGGGGTACCCCACATCTTACATCCTGTCAACTGTTAATTTCTTGTCATTTCTTAATTTTCTTCAGACAATAATAAAAATTTGAGTAGCGCATATGTAGTTAAAAATGGCACCGGAGGTAAATCAGTTAACTAGGATGAAGTTTATATGCTGCTACTAAAGGCTATAAGTCTGTGTGATGCAAAAATTATATGTGCTCTGCTGTGTATTTTAACCGATTTTAGTCAATTAACATATTAGTAGTTTGTAGTTAATCTTTTTATTGGAACTGCTTAAACATGGCATAGTACAGCACAAAAAGAATTATACATATTGAGATCTTGTGGTATAATATATAATAATAAAGAAAAAGTAACCTGATGGAAATGTTATGTATTACCAAGGTTATAATAATGCTATGTATTATATTGATTCCCGTATAGTATATGATATTGACCGTACTACACGAAGCTAAGGGTATAAGATAATAAAGAGAAAAAGAGTTTTTTTCAGTAGTAATCACAAACATCAAGCAACAAGAGAGAAGGAGCTGCAAATATGTAGCAGTGAGAGATCGCGTCTGGAACCTTAAAAAAACAACAAAAAAAAAACAGATTATTATGTGTATATGTTCTTTAAGATTGGAGAAAATTCAAATAGCTCTGCCAGCAAAGGTAATATTCATTGAGTCTGTCAGTGGTTAGATAAGAGATTCTTTCAAGAGAGGAGATGCGAGTTAGATGATTTAAAATATCAGTCAGATTAGGGGTTAAATGAGACTTTCAACGAATTAAGATCAGTCTTTTAACTTGCATGAACAATATCTGAAGCCATTTATGCTGATATTTTGTTAAATTTATATTGCTATCAATGATACCAAGAATATATAGTTTAGGATCAAATGGAATAACTCTGCTGATGATTTTGGTAGTGAATTGATGAATAGTTTGCCATAAGTTAGAAATGGATTTACATGACCATAATATATGTAGAAGATCTCCATTAGGAGCATTACATCGCCAACAGTTATTATTAGGTAGTAAACCAATCTTATGCAAATGAACTGGAGTTTTATACCAAAGGTGTAAGATTTTACACTGTATTAATCTGCTTTGTACATCTTGGAACGAGTCATGGCAGAGTTTCCAGCATTTGTTCCAATGGAAATCGGATATATCAGTATTAAGTATCCGGTTCCATTTGTCTCTGGCCAAAAGAGACTGATTTGGGAGCTTATCTCTAATTAATTTATAAATAGTACTGGTTAAGCCATGAGGGGTATTAATCCATTTGTTAATGTGTGAATGAGTTCCCAGCAGATTATAGGGTTGTTGGGTAAAAGGGGTTATGGCAGATCTGATCTGTAGGTATTTCCAAAATTCTGTTTTAGGGATGTTCCATTTGACTTGTAAGTTACAAAAGGTATCTAGAATATTGCTGTTATCCATTAAAAGGTCACTAAAAAAGAGGATTTTTTTTGTGCCCAAGATTTACAATATATTGGTTTATTCTCCAATGTAAGCTTTGGATTTCCCCAAATAGGAGTGTAATGTATAGGTGCCGGGTCAATGTTAAGCCATTTGTGCATTTTAAGCCAATAATATATAGACAAATTAATAACAGGATTTTTCTTAAACTTAGATACGGAAGTGAAATAGATGAAAGAATTAGGGGTTAGACCAGAAGATAATGATGTTTCCATATCATACCATAGGGGGACATTGCAATTGGGTTTGAGAAACCATTTGAACGTTTGTGAAGCTCTAAGTGCCCAAAAATATGCAGTAAACCAGGGTAAACCGAAGCCTCCATGAGTCCAATGAGATCTTAATTTAGTGCGACTGAATCTAGGTACATGTCCTTCCCATAAGAAATTCCCCATCATTTTATCAATTTTGTGTAGGAAATGGGAGGGAATTTTAAGTGGGATACAAGCAAATAAGTATAGAATTTTTGGTGTGATATTCATTTTAATTGCAGATATTTTACCAGGGAAAGATAGGTTGAGACTTTTCCATCTATCTAGATTAGTTTTGATGTTGATTAATAATGGTTGTATGTTTAGATCCCAGATCTTATTCAAATCAGATGATATTTTAATGCCTAGATAGGTGATACTTATCAGGCCCATCAAATCGAAGATGAACTTTGTGAGAGTGTCACAATGATCATTTAATGGGAGTATTTCAGTTTTTGATAATGACACTGAGCCCGGAAAGTGTAGAGAAACGGTTAAGTAAATTGTAAAGAGGTTGTTGGGATAGTTTAAAGTTTTCTAGTAGTATAAGCATGTCATCCGTAATGATAATGATGTATATTGTCTATGACCGATAGAGATACCATTTATATCACTGTTTTGTCTAAGGAGATAGCGAGAGTTTCAAGAGCCAGAATAAAAGAGATGGAGATAAAGGGCAGCCTTGTCGCGGCCTCTTTCTAGTTCGAATGACTGAGATGATGTAGAATTGGTGCAATCTCGCATTGAGGATTAGTGTAAATAAGTTGAATCCAGGAACAAAAGTGATCAGGAAGGCCGAAGCGCGAAAGCACCGGATAAAGAAAGTTCCAACTTAATGAGTCAAATGCTTTTCCGAAGTCTATGGAGATGGCGACTGCAGGGGAGGGGAGAGATTTTGCTTTATGTATTAGATTAATTAAAGAACGTAAATGATCCGAACCCATTCTTCCTTTGATGAAACCAGTTTGGGATCTATGAATTAACTTAGATATTAATGGTTCTAGATGGTTGGTTAAAATTTTAGCAAAAATCTTACCATCAGTGTTAAGTAGTGATATGGGATGATAATTGGCCGGGATGGTAGAATCTTTCTCTTTTTGGAATAACCGTATGATAGCGTCAGTCATCAGATAGGTAACTGTCCAATTTTTTGGATTCTTGAAAACATTACATAACAGGGGGGCTAATTGATCAACAAGAATCTTATAAAAATCAACAGGGAAACCGTCTTCACCTGGAGAGCGACCGGATTTAAGAGAAGAAATAGCTTTCTTTACTTCTTCTGTGGTAAGTGGTGTATCTAAAGAATGTATAGCTTCTTCTGATATACGGGGAAAAACAAGCTCATCTAAAAATGAGGAAATGTCTGAAGGATTTATAATGGGAGGAGAGGAGTAGAGGTTTTTATAAAAGGTTGTCATAATATTATTAATAGAGTGTTCACTGGTGCAGATATTCCCTGAATGGTCCTTTAGAGCAGTGATGTGACGTTCCACTTGCTGCATTCTAAGTCTGTAAGCAAGAATTTTGCTGCCTTTTTCCCCTCCTTCCCAAAATTTATGCTTTATTCTTAATAATGCTATTTCTGTTTTTCTAGAAATAAGTTCGTTGATTTGCATACGTAGTTGTAAAATTACGTAGTGTAAGGGTGAGGAGGGATCGGGTTTAGGACTATTTAGATAATCAGTTTGTTTTTGTTTAAGTAATTTTTCAAGATTATTAATTTGTTGCTCCCTAAGTTTCCTTCTATGAGTCGCAAATCCAATTATTTTACCACGTAATGTGGCTTTGAGTGCTTCCCAAGTAATGCCCATAGAAGTATCTGTAGAGTCATTAAATGAGATATATTCATTTATTTGTTCTTTGATCCAAGGCAAAAGTTCTGGGTCCCTTAACAAGAGGGGATCTAAATGCCATAAAGGAGGTTTGGTGGAGGAGGAGCCCCAGGTAAACAAAAATTTAACAGGAGAATGATCAGATATAATTAATGGTTGAATCTCAGTGTCAATTGTATTAGCAGTAATTGAAGGAGATGTCAGCAAATAATCGATTCTACTGTAAGTCTGGTGTCGGGAAGAATAAAAAGTGTATTCCCTATCTCTGGGATGGAGAGTTCTCCATATATCGGTTAATCTGAGATCTTGCATTATTTGGGATACCATAGCAAAGCTTCTGGGGTGACTATCTAGGGAGCCATTGTTCCTATCCATATGTATATCCAAGGTAAGATTAAAGTCTCCACCAATCAGTAAGGGGGAGTTCACTAGATTTGATGAGATTAATGTATGTAAAAGGTTTTGGAAAAATGAAGGATCATCGGAGTTAGGGGCATAAATATTAATTATAGTTATAGGGCCTAAGGGGGTATCGAAGGTTATAATAAGCCATCTACCATCAGAATCTTTCTGAATAGTAGTAGGTGTCCATTTCAAATTTTTATGAATCAGTATAGCAACACCTCTCTTTTTGGATGTGGCAGAGGCCGAAAATGCTTGACCTACCCAATTACTTTTTAGTCTAAAGTTATCTTCATCCAACAGTTTAGTTTCTTGTAATAAAGCAATTTGAACTTTATGTTTTTTAAGGTGGTTAAATACTTGTTTGCATTTAATTGGTGTGTTGAGCCCTCTGACATTCCAAGTACATAATGATATATTAACTGTCATATATAAATATATTAATAAGAAGTAAAACAGTGAAGGTGTCAGGGGGCTCAAATACACCGTAATAATGGGATGAAGATGTAGAGATCAGTATATGGTAAATATATCCGAAGAATAAATTGCTGGCAAAGCTATAAGTAAAAATTAAATAAGAAAAGTAAATAAGCATCAGTTGGACATATTTCGTGCAGCTCACTTCTAACAATATAGTAATTACACAACAATATATAAAGATTATATAATAACAAGATAAAGTAGGTATCATCTAAGATGGACTGAGAAGTAAAGGTTGGTCTGGTATAGGGAAGAAGGGAGGAGAGAAGGAATAAAAAAAAAGGAGGATAACGGGAAGGACCAAGACCACTTCTCAGTTCTCTAGGACGTAGCTAAACTATAAAAAAAAGTTATTGGTTCCCAAGGGCAGAATATAACAAAAAATGTATAACAAAACAAATTGTGGTAATAAGTACAAAGCCCCAAAGTGGGATATAAAGTTCTGTTGACCTTATTAATTAAGTCTGATGAGATTCAAAAAACATCATTAAATCCAGCATCGTAGATAATAGACTAAAATGATTTGAGATCAATAGTCTAGGAATAACTAATTGCTACCTTGGAAGGGAAGGGAAAAGGGTAAAGAGGTCAGTTGTCTAGGAATCTAAGATGATAATATATATTGTTTACTGGTGGGGTGTACTGTTTATTTTGCGGTGATGGTAAAAGTTGTGACAATTATGCATTATAACGATTTATTAAAATTCTAATGGGGGTCATATAAAAATTAAAAATTTCAGAATTCAGTAATTGGCCAAGGAAACCATATATTGACATCGCAGCACAGTTATTAGCAGTATATACTGTGGTCAGTATAATTGTCATATCGTTGGATTAATTATGCAGAAACATCCTGACCAGTAGACTACAATGTGAATATATTAATTATATATAAATCTAAAGGAAGTAGTAAAACATATAACTTTTACAATAAAATAAAAAGTGATAATATCAAACTAATAAATAAGATCATTCTATGTTATTATAATTAAATGTTCTAAGATAATTGTGGGTATGTAAGAGTTTATACCAGGTTTAACTGAATAAAGGCATATCATGTTCTATATTTAAAAAAAAAAAAGGATTTATATGTCTATGACCACATAGTAGGAATAGAAAAGGAATAGAATAGTGATCCCTAATTTGCATAAGCTAACATTATGCATTTTTATATTGTTGACTATATATAAAACATCATAGTAGTTGCACCAATATACGTAATGTGCAATAGATGGAGAATGCTAGTATCAGATGGAACGTTATGAATTGAGAGCAATGTATTCCAGATCATGAGATCAGTAGTATTTCGATGATTCAGGTAGATGCATCCACAGACAATGCAAGGAATGTCGCCTTTCTATCAGCTTTCCCACAATGTCCTTCTCATTCTTTCTCTTTGAAGGATCAGCTGTTCAAGCGGAGAGCTGCCCACACCGCAAGACCAAGAATGGCTCTCCAAATCTCGATCCCATTCCATATCTAACGAATCAGCAGGATTTCCAACACCAAAGTCACCCGAGGTGGGCAAGCCCTGAAGGGGTGAATGACCGCTGGACAAAACAACACCAGGAGCAGTAGGAGTGACATTGCAGAAGGCATTCAAGACTGCACAATTGAGAAAAAGGTATGATTTGGAAGAAGGACCACCCTAAACTATAAAGACATATTGAGTATCCATTGAAAGTTCAGGCAAAACCGCCCTGGGGGGGTCAGGAACAACAGACACATTTGCCAAATGCATCGTGATGTCATCCGAAACAACACCGGTAGTCACATGTAAGTCAAAACAGCGTTGGGGTTAATATGAGTCGGGAAAACTATAGACATATGTAGAGTGACAGCTGAGAAAAGCTGTAAGGGGGTTCAAAGTAACAGAAGTTTTGAGAAGAGCTGTCAAAGTGAACTAACTTGAAGGATGGCACGTTATGAATTAAATTGAAAACAATATATTCCAGCTGATGAGATCAGTAGCGCTTCAATGATTTCAGTAGATGTATTTGTTAACATTTGCAAGGAGTGTCATCCCTCTGTCGATTTTTCCCGCGACGTCTTTTTTTTGGAGGTTCGGCTGCTTTAAGCGGAGAGTTGCCCATGCTGCAAGACCAAGAGTGGCCTTCCAAATCTCGATCCTCCTCCATATCCAATGAACCGGCAGGATTTCCATCATTAGAGTCACCCGAGGTGGATAAATTTTGAAGGGGTGAGTATCTGTTGGATAAAGCAACACCAGGAGCAGTAGAAGCGCTATTGTGGGAGGTATTAGAGACTGCATTGTTGGAGGAACAGTCCGGTTTGAAGAAGGATCATTTTGAGCTGTAGAGGCTTGCAGAATATTAGCTGAGGATTCCGTAAGTTATTTTAGGAGGATCAAGAACAGCAGATATTGCATGAATGTACCGTGAATGTTATTTGTAACGGTACTGGTAGTCATATGGAAAGTCAGCGCAGTGTTGGGGATGATTTGAATCGGGAATTGTGGCCATATGCAGGATGACAGCTGAGAAAAGCAGTGAGGATTCAGGATTGCAGAAGTCTTGAAAGGAGTTGTCAAGGAAAATCTCATAATAGCAGGATACCAAGTGAAAATCGGAGACCCATTTGTGCAAGACGCCAAATTGTAGTGTAGGCTTCCGCTTATCTGAAACTTCCTTGAGAAATCGCGTAAATGTAAATATTAAATCCTTGCCAGGAAAGTTGTCCGATTTCCTTTGCTTTCCTCATGATGAGCTCAATGCTGGCATAGTTTAAAAATTTAGCAATAATTGGTCTCAGTCTGTGATCTGGAGAAGGTTTTGGGTCTAGGGATCAATGGGAGCGCTCTATAGTAAGCTCTGTATTGGCATGAAGACCTAGGATTTGCGGCAGCACTGATTGTAGAAATGCAGTGGTATTTTTAGCTTCCATATCTTCAGGAAATCCGAAGATTCGAAGGTTGTTTCTGTGGTTTCTGTTTTCCAAATCGTCGATTCTAGATTGTAATTCTTGATGGTACGATCTTGGGATCTGATGGTAGATTTTAGTTCCTGTATTAAGGCCTTCATTAGAACAAACTTTATTTTCTGTAAAGGAAAGCCTAGAACCGATAGTTTCCATAGTTTGAGTATTTAATTGAGTGGCAGATTTTAATTCTTGCATATCCAATGTTAGTTTGTTGAACATTACTTCAATATTTTTTAAAGAATCAGCTTGTTTGTTAGAATAGGCCATGATTGAATTGCAGCAATCCACATAAACTATTAAGGTGCTGTTTATATGAGAAAAACAGGGCTATCCAGAGCGGAAAAAAGTATCAGTTAGGTAGCGGAGGTGTAATTGTTTGTTATTTACCTCTATATCATCAAGAAATTATCTTAGATGAAGTAAGATGATGCTGGATATGAATTGTGAGGAAGAGCTCAAAATCTAAGCTTCCATCTTGCTTGGAGCCAGGCCACGCCCCATATTAGTAGTTTGTGAATTTGCTTATTATGTCTATTTTGGCTATGTAGCATATGACTGCCAATGTTTATTATTTTGTAATGGCACCCTGGGCCTCCAGGGAAGGGTGCCAGAAATAAAAAAAAAACACTACTACTACTCCTCCTCAGAGATTTAAAACTCTTATTAGGTATAGAGTCCCATGATATTATTGTGGTGACTGAGACCTGGTGGAAAAAAGATGATGCCTGGGTATGTGGTCTGAGAACTACATTATACCACAGTATGTATATAAATGATAGATAAACTAAGAAGATGGCAAAAAGGGCTTACTTAAAAAAAGCATCCATGAAATTTAAGACATTAAAAACACTGGTACTGGGAGCATATGTGTTAATTACTTCCAAATAAAAAAGTTTCAGTTTGCAAGTATGTTACAGACCACCTGACACTGGTAACAATGACAATGATAACACAGCTTTGGGAATAAGCTGCTAAGTCAGCAAGAAGAGCAGTGTTGTGATGCAATATTTCAATCTCTCACCATTCCACTGGGACACCAGTGAGGCCAGCAAGCCAGCAGGAATACTGATAAATGTGGACGGAATCAGTGGTGATGGAACCTACTGGAGGTGAAATATTCTCAACCTGAAATTTAGAAATATTCCACTAAACTTCACTTACTGTAAGGTCAAAAAAATCTGTCAGTTCTAGTGACTGCTGTATGGTTGAAAATAGGGTTAAAATAAGTAGCTTGCAGAAAAAGGGTACAACGTAATATTAAAAATTTAATGCACAAATCTGCAAGACATAAAAAGAAAACTGAAAGAACAGGATTAGGAAACACAACTTGCTGAATGCACTACAAATAAACAGTGAAGCACTTAAAAATATATTAATGATCAGGGATTTATATGAAAACACAAATTGCACATACCCCAATAAAGCAAAGCATCATGGGAAGCATATGCAAATGTCCATGAATTAATCTGGACTGGCTCAACTTTAAGCAGAACTGCATGGTGCCAACAGGCCTAACAATACAATCAGTAAAGGCTGAGAACAGCAGACACAGAAATGTGTTTCATCCTCATTTGGACTCATCAGTCTGCCATATCTGTATCTCAGCCCAGGGAGAGGGAGCCAGCCACCCTGTAGGATATCTTATTTGGTTGGGTCATGGACAGCCTAAAGTAGAGAGAGAAAAGAACTACAAAAAACAAACAAAAAAAAAACGAGCAAATGCACTGGGGTATGGGTTATCCTGGAGGATATTGGCCATACAGCCAAATTTTAAAGAAAACACAAATTGTACATACCCCAACAATGCAAAGCATCATAGGAAGCATATACAAATGTCAATGAATTAATTTGGACTGGCTCAACTTTAAGCAGAATTGCATGGTGCCAAGAGGCAGGAGAGAAAAGAACTACAAGAAAACACAAATTGTACATATCCCAATAATGCAAAGCATCATTGGAAGCACATGGAAATGTACAAATGCAGGGATTTATATGTTCTGGTTACATAAATGTATACTTATAAAGGAAAAAAAAAACATAGGCTAACACCATGAGACAGATCAGCAGACTAAAGAGGGCATACAGTTTGCTAAAACATAAAGGATTACAGCGGGCAACAGCGTACACACGATCCACTAGTTTTTTGACTATTACTGTTTTTTTTTGTAACATTATAATCAATTTTTGTTTGTCAAAGTTCCCCGGAGTCACCATTTTCCACTGGCTTAATAACAGCCATTTAGTAGCCCATAGTTATAATGTGATAATTATCTTATATCCACCATTATTTGTAATTGTGCATTAAATACCAGTATATTTATATTAAAATGCATACCCAATTTGATGATACCTTTAAGTTGTTTAGGCGTTTCCATCCACCAACATTTTATAAAATGGGATGCTCAAATCAAGTGGTGTAGATCCCCTATCTCCCCCCACATATGCCATCAGAGTGGGGCATAGTTTTTATTCATTTTATGTATTTTATTCGGAGTCAAATATGCTCTAGATTTTGATCTGTATGTATTTCTTAGTATTGACAATATCCATTTCTTCTATTTTCCCAGTGTAGATTTGCTTGTTGTGTTTTCTTGTGTTTTTTCTCTCAAGAGGATTCAATATTTGTGAAATAATTTTGTTGTTAACTATAACCATAGTAATTTTAGAGTACTGTATATCAGTTTGATTAGTTTCTTTATCACATGTTCCCAAAATTCCTTCTGTTGTTTAATGGGGGTTGATCATAATAATCATAATAATGTTCATTTTCCAAAAGCATTTTTTAGGCTTATTATTCTTTTTTTTGTTAATCCTGTTGTGATCATTAAAACATTTTTTTTATTTTTTATCAAGATTTTCATTAATTGTACACAGTTCTTTTATACTTGTAGAGTGCATAATATCAATATATGAATACATTTTCAAGTTTATTAAACTTCTTTATGATATATATGAAAGGTTAATTGCCTGGTTTCCATTCTTTTAAAGAGGAATATAATCAGGGCATTTGGTCTCTGCATTGTTCTTTCCATACACAGTTTTCTCATGCATGTGCTATTATGATTGGATTTTTTTATCATAAATATTTCTGGATAACTATCATATGATGTATGTCTCTACTTTCCTTAATTTTTGTAGCTGAACTACGGTGGCACCAGCCAGGATGCAACACTGCAGTATATCACAAACTACTATGGTATGCTGCAGGGAACAGTGTAATTCAATGGCGATAATGTCCCTTTTTGCTGCAGTATTTTATGGCATATCATTTACTGAAAGTTACTGTGTTGCATTGTGGCCGGCTTCACTGTTTAGATGATATTCCATATCTCTGAGTTCAATTACTCCAATATTTGCACCTCTAACATCCATGTAAAACAGGTTCTTGTGTTTTTCACTGGATACAGTGCCACTTTGCTATAGTTAACCCCTCTATAAGGAATTCCTGTTTTTGTGAACACCCATGATGGCTCCCACTGTTGTCTAACTAGGCATATTAACACCTCACTATCAGGGCCCTTAGTGTTATTTGGCTGTTTGTCCTGATTTCTGTGGCAGGGCTCCAAGGTTTCTGTGGCAGGATTTTCTGATTTTTTTAGCATGATTTATTAATTTCTGTCACAGAATGCAGTTCTGTCATTAGTTAAAATATGATCTGATGTCATCAATGATATCACATGCTGAGCATAGAGGAGTGGTTTCAAGATATATGGAAATGGATAAGGGTAACGGGCAGCATAGACAAACTATATTTGAATGAAAAATCACCAAGAACAATGTATTCTGTGACAGCATGTATACTCTGTGGCATGATGCAAATTCTGCAGAAAATTCCACAGGCGAGGAAGTTCAGAATTCCATGGCATTTACTATAATAAACCATTGCTATAGTGAACAAATTGGCTGGCTTCAGACGTGTTTCTTATTATAAGGGACCACTTGTAATAGTTTTATGGATTTGGAAATCCCAACCTCTCGCTATCTTTGGGCAGTACCATTTTGTCACAAATGATTCTTGGACTTGTGCCCCTCTAGGAAAAAAAAACTTAAACATTTGTTTTTGTTTATGTAACCATCCTTCTTGGATGACACTAGTAGTGCTTTATATCAAATAAAATATATGAGGCATAATGATCATTTTATGAATTTCTATTCTCTCCCACAGGGAGAGGGATATGTTCTCCCATCTCATGAGATAACTTCTAATCTTCTCCTTGACAGCAAAAGTATTAGTTGTGTTTACATGGCAGTCTCTATTAAGAATTATAACCAAATATTTTACATTCTCTTCAAATTTTAAAACAGTCAACATATTTCTGGTATAATCCGATATGTGTGAGATACAGTAGGTAAAGCTATTATTTTAGATAGATTTAATAAATATCCTGAGATGCTGGGGAACAACTCAGTCTCCTCCATGAGGTAGTAATAGGATTTAGCAGGGCCTTGCAATACCAATAGATTATTGTCTGTGAATATATTTAACTTACATTTTTTGTTGTCACTATAATGACTTTTATACTCATATGCCACCGTATTTTAATTAATAGTGGTTCAAGAGATATATAAGAAATAATGGGGACAAGGGGCAACCTTGTCACACACAATTTTCTATTCGTAGAGGAGTGGATGTATACTGGTTAATTCTAAAGATAGCCTTGGGTGTATTATATAGTGCTTTAATAATGATTATTTAATTGAAAGGCAATCCACACATTTACAATACTTGAAACATATAGAGTTACTGTAATAAGTCAAAGGATCTGTAGGTGTCCAGTGCCAAATCCATATATTCAGAATCACTTTTCTTCACATTTTTTCATTACCATTTTAATTTGTGTGAAACCTTCAGTGTAGTGGGGGAAAACAGCAAATATGTTGCATGTGATACCTTTTATTGGACTAAAAAATATTTCTGACACTAGCTTTTGTTAGATAATGCTCTCTTATTCAAGCTGGGTCAGTGAAAATAGAGCTGAAAAGCATGACAGATACAGAGGTTGGAATCTTTCAAAAATTGATCTGCATTTTATAAATCGAGGTGGTCCTGGTGAGCACTGCCTTGAATACATTCCTCCAATCTGGGTATCAAAATCTTAGTTAAAATGTTATAATGAGTGTTGAACAGGCCACCACGTGATGGTTTTCTGGCTTGGTACAGTCCTTGTTTTCATTGAGGAACAGTATTACTAAGGCTTCTGCAAAATGTTCCATGGTTCAAGACCTTGTTCAAGGTTTAGCACTTGGCTTAGCATCCATTGGGCCAATTCCTCTTTAAAAGAATAACAAAATTGAACAGAAAATCCAATACACCCTGGAACCTTGCCCTTTTAAAGATGATATGGCTTCTGTTTCATCATTTTCTTCAAATGTTTCCCCTTCTATAAATGTATCTTCTGGAACTGCTGATTCGGTATAATTTACCCACTTTTGTTTATCAACTTCCAGTTTCTTTTTATAAATAGTAGTGTAATATTTTACAGATTTTTCTGCATTGTCTTTATTTTCGGATAGGACCTTCCCCTCCTGAGTATTATTTTTTGTTATAATTTTGTTTTGAGTTTTAACCATGGGAGTGAGCAGTCTTCACAATTTGTCTCCTAGTGTATATATTACATTTTGTTTTTAACATATTTTTTTCCAATTCTTTAGTAATAAGTTCCCATTTTTATTCACCTTCTGTTGTCTCTCAAAGAAAGCTTGCTCATCACACTGAATAATTACATCTAACATTTTAATCTTGGTGTCCAATTATTCTACTATAACTTTCCTGTTACTAGTGTCCTTCATTTAGTATGACTGGATATGTTTCTTACTGTGGCTTTAAAAGGATACCATTATGATGTTATTTTTTTTATGTTCCAGCATAACTGAAATACCAGTATCCTTTAATAAGGTGTTCAATTACATCTATAAATTCAGGTTGCCTTGACAGGCTATTTTCCATCTGCCATGACCTAATCCATTGGCTGTCATGTGTTGCTAAAAATTACATCTGGATTAGTGCATGGTCAGAGAGACAAACAGTGTCATTGCAACAGTGTTTGATTTGTTGAACTGAATATCCAGAACATAAATATACTATAATCTATATGTGTACCACATTCAAACTGTGAAACAAAATAAGTAAACATTTGTCTTCCTGATGGAGCATTCTCTACATAGCACATCAATTTTGTTCTTTTATAAAATAATTTAGTAGAGAAGTGGTTCATTTGTCTTCTGCAGAGGCACATGCTGTTTTACCCCCTTATGGACATAGGAGAACATTAAAATTGCCTCCAATCAAAGCAGTTTTGCTTTGATGATAACATAACTCCTTATTAAGTTCTCTTAAGAACCTGTTGTAATCTATAAAAGGGGAATAAACTGGCCCAGTCATATTATTTTTACCTGCTAGAAAGCCTCTTATTTATTTCAAAAGTTTTACTAGGAAAAGCATATTGAGTTTGTAACAGCTTATTTCCAGAGGCACTCTGGTGGTGGTGGTGGTGGTGGGGGGGGGGGTGGTGATGACAATGAAGAACATTAAAAATAATGCTGCAATAATAGGTAAATAAGCATAATAAATAATTGTCCAAATATGAGGATTGTATGAGGAAAATAAATAACAATACAATAAAGTGCTGGAGGATACCAACAATTACAGTACAATGAAGTTCTGTAGGATGACAACATTTACAATGTGTAGAGGCAAAGCTGCATTCAGTGTGGAAGCAAAGGTTACTGATTAGGGAGGGGGGAAGAGGGGGCTACATTAGTGTAAGTGCAGGGCAAAGGGGAAGGAGAGATAAGAGGGTGGTGAACACCAGCATGATCTTCCCCTCTTGATTTGTGTATTTATCACTATAGCAATAGATTTTTTTTAATGATTATTACTACTACCCCTCTGCTATTATTCATCCCAGCCATGCACCATAGCTAACCCACCTATTGTTTCTTTAAACATGACTCAAATTTTGTTGAGTTAAATGCATCGCCTGTTGACATGTGATTTTAAAATTCTTGTCTCATAGGAAAGCTAAACTATTGTTACATTTCATTCTGAAGTTTAATCCATTCATATTCCAAGTACCCATTTTCATGAGCATTGACCAATTTCCCCTGTTGGTCATTATTTAATAATATTATAGTATTTCCATATTTATTTACCCCATATGAAGTCCGTTATTAAATGTATAATATTTTGACTTTTCTTTGTTTTTATTACAAGATATTACAATCCCTCATTTCATTGCTTCTAAACAAAGGGTAGCAGTCACATCGTACAGTAAATCATTTCCCCCTGAATTAAATATTTTTATATATAGCCTACCCAAAAATAGGAAAAATATACAGTGAGCAGTATCAGGAAACATACTGATACATGACAATAAGGAGTATTCCTTCCTTTTTGCTAGTAGGCTGCTCTGTACTCTCCCAGGCTTATTTCTATCCCAAGTAAATCACACAATTTATTCACACTACAGAATGTGTCCCCTATGACTCCCTTACATAGAATATGCTCTGAGAAGTGTGTTATTCATATTAAGGATATTTTTTAATTTTATGCCATAGGTATAGGTACAGTACATCCCCCTCCCTGTTTTGAAATGCAAAACTTTTGCAATGACCTTATGTTCTTCTCTTGAAAAAAATATATAATTGATTAGCTAACACAACAGTTAGTGTACATCACAATGATTTCCATCTCATCCTGAATTAAAGGTGTGAAAATATTTCTTTTAATTCCTCTTCTACTTGATGAGCAATCTGCAAAATCATGTTTCCCTCCACATAAACCTTTAATCTGGCCAGCAAAACCATTAAGGACTTGTAATCATATTGCCACAGCTTTTTTTAATCAAGTTATATTGTTTCCTTGCAGCTACTACATCAGGTGGAAGGTCTTTGTACACTGTCACTTTACATCCCTTGTAGTCGATTCCTTTTTCTGGTAAACCTTTTGCATGATGCATTCTCTATCTTCTGATCTAAGAAATATTAAAATTGTAGCATGGGGAGGTGAGTCACTAGCAGGATGCTGCCACATTTCCTTAGTGTGATTTATTAAGCAGGCCAAGCTCTCCATTCAAGTCTCTTTTAAGTTAACTGAACAGCATTCTTCTATCGCAATCAAATGGATGTTCTTCCTTCTTGCTCTCAGTATGTGGATAATAAATCAAGCACAGCATGACTTAGTTAAAGGCAAAACTTGCACCATAAAACTATTTAGAAATTTATGTAAAGTTTAATAAGTCATTGGATTCATGTAAACCAGGGAATATTATCTACTGTACTTCAGTTTTGCTAAAGGGTTCAATGGTCTCTCATAATCTACAAGTATCTAACATTAAGTCACTCAGAATTAGCTCAATATTAACAAACTGGATACACAGCTAGATAGAACACCATTGCCAGATGGTAACCATAAGGGATCATCAGTCCATAGGTGGAAAGGTTATCAGCAATGAACTTCAAGGTTCAGCACTAGCAACATTTTATTCAGAATCTATGTTAGTGACCTAGATACATATAGATACATAGATAGTTATTTACAGTAGCCACCCAAACCCCTCACCCTCCAAACTGACCTACAGAGCTTCTTCTCCAAAACAGAAGCCTGGTTCACTGAGCACAAACTCCTGCCTAACTATAAAAAAACAAGGCTATGATCTTTGCCCATCACCAAAACAAACAAAAAGACTTTTCCCCCTTCACATTCTTAACTAATGAAACTGCCCCACTCAAGCTGGTAAAATCCTTTAAATATCTGGTTATCACCCTAGACTTCCATCTTACCTACCACAATCATATCTATCTTCTAACTAAGTCCATTAACTCAAGAATTGGCCTGCTGCACAAACATTGTATGCCTCCTGCAGTCCTCTACCTGGCTGTGTCATCCTCAGTCCTTTCCCTGATTGACTATGGGATTACTTTCTATGGTGCAGCTGATAACACTGCTGTCAGTCGTTATCAAGGTAGCACTCAACAAAGCCTGCTGGCTAGTTTCTGGATGTGATAGGTGGATCCACACTTGTAACCTCTACAAGCTAACAAATTGGCTAAACTTTATGGCTCCACAAAAATACTAAACCTGCCTTATAGCCAAGAAAATCTCAGCTAGTTTCTTCCCTACTGGGGTCTGTGATCTAATCCAGCTTGTCCCTCAAGCTAGATCCACCAGAAGCTCTACAAAAGACCCACTCCTACTCCCTCACTGCAGGATGTCTTTGGGGGCAATGTGTATTCTACTATAGGGCCCCACTCTGGATGAATGACCTACCTGTAGATATCTCCTTGGAACTGAAACTAGGCCCCTTCAAATCCAAACTTAGAGAGCTACTCCTCTCCTTCTGTGTCTGCTATTGCTTATAACTTTCCTTCCCTCCCCCTGGTCTCCTTAACCCCCCACCTTTACCCCTACTAGCTTTAATGGACAAAGTCTTTTACAATGACAACCCCTTCCACACCCCTCCCTTCCTCCTCCATACCTTCTCCCCCATCTCTAAAACAATGTGTCTGTATCCTACTCCTGAGCGGTCTCCCTTATCTCTAAAATGATAGGCTTGTACCTGCTCGTGAGTGTTAATTATATTGCTGTTCTATGTTACTTATCATACTATCCTAATGTAATATGTGGTTTGTTGCTTATCTGCTTGTCGTGACTCAAGGTATAGTTGTCTACCATCTGTATGTCTTTTACCCAGCTCTGTACCTCATGTATCCACATTTTCTTTTCATTTGTATTGTACAGTTAACTTGTATTTTGGCATGGAGCCTTTGCAAAGGAGTCACTGACTCAAAGGTTTGTAATTCCGATATGTTCAATAAATAAATAAGATACTAATATAGAGTAATGGCTTGTAAAATTTGTTGATGACAGCTGACAAGGTAGAACAATGGCACTACCTAATCAAACATCAGAACTACAATTATACCTGTGTAGGTTACCAGTGTGGGCATCAGTTAATGGCATAGAGTTTAATGTCAATGAATTAAACAATAAGCCACGGGGGAGGGGTTATCGGGGGATTAACCATGGTTTGAGTGGTTTGCCCATGAGGTGCAGCCAAGTGGGTAAATCCTTGCCAGTAATGGTAAATCCACCAATAACCCACATCCTCCAAGTGGCCTTTTGCAATTATACCAAGGTTCATTTTGTTTCTATAATAAAATACAAATATTAAAGAGGTTGCTTTTTAATTTTTACTGTATTTCTTATTATGTTAGGATACTACATTGGATATACTCATCAACAGCCATTGGTTATCAGAGGATTTACACCAGTGGTAAACTGTCAGTCTGACGATTTCATTGGCTGTTCACTTATGTCAATGGTATAATTAAGCAATAAGGCACAACAGAGTGTGGTAAATCATGGGATATCATCATGCCTCAGGTGGTTGGGCATGAGGCCGCAGGCCGAGTGTGCCAAACTACCTGAGAAGTGATGATATCCCATGATATACCACACCCTGGACTGAGTTATTGCTATTATGAACCGAGTTTGATGTTTTATTAATAAAAAAATAAAACAAACAGGTTTTAAGACATTATATGAATGAGCTTTTGGGTGGTGTAGGAGTGCATTTTGAAAAAAAATAGTTCTCAGACAGTAGAGAGCAAAGAGGCTGGTGGTTCCGTACCTTTTTTGAAGCTGTGATGATGTAGCCTGATATCATCACAGCTTCAAAGAGCTCTTGGTCAATCAGATTCCTCTATTTATAATCCTCAGTTCATAATGAGTTATAATGATCTAAGAAGCATGGTGCTTAGTAAAGCTATATGGTAAACAACACAGTACTGAGCTTTATAACATCAATAAAGATTTAGTCATTACTATAGCAAAGGACCTCAACCCAGATCCCAGAGCCAATGAGTTATTAATGTGTCTGTCGTACATCAACAATAAAAGATACTTTTCAAACAGTAACATGGAGAGGATCATATAGCTGTATAGATTATATGTTAATTCTTGTGATGCTTGGCCAGCTGGTTATGATTGCTGTATGATATTTGTAATATAAAAATATAGTATGTGAGTCTGTGCTCCATGGGTACCCCCCTCCAGGTTTCAGTTACAGGAACTGATCAGGAGATCTCTGTAATATAATTGACTTTCTTGATAAGCTGCATTTTATGGTCTTTTTATGACCTCCTGCCTCTGAAGCTGGGAAACTAAATTATACATTTTATGACTTCAGAAACAGGACATCATTTAACTGATTCCTGTTGGCTATACTTGCACCTAAGTGACATATGGCAGAGTTGTAAAATCCTTTGCTGTTCCTTGGGAAAATAAGAAACCGGCCTCCAGTTCAAAGGAAAGGCTTGATTAAAGACTGTCATAATTTGGGAAATTAGTTTTTGCTGAAGTCACATTATTTAAAATATCTCCTGGCAGGAAATCATGTTTGTATTTTTTTTGGGGGGGTTCTAAAAGGAGTAGCTAGATGATTCATAGAGGAGTGTGGAGACACAGAGTTTTAAACTGAATAATGAGTCTGAACTTGGTTGTCATATATTCCATCTTGGGATGCTAGAGAGACAGAGCTCTCTGCTCTGATCTAGCTTAGGCACTTAGAGGTAATACATTAGATAGAAAAGATCTAAATGTACTTTGGTAGGAGTTTGTCTGTAGTTTTCCTTGTTTTTCTTTATTTGATTGTGTGTTCTTTGAGATATTGTTCTGTGTTTACATTTAACACATTTGTATCCATTTTTAAGCATCCTTTTTTTCAAAAGACTGCCTGGGTGTCTGCAAGTTCTTTTTTTTTTTTTTTGCATGTGACGCATAGATGGTTAAGTTTGACAACTGTTCAAATGCTTGATGGTGTTACTAAACTAGAAACAGGTAAGAATATACCTAAGGTCTTTTATAGAGTTTTATGGGTTCATTTTGGATACCTGGTTAGGTGCCCTTAGGTGAAAGATATATTGCATCCCCTGAAGAGAATATTATCTAAGCCTGTACATTTGGGTATGCTAGCACAAGGTTCACAGTTTGAATCACCCCAGAACTTGACACTAAAGGTGATTCGGACCCACAAGCAGACAGGAGAGGTACCCTGTCTGTTAACTGTTCACATCATTGCACTTGGAGGTTGGCACTGTGGGAGCAGAGGGCCTGACCTGCTGAGTGAATTTGTAACAGATTTGATTAGCAGTGGTGGGATGAAATTGGTAACACAAGCTTTAACTGTTCAGTGTGTCCGCTTAATACTGTACAGCTCACTTGCAAAATAAGGCAGTGATTTATTTTTAAAAAGGAAACAGAACTATATCATTTTGCTTACAGTCAATTTCCTACCTGTTTCATTTTTTTTTTCTAAAGTGCAAGTTAGAGTAGCCGTAGTTAGGGAAGAAGATGGCTTCCAACTACAGTGGGTACACTGCAGACTACTTGAGGCAGTTGTGCCAGGACAGAGGAGTTCTGCACAAGGTCAGAGCCACCAAGCAGAACCTCATGGATGGCCTAATGACAGCAGATGCCCAGAGCATCAAGTCACAGACTGTAACTGTAAAGGACCAAACCTTGGGAGTGGAGGGGCTAGTGGTCAGTGCAATATCTAGATCCAGTGAGGAGGGCAGCTGGGTCAATGCAAGCAAAGGTCCACAGTAGCAGGGGAAGGTCATTAGCATTGTGGAGCCAGAAGTAATCAGGCTGCAGATTGCATTTTGCAGAATGGAGCTGGAGTTCCAGAGGGAGGCTGAGCGGGAATGGAGAAAAGTGGACCGAGAATGGCGAGAAGCGGAGTGAGAACAGAGAGAAGTGGAGCGAGAGAAGTGAGCTGCAGAGGAGAAGAGGGAGCAAGAACAGTGAGAAGCTGATCATGAACAGTGAGAGATGGACATAGAGGAGAGAGAGAGACAGAGGCAACATGAACTGGAGAAGCTATGACCCCAACCACCAGCACCAGAGCAGGTAAGTGGCTTTGGTTTAACTGCAACTACAGGAGTGGGTTACAAATTGAATTCCAAATTGATAGCAGAATTTAAAGAGGGGGAGGATATGGATATCTTTTTAAATTCTTTTGAAAAAAGTTTGTATTCAGGCAAATATTCTTAGAGGGTCCTGGAGCTTCCAGCTATACCCGCTACTTACCGGGAAAGCTCGGGATGCATGGGGTCAAATGGACAATGAGGACAGCAATGATTACAGCAAACTTAAAGCTGCAGTTTTAAAAATGATTTAACAGTAGAAGCATACAGAGCTAAATTCCGTAAGCTCTGGAGAAGCTCTGATATGAGCTAGGAGAAGCTAGCCACGAAACAACATCAGTTTTTAAAATGTTGGTGGGAAGGAATTGAAGCAAACTCTGTAGATAAAATTGAAAATGCAATTTTTTAGAACAGTTCTTTGGAAAATGCCCAGCAGAGCTGAAAACCTGGCTGGAGAACTGAGATCCCAAAACAGTGCAAGAGGCTGCTGAACTCACGGACTGCTATGCCAAGAGCAGACCTGCTCTGAGAGTGAATGAGGTGGGTGTGGCAGTGCAGAAAGGGAAAGGTGCACCTTCAGGGCAGCTAAATCCCTCACTGCCTCCATTGAAACCAGTTAGCCCCAGGTTTCAAAGAAAAGATTTCTCTGAGAAAAGAAATGAATGCTGGGTTTGTAAAGAAACCTGGCATATTGTCAGACAGTGTCCCAAAAGGACAAGCAATATGCAGAATGAGGCTAGGCAAGAAGTGGGTTGTTTGTGTGTCCCTGGAAGCATGCCTGTGAACATGAGGGAACACATGCACCCTGTCATGGTGAATCATGTACAGACACAATGGTTAAGAGACACAGGGGCATCCCTGACATTGGTAAAAGGGGATCTAGTAGAGCCTGGTCAGCTTATACCCAATGAATTTGTAACTGTACAAGACTTCACGAGGGGGAACATTGCCACTTGTTAGTGTTCTCCTAGACTGGGGTGAAACAGGGGAAACTGTGCAACAGGTGGCTGTAGCTGAAACTTTAGCAGTTGACATCATCCTTGGCAATAATCTCAAATGGGATGGTGTGTGCAGTTACCCATAGCCAAGCGGCAAGGAAAAATTTGTTCCCCGGATCCCATAGAAGGCATTGTGGAAACCACTGGGAGGCTGGTTCCGCAGCCTGTGTCTCCTGATATGGAGACTAATGAAAAGGGGGTAAAAATTTCCCCAGTAGCAGTTAACCACACAGCTATGGAGGGTTACTCTGAAGAAGAAGGAGTGAACCATTGTCAGAGGGTTAGGGATGACAGTGATCCTGAGTGCCCTGATGCTAGTGTTATGGAGGCATCCCAGTTTAGAGACTGAAGGGGACCTGTCCCATGCATTAGAAATGTGTAAGGAGTTTGCAGCTGCTCAGAAAAGTGACCCTAGTCTAGAGAAAGCTGAAGGCTTGGGAAGACTCTGACGGAGTACGGGGAGGTGACGTTAAACATAAGGTTTATTGGGAAAATGGACTGCTGTATACTCAGGATGTGAAGACAGTGAGAGGGGTGATAGGGAGGCAGCTTGTCATTCCCCAGGGGTACCGTGAGCAGTTGCTCAAGATTACACACGATTTTGCCTCGTCTGGTTATCTGGGAATAGTGCACACTACACAGTGGTTGGCCCAGACTCGATGTCATTGCAGTCTTAAAGAATAGTTTCTGACAACATTTTTTACTTTATGTTTTGAACTGCAATCTGCCCATCTACAGTGTTCCTAGGTGCTAACTGACTAATAGGGAAAGGATCACAGATCTCCAGGTAGAAGGTCACCTGGGGGCCAGTGACCATCACATGGTATGGTTCAATTTGGCCACTAGAACTAAATCATCCCATTCCAAGGCAAAAATATGGGACTTCAGAGGAGATGACTTTGATAAGATGGCCAACAGAGTTAAGTTAGCATTGGCAAGAAGGAATACAGGTGAGGGGGTACAGGCAGAGTGGGCAAGCATTAAGGATGCAATACTTGAGGCAACATCCCATTGTGTTAGGGAGAAAAGCAAGAGCAAAGAAGGAGGAAACCACTTTGATTCTCAGAAACAGTAGCAGAAAAGGTCAGAGCCAAAAAGTCTGGCCTTCAGGAAATAAAAGGGAACGCAGCATGACAAAGATAGGAAGACATACCAGACTTCCCAAAGGGAAGCAGGGAAGGCAGTAAGGCAGGCAAAGACCCAAACCAAGGAAACACTAGCACGGACAGTAAAAGAAGGGGACAAGACTTTCTATAGATACATTAGTGAAAGGAGAAAGTCCAGAAGGGGTATTGCTAAGATCAAAAGGGATAAGGGGGATTGTGTGGAGGAGGACCAAGGAAAAACATCTATCATAAATAGATACTTCTGCTCAGTGTTTACTGAGGAGAAGGTAGGGCAGGGTCCACAGCTCAGCACCATGGACATAGGAGGGAGGCAGGTGTGCAGAAGTTCCTTCACAAAACAAAGGGTCCTACAAGAGCTCGCTAAGCTCAGGGTAGAAAAGGCAATGAGACCAGATGGCATACATCCCAGGGTACTAAAGGAGCTAAGGGTGGAACTAGCAGAGCCATTATCAGAACTGTTTGGTGAGTCTCTGAGCACAGGAGAGGTCTCAGAAGGCTGGAGAATGGCTCATGTGATCCCACTGCACAAGAGAGGTAGCAGGGAGGAGGCAGAGTATTACAGACCAGTCAGTCTTACCTCAGTAGTGGGCAAGATTATGGAGGCACTCTTTACGGAAAGGATAGTGCAACACCTGGAATCCATAGGTGCACAGGATCCAAGACAGCATGGGTTTACAACAGGAAGGTCCTGTCAAACTAATCTCATAGATTTCTTTGACTGGGCAACCAGAGTGGTGGACCAAGGGGGTGCAGTTGATGTTGCCTACCTTGATTTCAGCACAGATTTCGATACTGTTCCACACAGAAGATTGATTAATAAGCTGGGTATGCCCAGGGTGGGTTAGAAGTTGGCCAACTGGGTGGCAATCTGGTTGGCGGGCAGAACACAGAGAGTGGTGGCAAATGGTATACAGTCAGAAGAGATGCAAGTCTCAAGTGGGGTACCTCAGGGATGAGTCCTGGGGCCAGTTCTCTTCAATGTCTTCATCAGTGACATTGCAGATGGACTGGAGGGTAAGGTTTGTCTGTTTGCAGATGACACCAAGATCTGCAACAGAGTAGATGATCCAGATGGAGTGAGCAGAATGAGAAAAGATCTGGATAAACTGGCAAAATGGTCAGAAGAGTGGCAACTAGGGTTTAATGCAAAGAAGAGCAAGATCATGCACATAGGGAAGAGAAACCCTGAAGCCACCTATAGGTTGGGAGGGGAGTTGCTGGCAATCACAAGAGCAGACAGAGACTTGGGCATTGTCATCGCAGATGATCTGAAACCATCCAAGCAGACCACTAAAGCAGTAGGTAAGGCTAGGAGGATGTTGGGGTGTATAACAGGGGTATCACAAGTCATAAGAGGGAGGTAATAATCCCTCTTTACAAGAGACTGGTTAGGCCTCATCTGGAGTACTGCATGCAGTGCTGGAGGCTGCACCTGCACAAGGACATTAGCAAAATGGAGGCAGTCCAGAGAAGGGAAATCAAAATGGTACAGGGACTGCATCAGAAAACATATGAGGACAGATTAACAGAGCTCAATATGTATACCCTAGAACAAAGGAGGGAGAGAGGTGATATGATCGAAACAGTCAAACATCTTAAGGGCATTAACAAGGTGAAAGAGTCTAACATGTTTCAATATAAGAAAAATACATAAAAACATAGACTTTGATGGCAGATAAGGACTGGTTGGCCCACCTAATCTGCTCATTTCCCTACCTACAGGATAAGCTGCAGATCCTAGTTAACCAACAGCTTATTTCTTCCTAACCACCACAAGAATTGCCTTATGTCTGTCCCATGCATTCTTGAATTCTCCTACAGTTTTAGACCCAACTACCTCCTCAGTAAGGCTGTTCCATGTGTCCACCACCTTCTCTGTGAAAAAATACTTCCTCTCATTGCCCCTGAGCTGTCCCCCCTCTATCTTCAAATTGTGTCCCCTTGTTCTTGCACATCTCTTTTTCTGAAAGATGCTACCCTCTTGTACTTTGTTGACTCCACTGAGGTACTTAAAAGTTTCTATCATGTCCCACCACTCCCTCCTTTCCTCAAGTGTATACATCGTAAGCTCCTTTAGTCTCTCCTCATATGGCTTCTCTTGCAGACCCTGCACCATTTTACTTGCCCTCCTCTGGACTGCCTCCATCCTGTCTATGTCCTTGCGGAGATGGGGTCTCCAGAACTGGATGCAGTTCTCCAAATGGGGTCTCACCAACTGTCTGTACAGAGGGATAATGACTTCCTGTTTTCTGCTGGTGATGCCCCTCCGTATACATCCCAGTATCATGCCAGCCCTCCATACTGCCTTCTCACATTGCTTACTAACCTTAAGGTAATCTGATATGATTATCCCTAGGTCCCTTTCCATTTTTGTTGTTGTTATTACTTCCCCCTGCATTGTGTAATCTTCCCCTGGGTTTTTGTTTCCCAGGTGCATTATTTTGCACTGCTTTGCATTGAATCCAAGCTGCCATACTTCTGACCATTCCTCCAACCTTGCTAAGTCCCTTCTCATCCTTTCCACACCTCATTGTGTTTCAACCCTGTTGCAGATCTTTGTGTCATCTGCAAAGAGGCATACTTTTCCTTCCAGTCCCTCTGCAATGTCACTTATAAAGACATCAAAAAGGACTGGACCCATTACTGAATCCTGCGGTACCCCACTAGTAACCCCTCTTTCTTCAGAGTGGACTCCATTTACAATTACCTTCTGTGTCCTGTTGTCCAGCCAATGTTTTACTCAGGCTACCACGCTGGGACCCACTCCCAGGCTGGTTAATTTGATTATTACGAACATACAAAGAAGCCAGCAGAAGAAGGCAATTTGGTCTATCAAGTCTGCTCATATTGCAGGGTCCACGGCTTGAGCTAATGTCCCTGCCCTCTCTCCCCACTCTTCTCATCCTCCCTACCCATGATTCTTACCTTCCCCCTATGCCTATCGCAGCTACTCTTAAAGCTTCCCACTGTCTTCAATGAGATGACCTCTTCCGGCAGTGCATTCCAAGTATCCACCACCCTCTCTATGAAGAAGTGCTTCCTGACCTCCCTCCTAAACCTCCCACCCTCCAGCTTAATGCTATGGCCCCTTGTGATATGGTTGCCACTCAGCTTAAAGAGACTCTCCTTATCAACTTTCTTTATCCCTTTCAAGTACTTGAATGTCCCAATCATGACTCCTCTCTCTCTCCTGTCTTCCAGGGAGTACATGATCAGTGCCCTCAATCTCCTCATATGTCTTGCCCTGCTGACTGGCTATCATCTTTGTAGCCCTCCTCTGTACCTTCTCCAGCAGGTTAATGTCCTTTTTGAGGTGTGGGCACCAGTATTGAACTCCATACTCTAAATGCAGCCTTACCAGTGACCTGTACAAGGGCAGTATAACCTCCTCTCTCCTACCATTGATCCCCCTAGCTATGCATCCCAGCATCTTGTTTGCCTTTGCTGCTGCTTTCTTGCACTGCGGGGAGTGCTTCAGGTCACTAGTGATCATCACTACAAGGTCTTTCTCCTCCTCTGATGCAGATACTCAGACTCCACCCAGGTAATACAGTGTAGCTGGCTGCAGATGCACTGTCCTCCAAGTTAAGATAACAGTACATTTAGCTGTGGATGTCTCAGTCCACTCTGGTCCACATGTCAAGGTAACAGTCCATTTGGCCACCAACATGCTGGGATCCTCTGGGCCCTGCAAAAAGGTAACAGTCAGTCTATCTGTCTGTCTGTGGATGCACCAGGCACCTCTGGCACCAAAGTCCATCAGGTTGTGCAGGGGCCCTTCAGGCCCTGAACCACAAAAACAGCCAATCTGGCTATGGATAAACTAGCCCTCATGTCAAGGTAACCTACTATCTGACTGTGGAGGTGCTGGTATACTCTGATCTCCATGTCAAGGTAACAGTCAGTCTGGATGTACCAGGGCCCAAAAGACTCAGGCACCAAGGTAACAGTCCATCTGGCTGTGAATGGGCAGGGGGTCCTCCTGACCCTGTGCCATGGTAACTGTCAATCTGGATATGGACACACAGGGTCTTTCCAGGCCCTGTATAAAGTTAACATACAGTCTGGCTTCAGATTCACTGACCAGCATGCCAAATTAACAATCTGCCAGGTTGCAGATGCACTGAGGCCATCGGGACCCTGTGTCAAGGTAAACGTCTGTCTGGCTGCTGATGCATGTGGGCCCTCTGGGCTTTGCATCAAGGTAGCAGTCCATCTGTCTCCTGATGCTACTAGGCCATGCTGGCCACATCACCAAGGTAACAATCATTCTGGCTATTTATACACTGGTGCCATCTGCTCCTTGTGCTAAGGTAACAGTCTGTCTGCCACAAATACACCAGAACATACCCAGGCCCTTTGCCAACGTAGCAATCCATCTGGCTGTGGATATACCATGTCTATCTAGGCCCTGTACCAAGGAAACAGTCAATCTGACTATAAAAGCACTAGCCCCCATGCTAAGATAACAGTCCATCTGGCTGCAGATATATTGGGGCCAATCTAGGTGCTGTATCAAGGCAAAAGTCTGTCTTCTGCAGACATGCCTGGACCTGCTAGGCTCTGCACCAAGGTAGCATGTAGCAGTCCTTCTTGCTGTGAGTGCACAGGGGCCCTCCTGGACTCATGGCAATGTATAGCTGCAGATGTACTGGGGTCTTCTGGCCCCATGCCAGTCTAACAGCCCAGCTATCTGCAGATGTGCAGGGAATCTGGTTATTGTGGATGGACCATGGCCTTTGGAACTTTGTACCAAAGTAACATTCTGTCTGGCGACAGTTGCAACAGGGCCCTATGCACGCCATGCTATGATAACAGTCCATCTGGCTGTGGATGTGCTACAGCTCTTCAGGCCCTGTGCCAAGTTAAGCTGTCTGTATGATGATGCATTTGGGCCCTCCAGTCCCCACACCAAGGTGACAGCCCATCAGGCTACCAATGAGCTGGGGCCCTTCAAGACCTGCACGAAGGTAACAGTTAATCTGGCTGTGGATACCCAGGCCCCATGACAAGGTAACAATCCATCTGAATGCAGACTTGCCAGGGACCTGCAGTCCCTGCATCAAGGCAACAGTTTTTGGGCTATGGATGGACTGGAGCTCTGAGGGCCTAGGTGCCACAGCAACAGTCCATCTTTTGTGTGGGACTGTGTCAAATGCCTTGCCAAAGTCTGGGTAGGCCATGTCCACAGCCCCTCCTTGGCTTACTACTTTGGTCACCCAGTCAAAGAAATCAACTAGATTCGTCTGACATGACCTTCCCACTGTGAACCCATGCTGCCTTGGGTCCTGTGCCCCACTGGCCTCTAGGTAATCAACAATTCTTTCCTTCATAAGTGAGTCCATCACGTTCCCTACCACAGAAGTCAAACTGACAAGTCTGTAGTTTCCTGCCTCTGTCTTGCTCCCACTTTTGTGAAGGGGAATCACATATGCCTTCCCCCAGTCTTCAGGTACCACACCATTCTCCCATGATTTGTTAAACAGGGTAGTCATTGGTGTCACTAGTTCTCCCCTTAATTCTTTTAGAATTCTGGGGTGAATTCCATCTGGCCCCATTGCTTTGTCCACCTTCAGTTTTAGGAGTTCCTTCAGAACCCTTTCTTCTGTGAAAGGACTGGGATCAACCCCCCCATCCAGATTGCTTCTGTTAATTGGATTAGGCACCTCCCTCTCCTCCTCTTTTGTGAGTACTGAGCAGAAGTATTCGTTCAGTATCCCTGCTTTTTCACTGTCCCTCTCTGCCCACCCACCCACCGTCCATTCTATTCAGTCTCACTATTCTTCCCTTTGCCTTTCTACACTCCCTGATGTACCTATAAAAGGTTTGATCCCCTTCTTAACTGAGTTGGCTATCTTTTCCTCAATTTGGGCATTTGATATTCTGACTTCCCTCCCTGCTTCCTTCTACCTTAACTGGTACAGTTCTCTGTCCTGCTTCTTATGTGTTTTCTTATACTTCCTAAATGCCATCTTTTTCTCCCTAACCTTCCCCGCCACTTCTTTTGAGAACCATAGTAGTTTTTTTCTTTCATTTTGATTTATTTGCTTCCCACAAAGGCTTGTTTCCTCTGAGATGGCAGTTTTGATGTTTCCCCATTGTTGTTCCACCCCTCCTTCTAGCCTGTTTGCTAGTGCTTTTCTAAGACACTCTCCCATCTTGCAAAAGTCATCCCTCCTGAAGTCCAGTACCCTCACTTTTGTATGGCTTGACTCTGTAGCTAAGTTTATCATGAACCACACTGTTTGGTGGTCACTTGTTCCCAGATGTCTACCCACTTTTAGATCGGAGATCCTCTCACAGTCCCTATTTGAGAGTACAAGGTCTAAGATTGCTCCCTCACGGAGTGGGTTCCAAAACTAGCTGTCTGAGGCATGCCACCTGTAGGGCATCGAGAATGGCCCTTGGATATGTCCTGCAGCAAAAGTGCTCCAGTTAACATCTGGCATATTCAGGTCCCCCATCAACAGTATTTCCCCTTTCTCTGTCATCCTAAGGATGCCTTCTATTGTATCCTTGTCCATTCCCTCCCTCTGACGTGGGGTTCTGTATATAACCCCTGTGCGGATTGTGGTGCCATTTCCAGTCTCTAAGGTGACCCACAGTGCCTCCTCTCCTCCCTGTTTACTCTTTTGTTCCATTGCTTTTATCCCTTCCCTTACATAGAGAGCTACTCCTCCCCCTCTTCTACCCTCCCTGTCTCTCCCTGTAGGTTGTGTACCGTGGTATATTAACATCCCAGTCATGGTTCTCTGTGTACCATGTTTCTGTGACTGCTATGATATCCAGGCATCCCTCTTCTATCAAGGCCACCAGTTCAGGGAGCTTGTTGCCCAGACTACAGGCATTGGTACTCATTACCCTCCATTTCTTGATGGCCTTACCCCTTTTTGCCCCATACCTCTCCTTATTTCGTTTGTCATTTTCTCCATTTACCCCTGCACTTCTCCCTATTGACATCTCTATCTTGGTGTTTACCTCACTTACTACCCTGATGTTTTGGGGGGGCTAGGATATCCCTGCTCCTTTCCAGTGCCTTCTCCCTTGGCTAGTTTAAATGCTTGACAGTGAAGCATTTATACCTATCACCTAGGATCCTGGTTTCCCTCCTGGACAGATGCAGACCATCACACCAGTATAGGCCTGCATCCCTCCAGGTGGACCCCCAGTCTCCAATGAAGCAAAATTCCTGAGCTCTGCACCAGTTTTTTGACCACTGATTGTGTTCCATGATGTGGAGCTCCCTAGCCTCACCTTTGCCATAGACAGACAGCACCTCCGAGAAGGTTACCATGCATGCTACTTGTCTAAGGCTCCTCCCCAACTCCACAAACTCTTCGTGCACTGCTCTGATCCCTTTCTCAGCCAGGTCATTTGCCCCTAGGTGGACAATGACATCCAGCTCCCTCCCTCATACAGCTGCTCCAGCAATCCTGAGGATTTGCTCCTTGTCCCTCCAAGCCATGGCGTCAGGCAGGCACCTTACCGTTCTCTCCCCTTCCTCCCTCAGTTCTACCCCTTAACAATGGAGTCCCCCACCCAGAGTTGTTTCCTTCCCCTGTGGGGTCACATGCCACCCTCCTGTGGGTGTCCTTTGTGGAGGTTCCCAGCATCCTCCTTGGTCTCCACTGTGAGTGCCTCCAAAAAGGAACCACACTTTGCCAGAATGGCATACGATTTGTGGAGAGGTACAACTGGAGAAATGCACCTCTGTTCCACCACCCTCATCCTCCCTGAGCCCACCATGGTCCAACCGCTCCTTTTTCTTGGCAACCTGTGAGGTAACGGCAGTGGCCCTGGTGATCCCTGGGTGGGAGAGGAGGTCCCCCAAATCCTGGACAACTCAACCTGGAGATGAGCAACCTCCTCCCTCAGCCGAGAGAGGTGCCTGCAGATGGGACAACACCACATCCTTCAAAATATCTCCCGGAAGACTGCGGCTCCACAGCCACTGCACTGCACTACTCCCATCTTTGGCCCCTTAACTGTTGTTTGGACTACTTACTCTTTCCTCTGTTTATTTTGTATTTATTTATTTATTTTTGTTCTCTCTAGTTACTTACTGTCTCTGTGTCCTTTAAGCTCCTGATCTTTCTGTTCTAAGTCAAAAAGTTTCTATATTTCTCAGTAGTCTCCTTACTTGCTCAGAGTTAGACCTCCAGCAGCTGGGGAAGGGGGCAGAGAGCTACTCTTTTCCTTCTAGGATTGTGAGTCTTTTGTGGCTCTGTGATCACTCACTTCCTGCTCCCAAACAGGAAGTTCCTGTTTTCAGTCAAATCCTGTGCCTATAAATGAATATCTGGCTTGGGGGGGGAGGGAGCCACTCCCCCTACTTTACAGCTTTTTCAACAGTTAGTTAATTGCACAGATAACAATTCCCTTCAGCCACCTGAGACAAACACCTAGATAATGCACAGATAACAATTCACTTCAGGCAAGTCAGACAAACACACTAACTTTTTTTGTTTTGTTTTTATCCTAAATTGAAGGTCCCAGTAGTAGAGTTCTACTTTTCAGTCCCAGTAGAGAAGTATAGTTATAACAGCAACTCCTTCTTCTTGGTGCAGGACAGAGGACACAGCATGAGATTAGAGGGAGGTGGATTAAGGGGTAATGTGAGGAAGTTCTTTTCACAGATAGGTTGGTGGATGCATGGACCAGACTACCTCAGGAAGTGGTGGGATATGAATACAGTGCAGGGCTTCAAACAGACATGGGATAGGCATAAGGGAGCAATACAGATGAGAATGAATAGATAGGCATTTGACAGAGTAAAGGCCTGTGGTGCATTCATAAGGTAGAAAAAATGGGCAGACTGGATGGGCCTTGCTGCCCTTATCTGCCGTCAACTTCTATGTTACTATGTTTCTAACCTATTAAATGGCTTCCAGTCTTCGATGTCATTGCAGTCTTAAAGAATAGTTTCCAAATGGCATTTGGCCTACTTCCATCCACATCTTTATTATTAACCTTAGTATGCTTGTTGACGGGTTCCTATTTAATGAAATGTAAAATTACACATATCTCTGTAATGCAAAGCATTGTGGGAAGTACAGTATATGCAAATCAATATGAAAGAATTTAGATGATTCTGCTTTAAAGAGGACAGGAAATCACGTCTAACTGGCAGCTTTTTATAATGTTCCCATTTACAGAAATTACATACCAATAAATGATCCCAATGTAACTTGAATAAAAAGTGAGGTAAAAAACTGCATTTTGCATCCTTTTGTTTTTATGGGCAGCATTCTGTTACAGTTCTCTTCATGGAACCAGGGATCTGGAGTTTTAGCTATGTCACAGTTAGAGTAAAGATCTCTTGAGCATGTTTCTGATAGGATGATAGTTGATTCTTAGAATTCTGTACACAAATTGTGACATAGTAAAAACTCCAAATTACTGGTTCCATGAAAGGAACTGTGAAGAATGCTGTCAATTAAAAGTATACAACTGAAAACACATCTTTTCACATCAGTGTTTATTCAGGTATGCTCAACTATAGGTCATTTGGAGGTATGAATCACATTTCTGTAACTGGAAACATTACACGCTTCTGCCAATTAGCACAAATTTCCTGTCCCCTTTAATCAAGAGGATATGGTGCCAAATGGCCACTCACACATTCTGCAATGGTGGAAAACAAGGCACAGTCACATGTCTTCTGTTTTCAATCTTTGCAGCATGTGTGAAAGACCCTTTGACACCATACCCTCTTGCTTTAACCAGAACCAGTCTGAATTATTTCATGGTGATTTGAATATAGTCCTATTATTTTTTTTTTTGTTATGGGGATATGTGTAATTTTAAATTTCTTTGAAACCTTGCTCATTGCCAGTGCCCTTTCCAGGTAACCCTTACTTTCTTGCCTTTGTGCTGAGGTTTCTTGTCTTTTGGTTCCTATTTACCTTGATCAGGATGCTAGTTTGGTATGCAAGTAAACTAATGAAGTGCCTAATGTATGTACAGGAGTAAAGCAAGATGAAATACATATTTTGTATGTGCAAAGCTGGTGACTCAAAGAATTGAGTTTTGAAGTGACTGTACCAGCATAGAGTATTTTCTGTCCAAATGTATCTGATAGCAAATCACATTAGTTCTATTGAAATTAAAAGTGTGTTTTTTAGTTTTAATAGTATTTTGTGACTGGAGTAAATGATGTAAGGCTGACGTGATCACAACTTGCTGAATGGCAGCAGGGACTTAGAGCTCTCTCCTCCAGCCGTCCTAACTGCCACAATCTGCGATCTTTGGACCACCAATCTAGCCAAAACTACCACCACTGGATCACTCACTTTCTGCCTGCCGACCCTCGGGTGTGTATCCTGCCAGTTTTCTTAATTTTGCAGGGAGATGGAGGTGGATAAAAAGCAGGCCGCGGTTAGGCACACGCCGCCTGCGTCCCCGGAAAAACTACCCAAGAAGCTGCGAAACCAGGCCGGTACAGGGTCGGAAAGAACCGGAGATAAGCCTCAGCTGCCTGGTCTTCTTACGGAGGATAAATTTATGCAAGAGCTGGCCCCACTAAAGAATATCCTCCAGGACATTACTGCCGAGCTGAAGTCTTTACGGGGTGACCTCTCCTCCCTTACTATGAGAGTTTTGGATTCGGAGGCCAGGATCTTCTCGTTGGAGCAGTGGAGGGTGAATGCTGAGTCGGAGACATCTGGGCTGGCCCAACAGGTTCAGAAACTTCAGCTGAAAACCGAGGATCTGGAAGGCCGCAACCGTCGAAATAACCTCCTTATTCTGGGCCTGCCGGAGTTGGAAGAGGGGCCGGACCTGATGGCTTTCCTGCAGCGGTTCCTCTCTAAAATAGTGGGTCCCTCACCACTTAACCCAAGCTACCACCTTGAGAGAGCACACAGGTCGTTGAGGCCTAGACCACCACCGGGCTCCCCCCCCACGACCCATAATCATGAAGTTCTTAAGTTATATCGAAAGACAACATGTCTTCAGTAAATCTCGAGAACTGCAAGTGATTACATGGGGGTCAGCCAAGCTACACATCGCCCAAGATCTCCCCAAGGAAACGAGAGCGAAAAGGGCTGCTTTCCACCCGATAGTTCAGAAGTTGATTTCGGTGTCTATCCCCTTCAGGATGGTGTACCCCGCTACCCTCAAGGTCTCCGTTGGCAGTACCACCCACAGCTTTGATTCTCCAGACGCGGCTCATAAGGACCTTGCCACCAGGCTCCCTGATCTGTTTAAGTTAAATAGCTGCAAGCTTTACTGGGCACTATGTCTGTGGGGTGTACCGGTCTCATTTAGGTTGCTGAAAGGGGTTTTGGTTTTTTTGTTGATTTCCCCTTGTACGCATTCAGGTGCCCTTGCTACCTTTCCCCCTGACTACTTTCTGATGCCCTTACCTGATTTGGCCAACCCGCAGGTTGTTGTGTCGGCGGCATCCTAGATGGTTGGGCAGGGGTGGAATTAAGCTGCGACAGTGGGACCTTCGGTCTCTTCCCGGAACTGACTATCGGGGGTAGTGATTCCCGGGGGTACCGGGTTTGGTGTAGGACCCTGTTAGGTCCCGCTGTCAAATAGTGCCCCCTGGAAACAAAACGGTCGGATCGAGGATAAGCCTCCCATTTTATGGCCTAATCTGCCTGTTCTGGAGTCCCCTTTTCTCCGTCTGCTCCAGGGGGTGAGTAGAATCTCTCCTATGGATGCTTTCTCCTCCTCTATCTAAATGGATAAGGAGGATGTATCTGAATGGATCACTAACTGTTACAGCTTGTCTGCGAGTTGGGCAGTTGGCTGGTGGGGGGGGTGGCTCTTAGGCCCTGCGTCTTGAGGTAGCTGAATCGTGAGCCTATGGAAGGGGGTTTGCCAATCCAGCCCCATTCACAGGGTTCCTGCTGTTTTTCCCTGTTTGGATTAGGAATGGCCTTCTTTCTGATGGGATAGAGTTCTGGTATTTCTTTTTTTTAGTTGGTCCCTGTGAGTTGGGATGTTCTGGATTCGCATGGAGGGTTTGGTTTCCAGGACCTTGGCTTTTTTCATGTTGATCTTGATGTCTTTCAGTCCTGGTACCACGCTGTACATAGTTGGTTGGTTGGGTTCAGGGAGGGTAGTTGGGGTGTGGGGTGGGAGGAGTGGACCTGCCAAGTTTCATATTTGCAAGATTGTTCTTCAGACACAGTTAATCTTTTCAAGTTACTGTTACCCTTAATGAACCTTTGTTGGCAGGCTGCAGGGGGGTGGGATTTCGGGGTTCGAGTGTGCCTCTATTTCTGTTTTGCTTCTGGATGTCTCAATACCTGCCTTCCTCTCACGCTGTTTTTAAAATGGCTACAGGTATTATTAAAATAGCGTGGGCTCAGAGAGAAGGTCAAAAGGACTCAGGTTTTCAATCACTGCACTCTGCTCCAAATAGATATATTATTTCTTCAGGAAACCCATCTAAACAGTGCAGAGGTTAAGTGGTTATCTCGATCCGGCTTTTCGCAGATTTATGTTGCAGGTGGATCTAATTTTAGTAAAAGGGTAGCTATACTCATTAAAAAGCATGTCTTGTTTCTGAGAGACTTAGTAGTGGAGGACCCAGATGGGAGGTTTGTTTTGGCCAAAGGCTCCCTTAATGGGAACACCGTAGTTTCAAGCTCAATTTATGGTCCGTTGGGAAATCCTGACTTTTTCATGACTCTGACAGACAAAATTAGTGCCTTGCTTCCCTCGCAACTTATCCTGGGGGGGGACTGGAATGTTTCGCCTTCTCATTCCCTGGATAGAGATCCCCAAGGTAATCGGCCTCTTACATCCATGCAGAAGGCTTTACATGACTTCTTACATATGTTAGGATTGTGTGATCCCTGGAGACTCTCCAATCCCTCTCTTCGGGCCTTCTCGTTTTTTTCCCAACCCCATGGATCATGGTCCAGGATAGATTATATCTTGCTTAGTATGACCCTTCTCCCGGGCCTCCTCCAGTCCGGCATTTAGCCGATTATTCTTTCTGATCATGCAATTGTCTGGATTAGCGTTTCTCTGGATCCTGAATTCCACCGGGACACTACCTGGAGGTTTAATACCCAGCTACTTAAAGATCCCCATACAGTGACACAAATAAGATCCCTAATTTCTCTCTTTTTGGCAGACAACCTTGGGTCTACCTCAAGATTTGATATTATCTGGTGTTCCCTAAAATGTTATCTCAGGGGAGAGCTAATTAAGTTAGCCTCCACAAGGAAAAAAGCCCGGCAAGCGCGGGCATTCTCCTTAATGAAAAAATAAAAGAATTAGAAGCTGCCCATTCTCTTGCTCTCCGCTATCCTCTTTGGAAGCCCTCTTGGCAGTTAAAATGAATACACTGACCTCCTTAAAGAAAAGGTCGAATACTGTCTTGTTAAAACTCAGGCTAAGTATATTGATCACGGTGAAAAGGCCGGAGGCTTTTAGCTCATGCCTCAGACATTAGAGGGTTCCAGAATAATCCCGCCTTACAAATGCCCGCTGCTCCATTAAAACTTCTCCCAGAGAAATTATGGATTTTTGAGAATTACTATAAGAATTTGTATAGTTTGCCCCTATCCCCGCCTCCTTCTCCAGGTATTACAGCGTACTTAGCTGATATTGATATTCCCAGCTTCTGCACACCCAAGAAGACCTTGGCTGCCTCTATCTCTCTGGCTGAGATAGAAGGGTCATGCTTCCATGACTCGGATAAGGCACCGGTCCGGATGGGTTCCTGCAAATTTCTATAAGGTTTTCTAAAGATCTTGCCCCCATACTTCTTAAACTCTATGAATATCTGTTTTCTTCTCACATCATAGACTCTACTCTTCTTGAAGCCACCATTATTTTAATTCTCAAGCCAGTAAAACCCCTACTGACCACTGAGCTATCGACCCATATCTCTTCAGAATTACGATATGAAGATTCTCTCAAAATCTTGGCTGAAAGGGTCAAGAAAGTCTGGACCCACCTCTTAGTCCAGAGCAGGTTGGCTTTGTGCATTCTCGATCCCCATCAGACCATTTAAGAACTCTCTCCCACATTTCTCAACAACCGCATATCTCAATTCCCTATGGCCCTAGTTTCGTTAGATGCAGAAGGCTTTGACTGTGTGGACTGGTCCTTTCTCTGGGCAGTGATGGCTAGGATGGATTTTCCGGTTTCTTTCCTAAAGTGGGTCCAGATTCTTTACAACTTCCCTTCGGCCAAGATATACTGTAACTGAGTTTTCTCTTTGTTGTTTCAATTATATACCGGTACTAGGCAAGGCTGCCCTCTTTCACCCTTTTTATTTAATCTATATTTGGAGCCCCTTCTTATTAAGCTTAAGTCCTCCTCACTCATCAAAGGTTGTTTAGTGCGTCAACAGGAGCTAATTCTCTCTGCTTATGCAGATGATATACTCCTGCATGTTGCACATCCTGCTGACTCCCTAAAATATGCACTAGACATCATCAGATGATATGGTGCCTTTCTCAATATAAACTGAATATTTCTAAATCTGAAGTTTTCCCGTTAAACGCTCGTACGTATAAGCAGGATCTCGTCAACTTTGGTATGAGATGGTCCCCCAGGTCGATTAAATATCTAGGGATTCATTTCTCAATGGATTCTTCTCTACTTAAGGAGCTTAATCTAGATGATCTTAAAAGCCTCATTCAGCAAGATTTGTTGCGGTGGTCTACCTTCCTATTTCCCTTTGGGGCCGGATCAATATTGTTAAAATGAACGTTCTTCCCCGTATCTTCTATCCCCTCAACCTATTAAATCTTTGGTTGCCTGTTTCTTACTTGCAGCAGTTCCATGTGATGTTCTCAAATGTTATCTGGCGAGGTAAAGGAGTTCGGCGTTCGTTTCTTAAACTATCCCTTCCTAAGGATAAAGAGGCGGCCTTGACTTCCCAACCTTTTGCTTTATCTAGGCGGCCCATCTCGCTAAGTTAGGAGATGGTTCCCTACTAATCCTGATTCTTCTCATCCGATTTGGCTCCAAATTGAAAAGTCGATCCTCTCGGAATTTAGAATAGATCCCTATGCTATTTTCTATACTTCCCCATCTGTACTTTCACAGTGGATAGCTGACCATACAATTCTCTATCTCTTAAGTCCTTTTCCAATGTTTACGTTTTGTAAATATTTTCCCAGGAAGGATCTAGGTCAACCGATACGCTAATCCCAATATTAAGCTGGTATTCGATGATTACTCCGACTGGCTTCCACAAATTAAAGAAGCTAATCTGGAGCATTTTATGACCAAGATTCCTTCTTTCTTCCGTGGACATACTCGATAAGCATACCATTCCTAATGCTAAAATTTTCAAAGTTTACCAACTGAGGCATCTCATTGCTGAGAAGTTTGGCACCCATTTTAATGAGCCGGTAGTCTATCCCTTCCTTTCTCAAATATTAACCCTTGCTTCCAAACCGCATCCCATTTCGTTAATATACTCCTTTCTCCTAAATTACAAATTCTCGGAACCTGTTGTAGGTTCTAGTATCTGCCTTCTCTGTTTCCTGAGTCCACCCTGAATTGGCTCGCATCTGGAGGATCTCCACAAATATCACACTCAGGACAGATTTAGGCTACCCAATACTATATTGTGAATAACATGTATTATACCCTAAAAGCTTTCCAACTCAAAAGGCTTCCCTTTCCCTTTGCTCCAGGTGTATGCAAGGTGAAGGGATCCTCTACATATTTTCTGGTTTTGTAATAAAGTTGCCCCTGTGGTCCTCTATTGGGATAACTTAGATCCTTTACTAGGTCTCTCAGGTTTTTCACTCCTGAGATCTGTATTCTGGGTGACTATGCTTAGCATAGATAGTGTGAACGCCGGTATCACATGGCTTTGGTGTCCATTGCGGTTAAGAGACTGGTCCTTAGACACTGGACTGATCAATGGCATTGTCTTATACTGAATGGTTGACCGAGTCTCTGCTTCACCTCAATGCCGTAAAGGTTGGTAGCCAACTCATGAAATTGTATGGATCTGTTTCAGAAAAGTGGGGTAACTGTATACATTATATCTGCACCAGTGAGTTCCTGACCTCCTACCTGATGCCCGCGATGATCTCTTTGTCTCTCATATTCTGTTACCTGCATCTCCTGATTTGAGGGGTGGGAGCACTTCCTGAATTGTTACTATGTTAAATATCCAGTTCAGATATAATGTTTGCCTGGCACACTCAGTTTGGGTGGGTGGTAGTGTGTGGGAGGATAGGGAGGCGGGTGGGTGACAGGGTGGGGGTAGGGAGTGGGTGTGGGGGATTGTTTTGTTTGTTGGAGGGTGGGGGTTGTTTACCTTTTTTTGTTATACCATGTATTTTCTGCAAACTTTGTCTCTGTTATGTCTTGTGGGTTGTCTTCTGTAAAATCAATAAACTTAAATTTCAAAAAAAAAATGATGTAAGGCTTAGAGAGGTATGATGCAACATGTTTTTGGAGTTTTGATTTTTACCTGTTACCTCAGTTCATGTAACTTCTGAATTGTGTGTGTTTTAATTCAAGGGCTGTGATGCCGAGATGGACCAGCTTCACTATGAAGTTTGTTTTGGATGTGGCTGAAATTTAAACTATAGTATGTGTTATCTTGCTTTTACAGTGTTGTTTTTAGTCTTTGATACCTCTACTGAGATAAAAAAAAATCTCAGTGCCATTAGAGTCCTGCTTCTTTCCTATATTCTCAGCTAGATGAACTGACTGTAGAAGCCTGAGGCCAAGTGAGTTGCAAAAGGTCCAATACTGAGCACTACAGATGTATAATTGCTTGTAATGAAGAGTCACAAACCTTAATGTCAATGTACTTTTATATCATAAACCTTTATGATGATCAACTTATTAGGTGTTCTTTGTTGATGATGTCACAATTTTTCAGCTGTTGTCAGTTATGGCACGGTAGGTCTACAGCTCTCCAATGGTGGAATGCCCTAGCTATGTATTACATAGAGAATACTGGTTGAGCAACCATGCACCATGAGCCTGTGCTGCCACAGAGGGGCTCTGATTACATTAGACCTTAAGCGCAAAGCTCGAGAGGTCCGATGTAATCAGAAGCCCAAGGTGGCAGCTGTGACTGGTGGGACATGTGGTTGTCCAACCAAGATTTTTTATGATGTATAGTGGTTTTTTTTTTCAGTTTTTATTTAAAAAAAAAAGAAAGTGTTTTCACAGCACTCTCATGGCAGGCAGATGGTTTCAGTTCAGAACTTAAACTGATTCCTGTGCTCATGGATGTTCTGAAAAAAAAACAACGAGCTGCCTCAAGGATTTCTGATCAGCTGGAACCCTTGTTCTGCCATAGAAGGGTACGACAATGTTCCACGACCATCGGACCGTGTTACAACTAGGTATCAGCTGTCATGGAAATCCATGAGAAAAAAACCCTCACTATACACTATTGTATACCACACCAGGGACAAATATTTAAAAGTTAGTGTCACCACTAATGGAGTTTGCACTAACACTATCTGGGTTTGCATCTGGTTGTTTGGGGGAGCTATATTCAGACACCCCTGTAGCACACACTAAATCCATTAGTTTCCAGTCACCAACATAGCACTGTGCTCATGCAAATGAGGACATTACTTCCTGCATGCAGGTGTAGCAGCATTTTAAAGGTTTAAAATGATAGTAAACTGCACCAAAAAAGGCACTATTTACCATGGCTGATAACCTTGTCTTAACCCTGTGGTAAACCTGCATTCTCTCCCAACAGATGGTGGGACAGCTGTACTGCAGATGCCCGCCACTGATTGCTGGCACATCAGTGAGTTTGCAGGCCCTGGAGTCCAATTGCACCCTCCACCCCAGACCACCCATTCTGTATATGGTACACTGCTCCACTGTGTCTAGTGGCACCCCACCCCCAGTCACTTGTCCTTTATATTATAGACACATCCCTGGTGTGTAGTGGCACCCCCATCACATCACCCATCCCATATATACTGTATGGTAGAAGATTATTGTGTATGAAATTCAGTTAGTGTAATAACGTTGTTGTGCTGCAGTAGTGATATCAGGATGTTGTGCTGCACTAGCTGCATCACTACTGCAGCACAATAAGATGGAATGTAGCCGTGTGCATGTCTCTCTGACTCTTTGGCTTGGATTGCCAACTGTGACAACCTGAAAGACATTGGAGATCGTTTGAAGGTGTGTTTTTTTGGAGGGCTTGACCCGAAGTTCAAGAGGAGGGAATAACTCCTCCTCCTAGCACTATTTAGCATGCCTCAAAAACTCATACAGTGCTTAGTTCATTTTGGACTGAGCTGCTGTCTGGTTAGTGGTCATGCTTGTGCCTTTCTTTTCTTTGTTACCACCTTTCCTTCCCCCCCCTTGCTGTTGTTTGCTTGCCTTCCTTTTGTCTTTCACCGCCCATGGCCATCAACTACTCCCTCACATTCTCTGCTGTTGCTGGACCCTTCTTCTCCTTTCTCTTTCTCTCCTGGTGCCCCCCTCCGCTTCCCTTATTCATGCTTTCCAGAGCGCCACTCCTCAGCTGCTCCCCCCCTCACCTTCTCCTTGTACCTGGTGTTTTCTTCTTCTCCTTCTTTTGTGGGGGAGATATCTCTACAGTTCTGTGCTGCCCAGCTGGCTTTTCTGCTTAGCTGTTCTGGGTGGCATCCTGCTGGTGCTGCCCGGTCATTCTCCCTGCTCCCCTTGCTTCCTTTCCAATTCTCCTTTTCTCTGCACAGCAATCTCCAGCCCTTAGTCAGTGTTCCTCCATTACATTAGAGGACCTTTTTAGCTCCATTGCTACCTGGCATTTTTCTTTCACACAAAGTGAACTCCATTCCTCAGCCACTTGGACTGCACCCTTTGCTCAGTGCGGAACCGGTCATTTGGTCTACCTTAAAGGTGCAGGAACTTATTTCACTGCCTGTGTACTCAGTACCTTACCCTATGGTGAGCCTATTCTGAATGGGACTGGTTTGATTCTTGGCTCTGCCATTCTCCTTAGGTCAAGCTTGCATTACGATATTGCCCTTCACTTTCAGGCATATTAAGTTTTAACCTACACTAGAAATGGACTATTTGCAGCAATGGCTTCTGAGCCTCAATGGCATAATTGCTCAGTGAGGAGGGCCATTCATTTGCCCTCACAAGCCCAATAATCACTGGCAGATCTCCATCCCTACTTGCTCCTATTCTTCATTGTAGCCCTAGCACTACCTCAGCCCCTGTAAGGTCCATTTACAGCTCCTTTTTTTGCAAGAAGTTCCTGGACTTCAGGCTTCTCTTTGTCCTTCCACTTACTTAGAAATATCATTCTTTGCTTCCTCAGATCCCCTGCTGGACCTTTGCCACTGATGGAAATCTCCAGGCCCATTATCCTTCGACCCCATTGGCAGATTTATCCTCCTTCCATGGACTTAGCTGACCCTGGGAAGGGCATGTCATCATCTCCTCATCCTATTCAGGACCTGCCAGCTCTTAGACAATGGCTATCTAAGCCTTGTTACTCATTGAAGGATTGGACCACCCCTCGTCTACTGACTGAGCTCAATAGGCTGGGCATTCCCCATTCTCCTAATGCCAAGAAGCAGAACTTATTTGATTTGCTCCTCCTGGATGTTGCCAGACCTATCACTGCTCCTTCTCAAAATGCCTTGCTGCCCCAGCCTGTACCTGACACCTATGCTGAAATCTGTACTCTCCACACTCCTCTGGCTTCCTGCCTTGGACACCTCCAGAATCACCTTATGTCCTTGGAAACCTGTCTGTCTATTCAACAGCCTCCCAATTCAGCAATAAAGGACCTGCAGGCATGCCTTTCAGTTCTCAAAGCCTGAGCAGGCACCCAGCCTAGCCTTTCCATGTCTGGCTTACCTCCCACTTTGCCTACTAGTCTCTCCAGTACTTTGGAAGGGTTACCTCCAGCTTCCCTACTGTCCATGGCTCTGGCAGATTCATGTTCTCAGACTACCCTGGATCCTGCATCTTCCAATTCAGCCACTTCTCTTCCTGCGATATCTGCTAAGCACTTGGTCCTGATTCACCTGAGCAGAGATGTCATTGATGGCAATTTATTTATTTAGTTTTTGTTGACCTGAAAAGGAGGACTAGACAATTCTGCCTATTTTCAGCCTCATCCTAGGGAAGGGGGAATACAGATGGATGCCAACTGACATTGAACCAGATTAAGCTGTTGGTGGTATTTTTAGTGAATGTAGAACATTTGACCAGGACACCGGGAAAATTCCCCTTCTCTTTTCGAGAAGCACCACAGGATCTTTAATAACCACCTGAACTACCACCAGAACAGGCAGATGGAACCTCGGTTTGATGTCTCATCCAAAAGACAGCACCTCAGAAGTGCAGCACACCCCTCATGCTGCACCACAGTATCAGTACTGGGATTTAACCCAAGTGCCTGTTGTGGGGATAGAACCCACAGCCTTCTGATTTTCCAGTCTCAGAGGCGAGTGTGCAACCTGCTGAACCACTGACACTGCTCGGGCAATGACGTTAATCTTATTTCTCTTTTGATTTCCTCCCATGACACCCTAGAGAACCGAGTCATCTCCTGTAGCGATGTCTCTGTGGTGCTAAAATCTAAAGACCCTCGGCTTACAAAAAGCTGACCATCCCTGAATCTGTGCTTGAATTTAGCTTATACAGGGACATTGTCTGTTCTGCTTTTCCTTCCCACCACCAGGAACTTGATTCTCACTTGTATCTCTTGGTAGACCGCGGGCCCTTATACAGGGGCACGTTTTTCTATGATTACCACCGCTCCTTCTCTACCAAGGCAGCACCCACCTCAGCTCACTTTATTACCAAGATTGATTAATCTACCTTGGACAATGAATTATTTTGCCACCACTTTGCCAGCCAACAAGCTTTATCCTTTTGGCTATGTTGAGCCTATTCCCACTTTACTTCACTACGCCCATTTTCAGTAAATCAATCAACAGATCATCCTGCAAGACTCTCACCCAAGGACTTTATTACTGCCACCACTGGCCTTACATGCACCATACCAAATCCAAGGGCACTTCCTCGCTCCAGTCATGATAACAGGGGGTCGACCACTCACCTTAGTTGGAAATAAACCAGTCTGCAACAATTGTAATTCTTCCAGCTGTTTTGCTAACTGGTGTCACATTCTTCATGCTTGCACCATCTGTAGAGAAGCCCATCCTAGGACCGCCTGCCTAAGCCTACCTCACTAACAGTGTCTTGCTTATATCTTATTTAACATCCTTTCTTGGCATCTTCCGATTCAGCATTCTCTGGCTAACTTCATTCAAACTTCTAATTGATCTGGTGGATTTACATGGAAGTCCCTTGATACTTGGCCTGGCCTACACAGAGGTCTTCATCCATAACTGATCACACCTTACCTACTGGAGTACCTACATGGAGGTTGCATCCATCCCCAATCTAGCCACATGGGGGGGACTCTCCCAATCTGATCTTTTTGATCTCTACTGTGGTGATTATCCTACTCAACAGTGGATCCACTTGAGGGTCCCACTCATTCCTCAACCATTTTAAACACGCTAGATGGTGGACCCACATGGGTGTCCCACCATCCTTATTTGCCCCACAATGGGGCCCAACTAACTGCTCATACATCCCTCAGTCTAAGCACAGGCAGACCCAAGTGGGGGTCTTGCTCATTCATTGACCATTCTGTACACGCAACATGGTTGACCCATGTGGAGATCTCACCATCTCTAGCCTTGGCTGTGTAAAGGCCTGCTCATAGCTCCCTCATCCTCGACTCTACCCTTGGCAGTACCACATGGGGTTCTGCTATCCCTAACTGGCTCACATGGAAACCTAGCCTGCAATTGTAGAATTCCCACTCAAGGTGGTCATACGTGGAAGTCCTGTCCTTTCAGCCAATCATGGAGATCATACTCTTCTGGAACACACTTCTTGAAGTCTTCCAAGGCAGTCCTATTTGAAATGTAGCCAACAGCAATTTGGCCTATAAATTTCACAAACAGTACATCAACTCTTGGGTCCTTTCAAAAGCTGTCTCTACAGACATTATTTCCAGCTCGGCCTCAATGACCCAAAGCTCAATAACACTCTTAAGAATTTCTGCTCCATAGTTCATCAACATCCATGGACAAGGACCTGTTTCCTCTTAACATGCTCCTTAACAGCTTTTGCCTACATCTCTTGGATTAAGATCATCCCTGCAACAAAGAAGAAAGCTCCTAAGAAAAAGACATCCTGGACAGTCTCCATCTTTCACTCCTAAATTACAAATTAGTATAAGATTACCTCCCTTAGTATGCCCAGAGGAAAGGCAGACATGGTTTTTCAGCGGTTTACCCCACAGGTTTTTTTTCTTGTCGTGCATGCTGCCATTCACACTCTCTGAGTTGAAGAAGGTATTTATGATAATCTTTTTGGGCTTTAAAAATTCCAATCCGGCCTCTCAATACAAAAGGGGTAAGAATGAGTAAAGCCACAATAAAGCATAATCATAAGTTCACACAAGCACATTATTCCCTCACATTGAACCGGAGGGCTTAGCCTGTAGTTCAAGGGGAAGGAATAACTCCTCCCCCTAGCACCGTTCAGCATGTCTCCAAAACTCAGACAGTGCTAAATTTATTTTGAACATCCTCCATCTTCCCCACCTCCTCCTTCTCGGCACTCTTCTGTTTCCCCTTCTCCGGGCTTTAAAAATTCCAACCCGGACTCTCGCTACAAAAGGGATGAGAATGAGTAAAGCCACAATAATGTACAATCATAAGTTCACACAAGCATGTTATTCCATGACATTGAATTATCTTTTGTTTTTTTAATTTTCAGTAATGGTGGTCCTGGTGTGACAAACAGTTGGGCTGTGGTGGTGAGAACAGAAAGTTTGATGAAGAGGGGCTGTGGTAGTGAAAGAAAGTGGTACCTCAAACTGAGGTTCAAGAAATAATTGGAAAAGCAAGAGTTGGAACTCAGCAAGGGTGGGTGGATTGAGCGGGTGGCATTCTTTATTCATAGGATTTTTTTTCAGCTGTGACCATACACTATAAAAGATTGTGTATGGTCACTGACACAAAGACAAGCCTGTGTATAACTCATGAGGTTGCCATGGCAAGAAGTAGACTTCTTGCGCTGCGCTCTCAAGGTCTCTGGTTACAATGTCAACCTCTTGAGTCATACAGTCTTGTTGTGTATGGGTGACCGTACAGAATCCTCTATATTATACACACATCCTTGGTGTGTAGTGGCACCTTACATCCCCAGATCACCCATCCTGTATATTATATACAGATCCCTGGTGTCTAGTGGCGCCCCCCAATCAACTGTCCTGTATTATACCACATATCCCTGGTGTCTAGAGGCACCCCCCACCCCGATCACCTGGCCTATCTACCCTATAATATTCCTGGTGTACAGTGATACACCTACCCCACCCCCAAATGCCAGTTGATAGACTGGCTAACAGTTGCAGTCTGGCAGCCCTTCACCCTCCCCATACACACCCAGAACATCACCCATCCAAACTCCCCTTAACTAGCGTGTCTGTGGATGCACATTAAATCCCAATATGGTAACTAGCAGAGCCCTTATCTCACCTCTTCATCCAGCCAAGATATGAGCTAACAGCGAGTGTGAGAAATGTACACATGCTCAATGTCAGGTCATACAGTGGCTGGCTGAGGAGGTGAGATGAAGGCTGTGCTGATCACTGTATCAGATTCAGTGCATTGTTCCTGAACACTTTTGTAAGAGGGGTTGGATAGGTGGTGTTCTGGGTGTGTATGGGACTGTTGGGGGCCACTGGACTGCTGCTGTTTGCCAGTTCATTTGTTGGCCAACATTTGGGGTGTGTGGGCAGGGGTACCACTGGACACCAGGGATATATTAGGGCACATGGACTAGGTAATTACAGGGTGGGGGTGCCAGCAGGCATGAGAGATATTTTATTTATTTATTTATTTAAATCTTGAATTACAAATACCTTTGAGCTTAAGGTAGCTCATTTACAAAGGTTCCACGTCAAAGGAAAGGGTCACAATAAGGTAGGGAGGTATAGACAACATTCATGGTATCAACGGAGGTACAGACAACATTCATGGTATCATTGGAGCACAGCAAGTCAACTGGTAAATAAGTGGGAACAGTGCTACACACTCAAGATTACAAACACGCATAGAAAACCATAAGGTACAGTTGAGCAACATGGTTAATCAGAGGTGGGGGCAGGGGAAAAGTAAGGCAGGGGTAGGGGAGATGAGAGGGCAGAGTCCAGATACAGAAGGAAAAGAAAGTATGGCAGCCAGAGGCCTTGTCGTAGGGTGAGAGGAAGGGGAGGCTAAGGTGGGAGAAGGGTTAAAAGAGGTGAAAAGGAGGGCAGATGAAGGGAAAGAAGATAAGGGAGACTGGGGACCAGAGGACCTGGCAGGTCCAGGAAGAGGGGGGTCAGTGGGATAAGAGCAAGGAGGGGGTGATGTAAGGGAGGAGGTGGCAGGGGGAAGGGGGAATTGTTCTGTCAGGAGAGGTGAAATGGAACAGGAAGCCAAGTAAGAGACACAAAGAGTGAAAAAGTGGTATAAGGGTGTCTGCAGAAATGGGAAACTAGGTGTAACAATCACAAGTGCTTTCAGTTAGGAGATGCTGATGAAGCATAAGCTTATACTGGGACAGACTAGAAATACTGCTCAGTTGGTTGCTTAGATTATTAAACCACGGGGGGGGGGCTCTGTATTGAAAGGATTGCTGGTATTGAGCACTCCAACAGTGGGGTACTAGAAGGAGGTCAGAAACTGAGGTACGTGTGTGTTTGGTCTTAGGGGATTTTTTAGCAGGCAACCAATGCTTGGGGGTAATAATCCAAGTAGAGCTTTTTTGAACAGGAGGCAGGTTTTATATTTGATCCTGTTACTTAATTGGAGCCTGCCAGCTTAAGCATATAACTCACAGGTATGAGTAAGGCACAGCACCCGTAACATACTTACAGGCTTTGTTCAGGGCCACCGTGAGTCAGTTAAGAGATGTGGAAGTTGCAGCACAGTATATGATTAGACCATAATCAATGATCAAGAGGACCAAGCTGTGAACTGCAACCTTCAGGACTTCTTTGGTAAGACTTCGTCTGTGTCTGAAGAGGAGCCCAATTCTGGTATTAACATCTCTGGCAACATTTTCAATGTGAGGCACAAAGGTAAGGTGATTATCCAGGGTTAGACCTAGGTATTTGAAAAGCTGAGTTTGTTCAAGAGCGTCTCCATGGTTGTTGGTGATAGTGAGTTGATGAGCCTTAAACTTATTCTGAGAGGACAAAAACAGCTGGACTTTAGTTTTTTGTAGTTTAGCACTAGTTTGTGATTATTAAACCATCTCTCTGGTTCTGTGAAGCCTTGTTGAAGACTGTTTTCAAGAGCATTGGGATCCAGGTGGCTAGTAAAGATGACTGCATCATCTGCGTAGAGGAGAGTACGCTGGTTGCAGAGAGCTGGAAGGTCGTTTATGAAAATACTGAACAATAAGGGACCCAGAATTGAGCCTTGAGGTACCCCTGATCAGAGAGCCCTCTGCTCTAAAACTACATTTGATATCCTCACCCTCTGCAGTCTATCCCCGAGGTAGCTTCTGAACCATTTCAGGGTGTTTGGGGCAACACCAGTTTTAGAGAGTTGGCCAAGCAACAGTGTGTGATTCATTGTGTCAAAGGCTTTTGTTAGGTCAACAAAGGCTGCACCTACAATATTGCCTTGATTGATGGCCTGTTGTGTGAAGCTTGTGAATTCTAATAATGCTGTGGTAGTACTGTGCCCCTTTCTAAAGCCATGTTGTTGTGGGCACTGGATGGAGTATGTGGCCAGATAAGCACCAAGCTGGTTGGTAACAATTCACTCGAGCACCTTGGAGAGTGGAGGGAGAATGGATATAGGTCTATAGTTACCCTGTAAGGAATGATCACCAGTTTTATGCACCGGAGTTATGATGACCATTTTCCAGGCATCAGGAAATTGTCCCACACAAGACAGATGATTGGGGAGAAGTGTTTGATATATGGTGCGGTTGTCTTGGGGGCTGGGGGTGTCACTAGACACCAGGGATATGTGTACACTATACAAAATGGGTGTACTGGGGATGTGGGGTGTCACTAGACACCAGGGATATGTGTGCACTATATGGAGCGTGTAAAGTGATATGAGTAAGTATTATTGAGCGGCTCAATATGAGTGACTCAATAATACCGCTCACTGAGAACAAGTGTTGAAAACATACATGCCATCCGTAGAGTGAGTGTAACGGAATTACACTCACTACAACAGATATAGGATGTTGTATAGCCAACCCTGCTGAGCTGGCAATTTAGCGTAGTGGTAGTAGTTCAGGTCTGGTTCTAGGGGAACATTTTATTATTTTTAAAACTTGTAACTTTCCTCTGGGTCTGAACCCCCCCCATGGAGTTAATTATTGGGCTTCCCCATGCAAGGGGGATAAGAGGCGTAGCACCCAAATAAAAATGCTTTTTTCAGTAGTTGTGTCCTTTGAATGTAGTGACAATTGCTATTTGCGACAGTCATTGTGATATCCATTGCCCTTTTGACAACGGGCTCTTTTTGATTCAGTTTTTGTGATCGGCAGTGTTTAAGACTCACTGTTATCACATTAAACCATATGGAACAGGTGATTGGGGGATGGATGATGCCACTAGACACCAGGGAGAGGTGTTCGATATAAGACATTGGTGTCTGGGGGGGAGGGAGAGTGCCCCAATGCCACTAGAAGCCAGAGATATGTGTACACTATATGGAATGGGTGATTTGGGGTATGGGGGAGTGCCGCTAGACACCAGGGAGAGGTGTTCAGTATACAGCATGGGTATCCATGGACTGGGGGATGCCACTAGACAGCAGGGAGAGATGTTCAGTATACGGCATGTTTGTTTGCACAGTGCCGCTAGACAACAGGAATTTGTGTACACTACTGTATCTGGAATGGGTGATGGGGGTGCCATTGCACACCAGGGAGAGGTGTTTGATATATGACATGGCTATCTGGGGAGTGTGGGGGGGTTGCCATTAGATACCAGGGAAATGTGTACACTATATGGAACAGATGATGGGGTGGGGGTGCCTCAAGAAACCAAGGATATGTGTATAATATACAGGATGGTTTTTGGGGGGTGGAAGGTACCACTAGATACCAGGGATACATGTATAATATATGAAACAGGTACTGAACTGGGGAGATGGGGGCCGCGAGGCGCAGGTATATGTGTTCAGTCTAAGGGATGGGCATTTGGTGGGTGCCACTAGCCACCAAGGATATGTGTTCAGTCTTCAGAACAGGTGATCAGGTGGCAGGGGGATACCACTAGACACCTAGAATGATGTGTCTGATACCCACAGAATGGGCGCTAAAGGATCACCACTCACCATGCAAATGAGCCCAAAATGGGCATGTAAATGGCCCCTTAGCACCTCGCATGTCCAATGCCCTCATTTGCATGGTGCAGCTGAATATAGCCAACATGTGTCTTGGCACTATCTGGTCCCAGGGAACTATTCACTGTGGACTGGATACAGCCCAGATGTCAGAGCAGCACAATTTGACTTAGCATTGTGCCAACAGGGGCCAATATTCAGTCAGATGGCCCCGGTCTGCTCCCTGACATGAATATAGCAGCCTCTGTGTCAGGTGCTAGTTGAAGCACAGTGATAACATTTGCACTGCTCCAGGACACATTTTTGAATATATGGGGCCAGTGGTGAATAACTTGGCAAATAAATCATGTCATTTTGAATTAAACTTTGTCACTTGAAACACATGGTATCTTCACTTAAAACATGCAAGTTCTACTTAGAACATATTTCTACCTTGAATCTGTAATTAGAACACAGAACATGAAAGGCCAGATAGAGACCTCACAATGGAAAGAAAAGCCATTTTAGACTAAAACTGGGTAAAACGCTAAGCCAAGCATTAAGAATAGTATGGTATATATAAATTATATAATGACCTGTGTTGCAATCAAATATTTATCCCCTCCATAACTAACTCATGGTTTTGCAGCCAGTCAGAAGTTATGAGTCTTAGCACTTAACTGGTGGAGATAAATGTGTCATTCTAATACAACCCCTTATATATTCCCAAGTATTCCATTTTATAGTACTGTGTACTGGAAACTCACTTAACTATTAGTCAAGAGGTCAGGAAAAAGACACTATTAATTGGGGCTTCAGTTGAAACAAACTCAAAGGAGTTTCTTTGTGCTCACACAACCTGTGTTATTGTCATGCAAGTTAACATTTAAAAATTCTAAATTGCAGTTTGGATTCTATGGAGCAGCAAAAGACTCGCAGTGTAAGAAAATGGAATTATTTACACTTTGATAATTTGTTTTTATCTTCATAAAAACAGCATTTCAAGTGTGTGAAGTTGCATATTATGTTGACCACATAAAGGGTGACACATCTGTTTGCAAGAATGGCAAAACTGCTCACAGAACTGACTATTTTTTAATGGTCTCATGTGTAATATAATGATTCTATGTCATTAAGATGAGCACAGATGCCCTCAGGCTAAAGAAATATAAAGAGTGTTAAGCAGTAGAGGTGGAGGGGTGTTAGACTATAAAGTCTCCTACCATTCTTCTTCAAGTTATCCAGATTCAAAGGTCCTGTAGATGACTGGCAGACTTCAAGAATTATATGACTGCCTTGTATATGTTCTTCAGAGAGCTCTTCGATCATGTTCAGTCTTTCTTTGACTTCTACAACTTGTTTCTGTAACTTTAGTAATGCTGTTTTTCAAGATGCCCATCACTTCTGTCATAAACATTTTCATTTCTGCAGAAACTGTGCACTCTTAGGTTGAAGTTAAAGTGTACAGGATAGAATTTTGGCAAAGTAAAGCTCCTTGTATCTACTAATGGCAATAGATATTCATGACTGCCCTGGACGTCATTTACAGTAGGTTTAGATGTAGTCTGGTAAAATGAGCATGTTACGAAAACATCAAGGCTGCTTCAGTATGCAACCCTAACAACTAAAAAAATATTTGCTGTAATAGGTTAAACGACATCAGCACCATGATGCACGTTATGGTGGTTCAAAGGTTGAAGGCCTTAGCTAGAGACTTTAATCCTCCCTTTTGTATGCTCTCCTATAGCATAACAATGACTTCATAAACTGTGTTTAAACTTCTGTGCTTCTAGAGTGCAAACCAAAGTAGTGCACTTTCGCTCATACTGTGGTTCTAAGCCCAAAATACCCAAATCACATTCACACAGGGACTAGTATAGTTTTTCAACTCTTATATTCAATTTCATTACTTTTGTATGTAGCAACCCTACTGTTATCCTACCATAATATTAGTAGAGCTGCATGAACCTCCTAAAGTTAGACAATGTGAACTTTAGTGATTGAACCCCAGAAAGTTTGCTGTTTCATGACCCATGGCCATCTTGTGCACACCATGTGACTTCTGTATGCTAATGGGGGGGTTGGTAGCCTCATTAGCATATCCTGCACAATAGAAGCTGCCTGGTGTGCATGAGATGGCTGCAGACAGCTTGGTGATGTGGCATTTGGGATGTGGGGGGGTCTTTCTTTGGATTAATGTCAGAATCCACAGTCACCTGTCAATTTTGATGGTGGAGCAGAGTGCAAGGGACATGGGAAGCAACAGGTAAGTTGAAAATATTAACAATCACTGATGCAAGTTGTGAGCAAGTGGAGAGAACATCAAGGCTGGTGGGAACTGCAGGGCTGGCAGGAAAGTGGGAGGGGAGAAACACTAGCAGGGCTGCCAGGCATTAATGAAGCCTGAGAAGGTGGTACATAGGGGTGTGTTGGCCAGGAGATTCGCTGTTTAAATAAATCATGTATTTTCTTAACAACAATGGTGTGCATGCCACTTTTCTTTTAGCCACTAGTATGCGAACTGCAGTCCACAATTCGACTGCTTCACCTGGTGTACTACACTCAAACCATGGCGAACGAGTCAAAACACCTGTCTCCCTTAAAAGTTTGCCATGGTCCAAATGAATCGAACAGCCAAAGTTCAAAGAGTTCAATTCTTTTTGAGATCCGAACATCCAGCTCTAATACATAACAATATTATCCCTGCTTTTTTTAACTACAGCTGATTAGTTCACATGTACGGTACACAAACAAATAAACATTAAACTGATGACAGTAACCATCAGCTCCTGCCATGGTTAACAGAAATTATGTGACAAATATGCTTGATATATAGTCAGCTGCCTTCAGCCACCTGATGATAGCTTATACGTAAGGAATAAGACACGACGAGGTGTGGTTTATGGCCTGATAAGAGCATGCCCCTGGTGCGTAATGAGGCACGAGGCGCTTGCGCCGAGTGCCTTTAGCACCTGGAAGTGTTTTATCAGCCATAAAACCACACCTCGGAGTGTCTTATTCTCCTTATAAATGGGGTATTAAGGTAGTATTTAAGAAAAAAAAAAGTAAAAAATGCAAACACTTTTTAAAACTTGAGGTTTTAATGTCTGAAGCAGTAAAATAGTCCCTATATTGAGGGCATCTCTGAATCATTTGATAGGGACTATAGGGCGTTTAGGGTGGTGTCCTCCCCACACATACAGAAACACACACACACACATACACACACACACACACACACACACACACGGAGACTGCTGAGGTTCTCTTCCACATGTCATTTGATTTTGTCTGTCATAATAGGGTGTCTCTGGTGCTTAACAATGTGCCAGTTTTTGACATTCAGTGTTTGATTTTGATGGCCAGTATATTTACAATTATTGCAACCACATGCCCATTTCCTGAAGGGTGCCTTGGAGTGGACAGAAAAGCCGTTTGAGAACCACCGGCTGCTCATTAAGAGCGAGCGTGTCCCTTGCTAGCCACCGTAGATGCTGTTAGACTTGTTTGAAAAATCGTCCGGACGCTCGCTCTGCTGTAATGTGAAAAGTTTGTCCATACGTTTTAAATGTGACTAACTGGTAGGTGAAACAGTCTATGGAAGGACAAGTCTGTGGATTCAGTTTGAGGCGTAGCCGTTGCAACACAGCGCATCTGCTGATTCGTTGTGGCATTTTCTGAGGTATTGGTATTGGCGGCAGAAATGCTGCGCTGTAACTGCGCTGCGATAGTTGAATGTTTAGAAAGTGGTTTGGGCAGTGCGGGCTCAGTGATTTCTAGGTGTGGCAGGGCTATCAGTTGGTATGTAGTGCAGGTTGGCATGATATGGCTGTATAAGGACACGGGTAAGACTGCTGATTAGCCAATCATGATATAGAATTTTTTGTGCCCATTTTATAATGGAGTACAACCCACACCCCATAAGGTAATATACCATGCGTAGCTGTAACCTTTCATTTTAAAAAGAATAAATTGTTTTTTTTTTTGTGTTTGATTTCCTTAAAATAAAAATGCTTTCTTTAAAAAATGTTCTGGTGCTTTAGCCCTCATCCCCAGTCCAGGTGAGACCTCTAGTTCTCTTTGTGCCAGTAAGGTGCTAAGTGTATGGAAAACAACCCCCCCCGACCACCCAGCGTCGCAAAGCTCTCCCCTCAGAGCTTCACGTAAATGCCATGCTCATCCACGACCATCTTTCAAATGTAAGCTGGCATCTGTTGGGGGCCATCCTGATGTGCATGCTCATTTTGATAGCCATGCCCAGAAGTATCACTTTGGCCTTGCAGAGCCATTTACTCATTACACCAGCATAGTGAGAGCTATGCTGACATAGTGCTATTACACAGAGAAGGGGGCTTTTGAAGCATGTGACCGGATACTGAGTGCATCATAGCTGTCTCTTTACAGCAAGTGGAGTTGAAGCACATCTTTCTGCATCCTCCTAATTTACTACAGTTCTCTTCCTTCCTCTCCACCCATCACACTATTTTCTTGCTCCAGATCCTGCTGCTTGCCCTGGGTGCTTAACTAAATACAAACAGGTGTGCCTTCAGTGCTAAGCGCATTGCTCTGGTCCAGATCTAAAATGACTATAGACCAAGAATTGTGTTTGGTACCCCTTTAATATTTGTGACAATGTATGTTAAAAGTGTAAAAAGAAGCCCTTTATGAAACAAATGAGCACAGTTGTTAAGGCCAAATTAAAAAAAAAAATTAGCAAGATACATTAGAGGATTGGGAAGGGGTTCTCAATCTTATCTGAGAAACAGTTGAGAGTAGATACCACCATTCAGTATCTGAGTGCCTAGCTTTGCTCAGGCAGTCCTGTAAGGCCTTTTGACTGATGCTTTACTCCTCGCCTAAGCCTCATATCTGTCTGGTTTTACCATTCTCAGTTCCTCCACACCCCATAATTAACTAACCATTAGGACAAAACCTTTAGAAGTCTGTACAAAAAATGAAATGCCATCCGACTGATCTCTAAATTTGGCACTCAAAGTGCCAGACCATCCATTTAAATAGATAATGCAGCCTTATCGGTAACTATATAGCACTGGTTCTGGATGCTCTTTAATTTTTAGCCTTAAGAAGTTCACTAGCCTTGCTGCTTTCAGTTCTGCTGCTTGAATATGATATTCCTCCAGGTGTCTGTCTCCAATCACTATTTAGACATTGCCTCACCAGTGCCCTTGTGAATCTGAAGGATTTCATTTGTCAGACTTTTACAAATGACACTTGGAAATGGACTATATAAATGGCTGAGTGTGCCATTCCTGGGCTGGCCCAAACTTAAAAATTAAGCAATCAATAAATAAAAAATAAATATGCAGTCCTATTATGTTAAGACTAGTATTTGAAAAAATGGAACTATATGTTACAACTGAATCGCAGGGCTGAAAACAAATCATACCAAGAAAATTGATACATGCCCCTCTCCCCACATTTGCCAAGTTAGTTTATACCAAATGATCACTGTTGGTAAAACAAATTTACTGGTTGCAGTTTGAGGGTCTGGAATACTTTGTGGTGGTGGTGTGTGTGTGTGTGTGTGTGTGTGTGTATGTGTGTATGTTTGGGTGACCACCTTACAGCACACTAAGCCAGTACTGAAGGCATGTGCACCTATGCTATGTGGAGTGTTGCTGATAACTGCTGAGTGTATGAAAGGCAATATTTATTTATTTAAAATTTGATAACCGGGAAAGGCACACTGAGCCGAGGCTCATTTCCAGGTGTGACCCCCCCAGGTACAGTTTGTACAAAGAGTAACACTAGCTTGAAGTATACAAACAGTTTGTAGAACATTTACATTTGTACAGAGAGTAACAATGGATTGAAGAAAACATATAGTATTGCAGAACATTTTACAGCAATAAAATACACTGGTTCAGTGGTAAGACAGCAAAACTATTGTGTGTGGAGAGGGAGAAAGGAGATGAAGTCAGCTAGGACTAGGGGGCTGGGGTAGGTGGGTGGGGAATATATCCTTAGTGAGGCAGCTACAGGTAATGCATTCCATTGGGTTAAAGAGAATTTTACTGTGCTTGTAAAGGTCATCATTGGCTTTCCTTCTAGCAGATCCAGATGTTTACTATAATTTAACATCTCTGGTCTGACATGTATCTGTAAGTATGGGGAAAACGTAGCCTCAGTTGATTCTAGCTATAATTTCTGAGAGTAGAGTAGCCCTCTACCAAATGGGGTTGGGAAGGTATTAGTTAAGGAAATTAGGGAAGGAAGTGAGTACTGTGACCTTGAGCAGGGCAGTTACTTTAGTTTATCCAGCTGTTAACCTGGGTCAGAGCAGGGCCTCACTGAAACATTACTGCGTCTCAATTGGGTTGGCCTGTGTTAAAAAAATGAACAATAAGTAACACATTTTCATGTTTACCATTAATTTGTCAACTAATAACTGATATAAAGAGAGTTGTACATTTTTTGCAAGACATTTGATTGTAGTGTTTTTACCATTTGTAATAAATGGTTTGCAGTGTGCAAATCTAGAATTGAATGTATGTAAAATATTGTCTTTATTTTAAGGCATATTTTGTACTAAAGATTATCCTTGGCTAACTGCTGTGTTGTATAAATAGTGTGAATATGAATAGGACTGGCCAGATGCCAGACTCCTGGGATGAATTTCAGTCAAGAAGGTATTTATAAAAAAAAAAAAAAGAAGGTATGTATGGAATGTAAATAATACTGTGTCAACATTTAAAGGAGGCATGACCGTGGCCAGATGCTGAAAACACCATAGCTGTCTTCTTACACTGAGTGGAACTGAGGCACATCTCTCTGTATCCTCTCCATTCACTACAGTGTGCTTCCTTCCTCTCCCTTCTGCATTATTTTCTTGATTCCAACTCCACTGCCAACCCTGGGTGCTTACTAAGTGCAAACATGAAGGCCACTAGGCTTTACAAAGCTACCAATTCTGTTAGGTCACCCTTTCTTGGGTGAACCACTGTTAAATATGTAATTAAACTTCAGTCAGATGACAAATACATGTGCTATAAACAGCTTCCTTGTGCTAAACCTTCCCTAGTTACTGATACTTGTGGGTATCTTTAATTTCCAGGAACCTGCAACCTTGTAGCAATGCAAAACCCTTCTGCCTGCTTTGGCACCCACCATTCAAGGAAGAGAATGAGTCACCCCGGCCAACTGCATTTTGAGCCCAAACTCACCAGTCAGTTTTATTTCAGGTATTTTCCACTTTTCACATTATGAAGTTTTAAGACCTAGCGTACTATTTACTAGTTTAAGACTGTGGAGCTTTCATAGAGCCACCGATGTAGTGGGGTTAAAATTCCCCCCGGGAGTGGAGTGGTGGGTGCAAGTGCCTGTCTCTGACTAGTACGACACATAGTGTCAATGTGTCTGTCCTCCACCACTTCTTCTTTGTGGCAACACCATATCTTGACAAGGGTGAACACAGAGAAGTAAGAGGTCCAGCACACAACCATGAAAGCACTGTCACTTACACCGTGCTGGTGAAAGGGCACTGAACTGGAGCCAGTATCTCTGCATGCAGATGGAGAGGGGAGGGAGAGAGGGAAATGTTAAATAACAAGGAGTAAGATGTAATGATGACAATAACGGGTCATATGAAGGCTCACTTACAGCTTGAGTTAACAAGATGTGGATGTACTGTCCTAATCAAAGTGATGGCAGACCTGCATGCATCAGAATCACACTGTGTAAGCAATCTGATATGATTAATTTTTCACTGCTCTATTTATGGGCAGTGTATGTATTGCTTTCCATTTTCTGCTTTTTATGGAAATGACTATGTCAATGTAAATGTGTTTTCCTCATTATTTTGTGAGCGGTAATACAGAATTTCATCTTCATGGATGCTAATATTGGTCATAACTTCTTTGAGGCGAATTATGTACTGCTCCCTGTTCACTCAGCCACTTTTCTAATTTGTAGTGCACTGCTAATGCTTTGTATTCTGTGTGTGTATGTGTGTGTGTGTGTGTGTGTTTGTGTGTGTGTGTGTGTGTGTGTGTGTTTTGTACATTCTTATGTTGTTCTTATTTAACAGATAGTTTCCTTGGTGGAAAGTAGAGGTGAGCAAAAGTTGTTATTTCAGAGTTAACAGAACTTCTGAGAAATCTAACAACATTCACAGAAGTTTCCAACCTTCTGCCTGTGGTGGATCAGAGAATGTCTGAATGTTTTGGGTGAAATATCACCCTGTTCAGCTCAGGTATTCTATAGGTGGAAGGAAAAAAAGATAGAAAAAAACTTTTCCTGGTGTCCAGTACCCCCCCCCCAGCCCAGCTTGAAATAAAAATAATAATTCCCTGGTGGCTAGTGATCCATCCCTCACCCCAATCACCCACCCACCCAATGTTCAGTAAAAATTCCTGGTGGCTAATGGTCCCTTCCCCACCCAATCACCCACCAATGTGTGCAGTGTAACCCCCCTCCTTATCCCCGGTATAGTGTAATATAAAATGTTTTCCTGGTGGTCTAGTGAACCCCCTCCTATCTCTATCCCCAGTATGTTAACTTATTCATGTTTTTAGTGGAACCCTGACCTCCCACCCAGGCAGGTAGTGTCCCACCACCCTGCTCCACCTATCCCAAAATGGAGTGGGCGACCAGCACAGCCTTCCACTCTCCTCCATGGCCAGGCCACCCACTGACTGTTAATGAATGAGTGTGTGCTTGTACAAGCATGTGCTCATTCACTGACAGCTCAGTGGGTGGCCCGGCCATGGAGGAGAGGGGAGGGCTGTGCCAGTCACCTGCGCCATTTCAGGATGGGGAGAGTGGGGTGGTGGGACACTACCTGCCATGTTGGAGGGTGGGGGGTCCACTAGGCCACCTGAAATAAGTTCAAATACTGGGGATTGGGGATAGGGAGGTGGGGTTCCCTAGACCACCAGGGAAAAAGGAAAACAAATTTTATATTATGCTACATGGGGGGATAGGGATGGGGGGTTTACACTGGACACATTGGGTGGGTGAACAAGTGGGGGAGAGATCACTAGCCACCAAGGATTTGTTTACTAAAATGTCAGGCTGGTGATAGACTGGGGAGGGACCACCAGCCACCAGGGATTTTGGGGTGATTGGGTGGAGGGATGGACCACTAATCACAAGGGAATTACTGGTATTCTTAGGGTTCAGGGTAGGTGGAATTTCTGTGAAAATTCAGAAATGGATTTTGAAACCTTCATGGAAGCAAAAGTCTGACTATTGCTTAAATTCCACCTGTGGGAGTTTTTTTTTTTTTGCTAACCTCTAGTGGAGATCAGCTATTTTTTTCTATGTTGTGCCAAATGCTCTTATAAATTAACCTCATGCTGCCCTTGAATGGCAATTCAGGGTGAAACTCTAAAAAAACAACAATGTTATGAAGCAACATTGAAATTCTTCAATGTTTACTCATCATGTTACCATTATTCCAGATTTAGGCTCCATATTTTCACTTCATCTTTTTATTAAAATTTGAGTATGTAAGAAAGCACACATCTAATACAATAGAAGACTATCCTCCATGTAAGGTATAAAATATCACTTAACAAAACACAGTATTTAGGGTAAACATATTGGAGAAGCCTTATATACATGTATTGATAATAAAACACAAACCTAGACAGGATGTAAGTGGACAGCAGAAGGGTTACAATCAATATGGTATAGGATCAGAAATAGCAACCATGTACAAATACATGCTAGGGCAGGTTATGGCAAGGCATTCAGTAAATTACAAAAAGTGATAAATGTGGTAATATGAACAATGTTCAGTAATGGAGAGGTGAAGATAAGAGAAAAGTGTGCAAGGAAAGAAAGAAGAGAGAAAAAAGCAAGGAAGAAGGGAAGGAGAGAGGGAGAAAACAGGGAAGAAGGAAAAAAGAGGAGAAATCAAAGTTTCGAGAAAACTTAATCTAAGAGCAAAATAAGAAGGAGGGCTAATTATCCCTAAGAATTAGGGTCTAGAAGAACTAGGTTCAATGTACTTGAAGTAATCCTGCCAACATCTGTCATATACAGTGAGCCGGTTATGAGTAACATGAAATAATCGGTCTCGGGAGGCATACTGAGAGAGGCTTTGAACAACATCTGAAAGAGAAGGCACCAGAGTTGACTTCCATTTCATAAGAATCAGACATTTGACCAGAAGAGAAAGTATGTTTAGCCATCTAAAATGTGCATGTGAGAGGAGAGAGCTACTGGGGATAAGGATGCCTAGAAGGAATAGCTTGGGGTCAAAAGGTAGTTTTTGTCCTGTTACTCTGGAGGCAAGTAAATAGACTTTATGCCAGAGCTTATTAATGGGAGCGCAGGACCACAAGATATGAAGTAGATCCCCATTGGCCAAATTGCAGTGCCAGCAATTATTATTATTTAATAGGCCCTTTCGTTGAAGCACAGAGGGGGTTCTATACCAAAGATGTAGGATTTTAGTTTGTATTAAAGAACTACGGGCATCTTTAAAGATATTATGTGCAATAAGACAACAATTACTCCATTGTGCTTCTGAAATATTGTAGTTAAGAAGAGTACTCCATTTATTTTGGCCTGTATAGACTGATCAGGTAGATTATCAATAACGTCTTTGTAAATGGAGCTATTTAATTTTACTGATAATTTAGTCCAGTACGAGTTGTATGGGTTTAGAAGAGTATACCAATACACTAAACTAGAGAGACAGAGTTATAAGCTGCCTGAATTTGTAAAAACTTCCAGAAGTCCTGTTTAGGAAGTTTCCATGTGACCTACAAGTCTGAGAATGATCTAAGAGTGAGTGAATTCTGGCCCAAGATATCTCTGAGAAAGAAAATGCCTTTGTTCCTCCATGTACGATGGAAAATTGGGTGATCTTCTAGAGTGAGCAGTGGATTGCCCCATAAGAAGGCATAAAACCAGGGTGTTGGATTGGATTTCAGGAATTTGTGGGTTAGTTTCCAATAAAGAACAGAGGATGATACAGTCGGGTGAGATTTTAGTTTAGAGGAAATGGGATTAAAAATGAAGGAAGTGGGAACTCCTCCCGGGCACAATGCAGATTCCATTGCAACCCGTAGTGGTGAGTGAGGAGAGGGTTTCTGAAACCATTTAATGGTTTGGGCCACTCGGAAAGCCAAGAGGTAGCCTTTGAACCGGGGAAGTCTGAATCCCCCTTTTTTCCAATGTGATTGAAGTGTGTTGCGGTTAAATTTCGGTGGTTTCCCATTCCAGATAAAGTTACCTATTAATTTATCAATTTTAGCAAAAAAGGAGGATGGTAAGACTAAAAGAATATTGGCAAAGAGGTAAAGAATCTTGGGAGAAATGGACATCTTAATGGCTGCAATGTTCCCCAAGAAAGAGAGATTAAGAGGCTTCCATCTGGCCAGAATTGTTTTGATGTTATCAAATAAGAGGTTAAAGTTAATGCGCCATATCTTCCATAAGTTACTAGTAATTTTGATTCCTAGATATGTTATACCCTGTGGTGACCAGTGGAATCCAAGAGGTATGTTCATAAAGGCTTTACGGTGGTCGTTAAGGGGCATAGTTTGTGATTTGCCATAATTCAAAGCAAGGCCAGAAATATTAGGAAAATTATTAAGCAAATCAACCAACAGGGGCCCAGCCTCATTCAGGTTTTTGAGTAAGATTAAGAGGTCATCTGCGTAGGAGAGAGAAACATATCTTGAATTGCTTACAGGTATGCCCATAATGCCAGAAGATTGACGTAAACAAGCAGTCAGGGGTTCCATGGCTAAAATAAACAGGGAAGGTGACAGGGGACAGCCTTGTCTAGTTCCCCTTGCTAGATGAAAGTAAGAGAAAAAGGTGATATTAGTAAGTACTTTAGCAACAGGGGAGTTATATAATAGCTTGATCCAGGAGCAAAAGGTATGAGAAAGACTGAAATAAGATAAAACTAGATGAAGGTAGTCCCAGTTTAAGGAATCAAAGACCTTCTCTAAATCAATAGCTATGGCTGCAGCTGGTGTCTTGAGGGATTTGGCTTTGTGAATTAAATTAGATAAGGAATGTAGGTGATCAGAACCAGATCTATGTTTAATAAAACCAGCTTGTGAACAATGTGTTAGCTTGAGAATCAAGGATTCAATTCGAGAAGTTTAGCAAATATCTTCCCATCCGTGTTTAATAAAGAGATATGCCTGTAACTTGCAGGGTGAGTAGGATCTTTTTCTTTCTTAGGGATTAGGGTTATGATTGCTTCAGTGCAAGATGGGGGAAGCTTGCCAGTATTGGAAGCTTCTTGATAAACATTAAGAAGAAGGGGACATAAGGTGTTGGAAAACATTTTATAGAAATCAGCAGGGAATCCGTCACCCCCAGGGGATTTGCCGGATTTCAAGGAAGACAAAGCTTTCTGGATTTCCTGAAGCGAGAAGGGTTCATCTAAAGAATTTGTTTCAAGAGTAGAAAGATGAGGAAGATGTAATGATTTAAGGAACTGTTGAATTTGTAAGGTAGATGGAGGATTTGTGGTAGAGTATAGTTTTTGATAAAAGGTTTTCATGATACGGTTTATAGAGGGGTTTTCGGAGTGAATCGTACCCTGTTCATCTTTTGGGCTTAGGATATGTTACATAGATACATAGACAGTGTCGGCAGATAAGGGCCTATGGCCCATCCAGTCTGCCCATTTGAGCTTGTAAGTTCAGTTTATGTTTTCCTAGAAGTCTGTTGCCCCTTACCTCTGACCTCCAGAATTCCTTTATGTGTATCCCATGCATTCCTAAATCCCATGATTGTTTCAGCCCCCACCACTTCCTCTGGCAGGGTGTTCCACTTGTCCACCACCCATTCTTGAAGAAATTCTTCCTCACGTTTCCTCTGAATCGTCCTCCCTCCAACTTCATCCCATGCCCTCTAGTCCTAAAACATCTTTTTCGCTTAAAAATAGTGTATTCCTGCACCCTATTCCTCCCTGTAAGATACTTGTATGTCTCTATCATATCCCATCTCTCCCTCCTTTCCTCCAGGGAGTACATATTCAGTTCCTTCAACCTGTCCTCATAGGACTTGTGATGCAATCCATGTACCATCTTTGTTGCCTCCTCTGAACCTTCTCTACCCTGTCTATGTCCTTACATAGGTAAGGTCTCCAGAACTGTACACTGTACTCCAGGTGGGGCCTCACTAGTGTCTTGTATAGTGGAATTATGACCTCCCTTTTTCCTGCTGGTGATGCCCCTGCCTATGTATCCCAGCATCCTATTTGCTTTACCTGCTGCCTTGTCACACTGTTTCCCTACCTTGAGGTCATCAGAGATGATAACCCCAAGATCCCTTTCCTGCTTGGTGCATGCTATATCCTCACCCCCCAACTGATATATTGTGCCAGGGTTTTTGTGCCCCATATGCATTATCTTGCACTTCTTTGCATTGAATTTCAACTGCCAAACCCTGACCATTCTTCAAGTTTCTGCAGGTCCCTTCTCATTCTGTCTACCCATCTAGTGTGTCTACTCTGACCCACAGAGCTTTGTGTCATCAGCAAACAGTGAAATTCTGCCTTCTAGGCCCTGCGCAATGTCACTGATGAAGATGTTGAATAGGACCGGTTCCAGCACTGATCCCTGTGGTACCCCACTGGTCACTCTTCCCTCTGTGGAGTGACAGCCATTTACCACCACCCTCTGTGTCCTGCCGCCCAGCCAGTTACCTACCCACCACACTACTGTCCTGCCCACACCCATATTCCCCAGTTTGTGTAAAAGTCTTCTATGTGGCACAGTGTCAAAGGCCTTGCTGAAGTCTAGATAGGCCATGTCCACTGCCCTCCTGATCCACCTCCTAGTCCCCAGTCAAAAAATTCAATGAGGTTGGTCTGACACGACCTCCCCTGGTGAACCATGCTGCCTTGGGTCCTGTGGTCCATTCACAACCAGATGTTCCACCAGTCTCTCCTTCAGTAGTGCTTCATGATCTTCCCACTACTGCGGTGAGGCTGACTGGTCTGTAGTTCCCTTCCTCTTTGTTCACACTTTTGTATAAGGGACTACATCTGCTGTCCTCAGTCTTTGGGTACCTCCCTGTTTCCAGTGATTGGCTAAACAGGATAGCCAGAGGTTCAACCACCACCTCTCTTAGTTCTTTAAGGACCCTGGGTGCACCCATCTGGTCCCATTGCTTTATCAACTCTTATTACTTCCAGTTCCTTCAGGACCCTTTCTCGTGTTAAGGGACTTGTGTCCATTTCTACCATTCTCACCCTTGTACTCCTTCAGACCCATTACCCTCTCTTCCTCAGTAAAGACTGAGCAGAAATACTTGTTCAGTATGTCAGCTTTACTGTTGTCATCCTCGCTGCCCTATCCTCCCCTTCAGTCTCCTTTCCCTTCCTTTGCCTTTCTTCTTTCCTTATTGTACCTGTAAAAGGTTTTGTCCCCTCTACCCACTGATTTTGTAATGTGTTCTTCTATCTGAGCTTTGGCTTCCCTTACTGACCTCCCTGCCTCCCTTTGCTTCTCCTGGTACTTCTCCCTATCCCCTTCTGCCTGTGTCTTTTTGTATTGCCTGAATGCAATCTTGAGTGTTATTCCATTTGTTGTGCTTCAAACAACATGAAGCCTTGCTATATTATGACAATTGCAGTATGACCGCAGGTTAGAACTGCTCCAGAGGTGAAATAGTTAACTTTCCATGCAGGCATGGAACTTAGAGCACAAGCTCGTTTGAAAACTCTGTCTGTTGTGCTTCAAACGCAAACTGTCAGATTCCTTACTCTGCCTCACTGAACAGTCGCTCGGAATTTCTCCTTCTGCTCAGTTCATTTTGTCGGTTTAAAGTATTTTTTGTTTTAGCGAAATTAAACGCCTTGGTCGAGTTCAAGCTCTGTCTGTGGTAATGTAAATAACAGACGTTTTACATTTATTTTTCTGTGTGGAACTTGTAATTCTTTATCAGTTCGGTTTGAACCGATAAGTTGTATTTAAAATCTACTAGTCCTTTTTTAGAGTCACGGTTCCGGTTCTTATCGGTTTCTAAAAATGGATTTCATTCAGGTTTTCCACGACCCTACACGGTTTGAGACCAATAAGGGTGTCTTGCTTGGTGGATTGCCATAAACGGGCAAGTTGGCTAGGCTGGCATTATGTCTAGAAACCCAAAGAAAAACGGACCCACTGGTATTCAACACTGTAGTGTTTGTGAAGCTTTGCTAAGGCTGACCCACATACCACATATGTATATGTCTGGGTTTGACCACCTCAATTCAGACTGCCAGATTTGTCACAATTTCCCTGCTGCCACCTTAGATAAGATAGTTGGTAGGCTCAGGGAAAGGGAGGCAACCAAAAGTCCGCTGACCAGGATGGCCAGCCGGTTCGGTGCCAGCCGGACGGAGAAGTACCCTCTGACCAGGCGATGCTTCCTCGAACAAGCGAAGAGCCGGTTCTGAGGAGCCAGTTCCAACAAAAGGACTAGAAAGTCAGCTAGTAGAGCCAAATGTTCTCTCCCCAACTGCTGAGGAAAATAGCTAAAGCAATTCAAATTGTCCAGTCTCTCTCTCGGTTCTGACTGAACCGACACCTTCAAATAGCGTTCAGTTCGGGTTCCGATTCAAGATTACGATTTTGAGGTTTTTATGCGAACGGGGAGGGAAGAGGAATATGAGGAGAGTGAATATGATTTACGAAGATCTGGATGTGCCCATTGATCAGACATCTCCAGATAGACCCTAGGGTTTCTCCTCCAAGACCTTTTGAGTCCCTTCTCATTTCATGTTTTTAAAAAGTTGCTGAAACTCTCCAGCTCCCTGTTGAGAAGCTGTTGATGACCAAGAGGAGCCAGACTATGTAGAAATGATGGATATTCAGAGTCTAGGAGACTGTCTATTCCTTTGCATAAATCTTTTCAGAAACAGACAGTAAAAGTTTTAAAACTCCTCACTATACCTCCTGTGGATAAAAGGATGGACAAGAGATATACCTTATCAGGCTCCAACACTGATTTCCTCACTCCAACAATGCAGCCATGTGGGGGTGAGTGCAGACTGCAGCCTGTGACAAGGCTAATATTCCCCTAACTTCACACCCCCTGAGAAGGACTCAGGAAGATTGATGCTATGGCAAAAACAGTACATGGCAGCATCTTTGGGACTCAGACAAGCAAATTATATAGCTTATGCTGCTAGGTACAGAAATCCAGATGGGATACTGTGCTGGCCCTAGCGAAACAAGTCTACTCAGCTTGCCGGGAGCTGGGACAGGTGGCTATGGATGGTATTGAGGCATCAGAGTGCAATTTCATGCTGCAGTGGACTCTAATGATGTTTCATCAAGAGTCATGGCTACATCTGTGGCGCCGCAGGATGGCTTGGCTCAGATATACTACCCTGTCTCGGATACCCAGTCTAAGGCCATGAGTTTTCCTGTTGTGGGAAATTCTCTATTTGAGAGCAAACAGAGATTACATGAAGAAAATGGATGAATAAGGACCACCTATAAGAGTGCACAGGCCAAGGAAAGGCAGCCACTCCTCAAAAGCAGCTTCCTAGAGGCAGGGGCAGCCTTTTCATAGAGCCTTTTACCAAGCCAAGCTTCCTCCTCCTCCGCTATGCTCAGAGGGGTTCTTTGAGAGGAGAGGCAGGCGGGTACAAGCAGGTCTGCTTCCACCCCTCAGCCCAAGCCCCTGCCAAGCAGGCACCCTGATGGGGATTGCCAGGGCCGATTCTCCTCTACCTGTAGGGGGGCAGGCTAGCTTACTTTGTCCAGGACTGGAAGTCTTTAACATCAGACAAGTGGGTCCTGGAAGTAGTAAGCCAAGACTGGTTCTCAGCTTCAAAAATTTCAATGCTGAGAACCAGATCTTTCCACCTGCAACTCCATCAAGCACTCACCCTAGAGGCAGAGGTCTCTACCCTCCTGGCTCTCAGGCTGTGGAAAGGGTTCCTTCCCACACAGGGCAAAGGTTTGTACCCAGGTGCTTCCTTACCCCAAAAAAGACAGAGAATACCTGCCTCCTGGATCTCAGATATTTAAACAAGCACCTTTTAAAGCCAAAAGTTCAAAATGGTGACTCTGGGAATTATCCTACCCTTTCTAAGGCCAGGGGACTAGCTAGCTTCCCTGGACCTCAAGGATGCCTACTTCCATATTCCCATCAAAGCTCCTGAAAGTACCTCAGGTTCGAGCTGCCCTCAGGCCACCACCAGTTCAAAAGCAATGCCCTTCGGCCTCACTTCTGCCCAAAGATTATTCACCAAATGCCTGGCTATGTAGTTGCCTACTAAGAAGGCAAAAGATTTTATCTTTCCTTACCTTGAAAACTGGCTCTAGTAGGCCAGTCTCCGAACCGGAAGGTCAATTTACACCTTCAGATAACGCAGCAACTTCTTTTGCCTCTCTAGGTTTCCTTCAGAATCTCTCAAAAGTCAGTTCTGGAAACTTGGGGTCCAGCTTCTTACCTTCATGTAGACTGAACGGACACACAGGAAGCCAGGGCCTTCCTCCCCTGGACAGGGCAAAGACCTAGTCTCCCTGCCTCCTCAGTTTACCCCGGGTCTCCCGGCCAGCAAGGCATTTTCTGCAACTCCTGGGCACGCCAGCTGCCACAGCAGTTGTTGCAAGGAGCAAGATTTCAGATGAGGACATCCAGTTCCATTTGAGAGCTTTGGTCTCAAAGAGGATCCTCTTGCAAGCTGATCCCATGCTAACTAGAACCTGATCCAAGCCCTACAGTGGTGGCAGGATCAGAGCAACCTGAGACAGGGTTCACATTTGTCACTCAGTCTCATTCTCTAATCCTTACTACAGAATCGTCCCTCTTGGGCTGGGGAGCTCCATGGACGACCTCACCACCCAAGTCTGTGGTCTCCCCAGGAATCTCTGCTCCACATCAACCTGTTGGAGCTCAAGGCACTTTTCTAGCACTGCATTTTTCCAAATCTGTTCAGAACAAGAATATTCAGGTCAGAACAGACACCACCACAATGTGAGCATCAACAAGCAAGGGGCACCGGTCCATGACGCCCCGGTTCTGACGATAAGAAGTTGTGAATGTCACAACACTCCCTGAACTTCCTCCCACCCACAGCAGTTCACCTCCAGAAGCAAGGACAATGTCCTGACAGATGCTTTCAGCAAGTTTCTCAGGAGCCAACACAATGGTCACTGGATCCCCCCTGGTCTTGGGGAGTAGTGACACAGATGGGGCACCCACTGCAGATAGATCTTTTGCAACCCCAGACAATCACCAACTTCCTCTTTTTTGCCAGACCCCAGTGTTGGGAATCACTCCCTTGGATGCCTTAGCCCTCAGTTGGGAGGATTTCTCTATGCCTTCCCTCCCTTTCCTCTCCCTATTCAAGTGCTAGTCAAAATCAGATCCCAATCGTTACAAATCATTTCACAATAGCTCAGATGAGTCAGACAGCCTCTGGTATCCACTCCTGCTGTCCTAGCAGTCCATCCTCCCCTGTCCCTTCCTAGGAAACACAATCTGTCGTAACCTCTGCCCAGGGAGGTCTGGTACCCAATCTCAAATCTCTCAATCTCAAGGCTTGGTTCTTGAAGAGTTAGAGTTTGCTGATTTACACCTTTCCCAAGGTGTAATGGATATAATGAACCACAGAAACCTTCCTGGGGCTACCCACAATTCCAAATGGAAAGGGTTTTCCATATGGTGCTTGGAAAAGCATATTTCTGATCTCTGCTGATCTACCCACAGTCCTGGATTATATGGTCCACCTGAATTCTTTGGGGCTGAGACCAGCTACCCTGAAAGTACACTGTCAGCTGTGTCTGCTTTTATTTCAACAGAGTAAAATCCTCTTCCCTTTCAGTTCATCCTGTATTTTCCAAGTTTTTAAGGGTTGTTCACACCAGCCCTCCATTCAGGATCCTGCCCTGCCTGAGATCTTGATGTTTGCATTGCTCAGCTTATGGAACCCCCTTTGAGCCCCATGACTTTCAGCTGAGCTCAAGTGCACTTGACTTGGAAAACTGTGTTTTGGTAGCCATCACCTCCTGCCAGATGCAAAGTGAATTACAAGCATTGTCAGGTGGGCAGAGTTTATCTCTTTTCACAGAGATAAGTAGTCCTCGGACTAACAGAAAGTTCCAGCCTAAGGTGGTTTCAGATTTCCACCTTAATCAATCTCGTTCACTTCAGTGTGCTTCACTGACCACTCCTCCTCTGGGAGAGGATGCTGCTACAGCCTAGATGTGAAGGCCTTAATTACTACATAAAGCGTACCAAGGGTCATAGGTTTGACTCCTCCAGCTGTTCCTCACCTATGGCGAAGTTGGTAAGGGAAGCCAGCCACTAAAGATCCATTGCCAGGTGGATTGTCTCTTGTATCAATTCTGCTATGAGAAGTTGGGTGGGTTCCCCCTCAGGCCTGAGGGCTCACTCTACCAGAGGTACAGCAGCTTCTCTGGCTGCTGCCAGAGAACATTCCTATTCTAGAAATAAGTCAGCAGCTACCTGGAAAACCAGTTCCACACTTTGCACAGCATTACTCCCTGGACATCAGGCTGGGAGTGACCTCAGTTTAACTCACCATGCTTCAGAGCCTATTTCCTAGGTAGGTTTCTGTCCCTCCTCCATGAAATTGCTGCTGTGTAGTCTGCAATTGTCATAATATAGCAAGACTGCTGTTGTGAGAAAAAATTACTCACCTTAGTAATGTTGTTTCTTCTAATGGAGTCTTGCTATATTATGACCTCCTTCCCTGCCTGCCCATCTCAGAACCTCTGTTTTGGGATGTGGTGGGCAGTACAGGGTTGGCACTTTTTTTTGATGCCCACCTTGTTGTTTTTCACATTTTTGGGTCTCCTGACTTGAGTCTTTGTTTTAGGCCAAAATGAGTGTTTATGTTAGTAGCCAGTTAGCTAGTGTGGGTTTACAGCTTCCACACAGAACCTTAGTGAGTTTTAGCTCGTAAAGATCTGACAGTTTGCATTTGAAGCACAACAGACAGAGTTTTCAACCAAGCTCGCGCTCTAAGTTCCATGCCTGCATGGAAATTTAACTATTTCACCTCCGGAGCAGTTCTAACCTGCGGTCATACTGCAATTGTCATAATATAGCAAGACTCCATTAGAAGAAACAACATTACTAAGGTGAGTAATTTTTTCTTTGAGCTGGTAAGAGAGGAGTTTCCCATTTTTATCTCTGTGTTTCCAAAACTTATATTTAAGTTTAAACAAGGCCAGTTCGGTTTTAAATTCATTAATTTTAACTCTAAGTTGAAGAATTTCAAGATGAAGTTGAGAATCAGGACAGTGCTTATTAGAAGAAAAGTATAAATTCTCTTTAGCCTTATGAGATGTTTCCAAGTCAGCCATCTGTTGTTCCCTTACTCTTTTCCTATGTGACGCATAACTGATAATTTTCCCTCAAGATACGTAGCTTTAAGAGCTTCCCATACAGAGGACATAAGCAGAAAATTCAGTTGGGGTATTAATGAAAGGAAGTTCTGAATTGTGCTTTATCATGGGTAAGAATTGAGATTCTTGAGAAGGAGAGGTCCAGCTGCCAGTAAGAAGATTTGGTGTGATGGGCCCTAAGCGATGCAATTGACAGGGGAATGGTCAAGATTATGATGGGAGAGATGGATGAATCAGTAGTTTTTCCATTATAACAGGAGAGGCTAACCAGTAGTCAATTCTACTGTATGTCTTAAGTACAGAGGAGTAAAAAGTAAATTCTCGATCGTGGGGGTGAAGGAGGCACCATACATCAGCTAATCCAACATCTTGCATTAGTAATGGGAGGGCTTTAATACTTCTAAGGTGGGCCTCTATAGTGGGGCTACGTCTGTCAATGCTGGCTTCTAAAGCTAAGTTAAGATCCCCTCCAAGAATAACTGGTGTATTATCAGTGTTAAAGGATAGAATCTGTTAAACTAAATTATGAAAAACTCAGGGGATCAGAGTTGGGTGCATAGACATTAACAAGCGAAGGACCAGGTTGGTATTCAGATTGACCATCACCCATCTGTCAGCCAGGCATCGGAAACGGAGTTTACAAGGGACCATTTGAGACTCTTATGAATAAGAATAGCAACTCCTCTTTTTTTTGAGGTATAGGATGATTTGTAGATCTGACTGACCCAACCTTTTTTAAGTCTATGAGCATCCTCTGCTAATAATTTTGTTTCTTGAAGGAAAGCAATTTGTGTTTTATGTTTTTTGAGATGTGAAAGAACTTGCTTCCGCTTACAAGGAGAATTAAGTCCCTTCACATTCCATGTATATAAAGTATGTCTCTCATATTGTTAGCGTTAAAGAAAGGGAATAATTGCTGGAGCGTGAAGGGACAAATAAATGAAGCAGAGGATGATTAGAATACAATATAGAGAGCTTACGTATATGCAGAGAGTGACAGGAACATTCAAGCCAAAAAAAGGTGAGATACATGAATGGTACAGATATCTGATTAAAGTTAGAATAGAGATGGGGAAGGAGAAAAGTCATTAACAACAACAACAATACTGGTAAGCTAAATAACAAAGAAAACGTTTTATGGGTGTGAGGAGATATGAGTCGGCCAACTGGCTAAGAGACTCTCTCGCCACACTCTAGGGTGTCGATGTATGGAGGAGGCTAGGGAAGATCGGTTATAAATATCGTCCCAAACCTAAGTCTGATCCCAGTAGTATAATAAAGTAAGTATTCCTGATAAGCTAAACTGAAAGGGAATAATACCAAGGAAGGCAGGGGACAATAATAACCTTAGCTTAGTTCTAAGCTAGCAGGACAAGGTATAAGGATAAAGCTAAATGCCAGAACTTATTTATAAACATTAGTAGTAATAGTACAAGATATACCAACTTGAAATAACAGTAAATTAAAGAACCATATATGAGATGCCAGTACAGCCTAGACATAGAGCACAGAATTCAGGGAGCCAGGTGGAATGCAAATGAACAAATATAAAAGGAAAAGTAGATCATTACCTCATTAGAGTAACTCTACGTATACTTTGCAGTGCAACAGAATAAGTACATAAATACAATATTGAGGGGGAAAGAAGAAAGGGGAGTTCAATTTAAACCCTTACACCCTGAGCCAAATACAAATCGGGATTATGTGGAGAGGTGTAGGCTTCGGTGATATCTGTCGACAGAAGAGATAGTCATGGTAAAGATCAGCTCCGATTACTCAAAAATCACCTAAATAGGTATTATATGGGGTGATTAGGTCTAGAAGACTAGATTCAGTGAGCCTCAAAACAGGAGGGACCATACAGCAGTGGATTTCTATAATATCTGTAGGCTTTGAGTAAAATAAGGAGCATAAGGAAGATGTAGATTGACAATCCTTTACAACAGTACCCCAAACATAGCCCACCTCTTTGAGTGCTAATCAATCAATCAATCAATCAAATCTTTATTTATTCAGGCGATCAAATGATAGTTCCATATTGTAAACAGGAGATAGTAAGAATAATGGAGCATAGGGAAGGAGATGGATTAAATGTAGTTGCCAATAATACTTAAGAACCAATCATAAAGAGAGGGAAGGGGTAAATTGCCTTGTAATATATAATAATTCACATATGAAAATAGAAAAGGCAATAATCAGGATGCATACCGACTGAAGATATGCAACTGAACAGCCAAAAGACTATAAACCTGATGCACTGCTAAACTGGAGAGTAAAAGGCTAGATACAGACAGCCTGTTTAGTGAGGTAATGTATAAGATCTAACACTAAAATAATGGGTTAGAAAAGCATTGCTGATATACCAAAGTTCCCTTGAAGACCTTAAAGCTGCTCTTTTAAACACTGCAACAAAAAGTAAATTGATCATGCCGCGATGTACAGCCTTTGCTTTTTCACCCGCTGGGAGCGAAAGCAACCAGGTAGCATAGACTGTAGAGAGGGCGGCTAGGCAGAAAAAGTGTACTGGTACTCCCTTTAAGTATCCTGGAAGCAAAACCTACCAAGATATAGCAACTATGACCATATTACTGACCATATAAGCTCATGACACCTTAGATTTATTAGCAGGATTGTGACTATTGATGTTCTTGCATTTGGTCTTAGAATCTGATGGCAGATAAGGACCACTTGGCCCACCCAGTCTGCCCATTTCCCTACCTGATGGATAAGCTGCAGATTCTAGTTAAATAACAGCTTACTTCCTCCGGCCCCCCCACTAGAATTGCCTTATGCCTGTCCAATGCATTCTTGAATTACTCACACTGTTCCTGACTCCACAACCTCCTCAGGAAGGCTGTTCCATGCATCCACAACTCTCTCTGTGAAAAATACTTTCTAACATTACCTCTGAGCTGTCCCCCCTCTATCTTCAAATTGTGCCCCCTTGTTCTTGCACATCTCTTCTTCTGAAAGATGCTACCCTCTTTACCTTGTTAATTCACTTGAGATACTTGAAAGTTTCTATCATGTCCCCCCTCTCCCTCCTTTCTTCAAGGGTATACATATTAAGCAGCTTTAGTCTCTCCTCGTATGTCTTCTGGTGCAGACCTTGCACCATTTTGGTTGCCCTCCTCTGAACAGCCTCCACTCTGTCTATGTCTTTGCAGAGATGGGGTCTCCAGGATTGCGCCAAGTACTCCAGATGGGGTCTCACTGTCTGTCTGTAGAGGGATAACAACTTCCAGTTTTCTACTGTAGATGCTCTCCCTATGCATCCCAGTATCCCCCCAGCCCTCCTTACTGCCTTATCACATTGCTTGCCCACCTTTAGGTCATCTGATATAATTACTCCTAGGTCTCTTTCGATTTTTGTTGTTATTAACTCACCCCTCATTGTGTACTCTTCCCCTGGGTTTTTGTTTCCCAGATGCATTACCTTGCACTTCTTTGCATTGAATCTGAGCTGCCACGTATTTGACCATTCCTCCAACCTTGCCAAGTCCCTTTTCATTCTTTCCACCCCACCTTGTGTATCAACCCTGTTGCAGATCTTTGTGTCATCTGCAAAGAGCATACCTTTCCTTCCAGGTGCTCTCCAATGTCACTTATAAAGATATTAAAGAGGACCGATCCAGTACCGAACCCTGCAGTACCCCGCTAGTTACCCTCCTTTCTTCACTGTGGACTCCGTTTACTATTACCCTTTACGTCCTGTTGTCCAATCAGTTTTTTATCCAGGCTACCACCTTGGGACCCACTCGAAGGCTGGCTAACTTGTATATTAATCTTTTGTGTGAGACTATGTCGAATGCCTTGCTAAAATCTAGGTAGGCCATATCCACATCCCTTCCCTGGTCTACTACTTTGGTCACCCAGTCAAGGAAATCTATTAGGTTCGTCTGACATGACCTTCCTGCTGTGAAACCATGCTGCCTTGGGTCCTGTGCCCCACTGGCCTCTAGGTACTCAACAATTCTTTCCTTCAGAAGTGATTCCATCATTTTCCCTACCACTGAAGTCAAACTAACTGGTCTGTAGTTTCCTGCCTCTGCCCTGATCCCACTTTTGTGAAATGGAATCACATTTGCCCTCCTCCAGTCCTCAGGTACCACTCCATCCTCCCATGATTTGTTAAAGAGAGTAGTCAGTGGTGTTACTAGTTCTACCCTTAGTTCTTTTAGCATTCTTGGGTGAATCTCATCAGGCCCCATTGCTTTGTCCACCTCTCAGTTTCAAGAGTTCTTTCAAAACCCTTTCTTCTGTGAATGGACTGGTATCGACCCCCTATTCACAGTTTCTCCTTTGTTTGGTTTAGGCACCTCCCTCTTTATCTGTTGTGAATACTGAGCAGAAATATTTTTCAGTATCCCTGCTTTTCACTGTCACCCTCTGCCCATGTTCTCTCCCTTTATTAAGTCTCTGTATCCTCTCCCTTGGTCTTTCTTCACTCCCTAATGTACCTATAAAAGGTTTTATCCCCCTTCTTAACAGAGTTGGCTATCTTTTCCTCAGTTTGTGCCTTTGCTATTCTGACTGCCTTCCCTGCCTCCTTCTGCTTTAACTGATAAAGTTCTCTATCCTGCTCCTTCTGTGTTTCCTTATATTTCCTGAATGCTATCCTTTTCTCCTTAACCATCCCTGCTGCCTCTTTTGAGAACTATATTGGTTTTTTCCTTGATTTTGTTTTATTGATTTGCTTCACACAAAGGCTTGCTTCCTCTGCGATGGCTGTTTTGATTATTTCCCCATTGTTCCTCCACCCCTCCTTCTTGCCCATTTGCTAGTGCTTTTCTAAGGCACTCTCTCATTTTCCCAAAGTCAGCCTTCCTAAAGTCCAATACTCTTGTTTTGTGTATGACTTGACTCTATAGCTGTGTTTATTGTGAACCACACTGTTTGGTGGTCACTTGTTCCCAGATATTACTTTCAAATCTGAGATCCTTTCTCCTTCCCCATTTGAGAGTACCAGGTCTAAGATTGCTCCCTCCCGAGTGGGTTCCAACACTAGCTGTCTGAGGCATGCCCCCTGTAGGACATCAACAATGACCCTGCTCTTGAATGTGCCTGCAGCAAAGGTACTCCAGTTAACATATGGCATATTCAGGTCCCCCATCAACAATATCTCCCCTTTTTCTGCCATTTTAAGGATGCCTTCTATCATTTCCTTGTCAATTTTCTCCCCCTGAGATGGGGGTCTGTACACAACCCCCATGTGGATTGTGGTGCCATTTTCTGTCTCCAGGGTGACCCATAACGACTCATCAACTTCCTGTTTACTCTTTAGTTCTGTTGCTTTAATCCATTCCCTTATACAGAGAGCTACTTCTCCTCCTCCTCTTTTACCCACCCTGTCCCTCCTGTAGACCGTGTATCCTGGTATGCTGACTTCCCACTCATGGTTCTCTGTGTACCATGTTTCAGTGACTGCCACAATATCCAGGCATCCCTCTTCCATCAAGGCCACTAGTTCAGGGAGCTTGTTGCACAGACTGCAGGCATTGGTACTCATCACCTTCCATTTATTTTTTATGGCCTTAGCCCTTTTAGCCCCATCCCTGTCCTTAACACCTTTTTCTGCATTTATCCCTTTCCTGCTCCCTACTGACTTCTCTGCCTTGGTGTTTACCTCTCTAACTACTGCGCTTTGTGGGGGGAGGCTGGGATTTCCCTGCTCCTTTTCAGTGCCTCCCCCCTTGGCTAGTTTAAATGCTTGACAATGAAGCATTTAAACCTGTCACCTAGGATCCTGGACTCCTTATGTTTCTTTTTGGGTGGCTCTAAAGATTTGAGGGGGGAACTTGCAACAACGTCTACCCATGAAGTATTGGCAGCAATACATCCCTGAGGCACAGGGCCCAAATTAGAGGGATGTTTGTCTAAAATTTGCTGGGAAAGATTCTCCTGCAAGGAGCGCATGTCATCCTCCAAGAGAGCAAACTTATTGCTCAAGGGAATAAAAGGGGTTGATTTGAAGGTGAGAAGCTGCAGCTTGGGGTGTTTGGGGTGAAACCTCACTAGAACAGCATGAAAGTCTTGAAGAATAATGCCCGACAGAAGCTTCTCTTGCAGCCGTGTTGATTGCCTTGGGGTCAAATCACTTGCCCGGCATTGTTTAACAGGGGCTGCGGTTCACACAACCCTTTCCCACATTCTTGTACCTGCCGTCCACCACTCGTACGGATACCAAAGCTGTGTCGGCTGCCAATTGATGCTGACCTCCCAGGGTAAGATTACAGAGAGACCTCCAGATAGTTGGCTAAGGTGTCAGGGTTTCAAAATCCTTGAAGGAAGAGCCTGAGAAAAGGCATAGTGTTGCGGGGTAACGTAGAGCAAATTTAATGCTTCTTTGGTGGAGGATTTGTTTAAGTGGATTGTAGGCCTTCCTTCTGATGGTTAAATCTTTTGAAAAGTCTCTGTAGATGAAAATATTAAACTCTTGCCACTGAAGTTTCCCCATTTCTCTGGCTCATTTCAGTATTAATTCTGTATGGGAATAGTTCAAGAAGCAAGCAATGATGGGTCTTGGTCGCTGGTCTGATGTTGGCCTGGGACCCAGAGTGCGGTGAGACTGCTCAATGATTAACGTTAGGTCAGGAGGCAGTTTAAGCATTGCAGGCAGCACATGTAATAAAAGCGCAGTAGTGTCTCCTAATTCTCCACACTTCAGGGAAGCCCAAAAATTGTAAATTATTGCAACGATTATGATTTTCAATATTGTCAGTTTTGGCTTGTAGGGATTTAATAGTTCGATCTTGATTGAGGACAGTAACCTGGAGGTCATGAATAGTAGTGGTGTTACAGGCCGTTGCTTTCTCATTAAATGCAATTTTCTGGCTAAAAGTTTCAAAAGTGGTCGCATTCTGTTAGGTGGAGGTTTTTAGATCATTAATCTCAGCCATCAGTTTAGAAAACATTACTTCCACTCTAACAAGTGAGGTTTGCTGTGCTTTTAGATCCACCATAATGCTAAGGATGGGGCCTAGTATGCTGCAGTACAGTGTAGAATAATTGAATATAAGTAGATGATGGATCAAAAATGACTTACAAACTGTGTCAGGCAGTAAGATTACAGGATGGTCACAGGAGCTGGTACCAAAGAAAGGTCTGGTGAAGGCTGGATGAGGTTAGATTGCAGTCAGTTCTGCAGAGATTCTGAACTATACTGCCATCTTCTGCCTGGTCAGGCCACGCCCCCCCCAGGCCCTATATTTTCAATGTCGCCTTTTTCTAACACACCTCAAGAATGAGGCAGTTGTAATTTTTCAAATCCTCTCTGAAACATGTTTTTGTGTTCCCTCTGTGAAATTATCTTTCAGACAGGATTTTAAAAAATCCACTTGTCTTGACCATAAGGTGGGGTAATAATAAGACTACTGTATTTTGTGTGTGTCTTTTACACATAAATGACTATTCTCCACAATCAATCTACTCATTAATTCTGTTGGCCCGATTACAAGATGACTTGCACATTACTTAGAGCAGTTTCACATAAACCCCATGATAATGGCACCTTGCACCATGAACATGCAAGTAGCTATTCCAAGATGCTGCTGCGCCATGCCACTTGCGGGTTGCACCAAAGGTGGGCTACGCCACCCACTACACCTGCAACTCACTGTGGCATGGTGTAAGGGTGGGTTATGGCAGCAACTGCATGCCATTCCAGAAGGGCAGCCACCGTAACCCACCTACTGCATTCCAGGAGAGGTATTGGTGCAGTGGGGTTAGACCAGCACTTAGCTGGTCTAAGGGGCATCCATTCTGGCGCAATGATGGATGCCCCCCACAGTGCTGTGGAAACCACGTATATGTGCCCCACATGCCCCCAGCTCAGTCATGCCCCCCAACCCCCCAAAATTTGGGGACCCTGGGTCCGTTTCTCATCATGTCCCCAAACGCTGTGCCATTCGACAGCTCCCACCCCAATGCCCCTGTGTTTAAGTGTTTTGGGTGGGGTCCAGGGGGCAGTAGATGAAGGGCCACGACTTGCAGCACCCAGGTCCATTGCACCATTCCTGTGGCACTAACCTGCAGCTGCTGCAAGTCATGGGCATAGGTGCCAGGGACCCTGCCTGTCCTGGAATATGGTGCATGGTCCCCGGCGTAGTGCCCCATGGTGCAACTCACATACGACCGCAAGTTGCGCCATGTGTCTTGTAATTGGGCCCATGTCCTTTGTCAGATTAATGCATTAGCAGTCATTTTGTCTCTAACCAGAACTTGTATTTAAAAGGCATCTGCAAGAAGGAGCTAGACAGAAGTGTACTGCATGATCTCCACTAATCTCCAGTATGATAGGGATTTTTTACAGCAGGGAGATTGGGGTGGAGGAAGTTCTGATAAACCTAACTCCTTGTGGCACATTGAGGGGCTAGGGAGGGGGAGCTGGATGGCAGACAGGGGGAGAAAGTGTTTTTAAATTAATAATACATTGGTGCGCGCAAGAGAGAGAGAGAGAGAGAGAGAAGAGTGTGTGTGTGTATTTTTGGGGGGATATCTGGGTGTAACAGAGGGAGCTGGATGGTGGTGGGGCACATTCTTTAAATTAATAAGATATAGGCAACCTCCAGTGAGTGCATGGGGGTGGCTGCTTGGTGGAAGGCTGATTTTAATATATTTGTCACCTTGTGGCAACATAATGTAATGGAGGGTTGCTGTGATCAGCTGGACATGGGAAAAGGGTAGACACTTGTTTAAATAGTTGGAGTTGCATAATGGGAAAATGTCTTCTAAACAGAAATAGAAAATTATGAAGTGGAATATAGTGATTCCAGAGATCAACTGGTGCTAACAAGATCCATCTGTATTGTCATTTCACATTATAATGTGTCTGTTGGGGTTTGTCAGACAGACTCATAACTGGATTCAATCCATGGCCTGTTTTAGAATCTTCAGTTACTATATTCAGCATCCCGTAATGCATAGTATACTTCCTGTGTTCTGCTGTGTTTAACTGCATTACACTTTCCCAAAAGTAGCCATTTTAGAGCTTTTAACAATTAAGAAAATAAAATCTTCTTTAAAGGACAAAAAATAAATAAAACATTATAAATGTATTGAAAGAAAACTTGTAGCTTAATAAGGGTAATGTTCACAGTAGTATTAGCTGAGCTTGAAAATGCATCCCACTCCATTAATATCCTGACATGTGGCCTCAGCTCGTATGAGTGAGGGAGTACAGTACTGTACATTTATTTCCTTGTACACTCCGCACTACTGTGGCCTACTCATACTGGGGGGAAATATACATGCTGTACCCAGGGTTCCTACATAGTGCTAAGAGAAAGAGTTCATCTCCGGAGTTCATCCATGTGACTGAGTCACAACGTACTGTAAATGAGGTTACCAGATGTTAGTAGGGCAAACAGGATGGTAAACACCAACAATGCCACCGCATGGCATAACGTGTTATGCCATGGTTTAACTTAAGGGAGCATGGCCATGAGGCCCTGCAGATCCCTCCACCTGATCTGACCTGTACCAGTTTGCCCTGTTCTGGGTCTGTCCTGTTTCAAATTTTGTGGTCCAGTGACAGGAGCCCTGGTAGTCCAGAAATCCCCACCAACTCCCCATATTCCAGTGGGTCCCTGACATTCAGTGGATCCCCCCAGCACATATCTACAGTGGCTTCCCACCCACTTCTCAAATTCCAGTTTGTTTTTGACATTTAGTGCCCCTCCAGCTCACCTGACAGCACTGTGGTCCTACTGGCCATGTCCTGTCCAAAACCCCTTCTTCTGTTGCAACCTCTGTGTCTATTGTAGAATTGTACCCCTTATCCCCCACCTACCTGGAGCAGTTCTTTGAACTGGTTGGTTCTCAAGAGGCTGTGATAGGGCTTCCATGCTTTGAGCATGGCCTTGCAGGCCAGTTGGCTTTGTAGCCCCTCTCTTCTTCTCCACACTGTCACAAACTGTTTAGTGACCCTGCAGAGAATTGTTGTAACACCTGTTTTCTTGCAAAGTCAACACTTGCCCTTTGTTTTTTTTGGTTTTTTTTTTATAGCTACTTTATCCTCCTTCTGCCCCCAGCTTCCCCCTTCTGACTGACCCCCCCCATCCCCATCACCCCGGTATCACTGGGACTTACCTAACCAGTCACCGAGTGCAGAGCCCTACCTAAGTCAGTCCATGTCTTTGCAGCGGAGGTGTTTTCCTTTCTCCTTCCCCATTCTTGAGCCACCATGGAGGCAGTGCACAAGTAGAGGATGCACACTTCGGCAAGTAAAGTCCCACAGCACCTTCCCTATGTCTGGCCCCTCTGACCTGCACTATCCTCCGGCCTCCATCTGGGGGTAGTCATTTGGTGGGAGTGCCAGTCCTCCCTCCCTGGGAGAGGAGAGCAGTCCTCTGGATGCTCGATCCTCTCCCTCCACTGTCGACCCCTGATGGCCTGTGCTCATTCCCGAACACGGGTCACCGGCGTGGAGTGATGTGTAGCATCCAGCACCTCAACCCTCAGCGCCATCAGGCTGGGGCTCTTGCCGTTTGTTTTAGTGGCTCCTGTTTGTTGTGATTTTCATATTATTCTTTTAAATGTTCTCATAAATGTATCTGTCAGCATTTTGAAAAAATCATTGTCAATAACTGCTTCCACTCCTTGGACTGTGGAACTCAAAATTGCTGTACTTGTGACAACATAATCTGTTGACATGGAAATAACTATGATGTCATACTAGGGCTGTGCAGAACCTGGAATGCTTTTTGAAATTTGTTTTTGAGTGCCACAGAATTACCAAAGGCATTTCTATATAAACTGTGAAATAACTTTACATGAATCGCATAAGCTGCAGAAAAAGAATCAGCGATTTATGTAAATCATGGATTACTTATCTGTAAAAACCATTCTGTTATTGAAATGTCAGAATTCTGCTATTGAGAGAATTCCGTAGAGTTTGGTGGACTTTTCTGAAATTATGCAGAATTCCATTCCATCACAATCTGAAAGGTCTGCACAGCAGTAGTCTCAACTAGAGTAACAATGCACTGGGGCCCCGATTCACAAAGGGGGCTGTGTTTGGCACAAGCTGTGGCAAACAGCAGCTTGCACCAAAGCCCCATGCGCCAGGGACCCTGTACCCAATTCAGGTACAGGAGGGGTCCCGGCACCTAAGTCCCCACATCTGCGGCAACCCCTCCCTTGCAGCAAACACATGGTGCATGGAATGGGGCTTCCACAGGCCCTTTGCAGCACAAGCCATTGTGCCCCCTACTAACATGGCACATGCCCCACAGGTATAGGAAAGATAGCAGACTCCCCCTGCCAAGAACCCTGATGCTAGAGGCACAAGTCCCATATGTATAGAAACCCCTGCCCTGATCCCCAATCTGTACATCTGTATGGTAATGTCAATATCCCTCACTGGTGGTCCAGTGTCCCCACCACCCCCATCCTCAGACAGGGCCGGGCACCAGCACATCCCTTCTCACACCTCCACTGCCCGTTCCCGACTGAACTGTCAATGAGCACATACTGTAATTTGTATGAGCTCATACACATTACAGTACATGCTCATTGACAGTTCAGTCAGGGACTGGCCAGGAGGTGTGAGGAGGGATGCACTGGTCCCCGACTCTGTCTGGGGATGGGGGGTGGGGCACTACCAGCTGGGTTGGGGGGTGGGAGGGCACTGGACCACCACTGAGGGGTATTTACATTACCATACAGATGAACACATTGGGGATCAGGGTGGGGGTTTCTATTAGCATGAGACCTGTGGGTCTTATCGAGGTTGTGGGTGGGGCGAGGGTGTTTAATATGATTATTATACATGTGGGGCACATTCAAGATCTTGGTGGGGGGAGTCTAATATAGGTATTTCACTTCGGCACACTGGGGTTCTAGATAGGGGGAGTCTAATAAATATTTTCAGGGGGAGTCTAATAAATATTTTATACCAGTGGGGCACATCAGGAGTTGGGAAGGGGTGACTCATGGCACTACTGGCTCCAGCATCCCTCTCAGGAGATAAATTTCTAAGTCCCCTTAGACCAGCCCTGGCTAGCCTATGGGTACTTAGAATTTCTCCCTCTGGGACAGCTTTGTGAATTGCATTTCTGGGCTGTGGCAGCTTGTGTCTGCTGCAGGGCCCCTAGCATCTTGTCGGAGCCCATTTCTGGGTGCAGGGATGGTGCAAGCCCCATCTGGAGTAGGCAGCCTGTGCTTCACTCAGGCTGCCTTTGAAAATTGCTTCTCAGTTTATATTTCAGTGCAAGGTGCACCTTGAGCCATCCTTTTTGGTGCAAGCCCCTTGCGCCACGCTGGAGGCTTTGTGAATCAGGCCCAGTATGTACTATTCTGCCATTTGATGGGGATAGGAATGCAAATCACAGCTACCCAACCACAAATTATCAAAATAATGGCTAAACAAAAGTTTTTTTGTTTTAAAAGAAAACTGAGCAAAACAGTTCCTGCAATCACCAAGGCTGCAGAAATGCCCGATTAACATACCCTATAAAATTTACAATGACTGCAGCTAACCTTTGACATGTTATTTCTTGTCTGTAAGGTGATCCTGGATGCACTATTTCTAAGGTGCCGCTATGTCCCATGTAGAGGTCTTTGAACTGTACCGCTCTACAAGCAATTCCCATTGAAAACGGAGCAGTGCAAGGTGCAGTAGCGCCTAAGCTCAGAGCGTAGGCACTACTGCACATGCCTGAACCTGGAGCTGTAACTTTAATAACAAACTTAACAACCTTACACTGCTCCGTTTTCAATGGGAATTGCTTGTAGAGGTACAGTTCAAAGACCTCTACATGGGACATGGTTTATGTTTACTCCATATAAATGTGCCTCGCTCATCATGATCGAGCGTTCTGGCAAAGGACAGGATGATCCGGGAGGTACTAAGGTCACACTCTGTCTTCTGGTGTGACAGCACCTTAGAAATGGCGCATCCAGGACCACCTTACAAACAAGAAATAACTTGTCAAAGGTTAGCTGCAGTCATTGTAAACTTTATAGGGTATGTTAATCGGGCATTTCTGCAGCCCTGCTGATTGCAGGCACTGTTTTGCTCAGTTTTCCTTTAATAATTGTTCCATGTCATGGAATCATGGGATGTCATGGCATATGATGGAAAAGAACATACCATGAGTCAGAACTAAAAGTTCACTTTGAAATCAACAATCCTGTTTATCATTTTTATACAGTCTTTATAGGTAATGTGAAAAATGTCACAGTAAAACCTGGGAAGAGTAACTGAAAATTAAAAAAAGTTATATTGTTTTGAGTGTTGATTTTTGTTTGCCTTTTGCCTTAGGTATCTATTTGTACAGATTGTGGTGACTGTGTAGAATATCAGATCACTGTTTTTAGCATAGCATAAAGATATAGAGAATAGCGCATAGTCTCATCACACGCAAGCTGCTCTATACTGTAGCTGCGTTAGGCTACTTACAGTAAGTTGCATGCTTTCTGTTGATTTCGTTTTTATCAGTTTATTTGAGTTAGATGGGTCTGCCCCACCCCCATTGTTTTTTTTTTAATCTAGGGGTGTGGGGCGCAAAGTCCCCCAACTCAGATAAACTAACAAAAAACTAACCAACAGTCCAAAGTGGTGTAGGGCATGCTGTAAGTGAAGTTTTGTCAGTTTATTTGAGTTGGATGGCTCTGTCCCCTACACCCCGCCTTGTTTTTTGAACATGGGTGTAAAGCCCCCCAATTTAAATAAACTAATAAAAAAATAACTGACAGGTCGAGCGTGCCTGTAGGCAAGTAATGTAACTGGAGTGCTATGCTAATAGTGTAGAGCCAATGGTGGTCCGATATATGCTATGCAATCACCCAAATTTTTACTTCGTTTGCTTGTACCACCTCTACTTCTGTGCAGAATCTTATGTATTGTATGTCAAATCTAACATATTGTTATGTGCCATTTAGATGGTCCAGGTCATTCATGAAAATGGTCTTTTAGACCAGTGTACCTACCTGGTTATCAAAAAAATTAAATTAATAATATTTATAAAAGTATATACTGATAATTTCTCTTATAGCAGGAGACCTGATTTCCTGTACTACCATGTATGAAATTGTACACCAACTCTCAGCTCCCCATGTCATCCAGGGACTAAGCAAAAAGCAGGAGTCAAGTAAAATGTTTTAAAACTTTGTATTGCAGGGGAAGCACCCCCTTCCCCCCCCCCACAAAGTAGCTTTAGAACTGTGTGAAACCATAGGGAAACATGGCAGTGCTCTCTCATCTCTATCCTCTCCTGGTACCTGCATTACCTACAAAAAGGCTAAAAGAGCTTTACTTCATTCCTAGTTTTTTTGCTTTTGAGTATACCACTCTGTGCTTTGCACACAGTGGACTGCTGCAGCTCTCCTACACAGTAGCACCAACGGCTTGTCTGTGCATTCCCTTCCTCGTAATTTCTGTCCTCCTATACAAACCTGCTAGAGTTGTGATCATGACTGGATATTCCAGAGGTGGATTTCATAGGTATAATGCTCTGCACTACAACAAGAAAATTTGATTTATACTTGTTCTCATTGATTATTTCCTTGTAAGAGAGCCCCGTGATCAGCTTGTGAATTTAGAGCTTATCTCAAAGGTTTCTTCTGCCATGGGGCTTCATGTTTCAGTAACCTTTCCAGACTTACCAACCAGTTATTTGAATGTAAGCATTGTCTCCCTGTTGCCTACCTCACTCACAAATAAATGCTACCTCAGACAGTCTGCAGGGCATACCTTGAAAACTGTGACATGGATGATTTGTTCACTTATTTCTCTTCCTTGTTTTTCACTGAGGTCCATTACTCAAACATATAAGATACAACAGAACTTTGAAGATACATTACCATGCTTGAAAATGTACTACTATATCCACCATGAGCACAAATAGGCTTTATTTAATGCAAATAACGTACAGAACTTGCCTCTTCCCATGTACAGGGATATTGTTTAATTCCCCTATAGTTAATGGTTTTCACACAAAATCCCCCTTCCTTCTTAGGATGACAGACTTTTGGGTTAAAACATGTGTCATTTATACAGAGATTACCTTATTTTCTTTAAGACATTTTCAAGCCTGTCAGCTCAGTACACATACCGTACTTCAAATGGTAAAATGGTAAAAATCAGTCTTTGTTTCCAGTTGTCTGATTGGGACCATTATCTATGGACTTTGACCAGTACATCATCATTAGTAAATCTGGCAAGTTTCTCATGAGATTACCACCAATTAAAGCACACAATCAAACCTCCCCAAGCATGTCAGGGTCTTAAAATTATTTTCTTTTTCCATTCTAATCCCAAATGCACCAACCTGAAAGGCATCTTCTCTGTGCAATTCAGATTCACCTCTTTAATGTGGTTACATAACAGTCCCCAAATCTGTACTTCTACAGAAATGTGCACCTATATCCAACAACCCTTTCAAAACATGTCACCCTTCCCCATGCCTCTCCCAAATGTGTAACTCTATGATGCACCCACCCTTAGTTTGTACCCCTTCATCAACTAACCTCCCAAAATATACATACTGTATATGCTTACAGTACCACCACATCTGCCTTAAATTGTGTACTTCTGCACCCCTTTAAAAATGTGTTTACCTGTTTAAATTTCAACTCCACCCTTGCAGTCCTTTTAAAATACATACTACTGCCCCTGCACTGCAAAAATAATTTGCACCTCTACCTCAAAATCCATTCCAAAATTGGTACTGTACCCCAAACTCCCAACAAGAATTGTACAAATTCTTCATCACTCCTCCCATTATTTGTATGCCAGTCCCACACTTTATGAAATGACTACTCTGCTTCTTCATAACCCTCTTCAATAGGATACCCTTCCCCAAAATGTTTCCCTTACTTCAGTTCCTGTCCCAAAATATACACCCCTGTCATGACATACCTCCAAACATTTATGCTCCCTGTCCCTGCATGGTTACCAATGTTTCTAGCTCCCCTACACTACTCCTAACATTTTTAACCTCCCAATATTTATATCCCCCTACTCCAGAATTTCTCACAGCATTTGTAAAGCTGATTCCAACTTATCTTTCAGAATGTGAACCTCTAACCTTCAAATTTCTCACAAAGTTTGAGAACCTGCTGTCATACCCCATTCTAAAACTCATAGTTCCCCATAATCACTGCAACATTTGTACCCCAACTCTATGTTCCTGCAAAATTTGCACCTTTGCCCCAATCGCTGATCAAGATTTTGCTGCACCCTTCTCAAAATCTAGTCCTTAACCTTAAAATAATCACAAATGTCTGTCTTTGCTCCCATACCATGCCCAGTATTTGCACTTGTCCAATAATGTGCATCCCTCTTACACTTTACACCCATTTTACCACACCCTTCCAAAAATGTGAACCCCTTCCAAACAGGATTTAAAAATCTGTACTGTACTGTATTGCACCCTGAATTTCTACTCAGATCTTCACCCCTCCCAAAATGTGTACATTATATGTCTGCACCCTATAAAAACTTGTATCCTCTTTCCCTGCAACCCTCCTCAGTTGTTTTACCCTCTATCCTTGCTGTACTCCCCACCCCCAAAAATTACCTCTAGCTACCCTTTCCCAAATGAGGGAGGTAACCAAGTAGGGGCCTGCATGTTGTGAAGGGTGAATGAATCAGTGCCACATATTTTGGGAGGACTGCAAATCTGAAGATGAGATGAATTTAAAGGTGCAAATTTAGGGAAGAGTTAGACCATGCACATTTCAGATGGGGTATAAGGGTAGATATATATGTTTTGAAAGGGGGTGCATTTTAACAGTGGTGCAGTGGTATGGGTACAGTATTTGGCAGGGATGCCAGAGTAGGGGTAACAATTTCAAAAGGGGAGTGACGTTAAATGTACAAATTTTTAGAGAGGTGCAGAAGCTGAACATTTGGAAAGGATAGCAAGGGTAAAAGCAACAATTTCTAGTGAGGTACAGCATCAGCTAAAAGTATAGGTGCAGGGTGATGCATGAACATTTATAAGGGGCACAGCAGTAAAATAAAACATTTTGAGAGGGCAATTGGGGGTTAAAAATAAATACTTCCGGGGGGCAGTAGAAGAGGTGCACTTTCAGGAAAGACGTATCTGACTTCGATGCAAATAAAGTACACAAATAATATCTTTCTATTTTCAGTATTTCATTATTGTTCCTTTTTTTATGGATGCACACTATATTTTCAAACATTTTCTGATTGCTTGCTGGTGCTGTGTGGAATGCAGAATTATGCTAGTGAAATTAGTGTGGCATAGCAATTCTGTTTCTGAAAGGATTGGCTGAATTTTTGACAGAATTCTGCAAAATCTCAAAGGTGATTGGTGGTCTCATTATCAGCATGATTAGGTTCCATGAATGGCACTGTTCTTTGCTGTTAGTCCTCAATGCATTTAAGTAACAGTATTCCTCTGTTCCACGGATCTCCCTTTCATCGTCATTTCATGCAAATTCCTTGAAACAATTGGCTCTATTTAATAGCAAATGGAGACACTTGCTATGTAGTTCATCTGACATCTGTTCTCTGGTGTTCATAATTGTTTTTTGGAGGGTAGGATTGCTTTTTAAATTTTGGCCTAGTTCTGACATTTCCAATTATGCATTAATTCCATTCCATATAACACCGTAACTACGGAATGGTACTCTTGTGCATTGTAATGATGTATCAAAAAGTACCAGAGAACTATTTTGTGGATCGTTAAAAAAGGCCTAAGCAATCAGAGGTATGTTAGTCACTGGCAGAACTCCATTTCTTGTGTTCTTCACATGTTACACAGATCACTTTCAGAGCTCAGGCTGTGGGTGAATGTAAGAGGGAGAAGACAGAGAAGTGTGACGAGAAGCTGTAAGGTAAATAGCTTGTTAAATTCCAAAATGTCTGGTGTGACTTGTGCCAGTGTGCCAAGAATGGAGATGCTGATGAAAGTTTCTGTACCCCTGTTCAGCCCACAGGAGACAAATACATTCATTGAGCAGGTCACAAAAATGCAGGTGACCTCTTTGGAGACATGTGGGTTGGCTATCTCAAGAGGGAAGATGGTTTGCACAATGTTCCCCATCTTACCTCTACATGGTAGGGTCCCTGGCATTTTCTCTTATATGAGGTCACCCAGTGGAATTTGAACTGGTGGCCAAGAAACTGAAGGAGAGACTGTGGCAGATATGGAAGGGGCTGCAGACTACAAGGGCGATGTGCCTCTACCAGTCCCCTGTCTGGGTGGGACATGGTGTATACCACCTGGCCAGGGACAAATGGCTGGTATCATATTCACCACCATGCCCCCCAGCCCACTGCCTCACCCCTCCCCAGCATTACGTCATGCAAGTGGAGTGAAGCATACATGTGGGTGGTGTGGGCATGACATCAGAGGAGGAGGTTGCAGATGCAGACAGTAAGGGAGAGACAGGAACCAACAAGGCCACCGATGCCAAACAGGCCACAGCAAAAGGATCAGTCAAGATGGCACTGCCATATGCCCTAGGACAGGTTGGAGAGCTCATCTACCAGGATTGTGAGGGCACAGTATAGCATGCCACTGTTTTTTAATGTACTGGTGAGACACCAGCTTGAGGTAATGCCAGGAGGACAGAAGAACATGGTGCATACCACTGGTTAATATGGCCCTGTTATTTGCACTGTGCCCTCACCAGTCTTCATGCTGGGGGAGCAGAGGACTGGAGGGACATGGAGCATACTAACTGGCCGAGGACTGGTGCTTTGCATTATGCCCCACCAGACCCTCCCTGGAGGACAGTGAACTGGGTGGACATGGTGCATACCAGCTCACCAGGGACATGTGGCATGCACCATAACCCCAGTCCCCTACCTGGGGGCAGGGGTTTGGGGCACCATGGCCCAAGCCCCTGGCCCCTCACCTCCCCGGCATTATTTAATACTAATGTTTGCATAGTGCCTACATGAACAAGTATGGGGATGTGTGGTTCACTATGCAAGTGATACTGTTTTAGTGATGCTGGAGAGGGGAATGGGGTAGGGGCATGAAGGAATGAGAGGGGAGATGCGGGCATTCAAAAAATTTTGAAATGCTGAAATACTGCTTTGAGCTTTGATTGTATGTGAAACAAAACACAGTGTTTACCAGTTCTTTTTAAATTGTACATGAAATTATTCAATAAATACAAAAAAAGACATTTTATACTGTAGTTCTGTTTTTTTTTTATCCTCCTCTTCCTCCTCAGCCATAGCCCTATCTTACCTCCCACTGCCGCTCCTCCTCACCGCCGACCCTGGAGTCTTGCATGCCCATCTGGCATATGCAGCTGTACCATCGAGAGGGTTCCCCTCTGATGCCCCTGCTCCTGGCCAGCATCCACTACTGGCACACACCTCAGTCCAGGCATTTGCTAGCCAGTGAAGCTGCGGCCATCAAGCTGTTGCAGGCTTGTGCTGCCATTTTTCCTCACTGTTTTCTCCCTGGAGTGCAAGCTTGCAATGATGTCACAGCACGCTGACGTCCGTCACACTCAACCCCTTACTGCACCACTCTAATAGTGCCCCCAGTCATCACCAGGGGCCTCTACAGAGTGGTGGTTCCCCATATCCCTCCCTGGGATGGGAGAGCAGTCCTCTGGATGCTCGATCCCAGCCCTCCCCTGCCAACTCCTGATGCCCTGGGCTCACGTCCAAACTCGGGTTGCCAGTGTGGCGCGAGGTGTGGCATCCAGAGCCTCAACCCTCAGCACCACTGGGCCAGCGTAGTTCAGCTTTTTTAACTGATCATTTGATAATACTCTGAGACAGGAGAAGTGTTACAGTGTACTGTATTATATGTACAGGTCATGGGCCCAATTTGCAAAAGCATCAGGAATGACACACGGTGCTTGCATCAAAGTTATATGACACAAGAGGTCACTGCACTGCACCTTGCATCATTCCTGATTTTCAGTCGCAGCCTGTGCCAGTAAGGGGACCACGTGGGCCAGCCGGACTTGTGCCATGCTTATAATAGACACATGACTGCTGGTCTAATGCCCCATGCGCCTCCACCATCTATAGAAGATGAATGGCCAGGGAGACCCTGTATCATTGGGGCAACACATACCATGCAGCCCACACACACTGAAGTGTGTGTACCCAGCAAGTGAGCCACATGGACAGATGAGCTGAATGGGTCCCTCTACAGATGATGCCTGGAAACTGGATGTAAAATGCTGGCATACTGTACCATGGTTGTCACCACAGCAACCCAAACTGAACAGTCAACCACCAAATGGTTTTAAATAGGTTCAAGATTTATTTTCAACTAGCCAAAACAAGTGTGAGGGGTCTCTTACCAGGGACACCACCAGGACCCCCAAACCAGACCTGGAGGTCTTATTTGGGGTCCTGCTGGTGTCCCTGGTAAGAGATCCCTCACACATGTTTTGGCTAGCTGAAAATAAATCTTGAACCTATTTAAAACATTTGGTGGTTGGCTGTACTGTTTGGGCTGGTGGGTGGTGCTGAAATTATTTGGTTTGAGTGTTGATTTTTTTCATAGTGCACCCAGCCATGGGGCAGCTCTGCCTGTTTTCCTGTCACCACAACACACATGGGTAGGTGGGTACAGAATGTGCCATACTGGCACAGTATCAGCTGAGGTGCAGACTACAGCAATAGGTAGAGAGCAGAATTGCATGGTATGTATGCAGGATGTGTACACAGGACAGAGCACTGTCGCAACAGCCACTGGCCATCAATTGCAGAGTGCAGTGAATGGTACAGATCACTACTGTGGTTCACCCAACAGGAATGCATTATACCTGTATTTAGCACCATACTATACCATCAGGAGCATGATCCATTATACGTTTCCTGTGCTGGCTGCACCAGCCTACACCAGGCACCCCTGTGTGGAAGATGAAAGCCCATAGCAACCATGACTGCCACTGGAGGACTGGATGTGTGCACAGTGGTCTGAGCATCAGTAGTGTAGGGGGACAGTGTACAGCTGTCCTGGCAGCAGTACCTCCAAAGGCAGTGTCTGGACAGATGGAGAGGTCACATACACTGCATAGAACTGGCAGAGCACCAGCAGTCCCCCACACCCCGCCAACAATGCTCCTGCTCAGCAGGACTCAGTTACCCATACGTAGACTGCTAGGAATGCGGCCACTGTGGTGGGCAAGAAGAGATGTCTGCACTGCCCACAGATCCTGGACATGCATGAATGGTAATGCAATAAGGCATAACAAGGTGTGTATTATCATATAATAACATCAGTCCTGGGGTGGGTTGAAGCACGAGGCAAAATCGAGTGCTTCCACCACCCCAGGAGTGACGCTATTAAACAATAACACACACCTTGGAGTGCCTTATTGCAATTATACAATGGCTCGATATTATAAAAAAAGAAAATATTAAAAAAAAATTTTAGTAGATTTTTAGTGTAGCAATAAAGCTCTGTTTCTTAAAAGTAGCTCCAAACAATCATCCAAAAAATCAATACAGTGATGTTATTGTGTAATAACATCACTGTCTCAGGCACACACTGACAAGTCAGAGCCCTGGAAATTTTCTTGCCATTGTATAATAAAGGAATAATGCCCGACAGGGTGGGTGTTATGCTGGGATAACATCCCACCTTGGGTGGTTGGGCCCGAGGCCAGACGGCGGCGTCCAAAACCCAAGGCGGGATGTTATCCCAGCATAACACCCACCCTGGAGAGCATTATCCTATTATACAATGGCTCAATGTGTTAAATAAGAAGAAAGATTACAAATAGTAAGTTTAAAATAGTTTTTATTGATAAAAATGTGAAATATCCTTCCACTGAATTAAATAGTTCTGTTTTGTAAGTTGTAAATGTGTTATAAATATGTCAATAACTTAACTCTAAATATGTCAATAACTTAACTGTTTGAAATATGTAAACGCTTATAACATTTGTAAAATTTATAACATTTATGCTAGTTCATTTAAGCTCTGTAAATGTTAAATACACACATGCTGTTGCCTTGATGTTAAATTGGTTGCTGTTGGTAGTGTTTTGCAGGGCGGTATTGCTGTTTTCTCCGATGCTGTCTAGTGGGCTGTTTTTGTTGCTGGGATGTTTATTGTTGCCATGGTGTGTGGTGGGGTAGGTGTCGCTAATTGTTCCGCGCATGTACGCTTCCTGGTCAGCGGTTCGAGGGTGATGTGGTGCTTCCTGTTCCTGATAAAATGGCACTCCATTGCGACTTTGTTTCAAAGGCCGGGCCCCAGTAGCTTTTGAGGGAGGATTCCTGCTTGTGCCCAGTAACAGTGATTATGTTGCTTTCCAGTCTGGCGCTGTTGAGTAGTTGATCGCAGTCGCCGCAAGGAGTGGTTCGTAGGTGTGGGAGCCTGCAGCCGGCATATTTTCGGCAGCATGGAAGAGAGGTAATTTTTTCCTAGGGGCTCTAAAGTGTACCACACTTTTTCTGTTTCCCAGGGACTGGCAGGGTGTTTCTAGGGTGCAAGAAGAGGCATGGGCTGTTCAGCGGAGTTTAAATGTATTTTTTAATAGAGCAACTGGGCATTGAGGATGGCCTTCTATTGAAAACATTGTGCCTCTGTAGCGATCGCGGGTCTTTTCTAGTGGGTCAGAGTGATTTTTGTTTTCTCGTTAAGCGTTAGTGTGGCATACTGAAGTCCGGTTTCTGTTGTAAGGAATTGGAAACTGGAGGGTTTTAGCTGTCTTTGTCCCTCAAACCACTGCCTGAAGTAATGTAACTGTACTCTAGCCAGACTCGCCATAGAAGGCCTTGGGTGTCTGTGTTCAGTGCTTCGGATTCTCTGAGCAATGACAGTTCGCTGTCTGTGAGGGGAGCGTGGTGTTGGGCCTTGTCCTTTCCCTCCCGTCTGAGGGCTTTTATTTGGGCTGTAAATACATTGTTTTCCGTTTGAAACTCTGTGTGGCTAATTATATTGATGTTTCTTGACAGCGGGGGCTCGTTTAGGTAACGGTTTATGCCAGATCTCAAACCGATGAAACTACTTATTCCGTACTGGTCTCCGTTGCTGGTTCTCACTGAGGCATAGAATTTTCTTAGGGTTTGATTTAATTCCATTTCCGTTACTGTTGTTAAGTTTACTGTGGTACCAGTTTCTTTTAGCCAGTCATTTAACACGTTAATAGCCCACACTGTTTGCCTCCTTGTCGATGGTTCATTTCTCTCACATTCAATTTGATCTAGCTGGTTGTCCTGGATTTCTACATGTCTTCGTTTTTCTTTTTTCTTTTTAGGATCAGTATTTTCTTGGTCTTCTGAAAACAATTTCTGTATTGTTGCCATTTCAAATAAATTGAAATTTAAGCTTGGAAATGATGACATGAGTCTGCTTTCTTTGCTTTACTATTTTCTGTCACAGTAGTCGTTTGACAGCTGATGTGTAGTGATCTGTCTTTTGATGTTTAGTAATGAGGTTGACAGCTGGCTGGCACTACAGCAGGGATGTTATGCCAGGATAACATCCCTGCTGTGGTGGACAGCTGACCAATCAGAAGCCTGGATTTTTTCTTGCCATTGTATAATTAAAAACAATCACCACTAGAGTGTGATAGAAATAAAAAGTAAACAGAAGTGACTTCTTAAGCAATACATTTTAAGCAATGGCAGTGTAGTAGTGACATTAATGAAAAGCATTTGCTACAAAAGTGATATAGAAATAAAAATTAAACAGGAACATCTGGCCAAAGAAGCCAGCTGAAGTGAAATAAGAAATATTTTCCACTTTAAATGTTTATCAGAAAATATAAATAAGTTCGAGCTACCAGGGGTGATATGCAAAGCAGCAGACCAACATTTAATACTAAACACTAAAAGACAAAGAAAACATTTGATTTACAGATGATGGATGAATAATTATATCATGTTTCTAGAGAAAAGAAGGCAGCAGGTAAAAAGGAAAAAGGTATGCCCTAAAGAGTTTGTGTTATAAACATGGACTTTCATTATGTAGATATACATACACCAGGTTACCCGAGGTCAAACAGCACTTGTGTAGATAAATCACCTATCTGACAGCTCTCCATTGTATATCCTATATATATATATATATATATATATATATATATATATATATATTAGAGTGAAGGAATAACCATCCAAATAAATAGTGTTATTTTCACAGGCATTGAATAACATGTTGCTGATGTAGACAGAGTGGTATATGGATGCACACATACCTACTCTCTCTACATTAGCACCTGATATTTCAACACTTGTTTTGTCAGCAAACCACTACACAGGTACCACAACAGACAGAACTCATTTCAAAAAAGCCCATTATTACAAAATACTTTTCACCTGTGAACAATGTCTGAAAACCACAGGAACTCCATAAATGCCTTCTACTTGCAGATGCCACAATTATAATACACGGATTACAAAGTGCTATACCAAAATCCGAAAACTGAAAGCATCAAGCACGTAATAAACACAACATAGACTGCAAAATATAGAGAACCACAAGTGCGCAAGTGCAAAATAAAAAGAAATGAGAAATTACCTCCCCAACCCCCCATAAAGTAAAAAACACACGGAGGTCCATTCCGTACTAGGCCACACCCCACAAACCAAAAGCAACCAATTACAGCACACGCATGATGAAACAGTAACAAAAACAACCAATGACAACACACACATCATACCCATTCAACTCTATCAACCAGTAACAAACTACTTACATCCCATTCATGACAGACACCATTCATAAATCAAAGTGAAGAAGCGAAACAATACCAAAAGAAAAAATAATACCAAACTGAAACCTAACTGAAACAACATCTTACAAAATAAGACAATGTAAAAACTAAGAGCCCTGTTGTATAAATTGCACACATCATGGGTGGCTTGAGGAATATGGGCAATATTATCACTCGTGCAGAGTGAGCTGCAATAATATAACTCATGACTTTGCCATGCATGATATTATCGCAGTTCACTCGGCATTCATGCTAATATTTCCCATATTCCATAGTCACCCATCATGTATCTCATATACATATATATATATATATATATATTTATTTTATAGTGGCATGGTAATGCCACTATAGTTAGGGTTGAGTAGCCTCTTTAATGTAAAACCTCTAATTTTGCACCTCAATAACTTTGCCACTGTACAATGGATTTGCCTGAAAGTTTGCATGCATGGTCTGGTACCATAGATTTCTGGATGTAGCAAGTTACCTTATGGTTGTATATATGGTTGCAGAGCTACAGAACACCAAAAAATGCCAAAAACTAACTTTTTGAATGTTCCTTTGCTCACGCCCACAGTCCGTATGGTTTGTCCGTTAGGTCCAAAAACTTCAGGCAACATGCAGCCTTAGTCACCAATGTGCCTTTCAAAGATCTGGTGAAAACATACTAAACCATTCAGAAGTTATTCAAAAAACAAATTTCCCTTTATAGTCAATGGGAAAAGTTAACAAAAATCATGAAACTTTCGTGAGAGGCCATTTTTACTGTCACAAATTGCCCTTTTACTTTCATGAGATGGCCATTTTTCTCGGTTACTGTACAGAAATTGCCTGGCATTTAAAATTGGGACCCTCAAGGTATATACAGATTATTGTGTTTACCTAGTTGGGCCCTGAGGATGCTAGCCATATCTTTTTTTGAGGGGGTTAAATCCCTCAGAAATGTGTTTAAAATTTTTTTGGAAAAATACTTTCACAAAATACTTCTGCAAATGCAAAAGTTTTGTGGGGTTTTCTCACAAAACTTTCATGATTTGCGAAAGTATTTTGCGAAAGCATTGGCAAAATCACTGCAAATCTTTCCCAACCTCCTGCAACAAAACGGTTTGGTCTTTTGGGCTATTAACAGAGTGGCAAGCCCTGGTCCCACAGATGTGCCTTTTGGTGGTTTGGTACCAAAACATTACAGGGCACCAAAGTTACAGCACTCCGAAGTTCAGACATTTTCCCATAGGATAACATTGCGGCATCCATGATGCCTTTCGTGGCCTATATCTCGAAAACGGTTCGAGATACAGACTTTTCATCATAAAAATTCTTAGTCCACCCTGAAGGGGGACTAAGTGCAGAAGTAGGCTAGAAAGCCATAAATAACATGAAATTATAATTTTTTTTCTGCCTCAAATGGTTCCTGAGATATTTGAGATTTATTGTTCCAATTGCTCATTTTTATGTTCGAGGCACACTATTAGGCCCACAGAGGTAGCATTCACAGTGCTTTTTGCTTCTCCTTAGACACAGTGCAAGATATGGATTCGGTCGACTTTATGTTTTAACAACTACTCACTCTGATAATTACAACCACACTTGAATTCTTTTTGTTTCTGTAGCTCAGATTCAATGCAAAGAAGTGCAAGGTAATGCATCTGGGAAACAAAAACCCAGGGGAAGAGTACACAATGGGGGGTGAGTTAATAACAACGACAAAAATCGAAAGAGACCTAGGAGTAATTATATCAGATGACCTAAAGGTGGGCAAGCAATGTGAGAAGGCAGTAAGGAGGGCTGGGGGGATACTGGGATGCACAGGGAGAGGCATCAACAGTAGAAAAAAGGAAGTTGTCATCCCTCTCTACAGACAGTTAGTGAGACCCCATCTGGAGTACTGCGTGCAGTTCTGGAGACCCCATCTCTGCAAAGACGTAGACAGAGTGGAGGCTGTTCAGAGGAGGGCAACCAAAATGGTGCAAGGTCTGCACCAGAAGACATACAAGGAGAGACTAAAGCAGCTTAATACGTATACCCTTGAGGAAAGGAGGGAGAGGGGGGCATGATAGAAACTTTCAAGTTTCTCAAGGAATTAACAAGTACAAGAGGGTAGTATCTTCAGAAGAAGAGATGTGCAAGAACAAGGGGACCATTTGAAGATAGAGGGGGACGGCTCAGAGGTAATGTTAGAAAGTATTTTTCACAGAGAGAGTTGTGGATGCATGTAACCCCTGCAAATGGGGTTCCCAAAAGACTTCAGGAGCTTGCTTGAATGCTCCAAACCTGAATGGTGTTTGCGTTTAAGCCATTTAACAGTGAGTGTTTTAGAACCTCTGGTACTGTCTCTTTAAGAGCTGTCTGCTTGCAGACATAATTAGTTTGTATGGGGACTGTGTGCTTCTCTGTTTGAGTACCACTCGAGCTGCTGCCAATTCACTCCATTTTGCAGTCACTAGGAGTGCAAAGGAACCTATCTGAAAGATGTAACTGTTTGCCAGAAATCATTTACAGTAATAATGAAATTACAGTTTGTCTAACCTGCTTTCTTTGCAGTCAGAACTGTGTCTGCCTAGTTCCCCATTCTGGTTTTTGAACTGCTGAACTGGACCAATCAGTGTGGGGTAAGCTAGCTCTAAAATGGTGCCTTGGACAAATCAGAACTTGGACTCATAATCTGAGCCAGCCACAAGAGGATTGTATGGGCAGTGACTCTGGGAGATGTAGTTTAGACTTTTGGACCAACAGCAGCAGTCTATTGTGAGTGACAGGCAATCCAGTCAAGAACTGGGAGGAACTCAAAGGAAGTGCCCGGTTTTGTCTGTTGGAGTTTCAGTTTAGTTCTGGAGGGAAGGGGAAAGAAACCCTGTGCTCCTTCAGTGCACAATTTCAGTCAAAAACCGTGTGTAAGGCCCAGAGTTCCGGTCTGCAGCTTGTGTAACTGCTTGTTAGGACTGAATCCGTCCTGTGAAAAGAATCAAAGGATCTCTGAAGAGTAGAAACCAGGCTCACCCTGTAGAAGACTGGAGAAATTGTTGAATTGCACTCGGTCTGTCAGGAACTGAATCTGCTGTGTGTTCTCCCGGTATTGTGCAGTAATGCGATCGGGATACAGATGCAGCCTGCCTGGTATAGTGCTTTCTTTACCATATAAATGTGTGAAGAGGTTTGTGTACCTCAAGTGAATCCTGCTGCCATTAAGTGACTTTTGCCTGTGACTGTTTACCATATAAATGTGTGGAGTCTCTTGGAGCTCAAGAGTAGCCCTGCTGACATTGAAGGACCCTATCTTATTTGGAGGTCAGTGAGTACTAATTCAGGGTCACTCCCTGTTGAATTGCCACATTAAATCCAAATGGAATTACTGTACTGCTGACTGTTTAATTCTCCTTTTTCTGTGTGAAAGGGCCCCTACCAGCTGCCACGGTTTGGACTAGCCACTAGGGCTTGGGTACCCAGGGACAGTAACTGATAGGATAGGCCTGTGCACAGAGCCATAGTAGAGAGTAGAGTGATAAGCTAATTAACCTGATTTCCCTGTCCTTGTTATATCCCCTAAATAAATCAGAGCTGCTTGTTTCAGCAAAGTTATACTGCCTGAGGTATTTGTCTATGTTAAAGTACTGTACTGTGATTGTTGCACTGTATCTTATTTCACAGGAGGTCCCAGTGCTGGAACCAGTCCTGGGGTAAGTGTATACTGTAAAGGTAATTCTGATGTATTGTGTGGGCCACTAGTGGGAAGAAAAGGGGTTGCAGTGTCCCAGAGGGCTGTGACCAAGTTAGTTTAACTATTGTAAACCCTGACCTCTGGGTGGAGGCACCCACCATTGGATCCAGGCCCCTCAACCTGTTAGTGGCAAATCAGGCAGGGGTAGTAGCCCCTGGGATAGCGCCATCTAGGGGTTACACATGGAACAGCCTTCCTGAGGAGGTTGTGGAGTCAGGAACAGTGGGAGAATTCAAGAATGCATGGGACAGGCATAAGGCAATTCTAGTGGGGGGTAGGAGGAAGTAAGCTGCTGATTAACTAGAATTTGCAGTTTATCCATCAGGTAGGGAAATGGGCAGACTGGGTGGGCCAAGAAGTCCTTATCTGCCATCAAATTCTATGTTTCCATGTTTTAATAGCTGCTACGGTTCCCCAGATATGGGCAAATTACTGTTACAAGGCTTCCTTAGCCTATAGGGCTGCTGTGTGGCTCCATGCTTATGTGTAAGTGGGATCACAGGGCCCGGAGGGCCCATGCTCCCACATACACATATCATTATGCAGAAATGGGCAGCTTGGTGGGCTCCCGCCAACACATACCATTTACTATTTATATTACACTTTCTCAAAAAGAAGGGAAATTAATGACAAAAAAACTCAGTTACTGCATTAGTTAGGGTTGTTTCCACAGTGACAAAAATGTGGAAATGTGATGCTGGGGTTGCCACCCTACTCCACGCCCCCATCCTCACACACCTAACTCCGCATCCCCCTACACACACATGCCAGACACATGCAAGATTGTAAGACACTATACCACTCAGTCACATCTGTAAGTACAATAATCACAACACTGTACTCCTTTCACATACCACTATGTAATGGAAAACAAATGCAGTATGATTGACTCTATACTGACAGCACAGTATGATGTCACAATACTGCTGGCATATCTTTTTCATAAAGTGAAACTTAGTCTGCACAAACATTCTACATACTGCTTTTTATTTGTCATACTTCAATGATTGGCTCGCTGCAGGTATTGCTGCCACTACATAGGCATGTGGTAGCATTACAGACACAGCTGACTTATATATAGTGCTTTTCACATACTGCTCAGGTATGAAACTAGCACCATCATATGTTGTAATACTGCTGCATTAACTGGAAATACTCATTATCAGCATGTTATGGTTAGCTTTGGATGTTACAACTGTCGCTGTCATATGTTGCTTGTAAACTATACTACAAAACATTACTACGGTTATCCAAACTCTTATTTTCAATACAGCTGTCTACAGGTAACGTACTGTGTGTTTCATCAATTCTTAACAATTGAAATATAGGCATCTTCTTAAATCTTGTTCTTGATGTTTGTTACAGAGAAATGCTTACTGCAGCCCATCTCCCATGGTTGCCCAGCGTGCGTGTGTACCCACAAGGCACTCTGGTGGCAGCAGAAGTCATACACTGGCTAGGCCATGATGATGGATGTGTCTTGCATTGCTTACATGCATGTGTGGGGGCAGGGAATGCAGAGTTAGGTGTTTGAGGATGGGGGCGTGGGGGTGTGGTGGTCGGGTGGTAATCCTAACATTGCATTTCCACAGTTTTGTTACTGTGGAAACAATCCTAAATGATGCATTAAATGAGTTTTTTGCCATGAATATATATATCTATGTCTATATCTATATCTATCTGTATACATATATATATATATATATATATATATATATATATTAGGGATCAAAATCAAAACATAACCCTGATAGAACAAAGGACCTATGTCATTAAGGCAGGCAACATGGGAGGGGACAGCAAGGCAAATTACCCACGGATAAACACTAGTACTGCTGAAGTATAGGATATTAGGGATATCCAAGTGTGTATTAAAGTGTTTATTATGCTAGGTCTCCTATAACCTGGTGCAACTGTGCATTTATGCCCTAGAATGTGCTCAAAGGTGACATCAGTCTGACTTTGATTTATCTGGAAGCTGAGAACCTTGCTACACTGCAAAGAACAAACTATAACTCCATTTAGGAGCTGGAAAGCTGGTAAGGCATAATATTATAAAGCAGGGGAGCTATGCTTTCTACAAAAAGTTTCATTTTTTTTCCTTATTGGCATTAAGCAGAGAATTGCAGGATTCCATTAAAAGTGTAGTAATTTTATAACCAGAGGGAGTGAGATACATCTGAATTTGCTTGATTGTTGGGGTTGAGACCTAGGATTTGGAAGGATATTTTCGTAACATTTTAAAAGTGTCCTGCTGGCTAAGAAGTTAAGTTTTTATCCCTGGTTTCACTGAAAGATTTTGTGTATTGGAATCAGACATAGCAGACTGCCTACATTGAAAGGCCTGCTTACATCACAGGTGTCACTAGTCAATCAATTGGCTTAATTCTTAAGATTTTCAGTGCAGGAAGAGTTTAAAGCACAGCTGACTTATTTTGGGGCTGACTGCTTTCAGAGCACAAACCACCAGGCTGTTTTGGGGCTGGGGAGGTTTACCTGTGTCTGACTTGGATGTCTGGATTTTTCTGTTTGATTAGCAGGGTATTTTCTCTGTCAAATTGTTGTATAGGGCACCTTGCTGACAGGAAGGCAGTCATTGCAGCGGTGGGTTGGAGCTTTACCTGATTGTTTTGTGAGGGCACAGTTTAGGCCCAACTCCTTCCACCCTCACCCACCCACCCTGGAAATAGTTCCTTTATACCTGGGGTTCTGACATCATTTCCTCAAGAGTGCAAGGTGCATATCACTGTCATATCCTCTAGCACACTACACTGACAATATAAGCATACACATTGTATAATATATATATTTCTATATAACAAACCAATCACACACACAAAAAGTAGATAAACATGTGGGAGTAGTGCAATGTAATGGCTGTGGGGCAGCAGTCTTCCAGGAGTCTTTCTGGAGGCTGAGATGCTGCCCTATTTGCAAACAACTCTCTGCCCTGAGGAGGAAGTTGCCGTCTTCAGGCCCACTGGACAGTAGTAAGGAACCTTCCCCAGGCCACACTGGATGGTAGGAAGGAACCTCCCTCATCCAGGAGCACCAGAGCCACCACCACTACCTCAGAGGTTGCGAAGAAAGCACAGCAGTTGGACCACAGTGGGCTCAGGGAGGGTGAGGATGGTGGAACAGAGGCACACCCAGTCAGTTGTTCCACTCCACAATCCATACACCATTCTGGGGGAGCATAGCTCCCCTATAGATGCACCCGTGGAGGAGACTAAGGAGGCTGAGGACAACTGTCACAAGGGAGGCCCACAGGAAGGAGGCAGAGGACACCACAAGGAAAGGAAGCAGCTCCTGGTGGGGGACTTAATTATTAGGGGGATAGAATTGGGGGGAGCAGGGAAAACTGAAGTAAGGTGCCTGCCTGGTGCCATGGCTTGGAGGGACAGGAAGCGCATCCTCAGGATCATGAGAACAGCTGCACGGGAGTCTGAGCTGGACGTCATTGTCCACCTAGGGACAAATGACTTGGCTCATCATGAGATTAGAGCAGTGCAGAAGGACTTTGTAGAATTGGGGAGGGGCCTAAGACAAGTAACACACACAGAATCCTTCTCAGAGGTGCTGCCTGTCAATGGCATGAGTGAGGCGGGTACTTTGCACGTGCAGTTTAATGAATGGTTGAAAAAATGGTGTAGCACAGGGGTTTGGCTTCTTTGGGGACTGGGGTTCCACCTGGAGGGACACCAGCCTATACTGGCAGGATGGTCTGCATCTGTCCAGGAAGGGAACAAGTCTTTTGAGCAATCGGTTTAAATGCTTCATTGGCAAGATTTTAAACTAGTCAAGGGGGGAGGCACTGATAAGCAGCAGGAAAATCCCAGCTTCTCCCTACAAAACAGGGTACTAAATGAAAAAAAGACCGAGGTAGAAAGGTCAGTGGGGGATGCTGCAACAGAAGGTAAAGCCATCAAAAAATGGAGAGCAATGAGTACCAATGCCCGTAGTCTGAGTAACAAGCTTCCTGAATTAGTGGCCTTGATGGAGGAAGAACATTTGGATGTTGTGGCAGTCACAGAAACATGTTACACACAAAACCATGACTGGGACGTAAACATACCAGGATACACTATCTACAGGAGGGACAGGGAGGGTAAAAGAGGAGGAGGAGTAGCTCTTTACATAAAGGAAGGAATCAAAGCAACAGAACAAAAGGGTAAACAGGGAGGAGAAGAAGCACTGTGGGTAAATTTGGAGACCTGCAATGGCACCACAATCCGCACAGGGGTTGGATACAGACCCTTCTCAGGGGAGGAAATGGACAAGGAAATGATAGAAGTATACTTAGAATGGCAGAAAAAGGGGAGATATTGCTGATGGGTGATCTGAACATGCCAGATGTTAACTGGAGTGCAGTTGCAGCAGCCACTTCGAAGAGTGGGGTTATTCTAGATGCCCTACAGGGGGCGTGCCTTAGACAACTAGTATTGGAGCCCACTCGAGAGGAACAATCTTAGACCTGGTTCTCTCAAATGGAGACGAAGAGAGGATCACAAATGTAGAAGTGGGTAGCAATCTGGGAACTAGCGACCATCGAACAGTATGGTTCACAATAAACACAGCAATAGAGTCAAGCCATACAAAGGCAAAAGTACTGGACTTTAGGAGGGCTGACTTTGCCAAAATGGGTGAGTGCCTAAGGAATGCACTAGCAAATGGGCAGGAAGGAGGGGTGGAAGAACAATGGGGAATAATAAAAACTGCCATCACAGAGGTAACGATCCTTTGTGTGAAGCAAATAAACAAAATGAAAAGATGTAAGAAACCACTATGGTTCTCAAAGGAAGTGGCAGTGAAGGTTCAAGAGAATAAGAAAGCATTCAGGAAGTACATGGAATCACAGAAGAAGCAGGACAGAGAACTGTATCAGTTAAAGCAAAAGGAAGCTGGGAAGGCAGTCAGAACAGCAAAGGCCCAAACTGAGGAAAGATAGCTAACTCAGTTAAGAAGGAGGATAAAACCTTTTATAGGTACATCAGGGAGCGAAGGAAGACCAAGGGAGGGATAGTGAGGCTTAATAAAGGAGGGAGGGTGGGCAGAGGGTGACTGTGAAAAGGCAGAGATACTAAACAAATATTTTGCTCAATATTTACAAAGGAAGAGGGGGAGGTACCTAAAACAAACAGTAGAAACACTCTGGATACAGAAGTTGATACCAGCCCATTTACAGAAGAAAGGGTTCTGAAAGAACTCTTAAAACTGAAGGTGGACAAAGCAATGGGGCCTGATGGGATTCATCCCAGAATTCTAAAAGAACTAAAGGTAGAACTAGTGACACTACTGACTACCCTCTTTAACAAATCATGGGAGGATGGGGTGGTACCCGAGGACTGGAGGAGGGAAGATGTGATTCCCCTTCACAAAAGTGGGAGCAAGGCAGAAGCAGGAAACTACAGACCTGTTAGTTTAACCTCAGTGGTAGGAAAATGATGGAATCACTTCTGAAGGAAAGAATTGTCAAGTATCTAGAGGCCAGAGGGCACAGGACCCAAGGCAGCATGGATTCACAGTGGGAAGGTTATGCCAGACAAATCTGATAGATTTTTTTGACTGGGTGACCAAAGTAGTAGATCAGGAGGGGGCTGTGGACATGGCCTACCTAGACTTTAGTAAGGCATTTGACTTGAGTCCCACACAAAAGATTAATATACAAGTTAGCCAGCCTGGGAGGGTCCCAAGATGACAGCCTGTGTAAAGAATTGGCTGGAGAATAGGACACAGAGAGTAATAGTAAATGGAGTCCCTCTGAAGAAGGGGTTACTAGTGGGGTACCGCAGGGTTCAACATTAGGACCAGTCCTCTTCAATGTCTTTATGAGCGTACATTGCAGAGGGACTGGAAGGAAAGTATGTCTCTTTGCAGATGACACAAAGATCTGCAACAGAGTTGATGCACAAGGTGGGGTGGAAAGGATGAGAAGGACTTGGCAAGGTTAGAGGAATGGTTAAATGTATGGCAGCTTAGATTCAATGCTAAGAAGTGCAAGGTAATGCACCTGGGAAACAAAACCCAGGGAAGAGTACACAATAGGGTGAGATACTAACAACAACAAAATGGAAAGGGACCTGGGGTAGTCATATCAGATGACCTCAAAGGTGGGCAAGCAATGTGAGAGGGCAGCAAGGAGGGCTGGGGGATACTGGGATGCATAGGAGAGCATCACCAGTAGAAAACAGGAAGTTGTTATCCCTCTGTACAGACAGCTGGTGCAACCCCATCTGGAGTACTGCGTGCAGTTCTGGAGACCCAATCTCCGCAAAGATATAGACAGGATGGAAGCTGTCCAGAGGAGGGCAATTAAAATGGTGCAGGGTCTGCACTGGAAGACATATGAAGAGAGATTTAAGGAGCTTAATATGTATAGCCTCGAGGAAAGGAGGAAGAGGGTGGACATCATAGAAACTTTCAAGTACCTCAAGGGAATCAACAAAATCCAAGAGGTGTGCAAGAACAAGGGGGCACAATTTGAAGATGGGGGAGGTGGCTCAGAGGTAATTTAAGGAAGTATTTTTTCACAGAGAGGGTTGTGGATTCATGGAACGGCCTTCCGGAGGAGGTTGTGGAGTCAAAAACAGTGGTGGAATTCAAGCATGCATGGGACAGTCATAAGGCAATTCTAGGGGGTGGGGGTAGGAAGAAGTAGGCTGCTGGTTAACTAGGATCTGCAGCTTATCCATTAGGTAGGGAAATGGGCAGACTGGGTGGGCCAAGAGGTCCTTATCTGCCCGTCAAATTCTCTGTTTCTATGTTTCTATATTCACTGTATAAATGCTGTATAGTGACATCTGCTGGCTGCTGCAGGAACTACAGTGCTCAAAAACATTTCAATGTCAGAGCAGAACAGAACAAGCATTTGTCAATGCCGAATGCTTGCTTGCTGGCATTGGCAGTGGTAGTGTAGAAGTTACAGAGCTGCGTAATAGCAATGGCAGTGAAGTACTGAACTGAAGCCAACCCCACCACCACCCTGCAGAGAGTGACAGGCATTGGGGTGTGCCTTTGGGTCGTCAGGCATAACGGCCACGCCATTTCACCACACCCCACCCTGCAGACACTGACAAGTGTCACGGTGTGCCTTGGGGTCTTTAGCCCTTATGCGCACCCCATTCCATCAGGAAATACGGTGAGATGGGTGCGGTATAGGAGAATGGGGTGAACTTTGGGGCCGAAGAGTCCAAGGCATACCTCGATGCCTCTCACTGGCTGCAGGGTGTGGAATGGTATTAGCATTACAGGCAAGAATCCCAAGTCACACCCCTCAAGCCTGTCATTCTCTACAGGGTTGGGCGTTATGGTTGGAAACCCTAATACCTCAGGCATTCGTTGGTATTTTCACTCCAAATTTTCAACATGTTTTTTTTGTGACCCCACCTCATGAACAGTGGCAATATCAGTTTGTTAGCCAAAAGCTGCTTATGCACAGCGACTACGGCATTTAGCACCACAGGTGCAAAAACATTCTGAACAGGATGTAAAAAATGGCAGCTGTACTGTTCCTGGGGAGGTGTTAAAAATGACAATGTTGCAAATCTGCAGTAAAAATATTAAAAAAACTGGTGAAGTCATGAGCGTGCATAGAAACTGTGCAACGCACACCCGTAATGTAATTAGTTTGGGAATTTTTTACAGCAGATTGTCAACACAGGCATTTTGGGACCTCCGATCATAAACAGTGTCACTGTGATTTTCTTTATCTGTCCGGAACAATGATTTTCCACAGCGACCACGGATCTCTGCGCTGAAAGTGTGAAAACACATTTTGGCCATGTTGTAAAAAATGACAGCTGTACTGTTCATAAGGAAGTGTGGAAAAATGCCACTGGTGAAAATCTGGACTGAAAATATTACAAAGTCATAAACTTACGAGGGTGTGTGGAAACTGCACAATGCTCACTCGTAACACAGTCATTTTATGGACTTTTGTCACCAAATTTTCAACATAGCCATTTTAAGACCTCTGCTCATGAACAGTGTCACTGTGATTTTCTTAATGTGTCCCATACATCGATTTCGCACACCGACTGCGCCATTGTGTGCTACATGGGCGGAAACAGGTTTTGGGCAAGATGTGACAAATGACAGCTATACTGTTCATAAGGAAGTGTAATAAAATGGCAATGTTGAAAATCTGGATTGAAAATATTAAATTCGCAAACTTACGAGCGTGCGTAGGAACTGCACAACGCACGCTCGTAAAACAGTCATTTTTAGGAATTTTTTCATCAATTTTCAACATAGCCATTTTAAGACATCTGCTCATGAACAGTGTCACTGTGATATTCTTAATTTGTCCCATACATTGATTTCGCACCGACTACGCCATTGATCGCTACATGGGAAACATGTTTTGGGAGAGATGTGAAAATGACAGCTATACTACTCATAAGAAGGTATGGTAAAATGGCAATGTTGAAAATCTGGAGTGAAAATATTGAACATTCGTGAACTTACGAGCGTGCGTAGGAACTGCACAATGCACGCTCGTAAAACAGTCATTTTTTGGAATTTTTCCACTAAATTTTCAAAATAGGCTTCTTGAGAGCCCACCTTATGAACATTGGCAGTGTTGTTTCATTAATCGGTCCTGAAAGGGGATTTCACGCAGTGTGAAATCACCCTTCAGGCCCGAATAACTCCATGACAGTGACAGCATTCATGAGAAGGGGTCCCAAAAACCCCATGTTGAAAATCTGGTGCAAAAATTCCAAAAAATGCCTGAGATATGCAGCAAAGTTGAAAATAACGTATCTATCCCATTGTACAGCTTACCAGCATTTCCTCAGTTCACGGTCGGCTTTGAAGAGTGCAGACGTGTTCCCGGTCCACCGAAGATCATCGCGCGAGGTCCAGAGGTAAGTATGGGATAGGGGGTGGGGAGGCAGGGTGCGCAGTGGGTGGGTGCGGGTTGAGGAAGAGGGGCAGGGAGAAGCGCCGAGGGACAGTTTTTATTTGCAGGTTTGTTTTTTTTAAATGACGGCATGGGGCGTTTGCCACGCTGGGGTGGGCTCCAGCATGGCACAAGGATAGCTGGTTAGGCGTGGAGCCAACAGGGGATTAGGCACCCCCGTTGCATAGCATCTGTTGCCATGCTGGGTTTGGGCTCTAGCGTGGCACCCTTACTCAGGGGAGGACAGTGGAGTCGATGGGGATTGGCACCCTTCGGCTATACAATGAGTTGCCACGCTGGGGTGGGCACCCAGCATGGCATGTGGAAGCTTTTGGTGGGGAATGCAGCACAGCTGATGGGGATTGGGCACCTCCGGCTATAACAGTGTGTCGTGTGGGGCAGCATGCAGTATGCGTGTGTGTGTGTGTGTGTGTGTGTGTGTGTGTGTGTGTGTGTGTAGGGGAAGCGCGCGGGCAGATGATATCTTATCGCTGCTCACTGAAGCATAAGCTGCCCCTTTCAGCTATGCTCACTGCATTTTGGAGCTGTCATAGACAGCTCGAGGCAGCGTGGAGAACTGTGGCGTGCCTGCAAACAGACTGCCTGAATTGGAAGAGGGCTGCCACACCTCCGAAAACTCGGATGATGGCACTCTGTTTCTTGCACATGCGTGCAAGCAAACATAAAAATTTATTTAGTTGTTTTTAACCTGGTATAGCACACTAAGCTGAAAGCTTTTTTACAGGAGCGACCTGGGAGCGCAAGGAGGTTAAGTGACTTGCTCAGGGTCACACAGTATGCAAGTGGAAGCTGTAGGATTCAAACCCAGGTCTGGTCTGTTGGATGTCACCAGATTTGCAGCTCAGAGCCTTAGCTCACTGCACTATACTGCCTCCAATAAATGACCCTGCAAGTCTAAGGCCTGTCACCATGTTTCAAAATCATTATGCATGGTGATGACTACCACTGTAGGTGTACCAGCTATATACACCTAGCTAGGGGAAAACATTAAGAAGGTTAGATATAAGGGCTCAATACAGGGAGGTGGAGAAACTTAGTCCTTTGCTAGATGGTAGGAGCTTGGCTTCCAAGATGGATGAGCTAGAGGATGAACATCTTGAGTCAAGCTATAGTGCAGCACGACTCGGTGTGAACAGATGGAATGATGGAATAAGCTGGGATGCAAGAGTAAAGGGGGATAGTACAGGAAAGGTCAGAAGAGTAAAGGGGTTGCTTTATTTTTAATGTCTTTTATACACAGTTTATGCTCCTCACTCTCTAACCTGCTTCTTCTGTCAGCTCCCCCCACTTCCTTAACCCACCTTCTTCATGTTCTTACCTCTTAGCCTGAGACTCCATGTTGAGCCCCCCTCCCATTGCAGGGCTGTCGGCATTCCTCAAGCCCCTCCAGAGTTCATTTGTAGTGGAGTAGAAGGGAGCCATGGTTAATGGTGTTTGGCCTCAGAGGAGCTTGCATCATGCTGCCATGGCCAGGGTTCTCTCCATGTTCTCCCGACCCATGTGACATCAATGGTGTGAATGGCATAACATCCCTCTCTCCCCAGATAAAGTGTCCTCTGAGATGCTCAGTCCTCCTCCCACTAGCCCCGACACCCTGTGCTTAGAGCTGTGCAGAATTTTTTAATTCTGCTTCTGATAGAATTTCATGGAATTTCAGAATTTCAACCTAATTCCACTAAATCCTGTCATAAGCTGAATTCAGAAATTCTGAAAGCAGCATTTATAGTGCAGATTAATACTTTGTGGTTTACATAAATAATGGCTTAGCATTCTGTGGTATACATAAAACATGGATTAAGTTTCCATAGACTGCAGAAAACTAATCTGCAGTTTACATAAACCACAGAAAACAGATCTGTGATTTACATTAACAGACTTTCAGAATTCGATGGAATGTAGTGAACAATTTCAAAAAGCAATTTGGAAGCTGAATTCATTGGCAGAATTCTACATTTCCCTTAAATCTTCCAACACTCGGGTCACTGGCTTCACAAGTGGAAACTTGAGTTCGTTGCTTTGCGCTGTACAGTGTGCCAAATAAGGGACTGGAGCAGGCAAGAGTGAGTGAACAGTGGAGCCCAATAAAGAGCCTCTGACTGAAATTAATATCCACGGGAGGCAAATAGACAAGTTTTGAACTATGTTACAGACTACTACATAGTACAGCAGAGCACAGCTGGGAATTGGCAAATGAAATTAAAAGGGCAACAACTATGGGTCCCTTAGTTCTCATGAAGGATTTCATCTGACGTTGACTGCCAAGTGGAAAGTCCCTGAGGGAAAGTTTGGAGGGATTTCTTCTCAGCAATGAAGGGAAGTTCAAATTCAAATATAACTTTATTAGTATAACAGAATATACAGGTTTTGCCAAAGCTGACATATAAAACTATTCATAAGACACGAACATAGTACAATGCACTTAAATACATCCATGTTGTATTTCAAAGCTGGTGGCAGGATGCTGTATAGTTTGCAGGTATTTCTGCTAGGACAGATTCTTTCTTTTGCATCTCAGGAATGGGACAAGACGGGATACAGTTCTCAGTCTACTGCTGATTACTGGAGGTGACATAGAATGAGCAATAAGGGTTAAGGATCTAATGGGTAACAGTGACCAAAACAGGATTAAATTAGAGGTGACAAGGAGAAGCTACTTCACAAAAAATGTGACCAGTATGCTAAACTTTGGTATAGTCATTCCCTCATACCCCTGGCTATGCATAGCTGAAGCAACTTGTTTTACAGGGCAAGTGCTGTGCTTATTCCAAGCCTAGCATGGTTTACATGTATCCCTGCAGAGTAAGAGAAATTCCTTAATGTATTAGCGAAATTTCTCCATTCACCAAAACAACCAACAACTTGTCCTGGCTCAGTTTCAGTTAGTTTACATCTAAATACTCTCTCAGATGGGCTGAAAGCAGGAAGTAAACAAATAAATGAATAATGCCTTCACCCAGGAGCATTTACGCACAGTACAGTAGGCTAGCTCCCAGGAAATACTTGCCTGCAGCCCTTTACAGGTACACCATATAATGGCTGGAACATTGGTGGAAACACATCAACAGAACATTGTGCCAACTTAATTTAGCTATTAATAATGTCTTCACCGAAATTAGAATCAAGTTGATGGCTTTATTTATTTATATAAAATAATATATATAGAACATAAAATAACAGTGATGCAAGGGGTTAAAGACAAATGTACAAGGAAAATACAAACGGGTAGTTCCCAGGCTATGTTATCCAAGGATACAAATCATGCAGCTTCACACAGGAAACTTTGCCAGGGACAATCCCAGGGGCCACAGGATATGTAGGCTCCAAAAGGGGAATGCTACAACTCAGAGATCTCCCTTCCACCACTCCCAAGGAAGACCTCACCTCTTCATCTGGTCCTGCAATGCACAGGTCCCAGCCAGACTACCCTGAAACCTCTATATATCAAGGCTATGCCCCCTCATCTAGTGGTGGGTGAAGTTCATGCACTTTGCTACGCAGAGTACTTCGCATAAAGCTACATACATGTCACTGATATCAACCCTGCAACATGCCACTGCCACAGGGGCCCTGCATTTGGATCACTGTTGTGTACTGTTGGTGAACAGTGCACAACTGTGAACAGTGCGGGAAAGTGGTGGCACCACCTGCAGCCTGGAGGTGGCAGGGGCATGCCCCAAGGACACCAGACCCTTACAGTGTTGTGCGTGTGGCCACCTAGGGCATGGATATAGCTAAAGGTAGTAGCACTGCAAACCTCTCAGCTGTCATACAGTATGGGGTACAACACTCATGTTATCCCTCAGAGACCCTCTGACCCACATAGGGTGGGTGACATTACATACTGACTACTAGGACTGTCATACATAATTGTATGGTAATATAAGATGTTAGGTATCAGCACACAGAAACTACATTGGTGCACTTATTTCCACAGTGTTCCGAGCTTGCACTATCATGTTTACTGCTGTGTCACACATTCTGACCAGTTATCACACACTCTGGCACACATTTGGGTGGTGAGGGGTTGGGGGGTTTGTAGCACTGTACTCAGACCAATGCAGTTCACCCACAAACAAACATGCATTTCACCTGCCTGCTAGGCTGCAATACCTCCAGATCACTTTTGTGAAGTGGTGGTGCTGCCCTGTAATGCTGGAGCAGCTCATGTCACTGGTATGCAAATGGCCTGAATACATTCCAGTGGTGAGATGCAAATGTGCTGTTTGGGCACTGACTGTGCAATGAGGTTATTTGCATATCCTGGCTGAATATTGCAAAATCTGTGCACCGTGCAAGTGGCTTTGCATCCAGCACTTCGGTGCACTGGGCTCTGGGCACCTGCCGTGCCATGCATCTCCCACTGCACGCACACGCATGTTCAGGATATTCAGCACACATGTGTGATTGTATATTATGGCACACCTTCATATACCATTATTTTGTGCTGGTGCAGTTGAGTTGCATGGCACAAGCACTTACGTGATGCAGCCTGCCACTTTGGAATATGGGGCTCCAAGTTTATGTTTCAGTATGTAATTGAGTTAAAATTAACAAAAAAATATTAAAACAAAGAGATATGAGCCAATCTGTACCTAAATAAGTGGTTTTTGCAGTTGCTCTAGAGATGATTGTCTTTCTTTAAATGAATGCGGGAAGAATTATCTATAGAAAAGGCCTAATTCTCTTCAACAAGCAATTATGAATGGTATAATGTATTACCTACTAAAAACTTACAGTGTTAATTGCCTTTCCTCATAAAAGAGCTTAGTTTAAGAAGGTATTGTCTCACTTTAGTAATGAACTTGAAAGTCATGCTTTTGAAGGTGCAGTTTTTGCATTGGTTGGAGGATATAAATGTTTAGGTTACTAGTTAGGTTCTCATATTTCACATTCCAAGCATACTGATATGGTTACATAAAATGTGAAGGCTAAAATTTCTGCTCTGTGCAGCCACAGACTGACATTAAAAGTGAGATACTGCACTGTATCATTGACTACACTGCTACATCTTCTAATTAAGCAGTCGTCACTGATTGTACGCTATCTAAGCAGGCTGTATTGGACAATGGGACACATTGTTTAATGTTTTATCTAGCTATGTTTTGGATTATAAAGCTGCCTTCCTTTAATAAATAGCCGACACCTCAACAAAAACTGAGAAAAACACAATATTTAAACCAGTCAGTATGTTTCCACATATTTTCTCTATTTCTCATTTCATTTTATTTATAACTACGTATACTGTATTTGCATGAAAACATGTTTTGCTCCTTACAGTTTAGTTGTGTCTGCTACTTATGAGCCACTTGAGATTTTACAGACTGTCTTGAGAAATCAAAATAATTTGCATAGCGACAGATTGTTATGCTGCATACACATGATTAGCATGATTCAGATGGGGAGGACTAAGCAGCAGAGGCAAAAAACTCCAAACTACAAAGATTTAATTTTCAAGAAAATAAATTTACTAATAAGAGAAGGGAACTATGGAAAATATATGAAACGTGGGCCTAACTGTATCAAAATATGACTGTCTTAAAAGTTTGCATGAGTTGTCCACTGCTCGTTTACAGAGGGCAATTAACCAATGTCAGCAAACAGTGAGTCTGTCTTTGCATTTAAAGCAACAGTATTTGTTAGTGAACAATAAATCTCACTATACAGTTTTTGGTAATAATGTTCTTCTGGCAACAACATAAATGTACTCATTTTTCTTTTCATTTCATATATTTCCGAAACAGAGATACATGGTTTGTCCATTTTTAATATTGTATGTGCCCTTGCCACACTTACCAGGAAAAACGTAAACATCTGGGACCTGATATTCAAGAGTTTGCATGGGCACTAACAGCTCTTTTCCTGTGTAAAGCAGGTTTTGTGCTGGATTCCCATGTTCAAAAGGGGTTGTTGTGTGGACAAAGAGGGTTAGTGCCTGTGCAAAATGTAATGCATGCATGCGGGAAAGGGGATGGGCATGGTCTTGAATAGCCGTCCTACCTCATGTTCAGCAGCTTTGCTCTGCACAATTGGATTTAGCGCAGGCCTTCTTGCACAGCACAAATAACACCAACAAAACCCTGACTTAACTCTGGGCAGCCTTAGCAGCTGCAGGAGATAATGCAGCTACTTAGCTGGTTAGCTGTTGGGTAAGTACGATCACCTTCTGAGGTCCCTGGCAATCCCCACTGTACAACTAAAACTCCAGGGTGCTAGTGGTCTCCTCCTCACCGATCGCTGGCCCTTTTGTAAAAAATAAAATCCCTGGTGGTAGTGGTCCCCCCCCTCTGATCATTCACCCGTACTGTATGAAAAATATCCCTGGTGCTAGTGGTCCCCACTTCAATTGCCAGCATGTACTGTATAAAAATATATCCCTGGTGCTAGTGGTTCCCCCTCCAATCACTGGCCTATACTGTATAAAGATGTATGCCTGGTGCTAGCGGCTCCCCCTTTCTATGATTGTCAGCCCATTCTGTACATAAATATATCCCTGGTGCTAGGGTTCCCCTCCCCCACTGATCCCTGGCCTGTACTGTGATTACATTAAATCTCTGGCACCTAGTGCCCCCCACCACAGCACTGAAAACCCACTCTCCCAGTCACCTTACCAGTCCCATTGGTGCTGCAGGTGCAAGCAGTGACTTGCGCAGCCCTCCTCATACCTCCTCAGCCAGTCACCGTATGTCCAGGCTTGAAGCATGCCCCTTATTTATAGGACAGGGCACATCTCCCTATCCTATAAATAAGAAACTTGCTCCCTGCCTTGACATATGTGGCAGTCAGTTGAGGAGATGTAAGGAGGGCTTAGCTGGTTGCCATAAGCACCCACGGCACCAAGGGAACTGGGAAGGTGATGGGGGAGGGCTGCTGGACACCAGAGATTTCATGTTATCACAATACATGCTGGTGATTGGTGGGGGGGAGGGGACTACTAGCACCAGGGATATCCGACTGTCAGGAGATGATTTTGAGCCTGACCCAGATCTTCGGCTGGGTGATGATGTGGAAGGAACAGGGATCAATCCTATTGCAGAGCCTGTGGTCGAAGACCTTTCCTTTAACTCATTGCCTCCACAGGAGCTCTCTGAAGTTGCACCACTTGTCTCCTGTGTACTGTTAACAGTAAATCCTGGGCCTTTCTAAGCAAAATCAAGCTATAGTCAGCGTGCCACAAACAAATCCTAATAGCTCAAGAACTGTAAGTGCTAGACACAAAGTATGAGTGGCAGAGTTATTCAGCACAAAATTATCTTTCCAGTGGTGGTATGCAAATAATAATATGTCATTTTATTTTTTTTCTATGCTGGTTGAAACAGCAAAAAAAAATATTTTTTCACTAAAACAGGCAACATAAGCCATACACACCATACCATAAACAAATGTGAATAACTCCTAAAGTATACATGATGTACACAGAATATTAGTGGCAAAGCTATTCAGCACAAAATTACCTTTCCAATGGTGGTATGCAAATAATAATATCTAATTTTTTTTTTTTTATGCTGGTTGAAACAGCAAAAAAAAAATATTTTTTTCACTAAAACAGGCAACGTAAGCCATATACACCATACCATAAACAAATGCGAATAACTCCTAAAGTATACATGATATACACAAAATATCAGTGGCAAAGTTGTTCAGCATAAAATTACCTTTCCAGCAGTGCTATGCAGTCAAATATATATTATATTCTGTTATACTATATATTAAAATATATAAGTGACTTCTCCAGACATTGCAAGAGCACACTGGGAGTCAGTAACTGACTTCTGCAGGCGTCCTCAGGACACACCTGTGTATTTTACTGATGACTACAGGTGTCTGCTAGGAGACAGTGAGTTAAGTCTCTGCTGAAAAATTTTAATTCCACTCTTTCTCTGCAGACTACAGAAATCGATCCCAGGAAGCTTTTAAGACTCCAATACCTACATGTCCCAGAGATCCCTATGGATTTAGCTCCTCCGGTACAACCATCTTTTGAGACTCTCTCTCAGATGGTATGGAACAACCCTGCTCTTATCCCTTCCGTGGCTAAGTCCATAGACAGGAAGTATGCTACTCCCAAGGATCAACCAATATTGGCCTCACAAACCTTTGCTGATTCTATTGTAGTCTTAGCAGAGAATGACTAGGCCATCTTTCCTCAGGCATCTACAGCCCAGCCTATAAATAAAGAATCTCATAAGATCGGCACCTTAGGTAAGAGAGTCTTTGCTGCTTCCACCCTGGGTATGCGTATTGCCAGGTACCAGGGCTGTTTTTCTCAATATGAGTATATCCTTTGGCATTCGCTCAAGCAAATGGCTGAAGCTCTGCCTGAGTTGGAAACTAATTCAGAGCTATTTCAGACCATAACCAGGGGTATTGAGTCCAATAACCAGCAGGTTAAAGTTGCAATGGATGCTTTCGATACTGCTTCTCCAGCGGAGGCAGCGGGCATTTGTACCTATTGCCACTCTTGACTGCGTACTTCAGGCTTCACGAATGATGCCAAGCAACAGGTCATGGCCTTACCCTCCGACGGTATATATCTGTTCAGACCCCAGGTGGAACAAGCTCTGGAGGCCACACAGAAGACTAGGTCATCCATTAAGACAGCTTGACTTGCACCCTCTCAGGGAGGTGCCAACAACCATCAGTCCTTTTGAGGCAAAGGCAGAGGAGGTTTTAACAAAAACCACACCCCTCAGCCAAAGAATAAAATGCAACAGAAGGCACAAGGCCCCAAAGTGCCCAGTGCCACCTTCTGAGTTCCTGGTCCAAGTGCCACCTCAACTGCCCGAGTGGGACTCTTCCTCACCGGTGGGAGGACGTCTGACTCAGATCTATGACCAGTGGAAGTCCATAACATGAGACAGATGGGTCCTCTGGATAATTCGTGAGGGATATTCGCTCAATCTTTCAGAACCCCCTCTCCGATCATCCCCCTAAACGGCAGCCCAGGCTGTCGACAGTACAGTCAGATCTTCTTGCTTCCGAGGTACAAGGCCTTCTGAACAGCAGGGCAGTAGAAGTAGTTCCGCCGGACCAATGAAACACAGGATTGTACTCCCATTACTTTCTGGTTCCGAAGAAAACTGGTGGCATGCGCGCCATTCTGGATCTCAGAAAGTTAAACAAATTCCTTCAAAAGGAAAAGTTCAGGATGATATCTCTAGGTACCCTTCTAACTTTGATTCATCAACACGATTGGCTAGCCTCCCTGGATATGTAGGATCTCTGAACCAGCTCACCAGGCAGCACGTTCCAAGGATCCACCACCCTCTCTCAGTGAAAAACCTCCTTCTCCTCCTCCCCCTTTCCCCCCTCACCCTTCCAACTTCAAACCATGCCCTCTGGTGATACCTCCCTGCTTTAGTCTAAAGATCCCCTCCATGTTTACCCTATTTATTCCCTTGAGGTACTTGAAGACCTCAATCATGTCCCCCTGTCTCTCCTCTCCTCCAGTGAAAACAGGTAGAGCTCCTCAAGTTTGTCCTCATACGTCAAATCCCCTAGTCCTCGTATCATCTTAGTTGCCCTCCTCTGTACCTTCTCCAGGATCTGTATGTCCCTTTTCAAGTGTGGTCTCCAGTACTGTACACAGTACTTAAGGTGTGGTCTAACCAATCCATTGTACAGTGACAGAATCACTTCCCTGCTCCTTGAGGTGATCCCCCTTACGATGCATCCCAACATCCTGTTAGCTTTGCTAGCCGCTCTCCTGCACTGCTCAGAGTTATTCATACTTGCATCCACCATGACCCCTAGGTCTTTTTCCCCTGTTGAGGCCTCCAGCGCTTCCCCTCCCAGGGTGTACCTGTGTTTAGGGTTTCCCCACCCAAGATGTAACACCTTGCACTTGGTGATATTGAAATTTAATTTCCATATGTGAGCCCATCTTTCCATGGTGTCCAGGTCCCATTGCATGGCCAACCTCCCCTCTTCCCCCTCAACTACTGCTCCCATCTTGGAGTCATCAGCAAAGAGACTCATTTCACACCCTATACCCTCCCTGATGTCCGAAATGTATGCATTAAACAGGATTGGACCCAGGACCGAGCCCTGCGATACCCCACTACCGACCTCTCTAGGGTTCAAGAGCTCCCCACCAACCACTACTCTCTGAGTGCATCCAGCTAGCCAGTTTTCAATCCATCTGACCATCAAAGGGCCTACTCTCAACCCCGTCAGTTTCTCCACCAGACCATTGTGGAGGACAGAGTCGAACACCTTGCTGAAGTCCAAGAATAATACATCCACAGGCTTTCCCCTGTCCAGTTCTGATGTTACCCATTCATAGAACTCCACAAGATTGGTTTGACATGATCTACCTGCACAAACCCATGTTGTTGACTATCCAGACCTCCCACCTCCTCCAAGTACACCCCCAATTGTTCCTTTAGTATACTCTCCATCAATTTTCCCACCACCGAGGTCAAACTGATGGGTCTATAGTTACCTGGTACTTCCCTCGACCCTCACTTTATGGATTGGCACCACATGTGCCTCTCACCAATCCCTAGGTACCCCTCTCTGTCTCAAGCGACCTGTTGAAGAACTCCACCTGGGGTGCAGCCAGTATGTCCGCCAATTCCCATAGCACTCTCTGATGAATGCCATCCGGCCCAGGAGATTTATCTTTCTTTAGGTCCTTAAGGGCTAACCACACCCTTTCGGTGGAGATGGCATCATCCAACATAGTGGCCTTTTTATCCTTATCCTGATGTGACACCACAGGGTACCTGTCCGTCCCTCTTGCTCCATTCCTGCTGCTCCCCTGATCCCACTCACTACCGCTTCTATCCCCATCATGCCTTGCTTTGTAGATATCCCATCCCTTTCCTTAGTGAACACAGAGACGAAGTACTCATTTAATACCTCTGCCTGGTCCCTCACCTCTTCCAACCACCCTCCTTCTGATCTCAACCTGCCGAGATGGCCCTTAGTTTTTCTCCAGTCCCCAATGTACTGGAAGAACCCCTTTTCCCCTCCCCATATCCCCTGTGCCAGCTGCTGCTCTTTACTGGACTTTGCCCCTGCACCATCTGGGTGACTTTTCTAGATGCAAGATGGTACATTTTCTTTTCCCTATCCCCTCTTGTTGTTTTATATTTTTTGTAGGCAGCCTCTTTTCTCTGACCACTACCTGAACCTCACTGGACCACCAGCATGGTTTATGTGACCTTGCTCCCTTAAGCTTCAACTTAGTGCAGGTATTGACTGCCTCATGAAGTCCCGGTTTTATGACCTCCCATCTCTTTTCTACATTTGTCATTGTTGTAATCCCCTTCAAGTGATCCTTGAGAATATTTCCCATGCCCACAAAGTCTGCCCCCCTGAAGTCCACTGCCAGTGTCCTAGATCTCTCTGCCCCACTCCCCCCATGCTTATTTGAAACTAGACAGTATTGTGGTCACTTCCAGTCAGGGGATCCTCTACAACCAGGTCCCTTACCAGATCCCCATCCGCCAGAACCACGTACAGGACATGCCCCTCCCTTGTGGGCTCCATCACGTGCTGTGTTAAGAACACATCCTGGAAGCCGTCCAGCAGCCTCTGCTCCTTGGCCACCTTAGAGGACATGTTCTCTTGGCTGCTTGTAAGCCAGCCACTAGGAAAAACCTACACAGCAAAATGGAAGCGTTTCTCTCTCTGATGTGCAAAATCCTCTTTGAACCCTTTTTCCTGCACACCAAATAAAGTTTAGGAGTATCTTTTAGACCTCTCCAATTCAGGTCTGCAGTACTCTACAGTCAAGGTCCATCTCTGTGCTATTTCAGCTTATCATGAGCCAGTACAGTCCTTGTCTCTGGCTCAGTTACCTGTAGTTAAAAGAGGTTTCTTAAGGGTATTCTGCATACTAGACCTCCTATCACACAATTGTTGGTATAATGGCAAGAGAAGTGCAACTATAACCACAGAAATGGTGTGAGCCAATGCCATCCTACATGGACTAATGCCCTGTGCTAGTCATACAATCCAATCTCTCATTTGTTTCCCCAGGTCTGAAACACAGGGAGTGAACATTCTTGAAAATGCCATAAACCATTTTACATTCAGGTGCTCAGAAACGCCGTGCTGCAAAGGAGAAGCAAGAAAAACTGGATGCCGTCCTCGCAAAGACTCCTAGACTCAACCAATTTTTTGTGAGCAACTCATCTGCACCAACTGTCACCTCATCTGTTTCTCTCCTGACAAGTGCACATGGCTGCAACTCTGAAACATCACATGAGCAGCCTGACACTGGATCCAATATTGAAAAGGTTGATCAAGGTACTATGATTGAGACTGCTGCTTCTACAGATGAAACTGGTGATTCATTGTCTTTGTCTCCGGAGTCTACCAGCAACTCAACCCAGTCAAGAAGTGATCCTGAATGTCGCCTGACAGATCCTGCGGATTGGGTCCCAGTAAGTTCTGCTACTGTAAATTTCTGGGTTGAGAAAGGACCAGACACTTGCCAGAATAAGTGCGACTCTGACAGTTACTTAAAGTCAAAGAGGTACTACAACCCTACACAGAGCCAACCAAAGGGATATTTCCGGTTCCAAAAAAATCACATGTTCTATGCCCGGTGGCAAAATGGTGAGATGCATCTGTGGAAATGGTTGCTGTATAGTCCATCAAAGGGGTCCATCTATTGTTTGTTCTGCATACTGATGGCGAGTCGAAAGGACCAGTTTTCACAAGTTGAGGGTTTAAGTGACTGGAAAAAGGCAGATGAGAGAATCCGCATCAATGAAGAAAGTGCAGCACACAGAGAATGCATTCTAAAGGTATGCAGCCGTCGCAAAGAATACTGCCATGTGGACTACAGCTTGGAGAAGCAGTATCAGGAGAGGAAGCAATACTGGTGTGATGTACTACATCGAGTAGTTGCTGTTGTGGCACTGTTGGTGGAGAGAGGACTGGCCCTCCGAGGAGATGATGAATTACTCGGATCAAAACATAATGGCAGCTTCCTTGGCTGCATGGAATTAATAGCATGGTTCAACCCCTTTCTGGCCACATATATAAAGAAATTTGGTAACGTTGGTCAGGGAAAGCCAGCTTATTTGTCCTCCACTATTTCTGAAGAATTCGTGCAAATCATGGTGAAGCATGTCCGAGGCACAGTTGTGACAGAAATTGCAACAGCCAAGTACTTTTCAGTATCTGTTGATTCAACGCCAGATTTGACCCATGTTGACCAGCTGACTGTGATTGCCCTGTATGTGCTAAATGGCATACCAATTGAGCGGTTCTTGACTTTCCTGCAAATCAGCAGTCATATGGCTGAAGAACTTGCACATACTCTGCTACAGTACTTGCAGGCTGAATCGATTGATTTTATGGATTGCCATGGCCAGTCTTATGACAATGCAATTAACATGGCTGGCCGGTACACTGGAATGCAAGCGCATCTCAAAACGGTGAATACCCTCTTGCCTTATTTGTGCCTTGCATTGCACATTCTCTCAACCTAGTCGGTTCTAATGCTGTCGATTGCTGCGTTGAAGCAGTCAGCTTCTTTGGCTTTCTCCAGAAACTGTACACATTCTTCTCTGCATCTACTCACCGCTGGTCAGTTTTTATAAAACACTTGAAAGAGAAAGGTGGAGGACTGACAGTGAAGTCACTGTCTGACACACGGTGGTCTGCAGGTGCTGATGCAACGAAGGTGTTCTTTGAAGGCTACACAGACATTAAAGCTGCCCTGGAGGAAATGTCTGATGACCAACAGCAGAATGGCACTACAAGATATGAGGCAGATTGCTTGCCCCACAATATGGAGCTACTGGAAACTGCATTTCTGTGTGACCTGTGGAATACAATTCTTGCCAGATTTAATGCAACAAGCAAATCTTTGCAGAGTACAAAAATTGATTTGAAATTAGCAGTTGAACTACTGACCTCTCTGGGAAACTTTGTGAATGCATTACGTGATTGTTTCGATACATTTGAAACATGAGTGCAAGAGTTATGTGGCACATTACACTACAGAGTGATCACTCAAGGAAGAGAAGAAAACACTCAATCGATGACTTGCAGTCTGAGGAGTTGTTTTAACTGGCAGAGAGAAATTCAGGACTGAGATTTATTTGATTATAATTGATTGCCTCATCATGGCCTTAAACAAAAGGATTTCAGCCTACCAAACTGTCTATGACCACTTTAAAGTCATAGTGAACTTCAAAACACTAACAGATGAAGAAATTAATGCTGAGGCTCAGAAACTAGCTCAAGCATACCCATCAGACTTGTCTGCGGAGGTCTTCCCTGGTGAAATGGCACAATTCATCAGCTTTGCAAAGGCAAGAGGCTGTGATCTGCCACTCTCTCAGGCAGCACTACTGCATAATGAAGAACTGCAGGAGACCTTTCCAAATGTTTAAGTAGCTCTTCGTTTCTACCTGTCGCTGATGGTGACTAACTGTTCAGGTGGACGCTCCTTCAGCAAGATGGCCCTCATCAAAAAACAAACTTAGATCTACAATGCGAGATGATCGTTTGAGTGCACTCACGCTCTTATTGGCTGATAAGTATCGAAAGTGATCTATTGCGACAAATTGACTTTAATGAGCTAATTGATATGTTTGCTATTGCTAAGTCACAGAAATGTCAAGTGAACCTTGCATAAATTGTGCTGTTCCTTTTTCTTTGGGCTGTAGTTTTCTACAGAAAAATGGGGGGAAAAGGCCAAGGGTTCAGAATGTCTGTGGATGTCCTTAGCAAGAGATATCCTGATCTATGGGATTCTCTCTCCAGTACTGAACCAGTTAGGGGTCTTTGAATTGACTCACAAAAGCCTGTACACTGGACCACTTCTGGCAGAAAATTGTTTCCCCCTGGAGTCAGGGGGGTGTGGGAAACCATCTGACCTTAAGTCTACAGCTGGGTAAGCATCCTGGGGATTGTGGCCTCTGGAAGGTAATGCCCTGTATCTGGGATGTGTGTGGTGCCTTTTTTTGTTTTTGTTTTTGTTGTGTTTTATCTGCCTGTGAGACCTCCTGCTTCATGTCCCTTGGATGCATGCACCCCACACCTTTGACATGGATGGTGCAGTGCACCTAACTCTCCTCCAGGAGCCCCAGAACTTGTCAAAAAACATGTAAAACCCCAGAGCTTCACAGTGCAGTGATGTTCATGTGGTGACTAGCGGTATTGTTCACACCAGCTGCAGCTGTAGACTTAAGGCCAGATGGTTTCCCACACCCCTCTGACTCAAGGGGGAAACAATTTTCTGCCTAATTTTTGCAACTGGTCTGTTTAGGTATTTTTCTTGGGTAAGATAATTGTAGTCTGCCTAATCAGTAGAGGAGGTACCAACACAAGTGAAGTTATCAGATTGAAAGACACAGCTGTCTTTATTTTCAGTCCACCTTTTCAAGGTTATAAGGCAGGGTGAGCAGGTCAGGAAATGTAATTTGGGGAAGGTGTGGCACCCCTTACAACATGCTCCCTTCCACCACCTGTAAATGTTTCTGGGTGGAAGTACCTTATTTAAGAAGCCAATTAAGCAATATATTGTAGGCCAATTCAGGCAGCACTCTATATATGTGAGTAGCCACTGCAGCCATTTCAGAGCTATTAAGCTAGTGTAGGGACTATAACGAAAGGGTCCCACCGTGGAGTGGTGGTATAGCTTACTCACTTTGGAATTCCAATCTGAAAACTAAGAGGACCCCCTTTTTTACATAAAGTTTAAAGTAAGTAGAGCCAGTAGCCATGTAATTGTTTAAATATTAAAATGCACCATGTTTTGGGGGGGGGTGCACTGGTATTCTGTTGTTAACTGCAGGAAATGTAAACAAACACGTTTTGCTGTTGTAACACCAGTATGGTGGGCAGTCAAGTTCTCACTCTTTAAAAACAAAAACGAGATGTGAATAAAACTACCAGCTACATCAACAGTCCCTATAGAATGTTAGCAATTAATTAGTTGTTTTTTTTTAACACATGGAGGCCTAAGGGGTTTTGATGTCCCTTTAAGCAGCTGGTGAGGCAATTGTTTGGAAGATCTAACAAGCATTTTATCTTCAATAAAGGCCCCCAAACTCACCACAGAACATATAGACCCACAGAGCTTCTGGGGCCTGGTGGCCCCCAGACCCCAGCATTCATATGTCACATGACGGGGTGAGTGCAATAGAGTTGTACCTGTGAATAACAGGGGTTGTCTCCCCATATGGTGGTTGTTAAGGTTAATGAACTAAAACTATAATGAACAATATGCTCAGAAAATGTTGCGCAAACAAATAGGTATGAAAAATTGGGTGTTTTTACCTGGCCACACGAGCGGTGAGTGTCCCAGGCCCCCCTAAGGCTTGATCTGGCCCTGGATATATTTATGTACAGAACAGGCCAGCGATTGATGGGGGGGGCACTACCACCAGGCATATCCACATGTCTGGGACTGGGCAATTGGGGTACTGGTGCCACGCTAACCTCCCTCACTACCCATGCACATGAGACCATAATGGGCATGCCTAATATATCCACTGTACATAGATATTTGGCATAGTCAAAATGTAAATTCACCAGAAGAGGTTTTTAAAAAGTATGAGTGGTGGCCATATTTATTGACTTGAGTTAGTAATTACAGAACTAGTAACAAAAGCTTTTCTAACCCAAGAGAATTAAAAATGCACTCATGATAAATCTAAGGAAGCCAGAAATACACTATTGCTCAAAAACTATATGAGGACCTTTTTGCTGACTAACAAAATACTGCCATTTTAACACAGTGCAGCAGATAGCTACACAGATAGCTAGATAGATAGATAGATAAGAGACAGACAGACAGACAGAGGGATAGATAGATAAATAGACAGATATATAGATGTAATGTGTATGTAATATAGGGGTGCGATAGATAGATAGATAGAGCATGTAGCACCCCTATAGTTAAGGTTGAACCCCCTAACTTTGCAGCTTAATAGCTTCAGCCCTGTTTAACAGGATTACATAATATGTTGCATGTATGGTCTGGGAGGCAAGATCTCTTGATTTGGTCAGTTTCAGGTCAGTCGAATGTCCAGATTCTGAGATGCAGAGAGTGAAAAAAGTGGATAATTTTTTTTTTTTTTCCGGGGTTAATCTTGCTCTCACCTACACCAACAGATGGTCTGTGATATTGTTCTGAAATTTTCAGTGTAGAAGGTCTTGTCCTAGCAAGGTACATTTTTATGGTTTGGTGAAAAAGTATTAATCTGTTCCTGAATTATAAGAATTTGAAGTTTTGGTTCTGCTCATGCTCAGTAGGGTCTTTCATTTATACAGTATGTCTAATAAAAAAGAAGAATTCGGACATTGTTTTTTTCTCACAAAAGAAGATTCCCTATTAGTGAGCCAAAATTCTCCATTCCTAAAAAAATATTCTTTCATATGGCAGCTATCTTTTTTTTTTTAATTGAAAATCCATAAAAAGTATGGCCTGGAAAAAACAAACACAAGAATCTAGCTAAATTCTAGCCTTTGGTAACCGGGTAAGGCCCACTAGGCACAAGTGCCTGTTTTCAGGGGTGACCTGGGAGCACTGGGTGGTTAAGTGACTTGCTTAGAGTCACACAGTATGCAAGTGGTGGTTTTGAGAATCAAACTCAGGTCTGGTCTGCTGGATGTATCAAGCTCGTTCACACTTGGTTCCTCTAACCTCTAGGCTATACTGCCAGCCCAAATGGGATCCATTAAGCTAGATTCTAGTGTTTGTTTTTGGAAAAAAAAGACCCAGAAATGTGTTTTTGGGACATCACTAAAATCCTAAGTGGTAGGCTTAGTGAGGGGTCCCGATTCCTCTTTCATGATCCAAATTTCTTCTTTCGTGAGTCTCATAAAAGAAAAATCATGGGTCATGAAAGAACAGTGTGGGGCTTAGTTTTTTCACAGTTCTTTCGTGAGCCATACTTCTTTCATGAGTCATGAAAGAACTCATGAAACATAGAAACCATAAACATAGAAGCTACTGGCAGATAAGGACCTCCTGGTCCACCTAGTCTGCCCTGTTTTCCCTACCTATAGCGAAACTGCAGACTGTACTCAGTATCTGGTTTCCCCACCCCATCCTTACCTCTAAGATCCCTCTGTGCCTATCCCATCCATTCTTGAATCCTATAACTGTTTCAGCTTCCACCACCTCCTCTGCGAGGCTGTTCCATGCATCCACCACCCTCTCCAGGAAGAAGTGCTTCCTCCCATTTCCACTGACCCTCCCCCCTTCTGTCTTCATGGCGCATCCCCTTGTCTTCAAGCATCTTTTTCTTTGGAATATACTTCCTTCTTGTACATTGTTTTTACCTGGGATGTATTTGAATGTTTCTATCATATACCCCCTTTCCCTCCTTTCCTCTGGGGAGTACATATATAATTCCTTAAGCCTGAAAGAGGAATCTTGGCTCCCAGAAAAAGAGGGTAAGACTTAGTTGTTTACACAGTTCTTTTAACACCGTTCTTTTATAAGGTCATACAAAAGAACTGTCCATGAGCAGGACATTCTCAAATTATAAAACCTCAGCTGGAGTCATGCAATAGGCTTTAATTTGGCCAGTCAGCCACCAATCCCTTAATTTGTCTGTCTCTCCTTCTATCTATCTATCTATCTATCTATCTATCTATCTATCTATCTATCTATCCAGCTAGCTAGCTATCTATCTAATGTAGCTATGTTTTTCAATATTTTCAATATTTCTTAAGCAATCCGTGGTGCTCATCCTTGGTACCACTTCTTTCTTCTCCTCCTCTCCAGGTCGCCTGCAGCCCATGCGGTACCTACCCCTGTACCATTTCTCTTGCCCCACTCCCATCTAGGTTGCCCACCCCTTTCCCTTAATATATATGGCAGCACCGGCGTGCTGGCCAAAAATCATATCGACACTTGGGTGCCCAATCCCCAGTAATGACTTGTTTCCCCTAAAATAAAGTAAATCATCCCATGTTGATCTTTTTTTTTTGCAGTGTAGCCTGGAAAAAAGAAAATGGTACATTGATGATCTGATCCCCCTGACCCTCACCCACCCAACCCTGACTGCCCACTCAGAACCCACCAAGCCACACCCCCACACCCCCACACCCCTTCTGGGCCTGGAGAGCCCTGTGGTTCTGCAGCCAGATAGATCTGTTCATGCAGGTCCCAAAGGGATCTGGGTGAACAAGGATATGATTCCACTATCTTGAAAAGAAATTAATTGCAAAAGACTGAATTAATGCACCACTTAGGGTTAAACTTAAAGCAACAAAAGTAGGAAAATGTGGAGCTAGTGTTTCCAACATTAATTCCCCCCAAGAAGCAGAAGGATATGCCAACACAAGCAACCACAGACAGTCATCAGGTAAGACCAACAACATGCAACTATTTCCAGATGACACAAATAGAATAGCATTGATTTGCTACTAGCATGGATTTGTATCTGCCAGCTGCAGAGGTTAGAGGAGGACTGTGATGGTCACCAGCTCTGTTTAGCAATGGGGGACCGGGGTGGTGTGCACTACCTGCTGGAGTGGGGGGCCACTAGACCACCAGGGAAGGGGTTGTATGTATTAATATTATAACAGGTGACATTGGGGAGGGGGCCACTAGACTACTAGTGCAGGGGACTATAATGAATAATTATGAAACTGGTGGCATTGGGGATTGGGAAGGGGGCCACTAGAATACCAGGGCAGGGGGTTGTAATGAATAATTACAGAACTGGCGGCATTGGAGATTGGGAGGGGGGCCATTAGACTACCAGGGATGGGGGTTATAATAAATAATTACAGAATCGTGGCATTGGGTATCGGAAGAGGAGTCACTAGACTAGCAGGAAAGGGGGGCTTGATTTGATTTATCAGGGGATCAGGATTGGGGGACCATTAGTCTTTGCCACGCAGTGCCTGTGGCAAACCCCTTCCATTCACCTTTTGTTTGTCACATGGGAGAGGTTATGGGAAGTGTGGGCACCTATGTGCCAGGACCCCTCCTGTATCAAAATCTGGTGCAGGTTCCCTGGTGCACCAGGCTTTGGCATAAGCCCCTGATTGCTACAGTTTGCACCAAACAAAGCCCTTTTTGAGAATAGAGTCCATGGGGTCAAAATGTTAAAACAATTATAATTATTAAGAAATGTTGTTTATAGTGCTAACTTTTACCCCATCGGGTAGTGCTTTGTGATCTTGTGGTGATGAGCTGAGTTTGGAGATAAGCTCAGCGAGCCAGCTGGAAGAGCACAGTCTCCATATGACCCCATATTTTGAACCTGGCAGGTGAAAATGTTCAAAATTCCACCTGAAATGTGAATTCATGGAGTGACTATAAAATCATCTTTTGGCCCAGATTTGAAAATGTTTACCTGCCTTATTCATGAGGTGGAATACCCAAAAGGCCATGCTGAAAGTTGGTGGCAAAATATTGAAAAGGAGTGAAGTTATGAGTGAACATTGAAATATTTCAACATTAATTCATGACTTGTTGATTTTGCAATATCGTTTCCACCAAATTTTTAACATAGTTGTCTTATGACCTTGCTTCATGAACTTGGTAGGTGAAACTTTTCAAATCCGACCCAAAATGTGATTATACAGAGCAACTGACAATCCCCTTGCTGGATGGAGTTGAAAAATGTCACCTACCTTCTTCATGAGGTGGGTCCCAAAAAGGGCTTGAGTGAAAAAATATTAAAAAATGACAAGGTTAGGAGTAAAAATTCAAAACACATTGAAATACATTAACCATACTTGTCTTATGACTCAGGGAGTATGTAGGACTCATTGGCAAAGTCTTCTGCTGGTTTGAGTCTTATCTCAGTGGGAGGATGCAAAAGATTGAGTTGTGAAGGTTTTCCTCACTCCTTATGGCTCTGCTCTCTGGCATAACTCAGGGCTCTGCCATTTGATCATGTTGTTTGTGGCGTATATGCTACCCTTAGGTCAGATCATTAGGCAATATGGGCTTGGTTTCACTGCTATGCAGAAGTTACCCAGCTCTATATGTATTTTGCACATGGAACACCAGGTGCAGCTGAGATCCTTAGATGCTTGGCTGAGATCCAAGACTGGATGTTATTGAGCTGGTTGAGACTTAATCTGGATAAAACTGAAGTATTGGTGTTGCAGCCAGGTCAGAGGGAGTGGCAGATACTATGAGGGAGACATGGCTCTGGCTCAGCCCCTCTGGGCTATTGGCTGCCATGAAGGTGAAAAATCTGGGAGTTATTCTGGATGAAGGGCTGACATTTGAGGCTCAAATGTCATCTGTATTCTGAATGGTTTAACCATCTGTGGATAATCAGCCAGATTAGATCCCTTATGCACCCCCCACTGAGCTAGCCACACTGGTGCATGCATCTGTGATATCAAGGCTTGATTACTGCAATGCTGTTTACCTTGGCTTCAATGGAGGTATGCTGCAGTGCCTGCAGCTAGTGCAGAGTGCTGCTGATAGGCTGCTAACTGGACTTCCAAGGATGTGTCATGTATCCTTGACATTGCACGATCTACACTGGCTGCCAGTTAAGTGGCATATCTTCTTTACAGTTGACTTGCTAACTTATAAGGCCCTGCATGGGCTGAGACCGGGTTACCTGACTAATCTCCTGCAACCTTACACATCTTCGTGCCCTCTCCACTTCACTGATCAGGGCATCCTTGTAGTTCCCAGGGTGAAAATAAAAATGTTTGGGGACTGGGCCTTTGAGGTGGTGGGCCTGGTTCTATGAAACTCTCCTGAGAGCCCTGAGGGAGGTCCCATCAGTGGAGACATTTAAGCGTGGTCTGAAAACCCATCTGTTTGCTGATGCATTTGGGGAGTAATTTTCCTTTTTCTGCCATCATCCCAGTATTTATGCATTTATTTTGTTTATTTATTCATTTAGTTATTAATTAGTTTATATAGTTATTTATTAGTTATTAAGGTTTTATGATCGTTTATTATAATGTATATGTAACTTTTTTTTGTTTATTTGTTATAATGGTCCTACTGTACTCTGTTTGTAATGGCACCCTGAGCCTCGGGGGAACGGTTCCAGATAATAAAGACTATTACTTGTTTTCTTATATTGCAGCCATGGTCCCAGCAGGAGGATTCCTTTCTGATCAGAAAGTGGATCTACAGGCACCATTCAATGATAGAGACTAGTACTACTTATTTTCCTATATCGCAATCATGGTCCCAGCAGGTGGATGCCTTTCTGATCAGAATATGGATCTACATTGTGGGACCGTATTTAGGTGAGTGAGGGTGTATAGGTGTGTGAGTTGGTGGGTGCTGAGTGGGGGGTGAGGATGGTGAGGGTGGGGGTGTGGGGGCTCAGAACAGCAAGGAAACATTTTCCTCTTCTTTGCAGGTTTAAAAAAATCAGCAAGGCAGTTGCTTTTATTTTACTGGGCAGCATTAACTGACACTGGGGATTGGGCACCCCTCTGTCAGAATAGTCTTCGGTGGCACCAGGAGTGGGCACCCCACTGCCACCACATATAACTTGGAGGGGGACAGGTAATCTGGAGGGGAGAGGGAAGGTATAAAATAGTAATGGGGTGGGCACCATGTTCCACTTCAACAAAGTCATCAGAATGTGATGGACATAAAAGGGCTCGCTGAACTCGGTGGAAGAAGATAGCATTTATTAAATACAGAGAGGATAAGAATGACAAGGGAGGGCTATCTGAGCTGGTAGATGGAGGAAGGGAGCAGAGGTTTTTCACTTTGAGCTGAAAAAGAAGTTCCCCTGCCAGATAGAGATGCAGCAATGTTTTACTTTGATCACAAACTTTCTTCAAAGTCAGCAACTTTGACTTCTCAAAGCACTTCATGACGTTATTCATTTTGTGGCAACTTTGACACTGAAAATTTCACATGTAACTTCTCGTAACTTCACCTTAGACCTTGCTTCGTGAATAATTCAGATGATGTTTCCTCAGTAAGAGGCTGTAAGTCATATGCAACCATTCCTGCAGGTCACATGACACAGCTGTAAATAAACTGCACCTTTCAGTTTCATTTTGCAGTCTTTGTGAGTTGAAGGATGCAGATCTGCTGCTTTCTGAGCATTGAAAAACAATTTAAAAATAACCTTTTCAGCTTTGTTTTTGTATTTTCTACATCTCTCTTTGCCTAGTAGTTTGATAGGAAGGTTATTCTGTGGTTTAGGTCTTATTTTCTTTATATTTCTGTGCTTTTTTCTACAGCCTTCTATCTGTATTTTCCTCTTACGGTTGAGTTCAGATGCTTTGGTTCTCTGAATTCTTGTTTAGTTATTATTTATCATTTGTTTTTTCCCATTCTTCCATTTGAAGTAGCAACACTGTGGATGTTGAGCACCAGATGTTGGAAGCTGCCCCCCCAACAGCAAAGCACCTTCACCAGCAGCAGCATACAGTAGAGGTACATCCACCACCAGTTATCCCTGCTTCTAGAGGTCCTGTACCTGCTGCAGCACCTGCCCCTGTGACCCCTCTGTGATTGTGCCACCACTTGAGCCATGTAAGGAAGAGGAGGAAGAGGGGTCTCATCCTGAACCATCTGGCTCCTCCATTCAGTAGCAGCAAAAGTGGCTTGTTTTGGGACTTTTTTTGTAATTGACCCTGCGACAGCAGCGTGATGAGATGCACATTATGTGACATGCTTGTTCAGCGTGGGAAACAGGGCAGCCATTTGGGTACAGGTGACTGTCACACCCACTTTAAGATGAGGCACCACTAGGAGTGGGAGGAGCATGTGAGGATTTAGAGAAAGAATGATACAGCTGAGATGGGTGGAGGGGATTGCACCTCTACTGCTTCCTCCATGCCACATGGTGATCAGCAGAAAAGGAGTTGTCATGATGGGCTGCCTCGTAGTGGACAGGTTCTGGAGAAGGACATAGAGGGGATGGAGGGGAGTAGGAGAGGGAGCTGCAGGTGGACTTGGGTGCTGTGGGGGTCACCCTAGAGATTGGCCTCAGATTCTCCTACTACGTCCCTCCATACCGACATGGTGCACAGGGGCGTCATTTCAGAAAAACCATAGGGGTTGCAAGGGCTGGGGGGCTCCTAGGCCCCCGTAAAAAAAAAATTAAATTCAGTGCATTTTGGAGGTCATTTGAAACAAATTTTGCTACCGCGTTACCTCCTCCCCATGCTCAGTAATTTGCACCCTTGTCCCTCCCCAGAGTCACAACAGTCCAGAATATTACTCGCACCACCCTCTCCATAGCATTTCACCAAAACCATAAGGGTTCCAAGACTAGTCAATGGCGATGCCCATTCTTACATAAAGTACTTAAGTCCCTGGATATTTCTTTTTTCCAACATTAATGCTCAGCTCACTGGACACCCCCCATTAAGTTGGGTTTACCTTTATTACTCTTAGAAATATTTGCTAGTGACATGTCTTACCTTGCTTGGGTCTTGCAAACTAGTCTGGAAGCTAAGTAGAGATACTGCCTGCAAACTGGACTGATAGCTGACTAAAGACACTGCCTGCAAACTGGATTTGCAGCTGACTGAAGACACTGCCTGCAAACAGGACTGGTAGCTGACTGAAGATACTGCCTGCAAACTGGACTGAAAGCTGACTGGAGACACTGCCTGCAAACTGGACTGGGAGCTGCAAGCTGACTGGTGACACTGCTGGCAAACTGGACAAGTAGGTGACTGAAAACACTGCTGGAAAACTGGACTGATCGCTAACAAGCTGACTGGAAATACTGCTGGAAAACTGGACAAGTAGCTGACTGGAGACACTACTGGAAAACTTGACTGGTAACTAGTCACCGGGCTGTAGACTGCTGGCAAACTGGACTGGTAGCTGATTGGAGACACTACTGGCAAGCTGACTGGAGACACTGCTAGCAAACTGGACTGGTAGCTGACCTGACTGGACACACTGCTAGCAAGCTTGACTGGTAGCTGACTGGAGACACTGCAGGCAAGCTGGACTGGTAGCTGGCTGGAAACATTGCTGGCAAGCTGGACTGGTAGCTGACTGAAGAAACTGCTGGCAAGCTGGACTGGAGGCTGGCTCGAGACACTGCTGGTAGCTGGACTGGTAGCTGACTGGAGACACTGCAGGCAAGCTGGACTGTAACTGACTGGAGACACTGCTGGCAAACTAGACTGGTAGCTGACTGAAGAGACTGGTGGCAAATTGGACTGGTAGCTAGCAACCTGGCTGTAGTCACAGCTGGAAAACTGAACTGATAGCTGACTGCAAACACTGCTGGCAAGTTGGACTGGTTACTGACTGCAGACACTGCTGGAAAGCCACACTGGTAGCTGCCTGTTGACACTGCTGACAAGCTGGACTGGTGGCTGACTGGAGACACTGCTGGCAAGCTGGACTGGCAGCTGACTGGAGACTGCTGGCAAACTGGACTGGTAGCTCACTGGAGACACTGCTGAGAAGCTAGACTGGTAGCTGACTGTAGATCCAGCTGGAAAACTGAACTGGTAGCTGATTGTAGATGCTACTGGCACACTGGACTGGTAGCTGACTGGAGAAAATGTTGGCAAACTGGATTGGTGGTTGACCTGACTAGAGACACTGCTGGCAAGCTGGACTGGTATCTGGTGGAGACACTGCTGGCAAGCTGGACTGGTAGCTGACTGGAGAGATTGGTGGCATATTGGACTGGTAGCTAGCAAACCTGGCTGTAGACATTGCCGGCAAACTGGACTGGTAGCTGACTGCAGACACTACTAGCAAACTAGATTGGCAGCTGACCTGACTGGAGACACTGCTAACAAGCTGGACTGGTATCTGACTGGTGAGTGTTGGCAATGCATTTCAGGTGTCACCTGTGGCTGTGAAGAATTTCCTTTCTTGGTGTAAACACTTGATTAAATACAACATGCTCAAAGCAAACCCATCACCTTACTAAACTGCCAATCAAATGTGGAATAAATGGCTAAAATGTTGGATGCATAGATTTGAATTTCCTCTGTGCCCCGACCACTGAATCATTGGCAGGCTATTTTAAATACAGACCAATATATCTCTACAGTTGCAGACTTCTGGGTATGTTAGTATTCACCGATACACCACTTGAGGAAACTCATTAAAGGAACATGTTCTGCTCCATGGAAGTACATAGAACAAGCGAGGTTTGTGGCTGAAAAGTGAAAGATTCTGTGCATAACCATGTTACAGGCCTCAAGCCTTTCCTCATAACTGTTCTCCTCAATAAATTCATAGGGAACATAAGGGTGAAGCATGAAGGAATAGAACCAAGAGGGTTGTACTAAATAAGGAAGTCTCGGGGGAGATTTGGGACAAGAGTCAGTACTTTGCCCTGTTCTCTTCAATACATTCATAAGGGACACAAGGGTAAAGCATGAATGAATAGTTTATCTATTTGCAGATGACACCAAGATCTGCAATAGTGTGGACATAATGAAGGGAATGGAGGCCATGAGGAGGGACCTGGAAAGACTAGAAGAGTGGTCCAGAATTTTACAGCTGGGATTCAATGCCAAAAAAGTGCAAAGTCATGCACATCAGACAAAAATAACCCAAGCCATGTACAAAACAGGAGGAGAGGTCATGGCATATACCTCATAGGAAAGGGACCTCAGGGTTATCAATCAGGATATCTGAAAGTAGCAGCCCAATTTTCAATAGTGGTGGGGAAAGCAAAAGGATGATGGACTGCATAGGGAGGGGGATAGCAAGCAGAAGGAGGTAGGTTATACTCAGTAGCATTATTTCAGTAGAATCATAGGGGTTGCAAAGTCCCATTTCAGCAAAATCATAAGGGTTGTAAAACTCCCCCAACCACCACATCTATATAAATAAATGCTAGGGAAACCTTGTTTTAGGGTTCTTAGGGGTTGCAGTGGGCTTCATAGGGGTTGCAAAAAAATCATAGGGGCCTCAACCGCAACCCCTGGCAACCCCTAAATGACGCCCCTGATGGTGCAGTTGTGTGGAGAGATAGAGGAGCTCTCCTGGGAAGTTGTTGCCATAAAAGGGTATGCCCTCCACTCGACAAAACTTTTACAGCCAACATGTCAATGCTGACATCAACAGTTCACTGTAAAAGTCTGCCCACGACCCCCGGCACTCTTTCCTCTGGTCCTGCACTTCCTCCTCCAATCAACTCCGACTTGGAGTTTATAATCCTTAAGTTCTAGGGTGGGGGCATTGGTGCAGAGGGCCCCTGCATGGGAGGTTCTGGGGCAAAGCAACATTTTCTCCTGATGGATTTATGTCGACCACAAATTGCGGTCGACATAAATCTGTCACTGTAATGTCAGTCAGCAAAACATTTGTCGAGCCGGCATCATAGAGCCCCATAAAAGCAAGTATTGAGATGTTGCTCCAAAACCAATAGAGCATTCTTGATGGTTTTGCAGAACTTCATGGTGGCATTGCACCCTCTGTTCCCAAGTCATAGCCCTATTCTGACATTCATTCATTTCCTTTATTCCAGCTATGTTATCTGTCTTAACTGTCTCCTTTATTTGTACCTTCACCTGTTGTAGCTAAAAAAAAGAAAAATAGAAAAAGTAAAAATTAAAAATTAGAAAAAATAAAGAGCTCAAAAATATTATACATCTTTATTCATCTCTGTTCTGACTTCTGATACTGCTTCCTTCTGTCTATCTAAAATCTTTTGCCAGCTATCCTCCTCCTCCTCCTGCTGCTTAACAAAAGAAAAAATTCTGATTTCCTCCGAATATTGTTTTCTTTCTTGAGCAACTGCACACACATTATACTACCACTGTCTTCTTAATTCAGAATTTTTATCAACTACCAGAATAAGTATATTGCTTTGCTGCTTTCTGCTAAAAGGTGGTGTGATATTATTCATTTGCCTCTGCCACAGTTCTTATGATGCACTTTAGGGAAAATTGTGAGAAAAACACAATATACATATGTGCTAACATAATTATTCTCAAGTACCAGAATACATATATTGTGCTGCTGCTCTCTGATACAAGGTTGAGCACTGAGGTTGAGTCCCCTGCCACACAACTTGTTAAACATTTTAGGGGAAATTGTGACAAAAGCACAAAATACATAAATTCTGTGCTCCCAGAATTATCATCAAGTACCAGAATAAATATCTTGTGCATATCTATGTTTTCCATTTACTTCTCAACACTCAGTTTCTGTGAATTCTTGTTTAGTTATTATTTATTATTTGTGTTTTTCCCCATTTTTCTGCCTTTTCCAGATTCACTTACCTGGTGCTGTATTTACTTTTCATACCTTTTTATTTTAAATTAAAATGAGTGAAGATGGACAGGCGACTAGGAGGAGTGGGAGTCAGAGTGAGGAAAGGGAGAAGAGAGGGATGGTCATGCGGTCAACATATGAAACATGCTGTCCCGTCTGTCTGAAGAGGCAATGGTGTGGACAGGTACTGGAACCCCCCCCCACACACACACACAGAACAGCACCAGCAGCAGCATGCAGTGGATGCACAACCACCAGCAGTTGACCCTGCTCCTATAGGTCCTATAACCATTGCAGCACCTGTCTCTGTGCTGCCCCATGGTTTTGCTGCCACCTGAGCCCAATGAGGTGGAAGAGTCCCTCCCTGGAACATCTGACTCCTCCACTCATCAGCAGAAAATGTCCCTTGTTTGGGACTTTTTGTAACTGACCCCATTGACAATAATGTAATGAGATGCACATTGTGTGACATGCTTGTTTGGCATGGGAAACGGGAGTCATTTGGGCAGAGGTGATCAGCAGACCCACTTTAAGGTGAGGCAACCCCAGGAGTGGAAGGAGCATATGAGAACTCAGAGTAAGAATGATACATCAGAGAGGGGTGGAGGTGGTGGCATCCCTTCAGCTCCTCCAGTGCAGCATGGAGATCAGCATAAAAAGAAGTGTTGTGGTGGGTCATCATGCAGTGGACAGGTCCCAGAGAAAGATACAAAGGGAAAGGAGTAGAGTAGTAGAGGAAGCTGCAGATGGACTTGAGTGCTGTGGGGTTCGTCCAAGAGACTGACCTCAGATCCTTCTGCTACATCCATCTGTAAAGAAGTGGCACAGCTGCACAGAAGATAAGGAAGCTCTCTAGGGAAATTATTACCATAAAAGCTAGTATTATTACCATAAAATCAATGGAGCATTCTCGATGATCTTGCAGAACTTCATTGTGGCATTGCACCCTCTGTTCCCAGGCCATAGCCCTATTCTGTCATTCTTTATTCTCTTTTATTCCAGCTATGTCTACTGTCTTACTATCTCCTTTATTCTTATCTTCACCTGTTGTAGCTAAAAAAAAAAACAAATTCTTGTCAGATCCTCCACGGCTGCATAATGAAGTTTGTGAAGAAAATGGGCAGACTAGGATGTCCCCTGTGGTCCTTACCTAGTGTCAAATTATTTGTTTATGAGGGTAATGTAGTCAGTTGCTTAAAAAATCAATACAGAAGGATCTAAAGGAGGATGTCTCATGTTACCCAAATTATTGAAGTTAAGAGCGTTTTTATGAACAAAAAATTTGCCTTTTATGAACAAAGTTTTCAATTTACTGCCCTTTTTCAGGAATAGGGCAATCATGTTCCATATGTAGAACATTTATCAACAAGATCAGGATTGAAAAATCTGGCCACAAGTGTGGAGGATAAATAAATATGGGTTAAACACAAATGAATCAGATTTCATAGAAACAAAGAAAATGCACACGAGAAGGTCAACTGGTCTATCCAGTCTGCTCTACCTAACCATTATTGTCAGGAAATCTAGCCCGTAATCTATATGTTTCAGGAATGGAAAGTAAAAGGGAGAAGAGGATTGACAGGAGGAAAGCATTTGCATTTTAAAAAAATGACAACTCAATTTTCTCATGGCATAATGGCAACAGGGACTGAAAATTTATTTATAGATTTTTTTTTGAATGGGCCAGGATGAATTTTATAGAACTTCTTTCTCTCTCTCTCTCTGTCTATGGACAGTATTATATATCTATGTCGAGTACTATAAAAGTCTGTCTTTTTGCCATTATCTGTGTGCCCACTACCCATACAAATTGCGCACACACACACACACACACACACACACACACACCATGTAATGCAGAGTTTTATGATAAACCAGTAATTTTTGCCACTTAGAATTTATAACTCAGATGCCTTATAACTTGTATGTTTGGTAGAAATCTGTCAGGGAGTTTTGATGAAAACTATACAGTTATTATTATAAATACTAAAAATGTTCAAATGAGGTATTTGTTAGAAGGAAATTTAACTTGAAAATGGTGATACTGAATGATTACGGCCGGTTGCCCAAGGAAACAAGAAAGGATTACGCTAAGACGTTTGCGTCTAAAGTGATGCCACTCAATCACGCCTCTTCCCATCTATGCCTGAGTCACAGACCTGCCCCTGAGTTATATATAATAGTTAATAGAATAGTAATAGTAATATAATAGTTCTGGCACTTAATAAATGCAGCGTACAGTTAATTGTGCAAATGTACAAATTACCACATTGGACCGGGGGGGGGGGGGTGAAGTGCCCCACAGAAGAAGAAACAGTTCACTAAACAACTAAACTAACTGAAAAATAAAAAAAAGAAGATATTCTGGGAGTTCATAGCAACAATAAATTAACACACAGGACCTGGGGAGTGTGGGAAGGGGGGGCGGAGCACCCCCACAGAAAAAAGAAACAGTTCACTAAACAACTAAACTAACTAAGACCGGGGTCGTGGGGGGCGGAGTGCCCCCACAGAAAAAAGAACAAATGAATATTATCCTTCAGTATCACCTTGAAAACCATAACCCGACTACTGTGCTACTTACAAATCTGCTTTTCTTGTAAAAGACTGCATTGTTTGCTGTGGCTTTCTCTAACCTGGCCTTTGCCCAACTTATTGTAGTTTGTTAAGAAAGCTTCTATTATCTCAGATGCCTTTGGGCAAAAAGGTTTGAGTCCCACTCCTTGCAGAGAACTGAACCTGGAATCTTTCTCAATATCTGTATTTATACATTGACTTGCTAGGCAGCTTCAGATGTATTGTCAACAGCATGCAATGTGTGTGCTGTGTAAACATGCCTACTACAGCAAAGGCAACGGATTCATTTATGTCTGACGTGGTAAAAGAGGCAGCAACACTGGCTCTAAATTACTGTAAGTGTGTGTGCCTACTCAAGTTGGATCTGTGGGTTTATTTTGTGATTTACTTACCTCACCTGCAAGACTCATGGCACCACAGTATTTGCTGTAACTTATTGTAGGTAACTAAAGATCAATCACAAATAAACCCACAGGTCCACCTTAAGTAGGGGGCACACACACTTACAGTAATTTATTTTAGAGCCAATGTTGCTGCCTCTACCTCTGTTTCCATGTTAGACATACATTATTTAATCCCTGTGTTGTAGTAGTAGTAGTTGGTATGTTTACACACATTGCTGTTAATAATACTGAAGTCTATGAAGGTATGCTTACTGCTTTCCTTCACACCCTGCCTGTTGTGAACTTGTTCTCCATCCAAATAATGGCAAATGTTAAAAAAAAAACTGTCAGAGTTATAATATATCCCCATTCTGGTTTATAAAGTGGATTTTTAAACAAATAAAACATAAAAAAATAACAGCAGCAGTGCGTATCATATTTTAGCTTACAGAAAAATAGTAACTTTAGGGCCTTGGTTTGCAGAATATCTATGCAGCCAGTAAAGTTAGTATCTTCAAACATTATTTATTTTTACCTTTATAGCAGAAGTACAGTACAGGTCTGGTCCAAGCAGCAGCGCAGAGTATTTGGAGGGGAGCTTCTTCTCAAATCGCCGGTTCTTGTCCTTGGCCCTTGCGTCCTGAGTTTACCACCAGGACCACACCAGTGACCCGACTTTTTCTTTGGAATCTGACTGGGCAAAGCCAGGCAAATGAGTAGGGACTTGTAGGGGCTATGCAAGGTGCAAGCAAGCAAGCAAAGGGTGGAGCGGGTGCCGGGCTGGCAATGGGGAAAAGCAAGCGGGCGGCTTACAGAATGAAGACAAGATACACAAACTGCTGCATTGTAAGTACTTATGGACCACTGGGACTTGCTTGTCGCACTCTTCACTTACCGGCACTGGGACCCTGGTAGCAGCCCTAGTGGCATTGGCAGGCACACCACACAGAGTAATTGACTGGCTGATCACGGATCTGGGACAGTACCATCCGGGGGTGGGTCATTGCCCAGTCGCCACTCAGACTTACTCAGGCAGCAAGCAGCAGCGCGGTGCAGCCCTATTGGAGGGCTTCTTCTCGAAATCACGGTTCTTGTTGCCAACCCCAGGGGGTGCTCCCTTAGGGCTACTACCCCTGCGTGCCTTGCCTGAGACAGGGTGAGGGGCCCAGATCCATTGACGGGTGCCTCCACCCAGAGGTTGTGGGTAAGACAGTCAAGATTGACTCGGTTACAGCCCTCTCGGTTACTGCAACCCCCCTTTGGTCCCACTAGTGGCTCCCAAGAGGTAGCAACAATACTTCTCCCTGGCACACTTACCCCCCGGCTCGGATCTCTCAGTTCACTCCAGGGATCCCCTGAAAAGTAAGGTACCGTTATTACACTTTTACTGTACAGTATATCTTCAGCAAAACACACTCCAGCCAAGGTGTAGTTGCAAAACAAACAATCTGATTTATTTAAGGGGGAAATAACAAGGCTAAGGGGGGAATCAAGGTGATTGGCTTATCACTATACTTATCTACCTAGGGCTCTGTGCACAGGCCTAAACCTAATAGTTACTGTCCCTGGGTACCCAAGCCCTAATGGCTAGTCCCTCATGGCAGCTGGTTGGGGCCCTGACACAAATGAACCTTTACTGTCCCGAGCAGATCAGAATGAGCAGAAGACTCAGTTAATGCGGGTAGCAGTATAACGAAAAGGGTCTTGGGCACGGCTTGTAAGCTTAACAGGGAGCTACCCTGATCCAATACTCACGACTCCAGCAGATACCTTTCCTTTACCACTGGCAGGGCTGAACCATGAGCTTCACCAGCCTCCTCACACATTTATATGGCAAACACAGAGGGGTACCATACCAGGCAGTGACTTTCAGGTCCCGAACGACCTCACAACCACTTCGGGCAGTAGCAGCCACTCCAACCGTCCCAATGGACTGAGCGCGATTCAGCAGATTCTCCAGTCCCCTTCAGGTAAAGCCTGGTAGGTAGCTGTGTCCCTACACAGCCTCCTCTGACTGCACACCGGTGGATTTAATCCGAAGCACTAGACAAGGAAAAACGGCTGACTCAGGCCTTTCACGCTCTTCCCGCATGAACACTCAAACGGCCAGAAGCTCACAGCTCCCTTCTCCTTCACAGCCACAGCGAATCTGCCCCTAGCAGCATGGGGCACTCCTTACAGTTCGGGTGCTACCTGATCCCATTGGCTGGCGTCACCTGCCAGTCAATTACTCTGGCCCTCAGTGGCCCAAAAAAGTGCCATAGCTCATAATGCCTTCTCCAACATTACAAGCAGTTCCTTTATTGGTCAGACGGCTCCATGAGAGTCCCGAGGTACTGACTAATCCAAGTCGGCAGTTCGGGACCAACATGGAGGAGATAATCACAACAGTCCTTGCTGCAACCAAAAAGCAGGTTAGAACAACTACAATATCATTACCACTCTAAGCAATTATCAGTAAACAGTTACATTTTTTCCAGGGACTCCCTCTGCACAACTAGCGATGGCAGAATGGAGCACTTACTCAGCAGCCTCGGCGGGACTCGGGCATACAACCACACAGCCCCTCCATTTCAACTAATTATGACTGCAACAGGCAGCCCTTAAAGAGACAGTATACGGAGGCTTCAAAAGCGCTCACTAGCTACAACATTTAAATGGCTTAAACGCCAAACACCAGCCAGGCATGGAGCTCTCAAACAAGCTCCGGGAAAGCTTTTAGGAACCCCCATTTGTAGGGGGGTTACATTGTTCTTGGCCCTTGCTTCCTGAGTTTACCACCATGACCATGCCAGTGACCTGACTTTTTCTTTGGAATCTAACTGGGCAAAGCCAGGCAAATGAGTAGAGACTTGTAGGGGCTATGCAAGGTGCAAGCAAGCAAGTGAAAGGTGGAGCAGATGCCGGGCGGGCAATGGGGCAAAGCAAGCGGGCGGCAGGCGGCTTACAGAATGAAGACAAGGTACACAAACTGCTTTACTGTAAGTACTTATGGACCCCTGGGACTTGCTTGTCAGTATCTTCACTTACCGGCACTGGAACCCTGGTAGCAGCCTAGTGGGCACTGGCAGGCACACCACACGGAGTAATGGACTGGCTGATCGCCGGGTCTGGGACAGTACCGTCAGGGGTGGGTAGGTCATCACCCAGGCACCTCTCAGACTCACTCAGGCAGCAGAAGCAGCTCACACTCAGTCACAGTCTGAGTACTGTGACCAACCATCCTACACTCACACTGAAACAGCCATGGTTGCACCGGTCTCAGTTGTCTTGCGATTAGAGCAGAGAAAGAAAAGATAAACTACACTCTCTAGCTCTATAAGCAAGCTCTCTAGCTCTATAAGCAAAAAAAAAAAACATGTTTAAACACAAAACTCTGAGTCAGGACAGGCAGGCTTAAGCAGTGTGCATGGCACCCTGGCACTGCTGTGGCACGAGTGAATCTGACAGTCACTCAGTGCAACAATCTGGAGTGGACCTGTCCTGCCCTGGTGGTCTCTCCTCAAAGTTAAAGTTCAGAAGAATCTGTCTGAGACTGAAGCGAATAAATTAAAGCAATTTAGCGAGTTGTGCTGGAAGCAACAAAAACAGCAAAAGTATTTTGAATATAGTAAGTCTCCCTTTAAGTTGCGTCCCTGTTAGACTCACAGGCACCAGAAATGGGAAGGCAGGACAGATCTGTAAGCCTTAGAATAATTATCTCTGGTGATAGGTGCTAAATCCTGACTCCCAAACAAAAAGGAGACCTGAGAGGTGTTAGGAGCTGCTGGGCTCCTTGAATTAACAAGTGTTAAAGTTCCAGAGATGTAAAGTAGACTAGTTGTAATAACGATTCTACTTTACAACTTTCAAACTCTGCTGAGAGGCATTTAATTAACACAGGCATTCAAGTAGTAGCGTGGGGTGCAGGACGGGGGGCACGCGGCAGTACTGTCACATAACATGATTAATTTCTGCAGCACCACTGCACCAATATATGAAAATATAGAAAGGAGCACTCTCTTACTGAGCAAAAACCTGGGAGGGCTAACGCCCCCCCACTTCTGGCGCCTATGTACAGAGTAATTTGGCAGACCTAGACAGCAGCCTTTTCAGCGGCTCCAGTATTCTCCAGCTGTTTCGTGGAAATCCTTTTCAGTCACCATTTGCGATGCTTATTCAAAGGGAAGGGGACAGAAATGCCCAGAAAAAAAAAACACCCACTGTGATATAGTGCAGTGCTGCAGTCCATAGGGACAACATGGGCGGATTGCTTCTTGGGGGAGGGTCAGGCAGAGGAAAAACAGTTCCACGGACGGAAAACATGACATCAGCTCTTTTCTACATGCAAAACATCTGCAGGGCTACGCCCATGCAGCCGTAAAAAAGAAAAAAGTAAAAAAAACAAAAACAAAATAAAAAATAAAAAAACACAAATAAAATTTGCACATCCCAATTTTTCTCTGCCCTGCGTTCTGACACAGATTCCTTCTGTATATTTAAAATCTTCTGTCTGCTGTTCTCCTGCTTTTTAGCAAAAGGAAAAAATCTGATTTCCTCTCTCTACTGTTCATTCTTGAGCAGCTGTATACTCTTTACACGATCACTGTTTTCTACTATCAGAATTGTTCTCAGCTATCAGAATAAATATGCTGTGTTGCTGATTTCTGCTACAAGGTGATTCACTATGATTCATTCCTCTCTGCCACAGTTCATGTTTTGCACTTTAGGGCAAATTGTGATAGAAGTCCAACACCTTAGGGGAAATTGTGAGAAAGCACAATATACAGATGTGCCACCAGAATTTTTCTCAAATATCAAAATAAATATCTCATGCTGCTGCTTTCTGCTACAAGGTTGAGTGCTTTGATTCAGTCCCTCCAGCACAGTTCTTGTTACACACTTTGGGGGAAATTGTGAGAAAAGCACTACACTTTAAGGGTAACTGAGAAAAAGCACAGTATACATAAATTCTGTGCTCCCATAATTTTTCTTAAGTACTGGAATAAATATCTAGTGCTGATGCTTTCTGCTACAAGGTTGAGTGCTTCCTCATCCAATTTGAGTTACTTGTTAGTAGTTCTGTAGTCAACTACTGGTACATACGCTGAGTAGGTGCTCCAACTGTGATGCTGAAAATGCCAGCAACTTCATGGTAACTACCAAGCAATCAACTGATAAGAACAGAGTACATTGGGAGCATTTTCCAAAAATGCTGATTAAGTGCCTTATAGTTCTTTCTGCTACACCTCCAATGGAGTGCCTTCTCAGTTGGCACACTTCTGCATTACTCCAGAAAAGCACCTTTAGAATGTGCTCCAAAAATGTTAATTAAGTGCCTAAGAATTACTTTTAATGTACTTTAAAGGAGTATCATCACGGGTACTCCAGTGTTACTCTGACCAAGCACTGTTAAAATGTGTTCCAAAAATGCTAATGAAGTGCCTTGGAATTACTGCATATGCACTTAAAATTGGTTACCTTTTGATGAACTCCTATAGTATTCTGCAAATGCACCTAAAATGCTGATTAAACACCTTCATTGGAATACGTGCTTACAACTTAAAATGTTCAGTATAAGATATCTTCATAATTTTATTTTTTATTTATTTATTTGAATCTAGGATTACAAGTACCTTTGAGCCAAGGTTCTTTTACAAAGGTTCCATGTCGGATGAGGTGCAATTCGAACAAGACATTGAATAACAGTACAACAGTGAGTTACAGGCAGTTACATACAGTTTTATACATTCAATACAGTGGCAAAAATGCCAGAAGGAGGTCTGGTAATAGGGTTAACATGATATGGAAGAGAGACACACTAATGGGGTGTGACCATAGGCACTTGTCAAATATCAATTAAAGTGCTACAAAGGGGTAGGGAAGGTGGGTGGGTGGGAGGAGGGGAGGATGAGTGGGTGTGTGGGAGAGGGAGTTGATGGGGGAGAGGGTTAAGTGCTAGGTGGAAAGAGCAAAGAGGAGGGGGAGAACAGTTAGGAAGGACAGTCACAGGAGCTACAGTAGATGCAGACAGAATGGGATGGAGACTGGATTTGAATGGACCAGGCTTTGGCATTGAGGTGATGTCAATGTTGAGACCACTGAACCAGCTGGGAGCTCTGTGCACAAAGGATCTTTGCCCTTGTGTGGTGTGGAAATGCGGGATATGCAGTAGTTGGGATTCAGAGCCCCTGGTGATGCGAGTAGTTTGTGCTGGGCAGAGGAGAGCTTGGACACCTGGGGGAGCAAGGCCTAGTGTTATTTTCTTTGCCAGAAGGCAGGTTTGGTACTTGATCCAGTTTGAAAGTTGAAGCTGTCTCTGCGTAGAGATCACATGTGGGTGAGGTGATGGGCACAAGTTATGAGACAGCAAGCTTTGTTTATTGTAATTGATATGCACCTGAGGTGGCAGAGGCAGAGCCATAGATGATCAGGCCATAGTCAATTATTGAGATTATTGAGCTCTGTACTGCAATCCTTAAGGCATCTGAGGTAAGGCATTGCCTGTACCTGAAGAGTAGGCCAATGCAAGTGTTGGCAGCCTTAGCAATGTTGTCAATGTGCATAGCATATGATAGGTCACAATCGATGGTAATTCCTAGATATTTAAAGGATTGAACCTGTTCGAGGGTTGTACCAAGGCAGTTTTTGATCATGATGGGATTGAGTCTGTGTTTGTTGTGTGGGCTACAGAAGGGCATGGACTTGTTTTTTTTATAGTTGAGAACCAATTTATGTGTACTAAACCAAGTTTCAATCTAGGTGAAGGCAAACTGTAGATTCTTTAGAAGGTGGCCTGGATTCTTGTGAGTGGAGAGGATGATGGCATCGTCAGCATAGAGGAGGACTTGTGCAGGACAAGATTGTGGAAGATCATTCAGAAAGAGGCTAAAAAAAAGTGGCCCAAGAATGGAGCTTTGAGGAACTCCTGAGTGGACAGGACGTGTATCTGAGAAAACATCAGCTATTTTCACTCTTTGGGAGCAATTCTCCAAGTAGCTCTTGAACCAGGTAGTGGACTCAGGTGAAAGTCCAGCAGACCGTAGCTAGTTTATGATGTACACTGTCAAAAGCCTTGGTCAGGTCTATGAAGACCAACCCAGTTAGGAGGCTGTTGTCCAATGAGCTGTGGATAGCACCGGTGAATTCAAGGACTGCGATGTAGTACTGTGACCTGTACAGAAGCCATGTTGTTTGGGGCAGAGGATGTTGTGTTTATCCAGGTATTCCTTTAGCTGGTCAAATACCAAACGTTCAATGGCCTTGATGGGGGTGGAGTATGGAGATAGGCCGGTAGTTCACATGCAGGTCCTTTTCCTCACTTTTGTGGACCGGAGTTACTGTGGATGATTTCCATCTGTCGGGGAACTGGCTGAGGGTGAGGGAGAGGTTGAACATTTTTGTTAGTGGAAGTAGCACTTCATCAAGGGTGAGGGACATCAGCTTGGTCAAGTGAGTCCTCACTAGTTCTGGATTTGGCGATTGCATTAGAGACATATTTACAGACCTCATGCGCCCTAAATTCCGTAAAGTAGAATGGTGGGTGATTGGAGGGAGGGGGTTGTGGGCTTGGGGTAGGAGAAGGAGGGTGGACATCATTGAAGTAGTCCAAAGAAAGAACACTACTGAGGTAAGAGAATGCAGTACTGAAAGTATTGCAATTCTGGTGGGGTCGAGAGTTACGCCACCATCAATGACCAACATAGTAGGTGAGGTTTTAGGCTTCTTCACAGTTACTTCTTTAAGATTGTCCTAGAAGGATTTCCCTTTTCCCCAGGTGTTCATGAGGGTATCTCTGTAGTATACATTTTTCTTCTGATGGATTGACTTAGTGCAGTCATTTTGCACCCATTTGTAGTTCTGAATATCAGCTTGATTGCCAGTGGCCCGTGCCCGAAGCCATAGGAGGTCCCTTGCTTTCAGATCCATAATTAGTTCAGTGAAGAGCCAAGAATTGCAAAGACCTTTGACTTTACGCCTTTTGAAAGGGGCATAGGTGTCATAGGCAGCATTGAAGGAGTTGATGAAGAAATCCAAGGTCAAGTTGACATCAGAAGCGTTGAATATAGGAGACCAGTCGAGCTGTCAGAGGTGGGATTTGAGGTGTTTCAACTGACCGCTTGGGAGGATTCTACTATTGATTAATTTGGGGGGGGGGGCTTGCAGAATTTATTTGACCAATCACAGATGACTGGGGAATGGTCACTTACTATATCTGGAAGAACAAAAACATCTGAGATGTGGGAGGGATGGCTGGTCGGTTTCCAGTCCAGGAGAGTGCTTGTACCAGTTTTATAATTATGTCTGGTGGGGGAGACTACCAGCTGTGCCAGGTTGGCTGCTGAGATGGCATCCTTGAGGCCCCCATGTCATCGGCTAGCCAACTGATGTTAAAAATCACCCATTAGGACTGACTCTGAGTCAGGGGATTGGGCACGGATGAGGTCCAAGACTGAGCTGAGGCCTTCACCTTGTTCTTTTGGAGGAATGTAAACAGCAGCAACAGTCAGTGCTTTGTTGTGCTTTGTTGTGAGCCCCCGACAGAATTTTAATAGGTAGGATCTGTGTAGAAGAAACCGAGAGGGGGAAGGTAAGCGGTGATCCAGGAGGGTGTCTTTGAGATATATAGCACAATCTCCCCCTCTTTTTGCACTCCTGTCAAGTCTGAAGACATTGTACCCTGGCAGGGCAATAGCCATGTCTGAAATTTTGGGTGATAGCCAGTTTTCAACAATTGCAAGGATATCAGGGTTGTGTTGGTTAGTGAATATCTGCAGGGCATCAAGTTTAGGCAGGAGGCTGCAGATGTTGAGAGATGCAAGGGTCAGAGTCCCAGGGTGCCTCGATTGATGGCCAGAGCAAGGAATTTTAGGCCCAGGATTTGGGTGAACATTCCCAGATAGCAGCAGCAGGAGTAGCAGAAGCTTCAGAATGCACCATCTTAATTGTTTTAAGGCAGATTTGTTTACCCATTTCATGCACAGTCTATTGCAGTGATTCTGTCTTGGGTCCCAAAGTGAAGTAATAAGAGCTAGTGTTGAGAACGGCAACAGGTAAACATACACCACCCTATCACGGTTCTTCAGGTGTTGCCAGCCATCCCCAGAGGAGAATGGGAGAGTATAGACAAGCTCAGTTGGAAGGGTACCAGAGTGGGTGTAGATAAGGTCAATCCTGTAGCCTAGAGGAAGAGAGGGGTATCTAGCTTCAGGCAGGAAAAACAGCTGTAGCAGGAAGCAAAAGAGAATGAGATGAAGAGGCAGAAGGGGCAGAGCCATAATGTTTAGAAGATGTGTAGAGATAACCGAGAGGGTCTATAGGGAAGAGTCACCCGTGGAGGTAAAGCAAGGAGAGGGAGAGGGAGCGGCGAGGGGGGAGGTCCCAAGTAAGTGAGTCCAATAAGGTTCAAGCAGGGTGGATTTCAAGGTTGGGTGGGTGGAGTCAAAGTCTATTTAATAAAGATAGGAGGTGAGGTGGGGCGGGCACACGTTTTCAGCAAAAGTCAATGCAAAGCAGTGGGCGCCGAAGCCCAGAGACTGAAAATCCAATAGGAATAAGGCAGGGCTAATCAGTGGCCGAGCGGAGGGCAGCAGTCCAATTAGAGGAGGGTGGCAGCAGGCGGTGGCATATCAGAGCCATGCAGTGCTTCCCTGGAGCAGCCAGAACTCTTACCTGGCTTTGAAGGTGTCCTGGCAGACTGAGGGGGCCTGCCCGGCTGCTTGCAGCAGCAGAGGCACCCATGTCAAGGGTGAAGCTTTGGTCTGATAATCCACGGGCAGTACAGCGAGGAAGGCAACCGGCAGACAGAGTGGGGCTGCCTGGTTGCTTGCAACAACAGAGGCACCCGTGTCAATTGTGAAGCTTCTTGACATGGGACATACAAACATACTAATGTGCCAGCAGAAATAGACCACCTGGTCTATCAGTGTCTGCTCGAGTGTGCAGCTAGTGGCCCTAAGTTACAGCTGCCTCACCCCTCCCCTTTTGTCTGCCCTCAGACATTCTCAGCCTCACCCACCCGTACTCTCCCCCTGTTCTCTGTCCCATGTCCCTGTGTCACAATGGGGTGGGATGTTTAATCCTAGGCCCCTCCCCATGTGGCTCTCTTGCCCTTCTAGAGGACTAAACTAGGCATACCTGGTACTCAGGACTTCACAGAGCATGCTCTGGCCCTCATGCTAGTTCATCTCACCTGGCCTGACTACCTGCACAGATCTGCAGGCAGAGCAGGACTAGGAAAGAAGATGCGGTGTGCACTTTTTTTTTTATTTAATGACTGTAAGGGAACTTACGAACATACAAATGTTCCAGCAGAAACAGACCTCCCGGTCTATCAACATCTGCTCTAGTTTGCAGCTAGTGGCCCTAAGTTGCAGCTGCCCCACCCCCTCCCCTTTTGTCCGCCCTCAGCCATTCTCAGCCTCTCCCACCCATACTGTCCTCTGTTCTCTGTCCCATGCCCTTTTAAAGCTACCCACATTTTTGCATGATATCACCCTCTTTGGTAGGGCGTTCCACCTCAACACCACTCTGTCTGTGAAGTAATGCCTCCTCATCTCCATCCTAAATTTTCCCCACACTATTCTTAGCCCATGCCCACTAGTGTCCCTTCCCTTCTTCAGTTTAAAAACCCCGTCAGCTCTATCCTTGTTGATTCCCTTCAAATACTTGAAAGTTTGAATCATGTCCCCCTTATCCCTTCTCTCCTCCAGGGTGTACATATTCAGTTCCCCAGCCTGTTCTCATGGTCTCTCCCCTCCATTCCCTGTATCCATCCTCATTGCCCTCCGCTGCACTCCCTCCAGTAGCTTGATATCCCGCTTCAGGTATGGCCTCCAGAACTGCACACAGTAGTCCAAGTGCAGCCTGACCAGTGACCTATATAGGGGCAAGATCACCTCCTTCCTCCTGGATGAGAACCCCCTCACTATACACCCCAGCATCTTGTTTGCCTTCATTGCCGCTTTCCTGCATTGGGCAGAATTGTTCATGCTCCCTGTCACCATCAGCCTTAGGTCCTTCTCCTCCTCCTCCTCCTCAGTGATCTCCAACTTCACCCCCCCCCATCTAGTATTCTCTTCTTGGGTTCTTTGCCCCGAAGTGCATAACCGTACACTTCTTTGCATTGAACCCCAGCTGCCACCTCTCCAATCACTCCTCCAGTTTGGCTAGGTCTCCCTTCAGTTGCTTCCATTCCTCCTTCTCATCCACTACTGCACCCATCCTGGTATTGTCTGTGAAAAGACTTACCCTGCTCACCACTCCATGCATGATGTCTGAGATGAAGAGCCCAAATAGCACCGGGCCCAGCACTGAGCCCTGCGGCATGCCGCTTGTCACTGGTCTAGGTGTTGAGAATTCCCCTCACCCCACCACCACCCATTTTAGCCTCCCAAGCAGCCAGTTTGTAATCCAGTTTGCCATCTTTGCTCCCACTCCCAAGCCAGTTAGCTTCCCCCTAAGCCACCCATGAGTTACTGAATCGAAGGCCTTGCTGAAATCCAAGTAGAGGACACCCACTGCATGGTCCCTATCCAGCTCTCTTGTTACCCAGTCGTAATATTGTATTAGATTAGTTTGACAGGACTTCCCCGATACAAACCCATGCTGCCTCACATCCTAGATGTAATTGTCCTCTAGAAATGACACCAGCCTCCCATTCAGTATTGTTTCCCTAAGCTTGGCCACTATGGAAGTGAGACTGACTGGCTGATAATTGCCCAGTTCATCCCTTGGGCCACTGTTGTGTATCGGCACCACATGGGCCATCCTCCTGTCCTGAGGCACACATCCCATATCCAGGGAGGTGCTGAAAAGATCCACCAGCAGTTCTGCCAGCACCTCCACCATCTCCCTCAGCACCCTGGGGTGGATGCCATCCGCCCCTGTTGTCTTGTCCACTATTAGCATCCTCAGTCCCTTTAACACTCTACTTCCCTCAATCATTCCGTCCCTTACCTCTCCCTCCCCACCCTCCCAGTCCAAGGTTATAGTGGTCCCCCTTCTCCTGCATGAACACTGATCGAAAGTATTCATTTAGTGCTATCGCTTGTTCCTCTCCCCTTTCTGCCCACTCCCCCCTCATCTTTATCCTCACTATGTTATCGCTGCACTTCCTTTTCTCTCTGATGCATCTGAAAAAGTCTTTCTCCCCCCTTTAATTCCCTGTGCTAACCTTAGCTCCCTTGAGGCCTTAGCTTCCCTCACCCTCTTGGTCACTTCCTTGGACCATTTTGCATTCTTTTCCCTGTCCTCATCCTTCCCCATCCTTCTGAACCTCTGGTATACAGCTCTCTTTGCCCTCACCCCCTCCATCACCTCGCTGTTCAACCAGCACGGTTACCTTGCTCTGCTCCTCTTACTCTGTAACTTGGTGCAAGTTTTCATTGCCTCTGTAATCCCCCATTTAATAATGTCCCATTTCTGCTCTGCTTCCATCCTTGGCCCTATGCCCTCAAATTTCCCTTTCAGTATCTCCCGCATCCTCCTGAAGTTCACCCTCCTGAAGTCCACCAGCTTTGTTAGTGAGCCCCCTGACTCCCTGTTGATTGTGATAGTAAACCACACCATTTGGTGATTGCTATCAGCTAGTGGGTCCTCCACCCTTATTTCTCTCACTGCCTTACCATTCAACAGTGCCAGGAAACCCTGGAAGCTACCACATAGAGTGTGCAAGTACCTTTTCTCAAATTTTCACCAACAAGTATTTTTGCACCGCAGATACTCAGCTATTCATTACTCACTATTCATATTCATTTCAAGCTGATCCCCACCCACAGTAAGTAGAATAATGCCAAATAGTGTTTTACCACACTGACCAAGAATACCTCAGCTGAGATGCAACACTTCAGTTTCAGAGGGGGTCCATCTTCATATAATTTTACAAGTAGGAGCAGAAGTACAGTGGAGATCAAAATAATTTTCTCAGGGTCACACAGTGAATCAGAGGCTGTGGTGGGGCTTGAACATGGATATCCTACTTCATAGTTCTGAGTCATAGTATTATGATGGAAGGAAGGGTCCAACTAACCACTATACTACACTGCCCCCTTCCATGTCTTAGGACATTTACTTACTGGTGGCGTGGCTTTTTTCAGGAGTCCGCTGGTGTACTCTCATTTCTGTTCACTGAATTAAAGACAAGGGAATCTTAATTTTTTTCATATGTTAAACAATTTCCCATAATGTCCTGGGACTTAAATCCTGAATGTGTTAAGAAAATAGAGGTAAATGACACTTAGTATAGACTGTTTAGAAATTAAATTGACGCTCATATTAGACCACACTTTTACGGCTGCAGTGGGCAGAGCCTGCAGCCATCTTGCTGTAGCTCAGAAAATGGGATACTGAACAGCACAACTTTTGGAGTTGCATTATGCTACCACAACTCCAAAAGTGCTCCGCTCATCCCATACAATTGAGTGGCTCAATCCCCCTCTGTGGGCACGCTACTTTTGCTGCCACCTCTGGTTTTGCCTGCGGAGGTCACAGCATGTGTCCAAGATGGCCATAAAACTGTATTGGGCATGTGCACTTGCTTGCGCATGTGCTCTACAGTTTGGTGGCCATCTTGAACACAGTGGACTCTGCCATATTCTGCTGTGACCTCCGAAATGTTGGTAAAAAATATCAGCAGCTACATTTTAAAACAGGAAGTTAACTTGTGTCAGGCTGTTATGTGGCACCCTATATATGAAGCACTAGTGCAAAACAGGAGAAATTACATGACATAAATGAACAACTGTTTATAGCAAAGTAGTAACCAAAAAAACAGAAAACAATCCAAGAATTCACTTTTTTTTCTCTTTAAAGTGGATAATTCAGGAAAATAAATCTGTGGCTTACACATTAGAGCACATTAGGGAAAAGTGATCAGTTCTGGGGCCAGTCCTCTTCAACATCTTCATTAGTGACCTTGCAGATGGACTAGAGGGTAAGGCTTGTCTGTTTGCAGATGACACCAAGATCTGCAACAGAGTAGATGATCCAGATGGGGTGGGCAGAATGAGAAGAGATCTGGATAAACTAGCAAAATGGTCAGAAGAGTGGCAACTGGGATTTAATGCAAAGAAGTGCAAAATCATGCACATAGGAAAGAGAAACCCTGAAGCCACCTATAGGCTGGGAGGGGAGTTGCTAGCAGTCATAAAGGAAGAAAGAGACTTGGGCATCATCATCACTGATGACCTGAAATCATCAAACAGACCTCTAAAGCAGTAGGTAAGGCTAGGGGGTGTTAGGGTGTATTAGTAGGGGTATTCCAAGTCGAAGAGGGTAATAATCCTCTTTACAAGACACTGGTTAGGCCCCATCTGGAGTACTGCGTGCAGTATTGGAGGCCACACCTTCACAAGGACATTAACCAAATTGAGGCAGTCCAGAGAAGGGCAACCAAAATGGTGCAGGGACTGCATCAGAAGACACATGAAGACAGATTAACAGAGCTCAATATGTATACCCTTGAGCAAAGGAGGGAGAGAGGTGATATGATCGAGGATTTCAAACACCTTAAGGGCATTAACAAGGTGAAAGAGTCTAACATGTTTAAATATAAGAAAAATAGCAGGACAAGAGGTCACAGCATGAGATTAGAGGGGCGATTAAGGGGAATGTGAGAATTCTTTTTCACAGAAAGAGTGGTGGATGCATGGAATGGCTTGCCACAAAGTGGTGGCTATGAATACAGTGCAGGGCTTCAAACAGGCATGGGATAGGCATAAGGGGGCAATACAAATGACTATGAATAGATAGGCCACTGACAGAGCAAAGGCCGATGGCACATTTATAAGGTAGAAAAAGAAATGGGCAGACTGGATGGGCCTTGCGGTCCTTATCTGCCGTCAACTTCTATGTTTCTACATTACATTTTGCAAGCAACCTCCCATTTTTAACGTGAAAAGTCATTGTATAACTCCATTGTTTGCCTCAGGAGGGCATGACAGAACACGGCAGAGTCCGCCATGTCCAAGATGGCTGCCGAACTATATTAGGCATGCCTGCCTACTCGCGCTTGCGCAATACAGTTCGGCGGCCATCTTGGACATGGCATACTGTGCTGTGTTCCACTGTGACCTCCTTGAGCTCATCTGCATCTGTATCGGCTCTGGCCAGAGTTTGTTCTATCATGGAGTTAATATTTGTAACTCTATACCAAAATGTATATGTGATGGTCAAACAACAAAATGTTTTAAAAGTAATTTTACTGCAGACATTTTCTTTTAGGTAGTTTTGTTTCTCCCCCATGCACTGGCAGCCTCCATCATGCCAGCCACCACAGCCCCATCACCCCAAGATCCCCCAGGAGTTACTATCCCTCAGAGGCAGTACAGCCTGGGTCATCAGGTGTGGGGCGTGTGAGCAGTTGGAGTCATCCTGCAGCTGGTGCACAGATTTTTCTTGTTCTCTCTCTAAAGTGCATCATGCACAAGCCAATGGCAGTGCAATGTATGCACCCATGTGCTACACACCTCGCATCTGCCCCTCTTCTTCCCAACTCTGGCAGTTTTGGCTTGCTGATCCCCAGTCACTGCTAGGATCTGGCAAGTGCTGAGCTCTGCACCAGCCCTCACCTGGAGGTAAGCAGTCCAGCAGGCACTCAATCCTCCTCCCTGTTGCTGACCCTCCAACTCCCAAGCTCGCCCTAGACTATGGGCTGGCGGCACCTCAAGTAGTAGAACTACTGCTGCAGTGGTGGACCGGATAACATTTAAGATCTGTGAACTGTAATTGGTCTGCATATCCACATGTGTAGATGTAGGTCCTGTCATCTATTTTTGTTGCAATTCCTGCCCTGGTATGTTTTTGTAAATTGGTAGTTATTGCCCAAGAACCCACTCTCTCAGTTGTTAAATAAAGAGTCTCTGTATCTGTCCATGTAATCAGGAGCACCTGAAAAAATGGCTGTATTTGTAAACAGAGACTGGATCTTTTAGTTCTTGCTTCTCAAAAAAAGACCGTTGAATCTTGTGTGTCTACCTCCCTCTGTTTCTTCTGGTACACTACACTACCCTCCTCCCTCTGTGACTTCTTATACTTCCCGAAAGCTAACTTTTTTGCCCTTACCTTCCCAGCCACCTCCTTTGAGAATTATAGTGGTCTCTTTTTTTCTCTTGCTTTTGCTTACCTGAATGATGCATAGGCTTGTTGCCTTCACTATGCTCCCTTTTATTTTTGTCCACTGTTTCTTCACTTCCCCCGAGTGCCTGGGCATCCACGAGGCACTCCTCCACCTTTTTAAAATTGTCCCTCTTGAAGTCCAGGATCCTCACGCTTGTGTGGCTTAATTCTTCTGCAGCCTTTACACTGAACCACTCTGTAAAATGATCACTGGTCCCCAGGTGGCCACCCACTGTGATGTCTGCAACTCTGTCCCCGTTAGTGAGAACAAGGTCCAGTATTACCCCATCATGAGTAGGCTCCCTTATTTGTTGCCTGAGGAATGTCCCCTGCAGGAAGTCCAGGATACACCTGATCCTAGCTGATGCTGCAGATGGGATGCTCCAGTTTACATCTGGCAGACTGAAGTCCCCCACCAGCAGCACTTCCTGCTTCTTTGCCATTTTTAGGATGGCTTCCATCAGAACCCTGTCTACCTCCCTTCCATGCTGGAGGTCTGTAGATCATGCCAGTGTGAATAGCAGCTCCCTTTCCCGTCTCTAGGGTGACCCACAGTACCTCCTCCCCTCCCTGTGTTCCCAGTATCTGAAGCTTTTATGGTATTCCTCACATAAAGAGCCACTCCTCTCCCTTTCTTTCCTGAAAAGAGTATAGCCTGGTATGGCTATATCCCAGTTATGGTTCTCATTGCACCAGGACTTGGCAATGGTGACAACGTCTAGGTCAGCCTCTGCCATAATGATCTCTGGGTCCAGAATTTTATTTCCAAGACTTTGAGCATTTGCACACATGGCCTTCCAGATTTTGTTACTACCCTGCTTGTGCCCCCCCCCCCCCATTTTCCTTTCTGCCTCTCTTCTTCCCCCTACTCTCCTTCCAATCTCCTTCTTTTCTACCATTTTTTGTTGTTGTTGTTGTTGATAGGTACCCTTGGGGATTTCTCTCCCTCAGGGTACTTCCTACTGACTTCTTCTGCTTGTAGGGGAGGAACAGTTTATGGCTCCCTGTTTCCTACCACAACCCCCCTCAGCTAGTTTAAATGCTTGTTGTTGTAACATTTAAACCATTCACTGAGGACTGTGGTTCCCCTCCTGTATGGATAAAGGGCATCCCCTTTGAATAAACCCTTATCCCTCCAGGTGGGGCCGCAGTCCCAAATGTAGCCAAACACCTCCACTCTGCACCAATCCTTCAACCATTGGTTGAAGTTCCTGGTGCAGAGTACCCTATTCATAGCCCTGTCATAGACAGGCAGCACCTCTGAGAAAGTCATAGAGTATGCTACCTGCCTAAGATTTCTCTCCAACTCTCTAAACTCCTCTTGCAGTATCCTTGCCTCATCCCTAGCCAGGTCACTAGTCCCCAGGTGGACAATGACATCCAGCTCTCTCTCCCTCCCTTCCTGCTATCCTAGCAATCCTCTGGATCTACTTTCCATCTCTCCATGCCATGCCTGTGGCTAGGCTCTCCCTCTCCCTCTCCCTTCCTGTTCCCAAATCTATCACTTTCACTATGGAGTCCCCCACCAGGATTGGCTTCCTCCTCCTCCAGGGTCCTCTGCCACCCTCCTTGGGGTTTCCACTAAGGAAGACCACCACATCTTCCCTGGTCACTCCCTCAGGTGCCTCCATGGGACAGTTCTGCCCTGCCAGAGTGGCACAGGAAATGTATAGAAGGTACCGGATGAGGAATGTGCCTCTGTCCCCCTACCCTCACCCTCCCTGAGTCCACTGTAGTACAGCCACTCCTCCTCCTTAGCATCCTTTGAGGTAGCGGTGGCAGACTTGGTGGTCCCAGGGTTGGGGAGGTGGTTCCCCAAATCCTAGCCAACTTGGTCTAGAGTCTGTCAACCTCCTCCTCCATCCAGAGAGGTACGCACAGATGGGGCAGCATCACAGTCTCCAGATGATCTCCCTGAAAACTGCCCCCACAGTCACTGCACCACTCCCAGCATCTTTGCTTTCTATGCTGTCTATCTTTTTGTTTAGTCTATTCAAACCATTATGTTCCCTTACCTTATATAGGGTGTTTCACCTACTCCCAAGTTTATGTGTCTTTTAAAACCCTTATGTTCCCTTACCCTATATAGGTGTTTCCCTACTCCCAAATGTTTTGTGTCTTTTGAACCCTTGTGTTCCCTTACCTTATATAGGTGTTGGACCTATTAACCCATCTGAATCACCAAAGGGACCCTCCAGACCAGGCTTCCCCAGCTATGGCCCCCTTCTTCCCCCACCAGGAGCTCCCAGGGCACCCACATACTAGACTCCCCCACCTACACTGTAATGGGTGTGGACACACTGTTACTTTCAATGCACCCAATATAGATTAAGTAGAGGGTCTTACCTCAGTGCTAGGGAGCCAGAGGTAGAGGTCTCGGAGGGATGTCATCTGCTGCACCTGTAAAAAATTAAAAAATAAATAAAATAGAAAGGGGAGTCACAAAGGATCCATAGCTCTTAAGGGGTACAATAGGGTGGACAGCACAGGTTAGGCATAGAAATATACTTATCTGATGGGGAAGGAGTCTGCATCCTGTCAGACCTGTAAAATAAAAAAAAAATTAGGTTAACTGGGAGGGAATCAGTAGCGGAGCAGAAACAGAGGAAAGGAAGTGTGGTTTGGGGGGGGGTCAGCCCAAACTCCTGTGCTGCTATTGGTGGCTGAGTGGCCAGTATATTACTATAGTAGCCCAGGTGGGGTAGGTATGTAATGGGGGGGGTGGGGCATTCTGTAAATGGTAACCCTGCTGGGCTAGTACTCTGTGGCTGAGACAAATTTTCTTTTGAAGAGAACCAATCTTGGTATTTAAAAATAACTTTTTTTTTGTATGAACGATTACATACTTTGCAGTCAAAGTCAGCAATGTGTCTTTTTATTAGAGAATGCATCCATTTTATACCCCAAATCTATATTTTAATCCTAGCCATTCTTTCTGTTTCAATCCTGAGCATTCAGCCGGCCCAGTGGAACTGAGGGTCGAGGCGCTGGACACCACACCTCGTGCCACACTGATGACCTGAGTTCGGGAGCGAGCTCGGGAGTTGGGGGTCAGCAGGGGAGGAAGAAGGATTGAGTGCCCACTGGGCTGCTGTCCTCTCCCAGGTGAGAGGGCATGGGTTGTCTGGTGCTCTGGCAACCCCTGGTGGAGACCAGGGTGCACCACGAGATGCCGGGCTACACATAAGGAGCATGGCTGATGCAGGCATGGTTGCTGTGTGCCGCAGCATCAGACATGCACCATGCACAGTTGGGGGGGGGCTTTGGGCTTACACACAAGAAATACCCCTCCAGCCCAGACAGGTGACGGCCCTGCCAGTGCCACTGCCACATGCCCAACGCTGGTTCCCCGCCACTGCCCCTTCGGTCTTTTCGGGTTGTAGTCCCCTGACCCGGGGAACCGTAACAAACTTGAAGATGGTGGGGGAACACAGCGGGTGGTAGAGCAAGTCAGTGAGTGCAGTGGCCTGAAAGAGTTCCAGGCTGGAGGGCTAGAAACAGAATCATAAAAAAAAAATAAAATAAGTCCTGAGCTTTCTGCATGCAGCCATCAGCTCACACTGTGACAGTGACGTCACTATGGGAGTAACGCTAGTGTCTCTCACTTATCTGCCTGCACTGAACCATGTGGTTTTGCTTCCATGCTCATATTAACTTTAAATGGTGTACTACTTTGACAGCTGCTTGTCAATCATCTGTCAAACAGAGTAAAAGGCAACAGCTGCTCCTTGTTTTTGTGTACAGCAGTGTAAAAATCCATTTATGAAACTGCTGTAGCAGGATGTTATGTAGACAGCATGCTTGGTTCCCTTGTACTGTGCTTCATGATGCAATTTGTCCCAGCAATAGTGATAATTAATATAACAATAGGCAATTCTTGGACATTACTATCAAGTTCTCTGCCTCACTAGTTATAAATGAATGTTTCAGTAAAGCTGCAGTGTAAGACATTCGTCCTTCCCTCTTATCTGTTCCTTGTTTTTATGCCAGATGCTGTAGCATACCATATTAGTAAGCATATCAGTAATATATATATATATATACTGTATAACAGCAACAAGGGCTCCTGACATGCAGTCAAACCACAGTCCACACAGCAAGCAGAAAACAGGAATGAAATCACACACACACACACACAGACACACACACTGGAACTTTATATGATGGATGTGGTAAATGGAATAGGGGGAGGGAATATTTAACTGGATAAATCAGTTACCCATGATTCAGCTGCAACAGCAGTAACAGATGATTCTTGTATTGCATCTGTCAACTCAGTGTCAGTGCTGTCAATCTCAGGCTCATATTAATATGGGAGAATACTGAAGATTCGGTAGGTATTCTCCATTTCACTAATTAAATTATGTTCACAGTCCCGCTAGCCATTTTACAAGTACCATGATCAGTGTAAGCAGCTTGACAGGCAATATCATACTGTAAAGAAGGCTCCCTATATTGTCAATCTGAAGTGCTTCTGAAACCTGGAAGTGGGTTCACAAATGCAGTACACAGAGGTTGCAGGAAGAAAATTAAAGGTATTAAAATAAAACAAGGTGACATCTGCAAAAAAGTAAGAACAGTTTTTTGTATCGTGCAGCAAACATGAATATTATGCAGGACACAAATAGCTACCTGGATTGTTTCTCTTTAAATAAAATAATACCTTTCCCTAGGGTCTAGTGGGGGGATTTATGAGCCCTAGTACTGTGAGGGCATATGGTGTGGAATGGCAGGAAGAGGACATGCTGGGGCTACAGTTGCAGCCAGTCACATAGTGCAATCATGCTAAAGTAAAAATGCCTGTGGGTACTTGTAACTCCCAGTTCTTACGGAGCTCAGGTTGCGGCTTATCCCACGCATGGGGAGAGGGAGAGAGAAAGCAGCCAGTGGGAGGTAGAGGAAGTCATGGTGGAAGCACTTCTCCCCCACCTTTCTGAACTGCTGCTCCAGCAGCAGTATTTGTACATACCCTGAGGGGCTGGAGCAGTAAGGAGGAGGCCTGTAGATAGACGCACGGTGCACCCCACAGCTGTGTACAGTTGTTTGGGGATTCAGGAGTGAAGAGGGGGAAGAAGCTGCCAATGGGTAAAGCCACAAAAACTCTGGAAATGGTGGGCTGTCAGTTTGGGGTCGAGCCACAACCAGTGCCATTCTCTCAGCATGGTTTGTGTCTCCACACTCACTTCATACCATGTGTTTCATCCACCAAGAGATGCAAGTAAATGTCTACCTCTTATGCAGGCACACACAGCGTAGGGAACTGGGGGATGATGTCATCAGACAGTGACAATCCAGAGACGTAAAGCGCAATGTGCGAGTTGTAGGAAGTTTCAGAGTGGTTGGAGTCACTACTTTTTTGAGCAAGAGTGTTTAGCAGCAATTGATTACACCAAGAAAGGATTTTGTTGCTAGTCAGTCTAAAGGTATAGAGATTTTTATATATCTCCCGTGAGGTAGATTATGCATGAATACAATTCTGTATTGAAAATGAATGGTCACTGCCTTTTATACCTTACATCCTGTGGGTTCGATTTTCAAGTGCCAGAGAATTCCACAAGCCCTGGGTGCACCGATCATACAATGCACTGGGCTTGCAGCACTCCGGGAGTCAAAAACAGCAGAAATCGGTCACTCACCACTTCATGTATGAAGGACAACACAAAGCTCCAGTAGTGAATTAAAACAGTTTATTGTAGCTTAGAAAATGAGCTTTTTATTTGCTGGGCTCCGATTGGCTGGTACCCCAGCCAAGGGGGTACATTAACTTTCAATAGATGTCCAGCAAATTAAAAGTACCAGCACAGGTGCACCTTCACCCATTCAAGTATCTTTGTGCTCACCCTGCTTGCCCAATGGTTGACAGCACGCATTCAATTTGAAAATGCCAGCCATTTTTTTCTCTCACTTAACAAGATACTGCTCTACCAAGACTCCATAACTCATTGCCAACTACAACAAGAAACCACACATTGATCTCTGCTGGCCTCACTTATCACTGCAGAAAAGAACTATGTTCTCTCTCCTGTTGTTCTGTAGGACACTTAAAAATGCTCCTGCCCTCCCTTAGTATGCAGAAGTAGCAGCTTCCTTAGTAATGGATTGCTGACTGCCACGTCACTGCGACTTACTGTACAGTTAGCTGTCGTGGTTATCTGACCACTGTGAAAGCCATTGCATCCAAAATGTCTACACATCCTCGTCATCAGTTTCCCCTGCTCATTGTGTCACTATATACAAAAAGAGTCTACTGTACATCTGCAGCTCTCTTTGATGCTCCCGATATGTGACTGCCTTTTCCGACCGGCGATTGTGACGCTGTCAACTCCGCATGTAAATTCTTCTTGTCGGGTACAAATATGCACACAGTACGGAAGGCAGAGTACACTGAACATGACTTAATGTTGCCTTTTTTCCCAGCAAGGTAAACAATGCTCATTTCTAGTACTGCTGATCATTAGCAGGAGGGGCTGGGGACTGTTTGATTAATGTTGTGGACAAGGGTACAGTGGTTTGATTCTCCGCAGTATGTTTTGAAAGATTTTAACCAATCTGAACTTGGTTCCTATTTTAGCCTCCAATGTTTGTTTGCTTCTGAACTCGCAGCTGTGGCAACCTGTTTTTCTTTTGATTTTTTTATTCTACTCACCTGTCTTCTTGTTCAGGTGTGTGTGTGTGTGTGTGTGTGTGTGTGTATGTGTGTGTATGTGTGTGTGTGTGTGTGTGTATGTATGGGTGTGTGACTGTATGAAGGGGTGTCAATAGATTAGAGTAGCTCTGTGGGGAGAACCAAGAGAAGCTGGAACAGCCTTTAAAGAAATTGACTATTTTTCCAAGAAAAAACAATTCTACTTATTCTATTCATTTGTAAACTTATTTCCTTTGTTATTTTATTGAAATTACTAACATGCCCATTTTCTAAGTGCAATAATACCCTCCAGGGTGGGCATTGTTGGGAAATACCGGACCTTCCAGGGACTATAAGGACCTTCGCCTGCGGCGTCAGGCCTCATTACGCCCCTGGGCGGTCCGGTATTTCCCAATAATGCCCACCCTGTCAGGTATTATTGCTTACAGGGAGCACTTGCCTGCTTGATGCGTTGCCGACAAAATAGTCCTTTATGAAAGGCTTTGATAAAGGACTGTTTTGTCCGAAATGCACCAGGCAGGCAAGTGCTCCCTGCTACAATAAACTGCTTTAATTTACTGTTGGAGCTTTGTGCTGGATTTCTGCTGTTTTTCATTGTTGAGTTTATCCTGAGCACCACCTGCCCTGTGAACACCTTTATGTGAAACGTAGCATTTTGGGAGTGCAGATCTCGATTTTCAAACACTAGCGCCAAATACCTCAATTTAGACCAGCTTTCCCCTGGACTAACTTTGCACCATTTGGGAGACACTTTTAAAGAGCTTTAGCCACATCTTTGGTGCAAGCTTCCATAAAGTGTGTTTGTAATTGTAATTTGCAATCTGTATTACTTGTTTTGTATTGTTATTTGATTGTATTTTTGTATTGTGTATGTTTTTTGTCTGGATCGGGCCTGAAAAGGGACCATTGGTCCAGTGCCTTTACCTGGTTACCAAAGAAAAAATAAAATGAAGTGAAGGTGTGGAAAGTGTCACAAATGTGCCCAGTGTACTAAAATCAGGCACAGTTGCAGCAACAGGGTTTGGCGCACTGCCAAAACCTATGTTTGGTGGCACAGGGCTTGGCACAAGCCTTGCACCACTCTTTAAAAATTGAGCCCTATATATTTTGCAACATACTATAGTGTATAGTGGAATGTTGTTCTGTATAGAATTCCATCCCTTTCAAAATGCTGTTCTACCACAGTTCCAAGGTCATGGAATGCTGTTCTACCCTACTGTGGTGGAACAGCATTCTAGAACCTCTAGAGACTGCATGAGTCAGTTTCATTTTGAAAGCAAAAGATCTCACAAAACACATTTTTCACACAGTACTATACACTATAAAAAATACAGGATGAGCAACTCTTTGCACAACCAGTGTGTTTTGCCACCTCAGGATTCTGATTCCCGTGGACCTCTCTAGCTTCACTCTCGAGGTCAGAGGGAGTCAGAACCCCTCTGTGGCAGAACACACTGGTTCTGCATAGTTGCCCATCCAGTATTCTCTCTGTAACAGTTGGGAAGGATTAGGATTGCATATCTGTCCCTGGTTCTTGTTCATAAGCAGGGGTAAAGAGGTTAAAAATCTCAGAAATAACCTTCCAAATAGGAAGAGCTTGGGTCCCTTGCACATAATTCCTTTTGTTGTTGATTTGTTTTTGGTCTCGATTTTTTTGCCTGTCATAATCATGTGCTGAAAACGGAGAGTATAGCAGGAGAAAAAAAGTTAGCTTCTGTCTCATCTGTTTCGACAAAAATTTATCAGACTGACTTGACAGGAGACATAATGACAGAGCAATGGAGTTAAGCTGCTAAGAGATGATTATTTAGGTGGGTTAAAAATGATTACTTGTCTGGGGAAATAACTAGGGACCTGATAATTGGGATCTGTGAAAACTCATGGGGTAAGGGGGGCTAGGAGGGCTGACTACTGGGATCTGAGGAACTGATTAATGGGGTTGGGGGCTGATTACTCGGGTCTGGACTCTGTAACACTGATTAATGGGGTTGGGGGGCTGATTACTTGGGTGTGAGGAACTGACTAATGGGGTTGGTGGGCTTATTACTGTGGTGTGAGGAACTGATTAATGGGGTTGGGGGGCTGATTACTTGAGTGTGAGGAACTGATTAATGGGGTTGGTGGGGTTATTACTGTGGTGTGGGGAACTGATTAATGGGGTTGGTGGGGTTATTACTGTGGTGTGAGGAACTGATTAATGGGGTTGGTGGGGTTATTACTGTGGTGTGGGGAACTGATTAATGGGATTGGGAGCTGATTACCAGGATCTAGAAAAATGTTTACTGATTTAGGGAAATAATTAATTGGGTTTGGCTTAGTTATGGGGGTTTGTGAGACTGATTAATATGGGTTGATGGCTGAGTTCTGAGAGCCAGTATGACTAATTAATAGGGTAGAAAAGGTCAATTACTGCAGTCAAGGACTGCTTGCTTGAGTCTGAGAGCTAATTACTGAAATTGGGCTGGTGATTACTGGGGCTTAGTGACTGAGTATTGGTTGTGGGGGGAACTATTTATTAAGAATTTACTGGGATGGGGAACTGATACTTCTGGAAGAGAACTGATACTTGGGGAAGGGGCCTATTTTGGGAGTCAGAGATGTAATTGATAGAAATGTAGAAAGTTGCTGAGAGAAAAAGACATGTGGACTCAGCTCAACCATGCTTGGGGGGGAGGGGCTGGAACCACATACAGTATGACAGCAACACAAGAGGCGGTAACTGAAGAGTGGTAATGATGACCATGGGCTGGGGCACTAGGGCTGGGTGGCCACCTGAAGCAGATGAAGGACAGGCACAGGAAAAAAATTCCAGACTGGAGATAAAGAGTAAATGGAAATAGATGCAAGAGAAGCACTGTTTTGATGTAAATGTATTTATCATTAAGGAACATAATACAGAAACCCAGCAAGGAGTACTGGTGGGATCCTGGTGCACTGGAACCCAGCTGACATCCGGGGGGGGGGGGGTGGAGATATCACTAAGCCGCTGACCAGGGAAAAAAAGAGTATAATATAGAAACATTAATTTTATGGTGAAAAAAAAGTCTACTTTAGTTCTGATGAAAAGTTGTGGGGGCTGGGATCATACAACATATTTAAAAGCCTCAAATGGCAAAGTTTTAGAGTAATTTTAAGGTCCATTATTAATATTACTTGGTACAAAAAGGCAGCGAGTATTCTGTCTACTTATTTAAGTTTCGGATCCATGGAGATGACTGTTTTGCATGCTGGTCTTGTGTTTAAAAGACATTAGACATATTATTATTTTTTAAGAGTACATTTAAGGTACATGAACAAAATGGTAACATTTTCGGAGTAACACTGAGGTAAAAGGAAAACTGAATTATAATTGTTTAAGTTTTTGTAGTACATTAGAGGTACAATACATGATTCACTGTGGTAATCTTGAGATAAGATAAAATTCAGCCTTGGGCTAGATAGTCAGACATGCGTCAAAGGTGAGTGCAAGTCCCGCGCAACACAAGTCAGATGTGCCATGTGGAAAAGGGACCCATATTCAGAAGATGTGCCCCCAAAATGCTACAGCGTAACCAAGCTGAATATGGCAATGATGCATTGCGGCCCAACCACAGATGTGCCAGTGCACGCAGGAATGCGCGGGAGCAGGCCAGAACACAAAACCCAGTGGGCTGAGCAAGGGCAACAGGCTGCAGGGATGCACAGGCAAGGAAGCACAGTGGCAGGGGGCACAGGACCCCACCAGCACGGCGCACCTGGGCACACAGATGCACTCTCCCAGAGGCAACACAGTGCACTAGAGGATGGTGCACAAGGAACCCCAGTCTACCAACCATGGAACAGGCACCAGGCCAACACACCGTCACCATTGCCATGCCAACAGCAGAGCCATGCAAGAGACACCCACTAGGCAGGCCCACAGGGTGCCATGGCCATGGTGCCAGGAGAACAAGCAACCATAGAGATCCGATGTCCAGGGCTGAGGGAGGCACATGCCACCCAGGGCGAAACAGGCCACCATCCAGAGTGAAGAAAGGCACCATACTGCTGCCCACAGTGGAGATGGGCAGTACTACAGGGGAAAGCAAGGGTAGGCAGACAAGTGCACAAGGTGCAGGGGCAGTCACAGGCCACCATGGGACCCTCGATACAGGGCCATGCACAGGACAGGGACAAGGGGCACATGCCCTGTGAACACATGAGCAGTGGCCCAAGGAGATGGTGGTGGGACACTTGAGACATGGCAAAGCACAGCAGAACAGACACCTACAACATAGCTCCACATACCATCTGCAAAGAAAACAGACAAAGTGATGTAGCAATGTGAACACTTTACTGGTATAAAACAAAGGTGAACTATATACAAGTGGTGAGAGAGGCACGGGGGAGGGTAACAGGAGGTTGGGGATAGGATCCAGGGGCTATACAATGGGATGGGGGTTGGGCGGGCAACAGGGTAAGGCCAGGACAAAGAGGGTCTATACACAGAACTGATGGGCTACTGTCTACCAAGGGCCACCACCAACATCTGCTGAAACATTCCCCACACCACCACAGTGTCTCTGATGTGCCTCAGCATCAGGCACGTCATCTGCTGCTGGTTTGCTAGCAGGCTTCTCAACACCCGCACAACACAGCCTAACCCCCTGCGGGCTGCCATCCTGGGAACACCTAGGAGAAGGGACAGGACAGGCACTAAGTGACATGCCCACATGATCCCCAGCCTATCCACAGTGTACATTGGACAGCGGGAGCACACACCACTGGATGGACCATACAGGACCTGCACATGGAGGGCTACACCAGCCATCCACACAGCACACCACAGCAGTGCAGATAGGCAGACAGTACCGCGCAGTGGGTGTATGTGCGCAGAGGGCAAGGGCACACAGCACAGAGCGCAGGCACCCGTTGCCACACACACAGTGGATGCTGCCCGCACCACCCCCAGGCAGCACAAGACCAACACAGGCTGTGCAACACCGGCATGCCCAATGGACAGTGCGCCTACCATGGCTGTGCAAACACATGGCTGGTGCGACCATGTCCGGACCCTGTGACCACCAGTAACCCACAGAGACACAGTACAGCAATGTGAACAAGCCTACCTTTCTGACTCTGTCCAGCTGTTCCAGCCACCGCCCCTCTACCTGGCCCTTGTGCCACGGGTGCCCTGGCCCTCCTGTGGTCCTCTGGCCCTGTGGAAGGATACAAGAGAGGTGGACATGAGTACACATGCACGCACTGACAGCCCACCTGCTACCATGAAGCCCACATGGCGCAGGGCGTGACCTCATCCAGCCCATGGCCTTGGTGCCTGCATGACTGCAACACACACAGCAGCCATGCAGGACAAGCAGTGACCACCAGGACCATGACAGCCCCGGGCAGTGGCCTACACTGTGCAGCCATACACCCACTACAGTAGTGCCCTGTGTATGCAAGTGACATGCGCATATTAACCTGGCTGTGGCACTGCCCCATGCTGCATGTGTGCCTGCAGACATCACAGTTGTTCTGGGTCCCTGCATTGCAGGTCACCATAACGGTGCCTGCACTGCTCCACACTGTTGCACCCCTGTGCAGTGCTTGAGGTCCATGGCCACATGCTGCCACACCTCTCCCCGGGGCTGCTGCAGGGGGACCTGCCCATAATGCTGGCCCACAAATGGCTGGACCATGGCCATGAGGTTGACCATCTCGACCTCTGTCCAGTTAAGTGCCCTCCTTGACCCAGTGGTTCGTGGCATGTCTACATCGGTATATGGTCAGTATGACTGTTGGAGGCATAATGGCCCACACAGCACACACGTGGAGCTGCACACGGACGATGCGCAATAGCGAACAGTGGTGTGCAACCACACAACATGTGGATGCGCGATTGCCACACACTGTGGAGGTGTATTGCACAGCACCACACATGCGCACTGTGCCATGGCCTGGTGGGTGACCGGGATCACGTCCCTGACCCCGAGGGCACAGGGCATGACCCCACCAGGGTTGCGCATGTACCTGGCATGCGCAGCATGCAATATCGCGCATGACGTGCATCTGTGCAATAGGCGGCTGCACCATGATGCGCACACATGTGCAATGGACATCCAGCACCTCATGTGCACTGGCTCCCCATTGTGCAAGTAAGACAGTCATGTGATAGACCTGTGCTATAGTGTGCGCACATGTGCACTGCAGGCATGCTCAATGTGCATGAGCCGTACTTGTGCCATAGGGATGTTCTGACACAAGTCGACTGCGCATGGTGCAATATTGCGATATTCATCTGCCGTATGCAAATCACCTCATCAGCCCATGTGCAGCGCATTAGGGTGCATTAGCATGTCATTACCATTTTGCACAGGCTCATTTGCATGCCATGTGCCTTATAAACACCACGGTACTGCACAGGGCATGAACATGTATTGCAGCCTGATAGGTAAGTGGAAGCTAATGCTTGGATTATGAGGCCTAATACAACACTGCAATGGTGCAATGCACTGGGCCATGCTGACACTGACCTCATATGCTGTCACTGTCCACAGGTAGCAGAATGTCCGAGAATTAAGGGGAGGAGGAGGAGCGTCGGCCTGCCACAAGTGCAGGCCCAACTTTACTAAAGATGAACAGCAGCCCCTGTTCGAGGCTTACTTGGACAGGGAGTCCCTGCTGAGTGGTGCCACGGGTACCCCACAAGAAATGTCGGCAGGGAGGGAGGCTGTGGCGATGTATGTCAACACCCACAGCAGGCATCAGCGCACTGCACAGGAGTGCAGGAAAAAGGTTGGGACCAACAAGCTCAGAATAAAGGAGAAGGTGGCAGCCATCTGGGCATCCCGCATCAGGACTAGCGGGGGCCCATCCATGGCATCCACCCTTTCAACCACTGAGGAGCTGGTGGCATCCACCATCAGCCATGTAACAGTTGAGGGTGTGCCCAGTGGTGGGTCTCAGACAGGCGGCAGCCCTTCACAGCATGGTGAGTATGCACACTACTTGTGTGTATGGCAGATGTGGGATGTCACATGCAGGTGTGCCTGCTACCATGCTGCATGCCACATTAGTGGGTTGCCTGCCACCATGCATGGCGTATCATCGGATGGCAGCAACGACACAATGCACACCTGGGGGGGCATGTGCATGGGGGTTACAGCACCAGTAACACTGTGTTCCTTTCTTACAGCATCATCATGTCTCCATGGAGAGGTGCATGCAGAGGCAGCTGCAGCCACAGTCCCGGAGGACAGACCATCTACATCCACAGGCATCCATGGCAGGGACCGGCCATGGCACAGCAGTGTGGGGCTGGAGGATGTCCTTGGACTGGGGTCAGGTGATGCGCTGGCAGAGCTCCTCCAGGATACCAGTCTGCTGGTGCTCTGTGCTGACACCCAGCTGGGGGCTGCATCCAACTCCGATGATGACTTCACTCTGATCCTGGACAGTGCTGGCCATATGGTGCATGAGATGCCCCAGGGACTGGTACAGGCAACAGCAGGGCCCAGTGCTTCACCTACGGCTGTGCAGCTGCCACCCATCCCCACCAGCACAGTGGTGTGTGGCACCAGTACTGTGCCTGGTGAGGGTGCTGGTGCTGTGGCAGATGCACCAGTGCCAGGCAATGCCCAGCAGAAAGTCGGCAGCACAGCAGGATGTGGACATCACTGGGCAGTGTACCATGGAGTCCACCGCCAGTGCACCTGTTGCAACTGTATCCCATGTGCGTCCCTGTACAGCATCCACCAGGGCAGAGCACTGGACAGCATGCTGTGTCACCCCCAGCAGGCTGGCATCCTGCCCAGGAGGTGCCGGATGCCGATCAGCTGGCAGAGCACACCTGGTTGCTGTGGGCATCGTGGAGAACCAGGTGCTGCTTGCCACAGATGCATGCACTGTGGGCAGAGGTGCGTCAGCTGGCCAAACATCAGGACAGGGGTCATGCATAGCTTACTGATGAGCTCCACCAGCTGTGGGAGGTCATGACCGCATCATTGGACCACATGACTGGTACCATTGTGTCCGGGTTTGCATCGCTGGCAGCCACTGGGCTCAGTCGTGCACAGAGGACCCCCCACAGTGCTCTGTCTACTCCATGGACCTGGCGTCTGATGAGTCCTGCACAGCAGATGCCGGGCTCTGAGTTGGCATCCCAGGAATCCCAGGCGTGAGCCTGTTTGGCTACCTGTACACCCCAGCGAGAACACGGTCGTGTCCTCGGGCTTCCATCCCTGCGGGTGTGTCAGACACACCCCCGCTGGTCAATGTGCAGCCTGTGGCTGCTGACCAGCCTCTGTGCAGCTGCCCACATGGCCGTGGTGGCCGAGGGAATGCGCAGTTACCCTGATGTGTGTGCTGTCCTTACCTGCTGTCTGCTGATGCTGCCCAGAGCACATTTGAGTAGTGGTGGTGCATCATGCCTGTGGTGGCATGCATGTGTGTTGTGGTGCATGCCCCCTGTGTGTGCTAGCCGGGCTGCTGGGCCTTGTGGTGTGGGTGTGATGAGGGCAGCTCTTCGCTGGTTGGGCCTGTGCACCAGGGTCTTGCTTCTGATCCATGCTATCATCTTCAGCCTGTGTGTGTGTGTGTGTGTGTGTGTCCATGCCTGTGCTCTGTGTGTGTGTCTGTGTGGCACTGCCTCCACCATGCCTGCTGTGTGCCTCATCACCTACATGCATCCTGCTGTGCAAGTCCGGACCTGGGTGTGGTGTGGTGGTCTGTGTGACTCATGCATGCATGTTGGTTCACTTACCTGCATTCTCCATAATACTCCTGTGTTATGGCCTGGTGCCTCCTGGCTTCTGCTGCCAGCCAGGGATCCCACCTCCCCAGGGGTGGTTGCCCACCACCCTCCAGCCTGTTCTCACTGTTGTCCACACTGCTGTCACCCTCATGCATCTGGACAGCTATCCTATGGTCAATGGCCATGTTGTGCAGTATGCAGCAGGCCAGGAATAGGCCACAGGCTTTCAATGGTCTGTGTTGTAGGGCACCACCTGACTTGCCTAGGCAATGGAAATGCATCTTCAGTATGCCAAAGACACACTTGATAAGACTGCACGTGGAGGTGTGTGCCTTATTGTAGCTCTCTCTTCCACAGGGGATGACGGTCGCCGGTAGGGGGTGAGCAGCCAAGGCCTGAGTGGGTATGCACAGTCACCTGTGTGGGAAAGGACATGGTTAGCACTGCACTGTGTTGTTGCCACTCCCTTGCCCCTGCTTCCCACTGTCATCTCCACCCCACCCACCCTGTTTGGCTGCCTTCCTCCCACAGCCATGCTTCACACACTCCCAGCACCGTGCCCTACTCACCCAACAGGTGCCCTGTTGGGTATATCCCCATGTTCACATCTCTGGCACAGTATGGAACGATGCCAGATGAATGCATCATGTGCACTCCTGGGGTGTATGGCACAGACATTGATTATGAGCCCCATGGCATTGAACACCATCTGGCAGTTGATGGATGCGTAGCCCTTCCTATTGATGTACATTGGCCCCTCGGGACCGGGTGGTGTGTGTATGGCTATGTGGGTGCAGTCAATGGCCCCAATCACTCCTGGCATGCGTGCCACCCTGTGAAAGACCTGCATGTTTGCTGTACACTCTGCCTGTGTGCTTGGGAACCATATGAACTCCGAAGCATGTGGAGCAGAGCATTGAGTAACTGTGTGAGGAGGCAGGACGTGGATGACTTGGTGATGCCCGTGATGTCACCCGTTGGTCTCTGGAAGGTGCCCGTGGTGAGAAAGCACATCACAGTTGTCACCTTGGTCTTCACTGACATAGCATGACTATGTCTGGTGGGTGCCTACATCTCCTAACTGCACAGCTCACAGAGCTGCCTCAGAATGGCCCTGTTCAGGTGGTATCAGCCCACAATCTCAGCATCACTGAAGTTCTCAAATGTAATGCGGGCATGGTACCACCTGTGTTGGGCATACCACAGCTGGGCCCTTCGTCGCCATGTTGCTGTTCCTCTCTCCTCCTCACACTCCTCATTACCTCTTCCATTAGGAATGATGTCCCAACCATGTTCACTGGTTGGTTGCACAGGGTTGCGCATCTGCTGTCTGTGTGTTTGAGCCAGTTTTTATAGGCTCAAGTCTGACTGGTGCATCTTGTGTTTTGCTCCAGACTTGTGCCATGATTTCAGGTTGAATATGCCATTGCACAGCTTATTCATGGGAACACCCCCTTGCACTTGCGCTGCATACATTACTTTTGTGCCATGGTGCATTGTGACTTGTGCTGTGCAGACGCAGTGTTTGAATATCGCTTGGAGGTGCAAGTCCATGGTTGCTCCGGTGCAACTCAGTTGTGCCATGCACAACTGCTCTGAATATCTAGCCTCTTGTGTTTTTGCAGCAATTTTGGAGTCATGCAGTAAGTATGGAGTGGGTACTCAAAAGGCAATGAAAAATTACTGAAAATAAGGTAAGGTACTTCGGTTTGGTAAGGGCTATGATTCAGTCCCCTGCCACAGGTCTTGTTATGCATTTTAGGGGAAATTGTAAGAAAAGCACAACACTTCAGGGGAAATTGTGAGAGAAGCACAATATACATACATTCTGTTCTCCCCAAATTTTTCTGAAGTACCAGAATAAATATGTCAGGCTGTTGCAAGTAGTGATGTATTGTACTGTGCTATGTGTTTTTATTGCCCCAAGACTGTTGTTGTGACTCACTTAGTGATAACTGTACATATAGCACAATTTACAAACATTATGGCCTGGATATTAATAGCAGTTGCTCAAGGCACAACCGAGATATGCAGGCACAACCACTCACGTGCACACTGCAGACATATTCAACCAATGCAAATGTGCATCTCAAAATGCATTGCACAAAGGCACAATAGTATGTGACGCAAGTACAAGGAGGCATTCCCATGAATAAGCAGTGGAATGGCATATCCACCCGAAAAACACGGTGCAAGTCAGGAGCAACACACAGAATGCGCCAGACAGACTTGAGCACATAAAAAGGAGACTCAAACACACACAGAAGATGCACAACACTGAGACAGGCAGTGATGGATGCAGAGCCATTCCATATGGATGCGGTAATGAGGGGTGTGAGGAGGAGGGAGGAACAGCAACATGAATGAGGAAGAGCCCCCGTGGTGTTATGCCCAACACAGATGGTACCATGCCCATCTCACCTTCAAGGACTATGGGGATGTTGAGATCATGGGCTGGTACCGGCTTGACACCATGCTCACCATGGGCACCTTCCAGAACCAATGGTAGTAACTGCTGGGATCACCCAGTCAGCCATGTCCTGCCTCCTCACACAGTTTCTCAATGCTCTGCTGCCACATGCTTCAGAGTTCATATGATTCCCAAGCACACAGGTAGAGTGTACAGCACATATGCAGGACCTCCACAGGGTGGCAGAAATCCCAGGCATGATAGGGGCCATAGACTGAACCCACGTGGCCATTCACACACCACCTGGCCCGGAGGGGGCCCCCTACATGAATAGGAAGGGGTACCCCTTGGTCAACTGCCAGGTGGTGTGCAGTGCCACGCACCCCAGAAGTGCACATAATGCATTTATCTGGCACAGCTCCAGCCTGTGCCAGAGATTTGAGAGTGGGGAGATCCCCACGGAGCACCTGCTACGTGAGCATGGTATGGTGAGGGATGCAGGTGCAGCCATGTCATGGGTATAGGCCCATGACAAACAATCTGGAGTGGGGAGGGTGGCAGCAGGTGGCAGGGGTGAGGGGGTAACAACCAATGCACAGCGATAACCGTATCCTCATCCCACACAGGTGACAGCACCTACCCCCTGAGGCCCTGGCTGCTCACCCCCTACCGGTGCCCATCCACAGCTGTGGAGGAGAGATGTAACGAGGCACACACTGCTACACGCAATGTCATTGAGCATGTGTGCAGCATGCTCAAGATGTGTTTCTGTTGCCTGGACAGGTCAGGTGGTGCCCTACAGTACAGCCCTGCGAAACCTGTGGCCTATTGCATGCTGCACAACATGGCCATTGACTGTGGGATAGCTGTCCAGGTGGATGAGGGCAACAGCAGCGAAGAGGATGGGGAGGACAGGTTGGAAGGGGGCGTGCAGTCACCCATGGGAAGAAGGGATCCCAGGCTAACAGGCCTTGCCAGGAGGCACCAGGCCACCATCACACAGGAGCACTACAGGGACCAGAGGTAAGTGAACCGACACACCTGCCATGCATGCACGGACCTCCACCCCATACACCCACCCACCCACAGGGGTGCAAGGACACTCAGGGACACATGCACTGATGCTGGCACACACACACATCATGCACAGAGACTGCACAACCACACAGCCACATGCACACAGCACAGTGGAGAGGTATGGGTGCGCTCACACACACACACACACACACACACACACACACTCACACACGAGCGGCAAGATGTGGCATGGATCAGAGTGAAGACACTGGCACACAGGCAGGGCCGGCACAGTGCTGCCATCATCATGCCCACGCCACAAGACCCAGCAGCACAGAATGCACACACAGAGGATGTGCCACACACCATACATGCATACCGCCACATGCACAGGGCATCACTCACACATGTGTGCACTAGACAACAGCAGCAGTCAGCAGGATAGGACAGCACACCCAGCAGGCCTACCATGCAGTGCCACAGCCATCTTGGCCATGTGGGTGGCCCTGCCCAGGCTGTGTGACAGCAGCTGGCTGTGCAACAACCACCGGGGGGTTGTCCAACACACTTGCAAGGGTTGAGGCCTGAGAACATGACCAGGTCCTCGCTGGGGTGAAAAGACAAGCAAAGAGATCAGCACCGGTGGTGTCGGGGATGACCATGTCAGATCCCAGCATCAGCCGCGCAGGGGTCACCAGACGCCGTGTCCATGGTGTGGATGTGCCAATGTGGGGAGTACTACACACACGGCTGTGCCCAGTGGACACCAGCAATGCATATCTGGCAGTGATGGCATCGGCGAAGCAGTCCATCGATGCGGTCATGGCCTCCTGCAGCTGCTGGAGTTCACCAATGAGCTGTGCACCTCCACTATCCTGATGCTTGGCCAACTGATGCACCTCAGCCCATAATGCACATATCCTGGCCATGAGCACTGCCTGGTGCTTCACGGTTGTCTGCAGCAGCCTGATGTGGATGCTGAACTGCTGGGGGTGTCGCAGCATGCTGATCAATGCCGCAGTCTGGTAGGCGCTGCTCAGGGGACTGCACAGGGGGTGGTGTATGTGTGGGTGCACCGGTGGCGGACTCTGTGACATGCCGCATGGTGGTCATGGCATCCCACTGCTGCTACCCAGCTGGCTGCTGGTCCATCCCAGTGGCACCGGCATCCATGCCACCACCCCCCCAGTAACAGCGGTGGCATCACAAGCCACTGTGTGGCCAGGGTCAGGGTGCAGCTATGCATGTGCCCTCATGCCACAGGTGCCCACCGCCACCTGTATCTGGCCCTCTACCCTGGGCAGCACTGCCTAGACTGTGCAGTCCAGGATCAGTGTCAGGTCATCATCTAGGGTTTACGCAGCACCCAGCTGCGTGGCCGGGACCAGCATGGACAGGCCCTCACTGAGCAGTATGTCCGACAGCATGTCATTGTCATCAAGGCCCAATAGCTCCAGCAACCCCATACTGTCCCAATGCAGATAGCTCCTGTCCTGGATGCCCATGGACATGGATGGCAACTTCTCCTCTGGTCCAATATCTGTGGTGGCATCCTGAGACATACCCTGGAGGTGTGATGGCACTGGAAGATAAAATGGCATTATCAGTGGTGGGGATGTCATTGTGCAGACTGGGCCCTTGTCCCAGTGATGACGCCCATGAGGCCCACTTGTGCTGGCATGCAGTGGTGTACACCTGGGCAGCAGTGTTCAGCAGGCCTGACATGGTACCAATGCTGCCCATGACAGGCCAGTGGTGTTGGACAGCAGGAGTGCATGGTGCACCCACAGCACATGTCTGGCATTTGGGCACCCCACACAGCACCGCCAGTGGTAGAGTGGCATGCTGCAGAGGGTGCTGTGCTGTACTGCACAGTGCCGCTGGCACGCTGGACATGCAGCACCATGTGGGTGTGTGGCTGCATGACACACCCTGGAGTATGTGCTCTGGCCACAGTACAGTACAGCCATCTCACTGACCTGGGGTGCACAATGTCATGTATGGTGGCCCCATGTGCAATGTGCACTGTGGCATGCCACACACACATGGTCCACACAGCACAGTGGCTGGCATGCCTGCATGGTGCAGGCCGCTTCCCCCCAGGTGCCACACAGTGACTCACAGTGCAGTGAGGGGCTGCCACCCTTCTGGAATCCACTACTTGGGATGCCTTCAATGGCAGCATGCCTGATGGTCACCACCACCAGCTCCTCCGTCATTGACAGTGCAGGGGCGTCACTGGGTCCCCTGTCCGTCCTGCAGCAGGATGCCCTGATGGCTACCACCCTCTGCTTGATGCAACATCTGTCAGTCCTCACCTTCTTCTTGCACTCCAGTGCAGACCTCTTATGCCTCTCATGGGCATTTACATAGGTGGCCACTGCATCTCACCCAGCTGATAGTTCCAGTGGGGTGCCTGTGGCACCACTCAGCATGGCCTCCCTGTTGAGGAGGCCTCAAACAGGGCCTGCTGACCCTCCTTCATGAAATTGGGCCTGCGCTTCCATGCAGGCCCCTGCTCCACTCCCTCAGCCTCAGACATGCTGCTACCTGTGGACAGCAAAGGACAGGCCCATCAGTGGGTTGGTATTTCACACAGGAGCTGTGATGCTCTGTCAGCATGGCCATCCCATTCCCTGCGTGTGCATCCCCTTACCTCAATGGCTTTAACACCTGTCAGTGGCCTGTGCTGCAGCATGGTGCTTTTAAGGTGCAATGCATACAAATGAGCTGTGGCGCGACCGTGATGCATTGCAAATGAGCCTGACTGCACCATGCATTGCCTCATGAGGCTATTTGCATTTGCCAATTAAATATTGTGAATTTGCACCTTGTGCAATGGGAATGCACTGGAGCAGCTGTGCAGTGCATGTCTGGCACATGCGCAGTACACAGCCACCCGGTGCATATGTGCACCATTGGCAGACACATGTTCAGTGGCCTATCGCGTGGCCGTGTGTGTTGCATGCTGCTCCACCATTGCGCACACTGCACTGTGTGCCTACTGCACATCTGGGCACACTGCTCCACCAGGGCCTATTGTGCAGTTGTGCCATTTGTGCCATGCCACCAACAGTGCATGACCGGGGCCTGTGTGTCATTTGCAGGGTCAGGCATGGTGCCTACAGGGTTATGGACATGACCCTGAGCCCCCACCAGGTCATGACATGGTGTGCATGTACGGTGCTGCACAATAGGCCACCACTGTGTGCATCAATTGTGCATCCACGATCTGTGCAGTTGCATACAGTAGCCCGCTATTTGTGCATGGTAAACAAGCATTACCACATACATGCAGTATAGGTCGCAACACTTGCTTCATGACAGATAGAATCAGTGTGATATGGTGGGTTCAGGGATTCGTGCATGTCTTGCTGTGAATTGGTTGGAGGTGGAGATGTACAACCTCATTGCGCTGGTAGAGCCCTATGCACCCCAGCTGTTCGGGGTGGCGGCAGGCCTTGAGCGTCACACGGGCATGCTGAGCATGGGACAGCAGTGTCAGCACTATTATGGTGACCTGCGGTGGAGGGATTCAGGACATCTATGCAGGCTCCAGGTGAGGGCACAACTCGGTGCAGTGCCACAACCAGGTATGTGTCCACGTGCACTGTGCATACCCGTAGAGACCTTGTACTGTGCTGCCAGGTGCACTGTGTATGCAGCTGCTGGGGGGGGCACTCTGCTGGTGGGTGCTGCGTGTCCTGTGTGACTGCCACGTGCACCTCGGTGGTGCATGCTGCTGTTGGCCAGGCACCTGGGCCCATTGCCAGGCGGTGTATCATCCTGTGCCATACCAGCAGTGTGCATGAGGTTGTGGGGTACATGGCGTACCACTTATGTCTGTGTCTGTCTCTCTCTCTCTCTCTTCCATCCACAGGTCTGGAAGACTGTAGGAGGGCCAAGGTGGTTGTGGACATGGCCAGGCAGCAGTGTGATTGGGTTGCCCCTGGTGTACCAGTGCAGGGACAGCATGGTGGTGCAACAGTGCCGCCTTGTTGGGGTGGAGCAGTGTGCACGCACTCCATGGTGTGTGATAGCTGCAGGGTGTTTGCAGGCCACCACATGTGGTGTGAGCCTGCACAGTGGTATCCACTGCATTGCTGTGTGTGCATGTCACCTGGGGCAGTCTGGCTGTGCTGTTGTGGGTGTGCTGTGGTTATCAGTTGCAGTCCTCCATGCACGTGCCCTTGGGGGTCCATCCACCAGTCGGTGTAATCAATGTCCAGTGCACACAGGTGGGTGGGCCTGGCCCCCTCATAGCATGTCACTTATCACCTGTTCTGTCCCTTCTCCTAGGTCTGGCTGGGTCTCAGGCCAGGAAACATTGTCCATCCCAACTGGTGGGGCTCTTCCATGTCATGCCCAGACTGCTGCACCAGAACAACAGACTGACGTCCATGCTGCTGTGTTTGGGGTGGTGCAAGCTGGCAGCTATAGAGGCACTGAGCCATGAGGTGCGGAGGCTGCGGGCAATGCTGAGAGTCCAGAATCACTGATCCATGTGCACAGCTCTTTTGCTCCCTAGTCGTTCCCTGCCCACCCCCTGTGTGCTAGGTCATCCTTCCACAACACTGTACCTTCACCCAGTCCCTGTTCCCTGCTTCCACTGTTGCCTTCCCCTGTGTTTCCCCTGTTGTAGTTCCTGAGTGCCCTGTTGGAACGCCCCTGTTTTTGTTTGCCCATTAAAGTTCTGTTATTATTCTACAATGGCTGTGTCTGTGTTTCTTTTGAAGGTGGTGTATTTCGCTGTGCTGCAGTGTCTATTTGTGTCCATGGGAGTGTCCCTTGCTGTCCTACTGCAGTGTCCCTTGGGTGGTGCCCTTGTGTGCACTGGGGCTGTTTGCCATGTTCCTGTCTCCTGTGTGGCCCTGGGCGGTGGTTCACACCCTACCCTATGCGCTGTTCTGCACCACTTGTCCTTGTCTGCCTGTGCTGCCCTTCCATCCGCATGCCATGCTGCCCCTGCCAGTGTGCCCTGCAATGCAGTGCCCTTGTCCTTGTTGTGTTGCAGGTTGTCTGCCCCTGGTTCCCCTGTGCCTCCCTCTCCCCCTTTTCTACTGTCCTCTGTGCATGTGTGGTGTCCTGGCACCATGGCTGTGCCACTATCCACCACATCTGCACCTGTCGGGGTTGTGTTGCTGGTGCACTGGTGGTGGCCTGTCCATGAGCATGCCTTCATGGTGGGTGGGTTGGTGTGCCTTGTGTCACTGTTGGCAGCCTGCCATCCTGTATGGGCCATTGCCTGGTTTCCCTGTGGTGCATCCTGGCCAGTGTGCCCTTGTGGTTTGTGTCTGGCTGTACTGTTGTGGCACTCTGCTCCTGTGCAGCCCTGCCTGTGCTTCCCTATTGCCTGTTGTGCTTGCTCAGCCTGCTGGTTTCTGCTCCTGTGCACTCCTGGTTGTGCTAGCACATGTCTGGTTGTGCGGCGGTGCAACATTGCTATATTCAGTGTGCTTTGCAGCAGCACATGTCAGTGGTGCATTGTCTGAATATGGTGTCTTTTTACCCCTGGCACATCTGCATTGCACTGTGCATTCCATTGCACTCTGCCTGGACGCATGTCTGAATATCTGGGCCATTATCTTCTCGCAAACCTTTTCTGGAGTGCAACAAAACATTTCACAGGTTGCTACCTGCTGCCATATGGTACTTCACAGTGTGTAACCTCCCCAAACACTGTAGAAACAAGTTGTACTCCCAAAAGTCTTATATGCTGTTGCTAGCTGATGCTGTACTGCGATACTCTCCACAGCAACTGTCAAGATACACTTCAGTGCCCAAAAATAACATTCTCAAGATGTCTAGAAATTAGATGTGCTCCCTGAAATCTTATGCTGCTGCTGTGCTGTTAGATGGTGCTGTGCTGTGTTGAGTCTCCACAGCAACTGTCAAAGATGCACTTTAGTGCCTTGAAAATAAAAGTGAATTCTCATGGCTGGAAACATTCTCAGGCTGCCAAGAAATAAGATGTGCTCCCAGAAATCTTATATGCTGCTGCTGCTGCTAGCTGGTGCTGTGCACAAGTCTCCATAGCAACTTTCAAGATGCACTTTCATTCCCAGAAAATAAATGTGAATTCTCATAGCTGGAAAAAAATTCTCTTGACGCCAGAAATGAGATGTGCTCCCAGAATTCTTCTATGTTGCTGCTGTACTTTGTGAATGCAGTTTACAACAACTGGATCCAGATGAATAATAATAAGAATAATCAGCATTTATATAGTGCTTTTCATACACAATGTATCCGAAAGTTCTCTACAAGCAATCCTAGAGTGGTAGTGAAGTGACTGAATGTGCAGTGGTGGCCATATCACACATTAACACCCACACACAGCCTGGACAACTGCATGAACCCATTTTATGAGAAGGGGAATATTGGCTAGGACACTGGGGAAATTCCCTTACTCACCAGTAGGGGAATTTCTGGTCATCTGGAGAGATGGCCACTCTGTGCACGGATCCTTTGAGTGAAGACATGTGGGAGCTTAGGGAGCGGGTCTCCTCCCCTACCTCGCCTATTCCAGAGACCAAAGATCAGTTTTTTGATGCTTAAAGTACTGCTGATTCAGGACATGTCATGAAGGAGGAATGAGAAAAACGAGATATAACAATGGTTTGCACAACAATTTCTAAAGAAACAAAATGTATATGGATTTACCTGAAGGAAAAAGAGTTTCCACCTACAAACTTCAAGCCCATTTGAAAGCCGATGAGCAGCGACTTCTACAAACAAAAAAAACACTTGCAGATGCCCTGGCAAAATCTAAAGGAATGGAGTAGCACAGAGTGGACCTAGATGACAACAGAGGTGGCACCTCAATTATTCCCATGGTAACAAAAACATTGTCAAAAACTGAGAAACTTCAGGATGCAGGACAAGATACTGTGATTTTTCAAACTCTGCCTTCCGATCAAACAAACACCACTGTTTTTACTTTTACTGCCAGTAAACAAGTTGGGAAAAACAAGTTTGATCTAAAACAGACTAGTGGGCCAAAACAAACATACCTGGGTAAAATGAGTGCAGTGTCACGCAAACCTCCTGCAGTTAGCTCACAGCACATAGTAAAGGGCTCACTGGTAACGCAGCTTTAATCAGCAAGGGGAAAATCAGCCATTGACATAGAAAATGTTGCTCCTCCTGAGGGGATGGATACTGTAGTTGACCAGGATGAAATAAAGCTAGCAAACAAACTGGCAGAGGAAAAAAACTAAATTGCTAAAAATGATCACGGAAGACGAAGCTGCATACAAAAAGAAGATCTGAGGAACAGAAAGGACACCCATATACAAACTAAATGGTATCTAAATGATGCAACATTATTGAATGAAGACTCTGCAGCCAAACAGGTACAGGACTCTCCAGTGGATTGTGCCAAAAACTCTTCACTTTCCACAACAGCAGTGATAAAATCAGCCTTTGCAGTCCCGATCCAAGACTGCAAAGAACTGGATTCAGCATGGTTGGCTGAATCAGCATTAGAGAAAGCAGGCTGGAAAAAGGATAACACTGGACAGTGGATTCCTGACACTGATTGGGACCCATTGCCTGTATCCCAAGAAACACCCGAATGGCAACCCCCCTTACTAAGCATTTCAGGCAGAACTCAGCTACTGATATAAATAACTCCCAGAATCAGGCAGAGACAAAGCCAGCAGGGGATGCAAACAACAAACCAGCACCAAACAATCCTTACAGAGATTAATTACATACCACACCCATGACATCCAAACTCAATCCTGATGCTGAGGAACAGACAAAGCAACAACATGGAAATGAAGAACATAACTCAAATGACCAAATCTCCAAATATTCAAATTTCTTTAATAAAACAGAAGCTGCCACATGAAGGAACACAGTAAGACTGAGATACAAGGTCAGTCTCGAAACATGGCCTGACCGCCATTATGTGGGAAGAAAATTATTGAAAGAATCACTACACTTCACTCCTGCAGATATTTTTGCATTCATCAACATTTCAGGAGAGGATAATTTCAGTATCAGTGTTTGGTCACCCCAAGCATTGGAACAATTTTGACAGAGGTACTGTATAACCAAGTAAAGTTTTAACCACTATGGCCACCCTTTCTTGTTATACCATTAACAAAACCACTAATAAAGTGTATTACCATAATGTTTCAGAATGGAGTCCCTGTGGGGGACATTGTACAATGGCTTCAACAAAAGTGTGAGGTTCTTAATGCTCCTGAGGCAATACTTGATGGAGAACAATTCTGGACCGGAGAATGGAAATTCAAAGTCAAACTGCTACAAACAGAAGAAGGCATAAACCATATTCCAAGCTTCTTCTTCTTGTGAAGAGATCAAGGGGTATGTTTTTATGCCAGGCAGCCCAGGGCCTCCTACAAATGGGGATGAAGAAAACATCTGTCCTTCGTTTGTGATAAACCAAGATGTGCCATTTGTGGGGAAGTAGGCCATATTAGCATGCAGTGTGCCAACCACCTGGTAACTCTTAATACCTGAGACTGTCCCCATTAATCTCTTGTCCTGTCCCTGCCCCTACCACCCCCTATGCCCCACTTTCCCTCCCTACTGCCATTTTCTCCCACCACTATTTCCACTCTCCCTTTCCATCTCTCCCCCTCTTCTTCCTTGACCCTTCTTCTGTATCTCTTATATAAATTGATAGTTTGACAAAGTCTGATTTATACTGCATTTCTTTTCTGCCTTATTGTACTCTGATATGGCTATGTGATTATGATAAACTGTTTCTTTCATGACACCAGTGTAACCTATGTGTCTTCTACCTGAAATTCACCTTGTAATTTTTGTTACTTTGATTTCCGCACTCTGTTCTATTGTATACTGGCTATTAATGGTCCTTCTTTGCCTGTTGTTCTTACATTGTTTGCTTCTCTGGACATGGAACTTTTGCAAAAAAAACCCTGGTTCAAAGGTATTTGTAATCCTAGTTATGAAATAAATAAATAAAAATAAAAAATTAAAAACACATGAAATGTATTCTTTATGAGGAAATAGGCCACCTATACCAAGACTGGCCTTGGGCTGCTTGGAATTAATTTGGTGGCATTAACCCTGATGATTTAGTACAAAACTCACAAAGTGAAGCTTCTACACCTTAGGAGGACATAGTGCAACCTTCACCTCTGGATAATGCAGATACTGTAGAGGTCCCACAAGAGGAAAATATTACCCCCACAACCCACCCAACCACCTTTACAGACCAACCCACTGATGCACAGGACACTACACCTCTGACAGATGCTTGTTGCAACACATATGTTACATAGCCAGTGCACAAGACACTCCTTTGGAGGACACTTCTGATATCAAACCACCTCAACCAGGGGTAATATCTCCTGCATGAAGATGATCTATGAGGAATAAAATCACCATGAACACCATAAAAAAGGACACTGACAACCCATTTGCAGCACTGCCTAATATAGACTGGGGAGATACTGAAATATAGGACATAACGGGAAATGTTTCGGCCTCTTCTGAACATTCCAAACCAGAAGATGGTAAATACTCCAGAAAAAAGAAAAAGAGAAAGAAGAAAAACTAAACCTGAAATGCCATGATTTAAGTTGTTTCAGTAAATTTCTGTAGGTTACTGAATCACAAAAAGGGACAGGCTACTTTTCAGCTAGCACATGACAGTAAATGTGATTGTCCTTTTGTTTAGGAAACTTGAATGTGGGCAATTTCACAATTTCAGCTATTTAAAGCTAAGTGGTATTGGGGATCATCATATTGGTCATTTGACTTAGACTGAGTGGACGGGATAGGGATTATTTTTAATGGTGCTTCCTTCACCCTAACAGAATTAATAGATTTGATTCTGGGATGTGTAATTATTTTGAATGGGTTATGGTTTTCACACCAGTATAGGTTTATTAATGTTTATGGGCCTTAAACTAAGGCAGAGAATGTAAAAATGATTGAAGCTACAGTATAAAACCCTTCTTAGCAACAATGAAAACAATCATTTTTGCAGGGGACTTTAACTGCAGTATTCAATCTCTACTCAAACATAAAACAGGAAAAAAAACATATTGTGACACACTAGCTTTAGACAAATGTATACAAACAGCTGATTTAATAAATTGTGCCAAATTTCAGAGGAAAGGACCATCCTTCACATACCAAAGAGGTAGTTTTACTTCAGTTATAGATTATATTTTTATTTCATTGGGTGACTGGGAAATTGTTATGAACACATGTAAAGTGAATTTTTAGACCATCTATTAATAAAAATGTCCTTCTCTTCTAACTCTGTATTATCAAACAAAGCAAACAGATGCAAATTGAACAGTTCAGTATTAACAAACCCAGGTGTGCAAGGTAGCATAAAAGGCATATTGCGTGCTAGTGCATCAGTGTTAGAATTGTATGATAATGTGGGTGATTGGTGGTTAGACAAAAGAAAAAGATCTTATACAATGGTTTCACAATTATGGAGGAATATTGCACGTAGTGGTTTTTTTTACCTATTTGAAATTAAGCTCACAACTCCAGCATCTCATGACCCTTACATCATCATTTAGGCTAGACTATTCTATCCTATCCAACTAAACTGCATAACAAATCAAATGACAAAATGGCAGTACAACAGGGTTAACACAACAAAAACAAAATTAAGGTTTGGTTCTCAAAAATCACCACACGGAGATCCATTTGAAGTCTGTAAGGCAAGAAAATATGCTTCTTCTTTTGCAGAACTAAAAGATGAGAATGGATACATAACTTCCAACCCTGGCCAGTTACAAAACATTGTGTCACAACACTTAAAATCCTTTCAGGATCTTCATTTAGCCACTGGAACAGACACAGATTCTTATTTCTCAGTTTGCTCCCAGATTAGACCTACAACTAATTCTGGAGCTCATACAGCCCATCACAGTTCAAGAAATTATAGCTACAATAACAAGTCTAAAGTTAGGAACATTTCCAGAACTAGATGATTTAGCATATGAATTGTATAAAGCCTTCCCAGATGAACTGGCAGCCTGCTTAGGGGCAGTATTTACATATTTTCTACATGAAAAGGTAATACCAACAAGGTTCATGAAAGACTTGGTCATATTTTTATATAAAACAGGTGACAGACACCTAATCCAAAATTGGAGCCCGATTTGCTTACTGAAAACAGATTTTAAAATCCTATCCCAGATTCTGAACCTCATACTTAGAAAAGTTCCTATATCTCTAATCCACCCTAGCCAGTTTTGTGGCCTACCTGGTACAAAAATTCAGCATCCCTTGATATTTTTAAGGGAGGCAATTGAATTCTATCATACACAAAACTAAGTAGAGTATATTCTGTTTTTAGATCAGAGCAAATCCTATGATAGGGTAAATCTTGAATTTCTTTATTAAGTCTTACACAAATATGGAATTCCATAGAAATTTATCCAGTAGTTGAAAACCCTATATTCTTTCACCTCTTTGGCCCCCATCATTAGAGGAGAAGTTGGCCCAGACAACAAGATAACAGTGGGTGTACAAAGATGCCCCATGAGTCCCCTTTTATATGTATTTTCTTTAGACCCTTTCATCAGGAACATTTCATAGAACATTCATATCCAGGAGTTAACAGGGACACAGCCATCTGATGAAATTAGAATTTAAGCTTATGCAGATGACATCTGCCTCTGTGTAATTTCCCAGGACTTTATGCAAGAAGTATCAACAGAGGTGCAGTCATATTCAAGAGCATCTGGTGCAAAAGAAAATATAGAAAAATGTACAGGTTTATGCTTAGGGGACTATCTATAAGACATACAACAATTGGCATGTATTAACATTTCTAAGGAATTTATAAAAATCTTAGCCATAAAATTTGGAAGTCAAGACATGGCATCTCTAAACTGGGAGACAACTTTAAATGTTTGTGAAGCAAAAGTAAATAGTTGGAAAGGGTGGAAATTCTCAAAACTAAAATCGGTAGAGCATTAAGACATTTTTTATTCCTTGCTTATTTTACATGAGTATTATATTTCCTCTTTTCTTTTACGCTGGAAATTAGACTTTACAGCTGTTTTTTTAAATGGTCTGGGGGAGTCAATTAAACCCCATAAAGAGGGCTTTAACTAACTTATCCAAAGAAAATGGAGGTATTGGAATGATTGACCCATTAGTAGTTGTTCACAGCCAATTTATTACCCAAACTTTAAAAAAAATAGGGCTTCTCCCAACAGACTCCTTACTTAAGAAATGGATTTGGAATAATATAGGTTAATTTTTCACAGCCTTGGATCAGGTTATTTCTAAAAACTCAAAACACCACCCCATATCTGATTACCATAAGCCTGTAATACAAAAACTAAGAAAATGTAATATTTCAAAATCCACTATTATTAAGACTACAGGGCCCCGATTATATCAAACAATTATGGACAAGTGTAACCCCACAGAACCAGAATTTAAAAATTGTCCCCCTGAATGGAGAAAAGCCATTCTAAAACTGTTGAATAATAACAGAATACCTATACACATGCGGGAAACTGTATGGTTATGCTCCTATGGTAGGCTAAATATAAAAGGTAACAACAAACATAAAGCTATAGATGAGAGATTATTCCCATACCCCACATGTATAGCCTTGGAAGAAACAATAGAACATTTTCTTGTATCATGTTCTTACACCCAGAATATGTGGAGATTTGTAGCACAGAGATAGACATTGAAATGGATAGCTACTCTCTCATATGAAACCATTGCTTTAGGAATTTACCCTACTAACTTACTTAAATACCATACTAGTACCTTAAATGTTTTGCTTACTGTCTTGAAGTTCTATTTATAGCATACAAGATGCCAAAGGCTATTATAGCAACAACATATGTCTCATGAGTCATTTAGTAATTTATGCATTCATACTTTGTTAGAAATGTATAAATATGATTTGTCTTATTATCCTTTGTCAAAGGTTCAAATGTGGTGGACAGGTCTCTCCTTTTTCATAAAATATAAGTAAGTTAACATAGATGAAACTGATAAAACTGTATAAAAGATTTTTCTTTTCTTTTTTTTTTGAATTACCTAGTACAAGGACTAATGAATTAATTTCCTTGCATAACATTTTTTTCTGTAGTAAAATTATGTGATTTTTCAATAAAAATACCCCTACTCTTTTTGTGGGGACCCTGTGTGTCTCCAGTTTGGGTGAGCCATCGTTGAATATGGAAGAATGGCGTCCCAGGTGGAGGAACAAGCTTCTCTCCCTGCCCAGTCCTGTGAAGATGCAAACATGAGAAATGTTGAGTCCAAAGGTGGAAATATTGCCTGTGCAATGGAATGTAATTCGGAATGTCCTGACATAGCAGAAGCAGATTGGTTGGATAAATACCTAAAACAACAAGCATACATACTAGGGTTGCTTGAAGAGGAGAAGCAAAGGTTTGAAAGCCAATGGACGGCTGCTACAGTTTCAATGGAGGAGTGTGGAGAAACATCCTAGTGGGAGCTGCAGAGTATGGCTCCCTTGCAGAACGTACAAATGGAACCTGAAAAGGATACCCAAGACAAACAAGGTGCTAAAGGTTTCACTCGCATGCATGATTTTGATGAAGTGTCGAGAAACTGTAAGAAGACTGGACAGGTGCAGGGTATCAAAGATGGAGCAGATAATAATGAGAGAGACATTGGGGGGATTGAAGTAGCTAGAGAGACAACACATATGGGGGGTAAAGATGCCTCCAAAGGCATAAGGTAACTGGGAACAAGCAAAATATTGTCTGATAATGTGCAGCCTATACATACAGTGGTAGCCATGACATGGTCAGATATTTGCAGATATTTTGTGAAATATCTAAACAGAGTCTCTTAGGTGGCCCATAGTGGTACTGCAGGCAGGCAGAACATTTCAAGAAATATCACAGACATTTCAGGAAATATTTGACCATGTCTATGGCTACCACTGTAGAGAGGGAAGGGAAAATGAGGCCCAAACATAGCCAGATTATGATGATGCTATGTCAGTCACAAGTGTGATAATTTCAGAAGCCTTGAAACAAGCTGGATGGGTCAGGCCAAATAAAAATGCTCCTTGACACTCACCCAAACATATACAAAATCAGCCCTTAGACACAATCTCTCCAGACTTACCTTCTACATTTGAACTTACTCAGAATCCAGTGTTAAGAATCCCTCATGAGACTGCAGCTATTATAAGAGGAAAGATGCCGAATGAGTAAGCTCCTGAGGACATTGTTTTGCAGGAAAGTGATATGACTGGCCTAGGACTCCCTCCTGTCTGGTTCAGATTGTTCTCCCTCCCTCTCACAGTGCACCTCCCACCACAGCCTCTCTCCCCACCTGATGCTTACAGTCAAATTAATAATAAAGATAGAGATAATGATGCAACCCCTGTAATCTTGTATCAGTCTGCCTCTACTGTGAGACCAAGAACTTGATCTTATGCTGGTTTATTTTATGTACCCCGGAATCAGCTAAACACAGGAATGCAATGAGGATTAAATATAAAGGTGGCCTTGATGTATTTCCAGATAATCTGTATGTGGGTCGCAAACTAATTAAGGAAAGCATAGGATTTTTTGCTACTGGAGTATATGCATTAATCCATACATCAGATGGTCCAAATTTAGATGTCAATTTTAAGACCGCTGATAGCCTTGACAATTTCTGGCATAAATATCAACAAGAGAAAAATACTCCCTTATGGTCACCGGTTATTGCCATACCACTTACAAAACCAGCATACAGGACTATTACAGTGCTTTTTAAAAATGAGGGTGTTTCAGTTACAGACATTATTCTATTGGCTAAAAACAAAATGTACAGTACTTGGTCCTCCAGACTCTATCATGGACTTTGAACAACTTTGGACCAGAGGGTGGAAGATAAAAGTGATTTTGCCACAAAAAAATTGAAAAATACAACATCTACCTAGCTGTTTCTATTTGGGATGTGATCGAGGTTTTATTTTAGATGTGGTGCTTACACACATTTAAATAGTGCCTGCAATCAAGGAAAATGTAGTTTATGTTTCAAGGTTGGTCATGTAAGCATCAGTTGTCCAACACCAAGGTTTTGCAATCTATGCAAAGACCCAAAACATACTTTCCAGCACTGTTCTTGGGCCATGCACAATAATCCTACTGCAGATTCTGAAGGGCAAGAAGAAACGGTTATTCGGGCCCAACAACAGGCAACCAATCAGCAACAAAGTCAGACTGATGCAACCCAGCTCGGGGAGCAAAATGTACCACAAGAGATGCAAATTATGCAGTCATCTACAGGATTGTCCTCTGACTCAAGATCCGACTTTCTTTTCCCAACTACAACATTGAGGAGTGATGCAACTTCATCAAACTAGGAAAACAATACTGATCCTGCAATGGAGATGGTGTTTGTTACCCCAGGAGATGGAACCCTCACTACCCTAAATCCTACAGAGGATATCTCCTTGAAAGAAACTTATGATATGCCACTGTTGTATCTGAGCACCTGACCAAAGCACTTGATTCTGTAGGTTCTTTAAGATAGACATTAAATCAAGCTAAGAGTCAAATATTTAAATGTTATGGAACAAGTTTTATTTTCTAATCCTATAACAAGCATAGACTTCCTACTCAAGCATAGAATTAAAAAGCAGTCCTAATTTACCTGACACAGGTGTTGATCACTCACCACATGCAGGCTATGACAGACTGGTTATGGCTTTTAGACTTCTTCCTTCCTTCCTTCTCCCTCCTCTCTTCTCTTTTCTTCACTTCTCTCCTCCTCCCTTCTCCTCTCCTCCTCTCCCCTCTACCAACCCAGCACAAATGTGTGGCTTTTATATTTTAGCTAACCTTACTCTTTGAGTGACCACTAGGTCCTTGGACCAATCATAATGTTAGTATAAGGTCTTTACCAAATTTGGCATATGCCTTAAACTTTAAGAAATGCTGGCCAATTCTGATTGGTTCCAGCTAAATACTGCATAGTTACATCATAGCTAAGGGGTTATAGCCTCTATAATTGGTGAGTGATCACACTGGCCATTAGGTGGAACAGCGCTCCATTTACAATAATAGCTAGTGTCTTGTTTTGACACAGTATGGTTTGGCTTTCATTAAAACATACAATAAATTTATATTAAGCCTTATCCTCCACAGTTATGCTAAACATACATTTTTCCCTTCAATAATCCCCCCTATATACATATATATATACATACATGTGTATATATATATATATATATATATATATATACACACACACACATACATTCATACAGGCATACTCACAGTTTGTACAAAACATTTACACATTGGGTAAACAGTATTAACAGGCATAAGGGTTTGACTTTTCAGTGGGATTGAGAACAGACACTTTAGAATAAGTAGCTACAGTGTTTAAAGTACCAGAACTGTGACTTCTTTTCAGAGCATTTGCATTTCTTTGTCAAGAATTAGCTGTAGTTAAACAGTGTAGTAACATAAATGGATATAGCCCTACACTTATACAGGGCTTAAATTGATTTTACTAAAAGATATTGCATTTACAAGAAAAGTATATTTATACAGAGACAATCGAGAGTAGTGAAAACCAGTACTGTATATATTATATTTTAGAAACACCACAAATACATGAATAAATTGATCTAAACATTTGGTTATTAAAGGGGAAGTCTCCCACAGTTTCACACCAATATTTTCCCAACTCCTTATGTGTAACTGTTGTGTGCCTCCTCCAGTTGCCAGCAGTCCTTTTGCTTTCCAAATCTAGATGATGAATAAAAATATACAGTCCCCAGAATTTATCAATGTGTTTGTCCTTAATTTTAGCATCACTGTTGCTGGAGGTTGTTGTCATCAGAGCAACAGATAATGGTGCTGCACTAAATGAAGTTCCACCAGTTAACCAAACCCACAATGTTCAGTTCCCCACTTGAGTAATGGAGGAACCCTTTAAGTGTTATGTACATCCTGAAGTGCAGGTCTAATTGGGACTAGGATCATGTGAATGTGATGCAGCACTGATCTGAGGTATAACAGTATTCATATAAGGAAGTGCCTGTTTGTGTTGTGTTACTGTTTCTGTTGGCAAAAACAGTTTACCCAATAAATGACTCTGGGTACAAGAAGGGTTTTAAGTGGTATTATACAGCTGTTGTATTATGTTGTGTGTGTGTTAGCATTCTCTGTTTTGATTGACATGAGCAGTGAGAAATAATCTTGCAAATATGCCCCTTTCCCTTTGTGACTAGGCAGCCAGTGACTGGATGGCTGCTGTAAGGCAGTAAAGAATTCAGCTTTAACAAGGAATAGGTTATAAGGAAAGCATCAGCTGCAGCATATGGAAGAAGGGTAATCTAGTGGTTAAAGCACAGGCACAAGAACTGGGGGACTCTGGTTCAAATCCTACTAGAGTCCCTTACTCTCTAACCCTTAGGAAGTTCCCCTAACCTCCTTGGGAGCTGTGATGGCCCCTCAGGTCCATGACTTAAAAAGTGGTGCTCTAATTCCCATTATAAATCATTTGCAGTGATGTGAGAGCTACAGCACTTTACTTTCAAGGTACTAAGGACTAGCTGTGGTAGCCCCCCCCGCTTTGTAATGCCAGCATTTGAAGTTGGATGTCCCTCACAAATCAGATGCTGCACTTCAGCTATTGTAGGTAAAGAAATGAATCAGTCTTAGGGTTTGTAGTGCACTGTATTTGCTTAGCTCACTCTTCCCATATCATATGCATTCTGTGTCTTGGTATTTCCAGTCAGAAACTCAGATTTAAGGAGCATTTGAAATGTAAAACAATACACTTTATAAAGTAAATGATCTAGCGCTCCACTTTTAGGCTGCTGAAAGGGGATGTGTATAAGTTAGTCTTCTGTGATCCTTTTGTAAACTGCCCAGGCCCACATTGTAATGAATCTTCTCAAGGGTGTTCACCTGGTTCAATACAGATTGACTGATTGACTGCTTAATTGATTGATTGATTGATTGGTTGATTGACTGATTCAGTCTACTGCTCTCCGCAGCATGTTACAACTGTTTTACAGAGAGAAATGAGCAGTACAAAGAAACAGATTGTGTTTCCTCTGAATGAAATACTATTAGATGTATTATTTGCTCTACACATACAGTAGTAAGGCTACACGTACTACTCCCTGTGTGAGCTGCATGACAGAACTGCCTTAAGCCATTGCAAACTTAAACTAAAATCAGGCTAGACAGCATTGATACCCTTATGTTTTGTTCTGCACTGTTGCTGCAGTGACATCAAGGAATGGAAGGGGGCATATTACAAGTGACTCATTTGCATGTAAATGGAGGCTTGCTTGACATGTTACTACCATGTGTCAGAGCCTCAAACTCTAGATATGTGTTGCAACAGAAGAAATGGCTGATCTCTTATTGACATATGTACAGTACTTGATGTAATGTATAATAAATACATCCAACATATCCAAATCCAAAATATACAGGAGTCTTCTCCTTTAACACAGGATCCCAGAAATTACTTTTACCTGACCCAGAAGAAACCAGTGGACCCTGTATTGTTTTACTCAGCAAACACTGAGAATTGGAATGTTGGGCAATGGTTTCGGTTGAGATGTTTCTTAGATACACGTTATTGTAAGTAATGCTAAACCTCCCTGGTAATTATAGGGTCAGTTTTTGCTTGGCATGGATGAAGGGACAGCAGCCATAAAATTACATTCAAAAGATCACCGTTAAGATATGAGGAGCATCACCTGCTTGGTAGTTATACAGGACCCCCTCCAATCTTTGGTTTTGATCAAAGACAGTTGTTTCCAGATGGGTCCTGTAGTCTGGGAAAACATGCAATTTATGATAAAGCTGCTTAACTGGTCCATTCAAAACATTCCATGACCCCAGGTGTTTTCTCTCCACAGTGAGGAGATTTTGAAAGGTCAGGTGTAGTTTATTATATATCCTGAATATAAGTAAATATAAACCTTTAATTTTTTACCAGAAAAACAATATGTCAGAAATCTCTTTTTATTGGTTTAAACTGAACTGCTGCTTAATCCAACAGTCCCCATCTTGATGCCAGCAAAGCAAAGCATCATGATTACTTTAGCTTGGTTAAGTGCGCTGTTTGCAAAAATCAATATTCTGTGTGTGTGCGTACTTTAAACAGCATATCATGTACATATGGATGAAATGAGAATTAATTGAAGAGCAATTAACGCATTATGCATGAGTTCATCCAAAGATTTTTAACCTTATGTATATCATTGCTAATTTTAATAAGATATGTTTATAATCCAGCAAAGATTGCAAATTTTAGAACAAGGGATCAATATGCACATTGAAAACAGATATCTACCTGTTAACATCCTCCTGTGACTAGGTGTACTTGAATGACAGACTCATCATGTATGGGGACTGGGGTGATCACAGTCTGGCTAATAATGGTACACTCATGAGGGACAAAATACAAATTTGGGGTGATGACATCACAAAAGAGGGACCCATACAGATATTTTTTTTAATTAGGAACAATACAGTACTACTCCTCCATGTTAACAGTCAGCAGACACCATTTAGTAAGCTGGACTGGACAAGAGCTGGTGAGGTTTAATTGCATTTGGCCACTTGCTTCAGAATTTGTCTGCTTTTCGGGTACATAACCACAGACATGAATAGCAACACTGAACATCTCACATCTACACACATACCTGTGCCCTTTTACTGTGCAATATGCAGTATGTGAGGCTCTCCACATCTGTGCTTTAAGGTGAAACACCAGGAGTTGTGGTAGATTCAGTCATTCCTTGTACACGTCCCCTTCTAATTGTCCTATGGAGTGTACAGTGGCCAGTTTAACAAATACTGATATGGCAGGGTCAAGAACGGGCAAGGACACAATGAAGCATGTCCCTGATTGAGCATAATCCTTTAGTATAATATGGGCCACTGTTGGGATGTGGCATTTTTGACCCCATGTTCTGGGTAGTGCTAAACAAAGGCCTCAGGCAATTTATTTTAGCACAAGTTCAGTCTATTTTACCACACATGTAGCCACACTGGGAGAAATACCCATTCATTTTTGATGAGATCTGGGATGTGGCCATTTTCCACATCCTGCAGTAATGTAGTTACTATAGTTAAAACATAACTGCCATAGGCTGTGCAAATGATCTCTTGACCTTGTGTTTTTTCTTTTCTATTATTGATTTAAACCAATGTGGTTATCTCTGCATGATTCTCATTAAATAAATTAGCAATGTTGTTATGATACAGCAACAGCTGCAAATATAGTACAAGTAAAGTAACATGCACATTTAAGGTCAGAGCATAATGTATAATTTGATGACCAGGTTCACTAGGAAGATTTTTCTTCTTGTGAAGTGGCTCTATTAGGATAACCACTTGACCAATGGCAGCCACTTAGACAACAACATTTGGTTTAGTAGTTATTTGAGATGAAGCCAGGGAAGTGCCCTTGTTTCCACATCTCATGAGCAAATAGTAAATTATGAGAACATAGTTCCCATAGGATATGCATATTACTTGTTTACCCATATGTTTCTATTAGCCCTTTAAAGACTGCTTGTAAACCAAGACCTTGATCTTGGTTTGTGCACAGTAAATAAGCATACAGTGTTGCACACCATGGAACCATTAACAAACTTTTAGGCCTCAATAAACCCCTTTTTTTATGGATAAGCCATTATGACCCTGCATTTTAGGCTTATCACTTTTCAAAATGCCCAACATTAAATGGAAGCATAAAACAAGAACATATTTGTTTGGACACAGTGCCATAATTTTGCCATATTTAGAATAACAGACACATGCCTAAACCAAACATTTCAAAAGAAACATATTTTAAAACATACTTAAACTAAACATTTTAAAAGAGACATATTTTAAGGAAAAAACATTTAACATAGGAAATGCAATGAACATTTAAAATTTAAGATTTGAACATTTTATGTCATAACAAGTACAAGTACCTAACTGATCAAAGTCTCTGGGTAGAAGTAAAGTGAAACCAGTGGATGGAAACAGGTGCAACTGTGCATAACTGACTAAAGTCTCTGGAGTAGAAGCAAAGTGAAGCCACTGAATGGATGCAGTTGCATTTTAAAGTCTTGTACAGTCTTGTGTAAAAAGGAGACATTTCAGCACTGTTCATAGAGTTTATGATGTTTATATTGTTTATGATGGTTTGTCATGGTTAGTACAGTCCTTTGCAGTTCTCTTTTATTGCAGTACCAGCCACTGCATTATGTGAGATGTCATTGTGAATGTTTCACACACGGCAAGAAGAGGGACCCCCTTTTTATATGCATAGATCCTGTCCTTGCCCCTGGGAGTTGTTTGAACTCTAGGGCCTCTCCTCACTATCACTTATATTATCCCTCCAGTTACTGCTACTGGAGGAAGTATGGTGTCAACTTGGATTAGCATTATGGACCACTGGGATTTCATCCACCTACATTTTGTCCTGTATCCTGAAATGGCAGAAGAACAAACTGGAGTGAGGGGGCTTGGTTCCCCTCTTTCTTCCAAAGATTAGTTGTTTTTTTTAGCTGTAAGCTGGGAACCATCAATTTTTTTTTACTTGTCCTAATGACTGCTGATGGAAGGTAATGTGATTTTTTTTCTTGATCCTAAATAGGTACATTGCTACATTTCAGCTCCCATAAAAGATGGTCCCTTATTTTTGTCTATCTGGAAGGGCATATATGGGCTTTTTGTGGAGGTGGGTTGTTTACCACTCCAACCTCTGTTACCTCCCCTTTTGGGCAGGTCCTACAGATTCATTTTAGATTCCCCACTGTAAATATATGGGCTTTATGGCAGTGTACCTAAGTAGTATGGAGTGTGTTAATCACTTACCATTTGAGGAGTGGAAGTCCATCTGTATTTACACTGGAAGAAACTTAGGACATTACAAAAATCAAATTGAATCAGAAAACAGAAAAAAAAATCTTGGGGCACATTGATGTATTACTACATAACCCATATGATTGCTGCCAGTTGTTTGCCCATAGTAATTTTGATTTCATAAATTGAGAGACTACACTTATTTAGAGAGTGTAGAATGGTCCTTCTCTCATTTATGCTGCAGAAGGTGCTCTGCAGTGCCATAACATTTGAGCATAACCTTTTTGACTTTCCTGCCATTTTATTAGACAGCACACCCTTGTAAAACTACTAAGCAGTCTGAGAGTTTTATTTGTTCCAAAACTGTATTTTCCCAAACTTAGGACAGCAAACAAATGCAATTCCCTTCCATAGTTGTCTCCTCGTATGAAACACATTTAGTTTTGAAAAGCACTTAAAAAAAGTTTTACTTACTTACTTACATTAAAACTTTTAACATATTTAAACTTAAACAACATCCACATTAACATTCCCCACCCTCAAAACACTTTAACAAGCCAATGTTTTGCAATAAAGTTTGCAGTGGTAGTTTTAACTGAGAGAAAAAAAAATAGTGATCATTAAAATAAATGTGCTATCCATAGAAATAGGTACCAAAAACAAATTGCAGTTGAGTGTAAACAATAGAGGGTTACCATACTTAACATGGAAAAGAAAAAAAATGCATTAGTAATGTTTTAGCTTAACAAGTACATGATAACCATTTGTTTTATTTTTTTAGAAAGCTGAAAGACACTGCCACCTGTGAAAATGTGTATGCAATAAATTTACAAAGTATAGTTTTTTTAAAGTTTAGAAACTGCACAACATGCATCTCTGAAACCTTAAGCAGTGAGTTAATTATACCCAAATGATAATAATAATAAAAAAAAAACATTGCAATTGTTGACTTTTTTTAATGTACACGAATATGTCACTTTGTGATGGATATTAAGAGGAAAAAGTTTAAACATAGTTTAAAGATAAATCTTTTTCACAAACTTACTACCTGAAGATGATAATCATTACAATTAGTGTTTTTAGTAAACAATTTAAAAGAAGAACTAATGTTCACAGACCCAGAAAGCAAACCAGTTAGGCTAGTTTAGGGGACAGCAGAAAGCAGAGTAATTTATTTATTTATTGAATTTTGATGACCAGGTTGGCCCACTGGGCCCATGAAGGTCCCTTTTTCAGGGTGACCTGGGGAACAGAAGCAATACAATACATACAATCAGGTGATCCAGAAGCAATACAATACATACAGTCAGGCGATACAGGGTTACTAGAAGTAGACAAGATAATGAGGATAACAGTACAGGCAATTATTCAAATCATAGACCATAAGTGCAACACTTGAAAGATTTAAGGATTTAAGGCATGATTTAATGTAGGTTAAGGTGAGAAGAGAGGGGGATGGGTGTTGTGATTAGGATCGGGGGTGATTATCCTATATCCTCACAGTGGCATGAGCTTGTCCTGAGCAAATGGGACTTAAGTCTAGTGCAAAAGATTGGTAGAGAGGGGACTTACTGTTCTAGAGGTGGAAGAGTGTTCCACAGTTTAGGGGCTATGAGAGCGAAGGAATTGCCTCCCTTGTGAGTCTTGATTCTGGGGATTGCCAGTAGGGACCGACCTGAGGTCCTGAGCATTCGAGGGCTAGGTTTAGCCATGATTATTCCTGTTAGGCTTGGTGGGGCTGCTGGGCTTTGCAATTTGTATGCATGGCAGAGCAGGGGATACTGTAGATGAGCCTCAAAAGAAGGCCATTGTGGCTGGGCTAGTGAGATGCAGGGGTGGCTTCTTGGTTGACACATTGTCGCAAGCCTCACAACCTTGTTGTACAGGACCTAAAGCGTGCTAACCTCACCCTTTGCCATGCCCTGGATTACTGGTGCAGCATAGGTTAATGTGGGTAGGAGGACACTGGAGGCGATTGCTCATCTAGCCTCTGGGATAAGTTGTTTTTTTAGCCAGTACATGGTGCCAAGTTTGATGTGGATAGACTCTGTTACCTGGTCAATGTGGGACTTAAAGGTGAGACCCTGGTCAATAGTTAGCCCTAGGTATTTTATGTTATCAACTACGTCAACTACTAATCGAATTTAGATTTAGCCAATTGGTCAAACAGAGAAAATGTTAACGACTTAAAACAAATATTTATGGCTGTTACTGCAGCACATTGCTTGGAATTACAGTGGCAATACTGCACATTATTTCCACTTGGCACATATGACTGTGTTCTTTGGCACACAGTTTGTTTTAAATTCAACACATTTTTAAAAGACAGTTTTATGACCAGTAAGAAGAAAAAGACAAGTAATACCAGTTTGACACTAGTAATACTAATTGCTGTTATCCTGTATGTAGCACAAAATACAGGCATGATACTGAGCTGTTGCAACTAACACATGCACTTCTTTAGCTAATTAATCATGATTACAGCAGTAATAATATATGTGGAGCAGTTTGTGAAGAAGTTACCCTGTGACATCATGAAGAATAGCTTGAGAAGTAAATTACACAATTTTTATGATTTCTGTAGATTTAAACAAACCTTAAAGGGTGAAACATTTTAAGGCACAGACCTCCAATTTATAAGATTTAATTATAACATGTTTCTTGTTGAAACCCAGAGTGCTTTTCACCCAACAGACAAAAGGCGCACATTTCTTTTCCTTATGACACAACTAACTTAAACTAAGCAAATGTGCACAGTTTGCAGTGTAAGAAACATAAATAAAATAAAGACCAGCATTGTAAAACAAAAGCAACTGTCAATACAGTTTGCAAAACACTTGATTTACACATTTTTAAATAGGCAAAACAACTTTAAACTTTTTTTATACCCTAGTTACTCTCTATTTTAAGATAATGTGGTTTATTTTATTTTCTTTGGTAGGTGTGACTGGCTGCACTTTAGCCCTATAATTTTTCTTTAAGGTAAAAAAAAAACACCTTGTTATACCATTTTCTTTATGAAACAGGTACCATCTTTTGCAAATGGTACAAACATGCTGTAGCACAAAGTCAATACACTTTTGTGTTATTAACATACTGCTTTAAGTCATGCATATAACTTATTGCATAATTGTGTGTGGGGGGGTAGAAAGAAAAAGAGTTATGAAAAGAAGGCTAGCATATTGAAAGTCCAAACTAAAGTTAGGTCTGGCATGATGTTTTTATTTTTGAGCTGAAGATTTTAATTTTCAGCATGCCAGTGTTTACTTTTTGTTTGCCTAACCGTGATCATTCAGTGCTTCTCCAGGCAATCTGTGATACTTTGGGGTCCATGGTGATGCATAATTCATGTTTGGGGGGAGGGTTGGAGTCTTTGCATTATAGGGTGATGGGGCTGTGGCTACAGACATTATTTCTGGTGCTGTTACAACCACTATTTCTCTCTCAGCCCTTATTTTTTCTTTGACCTCCTGCTGTTCATACCCCTGAGTTTGTTTTATTCCTATTCCTTGCTGGAGATTTACAATTGCATTACTCTGTTTCATGCAAGCTGCTTTTAAATTTTCATTTTCTCTCTTTAAAATCTCTTTTTCTTGTCTAAGTTTTTCTAACTCATCTTGCAAGGTATTGTTGGAACACTGGACATCATTGAGCTGAGCTATAGCTTGCAGTTTGTGGTGTTGGAGCTCTGCTATTTTTTCCTGCAATTCACAATTCAGACTAGCTGCAGCAGTCACTCCCCTGCCATAGCCAGTATAAAGGGGCCATGAGGGGCCTATCCTGTCCTCCTCTTCACCTTTTTTACATGTTTCCCTTTCTGTGTGTTGCCGACTGGGGTTGGAACACAGCTGTTGATGCTGGACATCATTATAGTGAGGCAAAGCAGTTGGGACCACTGATTGGCTTGGTACCATCATCCCTGGTGCCACTGCAGCAACTACACCCCTATGGACTGGCATTTCACTTTGCAGTTGTTTTATCTGATGGTGACAATGCAAATGGTCTATTTCTGAACCCTTTTTCATTTCCGTTACCATTTCTATTTGTTTCCTTAAAGTGGCTTTTAAGTCAGCATTTTCCCCTGTGTAATGTAGCTCTTTCAGCTTGTATTTGTTCTAGCTGCTGATGCATGGTATTGCTAGAACACCATGCTTCGGTTAGCTGATTAGTGAGACTGCATTGCATTAGTGTAGATTGTAGTTCTTTTTGTTTTGTTTCTTCCACTTGTTTTTGTAAGTCCAAATTGCTATATTTTAAATCTAAGGCTTGCTTTTTTATGCATTTTAATTTTTCCTCTAAGCTGACTACTGTGACATACAACCCTTGAATGCAGTAACCTTTTTTTTTGTTTGTCTTTGATTTTCTTTACCAATTCTGCCTGGAACTGTTCTTTCACATGACTCCAACAGTCACTCTTATGCCTAGCATCTTTGTAGAATTCTTGGCCTTTGTGTGAAATTACAGAATCTGCAATGTACTGTTCCATGTTACAATAACTTGTGTATTTTAATTTTTATTATTTTTTTTGACACTTTTATAGTGTACTGTTTTATGTTACAATAACCTGCATATGTACCTATTTAAGACTGGGTCTTATTAGACAAGACCTTGGTTCAACTGCTGTTCTCAACGGATTGACTCCACCTGTCACTGTGGAATGGTTATGACCCTTTTCCAGCAGCCAAACTTGATCCAAATATGGGTTTCCCTGTAGGAACGTTTTTCCCAAAATTACAAATATTGACACATTAGTGCCCTCTATCCTGTCAACTATGACAGTTATTGAAAAAAGCACTTGATTCTGCAGGGCCTTTAAGATAGAGGTAAATCAAACTAAGAGTCAAGTATTTAAAGGTTATGGAACAAGTTGTATTTCTAATCCTATAACAAGCATAGACTTCCTACTCAAGCATAGAATTAAAAAGCAGTCCTAATTTACCTGACACAGGTGTTGATCACTCACCATATGCAGGCTATGACAGACAGGTTATGGCTTTTAGACTTCTTCCTTTTCCCTTCTCTCTTTTCTTCACTTCTCCCCTCTCCTCCTCCCTTTGTTTGCAGATGGGTCATATTTGGGAAACCATGCTGTTGATGATAAAGCTGCTTAAATGGTCCATTCAAAAGATCCCCTGACCCCAGGTGTTTTCTCTCCACAGTGAGGACCTCCCACCAGCACTGGCAGATAGTTTAGTAATTTATCTGCAGAAAAAAGGGGGGAAGTATATATTAACAATTGGAGGCCGCTAAGCCTGATAAATGTTGATTGGAAGATACTTTGTAAAATTTTAAGCAACAGATTGTTAAATGCAGCAGAGGAAGTTATATCTATGTCACAAGCATGTGCCATCCCACAAAGATCCATGATTGATAATCTCAGGGTTTTAAGGGAAGTATATAAATGTACTACTGCTCATGGTTATCTTTTGAGCCTAGATCAAACAAAGGTGTTTGACTTAGTTTCCCATGCTTACTTATTCCGGACTTTGGAAGCATATGGCATCCCAAGGAATTTTATTGTCTGGATACAAATTATATATAAACATGCTACAGTTAGTCCTTTAGTTAATGGAATTATGGATAGACATATACCTATTAAACAGGGTGTTAGGCAAGTGTGCCCTCTCAGACCCTTATTGTATGTGTTTGCAGTTGACCCACTTCTTAGAAAATTGAATAACAATGAAAATATCAAACATAAGGTTAACCCTGAGGGTATACAATTTTTGACTGTATTGGCATATTCAAATGATGTCCACCTTTTGGTGGCAGATAACACCTCTGGAGTTATTGCCCTTAATGTGGTACAGTCATACTCATTAACTACAGGGGCAATACTGAATAAAACTAAAAGCAGTGGGGTAGCAATAGCAATCCAGGAAGGGAATTCTGTATCAGAGATAGCAGGAATAAGTATTCAAAAAGAGCCTTTACAAATACTGGGAGTAAAATTTTGAAGTCCAGAATCAGCTAAGAAAAACTGGTCAAAAAAACTGCTTGTGGCAGAAGAAAAAGTAAATTAGTAGAAAAGCTATCCTATGTCAAGGAAAAAAAAAGAATTTTCATGTTAAAGACTTTCATGATTCCAATTTTCTTAACAGTATGTTATATTTTTCCTTTCCCTGCTATATTAGAAGCACAGGTATATGATTTATTTTTTCATTTATTATGGGGGAGCCGATTACATCCTGTGAAAAGATCGATTACATATTGGCCTGTAAAAATTGGGGGAGGGGTAAATATGGTTAATCCCATTGTTTTCTTTTTTTCAGTTTTTTTATATTCTAATGTCTTGCCAATACTTCAGGGAGGTCAACAAGTTTGGGTTCAAATGTTATGGATTAGATGTGGGTATTTTCTTAGGAAGTGGAAAGCAACTAGATGGGGGGCATTTAGAGATATTCCATCTGAGGCTGTTCGATACTTCCTAGAGGTATTTAAAAAGATTAAAACATGAGACATATCTATGCAAAATGTATTATATAGAAATAGAAAAGAAACGTATAAATATATACTTCAAGAGCATTTTTTGATATCTCCCTTTTTTACATGTCATCTGGGTATTGAAGAAAAGGATATTATTAAACAATTAACAGAAGAAAGGATCCCTCAAAAAATGTGGGATACGCTACGGGTGTGTTGTCACAATAAATTAAACATATAGGGAAATCATAACCATAAGATATTACGTGAGAGGATACATTTAAGAGAAGGATGTACTCACATCATAGAAACTATGGATGACTTATATTTTGAGTGTGTCCATATATACAACCTTTTTGGAGTGCTTTGTCTTGTAACCAGGATCATCCACAGTTTAGAAATATAAATAAAGCAATTTTGGACAAGAATGGAAGAAGTTTTACCCAAGGACACTAAGGGTAATTCTGACAATTATAAAATGGTCCATCTGGCAGATTCAATGTCAGTATAGCTTACAGCAAAAATACATACCTGTTGTGGGTCTTATGGAAATGGAAATTATTAATAAAGGAATACATTCAGTATAAGAGAAAGAACAAAAAGGCTTACCCTCTCCTGTGATAACTACTTGTTGGAGGAATATTCCTTCTCATGTGTTATTAGATCCTGGATGAATATTGTATAGGCTATTGGGGTAGCACATGAGGTGGGCACCTGAATTAAGGCACCGTCCAAAATGATGATGCAATGTGGGCAAAAGCCTGAATAGTGAATGAGGAGAGAGGGCTACCAGATGTGGTGGGGTGGGTGACTATAGCGACAGGATGTCGCTACATGTACACGTGCATGGGGGGCGAGCATGGTGAGCATGGCCTGGGAGAGGGTGGAGGGGATGTAAGGGGTGGTGCTGTGGTCGGTTGCTGAGCTGTACCGTGGCATCGGGGTTGGCCTCCGCTTGCAGTGCCTGGGGTTCCGGGATCAAGTCTGGGTCTGGGTGCTACTGTAGTTTTGTTGTGCCCAGCCCAAAACTAGCATTTTTTTTGCTTTGACCCCACCCCAACATGCACCCCCCTGGAGTTGAGAATCCTTAAGTAGGGGGTGCGGGGGACTAAGGCCCTGTTGTGGTGGGTGGGGGCACAGCCCCCACAGAAGGCAAATGATTTAAGTCCTCACCATTCTTCTAGGTGCAGAGGATGTCAGGGTGGCAAAATTGTTTTCACTGGCTCTGACATCGCGATAATGCGGGCTACCAAGCTACGCCGCCATTATCACATAGAACCGGCTGTAGGTTATGTACAGTTTCATTAGTGTTTCTTTCTGGAATTTGGGAAAATGCTTCATTCTTGTTTGTACTAATGTTAAGGGGAGATTTATGATTGATTATTATGAATTTAGATGATATGTTAGTCTGATTATGCAAGTGTGATAACTATGTACTGTGACATGGATACACCATGGTGCACTGTCTGAGGAAGGATTGCAGGGGTCAGGGAGTGGCCATCATTTTTTGATCCAGCCTGGGCTTCTTGGTGCATGGCACCCAGTTGGTGACGCCTGATCTTTTGAGTGTGCTGCCATGCATAGAGGTGCAGGTGCAGGTTGCAGGATTCTTCTCATTTACCACTCCCCTGGGGTGGGGGAATTCCTACAGGAGGTAGCGGACTTCGTCATCAACCAGGTGTCGGAGTCCTCCAGGTGTTTAATCCTGGGGGATTTCAATGCCTGGGTTGATGATGAATCTTAGCATTTCAGTTACAAGCTCCTCCAGTTGATGCAATCACTGGGCCTGTCACAAGCAGTTGCTGCTGCCACCCACCAACATGGCCACACAGTCAATCTGGTGTTCCAGCTGGGTCTTGAGCTTGATAACCTCAAGATTGATTAGGTCATTTGGTCTGATCACTGCGCAATGGAGTTTAGCTTTGGGGCCCCCTGAAAGTCCCTCCACTGTGGAGATGATCAGCTATCATCCCTTAAGGGGCATTGACCCAGAGGGACTGCTGGTGTTAGCTGACCTATCAAGGGTCAATGCAGCATGTGTGATTGGCACTGGAGAGGCAGTGGCCACTTATAATAGGGTGGTTGCCAAAGCTCTAGATACCATCACACCAGTCCATATACAACCCAGATCCCTAACTTGTAATTTCCCTGGTTTGATGGAAATCTCAAGGCAATGAAGATCAAGGGTCGGAAGTTGGAGTGTTGCTGGTGGAAGACCCAGCTGGAGGCTGACAGGCTGGCCCTATGTTCTTACTATGCTGAGTACTGGGGGCAATTACTCATAAGAAGGCAGAATTTCTGTCCAGAGAAATTGCAGTGGGGAAAAACAGACCATCTCAGCTTTTTTGGACTGTAGATAGGCTTTTAAATCTTGCCTGTCTTTGGCCAAAAAAGCTTTTTCAGCCACTTAATGTGAAGAGCTTGCTCTGTTTTTCTCCAACAGAGTGTCAGCCATCTGGTCGGGGATTCTGCCAAGGAGGCTCTCACCTTGCAATGATCGGGTTGGGAGTTTCAGAGGAACTCAGTCTGCCTGGGGGAAGTTTAGGCCAGTGAAGGTGCCTGAAGTGACTAAGGTGATGTTAGAGCTGAAGCACACCTTTTGTGAACTGGACCCGGCACTGACGCATTTCTTAATGGGATATGTTGATGCCATTGGCCCAGTGTTCATAAGGATTACCAGGTGCTCGATGGCAGAGGGGGTCTTCCCAGTTGCTTTGAAAGAAGCACTGGTAGAACCCCTCCTAAAGAAATCTTCCCTCAACAAAGACATCCTGGCGAATTACCATCCAATCTCCAACCTGCCTTTTTTGATCAAGGTTGTCGAGAAATTGGTGGCACAACAGCTTGAGGATCACCTGGTGTCCTTGGATATTTATGAGCCTTTCCAGTCAGGTTTTCAGGCCAGACATAGCACTAAAACTGCTCTAGTGGGACTGCATAATGATGTGCCCACTGCTAGAAATAGAGGAGACAGATCAGTTTTTGTGCTCCTCAGTCTTTCCTCAGCTTTTGACACTGTGGATCATGTTGTGCCTTTTGATTGGCTCTGTGAGTTTTGTGGACTCACTTGTACTAGGTTTATTAGGTTTTTTGTAGAGATAAGCAGGCACAGGCCCATCATGAATGTCCCCCACACATGTGGGAAAGTTAGACCAGTACAAATTTACTATAATAGTAGTTGTCTAAAGCCATCTTAAATGAATTCAGATCCTGAATGGTAACAATATCAACTGGGAGCCTATTCCAGATCTTTGCAACCCTTATTACATAGAAGTTTTTCTCTCTTATTGGTGTTGGCATGTGGTACCAGAAGTTTACTATTATGAGATCTAGTATTATTAGTAGTGGTTTTATAAACCAATCCAAAGCTATCCATGAGTTCCCTATTCTGTACTATCTTGAATAAAAGCAAAAGGTCACCTCTTTGGTGTCTAGCAGTAAAGGGATGTAACCCATGACTAGATAACCTTTCAGGATATGACTTCTGCCTCAGTCTAGGAATAATTTTGGTAATTGACTTCTGGACTCTCTCTACCGTATTCATATCCTTAATTAGGTGTGGTGACCAAATCTGGGATGCATAATCCAAATGATGATGTATATAGCTTCTATACAAGGGTATAATGCATTGTTCTGATCTGGAGTGATGAAGCTCTTAATTCTAGAGATCAGATCCATTACCATTTTGGATACAGATGTACAATGGGGAGAAAAGCTGAGTTTATTATCTATAAGGACTCCTAAGTCTATTTCAATGTTAGAGGTCCTTATTAATGTTTGGTTTAGAATATAAAAGTATTGTTGATTTTTATTACCAAAATGCATAGTAATGCATTTATTAATAATGAAGGTCATACCATTGTGTATTGACAGGGCTTCAGTTTTCCCCAAGTCCTCTACTAACATGAAATGTTATGAAATGTAACTTACCTGTCCACCCAATTTAGCATCATCTGCAAATTTGATGATTTTGTTATGGGGATCATTGCCCATGTCGGATATAAAAAGATTAAACAACAGAGATCCCAAGACTGATCCCTGAGGAATACCACTATTAACCTTCCCTGCCTAGACAGTGTATTATTAATGCACACACACTGCTGTCTGTTGTTAAGCCATCCTTTAATCCATTTAATCAAACTACAGTTGATACCCATATCTATAAGTTTACTAAGTATTATATTATGAGGCACTTTATCAAATTCCTCCAAAAAATCTAAATAGATCAAATCTGATGGTATACCCATGTCAAGATTTTGACTATCGTTGTAGAAATCGATCAGATTCTTACTACATGACCTACCCTTAGTAAATCCATATTGACCGGGATCAATCAACTTACTAGTTAGGAGGAAATCCTCCAGCTGTTTTTTAATAAGTTTTTCCATAACCTTACAGCAATGAGATGTAAGGCTAATAGGCCTATTGTTCACTAAATGCTCTTTGTTACTTTTTTTGAAGATTGTGACGACAATAGTTGACCTCCAGATCAGGAGGATATTTCCTTCTGTAAGTGATAGGTTATAAATAATGGACAGTGGGTGGGATAAGGCTTGTGCTGTACATTTCAAGAACTTAGCGCTTATATTATCAGGTCCTGGGCTAGAATTGCAATTTAATTTGTTAGTTCCAAAAAGACTTCCTGTTGTATGATGGAGTCATTATTGCTACCATTTTCAATACTTTGTGATACAATATCCCCAGTGGGTGAAAATACAGAGCAAAAGTAGTCATTAAAACTATCTGCCATTAGTTGATCAGCATTCTGAAGGGTGTTATTAATATATAGTGGTCAATAGTATGTGTGGGAGTTTTCAGACTGGTATTAATGTATGAATACAATAATTTTGGATTTTAGCTATTGGCAGTTCTAAATTCTGTATTATATTTAGCTCTTTTAATAAGATTTTAGAGTTTTTTAATGTACTGTCATAAAATGATTTGAGTCCTATCTCTCGGACAGAGTGCAGTGGGTGGTGATGGGGAATTTCTCCTCTTCCCCAATGCTTCTGTTCTGTGGAGTACCTCAGGGCTCGATCTTGTCACCAATGTTGTTCACAGTGTACATGCTGCCCCTGGGCAAGATCATTCAACAATACAGTGTGGAGCTTCACTGCTATGCAGATCACACTCAACCGTATTTGTCTTTTGTACCTGGAACATCAGGAGTTGTTGACATGCTTAACAGCTCTCTGGCTAATATCAATGACTGGATAGCTTCCAGCTGGCTGAGACTCATCCCTGCCAAAACTGAGGTGCTGGTGATCAAGCCTGGTCACGGGTGTGATGGGTTGCCACCGGGGGCTGACTCTGGACTTATTCTGGGGTCTGCACCATTGGTGGTTCCTCCAAGGGTGCAAAATCTGGGCATGACCCTTGATAGCAGATTGACCTTTGAAGATCAGGTATCATCTGTAGTCAGCAGTGGTTTTTACCACTTGTGGAACATTGCCCAGATTAAGCCTCTTATTCCACCTGAGGACCTGCCAACACTGTTACATGCCTTTGTGACTGCTAGGCTCAACTACTGTATGCTCTGTACTTCAGGGTCATAGGAGGTCATAGGAGGTACCCTCTGCAGACTGCAGCTGGTACAGAATGCAGTAGCTCGGTTGCTGATGGGCCTTTTGAGGTCCAGTCATGTGACTCCAGTCCTGCATGCCCTGCATTGCCTGCCAGTCAGGTGGAGGGTCCTTTTCAAGGTGGGTCTCCTCAACTTTAAGGCCCTACATGGGCTGTGTCCTGCTTACCTGTCTGAGCTCCTGACACTGGTGTCTTCTGATTGCTCCCTCTGCTCCTCATTGAGGGGCCTCCTGGATGTTCCCAGGGTTCAGTTCAGGACCTCAGGAGATCATGCTTTTAGTGTCTCTGGGCCAACCCTGTGGAACTCACATCCACCTGCAGTATGGGAGACTCCCTTGATTGAGGTGTTTAAGGTGAGGTTGAAGGCCCACCTCTTTAGCCTGACCTTTGACTGCTGATGCCATCCTTAGTTTTGGCCAGTCCCTTGATGATTTACTTCTGGAAACCTTTTAATATTGCTGAATATTAATTATGATATGGTTTTAATGAGATGTTATATGCTTTAATTTACTGCTGCATGTTTTCAATTATGTACGGCACCCAGATCCTCCAGGATTGGGTGCCTTATAAATAAAATTTCCTTGTCTTGCTTTATAATTTTTGCCTTAATAAAAAAATCCCCTTACTCTTTTGGTAGGGGGAGCCCTTGTTCACCATTTTAACATGGCAGATGGCCATGAGATTGGTGGAGGAGAGTTTGAAAGGGATGCTGCTAACTGTTTTGTGATTGAGAATGCAGATTCAGAGCATGCAGGTTTTTCAACAGTCTGGTTATCCACATCTCATATATTTCAAGATAAAGAAGATGTAATAGGTTTGGAAAATTATTTAATGGACACATCTGGTACAGCTGGATCCCAAGATGTGTGTTTGGACTCTGTTGTTACTTTAAAGGAGAATGACTCCCAGCCCACCTCTCAGGATTTCAATACTATCTCACAAGAAGAAATGTTGAAGAATGCTATAAAAATGCATAAAACTTTCCTCTTAAATCCACTACAGGAAGATTCAGAGCAAGCCACTACTTCTGAACTGTTTGCAATTTCCGAATCCAGTACCTCAGCTTTACCATTTTCCACTCAGTTTTCCCCAGTACCTTCACCTTCCACCACCAGTATGCAAACTACAGCTTTACCTGCAGTAAATTCTGAACTACTATTGAGAAAGTGTTGTGCCTTTTCCAGCTGTGCTCAAGACTCCTCCTGGTCTTCTGAGGCTGCTTTATGGGCTATGGGCTGGCTAAGGGGTCCAGTCACCAACTCCCGGTCTTCTCTGGACCCAGTAAGGGCTAAAGGTATAATTAAAATCAAACCACAAAAGCTGCTCCTCTACATACCAGGGTGCAGAGACCAAAAACCAGGACAGAAAACTTACAGCAAAGACTCCGCACTCCTCACCTCTTCAGAAAAAAAGGCTTTATTATAAATAGCTTAAAAAGACTGCCATACCATGCAGGAAGAGAAACAGTCAGAACCCTAATATAAGATATAATTAAAACAAGCCATTTGCCTACTTAATTTCAGAATTCTACAATTGCTTCTTCAGATCGTATGGATGTGCCTGAAATTTCTATGCCGGCCAGAGAAAAGATTTAACAATAAGAAAAACACAAGTTGCCATGGCTTCACAGATGCATATGGGTATTGAAGCATTAGAACCTCATTCTGATGCTGCTGTCCAGGGACATGAAAAAGAAAGAGCTCCACAGCACGCTGCTCCTGAATGTGAACAAACTACTCAGTTAGAATAGCAGATTTGTTTAAGAACTTAGGGGAACCTGCACAGCATAGAAACGCTGTTAGACTGAAATATAATGGGGACTCTGCATATGCTTCGGATCACAGAATGGTCTTGCATAAAATGTTAAAGGATGCAATGGGGATTACAAGCTAGGGAACTTTTTGCATTTATTCATGTTAATGGAGACGTTACATATGATATAAGTTTTAAAACTAGTGACACTCTTGAGAAGTTTTGGGCAAACTATTTGCAGGTTCAGAATACTCCATTGTGGAAACCTTTTTTCCCTATCCCTTTAAACAAGCCAACTATAAAAATGGTTACTTTATTGTTTTGAAATAAAAGGGTTAATTTTGCAGATGTGCAGTACTGACTGCAACAAAGGTGCACTGTTTTGGAACCACCTTCTCCAATTTTGGATGAGGACCTGGTATGGACAGGTAGCTGATGGGTTAAAGTGCAGTTAAAACAGAATTACTCTGGTTTAATACATCTTCCAGGTAGTTTTTACATAGGATGGGACTGTGGTCTGTGCTTCTATCAGGGTCAACTGAAAATCTGCCATAAATGTGGGTCTTGAATGCACCTGAGTTTGGTGTGACAAGCCCAGATGTAATTTATGCCTACAATATGGCCATGTGAGTTTAAAATGCCCCAATCATTTAAAATGTAATATTTGTGAGGAGGACAGGCACTCTTATAAACCCTGTCCATGGCCAGCCCATAATAGGTTCGATCAGGCCCAGCAAGACTCGATCAGACTAATAGAAAAAACCCAAGCTAAGACTCAGTTCCCTCAGACTATCTCTTCTAATGCACCTGTCCCAGAGGTCTCCCCACCCCTTGCTACTGCACTTGCTCAGTTATTAGATGAGGACTCTTCAGGACCCTATGCTTCATTAGTTACTCAAATATCAGTGAAAAATCACAATATGTTAACAGTCATGCCCTCTGCCCACTAATCAGCTACAGCCTATGAAAGTTGGTTTCAGGGAAGTCAAGGGTAAAAGAAAAGCAGAAATCTCCCCCCTCCAAAAAAAATATGTGGTCACCAGAAATAGATACCGAGTCTTAGCTAAGAAGATATAGTGGGGAGATACAAAGGAGGAAGGTGAGGAATCAGATTCCTCCTCTGTCACCTCAAAAGTGGATCCTTCCTCTGATTTGCAGATGGATATGGCAAAAAGGAAAAAAATGATAAGAGTCAAAGGAAAGTTTCTTGATATAAATACAGACCAGGAGCTTTCTTTTCTTTTAGGATACGAAAGCTTGTAAACACATTAGCCCCTTAACTGTTAATGTTTGTAGTATTAAATCATATAAAAAATGTTTGGCAACCCTTCAAATCTTAAACGATTTGCCAAATAATATATTTTTTCTTACAGGATACAAGGTTCAAAACCTCATATGAAGTATTACAAGCTAAGATGGTGTGGACCTTAGGCGCCTCCTACTGGTCACAAGGAATGAATTTGTGTGATGGAGTAGGCTTATTATTTAAAGGTTATCAGTTTTCAGTATACAGACTAGTAGAAATATGCCCATGGACAGCTTTATTGTTGGACATCAGCTTTGGAAATTCACCAGTCTGACTCATAAATATTTATGCTTCCCAAAGTATAGCACAAAGATCAGAGCTGTTCAAAACTATCCAACCATATTTACATACCAATAAACAAGTTATTTTAGGTGGAGATTTTAATTGTGCCCTGTCTTTATCAGATGGGGGGGCTCTATAAAAAAAAACTATTTGGTGATGCCAATTGCTCAAACTCAATTTATTCTACTGCTGGTTTATTTGATAGATACCTTGTAGTTCACCCCACAGGAGAAAAACCTTTTCAAAAGGAGTTTTAGCAACTCGTATTGATTATTTTTTTCTCGCAAAACATATCGAAGTGCTTCAAGCAACTACGATCCCTTACGAAACATCTGATTACATAGTGAAGTCCCTAGTTTGTTCTTTTGAACACTCTTCTCCCACCCAGAGTTAATGATAGGCAGAAATTAAATAATTATTTAATGTTATGCCCTGAAGTGGAAGAGAAATTTTTATCACTACTATTGACCAGATATTTGGTTTTGGAAGCTTACGATAGACTGGCTGATTGGTGGGTAGATTCAAAACCAGACTTTAAAGCATCTTTTATAAACCAAGTGAAAATAAATCAACCACTGCCTATTTTCATTATTTAACTCTTTGGAAATGACTTTATTCAATTATCTCCAGAGCGCACAAACACATAGATTTAGGGAATAAGATTCAAGCTTTAAAATCAGAAATGGCTAAATTTCAATATGATAGGGTAGAATCTCTCAAATTAGAAGCACAATTCAGGACTTAAAATTCCAAACCCTCGATTGACATATAGAAAAGTTGTCAGTCCAGAGCATCACATTCCACTTTTGACCAGGTACTGGACCCTGTTACACAAACAGTTCATTCTGCTCCAGATCAGATTTTATGGGTGGCTCAAGATTATTTATGGAACATGTTTGGTACATGATCCACTGCAACTTGGGACCTGTTTTACTTACAAAATCTAGAATTACCTCTGACAGACCCTACTATAAATACTCATTTACTTTCACAGATTACCCCAAAGGAAATTTTAATAGCCCTTCAATCAATCAATCAATCAATCAATCAAATCTTTATTCAGGCGATCATCATTGAGCAAGGCTCATTTACAAGATGGACCTGATAAGGTCAAAGTTCGAGTTGGTGCACAGCAATTACATCACATACTTATGAGACAGTTATACATACAGAAACAAGAAAATGTTATTTATAACACAATAATATACAGAGAATTCACATGTTAAAGCTTGGCAAGAGAAAGTTAAGCTAACATCTACAATATGTACAATACATATATATCACAATGAGGGCCATGACAGTCACTCACATAATGAGTACAAGGATGGTGAAGGGAATATTGGGTGCCATATACTGGTGGTGTCTGGCTGGAAGGAATATGCCATATGTGATTAGAATAAGGTTTTGTGGGATGACTATTCTATCTCTAGTGGTAGCAACTGCATTTCTCTGTGAAGAAGACTGTACAGTGCTGCTTGAAGGATGTAAATGGAATGATAATGGACAGTTTTAGGGATTTTTGTAGGGTGTTCCATGCTATGGCTAGAGAGTAGCTGATTGCTGTCCTCCCTATTTTGGTGTTGACTTTGGGCAATTTGAGCAGGATGATATTGTTGCTTCTTAGGGCATAGGAGCTGGGAGTGGTCAGGTTGAAGCAGTCCAGGATATAGCTTGGGAGTTTTTTTGATAAAGCTCTGTAGATCCATAGAGCTGCATTTCTGCTCCTCCTGACATGAAGGGAAACCCATCCAACTGAATCATAGAGAGAACAATGGTGAGTATTATATGGCAGGTCTGTAATGAACCTTATTGCTCTATGGTATAAGGTATCCAACGTTTGAAGGTAGGGAGTGGAGCAGTGACTATAAAGGAAGTCTGCATAGTCAATGACTGATAGAAAGATGGCCTGGACTAATCTCATCTTTGAATCTCTATCAAGGAAGGGTTTTAATCTGTAGAGGAGGCCAAGCCTTAGGCGAAGCTTTTTCAGCAGTTGTTCTAGATGCTGAGTAAAGTCAAGTCTGTTGTCAATCCACACACCTAGGTATTTGAAATTTTCAACATACTCCAGATTTTCTCCAAGTATAGTGCATATCTGGGGGAGACTGATTGAAGAGGATGTGTTGGTGGAGTTTTGGGTTGTGAACATCATTGCTTTGGTTTTCTTTGCATTTAGCAGAAGCTTTTCTCAGAAGCTGATGTTGTAACAGGGAGAATTCTGCTTGTAGGATTTCATGAGCAACTTTAGGTGAAGGGTTGCTGACATACAGTACAGTGTCATCAGCAAAGAGATGTACTGAGGAGTTGGTAAGGGTTGAATCAATTTTATTTATATAAATGGCAAAAAGGATAGGACCCAGAATAGAGCCTTAGGGGACTCCTCTTGACAGTGGTCTTAATGGGGAGAGGTCACCTTCAGCTTTTACCTGCTGTGATCTACCGGAGAGGTAGCATCTGAACCACTTAAGGGAGGATGGATCTAGGCCAATGGAGTGTAGGGATGAGAGTAGCAGTTCATGGTCCACAGTGTCGAATGCTTTGCTCAGGTCCAGGAATACTGCACAGACATTGTTCTTTTATCCAGTTCGGTTTGCCAATCATTGGTGACCTTGGCTAATGCAGTGATAGTGCTATGTTTGGCCCTGAATCCAGATTGAGCTGGATTTAATAGATTAGCATTGTCCAGATATTCCCTTAACTGAATACTCACTAATTTCTCCAGCATCTTGGATAACACAGGTAGGATGGAAATGGGCCTGTAGTTATTAAGATCCATAGGGTCCCCTGATTTTAGAAGACACTTGGTTCCACGTGGGAATAGAGCCAGAGTTTAGGGAAAGGTTAAAGAGGTGAGTTAGGGGACTGCAAGCACATGACATGCAATCTTTAGAAAGAATGGGTCCAGAAGATCTGCTCCTGCACTTTTTGGTATCTAGATGCCATAATAGATCCTCAACTTGTTTCAACAGTATAGGTTTGAAGCTAAAGGAGGAGTCAACTCTTTGTTCACCAGTATAGTGGGAGCTTAAATGATCCCTTAATAGGTTAGCTGTGGAGGAGTCAAAGGCAAGGCCAGCTGTTGTGAAGTGGCTGTTGAATGCATCCAGGATTTCCAATGTGCCAGTAATGGGGCCATAGTTACTGTGTAAATGGGTTGGAAGGGGGTTGTTAACATCCTGGCCCATCATCCCCTTGATGGTGCCCCAAAATCTAGCAGTATTATGGTAGGAGGAGTCGAGCTGGGCCAGGTAGTAGGCAGCCTTTGCATCCCTAATTTTCCTAGTGCATTTATTCCTGGCTTTCCTAAAGATTATCCAGCCCATGATATTCTTAGTTTTTCTTGCTACTTTCCAAAGTTTATCTCTCTCCAGCAGTGCAGCTTTGAGGTCAGCTGAAAACCAGCAACAGGATTTGTTTTTTATTCGGATACTAGAGATTGGGGCATGGGTGTTAAGGGCATTTAATATAATGCTATTTAGCACCTGCTGAGCTTTTTCTACAGAATGTGCAAGATAGAACTTTTGCCAGTGTGGAGAGTAGGCTAGATCATGCAAATATCCTTCAATATTGATGTTTTTCTTGGATCTCCTCATGAGGAATTTTGCAGGATCTGTTTTAATGTTGTTGGATCTTACCCCGCAATGGGGCAGTGGTCACTTATGTCACATGAGCACTCCAGCGTGTGTGATTAGATGTGGTTTACTCACTAGTATGATGTCAAGTAGAGTACTGTTACTACTATTCCTTGCATTTAGTCTTGTTGGTTCATTAATTAACTGTGTGAGCCCATAGGTGTCACAGAATGATACCAGAGGTGTAGCTGCCTGGGTGAGCCAGTTGAAATTCAGGTCCCCTATGTTAATGACTTCTTCAGTACAGGACTTGACCAGGTTTCCCAGGTGGGATAAGAGCTTGTGTTCAGCAGAGACGGGTCTGTAGCATTAAGCATTTAGCCCTTAAAAAACTCTGTAAGAAGTCTGCACTAGGCTTAAATGGTTTGACAGCAGACTTTTATCAGAAATGCAGTAATATTCTAAGACACATTCTAACATATGTCTTTAATTTTATATTGTCATCCAGCAATATGCCTAGTATCATGTCACAAGCCTTGATGATCTTATTATATAAGAAAGGGGATAAAAGGGACTTGAAAACTGGTGACTTATTGTTCTCTTAAATGTTGACTATAAAATCCTCAAATTAGTTTTATTAGTTTGACTAACACAGGTTGTAGAACAGGTAATCTCCCCTGTACAATCTTGAGCCTTACAAGGCAGGACCATTTTTCATAATTTAATTTTTTTATGTGACATTATTTCCAGTCAGGCTTACCAAGGTTCTTCAGATATGATTCTCTGATTAGATAAAGAGAAAGCCTTCAACCATGTAGACCATGCCTATTTGTTTCAAGTACTGTTAAAATATAATGTGCCTAGTAAATTAGTCAATTGGATAAAATTGCTATATTTCTCAACTCTCCTAACCCCATACATATATGGATTTCCAGGAAGATCTTTTTTGATAGAAAAAGGTTAAGACAGGGCTGCCCTTTAAACCCTTTATTATATGTTTCCAGATTAATCCATTACTACAGAAAATCTTAAGCCACCAGAGTATACCACACTTTTTTTTTACCTGATAATAGCCCTGCTCCTGATATCTGTACTTATACAGCTGATCTGTGTATTTGTACCACTACCAAAATAGAGGAAAATGCATTAATTAATACTATAACAGAGTCTGAGAAAATTTTAGGTTCACGGTTAATTATAATAAAAGCTCAGGTATGCTGTTATCCCCCTTTTTTGATAAGATGGAAAAAACAACTATAGCAAACATAGATATTTCTAATTATTCGCTAAATATTCTAGGAATGTCTTTTTGTAACCCGGATGATGCTCATCAAAACTGGTCCATGGTGCTACAATCAGCAGGATATACTATTTTATCCTGGAAAAATAAAATAATTTCTAAAAGAAAAAGGGGTGGCATTGCTATATACAGTAATCATCCTGATTTTTTTTACATATTACACATGTCTTTCCCCCACCACTTTCACTGGAAACAATAATAATGGATTTGTTTTTTCAAGGTTTCTATGGAAGCAGATTAAACCTGGTTAAAAGAATCCATACTTAACATGAGTGTAGTTTAGAAGGGGTTAGAATGGTATATCCTATTTTATTTTTTATGGTATCTTTCTTTTTAAGAATTTTCATCCTTTATTTTTCATCCCCCCTCCCTTTCTGATATAGCTATACTTTGGCTTGGTTACATAGCATATTACATGCATGGAAGATTACTCTATATAGTCACCCAAGAAATTTAAAGCAATTTATTCTTCCTTCACATTTATTTCCTGCCTGTCTCAGGCTGAAGTACTGGCAGGTAAATCTATAGGACTATATCCCTAAATCCAGACCCATCTTTTATTCAGGCATACTTAATGCAACATTTTATGAAATACCTCAAACACTGGCAAATTATGAACTACATCTTTCCACTATAGTTTCTCAATGAACAGATAGGATTCCTTTGAAGGTTTAGGGCATACCATGGCTTTCTTGCCGTGAAAGGCTAGGCATAAGGAATACCCATAAGCACAAAGCAATAGAAGAAAGAATGTGCCCATGATTAACTTGTGCAGAAGAATTAGAAACGTTGGAACATTTCCATGTACACTGTCCATTTTCCCAGTGGTTTTGGGCCTTATTTTATCAGACTTGTGGGGATAAGCATCTACCCTGTATTACTTATGAGATAGTAGTCTTAGGTATCTTCCCTCCCTCGTATCAGAGGTATCATCCTAGCACTTTGAGATTCACCTTTTCTTTGTATAGATTCCACTTATGGTAAGCTATGTGTACCTCGTTACTGTAACAGAAAGAGTATTCAGTCTAACAGATTGTATTTCAAGGAATTTATCGAAAGGAACAAAATACTGTTTCTTATGCTGTATTTCAGAAATGTTGGCAACACTGTACCTGGATTATATTTTTTAATGGTTAAAAAGACTCTTCTTTCTACATTTGTAATTTTGTAACCTGATGTATTTACTTTATTTTCTGTATTGCAATGATTTGTTTTCTTTGCCAATCTTTTTCTAAATAAAAAATTCCTCTACTCTTTTTAGCAGGGGGTGCTGTCTCTCAGCTGGAAAGATGGAGCTTTCTAGTGTACAGAGGGAGGTCAAAGGAGGAGGAGGAGATCAGAGAGGAGAAGTGATGATGTATCAGAGATGGCTGGAATGCACTCTGAGGGTGGTCTGCAAAACATCTCACTGGTCACAACAACCTCTACAGGTGCAGGAGACACTGAAAGAGAGGTATAAAAAAATAACAACACACCGGAGGAGCTCTCTGGTGAAGAAATGGATTTAACAGAAACTAAGCAACATTTACAGCAAACAGATGTGGGAAAAAATGATACTACAAGACCAAATAAAGTAGACAGAACAGGAATTCATGGAGGCTAAAATTCGCATGGAGGAAGAAAAAAATGAAAAATGCTTGGTAGGAAACTTACCGGGCGGTGAGCAGTCTCTCCCCAAGGTCTTTGTTTTCTGGGCAAGTGAGATAGGAGCAGAGAAAAACACAGAGCAGGAAATAGCATGAGAGAATTTACAGATTAATCAAAGTTAATGAAGTGCAACATGGATGCCGGAATTGGGCTGGATGAAAGACTCCTCGGGATAATGAGTCTTGGACCCGTATAACAAGTTAAGCAGCAACACAAAACAGAAAAACCGGGAGGAGACACAAATGGGAACAGGAACAAAAACAGGCAACGCTAAAGAAGGAGAAACACCAGAAATTGACACAAAGGATACAGATAGCATTTCCTTTTCACCAAGGGGGTCCCAACAAGATATTTTCTATGATGCCTAACAGGGAGAAGCAGGACAAAATAAAGAAAATAATCAGAGGGTTGGGGTGAAGAGGACACAAACACAGAGCAACAGAACCAGCCAGAAAAAGCCACATATGCAAATTTATTTAAAAATAAATCATTGGAACTTGCTAAAAGAAGGACTGCTATTCACTTAAGGTATCTGGGAGGTTTAGAACTGCCCCCTGACTGAATATATGTGGGGAAAACTTTATTGAAGCAGTCTCTTGGCTTTATTCCAGCGGAAGTCTATGCCCTGATTCCTGCACCAGGGGAACAGACTTTTGACATTAGTTTTCGTACACCCAAACTTTTGGAAAGGTTCTGGGCAAAACATATGCTACTAAAAAACAAATCCCCTATGGATCCCTTTTCAAGTAATACCCTTGACAAAACAGTCTTTTAGGGTAATAACAGTTCTTTTTTGAAATGAGGGGGGGTCAATATTTCAAACATCCTATGCTGGCTGGAAAAACATTGTGAAGTACAAGGCTCACCAGATCCAATCCTTGATGGAGAAGGATTTGGTAATGGGGGCTGGAGGATAAAAGTAAAGCTGTTTTAATCAGATAATGACTTTAAACACATGCCTAATTGTTTTTACATTGGTAGGGATAATGGGTTTATATTTTATCTGGGTCAGTCAAAGAAATGTTATAAATGTGTTTTTATCAGGCACATCAGCTCATCTTGTGATATAATATAGTGCACACAATGTGGTAATTAGGGCATCTCAGGTTTCACTGTGACAACTCTCCCAAATGCAGTTTGTGTGATGAGGAAGGCCATAACTTCACTGACTGCCCATAGGCAGCACACAATACAGAGGACACAGATTATGGGGTTCAGGATTTTTATATCCTACAAGCTGATAGGGCTGCAGAAAACTTCTCCAGTGGTAGAACCCCCCCAGGCCTCAGCCACAAAGAAGACCAGAAACTTTAACTATGAATATGGTGCACAGAGGTCAACCCTCACCCTCACCAAAGAAAACAGCAACAGATACTGTATCCCCTGTAGCACCACAGTCAGGTACATCTGCAAGTACTATTGTCACACAACCAGAAAAACAAGCTGAAGAGACACAAAGGACAAATACAACCCCCTCCCACCATCCCCTCCTCAACCAATACCTTCAGTACAAACAGAATTTCAAATATTGATAAAAAAGGAAAAGGCCTTACCAAAATGTCTGAGGGAGAAACCCTTCCAGAACAGTTCCCATAGTGAACAGATATGAGGTCCTACAAACAGAACAGGTAGAGGAGGATCAGGATTCAGATACAGTATCTAGGTCCTCCTCTCAAATGGATGTTACCTCTGAAACAGAAGCAACCACAGAAATAGAAAACAAAGTGAAAAAGAAAAGAAGGATGGGGAAAGGGCTGAACTTAGGAAAAGTTCCAGAAAAACAGCTATACCAACTTAAACCACTAGGAACACTGAGGGTGGATGCTATGAGCTGAAAATAGCAAGTCTGAACACTAACAGTATTAGGTCAGACACAAAGATGCTAGCTACATTTGAGATCTTTGTAAAATATGACTATGATACAGTGTTTTTCCAGGACACACATTTATATCATAAAGATGAATTTGAAAAAGCTTCAGATGCCTGGGTTTGGGGGCCAAGTTACTGGTCATGGGGGGAGGGCTTTGTGCTGTGCAGTAGGTACAGTATTTGCTTTGCATACACTACATTTGTGGTTACCCAAATGGATGATATCTTTCCAGGTAGGGCACGCTTGTTAGATACTCAGATACAAGGGATAGACTTAATTAATTGATGTATATGCCTCACAAAGTAAAGTAGAATGAACAGAACTGTTACAATCTATACAACCTTATTTATACACCAGTAAGAACATGTTATTTGGGGGAAATTTCAATATTAGTAGGTCCACCTTTGACAGAGGATAAAAAACAAACACAATTTACTGTGATGCAGGTTTTTTGAGCACACTCATAGAACAGACTGGATTATGTGATACCTTTTTGAAGCCAGATAAATCAGCTCCCAAACATTCATTCAGGGACACAGATCTACCAAGATAGACTAGTGTTTTTTTTATACCTACACTAAATTTTAGGAACCCCTTAGTGTCCCTAGTAGCAATATCAGACCATGGTTTATTGAGTCTTACAATTTCTAATTTTCAGAAAACCTCTAATGGGCCTGGTTATTGGAAAATGAATGTATCCCTTCTTAATGACCCTATAATAGAAGAAGGTTTTCAAAATGTTATAGAGGCAAGACAATCTGTATTTTATTCTACATGATTCAAAACAAGAATTGTGGGAGGACAGTAAAAAGGATTTTTAGGACTATTTCCAAACTATAGGAAAACTGCTAGGGAAACAAAAAAAGATAGATACCAAGAACTCATAATCCAATTACAAGTATTTCAAGCTCAGTTAGTTAAGGGAGAATATGTTAACCCAGAAGAACTTACCAAGTTAAAAAAAGAGCTAGCTAAAACACAATATAACAGGATGAAATCACCAGAATTGGAACAGAGATTTGGGACTCAAGGGAGACAGGTACACACAAATCCTTTCGGAAGCTGTGCCAACCAAAGAAAGAAAGAAAAAGGAATTGAGAAGTATTAGAACACCAAAAGGGGAAAGTATTAACACTAGAAAAGAAATAATGAAAGAAATAGAGAGATACATGAGTCAAATATTTACAGCTGACCCACAACTTACAGAAGAGAATATTGATCAATGGTTGGCAAATTGTGAATTTAAAAAAGTACCGGAACATTTTTTTATTTCCTTAATGGTACCAATTACACTCCAAGAACTGCTGAATGAGAGTTCTAACTTACAAAAGGGCAAGGCACCAGGGAAGGATGTGCTCCCAAATAACATATATGGCACTATGGCACAAAAATTAGCTCCAGAAATATTGTATATGTTGAACAAAAGTCTGAAACAATAAAACCCTACCAAATAGTATGTATAAAAAACACCCTCTCCACTAACCTGCCCATTCGGTCTGGTGTCCCCCAAGGGTCCATACTTGGTCCACTCCTTTTTTCACTATACTTAAACTCCTTACCTCTTACCTCCTTGGGGTGTATTCTCCTTTATGCTGATGATGTTGTGATTTTCAATCTGCACCCTGACCCTACGCAGCTCCAAAAATCATTGCAGGGCTCCTTCACACAAATTGAAGCCTGGTTTTCCTCACACAAGCCAGTACTCAACACAAAAAAGATGAAAGTCATGCTATTCACCCACAACATAAACACAGCACAACCAAACTATCTATACATAATGCGTTTGGCACCCTGCTGGAACCTGTTTCCAATTTTAAGTATCTAGGCGTTACCCTCATGGACATATTGTGTCAACTTGCACTGAAATAAATAGGAGAATTGGACTCTTATATAGGCTTAGACCTTGTCTCCCCCCTGAGGCTCTACGTTTAGCTATCTCTAGTTCCATCCTTTCTCTGGTAGACTACAGCATAATCATCTATGGTGCTGCCTCTGACATGGCTCTGACCGGCATTAAACTCACCCTAAACAAAGCCTGCAGATTGGCCACAGGCTGTGATTGGAACACGCATACCGGTGACCTCTACCTATGATCATCATGGCTAAACTTCCAGGGGTGACTTTTTTATCAGACCTGCTTACTTGCCAAAAAGATCCAGTTGGGCCTAGCCCCCCTGGCTGTCTCCAGCTCCTCCAAAAGAGCCTGCCGGCCTGCACAACTAGAAGCACTGACACTGCAGCATTCCATGTCCCCTTTGAGAAGACCGCTGCATGCCAAAGGTCCTTCTGCTACAGGGTCCCACTCTGGATGAACTCAATCCCTGTCTCTATCTTATCTATCCCCAGGCTAGGGCCTTTTAAACTGGAGTTACAGAGCCACTTTATGTCCAACTCCCACTGTGACTGCAGATGAGGCCTCACAAAAAAAAAAACTAAAAAATTCTTACTGCAGTATTGCTCCTGTATGTGCATCGTGAATTCACATCACAGATGTCCCAACATGTGTGTATTATGTACTTTTCTCACCCCTGTAGTTAGCGTCATATTCTGTATTAGAACAGTAGTTTTTATTTATGCATCTGTGTTATACTATTGTATCTGTGCTATACTGTGTACCAATCTATATCTATGTAAGACATGGAGCCTCTGCAAATTAGTCACTGACTCAAAGGGTTGTAATTCCTTGACCATCAATAAATAAAAAAATAAAAATATGGGGTTATTAATTTTACTCCATAAAATGGGGGGGGGGGGTAAAGAACTTTTAAAAAACTGGAGATCCATAACATTACTGAACACTGATTGCAAAATTCTCACAAAAATTTTGATTGTCCTTGACATTGGGGGTATAATTCACCCCAAACAAATGTTGCTCAATTCCAGATCGACACATCACAGATGGACTTACAGTATATTAATAAGGGAACTAATGGAGAAGGGAACATCAGAAGAAATAATAGGAGTTTTAATAAGTCAAGACCAGGCCAAGGCAATTGACAGAGTAACCCATCCCTATATGTGGAAATGTATTGCTAAATTTTGTTTCCCAGCACCATTTATAAAATGAATTAAAACATGTTATAACCAGGCAGTAGTTGCTCCTTATGTAGATGGGTGAGTGGGAAAGGCTAGCAGGATCACTAGAGGGTGAGACAGGGGTGTCAACTCAGCCCCTTATTATACATTCTAACCCTGGAACCTTTCTTATCCAAAATTAATAATGCAGAGATGATTAAGGGTATCTCTATTAACAGTGAAGAAACAGAAATCAAAACCATAGCATGTGCTGACGATGTGTGTATTGTTTTGTAAGATTTTCCCTCCTGTGGAGTTATAGAAGCGTTGATCGTAGACTTCATGAAGGGAACAGGTTCAAATTTTATCTTGAAAAAAGTAGGTGTTTAATGATTGGGTTTGAAGTTACAGAACATGAAAAAGTCATGGAAATACCAATGACATACACAGAATGTAAAATTTTAGGAATTTATTTTTGACAAGGCGATATATATTTTTACAACCGAAATCTTCTCCTTAAAGAAGCCCAAGGAAAAGTAAGCAGATGGAAAAGGTGGCAGATGTCCAAGAAAAAAAGGGTATACATGATTAAAACTTCCTTAATTAGTATGTTCCTGCACTTATGTACCCTGTTTCCTCCACCCAAACAACTAGAGACTACAATATACAATGTTTTTTTCAGGCAATCTGGGGAGCAGATTTAACCCCATTAAGATGGGAATAACATACCAAGACATTGCAAAAGGGGGAATAAGAATGGTAAATTCATTAATGTTCTTTTTTGTATGTTTTTAAACACAAACATAAGTCCTATTTTACAGGGAAAGCATATTATTTGGGGTCCTTCATGTGAAAGATATAATACTAACATGGATGCAAGGATGGAACCTGGATAAGGTTATCCCAAAACAAAAACCATTAGGGGGATTGTCTGGATACTTCCAAATATGTTTTGGGAACCTGAAATTATGGAGAATTAAGAAAACAACAGTATTACAGTGATCAAGGAAAGAAAATGTTTGCAGAGCTTATTTTACAATATTTCACTGAGACTCCAGAATTTAAAAGTCGTAGGGAACAAGATGTAAAGGAAATTGGAGCTATGTTAACACAAAACAGAATCCCAGCATATATGTGGGACATAATTTGGCTTAGTGTACACAAAAAAAACTCAGTGTCAAAGGTAACTTGAAGCATAAAGAGATGGGAGAAAGGATGTATCCTAGAAGTGAATTATGCAAGAACAAAATAGAGACAATGGAACACCTTTATTTTGAGTGCCCATACATAACTCAGTTTTGGTCTTTATTTTTTTTAAACATGGACATAGTCACATTTACTGTTGATAAATGCTGACATATTACTGTTAGGAATACTACCTACTGCATGGCAGAAATATAATGAAGGGACAATGCATCTCATCTTTGGAAATTTTAAATACCATGTCTGGCAAGTAAGGTGCAAATGATCATTACAAAAACAGTATATTACACCGGAACAGCTTTTTTGGACCATACATGACAAAATTTTATCCCTAAAGGAGAATGAGAAAAATACAGTACCTAAGGCAGTATATAAAAAATGGTGAAAACATATGTGTTGGTTAAATACTAGATGATCCTCCCTAGGAAAACTAGGCATCGGGAAAGAGAATTAAGATAGGAAAAGTACTGTTTTGAAGAATCCATGATGAAAACATCTAGGATTTGAAGTGGAGAGGGGAAAAGAATAAAGTATTATAAATGTTGAGCTAGGAATGACCAGGTTACTATTTCATTTAACTTATGTTACAGTATTTTTCTAACAATATAATTGAATTTGTATTAGAAATTTTTATAGACTAAAGGGAAGGTTTGCTTGTTTTGGGGGGTTGGAACAGTATGATGAAACACAAATATCTTTTTTTTATAGTTCTATGAGTATAACAGGGGAATGTATGCTTTAATACTTCTTATTTTACTAAATGTTTCCTGTATTTTATCATTATTACAAAAAAAAATATTTGTTATCCGAATTATGTTTGATGAAGAATGAATAAAAAATTCCCCATCTGTTTTGTGAAGAGGGCCTTGGGTTATTTTACTTCCACCTGGATACCCACCAGGATGGCACCAGGCTGGGTAGAAGGGACCTCAGTTTAATGTCTCATCTGAAGGACAGCACCCCCCCCAATACTGCACTCTGTTCCAGCATTTAGGTATGAATATAATCCCGGTGTGGAATGAGAACCCACAACCTTCTGGCCCAGAGGAGGATGTGCTACCAACTGAGCCACACTGACACCTCCAGATGATGATTGTCAACTAGTATACCAATTTGTAGTGATCTACCATCAAAGGTAAGTCTTTTTTGCAGTCTTTTCTTGGGTTGTGGGGGCTGAGAGGTTATTTGAAAACATTGTGCGTCTAACCATCTTTTGTTACTGTTTCTCACTTTGCAGGTATTTATCACTACAAGGGTGTCTGAATCCTGTTGCTGCATGGTCTTGCAAAGATCTGGTTATTTAATTTAGGATGTTTTTCTACCATGGAAGGTAAGTATTTTTTCCTGTTTTTCTTAAATGTTATCTGTATCCTTCTGTCACTGAATAACTGTTTTCTGCACACATTTCTCTCTGTTCAGGTATTTTTCTGGTGTGTGATAAATTGTGCAATGAGGCAGCAGCATCACTTGAAGGAATGTTATATATATGCTTAAAACATAGGATGTGTTGAGTTTAATAAGACAATATACAGTGGTGGAGCAGGTAGCATTAGTCATCAAGGTTGACCACATTCATGATCTGGTGGAGATTAGAAGATTGCAATGGCTTGCTTGATGCAGGAGGATGAGGAATTCACCCTGATGGCAGAATGTAAACAGACCTGATGTGATTACAAGATATGCATTATTTAGACTGTAGTACACTCCTTGATGAGTAACAGTACATTTGTGAAAGCAAAACAAAAGTAAAAAAAAAAATTGAAAGAAAAAAGAACTCATTGAAAGTACATCTATCATCATATTGGTAATGGCCTGGCCTTGAAATGGAAGGAAGGAGCCCCAGACAGAGGAGAATGGAGGAGGAGAAGTCATGCCTCTGGGATGAGAAGACAGCAGGACAGGAAGAGACTTGTGAAGACAAAGGAAAACTATGTAGACCTTACTAAAGTAGCCACTGTGACTGATTGACCACAGACAGTATATACGTTTTCCACTCCAAGTCTTACTATACATGTCTCTTGTCAAAAAAAAATCATTTAGCCTGACTTTGCTACCATTGTTGCTGCTCAATAGATTAATTGTCCAATCCCACTCAGTCTTTCTATGTCTGTCACCTGTGAAGAACAAAGACATTTAGCTTGACTTTGCCACCATGGTGGCTGCATGGTATATCTATTGTGCACTCCCAGTTGTCACTTATGAAGAAAAGAGGGAAATTATTTTTCCACAGTGGGCCATTATTGTGGCCTCACGGTATACCTAATGTCAATCAAGCAGTTTTACTGCCAACACTCTCACCTGTGACAAGACAAGAGTGATATTATTGTATTGTTGCTCTACTCAGTTGGCATCCCACAGCATGACTCACAGTGTACCTGTGAAAGGAAAACTGGAAAGAAAAAAGAAAGGCATCCTTGAAAGATACTTACCATTCACATTACTGATGGCCAGGCCATGCAATGGCACAATGGTGCCCCAGAGGAGGAGGAGGTGGCTTGCATACATGTGATATGTCCAACTTGCTTAAGAGGAAGATTTGGGTCAAATTAGGAGGGAGATTGGCCTGCCAACTTACTTAAAAGGGAGATTTGGGTCAAATTAGGAGGGAGACTGGCCTACTAGTAGGGAGATGCCATAACGTCGTGAGTTTGTCCCTAAATGGCATCAAAAAAAGAAGAAAAAAGTCATTACAAAAATTTAATGTATTTCATTTTGTTAAGAATAAGCACTGCAAAGAATAAACAACTAGTTATATAACATTATCAGATATATTGTTCATCACTGATTTAATTTTTATGTGTCTTTATCTGCCCAAAAAACATGGATATTTTGGACAGAATTTTAATTAAGCAGGAAATTTTGTTTCCCAGGAGGGAGGGAGGGAGTTCAGTCAAAAAAAAACAGGAGTCTCCTGCATAAAGAGGGAGATATCACATGTATGGGCTTGGCTGGCTGCTGAGGATGAGGCAGCAGGAGAGGAGACCTGTGAACACTTTTTAAAGTCTAGCCCACTCCTAGTCTTTTGTGCCTGCAAAAGGAAAATTAAAATAGAAAAGTAAAAAGCAAAAAAATGGAATGATACTTACCATCATGTTAGTGATGGCCATGATGTGTAATAGCACAATGGTCCCCCACTGGGAAAGGAAGAGTAGGCATCTTTCTGGCTGGAAGAGGGAGCAGAACAATAGAAGTAGGTTCACACAAACGTAAATGTGTCAGGCATTTATACTGGGCTAAGAGTCTGAGTTTATCTGGAGGCATGAGAGGGAGGAGGAGGAGGTGGCCCATGTATTTCCCAGGTGAGATGGACTGGAGGAGGTCATTGTGCAGAGCATCATCAGTGGTGTCAGCCATGGCAGCAGGTTCACATTAGTCTGTTGTATGGCATTTCATCTTTGTTAAGAATCCAGGTTTCTCTGGAGGCGTGCATGAGATGGAGGAGGAGAAGGCCCATGTTGTTCCCAGGTGAAGAGGACTGGAAAAGGCTATAGTGCAGAACATCATCAGTGGTGGCACACATGACAGTAGGTTCACATTACAATGCACAGCTTACAGAGTCCCCTGTTGCCTCAAACTGCTGTTGCACATTACAGATGGTCTGCCTCAGCACCTGGAGCAGTGGGATGGCCTGGGTAATAAAAGCAGTGTCCCCACTCACTGCCTGTGTGGCATGATTAAAAGGCCTCAAAATCAAAATCAACCTAACCCTAAACCTCCACTATTCTGTTGTCAGTGACATAGAAGCTCCAGAACTGTCATGACTTGTATGAAGGAGCATATACTCTGATAAGGCCTTATACTGTTTGTACATCTGCTCCATCATATATAGGATCAAATTCCACTTCATAACAGCCTCCTGCTTTTTATTTTCTTTTTTTTCTGCCTGCTAGAGCAGGCTGCTACTTCCACCAAACCCCCAGCCACATAATCTCACATCCTAGGGACTTAGCTTGATCTCAGTCTTCCCCCATGGGTTGCCCCCCATGGTGGAGGTCAGTGGCTCCCACCTGCTGATGGAACAGACCCAGTTTCTGGGAGAGAGCCCTGCAGCCTCGGAGTGGAACCTACGAGGGATCAGTTTCATCCTGCCCCACCACTGGCTATGTTACACTTTTCCTCCCATCAGAAGAGAGAATGTGTCATGCCATCCAGACATGCCTTTGCATGCCCCCATGCATAGGATGCAGAGGACCTCAAGAAGACCCACAGTCAAAATGATGGGGTGGTGTGGCTGAGTAGCTACAATCTTTTTTTGTTTCTTTTAATTCTGGAAATAAATTGAATAAAGCAAAAAATGCGTATGTGATTTTTGAGGAGCTGAACAACTTTATTGCCAGTGAGTGTTTGGAACTGTTTGGACTTTTGGTGTAAATTGGGATTTTCAGCCCCCTTCTCTGCACCAGGCCCTCTACTGTTGAGTAAACCTTTACTTTGGCTCTCCATAGGACATAGATGGCCACTGCTCCCGCATTCCCTACTTTGTGGTCCCAGCTGCCTATACCCCAAGCCACCACTAGTGATCAGGAGAATGCCAAGGCACCTGTCCCTAGAGAAGGAGAGCTATCCCCTGGATGCTTTATCCTCCTCTCTCTGGCTGAGCCCAATGCTCTGAGATAGCTCCCAACCCTAGGTTGCTGGCATGGTGGCTGGTGAGGCTTTGTGCCTTAGCCCTTCGCACCACCGGGCCAGCATCCTACTTTAATTGGTGCTGAGGTAGACATTTCTTAATTACAGTGCATGTAATTGGTTGCTTGCCTTTGCAGACTATGCAAAATTACTACAAATTCGATGATACAGGGCGAGCACTTTTTTAATGTCAAATTGTGACAAGAACTCTAGCACAACCAGGTTTAGACAATGTGCAAAGCAGGGCACCCTAACTAAGTCTTCATCACTAATAGCCTTGACAATGTTTGCACCATTGTCACTTGTCATGAAGCCTGCCGTTAAGTATAGTGGGTTCAGCCAAGTGTAAATCTCCACCAACACTGATGCCAAAATGTTGTCTCCAGTGTGTGACTTAAGCATGCTCTTCATAGCCAGTTTTGATTGCTTGTGAATTCCAGACATGTAGCTTCCATTACAATTAGTTGCTTGTATTTGCTGCAAAGGTAACAACCAACCCCCTTCAGATCTACCCAATGTGCAGATATGCACATAAATGAACTAGCAGCTGTTGGCCCACAGCTCAAAACATTGGTGGTAAGATGGATGTATGAACAGAAGCAATGCAGCAGGGCATGTGAAACTTCTTTTTCAACAACATTACTTAGTTCAGGAATTGCCCACTGTGAAAGGTAAGTCCTGGATGGCACTTTCTTCTTGGGGCATGCTTTGTACATACTGTAAAGCAAAAGAAACCATATTTTTCCACAAAAGAAAATGGGAGAAGAGAAGAGAAGATCAATAGTGATTGTCTCTGCTGTGGCAGCATTCAATTCTCTGGCCACTGAATGATTAGGTGGGAAATTAGCATTGCTTTGATTGAATGCTAGTAGTAGTTGGCTGGATCTTTTTGGGTGGGTGCTTTTTGGGAACAGTTTTGTTCAGATACCATGTTACTCAGAGTTTATCACAGATGGAGAGGGTGTCAAGAAACATGTGACTTGGCTGAGGGATTTTGTCAGGGTGAGGCTGCTGCTGCTCCTGCTGCTCCTGCTGCTGTTGTTCATCAGTGAATTCACACTATCAGGGATACTACTGACCTCCTCATCTTCAACTGTCTTTTTCTCCACAAGATTTTCCACCTCATCTCTACATTCCAAACAACCTGCAGACACTTTCTGCTGATGTGTTTGACTTTAAGATTGATATGTTGTCCACCTGTGCCAACATGAGACCCTTTCTCATCATGGTTTATTCAGTCCTGACAAAGTTTTCACATTGCCACAGTGTCATATTTTGGATCAGAAACAAAAAGTCCCACACAAGAGCTTTTGAAGGATGTACAAATTTATGTGGCACACCCATTGAGGTGGTGGCCACCACAACCACACTTCTTTCTGTTCTGGGATATGTGTCATAATGTATAATCCTTTGTGACACAGATTTCTTACCCTTCAATTTGAAAAACGTTGTATACTTTGCTGTCACCCTGTGATTTTTTCAGACTCCCACAAATGATCTATGATGATGATGTCATCCTCACCTTCACCCTCTATTTCCTCCTCCTCTTTTTCCTGGTCCTCCTTTTCCTAATTTTCCTGAGATGGCAGTGGCACACACAACTCTGCCACTGCATCATCCTCATACTCGGGTCCAGTACCACTAGCCACTGGGGATTCTTTTGGATATTTTCCAACACCACAGTGTTTACTCACTGGTGTTGATAGGATTGAGGACATTTCAGATAAGAGATCTTGGCTGTGGCCGCTGTCTGCCCTCAATTAAGATAGCCAAATCAAGTGGTGTAAGCATTTGTTTAACAGCACCACTGCCATCACATACTGTATCTATCTGTAGTTGTGATGGAGTATGATGTTGGGCATTACTGTTTCAGGAGTGCTGGAGGGGATACCACAGGACCATGATGATAGTGCTTATGCAGTTAAGGTAATTCAGTTGTGATAAGTGCCTTATGAAACTGAAATTCCGCAAGTGGAATTCTAGTGGTATTACCTATTATTTGTCCATGAATATTTGAGCAAAGTTTGCTAGCTGGTAATTTCTAAAGTATTCACCGTACATTTTAACATAGTAAACCACATTATCCAGCTTAATTAAATTCCAGGACATACTTACTTTGGTATACATGCCAAATCTTGAGGGTATGCCTTCAAATGCAGTGGCACTATAAACATCCACATATTTTGAAAAAGTTACACAATTTGATTTAGCAAAGAATAAAATTGTGACATTTTGAACTCCTGTACCTTACAATTTACATAACCAATTACCTCTCTATTTAGCAGTCTCTAAGACTCTTCCAATAATGTGCAGTATGTGTATACATTTTCAATTTTCTATCTCCAAAGGTGGCTAAGTTGTAAGCAGTGGAATATTTTCAGAAATGTTCACATGAATAATAAATTGCCAGTTTTTGAGCCCCTATAATTTCCTCACCTCTCATCCAAATGTCATGAAACTTGCATCCCTTTAGAGAAAGGACCCAGCAATGCATATACCAAACTTCGCATTTCTAGCTATAACAATGACTGAGTAGTGCTCAACAAAAAATGTTCATAAAATTCAACAAAACGTCATGACTTTTCACAAAATTTCTCAGAATTTGAAAACAATTACATGAAATTAGAATTTGCTAATTGCAATCAGCCCTATTTGCCACTGGTGTTGGCTAGCACAGCTTATTAAGTAACACTGACCCTTCTTTTTAGGGCTGCAGTGGGTGGAGCCCTGCAGACCTCTTGTGATCAAATTAAAAGGGCTCACCGGATTCTGACCAATGAACAATTTGGAGTTCCATCACAGTCTCATCCATAGTCTGTGAAGCACTCTGCCCTCTCCATTGACTACAGAAGTCAAACAGCACTATTTTTCATCAGTTAACTTTAAAGCATGCTGGCGCTCTTGCAGAACTAACTAAACAGAATTCTGTGGAGTCACCGTTCTCATTATATTCCAGTTCTGTCAAGCCGTATATATGCTGATGCAGACTTACAATGCCATAGTTTATGATCTTTCAGCTGCAAGTTTGAATGGGATTTTTTTATGGTGGGGCTGACTTCTGGGACACTCACTGGCTGCTGGAACATTTACTTACCACCCTTCCAGTCCTGCCTGCCACTTTCAGCCTAGGTACAACATAGAGATATAAACATTCTCTGCATCACAGTAAAAAAATCTACTGGCATTATTGGGAAACTACAATTGAGTCATGCTGGCCTGTGGGAGTTTGGGTTAATCCCTAGGCCAGTCAAGTAATAATAATGTGATCAATACATGCTGTGGACAGAATCAGTGGCTTTCAGCTGTCCTTATCAGAGGTTGTATTTTGCATTGCCATGCAAGAGATCCCTAGCTCACAGGGGGGAGGGGACAAATCCCGTAGGTGGTGTACTCAGCTCCAATGCGTTCTAGTGGACCAAAGTTGTCATGGGCTCCCAAAGTGGCTGTTAAGAGATATTTCAGTGTATTTTTTCTGGAGGAGGCCTGCCACTTTCAATTCTAATACAACATAGAAATGTAAATGTTCTCTGCGACATGGCAACAAAATCTACTGACATTATTGTGAAACTGCAGGTAAGACATGCTGGCCCATGGGATTCTGAACTGTGTACTGCTGTGGACAGAAACAGTGGCTTCCAGCTATCCTGATCAGTGGTAGCATTTTGCTTTACCATGCAAGATATCGCTAGCTAGCATGGGGTAGTTTTTTCCTTTCCCTTATTTACTGATGGGGAAATCTGCACAACATCAGATCTTTATCTCTTTGAGTTTGTCTGCCGATGCAGCATATTCCCAACTTAAAATCATATACCTTTGTTGTGATGACAGTCTGTTGCCATGGGAATTTTGTAAGGTTACAGGCACAGTATTATGACATCAGGTGGGGAATAATAACCAGTTGGAGCTGCTGAACTGTCAGTAAGCGAAGGTCCTGTTTTCATGCAGATTACTACAGTATTATACATAATTGAGATAAGAAATACAGCACTAATGGAGTTTGCCCTTTAAGGGACAGACCAAGTTGTCCTGGTGCACCCCTTCCCTTTACCTGAAGATGGTGTGCTCAGAGGAGGGGGAAGGAAGGGAGGGACAGGGAGACAGAACAATAGGCAGGAAACAGGAAGGGGAGGGGCTAAAGGAGGTGCATAATGGCAGCACAGGAGTGGTTCAGCCACTTTTGCTGAAGTTTTGATTTATACTGAAACTACATCACATCAGATTGGCATATTGATTGGAACAGAGGTTTGTACACTAGGAAACAGAAGGTAAGGAAATGAACAGATATTTGAGTCAGAGATGATGTTTTTTAAAAAACAAAAAGTGACTTTTGCTTGTGGAGCATGGTTAATAATAAACTGTGGATGGTTCAGTGTGTGAGAAATGCTGTTGTAGACAGAGCCTTGTGAAAGAAAATGCTAGCAGTGATAGCGAAGCAGGATAGTGAAATGCACATAAGCACAAGAGGGTATATGTTTGGTTTGTTTCAAGTTTAAGTTTATTGACTGTTTAAAAAGAAAAATTGTTATAACAAATGAAATGTACGACATAAAAAATTTAAGTATTAAGCAGTGAGACATGCTTAGATTTGATAAGAGAAAGGACTGTGGAGCAGCATGTGGTATTGTCGCCAAGTGGGGCTTAGCAGGCAGAGTGAGTGGAGAGTTGTGGCCTGGTATTGCAGGGTGGCTGCGCTAGTTTATGAGCTATAGAGTTGGTGTGGCAAGAAGCATGTTTTCCCTGGCATTAGCGATTTGGAGCTATTGTATGGAAGGTCACTGAGAAAGAACAAGCAACCCGCGAGTAGCCTAGTGAGCAGAGCATGCGAATATTCTGGAGGCAGAAGGACAGGAGTCTGACAGAAGAGCGAGGACCATGGGAAGGAGCGAGGAAGTGGGACAAGCGGAAATGCTGGTTACATGGAGCAAAGACTACCCCTCTCTGGTGGTTTTTCTGTGTTGTTGGGCATTGGGGTGGATAGCACGAGTTGATTCCAGCATGGGGATGAGGAAACAGAGGGGCAGGCCTGGAGAGTACTCACACATGTTGACCATGTGGCGTGATGTCAGATGCTGCGGGTGAAATATGACAAGAGGTTGTAGCTGTCTTAAGCTGGGGAAAGTACTGCTGTTTGGCAGCTTTGTGTAATTGGAGACAAGGAAAAGATTAAAAAATGATGGCATAGGTTGCAGAGGGGCTGGTTTTTGGGAGGCCTAGTGGAGCAAGGGAGCACAAGGCTCATGCGAAACTGTCATATGGTGTGACGTCAGACGCCGCAGTACACCATGCGGCTGGAAGGGAGTTGGATGCAATGGCAAAAAGGGGATGTGGTGGGGCTGTTGAAAGAGCAGTTGGGGGGAAGTAGGACACTGGGCTAGCTCAGTACCTCCACAGTCCAATGATCCGGTACCATCAGTATCTCCCCAAGACCAGGTGGGGGTTCCCCCGGTGGAACCCAGACTGGATCCTCTGAGCACAATGGTTCCTCCACAGCCATTATCTTTAAAACCAGCCATGCAGGAGGACAGTAGGCTACAAGGAGCTGACAAGGCCACAGGTAATGTATCCAGTTCTGTAGGGGAAAGCATCAAAGACAATATAAGCCAAATTATTTCGGCATTCAGGGCAGGGGGGTTGGGCCAGATTGAATCAGCACTGGCAGAGATTAGTCAGATTAAGAGACAATGAAGGAAGGAGAGAAAGGGATAGAGACTGTGGAAAAAGGAATATGAGAGATAGGAATACCAGGAATGAGGATAGGGGAACACATACCACCAGCCATAAGAGAAAAAAATATGGAGGGGGAAGTATGTGGATAATTTTGATTTAGTAAGCCAGGAATCAGCAGCAAAATATGATGAAACAGAGAATATAGGAAAGAGCAAAATGGCAGCAGCGGTAGTTTTATTGGGTAAGAAAGAATAGGACAAATTTACTAAAGGGAAGACTTGGGATGGATAGTTTGTAGGGTTTGCCACATATTCAGTGATAGTATTGGAGAAGAAGCCAGAGTTTGGCACTCCACTCATCACATCTCCCTGATAATAAGGCGGGTGAAGGCAAAGGGAGGGATGGGGTGGATATACTATGCTGAATTCTTCCAACAAAGGATGGTGACATACGAGGATGTAAGATGGAACACAAAACAATTAGATTTGTGGATTGACTATGTAACCGATCAGTCCACACTGGAAGTAGAGATGGGGAGGAGGGGCGTGATGCTCCAGAGGTGTTGTTGGGGTTACAATAGGACTGTTTGTTCCTGGCCACAATGCCACTTTCAGCATGCATGATCCAAATGTGGGGGAACGCACCCAGCGAGCAGATGCAGAATGACATGGTCATAGGGGACCCATGGGTCAAGGGGGCAAGGAACAAATCAGCAGTTTTTTCAAGAAGGGCAAGGTTATAGAGGGCAGGCATGGAACAGAGAGGGGAGAGGCAGAGGACATACAGATGGGGGGGTCAGACTTACTGACCGGCTGGGCCAAGAAAATGGCAGGGTGGGGGAGTATGGCAGAAGGGAAAGACAGAGGGCAGGGGATCAATTCCAAGAAGCAAGAACTACCATCAAAATTGATGCATGGGAGGACTAGTTAGAAAGATACCCAGATAAAAAGGGGCAGAGATGCTTAAGACAGGTTTTCAGACAGGATTTCATTACAGTATGAAGGTCAGAGGCAAGTAAGGGAAGCGAGCAACATGGGCTCAGTAAGAAGGAAGGAAGAAGGCTTAAGGCAGAAAATAGAGAAGGAAAAGGCAGCTGGCAGAGTGGAAGGGTCATAGGATACTCCCCCATTGCATAAAGTGAGAATTCCTTCATTGAGTCTGGTTCCCAAAAAACAGCAAGGAGAATATAGGGTGATTCATCACCTGTCATTTCCAGAAGGGGACTTGGTGAATGATTTTATAAGCGAGAAACACAGTGAAGTGACTTAGGCCACATTAGAAGGAGTGGTCCAGATCATCCGAGCAACATCTGATGCTTGGATGGCAAAAAACGGACATAGAGTCCACCTTCAGATTGCTTCCGGTAAGGAGGAAAGACTGGGACCTGTTGGGATTTAAAACTGGGGGATAGTACTACTTTGACAAAGCAATGCCCATGGGATGTTCCATAGCATGTGCTATGTTTGAGGAATTCAGCACCTGCTTACAGTGGATATTTCAAGAAAAACTGGTTACAAGATGGTAGGTCACTATCTGGATGATTTCCTTTTAATAGGCAGAGGAAAGAGTGAGACAGAAAGAATGTTGGCCAGTTTCCAAGATTTATGCAGAGAATTAGGAGTCCATGGGCACCAGTAGGTTCCAGTAGGGTTTTAGAATTCTTGGGTATTGAAATAGACACCCTGAGGGAGGTTTTTTAGGTTGCCAGACAAAAAAGTATTGAAGCTGAAGGAGCTGATTCAAGTACACGCAAGTAGAAGAAGAGTGCAATTAAAGCAGGTGCAACAGGTCCTGGGACACCTAAACTTTGCATGCAGGGCAATTGGGCCAGGGAGGGCTTTCACCAAAAGGTGAGGAAGGTCCACAGTGGAAGTCACCAGACCACATCACTGGGTAGACATGGTGAAAGGAGTTAAGGACGATTTCAGGGTGTGGGAGGAGTTCCTCAGCACCTATAATGGCTGTTCCTTTTGGCAGGAGGACTGGGTTTATAATTCGGACCTTGATCTCTACACAGATGCCGCAGGGGGCTTAGATATGTGGGGCTATTTGAGGGGCAGGTGGTTCTCGGAACCATGGCCTGCAGACTGGGTGAAGGACAGGAAAATAAAAGACATCACAGTGTTGGAGATCATGCCTATTTGGGCCTGCACCTTGGTGTGGGGGGAAGAACTGAGGAAGCAGAAGGTGACATTTTGGTGTGACAACAATGCAGTGGTAGATGTTTTAAACAACAGAGGAGCCAGGTCAGAAATGGTCATGGGGGTCTTGAAACACCTGGTGTTAAGGGCATGGAAATTGAACATGCCATTCAGGGCAAAATACATAGAGGGGATACACAATATCCTGGCTGGCAGCCTTGCCATCTGCAGCTGGATCATTTCCGAAGGCTGGCACCTACAGCAGAGGAGCAAAAGACACCCATGCCAATGTACATCTGGAACATTGGTAAGAGGGAGCAGAACCACAGTTTCACAGCTCATGGGCACCATGGACTCTGAGGGCCTATGAGGGGGCTCTGGCATGTGTTTCAAACATTCAAGGCAACACACCACATGGAGGTAAGCAGGCCACTTAAGGAGGAACAGTTAGGAAAATTTACAGTAGTGCAATGGAAGAAAGGAACAGCCAACACCATGAGGGGGGTCTATTTAGCAGGGATCAGTTAGTTTACAGCCTGAAGGGTAGAAAGGACCCGACAAAGTCAATGTTGATTAGATGGATGATGCAGGGATGGGGTAGGTCAAAAAACTGAGAGCTGTGGATAGTAGAAGACCAATAGGGGAGCAGTGGCTAGTGTAACTAAAAGGGGTTTTACCGGCAATCTGCAGATTAAAAGCCGAGACCCAGCTATTCCACACAATCTATTTAGTAATGTTTGCAGGGGTCATAGGAGTGAGTGAAGCTGTGGGGCATGGCAGTAAGGATGAAGAAGAGGGGTTGGAATGGGAAGATCTAAGTTGGGGGATGAAAGAGATATGAATTGTAATAAAGAGGTCAATAATGGACCTAGGGGGTCAGGGTTGTATGGTAACCCTGAAGGCTCACCTAGATGACACAGCATGCCAGTAAAGGCTTTGTGGGCTTACACTGCAGAGCATGGGAGTAGGACAGGGAGATTAATTGTACATGGAGATGGAAAGAAGGTCACAAGTTATCAAGTCATGGCCATGCTTAAAAAAGGCAGGCAATTCCTGAGGGAAGATCCCTGCAATTACTCATCCCACTCCCTACGGATGGGGGGTGCATCAAGGTGGGTAGCAGCAGGTGAGATGGTAACTAATATGTTTGAGAAGTGGTAATGGTGGTCTATCAGTTACAAGAGATACATTCGAGCACTGCAATATGGAGACTAATGTATCACCTGTGTTTTGTTTTACAGATACAGAGCCATGTGGGGGGCATAGAAGTGTGATGCAAAAAAAGGGAGCTAAGAACATATATCAGATATTTATTTTGCTTAAATCCTATTGGAAGAGGGAGGATCACAGAAGTATGGATCTGCAGTCACTCCTACATTTATAGGGTGAAAAAAGAGAGCTGAGAAAGAGGCTGGGGGAAAACAGCTATACCAGGATGTGAGAAAATGTAGTTTAGTTTGGCGTGGCATCAGTGGGATGATATGGGCACAACTGCTTCCTACCCTGAAATACTGTGGGGTGTGGAAGAGTGGGTAGAGGATTTTACAGGTCAGATGGCATGCACCTGTCAGAGTTAGTCATAGATATGTTTAATACAGAAACAATGGGATTTATAGAAGCATGGAGGAGACATGCAGAAAATAGAATAAAAAAAATTGGAGAAAGAAAAGGGAGGAGGTCCCCTAAGTGGTGGGGGAACAATACCCTAAATGGAGGGGAAAACCAGCCATACAACGCAAGCTGGAGACTGGCTAATGGGGAAAGGGGGGGGGGAAGGAGGGGAGTGGGAAAGAAAAAGGAATAGGATGAAAAGAAGCTGAAGCTGAAGGAGGAAAAGCGGTCTCTGTTCTCACCGTTACCTAACAGGAAAAGAGAAGAAGAAGGCACCCAGGTTTTTACCGGGGGGGGGGAGCGACAAGAGGAAGAAAGAGGGATGATCAGAGATTGATATATGGATGCAATTAAATACAATGGTGAAAGATACAATAATAAAATATGATGAGATATATAATAAATTAATTGCCAATCTGAGCACAACAACATTCAATGGTCTCTGTCTTTTTGTGAGGGAAAAGGGAGGAATCCGAGACAATAGAATTTGACCTTTAAGGGGCAGATCAAGTTGTCCTGGTGCACCCCTTCCCTTTACCTTATGATGGTGTGCTCAGAGGGGGAGGGGGGAAGGGAAGGAAGGGACAGGGAGACAGAACAATAGGCAGGCAACAGGAAGGGGGGGCTAAAGGAGGTACATAATAGGCAGCACAGGAGTGGTTCAGCCACTTTTGCTGAAGTTTTGATCCCTCCCACCCACCCTTAAACTATAGAGCATGAGGGGAAGACAGCCAAAATGGACTATATGGAAGGTCTGACAGAGGTGGATGACAGAATTGTCTGGTAGGATGGGTAACGGACTGCCAAAGGTGGATGGCAGAGATGAGGGGAAAAGGGGGGGAGGGGGGAAGAAAAAGGAATAGGATGAAAAGAAGAAGAAGCTGAAGGAGGAAAAGCGGTCTCGGTTCTCACCATTACCTAACAGGAAAAGAGAAGAAGAAGGCACCCAGGTTTTCACCGGGGGGAGCGACAAGAGGAAGAAAGAGGGATGATCAGAGATTGATATATGGATGCAATTAAATACAATTGTGAAAGATACAATAATAACATATGATGAGATATATAATAAATTAATTGCCAGTGTAAGCACAACATTCAATGGTTTCTGTCTTTTTGTGAGGGAAAAGGGGGAATCCGGGTCAATGTGAAATAGAAGCTGTACTGAGTCTAGATATTATGTTTTTCAAAGGTTCCTTGGAAGCACCTGTGGCTCTTTAAGTTGTGCTGCTTTTTTATAGCAATTAACATAGTCACACAAAAGAGGAGATATATAATTTTATGGCAGGATGGCTAGCAGCAGGTGTAAGAAACTTTTCTCTCCCCCAGTTAACAGTCAGTCCCCCCAGTCATCACATTATTGCATTACTCCTTACTGATTGTTGTTCTTTTGCTCTTCTTTCTGAAATTTTATTATAATAACAGGGTTTCACTGTTTCCTATAGGTAAACCTATTGGGTAATTTGCCATTATGAATGAGTGTTTATAATAGTAAACACACGCCAGGTTTCCCTCATTCTGTACATGTGCCAGCTGTAGCTCTTCCCATCCTGACTGCTGGCTGCCTTGTCACCCGAAACTGCACCATCACTCGGAATAAGCAGTAAGTTATTTAAAATAAAAAACTGCTATAACACATTTTAAACCTTTAAAAGCAACTACCAGGAAAAAAATTAACTTTCAAAGGTGACCGCAGACCATGCTAAAGCCCAACCAGACTGTGGCCACACAGAAAAGTCTTTTATTTTATCTAAATTGCTGTGATGAAAAAACAAATCCCTGCAAAGATTTGTAATAAATGATGGTGTGGGGCAGAAACTTAAATGTTACACACACCCTCAGTGTTGGATGCCTACATAATCAATCAATCAATCAATCAATCAATCAAGTCTTTCTTTAATCAGGCGTTGATCGTCGAGCAGAAGCTCATTTGCAAGATAGACCTGGGTGGAGCATGAACAATTGTATATACAGGTCAACACAGGTATTTACAAGGCAATACAGATAATACTCTTTACAGAGAGGAAGAAAAATAAGTTCATATGTACATAGAATTTATACAGATATTGTACAGATTACACGGTATTTACATACACAGAAGTGTCTATAGGAAGATAAAACAGGTTATCTAAGGTTGCAGGAGGAAGTAACAGAAGAAAAAATAAAATATACACTAGGTAGAGGTGAAGGTGGGGAAGGGAGGGAGGTAGGGGAGAAAGGCTAGGAGGGCATGGTGCACAGAAAGGAGTTGGTAAATGGGATGTAGAGAAGGCGGATGGAGAAAAGGAGAATGTGAGCCCGGGGTTGGAATGCTATAGTGTGGGCCTGGTAGGATGTCACAACCCAGGGTAGTGAGCTCCTATCCTAGGTTGGAAAAGGAAGAATAAAGGGATGGACGGGCCTAGTGTTGATAAGACAGGGGATAAGAGAGAGAGAACAATTAGGCTGGTGAGGAGCAAGCTGGGGTCAGTACATAAATTGGGTCTAAGGTTGCATATACCAGTGCAGACACTGGTACTGGGCAGAGGGTGAAGCAGTTACATACTTCTCTGATTGTAATGGAAATAAAGCATCTTGAAGGCATTTATACCAATTAGAGTGCTTAATTTGAGGGTTTTGTAGATCGTTCCATAAGGTAGGTAGCACGAAGCTTATGGCTGCCCTGCCAAAGTGGGATTTTGCTTTGGGTACTTTAAGTGTAATAGCTGAGTAACTTCTTAACGTGTATTTCCCAATTATACTCAGGGGAAGACAGCAGGAGATATAGTAAGGCAGCTTATTAGAGATGGCTCTATAGGTCCAGAGAGCAGCGTTTCTGTGGCGCCTGAACTTTAGTGATGTCCACCCTATTGCCACATATAGGGTGCAGTGATGCATGTCGAAGGGGAATCCTCTTTATAAACCTCAGTGCTCGATGGTAGACTGTGTCCAGTTTAGCCATGTAATAGTTAGGGCATTGGCTGTAGAGGAAGTCAGTGTAATCAACCAATGATAGGAAAATGGATTGGACCAGTTGTTTCTTGGCATCTCTGGTGAGAAATTGGTTGATTCTAAAAAACAATCCAAGCCTTTGCCGAAGTCGTTTTAGCAAGTCCTCGATATGTTCAATGAAGGAGAGTCTTTGGTCTATCCAAACTCCTAGATACTTGAATTTTCATAGGTTTCATAGGTTATCAGAACAAAAAAAGACAGAGATCCATATAGCTCGCTAGGAAAATTTAAATATAACCATATATTGAGTTTTTACGTAGATAAATATCTAATCTTGACTTGAAAATGTCCACTTTATCACTAGTTACCACATTTATGGATAATTGGTAATTTTGTGACAAATTCTAGTTTTTCACCTAGAACTGTGGTAATTTGGGGAACTGTCCCACTGGACACAGGGTTAGCTGTATGGATAAAAGGGGAGAGGATCATCGCTTTAGGTTTTTTGGCATTAAGGAGTAGCTTTTTTTGGAGGAGTTGGCTTTGCAAAAGGTTGAATTCTGACTGTAGGTCATTGCAGGCAGCTTCAGGTGTTAGGGACTCAATCGAGAACTGTATCATCTGCAAACAGATGGATGTTGGCTTTTTATACAGTAGTCGTGTTATTAATATAGATTGCAAAAAGTAAGGGCCCTAATATAGAACCTTGAGGTACCCCTCTTTGCAGAGTTTTTAAGGGGGACAGGCCTCCTTCGGCTTTAACTTGTTGAAGGCGCCCTGTAAGATAGTCAGTAAACCAACACAGAGAGGAGGGGTCCACACCTATGGTTTGAAGGGAAGAGAGGAGCAGACTATGGTCGACGGTGTCAAAAGCCTTGCTTAGATCAAGGAAAACAGCACAAATAAAGTTTTTGCTCTCAAGATTACATTGCCAGTCGTTAGTAACTTTGGTGAGGGCTGAGATAGTGCTATGTTTAGCTCTGAATCCAGACTGCATAGGATTTAGCAGTTCCCTAGACTCAAGGTGAGTCCTCAGCTGTGCATTTACAATTTTCTCTAGGAGCTTGGACAGGACCAGAAGGATGAAAATTGGCCTGTAGTTATTGAGATTGCCAGGGTCACCTGATTTGAACAGTGGTATGACATGTGCTGTCTTCCATATAGGTGGTAAGGTGCCCTGAGACAGGAATAAGTTAAAAAGGTGGGTGACGGGTATTGCTAGTACGTGGTAGGCAATTTTTAGGAAGTAAGGGTCAAGGGTGTCGGCCCCAGCACTTTTTCTAGTATCCAACTGAAGCAAGAGATCTTCTACCTCTTTCAGTGGGGCAGGTTGAAGCGAGAAAGGTGGCAAAGCTATCGGAGTTTCAGGGAGTTGGCTGGCAGTCTGGGAGCGAAGTATGTTTGCAGGGGAGTTATAAACCCCTCACATAAACCCCTCAAGCTTCACTCTTGGGGTTTATGTGGTATCCAACACTGAGTGTGTATGTAAAATTCTATTTACACACACCTCCCCATATGATGTTCTATATGTATTGCAATTTTAATACTTGGAGATATTTTCCTGTAATTCACTCATTGTTTAAGCTACCACTCACCAAGTCACATTTTGATATCCGTTGACCTCTTCTGATCAAAAAAGGACTCAACAGATTCTGGCCAAAGAACAAGTAGGAGTTCCATCACAGTCTCATCCATGGCCTGTGAAGCACTCCGCTTTCTTCATTGACTTTAGCAGTTGCACAGCACTATTTTTTGTCAGTTCAGTTAAATGTCACATGTGGAGGTCATGTAGGAACATAGCAGGGCCCACTATGTCCAAGATGGCCACCAAACTGTATTACGCATGTGCCACTACTTGTGCATGCAGAGTAGAGTTTGGTGACATCTTGCACACAGATTGTGCCATGTTCCATTATGACTTCCACAAGCAAGACCACAGATGAGACTGTGCCCATCTTGTTAGTTCCAGGCTGTACTATAGGTGCCGGCCATGTGGGGAGGGCTGAGGAGCTGAAGCCCCCCCAGGAAGATTAGATAATGACTCTAACACTAATGTCCTGTGTGAAAGAAGGGCTCCATTGAAAATGAGATATTGCATCTCAGCTTGTATATTCTTAGTGTGGCTACAAGCAGTTCCATGCTTCTGTTCCTCCAGCTGCTCTTCTGCAAACTCAGCTGCAGCCCTATCAGCTCTGGCCAGAATTTGTTTGGTATGCACTGACATATAAGGAAGAACTTTACTGGAAAAATTATTAAAACAATTTAATAACCTCAGCTGAGATAGTTCACTTTAAATAATGTTTTTCTTATTACTAAACCTTCTGCCTTTTTCACTACTGCTCAGAACATTAGAAAAACAATATTTACTGTCTGACAAATTAATTAGTTCTCTTGCTGTATTATGTTGTGGGAGGGCTTTATCCACTGTTGGAACTATACTTCCAGAGCTATAGGGGCCCTAAATAGTTTGAATCAGAGACCATCTGTGGCTGTTTTAAATTGGTGTGTAAAGCATGCCAACAGGTCTTATGGAAGACACACTGTACTAAACAGTACTTATTAGTTTGTGTAGCCCTTTTTTTGTTTTTGTAAAAATAAGCATACAGTGCAAAGCCTTGTGTTATATGGCTTTTAATGAATTTTCTAAAAACTGTATGTTTGAGCATGACATGTTATTTATTTGTAAACTACTGGTAACTGGGAAAGGTACACTGAGCCAAAGCTAGTTTCTAGGTATGATGTGGGAGAGGGAAACAAGGGAGTACAAAGTTAAAAGGAAAAAAAGCAACAATGTACACTTAGTTATTCATTTATTTTTTTATTTATTTGAGGGTAGGGTGGTGGGGAGAACAGTACACTCTAACAAAGTGCAATAAATACAAAACAGTAACTGTACAAAAAACCAATACCTGGTGCAGAGAAATACAGTACAATAAGCTGCATGAAGTTAAATAAATTAGAAAATGTACAAAAACAATACACATACTGAGAGGAACAATATTGTAAATTGGTGAGGGTGGATGGGGGACAAGTATACAATGCAAATGTGGGGCAAGGGATAGCCATGGCTGGAGGGTGGTGGTCAACAGCTTTTGACATGATAAATTATACCAAGATAAAACAAAGAAAATGCAGTTACAAACTGAGTAAAATGTATTGTACAGCAGTACAGCCCTAGAGCATATAAATAATACAGCCGAGCTTCATCATTTTAAATGCAGTTGCCGGATACGTTTACTGCTTCTGGAACATATAAATGCTGCCTGTGAACAGATTGTGTTCTTGACAATGAATTCTTGTGTACTGCACTTGATTTGCCTAAACACATGTAAACTAATCCAAAATCTGTGCACAGTTACATACAAGCTCTGTGTGTACTGTACTTAAATGTCTTCATACCTGACTCCGAATCCTTTGAAAATAGGCACTTGCCTGAAGGATTCTATGTAGCTAAAAACTAAAGTAAATGGCAGAATGCCATATTTTCTCTTCCAAAGTTATGGTTTGAAAAGCAAAGTGGGTACCATTTTCTGAGTTTGACCACTGCTAAACAAGAAGATAAACCTGAACTTTGATAAACTCCGCAAAAAAGCACAATAAAGCTGGAGGTAATTATATAAGGCCTATAAAATAGGTAAAGCAATCCAAGCTACTGATGCCTTAGACAGGCTGATACCAGGGCATTTATCTCAGCATCTGCATACCATAATGTCATCTGAGGAAAATGTACCAGTTCCAGCCTGCCTCTGGCTCATCACCTTAAATATCATACTGACAGAATAAAATACACATTTTCAAAAAGAAGTTGTTTTCCCCCACCCAAACCTGTCAGAAAACCAAGGTGAAGAAAGCTTGTCTACCGCTGTTCATTCAGCAAGACTCAATCAAATTTCTTACCATATTACTAAATTTTCTAGTTGTGTCTCTGCTGTGTGTGTGATGCAGTAGCAGGAAAAAAACAAAACATGTTCTGGTACAACCCCCCTAAGCTACTCTAAAGAAGCTACATACCACCCATTTTGTAAATGCAACAAGACACAACAGGGTGGCTTATTTGCTGAGATAATTGGTGTTTACTCACCTGGTAAAGGTGATTGTGTTGGTTGGCATCCATGGCACTCCAGACATTACCTCATGGGTTTCAGCCCACCTGATAGGCTAGTGATGCACTGACCGAGATCAAATTTCCAGCATATCCAGGTCCCAGAAACCCCTGCTCTCCAGTTCGAATCTTCCATAGCTGAAATAAGGTTAATTAGTACAAGAGAGAAAAGACATACAGTGCAGTGCGTTAAGAGAAAAACCAGAAGCGTGACTCAGGGTACAAAGGAGTCGTACTATGACGTGGCAGCGAAAGGCCCTGGGGCCTGATCTTTATTCCCCTATTTTTTTTACAATCTAAACTCGAACTCGGGAGTTTGACTGGTTATTTGTTATGGCATCATTCATGCTGTCTGTCCTCCTAGAAACTACATGCTAAGAACCTCTTTAGCCCCGGAGCCGGTCACTCTGGTCGCTCTGAGGGAGGGCCTTGAGGCCTATGGATGCCAACCAACACAATCACCTTTACCAGGTGAGTAAACACCCATTGTGATTGGTTGGCATCCATGGCACTCCAGATATTACCTCATGGGTAGATAAGAAGCAGTTAGTACTCCGGGAGGGAATGAGTGACTAAGAGTGACCGGCTGAGGAAGCTGCTGTCAGGACCTGGGTCGCGAAAGAGGGACGAACGGCCTGGAGTTGCTCCAGCCTGTAGTGTCTGGCGAAGGTGTGTATGGAGGACCATGTGGCAGCCCTGCAAATATCCTCTGAGGATACACTGGCTCTCTCCGCCCAGGAAGTGGCCACCGCTCTGGTGGAATGAGCCTTGATCCCCTGCAGTGGGACCAGTCAGTTTGCTGTGTAGGCGTTCTGGACGACTCATCTTAGCTATCCTGTGATGGTAGACTTGGAGGCGGCGTACCCCTGTCTCTGCCCCTTCGAGATGATGAACAGCCTCTCCGTCTTGCGAATGGGGCATGTTCTGGTTAGGTAGACTGAGAGGACTGATCCCATGTTGAGGTGGTGAGGGGTCCCGCAGTGATTCTGTGTGGAGTCGCCTGGGAAGTTGGGCAGCTCGATGGGCTGCTCCCTGTGGAAGCTGGTAGGGACCTTTGGCTGGAATGCTGGGACTGTTCTCAGACTGATCCACAGTGGTGTGAACACTGTGTAAGGTTCTGCACAGGACAGGGCGCCAAGTTCCCCAATCCTCCTGGCCGAGCAGATGGCCACCAGGAAGCATGCCTTGAGGCCGACCCAAAAGAGGTCTGTCTCTCGGAGGGGCTCATAGGGCACCAATCTGAGGGATTCCAGAACCATAGGAAGATCCCACGGGGCGATTACTGGCCTGGTCCTTGGACGCATGATCTCTACCACCCTCAAGAAGCGTATGGAGTCGGGATGCACTCCCGGGGGATACCCCTCCACGAGGCCTATGGCCGCCCCAATGGCCGACAGTTGCACTCTGAGAGAGGAGTGCGCCAGTCCCTTGTCCACTCCCTGCTGGAGGAACAGTAGGATGTTGGCCAGGTCGGTCTGTTCGGGCACCGTCCCCCATTCTCGGCACCACCGAGTGAAGATGGCCCATTGCCTCTTGTAAGTGGATGTGGTGGAGGCCCGCCTGGACTGGAGCAGGGTGCTGATTACCGATTCATGGTACCCTGTTGCCTTCAGTCTCCTCCTCTCAGGAGCCAGGCCGTGAGTTTCAGGGTCTGCGGGGTTGGATGGAGCACTGGCCCCTGTGAAAGCATGTCCGGCCGGTAGGGTATCCGGAATTTGTCTACGGACATTTCTCGGGCAGCAGCGAACCAGGCTCTGTGTGGCCAATATGGGGCCACTAAGATAACCATGAGGCCTGACTCCCGAACCTTGGCTAGGACTTGGGGAATCAGAGGGAGAGGTGGAAAGACGTAGGTGTTCCTCCTCTTCCAGGACTGCGATAGGGCGTCCGTCCCTTGGGAAAGGCCGTCCTTGAAGCGCGAGTAGTACTCGCTGACCTGGGCGTTCTCCCGAGATGCCATGAGATCCATGGACACGGGCCCCCATGTTGCCTGGATCACCTGGAATAGCGCCGGTTGTAACCGCCATTCCCCCGGGTGTACCTGTTGCCTGCTGAGCCAGTCTGCACAGACGTTCAGCTTCCCTGCGAGGTGGACTGCGCTCAAATGGATGAGGTGTGTCTGGGCCCAGTTGAGGACCGACGTTGTCTCCCTCATCATGGCCCTGCTCCTGGTCCCACCCTGTTTCGTTATGTAGGCCACCATCACCTGATTGTCGGAACGGATTAGGACCGACCGACCGAGTATTAGGTGCCTGAATGCCCTCAGGGCATGGGATACGGCCTTCATCTCCAAGATGTTGATGGAGAGCTTTGCCTCTGCTGGTGACCATCGGCCCTGCGCCGTTGAGTTTCCTAGACAGGATCCCCATCCCGAAAGGCTCGCATCCGTCTCTATGGAGACTGGGCGGGGGGGCTCTAGGGGGACTCCCCTGGATAAATTCCCTTCCACTGTCCACCATGTTAGGGAGGATCTTACTGCCTGGGGTAGAGGTACCACACACTGAAGGTTGTGCTCGCTCGGCGCCCCCCGAGACAGGACGTAGTTTTGGAGTGGACGCATGTGCCACCTGGCCCAAGGCACAAGGTCTATGCAGGAGGCCATACAGCTCAGCAACTGGGCAGTCTTCCCCATTGTTGAGTGTTGGCTGGCCCTCATTTTGCACGCCAGCTCCCTGAGGTTGTGAACTCGTGCTGGGGCCGGTTTTGCCCACCCCTCAGCTGAGTTAATGATAGCCCCCAGACGTTCGATCTGTTGAGTGGGGCTGAGGTGGCTCTTTTCTTGATTTACCACCCAACCGTGGTCTTCGAGTGCCTGGATGGCGAATTCCGTGTGCATCCGAGCCTGGATCTTGGATCTAGCATGAATGAGCCAGTCGTCTAGGTATGGGATGATGTCTAGTCCTTGTTCCCTGAGTCTGACCACTAGGGTTATAGAAACCTTGGTGAAGACTCTCGGGGCTGACGACAGTCCGAAGGGTAGCGCCTTGTACTGGAAGTGATGGCCCAGGACGTGGTATGGAGGAATTGCCTGTGTTTCCGGATGATGGGAATATGGAGATAGGCGTCCTTTAGGTCGATAGACTTCAGGAAGTCGCCTACCCGGATACATAGGAGGGTGGACCATCTTGAATCGGTGTGAGACTACATGTTGGTTCAGATGCTTCAAGTCTAGGATGGGCCTGAGCTCCCCCGTTTTTTTGGGTACCAGGAAGAAGATGGAGTAGATTCCTATTCCCTGCTCTGGAACCGGTACGGGCTGAATGACCCTGTTCTGGATTAGCTCTGATAAGATTTGTTGGACCTGATGAGGGGACGCTTTTCTCCTGGCTATGGGAGATGAGACAAACCTGTGTGGGATATGGGTGTGGGTTAGCTCTATGGAGTACCCCTTGGACACTACGTCTCGAACCCATCTGTCCGACATCGTGGCTATCCAATGGTGGGCGAAGAGGGCTAGTCTTTGCCCCACCGGTGGGTATGGGTCCTGGCCCCGTGCCTTCAGTGGGATGCAGTCACTGCTTCCCCTGAAACCTCTACCTGCCCTCCGGATCTTTGGCCTCGGGCTCTGAATGATGAGGACTGATAGTTCTGAGTGTAAGGGCCACGGAAGCCGGTGGAGGAGCTTCTCCCTCGAAAGGAGTGAGACTGCTGAGTTGGATCCCTGAGGGTTTGGTATGGTTTGCTCCCCCCCCCAAAATCTCCACCTAGAGGAAGCTAGATAGGAGGACTTGTACCTATTCTTGAGGAGGTCCCTACCCTCCTCCTTTTGCTTTAAATAATCCTGTAGCCCCTCACCAAAAACATGCTTTCCCGGCAGAGGCAGATTCTGCAACAGAGTCTTGGATTCATGGTCTGCGTCCCAAAGCTTCAGCCACAGAGCCCTATGGGCCCGGTTGGTGATATCGGTGGCCCTTGCTTGCAGGCGCAGGATGTCTACTGCCATATCGGCCAGGTACTTGGCTGCATCCAGTGTGCACTTCAACAGCTCTGCCTCCCTAGACTTAGGGGTGGCCTGCTCCTAGAGTTCTTTGAGCCAGCGAATCCCTGCCCGGGTTGTGTAAATGGCTGTGGTGGCTGCCTTAGCAGCAGTGCCCCCAATCTCAAATCCCTTCTTTAGCATGTCCTTGACCTTCTTATCTGTAGGATCCTTGAGTGCTATTGTGCCGCAAGGGATCATGGTCTTCTTGCTGAGGGCTGCCACCTGAGGGTCGATGGTGGGGGCCCTGCACCAAGCGTCCGATTTTTCCCCTTGTATCGGGTACATCCTGTCCAGGTTTTTGCGGTTCAGCATCCTGCCTGGTTCGGGGGATTGCCATTCAGTGTTGAAAATGTCTTCAATAGCTGGACAAATGGGAAAAGTCTCTGTGGTTTACGGCCTTAGCTGGATCATCGGGTCGAGTTTCGATTCGGGCCTGCCCTCTTCAGCGTTTTCGGTGTCGAACCCCATGGTGGCCTTGATCACCTTCATGAGCCCCGAATCGTGTCAAAGAACATAATTTTGAAGTCAGTGAAGGGGCCATCTGTAGTTCCATCTCCTCCTTGTCCGAATCTGCGTCATCCTCATCCCTAGCGTCCTCTCTCTTTCCGTCCTCGTGCGTGCTGTCGAGTGGGATGTTTGGGAGGGAGTCCTCGGGGATTGGGAGTTCCTCCAGCTGGCCCCCTGCTTTGTCGGGTTCTGAGTTGGGTGGTCTTGCCCTGTTTTGGGTAAGGGACTCCAGTTTCTCCATGATTTTGAGCATAAAGTTCTGTTGGTTCTCCATCATGGCCACCGCGGCCTGTTGATTCTGGATTAGAAGGGATCCCAGGTCCGTCCAAGTAGGGTTGCTGGGTCCAGGGTTGCTGGGGGCCAGGGGCGGGGTCTGCTCCAGGAAGGGGCCATTGTCGTCTAGGAGACAGGCCGCAGAGCGGGGGCCCGGGGTTTGAGGGAGGAGGATGGCACTGCACGTGGAGCATTTCTTCGCTTTCACCATCTGGAATAGAGAGAGGTATGTTTAGGAAGACCGTATTGCTTTCCCTTTCTTCTTTTTTTTTTTTTTTTTAAATTGCACCCACATGCTGAAAGAGCCCTGCTTCACAGAGGCTGCAGAGGCACGCCTGAGGTTGGGGGGTGCTATGTGAGGACCCCTGCGATGACGGGCGGTGGTCTGGTGCCGAGGCCCGCTATGGGAGGGAGCCGAGGCACTGAGGGAGGACCAGATGAGGATGGCACCTACTGGGGGTCGCTGTGGGAGGGACCCGAGTGGTGGGATGGATACCCTGGCATAGCAAATGGTTGGGGGTGCCAGGGCCCCCGACCCGACCCTTCTCTGTATGATATTCTCCCCGGGTGGGAGAGACGCGCTGACGGATATTCCGCAATGCCAGGTCCCAATCCTTTTTTTTTTTTTGCTGGTGAAGGGGGGGGTGGTGTGAGACCCCAACCCTGAGGCGGTGGTCCAAGGCCTAGCGAGACACCACCAGTGAAACCTGGTGGGAGTCTGAATTGCCAAGAAAAAACTCCCCGGATAGGCTACATTGGGTAAAATATTGCACTGCAGAATCCAAATGCTGGAAGGCCAGGGGCTCGAGATCGCGATAGGGAAGAGGCCCAGGCTCTGTGTTTGGCCTAGGTTAGGCCTCCCCTGGTGGAGGCCCCGGTAGGGTAGCCCTGCATTCTTCCATCTCCCAGAGGGAGGAAGGTGAAGCCCTCGAGATTGAGGGAGAAACTGCCCCTTCCCCCCGGTGAGAGACACTCTCTCTCTCTCTGTTTCTCTGACTCTCTCCCTCTCTCCTCTCTCTCTCTCTCTCTCTCTCCTACCCTCCCCCAGATGGACACGCCGCGTGGTAGCGAGTGGTGTCCAGGGGAGGAGGAGAGGATCCTAGGCTCTCCCTCACTCGGAGCGAGAGAGCTGATGAGAGAGGACATGCAGCTGGCGCGGAGGAAGACCCAGCAGAGGCCTAAAGGGGCGCGCCAGTCACGAGAAGGAAGGCCCAAATGAGGCCTAGCGAATGCACCTAAACGCGAGGAGAGTCCGCGGTGCATCGGCGCCGAGAAGGGCGAGCCAGAGGAGAAAACCGTGGCGCACCGGCGCCGTGAGGGAGGAAGCCGCCTCAGAGGAGGCGGAGGCACTGGGGGATGAGGGGGAGAGGCGAGAGACGGCCTCTGGACTGCTGCAGGCTCACACTTCTGCTGCATGAGGGAGAGGCCTAAGGTGAAAACGCTTAGTGAGGCTGCCGCATGGCGCCGGGGGACCGGTGATGCTAGGAGCACTACGGGGGGAAAGTTTGAATGCCCAGCCGTGGGCGGGTTACAACATATCCTGCCGCAAATGCTAGGGCAGAGATACAACAACCAATTGCGCTCTCAATAAACGTATCCTGCCCACCAACCCTAGGGCAGGACATAAAAACAATAAAAGATTGCATTCTCACAAAACTTGCTCATAAAAGGAATAACTTCAGAGAAAGCCAGCTCAGAAGGAGCCCTAAGCCAGGGAAAGATAAATGTTTCTGATGAGTCTTACCTTGAAGAGCAGACAGGGGTTCCTGGTGTGCTTCTTGCCTTGTTCAGATGCACGATTCAAACTGGAGAGCAGGGGTTTCTGGGACCTGGATATGCTGGAAATTTGATCTAGGTCAGTGCATCACTAGCCTATCAGGTGGACTGAAACCCATGAGGTAATGTCTGGAGTGCCATGGATGCCAACCAATCACAACCACCCTTCCAGGGGATGTAAAATCTTTTGCCTTCAGTGCTGGGTCTTGCAACTTCTCTAGGCAGCCAGTTACTTAGTTATCTCTGCATAAGGCCCACCACCACCACTCTGTCATGTATTATTGCATGCTGGATCATGAAAGTCTTGTTCCACACCAGCTAACCAAAACCCTTTCCCTTGATTTTATAACTTTTGAATCATCTCCCACCATCCCATGTTTTAGACAGGATAAAAAAAATCAAAGTTAGGTGCATCACTTCCCATACATTTTATATGCCTGAGTGGTTAATAGACCCACTATAGGGTGTCCTATGGTCAGGGCCCCTACTTTTCTGCGGCACAGTGGGACCAAGTTCTGCAGCAAGACTATCATTCGCCGCAGAACTTCTGCGGCGGTGGTTTGTAATTTCTGTGGAAGTTCTGTGGCACTAACAAACTACCACATCACAGTGTCAGCTTGTCATCCTGACTTCACTTTCATGGCAGGGTTATAGCAATCAGGATGGGGGAAAGCACAGTAACACTAGTTCAAAAAATAACAGACTTATAAAAATAATGTTATGCCTAAAAAAGCAAAACAAATGTCTCTCCCTTAAGGTCCTATCCTGTTGCATAAATGACATATGCAGAGGGGATCTTATGTGATAAATAAGGTATTTCTATATGCATGCTATCTATCCCACTAATGAGGTTTCCACTGTCTATCACTTATATATTTGTATGTGCTTTCTACACCACTCATGAGGTTCCCACTGTGTATCACTTATATATTTATATGCAATCTGTAACATACATACAAATATACAGTATGCATGTGTGTGTGGTGAGAGAGACAGAGATACTGTATGTGTGTTCCTTCAACAGGTCTACACATTATTATATTCCACTTTTCGGGGCATAATTACTTTATTTTTCTTAAAAATGACAGTTAAATTCATTTTACCAGTTATTCATTTCAGATGGCATCTCTATACCTTAAAGACACAAATAGGTTTGTACTAAGTGAGGTATGGACTTAACAGGTATATGCTATTGACAAGGTTTTGTTTAAGTTGGCCCTAGTGCAATAATTTAAGACTGAAAATTGTATTAGGCTGTAGTGCAGGTTGAGCAAATATCACCATGCATGATGTGCTGTGCCACCATCTCTGGCAGTGGGAGCTGTGGTAGATAAGTGACTGTTCATTTCTGTTGCAGAATGCAATCATTTCATTAGCTAATGTATGATGTTATAGCAATGATAACATCACATTCTGAGCATATAGGGGGTTTGGATATAAAAAGAGGGGACGGGAACCAGATTCTGTGGATAAACAGAAATATTAATACAAAATCACCAAGAAGAGTGAATTCTGCAGCACAGCAGAAGTTCTGCGGTAGATTGCAAGTTCTGCGCAAAATTCTGCGGCTGCAGAATTCTAGGGGCCTTGCCTATGGTAAATGATAATCAGACTCCTCTCTTGAGGTTCTGGCAGCAGCCAGAACTGTTCTACTACACTTTGCGCTCCTCTCATCCAAATCTCGTGATCAGAGCCTCTTCTACCATAAGAGACACCCCATGGATGCCCCAATATTTACAGTACCCAAACCATCATATTTTGCAGTTTCAGTTTTGTAAATCATCCAAACTGTTTTTAAGCAGCAGTGCAATGAAGGGAGGGATCAGTCAGCAAGATAGCACAAGTATTTTTTTGGTAACTGGGTAAGGTCCACTAGGCATGAGTGCCTATTTTCAGAGGCAACTTGGGAGCACTGGGGAGGTTAAGTGACTTGTTCAGTCAAACAGTATGCAAGTGGAGCTATTCACAGCTCTTTAACCTCTAGGCTGGGCTAAACTGCCACACTGTAAAAATCTAAATACAGTAAGTGACTAAAGAGTATACAGAATTTTTTTTAAATACAAAAAGTCTTGCTAAACTCAAGTCTATATCCTGCTCTTTTGTTGTAACCAGAAACTACTAATTCACAAAAAATGCCACCAACATATAACCTTATTCCTGGGAAAAAAATGAAAGTAGGCAGACTTGCCTAGCTCTCCTTTCACACAAACACAGAATTTGTTGGCAGATAAGGACTGCTTTGCCCATCTAGTCTACTTATTGTGTCCCTGCTAATATTGGGCATTATGCTCAATGCCAATGCACCACTGAAACCAGGCATGCTGGCATTGATAAGTGTGAATGCTGCAGAGCAGGGTCCTGTGGATCCCATGTGGCATTCATGCACAGAGTGCAAGGCAGGTACATGGCTGCTCTTCTAGCTGCGCAGACTGCAATGTACTGGGGGCATTCCAAGGGTATGCCGGCACTATGCAGCATGCAGTAAATTGCATAGTGCTGGCTGCATGAGTGAGGAGATGGGCACAGGTTACAGCAGCCGGAACACTGTTGTAACTCACTGTGCACCCCCATGGACTCCACTCACTGAACGCAACTGGACCAGGATGCAACCCTCCATGCTGCCTCAGCCCACTAGGCAGCCAAGGAGGGCTTTGGCAGCTGACCGGGTGAGTGTCCGCATATCTCTGCACATGTGGACCCCCATCGCAGATCTGTACCTTGGCAGCGTGCCTGTCCCCAGTCCCTGAACATGCAAAAATGCCCACTCCACCCTAACACATGGGCTTCCCTGCAGTACATGGCATCATGGTGCCCCCCCCCCCAGTGGAGCCCCATTCCCTCTTCACACACCCCCGGTCTCTAGGATTATAACTCAGAGTCAGAGTTGGACCGGGGGGAGGACACCCAGCAAGGCAGTCCCAATCACCACACAGACTACTACAGCGACGGGTGGATTTTGCCAGATTCCTGTCACTGTGGTGGTCTTCACTGTGATGAAGTCCCTTCAGTAACGGTATACCCGGGCATCCCATTGCATGTCCAACTAGGTCCACAACTCCACCCCGGCCACCATGCAGAGTTCTGTGTGCTGGAGGGAGGAGCCATGGACAGGTTGGCACTGGTTGTGAATATCGACATGTGTGCACCTGTCAGTGGGTGCACAGTTATGCGGGGGGGTACACAACTTTCTTGAATACCCCCGCCTGCATCGTGCATAGTGCCTATTGTTACCACAGAACTGACCTGATCTCTGACTAATTTACCCCTCTTGAGGACTGCCCTCCCATCCCCCCACATGGTTGAAGCCCACCACTTTCCCAATCAAGCAAAACTACATAAACATTAGTTTTGACTCAGTGATTGTTACTCGATTACTACCTGCTCTAATGAATATGATAAATAAATAGTTACGGGACAGGCTGCAATATTTAGCAACCCATTCATAGCATTGCTATTTAATCCAAACCAAACAACAGATATCAACCTATAGATTTTTCATCTTCTTATTGTATATCCAGGCTCTTCCCCTCCCCCACAGTCACTAATTAGGACCAATGCATGCTCCTTCAATATATACATTTAAACCTAACCCAGACCCTACATACTTTCCTGAAGCCTTCCACTGACCAGTGCAAAGATGACTTCAGAAAGTAGTCCATTACCTTACTTTACTTCTTTAACCAAGTCACCATGGATGTTTCAGTTACTACCACTGCCTTGTGGGCTCAAAGAGGTTGAGGGGCCTGCGTTCAGATTTTCCTGATTAGGGGTTAAATCCAAGTCTTTTAAGTTTAGTGTGGTGTCTCCACCCAGACTAAAATTTATGTGGCCCTGGTGTCAGAATGGTACATCCCTCTGGGATGTAGTATCTACCTACCTCTCCACATTCTCCCCCTACACGTGGAAAATCTCAGTGCAACCTTAAATTCAACAAAAATGCAAATAGCAACTTACCCCAAATAATTTTTACCATGAGATAAAATGTCAAATATCAGTAAACTATTTATTGGGGAATATTCACAAAGGATAGAGGGATGCAAAGCAAAACTGTTTTTTGCAGATACTTGTTAACTCGAGTTACAGGACCCAACTTAAGTGTCTGACTAGACTTGGCCAGTTAAACACTTTAAAACAGTAGTAAATGTAGCACTGACCTTAACAGTGACAGTGACAGTAGTTGTAGTAATAGTGACAATAACAGTGACAGTGCAGTGCCCACCCCTCACCAGGAAAGACCTTACAGTAGCAAATAATGCTGCAAATCTTTGCATATTACCAGTCCACCTCTACTAGGAGCACTACCCACTGGTACCAGTTTAACCCTTAAACCTTAAATGGAGCTCCCTGTGATTCACTGTGTACCCAGTTGTAGGAAAGTTACAGGCTCGGTGATATTGCAGCTGGTTGGCAGGTGGTGGTGCACTTCAAAACAAATAGAACAGTCAAATCCAAAAAAAAAAACAGACTATGCAGTTGCTTAAATGGCCAACCTCCAAATGAGGTATTTGTAGCTCCCTTTTCCAGCTGCAGAGCAAGCCCTAAGGGTACTCACAGTTCTAATGTACCAGCTCCCTTGCCAACTAGGGCTCCTTCTTTTCCTTTCTACAGCTGGTGGTCCTCTCAGGCTTAGCATTCAGTTGTGCAGTGGAGGATGAGGCAGCTAGAAGATGCAAGTCTCAGGTCCTCTATGTGTGGTAGATCAGGCTTTGTGTTCACAGTCTTCTGGAACTCTGTGGTTCTTCCCTTTCCATCATTTGCAGGACAGACCAGTCTATGGAGCAGGGGCCCAAACCATACAAACATGTCTAGGATTCTAGATCTTGGTGTGATATGCAAGTATGGCAACTGGAAGAGTGGCAACTGTAATTTAATGCAAAGAAGTGCAAGATCATGAACATAGGGAAGAGAAACCCTGAAGACACCTATAGGCTGGGAGGGGAGTTGCTAGCAGTCACAAAGGAAGAAAGAGACTTGGGCATCATCATCACTGATGACCTGAAATCATCCAAGCAGACTTCTAAAGCAGTAGGTAAGGCTAGGGGGGTGTTAGGGTGTATTAGTAGGGGTATCACAAGTCATAAGAGGGAGGTACTAATCTCTCTTTACAAGACACTGGTTAGGACCCATCTGGAGTACTGCGTGCAGTATTGGAGGCCACACCTTCACAAGAACATTAACCAAATTGAGGCAGTCCAGAGAAGGGCAACCAAAATGGTGCAGGGACTGCATCAGAAGACATATGAGGACAGATTAATAGAGCTCAATATGTATACCCTTGAGCAAAGGAGGGAGAGAGGTGATATGATCGAGGCATTCAAACACCTTAAGGGCATTAACAAGGTGAAATAGTCTAACATGTTTAAATATAAGAAAAATAGCAGGACAAGAGAACACAGCATGAGATTAGAGGGGGTCCGATTAAAGGGGAATGTGAGGAAATTATTTTTCACAGAAAGGGTGGTGGATGCATGGAATGGCTTACCTCAAGAAGTGGTGGCTATGAATACAGTGCAGGGCTTCAAACAGGCATGGGATAGGCATAAGGGAGCAATACAAATGAGTATGAATAGATAGGCCACTGACAGAGCAAAGGCCGATGGCACATTTATAAGGCAGAAAAAGAAATGGGCAGACTGGATGGGCCTTGCGGTCCTTATCTGCCGTCAACTTCTATGTTTCTATGTTATGTTTCTAAGTTAGTACCTGGCAGTAGTACTAACCAGCCCTTCTCCCAGAATGTATGCAGGATTAATGCAGATATTTCTCTCACTATTGTCTCAATACAAGCTTTCTCACACAGTCTCTGGTACCCACAGGCTGGCAGCTAAAGCACACTTACTGGGTCAGCAAACTTTTTTGCCTCTGTTCACTGGGCAAACAGGAACAGTGTCTTTCTCCAAAAAGGTGTCCTTCTGACACAATTAACAACAGTTCAAGTTCTGTACTTCTACGGTTGTAAAAACCTTTGCAGCCTTCTTGAGAAGCTTCTTCTGACAGTGCAAAGTGGGACCAAGGAGCATGATATCCTATTTAAATCATAGTAATTAAAATATGTCCTCTTAATTTACAGCACCTGTGATCTTCCTCCCTTAGAATAATGAATCTTCTCCTGTGTGTTCTCAGACAGAAGGAGTGTTTGTTTTATCTTTGGTCTTGGTGCTTGCTAGAGAAGTGGGACACCATTCTTTAACTTTAATGGACTTAAAAACATCTTGCATTTCAATTGCTTAATGATGCATTTAACTATTTTTAGGACCATAACCCATTAATGTCTTGCATCCCACTGCAGTGATAGCCCTGCATAGATTTCTTTCTCGATGGTGGCTTTTTCTTAGGTGTGAATAGTTAACCTGTGAGTTCGCAGTGAGGGAAGAGCAACTGGGATCATTGCACCGGCCCTAGTGCACAGATTTATTTTTCATAGTTGCCAAGGCTCCTTGGATAGCTACCAGGGTTTAGCCCCAGCAAGCCCTGGCATAATTCCAACAGTGGCTTTGCATGTGATTCAGTGTGGGGGAATAACTCCTCCCACCAGCCCTATTTAAACATTCCTTCCCCTTACCTCTACTGTAAGTGTGTTTTTGAAAAGGTGAACTGCTGTGTGGTCCTTGTGGCTGTGTTCCTTGCCTCTCCCATAGCTCTTTTTGCTCTTTTCTGCCCATCTGCATCTCCTGACTCCTTCTCCCAGGTTGTCTACCTTGCCCCCATTCTTCCCACTCCCCCGTTCTGTGTTGGCACTTTGCAGCTTGTCTTTGCCCCATCCCTCTTCCTTTGTAGCCAATCTGTGGCCCATCTGTCCTCATTGCCCCCAGTCTCTCCTTTCTCCTTTGCCACTCTATGGCTTTTCTGTGCTCATCCCTCCCCCCAGTTCCTAGTTTCTCTGACACTGCTTTGCTACTGTCTGTACTCATTTCCCCCTCCCGAGTCCTTCATTGTCGCTCCATGGCTTGTTTGTACTTGTTTCTCCAGTCAATTCTTTTTGCTGTTTCATGGCTTGTCTTTGCTCACCCCCCCTCCCCATACCTCCTGCCTTGTCCTCATCTTTCTGCTCCTTTTTGGGGTTTCATTGCATCTGCTTTTTTTTTTCAGCTCCTTTTATCCTTCACTTTCCAGAGGCTCCTCACTCTCCTCTCTCTTCCGGGTTAGTGACCCATCACATCACCACCTGGCTTAAAGTTACAGTATCTGATTTCTTGCCTTCTATTTCACTTAGTTTTCTCTCTCTGCCTCTCCTCTGTCTCTCCTTTCAGGTTGCAATTTCTTTGGATCTAGCAGAGTCTCTCCTGGTCTCTCTTCTCCTTTCAGTCTAATTCTTCTTCTCATAGCTTTCCCTACTTTTTTCTCCCTTCTCCAGCCCTCATCAGCAATGTGTTTCAGACTATGTCTTCCTACCTCATACCTATGTGGAGGTTATGCGCATAGGCAGGGTCTGAATTCATCCACCAGAGATGGGAGTTCTCATTTTCCTAAAGCCTTATTTACTTGATTAGACTCTATCTCCTTACTTTGTACATATATCGAGGTCACAGGTGTAGGCAGGGTCTGACTTCATTCACCAGAGACAGGAGTCCTTATTTTCCTCAAAGCTTATTAAATCTCTACTACTACAGTAACTTGGCACTATGGCTTTCGTCGCTGCCTTCAGCAATTCCTCTCCTGATGCTGAAGAAGGTCCTTCAGGGCTCCCTCACATTTCTCCAAACATGTGAACTCCTTGCAAATGATCTTCTAAATTAAAATATTCTTTAAAATATTGGACCGCTTCATGCCTGATTTCTGAACTTAAAAAGCTTGGCATTTTCTACTCAACAACATCTGGAAAGCAAGAGCTGTTTAATTTATTTGTGGCAGACAAATCTCAGCATGATGAAATTCCTGCTCCTAAACAAACAGTCCTTCAACCAGCCTCTGCTGCCTTCTCTGAAATACAGGACCACATAGCTCAACTTGGTACTTCAGTATCTGAAGTACAATCTTGCTTCACCTCTCTCAAAACTTGTCTTCCAGTGCAATCTACTTCAGCAACTACTTCATCGGCTTCAGCTATCCTCCTGTTCTCCAGCTCTTCCCAAGAAGAAGTCCTGCATAGCATTCCTCCTTTCTCCAGCACTCCATCGACTTTCAATCTCTCATCTTATCAAAAATTACTGTAGGTATGTCTTCATCAGTTACTCCTCCACCATTGATATCTCCAGTATAACACATCCCAGGTCACCTCTGCAAGGATATCATAGAAGGAAAACACATCACTTTGATCTTTCTTTTCATTTCCTCTAACTACACCTCTGAAAACAATCATATCTTGTGGTTGTTTCTGTAGTGCTAAAATTGAAAGACCCCAGGCTCATGAAGAAATTGACTATTCCTGAATTTGACCTTGCCTTCAGTTTATATTGAGATGACATTTGCTCTGCATTCCCTTCCAGGCATGAAGAATTGGACTCATATCTTTATCTCTTAGTAGATCTAGGCCTTAGATACAAGGGCAAATATTTCTACAATTACTATCACTCCTTCTTCCTCAAAAGCAGCAGCTGCTTTAGCTCATTTCAGTACTAAGCTGAACTGGCTTGTCCTGGATAATGAACTATTTTGTTATCATTTTGCTGGGCAGCAAGCTCCTTCCTGCCAGTTATGTGCCTTCTTTTCCTATTTTTCCTCCTTTTGTCTATTGATTGTATCTGAGTTGCCTAACCCACCTCGGAAGGATTCATTAGTTGTATCAGTTCCTTCTCCTTTCTCCTCTTCAAATATGATCTGCACAGTTACTAACCCTGGTGCTGTGCCCCACTTTAACTTCCATAGACATGGCCTTCTAATAAAATTCATGGGAAACAAGCCTATTTGCAATAATTTCAACACCAAAGGCTGCCCTGGCTCTGGCTGTCACTATCTTCACATCTGTAGTTTTCGCAGAAATACACATTCCTAAATAATGTGTCCAAAAAATGCCTTAGCCAAAGCAATAACAATCTGTTCATCCCTCGACCCAAGTGGATGTTCAGACCTTTGCACAAGTGCTAGATTCCCATCCTTTTTTGCTAAATGGTAGACTTTCTCATCTCTGGAGTCTTCAAATGCTTTTATACTGGCATGTCAGCCCTTCCCTCAGATTCGTTCATATGTAAAACTTTACAGTCTGCTGTAAACAAATCAGAAGTCATCCAACAACTCTTGCAAAAAGAGCTTCCAAAAGGATTTCTCCTTGGTCATTTCAAGCATCCACCTTTTCCTTCCTACTGTATTAGCCCCACTGGCATCACTACCAGGATAGTTTCAGACAAGAAATGACTAATCATCGATCTATCAGCTCCTCGTATATTCCCAGCATCAACTTCTTAATTCCTTCAGAAGACTACTCACTTTCATATGCTCAAATAATTGATGCAAGCACCATTATCAAATGACTTGGCCCTGGCACATGGTTTTCACAGGTGGACATCTCCAATGCCTTTAAATTGCTACCCATCCACCCCTCTCTGTGGCATCTCTTTAGCATCAAATGGAAAGAACACTACTTCTTTGTTGTTCATCTGACCTTTGGTTGCAAAAGCATCCCAAAACTGTTTGATCTGTTTTCTGAGACTCTTTGCTGGCTATTGCTCAATGTATGCCATTGTCCAGCTGTAATCCATCTCCTAGACATCTTTCTACTAATTGATCCATCTGATTCTCCTCCAGCTGCTGGCATCTCTGAGCTCACACATCTCTTCCAAGACTTGGCAGTGCCCTTACCCACAGAGAAAACACTTGGTCCTTCTGTGTCTATTGAATTCCTTGGCATTGAATTGGATCCCTTGTGCATGTAAGCCTGGCTAGCTCTCGATAAACTCCATTAGATCCAACATCTTCTTGAATAATTTTCCATTTGTTCTTCTTGCACCAAACATGAACTGCTCTCACTATTAGGATATCTCAATTTCATGATGCAAATTATTCTTCAGGGTCACTCCTTCAAATCAAATCTCCTGATGCTGTCTTCCTCCATTCCTGAGCTGCATCATCATATCACCATTACAGCTGCAGCCAAATCAGATCTTGCAACATGGTCCCATTTTCTAACAAACTGCAACAGTCATTCAGTTTTACAAGGATTCTTCCCAAGATATTCATCCCAGAATTTACACAGATACCTCTCCCAGTTATGACTTCACCACAATATTTGGACATTCTGGATTCACTGCTCCTTGGCCTCCATATATATATATATATATATATATATATATATAGATATATATATCTATATATATATAGATATATACTGTATATATCTATATAGATATAGATATATTGCATTGCCTCTGGGAGTTTTCAACATCATCTTGTTTATTTGAAATCTACCTGATTGTAGCTGCTGCTTTTACATGGGGCCATCACTGGTCCTTCAAAACTGTAATAATCGTATTGTAAAATCAAGCTACTGTCAACCTTTTTTAATCAAGACTGATCCTTATCTCACTCCACTATGCTGTTCATGTGGAGGCTGACTTGGCCATCACTGCTCCATAACTTTACCATGCAATGCTTTCACGTTCCTGATTTTATAAATGCAGTAACTGATTATTCATCTCATTTCCAAGTCCAGGAATTCCATCATATCTGTCCAAAAGTGGACCAAATCATGACTCCTCCATTTTGATTTTCTAAACTCATCATGATATGACGCTCTACCAGCAACAAGCCAAAGCTCTCATGTGGTCAGAACTATCTCCCAGTACTCAAGTTACATATTCTATCACCTGGAAGAAATATTCATCATTTTGTGCAGTTCAGTTGCTTCATAACGTGCCATTTTCAAGCGATCGCCACATTAGCCTTCACTACTTACTGCCATCAATCTCTTAAATTATCTTACAGGACAATATAACAATATCTATCAGGAATACAATATTCCTTTCTCAAGCAACCCCATCAATGACCTCTATTTTATCCAACTTTTTCCTTAAGCTCCTCTTACTTGGAATAGAACATCTATCCCAAAAAATCCTAAACATCAACCTATCAATTGACCTATATTTCAAAAGCTTTTGGACTTGATCCATCCTAATCCCTTTGACCTTACAACCAACATCATATCTTTAGCTATTTGCTTAGTCTTCTATGGTTTTCTTTTCCTAGGAAAGTTCATAGTTCCATTAGCCTCTTCTACTTCATTTCTCACAATTGCCAGTCTAAGAAAACAATTAGATCACTGTATACTGCATTTACCAAAATAAAAAAGTTGACAGACTACATAAAGAAGTTCAGATTGCTTACTATCCAACTCATAACAACTGGTACCCTGTACAGATGCTTGATCAACTCATCCTATATCATGACAGATGTAACCCCTCATATCTACTCCTGGCTGCTGCTGATTTTTCTCCTATGACCACCAAAATATTGATGGAACAGTGAGAAATTGACTTGGGACTTAATCCATTTTCCTTTTCAGGTCATTCATTTCAGATTGGAGCAGATTCTTCAGCCTCTCAAAATAAAGTTCCTACACATATCAATGAAAGACTCAGAAGATGGTCCTTCTTATGTTTCAAAACCTATATTCCAAATCCAGAACAGGAAATCAGACAAGCCTTTAGGCTTAACTCCTCATAGTATGCTCAGAGGAAGGGCAGTTCAGTAGCCATGGTTCCTCAGAGGTTTCCTCCACAGGGTTTTATTCCTCTCCTGTGTGCTATGGTTCAAACTCTCCATGAGTTGGAGGTTATCACACTCTTCTCTTTTGGGCTTTCATTCCCATAATGCTGCCTGGCTCCTCTACTGTGGGTGAGAATGAAAAAGGCCAAAGTAAAGTTTGTACAGGCACCACACATATTCCCCATACATTGAATGGGAAGGCTTTTCCTGTGATTCATTGTGGGAGAATAACTCCTCCTACCAGCCCTATTTAAACCTGCCTTACCCTTACCTCTACACTTAGTATGTTTTTGAACCCTCCATCCTCCCCACCTCTTCCTTCTCCTCTGGAACTCTTCTCACCCTTAGAACTGGGCCTTTATTCCCATAATGCCACCCCTGCTCCTTTACTGGGGGGGGGGGAATAAGAAAGACCAAAGTAAAGTTTGCACAAGCACCATGCATATTCACCATACATGTAATTATTATCCTTTAATCACAGGACCATTTGATACTACAAGCTTTAGTAGATAAAGAGCCGCAGAATTGGGGATCTGTGCTTTATCTACTGAAGCTTTCCATCTTGCAGGTAGTTTTCTCTGGGTGCTGGCATTTTAAGTCTTTGAAACTATACACTGCAGTCTATACACTTCTTACTCTGCACAAGCCCTTGCACTGATTTTTGTATTTAAACATTTCATGTGATTGTATTAATTATGTTTTTAGAATCTTAAAATGTATTGAACTTTTCTTTATCTTGAATATGCATTTTGATTTTGTAAAAGCTAAATAGCTGAACAATTAAATTTCATGAACTAGGACTACTGTGGTTTATCAGCTTGAGACCTAGAATCCACCCAAAGGTAACCCCCCCATATCACCCACACTATACAATCCAGTGGCTAAGCAACCCTTTCTGCTCAATTCCCTCCATTATTTTATAAGCGGAATGCCAGAGGAGTGGTAAGGCAAAAATAAAATAAAATAAAATAAAAGGGTAATGATAGAAGAAAATGAGTAATTTTTTTAATTACCACACTGCATCTTACAGTGTAAAAAATGTATATAGTTCTTTATAACAGGGTCTATGATTTAAGCAGAAGGAAGAGAATCCCAAAGGGTTTTGCTTTCACTGTCACCTCCAACATGCAGAGATACAGATGGGATAACTATAATAAATAAAAATTGCCCTTAGAAAACATTTCATCTTACTGAACAGTCATGGAATGAACAGTACTGTATTTTAATGTGCAAGGTTCCCAGATCAGCTCACTAGCCCAGACTAGCTACACAGTGATGGCTATCTTCCTTCTCAAATGCACCCATACAGTACTTATGATAGTGTTGTCCTCCTTGATTAACTGTTTTAGCAAATTATTTGAATTATAATATTGGGGGGGCCTATCCTCAGTCACAAGGGGTGTTGCTAACTGGTTGCAATGATCACTTAGTGTCACTGGCATTTTTGTGGCCCCATTGTATGCATACAATTGGAGTCACAGATCTTCCCTGCAGAGTTGCAGAATTGTGACTGTAACAGTGCAGGGAAGGATGGGCTGGTGTTCACCATGCAAATTGCCAGTAGTGCCATTCTCTAAACATGATGACAGTTGCAAATTCTATCATAATGTTTCTGACACCCAATGTTCATTAGAATGATAAAAGGCAGGTGCTGTGGTGTTGTAACTCTTTGACCATTTGCAGTGGAGCTGGTAATGAATAAAGATCATCATCGGATAAGTGAGCCAATTACTGCATGGCATGGGACAGGGATATGGAGTAGCTTGCATTGGACAACAGGGACCACTTTGGTTTTGGAGAGCAAGTGGAGGACCACTGGAATACCAAGGACCACAAAAACAGACTAAGCTACTATTTCACTGGCCCAAAAGCAGGATTGCCATCAGGTACTGAGAGAATAAGGGGGCACTTTCTTTGGCACCTCTGGTCCAAATGAATTCACAGCATGACACAGCACCATGCAGCTGGTACTATGCCATGTTGTGACCTAGTTGTAATAAATACCACCATAATATCTAACCAACTGCATTAATTCCCCCTGTGACTATGAAAAACATCTATTAATAGGGAAAATGGTTGGTGGTGCAGCAGGGTGGTGGTTTGCTTTCCCCCCACTTTGTACCAGTTGTGACTGAGAATGGGGCCCTGCAGTTTCATTATGATACTGAATACAATTTTCACATTTTCTTATGGAATATGGGAGACTGATTTCCTATTTATTGTAATTCTGTCACCTTCATGCCAGGGAAAGAAAGATGTCTTACTCTTGACAAAACAAGATAAAAACAAATCAGCTTCAATAATCAATCAGTGAGTGTTTTTCAATTATTGAAATGGGAAGACCATTGAGCTGATACTCATTTCCTGGCCCTGCACTGGCATCTCTCTCTCTGAACACCCCAAAAGACTGAGGCTGGCGCATGTCAACATCTGCAGTCTCCTGCCCAAGAATGACCAATTTCAACTTCTCATGGTCAACCTCAAGCCTGATGTGCTGGTCATCTTGGAGCCTTGGCTCTCCCCAAAGGTCCCTGATACCTCTGTTGCTATCCCTGGTTTCACCATTACCAAGCAGGATCAAGTGAAGAGGGGTGATTGAGTAGACATCTACCTCTCACCTATCCTCCAGATTGAGCCTGTGCTCACTATCACCTCCGCCTCTGCCTATGAGTTCTCAAAGTTTCCCTCCCCTTCACTTCCCCCATATTCATCATTGGAATTAATGGCTGTCTAGGCTTGTTCCCTCCATCAGTCACTGAGATCCTCACCACTATCTCCTCCCAGGCCTCCTCTGGTTAGTTACTCGTCCTCAGTGATGTTAATGACAATCAGCTCTCTTTCATACATACATTTTCCCTAAACATAAAGTCATTCCAAAGTCTCCCAAATAATCATTGACCCCACTTAGCACAATCATAACTCTCTGAACCACTCCCTTCTGACTGGGTCCTGTCCTGCTATCCTCACCATATCATGAATGCTGGTACTTTCCCCAGCACGGTCAGTGACCACCATGTTGTCTACTGTGTGCCCAAGATTCATCAACCCAAAGTTCCACCTAAATTCATCCAGATCTGTTTCTTCAGGTCACTGGACATGTCCTCCCTCCACACCGACATGATGACTACTGACTATTCTCTCATCTCAACAGCCAGCAATGTCAATTCTGCCCTCCAATTCTTCAACTTCAAATTCATATTTGCCTGTGATCAACATGCCTGCTTAAAAAAAACAGGGATCAAGGTTCCCACATCCCATGGATCTTAGCTGAGTTGCTGGCCTGCATCTGCATGAGAGACTCTGCCTGGCAGACCCACAAGTCCACTGGCTCCTCTGCTAACCTTACTTAGTACCAAACCCTTTGTAATGCCTATACTAGAGCTAAAAGGTTTACAAAGTCAGAATACTTCATATCTGTGCTCCAGAAGAACCCTAACTGTTCCTCCAAGTTCTGGGAAGATTATTCATGACCTCTTCTCCCAGCAGCCTGGTCCCCTCTCCTTGTCCTTTCCTGTCTCAGTCCCAGCTGCTGTCTCTCATATTTCAACTCCTTTTTCACCTCCTGTGCCCTTCCCCTCCTCTCCTCCTCCTCCTTTCCCATCCCTCTGTCCCCTTCCGTTCCGTCTCCTACCACCTCCACCCTTTTCCTTCTATTTACCACTCCCACTGCATCACCTAGGGCTCAAAGCCCCCACATGGGTGTGAGTCCAACGGTAGTGACCCCAAACTCCTGCATCTTTCAGCTCATGCCATTGCTCTTCTTATCACCTGCCTTTGTAATCTCACCATCTCCTTAGATTCCATCCCTGTTACTTGGAAAAAGGTCACAGTCATCCCCTTTCCCAAAGGGGGCAAACTCTCATCTCTTAGAAATTACTACCATATTTCCTTCCTCCTCACCCTGGCTAAGCTCTAGGAACATCTTGTTCCTCCTCCAGGTTACTGACTCCATCCTATCTGGTATGGATCAGGGCATGGTCACCTAAGCCATTTTTGTTGACTTGGCCAAAGCCTTCTACACTGTCATCCACTTCTTTATCCAGGACAAACTTTAAGCATTGGGTCTCTCTGACTCTTTAGTCAGCTGATTCAGCTTCTACCTTGCTGGAAGGTCTAAAGGTGTCCAGATTAGAAATTCCTTATACCGTTCACTTCCTGTCTACTCAGTTGTGCTCAAGGCTCTGTCCTTGGCCTATTTCTCATCTCCATTTTCTTGAATGATCTCCCTGCTACTGACTGTTCTGTGTCTGTCTATATGATGCAGATGACAGATCTTTGTCACTGGCTTCTCTGCCCTTGATCTCACTGCCCAGTTCCAACTAGACTTTATCAACATCCAGCACTGGTTCCTAACTAATCACCTGCCCCTCAATACCAAGAAAATTGTCTCTATGACCTTTGGCACTAGGCAGAAGCTTGCTAGGATCACACCTGTCCCTTCCATACATACCATTGATGGTGCCATGATTGAGGATATTTCCTCCTTTAAGTGCCTTGGGGTCTGACTGGACCATCACTTTAATGTTTCAGTGCATGTGGATGATATTCTCTAGAAGCTGTATCCTAAACATGGTGTGCTTTACAGGAATAAAGGGAGTAACCTGCTTCCTGCCCATGGAGAGAGCATCTAGAAGATGATTCTCCCTTTGCTCATCTATGGTAACATTGTGTACAATGCTGTTCCCAAGTCTGCCCTATCCAAACTGGACCCCTTCTTTCACTCTTTCTGTTGCTTTACCCAGGGCAGTCTCCCTCACTTCCATCACTGCTCAGTGTACTCCTCCTTCTCCCTCCCTTTCCTTCCCTTGATGCCAGGTGTCTTGCTCAATGGGCTGGATATTCAAACTGTGCCATTCTGAGGCGCAAGCCCTTGCGCTGTGCAAAATAGTTGCTCAGGGGTGTGGCCCAGGTGATATTCAAAGGAGATGCACTATTGAGCAACTCCTTTGAATATCACCCCCCAGACACAGCCACTTTGCATGGCGCAGTGAAACTTGCGCCACAGCAAGTTGTCAGAGTGGAGCATTCAACTTGCGGTGGCCAAGTAACATTGCGCCATGCGCAAAATCACGATGTTCAAAAGGTGACATGCAAATGGGGCCATAATTCATGCAAGGCACAGGGGGTGCCATTTGCATCTGATTATGGCTCCATTTGCATGCCATTAGCATGTAGGTGCGCCGATCCCCGAGGACTTGCGCCTGGCCACCCTGCCAGGCAGCAGCCGTCGGGGACCGACGCACCCTGCAGCCCGATCGCGGGCAGCAATGTGGCTCCCCACCTCCTCCCGCATATCTCCCTGGTGGTCCAGTGGACCGTAATGCCCGATCACGGGCAGAAAGTAAAATGAACCAACCCCCCCCACCCAAACATCTCCCTAATGCCCGATTGTGGGAAGAATGTAAAATGAACCCTCCCCGCCCAAACATCTCCCTAATGCCCGATCAGGGCAGAATGTAAATGAACCCCCGCCCAAACATCTCCCTAATGCCCGATCGTGGGCAGAATGTAAAATGACCCCCCACCCAAACATCTCCTCAATGTCCGATCGTGGGCAGAAAGTAAAATGAACCCCCCGCCCAAACATCTCCCTGGTGGCTAGTGTCCCCCCACCCTACCCACCCACTAAGCCCCACCACCGCTGCCCTCGCAGCTGGCGGTGGCAGCATCCCACCCGCCTGCCGCCCGCCGACTGACTGCTCAGTATGGCTGCACGCCCATTGGTGCAGAGCAAGAACCAATGGGTGTGCAGCCCATACCGTACATGACAGTCCAGATTTCTGAATGAAACAACAATTTTAAAAACATCTGATTTCATATATGGGTCTTTAAGGTACAAAGGGAGTTGATTCCAACAAACAGCTGTTTTAAACCGAAAGGTCATAAAGGTAAATTTATTTTTATACTTATGAATTACTAACTCTCTAGCCTTTTTTTTCTCAAATTACAACCATGTTTTGTTTTTTCTAACTTTTCTACCAACCCACATATCAAATTATTTCTTAGAATCCCATTAACTTGTATGGCCCATGTCCGTTTTCTTCTGGTCTCTAGTGGGATCCAGCAAAGGGAGCGAAACATCACACTGTGATGGGTGTTAAAATCACACTTCAATACAAATCTAGCAAGCCTATTTTGGACCAAATCTAGTTTTGCCATTTGCTGTTTATTTACATGTCAATAAATATGGCTTCCATAGTCCAAGATGGGCAATATTAATTGATTTACTGTAGTTTGATGTAGCTTCCTGGTTGTACAATGCAATACCCGTTTTGCTGCCCCAATCTCATATTAACGTTTTTCCCCAACTCATTTATATGATGATCAAATTTTAAATACTGATCTGTGTAAACTCCTAAGTATTTGCATACCTCAGTTTGTCCTAAGATGTTCCCTTCCCTGGTTCTAACAGTTAACTTGGGGTTTAAGTGTTCTTTATCTTGTTTAGGAAAAAACAACATTCTGTCCTTGTGGGCACCCCCAGGCAGCATTAAAGTCACCCAGAAGGATACTTTTATTTCTTAGGCTAATGTAATCTATGAAGGCATGACAAAAACTTTCAAAACAGCTTGGATTTAGCTTTGGAGGAGAATAAACTGCTCCCACTACCAGGTCCGGAACTTCCATATAAACCATTAAACATTCCACTCTTTCTATGTTACCAGAGTACATTACATTTGAATGCCCCAATGAATGTTTAATATACATCAAAACTCCCCCTCCTCAAGACCCCCTGTCTAGTCTATGATGATAATACTCCTGTAAATCAATTTCTTCATAACTGATTCCTCTATGTAACCATGTTTCTGTTAAAATGATAATATCAAGAGACTCTGTGCTAATCCATGCCCTGAAAGTATCAATTTTTTCTACCAAACCCCTAGTGTTGTCATGCATTACCTTGATGGATCCTTCCCCTGGACCAGGATTCAATTCCATGTCTCCACAAAGGACTAAAGTTAGCCAGAGTGCATACTTGGGAGCCAGGCTGAGACTCAATATACATGAGATGTTTCTCTTCAATAAACTATCCCCAAAAAAAGAATTTCTCCGTTTTAGAGATGAATGTCCCTCGGCTAAAAAACCACAACCTGGCCCCAAACAACTCAGGCAACATTTCCTCTTACTAAATTTATCTCCCTTGGCTGGAGTACACACAGGGACTAGAATAAATATGGCCATTAGAGCCTTTAAAGAGCCCCTGACAGCATTAGGAAAACACTGAAAAAAGTAAGATTTATATTCAGCTCCGTCCCATTTTCTTTACTACCTCATATATTTTCAGTAATTAATTCCCCATTTTCTTTATTACAGGAAACAGTTGCATGAAAACAAGATCCCTGTCCCCTAGACTATATCTACTCTGGCTGCTTCTCTACACATGACATCACAATCACCTGTTTATGACATCATAGTTATCTCCACAGCAATATATCTTGATGTCATAAACAGAATTATGATGTCAGGTGTAGGCGGGCAGCCAGAGCTAAAAAGGCAGAGGTGCTGTATTCATGCAAATACCCCTAGTAATAAGGAAATAAGAAGTAGTCTTACAGAATAAAATATTAAATATAAGCTACCTTTATGTCTGAATGTTACGTTTTTTCAAAGTTGTCTCAACTGTGTCAGGAGCTCTTTAAGGCCCAAAAAATACCTATCCCAATTTCTGAGCAAAAAGTTCAAAGTGAATAAAAAAGTACTTCCCTTTATAGATTCACCCACCAATAACTATTAACTACATCACAATTTTACTCTCTGCAATATTAAATATTCATTCAATAATCTGCCTTGAATTACTGTCAACAATTATGTACGTATATGAACAACTTAAATTATAGCTACAATTTCACAACTACACTTTTTAACTATAAACTGTGCAATACTTCTGCTTTTTTATCTTAAAACTCACTCTATTATAACAGCAGTTTTACTATTTAGGTCTAAGCTAAACATCAGATAATCTGTTTATGTATCAAACCTTGTCAAAAAATTCATAACAATAAGCATGTTTTTTAACGTTACCTCTAAACACTCCTAAACTAAACTTTAAAACTGTGTTTCAAGCAACATTTAATATTGAAACATTACCCTTAGGCAGTTACACAAGCATTCTCATTTCTGAATGCCCAGCTCTGCCTTCCTACAATGTTACTAGTATATTAAACTGCTGTTATACTAACTATAGCTAAACCTTGTATATTGTAACGTCTTTTGGGCTCACCCAACAGGAGAAGTCCTTGATGTTTCTTCTACTGAGTGGCGCCACAGTGCTTGCGCTGTGAGCAGCGCGGGACTTTTAAAGTAATCTGTCCTTCTTCCTGTGTGTGCAGCAGCAAATCTTGTTAGGCACAGCGTACCCATTCATGAGCAGCGCGGGACTTTTGAAGTAATCTGCCCCTCCTCCTCTGTGATGTTGGTAGTCTTCAGTAAACCGGGAACTCCATTATTTCACTGGCAGCAGGCTAGCTTCAGAGGCAGGAGCACTGGCACATACATGTTTGCCGGTTTAAACAGCAAGCACTGCAGTTCACAATTCCACAGTCAATATACTATTCTTAATAGGGAAAGGGGAAACAGCTGTGTGTGTGCAGCAGCAGATCTTGTTAGGCACAGCGTACCTGTTCATGAGCAGTGCGGGACTTTTAAAGTAATCTGCCCCTCCTTCTCTGTGACGTTGGCAGTCTTCGGTAGACCGGGAACTCCGTTATTTCACTGGCAGCAGGCTAGCTTCAGAGGCAGGAGCACTGGCATATGCACATTTGCAGGTTTAAACAGCAAGCATTACAGTTCATAATTCCCCAGTCAATGTACTGTTCTTAAAAAGGAAAGGGGAAACAACCGTGTGTGCAGCAGCAGATCTTGTTAGGCACAGTGTACTTGTTCATTAGCAGCGAGGGACTTTGAAAGTAATCTGCTCCTCCTCCTCTGTGATGTTGGCAGTCTTTAGTAAACAGGGAACTCTGTTATTTCACCGGCAACAGGCTGGCTTCAGAGGCAGGAGCACTGGCACATACATGTTAGCAGGTTTAAACAGCAAACACCACAGTTCACAATTCCCCAGTCAATGTACTGTTCTTAATAGGGAAAGGGGAAACAGCCGTGTGTGCAGCAACAGATCTTGTTAGGCACAAGACACTGGGCCCTGGGCTATTGACAACCTCCCCCCAGCTTCTGCTCTCCCTTAGCCCAGCATTTACATTAGTGCAGCTCCCCTGAATCCTCCATAAATCATAAACCCTGCTCCTAGTATTAACTCTGTCTTGCCTTTTACATAATGCTAATTGTCCTTCTTGAGCAATTCATTGGAATGCAGTGTATTTTCTTGTACAGCATTATTGGTTTTGTAACTTAATTTTTGATGCTTTTAATCTTTGATTTTTGGTGCTAATTAACCTAACATTTGTACTTTGTTCATATTATACTTTTGTATACCTCATTGTCCTGCTCTGAGCCCCAAACCTAAGTGTTGACTTGGTCTCAATTTACACTTTGTGGGCAAAATTTCTTTTTTTTTACTTAGTGTTTACTGCAGTATAGTAGATTGTATCAGACTGCTTTTGCTGACTTGCAAGCTGCCATTTTCTGTACATGTAACTACAAATCCCAGTATCCCCTGCTGCTGACATCAGTGGGGGGTCTGCAGCAGTGGGGTATTCATAGTCTGCAATGCTTGTTAGAGTATTTATAAGCTCTGATTTTTTGTTTGTTGCTCCCACTGTCTTCCATGTGCTAAGTACAATCACAGAGGACAGTACTTAGCCCCAGGAGAGCAGTGGGAATGGCAAACAACTGAGCAGAGCTTATAAAAGCTCTAACATGCATGGCAGGTGGCTAAATCTCAAACTCACTCCAGTTTGTGAGTGCTTACAGTATCATGTTTTAACGTGCTGAAAGGTGTCAGATTTTAGAGTTGATTTTTGGGTGGTGTGAGATCATGTTCAAGATTATGCTGTGTGGTCTGGTCTCATGTCATTTATAAGTGAATTGATCCTTTCTTTAAACAATGATTCACTGCCTATCATTTTAAGGAATATGCTTTCTTTTTTATGAATTCATCTTAAGCCCCTTTTCTTTATTTCATTGATGACTACTTGCTTAACATCTAGAACATATAGGACTGACATGTAATATTGGAGGAGAAAGATGAAAAATCAGATGTTGAAATCTTGATATGATAAGTGAGTTTGATTGAGCATGGAAAGGCTTCTCCTTGTTTAGGTGCTTAAGGACAACAATATGCCACAAAAGCCAGTAAATTGCAACTTCTAGGAAATTATAGTAAGCTAAAAATAATATTAATGTGCTGGCTGTACCAAGGATATAGGTCCAGATGCTGTAACATTTTTCACTATATTTTGTGAGGGAATTTCTGAGAGTCCAGCCCACAAAGTGACAAAAAATGAGGTAAATGAAAAAGACATATAAATGGAATGCTTAGCTACATGCCAAGTATCATCTGCACACATCAGTAGATTTACAATAGTGGTGTGAAGGGCTGATGCGTGCATAGCCCTGTGTAGAGTTACATGTAGAGGTATGGGCTGTATCCATTGAGTATCTATTATGCTCATAGACCACCCTTTGATCCCACCACATAAGAAGGTGGAATGGCCGATACTTACTTACTGTGGAAATGTCAAGTGAGAATTGGCCAGCAGTTGGTGCAGAGGTGAAAACTACTATATAACAATCACTGGTAAAATTAGAACTAGTGTGTGGATCTGTCAGCTGCACTATCTACAATGGAGTCAAAGCATGGGGCAGACAACACAGTAGTGCATGCCTCAGTGAACAACTTACAAAGAGACAGCCCCCACACTGTTGGGTACAAGCCTCATATGACCAAACTTTCTTGCACATTCTTACACACAGTGGATAAAGCATACCTGTGCTCCACATGCATGGAAACTCTACACACATATATAGTGCATTTCAGACATGCCATATTGCATCATACCAAAATCCTTGACACACCACCATCACTAGATAACATGTATATCAATCATCATATGCTATTAATGTCTGCCATGCCACCAGTTCCCAGTTCCATCTCTATAAAGTGATGTGCAGCTGCTGACTTATCATCCTTTCTTCTTATGAACTTTTGTATTTCAAGAACCATTTTTGTATAGCTCTAGTGGTTTGCCCACATGCATCAGATTGCATTGGGACTTTATTAAATGTAGCTAGACTGGCATGTAATGAAATCCTTTAATTCTATTCTTTCATTCCTTGCCACATTGTTTATGTTTTTCAACCTGTATGTACTTGTGCAAACACTACAATGGCTGCATGGAAAACTCCCTTTGATATCTAATGTCAGTGTCATAGGAAGAAAAAATAAGTCACCGGTTGCACAGCACTTTATGGAGATGGGGCACCCAATACCAATATTAATGTGATTTTGTTTGGAACGTGTACCACCACTACATTGCAGAGGGGATAGAGAAAATAAACTTTTATATAGAAAAACATGGTGGATAGACATATTTAAATACACAGACAGAAAGTATTGTCTAAATGAAGAGATGCACTGGTCAGCAACCATGTGATTTGTCATTTAAATTAAAGAATCATGATGTTCAGAAATAATGGTAATGTATACAGTATATGTTTTTTTCTTGCAGCTACATCCCTCATCGCCCATCCCCCATCACCCATCCCCTCATTGGCTGCTGACTACTGCAAACCAGAGCTCACACCTCCCACCTCAAACTTAGTTATTGCCCTCAGCAACTCCACATCTACATCAAACAGACTGTCAACTCATTACACTGCATTGATCTGCTGCTCCATTAATTTTTCTCCCAAACTTGTGGTGGCAGTGATGTCGAACAGTGCAGAGCAATCACCACCGGTGTGTCAATCCTCAATTAGTACCCTGTAAAAACAACATAAAAATAGATCAAATAAATAAAACTAAAATAAAAACTAACTAATAAAAAGAAATGCACTGCACAATAGCCATCATTCAGTTGCACTACAAGATGTTGCTCATTGCATCACTTATTCTCTGCCTCAAGACAGCAATACATAAGGAGATGACTGCACCATCTCTGCACCATCACACACCGTATGGCACAACTCTGAACAAGATGATCACTATGCGGGGAACAAACACAGATCCCCTTGTGCAACTAGCTCTTAGTGTCCCCCCTCAAAAATTCATATACTCAGTACCCACTATAATCCCTATAGTAGCATTGATTTATTGCCGCTATCCTGCAACTAACCCTATTGACGCTAAGCAACCCTGGACAAAGCACATTTGCTCATACCGGGTACACTGGACATGCTTTCTCAGAAAGCTTATCCTGATACTACTACTGTTATCTGGGAATGTGCATCCCAACCCAGGACCCCCACATGCAGAACCCACCCCAAAAATGGGACAACTAAAGATTGCCTCACTCAACATCGCAAGCCTCCTACCCCAGTTTGCACAATTCCAGGCTTGGGTGATGTTGCACAAATCCAACATTATCGGTTTCATGGAGACCTGGCTTTCCCCTAAAATAACTGATGCAGCCATCTCCCTAGATGGCTATAACTCCTTCAGCCAGGATTGACTGTCTAAGAGGGATGGTGGCTGCATGATTTACTTTAGAAGTGGTGTCAAAGGTAAGACTATGCCCTCCAGTCTACATACCAAGGAGACTCAAATCCTAAACCTAAAGCTAACCATAGGCAAACAGAACAAAACCCTACTGCTCTCCACAGTATACCTACCCCCTAGCTCATGCACCACTGGCTTTATGCAGTTCATCAGCAACCAACAGCAAGTTGGTCATAAGTGGGAAAATATTGTTGGTGATTTCAACACCAATTGGCACTCTCAGGATGAAATGTCATCCAAAGACCAAGTATCTCGCATCTACCTCACCCAGCTGGTAACACAATCCACAAGACAAAACTATAAGATGGGCACTAGTACCATTATAGACTGGATCTTCTCTGCCTGCCTGGAATGTATCTCCGAGGTTATAGTCCTTCTGGACTCCCTCAGTGATCACTCCCTGTGATATGCACCTGGATGAATAACTTCACTAAGTCCCCCCTGAAGATCTCTAGATGCAGATCTCTAAGACATGGGCTCCAGGATGCCCTCAAGCATTACCTGAAACAGACAGACTGGTCCCCACTTGATAAAGCCAGGGACAGTAACCAGGCCCTGGATTACTTCATTAAGACCTTCAATAGGGCCTGTGACATTTTTGTCCCCTTCAAGTCCAAAGAGGTAAAAGGAGCCTCTAACTCTTGACTCTCTGGATCCCTCATCAGACTCATGTGACAAAGGGACAACCTGTGGCATGAGGCCAAGGAGTCTGCGATGCCGGCTAACCTATCTGCCTACAGTGCAGCTAGAAACAACTGCACAAAACTTATTCACTTATCCAACGCCTCCTACTACAAGGCTCTCTTAAACAAAAGCTGGGGGTCTGGTAGGGAGTTATGGAACTCGATTAAATCACTCACAGGGAAGGCCTCCAGAGCTCCACCTGACCTGTTAATAACAGCATATAGGTCACTCCAGGAACCCTGTGACATGGCTAATGCACTCAACACAGCTTTCACTGACCTCTCCACTGTGCTACCAAGTGAGTACCTCACACCACAACCAACCGATTAGACCCCCAACCTGTATACCACCATGACTTTGAACAGCAATAACCCACCTTTCTATTACAAACTCCTTACCAAGTTTGAGACAATTAAATTGGGGCTGGCAGGATAGCCTAGAGGTTAGACTAACAAGCTGTGAATGAGCTTGGTACATCCAGCAGACCTGGGTTTGATTCCCACAACCTCGACTTGTGTACTGTGTGACTCTGAGCAAGTCACTTAACCCTCCAGTGCTCCCAGGTTGCCCCTGAAAACAAGTACTTGCACCTAGTGGGCCTTACCCGGTTACCAAATAAAAAGCGGGTCCTCGGGAAGACCAGAATGGGAAGTGACTAAATCAACATGAAGCTGGTCACACGCATGCGAGACATGTTAGCAGACCCACTCACAAAAGTTTCAATGCCTCCCTAAGATCAGGTGTGTTCTCTGACAGTTGGAAGGCAGCGCTTGTCACCCTGGTACTTAAAGCTGGTGATAGAACCAACACAGCTAACTATAGGCCCATTTTAATTCTACCCCACTATTCAAAGCCCTAGAAATGGCTGTCTCAGATCAACTAATGGAGCATCTGGAGAAGTAAAGTCCCTTTACACGAGAAAGGGTCCTGAAGGAACTGGAAGTAATAAGAGCTGATAAAGCAATGGGGCCAGATGGGGTGCACCCCAGGGTCCTTAAAGAACTAAGAGAGGTGGTGGCTGAACCTCTGGCTATCCTGTTCAGCCAATCACTGGAAACAGGGGAGGTACCCAAAGACTGGAGGACAGCAGATGTAGTCCCCTTATACAAAAGTGGGAACAAAGAGGAAGCAGGGAACTACAGACCAGTCAGCCTCACCTGGGTAGTGGGAAAGATCATGGAAGCACTTCTGAAGGAGAGATTGGTGGAACATCTGGTTGTCAATGGACTACAGGACCCAAGGCAGCATGGTTTCACCAGGGGAGGCCATGTCAGACCAACCTCATTGAATTTTTGACTGGGTGACTAGGGAGGTGGATCAGGGAGGGCAGTGACATGGCCTATCTGGACTTCAGCAAGGCCTTGACACTGTGCCACATAGAAGACTATTACACAAACTGGGAATATAGGTGGGCAGGACAGTAGTGTGGTGGGTAGGTAACTGGCTGGGTGGCAGGACACAGAGTGGTGGTAAATGGCTGTCACTCCACAGAGGGAAGAGTGACCAGTGGGGTACCACAGGATCAGTGCTGGGACCGTCCTATTCAACATCTTCATCAGTGACATTGCACAGGATCTAGAAGGCAGAATTTCACTGTTCGCTGATGACACAAAGCTCTGTAACAGAGTAGACACACCAGAGGGTGTAGACAGAATGAGAAGGGACCTGCAGAAACTTGAAGAATGGTCAAGGGTTTGGCAGTTGAAATTCAATGCAAAGAAGTGCAAGATAATGCATATGGGGCACAAAACCCTGGCACAATATATCAGTTGGGGGTGAGGATATAGCATGCACCAAGCAGGAAAGGATCTTGGGGTTGTCATCTCTGATGACCTCAAGGTAGGGAAACAGTGTGACAAGGCATCAGGTAAAGCAAATAGGATGCTGGGATGTATAGGCAGGGCATCACCAGCAGGAAAAGGGAGGTCATAATTCCTCTCATACAAGACACTAGTGAGGCCCCACCTGGAGTACAGTGTATAGTTCTGAGACCATACCTACGTAAGGACATAGACAGGGTAGAGAAGGTTCAGAGGAGGGCAACAAAGATTGTGCATGGGTTGCATCACAAGTCCTATGAAGACAGGTTGAAGGAACTGAACATGTACTCCTGGAGGAGAGGAGGGAGAGAGGGATATGATAGAGACATACAAGTATCTTACAAGGAGGAACAGGGTGCAGGAAAACACTATTTTAAGCTTAAAAGATGTTTCAGGACTAGAGGGCATGGGATGAAGTTGAGGAGGACGATTCAGAGGAAACATGAGAAAGAATTTCTTCACAGAACGGTGGTGGACAAGTGGAACACCCTGCCAGAGGAAGTGGTGGGAGCTGAAACAATCACGGGATTTAAGAATGCATGGGATAGACATAAAGGAATTCTAGAGGTCAGGGGTAAGGGGAAATAGACTTCTAGGAAAACAAACTGAACTTACAAGCTCAAATGGGCAGACTAGGTGGGCCATAGGCCCTTATCTGCCAACACTGTCTATGTATCTATGTATCTATGTATAACCTACTCTGCAAACAACAGCATGGTTTCCAAAAAAAGCACTCCACCCTTACTGCCCTCGTTGAATATGCCTCCCTCCTCTATGAAACCTTGGATAAATGAATGGCTGTGGGGTCCATCTTTGTATACCTCACAAAGGCATTCAGTACCATCAACTACCCACTTCTACTACACCACCTGCTGTCATTAGGCCTGTCCACCAACACTGTTTCATGGTTTGACAGTTTGCTCTCCCACAGATTGCAATGTGTCAACATTAACGGCATACACTCGGAACCCAAGGAGGTGAGCCTAGGAATCCCACAAGGGTCCATCCTAGGTCCTCTCCTTTTTAGCCTCTTTATAAATTCCATTAATTGTGCTATACACCAATGATGCTGTCATCTTTGCAGCTGGCAGAGAACAACTCACTATCACTACTGAACTACAAGAGAGCTTCCTTAAGCTCAAGGTACGATTCACTCAGAACAAGCTAATGCTCAATCATAAAAAAAAAAAAAAAAGCATGATTTTCACTGTATCGCAGAATAAAAAAAAGTACAGCCTCTGATGGTACAGAGCCACCAGGGTGATCATATGGAACAAGTATGCACATTCAGATACATAGGGGTACACCTTGACAGCACCCTCAGCTTCAAAATGCATATAGATCATGTGATCAAAACTACAAATACAAAACTGGGTGTTCTCTACTGCCACAAAAACTCTTTGACTCCTTCTGCCCTGAAACCAGCCACAAGTAGCTTGGTCTAATCCTCAATAGACTACGGCCTGCCAATCTATGGGGCTGGTTCTGACACGGCCCTTTAAAGGGTAAGAACTCTTCTAATTAATGCCTGCTGATTGACCATAGGGGCTGATCACCTGACTCATACCTGTACCCCGTACAAAGATACAGGGTGGCTCCCACTCCATCTCCGGGTACAGTACCAGACCTGTATACTAGTAAAAAAAGCAACATTAGGGCTTATGCCAGACTCGACCTGCAGACTATTCACAGCTGCACAACCCACTCAGCCAACCAGAAAAGCCTCTAAAAGGGGGTTCCTGGTGCCTTTTAAGTGCACTAATCTTGCCCAGAAATCCCTCTTACCAGGGTTCCAGGTTATTGAATGAGCTACCAACTATCCTCATAGAATGTACCAAGGTCAGACAATTTAAACTTAGGCTATGGTTCCACCTTGAGAGAGAAAAGATATGTCACTGCTCTACATAAAATGGTCCTCTGAAACCGCCACCCAATCCTTCCTCTTAACCAAACTAACCCCCCACTGTTCTGGACCTCCCACTACTTCCTCTCTCAGCCTCCCTTAATCTCTTCCCATCCTTCCTAATCCCCGCTACCACCACCACCACCTCCGGCCCCACCTATGCTCTCAACAAAGACTACTCAGGCTGACCTTCTCCAGTCTTACCCCTGACAAAGCCTCTGGCTGCACACCAGTCCACTGATTACAGGAATTTCCTCTCAACCAGTCTGCCTCTCAACACTTACACAATGATTTTCAACAGCTCTAATAGAGTGCTGGTCAAATGTACACTGAAACATAAATCTGCTCCACTGGAGCCCCTCTTTTGATTTTAATCGTCTGTGTTAGCATAAGCTGTAATCATCTGCAGCAACTGGTTGATTCTACCTGTATTGTTAAGCCCTGTATTGTATGTTATTGTTCTGTATTTATTCTGACTCGGAACCTTTGGAAAAGAGTCCCAGACTCAAAGATATCAATCTGAAACTGAAATAAATAAAAATAAAATGAATGAAAATATATACTGTATAATCAGTTAAGTGTTTGGCACATAGAGGCATATGAGATCACTATTCCACCCTTTGTGTGTGTCTGGTCTATCATTGTACCGGTTTGAGTATGTATATCATATCCATTTCTGAATTTTCATATATAAGGACATGTTATAGTCCATTATAAGTACATCATTCCATTGTGTCAGTGCTGTGTTCTTGTTTATCCATGGTTAGTTCCATTACCTTTCCATTCTCATCCCCCTTCCCCATTTGTATCCCTAAACTTTCTTAGCTAGGTTTTATTTTATAGAGTAAGGCATCATATGTAAAAAGTACAACATCACGATCTAAATGTCTTTATCTGAGTTGGTATGCAGTAGGGTAGGGACTTGAATCTTGAGTCAGTAAAGTATGTAGTTTTTATATTTAAGAAACAAGGTTACTGCTAGAAAGTCATTAAGTACATTCAGTAGAGCCTCACATAGTGGGCAGTGTTTGAGCTGAGCCGCAGGGGGTCTACACTGGTCCAGGCATATTGAGACATCACTATATTAATAATGTCATGATGTCCAGTGTCTTGACACCAACAATGGCACAGCCACCTGCACTGGGGGCCAGAGAAATATATATCTAAAGCCTACAAATGCCATGGTTGGCAAATAAGGATCATGCAGCAACCCTGCAGAGCCAGGGCAAGTGCCTTATCTAATGCAGTAGAATGTTTTTTATGTATCCACAGCCTACTTTTTACATGGGAAGGAACAGAGATCAATACAACTCAGCAGACTATATTTGCAGGTTTGGGCTCCATATTGCGAAGGAGAGTTTCTCCTAGAAATACCAATAAGGCTTGAAGCAGATGGACAATGATATAATGCCTAGCTACTTCATTGTATAAGACCTCAGGTTCACATATGTATGATAATGTTCTCATGCTGTATTTTTATTTCTACACATTCTATTGTCTATAATCAAGTCACTGTCATGTAATGTCTGTTACTGTTATATCCTATATAGTCATTGTATACTTACTGACGTGGAGCCTTTGGAAATGAATCCTTGACTCAAAGGGTTGTAATTCCAATGCGAAAAGAAAGAAAGAAAGAAAGAAAGAAAGAAAGAAAGAAATTTTGCTACTTATTGGGGCATAAGCCTCATGCATATGCTACATAATATCAAAATATTTTTTAAGATACTTAGTAATTATATTTAAAGTGATAATTAACAGAAAATGAAATTAAGATTGTTATTAGAGAGAAGTTGACCTATATTGTTTTGTTTTCAGAAAACAAAAAAGACAAACAATACATTGATTTATGAAATGGGAGCCATGAAAAGACTGTGGGTACAGACTGGCATTTTTTATTGGAACATCATTAAGTAAAATGAAGGTAATATGAGGAGATGTAACGCAATATAGAGAAACAGTGATAATTTAGGAATAATTTGGCTTTGGTTAGTTAACTAATTAAATAATCGGTGACAGTGATTGCAGAAGTGCATTATTGTAAGGCAGTTGGTTCTGTGAAGTATCATACAAGAAAACTAAATAGAAATGTTTGTAAACATAGAGAGTGTGTGTGTCTGTGTGTGTGTGTCTTGTATGTATGTGTATACATTATATATATGTGTGTATATATATATGTATATATATATATATATATATATGTATATATATATATATGTATATATTAGTTTTTATTTAAAGTAACATGGCCCTGAAGAAGAGGAAATGTTTCTTGAAACATTGGCTGGTTTTATGCAGTACTGTAACCCTTTCTGTAGTCATGGGTGTCATCAGCAGGGTCAGCTGCTCTGAATACTTGGAGCGGTGAAGTCCCCCCAACAACACTGATCAGATTACTTAGCCACTTTCAGAAAGACATAGCTCCTAATAAAGTCTATTGCACTACTGACAGCAAAGTGATGTAATGTGCAGTAGCACTTTTATGTGTGAGGTGAACACAGGAGCAAGGGCCTGACACGGGGTGCAGCCCCTGAAATTTTGTCACAGAAGTTTTGAAAAGTTGCATAAAAAAAAATTTAACAAGATTAATACCCTCTTAATATATGTGGAGAGAGACCCTTTTTTTACAATATTTACTCTGTGGAGTTCTATGACTGGGTGACGAGTGCCTTGGACCTGGGTAGACCAGTGGACGTCCTCTTTCTAGACTTCAGCAAGGCATTTGACTCTGTTCCTCATGTGGGCCTGTTGGATAAGCTGGGAGAAATGGGGGTGGGGAACCAGATGATCAGATGGATAGGCAATTGGCTCCAGGACCAGACCCAGAGGGTCATAGATGGTGGGATAGTCTCATCCCCAAGGAGGGTAATTAGTGTGGTCCCACAGGGATCAGTCATTGGGCCCCTCCTGTTCAATGCCTACATCTCTGACATAAGGACAGGAATCAGGAGTGAGATGAGTCTCTTTGTGGATGACTCAAAACTGGGGGCGGTGGTGGATGGGGAGGAGGGGAGGGTGGCTCTACAGGGGACCTGGAGGCTCTGGAAAGATGGTCTAGAAAGTGAAGCTGAGTTCAATGCAGGAAATGCATGGTACTCCACCTGGGGCCAGAAACCCGGGCAAGTGTACACCTGGGGAAATGCTACAAGTTTCGATGGCTGAGAGGGACCTGGGGTATGTGGATGTCAAGATGAACAACTCGGAGACTTGTAGGAGGGCAGCAGCCAAGGCCAACAGGATGCTGGGATGCATCGCTAGGGGGATCACCTCCAGAAGGAGGGAAGTGATACTCCCTCTGTATAACTGCTTAGTGATGCCGCACCTTGAGTACTGCATGCAGTTTTGGAGGCCACACTTAAAGAGGGACATTGATCTCCTGGAGAGGGTCCAGAGAAGGGCAACCAAAATGATTTGGGGCTTGGGGGACAGGACCTATGAGGAGAGGCTCAAAGAGCTAAATATGTACACATTGGAAGAGAGAAGGGACTGGGGCGACATGATAGAGGTCTTCAGGTACATGAAGAGGGTAAATAGGGGAGGAACAGTCAGGGTGCTTCGAAGGAAGGATGAGGGGGCCACTAGAGGGCATGGGTGGAAGCTGGAGGGGGGAAGATTCAGGGGAGAAAGGAGGAGGTGTTACTTCTCTGAGAGGGCAGTGGAGCCATGGAATGCACTGCCTAGGGGGCTGGTTGAGGCAGAGACAGTGGAGGGGTTCAAGAGGGGGTGGGATAGGTACAGGGGAAGGGTTCTGGATGCAAAATCCAATGCAGCAAGAATATCTGGAACTGGGAAGGAAGAAGCCAGAGAAGGCGAGGGTGGCAGCAAGGTCAGCACCCAGGGTGGGGGCTGACCAAACGAGCAGACACGAAAGACCGTTAGGCCTATTCTGCTGGCATTTTAGTATGTTAGTATGTTTAACTAACCCTCATAGTACTCCAAAATCAATGTATTTCTATGGGCTGGAAGTCCAGAAAAATGCAGCATAATATTCAAATGACGATACTGTAGAAATACAGTGATAAAAAGAAAAGCACTCACTGTCTACCTGGATATTAAGCTTTGATGTGCACCATGGATGTCGTGTGTTATAGGAATCCTGAGATTCTGCTGAAAGAAGGAGCTCCATGGCAGAAGTTCTATGAAATTATTTTTAATGAAGGTGTTGCAAACACTGGGTGACACAAGTGAGAAGATGCAATCTAAAGTTTCTTACCTAGGGCAGGGGTTCTCAAATGGTGAGGCGCGCCTCCCTGGGGAGGCGCGAGCTTGTTCCAGGGGAGGCACGGAGACGCGATGCCAATTTGCGTTGGTATACCATGCTGTACCTTCTGCATCTCGGATCCCAACCAAGTTCAATACTGCAGCTAGAGTAGTAGGCAGGGGGATTCTGAGCCAGCAAATGCCTGTGCAAAACAAGGTCTTCGGCAGACCAATAGAAAGCCCAGAATATGTGCCCAATCAGAGAGAAGTGGCTGTAGCCAATCAGTATTGTGCATTTGCAGCCAATCATCACCGGCTCCTCAACCAATGAGCAGCTTCGTAACGTCGGCGATGACGTATTAACCCGGAAATAAAATGCCATGCCATGCGGCGGTTGAATGGAGACCGACCGAATTTATATTGTGTTGTTTTTTTTTTGATCCTGCAAGTCGCTTAACGGCGCCGCCTTCGACTCCTGAAGCCGCTACCCGCCGACTCGCCTGTCAACTCACCGCCGCCCAGCTGCTATAATCGCCACCGTGGAATGCTGATTGCCGAGACAGAGCTCCTGAGACTACTGGTGACATCCTTGCAGACGGGATCCTTCCTCAGACTTCAGGTAAAATTCTACTGTACTTTTGGAAGCTCCAATGGGTTTGGTCTGGCTGGCCTCACTGGGGCGCTGCCTGACGGCCTGACTTGGATGTGGGGGGGTGCTGCTTGATGGCCTGTCTGGGAGGTTTGGGGGTGCTGCCTGATGGCCTGTCTGGGAGATTTGGGGGTGCTGCCTGATGGTCTGTCTGGGAGGTTTGGGGTGCTGCCTGATTGATGGCCTGACTGGGAGGTGGGGGGTACTGCCTGATGGCCTGACTGGGAGGTGGGGGGTTCTGATGGCCTGACTTGGAGGTGGGGGTGCTGCTTGATGGCCTGTCTGGGGGTGCTGCCTGATGGCCTGTCTGGGAGGTTTGGGGGTGCTGCCTGATTGATGGCCTGACTGGGAGGTGGGGGGGTTCTGATGGCCTGACTTGAGGTGGGGGTGCTGCTTGATGGCCTGTCTGGGGGGTGCTGCCTGATGGCCTGTCTGGGAGGTTTGGGGGTGCTGCCTGATTGATGGCCTGACTGGGAGATTGGGAGGTGTTGCCTGATGGCCTGACTGGGAGGTGGGGGTTCTGATGGCCTGACTGGAGGTGGGGGTGCTGCCTGATTGATGGCCTGACTGGGAGATTGGGAGGGTGTTGCCTGATGGCCTGACTGGGAGGTGGGGGGTTCTGATGGCCTGACTGGGAGGTGGGGGTGCTGCCTGATGCCCGCCTGATGTGCCTCATGCCTCTCATGTGGGGAGGAACTAACTGTATTGCCTCACAGCTGATCTGGCCTGAGTGGGAGTTTGGGGGCTGATGCCTCTTATGGGGGATGATGCCTCTTGTGGTGGGTGTGGTAGCTTGAGCAGGTGTTCGATGCATACCTCTCAACCTCTTCCTCATATATCAGGGAGAAGGCTTAAAAAAAAATCGGGGACACATCTTCAAAATTGAGAGATCCACCCATAAAGCTGGTAGAATATGGGGCTTAGTGTAAAATGCATTTTCTAGAAGAAGAAGTCAGTAACTTTAAGGCTTGACCTTGTTCTGTGCTTATGGTTCCCACTGAGCCACAAAAACACAAATTTTAGGAGGAACACAGTAAAATTTTGAGGCAAAATCAGGGACGTCTGTGAAAATCAGGGACACTTGAGAGGTATGGTTCGATGTGGTGATTGGGGGGGGACTGATGCCTCTCAGCTGGTCTGTTCTCAAGCAAGGATTTGCAGTGTTGGGGATGTGGGGAGGTGCCTGTACTGCCTCGCTGGTCCAGTCTGGTGGGGGGACAGTTATACAAAATGTCTCTTGGCTGCTTTGCCCAGGGGTAATGCTGCTGCTAACAGAGCCTGGGGAAGGGGAATGCATGTCATGGTCGTGGTGATGCTGCCTCAGTGATAGTTTGCAAGGTACAGTGGTAATGATGCAAAAGGTGACCGGAAGCGCAATTTAGTCAATGTGCAGTGCGCTAATGATCAATTTTTATGCGATTACAGCCATATGCAAATGAGGTCATGACTCATGGGGAGGCCTGGAAGTCTTCCAAGTCCAGTAGGGGAGGCTCGCCATGGCAAGGTCTGAGAACCCTTGACCTAGGGGGTACTTCTTTAGAGATATTTTCAGCACCCTACTGAGGAACCAGAGGCACATCAGCTGCAGTGTATATGCTTGTGTTTTACTATACTATAGGAAATAATGTTCAACTAACAGTACAGAATTGCAACACATGTTTATGGCAAGGATTTCAATACTTTCTCCTCATTAACGGAATGCACTATATACTGTATAGTTTTCAGCAATTAAATCCTCCTGTTGCAATTTTTTTTAATTATTGAAAAAGCTACATAGTATTTAAGTTAGACAAAAGTACAGTAGTCCTTTGTACAGTGCACACTAAAGACAGTTCATAAACATATATGGTATCCTGCTGTAATGGCTGAATATCACAGCTACTGTACCTCAGTGCATATTCCCTATCATGCTTACAGCAATTAGATCTGCATAATAGCATCCAGTGTTCAATTTCACAAATATTGTATAATCTTCCCCCCATACAATACTCGACAAACTCAACCTAGTGTTGTGAATGTTTCTATTCATTTTGTGATGGGTTCCATGGTATTTCCACACATGGATCTTAGTGTATAGTAATTATGACAGAGCCAAAGAGTATCTATGGAATGGTTTTATAAAATGGGGAGAGGAAATCCTCCAGTCTCATTGGTTGTTACCTGTGCATCAAATTAGTTCCATGACATCAAAAACAAGTACTCAGAAGAGCAACCTCAAAACAGAACAAATTACTGTGCCATTAGAACACCTGTTTTCGAACAGCTGCCAGTTTTGTAACCTGTTAATGAGGAAAACTATATATGGAGAAAGAAAAAGTAATCCCACCACATCAATGTTCACATCAAAGTGCTCAGTAAAGTGAATCAAAGGCTTGCAAATAACAAACATGTTTACATTTGACCAAACAAAAACATTTTGTGCTGCCATTGCAGTGCTTCTTTTTAAGTTCCCCTCCCACTCCTGTTGTGCTGCCATTGGTCGCTATTCAATTTAAATATGCACCGCTTTGTATGCCCTCCCTTTCTGCAGTCTGTATTCATTACAACCAGTCGCAATCCTCATAATGCCTAATCCTCCTAAATGTGTCCCATTTCAATCTTGTGTATTCTATTTGGGAACATACCTGTTAGTCTACTGTAGGGCACATGAGGAAAACAGTAGATATCCAGTGACTGTGATACCACCTAGATCTCTCCAGTTATGGCCACTTTTACAACTGCAGCTCACAGACTCACAATGTCACAAACTACATCAGCTGCCTCGGTCTCATTGATCCTTTTGATGTGCACAATTACCCTTCCATGTTCGTGTTCTTTCAAATGATGATTACACTCCCACTCCCACTGCATGTCTTCTCCCTCCATCTCTGACATCACTAGTACTGCCGTTTCATCATATGTCCAAACAAATAAAGACAGTTGTCTTCTGACCATCCCTTCTGAAATGATTCAATGTCTAGGCAGGTTTTGGTTGCATGAAAGGCAATTTGATTTATTCACACCACTTAAAATATGTTTCATTAATGTCATCATATATCATCAAACATAACAGTTTGTTTTGAGTTATTGTCCATAAACTTTGCAATTCAATCTTGCATTGAAATTCCACAGGTGGTCCAGCTTTTCACTTTCTGTTCCTACCTTGTCAGGGTCCGGATGCATCATCCAACCCCCACCACCATCGACCAATATCCCCTATGCTTTCTTAGGCTAGGTCCAGATGTCTCTTACTAAACCCCTAATCCTTCTATTAACCACCCCCCTTCTAATCATGTCCAGGTGCACTGCCTCGGGCCCTGTAACCTGCCCCCCTTCCAGTTGCCTCTCCTTTAGCACTATATATCCTTCCTTCATTTTCCTGAATCCCATTCTACTAACCCCACCTCCAGCTTGAGTTGGATGGTTGGGCTTCCCCCCTTGTGGGGTCATTTAGCCACTCCCCAGCCTAGCCACCCACAAATGCCAGAATGGTAATAAGAAACAGGTCATACCCATATCCAAGAGATGAACCCTGTCTCCCCTATATAAATTTGGCTTATCAAAATGTATCCCCTTATGTGAGATGTACCTTCCTCCTAGTTCCCTCATAACCTCAGCCATCCTCCTGCTTAGTCTCTTGTGGGCCCTCTTAATTGTCCCAATGCTCACAGTGTGTTGCCACACCCACCGGGATATAATTTCTGACCAAACTACCTCAACCTCTGGCCACCAGCTCTGTGTGGTCTGCAAATTAGCCTTAAACGTTTGCAGTAAGACTCTCCATGGTGTCCTTCCTGGGTCATTACCCCCAAGGTTTATGACTATGGTGTCCAGTTTCACCCAAACCAATCTGAGTTCTTCCACTATAGGAAGCAGCTATGCCTAATGCATGCTCCAGACCCCTTTCCAGTAGACCTGTGGACTTCTGAGTCCTTTCATGTATTCCCTGCCCCCGTGGCTGGATGTTGCATGTTTCTCCACCCAGTATATGTAGGAATGCCCCAAAATCCACATGGTCCTTCTCCAGCTTGCACCTGCTGACACAAGGAAACATAAGAAACACAGTCAATCCAGGGTCTGATGAATGCTTGTAACAGGTGGATCGCCATCTGCCTAGTTCTTTTATTTCCTCCGCCAACACCCCCTCCGGGGCCAAAGTAGATGCTGCCCCAATCCTGAATGAATGGGTGGCAAATTGTGCTAGGTCGTGCCCCTTAAATGCCAAAGCCTTTTTCAGGACACCTCCCACCTAGTAATAGGTTACCAGTCTGTTGTTGCCATGTCAGAAAGAAGGTCCCTCACCTGTGGGGCAGATGGCCTGGTAGCTCTCTATGGCCCATACCACACAGACCTGGTCCCCCTGACTGTTTTATCTTTACTTACACCACCCATCCCATCTGGTCAGTTTTCAAGTGCTGCAACCAAATGCGTAGCCCTTCCTTGTTGAATTGTATGTCCTCCAGTTGTAGCCTTCCCTCAATATCCCTTCTGTTCTTGGGAATCATTTCCCCCATCCATAAGGCCCCTTCATACATAAGGGTAAAAAATGCCCAGAAAAGGCAGGCTTCAGTAGCTGAATTGCAAATAGCTCCCAATGCTCCTAGGACTACCATTAAAATGTCCTATGTGAGGGTTTACAGGAGTCTGCCTGTGGGGCCTCCCCCTTTTGCCACCCTAACAGCATATGTCTCATCCTTTTACTGGTGCTAGGCTCAGGCCATCCTGTGGTACTACAGGCACAACCTATACCAGCTAATTGAACTGCCATGGTCGAATGCATCCTCCCTTCTCCCACCTGTCCACTATGAACCTTATTATCTCAGTGACAGGCAGACTTACCATTATGTCCTGCTGTGACCAAAACCCTTTGAAGGTTTCCCATGCACATTTGTAGGCCTTCAGAGTGTTGGTCAAGCATGAGTTCTGGTACAACATTTGGGCTCTTGCCACACAATTTCCCATAGCTGTCCTGGCACCAGTGTTCTCACCACTTCTGCCTGAGGAGCCAGCCTCCTGAATCTGCTCAACTGTAAACATGAAAGGATGTCAGCAATTATGTTCCAGACCCCTTCCATATGCCTAGCTCTAAATGTGAGGTTCAAGCATAGCCTCAGCAGCACCAGCTGTCTCATTACCCGAGTTACCATGTCCATGGATCCCTTCCGCCTGTTAATGACTTCCACCACGCCCTTGTTGTTGCACCAAAACAAAGCCCTCATGTTCTGAAACTCCCCACCCCAAACCACTAGAGCTACAAAAATGCCTTAGAGATCCATCTGCCCCTGTAATATTCTCCCATGCCCAAAGCCTCCGACGTGTCTGTATGTAGCTGGAGGGCATCACTGTCCACCCATTCATCCTGCCAAAATGTAACCCTGCTGTAATCTGCTAGAAAGGTATCCCATACTGCCAGATCCTCCTTCACCCCTTTTGTAATGTCCACCCAGTGATGAGGCCAACTAGCCTTCCCTGTGGCATGCCCCAGCCACTGTGTAAATGCCCTGCCCGGACTGATTGCCTTGCAGACAAAATTCAGATGCCCCAGTAACTGTTGTACTAACACCAATGGGATCCTACTTTTTCCCAGTACCTGTCCCATATGCTCCTTAAACCACAGCACCTTGTCCTGGGGCAACCTGAAACATCCCCCCACTGTGTCTATTTCGATCCCCAAAAATTTCAACACCCTGGATGGCTCTTCTGTCTTTCTTCCCACTAACGGGATTTCGGCTGTCTCACACATAAGCTGAAAATCCTGTAACATCCACTGCACCTCCCTCTCAGTTTCCCGGAACAACAAGAAATCATCAAGGTAGTGCACCACCCTTGTGTGCCCATACCTGTGCCCAAACACCCATTGTACCCAGGTATTGCAAACCTCAAACATGGAGCACGCCACTACGCACCCCATCGGCATGGCCTTATTGAAATAAATTCTCCCATTGAACTGGAACCCCAGCCAGTCCCAGTCCTCAGGACTAACCGGCAGCAGTCTAGAGGCTGTGTTGATGTCCATTTTAGCTAACCAGGCTGGGTCCTAATTAGCAGCACTGATGAATCCAATGATGCATAGGATATTGCACTGTGTTCCTTGGCCCTGCCATCATTCACAGACAAACCATCAGGGTATGACAAATGATGAATCAGGTGGTATTTCCCCAGCTGTTTCTTGGGGACTATGCCCAGTGGTGAGATGTGGAATTGACCACATGACGGGCTCGCAAAAGGCCCCTCTACCCTACCTGCATTTTTCTCTTTGAGGATTTTCTTGCAAACTACATCTTCCTTCCCCCTCACCAAAGCCACATTCTTCACTGTTGTCCTTCTCCTAGTCTCCTGAGAAGCTAAAACAAAGCCCTTAGTAAAATCCTCCCTCAGCATCGCTTCCCACTTCTGACCTGGGTATCCCATGGTCCAGGTGACCACCATCTCATCTTGGCCCTGATGGGAGTACTGGCCAGCAGAAACTGCATCTTTGAGTGTCTGCCCCCCCGGTTCTCATATCCACCCATAACTGGAATTGTATCCACCTCTGCTCCTGATTCCCTGTCCCCTCCCCCCAGATCCACTACTGTTCCACCCTCCCTCTTTGTGCCCCTTGAAAGGGCCGTTCCTGCCCACTAGTCCCCCCAGAGTGCTCAATGTTCACCCTGCATTTTAATATAGGGTGTTGTCCACTACATTTTGAGCAAATGTGCTTAAACTTACAATTGGCCCAGGTGCATGCGGCTCTGTTGTATGCCCAGCATGACTTGTTCCCCCTGTACCACCGCCTTCTTGCATCCCTCTGATACCCGTCCTGCCTGGCTGGATAGGGTTCTAACCCATAAGTCTGAGTGTGTGCTATCCCATCTCAGGTTGCCCCTTGCTGCCATTCACTGTCAGAAACATCATCATATTCTAACCATCCATAGACTTTATGGGCTTTGTATGCATCCCTAATGATGGCTGTGTAGATCAGCAGCAGTATAGCCAACTCCCAACACTTTTCTAGTAAAATGGTGCTATATACCAGAAAACCAGCTTGCCATGTGTCAAGATTTTACCCCATGTAAGTAGCCTTTTCCTCTTTGTGGCCCGCTACTGCCAGAGCTATGGCCATCTCTGATTTTCCCACCTTTTCTTTTTGTTCATATTTTTTGGCTGTCTTTTTGTCCAATAGGCTGAAAATGTCCACACATTCCCCTTTTCATATTTTATCCTTAATAAAGGCTGGTACATGGTCTCCCAAAGAGAAACCTGGAAGAGCACTATAAAGTTCCCCATCCCCCCATCTCCAGTACCCCATGCCCTCATTGCCCCCCCTTAGTTTTCTTAAACTCTTCTAGGATCTTTTCCATTGTGTCCAGCCCTGTGTCCTTCATTTCATCCAATAGCCTGGCCATATAATCCATAAGACTGCCCACTCCTGAGGGGTCACTCGCACCCTTACCCACTCCTGTGTCTGGGTCTGATGGTTCCAGTCTGGGTTCAGGCAGGGGGGCTGGTTCTGGGGCTGGGGCTGGCCCCCTCAGGTGCTTACCTCCTGCCCCCTTACCCCAAGGTCCATCATGCTGCTTCCTTTTCATCTCCACTGCTTCCTCTTCCTCCTTTTCAGCCCTCTCAATGAGCTTTGTCATCTTCCCCATGAGAGCTACTGCATCTACATGGAGCTGAGCACTGGATATCGGTGTGGGCTGCTTCTTGGATGCCATGTTCTGAAAGAAATGCTATCCAAGAAAATAGGAGCATGAGATACATAATCAGGTCAGTTTGGTTTCGTCCCCTCCCACCCTTCTCAAGGCTTATACCAGCTATAATCTTGTAACCTGGCAGTAAACATGTAGGTACCACTGTTTCCCCCTCACCTTCCTGTGCCCTGGGGTCCAAAGCATGTAACTGATGTCCGTGTGACCACTGGCTCATGTCTGGTGAATGCTAGGGGCCTGTCAGCCCTGGTGCCCGCTCTTGTCCCCCACCTGCCTGGGTCCCAAGGGTGCATCCCACATCCATATGTTCCACATGCTCCCTGCTCTCCTGATCTCCCCCCCCAAAGACTTGCCTTCTGGCCAAGCTGCTAACCCTTTTGTAATTATTGATTTTTTCCTCTCCCTGAGCTGCCTCTGTCACTGCAAGAAAACAGTCACTCCAAAAAGATATGGCAGCTAATATCCTGCATGGGAATCAACCCTGTGACCCTTTTCTTGGAAGGCAAAGACATAACCAGAGTCCCAACAGAGGCCCCCCATGGTAGGCCAGTCCCTTCCCCCACATGGCTATAGGGTCACATCCACCGCATGGCCTGCCAGCCCACACCCGAGGCCTACCAGGTTGGCCCCCCAACATAGCCTTTCAAAATGTGTGCTTCTCCCCATGTATCCCCCAATTCCCCAGGGATAGCTACACATGCCCTACTTATTAGGTCTTTGATGTCCCCCTTTTCAGCCGCATGGATACTGCCAGCCACCTTTCCAGAAACTACCCCTCTCCCTCAGGTGTGCCTTCTGCTGACCCCCCCAGGTCTGATTACGTGCCAAGGTTTTTTCCCCCTGGGCCCCAAGCCCCTGAATGACTCCTCCAGCCTGGTGCAGAATTCCCCTCTTTGCCAGACAGACCAACCACCTCAGTCCCGGACCACCGTGTCCCCCCATGGTGCTCCTCAGGCCTGGCACCCGAGGAGCCATGAATGCTAGGCTTATGTGCCTCCTGTATGGGTCCCCTCTCCGAGTCCTTCCTCCTTCCAGCTTGGATCCATTTTCCTACTGTCCCCTTTTTAAAATTTCCTCTGTATTTTTTTTTCTTCTTTTTTGGAAGAATCCAATTTGTCTCCTGGTGCCTGAAATCTCCATCTGGTTCTCCTACAAGGTGCACCGCTGCCCCTACTTCCCCTAATGGAGCCATCCCATGGACTGGCTGTCCACGCCATTGCCACATGGTTATGACGTCAGCCGCCAATGCCATGCAGTCCGGTGACCAGCCGCTTTAGACCCCAACACCCTGGCCACAAGCTGTGACCCCTTGCTGATGCTGAAAAACCTCAGTAAAAACCACATTCTTTTTGTATTGGGCCATCCACCCAGTGCATAAAAGAATCTTGCCTCACCCGAGGCCAACTACCGGGAAAGTTCCCCTGACCTACCCAACTGGTGACCTGCAACTCTGAAAGCTGCAAGGCCCAAATGGTGTGTTCTTTTCCTTTGAAGCCAAAACCCCATTCCCATGAGTGGAGACTTACATGCCTCAAACTACCAGAAGAGACACCAAATGAGGCATCTGCACTCTCTCCCATCCGGCCCTTTTCCCCAAGCACACTGCTCGTGGTGGTCCCATCCTGAAAATCGACAGAACAATGTTACCAGCCAGCACAGCAACTTACAAAACCTCATGCGAGCATTTTAATTCCTGCCTACTGTTTGATCCTTGCACCACTTGGCAAACTCACAAAATCCCCACCTAAGGGAAATAATTACTTCCACAAAAAAAAGGGGAAGCATTCAGTGTAAATATTCTGAACAGCAAGGCACTACTTTTCTGGTCTCTTGGAATAATGTAGCTGCCTCAGTTGTGAGTAAAGGGTCCCGGCAGCTTCCCTCATGTAGCCAGCAAGGCCCAAAATTCAAGCAAACTATACAAAAAGCCACAGAATATACTTCCTACACAAATATAATGAAACCTACTCAGGAAGCCTCTTTAATTCCTCAAACCAAGGGCTTCTAAGCCAGCATAAATGACAGAAAAACATGAATTAAATAGCAAACTGAAAACAACACCCCAGGGGCCTGGCTGACCAGTCCCCCAGAGGCCTTAAGCAACTCCTAGCCCAAATTGATTGGTCTCCCATACAGTATGCCCCTGATATTGATATGGATCTAACCTTTTTAACCCAAACCTTTAACAAAGCCTGCAACATTTTTGCACCACTAACTGCACTCTGGTCCAAAGTACGGCATGCCCCCTGGGTTACACCCCCCCATGCCAACTTCTTAAGAACAGGGATAACCTATGGCACATTGCCATGGAAACTGGCCACCCTGCCGACAGGCAGGCTTATGCAGCTGCCCGAAAAAAAATGTACCTGGGCCATCTGCAAGGCTAAGGCAGATCACTATCAGGCCTCACTCACCTCATCCTGGGGGAATGCCGGGACCTTCTGGGACAATATCAAACAACTGAATGGTGGCACACATCCCCCCCAACCCTCTCAAATCAACATTGATGGCTCTGTCTCCACAGACCCAGCCCACATTGCCAACTACCTCAACAAATCCTTCACTGACCTTAGCCCTGTTCTCCTGAGCAAATTCTTTGACCCCTCTCCCTATCTGACCCTATTCTCACACACCCCTGGTTCTACCTACACTGGGTTACTGCCCATGAAGTCAGACCTTACCTAATAAAGGCCTTAAAGAGTAATACTATTGGCAGTGACTCCCTCAATCCCAGTCTTCTCCATCAGGTTCTGGATCTGGTTATCTCCCCTATCCCCAGCCTCTTCAACAAATCTCTCTACCTGGGGCAATCTCCCTCTGCCTGGAAAATTGTCACAGTCACCCCCATACACAAGGGTTGTAATAGGTCTCTTTCTGGTAATTATTGGCCAATCTCTATCCTCTCTCCTCTCTCAAAGGCCTTAGAAAAAGTGTGTCCTCCCAAATCTCAGAGTATCTAGCCAAATACAGCATCCTCTGCCCTGAACAGCATGGTTTCCATGCTGGCCATAGCACCAACACCACCCTTCTTGAGTCCTCTAATTTTCTTCACTCCTGTCTGGACGCCGGCTCTCTAGAGGGTGCAGTGTTTGTTGATTTATCAAAAGCCTTCCACACTGTCTCCCACCCCCTCCTGCTGGATGCCCTCAGCCACACAGGCTTTGCCACTGGGCCAGTCTCCTGGTGCTCCAGCTACTTGTCTGCCCGCTCACAGTGTGTTAAAATTAATGGGACACTCTCTAGCGCCTGTCCTATCCATTCCGGTGTCCCTCTGGGCTCCATTCTTGGGCTTTTGCTATTTTCTCTTTATCTCAATTCCCTGCCAGGTAAATGTACTGGTAATCTCCTACTTTATGCAGATGATGCTGTTCTCTTTGCCTCAGACCATAACCCTATCACCCTTCAGGACTCCTTGCAATTATCTTACAATGACGCTGAAGCCAGGTTCAAAGAGCATAGACTTGTAAAGAAATCTTAAAAAAACTGAAACAATGCTCTTTGCCCACCCCCAAAACAAAGCAAGTAATTTTCCACTTCAGGTCCTTGTCAGTTCCAAGTTCCCACTCGAGCAAGTCTTTCGTACAAGTACCTAGGGATATCCTTCGACCCCGCTCTCTCATTTCATGCCCATATCTCTGCCCTTGCCTCAGCCTCCAACATTCGGCTGGGTATCCTTTACCGCCATAAAAACTGTCTCCCCCGATGACCTCCATCTCACAGTCACATCCTCTGTACTATCCCTAGTAGATTATGACTTGCCAGTTTATGGAGCCGCTGACCAGACCTCCCTAAACAAGATCCGCCTCACCTTAAATAAGGCTTGTAGGCTAATTACCGGGGCACCTAGACTAACTCATACCTGCCATTTATACACCCTGGCTAATCTGCTCGACCTAGATGAATGCCTTAGATACCAAACCTGCCTCCTAACTAAAAAGACTCTCCTTGGGCTACCCCCACCAGGGATGACTGCCTGAGGGTAAGAACCTCGCAAGGGCAAAGGGCATACTCCTACAGAGCCCCTTCCTGGTATAACACCCTCCCTTCCAGTATCACCGATGCTTCCATGATGCTTCCATGATCTCTCGTTTCAAAACCACCCTTCAAAAACACCTATTTACTATGCGCAGCTGTGGCTGCCCCTAAGTTTACTTCAGCTCAATTTTATCTGACAAAGCTCCCTGAGTGGCTGTACTAACCCCTTGCTTATCACTATCTATGATCCTATACACTTCTCCACATGTCTCTACAATGATTATCTATGCATAGTTTCCGCCACTATTAGCTTACTGTACAAATTGTCTGTACCTACTTGTGCACTGCCAATCCTGTAATACTGAAATGTAACTGTTCTAACTACTCTGAACCAACATGTGCTTTGCCAACTCCTGTAATACTAAAATTGTATTCTGTCCAATGTTCTCATGTTCCTACAAATTTTTTGTACTCTTTTTATTGTAAAAATGTTGTTTGCAATGTTTTTTTCCTCTCTGTGATGAGGTACCTTTGTAAATGAGCCCCTGGCTCAAAGGTTGCAAACCGATGTTCCAGTGGTGTAAATAGCTCAGGAACAGTTGCCAATCACTGTGCTGAGAAAATGAAAACCCAGCAAAATATGCAGAAAACTCCAAGCCCTGGGCTTATAAACCCCACTAGGACCCCTGGCAAGGACCTCTCCAGGCCACACCCCAGAGACAATCTTGTAACCCCACAGGTGTGTGCATCACTCACCTGCTCCTGTGAATCATGACATCACCTGTGCCTACCCCTTGTTCCTCCTGCCTGTCATTCCTGCCCTCACCAAGCTTTGCCCCTTCCCCTTGTCCTCTGTGTTATTCCTTCTCCCTTCACCCCTCCCCTTGATCCTAGATCCCCTTCCATTTCTTCAGGGCTGCCATTAGACAATTCAGGTTGCCTTTTATTAGCAACCCCATTTATTTTCATTGTTTTTAATTTTCCAATCCAGCCCACAGACACTCACAAACTAGTAAGGAGCACTCAGAAATACAGATGTTCAGTAATAACAGAAACTTCCAGGTAGATTGTGAGTGTGGGGGATAAACACTAACAGTAACTATGGAAGCCTATAAAGGACAAATGTCCTTAAGCAATAAGAAGGCAGAATGATTATTTTACAATAAATGTAGTTAACTGTTTCATTTTTCATATGTAAACAGTTATTTTTACATGAAAAAATTATCAAAAACAAGGAAGCCCATTTTATAAGCACAATAAGACACTCCAAGGTGTGCACTGAACATGTATTACCGCACACCCAGGGGTTGAAGGTACACAGCCTGCAGCCTCCTACCTCACTATACCTCTGGGCATGCAATAATATCTGTTTAATGCACACCCCATCATGTCTTATTTCTTACTTACTCCTTTTTTGTAACAATACAGATGCACTTCCATGAAATCCAGAAGATGATGTTCAATGTTTGTAAGATCTTCAAGTAAACGCTTGGGTTGCTTTGTGGAACCCTAGACATACCAACACAAAGTGGAATATATAGCTGTATTATGAAAAAGGTCAAAGTTACATACATATGTCAGCAAAAAACACACCTGTAAATAAGACAGTGAGTAAAACAGTCCTGTACACATATTCAAATGTTGCCAAAAGTGTAACTGTTGCAAATGATCAAGGGCCACTCAAGAAACAATAGTGCACAGCTGAGAAAAAAAAATCCAGATATTCCCCAGGTCATGGCTTGCCAACCAGTTGCATCCCAAAAAGAGTCTTCCTCAAGGGGTGAACAAATAATGTGCACAATCATCTTTTAAACCCCTTACAAATGCACATTGTGAGAAAAAGAATATATTGCTAAAAAAAAAGACACATTCATGTGTGAAGGAATCACTACCTAACTTGTTCTATTAACATTATTACATCATTATGATAAATTGTTTATAATGAGATCAATAGTAACAAGTTGCAAGTGTAAATTATTATGTATGTCACATCAGAATATTGGGCTATACTGTTTTCTTCCAGGATCAAGCAAGATTTAATTGGCAGAAACTGTGATTAGAGAGCTTCATCCATATGGTTGCACTTTATGCTCCCTCTTCACAGTGAGTCCCCTCAGCTGAGTGTAACTACTGTATAGTCAAAATTTATATGGTTTCCCTTCACTGTAAGTCTCTTCCTCTGGATACGGCAGGAACACAATGTAATCTAATTGCAGCTACCTCAATTTGACACACATGAAACTGTAGAATCTTTATGACAGAGTACTTTACCTTGGTAGGTTGTACTAAATACACAGAATCTAATAGTTTTTTTTTTTTTTTGCAACTTAACACACATGGCACTGAACACTAGTGTGCAGAGGTTTGTGGAGACTTCAGCTTCTGCTTCATCTGGAATTCCACTGAATTTCAGAAATTGCACCTAATTCATATATTTCCATTGGAAACTGAATTCTGAAATTCTGAAAGCAGATTTTTTTAAAACTGTAGATTAATAATATGTGGTTTACATAAAACACGGGATAGTATTCTGAGATTGACCTTGTCCATAGATTCATTTTCAGCAAACTGCAAAATAATGTTCCATGAATTGTGTAATCAATTTGGCAGTTTAAATGGAAATGCTTTTCAGAATTCCACAACATTAAAAAAGATATTGTAAGAAGCATTTCTGAAGAGGAATTGCCATTCCACGTTCACAGGGCTTGGTGCTTGGGCCAGTAATATTTAATGTCATGCTGAGAGAGACGGCTGCACACTGAACTTGTCGAGGAGGAGCAGTTATAGCAGGGCTTTGGAGGACTTGCGTAATGCAAAATTGTTATATGCATTGAAAAACTGGGGTGAAAATGTCTTCATTAACAAAAGACAATACCAGAGGCAGTGTTCAACATAACTTTACTGAAGTGCAACTAAAATAAAGTCTGCATAGAAGCCATGAAATGTACTGTGGTTTTGCATGCCACATTTTGTTATGGCAAATCTGTGACATTTTGGAACTGGACATTGTAATTTCCTCAGGTTCCCGGGTTGAACAGTGGTGAGCCCATACCTGTGGGAGTGGAGCAGGGGGCCCTGTGGAAGGTCAGGTGCTAGGGGAGAACAGTTCAGGATATCACGAAAGTTGGAGCTCAGAGGCTGGCAAAGAGGGAGTGGACAGAAAACTGAGAAGTGTACAGGTTTACAGAGAACTAGAGGTCTGTCATTCAAGATTTCAGAAAAACAAGGGAAAACACCGGACAGACATTGTGTGAACAATTGAACAAAACAACATTTGAGGGGAGTTCAGACCTTGCAATTTTCTCTCCAGTACAGACTGTGCATAGTGCATAATGTATACAATATAATTAATTATTTGCTGATTGGCCAAATGTTTTACACTCATGTTTAATATTATTTTGGGGTATGAGCATCTTGAGCATTTTTGTATGGTACTAAAAATGGAAATGAAGTTGCTTACTGAGGGATTTTAAAAAAGTCCAGTAAATAACTGGTGGGCGACTGTAACAGGAGCCTTCTTAGGAGTTTTAATAATGGGAAGATTTAAGCTAAATCGGGTATTTTGCCCTGTATTTTTTTTCATTTTAAATATCTTTTATTGGAAAAGGTTTTAACATTCATGCCAGAAGGTCACATGGCTCTCTAGTACAAAGCATAGGTGCTGGTGTTGTCCGAGCAGATGCTTTCCAGGTAGCATGGAAGAAGCCAACAACAGTATATGGCAGCTATCTGCAGTAAGCATTCAGAGTAATCTGACCACAAATGCTTTCGAAAGTGTTTAGCTTGCTGGAGGACTCAATTCTGTATTTTCCTTTCTAGTTTTAATTTATTGCCAGAGTGTGGTAATTGCCCAATAATGGCTCCTTGGCTGGCGAAGGAAATCTGGTCTAGTTTACAACCTCATTTCCTGGAGACTTGCATAGAGATATTCATGGACTGTGCAATCGGCATGCAGATATTTCAAGTAGTGAGCTTTTTATTTAGTGAATTAATGCTGAGATACAAAAGTAAATAATAAAGGCTCTATGATGCCGGTTCGACATCACTTTCATTGACTGGCATCACAGCAACGGAATTTATGTCGACCACAAGTTGTGGTCGGCATAAATCCCAATAGACTTCTGGTCCTTTTTTCTATTGGGGGGCTTTGCCCCCAAACTCCCCCATGCAAGGAGCTCTGCCTCCCACACCCCCATTTTAATTATTATCAGCTCCGAGTCAAAGTTGATTTGGTGAAGGGGTACCGGACCAGGAGACAGTGTGCCCCTGTCTCTGGCACACCAATGCAGTGACCTGTCAACAAACTGTTGATTTTGTCCACAGCGATGTAGGTCACTGTATTGGTGACTCTGTTGGGAGGGTATACCAATAATAAATTACATTAATTAAATCATAACACTGTGAATATTAAATTTGGATGTGAGGATCACTTTCTTTGGAGTCAGCCAGTATATTAATATATTCTGTCACCTGACCAACCACAGTTATTTGTATATATTGTAAATTTTGTATTATTTCAACACTACTTATTTGATTTACTCTGTACATCCATATATTGTATCTTCTTCTGTCATTCATTGTAACCCTGTACCTCTGCATGTATTTGATTGTATATATTTTATATTATGTTTCTCTTAGCAAATCCCTCTCTCCCTCCCCCAGGACACATCTGAAAATGAGTTATATTAGCTCAGTATGTCTTTCCTGGTGAAACGCTTTAATAAATAAATAAATATATTCTGCTCCTGGTCCCCCCTTCATTTTGTCCTTCTGTATATTTACGGTGGTGAACTAATTTAATATTGCTTTATAAGTCTGGAATTGTGTTCCACAAATTACGTTTTGCTGTTTCATTGTAACACAAGCTGAGTTGTTCTGTATGCAACTACTGAGAAGGATTTATACAACAAACACTGTAAAGTTAATCCTTATACATGGTGTAGCCCTGTATATTGTTGCCTGGTAAAATATCTTCTAGTATATGTGAAGAAAGGACATGGGCAGATTTGGAGACTTAAAATAAAACAATCCTTATAGAAGAACAGAATGGCTAACAGCTGGTTTAACTCAAGAGTGGAGAATCTGGGAACTGCTCGACTTGTTCCACTCAAAAAGGGAAGAGAAGCATACAGCCATTTAATAGACTGCATACAGAAAGATCGACAGCGATGGCTGAGAGAAGATAGGTAAAAAAGGACTTTTTTCCCTTTTTTTAATCTCCTGTATTTAGGTTAAAACATGTGTATTGTACCACCTTTTTGTTTGTAAATAGTTGCTAGAGCTGTGTGTTATGCTAAGACTCTAAAGAAGATAGTTACAAAGTATATAGATTTAGGTAGTGACTTACTATATATAACAATAGAAACAAGACAAAAGAAAAATCTGGCTATAACCAAAAAGCTATTAAAAACAAAAAAGTGTATGAGAATAAAAAAGCAAAAAAAAGCAAGTTAAAGCCAGAGAAAGGAAAATTACCAACTATATATTAGAACCGGGTAGAAAAACTGAGTTAGTGGGCAAAAGAGAAACTGTTTATATTTAGAGTTCCAGTTTGCCCCCAATGATTGCATCCTCACCAGTAGAAGCAATTGAAGAGAAAGCCACAAATGAACATCCTCTATTAATTGATATTAGAGCTTTAGAAGGCACATTTTACTGGGAACCAGAAATGAATTTAGACAAAGATAACGAGTAACAGCTTCAAAAAGAGGACAACTCTAAGGTACAGAATGGAGACAATATATGTAACGATAAGCCAGCAAGCCTTAAAGATATAGGAGCACAAGTACAAGTTCAAAAAGTTAATTACTCTAAATGAGACCTACGCATGAGGTACAGAATGTCTACGCGCCACATAAATGTGGCACAAAGCCACCCCACACCCCCTGCACCCAGTGCGCCTCATGTGCAATAGTTACTAAATGGATATGCGACCCCTACACAACAAATCCCCTGACCGGCCACTGAGCTCTGTGCAGGGCTGGACCCAGGCAGTGTGGGGGGCATGCCAGCACTCTGCAACATTCTCTAAGGTATGGAGTGCTGTGTGTGTATGGGGGGGCTGCCAATTACACCAATGTAGGGCAGCCATAAACCAATTACACCCCCCCAGGTTGCAGCAGCTGGCTTCGGCGGTGACTGTGGGGAGACTTGTACCCCCAATATGGATGTCTCAGCCTTCAGAGCACACATGCAGGGCTGAGAGTGGCCAACCAGGCACAATCCACCACTGTGCAGTCAGCACACTACACACTGGCTGCCAACATGGCACCCTGCAGGTGCAAGTAATCCACAGTCAGGACTCAGGTGGGGCAGCTGATTGGCTGCCTGACGGGTCTACCACTTCATACCCGGCTGACCCCAGGAATCCTATGTGCCAGGGAGTGGGGCCATGGAAGGGAGCTGCATAGAGGCTGGTGTTGGTGAATGCGGCCCCTACACAGATCTCCCATGAGTGCGAAGCTGTGCAGGTAGGATATGCACCTGTGGCATGTAGTTCCCACCCCTTTGTGCATAGCCCCCATAATGATAAGGAGTTAGACAAAAGGGTCTCAGTGGAACAGAATAACTCATATCTACAAGATTTTGGTGATTTTTTAACACCACACACCAACAGAATAAAGTTAGATCCCCATCGCAATGGCCTGCAGGTATTTCACAGTTATGGAGCTCATTTAGTAATTTAACTATGACAAAAGATAAAGGGAATAATCAAAATAAACTGACATCTGAAAATTAAAGAATTATCAAAAGAATTAACACATATTAGAAAGGGAATAAGAAAGAACAATCTTCCAGTTAAAAAAAATGATAGGACTACTGGAAATAAACACTGGCTGGGAAAAAAATTAGAACATAAAAAAAATAAGATACAGCTGGTAATCAAAAGAACAAAGTAAGGAAGGATAGACTACAGGAAAACAAACGGGTGGATGAGCAATCAAAACTATTAATTGAGACAACAAAAAGGCTATGTCTAAAAGAGGTGAGGGAAGTGACTAAATCAGTGAATGAATTAAAGGCTGCCCGAGAGACGCAGTCCAAGAATAAGAATAATCGAAAAGGGAAAATGTCAAAACACAAATCTACTAAAACAAGAGATATTGCAGTAGGTACAGAAGCCATTAAGAGGTCAATAGAATTGATGAAAGATCATTTGAACACACCAGTAGAGATAGTCACTGGAACTTATGGTTACTAGGAGGATGGATAAAAGGAGGGCAGAAGATACAAGAAATGTGAATAGTGAAAATAGTAACATGTCCAAAGAGGAGCAAATAGAATGGATAAATGTTCCCCAAACATATACTTTAAAGGAATACAAAAACCAAAAATGAAAACTTTATACTGCTTTAAAAATGACGGTTTGCAATATTTGTAAGGGGGTCTTGGGATCTGTATTTACATGATTAGACATTCTATCAGTTTACAGATACAAAGCTAACAAAGAGAATGGCTGGGTCTGCATGGTTACAGAATCCAAGGCTGCCAGACAGCTAATATTAAAACACAAAGAACAATTCCAGATGATTGATGTTCATACTGAAAATACAGTAATAAAACTAAAAAAGTATGAAATGGACGAATGGATACCAGAAGACGATAACAAGAAGCAAACTGGTCAAATTAAAAAGCAGTTAAGAATTACCAAATATCTGGCACCATTAGAGACAGTCCATTGGGTAGCCTCTGAGAATGAAATAATACCCTTATGATAATAACAAATATATAAGAGGGCGAAAGCAAAGAGGACCCAGAATAAACAATAGTCAAATTTTGCAAGAGTCAGCTTCAGATATCTCTGAAAGTGCAAGTAACTATTTCATGGAGGAGACTGGATGTGAACAGCCAGAAGGCAGTATTGCACAGTGGTCTAAGGCTCTGAGCTGCAAATCTGGTGACATCCAGCAGACCAGACCTGGGTTTGAATCCCACAGCTTCCACTTGCATACTGTGTGACCCTGAGCAAGTCACTTAACTTCCTTGTGCTCCCAGGTCACTCCTGTAAAAAAGCTTTCAGCTTAGTGTGCTATTCCTAGTTAAACAACTAAATTAAACAAAATTAAAAAACATGGAGAGTTCTAATCCAACCTCCACCTCAAGATTAGTAGTTGAATTATTTTGACAGAAGGAAAATGAGCTAAGTATAAATGGGAAGCTCATTAAAATCCAAAGCTGGAACATCTCTGGTGTGTTAGATAAACTTGGAAACAAGGAATTTATGGAATACCTTAAACAATTTCCTATTATATTACTATAAAAGAGCTGGATTAAGTGAGAGGGAGGTTGAGAAATGTTGTATTGAAGGGTACCAGGCATTGTATAACTATGCATACAGAACTGCTTGATATAGATGCGCAGCTGGTGGAATCAGCACATTAGCTGACATTGCATCAAATGTGAAGGTTAAATGCATAAGCTTAGAGAACACCAAGTTATTCCTACGTCTGGAAATAACGAAAGAAAATGTGATCTGCTGTATACAGACTAATGTTTATATACTTCCAGACATGGTGAAATCTCCCATTGATAAAGTGCTTAATGAGCTGGATATGTTGCTTTCCTGGTTACATTCAACATATAAAGGAGTGTCAATTGTCATGGGGGGGGGGGGACACTTTAATTCCAGAGTGGGGGATAGACAAGAAGAGGTTGGCAAATCTCGGAATTTTGGTGATGCACTGGATATTCCAATTAGGGTCTTACTAGAGCAAATTTTAAATAAACAAGGGTTACAGCTGTTAGAAATACTGAGAAAACAAAATCTTAGAAATACTAATGGGAAATTTCATAGTGACCAGTATGGTAACTGGACATTCCCAAAAAGAATGGGAGCAGCCTGTTATACCTATTTATTGTTGATGTTTTCTCATTTTCCAAAGTGAAAAATATGAAAGTTCTTTCCAACTGGGAGAGTGATCATTTACTCATAATGGGCTCTATGCACTAAGTGGGTGTGGGTAAGCAGAAATGTTGTGTACCCCACCCGCGGCCTTGTGCCTCATGGACAGGTGCACCCATGCTGGCATTCACCAATGCCGGCAACCTGTCCATGGCTCCTCTCCAGCATGCAGGACTTCGCAGGGTGGACAGGGGGGAGTCAACATCCTGGGTGGGCATCCAATGGGATGCCCTCCTGGGACCCTTACTGAATCCTACAGCATAGGGTGACGTGTGTTCAGGGCTCTGCATGCTGATTGTAGGCACCCAGACCTGTGTGGCACCATCCCATACCAGTACTGCCACTCCTGAACACTCCAGGTTCTGGTCCTTCCAGCTGCCCCGCTGCATCCTGCTGCCTAGTGGTCAGGGGCCACACAGTGTACCCTGTTCTGGTCCCCTAGTGACTGACAGCCTGTGTCAGTGGGGGGTTTGCACTGGATTATGACAGGGTCTACCCTGGTGTACCCTGCACCACCCTCCGTACCCATGCGGCCAGCATTACATGGGTTAGTGAATACCATGTAGTGCTGGAACCCCCCAGAATGCCCCCAGCATGGAGTTGTCTGCAGATGTGGGGGATCAGGTGTGGTGGATCTGTGTGCCCCCCCAAGCATGCTATATGGGGGGTGCAGTGGATGCAGAGTGGCTATGCACCTCAGATACGCATGTGTAGCCTCTCTGCCCCAATAGTGCATAGTGCCCAATGTTAGAATTGAAACAAAAATGGTTTACGAGTCAAGGTTTTGAAGAGAGATGTAGAATGGCCAAGGCACATTTGATGATTATAAACAAAAAGAAGATAAAGTGGACACTGTATATTCAAGACAAAGCTATAACACTGTTGGGCTTGGAGAACTTACCTAGTAAAAAAGAAAATATAATAGAACTTATTTCAAAAGGGAGCCGAGAACAATGGAAACAATCACTCAAAGAGGAAGAGGCTAATAAAATAACAAACAGGATAAACAATCTAGAAAATTATAATAAAAATAATGCTCCTTCATAAGGTAAAAAAATGGGCAGACTGGATGGTCTTTGCAGTCCTTATTTGCTTTTAGCTTTTATGTTTATATGTAATGTGCAAAGGAAGGATGGGAGAAATGCAGTAACACCACCACAGAATGACAAATGGTTTAATGAGCAATGTCATTGTATGAAAAAATAGTGAATAAACAAGGCACACGAATGAGGAAACATCTTAGATAAGAAGACAGAATAGCCTTTATCAATCTTAGAAATCAACATAGGAAATGTATTTATACCAAAAAAATAAATACAAGGATGGGTTATAGGATTCCTTGCAGGAGGCAATCAGAAATAAGGACAATAAGTCATTTTGGAATCTAATTTCTCATGGAATGGGTAAAATCTTCAAATCCAAGCAATATGAATCAATTCAGCAAGATGAACATTTAATTTCCAGATTATCTGAATCTGTAGAGGAAACAGATTTATGGCTACAGTTTTCAGTACAAGAAGTAGGGTGTGTCATTACAGCCCAAAAAAGGAATAAAGCATTGAGTTATGATAATAACCACCAGAAATATATCAATCTGATGTACAATGGTGGGCTGAATTATTGACTCCCTGGTTTAATTTTATGATAAAGACAGAAATAATACGCAAATACTGGCTCATAGGGATAATTATTCCAGTACACAAGAAGGGCCAACATCAGACCCAAAAAACTACAGACCAAGAACTTTACTGTGTACTGTGTATCCCTGAAAATTTTTTCAAGTCTTTTATTAACCAGACTGCAATTATGGTCGGATGGAAATAGTATTATATCTACACCTCAAGCTTGTTTCAGACAGGGACATTCTACTTTAGGACACATTTTTACCTTAAAATATATTTTAGACTGCTATATAACCATTAGAAAAAGGAAGATAGACATCACATTTATAGACATAAAGTCAACATTTGATAATGTAAATAGGACCCTTCTCTGGACCATCTTGGAAAGAAAAGGTATAAATAAAAAACTGATTGCTCTAATTAAGTTATTGTATACAGATATGGCTTATGTTACTGTAGAACTTGAAATGTTCACTGTAAAATAATTTTCACTATTTTCGTTGAAGTACCAACTTGCGTGAAAATAAATTTGCGCTAACTAGCACTTTCAGTATTTTTTCCCATTATAGCGAATGTGGTGATTGTGACTTAGCGTTAAAATAAATCTACGCAATTATGGTTGCATTTGTGTTTGCACTAAATTTACTTTGCGTGAAAATAACTAGTTCTACAGTATTAGATATGGGAAAGATGGTGCATTAACTCAACCAATGCAGGTGAGCTCTGGTGTCAAGCAAGGCTGTTTATTGGTCCCGGCACTTTTTAATTTATATATTTAGACTATAGTCAAAGACCTAAGATTGGCAGATACTTATCCCCCTAAAGTGAATAATCTGCCAATCAAAATTTTGTTGTATGCAAATGACACAGTTAAAGACCTAGTGTACTGCCTAAAATAAATATTAGATTTTAAAAGCAGCCAACCATTACCTTTTATATCTGAGGTACTTTTTCTTTTACCTTTGTTCAATTAGAAGATTGTTTTCCTGATATCAGCAGGTGTGATGTGTGGAAGAGCACTCCACCTGGCAGCTGACATATCTAGCTCTACTGTCCCCCACTACATCACCAGCATTGTGACCTCAGCGACTGTGACATCGCTGCTGCTTAGGAACAGCCATTAAGTAGCTGCCAGGTCAGTCACCTGTGATGTCACTCTCAGTGAGATCACAATGCTGATGATGTAATGGGGACAGTAGAGACAGATATGTCAGCTGCCAGGCTAAGAGCTATTCCACACATCCAGCACCATATTATCACACAGAAGATGTTCTGATGAGCAAAAGGAAAAAGAAAAATACTTCAGAAATAAAAAGCTACAACTGACTACTTCTTAAAGTTTGTATTATTTTCCTGTCTGCCTGTTATGGCTCCACTAGCTCTTTAATATATCCCAAACACCAACTGGATTAAAAAGAGGTTTAACAGCTGTTAATAATATCTTTAAAAATCCAGACCTGGAAATAAATCTGCAAAAAATAAGATCTTGATATATGGAAGTGGTAATAAAAAAAGTGATAACACAGATTGGAACATTGGGGGTGCTAAATTTGAGATTGTAAAAGACCCCTGTTATCTGGGAATTACCTTTACAAACACCTGGGTTGGAAAAAACATATTAATAACACCAAAGAAACTGCTTCCATAATAATGCTAGCTATAAATAGATTCACAAACACATTTGGTACCAATTCATATACAGTACAAAAAAGGTGCTTTGATGCCAAGGTCAATAAGCAAATATTGTATGGAGCTGAAATCTGGAGTATTGGCACAAATATGAGAGACATAGAGAATATACAGAATCTATTTCTGAAACTGGTAATGGGACTACCCAGACATATTTCCAGCTCAGTTATTAGGGCAGCAGCAGGACCTTTGGCATTAGAAACTAGAGCACTGAAAAGCAGTATAAAGTTCTGGCAGAAAATAATGTTATCTCTCACTAAAAACCTTATGTATTGGATAACTGGAGTGATCCCATGAGTGGTAATTAAAGGGATATGTGGTTCAGTTCATTAAATCAAATATTAAACAGACATGGGCTAGAAAGAGATTATACATTTAACTCACCTGAGAATATGAAATAAAGACAATTTTAACACAGAAAAATAGTTGCTTTTTTGTGAAAAATGCACACATCAAAAAGTTATATGTATATATATATATATATATATATATATATATATATAGATAGATTGAGTCTAGAAGTACAGTACTTGGGCATGGCTGGAATTCTTTTGCATGTACGACAAAATCTACCATGCATCCGTAAACAAAATATGAGATGTTCAGTTGCTCACATAATATTTGACTGTGTTGCATTTACAAAGGAAAGAATCAGATGTTGCAGCTGTTTAATTATGAAATACAGGGTAAAGATATCAATGAAAAAGCTGTCGGGTTACTTAGTACAGGAGAAGGTCTAGTGTTATACAGCATAGGCAATTTTACACAATTAGTCCTATGAAAAATTAGTTAACAGTGGTAAATCAGGTGGCATACTGGGACTCAAAACCAGCTGAACATCAAGGATTGACTGTGCTTATTTTAGAGATAGCATAATTTTTACTATATTATGATAGTATGGTTGTGCTAAAATAGTTAGGGTTGAGTAGCACTTTTAAGGTTAAAGGATGAAATTTTGCACCTTAATAACTTTGCCACTTTTTAACAGATTTGCCTGAAATTTGGTATGCATGGTTGGGCATGGTAGATCTTGGGATCTGCCAACTTTCGTACCAGTCAGATATACGGCTGCAGAGTTATAAAGCAACATCTGCATGCACAATTACGCTTTGTTGCGCATTCTTTGCTCATGCCTACAGGTTGCACGGTTTGCACGACTGGTCCAAAACCTTCAGGGAACATGCGGCCAGTGTCCCCAATGTGTGTTTTGAAGATTTTGTGAAAAGATATTGAATGGTTCAAAAGTTATTCAAAAAACAAGTTCCCATTATAAGTCAATGGGAAAAGTTAACAAAAAGTTCAACACTTTCGCAAATGCACCTTTTAGTGTCACAAATGGCACTAGTGGTGTTGCAAATCCATAATTTTCTTTTCAGTTACTGATCAGAAAAATGTTTGGCATTTAAAATTTTGACCCTCAAGGAACACAATTGTTTTTGTGTTCACCTAGTTGGACCCTCAGGATGCTAGCCATGTCTTATTTTGGAGTTAAACACCCCTGAAATATGTTTTTGAAATTTCTGTAAAAAGTAGTGTTGCAAAGTAGTGTCGCACCTGCGACACTTTCGCAAAATTTTGTGAAAGCTTTTCGCAAATTGCAACACTACTTTTCCAGACTATGGCCAAAATGACAGGAGTTCTTTGCCACCCTGCTGCAAAAGAACAGTTTGATCTTTTGAGCTGAAATTTGAAGGGAAGGCAGCCAACATCTCTCAGATGTGCCGTTTGGTGGTTTGGTGACAAAATATTGCACGGATACCAAGTTATCGTACTCCAAAGTTGACATTTTTTCCCATAGACTAACATGGTGGCGTTCGCCATGCATTTCGTGGCTCGTATCTCGGAAACGGTGTGAGATACGAAATTTTTGTCACCACACTGTGTAGCCCTATGGGTTACACATTCAGTGAAAACCTAGCCAGAAAACTTATGAATCATGTGAAATTTAAATTTTTTTTTGTATGTCACACGGTTCCTGAGGTATAAGCAATTTAGTATTCCAACAGCTCATTTTCTGCTCCGAGGCCCATTATTATGCATACATTCTTTGTACACACCGTGTTTCTCTATGCAGCTATTGGGCAAAAACAGGGTGTGAGCTTCCATTACTGTAACAGTTAGTGTTTTCACTTGCATTTCCGTACCAATTTATGTTACCGTTCCCGTATACGCCTCCATGTGCATTACCCTCTGTGTTCTCATTTGCGCTTGTGGTTGTGCTACTGTTGCCATTTGTGTTTCCACTACTGTTTCTGTTTGCATTTTGGTTTGCTTTTCCGGCACCCCTTTCATTTGCATTTGCGTTTCTCTTTCAGCTTGAGTCTTTGTTGCTGTTACTGTTACCATTTGCATTTCCAGTTGTGTTACTGTGCCTGTGCACATTACAGGTTGCCTTTCCATATGCGCATCTATTTGCTTTTGCATTTCTGTTTCCTTTGGCATTATTGTTGCTGTTACTGTTACCATTTGCATTTACAACTGCGGTAACATGACCCTGCATGTTACAGTTTGCGTTTCCATATGCACTTCCATTCCCATTTCCGTTTTTGTTTCCTTTGGCGTTATTGTTCATGTTAATGTTACCATTTGCATTTACAATTACAGTACCGTGACCGTGCGCATTACGGTTTGCGTTTTCGTGTGCGCTTGCATTTGCATTTCCGTTTCTGCTCTCTTTGGTGTTATTTATGCTATTAACATCCCCATTTGCATTTCTAATTGCTGTACCATGACCATGCACATCACGGTTTGCGTTTCCTTACTCAGTTGTGTCTCCCTTTTGCATCACTGTTCGGTTTGGCGTCACGTTGCGCTTGCGTTTCTATTATTGTTTGCTTTACTATTTACATTTCTGTCACCATGTGTGCAACTGTTAGTGCTTGCATTTCCCTTGCACTTACCATTACTATGTCAGAAAACATCACGTGGTGGGAGCGCGGGGCCCGAACCACCACCACATTCCATTCACTTCTACTGCACATTCTCAAAAAGAAGGGAAATTAGAGGCAAAAAACTCCATTTAGTGTATCAGTTAGGATTGTTTCACAGCGATAAAAGTGAGGAAATTTGATGTTAAGGTTGAAAATCCCCCTTGCAACCCCCCTCCCTGCCCCCTGCAGCCGGCATCGGGGTGTGTGTTGGGGTCGTCGGTCCTAACTCTCACCCCATTCTCCTATAGTTCACCACCTCAGCTTCTTTACACATGTGTTGGGGTGAGAGTTAGGGCTGATGACCCAATGCACACCACGATGCCGGCTGGGGGACAGGGTGGGGATAGGTGCAAGGGGAGGTTTTCAACCCTAACATCGAATTTCCTCACTTTTGTCACCGTGGAACAACCTTAACTGATGCATTAAATAGAGTATTTGCCTCTTAATATATATATATATATATATATATTATTTTTATATATATATATATATATATATATATATATATATATATATATATTCATTGCAAAAAACTTCATTAATGCATCAGTTAGGGTTGAAGCAACAAAAGTAGGGAAATGAGGCATCAATGTTGCCAACCCTAACACCTCCCCCACCCCTATAACCTCACACCCTGCCCTCCACACACCAACAAGGGTCAGGGTGTGACTTGAGGACATCAACCCTAACTCTCACCTCATTCCATGTGTAAGGAAGCTGAGATGGTATAGTATAGAAGAATGGGGTTACAGTTAGGTCTGATTACCCCAAGACACACCCTGATGCCTGTTGGTGTCTGGAAGGTGGTGGTGGTGGTGTTGGTGTTAGGGTAGGAAACCCTAACGCCTTATTTCCCTACTTTTGTTGCTTCAACCCTAAGTGATGCATTAACAATGTTTTTTTGCAATGAATTTCCTTACTTTTTGAGAAAGTGTGATCGTACCCTAATATGTTTTTGGGACCACAAGGTCAGTCTATAGTATGTTGTGGTTGTACAGGACCCTCCATCATGTGGGAGCGCAGGGCCCCTATGTAACCATAAGTTTATACACATTGTAATCAACCCTTTCCAGCAAGTCCCTCACCGGGAGACCTTCCTCCTGTGGTTGTGGCTTCCCAAGCTGCTGCAACTGCTCACAGAATTCGTCGTACACCTGCTCCCTGGACGAAACAAGAACCTGACTGGGCAAGACCTCCTTCCTGTAGTTACGGCTTCCCAAACTGCTGTAACTGCTCACAGAATTTGCCACATGCCCGCTCCCTGGATCAAACAAGCCTCTGACCAGGCAAGACCTTCCTCCTGTGGTTGCAGCTTCCCAAGCTGCCACAATCGCTTACAGAATTTGCCGCATGCCCACTCCCTGGACCAAGCAAGCCCTTGACCAGGTGAGACTTTCCTTCTGCGGTTGTGACTTCCCAAGCTGCTGCAACTGCTCACAAAATTCACCGCACACCCACTCACTGGACCAAGGTACGCTACCCAAGGAAAACTCTCCTCTTGCTTAAATTTCTTGGTGCCTACACACTCTGAGCAGCCAATTGGCCAATGCTCCCCAGCACAGCCATCTACTAGCAGACTCTCAAAGTCTGCTGCTTTCCCTGGTTTCAGCTGTAATCCTCATAGAAACTGTTTGGGAACGCACTACTGCAGATGTTAGATATCTAAATGCCTATTTTCTCTGTTACATCTATACCTTGTACCTCAAATAAAAAATTGCTAATTTTGGGGTAATTCCACAATTAACTTGCACTGTACTATTACTTGCTGCTTACTGTTTCAGCTCTTTAGAAAATAAATCTGAGATTTTTCTGCTGACCTCTAAACCCCTCTCATTCTACAATAATCCTGCTAATCCTCCTACCCTGTTTTCCAACCTCTAAAACTCCATTTTGCTTTGTCTTTCTTACCACCGCAGACTGCTAATCTCCCCACTCTACCTTCAAACCTCTAAATTCCATTTTTCTTTCTCCCACCCCTGCAGATTCTCAGCCTGCTGCATCCCCCCCCAGCTGCCTGTCTCACTGGGTGTTACACCCACCAATTTCAGCAATTAAGTGCCCACATTGTCTTTCTGCCAGCTCCCCGTCTGTCTCCTCCCAACTATTACCTCCCCACCTGTGTAGCCAACTGAAATAACTACCCCCAACTGAATCACAAGTTTATGTCTGTGGCGTACTATGCCACCACCTTAATGTTCAATTCCCAGTAGCAACTGTACCTGTACCACCTTGTTCAACTCTCTAGCCTCATTGTCATGGTGAACAAGAATACTGATGTTTAAGACAGACTGTCCTTCAGCCTAGACAACATTGCTTAGCCCCTTGGTGTTCTGCCTAGTGTTACTGTGTACACCAGAGTTGCTGCCTTGCAGTTTATGCACTACTTTACACCTCCCTGCAATCTGAACCCTATTCTCTCTCTTCCTTGATTTTGTCTTTGAACAGCCCTACATTGTCGACAATTACACAGAACCATGACTATTCATTCCTGTAGTAGTCATAATTTATTTTACTACAGTGCCACTTTATTGTATTACACTGTGACATTATTTTCTACAACTATGTAATTTGCAATGCACCTCTCTGTACAATGGCTAATTTGACACTTGTATGTATGTATGTTACTATGTGTCTATGTATGTAGATTTGTATACTCTTCTTTTGTACCCTTCCCCTGGGTCACCCCTGTAAAAGGGACTGCATGTTCTTAGTGGGCTTACCTGGTTACCAAAATTCAGATAAATAAATAAATAAATAAAATAAAGCTAATCTTTCCTCTCTTTCTTCCCTTTCCAGCAAGCTACTGACCGGGCAAGACCTTCCTCCTGCATTTGTGGCTTCCCAAGATGCTGCAACTGCTCACAGACTTCGCTGCACACCCACTCCCTGGACCAAGGTATGCTACCTGAGGAAGACTCTCCTCTTACTTAAATTTCTTGATGCCTACATGCTCTGAGTAGCTTATTGGCCATTGCTCCCCAGCACAGCCATCTACTGGCAGAATCTCAAAGCCTGCTGCTTTCCCTGGTTTTAGCTGTAAGCAAAATCCCTTCAGGTGCTACTCACCAGCTCCCCACCTTCCTCCCACCACTCCCACCCTTTTCTGCTCATACTTAAATAGGCACAGCAGAGGGGCGTTACTCTCCCAATGTTACATGCACAGTAGTGCTTCAGTTCTGCTTATTTCTTATCTCCCCATTTCTTCATCTGCACGTTATACTGTGCTGCCCCTAGAGGGTCTCACCTTCCCCGTACATGAGTCCAGCCTACACTTGCAGCTCTCCAACTGTATTTACGTGCTTGCACAAACCCTCCAATCACTGCTACCCTGATTTCTTCCCAGTCTACCACATACAGCACCCCGAGACATGCACCCTGCAGCCTTTCTCCTACTTTGGGCTCCTTCTTTTTCACTCTTTCCACCACCCTTCCCTGTCTCCCCTCAGGCTGCCCTTTCCCTTCCCACTCTCCTACCTCCTCCTCATCCTTCATGGTAGGGCACCCAATATTAACCATCCTGCTCCCTCCTCACTCCCTACTCTTGCCCTCCTTCTATGCTATGTCACCTGGTTTTCTACCTCCCCAGCTGCCCCTAGGTATCATGCTCATTCCCTGCTCTAGACTTAGATGACTCTCCCTCATCTCTTTAAAAAGATGGAAACTCCAGGCCACTCTCTCTCTCTCTATGCTCCTCTTCATCCTGTTGCTCTCTGGAGATATTGCACTAAACCCTGCCCCCCAACGCTAAACAAACTGCCCTCCCACCTTAAAGGCCTCAAAGTAATGCACATAAACATCTGTAGTGTCCTGTCTAAACTGGACATTCTAAATTGCTGGCTAAGCCAAAATGCCCCTGATATTCTATGCCTATCAGAAACATGTCTAGCCACAAAAAACACCCACCAAATCCCTCAACATTCCTGGCTACTCTATCATCTGACAAGACTGTCGCAAGAGAGTGGGCAGTGTCACTGTACTCATAAAGCATCCCCGCTCATGCATCGTAGTTAAAAAAAGAGGCATGTCCAGGATCACATGAACTGATCCTTGCCAAACTCTCCTTTTCCTGCTCCCTCCCCTCCTTCATTGGGGTGATCTTTGCCTCCTCTCAGCTTGAACAGTGTGCACTTACTGAATGCATCACCACTTTCCAGCCTCTTGTGAGCTCCGGTGAGCTTCTACTTCTTGGTGATTATAATCTCAATTGGCTTTCCCCTTCCTCTGCCTTGACCATTTCTAAAATTGAATCACTGAACCTTTCCCAGCTTATCACCGAACCCACCCGATGCAACCCTCATTCCTCTCATCACTCCCCAATAGAAATGGTTCTATCATCTCATCCTCACAGACTATCCAACGTAGGAGAACTCGACCCTGCACTCAGTGACCACTGTATCACTTATTGTGTTAGAAAGACTCACCTGCCAAAATCCACACCTCAATACATCTGTACCCATACGCTTCACTCCCTTGACACAAAATCCCACCCCTACTCCTAAATACCCTTGGCCATGCTGGTCTCACCCCCCCCCGCAGTACAGTGATTCACCTCTTACCTAACAAACAGACATCAGTCAGTCAAAATAGTAAACTCCTCATCACACCACTCCCTATTCAAGCTGGCATCCCTAAAACATCAATTCTCGGCCCCATTCTTTTCACTCTCTTTATAAACAACTTCCCTTCTGCCTGCTTAAATTCCCTCATCCATATGTATGTGGATGATACTGTCCTTGTCACCTCCTGTCCTGATCAGTAGTCCATCAAATCTACTCTGCAGGAAAATTTCCACAGTATACAGTCTTGGTTTCAAAGAAACAAACTCAAACTAACTACCTCTAAAACTTTCTCCATGACCTTCAGGACCTCCCAAAGACTGGCAAAATCTATCCCTTCCCCTCCCATAACCACCCTTGAAGGTACTCCACTAAATGAAGTCTCATCCTATAAATACCTAGGTGTTTAGTTAGACCCCCAGCTAAATTTCTCTCACCACATTGACTATCTATCTTCAAAAGTGTGGCCAAAGCTCGGGATCATCTATCACAATAGGGGCTCTCTATCATAGAAACATAGACTTTGATGGCAGATAAGGACCACTTAGCCCACTCAGTCTGCCATTTCTCTACCTATTGGATAAGCTGCAGATTCTAGTTAACCAACAGCCTACTTCCTGCAACCCCCCCACTATAATTGCCTTATGTCTGTCCCATGCATGTTTGAATTCCCCCACTGTTTTAGACCCCACAACCTCTCCAGGGAGGTGATTCCATGCGTCCACCACTCTTTCCATGAAAAAGAATTTCCTCACATTACACCTGAGCTGTCCCCCCTCTAACTTTAAATTGTGCCCCTTGTTCTTACACATCTCTTTTTCTGAAAGATGCTACCCTCCTGGACTTTGTTGATTCCCTTGAGGTACTTAAAAGTTTCTATCATGTCCCCCCTGTCCCTCCTTTCATCAAGGGTATACGTGTTAAGCTCTCTCAGTCTCTCTTCATATGGTTTCTGATGTAGACCCTGCACCATTTTAGTTGCCCTCCTCTGGACTGCTTCCATTCTGTCTATGTCCTTACATAGATGAGGTCTCCAAAACTGCACGCAGTACTCCAGATGGGGTCTCACCAACTGTCTGTATAGAGGGATAACCACTTCCCTTTTTCTACTTGTGATGCCCCTCCCTATGCATCCCAGTATCACCTGGCTCTTACTGACTTCTCACATTGCTTACTCACCTTTAGGTCATCTGATGTGACTACACCCAGATCCCTTTCCATTATTGTTGTCAGTAGTACCTTCCCCTGCTATTGTGCTCTTCTCCTGATTTTATTTCCCAGGTGCATTACTTTGCACTTTTTGCATTGAATCTAAGTTGCCATATGTCTGACCATTCCTCCAACCTTGCCAAGTCCCTTCTCATCCTTCTACCCCCCCTTGTGTATCAACTCTGTTACAGATCTTTGTGTCATCTGCAAAGAGGCATACCTTTCCTTCCAGGCCCTCTGCAATGTCACCTATAAAGACGTTAAAGAGGACTGGGCCCAGTACTGAGCCCTGAGATACTCCACTAGTAACCCCCCTTTCTTCAGAATGTGTTCCATTCACTATTACCTTCTGTGTCCTGTTGTACAGCCAGTTTGCTACCCAGGCTACCACCCTGTCCATCATGAACTCCTAACCAAAATGATTTTGCCTATTCTTGACTATGCCAACATAGTCTACTGCACTTCCCCCTCCTCCCTACTTGCTAGATTTGGCTCTCTCCTTTATGCTTTCAGTCATTTTGCCTCAAACTCCCCCTTAAGGACCCATCACTACTACCTCCTCTCCACTCTGAGCCTCCCTCCCCATCCCAACAGTGTTTCACTCACTCTATCTCCTTTATCTCAGAATTTTGGTTCAATCTTCCCCCCTCCTACCTCTCAGATCACCTCACACCCCACTCCCCCCGCATTCTACTCCATGTGCTCTAGGGATGCCCACTCTTTCTCCCTTCTCAAACCATCTTTTAGCATGGGTAAATCTGCATACACCTATCGACTCCCCTCACTCTGGAAATCTCAACGTCCTGCACTTCAGAACTCCCTCTCACACCCCTCTGTCAGGTCTCAGCTATGCCTGCTAACTCCATCTACCTGCTTCCATGTCACCTGACTGCACTTAAGCACTGCCGCTCCTTGCTTTTACTTAATTGCCTAGCTGTACTTATTTGCACTTTGTACTGTTTCCTTCTTAATTGCTGGCACTGCCTTGTATCACACATGACTTAATATTGTACATTGTCTTGATGACTTGACACCAGTATTCAACATCTGCCTTATTTGTGATCCTATGCATGGTTTATATAGGGCATCTGTAACTGCCCTGCTTATGATTTGTAATTGTTACTGTATGACTTAAGAGAATTGTATATGCATATGCCCCTCTGGGCCCTGCACTCCCATCTACATATAATTATAGAGATGCAGCACAGGCCTAGAGAAATTCCAAGTAACCCCTGTGCTTCAAATGCTGCAATATCTCAGTATCCATAGAAACATGGGGAAAAATTCCACTGTAGTTGTAGTTATGGCCTGGCAACCTGCACATGTACTTAGTACACCTGCGTTTAGTGACAAATCCATATCTCAAACCATTTTTGAGATATAGGCATTGAAAGGTACTGCGTCCGCCACAATACTTTTCTATGGGAAATTTCCAAACCTCAGAATGTTATTACTAGAGAAGCAATGTAAAATGTTATCACCTAACCAGCAAATGTCACATCTGTAGGGCAAGCCCTTTCTACTCTGAAAATTTCAGCCCCAAATTCCAAACCATTTCTTTGCAGTGAAATGCCCAGAGAAACAGTAACCTTTAAAAATCCCTTTTTGTGAACTGTCGAAATCACTTTTCGTGTGATAGGCCATCTGGCCATCATGTCACAAAAAGGGATTTTGACAGCTCACAAAAAGAGATTGGCTCACAAAAAGGTATTTGTTAGCTCGCGAAAAGGAATTTTGACAGCTCGTGAAGAAGGATTACTTTTTAAAATCCCTTTTCTTGAGTGGAAGAAATCCCTTTTCATGAGCCAAAATCACTTTTTGCAAGCTATCAGAATCTCTCTTCATGAGAAATCCCTTTTCATGGGGTAGGGCCATCTGGTTATCATCTCACTAAAAGGGATTTTGATAGCTCATGAAAAGGGATTACTTTTCAAAAATCCCTTTTCGCGAGCTGTCAAAATCTTTTTTCATGAGCCAATCCCTCTTTGTGAACTGATCCCTTTTCACAAGGTAGGGCCATTTGGTCATCATCTCGAGAAAAGGGATTTTGACAACTTGTGAAAAGGGATCAGCTCACAAAAAGGGATTTTGACAGCTTACGAAAAAGGATTGTAAGTGAGTCACAAAAAGGGATTTATAAATTAGAAAAGAGCATTTTTGAGTAAAATAAAGTAAACCAAAGGCACAGAAGTATGCAGGATGTGCCCATGTACTAAACCCATGCTTGATGTTCTTCAGACGACATCCCTGGGGTAAGTTATAACATTTTGTTTGGGCACAAAAATTTAAAACAAGATGGCGGCTCGCGAAAAGGGATTTTTTTTCTCATGAACAGGGATTTTACAAATTCCTCTCTGTGAGCTGTCAAAATCCCTTTTCTTGAATCCAAATCCCCTCTTTGAACCTGTGCAGCTATCCAAAAGATTGAACTGAGCATGCTCAGAACCCATTTCAAAATTGAATAACTTTGAAACAGATTAATATTTTTTTACCAAACTAATGCTGGCATGTTCTTTTTATATATATTTTATTTTTATTCATTTTAAAATGTATACAGTGTGAGAAAAGAAAAAAAACATTTACCAATAATAAACATTCATTTTAAATTCATTTAACTGTATAACTTAATATTAAAGTCCCCATCAGAAGGAGGGGGGTAACATAATGTATTTTTGTAGTTGAAACAAGACCTGGTATCTGCTCAAATAATGTTGGAAAAAGACATTATTATTCTAGAACTTATTTAAAAGGAAAATATATTAAATATAAAGAATTAAAGTCACTTCCATCAATACATTCTTCTCTTATATGTCTCTTCTATTTTATTATGTTATTTTATTATTTATGTTATTTTATTATGTGTCCAACATTGTATTTTATATTTTTGTGGCAGCAACTCCCAAATCAATGTCAGAGTCCAGGTCTGAGATATCTTGACTAGGACTATGATTCCTTAGAAAGTCCATAACTTTGTCTGGATGGAAGAATATGTAAGCCTTTCCTTTGTACGTTATTTTAACTTTAGCTGGTGACTGGAGTATGAAAGTCACCCCAATTTCCAGAACATCTGCTCTCAGATTTAAAAAAATGATGTCTTCTTTCTTGAGTAGCATATGTGAAGTCTGGAACTATAGCATATCTGAATCCTTGATATTCAAGCACTTTCCTCACATGAGCCAATTTCAGTATCAAGTCCCTATCCATTTTGAATGCAAATTGTACTAGAATTGGAGGCTTCAAATTCTTGGGATTTCTCTTTGTAGCCATTCTGTATGCGTTGGTTAGAATGGGCAGATTATCTTCTGGAAGATGGAAAGTTTTGAGCAATACCTCTTTAATCAGCTCTCTTAGCTCAGAATACTCTGGGTGGGATATTCAGACCATGCCAGGCAGGGCACAAGCCTGGGCACAGTGCAACTGGGCTGTGCCAGGGCATGGACCAGGTGACATTCAACGGTGCTGTGCCATGGGTCAGCACTGTTGAATATGGCACTGGGAGCACCCACACTGTGCATGGTGTAGTGGCACTGTGCCAGCGCAAGTGGCAGGTGAGGAGCAGGGGGCTGCACCAGTGCAAGTGCAGCTGCACTAGGCACAGCAAGAGTGATATTCAGATGTGGGCATGCAAATTAGGCCATTATGAATGCAAGGCACAAATGGGGCTATTTGCTTGTCATTATGGCCCCATTTCCATGCAGGTGTGCCAATCTCCGGTGACTTGCACTGGGTGCCCTGCCAGGCTGCTGCCATTGGGGACCAATGCCCCCTGCCCCTCAGCAGGCAACATGCCCCATGCCCAGTCATGGGCCATAGGTAAGGTTACATATCTGGTGGTCCAGTGAACCCTACCACATTGCCTGATCATGGGCTTTAGATAAAATAAAAACCCCTAGTGGCCCAGTGGACCTGCTCCTCTGCCCGATCATGGGCAACTGATATTATATTTTCTGGTGGTCCGGTGGACCCGATCCACAGCCCGATCACTGGCAAATTATATTATATTTCCCTGGTGGTCCAGTGGACCTGATCCTCTCTGCCCACGATTGGGTGGGGGGGTAATGACACCCAGACTGTGTCTCTGGAGGTCGGGTGGTCACTCACAGCTGGCGGCTGCTGTGTTGCACCCTGCAATAGGGTACCTCACCTGGGGGTGGTCAGGCCTTGCTCCTGATTTTTATGGGCAGATCTTTTCACCCCCCCATGCGGTGTGAGGCAGGTTTGTGCCTGCATATGTGCCGCACATCCCAGGCTTAATATCGGGATGTGCCACATATGCATGGGCACACCCCCCACACTTGCGCTGCACACATTACTGGTATGCCCTGGTGCATCAGGATTTGTGAAGAGCAACATCCCCCTTTGACTATCGTGCTTGGGCTCATCAGTGGGTTGCGCATAGCATAACAGTCTTGTGCCATGAGCAGCCCCTTTGAATATCCCACCCACTGAGTATAGTGCAGAAGGGATACCTAGGAACCTCAGATTTTTATATCTGTTTGCATTTTCAAGTGCTTCAATCTTATGATTTACTGCTGTTTGCACAACTATAGCAGCATCAATTTTAGCTTCTGTTGTTGTACCCTTAATTTACAAAGCCTCTACCCTTTTTTTTAGTTTGCTCCATATCTGTTTTCATCTGAGCCATTTCAATCCTTAAAACTGTAGTTTTTATACTGAATGACTGCAAATTAGATTCAATGTTGGAAAATCTAGAATCGATTTTTGCAATCAAAGTACCAATATTTTCAAATGCTCTCAGAATTTGTAGATCCTGGTCTTCCCCTGATGTTATTGGGTTGTCTGTCTCCTCTGAATCCTCTAACTGCTCAAGGACTCATTTTGAACAAGCTTCTGTGTTTGCAGTTAGGTTCCCAACTGTTTTCCCAGTCGTCTTTCCAGCCTGGATCTCTGGACTTCTCATGGTTTGTTGTTCATCCAAGGGAAGCCTTTTAAGCAGGTAGTTCTTATATTTTCAGCTGTGCACAATCTCAGTCTTTCTTGAGTTCTTTGGGTTTGCAGTGTTTGTGATGTTTGCAGTGTTAATGTTGTGTCTTTTTCAGTCTGTGGCCTAGGCTCTGAGGTTTTTAAAGATGCCGACTGGGGTGACAGCACAGACCTAGCTGCAGCTCCAGTCTGCCCCCCTTCCTTCCCCAGGCTCGGTGTTCCAACCCTTGCAAACTTATCTGTCAGATCATACCACATGAAAGATACTTCACTAGAGGAAGACAATCCCCCTCTCTTTCCATTTCTTATTCATCGGAGAAAAAACAAAATTATTCCTTCTCACAGCTGCTGTTTTAAACTTTATTTGCACTGAATGGTTGAGAGCAAAGCTACAGCAACATATCACATCATGACCATCTTGCCCCTCTGGGGCAAGCTCTTTCAACCCTGAAAACTTCAGACCAAAATTCTCAATGGTGTGGCTGCAGCGCAGTGAGGATACAGTAGCAAAAACTGACAAAGAAAACCTACTTTTACACTTTTTTCACTATGCACAGCATGAAAACCACAAATCCAATTGCAACAAAATTTGGTACATCAAGAGATTTACCCCGCAGAACAGTGCATATCAAAATTTCTGCAAATCTGTTGAATGGTTGCAATGTTATTAAAGTGCAAAATTTGAGGTTTAACATTGAACTGCCTACCGAACCTTAACTATAGTGGCACTACCGCACCACTATTATATATACTGCATAGGGGATACATGATGGGCATGAGTGTGATATGGAAAATATTTTCACTCCTTTAGAGTGAACTCTGGATATTCAGGAGTGGCTTCACCACTCCTGAATATCCAGAGGTCACTGTGCAGGAGTGAAAATATTTTCCATATCACACAAGTGCACATCATGTATCCGATTTATACAATAAGGGCCCCATTGGTGCAAAAGTTACCATTTGTGTGGGTTTTCACTGTTTGCACCACTGAATAAATGTAAATATTTTCACTGTGGTGATGTCATCAGCATTTATTCCCACTCCAGTGAGAATAACACATTGTATCTCATGATGGGCATGAGTGTGATATGGCAAATATTGTCGCTTCTGCAGAGTGAGATATCCAGAGCTCATGATGCAGGAGTGACAATATTTGCCATAGCACACAATCTGCACATCATGTATTTGATGTATACAATAGGGCTAGGAGTTTCAGAAGTATTGTTATGTTGTCTTGTGTGCTGTTCCTGTTTATGTGTTTGCTCATTCTGTGCATGAGTTTTTCTGAATGGGCTGGCAGTGTTATAATTTTGTAAAGCTAAATGAGTTAGTTTAGGTAGGAGTGAGAAACAGGCTATTTTGTGAAGCTGTATTCTTTAGAAGTCTGGCTGCAGTCAAGCTGAGAGTATCACAGTAATGGTAATGGGTTGAGGGTCAGAGTGTTAGAAAAGCTGAGGCTGTTTTTACTGGTAATTGAGTTAGCTGCAGGCAGCAGTGAGGAACCAAGTGTTCTGTGAAGCTGTGCTCTTTAGAATTCTGTCTGTAGTCAAGCTGAGAGTATCACAGTAATGAGCTGGAAGTTAGAGTGGGGAATAGGTGTGTTTTGTAATGCTAACTGAGTTAGCTGCACACAGTAGTGAGACCTCTCATGTAGTTCTGCATTTGTGTCTATTGTAACAGCACAGGTATATATTGCATGCTGAGGGGAAAGCTGCCTAGAGTGATAATATCAGTTACCTTTGTGTGACTTCTGTGTGTAAATGGCTGATATCATCACAGCAGAGCAGAGGGTAAAAATATCACACTGCAGTGGATGACGCACTGTTTTACCTCACTCATTTATCACTCACCCCTATTGTATAAATATACATAATGTGTAATTTAGTAGATGTGTGGTTCTATAAATGTGAAACTGCTGACTGGATAATGTAAGGTTGTGTATAAAAAATGGTATAGTTTATATATGTTCTTTTAATAACTTATTGTACGTAGTGGTTTTATGCATACTTTCAAATAAAATTAAACCTTGAACCTAATTCCGTATATTTCCATTGGAAACTGAATTCTGAAATTCTGAAAGCAGATTTTTTTTTAAACTGCAGATTAGTAATCTGTGGTTTACACAAAACACAGAATAGCATTCTGGGGTTGACCTTGTCCATAGATTCATTTTCAGCAAACTGCAAAATAATGTTCCATGGATTGTGTAATCTATTTGGCAGTTTAAATAGAAATGCTTTTTGGAATTCCACAACATTAAAAAATATATTTTGAGAAGCATTTGGTTGCCATTCCATGTGAATTCTGCTGGTGGAATTCCACACTGTACACATCTCTACTAGTGAGCTCACACTGCAGATGCCAAAGCAATGTACTGAATGTGAAGCTGGGCTTACATGTTTCCATGTACACATGGTGACAAGAGACTATACAGTTTCTTCCTTCAAGCAATAAGGCATGGCAGGGTGTGTGTGTTATTGTGGGATAATGCCATGTCTCAGGAAATGAAGCGCGAGGTGAAGTCAAGGGCTTTACACACCCAAAAAGTGCCAATATCCCTCAATTATGTACATCCTGAAATGCCTTATTGCAATTCTAAAATGGCTTTCCTGATTTTTTTTTTATTTTAGGACCAAGTAATGAGGTTCAGAAAGTTCAGAGTTTCTGACCTGTGCTTTTGTGCTGTGATATCAGCATGGTCCTGTGATTGGATTCCACCAATCACAGTATAGTATTTCTCTGACCCATTTTATCATTTCTATTTTTCCCCTCTTAACTTTTGAGCAGGGCTTTTATTAAGTCCATCAACAAGACCTGGATCCCATGTCAACTGAAGAAGTCATTAAATCCCCAGATACCAACTGCATGCCCTTTTTAAACTGCTTGGAATTGATTACCTCTCTTCCTGGTCAGAAGGAGAGCCATCAAATATGTTCCCAACCAGTAAAGGTGGTGGAGGCAGGGGACCAGGAGGTTCAAGCACCAAAATGATACAGGACAAACATAGCCAGAGTGCCACCATTTTTCCACTTATGTTTCATCTCCTTTTCCCACCCCACAGCGGCATTGCCCGACATGAGTGATGTGTTTGGCCATTCTGAGGCAAACTGTGACCAGCCCATCTACCACCTTCAGACTGACTCTTACCACCACATTTGCTGTATTTGGATAACATTGCCAGGTGATCACTATAACTGGGTGTACAGACTGCTGCTTCTGAGATTCACTGCTGTCTGAGAAGCCAATATAGCAGTATATTTTATTTCTGGCAAATAAAGTTTACTGCTGTTTGATTTGGACTTGGGCTGGTTTGTTTTCTTGGGGCTAATTTGATTTGTGAATTAGTATAGCAGTGTATTTGAATTCTGGCAAGTGATGTTTACTGCTATTTGATTTGGACTTGCGCTGGTTTGTTTACTTTGGGCTAATTTGATTTGTGAATTAGTATAGCAGTGTATTTGAATTCTGGCAAGTGATGTTTACTGCTATTTTATTTGGACTTGGGCTGGTTTGTTTTGCTTGGGGATGATTTGATTTGTGAATTAGTATAGCAGTGTATTTGATTTTTGGCAAGTAAAGTTTATCGCTATTTGATTTGGGTTTGGGCTGGTTTGTTTTACTTGGGGCTGATTTGAGCAGATTTGTGCTGTGGCTGGGGCACTTTGAAAGCTGGTAGGCAGTGACTGGGATACCTGGAAACTTGGACTTTAAATTAAAACAAGTGCTGTGGGGGAAACTAGGTCAGAAACTTAATCTTGGTGTGAGTAGTTTCAGGAAGCCCTGTAAATCAGATGTGTAATTGGGGGGTGGAGCTGCTAGAGGCTTAGGGCAATTTGCTGCAATTGTATGCTATGTTTGACTCACTCAGGCTGATACATGGATATTTGAGGTAATTCTACAAACCAATTTTAGTGTTTGCTGTATTTGAATAACATTGCTGGGTGATCACTGTAGTTGGATGGACAGACTGCTGCTTCTGTGATTCACTGCTGTCTGAGAAGCCAGTATAACAGTGTATTTGATTTCTGGCAAGTAATGTTTACTGCTATCCTCACTGCACAGGGCTTTTTTATTCACAGTTGAGGGTGGACTGATTGATTCTCAGCACCACAGAGGGAGCCCAGAAGCACCCGCCTTCCCCCCAAATCCCACCCTCCCCTGGGACAGGGACTTTTATAGATAACTAGGACCTCCCACTTCTTGTTTGGTTACAGGTAGTGACACATTCTCTCAAACTTTAACTTTACAGCATATTTTTCTTACTTTTCTCCCGAAAAAATGCAATTCAGTAATAGACATAATAAACTGTAACCACTGTGGAACTCTATTCAACAGGGTATAAGATTTGGCATTGTCCAACATGCAGCACTATAGGGGAGCTGAAGGTCCAGCTTCATGCCGCATGGGCAGAAATCAGCTATCTCAGAACCAGACTACATGGAACACACAAGGACATGCCTCACCCGATAACAATGGCAAACAGATTTTCACCACTTTCATCAGTGCCAAATGCCGAGGCAGCAGGTGAACCAATCCAGAACCTAGTATGCCAAAAAACACCATGCAAAAATCAAAACGTTGCTTTACGTAACAGTGATAAAAAACACTCTTGATCATAGAGGACTCAATGATATGTGGCATGGAGCATCGTCTCTGGGAAAGCAATAACGCAGTAGTTACAGTCAAATGCCTTCCTGGGACATCTGCTTGGAGGGATACAAACTGGATCATAGGAATTGTATGCAGCAAAACAGATAACTCGCACATCCTTATGCGCATAAGAATGAACAACCTTGCTAGTAGAACCATGGAGGAAACCAAGCAGAATCTGACAACACTAGGCACAAAGTTAACCTCTCTTTCATCCAGCATCTCCTTCCCTAAGATTCTGCCTGTATGGGAAAAGGGAGGCAGCAGGCAAAAAATCAGAGATAAAGAAATCAAGGAACTCAACACCTGGCTAAAATACAGGAGTCACGAACAGAAACACACTTTTGTGGGAGAATGGCATGACTTCTAGGAGAGGGAGTTCTTTTGATTTGATGGCCTTCATCTCACAAAGGAGGGAACCCGAGCTCTTGGCCAGAAGTTTGATGTATTTGCAGCCCATTTAAATTGATGTATGGGGGAGAGGGCATCATCACCCTACATGCCTCAAATGCTGGAAGTTGCCCCTCCCCCGGCAAACATCTCTTCTTCAGCACCAGGAAATAGCAAGATGCACACAACCCAAGACAATAGATGCCCTGTCAGTGCAATCAATAGTAAGTATCAAACAAAAAGTGTTACAGGCAAGAAAATTGCAAATGACTAGCAGAAACTACAGACTCTTACAAAATGAATGGAATACAGTAGTTGGCAGGCAATGTGCATTAATGCCTGTAGTCTGCCAAATAAGATACTGGACATTACTGCCTTAATGGCAGAGTCCCATCTCAATTGGGTGTCAGTCACAGAAACATGGTTCAGCAAGAACCATACCGGGGATGTTGCTATCCTGGGATGCACCTTAGTGGCTATCTATGTTAAGGACGGTATTAAGGCCACTGAAATGCAAGTATCACAAAATGATTTGGAGGCTCTGTGGGTAATGCTTGGAGCCAGGGACAGGACCCCTATTCTGTTGGGGATAATCTGTAGACCATCATAACAGGAAAAAGAAAGGGACAAGGAACTCCTAGAAATCATTCTAAAAATGGCTGACAATAGAAAGTTATTGCTGGTAGGGGACTTCAATCTGCCAGAAATAGACTGGTCTACCTACACAGCTGCCAAAGAAAGGAGCAGGGAATTTCTACTAGCTCTTCAAGTGGGAGGTTTAATGCAATTGGTTGAAATACCAACTAGACAGACTGCTATCCTGGACCTCATGCTATTAGATAGTCCAAGGGTTTCAGATGTGAGAGTGGGAATCAACCTATGTTCCAGCGACCACAGGTCAGTCTGGTTCAAAGTCAACAGAACTGAGGATATCAGTCATACAAAACTACGAATCCTTGACTTCAAAAAGGCTGATTTTCCAAAGATGAAAATCACCATTAGAAAAATGCTAGTAGATACTATGGGGAAACAGTGGAAGAGAGATGGAAAGCCCTGAAAGAGGCATGAACCATGTCACAGCTCAGTGCATTAGATTAATAAGCAAAAAAAAAACAGCAAATCCTCTGTTATTCTCTAAAGAGGTAGCATTTAAAATAAAAGACAAGAAAAAAGCATTTAAAAATACAAAGAGACAAAGAAAAATAGTGACAAGGAGGAATATCAGGCAAAGTTAAAAGAGGCTTGTAAAGCAATTAGGATTGCCAAAGCACAGACTGAAGAATGAATAGCACAAGGAATTAAAGGGGGGGGGGGCTAAGACATTTTACAGGTATATCTGAGAGAAAAGAAAAACCAAAGGAGGTATACTCCAGCTAGCAACTAAAGACAGTAAGCATGCTGAAAATGATGAAGACAAAGCAGAAGTCCTAAACAAATACTTCTGCTCAATCTTCACTCAGGAAGAATGTGGAAATGGTCCCACTACACATAGAAGAGTCCAACATACTAGGGAAGCTGACACATCTCCATTCACAGAATAGAGGGTACTAGAGGAGTTAAATAAACTGAAAATAGAGAAAGCAATGGGCCCAGATGGAATCCATCCTAGAATACTGAAAGAACTTAGGGAAGAACTGGCCGCTCCACTGGCTGCCCTCTTCAGCAAGTCCCTGTAGACTCTCTCAATGCCCAGTGACTGGAAGACAGCCATGGTAGTATCCCTGCACAAAAGTGGAAGCAAGGAGGAAGCAGGTAACTACCCACGGGTGAGTCTTCCCTCTGACGTGGGGCAAGTAATGGAGTCATTATTGAAGGAAAGAATAGTGGAGTACCTACAGTCCAGTGGGCAATAGGACCCAAAGCAGCATGACGTCACCTCAGGGAGGTCATGCCTAACAAATATCATAGAATTCTTTGATTGGGTAACAAGAACAACTGACCAGGGTGGAGCTGTGGATGTGGTATATCTTGACTTCAGTAAGCCCTTTAACTCTGTCCCCCACAAGAGGCTAATTAACAAACTGGAGCACACAGGAATGGGCCCATTGTTTGTCAACTGGGTTAAAAATTGGCTTCAAGGAAGAACACAAAGGGTAGTAGTAAATGGAACACTATCGGGGAGGGAAGGGTGACCAGTGGGGTGGACAGGGATATGTGCTGGGTCCCATCCTCTTCAACATATTTATCAGTGACATCACTGATGGTCTGCAGGGGATGGTATGCCTCTTTGCAGATGATATTAAGCTCTGCAACAAGGTAGACACACAGGAAGGACTCTCTGGATTGATGACTGATCTCAGAAAACTAGATAACTGGTCAAAAAACTGGCAACTAAAATTTAATGCAAAGAAATGCAAAGTCATGCACCTGGAAAGGCAAAATCCAAAATACAGATATAATCTGGATGGAGAACAGCTAACAGAGACAAAACAAGAATGGGAACTCAGAGTAATTATGTCACACAATTTAAAAGTTGGAAAGCAGTGTGAAAAAGCAGCACTAAAGGCCAACAGTATACTGAGCTGCATAGGCAGAGGTATCACTGTACAGATCTATGGTCAGGCCTTATTTGGAGTATTGCATGCAATTCTTGAAGCTGCACCTAAGAAAGGACATAGACTATTTGGAGTCTGTGCAGAGATGGGCTACTAAGTTGGTACAGGGGTTCCACCATAAACCTTATGGAGCAAGGTTCCAACAGCTTAACTTGTACTCCCTAGAACAAAGGTGCAACAGAGGAGACATGATAGAAACTTTTAAATACCTCAAAGGAATAAATGCAGTACAGGCTCAGAGCCTCTTCCATGAAAATATGGGTACAAGGACAAGAGGTTACAGCATGCACCTTAAGGGAGGTGGATTCAGAAGCAACCTCAGGAAGTTCTTCTTCATGGAGAGAGTGGTGGAACCCTGGAACAGCCTGACTGAAGAGGTTGTAGCTGCTAAAATGATAGGGAAGTTCAAGTGAGTTTGGGACAGGCACATTGGAAACCCAAAATGAAGTGAGGAGGGGGTAGGAAATAGGGCAGACTAGATGGATCACGCGGTCCCCCTTCTGCCAACACATTCTTATGTTCTTATTAAATTCTGCCACATTTGTGACATCCCAGGCTCATGATATAAACTTGGGTTGCCTGTATGTAAATTGCAGTTGTTACTATTAGGTCACTGGGTGGTCCTTATATAAACATTTTGAATGTAATGCTAGATTTTTCTTAGTTGAGGGGGTACATAGTGAAGAAACACTACAGAGGATTATGTATGAGCGGTCATACACAACAATGTAGTTGTTCGATCAAGAGGATTCCATGATAACAAGAGACCTTGAGCATACAGCTCGAGAGGTTTTGTTACCATGGAAACATCGAGATAAAAAACAGACTTGTATGTGTATGGTTGCTCATACACAATCTTTTATAGTGTATGGGCAACCATTATTCTGTTCCAGTATCCAGAAGTATCCTGTACTTAAAACAGCTTTACTGTGGCGTGGTTCTTTCCAGTGCCACTCACTTCCTGGCCAGTTCTCACTGCTGCAGCCACTTCATTACACATGTGCTGAGGCATTCAAAGTTGTTGGGCTGCAGTAATGATGTACTCAGTGCAGCACAATAGCAATTTGACGTCACTACTGCAGCACAACAAAGTAATTCTAGTAATCAAATTTCATACACAATCATGTTCTGCCATGTGCTATAAAATGTTTGTACCGAACATGAAAGTGGCTTCATTCATTTGAGAGGAACTCACTGTCAAGAGTTTGATTAAATATGATAAGCACTGATTAGAACTGTTAAACAAGTGACACGTGTTGTTTGGAGTCCCCCTATGTTGTTTGTTTGTTTACTTGTTTTTGTTTACCAGTAAATGAGTGCTAGGAAATATTTTCCTGTTTTCAGTCTCAGTCTGGAGGAAGGGGGATATAAGAAGTATTTACTGATATTAAACTATGTTAAGCAGTTGGTGGTTTTAGAATGAGGAAAATTTGGCCAGGACACCAAGAAAAGTCCTCTACGCTTCCTGAACAGCTTTATGAGTGTGTATTGAGAAGGTGTTTTTCACCTCCTTTACAGCTTCCCTTTTGTCCCCCAGGGAAGGAACAAGTTATGTCCTGGCAAATGGTGGACAAAAGAATACCACTCAATGTGGAATGTAACCTGGCTCTACTGTCACAGAAAATTGAAGGTGAAGAGTTCATTTAAATATAAGGCAGATGAGTGCATTTCCCCAGGCTGGTTTGTGCGGGACATGTAGAAACACAGAAACATGTTTTTTCTGGAATGTCCAGTGTCTGTGGACTACTGGAATACACTACTGAAAGCTTGGAATGGTACTTCTCTCCTTCCAGTCACATACAGCATTGATTTATTTAGGACTTTATCCACAGAGATTTCAAAAATATATGACCAAAGCACTTTATGTTTGATTTTCTCTGTATGTATTTTTTATGGCAGGCGAGGTGTGCTTTTTCACTACAGTAAAAAGTGACTTCTGATCATGAAGTAGTTGCAACTATTCATAATTGTTTAAGAAGAATTTGTCAAGTTGAATTCAGGTCATTACGATGTGCACAATTTCTGCACATTTGGGGCCCCTGTACATGGATCCCTGATTCAGGAAGGCTCTCTTAACCTATTTAAATAGCTGTCCTTAGTTTGACATCCTTCCAGCTGTATGTTATTGTATGGTGGTATGACTTTAATAATAGCTCTATTTGCAATATTTCTACACTGCAGGCTACTAATGTAGGGTATTGGCTTATTCATAGCAAGGGAAATGCATGATTAGAATGTATTTTTTTGTTTCTTGCTTACCTTCTACTGTATTTGAGTAGTGTGCTTGTTTTGTGTTTCTAAATATTTCAGTATACTGTATGAGTTTTTTTTTTCATTTAATAAAATTGTCCTACTCTTCCTGAGAGGGCACTTCCTGCTTCCTGTGGGAAGCTGGAAGATGCTGGAGGTAAAGGTGGAATGGTGGCCTGTGTGGTGAAGACTGCTTCCCTCCCTGCCTGGAGTAATTTGAAAGCCCGAACTACTGATATTGCAGTTCTGCCTACTGTGGCTGCGCAGCCTGGAGATAGCACAACTTCTGAGTTGTCTATGGAGGTTACAAATATCAGTTGCCTACCTGAGGGCAGTCATTTATCTGAAGCCAGTGAAGAGATGAAGATCAAGTGTGTTCCACAGAATGAGGATTCTCCCATGAGCAGTTTGGTCATGATGCCCCGGGCTACAGATAGTCCAGTATCTGCAGGAGATTCAGCCATGATCCCCATGATTCCTGAGGTCACCTAATTGGTAACAGTGGAGCTCCGCAAGGTCTCCTAGGAGGAGCAGCAATTACAGCAAGAGTTGTAGTCCAGGAAAGTGGCCTTGCTACAACTAATTGCTGAAGAAGAATGTTGCAGTATCGAGAAGGAGAATCCCAGTGCACCATCAGTTGTTTCCACATATACTGTATGAAGGTAATCCCTGTGTTTGCTGCATAAACATGTTCCAGCCCTGAGAGGTCTACAAAAGACTGTTCAGCCCATCAATAGTGTTACCTGCCCAGATAGTATCAAAACCACATACTAAGACAGATGATCTGATGGCTTTAACTGCTATGTCAGACAACATAGGTAAACAAAAGGCTAAAGGCTTAACTACATCTTTCCAACAAGTCATCTGCTATGACACTGACAGTGGATGGCATTCATAATGGTCTGAAACCACTGACTCTAAGAGCAAAGAGCTTGAGGCAGAGCAGCCCCGGACAGAGGTCCCCCTGATAATGGGCAGCTTCTCTTCTAATGCTGACCACTCTCCTTCTGCTGGACTGCTACAGTAAGGCTGTTCTCTGTGGAGACTACTATAACAAGGATCACTTCCCAGAAAAAGGTTGGTGGTAAATCTTTGTTAAGAAAACAGCATACAAAATGATCACAGTACTGAAATTAAACAAGCATTTGTCAATGCCGAATGTTGTCTCGCTGGCATTGGCATTGGTAGTAGTGCTGGAGTTAGAGATGCATAATAGGAATGGCAGTGAAGTATTGAAGTGACACCAACCCCACCCCCACCCTGTAGAGACTGACAGGCATTGGGGTGTGCCTTTGGGTTATCAGCTATAACGCTCATGCCATTGTACCTCACCCTACCCTGTAGACACTGACAAGTGTTGTGGTGTGCTTTGGGGTCTTTGGGCATTATACTTACCCCATTCCATAAGGAAATACACTGAGTTGGGTGCAGTATAGGAGAAGGGGGTGAACTTTGTGGCCGAACAGTGCAAGGCACACCGCAATGTCTGTCACTGGCTGCAGGGTGGGGGTGGGGGTGGAATAGCATGAGCATTACAGCCGATGATCCCAAGTCACACCCCTAACACCTGTCAGTCTCTACAGAATGGGGGTGCTACAGTTGGAAACCCTAACACCATAGGTGTGTGTTGGTATCTTCACTCCAAATTTTCAACATGGGCTTCTTGTGAGCCCACCTCATAAAAAGTGGCACAATCAGTTTGTTAGCTGAAAGGTGGCTTTGCATAGCAGCTATGCCATTTGGTGACACAGGGATGAAAACATATTTTGGTCAGGATGTGGAAAATGACAACTGTATTGTTCATGAGGAGGAGTAAAAAAATGTCAATGTTGAAAATCTGGAGTGAAAATATGAAAAATTGGTGAAGTCATGAGCATGCATAGAAACTGTGCAACACACATCCATAACCCAATTATTTTGGGGAGTTTGTTAGCCACATTTTTAACATAGGCATTTTGGGACCTCCCCTCATGAACAGTGGCACTGTGATTTTGTTAATCTGTCCCAAAAGTTGATTTTCCACAGCGACCATGCCACTGCATGCTACAAGTGTGGAAACACATTTTGGGCACATTGTGAAAAATTACAGCTGTACTGTTCATAAGGAGGTGGGAAAAAATGCCAGTGTTGAAAATCTGGCATGGAAATATTGCAAATTTGCAAAGTTACAAGGGTGCGTGGAAACTGCGCAACACACACTTGTAACACAGTCATTTTATGGACTTTTGGCACCAAATTTTCAACATAGGCATTTTAGAACCTCTGCTCATGAACAGTGTCACCATCATTTTCTCAAACTGTCCTGAAAACTGATTTCCCACAGCCACCACGCTATTCTGCGCTGGACATGTGAAAACACATTTTGGCCAGGATATGTAAAATGACAGATGTACAGTTCATCAGGAGGTGTGGGAAAATGGCAGTTTTGAAAATCTGGAGTGAAAATATTACAAATTCACGAAGTTACTAGTGTGCGTGGAAACAGTGCAACGCACGCTCATAAAACAGCTATTTGATTTTTTGCACCAAATTTGCAACATAGGCTTTTTGAGAGCCCCCCTCATGAACAGTGGCACTGTCATTACATTACTCAGTCCCAAAAGGTGATTCTGAGCAGTTAATGTGCAATCACCTTTTGGGACCAAATAACGCCATGACAGTGACTGAATTCATGAGGAGGGGTCCCAATAGCCCCATGTTGAAAATTTGGTGCAAAAATTTTAAAAAATGCCTGATATATGCACCAAAGTTTAAAAAAAAAACTATTTATGCCATTATACAGCTTACCGGCATTTCTTCAGTTCGTGGTCGGCTTTGAAGAGTGCAGACATGTTCCCGGTCCACCGAAGATCGTCGCACCAGACTCCGGAGGTAAGTACAGTATGGGGTGAGGAGGAATGTGGAGAGGCAAGGTGCGCAGAGGGTGGGCACGGGTTCAGGAAGGGGGCAGGGAGACCACGAGGGACCGTTTTCTTCTTTCACGGTTAAAAGAAACAAAAAACATTGCAGGATTTTTTTTTATTTTTCAGGGGAATTGGCATGCTGGGGTGGGGTCCCAGAGCATGCCACCTAAGTGTTTTTTTGGGGATGCTGTAGCCAGTGGGGGATTGGGCACCCCCGTTGGCACACAATGAAAGTGGGTGGGCAAGAGCCGAGGGGGATTGGGTACCCCCTCGGCATATAACATATGGGGAGTGCATTATGCCGATGGGGAGTGGGCTCCCCCATCAACACATACATAGGGTCAGAACATGTTGACAGGAGGATTGGACACCCCCAAAGTCAGCATTGTGCCACCATTTGTAATCTATTTTTCACCAGGAAAAGCACGTCGGGAGGTCAGCTGCATATGACAAGCGCTGCTTGCATTGCAACAGACCTTTTGTTAGATGTGCTCATCACATTATGTATTCATGGTGTGGTGCCGGCATGCAGACTTATTGGGAAATGAGGGACGCACCTACTGATGCATGCCCTGCATTTGCCCAACAGTGACCGTGCCTCCAAATCTGCTACTACCGCACTATGTTGGCTGCACATGCATGAGCCAACATAAAAAATGAGAGATGTTGACTGGGAAAAAAAAATGAAGAGGGAGCTGACTGGAGTCATGGCTCTTCACCTATCCACTGTGGACCAGTACATATTCACCAGTGGTTCTGTGTGTTAACCCAAATGGCTCTGTAAACCCAGTAGTCTTACCAGTGGCATATTTTGATGCAGGCTCCCAACATGATGAACAACAGTCACCTCACCTTTGTGCTACTGTTCAAATGCCTATACCTCTGCAACATGAACTTTACATGGAGAATAAGGACAAATCCAATACTGCTGCTTCACAGGTCTTCTCTCTGGAAGTTCCTGATTCCTTCAGGTTTGCCACAAACCCTGTGTTGCTTAAGCAGATGGTAGCTCCTCAGCATATGAAGTGCCTCTGGCCCCTAAGGCTGATGATGTGTTACAGGGTCCTGCTGTGGCTGTGTCTGTCCTACAACCTGACATAGCTCATCCTACACATAAAACTTGAAGGGAGATTCAGGCACTGCCTTAGGGAACAATGAAGGGACTATTACCACACAGCAATTAGGTGACATGCTGAGAAGCTCAGGATCTGCTGTAATTACAAAGGAAAAGGCCCAAAAGAAATTACCAGTGCAAAAAACATCTTCCTCATTGCTGAATATGGAATGGCTGTCCATCCATTCACATGCACAGGGACTCCCCTGGCCTGGCACGTCAAGGGAATGAGTGGACTCCCTTCCTCCGAAAGGATGAAACTGTTTACTCTGATTTTTTTAAATCCTCAGCAGAATGCGGTTCACAGCCATTATAGGAGTGATTTAGAAGAAGTTCCCAACAAGGTGTTTTCTTCCCAAACCATATTAAAAAAGAAATGTGCTTCTTCTCTTTAAATATTTTCCCAGATTCACTCTTTGGGACACCCTTACTATGATGTGAGTCTTTAAACCCCTCTAGTCTGAAACAGTTTTTGGAAAACGTATGCTATGCTTAAAGACATCCCTGTTTCATCTCCATTCTTTGTGGTTTCTTTGATGAAGGTGGCTGTCAAGATAATCACAAATGTATTCAAGAATGATGGGGATCTCAATGGAGTTAACATCTTACATTGGCTCAATCACTGGTATACTATGTGGGGACATCTGGATCCTGTTATCGACTCAGAATTTATGTGGACTGGAGGCTGATGAATCAAATTCCATCTGTTACATTCCAACTATGGAATCACCCACCTGTCTAACTGCTTTTTCCTGGTGAGAGACAGGGGGTGCTTTTCTACCAAAGACAACCACAAGCCTGCTATAGATGTGGTTCACAATCTCATTTGAGCAGTGTGTGTGATAAAAAATCAGAACATGGTCACCAGAGCTCCCAATATACCAGGGCTATGAATGTAACTTATATGATGAGTTGGACCATTCACACAAGACATGGGTGGCACACAGTAAGAGGAACCCAATGGATCAGGCAGAACAACATTTTTACATCAATCAGGCATAAAGGGATGGGCAGCAACAGGAGGAGAGAAGTCAGAAATCCTTAAGACCATTCCCTCAAGGAACAGATGTCAGGAATATAAGAAGAACTACAAGAACCAACTGAACCACAAGAACCACCTGAACCAGTGACTGAATTTCATCCAGTATCACAGGAAAACACTGCCCCCCCTTCCAAGAAGCTGTGTAGCTGCCCCATGATCCCCATGGTAGGAACTCCCCCAGGAAATCCCAGCCACCAGAAGTAAGGATGGGAAATTCCCCAGGGACACCCTCTACTAATATTACTCAGGGATTAGTGAATGAAGTAGGCCCTGTCCCAGATTCCCCATTAGTGACCCCCCAAAAAGTTCATACTAATGCTATACTTCCATCTTCTACTTCAGTGACAGATTCTCTGTAAGTCTTCATGAGAAGAAGAAGAAGGCTGAAAGGGCAATCTAAAACCTCTGTGAAATGAGTTTGATGTTATAAGGAAAAGAAAATATTGTGAAAAAACAGAGGAGTAGTGTGATAGATTTCTGTTTCTTCTTTGCAGCATGATCCTTCCTCTGAGGCTGAGCAGGGTCCTTTGGAGACACAAGAACCAATGAAGAGCATCTTTAAAAGGAAATCAGGAGAAGGAAATCTAAGTGATGTTAATTCTGTGTCATTTTCTTTTTCTCCTTGGGTTGATGAGGGAGACTAGTCCTCAGTTTAACCTTTGGGACAATAAACACTAAGGCCCAGATATTCAAAAGGGTTGCGCATGGAGCAGCAGTGTTGTGCCATGCACAATCCACTGATGTGTCCCAGTGTGATATTCAAAAGGGAAAAGTGCACTGCACAAATCCCGATGTGCCGGAGCACATCAGTAATGTATGCAGGCACAGGTGGGGAGGGTCATGCCCATGCATAACCTGCACAGCCCGATATTCAGCCCAGGATGTGTAGAGCCATGCATGCACAACCCCTACTTGCACCAGCACAAAGTTAATCCAAAAAAAAGGAACAACTGATGGCCAGCCATAGGTGAGCTGCCGCATTGCAGGGTGCAACATGGCAGCTGCCACCTGTGGGTGGCCACCCGAGTTCTGGCTGCACCTGGTGGCACCCCCATCCCCGATCATGGGCATTTGTAAAAAAAACTGTCCTATATCCCTGGTGGTCCAGTGGGCCACTATGTGCTTGATTGTGGACATCTGTCCAACAATAGAATAAGTCCCTATATCCCTGGTGGTCCAGTGGACCGCTATGTGCCCAATCACAGCATCTGTCAAAAAATAGAATAAGTCCCTATATCCCTGATGGTCCAGTGGACCGCTATGTGCCCGATCACGGGCATCTGTCAAAAAATAGAATAAGTTCCTATATCCCTGATGGTCCAGTGGACCGCTATGTGCCCGATCACGGGCATCTGTCAAAAAATAGAATAAGTTCCTATATCCCTGAGGGTCCAGTGGACTGCTATGTGCCTGATTGCGGGCATCTGTATTAAGTAAAACCCCATCCTATATCCCTGGTGGTCCAGTGGACTGATTCCTTCCCAATTGCTGGCATCTGTATTAAGTAAAACCTTATCCGATATCCCTGGTGGTCCAGTGGTACCCCCATCCCCACTCACCCACTGAGCCCCATTACCCCACTCCCCCATCAGCCGGTGGGTGGCAGAACCCCACCGCCTGCTACCCTGCTCGGCTGATCGACATTCTCAGGATTGCACACCATTGGTTCACAGCGTGAGCAATGGCATGCAGCCCATACCATACTACACTTTCCACATATGTGAATGAATCCAACAAGGTAGAGAGTTCCACAGGGTGGGGGCTGCATATGCAAAAGCTTGTGCCCCTGATGTTTTCTGTCATACCCTAGGAACATTTAGCAATCCCTCATCAGCTGAGCGGAGAGGTCGGAGAGGGCAGTAGGGAACCAGGAGCTCTTGCAGGTAACCCAGATCCTATCCGTGTAGGGCCTTGTAGGTCAGTAAACCAACCATGAAGGTGATCTGCCACTGAACAGGCAGACAGTGCCAATCACGCAACACAGGCATGATGTGACTCATGCAGGAAACCCCCATCAATAGCCTGGCTGCCACATTCTACACCAGCTGTTAGTGGCAGAAATCAACACCCGGAAGCCCTAGGTAAAGGTAGTTGCAGTAGTCAGGGCATGAGATCACAAAGGCATGGATCAGTGTTGGAAGGTCGCTGGATGGAACAAGATGCTCAGTCCAGGCAATGTTCCTCAGATTATTAAAAAAAGGACTTTACTGCTGACACCTGTGAATGCAGTGTCAGCCATCATCAAGAATCACTCCCAGATTCCTCACCTGTTCAAAGGGCAGCAGCTGGCTACCTCTGAGCCACACTGAGAGGCAGATCCTAACCCCACCCTCTTTATCCTTTGATCTGGATCCACAAACAACACCTCAGTCTTATCTGGATTCAATTTCGAGCAGCTGGCCTGCATCCAGTCCTGGATTTCTTCAAGACACCTATTAAAGACTGAGACTGCACTATCCTGGTCAGGCACAAAAGACAGGTAGAGCTGGGTGTCATCTGCATAGCAGTGAAACTGCAGTCCATACTGTCTCTCAATGTCTCCATGGAACAGAATGCAGAGCTTGAAATGCCTAATGAAATGGGTCCTTTAACTATCAAAAGGCTGACTATATAGGCTTTACTATCTAGCCAGAAGTGATTGACAATCAGTATAATCTTAAAAGTATTAAGCCAAACTCAGATGTTATTCCTCCTTCTAACTCCACTGTTCATATATTTCTCAGTCAGTGAACAGGATCTAAAAGTGTTAATTGAAACCTAGCCTGGGACAAGCCATGTTAACATGTTAAAGATGCTTAAAGTTGAGCCAGCATAATATTTTGCAGTGATTTGCATATACAGCCCGTGATGCTTTGCATTATGGGGGTATGTGTGATTTTGTATTTCTATGTTAACATGTGCTCTGCTGAATTTAAATCTTTAGAAGTCATAGAACAAAATCAATCAGTTACAATAGAACAGGCTGATGGGGGGGCAGTGTGGTGATATTAAATACAGTGGATTATGTTGCTGAAATTAAATGTCAGCTTAGTGATAGAAGGTTTTATGAATCCCTTAGTAGTGATCCAGCTTTGATAGTTAAGAAGAAAATTGTCTTTTTATTTTAAGGCAGCATTACAGAATGGAGCAAGCAATAAGAATACCTGTAAGTTTCTAACCAATGACTATCCAATCAACCCCACTATTACTGTACTACCCAAAGTACATAAAAGTTTATTCCATCCCTCTAGAAGACTGATAATAGCTGGCATAGAGTCAGTAACTGAACCATTGTCTTAGTATGAGAACTACCATACCCTTTGTTTTTGAACTATGTTCACATATTAAAGACACTAAACAGACTTTATAATGAAAAATCAGATGGGAAAAAAAGTGACAAGGTTGGGAAGTAGTATACTCCAACCTAAAATCACTACTTATATGGCAGATCATAAAAGCACAAAAAACCCAATGAGATCTGGGAGGAAAAAGAAATGGAAAGGGTTTTAATATCCAGAAGGGGAAGTGAGAAAGAAAGTGAGGGCAGGAGTGAGATAGGAGATTGGGCAGAGAATGAGGTTTCAAGAGAATTCTCAAATATAGTAGGAGACTCGGAAGTTGAATATAAAGGAGGTGTGAGTATGAGTAAGGAAGGTCAAGAGGGTCAAGAAGTAAAGATGAAAGAGAGAGTAAGTGATAAGGGATTGGCTCTGGGGTTCAATGAAATTAGAGATCAGTTATTATTTATAACGCAAGGACTTAAGGTAATAGATAGTAAACAGAGGGAATATGGTGCAAGTAGAGATGATAAGTCTGAATATGATGATAGATTATATGAGCCTTATATAAATGAACAAAATTCAAGGGAGGAAGAAAGAACATTGTTCATGAGTCAAGAGGAATTTAGTGGACTGGATATTGATGGCCTTTCTAGAGAGACAGCGAAAGCATTAAGGGATCCGATGCTGGCAAATATTCTGATATACGAATAACTGATCAGAATTTCCCAAGACTTGAAATTAACAAAAGGTATCTTAATAGAAACTAAGACGGCAATTCAAGAGTTACAGGTATATTTAAGGGAACAAAGAAAGAAAAAAGAAGAAAGAGATCAAGATCGGGAAAATAACCAGGAAGGCAGAGCCAGGATTATTTCTTGGAGTTAATTATGTTGCCTTCACCTAGGTTTAGAAATAATAGCATTTGTGAAAATTTGAAACATAAATATTTGGATTTATGGAGAAAGGGTGAGGTGAGGGAGAAAGGAAACCGAGTAAAATGTAATAAAGAAGGAGGACATATTCAGGAAATCGAGGACCATCTAGATTAGAAGTAGAGGATAGTAAAATAGAAGAGAAGAAAGTAGAAAAGGATTACTGATGTATAAGCCTCAAAAGCAAGGAAAACAAAAATTAAGTCAGCTGAAAAAAGGCAAGATAATTGCCAAATGGAATAAGGAACAGAAAAAGAATAAAAAAAGGAAATCAGAGAAGTCCAAGAAAATGGACAAGATAACAGAAATAATAGGTGCTAAGACATGTGACAAGGTTGGAGATAAGGAAGGGTTACAGGTTATTAGCAACATCAGGACAGAGAATGAAAAAAAGCATGGAGGAGGGAAAGAAGAGTAAGTGATGTGAGGGAAGGGAGAAGGAAACTGAAAATCAAGAAATTAAAGATATAAGTGATGATTTTTATAGATTTATGGAAAAAAAGAAGTCAGACTTTGTGTTGCCATTATATGAGGTTAAAATCATACCTGATGAGAATGAGAGTTCTTTGAGAGATAATATCAAGAAATTGATGTCATGCATGGTGTTAATGGATGAGACTTTAATAGCTAATTTTAGCAGTATTAGGCTGGTAAAAAATGAAAACTGGGTATTACTGGTGACAGACTAATTCTTTGTCCTACAGACTATAGCACATAATAAGGCAAAATTGTTAAAAGTAGTGGGAATTAAGAGTGGTGAATTTGGAACATTAGGCCATTTTTTCCCCGATTATTATCAAGAAGATTATGATAAACCAAAAGAGAAAAAATGGCTAGGGAATGGAAGTGTTTATCAGTTATCTATATTTGCTTTGGAACAATTGCCTAATGAAAAGAATGCAAACTTAAAATACAAAATAGGAGATTTTTTGGAACCATTAACAAAAATAATGGGGCTGAGGAATAAGATCCATAACGCTACAAGGTGGGAAGACAGTGACAAATTGACCTTGTGGTTGGACAAAGAGTTGGTCTTCAAGGAGCTGGTAAAAATCAGCCCAGAATTGGATATATTGGGGATATATTTGTTTACTGATGAGGAATGTATGATTAACATAGAATCTGAAGGCATATAAGGACTGCTTGGCCCACCTAGTCTGCCCATTTCCCTACCTGATGGATAAGCTGCAGATTCTAGTTAATCAACAGCTTACTTCCTCCTACCCTCACTAGAATTGCTTTATGTCTGCCCCGTGCATTCTTGAATTCTCTCACTGTTCCAGACTCCACAACCTCCTCAGGAAGGCTGTTCCATTTATCCACAACCCTCTCTGTGAAAAAATAATTTCTAACATTACCTCTGAACCGTCCCCTCTCTATTTTCAAATTGTGCCCCCTTGTTCTTGCACATCTCTTCTTCTGAAATATGTTACCCTCTTGTATTTTGTTAATTCACTTGAGATACTTGAACGTTTCCATCATGTCCCCCCTCCTTTTCTCAAGAGTATACATATTAAGCTGCTTTAGTCTCACCTCGTATGTCTTCTAGTGCAGATCCTGCACCATTTTGGTTGCCCTCCTCTGAATAGCCTCCACTCTGTCTATATCTTTGCAGAGATGGGGACTCCAGAATTGCACACAGTACTCCAGATGAGGTCTTACCAACTTACCAACTGTCTATACAGAGGGCTAACAACTTTCTGTTTTCTACTGTTGATGCCTCTTCCTATGCATCCTAGTATCCCCCCAGCCCTTCTTACTAATAATAAGGAACAAGAAGCTAAACCATAATGGCTTAAAATGATGGAAAGTATAAATAAATTAGCTGTCTTAGAGGATCTTGATGTTAATTGACAAAGAGAGACAGGAAAGGGAATGGAAGATGATAAATTAAACAATCAGTCATTGAGGATCCTGTCCTGGAATATAACTGGCATTAGAAATAAGTTAGGGGATGAAGCGTTGGTGAATTACCTTAAAGGAGTTGACATTATTTGCCTACAGGAAATGTGGGAAAGTAAGGAGATTATGTTAAATGGATATAAGGTATGTAATGAACCAGCCACCGAGATTAAAAGATGGGGGAGGAGAAAGGGGGGTTTGTTAACATGGGTTAGGATAGAATTGGTGACAGAGTTAAAGGAAATGGAAGTGAATTTGGAAAATATACAAGGCTTAAAAATGATGCTTGGGGTAAATTCAGTAGTTATAATAAATAAATATATAATATATATATATACTGTATATATGTATATATATATATATATATATATATATATATACACACACCACCTAATTGAGGGAAGGAAGAGAGGGTAGAAACAATTAAGAGACTAGGAAAAATAATTGATGAGGAAATGGAAAATAACCCTTCAATGGGATTAATGGTGTTGGCAGATGTAAATGCTAGGGTTGGAAATGTAGTTAGACTTCTTGTCTGTAGGAGATAAAGGAAGTCTAAGGAATACCAGGAATACAACGGACTGGAAAATCAATGACAGAGGTTTGAGATTAGCTAAGTTATTAATAGAAAGGAATCTGGTATTAATTAATGGAAGATCTACCTCTGATTGTGAAGGTGAATTTACATTTATAAATCATAAAGTGGCCTCAGTGATTGACCAAGTTTGGATAAACATTAATTTGGTTACAGAATTTGTGGACTTTCAAGTGGAAACATGAGGTGACAGTGATCACTTTCCTTTGGAGAGTCAATTTAAAAATGTAAATAAAATGGAAGTTATCAATAGTGGATCACTAAATCTGATTCAAGCAAGAAAATGTGTGATTTGGAAGGAGATTAATTAACAAAGTTTTTGGGATAGTATGCTCATAAAGGGCATAAAACAAAGTATGGAGGCTTTTAGTGATTTTAGGGGAGATGAGTGTATTTCTAAATATAAAAATATAATTAGCAGGATTACAAATTTGGTTCAAAAAGAAGTTAAAATGTATCCAAAGAAACAAGGGGCTTTATGGTGTGATTTGGATTGTGTGGAAGCAAAGAAGAATTTAAATAGTCAAACTAGGAGAACATTGAGGAGGCCATCACAAAATAATAGGAAAGAGTTAAATAAAGTTAGAAAAGAATATAATAATCTAATTAAGAAAAGAAAGGAAAGATTTAGACAGAAATTGTGGAAAGATCTTGAAAAGGAAGTCTTGGATAGGGATTCTAGAGAATTTTGGAAAATTGTGGCAAAAGGTATAGGAATTTACAATCAAGAAATAGATATCCATATAGAGCCCCAAGACTGGATACATCATTTTAAACCAATATTTAGTGACTTCGGTGTTAATGAGGGAGATGCTAAGTTGCTAGAGGAATGGAGTTCTTTAAAAATTAAAATAAAAGAAGAGGAAGTTATTAAGTCAGTTAACACATTTAAAAGACATAAGGCCCTGGGACCAGATGGGATCCCGATTGATGTGATCAAGAATCAGTTAGATTTATGGGTACCGATATTGACAAGACTGTTTAATTATGTGGATAATACAAGCAAGATTCCAAGCACTTGTGTAAAATCAATTATAGTACCAATTTTTAAAAAAGGTGACAAAAAGATTCAACACGTTATAGGCCTATTAGCCTATTAGATAATGCTCAAAAAATAATGACGAGGATAATAAATGATAGATTATTAATGTGGATTAGGTCAAACAATTTGATTGAAGAAGCCCAAGCGGGATTTATTGAGAATCATTCCACCATTGATCAGTGTTTTACACTTATTTAGCGTATAAATATACAAAGATCAAAAAAACAGACATTATCCTACATTTTTGTGGACTTTAAAATGGCATTTGGTAGTGTTGATCATGAACTATTGTGGATTGGTCTTCAACAACTAGGAATGGAGAGAACTCTACTAGATATGATTAAAGTACTATGTAAGCATAACCAGATTAAGATTAGGTTTAATTCTAGAGGTAATTGCAAGGAAGAATTTGAGGGAAATAAGGGAGTTAAATAGGGATGTGTCCTATCACCTATTCTGTTTAATCTTCATTTAAATAGGATTATGAAAAAATTATACAGGGATGAAAATCATATGCCCAAAATAGGGGAAAGGGCATGCCCCGATTTAGCATTTGCTGACAATATCGTTTTGATTTCCACAGGTAATCTAGGAATTAAAAGATTATTTCATGTCTTTCAAAAAGAGTGTAATTATGCAAAATTATGTATCAGCTTAGAGAAGAACAAAGTTATGGTCATTGGTAAGAATAGTAAAAGAAAACTGAGTATGTGTTATAATGGTATAATACTTGAACAGGTAAAATGTTTCAAATATTTGGGCCTAAGCATTAATGAAACTCTTACATGGAATATTAAGGAAGTAAAACTGAAAATAAAGAAGTTTGTACCCCCAATTACTAGTTTTTCTATAAGTATGGAGGTAGCTCTATTAAGGGTGCATTAAAGGTTATTAATGTGAAAATAAGATCACAGATTCTGTATGGAGCAGAACTTTGGGGTCTAGAGATTGATGAAAAGATAGAAGGAATAATAAATACATTTTATAAAAAGATAATGGACTTACCTAAGGGAGCTCCGGCAGCCTTAATAAGAGCAGAATTAGGCCAGACATCAATAGAAAATATAGTAAAGGAAAGAATCATATTGTATCTTTTTAAGGTATATGTATACCAGATACACAATTACCAAAGTAATGTTTAGAGGAGGCTATAAATTATTATGATAGGAAGTTTAAATTCCCAGTTGTGTATGTTTTAGAAAAATGAATAAAACCATATGGGCTGATAGCTTACTTGGCAGATGTATTAAGAAGACCTCAAGAGGATATCAAGGAAGAGATAAAAACAATATTGAGAGATATTTTTAGACAGAAGGAGATGGAAAGATGTTCAAAATACAAAATAAGTAAATGGCTGGCAATGAATAAGAAGACTTTTGGGAGGGAAAGATATTTAATGATTCTAAAAAATCCAACAAGAAGAAATCTTTACATAAAATTTAGATTTGAGTACGCAAGTGAAAGAGTAAATAAATGAATGAAAATGGAGGATTTCAAGGGGATTTGTAAATGTAATTTAGAAGATGATTTAATACACATATTGATTAAGTGCCCACTTTACCAATCAATCAATCAATCAAGTCTTTATTTAACCAGGCGTTCATCATTGAGCAGAAGCTCATTTGCAAGATGGACCTGGGTGGAGCATGAACAATTGTATATACAGGTCAACACAGGTATTTACAAGGCAATACAGATAATACTCTTTACAGAAAGGAAGAAAAAGAAGTTCATATGTACATAGAATTATACAGATATTGTACAGATTACACGATATTTACATACATAGAAGTGTCTATAGGAAGATAAAGCAGGTTATCTAAGGTTGCAGGAGGAAGTAACGGAAGAAAAAAATAAAAATATACACCAGGTAGAGGTGAAGGTAGGGGGGAAGAGAGGGAGGGAAGTAGGGGGAGAAAGGCTAGGAGGGCACGGTGCACAGAAAGGAGTTGGTAAAGCTGGATGGAGAGAAGATGGATGGAGAAAAGGAGTATGTGTGAGCCCCGGGATTGAATGCTATAAAGTACGGGGCATTTTAGGATGTCACAACCCAGGGTAGTGAGCTCCTATCCGAGGTTGGGAAAGGAAGAATATGGGGATGGATGGGCCTAGTGTTGATAAGAAAGGGGGATAAAAGAGAGAACAATTAGGCTGGTGAGGAGCAAGCTGGGGGGCTTACCAGAAGGCAAGAATAAAAATATTTAAGGCCCTTTTTGGAATTCCCAGAAGGAAGCCCCCAGGTGTTGACAGAAAAGATAATGAACTCTCAGTCAGTAAGAATGTTAGAGGCGGTGATTACTTATATGAAAATTATCAATAAACAATGTCTACATTTGCAGGCAGTTGTATAGTGAGAGGTCTTGTCTATGGAAAAAAAGGGGGGAGATCTGAATATGAGTAAGATGGGGGAATTGTGCAATAAGATTGACTGTAATAAACAATAGTTTATGTATGGAATTTTATTGAACATTTTATTATTTATGTATTTTTTTAGTGTATTTGTGATGTGAAATTGTGAAATTGAAATATCATAAGCTGTTAAACAATAAATTGAAATTGAAATTGAATTGAAATTGAAATCAACACTCTGAGGTGTGGGTTATGGCCTGATAAGACCACTTTCCAGGTACTAGAGGCACTCAGCACAAGCGCCTCATGCCTCATAATGTACCTGGAGCATGCTCTTATCAGGCCATAACCCACAACCTCATTGTGTCTTATTGCTGGCTTTCCACTATGACCAATAGTTATTTATATAGATTTACATTTAGTTTGAATAGTAAAGCTTTACTTAAGAAGCGTTTGTTATAATTCTATTAGATAATTTACTATGTTTTTTTTTAATTCATAGCTGGCTGATATTTTTAGATTCCTAATGTTTATTCACTTCTCAACCTTGAACATCTGTTGTGTATCAACTTTGGGCATATCATAATGTTAATGTGACTGTGCCAATAACACGTTATATATTGAATTTTCCATAAGCAAGTCATGGGTGAGTTCCTATGCAGAACTTAACCTGATCTTTTTGGCTACACTTTAATTTTTTTAAATGTTTGGGTATTCATTTTACAATTGTTATTTCTGGGTATTTCTGAGAGCCTGGGGGCTGAAAGTTGAGCATCACTGTGTAAGTTTTATTAGTTGCAGTTCAGTTTTAGAACCAGGGCAGATGTTGTTGGGAATTGGTTGTTGTTTTGTTGTCTTAAGTTTATATATTGGGTATGGTTGTTATTGGGGGTTGGGTTACTTCTTTGATACCTATACCTGTATGGGCCCAACTTTCATGCCTATTTTACTTACTCTATACCTCTTTTACATAACTTTTAGTTGCTACTATGACTATCTCTATAAATTTTGCTTCGTGGAATATTAAATGTGCTAGATCTAGATCTAAAAGAATTCAAATACTAAAACATATTAAACATCTCAGTTGTCTGGTTACATTTTTACAAGACTCTCTCCTCCTAACTGATAAAGTTAATCTTTTGGGTAAAATGGGCTATTCCCACACATTTGGGGTAGGTGACTCTACAAACAAAATAGGAGTGGCTATACTGATAAATCAGAGTGTCCCTTTTAATCATTTTACTACGGTTACGGATACTGCTGGTACAGTTAATCTGATAGAGGACTCTATAAATAACAATCAAATATTGCTGGGTAGCATTAATGGCCCTAACCTCAAGACCTCATCCTTTCTGGCTGATTTAACTAAAATTCTGCTATCTTATGGATCATACAATATGATTTTTGGTGGGGACTGGTATCTCCCTTTGGATTTATAGTTAGAACACTTGTCTCAGATTCTAGGTTATTTTCAGATCATAGGGTGTTGTCAGAATTTTTCGATTGCTTTAATTAATAGATCCCTGGAGCACTTTGTAGCTGGCTAATAAACAATATTCCTTTTATTCCTTTACTCATAAAGTATATTTGAGAATTTATTACTTTTTGATAAGTAACAAATTATCCCCAGCTGTCACAGACTCAATCATTATACCTAGAGTTACAATGAAGCCCGCCAGGATAAAGTTCTGTGCCATAGGTTTATTGCATGACAAGAGAGATTAACTCCCTTTGAAATTGCATTGTTTGCTGCAGTAACTCTACTGCAGAATTCTGCAGTGCTGCACTTCATCCTGGTGGGCTTCATTGTATATTAGATCACTCTTTGGTTAAATTGTCACTGACTGTAGGACTTTTCCCTCAAGATAACTCATTGATTTGGAAACTGAATAATCAGTTATTAAAAGATAAATATATAGGCCCAGATATTAAAAAGAGTTGCGCATGGTGCAACGGTGTTGCACCATGCATAACCCACTGATGCGCCCCGGTGTGATATTTAAAATGGAAAAGTGTGCCGCACAAATACTGATGCACTGGAGCACATCAGTAATGTATGCAGGCACAGGTGGGGGGGTGCCCATGCATAACCTGCACAGCCTGATATTCAGCCCAGGATGTGCAGAGTCATGCATGCACAACCCGTACCTGCACCTGCACAAAGTTATTCCTAAAAAAAAAGGAACAAATGATGGCCACCCACAGGTGAGCTGCCACATTGCAGGGTGCAACACAGCAGCTGCCACCTGTGGGTGGCCATCCGAGTTCCTGCCACACCTGGTGGCACCCCCCATGCCCCAATCATGGGCATCTATAATCCCCCCAGTCCGATATCCCTGGTGGTCCAGTGGACCGCGATGAGCCCGATCACGGGCATCACTGTTTTCCCCCCAAGTCCGATATCCGTGGTGGTCTAGTGGACTGCACTGAGCCTGATTGCGGGCATCATTCATCACCCCCAGTCCGATATCACTGGTGGTCCAGTGGACCACGATGAACCCGATCGCGGGGCATCATTCATCACCCCCCAAGCCCGATATCCCTGGTGATCTAGTGTACCCCACCCCACCTGCCCACTGAGCTCCACCATTCTCCCCATCAGCTGGTGGGCAGCAGCACCACCACTGCCCCCCTCATCGCTCACCGATGCCGACAGCTCGTAGGACTCATGAATATTGTTCAGAGCATGAGCTATTGTGTGCAGCCTATTACATTAGCTGAAGTCCAGATATGTGAATTAATTCATTCACATATCTGACTGACTATACGGTATGGGCTGCATGCCCATTGACTCATGCTCTGAACCGACAGTGGCAGCCCTACCGAGCTGTCAGTCGGCGGCAGTGGGTGGCAGGGGGGTGCTGCTGCCCACCGCTGATGGGGGAGTGGGGTGGTGGGGCTCAGTGGGTGAGTGGGGTGGGGGGTACACTAGATCACCAGGGATATTGGGCTTGGGGGGGATGAATGATGCCCGCGATTAGGCTCAGTGTGGTCCACTGGACCACCAGGGATATTGGACTTGAGGGAAGGTTATAGATGCCCGTGATTGGGGCACATAGAGGTCCACTGGACCACCAGGGATATTTGCCATTTTTATTCACTTATGGGACTTCCCGCGATCGGGCTGCAGGGGGCATCAGTCCCAGATGGCTGCTGCCTAGCAGGGAACCAGGTGCAAGTCATCGGGGATTGTCACACCTGCATGCTATTGGCATGCAAATGGGGCTGTAATGAGATGCAAATGGCCCCCTGTGTGCCTTGCATAAATTATGGGCCCATTTGCATGTCCCCCTTTGAATATCGCAGGTGCTGTGCATGGCACAATGGCACTTGCGCCACTGCATCTCCATGCTGCACTATGACCACTTGCACTGGTGCAGTGCCACTGTGCCATGCACAGTGGGGGTGGCCAGGGTACGATATTCAAAGCATTTGCACCATAGCACAGCTCCATTGAATATCACCCTGGCCACACCTGTGTGCAACAAAGTTGAGCTGTGCCCAGGCTTGCGCCCCAGCCTGGCGCAGTTTGATTATCCGAGCCATAGTATCTTATATTAAGCAAGAGATAGCTACCTTCATAAAATATAATCTCAACTCAACTGATAAGATAGACATGATTTGGTCTTCTCTGAAATGCTTTATTCATGGACTTTTTATATGTTTTGCTTCTAAGCATAAAAAGCAAAGATCAGTCAAACTAGTTGAACTTTTAGACAATATCAAAAATCTGGAAGCTCAATGTATTATTAATCCTAATGAACAAGACATGATTAGATTACAAAATTTAAGAGACAATTACTTTGAAATTACCAGAGAAGATGTGGAATACTCAATTTAAAAAAAACAAAGCAATATACACTGACCAAGGTGAAAAACCTAGTAAATGACTTTCCCATAGGCTTAAAAAGATTGACTCTAATAGATACATCATGGTGATAAAATCAGGTAATGATAACACAGTCAAAATACTTCTGAAATATATTGTAAACAATTTTGAACATTATTTTAAGAATGTATGTAAACTTACTGATGAAAATGTAACAAATAGAGACTCCCAAAGTTATCTTGAAAACTTTAAATGTCCTACCCTGTCATTAATGTAATTAACACTCTTAAATTGGAATAATCTCCTGGCCTTGATGGCTTAACTCTGAATTTTTACAAATTATTTTGAGATGACATAGTTTTCCTTTTTAAATAATTTTTTTATTACATTTTGAAGCATGGATTGATAGACTGTTTTCCATTAAAGCACTGAATATTTTAATTCCTAAACCTGACAAGCCTAGAGATCAATTAAGTAGTAGTTATATACCTATCTCTCTTATAAATGAAGACATTAACATTCTGGCTAAGATTCTTGCTCAGAGGATTAAGACATGCTGGGTGGGTTTAATCTTTATAAAGCAGGTGGGATTTATGTTGTGTAGGTCATCCTCAGACCATATCAGAAAACTTGCTCATATTTTTTCTGCATCTAGGGATTCAGGGGCACCTGTGGTCCTTGTTTCCCTAGATGCAGAAAAAGCTTTTGATAGAGTCAATATTTCCTTTTTATTTGAAATCTTATTAAAATTTGGCTTTCAGTCCCCCTTTTCTTCATTTTTTTTAAAGTTTTATATTCTTGTCCTTCAGCAAAGATGTGTGTTAATGGTCTTCTTTCTTCATCTATTCATTTACTTTCTGGTACAAGGCAGGGTCATTTTCTTTCCCCTGTTCTATTTAATTTTTATTTGGAACCTCTTTTCTTTAATCTAAAACATAATCCTAATGTAAAGGGCATTAAGACTGAATAATATATATTTTTTTAATTGTCGACTTATGCAGATGTATTTTGCTGCATAATTCTCACCCCAAACTCTCAATTCCAGCTATTTTAAATACAATTAAAAAATTCAGTAGAGTTTCAAATTATAAAATAAACATAACAAATCAGTCATGCTGCCTCTCAATAATGATATTTCCAAGGAGGATATTCTTAAATTTGGATTTACTTGGTCTCCTAGGTAAGTTAAATATTTAGACTTACATCTTTCTCAAGATAAAGTGCTGATGAGGTCCCTAAATGTCACTAATCTAATTTCTACTATCAAGCAGGATTTAAAAAGATGGAGGAAACTTCCTCTTTCACTTATGGGCAGGGTTAGTGCTATTAAAATAAATATCTTTCCAATAATTTTCTATTCCTTAAATATGTTGAATTTATTCATAACTCTTTCATGGTTTAATAATTTACTTTCAGTTTTAGTCAGGTTCCTTTGGCTTAATAACCCCCCCAAGAATAGCATACAATAAGCTGACTCTAACAAAACAGCAAGGTGGATGTAAAATGTCCCGTTTTGCCTTATATTATATGGATAGTAATATGAATAAATATTTAAGATGAGAGGTTACCGATAACAAAAATCGTATATATCAACCAGTATGGCTGCTTATTGAAAGAGCAATACTGAAAAAAATATAATATCTCAAACTATTCTTCTCTCTGTATTAAATATAAGAATTTGTTTAAGGCTCTAAAAAATTCTTTAGTGAAAATTTATATAGAATACATGAGCAAACATGTATGTATTTAGGTATCTCATTAGTTGAGGTTAGAAATCAACCTTTGCTTTACAATTATAATTTGAGACTAAACAAAAAAAAAACTATTTCCAGACATTGGTTCCCCTTTATTGAGAATAAACAGTTGATATGTTTCTTTCTAAGGGTCTTCTGCTTTCATTAGAAGAGGTGAGAAGTAAGTTAAATCTTAGTAAGGGATACTTTATTAAGTTATCTACCTTAAACCATGTTTTATTAGCACATTTTGGGCACTTGCATTGGTTGCATAACAATAAAAGATTCATAGAAGACATCTTTACAAAAATTAGAAACACCTCATTCAGTTTCTCTACTTTATAAATTCCTTTTATCCTTTAAATCATCAGTGGTAACCTTGGTTTCAAAGGTGAGACCCTCTGGATGGGTATTAAAAATAATTTACCTAGCAAACTTGGAATTGATCGATATGTTATATCTGAGACTTGCAATTTGGGTGACCTCAGTTGAGTAAGTTTATTTGAACTTATTTATTTGAAAAGGTTCCACCAGGAAAGACAACATGAGCTGTAAACAGTTCATTTCCAGAAACGTTCTAGTGGAAGGGGGTACATAAATGGAAGAATTGAGTAAAGTCAAAACAATCAAATGCATAGAGTGAAAAACAATACATACAGTGTTGTACTAGTACTATGGAATACAAATACCAAACAATCAACTACATAAGTGCAATTCTGATACATACAGTGCTGCACTAATACAATGCAATACTAATCAGTATGAGACAACAGAAGTTAATGTAAACAGAAAGTGATATATAACAGAATGAGGCCAAGCCATGGGGGGAGAAGAAGTCATAGTCATTGGGGGGGAGGGTTGTAAAGGACAACGAGCAGATAGCACGGGTAGCATTTTAGCATAGTTGTAGAATAGATACAGTGTAGGTAAGGGTCTGAAGGAGGGGAAAGGAGGGTAGGAGAGTATGGTGGACATGGTTGAGGGAGGATTGTTAGGGAGAGAGAGAGAGAGAGGTGTTAGGTGTAGATACAGGGTAGCGGAAAGGGTAGCAGCAATGTGGTGGCAAGTAAATGCAGGTCCAGATCTGAAAAGCCAGTATTTGAGACCAGCTAAGTACTCAAATAAATTTTAAGAAGGGGAGTGAATGCACAAGAGGTAGGGGAGAAGGGCTGGATGGTATAGAGGAGTTATTGCACGAGTGGCAGGTAGGGAAGGGTGGGTAGGAGTGTGGAGGGGGAAGCCAAGAATGACCCCTTCCAGGTTGCTGCAAACCCTGTGGGGGGGACCTGGCAAAAGGAGTGGAGGGAGGGGAAGGGGAAGGGGCTGGGGGGCAGTCCAGAACTGATCCCCAGGAACTGAATCCCTCAGATGCTGACAATCCTGCAATGGGACAGGGCCTCGAGGAGAGGGAGAAGGGGAGTGGGGAGATGTGAGGTGGGGGGCATAAGGAGGGTTAGATAGGGTCAGGAGGCACCAGCTAGAGGTAGCAGGGGAGGTGGGGAGTAGTGGGTGAGAGGGGAGGAGGAGGAGAGTATTGTGTGCAGGACAGAAGGCATTTTTTTGGGAGAGAGAGGGGTTAGGTGCAGATACAGGAATGAACAGTGTGCTTATGGAGGAGGTAGGAAAGAGAGTGTTGGGATTTGGCAGAGTTGATTTCTAGAGAGAGGGAGTTTCAGATTACAGGGAAATTGTAGGAGAAGGTGGCGTGGACAGACAATGTGCACCAAGATTGGAGGTTGAGGGTCCTATAAGTGGAGGCACAAAGGGAGTAGCAGGATGGGAGGTGGGTTGATAGGATGGAGGATAGTTAAGGAGGTAGATAGCCAAGCCAGAACTTCCTAACTAGATTTGCGATATGTGAGAGGCGTCTGTCATGAAGGGAGGGAAAGCAGAGCAAGTAGTAAAGGTCACAGTGGTGAGTATGAAGGGAGCAACCAAGAATGTAGTGGCAGAAGGAGTTGAAGACAGTGTCCAGTCTGGCTAGCGTAGTTTTCAGGGTGGAGCTATAGACTACATCCCCAAAGTCAAACATAGGGAGAATCATCTTTTGTACGATTTCTCACCTGGCATGTTGTGGGAGGTATCTGCAATGTCGGAACAGGGTGCCAAGCCTAGGCAGAAGTTTTTTATGGATGGCTTCAATGTGGACCTAAAGTCTAGATTCTTGTCCAGCCATAGCCCAAGGTACTTGAATGTGGCAACATTGTCCAGTGTTGAGCCAGAGAGTGTGGAAGGTAGGGAGGAGTAAGCCTGGCCAGTTTTTGTCTGGAGCTGAATGTCATAGATACTGTTTTTTGACATTCATGGAGAGTTGGGTAGCAGTAAACCAGCGTTGAACATTGTCAAAGTCCAACTGAAGGCTGGTGGTCACCTTGGAGGGGTAGTTGCCAGAGGAAAATAGCACCGTATCATCAGTGTATATGTATATGCATGAAGATGTGCAGGCTTTTGGGAGATCATTCAGGAATAAGGAGAATAAAATAGAACCAAGTACCAAGCCTTGGGGATGCCTGTGGTGAGTGGGAGGGAAGGGAAGAGGGAGTTGCCAATTTTGACTGCTTGGGAGCGGCCTATGAGGTAAGAGCAGAACCATCTAGTGGCTGAGTCAAAGAGACCAGCAGCAGGAAGCTTGCTGAGGAGATGGGAGTGGGAGACAGTGTTGAAGGCTTTGGCCAAGTCAACAAAGATGGCTGAGTTGATACATCCCTGATCTATGCTTGAGAGAATGGAATCAGTGAGCCAAAGGAGGGAGGTGATGGTGGCATGGTCTTTATGAAAGCCAGAGTGGAACGGGGTGAAAAAGGAGGATCAGTCGAGGAAGGAGGAGAGTTGTTCCAGGACCAGATGCTCCTGCAGTTTAGCCAAAGTTGGGAGTAGAGAGATGGGGTGGAAGTTGCAAGGATCAGAAGTGTCCTCCCTTTTGGGGAGGAGGATCACAATAGTAGATTTCCAAGCCTCTGGCATGGTGGCATGCAGAAAGGACAGGTTTAGAAGATATGTCGATGGTGAAGCAATTGAGAATGTAGAGAAGTGAAGAAGCTTAGGGTCTGGCCATCAGGGCTCTTTCCTTTGGATGGGTTCTGTGCAAGTAGTATGTGTAGTGTGGTGTCTGGGAAGAAGGGTTTAAAGAGAGGGGTGGCAGAGGAGGGGATGTGGAGGTGGCAGGTGGGGGCAAAAGGGGAATCAGGGGATGCCCAGGAGGAAGTGCCAAGGAGAGATGCAAGTTGGGAGGAGACACATGTGGTAAAGAAATTGTTAAATTCAGTGGCCACAGAGGGTAGGTCATCAATTGTGCAGTTACCAGTTTTTAAAACAGGAGATGAGGAGTGGACGAGGGAGAGAACAAGACGTGGATGACCTTCCAGAATTTGGATGGATTGTTGATGTTTTCCTGGAAGGAGGATTGGAAGTACTCTGCTTTCACAAGGTGGTTGGCCTTGGTGCAAACACTGCGAAGTGAGCGATAATGCTGGAGATTAAGGAGGCTGACAGTGGTTTTGTACACAGCCCAGGCTTTGTCTCTAGCCTGTTGACATGCTATAAGTTCTGCAGTGACCCAGGGGAGGTGGTTCCTGCGGGCCCGCACTATTCTGAATGGGGCATGATGGTCCCATGCATTCAGGAACTGGGAGGTAAAGAAGGTCAGGGCTGAATTGACGGAGGGGGCAGTGGCAACTGGAGACCAATTGACATTGGACAAATTGTTATGTAGGGAGGTGTAGAGGGGTTGGGATAGACAGGATAACAAACCAAGCAGACCCACAAACTCAGTGCATAAAAAGCATCGGCAAGGCACTTATCATTTTATTTTTCTCAGAAAATGTTGAAATCAGGTTTCACAGAAATCAGGAAAATAAGGATAGTTCATTCACTTTCAGAAGTATCAACAAAATAATAAACAGAAACAGTATGCTCAGGAAGGGCCACTGCTCTGCCCAGCAGTGCCACCAGGCTATCTCCTCGCGTGTTTCACACAAACATGTGCACTTCAGAGGTCCACCACCTCTGGTAGTCAGCTCCAACTGACTCCCCTTGCTTGCTAAAGTAGACTTTTCATACCTGCCTACCAAAGTCATGCGACCACAGCATCATCAACTTATAAAACTTTTTGTTTAGGCCCTCATATTAAATTATATAGTGCCAGAGGGCCTTCTAAACATGATAATTAACTAAGGAAACCTTCATACAAGAAAAAGCCCTGCAAGAAAAGAATATAACAGTAAGAGGAAGTGGAAAATGTTCCACTGAGCTGTGATTGACAGCATCATTAGTATAAAAAGAGGACACTAGGGGCAGCTGACACCCTATAGTGCACCTCATTTGTCATACCATTCCTGAAACAGGCAGACCTACAGGCGGAAAGGCTTGATATTTAGTAATACAATACTGTATATGGTAAGTTTCTTATTTCTTTCTTTTATTTCAATGACTGTTCATACCATATTGCCCTTAAACCTATCCAGCCTTGCATGGAAGACATGAGGACTGTCTGTTTTATCTGTTTTAAAAGAAACCACAGGCAGTCACCTAGTTTTCCTCCAGTTAGATTTTTTTCAATCCCCTTCACTTGTGTACACTCATGCAGCACGGCAGTGCTTAGAAAAACTGTATGTGGGATTTTACAGAGACTTTGGGTGTCTTTTTATTCATTAGCTTAATTATTTTATTTTATTTAATTTCATTTGTGCATTTTCATTCTTAAGACTAGTAGCCAACTCTTATACTGAAGGCTGCCAATATTTTACACTTTGTGGTTTCACAGGGTTATTCCTGTCCCTTTAAATCCTTATCTCCTCCAGGTTTGCAGCAAAGTAGCAGTCTCTCTGAATAGAAATTTACTTTGCTGCTCTGCTGTGGAGAACTGCAAACACTGGTAAGCCCCTTTTATATTTATGTATTTCAGAAAAGACCTGGAGTTCTTTTTCAACCTCTCCTTTCCTATGGAATCCTTGTATGTATGTAGCATAAGCCACTCAACTTGTGTTAATTCTTATTTATTTTATAACTAACATCTAGTACAAAGTGTTACATGGCAAGCACTGCTGCCTTTTACTTTCAAGACAAAAAGCATTTTATCATTTAAAGGCACAAATGTACTTCAGTTTAAATTCAGTGAACATTTGTAAATGCCTCTCATGTGCTGTATTTAAACTTCACAGTACTTTATTCAAACCATAAGCACCTTATTTTTATTATAGGCACTTATTATGCTTTATAGGAATTTTGTGTACTCTGTTAAAGCAGCCAGCACCTTAATTACCTCGGCCAGCTGGCATGCTGGACCTACATACCTGGTGCTTCATTTTGGGGGGTTAAGGGAACCTCATCTTTCTACCAGGGTACACATCCTTGACAGAGGTCACCATGTCACAGGAGGACAAGTGTAGGGAGTGATATGAGTGAGAATTGAGAATAACTGGGGGTGACTTTGCACGGAGAGTGTTACACACACAGTAGACCATATGATGGTCACTGAGGGCATCAGGGAGAGTACTAAAGCTTATGACATGGTGGGGGTGGGAGGTCAGCACCCAGTCAATTAGGGAATGCTTACCTGATTTGTGCTTAAGACGCATTGGGCAGGAAATGAATTGTGTAAGGTTTAGCGAGGAACCATGGTTGCAGATTTTTGACTGTTGGCTGGCCAATCAGTTTATGTTGAAGTCCCCTAGGATGTATAATTCGCCAGGGGTGGCAAAGGTGGAGATGGTAGAGAGGAGATCTGTAAGGGAGGAGAGGGAGGAGGCATGGAGATTAGGACAACAATAGACACCGCCTACAAAGATGGAGAGGGAGAAGGGGAGTGATATTTCTACCAGCAGCATTTCATAGGTAGAGGCAGCAGCCATAGAGAGACAGACAGTGTATTTGAGAGAGGAGGATATATACATGGTGACACCACCTCCCCTGGACTTAAGGTCCTGTTGGATGAGAGAACAGCCAAGGATGGTGATGTCTGAGTCCTTGATTTTAGAGCCGAGCCATGAATCTGTTAAGGTGAGGATGGAGGGTTTGAGTTGGATCATGAGCAGTTGAAGAAGGTCAGTTTTGGGAACTAGACTTCTAATGTTCAGATGAAGAAGTCATAGTCCTTTTGGTAGATCAGGTGAGGGGAAGGTGGGAGTGGGCCCGGGTTAGGCTCGATGTCACCAGATGTGAGTAGCAGAATGGAGATAAGTAATTTACTAAGGATAAATGGGTATCTTTTAGATGTAGTGAGAGGCCTGCTGTCGGCTGGACCGGGCAAGGTATTTGAGAGGCCAACTTGGAAAATGAGGGCATGCGGGGGGGGGGCAGATGGGATCCAGAGCTGGTGAGAATGCCTGCCACAGTGTGCCATGGGAAGTGTAGTAGCAGGGTTTGAAAGGAGGAGGGTTCCAATGATTTAAAATACCACTCAACTTTGATAGCTCTAACTGCCAAAAAAATTATTTTAGAGCATTGGAAGGATCATCAAATATCTACATTCACTGAATGGAGGCAAAACTCATATCAAATCTAAGATTAGAAAAAAATGATTGCTAGTTTGAATCACACTTCCTTGGAATTTACCAAGAAATGGGGAAAGCTTTATGAATTGGTTCTACCCATATGAATCAGATCTGGCACTTTGGCTGTATTAAGTTTACTTTTCTTATATATTTTCCTTGATACAGTACACTTGATTACATGCATTCCTATTTTTCTTGTTCATCATATTCCCTGCTTTAATGAGAGGTGATATATCTTATCATGTGAATGTTTAACATTCTGGGCTCTATTAAGATACTCTTCTTCTTCCTTCAGTTATTTATAGGTCTCATGAAGTTGGAGGGATATTAAATGGGTGGGAGTAGGGTACTGTATGTTAGTTTCTGTGTTTATTTTTATTTATTGTGTCATCAATTCTTAAGGAGCTTTATTTTATATGTGGATATTATCTTCTGCTGACTTTGTATATATATGACCCTTGTTTTGTTATTTTCTTAATATTGTGGTATGTCTTTTGAAATTAATGAAGATAATAGAATTAAAAAAAAATATTGTTTGCAACTAATGCATTGATCTTAGTTTGTGTTTGTAATCAAACATGCAACACCATATATATTTTACACTTGCTTTCTTTTTGTGCTAGGCTTCTAATTCCATATATCATAGGTTTGGTAACCTTATCTGGATTTTGATGCTCAAAATAATGCATAATCATCATTATGGACTCCATATAAGCCCTACTGCATATGGCCAAGTCAGATGCAAATAAGCCTGAGATGGTGCCAGTAGGTCCTTACACATCTCAAACCTGTGTTGTATGGAGGACTCCTTTTTGGGGGGTCTCCTTTCTTGTGTAGCTATGGGATCTTGAGCTCTAGCAGAACATGAAGCTAACAAATATAAAAGAAAAGCATTGTATAACAAACATACATTAGTAGAAGCACAAGAATGACTACTTTCAGTCATGTCCCAATGTGACAGATTAATACAATTTACAAAAGAGAAAATTAAAAACACCATGTTTATGCATAAACATTCAATGTCCCCAGGATAAATGTAGAAGTCAAAGCACAGAGTGGGGCCACTAGTCACACCATAGTGCAAGGTTCAGTCTCTACAAGATTCTCTGATGCAGATGAGTGTGCATAACACTGGAAGCCAGTAGTAGCAGCCTAAGGATCTTTAATATGATGTGTCACAGTCCGAGGACTTAGTTCTGCATTACATGCTTAGATGCCTGCATTGGGTTGGTGTACATCATTAATTAAGAAAGATGCAGTGTTCTCACACAAGTGTATGTGTCCTTCATAGTGAAGTCCTATAGATGAGGTGTTGTAGGCTATCCTTCAATGTCTCCCCCTGGAGGGCAAGTCTCGTAACTTCCAGGAAGGCATTCTGTGTGGAACATGACTACCTCATCAACAATAGGCATCTTTGCATGCTGGCACCACTTGGTGCATGGTCATGTGGGTATGACCCAATGTCAGTTTCTAAAATCAAAAGAAAAACAAAGAGTAAGACTTTATCTCCCTCCCTTATTTGTAGGTTAGTTCTGATCTTTAAACAGTTACAACTGATTTGCGTGAAACCATTTGTCACAGTGCCTACTTGAAACACATATAATGTAATTCTAATAGTATCTGTGTATGTCTCTGGATGACAACTGCAATTCATGTTATGCCTTTTAAACAGATAAACTATAGGAATCAGCTACTACTGTAAAACAGTTAATTGAATGGACTTGTTTTGTTTTTCTGGGCAGCTTGCCATGGTTTATGGGGGTGTATGGAAGATCCATGCCTCCCTTCCCCTTGAGCTCCTTGCTTTGCAAGGAGATCAGCTTGGGCATTGCCACTGCTAAAGGAAGTGTTTTTTTGAGTTGGCTTTAACCATGTTAAAGATCCCATGGCACTTATCGAAAAGAGTAGGGGAAGTTTATTGAAAAAGAATCATAACATCACAAAGAAATCAAAAAAACACATCATAAATACTCAGAGATACAAAGAAAAATTTCTGTACAAAATATCAGAACAAAAAACAATATATATATTAATTAGAAGAAAAAATGTTTCCATAAATTATCCACTTTATCTTTTGGAAATCTATGAGCATCACTTTCTTTAACATATAACAAGCTTTCTTCGATTTGTGAAATAATAGTAGCATTCAAAACTTGTTGCTGCAATACAAATTGACAACGTGCCTGCCACAAAAAATATAGAACATAGGAAAAAAAAAACAGTTTAGAGTACTTTTATGATAGGACTTCCATACCCCAGTATAGTCACCTAGAATAATAGTTTAATAAGAGATACGAGTCAAAAAAGGTAAATTCCAATGTGAAGCAGCATCCCGCCAAAATAGCTGACTATGAGGACAAGTAATAAAAAGTGATGCATACTCTCCTCAATATTAATACTTGTAAGTCTGGGACAAAATCTCTCAGTTTGGGGCTTATATTTTAGATTTCCCCTAACACCCAACCTTCCCTGAATCAAAAGTCATACAACATCCCAGATATGAAAAGGAATCCTGAAATCTGTCAATTTATGCAAGGCAAATATCATTTTAGTAGGTATACATTCTGGAAATAGTAGAATAATTTTTTGAACATCATAAACAATATATGAATAGAAAGACTTTATATCTAAAGACATCAATTTTGTGAAATAAACTTTCCATTGTTGCATTTTTTTGATAGATGTTGTTCCATAAGTAGGCAGAGAATCAGAGGATAGAATTTTAGGGGGCAATAAAGTCCATTTTATAAAATACGGAGACCAAAGAAACTGGGACCATAATTGCCACGATAAGGTAGCAAAAATCCATAAATAATTAAAGGAACTAAAAAAATACAAGGAATGATAAAAAACAATAGGATTAATCATATGTACTCCTCCTTTTTTACTAGGTAAATAAGTAATTTCCCTTTTTACAGGATTCAATCTATTGCCCCAGAACATTTGGAAAAAAAGACTAAGGATTCTAGTTTTGAAATGAACTGAAGGGGGTATACATAACTTAAAAATAAAAATACAGGGAGTAACAATTTTTTAACAATCAGAACCCATTTTTTTCTTCACAAATTTCCAAAATTTCCATCTATTAATTTTGTCTTCCCCTATTTGTAACTGTCATCCTAATTGTAAGTGGCTAAATCACCAGGACCAAACCAAATTCCCAACATTTTGTGAGGGGTAGAAACTACTGGAATCCCTAATGTAGTTAAAGAGATAGGTTGTGCATGATCCAAGGAAAAAATAAAACTTTTTCCTATATTAAGCACAGCTCCAGAAAAAGAACCAAAATTTGAAAAAAACTGTCAAAGCCTTTGTCAAAGAGGAAACATCCTGAACAAGTAATGTAACATCGTCAGCATAAGCAGTAATCTTTTCTAATGGCAAAAAGGAGGAGGGGGTCAGACCAATAATATTCTTGTCCCAATGTATTTGCCTGATCACAGGGTCCAAAGCAAAGGAATATAGAAGATGGCTTAAAGGACATCCTTGTCTAACACCAACAGTGAGAGGGATATCGGTTCCAAAAAGTCCATTAACAGTAGGGACAATAGTAGCATTAGTATATAACAAAGAAATCCAATGTAAAAATTGTTTGGGAATACATACCGTAATAAAAGTGGAAAAAGAAAATTATGTTGCACTTTATCAAACGCCTTAGCTTGATCTAAAGCTACCACATACCCTGAGATATTATGTCTATTACTAGCCTCAAACAGTTCCCTCAAAAGATATAAATTATGCTGTATTCATCTCTTAGGAATAGCACAGGTCTGAGCTGGATGAATAAGAAATTCAGCAACCATTAATAATCTATTATTAATAATTTTAGCCAGAATTTTGTAATCACTATTTAGGAGACTAAGATGTCTCCAGTTAGACAAAAGTGTTTTATCTCCAGATTTGTACAAGAAATGCAAAAGAGAAGTATTAAAGCCATAGAGGAAAAGAGGAGAAGTTAACACAGAGTTGAAAACTAGGGCAGAAAATAAGACATATATGACAAAAAGGTTTTATAACAATCATTTGGTATACCGTCCAGTCCAGGAGATGTACCAGTAGTTAATTGCTTAATAACATCTTCAACTTCTTGAGAGGAAATAGGTTGTAATAAACATTGTGTCATAGAATCTGTTATTTGAGGGAATGGTGTAGTAAACCCATGAAAAAGGGGAGAGTTAGTGTCAGAAGTAAAATTAAAAGTGGAGCTAACAAATTGCTGTGCTACTGATAATATTTTCAAATCAGTGGATACCACAGTCCTATCTAATGTAGAAAGGCTAGTCATCAGGGTTGTATCCAACCGTTGCTTACATGCTGCATATGGATCTGATGCTGGTGTTTTCTTCATTCCAAATCTAAACTCCATCTCCAATGATTTGGCACTATCATATTGATAGAGTTTCATTTGTTTTTTAATTTCAAAAATCTGAGATTTAAATTGTGCACTATCACAAGAAGAGAGGGACATTAATTTGTTTAATTGATTTCTAAGAAGAAGATAGTGCAAATAGTTAGAGTTTGCTTTATTTCTTCCAAACGAAAGTAAAAGTCGTTTGAGCTCCATTTTAGTGTCCAAACACCAATCAAACAAAATATCATAGGAACACATAATAGAGCTCCATGTTGCAAAAAAATACCTCAATTTGAGAAAAGTAATTAGGAGAATCCAAAAGTGACATATTTAAACACCACCGATGATGTGAACAAATTTTTGGAGGGACAGTAGATAAACTTAGAGTGCAAAATAAAATATCGTTGTCTGAGAATTCTGTAGGTTTAGGAATACAAAAAATAGGAGTAAGATATTTAGAAACAAAAAACATATTAATATGGGTAGAATAAATATGTCTATGATAAGTTGCCCCAGTATCAGTCTTATGCAAAATCCAGAAAGCATCCCTCAAACTAGCTTCAGAGATAACATGTAACAGGGCATGAGAGTCACAATACATTTTCTTTTGTGTGACACCAGTAATTTTAGTGTCCACAGTACAATTAAAGTCACCCCCCCCCAAATAATATGCTTTTTGTGTATAAAAAAGGCTTCATTTCGTCAACTAGTTCAGTCCTCACCGTTTTAACTTGAGGGGCATAGAGATTAATGAGACGAAAAGAAAACTCCTCAAGGGTACAATCAAGCACTAAGGCATGACCAGGTTAAATATCTATAAGTCTGGTAACATGAAACTTAGTAGATTTAAATAAAATACCAATCCCATCTGCAGCCTCTAGGCCAAAAGTCCAAAAAGAAGGACGCCAACGCCATTGTCTCTTTATTTGTTCTACCTCATAAAGAGAGGATAAAATTTTTCTTGGACAATTAAGATGTCTACATTAAGGGAGTCAAAAAATGAAAGTATAGAAATCTGTTTTTTGTAAGCTTTTAAACTACAGATGATAAAAGACACAATCCTTAAAATAGCCATCTAAATTGTATGGAAATTAAGGCCCTCCTTTTAAGCTACTACTAGCTTTCCTTTTCTTCCCTTTTTTCCTTTTTTCTCTTTAAAGAGCTCAGTAGATTTACTTTTCCCATCTTCTGTAACCAGCTTAGACCTGTGAGAGGTATCTGATTCTAAATCAGAATCCCCAAGCCATTTTGAAGGGGAGAAAAAATATTCTCTGTAGGAATAGGACAGGGAGAATGAATTTTAAGGAAATACCTAGTGAATCTGCAATTTTTAACAGTCTCAAATAAGGGGGGGGGGCATAGAAGTCCCAACAGGTTGATTTTTAACAGAAGGGGAATTGTTAGTCACTGTAGTAGGAGGAGGAATAGTATCATGTATTGAAGTTACTGGCGAAGAAGGCCTAACTAGAGGGGAGAAAATGTCAGTAGATCGTGGCAAAGAGGAATCCTCAGAAGGTTAGGTTGTGAGACAGAGGAAGCAGAAAGAGTGGAATCCTGTCATTTTTTTCTGGGCCCTAATAACTAGATCATCCTGGTCCCACCCTTCGGTTCTGTTTCTTTTAGCCCAAGGACACTGATGAAATGCATGTCTTTTCTCATAACATAAATTACATTGAAAAATGTTTTCACTATAAATCTACAGAATGTCCATAGCCCCCACACAGAGAGCATTTTAACATATCGCAACAGCTGCTAATGTGAGTTCTAGAACCACATTTATAGCAAGCTCTTGGTTGTCCACTATAAAAGCAAACTCCTCTATCTTTTCCAAGAAAAAAACTATTGGGTAAATGGATAATGTCTGAGTTAACCTGAAATAGTTTAACTTTAAATTTTCACCCCCCAGTCCAAATGTCTTCCAAATCCAGAAGTGCTTCAGGAGGGCCTAAGATGTTGCAACAATTTTGCAGCCAGTGATAGATATCACTGACATTCACTCCTTCGTTATGAAACATGATAGTTACATATCTAATCTACGGTCTAGTAAGAGGGATAGCAAAAAAGGGAGTCCATAAAGGAGTAGTTTTAAGAGGTGAATATTTCTCCCAAAATTTCTCCAAACTGCTATTAAGTCTAAAACTGATGTCAAAGGAATCTTCCCCTGAAATATGAATCAGGGCATATAAATCAGAAGGAAGAAATTGCATAGAACCTCGTAATAACTGATTGGCTACATAGTATCTATCAGGGAGGGTAGAAAGCCATCCCCTATATCGCAACCTTACAGCATTTCTTCGAGGTGCTTGCTCTAGTTTATTTTTAAATAAATCAGCCATTGGAATTCATGCAGATTTCTCAGAAGTACCCGACCTTGCTTCCCTTTGATCAGGCCATCCCCCCAGAGGATGTGCTAGGTCTAGATAAGGCCTCAGCATCATCCTGCAACTGGTGCACACCATTTTTTAAGGCCTTATGAGGAAAAATTTGTCCTGTCTGATTACCTGAGCTCAGTTCAGTGGCATGCTTAGAAGTAGAGGTAGAAGATCTGATGTCCACCTGGTCAGGGTCCTGAATCCATTGCCCTGATGCTGTGCGCGTCCATCCTGACTTGGAGAAGGTATCATCCGCTGACCAATCCACAAGAAAGTCTGGTGAATCCTGTAATAGTCCAAACTGTTGTCACACCATTTGCAAGGTAGTACAGGCTGCAGGCTTTCATAGAGCTCCAGAAGTCGGCTTGCTCTGTTCTTTTACAATTCCCAGAAGTTCTGGCTGGAAAGAGGGGTCCGTAGATGCAACAGATCCCAAAGAAATTAAAGAAACAGGTTCCGCTGGTACAGAATTAAGCAGCAAAGGTTGTTCTGCAGAAATACTCACTTCTGCCACAGTCTCCCTCACTGGCGATTTACCAGTAATCTCATTAGTCACAATATCGGGAACTGCATTGAAAGATATCTTGGTCTCAGGTACTGCATTCTTCATAACGGTCATTTTTTTCTATTTTACTTGCAACAGGAGCCACCAACAGCACATCCTGCTCCATGAAAAGTTGTGCATCATCTGTCATCCTGCAGACACAGCACGTCCCCCTACTGGCAACAGTGCAGTAGGGGAATTTCCGCGGTATCCTGGCCAAATTTTCCTCATTCACTAAAAATGCCACCAACAGCTTAATCTGGTTCAAGGTCAGTTGGCATTCAGTGCACTTACCCGGTCAATAAAAACTAAAATAAATAAAAAAAAAAATGTAATCCCATTTAGATAAAATTTAACATACTGCAGAAGTGGCCAGAAAAACAATAAAATAAAACATCTGAGGCAGTTAAGTGACTCAGACATGTAAAAAAAAACAAAGTCTTATATAGAGTAGCTAATCAAAGGATGGGGTGGTTGGGACCCCCCCCCCCCAAGACACAGTGCCATGTCCAGACTATGGGCCACATATTCCCAATAACAGAAGGGAATCCTGTTTATGATAAAATGTTAAAACCTTAAAATGCTGACATTTAAAGGTTAGTTTCAGAATAAAAACTTTATTTCCCTGTTTAATTAAAAATCATTGTGAGAGGAAAGGGCTTCTCAAACCTAACACTGACCCCATTCCATCTGTAAATAAGGTCAGATGTGTAGACTTTATGAGAATGCAGTGAGCGTTAGGCTTCAGAAACCCAAGACACACCACACACCTGCTCTCCTGCCAGGTTTGGGAAGGTGGGGTGTTAGGGTTGGAGACTCGAATGCCTCATTTCCCAACTTTTGTCTCTTTGACCCTAACTGGGAGCCCATTTACAGACGACAGAGTCCTAAAGGAACTCACACAACTGAAAGTGTGCAAGGCAATGGGACTGGATGGAATACATCCTAGAATATTAAGGAAACTATGGGAGGTGCTGGCACCATCACTGGCAGCACTGTTCAATGTGTCACTCGATACAGGAGTGGTTCCAGAGAACTAGATGAGGGCAGATGTAACCCCTCTTCACAAAAGTGGCAGTAGGGAGGAGGCTGGAATCTATAGACCAGTCAGCCTCACCTCAATAATGGGGAAGATTATGGAATCACTACTTAAACAAAGGATCATGGAACATCTTGAAGACAGCAGAGTACAGGATCTGAGACAGCATGGATTTGCAGCAGGAAGGTCATGTCAAACAAATCTGATTTCTTTGACTGGGTGACTAAGGTCATGGATCGGGGGGAGCGGTGGATGTCGCCTACCTGGATTTCAGTAAGGCCTTCAATACCGTTCCCCATAGAAGACTTGTGAACAAGCTGGGCAGCCTGGGAGTAGGTCACAAGGTGGTAAACTGGGTTAGGAATTAGCTCAGTGATAGAATACAGAGGGTCATGGTAAATGGTGCTCAATCTGAGGAAAGGAGTGTGACCAGCAGTGTGTCACAAGGATCAGTCCTGAGCCCAGTCCTGTTTAATGTATGCATAAGTGACATTGTGGAGGGGCATGAGGGAAAGGTGTACCTATTTGCAGATGACACTAAGATCAGCAACAGGGTGGACACTCCAGAAGGGATTGCAAACATGAGGAGGGACCTAGATAAACTGGAGGAATGGTCCAGAGTGTGGCAGCTGAGATTCAATGCAAAAAAAAGTACAAAATTATGCATTTGGTGTGCAAGAACCCAGGGGAGGACTACATGTTGGGGGATTGATGGTCACCAAACAGGAAAGGGATTTGAGAGTAATTATATCTGATGACATAACAGTGGCCAAACATGTGCCAAGGCTGTGGGGAGAGCCAGTGGGATGCTGGGGTGCATAGGGAGAGGTATCACCAGCAGAAGGAAGGAGGTGGTGACGCCACTGTGCAGATCATTAGTGAGGCCTCATTTGGAATATTGTGGCCAGTTTTAGAGGCCACATCTCTGTAAGGACATAGACAGGGTGGAGACAGTTCAAAGAAGGGCAACAAAGATGGTGCAGGGCCTGCACCAGAAGTCATATTGGGAGAGTTTGGAAGACCTCAATATGTATACCTTGGAGGAGAAAGATACAGAAGAGATGTGATAAAAACCTACAAATATCTAAAATGCATAAATAGGGTACCAGAGGGTAGCATCTTTCAGAAAAGGAGATGTTCAGGAACAAGGGGGCATGACATGAGGTTGGAATGGGATAGGTGAAGGGGTAGTGTGAAGAAGTATTTCTTCATAGAAAGGGTGGTGGATGCATGGAATAGACTCCCAGCAGAGGTGATTGGGGCAAACACAGTGGGGGGGTTCAAGCATGTATGGGACAGGCATAAGGGAACGTGGGAATGTGGAGGCAAAGCTGGAGATCAAGTAGGATCTGTGTTTTACAGAAGGCAAGGAAAATGAGCAGGCTAGATGGGCCTAGCAGTCCGTATCCGCTATCAGTTTCTATGTTTCTATGTTTCAGTGAAACATTAATGAAGTTTTTTGCAATATATATATTTACATATATTCATTACAAAAAACTTTGTTAATGCATCAGTTAGGGCTGTCATTACAGTGACAACAGTTTGGAAAGTCAGTGTTAGAGTTATCAACCCAATCCCCTACCCCTACTCCCACTTTGGAAATTCAATAAAGTAGAGTCAAAAACAGTGGGGGAATCCAAGAATGCATGGGACAGACATAAGGCAATTCTAGCTGGGGGTAGGAGGAAGTAGGCTGTTGGTTAACTAGGATCTGCAGCTTATCTGTTAGGTAGGGAAATGGTCAGATTAGGTGGGCCAAGTGGTCCTTATCTGCCATCAAATTCTATGTAATGTTATGGTTACCAACCCTATTGCCCCACCCCCACTCCCATTCTCTACACACCAACAGGCGTTGGGGTGTACCTTGTAGTTGTCAGCCCTAACTCTCACCCCATTCATTTGTAAGGAAGCTGAGTGTTACAGTATAGGGCAATGGGGTGAGAGTTAGGCCCAATGACTCTAAGGCACATCCCGATGCCTGTTGGTATGTGGAGAGTGAAGATGGAGGGGTAGGGTTGGTAACCCTAACATTGAATTTCCAAACTTTTGTCACTGTAATGACAACCCTAACAGATGCATTAACAAAGTTTTATGCAATTAATTTCCTTTCTTTTTGAGAAAGTATAATGTCTCTCATATGTGGTTGTGGGAGTGCAGGGCCCCCATCATCCATACATTTTGTAATTGTCTCTGATCTTCATGGGCCCTGTGCTCCCATCTATACATAAATGTACTGATATTTTAATGATATCAAATCTCCATGTGGGGGGCCCTGCACTTCCATTATTGCATAATGGGACCCAAATGTGGGAGGGCAGGGACCTACGGGCCCTGTGCTCCAATTTACCCATAAGTATAGAGACATAGTGCATGCCTAGAGCCATTCCAGGTAACATTTGTGCTGCAAAAGTTGCAATATCTCTGGAATCATAGGAACTTTGGAAAAAATACCTTTGTAGTTGTGTTCATGGTCCTGCCACCTCCAGGCATGTTTATTGTGCTTAGCAAAAAATCCGTACCTTGAACCATTTTCGAGGTTTAGCCACCGAAAGGCACCACAAAGTTATCCTATAGGAATATTCACAACTTTGGAGTGCTGTAGCTATTCTTCACAAAACCAGCAAATGGCACATTTGTGTGGCAAGGGCTTGCCACCCAGCAAATTTCAGCACAAAATGTCAGATCACAACCTATAGCCATTTCTGAGATCAAGGTGGACAAAGAAATGTCAAAAACACATGTTTTTCTGTTTTTTCAACATTCTATATCAGAAACCACACAAATGATTCCCTCAAAATTTGGCAGGCAAGTGACCTATCCCTAAACATTATGCATGCTAAATTTCATGCACATCTGTTGAACGGCTCCAAAGTTATTATTGTTCAAAGATTAAGGTTTAACATAGAAGTTACCTTTCACCCTAACTGTACTGGCACTACTGTGACAGTATTTTATATATATATATATTATAGGGGCACAGTCACTCCCTTATAGTTAGTATCGAGAAGGCACCATAATGTTAAACCTCAATTGTTGCACGTCAATAACTTTGCAACTGTTCAACAGATTTGCATGAAATTTGGAATGCGTGGACTGGGATAGTAGTTCTCTTGATTTACCAAGTTACGTTATGGTCAAACTTACAGTTGCTGCGCATCAAAATGCTAAAGAAAGTGTTTTTCACCACTTTTGACATGTTTTTGCCCACGGTGCTGCGACCACACCGTGTGGTCTTTTGGTCTGAAATCTGGAACATAGAAAGAGGTTGGGTGAGGGAACAATCCAGCTTTGGTTTGGTAAAAACATATTCATCCATTCCAAAGTTATTACATTTTTAATTTTTGGGTTCTGAGCATGCTCAGTTCACTCCAAGATTTATATGGTTATTTTTCAGACCAAGATTGGGCTCATGGTCAAGGATTTTGTAGCTCTCCCCATCTTGTTTTTCAGTTTTCCCCAAAACAAAATGTTGTAGCTTTCTCCTCTGCTGACTTTTGGGAAAAATGAGGCATGGGTTTTGTTCAGGGTGACCCCCTCTACAAAGCCATGCCTTTGGTTTGGCTCATTTTGGTAAAAAAAATAGCCTTTTAAAATTTAAAAATTCTTTGTCCGTGACTCGCTAATGATCCTAGTCCATGAGTTGTCAAAATCCTAGTCCGTGAGCACACGGTCAAGGATTTTGCTACCTCATGGACAAGAATTTTAAAAAACCTTACCATTGCATTGCTAATAAATGGTTTGGTCTTTTTACTTGAAATTTTCAGGGTATTGAGGGGATGCCCTACAGGTGTGAATTATGCAGATTAGGTGTTGGGGAATTAAATGGTTCCATAGATATGCCATCACGAAGCTGAGATTTTCCCCTTAGGATAACATTGGGGTGCCCACTGTGCATTTGGATACCCATATCTCATAAATGATGTAAGATACAGATTTGGCCAATCTATGTTGCAAGCAGTGCTCATTGGCACGATTACAATGAGACTTGAATTTTTTTTCCAGCTGCTACGGTTCCCGAGATATTGGCACATTAGTGTTACGAGAGTTCCTTGCCCTTTAGGGCTGCTGCATGGCTCTGTAGCTATGCGTAAGTGGGCGCGCAGGGCCCCCCACAGATGCATATCTTTATGCAGAAATGGGCAGCTTGGTCGGGCCCTGCACTCCCACCAACACATGCTATTTATTACTTATATTACACTTTTTCAAAAAGTAAGGAAATTCATTGCAAAAAACTTTGTTAATGCATCAGTTAGGATTAAAGCAACAAAAGTAAGGAAATGAGACATTAGAGTTGAGCCCTAACCCCCCCCACCACTCCACCTCCCCATCCTCCACAGACTGACAGATGTCAGGGTGTGCCATGGGGTCGTGAAACATAGAAATATAGAATTTGACTGCAGATAAGGACCCCTTGGCCCACCTAGTCTGCCCATTTTCCTACCTAACAGATAAGCTGCAGATCCTAGTTAACCAACAGCTTACTTCCTTCTGCCCTTCACTAGGACTGCCTTTTGTCTGTCCCATGCATTCTTGAATTCCCCTACTGTTCTTGACTCCACAACCTCCTCAGGGAGGCTGTTGCATGCATCCACAACCCTCTCTGTGAAAAAATACTTCCTCACATTACCTCTGAGCCGTCTACCCTCTATCTTCAAATTGTGCCCCCTTGTTTTTGCACATCTATTTTTCTGAAAGATGCTACCCTCTTGGACTTTGTTGATTCCCTTGAGGTACTTGAAAGTTTCTATCATGTCCCATCTCTTCCTTCTTTCCTCAAGGGTATACATATTAAGCTCCTTTAGTCTTTCTTTGTATGTCTTCTGGTGCAGACCCTGCACCATTTTGGTTGCCCTCCTCTGGACAGCCTCCACTCTGTCTATGTCTTTGCGGAGATGGGGTCTCCAGAACTGCACACAGTACTCCAGCTGGTGTCTCACCAACTGTCTTTACAGAGGGATAACAACTTCTTGTTTTCTACTATTGATGCATCTTCCTATGCATCCCAGTATCCCCCCAGCCTTCCTTACTGCCTTCTCACATTGCTTGCCCACCTTTAGGTCATCTGATAATATAATTACCCCAGGTCCCTTTCCATTTTTACTGCTGTCAGTATCTCACCCCCCCATTGTGTACGCTTCCCCTGGGTTTTTGTTTCCTATGTGCATTACCTTGCACTTCTTTGCATTGAATCTGAGCTACCATACATTTGACCATTCCTCCAACCTTGACAAGTCCCTTCTCACCCTTTCCACTCCATCTTGTGTATCAACCCTGTTGCAAATCTTTGTGTCGTCTGCAACGAGACAAACTTTTCCTTCCAGTTCCTCTGCAATGTCACTTATAAAGACATTAAAAAGGACCGGTCCCAGTACTGAACCCTATGGTACCCCACTAGTAACCTTCCTTTCTTCACTGTGTACTCCATTTACTACTACCCTTTGCGTCCTGTTGTCTAGTCAATTTATTTATCCAGGCTACCACCTTGGGGCCCACTCCAAGGCTGGCTAACTTGTGTATTAATCTTTTGTGTGGGACTGTATCAAATGCCTTGCTAAAATCTAGGTAGGCCATGTCCACAGCCCCTCCCTGGTCTACTACTTTGGTCACCCAGTCAAAGAAATCTATTAGATTTGACTGACATGACCTTCCCATCATGAATCATTGCTGCCTTGGGTCCTGTGCCCCACTGGCCTCTAGGTACTCAACAATTCTTTCCTTCAGAAGTGATTCCATCATTTTCCGTACCACTGAGGTCAAACTAACTGGTCTGTAGTTTCCTGCCTCTGTCCTGCTCCCACTTTTGTGAAGAGGAATCACATCTGCCCTCCTCCAGTCCTCGGGTACCACCCCATCCTCCCATGATTTGTTAAAGAGAGTAGTCAGCAGTGTCACTAGTTCTACCCTTAGTTCTTTTAGAATTCTTGGGTGAATCCCATCATGCCCCATTGCTTTGTCCACCTTCCATTTTATTAGTTCTTTCAGAACCCTTTCTTCTGTAAATGGACTGGTATCAACCCCCATCTTCAGAGTGTTTCTCTTGTTTGGTTTAGATACCTCCCCCTCCTCTTCCTTTGTGAATACTGAGCAGAAATATTCGTTCAATATCCCTGCTTTTTCACTGTCACCCTCTACCCACATTTCCTCCCATTTATTAAGCCTCAGTATCCCTACTTTGGTCTTTCTTCGCTCCCTAATGTACCTATAAAAGGTCTTATCCCCCTTCTCAACAGAATTGGCTATCCTTTCCTCGGTTTGGCCCTTTGCTATTCTGACTGCCTTCCCAGCCTCTTTCTGCTTTAAATGATAAAGTTCTCTGTCCTGCTCCTTCTGTGTTTCCTTATATTTCCTGAATGCTATCCTTTTCTCCTTAACCTTCCCTGCCACCTCTTTTGAGAACCATAGCGGTTTTTTCCTTCATTGTGTTTTATTGATTTGCTTTACACAAAGGCTTGTTGCCTCTGTGATGGCTGTTTTGATTACTCCCCATTGTTCCTCCACCCCTCCTTCTTGCCTGCTTGCTAATGCTTTTCTGAGGCACTCTCTCATTTTCCCAAAGTCAACCCTTCTTAAGACCAATACTCTTGCTTTTGTATGGCTTGATTGTATGGCTGTGTTTATCGTGAACCACACTGTTTGGTAGTTGCTTGTTCCCAGATGGCTACCCACTTCTAAATCTGAGATTCTTTCTCCCATCCCCATTTGAGAGTACCAGGTCTAAGATTGCTCCCTCCCGAGTGGGTTCCAATACTAGCTGTCTGAGGCATGCCCCCTGTAGGGCATCAAGAATGACCCTGCTCTTGGATGTGCCTGCAGCAAAGGTGCTCCAGTTAACATCTGGCATATTCAGGTCCCCCATCAACAGTATCTCCCCTTTTTCTGCCATTCTAAGGAAGCCTTCTATCATTTCCTTGTCCATTCCCTCCCCCTGAGATGGGGGTCTGTATACAACCTCCATGCGGATTGTGGTGCCATTTCCTGTCTCCAAGGTGACCCAGAGTGCCTCATCTGATCCCTGTGTACTCTTTAGTTCTGTTGCTTTGATCCCTTCCTTTACATAGAGAGCTACTCCTCCTCCTCTTTTACCCTCCCTGTCCCTCCTGCAGATTGAATATATTCTTGTTCCATTCTCGTTTACTGCAGCATGTCATCCTGTTTACACATGGAATGGGGTGAGAGTTGGGCCTGATGACCCCATGGCACACACCAGTGTCTCATTTCCTCACTTTTGTTGCTTTAACCCTAACTGATGCATTACCAAAGTTTTTTGCAATGAATATATATATATATATATATATATACACACACACACATATATGTGTGTGTGTGTGTGTGTGTGTATATATATATATATATATATATATTATATATATATATATATACACACACACACACTTTGCAAAAACTTCATTTATGCATTAGTTAGGCTGAATACCACAGTGACAAAAGCAGGGATTTTAGGCGTTAGGGATTCCAAACCTAACGCCCCACCCACAGGGTTCCCACTTCATCCTTCCACTCTCCACACACCAAGAGGCATCAAGGTTGCCAATGGGTCATCAGGTCCAACTCTCACCCCATTCTACATGTAAACCAACTTACACAATTCAGTATAGGGCAATGGGGTGAGAGTTAGGCCAGAGAACCAAAGGCACACCCTGATGACTGTTGGTGTGTGGAGGGTGGGGGGATGGGGGTGAGGTGGTAGGGGTGGGGACCCTGGGGGTGAGGCATTATGGTTGGAAACCCAAAAGCCTCATTTCCTTGCTTTTTTTTTGCTGTGGAATTCACCCTAACTAATGCATTAATTAAGTTTTTTTTACAAAGAATTTCCCTTCTTTTTCAGATACTATAAATGTATCCTCATTTTACTGTGGGGGCACAGGGTCCTTTGGTCCCTGCACTCCCATCCCTCCATTGAGATAGCAAAACAGTATCCATATGTCATGGTGGGAGCTCAGGGTCCTTTGGACCCTGCACTCCCATCTCTCCATTGAGATAGTACAACAGTATTCATATGTCACAGTGTGAACTCAGGGTCTTTTGGACCCTGTGCTCCCATGCCTCCATTGAGATAGTACAACAGTATCTATATGCCATGGTGAGAGTGCAGGGTCTGAGGAGCACAGGGTCCTTTGGACCCTGCACTCCCATCCCTCTATTGAGATAGTACAATACTGTCCATATGTCACAGTCAGATAGCACAACAGTGTTTATATGTGATGGTGGGAGCACAGGGTCTTTGGCCTCTTCGCTTCCATCCCTCCATCCAAATAGTACAATAATGTCCATATGTCATGGTAGGACCTCAGGGTCTTTTGGCAAGGGTGCTTGATATAAATAAAATTTTACTTACTTACTTTTGGACCCTGTGCTCCCATCCCTCCACAGATGCAAATGTGTATCTAGCTGTGGAAACAGAGGGGTTTCGGATCCCTGTGCTTCCACACGTTAAGATATGAGCAGGCATCTCGGAAATGGAACAAATAGTCATAACTGTGCCATCTCAAATAATTTTAACCCCAAATGTTCAACATAACCTTCTTAGCACCTCACCACATGTACCCAGTGCAACAAGTTTTCATATCCCCATCAAAATGTAATTCTGCAGAACTGTAACACTGTTTTCACGCCACAGTTGCAGAAAATCATTTTCAGTAGGATTTGAGAAATGACAGCTGTACTGTTTATGAGGTGGTGTGGGCAAATGGTAATGTTTAAAATCTGGAGTGAAAATATGAAAAGTTGGTGATGTCACGAGCATGCGTTAAAATTGTGCAACGCATGCTTGAAACACAGTTATTTTTTGGAATGTTTTCACCAAATTTTAAACATCAGCATTATGAGACCCCCCCATGAACAGTGCAATTCTGATTTCATTAATCCTTCCCAAAAGTTGATTTTTCACAGCGACTGTGCCATTCTGAGCCACTGGTGCAAAAACACATTCCAGGCAAGATGTGTAAAATGACAGCTCTAGTGTTCATAAGGAGGTGTGAAAAAATGAATAAGTTGAAAATCTGACATGAAATATTAAAAAGTGCCAAAGTTACAAGCCTGCATAGAAACTGAGCAACACAGACTCATAACACAGTTATATTTGGGAATTTTTTTACCAGATTTACAACATAGGCTTTTTGGGACCCCACCTCATGAATAGTGGCACTGTCATTTCATGACTCGGCCCCAAAAGGTGATTCTGTGCAGCAACTGTGAGAAACTGAGAAATGAAACAACAGTGATCGTGTTCACCTCATGGGGTCCAAAGAACCTAAAATTGACCGAGATATCAACATAAGTTTAACCCCCCCATGACTCCCATTATACGGCTTACCTTGATTCCTCAGATCACAATTCGGCTTTGAAGAGTGCAGACATGTCCTGGTCCAAAGAAGATCATCGATCTTGACCTCTGGAGGATAAGGATGGGTGGGGGGTTGCAGAGAGGTGGGTACACAGAGGGAGGGTGGGGATGGGTGACGGGGGAGTGGGGAGACATCGATTAACTGTTTTCTTGTTTTTTTCAGGCTTAAAAAAAGACTACGGGGTATGGTTTTCTACAGTTACAATTTTTTTTTAAATAAGTATGGGCACACTGCAGTGGACTCACAGTGTACCACATACATTTTGGGAGGATCATGCTGACAGGGGGATTGAGCAACCCTGTCGGCAATAAAATTGGGCTGGGGGTCATCTGACACCAGGATTAGGCATCTTGGTTTCAGAAAGGGCCAACATTATCTATCTACCTATCTATCTATCTATCTATCTATCTATCTATCTATCTATCTATCTATCTATCTATCTATCTCTCTCTCTATCTATCTATCTATCTATCTATCTATCTATCTATCTCTCTATATATATATATATATATATATATATATATTGGCACACTGGGTGGGCTCCAATGTGCTAGAATGCTGGGGGGGATATGCATCAACTCAGCACGGGGATTAGGCACCCAGTGTTGGTGGAGGGGGCACAGTAGTTTGATGCAGGATCCCACATCAAAATGATTGCAAATTTTGATGCAGGATTCTGCGTTGAAGAAAATACATTGGGGGACAGTTTTCTTTTCCCACAGGCTTTTTAATAATGTTGGGCACACTGGTGTGGGCTCCCAGTGTGCCAAATATGTGCAGGGGATATGTACTGACATGGGGATTGGGCACCATGTGTAGGAAAGCAAATTTGCCACACAGTGTTGTACAGTACTTCGATGCTTATGGAAAATTTCGATGCAGGATTCTGCATCAAAAAAAATACCTTGGGGGATGGTTTTCTTCTTTTTACAGGTTTTTAAACAATAAATATATTTGGGCACACTGGGGTGGGCTCCCAGTGTGCCCAATAACTGCACTTTATTGTGTGAACAAAGCAAAAAGCAATTTGTGCACAGTAGTGACACAGAGATTGAGCACCCCATGTAGGAAAGCAAATTTGCCATACAGTGCTGTAGAGTACTTTGATGCAGGATCCTGCATTGTAATTAAGAAAAAATTTGATGCAGGATTCTGCATCAAAGAAAATACCTCAGGGTACAGTTGTCCTCTTTTTACAGGTTTTTAAATAATAAATACATTTGTTCACACTGGGGTGGGCTCCCAGTGTGCCCAATAACTGCACTCTACTATGCGAACAAAGCAGCAGGTTTTCCTTAACTCTGCAGCTGGCAGCACAAGTTTCAGCTGTGGCTGTAGAAGTTGAGAAAATACTGCTCTTCTCATACAGAGAACAGCTTACAAGACATTCTCTGTATAAGCTGGTACCAAATATAGAACACATGTTTGGTGCCAGCTTAAAACACAAAAAACATCAGAATACACCTGGACAGGTGCTCTTTAGCTGTTTTCTGATTTTGTTTGTGTTTAAAACATTCTGTAGTTCAACATTCTCGCTAAGTGGCAAAACAAGATGGCTGCCACAACACAGCCCAATTGATCGCAGGACTGTGAACTGTGTGAAAAATACCAGTATTCTTATTTATTTATTTATTAAATTTTGGTGACCGGGTAGGCCCACTGAGCCCCGAAGGTCCCTTTTTCAGGGGTGACCCGGGATAACAATACAAGATATGATACAGTGGAGAACAACATTTGATTACATAGGTTGTGCAAGCATAAGGTAGTTACAGACAGTGGTTTTCAGACATGGTTATCATCATGACACAGTTTTGCCTTGGTACTATTTGGCATAGTAATATGCATGAGGTAGCATTGGTCCCTAGGTGTCCATATACTAGCTGGAGGTACATGGTAGGCTCACCTTTGGGAGGGTTTGATGCAGAAAGAAAGGGGGTACCTTAAGAGCCTTTGTGAAAAGAAGCTGGTATTTTTTGCACAGTACTCCTATTGTTTGAAAAGAAGCTGGTATTTTTCACACAATACTCCTATTGTGAGAAAAATTGTATTTTTCATTCCTGACATATAAATTTTCTCATAGGAAATAATGGGAAAATAAAAAAATGTCATAACTTTTGTATGGATTAATATTTTTCCACCAAACCTTCAAAAGGCACATCTGTGACCTAGAGGCTTTCTACCCTAAAATGTTTTGCCCACAACATAAAGCCATTTTTCAGATCCAGCTGTAGACAGACATGTCAAAAAATCCAGATGTTTCTGTTTTTTCAACACTTTATAGCTCAGAAACCACTTGAAGGATTCCCACAAAATTTGGCAGATCAAGAGACCGCAGTTTTTTGCAAAGAATTTCCTTACTTTTTGAGAAGGCATATTAAAGTACAATGTCATGCAAGTTGGTGGGAGCAGGGCCCTGTGCTCCCACCAACTTGCAAATTTCTGCCTAACATAACAGTGCAAGTACTGAATATCATATGTATTGGTGGGAGTGCAGAGCCAACTTGAAACAAACCAAATTTTCATTCGTTGGAGTGGCATAATTCTGCAGCTGTTTACATTTTACACACCTAACCACTGGAAATTACCTCTATGGCAGTAAGGCTAGCTACCTTATAAATATCAAGCCACAATCACAATGAAGCATGCTGTCCACAAAATGTAAACTGTGTCATGTAATATCTCCGCAGCAAATTAATTTTCCGACACCTAAACACCATAATTTCAGAGTTAAGCAGTTTCTGAACAGGGAATCTAGGTTTTTACTTGCACATAGTTTTCTGATGAGTGTCCTGGATTATGGTATTGTTATCTACTCCTCCTTCTCTGGTCAATTGCTTAGCAGACTTATGGTAACCTATAATTCTATTTTACAATTTTTGCTTGATGCCCCCTTCTGAACACACCATGTTTTTTATTAAAGCATACTCATAATTTATCTCTTAAAAACAGGATTCTGTTTAAAATGGGCATGATGATGATTAAGGTCAAAAGTGGCCTAATATCTCCAGTAGTTTCTTCATTATTTCCTAGGTTTTTTTAGTTCTAGTGGTAATAGATCCCAGACCAAATTTACTTATAAAATTCTGCTGTTCTATTCTGCATTTGGTCAGAGATATACCTTATACAGTGCTACTCTGTTTTTTAACTCATTACCTACTGATATTATAGAGAGTATGACAATTTGATCTTTTAAAACCAGATTTAAATTTTGGTTGATGGAAAATGATACTTGTTCATGCTAAATAATTGTTGTTTGTTTTTTGTATTTTTGTATTATGTTAATTATTGTATGTGTTTAGTATTGTGTATGTCTAAGTATGTTTTGTAACTTGTTGCTGGTGAAAATGGGTAGTTCTGCTCATCCTACTTACAAGTATAAAAATTAAAAAAATTAAAAAAAATAATTCCCATCTACAGGATATCCCCTCAACACCATCTAAATTTCAAGTTAAAAGACCAAACCTTTTCTGAGATATTTAATTTTAAAGTTTAAGATTTTCATTCATTGGAGTGGCATGGTTCTGCACCTGTTTACATGTTACACACCTAACCACTGAAAAGCAGCTCCATGGCAGTAAGGGTAGCTACCCTATACATTTCAAGCCACTACCACAACACAGAATGCTAACAGCAAAACATAAACTGCTTCATGCAATATCTCTGCAGCAAATTAATTTTCAGACACCTAAATACCATAACTTACATCTACAGGACATCCCCTAAACACCTTCCAAAGTTCAAGTAAAAAGACTACACCGTTTCCAAGATATTTAATTTTAACATTTTTGCACCTTTAAAAATTCTTTGATTGAGAGAATCGGCCATGACCTCGTGATCAAAGATCATCTTTGATCATGTGGGGGACATCTGGTTGTGAAATTTGGACTATCTGGTCCCTCCCAGAGACATCTGGTCCAGCAAAAACCTGGCCATCTCATCCCACCATCACGAATGAAGCTCGTGATCAAAGAAGTCTCGTGACCAAAGAATTTGCAGGTTCACGATCAAAGAATTTAAAAACATTAAAACTCCATTTTTGACACAACTACATCAAACCACAGACATGGCTCAATAGAGGGAAGCCCCTGAGAAAAACCCATCCTAGTTTTACTTCACAAGTCACCCCTGGGCTGAGATATTTGTTTTTTCCAACCCCAAAATCTGGCCATCTTGTCTTTCCCTCGCGAACGAAGATCGCGATCAAAGAATCTCGCAATCAAAAAATTTGCAGGCTCACGATCAAAGATCGTTAGCAATCCACGATCAAAGAATTTAAAAGTTTGAAACTCCATTTTTTGACACAACTACATTAAACCACAGGCATGGCTTGATAGGGGGAAGCCCTCCTGAGCAAAACCCATCTAAGTTTTACTTCAGAAGTCACCTCTGGGCTGAGATATTTGTTTTTTTCCAGCCCCAAACTGAAAACAAGATGGCGGCTTTTGTGATCAATAAATTTCTCATCATCAAAGAATCTTTGATTTCGAGCCTGCAAATTCTTTGATTGTGAGGAGTGACCAGATGGCCAAAACTCCATTCTTCTGAGACCTAGTGGTAATCATATCAGATGACCTTAAGGTTGGCAAGCAATGCGAGAAGGTGGTAGGGAGGGATGGGGAGACACTGGGATATATAGGGAGAGGTATCACCAGCAGAAAACAGGAAGTTGTTATCCCCATGTACAGACAGTTGGTGAGACCCCATCTAGAGTACTGCATCCAGTTCTGGAGACCCCATCTCCGCAAGGACATAGACAGGATGGAGGCAGTTCAGAGGAGGACAACTAAAATGGTGCAGGGTCTGCAAGAGAAGCCATACAAGAAGAGACTAAGGGAGCTTAATATGTATACCCTTGAGGAAAGGAGGGAGGGGGTGGACCTGATAGAAACATTTAAGTACCTCAGTGGAATCAACAAAGTCCAAGAGGGTAGCATCTTTCAGAAAAAGAGATGTGCAAGAACAAAGGGGCCACAATTTGAAGATAGAGGGGGGATGGCTCAGGGGCAATGTGAGGAAGTATTTTTTCACAGAGAGGGTGGTGGACACATGGAACAGCCTTCCTGAGGAGGTTGTGGGGTCTAAAACTGTGGGAGAATTCAAAAATGCATGGGATGGACATAAGGCAATTTTTGTGGGGGATAGGAAGAAATAAGCTGTTGGTTAAATAGGATCTGCAGCTTATCCTCTAGGTAGAGAAATGGGCATACTAGGTGAGCCAAGCGGTCCTTATCTGCCATCAAAGTCTATGTTTCTATGTTTCTTGTGTAAAACCACCATATCAATTTTTCCATAGACTTATAATGGGAGCTAAAAAGTTTAATAACTTTTGAATGGATTAATATTTTTTCACCAAACAGAAAGTGGCATGTTCCTTGACCCAATCTCTTTCTACAGACCAAGATTTAGACTGGCATGCCACAAGGTGGCTGTGCAGTGCTATGGACAAAATCAGAAAAACTGCCCTCAAAACTGGTGAAAAGTGCCTTTTTCAGTGATTCACTGTGCAAAAACCATAAGTCTGACCAAAACACAATTTGGTAAATCAAGAGATCTACCATACCCCACCACACACACCACATTTCATGCAAATCTGTTAAATGGGTCCAAAGTTATTAACGTGCAATATTTTGAGTTTAACATTAAAGTGCCTCCATAACCCTAACTATAGGGTGTTACCGCTCCCCTATAATATATCTATATATGTAATACATATGCACAACTAGAAACAGTACAGTCAGTCAGTCACATGGCTGGGTTGGCACAACTTGACTCTTATAGCCACATCCAGCACTCTTATCACCTCCACGGGCCATACAGTGGAGGCTATTACCTATTCTGCAGTTTCTAGGGTACATACGGCTGCTGATGTCTGTGGGTCCCTTCCTGTCCTGCTCCCTGTGTGTCATTGACAAGAACTTTTTTGTCCACCACCACCTCATGTCCCTGAAGCAGTTATGCATCATCTCCAAGGGTTTTTTCTGGCCATTGATGGCACTAACCACATCAGCGATCCCTACCCAGACCTGCTGTACCTGAGCATTTGTGCTCTGCCTCTGGGACAGGACCACCTCTCTGACCATGTAAACCTTTTCCAGCACCTGCAACTCCTCCATAGAGAAGCAGTGGGCCCTTAATCTGTCTGTGTTATCCATGGTATCTGCTGGACATGGTGCGGAATCCAGGTGAGCAGGGATACGTACAGTGCAACACAGACAACAGGTACATTGGTGTGAAGCCCTCACAGCCCCATCAGGGACATACATGTTTCCAGGCAATGCATGTCCCAATACTGCCTTTGGCCTGCCTTACATGGGCCTGTCCATGTGCAGATTCAGCCATAGACAAGGGCGCATACATATGGGTGAGATGGGCAGGGCCCAAAGGAACATCAGTCTACCACCTCGTAAGCAAATATGTGAGAGTACCACAGACTCTGTCATTGTTCTCCTTTGAGTACTATGGGACAGACCCTCAACCTAGACGTGATACCACCTCCATGAATAGATATAGATATAAGAGTTCTACCACCTCAACATTTCAAATGTACCACTGCATATAACATACATGCTGTTCAATGATCATCCAGCCATGTCCCTTTGTAGAACACACCTATCTCTCGCCACCTGTAAATATATTATGAAATCTAGATGGTGCACTTTTTTCCCTTTATATGCTCTAGGCTCAATTAGGCATGCTAATGTATGCATACCTTCCAGTAATGACATGCTAATGTGGGTGTTTGCACTTGGACTGCTAAATTGGCTTATTTGCATACATTGGTTGAATATTGCAGATTTTCCCAATGCCCTAGTGTAGTTGTGCTAGTGAATACGCTTGCTTGGCACCTGCTGCCACCATTACATAGCACAGCCCTGCATGTCATGCCATAATGTAGTGTTTGTGTGCAGCCCAGCGCATGCACACCCTATGCACATGCCACCCCATGCTTGGTATGTGCTCAAGGACCAACCCCCCACCAGATGCATGCATTGTGCGGCACAACATTACATTAGTGCAGTGCTACCACAGAAATGTGTTGTGGAAATGGACAGGACACAACCATATAGCCCTGAAACTTACAAGATCTTGTGAGGGTTAGGCCTAGGCAAGAGTGCAAAATGTCAAGCAGACATAGCAGGGCAGTGCTGCAAAAAAACAGAGGTGGTCTATCACAGAGCTGGCCAATCTGGTTGGCCTGTTGGTGGCCAGGGAAGACCAGCTATGGGTGAGGGGGTGGGGTCTGACAGGCCACAGTGTAAGGTGTGGGCATCTGTTGGGCAGCATATCACACAATGCTCAGGGGTCACACACACCAGTGACCAATGTCGGCACCAGCATAATGACCTGTGGAGGAGGGAAACATGCCATCTACAACAACTGTGGGTGATGGTGGACAATAGCACTGTGCCAAGGCCAGGTGAGTACAGATGACTGCATGTATGGTTTTAGTAGTCTCCTGTTTGTAGTTCTGTTTCATGATAATATACCTCGGGGTACTGTTCCTGAAGGACTGTGCACTGTACCTGTGTGTCTCTATTGTGCCACCTTTAGGACCTGCCCCACTGTATGGCCTGATCATATGTATTTAGGTGTGTGAGCCCACTGTCCCAACTGACATCCCCATACCCTCTACATGATAGGACCCACTGTGTTTCCCTGAGGTATGCAACTGCCATGGCAGTATGGTTGTGTGCTACCACAATGACATGGCAGCAGTGTCAGGGTGAAGGAAATGTATAGTGTCATTGAATGTTATTTAGAGTTTGATTACCGAGTACTGTAAACATGACATGTTAATGCCTATTGTCAGGTATGACCCAGGATAATGTCACATGTCCTCTACTTGTGTCAGTGGCTCAGTAGGTAGCATACTCGCCTCTGAGGCCAGGAGATCAGAGGGCTGTGGGTTCAGTTCCCACATCTGGCACTTGGGTTCATATCCCAGTACTGACACTGTAATGCAGCATGAGAGGGGTGCTGCACTTCTGAGGTGTTGTCTTTCGGATGAGACGTTAAACCGAGGTCCCATCTGCCTGGATTGGTGGTAGTTCAGGTGGATGTTAAAGATCCCATGGCACTTATCGAAAAGAGTAGGGGAATTTTTTATTCAAAACTCAAAAAGACAGTCAAACAAAATGGTATTATATCATACAAAATCATAATAAGTAAAAGGAAAAAAAACATACATGATCAGTACAACATACCAGAAACCCCAACTGAAAGGAAAAACGAACCCCCTCCCCCTCCCTACCAAAAGAGTAGGGAAATATTTTATTGAGAACTTCAGCCAAAAAAAAAAAAAAAACAGACAAAGTTGTATTACATCATATTAATACATAAAAAAGAGATCAATAATAGAAATAAGAGTCTCCACACACAAAAATTGACACTGAAAAAATTCCGAAATTAGACATAAATCCCCATCCCCCCCTTCTGAATAGCTGGGGTCACCATATTCATAAGTAGAAAAATATTTATACAAGAGAGAAGAAAAAGAAACAAAAAAAAACAATAAGCTTCGGAAGCAAATAATGCATCTTATCAAGAGAAAAACCAAAAAACATAAGATCTCAAAGAATAACCCCTTACCCATACCTCATACTACTGATCAGGATAGAGGGAGAAAAAAACAAGCCCTCAATTCATATGTTGCCCAATAAAAAATAATAAACTAATTTAAAATAAAAATATGCAAAATATATAAGCTAAATTCCTCAACTTTACTTCAGAGAGGTCCCATATACCAGAACCATAATACAAACTGTAAACACCAGGAAGCATACTATGACACTAATAAAGTACTACACTTTTTATCAAAGGAAAACAATCTTATGACTCTAAATATTCCAACAATAGGAAAACTATAATTTCATTACCTATGGTTCTCTCCAAGTGTATGTATGAAAATGATGTAAAAAAACAAAACAAATCCCCTCACCCTGTATCTACCCAGGACATGTTTTTCCACCATAATTTAAACAACTTGGGTAGAACTCTATTCTGTTCCATAGCCTGCCACTTCAATATAGCTTTTTGTAACAATGAAGCTATCTGGTCTCCTGTTAACACTTGTTGTCAAAGAGACCAGCCACACCTAGCTAACCAAAGCTGATAACTAATAAAACTCATCAGCAAGCGAATAGTAATAACATCAAATTTTACCCATACTCCAGGTAATACCCCATCAAGCCAGATCCTTGAGGGTTGACTTTGAAAAGGATTCAGAGGCCATTTCCTGTGAAAAACTTCCCAAAAGGCTATGGCAAATTAGCACTCCAATAAAAAATGGGAAAAAGTCTCTATAGTATCTGTACAAACACCCCCTCTGGGACATGTACATTCCATAATACCTTTATGCTTTAAATTCCCTTGGGCACCTAATTTTCGATGTGCACATAACCAAATAAAATCTCTCATATAATATGGAAGTCTTTTGTTAGATAAAAAGGAGTTTATCAAAGAAGACTGGGTAGTAGATAGTTCAGTATACCAAGGGGAAATATAAACATTACCTAGTATCCAAGTATATAGGGATTTCCGTGATAGTGTACAAAGGGAATTTTTCTGCACTTTCTAAGTTTTTAATTTACTTATCACACCTGAAAGATGTCCAGGTAGGTAAGCCACCTTCGTTTGCCACAGGAGAGGAAGAGTTGGGTCCCAATCCTGAAAAAGGGTTCCAATCTCATCCTCCTTCCAGGGGATCCAAACCTTGTCAATGTTTGTCAACACTGGTACAAAATTAAAAAATATGAAAGCCATGTAGAAAATAAAACTACTGGGTTTACCATACCCAAACCTCCTTCTTGTGTAGGTAAATAAGTAACCCCTCACTTGACAGGGTTCAGCCTGCTACCCCATAAACATTGACAGAATGCACTATAAACTGTGGCTTCCAAATCCACCAGGGGAGGAAATACAGCAGCAAGATACAAAAAATGGGACAATAAAAAGGTTTTAATTAAATAAATCTGCTTTCCTTTGGTCATCTGCCATTTATTCCTTCATGTGACTTTTTCTTTAGCTGATGTTAGAAGTTGTTCACAATTATACCTTTGGGGATCATCCCCACCAAAAAAAAAACACCCAATATCTTCCTATAAGTTCTATCTATAGGAATTCCCCAAACAAGGGATACATCACCAGCATCATATCCTAAGGACAAAATCCCACTCTTTTGTACATTCATTTTGGATCCAGAAATATTATTAAAGTCACGTAAAAGATCACGAGCAGCTATTGCAGAAGTTCGGTCTGCCAAAAAAAGTTCTAGATCATCTGCAAAAGCCAAAGCAACCACCTGTTCATCTTCTGATCCCACTGACAGCCCTGTTATTGCTTCCATCTGATATAGCGAATTTAAGAGAGGGTCAAGAGATAAGACATATAGTAAGGGACTAAGAGGACACCCTTGTCGTACCCCCCATGAACAAAAACTGCGTCACCCACCCATCCATTAACACTTGGGATCAGGCTTATACCAGAATAGCAAGTCTGTAACTAAGTGACAAACAATGATGGAAATCCAAAGGACCATAATGTCTCCCACAAATAGTTATATTCGACTCTATCAAAGGCCTGAGATTGATCCAAACAAACTAAATGTCCAAATAATTCCTGATTGTCTCCTTTATATAAGATTTTCTGGACCAAAATTAGGGCATCCTGAACCCACCTTCCCGGTATGCTACTATATTGAGACGGATGCACTACCAGATCTATAATAGTAGCTAATCTTTGACTGAGAACTTTCATTAAAATGTTATAGTCGGCATTCAACAGCAAAATCGGTCTCCATTGTTTTAAATCTCCCCGACATTCTCCCTTAAAAATCAAAATCAAAAGGCCCTCCAACATGCTCTTAGGGAGTTTTTGCTGGGTTAATCCCTCATTTAGACACATACAAAATTCTGATCCTAAAACTTCCCAAATATATTTATAGACTTCATCCGAAAGACCATCAGACCCGGGCGTAATACCAGGTTTAAGTGACCAAATTACATTTTTCAGTTCTGTCAGTAAAATGGGGCTAGTCAAAATAGTGCTAATGTCCTGTGGCAGTTGGGGTAGATTTAGAGTTCTTAACCACTGTTGCATTTTATCTACTGCTAAATGTTGACTATCAAAAATCTGAGAGAAATGGAAAGTAATTTCTCTTAAAATATCCCCCTTGTTATACACAGTACTACCAGTAGAGGTAATCAAATATTCCATATTATGACGGTCTCGGAGAAGTTGAATAGAATCAAATGGCAGCGTATCTTTTCTTTTACCACTAGTACTGTACTTTTGTTTATATTCTAACAATTTTAGGGGTTCCAATTGTTTCTTCGCCAATTCACTCTTAAGACTTTTAGCTTTCTGTAGGTCTGCCAGCCCTAAACTGGGTCTGAAAGACATCCAGAAGAAAATACTATTTCTTAAAAAGCAATTTCATCATTTTTAAATTTTCCATTAATCCGTCCTATTGTACGAAAAAAGGAATGTATTTCTGTTTTTGTATCTTCCCTCCAAGTAGAAATATTATCATATAAGAAAAATACTGATTTTCTCGCCTGTAGTACTGCTAGAAAGCCATCACACACTACTGGAATATAGAGTAATGAGGTATTCAATTTCCAGGTCCCTGGTCCCCTTCTAACTTCAGGAAAATCACTAATAACTACTGTTAACAACTTATGGTCCAAGGTTGCTACTGCTTGGAGAAGTGCTAGCTTAATATTTGAAAAAGCAGAAACAAAAAAAAAATCAATTACAGAGGCCCGAGGGCCACAAAAATAGGTATACCGCTCTTTTATTGGGAGAGAACCAAAGGCATCAATCAAGCCCATGTCACTAACCAGGTAAGCCAGAAACTGAGCATCACAATATACTTTCTTATTACGGGTAGGGGCAGTGCACTGGGCCAAAGTAATGTTAAAATCCCCTCCCAAAATCACCAAATGAGATGTCTGTAATAAGGGAGAGAGGGACCAAAAAAGAAGTACCCTTTTGTACTTTGTTTGAGGAGCATAAATATTTATGAGGCAAATTAAGTGGTGAGCCCAAATGATGTCCAACAGCAAAGCTCTGCCTCTCTGCCTGGCAGTATCTCTAACTGTAACACAACCTTAACTTTAGAAGACAAAAAAACAAATCCCAACCCCTGAACACTGGTCCTCCCCTTGGGACCAAATACTATATCCCCAAAGCCACGCATCAGAGGCTGCAGACCTCTCAGCCATGGAATGTAGGCATACATATTGAAAAAAATATAATCTAAGTTAGCATGTAAAAAAGCCGAGAAGGTATTACGTCATTTATATAATCATTGAATGCTATTAACATTCAAGGATGCTACTTTAAAAGTGAAAGGATCCATAAATCAAGCAAAAAAAAAAAAAAGATCTTCATTTCACTTTGCTTAAGGCTCTCGTTACTCTTCAATTTTTAGGCCCCTGAGCCGAATGCTCAGTAAAATCTAAACAGTCTCCTTGGGAGCCTATCACCAGTGTTCCGTCAATAGGAGATTCGACAGGATCTAAATCCTGAGGGGCCTCAGCCAATACAGAAGATTTATTTGCATCTTCTACCGGGACCACCATTTCTGGTTTTCTTTTACCCTTTAGTTTGGTAGATTTTTTCTTTTTTCCCCCTGTACCAAACTAAAGTCCATGCCCTTAAACGTGGATTCGGGGGGGGGGGTCATTATCTGAAGCCAAGGTATTGAGAATAGCATGAGAACACCCCACATGTAAAAAAAGGCCTATTCTCCAAAATGTGGGTTTCTTGATTTTTATCCTCGATCAAAGGGGTAGGAGCAGGGCTCTTTCCAATAATAGGTACCCCTAGAGTTGGAGATTTTTGGGTTACTACAGGACCTGGACTTTGTTTCACTGCCAGACGGATATAATGATCATGCATCCCAAAGTCGGCATCCTCTGTGTTTCATGCAGCAGAGGGACAATCGTCAAAAATATGTCCAGGGGTATCACAAAAATTACACCTGGGTTGCTTAAAACAATGAGCACTAGGGTGACCCATTTCCCCACAATTAGAGCACTTCAAAATATCACAAGATGCACTAATATGCCTAGATGAGCCGCATTTAAAGAACACTCTTGCTTGCCCAGGGTAAAATTAAAAACCTTTATCCCGACCAATAAAAAAGCAGTTAGGCAAATTAATAAAATCTTGGTCATTATGATGTAATTTTATGCGAAATTTCCACCCCCCATTCCAGAACCCTTCCACATCTAAAATGGGCATAGGATTACCCTGGATATCACATCTTTTTTCCAGCCAGTGCACAATGTCCACGATATTCACTCGCTCATTTTGAAACAGAACGGTGATGTCTCGAAAGGGCTGTTTAGTAAGGGGGAATACTATAAAGTCTGCCCATAAAGGGTTAGTTTTCAGATTTATATACAGTCAGACCTGGTTAATCCATGCCTCATTAGTCCGTATGTCTGACATTCCGAATGAGACACAGTGCAAACAGATTTTTTCTCAGGTTAATTACCTCTTTAATACGTAAAACTGAGATTCTGAATCCATTTGCATTTGTCTTTAACTAGGCTCATTAATTCATATTAACTGTGACCTCCTTAATCCGTTTTTGATGAGCTCAACTGGAAGTGCTAACAGGGTTCTAACAGAGTGCTAATTGCAAGCACTCTTAATCCCCGCTAATCCTCTGGCGTGTTACCTCGGCGTACAGCTACTCTTCCAGACTGCCCGAGTTTATTCTCCCACTGCTGCTGCTGCTATTTTAGGTAAAAAGCTGTTCTCCCCAAGCCTGGAGTTAAAGTTTTAATGTGGCAGTTCACATGACTCCTTATTCCCCATCCCTATAACTCCCTTCTTGTCCCCTGACCAGCTCCGTTTCATCAATGAAAAAAAAAGATTCAAACAGCTGCTCTCCCCAAGTAGCATGACTTTATATTCCCCGTTCTGCTCCCGGTTTAAATTAAAATTTTTCTGGTCCACAGCATGGTAAATCAATGCACATCCTTCTGCTCCTGTTCCTTGTCTGCATTTGGAAAAAAAACAAATCTAAGAGTCATGTTCTGTTGTGGTCTGCTTCCACCCGTAACTCCTTTCTGGTCCCGGCTCCTTTTCAGAGGTGATGGAAAAAAAGATTAAAACAGCTGCTCTCCCCAAGTCGCATGACTCCTTATTCCCCTTCCATGCAAGCTTGTCCACTGACCTGTGGTTCTGCTTCCAGTTTTAAGTGGTCCTGGCTCCTTTTCATCGGTGAAGAAAAAAAAGATTTAAACAGCTGCTCTCCCTGATAGAGCTTGTTGATTGTACACGATCGCTACGCTCTGCTCCCTGGCAAGCTGGCTAACAGTCAAACTGTCCCAGTCCCAGTCCTTAAAGTGACAGTTTACCTTATTTTAATAAAAATTAATATGTTTTAAACAATCTTTTAAACAATCTAAATAAGGGGTAGAATGGAGAAGCAAGTAGCACTGAAAATTAAAAAAAAACACGATTTGCAGTGCACCGATTGTTCTTTCAGAGTCTGTCTGACCCCATTGTTCTGCTCCCTGGCTTGCTGTGAAGCTCTGAGCCCCTCGTTCTGCTCCTGACAAACGCTGCTGTTGTGATAAACTTAATTACTGAATTACACCTCTGACCATTTTTAACCCTTCTTCCCACACTCTGTGATTCTTATCATGCTCATCACATCATGCTTAATTTTTCTAAAATTTGGGTGCTTTTCTGTGTGAGAGAACATTACATTTTAAATGACAGAGGTGAATTCAAATGCAGGCTAAGTCTCTAATTGACAGAGTGTTGCATAGCATAAAATACAACTAAAAAGTAACTGAAATATAAATACTGTAAAACAGTACACACGTATTTTGCACTGTACAGTATTTAAAAAGTTACATTTTTACAGTGATATTTTTACAGTGATAAATCTTTGAAAATAATTATTATCTGGTTAATATCTGGTTACTACGTAGATTTTTATTACGTAACAAATTGTGCTAACACAAATGCTTACGGATTAACCAGGTCTGACTGTATCTGCACCAGAATGTCTCCAATAATGCAGGGGTACAAAAACTAACATCAAAAGTAAACTCCCCTTGCACATGAATGAGGGCATAGACCTCCGAAGGAGAAAACCCCATACTCTGTTTAAGTAGGATTTTACTCACAAAAAAACTGTTTGGGGGGTTTTCACAAGGGCCTAAGTAGCATAGGCGAATCACATTTCTTCTTTTTGCTAGTTCCACTGGTTTGTGGAAGTGACTAACATAAGATGGCTTGATAGGTTCCCCAGGGTGGAGGCCCAATGTGGGGTTAGTGGTAGTGGATGCGCCTGGGGTGTCATCAGGGTCTACTGCTTCAATATGTAACTGCCCGGTAGAAATAACTTCTGGTTGAAAGGCAGGTAATATTTTATCACAAGGAACCAAATCATCACTTATCTGCTCCATTAAAGGGTTGTCATGTCCAGTATTGGGCTTCCAATGCCAGTCAGAGAGAGGGATCCATCCTGCTGCAAGCAGGGCCTTATCCAGAGACCACGACCCCGGTTCATCTGCACTCCAATCCCATCATGGAGATAATGGAACTGAGTCAGGGGAGATCGCAGAAGCGTCCTTGACTGAGAGCAGCCTCGTAACTCCTCCTGACCCTGCAGTACCTGGTGACACATCCGATCGTTTCCGCTTCCGAGCCTCTGCCTGCCGCATATGTTCTGAGGTCAATTGCTCACTGACACATAATAATTCAGCAGCTAAACACTGCTGCTTCTGTTCGAGACTCAAAGGTACTCCCAAATGGTCCGTTACTGAACCGCTGCTCTGGACGTTCTGCTGGCCACCTCACAGGTGCATTCCAGCCGTCCCTGTAGCGGTATCTTCACCTGGAATACTCATTCCTTCTGGTGCAATTTCCAGATTGCTCACAGCCTCAGCCATCCATTCCACACTAGGTCCAGCAGTAGAATGGGACATCTCACTGTGCAACAGGCCCCCTTCTGCAAGAGTAGGGGAATTTCCCCAGTGTCCTGGCCAAATTTTCCTCATTCACTAAAAATACCACCAACAGTTTAATCTGGTTCAAGGTCAGTTGGCATTCATCTGTATCCCCTTCCCCCGGGTCATGCCTGAAAATAGGCAGGATTTGTCTAGTGCACTTACCCGGTCAACAAAAACTAAATAAATAAATAAACATGTAGCTGTACTGGTAAGTGTACCCAACAGGACATGGATGTGGCCAATGTATGTGTTGTACCATTTTCCATGTTATGCCACGTGGATGCTGGTATGCATATGCCAGGTAATCTATTCTATTGCACAGGGTGTTCCAGGCATGTACTGGCCTCTATGCAGGGCTACACCTACAGTACCCTGCCCTCTGCTACCATTACACAGACATGATTCTTCTTCCCTTGTTGTATGCTCCATGCATACAAATGCATAATATGAGGTGCACAGGGCCTGTAACTTTCATGTATGGGTATGTTGTACAGGGGCTGTGGGGATGGCAGGATATGGGCACTTCGCTGGCTAGCATACACTATGCCAGATCATACATACCACAGTGGGGTGTATCATATCTGCTACTCCTGGGCCATGGCATGCCTGTGTGTGGTGCCACAGCTGTTCCCAATGGCATGGCAAGGCCCTGTCCGGACCCGTCCATTTGCATCATGCACATGTGGCATCTGGTGCACACTACTAGCATATGGGAGTGTACCCTGCGTAGGGTGTATGGTACAGTGCAATGCATTCCACTGCATGATATCGATTAAATCTCTCTTTTCCTCCTCTACAGACCTCAGCAGACAGCAGGACCAGGCCAGGGCCCAGGAACATCAGGGACACAGGGAGATCCAGTCTAAGGATTTGCCTGGCCATGATCGGCCCAGCAGAGCTGTTCAACAGAGAGGCATCCATCTAAGTACAACTCATTGTGTATCGCAGTCAGGGTTGCATGCCTACACCATGCTGTATTCTTTTGTGATTGGAGACAGATGTCTATGAGAGACTCACCATTCTGCACATATACCAGCAGGGGCATCACCTATGCAGTTGTGGTAGGAGGCTCTCACTCTGCACTTGGGGCACTGTCCCACCAGTGACACTGTAGTGTGTCATGATCTGTGCAGACTATTGATATGCACATGGTTGTGGCAGGCATGGTACCATGTGTCTGTCTACTATAATGTGGCATGTATAACACTATGCAGTGGTATGTCCCCTGTGTCACCGACCTGGTACAATAACGTGTAGGCGATAATGCTCACAGCCCCATTCATTAAACTCATCAGTGCTGGTTGAGTCTGTTGTGGCACATGCTTGGGACTATGTATGAGTATCCATCGTCTTGATGTAGGCATGAGCCAAAGCAGTACCAGCACATGGTTCCACCAAGCCACATCTACAGGAAATTTGTCTATCAGCATTACAGCAATGCACAATGCTGACAGTCAGCAGTGTGCCATCAGTAGAAGACAGTGTTTTTTTCGGGGGCACCTGCCATGCGGGGGGGGCTCTGCCCCCTGCACTACCCACATTTTTAGTTTATCAACTACCGAGTTGGAGTTGTTTCAGGGAGAGGGTAAACTCACCAGAGCAAGCAGTGTTGGAAATACTGCGGACCATTACAGTGACCTGCCGATTTTGTCGCTGTAATGGTTTTCATGATATTTCCATTGCTGTCAATGGTATGCACCAGCACACCACTGTGCTATGCTGTGTGCATCATACAGCAACTGTGGTAGTCCATTTGCAGCCATGATAGCTCCAGTGCCATATGCACTGTGTGTGTCTTGTCACTGCAGCTCAGCAGAGCTAGGCTTATGTGGAATGGATAGTCCAAGGGAGTCTCAGTACTCGCCAGCCAGTGTGCAGTAAGTTAATTAGCATGTAGGATTTGTATCCCCAAAGAAATGATCCAAAGCAGTTGAAAGTTTCCAAGACAAAGATGTTTATCTTCAAAAGAATGTGTAGCTACATTAGCTACACCATCAGGGGTTATGTAGCTACAAATTCTTTTGAAAATCGACAACTTTGTCTTGGACACTTTAAACTGCTTTGGATAATTTTTTTGAATGCAAACCCTGCATGCTACTTAAGTTACTGCATACTGGCTGGTGAGTGTTAAGACTCCTTGGACTGCCTTGTTTCATTTGGGGCTAGCAACTCCCTCTTAGCACCGGGACCTGCTACCACAGTGCACACCAGAATTTTTTGATTCATTATGTGGAATGGAGTCAGTGGAAGAGGGGGCATTGGCGATCATTGCATGTAGTTTACCATATTTGATCAACATTGTGATGCAGTCGGTAATGTCCAACCAACACAGTGATGACCAGAGTATGATTATTCCACTGTACACAGGAAGGGCCATTCATACATTTGGACAAAACTGGTCTTTGCAAGGCCAGTGTCCTGAATTGGCTGTGTATGTGTGGCAACTCTGTACCTAGGGTGGTGAAGACATCTTCTGGGTTGGGTGGGTGCCTCCAGGTGGGTCTGCGCCTCCACACCAGTGATGTGCCAACAAGGTCGAGTGCATATGGCACCTGTCCTGTCTAAAACACCACTGCACCTGCATGTTACCCTGGCTGCTGCACACAATCCTGCATAATGGTGCCATTCATATACAGTTGTGCTGTGTGTAACACGAGTGTACCAGGCCATGACCCTGCAGCTGATAAGGATGGTTCATAGCTGTCTGTTGCCCTGCACAACTTTTGTTGATCTGTGTGTTGCATGGCTGGTGTGCAGAGCCCAGGGTCAGTGGGCGACTCCAAGCACCTTAGGCCATTCCACAGACTATTTCACCCTGGCTTAGTGCTGCTGTTGCATGTGCTGCAGTTTCTCATCTGGCATGCCTGCCTTTGTTGTGTTTCCTTGTACAACTCTGTCCTGCTTTGCTATAGCATGTCCACTCCTATTTCACTGTGTGCTCAGCTACTGAAGTTGGGTGCAGTGAAAGGGTTGCTAGCCCCATGTACTCACGAAAAAATCCAAAGAATACACTGTACTCCTTAGCAAAGCAGAGGCTGAATTCCAAATTGTAAATCCAACAAGTTTTATTGGTACAAGTTCAGACAAATTCAAATCACCTCACATGTGGAGTAAGCAACTCCTGGCAGACAGTCCCCAGCACTTTGACCAGGGTGTGGTCTTCCTCAGGGGGTTGAGTAAGACCACACTCTGGTCAAAGCACTGGGGACTGTGTGCTGAGAGTGACTTACTCACATGTGAGGTGATTTGAATTTGTCTGAACTTGTACCAATAAAACTTGTTGGATTTACAATTTGGAATTCAGCCTCTGCTTTGCATTCAGGAGTGCAATGCATTCTTTGGAGGTTTTTGCTACAGCATAGCATGCTAATTGTATGTGCAGGATAGGTTCACAGAGGGACATGGCTGTCCTTTCACTAACTGCTGTATCACATGATACCCTACTCTTATAGAACTGAGGATCTACTACAGGACCAGTTGAGCCTTTCAGATGGAAGGTCACTGTCCAATCCAGGTTCATCCCTCTGGTTGGTCCCTCCCCTAGTATGTATGTATGTATGTATGTATGTATGTGTGTATGTACAGTATGTATGAATGTATGTATGTATTTATTTATTTATTTATTTATGTTTTTGGTAACCAGGTAAGTGCACTGATCCAGTGGACCATTTTCAGTCATGACCTGGGCCACAAGGTGGTGAAAGAGCAACATGTGCAGTGGACACATTTACAGTTTGTTATACAGATATTTACATATGGTTTGTTGAATTGGTATACAGAATTTACATTTGGTTTGTAGAAGTGGAAGTACACATAGAAGATAGAACAGACATTATTTACATTTTGTACAGGTGTGGTAAAATAAAGGTATATCAGAGAAATACAGTCAGCAGAAGAGAGGAAAGTGGGTTAGTGTTTATGCAACCTAGCAAGATGCCTCTTGAACAGCAGCAGACTGTTGACATTTAGTCTAGGTAAGCACGCCTGTTCAGGCAGGTAGCCGGCACTGGTCGGGATTTAGAAGCTTGACTGGCTGGCTGTGCAAGATGGTATGAGTCATAATTGGGTTTTGCTCCAGAAGAGAGGGGACTGTGCAAGACAGAAAGTACTGTGTTACATGTCCATGCATTTGGCTAGCTGGGGATAATGAGTCCTGGCCCCGCATGTCCAGCTGAGGCTAGGTACACTGTGCACTGTTACACACAATTTGGTAGGTGCCCATTCAGGCTTGTAACAAACCCAATTCTGAATAGGGCCCATTATGTGCATTTCTTAAAAACTGCACAATGTAAAACATGCAGATTTGACTAGCTCCTGTAATGACATCCCCCTCACATTTTCTAGAAACATAACCAATGTCAGCAGAAAAAAACAACTGATCCAGCCAGTCAAAGCTAAATCACCCTATCCTAACTCAAGAGCTATCATCAAACAAGTTTAGAGAGGGAACCTGGATTTGAACCAGAGACTTATTGATCTGCAGCCAAATGTTCTACCACTGTGATATAGTCTGCTGGTCTAATAAAACATAGCCATAGTTACCTGCATACAGCTGCCTCAAACCCAGGTAATTGTACAGTGCTACTAGTATTTAAATACATAGTCAGCAGCCCATACATTAAACAGGTTCTTATCTTCAGTGATTGTGGGGGATGATCTCTGAGGGACTCCACATTCCTGACATCATGGGTTGTATACACCTGATAGGTTGTCTGGATGCACATGTGACTAAAAGTAAATCCGTCCCCTTCTGTGGGTCACTGTTCTCTTGTGGTAAGTTCTAATTGTGCATCTGAATAAGGTTGTCGCACACCTCCAGAGCTCCAAACTTTTGATTACAGAGAAGACATATCCAAGGTAGGAAACAAATACCCATAATAGCACACAGAATAATTTGGAAATATTGTTGCATCTAGAGTCTTAGGCTCAACAGGCAAGCTTTGTTAGACTAGAATTGTTGCGTCTATGCTATCGTCGGGATACTCAGAAAGGACAGAATCACAGACAGGACAATACTTTTCTCCTACAGTACTACACATGCCCATAAAAATTACTACCTAAACAGTCAAACGAGGCATGAATAAGAAAGATGCCCCCCTGCTAGCAAGCCAAGATCTATACTCTGAATTCCACACAAAACCATTCTGGGCAACCAACATTTTGGAATCCCTACCAGCGATCCCACAATGACCCCTATGCTCTCTGGTACCACATCTACTGCTATCAAGAGGAAATATTGAGGGAAACAATTAGGGGTTTAATCCTATGCTGCTATTCATACCTGCAACCCTGGAGTACTCTGGCCACCTCTCCAAGCTGTCCCAGACCCTCTGTCAGCCAGCAAGATTAAATCAACCTGCAGCATGCGATCTCAGAGTGCTCTGGAAACCCCTTTCAATGGTCCCAGACTCTCGTCAGACTGCCCAGCACCGATTCCAATGCATATTTCTGTCCTCCACAAGGTCAACAGCACAATCTCGCTGCAGTAGCACTATGGACCCAAAATGGTGCCGAGAAAATATTTTTTTATGACCGTCACTCCGAGGCTTTCCTCCCTGCTTCCTCCTTCCTCCTTGCTTGTCCAAACCTTGCGCTACAGCAACAGCATGTGCACTGATTGGCTCTCAAGTCCCGCGAGACTGCGTCTCTCCTCTAAACAATGCAATGACGTCTGCCCCACTTATACCATTGCGATTCAATTTTTGCAGCACATTAAATGCTACAGACTGATTTATCAGCCAGACTCTACCAAACACCACTGTTCCTTCCTCCCATTTTTACCAGTGCACAGAAATCACTATCCTGCTCTATTCATTCCTCTACCCAGATAAGCAGGCCATTATGCTCCTCCTTTCCCACTCTCTTAAAGAGACAGAGCATCTTCTCACAGACAGTCTATATTCAATGCACCTCTCCCATGACCAAGAGACTATCATTACAAGAGCATTTTTTGCTCATTACAGCAGTGCCCTTCTCCTATGCCACTAAAACAATTGTCCTTGCCACTTTTACAGTACTATATTATTATACAGAACATTTATGCAGAACATCAGGCTGTCCTCTCTGTTGCTCTACAGGTCACAATGCCCAAAACAAAAAGCTGCAGGCAGTGCAATGTTCCCATCCCACACCAGCAACTAGGATGGTTTTGCGCATCCCACGCTGAAGACTCCACCACACACATCAAAGTACAGGAAACAGGAGAAGAGTTTTCACCCTCTACTCACACACAAAACACAGAACCACAATTGGACACCACAAAAGCCCTGCTACAAAATAATCAACTCATGCAGGCTCAACAGGAGATACTGGCAGCAATGCTGCATCAACTGACTGAATTATCTAGACCACAGTCGGTCAACCCTCCTCCAGCTAAGAAAAGGGCCACCCCTTCCCTCTCCAGACCCTTACCCACCCCAGATGCCTTACTATTACCTCCCGACTCAGGAGATACCTCAGATGAAGAAGAGGGAGAGCTCGATAATGAGCCACAAACCCTCACGACAAAATGGTGTTTCCTAGACCAAATCCCATCATTAGTACACCACATCATGGATACAGTGGGTTTTGATACAGCCTCCCCTACACCTACTTCAAAACTGCTACCATCTTTACAACTGCTGGCCAAGCAAGCAGACGTATTTCCCATCTGTGAGGCTATAGATGAACTGGTACAAAAAGAATGGTCCTCTTCCGAACTAGCCAGAATCCCAAAATGGAAATCCTGGGACAAAATGTACCCACTTTAAGCAGACAAGCTGGCCCTATGGTGCACGCTTCCCACGGTGGACTCACAAATAGCCACTCTAAACAAGAAGACTGTACTTCCCACAGAGTCCACCTCTGGCCTAAGGGACCCCACAGATAGAAAACTGGAAGATAACCTAAAAAAGAACGCAGAGTTAGCAGGACTGGCAAGCAGAGCTGCTGCCACAGCTATTTATGCAACTAAAGCACAGTTAACCTGGCTCCAGGAACTTCAAAAAAACATCCCTCCAAAGTCTGCTGAATCTACTCTCCTGGATAACACCATATTATCCACTAAATACCTAGTGGACATGGCAGTTAATTCCCTCAAAATAAATGCCAGATCAGCAGCTATTACCAACAGAGCCCATAGATCACTATGGATGAAACTATGGGATGCTGACAAAGAGTTAAAAGCTACCCTACAAAGATTACTCTTTAAGGGCAACATGATATCTGGCAAAGGTCTAGAAAAATATCTTAAGGGTAAGGAAGAGGGTAAGGCATTACACAGAGACCAATCCAGATCTTTCTACCTACCGACCAGACCAAGAAGCAGATTTCACTCCTTTCGAGACAAGAAAAGAGGGATTCCTATTTTCCGGGGAAATAGCTACAAACAAAACTATACCACCCCTTACCAATACAACTGGTACAGAGGCAAAGGTACCACGCACAGAGGCAGAGGCAGAGGAAACTACAGTTGTAGAAACAACTCACAACCTTGACTATGCAACCCCACATCCACATCAAAAATTGACAGTGGGCACAAGACTGACACAATTCTTACATCAGTAGCAAAAATCCACTACAGACAAGTGGGTATTAGAAATAATACAACTAGGCTATGCAATAGAATTCACACACATCCCAAGGGTAAACAGAATGATTCAATCCCCTGTCTCCAATCACAAAACCATGCCAGGTCAAGTACTAACTGCGGCAGGCACTCGGGACAAACAAGCAACACAAGCAGCTCACCTGAGGAGCTGAGGAAGCCGAATTTCCAGCCTGATTACTTTCGAGGCAGCCCCCCCCAAGCTCACTGCCAACCGCGGCAGGCACTTGGGACAAACAAGCAACACAAGCAGCTCACCTGAGGAGCTGAGGAAGCCGAATTTCCAGCCTGATTACTTTCGAGGCAGCCCCCACCAAGCTCACTGCCAACCGCGGCAGGCACTCGGGACAAACAAGCAACACAAGCAGCTCACCTGAGGAGCTGAGGAAGCCGAATTTCCAGCCTGATTACTTTCGAGGCAGCCCCCCCACCAAGCTCACTGCCAACCGCGGCAGGCACTCAGGACAAACAAGCAACACAAGCAGCTCACCTGAGGAGCTGAGGAAGTCGAATTTCCAGCCTGATTACTTTCGAGGCAGCCCACCCCAAACTCATTGCCAACTGCTGCAGGCATTCGGGACAAACAAGCAACACAAGCAGCTCACCTGAGGAGCTGAGGAAGCTGAATTTCCAGCCCGATTACTTTTGAGGCAGACCCCCTCCCAAAGCTCACTGCCAACCGTGGCAGGCACTCGGGACAAACAAGCAACACAAGCAGCTCACCTGAGGAACTGAGGAAGCTGAATTTCCAGCCTGATTACTTTCGAGGTAAAGAGAGCCTCTTCTCTTCATCTGGACGCCTGCAGGGGGGTGCTACCTGATGAACACTTATATTTTATGAACTTTGTTCCCTGTTCACCACTGGGTGGGCTTGTTATTTGCTTTTCTTTGTGCTACTAATGCTGAAGTGTAAAGCTAGGATTCACTGGTGCCCTAGAGTTGCCTTGCTGATTATACCTTAAAGCCAGACATACTAAGCAGCTAATATAGAGCAGACTTGTTTAATTTTGTGGTATTGGATCTAATTGCTGATTATACCTTAAAGCCAGATATACTAAGCAGCTAATATAGAGCAGACTTGTTTAATATTGTGGTTTTGGATCTAATTGTGCTTGTAACTGAAGGTATTAGGATAGCTGGGTCCTAGTGTGACCTCATTTTGGAATAGCCCTGTTTGCTCAGAGTGGAGCCCCTTTGTGTAAGTCACAACATTTTCTCCCTCTGCATAGTAATGAGAGGCTTTGTTTTCTCCACTACATAGGCAGCCGCCCTCCCAAGCTCACTGCCAACCACGGCAGGCACTCGGGACAAACAAGCAACACAAGCAGCTCACCTGAGGAGCTGAGGAAGCCGAATTTCCAGCCTGATTACTTTCAAGGTAAAGAGAGCCTCTTCTCTTCGTCTGGACGCCTGCAGGGGGGTGCTAACCCGACGGCGCTTTGCACCATCTGCCCCACCCAGGGGCAGCTGTCAATTTAAGGATCCATCCAGTGACATCATGTCCTGTTGCCCAGAATCTATCTCCCCACTTTACCATCTGCAGGTTATACCTGCTGGCCACTAGAGGGACCTACGCTCCCTCGCTACATCCTACTCCTACCTGTACAGTACTCCTTCCCTTGGATCTTGCTTACCACAATGTATTGGCCCTGCCTCACGCTCTGCCTGTGCCTATCCCCACTAGCAGTGCACTTGCCCACTTACCCATCTGCTACTCCGCACTGTGCTCTGGCACCCCTCACTCCCCTTGCTCCTGAACCTGCTCTCTTGCCCCTTGGGACCTCTGTGTGTCTCAGTCCTCCCTGTCCTCCCCCTAGCTTCCTCCTCACCTCAGGCACATCTGGGTGTCTTCTTATTCTTGCCTTCCCTTCCTGTACCACCCTGCCCACCCCCTGCTCCCTTAACGTCCCCTCCCCCTCATGTCAATCGTAGGAAAACCTCTCACCATCTCCCAGCCAGGTGTTAGTCATGCTACTACTCCTGTCAGAGAACACTCATCCAAACCCTGGCCCGGTTCCCAGGAGCTCCCGACTAGCACCACAGGCCTATGCATGGTCTCCATGAATATCTGTAGCCTCTAAAAAGTTTGACTCACTACAATGCCTGGTCACATCAATTAAACCTGATGTCATTGCTCTGGTTGAGACTTGGCTGTCAAATCCTCCCTGACTCCCTGGTCTCCTTCCTGGTTTCACCCTCTTCCGGTCCGACCGTGTTGGGAGACAGAGGCTGACTGTGCTATTTATGTCAGGAATCTCTCCGTACTAGCCCTGCCTACTCCAATCCTTGACTCAAGGGCCCAGGCGCTTACGCTGAAACTAACCCCTGACCCTTTAAAGGGACCCCTTTATCTGACTACTGCATACATGCCCCCCAGGGACCAAACGCAGGCCATTGCCTCTCTTACAGAATACCTTTCCTCACTACCTCCTTCCGCTGATCAAATTCTGGTGGGTGACTTAAATGTCAACTGGCTGAGCCCCCTCCTCCTCTACCCATGACTCCTTTTCTGCAATAGACCTAACACAACCAGTTACCCAGCCTACCAGGGCTAACCCCAAGAGAGGCTCCAGTACCCTGCTTGATGTGGTACTCACCAACCGCCCTAATCGGATCCCCAATGTACAAGTCCTCCCAGACTCTCTCAGCGATCACTCCCCCATTCTGTTCCACTGGTCATCCTCAGTCCCCAAATCCATAGCACAGTCCACATGCCGGCGGCGTCTAATACCTGGTGGTCTGACAAAACTTAAGGAACTTCTGTCCCAAATTGACTGGTCTCCTATACAGGCAACTCCTGACATTGACACAGCTCTCTCCTTCTTTACCCGAACTTTTAATAATGCCTGTGATATCTTTGCCCCAATGTCGACCCGCCGTTCTAAAAGGCAGAATGCCCCCCTGGGTAACCCCAGCTTTGATCCACCAACTCAAACATAGGGACAACCTATGGCACCATGCCATTGAGACTGGCCAGCCCAGTGACAGGCAGTTATATGCTGCCACCCGAAACAAGTGCACTCGGGCCATCAGGAAGGCCAAGTCTGAGCACTATCAGTCCTCACCCACAGCCTCATGGGGGAACCCCCGAACCTTCTGGGATAACATTAAATAGTTAAATGGGAGTGCACACTCCCTCCCACCCACCCAGATCAACATTAATGGCGTGATCTCTTCAGACCCAGCCCTCATAGCCAACCACCTCAACACCTCATTCACTCACCTTAGCCCTATCCTCCCTACAAATGTTTTTGACCCTCCTCCCCCAGCGCCTGCCATAAATCTCGTAAATCTTTCTGGCCCTTATTTTCTCCCCCACCATGTTTCTGCCCAAGAACTTAGGCTGCACCTTGTCACTGCCCTCAAGAGTAGTAGTACAGGCAATGACACCCTGGATCCGTGTATCCTACGGCTGGTCTTAGATACAGTCCTTACCCCGATCACGTGCCTCATCAACCACTCTCTTTGCCTGGTGAAGGTTCCAACTGCCTGGAAAGTCGCCGCTGTCACCCCTATCTTTAAAGGTGGTGATAGGACTGTGGCTGGAAACTATCGACCAATCTCCATTCTCTCTCTCTCTCCAAGGCCTTGGAAAAGTGGTAGCCTCTCAAATCTCTGACTACCTCTCCACCTACAATGTCTATTGTCCTGAGCAGCATGGCTCCGAGCGGGCCACAGTACCAACACAGCCCTCCTAGAGTTCTCCAACTTTCTCCACTCCTCCTTAGACACTGGTTCTCTGGCTGGTGCTGTCTTCATTGACCTCTCAAAAGCTTTCAACACTGTCTCCCACCCCTCCTTCTTGATGCCCTTAGTCTCTCTGGTTTTGCTGCTGGGCCTATCTCCTGGTGCACCAGTTATCTGTCTGACCACTCACAGCGTGTAAAAATTAATGGGACCTACTCAGACATCTGTCCCATCTTTCTGGGTTCCCCAGGGCTCCATTCTGGGCCCTTACTATTCTCCCTTTACCTTAACACCCTTTCACGCCTTGCTCGGGAACACTCTATTGTACGCTGATGATGCAGTCATCTTTGCCTCAAGTCGTAACCCTATTGCCCTCCAGGACTCACTGCAGAAGTCCTTCGCTGAAGCCGAGGGCTGGTTCAAGAAACATAGATTGGTGATAAATCTTAAAAAAACAAAACCATGTTCTTCACTCATCCTCAAAACAAGTCCTGCAACTTCAAACTCCTCATTCACTCTGGGTCCTCTTTCCCTCGAACAAGTTTGCTCCTATAAATACCTAGGGATCCATTTTGACCCCTCCCTCTCCTTCCATGGACACATCGCTGCCCTAGCCACTGCCACTAATATCCGATTGGGCATCTTACATCAGTATAAACACTGCCTCCCGAACTCTTGACTCACAGTCACCTCCTATCTGTCCCTAGTGGACTATGGACTGCCAGTGTATGGTGCTGCTGATCAGACCGCACTCCATAAAATTCGCACTACTCTGAATAAGGCCTGCAGGTTAATTACTGGGGCACCTAGGCTAACACACACCTGTCTACTGTATGCTAAAGCGCTGGTACTTGATCTTGACAAGCGCCTCAAATATCTGACCTGTACCCTTACAAAAAAGACCCTCCTTGGGCTATCCCCACCTGGATTGACCACCACCATCCGCCGCTCTGTCCTACTAGTTCATACTCGGACCTCTGGGAAAACCTCTCTTGTTATCCCTAGAGCTAGGACCTCTCACAGCCAAAGAGCCTTCAGCTTTAGGGCCCCCTTCTGGTTCAACACACTGCCCCCCTCCATCTCCGAAGCTCCAACTATATCGTGCTTCAAAACATCCTTACGGAACCACCTTGTTAACACCCAAAGCTGTATTTGCCACTAGTCAAAGCCGTACTCAATACTAATGACAAAGCTTACTACTAAGCTGCTAAGGACAACATAACTCTGGTATTGTTTGCATCAATCCTACCTGTACCAGCTTGTTTGTATCTATGTCTTAAGTTACTGTTATACTGTGTTATACTATTATACTGTGTATTTTCATTTGTCTTACTGTGACAAGGTACCTTTGTAAATGAGCCTATGGCTCAAAGGTTTTCCAAACTGCTGTCTAAATAAATAAATAAATAAATAAATAGCAGGTCTACACGACCTCGCATAAACAATGCAATAGCACCCATACCAAAGGACGAAGAAGGACAAGGGGTATACTTAATCTTCTTCATGGTACCAAAAAAGACAGGAGACAACAAACCAGTGCTGGACCTTAAATACATCAATAAATCAGTGAGATACACTCCATTCAAAATGGAGACCATTAAGTCCACCACCCTATGAGTAATCAGACAGGGAGACTTCCTCACCTCAATAGACCTGAAGGACTCTTACCTCCATATACCCATGAGACCAAGCAACTACCGATACTTATGATTCTGCATTCTGGGCCAACACTACCAGTACCAAGTACTACCTTTCGGTCTATCCTCAGCACCGAGAGTATTTACAAAGGTCTCCATAGTACTAGCTGCCAAACTTCCCGAGAAGGGAATACATTTAATCCCAAACTTAGACGACTGGCTCATCAGAACAAGGTCACAACAGCAGTCCATCAGGGAGACAAAAATGGTGGTAGACTGCTTACAACAACACGACTGGGTGATCAATCACAAGAAAAGCAGTTTAATACCCAGTCACTCTATCGAACACCTAGACACATTCATAGACACAGACAAAGGCCTAGTATTTTCTTCGGACTCCAGAATCCTGTCCATCATGTCAACTGCCCAGCTACTGCAGAACTCTCAACATCCAACACTACTCTTCATTTCTCAAATGTTAGGTCTTATGTCCTCCACCATAGACACCGTGCCTTGGGCAAGTTGGCACGCCAGATCACTCATGGATTTCCTTTTAACCCTGGGACCCACTCATGATATCAACCTAACAAAGGAGGTCATTCTACCAACAAGGGTAAAATCAAGTCTCACATGTTGGACAAACAGACTCAGTCTGTCACGGGGCATGCCCCTGGATATATTTCCATAATAACAGAGATGGATGCTAGCCTCACCGGCTGGGGCGCCGCATCAGAAAAACACACAGCACAAGGAAAATGGCCAGTAACAGAGGCAAAACTACAGATAAATGTTCTGGGGATGAAGGCAGTCTTCTGGGCCCTACAAGCAAGGAGGCACAAAAAGCAAAGCAATGATGGCACAAACAGCAAAGCTCATGACATGGGCACAACGACACTTGAAATCTATAACAGCCATTCATCTAGCTGGAAAGCTCAACATAACGGCAGACTGGCTGAGTCACCAAACAATCCACCCAGGGGAGTGGAAACTCCATCCACAAGTGTTTCTCCAACTGAACCAATAGAAATAGACCTCATGGCCTCACACAAAAACCACCAATGCAACAAATATTGGTCACAGTTCAGGGACCACAGAGCCATGGGAGTGGATGCTCTCTCTGCCCCATGGACATTCCTAGTGGCTTACATCTTCCCTCCACTTCCTCTGATTCCCCAAGTGCTCAAGAAGATATGCATTTTGAGAGCATGAGTTATTCTGGTGGCACCACACTGGCCAAGACGATCTTGGGTCACCACAATAGTATCAGTGGTACTAGCAGACCCATGGAAACTGCCACCCAACAGGGCCTACTTTCACAGGGCCCTATACTGCATCCAAACCCACAACATCTACAATTGATGGCATGGCTCCAGAAAGGGAGAGACTGCTAAAAGCAGGATATCACCAATCAGTTATAAAAACTATGGCCTCATCACACCAGCAATCCACGATCTACAGCTATCAATGACAATGGGACATATTCCACAAGTGGTGCAAGCATCAGAACATAAACACACTTACATGCACCATACCGCACATCCTACTATTCCTTCAGGAAGGTCTCCGACTGGCCTATCACCTGCATCTCTGAAAGTACAAGTCGCAGCCATAGAGGCAGCAAGGGGACAAATACAAGGCACTTCTCCAGGATTGCTTCAAGATGTAGTACGTTTTTTGAAGGCAGCAACCAACTTCGGCCCCATCAATAAACCAATCTTGCCACCATGTGACTTGACCATTGTACTGACGGCTATGACTAAGCTGCAATTCAAACGCCTAGAATCAATTCCCATTAAATGGTTGCAACTAAAGTCCATTTTCCTAACAGCCATTGCATCCACCAGATGAGTAGGCAAACTACAGGCCCTTTCACACAAAGAACCATTATTACAGTTTTACACAGAATGAATATCCATGCATCCAATCGCATCCTTCAGACCTAAAATAGCTTCAAAATTCCACACCTCTCAAACTATCGAGATTCCAGCAGAACTACCACAGGCGAACATACAGGCGAACCAGCAACTAAAAATGCTGGGGATGAAAGGGGTCCTCACTACCTACATCACAAGAACCCTAGACATTCGAAAAACAGACAGACTGTTCATCGTAGTACAAGGCAGCAGAAAAGGACTACCCACCTCCAAATCATCCATAGCAGCGTATCTAAAGAGGCCTACAAAGCAACAAACAACCTGGTACCTTCAGGCCTAAAAGTCCATTCCACCAGGGCAATCGCAACATCATGGGCAGATAGGAATATGGCCACTGCAGAGGAAATATGCGCCGCAGCTATATGGTCCACTATTCATACTTTTACCAGACACTACAGAATGGATGTGTCCCAAGACACCAAAACTAACTTTGCAAGGGCAGTGCTCCTAGTAGCCCGCACAGAGCACAATAACTCTGACACGTCTAACCTTCCCTAAATCTAATCAGTGCTTTTTAATAATCCATGATGTCAGGAATGTAGAGTGCCTCAGAGATAATCCCCCACAATGGTAGCTTACTCACCTGGTAAAGGTGATTGTGGGGGAATGAATCTCTGAAGCACTCCACACCACACCCTTCATAGATGTGCATTTTACAGTACAAGTTACATAACATCAGACTGAATATTGACACTGTTCTCATCATGTTATACAACTCAGACTCACCAAATTGTACCTACTATACAAATTACAACAAACGCTTACACCCTCTGCCACGCTAGTCACCATAATGTTATTTTTGGGTTCAAATGGGGGTTTCCATGACACATTTCATTTCAGATACAGCTTTGGAATACATGGAACTGACGGCAAGAGAACAGTGACCCACAGAAGGGGACAGATTTACTTTTAGTCACATGTGCATCCAGACAACCTATCAGGTGTATACAACCCATGATGTCAGGAATGAGGAGTGCCTCAGAGATTCATTCCTTCACAATCACCTTTACCAAGTGAGTAAACTACCATTACTGTCCAGACCCCACTGAAACTGTAAGTTATTTTTCCCAGTAAATTATTTTTTTATATATTTAATCCCTTTCTGTCATTGTTCCATCTTTACTGGCCTTTTAGTAAACACAATAGCTTGTTTCTGATTAACACACTGCTAATAAGTACACACAGCTTCAGCCCCTGACAGGGTGCCCCCTTGTCTGCAGTGAGGCTGAATTCCCCTGCCACCCTCTGCAACCTGTGGCCACCTCAGGACACAAAACATCCAGCTTCAGCCCCTGACAGGGTACTCCCTTGTCTGCAGCAAGGTTGAACTCCCCTGCCATCCACTGCAACCTGCGGCCACCTCAGAACGCCAGACACCCAGGTTCATCTCCTGATAGGGCATCCCCTTGCCTGTGGTGAGGCTGAACTCCCCCATTGCCTGCCACAACCTGCAGCCAGCTCAGGACACCAGACATCCAGCTTCAGCCCCTGACAGGGCACCTCTTTGCTTGTGGCGAGGCTGAACTTTCTCATCACCCGCCGCAACATGCGACCGCCGAAGGACACCAGACATCCGGCTTCAGCCCCTGACAGAGCACCCCCTTGCCTGTGGCAAGGCTGATCTCCTCCACCACTCACTGCAACCTGCAGCATCCTCATGATACCAGACATCCAGCTTCAGCTCCTGACAGGGCACCCCCTTGCCTGTGGCAAGGCTGAACTCCCCCACCACCCACCACATACTGCGGCCACCTCAGGACACCAGACATCCAGGTATGAACCCGCAGTGGAGTCAGTAACTTTCAGTGACTTTCTGCAGCTGCTTACTGATTGGCCGACTCATTGGCCAGGAGCTCCCTGACTGGTGTGCCTCTAAGCCCTGGACTCTGTGTATTTTCTTGGGTCCTTGCCTTTCTATTTCTACTGTTTTTCTGCATTTTACTGTATATTTTGGACCACCATTTTCATTTGATTGTGTTGCATTGTAGTGTTTCTAATCCAATTATTTAACCAGGAGTGGCACACTAAGCTGAAAACTTGTTTACAGGTTTGACCTGGGAGCACAGGAAAGTTAAGTGACTTGCTCAGAGTCACACAGTATGCAAATGGGGGCTGTGGGATTCAAACCCAGGTCTCCAGATTTGCAGCTCAGAGCCTTAAACCACTGCGTTATACTGTCTTCCGTTTCTACGCTAGACCATTACTATTAGTGAATTTGCTGCTGCTACTGCTCCTAATCCCTTTGAATGTTTATTGTTTAGATCACTTTTTAAACTGTTTTTTATTTCTGAGCAAGAACGTTGATATGTACTGCATACTGTGTGAAGTAATTAAAAAAAAAAAACTTTGCCTTTTGTTGCCACTGCTACACTACCTTTAGTTCCTAACCTATCTCTTCTTATCCACCTCATTCAACCCCCCCATCTCTCTTTCTCTCTCTCTATTTCAGGAGCTCTGGCCGACCCTCGCTGCCCCCTGCTGCTTCCTCCTCACTGTGTTTTGAGTGACCTAGTCCCCTGATTAAGTCTGCTACTATCCTCTTAGCCCATTCTGAGTCTCTTTTTTCCCCTGCTGTCTCTGGCCCCCTGCTGCCTTCTCTGCTCTGCCCGGCCCCTCTCTAATTAACCTTGATGCCGTGGCTTCTCCCTGCCCCAGTCCAATGCTATTTAACCTAACTCCTTCTCAATTCTCTTTCCACAGCTTCAGCTCCTAACAGGGCACCCCCTTGCCTGCAGTGAGGTTGAACCCCCCTACTGATCACTGCAACCTGCAGCCACCTCAGGACACCAGACATCCGGACTCAGCTCCTGACAGGGCATCCCCTTGCCCTTGGTGAGACTGAACCCCCCCACCACCTGCCACAACCTGCAGCCAGCTCAGGACACCAGACATCCAGCTTCAGCCCCTGACAGAGCACCCCCTTGCCTGCAGTGAGGCTGAACTTCCCCACCATCTGCCACAACCTGTGGCTGCCTAAGGACACCAGACATCAAGCTTCAGCCCCTGACAGGCACGCCTTTGCTTCTGGTGAGGCTGAACTTCCCCACCACCCGCCGCAACATGTGACTGCCTCAGGACACCAGACATCCAGCTTCAGCCCCTGACAGAGCCTGCCCCTTGCCTGTGGCAAGGCTGACCTCCCCCACCACCCGCTGCAACCTGCAGCTGTCTCAGGACACCAGACATCCAGCTTCAGCTCCTGACTGGCACCGCCTTACCTGCGGTGAGGCTGAACTTCCCCACTGCCCACGGCAACCTGTGGTTGCCTCATTACACCAGACATCCAGCTTCAGCCCCTGGCAGGGCACCCCCTTGCCTGCAGCAAGGCTGAACTCTGCCACCACCCGCCACAATGTGCGGCCACCTCAGGACACCAGACATTCAGCTTCAGCTCCTGACTGGGAGCCCCCTTGCCTGCAGCGAGGCTGAACTCCCCTACCACCCATTGCAACCTGTGGCCACCTCAGGACACCAGACATCCAGGTATGGACCCACAGTGAAGTTGGTAACTTTCAACTTTCAGCACCTTTCTGCAGCTGCTCACTAATTGGCCAACTCCTGGCCAGGAGCTCCCTGACTGGTGTGCCTCTAAGCCCTGGACTCTGCGGCATTTCTCGGGTCCTTGCCTTTCTGTTTCTCCTGTTTTTCTGCATTTTACTGTATATTTTGGACAGCCATTTTCACTTGGTTGTGTTGCAATATAGTGTTTCTATGCTAGGACATTACTATTAGTGTATTTGTTGCTACTACTGCTCCTAATCCCTCTGAATGTTTAATGTTTAGATAACTTTTTCAACTGTTTTTTATTTCCGAGCAAGAACATTGATATGTACCTGCACACTGTGTGAAGTAATTAAAAAAAAAAAGATCTGCCGTTTGTTGACACTGCTACTCTTCCTTTAGTTCCTAACCTATCTCTCATTATCCACCTCATTCTACCCCCCATCCCTCTCTCTCTCTCTCTCTATTTCAGGAGCTCAGGCTAACCCTCCCTGCCTCCTGCTGCTTCCTCCTCGCTGTGGTTTGAGTGGCCCAGTCCCCCGATTAAGTCTGCTATTGTCCTCTTTGCCCATTCTTAGTCTCTTTTTCCCTGCTGTCTCTGGTCCCCTGCTGCCTTCTCTGCTCTACCCCACCCATCTCAAATTCATCTTGCTGCCTTGGCTTCTCCCTGCCCCTGTCCAATGCTATTTAACCTAATTCCTTCTCAATTCTCTTCCCACAGCTTCATCCCCTGAGAGGGTGTCCCTTTGCCTGTTGTGAGGCTGAACTCCCCCACTGCCCACTGCAACCTGTGGCAGCCTCATGACACCAGACATCTAGGTAGAGACAGTAACTTTCAACTTTCAATGTTTTTCTGCAGCTGCTCTCTGATTGGCTGACTCCTTGGCCTGGAGGTCCCTGATTGGTGCACCTCTAAACCCTGGACTATGTGGCTATTCTAGGCCCCTTGCCTTTCTATTTCTGCAATATTTCTGCATTTTACTATATATTGTATTTTGGCCTACCCACCCTCCCCAGCCATGACCTCTATTAAATACACCTAAGCCCTGCCTCTGTAGCACCCACCACTACTAATTGGGTGCCACCAAGCACAAGCGGTCTCTTAGCTGAATTAACCCTTTCTTGTTGTGCTACTACCCCCTACTCTACTCACACTAAATAGTGCTAAGACCCACATCTATAAGGTCTTTCCTTTCAGGCCATTTTCTTCACATCATATCCTGGAATTATGATCTACATTTCTATCTCACCCCTATGCCTTTTCCTCCTACTTCTCACCCTGCTCTACCTGCCACCCCTGCACTTGCTCACTCATCACTCGTCTCCCCATGCTAGCCCTAGTAACCTGCATACCCCCTGCTACAACCAAATGGCAGCTCCAACACCCTGGTCTCAATTCTCTGTACGTCCTGCCTCACTCATGACTTTAACTCACTCCTATATCTTACTGCACCTCCTTAAGTTTTACTTCTCTACTTCTGAGCTCCCTCCTCAATCTTCTAAATCAATTAACAAGCCCTAGTTAAAAAAAAAAACAAGTTGCATTTCATCATTATCTCTCTCTGTTGCTCCTCTCTGCAGGAGACATAAATCCCAACCCTGGTCCTACACTCAGTAATGCCCCTTCTACAGTCGCCCCTCCCTCCCCTGCCTCCACTCCAATCTCTGTTTCATTGCTCCTTAACATTTGTGGCCTTCTCCCTAAACTAGACCTCCTACTTCCACTCATAGGCTCACTCAATCCTGACATCCTCATCTTATCTGAAACCTGGCTAACTAACAAAATCCCTGATTCTTCTATTGCCATTCCTGACTATGCCATCACTCATCAGGACTGCTCTGGGATGGGTGGTGGCATGGTCATCTACTCCTCCTCCTCTCTCCAAATCACTACCGTCCTATCAACCACAGACCTCACTGCCTATGAAGCCCTGGTTGTTAGACTCTCTATACCTTTCTCAGCACCAATATTTGTCACTGGATCTTATTGCCGTCCTGGCCTACACCACTCTGTAGCCACAGATCTTATTATCACTATTGGGTCCCTTTCCTATTCTGGTGAGCTCTATCTGCTAGGTGACCTTAATCTGAACTGGTTGTCATCTGCCCTAGGTAAGACCCATTCTGCCATAGCTTCTCTTAACCTGTCCCAACTAATCATGGAACCATCTAGGCTAAACCTCAAATCCCAAAATCATACACTGTTAAACTGGACCTTAACTTCCCACCCCCCCACAGGGTTGTCCAGTCTGGCCTATTACCAGATGCTCTTAGTGACCATTTTATGATTTACCTGGTCAGGAAAGTCCACAGACCCAAGGCTCCCCACAAGTTAATTACGATCCACTCCTACAAAACACTAGACCTTGCCCCTCTTCAACAGGACCTCACCTGGATTAACTGGACCCCTATAGCCTCTACCAGTACTACTGACCAAGCCCTTGAATATTTCAAAGTCAACTTCCTTACCGTCTGGAACAAACACACTTCCCTGAAGAAAGTTAGGGTGTGAGGTAGTCACCTCCCCTGGGTAATCCCTGCACTGCTAGCTTGTCAACAAGCTCATGACACAGTATGGAATATTCACAAATCCTCTAAACTCCCTCGTGCTCAATCTACCTACCGAACACTCAGAAATGCCTGTACTAAAGCCATCTGGCTGGCTAAAGCTGAATAATTCAGGTCTACCTTTAACACTAACATAAACAACCTGTCAAAATTTTGTAAAGTTGTTCAATCCCTTTTCTCACACCAATCTAAACCCCATTCCCTGCTACTCAACATAAATAACACAACTTACAGCTGATCATCCTACAGTTGCTGAGGAATTCAACTCATACTTTACTTCCTGTGCCTCCACCCCTACTAGGCGCCCTCTCAGCCAATCTCTGTCTCCTACATCCATGCCCACCACTTCCTCGCAACACTACCAAACTGTGGAAAGTTTTGCCTTTGCACCCATCTCTCCCATTGACACCTCAAAGGCACTTCTCTCTATTAACCCAACTAAAGACAGCACCCCTGAAAACCTCAACCCTAAGCTTCTTTATCTATCTGCTCCTGCTATTTCCCTCCCTCTGGCTGGTCTCCTTAACTTATCCTTCTGTACTGTGACTATCCCTATAGCCTAGAAACATGCTACTGTTCTCCCCTTATCTAAGAGCAGGGATCTGTCTTCTCCTGGGAATTACCACCCTATCTCATTTATTCTCACCTTAGCTAAACTTCAGGAACACCTTGTCCTCTCCCAACTCTCCACCTTTCTTGATGACTCCTCTTTCTTCACTTCCTTCCAATCTGGCCTTCGAAAGAATCACCCCACAACCACTTCTCTCCTCAGACTCACCAACTCTATCCATTCAGCTATGGAAAAAGGTTACATTACCTCTGCCATCTTTGTCGACCTTGCTAAGGCCTTCAACACTGTCTCCCACTCCCTTCTCCTAGAAACCCTCCCATCAGCTGGCCTATCTCAGACTGCCTGCGATTGGTTCTGAATCTACTTGGTAGGCAGAACTCAATCTATTACAATTGCTGCTTCTACGTCCGTACCTCTACCAATCTCTACTGGTGTGCCTCAAGACTCTGTACTTGGCCCACTCTTATTCTCTATCTTTATCATAGAAACATAGAAACATAGACTTTGACAGCAGATAAGGACCGCTTGGCCCACCTAGTCTGCCCATTTCCCTACCTACTGGATAAGCTGCAGATCCTAGTTAACCAACAGCCTATTTCTTTCTAACCCCCACAAGAATTGCCTTATGTCTGTCCAATGCATTTTTGAATTCTCCCACAGTTCTAGACCCCACAATCTCCTCAGGAAGGTGGTTCCATGCAACCACCATCCTCTCTGTGAAAAAATATTTCCTCACATTGCCCCTGAGCTGTCCCCCTCTATCTTCAAATTGTGTCCCCTTGTTCTTGCACATCTCTTTTTCTGAAAGATGCTACCCTCTTGGACTTCGCTGATTCCACTGAGGTACTTAAAAGTTTTTGTCATGCCCCCCCTTCCTCCTTTCCTCAAGGGTATACATATTAAGCTCCTTTAGTCTCTCCTCATATGGCTTGTCTTGCAGACCCTGCACCATTTTAGTTACCCTCCTCTGGACTGCATCCATCCTGTCTATGTCCTTGCAGAGATGGGGTCTCCAGAACTGGATGCAGTACTCCAGATGCAGTCTCACCAACTGTCTGTACATGGGGATAACAACTTCCTGTTTTCTGCTGGTGATGCCTCTCCCTATACATCCCAGTATCCCCCCCTCCCTCACTGACTTCTCACATTGCTTGCCAACCTTAAGGTCATCTGATATGATTACCCCAGGTCCCTTTCCATTTTTGTTGTTGTTATTACCCCCCTACATTGTGTGCTCTTCCCCTGGGTTTTAGATTCCCAGGTGCATTATTTTGTACTTCTTTGCATTGAATCCAAACTGTTTGCTTCTGACCATTTCTCCAACCTTGCCACATCCCTTCTCATCCTTTCCATGCCCCTTGTGTATTGACCCTGTTGCAGATCTTTGTGTCATCTGCAAAGAGGCATACTTTTCCTTCCAGTCCCTCTGTAATGTCACTTATAAAGACATTAAAAAGGACTGACCCAGTACTGAACCCTGTGGTATCCTACTAGCAACCCCCCCCTTCTTCAGAGTGGACTCTGTTTACTATTACCTTCTGTGTCCTGTTGTCCAGCCAATGTTTTACCCAGGCTACCACCCTGGGACCCACTCCCAGGCTGGTTAATTTGTTTATTAATCTTTTGTGTGGGACTGTGTCAAATGCCTTGCTAAAGTCTATGTAGGTCATGTCCACAGCCCCTCCCTGGTCTACTACTTTGGTCACCCAGTCAAAGAAATCGATTAGATTCATCTTACATGATCTTCTTGCTGTGAAAGCATGTTGCCTTGGGTCCTGTGCCCCTCTGCTTCTAGGTACTTAGCAATTCTTTCCTTCAGAAGTGATTCCATCATTTTCCCTACCACAGAGGTCAAACTAACAGGTCTGTAGTTTCCTGCCTCTGTCATGCTCCCACTTTTGTGAAGGGGAATCACATCCACCCTCCTCAAGTCCTTAGGTACCACACCATCCTCCCATGATTTGGTAAAAAGGGTAGTCAGTGATGTCACTAGTTCTCCCCTTAATTCTTTTAGAATTCTGGGGTGAATCCCATCAGGCTCAATTGCTTTGTCCACCTTCAGTTTTAGGTGTTCTTTCAGAACCCTTTCTTCTATGAAAGGACTGGGATCGACCCCCTATCCAGAGTGCTTATGTTAATTGGATTAGGTACCTTCCCCATCTCCTCTGTTGTGAATACTGAGCAGAAGTATTTATTCAGTATCCCTGCTTTTTCACTGTCCCTCTCTGCCCACCCACCTGCCATTTTATTCAGCTTCACTATCCCTCCCTTTGTCTTTCTATACTCCCTAATGAACCTATAAAAGGTTTTATCCCCCTTCTTAACTGAGTTGGCTATCTTTCCTCAGTTTGGGTCTTTGCTATTCTGACTGCCTTTCCTGCTTCCTTCTGCCTTAACTGGTACAGTTATCTATCCTGCTCCTTCTGTGTTTCCTTATACTTCCTAAATGCTATCTTTTTCTCCTAACCTTCCCCACCACGTACTGTCAGTTTCCTCCTCGTCCTCTATTCACATGTATGCTGACGGTATGGTATTGCTCACCTCAGGCTACTCCTCCTCTGATGTGATTACCAGACTACAGCTTGACTTCACTAATGTTCAGCATTGGCTAAACTCACATCAGCTGTTCCTCAACACCAAGAAGACAGTCTCCATGACCTCTGACATGTGGCAGAGACTCTCTCTAGGCTACCCCCCTCACCACACCCTTGACTGGACAATACTTGAAGACACCTCCTCATTTAAATACCTGGGTGTCTGGCTTGACCAACACCTTAACTTTTCTGAACATATTGAGGCCATCCTGAAAAAACTGTGCCCCAAGCTTGGTTCTCTTTACAGGAACTGAAGTGCCCTACCACTTTAGGTTAGGTGTGATCTCATCCAGAAAATGATACTCCCTATCTTAGACTATTGTGACATAGTCTACAGTGCTGCTCCCAAGTCTTCCCTTGCCAGGCTGGACACCCTTTTCAGTGCTTTCTGTCACTTTGTTCTTGACTCCTCACCCTGCACTCATCACTGTACCTTGTATCACTCTCTAGCCTTCCCCTCCCTAGAGGGTAGGCACCTCTTGCACTGCGCCAAGTTCACTTTTAAATTCTGGTTTGGGGCTCTCCCCTCTTATCTCTTCCCTTCACTCACTGCCTGACCTCACTTCTCCTGCCCTCTCCATTCCACTGATGCATGCACCCTAACTATCCCTCGTCGCACCACCTCCATAGGCCAGGCTGCTTTCTCCTACTGTTTCCCAAACTTTGGAACTCACTTCCTTCTCCTATCAAACTTTCCTTATCCCCATCTTCTATTTCCCTGGCCCTACTCAACTACTATTCCCCTAACTGTTCTTGCATCTAGTGGCCCCTTCTCTACCCTCCCCTGCTTAGTACTCTACCTTCCTTCCCTTCTCAACTCTGTCTTTCATCTCCCTGCCTACACAACTACTATTCCCCTAGCCATAATTGTTTCTAGCCCCCTCCCACCTCTTCCCTCCCTAGAACTACCCGTTCCCCTTCTCATCTTTAACTCCCTGTATTTTGCTCCCAGACCCCCTCCACCTCCCCTATCCTGAGTAAATATCCTTATCGAATATCCCTGACCCTTCCCCTAATCTACTAAACTGGTCTCTTCCACTGATTATGCCCACAGTATTTACCACCTTCTTTCCCCTTCTTCTCACTCCACCACTCCATACAGTGCCAGGGATATACTACTGCATTCTCCTCCCAACTATTTCCCCCCTCTGAATCCCTTCTTTCCATTTCTGGATCCCCTATCACTTATACCTCCCAATTTCCCTATTTTCTTTCTCTCCCCCATCCAATTTTGTCTCCCATCTCCCCCTACTCCTCCTCCTACCCTCCAATCCTCCTCCCTGTTCCCCTTTCCCTCTCCACCTTTTCTACCTGGTCCTATCCCCCTTGCAGGATTTCTCAGCATCTTGGAAGGGAAATTGATTTTGGCTATATCCACCCCCTCCTGCCTCCCTCCCCCTTCTCTCTAGCCCCTCCTCCATTTCTGCCTGATTCTTGTCTCCCTTGCCAGGTTCTCAGCATCCAGGAGGGACATAGATTCATTGCTGCTCTCTCCTCTCTCCCCACACCAGTCCCTTGCTCTTGTGTGCCCCTTTTTCTCAACCCTCTACACCCCATTGCGTTTCACATACTAGCCCCCAGCGGCGTGCATTGGCACTTATGTAACTTGAGTACATCCTTGACCTCTAGCACTGCATTTCTGATATTTGAGTTTACCTTCCTAGTGTACTACCATGTTATGCAATAATCTCTCATTGTATGTAATAGTTATTGTACATTTATATTACTTTGTATATGTATTGTGTATGTTCTCCCAACTTTTGTAACCCCCCTCCCCCAGGATGCTTCTGGAAATAAGCTGATCTTTCAGCTCATGTTGTCTTTACTGGTGAAACATTTTGCAAATAAATAAATAATTAAAATTTTAGAACTGTATGATGTAATTAATGTCCCTTTTGGACCACAGAGTTCCAGAGTAGAGCATGAATACATCGTGAAAACAATGTGTTCTTTAACAAGGACATAAAGTACAGCATACAGTTCTAAAATTGAACTGCCCACCAGAGAATAAAGCAGAAATACCCCATGAATTTACTAAAAGGCCAGTACGCATGGAAACAAAACAGAATGTGAACCAGTACTACAAACACAGCTTCTACAGAAAACATAGGCTTTCATATTCAAGGCAGTTCTCCTTTAACATCACTTTCCACCATTTGCTTTTATGCTTGCTTTCAATATATGCATTGAAATTGCTGCCTAAAAAGATATTTGCAAGGAATGCATTTAAATACAATTAAAATGCTAATTGCTACAATAACTAACAAGCATTTGTCAATGCCGAATGTTGTCTTGCTGCCATTGGCAGTGCAGGAGTTAGAGAGATGCAGCATAGGAGTGGCAGTCAAGTACTGAACTGATGCCAACCCACCCCCACCCTGCAGAGAGTGAGAGGCATTAGGATGTCCCTGTGGGTGTTTGTTAGCGCAGTGAGGGAAAACATGCTGGGCAGGATGTGAAAAATGACAGCTGCACAGTTCATAAGGAGGTGTAATAAAATGCCAGTGCTGAAAATGTGGCATACAAATATACGGAATTTGCGGAGTTGCAAGGGTGCGTGGGAAATATGCAAGGCACGCTTGCAGCACTGCCAGTTTATGGGCGTTCAGCACCAAATTTTCAACATAGGCATTTAGCACCTCTGCTCATGTACAATGTCAGTGTCATTTCCTCAAAGTGTCTCAAGAAGTGATTTCGCACAGCGACCATGCTATTCTGCGCCGGAAGTGCAGAAACACATTTTGGGCAGGATATGTGAAGTGAAGGCTGTACTGTTCATCAAGAGGTGTGTAAAAATGGCAATGGTGAAAATCCAGAGTGAAAATATCACAAATGTACGACATTATGAGCATGCGTGCAATCTGCCAACGCATGCTCGTGACACAGTCATTTTATGGAGTATCAGCTCCAAATTTTCAACATAGGCATTCTAGAAGCTCTGCTCATGAACTGTGTCACTGTCATTTTCATAATCTGGCCCAAACACTGATTTCCCACAGCGACTGCGCAATTGTGCGCTGGAAGTGTGGAAACACATTTTGAGCAGGATGTGAAAAATGACAGCTATACTGCTCATAATGAGGTGTGGTAAAATGGCAATGTTGAAAATCTGGAGTGAAAATATTGAAAATTGTGAACTTCTGAGCGCAGGGAACTGTGCAACGACGCTCATAAATAGTCACTTTTAGGAATTTTCACCAAATTTAACATAGGCTTTTGAGAGCCCACCTTATGAACATCATACTGTTGTTTTGTTAATCAGACCTGAAAGGTGATTTCATGTAGTGACCGCGAAATCACCCTTTAGACTCGATTAACGCCATGACAGTGCAAGAATTCATGAGGAGGGGTCCCAAAAACCCCATGTTGAAAATTTGGGCCCAAAATTCCAAGAAATGCCTAAGATATGCAACAAAGTTAAAAAAAAAACTCTTTATTCCATTATACAGCTTACCGGCATTTCCTCAGTTCGCGGTCAGCTTTGAAGAGTGCAGACGTGTTCCTGGTCCACAGAAGATCATCGTGCCAGAGTCCGGAAGTAAGTATGGGGTGGGGGATGAAGTGAGGCAGGGTGCGCAGTGGGTGGGTGCAGGTGGGGGGAGGGAGCATCTAGACTATGAGGGACGGTTTTCGTTTGCAGGTAAAGAAAAAAAAGGAAAACCGTCGTGGGACTGGGCTCCCAGCATGCCACCTAAGTGGGTTTTTTGGGGTGTTAGTAGCTGATGGGGATTGGGCACGCCACGGCACACAACATGGGGTAAGTAATGCCGGTGGGGAGTATGGCACCCCGGCAAACAAAGAAAGGGGAGAGTGCAAGAGGATTGGGCACCCCTCAGCATTCAACAGTTGGGGGTGATGCTGACAGGGAGTGGCTCCCCATCAGTGGGCAAAGACAGCTGGGTGCGCAGTCTAGGATTGGGCACCCCCCAGCATTCAACATTTGGGGGATGCCGACGGAGTGGGCTCCCCGTCGTCGACACACAAACATGGGGGTTGCCGACAGGGGATTGGCACCCTCGATGTCAGGAAGTGTGGGCGGCCGCCCACTTGCTGACACATGGTCATAATAGGGCGTAGTAAGGCGCGCGGACTCACATGTGATGACGAGCTTTGCCGATTGCAGTGGACCTTGTTTTGATGTGCTCACCCATTATGAATGCATGTGTGGCAGTGGCATGCAGACTGATTGGGGAATGAGGGATGCACCTACTGATGCATGCCCTGCATTCGCCAACAGGAGTCGCGCACCCAAGACCCGCACTAGCGCAAGATGTCGCTTGCGCATGCACGCAAGCCAACATAAAAATGATATGCGCTTGTTTGTACAGCTTTACAAGGTTTAAAGTTCCTGAAAAATACAGCCTTCAACACTTTTAACTTACTTTCTGTGAGCTCATAACTTGCCTGCAGAGGCCACACAATTCATCTTGATCTGAAAAAGCAAAAATGCATTTCAATGGTATCATGCTGGCAATCATATCACATCATAATCAAAGAAGATAAATATACATTATTTGTGCTCTTATTTAAAGGAGAGAGATTATATACCAGATTAATAAATTCTACTTTGAATTCTTGAATTTTAAAACAACGTACAACATATCATATATATTCTAACTCATATGGCATGGTTCACAAAGCAGCAGTACATCAAATTAAGGTGCACTGAACAGAGAGCCAGAGGTAATTGTTCCCCTGTACTCCAGTTTGATGAGACCACACCTGGAGTACTATTTACAGTTTTGTTTATCACAAACAATAAGGGCCAAAAAAATTATAGAGAAAGTCCAGAGAATGACGACAAAAAAAATCAGAAACATGCATAATCTTAGTTACAAGGAAAGATTAAATAAATTAGGCCTTTACTCAATAGACTATAGATGAACTAGAGGTGATCTTTGTCTTGCACATAAAGCTAGTAATCAACCATCTCTTATGGAAATGATAGGGCTAGTTAACCATACCACAGAAAAAAAAAACAAGCTCAGACAAAAGCAAATTAGTAGGAGAAAAGAACAGAACAATAAGGAGAGGGAAATGGTATACTCAGAGAATAATAACAATTCAGAATACTTTACCTCAGCATGTAGTTGAAAATAACATTACCACTTTTAAAAACAGGCTAGGTACCTATATGGGAACCAAAAAATATGAATACCACCTTTAGAGATCTAAAGATGACAAGTTCCAAAAATGTGCAAGCCTAATGAACTTGAAAACAACCTATGAACTTATGAACACAGGTTGCATCAAAGGCACTTGAGCCATGCTGCCTGTGCCATATTCAGATTCAGTGGACCCATGCGTCAAAGGTGACATGCACCATGCAATTGCACATGGTGCACCATAACTAAGGTGCAAGCAGCTGTCTTGCCATAGCTTGTGCCAGATGCCCGATGCACCACAAAGGCACAGGAAGGTATGACACTGGGAAGAGGAGGAAGGCATCGCAGGGAGCAGAACTTTACAGAGGCTGAGGCAGATGTCCTTATAGAGGAGGTTGAGGGCCAGGTCAGTACAGTATATGTAAAGGCATGGATTTGAATACAACCAGCCAGTATAGAGGGCAACTGTGATAAACAGGGCAAATGTACCTAAAGTATGTTAGCAACTATACCTGCAGTCTGAAAGCCACCAGTGTGTAACTCAACAACTGCACAATGTGTCCCACAGGTGTGGTCTGTGTCCCTGAGGACTCAAAGCCCCATCCCTGATGTATGAGGCATGAGGGCAAGGGGTATGCAACAGCAAGGTTAAATTGGGCAGGAGCCCACAGGACCTCAGTTCCACCACCTCTTAAAATATTTTATGACGGTTCCACCACCTCTGTCATCTTTTTCCATTGACTACTATAGAAGAGTTCCACCACCTAGAAACAGCAGTTCCATCACTTAGAAATCCAGATGTGAGAGTTCCAGTAGCTATACATTTCCAATTTAACCATTGTAACTTGGGTGCCTGTGGAGGCATCACTGCTGCACCACAGCTGAGATGGCAGGTGCAGCATGTAACGTACAACATACCATGGGAATGCCCCATAATAGATGAAGCATGACAGTGTACCTGTGCACCATGGATAATAAAGTAACCCACATGGATGACATGTAGAACAGGTATAAAACAGGGCCAGCAATGAAACATGAGGGGAACACAGGGTACAGCATGCTGTACAGAGAGGAGATGGCACACAATACATGTGTAATGCACACAGCAGTGCTGCAGATATGGATGTCCTGTAGGTGGCCACAACATAGTAATGTGGTCCACAAACAAAGTCACATCCCCACGCTGTCAGGTATAGCAATGGGAGGCCACATGGACAGAACGGAACTCACAGAGTTTTGTAACACACAATGCAGAGACTGCAGCAATGGGCACACATCAGATAGTAGGAGCAAGTAGACACTGCACTGGGGGGGACACAGCACAGCAAGGGGCAAGAGATGCAACTGGCTGCACATCAACAGTGGCGGTGATAAACTGCACTAAACAATGCACTGTGCATCCAGAACTGTAAAATACTAATATGGCACTGCTGCACAGCCACCAGTGTGTTCATTTTATCCCCCTACAGGTACCAGCAGTACGGAGGCCAGCAGCACAGCAACAGGCACAGCCACGACCACCCAGAAACAGCACCAGCAAGGTGAGGAGGTGGACACAGGCATAGAGGCATCAGAGGGGTCGAATGGAATACAGCCAGATGAATGATGGTGGCCATTGTACCCCCACACACAGTGAACAACACAGCACAGAGAGTGAAACCACCATTGGGACAACACATGCAGGCAATGGTGATACAATCAGTGATGGTGACAAGGGCACTGTGGCCAGCATACAGGTGGAGGGCATAGCAACATCCATCAGGAAGGCTGAGTCATCACAGCAACAACAAGGTGAGCCTGACGTGCAACCCGCATTGGAGGATGACATGTCAAGATACTGCTGGGATGTGATTGACACCCAGGAGGCCCTACAGTGTGAGGTGGCTGCCATACACACAATCCTACTCGAGCTGAGCAACTCTACAGCAGCATACCACATGCATGTGGAGGATATCCTCATGGGTCTGCACAATGCCATGCAGGCACGTGTAAAGGACAGTGAACTGCAGGCCACAGAAATCAGTATCACTCTTCATGGCTTTTACGTGTGTATGCAGAAGCAGACAGATGCCATAGAGCAAATGGCATCATTGGCTACATGCAATATTGCAGAACAAAACACTCAAATGCATTCACTGCCATGGCTTTCACCCTGCGATCAATTGCACAGGCCCTGTGTCATGACAGAGGGACACCAGACACTGGTCCCCAGGCAGTGTCTGGACTCACAGGCAACACCACGGTGTCACCCACCAACAATGCTGCCACTATGAACATGGACCAACAGACCAGGAAGTCCACAACACAGGAAAAGAACACACTGCAGGACCAGAATGAGGGACCGTCAAGCATGAGCAACACCACAAATGCAGATGGTCAGACCCAGGAAGCAGGTGACACACAAGGTAAGACAATCCCACATGCCCACCATGCTGATGCAAGTAGTGACCAGGCCATTGACACACAGGGGTTCGCTGGGCACACTGGTCTCCCAGCCCACATAGTGGTAGCCATGCTGTCTGGCATGTCTGCAGAAGAACAGAGGGACAGGCCAGCTATCTGACACAGTGGACAAAAAAGGAAAGAGCTGTACCCATTTGGAATGTGCTTCCATTAGAAGTGGAAAGCAGCAACATGATTGAACAGTTTAAACTTAACCTAGATAAATATTATGTGGAAAAAACACATTGTCCTTAGAAACAAAAAGCGAGCACTATGGACGAAAGTCTAACAAAGATCTATAAACCTATGATACCTATGATATGATGCCAAAGACACAGAGAATACAGCAACAGAGGTCACCCTTGCCGATGCACCCACTACACCAACCACATCACCACACAGAAAATGAGACAGGAGGCTGAAGGACAGTGGTGCTGTTGAGGGAACATCAGTTGAACTGCACACCCACGGTACAGCATATGGCACCAGACATGCCAGACGCCTATGTTATAGGCCTCACAGCCAACAACAAGGAACTGTACTAACAGTAATGCACAGGTGGACAACCAGGGACCAGGTGGTGAACAATATCAGGCAGAGCACACAAGGTGGATGAAAAGACTATTGAAGTACAGATCTCCTGCATAGAGGACACCAGACAGGGTACAACATGGTCTGGAGATATATGCCAACACAGCCCATGGAACCACCCGAACCATAGTAACAGTAGACACTGGGTAGTCATACTCCTACATAGATACATGCATAGTTTGTGACAATAGATAGGGGCTGCTGGGACCACCAAGTCTGCACTTTTATGTGTGACATGTAGTTAGATATGCATGGTCTCTACCACACCCACATAATCCCTTTCTGCCCTATCCAGGCATGTGTGAATCCATGTGCTGGCCACCCCCCCCCCCCCCCCCCCCGGATGGCTACTCAAGGTAGCCACCTCTCATTCTGTGACATATTATGACATCACATTCCTCCTAAATATAACACCTGTCAGTGTCATATAATGCACTCTTCTGTTACACTACAGTATCCTTTTCATGACACACCCTTCCTTACCCTAGGAACCCTTGTAAGATACCTTTATGTGCCTATCACATCTCCCCTCCCCCTCCTTTTCCCAAAGTGTGTACACATTTTACATTAGACACAACAGTCATTCCATAATTAGGACAAAATCATGCAGTTCCACCTTGGTGTTTGGTAATTTGGCTTATCAAAATTCTGGCAACACAGATAACCCTCATATCATGGTGTGACAGCCATGAAAGTAGACACTTCAAACAGTGTAACTGTGTACATAATCAGATGTACCATGGGCAGAGGTAGTGCAGCGAATTCTGTTTGTGGGTATGGTACATACCACACACCAGTGGCACCACTAAGCACATATGTGCCATGAATGGTTGTGGGCTATGCAATGTTTGAGCCATGATACGCTTGATATGTGTTACATTGTTCTGAGCTTGTAGAACACACTGTAGCATGCTCCCTATGATCACCTGTGAAAGTACCTAGGTGGATGTGCACAACTATACAGCAGCAAATGTAGGGAGTGCAATATATGGAAGAACAGTCTCTGCAGACATGGCATTGTGAGAACCAAACTATGGTATCCCACCATGGTATATGATGGTTATTTATGGTCACTTGGAATTACAATCTGAAAACTAAGAGAACCACTTTTGCATGGTGTTAAAATTTGGACAATAGCCACATCAGGCAGTGCAGATTTGGTACCATTCAGACATGCTAAGGAGGAGTGATTATGCCTTGAAATTCATTTATCTGCTCATATGTAGCAATGTACACCATTTTCTAGAGGACATATGCTGCATACACTGCACCTGTACCATAGCCCTCCAATGGTATGCCTCCACTCTGTGCAAATGTCTGAGATGTGTGCCCAATAGCTCTATACATTACCTAAGGTGTGTCCCTATGGGTGGGTTATAGATGGGTAGACCAACAGCCCCCCACATGCTTGAGATACCCCAAACAATGCACCCCAGCATCCCACTAGTCAGCCCAACTGCTGTACCACAATACCCTGCCACCTGCAGGACATCCACTGTGATGAACCCTTAGCCACACACCTGTTTGTGCCTTGACAGTATCAGCCCTCCCAAGAGTTTGGAAGGGTAGGGTGGGGAAGATCACTGGACACCAGTGGACAATAGGATGCAGAGGGTAATAGTAAATGGAGTCCACTCTGAAGAAAGGGGGGGTTACTAGTGGGATACCGCAGAATTCAGTACTGGAACCGGTTCTCTTTAATGTCTTTATAAGTGACATTACAGAGAGACTGGAAGGAAAAGTATGTCTCTTCGCAGATGACACAAAGATCTGCAATAAGGGTGATACACAAGGTGGGGTGGAAAGAATAAGAAGGGACTTGGCAAGGTTGGAGGAATGGTCAAATATATGGCAGCTTAGATTCAATGCAAAGAAGTGAAAAGTAATGCACCTGGGAAACAATAACCCAGGTGAAGAGTACACAATGGGAGGGGGGGGCGAGATACTAACAACAAAAAAAAATGGAAAGGGACCTGGGGATAGTCATATCAGATTACCTAAATGTGGGCAAGCAATGTGAGAAGGCAGTAAAGAGGGCTGGGGGGATACTGGGATGCATAGGAAGAGGCATCACCAGTAAAAAACAGGAAGTTGTTATCCCTCTGTACAGACAGTTGGTGAGACCCCATCTGGAGTACTGCATGCAGTTCTGGAGACCCCATCTCCTCAAAGACATAGACAGGATACAGGCTGTCCAGAGGAGGGCAACTAAAATGGTGCAGGGTCTGCACCAGAAGACATATGAAGAGAGACTAAAGGAGCTTAATATGTATACCCTCGAGGAAAGGAGGAAGAGGGGGGGCATGATAAAAACGTTCAAGTACCTCAACGGAATCAACAAAGTCCAAGAGGGTAGCATCTTTTGGAAAAGAGATCTGCAAGAACAATGGGGAACAATCTGAAGTTAGAGGGAGGACGGCTCAGAGGTAATGTAGGAAGTATTTTTTCACGAAGAGTAGTAGTAGTAAAACAACTTTATTTATACAGGCAATTGTTTACCATAGGACCTAGAAAGCCTTGTTTTCATGGCAATCCTTTTAATTACATAATTAAGTTTCAACACAAGGAAATAACTAAAATACACAAATAATTCAAATTAATAACTTACAATAGTACAATTGACAACCTAGTGCAAATAAGTACATTATTATAACCTCAGACCCCTTGATAGCAGCAACAAACATGCAATTTTGGTTTGACAAGTTGTTTAAATATATCAATAGACAATGACAAATCTCTCCACTGGCTGGAGAAAGTATTCCAGGCCCTCACTGCCCAATATTTAAAGAACATTTCCCCAGCTCTATTTCTTGCCTTGGGAATCATTAACATTAACCATAGGGTATTATCCCTCAGAGAATAGTTATGCCTTAACCACTCAATTGAATTTATCAATCTGTAGGGCTCTCCAGATCTCAAGCTTCTAAAAAGTAATAAAGCCCATGTATGATCTCTATTTTGTTGTAAAGGACTCCAGGCTAGTTCACAATAAAGTGCACAATGGTGGACATCAAAACAGCATTTGAGAGCAAACCTAGCAATTTTATGATATACCACATCCAACTACCCAATTGTCTTTTAGTACTATTATTAAAAATATGGCTACCAGAGTCCAAGAGAGGGGCTAGTGATTGATTAGCCACTAATGTGTGATCTTTTCTGGTCAGGCAGTGGGATACCCATCTCATGGCTCCCAACTTGTTTCCCACTTTTTTACTAGAGAATCAATATTTATTTCAAAACTCAAATGTTGGTCAAATTCGACACCCAGGTATCTGTTATTTGGTACCTGAGTTAGTAACGGGCCATTTCTAGTCCTACTCTTTTTACCAACAATAGCACTTCATATATTCCTCGTTTCACTTAGTGTGGCCTAATTTGTGTTTGCACTTTTACAATAGACCTGCTCTCATTTCAAGGTCTGGCTACTTAAATTACCCTCTTCTACAAGTTGTACAAGCCTGCTTGATTATCTTACTAGCTGACATGATTGTTTAAGTCTAATTCCTTTCCTGATATCTTTAACTGTTTGTATAATTAACCTACTGTTCTCTTACTTGTCATGAGGTGGAGCCTCTGTAAATGAGTCTGTGACTCAAAGGTTTTATACCTCACCTCACATACAATGTAGCCTGTTGCAAGGTGTTGTCTAAAACAGCAAATAAAATAAGTTTATTTGTGCTGCAAGAGAGCTGTCCCTTAGAAGAGTGTGATCTTTTGCAGTTTGAACCAGACAGTCAAGAAGAATGGTGAGCTGTTCTGTTTGCCCAAACTGTGTGGGACTGCATGCACACATACCATAAGAGATATGTCGGAGCACTACACTCCCACAGGGAAATAAGAATACGATTATACTATCTCAAAAAGTAAAGAAATTTGTTGTAAAAAACTTTTGTTAATGCACTAATTAGTGTTAAAGCAACAAAAGTAGGGAAATGTGGCATTAAGGTTTCCTTACTTGCTCCAACCCTACCTATAGGCAGCAAACCAGTCCGGGATGCACCTTGGGGTTCTCAAGCCTAATGCTCACACCATTCTCATACACTGTATACATCTGAGCTTCTTCACTGATGGAATGGGTTGAATGTTAGGCTTGAGAATCTCAAGCCACCTCCCACGACTGGTTTGCCGCCTGCTGGGTGGGGGTGGGGTGTTAGAGTTGGAAACCCTAATGCCACATTTCCCTACTTTTGTCACTTTAACCCTAACTACTGCATTAACAATTTTTTTTGCAATGAAAAAAAAATATATATATATATATATATATATATATATATATATATATATATATATATATATATGTGTATTAGCCCCATATATGTTGAACTGCCAGCAAAGATAATCTTAGTACATTTAGACAGCCCCTCTCTCCTGATCCTATTAGTAACTACATAGAGTGCCTGCAGTCCCGTTCCCTACAGTACATCATCAAAGTTCTGTTATTCAGGGCAGGGCTGCAGTGCTCAGTGGCCACTCAGCTCATATATGGAAGTTGTGATCCAGGCAAAGAAAGTTAAAATTAATGCATTTAAACTGCTTAAACTTTTTTTAAAGCAGCTCATTTGACTTATAGGGCAGGCAACTCCATGGAATGAGTTGCCTGCCTGAATTGTAAGAAGTTGTCAGCTGCTCTTTAAGACTCAGTCCGTTTTGTCATTGTGCCACCCCCATTTATGGACTTTGCACATACCTCTGGCAGTGGTGTGGCAAGAAGGGTTGTGGTTGTTCCTGAAGCAGGTAGCTAAAGATGAGAAAATCATCTCTGGGTGCTGCAGCAGTCAGGGGATACCCAGAAGGGAGCTAAGATAGCTAGCAACAAATTTAATGGGGGGGGGGGCGCTACATCATACTATAGGCTTTTTATCAACACCATTTTATCAGATTTTACAGATAATTTAACTGGATAGTGGATATCTGCTTCAGAAACATTATCTTGTCTTCCTGGTTAATTGTTATAAGAGTCCTGAAAAGCTGCATTATCTGCCAGATTGCAAATGCAGTGGGTGATGCACCATCTGTGTATCTCTGTGGACTCCAGATCTGGAGTGTGCACCCCCATACATACCTTGATACAGTGTGCATGAAAGTTGCTATTTAAAACCAGATTTCTTTCTTTGGTTGTTTCTTTCTCAAGTTTGCTGGACATCATGCACTGGCAGAAACCACCGAAGAGTTTACCGTTCGGAAAACAACACCCATACTATTATCTAACACATATTTAGATATAATGGGTTGGATTTTCAAAGAGCAGTGCATGGCTTGGGTCAAGCCCTGCCCCACAACACTTTGAATTTGCCACTATGCCAATCCCTTTTGCTACAGCTATGCTTAATTTTCTAAGCTGGGGCGCAGTTGAGATAGTTTACCTGCTTTATGGCAGCTCGCACGAGACTTTGGGTGCAAGCTCCATGAAAATGGTCCCAGGGATTGATGTAAGCTAGACCACAAAAAGATGGTCTAGCTTGTGCCAGTTGCAGCATGGGATAGAAAACATGTGGGGCTTGCAGCAATCCTGCTGCTTTGAAAATCCAACCTTTTATCTCCATTATGAAACAGACTTAGTGGTATATTTAGTGAGTCAAAAGACAAGCACAAGAAAATAAAAACTAAGTCTTGAGATTTAAATGTACTAACATTATACTCACTGAATCCCCATGTTTAAAACATTCTTAAAACTTTATTTTATGAGAAAACACTATTTTTGTTTCTGCAAGTGCTTTATGTTACATATACAGTTAAAATTCAAGAGGGCATCAAATAACGTACATTTTGTTTTCAAAGTGTCTTTATTTCAATGTCTTCTTCGTAATGTCTCTATTTTTCTGTGTAAAGCAGAATTGAAGTTTCTCATACAATAAGTTCATTGTTCTAGCACATTTGCCTTGGCAAACATTTGATTATTTCTGGCTATTATTTCTACTGGTGTCATCCATGCCTTTTGTGAACAGAAATAAGCAAATCATTGTTTTTGAGAATAAACCATTTGGGAAGTTTAACCTGTTTTAACCCTCTTTCAGTTTGTAATCAGCTTTGCTGTCAATTGCTTTGTTTCTTTTTTCATCAGTAACTCACTCCACTCATTATGGGGGGGTGGGCTTACCTTAAGGATCTCTGAAGCCATCTTGCCTCCCATCATCACTGTGCTCCCCTGCTGACTCCCGGTACTGGCATCAGGACTGGTGTGGAAGTGGGGGAAAGGAGTGATCATATATTCTGCCCCAGCTGCACCCTGCAGATTTTCAGCTTTCACCACCAATCTAAGGTAGCCACCTGCCACTGACTGAGGAATGATGGCACTCCCAAAGAAACTGGTATCTTCCATATTGCTGCCCCAACCTTACTGGAACTAAAGAACAGCCACACCCAACACACTGAGGGGTACAGTAAATGTTTAAGGGCAGGAGCCCTATTGAAAATAAGAATTCTGGGGGTCACTGCCTAAAGAACTACAGGGGCAACTGCCATCATAGGAATTTTCTACCACAGAATGACATGTCAATGGAGTCAGTGGGTTGCAGCCAGCCCATGAACCCACAGGAGCTTGATAGGGAGCCACAGAGGACTCCTGGGACTAAAGAGGCTCTCACTGATGTGTCTGGCAGGCAGGAGTGAGGGTGGGAGGGAGGGAGGTAACAAATGCTGTACTGAGTAACAGCCAGCCTGGGCTTCCCCAGCAATTAACAGAGGGTCTCAACCACTCCAAATGCTGGATTCACCAATGAACAGTAGGAGTTATTCCAGATATCTTTTAGTTCTGCATCATACACAGCTTAGAGGCAGAGCTCCTATCAAGCCTGTCAGGGCTGAGATCAGCCTGAACTTCTACAGCCAGGGACCAAGAGGCATCCACTGGGCTTGAATGGCCACACATCAGGAAGAGACTGGTACATGTAGAAAGAGACACTCAACTTTACATCTGTGGGCATCAGTCTATAAGGGCATCCACCTAGCACCTGAACCTTAGTGTGAACCCAGAGAGATCTTTTTTTTCCTGAGACAGACCTGACCAGTCTGAGTGTCAATGGAAATAGCTAAAGCCTAAAGCAACCATGCTGATCACAGCCAGTTGTTCATAGATACAGGTGCAGCCTTGGTACATTGCCAGGTGAGCTGTAGATACATGGGACCCTCAGGACACTCCATGAGACTGATGGAGTGAATGCCCAGCAGAATCAGCATTAAGTGCCTGACCAAGAGTGAGTGGCATAGAAGAGCTGAGAGAGCTGTCTGAGGTATGATATGAGACTGTGGAATGCAGCTGGTTCATTAAGTCAGGATTGCAGCCTGAGATGGAGGCATGCCAGCCTAAGGGAATCATAAGTATTGAATCAATGCCAACAAGTCCTGCAACCTATTACTCAGTTTAGACTGGGTACACGTTTTGGGGCTTCTGTAATGTTTAATGGACTAAGACATCCATTCAGGAATTACAAATATTGAATCTGGGTATAATTATTAAATGATTATGCAATAGTGTGTGAAAATCCTGTAATCTCATTGGTCAAAACATGTCACATGACAATGGGTAAATCCTGCATTACCTACGGCTGAGGAATTGCATTTATAAAAAACATAATTAAACACATTTTACATTTATTTTTCACATGGGTCCATTGTATAATCACAATAAGGCATTCCAGGGTGCGGGTTATTGGGGGTTTACCCACTTCTTGTGTGGTTAAGTCACTTGGGGTGGGTATAATTATTAAATGAATCAACCATGGCACACCATGTGCAACTGTTGATGGGTCTGCACCGATCCAGCATCTGAGTCTCCAGTGAAGCACCTGGAGGCCATTTAAGAGACTAGGTGTAACTGATGTTGCCATCAGTAGAGACTGGGGGGAGTTGACAAACAAGACAGTTGGGTACAACATAGAGCTTGGAGTGAGCTTGTGACCAAGTGAAGATACTAGTTAGAATAGTGATTGCAAATTTACTTTGCATTAATCTTTTCCTTCCCCTGCTTATCATCAATAAACCATTTGCTATTTGTTTCAATTCTTGTGTTGTGGGCAAATTATTAACAGAACAATAACTTTTGTATTTCTTACAATTGCATTTGAATCATGTGAGAGCTGGGTGTGCTGTGCTAGTGGGGAACCTAATGGGTTATTGTTGTTTCCCAGAGGGCAGTACTAGAATATAACCTAGTCTACTTAATCTTTCCCTGGGGGGAGGCACAATGCAGTTTATTAGCAAAATGTAACATCTTTAGGTAATGAATCCCCACAGGAGTTACTGACTCAGGCCTCTCAACACTTTTTAGCCCATAATGCAGGAGTAGAAATGCAGCAAAGTTTTAATTCATAGGCAAAGTGAACCTGAAGTCGTCCACTTCGAATTCACGTAGCACTACGCAAATTGTCAATTAAAAACTTGAAATTCACCTAACTTTGCCTTACTTCTCATAGTCCACTTCGAGTTCACTTTGAGTTACAGTTTGATAAGGCAAAGTCATTAAAAAACAGGCTACTGATCACATGCCTGACTGTCTCTGTGGGTCTGCATGTCACATGATTCAGGGAGGCAGTTAAATAGGCAGGAAGTCAGTGTTCAAAGTGCAAAGTGGGTACAGATGCAACGTGCAATCGTCAGCATTTGCTTTATTTTAGGGTACTGCAGAAACTCCTATACCACCAGATTTAAACAGTGGGCCATACAGGGAACCCATACAAAGCCACCATTGCTGATACATTTCACATTGTTTAATCCATGATCACTAGCTATGAAGCAAACTTTTAGGAACAGGGGGTGCAGTCACTCATCAATTTCTGTCAGTAGCAAGTCTAGCATGTGTTCGCCTGTGTGTGATCCTGCTACACTACGCATTGGAAGGGTGACATGCTGTCTAATGCCATGAAGGTTTCTACCACCACCACAGTCTGACTTATTACACTGCTTTCCCATCTCACCATCACAGACAACCCCAGGTAGTTGTGCCCAATGTGCAGTAATACACAGCAAAGGAACTACCAGCCATTTTGCCAGTTGTGCACATATCCATGCTTAAGTGCATGAAAGGTGATGTAGAATGTTGAAGGGCATATCTTACAGACTCTGTCATTGTCTGATATAACTCATGGACAGCATGGATGGAAAAGTATGTTCAGTACAGGACCTTCCATTTAGGACATGCACATGCTGCAAAGCACCAGAAGCCTGCATCCTCCACAAAGGAAAATGGCAAAAGGTCAATTGCCAGCATTTCCGCAATGGCAGCATTGAGTTCATGTGCATCTGCATGATTGGGTGGGAATTTACTGGTGCATGCAAACAGGCTGTGCAATGGGGGCTGCATTGTTCGTTGCTTTACATGTGGCTTGCCAAATGGCTCTACTCTACTAATTGACATGGATGGGGTACCTTCGATGTGTGATGGTGGGTGCACAGGTGACAAGCCCAGGGGTTGATGTAGTAGAATTACGACTGCCAATGCAACTCTGACACTGCTTGAACATTCAAAATCCTCCTCCTCCTCAGGCCTGTAGTAATCCTCTGGTATTATTTCACCATTTTTACTGACATGGCTACTTACAGTGATGGAAGGGGATGCCATGCTCACTAAGTTGGCTGAGGGTGAATGCCCAGTTACAGCATTAGCTCCCCTCAGGTGCCGCATCTGCAGTGCTTTCTGCCTGCTCTTCAGATGAGTATGCTGGCCCCCAGTACCCAAATGGCTACCCATTTTACCATGCTTCACATGCACTTGGTAAAGCTGGCAGACTACCACTGTTTCATTGTTGCCATCTTGTACAAAAAAAATCCCAGACTAGGGATTTGGATGCCCTACTCTTCACATGTTGCTGCTGGTGCTGCTGCTGCATATGTAACTGCACTTTTGGTGGCAATGAAATGGGAGGTGAAAAGCATGATTTCTGCTGTTGTGCACAATGGGACTTTGATTGTACATCACAGTCTATGACTATTAATTCAGGGTCATCATCAGCAGACATAGCTACTTTGAGGAGGGGGTGATTGACTAACAGACAATTTACAAACAGCCTCCTTCACTTTCTTTTTTTCTGGTTCCCAAATGAGGTCACTAGCATCATCATCATAATCATCATCCACTGATTCACTTTGGAGGCTATCCTCCTGTGGAGATATTTCAAGTTCAACAGCAGCCTCAATATTATCAGCCACACTTTATTTTATCAATGTCTGAATGTTTTGATGGCCTATCCTCAACATCACTGGAAACATGAAACTGTAAGCCATCATCATGATCAGAATCCATTTCAAGTACTGTAGGCAGCGGGACATCAACTGCACTCAAGTCTGTGGATTCAACAACATTTTTCCCACATGATAAGTTTAACAAGGTTGAACTTGTAGCAGTACTCATGTTATTATCAACCATGCCCTCACTAACTTTACTAACAGCAGTGACAATGCCATCTCCAAACAGCATTAAAGTGACTGATTTTGCTGTGAAAAACATAATTGGGCAAATCCCTTTACTTTCACCAACTACTAACTTTCCCTTCTGCTGCATACTACCATGGCCACTACCACTCTTAACACTGCTACCATTGGTAGCCCCTGATGAACCTGACTCATCTACATAACAACTTCCACTGCTAATAATCTTCTTGGCAGAAGCACTACAGCCAGAAACTGCTTTACCTGACTGTCTCTTTGCGGACATTTTTTTCAGATAACACAGACAATTTACAACAACTTCATATTTCAGCACTTTTGGGTGGCTGGGAAGCAAAACACTGAATGCATCCACACAGACACAAAACAATACCTATCCTGGAATCCTTAACCAATGTTTTGATGGGGGAAGGGGAAAGATGCAGCACCTAGCTACACAGAAGCAGGGAACTAAATTGCAGACAGGCTTAGAAATTCTGAGTACTGCTATTGCGGTGCCGCAGTGAAATGCATATCAACTGACACCATGCACACAGATTAGAGATCAGGCACAGAAACTTTAACTGTTCAGTACAGTGCAGTACAACACAGACAGTCCTGTAAAAAGACTGACAAACCGCCCAGTAAATAGAAAATATTTATAAACAATTCAGTGAAGTTGTACTGTGTGTACCTAAACACAAAAATAATAAAACAATACCCAACAACCTTCTCTAGTGTTGAAAGGTGGTTCCTGGATAGTAAACTTGTGTTTAACCACAATAAAACAAAAGCCATGCTTTTTACCAATCACCAAAACAAAAATAGAAATACTCCACTCACCATACAAACCTCTGCTGGAAATACACTGGACCAAGTAAATACTTTCAAATACCTTGGCATCACTTTTGACCAAGGGCTCACCTTTGCAACCCACATTGTCAACATGGCGAAAACAGTGAACCAACGTCTTGGAATACTATTTCGTAACCGACAATTTCTAAACCAAGCGGCATTGAGGATAGCTATAGAGAGTTCCATAATCTCTATCATTGACTATGGCCTTATTATCTATGGCTCCAGCTACCACCCACGGCACTAAAGGCGTATCTCAATCACTCTAAATAAGGCTTGCGGCTCCTCCGCAGGGGCTCAACGACTGACACACATGTGTGAGCTTTACTATGAAACAGGCTGGTTGCAACTATCAAATCGCCTTATATACCTCACCTGCATAATGGCAAAAAAATCTATCTTGAGACTGACTTCATTATGTATCCAAAACCTACTCCATCTGAATCCTGGCTTATGACCCTCCACCAGATCTGAATACCAACCTTTCCTGGTTCCCAGATGTCGGACCGCACAGGGACAAAGAACATTCACATACAGGGCCCCGACATGGTTCAATGCTCTAAGTCCACCTACTCTATCCTCAACCTTGCTCGGAGCTTTCAAAACCATGCTCTATGCCCACCTCACTACCACTAGAAACTGTGATTGCATTCGATAAAGACTACTCCTCCTCGTGACCATCTCACATCCAAGGCCTACTCTCCTTGTCTAATGAGCCCTCACGTACCACTACTATTCCTGTCTGCCACCCAACTCACTCTTTTCACCCCCTTTCTGTCCCCTCTCACCTACTCTACTGCCCACCACTTTCCCTCCTTTCTTGCCTCCCATTGGCTCCTAACGATCTCCCTCTCCCTGGAAGTTTCTTTATTTCCAAATTGTCTACTCCTTTGAAACTGTTAAAAGCATGTTTATTATGTAACTTCTAAACTTTACTACCTTAAACTGTTAATAGCAAATTTATTATGTAACTTTTCCGTCTGGTATTACTTGTAATGTGTATTGTTTTGCTTGATGTTCTTTGTGACGTGGAACCTTTGTAAAAGAGCCCTGGCTCAAAGGTATTAATTCCTAGACCAATAAACTAAACTAAACTAAACAACGCCTGAACATATGCCTTTCTCACTTCTATACCAACAGATCAGCCCTTCCCCCAAAGCACACTTCTACAGTATCTCTCAGTACAGAGACTGAATCAACTAATTAACATTCAATATTCAAAAAACATAAATAAATGCTAGATGATATAACCACATCAAGGTTTACTAAAATTGATTTACTAAACTGTGTCACAAAATTCTGTTACAAAAAGGCATTTTTAAAGGTTTTTAGATGGTTTGAATCCTAGAGCTCTGACTGCAAGCTGTCTCCAGCTTTCCACTACACACACTATGATGAACTGAGGTTGTGCAAGACAATATAGAGCCCATGTGACCTTACATCCCATGATTCACTGCAAAATTCACCTTAAAGTGCACAAAAATAAGATAAAGTAACACAAAGTGAATAGAAAACAAGGTAAAGTAATGCAAAGTTCTTAGAGAACAATGGGAACTATATGTTACTTTGAGATGCACAATTATTCGCTTCGCTTTGCGGAGTAGTAAACAAAATTCAGGTTCTATGCGAAGTACTACGCGTGGTGAATTTTAGACACTTTGCCCACCACTATGCAGGAGTAGTGTACTGTCATGTACGGTGACCCATATACTTATTGTTTCTTTATAAGTGCTGGGTTACACTTTGTCACTAACTACACTGTAACCACTATATAAATACACATTTCCCAAATTGTGTAGTTACACAACTGGCCAGAAAAAAATTAGTTACACTTGCAACTACTATTTTGTATCCCTTTTGGCACTAATCAGTTTGTTTTGATAAGTGTAACCACAGATGTAATAGCTGTTGCAATATGTGACAGCAAATCTATTGTGCAACTACTGCTGCATTTCTTCTGGCATTATCTAATTTGTTCTTACAAGAGTATTTGCAAGTGTAATAGCTATTTCAAATTGTAACAGCAACTCTATTGTGCAGCTAATACATCATCTGTATTTGCATTATTACATTTCTCACATGTGTTCTATGTAAATACATATGTATATATGTCTTGCTGATTAGTTCAACAGTTAATGCTCATCTGACATGCATACAAAAGGTAATCACATGGAAAACATAAAGTTTAAACAGAATGATAACTAAGATATGATTACAATGTAAACTTAATCAGCTACACTTAAATGGATTGACTGACGACTCTGTAGATGATCTTCCACCTCTATAAATCAGTTTTTCATGAACTTATGGGTTAATAAACATGTAATATAATATTGTTAATTGATTTATAACTATACACTAAAACATTTCATTTACACTGATCACTAATTAGCATTGCAAAAATGTTGTGGTTAGGAAATAATGGCATTGTTTCCACAATTGATGCCTATCTAACATGTGTTTACAAGGTAAGTGCACAGAAACTGACAGTTAAAGTGTGAGAAGAAAGGAACTTATCACTTAATACACATGGATTTAATATTGCTGGTTGATGTGCAATTTCATTGTTTTGTAAAATAATATGTGGTAGTGTACTGTACTTACTGACTTTGTAACAGAGCAGTAGTTATTAGGAAATGGATAACTTCTTTGGCATTGTTTCCACAGTTCATGCCTTTCAAACGTCTTTGCAAGGAAGATACACAGAAGCTGATACTTAAAAAAATGTGTAAGACAGTGGATAACTAAGTTATAACTACACTGTAACTGCTGGTACTGTAACTACTATGCACTTTCATTTATCAAATGACAATGCTGTAGTTGTGATTCACATTCTCCTTCAAAAATCAGTCTCTCTTGAATGTACAATTTAATAAACACGCAATATAATAAAAAATCTTTCATTTACATACAGTAATTATTGGCTCTGTAAAAGTTCTCTAGTGATTAGAAATTTGCTGCTTCTGTGGCATTCTTTCCACAGTTAATGCCTAACATGTGTTTGCAAGGTAAGTACACAGAAGCTGACACTTAAAGTGTTAGAAGAAGTGTAAAGGACAACAATATACTTGCATTTATCAACAGACAATGCTGTTTATGTGATATGCTTTCAAACTGGGGACATCAGTCTCTCATTAAATTACTGCTTATTGCTTATTGTTCAGTCTAATATAGTAAATTGATACACAATTACATTGTTTACTTTTCAAGTGAAATTCCTTCATTTACATAATTACAGAGTTTATATTTTCTGAACAAGGATGTTATTGCTCAAGGACCTGGCACTGGGGAGTAGAATATAAATAAGCTTAGACACTCACGGTATAATAGCAGAGTCAAGGATTTTTGCTGCCATGGTGTTCTTCCAAATCCACCTACCCCACCAGTTCATCAGGCCCAGGGTCATATAAAGGCTCAACATGAGCCAGTAGCTCTGTCTCCACTGTGCCTACTGAATAACTTCTCATTTCTTTCTTTTCCTCCACTGTGTATTTTTTATTGTTGTTTACCTTGCTTTTTGGATGCCTCTTTCTTCTTGGCCTTTTCAGAACCGTTGTCTGTCTTTTTCAATCTCGTACATGTTCTAAGGGGTGGAGTAACAATGGGGAAATATCAAAACTGCCATCACAGAGGCAACAAGCCCTTGTGTGAAGCAAATAAAGAAATCAAAATGAAAGAAAAAGCCACTATGGTTCTCAAAAGAGCTGGCAGTAAAAGTTAGGGAGAAAAATATAGCATTTAGGAAGTATAAGGAAACATAGAAGGAACAGGACAGAGAACTGTACCAGTTAAGGCAGAAGGAAGCAGGGAGGGCAGTCAGAATAGCAAAGGCCCAAACTGAGGAAAAGAGAGCCAACTCGGTTAAGAAGGGGGATAAAACCTTTTATTGGTATATCAGGGAGTGTAGAAAGACAAAGGGATATATAGTGAGGCTGACTAGAATGGACGGTGGGTGGGCAGAGAGGGACAGTGAAAAAGCAGGGATACTGAATGAATATTTCTTTTCAGTATTCACAAAAGAGGAGGTGGGGGATGTACCTAATCCAATTAACAGAAGCACTCTGGATGGGGGGGGGGTCGATCCCAGTCCTTTCACAGAAGAAAGGGTTCTGAAAGAACTCCTAAAACTGAAGGTGGACAAAGCAATGGGGCTGGATGGGATTCACCCCAGAATTCTAAAAGAATTAAGCAGAGAACTAGTGACACCACTGACTACCTTTTTTAACAAATCATGGGAGGATGGTGTAGTACCTGAGGACTGGAGGAAGGCAGATGTGAGTCCCCTTCATAAAAGTGGGACCAAGACAGAGGCAGGAAACTACAGACCTGTCAGTTTGACCTCTGTGGTAGGGAAAGTGATGGAATCACTTCTGAAAGAAAGACTTATTGAGTACCTAGAGGCCAGTGGGGCACAGGACCCAAGCCAGCATGAGTTCACAGTGGGAAGGTCATGTCAGATGAATCTAATTGATTTATTTGACTGGGTGACCAAAGTAGTAGACTAGGAAGGGGCTGTGGACATGGCCTACTTAGACTTTAGCAAGGCATTTGACACAGTCCCACACAAGAGATTAATAGTCAATTTAACTAGCCTGGGATTGGGTCCCAGGGTGGTAGCCTGGGTAAAACATTGGCTGGACAACAGGACACAGAAAGTAATTATAAATGGCGTCCACTCTGAAGAAAGAGGGATTACTAGTGGGGTACCGCAGGGTTCAGTACTGGGTCTACTTCTTTTTAATGTCTTTATAAGTGACATTGCAGAGGGACTGAAAGGAAAAGTATGCCTCTTTGCAGATGACACAAAGATCTGCAACAGGGTTGATACACAAGGAGGCGGGAAAGGATGAGAAGGGACTTGGCAAGTTTGGAGGAATGGTCAGAAGTATGGCAGCTTGATTGAATACAAGAAGTGCAAAATAATGCACCTGGGAAACAAAAACCAGGCGAAGATTACACAATTAGGGGAGGTTGTAACAACAACAAAATGGTAAGGGACCTGGGGTAATCATATCAGATGACCTTAAGGTTGGCAAGCAATGTGAGAAGGCAGTAGGAGGGCAGGGGATACTGGGATGTATGGGAGAGGCATCATCAGCAGAAAACAGGAAGTTGTTATGCCTTGTACAGACAGTTGGTGAGACCCCATCTGGAGTACTCGTCCAGTTCTGAAGACCCCATCTCTGCAAGGGACATAGACAGGATAGAGGCAGTTCAGAGGAGGGCAACTAACATGGTGCAGGGTCTGCAAGAGAAACCATATGAGAAGAGACTAAAGAAGCTTAATATGCATACCCTTGAGGAAAGGAGGGAGAAGGGGGACATGATAGAAATGTTTTAGTATATAAGTGGAATCAAGAAAGTACAAAAGGGTAGCATCTTTCAGAAAAAGAGATGTGCAAGAACAAGGGGACACAATTTGAAGATAGAGGTGGGACAGCTCAGGGGCAATGTGAGGAAGTATTTTGTTCACAGAGAGGGTGGTGGATGCATGGAACAGCCTTCCTGAGGAGGTTGTGGGGTCTAAAACTGTGGGAAAATTCAAGAATGCATGGGACAGACATAAGGCAATTTTTGTGGGAGGTAGGAAGAAATAGGCTGTTGGTTAAATAGGATCTGCATCTTATACTCTAGGTAGGGAAATGGGCAGATTAGGTGGGCCAAGTGATCCTTATCTGCCATCAAAGTCTATGTTTCTATGTTTCCATTATCTCCTTTCCTCTCCAAAACTACTACTGCTGCTATTGCTGTATTTACAGTATTGGGTACATATTCAAGGTCCATGCCTCTGTCCCTAGGCTCCCCTAAAGTATTATATTCTCCCTCCTCCTCCTCCTCCTCTTCCTCCTTTATTTCCATTGCCTGATATCCTTTTATTTGCTTATTGGAATTATTACCTGCTTCCCAACCTTTGCAGGGCATCTCTGAGTGGTGCTTACTATGTGTGATACTTTATGGAAGATTTGTTTGGTTTCCATATTTTCTAGCAAAGGTCTGTGGGTAAAACTATTCTTCTTTGATTTTTCCCACTTCTGCATGATTTCATGTCCTCTTCTACTTCTTCTGCTCTCTACAGTCCTATTACTGCTTGACTACAGGAGGCTGCCAGTCCACACCCACTTGCTTCCCTATATGGACTGGGCCCTAGTTATCTGTCTGACCTCCTAACTCCAGTCGTCCCAGTATGTTCTCTCCGCTCCTCCACTGAGGGCCTACTGGAGATTCTGAGGGCCAGACGGAAAACCTCAGGGCATCATTCATTTGAGGTGGCCTGCCCAGCCCTCTGGAATTTGCTGTAAAGATCTTTAAGGGCGGCTCAAATGATGAAGGTTTTTAAAGGGGACCTGAAGACCTATTTGTTCAAACAAGCATTTCAAGAAAGTTTTTAATTCTTATTTTATATAAATCTGTTTGTTAGTATTTTTATGTTTGATATATGAAGTTATACCCTACTTAAATTATAATGGAACCCAGAGCCTCAGGGACTGTGTGCCACGATATATATAAACATTTATTTGCTTACTTGCTTCCAACTGCCCAGGCGCCCTCTCTTTTTTTTTCTCCCCCACACCAGCTGGCCCTTGTTCCTACTGTTCCTCCCAGCTCCATCACCAGAGGCTTCCTCCAGGTCTTACCTGCCGTTCCCCATAGTCTCACATGGTTATGCTCACTGTTGCAGTGGGTGGGGAGTCCTTCAACCCACCAAAACCAGGATCCAGCCTCAGGCAGTAGCTGAGTTGCCAGGTGATGGACATGTGAAGGTCATCATTCATCCAGCTCGGCCAGGGTGTTTTTCCCCTATTTTCTCCCTCAGAAGATGTGATGTGCACTGACGTCAAGGCATGTACACTGATATTCACCACATCTCCCTCTCCTCTGTAGCTCAGGCTGCTATACCCCTGGCCTCCACCAGGGGTTAGCAGAGCACCGAGCTCTTGCCAACCCTCCCCTGGAGGAGGAGAGCATTCCTTAGGACACTCAGTCCTTCTATCCCTGGTCAGGCCTCCACCCAGGCTGCCTCTCTATACTCTATACCCTACTCTCAGACTGACATGCACAGAGAGCAGTATAAACTGCACAAAGCAAATCCTGCCGTAGAAAGTTTTATTTCTTGAAGTTTTTTTTTTTATGGAAAAAAACAAAAGCTATGCAACAGGTAGTGGGCACTGGCAGGCTGCCAGTCCACCTCCACTTGCTACCTTTAGCATACTTTCCAGACTTCCTTCCTATACTCTACCCCTAGGTTTCGGGGCCTACTCTGCAAAGCTCAGCCTAACACACACGCACACACACACACACACACACACACACACAGCAAATTCTGAAGTAAAATTATTTTGTAGTTACTTATTCAAATGGAAAAATGCAAAGTAACTCATAGAGGGCCATCTCAAAACCACTTGCTGCCCACTGCCCAGGTATCCTCCATAGAGGCTTCATGGGTCTGCATAGCTCACACACACACACACACACACTGCAAAAATGTTTCAGAAAAAATTCTGCTTTCAGTTTGGATTTATACAGAAGAAGGTTGATGAATGATGAGTTTATTTTAAAGGGAACCTTTACATTTTAGACTGTCCTGTAATAAAGGCCCTTACTCCTGAGTTAGCTGCTGTTGTCATCATGCAGATTCTCCTGGTGATGCAAAGTGCTTTTTTAATGTTTAATAAACTGTTCTACCTTAAGTGCCTGCACCATTTTCCTTTCCAGCTCTGCATGCTCTCTCATGCTCCATCTCATCCTGTAATGTAAATACCTCTCCAGGGCTGATTACATTGTGTAAGTGCTCCCATAGTATTGTACTAGCCATCAGCAGCAGCTACTTTTTTATTTTATTTATTTGGACGTGGCATGCCTCACAGCCTTAAAAAATAAAAGAAAACACAAACACATTCAAATATGTATGTTGCACATAATGCAGTCAATTTAAATTTGCAGAAATATTGATCTGCCTTAATACCCCTACATGTGCTGATGCTGGCAGCTAGTACAATATCAAAGGAAGGAGATGCTTACAAAGTGTAAGCAGATCTGGGGGGAAGTATGCACATCACAAGATGAGAAGGAGAATGACAAAGCAATGCTGTGGTGCACATGAAGGGGTATTACTAGCAGAACAATGGAGGTGGTAATGCCACTGTACAAAACACTGGTGAGACCTCATCTGGAATACTGTGTTCAGTTCTGGAGGCCGCATCTGCAGAAAAACATAGACAGGGTGGAGGCAGTTCAGAGAAGGACAACTAAAATGGTGCAGGGCTTGCAACAGAAGGCACATGAGGAGAGATTAAAAGACCTCAATATGTCTACTCTGGAGGAGAGGTGAGAAAGGTAGGTTATGATTGAAACCTTCAAGTACCTTAAGGGCATTAACAAGGTGCAAATGGAAGACATCTTTCAGTTTAGGAGATGTATAAGAATGAGGGGGCTTGATATGAAACTTGAGGGGGGCAGGATAAGGGGGAATGGGAGTAAGTGTTTCTTCACAGAAAGGGTGGTGGTTGCATGGAACAGCCTACCCCAGGAGGTGATGGGACTAAACACAGGGGGGGATTCAAAAATGCATGGGATAGGCACAAAGGAACCCTAGAGGTGGGAAAGAGAGGCTAAAGGTGATGACCAAGTAGGGTCAGTGGCTACTGATACAGGTATGGAAAAAAGGCCAACTGGATGGGACTAGCGGTCCTTATCTGCCGGCAAATTTTATGTTTCTTTATATTGGACAGAAAAAAATGGTGGGACACAGTCTAGGTACCATAAGGGTCAGGCGAAATTAGAAAATTTTGATTTTACAGAGTTCTGGTGAAAGTGTGTGAACTTTCTTGGAATTTTGTGGAATTGTCAAATATGTTTCTTTTGGTCAGCTGTCAACCAACTTTTGCACTTAAAATCAGAAAATTGGCATGTCTTCTTGTTACGTGTCCTAACCGTAAATCAAATATCAGGAGCTATAAATAAGAAGTCAAGGATTGAGGGGGTGGGGAAGCAGGGGAAGTGGGAGACAGCCCTTCAGCACAGTAGGTCAGTGGGTGATATAATATAGTAAGGACAACAGATGTAATAGCCCCTCAAGCTCCATCTGCCACCAAATTCTATGTTTCTGTGTTTGAGTTTCAGACTTCAAGTGGTTCAGATCCTGACACTGAAAAAATAATTCTCTGTTTGTAACTTGGCCTTATTTGGAGAAAGACACCTGCAAATTAGCATGCATAACATTCTTGTAAGGCTCATTAGAAGAAGAAGAAGAATCAGCATTTATAAAGCGCTTTTCATACACAGTATTCCAAAGCGCTTTTACAAGCAATGCTAGACTGGTAGTGAAGTGACTGAATGTTTGGTGGCGACCATATAGCACATCACACACATAGCCTGGATAATTGCATGAACCAGTTTATGGAAAGGGGAATGTTGGCCAGGACACCGGGAATGTTCCCTGCTCTTTTGCGAAGAGTGCCCTGGGTTCATTTACTTCCACCTGGATACCCACCAGGACAACATCAAGATGGGCAGAAGGGACCTTGGTTTAATGTCTCATCCGAAGGATGGCACACCCCAGCAGTACAGCACCCCACAATACTACACTCGGATGCCAGCGATTTTTAGGTGCAAGTCCAATCCCGGTGTGGGATGAGAACCCACAACCTTCTGGCCCAAAGGTGGATGTGCTACCAACTGAGCCACGCTGACACCTAAAACTATTAAATATGGAGATATTTGGTTAAGTAAAATTCTATATCAAAGGGGTTCATAATTTTATTATTTAATAATTTGTAAAAGTTTGTGAAAACTCTCTAAAATGGTTTGTAACTTCCCTGCTGTTTCATTTGTACACCTGCCATTTGGCATGCATACCCAATGTCAATAAATTCTAAAATCTAAAAATATCAGGACAACATTTGTTTAACAGTTTTAAATATACAGTATAACTATCACAAAAAGAAAAAGTGTATTAGGTAATTACACCAAAATCTCAGTTGTGGAATTTAAGTTTCACAAAGCACTTATCACCACTGCATCGGATGAACAAAATATACAGTAGCTGTTTTCAGTCATGTAGTTCCTTCCTTCCTGGGTGACTATTTTGTCCACCTTTTTTTCTCTAAGCTTGACCAGAAAGACTCAATGGAACTATTTGACCTCTAGATATCATCCTTATTCTTCATAGTGACACACACCCTTAAAATGACAGCCTCCTACTCCTTTTCCTGTCAGACCTATTCAGTTCAAATAGCTGGAATTCCTCCTTCTTGGTGCAACAGTCATTTTATTCACTCACTATGTCTCTCTTGAGTGCCTCTAAGTCCTGGACTACCAAGTACACCAGGCTGTCAGTCTAGTCACATATGCTGGGCGTGATTCTAATAGGACCTGCTTTCAAGTCAGATTTGCCGTCTCTCTATGTTGCCTTACTCCAGCTTGGTGCCTACTATTCTTGTGCTGCCAAGCTCAGCTGTCCTTTCCTTGGTGCATCCATGCATCTAACTCCTGCTACTGGTGAATCCTTGCACTAGCTGCTTTCCCAATCCCTGTTCTTTAGTTTAAATCACCCAGATACCGTGTCACTTGACATGACTTGTACCCACTCCCTCTCAGCCCAACTACAGCCCATCCTGATGCCCCCAACCTAAAGCAAATAACACTGTAAATGCAGTAAGGAAGAGACACTATACACATGCTTTAATCACTTTATAAGCATTGTTCATTAATTTCTAGAGGATTAGGGCAACATTGTGTAGCAGAGGCAATATAGGTGTGGTCACCTTTTAGCCATTCTTTTAAGTCATGAAAGCTGTTATGCAAGATTCAGCAGCAGAGTCATCTCCCTTTCTACCACTGAAAATAATATGCTCAAACAAGGTGGAAGTCCATCTGTCAAATGATGCAGTGGCTGCTAGATCAAAAGAAGGTCACCCAATGGTACGCAGTTCATGGTACTGGTAAGGGAGAGGGGAACATCAGCCCTAATCAATGGTGGCTAATGGAGGCACTCTGCTGTGTGTTGAAGCCCCTTTGAGGAGGCCACATTGAATCATAGTGTTGATGCTGCTAGTACAAACCAGGAATTGCCTTCAGTGTCCTGATTAACCAATGACTTATTTGTATGACGTTCCACTAGGAGGAGGGAGATATCAATGCAGCTAGTGTGGTAGAAAGAGACTAAGAATACATTTCTTGGGCATCACACCCATTTTGGAAATGTGTTCTTTTGATCATTACATGCTGGTGACCAGGGTATGAAATTCCTATACCCTAGGTGTCCAGTGCAGGCACTTCCACCTCTGGACACCTTCATCTATTTAGTGCCTGCGCACTGGGGCACCTAAAGTAATTCTGCACCAATTACATTTTTTGTTTTTTCCTATGCCGGGACTCATCACTGTGTGTGTGTGCGCGTGCGCACGTGTGTGTGTGTGTGTGTGTGTGTGTAAGGTGAGGGAGGATGTGGTGATGCTACTGACCAAGAGACAGGACATCCAGTCAGCTGACAGGGGTTTAAAGAGGAAGATGATGAGTATGCTGTGAATTACAGGCAGGCTGTAAGGTTGTGAAACTGTCCCCTCCTCTGACATGATGGACAGCCTGAACAGCCTTCTGGAATGATGGAACGGGAAGTCAGTTGTCAGGTTGCAGACAGACAGATACCAATGGTGAGTGTCTTTTTTTTTTAAGTTCTCACGCCCCATCCTATCATGTTGCATGTCATCAATAAAGTACACTACTCTTGCCTATTCATTCAGTGAGACAGACTGTGGTAGTGTGCTCACCGAGTGCCTGGCAGTCTTTCTTTCAGGATCTGCAAACTTTTCAGAAGTAGCTAATTAAAAACATGAGCTCTTTTAAGAGCTGTCTTTACAGGCAAAAGGAGGAAGTGAGCTGAACAATAGGGATGGAGTGTGATAGGTGCCAACCACCGGCCCTTGAAAGGAGTGGAGGGAGTCAGTTATTAAAAGCTTTGAGTCTGTGTAGACTGTGCTCATTTCAGTGGGATCTTAAAAAAAAAATAACAGTGCTGCCTAGATAATGCATTTGCAGTAGGCTATAGCAGAGAGAGAGGAAGGAGGGATTCAGCTTACACTTCTTCTGCTCAGTGTTCACTAAGGAACATGATGGACCTGTGCCTGAAAGTGGCATTAGAGCATCTGATAGAGGAATCACAGGGATGAAGTCTACAAAAATCACCACAGATAGGGTTAAAGAGGCATAAAGGCACCTGAGGATGGACAAGGCACCGGGGCCTGATGGACTCCACCCTAGGGTGCTAAAAGAACTTGTTGATGAATTAGCAGACCCATTGGCTCATTTGTTTCACAGCTCACTGTTGACAGGGGTGATACCAGAGGATTGAAGAAGAGCAGAGGTAGTACCTTTCCACAAAGGTGGAAGTAGAGAAGAGGCTGGCAATTACTGGACAGTCAGCCTCACACCTATTGAAGGGAAGGTAATGGAAACTCTAGTAATGCAGGATATAGTTGAATATCTAGAGGCAAACAATATCCAGGATAACAGACAATATGGTTTTGTGGCAAACAAACCTTATTACATTATTTGACTGGGTAACTAGGGAAATGGACAAGGGGCATCTGGTGGACCTCCTCCACTTCAGTTTCAGCAAGGCCTTCGATTCAGTACCACATAAGTGCCGGTTAAAAAAATGAGAAGACCTACTGTAGGCATTGCTGAAAACTTAGATGGGTGGGAAATTGGCTTAAGGACAGAAGCCAAAGAGATGTTGTCAACAGGGTAAGGTCAAGCAAAGGCAGGGTCACTAGTGGAGTGTCCCAGGAGTCAGTCTTAGTCCCAGTGCCGTTTAATGTGTTTATCTGCAACATAGGTGAAGACATTCAAGGCAAGCTCATGCTCTTAGCAAATGATACCAAACTGGGTTGTAGGGTCGACAGTGTGGAGGTGATCAGGGAACTTTTGAAAGACTTACAAAGTCTAGAAAGATGGACTAACACCTGACATCTGAAGTGCAATGCAAAAAATTGCAAAATGCTACATCTGGGTAAGGGTAATCCCAGGTCGGATTACTGGCTCAATGGGGTCAAACTCAACACCTCTTAGGAAGAAAGAGATCTTGGGGTCCTCATATGGAACACCCTTAAACAAACAAGCCAATTTAACAAAGCTTACTGTAATGCAAACAAAATGCTGGGGTGCGCCGGGAGGGATTTCGACAGCAGGGGCAGGGAGGTAATCTTCCCACTCTACAGGTCCCTAGTAACATAACATCTAGAGTACTGAATCCAATTTTGGAATCCATACCTTAAAAAGGACAGAGACAGGCTGATGACTGTGCTGAGAAGAGCAACCAAGATGATACAAGGCCTCCATGATCTCTTGTATGAGGAGCGACTGAGGGAATTTAACCTGTTCTTGCTAGAGACTAGGAGGGAGAGAGAAGATATGATTGAGACCTTCAAATTCTTGCGAGGCATTAACAAGGTGCCATACACAGAACTATTACAAAGGGTCACTGGCTCAACCACAAGGGGGCACGACTGGAAGTTAATGGGTGGGCGCTTCAGAAGGGATTTGAGAAAGCATTTTTTCACAGAAAGAGTGGTGGAGCCCTGGAATGGCTTGCTGGAGGATGTGAATACAAGGACCATAATAGCTTTTAAAAAGGGGTGGGATAGAGCAAGGACTACAAGGGGAACTGTGGGGCTAGGTAAAGGTAAAAAGCAGTAGTGGGGGCTAGATCACAAGACCCACATCAGGTCTTGGGAAACCTAGGGCAGACTTGCTGGACCTTTGATCTCCTTCTGTCAACACCTTTCTGTGTTTCTATGTTTCTTACAACAGTGAATGGGATTAAAAAAAAGCTCTTAGCTGAGCTACCTAAGCTAGATGAAATCTAAACAAAAACTAATCAAAAAATGTAAACCAAAAAGCTGTTTTAAGAGCTACTGGGGCTGATCTAGCTAAACTGGCAGAAATCTAAACTAAAAACAACTAAATATCTAAAGAAGAAAGCTCTTTCCTTTAAAAAAAAATAAAGTTTGACAAACGTGTCTCAATGTTTACTTATTGCAGTGAGTTGAGCTGATACTGGATACTGGGTAAATAATCTACAAAACTAACTGCAAGGATGATGAGGAAATAATGTTTTTAAAATCTATTTGAGGGCTAGGGTGGGGGGGGGGATAGCTAGAAGTTAAGTCCTTGTAAGGATAATATGTTTTAAAGCCCTTTTAAGAGTTGGTTTCCTCAGTAGACCTGTCTTGTATGACAGAGACCTGGCTGGGCGAGTATGCTGCTCCCATTTTGAAAGCAGCGGTACTAGCAGGGTGCTCTGTGATACACACCCCGAGGAAGGATCACAGAGGTGGGGGTGTGGCCATTTGTTTTAAAGCCAGCCTGGGCCTCATGGTGCTACCAGTGGGCTCTACCAGGTCTTTTGAGGGTGTTGCTGTGTGGGGTGGTCCAGGAGTGGGCTACAGGATCCTTCTGATTTACTGCTCTCCAGGTGATGAAAGGGCATTCCTGTGGGACATCAGAGACTTCATCACCGGCCTGGTGTTGGAGTCCCCCAGAGGGCTTGATTCTGGGGGATTTCAATGCCTGGTTCAATGATGGACTTGTACTTTGGACATGATCTCCTGCAGAGTATGGAAGCCCCTGGCCTGTCCCAAATTGTCACCTCAGTGACCCACTCACTCTGCCACACACTGGACCTGGTGTTCACTCTGGTCTTGCGGTCAATGACCTCAAGATTAATCTGGTTGTTTGGTCGGATCATATCACAATGGGGTTCATGTTTGGTGCCCCCTCAAAGGTCCATACTCTGTGGGGATGGTCCAGTATTGCCCTTTAAGGGTATTGTCCCCAACAGGACTTCAGTCAGTACTGGACCTATCGAGTGTGGAGACTGCATGTGTGACCATTCTGGAGGAGGCTGTGGCAGCCTATAATAGGGCCATCAGTGCCACCTTCAAATCTATCACACCCATCTGTGTCTGACCTTTGTCTACTTACTGAAGGCCTCCTTGGTTTGATGGGAAGTTTAGGGAGTTAAAGATCAAGGGTCGGAGGTTGGAGCGATGATGGAGGAAGTCTGGGCTAATGGAGGACAAATTGGCCCTGAGGTCCTATTATAGTGACTATCAGGGGGCAATCTCCTGAAAGAAGGCAGATTTTTTTGTCAAGGAAGATTGCTGTGGCAATGAACAGGCTAGCTCAGCTTTTCTGCACAGTAGATGGGCTATTACATCCGGCCTGTCTCTATGTGGGAGGAGCAGGTTCATGCACCACGTGCGAAGAGTTTGCTCTGTTCTTTGCCGACAAAGTGTCCTCTATCAGGACTGAGATCTCTTACAATGCTGCTCAAAGGGACTGCGGGGTTCAAACTGAGGCATGCTGTGGTATCCCTCTTGTTTGGGCTGAGTTTGATCCAGTTGAAATGGAGGAAGTGGCTGATATAATCTTGAAGCTGTGACCAACACATTGTGATCCGGACCCAGGCCCAACCTGACTTTTGGTTGGATGTGTGGACCTGATAGGACCTGTGGTTGCTAGGATCTTCGGGAGTTCCCTTGATAGTGGGATCTTTCCTATGGCACTGAAAGAGGCCTTGGTTATACCCCTATTGAAGAAAGCCTCGATGGAGCCAGAGTGTCTCAGTAACTACAGACCAGTCTTGAACCTCCCATTTTTAAGGAAGGTTCTATAGAAAGTGGTGGCCATTCAGTTTGAGACATGTCTTGCCACCTCTGACATTTATGAGTATTTTTAGTCTGGGTTTAGATCTCTGGGCAAAGCACCGAGACTGCCCTGGTGATGGTGCTTAATGATCTCCTAGTGGCAAGAGCTAGGAGAGAGCATACCATCTTATTCCTCCTTGATCTCTCAGCAATGTTTGACACCGTGGACCATGAGGTGTTGCTGGACCGACTGTGGAACTGGTCTGGACTAACCAGAAATGTCATTAACTGATTTAGGTCCTTCACATGGGTAGGGTGCAAAGGGTGATGATGGAGTTAGCCTCATTCAGCCCGATATTCCTGTCTTGTGGAGTTTCGCAGGGGTTCGGTCCTGTCACTCTTGTTGTTCATGATGTATATGCTGCGACTGGAAGACATTATCAGTAGGCATAGACTGGGTTGTCATTGCTATGCTGATGATATCCAGCTATACCTGTCCTGTGCACTTGGAAGTCAGTTGGCAGCCTCAGTGGTTAACACCTGCCTGGAGGAGATCCAGAACTGGATGACTCACAACTGGTTATGACTCAACATGGACAAGACAGAGGTACTAGTGGAAAATCCAGGCTGTTGAGGAGGACTTGTGGATTCTCCCGGACTTGTTCTGGGGGGTGTTCCCCATGCCTCCTCAGTTTGGGTTAAGGATTTGAGTGTGTTTCTTGATGATGTCCTGACACTTGATACGCGGGTGTCAGCCATTGTCAGAGGTGGTTTTTACCATCTATGGAACATTGTCCATATCTGAGTCTTGATACCATCTGACGATCTTACCACCCTGGTACAAGCTTTTGTCATGTCCAGGTTGGACTGCTGCAATGCCCTGTACCTGGGACTTTCTAGAGGCAATATCCACTGGCTGCAGCTGGTGCAGAATGCAGTGGCTAGGCTGTTGACTGGTGTTTCGAGGTTTGACCAAGTCATGCCTGTCCTCCGCAAACTGCACTGGCTGCCTGTAAGGTGGAGGATTGTCTTTAAGGTTGGATTACTGACCTATAAAGCCCTGCATGGGGGGAACAGCCTACCTGCAAGACCTTCTGGTCCCTCATCACTCATCTCAGGCTCTCCATTCCACTGAGGGTTTCCTTCTTGTGATTTCCAAGGCTAGATTGCGGCATTTGGGGATCATGCTTTTTCAGTTGCTGTGCCAGCCCTGTGGAATTCCCTACCAAAATATCTAAGGGAGGCACCATCGGTGGAAACCTTTAAAAGAGGTCTACAAACCTTGTTGTTTCACCAGGCATTTGACTTAAGTTAATATTAGAACACCTCGGCTGCTGATTAATTACTGATGTATTGCTGATTTATTGCTAATTTTTTCAATGTTTTATAGTTTTTCTTATTGTTTATTTAACATATGATAGAATGTTTTGTTGATCCCTGTTGTATGTGAAATGTGTGTCAAACGTTATGGTTTTGGCAAGGCAAGGCAAGGTGAATTTTATTTAAGAAACGCCCATCCCGGAGGCTCTGGGCACTGAACATATTAAAATTTCATACTACAATTCATAATAAATACATAAACAACATACTATTGAACATAAATATACAATTTCCAGCAATTAAAACAAAATTTAATTGTAACCCCCAGAAGGCACTATCCTAAGGGCTACTACCCCTGCCTGCTCAGCTAATAACAGGTTGAGAGGCCTGGATCCATTGGCGGGTGCCTCCACCCAGAGGTCGGGGTTGGAACAGCCAAATATGACCTGGTCACAGCCCTCTGGGTCACTTCAACCCCCTTTCTTCCCACTAGTGGCTCACCAGTGATTCCCACACTATCATTTTGACTCACACTTACCCCAAGGTTGGGATGGCCAACTTGGTGCTGAGGACCCCCTGTAAAATAAGGTGCAGTTATACAATAACCCATGCACAAAGGGTAGCACAAACACGCAGTTCAAACAGTGTACCTTGCAACAACAAATGTGGTTTATTAAGGGGAAAGTAACAAGGATGGGGAGATCAGGTTGATTAGCTTACCAATCTAATATATTTTTATATATATATATATATATATATATATATACATGTGTGTGTATATATATATATATATATATATATATATATATATATACACCTAGGGCACTGTGCACAGGCCAAACCTATAAGTCACTGTCTCTGGGTACCCAGGCAATAGAAGGCTAGCCTCTCGGTGCACCTGGTTGGGGCCCTGATGCAGAAAACAAGCATTTGAATCCTAAGAGGATTAAGTACAGCCAGCAGACCCAGTTCGTGTAGCCAGTAAAGCAGACAGACAAATCTTGTTCTCACCATGAACATCAGACAGGGAGCTACCCTGATTTAGTACTCACAACTCCAGCAGGAAGATCGCTCTCACACCACTTGCAGGACTGAGCCTGAAATTCAAACACTTCTCCACACATTTATATGAAGAGCAGAGTGGTACCATACCAGGCAGCTGCTGTATACTCCCGATCACTTTCACTGCAAACACTGGGCCAAACGACACAGCTTCACTTGTCTTGACAGACCGAGCGTGATTGAAGCAAAGTCTCCAGTCCTCTACAGGGTGAGCCTGGTAGGTAGCTGTAAACATACAGCCTCCTCCACCTGCACTCCTAAACGGATCTTGTCTGCTCCTTCTGGCGATGCTATCACCCGACTTCTTGGCCTGCCACACACGCTTCCCACACAAAGACCTCCACAGCGCAGGAGCCAGACCTCCTTCTACTGTCACGATCAGCAACGACTCTGCCCCTTGGCAGTTTGGGCCGGGAATCTTAGTTCGGGTGCCACCCAATCCCATTGGTGGGCTGCAGATGCCAGTCACTTAATTCTGCCCTCATTGGTGCAAAAAAAGGTGCCACAGTCCAGAACATCATTTCCCAGAATTACTGGCTGTATCCCCTATGGCCAGCCGGCTCCACAGAGAGTCCTGATCCTAATTGGCTCAAGCAGTCTCCATTTTAGTTACCCCTCTCTACCCCATTGGCCCAGCTCAACAGTCCAGGTGCAAAATGGAGGGGCCAAGCACACAAGGTCCCAGCTGCAATAAAAGCAGGTTAGACAAACTGTAATTTCACTAATACTCTAAATGATTATAGCCCAACAGTTACATCTATCAGAAAGGCTCCCTTTGCGCTCACAGCGACTACAAAATTGTTGACGATTTCACCGCAGCTCAGGTGGGACTCGAGCAGGGAAACCTCAGTCCCCCTTGTACAAGCCACTGGAGCCTGCGAGCAGGCAGCTCTTAAAGAGACAGTACTGGAGGCCCTAAAAGCACTCACAATGTCCACATCTAGTGGCATTACGCTGAACACCAGTTAGGCAAGGAGCTATTAAGCAGCTCTGGGAAGGCTTTTAGGAACCCCCATTTGTAGGGGGGTTACATAATATAAATACTACCTTCAGCAGCAGCAACTACTACTCAAAATAGCCGAAGGTTAACTTAAGCATAGAATTCTGGAAACAGGTAAGGGCTAAAAAACAGTCTGGGAAGGCCTGATTATACAGGAAGGCCCTGAGGTGGGCTTTAAATACCTCCACAAAAGGGGGCCTTCCTAACAGCTGAAGAAAGCGAATTTCACAGGATGGGGGCAGTGACACTAAATGCTCTGTTACCGGTTATTTTTAACCTCATCCTGGGAATAGTGAGGAGGCCCCTAGAGGAGGAGTAAAGGGAGTGGACAGAGACAGCTGGTGTAAGAAGGTACTTCAGGTAATGAGGGCCCAGGCTGTGTATGGCCTTAACTCATTCAGGCCTAGATATGCCTGTAGGTGGCATCTGAAAGCATAGCCACTCAGGCCAATAGCGCCTATAGACGTACTCAGCTGACTTTCACTCAGGCCAGGAAACATCTGAGGAAGTCAGCAGTTTTAACCTAAATATTAAAAAAAACGAATTCCTTAGAATTGATTGCATAGCACCGTTAGAAAGGTAATTTTGTGCTGAACAATTTTGCCACTTATACTTTATGTATGTCATGTATACTTTAGGAGTTATTCGCATTTGTTTAAGGTATGGTGTGCATGGCTGACATTTGTCTCTCAAGCCTCACCTAAACACCTTGAACAAATCTGAAAAAAAAAACAGTTGTTTGATATTTCAGCTAGTATAAAATAAAAACTAAATGGATTACAATTGATTGCATAGCACCGTTAGAAAGGTAATTTTGTGCTGAACAATTTTGCCACTGATACTTCATGTTTACCATGTATACTTTGGGAGTTATTCACATTTGTTTAAGGTATGGTGTGCATGGCTGACATTTGTCTCTGAAGCCTCACCTAAGCACTTTGAAAAAATCTGGAATACAAAACACAGTTTGGTATTTCAGCTAGTATAAAATAAAAATCAAATTGACTGCATAGCACCATTGGAAAGGTAATGTTGTGCTGTACAACTTTGCCACTCGTACTTTGTGTGAAGCACTTATGGTTCAAGAGTTATTCACATTTGATTGTGGCATGCTGATTATGGTTTGATTTTACTTAGAAAGCCCCAGGATGCAGTGTTAAAAGTATACAGGGCACAAGCCATGGAAGTCTCAAAGAGCTCTTTTGGTGTGAATGAGATAAAGGTGAGCAAACCCACCTTAAAGAGACCCTTCACCTAACCGGCAGCCAGTGCAGTTGACGCAGCACCGAACTGATGTGACAATACTTAGGCTGTCCTGTCAACAGCCTCACTGCCACATTCTGCACCAGCTGCAGTTGGCATAGGGTACCCCCGGAGACCCTGAGATAGAGTGCATTACAGTAGTCAAGCCTGGATGTCACGAAGGCATGCACCATGGTGGGGAGGTCCAGCAGTGGAACTAGGGGCTTTATCCTGGCGATATTCCTCAGATTATAAAAACTGGTACAGACAAAGGACACCACCTGAAGCTCAAGTGTCAATCCTCTGTCAAGAATAATGCCCAGATCACGCACCCTAGGGGAGGTCTTCAATGGTACAGAGCCAAGAAAAAGCCCTTTCTCTGCACCAGAGGCCAACCTATCATGCCCTCTGTTCAACTCCACCACCAGTACCTCCGTCTTATCAGGGTTCAGTCGCAACTAGCTGGAGGCCATCCAATCATTGATCTCAGTGAGGCAGCTGTTAAGCACTTCTACCGTGCAAGATGTTCCAGGGCAAAGGAAAGATACAGCTGGGTATCATCAGCATAGCAATGAAAACCCAGACTGTACTTCCTAATGAGCTCTCCCACGGGTAGCATATACATGGCAAGGAACATCGGTGACAAGACCGAACCCTGGGGAACTCCGCATGACAGGTGGCCAGGGGAGGAGGGGAAATTCCCCATCACTACTCTTTGCTTCCTGTTAGATAAAAATGACTCAAGCCAGCAGATAACAGTGCCGGCGAGTCCACAGAATTTCCTTAGGCAGTCAAGTAACACTCGATGGTCCACCATGTCAAACACTGAAGAGAGATCGAGGAGAACAAGAATTGTCCCTTCCCCTCAATCTCTAGCCCTAAGGAGGTCATTATGCACCCAAACTAGTGCAGTTTCTGTGCTATGCCTCACAAGAAACCCAGACTGGAGTGACTCGTACAGATTATGGGCCATGAGATGCTCCTCAAGCTGAAGTACCACCACCTTCTCCACAATCTTACCCCAAAATGGAAGATTGGAGATGGGACAGTAATTTGCCTTGACATCAGGGTCCAATGATGTTTTTTTCAGAAGGGGTCTCACCAATGCCTCCTTCAAGACATTGGGAAAGACCCCCTCTGACAAGGAACACCGGACAATCAAGGCAAACTCTGGGCCAGTGGAGTCAACACATCTCATTAAGAAATGAGTTGGCACCGGGTCCAGTTCACAGAAGGTGTGCTGGAGCTTGGAAGCAATCTCAGTGAACTCAGCCACCTCCACTGGAGTTAAGTGCTCTGAGCGTCTGGGAAGGAGTGCTATACACATAAAATTTCTATCTATCTATCTATCTATCTATCTATCTATCTATCTATCTGTCTGTCTGTCTGTCTGTCTGTCTGTCTGTCTGTCTGTCTATCTGTCTGTCTGTCTGTCTATGAGTTGTGGGGGGCTAAAGCAATTCTTTTAATTGGGGCTGACAGCAAGCTTAAGAGCAGGACCAAATAATCAACCCCCGACACAACTGTGTTTAATAAACTGTGTTTACTGACAAATTTAACATACAGATACCCTGTTGACAAAATAGAAATGTTATAGTAAAAAGTATATTGTGGCATGTAAATAACTATAAGGGCATGTATTTATAAAATGTACATGTCCAAGTGGGCAGGTAATTTTTTGATGCATTTCATGCCCTGCTGGTGACCCTATTAACCCCTCATTTCAAGGATACATTTGGTACATTCAGTGATGTGTTGGCAAAGATGAGAAGTCCCATAAAGATTGACATCCATTTGGTCTGTGCATATATGGCCCTAAAAAGGCTATAGATTGAAGCACAGCAGGAGAGGAGCATTCACTACTTGCATGCCCAGTGACAGGCTAGGTAGAGGAAGGGGAACAGAGATCTTGTGGATTCCAAGGCATTGCTGATGCTGAATATCAGGGGTTTGTGTGTCCTTGTTCCTGGGTCAACCCCAGACTACTAGCACTGCTACTATTGCTGCTGCTGCTGCTGCTAAGAAAACTCAAAAGGCATTCATTGATAACAAACTACTGGGAAAGCAACAGTCTTAACTATGGCTTGATAAAACTGGCCAGCAAGTCACAATTTGGCATTGTGGTACCTGAGATGGCAGCACACAAAAATTGGTGTAGGACTGTCTGAGTGAGAATGTGGCACTGGCAGAAAGAGATGAACCTCTGTTGTCAAAGAAAGACCATCTGGCCCTCTTTGAGAGATTTTTTTTTGTTGAGTACCTCCATTTTCCACCTGCAAAGTACATACTCTAAAAGAGCTGTCACTGCTGCAGTATAGTCAGCGTCAAGAGAACATGCCTTTCTACATAAAAACCCACAAAAAATGTAGACATTCAGAGACTTTATAATTTTCATAATAATTGCAAAGAGAAGATATAAAGAGCATTTGGCATATGCTAGCACTAAATAATGCACCAACCACAACTTTCCCAAATATCATTAACCATTAATTTAAAAAAAATTAAGCTGTTCTCTGATTGATAGATTTAGACATTGGTGTCTACTGTAGTTAGTTCCAGCCTGTTAGATGGAGTTTTCATATTAAAATAAAGACATCATATGCAATGGGCTAGAGGAACAACATTAGTATGAATTGGGGCCCACTATGGTCATGTGCAATTCTTAATTCTTTACAAATGCCAACAGCTCTGATGCACATTGTTCCTTACAGTAGTACAGTATCCTAATATCTCAAATGACATCAGGGTAAAACAGATAAGACAGTACAGATACCATTATGATTTCACTTTCATGGTTGTTTTCTCTCCCTACCCAGTTTCAAGTTAATATGCAAGTATAAACAGATAATTATCATGTTTGTTAATGAGTTCAAATGCATACTTTTTAGTATCAAAGTAACGCTGAATTGTGTTGTTTTATAGAGTGAATTAAATGCTGAAAGAAAGTTGGTGAGGGTAGAAATCAAGGGACATAGTCATAATGGTAACTCTGTTTTAACAGATACTATAACTGAGGATTATTAATTTAAGGAAATAAGTAAGTAAGTAAGCATTTATTTTAAGGTGTCCAATCCCGGAGGCTCTGGGCACTGTGCATAAAATTCAGGATCATAATAAAATAAAATATACAATAAAATTACAGAACAATCAATAAAATCAAACAAGCAGCATTAAAATATTTCTTCAGGGTATGATAGCTTAAATAAGTGAGTTTTCAGGCCCCTCCTGAATGCCTCCACCTTAGGGGCCTCCCTCAAAGGTCATGGGAGAGAATTCCAGAGGACCAGGCCGGCCACCCCAAATGAGTGATCACCTGAGGTTTTTAGCCCAGTCCTCGAAACCACAAGGAGGCCCAGGGTGGAGGAAAGGAGGGAACAAGTTGGAATGGCTGGAGTAATGAGGTCTGACAGGTAGCCAGGGTCCAGTCCATATAGGGCCTTATAGGTGAGCAAGCCCACCTTGAAGAGAACCCGCGACCTGACCAGCAGCCAGTGCAGACCCTGCAGGACCGAGGTCACATGACAGAATCTGGGTAATCCTGTCAGCAGCCTGGCCACTGCTTTCTGCACTAGCTGCAGTCAGCAGTGGTTCCCCGCCTTGACCCCAAGATATAGAGCATTACAGTAGTTGAGCCTGTAGATCTGTAACATATGGCACAGTTGTGTTGAATTAAAACCCTGCCCTCAATATGCTGGTAGAATTGTCAGTCTGCACTGTGGAATGTCTGCTGACATTTGTATGGGAGTTCAGTGTAATTCACAGTTTTATTGACAGAACTGGTGGGATTTTCACAAATGTTATGGTATTCCAAATTGTTGGGAGGGTGAGTGCTGTTATAGGAAATAATTTACATTCCACCTGTCCTAGGCATGAGTACATGAGACACTGGACCTATTTGTTACATTTGCATTATATTTTTCAACAGGAATAAAAAAAAAAAATCCAGCCTGGCTGCTGACTCAGCAATATAAATCATAGCAGGAGGAGTCTGTCCACCACAGCGATATAAACTGAAGAAATCAATTGCTGTCTTCACTCAGGAAACAAGCAGTCTACTGCATATTTTTACTGCAATTTAAAATTGTTATTATATATTTGAAATACTTATGCCAAAAGACAGACATGCATGGACTAATGCCCTGTCGCTTTGGTCAAAACACATGGTCTTTCTCAAGGGGTCATTCCACCCATATATCTAGTAAACCAGAAAAATATGCAAAGGACCTGCACAGAATTTAAATAAGTCACTGGGTCAATGTGTAAACATTGAAAATAAGCTGACATTATAAGCATCTAAAGTCAGATTTCTAGAAAGAAAAGCCTGACAGCAACAGAAATATCTGTATGAAAGGAATAACACTTGTGGAGGTGTGCAGGTGTACTCTGATATATAGACACCTCAGATGTGTTGTTAGGTACTAGTGCCGTCATCCACTTAGAAATCTGTATTTAAGCATGCCCAGTCACCTTAAAGGGGGTTCTACGATGCCGGTTCATCAAATATTTCGTTGACCGCTGTTACAGCAATGGATTTATGTCAACCGCAATTGTGGTTGGCATAAATCTGTCCGAGATCACTTTGTTTTCTTAGGGGGGCTTTGCCCCAGAACCCTCCATGTGGGGGGCTCTGCCCCTTCACCCCATACTTACAATAATCAACTCTGAGTCAGAGTTGATTTGGGGAGGGGTTGCAAGACACAGAGAAAGCAGTGACGAGATCCCACAGTGACAGCACAGTGACCTGTTGCTGTGTTGCTGTACTGTCGTACACAGTAGGGGTGTTGATGTTTGATCAGCATATCCCTTAAAGGGTGTTTTTCTTCTTATAAAACAGGTCATAAATGAACTTTTGAAGTGTGAACAGTCCTTTATTTCTGAACTGTCCAGGTGTGCTCTGATAACTGGGCAGTCATGTAATGCTGTCAGCCAATCAGATTACTAGGATTTGATCCCATATTTTAACTGAATTTTGAGCACCCAGGATGCAGCACCGGCTTGTCAAAAATAATGGAATAAGCAAGAAAGAATTTGATACATAGCCCTAAGTACTCAGTCCACCCTGATAAATGATAGCAGACAGAAAAAAACACTGGCTGGAAAAATTGATTGGTGCTGTGATTTCTAAATACAAACTTAAAATTATTTAAGGTTCGTGTAGTCAGCTGAGCCATCTCCCTCTGCACTGCATATTATATTTCACCCACAATTTCAAGGGATGCATCTATTTTACAGGACTTGCACCTGTTACTCTTGCTTAAGCAATGAAGTATGACATGGTGTGGATCATTTTGGGATGTGTGTAATGGGAGTAGGATGTGGGGAAAACATTGAATACTTTTTGAAATGAATCATTTTAGTTTTTTATGATACAATTGAAGGTTTTTAGTGTGCTGCAAATAGCTGCCATTTGAAAGTTGTTAAGAGGTCTAAAGTTCAGAGAGATAGGTGTAAGGATTTTAATGCTGGTATTGAGGCTAGCTGGCGTTTTTGCCATAATGTAGGTTAACTGCAGGATTTATAACTGCTAAAGACTGATCCAATTCCCTTAATAGTCCTCTCTAGTTTATAATTTAAATTAAATAATCTAGTTAATAATATACTGCAGCTTTTAAGTCTCCCTATCATATTACTTCCCAAGTTTCTTTGGGTTTTCAGCCATCTTCTGAACATCCTGCCTGGGACCACTTTCTCTTGATTTTGTTGACACCTGGAAAATAGGGTTACCACCTGTCCTGATTTTCGCAGGACAGTCCTGATTTGGGCAGCTGTGTCCTGCAAAAAAACATGAAAAATACTACATGTCCTGACCTTTTAGCAGAAAAAAATATTTTCTGACTTTTCTCTAAATGTTGCAAAAAACTATAATACCTTAACTAAAATACCTAAAAATGTTAAGAAACACTAGGAACAACTAAAATACTACAATACTTAGTCTTAATCCTGATTATTTAGAAAAAAACAAGTCTGCTGCATTGGTTGAGGTTTCATATTGTCCTGCAAAAAATCATGTTTCAGTAAGAAATGTCCCAGTTTGAGCTTCTTAAAAGGTGGTAACCCTACTGGAAAAGGTGCTATATTTGGTGTCTGATACACATTTCACCTTGATCCTTTGTTTCAATTGCTGCTGGCTGACCGTGGCTCCAGGAAGCACTTTTGTTGTCAGGACTAACCTACAAATGTGTTAGATGTCATGTGCACAGCACCAACAGCCACACCAATGGCTCCAACTGAAGTATAGTACCCTTCTATTTTCCATCAGGTCTGATTCAGTCTAATGAACAATTCAGCACCGGCCTTCTGGGCCACAACTGTTTTATTTTGCAAATGGAGCCATTAGAGTCCTATGCTTAGCTATGTGGCTATCAATTTGTCAGTGCATCAGTACAGCCACAGAGAGGGTCAGACATGCCTAGAAAGAGAAACACAAAACACCATCAAGTTCCACCAAAACCTGGCAATAGCAGACCAGATTTAGATTTTTAGATTCAGGTTTTATTTGAAATGTATACAATTCATACAGAATTATGACATTTAATATCTTAGAACCAGTATCATCAACTTGTATATAAACACAGAGTTAAGCCACATCAAAAAAATTATAGTTATAAAAGTGTACAGTCACATTTAAGTAGAATCAGCACAGAATGTGCACAGTATCAGACACAGTATCATCCCTAGGACTACAGCCAATGAGAGAGAGCTACAAGCAGGAGACCCTGGAAATGATTCCATCTTTTGAAAAACAACCACCAGTGGAGGATTGGAGTATACAGTGGAATTTGAAGAAACAGAACCTTTTTGTGTTCAGGGTCTGAAAGTGGTTGGGAGGGATATGTTTTTTCCCCCTTTTAATCTGGGCTAAGTGGGGGTATGAAATACTGTAGACATGAAATTTTAAGTGTGACACTATTTTCTTTAAAATTTTATGAGTGGTTCTTAAATGGTGAGGCCATGTGATGTACATAGTTTTGACAAATTTTAAATGGGTCTGAGGGGAGGGATGAAATTGGGTCCAAGGGTTTTGTATTTTTATAAGGGTCCAGGGTTTGAAATGGTGAGTCTGAGGGATGCTGAGTTTTTTAAATTGTATGATTATGTGTGCACATGTGTGTGTCTATCTGTGTGTGTATGTGGGGGTTTGGGGGTCTGACATGGTGATATAAATGAATGCAAGTATTTCTGGCAATTTTATACGGGACCGGGGGAGGGCAGAAAGTTTCTTTAAATGGATAGGTATTTTGTTGTTTTATAAATTTTTAATTCCCTTTGCATGTCCAAATATCTGTTACTAAATACAGTACATAATGAGATTCTTTGTATCCAGTGCCAAGTATTTTCCACTATATGTGGTTTTTGTATGAGAATCAGAAATTATGAAAAAAAAATATAACCCTCCCTAGAAGGCTAGGGCTAGTCCATTGGTAACCCAGCCTTGCCCTCCCTAGCTTTGTTCTCTCCATCTTCCCAGAGTTATAAATAAAAGTTGTCACTGCCCGCCCCAGAGCAGGGATTTTTATATTATGCCCCCCTCACAAAAAAATAAGGATCTGCATCAATAACGTTTTGTTTAGTTTTACTGCTCAGACTTCATTTTCCTCTTAGTTTCAGATATAAATTATGATCACGTTAATATCTCCTGATTTTAGCTGGAGAAACCAGTAGAGATCCTTTATTGGAAGCCTGTTGACTCTAAAGGTTTGCAGCTTGGACAAAAAAAGCAAACACGAGAACATGAATATATTTGTATGTTTGCTTGTTTCTTTGCTTCTTTGGTCCAAACTTTTCCAGACCTTTCAAGTCAGCAGTCTTCAAATAAGGGAGCTCTAGTGGTTTCTCCAGCTAAAATCAGGAGATAGAGAACAAACAAAAACATCTATGCACACATAGACAAAAACATATATACACAAATGTCAGTTAGTTTTATTTCATTACCAGAATAATATACTGTGTAGTACCTTATTTTCACTGGTACTATATTTTCACTATATTAGCTAATTAGGGAGCACCAATGAATTCATAAGGTCAGCTAAATATACGGAACAATATCGATTATCCAGACTGCTTGGGAGGCATGAAATTAGTTTGGATAGTAGGGAGTCTGTAAAACTGGGATTAAAACATTCAGAGAGTATTCATTTGGTAGACATGATACCAGTCCATTAGATAGGAATGTCTGGATAATGCGGTTCATTAGATCGAGATTGCACTGCGTTGCACATCTGGCAGCTTGCCTATATGCTGCTTATATGCTGACTTCAAGCCATGTGTTAGACCCCGTGTTAGCCCCTCATGTTAGACCACGTCCCCCCCGAAGGCACTTACTGTCATTGATACTGCACCAACACAACAAAACACAACACAATCTACTGCTTAAATGTGGCGTCTTGATGTCAGCATATGGAAATACAGTACAAAACAACATACAAACCTTCTCTGGCAGCCGCTCACTCGCACTCGCAATCACTCACTCACACTCGCTCTCATTCACCTGAAGTCATAATGCGGTAGACTCCTCGGGTAATCCAAAATCCAAATGTATTCATTTTTAAGTAGAAACAGATAATCCAACCAAAATGAAATGGAATGGAAAAATAAAAAGTCTACAGGCATTCTTCAGTGGCCGCCTCCATCGACACCACATGTTACAATGGATGTTCCCAGTTCATTCATTCTCTGCATCAGGTAAGTCCTTCGCATCACTCCCATTTGCTGGTGGCACAGCAACACCTGCAATCAACAAAAAAATCCCTGAAATCAACAAAAAAGATGAAGATACAGTAACTGAATGGTGTACAAAGTAGTGGCACTGACTGGGTTCAGACAACTGTCATGTGCCTCAGCTATTCCAGACTGCACAAAACCTCTTAGGCATTCCTCTCTCCTGCTTCTAAGCTCAGTGAAAGTAGCCTCCAACCCCTGAGCATGCTTTTCCTTCAGGCTCTGCAGTTTTAATGCAACTTTAATTTCTGGTTCACCCCTGGAAAACTGCTCAGCAACAAGTCCTGCATACCAGTTTGTAAACCTCTTTTTCAGCAGATCTTTAGAAATCTTGTTGACAGAGATATCGAGTGGTTGAAGCAAGTCAGTGCAAGAAGCAGAGATAAATACAGGTGCTGTAAAATGTTAGAATCCTGTAATGTGTCCAAAACTTTAGGTGTTGTGTGAGCTCTAAACAAGTCAAGTACCAATAAAGCTTTCTGTTTGCCATGGAGACACAACTGCTCTCTTACGTAGGCAAAATAGGGGGCAAGTGCTTGTTCCACATACTCAGTTATTGTGACCTCATTTGCCCAGTGTTTCACAGAGTGACTTATGAATGATGATCCAGTCAGTAGAGAATTTATGTCCTGGGTAGCATGCATTCATTTTTCCTTTATAAATGACTTGAGGAGGCAAGAAGCAGTCTGCCAATGTGCATGCCAGCAACACAGAAATGTAGTCGCTTGTCCCCCAGTCCTGTTAGAGCCACCTGTTTAGAACCTGTTGCTGCCATGGTTCACTCAGATACTGGGACCATGGAAACACCAGTTTCATCCAGGTTAATCACTAGCTCCTTTGATATTAACTCTTGGGCACAGGCTTTAGCTATTCTTTCCAGAAAACCAGCATTCAAAGTGATGAAATTGGATGGGGTTTTTCTACCAGATTTTTAAAGAGTTTAGTCTGATCTGGTGTTGTTTGGAGTTTCAAAAGGTAGTCTGCCTTGAACTTTCATATGGTGATCTTGATAATATTGGCACTGTACTTACTGCTGTAGTATCAAACAGCAGACATTACTCCATTCTCTGACGCATAGCAGCCAAGTTCAAACCAGACCTCTGCACTGTAGGTCTGGTATGTGGATGCTCTTTTAAGTTTGGCAAGTGGTGTGCTCGTTAACGCTCAAGCAACTGAGGCAGTAACATGATTTTCAATGCCCAAAGATGCTGCAAGATTTTCAGCATCAGCATTAGCAACATCCAGTGGATATTGTTGTTTTCTCTTGCCACCTGTGAGCCAAGTAAGTATGGACATACTGCAATGCATCTGTGTCCATCTGTGTGTATTCCAACAGCATTTCTAGCAGTGCACTAGTTGTACAATGGAGAATTGGACAGGCAGAGATTGGATTTTTATTGGGGACACATCAGCTGATCACCGGAATGCTAATTCGAAAGGGCACAAATGCGGACTATCATTTGATAGCTCGAAAGTTCCCATGAATACAGGGTACTATACAGTAGGTATTCTTGAAGTTGTTTAAAACTCATGCTGCATTGTCAGGTTCACCATTACAGATGTAAGTACTGCAGATCAAAATCGTTCATCAATGGTCATTAGTAGGGCTGTGACTTTGTCATGGAAGTCATGGGCACTGTAATTGTTTTCCCCATTTGCATGAACATTGCATTATTTTTGGAATTCTCCATGACACCCCCATGATTTGTGACATTTTGCATGACAAACATGATGATTTGTAGCTGATTTGAAGACTACACTATAGTTTTGTTGTTTACCATGACAGACCTATGATTTTTTTGCCTCACCTCCACAAGAGACTCTTTCACAAGCTAGCAGCAGTGCGGGATTTTGGAACCTGACAATGAATGATCCAAGACCTCTCACATGGTACCACAGTGCAGTGCCAGCCACCACTAGACAAACCCAAATTAAAACAATAAAATATTTGCTGATGTGTATACAATATACCAAAATAGAAGCAACTTGTTCCACACAGAATGAATGCATGACTGTTCTTGACTTTTACTACATTTCCATGATTTTTATGTTTGTTTACACGTGCAGTGTGAAGCAAACATTTTATAGCAAGTTGGGAGAAAAGGGGCTGCAGAGGTGTGTCAGTGTAGTGTCCGGTGCAGCTCAGGCTGCAGGAGCTCTACACTGACAGCCCGGTGACCAGCAGGCTGACAGTCATGGTATTTAGCCTGGCTGATAACAAGAAACTTTGTGTAGTTGAAAGGATAAAGCTGCACCTATCAGTGGCTCTACCCTTTCATTTACAAGATGCCCTCAAGCAGCCAGCTGAGCACTGTAATGCTCAGCTTGCACCTCATCTCCTCCTCCTCCTCCTTGTCCATATTACCCCCTCTTCTCCACCATAGGCAGCACTTTCCTCTCCATTAGTCAGAAGTTACTTCTTTCAAACGTTGTTCCTTCCCTAATCCCAAGAGACCAGAAAACTCGGGCACTCACAACCCATCTAAAAACCACTGGAGCTCATAAACTATATAAGCACATATTTTTTGTACAGTACAGAACAACATTAAAACAATAAAAATGCTGGCCACACCTGACATGTTTCGGACGTCTAGTCCTTTATCAAAAGCTGATGACTTGTGCACTCAAACTCATTAATATATGGCATTTCAAATGATGTCATTATGACATCCAAATAAGAAATCTAAAATCATTGGTCCAGCAATTGGTACTGGTAATGAACTACATCACTGACACATGGGTAAGACACACACCTTAAAATGACATTAGAGCTTTAAAAACACACATAAAGTATATACAAAAGTTGCCTGTAGAAATGGAATCTTATAGAAAAAACATTAAGCAATTTATATGGTAAAGGACAGTGCTACAAGACAAAAAAGCAAACAAAATGGTAACTCCAAAGCTCAAAAAATTATTTTTCTTCCAGATATGGTCTGGGTTCAAATCCCACATTTAACCCTGTTTTCTTCATAGCTCACAGTCTCAAGATCTAGTCTGTTTCCTTCTTTAATTCTTTATTAAAATTCCCCTCTCTAGGGTCTGAGTACATGTTTTCTATCCCTTTAAATGTGAACACATGCTGTTGCTATCCCCAGCTTCCAAAACATGAAGTGTAGTTGCATAAGTTGTATCTCTCCTTTCTATCACTCTTACATGTTCTCCAACATGGATTTTAAAAGATCTAACTGTCTTTCCAAAGTAAAAAGATTTGCAACTGCATTCTGTAAGGTAAATAACAGCCTGCAGTGTTGCATGTAATCAGCTGCCGTATTTCAAACAGTCGGGTACCACTGGCCACTGAAAAATCATTCCTGGTGGCCACATACTTACAAAAAATACAATTCTTGCATTGATGGCACCCTTTACTATTATTCAGCCAAGTTGTACATTGTTTTTTAACAAACTGGCCCTGAACTAAACTGTCCCTAAGAGTAGGTGCTCTTCTGTGTGACATAGGGGTGGGGGGGATATGGTAAGGTCTCTCAAACCACTGTCACTGGCTAGAACCTGCCAGTGTTTCTTTATTATATTCTCAACAAGCACTGCATGTGCTGAGAAATTGGACACATAATGAAACCTAGATTCCAACCAATTATCTCTCACTTTAGGCTGCAACAATTGTGCTCTTTCAATATTAGCTGCCTCAGTATATGCATTATCAATAAGGTTCTGTGCATAACCTCTTTCTCTCAACATGTCACTTAAATCCTGTGCACCCACCTCAAATCCTTCTCGTGAACAGCAATTCCTCCTAACATGGAGGAATTGTCCCTCAGGGATATTATTGGTGGTATGTCGTGGGTAGCAGCTAGAGGCCAGCAAGAGTGTATTCCCGTCTATATTTTTTCTAGAAATCTCAGTATTAATATTACCAGCTTCCTCCTTCCTTAATCTAGTTATTTATTGAAATGTTTCACCAGGAAGGCACACTGAGCAACAGTTTGCTTGTCTCCCAGTGCGACCTGGGGGGAAGGGGTACAATAGAGATGAGACATTTTACATTCAAGTTACAAAGATCAACATAGCATCCAATTAATTAAAGCAGTTGTTACAAACAGTGTTGCATCCATATGTAATTTGTGAAACAATTAATAATTACAATAGTAATACATGAACAAGTGCTATCATGAAATAAGGGGTGAAGGAGAGCGAAGATGAGATGACAGATAGTGCAGAGTCGTGTCCCAGAGAGACCCCTTCAGCATGCAGGGAACCCTGCAAGGGGCCAGGGAATGGAGTAGGGATTAGTGAGAGAGGGAGAGAGAGAGAGAGAGAGAGAGAGAGACAGAGAGACAGAGGGAGTAAGCGTGATTAACACCTAGGAGGGGAAATTAGGCCTGACCCAAAAAGAGAACCCTTCAGGATGCAATGAACCCTGCAAGGGGACAGGGAAGTTCAGGCAGTTGTAAACCCTCCTGCGGTTAGGTGTTGTAATTATAGAGGGATAGTAAGAGGGAGAGAATGAGAAATAACACCTTGGAGGGGATGAGGCCTGATCCAAGGAACCCACCAGGCTGCTGGGGACCATGCAAGGGGATCTGGATGGCCAAGGATAGGTAGATGGGGAAGAAAAGGTGGCAAGCCTAGGAACTATATGACCCCTTCAAGATGCTGAGAACCCTGCAAGGGGAATATGAAGGTCAGGGAAAAAGGAGGAGAGAGTAGAGGAAAGGAGAAAGGTATGAGAACTAGCACCTAGGAGGGGCTAGGGTCAGTAGAGGCAGTAGAGTAGACAGAGACATTGACTTAAAGTCAATTCCAAATAATTCACCTCTTTTTTGTTAACTATATATGTAAATTTTAAATGAGGATTCGTAGTATGTGAAAAATCAATAAAATTCTGTAACATTTCATGCTCCGTTGCCAAACAAGTATGATGTCATCAATGTAGACATCTGAAACACGTTAGGTGTGGCCAGAGTTTTTATTGTTTTTATGTTGTCCTGTACTCTACAATAAATATGTTCACATATAGTTTATAAGCTCCAGTGGTTTTTAGATCGGTTGTGAGTGCCTGAGTTTTCTGGTCTGTATGTTTTAATTTTTATTTGAGAGCACCATGTTTCCCTGTGCACATTATTCAGTGATTGTTCCCTAATCTCTGCCATCTCTGCTGACCTGCTGTGGGTGATTGTGATTTGATATGAGAGTCTGGAGAGCGAGGTCACCGAGGTGAGCAGACTCCAAGACAGACTAAAGCTACCTTTTTGTCCTTATAGCTTTAAGTCTTGTATTTTCCAAACTGCCACTTTGACTCTGCCCTGGTGGCTTCTAAATTTATTGAGTCAGATGGGGTCCATGCTGCTTCTTGTTGTTGGCACTGCCCCCAGGTGCATACACAAGCACATCACCCAGAATCCTTGTATCCAGCCTGGGCAGTCTGACCCTGTTCAGCTATAGTATCTTTCTCCAACTGACTGGAAAAATCTGCCAGACAGTCTCACATTGACTATGAGACACCTTGGCACTCCCTCACAGAAAAATGCAGTTTGTTTGACCACCTAAATACCTGTCAACATTACGAGCACTAGATCAGAGCTCTTCTTATGTTATTTTTGTGTTGTTATCTGTATACTGTTTACTCATTGCTGTCCCCCTCAGACCCACATGAAGATGAAATACTGCATCTCATGAGATTATGATGGTGAGACATAAAATAAACATGTGTACTGTATATGCTTGTGTATGAGGACCTGTGTGTGTGTGTTTGTGTGTGTATCTCATTAAAGGAGACAGGAAATGATTTTTACATAGTTAACTGCCCTTTGATCTTCCTTTCCATGCCAGTTATGTATTCTGATATGCTTTGACCAATTTTTGATAAATAAATACTCTAGTTTTGGGCTGCCCTCAAGACTACATAGAGTTCCACTCTCCTCACCAGCTACTGCTCTTTATTTTCATATTTCAAAGACATTCTATGACATCGATAACACAATTCCAAGCCATTCATCTGAATGGCCCGGAATGGGTGTTACTGATGTCATAGAATGTTCAGGCAGTATAAAAAGAGAAAGCAGCAACTGCTGAGGAGAGAGGGATTCTGGGCAGTTACCAAGACAATAAAATTATTAATTTAACAAAAAAGGTCAAAAGCTTATAAAAATATTGGATATACACTAAAGGGACAACAAGAGTGCATTTAGAAGTGTAAAAAAACTGTTTCCTATCACATTTAAGAGGCGGTGTCTGTCTGCTGGAATACATCTCTGTTATTTAGTTAAGTCAGATCTGGAAAAAGGAGCTTATCTGAATGTCTAACACTGATCAGTGAAGCAGTGTCAAACATGCGATCTAAGAGAGTGCAGACCTGCCACCCTCCCCATAGCCACTGAGATGTGGCCACTGACATCCTGATGGGACTGCCTTCAGTGGCTGAGAAGAAATACATAGTACAGTGCAAGCATGCAAGGATGCCAGGGAGAAGTACAAAGGTACTGTGAACTGCAGCACACATTTAAAGGGCCCTCCTGTAGAGGAAGCAGTAGTGAGAAGTTTTCAAACCAACTGTACATATGGGTCAGGCAGCATTTAGAAGCCACTGTGATCTGACGAGTGGGTGGGTAGCTTATCAGGCTGTAGTCCACACTGCCCTGCTGCCAAACTGCTTTATTGATCAATTAAAAAATGGGTTCCTTTGGGTTGTCTTCATTTCTTTTTGGCATTTCAGGAGAGGTACTCAGTGTTAGCATGGAGAAACCATACCCATAATTGGGCACAGAGGAGGGTGTCACTGTGTTGGTGGTGTTACTGCAGAGACCAGGCAGAGAGCAAATAATATTATGGCAAATATACCCTATCTTTTTGTAAGCCACATCAGCAGAGGGGCCTTGTTAGTGAGGTATTCCTTTACACATCCTGTCCAGAGTTTTATGACGGTACATTGCCTTCAGCCTGGACACATGTAATAGAAGATATCCAGGAGTGGAATTTAAAGTGGGGTAGGGGTGAAGGTTCTAAAACATATTAGTAAAGCAGTACCCACCATCATTTTGAAATAGGCCCCTTGACCCTGACTCCACCTCATCCACCCATCATGCCAGTAAGCCGTGGCACTGTTTCAGGTTCTGCAACAGCCTTAAAATCACTCTTTCTTGAAAATCTTGAATTTTTTTTTGGGGGGGGATTCCGCTGTCTGAACACACTAGTGCATTTCTACTGTTCTACATTAACTCTATATTGGAGTAAGGGTACAGCACAGTTTTGTTAATATTATGCATTTCTACTTAATGTAGTACACTGCAGTAAGGGTGCTATGGCACATTTCATATTACACTGTGGTACAATACTGGGGTATGGTTTCAAATATATTTGGTACTGATATGACTCTTACTGACTATGGTAATGTACACTGGAATAAGGGTACCATGATGATTATGCACTAATACAGTCCTACAGCACAGTGACACTGTATACTGAGTGAAGGGTACCATAATGTGTGTGTGCAGTTATACTTTCCTCCTGTATATCTGATACTATATACTGGGCCAAGGGTACCAGTGTACTGATATATAACCCTATTGTACAGTGATACTCTATACTGAGCCAAGGGTACCATGATGTTTGGGCAGTAATATACTCCTACTCTACAGTGATACTGTATACTGGGCCAAGGGTACCAGTGTACTGATATATAACCCTATTGTACAGTGATACTCTATACTGAGACAAAGGTACCATGATGTTTGGGCAGTAATATACTCCTACTCTACAGTGATACTGTATGCTGGGCCAGGGGTACCAGTGTACTGATATATAACCCTATTGTACAGTGATACTCTATACTGAGCCAAGGGTATCATGATGTATGGGCAGTAATATACTCCTACTCTACAGTGATACTGTATACAGGGCAAAGGGTACCAGTGTACTGATATATAACCCTATTGAACAGTGATACTCTGTACAGAGCCAAGGGTGCCATGATGTATGGGCAGTAATATACTCCTACTATACAGTGATACCGTATACTGGGCCAAGGGTACCAGTGTACTGATATATAACCCTATTGTACAGTGATACTCTATACTGAGCCAAGGGAACCATGGTGTTTTGGCAGTAATATACTCCAACACTACAGTGATACCGTAAACTGGGCCAAGGGTACCAGTGTACTGACATATAACCCTATTGTACAGTGATACTCTTTACTGAGCCAAGGGTACCAAGGTGTTTGGGCAGTAATATCCTCCTAATCTACAGTGATACCGTATACTGGGCCAAGGGTACCAGAGTACTGATATATAACTCTATTGTACAGTGATACTCCATACTGAGCCTAGGGTACCATGGTGTTCGGGCAGTAATGTACTCCTACTCTACAGTGATACCTTATACTGGGCCAAGGGTACCAGAGTATTGATATATAACCCTATTGTACAGTGATACTCTATACTGAGCCAAGGGTACCAAGACGTTTGGAGAGTAATATACTCCTACTCTACAGTGATACCGTATACTGGGCAAAGGGAACCAGTGTACTGATATATAACCCTATTGTACAGTGATACTCTATACTGAGCCAAGGGTACCATGATGTTTGGGCAGTAATATACTCCTACTCTACAGTGATACCATATACTGTGCCAAGGGTACCAGTGTACTGATATATAACCCTATTGTACAGTGATACTCAATACTGAGCAAAGGGTACCATGATGTTTGGGCAGTAATATACTCCTACTCTACAATGATACTGTATACTGGGCCAAGGGTACCAGTGTACTGATTTATAACATTATTGTACAGAGATACTCAATAGTGAGCAAATGGTACCATGATGTTTGGGCAGTAATATACTCCTACTCTACAGTGATACTGTATACTGGCCAAGGGTACCAGTGTATTGATATTTAACCCAATTGTACAGTGATACTCTATACTGAGCAAAGGGTACCATGGTGTTTTGGCAGTAATATACTCCTACACTACAGTGATACCGTAAACTGGGCCAAGGGTACCAGTGTACTGATATATAACCCTATTGTACAGTGATACTCTATACTGAGCCAGGGTACCATGGTGTTTGGGCAGTAATATACTCCTACTCTACAGGGATACCGTATACTGGCCAAGGGTACCAGTGTACAGATATATAACCCTATTGTACAGTGATACTCTATACTGAGCCAAGGGTACCATTATACTTGGGCAGTAATATACTCCTACTCTACAGTGATACTGTATTCTTGGCCAAGAGTACCAGTGTACTGATATATAACCCTATTGTACAGTGATACTCTATACTGAGCCATGGGTACCATGATGTTTGAGCAGTAATATACTCCTACTCTACAGTGATACTGTATACTTTGCCAAGGGTACCAGTGTACTGATATATAACCCTAATGTACAGTGATACTCTATACTGAGACAAGGTTACCATGATGTTTGGGCAGCAATATACTCAGACTCTACAGTGATACTGTATACTGGGCCAAGGGTACCAGTGTATTGATATTTAACCCTATTGTACAGTGAAACCTTATACTGAGCCAAGGGTAACAAGATGTTTGGGCAGTAATTTACTCCTGCTCTACAGTGATACTGTATACTGGGCCAAGGGTACCAGTGTACTGATATATAACCCTATTGTACAGTGATACTCTATATTGAGCAGAGGGTTCCATGATGTTTGGGCAGTAATATACTCCTGCTCTACAGTGATTCTCTATACTGGACAAAGGGTACCAGTGTACTGATATATAACCCTATTGTACAGTGATACTCTATACTGAGCCAAGGGTACCATGATGTTTGGGCAGTAATATACTCCTACTCTATAGTGATACTGTATACTGGGCCAAGGGTACCAGTGTACTGATATATAACCCTATTGTACAGTGATACTCTATACTGAGACAAGGGTACCATGATGTTTGGGCAGTAATATACTCCTACTCTACAGTGATACTGTATACTGGGCAAAGGGTACCAGTGTACTGATATATAACCCTATTGTACAGTGATATTCTATACTGAGCCAAGGGTATCATGATGTATGGGCAGTAATATACTCCTACTCTACAGTGATACTGTATACAGGTCAAAGGGTACCAGTGTACTGATATATAACCCTATTGTACAGTGATACTCTATACTGAGCCAAGGGTACCATGATGTATGGCCAGCAATATACTCCTACTATACAGTGATACCGTATACTGGGCCAAGGGTACCAGTGTACTGATATATAACCCTATTGTACAGTGATACTCTATACTGAGCCAAGGGTACCATGGTGTTTGGGCAGTAATATACTCCTACACTACAGTGATACCGTAAACTGGGCCAAGGGTACCAGTGTACTGATATATAACCCTATTGTACAGTGATACTCTATACTGAGCCAGGGGTACCATGGTGTTTGGGCAGTAATATACTCCTACTCTACAGTGATGCCGTATACTGGGCCAAGGGTACTAGAGTACTTATATATAACTCTATTGTACAGTGATACTCCATACTGAGCCAAGGGTACCATGGTGTTTAGGCAGTAATGTACTCCTACTCTACAGTGATACCTTATACTGGGCCAAGGGTACCAGAGTATTGATATAAAACCCTATTGTACAGTGACACTCTATACTGAGCCAAAGGGTACCATGATGTTTGGGCAGTAATATACTCCTACACTACAGTGATACCATATACTGGGCCAAGGGTACCACTGAACTGATATATAACCCTATTGTACAGTGATACTCTATACTGAGCCAAAGGGTACCATGGTGTTTGGGTAGTAATATACTCCTAGTCTACAGTGATACCGTATACTTGGCCAAAGGTACCAGTGTACTGATATATAACCCTATTGTACAGTGATACTCTATACTGAGCCAAGGGTACCATGATGTTTGGGCAGTAATATACTCCTACTCTACAGTGATACCGTATACTGGGCCAAGGGTACCAGTGTACTGATATATTACCCTATTGTACAGTGATACTCTATTCTGAGCCATGGGTACCATGATGTTTGGGCAGTAATATACTCCTACTCTACAGTGATACCGTATACTGGGCCAAGGGTACCAGTGTACTGATATATAACCCTATTGTACAGTGATACTCTATACTGAGCCAAGGGTACCATGATGTTTGGGCAGTAATATACTCCTACTCCAAAGTGAAACCGTATACTCGGCCAAGGGTACCAGTGTACTGATATATAACCCTATTGTACAGTGATACTCTATACTGAGCCAAGGGTAGCATGATGTTTGGGCAGTAATATACTCCTACTCTACAGTGATACCATATACTGGGCCAAGGGTACCAGTGTACTGATACATAACCCTATTGTACATTGATACTCTATACTGAGCCAAGGGTACCATGATGTTTTGGGCAGTAATATTCTCCTACTCTAGAGTGATACCATATACTGGGCCAAGTGTATCAGTGTACTGATATATAACCCTATTGTACAGTGATACTCAATACTGAGCCAAGGGTACCATGATGTTTGGGCAGTAATATACTCCTACTCTACAGTGAAACTGTATTCTGTGCCAAGGGTACCAGTGTACTGATTTATAACCCTATTGTACAGAGATACTCAATACTGAGCCAAGGGTACCATGGTGTTTGGGCAGTAATATGCTCCTACTCTACAGTGATACCGTATACTGGCCAAGGGTTCCAGTGAACTGATATATAACCCTATTGTACAGTGATACGCAATACTGAGCAAAGGGTACCATGATGTTTGGGCAGTAATATACTCCTACTCTACAGTGATACTGTATACTGGGCCAAGGGTACCAGTGTACTGATTTATAACATTATTGTACAGAGATACTCAATACTGAGCAAATGGTACCATGATGTTTGGGCAGTAATATACTCCTTCTCTACAGTGATACTGTATACAAGGCCAAGTGTACCAGTGTACTGATTTATAACCCTATTGTACAGAGATACTCTATACTGAGCCAAAGGTACCATGGTGTTTGGGCAGTAATATACTCCTACTCTACAGTGATACTGTATACTGGCCAAGGGTTCCAGTGAACTGATATATACCCTATTGTACAGTGATACTCTATACAAAGCTAAGGGTACTATGGTGTTTGGGGAGTAATATACTCCTACTCTACAGTGATACAGTATACTGGCCAAGGGTACCAGTGTACAGATATATATAACCCTATTGTACAGTGATACTCTATACTGAGCCAAGGGTACCATTATACTTGGGCAGTAATATACTCCTACTCTACAGTGATACCGTATTCTTGGCAAAGAGTACCAGTGTACTGATATATAACCCTATTGTACAGTGATACTCTATACTGAGCCATGGGTACCATGATGTTTGAGCAGTAATATACTCCTACTCTACAGTGATACTGAATACTTTGCCAAGGGTACCAGTGTACTGATATATAACCCTAATGTACAGTGATACTCTATACTGAGACAAGGTTACCATGATGTTTGGGCAGCAATATACTCAGACTCTACAGTGATACTGTATACTGGGCCAAGGGTACCAGTGTATTGATATTTAATCCTATTGTACAGTGAAACCTTATACTGAGCCAAGGGTAACAAAATGTTTGGGCAGCAATTTACTCCTGCTCTACAATGATACTGTATACTGGGCCAAGGGTACCAGTGTACTGATATATAGCCCTATTGTACAGTGATACTCTATACTGAGCAGAGGGTACCATGATGTTTGGGCAGTAATATACCCCTGCTCTACAGTGATTCTCTATACTGGACCAAGGGTACAAGTGTACTGATATATAACCCTATTGTACAGTGATACTCTATACTGAGCCAAGGGTACCATGATGTTTTGGCAGTAATATACTCCTACTCTATTGTGATACTGTATACTGGGCCAAGGGTACCAGTGTACTGATATATAACCCTATTGTACAGTGATACTCTATACTGAGACAAGGGTGCCATGATGTTTGGGCAGTAATATACTCCTACTCTACAGTGATACTGTATACTGGGCCAAGGGTACCAGTGTACTGATATATAACCCTATTGTACAGTGATATTCTATACTGAGCCAAGGGTATCATGATGTATGGGCAGTAATATACTCCTACTCTACAGTGATACTGTATACAGGTCAAAGGGTACCAGTGTACTGATATATAACCCTATTGTACAGTGATACTCTATACTGAGCAAAGGGTACCATGATGTATGGCCAGCAATATACTCCTACTATACAGTGATACCGTATACTGGGCCAAGGGTACCAGTGTACTGATATATAACCCTATTGTACAGTGATACTCTATACTGAGCAAAGGGTACCATGGTGTTTTGGCAGTAATATACTCCTACACTACAGTGATACCGTAAACTGGGCCAAGGGTACCAGTGTACTGATATATAACCCTATTGTACAGTGATACTCTGTACTGAGCCAGGGTTACCATGGTGTTTGGGCAGTAATATACTCCTACTCTACAGTGATGCCGTATACTGGGCCAAGGGTACTAGAGTACTTATATATAACTCTATTGTACAGTGATACTCCATACTGAGCCAAGGGTACCATGGTGTTTAGGCAGTAAAGTACTACTACTCTACAGTGATACCTTATACTGGGCCAATGGTACCAGAGTATTGATATAAAACCCTATTGTACAGTGACACTCTATACTGAGCAAAGGGTACCATGATGTTTGGGCAGTAATATACTCCTACTCTACAGTGATACCGTATACTGGGCCAAGGTTACCAGTGTACTGATATATAACCCTATTGTACGGTGATACTCTATACTGAGCCAAGGGTACCATGGTGTTTGGGCAGTAATATACTCCTAGTCTACAGTGATACCGTATACTTGGCCAAAGGTACCAGTGTACTGATATATAACCCTATTGTACAGTGATACTCTATACTGAGCAAAGGGTACCATGATGTTTGGGCAGTAATATACTCCTACTCTACAGTGATACTGTATACTGGGCCAAGGGTACCAGTGTACTGATATATTACCCTATTGTACAGTGATACTCTATTCTGAGCCATGGGTACCATGATGTTGGGCAGTAATATACTCCTACTCTACAGTGATACCGTATACTGGGCCAAGGGTACCAGTGTACTGATATATAACCCTATTGTACAGTGATACTCTATACTGAGCCAAGGGTACCATGATGTTTGGGCAGTATTATACTCCTACTCCAAAGTGAAACCGTATACTCGGCCAAGGGTACCAGTGTACTGATATATAACCCTATTGTACAGTGATACTCTATACTGAGCCAAGGGTAGCATGATGTTTGGGCAGTAATATACTCCTACTCTACAGTGATACCATATACTGGGCCAAGGGTACCAGTGTACTGATACATAACCCTATTGTACATTGATACTCTATACTGAGCCAAGGGTACCTTGATGTTTTGGGCAGTAATATTCTCCTACTCTAGAGTGATACCATATACTGGGCCAAGTGTATCAGTGTACTGATATATAACCCTATTGTACAGTGATACTCAATACTGAGCCAAGGGTACCATGATGTTTGGGCAGTAATATACTCCTACTCTACAGTGAAACTGTATTCTGTGCCAAGGGTACCAGTGTACTGAATTATAAACCTATTGTACAGAGATACTCAATACTGAGCCAAGGGTACCATGGTGTTTGAGCAGTAATATGCTCCTACTCTACAGTGATACCGTATACTGGCCAAGGGTTCCAGTGAACTGATATATAACCCTATTGTACAGTGATACTCAATACTGAGCAAAGGGTACCATGATGTTTGGGCAGTAATATACTCCTACTCTACAGTGATTCTGTATACTGGGCCAAGGGTACCAGTGTACTGATTTATAACATTATTGTACAGAGATACTCAATACTGAGCAAATGGTACCATGATGTTTGGGCAGTAATATACTCCTTCTCTACAGTGATGCTGTATACAAGGCCAAGTGTACCAGTGTACTGATTTATAACCCTATTGTACAGAGATACTCTATACTGAGCGAAGGGTACCATCGTGTTTGGGCAGTAATATTCTCCTACTCTACAGTGATACCGTATACTGGCCAAGGGTTCCAGTGAACTGATATATACCCTATTGTACAGTGATACTCTATACAAAGCTAAGGGTACTATGGTGTTTGGGGAGTAATATACTCCTACTCTACAGTGATACAGTATACTGGCCAAGGGTACCAGTGTACAGATATATATAACCCTATTGTACAGTTATACTCTATACTGAGCCAAGGGTACCATTATACTTGGGCAGTAATATACTCCTACTCTACAGTGATACCGTATTCTTGGCCAAGAGTACCAGTGTACTGATATATATCCCTATTGTACAGTGATACACTATACTGAGCCATGGGTACCATGATGTTTGAACAGTAATATACTCCTACTCTACAGTGATACTGTATACTTTGCCAAGGGTACCAGTGTACTGATATATAACCCTAATGTACAGTGATACTCTATACTGAGACAAGGTTACCATGATGTTTGGGTAGCAATATACTCAGACTCTACAGTGATACTGTATACTGGGCCAAGGGTGACCAGTGTGATATTTAACCTATTGTACAGTGAAACCTTATACTGAGCCAAGGGTAACAAGATGTTTGGGCAGCAATTTACTCCTGCTCTACAATGATACTGTATACTGGGCCAAGGGTACCAGTGTACTGATATATAGCCCTATTGTATAGTGATACTCTATACTGAGCAGAGGGTACCATGATGTTTGGGCAGTAATATACCCCTGCTCTACAGTGATTCTCTATACTGGACCAAGGGTACCAGTGTACTGAAATATAACCCTATTGTACAGTGATACTCTATACTGAGCCAAGGGTACCATGATGTTTGAGCAGTAATATACTCCTACTCTATAGTGATACTGTATACTGGGCCAAGGGTACCAGTGTACTGATATATAACCCTATTGTACAGTGATACTCTATACTGAGACAAGGGTACCATGATGTTTGGGCAGTAATATACTCCCACTCTACAGTGATACTGTATACTGGGCCAAGGGTACCAGTGTACTGATATATAACCCTATTGTACAGTGATATTCTATACTGAGCAAAGGGTATCATGATGTATGGGCAGTAATATACTCCTACTCTACAGTGATACTGTATACAGGTCAAAGGGTACCAGTGTACTGATATATAACCCTATTGTACAGTGATACTCTATACTGAGCCAAGGGTAACATGATGTATGGCCAGCAATATACTCCTACTATACAGTGATACCGTATACTGGGCCAAGGGTTCCAGTGTACTGATATATAACCCTATTGTACAGTGATACTCTATACTGAGCAAAGGGTACCATGGTGTTTTGGCAGTAATATACTCCTACATTACAGTGATACCGTAAACTGGGCCAAGGGTACTAGTGTACTGATATATAACCCTATTGTACAGTGATACTCTATACTGAGCCAGGGGTACCATGGTGTTTGGGCAGTAATATACTCCTACTCTACAGTGATACTGTATACTTTGCCAAGGGTACCAGTGTACTGATATATAACCCTAATGTACAATGATACTCTATACTGAGACAAGGTTACCATGATGTTTGGGCAGCAATATACTCAGACTCTACAGTGATACTGTATACTGGGGCAAGGGTACCAGTGTATTGATATTTAACCCTATTGTACAGTGAAACCTTATACTGAGCCAAGGGTAACAAGATGTTTGGGCAGCAATTTACTCCTGCTCTACAATGATACTGTATACTGGGCCAAGGGTACCAGTGTACTGATATATAGCCCTATTGTACAGTGATACTCTATACTGAGCAGAGGGTACCATGATGTTTGGGCCGTAATATACCCCTGCTCTACAGTGATTCTCTATACTGGACCAAGGGTACCAGTGTACTGATATATAACCCTATTGTACAGTGATACTCTATACTGAGACAAGGGTACCATGATGTTTGGGCAGTAATATACTCCTACTCTACAGTGATACTGTATACTGGGCCAAGGGTACCAGTGTACTGATATATAACCCTATTGTACAATGATATTCTATACTGAGCAAAGGGTATCATGATGTATAGGATAATATACTCCTACTCAAAGTGATACTGTATACAGGTCAAAGGTACCAGTGTGCTGATATATAACCCTATTGTACAGTGATACTATACTGAGCCAAGGGTAACATGATGTATGGCCAGCAATATACTCCTACTATACAGTGATACGTATACTGAGCCAAGGGTACCCAGTGTACTGATATATAACCCTATTGTACAGTGATACTCTATACTGAGCAAAGGGTACCATGGTGTTTATGGCAGTAATATACTCCTACACTACAGTGATATACGTAAACTGGGCCAAGGGTACTAGTGTACTGATATATAACCTATTGTACAGTGATACTCTATACTGAGCCAGGGTACCATGGTGTTTGAAAGTAATATACTCCTACTCTACAGTAATGCCGTATACTGGGCCAAGGGTACTAGAGTACTTATATATAACTCTATTGTACAGTGATACTCCATACTGAACCAAGGGTACCATGGTGTTTAGGCAGTAATGTACTCCGACTCTACAATGATACCTTATACTGGGCCAAGGGTACCAGAGTATTGATATAAAACCCTATTGTACAGTGACACTCTATACTGAGCAAAGGGTACCATGATGTTTGGGCAGTAATATACTCCTACTCTACAGTGATACCGAATACTGGGCCTAGGGTACCAGTGTACTGATATATAACCCTATTGTACAGTGATACTCTATACTGAGCCAAGGGTAGCATGATGTTTGGGCAGTAATATACTCCTACTCTACAGTGATACCATATACTGGGCAAGGGTTCCAGTGTACTGATAATAACCCTATTGTACATTGATACTCTATACTGAGCCAAGGGTACCATGATGTTTTGGACAGTAATATTCTCCTACTCTAGAGTGATACCATATACTGGGCCAAGTGTATCAGTGTACTGATATATAACCCTATTGTACAGTGATACTCAATACTGAGCCAAGGGTACCATGATGTTTGGGCAGTAATATACTCCTACTCTACAGTGAAACTGTATTCTGTGCCAAGGGTACCAGTGTACTGAATTATAAACCTATTGTACAGAGATACTCAATACTGAGCCAAGGGTACCATGGTGTTTGGGCAGTAATATGCTCCTACTCTACAGTGATACCGTATACTGGCCAAGGGTTCCAGTGAACTGATATATAACCCAATTGTACAGTGATACTCAATACTGAGCAAAGGGTACCATGATGTTTGAGCAGTAATATACTCCTACTCTTACAGTGATTCTGTATACTGGGCCAAGGGTACCAGTGTATTGATTTATAACATTATTGTAGAGAGACACCAATACTGAGCAAATGGTACCATGATGTTTGGGCAGTAATATACTCCTTCTCTACAGTGATACTGTATACAAGGCCAAGTGTACCAGTGTACAGATTTATAACCCTATTGTACAGAGATACTCTATACTGAGCCAAGGGTACCATCGTGTTTGGGCAGTAATATACTCCTACTCTACAGTGATACCGTATACTGGCCAAGGGTTCCAGTGAACTGATATATACCCTATTGTACAGTGATACTCTATACAAAGCTAAGGGTACTATGGTGTTTGGGGAGTAATATACTCCTACTCTACAGTGATACAGTATACTGGCCAAGGGTACCAGTGTACAGATATATATAACCCTATTGTACAGTTATACTCTATACTGAGCAAGGGTACCATTATACTTGAGGCAGTAAGTACTCCTACTCTACAGTGATACCGTATTCTTGGCCAAGATTACAGTGTGACTGATATATATCCCTAATGTACAGTGATACACTATACTGAGCCATGGGTACCATGATGTTTGAGCAGTAATATACTCCTACTCACAGTGATACTGTATACTTTGCCAAGGGTACCAGTGTACTGATATAACCCTAATGTACAGTGATACTCTATACTGAGACAAGGTTACCATGATGTTTGGGTAGCAATATACTCAGACTCTACAGTGATACTGTATACTGGGCCAAGGGTTCCAGTGTATTGATATTTAACCCTATAGTACAGTGAAACCTTATACTGAGCCAAGGGTAACAAGATGTTTGGGCAGCAATTTACTCCTGCTCTACAATGATACTGTATACTGGGCCAAGGGTACCAGTGTACTGATATATAGCCCTATTGTACAGTGATACTCTATACTGATCAGAGGGTACCATGATGTTTGGGCAGTAATATACCCCTGCTCTACAGTGATTCTCTATACTGGACCAAGGGTACCAGTGTACTGAAATATAACCCGATTGTACAGTGATACTCTATACTGAGCCAAGGGTACCAAGAAGTTTGAGCAGTAATATACTCCTACTCTATAGTGATACTGTATACTGGGCCAAGGGTACCAGTGTACTGATATATAACCCTATTGTACAGTGATACTCTATACTGAGACAAGGGTACCATGATGTTTGGAGCAGTAATATACTCCTACTCTACAGTGATACTGTATACTGGGCCAAGGGTACCAGTGTACTGATATATAACCCTATTGTACAGTGATATTCTATACTGAGCAAAGGGTATCATGATGTATAGAGCAGTAATATACTCCTACTCTACAGTGATACTGTATACAGGTCAAAGGCCAGTGTACTGATATATAACCCATTGCACAGTGATACTCTATACTGAGCCAGGGGTACCATGATGTATGGCCAGCAATATACTCCTACTATACAGTGATACCGTATACTGGGCCAAGGGTACCAGTGTACTGATATATAACCCTATTGTACAGTGATACTCTATACTGAGCCAAGGGTACCATGGTGTTTTGGCAGTAATATACTCCTACACTACAGTGTGATACAGTAAACTTGGCCAGGGTACTGGTGTACTGATATATACCCTATTGTACAGTGATACTCTATACTGAGCCAGGGGTACCATGGTGTTTGGGCAGTAATATACTCCTACTCTACAGTGATACTGTATACTTTGCCAAGGGTACCAGTGTACTGATATATAACCCTAATGTACAGTGATACTACCTGAGACAAGGTTACCATGATGTTTGGGCAGCAATATACTCAGACTCTACAGTGATACTGTATACTGGGCCAAGGGTACCAATGTATTGATATTTAACCCTATTGTACAGTGAAACCTTATACTGAGCCAAAGTAGCAAGATGTTTGGGCAGCAATTTTATCCTGCTCTACAATGATACTGTACACTGGGCCAAAGGTACCAGTGTACTGATATAGCCCTATTGTACAGTGATACTCTATACTGAGCAGAGGGTACCATGATGTTTGGGCAGTAATATACCCCTGCTCTACAGTGATTCTCTATACTGGACCAAGGGTACCAGTGTACTGATATATAACCCTATTGTACAGTGATACTCTATACTGAGCCAAGGGTACCAAGAAGTTTGAGCAGTAATATACTCCTACTCTATAGTGATACTGTATACTGGGCCAGGGTACCAGTGTACTGATATATAACCCTATTGTACAGTGATACTCACATTGATACTCTATACTGAGCCAAGGGTACAATGATGTTTGTGCAGTAATATACTCCTGCTCCAGGGATACTGTATACTGTCGAGGTACCGGTGTACTGTTATAACCCCTTTGTACAGTGATGGTATACTAAGCTAATGGTACCATGATGTTTTGGGCGGTAATATACTCCACTACGATGATATCGTATACTGGCCAAGGGTCCCAGAGTACTGATATATAACCTATTGTACAGTGATGCTTATGCTGAGCCAAGGTACCATGGTGTTTGGTAATATGCTCCTATTTCGGTGATGCCTATCTTGGCCAGGTACCAGTGTGCTGATATATAACCATATTGTGCAGTGATACTCTATACTGAGCTATGGATAGCATGATGTTTCGCAGTAATATACTCCTACTATACAGTGATACCTGTTCTGGACAAAGGGTACCGGTGTACTGATATGTAACCTATTGTATAGTATTCTATACTGATTAGCGGTACCATGATGTTTGGGCATATTATACTCCTACTTCAGTGTGATACCGTATACTGGGCCAAGGGTACCAGTGTGCTGATATGTAACCCTATTGTACAGTATTCTATACTGAGCCAAGGGTACTATGATGGTTGGGCATAATATACCCTACTCTTCAGTGATACCATACTGGTCCAAGGAACCAGTGTGATATATAACCTTATTGTGCAGTGATACTCAATACTGGCCAAGGTACCATGATGTTTGGGCGATATCTCCTCTACGATGCGTATATGGACCAGGGTGTCAGTGTGCTGATATATAACCTATTGTACAGTGATATATATGACCCAAGGTATCATATTTGGGCAGTATATACTCCTATACAGTGATACTGTATGCTGGGCCAAGGGTACCAGGTATTGATATATAACCCTATTGCACAGTGATATCTATACTGAGCCAAGGGTACCATGATGTTTGACGTTATATACTCCCACTTACAGGATACTGTGTATTGGGCCATGTACGATGTACAGATATATAACCTATTGTTCTGTGATACTTTATACTGAGCAAAAGTACCATGATGTTTGGAAGTAATATACTCCTTTCTACAGTGATACTGTAGTTGCCAAGGGTAACAGCATGATATATAAAACTATTGTTATTATTGTCTCTACTGAGCCAATGGTACCATGTTTGGGGCAGTAATATCCCTACTCTACAGTTATACTGTATACTGGGTAAGGGGTACCAGTGCTGATATAATCCTATTGAACAGTGATTCTCCATTCTGAGCCAAGGGTACCATGATGTTTGGGCAGTAATATGCCCTACTGCGGTGATACTGTATACTGGGCCAAGGGTGCGGTGTGCTGATATTACTCATTGTACAGTGATACCTATACTGAGGGTACCATATGTTTTGTGCAGTAATATACCCTACCCTTCAGTGATACTGTATATGTGTCAAGGGTAGTGTGTTGATTTATAACCCTTTTGTATAGTTAGTACACTGATCCAAGGGTGCCATGGTTTGGGCGGTATTATGTTCTACCTACGGTGATACAGTATGCTGAGCCAAGGGACCAGTTTTCAATATAACCTATTTGATACTATTTACTGTCATAGTACAAGGTGTTTGCGCGAGTAATATACTCCATCTCTACAGTATATCGTATACTGGCCAAGGTACCAGTACTGATATATATACCCTATTGTACAGTGATACTATACTGAGCCAAGGGTACAAGGGTGTATGGGCAGTACTATACTCCTACTCTACAGTGATATGTATACTGGCCAAGGGGTACCAGTGTATTGATATATAACCCTATTGTACTAGTGATACTCTATATTGAGCCTAGGGTACCATGGTGTTTGGGCAGTAATATAGCTCCTACTTCATAGTGATACTGTACTGGGTCAAGGGTACCAGTGTGCTTGATATATAACCCTATTGTTCAGTGATACCTATACTGAGCAACAGAGTACCATGATGTTTGGGCAGTAATATACTCCTTCTACAGTGATACTGTATACTGTGCCAAGGGTACTAGTGCACTGATATTTAACCCTATTGTACAGTGATACTCTATACTGAGCCAAGGGTACCATGATGTTTGGGCAGTAATATACTCCTACTCTACAGTGATACTGTATACTGGGCCAAGGGTACCAGTGTACTGATATATAAACGTCCATTGTACAGTGATAACTTCATTGAGCCAAGGGTACTATGATGTTTGGGCAGTAATATACTCCTTCTACAGTTATACTGTATACTGGGCCAAGGTACCAGTGTACTGATATATAATCCTATTGAACAAGTGATTCTCCATTCTGAGCCAAGGGTACCATGATGTTTGGGCAGTAATATACTCCTACTCTGCAGTGATACTGTATACTGGGCCAAGGGTACTAGTGTACTGATATATTACCCTATTGTACAGTGATACTCCATACTGAGGCAAGGGATGCGATTATGTTTGTGCAGTAATATACTCCTACCCTTCAGTGATACTGTATAGGGCCAAGGGTAGTAGTGTACTGATTTATAATCCTTTGTACAGTGATACTCTACACTGATCCAAGGGTGCCATGGTGTTTGGGCAGTAATATGCTCCCACTCTACAGTAATCCAGTATACTGAGCCAAGGGTACCAGTTTTCTAATATATAACCCTATTGTACAGTGATACTATTTACTGTGCCAAGAGTACCATGGTGTTTGGGCAGTAATATACTCCTTCTCTTCAGTGGTACCGTATACTCGGCCAAGTGTACCAGTATACTGATATTTAACCCTATTGTACAGTGCTACTCTATACTGAGCCAAGGGTAACAAGGTGTATGGGCAGTAATATACTCCTACTCTACAGTGATATTGTATACTGGCCAAGGGTACCAGTGTACTGATAATATAACCCTATTGTACAGTGATACTCTATACTGAGCCAAGGGTACCATGGTGTTTGGGCAGTAATATACTACTACTTCACAGTGATATCAGATACTGGCCAAGGGCACCAGTGTACTGATATATATAACCCTATTGTACAGTGAAACTCATACTAAGCCATGGGTACCATGATGTTTGGGCAGTAATATACTACTTCTACTACTGATACCGTGACACTGGGCTGATGGGTACTCCAGTGTACTGATACATAACCCTATTGTACAGTGATACTTCATACTGAGCCAAGGCTACCATGATGTTTGGGCAGTAATATACTCTTACTCTACACTGATACCGTATACTGGGCCAAGTTTACCAGTGTACTGATATATAACCCTATTGTACAGTGATACTCTATACTGAGCAAAGGGTACCATGATATTTGGGCAGTAATATACTCCTACTCTACAGTGATACCGTATACTGGGCCAAGGGTATCAGTGTACTCATATTTAACCCTAATGTACAGTGATACTCTATACTGAGCCAAGGGTACCATGATGTTTGGGCAGTAATATACTCCTACTCTACAGGGATACCATATACTGGGCAAAGGGTACCAATGTACTGATAAATAACCCTATTGTACAGTAATACTGTATACTGTTCCAAGGGTACCATGATGTTTGGGCAGTAATATTCTCCTACTCTACAGGGATACTGTATACTGGGCCAAGGGTACCAGTGTACTGATATATAACCCTATTGTACAGCGATACTCTATACTGATCCAAGGATACCATGATGTTTTGGCAGTAATATACTCCTACTCATCAGTGATACCATATACTGGGCCAAGGGTACCAGTATACTGATATATAACCCTATTGTACAGTGATAATCAATTCTGAGCCAAGGGTACCATGGTGTTTGGGCAGTAATATACTCCTACACTACAGTGATACCGTATACTGGGCCAAGGTCCTCTAGAGTACTGATATATAACCCTATTGTACAGTGATACTAATACTGAGCCAAGGGTACCATGATGTTTGGGCAGTAATATACTCCTACTCTACCGGGATACCATATACTGGGCCAAGGGTACCAGTGTACTGATATATAACCCTAATGTACAGTGATACTCTATACTGAGCAATGGGTACTATGATGTTTGGGCAGTAATATACTCCTTCTCTACAGGGATACTCTATACTGGGCCAAGGGTACCAGGGTACTGATATATAACCCTATTGTACTGTGATACTCTATACTGAGCCAAGGGTACCATGATGTTTGGGCAGTAATATACTCCTACTCATCAGTGGTACCGTATACTGGCCAAGGTAACAGTGTACTGATATATAACCCTATTGTACAGTGATACTTATACTGTTTCAAGGGTACCAAGGATGTTTGGGCAGTACATACCCTGCTCTATTAGTGACCTGTACACTGGGCCAAGGGTCCCAGTGTACTGATATAACTCTATTGTACGCGGTGATACTCTATATGCTGAAAAGGGTACTATGATGATTGTGCAGTAATACTCCCTACTCTACAGTGATACTGTATACTGGGCCAAGGGTACCAGTGTACTGATATATAACCCTATTGTACAGTGATACTTTCTATGCTGAGCCAAGGGTACCATGATGTTTGGGCAGTAATGTACTCCTACTCTTCAGTGATACCGTATACTGGGCCAAGGGTAAAGGTGTACTGATATATAACACTATTGTACAGTGATTCTCTAAACTGTGACAAGGGAACAATGTTGTTTGGGCAGTAATACACTCCTACTCTACAGTGATACCGTATACTGTGCCAAGGGTATCAATGTACTCATATATAACCCTAATGTACAGTGATACTCTATACTGAGCCAAGGGTACCATGATGTTTGGGCAGTAATATACTCCTACTCTACAGGGATACCATATACTGGGCCAAGGATACCAGTGTACTGATATATAACCGTATAGTACAGTGATACTCTATACTGAGCCAAGGGTACAATGATGTTTGTGCAGTAATATACTCCTACTCTCCAGGGACACTGTATACTGGGCCGAGGGTACCAGTGTACTATTATATAACCCTATGGTACAGTGATACTCTATACTAAGCCAATGGTACCATGATGTTTGGGCAGTAATATACTCCTACACTACAGTGATACCGTATACTGGGCCAAGGGTCCCAGAGTACTGATATATAACCCTATTGTACAGTGATACTCTATACTGAGCCAAGGGCACCATGGTGTTTGGGTAATATACCCTACTCTACAGTGATAACGTATACTGGGCCAAGTTTACCAGAGTACTGATATATAACCCTATTGTACAGTGATACTCTATACTGAGCCAAGGGTACCATGATGTTTGGGCAGTAATATACTCCTACTTACAGTGATACCGAGATACTGGGGTCAAGGGTACCAGTGTACTGATATATAACCATATACTGTTAGTGATACTCTATACTGAGCCATGGATAGCATGATGTTTGGGGCAGTGCACATATCCTACTCTACCGTGATACCGTATACTGGGCAAAGGTACAGTGTGCTGATATGTAACCTATTATACAGTGATACTCTATACTGAGCCAACGGTACCATGATGTTTGGGCAGTAATATACTCCTACTCTACAGTGATACTATATACTGGGCCAAGGGTTCCAGTGTACTGATATATAACCCTATTGTACAGTGATACTCTATACTGGGCCAAGGGTACCATGATGTTTGGGCAGTAATATACTCCTACTCTTCAGTGATACCATATACTGGTCCACGGGTACCAGTGTACTGAAATATAACACTATTGTACAGTGATACTCAATACTGAGCCAAGGGTACCATGATGTTTGGGCAGTAATATACTCCTACTCTACAGTGATACCGTATACTGGGCCAAGGGTATCAGTGTACTAATATATAACCCTATTGTACAGTGATACTCTATACTGACCCAAGGGTACCATAATATTTGGGCAGTAATATACTCCTACTCTACAGTGATACTGTATACTGGGCCAAGGGTAGCAGTGTACTGATATATAACCCTATTGCACAGTGATACTCTATACTGAGCCAAGGGTACCATGATGTTTGGGCAGTAATATACTCCTACTCTACAGGGATACTGTATACTGGGCCAAGGGTACCAGTGTACAGATATATAACCCTATTGTTCAGTGATACTCTATACTGAGCCAAGAGTACCATGATGTTTGGGCAGTAATATACTCCTACTCTACAGTGATACTGTATACTGTGCCAAGGGTAAGAGTGCACTGATATTTAACCTTATTGTACAGTGATACTCTATACTGAGCCAAGGGTACCATGATGTTTGGGCAGTAATATTCTCCTACTCTACAGTGATACTGTGTACTGTGCCAAGGGTACCAGTGTACTGATATATAAAACTATTGTACAGTGATAATCTCTACTGAGCCAAGGGTACCATGATGTTTGGGCAGTAATATACTCCTACTCTATAGTTATAATGTATACTGGGCCAAGGGTACCAGTGTACTGATATATAATCCTATTGAACAGTGATTCTCCATTCTGAGCCAAGGGTACCATGATGTTTGGGCAGTAATATACCCCTACACTGCAGTGATACTGTATACTGGGCCAAGGGTACCAGTGTACTGATATATTACCCTATTGTACAGTGATACTCCATACTGAGGCAAGGGTACCATTATGTTTGTGCAGTAATATACTCCTACTCTTCAGTGATACTGTATACAAGGCCAAGGGTAGCAGTGTACTGATTTATAACCCTTTTGTACAGTGATACTCTACACTGATCCAAGGGTGCCATGGTGTTTGGGCAGTAATATGCTCCCACTCTACAGTGATACTGTATACTGAGCCAAGGGTACCAGTTTTCTAATATATAACCCTATTGTACAGTGATACTATTTACTGTGCCAAGAGTACCATGGTGTTTGGGCAGTAATATACTCCTTCTCTACAGTGGTACCGTATACTGGGCCAAGTGTACCAGTGTACTGATATTTAACCCTATTGTACAGTGATACTCTATACTGAGCCAAGGGTAACAAGGTGTATGGGCAGTAATATACTCCTACTCTACAGTGATACCGTATACTGCCAAGGGTACCAGTGTACTGATATATAACCCTATTGTACAGTGATACTCTATTCTGAGCCAAGGGTACCATGGTGTTTGGGCAGTAATATACTACTACTCTACAGTGATACCGTAGACTGGCCAAGGGTACCAGTGTACTGATATATAACCCTATTGTACAGTGAAACTCTATACTAAGCCAAGGGTACCATGATGTTTGGGCAGTAATATACTCCTACTCTACACAGATACCGTATACTGGGCCAAGGGTACCAGTGTACTGATACATAACCCTATTGTACAGTGATACTCTATACTGAGCCAAGGGTACCATGATGTTTGGGCAGTAATATACTCCTACTCTACACTGATACCGTATACTGGGCCAAGGGTACCAGTGTACTCATATTTAACCCTAATGTACAGTGATACTCTATACTGAGCCAAAGGTACCATGATGTTTGGGCAGTAATATACTCCTACTCTACAGGGATACCATATACTGGGCAAAGGGTACCAATGTACTGATAAATAACCCTATTGTACAGTAATACTCTATACTGTTCCAAGGGTACCATGATGTTTGGGCAGTAATATTCTCCTACTCTACAGGGATACTGTATACTGGGCCAAGGGTACCAGTGTACTGATATATAACCCAATTGTACAGTGATACTCTATACTGATCCAAGGATACCATGATGTTTGGGCAGTAATATACTCCTACTCATCAGTGATACCATATACTGGGCCAAGGGTCCCAGAGTACTGATATATTACCCTATTGTACAGTGATACTCAATACTGAGCAAAGGGTACCATGGTGTTTGGGCAGTAATATACTCCTACTCTACAGTGATACCGTATACTGGGCCAAGAGTACCAGTGTACTGATTTATAACCCTATTGTACAGTGATACTCTATACTGAGCCAAGGTTACCATGATGTTTGGGCAGTAATATACTCTTACTCTACAGTGATACCTTATACTGGGCCAAGGGTACCAGTGTACTTATATATAACCCTATTGTACAGTGATTCTCTATACTGAGCCAACGGTTCCATGATGTTTGGGCAGTAATATACTCCTACTCTACAGTGATACTGTATACTGTGCCAAGGGTACCAGTGAACTGATATATAACCCTATTGTACAGTGATACTCTATACTGAGCCAAGGGTACCTCGGTGTTTGGGCAGTAATATACTCCTACTCTTCAGTGAAGCCATATACTGGTCCAAGGGTACCAGTGTACTGAAATATAACCCTATTGTACAGTGATACTCTATACTGAGCCAAGGGTACCATGATGTTTGGGCAGTAATATACTCCTACTCTACAGTGATACTGTATTCTGTGCCAAGGGTACCAGTGCACTGATATTTAACCCTATTGTACAGTGATAATCTCTACTGAGCCAAGGGTACCATGATGTTTGGGCAGTAATATACTCCTACTCTTCAGTGATATTGTATACTGGGCCTAGGGTACCAGTGTACTGATATATTACCATATTGTACAGTGATTCTCCATACTGAGCCAAGGGTACCATGTTGTTTGGGCAGTAATATACTCCTACTCTACAGTGATACTGTATACTGGGCCAATGGTAGCAGTGTACTGATATATTACCCTATTGTACAGTGATACTCCATACTGAGCAAAGGGTACCATTATGTTTGTGCAGTAATATACTCCTACTCTACAGTGATACTGTATACTTGGCCAAGGGTACCAGTGTACTGATATGTAATCCTATTGTACAGTGATTCTCTATATCTGAGTCAATGGTACCATGGTGTATGGGCAGTAATAAACTCCTACTCTTCAGTGATACTGTATACTGGGCCAGGGGTAGCAGTGTACTGATTTATAACCCTTTTGTACAGTGATACTCTACACTTATTCAAGGGTGCCTTTTGTGTTTGGGAAGTAATATGCTCCCACTCTACAGTGATACCGTATACTAGGCCAAGGGTTCCAGTTTTCTAATATGTAACCCTATTGTACAGTGATATTATTTACTGAGCCAAGGGTACCATGGTGTTTGGGCAGTAATATACTCCTACTCTACAGTGGTACCGTAGACTGGGCCAGGTGTACCAGTGTACTGATATTTAACCCTATTGTACAGTGATACTCCATACTGAGCCAAGGGTAACAAGGTGTTTGGGCAGTAATATACTCCTACTCTACAATGATACCGTATACTGGGCCAAGGGTACCAGTGTACTGATATATAACCCTATTGTACAGTGATACTCTATACTGAGCCAAGGGTACCATCGTGTTTCGGCAGTAATATACTCCTACTCTACAGGGATACCATATACTGGGCCAAAGGTACCAATGTACTGATATATAACCCTATTGAACAGTGATACTCTATACTGAGCCAAGGGTACCATGATGTTTGGGCAGTAATATACTCCTACTCTATAGGGATACTGTATACTGGGCCAAGGGTACCAGTGTACTGATATATAACCCTATTGTACAGTGATACTCTATACTGAGCCGAGGGTACCTTGATGTTTGGCTAGTAATATACTCCTACTCATCAGTGATACCATATACTGGGCCAAGGGTACCAGTATACTGATATATAATCCTATTGTACAGTGATACTCAATACTGAGCCAAGGGTACCATGGTGTTTGGGCAGTAATATACTCCTACACTACAGTGATACCGTATACTGGGCCAAGGGTCCCAGAGTACTGATATATAACCCTATTGTACAGAGATACTCTATACTGAGCCAAGGGTACCATGGTGTTTGGGCAGTAATATACTCCTACTCTACAGTGATACCGTATACTGGGCCAAGGGTACCGGTGTACTGATATATAACCCTATTGTACAGTGATACTCTATCCTGAGCCAAGATTACCATGATGTTTGGGCAGTAATACACTCTTACTCTACAGTGATACCGTATACTGGGCCAAGGATTCCAGTGTACTGATATATAACCCTATTGTACAGTGATTCTCTATACTGAGAAAACGGTTCCATGATGTTTGGGCAGTAATATACTCCTACTCTACAGTGATACCGTATACTGGGCCAAGGGTACCAGTGTACTGATATATTACCCTATTGTACAGTGATACTCCATACTGAGCCAAGGGTACCATGATGTATGTGCAGTAATATACTCCTACTCTACAGGGATACTATATACTGGACCAAGGGTACCAGTGTACAGATATATAACCCTATTGTACAGTGATTCTCTATACTGAGGCAAGGGTACCATGTTGTTTGGGCAGTAATCTACTCCTACTCTTCAGTGATACTGTATACTGTGCCAAGGGTACCAGTGCACTGATATTTAACCCTATTGTACAGTGATACTCTATACTGATGCAAGGGTACCATGATGTTTGGGCAGTAATATACTCCTACTCTACACTGATACCGTATACTGGGCTAAGGGTACCAGTGTACTGATACATAACCCTATTGTACAGTGATACTCTATACTGAGCCTAGGGTACCATGATGTTTGGGAAGTAATATACTCCTACTCTACACTGATACCGTATACTGGGCCAAGGGTACCAGTGTACTGATATATAACCCTATTGTACAGTGATACTCTATACTGAGCCAAGGGTACCATGATATTTGGGCAGTAATATCCTCCTACTCTACAGTGATACCCTATACTGGGCCAAGGGTATCAGTGTACTCATATATAACCCTAATGTACAGTGATACTCTATACTGAGCCAAGGGTACCATGATGTTTGGGCAGTAATATACTCCTACTCTACAGGGATACCATCTACTGGGCCAAAGGTACCAATGTACTGATATATAACCCTATTGTACAGTGATACTCTATACTGAGCCAAGGGTACCATGATGTTTGGGCAGTAATATACACCTACTCTACAGGGATACTGTATTCTGGGCCAAGGGTACCAGTGTACTGATATATAACCCTATTGTACAGTGATACTCAATACTGAGCCAAGGGTACCATGGTGTTTGGGCAGTAATATACTCCTACACTACAGTGATACCGTATACTGGGCCAAGGGTCCCAGAGTACTGATATATAACCCTATTGTACAGTGATACTCTATACTGAGCCAAGGGTACCATGGTGTTTGGGCAGTAATATACTCCTACTCTACAGTGATACCGTATACTGGGCCAAGGGTACCAGTGTACTGATATATAACCCTATGGTACTGTGACACTCTATACTGAGCCAAGGATACCATGATGTTTGGGCAGTAATATACTCTTACTCTACAGTGATACCGTATACTGGGCCAAGGGTACCAGTGTACTGATATATAACCCTATTGTTCAGTGATTCTCTATACTGAGCCAATGGTTCCATGATGTTTGGGCAGTAATATACTCCTACTCTACAGTGATTCCATATACTGGGCCAAGGGTACCAGTGTACTGATATATAACCCTATTGTACAGTGATACTCTGTACTGTGCCAAGGCTACCTTGATGTTTGGGCAGTAATATACTCCTACTCTTCAGTGATACCATATACTGGTCCAAGGGTACCAGTATACTGATATATAACCCTATTGTACAGTGATACTCAATACTGAGCCAGGGGTTCCATGATGTTTGGGCAGTAATATACTCCTACTCTACAGTGATACCATATACTGGGCCAATAGTATCAGTGTACTGATATATAACCCCAATGTACAGTGATACTCTTTACTGAGCCAAGGGTACCATAATATTTTGGCAGTAATATACTCCTACTCTACAGTGATACTGTATACTTGGCCAAGGGTACCAGTGTAAGATATATAACCCTATTGTACAGTGATACTCTATACTGAGCCAAGGGTACCATGATGTATGTGCAGTAATATACTCCTACTCTACAGGGATACTGTATACTGGGCCAAGGGTACCAGTGTACAGATATATAACCCTATTGTACAGTGATTCTCTATACTGAGGCAAGGGTACCATGATGTTTGAGCAGTAATCTACTCCTATTCTTCAGTGATACTGTATACTGTGCCAAGGGTACCAGTGCACTGATATATAAAACTATTGTACAGTGATAATCTATACTGAGCCAAGGGTACCATGATGTTTGGGCAGTAATATACTCCTACTCTACAGTGATACTGTATACTGGGCCAAGGGTACCAGTGTACTGATATATAACCCTATTGTACAGTGATTCTCCATACTGAGCCAAGGGTACCATGGTGTTTGGGCAGTAATATACTCCTACTCTACAGTGATACTGTATACTGGGCCAAGGGTACCAGTGTACTGATATATTACCCTATTGTACAGTGATACTCCATACTGAGCCAAGGGTACCATTATGTTTGTGCAGTAATATACTCCTACTCTACAGTGATACTGTATACTGGGCCAAGGTACCAGTGTACTGATATATAACCCTATTGTACAGTGATTCTCTATATCTGAGTCAAGGGTACCATGGTGTTTGTCCAGTAATATACTCCTACTTTTCAGTGATACTGTATACTGGGCCAAGGGTAGCAGTGTACTGATTTATAACCCTTTTGTACAGTGATACTCTACACTGATCCAAGGGTGCCATTGTTTTTTTGAGCAGTAATATACTCCCACTCTACAGTGATACCGTATACTGGGCCAAGGGTACCAGTGTTCTAATATATAACCCTATTGTACAGTGATACTCTATACTGAGCCAAGGGTACCATGGTGTTTGGGCAGTAATATACTCCTACTCTACAGTGGTACCGTATACTGGGCCAAGGGTACCAGTGTACTGATATATAACCCTATTGTACAGTGATACTCTATACTGAGCCAAGGATACCAGTGTACTGATATATAACCCTATTGTACAGTGATACTCTATACTGAGACAAGGGTACCATGGTGTTTGGGCAGTAATATACTCCTACTCTACAGTGATACCGTATACTGGGCCAATGATACCAGTGTACTGATATATAACCCTGTTGTACACTGAAACTCTATACTGAGCCAAGGGTACCATGATGTTTGGGCAGTAATATACTCCTACTCTACAGTGATACCGTATACTGGGCCAAGGGTACCAGTGTACTGATATATAACCCTATTGTACAGTGAAACTCTATACTGAGCCAAGGGTACCATGATGTTTGGGCAGTAATATACTCCTACTCTACACTGATACCGTATACTGGGCCAAGGCTACCAGTGTACTGATATATATCTCTATTGTTCAGTGATACTCTATACTGAGCCTAGGGTACCATGATATTTGGGCAGTAATATACTCCTACTCTACAGTATTACCGTATACTTGGCCAAGGGTACCAGTGTACTGATATATAACCCTATTGTTCAGTGATACTCTCTACTGAGCCAAGGGTACCATGATGTTTGGGCAGTAATATACTGCTACTCTACAGTGATACCGTCTACTGGGCCAAGGGTACCGGTGTTCTGATATATAACCCTATTGTACAGTGATACTCTCTACTGAGCCAAGGGTACTATGATGTTTGGGCAGTAATATACTCCTACTCTACAGTGATACCATAATCTGTGCCAAGGGTACCAGTGTACTGATATATAACCCTATTGTACAGTGATACTCTATACTGAGCCTAGGGTACCATGATGTTTTTGCAGTAATATACTCCTTCTCTACAGTGAGACTGTATACTGGGCCAAGGGTACCAGTGTACTGATGTATAACCCTATTGTACAGTGATACTCTATACTGAGCCAAGGGTACCATGATGTATGGGCAGTAATATACTCCTACTCTACAGTGAGACTGAATACTGGGCCAAGGGTACCAGTGTACCGATATATAACCCTATTGTACAGTGATACTCTATACTGAGCCAAGGGTACCATGATGTATGGGCAGTAATATACTCCTACTCTACAGTGATACTGTATACTGGGCCAAGGGTACCAGTGTACTGATATATAACCCTATTGTACAGTGATACTCTTTACTGAGCCAAGGGTACCATGATGTTTGGGCAGTAATATACTCCTACTCTACAGTGATACTGTATACTGGGCCAAGGGTACCAGTGTACTGATATAACCCTATTGTACAGTGATACTCTATACTGAGCCAAGGGTACCATGATGTTTGGGCAGTAGTATACTCCTACTCTACAGTGATACCGTATACTGGGCCAAGGGTACCAGTGTACTGATATATAACCCTATTGTACAGTGATACTCTATACTGAGCCAAGGGTACCATGATGTTTGGGCAGTAATATACTCCTACTCTACAGTGATACTGTATACTGGGCCAAAGGTACCAGTGTACTGATATATATCCCTATTGTACAGTGATACTCTATACTGATCCAAGGGTACCATGATGTTTGGGCAGTAATATACTCCTACTCTACTGTGAGACTGTATTCTGGGCAAAGGGTACCAGTGTACTGATATGTAATCCTGTTGTCCAGTGATACTCTATTCTGAGCCAAGGGTACCATGATGTTTGGGCAGTAATATACTCCTACTCTACAGTGAGACTGTATACTGGGCCAAGGGTACCAGTGTACTGATATATAACCCTATTGTACAGTGATACTCTATACTGAGCCAAGGGTACCATGATGTTTGGGCAGTAATATTCTCCTACTCTACAGTGATACTGTATACTGGGCCATGGGTACCAGTGTACTGATATATTACCCTATTGTACAGTGATACTCTATACTGAGCCAAGGGTACCATGATGTTTTTGCAGTAATATACTCCTACTCTACAGTGATACTGTATACTGGGCCAAAGGTACCAGTGTACTGATATATAACCCTATTGTACAGTGCTACTCTATACTGAGCCAAGGGTACCATGATGTTTGAGCAGTAATATACTACTATTGTACAGTGATACTGTATACTGGGCCAAAGGTACCATGTTGTTAAAGATGAAGTGCAAAGTTTCACCTCCTCAAGTGTGTAATGCAAATAATCTTGTGGCTTACCATTTCAGATGTTTCGTCCTTGTTTTGTCCTGATCCATTTTGTTGTTTTAGTGCGTTTTCTATTTTAATACCTAACTGGCAGCGCACAGCATGCTACTGCTTCAGTCTGTTTACTTTCAGTCTATGTCTTTCCTGCACACTTTACGATGACATCATTAGGAGGCAACCCAGCAAGCCTAGATACAGCCTGTCAAGATGTCCTTGAATGAAGAGTATGTTCCTGATGATTTGGCAGCCTTGTCCTGTGTTGCTGGCTCTTGTCATAGTGGCCAGATTGTCCCTTACAGCTTCGAGCCACTGGCAGCGGCATCTAAACTTGATTACAGCACAATGACTCTCAGGAGGATGAGGGTACTGCCAATGACAGCGACAGCATGGAGCTGTCACAATGGTACTGTTTGCACTGTCATGTCATACTGTTCTGTGTATTTGAATGTGCAGTGTTTACTCATCAGTTGTACTTTTGCTTGTGGTATGGCGTTGTGGGTGGGGGTGTTATAATGTTCTTATACCATCGTGGACATAGGCGCATATCCCTTGTATGTTGGCATTTCCCATTTTAATCACATGTATCTTTGTGTTGACTAACTATGTACAGCCCATTTTCCTTTAATTTTTTCTTGATGTACACAAAATGAGTGTCTTTGTATACAAAAACATATGCATTCTGTGCAATATGGCACCATTAAGTAATCACTGTGTATAGCATGCACCCCCCCTAATTTTTTTTTGTAATGGTTGTGTAAATCCCATGTCTCACTATGGTATTACTGCCCAAGAAAAGTGTGCTTTCTTATTTTCTGGAGTATTGACATGCATCAGCATGTAGAGTTGCATCAACTATTTACAACAAGTTGCTGGTTGTGGGACACCTCTGGTAATGAAAAAAAAAATTATATTTGGCTTAATCCATAGTTTATTGTGTTTTCTATGTGGTTTTCTATTCTGGTTGTTGCACTATATAATTGGTTGAATGTGCAGTGCACTCCTTTGTCCTCGATGCTGTGAGTTTTTTTTGTTTAAATCCCACCATGACCAGTAATGTCAGATACACACCTGTACAGTTTGCTGATGTTGGGGTACTCAATCATAATACATCCACTGTGTCTGTATTACTAATTCAGTATGGTGTCACATATCTGTCATCTTGTGATATTTGAATATGAAAGCTCCAATTTTGTATGTTTCATGCTACATTTATATACCAATGCCAAATGTTATGTATGGAACGTAGCACACAACTTTTACTTTATAGGTTGTGTCTGCGAGGTTTGTCAGGTGACCACTTATTTCTGCATAACAATGGTAAGATAATGCATTACAGAATCATAGAAGTGTGATGGCACAAAAGGACTGACAGAACCACCAAGTGTTCCCATTTGTCTATCTGGTCACCTAGTCTTGCCACTTGTCTAACTGTGTGATAGTACATGCCCCCCAACAGACCCTGTGTCTGTCCCATGACTTTTGAAGTCTTCCACTGTTGCTTCTGCAACAAACTGTTCTGGGAGTCTGTTACAGTTATCTACCATCCTCTCTGTGAAATACTATTTCCTACTGTTAGTCTTGAACTGTCCCCCTCAATCTGTAACCCATGCCCCCTTGTCATCTGATTCTCTTTCAGCTCTAAGATGCTTTCCAATGGCACCCGTTTTACACTTGAAAGTTTCAATCATGTCTCCCCTCTCCCTTCTCTGTTCCAGGGAATACATAGGACAGGTGGCTGATACCCTTTACTATCTTTGTTGTCCTCCTCCGAACTCACTCCAGTCTCCCCACATCCTTTTTGAGGTATGCCCTCCAGAAATGGACTCCATGATCAAAATACAGTCTAAGTAGATGGGTGTACATGGGTACTGTGACCTTCCTTTTTCTACTGTTAATCCCCCTTCTTATGCAGCCCTGTATTCTGCTGCCTCTAGCCACCGCCCCCTCACAGTGTCTTTCCACCTTCAGGTCCTTTAACGTAGTGATACCTTGGTCCTTGTCCTGTTTTGTTAATTCTAGGGCTTGGCCACACATACATATATGTGTACACATGGTCAAGATGGCAGCCACGCTGGGCTAGCCTCTAGCAGCAAAACCTATTTTGTTCGTTTCTTCTTTTATTCATTTTTATTTTGTGTCTGTCTTCGTTTTTACTGATTCATTTAAGTTTTTAATCCTGTTTTATTCAATTTTTTGAACCTATGGAGGATTTATGGGGAATTGCCTTCCCGTTGTGGTGAAGCGGATCTGGAGATTGCCGAGTTGTCAGTGGATCAAGCTGAGGGCTGAGCTGAGTCGCTTCTTGGACCGCTTTCGTCCATTTGAACCTGCAGATTGTTGTGCCACCAGTGAATTGAACTGTGAGTCGAGCTGTTTCTGGACCGTCCTTGTTTGTTTGGATGGTCTTATCGACCTTTTGGCGGCCTGCTGTTTAGTAACTTCTTTAGTGGGATCTTCGAGTCTGGACTTGATCTGAAAGACTTTATTAATTATTGAGTGGGGCCGGCTGAGTTTTCTTTGGCTCGTTCTGCTATCATTCGGAGGGATCCTTTGGAATTGTGGACTTACGGCTTCATCGGGCAGGTTCTGAATTTTATTGTTTCTGGGTGGAATTATTCTCTGTTTCCTGCTGACTAACTTTCATTAATGGAAAGGTACAGTTTCAAGCTAGCGTTGACGTCGTGGACTAGTATTACCCCTGTAACTGTGTGATTAGGAGTAATTTTCAGCTGACTATTAGTGGATTGTTATAGTTCCTGGTCGAATGCCAGTGGATTTGTTACCATCCCTACGCTGATCCAATTTTATTGTTGGATGCTGGATTTGACTGAGTGAACTTTTTAAGTGACGCTTCAAGTGTTTGTCCGAACTTATAATTTGAAGCTATAGCTCTTTATTTGAATTGGAGGGGAGGCCTTGATCCTGGGGGTGGACAGTTCATGGTGTGCGGCTATGCGGGGGTCCTGATCTTGTTCCACCAAGAAGTTGGTGGCGGAGTTCAGTTACCCTAGGATCTCTCCCTTGGGATTGCTTTAGAGTGTTCCCAAGGGGAAGACCATTAGCAAGAGCCGTGGATCCGAATCAGTCTACCTAGTGGCAGCCATTGAGGTTTTCTCCTGGCCCTGAGAGCTACTGGACTACTGCGGTGGACTCCTTTAGTCTGGATTGTTCTCCATTAACCTTGGTCAGATGTCATTTACTTTTTATTTAAATTGTAACACTTAGAGTGCTTTATTAGGTGTGCACAGTGAGAGTGTGCTTTGCACCTTAAATTTGGTTATATATTAATTTATTGTAAAATATTTTTTATTTGGTTCTTTTTTGTTATCTTTAAAATCTGTAAGGCAGTGAGAGTGCCTCTCTAGATCTGGGTACAGTGAGAGTGTGCCTAGTACCTTGAGCTTGGTCATTTATTATTTCATTATTTCTTTAATTCTGCTAATTGTTTCTCCCTGCCACATGAGAGGTGGGAGAGGGGTTGTCTTTAGGGTTTATTTATCTTCTTTTTCTTTCTTTTTGGTTTATTTTTGGTTTAATTTGGTTTCTTTTTGGTTTAATTTAATTCAAAATAGTATTGCTGGTTTTTAAACTTTGGAGAATATGTGTTGGGACCGAGTCTCTGTGGACAGGCGCTACTCCCCCTTCAGGTTGAGGGACCTGCGCCCCTTTGACTGCCCCCATTGAAACCTGAGGTATATACTCATTGTCGTGCCTTGGGAATTGCACGTGGGTGGAGGAGAAGGAGGTCAGTTCCTCACCTGGCGGGGCAGAGCGAAGCTGGCGAATAAAGGTGGTGAGGTCTAGGAGACACCCTCGGGTGAAATGGGCCCAGGATAGGGGTTTACAATACCTGGTTCCCTTACCCAAGGGTTCCATTGAAAATGGGCAAGTGGTCCACTCCTCCACAGCTTCTCATCCAACCCGGGTGGTGTTATGTAATGCCAGGTCTATAAAAAACATGACTGCAATTATTGCTGATCTTGTTGAGTCATCTGACCTGGCTTGCATCACTGAAACCTGGCTGGATAGGAATGCTGGTCTCATATTGGAGTCAGCTATTCCAGCCGGGTACTCAGTGATACACCGCCCAAGATTGGATTGAAGGGAAGGGGTTGCTATTTGTTTTAAATCGAAGTTGGGCCTTGTGGAAGTTCCAGTGGTGACCCCCAGATCCTTTGAGTGTATCATGGGTGCAGGTGTGGGCAGCAGAATTCTTCTGGTTTATTGTCCACCCGGTGATGAGAAAGTTTTTCTGCAGGAAGTTTCAGACTTCTTTGTTGACCTGGTGTTGGAGCCCTCCAGGTGGTTGGTCCTGGGGGACTTCAGTGCCTGGGTCAATGACGAACTCTCGCTTTTTTGGCCAAAACTTCCTCCAACTGATGATTTTGTTGGGCTTCACACAGGTTCTTACCGCTGCTACCCACATTCAGGGTCACTCCTTGGATCTGGTGTTCACCCTGGGGATGGAGATCTCTGGACTGGTGGTGGAACCAGTTGGGTGGTCTGACCACCACTCCATCAGGTTCAATTTCATGGCCCCTCCTTTGAGACCAACCCCTTTGGAGATGGTCCAGTACCGTCCTTTGAGGGGAGTTACCCCTGTGGGTCTGATGATGGTGCTGGACCTCTCGAGTCAGCCTGTGGAGTGCATGGATCCAGATGTCTTAGTATTACACTATAATAATATGGTGTTGAGGGCTCTGGATTCCATAGCTCCTGTCTGTGTTCGCTCCCTCTTCCTCCGCTCTCGGTCCCCTTGGTTTGATGGGACATTGAGGGAGTTGAGGAGGGTTGGGCGAAGATTGGAACGCTGCTGGTGGAAATCTGGCCTGGAAGGTGACAGGCTTAGATTGATGGCCCATTATATGGACTATCAATCAGAAATCTCCCATAAGAAGGCAGAGTTCCTGTCCAGGGAGATAGCTGCATCAAGGAATTGACCAGATCAGCTCTTCCGGACCATGGGCAGATTGTGCAATCCAACCTGTCTGTGGGGTCGGCGAGCTTTTCACAAATAAAGTGTGATGAGTTTGCTCAGTTCTTTGATGATAAGGTGTCATCGATCAGGTCAGAGATCCACGTTTGCGTTCAAATGAGCATGGCGGTGGTCAATGCGAGGTTACAGGCCCTCGATCTATCTGGATGGTTTTTGACCAGCCAGCGATCCTGGATATCATGAAGATTGTCCAGGGCTTGTGACCAACTTACTGTAGTATGGATCCTGGTCCTACATGCTCCTTGTGGGGTGTATGGATGTGATCGGACCAATCCTTGCTGAGATATTCTGGTGCTCTTTGGACCCAGGGGTGTTTCCAGAATCTCTAAAAGAGGCTACTGTGACACCCCTTTTGAAGAAAGCTTCCCTTGACCCAGACTGTCTCGCTAACTACAGACCGATCTCTAACCTGCCCTTTTAGGCAAGGTTATTGAGAAAGTAGTCGCTGTTGCAGCTCGAGGACTTTCTTACCACCCATGAAATCTATGATCCTCTCCAGTCCGGTTTCAGGAAGGAGCGCATAGTACCAAGACGGCGTTGGTTCGGGTACTTAATGATCTCCTAATAGCGAGAGATCAGAGGAGCCGTTTGATCTTGGTGCTCCTCAATCTCTCTGCAGCATTTGATACCGTGGACCATGGGATGTTGCTAGAATGCCTTCGGCTGTTCTGTGGACTGTCAGGGACAGTACTCAGATGGTTTCAATCTTTCCTCACGGGAAGAACTCAGAAGGTAGTATCAGGAATTTTTTCCTCAGCTCCCTTTGCTCTGTCCTGTGGGGTGCCACAGGGTTCTGTGCTTCCCCCATGTTGTTCACGGTATATATGCTGCCGTTGGGGGATATTATAAGGTGTTATGGGCTGAGTTTTCACCATTACGCAGATGATACCCAGCTCTATATGTCCTTTGTACCGAACAAATGGACGCGCTTTATCAGTCTTCTAACAACTGCCTCAGTTGAGATTCACAGGCTGGATGAGTGCTAACTGGTTAAGACTAAATCCAGATAAGACCGAGGTGCTGGTGGTGGATTTAGGTCACCGTGTAGAGAAGTCATCTCCTGGACTTTCCTCCGGCCTTGTGCTGGGGGATAAACAGTTGAGACCTTCTGAACAGGTGCGAAATCTGGGAATCATTTTTGACGGCGAGTTGACACTGAAGGCACAGATGTCGGCCATTGTCAAGTCCTCTTTTTACCATCTGAGAAATATTGCCCGGATAAAACACCTTGTTCCACACGATGACCTTCCTGTATTAGTCCACGCCTTTGTTTCCTCGCGTCTTGATTACTGCAATGCTCTATATCTAGGGTTGCAGGGGGTGGATCTCCGTTGCCTGCAGCTGGTGCAGAATGCGGCAGCCAAGTTGTTGATGGGACTCCCAAGAACTTGTGATATCACACCTGTGCTGCGCGAACTGCACTGGCTGCCAGTGCGATGGAGAATCACCTTCAAGGTCGCATTGCTGACCTATAAGACCCTACACGGTCAGGGACCAGACTACTTGCAAGATCTCTTACAGCCTTACCGCCCTCTTTGCTCACTCCGCTCTGCCGATGAGGGATTGCTAGAGGTTCCCAGGGTTCATCTGCAACCATCAAGGGCTAAAGCTTTTTCTTTTGTGGCCCCAACCCTGTGGAATTCTCTACCTCGTCGGATTCGAGAGTGCCAGTCCACAGAGCAAGTCAAGGCTTCTTCAAAAAGTTATTTATTTGAGAAAGCCTTTGATTAGGCCAACCTATTATTTTTTAATTGTTTTTAAATGTATATTTATTGTTGGTTGTTTTATCTGTATTACTTTGATAATTTTGAAAAGCGCTTTGTAAATAAAATTTGATTTGATTTGATACAGTACCCTGCCCTCTGCTTCCTGTATCCAAGATACATGATGTAATACGTGCCCATGTTGAATGAAAGCTGCCACCTCTTTGACCATGCCTCTAGTCTCCCCAAATCTCTCTACAGTCTTTCTACCCCTTTTAATATTGTCTGCAAACAGAGTCCCACATCCCAGAAGCTCCTTCATGAGTGTTCCTCATTATAAAACAAACTGTGTCATGGTCACTCCTTCCAAGGTCTTCACCCACCGAAACCTCTCCTATGTTATCCCCATTTGTTATGACTAGATCAAGAACAGGTGTTGCCCTTGTTTTCTCCCTGACATGTTGCCTCAAGAGGGCCAATTTCAGGGATTACATTATTTCCCTGCTGCTGTATGCTGATGCTGATAGGGTGTCCCAGTTCACATCTGGTGGGTTCAGGTTCCCCATCAGCACCAGCTCCCCCTTATCCACCATTGTCACAAATTTTTACATAGCCCTGATCCAGTGTCCATGCTCCCCCCTTCACTGCCTGCTTTAATCTCACACCAGCCATTACTATGAGTACCCCCTGTCATCACTGTGTCCCTCTTCACATTTACACCCCCACAGTTTGTGACAGCAAGACTGTCATGTCCCTTGGAACCATGCGTGTCCCTCTTGAAAAATCCCTTCCTTACTTCTCCCCTCTACAAGGCCATTTACCATGCCAACCACCCCAGACCACTTTTTAGCCTTTACTGGGCTAACCACAACTCCAGCTCCAAGAGTGGGCTTATGCAACAGCCAACCCACACTTTCCCTGTTGTCCAGGCTATCCCCCATGCCCAGTCCAACCTTGACCCCCTTTTTCACCAGTGCTTCATTTACAACATCCTCCCAATCCGTCATCAGCAGTAGAGGGTATAATGTGTTTTTAAGTTAAAAGAAAAGTACCCTACTTCACCCCCCCACCAAGCTTGCTCATGTCTGGTCAGACCACAATCCTCTGCACCATACATATTGTCAGCCTTATTGGCCCTTGCCAAATTTTGCCACCCTACCTGTGACTCCTGGTGCCCCCCCCCATGCTCCATCTCCAACACCCACCAATTTGACTTGTATAGGGCACATTGTAGAGGGGCTGTAGGGTAGAGTGAGCCTGTTTGTGGATGATGTCAAGATCTGCAATGCAGTGGAGTTACAGGAGTGGGCCAAGAGGATGCAGAGGGACCTAAGGAAAACAGAGGAATGGGCCATGAAGTGGGGGTTATCATTCAACAAGGGCAACTGCAAAATCATGCACCTACACAAACAAAATGAGAGCATGTAATACAGTCTAGGGGCAAGGCCACTGATAGTGTGCAAGGATGAGAAGGACCTGGTCATAAACATCTCACAGGATTTGAAGGTGGCCAGGCAGTGTGGTAAGGCAGTGACAACAGCCAGGAGACTGCTGGGTTTCATTTGGAGTGTGATCACCAGCAGGAAGAGTGAGGTCCAGATGCCATTGTACACCCAGCTGGTCAGGCTGCATCTGGAATAAGGGGTCCAGTTCTGGAGGCCATACTTTAAAAAGGATGTGGAAAGGGTGGAGAGGGTACAGAGGAGGGAAACTAAAATGGTATGGGGGCTTGACCACTTGCAGTATGAAGAAAGACTGGCAGCCCTTGACATGTACTCCCTGGAGCAGAGGAGGGAGCATTGAAACATGATAGAGACTTCTAAGTACCTAAAAGTGATTAAGCAAGTATCTAGTGAGAACCTATTCAAACTGAAGGAGTGCCCCAGAAAGCGGTGCCATGATCTCCAGCTGGGGGAGAAGTTTATGGGAAATGTCAGGAAATACTTCTTTACAGAGAGGGTGGTGGATGCCTGGAATGGGCTGCCAAGAGAAGTGGTGGGCTAGAACACAGTTGGGGGGTTGAAGAGGGCTTGGGACAGGTGCAGAGGGTTGTTGAAGGGAGGGTGGAAGGGGTTACCACAACAAACCTAGAGGTTGCTGGACAAATGACCAGGCTAGATGGTCCTGGCAGTCCTGTTCTGCTGTTACTTTCTATGTTCCTATCTTCCATCCAGGGTGCAGTTGCTGTGCATATAAAGGCTGCTTCATATCCCCCTGAGCCTCCCTCCCCAATACTTCTACCAGGACAGCCTCCCTTATACCCCTCCTTCCCACCTAGGTTGCAACTTCTCCACCTTACCTTCTCCCCTATTTGTGCCAACTGGCGACATACCAAACAGCCTCCCATCCTCAAAGGAAAATCCCAAACCATTGCCTAAGCTAACACCGGACACCCCACCACCATAGCAAAGATGCTGGCCCTAGTGATTTTTGGCTCATCCTTAACCCCCATCCCCGTACGATTAAATGTCAAGCATGAATTTTACTTTGTACTGTATGCCCCCTCACACCTTCCCTGACAAGAAGACCCACAGAAACAAGTATATAGAGCATATAAAGTATACACAACAATAGATACCTTTATCTTTATACATTGATAACATCTGGCTGAGGTGTTGTCTGCAAATGTCATGCACCAATACTATCACTGTGGATTGAAATTGGATACAAATAATTATTTTGTTAATGTTTTTTCATTTTTATTACATTATTTTCTTAACTGGCTAAGGGCTACTAGGCACAGGTGCCTCTTTTCAGAGTCTACACTGGGGGAATGGGTAGGTTAAGTGACTTGCTCATAGTCTCACAGCAGGCAACTGGAGGTGTTGTGAATTTAACAAAGATCTGTATGCTGAATGTAGCAAGGTAATTGACAGCTCATTATTGTAACCTCTACGCTGTACTGTGAGCCCCAACATAGGAAACAGAAGAATAATTAAAGATCATGTAGTGTGGAACAAGAATGGGTGTAGCAGGCCAAAGTTCTGTCACCTCAATCTGTGGCACTTACCTCAGGCGAGGGTGGGGGTGTTAGGGTACAAGAAAGTTATTGATTTCATACAGCCGTGTGCTCATTATTTAGTAAAATATTTGTTTCAAAGACTTTATATGTAAAACAGTTATTTTGTTTATGAATATCTACTACTAACTTTAAATATGTGTTTGCAATTTGGTGCAGTTGTGGTAATTGTGCACAGATACCGACTGCAATTGAAAACAGATGTTGCTATTTCTACTGTGCTGTTACCAAAAAATTTGAAGAGATGGAAGGAGCCTCTTGCATAACTGATGTCTGTGGGTTCCAAAACATGTGTCTTGATGAAGATGTTCTCACATCGAGTCTGTACGAGTACATCGAAATAGAAGGACCTGTGGGGGATAACGAGTCTACTAACGAGTATATTTCATGTTCTATGTAGTTCTCTTTTGCTTAGTTTTCCAGGAGTTGCAATACTTTGTTTTCAACACCTTCTACACCTTAACCAACACCCAGATCCCCACCACCCATGTTGTATCTCAATTTTTTGTACAGTACTGCTCGCTATCATGCCACAATTCCTATTTGCATGTAAGCTATAACCCATGACTTGCCATGGGTAGAGTAGGCATTAATGGATGTCTCCAGTGTGTTGTGAGGTACGATGGCACAGCACGAGTGACTACCAACCTCATGATGTATGCATTAATGCCTACTATACACATGGCCAGTTGTGGGATATAGTTGTCCCGCAAGTAGGAATTGTGCCATGAATTCGAGCAGCACCATGATAACCTTCAGATGCAACACATGTGGGGGGGGGGGGTTGGCTATTGCACTTGTAAAAGAAAAGCATATAAAAAGTTACAAAAGTCATCAAAGTATCCAACAATATTTTTTATTAGATTATTTTTACCTGTGTCAGCCAGACGTTGAAAGTACTTACTTCTGTCCATAACAGAAATGTGGAAGATGAACCTGTGCCAATTTTTTAATGTTGTTCAGTTGGTTTATTTCTCTCTTTCACAGGTGGAACTCCTAGCATGATCCCCCTTTCATGTGCTCTGCTCGTGGCCTACCTTATACTGTCCTCCACGGCTTGCACCCAGTGGCGGTCATCGTGGATACCTCAACCTGCTGCAATGTATCTTTTGTGGATGGTACTGCTATTCGTGTGGATCAGCTAGCATTTATTTATTTATTTTATTTTTTATTTATTTAGTTTTTGTTGACGGGGTAAGTGCACTAGACAAATCCTGCCTATTTTCAGGCATGGCCCGGGGGAAGGGGATACAGATGAATGCCAACTGACCTTGAACCAGGTTAAGCTGTTTGTGGTATTTTTAGTGAATGAGGGAAATTTGGCCAGGACACCAGGGAAATTCCCCTACTCTGCTTTCTGTGAGCAGGGGGACCCATTTCCCTGTGGGACCAAGATGGCGGCTCCCATGGATCCTGGTGTGGAAGTGCTGGAGACAGGAGAGCAGGCCTCATCTCCTGATCAGTGTTTGGTAGAGGTACAGGAGTCTGAAATCTTCCAGACAGTTCACGGTATGGAACTTGAGCATTTGGTGGAGAACCTTATAAGTTCAGATGAAGAAGGTACTACCCCAATTTAATTTTTTTCCACTGAGGATCTTACTGCAAATTTGAAAACTGAGGAAAAAGTTATAAATACTAAGGATTCAGCAGAAGACACTGAGTAAGCATTACGTTTAATTTTGCAAAGAGAAGAACAAAGGCATGCCCAAGAAAAAAGCAAATTACAAGCTAAACTTGAGGAGTTGCAATGCCTAGTTTTAAGTGTTAATTCTGCGGAGAAGACTGTCAGAGAAAACTATGACACAGCAAGATCAAAGGCCCAGCTGGGACACGGTGAGTCAGTTACCGTTTACAATGTTTCTTCTGCTTCTGTGAAAGTGAAGAGGGAGAGTCAGCCGGCTGGCAGTTCAAACGCTGAGGATTTAATCGTGTGCCTACAGCCGAGTCCCCCAGCTAAAGGAGATGAAATGTCTGGGACCAATGTTCAAAGAACGAATATCTCAATGTCTACTAAATTAAATACTGACACTCACCTAAACCCAAAGCATATTACATTGTCTAAAACTTAAGGCTTTGTGGCTTTTCCTGATGTCCAGGCGGCTGTCAAGTTTCAAACAAATAACTTAGACTCTCAAGCCACAGCGACACAGTTTTGCTTTACAAATTTGTCTAAACAGGGTCAGAAGGATTTACAAAAAGACAAAAGGCTTGCACAAACCTTAGCCAAAAGACATTTAAACATGGATTCCTTAAAAGTGATTCAGTACCATCTCACAAAACAGCTGAGTTGCTTGACTCAACATGGACTCTGGGGGAAGCATTGTCCTGGTCGGGTTGGAAGCAAAACCCGGCGGGGATTTGGGTCCCAGACCCGGAGTGGGATGATAAACTACCATTCACCCTGTCTTCCTCTACTTGGGTTCCAGGGCAGGTTTTGGATCCAATAACAACTATTTCTCAAGTCAAAGAAGTTCCTGGTATAACATCTGCAGACGTACCACTCCCTCAAAATAACACAACTGAAAAACCTCCTCAAGTAGTGGGAGTTGAACCCATAGAACTGGGTGGTGAAACAGAAAAAGACTGTAATGGGGACAAAAATTCAGAAAATGACCTAAGTCATGATACACCCACAAATAAACAACCCCTATTGTCTGAACTATTTGCAAATATAAAGAAAGAAGCTGCTCCCAGGAGGAATGTGGTTCGTATCCGTTATAAAGGTGGTATGGAGGACAGGCCTGGCAGACATTTTGTTGGAAAAATCTTATTGAAAGACTCCTGAGGTTTTCTCCCCGAGAGGTGTTTGCTTTTATAAACATTCGGGAGAAGACAATTTTGACATAAGTTTTCATTCTGCCCATTTTTTGCATCTTTTTTGGGAGCGTTATACCCAGGTGAAATATTCCCCCATTTGGTCTCCCTTTGTTGTCATTCCTCTTTCTAAACCTCTGGTTAAATTTATTACAGTGATGTTCCGAAATGAGGGTGTGCATGTAGCTGATATTACATACTGGTTGTCACAAAGATGTGAACTTTTGGGAGACCCTGAGGCTAATCTGGATACGGAGCTCTTTTGGACTGGGGGGTGGAGGTACAAGGTAAAACTACAAAGTACAGATTCAGGCATTGTACATATTCCTAACTCTTTTATGTTAGGCAGGGACAGGGGTGTGTGTTTTTACGCTGGACAGTCCTGAGCCTGTTATAAATGTGGTTCACGTACCCACATTTCTAGCACATGTGACAAACCCAGATGTGGGAATTGTGTGGAGGTAGGACATATTTCTTTCCAATGTGCATCTCACACAAAGTGTGATCTTTGCGAAGATGTGGGGCATGCCTTTAAGGACTGCTCATGGGCAGCTAAAAATGCAGCTAGTAATGTTAGCCCAGATCTTCTCATTCAACAGGCACAAGACATAGCAGAAGTACCTCAAAACCCCCACCAGGATGAATCAGACAAAAATGATTTTCCCTCTACTGAAATTATAAATCTATGTGATCATAAGGAAGGTACAGAAAGGAAAATTGTGCAGGTTAAAGTTAAGGATCCATTCCCCTTTCCTCCCTTCTCCCCTCAAATGTTGGATCCGAACACTTCACAGCAGGAGATTCTTACCGGTTTGCTATAGTGACCCTGTACAAGACAGTGTTCCTTTGCTTTATCTCCACCTCAGAGGCATAGATCCTCCAGGAATTTAAGGTTTGCCAGCATTCCCTCCCCCCCCTTCTTCCCCTTCCCCTACTTCTCTTTCTGACAATATAAATTCAAATAACCCCTTTGCTGTTTTGGCACCAGAATGGGGGGATTCAGACATGGACCAGGAGGAAGGAGATAGTAATCCCAGAGATCAGGACATGGAAACACAAAAAATGGGTTTTGCAGGGTACAAAGGGAAAAAGAAAAAAAGAAGGAAAAAAAGTTGATCACCGAGCAGGCTTATAAATTTCAATGCATGGCAAATCTAAAAATCGGATCAATAAATGTACATAGTCTCTTAAATTCAGGTAAAAGAATGATGGTTTTTGAGTATTTACATAGGTTCCAGTTAGAAATCTGTTTTTTACAGGAATCTTGGGCATTTACTGTGCATGATATCAGAAGTTTTCAGGGAGAATGGATTTGGGGACCTTCATATTGGTCCTTTGGACAAGATACTGCAGATGGGGTGGGTTTTTTATTTAACTCATTTTCTTTCCATTTAATAAAATTGGTAGACATTTTTCCTGGAAGAACCTTATTATTAGATGGGATGTGGAAGAATAAAACATATACTAACATACTAACATACTATTTGCCAGCAGATTAGGCCTTATGGTCTATCGAGTCTGCTCAAACATCAGATTCCTAGTTGGGAGCCGAGGCCCTCCCCTCCCTTGTGTTCTAGAAACCCCTATCATCCATCCCCACCCCCCTGGAACAGGCCATCATCTGATACACCCACTTTCTGTGTCTTTCCCACCCTCTCTTGAAGCCCTCCACTGTGGATCTCTGAACCAGCTCGTCAGGCAGTGCATTCCAAGGGTCCAACACCCTCTCAGTGGAAAACCTCCTCCTCTTTTCCCCCCTCACCCTTCCACCTTCCAACTTCAAACCATGCCCTCTGGTGATGCCTCCCTGCTTTAGTCTAAAGATCCCCTCCATGTTTACCCTATTTATTCCCTTGAGGTGCTTGAAGACCTCAATCATGTCCCTCCATCTCTCCTCTCCTCCAATGAAAACAGGCAGAGCTCCTCAAGTCTGTCCTCATACGTCAAATCTCCTAGCCCTCGTATCATCTTAGTTGCCCTCCTCTGTACCCTCTCCAGAAGCTGTATGTCCCTCTTCAAGTGTGGTCTCCAGTACTGTAAACAGTACTCAAGGTGTGGTCTAACCAGTCCATTGTACAGCGGCAGAATCACTTCCTTGCTCCTAGAGGTGATCCCCCTTATGATGCATCCCAACATCCTGTTTGCCTTGCTAGCCGCTCTCCTGCACTGCTCAGAGTTATTCATACATGCATCCACCATGACCCCAAGGTCTTTTCCCCCTATTGAGGCCTCCAGCCTCTCCTCCCAGGTGTACCTGTGTTTGGGTTTCCCGCCCAAGATGCAACACTTGCACTTGGTGATATTGAAATTTAATTTCCATGTGTGAGCCCAGCTTTCCAGGGTGTCAGGTCCCTTGCAGGGCCAGCCTCCCTCTTCTCCCTCAACTACTGCTCCCATCTTGGAGTCATCAACAAAGAGACTCATTTCACCCTATACCTCTCCTGATGTCCGATATGTATGCCTTAAACAGGATTGGGACCCAGGACGAAACCCTCGATACCCCACTACCAACCTCTCTAGGGTTCAGAGCTCCCCCAGACCACCACTCTCTGGGTGCATCCAGCTAGCCAGTTTTCAATCCATCTGACCATCAAAGGGCCTACTCCTAACCCCATCAGTTTCTCCACCAGACCATTGTGGGGGACAGAGTCAAACGCCTTGCTGAAGTCCAAGAATAATACATCCACAGTCTTTCCCTGTCCAATTCTGATGTTACCTATTCGTAGAACTCCACAAGATTGGTTTGACATGATCTACCTGGCACAAACCCATGTTGCCCACTATCCAGACCTCCCACCTCCTCCAAGTACATCGCCAATCGTTCCTTTAGTATATTCTCCAATAATTTTCCCACCACTGAGGTCAAACTGATGGGTCTATAGTTACCTGGTACTTCCCTCGACCCCCCTTTATGGATTGGCACCACATGTGCCTCTTGCCAATCCCTAGGTACCCTCCCTGTCTCAAGTGACCTGTTGAAGAGCTCCGCCAGGGGTGCCGCCAGTATGTCCGCCAATTCCCATAGTACTCTCTGATGAATGCCATCCAGCCCAGGAGATTTGTCTTTCTTTAGGGCTTTGAGGGCTAACCACACCCTTTTGGCAGAGATAGCATCATCCGTCCCCTCCACCTTACTGGCCTTTTTATCCTTATCCAGCTGTGACACCCCTGGGGTACCTCTCCCTCCCTCTTGCTCCATTTCTGTTGCTCCCCTGATCCCACTCACTGCCGCTTCTATCCCCATAATGCCTTGCTTTGTAGATATCCCATCCCCCTCCCTAGTGAACACAGAGGCAAAGTTCTCATTAAATACCTCTGCCTGGTCCCTCACCTCTTCCACCCACCCTCCTTCTGATCTCAATCTGCTGAGATGGCCCTTAGTTTTTCTCCACTCCCCAATGTACCGGAAGAACCCCTTTTCCCCTCCATGTATCCTCTGTGCCAGCCGCTGCTCTTTACTGGACTTTGCTCCCCTCACCATCCGGGTGACTTTTCTAGATGCAAGATGGTACATTCCTTATCCCTATCCTCTTGTTGTTTTATATTTTTATAGGGCCTTCTTTTTCTCTGACTGCTACCTGTACCTCACTGGACCACCAGCATGGTTTATGCGACCTTGCCCCTTACGCTTCAACTTAGCGCAGATCCTGACTGCCTCATGAAGTCCCCATTTTATGACCTCCCATCTCCTTTCCACACTTGTCATTGATGTAATCCCTTCAAGTGATCCTTGAGAATATTTCCCATGCCCACAAAATTCTCCCCTGAAGTCCACTGCCAGTGTCCTAGATCTCACCCCCTCCCCCATGCTTATTTGAAACCAGACAGTATTGTGGTCGCTCCCAGTCAGGGGTCCTCTACAACCAGGTCCCTTACCAGATCCCCATCTGCCAGAACCACGTCCAGGACATGCCCCTCCTGTGGGCTCCATCACATGCTGTGTTAAGAACACATCCTGGAAGCCGTCCAGCAGCCTCTGCTCCTGGCCACCTTAGAGGACATGGTTCCCCAGTTTGTACCTGGCATAGTAAGGTCCCCATCAACACCACTCCTTCCCTTTTGGTCCACACTGGGCAATGATGTTGTCCAGCAAACCATCCTCTAGAACATCACTCATCCCGGGGGCCTATATACTACACCCAGCTTGACCTTATCTCCTGCTGGGGATCGTAGGGTGACCCATAAGGCCTTCATGTTTCCCTCTGCCTCTTCTACCCTAGCAATTTCTATGTCATCTCTAATGAACATAGCCACTCCACCCCCTCTGCCCTTCTTTATATCCTTCCTAAGCATAGTGTACCCCCGCATGTTTAGCTCCCAGTCACATTTTTTGTTGGTCCACGTCTCCGTGACTGCCGCCACATCCACCCCCCCTTTGAACAGCATGGCCTGGAACTCTGGCAACTTGTTTCCCAAGCTCCTGGCATTTACTAACACCAACCCCCAACCCCTATCCCTGAACCCCTTTGTCGAACCCCACCCAGGTTCCTTATACTTCCATCCTCCCTCTGTTCCTCCTGAAACCTCCACCCCAGTCTGTTTCCCCCTCCCCCCTTGGGTTTGAAGGCTACTCCCCTCATCTGGAGGAGAGGGCTTCTGTCAGCCCCTCCTTATCCCTTCCCCTCACAAGTTTAAACCCCACCTTTCTTGAATGTAGTCAGCCATCCCTTTTAAGGACTTCTTCCTAATGGGGCAAGATGAAGCCTGTCCTTGGCATACAGTCCCTTATCCTCCCAAACTCCTTTCCAGTTCCCTAACACCCCAACCCACTCTCTTCACTTCACTTCCTGAGCCAGTCATTAACCTCTGTGATCTTCATTTTTTTCTCCACTGAGGCCTTTGGTACTGGCAATATCTCTGAAAAGGAAATGTTGCATCCATTATCCCGACAGACTCTGGCAAGTTCTTGGAACCTTGCTTGGATTTCCAAAACGCTATTTCCCTCTAGGTCATTAGTTCCCAAATGCACCAGGAAATACGGTTTCCCTCCACAATACCTAACCAGTTCATACATCATGAACTTTGCTCTGTGCACTGTCAGCCCAGAGATACTCACTACCTTCACCTGGCTATGGCATCCACCCCCCTGTCCCTCCCACTGGATACCCCAAATCTAACCCCAAACCCCAATATAGGCTGATTAATATTTATGACCCACAGCTAAAAACAGGGAGAGTGGCACTGTTTAATGCAGTAAAACCTTACTTAATGACCACTCACAATATAATTTTGTGTGGTGATTTCACCTGTGAGATACCTTCATATACTAAAATTAAGAAACCTAAATCTAAAATTTATTGCGACTCCAATGCCCTCATTGATTTGATATTATCAGCCAATATGATAGATTGTAATGATTTTAGGAAACAAGGACCTAATTTCACTTTTAGGAAAGGTAATATGAAGTCTACCATTGATTATGTTTTTGTTTCCAAAAATCTAGCTATAGGGGGAATGGAAACTCATCCTGTGGAGTTTACTGATCATGTTTTATTAATTGTAAATTTTTATGATATTCCTGTAATTCAAGCCTTTACTACCAGATGGAAACTGAATGTGAATGCTCTGAATGAACTTAGGGTCCAAAAAAGTATAAGAGCCCTTATTAGCGCAAGATGTTCTGTCTGTTTTTTATATGCAGATATTGGACAATGGTGGCTGGATTCCAAACAAAATTTTCAAAATTAGTTAAAAAAATACGGGAAACATAAAGAAAATAGTAAATTTTTAAAATATCTCTCTTTGCGCCAACAGTTATACAAGCTGTATACCTGGTCTAACACCTCTAGGTTTAATTACTCAGACCAAATAAAAAAGATAAAACTGGAAATGTTATCCTATCAGTACGATAGAGCTAATACTTTAAAAGTGTTGTTCCAAAATGGGATAAAAAAATCCCCAGCAGGGGATCCTTTTCAAGTCTGCAAAGCCATGAGGGATAATACTGAAATGGCAGCTCTTTATGACTCTCAGGGGGTGTTGTGGAGTTCTGAAAAAGATTTATTTTTTATTATTAAAGAGCATTGGGCAACACTGTTACCCGACAGACATCCTACACTACAGGAAATCGAGGCTTATTTAAGTCATATTCAAGTTCCTCCTATACCTTCTGAATTACTACAAAATGAAACTAATATTACCCCTCAAGAAATTAAACTGGCCATTCAGAAAATGATTCCAGGAAAATCTCCAGGGTTGGATGGGTTGCCTATTGAATTTTATAAAGAGTTTAAGGATGAATTATCCGAATATTTAGCAGTTGTTTTTGGCTATTTTTCAAGAATGAACAAAATTCCCCCTTCTTTTTTAGATGGGTCATTAATGTATCTATATAAATCAGGAGATAGACAGAATATTTCAAATTGGAGACCTATCACTATACTGAATTCAGATTATAGAATTTTAACACATATTTTAAACAATAGGTTAAAACTTTTGGCAGAATATGTAATTTCCCCATTTCAATTCTGTAGTTTACCTTCTCGTAAAATACAATCAGCTCTAATGGTTGTGAGGGATATAATTGAACATCTTTCTCTTTCTGGTAAATATGGTACACTAATCACAATAGATCAAGAAAAAGCATTTGATAGGGTTTCACATGTGCATTTGTTTCTGGTTTTACAATATTATGGGATTCCAGATTATTTAATTAGGTTAATCAAATTAAATTATAAATCAGCAGCTATTTATCCAATTATTCAAAGACAAGTGAATTTCAACTTTTGAACCCAGCTTGGGGTACATCAGGGTTGTCCCCTGAGTCCACTTCTGTATGTGTTTTCCTTGGAGCCTTTCCTAAGATTTATAACTGATAGACCTAAATGGAGGGGTATTCAAGGAATAGGCATACAGTCTGCCATTAATGCTTAAGCATTTGCAGATGATTTATACCTTTTTTTTTCAGAAATCTCACAACTTCAGCAGTTTGTAAAAATTATGTCTGATTTTACTTTAGTATCTAATTCAAAAATAAATATTGCTAAAAGTCATGGTCTGTATATAAGAGAAGGATACCCGGAAGCCCTGAGTTTAGAGGGTCTTAGTGTATCTCCTGAACCATTGAAAATCTTGGATATAACTTTTGGGCCCCAAAATATGGCTTTGTACAATTGGGAACAATCTTTAAAAAAAGTGGAATTTAAATTATGTCAATGGAAGTCATGGAGTATGTCAAAATTAAAACGTATTCAGCTGATAAAAAAATTCCTGGTTCCAATTTGACTTTATGTAGCAATATTGTATCCCTACCAAAAATGTTAGAGACTAGGCTAAATAGTGCTTTTTTCAGATGCTGTGGGAAAACTGATTAAATCCAATCTGAAGGTGTTTTACATGTCTCCCAATTAAAAAAGGGGCTTAGGAATGCTAGACCCTATAGTTTTTTTTCATACTCTGTTCATATCACAGACAGTTAAATGTGGACTAGGATCATCACCATCGACACAAAGGTCATGGTGCAGGTTAATTTTGGAAAAGTATTTTAGGGCATGGGGGGGCAGTGGCCCCAAGATTAGGGACTTTTTTTTTATTTAAAGTTTATTCATACATTTTCCACCATAAAAGGCAGCATACAGAGAAAACTGATAGAGACTCATTGATACATAGTGAAAGGATGCTGCCCCCAACCCCCCCTTACTGCAGTAACCCATCTCAGTACCCGTGGATGCTGAGCCACTAACTAAAGCCATATAAAAGCAATAACCCTAGTATAGGTTTAGTTTGGAACCAGAGAGATTAGTGAGTGAAGGGGATCCCAAATTCTAGTATAGATTGCCAGATTATTGTGCAGACTTGCTATTGTTTTTTCCGTGCGCAAGTTGGATAATACTTCTCTTACCCATTCCTGGAAAGAAGGGGGAGGACCTGTCTTTCCAGTGATGGAGAATTATTTTCTTAGCCGACAGGGCAACCATGGAAATGTGAAATTTGCGTACCCTAACTCTAATAGAGGACAGGTCCCCTAACACATATATCTCAGGGATAAAATATTCTTGGAGGCCCAACAAGGGGTCTAAAGAAGTTTGGATTGAAACCCATAAGGTGGAGATTCTTGGACAAGACCAAAGCATATGAAAAAGTGTACCCTCATCCTGTGAACATTTGTTGCACTTGTTTGAGTCTAGGTAATCCCACCTGTGAAATTTGGCCGGGGAGTAATATAAGTTGTGCAATACGTGATATTGCATGCGACGCAATCTATCTCGAGAAATAAATTTATGACATGACTTCCAGAGAGAGTGCCAATCCAGCTGAAGGTAAGGGAAAAAATTACTCCAAAATCTTGGTGGCTCAAATGGACCCCCGAACTTTTTATGAAACAAAACCTGATATAGTTTAGAAATTGCACCAGGAGAGCCAGAAAGTGGGGATACCTCGGGTATCAGAGAAGAGATATTCTGAGACGGAGGAGTGCTACCCAGGGTAATTACAAGTAAGTGTTTCAATTACAGGACTTTAAAGTAGGAAGAAGACGGGATGAGAAATTTCCTAACCATCTCTTCCACTGATAACCAATGCCCCCCACCATCAGTAAAAGCCAAGAGATTCCCCTCTCCCAGTTGAGGCAACCAAAACCAGGAGATTTGACTCTTGTTAATAGTAAATGATGGAGAGTTCCAGATAGACTGGGCCAGGTCGAGATGGGGGGAGTACTGCAAAAAGGAACATACCTGTGAGTAGACCTTTAAGGAAGTCCTTATCATGGAACACTCTACGGCCACACTTACTTGGGATAACCTAAGAAAAAATAATGTGAGAGGATCCATATTTTTGTTATTGATTGCATCCAATTCTATTTTGAGCCAGATGGGTTGCATTTCTTCTGGGCTGGGAGATACCCACCGAGAACATTTCACAAGATGACTAGCCCAGTGATATATAGCCAGATGGGGGATTCACAGCCCCCCCTCAGGTTTTGGGGCTGCCAGCTTATGAGAAGCCAAACGGGGGTACTTGTTGGCCCAGATGAATATAGTAAAAACACCATGTATCTTTTTGAACCAGAGTAAAGGAATAAAGGTGTTGAGAAGGGACAATGGGTAGAAAATCCTAGGAAATATATTCATCTTAATTATGTTGATCCAGCCCTACAGAGAGCTAGGAAGTTTAGACCACCTCTCAAGGTCGTGTGTAATCCCCGGAAATAGGGGATCTAAATTTTCCTTGAATCATGCTAGGGGTTACGTGAAAGTTTGATACCCAGATATTTGAATGACCTGGGTGTCCAACATAGCCCAAAAGGGCTAATGTCAGTTTTAAAAACTTTGTGGTTTAATGGAAAAAATAAGGACTTACTGGCATTCAATTTGTAGATGGACAGAGCACTAAGCCTTACTACTTCCCTTAGTAAGGCCGGGACGGGGGATACTGGATGGGACAAATGTATTAACAGGTCATCTGCATATGCAGTGACTTTGACTTCGTGCCGCCCAATTCTCACCCCTTGTATGGAATCATTATTGAGAATATTTTGAATAAGAGGTTCCAGATATAAGTTAAATAATAGAGGGGAAAGGGGGCACCCCTGTCTAGTACCCGAGTGAAGCAAGAAAGAATGGGAAAAGGTCCCATTCATGGAAATTCTTGCCAAGGGATTTTTATAAAGGGCGGCAATCCAGGAGATAAACAGAGAGGGGAAGTGGAAGGCCTCCAAAGTGTGGAACAGAAAGTTCCAGTTCACATGGTCGAATGTCCTCTCGGCATCCAGGGAGACCAAGCCCGAAGGGAACTCCACATCCCTGGTAGCCGAAAAGACATGCGACAAGGTGCATAAATGATCAGACGATGAGCGCCCTTTCATAAATCCAACCTGGTTTGTACCTATTAACCCAGGAAGAACCACTGCCAACCTATTAGCCAGAATTTTAGAGAGGATCTTAATATCCTGGTTTAAAAGCGAGATAGGCCTGTAACTTTGAACCAGTTCGAGATCTTTATCAGGTTCAGGAAGCAGGACAATCAGGGCCTCATAGAGATACGGACCTGTCTCCACACCAGATAGGATTTGCTGAAATAAGTGACCAAGTATTGGTAAGAGGAGGTCTCAAAAGACCTTGTAAAATAAAGCAGAAAATCCATCTGGACCAGGGACCTTGTCGGCAGGCAGCTCACTAATAACCTTAGCAATTTCCTCCTGGGAAATAGGGACAACCAGAGTGTCACTACACCGGCCAGGGAGAGGGGGCAAGTGAGAGTCCCTTAGATAACCCTCTGTGTCTTCAGGATGGGGGGTGCTCCATGTCGCTATGCAATTTAGAATAATAAGCAGCAAATTCTTGAGCTATCTCAGTGGGAGACACCTTAAAAGATCCATCTGCCACTGACCTGATGGGTGGGATGAATCTCATTGATTCCTGTTGTTTAATATGCAATGCCAGTAAACATCCCGCTTTCTCCCTCGATCAGTGTAATTAGCCCTGGTAGAATAATGGCTAGTTCTGCTTTCTCTTGAAGTAACCCCAAGTATTTATCCTTTAACTTCAAGAGTTTCTGAGTATCCTCATCTATAGGATTGGCCAGAAGATTAGCTTCCAGAGATCTGATTTGGGTTAATAAGGATTTTAGTTCCTTCTCCCGTGCTCTTTTCCTACCAACCGCCATGCTAATAAGTATCCCTCTCATGAAAGCTTTGAAGGCCCCCCACAAGATATCAGGTTTTGTACTATCTAAAGTGTTTAATGAAAAAAACGATTCTATTTGTTCCCTTATAAGTTTGCAACATTTAACATCTTTAAGGAGCTGGTCATTGAGTTTCCATCTAGTTTCCCTATTAGATGACTTGAGCAGCACCAAATTGCATACAACTAGTGAATGATCAGAAATTGGGCCGGGTTGAATTGAGGAGGTCTTCACCCCGGGATGGAGACATTGAGAAATGAGTAAATAGTCAATGCGGGACTGCGAGCCATGATCCATAGACCTAAAGGTGAACTCCCTAGAATTAGGGTGTAAAACATGCCAGACATCACAGATCCCACATTGATCTAATAAATCCCTAAATGCTTTCTGTCTGGGGGTAGCCCCACCCAGGTCACTGCCCAGTCTATCTAAGTAAGGATCGAGTACTTGATTGAAATCTCCCTCTAAAATAATTTTAATGGGAAGCATTGGGAGAATGACAGATATGAGCCTCATAAAGAATCCAGGGTCATCCAGATTAGGGCCATAAACACAGCCCAATAATATTGGGACGGACCAAAGGGTACCTTTAACCAGGATAAACCTACCCTCGGTATCATTAATCACTTGTGTGGAAACAAATGGAATACTCCTGTTAATCAACAGTATGACCCCAAAACTATTTGTGGTACCCTGGGCACTATAAATCGATCCCACCTGTTGCCTCCTTAATTGCAAAGCTTCCACTTCTTATAAATGGGTTTCTTGCAAAAAGGTTATCTGTGAACTGAACAAACTTAAATGTTTGAGAACCTGATTTTGCTTGTGTTGCTTTCTGATCCCCTTAACATTCCAAGATGCAAATGTTAGCTCATTAGCCATCTAGGAAAGATAATTGAACTAAAATAACTATACTCAGCACACGAGATGAATATCCCCTTTACATGTATCCCCTCCTCCCTAGCCGCCCCAAAAATAGAAACCACCCATCCCCTCCATCCCCCCACCCTCAAACCATGCCCAAAACCCCACCCACACTCCCCCCACCAAACTGTCACAAGCAACATTCAGCACAGTACTGGTTCTAATCCTCTACCCCCCCCCGATAATGAACCCAAACAGTGCTGTTGCACACCAATTGCAGTCTGTAGAAACCAAACATTGCTAGTTATACCCCAAACGATAGCGAATGGTCCTGGGCCTTCACCTCGATCCTGCCAGAGCATGGACATAAGAGAATTTGTTATAGAGAGACCATAGAGAGACCACTTCACCACCCAGATGTTCGTGATAACCCAGATTGAGACAAGAAGCACAGAGTGAGCCACCTGTAACCAGAACTGGACCCGAAACCCCTAAAGGGAAAGGTATTCCAGCTCGTATTGAGAGTGGGAATTGAGAAGAGAAAAGCTGGGATCACTCCACTGGAGGGGAAGGCATAGTAACTGGCTCTACCCACAAGGAGCCTATATCCAATGTGCAGGTCCTCCCTGTAAAATTGAGAGTACTACACACCAATGAAATAGTAAAACACTGCTAAATCCTCCTTAAGTAGTGCCTCCTCGCAAGTCAGCGAAGGTTGGAACGCCCTCTAGTGGCCAATTCCCTGACACGACCAAGTGAAAATCAGGAATGGAGAAAGCCCAGAACCACCCCAGTACCAATCCAAACAAGGAAAAATGAGAAACTAGCCCACAACAAATCAAACTAGGCTCCCTCGACCCCCAACAAAAGTAGCTGCCAAATCTTGGCACACAAATCCCCCCCTCACAAGGCCCCAAACCCAAGTGTCCACTGCTTCGGACCAGTATGGGTCCATTATGAGACAGAAAGAAAAGGAAAATCAGGGTGGTCTGCAATGATCCCCCCAGTCCAAAGCGGTAGATGCAATTTCCCAAGTCTTCGCATTTAGAAGATTTCTCTAAGGGAAAAAACGAAAGTTCAAACTCTCGACTCCATGTAGTACTCCATACTGCACCACAACCATTCAAGAGTCCTTAAAGAGATCTGGCAACATGGATTTAAGGCTCCTCAAAGCCTCTTCAGGGTCTTCGTAGCTTTTCCAGGATCCGTTAGTTGAACTCTGAAGTCTGGCCGGATAACCCATCCTAAACTTCAAACCTGCTGCAATGAGCTTAGAAACAATAGGGTGGAATGCTTTGCATTTCAGGCGAACCGAGATGGGTAGATCTTGTGACATTCTCAGCTTTATATGTTCCCAGCGAACCTCTTGCAAAGCTCACACTTTTTGCAGGAAATGCTGTCTCTCCAAATAATTCAAGAACCGGCACACAATAGGGTGGGGAGGATCCTCCGGGGATGGTTTAGGCCATAAAGCCCTGTGGGCACGCTCTATTATGTAGCTGGGGCTGAATGGAGATAGGCCAGCCACCCGCTCAACCAACTTCTGAACAAATGCCACAACATGTTGGCCTTCCTCTCCCTCCAGTAAACCGAGGATCACTACGTTGTTTCTTCGGCTCCGACCCTCTAGGTCCTCAAGCTTAGCTTCAAAACGAGACAATTTCTGGCACATCAAAACCTCAAGACTACTAATTCTTTTCTCAATAGAAGCAATTCGGGCTGTATTATCAGACACAGACAGCGAGAGTTCATCTAGCTTTCTAGATAGCGATTTCAAATCCATTGCCATATCCTTCATTTCTTCTCAAAAGGTTTAAACTCCTCAAGAAATCTGGAAAGCATTAAAGGCTCGTGATCACCATTTAGGCTCGGAGGATCAGGCCCAGAACCACCTGAGGCACTGGATTTCTTAGGGGCCTTCTCAGGAGTTGCTGGAGGGGTATGCTTCTGTGGGGCTTTCTTCATGTAAGCCTCCATCCATTCGAGATGTAACCAGACCAGAGTGCCACAGCTATTACACAATGTTAAATCTCAAAAAACAAGAAAAAATAGTGAATTAGAACACCAAAACGAGATAAAATAATAATTGGGAGGCAGGAGCTTCTTGAGGGAGCTGCTACTCAGCACTCTGCATCATGTGATCTCCAGATTAGGGACTTTTTTGCATGTTCCAGATTTTTTAAATCAGCAGCTTCAAAATTATACATATAGAATCTCACTAAAATGGATATTCTGTCCCACTCTGGTTGAAAGTTGTATCAAATAGTATTTGATAAAATCTATCCAAAGGAACCTAGTTTTAAATGTTGTGCTCCGGAGTGCAACAATTATGTTTTGGCTCAATTAGTGAATCCTAGAATCCCACTTCAGATGTGGGAACATTTATGGCTTTCCATTTATGGTAGAACACAGGTGAGGGGGGAATGCTAAGCATAAAGCTTTAGAGGATAGGAATTGTCCTTATCCAGACTGCATTAATGTAGAGGAAACCATGGAGCATTACTTATTTTTCTGTTCCTATTCTAAACCTTTATGGGGTTATTTAGCTAATGTGTGGAATATGCCCTGGCTCAACACTATGTCTTATGAAGTATGTATTAGGCCATTATGCCCTTTTGGGCTCTAGGTTTCATTCAGATACTCTTGCCATATTTTTCTGTTGTTTAAAATTTTATTTATGGCAGGCAAGATGCAGTTGGGTATTACGCAGAGTAAAATGCCTTTGGATGGTTAGGACCTTAATAAGTGAAGCTATGTGGCACGATATGAAAAGATGTAAATATATTCAACAGGGAGACAAGTTCAAAGATGGTGGAAAGGTTTTTCCTTTCATTAAATATAAATAAGGAGTTCAAAACATTTATATTACAAATTTTTGTTTCATCATTTATCTATTTTGTTTAATGGGGAATAGGTTATGGAGTTATATGAAGGGAGGGGGGAAGGGAAAATGAATTTTTGTGTTCTGAAGGTTTAACTATTCATTTTTATGGTATTTTTCTCTTTTCTCTCTTCATGGAATGTAGTTTATGAATTGTCTTGTTTTCTTTGTATTTCAAGTTGTCAAATGGTTGTATTTTGTAATGTTCTTTTCAAATAAAACTACCCCTACTGCGTAGGCAGGTGGTGGTGTCCATCTGTCTGCAGGGATGGAGGACCTCAGTAGACTTCTAGAGGGTGAAGGGGATGGTTATGCTTTAGGTGCTGCTGCAGAACCTTTAGAGCTGAATGTGGAGGTTTTAAATGAGGAATCTGACCAGTCTCCTGTTTCAAATATGGATTTATCAGCTGAATCTTTGAAGTCATCAGGTGTAGAGTATTGCACAGAAGATGAGGAAGAAAGACTGAAATTGGAAATGGAAATAAAAAAAACAGCAACTTTTGTCTTTAATTTTGGTGGCTGAACAAGAATTCGAACTAAGTAGAACTAAACTGGATGAAGAAAAGAAAAAATGTAAACGTTCTACGGTGAGTCCAGTGCAAGGTAAAAACAAACCTTTACCTGTAGATTCACCTGACCAGCTTCTGACTGTGGAAAATTTGCAGAGTGTTGCCCCTGATGTGGAAGTGCTTGATGTGACTGCAGCTGAAGATACATTGGAATGGACTCCTGGTACGGCACTGAAATGAGCAGGATGGATACTGAAGGGTGAGGAATAGATTCCCGATCCTTTGATTCCTCTTCCTGGCTCACCAACGGCTTTGTTAACTCAATCTCAGGACGCTATGGTCTTTGATTTGGTGGATGAGCCTATGTCCCTGGAATTGTCTTCTACAGATGGGTACAACGGAGTAGAGGCTTGGCTTCAGAAGGGTGCGGCAGCTCTGAGTTCTTTGAATGGCTCTATGCTCACTCATACAGGACAGACAATGCTTCAACCTGCCAATGATTTACAGGGTCCTGAACAAGGAGATTTATCAAAGCCGGTAAGAGGAGATGTTGTGGACAATGGTTCTAGGTTTATAGATGCCCAGAGAACTTTGACGAGCCCGAGCCATAATTCAACAAAAACAGATAGTCGTAGGTCAGGTTCCTATGTGGGGTTGTTTCAAAAGCCAGCTGAAGTGGCTAAATATCACTTTTTAGTGCATCTTTGATATAATAGCTTGGCCCCGATTCCCCCCGAGAGACTGTGGGTGAGTAAAACTTTGATAAAAGATTCTTTGGGTTTTCATCCTACAGAAGTGTATGCATTCATAAATGACCCCGGGGACCAAGTCTATGATGTGAGCTTTTGTTCAATGACACTTTTAGATAAGTTCTGGAAATTGTATTATGAGGTGAAAGAACTGGAGGTTTGGCATGACTTCATTGCAATACCCATTACAAAACCCATGATAAAAATAGTGACTTTTTTATTTCATAACGAAGGAGTTGATGTTTCAAATATTTTCTGGTTGGAAAAAAGATGTAAATTTTTGATCATCCTATTCCTATCATGGATGACAATGGATTTTGGACTTGGGGTTGGCACTTTCGAGTACAGTTAAAAAAAAATGATACTGGGATCCAACATTTACCAAGCTCCTTCTTTTTAGGGAGGGACAGAGGTATTTTGTTTTACGCCGGCCAGTTGAAGAGCTGCTACAAGTGTGGGTCACTGGACCATTTAAATACTGATTGTGACTGTATTAAATGTTTTCAATGTGGAATAGTAGGTCATTCAGCAGCTCAATGAACAGCTTCTCCTGTATGCAATCTTTGTGGAGATGAGGAGCATGCATTTCAAAAATGTCCCTGGGCAGCCCATAATTCAACTGATGCTTCAGATCACGAATTCTTTCTTTCTCAGGCAAGGCACCAAAGTAGATGACCATTTAGAACAGAAGGGCCTCCTTTCATTTCTCCTAGATGTTGAGGTAGGTGCCAGGGTGGTAATTTTGGGAGTAGGGTGGAGGATCAGGCCACAGGGGATAATTTACCTAAGAGACAGGAACCCCTTTCTCCACTACCCAGTACTTAAATTTCAGAATCATTTGTGGAAACTATAGAGACACCTTATGTTACCCCTCAGGGTTCTCCGAAAAGAGTGTTGGTCCAGTCCATGCTGCTCTTAGTGGAGCAGGAAGGTATAGAGCATAATGCAAGAGAAGTGGGTGTTACTACTGATATTTCCCAGTCTGTAACCCAAGCAGAGGTGAGAGTTTTGATGCCTCCAATGGGTTTACCCCTGTCCTCTTTGCCATTGACAAATCACTTTTCAATGTTTACTACGTGGGGGAAGCAAGTTGATTTGGAACAACCGATGGAGGAAAGTAAAGTACCTTCTTCTCAGCAGACACATATTCAGGTGGTTGAAGGTACACCAAAATAACGATTAGAAGGTGTTCAGAAACAAATGACAAGGTCGAGTACAAATATTTTTAAACCACCTCCCTAAGTTACTGTACTTAAAAGTAGCATGTCTAAATGTCAATAGTACTAAATTGCAATATAAGCATTTGACTACTTTCAGAATATTGCAACAACTTGACTTTGATGACTTTATGTTGCAAGACACCCGATTAAATACAAATCTGGAGGTAGCACAAGCAATGAAAGATTGGAAATGGGGTGATTCCTATTGGTCAATGGGAACTGAGACATGTTGTCGGGTAGGTTTCTGCTTTCGATCAGTAGAAGTTTCATTATTACATTTGGTAGATATTGACCCTGGGAGAGCATTTATGTTAGATGTTCAGATTAATTCTTCAATGTATCATTTAATGAACATTTATGGTCCACAAATGAACGCCTTGAGGATTGCATTATTGACATTGATTCAGCCATATTTATATAATAATAATAATAATAATAAAATAAAATAAAATTAATTTGTTAAGCACCTTTCAACTTTCAAGGCGCTGTACAATTCACATAAAACAAAGAACAATAAATACAGGATAAAATAAAGACAATACTGGAAATGCTTTCCCCCATAGAAAAGTCTTAAGTGCCTGCTTAAAACTCCCCACCGTCCTGCACTCCCGAAGCTGACGGGGCAGAGAATTCTAGATGGTAGGTTCCTCAAAGCCAAAGGTAGACAGTTATTTTGGGATGGTGACTTTAATATTAACTTTAAGCAGAGTAGTGATGGAGGGAAACAGTACTGTGATAAAACCTTTTTAAATCAGGTAGTGAAATTGGTCGGATTAAAAAATGCTTTTGAGAGTAGTAAGCGAGCTAAGACACCAACCTATTTTAGGGGAAATTTATCTTCAAGAATTGATTTCCTATTTATAAAAAAATTACTGCCTGTTGACAAAACAGTGAATATTCCAATAGAGACTTCCGATCATACCTTAATAGGGGTACATATAGCCGTCCCCATACAAAGGGAGGCGGGTCATGGCTTTTGGAGGCTGAATATTTCTCTATTAGAGGACTTAGAAATAGTAGAGGGTTTTAAACAGTTAGTTTTAGATAAGGCCACTACTTTAGGTTTATATGATGACATTGAAATGTGGTGGGAAGACTTAAAGGACCTCATACAATTTTTTTTTTCAATTTAAAGGAAAAGTAGTGGCAGGGACGTTTTATAGGAAATATTTAGTTTTAAGGGATAAATTGGGTTTGTTATTAACTAAACAAAGTTTGGAGAAGGTGGATTTGTCACAAGAAATTGATACTGTCAAGTTTAATATGAGGTGTTATCAATACGATAGGCTCTGCTCACTTCAAAGAGAGCAATCATATGGTACACAAGGGAAACTGCAAGTATTAATCCTTTTGTTAGTTGTTCACAGAGAAGAGAGAAAAAAAAAATTATGGGACTTCGCTTCCAATAAGGGCATTTGGTTACAGGGAATGAGGGAATAATGGACCTGATAGGTTTACATGTTACAAATACATTTGGTTCTACAGTTGATGATTCAGTTTTTACATCCCAAATATTGGGGGCAGCTGCAACTCCTTGTTTGGCTTCCAATCAGGTAGCCCCTATGATTGCTCCCTTTACACAATTAGAATTTACTGAGGCAACAGATAGCCTCCGAAATGGGATATCTCCTGGTTCTGATTGTCTCCCAGGGGAAATATATAAAATGTTGTGGGAACTCATCCCTTTTGAATTTTTAACAATTTACAATTATTTTCTTCAAGATCGGTATCTACCCACATCCATGTATAAAGGATTATTAATTTTCTTATATAAGGCTGGTGACACTACAGACATCAATAATTGGCATCCTATTACTTTGTTAAACATTGATTTTAAACTTTTTGCAAAATTATCAGGAAACAGATTGACACGGATGATAGGTGATTTAATTAGCCCACAACAATTTTGTTCGGTACCGGGAAGATGAATTACAGAAGCTTTGATATTTCTATATGAAGTGGTGGAAGATATGGTGGGGGGGGGCAGACGGGGTTTCTGGTAAGCTTGGATCAAGCTAAGGCCTTTGATAAGGTTTCACATTCTTTTCTGTGGCACTGTTTGGCCTCTTATGGTATCCCGGATATGTTTATTGATTGGATTAAATTATGTTATGACTTGGCATATGTGGTCCCCTATGAAAATGGGAACTATGGAGCTCGTTATCAGATTAGGAGAGGGGTAAGGCAAAGTTGTCCTTTAAGTCCCTTACTTTATGTTTTTATGATTGACCCCTTGATACGGCTTTTACAGTGTTCCCCCAATATTTATGGTATAGTGGGGGGAGTTTCCCAAAACTGTAAGATTGTAGTATATGGTGATGATTTGTGTTTACTTCTTAAAGATGGGGCTTCCTTTTAGAAAGCATGTGAACTTATGACAGCAGTAGGGAGGATTACCGGGGGCTAGTCTGAAAATACAGAAGAGGAAATGTATAAATTTACAAGGTTTTCATGTAGCTCCTGAGATTTTAGGGGCCTGTTAGGTGGATACTATTCCAATCAAAGTTTTGGGGATATATTTCAGGGGTTTGGATATGGCAACTTATAATTGGGAAAAGGCCCTTAAAAAAGGGAAAGATTTAGTGGGGCATTGGAACCATTGGAAAGTTTAAAAAAAAAGGGTTTACTTAATCAGATCACACCTAGTACTGTATTTTCTGTATATAAGTGCTATATTTTTGATCCCAAACCATTTGGAAGTAGCTTTGATGGGGTGGGATTTTTTTCTTGTTTCTGGGGGAGCAGACTAAACCCCATCAAAAAATTTTGTACAAAGATTTAAAATTGGGAGGAATCAATATGGTTCATCCATTAGTGTTTTATTTTTCCATTTTTCTTTATTCTAATTTACTTCCCTTAATGAAGGGATTGGTCTGGGGATGGGGAGATAGAGGTTTATCATTACTTCAGGGAGTTTTTAATGAATGGAAAGGGAACAAATTTCTGCATAAGAATAAAAGAAAACCGAGGTTAATAAAAAAATGGGAACAAGTGTTCAATGGGATTATTAAATGGGGTATTGGTTATGGAACTGTTCTTTGATTGTCAAGGAAGCAATTATATATGGAAATTATGTCAATACATTATGTTGAACATCCTTTTTTGGGGTTTTCTCAAAAAAAGCAGGATTTAATTTCCCAGTATATCATGGATAAAAGAATACCTGAAAAAATGTGGAATTATGGTGTGGTTGGGGTTACATGCTAAGATAAATGTTAAAAATAATCAAAAACACAAAGCTTTACAGGAAGGATTTTGCCCTAGTGAAGGCTGTGGTTTAGAGCTGGAAACAACTGACCATTTGTATTATACTTGTCCATTTATTATACAGTTCTGGGATATAGTTAAAAACAGATAGAAAGATCATATACCTATACCCCCAGATCCAAAGTTATTGTTTCATGGTATTATTCCCCATTAAGTTAATCAACCGAATAATAGTACCCTCCAAGTAGTATATGCACATTTTGTTTACTGGATTTGGATTTGTCTGTGTCACTTAGTATTACAACATAATTATATTTCTGAACAAGAATTGTTCATATTTTATGTACATATTTAAATCTGTGGAAGTTGGTTAAATTTCATCAATTTGAACCTAGTTTATGGTCGACATGGTTGTCCAGTTTTGATTATCTTTAGTGTCACTACTCTTTTGACTGACAGTTATTTTTCTGGTTAAGGGCACAGCATTTATAATTTTTTTCCCCTATAATATATATTTTTTTCTCCTTAGGATCTCTTGACTGTTTTAGGGTATGATTTTCTTAATAATTAGTTGGTTTCTTAATTTATTTTTCTGTTGATTAGTGTATTATTTAAGTGTGAATTGCTAAAGTTTTGTTTATTTTATATATATATATATATATATATACACACAAATATTTATTCCTACTGTTTAGTGTTGGGGGGATTATTTTCATATTTGGGTTTTGTTTTGAATGTAATTCAGATAAAGTATGATTGTAATATATATATATATATATATATATATATATATATATATATATATATATATATATATATATATATTCTCAATTTATGTCTTAGTTTTTTATTGTATGATTTGACAATGTTCTGTATTATTTTTGACCTTTCAGTTTATAATAAAAAAAACTTCTCCTACTCTATTGGTAGGGAGGGGGAGGGGGTATACATTCTGTACTGTATTATTTTTAGGGTTTAAGTATGACTAAAATATTCCTTATGTTTATGATTTTGTCCTGTATGGTTTGCTTGTTTCACTTTTGGTTTCACTGTATGAAGTAATATTTTTTTGTGTTTTGGTCTGGGTTTTTTTCTATGACTTTGTATGACGTAATATTGATTTTGTTTATCTGTTCTTTGATGACATGAATAAAAATTCCCCTACTATTTTGGTGGGGAAGGGGAGGGGGTTTGGTTATAATGTTTTCCTTATGTTTGGGGTTACCATATAAAATAATGTTTCTTTATGTTCTTGATTTTCCTTTTTTTATGGTTTTATATGATGTAATACTGATTTGTATATTTTTGTTATGATTTCAATAAAAAATTCCCCTACTCTTTTCGATAAGTGTCATGGGATCTTTAACATCCACCTGAACTACCACCAATCCAGGCAGATGGGACCTCGGTTTAACATCTCATCCGAAAGATGGCACCTCAGAAGTGCAGCACCCCTCTCATGCTGCACTACAGTGTCAGTACTGGGATATTAACCCAAGTGCCAGATGTGGGAACTGACCCCACAGCCCTCTGATCTCCTAACCTCAGAGGTGAGTGTGCTTCTTCTTACACTTGTCTCCCCATAGGAGAGGAGGCGTGCAATGACGCCATAAGGAAAGAGTACACACACAAACAATGCCAGTGACCCATGTCGTGGAACATACTCGGCTGCCCAGGGTTGGCAGGGGGGAGAAGAGGATTGAGTGTGTGGAGGACTGCTCTCCTCTCCTGGCGTGGTAGAGAGGGATGCATCACTCAGCAGTGACCCCCATTGGAGAATGGAGGCACTGCAGCAGCCTGCAATACACAGGGAACTTCAAAACCAGAAAACAGCTGTGTTCTTCACCCAATAATGGCATATGATCCCCAATGCTTTACTGCACTGGTCCCCCCTCCTCTGGTGCCTTCCACCTCGGCAGAGAGTGACCCATCTAGCGAAATGATGTGCAGTGATACATGGGGTGTTGGCTGCAATTTGAGGATGGATGGGATTAAGAAGAGGATGGATGGTGGGTTGGGGGCCTTGGAAGCACAAAGTAGTGGGTGACAATAGAACACATGGAGAAAAAATAAATCATGCAAAAAAAAAATGAAAGAATCAGGCAAAACTGAGTGGAGGTTGGGGTGGAGGAAGAGAATAGGAATTGAAGAGGGTAGACAATGGCCACTGCCATACCTATTTAATAGTTCAGTACACTGAGGTGTGGTACATCAGGGATACAGAAGCGTTTCCAAGGATGACCAAGTGAACTGATGACAAATCATTCTGACCTCCATTGTGGCCAAGATCATGGAGACCATACCAGAGGAAAGGTTGTTGGAATATGTAGAGGACCATGGTCTCCACTATGCAAGGCAGCAGGTATTGATGTGGTGCAGGTTCCTGTCAAAGAAATATGATCGACTTCTTACAGTGTGTTCCTACATTATTATTGTTTATTTTCTTCTTATAGGCTGCTTCATTACATGGCCTACTGAAAATTTGTATATTGGGTGTGGCAACGTCTGGGCAGAGGGAATCATTAAGTGCTGCCTTCCTGTGCAGTGTTGGCCATATGGTCCAGTTTCCCATCTGAAACCTACACCAGTTTTCATGAAGTGTTAAATCAGTAAAAGTAAGCAGGCTAGTGTTCTGCATACTTCCAGAAGGTATTAATCATTATTATTTGCAAAGCTTAATTGTGTTTGCATGGCACACCTTTTTGCCCTATCCGAGCCCCTCTTCAAGCATCACACTGTTTTACATTCAAGCACCTATGCATGTAGTACATTCCAGTCTGCTACAACCGTTCCCATAAATTAATGTATTCACGTCTTCCTCATAAACCGTCCATCCTCCAATGTCATGTAATTAACATTAGTGTCTCTCCCCGCCCTCCCCTTAAGCAGCAGCTGTGTGCCTGTCCTTTTTATTCTTTTTCCCTAGTCCCAGTATCATCCTGTTCACACTCCTTTCTGTTCACCCTCCTCTGGAACCTCTCCATAAGACCAATCTGGCTCTTCAACTACGGACACCTAAACTGCAGGCAGTATTAGTGGTGTGGTCTAAGCAGGCAATTGTACTGCCAGAGGAGCACCTCTTGAGTTCTTGACATTATCCCCTTGGCTATGCAGCCCCAAATTTCATTTGCCTGTGCCTCAGCCCTCCTATACTACTCTGAGTTGTTCATTTTGGCATCCACCAACACCACATGGTCCCTCTCACTTGACGAAACCTGCATTGTGTGTCACAGTAGGGTGTATTCCTAACTTTGAGTACTGCCACCATGTGCAGAACCCTGCACTTCCCTGCATTAAAGTTAAGCTATCACACTTGTGACCACCTCCCCAAAGTCTCCATGCCCTCCTGGAGAGCAAGCTTACTGTACTACTCTCATGATCCTCCCTTCTGTATAGTCACAATGTGGGCCATCCTACAGTCATGATGCACAAACCCCAAATGCAAACAGAGGTTAAAAAGGTCCATCAGTGGTGAATCCAGGGTATCAGCAAGCTGCTGGAACACCCTGTGATGTATCCCGTCTGTGCCCAGTATTTTTTTTCTCAGTTTTGTTTCTTAAGGGTTGAACACACACTGTCACTGTATATTTCATCATCCCTTTCCCACACTATTCCCAGAGCCAAACATTTACCTACCTTATTTTGTGTGGGTTTTTTTCCAACACTGGCCATAGGCACTGTTAGTGTCTGCAATAATGAGACCAATCATCCCACGTCCTGACATACTCTCGCCATATCACGGATCATATTCTGAATCTCCATCACACTGTTACCCTCTATATCATTTTTACACACGTACACTAATATGTGAGGGATCCCCCCAAACTGTAGTGGCTCAGCAAAGATCAGATGCTTGACATTGCGCATCGTTATACACGAAATGCTCATCAATCAATCAATCAAAATGTTTATTGAACCAGGCAATCACCGTTGAGCCAAAGCTCATTTTTGAGGTGGACCTGTGTGAAACAAGTACAAGAAAACAAGATAATATACCACAGTTACTGTACAATAACTTGATCAGCAAAGGGCATGGGCATCATGAGGTAAGCAATAATACCCAACAGGGTGGGCGGTATTGTGCAATACCGGACCACCCAGGGGCGTAATGAGGCCCGACGCCGCAGGCGGAGGGCCTTATAGCCTCTGGAAGGTCCGGTATTGCACACACCGCCTACCCTGGAGGGTATTATTGCGCTTAGAAATGGGCAGCTGTATTTTATATGTTTGGGAAAATAATTTTATGTTTAAATGTTAGAACACATATTTGTTTGAGATTTTGTAATAAAATAGTTCCTCCACCTGCTTTTGAATGCTGTTTTTGTTCTTAAACCTGGAGACTTCTGTGCTTCTGAAGCCTCCAAAATGTTACATTTTTGAGCTGGTTGTCATGGTTACCTGTACCCTCCTTCACACACACGCACTCACTGGGCTCAAGTTTTAAAGCCTTTTTTTAACTGTTAAGGATTGAATTTTGTTAATGTTTTTATTGTCCCCCTCTTCCAGCAACTACCCCGTGAAGTGTGAAGTGCCTGTGCAACATCTTAAAGATCCCCCTCCACACACACAGTGGCTATGTTTTGGGGAGGCACAGCTTTTATCAACACATGATGCAGGCTCAGAGTGAAAGGCAGAGAATAGAGATCATCATTGGAGCGCCATGTTAGCCTGGAGTCTGAGGACACGAGAAGAGACTGCCTCAAAGCTGGCCCGATTTTCAGTTGTGAGCAACTAGTCTTTGGGAGATGGGGGCACAGAGACTATTACGGAAAAGCCGACCGGACGGCTTTAACACGCAGTAAGATCTTTTTTTTTTATTAAGACTAGATCGCTGGCATGTGGGATATTCGGCAGTGGGGACAAGTGGGGACTGCTGGTGCTGTACAGGACAGACTGCCGTGAAGTCGCCGGTCCCAAGCAAAACAGAAATGATGACTGAGTATCGGGGAATTTGTGAGGGTTTTGTTTGCCGGTTTGTGTGTTGGGACTGTCTCGCTCAGTCATTCACTTACTGAGCAGGGAAAACAGATGGCTGCAGGCAGGTGAGCTGAGAGCAGTTTTTGCCAGTAGTGCAGAGCACGCGATGGCTAGCGCTACTAATTTAAAATAAAAACACACTTTTTCTTCTATTGGCTGAAGCCTGCATTGAGTGGTAGAGTGTGTAGCATTTTAAAAGGAGGTGGTATTCACATGTGTGTTGGGGGTGATATTGGCCGTAAAATTAACCCCTAACCAGGAGAAAAAAATGGCGTTAGTTTGAAACTTGAACATTCTAACTGGCCCCATGAGTTCAGTGATCAGGTCAGTTACCACTGGCACTTATTCTAACTCGGGGTCTGTTCTCAGATAGACCAGGGGTCTGGGTAGGGAACTAGCCAATCAGGAGACAGAGTTTTACTTGCCCATTTTCTAAACTGAAGTAATGCAGGTTAAATACAACAATATTATACATTCCAGCAATATGTACAAAAAAAGAGTACTGCAGATAATCACGTGGTGCCCACCACACTTCTTTCACTCCTGCTCTCAACACCAATGGATGTCTCTACACCAACCACCTGATCCACCCCTACCTTATACCCCTCCACCTCTCCCCCTGTAAATCCACTTTCCAGTCACATCCCATTCTGGGTTACCCACATGTCCTTGCATGGACCACCCCCTTCCAGTCTACCCTCCTTTTTCAACCCCTGATTGTTTTTTCCCTCTCCCCAGTATTCCTGGTTGCCAACCATCCCTCCAACTTCTCTTGAGCTTGGAACTCCCCTGTGTCATGCCACCATTACTGAGTCTCTTTGCATTACATTATTTCTGCCATGATTTTCTGTTCAGTGCCCTGCCACCTCCCCAGTTTACCATACCCCTCTGTAGCGCAAACAAATTGCCATAATCCACCTCCATTGTCCTATCCTCCCCCACCTGCTGGTCCCCCTCCCCTATCTCTCCCCCCTTTTGTACATCTCATCTGTGGTACCCAAACTACCCTCAAGTTCCCCTGGTCCTTTTCCTCCCAAATCTTGTTGTACCTCCCTCCATCACGTGCTGCTCACCACACCTCTTTCCCTATTCATGGCTTTGTCCCATGCTCCTGATACCCTTTTCCTCCAAACAGCTTTATCCCTGTGTTGGATCCTCCCCTGAGCTCACACCTCCCAACCTTCATGATCCATGCCTGACCTCTCCCCCATCCTACCCCCACAGTATGGCGACCATACATTTTACCTCCCTCACCATCCCCAATGCATATTGAGTCCACACCTGTATTTTGTTGTCCAGCTTTAGGAGACCATACCAATGTATGGTCATTAAGTGGTTGGAGATGGTTCAGATAACAACAACAAAGACTGTGCATGGGGTGATGGGGAAAACATACCAACAGAGGTGGATGTAGGCAAATATATACATGCTGCAAAATACAAAGGAGAGGTGTTACATTAATGAAACTGTAAACTGTCTGTACTGGCTAAATGAGGTGAGTGGTGGAGCTGGTATCAAAGGAAGGAGTGCACTGCAGCAAGGGTGCAAGGGTGCATACAGTGACATTAGAAAGAGGGACATACACAGGCAATGTCAGGTGGTATGGCTTCACAGACAGAATAGTGTAGGCGTGTAAATGTTTAGCTCAGTAGGTGGTGTTATCCGAAACAGTAGTGGTTTTGAAGATGGCATTGTAGATACATATCTGGTTGTTAACAACTGACAGTGGGACGGTATGACTTCCACTGTTTAATCCAACAACCTTTACTGTTACTATCATTACAAACTGTTCTGAAAAGGACAACAGTGGCCCATGTAGTATTCTGAACACAACTATCTGTGATTATGCGATACAGTGAATGCTGTGATACAATACGTGTGTGTTTACCAACACTCAAGTACAAGGCACATACAGTATGTGTATGCCACACTTTGTAACGATGATAACAGTTAAGGTTGTTGGATTAAAAAGTGGAAGTCATATTGTCCTACTGTCAATTTTCTTATTCATCAGACACTGTAATGTCACTTGACCAACGATGAGTTGAAGAGGACATGAAATTTAATTTGTATTCTTTTTTTTTTTTTTACAGGTTCCAAGGATGTGTTTCAGCAAACAAACAGTACTACAACCATTACTGCACTAAATGTCCTCTGTTTATTCAGTCAGTTATCCAAAAAAAATACAGTGTGGTCATGTTTTGTGTTCTTTTTTAGGAACAAACAACTGTAACTGTGAAATCATCATTGTTAAATCAGTAAAGTTTTGAATAAATTTACCTTGTCTGGGAGTAATTCTTTCTTTGGTTTTGTTCTACTTGTGGTAGTAAAGGAAGCAAAGAGTTACATTGCTTGAACATATAAGACTGATTATGGCCTACATGTGACAGCAACACGCTGCCTGTAGATAATAATGTACATGGTACCATTGTTTGAAACACAGATTTCTGTGCACATCTGCCAACATGTTAATAAAGGAAGCTGTTGAACCATAATGTGTGGTGGTGTGCTGGTACTGTAGTACCAGTACTTTACAGCACACTCACTATATGTGACAGTAGTCATATGTCCACACTCCACTGTGAGCATTTCACAGCACTAGTGTGTAAACAATAACAAGGTTACCTTTTGCAATATTAAATTCTGTACGCTTTGATGTTATTCAGAACACCATTTGGTTTTATACATAGACGTAAGCAATATTGTAACCTTGTCAAATAATGCAAGTGACTGTTGCTTTGAAATTTCCCTGTACTGGAAAGCATTATTACAGACATAAGACCACATTAGTAGTATATGTTGCAATAAGAGAACGTAAGTCGGTGTTCAATATGAAAAGACAGCATTATAAGTTCTCTGTTCAATGACAACTGAAAAGTGCCATGGCATGTGTATCAATGTCATTACACAGTCTATGTCTTATTAAATCTTGATCAATGATCCTTGATCATTTGGTCTTTGTCAGGGTTTCCATGTTTTGAGGCAATTGGTGGAAGTGCATGTGTAACAGTTGGAGCTGTTCTGGCAAACCTGTAGGAGGGGAATTCTGCTCTAATATTGAAAACATCATCTATCAATTCTGCTTTGTAACCTACTGGAAAAAAGGGATTGGACCTGTAAGCATCTTGTATATGAGTAATTACTGCAGTTGCACCTAGTGTTAGAATTTTAAATAATAACGTCAGTGTTCTCTTTACATTACTGGTGTGCTTACTTTAAGTTAACGTTATGCTTTGCTGCATAGGCTATGGTATCAGCACCATAAACAGTGATGTAATAAAACCCCTATACAGATCAGTTTGGAGACCACAATTCAAGTAACGTGTACAGTTCTGGACATGTTGGAGGTGTTACAGAAGTTGATAGGGCTACAATGGTTGCAAGTTACACAATGCATACAATACACACAACAGTATCTTACAAGTAAGGGAAGGGTTGTTGAAAACCAGAGACTAAGCCTGTTCTGCATTTGCAATTTAGGTATTGAAAAACAGTATATATTGCAGTGTTGTTCTGCATAGAACTCGATCACTTTCAAAATGCTTTTGTACCACAGTTTGAAGGTCAGGTAATATTATTGTACCATACTGTGGTACAACAGCATTCTAGAACCTCTAGGGACTGCATGAATGTTGAAGTTTAAAAGCAAAAGAAGTCAAACACATATTTACACAGTACTATACACTATAAAAAATACAGGATGACCAAATCTATGCAAGACCAGTGTGTTTTGCCACCTCATGACTCTGATTCCCACTGACCTCATGAGCTTCGCTATGGATGTCAGAGGGAATCAGAACCACTCTGTTGCACAACACACTGGTTGTGAATAGTTGCACATCCAGTATTCTACATGTAGTGCACATAAGGTTGACCACGAGTCCTTCTATACCTACAAATGCTATGTTATTTTTCTATGCTGTGCACAACACCAGCATCACACATATGACAGAATTCTGTGATGAGGAAAAGAAATGTGTTGTTGTATGGTTGAAATATGTGTATCATGAAAGTGGCTTACTTAGAAGCATACAAAGTTACTGCAGATTACCATAACAGGGCACACCAGTGCATGTTTTTGGTGGTGACATGGGAACTGATTTTAACAATGTAATGCCACATTTGGCGAGACTGTTTAACTTGTCCTTGGTCATAGGTGTGGTGCCAGTGGACTGGAAGAGGGCAGAGGTGGTTGCAATACACAAGGGAGGAAGAAAGGACGAGGTCAAAACTACCACCCTGTTAGTCTCACCTTGGTGGTGGGGAAGGTAATAGAAACCTTACTAAAGATTAGGTTGGTGGAATGCCTGGAGATAAATGCCATACAGGATGAAAGGCAGCATGGCTTCACCAAGGGAAGGTTTTGCCAGACTAACCTGATAGAGTTTTTCAACTGGGTGACAAAGGCAGTGGACCAGGGAGGAGCAGTTGATGTGGCCTATCTGGATTCCAGTAAGGCCTTCGACACTGTTCCGCATTGGAGGCTGATGAATAAGCTGGACAGACTGGGGGTGGGTCATAATATCACTAGGTGGGTAGAGAACTGGCTGACGGGAAGGAGTCCAACAGTGGTGGTAAATGGGACACATTCTAGGGAACAGGCAGTGACCAGTGGGGTGCCACAGGGAACAGTGATTGGTCCACTACTTTTTAACACCTATGTTAGTAACCTAGCTGAGGGTCTGGAGGAATGGGTCTGTTTATTCACAGATGATACAAAGCTCTGCAATACGGTGGAGTCACATGGGGGAGTGGAAGCCATGAGGCGGGATCTGGAGAGGCTGGAGAACTTGTTAGAAACCTGGCAACTAAAATTTAATGCACAAAAGTGCTCGGTGATGAACATGGGGAGGAAAAACAAAGGGAAACTTACTCCTTTGAGGGGTGGTGATCAAGGAAAAGGAAACAAAAAGGGACCTAGGGATTATGATATCTAGGGATCTTAAGGTATGGAACCAGTGTAGCAAAGTGGTGGGCAAGGCAAATAGTATGCTTGCCTGCATTGCGAGGTGCTTTTTTTTTAGGATTCTATTTACACCTCCAGCTCCGAAACTCTCTATGGCCATTCCACTCACCAGATCCACTCTACTGCCCACTGTGGACTGCGCTGTCTTCAAGGACTTTACTGTCTCCCCGAGCCCTGGGGACACTATAGGCCCGGGAAGACCAAAGGGGCAGAGGCAGGGAACCACCATTGGGTGTGTGGCAGTGCAGCACTGGGAGGATCGTCACCTATCCAGGCTGGAGGATATTTTTGTTATGTAATTCTCCAACACCCCTCCTCACTCCTGAGCGTGACACTCCCCTGATGCCATGGCGCATGGCAATCCTGCCGGCGTCTGTCACGCTCACCCGACATACAGTCTGCATCCTGCAGTGCCCCTGCTCTCCACTGGGGGGTCACTGGGATGCCAAACAGGCCCACCACCCTCCCTCCAAGAGCGGAGAGCAGCCCCGCGGATGCTCAATCAAAGATGGAGAGAGCTGAATTTGTACCCTCTGGAGACTAGGAGGAATCAGGGGGACATGATTGCGACTTCTAAGTATTTGAAGGGAATAAATAGGGTAAAGGGTGGAAGCTATTTCAAAATGAAGAAGGGAGCGAACAAGAGAGGACATAGCATCAGACTGGAAAGTGGAAAATACAGAGGTAATGTCAGGGGGCAGTTCTTCACAGAGAGGGTGGTGGAGGCCTGGAAGAAGCTTCCAGAAGAGGTAATAGGGGAGGTTCTGATAATGGGAGACTTCAACATGCCAGATACAGATTGGTCAACACCAGCATGAACATCTGCCAGAACTAGACACATGGTGGATTCCCTGCAGGGGGAGGGCCTCAAACAACTGGTACAACAACCCACAAGAGACAGGGCTATCCTAGATCTAATACTGACTAACAGGGAAGGGATCACAGATCTCTAGGTAGAAGGTCACCTGGGGGCCAGTGACCATCACATGGTATGGTTCAATTTGGCCACTACATCTAAATCATCCCATTCCAAGGCAAAAATATGGGACTTCAGAGGAGCTGACTTTGATAAGATGGCCAACAGAGTTAAGCTAACCCTGGAAAAAGAAATACAGGTTAGGGGGTACAGGCAAAGTGGACAAGCATTAAGGATGCAATACTTGAAGCAACATCCTATTGTGTTAGACAGAAAAGGAAGTGCAAAAGAAGAAGGAAACCACTTTCATTCTCAAATACAGTAGCAGAAAAGGTCACAGCCAAAAGGCTGGCCTTCAAGAAACATAAAGGAACACAGCGGGATGAAGATAGGGAGGCATACCAAACTGCCTTAAGGGAAGCAGGGAAGGCAGTAAGACAGGCAAAGTCCCAAACTAATAAAACACTAGCACAAACAGTAAAAGAAGGTGACAAGACTTTCTATAGATACATTAGTGAAAGGAGAAAGTCCAGATGGGGTGTTGCTAAGCTCAAAGGAGAAAAGGGGGCATGTGAGGAGGAGGACCCTGTAAAAGCATCTATCCTAAATAGATACTTTTGCTCAGTATTTACTGAAGAGAAGGTAGGGCAGGGCCCACAGCTCAGCACCATGGACACAGGGGGGAGGGAGGTAAGCACCACTCCCTTCACAAAAGAAAGGGTCCCACAAAAGCTCAGTAAGCCCAGGCTGGACAAGGCAATGGGACCTGATGGTATACATCCCAGGGTACTTAAGGAGCTAAGGGTGGAACTAGCAGAGCCATTAGCAGAACTGTTTAGTGAGTCTCTGAGCACAGGAGAGGTCCCAGAAGACTGGAGAAGGGCTTTATGTGATCCCGCTCCACAAGAGTGGTAGCAGGGAGGAGGCAGGGAACTACAGAGCAGTCAGTCTTACCTCAGTAGTGGGCAAGATTATGGAGGCATTCCTTAAGGAAAAGATAGTGCAACACCTGTAATCCATAGGGACACAGGATCCAAGACAGCATGGGTTTACAAAAGGAAGATCCTGTCAAACTAATCTCATGGATTTCTTTGACTGGGTAACCAGAGTGGAGAACCAAGGGAGAGCAGTTGATGTCACCTACCTTGACTTCAGAAAAGCTTTCGACACTGTTCCACATAGAAGATTGATAAATAAGCTGGGTAGGCTCGGTGTGGGTCAGAAGTTGGTCAACTGGGTGGCAAACTGATTGACAGGCAGAAAACAGAGAGTGGTGGTAAATGGTATAGTCAGAAGAGATGCAAGTCACAAGTGGGGTACCTCAGGGATCAGTCCTGGGGCCAGTCCTCTTCAATATCTTCATCAGTGACATTGCAGATGGACTAGAGGGTAAAGCTTGTCTGTTTGCAGATGACACCAAGATCTGCAGCAGAGTAGATGATCCAGATGGGGTGGGCAGAATGAGAAGAGAGCTGGATAAACTAGCAAAATGGTCAGAAGAGTGGCAACTGGGATTTAATGCAAAGAAGTGCAACATCATGCATATAGGGAAGAGAAACTCTGAAGCCACCTATAGGCTGGGAGGGGAGTTGCTGGCAGTCACAAAGGAAGAAAGAGACTTGGGCATCATCATTACCGATGACCTGAAATCATCCAAGCAGACCTCTAAAGCAGTAGGTAAGGCTAGGGGGATGTTAGGGTGTATTAGTAGGGGTATCACAAGTCATAAGAGGGAGGTAATAATCCCCTTACAAGACACACTGGTTAGGCTTCTATATGGAGTACTGCATGCAGTACTGGAGGCCACACCTTCACAAGGACATTAACCAAATTGAGGCAGTCCATAGAAGGGCAACCAAAATAGTGCAGGGACTGCATCAGAAGACATATGAGGACAGATTAATGGAGCTCAATATGTATACCCTTGAGCAAAGGAGGGAGAGAGGTGATATGATCAAAACATTCAAACACCTTAAGGGCATTAACAAGGTGAAAGAGTCTAACATATTTCAATATAAGAAAAATAGCAGGACAAGAGGACACAGCATGAGATTAGAGTGAAGCCGATTGGGGGGAATGTGAGGACATTCTTTTTCACAGGAAGAGTGGTGGATGCATGGAACGGCCTACCTCAGGAAGTGGTGGCTATGAATACCGTGCAGGGCTTCAAACAGGCATGGGCTAGGCATAAGGGGGCAATACAGATGAGTATGAATAGATAGACCACTGATAGAGCAAAGGCCGATGGCACATTTATAAGGTAGAAAAAGAAATGGGCAGACTGGATGGGCCTTGCGGTCCTTATCTGCCGTCAACCTCTATGTTTCTATGTTTAAACAGTAGTGGGATTCAAGAGGGCATGGGACAGATATAAGTGGTTAGGAAACAAGATGGAAGTGTAAAAAGGGGGGAAGGGTAAGATGTATTGGGCCGACTAGATGGGCCATTGGGCCTTTTTCTGCTGTCACATTTGTGTGATTGTGTGTGATTCTGTATGTGACTATTTTTCACATGTTGTATAATAAATCTCTACTGATTTTGTTCAACCATAACCAGCAACAGGGTGTCTACCCTACGGAACATGTTTGTGTCATTTTCAAATATGCATACCTTGCTTTCTATCACCTCGGTAATGACAGTAATAAATACTTCACCGAGGTGTTGGTCAGTACTGACCATTGTGGCATTGCACTGGTCACTCTACCTTTCTCAGAGATAGGGCCCTTTACTACTACCATTTTGTTGTGTATCCTCCCAAACAATTTGCAACAAACTTTACACCCTTTACATCCATTAATAGGCTGCACAGATTGTCTATGAGTCTCCTGTATCGAACACAGATAAAGGCCTTCCAGAACTGTACCTAACCAAAACAGTTGTTTTACTTCAATAATGACTTTGTAATGGACTGTACTTACAGTAGGTGATGAGGATCTTGATCTATTTGATAACTGGTGCTCCGCCCCAGCTTTTGGGGAATGAAACACTCCATCTCGGTTTTAAGTCCCTTGTTATTGCTTTATCTCATGCAGAGGTTTCATTACAGTGCAGCGCTGCAATGGACAACCTGTAAACAACAAGAGTCTGTAAACATTCTTTTCTTTTTTACATATGTAATTGTTTTACACAGTAACAGTACCACAAATGAGTATGGACACCCTTGGCCCCACTGGTCTCCAAAACTGCACACAATACCTGAGGTGTGGCCTAACCAAGCAATTGTACATGTGTAGGATCACTTCCGGCTTTCTGGAGGTAGTCCCCCTGGTGATGCATCCTAGCATCCAATTTGCCCTCGTACAGGTCTCTGAGTTGTTCATTTTGACATCTACCACTACCCCCAGGTCCTTCTCACCTGCCGTGACTTGAATTTTGTCTCCTCCTCCTAGGGTATACCCCATGCCTGGATTTCTGACTCCCAAGTGCAGAACCTTGCACTTCCCCACATTGAATTTTAGTTTCCATTTTTCAGACCACCTTTCCAGAGCCTCTAGATCTTCCTGTACATCCACCCTCCTGTCCTCCTCATCCACCGCTGCACCCAGCTTTTAGTCATCTGCAAAGAGACTCATTTCAGTTTGTCCATCCGAAGGGACCTGAGGGCTTCACTTACTCTCTCTACCAGGATTTCAGCCACCACCTACTACCCTTTTGCACCCTGTACTGCTGGCCCCCCACCTGTCTGTGGTGGCCACTCCCATTCCCCAGACTCATCAGTGCCCTGATCTGTACTGGTCCCATCCCTTCCTCTGGTTTGTCTCAGCTTCCCATGCAAGACATAGGCCCTCCACCCCCCCCCAGTAAAAACTGATGCAAAGTATTAATTTAGGACCTGTGCCTGTTCCCACACCTCCTGTGCCCAACCCTTCCCATCCATATCATGCTGATCTGCCCCCTTACTTTCCTTTGTTTCCCCTATGTATCTAAAAAACCCCTTGTCCCCCCTCAGGATCCCCCTGGCCAAGGACTGCTCCTTTTTTGCCTTCGCTGCTCTCACCACTCTGGTGACTGTCTGGGCTGTCCGCTCATGCCCACCCTGAACATGGACAGTCTTTTCTTTTGGGTGTGGTTTATTGACTGCAAAGTCTATGATTCTGCATTCTGGTCTAAAGCTGTCATCCTGTACCAGGCTGACACAGCCCTGCAAAGCCCCCGGCTCTGAGACACCCGAGTTTGACTGCCTTACACCATGGTGCCCTATGTACAATTTAATGAGCAGGGCTGGAGTTGGCTGCCATAGACGTCCTCCATGCATCACACTCCAATTTCATCCTGTGCTTACTAGTACTTCCATGCTGCACCAGTGGTCTGTACTGTGCTGGAGAAACCCTGGATCCCTCCCCAGGGAGAGGAGAACAGTCCTCTGAGTAGTTGATCCTCTCCCTCCCCTGCTGACCCATGGTGCCTGGGCTTGTTCCCTAACCAGGGTTACAAGCATGGCACAATGTGTTGCATACAGTGCCTCAACCCTCAGTCGCACCATGCCAGCAACATGGAGAGTATTACACTGGAATGTTCAATGGTTCATTTGGACAAGGCCATGTGGCTGGATATGCTTCCCCCTATGGAAATTTATGAAGTAAGAAAACAGCTGTTTATGGTGTCACTTTCTATCAATTAACATTCCAGTGATTCTGTACTTACAAACGTAATTCAGAAAATGTTGCGTTTACCATGTTGAATGGTATACTGCTGGCAATGTAACATTATTTTCAATTACCTAGCTGACATACTTGGGAAGAAATAGTGAGTCATCTTTGGTGCAAAGAAAATCACCACCTTGTGGAAAGCCTCAAGCGAAGATGTTTGCTCACCAGATGATAACTTTGGTATGTCCTTGAGGAGTGTTGCATTAGTGGCTATAACTTCAGGCTCCTTGAGAGCCCTGTTACCTGCATCACAGCACAAAATGGTTTAGTAAATTATCATTACACAATTAATATGTCAAACTTAATGAGCTGTCACTACTGTGACTAAATGGTTTCACACTACTTACAGTTAAGAATACAGTTAAAACCATTTATTGGCAAACAATGAAAGGTGAAGATGTATAACACACAAGAAGGAATAAACATGTATTTTTTTACAAAACTTAATCACAATTTTATTCACCACCTGTCTGCCTGCATATAGTGTTTAGGCACAAGACACCTTCATAGGCTGTTCAACTTTGACCCTGGTTACTGAACAACATCTGGCAGTGTTTCCTGGTGGTGGTGTGGTGGCTGAAGACTATAGAGCACAGTGACTGCAATGTCTTTGATGTAGTGGCTTGTTGAAGTTGTCATACTACATTGATAAAATAGCAATGAGTGACAGAAAAAGATAGGTTAAGAGTGACCATGACGGTAATGGATAATAAAAAAAAATGGAAAAGGAACAGGGTGGTCATTTATGCTGACCTAATGTTTATCAAGCAATGCAAGAAGGCAGTAAGGAGGGCATAGGAAAAAATCTGATGTAGTGTAACAGTCATCACCAGTACCAAAAAAATAATTTTTGATCACTCGCTATAAAGAATTGTGTATAGTCCATGTTGAGTACTGAGTGAAGTTCAGAAGACAAAATGTCATCTTCATCCAAAATCTTCTCCCCTCTATTCTTAACCTGTAACCTGTATCCTGTACTGTCACTTCCCTTCCTCGGTTTAAAACCACCGTTTGCTCAACCCTTGCTGATTCCTCTAAGACAGTTCAAAGTTTCAATGATGTCCCCCACTATGAGTTCCAACACCCTGTTGTTGTACTGTCTCACCTCTACTGGCTACTGTTACGCCGCTGTATTTCCTCCATTACCTTGATATCCTGCCTGAGGCATGAGCTGCGCAGATGAACCCGCATACATCAGAAACCCCTTGCTATACAGTCCTGGTAATCGCTGGGACATGTTTATGTGATGGCTGCAATACCCACTCTCCTCCCTGACAAGAGCACATGTAAGTTACTGGATGTTTTAGCTAAGATTTTCTCTTTCAGTTATACCACCCTACATCCCAACAGCAGGATTACATATACAAGTTCCAGGGTGCCCGAAAGTACAGAAAGTGTTTACTAACCTTTCTCTACCCATGTATGCTCCTCCAGTGTACCATGCGGACATTCTGGGAACAAATTTCCGTGTCCACTGTGACTATCACACATGTGATTCAGTATGGAAAGCCACTTGGCAACCACCAGGTCACCATTGCCATCGCTGGAGTTTGCGCACCAGTACACATGGTTATTGACTGCTTTTGACCACTGTGACAGCACTTGACAAGCTCTACGTTTGGAGCACTCCTCTATTATTTTTTTTATACAGTATCTATGATAAAGAAAAAGTTATGTCCACGTGTGACATAATAACATGTTGCAATAAGTTCGGCACCAAGCATTGTCATTTCAAACAAACAATGTTAAAATACAATAAGTAGTTTCTTTGTACCTTTCACCACATGCCACACATTGAATCAGTGCACTATGTCTGCTGTTCACACATGTATTTCTTTACTGAAACATGACGGTCAGTGGTCAGGCTTTCAATGTTGACTGCAGCCGATTGCACTTTACACAAACACCTTTTCAGTCTCACAAGTTCTATTGCATTGGAACTTGAGACTTCATTACTTTGAATTAATTGCTGATAAACAATTTTAGAGTGCATAAGATCGATGATGGAGCATGAACCGTACTTAGCGATGTGTCCAGGGGAGCAGCACCTGGTATCACCTCCAAGGCGTCCTGGACCATGTGACAGTTCCTGCAGCAATTTCTCTTAATGCCTTCACCATACACACTCCACCAATTGTAGCAGATAGGTAGACTGCATCAAGTTATAAGTTCTGAGGGAGATGCACGGCATGTTCAAATGTCTCATGAAGTTTATTATTCAGACGGGGCTGCCACCACTGAAACAAATTGCGCACGATGTCAATAGGTTTCCAGCTGGTAGCGCACCAAGTCTTGGCTGAGTTTCCCATGTTTTGCTATGTCATTTAACACACAGCTGTTCCAGTACTGCCAGTCTACCTAAGGTTCTCCTTACAAAAAGTATGATAAACAAGTGTGGCAAGTCTGCAGCATCAATAGGATTGCACTCTCAAAAACAAGAAATGTCTACTGTTTGTGAGCTGGTTTGTCTGATGTTACTCAATTACCCTGTGTGGGGAGATACATCACCTTAGAATTACAAAGCACTACATTACACATGTTATATTTCAATTTGATAAAAACTGGCTGCAGTAATGTGCCCATTTCAGCACCTGCTCTCATAAGTGTGAAAATACAGCATTAAAACATTGTTACAAAATTGTAACAAATTGCAAAGTTTTGGCTAAACTGTCAAGATACAACAGTGAGGAAGGAGAGGATTCCCTATTTAACATGTGTCAGGAGGTCTAGTGTACATCAAAAGAGTATCGGTGGGTTATCGGATGGGGTCACACCTGGGACAATGATGAACTGTATGCAGGACATTTGCTGAACCTAAGTAGGGAGGGAAATGGGATATTACAGAACAAGCTGTGGGACTGTATAGCCAAAAACACTTTGTAGGTCAGGTTGCTAGGGTTCAGACTCCAGGTAAGGTACCCAGGGACCAGGGAGAATAACTCACAAGATAGTAAGAAGGACTGAAGCACAGTCTCAGAAGGGGTAAGTGAACTGAAGGTGAATAATGATCTGTGTCATGATGGCATCCACCCCAGGGAGCTGCAGGAGATGGCATAGCACATGGATTCACGCACAGGAAAAGGCAGGTGAATTTGACACTCTACAGGATGCTGCTTGGGCCTCACTTGCAGTACTGTGTGCAGTTCTGGTGGCAGAACATCAGCCTGGACATCAAACTGCTGGAAGGAGTGCAGCAAAGGGCGACGAGGATGATTCAGGTGATGGATGGAATGTATAATGAGATGACGCTAAAGAAAATGAATAGGTACACGATGAATAGAGGCAGGAAAGGGGGGAAATGATCAAGACATTCAAGTACCTGAAGGGTGTCAAGAAAGGGATGGGCGGAGGTTGTGTAGAAAGTAAGGAGCTGGAGGAACACTAGGGGGCATGGGTGAACAATACAAGGTGTGAGATTCAGGAGTGAGATGTGGAGGAATTAATTCACAGAGAGAGTAACTGCATGCTGGAACGCAGTTACAGAAGGGGTGAGATCATGCAAAAATGTGGCGTTCTTTCATTTTGATTGAGGCAGGGTACAAGGGTGGGTAAGTGTAGGCTAGAATGACAATAATGGGAGGTTAAGGGTGCTTGGTGTAGGGGCAGCAGCCTGCTAGGGAGCTAGATGCACAATAGAGCAGACTTTGATAGACGGAGAGTTCTGTTCTGCTGTGTGGTGGTATGTTCATATATCACCATTGCCAGATGTTGAACAGCAGAGTAATGTATTTGGCCAATGTCACCATTTCAGTACCATGTATTGCTGAAACAAAACACTTACCGGTCATTATTGTCAGCAACGAAATCATCACAGTCCGATGAAGATTCTGACTCATTACTGTCATCCATGACCCAGTCAGGGTCTTCTTCTTCATCATCCTCCCAGTCATAGTCGTCTTATTCGTCCTCATCTTCTGCATTGGTAGACTCAGGAAGGACTTGTCTGTGGCTCTGCTGTTCCTCATACTGGGTGGCAATTGTCCTGGTTGGAACTGTATTGATGCAGACCTGAACACCGTGAGTAATTCCCATGGTTGTAGTCTGACTACCACGAGAAAACGTGGTTCTCCCACTGAAAGCTGGCACATACTTTACAGTCTGTGTTGATTTTGTGGCATACACCTGTGAAATAGTGTTGACAAGTGTGTCACCATAAAATGTCATCAAAAATGTTTTACCACGTTGAATACACAAAGTGGTTTGTTTATATAATGACAGCATAGTAGCCCTCATGGTCTATCAAGTCTTCTAGAGACTCAGGACCCAGTCAGGTACCACTGCTGCACCATACACCACACAACCCACTGGATCCCCACAGAACCAATTTCAGGTATCCACACAGTGATAGTATTACTGAGCTTCACTCTATCCCTATACCTGTCCAAGACTGTCATAAACCACACCTCTAAATCTGCTGCCATCAGCTACTCAGGCATTGAATTCCATGGTTCGGCCACCCTATCAGTTAAGTAACACCTGCTTCTCTCACCCCTGAATCTCACTCCCTCAGTGTACCTAATCGTGTCTCATTCCACCATGAACACATCCAGAATAAAACTCTCCATTGTTGGGTCAACCACCAGCTGGTTTATGAATGCATCCTGTGATACATTCAGCAGACTGTAGTACTTTTACAATGGGGACATGATATTTCCACAATCAGTCCATGGCATGTTTATGTCACCCAATAACACAACCCTGCTCTCGCTCGGACCACAGTGGTCCCTACTATTTTTGACCACATCCTCTTCATGATCTTCCACCAATATAGGGTGCCTGTGAAAAAAATAAATAAAATAAAAAGTTAAAAAAATTGACACGGTGGCACAGAGGGCTAAGGTGCTGGTGCCTTACCTCGAGCTATGCCGATGAACCTGTTCAGGAACAGACTCAGGATGCAGGGGGCTGGCAGCTGAAGGAGGGGATTGAGTGTCCATAGGACTACTCTCCTGGGGTGGGTAGAGGGATGACGTCGCTCTGCAGTGGCCTGTGGTGGAGACCGGGAGCACTGCAGATGCAACATAGGAGGGAATGACACCTTAAAAGCTGAAATACCCACTCCACATTCAGCCGGATGACAGCTGCAAGGTTGTCCGAGGCCATCGATGTCCCACAGAGCCATCCATCTCAGCAGCACCTAAGGGCCAAGTATTGCTCTGGTCTGCCCCCATTCAACTGGCGCCTTACCCCTCAGAGGAAGGGGACTCACCCAGCAAAGGGTTATGCCAGGTTACCCAGGGGCTGGTTGCTATGTGAGATGGTGGCTCACAGAACTAGATGGGTTGGATACAGTCTTGGCACAAAGCCAGAAGGAGTGGCTGGGGTGGCAGTATATAGGGGGATAACGAGATAATGGACAAAAAAAAACAACAAAATAAATTATTTTTAAACTCAAGCATCATGGTGTATGCAAGGTGACACATAATGCATACACATTATACTCTGGCTCCTCCATCCTGATTATCCCTATGTCATACCTAATGATCAGTGACACCACACCCCCACTACACACTGCACTATCCTTTCTGCAGAGAGTGTACCGACCCAGGTTTAGGTCCCAATCATGCCCCAGAGTGTCACAACTTTCATTCACAGCTACAACATCCACTTGGCACTACAGTACCATTGCCTGAAGCTCAGGCATCTTCTTTCACAAGATGCTTGGCCTTATGCACAGTGAGGCAGGAAGAAGTCTGAGCCCTTACAGGACAGTGTTTTTCCTCTCACAGCACATCACACTGAATAAACCTAATCATGGAAGGTCCCAATAGGAGCACTATAACGTATTCCTTATCCTTATGCCTAGACCATTTATTGCCAATCCTTCCATTCCAAACATTGTCCACTTACCTCACCATCCATCCTGTTGGCAGACAAAACACATATCCATCTGTCATCAGCCCTATGTCTCCTGTACCAGCCCTTTTCCATTACTGACCCTTCTGCCCCATTTGCTGCTACTATCCAGCTCAGTTTCATAGGTGACACGGCACTTCCAGGCAACACACTCCATGCTGTGTCTATCCCGGAGGTTGTACTTCCAGACCTGAGGACACAATTTCAACCATCACAATTAAGCTATAAGGCATGACAGGGCGTGCGTCATTGCTGAATAATGTCACACCAATGGTGGGTCAAAGCACGAGGCCACAGGCTGAGTGCTTCTGCCACCCTAGGTGTGACATTATTCGGGCATGACACACACTCTGGAGTGCCTTATTGCGATTATAATATGGCTATAAAAAATACAACAAGATTTTAATGATTAAGCAATAAACATAAGAAACAAATCAGAACTTATAACTTTATTATAATTAATTTAGACATAAAATAGAGATAAAATAGTCCCTTCAACAGCTTTACTGCATCTCTCCATATTACTTACACTGATTGTTTTTATATCTGATTTTATTACACTGACCTTAGCATATTTAGAATATTTGTTATACTACTGCTTTCATCTCATTTCTCACATTGCAGGACTGAACACATTAATACTGACAGTCTCATTCAGTGTCCCTATAGCGATCAATTATGATGTGGCACAGACATACATATGGTTAGTTTCTGTGTTTCCTTGTTTTTTTAACAGGAGTGAAGACTGTCCTGACAAACAGAAAAAAACAATTACACAATAAGATGTGACAGGGTATATCTTGTGGTTCAATAGTGTCACACTTCAGCTGTAGCATGAGGCATTGCCCTGTGCCTTCACTTCAACTACCTGAGATGTGCTGTTACCCCACCACAATGTACACCCTGGAGTGTATTACTGTGATTATAACATGGGTCCAAGATGGTTTTTTTTGGGGGGGGGGGTGAAGAAATGCACCAAATCAAAAAAGGAAAAATGTTCTGACTTTTTTAAAACAGTCCCAGCACATCCAAGCACTGACCATGACTGGCCCGGTGGCACTGAGGGTTGAGGCACTGGATGCCACAACTCATGCCACGCCAGTGACCCCGGTTCAGGAACGAGCCTGGGTCATCGGGGGTCGGCAGGGGAGGACTAGGATAGAGCATCCAACGACAGCTCTCCTAGCCCTGGGGAGAAGGGAGGGATGCACGCCATGCTCTGCTGGTCCCTGGGGACGCCCGGTGGTACTGCAGTAGCGTGGGTGCTATTGGGAGAGGAAGCACAGCAGACGTCTGCACATTAGTGCGCTGACATCCTTGCATGTCCATGCTTCCAGGGAACCAAAGTAGGAAAAAGCAACCCACAGATCCATGGCAGCTTGATAGCCGCAGTTTCACCGGCTGACAATGCCCGGACTTGTGCTGTTAATGGTTCCTCACCGGGCACGGGGGCTTCGGGGGGCCCCCTTTGCAGGCAGAGATGAGTCTGCCAGCTGGGCATGGAGCTTTGGGGTTGGAGGTGGAGCGGAGGAGCGGAGGAGCGGCGGCTGGATAAAAAAAAAAAAAAAAGCACTGACCATGAGTAAACAATAGGGAACAACATGCTTCAATGCTATAACAGTAATATAAGCACATACCGGTATTTCTGTTTGACATGCACATTCTTGGAACAGTGATACTGAATCAGCACATGGAGGAGATACAGTTTGAAAGCACTGAGGGTGGACAAGGCGCCAGGCCCAGATGGCATCCACCCCAAGGTACTGAAGGAGCTGGCAGAGGTCTTTGCAGGACCTTTGGCAGACCTATTTAATGCCTCACTACATTCAGGGTGTGTACCTCAGGACTGGAGGATGGCTCATGTGGTGCCCCTCCACAAGAGTGGCCTCAAGGATGAACTGGGAAACTACAGACCAGTGAGCCTCACATCCATCGTGGGTAAGCTAATGGAGATGATCCTGAAGGAGAGGCTGGTGGCCCTTCTAGAGGCCAAAGGACTACAGGACAGCAGACAGCATGGCTTCATATGGGGCAGATCCTGCCAAACCAACCTGGTGGAGTTCTATGACTGGGTAACTAGGCAACTGGACAGGGGCCATGCAGTGGATGTCCTGTATCTGGACTTCAGTAAGGCATTTGACTCGGTGCCGCATGGAAGGCTGGGAAGTAAGTTAGTAGGCACAGGGGCGGGTTCAAAACTGGTTAGATGGGTAGGAAACTGGCTTCAGGGAAGGCAACAGAGGGTGGTGGTGGGTGGGGAGCTCTCACACCCAATGGTAATGATGAGCCATGTCCCACAGGGCTCGGTGTTGGGACCAGTGTTGTTTTGGATATTCATTGCAGACATATCATTGGACATCATGAGCAAGATCAGTCTAGTTGCTGATGATACCAAGGTAGGAGCAGTGGTAGATGACCTAGGGGGATGGCAGGGGTTGCAGGATGATCTGGTAAAGCTTGAAACCTGGTCAGACACCTGGCAACTGGGGTTTAATGCCAAAAAGTGGCAGGTGCTGCATTTTGGGATGAAGAACCCAAGGAGGAGTTACCAGCTGGGGAGAGTGCAGCTAGCCCAGACAAAGGAGGAGAAGGATCTGGGTGTGCTCATTACAGGGTCAATGAACAACTCAGCACAATGTAGGAAGGCAGCTGCAAGGGGCCAACAAAATGCTGGGTTGTATTGCAAGGGGTATATCCTCGAGGAGGGAGGAGGTGATTCTGCCACTGTATAGGTCATTAGTTAGACTGCACCTGGAGTACTGCATGCAGTACTGGTGCCCATATCTGAAGAGGGACATTAAGTTACTGGAGGGGGTGCAGTGCAGGGTAACAAAGATGATAAAGGGGCTGGGGAACTTATCATATGAGAGGAGGCTGAGGGAGTTGAGCATGTACTCACTGGAGGAGAGGCGGGACAGGGGGGGCATGATTGAAACCTTTAAGTACATGAAAGGAATAAACAAGACAGGTACAGAGGGGCTGTTCAAAGTAAGGGAGGGGAGGGACATCAGGGGCCATGATATGAGACTGGAGGGAGGAAGGTTCAGGAAGGAGATGAGGAGACACTTTTTTACAGAGAGGGTGGTGGCTGGGTGGAATGTGTTACTTGCAGAAGTGGAATCCAGTAGAACAGTGGACTGCTTCAAGAAGGGATGGAACAGGACAAGGGGGAGGGTTAATGAAGGGTAAGGGTGGAAGGGAGGGGCAGCTGCAGAATAAGGGTGCTAGCTGCACATTCGAGCAGACTTGATAGACCTCTAGGCCTTTATCTGCTGGCAAATTTCAGATGTTTGTATGTTCATAGGAACATCAATTTGGATATTAACATCTTTATCTGTAAACGACATAGACTGATCATCATCCAGGCTGTTGATCTCTGTGTTCTCACACTGTGTGCTCATACTGTGTGACACTGATGTGGATGTTGATGGTTGACTGTGTGAATTATCAAGTAAACCAAGATGTTGAAGCACCTGCTACACTGAATGATGAAAATATGAGGTGTTGAGAAAGGATATGTAGTCGATGTTACCACATTACATGCTGACAACACATTACAGAGTAAACAGTGATTTAATAAGTTGATGGTCAACATGCTGCTACCAGCCCACCATACACCTCAGTTTAATCCATTTACTGTTGGAGAACCCAACTGTTGTACTGCACACCACCTCTTGTGGCAACGAGTTACACATGGCCCACCACTCTGTATATAAAAGGTAATATTCTCATCTGCCTCCTGAACCGTCTACCCTCAAGCATCATATCATGGCCTGTGTTATCACTACCATGCCTTCTTCTAAATTGCCCATTATTACTACATTGGTTAATCCCTGCCATGTACTTTAAGGCATCAATCATGTACCACCTCTCACTTATCTCCTACAGTGAGTACATGTTCAGTTCATTTATCCTACTCTCATAAGGTAAGTACCATAGCCCTTAGATAATCTTTGTTGCACTGCGGTGCACCACCTTCAGTACATTGCTGTCCCTCTTTAGGTAATGGGACAGAACTACGCACAGTACTCCATGTAAGGACTGAACAGTAATCTGTACTGTGGCAACATAAACTTCACCATCATTGAGGAGATAACAATAGTAATGCAAAACACCATTATGCTGGTATTACCATTCTGTTTGCTACACTGCACTGAGTTGTTAATTTGCCCCGTAATTTGCAAACCCACATCCTTCTCTTATTCTGCACCCACAACTGCTCACCTCCAAGACCTCCAAGATGGTAGTTCATACCATGGTTATTATCTGAAAACTTCAGCAACTTTCATTGTTAAGCATGACATACAAACATCAAGGTGCATGACCATTATTCCAGCTTAAAGCAGCTGTAATTGTAAGTGTGTGAAACAATTTATCATATAGTTTTTTAGCATAAAAGTATTTCTGACAAGCTAAGAGTCATGATCATTATATGTTTTGTTTTCTCAGGTGTGGTACAACTGTTTTGGTTAACTGGTCTTGTAATTAATGACTCATGTCATTAAAGATGGCAGACATTAACCATTTTTCACAAATATCTTCCCCTGGTGTTACTTCTTGAATGTGCATGCTAGATTCATGCTGTAGTTGAATTAGGATGATTCTTTCGCATGTTTCTGATAGTAAACAGCACAAAATATAAAAATGCTTTCATGGTGGGTGTGGCATAAGCATGGCAAGTGTGTGGCAACCTCTGAAAACTTCAAGACCACATATCTTTGCTCAAGAATGAAATAAAATGAAAAGAACAATGTGCATCTTTATGTTTTTCACAAAAAAACATTATTATTGAAAAATGTGTATGTTTGTTAACAAGCACTGCTGCTTTAACTAGATCCTCTGGCATGCCTTGCCAACCATTTATATCTTCCACAACTGCCCCTATCTTGCTGTCATCATAAAACAGACTGAATTTGCTGCTCATGACAACAAATATTTCTGCAATTAGTATTACAAATTGTAGATCCAGCAAAAGTGGGCACTGTGCTATTACACTCGTTGAATACATTGGGAACAAGAGATACACACACAGCAGAACAGTGTTCTGCCTTCCTCTCAGATAATTCAACACAGAACACACAACAAAGTCAATTACTGCATTTGGCCCAATGACATGAATGATACAGACCAGGAAAATCTGTTTCAGTGGATATTTATTCCACAATCTGGCTAAATGGTCATGGTAAAAGTAAATGCAACCCGACGGGGAGCCGCGTTGCATTTACTTTTATCGTGGCTGTTTAGCCAGGTTGTGGAATAAATATCCACTAAAACACATTTTCCTGGTCTGCATCATTCATTCATTTCATTGACCCCATTGACTTGAGTGCAGTCATTGACATTGTTGGGGTTTCTATGTTTAGGGCAGGCCGCCCTTGAATAACTGCACCAGTCAGTAAAATGGAAATAGCCAGTCGCAGCACCATCCCTCCTCTGCAATGAACACAGAACACACCACTGATTTGAACTGAACTATTGGAAGAAACTTAAACCACAGAGTAACATGTGGCAAACACTGAAATGACTTCATGAACTACAGGTACAGGACATCCACAGCATGGTTGTTATCGAGTTGTCTACTTACAATATAATAGTACTCCAAAACATTGGTATGGCACGATGTGCCACTGACTATGACATGATGAATAATGTCCTGTAGCCCATTGACATCCAGAAAGGACAATCTCCCAAAACCAGCAACACAACCTGATTTCCTGAACCATGCTACACATACTCCCTGTACCACCCTGCTTCCTTTTCTACCTCCTCCTGCACATTTGCTCCCCTACCCCTATTTCCATACTATACCTGTTGATTGAGCCTTGCACTTACACCACCTCTTTGACATTGCCCAGTTCTCCAGACACCATTTTTGCATATCTTCCTATTCCTGTCATAGTTATCCAACCCTGTATGTTTACTGTATGACAGCAGGGAGCACAAGATAAAGTATACAGCAGTATAATTATGTGTCACCACTATGAGAGGAACATGCAATGGTATGATGGTCTGACAACTGTGGATTGTCATGAGAGATATATACTGAACACCTTCTGCACTGCACAATAGTGTACATTCTTGCATGTTATAATAATGTCACATTGTTTGTTAAGTGCATGTTTATGGTTTGTTGTGGCACAATGATGTGGTGTGCAAAAACCCATCCTTGGCTAGACAAATGCACACGAGCATACTGCCGGTAATGAACAAGTGGTATATGACAACACACCATAACAGCACAATTGTCAGATCACAGAAAACACACAGACACACACAAACACATATAGACAGACACACAGACATACAGAAACAGACACACAGAAACTTGTTTGGACAAAGACACACACACACACACACACACATGGTTGGACTGAAACTGGATTGCAAATGCAATTACTGGTGTAATGGTATGTAAGCGAGTAAGCACTGCAGAATGCAAGAAACATACTACAAAGTGTATACTACGGTGTGTATATGTATATGTACATGTACATGTCACTGGATGTAAATTAGCACACACACCATACTCAAGATCACAATGACTGTACTGCAAAATATCAGAACAAGTATGATCATAATGTAGCCAAAAACAAAAATATGGGAAGTAGCCTCACCTCTATTCTTTGCCTCCTTTCCATTGCAGTGCTTCTCCTCTCTGGTCTTGTAGCATTGAATGAGAAAATGGATGGACATGTATCTGGTTTTAACCTTCTTTGCCCAGGCTGAAAACCAATGAGATCAAGCAGCATCTGTAAGATGGTGAACTGGTCATCTCTGAAATGTTCAGCGCATATAACTGTGCTGTCATTGGGCTGCCAGTTAGAATGCCTCACTGCCTGTGCCCACTGCCTATGCCTCTTGGCATCTTTAGGGAAATGATAAAAACTATGTTTGTAGTCCTTAGCATTGTTACACCCTACCACACAGCAGTGTTTCATATTGTTAGTACAGCAGTCAGACACTACACAATAATTAATCAAAGCGGAAAGCAGCACGCAGACATATAGAGTAAACTTTTATTATTCTTATTGAGTTAGTGAATTTTGCAACTACTAACATTTATATAGTTTTATTTATTTATTCATTTATCTTGGAATCCCCAAGTGCTCGGAAGGGCAAACTACTGAACTGTTTCTAAACACTGAGCTACCAAAATGCTTGGAGAAAGGTGGCAACGTCAAATTGATGTCGAAAGAGCTCACCGTATACCTAGTGGCCCCCGCCCCCAAGGTGCATCTCCTAGACCTATTATTGCCTACATCTTGTGGTATTCCACTAAGGAAAGAATACTGCGGGCAGCACATGATAAGGGCAAGATAATGATCATGGGGCTAAAATAGCTATCTTTAGAGACTTTTCAGCTGAGGTTGCTGGCCGCCAGAAAGCTTTTATTTCTGTCAAGAAATTGTTAGCAGCACATGGCTTCAAATATGGGTTCTGGAATTTGGCCTCTTTGTACATTTCCAAAGATGGTAGAAACATTGTGGCCGAAACACCACAAGACATTGAAGACTGGGTCTCTAAATATTGTCCCCAGCTCCCTATGAATACTGCAGTTATTAGGAGATTATGGACGCCAGGACCTAAAGGGACAGGGAAGCGGAACCACAGTACAGGGCCAGGGGCCGGTTTCCAGGAGGACCATAAGAAATCTGGGACTGTGCAACAGATGAATGACTCCTCTAGGTCCCCAGAATGCCAGAACTTGAGAGGGAAACACGCCAATACCACCACTTCACCCTCAAGGGGCTCAACAACACTATCTCCTTCCTCCTACCCCAAAGAGATGCTCACCAGATGCACCATATACGACAGCGCTCCACCAGAGAACATGGGTCCCCGACTAAAGATGAGGATATGGCACTGCCTGCACAATTATCGAAGGAGGATTCTTCAGGCCTGTTACAGCTGGAGCAACAAGAAATACCTGGTGAACTCCTGAAGGACATAGCGGACACCACATCTTGGGCAGATGCAACCCTTGATCCAACTGAATGTCAGGAACTCTCCAATCTTCCTGTCATGCCTGGACTGCTTACTTTTGCAGAAGCCCTTTTGCAGACCCTCACCAAGGGTGCTGCTCCGAACGATTGAAAAGATATGTCTGAGTTGTTTGTTTACTTTCTCATGTGACAATCACTCACTTTGCTGAACTGGATGGGATCGGGTCAGTAGTTTTTGTAGTCCCCCCCCACTTCCTCCTCATACACGCTGAGAATCCAGTCTAGAGTGATGCTGGAATTCTATATTTACCTAATCCTTACCTTTACTCAGCGTGGGGGTTTTCCTATTGTCTCTGTATAATATCAATGTTCTGGTTTATTGTGATGATATAATAGCCGGGGTGATTGCTGCTGGTACTATTACTAGCTCAATCCCAATTACCTGACACTCCCCACAAGGTGAATGGTTAGCGCAGCTGGGTGCACCTCCTCGACAATATTGAGGGGTAGCACCCCGTGCATATACCACTACACTGTTAGCTGTGTGCTTATTTGAATTGTTTGTGATTAGCACTTATTAGCTGTTTAGGATAATCTCCTTTCCACCTTTAGCGGGTATAGTTTAGTATTAAACATATAACTGTTATAAGGTACGTTAGTTGCTTAATTTGAGTCATTAACATAACTGTTGTTACTTTTACTACAGGACTTTCTCTCTGACATATTATCCAGTGAATAGTGTACCCTCTCTTTATCTGTGCATCTCATCTCCTCTTCTGTCTCACAAACCCCTCCTGCTCCTGTCTCCCTAGCTCTGCTGGATCTAAGTGGTGAGTACATGTGAATTCTGTGACTATGGGATCCAGCTTGCAGAATGTAGGGATCAAACTTTTAACCTGGAATGTGAAGGGACTGAATCACCTGGTTAAGCAGTCTATGGTCCTCAGGCACCTACACTCCTTGCAGGTGGATATAGCACTTATCCAGGAGACACATCTCACTGCAAGGGCTGTATTGTGGCTGAAAAAGGCCTGGGTAGGCAGTGTAATAGCAAACTGAGCCCCAACCAAATCTGGACAAATCTAACTCAACCCCGTAAACACATCCCAAAGCCCTAATGGCCTTGGAAGGTATTATCATGGAATGGGGCATGACAGACGTGTGGAGCAGGGACCATCCATCCAGGCGCGATTACTCATTTTTTTCATTGGCACACTCAATGTACAGTAGGATCGTTTTCTGGTTTGAAAACTCGACTGCGGCTAGAGATATAACTAACACCCATATCCATGACATTTTGGTGTCTGACCATGCTCTGGTCTCCTGTGTTTACATTCCTGCTGGACACAGTCAGACGGGCACAAGATGGTGCTGCAACCCACTTCTTCTCAAAGACCCTAACTTCAGGTCCATGATACAGGAAGTAGCCAAGGATTACTTCTCACTGAATCATGCTACAGATACCTCGGCAACCCCAGTTTGGGAAGCCTTTAGGGCGGTCCTACGAGGGCACATTATTGCATTTACGGTGCAGAAAAACAAGATGAGGCGGCAAACTTTAAATTCCTTACAGGAGCAACTCACTCCTCTGGAAGCTAGATTCAAAGCATCTACGGGGGGTGCAGCCGATCCTGTACTTCCCCAACAAATTGTTGGACTTAAGTATCACATAAACACACTGCTGCAACAAAAGGCGGAATGGACATTGCTTCTCTCCAAGCATGCCTATTGGGAGGGAGGAGATAAAAGGGGTAGACTGTTAGCATTCCAATTGAGGAAGCAGCAAGCTGCTTCATGCATATCTGCCCTTAAGAATGAGAGAGGCCAAGTAGTTACGGGACTCAAACATATTAATGAGTGTATGCAGCAGTTCTATCAGGCATTATACAAGTCCTGTACTACCCTGACATCCACCCAATTGGAGGAATGGGTAGAAGCCTTTTACAAGGCCTCTAATACTCCTACATTACCTCCACATATGAGAAGCACCCTAGAAGAACCCTTTACGGAACCTGAACAGCAGAAAGCCATTCAACAATTGGCCCAGGGCAAGTCTCCGGGACCTGACGGAATGACTGCCGAGGTATATCAAGCCCTTAGTGCCGAAATTAGTGGCCCACTCTTGGTGGTAATTCAAGAAGTGCATGGGACAGGCCTTCTCCCTCCCATGATGTGAGAAACCCTGATTACTCTCCTCCCAAAAAAATCTGATGACCCTCTTGATTGTGCCAATTACTGCTCCATCTCCCTCATTTCAGTGGACAACAAAATTGTTGCTAAGATGTTCGCTGCCCGGTTAATGCATATGTTACCCTCTATCATCCACCCATCGCAGGCGGGTTTTACAAAAGGAAGAGTGGCAGTGGACAATATAAGAACGATACTGAACCTTAAAAGGCTGGCCATGCTCTCCACTAAACTGATGGCAGTGATGGCCATAGACTTTTCTAAAGCATTTGATTCTGTAGAATGCCCATATCTCCATGAAGCACTCTGGGTATATTATACAATGAACTATGCGCACATATCTTGACAAACAAAGATATATCATCCCCATTCCCTCTCTGGCATGGTACCAGGCAGGGTTGTCCCCTATCCCCGCTCCTTTTCCTAGTAGCACTAGACCCTCTGATATGGAATCTGCATGCCAATGGAGGGATTCAGGACATACAAGTTGGGCAGCAGGCCTATCTCATGGCTGCATATGCAGATAACCTACTTTTAATGCTCACCAACCCCCAAGAGGCACTTCCTGGGATATTGCAGATTTTTAAAGATTTTGCACTGAGATCTGGACTACAGATCAATCAGAAAAAAACAACGTTACTCCCCTTAATGTGGCCTGCAGAGTTATGTGTATGAAAGGGTTGGACCTCGCTTGGTTGCCGTATGTGCTTTCATATTTGGGCATCAATATACCCTACAATTGGCACCGCTTTGAGTAGGAGAATTTTGGCCCTTTTCTGAACGTCAGCAATGAAGAAAGAGAAAGCAAAGAAGAAGCCAAGCAAGGCAGCAGCTGGAGCAAAGAAATCCAAGAAGACGACAAAATCTGCAAAGCCCAAGCCATCCAAATCGAAGAAATAGACTGAACATTCTTTGGACACTGAACAGCTGATGTGCCTGATTGCTTGTTTTATTTTTGGCATTTATTATGCAGTAAGTCTGTCTCCCCTTTCCCTGCTGTTTCATTTGCCTTATGAAAATGGAGTAATAACACTTTGTAAGGACTGAAAAAGGACTGAGCAATATGATAACAGTGAATGTCTCTATTTATAGCCTTAAACTTATTTTCCCTATTGTAGTTGCATTTGTGATATGTTCGGATGTGGGAGGCGGTGGTTGCTTTGTGTGAATTTCAAACTTGAGGCCAAGCCCCACCTCTTGAAACTGACTAATCACGTAGCTGGTTTGTGCCACAGACACTACTATGTCATAATTGGGACTCCATCAGAACATTGTGTTGGTGGGAAATTGTTTATTTGTTCATTTACTTTTTTCCCCTCAAGTGCTTTCTTAAGGCTATGCTCCTTCAGACTAGTGTAATTTCTGTATATAGAACTGCATTTCTAAAGTTACATGCTTGATACTAGTGAAATATTTGAGGGAGCCAAGCAGTCAAATTGCTTTGTAGATTCAGATTTTATGGAGTGCTGGGACATGTGGACAGATATTATTCTGTTGTGGTCTTGCATGGCTACCAACAAATATTTTTCCTTTTAATACTCCCTGTGCCCAGTCATCCTTAATTTCTGCAGCCACCACTGCTATGTTTGGTGTATTGGGCAGTGATTTAAGGCTCTGAGCTGCAAATCTGGAGACCTGGGTTTGAATCCAACAGCGCCCATTTGCATACCGTGTGACCCTGAGCAATCACTTAACTTCCCGGTGCTCCCAGGTTGCACCTGTAAACAAGCTTTCAGCTTAGTGTGTCTCACCTGGTTAAACAATTGGATAACAAAATGCTACATCAGGAGCTGCTGAAGCTAGAGCCAAATCCAGAGAGAGGACATTCCCAGCTATGGGCCAGGTGAGAAGGACCCCGCCCCAAGCTGGACACGCTCAAGATGCAGACTAAAGGCAGAGTGAGACCATCAGCTGCAGAGAACCTGCACCAGAATGGTATGGTTGGCATACCCCAAAAACTGATAGAGAGCTGAAAGCTGTTGATCAGCTGAATGAGCACTGGTATGCTGAAACGTAATGAGTGATGAGTGCTAAGAACTTGCAGTTTGAATGCAGAATTGAGTGCAGCAGAATCCCAGAGGCTGAAACTGAGGGAATGGCAGTAGACAGGAAGCAATTATCTGCATAAGCAATGAACAATGATAGCATAAGCAAGTGTGGTCCTGTACATAGGTCAATAAACAGTAGTAGTGATAGGTGGACCTGCACATAGGTCTGCATAACATGTAACAATGAAACAGCACTGAATTGTGGGCAAGCCAACCAGACATGAATAGCCAATTCAAGGTGACAAATACTCTGAGAATTTTCGGCGGTGAGGCCGGATTTAATAATAAAGTTATATTAACAGCCTCAGTAGGAGCTGTGTTGGCTGACCCTGAGTTGTAACTGCAATAAAACATGGAGACAATGCTCTGAAAGCAGGTGTAGCCAGGCAGTGCAATGAAGCTGCAAGTAGAATTAGAGCATGAATGAGCAGCATAGCTAGGGTCAGAGTAAGCCTGTGTCAGGTGAAAACAATTGAGTATGCAAAGATGAAGCAGCTATGGTTGAGCAGAAACACGCAGATAATGATTGCAGTTGCACTGCAGTAGTTTGAGAGTGGTGAGCAACAGTGTAAAAACACACGCACTGTGTATAATAGTAATTGGAGTAAGCAGTGGCTGCAGTTGTAAGTAACTAAAAGCAGTAGTATGAGCTCTGAGTAGCAGTATGCTAGGAGCTTAGAAACAAAGCCCCAAAAGACAAAACCAAAATACAGAAACACAGAAAACAGGGAACAAGGCCCAAAAAAACCAAAACAAGACACACAAAACTCAAAAAAGCACACTTCTGGAGGAAAGATACAAACCAGAAGCAGGAAAACAAACACCGAAGTCCAGCAGAGGCACACAGAAATGGGAGGCTGGGGCAGGCAGCAGCCAGCCCAGAACAGAGCCTCCAGCTGCAAAGAAAAGTGCTTCACAATGAGGCTGAGAGGAACTGATTATATAGCTCAGGAAGTGGGAGGGGCTGGTTGCTTGGCCATTGAACTCCAGGCATAGCCTTTTCAATTATTGGTACTGCTCTGCGAAGACTGAAATGTGACTCATATTACAGTGGGACAGCCTTATAATGAACAATCGAGGAGCTCGGCTACAAGACTGAAAAAAACACAAAGAAGGAAGCAGAATTTATTGCAGCAGAAAGGGAAAGGACAAAACAAAGTTTAAAGGTTAAAATATTAGGCACCACACATAGACTGGTTAGCAGGACTTCAAAAATTAGGACACCGAGGAGAAATCTTGCCAGGTGATACACAGCACAATGTGTTCCCATGTGGGAAATGTTGTCAGGCTACCAGCACTCCAAATTACATCATCATACATGCAAACTCATGCACACGGCTGGCACTAGCATCATAACAGAATGGGCAAGCGGAACAAATACGGAGGACAGAAACAAAGGTAAAAATAATGACTTTTTCTGCACAAATAAGTAAGACAGAGCTACAGAAAGGCTTAGAAATCAATACATTATTAAAATAAATAAATACAAAGTACACAGAACTCAGGCATTTGCACTTGATCTTTAAGGCAGTTGTAATAATAAGACTCACTGTTACTATTCCTTGCTGCTGTACAGATATTTTAGAGCCCTATTTAACTTATTAATAGCTGTTGTTATTTTTCTTCTTGTTATTTTGTATGGTGCCCTGAGCCTTCAGCGAAGGGTGCCTTATAAATAAGAAATCCGATGAGTTGCACTCCAGGAAAAGAGACAAATGCCAGCAGTCTGGAAATATAATTGTTTAATCCACAATGGAAAATACCAATAGCTATACAAGTCAGGCAAACTCCAAACCAGACACCCCAGTGCTTTGACTGTTAGGTCTTCATTAGGGGGTGGTCTCTGTTAATTACTGACTTGCTTTTCAAACCCCAAAACACCATGACATCAAAAATTACCTGATATATCACAAGTCACCTAATATATTTAAATGCTTAATATTAGTAATTGGTATTACTGACTACTACTACTACTACTACAATTACTACTAATATAATCTCATTACACAGTGAAACTGTATACTGAGCTAAGGGTACCATGATGTTAGGACACTGATATAATCCTGTTGTACAATGATACTGTATACTGAGCCAAGGGTAACATGACATTAGGACACTAGTATAATCCTATTGTACAGTGACACTGTATACTGGGATAAGGGTACTGTGACATTTAGGCACTGATATATTCCTGTTGTGCAATGATACTGTATACTAGGCTAAGGGTACCATGTTGTTAGTGTACTGATATAACCATAATGTACAGTGATACTGTATTCTGAGGAAAGCATATCATCAACACGTATGGGAACTGATATACAGTTGTGCTATATATGGTTAAGGGTACATTGGTGTTTTAGTAATAATATAGATCTACTATACTGGGGAAAGGGTACTGTAATTTTTTAATAATGCTACAGTTCTAATATACTGGAACACGGGTACAGTGGTGTTTTATTAATTCTGCAGTTCTGCTGTACTAGGGTAAGGGGCTTATGGTGTTTTAGTTGTAGCCCACTCCCTCCCAGATGTCTAGGGTTATGATGGTGCTAAATGTCCATGGGGAGGGGGGACCACAGCAGAAACTGCACAAAATGACTTATGCTCAATGGTTCTTCTGTAGCTGGGGTGCCCTCCTCTCACCGGAGTGGTGGGCTAGGAGAGAACTGATGATTAGTGGCAATAACATTCAATCAAGAAACTGAGACAACAGTTTGTTTCAAATAAAATGGTGGGATTCCATTTAATGAAATACAACTCTGCGACTCCATGGAGAGCCAATGAGTTCATATTCGGTTCAAATGGAGAACATGTCACACACAGACCAGGATGGTCACATTAGTTCATGAGTCCAAAAATGTCAAATTAATGCACTTTTGATGCTATCTCTTGACACTCCACTCAATGTGCATACCAATGGGCATGAGCAGGAGATCCCCTAAACATTAGGTAACACTCTTAACTATGGACAGCATCACCCATGATCCCACAGGGCTATATCCTCTTCTAGCCCACCGTAAGACCCAATTCTCCCTTCCACTCAGATCTTGCTAGCCTTTCAGCTTAGGGTAGCTGGTTCTCCCCTTACTAAAGTTCCATGTCCCATATGTCCCTTTTGGGTGACTTTCCCCAAAAACTATAGGCAACTCACTCCCAGGGAGGTTCCAGCTCAGGTGCTCCCTCTAGGATGTTAAGTCCATATTGATCTCTCTCTCTCTCTCTCTCCCCCTTGGCTGTGCCTCTGACCTCAGCATCAAACTCTCTTCTGATACTGTGGCCACTCACTCATGCAAAACTAAACATTGCCCTCTATTCCCCACAGGGGGAACCGCTTAGAATGGCTGCCACCATGTCAACAGCCAGACCTTCTTTCTTCCTTCTTCCCAAGAATCACATTCGGCACTTCGAGCAGACAATTGCTTCTGCTCCTCGAGCACTTACCTCCCATCTTCCTTTCTGCATGGTCCTGCACCCAACAAGCAATTCCCACCCCCCCTCAAGGTACTCCTGTGCTCACATCAGTCCCCCCCCCAGGTGGCAAAAATGTTAATCTTCTCTTGGCTTGGGTTGAAATAAGCCAAAATAAATCCCTGTTGTGTACATCCCAGTACGCTAACTGATGCCACACTCCTGGGGGTTGGGATGAGGGTACATAGTAATAATGCAGTTCTAATATTTTGGGTAAGGGTACTACTTTGAATTAACAATAATACAGTTCTGTTATACAGTAGTGTGTTAGGGGTAAGGTTTTTTTTAGTCATAATACAGTTTTAGGTCTTTCGGATGAGATGCTAAACTGAGGTCCCATCTGCCTGTTCTGGTGGTTCTTCAGGTGGACTTTAAAGATCCCATGGCACTTCTTGAAAAGAGATGGGGAAGTTTTTATTTGCAGAAAAACTGAGAAAACAATCCAATAAACAACAAGAAAATCATGTAACAGGAAAATCAGAATCAGTAATCCATGGCATAAGTTTCCAGAAATCCAACAAAGACTTAAGTGACATGTTTTGCATTTCAGAATAATACACTTCTCTCAAATCCCATTCAGCCCCCCCCCCGGATTACCATATGGTGAGATACATCCTGTTGCTGCAAAGTAAAGAGACATCGAGCAGTCCAAATATGCCATTTTAAAACCACAAAAGGTAAATTCAAAGTATCTACATTCCACTTCCTCCAAGCAATTGAATAGGAACCATATAGTAACATTTCATATGTAATAGATGAAAAAAATGGTTCTCGCCACTTTGTGGCTAGCAATGTCCAAAAGCCATTGATATAAGAACAGAAAAAAAATAGGTGTGGAATAGTCTCATCCTGCTGTGTACAATCTGGTCTAGAACAAAGTCTTTCATTTATTTGTTTGTGTTTATGATTAGTCTTAATGTTAATTCTCTCATGGCAACTGAGCCAGTGTAAATCCCACATCTTTTGGGGGATTCTAGGATTATGCAACAGGGTATAGAGATCATTTATATGTTGATTCAGACATTTGGGAAATACTACAAGATCTGTACAAATATGATCTAATAAATAGTTATATAAAGCCTTTCTCGTACTAGTTATCATCACGTGGCTAGTGATGTGCCATAGTTTGAGACTAAAAAAGGTGTCCCTAACACAGGTAGGAACATTCGGAATATGTCTGAGTGTCTTTAAAGTATTTAAGTCCCACTGATGAAACCAAGGGCCACATGAGTTAAGGAACCATGGTTCCCAGCCTCTATCACAGTTAACTAGAAGAGGTCTGATATTAGTCATAAGGAAAAATGCTATTGTAAACAAATATGGGCTGCACCATATTAAGACCTCCCTCCCAGAGGGGTAGGTATGTTATAGGATGTTTGATAGGGTTAAGACAGCTACCCCACAGAGCCTGGCAGAAAATGTTCAACAATCCCATCTCAAGGCTTCTGGGGGGGGGGAGGGGATGTAGGCCAAAAAAAGAAAAATAGGGAGCAAATAAGATTTAATCATATAGACCCTTTTCCTTCTACTTAGTTTCCAGGTGTTCCAGTGTGAAACTTTTGACTGGGCAAGTTCCAGTTTAGGAGTCCAATTGAGAATATCTAAAGGTCCATCCCCATATAAAATTCCCAAGATCTTAATCGGGCCATCACTAATCTGAAGGTCAGAGCCAATAAACTCATTTTCGGCCATAGTACCCAATCTGCGGCCTATACATTTATCTAAATTAAGAGTTGCTCCTGAAACTTTCCCAAATTCTATACAATAATGAATAGCCGATTGTACAGAAGGAGCATCTGCCACCATCAAACTCATATCGTCTTCATAAGCTAATATAGAATGAGGAGTGGAATGAAGTATGGAGAAGAGTGATGTAATCGATCATGTATTATTGATTGAACAAAGTAAGGGGTCTAAGAAAAAGACATATAGAAGTGGACTGAGTGGACAGCCTTGCCAACCCCCCTATTGTAATGGTATTAAGGGGCCTTTCCAGCCATTAACCATAGGAATTATAGTAGCAGAACGATATAGTTACTGAAGCCTAGAGAATGTGTGATCAGGGACTTTATAATGGCGTAATGTATGCCATAAAAAGTCATGTTTTACTGAATCGAAGGCTTGTCGTTGATCTAGTGAGAATATATAGCCCTGTTTTCTATTTAAATTTCCTCATTCAACCAATTCCCGGATTAAAATAATGTGGTCCTGAATATTCCTCCCTGGAACATTACTTGTTTGGGCTGTATAAATTATAAATGGGGCCATTTTAGATAAACAGAGAGAAAAAATCTTGGTCAGGATAATTTTTTTTTTCTTAGTACTTTTTACCTGAATGGCTCCCAATCTGCCCATTGCGTCTTGGCATCCCATTCATCTGGCCACGATCTGGTCCACTTCAGCCCCTATGGAGCCCCTGCTGCCAAATACCCCCACGGCTTTCCCCTGGTGGTGGGGTGGCAAAGAGTCCCCCTTACTCCTGCCACAGCATCGCAGTGGTGCTCCCAAGCTCGAGTGTCCCGTGGACGGCCACGTCAAGCTGCCATGATTGGTCACCATTTTTCTTCCTCTGTTAGGCTTGGGTGAGTGGGGCATGCAATGGTGCCAAGGGAGAGAGTGCACACGCGTCCGGATGCACTCCCTCCCGGCACCATGCCCTCACACCCCTTAGTACAGCGTCAGTGCAATGTCCCCCAGCCTCCGCTAGGCATGCCAACACACTGACCCCTTGAGACCCCCCTTCCTCAGAGAGGGAGAGCAGCCTTTGGGTGCTCAATCCCTCTCCACCCCTGACAACCACCAGTGACCGGAGTCCATTCCTGAACCTGGGTCACCAGCGTGGAGTGAGGTGTGGCGTCCAGCACCTCAACCCTCAGCGCCACCAGGCCGGCTTCTTGGTCAGGATTTTAAAAATGGTATTTAATAGACTCAGAGGCCTCCAATTTGAGAGTAATCTTTTATCTCCCTTTTTATACATATAAAACAGGCAATCCATGTTCATGTCCAAAGATAGATTATCAGCCCGTAAAACATAATTATAAATCACTGCCAACTCTGTACATAAGTTAACAGATAACATTTTATAGAGTTCGTTTGGAAGGCCATCCAGTAAAGCTTTGATCACTGTTTCCACCTCCCAAGCTTGTATATCGCTATCTATCATTTCCAGTACTGAGGCTGGGACATCAGGAATTTCAATAGAAGAAAGATATTCCAAAACTCTTTCTGAGTTAGTGTCTATTGGGCCAAACAACCTTTGTGTATAGTGAGCTACATGGTGTTGAATATCAGAAGCATTTGTTATCTCAATCAAGTTGTCACTTAGAAGTACCTCAAATCTCTTACTATTAATCTTTTTTGCAATAGTAGCATGAGGACAAACAACATCACTGGGGCCAGTAGTCACAAAACGTTGCTGATGGTGTAGTGAGGTAAAGTTCGCTGAATGATATTCCATCCGACTTTTTTTAGATTACTAATTTGTGCAGAAAAATCATGACCTGTTGTATGAGATCGCGTAAGGAGCTTCTGTAACTGATTCCGGGCCTTGTGGTAAAGAAAATACAAAATTTCATGATATTGTTTACTGAAGTGTTTAAATAAGTATTGTAGACCTTGTTTAGTGTCATACCACCAACTCCAAAGATCATCATACAGAAAAAAAAATGATTTCCTGTCTTTTATGTAGTCTGAAAGCTGTAGTAACAATTGTGAATCCTTCAAAAAGAAGGTGTTCAATTTCCATGTACCTGGACCAAATATTTTGGCAATCCTAGGACCCAGGGAGATTGATAATAAATTATGATCTGTAAATTCTGCTACTTGTACCGTAGCAGCAGATAGCTGTAAGCGTGGAGAAATAAAGAAAAAATCTATACGGGTAGCCAATGATCCCTTATGAAAGGTGGGAGTGTGTTGCTTGGTGAAGGAGAAATAAGCATCTTGTAATTTTGTGGAGCTTAGCAGTTGTTTAAAAAAATTAGTGTCACAAAATAATTTAGTGGTTTTAGAGGTTGAAGATTTATCCCTGGTGGATAAACCACAATTGAAGTCACCCCCAAACACAATATACATAGAAGTGTATAGATACAGATGAATAAACTTCAGCAGTTCAATTCTAAGGGACTTTGTCTGGGGATCATTTATGTTTATGATTCAAAAAGGAACAGAGGAGATTGTAACATCTAAAAGTAGAAGTTGACCAGGGCATAGGTCCAAAATTTGTATTACTGAAAGATCCGGGATATTAAATAGTATACCTAATCCTGAACAGGGTTCATGCCCAAAGGACCAGTATGAAGGCCCAGGGAACCAGGCCCGCTGGGCTCTGTAAACCTCTGGAACTGTGTGAAATCTAATATCTTGCAGGAGGATTACCCCTGCAGTGAGGCAGGATAAAAAGAAAAAAACAACATCCCTCTTAGGTTGTTTTTTAATACTGTTAACATTAACAGTGAAGATAGAAAAGGTGGATGACATAATTATCAGAGAAAGAAGCAGGCTGAATCTCATAGGACTACTTACATTCACATGGGTTTACCTTTCCTAGGGGTACTCTCTCTGTGTTTTACTTTGGCTTTCGCCTTCCTTTTCTGAGATCCCACATTATCTACAGTGACTTCTGTATCCATGGTCACTTTGGGGTGGGATGAAAGTACAGAAGTATCAGAGTCAGTATTTTCCTGTGGATGGTGTAGCAATCCACATCTGTTGACCAGAGTAATGCTGTCTGTTTTCAAAGCCTTAAAAGAGGGTGGACCTACTTTCTTAGATCCTCTTGTAACTCTAGTAGGAGGAATGAAAGGTTTGGGTGTGGTTCCATTATCCTGACTAGTTTACTAGGGGATGGAACAGTGGGTATGGCAACCTGACCTGAACTTCCAGGTAGAATTGATGAAGGAGGAGGGGGTTCTGTAGGTAGTATGGGTGGTACAGGGTTCAGGGTATGGGTGGACATCTTTTCAATATGAGAAGGGGCTTTTGCTGCAGGAATATTGGAGTGTAGAGCCATAGAGGAGGGCGAAAAGGGTCGAGTATGCTGTGGAACAGAAGAGGTACCAGTAATTCTGGCACGTTGCGCTACTGTTATAAGCAATCTCTGTTCTTCCCCATCTGCTAGGGTTGGAGAGTTATGGGCAGCCCAGGTGCAATTTTGAAAGGTGTGATCCAAGTCATCACAGAGAACACAGTGGGGCTCTTCCACACACTGGGCACCTGTGTGTCCAAGGCCTCCACAAACCGAGCACTTCACCATGTCACAAATGCTACTTATATGAGCAGTGGAACCACATTTGTAGCATGCCTTTGTCTGGCCAGGATAAAAAAGCACTCCCCTGTCTTTACCAAGCATAAAACTATTGGGCAGATGGTGAATCCCTGTGTCTGAAGTTTGAAACACGACTCTCACTTTCCACCCCCAGTCCACAAATTTTCTGAGTCAAAAATAGCTTCAGGGTCAGAAAGAACCGTACACCTTTGTTTTAACCAAATTGATATGTCATTCAGGCTGACACCCTCATTCCGAAATAAAATAATAGTTTTTTGGGTAGGCTTGGTTAAAGGAATGGCACTAAAAGGGGCCCAGAAGGGGGAGGATTTTAACTCTTGAAATTTAAGCCAACATTTTTCTAGCCCAGCTAAAGTTTTAAAGCTAATATCAAAATGTGTTTCTGTAGAAATATGTATCAAAGCATGAATTTCAGAGGCAGCAAACTTCATAGAATCTTTCAATAAAGTACGTCCCACAAAACCAATCGGGTAACTCTGACAGTCCCCCCAAATATTGCAGTCTAACTGCATTATGTCTTTTAGCCTGTTGTATAGGTACCTGAAAACAAGAAGTATACGTCTTTGAGGCAGAAGCAGTTGAAGAAGATGTCTGTGCAGCTGGCTGAGGTCAAGACCCAGGACCCTGGGGGGGACTGGCATTGTGGCTGAATGTACGAATGTTCAGATGGCAAATTTAGAGTTGGGTTTTGAGTGAGGCATAATGCGGGAGTCAAAGAAAGGTCCAAGTGATTGTCCACTGGAGTCTCTCGCTGTGAAGCCATTGAGAGTGCCGTGGTTTGTAAATATGTACTGATGGGGAAGGATCGGAGCGCCATGTCCTGATAGTTGGATCCTTTTCCCATCCTGTGGGTGAGAGAGTGGAGTCAACGGACCACTCCAGGGTCCAAGTTACAGTCGGGGAAGTTGGGGTATGAATCTCTCCAGGCAGTAAAGTGTCTATAGAAGTGTCACTGTAGGAGTTTGTATCTGGAGAAGCAGCCTGTGCCGGCTTCTGAGGAACACTGGAAGCTGCTAGGGCTGTCATGGAATGCAGAAGTGTCAATGCCAGTTTCAAGGCATCAGAAGTTGCATTTTCAAGGGGTGAGTCAACAAGTGAGACCATAGGCTGTGAGGCAGTCTTAGTTTTAAGAGCTAAAAGCCATAGTCTCATTGTGTGGTAGCGTTGTTCTTCTAGTAGCAAAAGAGAATCCACATCAGATGAAGTTTGAGGAGTAGTAATAACTGGCAAAGCTGGGTCAGGTTCCGTAGACAATGGTTCCACAGGTATTGTAGAGAAATCGTTTAGGGCTGATACCTGCTTACATTGATCCACTGTAGTTGCAGGGGAAATAGTCAATCCAGCAGGAAAAATCCATTTGTCAGGAAGAGATGTAGAATCTTTAGCAATTATGGTCTCTCGCAATACAGAGACAGGGGAGGAGACCTGCTCCTCTGCCTCTAGCGCCTCCATGTCCTTTACTGCACATCCAGAGACAGCCATCTTGGTGGAAAGGCCAGGATGTAAGGGGACCCCCACAGGAGAGTAAGGGAAATTTTTATTTAAAAACACATAACACAAACATATAACAAATTCAAAGTAGGCAACAATTGTAATTAATAATAAAAGAAAAAAAACAGAACATTCATTGTGACCCATCAAGACAAAAATAAACTACCACCCTCAATGAATCCCATTATCTAAACCCTATTTATAGCCTATTGCCCTTCATTTGTATTTAATAAAATAAGTAAAACCCCTCCACCAATGAGAAACCTGCTGTGCATTTCTTAAGGTACAATCTCTTTTGTAAAGATTTAACATTTCATTTTTAACTAAAATGCTAAGGCAGTCAAAAGACATTTTCTCTTGTTGAAGTACCCATTGGCATCTTGCCTGCCAAATATAAAATCTCACACAACATAAAAAAATTGCTAAAGCATCAGGATCATAGTGTGCCAAACTATCTCCATATTTCCCTATTACTAAAATGTTATAATTTAAATGTCTTAACCAATCCATCTGCCATTTTGAGGCCAGAAAATCCTATAAAGCTGTAACATATGAACATTCTAACAAAAAATGTTCCATAGTTTCAATTACTGAAATACAGTCCATATACGGGCAATTCCTTTCCTCAACAACTTTATGTTTAGCATTACCTCTAACATTTAGTCTCCCATATAGCATAAGCCAGAGATTTTCCCACATCTTATGAGGGATGCTATGAAGGGTGAGTTGTCTAAGAATCAGCTTATTATCAATTGGGGGACAGTTTTTAAAATCTGGTTCCAAAGGGTATATTCTAGAAAGAATAGTCTGATATAATGTTTTTACTGACCGCGTTGATATATCTTCCTTCATAACTCCCTATTTATACAATTTTTGTGCAGCTGATTTAAAATACAAGGGGGGATTAACATGAGGGTGTAATTTAGGAGCTACAGTATTCCAGACCGTAATATATTTGCTTAGGGATTTCTTCAGCCAAATGTTATGCACTTGTTCTGACATAATATGAGCATTACCAACAGTATGTTTAAAAAATAACACATGCAGAAAAATTACTGGTTCTATCTTACCTAGATCCCCGTCCTTTACTCCTAAATATGTATAACACCTCTTTATTGGATTGAGTTTGTTTACCCACAATATCTGAAAAAAAAATACCATATAATCTGGTTTCAAATTGTACTGGCAATGGGTGTATTATAGCTACGTAAATTAGTAGAGGTAAAATAATTTTTTTAAGAATCAGTATTCTCTTAAGCTTAGCAAATTTCCACTAAGTACCTTTAGTTCAGCTTTCCTTAATGCTAACTCCCAGTTTGCCTCAGGAAGATTTTGTGGCCCAAAAATAATTCCTAAAATTGTTATTGACGTACTATCTACAGTTATTCCCCCAATTTCACCTGGTACCTCTAAAACATTTCCTATACAAAGTCCTTTACTTTTACCAATATTAAGTTTGGCATTCGAAACTAACTGATAATTATGTATCTCTTGCAAAAAAAAAACCAAATCTGTTCTTTATTTAAAAAGAAGCCACAGATATCATCTGCATATGCCTGAACATGAATGCTCTGTGGAATCCCCATCCCTGACACTCTTTCCCAGGCATGTTGCAACTCAATATGTCTCAACAAAGGATCTAGTGTAAAGATATATAAAAGATAAAAGTGGGCTTAGAGGACATCCCTGACGGACCCCTATCTTAATATCAAACCTTTGCCCAACCACTCCATTTAAAGAAGTCCATATAAAAAAGTAAGAATACAATAACTGAAGCTGTTTTATAAATTTTAGAGGAACCTTATATGTTTTTAAGACTGCGAACAAATAGGGGTGATAATCTCTATCAAACGCCTTTTCTTGATCTGCTGCAACTACCCATCCAGGTAATCCTGCCATGTTACAATGGTCTATCATGTCCCTGATGATCATCAAGGCATGCTGTATTCTCCTATTAGAAAGTCCACAATATTGATGTGGTGAAATTACCAAGGAAGCATATGATTTTAATCGATCATTCAATATGTGAGTCAAAATTTTGTAGTCAGTACTGAGCAATACAATAGGTCTCCAATTTTTAATACAGGATCTGTCCCTTTTTTAAAAAGATAAACCAGTAACCCTTCTGCAAATGAGGGCTGTACTGTGTCAAAATTGAACCAATATTCGTAAACTAAGACTAAACTATTTGCTATCAGATGACTAAAGGTTTAATAAAAGAGATGTGGAATACCATCTAAACCTGGTAAAGTATTATTTTTAAGCTTTGAGATGGCCCTTAAAATTTCTGTTTTACTAATGGGGGCCTGCAGTTGTGAAATATCATCCGGAAAGTCTGCCACTAAAAGAGGTTTTAAGAAGGCTAATATGTCATGTTTAGTAATAGGGGAGGTAGGTAAAAGAGTTTTAAGATGATGCTGTATTAATTCATCAATACCCTCTGACGAACTCACCCTTCGACCACCAGATGTAGTCAAATATTCTATGGTCATACTTTCCTTAATCTGCTTACAAGCTTCAAACTGGTCCCCTATCGAAGTTTTACTAGTACCATTATATAAGATTCCTTGTAAAGTTCATACCCTATTATATTGAAATTCCTTCATTTCAGTTTTTACCTGCTCAATCTGTGTGGAATAATTATACTTTGAATTATTGGTGAAAGAATATAATCTTTGCAATTGTTTCCTTAAAGATAAATATTTCAAACATTTGTCATTACCCTGTGTTTTACCAAATTTCATAAACCAAGTTTTGATATATTTTTTCGTATCTATCCACCATTGCCCCTTCTCCTGGTATAAAAATTCCACCGATAATCTAGCAGTGAACAGATTGTCCATGGCTTGGGTTACAGTAGGATAAATCAAAACTGAAGTGTTCATTTTCCACCTTCTTCTGTTAGCAGGCCTTCCACCCTCCTGATTTAAAGTCAAAATTAACAGTAAATGATCTGAGAATTCCACTAGACTAATATCTAAAGTCCCCTTAGGTAAATTAGGAGAAAGGAATACATAATCAATAGTGGATACATAGGAGTTCCTCCTATAAGTAAAGTTAGGGCCTTTATTATGATAGATATGACTATTGATCAATCCAGAAGTGGATATCAGCTGAGTTAAAGCATTAGTATCACAATATATTTTCTTTCCCTCTTCCCCCTTTCTTTTGTTGTATTGTGGGAGTCTACAATTAAAATCCCCACAAAAAAACTTTATAATTGGTGACCAAGAAGGGCTGAATAGCCTTCATGTGTAGTACTATCTCTGCTTTAACTTGTGAGTGCAATAAACCTGCAGTCCATATCTTGCCAAAGGCCATCTAATATGAAAACCCGGCCTGGAACTAGATCTATTAGTTTACGAAGTGAAAAAGAGTAGGAGTGAAAAAGTATCCCAACTCTGTCAGCTCTATCAAGGCTAAATGATCAATATGAGGGTCCCCAAACCCATTCATTTTAAAACCTCCATACCTGGTCTTCCATATGCATCCATGTTTCTTGTAATACTACAACATCCAAAGTCATGTCATGTAAATATTGAAAAACAGTCCTTCTTTTATCAGTGTTCAAAAGGCTGTGTATGTTAAGCCATCCTAAAGTAAACCGAACCATGTGAAACAAGAGTAGCAGTGACCTATATTATAATTTATCTAATTTTTTTTCCTTTTCTTTTTCTTTTTCTCCTTATAAAGACCCTGTTCCGAGGCCTGTGAACCTTGTTCAAGCACAGATTTCTAAGAGTCGGAATCTCCAACCTCCATCTCTGAGTCTCCCCAGAACAAGGCTGCATAAGAATTTTTAGACTCCACTGGAGTGGGGAGAGGACATTTCAGATGTAGTAGATTTATTGAAACAAGAGGATCTCCTCCTAGGTAAAAGATCCTGAAAAGGAGGATTAGGATCTCTACTAGGAATAACCACCAGGTCCTCATAACAGACTGGGACCATGATTTCGGCCATATTTGGCTTGTCTTCTGGATCCTTAGAGGAAAAAGGGCCTACCTCAGAGTGATCCTGAGTCTCTGTAGGATTTCTCACCAAAGTTCTATCCAAGAGGGAAGGGGCTGAGGGAAGCAGGGAAGGATCTAGAGGGGCCTCTCTGTTAGTAGTAGAAACTGAGCTAGCAGAGTCTTGTGCTTGCTGAATAAGGAGCTCTGGACTAATACATGATGCTTTGTTACGAGCAGCCCAAGGGCATTCCCCAAAAACATGTCCATAATCTTCACAGAGATCACAACGAGTGTGATTTGAACATTGCATCATAATATGGCCCACTTCCCCACAGTTATTACATTGTGATTTATCACAAGTACTAGACAAATGTGTCAGAGAGACGCATTTATAGCACACTCTCGGCTGCTCTGCATAAAAACACACCCTCCAGTCCCTGCCCAGAAGAGAGGAATTAGGTATGTGTTCTATGCCAGAGTCGTTTTGGTGAAGCTTAACCTTATATTTCCACCACCCCATCCAAAAAAGCTCACTATCTAAGATAGCTTCAGGCTGCCCCATTATCTCGCACTTTTGTGACAGCCAATAAGTGATGTCCTCTACATGGACCCCCTCATTACGAAACATCACTGTAAAATACTCAATAAGGGGTTTGGGCAATGGTATTACCACAAAGAAAGTCCATGTAGGGGAACATTTTGCCTGCCCGTATTTTTCCCAGAACAAATAAAGTGCATAAGTAGTGCGAAAACTTACATCGAAATTATCCTCCCCAGAAATATTTATAAAGGCATATACCTCCCTAGGTGAAAAATGCAGGGAATCTTTAAGAAGGATTTTCCCTACATGATATCTGTCAGGTCTATCTACCAAACTCCCTTTATATCTAATCCTGACAGCATTTCTTTGAGGAGCTGCCTCTTTTTTAGTTTTATTAAACAAATCTGACAATAAAGGCTTATGCTCAGAGTCTGACTTTGTTTCTGGCAGAGGTGCTGTAGAGAGTATAGATTCTTTTGTAGGTATAGATGTTAAAGGAGATACTGACTGTAAATCCAGCCCTTTAACAATCTCAGTGGATGATTTTGTATCTGCTGCAGAAGGGGAAGATGAAACAGAGGCAATAGCTATCTTTGAAACAACCCCATGCTGTTGTTTGTCATGTCCATGTGATTTCCATTCTGGGGTAGCCTGTGATAAAGGAAAAGGTGAGTCCCACTCTGAATCTGCACACCAAATTCCCCCTGGGCCTTGTTTCCAGCCTGCAGCTGACAATGCTTTGTCAGGCATCCACTGATCTTCAGAAGTTTTAGTTCTATCAGTAGATGGTGCTATTGTAGCGCAGTTCACAATGTTCCTCTGAGCAGAAAGTACTGAGTCTCGCTTTGTGGATGTTTTTCTTGAATTCCCTTGTTTAATCCCCGCTCCGGAAAAAAAAAAATTCTGTAAGTCCTTTTTGTTCTAGACTATTAGTTTGATATATTACTAATATCTCCTTTTTAATATGTTGCCGTTTGAAAACAAAGCTGGTCGATTTTGACATTATATTTGCCGAGGTGGTCTCAATACTGTTAGTGTCTTGAGTCAAATTATCTCTTGGCTTTTGCTCTGTAAACTTGTTCTGAACATCATCAAAACCAGGCTGTAGGCACACACGACCATTCGTGTTCTGATTGCCAGCCTGCATTATATCTTGAGATAGAAATTCTGCTTTTGACTCACCCAGCCCCAGCGGAGCGGTCAAAACTGTGACGCCATCCTCCAGTTTGACATGCCGGGCGTCCGTATTGACAGGTGGAATCTCTTTTCCCTGTGGAACGAGTTGATCAGCCAGGTTAGCTGCATCTTCTGTGCAGCGTTTATCATTAGTTTTAGCTTTCTCCTCAAATTCTTGTTTCTGTTCCTCCAATTCTGAGTTCAAGTCTATCCCCTGAACAATAGGGATCTGAGAAGCCAAATCTTCATTCGAAGCATAGACATCCATGATGTCTTCTTCTGATACCATCTCACCTACTAGAGTTTCTTCGTTATTTGCCTCAGAATGAATTAAGAAAGGAGGTGAGGCCAGCCCTCCCTTCTCCATGATGTCTGCACCCTAAGGTGCTTCAGCCCGAGTGGCCATCCTGCAAACAGATGGCAGAACCCCCTACAGTCAGAGTAGGGGAATTTCCCTGGTGTCCTGGCCAAACTTCCTTCATTCACTAGAAACACCTCCAACAGCTTAATCTGGTTCAGTTTCAGTTAGTTACCATCTGTATCCCCACCCCCGGGTTGCCCCTGGAAAAGGGACTTCTAGTTTCAGTGGGCTTACCCAGTCTACAAAATTCAATAATAATATTATATTATATTGGGTTAAGAGTACAGTGATGGTTTAGTAATAATACAGTTCAGGTACACTGGGGGTAAGGGTACTGTGGTGGTTTAGTAATAATACAGATCTACTGTAGTGGGGTACGGGTACTGCATTGTTTCACCAGTAATATATTTCATCAGATTTTCAACATATCCTTTTTTGGATCCCTTCTCATGATCTGGTAGGTGATATTTTTCAAATTCTGTCTGAAAGATGATTTCACATTTGCTCCATGAAATCACCTTTCAGGTGGGTCTTGAAAACTGTTATTTTAAGAGGTGGGGTCATAAAAAGACTATGTTGAAAATCTGGTGACAAAAATATGGTAAAATGACCAAGTTGTGAGTGAAATCTAGATGTATTACTTGCTGTATTGGTCCTTGTAAGAACAGATCCAGAAGCAAATGATTTGATACCTTTTATGTTGTGAGTGGATGTTGAAATATTTCAACATTCACTTGTAATTTCAGTATTTTTCAATATTTTTCCACTAAACTTTCAACATGGCCTTTTTGGGCCACGGACTCATAAATAAGGTAGGTGAAATATTTCAAATCTGGCCCAAAAGGTCATCTAGCAGTCATGCTGCAAAATCACCTTTCTGACAGGATTTGAAACATTTTACCTACCAGGTTCATCAAGTGGGGTCATTAAAGGACTAGGTGAAATATTTGGGGGTCAAAATCTTAAAACACACCAAAGCTATGAAGGCATGTTAAAATGTTTCAATGTTCACTCACAACTTTAGTAATTTCAATATTTTGACCTCACATTTTCAAGATAGCCATTTTTCACACCACCTTATTAACTTGACAGGTACCACTTTTCAAATGTTGTCTAAAATGTGCTTTCTCACATTTGTCACAAATGAAATTTCAGTCAGTATTTAATAAATGACACCCATCATGTTTGGGGGGGGGGGGTCATAAAAATACTACGTTAAAAATCTGGGTTCAAAATATAAAAAAAATTTATGAAGAAATGTGTGGAGCATCAGCTGTTGGCTCAGTGGGTAGCTTGTTGTGTTCCCATGCTGGTAACTCAAGTTCACGGACAAGCTTGGGGAGCTAGCAAGGCAGCACGAGGATGGGGCCAGCACTGTTGCGTGTCACTTCTCTGAGCCTGAGAAGGCATAGCATGCTGTTCTGTGGCACAAGAGACACCATGTGATGGGCCAAGGAACCTTCCTTCACAAGCAGTTGCCTTGCATGTCATTGTCTACTTTTGTAATTAATTACTCATGTCACTGAACATGACCACCACTCTTAACTTCTAAAAATCTCTTCCCTTGAGCTTTCCTGTCCAATGTACATGCTAGATTCATACTCAGGATGTACTATGATGATGTTATCACATATTTGTCTAGGTAAATACCACACCACTGTACCAATATGTTTCATTTTTACACAGCGGCCATGGAACAAGACTAGGAACTTTTAAAATGTTCAAAATCTTGTATCTTGCTTCACAAATGAAAATGCATAAGACAAACATTACTACTCACTGACTCCATTTCAAACTCTCTAGAACACAACCAAAACTTATCTGACACAAGATGCAAGCAAACATTCAGCATTGACAAATGCTTATTTATACTGTGCTGATGACAATGCCATGATTTTCTTCACAATTTACCAGGACAAAACCACAGCTTCTGAATAGTCATCAGAAACACATCATATAAGTAATAAGCCAAAACAGGATGCGCATTATAGGATTTTAATACATGCTCCCGGGGTGTAGTAACTAAGGCATGAGGTCGAAGGCTGAGTGTCCTTATGCCCAAGGCAGTGATTATAATCTTATGATGAGCGTATTACACTTAAAAAATGGCTGTAAGTAGGATTTTCTTTGAAGGAAAATGAGATTTACACCTGATAATGTGATTATAGAGAGTTAGTGCATGGTTAGGTGACCTCCTGAGCAATGACATTTCTAGATGTGTTTTTGCCACTTTATAAAATGGCAAGAACAAATCTAGAAATTTCACTGGCCGATAGACATCACCTGACCATGCATTAAATCTCTATAAATGCACAGTCAGGTGCTGAATGTCATTTACCTCCCCAAAAGACCTATTTAAAAGTCATCCTCATCGAAAGTATGCATCATAGGATTTTAATGCACTTCTCAGGGACATAAGGACACTAAGCCTCATACCTTACTACACCCCTGGGGCATGCATTTCAATCTTATAATGCACAACCTGTCATGGCTTATCACTTACATAATTGCAAGGCTTCTCTATGAATACAGTGAGCATAGCTGAAGATGTTTGGTTTCTGTATCTCTCTCCCAACCTATTAGATATACAGTACATTACTTTAAACCCTAAAACCTCAGGCAAGCATACAGTACCTTCTATCAGTAAACCAGTTTTTGTTTAGCACAGACTGACAAAGCTTTAATGGGCCTGTGAAGTTTCTGGGAAATCTTTGAAAATAATAAATGCTTTTAGATACACTGTATTAGCAATATTTCATGTTTTTAGCATCACTTTGCTTTTTATCATGAAAGAAATTTTGAATGGGAACAGGATCTTTGTCCTTTGGACATCATCTCCTCCTTCTTCTGCTTGTGTATACATGATGTCATATTGTCTTGTTTGTAACATTATTTCCATGGCAACCAGTTGTAAATCATAAACAGAGGAATATGTAATCACTAGTAAACAAGTTGTAAGAGTAGATGAAGTCTGAAGGACAGGGATCCTATTTTCAAGCAATTGTCCATCCTAATAAACAAATGAGAATACTACGTATAAAATGTTACCTATAAACATAATTTTGAGTGAATATTATGTTTTCAGGCTTTTCCTAGATATGCCAGAGACCCTTTAAAGTATAAATTGTGACTGAAGAGTGACCTTGGCAGAGCTTGTGATGTGGCAGCATTGCATCTTATAGGTACCTGGGGGGCTGGGGTTTATATCCGGACCCCACAATTCCTCGTTATAGCCAGAGCAGGGGTTGAACACATCATGGAGTTGAAGTGCTCAGTTTCCACTTCCAGACTGGGAGTTGCAGCCTGCAAGGTGTTTGCACATTCCCTGCCAGATGATCAAAATCCTGTAACACTGGTAAAAGCCATGAAAGTGGCTGTTCACTCACCATCCTGGCCATAGAAGACTGCAGTTGTACTGGCCTCAATTTTCAGGGCGGGGAGCAGGAACATAAAAATTGGGAGGAAATAAAATCAAAGTACCAAAGGTAATAAAAAGTGTCAAACTGTTCCCAAACAGAAGCAGGACCCTGCTGAAAATCAGATGTGGCATCTCAGCTCAGTTGTCATGTGTAAAAAATTACTTGCACAGCACTTGGGATACGGTTTATGAAAAAGTTACAAAACTGGTTTTACAGTAAACGGACTACCACTGAATTTTGCCTTCCCTTTTCACTCAGTGACCTTGGTGCTTGCTTTTGCTCCAATGCATTTCCTGGATTGGAAGGCCACAGTGAATGTCATCTTGTTTCTTCAGCAGCAGCCCAGTAATGTAACCTAAAAAAACAACAAGCTTATTTGATCACTGCTGGCCCCAGGTGAAAAAGGACAATGTTTCACTCAATGCACTTACTCTTTCAGTAAAATGGTTAGTCATCCACTATAGATCAGTTGATGAGACACCCATTACAGTCAGAATTAACATATTTCATATAGACATATTTTATATAAACAGGAACCACTGGCTGCCCTTTTCAGTGCATCACTAGAGTCAGGGAAGGTACCTGAGGATTGAAGGAGGGCAGATGTGGTCCCTCTCCACAAGAGTGGAAGCAGAGACAAGGCAGGCAATTACAGGCCTGTAAGTCTGACCTCAGTAGTGGGGAAACTAACGGAGTCCTTACTTAAGAAGAGAATTGTGAAGTTTCTGGAAGATAGTGGGGCACAGGATCCAATGCAGCATGGATTCTCAGCTGGAAGGCCCTGTCAGATGAATCTTATAGATTTCTTTGACTGCGTAACCCGAGTGGTAGATCAGGAAGAGGCAGTGGATATACACTATCCCACACAGGAGATTGCTAAATAAATTGGGGAGTCTGGGAGTGGGTCCTTTGGTGGTAAAGTTTGTTGGGAACTGGCTAAGGGACAAGACTCAGAGGGTGGTGGTAAATGGCATGAAATCTGAGGAGAGGGAGGTGACCAGCGGGGTGCCACAATGGTTGGTGCTGGGGCCAGTCATATTCAATGTCTTCATTAGCAACATTGCAGAGCATCTGGAGGGAAAGGTGTGCCTCTTCACAGTTGACACCAAGATCTGCAACAGAATGGATACACTGAAGGGGGTGGAAAGAATGAGAAAGGACCTACGCTTATTAGAGGAGTGGTCGGGTGTCTGGCAGTTGAGTTTCAATGCTAAAAAGTGCAAGATTATGCACCTGGGTCACAGGAATCCAAGGGAGGAGTACAGGATGGGTGGTGAAATTATGGCCACCACATGTCAGGAGAGAGACTTGAGGGTTATCATATCTGTTGACCTGAAGATGACCAAACAGTGTGAAAAAGCAGTGGGGAGAGCAAACAGATTGTTGGGGTGCATAGTTAGGGGCATAACAAGCAGGAAGAAAGAGGTGATGATGCCACTGTACAGATCACTGGTGAGACCTCAGCTGGAATACTGTGTCCATTTCTGGAGACCACATCTCTGGAAGGACATTGACAAAACAGAGGCAGTCCAGAGAAGGGTAATGAAGATGGAACATGGACAGCACCAGAAGCCTTATAAGGAAAGACTTAAGGACCTTAATATCTATTCACTGGAGGAAAGAAGGGAGAGGGGCTATATGATAGAGACCTTCAAGTATCTTAGGGGAATAAACAGGGTACAGGTGGAAAGCATATTTCTGAGCAAACTCTGCACAAGGACAAAGAGGCATGACATGAGGCTGAAGAGTGGAAGGCTAAGGGGTAATGTTAGGAAGTACTTTTTCACTGAAAGGGTGGTGGAGCTGTGGAACAGCCTTCCAACAGAAGTGGTGGGTGTGAAAACAATATGGGGGTTCAAGAGTGCATGGGATAGACATAGGGGTACCTTGGAGTTGTGCAGAGCAGGAGCTCTGCAGATCAAATTGGATCTGAGGCTGCAGCAGAGAGTAGGAAATGGGCAGACTGGGTAGGCTGTATGGTCCTTATCTGCTGACAGATTCTATGTGTCTATGTTTCTATCTGACAAGCAGCATATTACAGAGGCAGTTTGTAGGATGCATAAACAATAAAAAAGACAAATTTGCTTGTTTTTTATTAATCTCTCCAAAGCATATGTATACATTCCAAAGCATAAAACCCTATGCAAAGCATCATGTGTATGCAAATCTTTGTTTGTATGTGTGCAGAGTAGGAGATGTAATTAGCAGTGTAGGAAATTTCAACTTGCACTACATTCGCCAGGCCATGTCACTGCTTAGACCTCACCACAGCCTGCTCACACACATTAAACATAATAATAATCCTTACCGTCTGCACTGCTGAGTACACATGACTCCAAGAGGTACTCCATTCTGTGATTACTATAGAAAAAATAACACCAAGGAAAGAGATAATAAACACTGTTTATGGATGCAATCTAGACTATACTGTATATCAAAGCTAACAGGAAAAACACAGTTTAATGACAATATCACATACAGTCAATGGTTAAGCACATATATTTTGCCCTCATTGCCCTAATACAGTACATCAATTCTTCAGTCCTGCCTAGACCACTTTCTAACAAAGACACTCCACTTTCCCTCCAGGGGCCAATGGCTGATATTCTCAGGTGCTCCCACCATCTGGCATCCAATCTATCCCATCACAGGGAGACAGCACACTGAGGAGTAGCCTGTAGCTCTGAGTATTTTGTGCTTGATGGTACTTTTTGAAACAGTACGCCACCTTTGTCTGAAACTATTCTATTTCAACTTATCATTAAAACATTCTATGTTCTAGCATTTTTCTGTGAGAGGTGTACTTCTATTTACAGATTAGCCAGACTCCTTATGTGCCCAACTGGAGGTTGAAGTGGCGGCTCCACAGCGGTCTGAGAGCTCTGAGCAAATACAGGACTGGGACCTGACGAACCTTACACAATATTTACATAAGGTAAACCACTTGTTGCCTTAAGTAAGCATTAATGCATGACAGAAGCAGGCTCTACTAGGGAATTAGTGCCCAGTTGAGAGGGTTAGGACACAAGGTCGAAGGCCGAGTGCCGCCAACCACCAACCAGGCATTAATTCCCTAGTGCAGCCTGCTTCTGGAGTGCAATAATGCACTTATAACATGGGAAGTGGTAAAAATGATGGATTAATCCATTGGTCCAGATAAAAAAATGTTCCATTTAACGTGAAACATGTTTGTTCTGCTTACTTTTTTATTTTTGGCACAAGGTTTTTCCCATTTTCAACATCTTTTAATGTTGTAACTGCTGCATAATTGCATATGTTATTAAACGCTGTAAATTTGAACTCACCATACACTGTTTTTTATGGTGAAACTTTTTTTTCATTAATCAACTTTTATGTAGTGTTACAATCACTTGCTATCTACTGCTATCTAAATAACTTTTGGCACAATGTACTATGGGAAGACTGAATAACGTTGTGTCCCACAACTTTACATAAACATTTCAGGTCTGAGAAGGTAGAATATTGATACAGCTTAACTCAGCATCAACTTCTGCTAATCAACTTTACAACTGGAAAAATGGCAGGCAACCTTCCTACTTGCTAAGATTGGTAGGGTTTTGTTTAGGTGCTGCACTCGCTTCTCCATTGCTGCCATAGGAATTACAGTTAACAGTGCCTTGCACAGTAAAATGGCTAACGTTGAAAGGGCTGCTAGTACATGATGCCCTGGACTGCACTTGTGGGTCAGTGGTAAGTTTTCTGCATCCTTCTGTGTATGGCTCTTCAGGAACAGTAATCTCCTTCTCCTGCACATTTGGGTCTGACTCACGAGCTTTCTGTGCCACTGTACACTTTGAGGAACTTGATGCTGGCAACTTGGGATTATTGTGTTCTGTTTTTCTTGCTGAACACAATGTCGTAATCGGTAACACCACTTATTGCTTTTACTTTTTTCACTTCTGCAGAGCTTGCAGTGACTGTACAATTTCCATGGGGTAGGTGAGTGGGAAATTAGAAACCCTTCTCTTTTGTGCAGACATGGTGGCGATATCAGTCTGGTGGGAGACAGTATTACACTATGAAGCATGCATTACTGGGAAATTAATGCCCACTTCATTTTGTGACAAGTATTGCCTTTTAGCCTATGGTACTACTGTATTTTCTGCTTCTGTTTTTTGCCATGTTACAAACTTACTTGTCCATTGTTTTCAGACTTTTTTCAGTTGATCTGATTAAGTTGCGCTAAAAATTAGCAGTGCTTGCTGTCTTTGTGCATTGTTCCTCACCTTGCTTTTTGATTACAGAGGCTGGAGCTTCATGGTGGGGAGGTTGGCTAGAAGCAGACCTCGTGGAGAGCCAATGAGAGGAACACCCTAGGAACTATCTGCGACCTGCATAAAGAAGGGAAGAAGCACTACTCTATAGTGTTAACAGTGACTCTCTCCTTCACTTCATTTAAATTCTTTTTATAACACCTGAACTTGTGGTCTCTTGTGGGTTTTTAATGGACTTTTGTAGTTTTATTTTTGCACTCTTATTGATCAGAGTGCTTGGGGGGCTTGTTCGGCACATCAGCTGACAGGCTTTAGTGTTATTTCTGTTTTGTTTCCACCTCACTCCTTTTATTAAGTTCAGGATCGAGGTTTACTTATTTATTTAAATTGGTCATTCAGAACTTTTAAGATTTATATATTTCTTTTTTTCAAATTGTCAGGCCACTGGGTCACATGACCAGAGGATTATAACGTGTATTCATGGTGTCCTTTGGTACATTTGCCATTACTTTCTGACCAGCAGCATGGACGACCGCAGCAACTATCTAGCACTTTGCTAGAAAGTCACCAGCTGATTTCATTGCATTTTTCTTGTTTGTCTGCCTAAGGCTTCCTTTGGTTAAGGAGCAGAAGCTCACAGCCATGATGCCTTAAGTTATAAAAAAAACTCTTTTTCAATAACTGGGAGAAAAATAACTTCTTAAAACAAAAAAATAAAGTGTTTTTACAGCTATTAAGGTCATATGCAATAGATTTTTTTAAGTAAGTGATATTAATTTGATACTGTCTAGTTTAGCGCTTGTCTTTTAAAACCATGGGTTTTTAAATTGATTGAACATAGAATTTCTTTTTTCTGTATATCAACATCTGGCACCTGGGTATCTGGATTTCTATATATCTCATTTTATTTTATATTAGTGTAAATCACAGCAAGGATAAAGTATATTTTATAGGGAAGGCATACATAAGGTGTAAGGATCTGAGAGGATATATAAGGGAGCGAAGTTTGTGTAAAGTTGCAGTATTACTTTGCTGTTTTCTTCAATAATTTTGACACTCTCCCTTTATTTTGTTTTATCCCAAGTGTGCTTCAACATCTTTCAACATTCACTCTGGACCTTGAGCACTGACCCAGTCTCACTCTCTATAGCACTTTTGGACTCACACATCCTGGTCAATCCTCAGGGAGGGCTGCCTCCTTATAATTGTTTACATTAAGAATTGACCAAGAACAGGAGATTGTCTGAATCACTTCTACAATCAATCAACAGAGGCTACAAGAAAGATTTGATGCTGATTTTGCTACAGCCCATAAGATCAGGAGAGACACACATAGAGAGACAATCAGCCTCATACAAGCCTAGCAAAAGAACAGGAAACTCAAGAGAAAGAGACTGACCCTGGACCTCAGGATATCAGGACTCTTACGATTTCTTTTTAAAAGAACATTTGAGGTGAAAACTATAAATTGCAAGTACTAACATTTTTTTCCCCTTTTTAGTAGAAAGAGTCCAAACAAAACTCCATGGCCCAGATATTCAAAAGGGTTGCGCCATGCACAACAGGGTTGCACGTGCGAAACTCCAAAAATGCGCCATTCTGCAATATTCAGAAAGGGCCAGTTGCGCCACCGAAAACATGCTGAGCAACAGCGCAATGGAAATGAAGGCATGCGCAACCGAAGGGGGCCGGTCCATGCATAAAGTGCGCAATGCGATATCCGAACACTTGCGCAATGCGCAAGAGTGGCTGAGCCGGAAGTTGCGCAGTACCGGATTTGAGCCAAAATAAAAAGGCTCAAGGAAGCGGCGCAAGAACCCTAGCAGGCCGCAAACTGGGGGAGAGAGACAGAGAGAGAGAGAGAGAGAGAGAGAGACAGGAGCTGGAAGGGAGAGGGACAGTGGGTCCAGGAGGACAGAGAGGCCAGTGGGGGTGCCCAGTGCAGTGGAAGCAGCAGTGGGGCAGCGGCGTAACACAGGAACAGCAGCCGGGGCAGAAGCCAGGGAGATGGACAGTGTCAGCTTCCACATGGAAGCTGTAATGAGGGTGAGACACCATGCTGCAGGGGGGACGTGGCGACGGGAGGGGCCCATCGGCTTGCCCCGACAGGCGGTATCGTGCCGCATCAGCTTCACAGCTGCACACAGACGTCGAGATTGTGGCCCGGTACCGCCTGAACAGGGCAATACTGAGACGGCTCAGCGAGCTGTGCAGTGATGTGATGCAGGCACCCTCACGACGGAGTCATGCTCTGTCCATGGAGACCAAGGTGACAGCCTGCATGTGCCTGCTCACCACGGGCACCTTTCAGAGGCTGACAGGGGACACCACAGGCATTACACAGTTGGCCATGTCACGCATCCTCACCCAATTCCTCAGCGCACTGCTGCCTCATGCTGCGGAGTACATCCATTTCCCCAGCACCGCGGCAGAGCGTACAACAAACATGCAGGAGTTCCACAGGGTAGCACATATGCCTGGCATGCTAGGGGCCATAGATTGCACCCATGTGGCCATTCGCACGACACCTGGCCCCGACGGCCATGCTTATCGGAACCGAAAGGGCTTTTCCAGTGTCAACTGCCAGGTGGTGTGTGATGCCACTGGGCGCATCATCAATGTCTGTGCCACACACCCTGGCAGAGCACATGATGCCTTCATATGGCACCAGTCTGCACTGTGCCATCGATTCAAGAGTGGGAACATCCCCATGGGTCATCTAGTGGGTGAGTACACATGTATGGAATGCAAACTCTGTGCAAGGGTGGGAATGACACAGGTGCCATGGTAGTGGCACACAAGGATATGGGCAATATGGACCTGACATGACACTGATCTCCACTATCTCCACACAGGTGACTGCGGATACCCACTCCGTCCCTGGATGCTCACACCATACCGGCACCCCACAACCCCAGCGCAGCTTGGTTTCAATGAGGCACATGCCGCAACACGTAACATCATAGAGCGGGTGTTTGGGATGCTCAAGGCACACTTCCGATGCCTGGACACCTTCGGCGGAGCCCTACAGTACAGCCCCCAAAAGGCCTGTGGGATATTCCTGGCCTGTTGCATCCTGCACAACATGGCCAGAGACCATGGGATAGCCATACAGGTCCCTAGAGGGGACAGCAATGGGACGCCAGTGGCGCCCGGTGATGGGGTGATGAGCAGCCCCCTAGGACGGAGGGACCCCTGACTGACCCGAGGCCCAGCTGCACCGGGACACCATTGCAGAAGAGCACTACGCCCAACACAGGTAAGTCAAGGGACATGCAGGCAACACTGTCCATGCGCAAACCACAGGCACACAGGGGAACACACCGTCATGAAGGTCAGGGAGTTGAAGGGTCCAGGCATACCAACACACCATCAGAGAGGGGTGAGCACTCATATGGACACACACACACCAGGCAGCATACAGGGCAGCAGCACAGCACTGCGGAAATGACATTGCCAACACACAGCACCACCAACCACCCCACCACCTGGACTGTCCACGTGCAGTCAGGACCTGGGCAACCTTGCACCTTGTGTACAGTGCAATGCAGGCATCATCATGCACACGCACCTGTGGACAGCAGTTGGGAGAGTGTGCAGTGGTCCGTGTGTCAGCTTGGTGAGCAGAGCACCCAGCAGTGCACTGCCCACCATGACACACATTGCACACAGGCAGCACCAGACAGGGCCTGCATTGGGAGACAGCTCAGTCAGGTAGCACTGTACCAAGGCCACCACGGATGCATGGGTGGCCCCACCGTGGCCTAGCAGCACTGGCAGGCTGAGCAGGGGCCACATCGGGTGGCGCTGGTGCACCACCAGGGGTCCCAGTGCATGACCGCGACCTTGCCCGCACAGGGGTCTGCATCCTGCCAAACAAACTTGCACCAGGGGTGCTCGGGATGCCCACAGCAGAACCCAGCATCGACAGGCCTGGTGTCGCACGACGCCAGGAACGGGGAGTGGAGTGCGCACTGTGTGGGGTGTGTGGTACAGGGGCACCTGACAGTGTGGCCAATGCGTTCGCCACAGATACCACTGCCTGGGTCAGCCTGTCAATGGCAGCAGTCATATCCATCCGCATAAGGACCAGCTCGGCTCGGTCCCGAGCACACTCCCTGCTATGCCGCTCCATGGACATAGACAGTGCCTCCACGGACCTTGCAACCCGCCCCTGCAGCTGTACCAACTCCTGCAGCAGGCGGGTGTGCGCGTCCAATGGGTACTGTGCCCCAATGGCATCGTCACCCCCAGGGTGTGGGCGGTCCTGGTGCACAGCACCCTTGAGGGTGGCCGTTCGCCAGGACCAGGTATGGATGGATCAAGGGCGGTGGACATGTGCCACTGCTTGACACTGTCCCCCAGACCTGGTGTGCAACTGCTGCCGCCTCCAACTGCTGAGCCCCTAGGTCCACCTGTTCCACCTCTGTGCTGTCAACAGTGCCAGACACCTGCACAGCCACCGATGCTGCCCACCGGTGCTGACAGGCACAGCCTGGGACTGTGCCAGCATGCTGGTACACAGGTGTGAACCAGGAAGGCCCAGGGCACATGCTGGCCTGCCATGTGTCCGTCGGGACACACACCTATCACTGGCCATTGCAGGCCTGCTATCATCAATGGTGCAGGTGTGTGCCACTGCCATAGGCACAGCATGCTGGCATACCTGCATGCCAGACTCTGCTGACACAGGCTGTGCACCCCTGCACCCGTATCACTGACGCCGGAGTTGTTGGCCCAGCCTGCATGTGCTGCAGTGCCTGCAGGCTGGTGGCGGAGGTGGATGGTCCCTCCTCCACATCCAGCAGGTCTGCCTCACTGTCTGGACCCACCACCACCACCGTCTCCTGCAGACAAACAGGATCTGTAACAGAAAGAGAGTACATGTGAGTGCATGTGAACAACAGCCCCCCCAACAACATCACCATGTCATACCGTGCAGTGATGGGCTTCCACCTGTCTGGAATCCTCCACCTGGAACACCCGCAATGGCACTCGGCTGCATGGCCGTGACCAGTGTCTCCTCTGTAGGGGTCAGCTGCAACACCACTGGTGGGCCACCACCAGTGCCAGCACATGCCACCCTGAAGGCTGCCACCTTCTCCTTCAGCCTCCTGCGGTCAGTCCCCATCTTCTTCTGGCATTCCTGCATGGAGTGCTGGTGGCTTCCGTGCAGGTTGATGGCCCGAGCTACCCCCTCCCATGCCGCTGCACGCTCCTGAGGGGTGCCCCTCCGTCCACTCAATACTGGCTCATCCTCCAGGTAGGCCTGGAAGAGGGCCTCGGTCTCTGCTATGGTGAAGTTCGGCCTCCTCCTCGCCCGCCGTCCACACCTCAGCCTGGCTCTGGTCAGTCATGGTGATCTGTATGGGTGGAAGTGGACACCTGTCACTGTGCAGTCCACAGCATTTCCCCATGAGCATAGCTTGCCGGCTGGGGCAGAAGCCCTCCCCGCTTCCTCTCCGCATGGCAGATACTGATAGAAAGGGTGCCTCTTTGTCCCTTTCTATGCCCTTTCATGCTCAGCCCCTCAACCTTTATCATCCTCCAGCACCCTGCCCATGAGCAATGTCCTGAGCATCACACAGCATGTAACTCACCTCTCACCTGCAGCAACCAAATCTGGCCGGCACAACTCACTGTCGCAATTTTTATAGCGCAACACATGCAAATGAGGTGTGGCGCAACTTTAATGACATGCTAATCGCGCCACTGCGCCTTTGAATGGCTGATCGAATGATTTGCATATGTCGGCTGAATATCGCGATTGGCGCTTAGCGCACACGGAAGGTCCGGCTGAGCCGACGCGCATGTTTGTGGCTGCGCACATCTGCATTGGCGCATGCCCAGACAGGTTACACATGCGCCGATCGAGCTGCAGACCTGCTGAGCGTGATAGGCGATTCAGGCCATGGCCACCATTGTGCCAGTGGCGCTACAGCACTGGGCACTATATGGCGCTGTGGCACATCTGCGCGATAGTCCACTGTGGCACTGGTGCTTTGCTTGGCAGTCGCATAGGATGCCTATACATCCTATGGCACTGTGCGTAGCCTCGCGCCATTGCCGTGACCTGTGTATGCCCTCTGACCCCGCACTGTTGGCATGCCATGTACGCCTTATTGCGCTGTCTGGTGACAGCGCCATGTAGTGACGGCGCCTGTTCGAACAGCCGATTGGAGCCTGTGTTGGTCTATTGTGCAACAACTCCACGGGGTTACGGCGCAGGGGGCTCATATTGCCTGCTGTAAAGTTGGTGCCATGGCTGGAGGAGGGCGGTGTCCTGGAGCCAGCTTGAAGTGGCCAACCTGGTGGCCCTGGTGGAGCCCCACTGTGAGGCACTGTATGGTGAGGCCCCCTCACCATGCCTAGGACCCATGTGTGGAGCAAGTGGCCACTGACCTGGTGGAGGTCACTGGTCACGGGTCTGCTGAGCAGTGCCGGCACTGGTACAGTGACCTCCGCCTGAGGGAGCCGAAACTGTCGGGACGGGCGCGCTCATGTGCCAGGCGGGCGTGGTGCCTAGGCCAGGTGAGTGTACCATCTATGCACCCATATTCTCTGTAGGGTGTGTGTGTGCTTGGGTGGCTGTGCATAGGTGTGTGTGTGCAGCTGTGCGATGGATGGTTATGGCTGTGTGGGCAGGCACTCTCACTGGGGCAGGGGGCACTCTGCTTTTGAGTCACACTGATGTTTGTCTCAACATATGTCTCCCACAGGCCGGATTGTGAGGACACAGGACCAGGGTGATGGGCCATACCAGGCCCCGGTGCCAGGGGTGTTAGCCACAGCAGCAGCAGCAGCAGCAGCAGCAGCGCCAGACCCAGCTGCTGGAGGAGTGTGAGTATCATTACTCATGGATGCTATTGCATGCTGGGGGGCAAGACCACCAGCCATGCGGACACAACCAAAGGGAGGTCATAGTTCCACTATACAAAACACTAGTGAGTCCCTCACACTGGAGTACAGTGTACAGTTCCGGAGACCATACCTGTGTATGGACATGGACTGGGTGGAGAGGGTTCAGAGGAGGGCGACATGGATGGTGCATGGATTGCATCACAAGTCCTATGCAGACAGGTTGACGGAACTGAACATGTACTCCCTGGAGGGGAGGAGGGTGTGGGGATATGATGGGGACATACAAGTATCCTACAAGGGGGAACAGAGTGCAGGAAAACAATATTTGTAAGCGTAAAGGATGTTCCAGGACTAGAGGGCATGGGATACAGTTGGAGAGGGGTCGTTTAAGAGGAAACATGAGAAAGTATTTCTTCACAGGATGGGTGGTGGACAAGTGGAACACCCTGCCAGAGGAGGTGGTGGGGGCTGACTTGGTCACGGGATTTATGAATGCATGGGTTAGCCATAAAGGAATTCTGGAGGTCAGGGGTGAGGGAGAATGGACTTATAGGACAACAGAGTGAACGTACAAGGTCAAATGGACAGACTGGGTGTCCCATAGGCCCTTATCTGCCGACACTGTCTATGTATCCATGTATGTAGGCATGACACAGGTGACCTGCATCACAGTGCAGCATCACGGCACGTCTGTGTATGCATCACAGGTGGTCCAGGCATGCACTGGGCACATAGCTGTGTAACTGGCATCGCACCACGTTGCCCATCACTTGCCAGCCTAGTTTGTACTATGATTGGCGTGGGCAGTGTGTGGGCGGTGGTGCGATAGCTGGTGCCGCTTGTTTGTGATGGCTATGTGCATGTTCACTGTGGGGGTGGCCATCACAGGTGCGGACATTGGGTTATATGGCTTGCAGGTTGGGTGGTGTTCAGGGTTGTGGTCAGTCTCAGCCATTGACTGTGTTCCCATTTTCCAGGCCTCGAGGTACTCAGGAGGATTGAGAGGGGTATTCGCAACTCACCCAGGTGTCACAGGAGAACCAGGCGATACTGCAGGCCACACAGCGCCATGGTTCTAGGAGGCGGAGGCACAGGATGGGACACCAGCAGGGGAAGACCGCAGCCAGCTGAGCCATAGGCCACATTCCTTCCCACTTCTCCCATCCCTATCACCCTGCCTTCCTCTCCAGGTTTTTATTCCTCCCTTGAACACCCCTGCCTTTTACCCGTCCCCCCACTTGTACATACTTTCACCTGTTTATGTTTATATGTTGATCTTTTAAATATACATTTCTATTTTGATACGACTGCTGTGTTGGTCTTCTGATTTGCAACTGGCTATGGGCGCCCGTTGCAGGGGTGTACATGCCATCTGGGCTGGTATGGTCCTGGGTATATGTGTGTGTGTGTGTGTCCATGGGGAGGTATCACCAGCATGGCATTGACTTTCTGTTGGTCTTGTTGCCTGCTGCCACCCACTGCTGGGTGCACAGGGTGGGTCTGGCTGGTATGCTTCTGCAGCATGGGGTTGACGGGTGGCAGGGGGATTCATGGTGTTTCCTGCAGTGCCAGTCACTGCACATGAGCGGTGTCTTGGGGTCACGCGTGCACAGTGTGCTGTGTACGGGGGCTGATGTGCACTGTGGTTGTCAACCCCTGTGTGTGGCACTCTCTCGGCTGCCAGTGGTTGTGCTGGGGTGTCATGGCTCTGCTATGCATTGTTGGCTTGTTCCATGGGCACGTGATCATCCGTCCCACCCCAGTGATGCTGTGCTTGGGGTGTGCCGTGGTGTGGGTTCTGCAGTGTGTTCCTGTGCCCATGTGTGGCATGGCTGGCGGTGGGCCCCAGCCTGCCTCCCTGGATGTGCAGTTCCATTGCTCGGGGGCTGTGCTTCGCTATGGCAGTTTGAATGCTCAGCTGAGCTTCCATGTTGCGCCAGCGCAGCATTTTGGCTCAGCTTCTCCTTCCTGCTTGCGCGATGGCGCAGTATATGCGATATTGAGACATTGGTTGCTTGCGCAATTTGCTCTGCTCCATGTTTGAATATCGCACCTGTTGCGCATTTGCGCAACTGGTTTGTGCTTGCTCCTGCTGTTGCGCTACTTTTGAGTGCAGTTTGAATATCTGGGCCCATATGTACAAACACACTCATTTTTATATGTATATTAGTTTCAAGAGGTATTCAGAAATAGACAAGCAGCTAAAATCACAAACTCGGAGTCCTGAATATTAGAGACTCTTGTATTTTATAATATATTGCAGTCGCCATTTTGTAAATTGATAGTAATCCATTTCTTACTAATCCTGTATATAATAAGATTCAATTGAACATTTATTGGAGTTAATAAATAGGCCAGGTACTCTAATATGAATTTGACTGAATTTGTTATGACAGATGACATACTATATTCAGAAAAATCATTACTTAAATCCAACCTGAATTTGGAAATTCTAAATGCTGCAAAGTATTATCTAAAAATGCAATAAGAGTTAATCTGGGAAAAATGGGTGTAATTACAAGAGGGCAGTTGGCAAAAGGTACTAATTCCCCTGAAACCTTGGAACAACCACAGGCTATTCAGCACAAACATAAAGGGAAAATGGCTAAGGATAAGGTGGGAAAACTTCATAAAAATAAACTTGAAACTGACTTGCAAGATACTAGATAATGCTTACAATGGAAAAAATAACCTTAAAAGTCAGGAACACCCAAGCTGGCCCAGTGGCTCAGGAGGCTGAGGCGTTGGATGCTATACCTCATGCCACATTGGCGACCTGGGTTCGGGAATGAGCCCAGGCTGCAGGGGATTGGCAGAGAAAAGAGAGGATTATGTGTCCGTGGGGTTGCACTTCTCTTTTTGGGGAAGGGGAAGGATAGCTGTCCCACTCATTGATCAGCCTTTAACTATGGCTAGAGGGAGATACAGGTCAGGAAACTCGAGCCAACGTACAATGTCGGCGGGGAGGAGGGAGGGAGAAAGTCAAGAAAATGGAGCTGGCAGGCTCTGTGATGGCCCCGTCAATGCCCATCCTGACACCCAAAATCTGGATATGGTCTTCGGGGCTGGGGCGGGAAGCCGGCACTCTTCACCCTAGCCCTGTCATGAGGGGCAACCCATGGGGGATCACCAGGATTGTCAGGCAGGGGAAGGTGGGGCCAGAGACTGAGTTCCTCTAAGGGAGGGACCAGAGCCACCTGCAAGGCTCCTAAGAGGATAAAAAAGAATAATTAAAAAAAAATCAGGAGCACCCAACCACAGGAAAACAAAACTGTATAAAACAAACTACAATATACAAATGTATATGTACATCCACTCCTCAGCTCTACAAAGGAGGCTTATAATGTATACAGTTTAAAAAATCATTAAGTGGAGAAGAAAGAGTCCAGTGCTCACCCTCAACTAGGGTAAATCTAAAAACTAGTTCTCTGCCTACAGAGATAGATATGGAAGGTGGGAGCAATATAACTAAAAACACCACACAAAATGAGCTACTGTCTAAAGACAGCTGGGCCAGAATTTCAAAGGCCTTAGATTGAAGCAAGGTGCTTGCATCAAACAGGTCTGATGCAAGGACACCTTGCGCCAAGGGCTGCGCTAAGTGGGAATTTGAAAGGCAGCCTCCATCACCCAGCAGGCTGTCTGCACCAAAGTGTGCTTGCACCATCCTTGTGCCACAAAAGTGGCTGCGGCATGGAGCTGGGGGCTTGCGGCAGACCCAGACTGCCGCAGCCCTCGGATCTGGAATTTGAAAGAACCCCCCAAGAACCAAGTGCCAAGTACACTTAGACCAGTGAGGGGCAGGTCTAAGGGGACTTAGATGGCTCCTGGGGGGGTCATCCTTTTGGTGCCACCATGTGGCCTGCCCCATCCATCCCTGGTGGATGATCCCTAGTGGTCCCCCCCCAACCCCATCACGGTCTCCGACACCCATGTCTGTGCATCCGGACAACCCCCGGTGCCCATCTCTGCCTCCCACCCCTCCACTATACCATCCAGCAACTGGCACAACCCTCCACACACCACCACAGCCGGATGCCAAGTGAGCAGTCTGTGATTGTACTGTATACAGTACATGCACGGACTGCCCATTCAGCGTCCGGCCAGGGTGGCATGTGGAGGGCTGTGCCAGTCCCCGGATCGGGGTATGGGAGGGGGTGGGAGTGCTGAGATGGGTAGGGGGCACTAGCCCACCAGGGTACAGGGGAGTGTTGCGGCACTGGTGCCATTGGCGCGGTGGTGTTGGGGGGCAGTGCCCGGTTGCCAGCCCCTGTCCGTGGGTGCTGCGGACTTCCTGCAGCTGTTGCGGCATTCCGGGTGGGTGTGCCATATGTCAGGCGCAGCACCTCCTTGCCGCAAGCCACTGGACTTAGGCACTGGGCCCTTTTAAATAGAAGTTCGGGTGCAGGGTCCCGGTGCATCGACTTCAAGAAAGCTGCCATTTAGCCAAGTATTGGCTTTAAATTCTGGCCTGCTAAGATTTAATGTAGAAATTAAATATATTTCACTCCACACATCCACTGAACTTGAATGGCAACATTTCACCAAATCAGTCACAAAATTAGATTACTCATGCTCTTCTATAGAAAAATCTCTGATTTTAAGACAAGAAAATATCTTTAATAATAATATCAGTGAAAGAAGTCATCTGACCCCAGTCCAGCAGGATTGCATCTCTGATTTAGTCAAGAATTACCCAAATCCAAATCCCTTTTATTCCCAGACTGATGCATGCATTAAAATACCCCTCTTTGGCTAATGTTCTATTACTAGAACAACTACACACTGAGAGATGAAGTCACTACAATAAAATCAATACTGGCGTACCATGAAGCCCTGATCAGGAACGTTTTTAAGGAATTAGCCTATGCTGAACTTGGCCCAGACATAGATTCAAAGGTTCCAGGCCTTCTAAATGACTCAAAAAATGAACACGTGAATTTCCTCCTCAAAAACTGGGGCAGCTTAATCAAAGAAAAGAAGAAAAGAGTCATAAAGATAAGAAACACCAAAAAGAGCTCAAAAAAGAATCAGATTTAGGGATCAATGCTAACAAAACCCGCCTGCTCCAAAAGCATAGGAGAAAGAAAAATCGAAAAGCAAAGAAGCAGGGTGAAAACTTGACTGCTTTAGGACAAAAATGTCATGGATACACTGGGGAGGAGGGTAATTAGGGGGACACTCCCACAAAGGGAAGCTATGAAAAACTTAAATGAAGATACTGTTGATAAAATAAAGAGCATGAGTTCAACCTCTGGTGACAAACTTAATACGAACATACGAATGTGCCAGCAGAAACAGACCACATGGTCTATCTAAGTCTGCTAGAGTGTGCAACCAACACCCCTAGTTTGCAGCTGCCCCAGCCCCCCTCCCTTTTGTCATCCGACTGCCACCCCCACCCTCACTCTCCCCTGTTCCCTGTCCCATGCCCGTTTGAAGCTGTTCACAGATTTACATGATAGCACCCATTCTGGTAAGGCGTTCCATTTGCTACCACCCTCTCTGTGAAATAGTGTCTCCTCATTTCCTTCCTAAATCTTCCCCCCTCCATTCTTAGCCCATGCCCCCTGGTGAACCTTTGCCTCCTTAACTTAAAGACCCCATCTGCCCTATCCTTATTGATTCTCTTCAGATACTTGAATGTCTGTATCATGTTCTCCCTGTCCCTTCTATCCTCCAGGGTGTACATATTGAGGTCTCCCAGCCTGCTGTCATAATCTCTCCCCTCCACTCCACATATCAACTTTGTTGCCCTCCTCTGCACCCCCTCCAGCAGCCTGATATCATGTTTTAGGTATGGCCTCCAAAACTGCACACAATACTCTAAGTGCGGCCTTACCAGTGATCTGTAGAGGGGCAAGATCACCTTACTTCGCCTGGATGAAAACTCCCTCACTATGCACCTCAGCATTTTGTTCACTTTTGCATCTGCCTTCCTGCACTGGGTAGTGTTTTCATGGTCCCTGTTATCATTACTCAAGGTCCTTCTCCTCCTCTGTGATCCCCAGTTTAACCCCCCCAGCCAGTATTCTCTCCTTGGGTTCTTCACCCAAAAGTGCATAACCTTACACTTCTTTGCATTGAACCCCAGCTGCCACCTGTCTGACCACTCCTCTAGCTTGCTTAGGTCCCCCTGCAGCTGCTTCCACCTCTCCTCTCCATCCACCACTGCTCTGATTTTGGTGTCATCAGCAAACAGACTTACCTTGCTCACCACCCCATGTCCAATGTCTGATATAAAGAGCCCCAAAAATACTGGCCCCAAAACAGAGCCCTGTGGCACCCCACTTGTCACCGACCTTGGAGTTGAGATCTCCCCTCTCACCACCACCCGTTGTAGCCTCCCACTCAGCCAGCTTGTAATCCGGTTTATCATTTTTGCCCTACTCCTATACTAGTTAGCTTCCCCCCAAGCAGCCCATGAGGCACCGAATCAAAGGCCTTGCTGAAGTCCAAGTAAAGAACATCCACCGCGTGACCCTTATCCAGTTCACCTGTCACCCAGCCATAATATTGTATCAGATTGGTTTGACAAGACTTCCCTGACCCATGCTGCCTCACATCCTAGAGGATATTGTCCTCCAGGTATGACACCAGTCTTTCCTTTAGTATCGTTTCCATGAGTTTGCACACTATGGATGTGAGACTTACCGGACGATAATTACCTAGTTCATCCCTTGGCCCGCTCTTGTATAATGGCACTACATGTGCCATGCTCCAGTCTAGTGACACACATTCCGACTCCAGGAAGGTGCTGTTCAGATCCTCCAGCAGCTCCGCCAAACCTCCGCCATTTCCCTCAGCACCCTGGGGTGGATACCATCTGATCCTGGTGCCTTGTCTACCTTCAGTGCCCTCGGTCCCTCTAGGATTCTACTTGCCTCAATTTTTCCATCTGTTGACTCCTCTCCTCCTGTCCCCACCCTCCCAGCTCATGCTGGTAGCGGTCCCCCATTTCCTTCTGTGAACAAGGAACAAAAGTATTCATTCAGTGCTTCTGCTTGCTTCTCCCCCTTTTCTGTCCACTCCCCACCACTTTTTATTCTCACTGTTGTCTCCTTGCACTTTCATTTCTCCCTGATGTATCTGAAGAAGTCTTTCTCCCCCCCATTAATTCCCTGTGCTAATCTTAGCTCCCTCTGGGCCTTGACTTCTCTCACTTTTCTGGTCACCTCCCTGGACCATCTTGCATATTCCTCCCTGTACACTTCCTTCCCTGTCCTCCTAAACCTCTGGTGAGCCATTCAGCCTTGAACATAGGAAAAAATACACACAAAATAGTGAAAATGTGCTGCACCAAGCTAATCTGGCTCACCAAACCAACTATCACAAGGCCCAGATTTGCAATTCTTGGGGTGATGGGAAAAGATTCTGGGATAACATCAAAAGCATCCTTGGAAAGGACAAGAAACATCCTCAGCTGCTCAGTATCAGTAACACCCCCACTACAGACCCTTTAGCTATTGCATAAGCCTTCAATAAGGCCTTCACCGATCTTACACCAGTGCTACCACCTGCCTATTCTCAGCCTGGCTTGAACCACTTCAACAATGTATCTACCCAGTGTTCTCACCTGACCTACTTTAAAAGGGTGACGGTGAAGGAGGCCCTTACTGTGGTCAAGAAAATACTACGTAAGACCAGACTGGGCAGTGACGGGATAGACATGAAACTTCTGTCCCTCACCCTGGATGTTCTTATAGTGCCCATTACCACGCTGTACAATAAGTCCCTGGCCCTGGCCCAATTTCTGGTGGTTTGGAAGCAGGTCCTAGTTACACCAGTGCATAAAGGAGGTGACAAGTCTCTGGTAGCCAACTACAGACCCATCTCGATCTTCTCTCCCCCCCGTCCAAGGCACTGGAAAAGATTGTGGCAGGTCAACTCATCGACTATCTCAATAAGTATGATTTTCTATGCCCCAACTATCGTGACTTCAGACAAAATCACAGTACCACCACTACCCTGTTGGACTACACAAACTATGCACATAAGGCCCTGGATGAAGGTAAACTTGTGAGGTCTGTCTTTATTGACCTCACCAAAGCCTTTGACACAGTCAACCACTCCCTGTTGCTGACCCAACTGTGAAACATGGATGAGAAACACAATGCCCTTTGCTGGTTCCAAGACTACCTGATACGGAGAAATCAATGTGTCAAAATAGGGCAAACAGTAGCCAGCACAAGAGAGGTATCATTAGGGGTACCCCAGGAATCAATACTGGGGCTCCTACTCTTCAGTCTCTACTTAAATGACCTTCCCACAGCTTGCAACACCAAACTCATACAGTATGCAGATGATGCTATGCTCCAGAGCAGCAGCACATCTCAGATTGCCCTACAATCTGAGCTGCAGAACTCCTTCTCCAAACTCAAGGACTGGTTCTGTAGTCATAAGTTGCTACTAAACTACAAGAAGACCAAGGCCTTGCTTATGTCCAGCCCCCACAACAAAAATAAGCACCACCCCCTCATCATCTCCAACTCATGCAGTGAGCCGCTAGAACAAGTTCACTTGTTCAATTATCTGGGGGTCATAATAGATGATGCCCTCAAGTTTGCGCACTGTGTTGACTCTCTGGTCAAGACAGTCAGTACCAAGATTGGTGTCCTGTACAGGCACAGGCAATACCTCTCTCCGGGGGCCCTCCACCTCTTAATCCACAGTTATATCTACTATTGACTATGGACTAGTGTTCTATGGGGCGGTAATGGATACAGCACTCAAGAGAGTTCAGACTGGTGCTCAACAAAACCTGCAGACTCACCCTGGATGCTGAGCGTGGCACTCACACCTGTACTCTGTATGAACGTACAAACTGGCTGTCATTAAGAAACAGGGTCAAATTCCAGACTTGCATCCTTGGGAAGAAGGCTCTATTGGGTAAAACACCACCTTGTGTAGGCAATTTGATCAAGGCGGCCAACTCGTTACAGGTCACCAGAGGGAGGACCAGAGGGGCCTTGGCAGTCCCCTTCTATCACACCTCACTTTGGCAATGTGCATTTGCCTACCGGGCCCCCCTATGGATGAATGAACTTCCTGGGAACCTCTTGGCCACCACTTGTCTGGCACAATTCAAAACTGACCTCAAACAGCACCTAATAACACTCTCTAAGTGCACCTGACCCTGAGTCCAGCCAACCTGCTCTCTCTGTCCCCCAGCAAGCACTAGGCAGGCCTAAGGTACCCTCTCCCACTGTCCCATCTCATGACTTGCCACCCCAGCAATCAATTTGTGTCATGCTCCTTCGGCACCTGCCACCCCCACCCCCTTCCCCAACTCACAGTCCCGTGAAACATAAAAACATAGAATTTGATGGCAGATAAGGACCGCTTGGCCCACATAGTCTGCCCATTTTCCTACCTAACAGATAAGCTGCAGATCCTAGTTAACCAATAGATTACTTCCTCCTACCCCACACTAGGATTGCCTTATGTCTGTCCCATGCATTCTTGAATTCCCCCACTGTTCTTGACTCCACGACCTCCTCAGGGAGGCTGTTCCATGCATCCACAACCCTCTCCATGAAAAAAATACTTCCTCACATTACCTCTGAGTCATCCCCCCCTCTATCTTCAAATTGTGCCCCCTTGTTCTTGAGCATCTCTTTTTCCGAAAGATGCTACCCTCTTGGAATTTGTTGATTCCCTTGAGGTACTTGAAAGTTTCTATCATGTCCCCTCTCTCCCTTCTTTCCTCAAGGGTATACATATTAAGCTCCTTTAGTCTTTCTTCATATGTCTTCTGGTGCACACCCTGCACCATTTTGGTTGCCCTGCTCTGGACAGCCTCCACTCTGTCTAAGTCTTTGCAGAAATGGGGTCTCCAGAACTGCACACAGTACTCCAGATGGGGTCTCACCAACTGTCTGTACAGAGGGATAACAACTTCCTGGTTTCTACTATTGATGCCTCTCTCTATGTATCCCAGTATCTCCCCAGCCTTTCTTACTGTCTTCTCACATTGCTTGCCCACCTTTAGGTCATCTGATATAATTGCCCCCAGGTCCCTTTCCATTTTTGCTGTTGTCAGTATCCCACCCCCCATTGTGTACTCTTCACCTGGGTTTTTGTTTCCCAGGTGCATTACCTTGCACTTCTTTGCATTGAATCTGAGCTGCCATACATTTGACCATTCCTCCAACCTTGCCAAGTCCCTTCTTATCCTTTCCACTCCATCTTGTGTATCAACCCTGTTGCAGATGTTTGTGTCGTCTGCAAAGAGGCATACTTTTCCTTCCAGTTCCTCTGCAATGTCACTTATAAAGACATTAAAAAGGACCAGACCCAGTACTGAACCCTGCAGTACCCCACTAGTAACCCTCCTTTCTTCACTGTGGACTCCGTTTACTACTACCCTTTGCGTCCTGTTGTCTAGTCAATTTTTTATCCAGGCTACCACCTTGGGACCCACTCCAAGGCTGGCTAACTTGTGTATTAATCTTTTGTGTGGGACTGTATCAAATGCCTTGCTAAAATCTAGCTAGGCCATGTCCACAGTCCCTCCCTGGTCTACTAATTCGGTCACCCAGTCAAAGAAATCTATTAGATTCATCTGACACGACCTTCCTGTTGTAAATCCATGCTGCCTTGGGTCCTCTGCCCCACTGGCCTCTAGGTACTCAACAGTTCTTTCCTTCAGAAGTGATTCCATCATTTTCCCTACCACTGAGGTCAAACTAACTGGTTTGTAGTTTCCTGCCTCTATTCTGCTTCCACTTTTGTGAAGAGGAATCACATCTGCCATCCTCCAGTCTTCTGGTACCACCCCATCCTCCAATGACTTGTTAAAGAGAGTAATCAGTAGTGTCACTAGTTCCACCCTTAGTTCTTTTAGAATTCTTGGGTGAATCCCATCAGGCCCCATTGCTTTGTCCACCTTCAATTTTATTAGTTCTTTCAGAACCCTTTCATCTGTAAATGGACTGGTATCGACCCCTGTCTTCAGAGTGTTTCTCTTGTTTGATTTAGGTACCTCCCCCTCCTCTTCCTTTGTGAATACTGAGCAGAAATATTCATTCAGTATCCCTGCTTTTTCACTGTCACCCTCTGCCCACATTCCCTCCCCTTTATTAAGCCTCAGTATCCCTCCTTTGGTCTTTCTTCACTCCCTAATGTACCTATAAAAGGTCTTATCCCCCTTCTTAACAGAGTTGGCTATCCTTTCCTCGGTTTGGGTCTTTGCTATTCTGACTGCCTTCCCTGCTTCTTTCTGCTTTAACTGATAAAGTTCTCTGTCCAGCTTCTTCAGTGTTTCCTTATATTTCCTGAATGCTGTCCTTTTCTCCTTAACCGTCCCTGCCACTTCTTTTGAGAATCATAGTGTTTTTTTCCTTCATTGTGTTTTATTGATTTGCTTTACACAAAGGCTTGTTGCCTCTGTGATGGCTGTTTTGATTACTCCACATTGTTCCTCCACCCCTCCTTCTTGCCTGTTTGCTGGTGCTTTTCTGAGGCACTCTCTCATTTTCCCAAAGTCAGCCCTCCTTAAGTCCAATACTCTTGCTTTTGTATGGCTTGATTGTATGGCTGTGTTTATTGTGAACCACACTGTTTGGTGGTCGCTTGTTCCCAGATGGCTACCCACTTTTAAATCTGTGATTCTTTCTCCATCCCCATTTGAGAGTACCAGGTCTAAGATTGCTCCCTCCTGAGTGGGTTCCAATACTAGCTGTCTGAGGCATGCCCCTTGTAGGGCATCAAGAATGACTCTGCTCTTGGATGTGCCTGCAGCAAAGGTGCTCCAGTTAACATCAGGCAGTTTCCCAAACAGTCACTACTAATGCTGGCTGCCTAACCATGCCCCCTCACACCCCACCATTTTACTCTAGCATGTCCTCTCCACTCAGCCTCCCCTCACCCCACCATTTCTCCCTATACCCTATCGTCCCTCTTCCCCCACCCTCTTACCTCCACTGCAGTGCTTACCTCTCTCTTTGTCTCTCTCTCTTGTACTTCCCTTCTTCACCCCTCTGCCAGCTATTCCCGTCCCTCTGAACTACTGACAAGGTACTTTGTGGCTGCTTATCCCCCACATTCATAAAGTGTTTTTTCTTGTTATTTAACTTGTACCTATGTTGTGATTTATTCTGTAAGTTCTGAACCCAAGCTGTATCATTCATTGTAATGTACCTTTGCTTTCTTGTACTGTACTTTGTTTTGCAATCTATGACGTGGAACCTTTGTAAAAGAGCTTGTGCTCAAACGTTTTTTTCCAAATAACTAAATAAATAAATAAATAAAAATATCAAAAAGGTCAGAAACTGTTTTTTGTTTCTCTGGCAATGAAGCTATAATTAACAAATATGGTATACACCAGAATGCAAATGAAACTACAGAATCACTAAATAATCTGGTAATACAGTTGCTAGAAAAAGAACTGGCCATACCAAATGGCAACAATAATTTAATCTTTGCAACCAGGGCCTCGCAAGCATGAGGAATACCAGTCATAATAATTCTCTCAGACATGGAAATAGCAAAATGGATTTGGAATCAAATGCATCCACTTAGCTATTTGAAGCTCAAGGCTGAGCCACCCATCACCATAATGAGCTATTTACAAGAATGTACAGAGAATTTCATGCAAGATAAATCTGTCTCCAGAGAAGAACTTTTGTCTCGAGCTAGCCTTGTTAAGTTTAATACAAGTACACAAGGACAAGTAACAAGACAATATTTACTAACATTGCAAAGTGTAGAGAAACCTTACAAACAGACCCAAAAATCTCTCATGAAAACAGTGTTACATCTTAAGAGATATTATAGGTATAAAACTGGGGTATAAGGGAGTAGTATGGTCTTACAGAGAGGCTGGATTTACGAATTAAGGACAAACTGTGTTTGCTGTTCAGGATCTCATTTTGTTTCATCTAATTTTATCAGCATCTCAGAAATTAGATAAACTGGACATTCTCCTTTCTAAATGGTCTGACACCGAAATACAGATGCATCAGGAAGGTCTAAATTTAGGCTGGAGTATAGTGGGAAACTTCTTCTTAGCCAAATTACAGATACAAACACAAACTGTAACTTTTCCTTATGGAAGTAATAATCAGTTGGCTGACCAGAAGGAGTTTATTCCACTTCAGAATCGATTTCAGTGCTTAACAAACTTGTGACAAGATTGACTCTTTGGGTCAGATATTCAGAAATGAGCCAAAGGCTGGTGCAACCCTGGCACAGAGCAACACAAATGCGCCATGGTGCATTGACTGTGATAGTCAACGGTTGCGCATGGCAACCATCGCCAGCGCAACATAGCTGAATATCGCAGGGATGAGCCATGGCTCAGCCAGAGGTGCTCCAGGGAGCAACCTGACTTGCACCATAGCGTAACCAGAGATGCGCAAGGGAGCAAAGGGAGATGCACTAAAGCACAGAACGACCAGTCCCAGGCACAGGTGGGAGGAAGGGGGGACAGCGTGGGGAGGCAGTGGAACCTGTCTGGGAACAGTGGCAGGGAGGCACAGCAGTGGGCCATATGTGACCACTGCCCACAGGGCGCAGACAGGCAGCTGGCCCACCCAGCACCAGGGCAGTGGGCACAGGGAACAAGTGGTACCAATGGCCAAGGGTGAGCTGCCACCGGACACCCCCCACTGGATGGCATGCCCCCACCCACCCAGACCATAACAAGCCACACCCTGGTACAGAGCACCCAACACACATGCCACACAACCTGTACAGCCAGCCCATGGCCACCCAAAGGCACAGCTACTGTCCGAGGGGCAGGACAACACTATGCACAGCTCACACAATGACACAGGCACACCACAGACACCCACCATACCACTGCAGCATGGTTCCACTCCCCAGCTGCAAAGCAGACATGGACACAGGCGAGTAAGCATGTAAACTGTATTAAAGAACAATGTACAAGTAAAATCAGAGGGAAAGGGTAGGAGAGTGAGGGATGGGGACAGGGACAGGGACTGTACAGTGGGATGGGATGGGATAAGGCAGGGGAAGGGAAGGCAGGGGCAAGAAGTATGCACAGGGTCTGCTACAGGTGGCCATGGCCTGCCACCACCTGGCGTCTCCAATGCTGCCTGTCACGCAGTACCATCCTATTCATCTACTGGGCCAGTTCCAATGTAGTGGATGTAATAAGAATTATCTGCCGCAGGAGCTGGCAGTACAACAGCAGCCACAATCTCCTCCGGAGGCCTATGACAAAGGAAAGGACAGATGATCAGTGCAAGTCCATAGGAACCAAGCCCTCCCACTGTGTGCAGTGGACAGTAGGAACACACACCCCTGGAATGGCACCCTGGCCACCCACAGTGGGTGGGCCAATGTCTGCCAACAACATAGCATGCCACGACAGTGCAGAGTGGTAGACACCTGAATGCTCAGTGGCAGACAGGTGGCACAGTGCTGCAGCAGCACCACAGCAGCACCAGTGGCAGCCAGATGCACACCCATCCCACCAACAGCTGCCGCACATGTGCAATGGGTGCCCCATGGTGGCATGCACACTGCACAGTGTGCTGCACACAGCTGACACTGCACACAGCACAGGTGGCCATGGCCACACCCCCACCCATGCTGATCACTCAGTAAGGAGTAGAGGAAGGGAACAATGCCTACCTGCCCACTGCAGCACTGCAAATGCTGGTCCCGCAGCTGCTCCACCTCCACCACTCGGGCCAGCAACCCCAGCCGGTTGTCCCACAGTAGCCTGTTGCGGCCTACCAGGCACCCTTGCTGCCCTGGCACAGTGACAATTCTCAGACCCTAGGAAAGGAAGACAGCCAGGCACACATCAGAACACAGCCACAGCATGAGCCCACTGCCCCCACCCTTGTGCACAGTGTGCACCCCAGCCGGGCATGATCCGCAGGGCAGTGATACAGTGCACCCAGTGTCTGGCAATGCCACACCACATGGCACATGCTGACAGTGCCCCCCAGGGCATGGCAGGCAGCCCAGCCAACACCATGGTATGGCGGTTGAGCACAGAAGCAGCATGTGCCAACTTACCTGTCCGTGGCACAGCACCTCCTGCGGACACATGCTTGAAGCATCCTCAGCCTCTCAGGGTCCCTCCGCATGAGTCCGCAGTACCGGGGGTGGCACTGCTCACCTGTGTGCTGCACCCTGTGTGTCCTAGACCAGGCCAACAGCAATGGCCTGCCAGACATCTGTTCTGGCCTGCTGCAGGGGCTCCTGTCCAAACAGGCCTTGTGCATGTGGCTCAACCTGGGCCACAAGGTTCACCAACTCGATCACACTCCAGTTGCGAGCACATCGCACCTGTTGCTGCACCATGCTATCTATACAATTGGTGATTCAAAATGGTGCCTGGTAACGCACGTGCACAACGTGCATGGGATGCACTTCGTGGAAGGTTGCATGGCATCTGCCAATCATGTATCACCATGGATGCAAGGCATGGGCGTGGCCCACCCGGCAAGTGGAGCTGGAGTCCCAAGGGGGCATAGGGTCAGGTCAGGGGTCACCCTTCTCAAAGTTCTCAGGAGCACCATAAGGGCCATATTGCACTGAGCACCATAGGCCCTATAGGTCCTGAGTGCCATGGGCCCCATAGCACACCATGCACCATAGGCCCTATAGCACCTGAGCACCATGGACCCTATAGCACACCATCTGCCATAGGCCCTATAGCGCCTGAGCACCATGAGGTCCATGGTGCAATTGGCACTGTGGCTTCTATAGAGCTTCTTCTCACAGTGCGCCATAGGTGGGAGCACAAGTCACGATGCATGCGTATTGTGGGCAGCACACTGTGCATGTCATGGCATTGTGCCACGACATGCACCGGAGCAATTCCATTGTGCAAGGAGCAAGTGCATCATATTCAGTCGTCATATGCTAATGAGCCCATCAGCCAATGCGTTGTGCACTGGGGATATTAGCATTTCATTACCGTTGCACAACATCTAATTTACATACAATGCGCTATAAAGGTGCCGCACAACAGCACAGGCCATGGACTGGTATTGCAACCATCTGAGGTAAGTTGCGCCTGCCATGGGAACAGCCAGCACAGCAGGTTGGATGGGGTGGGCCGCTGCATCCAGTAACCACTTGTCCATGTCCACAGGTAGCAACATGTCTGAGCATGAGGAAACTGAGGAGCGTGGGCCTGTCTGCAAGCACAGGCCCAACTTTATGAAGGTGGAAGCCAATTCCCTGTTTGAGGCCTACCTCGACCGGGAGCAATTGCTGAGTGGCACCACTGGTACACCGCAGGCCAGGGCCATGGTCTGGGTGGAGGTGGCAGTGGCTGTGAACCAGCAGGGTAGCCACCAGTGGCCTGTGCAGGAGTGCACAAAGAAGGTGGGCACTGACAAATACTGGATTAAAGAGAAGGTGGCAGCCATATGGGCTGCCAGGACAGCCCCTGGTGGGGGCCATGCTGCTGTGCCACATCTCACAGCACAAGAGGAGCTGGTGGCAGCCACCATGTGGCACAGCACCTTTGAGGGTGTGATGGGTGGTGGCTTCCAGACAGGAAAGAGCCCATCACTGCATGGTATGTATGCTGGGGGGGGCTGGTATGGCGGCATTAACACATCTGTTTTCCCTCACAGCACCAGCACACCAGCATGCAGTGGCAGGGGCACCAGCAGCTGCCGTGGGGGCAGGCCCAGCCCTAAAGGACCAGCCATACACCTCCATGGGCATCCGGAGGCTCGATCGGCTGCAGTACACCACCTCCATCCAGCCAGATGTCCTGGGCTTGGTGGCGGATGAGGCCCTGGCTGTATTCCAGCAGGATGCCAGCCATGGCATGCTCTGCATGGAGACACAGGTCGGGGTTGGGTCTGACACCAATGATGATATGATCATCATCCTGGACAGCATAGGTGGTGTCGTGGTGGAGACACCCATACCTACCACCATAACTGGCAGCACAGCCAGTGGCCTGTCGTTGGTGGAACAGCTGCCCACTGCTGCCTCTGGTGCCACTGTGCACAGCCACAGCAGTGCTGGGCGGTGATGTTGGTGCAACTGCACAGGTGTTGGCCAGTGCACAGGGCCTGGAGGGGCAACAGCAGCAGATGGCTGGGGACGTTGGGCAGCCAGACGCAGTGTCCACTGCCGGTGCACCTGACAATGTTCTACCCCATGGGGACCCCACTGTGCAGCATTCACCTGAGTGGGGGGCCATGCAGCACAGTGGTACACCACCGGTGGGACTGCGGCACGCACATGCGCCTCTGGGTGCCGACCCATTGACTGAACACACCCAATTGCTGAGGGCCTCCATGGAGCAACAGGTGCTGCTCATAGCTGTGGTGTGTGCACTCCATGCAGAGGTGTACCAGGCAGCTAAGCAGTGTGAGAGAGGCACCGCGCAGGTCCTGGAGGCCATACAGTGCCTGCGAGAGGACATGACCGCATCCCTGGACTGCATTGCCAATGCGATCTCTGTTGGCCTTGCACTGCTGACTACCACAGGGCTTGGCCACCAGCCACAGACACTGCTGGGTGCACTGTCCATCCAGTGGACCCAGCATTGGGTGACGCCATCAATGTCGATGCTGGGCTCTGCTGTCAGCATCCCAGGCATGCCTGGGATGGGCCTGTTTGGGTGCCTACGGACCCCTGCGAGGACCCAGTCATGTTCCCACAGTTTGACCCCTGTGGGGCAGTTGCATAGCCCCCCATGGCCATTGAGCAGCCTCTAGCTGCTGACCTGCACCAGCACGGCTGCCCCCATGTCTGTGGCAGCTGTGTGTCCATGAAGTGGACCCGATGTGCATGCCACCCTGTCTGCAGTCTGCTGCCACTGCACTCTGTGCACATGGGCGATATGTGTGTGTGCATGCCACAGTCTTGGCAACTGTGTGTCACACCACTTGCTGCCCATGTGGCACCCACCCAGCTACTTGCCCATGTGGCGTGTGCATGATGATAGCAGCACAGTACTGGTTGCGCCTGTACACCAGTGCCCTGCATCTAATCCATGCCACGTGCTAGTGCCTGGGTGTGTGCCTGTGTGTGCCAGTGTGTGAGTGTGTGTGTGTGTGTGTGTGTGTTGCTGTATGGTACTGTGTGGTGTTGTGTGTGGCTGTGTAGCACCACCATCCCCTTCCCTGCCCCACGCCTGCGTGTGCATGCCCATAGCCATGCCTGCCCATGCCCATGTGCTGTGTCATTCTGTCTGTTCATTACATGTGTGTTTCTCCACCTACCTGCGTGTGCTAAAGTGCTCCTGTGCAAACGTGTCTTGGTGCTGGCGTGCCATCCTGAGGAGCTGGGGATCCCTCTGCCCCAGGTGGGGGCTGCCTACCACTCCCCAGCCCATTGTCCTCATCGTCCCACTGCTGTCCCCCTCTTCAGCCTTCAACAGCTATCCCATGATCAATGGCCATGCTGTGCAGCATGCAGCAGGCCAGGAATAGGGCACAGGCCTTCGAGGGGCTGTACTGTAGGGCACCACCAGACCTGTTTAGGCAATGGAATCATGCCTTCAGCATCCCAAACACATGCTCAATGATGTTCCATGTGCTGGTGTGTGCCTCATTGTACTGGTCCTCTGCTGGGAATGACGGGCATCGGTAGGGGGTGAGCAGCAAGGGCCTGAGTGGGAAGCCACTGTCACCTGTGTGGACAGATACATGGTTAGCCTGGTGTCCTCTGTCACTGTGTCCCTTGGCCATCCCTGGCACTCCCAGCAGTGCACCTGCCCTGCCCGCCTTGTCCCATGCTCTGCTGTTTCCAGCTGCCCATGGTCATCCCACAATAACCCACTAGGTGGCCTGTGGGGATCTCCCCACTCTCGAACCTGTGGCACAGTGCTGAGCTGTACCAGATGAATGAATCATGTGTGCTCCCAGGGTGTGTGGCACAGACATTAGTTATGCACCTCCTGGCATTGCACACCACCTGGCAGTTGACATTGGGGTAGCCCTTCCTATTCATGTATGCTACCCCCTCCGGGCCAGGTGGCATGTGGATGCCCACATGGGTGCAGTCAATGGTCCCTAGCATGCCAGGCATCCGTGCTACCCTGTGAAACTCCTGCAAGGTTGCTGTTTGCTCTGCCTGTGTGCTGGGAAATTGGTTGCATTCCACAGCATGTGGCAGCAGGACATTGAGGAATTGTGTGAGGAACCATGACGTTGCCAACTGGGTTATGCCTGTGGTGTCCCCTGTTGGTTTCTGGAAGATGCCTGTGGTGAGCAGGCACATGACGCCTGTCACTTTCATCTCCACTGTCAGGGCATGGCTCTGTCTAGTGGGTGCCTGCATCTCCTCACTGCACAGCTCACAGAGCTGCCTCAGAATTGTACAGTTCAGGCAATACTGGCCCACAATCTCTGTATCAGTGTGGTCCTCATAGCTGATGTGGGGACGGTACCACCTGTTCCAGGTGTGCCACCAAAGGGCCCTTCCACAGCCACATCGCTCTGCCTCCTGTCTCCTCACACCCCTCATTATGGCCTCCATCTGGAAGGCTGCACTGGTCATGGCCCCTGTTGTCCTGTCTCCCCCTGGGTGTCCGGCTCCAGTGGTCTGCTTCCCACCATGGGGCAGTGCTTGTCACTCTGTCGGCCTACCTCTTGCGACACCTGCCCTGGCTTGCACATGCCTGCCACCTCTGTCCCATGCCCCTGTGGATGCCTGTGTCACTCAGTAAAGGGTCTGGCTTTTCCCCTCTCTCACTCTGTCTCCCTGTCTCTCTCTCTCTCTCTTTCTGTCTCTCTCTGTCTGTCTTTCTGTCTCTCTCTCTGATTTGCTCCCCTCTGGCACAAGTACTGTTCCCCTGCTTGCTCCCTGTTTTTGTAGGCTCAAGTCTGCTTGGCACATTTGGCCATTGCTCCACACTTGCGACATTGGTTGGGGGTTGAATATTGCACTGTGCAGCATATTTATGGGAACGCCCCCTGCCCTTGCGCATGCATTCATTATGGTTGCACATTGGCACACTGCTACTTGTGCTGCGCAGTGGCTCCCACTGAATATCACTCCATAGTGCAATTCCACATTGTGCATGTGCAACTGCATTGAATATCCAGGCCTTTGAAGATGAAAATATGTTAAATGATGACTGTAAAATGTCAGAGGCATCTCTTTATGATATTATTATTTCCTGAAATGTAGCAGGTTTCTGAGAAAGTATCAATGACCTAGAATTCATGAAATTCCTCTCAAAATATGTTATTGTTTCCCTTCAGGAAACCTGCACATTGGAAAACCTGCATCCTGAGGGCTATACTTCCTTCTCAGCTAATGCAAGACTGGCAGACCCATAGGTGGCCTGTTGACCTTTTGTTAAGATACAGAAGAATCTGAAGATTAAATCTCAAATTGTTACCATCCAGAAATAATCCTTCTACTTGTACAATGGAATGATGAATTACAATATTTCTGTAATGTTTACATACCCCCACAAAACACGGGGATGCATGGGACCTGTGGCTGGGATCTGGATGCAAGTTGTGACTTGCATCTAACAAGGGGTTCAGCGCAATTTTCAAACTGCAGCACTGCAACCCCCTTCCAGATGCAAGTCCCATGCATCCTGGTACAGAGGAGGTACTGGGGAGCCTTGTCCCCTTCTGTTATGTCACCTGGCACACCTTCCTACAGCACTGGTGTGCTGGGCAGACCCCTTCCGTGTGTTCGTGCCTCTCCTTCACCACTGTGGGGGACCTGGTTCTCATTATGTCAGGTCCCCTGTGGCATATCCTTGTGGCAGGGCAATGGGGCTTGCACTACAACTACGGGTGCAAGCAGCTGTAAAATGAGGGATGTGTTGCGATTTGTGTCCCTCTTCTAAAATTGGGACCAAATTTCAGCACACCCTTGGACAGAGCTGTGGCATTACTTGCTGGGACACAGGGCATGGCTGTAAGCCTTGCATCCTGCTTCTAAAATCAGGCCCAAGCTATTATGATCTCCAAATATGGGAAAACTTAGAGTCTTATCACCGTACTGCAATAACTGACTGACCAGAAGCTGGCATTATATTAATGGACAACATTAATGCTAGATTAAGTTGTTTATCTGCTAACCATTTGAAAGAAACTTCTGTTACACAATAATTGTTGATAGATAAAACTGTGAATGGAAGTGGCAGGAGACTCAAACACCTCTTGGAAAATCTGGGTATGATAGTTCTAAATGACACATTAACAGGTAAAAACACTTCACATTACACCTTATTGAATGGCAACAGTCAAATGTTGTAGACTATATTTGTGTATTTCCATGGCAAATGTATCTGTTCTCGGAATTTGACATTATTTTACATCTCGAGAGTGACCATTTCCCACTATCTCTTGAATTAAAAATATTAATCACAAATTACTGTCAAGAATCTTTTATAGTTCCTCAAACTGAAATAAGGAATTAGAAGAGAGTTTTTTCTCTTTGAAAGTTGAAAAAAGTGTGTCAAAACTGCTAACAAGCCAGAATATAGGTGAAAAATCAAGCACTCTTACAATTAACTCAACAGCAAAGGAAATATATAAAGTTGTTCATTACATTAGTGAGTCTGTTCTGCCACTCATTTATCACCATGCAAAAACAGACATACCAGATACATGCAAAAGATGACAAAATAAATAATAAATGGCATGGACAGATTCTTAGATGGACCTGTTTTGTGGATGATGTGTTTTTATTATGGGACAGTGAAGAAAGGGTTCTAAAGGAATTCTTAAAATGCATTAACACATGTGATATCAATTTGAAGTTCACATCACATTACGGTAAGAAGAAAGTAAATTTCTTAGACCTGACCATACAGTATATATAAAAAATGGACAAATAGAAATGAAATTGTATAGAAAAGAGACCAACCAGAATACAATTTTACATTATGAAAGTCAACACCCCACCCACACAAAACAGAATATTCCCTATGGACAATTACTGCAGATCAAATAGAACTTTAGTGAAAATTAAGTAATGGTACAGGAATCAGCAGACATGTGCAAAATGTTGGCAAATAGAGATTATAAACCTAGTATCCTTGTTAAACAATTGAGAAAGTAAATGAAAAAACAAGAGAAGAGTTACTGCAAAATGAACTGTAACCGGAATCAAAGGAACAAATATGCTTTTGCAGAGAATTTAATTGAGCTTATGGAGAAATAAAACAAGCAATAAGAAAACGTTATGGGGTACTTGAAGCAGACCAAAGTTTGAAAGAAACAGTGAAAAGAGGACCTGTATTTAGTTACAGAAGAAGAAAAAATCTATAGCACACTTTGGTAAAAACGTTGTTTGTAGATGATAAAATTAACATTAGACCAAATTGGATGCCAGAAGCGCCAGAAGGCAACTTCAAGTGTGGCGATTTTGCTCAATGTGGAAGTACTGTAAACCCCAAAACTGTGAACTATCCAAAATCTGGACAAAAAAACATGAAAGTAGAGGCTTCATTAATTGTGCAATGGAAGGGATCATTTATATATTAAAATGCCCTGTGGAGAGGCGTATATTGGATAAACTAAAAGAGCTTTAAAAGCAAGGATAGGAGAGCACAAAATGGTTATTTGGTGCAAAAATGTAAAATATGCAATGGCCAAGCATTATCAAGAAGCACAACAAGGGTCAGCAACTTTCCTGACTTTTGTGGGGGTTGGAAAAAGTAGAGATCTCACAGAGAGGAGGACATTTTAAAGACTTGCTTCTCCAAAGAGAAGCTTTTTGGATTTATGAAATGCAGATGCTGTTTCCATTTGGACTGAATGAGAATGCTGGATATAATAGTTATTTATAAACTGTAGTCCTGTTCATTTGACTATCCAGTGAGCCATAAAAGGGAGTGCAGTAATTGGTTTTAGATAAATATACTGTCAATAGTTGCATTAATGTGTGGTGAACACGGTTAGAGTAAGAAATAGAATGTGGGTATGTATTGTAAATCGTGTATTTGTAGTTTGTTTTATTAGTATGCAGAGATATTAGTCAGTAGTAGTAAGTGGCAATTTAGTATGACAAGGACAAAAGAAAAAGCCCAAGTCAGATTAAGATTTAAGTGGCAAGCCACATACTTTCAAAGGGATTATGCTGACTAAAATATATAAGGCATTAAGACATTTAAGTGCATGCTCAAGGAAAGTTCTAAAGTAGAAAAATTTTGGGATTATAGTATGCAAAGCACATAAAAATTAATGCGAAGGTGGCTTCAAAATTATTTGAATTAATGTATTTACAGTTTTTAACTGATAAGACTTTATAGAGTGAGAGGTCAAAAGGTAAAGGGGTTGTGACAAAACCTAGAGTATAAGAGTGTAAAAATGGATGGAATAAATTAATACCATGCACTTCTGAACATTGTGGCCCAGATATTCAGACTGCACCTGGCAGGGGTGCAAGCCTGGGCACAGCACAACCACAGCAAGGACCAGGTGATATTCAGTGGTGATGCACCATGGCACAACATCGTTGAATATGGCACAGACTGTACACAGCGCAGTGGCACTGCACCAGTGCAAGCCATGGACAGGGAGCATGGGGATGCGCCTGCACAACTGCAGTTGTGCTAGGTGCATCACCTGCTATATTCAGCGGAGGGCATGCAAATGAGGCCATAATATATGCAAGGCACAAATGGGGATAATTTGCATGTCATTATGGCCCCATTTGTATGCCTTGCACAGGGCAGCCCGGTGACTTGTGCCTGGTGCCCTGCACAGCATGACATGTGCACAGTGGGGATCCTGGGGCATCCCCCACCCCATAGCCACAATCATGGTTACAAGCCATAGTACAAAGCCTTGGTAGTCAAGTGGCCCCCTTCCCTCCTGATTCCCCAAGTCCCTGATGTATGTTATGGCATGGTTTCCCTTGTAATCTAGTGGCCCCCCTCCCTCCCATGTACCCAATCACTGGAATATGACCGTTATATAAGTCCTGGTAGTCAAGTGGTACCCCCCGCCTGTTACCACAATTGCGGTACAGCTCCATATCATATTTCCTAGTGATCCAGTGGCACCCCCACCTCCCACCACACACAGAATCCCTTTCCCACCCAGCTCCCTCCATCATTGGCAGGCAGCTACAACCCACCTGCATACCACCCAGCTACCCGCTGAATGACAGGTACAGTATGGGCGGTAAACCCATTGGTCCACAGTGTAGACCAATGGGCTTGCAGGGCATACTGTACTAGACAGTCCCAAATATGTGAATGAAGTCATTAACATATGTGGTACTGTCTACTACAGTATGCTCTGTATGCCAATTGACCCACACTGTGGACCAATGGGCTTACAGCCCATACTGTATCTGTCATTCGGTGGGCGGCTGTGTGGTATGTGGGTGGGTTGCATCCACCTGTTGATGATGGGGGGAGTGGGGTGGGCAAAGGGTTCTGTGTGGGTGGGAGGGGTGGTTGGTGCCACTGGATCACCAGGGAAATATGATATGGTGCTGTACCACGATGGTGGTAACAGGCAGGTGGGGGTATCAGTAGACCACCAGACACTTACATAAAGGTCTTATTCTGGTGATTGAGGACATGGGAGGGAGGGAGGGAGAGGGCCACTAGACTACCAGGGACAGTCTAGCATTACATTTATCAGAGCATTGGGGAATCGGGAGGGGGTCCACTGGACTACCATGGATATGTGCATGCTTGTGGACAGTGTTCTGGGTGGACAGGTGGCTACCCACGGCTGGTGGCTGCTGTGTTGCATCCTGCAATACAGTGGCCCAGCTGTGGGTGGCCAGGAGTTGTTCCCACTCCTCATGAACTCAACTTTGAGCCCCCTATGCGGCACAGTGCAGGGCTGTGCCAGCATATGCGCCGCACATCCCAGGCTGAATATCGGGATGTGCTGCATATGCATGGGCACGCCCCCTGCATCTGCATGGCACACACTTACACTGCACCCCAGCACACCGGGTTTGCGCTGTGCCTGGCAGCCCTTTCAATATCCCACCAGGGAGCAATGTGGGGCTGTGCCAGTGCAACTCTGTTGCATCATGTGCAACCCCTTTGAATATCCAGGCCTATGTGTGGATCCAAATTGTCAGACATTAAGGGACTTATGAAATAATGCTGGATATAAGTTAAAAACTCCTTGTCCAGATCGAGCATTTGCTTTGCAGCTGTAAGAATGAGATACAAGAGTCAGCATGGCAACAGTACACTTTTCCAATTTAAGGAGCCCGTGATCCCCCATTGCTATCAGCTCTGAGGATGATGATTTTCATCTAAGAAACATCAGCATGTTTTGCATGAGTATACCACTGGATCAGCTTGGAGGACGACTGTGCTGCTAGGGGGAAGAAGGAGTCTTCAGGAGTTATGAAGGCATGGCAGAGTTTTTTAAAACCGTACAAAGAATAAAACCCTTGCTTAGATACACTTGGTATATTTATTCTCCAGAAAGTACAATAAGGGTGGTTGGCTACAGGAGGTGAACTCGAGATAACAAAAAGGAAAACAACACTCTTGAAAGGATTAGGAAATTGTGCCATGAAAAAATGGACACTAGACCAATGAAGCAAAGAGCCGGGTAAAGTGACATTACTCAACCCTTTCGGGTAAAGCATAACAAGACTGTTTATTGCCATATTCTTGCTAAAAAAGGAAGAAAAGAAACTAAATGCACTAAAAATAATGGTTAAGTTTGCACAATAGAAGCACAAAGTTGCACATAGAGGCAGTAATTTGCACATAGTAGCATGAAGTAAAAAGAAAAAAGAAAAAGAAAACACGCTGATTAAAAAGTGGTATTTGATTATATGACCAGAGATAACAGCATAAAAGAGAGTGCAAATGGAATAGCTCATAGCTTGCTATGAGCACTTGGAAATTCGTACCTGATACATGGTTCAACAAGGAATGTAGAAGATCCAAAAAATTTATGTCATGACTTATAAAATTTGTAAGAACGAACCCTTCAAAGTAAAATACTAAATTACTCAACAAAACCAGAAAAGAGTATAAACATTTTTTATCACAACTGCATCATCTGTTTCAGATGAAACAGTGATTCCATAAGCTAGACTTGATACAATCTACTACTAAAAGTGATACTAAGAGTTTCTGGTTAAAGGTCACTAAGGGAACAGAAAATGATGTCTCTAATATCTCTGCTCACATATCACCAATGACATGGGTCATTTACTATAAAAAATAGTTTTTTTGAAAACACAGTAACAGTTAATAGGGCCTGAATTCTTTCAAGATTTACTGAAGCCCAACTTCCTTGAAATATTACACCTCAAGAGGTATCTGAAGCCATCAATCAAACCAAACCAATACAGCACTGGGCCCAGATAGAGTTCCCCCATTCTTATGTAAGATACAGTTACAATGGAGGAGTGACCTCTTAGCCATCTTGTTTAATAAAATCATAACTGAGAATTACATCCCGTATTCATGGAGAGGTAACATCATTATACCAGTATGAACAAGCATTTGTCAATGCCAAATGTTGTCTCACTGGCATTGGTTTTGGTAGTGTAGTGTGGTAAAACATTTTGGGCAGGATGTGAAAAATGAGAGCTGTACAGTTGATAAGGAGGTATAAAAAATGGCAGTGTTGAAACTGTGGCATGTAAATTTTGCAAATTTGTGAAGTTACAAGAGTACGTGGGAAATGCGCAACGTACGCTTTTAACACAGTCATTTTATGGACGTTCGGCACCAAATTTTCAACATAGGCATTTACCACCTCTGCTCATGTACAGTGTCACTGTTATTTCCTCAAACTTTACCAAAAAGTAATTTTGCACAGCGACCACACAATTGTGCGCCGGATATGCGAAAACACATTTTGGGCATGATATGTGAAATGACAGCTGTACTGTTCATCAAGAGGTGCGGAAAAATGCCAATGGTGAAAATCCAGAGTGAAAATATTACAAATGCACGACGTTACGAGCGCGCATGCAATCTGCCAAAGCACACTCATAACACAGTCATTTTATGGCGTATCACCACCAAATTTTCAACATAGGCATTTTAGGGCCTCTGCTCATGAACAGTGTCACTGTCATTTCATAATCTGGCCCAAATACTGATTTTCCACAGCAACCGCACTATTGTGCGCCGGAAGTGCGGAAACACATTTTGGCCATGATGTGAAAAATGACAACTGTACTGTTCACAAGGAGATGTACAAAATGACAATGTTGAAAATCTGGCATGAAAATATTGCAAATTCATGAAGTTACGAGCCTGCGTAGCAGCTGAGTAACGCACGATGCGTAAAACAGCCATTTTTGGATTTTTCCACCAAATTTGCAACATAGGCTTTGAGAGCCCGCCTCATGAACAGTGGTACTGTCATCTCATTAATCAGTCCCAAAAGGTGATTCCGCACAGTGACTGCGAAATCAGCTTTCTAGACAGATTAACGATATGACAGTGACAGAATTCATGAGGAGGGGTCCCATAAACCCCATGTTAAAAATTTGGTGTAAAAATTCCCCAAAATGCCTGAGATATGCATTAAAGTTGAAAAAACTCAATTTATTCCATCATACAGCTTATCGGCATTTCCTCAGTTCGTGGTCAGCTTTGAAGAGTGCAGACATGTTCCTGGTCCACCGAAGATCACCACGCCGGACTCTGGGGGTAAGTATGGGATGAGGCGGGGTGTGGGGAGGCAGGGTGCACAGTGGGTGGGTGCAGGTTGTGGGAGGGGGGTTGCTGGAAGACTATGAGGGACTGTTTTGCTTTATAGGTTAAAAAGACATCGGGGGACTGTTTTCATTTTAATAGGTGCTTTGGCATGCTGGGGTGGGATCCCAGCATGCCACCTGAGTGTGTGTGGGTGCTTTACCCGACGGGTGAATGGGCACCCCCATTGGCAAATAATGAAAGGGGGGGCCACAGGAGCCAAGGGAGATTGGACACCCCCTCGGCAAGCAAAAAAAGGGGGGTAACATATTATGCCAATGAAGAGTGGGCTCCCCGTCAGCAAAATTCAAGGGGAGGGAGGGATACATGCCAATGGGGATTGGGCCCCCGTCGGCAAAGAAAAACTGTTGGGGGGTGCATGATGCCAAGGGGGATTGGGCACCCCCTCGGCAATCAAGAAAAGGGGGGTTACATGATGCCAACGGGGATTAGGCACCCCCATTGGCACACAATAAGGGGGGATTGACAGACAACAGCGGCAGTCACTGCCGCCATGTTGCCTGCATGTAGGGGGAGGCTTGTTGTGGTCACACTGCATGAGAGCTTTGCTCTCATTGCAGTGGACCTTTTGTCTGATGTCTTCGCCTCATTAGCTAGGTAGGGTGTCGGCAACTGCTGCTGGCTGATTGGGGAATGTGGGACACACCTACTGGTGCATGCCCTGCATTCGCCCAACAATGACCGTGCCTCCAAATCTGCATTGCTGCAAGATGTTGGCTGTACAAGTGCGGCAACATAAAAAGGTGATCCAAACTCACCAGAAAATAATCAGCCGATATGCTTGCTTGATTGTAGTGGAAAAATGCTCACTAGAATAATCCTGACAAGATTAAATAATTGGCTTGAACATTGAAATACATTAAATATACAACATACCAAGTAGGGTTTAGAAACAAAAAACACTCTACAACAGATCAATGTTTTATTTTATACTGCATAGTTGAAAAATAGTACATTAAAAAAGTCTTCCAGTGTACCTGGCCTTTGTTGAATTTCAAGGTGCTTTTGACAGAACCAATAGATCACTGCTCTGGGATAAGCTATATGATCTCAAAATGAAGCACACAGTTTTATGACTGATTATTAACCTTTTTTCAGAAAATTGGACAGTCATAAGATACAACCTCAGAGGCAGTGTAACACTCCCCTTTAACACAAACCAAGTACAGTAGTTAAACAAGGTTGTATTTCAGCTCCATTATTATTTAATCTGTTCATCAATGACCTCCCAACTATTTTTTTGTCAGAACCCTCTCATCTCCCCTCAGTTGAAGGAACTACAGTCCCCACACTCAGATATGCAGATGGCTTGGTATTGATTTCACTTTCTCCATTATTTATTTATTTAGCTTTTGTTTACTGGGAAAACACAATAGGCAAAAAATGCATGTTTTCAGGTATGACCTGGGAGGTTACAAATGTGAAAATACAGAACAATGTAGAGGTACAACAAAGAGAAAGGATGATCTGAGAATCTTGAACACAACAACAAAGGTGATAGTAAAATAAAGACAAGGTACATTAAATAGACGAATGAGCATTAGGATAAGTTGTAATACAGCTGAACTTACATACAGTAAAATTCATTAAGTGCATGAATATAACAATATATAACCCATATAACTTAGAACTATCATTTTTTTGTTTGTGGAGGGAGGTTGTGAGAGAACCTCTCAGGCTCCTACTACTATTTTATTTTCTTCATTGATTTTTGGACACATTTTCAACTGACTGGGAGTGAGAGTCCTAGTTTCTTCAGTCTTCTTTGGTTTTATTTGAGGTGGGAGGCTGTGAGAGAACCTCCCAGACATCGACTTACTTCCCTACGGATCTGGCCTAACTATTTTTATTATTGATTGGGAGTGAGAGCCCAGTCTGGTTTTCATAATTGATTTTATTTGTTTGTTGTATTTTTGTAGTTGTTTTGTTTGCTTGAACTACCTGGTTTGGCTTAAATAGTACCATATTACCTATCAGGATGTGCTTGATGAAAGCTCTCCCTGTTGCACTTTACTCCCCCTCCGAGCTTTGGGACCTCCACCCCTTTACCTGCCCCCCTTTGTCAGCAGCAGTGTATGGCCACTGTAGGGCTGTTGGAATAGTGGGGAGGAGAAGGAGGGGTGGGGAACCGGGGAGGGGGATTGAGCTGAGTGGCCCGATTGGGGTAGTGGGGTCCAGAAGACACCCTGGGATGAAATGGTGCACTGAACAAGGGTTGCCTTGTTTAGTGCCCATACCCAAGGGATTCACGTTTAGTGAGTTGGTACCTTGAACTGCTCCAGTTTCCCACCCAACCCGCACGGTGCTGTGCAATGCCAGATCTATTAAAAACAAGTCATCCCTTATAGCTGATCTTTTTGGGTCATCTGATCTGGCTTGCATCACCGAGACCTGGCTGGATGAAAATGCTGGTCACATTTTGGAGTCAGCAATTCCAGCTGGTTTCTCGGTGATACACTGTGTGAGGTTGGGTCATGGGGCAGGGATGTAGCAATCTGTTTTAAATCAGAATTGGGCCTTGTGGATGTGCCAGTTGAGGGCACCAGGTCCTTTGAGTTTACCATTGTTGCAGGTGTGGGGTGCAAAATTGCTCTGGTCTATCGTCCACCAGGTGGTGAGAGTCAGTTTTTGCAGGAGGTTGTGGACTTCGTTGTCGATCTGGTATTGGACTCCCCCAGGCTGGTGGTACTGGGGAACTTCAATGCCTGGGTAGATGATGAACTCTTGCAATTTGGACAAGACTTCCTCTGTCTTATGAGTTCTTTGGGCTTCACACAGGTAGTTTCCTCTGTGACTCATAATTATGGTCACTCATTGGACCTGGTCTTTCTCCTGGGGTTGGAGGCCTCAGACTTGATGGTGGAACCAGTTGGATGGTCCAACCACCACACTGTTAGGTTCAATTTCTTGGCTCCCCTTGAAGGCCTACCCTTGTGGAGATGGTCCAATACCACCCATTACGGGGTTTGACCCCTGATGGCCTTTTGGCAGGGTTGGACCGATCTGGAATTCTGAATGCAAGCGAGGGTCCAGAGAATCTTCTCCAGGCTTTTAATTGAGCAGTGGAGGAAGCTCTGGATACCCTTGCTCCTTTCTGTTTTCACCCACTTACTCTTCGCCCTCAGTCCCCATGGTTTGATGGGACCTTGGGGGGGATGAAGCAGGTAGGGCGAAGGCTAGAGTGTGCTTGGCGTACAACCGGCTTAGATGCTGACAGACTTAGACTGATGGAGCATTATGGGCTCTATCAGTCAGCAATCTCCTGTAAGAAGGCAGAATTATTGTCCAGGGAGATTGCTGCTGCACAGAACTGATCAGCTCAGCTGTTCCGAACGGTAGACAGACTGTGCAATCCAGCCTGTCTACGAGTCCAGAAGGCCTTGTTGCAAGTAGAGTGTGATGAGTTTTCTCACTTCTTTGCTGATAAGGTTGCCAACATCAGGTCAGAGATTCACTAATCGCCATCTATGGGGGTTACTGGTGGACAAAGCATAGTCACAACACCGTCATTTTGCTGGGCTGATTTTGACTGTCTGGAAATCGATGATATCATGTGGCTTCTCCGGAGTGTGCGTCCAACTTATTGTAGTTTAGACCTGGACCCTACCCACCTTCTAATGGGGTATGTAGACATGATCAGTCCGGTTCTAGCAGAATTAATCTGGTGTTCAATGGAGTCATGGGAGTTCCCCAGCTCCCTGAAGGTTGCTGTAGTTACCCCCATTCTCAAGAAGTCATCTCTTGACCCAGATACCCCTGTAAACTACAGGCTATTCTCTAATCTTCCCTTTATAGGGAAGGTTATTGAGAAAGTTGTTGCACATCAGTTGGAGAACCATCTTACCATCCATGCTGTCTTTGATCCTCTCCAGTCTGGTTTCCATAAGAGACAAAGTACTGAGACTGCTCTAGTTTGGGTACTCAATGATCTCCTGATGGCTAGACATCAGAAGTGCTGTTCCATCTTGGTCCTTCTGGATCTTTCTTCAGCTTTTGACACCATGGACCATGGATCACCTGTGGTTCATCTGTGGTCTGTCTGGTACAGTTCTCAGATGGTTAAACTCTTTCCTCACTGGTAGGTCGCAGAAGGTAGTATCAGGGATTTTTTCCTCTGACTCCTACTCCCTGCCATATGGGGTTCCACAGGGCTCAGTGCTATCCCCCATGTTGTTTGTGGTGTATATGCTCCCATCAGGAGACATTGTAAGACTGTATGGGCTGAGTTTTCACTGTTATGCGGATGATACTCAGCTATACCTGTCTTTTGTGCCCGACCAGGATAGTGTGCTCTCAGTCTTCTCCAACTGTCTCGCTGAAATCCAAGACTGGATGAATTCCAGTTGGCTTAGATTGAACTCTGACAAGACAGAGGTGTTGGTCGTGGAACTGGGTCACCGGGTTGAGGGGTCAGTTGCTGAGCAGCCCTGTGGGCTTTGGCTTGGGGGCTCTCAGCTCCTGACCTCTGAGTGGGTGCAGAACCAGGGCATGATATTTGATGATGGGCTGACGCTGCATTCACAGGTGTCAGCTGTGGTCAAGTCCTCTTTTTACCATCTGAGGAACATCACCTGGATTAAGCACCTCGTTCTGTTTGGTGACCTTCCAACTTTGGTCTACGCATTCATGACCTTGCACCTTGACTACTCTAACTCACTATACTTACAGCTTCCTGGGGTTGATATCCTCCACCTGCAGCTAGTGCAGAATGTTGCGGCCAGGTTGTTGTCTGGGTCTACTTGATCCAGTCATATTTCACCTGTGCTGCACGTTCTGCACTGGTTGCCTGTTCACTGGCGGATCACCTTTAAAGTTGGCTTGCTAACTTTTAGAGCCCTCCACAGCTTGGGTCCAGGTTACCTACAAGCACTTCTAAGGCCCTACTGCCCCCTCAGACCACTCAGTTCAACCGATGAGGGATTGCTGGAAATTCCCAGGGTGCATTTGAAGTCAGCAGGAGGTGTGTAGCTATAACGCTTCACTCCATGGGTAATTGTATACTGTTAAGACAGTTTGTTGAATGGTTCCCCTTATAGGACTAAGTCAGTGCTGATGTTCAAAAGTGGGGGGGGGGGACCAAAAAAATACTCCACTCAGGCTGTTGTAAAATTTCTCAATGTTCTTTATTTATTTTTGTTAATTGCCCTGACGTTTCACATTCTTGTGCTTTTTCAAAGGGCTTTTCGTATATTCTGTAGGAATAGTAGATAAATATTGTTTATAAATCTTACATTTTTGGATTTCATTTCTTTTCATTATTCTTCTATTAAGGTTTTCTATTATACTTCGTTACCACTGTGCTTCTTTCCCATGCTACTTATAGTACACATTCTGTACTCTATTCACTCTTATAACTAAAACTTTACAAAAATAATATACAGTAATAAAGAATATGTACCCTGTATTTGTGCTTTGTTTCCACACTGGCCAGACACTTTTTACTTCTGCCTTTGCCTGTTCTACTGATTCTTCATGGCAAGGAAGTCCTCTGGAGCTCAGGCTTTTGCTTTTGCTGATCCCACCCTGTGGAATTCTTTACCTTGTCTGGTGAGAGAATGCCAGATAGTGGAGAGCTTTAAAATTGCTTTAAAACATATTTATTTGCATGTGCTTTCCCTGATGTATAGTATTCTCTGACTTTTAATATTTTTAGTATTGGATATTTAATGTTTAATAGTGTTATGGTTTTATTTACCTGTGTTTATCTATTTTAGAGTTTGTTGATAGTACAGCGCTTTGACATTTGATATTGTGCTTAACATAGAGGATAATGTATGGTCCTCTATCGGTAACCTGTCTGTTTATTGTCGAGAGGTTGCCAGGGTGACCGTGTACCATACATTATTTTTTATAGTGTATGGTCCCACTTAAAAAGGAAAACGGCTGCATACTTTTTGAAATATAGTCACCGCCACGGCCATTCAGTCCTTCCCTAACCGCTGCATTCATCCGTCGGTTCCCAGTGTAAAAAAAGGTGAGCACATGCACAGACCTATCACCGTTGTTAACCTATCGATATGACATAGCATCAATAGGTTAACAACATTTCTACGTCACATTGATAGGTTAACAACCTTAGGAAATGATGATTTCCTAAGGTTGACAGCGTTCTACCATACATTACAAATAAATTTTATTATTATTATTTATTGCCCAAAATATGAAAAGATGAGGCATGTATTTATTGGTCAATATTTCTTGTCAAATGTGCTTACAAAGAAAGAAATCTTGAGAATCCAAATGAATCCACCTATGGAATTTGTCACTCAGGATATGGTGAAATATTTGAAATGGATATTTAAAATTATGCCCTGTAAAAAACAATGACACAAGAAAATTTCAAATGGGAAAAGAGAATGACATTAATTATTACATTAGATACATCTTCATTGATATTTTTACATGCTAGAATGCTGTAATTTATGATAAATGTACTCAAAAACTTGAATTATACCAGAAATTCCCTTATACTAATGTGTTATTTATAAAGAGAATAACTGTTTGTATGTATCTACATATTTTAATCACTGATTTTGTAATGAGATTCCCTTTTTTATTGTGTTTTGTAATGACTTAAAAAGTCAATCAAATGAAAGTATCTGAATCTGGATCTTTCCCATTACAGGGAGTTACAATATGTACTGCCACTAGTGAACTGCAGGGTGTATTAACCTGAAGGAGACTGGGAGGGGGAGTGACACTGCCCTTGTTCTTTGATTAACCATAGATACATAGATGGTAATGGGCAGAAAACGACTAATAGTCCATTGTGTCTGCTCTGCCATTCCTTCATAGCTTTACATAGACATTACAGTTAGTTTACTGCCCTTTTTGTTTCTAATTACTCATTTCAAACTATCCCATTGGGGACTGTAACCCTAAAATAGTCCTAAAATCTACCTATTCACTACTACCTTAAGAAGAAATATTTCCTGACATCTGTACATTCCCCCTATTAATGTAAAGTTATGTCCCAGGTGGCTGAGTTGTTCCTTTGCTTAAATAACTCCCTGCCAACTTTCCCTGAGAGAAAGTGACCACCAGTGCATTGTCCTTTGTGAAGGGCATGTTTGATGACACAGAGTCACTGACACTGTCACTGCCTTGACAGCAATTGCTGCAGGAGGTGCTGATGCAGTAGACACTCTCCAAACCTTCAGTGAAGTCTGAAGACAGCATATGCAAATGTCATAGACTCCACTGGCCTAGTGTGATGTTTGACTTATGATGTGAACCATGTTCTCCTGCATGGTGGCATAATCTCTGCCTCAAGCACTGCCATTCAAAAGCATATATTTCAATGAAAGGATCAACAACTGCTGCACCTAATAGTGACCTAAACCAATAATCATTTTCCTAGAAACACTTTTAATGGCATATAGCTGACACTGTAGTAAAAGATAAGGGTGGTGCTGTGTCATTGGTTTGCCTCAATGTGAAAAATTATAATGATTATTAATATGTTTATTAATTTTTTTCCTTTTAAAATGCTCTTTGGCTACCACCGGAAATCCTCTGCACTGACCCCCTTGCTACTGGTTTCATATATTGATGGCTCCCCTGTCTTTGTTACCCACTCTTTCAAATACGTTGGGGTCACTCTGGACCCATCTCTTAAGTTCTCTCTTCATGTCAATGCAGCTTGCAAGTCCTTCAATGCCAGAATTGGGCTGGCCTGTCTTGTATGGCATGCTGTGACCCCTTCTGCCAGGATCTCTGTAGCCCAAGGTCTACTGCTCCCTGGTCTTTGCTATGCTCTATCAATCTTTGCTAAGGTGCTTTCTAATGCCCTACAAACATGGGATGTTGCCTACAATGTCTGTAGATTTGCTTTATCTGCCCCCTCATCTTAAACACCACTGCATACTCTACTCTGACCTCCACTGGTTATCTCCTTCTTTCCGGCGCTCATATTCCTTAGGCTGCCTGACTGACAACATAATTCATTCTTCTCTTCCCCCCCCTCTCTAGCAGCTATGTTCACCTCTGTGGGCTGCCCCCAATCCCTCCCTCCAGAGGGACTGGAAGGAAAATTATGCCTTTTTGCAGATGACACAAAGATCTGCAACAGGGTTGATACACAAGCAGGCATAGAAAGGATGAGAAGGGACTTGGCAAGGTTGGAGGAATGGTCAGAAGTATGGCAGCTAGGATTCAATGCAAAGAAGTGCAAAATAATGCATCTGGGAAACAAGAACCCAGGGGAAGAATACACAGTGGGGGGGGTAGTAACAACAACAAAAAAGGAAAGGGATCTGGGGGTAATCATATCAGATGACCTTAAGGTTAGCAAGCAATGTGAGAAGGCTGGGGGTATACTGGGATGGCTGGGGGTAAACTGGGATGCATAGGGAGAGGCATTAGCAGCAGAAAACAGGAAGTTGTTATCCCTCTGTACAGACATTTGGTGAGACCCCATCTGGAGTACTGCATCCAGTTCTGGAGACCCCATCTCCGCAAGGACATAGACAGGGACACTGGTTTACCGTGATTGAGAAAGGGCAAATTCCGTTTTGCACATTGTAAAAACCGGTATTGTCACCGGTGTCTGCCAAGCCAAAATCCGTTTTTACCGGTGTTTGGTTTTGTGTACTTTATTTAACAATTTTAACTGCATTACCACTCATTTTAGCAATTTTGACATCCACTATTGTACATCCATCCATCCATCCTAGTACCAATTAAGTTATTTTAGGTTCAGGATGTGACGGCAGCACAACTACAGCCTCCCATCCTCAGGTGCAATAGTAGCAACAGCAATGCGGCCCCTATCCCTAGGTGTGAGAAGGCAGCAGCGACAGCACTATGGCCCCTCCCTCAGGTGTGACAGAAGCAGCAACACTGCATCCCCCGTCCCTCAGACACACATCCTTGAAAGCACTGTGCAGTGACTTCAACTTCCAACTCCAGGCAAGATAGCAACAGTGGTATTCCCTCAATTCTGAAAGTTTGACAGCAGCAGCACAGCAGTTCCAATCCCTCAGGTGCAATGGTGATGGCAGCAGGTGCAGCGTTCACCCCCTCAAGTGTGATGGCAGCAGGTGCAACACTGCAGCCCCCATTCTTCAGGTGTGATGGCAGCAGGTGCATCACTGCAGCCCCCATTCTTCAGGTGTGATGGCAGCAGGTGCAACACTGTAGCCCCCACCCTTCAGGTGTGATGGAAGCAGGGGCATCACTGCAGCTTGAAGCCCACACCCCTCAGGCATGACGGTAGCAGGTGCAACACCAAAGCCCCCACCCCTAAGGTGTGACGGCAGCAGGTGCAACACTGCAGCCCTACCGCTCAGGTGTGACGGCAGCAGGTACAACACTGAAGCCCCCCCCTCAGGTGTGACAGCAGCAGGTGCAACACTGAAGTCCCCATCCCTCAGGTGTGATGGCAGGCAGTGAACCACTGAAGCCACCACCTCAGGTGTGACAGCAGGTGGTGCAGCACTGAAACCCCACCCCCACCCCTCAGGTGTGATGGCCACAGAGGCATCATTACAGTACTCGTCCAACAATGCCATGTACCAAAGCTTATCTGTCAGAGCTCAGGCATGAATTAAGCCGAACCACCAGACGCCAAGGTGGACTCCATCGGTTCAGTCCCTAACTAACATTTAAGCTGCTTGAATTGGTTTACTTGTACACAAAGTGCATCCAATTAAAAAATCCACAAGTGATTGAGGATGCTAATGGAGTGATACACAATCTCTCCCAACTAATAAACAATTCAAATTACACCCACAGTAAATTGGGCACTTTCTGACTTGGTCTTCATGAAAATGGAGCCTCTTGGTTTTTAGTGTCAGAGCTCAAACTCATGGAAGGAGTTCTACTGGCAGAGGTGAAGCCACGGCCACTGTACAGATCGGGCTTCGTCTCTCCTATCCCCGCAGATCAACATAAATAAATTAATATTTGTGCCTGATCACTAGTCCAGTGCACCTGGCATTTTAATTTAAAGCTATTGGACATGACATGATGCGCTCTTGCTCACAGCACTGCAAGCTGATGATGTTTCCATGCCTTTTCCTCAATAGGAAGAGTAATAGTGCCCTAGGCACACCCATGGGATTTATAAAGGGCACTGGATATATAAACTTCAATCTCCATGCATAAGTGCACTATTGAGGAAGGGCAAGGTCATGTCAACAGTTCATGAGGCGCGGGATGCTCACGAGTGCCAAAATTAAAATGCAGCATGCACTGGAAAATTTACCAATTTGAGTGTCAGGTACAAAGATTATTTATTTAATCTAATACCTACAGAGGGACCAGAGGTGAAGCCCCAATCTGTACAGCAGTTATGCTTCACCTCTGTTGATAGTTCTCCCTCTTAAGAACTCAATCGTCACGGCCGGCCTGGTGGCGCTGAGGGTTGAGGCGCTGGATGCCATACCTAGCACTATGCCCAGTTCGAAATGACTTGGGACATTGGAGGATCAGCAAGGGAGGGAAGGAATTGAGCATATGGAGGACTGCTCTCACCTCTTGGGGTGGGGTGGGTTCTGGGGTATGCCTGCTCCATAGTGGCTCCGGGTGGAGACCATGGGCCCTACAGACAGCAGAGCTTGATGCTACATCAGGGGTGGAGTGGTGGCAGCCAGGCTGCGCATAAATGCAGTGCTGGCATTGCACATCTCTGCTGCAGGGGGAAACTGTGCGGGAAAAAACCCTGGTGGCCTACCAGAGGCAAAGAGAGCCTGGAGACCTGCCCACATTCCAACGCCGGACCTGCTTGCCTGGGGCCCTGCTCTACTGGCTTCAATGGCTGTCCCTCTAATCACAGATAGCCCAGTGGGGGGTGATCAGGGGGGTTGGTCAAGCCAAGAAGCTGAGTGGAGTCGGCCCAGCAGCATGAGTATCAAAATAAAATGAAAAATAAATAAATACAAATGTACCAGACAATGGCAGGTCCAGTCAGCAGTAGAAAGGGCAGGTTAGCAGCGCAAAGCTGGCAGGGTAGGTCAGCACAGCACCACACCAGAACCAAACTAAAGTGAAGGACACTCCCCACTCCACCTCACCAGCATGGCCACTCTCCTCACACCAAACCCACAGGCACTCTGCCCACCCCAGACCATCACAGGCCTTCTCCCCACCAGACAGACCTGCACAGCCCCTTTCCACACCCCCATTGACCAGCATGGCCACTTTCCCCACCCCGGCCCACCATCACTGCCACTCCCCATTCCAGCCCACCAGAACAGCCACTGTCACCACCCAACTCCACCATCATCATGGCAACTCAGCCTCCCCCACTGCCACTCTGTCCACCCAGACGAACCTGCATATCCCCTCTCCACCCAGACGGATCTGCACAGCCGCTCTCTATACAGATGGACCTGCACAGCCCCTCTCTCAACCCACTGAGCAGTTTGTTAAGGATAAAACCTAAGATGGCCACCAAGATATACACCCCCAGCTAAAACTGGCCAGCAAGCCTCTCCCCACACAAAAAAAAAAAAAGATACCAAAAACGTTATTTTTTTTTTTAATTAAGCATTTCAGCTCATGTACATACACCCCTCCCCCTCTTCCCTCCCTTGCATTTTCCCATTCAAACAGAAGTAGGGTTACCCCAAAAAAAACAAACTTGGCAGACCCTTAGAAAGGCAGTAGTTTTCCTGTGACAGCAGATGTCAAGGTAAGTTAGTCCAACAGAGCCAATCCCCTGTACCAGCATGGTGGTCAGTGAGCCCCACACCCAAGCATCCAGCTCAAAGTGACACAGCCAGCCAGCTACCCCCCAACACACACCAGTGCCCCAGCCATCCCTGGTCCTGGTATTGAGACAACCCCCCAACACACACACACACACACACACACACACACACACACACACAGTGCTCTGTCCCCATTCCTAGCAGTGAGCACTCCCCCACAACACTGCTCCATCCACTGGCCACAAGTCAATGTCCAGCCCCCAACCCCAGCACTCCTACCCCTCACAGCACCAACACCACCACCCCTGACCCCCATACCTGCAAGTCAGTGCCGCAGTGATGTACGGCAAGCAGCACACCCCTCCTCAGTCGCCCGCTGTCCAACAGATGCTGGGAGTGCACTGCCTATTTATAGGCAGCATGCTCCCAGTATCAGTCCAGCTCATGGACGCAGGCCTAATATTCAGTTGGGTCCCTGAAATATATTTTTACATAATAATTTGCGTTTTATATCGCTCTAGCCTGCTCCAGGCACACATTGCCTACACCATAAAATGGACACGAAGTTGACAGAGACCCTTTAAATCACTTTTATTCCAGTGAACAAGGCCAGCTTCCCTGAAAATAATAGTGAGCACCTCTTCCTAGCACAGGGGTAAGCACTGGCACACTAGGCAAATGCTGGCAGATTTTGTATTGGGCTAGTAAAATGTTCCTTTAACTTGCCCTGCAGGCAGTCTGACCATTCTCTCCACCCTAACCCACCAACAGCTACACTCCCCACCAGACCCACCAGCAAGCCCTCTTCCCAACCCACCTGCACAGCCAGTCTCCCAACCCACACCATCTGCATGGCCACTCTCCCAACCCATGCCTCCTGCAACACCCTCTCCCAACCCCACACCACCAGCACGGCCACTCTCCCAATGCCACCCCTATGCCACCTGCATGCCCCTCCACCACCCCGACCCAACAGTATGGCTCATCTCTCCACCCAGGCAGACCAGCAAGGCCCATCTCCCACTCTCATGGACCAACATAAAACCCTCTCCCCACCCGACAGATCTGCAGGGCCCTCTCCCACCAGGCGGGACCAGCATAGCCCCTCTCCCCATCTAGATGGACCAGCGCAGCCTTCTACCCACCCAGATGGACCAGCATGGCCCCTCTCCTCACCCAGATAGACCAATGTAGCCCTTCTCACTCCCATAGACCAGCGCCCCCCTCCTCACTTAGACCCACCAGCATGGCCCCACTCCCCACACTGACAGACCTGCATGGCCCCTCTCCCCACACAGATGAACCAGCACAGCCCCTCTCCCCACTCAGACCCACCAGCACCCAGATGAACTATTGCGTGTATCCTCATCTCTACACCACCACAACCAGTGTCCCCATGCACTGCCAGTATCCACATCCGACCTCACCACAACCAGTGTCCCCATCCGACCTCACCACAGCCAGTGTCCCCATCCGACCTCACCACAGCCAGTGTCCCCATCCGACCTCACCACAACCAGTGTCCCCATCCACTGCCAGTATCCCCATCCGACCTCACCACAACCAGTGTTGCTACAACAGGGCCAGTGTCCCCTTCCCATACCACTATGACCAGTGTCCCCACCCCACCAACACAGCTTGCCTCTACACCATTCCCCAAATAGACACAGCCTCCCATGAGGTACACACAAAAAAGTTTATCTCGGGGAGAGAATCTAGAGGAATGGAGAGGAGCTAGAGGAGTGGAGAGGGACTCCCGATCATCAACACAAACATTTTATTTCTCTGCAGGGTGGATGGAAAGGAAACCTGTAGGAGAATAAAATACTCAAAATGGAGCAGAATAGAACCGAATGGCCTTGCATCCCCAGGAAAGAGAGACAGAGAGAGAGAGGATTGCAGCACAAAGGCTCATCTGGCATTCGGTCCACTCGCTGATACTCTCCCCCGTGGTGTTGGGTCCAGCTGCCGCCACCACCCCCCCGACCAACTAGCACTACCACCACACCGAACTTTGGGACTAAAAATGTCACTTAGAAAGGGACACACTTTACCATAGTTGGTCGCAGTCTCTCGTGCTCAGTCTTCACACCAATCGGGACAGTAGAAATAAATCCAGACAGACATAACATTCAAAATATAATTTAACAGCTTAGGGACTTAAAAAGAACTTAGGAGGAGCAGAGTGAACCTTTTTTAACAGAGCGCTCGACCGTCCATTCACAGGCCCCACCCCACCTTACCTGCCTAACAGTTTCACAAGACAAGAATCACAGTATAGCAGTTTTTATTTTTTATGCAAATGCAGACTTACTTGGAAGGCATCCCACCAGTTTTACGAGCAGCAACGGGTCCATAGCAGGAAAATTTTGGCAGCAAAACAGGAATCAAAGGGCAAGGCAAGAGAACGCACAGTCGCTACCCAGCAATTTATAGCACTGTGCTCACGGAGACAACGAGAACAAGCGCTGTTTCCGTTTTTGGCGCCGTTTTCCGCCAGCCAATGAGATTTCCGCTTTTCCGTCCGTGTCACCGCATATGCGGTAAACCAGTGTCTCTGGACATAGACAGGATAGAGGCAGTCCAGAGGAGGGCAGCTAAAATGGTGCAGGGTCTGCAAGAGAAGCCATATGAGGAGAGACTAAAGGAGCTTAATATGTATACCCTTGAGGAAAGAAGGGAGAGGGGGCACATGATAGAAACTTTTAAGTACCTCAGTGGAATCAACAAAGTCCAAGAGGGTAGCATCTTTCAGAAAAAGAGACGTGCAAGAACAAGGGGACACAATTTAAAGATAGAGGGGGGGCAGTTCAGGGGCAATGTGAGGAAGTATTATTTCACAGAGAGGGTAGTGGATGCATGGAACAGGCTTCCTGAGGAGGTTGTGGGGTCTAAAACTGTGGGAGAATTCAAGAATGCATGGGACGTACATAAGACAATTCTTGTGGGGGGTAGGAAGAAATAGGCTGTTGGTTAACTAGGATCTGCAGCCTATCCTGTAGGTAGGGAAATGGGCAGACTAGATGGGCCAGGTGGTCCTTATCTGCTGTCAAAGTCTATGTTTCTATGTTTCCATTCCATGGCTTCTGCTCTGCTCTCTGTTCCCAAATACTCCACCAGAATGGGTGAACTTGTCTTCTCCTTCTATGCCCCCAGATTCTGCAACCCACTCCTGCTTGTCCTAAGATGCTCCACCTCTCACCCTGCCTTCAAGCAAGCCCTCTTTTACTACCTCACCTCCCTCAACACTTGTAAATGTCCTTAGCCTGTGGACCAGTGCCTATTTTATCCCTGCTGTGCACTTATCTCGCCCTGTCTGTCCCTTCCCCTTGTCCCAGCCTCTGTTATGTACTTAGGTCACTCTAAATTCTGTCCTGGCACTTGCCTCCTACCTTGACTTAGCTTAAATGCATCCTTATGTCACATCAGTGTATCCCTCAGTGTTCCTGTCTTGCATGTTTATCACAGTTTCCTACCTTGTGTAATGTATAACATCCAATTATGTGCTATGTAATTTTGCTCATCTGTAAGCTGTTTTGTATCTCTTTATGTACTGCGGTGTATTTGCTATTACCTGTATTTCCTGTCTGTAACTTGTTTAACTTTTACTCTCCTAGGTCATGCCTGAAAATAAGCAGTTTTGTCTAGTGCACTTACCAGGTTACCAAAAGCAAATAAATAAATAAAAATTTTAGGGGCCTGATATTCAAATCTGGGCAAAACAGAGGGTTAAACTTTACACTGCCTCTTGCAGTTTCCCAGGTGTCCAAAACCACTATATTCAGTGGAAAGCACATCAATGCTGTTCGATTGATTATAGTGTCATTGTGACCCAGCCCTAAGCCACCTAGCGCCAGACAGACATGGCCCCCAACATAGGGTGGCACAATGAGCAGCACCCGCACTAAATTCTCCATATTCAAACAGACCTATGCAAATGAGTCCATTGGGCATGCAAGGTGCTAAGGGTCCATTTGCACACCCAATATGGGCCCATTTGCATAATGAGTGGGGCTGTACTGTGCGTGTCATCCTGATTGCCCATTTCCTTAGAGCTATCCCTGGTGCTAGTGGTGCCCCCCCCCCGCTCATTGTTGTCCATCTAATACAAAATAACATTTCCCTGGTAGTCTAATGGTCCTTTCTCCATTGCCAATCACCGTCCCATTAGGAAATAACAACTGTCTCTCTGGTAGCTAGTGTAGTGGTCCCTCCCCCATTGCCAGTCACCAATCAGTTAAAAAGTAAAAATATCTCCCTGGTAGTCTAGTGGTGCCATCCCCGTCATCGATCACCATCCCATGAAGAAATAAGGTATATATCCCTGGTGGTCTCGTGGTCTCTTTCCTCACTCGATCATCTTCCCAATACTATGGTTCATACCGTGGTTCATGCTATGGCATAAGGAGTTGAGCTAGGTGGTTAGCCCATATGCACTCCTAGGTGCTAGGAGTAGTACTCCAAATTATTTCCATCCAAAATATCTGTCTAGGTTTTTCTTGAATTGGACTTTATCACTTTGATTCACAATATCAGCAGGGAGACTATTCCAGGGATTAACTACTCTTGGAGTGTAGAAGGCTTTCCTTTTTTCGGTGTTTAGTTTACATGGTATGAGTTGAAAACTGTGTCCTCTGGTACCTTTACTATGTTTCTTGAAATTTAAATATCGCTTGCTAAACAAGTTGTTATCTTTAATTGGGGTATGGCAAAGTAACATGTCTCCCCTTTTTCTTCTTGTATGTAGGGGCATAAGGTTAAGCCTAGCAAGCCTGTCTTCATGAGATATGTTTTTACATTCATGTATTAGCTTAGTGGCCCTTCTCTGTATCTTTTCCAAAGTTATCTTTCCTGGTACCCTTAATTGGACCCCACAGTGGTGAGCCATAATTTAGTAGTGGTCTCATGTAACTTATATATAGTGACATTATTACATTGGCTTCCCTACTTTTAAAGTTACTTGTTATTGTCCACATTCATTTTTTTGCTTTGGTAATTTGTGCATCACCATGAGTATAAAAGTAAATTTATTGGTGATTACAATGCCAATATCTTTTTCCTGTTCAGTTTTCCTGAGTGGTGTATCATTTAGATACTATGTCAGTTGTTTATTATGAATACTAAAGTGCATGATATTACGTTTGTTTGAATTGAAGAACATACTAATAGAATCAGCCCAGATCATAATGTTGTCTAATGCAGTTTGTAATTTATTTTGGTCTTGTTCATTGAAAACAGTAGTAGCTATTTTTATATCATCTGCATACTTGCTAAACCATGCATCATCATTTTGACCCAATTTGGATACAAATAATTGAAACAGTAATGGGCCCAAAGCTGAGCCCTGTGGGACTCCACTGGTGACATTAGTACAGGATTGTGACATTAGTTCAGGAGGAGATGTGGCCCTTAATAATTACTGTCTGTGATCTGTTTTTGAGCCAATGATTTATCCAACAAATTATTCTACGATCAATGTCATGCTTGATTAGAACATGTATTATTTGGCTATATGGCACTCTGTCAAAAGCCTTAGTCATATCCAGGTATACACAGTCCACTGGTTGGCTGCGATCTAATGCTTTAGAAACCTTCTCATAAAAGCATAACTGGTTTTGAATTTTATTTATTTATTTGTTCGGTCGCAGACCATTACAATCATTTATAGATAAAAATACAAAAATGTACAACATTCTTTTCATTCTTTAAAGAAAAGGGAAAAATACATTTCATTTTAACAACATTCTCACTACATAAATACTAATCATAACATTTATAATAAAACTATAAAATCCCTATCAATAGTTCACATGAACCCTGCATTCATTTTTGTGTTCTTGTAATCCTCCTTTGAATTTTTGCAATAGTTTCCAAATATCTTGCAGTGGACTTAATAATAATTTCATCATTTGTCGTAAACAACATTTTTAATAACAACTCTTGATCATCAGATAAAATAGTTCTACAGATTGGTATAATCCATTTATTTCTAGGCTTCTTGTACCAATGACAATAAAAAATTACATGTTTTAAATCTTCATAACTTTTTCTTATACAGGAACATAGTTTTGCATCTCTCTGATTTTCCTGCCTGTATCTTGCATCCATAATATTACTGGGAAACAACTCTAACTTATATAATGTATACAATCTTCTTTGATTTGGGTCAGTAAGAATTTCATAATTATGTCTAAAAAAATGATTAGCATCATTTATTCTAAACCAAGGAGAAATTCTTAACTTAGAATTTTTTCCAAATCTTTAAGTTTATAAAAATCCAATAATCTCTGGGTGATACAGGGTTGGTAACTAAGACCTAGTATAATACCTTTCTCAGTATTTTTCCTTACAGAATCCAGACCTATGACCTGCAAGATTTCATATACAGATTTTAGCCAGCTAGATTTTAGATGACCAAGGTTTAACCAGTTAAGGTTTTCCTTTAAACAGCAGTAAGTTAATCTATGCTTTTTATGGCGTTGAATTTTTATCCAATAATTAACTTTTCTGGCTGCAAAGTATGCTCTTAATGATACCAAACCCAATTCTGCCCTTATAATGCACATGGGAACAGACTTTCCTAACCCTAAACTTAATCATAGTATTTTATTTATTGGTATTTCTATTTTGTTTACCTCCTTTGGTTGCCAAATTTCTCCATTGTATAGGGCTTGCGCATTGTACTTCACCTCAATATCTTTAATAAGGGGTTTAACTGAATTCCCTCCATAATTTTTATTAAACCTATATAATGAATTAGCTGTTTTTTTAAGGTTTAAAATCAATTTCTCTGTATGTTTAACCCATTTCCCTTCGTGTGAAAATTGAAGACCTAAATAAGTATATTCTTTAACTTTATCCAATATTTTTTCCCCAATCTTCCATTTAAATGAACAATTTTTGGCTCCAAATACTATAATTTGACTTTTTGTATCATTAATTTGTAAATCATATTCTTTTGAAAAATTATCCAAAATGTTCAACTTCATTTGTAAACCTGATCGAGTTAATGAGAACAACACCAAGTCATCTGCATAAGCAAGAGAAGCACATTTTTGCCCTAATATTTTTGGAGAATCTGTTTCCAATTCCTCCAATTTATTCAACACATCAATATAGATGCAAAACAGGGTTGGTGCTAAAACACAACCCTGCCTTACACCTCTATTTGTTGGAAAAGGATCAGAAAGTTGGCCTCCTTTGCCAACATTCACTTGTGCCCAAGTATAAGTATAAAGTTCTCTAATAATAGCAATTAACTCCTGTGAAATTCCCTTTTTTCCCATAATTCCCCACAATTTATTACAGGATATGGTGTCAAAAGCAGTACTGAAATCTATAAAAGTTGCATAAAGTTTTTGTTTCCTTAATGTAACATATTTTTCAATTAAATGCCAAATCACAAATGAATTATCAGTAGTAGAATAACCTGGTCTGAATCCTGCTTGAGCCTCTGAAAAATCCCCAATATTAGACATCTGGTCTCTTATTCGATTTAAAATCAACCTAGCAAAAAATTTGCCTAGGTGATCTAAAGAAATAAGTCTATACATTGCTGGATCAGACCTATACCTTTTTGAATAAGAAATTATTATTGCACCTTTCCAAGATGCTGGAAAACTCAGTTCTCTACTACATACATTAAATAGTACTGTAAGAAACTTGGCCCATATTACAGTGACTTTAAAAAAACCTCCAAAGGAATTTGATCTGGCCCTGGAGCTTTCTTCAATTTTAACAGTGCTATCGTCTGAAGCACCTCCTCAAATTTAAAAGGGGTAAATTGAGTTAGATTGTAATTTAAATTCAACCAGGAATTACCACACTCACTACTAAAAAATTTCTTTTTGTAATAGACAATCCAAGTCTCCGTTGTAATGTATGTATCAATTTCAAATCTTACTTTATTTGATCCCTTCACCACTAGAAGCCAAAATGATTTATAGTCTTTTTGCTTTATAACCCTTAACATCTCTTGCCATTTCTTCTTTGTTTGTTTAGATCTTTAAAGGTCAAAGCATTCTTTTGTAACTTTACATCTCTTAAAACATTATTAAGTATCTTTTTTTCTTGACGACATTCTTTATCAAACCATGTCTTTGGAGCTAAGTCCTGACTACTTGATTTTATAATTGGTTTACTTAGCAATATTTTAATTTCTTCCAAACATGCCATAACATTCTGAATAATGGTTCCACTATCATGAACAAGTTTTAATACATTATCCAGTGTATTTTTTATTAAATTATGTATCTGATCAGCTACCATATCATTCCAAATGATTTTTTTGTGACGTATCTCTGTTATCTGTGACTGAATATGGTTATCATCAATTCTGTAAATCAGTTGTTTGGAAAATAGCACTAGCGGGAAATGATCACTATCCACTTTATCTGTAATTATTAAATTTTCCCATAATGACACATCCCCATTCCAAAAAAAATAATCAATTAAAGATGGCCCTCTTGCTGATATATGAGAATACTTACCTTTTTTGTCTCCTTGTTGGCAACCATGTAGTGGTATTAAATGAAATATATCTAAGATCTTAAGTTCCTACCCATCCTATTGGTTATATTATCTTCCAAGCATCTCGCATAATTTATAGAATCTTTATAAACCCAATTATGGTATTCACTATCAGCATAACCATCATATCTGCCTATTCTTTCATTAAAATCACCACACAGTAGGAGTTCCTCAAAATTGGAAAGTGCCCAGTTTTTATAGAGCAGGTCTTCTAGATGGGCTCATATAGAGTGATCACAATATTTGGAATTTGGGGGGCAATATAAACATTTGCTAAACAGAATGAAAATCCTTTCTTCTTGACTTGTACAATCAAAATATTTTTATTAGAACATATTTTTATTTTTGAATTTCCATCTATTTTAATCCAAGTAATTAGCCCACCTGCTAACCTTCCTTTTTCTGTTTTGTTTTTTTCCCCACTTGAATGAAACATACAATAACCATTTAGGTGGATATCTGAATTTTTACAGTGCCATGTCTCCTGAAGACAAATTATATCAAATTTAAAATAAATTCCACCCATTCACTATCTACTGATTTATTTGATAAACCAGAGATGTTCCACGAGCACCCTAGCTTGTTATTAAGTTCCATCCAAGGGAATAATCTGATTTGTACCGTCAATCATCACAGGATGCTAATTCTAAAAATTTATTAGATGTTACAATATTATATATTATTCCTGAAGTCTTGGATTCTTTAGTTAATTCTTCTGTCATGCTCTTATTATTTCCCTGTGAAACATTTTTAACAGCCTTTATTAAATTGTCATCATTATCCTTCACCAAATACAACCCCAAGGAATCCAACAAGGCCAAATTGTTAACTAATTTATTGTATAAATGTATTTGATTAACTGTTAAAATAATTGTGTCACAAAATAGATCACCTCTCTCTCTTGTTACATATAATGATTTAAGATCCTCCATTGGAACTTGCAATATTTGTACCAATAGATCTTTAACTAACCTTGCCAGCTTGGTATCATTCTCATTCTCGATCCTTTCAACACTGTAGAGCTGCAGAAACATTGGATAATTCCCTTTCTTATTTCCTAAAGCATTTTTTACTTTAAAGGAATTGGGAACTTCACCATATTCCACAGGTAATATATGTATACCAGTCTTGTCCAGTAGTAATGCCTTTTCCATGATTATATCTACTATTTTTTTTATTCCAATTAGGCCTCTACCTGACCAAGTCTCAGTTCCGATTGTCCCCTTCTTACTTCTAGGATTTTAACTTCCTTCTCTGGAATCTTAGATATTTGAGAGAAAAGATTAGTCCAAATATTTTTTAACTTAAAATCGGTAACTTTAGAAGAGACATTTAGTCCAAAAATTAAAACTGATTGTGGATTGTTATTTAATTTAGTTTTATTCAACATGTCTCTATTTATATAGTCCAACTTATAACCCAGCTTCCTCAATGATTCCCTATTAATTCAAATTTGGTTAGCTACCCTTGGAACCTTACAAAAAATGAATAAACAACGTACACCCTCACAATCTTTATCTTCCCATAACTGTATAATATCCTCATTCCCAATATCAGCACCAGTTACTGCTCTAAACAAATTCACAATCTTTTCCTGCAGTAGTACATATGAGCATTTAGCATCAGTTGGAAAACCATACAAATTTAATATAGCACAGTCAGTAATATTTATAACTGACTTACTAACTTCAGTGTTTATTGAGGGGATAGATGACATTTGAATTGTATTACCTCTATCTTTAATTTCTCCCTCTAAAACCATAACTGATGACCTGTTAGGTATTTCCCTAACTACCTCTTCAATCCCAGACTGTTTTGTTATTGGGCTAAATTCCTTCAATTGGGTCTTTTCTTTTGGAGATATACCATCATTAGTTGGGTTAACGCATAAATGACTGTGCATGTTTGTCTTAGTTACAGAACAGTGTACCATATCCACTTGTAGCAAAGTTTTATCAGAAGCACTATCCAAAGATAAAACTCCTTTTTCTTCAAATCTCTGTTTTTATCTTCCTTTACCTTTATTTTTTTCTTCCTTTTTTTCCTGTCTTTTTTATTTTGATTAAGTATTGGAGTTTCAGGAAAAACAATAGAAGGGAAATCTGGTCTTAATTGCTCATTTAGTACTTTCTGATTATCTGACTTATCAATAACTATTGAAAATGAATCCTCCTGAGGGCTTATTTTATTCAATTGTAGGAATAACACATCCATTCTGCTACCATTAATTGCTATATTTTCTTTAATTGTGTCTAATTCAAATTTAAGATTAATTAGATGATTTAAAATCATCATATGTGCAATGTGTGGATTTGGATATAAGTTTTTAAATCCTCACTAAGGGCAAATGGGTAGGTAGTATTAGAATTAAACTTTTAATCTTTTTCTTCCTGAGACAATTGCCTTGATTGTTTAGGAGATGTGAATTGTTTGAGACCAATTATAGTGTCCTGCAATTCACTAGCAATATTCCTCAAATCATTATGCCACCTAGGTTTAGGATTCGATTCATAAAAATAATCAGGAGAAAATTCCAAGGAATTATACAAACTTGAGTATTCCCTCTGACTTGTATTCCTAGAAGCCTCCAATGTTATGTGCAACTCTGTACCCAATGTTTCTTTCAAAGCTGAATAACTCAAAGTTGTATCTGCTGCTGCTTTTCGACAATTGTCCCCAATAAATTCATTAAGTTTATTGCTAGGGCTAATTGGATTATTGGTCTGATTAAGATATCCCTTGGAAGCCCCTGACTCACTACCAATCATGTCATTAGATGTCATTTGAGCAGATTGTAGCTTTTTTTCAACAAAATGATCTTTAATTTTAGTCTGCTTTGTTTTATTTACTGCAATGATACCCTCTGAAATTGTCTCTATAATGTCCAACTTAGAATTAGAAATCCTTAACGTATTGTTCAGTATTTCCCCTAACATAGTTCCTTCTCTTTTAGCTATTGGAATGGTTCTATTTTTTAAATTCATACATCCCTTTGATTTTCTACCATCTTGGTTCATTATTTGCATTTGAGTGGGAGTACTACTACTTCTAAAACCATCCAAAGCATTTTCTCTAATTCCATTAACATCATCTCAAGTGGAATGCATAGATAATTTTAATTCAGTGGGAGAATTTACCATGTGTTGTACAGAACTATGATCAATCTCTACATTAATATTAGAACTGGAGCCTTTAAATTGTCCATTTCCCCTTCTTTGGTGTCTGGTTTGAACCATGATCTTTATATATATATATCTCTGGAGTTAATACACCCCTAAAATCCACAACTAACTAAAAATATTGTGAATATCACAGCTAATCCAAAAACACAGAAATAAAAAACTAACACCTAGCAACAATAATCAAGTTAAAAAAAAGGCAAAAGGTTGATGCGTAGCTTTAAAATCTTTTTTTTATTTTATATTCCCCCCAAAAAACTGGAAAACTTCTAATTCAATTTCTAGAATCTGCTTCTTTACCCAGCAAAAACATTAACACCCCTCAAACAACAGTTTACAACTCTTAACAATTCCCTTTTATCTTCAAACAAACACCAGTAAATAACATTAAAAGTGAGCTGTTTGTACTCTGGATTTTTTAACTCTGAGTGGTGCTCACGCCACTCACACTCGTACTAGTGCGCTCACGCTAGTAACACATCTTTTTACATAGATACATAGACAGTGTCAGCAGATAAGGGCCTATGGCCCACCCAGTCTGCCCATTTGAGCTTGTAAGTTCAGTTTGTTTTCCTAGAAGTCTGTTTCCCCTTACCCCTGACCTCTAGAATTCCTTTATGTCTATCCCATGCATTCTTAAATCCCGTGATTGTTTCAGCCCCCACCACTTCCTCTGGCAGGGTGTTCCACTTGTCCACCACCCGTTCTGTGAAGAAATTCTTTCTCATGTTTCCTCTGAATCGTCCTCCCTCAACTTCATCCCATGCCCTCTAGTCCTGGAACATCTTTTCACTTAAAATAGTGTTTTCCTGCATTCTGTTTCTCCCTGTAAGATACTTGTATGTCTCTATCATATCCCTCTCCCTCCTCTCCTCCAGGAGTACATGTTCAGTTCCTTCAACCTGTCTTCATAGGACTTGTGATGCAATCCATGCACCATCTTTGTTGCCCTCCTCTGAACCTTCTCTACCCTGTCTATGTCCTTACGTAGGTATGGTCTCCAGAACTGTACACTGTACTCAGGTGGGGCCTCACTAGTGTCTTGTATAGCGGAATTATGACCTCCCTTTCCTGCTGGTGATGCCCCTGCCTATACATCCTAGCATCCTATTTGCTTTACCTGATGCCTTGTCACACTGTTTCCCTACCTTAAGGTCATCAGAGATGACAACCCAAGATCCCTTTCCTGCTTGGTGCATGCTATATCCTCACCCCCAACTGATATATTGTGCCAGGGTTTTGTGCCCCATATGCATTATCTTGCACTTCTTTGCATTGAATTTCAACTGCCAAACCCTTGACCATTCTTCAAGTTTCTGCAGGTCCTTCTCATTCTGTCTACACCCTCTGGTGTGTCTACTCTGTTACAGAGCTTTGTGTCATCAGCGAACAGTGAAATTCTGCCTTCTAGATCCTGCAATGTCACTGATGAAGATGTTGAATAGGACCGGTCCCAGCACCTGATCCTGTGGTACCCACTGGTCACTCTTCCCTCTCTGGGTGACAGCCATTTACCACCACCCTCTGTGTCCTGCCACCCAGCCAGTTACTACCCACCACACTACTGTCCTGCCCACACCCATATTCCCCAGTTTGTGTAATAGTCTTCTATGTGGCACAGTGTCAAAGGCCTTGCTGAAGTCCAGATAGGCCATGTCCACTGCCCTCCCTGATCCACCTCCCTAGTCACCCAGTCAAAAAATTCAATGAGGTTGGTCTGACATGACCTCCCCCTGGTGAAACCATGCTGCCTTGGGTCCTGTAGTCCATTGACAACCAGATGTTCCACCAATCTCTCCTTCAGAAGTGCTTCCATGATCTTTCCCACTACCAAGGTGAGGCTGACTGGTCTGTAGTTCCCTGCTTCCTCTTTGTTCCCACTTTTGTATAAGGGACTACATCTGCTGTCCTCAGTCTTTGGTACCTCCCTGTTTCCAGTGATTGGCTAAACAGGATAGCCAGAGGTTCAGCCACCACCTCTCTTAGTTCTTTAAGGACCCTGGGTGCACCCATCTGGACCCATTGCTTTATCAGCTCTTATTACTTCCAGTTCCTTCAGGACCCTTTCTCATGTAAAGGGACTTGTGTCCATTCTGCACCATTCTCACCCTTGTACTCCCTTCAGACCCATTACCCCCTCTTCCTCAGTAAAGACTGGCAAATACCTGTTCAATATGTCAGCTTTACTGTTGTCATCCTCCACAGACTCCCATCCTCCCCTTCAGTCTCACTACCCTCCCTTTGTCTTTCTTTTTCACTTATGTACCTGTAAAGGTTTGTCCTTCTAACCACTGATTTTGCAATGTGTTCTGTCTGAGCTTTGGCTTCCCTTACTGACTTCCTGCCTCCTTTGTTTCTCCTGGTACTTCTCCCTATCCCCTTCTGCCTGTGTCTTTTTGTATTGCCTGAATGCTATCTTTTTGGCTTTCACTTTCTTTGCTACTTCTTTGGAAAACCATAATGGTCTCCTCTTTCTTTTCCTCTTGCTAACCTGCTTAATGCATAATTCTGTTGTTCTTATAATCCCCATTTTAAATACTGCCCACTGTTTCTCAACCCCTGATTCTTGTCCCATTCTCCTTAATGCCTCTTTCAAGTATTTCCCATTTTCCCAAAGTCTGCCCCCTAAAATCCAGGATCGTGTTTTGTGTGGTTTGGTTCTGCTCTTTCTGTGATTTCAAACCACGACTGGTGGTCACTATTCCCAGGTGCTCCCCACTGTTACCCCCATCACACTGTCCCTGTTTGTGAGCACAAGGTCCAGTATTGCCTTCTGCTGAGTTGGTTCCATGACCAGTTGCTTGAGGAAGGCACCCTGAAGGAGTACAGGATAAATCTGCTCCTAGTTGATGCTGTTGCTGGGATGCTCCAGTCCACGTCTGGAATATTGAAGTCTCCAACCAGTACTACCTCACCCTTGTCTGCCATCCTTTGGATGGCTAGCATCAGCTTCATATCTGTTTCTTCCTCCTGGACTGGTGGTCTATAGATCACACCTGTGCGGATGGCTGGAATCATTTTCCTTTCTAGCTTAACCCACAGTATCTCTCCCCCATTTTGTTCCTCCTGGATCTCTGTGGTCCTTATGTCATTTTTCACATACAGTGCCACTCCTCCTCCCTTCCTGCCTGCTCTGTCTCTTCTGAATATGTTGTAGCCAGGTATGGCCATCTCCCAGTCATGGTTATCATTACACCAGGTTTCAGTGATGGCCACAATGTCCAGGTCTGACTGTACCATGACAGCCTCAGATCTTCATATTGTTGCTAAGGCTCCTGACATTTGCACATGGCTTTCCATGATTTGACCTCCCTAGTCTGCTTCACTGTTCTACTCCAGCCCCTTCCTTGGTTGTCATTTATCCCTGGTTCTCCTTGCTGTCTGCCCTTCTGCTGAATTTTTCCCCTTTTCTGCTTATCCACCTTTTGGACACTAATCTCCATCTTTTGCACACCGCTTTGCAGAGATAGCCACTCCTCTGGTTTACTGGTTCCATTGCTAGCTGTGGGGGTGAGCAAGTAGGTACCCTCCTTGCTGGCCTGCCACCCCCCTTTGCTAGTTTAAATGCTTGTCAATGTAGCATTTAAACTTATCATTGAGTACTTGGATTCCCCTCCAGGATGGATGCAGGCCGTCAGACTTGAACAAACCTCCATCCCTCCAGGTGGGTCCCCAGTCACCAATGAATCCAAACCCTTCCTCACAGCACCAGTTCTTCAACCATGAGTTAAAGTTCCTGGTGCATACACTCCTATGCTCTCCCTTGCCTCTCACAGGTAGTACTTCTGAGAAAGTGACAGAAGTAGCTACTTGCTTGAGACTCCTCCCCAGTTTCCTAAACTCTTCCTGAACTTCCTTTGGCTCCCCATTTGCCAAGTCATTAGTACCTAGGTGGATAATGGCATCCAGCTCACCCTCCCGTCTTGCCTTCCCAGTAATCCCCAGTATCTTCCTTCCTTTTTGTAGGGAAACTGCTCCTCCTCTCAAGCTGACATGCTCTAATGACCACAGGTATCTTCCTGCTCTCAATTATATGCCCCAGGAGATTTAAACAGACAGTTCTAGTCTTCCAGCTTTGTAGAGGAGGCAAGGCACAAAACGCTGTTCTGTAAACTCAGGAATCAGTGCAAAAAGCAGAATAACACTGTTCAGTACCTGCAAGTGTCTTTTTTTTCTAGCTTTGTAGAGGAGCCAAGGCACAAAACACTGTTCTGTAAACTCAGGAATCAGTGCAAAAAGCAGAATAACCACATAATTGGTTGGCAATGCAGGACCTTCCTGGCATAAAACCATATTGTGTTTTATCTAGTAGATTTCTTTCACTGATATCTTTCAATATTGCTTCTTTTATGAAGGATGTCAGGATCTTTCCTGGCACAGATGTGAGAATAATATGTCTATAATTTGTAAAATCACATCTGTTCCCTTTCTTATAAATGGGTACAACAACAGCTCCAGACCAGTCTGGGGGAATATCTTTCTCTGCCAAAGATTTCCTAAATAGGATTGCCGGGGGGAAGCAATATGTGGGCACAGGAGTTTTAACATGGCTGCTGATATATTATCAGGGCCTGCTGAGTAAGAATGTTTCAGTGCTTTAATTTTGTTTATTATAGATTCTATGATTATGTCTGTATTGAATTCATTACCAGCAGGGATATCTAGAGTGTATTCAGTTTTGGGTGTTAATACTGCATTGAAATATGAACTGAATATCTTAGCTATTTGTAGTGGCTAATCCACTAATGTGTTATTGCGTTTTATCAGTGATATTCCCTGATTATTTTTTCTTAATGAGTTGACATAACTATAAAAGTTTTTTTAATTATCTTTGTTAACTTTGGTAGCTATTTTGATTTCCATTCTATGCTTACTTTTCTGTACTGTTTGCATTTTTTCTGAATAGTTTTATATTGAATCCAGGTTTGCTCAGACCTCTTTCTTTTATAGATGTTATATATTTTTCTTTTCTTTTTGAGCATCTTTTTATACTTTTTGTTAGGCTTGAGGGTTTGATTCTTTTGTTATCATACTTTCTTATCTTTTTAACATGAGAATTACATATATGGAATATCTCAGTTTTGATAATATCCCACATTTGTGATATTGTTTTGTTCTGACGTTTAGTGCCCCAATTAATATTGTTTAGTGCATTATTAATCTGTTCCTTATTTACAGATATGAAATTATAAATGAGTGTGCACCCTTTGTTAATTCTGACATGTTCCTGAATGGTGAATAAAACATTATTGTGGTCATTATTCCTGAGGAGCTTTCAGATCTGACATTTGGAAATTTCATTTTCTGTTGATGCTAAGATAATGTCTAGGATATTATGATTTCTTGTAGACTTTGTCACGTGTTGTATTAATCCCAGAATTTTTGTTAGGTTAAGGAAGCATCTACTCTGATTACTGGAAGCTATATTATTTTCCCAATGAATATCCCTATAGTTTAGATCCCAAGAAAAACTACTCATCCAAGCTCACAGGCTCTTTCTAGTTCCATGTTAATTGATTCATTAATTGTAAGGCTAGATCCAGAGGGCCTATAACATAAACTAATTATGATATTTGGTTTGTTAAGGGTTGTAATCGTTATCCATAGGGATTCCACAGTTTTGTCTGTTTTAATTTTTTCTGATAGGTCTGAACAGTTTATGCTGCTTGATATGTATGCAGCTTTGCCTCCCCCTTTTTATTTTCTTTGTCTAAATGATATAAACAAAAACTTGGGATCTCTCTGCCCCAGCTGTCATTCTTCCCCCACTAAGTTTCTGTGATGAAAGCCATATCTTTTTTGTCCTCAGAGTTGTTTAGCAATGCCTTAAGTTCATCTAATTTTCCATGTAGGCTCCTAGCATTAGTTAAATAATTATTTAGGGTGAAGCAATTTTGAGTTGCAGATATATTATTACCTTATTTTTTATTTTCTTTTATTTAAAATTTCGATAACTGGGTGAGCCCGCTGAGACCAGACATCCCTTTTTCAGAGGCGACTTGGGATTAGTTACATAAAAAACATACTTTACACATTGGACAGCATACAGGGGTTCTAATAGTTATATACATTGAAATGACAGTAATTACAAAGGACAGCATAAGTTACACCTGTGGTACGATACAATGGGGTAGCATTAGACACGGTAGATACTATCGTAAAAATGAGCATGGAGTACCATGGTCACAGGTAAGACCTGTGTGGGAAGGGATGATATGCAGGGGCTAATGATTGCAGCCACAGAGACTGAGTTCCAGGAGGTAAACTTTGAGGCCCTGCTTGAAGCTTTGGAGAGATGGCTTGTTGACCAGGTAAGCTGGGAGGGTGTTCCATAGGTGTGGGGCAGAGTATTTAAAGGAACACCTGCCAGAGTTGGTGCAAACCTGAGGGATGGCCAGGGGACAGCCAGCAGAGGACCTCCTGTCATGGCCATGTGCCCTAGGGTTGAGCAGGCCCTGCAAGTGAGGAGGAGGGCCTGCGGTGGAGAATTTGTAGGTCAGGCAGGTGGAGGAGTAGGCCAGTTTATGCCTTAGGGAGGGCCAATAGAGGTCAGCAAGGACCTCACAGTGATGTCTCCTGGGGGGGTCATTGTTTGCAAAGCATGCTACTCGCTGGTAAAGCACAGAGAGAGTACATAGATCCCCCTTCCCAAAGGGACTGGAGGAGGGGGGACCCCATAGAGGGGGATGGGGAGAAGACTGCAATTGGCTATAGCTCATCGAGCCTCATCAGAGAGTGAGTGTCCCAGGCGGTAGAGGAGCCCAATCCTCTGGTGGATGATTTTAGTTAAAGTGTCAATATGAGGTTTGTAGGACAGCTCCTGGTCAAGGAGGATTCCAAGGTAATTGATCTTGCCAAGGACCTTGACTCTCTTCACCTGGGCTGTTTGGAGTTTGAGCAGGTCAGATCTGATGGCCCCCAGATGCCTGGTTCCAAACAATACCACTTTAGTCTTTTCCTTATTCAGGACTAGAAGGTTCATTCTGTACACTGTACACTGTACACTGTACACTTCATTCTGTACACTGATTTAAATCCATTTGTTCATTGGAGGGAAGTTCCTTCATTAAGGGGCCTTTTTGTCCCCTTCCCCATTCAAGTTTAAATTATTGTTAGTTCGATTGGCCAATGCTTTAGTGCCCTTATTACTTAAATGGAGCCCATCTTGGCTATATACTGTAGTTCCTTGTGGTTTATGAAAGTATTCCAAGGGTGTATGAAAGTCATATTCTTTTCTTGACATTTATTTTTATGTTTGCTTGTGCACATGTGCAAGAAACATTATGTGGCAGCTTATGAGAGAAGTGGGTTGTGGAGGTGCGGCACTGTGGCAGCCAACAAAGGCATTGCATTTTGGGGCTTGGCACTGGTGAACCAATGGAGGCACAGTGTGCTGATGACACTGGCTTCCAAAAGTGCCACCAACTTGTAAGGTTTTGCCCACAGCAATCAGGGGCCACCTCATCATTGCAGCATCAGGCATTCTGCTGCAATGAGGGAGTGACCCGTCATTGCAGGGTGGTACCTTGCCTAGTGTAATATTGTTTGTGAACATGGTGGCAAGCCACTGCCATGTTTACAAACAATATTACCAGCCCCCAGTGTCTAGGGGGTGCCCAATTCCCCTCAGCATCATGCGCTCTCCCCAAAACATCTTTGTTTAGCAACGGGGGCCGCAATCCCCATCGACTTCAGTCCCCCCTTCCCAGTTTAATTTGCCAATGGGGGAGCTCACTCCCCATCGATATTATGTCCCCCATCAAAAAAAACCTTTGTTTTTTTCCGAGGGGGGTGCCCAATCCCCCTCGGCTCTTGCCCACCCTAGGTATGTGCTGACAGGGGTGCCCAATCCCCTGTCGGCTACTGCCTCTGAAGAAAAACACTAGGGTAGCATGCTGGGGCCCACCATGTGCCAAATGTCCCTGTTAAGAAAAAGCTGTCCCACAATGTTTTTTTTGTTTGTTTAACCTGTAAAACAGAGCGGTCCCTAATCAAGTCCAGTGGCCCTCCACCAACACCCACTCTGTGCACCCACCTCCCCACACACCCCTTACCCCCAAAGTACCTCCAGAGTCCAGTGCGATGATCTTTGGTGGACCGGGAACTCATCTGCACTCTTCAAAGCCGACCTCAAACTGAAGAAATGCTGGTAAACTGTACAATGGCATAAATAGGTTTTTTTTCAACTTTGGTGCATATCTCAGGCATTTTGGGGAATTTTGTCACCACATTTTCAACATGGGGTTATTGGGACCCCTTCTCATGAATTCAGCTACTGTCATGGCATTATTCCATCCTGAAAGGTGATTTTGTGGTCACTGCGGAATCACCTTTCAGGACTAATGATAAACGACAGTATGCCAGCGTTCATGGGGTGGGCTGTCAAAAGTCTATGTTGCAAATTTGGTGGAAAAATCCAAAATGGCTGTTCTAACATGCATTGCACAGTTACTCATACACTTGTAACTTCCAATTTGCAATATTTTCATTTCAGATTTTCAACATTGCCATTTTTCCACACCCCCTTATGAACAGTACAGCTGTCATTTTTCACATCCTGGCCAAAATGGGTTTTTGCACTTCCGGTGCAGAATAGATCGCTTGCTGTGGGAAATCCGTGTTTGGGGCACATTAAGAAAATCACAGTGATAGTATTCATGACATGAGCAGAGGTCCTAAAATGCCTTTGTTGAACATTTTGTGATGAAAGCCCATAAAATGAGTGTGTTGCGAGCTTGCGTTAAACAGTTTCCATGCACACTCATAACTTCATGAATTTGCAATATTTCCACTCCAGATTTTAAACATTGCCATTTTCCCACACCTCCTTATGAACAGTACAGCTGTCATTTTTCACATCCTGGCTGTAATGGGTTTTCACACTTACGGTGCAGAATAGCACGGTTGCTGTTGGAAATCAGTGTTTGGGACACATTAAGAAAATCACAGTAAAACTGTTCATGAGCAGAGGTCCTAAAATGCCTATGTTGAAAATTTTGTGATGAAAGTCCATAAAATGAGTGTGTTATGAGCGTGCATTGCACAGTTTCCATGCACACTTGCAACTTTGTATATTTGCAATATTTTCACTCCAGATTTTCAACATTGCCATTTTTCCGCACCTCCTTATGAACAGTACAGCTGTCATTTTTCACATCCTGGCTGTAATGTGTTTTTGCACTTCTGGTACAGAATAGCACGGTCGCTGTGGGAAATCAGTGTTCAGGACACATTAAGAAAATCACAGTGACACTGTTTATGAGCAGAGGTCCTAAAATGCCTATGTTGAAAATTTGGTGACGAAAGTCCATAACCTGACTGTATTATGCTCATGCGTTGCACAGTTTCTATGTATGCTCGGACGAGCAAGCATTTTTAATATTCCCACTACAGATTTTCAACATTGCCATTTCTTCACACCTCCCTATGGATGGTACAGCTGTCATTCTTCATATCCTGACCAATCTGTGCGTTTGTACATATGGCACAGAATGGCATAGTCGCTGTTGGAACTCAAAGTTTGGAACACATTGACAAAATCACACTGCCACTCTTCATTATATGAGGTCCCAAATGCTTTCATGAGGTGGGGTCACAAAAAGACCATGTTGAAAATTTGTAGTGCAAATACCAACCAACGCCTGGAGTGTTAGGGTTTCTAACCATAATGTCCCACCTTGTACAGACTGACAGGAATCGGGGTGTGCCTTTGGATTGCCAACTGAACTGCTCATGCCTTCCCACCCCCAACCCCCAGCCAGTGACAGGCATCAAGGTGTACCTTGGACTCTTCAGCCCCAGAGTTCACCCCATTCTCCTATGCTGCACCCAATCAGTGTATGCCCTTATGGAATGGGGTGACTGTAAAGCCAAACACCCCAAGGCACTCCTCAACACATGTTGGTGTCTGCAGAATAGGGTGAGGTGACATAGTATGAACATCATGGGTGATGACCCAAACACTTACCCCAATGCCTGTCAATCTCTACAGGATGGAAGTAGGGTTGGTGTGAAGTTCAATACTTCACTGCCATTCCTATTCTGCATCTGTCTAACTCCTGCATTTCCAATGCTAATACCAGCAAGCAAACATCTGGCATTGACAAATGCTTGTTAAGTCTTGGATTTAAACATTGAATGGTGTTGTCTTTTTCCTTATGACATTTTAATATGGGTAAAATGCCCGAGACAATGTTTTTTTTTTTGCATGATTTCTTCTCACCTCCATTAAGCTCATTATATCTTCAGTGATGTCCTTATGATCTCTGCCAGTATTATTAACCTCTACATGAACAACGATAGTTTGGTTGTTAGGTTGTTTATTACATTTGGTAATACATTTTTTATGTCTGATGTTCTTGCCTCTTGAAAACAGCTAACCTCATATTGGCTTTGTCTCCTTCAGACAGAATGCTGTCTGTCTTGCTTAGGATAGAGTCACCAATAACGAGTAATTTATTTGTGGTGTCATCTGTGTTGTCAGTAAGAGGGGCATATCTATTACTTAATGGTAACTGAACATTTCCTAAGGACCTCAGTCCTTTTTTATGTGGCAATCTGTCCACTATTGACCATTCTTGGTCCTCTTGATTACTTGCTTCTACACTACCTGAGGTACCCTCAGCTGAGTCATCTACCTCCGTACTGTCATCATGTGTAACTCTCTTTCTTTTGTCATTGGAGACAACATTCACTGACATATGAATTTGATTGTTAAATTTCTCTCTTAGGGCTTTTATTTCCTTCAATAGACTGCCTAACTCCTCACATTTCTGGCAGACAAACTTTCCACATACATTTTCTGATATATTCATGGCATACATGAGACAGCTTACGCATTTTATTATAGAGCCATAATTACTCAGACTCCCAAGAAAATCTTCTGATGGATTATAGTTCTCCATTTATAGAATTATTTTTTTAAAGTGCTTTAATAATACTTACAGTTTGAGATACCAGAAAGTATAATATATTGGCCCTGGTCCCCTGGTCCACACCAAACACACTAGATTCACTCCGCTCACTCGGGCAAAATTTATATAGGTGGGGCACCAGGAAGTGGGTCGCTAGTCATGTGACCCTATCAGTGAAATGCATAAAAATATAAAAAATATATATATATATATGAAAAGCTCCCCCAGAGTATTATTCAAGGTTGTAGTGGGTTTAGCTAGCTGGGTCCCTGCAGGATGAGACTTCCTCAAAGGAGATTAGGCAATCAGTAAAAAGGCTAGTAGACCATAGCACCTAAACATCGGACTACACTCCTCCCTCTGCTTCCTGATTCCCTGGTTGCCTAGTAGCCCTTACTCACAGCAACATTGAGATGAGAGCTCAGAACAAATTATAAGTGCTCAAATGCCACCAAACATACTGTCTCACAGCAATTAAGGCTACCTCACAGCTTAGTAGGGCTGACAGGAACACTCCACTTGCTCCAGCAAGATTTATATAGGTGGGGAACCAGGAAGTGTGAGGTTGCTAGTCATGTGACCCTACCGGTGAAATGTACAACAATATAATAAATATATATACATATATATAGTAGGGTTGAGTACCCCAGTTAAGGTTAAAGTCTGACATTTTGCAGGTTAATAACTTTGCCACCATATGATGGATTTGCCTGTAATTTGGCATGCACAGAGCAGTACCATAGATCTCTGGTTCTGCCAAGTGTTGTAACAGTCAGATATACAGTTGTGGAGCTATATAACAAAGTAGAAAGTCATATTTATGCTTTCTTGTGCATTCTTTGCTTGTGCCTACAGGTTGCATGATTTGTGTGATTGGCCCAAAACTTTCAGGGTCCCCGATATTCCTTTCAAAGATTTCGTGAAAAAATATTAAACAGTTCAAAAGTTATTCAAAAAACAAATTTCCCATTATAGTCAATGGGAAAAGTTAACAAAATGTTTGACAGTGTGGCAAATGCAGTTTTTAGTGTTGCAAATGACCCCTGTAATGTTGCAAATCTGCCATTTTGTTTTCAGTTGTTGGTCACAGAAATGCTTGGCATTTAAAATTGGGACACTCTAGGGACACAATTCCTTTTGTGTTCACTTAGTCGAGCCCTTAGGATGCTAGCCATTTCTTTTTTGGGGGGTTAAACACCCCAGAAATATGTTTTAAAATTTTTTGTAAACTGTAGTATCACAAAGTAGTGTCACACTTGCAACACTTTCGTGATTTTTTTGCGAAAGTGTCGCAAATCACAACACTACTTTGCGACACTATGGCCAAAATAACAGGAATTCTTTGCCACCCTGCTGCAAAAGAATGGTTTGGTCTTTTGCGCTGAAAATTGGAAGGAAGAAAGCCAACATCCCACATATGTCCCTTTTGGTAGTTTGGTGACAAAATATTACAGGGCTGCCAAGTTTGGCACTCCAAAGTTGACTATTTTTCCCATAGGCTAACATTACGGCGTCCGCCGCACCTTTTGGGGCCCGTATCTTGGAAACGCTTCAAGATACAGACTTTTCATCGGAAAAATGCTTAGTGCAAAACTAGCCAGGAAAGTCATAAATAATGTGATTTTTTAATTTTTTTTCTACATGGTATGGTTCCTGAGATATAAGCAATTTAGTTTTCCAAGTGTTCATTTTCTGCTCCGAGGGCCATTATTATGCATACATTCTTTGTATTCACTGTGCTTCTGAATGCACTTTTTGGGGACAAAAAGTGGGTGCATTTGCATTACTGTTACAGTTAGTGTTTCCGCTTGCATTTCCATGATTGTTTGCATTAGCGTTTCCATTTACGTCGCCATGTACGTTACCCTTTGCGTTTGCATTTGTGTTACTGTTACTATTTGCATTTCCATTACTGGTTTTGTTTGTGTTTCTGTTTCCTTTTTCGTCACCATGTGCATTGCATTTGCATTTGCGTATGCACTTCCGTTTGCATTTCTGTTTCCTTTGGCGTCAACGTTGCTTTTACCGTGTTTGCATTTCCAATTGCGTTACCGTGACCATGCACGTAACAATTTGCGTTTGCTTACACATTTGCATTTCCACTTCCATTTCTGTTACTGTACCCTTTGGTGTCCTCCTTGCTGTTACTGTGGCCGTTTCTGTTTCTAATACCGGGGGGCCCTTACGCTTGCACAACAACATTCCATTCACTATTTATACTGCACATTCTCAAAAAGAAAATTCATGGCAAAAAACTCCATTTAATGCATCAGTTAGGGTTGTTCCACAGTGACAAAAGCCAGGAAATTTGATGTTAGGGTTCTCACCTTGAACCCATCCCACCCAGCCCCACCAACAGGTATTTGGGGTGTGTGTGTTGGGAGTTGTCGGGTCCTAACTCTCACCCCATTCTCTATACTGCCACCTTAGCTTATTTATACATGGAATGGGGTGAAAGTTAGGACCAACTATCCAACACACACCCCAATGCCTGTTGGTGGGGTGGGGTGGAGTGAGGGAGTGCAAGGGTGGGAACCCTAACATCGAATTTCCTGGCTTTTGTCACTGTGGAACAGCCTAAACTGTTGCATTAAAACAGAGTTTTTGCCATGAATATATATATGTATGTGTGTGTGTGTGTGTGTGTGTGTGTGTATATATATATATATATATATATATATATATATATATGTGTTATATATATATATATATATATATATATATATATATATATATATATATACATAAAAGCTCCCCAGAGTGTTATTTAAGGTTGTAGTGGGGTTTAGCTAGCTGGATCCCTGCAGGATGAGCCCTCCTCAAAGGAGATTAGGCAATCATTAAAAAGACTAGTAGACCGTAGCACCTAAACACTGGATTACACTCCTCCCACTGCTTCCTGATTCCCTGGTTGCCTAGTAACTCTCACTTACAATAACACTGAGAAGAGAGCCAAGAATGAACTATAAGTGCTAAAATGCCACCAAATGTACTGTCTCACAGAAATTAAGGCTGTCTCACAGCTTAGTAGGGCTATACAGAAACATATTCCCCGGTGTCCATTGTAACCTCGTCCCCCAACCTGGTCCACTGTATTGCCAAGTGATCCAATTCCCTGGTGGTCTAGCAGATCCCCCCATCCCTGATCCCCTTCATTGTTAATGGACTCACATCCCCCACCCTGGCAGGTAGTGACCCATCACCCCACTCCCCCATCTCAACCTGCAGCCAGTGACCAACACTGCCCTCATTTCTTCACCACAGCTGGCTACTGACTGAGCTGTCACTGAGCACATGTGAGTTCAGTGACAGCTCAGTTGGCAGCCAGCTGTGGTGGATAGAGAAGGGCTGTGCTGGTCACCGGTTCTGGGTTGCGAGGTGGGCGGGTCACTACCTACCAGGGTGGGGGGGTTCACTGGATGAAGAGGGTAGTGATTCATTTAACTATTCAGGGGGTTGGGGATGAGGGAGTCTGTTAGACTGCTAGGGAATTATATAAATTGGCAATATAGGGGATGAGAATGGGGGGTGGGGTTACAGTGGGCACCAGGGGATATGTTTCTAAGTATTGGGCAGATGATTAAGTGGGGGAGGGACAACTAGACTACCAGGGAGATATTTTTATTTCATAATGGAATGGCGATCGGCGATGGGGGAGGGACCACTAGATCATCACAGAGATATTTTTTATTTAATAACGGGATGGCAGTCTGTTGTAGGGCACTAGACATCAAAGACTGCTATGTTGGGGGTTGGGGGGTGCCACACTTACTACACCAACTGCTAGGGTTCCATGGGAGTAAGTTGGGATTTCAGGTGGTAATATGTACACCACACAAGGGGACCTGGCATGACAGCCTTGCACGGCGCTCATACTCTGAATATTGGTTTACACCAATATTCAGGTTCCCACCCCTTCACTTACATTGCACCCCCCTCAGTCATTTGCCCAGGTGCACACCAAGTTTTCCCGTACTAACTGGGCTTTTCAATATATGCCCTTCTGCGCAAAACCCAGTTTGTGCTGGCAAAGTCAGTTTTGCCCCCTGGCAAAGTTTTGAATATCGGGCCCCAGCTGTATTTTCTAACTATAGTGGTGCCCAGTGTCAAGTTACTTAATGTAAATCAGTATCTTCAGTGAAGGAAACAGTCAAGAAAAGTCAAGACCATTATTTTACATTTGCTTGCTTCTTGCAGTTTTCCAGCTGACTCCTGGAGTGCAAAAGCTGAAGGTCTTGTAGGGGAACACACATGTGTTGCACTGTTTCTGTACAATGACACCTGCTAACTCTATAAACAGTTAGCAGTGCCAAGAAAAGAGTAGGCAGAACATGTTAGTCATGTTTAAAAGTAGTCCCTTATTTCTTACTTCTGAAGTGTTTTTCTATAATTGTATTAGTTTTCTAGCTAATAATATTGGGTGTGATGTGAAAGCAGTGCTCTACCTGGAAACAGATTTATCTAGATCTATTCCTTCCACTACATCATCAGCATGTGACCTCACTCATTGTTATTACTTGCCCTGTTTCCTGATTGGCAATATGTGTCACAAGCAACCAATCAAGCAGGAGAAGATTGGCTCTGTCTGAGTCCTAATTACGTCACAATATGTAAGGTCATAATACTGCTGATGTATATGGAGGAATAGAACTGACTGCACCAGCCTCCAAGTATAGCATTGTTTCACACATCACACCAAGAAACAGAAAAGAAAAACACTCAAGCTATAATACATGAGTACTTCTGGAGGTTACTGTTAATGCCAGGTAGTCCACTAGCACTTTAAAGGGGAACAGTCAGCACAAAGGGCCCCACACTCAAGTGTGGGGCTGTTCCCAAAGCAGACTTTGTGTGCAGAAACATTTTGGTTTACTTATTGTTTACTGTATTATACCAGATTGTATCAGACTAATTTTGCCTAGTTCTAGGCTGACATCTTCTTTTACTACAAGTCCCAGAATTCCCTGTAGTTGACATCATTGCAGTAAGCAGCAGAAGGAGATTCAATAGCCTGCACTGCATGTTAAAGCTTTTATAAGATCCAGTCAGATGTTTGCCAGGTCTGTTTTTCTCCAGTGGCTAAGTAAAGTCCTCTGTGAATGTAACTTAACCCATGGAGGAGAGAGGACCAGCAAACAAAAGATCAAAGCTTATATCAATGGTAATTCACTGCAGGCTGTTGAATCTCTCATTGCTGTCTACTACTCTTATGTCAGCTTCAGGGGATTCTGGGATATGTCTTAACAAAAGATGTCAGCTTGGAACTAAGCCAAATTAATCTGACACAGTCTACTATTCTACAGAAGTGTTTCAATAAAGACTGGCACCTACACAGGGATATTTGCTCACTGAAAAGTATTGACAATGGGCCAAGAAGGAATTTCAATCTAAACTCTTCTTTATTGATACACTTGTTTAAAGGTTTCTTCCATAAATTCAATGTTCCACATCAAATTTCTTCCTGGCCCACCACAGGGGCACTGTCTCCTTTATGGAAAATCCTTCTTGGTCCCTGTGGTAGGTGCCCGTCTTTAAACTGAAAAACTATGCATTTAACTTTGACCTAGGCACTGTGACTCCCTGGCTGTGGTCTGACACCTTGTTCTGTGATTATTCTACAATAAACAGTAAATAAACTTAGATGTTTTTACACTCAAAGTGCACATTGGTACCAGCCCCTCACTTGAGTGTGGTTCCCTTGGTGGTGACTGTTCCCCTTTAAAAACCATACTAATGATCATGTGTATTTGTAGCATTTAAAAACAGTAACACCAGGTGATACCAAGCTTTACAAATAGTTGTGACTGAAGACATCATGAAAGCAGTATCTGTATATCTTGAGTCATGGTAGAACCTGATGCTGAGCACCACTGTATGAAATTAGCTAGTCAGCAAATACTTTATAATGGAGAGAAAGTATGAGACAGTCTTCTGGAGTGGAAGAAAACAAGCATTTGCTAATGCTGAATGTTTGCTTGCTGGTATTGGCATTGGTAGTGCAGGAGTTAGAGAAATGCATAATAGGAATGGCAGTGACGCAGATGGAGGATGCAAGTTTGGGAAGGGGGTCTGCGGAAACGATGAGGGACTGTTTTCTTTTTTTTCAGGTTAAAAAAAAACAAAACCCAGGGGCTGTTTTCTTTTTTACAGGTGAAATATTAACAAAATGGTCAATGCCCACTCAGGCCTTGGGCACCCTGAAGTTGGCTGAGAACATAAGGGCTTGGGGGGCAGCACATCTGACACCAGGAGTGGGTACCCCAGTGTCAGAAACATCAAAGAAGTATTTTTTGGCACACTGGGGTGGGCTCCCAGAGTGCCACATTAATGGGGGGAGGGGGTATACATGCTGACATGGGGACTGAGCACACCAATGTCAGCAGGGGATGGAGAATGGAGGTTGCGGGGCGGGCAGCAGCAGTGGGAGAGATCTAACATTTAAATTAGTTGTCCTGCTGTGTGCCTGGTTGGGAGGGAGGGGGAGCTGACACTGCAATGATGAAACTGCCCCTGATTGCAGTGGCAGATTTATTTCAAGTGCAGCGCTCACTCTGAAACTGCTGTCATTGGCAGCTTCAGCATTAATTGGTGGCTGAGGGACATGCCCATTAAAGCGTCCACTGCACTGGCCACGACACTGCCACACCTCTGCAATGCTCTACTCTCTCAACAGTGTTCTTGTGCACTGCATGAACATGCAAACATAAAAATTGACATAATTCCCTTCAGATATTAAAGACTCATTTTTAGCTCTTAGCTTAAAAAGACTCTGACATCTTGGGAAGGCATTTGTGATGCAATATAGCCTAGAGATTGGAGCACTAATCTAATAACCTAGAAACCCAGCAGACCTGGGATTGAATCCTATAGTTACTGCTTGTGTAGTTATGTGACCATGAGTAAGTCATTTAACATATCTGTGCTTCTGGGTTGCACCTGGCAATGACTTTGTCTCAGTTTGCCTTTACTATCTAAAAATACTAATAAAACATCTTTACACAACTTTACATAACTGTTTTATGTGTCTTTAGTGCATAATTTGTTTTTTATCATAATGTATATTAATGTTTAAACAGGATAACTATTCCTTAGACTTTATTTGTTCTGGCATCTTGCTGACACTTGAGATCACAATCTGTGGCTGGTGGTATTACAGTCTGTTGTGGTGTAAATGATTATGATGTCATAAAAAATAATTTTGTTAGATGTAAAGAATCATTCTGAACAGATGTCTAGGGGACAGGGATCTTGTTTTTACATTAATGTGAACACAGCACCTACCTTGATAAAAGGGAATGGCAAATACAGAACACTTATGAATTATAAGTTGAATAGAGGATCACTGTATAGGAAGCCTTACCTGGTAGAGAAACATAGGTGCTGGGTCAGGGAGAAGGAATGAAGAAACTACACATGTCAAGGTTTGGTTATATAAAACCTCACATACCCAAATAATACATAGCACCATGGGAAGTATATGCAAATCACCATGAACAGATTTAGACTGGTTCTGCTTTAATCAGGAATGTATACTTAAAGCAGAACCAGTCTAAATTCTTCGATGGTGATTTGCATATATTTGCCATGGTGCTGTGCATTATCTGGGTATGTGTGATTTTAAATTTCTTTTAAAACTGTTCGACAGAAGTCTTTACAATTAGACAATATAACAGACAAATACATAAGTACAAAACTTTTAAACCTGACTTTATTGTCAATGCCCCTTTTAGCCAATTCTCCACCCATTTGACTATATCCCTAGCCACTCCAAAGTTCCCCTGCTTATCCAACAGGCATCTGTGAGGCACAGAGTAGAAAGCCTTGCTGAAGTCAAAATACTGCAAATCCATGGCACGGCCTTTGTCCGATTCCTTTGTAACCCAATCATAAAAGATTATTAAGTTTGTCTGACATGAGCTCCCTGACATGAAGCCATGCTGTTTATTATCCTGGAGACCATTACCCTCCAGATCGTCCACAATGTCTACTTTGATTAATGACTCTGGTCAGTTGGTCGGATAATTGTGTTATCAGGTTCTGCTTCAGGGCCTCTCCTTGTAGTTCATCCCCTGCAGAGGGGGTACAGTACCGATCTTTGAGGGGGATAGGACCTGAAGGACTGAAGTTGGTACTGGACAACTCAGAAATGTTGGCAGCATGCACTGAGGGTGCAGAGGGTGCAGTGTTGGCCTATAATATGGTTGTCACTGGGGCCCGTGACCTTCTAGCACTGGTCTGTGTACCCCTCGGTATTGCACCTTGGCTCACCATGGTTTGACTGTGAGCCAAGGGCACTTAACACCAGGGGTCAGAGGTTGGAGCACTGTTGTGGAAGTCCAAGACCTTGCAGGACAAACTAGTTCTGATTTCCCATTATGAGAAATATCAGAAGGCAATCACTCAGTAGAAGGCAGAATTTCTGTTGAGAGAGATTGCCACTGGGAGGAACTGACCAGCTCAGCTCTTTCACATTGCAGACAGGCTGCTCCATACTGCGTGTCTGGAACCCATGAGAGCAATTACACTCTTAAAATGTGAGGAGTTCACTTGGTTCTTCTCAGATAGGGTGCCTTTCATTAGAGCTTGTATCACGCCAGTGGGGCCTTATGATCCCAGCAGTGGTTTGCTTTTAGATCAGGAGTGCATAAGGTGTTCTTAGGGCAAATTTTGGCCAATAACAGTGGTAGCAGTTTGACAGGTTGTCTCAGCACTGCAGCTAACTTTTTTTAATCTGAACCCATGACAGATGCAACTCTTAGTCAGTTGTGTCGCCCACCTGAGCCCGGTGCTAATGCAAAAAGTCCAGTGTTCTTTGTGGGAAGGAATAGTTCCAGTAGCACTTAGATGTCCTCTGGCAAAGCCCATGCTGAAAAAAAAAACATCTTAGTACCCAGTTGTCTTGGTGAACTATCCTCCAGTCTCTAACCTTCTCTTTCTAGGAAAGGTTATTGAGAAAGTGGTTGCACTGCAGCTTGAGGAACACATAGTGGCCTCTAACATTTACAAACCATTCCACTTGCATTTCAGAACTAGACACAGCACAGAAATGGCTCTGGTCAGGGTGATTAATGACCTGCTCAGGGTGAGGGATAGAGAAGAGCATTCAATACTCATCCTCCTCAATCTCTCTGTGGCATTTGATACTGTGGACCATGGCATACTTTTGGACTGTCTCAGGAGTATGCCGGACTCACCGGCACTGTGATCCACTAGTTTGTGTCCTTTCTATGGGATTGAACCCAAAGGGTAGTTCTAGGAAATCATTCCTCAGAGCCAGTGGTTCTCTCTTGTGGCATGCCCCAGGGTTTGATTCTATTGCCAATGTTGTTCACAGTGTACATGGTACCCATGGGCATGGTCATTAGATGTTTTGGGCTGGGGTTTCACTGTTATGCAGATGATACCCAGCTCTACATGTCTTTTGCTCCTGGGACTCAGGGTCCCATCAATGTGTTTAAGAAATGCTTGGCTGAGATCCAGAACCGGATGGCTTCCAGTTTGCTAATATTGAACCCCCGAGAAGACCGAGGTGTTAGTGGTTGAGCTGGGCAGAAAGAGGGATTAGTAGATGGAGCAGGAGCGACTGGGTTTTGACTTGGGGACTCTGAATTGCTAGCCTGCCCTAGGGTGAAGAATCTGGGAGTCATACTGGGTGATGGCCTGACCACTGAGGCCCAGGTATCAGCCATAGTTCGAAATGGCCTTATCCATCTTCAGAACATCTGCCAGATGATATCCCCCCCCCCCCCAAGATCTGGCTACAGTGATCCATGTGTTCATGACCTAAAGGCTAGACTATTGTAACACTCTGTATCTCAGGGTTAATCAGATAACACTATGAAGCATGCAGCTGTTGCAGAATGCAGCTTCCCAGTTACTTGCAGGCTTCACAAGATCATGCCATATCTCTCTGGTACTGTGTGACCTGCACTGGCTGCCGATGAAGAGGTGTATCTCATTTTAGATAAATTTGTTAACCTATAAAACCCTACACAGACTGGGCCCAGCCTTCCTGGTGCAGTTCCTGACCCTGCACAGACAAGTTCATCCACTCCTATGTTCCTAGGAGGGCCTCCTGGTGGTCCTGAAAGTAAGATTAAAATCCTTGAGTGATCGAACCTTCGAGGTAGCTGGCCTATACCTTTGGAACTCCTTGACCAGGACCTTGAAGGAGGCCCCCTTGATGAACGTTTCTAAAAAAGGGCTTAAGACATACTTATTCCCACAAGCTTTTGGAGAAGCTCTGTAAAGTTTACAGCACATCTTACAGTTTTATTGAGTCTTAGTACATTTAAATTGTCTTACTGGATTAAGGTGGTAATTGTATATATTAGGAATTACTATAGTTTATTAATTGTGTTTTAATTTTGTTTTATTGTTTTGTATCTATATCTGTATTTTTACTGTATTGTTTTATTTTTGTATTTTTATTGGAATGGCACTCTGGGCTTCATTGCAAGGATGCCAGATATAAATAAAATCTACTACTACTACTCCATCAGCCTTCCAACAATAGAGGTGAGAATTAGTGGTATTTAGTTGCCTGCTTATTCCCTGATCCCCTTTATGAAGTGGAACCATGCCCACCACCCTCCAATCCCCTAGAACAACCTCTGTTTGAAGTGAGCTGTTGAAAAGGCATGCCAGAGGTTCAGCCAATTCATTTGCCAGCTCCTCAAGTACCCTCGGATGGATTCCATCCACGCTCAGGGCCTTGTCTGACTTGAGGGCTGCTAGCCTCTTTCATACTCTGTCTCCATTAAATGCTAGCCTCCTTATCGCATGGATCTCTTTCTTGGCTGCTTTAATGCCACTGTCAGGAAGGGGACAGCTAGCCTCCCTAGTGAAGAAGGAGCAAAAGTACTCATTTAGGACTGTAGTCTTTTGCTTGTTGTCCCCTATTACCTAAGCCCCATCTTTCTTTCTAACTACTCTACTTCTTGCTTCACTTACGTATGCTTTTCTCCGTGCTTGACCTCATCAACTAATTGCTGCTCAATGTCTGCCTTCACCTTCCTTATCACCTTCTTAGTATCCCTGGTCTTCTGGAGGTATTCTTCCCTTTCTGCACCTCCCTGCTTCTTTTTGTATAAGGCCATCAAACCAAAGTGATTTCTTGAATTTATTTCTTTTGGTTACTTTCTTCAGGCAACGCGACAAAACTTCAGGAATGGTCTCTTTAATTACCTTCCTTCTCCCTGCCCCTTTGTTCTCCCCCTTTAATTTATTTCAAACCATCCCTCTGAGTTTGCTGAAGTTTTCCCCTCTAAAATCCTAGACCACTGCAATGAAGTGCATTTTCTTAGGTTTGAGGGCAACTTCAAACCAAACCATACTGTGGTCATTGTTTGTGACTGTCTCCCCAGCTACTACTGGTTCAACTGCATCTGTTAGTGAGCACCACATCTAGGACTGCATCCTGTCTTGTGGGTTCCCTTACAAGTTGCACTAGTAGGCAGTCTTGAAAGATATCAAGCAAAGCTTGACTTCTCTTGCTCCTGGCCAATGGACTGTCCCAACCTACATTGGTTAAATTAAAGTCCCCCACTATCACAACATATCCCTTTGCTGTTTCCCTTCTAATTTATTTGCAGAGCTTCCTGTCTTCTACCTCTCCTTGACCTGGAGGTCTATAGCATACCCCCAGGTGTAGCCTCTTCCCAGGTGCCACTGTAAGTTGAACACACAGCCTTCTCTGAGTTGCACCTGATATTCCCATCCTCTGATACCTCAATACACTATCTGACATAGATGGCTACATTGCCGCCCCCCCCCCACTCCTCTATCCATCCTCAGTAGTATGTTCCCAGGCACAGTTAAGTCCCAGTCATTTTTATCAGTAGTCCAAATTTATGTGATGGCCACAAAATCTAGCTTGCATTCTGCCATCATCACCTGCAGCTCACCAATTTTATTACTTAGACTCCTGACATTAATACAGACCCCTTTCTAGCTATCTAATGAGACTTTCTTGTTCTTCAATGGAATATCTGGTTTATTCTTTCTTAGGCTTATTTGGTTTGTATCATCCTTACTGTGCATACCTACTGTCAGTCTATCAGTCTGAGCTCGAGTGCTGTTGGTCCCCAGGCAAGGGGCAGGACTAGCTAGGATTCCTCTCCTTGTGTCAGTTAGTATGGATCCCCCAGTTCTAGTCTCCCCCTGCAATTAGTTTAAATGTTTGGGAAAGGCATCAAAGTTTTGCCCCAGCATGCTGGTCCCCTCCCTCATCAAATGGATTACATACCACCTAAAAAACCTCCTATCCCCAAATTCTCCCCAGTCCCCTGAAAAATGATACCCCTTTTCCTAACACCATTCCTTAAGCCATATATTAAACTCTTCAATCTCTTGTCTTCTTATTCTGTCTTCTCTCTCCCCTATCTCTGGAAACAGGGAGGACCTCAGAGAAGGCCAGGGAGTCTGAGTATGCTGACAACCTGTCTCCCAGCCCCTGGAAACTGTTTCACATCCCCCACTGACTGGTTGGGCAGATCATTGGTACCAAGGTGCACCAGCACACTCAACCCCTCCCACTCCATCTCTACCATCCTCCCTATATGGCTTAAATCCCTTCTGGCTGAGGCTCCTAGAAAGCACTTAAGTGTGCCCTGCCTAGATGACCCAACCCCCACCATCTTTTACACTCTCTGGATCATAGAATCTCTAACAACCAGGAATTTCTAGACTTTTTGACACTTGGGAACCACTGAGTTATCCTGCCTTACCCTGCCAATCGACTGTGAGTCTTCTCCAGTGGAGCTGGGTTCCTGGTCCCCTCCTAGGGGATCAAAGTGGTTTGCAATCAGCATGAGTTTGGCTAAAGCATCCCCTTTCTGGCTTGTCCTGCTCCCTAAAGCCCTCCCCTTCCCCACCAGTCTCCATCTGCCATGCCAGTGGGCTTCTGTGGAAGTGGGAGTTGGGTGGGTGAGCTCCAGAAGAATTGGAGATGCAGCTTAGATGTCTCCACCCTTGCTGCCTCCAGCTGCATTCTGAGCTCTGATGATGACCTGCAAATGGGGAAGTACCCTCTCCTCCAGAGCACCATTCTTTTTTTTTTTTTTTATTTAGTATATTTTATTGACTTTACAGCAAGGATGTGGCCTAATCAGACCAGTACATACATAACATCAACATTATTTTTAGACATAGCTTGGTATAAATGACAATGAAATTAGCACTTTCAGTAAAGTCCTTTTAACATTCGAATAACAAAAATCTATTTGTCCACCCCTAGAATTTAATGCATCCCCCTCTCCCCCCAGCATCTACTAAATCAGGGAGCCACTAGATTCCCTAGGGTAGGGGCTTGGGAAGTATTATAAACATTAGGGTTAACACTACATCAACTTTGGAGCGTAAGACTTCCAGACAGCCAAGATCGCATCCAACGGTCCCCACTTAGTATTATAGGATTGTAATTTATTATTCATTTTTGCTATATGTCGCTCTATTTGTAATGCCATCATAATCTCTCTATACCATTCAATTACAGATGGCATGTTAACCTCTTTCCAGTGCCTAAGAATAACTGCTTTTGCAGCTGCTGATATGATGGCCATGAACGCTTTCCTCTGTGTACCCATGTCTCTAGGGAAGATGTTTAGCAAACATATTTCCGGCGTAAAAAAAGGCTCTAGTCCTAATACTGGTTGCACTGAAGTACAGATAGATTCCCAGAAAGGGTGAATCTTGTGACATGCCCATAAGACATAGTACAAATCACCCTCTCCAACCTCAGATCTGCTACATTTGGGCGATATAGTTTTTCCCATTTTATGTAGTTTAGCGGGGGTATAATACAAGTTGTGTATAATATTGAATTGCTGCTGTTTGTATCTATCTTGTTTAATGTACCTAATGTTATTCTTCCATATTTGTTCCCAAACGTTTTTCTCTGCTACCCCTACTCTCCGTCTCCAGTATATACCAATCTTGGAGGAAATCCCTTTGTCTCCGATCTGAAGTTCATAATATAATTTGGACACCGGATGCTTCTGATCTGCTATCTTTAATAGAGAAGTCAATTCATACTCCTTTTCACTCCTTTTATCCATTTTTCTCAGGTGAGCTTTAATTGAATCCCCAATCTGCAAATATTTAAAGATTTTCCCTTTTAGCTCTGGAATCAGAGCACAAGCTTGTTCATACATCAATAACTTCCCTTGGGGAGCTAAATCTCCCAATTTTAATCCACCTAATGAATCCAAGAACTTGGATGGGATTGGGACCCCCTGTATTTGAAAATTCTTATTGTATAGGATGGGTTGATAAGAAGAATTCTGCCATTTTACCTTTAATAACTTCTGAACCTGGTGTAAAACTTTTATTGACCACCCAATAGGTATGTTTTTGAGTGATGTAGGTAGAAGTCTGAAGGATATTAAAGGGGTTGAATTTAGTGCAGGGGTACAGTTACTGACCAAATCTCTCTCAATATGAATCCATGGAGGGACGTACCGATTGGAGTCTACCCTGAAGGTCGGCTGCGTCCAATGAACTAATTTGCTAACATGTGATGCTATGTAATATTTAAAAAAGGAGGGGAGCGCCAGGACTCCTAACTTCTTTAATGCAGTGAGTTTCTTATATGACCACCTTACTGCCTTCCCCTTCCATATGAAGTCATTAAGGAGCATCCAGAGCACCATTCTGAAGATGAGTGCCTCATATCCACTACAGCTAACAATATCCATAATGCCTAGTAAGCAGTGGCTATGTTCAGTACTATACGAAAATACCACAGAGACTGCAATTAGTGTCTCCCCTAGCTGGGCCTACTCCATATAGACAGTTGGTTAGGATACCTTTCCAGTAGCTAATGTGTGTGAAGAAAAGTAATCTGATGGTTCAGATATTGTCTTACCCAATATAAGGAGTTTAACCTGGCTGTTAAAAGTATACTTTCCAGATAGACAAGTTAGGCTCAGCAGACAAGGATCAAGCAAGACATGTTGTATCCTACCTGTCCTGAATGGTGATTCTTGCTCCTCTTTGGGGCCAGCAGAGTGGCTGGCTGTTTGCTGCTTTGTTGGGCAGATTCTAATGCCCTTTGCACGTTTGCTGTTTGCACAGAAGGCAGCAGCATGGGGGGGGGGTCCCTTGATGGCCTAGTCCTTGGTAAAGTCCCTGCTCACTTCTTGGTTTCCAAGCAGTGCCCAGGATTGGCTGCTGTGTGAAGAGAGAGGTATGGACAGAACCTGATTGGCTCATCTTTGGAGCCTCATGGAGCTTACAAGCTCTGGTCTTCTTTGGATCCCATGGCAATCTGCCTAGTTGTCTGAGGCAAAAGAAGGCTGTCCTGTCTCCAAATAGGAAACCCTCTCTCCCTACCTGACACAAATAATGGTGGCAACTGATGACTGCTGTGGGGGTTTCTTAACACCCCTTCCTGCTTCCTGGATTCCAGGCAGCACCCAGGATTGGCTGCCATACACGGAGGGCAGAACAGCCAAAACCTGACTGGCACCTCTCTGGATCCTCAAGGAGCTTCCAAGCTCAAGTCTTCCTTGAATTCCACAGTGATCTGCCTAGCTGTCAGTTGCAGGAGGATGGTGACCTGTCTCCAAATATGAGACCCTCTCTCCCTGCCTGACACAAATGGCAGTGGTGGCTGACAACTGCTGCGGGGGTTTCTTAACACCCCTGCTCACTTCCTGGTTTCCAGACAGTGCCCAGGATTGGCTGCTGTGCGAGGAGGAAGGTGCAGCCAGAACCTGATTGGCACCTGTCTGGAGCCTCATGGAGTTTCCAAGCTTCAGTCTTCCTTGGTTCACACAGTGATCTGCTAAGCTGTCAGAGATGGGGGAGGCTGTCCTGTCTCCAAATAGGAGACACTCTCTCCTGCCTGACAGAAACATTGGTGGTGGCTGACGACCGTTGCAGGTTTTTTTAACACCCCTGCCCACTTCCTGGTTTAGAGAACAAATCAGAGCAGCTCAAGTGAACCACAGTGCATCATTTTAAGACTAAACTCAATTAAAAAAATAAAATAAAACTACACTTGAAGCCTGTGTAAAGGGTCAGCTCTGTGTTTACTTGGTGTACATAATAATATGTTTTGAGCACCTTTACACAGGCTTCAAGTGCAATTTTATTTTAATTTTTTCCACTTCCTGGTTTCCAGGCAGCACCCAGGATTGTCTGCCATGTGGGGAGGGAAGTACGGCTGGAAACTGAGTGGCTCCTCTCTGGAGCCTCATAGAGCTTTCAGGCTCTGGTCTTCCTTGGATCCCATGGCGATCAGTCTAGCTGTCTGAGGTGGGGGAAAGCTGTTCTGTCTCCAAATAGGTGACCCCCCTCTGCACATTCAACAAAAACGGCAATAATGTATAATACTTGTTGCAACAATAGTGAATGTAGAAGTGCTAAACACTGCATTTAATGTAATGGATTTGGAACAACAGAAGTAGTTAAAAAATAAATTTAAGTTGAAATGTGCCAAAATATTCTCTTTCAGATTTTTTCCCTTTAAGATGATCACTAGTATATATGTGTTCTTAGATTTCTGATAAAGGTTCTGCATCATGGGAAAGAAACCTGACTGAAAAGTTTACAGGGACATTTTCAATGAACCAATTTTCTGCTGACATATAATGTACTGTCAGCTTCTGTTGCCTATACTAGATAGCATAGATAAAAGATTAAAAAAACAGCTAATAGATGTTTCATTTGCTTAAGGCTTCTTGTCATGTTCATGGCTAGAAAACAGAACTAACTTCGTACATTTGAGAGTCTGGAGGGATTCAAACATCATACAAAGCAGAATTACCATCGGGGGCACTGCTTAGGCACTGGTGCTAGACTGGGTGACTAAAGTAAGGACCAAACAGACTTGATAGACCAAATGTCTTTTTCTGCCTGTACAATTCCGTGTTTCTGTCTTTCTTTGTCAGTGTTTATTCATGAAATGCTCCAATATATATTTGGATTTATCTAATTTCCAGTTAGACAGAGGCATATACATTGCTTCCTTGCTATTGTGAACCCCACTATAAAAAACTAATTAGATGGTTCTGGAGTTGTTCACTATAAAGAGGGCCCACTGTATATTACAGTTGCTTGTATTTTATCCAAAAGGATAAGGACACTCTTGAATATCATGTTTTTCTGGATACCAAACATATGTAAGAATGCACCAAACCTGGGAAATAAAAGGGGGGAGGGGCTCTAGGCATCAAAGGCACAGTTTGTAGGCAATAACAGAGACATGGGCAACACAATATCAAAACAAGACTCAAGCTATTCCTGGGTACTCTCTTTTCAGGGGAGACTGGGTACAGAGCAGAGGAGGAGGGCTTGTACAAAATAACAGCCACAGAAGACATCATTCTGTAGGAGGAGAGTGGGGTGAAATGGGCATGGGTACAGTTAGAAACAGTTAAGGGGAGGGTCATTAGTGTGGGGGAGGTGTACAGATCATCAGATCAAACAGACGATATGGATGGGATGCTGGGAGAGGAAATGAAGAGGGAAGTCACAAAGGTGGAGGATGTACTAATGAGCAACCTCAACCTACTAAATGTGCACTGGAAACTCCTGTTGTCCAGAAGTGCATGGAACCAGGTTCAGGTGGGGGAAACACAAGAATGTCTACTAACACAGTGGGTCAGGGAGCCTACCAGGGGTGGGACAAATCTTGACATAGTGCTCTCCATTGGGACAGCATACGGAAGGTCAGAGTAGAGGATCCCCTTGGGACCCACAACCACAACAGTCAGCATCATGCTGAAAACCCAACACTCACACTCAAAGGCAGTGAACCTGAATTTCAAAAGAGCATATTTCAGGAAGATGGGGCACATAACTCAGAAAAAAGTTGTGCGGTGAGGGAAGCAGAAAGTAGGCTGAGGCATACCTCTCAACTGATCCAGATTTATGAGACATCCCTTTTTTTAGTCCAAAATGACTGCTGTCATGTTGTCCCGCTGGCATCTGGTGATTCTGGGTCTTTGTTACATAGAAACATAGAAACATAGAATTTGATGGCAGATAAGGACCGCTTGGCCCACCCAGTCTGCCCATTTCCCTACCTGATGGATAAGCTGCAGATCCTAGTTAACCAGCAGCCTACGTCTTCCCACCCCCAACCCCTAGAATTGCCTTATGACTGTCCCATGCATGCTTGAATTCCACCACTGTTTTTGACTCCACAACCTCCTCTGGAAGGCTGTTCCACGCATCCACAACCCTCTCTGTGAAAAAATACTCCTTGAATTACCTCTGAGCCACCCCCTTCTATCTTCAAATTGCCCCTTGTTCTTGCACACCTCTTTTTTGAAAGATGCTACCCTCTTGGACTTTGTTGATTCCTTGAGGTACTTGAAAGTTTCTATCATGTCCCCCCTCTCCCTCCTTTCCTCGAGGCTATACATATTAAGTTCCTTAAGTCTCACTTCATATGTCTTCCGGTGCAGACCCTGCACCATTTTAATTGCCCTCCTCTGGACAGCTTCCATCCTGTCTATGTCTTTGTGGAGATTGGGTCTCCAGAACTGCACGCAGTACTCCAGATGTGGTCTCACCAGCTGTCTGTACAGAGGGATAATAACTTCTTGTTTTCTGCTGGTGATGCCTCTCCCTATGCATCCCAGTATCCCCCAGCCCTCCTTGCTGCCCTCTCACATCGCTTGCCCACCTTTAGGTCATCTGATATGACTACCCCCTGGTCCCTTTCCATTTTTGTTGTTGTTAGTATCTCACCCCCCATTGTGTACTCTTCCCCTGGGTTTTTGTTTCCCAGGTGTATTACCTTGCACTTCTTAGCATTGAATCTAAGCTGCCATACATTTGACCATTCCTCTAACCTTGCCAAGTCCCTTCTCATCCTTTCCACCCCACCTTGTTAATCAACTCTGTTGCAGATCTTTGTGTCATCTGCAAAGATACATACTTTTCCTTCAGTCCCTCTGCAATGTAGCTTATAAAGACATTGAAGAGGATCAGTCCAATACCGAACCCTGTGGTGCCCCACTGCTAACCCCCTTTTTCAGAGTGGACTCCATTTTACTATTACTCTGTGTCCTATTCTCCAGCCAATTCTTTACCCAGGCTGTCATCTTGGGACCCACTCCCAGGCTGGCTAACTTGTATATTAATCTTTTGTGTGGGACTGTGTCAAATGCCTTGCTAAAGTCTAGGTAGGCCATGTCCACAGCCCCTCCCTGATCTACTACTTTGGTCACCCAGTCAAAGAAATCTATCAGATTTGTCTGGCATGACCTTCCCACTGTGAATCCATGCTGCCTTAGGTCCTGTGCCCCTCTGGCCTCTAGATACTCGACAATTCTTTCCTTCAGAAGTGATTCCATCATTTTCCCTACCACTAAAGTTAAACTAACAGGTCTGTAGTTTCCTGCTTCTGCCTTGCTCCCACTTTTGTGAAGGGGAATTACATCTGCCCTCCTCCAGTCCTCGGGTACCACCCCATCCTCCCATGATTTGTTAAAAAGGGTAGTCAGTGGTGTCATTAGTTCTACCCTTAGTTCTTTTAGAATTCTGGGATGAATCCCATCAGGCCCCATTGCTTTGTCCACCTTCAGTTTTAAGAGTTCTTTCAGAACTCTTTCTTCTGTAAATGGGCTGGTATCAACTTGTTTGGTTTTTCTTATAACCATGTGCTGTCCTCCAGACTACCTACAAAATGTACCAGAATGCTGGAGCTATGTACCAGATACCCCTGTCTTGGAGCTGAGCTGATGTCACATGCATGCACTCTACAACTGGGGGCCTACTGGGACATGCAGTGTGGCCAATACAAGTACCTGTCCAATTCTCTTTGCATGTGTTGGGAACATTACAGATGTTATCATTTTATGATACAAGTCAGGTGTGGACTGTTAACCTAACTATAGTACCAACTGAGCTATATTGGCTAAGCTAAGCTGCCCCTGCCACACCACAAAATGCTCCCTACCTGGCAGACCAGTCTGGAGTCCTATCTTTGTACAATGCTGAGTGGCAGTGTGGTAAAGAGTAGCCCACTGCCCTAATGTGGATAGTGAGGTGTTTTGTTTTGTGCTCTGTGTGGCTTTTTATTTTAATACAGCTGCCTCTGGTGGTCTGTATGTGGTCGTGGAAGTGAACTGAAGTTTTGATCAATAGATTATTTTACTGAGATCTGAGTGACACGGCAGGCATCTCAGTAAAATAATCTGTTTTGTGTACCTGCTAGCTTGAACTTCCCGAATGGGACTGGATGGTGGGTCCATTTCACAATAGTGCCATTCCACTGCATCCCACAGAGATAAGATGCAGTTCCAAGCCTCCAACTGCTCAGTAAACTTTATTGTTTCTCAGGTGTTTTCTGGTTTGTTTTCTTTCCTTTCTGAATGGTGCTCCATGTGTTGATTATTACTTCCTCAACACAACAGAGCAGCAGCAGCCTGCAGGCAGCCTTTCAACCCCCCCAAACCCCCAGCCTCAGTAGCATAACATAGTAAAAAACTAAACAGGAAGTTCCATTTCTGTCACTGTCTTGCATCACTATTGACCTTCTCAGTTATCAAGGCATACTGACCTTGTTTAGGTCATCACAGAAACATAAACACTGAGACTAACAGTCTATCCAGTCTGCCTGAGTTCTCTGTTTATCTCTGGGACTTACTGTCCCTAAAAGGGTCTTATCCAAGGCCAATAAACAATCCTTGGTATACACTTCACAATCCAGGGTCTTCTTCTCAAAAATACTGTATGCACACTGTGGAGTTAACATGCAAAAGCAGCCTCCTACTGGTCCTACATGTTTGTGATAAAATAACGTAGAGAATTACTCTGCTTTTTTTAAACTCCAATCAATCTAGGGAGGAGTTGTGTTGTTTCTGCAGTGGAACACATCTTGTTAATTTTTCATGCCATGCTATGGTCAGCAAAGAGGCCATTTGTCTTAACTTTGGGCAGCAGACTCTACAACCTCAGTGGCAGAGTTCTATGAGATTCTGGGCAGGGGATGGGGCAATGTGCTTCTTCACATAAGCTTTTCCTGATTTGTAAGACTGCCTCATTTTGATTTAGACAAGACATCTGTGGCTATTGGTTTCCTCAACATAGTTATACAGAAATAATATTTTATTTACACACACACACACATCAAGTTTACTTTGTTTCTCTTTGAGTGACTTGTATGTGAGAAACACTGTGATGGCAACTGTGTGGTGGCATAACTGGGTTGGAAAAGGGTGCAATTTAAGTGCATCAACAAATGGATGTCCTGCATCTTAACCATTTGTCCTACATTTTGCTCCACATTGGCTGATTGGGAGATTGAGAGGTATAGATTGAGGCCAAGTCAGAAATTATCATGCAGGGTATTATTTATTTATTGAAAATTGGTTACTGCAAAAGCTACACTGAGCCAAGCTTCATTTCCAGCCACAACCAGGGGAAAGGGGAACTGGAAGAACAAGCACATTACAAGTAAGGTACAGTATGTAGCAAAGCAGTAGGCAGATGTGAATTATCAAGTTATTAAATGACAATAAACAGGCTAAGACAGAAGGAATTTAGGAGTCAGTCAGGAATTTACAAAAATGAGCAAAACAAAAAGGAAAAAACAATAAAAAAATAGGGAGAAAAGAAAATGCTGGTATAAGTTAACTAACTGACAGGTAGAGACAAAAAACGAGAAGGGAAGGAGAAATAGGAACAATATGTACTGGGTCAATGAGAAGGCAGACTGAATAAATGAGGTAACTGGGAGGATATGGGGCACACTAGCTAATGCCAGAGCAAGAGCAAGAGCAAGAGGGAGCAAACAGAAGTGTAATATGATGTTTAAGAGAAAAGTAGGAAGGGGACATGTGAAGTGTGGGGGGAAATGGAGTTCCCAATGACAGAAAGATGAGAGTTGAAAGCAGATTGCCCAGCAGCAGATTTAGAATATGGGATGAAGAAACTACGCGAGTCCCAGTGGAGTGAACTGCATAAGAAAAAAAGAGAAATTGGTAGATAGAAAAGGTAAGAATAGAGGGATGAAAAACAGTACTTAGAAAATCAGTAAATGAAGCATAGTGAATGAGGTGATAAGAAGCAAGGTGAGGTAATTAGAGGCTAGTATACAGTATAGGGAACAATGATGAGTTAGAAAGGGAGCATAAGTATCAAAGGCACTGCATAGATAATCCAAGCTGACTAGAGAAGAGGGAGCAGTGGTGCAATAAACCACATCCACATAGCCTGCATATTATGAATACAACTAGCTCCTGTATAAGGCAGATGGGAAAGAAAAAGAAGCACAAAAGAATACTTTGGTTCTTGAAAAACATAGGGGAGGCAATAAGGATAAAGAAAGTGCTACTGGAGTAAATGTGAAGTATGAAAGAATGGGAGGCCAACAGAGTGGTAAGAAAAGTGAAAACGGAGGTCAAGGTAAAAATGGCAGAGGGTAAAAAAGAAGGAGACAAAACTTTCTTCTGCTATGCTAAGGAAAAGCTTAAGACAAAGGAGGACTTAGAGTAAACAATGGAGAGCAAAGGAGGAAGATGATAATAAGAAGGCAGATATTCTGAACAAGTATTTCCGCTCAGTTTTCATGAAGAAGGAGGAGAGACTGCTCACAGATTGCGTGATTCTAGCCGGGGGAAGGGGTGTATGGATTAGAGAAGTGGCAACAGCAGAGAAGGGGGTACTCAAGGCTCAGGACCCTGAAGTTGGGCAAGTCACCAGGCTCAAGAGGTCTGCACCCTATGGTACTGTAGTAGCCACAGACATTGCCAGCTATTTCCAGATATTTCATGAATTTCTAAAGAGATTCTCTCTGCTGCCCCTACTGTAGAAATGCAGAAAGCAGGAGATTTCTCCAGAAATATCACAGAAATTTCGGGAAATAGCTGGCAATGTCTGTGGCTGCCACTGCACCAAGGGAGGTGGCTTGGTTCCTAATGGGACCATTAATGGAATTCTTTAACTGCTCCTTAGAAACAGGGAGGTTGGCAGATTGGTGAGTGGTCAATGCAGTCCCACTCCACAACAGTGAGGGTAGGGAGGGCCCAGGAAAGTACAGATTGACCAGCCTGAACTCAATCCTGGGGAAATTGCTAGAAACCATTATAAAATAACTTGTTGTAGAGTGGCTGGAGACCAATGGGCTCCAGCATAAGGGGCAGGATAGGTTCATGTCAGGCAGATCATGCCAGACAAACTTAAAAGACTTCTTTGACTGAGACACAAATGCAGTCTATTAGTGTCAAGCACTTGACATACTACATCTGGACCTCAACAAGGTCTTCAGTTCAGAGTTCCATAGCAGACTTATGAAAAAGCTGAGGGATCTGAGCATAGGAAACAAATTTTATTTATTTTTTAGTTTAGTTTTTGTTAACTGGATAAGTTCACTAGGCCAAAGGCCGATTTTCAGGAATGACCTGGAATGCATAAATACAATAAGACAACAATACACTACAATACAATAATAATGCAAAGCATCATGGGAAGCATGTGCAAATGCAAATGAATTAATTTGGACTGGCTCAACTTTAAGCAAAATTGCATGGTGCCAGAAGGCCTCACAATACAATCAGCAAAGGCTGAGAACAGCAGACACAGATTGGTGTTTCATCCTCATTTGGACTCCTCAATGTGCTTTATCTGTATTTCAGCCCAAGGAGAGGGAGCCAGCCTATAGGGGATCTTATTTGTTTTGGTCATAGGCAACCCAAAGTAAAAGAGAGAACTTCAAAGAGCGCCAAACAAATATAATTGGGCATAGGTAAGATAGGATATTAGCCATACAGCCAAACTTTAAAGAAAACAAATTGCATATACCCCAATAATGCAAAGCATCATGGGAAGCATATGCAAATGCCCATGAATTGATTTGGACTGACTCAACTTTAAGCAAAATTGCATGGTGCCAGAAGGCATCACAATACAACCAGCAAAGGCTGAGAACAGCAGACAGAGACACATGTTTCATCCTTATTTGGACTGAGGAGTCCAAATGAAGATGAAACACGTGTCTGTGTCTGCTGTTCTCAGCCTTTGTTGATTGTATTATGAGGCCTTCTGGCACCATGCAATTTTGCTTAAAGTTGAGCCAGTCCAAATTAATTCACGTGCATGTGCATATGCTTACCATGATGCTTTGCATTATTGGGGTACGTGCAATTTGTTTTCTTTAAAAGTTGGCTCTATGGCTAATATCCTCCGGGATAACCCATGCCCTACTGCATTTGCTCTGGGGTTCTTTTGTAGTACAATGCAATACATATGAACAATAATGCAACACAGTACATATAAAATTGGGCACACCTTTTGTACATTAACAGACAAATCCAACAGATGGTTCATAAAACTGGTTTTAAACTTATACACTGCACCATCTATTATCTGACAACTTTGGTGCACCAGTTTTTTTGAATAATAGAGGGTGTGGCAATGGTAAAATATAAGACAATTAGCACAAGACTACATTTTGGTATTAACTATTCAGTTTCTTTATTTGTGCGTAGTTTGGTAACAAAAACACTTAAAAATCACAGTATGACTTATTGGAGATAGTGGGGCAGATGTGGTGGGCCACAGGCCATTATCTGCCTTCAGATGTTTATGCTTCGATGTTTCTATGTAAAATCTAATTTAGTTCATTTATCATTTATCATCAATCAGCTTTAAAGTAATTAGTAATGGACAGCTGTTTGACTTTATTTGTTGTAATTAATTTCATTTTAGCATCCAAATCCTCCTCTGTCATCATTCTGCAGTGGTGTCCAGGGAAGGTACAGAGCTGGAAGACTGGGAAGATAGAGGGAGTGACTATGGGGAGGCTGGGATAAAACCTACCTCCTGCACAACAGAGAGTGCATACCTCTTAACATTTTGTCACTGAAATGTTGGGTAATGACTTTCAAAATGCAGGAAAATGAGGGACACTGGCTTTAACAGTGTGAGGCACATCAAGTAAGTAAGTAAGTCTGTAAGTAAGTAAAGTAAGTAAGTAAGTAATTATTTATGTAGTGCCCAATCAGGAGGCTCTGGGTGCTGTACAACAAAAAAATTTCACAGAGTGGTATAAATCTTTTAAAGAAAATCAATTCAAAAGCAGATTAACAGTAATTAAACATTTCCTTATATAAGTTAAAAGACATTAGCTGAGAAAGCTAGGTTAAAAAGATGAGTCTTTAGGCCCCTCCTGAATGCCTCCACCGTAGGGGTCTCTCTCAAAGATCTTGGCAGCGAGTTCCAGAGGACCAGGTCGGCCACCCTGAATGAGTGATCACCCAAGGATTTCAGCCTAGTCCTCAAAACAGCCAGGAGGCCCTGGGTGGAAAAACAAAGGGTGCGAACCAGGGTGGCAGGAGTGAGAAGGTCTGACAGGTAACCAGGGCCCGATCCATATAGGGCCTTGTATGTGAGCAAGTCTACCTTGAAGAGAACCCACCACCTGACTGGCAGCCAGTGCAGACCCCGCAGGACCAAGGTCACATGACAGGACCAAGACAACCCTGTCAGCAGCCTGGCCGCTGCATTCTGCACTAGCTACAGATGGTGGATTTTCCCTCCTCTGACCCCGAGGTAAAGAGCTCTGCAGTAGTCGAATCTGGATGTTACAAAGGCATGCACCAGTGATGTCAGGTCTTCAGGTAGAATTAGGGGGTTTAATCAGGGTGATGTTCCTAAGATGGTAAAAAAACACTTTTGATTATAGCCGACACCTGAGCTTCAAATGTCAGCTTGTCATCGAGGACAACACCTAGATTTCTCACCTTAGATGACGCCATCAATGAGGTCGACCCCAGGACCAAACCTGTTGTTGACCTAGAGGCATCCCCATCACGCCCATAACCCAGCTCAATCTCCAGTACCACCATCTTATCTGGATTAAGTCTCAACCAGTCAGAGTTCATCCAGTCCTGGATGTCAGCAAGACATTTATTCAGCACTTTGGGCAGCACAATTTATCCCTGGTGCAAAAGATATGCACAGCTCAGTATCATCTCCATAACAGTGAAAAGCCAGACTGTACTGTTTGATGAGCCTCCTCAGGGGCAACATGTATATGGCAAACAACATCGGTGATAGGATTGAGCCTTGAGGAACTCCACAGGTCAGGGCCATTGGAAATGAGGAGAAATTCCCCATCACTACCCTCTGCCTCCTGCCTGAGAGAAAGGACTCAGACCAGTTCATAACAGTACTGGTGAGTCCACAATACTCTCTAAGGTGATCCAACAACACAATGTAGTCCACTGTATCAAATGCTGATGGCAGATTGAGGAAAATGAAAATTGACAGTTCCCCTCGATCTCTTGCCCTGAGGAGGTCATTATGCATCCAGACTAGTGCCATCTCTGTGCTGTGCCTCATCCTAAACCTGGAATAGAATGGCTCACAGATGTCAAAGGTCTCCAGGTGTTCTTCAAGCTGCAGAGCTGATAGCTTCTCTACAACTTTCTCTAAAAGTGGGAGGTTGGAGATAGGTCTATAATTTACCGGGATATCCGGGTCGAGAGATGTTTTTTTCAGAAGAGACTTCACCAAAGCCTCCTTCAAGGTGTCAGGGAAGACCTCCTTCAAAAGTGAACACCCAGTTATCCTGGTGAACACTGGACCAATAGGCTTAACACAGCTCATTAGTAGACGTGTTGCCCAGGGTACAGTTCACAACAAGTGGGCCACAGCTTCAAAATCACCTTGGAGACCTCGGTCACGTCCACTGGCCAAAACTCCACCCAGACAATGGGATCACCCCTGTTCCACGCAGACCACATCATGCAGAACTAATCTAGACCCACTGGTAAGATTCCAGCCTGAATCGAGGATACCCTGTCACAGAAGAACAGAGCAAACTCTTCACAAAGTGCTATTGAAAAGGCTCTTTTTGGCTGTAGACAGACTGGATGAAGAAGCCTGTCCACAGTCCAAAAGAGATGAGCTGGTCTGTTCTTTCCTGTGATCTCCCTGGACAGGAACTCTTCCGTTTTACCGTTGATTATCCTTTGATGATCAGCGTAGTGATTCCTGAAAGCCAGTCTATCCTCCACTGCTTCCTATGCCAGCAACAATCCAACCTCCGACCCATGATCTTCATCACTTTGAGAGCCCCATTGTACCATGAGAGTCTCAGGTGAGGGGACCTTGGTTGTATACAGAGCGGTGCAATGGCATTGAGTTCCCCTGAGACAGCCCTGATATAGGCAGTCATCACTTCACCCAAGCCACTTGTATAAACAGCACTAACACTGGAGAAATCAACTACCTCAATCATTCCCTCTGGGGACAATCCCCTTAAAGAGCAATAGCTGATCATCTCAACAGGGGAAGGACTATCGGGGGGACCCCAAACAAGAATTTCACTGTACAGTGATCAGACCAAGTGACCTGATCAATCCCAAGGTCAGTGACCTCAAGATCCAGTGAGAATACCTAGTCCAAGATGTGGCCGTGATGGTATGTTGCAGAGGCAACTGCCAGTGCAAGGCCCAGCAATGTCATTAGCTGGAGAAGTTCAAAACCAAGTTGCAAGGATTCATTGTTGACCCAGGCATTAAAGTCCCCCAGAACAAGCCATCTGGAAGACTACAACACCCTGTTGGTGATGAAGTCTACAGCCTCCTGCCCGCCTGCCCCCTGAGGGCAATAAACCAGGAGAATTCTGCAACCCGTACCTGGACCCCCACGCACTGCTACATATTCAAATGACAAGGTAGAACCCACTGGATATATGGAGAAATTCAGGCTGAATCTAAAACAGATGGCCACACCCCCATCCCTGCGATCCCTCCTCGGGCAGTGTAGCACAGAGTACCCGGTCGAGACCGATTCCTCCAAAACTAGATCTGCAGCATCCCCCAGCCAGTTCTCCATGATGCATGCCAGGTTGATCGAAGAAATCACATCCAACATAATTGCAATCTTGTTTCTCATCGATCTGGTGTTGCACAACACCACCCAGAAGAGATCAATGAAGGCTGCAGACCCTCTAGCTGCCTGCCCATGTGGTCTGCTGGGAACCCTAGGAAGAGAAACCAGACATGTCGGGCCTCTCTCAAGACTTCATTTTCTCCTAGGGTGGCTCCTGTTCCTTAACGCCCCATCCTTCTCACCTCCATTAAGACCCCAGTGCCCCACCACAAACCCCCATGCCCCCTACCAATGTCCACCTCCCTTCAATGCCATATAGCAGCAGCTGGGAAGGGGAGATCACAAAATGGGTTGAGGTCACTCAGCAGGGCTGCCAAGCAGCTAATTTGGAGTGGCCGAAGATTCCTACACATATCTAAAACCAACTAAAACAACCTGAATCAAAATAACACAATGTCACAATGCACAATAATAATAATAAAATAAAATACTACCTAATCATGCATACACCATCCATACTATAAATACAATATACTCCAAATAGACATTCACTACCACACAATCGTGCACTATCTAATCCTCTCCCTCCCACAGCCCTCCCACAACCAAAACATCAAACAATTTTAAACAATTTTAAAAGAGAATCCTGTATTTAGATTGTGTGTCAGTGGTGCAATACCATTTCCAGGAGAAAGTCAGTAATTAATTCAAGAAGGGGTACAGTCACCAAAGCCTGACAGTGCTCTCACCACTGCCAATAAAAGGTGTAATGCAGTTCAGACTTTTGGACAGTTTTTCCACTACAATCTGATAAACTCCAACACTGAAAGAGGTTTTTGTGAGTGGCACTCTCACTGCCACACACTTTGGTGCAAAATACTCTTGAATAAGTCCAGAGGCGGGGGGGGGGGTTGAATTAAAATCAGTCCAGTGTGACTCTGAAACACAGTCACCCAAGAGTCATCATCTGCCTCCATGACTAACAGGGATTGCCCCCCAAGGGTCGGGACCACCATAAAACAACTACTGACACTCTGGTCTTGGCACTCAAAATAGTTGCCAAACCCCCCAGTCAGTCACAGATCTACCATCTGCCGACCGACCAAAGTAGTGTTCAGGCATGGGTTAAAACCCCACCAGGCCCCTGGTATTCCTCTGCTCTGAGATCTTGGTCCTCCAAACAAAAAATGACTGTGATTTAAATGTTGTTTAATCTGTCCTCAGCCAGGGTATGCAGTCCAATAAATCTCTTTGGCTACACACCGAAATTGGAGCTCACAACTCCTCCTCAGTAGGACCGGCTTGGACTCAGCATGGATTCCACCCCACTCACAATCACCCCTCTACAAACCTCTTCGTAGACATTTCTTATAGAGAGTGCCTCCAGCAGCAAATACAGGCACCTTCCAGATGGATTTTGACCCCAGAAGACCTCCTTACAGCAAGCAGATGGAAACACTGAACAGTGCTAGATGATACTGATAAACAGTACGGCAGCACCGCAACAGGTAGCCGGGTACTCCTGCACCTCCAAAAACTCAAGGTAAAAAACATATTCTTGCTAAAAAATAATACAAAGTAGCTCATATCATTAACTCAGAGTTTTCCTAGCTACTCTTGCCCACTCTGCCTAACAGACTGCCTAACTTATTCACTAACTAAGAAAGAACACTTCGTCAGAACTTTTGACAAAGTAACTATCTAAATTAAAAAGGATTCTTCAAAGTAGGATTTTCCAAGAATACTAAAAATCTCCAAATAATAGCAAAAAATGGAGAAATAAGGGGGAAAATCTGTGCTAACTTTAGACATTAGAGAGCACAGACTGACGGCTACCTAGCCTGGCACATACATGAAGACACAGACTCAGTATGCTGGGAGCTAGTGACATAACAGCATTCCACCTCTGATTACAACTTGGACACTAGCTGGAAAATCTAACAATGAGTGTGACAATAACTCACACTTAGTGTTTTGAGGAGTCCCACGTTACTGTACACTGCTACTGTACATTGTGCCTAATTTAACAGATTAACAGAGCTCAATATGTATACCCTTGAGCAAAGGAGGGAGAGAGGTGATATGATTGAGGCATTCAAACACCTTAAGGGCATTAACAAGGTGAAAGAGTCTAACATGTTTAAATATAAGAAAAATAGCAGGACAATAGGACACAGCATGAGATTAGAGGGGGGCCGATTAAGGGGGAATGTGAGGAAAATCTTTTCACAGAAAGGGTGGTGGATGCATGGAATGGCTTACCACAAGAAGTGGTGGCTATGAATAGAGTGCAGGGCTTCAAACAGGCATGGGATAGGCATAAGGGAGCAATACAAATGACTATGAATAGATAGGCCATTGACAGAGCAAAGGCCGATGGCACGTTTATAAGGTAGAAAAGGAAATGGGCAGACTGGATGGGCCTTGCGGTCCTTATCTGCCGTCAACTTCTATGTTTCTATGTTTCTATTTAAACATACTAAATAAATATTCTCTCACCTTATGTATGGCTCCTAGGGTTGCACATAAAGTGTTAGCACTCATAAATGTTAAAAGTTTAATCACTCTGTACCTTGTAATCTGTCACAGTGATTATGTTTGTTTTGTGGATGTGTTCTCTAAGTTATGCACTGTTTATAACTTTGCCTATAGCTGACTCAGTATCTTCTTGTCTTCTGATGAACACTGTATATCAAACATTATACCCTCTGTAAAATTGTAATTGCTACATATGTAAATTTATATTACTTATGTTTATATCTCTTTGCATCTCTTCCCTTTATCCCTTTGCCCCCTCCCCAAGACACATCTGGAAACAAGCTTTTGCTCTGTATGCCTTTCCTGGTAAAACATTTTAAATAAATAAATAAACAAATGAACAAACAAATAAATAAATAAAAGGTATCAGGTAATTGCAGCTCTTAAAGAGATGGTCATCTGAAACAAGAGTTTGCTAAAGTAAGGACTTTTTTAACTTTATTGATAGCCATGGAAGAGCTGCACTAATAAAGAACTAGCTGCACTAGTCCTGGTCAATTTGCTCTGTTCCATGGACAAGTAAATCAATGCTAAAATCAAACTTTGCTTGTAATATGACATATTCCTTTTCATAACCCCTGATACTTTCAAGAATCTCTTCATCAGTAATCTTGTTAAAAACCTCATAGCCATTCCCAAAGAAAACATAGTCCTCAGCAGTGAACTGTAAAATATTTCTTTTTCAGACATTTATGACAACCAACCAACTGGGACCACAGTGTACTGAGTCAGTGCTGGTGATGTGGTAGATTATAGAGGGAGAATAAAATGAGAAAGATATGACATGTACACAAGAAAGCACTGCTGGATGGTGGATTGAGAGGGTGACAGACAATAGAGGGAATTTCCCTAGTGAGACAATGGTACAGGAGGTCAGACCAGTGAATAAGGAGGGTGGTGGATAATAAACAGTGCACTGTACTTCATAACAGAGCATCTAATGACAATAGACAACATGTTCCAGTAAAGGGATTGTAGTAAAGGAAAAGGTCCCTCTGATCTAGCAAACGTTTCACAAACAGAACAATACGAAAATCATTATTGTTTGTTCTTATGCACCAGGACCTCATTGAAAATGAACTTTTGCTCAATGGAATGTTATCCTTATTCATAACTTGAATAAAAATATCTACTACCACTACTACTTATAAGTTTGCAGAAGGAACTCTACCCCCATTTCTTATAAGTCTGTACCTGGGAACTCTTCCCACATTCCTTAGAAATCTGTACCTGGAAACTCTGTCCCCATTTCTTAGAAATCTACACCTGGGAACTCTGCACCCCCCATTCCTTATAAGTCTGCACCAGTAACTCTTCCACCCCCCATTTCTCATGCCTGTGTCTGGGAACTGCACTTCATTCCTTATAAGTCTGCACCAGGAAACTTTGCCCCCCCTGCCTTATAAATCTGATTCAGGAGATTGTGCCCCATTCCTTATAAATCTGTACCAGAAGACTCTGCCCCTGTTCCTTATAAATCTGTACCAGGGAACTCTCCCCTTTCTTAGACTTAGTAGCTCCATAACTCTCCCCACCATTCCTTATAAGTTTACCAGGGAACTCTGCCCCCATTCCTTATAAATCTGTACCAGGAAACTCTGCCCCCGTTCCTTATAAATCTGAACCAGGGAAATCTGTGCCCTCCCCCCATTCCTTATAAATCTGTTCCAGGGAACTCTGTCCTCATTCCTTACAATAACTGGGAATGATGTCATACCCAGTTGTTGTGGCATTTGATCACACTGATAATCAATGTGATAAAGGGGGTCACCAGTTATTATATACAGAACATTGCTGTTCCTGGCAACTGACGTCTAGTGCTATCTCATCTGCATTATAACCTCACTCATTGTGGCATCACTAGTGATAAATCTGGCAGGAAAAAGAGTATTTCTCTTTGGACAGTTCTTTCATTCTTATATTTATTTTTGTTATTTTAATATTGATTACAGAAAACTGAAAATACATAGATAAACAAATTAAATACACATTACTCACTGCAATATTGATACAACAAGGCCAACTCAATTGGATACAGCCAACATATAATAAATGAAATAAATTAGTCATAAACAATTACCCTGCTAGTTGCAAAATCCAAATTTTAGTTCATTGCATAAACCATACATAATGCTCGAGGAGATAACAAATCAGTAAAAGTACAAGAAAAAAACAGATCGTCTACTCATCACTCATATTTTAATATTTTCCATAATTATAAAGTAGATGTAGAATGCACACATGGAACACCCCATGCGCTAAGTCAGACTTTCAGTTGTTATACTGATCTGACAATAGTGAGATCAGTTACATAGAAAACATGGAAACAGACAATGACAACAGAAAAAGACCAAATATCCATCCAGTCTGCCATAGTTCCCTTTCTAAACATGTGGCCTAGTGGTGAGTCTGCAGTTCTGCAGTGGACTCTATTGCTACAGGTACTCTATAGTACAATTTGTAAGTGTGCAGGGAAGATACTGTAAAGTATGCTAAACATTACCTATCTGGAGTAGCTTAGCATTGCAATTTACAAGTGTGTAATTTGTACAACTGTATAACTGTACATTTGTATTTTGTCTAATTTGGTATCTAGTGTGGGGTATTTTTGGGAGTAGCTAAAGTGGTTTCAGACAGGTGGAAGACGGTAAGGTTAGTAGCAGTGTGTTACTGTAGTATAGGTAAGAGTCAAGTAGGTAATCTGTGAAGAGAGACAGCAAACAGTATGGAGCACAGGAACAGCAGGAAATTGATGTGGGGACTGTGGGGTACTCATCTCTGAGGTTAGGCTCTGGAGGATGGGACACTGCCCCATACTTAGGACATTTGTGGAGCTCCAGGCACAGCTGGTAGAAGCAAGGAAGGAGATATACCAGCAGTGACACCAGCTGAGCTAGTATCAACAGACATCCCCACTCCCCTCAGAGGCTGGAGGGTGGTCAGGAGGGAAAAGGGTGTTGGGGCAAGGAGGTTGTCCAAGCCCACCAAATCCCAGCACCAAATCTCTTTGTGCCTCTGAGGGGAAGGAGGAGCAGAAGCAGGTACCTCACTCTGAAATCCAGTGATAACAGTGACTGCAAATGGGCAACTCTCAAAAGAGTGACTCATTTGCAGCACTGCACATGTGAGCTACCGTGTAAGGGTACAGACGGAATGGGACAGTGAGGGTAGGGATGAACAATGGAGGGTTATGATGGGGACCAGAAGGGGATGGATAGGGAAGAGGATTTGTGAGGGGTAGTGTGGCCTGCTGCTGCCAAGCTAGCCATGTGGTGTGGTGGTGAGGGTGGCTAGCTTCAGTGCAGCAGACACTGGGTTTGGGGCTGGGGACCAGAAAACATTTTACTGCTGATGCCATTTTTTGGGGGTTTTTTGGACTATCTCCTCCTCCCCGACATGCACCCCCTTGGAGTTAGCAATCTAAAATTAGGGGGGGAAGGGGGCACTACACCGCCGCATTAATCCTATTTCTAGTTAACAGTTGTGGTGTCGCTGATGAGTGTACATTGCCGTTGTGGTTTTTGACAATGTACACTTGCTGTAACGGCAATTGTGGTTCTGTGATCACCGTTATCACATAGAACCCGTCATTCCTTTGGGAGGGACTCAGAGCTGGACAGGAAGAATGAAGAGGATGACTTTATGGCTCCTGGTAATGAGAAGAGAAGAAAGACAACAAGGAGTATTTTAGTCATTTATATATGTATGTGTATGTGTATATATATATATATATATATATATATATATATATATATATATATATATGATAAGCTCATATATCATCAGCCAAGAGGGGTGGAGGCACTGGAAGCATCAAAGAAGTAAAATTCCAAAAGCATTAAAATATTTATTTATTTTTTAGTTGTTTAACCAGGAGTAGCACACTAAGCTGAAAGCTTTTTTACAGAAGCGACCTGGGAGCACAGGGAAGTTAAGTGACTTGCTCAAAGTCACACAGTATGCAAGTGGAAGCTGTGGGATTCAAACCCAGGTCTGGTCTGTTGGATGTCGCCAGATTTCAGCTCAGAGACTTAAACCACTGCGCTATACTGCCTCGCTATTTAACTCATTAAAGATCAATGAGGGAAGTCAATTTCCTTTTGGACTGGAGGCTGCATTACTGCTGTCAGGCTAGCTGGACATTAGCTTGGTTAGTATACTCAGCTGGGCAGTGAAATTGATCAACAAGAGACCTGTGTTTGATCTGTGTTTGCAACTATTTACCATCCACCAATCATTTGTGGAACATTGGAGGAGCAGAAATCTAATTAGAAAAACATGTTTTCTTCATTGATTACTCCTCCTAGACGCCAGTCTCTTATTTGCAGCTAGTGAGTAACTTTATGATATTATCCAGGACAGAGTTCAAGGTGGGTGAGGGGACCCTGACCCACTATTTTGTCCTGCTGATCTATTGATTGCTTTGGGCCAGCATCCAACTTTTCAACTGCAAGCATCAATCTGTTTCTGGATGTTTTATGATGACATTATATATCTTATTATTTGTTGTCCCTATCTTGTTAAAGAATTCATGGGCACTGTCAGCTTTGCCCCTCTGTTTACATTCAGTTCACAAATGCTGACCTGTGGACACAAACAAGCATTATGTATGCTCTGGAATCGCCCTGCATCAACGTAAAAGTGATCAGTTTACCTGATTTTCTGATATTTAGCACTTCTTTCTTCATATTTGTCCCGACTAAAAGTCTGCATCCCCAGGAAGCAGATGCCGTGCCGGGAACGCGCCAGGAGCGCATGTCTACTGTTCACTCAGTGCTGAGGTGCACCTTTTAGCAAACACATCACAGCACACACGTAATATAGCATAAATAATAAAATTAAAGAGCTGCTAGTATGTACAGCATTAAAATGAGTGCTGGATTAACTTTAAAATCCTACTGGAGTCTGGGGGCTGAAATCCTGCACATGCGTAATAGTGGCACTTTCTGGCGCATGCACGAGATCTTTCCTGTGACCGCAAGTGCGCATGCTTGGGATTTCGACCCCAGATTCCAGTAGGATTTTAAAGCTAATCCAATGCTCGTTTTATCATTGTACATACCAGCAGCTCTTTAATTTTATTATTTTATTGGAGGAAGCTATAGGCCAGAGATCTCTGTTGACTAATAATCAAAAAGACTCACCATTAATGGGTTCCTTTTAATCTTTTGAACAGCATGTAATCAAACTTGAATTATTTAACCCACTGGATTTATCACTAAATTCTTGTTATTCTCTTGTCAGATCTCCAAATTTGGAGATTGCTGGCAACTGGAATAGCATAAATAGTGCTCAATCTCTGAATGAGATATCTGAGCATTTAGACAGAGAGGCTGAAGCAATTAAACTTGACTCAGCACTTATCAAACATTATATAGGGAACATATCTACATATTCACTCAAAGCTCTAGCACATCACCTCATGTTTAACATAGTACTACTAGAATCTCTCAATGAGGTTAAAAACAAGATTGATGTGTTCCAAAATAGCATTCAATCTCAAATTGATGATTTAGACAAAAAAATGTCGAACCTGGATATAAAACGTAGACCTTCATTCTTTCACATAATTATTTCTGATACTTCTCATAAGAAAAAAAAATTAAAAGAAAAGCACAGAAATGGCCAAAAAACATAAAAAGGAAAAATCAGGGAAGAAGGAGGTCCTTCATCAACCAGCAACTGATAATATGCACTCACTGAAATCTACTAGGGAAACTTTATTCAAAGGAGAAATAAACCAGAATACAAAGGTTATAATAAAGCAGTCTATTTTATCTCCCTTTATGTTATGGAAAACTCTCATAACCAAACACAAGAAAGGGTTAGTAATAATTCAAGGCATTGTAAGCCAATCAATGCCTATAAAATAACTAAAGAGAACAACCAAAAACCGTAACCTTCCCAGGTCCACCTAGATTTCTTTAAATATAAGAATACAGATCAAGTTAAGGACTCTCCTGAAGTCCACTCTGATATTTGCTTGAAAGGTGATGAAACAGTCTTAAAGAGGACAGGAAATCATTTCTAACTGGCAGCTGTTTATAAAGTTCTTATTCTCAGAAGTGATATGGATTCATTAAATTATCCATATTTAACCTTACCTGAATAAAAAAAAGTTATATGAAAAGCTGTATTTGTAATGTTTTGTTTTTATGGGCAGCATGCTATTACAGTTCCCTTCATGGAACCAATCATTTGGAGTTTTAACTATGTCACAGTTTGTGTCCAGAACTCTTAACAGGGCTCTGATAGGTCAACAGTTGGTACCAAGCTTGCCTCTGACAATGTTTCTCACAAGGCAGCACCCTCCATACCACCTCTGAAGCCTACTGTGCTTAGTTGTTAGACTAATTGAACATTAGCTGTTTGACAACACCTTCCCTGAGGCAGCTCCCCATCATAGGATAGTAATCTTGTGTTTTTCTCCTCTACTGTGCTTTAGCTGCCACCTGTATAGGACAATCTCCTATCAATGTCTACTTTGGGGCAGCACCTCATTTTTTAGTATCATACTTATGTGTTTGCCGCTACTATATATTAGCTACTACCTGTATAGGACAACTGTTGACAATGCCCTTACCTGAGAGGCTGCAAATTGTTATTAATCTTGCATTGTACTGTAGTTCTCATGTGTATTATACCCACCTGTTATCAAATGATCTAAATGCTGTTCGTAATAATCTGTCTATTCTACTGTTTTACTCTGTATTTTGACTCTGTACCAGATGTAGAGCCTTTAGAAATGAGTCTATGACACAAAGGGTTGTAATTCCTATGTGATCTTAAATAAAAAATAAATAAAATAAATAAACAGCTCATAATTAGCATTCTGTACACAAACCGTGATATAGTAAAAACTCCACATAATTGCATTCCATGATGAGAACTGTAACAGACTGCTGCCCATAAAAGCAAAACAGTGCAGACTACAATTTTTCCTATCACTTTTTATTCAGATACAGTTAAATATGGATGCTTTAGGAGAATGCATATAATTTCTGAGAATAAAAACTTTATAAACAGCTGCCAATTAGCACACATTTCCTGACCCCTTTAAGGTTAGAAGAACTATACTTATAGGAGAATGAAAATATTGGGTCATTGAGAGATCTTACTATCCATCTTTTCCAAGCTAAGCTAGGGGTAAGCAAAGCTGACACCAATATTGTGGCAATTTATAAAGAGATGACTTTTAACCACCTTCTGTTTATTGTTTGGTTACAAGCATGGGGTGTGCAAAGCAAGTTAGTTCACAACAAAGAAAATTAAAGCAGTTAGGTCTTCAAATACATTCTCCAATAACATGGTGTAAATTAGCAAAACCATTTCTAAAAGACCCTATTTCCCCAGATTCCCTAAAATTTGAAACATTTGTCTATGTTTTACAACAGTTAAGTTGAAATTCCCCGCTTGAAGCTACACCTAACAACAGCCTTTCATTATTTGGAGTGGACTGTCTGGAAAATGAAGACCCAGATGTACTAGCATAATTTGTAGCTATATTATTAACTACATCTTTGGATATTCCCATCTCCAAAGAAGATTTTTTAGTACTGCAAGAATACAGGAAAATGGGGACTGTAATCAAATTGATATACATTAGATCATGTGACCTTAGTAATCTAAGCCTGGAAAAAGCTTCTTGCATGAAACTAAGTAACATCTTGGTGGTAGATCTCACAAGTTCAGAATATCCAAAAACAATTTCTCCTACTATTTGACTAAAAGCACAACTCTTGAAAGATCCTCCTAAAGTGATCCAGGGTATTGATATTACAGATGAAAATATAATATCTTGGAATATAGCAGGACTAAAACAAAACTAGGGGATAGTGAATGGTTGGATTTAGTTGCATATTAGTATTAATGCAAGAAAATTGGGCTCAGGATACAATTTTTAGGGCTGCAGTGGGCATAGCCCTGCAGATCTACTGCACTGAGAAAATGACTATGTCATTCTTTGCGACTGTACAACTTGATAAGGTGTCAATAGTGGCATCCAAGCATGAGAACCAGAAGCACTCTGCACTGCACTTTTTTTTATTTTCAGAAAACTCATACAAAACCCATGTCGAACCCACCCCTCAACACTCACCACCCCACTTCCCCACACAAAGAAACACAATAGTGACACTGGGAGTGCAGATCCCCAGTGTTCTGATGATGAATTTTCAACTCCCCATCAACTGCCAGGCATGTGCGGTTACTTTTTTTTTTTACTTTTGTGCTGGCACTACTTTTCTGTTTACTGGACAAGTGGCTAGTACCACTACCACATCTAAAATATATGGTACCGAAACCATTCTGTTGTGGAAGTGCCTGGTTGTGCTTTCTTTAAAAAAAAAAAAAGACTCTCACTGCACAGGAGTTGGCTGCTTATTGTTCTGGTGGCTCACTCATTCCCTACTTCAGAACAGGCTGTGAGAGCTATTCAGTACAGATATAATATGTCTTCTGGGGAATCGTCAGTGCTCTGTCTGATGAGAGAGAAAGAGAGAGAATGGGAGAGATGCTGTTTTAGATACAAAATATTACTATAAATATTGGCCTAGATATTGAAGGGGTTGCGATAGGCCAACAGTGTTGTGCCATGCAAGCCACTGATGTGCCCCGGCATGATATTCAAAAGGGAAAAGTGCGCAGCACAAATCCCGATGTGCTGGAGTGCATCAGTAATGTATGCAGGCACAGGTAGGGGAGGCATGCCCATGCATAACCTGCACAGCCCGATATTCAGCCCGGGATGTGCAGAGCCATGCATATGTAGCCCCTACCTGTACCAGCACAAAGTTAAGCCAAAAAATAAAAGGAACAACTGATGGCCACCCACACGTGAGCTGCTGCACTGCAGGGTGCAACACGACAGCTGCCACCTGTGGGTGGCCACCCGAGTTCCAGCTGCACCTGGCGGTGATCCCCCATGCCCGATCACGGGCATTTGTAAAATAAGACCTCGGCCTATATCCCTGGTGGTCCAGTGGACTGCTTTCAGCCTGATCGTGGGCATCTGTATTAATAAAACCCCATCCAATATCCCTGGTGGTCCAGTGGACTGCTTTCTGCCCGATCGTGGGCATCTGTATTAATAAAACCCTGTCCAATATCCCTGGTGGTCCAGTGGACTGCTTTCTGCCCAATTGCAGGCATCTGTAATAAAAGAAAAACTGTCCAATATCCCTGGTGGTCCAGTGGACCACTTTCTGCCTAATCTCAGGCATGTGTTATAAAAGAAAAAACATCCAATATCCCTGGTGGTCCAGTGGACCACACTCTGTCCAATCTCGGGCATGTGTAATAAAAGAAAAACAGTCCTATATCCCTGGTGGTCCAGTGGACTGCACTCTGCCCAATCTTGGGCATCTGTAAAAGAAAACCATCCTATATCCCTGGCGGTCTAGGGTACCACCCTCCCCACCCGTCCACTGAGCCCCACGGCCTCAATCCCCCCAGTCAGGTGGCGGGCGGCAGCACCCCACCCGCTTGCCACCTCACCGCCCACCGACTGACACCTCGGTAGGGCTGCACACCATTGTTCTGGCGTGAGCCAATGGGCAGTTCTTACCAAAGAGCATCCAGATATGTGGAATGAATCATTCACATATCCGGAATGTGTAGTACGGTACGGGCTGCACACCCATTGGCTTATGCTGTGAATCAGTGGGCATGCAGTCCTATTGAGGTGTCAGTCAGCGGTTGGCGGAGTGCCAGGCGGGTTGGGTGCTGCCGCCTGCTGGCTGACCGGGTTGAGCGGGGTTGTGGAGCTCAGTGGGCAGGTGGGGAGGGGGGTATCCTAGACCACCAGGGTAATAGGATTATTTTTTTTTAGAGATGCCCGCAATCAGGCAGAGTGCAGTCCACTGGACCACCAGGGATATAGGATAGTTTTTCTTTTATTACAGATGCCCGCGATCGGGCAGAATGCGGCCCACTGGACCACCAGGGATATAGGACTGTTTTTCTTTTATTACAGATGCCCGAGATCAGGCAGAAAGTGGTCCACTGGACCACCAGGGATATTGGACGGGGTTTTATTAATACAGATGCCCAAGATCAGGCTGAAAGCAGTCCACTGGACCACCAGGGATATTGGACGGGGAGCTTTATTTAAACAAATGTCCATGATTGGGCTGCAGGGGGCGTCAGTCCCCGATGGCTGCTGCCTGGCAGGGCACCAGGCACAAGTCATCAGGAATCGGCACACCTGCATGCAAATGGAGAGATAATGACATGCAGATGGCCCCATGTGCACCTTGCATTCATTATGGCACCATTTTGATGTCAACTTTTGAATATCATGCCATGCACACTGAGGGTGGCCAGGGTGCAATATTCAAAGCTGCTGAGCCATGGTGCAGCTCCTTTAAATATCGCTTAGTCCACACCCCTGCACAGCCAAGTTGAGCTGCGCCCAAGCTTGCACCACAGCTGGGCACAGTTTGAATATCTGGGCCATTGACTTTAGCAAAATTGGAGCTGTTGGGTTTTATGAGTGATTTAGTTGTTAAAAGCTACTTGTTTTGATAAAACCATCATTATGTTAGCATTTTTTCATGAATAACGTCATTGAGCACATGGTTCTTTGAAGTATATAGGATGGCCTTTATTGCAATACTTTCAGGATTTATTTAATTTGATTAATTTTATTTTTATAAAACACTAACCATTTCAAATGTGCCATTCTGGATCAGCTCCTGTAGGGATAGTGCTTAAGAAACAACAGGTATTGATATTGAACAATTACAGCACAGGGGTCCTAATTTCCCATTGAAATGATTTGGGAGGTCCTGATTGCTACAGTGACATGTTTCAGCTGTGACTGAAACCAGATTTGGAATGGGGCTGACATGAAATTATGTCAGTGGTCTGATGAAACAAAAACTCCCATTTAGTGTATATAGTACAGTAGCAAAACAATATACTGATGCGCTCAGTAGGTAGCATGCAATCAAAACATTTACATGCTGGTTCCAAACATTCTTTTATAACTACCTGAATTTATTGTTTTAAAGTACCACTATTAAAACTCCTAAGATAAGAAGCATGTTAAAATGACCCGTCACAATACACAGTCCAAGAACCTTTAAAGTAATGGGTATATCGATCAGCCACACCATTGACAATTCCTACCACACCGGTAAATGAACACTTTAAATAATTGCATACAGGTTTGCATCACTTGGCAGCGAGGTAACAAACAAAAATGGTTTTGTTTTTGCACCTTACACAAGTTGAATTCATGCATAGAGGATCCATTAGTTACCATAAATTTCTGTTACTAAATGTGCCTTATCTATCACAGACTGATGCAATTGGGTACAACCATGCTAAAAGAGAGAAATGAGTGGAAAAAACAGTACAGATTTGTTATCAGAAGTACAAATAGCAGTTCTGGGGGGATAGATATACAGAACAAGTATATACCACACCTTGCTAAATAAATCATGTTATGGAATAAGTACTAATTTTCACTTAGAACAAATGATTACACTTTCAACAATTTCAGTTTAGAATCTGGAATTAGAACTCAAAGAACAATGGGCCACTTAGAGAATTTAAAATGGAAAGTAAGGCTGTTTTAAGGTGTGATGCGATCTGCCGAGCTGCAGCAAAGAAAAAGAAAAATTAAATCAATAAATAAATAACATGTAGGGGATACCGGACCTGTTCATGAAAAGGTAACTGGATCTTTGTTTCTTGCAGGGATAGTGCTTAAGAAGCAGTAGGTGTTGACATCGAATAATGCAATCTTCTACGATATTTATTTCAAAAATCAATATGCACTTAGAGACATTTTCACCAATTAGTAAGTTGATCACACATTTCTGAAAACTGTGTAACAGATCAACAAGATGCATTTAGTATAGTTCTGCCCTCGGGTATTGAATACGCTGAAATTAAGAGACTGTAAATATGAGGAATGGAACTGCTAACTTTACGTCATTTAATAATTCAACTTTGACTTTTTGTTTGCCTTGGGAACAATAACCTGCATATAAAGTAAAGATTAATTAATGTTTAAAAGAAGGGAGAATTGTTTAATTACCGTGTTTTTCTATACAAAAGAGGGAATTAATATTTTGTGTATGCTGAACCCTACCACTTGCAGACGAGTGTACTATGTAAAACAGTCTTCCTAATTGCCTCTAATCCGTATTGACAGACATATGTTGCCAAACTGTGCCCACAGGTCACAGCCTTTGCTTCACATTGAAATCCTGTATCTCAAGAATAATCCATTTCCATCGGTGATGTGGTAAAAGATCTGAGATTAGTTGCAAGAAATCTGTCTGGTCGCAATAGTGCTAGAACTGATCAGGACTTTTATATTTGTTTTAGTTTCACTGACTTCAGTGTATTCACTTAGAAAAGTAAGTGCATTTACCAAATTCAAAGAAGAAGCCTGGCTGTATCCTGCTTTCAGTAGTTACACCCCTCCCCCACACACACAGAGAAGGATGACCGACACCAGAAACCTGATCTTTCTGCTTAGATAGCAGTAGCTACAGTCACTTCAAGAGGAAGCCTGGCTGTATCCTACTTTAACTTCAATGCTTACTGCAGCATTCTAGTTTGTTGCCATAGTATACATCTTAATAAAAAATGCTTGAACTGGCCAGGACTTTTATATTTGTTTCAGTTTCACTGACTTCAGTGTTTTCAGTTAGAAAAGAAGGTGCATTTACCAGATTCCAAGAAGAAGCCTGAAACACCAGTTTTGCACTTTTAGCTCTGTATCCTACTTTCTCTGTTTATTCCCTGACACAGAAGGATGATAGGACACCAGAAACCCGATCCTCCTGCTTAATCAGCAGCAGATATAGTCACACTTCAGTGTGTATTGTGGGATCATATAGTTTGTTGCCATAGGATATATTTTATTAAGACTGTTTAGTGTATTAAAGTGTGTTGAGCCGTACTGGAAGCTGAACCTGTCATCCTCTTCTTAAGTGCATAAGAAAGCCTCATCCCAGGCTGTGTATCTTCATTTGGGACCCTTAAGAATAATCATTTCATATTGAGAGGTCCAAACAATTATAATTTTAAAGCCTCTAGCTAAGCACCTAGGACAAGTCCATGTGATGTCAGAACACCATCACTTGTTAAACGCTTTTTGGTGATGACATATTAGCCCTTGCTAAAGCTGTGAGTGTGGAAGCCAAATGCCATTAGGCTACCTGTCTATGAGGGTGGCATCATTCAGTTTGTTTAATACATTTTCTGAGTAGGTATATTAAATAAATACATTGATATAACTATGCCCCAAAAGTTGAGCACGTTTCCCCAGTTCTGCATGTGCACTGTCCCTTTGTCACACAAAATATGTTAAAAGTACAGAATAGATGCTACCCCGCAGAGATAACCTGATGGCATTTTGCTCAAACACTCAGAACTTTTTCAAGGATTACAATCACTGAATACTGTTGTTATTTACAAATCTAATTTTATAATGCATCTATTGCAGTATAGATAGTATACATATATAAAAGAAAAGTAGCAAAGCCATACAGCTAAATTTGAATATTTTATTACTTCTTTTGCCTATTTTGAAACTGTTTTGAGAGTGTTCAAAACTCTTCGTGCTATCATACTTGATAGTTTTCATAAAAGGACACCTAGACTAGGACATAACTGATTTGATAGCAACCAGTGATGTACTACACATTGAATACTTGAACAGGCTTAAGGTGCGCAGCTTCGGGTGCAGTCAGTCATTGATGCACAAGCTAGGGCAGTGAAGAGTTGGACTGAGTGCACACAGCATATACAAATCCTTTGAAGCTCTAAAAGAATCACCTGCAAGTAGCCAAGTTAATAAAGCCAGCAAAGCACTGCAATAACTCTTCTATAGTAAGGAATTCAAGGAAGCACACATCTAGGTATAACCTGAATCTCTAAGTTAACAACTGAAAGCATTTAATTTTACTCAGCCTCTACATTTATTTGACTAAGCTCCAGAAACCTTGCTTACTTGTAGTGGTGGGTGAAGGGGATGAAATTCGCTCAGCGAAGTGATTCATGGAGTAATGCGGAATCCACGAAGTACTCCATAATGCAAAGTGGGGTACTTCGCATCATAATGGGGAATGCAAAGTCCATTGAAAACAATGACTTCGTGTTAGTCCGCCTTCCCCAAACCACTTCTCCACCAATTTAAAGGTGAAGTACATTGAAATCAATGTACATCACCTCATTTAGCTTTGTTTTTGAACTCCAAAAGTGAATTTTGCAGTTCTTCATGGGATTGCAGGTCACATGAGCTCTAGATTGTTCTGCACAGCCTCAGTTCTGTGTAGTGTGTGTAGTGGAAGATTGTGACAGTTTCCTCTCAGAGCTCTGCAATTCAAATACTCTAAAAGCTGTTAAAAAAAGCCTTTTTGAGCTATTTGTTTTTGCTCACAATTTAGTACATCGATTGTAGGAAACCATCCTATGCTGATATCAGCAAGTGTTTATTGCTTGTGTGTGGATTTTGAATGTTAATTTAGAACAGTCATTCTGTGTACTGTGAAGTGTGCTTTGGGGGATGGGTGTATCTGTGGTGTAGGTAGATTAACTGGGAGAAAAATGCAGTCTTTCTGTTTTGGTTATATTTTTCTTGTATAACTGTGTTAATGTACACACAATAATATTTTCAGTAATTCTTTACATTTTTTACTGATTGCTGTGGTGCAGCAGTGTATAATTTCAGTTTGTTTAAAACATTTGGTTATATTACTAAAGGTTTTCAATTTGCTATGCATAACTTGTAGTGTGTGTGAGAGTGTGTGCGATGTGTGCCATTAAATCAGACATCTTTTATTGTGCCACTGAGTAATTGCAGCAGTGTAAACCTGCTATCCACCACAGCTGCATGAAGTTTTTATACTGCTTTGTGGTATTATTACTGGTAGTGGACTGTTACTGCTGTGCACTATCCCCCCCAACTGGTAAAAGATATTCTTTTCCAGATTTGGATTTGCGACTCGTGAGCACTGGTTAGGTATTGTTGTGCCTTTACATCTGCATCTCTTGAGTGCACAGCACAATCTTAATCTGTCTGTGAATTTGCAGTACACCATTAATTCTGGGAGACTTTGCATTTTTTGTTACACTCTCATTTCACTTTGTCAGTACTGGGGAATTTTCTGAACACAAGACAGTAGCATTTTGGGATGTACATTAATTCTGCTGACTGTGTGACCACTGCGCACATAATGGAGTGCACCATTAATTCGGGGAGACTTTGCATTTCTTGTTACACTCTCATTTCACTTCATCAGCACTGGGGAATTTTCTGGACACAAGACAGTAGCATTTTGGGATGCACATTAACTCTAGTGACTGTGTGTGACCACTGTGTGGATGACAGAGTGTGCTATTAATTCTGGGAGATTTTGCATTTCTTGTTACACTCTCATTTCACTTTATCAGAACTGGGGAAGTTTCTGGACACAAGACAGTACCATTTTGGGGATGCACATTAATTCTGGTGACTGTGTGTGACCACTGTGTGCATGGTTGAGTGCACCATTACTTCTGGGAGACTTTGTATTTCTTGTTATGCTCTCATTTCACTTCATCAGCACTGTGGAATTTTCTGAACACAAGACAGTAGCATTTTTGGATGCACATTAATTCTGGTAACTGTGTGTGACTACTGCATGCAGGATGTTTGAGTGCACCATTAATTCTGGGAGACTTTGCATTTCTTGTGCTCTCATTTCACTTCGTAAGCACTGGGGAGTTTTCAGAACACAAGACATGAGCATTTTGGGGATGCACATTAATTCTGGTGACTGTGTGTGTGAAGGGCTGCCAATATTGTTGTCACTTCACCTTACTTCGCATTAAGGTGGAATGACAATGTGAAGAAATAATTACGGTGAAGTGATCTGTCGCATTGCCACTTTGGCGTAGCAGAGTGACGACATGAAGTGCCCACTTTGTGGGCACTTCACCAGCAAAATTTAAATTTGCTGCATCTCTACTTGCTTGGCAAAACCAAAGCAGAGTACAGTTCCTATTATTTTTACATCACTTTCCTTCAGCTAAAGGACATATAAGTTCAAAACCAGAGGCACTGGGCTACTTAACAGACAGTATTAGACACCACAGTGCCTGTAGTAAGACTATACATTTAGCAGATTATACCAGCAAAGCATAAGGAAGTGAAAGCAGTTAAAACTTAACCTTATTCAAATAGAAGTAATCAATGGTGTTTTTGCTACTGTCATCGATTAGTGATTTCAAAGCCAGATTTACAATAAAAAGGCAATAAATCTTTTCCCAGTAAGCAAAAATGAAATAAATAGAATAAATACCTGTAACCCTACTTTTGGTATGGAGCCTACAATCTTAGTATGATTTTCTTTTTCCTCATTATTAAACATTTAGAAATACACATGTAAGAGTTCCAGTTCTTTAAAACACATATCCAAGTTCCAAAACTACATGGTTTGAGCATCCTTTTTTTCTTCTTTCTCAATCTGATGGATGACTCAGTTGTACCCTGGCTCCTTCTAACAAACACACACACACACATGCACACACACACACACACACACACACACACACACACACACACACACACTGGCTTGACAGACATCTGTAAATGCTCATTGAAATCTGTCATTGCCACTTGTTTGCAAATTGAAATCCTGTAGTTTACCATACTCTACAATGGCTATTTCAGTATATTCAGTGCACAGAAATGTCTATACAGGTATACAGAAACGTGATGGCAACATGTTTAGGGAGTTACCCAAGCTCATGGTTTGACACTCATACTCCCAACTGGGAGACTGAGTATACACAGTTTGTCTGTGTTAGTGGTGTTGGTTGATGGTCCAGAAGTTCAGAGAACTGGACAAAAAAGAAAAAGTAAAAAAAAAAAAATTACGACATTGTTCATTACACTAGAAATAATGTTTATTACACTCACAGTGACAACCATTCTACTCTGTATATATGCTTCATGATGCTGACTATCTCAGGAGCTCAGGAACCCTGTCATATTTTTTCCCCTTATTATCAGCTCTCATTCAAAAGTCAGGATAAACACATACTGCATTTATTGTCTGCCATATGTTAAATGCAATCTTGTTTTGAGAAGTGAGCCACTCAACTGCTGCTGGAGATGAATCACCGATTACAATTAAAAACAAGCTAGAACACTGAACCCAACTACTACTGTATGATGCTCATTTCCATTGGGACCTCACTTGTTCATTGTTTAACAATGTAGTAAAACAACTTAAAAATACACTATGAAAACAGAGGCAGTGGGATTCACAGTCAGGTGCGCTGTTTCTGTTCACCATCCCCACCCATCATGTATGTTTTTATTTTTGGTCGAGTTAAAACACAATAACTTGATGTTCCTCTCCAGCTCTAAGATGGGAACAAAGGGAGTTTATCTAAGTTTGTACATCTGACACAGTATGCAACTGGAGGTGCTGGTATTAAAACTCAGCTATGCTATCTCCTCCCCCCCAACACACACACCCTCGATGTATATTACTTTATTAGAGGAACAGAAAATCATGCATGTCATGTTATGCTCAAATGGAGCTCTTCTACAACTGCCACTTCCTGTGCACCTATCACTCTGTTTGCAGTATGGCTTTTTTGCACTGCCTATTTCCTTGGTCACCTTTTCATCTCACAGTTAGTTGCATAGAACTGCATAGACATTTAGAAGGTTATTTGAAACAGACTGTGTGGGATGTTTTCTTTCTTTATTTCACTAAACAAATAAGATATTACCTTTAATACAGAAGCAGGAGTTGATTCCTGTGGAAACGGAGTACTTTTATTTGTATTATCATTTGTTTAGGTAGAGTTGATGATCTGCTGTTACTGTTACCTGACAAACAGCACTTATAGTAGGTGGCTGTCAGGTTGCAGCTCTCAGATCAGATGCAAGTCATGTTCACTCCGATCAGTGTTCATTATGCAAATCTCTCAAATTCATTACAATTTTTACTTTAAAAGAAAGGGGGGCGTGATTGGTTTATTACAATCAATTGCATTTACTGTAGTAGAGACCCGAGTTACAGTCAGCATGGCATGTATTCAGTGGTTTATTAAATAATCACATTTATTCCCTTTCTGATTTTAGATCACTAGTTAAATCAGATGAGAGCTTCAAGCATTCAGAGAAACAGAACGTTTGTTTGTTTCAGTACTGTATATGATCAACTCAGTGTGTGATTACAGTTCAGAATACATTTCAGCAAAAAGGTGCAGTTTAACTAAAAAATATATAAATACCTTTTAAAATGAATAACAGCAGCAAGACAGGGTTCCAGAACGGGTTTGAGAGAGAGTCAATCAAACCCACCATCCACCCTTGATTAAGTCAAAATACTCATACTTTGCAATTACAGATATGTGCAGTGTGGTTAAAGAATGCACTGCCCTTGTATATCTTCATTTGGCATATTCAACATTTACATACGTTATATCCATATTCAGTATAAAGACATGGGGCGCTTTGGACTTGAGAGAAATATGAACAGAAAGCTGAAAAAGTGCAGGTGCTACAACAATAAATAAAGCAAACCAGATTGCCATTTATTGCTGTGTCAGCATTCTAAATTGAGAAAACCTATCATTAACAGTTCAAAAGTGAAAGCCTGCAGGATAGAGATATAGATCTCTGAAATACGTTCAGCTGAAAAAGAAGAAAGGGGGTTTCGGGAGTAACCATCACTTTAGAAATTAGGTAGCACGGTGGGTCACATGATGGCTGCTTAGCGGACGGTCGCACTCCCTCCTTGTTCTAAATTATAGCAAGCAAAATCGCCAACTCCGGTTATTTAATTTTGAAAGTACTGCAGTGGAAAAGCCTTTTACAATATTCAGGAGCAATAAACGAATGGAGGCAGAGATGCAGAAGATCCCCCCCCCGTGGCATATGCCCCCACCCTCGCCTGAAAAGGACAAGGCCGTGAAGAGGCCTAAGGCACAGACACTTGCCGTTACCTCCTCCACCACGGCTCCCGCAGTGCTGACCAAGGAGAAATTCATGGAAATCATGCTGCCCTTAAAGGAGTCAATAGCCACCATCTGCTAATTGCAGCAAATTAGTTAATTTGATCACCTGCTCTCCACTCAAGTCGGGGATATGGATGCTCGTTTAGTATCGGTAGAGAAATGGAGGGACAAATCAGAATTGGATTCTTCTTCGATGAGACAAAAATTAAGAAAGTTAGAGGATAAACTAGAAGATCTAGAAGGGCGCAGTCGGCGCAACAACCTGATTCTTTTTGGATTGCCAGAGAGGCAGGAGGGTACTAATCCTGTCTTATTTGTGCAAAGATTTTGCGAGAAGATTGCGGGTCCCTCCCCAAATAATGGAGTGTATGTGGTAGAAAGAGCACATCACTCTCTGCATCCCCTCCATTACCTGGTGCTTTACCCAGACCTCTGATATTTAAGGTTTTAAATTATCTCGACAAAATGCACATCTTAAGCAAGGTCAGAGAAGTGCAAGAGATTCAATGGGAGGGGAGTAAACTAAGGCTGGCTCAGGATCTGCCACAGTCAGTTTGGCTCAAGAGGCAGAATTTTCACCCTCTGGTGTCTCGTTTGATAGCTGCGGGAGTGCTCTTCCGAATGAAATATCCTGCAATCCTACATGTTAAATCCAAGGACAAATGGGTAGTATGCGACTCGCCTAAACAAACGGTGGAAGATCTTCAAGTGCATATTCCAGATCTCTTCAAATGAATAAGATCCAGAGAGAAGGAAGGATGGAGATGTGCTTTACTGATGCGGCTGTTTCTGTAATTAATCTGCACTCTGCCACTCAGTGACCATACAAAGTGGAGTCCTGGAACTTTTGAAGGACAGCAATTTATGGACAGCGGGCAATCGGAGGACACTAATAACCTTTTATTTTATAGTTCTGATAGCTCCTAAGGTTATATTGGCTCGATTGGCACAGCTTTGAAAGAGAGAATCCTGATTATATAGCTGGGCTATATGCTGTGCATTTGATTGTAAATTGGTGTTTTTTTTTTTTTGTTTTGTTTGGCATATGGAGTAAAAGAAAGAAGGCAATCCATCATGAGTGTTAATCCTAAAAACGGGGGAGGGAGCTTCTGGAACTGAGCAGTGAGAGTAATAATTGCATGCCATACTGTACAGCTGGAGTTCAGTTTTGCTAGAATCGGGTGACTGATGCGTCAGAATAGTGTTGGGGGGTTCTCTTGTTATCTTTTCAGGGAGATAGTTTCTCCTCAGTATTACTGGGTTGTTAAAGTTGGGGAGAGTGGGAGGTTATCTCCTCAGTACTAATTGCAACGTCCTTGTTGCTGTGGGGTTTTGGGGTCGGGTTGAGTCTGCGCTCATCATTGGGGTTCTCCTTAATTGTATATATCTTAGGCCAATCTGGTAAACAGGGATCATGACAGAGGTTGAGTGGTTCTTATAATTTCATAAGTTGGAACATTAGAGGGGCGCAAAGCAAAAAGAAATGGATCATGATTTTAAAGCATCTCTCTCAGCTGTGAATGGGGATTGACGCACCTCTTGAGGGATAACATCTCCCTTTTTAAGAGAAGCTTGGTGGGTCAGGTGTTCGGTGCTGGTAACTCCATTAAACGTGATGGCACCATCATATTGGTGGCTAAAACTGTGCCATTTACCATGTGTAGGGAATGGTGGGATCCGGAAGGGCATTATATTATAGTACAGGGTAGATTAGAGTCCCATCCGATAATATTGGTGTCAATATATGGCCCTAACACAGATTATTCTCTGTTTTTTACTCAGCTAACACCCTTACTAGTCTCCAATCCCACCCTCCTAACATTCCTGGGTGGAGACTGGAACCTAGTCCTTAATTCTGAGATCGATCACTCAGATCATAGAAGAGTGGGGCTGTCACCTGCACAGAGGGGCCCTAAAGGAACTTATGTCCGGGGTAGGCGTTGTTGATGTGTGGTGGACTCTCAACCCCTTGGAGCGGCAATACACCTACTACTCCCCACCACACGCCACTCTTTCCCGGATTGATTTTTGGTTAGTAAGTGCCTCTGGTCTTTTGGGAGTGGTAGATGCACCTATCTTCCCGAGGGTGCTGTCAGATCACTCCCCAGTGGGGGTAACCTACATGTTGGGTTTGGGACGTAGGGAAGGGAAACGGTGGTGCCTGAATACTCAACTCCTCAAATGTACCAAAACATTTAAACATATTCAGGAATTTATAACTAACTTTATCAACACTAATCTGGGGACAGTCGATAGAGTTGATTCAGTATGGGCAGCTCTTAAATGTGCCATGTAGGGAGAGTTTATACGTATTTCAGCTACCCGAGCTCAGAGGGATAGATGTACACTGGATCAATTAATGGGTGATATCCAGCAACTGGAAAACTGATTAAGCAGTAGGTCCCCAATGCAGGACTGGGCAAGGCTCCAGCAACTGCGGTCAAATTATTATGACCTGATGGCACAAAAAGCAGAGTTGGCTATTCAACGTACCAAAGTAAGGTACTTAGAGGCAGGGGAGAGGGCAGGGAAGCTCCTTGCCTTAAGATTAAGACAAGTGGAAATGTCCAAATTTATTTTGGGGTTAAGGTCCCCTGCAAGTAATAATATAGTTTCTCACCCCCAAGACATTACTAATATTTTCAGGGAATTTTATAAGACCCTTTATTCCTTGGCAGACTCAACAGGGGCTACGGATCAGGAGATCCTAACTTATTTACATTCAGTCAACCTTCCCACTCTATCCCCTCGGGAGGCAGAGAACTTAGGGGCTTCTATCACCCTATCTGAAGTAGAGCAGGCCATTAGGCAGTTGCCACTGGATAAAGCTCCCGGGCCGGACGGGCTACCCAATAACCTTTTTAAAAGCTGCTCTTCTCAATTGACCTCACTGCTAAAGGACGTATTTAACCTATGGTTTCAAAAGGGAACAAAGGATCCCCAGTTTTTGACGGCTTGGATTACCCTAATTCCAAAACCGGACAAGGATCCACTATGTCCTGGGAGCTATCGACCTATATCGCTTATTAACTCGGATGTTAAAATTCTTGCTAAAATATTAGCTAACCAGCTGGCCCCAGTTATTGGAGGGATTATTGGCAAGGAACAGGTTGGCTTTATGCAAGGTCATGTTCCGGCAGACCACATGAGGAAGCTAGCATACTTAATGTTGGCCTCGAGGGATGCCGAGTCCCCTGCGGCTCTGGTGTCCCTCGATGCAGAAAAAGCCTTTGACCGGGTATCTTGGCACTTCCTGTTCATGACCCTTCGACAATTTGGAATGCCCAATAGCTTTGTACAGTGGGTTAAAGTATTATACTCCTCCCCAAGGGCTAGGGTCTGGTGCAACGGCTGTATGTCTGAGCCATTTACTCTTGAGAGGGGCACCCATCAAGGATGCCCACTCTCCCCACTCCTGTTCAATTGTTATTTGGAGCCCTTGATATGTAAATTAATAGCTTCTCCCTTGCTGAAGGGTATCCCAATCCAAGGGGAGAGGTATTTGATATCGGCATATGCTGATGATCTACTATTACACTTAGAGGATTTTGAGAATTCGCTACCGGTTTTGCTGGAGGAGTTGAATAAAGTCTCAGTGGTATCATCCTATAAGCTGAACCTCTCCAAAACAAAAGTATTTCCACTAAATCACCTTTGTACAAAAGGAGCATGTACCTCCATGGGACTGTCATGGGAATCCAGGGCCCTGACATACCTGGGAATTAAAATAGCCAAGAGTGCCTCCCTGATGGTCAACCTTAATTTGTCCAGTCTTGTGCATTTGGTGCAGTCTGATTTAGGGAGGTGGAGTGCCCTCCCATTGTCACTTTGGGGTCGGGTAAACATTCTCAAAATGAATGTCTTACCAAGACTGCTATACCCGTTAAATATGATGGGCAGTTTTCTGCCCAAATCTTGGTTTTTGCACATACACAAAGTGTTCAATAAATTTTTATGGAAGAGTAAGGCAGTGAGAAGGGCTTACCTGAAACTAACTGCACCTAAACTTAAAGGCAGCCTTGCCCTCCCTTCCCTTTTTCTATATTATGGGGCCCAACACCTAAGTAAGATAGCTCACTGGATTTAGGCAGGCTTACCCTGTGAGGAGCATTCATATGTCCCAATTTGGCTCGATATTGAATGCAGATTAGCGCGAAGCGTGGGAAGTACTTTATATGCCCTGGTCTTCTCTAAACCTTCCTGTCTTCCCAGCCTGTTCAAAACAACTCCAATTGCCTGGTCCCTGAAAGCTCTTTGACAAATGCAGCTATATTTTTCAGAAAACTGGTCCACCTCTTGAGCCCAACCACTCTTTAACAATTGGCACTTTCAGATTTGACGGCATCCTATACCACCCACATTCTGTCCTCAACTTAAACACTGTAAGCTGGAGGATGTCCTCCAGGATACAGAGGTAACATCATTCCAGGTGTTGCAGAGTCGCTTTCAACTGAGACCCCAGGAATTTTTTAAATACCTGCAAATTAAAGTGGCCATATATGCATTTAAAGGTAATCAAGAAGGGGCAACACAGTTGCCCGATGGTCTCTTTAAGACCCTTCAGAATGCAGATCAATCCCATGCAGTCTCTAAAATTTATAAACACCTTCAAGGCCTAGACACATCTCTCCCTAAAGAGGCTTGTTATTATTGGGTGCAGGAGCTATCCCTGTCTGCAGACACTGATTATTGGGAGAAAGCATGGAGAGGGATATATAAAAATATTAAACAGGATAGACTCCGGTTAATTCAGTTTAATGTTCTGCATAATATTTATTATTCTCTGGATAAATTGTATAACATAGGATATATCCCCTCCCCTAGTTGTCCCCGAGGTTGTTCGGTCCCTGGGTCGTTGTATCATATGTTGTGGCTGTACCCACATACTCAGAAGTTCTGGAGTGTGATACAGCGGGTTCTGAACCCTATATTGGGACTGAATCCTCTCTTCGCACCGGAATGTTGTCTGCTGGTGATCTCTCCATCGGGTACGCCCCAAATACATAAGGTGCATATAACCTTAATATCAACTGTGGCAAAATTAGTTATGCTACGACACTGGAAGGATGAATCCCTCCCAACTATTGTTGAATGGTACCATGAAATATTACTGGCAATCCAGGTAGAAAGGCATATAGCAAATTTGTGGCATGTATATCATCTTCTGTCCCTGTTAATGCTACTGAAGTTCTAATAGTTTTTATTGAGCTGGTGAAGCAAGGTCATCCGCTTTATTATGCAGCATTGGACATATACTCCGGATCAACAAGTTAGATTTCTATATGAGCGCAGACTTGGGGTGGGTAGGTTGGGTGGGGGGTAGTATATTAACCCCGTTCAGTTTTCATCTCTGTATGTTCTTTGAATGTATTGTTAAAAATGTTAATAAAGTACATTAAATCAAAAAAAAAAAAAGAAATTAAGTAGCACATGTATCATGAAGGGAGCCTAAACGGAGTTCACCAAAAAATCACTTACATTTTTTTTTCAACTTCAAAATCTCTAATTGTCTAGTTTGTGAGGGGTGCTGCTTTAGTTTGAGATGCCACATCCTGTCTATTCATACTTTGTTGTGATGCTCTCCTGTGTTCTGTGGTGTTTGATGTACCGCATCCTATCAACTAAGACCCTGATGTGCTGTTTTGCAGGGAGACATGCTGTTGCTGTCATTACATCCCAGTCACAAACACAAGAAGGAACAACGGAATTGATTATTGTCTGTCATTGAAATAAATAATTGGCATTGAAATATGGAACAGCTCAGACCTGGCTTACCTTTCTCTCTAACAAACGGGTCTGTTTCTCCTCTTGAAACACAGGGTTGCATCAAAAAAGCAGCCAATGTTTTCATGTTATCCATCTACTTCAAATACAAAAACATGCACTGGTATATTCCTAGAGTGATAGAAAAATTATCAGTCCCTGTATCAGGACCCATGAGCCAAAAATAGAGTAAGACACCTAAACACACAACCAGCCCAACAATCCACATTGTAAAAACCAAAAACAAACAAATAAAAAACCTGATTAGTTTATTATGATCAATCACATCTACTGTGCTAGAGACCCAAGAAATCAAGTTATTCTGATGATCTTCTGTTAGACTTATGTTAATAAATTTCTGATATTTTATGTGCATTATTATGCCATGAATTCTTAGAGACATATCCGTGTGTGTTGGGGGGGGGGGTCTGAATAGGGGAATATCTTAATTCTCATTTAAACATGCCATTGGCCACATTTCCCAAACACTTTCTATAATATTAATGCTTTTTTTAAATATATTCTTCAGGTGAAGGAACCAGGGATTTCTTTTAACACTGTGTCCTCGGTGCCATTCGCTCTCACTGTCAGTTGTATAGAACTTCATAGATAATTAGATGGTTATTGGAAAGAGAATATGTAAAATGTTTTATTTTTATTATTTCTCTAAACAAGTAAGATGCTACCTTAACTACAGAAGCAGGAGTTAATTCATGCAGAAACTGAGTACTTCTATTATTATTTTTTTTTAATTGACCAAAAATTCACTTAAGTATATTTTTCCTCTTCAAAATCTCTAATTGTCTAGTTTGTGAGGGGTGCTACTTTGCAATGCCACATCCTGTCTATTCCCACTTTGGTGTGATGCACTCCTGTGTTCTGTGGTGTTTGATGTGCCACGTCCTATCAAGTAAGACCTTGATTCGCTGTTTTGCAGGGAGACAGAGAATTTCACTTTTTTTTGTATAAGGTGAGCTTTAATGCTGGTTTCTTCTCTTTTATTGTTCTATCTTTATTGGCCTTTTAGTTGATTCAGTGTGTAGTTCTTATTTTCACACTGGTTGTCAGTATCATTTTAGAATTGTACTATTTTATGTTCCTTTCAACCACAGACTTCTATAATAGAGCCCAAATGCAATGTAACAACAATCTAAGATCTTTACAAGGCCATATTCCATATCATCTGGTTGTAAAAAGGTCTTTAACAGCAGTGCTTAAATATGAAGGACACATGCTGAGGCTATAAAAAGCCAGTAAGGATGTTACAATAGCAAAATGTGGACTAGAATGAGAAAAAAAGCTTCTTCAGAAAATACTGACCTTCCTAAACAGGACTTCTGGAAGTTTTTACAAATTTGGGCAGCTTATAACTTTCTCTCTCTGTCTCTCTCTAGTTTAGTGTATAGGCATACTCATCTAAACTCATACATCTCACACTGGCATAATTTATCAGTAAAATTAAATAGCTCCATTTACAAAGACATTATTGATAATCTACCTGATCAGTCTATACAGGCCAAAAATAAATGGAGTACTCTTCTTAACTACAATATCTCAGACGCACAATGGAGTAATTGTTGGCGTAGTGCACATACTACCTTTAAAGATGCCCATAGTCCTTTAATACAAACTAAAATCCTACATCTTTGGTATAGAACCCCCTCTGTGCTTAAATGAATGGGCATATTAAATAATAATAACTGCTGGCACTGCAATTTAGCCAACGAGGATCTACTTCATATCTTGTGGTCTTGCACTCCCATTAATAAGCTCTGGCATAAAGTCAGTTTACTTGCCTCCAGAGTAACAGGACAAAAACTACCTTTTGACCCCAAACTCTTCCTTCTAGGCATCCTTTTCCTCAATAGCTCTCTCTCTCTCACATGCACATTTTAGATTGCTAAACATACTTTCTCTTCTGGTCAAACGTCTGATTCTTATGAAATGGAAATCAACTCTGGTGCCTTCTCTTTCAGATGTTCTTCAAAGCCTCTGTCAATATGCCTCTCTAGACTGATTATCTCATGTTACTCAGAACTGACTCACTGTATATGACAGATGTTGGCAGGATTACTTCAAGTACATGAACCTAGTTCTTCTAGACCCTAATTCGTAAGGATATTTAGCCCTCCTTCTTATTTTTGCTCTCAGATTTAGTTTTCTCGAAACTTTTGTGCACAGATTTCTCCTCTTTTTTCCCTTCTTCCTTGTTTTCTCCCTCTCTTCTTCCCTTTCTTCCTTGATTTTTTCTCTCTTCTTTCTTTTCTTACACACTTTTCTCTTATCTTCACCTCTCCATTACTGAACATTGTTCATATTACCCCATTTATCACTTTTTGCAATTTACTGAATGCCTTGCCATAGCCTACCCTAGCATGTATTTCGTACATGGTCGCTATTTCTGATCCTATAATACCCTATTGATTATAACCCTTCTGCTCTCTACTTACATCCTGTCTAGGTTTGTGTTTTATTATCAATACATGTATATAAGGCTTCTCCAATATGCTTACCCTAAATACTATGTTTTGTTAAGTGATATTTTATATGTTATATGGATGATAGTCTTCTATTGTATAAGATATGTGCTTTCTTATATACTCAAATTTCAATAAAAAGATAAAGTGAAAAAAATAAAATACTGACCTGTAAGTTAAAATTAGTTGCCCTTTAAAAAGTGTTCCTACATAATAATATGTCTGCCCTTCTCTCCCAAACATGTCATGTGCTTGTAGGCTATTTTTTTCCCCAAAATATCTTGCCCCTTTAGTTTCAAATAATATCTGTAAAAACAAGGTTTATATTTTTTATAACATCTATATCGCTTAAACATCTAAGCTCTCTTAAAAACAGGGGCTTATTTCAAATATCATCTTAACCACACTAGGAAGCACTCTAAAACATGTTACAAATAATATTATTCTCCTCATATGAGCAATTCATCAACAGCTTTTACATTTTTTTTTGTACCTCATAGTTTTATCATTCTGTTTCTGTCGTCTCTGTTATTGTGAGTGATTTGTTAAATATCACTAAAATGAAGCAAAAACAGCCTTCTTTGAATTGCTCATTTTGGCAATTAAAAAACATTGAGTTAAATTTTGTAACTAAATATAAGGCTAACCACTGGCATGATTCTGCAAGGTATTTTATATGGTAGGGTGCCGAATCGCCTAACTCATATCTAAGACACTGTCTAAATACATATTAGGTGGAGTGGTCCCATGTCCATTGGCACAAAGAAGCTGAGGAAATTTACATGCTGTTCAGCATCTTGAGTAATGACAGCTTGAATTTCATGACCAAGAATTCAGATGCCCAGGATAACTGTTCAAATGGAAAACCTTGCAGAATCACTACTGAACCTTATATTTAGTGATAAAACTTTGATACAAAGTTTTTTATTTGCCAATCTGAACAGCTCAAAGAGGTCTGTTTTTCATTCAGTTTAGGGGTATTTAACAAAAATACTCACAATAAAGGAGAAAACAGAGATAGAACAATAAAACTAGGAGGTACAAAAAATAAACCTCAAAAAGCTGTTATTGCATGTTTCGTATGAAGAGAATAATGTTTTTATTTCTAGCACATTTTAGAGAATGTCCTAGTCTGGTTAAGATGATATACAGAATAAGCCCTTATTTTTAAGGGATCTTTCAGTGTGCTCTAGATGTGACTGGGCCCAATATAGGAACTCTTATTTTTAAAGAACTGTAGTTAGTTAACGTTTCCAGCCCTCCTGGCTCTCTTCCTCAGAGCATTGCGCTCTAAACTGAACTAAACAGACACAAAAAGAAAACAACATCAATCATCTTCCTTCAAAAATGTGTACATGTAACAATTGAGAATTCAGTCTTGGCAGTTGGAATTGACCTGCAACTAAACAGACACAAAAAGAAAACAATATTAATCCTCTTCCTTCTAAAATGTTTGCATGTAACAACTGATAATTCAGTCTTGGCATTTGGAAGTGACCTGCTATAACAATTCTCATTTCTCCAAACTGTCTTGCCCCTTTAGTTTCAAATAATATCTGGAAAAACAAGGTTCCAATTTTTTATAACATCTACATCACAACGGAAAGCTCTCTAAAAAACATGGGTTTATTTTGTATATCATTTTAATCAAAGTATGAAACACTCTAAAACTTGTTACAAGTAATATTATTGTCCTGGATTCCCCCCTTTTCTCCCCACAAAAGACAGACCACTTGTGTGTTGTTATTGTGCTCAGATTGGCAATTAATTTATTGTATATCATAATTTCATTTACAATTCCCATTATCATTTTTCATCATTGCTCTTCCACAATTTTTATTTGTATTGCATCCAAATATCAATCTCTGATCATCCCTCTTTCTTCCTCTTCTTCTTGCTTCCCCAGGTGAAAACCTGGGTGCCTTCTTCTCTTTTTCTGGCAGGTAACAGTGAGAACCAAGACCGCTTTTCTCTCATTCAGTTCCTTCTTCTCATCACATTCCTTTTTCATTCCCCCCTCACCTCCTTCCCCCCCACTGCCATCCACCTCTGGCAGTCCATCAACGTCTGACTGGACATCCTCTGTCATCCATTTCTGACAGACCACCACTGTCCTCCTCCCAACTATCCTTTTCCCATTCTCCTTTTGTTGGGTGGGTGGGAGGTAATAAAACTTCAGCAAAAGTGACTGAGCAACCTGTGTGCTGTCCCTTATGTACCCCCTTTGGCTCCTCCCTTTACTGCCTGCCTGCCTATTGTCCTGGCTCCCTGTCCCTTCCCTTACCTTCCCCCCTCCTCCTCTGAGCAAGACCATATTTAACTTAAGGGGAGGGGTGCACCAGGACAACTTGATCTGCCCCTTAAAGGGCAAACTCCATTGTCCCGGATTTCCCCCTTCCCCCCCACAAACGACAGACCACTTGTGTGTTGTTGTGCTCAGATTGGCAATTAATTTATTGTATATCATAATTTCATTTACAATTCCCATCATCATTTTTCATTATTGTCTCTTCCACAATTTTTGTTTGTATCGCATCCAAATATCAATCTCTGATCATCCCTCTTTCTTCCTCTTCTTCTCTCTTCCCCAGGTGAAAACCTGGGTACCTTCTTCTCTTTTTCTGGTAGGTAATGGTGTGAACCGAGACCACTTTTCTCTCATTCAGTTCCTTCTTCTTCTCATCATATTCCTTTTTCATTCCCCCCTCCCCTTCCCTCCTCCTCCCCTTTTTTTCTCCATAGCCTGTCTCCAGCTTGCTTTGGATGACTGGGCTTCCCCCCCACCTTTAGGGTTCTTTTCCTTTTTTCTCTATCTCTCATCCTGTGTCTTCCTTGCCTCAATAAAACCCATCATTTCTGTATTGAATATGTCTATTGCTAAGTCTAATAGGTGAACCCCATCTGATCTGTAAAAATCCTCCACCCATTCTTCCACCCCTCACAGTATTACATTCCCCCATGTTCTTTATCAATGTTCCCACCCTTCTATTCATCTTCCTTCTGGCCCTATCAACTGCTGCATGGCTGTGTTCATGTCTCCATACCCTCCTTGGTATCATGTCTGACCAGTCTATGCTCATCCCTGGCCACCACTGCTGTATCTTCTCTAAATCCTGTTTTACCTGCAGATACGTTTCTGCCCATGACTTCCCCCCAATGTCATTACCCCCCAGGTGTATAATGATTAAATCTGGGATGGGTCACCGCTCTTTCATTTCTTTCAGTGTAGGAAGTAACTCTGCCCATCTCATCCCTTGGATGCCACACCATACCATCCTACATTGTCGGACATCTTGGTTACTCTGTTTTCCCCTGGCCTTTTTCTACGATCTCTTTTCCCCCCAATAAATGTAGGAGTGCCCGAAGATCCATACTTCTGTGGTCCTCTCTCTACCTATAGAATTTAAGCAAAATATATATCTTAATCACTATCTTAATTTGCTCATTCTGATTCTAAACCATTTCTTTTTTACCCCCACCCCCATTTCTGGCTCCATTCCTGCAAGACAAAACAACAGATGACATGTTAATCTCAGTCCTGTAGAGCCTGAATATACCTCTTGTAACTGGCCGACTGCCAGTTCCCATTTTCTAACATACTGGTCACCACTTCCCCTGCCACTGCCCATTTTGAAGCAGCCACTATTTGAAAGGAGTGAGAGGAGTAATTACCTGGGTCCGCACCCAGGAATTTCATGCCTTTTTTGAGTATGGCTGTTACCTGGTAACTTGTCACCTTCTTCCCATCTCCATGCACAAATAATCTCCCTTTTTTAATCCTGTGCTCTGCTGCGTATATCCACAAAGCCTTTACTGGGCACACTGTCCCATCTACATGAGTCTTAATGGCTATGGCACACCCATTTCCCCCCGATCCATTTTTGACCTCTTAATTATGATTTGTATTTCCTTCTGCCCCCAGTTTATGTCTCCCCATTCCAACCCCCCTTTTTCCTCCTTTCTGCCATGCCCCACAACCTCACTCACTCTCAAGGCCCTGGCAAACATCACTAAATAAATTGTGTGAAACAACTGTGCCTCATCCTTGGATCTGCAAATTGCTGGTAGTATGCCCCCTAATTTGGCTAGCCAATGATCTGCTATTGGCTGTCTACCATCCTTGGGTCTTTGTTTCAACTTACTATACCCTTGCATCAGTCTCTGTATCAACATTGACTTCATAGGGTCCTTCCACCTCTTTAGGCTACAAACTAAACTGATCCCTGCTAGGTACACCCCCATTGTGGTGTGGGCTGTTCCTCTCTGCCATTGGTCCTCTGTGAATTTTCCTAACTGCTCCTCAGTAAGTGGCCCACTTACCTCCATGTGGTGTGCTTCTCTGAATGTTTGCAATGCCCGCCATGCCCCTTCATAGGCCCTCAAGGTCTGTGGTGCCCCTGAGTTGCAAAACAGCATTTCGACTCCCTCTTGCCAACGTAGCAGATGTTCATTGGTATGAGTGTTTTCCACTCCTCTGCTGCTGGTGCCAGCATCCAGAAATGATCCAGCTGCAGACGGGAAAGGCTGTCAGCTAGGATATTTTTAACCCTCTCTATGTGCCTGGCCCTGAATGACATATTCAATTGCAAACCTCTTAATACTAGCTGTCTCAACACCCACATAACCATCTCAGACCTGGCTCCCCTGTTTTTTAAAGCCTCTACCACTACCTTGTTGTTACACCAAAATCTGACCTTCTGGTTCCATAATTCCTCTTCCCACACCAGGGTGCAGGCCCAAATGGGCATGATTTCCAACAGGGTGATGTCCTTTACCCTTCTGTCTCTTACCCAATTTTCAGGCCATGGCTCTGAGAACCATTTTCCTCTCAAATAGCTCCCCATTCTTAAACCCCAGCTGCATCTGTATACAATTCAAGAGCTGTGTTATAAACCCATTCCTCCTGCCAAAAGGAACAACCATTGTAGTTGCTGAGGAATTTCTCCCACACCTTGAAATCTTCTTTTACTCCTTTTGTTATATCCACAAAGTGGTGTGGTGTGGTCTTGTTACTCCTGCTGCGGCCCTCGCTAGCCACTTAGTGAAAGTCCTTCCTGGTCCAATTGCCCTACAAGCAAAATTCAAATGCCCCATTACTTGCTGCACCTGTCTCAACTGCACCCATCTCCTACACATATGTACCTGAATCAGCTCCTTCAGCTGTCTGGTAACCTAAACACCTCTCCCAGTGTGTCTATCTCAATCCCCAGAAATTCCAGCACCTTATTGGAGCCTTCTGTTTTTTCTGGTGCCAACGGTACCCCTCAACTGTCTACACAGCTCTTGGAAACTAGCCAGCATCCTCTCTGTCTCCCTCTGTCCACTGCCTATTAATAGAAAGTCATCCAGGTAATGTATGACCATCTTGTAACCTGTTTTTTGTTGAAATATCCACTGCAAACAGGTGCAGCATGCTTCAAATGTTGCACAAGCTATGGAGTAACCCACAGGCATAGCTTTGTCAAAATAGTACTGGTTCCCCACCTTAAAACCCAATAGGTCATAATCCTCCCTTCTAACTGGGAGCAATTGAAAGGCGGACTCTATATCTATCTTGGCCATCCATGCATGGGGTTGTCCTGATAATCTGTACGGCCTCCTCCAATGTGGCATAGGTGACCCTGCTGTGTTCCTCTCCTATAAAATCATTAACCGAGTCCCCCTCTGGAAATGATAGATGGTGAGTCACCCTGTATTCTCCCATTTGTTTTTTGGGAACCTAACCCAATGGGGAAATTCTCATGTTCCGTAAGGTGGGGGCTGGATACCGCCCTTCTACCCTAACTGCCGCTTACTCCTTCTCTATTTTTTTCTTCAAAATATCCTCCTTTCCCCTAACTGACCCCAGCTTGTTAGCCTCTCTTGCCTTTCTTGGCCCTTTGCATGGTAGTGGAAAGCTTGTTCTAAAACCCCTATTTAAGGATTCTCCCACCTCCCTATCCAGGTACCGTTTTAGCCATTTCTCCCACACCTCTATCTTGATAGGGGTTTTTGCTTCCTGAAATTGTTCTCTTACCCCCTCCCCCCTTCTGTCTGAAACCCCCCACCCCTGCCCAAGTCTCATTCATCCTTCTCTTCAGTAAGCCTGGCTCCCCCTACTCCCATATTGTCTGCCTCTCGAACCTCTATTCCATGTCTTCCCCTATAACCCCTACCCTTCCTGAAAGGGTTGCTGGCCTGTTCCTTGTCCCCCTCCCCCCTGGGCCCCTTGTGTCCATGTGGTCCTGCATCTATTCTCAGGATGGGCCCCCCACATCTTGAACATGCATGCCAGAACCGGCATTGGGGTCATGAACAAAATGTCCTGTTGTATCCCCAGCAACACTTCTGGGTACCCCCCCCTCTTTTTCCTATTTCCCTCTCTGGTGTGGATTGATCGGTTACATAGTCTGTCCACAAATCCAACTGCTTTGTGTCCCACCTCACATCCCTATATGTCACCATCCTTTGCCAGAAAAACTCATCATAATATATCCATCCTACTCCCCCTTTAGCCTTTGCCCTTCTTATGATCAAAGAGTACAAAGTAAGAGGGATGCCCAAATCTGGTTTCTTTTCCAACACTATGGCTGAGTATGTGGTGAAACCTACAAACCACCCATCCCATCGTTCCTTTTGTAAACTTGTCCTCTTCTTTCTTACCCAGCAAAACTACTGCTGCCACCATCTCACTCTTCCTGATATTCTCTGTCTCCTCATATTTTGCTGCAGACTCTCTACTCACTAAAGCAAAAATATCTACGTACTCCCCTTTCCATATTTTTTTTTTGTAGCCAGTGGTACGTGCTCCCCTATTCTCATCCCTGGTGCTCCCATCTCCCTTGTTCCTTTTCCTAGGCCTTCCATCACTTTTTATACCTCCCCTGTCATCTCTTTATCTGATCTGATCTCTGCCAGTGCAGATTCCATCTGCCCCAACCCCCCTGTCCCGAGGGCCACAATAATTTGGCCTATGACTCTTTAATACTCTCCCCCACAGAACCAAATACTTTACCTGTGGGCTCATCAGCTCCATGTGGCCTGCTGTCATTGAGTTGCCCTGGTTTGGTTTCCTGTGGTGGGACGGCTGGTTGAGGCATTGGCCACAGAGGAACCACTATGTTCAGGGGAGTTCGGTCTGGTTCCAGTGGTGGCACCACCACCTGCTTCTGGGGAGGTACTGATGGTTCTGGTACATAGAGCTGCGGTGGTACTGGGCTGACCACTCGAGGGGGAACCACCAGGGGGTGACTGAGACCTTTTTGGACTGCATGGCTTCCCAGACGGTCATTTCCCACCACCACCTTTTCCTTTTCCCGCTTTCCATTTCTCCCCAGACCTCCCCGGTTCCTCTCCTTCCACCATCTGCCACATTCTGTTGGCCTTCTCCACCAGCTCTATGATAGCCTTGTAGGCATCCTCCTTTAATGGCCTGTTCCTCTTTGGTGCCATCTCCTCTTGCTTTCCTGTGTAAAAGCTGCAAACAAAACTGACAAAGCATCCTCATTAATGAGTAGTCATGCTTTATGTACCATGCCCCATGTCATCCTCTTCTAGTAGGCAAACACCCGCCCTTATTTTTGAAAAACAGCCATGGCTTTGTACTCGCTTGCTTTATATAAATATAGGCCCCCCTGCTGCATGCCCACACACCCCCATGTCCCCACCTTTTCTCCAATACTCGCAAGCATGCCACGGCCAATACTCCGCATTGTTCACCATATTCCCTTCTGTCCCCTTTTCAACTAGTCCCTTAACCTTGATGCCAAGTTCCCTTGAACTAGGCCTTTCATATGACCTGCCTTGTCATGAAAAAATGGCGTCTGATGTCATGCTGCATGACCTGGTTCTCTAGGCCCCTCTCCCTGACCTGTGTTCCCACCTCCCTGTTGTTTGGTACCTTCACCCCTCTGATGCATGTTCCCCCCCTCCCTTTTGTCATGGCTATGCTGTCTCTGCAGGCCTTAGCCTGCCATGGGCCCCCCTGTCGAGCTAGTGGCATCTGACATCACTCACTGTGGCCTTGCTATGCCTTCTCAGTCCCCATTGATCACCTCACCAAAAACTGGTGTCTGACTTCCCAATGTTTGTCCTCACTAGGCCCCTATTGCCCCCCACTACCATCTCACCGAAAATTGTGTTTTTTGTCCCCGTACCCCTTCTCCCAGCACAAAGGTGTCTGCTGCAGCACTGCATGACCTTCTAGGCTTGTCAATTTTCACCACTCTCACCGCCAACAGTGTCTGGCCTCACCATGTGGCCTCGCTAGGCCTTCTTGCTCAACCACCCAGCTTGCCACATCCACGGCATCTGACATTATGCCACGTGACATTCCCATGCTTGTCTTGCTCCATGCAGCCATCTCACTGGCAACGGCATCCTGCTTCTCCCTCGCTCCTCACTCACAAGGCCCATCCGTGGCCTAGAAAACCCAGCATTTTCCGCCTATCCCCATGCTCGATCTCCACATTTAAGCCATTCCCCAGGCAAGCTTGCTCTCTTAGCTCCTCTTTCCAAACTCTTTCTACCTCTCCCCTTCTCCGAGCATGTGACACACTTCCCATCTTGGGCACCCTTCCCACAACTGCCCTAAGCCATCAAATCAGCTGCTCCTTGAATTCGGCTCTCTGGACACATACTCTCTATGGCATCAATGTAAAGCCACAACCACACACATAACAATTCCAATTGGCAGCTCATCACCTGCTGCTCTTTGCACCCCAGTTCCCCAGTTGCCACAATGAAAGAACAATAAAACACCACACACAAAGACCACCCTCTTACTTTTTTTAAAAGAAATCACCGTATCGCAATTGCCCAAACATTGCTTGCCTTATCATGCCATACACAGCTCTCACTTAAAATACCTTACTTTTGTTTGTTTGGGTTTTCTTTTCTTCTTACCCTCCCACATTCTCCTAGTGCACAAACCTTAGCCAACTGCTCCAAACTCCAAAGTACCAATCTGATACTGTAGTTTATCGATGTTCCCAATAAAACTTCAGCAAAAATAGCTGAGCAACCTATGTGCTGTCCCTTATGTACCCCCTTTGGCTCTTCCCCTTCCTGTCTGCCTACCTATTGTCCTAGCTCCCTGTCCCTCCCCTTACCTCCCCCCCCCTCCTCTGAGCAAGACCATCTTCTACTTAAGGGGCTGGGTGCACCAGGACAACTTGGTCTGCCCCTTAAAGGGCAAACTCCATTCTCCTCAGGTAACTTTTTACAAGGGTAAGATGCTTGCATGTTACTTTCTTCATATCATTTTATTCAGCAGACTCAGCACTACAGTAAAATTGTAAATCTTCCTCAAGAGCTGCAAGAAGATTTCTGGTGGCTGCTGAGTGGGTACCCACTAGCTGTACAGTTTTGAAATATATAAAAATAATACAATAAAAATAAGGTGAGAGCACCTTGCTCTTGTGGTAACTTGTTTTAATGAATTGCATTTTGATTCCACTAACCAGCCAATGAGATCTGAACACATCATTCTACAATGTATATATTAGTGACATCATTTTGTTCTGTATGTAGACCCAGCAATACTTATTTAGTGCCTTTGAACACTCTATGTATTTAAATTATTTAGAGGGAAAACAGAGTGACTGAAGCAGTTCTTTCATGTTTCACTGTACACACACACTCTAATGCCTCATGCAGTTGTACTAGATAAGATAGCATGCATTCTCATTCAAACTCTCCTTATTAGTAAGAATTGAACAATGCTTTGGAAAAGAAGACGAACTGACATTCATTTTACAAAATAAATAAAATTGCATTTTCTTTTTTCCTAATAAACTTCTGACCAGTTCAATACAGGTGATTCAGGGGTGGTATTTATAACTAGCAGGTATCAATCTGTTACATACATTAGTAAACATTTGATCCAGAAATGACTTATACTGTAACTATTTTTTTACATTGTTGCCACTTCAGAACTGTGAATAGAAAATGTACTATGCAATACATACTGCAAATGAATATTGTGCCACAGGTATGATAGATGTTTACTAATTTAGATAATGGAACAAAAAGTAACCAATGTTATATAGTTTAAACCAATATAATAATTTTAAATTTAATGCATTCTTATTCCCTAAGGTAAATCACTGAATGAGTGGAGGATTCCAGTGACCATCTCTATGAGAGCTGTGAAAGATTCTTGAATTGTGTAGCTGCAGCTGGATTCCTGCTGCTGGCTCCTGGCTTCAGTGGGAGCAGTGAGATAGTAGTCTTGTGAGCCAGTGTTTCTTCTCAGATTGAAAGGACACAATATATATTATTCCATTTTTTTCACTGCAGTAGAAAGAAACAGCATTTTAATAGAAATGATTATTATTGAGCCATAAGGGATGACAAATATCTGCCTGCACTGACATTTTCATGCAGCTGTAACAATAAATATCTTATAGATCTGGTGGCATCTGGCAATATAAAACACCCACCTTTCACATACACAGAAACACCACCACAACATATTTGTATGTATTTTACTAGGAAAAAGTTCAATTGAGCATTGTTCATTACAAAGAGGTCCTGGTAAGGACAGGTAACAGTGTGTACCAAAACAGTCACAAAATTAACATTCCTTGCTTGCCATAAGATGGCATGCCTGCATGCCATAGCAATCAATTGCTTTACTAGCCCCGCAGCAGAAACCAATCCCCACCCCCATGCTTGTTAGGGAATTTCACACACAGGCTTGAGCTTATGTGCTCTTTGTGATAGAGACATCAGGTTTTCCCTTCAGCAAAGCCAGACACCTATGTTGTAAACTGACTGCACTAATTTTCATTTTTCTGGCATTTTATTTTCTTAAAACAAAAACAAAAGACATGACTTGCACATCCACAATAGGGTAATGGCAGTTTTATTGGCCCTATTGTGAATCCTATGTCTGAATTTTTCTTTTACTACAATTTCACATTGCTTTGCATTTATGCAGGCTGAAAAATAAGTGTCAGAGTAACATGACCTTTCATATCAGTTGTGTAATTATTTTGATAATTAAAGTTTGCTGCCACTCTCAGTGTACATCCTTTATTTAAATCCTTTCTAGCCAGGTACTATCACATTATTGCAGCTAGGTGCACCATATTTTACAGTTTTTTGCCAGCCAGTCCTAGTATACTACAATACATGGCCATTTCTTTACAGTAACTCGTGACTGTGACAGATGTTATTTTTCAACTCCTGCCCAAAAATGTATTTTTGCATCCCAAAAATTGATTTTGCAGTCCCTGTGTGAAAACACCTTTAGCAGGAGTTGAACATTTTCTCTGTCCTTCATGAAACAGGGTCATAACAAGGCTACATTGATAATCTGGTCAGGAAACATTTCAAGACAACACATGTATGAGCCTACATTACATTTTGTGAATGCAGGATCCTAACTTTGATACATTTCAATATTTTTATCCCATATTCTTCACCTTCAGCCCTATTGGCTCTGGCCAGAATTTGTTATTAATGGCTATGAAGTGTTACATTCACCAGCCTTAAAGTTAAACCATTATGGTAGAAACATGGGTGGATTGGCCATTTACATTAAAATCTCCAAACTCTTGAGAGTCATTCAAACTTCAAAAATATCTCCTAATTATTCAATGGGGTATGAAAATCCTGTAACCTCATTGTTCAAAACATGTCACATGACTGTTGGTGAATCCTGCATAACCCACGACTGAGGAATGGCATTTATAAAAAACATAATTAAACACATTTTAAATTTATTTTTCACATGGGTCCATTGTATAATCGCAATAAGGCACTCCAGGGTGTGAGTCATTGGGTGATTTACCCACTTCTTGTGTGGTTAAGTCACTCAGCTGTGCCTTGTGACACACCACACAAGGCATGGGTAAATCCCCAATAACCCACACCCTGTTGTGCCTTATTGCTTAATTATATCATCATAATTATTGAGTGGAACTATATGGTACTAATACTGGTTGATGTTTATATTTCACCAAAAGTTGAGAACTCCAATAATTTATTGGAAGCGATAACAGCAGATTTACACAGCTACATCTGTTTTTTCAATGGTGAATATAATTATGTCTGGAGATTTCAGTGCACGAATAGCCAATTTTGACAATTTCCCTTTTTTAACTTCATTTTTGGAAGGGAGGGACATATATATTAGAAAATCCAAATGTAATGTAATTAACTAAAATGTGAGATGTCTAAAAAGTTATATTAATGACAATTCACTGATAACACTAAATGGTAAAGGGATATAACATAGGGAATCCAACCTTTTTTGAGTCAAATGGCCAGAGTATTATTGATTACAATTTCTGTGACATAGAAACTTATGATCGTGTTAATTATCTTTATATTGAGATGTGGACAGATAGTGATCATGCTCAATTGGTACTTAAACTTGAGGTTTCAAAGTCCAATTCAATAAATAATTTGATGATTGACCCTATAAACAATTCAAGGATGCAAGGAAAACAAAAATTAAGAATAAACGTACCATCTCTTGAAAAAATTAATACATTTTATTATTCACAATTAGTAAAAAATATAACAAATACTATATATCAATCATCTTCCCCAACAGAAATTAAAACAGTGGTACAACACATTTTACATCAATAAAGGCTTGTATTTATACCCCAACCTCTAACAACAATGTACAAGTAAATAAGAATAATTGGTTTGATGATGCCTGCAAACAAGAAACAAATAAATAAATTAAAAGGCATAGTTAACCTGGTAAAACTCCACCCAAACAAAACTAACCTCAAATTATTGTCTAAGGCTAGGAAAACCTACAAGAATTATTTAAAAATGAAAATAAAAAATAGAATATAGGGACAAACAATGGAAGATGTTACAAATTATTGAGACAAAGACTCCAAAGCATTTTGGCATATAGTAGCCAAATGCTCCTAACCTTCTTAATCAATTTTATTAGCATTAATCCTTGGAATCCTGGATAACACATTATCAACAATTATTCAATTATAAACTCAGTTTCCCTGAACAGTACAAATTCTTTCATTTTCCAAATAAAAAAACTCCACCTTTTAACAACTGATATTTCTGAAGTAATAAAAGTCATTGCAAATCTTGCCAATAATAAAGCTCCAGGGCCCGATACTATTCCATCAGAAATCTACAAGTTTAACATGGATTTTTGGTCCCTTCTGCTTACGAAGTATTTTAATATCTGTCTTAAAAGCAATTATATACCAGCCTTTTGGCAAGTTAATATAATTATTCAACTTCACAAAAAAGTTTTCCCATTAGATCCCTCCATTTATTGGCCTATTAGTCTTCTAGATACGGTATCCAAAATATTTTCTAAAATACTATTTAAAAAATTAACATTATGGATTAACCACACAAATTCTATTTCACCTTTTCAGGCAGGATTTAGATATAATTTTTTCCACCGCAGATAATATTTTTTGCCTGGCACATATGTTTAAAAAATATATTCAAATCAAAAAGATGAAACTCTATTCTTTATTTATAGACTTCACTTCTACATTTGATTCTATAAATTGTAGCATAGTATGGGACAAACTAAGGTTCAAGGGTTTTGATGAATCTTTCCCAAAACCTATACAATTACTTTATACCAACACATATACAAAAGTAAGATTTAATGCCCAGGGTAATACAACTGACCCTTTCCCCTCTACTAGAGGGGTGAAGCAAGGCTGTTTACTATCCCCTGCCCTTTTTAATCTGTATATGAATGATTTACTGGAGTTCAATAATAATATACAATATGACACCCCGCTCCACCAATATGAATAGCTTACCATGCCATATACTGGCATTTGCAGATTATATATATATATTTTTTCTTTAACATAAAAAATGTTTACAAAGAAAAATAGACACTATTAATGAAAACTGTAAAAACTTCAACTCAAAATAAATGTAACTAAAATGATGACACTGATTTTTGGTTCCAACAGCTCTAATATTTCATTTCTTTAGACAAACAAAGAATTAAATCAGTTAAGGAATATGTTTGCCTGGGGATCAAAGTAACAGCAAATCCAAATTGGACACAACACTACACAACTCAAATAACAAAAGCAAAACTAAATGTCAAGGCATTAATAAAATATCATTACAAATTTGAAGGACTAGCTATAAGCCATGCCTTGCTAGCCATAGATGCAAAAATTAATCCTCTATTGGCATATGGAGCCAAAACATGGGCCACTGATCATTTTCCTGCATTGGAGGTTCATTTGTTGTACTTTTTCAAATCACTTTTGATGGTACCTTTATTAACCCAATCACCAATGGTTAGGGCAGAGATAGGGAAAAATCCTATTAATACAATCATTCAGTATCAATGTGTATCCTATTTGCTGAAAATATTTAATAACAAGTATAACATCCTCCCCTTTGCTTGTCTCCCAGAGAAGGTAAAATGGCACCAAATGAGCCTAAAATCCAAGTGGCTTTCAGCCCTGCTTTAACTAATTAATACAATTAATTTCCATAAGAATATATCCATCTCAACCCAATGCAAATTCAATATAAGGAAAAAAAAGATATACCCTTGCATAATATAAAGTTATGGAGGTAATCAGATCACAGAAATATGCTCCTTGGTTCAGGGTTAATAAAATTGATCATAATTTGGAGGATTTTTTTCTGCCACTTACCCCTACCAAAAGAAAATTTCTTACATGGGTAAGGTTCAGCTTAATTAACTCTAAATACACTCATTTTAATAAGAGAGTTGGTGCTGATGGACCAAATAGAGAATGTATGTGTTTTTGCAGTTCATCTACTCTTGAATCTATAATTCAATTAACAATGCACTGCCATAATTATACTGATCTACATTTCAAATATTTGAATGACATCCTAAGATGTTATAATAATTCTAACTATGATGTATTATTTTTAAGTTTACATTCTTTCATGCTAAATGATGCAGATCAGATTGCTGCCTTTTTTGCCTCAGTTGTTAAACAGAAAAAAATTAGTGAAAAGGAAAAAAAAAACCAGGATTCTTGCATTAACAACAAATTGTGTATAATTAGAATTATTTATTTCTAGTCCTCATCTCTGTATACTTTATTGAATTTATTTATTTAGACCACTAGGGATATGTTAATCTTATATAATGATTATGAAAAGTACTGCATGTGTATTTATCTTATTTAAGGTGACATGTTTTAGAAAGAATGAAGCTTAGCTTTCCTCCTGATTTTAAATAAGAAAATAACAAGAATGTATTTATGGTCAAATACATTTTTATCTTCTGTAATAACCTTGGCATATTAATACCTTGGTTGATCAAATAAATAAATTGATTGAATATTAGTCATGGGAGACACTATGATTTCAGGGGTGGAGAAGGAGGTGGGGGAAAGGGGAATGGTGGTTAGGTGCCTTGCTGGTGCATCAGCCATTCAGGACATGGATAGGATAAGGAGGATGATAGAAAGAGGGAGCTGGCATACTGGTACACTTGGGTACCAATGATCTGATTTACCAGCCTATTGAGACAGTGAACCACAACTTTGAAAGGCTGGGGGACAGACTGAAGGCACAATCAACTTCCCTGGCCTTTTCTGAGGTCCCCCCTGTGTGGTGTAGGGGAAATAATACAGCGAGGAAGAGGATGCTGAGGAGTTTAATGGGAGGTTGAAGGGATGGCTTCAGGAAGGAGGTACCATTTGTGGGAGTCTGTGGGCTTCTGGGTCAGGAGGATCTTCATTGTTGATGTCCTTCATCTAACAAAAGAGGGGGCCAGTGTGCTTGGGTCGATGTCTGATGTCTACTTTTGTGGACATTTAAAATGACTGGTGGTGAAAACTGAGGTGGGAGGAACCACAAATGACAGAGAGCAAAAGAGAAATCTAGCTAGGACTCCTCAAGAAATGGGGGGGCTAGGAACTGTGGCTAGAGAAGCAGCAAAGCAGTTGTGCATAATAAGTTATTAAAAGGAGTCAGAGAGTGAGAATTCACAAAGATGGCAAGGAACAGGAAAATCAGGAAATTAAAGAAGAAAGAGGAGAATGAAGGGAGAGGAGCTGAAAAAAAGATGAGGGGGTCTAAGCACAAGATGGAAGGCAGTCTGCCTTAATGCAAGAAGACTAGGAAACAAAATTAGTGAGCTCCATGCAATGGTGGTTGATACAGCACTTGACCTAATAGCCATTACAGAAGCATGGACCTCTGGGAATAATTACTGGGTTCTGGCAGTACCAGGCTATGCCATGTATAGGTGGGGAAGAGAAAAAGGAGAAGGGGTAGCCCTCTATATCAAGGAAAGCATAAGGGTGGTAAAGGATTGGTACATCATGGTAGGGAATGGGGAAACAGAATCACTATGGATGTAGCTGATAACAGCATCAAGTAAGAAGTTGCAAATGGGTGTGGTCTATGGACTGCTGGAACAGAGGGATGAGGATGATAGGGACCTAGGGCAGAAATGGAGAAGGGGGACACAAAAGTGCAGGTAGCGGTGGTGGTGGTGGGGGGGATCTCAGCATGCCAGACATGGGCTGGAAAATTCCAGCAGCTAAGAGAATCAGAGTCAGGCCCTGCTAGATATACTGCAGGACTGCTTGATGGTGCAGCTGGTCAGGGAACCCACGAGGCAGGCTGCCACTCTTAATGTGGTGCTCTCTCAACTTGGCAATGGTAGGTAAAATGCAGGTTGGTGATCCACTGGGATCCAGTGTCCATAACACCACATAGTTGAAACTGGCCCTGAGAACTGGTATAACCTCATTAAAAACTGAGGTTCCTGATTTCACAAGAACAGAATTCGACCAGATGAGGGAATTAATCCAGTATAGGTTTATTGGAGTGGACATAATTTGGGGAGGAGGGGAGGAGATATGGAGTAGTTAAAGGGGCCAGTCTTGAGGGAAATAAGTCATGCTTAAAAACAGTTACCAAGAGAAACAGGCACAAGAGATCAGTCTGCTTGTCTAAGAACATTAGAAAGGCAGTGAGAGCAACAAAAAAAGGCCTTCATCAGAGAAAATGAGAAGCAGGGTAATGAGGAGTGGAGTGAATATCAAGTAAAGATAAGGAAGGACAAGAAAGCAATCAGGAATGCAAAAGCAGACACACAGTGACAAATTGCACAGGGGGTCAAGGGAGGGTAAAAACAGTTTTTGGGATACATTATAGAATAAAGAAAGATGACAATAAAGAAAGATGAGAGAGGGAATTGTAATGCTGACAGAGGGAGCACAGTAAGAGAGGAGGATGAGCAAAATACAGCCATTTTTAATTACTTTTATTCGGTATTCTCAGGTGAGGATAGTGCCATTTTTCAGAATGTAGTATAAGAACCACTGCAAGGGAAATATCAGAAATGGGCCAGGTGGAATTTATAGGAGAAAAGGTCAGGAAAAGGCTTGCAACCCTAAAAATAGGGCACCATGGCCAGACAGGAATCACCAGAGGGAGTTCAGGGAATTGGCAACAGTTAGGGTTGTTCCAAAAGATTAGCTGGTAGCCAACTTAGTTTCTCTTCACAAGGAATGGGACAAGGAGCAATGAGTTAACAACAGGCCTTTCACTCATGCCTCCATTGTAGGTAAACTGATGGGCATTAGTCAAGGAGAACCTAGTTGACTACCTGGAGAGAAACAGACTCCAAGATAGTTAACAAAATGGGTTTGTAGTGGGGAGGTATGTTGAGACCAACTTGATGGCATTCTTTGACTGGGCAACAAAGGCAATGGATAAGAGACAAGGGGTGGCTTTACACTACTTTGACTTCAGCAATGCATTCGACTTGGTGCCACAGAGAAGGTTGCTGAGAAAGTCAGAAGATCAAGGTGCATCACAGGACCTAGTTACATGAGTGGTTAGTTGGTTGGGTGGGGACAACAGAGGTTGTTGGTAAACAGAGTCAAGTTGGGGGAGTTGGAGGTCACACTTGGGTTTTGGACATCCTTTGCAATATGTTTGTTAGCAACATAGGTGAAGGAATACAGGGCAAGATGTTGCTCTTCACAGATAATACTAAGCTCTATGGTAGGGTGGACAATGAGGGGCTAAGGGAGTTGCAGAGGAACTTGCATAAGCTGGGAAGAAGATCCAAGGTTTGTCAGTTGAAATTCAATGGCAAAAATGTGCAAGGTGATACACATAAGAAAAAAGAACACCAGGGCAGAATATTGGAAGGGATGGATTAAGATGGGCCCTACTAAGGAAAAGGAACTGTGAGTTATCACAAGCGACTCCCAAAACAATCTTGCCAATATAGCAAAACCTACAGCAAGGCAACAAGGATGCTGTGGTATATTTTGAGGGGGTTCGATAGCATGAGGAAGGAGGTAATATTACCTCTCTATAGATCACTGAAGAGGCCCCATTTGGAATAACATGTCCAGTTTTAGAGTGACGACCTAAGGAAAGACAAAGACAGACTAGAGATGGTGCAGTGTAGTGTAATCAAAATTATTCAGGCCCAACAGGGCAGATTCTATGAGGACAGACTTAGGGCACTGAACAGGTACTTGCCGGAGGTCAAAAAAGGAAAGGGGTGATATGAGAGACGCCTTCAATTTCCTGAAAGGAAGGAGCAGGGTAAACTGCAATAAACTATTCAGTAGTAATAGTGAGTCAAAAACACGGGGACATGAAGGAAAGCTGGGTGAGGGAAAAATTAAGGAGGGAGTTTTTTTTTTGGTTTTTTTTTTTTACAGAGAAAGTTGATGAGCCATGGAACAGCCTGCTGGCAGAGGTGGTGGACACAAAACCCATTACTAGTTTTAGGTACAGCTGGAACAGAGTTAAGGGCTTAATAGTTTCTCAGTGGGTAGCCATATGGCAGGAAGACTGGGGGAGGAGGGAGTGAAAACACCATCTAGACAACAGGTCCTGGGGTAACATAGGGTGTAACAGGGCAGAGTGGATGTACCTGCTTTCTTTTTCTGCCAACATTGTCTATATTTCTGCTTCACAATAAAAGTAGCTGACAATTTCAGAAGCCTTGGCTATAGTCCATCAGATTCTGGTTTATTGGAAGAATCTAATTTATTAAGCAGCTTTATTACATCTCGTCTCCAAAAATTTAAAGTAAGATTTTGGATAAGAATAAGTATCCATCAATAGAACAGAAAGTATCAAAGGGTAGTGGGGTGTAAACCTAGAATTAAAAGCAAAAACTATTTTTTAAGGATCTGACTTCTGTATTATATTGATAATAATTTATGTCACCTTAGATTTCTGAGCCAAGAATATTTTTTAATTGAGCTCCTGAAATATTTAGGGTTAGAAAAGTACTCTACTCTTTAACTGCTCTTTGAAACATGATCTTAATATCAAAAATAAAACTTTTACAAAAAACATTAAGTTCATGGTAATTATTAGGATCACTGAGGGATTTTATAAATGTGTAATGGAGCCAAGCTTTGTAACATGCAATAATTAAATGTAAGAGTTCACTAGATCATTACTGGTTGAAATGGGTCCCTTACATAGGAACAGATTATAGCAATTTCATAGTGTAATGTACCTATAGAGTATTGTTTTCAGTGTTGATACGGTATCAGGTTAGAGTTGAGAATGTACTTCTGTTCTACTGGTGTACCTATCACATCTCCTGCACTTTTGTTATTTGTTGTTTAATGTAGTGTGTCTTCATTGTCAAGTTTGTATATATAATATATTGCTCACTTCTTGGATAATTTGAAAGAGATAGCTTATAATTTTGTATTGTTGGACTTTTAATAAAGAAGTTTAAAAAAATAAATCAATTTAGCAGATGTGTCACACTAACTACACTAGGTTACAGGCACATACTTGTGCTGTAAATGAGAAAATTTAGCAACAAAGAAATCAAATATTACATTGGCATCAGCTAATTTACACTTCTTGGATAATTTGAAAGAGATAGCTTATAATTTTGTATTGTTGGACTTTTAATAAACAAGTTTAAAAAAGAAATCAGTTTAGTAGATGTGGCACACAAACTACACAAAGTTACAGGTACATACCTGTGCTGTAAATGAGAAAATTTAGCAACAAAGAAATCAAATATTACATTGGCATCAGCTAATTTATACTGTATACGGGAGTCAAATTAGCTAGCTTTTTAAATAACTACTGAAAGTAAAGATTCAACATATAATTTACCACAATCTTGAAAAATTATCAGTTTTGAGGAGGATCTAATTGATTTGGCAGGCCAGATGAAAAAGATACGATGATTATCACTAATTACCTTAGGCAATGTTAGACAGAAGTGGTTCATTAAACCTATTTGTTAAACACCAATCTTAAATAGTGTGACTGGAAGTATTAAGATGGGCTCTAGTAGAACTAGTTATTGTTGTAAAAGATTAAGTATACTTATGATAGACTCCAACTGGTTAATATACGGTAAGAAGGATCCCAATTAAGGTTAAAATCTCCCTTTCTAATCATTTCAGTTTGCTTACAATTGAGGAGCAGAAAATGACTACAGGTTTCAAGATCAGAGACACAAACACGAATGCAAAAAGGTTTAATTTCTTTGCACCCCCAAATTGTAGTGTGATAAGAATCCCTTCACTTTGTTCAATATCAGAGGGCGTAGACACACTATGGAGAAAGTTATGTTTTTCCCTAAAGTAAATGAAAACACCTCCACTTTTCTCATTAAGCTGCCTATCAAAATGCCCAAAATTAAACACAGGAACTGAACAAACATAATCAGGAATATTTGTTCCAAGCCAAGTTTCACTTAATCTGAATACATCCAGCCTGTGTAATGACGCTCAATATGTGAGTTTAGAAATACACCTAGGGGCTAACCAGTTGGCTAGGGGAAAGAACTCAGAGGGAATATTAAAGAGTTAGAGAAGTTACTAGTGAGTGCCACTAGAGTTGGTATTGGAGTCAGTCTTGGAATTGGTCCTTTTAAACATATTTATCTGTGATATAGGGACAGAACCAGGGAAAAATTGGTCTCTTTGCAGATGATGAAAAAAATCAGTGGCAGGGTGGATTCAGAGGAGGAATACAGGGAATGAAATGGGATGTGGACAGACTGAAATAGTTGCCTAAGGTACAGCAACTCAAATTTAATGCCAAAAGGTGTAATGTCATGGACATTTGCCAAAGAAATCCAAAAACATAATACTTGTTTTTTTTGTTTGTTTTTTTTTTTGGTGCGGGGGCATGTGAGAGAAGCTGGCATTAGAGTAAAGGGATCTGGGGATCATAATTAGTTACAGTCTAAAGTCCCATGCCCAATGCCAGAAGGCTGCACGGAAAGCAAACTGAATGTTCAGGTGTATAGGGAAGGTGGTTGCTAGTAGGAGGAAAGAGGTGATATTTTCCCTGTACAGAACTTTGGTTAGACCTCACCTGGAGTATTGTGTACAGTTCTGTAGCCTGCACCTGAAGAAGGATAGAGACTGCTTGGAGGCTGTTTGAAGCATGGTAATGAAGCTGATTCAGGAATGGCAGGGGAAGACATATGAGGAATGACTGGAGAGAGGGGAATGATAGAGACCTTTATGATCCTAAGGGATATTAATAAAGTGGTAGTAGTGCCCTATTCACAAGATGCAATGGCATGGTATACTAACAAAAGGCTATGGATGGAAGCAAGTGGGAGGAAATTTCAGTATGGATATAAGGAAGTTCTTCTTGACAGAAAGGGTGGAGGAGAGATGCAATGAATTGCCAGAAGACATGGTCAGTGCAGAGTTCATCGCCAGCCTGAAGCATAGGTGGGATAGGCACAGAGGAACAGTCTGATCTACCGAAGGGAGTAAGAGTGGGCAGTTGAGGGGAGAGGATGAGTGCAGGGTTATATACAATCAGGACTATAATCAGTATAGTAAGACATCTAGAAGCCACTGGTGTCCAGGACCCTAGGCAGCATGGTTTCACAGTGGATAGGTCATGTCAGATGAATCTGATAGATTTCTTTGACCTGGTGATGAACGAAGTAAATTGTGGGGGTGGACATTGCCTAACTCAACTTCAGCAAAGCCTTCAACACTGTCCCACATAAGAGGCTGGTTAACAAGATGGGTAGTCTGGGCATGGGAGACAAGGTGGTAAATTGGGTTAGGAACTGGCTAACAGACAGGAGGCAGTGGGTGGTGGTAAATGGAGTACATCCTGGGGAGAGGGGGTGAACAGCAAGGAACCTCAGGGATCAGTCCTTGGGCCAGTCCTTTTCAATGTCATCATCAGTGACATTGCAGAGGGGCTGCAAGGAATGGGCTGCCTGTTTGCAGATGACACCAAGATCTGTAACAGGGTGGATACTCCAGAAGGGGTGGAGAAAATGAGGAAGGACCTAGGGAAGCTTGAGAAATGGTCTGAGGATTGGCAACTGAGGTTTAATTCAAAGAAGTGCAAACTTATGCACCTGGGGCATATCAACCCTAGAGAGAGCTACAGGATGGGGGGATGGGGGTTGCTGACAGTCATCAAGAAAGAAAGGGACCTGGGGATTATTATTTCAGATGACCTGAAAATGTCAAAGCAGAGTACAAGGGCAACAGGGAAGGCCAGTGGCATGCTGGAGTGCATAGGCAGGGGTATCACTAGCAGAAGGTGGGAGGTTATGATGCTTTTATAGAAAACCTTGGTCAGGCCTCATATGGAGTGCTGTGTACAATTCAGGTGGCTCCACTTTTAAAAGAACATTAACAGGCTGGAGAAGGTCCAGAGAAGGGTGACTAAGATGGTACAGGGCTTGCACCACAAATCTTATGAGCAGAGATTAAGGGACCTCAATATGTACTTGCTGGAGGAGAGGAAGGAGAGAGGGGACATGATAGAAACATTCAAGTACCTCAAAGGAGTAAACAAGGTGCAGGGGAAGACATCTTCCAATACAGGGGAAGTACAAGAATGAGGGGGCATGACATGAAATTGAAAGGTGGCAGATTAAGAGGGAATCTGAGGATGTTTTTCTTCACAGAAGGGTGGTGGAGCATGAAATGGTCTGCCACAAGAAGTGGTGGGAGCAAGCACTGCAGTTGGATTTAAACATGCATGGGACTGGGATAGGGGAACCATAGAGGTAAAGCAGAGGGAGGGTCAGAAGCTGTAATCAAGTATTGGGCTCACAGGCAGACTAGATGGGCCTAGTGATCCTTATCTACCTAAAATGTCTATGTTTCCATGTATCAGGCTATAGGCAGAAAACCAAATGGAACTGTGCAAACCAATACCCTCAAAGGTGCCACCGACCAACTATTGCAGCATACAAGGGGCTTCTTGATGAAGCCTTACATACAAGGCACTATGTAAGGGTATTATGTCTATTGGTTTCCTTGTTTGTCTGCCATATGATAAAGAAAATTAAAAAAAAACAGCTAATGGGTGATATGTGCTGTCTTTTCCATTTTTATTTTAATAGTACTACAGGTAGACTAGTTCTAGCCCGGTATTATGCTGGGGGTAGTTGCAGGCAGGTAACTGATTTGGCTTCAATATTTATGATTATGCTCTTTGATATATTGTATTGCTGCTTATGACTTCCATTTTTGTAATGTAATGTTGTTATTACTTTTAAATTTTGCCCACCTATTGATGTATTTTCAGTTCCCTCCACCTCCAGGATGCATCTGGAAATGAACTGTTAACAGATCAGCATGTCTTTCATGGTGAAACTTTCAAAATAAATAAATACATAAATAAACAAAATATAAAAATATATAAATCTGCAGACTCGATGGGCAATTGGGCTTTCTTCTACTGCTGCCATCTGTATTTTTGTCTATGAAAAGAATTTTATTCTTTTTTTAGTTGGTGATTACTGGCTAGTTAAATTGGGCTACGTGGCCCTTTTACAGTCAAGAGTTGTGTTACATTCTGCATAATGTAATACAGATAAACACTTACATAATACATCAAACCACTACAGACAATACAAGCAAAGAAAAACACTCACATTTAACTACAGATAATAAATAATGTGTTAAGTTTTCAACATTTTGTAAATTCATGCTTGTCTTACATTTAATGGGGATTCTGTTCCATGTATGTGATGCCAAATAAGTAAATTTCTTGTGCTCAATTTCAGATTCAAACACAGGGACAGTTAAAGATTTCTTATCTGATGATCTCAAAATTCATTCTGATGTTTGAATTTGCAGAACATCCTCCAAGTGACTCCCTAAACCAAGGGCAACAACTTGGTAAGTTAAGAATTGGAGTCCCATGCCAAGCAAATTGCTTTCATGCAGTGGAAGCCAATGAAGCCTGGTATGTCCAGTGTATAGATTGCAGCGATGCTCACTGTAATTTCCTCTTTGAGTACATCGACACATTGGATTATAAACTGTAATGTTCTACATCCTGACTGTACTATAACCTAGGCTGTACCACAAAGTATGTTTCTATAGTCCAATATTGGTAAACAATTTCAGGCAATAATTTTTCTCATATCAGCTGGTTGCACATTCTCTATAAAGATCCCAGTTTTCTGTGACTTTGAAGTGTCACATCATCAATATGTTTTTCATATTTTAAGTTCAAATTAATAGCTGCACCCAGTTACCTGAAGTTATGGACTATATCAAGGGGAGTACTATCTTCATTTATACTTCAAATATATCTACGTTGTGTTTAAATGTTGACAGTGTGCTAAAGAGCATGGCCTTTATCTTTGTTCTGTTCAAAATTTATTTAAAAAAAAAACAAGTTAGCATTTTCTGAAATATAAAATCCATTGGCTTATACAATGAAATACCTTCCTTTACAGACAAATAAATCCAGGCATCATCAGCATATCAGATGACTTCTAAATGCTCACAAATATTTGGTAGCATAAAAATGAAAATAGCAGGGAGCCCAGGATGGATCCTTGTGGAACCCCATATATAACTGAACATGGAGATGACAAAATATAATTTACTTTGATTAGTTGTTTCCACCTTTGCAAATAATCTGCAAACTGTTCCAGAGGAGGGCAGGGAGCAACCTGCACCAACGTTATCTTCAGCAAGGAGCGGTACCCAAATCAAATGTCTTGGTCGGGTCCATGAACACCACAACTGCGAGCAAACCTTGCCCCATATTTTGGTGCAGATTATTTACGAGACTGACCAAGGCAGTGGTGGTGGTGCCACTACAGTCCCACCTGAAGCCATGCTGTGCAGGTGTGAGCAACTGATGTATATCTAAATCAGTGGTGCACAATCTTTTTTTGTGGAGGGCCAGACTGAAGACTTGAGTCAAGACCGAGGGCTGAGGGCCACTGTTAAAAGGCCACAGGTGACAAATGTCCAGCAAGACATTATTAAATGTACACATAAAACAAATCAAAATATACATTTATTTATTTATTTTTTTGTTGTTTATGTATTGACATGTTACTGAAATTAAAAACAACAGCAACAAAATAAATAAAGACTACAAGTGGAAGCTGCTAGGTTCTCGGGGCCACAGACAGCTGCTGTGGGGGACATTTGTAGCCCCCGGGCCACACATTGCGCACCCCTGATCTAAATATTGATCCTACTTACCATGATCCGGTCTTTCCTGAATTTTCCTATGCTGGGTCATAATGATATTGGCCTGAAATTCTCAATTACACTCACTCCCCTCCCCTCCATAGACTGCTATTACAAAAGCTGTCTCCCATAAGTCAGGGGCCTGCTTCAAAGTAAAGATTAAACAGTGAGTGTCATCAATGGAGATGTTAACTCTATTGCAGCTACTTTCAACAATTGGGAGGCTACTTCATCATACCTAGGTCCTTTTAATACACCCAGTTTTTATCGCTGTGTTGGCACAGCTCTGCAGGTGTTATGGCATCACAGGAGGTTTAGTAGAGCACTGTGGAAGCATGTTACAAGATCTCTATCTGGTGTGTTTCCACAGTGCTTTGGCAAAAGTCCACTGGTGCTGTTTATGCAGCCCTTCCCCTCCGCGGGCCACATAACCACACCCCCTTGGCGGCACTCTACTTTTTCTTCTGCAACTGTGTAAGTGACGGATGTTGTGCCCAAGATGGTGGCTTCAACTAAAACTGCACATGTGCAAGTACTGCGCATGTGCAGTTCTGTCAGCAACACCATCTTGCAAATGGCGGACTCTGGTGTGATGAAAGCTATGAGTATTCTTATACTCACTGTAGTCACATCCTGTATCTCTTTTCTTTCCTTAAGGTAGTATATTACTAAGATACCCTCACACTTGCTTTTTGTAAATATTATTTAGTGGTCTGCATAAAAATAGCAGCAACTGGGTGTAACAGTGCAACCTGCATCTTACTATTAATTTTTGTTTTAACCGTATAATTCTGTTTAAGTAGATGCAATCCATTTTTATGGCTGGCTGCTTATTCTTGGATCCATAGTTGGAAGATACAATTACATGTCTTTTACCTTTTTTTACCAGAACTTTAGTCTATCAAAGGTTTCTGTTTGTTGTGCAGCTTTATGCAACAGTATGCATGTAAGGAGTCCTATTACAAAAGCTTCACTGACTTGATTTGCATCATATGAGACAAGGTTTCCTTGTAGCAGCACTACATGATGCATTATTAAACACTGCTATAAGGACCTCAAGACATACAATTAAATCATGTTGTGGTGTTCTGTTTTATATGGTTCTATACTTAGAATAAACAGCAGTCAGTTTAGTTACTTTGATTTTTTTTAATTGTTGATTGATGTGGCAGTATTGATGCTCAAGCAAATGATTTCTCTTTTCAGAGTTTTTTCCTAGCTCCAGAGCCTTAATTCCCAGTGACCTGTGTTCCCACTGGTGCATGGAAATGACTCGCAGGCAGCACATGTTAGTGTGGAGGTGGATAATTAGATTGGGGGGGGGGAGTACAACTGTGACAGGATAGTGGAATCGCATCCTCATTGTTTCTGATGAAAGAAGTCCAGCTGAAATAATGGGTTAGGCAAAGTTTACTCCCCCTGAGATCTCATTGTATGGACAGTTGCTTAGCATTACTTATACCTAAGTAGGTAAATGTAAATAGGTTTTAATAAGTAGTTGAAAACGGACTTTGAAATAGTCACATAATTGCATCTTAAGTTTTGTTTGTGTAACCCCCACCCAGGTATGCTGTTTCTATCTGACAGCAATACCAGGTGGGCTGGGTTCGGGGAGGAATATGTCACTCGGCATATTGGTTAGGTTTGGCTACTCTGCAACAGGGGCACCCAAGTAACTTTGGACAAAGGAAGCAATAACTGTAATGTCCAATACCAGAAGTGGGATTCTAAAGTGTGGCTTTTATTCACATCCAACAGAATAAACAAAGTACAGATGGACCCCCAAGGGGCTACACTCCAGGTAATGCAGATTTATGGAGATCAGAACACATCCTAATTCCTTTAGCCCTCAGGCTCTGAAACACACTGGGCACACAGCCTGAACTTGTACACTGCTCTGGGTTTTCCCCTGGCTCAGCTCCCTTGCCAGCCACTTGGACACATTCCATATAGCATGGAAACATTTACTGGTGGCTCCCCAAACCACCTATGAGCCCTTCTGCTCCATAAGGAAATCTTCCTCATCAATCTCACGTCTGGGTACTTTTCTCAGGCACTGGCCAAGTACCTGAGAGAAAGCAACAGGTGTCCCAAAGTAAACCCGTAGAGGTGAATTTGGTTACTACTAATGGGAGATCTCCCACCTCTCACTCCCATAATTCATACCTGGCCATTTCTCTGGACTGTAACACCTCATCCTTTAAAACACTTTGCTGTGTAGATTCTTTATAAATGTATTCACATTCAATCTACTGTCTTTAATTTCCATTTGTGCTGAACTTGAACATACTTAATAAGTGGCTGTGTCCATCACTCTAGACCCCCCACAGAGTTAAGCAGTCCAATCCCCACATCTTCCAAACTGTACTTGGCTGTCTTTTCCTGACCCCACAGTAACAGTCACTTTAGCTTCATTTTGTTTCAGGTGAAAACACATGATCCTTTAGCAGAGCGAACTCACCCCTTGGTTGTAGGTGGCCCACAGGCATTTTCTCCTCAAAGGAAATCTCATCCAGAACTTCTGGTGCCTCAGCATGAACTTAAATCAGGCAGCTTCTTTTCTCCCTAGCCATACCAGGGGGATTACCCCTGGAAGCAGGCTGATTCCTTCCCCCCATCCCCACAGGGATGGGGCCCTGAACCACTGAAAGCAGTCTCTACCACTTCAATGTGTTCTTCTTGTGTTCCTCTTCAGGTGAGAACACACATCTATAAAACAAAAAAATAGCTCTTTGACAGAGCTTAGAGCTCTGAGGGCCTGCTTACAGCAGAGCACCTCTACTACAGACTGCACAGACCCTACTGAACTCGCTTCAAATTCCCCAGCGTTCTACTCTAACCTCCAACAACAACATTCCAGTGTGGGTTATGCAGCTGTGACAGTTCTAAAATTATATCATCCCTCAGTCTCAGCTGAGACTGAGAACAGAGTGAGACAGTGTGAAATCCACTTAACTGGAGTTTCACAAGCTGCCTCCCCTGCCTACCATTAGGTCTTACTGGGATTCTAGTAACCCCGTGTAACAGGGGGGTTACATTTGATTTTAATATAATGCAGTTGCTTTAGTCTGCACTAACTCTGGAATCCAGTTAAGTGGTATAGTACCCCATGTCACAATCCTAAGATAAGGTGGACCTCTGAATAGTAATATGTAAACATTTCTGTACAGAAAAAGCATGTAAAGCACCATGAATTTAACAAAGAAATGTTTCAGTTTCCAGCAAAACATTTCACAGTTAACCAAACTCAGTTGCATAAATTTCCCCCACATTTAGGAACTAAAGGCATGTTTACCCTGTCAGTGCAATGTCTCCGATCCTGAGTGATGCTCTTTTGCAGCACGGCCCAAGATGATCCTGCAGAGTTTTTGCATGGCCCCTCTCAGCACTGTTACAAGCCATGATGGAGAGGGGATATCCATCTCAGAATTGTGGACAGCTTGGAGATGTAAGCATGTGCTGTGCACCTGAATGAGTGGCACAGTCTGTCAACATGGTTGCTTAAGCTGCTTGCTCAAGAACATGTCCTTACTTTTGCGCTGGCTTGGGGACAACACTAGCAGACAACTTACCATGCTAAAGTGAATGACCATGTGGCTGTTTTTGTACCACTGCAGCCCGCGTGAGTTGCAGTAGTGCAAAGGCAGCAGTGAAGTAAGCCTATAAATAGTAATGGCAGAAAAAGACCAAAGATCCATCTATTCTGCCCAGAGTTCCCTGTCTGCTCTGGGGGTCTATTGTCCATATAAAGTTGTATCCCTCTTGGGATAAATTCCATGACCTTCATTTTTTCTTTTATTACTTGGTACATTTTTCATTAAAACAATAGCTTTTTCCATTAGATTTCATCTGTTCTTCCATTTGCTTGGTCCTGCTGTGAAATGGTAATCTTATGCTTGTGATGTCACAACCCATAAATGTGGAAATTAGTCTGATGTCATAGGCAAAGTATTATGAGTTCAAAGCAAAAAAAGCAACAGGGTCAGATGAAGCCTAACAAAAAAAATAAAAGGTCCAAAAATTTAAAACATTTTTTAAAGTTTTATGAGATCTGAGTTCTGCCAACGCAAACGGTAATTTTCTTTTTTGCAGAAACTTGGAAAATCACTTAAACATTTATTTACTGAAATGTTGGAACACTGAAGGCTTTACCAGAGATTTCTCACAGTTAGGTATGACAGTTTTAGATGAATTGTACAAATATGGTGCCTACAGCAAATAAAAACCATTGGGCCACACAATTTTGTAGCACTCTGTACATATCTCCAAATCTTTTCTGGGCACAAGCACCAAACCTCCATAACAAAGGCTTTCAAGAATACTATTGTTCAGACCTCAAAAAGTTGCAGTTTGCAGTTTTTCAGCTTTATACTACTTGAACTGTGTGTAATGCATGCTAGCTGATATACAGCCTGTCTATTCTGTATTTCTTACAACTTATTGACCTATTGACACGTGGGGGAGGGGCATTTGTATTTAGTCACATTCTAGTTTAATAAGCAAGTACAGTATATACCGTACGTCTTTAAAAGTCACTGCTTTGAGATAGAATTTTTGCTGACTACTGTAAGTTTTTCCATTGTTTGTAAACAATTTGATTAAGGCATATTTTCTACCTATTTCTCCTAGTTTGTAAAAGTGTGATTAAACAAGTCAGTATTTCTTTAATGTCATTTTACTCATTCCCATCATTTTCTTTTATTTTATAAATTGTAGTCTGCATCATAGTCTGCATCTGACATATCTGATCTTAGTGGTGGTTGGACAATTTTTATCATGGTAACTTAAGGCCAGATGAGTCTGTAGGTCAATCAAGTCCTCCCTCCAACTTCATAAGCAGAGAACAAGCGGTAGATTTTGCACACATTTGCTAATTACTGGAATTTGCCACCCACCCTTCTACCTAGCTTATCCTAGGGTCCCCTTGTTAAGCAACAATTTGTCCAGTCTTTCTTTGAAGACCTGTGCTGTCCTTATGTCCACTCTCTGCCAGAAAACTGGCTAATAGGATTACTAACCTCTGGGCAACAAAGTGCAACCTAATGCTACCCCTGAATTTACCAACTCTGAGTTTCAGGCTGCATCCTATCATACTACACTAACACACTAAATCAAACATCTCAGTCTATTGAACCTTGGTGATACCCTTCAGTATGCAGAAGACTAAGATTATGCCCCCCACCTCTTAGCCTCCTTTTCTTCAAGATGAATATGTTAGCTGCCTCCAGCCTCTCCTCATAGAGTTTGTCCTCCATAGCCTTGATCATTCAGATGGCTCTGCATTGCACCTTCTCTGCCTTGACAGCAGCTGCATGCTGCTTGTCATGCCTTAGTCCCTTGTCTACTATTAACTCCAGGTAACTTTCCTTTTTCACTGCAGCAATGCAAACCCCACATGGTATGCAGGTCCTTCCTCTGTTTCTTCTATCTAGGTGCAGCCAATTGCATTAGGCTACAAGGAATCTAAGACTGTAGTGTCCAACCAGTTGTCCTTCATGTTCAAGTCTTCCTGAAATTTATCCCCATCTTCAAGGCAGTCCACCACCTTAGTCAGCTTAATGTTATCAGCAAATGTAAGTTATTTACTAAGACTCTATCTTCCAGATCATTGATGACAATGTTGAAATGCTGTGACCCCAGCATCAGTCCCTGTGGAATGAAGCTGAGTACCTAATTTCATTCAGAGTTGTGACCATCAACTACAAGCATCTGCCTCCTACCCACAAACCAGTTTGTAATCCAACTTGTTTATATCTCATACTGTATATAGCACCCTGGTACACTTTGACCAAAAGCTTATTCTACACCACAGTGGAAAGGCCATTCTGAAGTCCAAATAGACTATGTCTATGGTCCTGCCCTTGTCCATCTCCCTAATCACCACTTCAAGGAATGTGATTAGATTAACTTTGTATCACCTGCCCCTCATAAAGCCATACTAAGAGGTAGTTAGAATCTTGCTTCCAATCAAGTGTGATACATCATTCTGTCTTAGGGCTAGTTGAAATTTATCTTCTGCTAGCAACATTCTGGTGAAATTCCAATTTTGCTTCCACAAAAGTTTGTGAAATTTTACCAAAACTGTAATTTCAGTTATTTCCTTATAATAAGTAATTGCCCAAAGAGCACCATATTTGATATGATGACTTTTTCAAGTTCCATACAGATATGTACCAAGCTGCTGATCTCTGTCTTGTAAGTTGATGAAATTATAAGCCTCGAAACATTCAGAAATGTTAAAATTACATTTTGCAATTATGTAAACTGCTGAATTTTAAGCCCATATAACTTAAAACTGGAGAACAGAATATCACCAATTTTGTTAGGTTAATTGACCCTAAATATTAGGCTTTGAGCCCACCCCCATGGTCCAGCAGCAAAGTGTTGCACTGCCATACTGACTACCCAGGTTCAGAATGGAGTCAGGGAAGTTGTGGCAGTAGGCAGGCTATGTCCAAGGCAGTTGCTGTTCAGTAGTTCATCTTGGTCTGGGAGGGTTGATGGCAGGTTCCATAAACACAGCCACCCCTGCAGCTGGGTGAGGGGGTTTGCTCCTTCCTCAAGGGACTCTATGGTTGTGCAAGGCTGACAGAGGCAACTCCACCACCATGGGAGATAGAATGGAAACCAATGTTAGAAAAAACCTGGTAGCCAACTGAATGATGACTGGGTTCGGTCTGATTAGGGTGTATCCTTGTGAACAGGGTATAGCTCTGAGTGATAAGCTACCAGCTGGGAGAAAAAACAATATGGCAAAAATAGAAAGAGTCTGTGTGTGTGTCAACTCTCTAATATGTTGCTCAAAGGCTGGCCAAGTTATAAGCCACCAAAGATTATAAAATAATATAAGTAATTACTGTTGAATTTCATGAGCTTTTTTATGAGCTTTTGAGAAATTGTGGAATGTTGTTATACTTTTTTCAAAGCCATGCCCCTCCATTTTGCCCAGTCATACTTTGATTTTGACCACTGTAGTGGAAGGTAAAGACTGGGTAAAGTGGCAGTAAGGTAGCATTCATAGGAGACTCTTTAGTAAAGACATAATGGTGCCAAGTGGCAGGTCACTCTCTTGAGTAACGAATCATAAAGAGGAGTCATGGACATCACTGTGCAATAGTGTGAAATCTTGCAATATGTCAGATAACAACTAGAGCTCACTAACTTAATAACTTGTGGAAGCACATGCACATGCAGCATTGTTTCTGTACAATGCTACCTGCTAACTCTTTAACAACCTTCCAGATAACAACTTATATTTTTACTATTTGAAAACAGTGGCACCAAGTGTCACGGAGCCTCAAGCCTTATAACTACTGTAATTGTGACTTAGGCTGTTGTGACAGAAGTATCTGGATATCTTTTGTCATGATGGAACATGATACAGGGCTTCACTGTCACAAGTGTATGGGAGGGGTATTGCAGGCCTGTGATGCTAGTACAGGTAAGGTGATTCAGTGATGATAAGTACTTTGTGAAAGTTATATTCCACAAGTGAAATTCTACTGGCATTACCTTTTGTGTCCTTTAATTTTTGAGAAAATTTTGCCAATTAGTAATTTCTAAAGTATCCATAATAAATTTAAATTACTAGACTACATTTATCCAGCTACATTAGATTCCAGGGCATATTCACGTTGGAATGCATGCCAAATCTTGAATGTATATCTTCAATAACAATTGAGCTATACGCATTCAAATATTTAGAAAATGTTTACACAGTTTAGCACAATTAGATTGTGAAATGTTGAACTCATTACTTACAATTTTTGCAACCAGTTATCTCACTATTTAGCAGTTCTATGGCTCTTCCAAGAAAGTATGCATATGCATTTTCAGTTATCTAACTCCTAAGGTGGCTCAGTTGTAAGCACACAGATATTTTCAGACATTTTCACATGAATAATAAATTGCCATATCCGAGTCCCTATAATGCCCCAGCCCCTCATCCACAAGTCATGAAATTTGGCATCCATTTAGTGCTCCTTACAACAATAAGCAAATGTAACATCTCTAGCTGGAACATTGACTAAGTTGTGACCTATTAAAGAATTTTGGAAAATTCCACAACATTCCATGAAATTTCACAAACATTCTGTAAAATTGGATTTTGCAAATTTCACCCAGCCCTATTCTGTCTTGGCTAATAGGTTTCAGAACATTACACAACACTGATGCCAATCTGACTGCCTATACTTGAATGGGTCCAACATATCCCCTTTTAGAAAATGGGGACCTCAATGGCAACATTTCAAGCCCAGGTACAACAACTATATATGCAGAGTCATGAAAGATTGTTGCAGGAGGACCTACCAACTGTTCTTTTAGCTCCACTGTTATACTGGAGTTTATCCCAGCCATACCACAGGATTAACCTAGCTTGATCTTTTCCATGTAGTCTGCTACTAAGGTGGGCATGATGTTCACAGGTTACATCATAGTTACCCTTGGAGCCATGGGCCCTCCTGATATGTACCTTTTTGTGTTTTTTTGGTGAACATTGAAGTGAAGCATGTATTCAGTGTCTCAGCATCTCAACCACAGCCTCTTGATTATGCACATGATTTGCCTCTTCCTTCGTTTGCAGAGGTGCAATCTACTCCTCCCAGACACTCTCCATTTATGTATTGGAATAAGATCAAACCATACAACGCCCATAAAATAAATACAAACAAAATTGTATAAAAATGATATTTGTACCTCCTCACCAGTGAAAAATGTCCTCCTACTCCCCCATGAAACTTAGTATACATTATTGACAGATGTCTAAAGCTCAGAAATCCCTTATTACTCCCACTTGTTTTATAGCCCAGGTGCACTTATTACGTGCTGTATTACAGGCTTGTCTATCAGCTAATTTGCCTTACTCAATAGCTATATGCCAAAGATTATCTCTTTATTTCAGTTTTTGGATAAGGGATGGGGAGATCCATGAGGCATTTTATTGTTTGGTATGGAAAGAGGGCCTCCTAGCTGGGTCGGGGTAACTTTTAGGGTGAGGGCATGGGCACCAAAACCAAGCTTGGGGGCAGGGAGAACATGGCTTAAAAGGGTGTTACGCATATAGACTGCAGACTCACCACCATGTTTACCTATTCAGTCTTCCATGAACAGAGTGTAGCCAGGAAGGGAGATGACAGAGTCAGGAGTTGTTTTGGAGAGCCAGGTCACCTTTAACACTACAATATCAGGTAGGTGTTGTACAACCCAGTACTAGAGAGCTGCAGATTTTTTTAAGAGGCTGCAAATATTCATAGATGCAATGCGGAGGCCTGTTCCAGTGGGGGGTGTGGGATGGCTAGTTAACAATGGACCAGGGTTGGGGTGTATGTTCCTGGAGAGCAGAAGAAATAGAGCAATTAATCTGATTAGCAGACTGTGGTGGCTAGGACCCTTAGCCAGGTACCGATGTGAGGTTCTAATAGTGGGGGTGCAGGGGATGGGTAGGGTGCAGAGGTTAGGTATGGCAAGGAATGGGTGGGCCTAGGATGTCCCAGAGGGGGAAGGGGGTTGGGGTACTGGTTGGTGGTGGGTGCTGTGGGGTAATCGGAGTGTCCAGGGGGGGTTGGCTGCTATGGAGTGGTTAAGGGGAGTGGGGCTCAGGATGGAAAGCAGGGTGCGGGACAGGGCATGGGCTGAGCCAGAAGGGTAACCATGAGAAGTCTAAGTGTAGTGTAGACTTATAGTTGCTTGATCACAGCTATGAAATCACTACAGACTGCTGTTTAAACTTTTAAATTATTGCTGCAGTTAGGCAAGACTAACAGGACACTTGCAGTTACAGTTCTTATCTATTTTCATTATTTACAAAAGCGAATGTGTTCATGCAACTTTTCCCAGACAATCATGCACTTCAGCAGAGGCCGGTTGAGGGTACAACTGCAAACCAACCAGCAGCCCCTGTCTGGTCAAACTATCTGATAGCTAGTAAAGCAGAGGGGATTTAAAGAAGAAAAAAATGGTCTTTTAAAAAAAAAAATTTACTGGTAGTTGAGGTTTGTTTAGACTGACAGGTAGTTTTTCTTTGAGCAGGGCTACTGGTATGGGTCATGGTATCCCATAATTCTATTACTAGAATTTCTCAAATATGTAGGACATTTGTGGAGAAAATCAATTCTCAAGTGATCAGGCGCTACAAATATGTTGATAAAGAGATTAACGTGGGGCTCTCAGAATGCTGACAACCAATCAGACTGCAGCATTTCTGAGAGCCTTTTTATAATAACAATTGGTAATGAGCTTCTTTTTGATATGATGAGGAAATGAGAAAGTTTCTTAAATCTCTCTACAACATGTGCAGTATGACTCTAATGTGCTTGCAGTTTAACATCTAAGTGCTGTATAACAAGAACAAAAGTTCTTAATCATATACTATTAGTTGCAGATTTGTGACGTTTGTTTCTTATGAAATGTATAAATTTTTCTCAGTAGATCAAAATATAACTCGCACAGTGCCTGATATGTTTTAACAAACGTAGTACAAACAAGCAGATTGGTGTATGTATGCAGAATCAGCCTACTCAGCTGTGATTGACTACCTTCTTGCGTGGGAGTGGGATCCATGTGGTAGTAAGTAAAAGTACAGTAAGTATGGGTCCTCGTATTCTAGCTCTGAGGAGCGCACCATGTGTAGATGCTGAAACTTCAGCTCGTGTGTGAGTGTGAGAGGTGCTAACATGCACCACTTTGTGTCTGCCTGCACATACTCCTATGAGGGACAATGTCTCTGGAAAATACAATTGTCTGGGTTTCTGTTCAGAGTAGAAACTGAAGTTTGAGTGAAGTACTGTACAATCTGTTTTCAGATTTGAGATGAATGTACAGTATGGCATGTATTTGTCTCCAATAAATTTCTGGTGCTGGATTCATAAAGACAGCCAAAAATCCCACAGCTGTGAGAAAAAGGCCTGCAGCACTGCGGAAACACTGATGCTGGATGTTCTGAAAGAAAAATTGCACACATGAAGAAATACGTAAAAAAAAAAAGCCATTGCAGAAATTCAGCAAGTGCTGAAAATCCACAACTGTGGATCTGCAGCTGTGGAAAAAACTTAAGAGGCACAAGAACAGGTGATTCATATGAGCTGGAGCAGCAGACTTTGACAGTCTTGGCATAGATGTAGCTAAAGGTACCCACAGAGAGACCAGCAACCATTCTCTCAATGGGGACTAGTGCAGCACCACTGGTACCTGCAAAACCATGCACCACAGTGGCTGTCTGTGACTGATGGCCATGTATCTCCCTGGAGTGTTTCTGTTGCCTGCTGCAGCAGCTCTTACTGAAGGCTGTTCAGCATCTACTGCCTGTGGAGCTCCTTCATAGGCTGCACTGGGTCTGGTGGTGGTTGTCTGTTGTCTTTCAATAACAGTGTGTGCTAGTGTTGCTGTAACAACCACCACTGATATACACCCACTGGCTTGCTATTACTTGTGCCTGACCTCCACTATAATTGTACTTCAATTGTTGGGACACTGCAGTTTGCTCAGGGAGTGTACGCCTCACTCTCATGTGTGCAACATTTTTTTAAAAGCTACAGAAAAACACTGGCTAAGAATAGCCTTTCAGGGGATGTGCCATGCTTATCAACGACTTCTTTTCCTTCGGACCCTCTGCAGCTGTACTTTTTTGCACAGTCCATAGTGTATTTTTTTCTGCAGCTGCTAATGTTTTGTGTGTAGCACTCAGAGCAATTTCCTTTTTTTTCCACAGCTATGGAACTTTTGGGGACTTGGGGAAGGTTTTGCACCTTCAGATTGTTTTGTGAATCCCCCCCCCAAGTTTTCAAGGTGAGAGTTGCCATACAGATTTATTTTCCATGCCCCAGATCGCTAACATACCTGATCCTTTTAGAACATACTGCCTTAGAAGTTAACACCCTGACATGTGGCACCTGCTGAAATGTTGCAGGGTCCCCAAGAAAGCCCTCTAAGAGTTAATGAATTTTTGTTTTCCATAATAATGAGGCCCTTAAGCAGTATGGCGACAGTACGTATAGTAAACTAACAAAGGATCCAACAATGGATTTAAAAAATTAAAATGATGACTATATTTTCCAATCCCAAACTTACAGCTTTATCTCTTTACAGGTGCAGAACTTCCTGATGATCAAACATCTAATGAGGTCAAAAACCTATGGCTCATCCAAGGTCCAAAAGTGGCTGGAGGGTCTGCAGGGAGGCTCATAATTGCTGGAATATGGTCCTTTGCAGAGACATTGTCCCAGTTAGTGCACTCCTTTCTGTGAGACTTAGTGAGGGGCTTCCCTTGCTACAGTTTTTAAGAGTACATTGGATATCCTTACATTTGGAGGACATTGTGATCAGATGTGAAGACTGACTTATTACCCTAGATGTTGAATCCCTTTATTCAAATACACTACACTAAGAGATCCTGAAGGCCATAAACTACTATTTGGAACATACTGTATGGAACATGAAGAATTTCCATCTTCTGAATTTGTTGTTCAGCCTTCTCACTTTCTCTAAGAATTGAATTCCTTCACTTTCCTTAATGGATTTTATTTGCAAGCAAACAGCACAGTGATAGGGACGTTTGCCCCCAGCAATGCTAATCTTCTCATGAGAAAGTGAATGTATTCATAATAGAAATAAAAATCAGTTCTTTTCATTATCTTTTTATTTTGTTAGATTTTGAGGTACAGGTATAATACCATGAAAAGGAAATTAATTAATTGCCAGGGGGTGAGGCATTAGGTTAAATGAAACTTCAGATAATTAATACTTTTTATAATTCACAAGAAATGCACCACATTTGGGAAAGAAATACTCTGACCAGATATACAGTGACAGTAACAGTGAGGCAACAAGATGCTGGGGTGCATAGTGATGGGAATCTCCTCCAGGAACAGAGAGGTGATCCTTCCCTTGTACAGCTCACTGGTCAGGCCGCACCTGTAATACTGCATGCAGTACTGGCATCCATTTCTGTGGAAGGACATCAGATTATTGGAGAGGGTACATTGTAGGGCAAACGAAGATAATCCAGAGACTGAAGGGGAAAATTCTATGAGGAGAGGATGGGAGAGCTGAATGTGTATTCCCTGGAGGAGAGGAGGGATATGGGGAATATGATCAACATTTTTGAATACTTACAGGGAATAAACAACACTAATACAGAAGAGATTTTTCAGATCAAAATGGGGAGGGATATGAGATTCGAGGGGAGAAGATTCAGGAGGGAAATCAGGAGATACATTTTCATGGAAAGGGTGATAGACAAGTGGCATACTCTGCCCAAGGAAGTGGAATCCTGTAGAATGGTGGGCGGATTTAAGAGGGGGTGGGACAGAGTGAGGGTGGGATTGTTATGAGGAGGGGAGGGCAGGGCAGCTGCAAGTTGAGAGGCTAACTGTACAATCAAGCAGACTCGATAGACCATAAGGCCTGTTTCTGCTGCCATTTTGTATGTTCTTATGTAAGTTTGAAGTGTGTGTGGTGCACATATAAACAGCAGCAATACCAAATATCAGAAAATATATGGCACTTACAGTTCACCTCATCCAGAAAGTCCTCTCATTCAGCAAACTGGAATCCTTCTGTTAATAATCCAGCTTGTCTTTGTTACAAAAAACATTAAAACAGACAGTAGCACATTTCACAGACATTCTAACATTGAGAAAAGGATATTCCAGCAAAAACCAGCTTCCCAAAATTTTAGTGTAAACAAAGATTCATATTTTAAGTAATAACAATTTCATCAAGATTTCCATTACATTTTAAGTACTTCTATACCAGCATTAGCCTATGCTGAAGATTTAGCTCTTTTGTCTTTAACAAAACATGAACTCCAGAACATTCTGATGGAATTCAACACTTATTGTAATAGATGTATCTTGATGGTGAATCTGTTTAAACCCAAGTGTTACAACTAGCCTTAAATATTGAACACTATTTAACTGGAAATACACTGGAGATATTTTAGAACAAGTGAAATCATATACTTGTCCCTTGATCCCCCCCCCCAGAAATGAACCACACATCACCACTTTATGAAATCTTTGGATGCTCATTGGCAAACGTATTTATTTAATTAATTTGGCACAAAATATCTATTTACATCCCAAACTGTCATGTCCGTCATCAAAACACAATAACACAATTCAATCTTTAACAGTCTTCCCCTTCTGGCCACATCTTCCTCCTGGTTGGTTCTTTATTCCATTGTTCTGGGTCCAGACACTGAATCTGACCCCCTTTTCCATTACCAGAACCAAGCCAGTTCCCTGTTGAACCCAGGCCTCCCTTTCCAAGCCTGGACACTCTATATCTGGTACCCAGACCTATTCCCCCCCTCCCCACCCTTTACTCCACACCTGGGCTCCTTGGCCACAGCCTGTGGTCCTACCCCCTACTCCCAGTTCTAGCCCCCTTTTTACTTCTTCCTCTCCCCCTTCTCGCCTCTCCCCTCTACAGTTCCTCTTGTGCTCAGTGCTTGACCATTCCCATTGGGCACACCATGCCTCCTTCAGCAGGGCTCCACCTAGCCCCCCCCCGGTCCCCAGCTGCCTCTTCACAGCTCCACTTGTTTTGCCCCCATTGTTGCACCTGGGTTATGGCCCTATTACCCCACATATGCCTTACACTATATCTCTGGTCTATTATGCTATGATACTGCTATTTTGCACTAATATATATATATATGGGCACCAATCATAAAAGCGTTGGTGCTAGGAATGTGCTTTGCTGCTAATATATGCTAATGTATCATGCACGGTTCATTTTTATCCAGATTATGTTTGTCTTTCATATATATTCCATATATAATTGACCTAATCACTACTACGATGTCTCTGAGGGATCATTAGTGATTATTATGTACTTATATTCTCATATAATTATATGTAGTGTGTGTTTTTACACTCAGGCACATATGCCATGTGTAATAGAGCTTTGTAAGCAATTTTCTATGTTCTGCTGACAAGAGACAGACTCCTTGTTTAGTCTCTCATCTAAGCACATGTAGATTGGAAGTATCAGCATTCTCTTTGTCTAAGGTTTATGCAACAGAAGCATTATTTCTTATACTTATTAGTATTCTGTCTCCTAAGTAATTATCCAATAGAGAATGTATGTATAACACTGTTCATAGTGCAGAACCTATAAATAAGGTTCTGCATATCTATGATTTTAGACTGTATCTTACTATAATTAGCACTGTTAGCCAGTTCTGCATGCTGGAAGATCTGTACATTCCTTCTCTAGACTGGCAAGTTACCCTTTTATATGTGATTTACTGGAATATGCTTGGCTGTGAGTATAATAAATGACTTTATTTACGACTGCTTGTGAGTGTTATCTCTGGCTAACATTGTAGACATAGAACAAATCTGATTTATTATTTTAGCAGTTAGATTTCTAACTGACATTCATGGCGACCGTGGTTAATGTATGAATGTTAGTCAAAGTAACAGGTTAATTTCCTCTGTAAATTAATGCACTGGGTATATACTTCCAAGTGACAAGCAGTAGAAGGCATTTTTCTGTTTAAATCTATTCAGTCTGGTTTTAATTCCTAAGTGCAAAAGCACATAGGCAAACAGACCTGTAGTAAACTTTTTTTGTGTGTCTGTAAAGAGATCCGAATAGACAGATAATTTGCTTTCACCTGTGAGTCTGAATCCTAGTGAATTATACTCATTTAGGAGCCCACATAAGTCAAAGGCTACCTGTGTGCTTTCAAAATTTGCAATCCGGACCATACTTCTTGATCCACAGCTAGCTAAGGGTTACTAATTTAAATATTTCCATGTCTAAATTAATCAGCGCTGAGTTAAGGCTGGAAGCCTCACTATACCTTGCAGCTCATGGTGGGTTCGAGGATTTTGCCACTGTGGCAAAAGACAAAGAAGACCCAATTAGAGCAATCTTTGAGCATTATGATGCATTAAAATCTGATACCAAGAAAGTGAACCCAAAGGGGTTGCTTTTTGCGATGATATTTGCAGGTTTTGAAGCTGCTTTAAATAAATTGTCTGTTTTGGAATCTGCTTATGCTGCATGCAAGCTATAGAATACTATGTGTAGGCAGGAAATGGGTCTGCAGGAAGCTGACCATATAAGGAGGGTAGGGAGACTGGAATTCCAAATACAGTCCCTGCATAATCAAAATGAATGTTTTTTACATGACTCAGCTCATAGCAATAGCCAAGAGCTGCACGCTGTAAGAGATAATCATGAAAAGGCAGTATTGGACAGAAAGCAGGCATCACAAATTAATGATGTCCTGTCTGACACTAATGATACTTTATTTTCTGAAAATGAAGAACTTAGAGTAGACCTGAATGAGGTAAGTGCTGAGCTAGATCGTCAGAACAGGGAGAACTCTGAGGTTACTGCTGCATATAGGCATTTAAAAAACGATTTGATCAGTGAAGTGTCTGAAAGAGCTTCAGGCATTCACCATGTTAAATGTAGGAAAAGATGGTGAAACTGCGCCATCAGAAAGAAGTTCTTATGGGACATATTAGGACCAGTGAGAACAAGATACATTTTGATTTTGTTTCCTCTGGTGATGAGGAGTCTGGAAATGAGGAACCACAAAATGCTGTGGAGTGGACCAGCACAATGGCTGTCCATCCTCTTTTTGTTACTCAAAATTGAGAATTGTTAATGTCTCAAAATGGCGGACACAGACATCATCACGTCACTTCACCATGCCGTCCCCAAGACGGCCGACAGGATGTTGATGGGAATGATGAGTTACAAACTGTCATAATCCAAGATGGCCACACCCATGGGTCATCAACCCAAGATGGCCGTGCTCATGGGGCATCATCTCAAAATGGCTGACCGTCACATTATGGAGATCGGATTACACATTCACAGGGAGCTGTGATTGCTGCCTTGACTCCTAAGGACAAGCAAGAGATTAAAGCAATGATCAAGAAAGTTTTTGGTAGACTTGATGTTACTGTAGAGCAGAGAGATGCACTTAGATTGGAAGTGGATCAGTACATTAAAGAGGCTAGTAAACAACCAAATATTGTGAGAACATTGGCAGATACTGCAGCAGAGGCTGCATTAAAGGGAGCCAATCTCACAGTTCCCAAAACAAAACCACTGCCACCTAACCCGATGAAATCTGCACAGTCAGCACAACAGATGTCTGATAGCATTAGACACATGCAACCGTCTGAGAATTTGAGTTGTCACCTTGCCAAGGTTAAAGCACATTGTGAAATGCTTGGTTTGCCTCCTGATGGTTGTGTACAAGAACTAAGGTTAACTGTAGAGCCTAGCCTTTGAGCTAAGCTTCCATCAGAAATAAGAGACGGTCCAAAACAGGACTGGACTAGTATTTGTTCAGCCTTAATGTCAGCACAGTACCCAAGAATAGCTGGAGCATGAATGGCATACAATGTGAAGCAAGGGGTTAAGGAATCCCCTGCAAACTATCATGGGTGTTTGTGGATGGCTTATTGTTCAGGCAAGACATTAGCAAATGAGCAATGTGAAGCTGATAATTTGGAATAGAAAGATGTATTCCTACATAACATGACACCAGGTCTACATGAGAAAGTTGAGTGTTCTATTTTTCCTGAGGAGGATAATTTTGCAAAAATGTTGACAGTGGTTGAAAGAGCATTTCAGGTGTACCTATGCATGCTTAATTCTAGCATTAAAACAAGGTTGTTTCTATTCAGCAGCCTTCTGGAGGGGTGACCCACTATAAAGTGGAAGGGGAGGAGGCACAGAGTAAACAAGCTTCTGCTCCCAAAAATGCAAAAACAATAAAAAACTGGAGGGAGAGAAAGTATAATGACAAAGGAAATAGACAGGGTTGTAAGTATCAATGTACTGGTCCATCCTACAGGGAGATTGCAGAGGAAAATAAAAACCTCCGAGAAGCCCTGCAGTCTAAGAGCTCTAGCAACCCTATTCCTGAACACCATGTGGTTGCACTAATGCCATCATCAAAGACCACATGGGGGGAGGGGGGTGCAGGTCTGATTTATGAACCTGTACAGCCAGCTGCTATTGTAGCACCTCCTCCAGTCGTATACACTGCTGCATTGCCATCTGCTACAGCAGCAGTAGCCACTCCTCCAGTCATATATACTGCTACACTGCCAACTTCCAGAGCAGCAGCTCCTCAAACTGAATATACTGCTGTGGTGACAGCTGCCAGAACAGCTCCCCCTCCAATTGAATATACTACTGAACTGCCAATTGCCAGAGCAGTACCTTCTCCAACTGAATGTGCTGCTGCATTGCCAATCTCTAGAGCAATATCCCCTTCAGTAGAACATACTGCTGAACCACAAACTATAGCTGAAGCAGTACATGCCTTTTTCACTCCGCTGTTAATACATGCAGCACCATCTGTATATGAACCACCACATATGCAGGAACCACTGTATGCACAGGTAATATCACCCACATATGCAGCATCAGCTGCACACACAACACCACCACCTGTACATGCACCACCACATTTACAGGTACTACCACCAGTACATGCGGAGCCCTCTGCATATGCACCACCACCTGTAAGATCACCTCCACCAGTGCCTCTACGACCATCCTGGCCATAGGCCAGCAGTATCAGGTGCAGAGACAGTAAACTGCATGGGCAACTCTACAGCAGGCCCTTCTAACAAGAAAGTGCAAGATATTGTAAAGATACTTGAGAAAGGGAACACTAATAAAGGGCAATGACAATTAGAGGCCCCAGTCCACATTATATCCCCTATTATAATGGATCTAAGCAGCAGGCCATGTGTAAAGGCCAAGGTTGGGGGCCGCCAACTAGTAATGCTGCTTGATTCTGGAGCAGCCATGTCAGTATTACATGATGAGAATCCTGAATTTTCACACTGGTCTACCGGTTGGGAGACTGGTGTACAAGGGGTTGATAGGACCACCCTACAGACCTACCAGTCCAAACCCATCCCTGTATGGGCAACCTCACCGCAAAATTCACCTTTTACCTCATGGTATTACATCATCCCAGTATTTTGAGAGTTGATTTTCTAGGTCAACACGGATGTGTTGTGGATCTGGCACGCATGCTGATGATTCAAATACCAGGACAATATCATACAGTCAAGATATGTGATTCACATGTTCTTGCAGCTATCACACACAATGACACTAAGTATGATGTCATAGACCTCTTCAAGGATCATGACCGATACAGAGACATACAGCCAATAATTGTCAGATACTTGAGAAAGGGAACACTAATAAAGGGCAATGACAATTAGAGGCCCCAGTCCACATTATATCCCCTATTATAATGGATCTAAGCAGCAGGCCATGTGTAAAGGCCAAGGTTGGGGGCCGCCAACTAGTAATGCTGCTTGATTCTGGAGCAGCCATGTCAGTATTACATGATGAGAATCCTGAATTTTCACACTGGTCTACCGGTTGGGAGACTGGTGTACAAGGGGTGGATAGGACCACCCTACAGACCTACCAGTCCAAACCCATCCCTGTATGGGCAACCTCACCGCAAAATTCACCTTTTACCTCATGGTATTACATCATCCCAGTATTTTGGGAGTTGATTTTCTAGGTCAACACGGATGTGTTGTGGATCTGGCAAGCATGCTCATGATTCAAATACCAGGACAATATCATACAGTCAAGATATGTGATTCACATGTTCTTGCAGCTATCACACACAATGACACTAAGTATGATGTCATAGACCTCTTCAAGGATCATGACAGATACAGAGACATACAGCCAATAATTGTCAGATACAAGGATGTGTTCACAAAGGATAAGCATGATTGTGGTAGAATGAATACTGCCATTGAAGTAACAGGACCAGATCCTGGCAGGCAGAGGCAATACCCTTTTCCTGCTGAGGCTCTGCCATCTTTAAGACAAACTATAGATTCCCTGCTTCAACACGGGGCAATAAGGCCATATTTCTTGATTCTAAACTCACCTATTTGGCCTGTCCGAAAGCCAAATGGGGCTTGGAGACTTAGGGTTGACTACAGAAGGCTCAATCATGCAACCCCAAGCTCTTCACCTACAGTGGCATCAGCTGACCCCAAACCATAAATAGTTCACCTCATTGAATATTTCTAATGGGTTTTGGTCCTTACCACTAGCTAAAGACAGCCAGTACAAATGTGCCTTCAGTTTTGAAGGATGACAGTTCATGTGGAGATGCCTCCCACAGGGTTTTCATAACAGTCCATCCCTCTTTCACCTACATATGAAAGATGCATTACAGGGATTCTCAACCCCTGAATGTCTACTGCAGTACATACAGTAGTTGCACTGAATTTGTCAAGCAATTTTGTGAGATTCCCTAATTATGCTTCATAAAGTTTAGGGAAAAAAATCATCTAAAATTCTTTTTGTTATACCTGCAGAAAGACGCCAGTTTCTATTACAGTACTTAAGTGCCATCTGGTAGATTTTCAACTACGCTATCTGATGAGATCAACCTCTCTGGATAGCAGTGAACACACTAACAAACAAAACAAAATCCCTAACAAAAGGTTTCACAATTCTCAATAGGGATTTTTAAAAATCCTTAAAAATCCCTTGACTAATTTGGCACTACTACTGTAGATGACTTGCTTTTGACAACCGACACAAAAGAAGAACACTTGGTTCTGTTAGATGAACTATTGACTATCCTACAGAAGTCAGACCTCAAGTGCAACCCTTCTAAAGCACAACTGTGCCAGAAGGAGGTTCTCTTCTTAGGGCTCTACATAACAGAAAAAGGAAGAAGCCCTGATACTAACAAGATTCAGGGACTGCAGGATTTACCCTTGCCAAACAGTGTAGGAACACAGATGTTTTATGGGTATGGTAAACTACTCCAGAGATGTGACTTTGCACAAAAAGCTGCACCTCTGTATGAGTTACTGAAAAAGGATGTACCTTGGATATGGGGTCCATTACATACCAAAGCTGTAACCAGTTTGAAAGAATCACTGGCAACAGCCCCAGCATTGATTTATCCTAACCCATCTTTAGGGTACTATCTGGAAACTGCTACATCAGCTACAGCAATTTCAGCTGTATTAGTACAAAAATGTAATGGACATATTAGGCCCATTGCCTATGCATCTCAGATGCTTTCCCCAGTAGAGCTAAAATGCAACCCTTGTGAAAGGAGTATTTTAGCCACATATTGGGCAGTGAAACACTTTATGTACAGTATATCATTGGAGATGCCCCTGTTGTGTTATATTCTGATCATATGCCAACAAATTTTCTACTGTCAGACAGAGTAAAAGATGACTCTGTTTCAAATGCAAGACTTACACACTGGTCTCTGCTTTTACAGGATCACAACATCACTGTCCTTCCTGCTAAAACACCATCCCTATTGGCCCATGGCCTACTGTTTACAGGCGATGCACATGATTATGTATTCTAACCCCCTGACCTACCTGACCCAGGGCCTTTCCTGCCAGCACCTCAGGAAGTGTTAAATGACATCACAGGGTGTTGTGTCTTTACTGATGGCTCAGCCACACACACCAAGGAGGGTTGGATAGCAGGGTTTGAAATTCTCATTGTACATCCTAATGAAGACAGAGTGCACATAGCTAAGACGTGTACCATCATTTCTGCACAGTATGCTGAAATAGCTGCTGTAGCACGTTCTCTGGAAGTGCTCAAACAAGACACTGTAGATACTAGAAAATACAAAATCACACATGCCCACACAATGCAAAGCATCATGGGCTACACATGCAAATCACCACAGAATGTTATGTTGGTTCAACTTTAAGCAGAATTGTATGGTGCCCAAAGGCCTCTCACACAGTTTGCAAAGGGTGCTAACAGATGATATAGACACGTGTTTCGTCCGACCAGGACTCCTCAGTATGCCTCGTCTGTTTGACACCCCAGTAGAATGAACCAGGTACCCTAAGACGGTCTGTCTGGGTTATGTTGTGGTGAACCCATTAAAATAAAAAACTATTTAAAAGACAAAGAACCTCTGTGCGCAAACACTGAGGCAAGGGTTACCTCAAAGGGCATTTGTTAGCACCCTTTGCAAACTGTGTGAGAGGCCTTTTGGCACCATGCAATTCTGCTTAATGTTGAACCAGCATAACGTTCTGTGGTGATTTGCATGTGTAGCCCATGATGCTTTGCACTGTGTGGGCATGTGTGATTTTGTATTTTCTTGAAACTTGGCTTTCCAGCCTAATGCCCCTTGGGGTAACCCTTGCCTCAGTGTTTGCGCACAGAGGTTCTTTGTCTTTTAAATAGTTTTTTATTTTAATGGGTTCACCACAACATAACCCAGACAGACCGTCTTAGGGTACCTGGTTCAGTACCTGGACTCCTGCTGGCCTGATTCCCTGTCCCCTCGCTGGGCCCTGCCAGCCTGAGCCATTAACTGCTCGACTCTCTCGCTTGGTGCCATCAGCTCCCTGTTGGGCTTGCCTCACCACAGCCTGCCATGACCTGCAGGCACTCCTTAGTCCACATACCACTGGCCAGTGCTCCATGCTGCCTTGTAGGGCCACAACACTTGTTTTGGTAGCCATATCCATGCACCGGGACCATCTACCCCTCTCCACTTTTTCTTTGTTTCCATGCTGGGCCTGGCAGTACCCTGGCCTATTAAAAGGGTCACCCTCTGCTGGTACACCACACCAGACAATCAGCACTTGCAATACTTTTCCAAATCCTGGTGGCATGGGACATACCCCTTGATCTCCCAGGCCAGAGGCAGGCATCCTACCAACTGCGCCACATTAACTCAGAGAGAAAAAGCAAACTGCCAGCAAAGAAAATACACGTTCTCTCATGGAGACTGCCTGAAAACCCTCTCACTGGATTTCTGCTCCTGCTGCATTCCCCCCCACATGCAGGTGTGACCTGCACATCACTGGCCCACTGCTGTTACACCCGCTAGGGCCCATCTCATGCCCTGGCTTGCTGAAATCTGCCTCCTAACTCTTTCCACTGCAATAAAACCTTACAATAAACTCTTTAAATTAAAACAAAAACAATTCTCTCTCCCTTCTCATTTTGCATGCCGTCCATGCAATTGCTGTGACAAAATGCTGTCTGAGCTCGCCCACATGATGAGAGAGGTGGGCTGTTGCCACCACACTGGCCTTGCTCTCTGTTCAGAACAGGCATCCAGTCATGGCCTAGATCTCATGGCCTACCCCCTTGCTGCTCTTGCAAGTCCCACCCGGCCACACAAAACCACCTGAAATTGCCACTGTTGCTCCCTATCGAGAGGGAGCACATCCCCTTGCCACCCACTGCCCCTCGTCTACTGCAGGGGTCCGGATACCTTCTTTCTAGCTTCCCAGCTCAGGCTGAAATCTGCCCGGACCCCCCCACTCACCCATGTGGCTGGTCACTGCCACATCCCCCATGGCAGCCCACAAAAGCATCCTCCAATAAAAAACCTGAAGCCTTTCCCAAAGCGAGCGGTTGCTCGCACAGCCAAAACAAACCTCACTCTTGGATGTGACCAACCAGCACAGAAGGCCAGGCTTCTATATGCACTGCTACCAAGCTCCTGCTTCCACCTCGGGCTGCCAGATGCCCATAAGTGATACATGTTTCTGCCTGGTTTTAAACCAGAAACCTTTCTCATGTTAGGCAAACACGACAATCTCTACACTGTGGATGTACAAGCTATAGGTGGATTGTGTTCACCTTGTAGCTTCCCACGCTCTTCCAGGTCACTCCCTTAGGTTGTTTAAAACCCAAACAACTCAGCCAGCTCCCCCATGTTCCAACACCACCAGAAACAGCAGCCACCAGAGATGCAACTTTGCAACAAATGACAAGCCATAATCAGCAACACTAGAATTATCAACCAAACCTTTCCTTGTTGCTTGCAGCCCTGTTTCACATGCAATCCACATTTAGTATCTTCCCATATTGCAACAGGCCCTATTTCAAATTGTTTGTTATTTTTTTTTCTACTAAATGAAACTACCCTACCACCAGATGTTCTACTACTCTGGCACCCCCCCCCAATATGGCTGGCCCCCAGCTCCAAACAATACATCCAGGGCTTGCCATGCCAAACAGCAACATGTCTCATGGCCTGCTGCAGCCTATCTAAAAACAGAATTGTGCCTTACCTTCTCATTTGCCAATGATGTGCTGAAATCTGCAATTTCCAGCAGAAGAGGGCTAGCTGCAGGTAAGCTGCCCTTAAGCAGCCCCTAAGGACCCCAATCAGGACCCATGTTGGCCCCTCCCCCGGCCAATCACCTGCATCCCTTGGATACCTGTCATATGATCCTGCTCAGTACCCCTTACCCTCCCCCTCCCTGGTGATGTCACTGTCTCCTCCCCCCTCCTCCCTGCCCCCTCTCTCTTCCTTGATTTCTGGAGGGGCATTGGACAACCTGGCCTGCCTTTTATTTGGCAAGCCTCATTATCTTGGTTTGGTATTCACTTCCTCTGTCTCAGTCAAAATATTTTAAATTACAGGCTAAAAAACAAACTGCTCTTGTAGGGTTGCACAGGTTTAACCATAAAAATGGAGGTCATTCTGTAACTTCTGCTGTAAAGGCAACACATATTAAGCTTTCGTCTAAGATTCTTCATGCAGCAGAAATATGGGGTGCAAACAATGCCAACATTTTGGATAAGAAGTAACAACATTTTGGATGCAACATTTGGCCATGCCTCATTGAATTCAAGTCAGGGCTGAATTAGGTCAGACTTGTCAATTACCAGCTGGCAAATCCAGAGTGTTTTCCTACTGGACAGGACTCACAAAAGTGCCCTTGTCTAGATTACCTCAAATGCCATAAATAAATGACAAACACTGAGGCTGTATGGTTTTGATCCTGTTGGTTATCTAATCTTGATATTATTCTTGCTCAAGCTACTCTTTCTTGGCTCCCATCATTGATAGATTTTGAAACTAATATTAATCCCTTATATAGGAAAGTTGTATCCAGTAGATTTTGTGAACTTGAAAAAATGTTGATCTTGAAATTCTTTCCAAATATAAATTTAGTAAATGATTACCTCTCACAGATCAATCTCATAATCTCAAATATCTGGTTCTGTTAACTGACCTGCATCTGAGGCAGGTTTACACTAACTTGAGATTTCAGACATTTAGCTCAAACATTTTAAAGGAGAACTGTGCTGAATCCATGAGTCAGTTTCCAAGTAGCAGTAGTTTTTTTTTTAAATACTGGTTCAATTTCTGTTATTGCTGTATCTATCCAGGCTTTTCCGTTACCTTAGTGGGTGTTTCTGATTTCCATCCTGTTGGTAAGAACCATTTTAGAACTGGAGGATGGAGTTTATGTCCCTGTTCTATGCTTCTGTTCTTGTTGGCACGATGCAATTATGTTCTACAATAGACCTAAGGTTGTTGGGACATAAACTACATCATCCAGTTCTAAAATAATGCTCAGCACCAGACTGTAAAGCAGAAACACCCACAGAGGTTACTAAAAGGCCTGTGTGGATGGAACAACAGCAATATTTTAGACAGTGCTTAAAAAATGGCTACTATTGGAAAAATTACTTACAGGTTCAGTGCAGTTATCCTTTAAATGCCAGATATTTTAGACGCTCAAAGGATTATTAGTCTACTTTATGGGGTTACGGGCTGGGCAGCCCAGAGGGCAAATTGCATGTAATCCTGTTCTGTCCTCATTATAGAAACATAGAAATTATCAGCAGATAAAGACCACTAGGCCCATCCAGTCTGCCTGAAGGCCCTATATATTGTATGTGGCCACTGACCCTATGTGATCAATGGCTTTTCATCACTTACTCCCCTCTCAAGCTTCCCTTGTGCTTTTCCCAGGCATACTTAAACCCCTCCACTGTGCTTGCCCTCACTACTTCCTGTGGCAGACTATTCCAAGCATCGACTATCCTTTCTGTGTAGAAAAACTTCCTCACATTACCTCTTCATCTACCCCCTTCCAATTTCATATTGTGCCCCCTTGTTCTTGTACTTTTTCTACATTGGAAAAGGTCCACAACCTGCACCATGTTTATGCCCTTGAGGTACTTGAAAGTTTCAATCATGTCCCCCTGCTGTTTCCTCTCCTCCAGTGAGTACATATTGAGGTCCCTTAGTCTCTCCTCATATGTTTTGTGGTGCACCATCTTTGTAGCCCTTCTCTGGATTGTCTCCACCTTATCTATGGCCTTGCACAGATGCGGCCTCCAGAACTGCACACAGTACTCCAGGTGAGGCTTTACCAATGTTTTATACAATGGCATCACCTTCTCTTGCCTCCTGCTAGTGATACCCCTGCCTATGCACCCCAGCATGCCACTGGCCTTCTCTGCCACCTTTGTGCACTGCTTTGCTACCTTATGGTCATCAGAGATGATAACCCTTAGGTCCCTTTCGGCTTTGGTGACAGTCAGCCCCCCACAACCTGTAGCTCTCCCTAGGGTTCCCTCCACCCAGGTGCATTATTTTGCACTTCTTTGCATTGTACCTTGGTTGCCACATCTCTGACCATCTTTCAAGCTTCTCCAGGTCCCTCTTCATTTTCTGCACCCCTTCTGGGGTATCCACCCTGTTGCAGATCTTGATGTCATCTGCAAACAGGCAGACCATTCCTTCCAGCCCCTCTGCAGTGTCACTAATGAAGACATTGAGCAGGACTGCTTCTAGTACTGATCCCTGGGGTGCCCCACTGGTCACCCCCTCCCCAGATTGTACCCCATTTACCATCACCCTCTATCTTCTGTCTGTCAACCAGTTCCCAACCCAGTTCACCACCTTGTCTCCCATGCCCAGACTACCCATCTTGTTAATCAGCCTTCTATGTGGGACAGTGTCAAAGGCTTGCTGAAATCTAGGTAGGTGACATCTACCACCCCTCTCTGGTTTATTTTCCCAGTCAACCAATCAAAAAAATCCATCAGATTCATTTGACATGACCTTCCTGCTATGAAATCATGTTGTCACAGATCCTGAGCACTGCTGGATTCCATATATGCCCATATCCTTTCTTTCAGCAGTGTCTCCATGATCTTTCCCACCACTGAGGTGAGTCTGACTGGCCTGTAGTTCCCCTCCTCCTCCCTACTGCTGCTTTTGTGCAGTGGGACTACATATACCTCCTCCAGTCCTCTGGAATGACACCCATGTTGAGTGACTCTACGAAGAGGGTCACCAGAGGCACTGCTAGTTCCTTTCGCAGCTCCTTTAATGTCCTCGAGTGGATGCTATCTTGCCCCATGGCCTTATCAGCCTTCAGCTTTGTGAGTTCTTCCAGAACTCTCTCCACTGTGTATGGACTGGTGTACCCTTCTCTCGCCCCCATTGCCTCTGCAACCCAACTCTGGTTCTTGACCTTCCCCTTCCTTAGTGAATACTGAGCAGAAGTATTTGTTCAGCATTTCTGCCTTGTCCAAATCCCCCTCCTTACATGCTCCCTTCTCCCATTTGAGCCTCACAATCCCCCCCTTGGTTTTTCTTCTTTCACTAATATACATATAAAGTGCCTTATCCCCTTTATTTACAGACCTTGCTAAATCCTCTTCTTTCTGCACCTTTGCCCTCCTAACAGCCTTCCCTGCTTTCCTTAGACATTCAAGGTACACCTCCCTGTCCTCCTCCCTTTGGCTCCCCTTATATTTCCTGAAACTCAGCATTTTACCATTGACTTTGTCCCCCACCTCTTTGTGGAACCATAGTGGTTTCCTTCTTTTTTCCCTTTGGCCACTATCCTAATGCACTGGTTTGTTATCTCCACTATGGCTCCTTTCAGTTTCTCCCATTGTTCTTCCACCCCCTTTATTACCCCTCCTTTCCCCAGGACGCTTGCATATATCTACCCATTTCAATGAAATCTGCCCTCCTGAAATCTAATATTCTTTCCCTTGTGTGGCTTAATTGAGTCCTTGTCTCCATGCTGAACCACACCATATGTTGGTCACTGGACCATAGCTGCCTTTCCACCTGTACTTCTTTGACTGTATTTCCATTGGTTCATACCATACAGAATTGACTTGTCCCTGGTTAGCTCATGCACCAGCTGCCTGAGTCCAACCCCCTGCAGGGATTCTAGGATGGCTGTGCTTCTGGCTGAAGCAGCCACCTTGGTGGCAAAATCCACGTCCAGCATATTGAAATCCCCCAGTAGCAGGATTTCACCTTTAGCTGCCATGCCGTGTATGTTCTCCACTAGTTCCCTGTCTACTTCATACCTCTGTGCCAGAGGTCTGTAAAGCACCACTGTGCATATTACTGTTCCATTCCCAGGCTCCAGGGTGACCCACATTGCCTCATCCTCCACCTGTCTTCCCACAACTTCTGTAGCCTTTATACCTTCTCTGATGTACAGGTCCACTTCCCCACCCTTTTTAACCTCCCACAGTGTATAGCCTAGTACACTGATTTCCCAGCCATGATTAGCAGAGTACCACATCTCTGTTATTGCTGCTATGTCAAGGTCTGCATCTGCCAACAAGGCCTCCAGGTCTGGAACCTTATTTCCTAGGCTATGAGCATTCGTTAGCATGACCTTCCATGTTTTACAGTCTGACCTCCCTCTGCTCTTGTTCTTTCTCTCTCTCCAGTGTATTCCCCCCACCCCGGTTTCCTTTCCTATGTGCTTTGCCCTTCCATATTACTCTTTTATGCATTCTTCACCTGCCTGCCCCTCTCTGCTTGATTTAGGTGTTTATGTAGTCAATTTATGTTCCTGCATCTTCCCATGGAGGGTGTTCCTAAGCCTCCTGATCCTCCTGACTCTCCCATCTTGGCCAGTTTAATTGCTCACAGCTGAAGCATTTAAACTTCTTACAAAGGACCAAGGTCCCCTTCTCCGACAGATGCAGGCCATCCTTCTTAAATAAGCTTGCATCTGCCCAGGTGCCCATCTTCCCAGATTATAATGCCTAATGTAAAAAAGTACTTATGCACTTATTTTTCTGATTCTATGGATCCTCCACAAATGCAGTTGAACTATTTGTTAACAAAACCAACCCTGTAATGGCTTTGAAATCTGTTAAATTTCTCAGTGCTGTGATCAAAAAGAAAAGGGACTACACAAAAATGGGATTTCAGTTCATTATGATATTGTTCTGTGTTTGTGCTGCAAAGTGTCAACATCTTTGTATGTTAACAGACATTTGTACTTCATTTTATTGATGAAATATGCTGTACTTTTTTATGTACGTATTTGGTTATTTATTTGTTCATGGTATTTATACTGGATTGTAATAACTGTAATGGCTTTGGCTGAACAAGAATGCAATTACTAATTCCATTTTAAGCAATCAGTTAAATAAAAAAAATTAAATTAACTTATCCCTAGTTCTAAGTTAGTATATAATGAATAAATAGTATAATAATACCATCTTCCAGTACCTAGCATATCATAAAAGCCATATCATAAAAGACATGAAAGTTTGTTTATCAATGGAACAAGCAACCTTCAAAGCCCTGCAGCAGATGGACCATCATATTTAGCCTCCTCCGATGAAACCTAGTATCTAATTAATTACATAAAAAAAAGTTAAATTAACTTATCTCTAGTTCCAAATTAGCATATAATGAATAGCTACTGTAATAATAATAATAATACCATCCAATAACTAGTTTCCACACCCCCACCCACTACACCTCCATATACCAAATTAAAGAGGTCAAATTCAGATATATGCTGGACTTTTTACAAGATCTGAGCTTCCCAAATCACTTCATAGCTATATACAAAAGAATAACAATTTATTCTATTTTTGTTCTAAAAAAAGAGAATGAACTAAAATTTTCTTTTGTCTCTTCCAGTATCTAGCATATTACAAAAGCCATATCATAAAAGACATGAAAGACTGTTTATCAATGGAAAAAGCAATCTACAAGGCCCTGCAGCAGATGGACTATTGTATTTGGCCCCCTCCCCTGAAACCTGGCATCTAGAGAGGCAGGTAAGGTTCTACCTATGGTAGGTGGCTTCCCAGGCAATGCCCCTGGGGGAAGAACTACTGGGGCTAACCACATGATGAGGGCATCTGGCTGGGGAGGAGAATGAGGTGTTAAAAAGAGCAGTGGCCTGTGGTCTCCTCTCACTCTTCCCTCCCAGCTGAAGACTTGAAGATTTCGTCTGGCAGCAGGATTACCAGGAGATACAAAAGGCATTTTTGCATCAATTGTTAAAGCTTTCATTTTGGGATCTTAATTCATGATTTGGAGCCCAGAGTTTGCTGCATACATGCTTAATTAGTGCAAGTATATTTTTATTTTTGAGAATTCTGTAAGTTTCAGGTCATTTACCTACATTTTGTTTCCATTTAGCTGCCTGCTTTGTATCCTGGTAATTTAGATTCTACAGCCTTTAGAGGGGCCTGTAGCTTCATTGCCCCACTGTCTGCATATGGTCCCCTAACCTTTCTCTACCAGGGGATTGAATCACTAGTCAGAACTGGAAAAGAGTGAGCAGTGTTCTTAAGCACCGTTTACCACTTTCTCATCCCCCCTTTGGCTGCAGTGTGGTACGCCAAGCTCAAGGTTCATAGCCCCTTGTTCTGTGCTCATGCAGTCCACTGGTGTGCTTGCTTTATGGCTCTGATTTCTGATGGGGCAATTCACCACATGCTGTAGCATCCAAAAGCAGTGGGAAGTGAACCAACTGAGGGAGGAGATTGGAGCATGCCACACAGCCATGTGGTGGATGCCATGGAGTGGGATTCATTCACTGAGGCCTGATTGGACAGTGTGGTAGAGGTGTTTGGAATCATAGGGGGTTCATCATTGTCAGCAGAACATTTGGAATCCTTTTTTGAAAGAACCGAGTGACTTCCCTAGCAACCAGGCAACAAGCCGAGGGAGTTAGCTGATGAAGCACAGTCTGCTTGGGCCTGGTGAAGGGGCAACTATTGCCAAGCAAGCTCCAGGGAGCTGCCATAGTATGTGGGTCAGTGTCCAATCTTCCAGTTTGATCACCTGACCTGTGATTTTTGGACAATAGGATTCATTGTGCTGTAGTTTATCTTGCAAGCAGTGAATATTAACTGCAAAAAAAAATGACCTTCTTTTTTTAGCACTTGTTTATTGTCATCTCAAGGGCAGGGCATGTAATGGGTTGACCACGTGGGGAACACACTGTAGCCTGATCAGCATGCTCCCTTGTCCCTAGGAGTTCTGAGGACAGATTTTCATGCTATCTATCCCCTTTTTTCCATCAGTAAGTTTTCTGTACTGCAGTTTTGCAGCAACTCTCATACATTTTACAAACAGAAAGAGAATGAGAGCCATGGTTGAGTGCTGCTTCACTGGTTGCATATTGTGATCAGTGGCAACACCTCCCCCTTTGACCAATTATTTGCAATGTGTTTTAAATGGGGAAGAATATGATTTAGTTTGTGGGGATGCATGGCTAATAATGCCATGGCATGCAATTGTACAGCTGTGTAAGTACTTTCCTGGGATGTGGGGCCACATTTCCCAAGTGGCTCCTACATCCTGATTCAAGTCTCCTGATTTTGTGTTTTTTATTTCTGAGCTTTAAATTTAAAAGTATTTGTTTTTTTACTTGTATGAATCAAAGTTTATGAATTGTATCTTTTTTAGGTACCAGTGAGATATGACAATCCACTGTACTATCCATATTTTGACAAATTCCGAAATCAACTGTCTGAAAGAATAAAAACAAAGAAAAAGTATAGAAATAAATATAGCTCCGACTGTCTACACTAAATCAAATCAAATTTAATTTTTAAAAAGCACTATTCATGCAAATCATATTGCCTGTACAATTAAAATGGCAGAATAAAATCATAAAATTCTACAGTTCAGAAAACAAACAATTCATTTGAATTCCAGAAAGGCAAGATTGAATAGATAAGTTTTTAGTGCAGTTTTAAAGCTGTCCATGGTCAGGCATTCCCTTATCCAATGAGGTAGAGAATTCCATTGGGTGGTGGCCACAAATGCAAATGCCCAGGCCCCAGACATCTTCAAACTAACCATGGGAACCTCTAGCAATCCCTCATCAGTGGAATGAAGCAGTCAGAAGGGGCAATAGGGGTGAAGAAACTCTTGCAGGTCACTCAGTCCCTTTCCATGTAGGGCTTTACAGGTCAGAAAACCAACCTTGAAGGTGATCTGCCACTGAACAGGCAGCCAGTGCAGTCTGCACAGCACAGGTGTGATGTGGCTAGATTGAGAAAGCCCAGTCAACAGCCTGGCTGCCACATTCTGTACCAGCTGCAGGTGGTGGATATCAACCCCCAGTAGTCTTACGTACAATGAGTTACAGTAGTCAAGGTGGGAGGTCACAAAGACATGAACCAAAGTAGGAAGGTCATCAGGAGAAAAAAGTGTTTTATCTGGGTAATATTCCTCAGATGGTAAAAAGAGGTCCTGATGATGGCTGACACCCGAGAATGAAGCATCAGCCTTTCCTCAAAATAACACCCATGTTCCACACCCAATCAGAGGTCATCAGCTGGCTACCCATGAGCTAAAGCCCAGAAGGCTAGCCAGTCAATGGCCCCTCTCCCTGATGACCCAGGTCCACAACCAGTATCTCAGTCTTGTCCAGATTCAACCTTAACCAGTTGGTATTCATCCAGTCCTGGACCTCTGAGAGGCAATTGTTGAATACCGAGAATGCTCCATCCTGCTCAGGTAGAAAGAACATGTATAACTGAGTATCATCTGCATAGCAGTGAAAACTCAGCCTATGCCACCTTACAGTGTCTCCCATTGGCAGCATATACACCACAAACAACATGGGTGACAGCATAGAGTTCTGTGGGACCCCACACGGCAGGGAGAATGTGTCAGAGGAGATAGTCCCTGACACTGCCCTCTGAGACTTACCAGTGAGAAAAGTATAGAACCATCTGAGGACTGTATCAGACAGTCCACAGATCAACTGCAGATGCTCCAGCAACACACCATGGTCCACAGTGTCAAACGCTACAGAGAGATCAAGAAGAACCAAGATGGAATGGATCTTCCAATCCCTCACTATCAGGAGATCATTGAGCACCCGAACAAGGGCAGTATTGGTGCTGTGCCTCTTCTGAAATCCCAACTGAAGAGGATCATAGATATCATGGATAGTAAGGTGATTTTCCAGCTGCAGTGCGACCACCTTCTCAATAACCTTACCCACAAAGGGAAGGTTAGAGAAACATCTGTAGATTGCAAGACAATCCAGATTGAGAGAGGGTTTCTTAAGGAGGGGTGTCACCACTGCCACCTTCATGGAGTCTGGAAACTCACCTGACTCTAACAAACACCGGACTATCTCCACTAGGATTGGGCTGATGACCTCAACACACCCCACTAGGAAGCAAGTTGGGCACAGGTCCAAACTACAGCAGGTCGGTTGTATACTCTGGATAATCCGCATGACATCTTTGATCTCCAATCAATCAAAGTTGGACCAACCAGACCAAGGAACCTATAACCACCCACCAACCACCGCCACCCCACACTGGAACAAGCTGAACAGATCTCAGACCTGAAGTCGGTCACCTTATCAACAAAGAAGTGAGCAAACTCATCACACTTCTCCTGTGAAAAGGCTGTCTGAGACTTCAGACAGACTGGTCTGCAAAGTCTGTCCATAGTTTGAAAGAGCTGAGCTGGTCAGTTCTGTACTGCAGCAATCTCCTTGAACAGGAACTCTGCCTTCTTACGAGAGATTGCTGATTGATAGTCCTTATAATGGGTCATAAATCTAAGTTTGTCAGCATCAAGGCCTGATTTCTGCCAACGATGTTCCATCCTTCATCCCTCTCTCCTCATCTCCCTCAACAGGGTTTTCTTTAACTGTAAAAATTGATTAGTGTTTTGCTCATAGAAGTGCTAAAACTTTGTGAAAATGCATAGCTCTTGTCTCACTATGTTTAACAAACACAACATTTCTAGAAAACCTATATAAATAATTTCTGTACAGTTAGTATTGTCCCAAGAAAAAAACTTCTAATCAATTATTTAAACCCCTGCTCAAGGTCCCATCAAACCAAGGGGTACAAGGGCAAAGGGTGAGGAGGCAAACAAGGATAGGAGTTACAGTATGGAATCGAAAGCAACCATCACAGCCCAGTTATAAGTCTGCGGCAGGTTGTCTGGGTCCAAGCTTGCACTTGGAAATCCCAATTCATCCAGTACCACCATCAGGCCTTCTGTGGTCAAATCCTTCAAAGGGTAGTACTGAACCATCTCCACAGGGGCAGGACTATGGGGGGAGCCTAGAGATTGAGCCTTATATTGTGATGATCAGACCACCCAACTGGCTCCAGCACCAAATCAGATGTCTCCATACCCAGCAGGAAGACCAGGTCAATTGAGTGACTGCAGTTATGAGTTGCAGAGGTAATCACCTGTGTGAGGCCTAACAAATTCATAAGTTAAAGGAAGTCCTGTCCAAATTGAGAGAGTTTATCATTGATTCAAGCATTGAAGTCACCCAGAACCATTAATTTGGGGGACTCCAACAGAATGTCGATGACAAATTCCACAACTTCCTGCAGGAATTGCTTCTCGCCCCCTGGTGGACAGTAGATAAGCAGAATCCTGCACCCCATACTTGCACCCATGATGCATTCAAAGGATCAGGTCTCCCCAACTGGCACATCTTCAAGGCCCAATTCCATTCTAAAACAAATGGCTACACCCCCGGCCCTACAATCCAGCCTCGAGTGGTGTATCACCAAGAACCTGGCTGGGATGGCTGAATACAAAACTGGGCCAGAATTTTCATCCAGCCAAGTCTTGGTGATGCAAACCAGGTCCGAAGACCCAACAAGATCGGCAATCACTGCAGTCTCATTTTTAATAGACCTAGCATTACACAACACCACCTGAGCAGGATGGGACACTGGGGTTGGCAGAGTCACCTACTCACTCAGAGTGCAACCCTTAGGTATGGGTACCAGACAAGGTGGACCTCTCCCTAGTACTCATTTCACCCCAGGGCATCTGCTATTCCCCACAACCCCATTCCAGCCACAGAGCTCCCCTCTCCCTCCAGGTCCAGACCGCAATTTTACTCTGCTATGCATGACCCAAGAAAATCCCCAAAAAACACTACATGAAAAAAGGTAAAAACCTGGAAGCGTTACATAACCAATAAAAAAACAGACATGTAGATTAAATTGGAGAAGTTACACATTGGACACTTGTATGAAAGGAAATGCACAGTAAGAACTGGCATGCACAAGACCTAGGAAAGAATGTTTTGTTTTCAGCTTCTTTCAAACCCAAAGCAGTTTACACAGAATAAAACACAGAGTGCAAGGCTCTGTGTTTCAATTCTTTTTCATTACTTACATTCCTTCTGTGCCTGCCTACAGTACAGCACAGGAGAAGGCAAGCAACTTACTGGCTCTTGTCTTAATTATATGTTCCTTATGCAGTACTTGGGGGGGGGACCACAAGACTGAAAGTGGCCAGATTTCAGCCTGTAGCTAGAGCAGTAAACTTACAAGAACTGGACATTGTAACAGAAAATACTACACAAATTCAGATAGGGGCTCTAGCCCTGTCACAGCCTCAACAATGTCCTCCCAGACCTTTACCCAATACCAAGGCAAAAACAGCTTCCAACCACCAAGAACCCAAGCCCGGCATTGTAGTAGTAGGGGACTCCCAACCCCCTGGCAACTCCAGCAGGGGTGGATCCTGTACAACACTTATCCATCCAAAATGGCATGGACTAGAAGCTGGGCAAGCTACTGGAGGTAGTAGTATTGGGGCACACTGCAGCAGTTCAGGCCCAGCAGCAGGAGACACCCTAGGTCCAGATGGCAGCAAGGGCAAGTGCCCACAGAGCAACACTAGCAAATATGGCCCCTGTCCAGGGCACTTTGCCAGCATAGCTCAGCCAGTGGAGGCACATTTGTCACACAAGGTCTGCAAACAGATTTCAAGGCATAAACATATCAATATGTTCTTACTGTTGAACTGAACTGAACAAAGAGATGGAGGAGAACAAGTTCAAGAAGACAGAAGATCTGGAAATGGAATGGATTACAATGGATAAGTCACTCAACAATTGGTTGTCAGGATTCATAGTCTTCACCAGCACTATTTGTCAGATTCCCCTTGAGAAAAGCATGTGCCTATTTAGCTATTTGAACAGGATTATGTGTGCCCACAAGAACAAATGTAGCACTGGTTGGCCAGAATATGACAAGGAATTTTATTATAGTGTTTAGTGAAGTGTTGTTCTGTATAGAATTCCATCCCTTTCAAAATGCTGTTGTATCACAGTTCAAAGGTCATGGAATGTGATTCCACCCTACTGTGGTAGAACAGCATTCTAGAACCTCTAGAGACTGCATGAGTCAGTTTCATTTTGAAAGCAAAACAACTCACAAACACATATTTCACACAGTACTATACACTATAACAATTACAGGATGAGCAACTGTGTGTTTTCCCACATTGGGGTTCTGATTCCCATGGACCTTTCGAGCTTTACTCTTGAGGTCAAAGGGAATCAGAACCCCTCTGAGGCAGAACACACTGGTTGTGCATAGTTGCCCATCCAGTATGCTCTATGTTGCATGCAGTGCAACCCTTCCAAGTACTGGGGTGTGCTTGTATTTATTTATTTATTTATTTAGTTATTTATTTAAGAATTGGTAACCCAGAAAGGCACACTGAGTCGATGCTTGTTTCCAGGTGTAGCCCAGGGGAGAGGGGGAAGGGAGTACAGAAAAAATTATTACAACAAACACCAGTGTATGGTTACATAGATAACTTACAGGTGCAAAAGCCAAATGCTGATCAAGCAGATAAACAACACCATAGCAAGGAGTTGTAGGCAAATGTACAAGTATTAAAATAAAGTGCTCAGTGCATGTTGCAGATGGTAATAGTGCTTTATGGGTACAGAATCAGACCACTGGCATAGCTTAATTAATAGGGGGTGCATTTGTAGGATTGGTGGCAGGAAGGAGGGGAACTAGAGTCAAGGGGAGGTTGACAGACAGAAGGGAACTGGGAGGTGCCTTAGGTGGTATCTAAGAGCTGGAAGTAAGGGGGAGATATGCATGGGGATGGAGGAGGTGAGCAGATTTCAGAGGGACGGGAGGTGGTAGAAGAAGGCAGCTCTCCCTGAAGAGGAGTAAGGCTTGGGAACGGAGAAGGTACAGGAATCCCTGGAGAAGAGAGAGAAGGAGAATGAAGACATTGGGGAAAGGGCTGAGGAGAGGTAGGAAGGAAGGGACTCAAACCAGTATTTAGAGATGAAGGAAGTGCAGTAGGATTAGCAAAGTGTAGAGTGGGAGGATGGAAAGGGAGGAGTAAAGGGAACAGTGGTGAGTACGGGGGGGGAGAGTTGGTAGCGAAATGGCAGAAAGTATTGCAAAAGGTATCCAGTCTGGCAAGAGAAGAAGAAGGGGCAGTGCCATAGACCACATCCACAGAGAAGAAGACTGGGAGAACCATTTTGGTGACCAGCTCCCAGTGAACCTGGGAGGAAAGGCATTCCATTTTATGGTACAAGGCACCAAGCTTGGCATGAATGGCATCAGTGTGGGCAGAGAAGTCAAGCTTACAATCAAGCCACACACCAAGGTACTTGAAGGAAGGGACTACCTTCAGAGGGGTGTCATCGAGAGTGGAGAAAACATTTGATCATGAGAACCTGGCCAGTTTCTGGCTGGTGCCAAAGATCATGGACACTGTTTTCTTGGTGTTGACCCTGAGATGGTTGTCATGGAACCAGCATGGTATGTTATCTAAGTCTTTTTAGAACAGCCCTTCCACAGCTAAAGCCAAGGGGCAGGAGATGGAAATGACCATGTCATCTGCCTACATGTGGATATGCAAGGAGACACAGGTGGAAGGCAGGTCATTGAGGAAGGTCAAGAATAGGATATGACCCAGGATGGAGCCCTTTGCTAGGATGGAGAAAGGTTGGCACTGGACACCTTCCACCTGTACTGACTGTTAGTAGCCCATGAGGTAGGAATGGAACCAGTCAACAGTGGGATCTGAAAGGCCAGCAGAGCTCAGCTTGTCCAGGAGGAGTGGGTAGGACACTGAGTCAAAGACTTTGGCCAGATCAAAAAATATAGTAGTGGTGATGTGTGCTTGATCCATCCCAGAGAGGACAGAGTCAAGCTACATGCAGCAGAAGGATACAGCAGACTGGTGCTTCCTAAAATATACTGGAAGGGGGAAGAGGAAGTTTTAGGAATGAAGGTAGTCAGCAATCCTGGAATATACAATACCTTCCTGTAGCTTAGCAAGAGAGGGGAGATGTGAGATCAGCCAGAAGTTTTTTTGGGGAGGATAGATCGCCCCCTTTGTACAGAGGCAGAACCTTCACAATCTTCCTGGCCTGAGTGACAAAGAGAAGTTCAGAAGGTGAGATAGTAGAAAGTAGTGCTATGCAGAATGTTCAAATTCCAGTGGAATGAAATGTTGTGGAATTTTTGAAATTATGCCAAAATTCCACCAAATTTCACTGGAAACAGAATGGTTGAATTCCACAGAAGAAAAATGTGGAATTACTTTTTCCCCAACATGTCTTATTTTCCATGAAAATGGTTGTGGAATGATTTTCCACTGGAAAAATGCTGTTCTGTGAAACATTATTCTGCAGATCTCAATAATTTTCAAGGAAATGGTTGCGGAATGATTTTCCATAGAAAAATGCTGTTCCAAGGAATATTATTCCAGGGATTGCAGAAGGCAGAATTTCACAAAAGAACCAGCAGAATTCAGTCAGACATTTTGCCAACAGAATGGTCATTCTGCACTAAATTTGCCGGTGGAATTCTGCATTCACCACAGCACTAGTGGAAAGGCAGTGGCAGGTGCTGAGATATTGAGAAGTTTATGGTCCAGCCCATGAGGGCTGGACTTTAAGGGTTAAGTGAGATAAGGGTAAGGAAGACTTCCTGATGGGAGACAGTAGGGAAATGAAAGCCCTTGGGTGAGTGGGACAGGGAGAGGCAGCAGAGGATAGTATGGGAGAAGGATCAGTAGATGGAAGATATGGAAGTGCGCAGGTGATAAAGAATTCATTAACATAACCAGTGGAGGGGGGAGTCAGAGAATGGTGAGCTATCCATCAAGAGTACTATTGAAGTGGACTGGGTACTGGAGTCAAAGATGGAGTGGATAACCTTCCAAAATTTTTCTGGGGATCCAAACTTAGACTGGATGTTTGATTTGAAGTAGAGGGCCTTAGCAGTATTGAAAGATTTTGTGCAGGAGTTTTTCAGTGACCTGTAAGATACGAGGTCAGGTAGGGAATGGGAAAATTTGAACCAGACTTGCACAAGTTGATATGGTCAGGTGTGATTCAGGGGTGGTGTTTGCATTTGACCCTGGACTTTTTAAGGGGGTGTGCTTGTCCCAGACGTGATTTAATCTAGCTTGGAAGAGGGAGAGGGTCATATCGATACCTGGAGTAGAATAGAAAGGGGACCAGTCAATGGCAGTAAGGTCTTTTAGAAGGCACTGCAGTCAAGTGATAGGAGGAACCAGGATCATATGTATTTTGGGGCAGTTAGAGTGGGGCTAACTTTTCTGGTAGATCATACAATGGTCACTGAAGGCATCTGTAGAGTGCCTGCTGCAGTGACATAGTGGGACTGTGAGGAGAGCGCCCAGTCCAGAAGAAAGTACTTTGGCAAATATTAAGCCTGGAGAGTTCCAAGATTAGTAGAGTAAGGTTTAGCAATTCAATTCTGTGGGTGGTGGGCCTTAATGCAGGGGAGAGCAAATTGATGTTGAAGTCCCCAAGGAGGATGAGCTCATTGGAAGGGACATGGGAAGCGAGAAATGACAGGGAGTTGACCAAGGAGGAGGGAGAGATTTTAGGAGAACCATAAAAAACATTAATAAAGATGGGGAGAGTAGAAGGGAGGGAAGGATAGTTAAGCAAGAAGGAGATGTTTTGGACATGACCCTTCTAGTAGAGGACAGGCATGAAGAATCCTCCATACAGATAGTAGGTTACCAGTCAGAGTGTCCCAGGCCCACAGATCTGAGATGAGCAGGTCCCAGATTCAAGTGTGCTTTGGATTAAACAGGGGGATTTGCAGCAAGACCTTTTGCAGGTACCAATATGAGAGTTTTGTATATGGCCAGAGGCACCCCTTCAGCCAGTGCAAGTCTGGTATGCCCCACCAGGATGGGCACTGGTCCTTCCAGAAGAAGCATGGCAAACCTGACTATGGCAAGGTTCCCACTTCAATAAGGGTGAACCAGCTTAGGACCTTACTCGAGCTGTACCCAGACCACCAGATGGCCACTGTGCTGGCAGATGGTTATGTTGCTGGCTCCAGGATCCAGTATGAGGGCCTCTGGTAGAGTTATGAGGCTGACAACTTGTAATCAGCCAGGGATAGGCCACAGGTGATCCTGTACAAAATCAATAAAGAGTTGAGCTTGGGCACGATCAGTGGTCCTTATTCCTCTCCACTAGTTCAAGGTTTGGAGGCCTCCCCTATTGACCTAGTGCCCAAAAATGTTCTGGGTGAGTACTGCATGATCTACAGCTTGTCATACCCAGAGAATCATTCAGCAAATCATCACAGTGACATGCACTATGCAGTGGTCCAGTACGCATTGTTTGACAGGTGTTAAGGTGGTGCACATAGCAAGACTGGGGTCTCTCATGGCCGAAGCTGATATCGAGTCAGCACAATGACAATTCCCACTCAGATGATCAATACCTGCTGAGGATGAAATTTGAAGGGCAATATTACATCAGTAACTGTATGCCTATGGGGCGTTCAGTGGCCTGTGCAGTGTTCAAATGTTTCAGCATGTTCTTGCACTGGGCAGCTGCCAATGAAGTCTGTAGGCAAGGAATTGTTCACTATTTTCTATTTGTGGGCCCAGTCCATACTCCAGTCTGTGGGCAGAAATTAGTGGCCTTCCTACAGTTGTGCCCTGAAAGTGGTGGAAGCCCTGAAACCCTTTCCTAGGCATTGAAATAGATGCATGGGGCACAGGAATATTGCCTGCTCTGGGACAAGGTTGAGGCCTGCAGAGCTCTTCTGGAGCATGCAGTGGTGGTCAAAAGATCACCATAAAGGAGCTTTAACAGCTGGGTCACTTAGATTTTGCTTACTGGGTCATCCCAATGGGGATGACATTTTTGTGCTGAATGTCAAAGCTGGGGTCAGGTACCCAGAAATCCCACCAGTAGATATGCATGATTGAAGGCTTCAGTGAATATTTGGAATTCTGGAAAGCCATCCACACCTTCATTAATGGGGTCTCCATGTGGCCTGTGACAGTGGACACTCAGGAGATTAATTTTTTTATGGAATAATCTGGTGAGTTGGGCTTTGGGACATACTTTTAAGTGATATGGTGTGCCCCAAGTTGACCATCAAATTGAGCAGAGCTGAGACTCATGAGGCAGGTCACCCTGCTGTAGTTTTTCCCCGATAGTGACTCTGCTGCTGCTTTGAGGTGAGAGACAATGGAGTTATCTTTTGCTCTGACAACATGGGTATGTCCATACCATTAACAGTTAGGGACCAAGGGCTCATTAGGCAACCTTTTGGGGATCCTCAGATGTATGCTACTTTACTTTCTTTTTAAAGCTTTTTATATCCCTGGTGTTGAAAATGGTATTTCTGATGCTTTATCTTTTGTTCAGAGTTGCAGATGTTCTGGGAATTGGCTTCAGCAGTGGACTTACATGCACATCTGGTCCCATGTTTCCTTTAAGAGGCAGTGATCCTGGGGCCTGGGAGTGAACAGGTAAATCTACTGTGCTGCAGACCTGAGCAGTATATCGCTGTGGAGTTGAGCACTTTCACGCTATCCAGGTCGAGGCTGGTTGGCTAATTAGCTGATTCCTGAAGTACAGTTATGTAGCTACATCTTGAAGGTAAACCATAGGGGTCTGACACTATTCTGGTAGAATAGTACATATCAGGGATGTCAGGGTTCATCTGGGTTCTGGGCTTCCTGGACATCATTCAGTTTTTCAAGGTTCAAAAGATCATGGAAGGCTGGAACAAGGGAACCGCAAAGCAGGCTGATCAGCAGTGCCCCCTTAGCCCAGCCGTGCAAGACAGAATGTGAGAGGCCTTATTGTCAGTTTGCTAGTTTTCATTCAAAGCCAGATTATGCTAAACTGAATTTTTGTTGGGCTTGTGTGGGGCCTTTTGGGTGTCGGAGATGGTGCAGCTGCCCAAAGGTGGAGTCCTCATTGACCTGCAGAATGAAGGTGCAACTGTGACATCAGAGGGCATGTTCACTAGGCTACACAAGATCAATACCAACCAAGCAGGTGTGGGCTGCTGTTGCATCCTGCAAGCTCTGGGAGGGTTGGGGTGGGATGTGAGGGCCATGATATCAGAATAGAGGGCCCTCTGCCCACTTGCCAGGTCAGTGTTCCTCTAGCCTGTCAGTTCAGGTACATGTAGGTCTTGGCTGTACAGTGGATGGGGCTGAACCCCTAAGATTTTAATACCCACCCTTTTCAGATAAGAACAACCACAACTGCCAAGGCCCAGGGGGTTACTGTTGGGCAGATTTAGGTCCTGGGCCAGTGGAGATCCCAAGTGTTTTTACTATATGTGAAGCCACATATGCTTTTGAAACATAGAAATATAGAATTTGTTGGCAGATAAGGACTGCTTGGCCCACCTAGTCTGCCTATTATGCCCTACCTGCAGTATCACTACTGACCCTATTTGAACTCATGCTCTTTCTCCCTCCTCTCATTCCTTTCCACTAAGATTCCCTTATGCCTATCCCATACATTCTTGAACCACACAAATGTTTTCACCCCCACCACATTGGCTGATAGGCTGTACCAGGAATCTACCACTTTTTCTGTGAAAATGTATTCCTCACATCTCTCCTGAATCTATCCCCTACATATTTAACATTGTCTTTCTGTTTCCCAGCTTCCCCTGATGGTTCCAAGTTGTTTTGGAGAGAAAACAATGCTTTCCACACAGATAGTGCAGATTTGTTGGTTGGGCTGAGGTGGCATACACTGGGAGAAACTTCTCCCTAGGCTGGCAGCAGAGGCCCAGTAAGGATGTTCGTCAGATATACTGTTGGTTCATCTGGATGGGAATGACCTGGGATTCTTGAAGGCCATCAATTTGTTATTCAAAGTGAAGAAGTACCTACATTCCTTTCAAGGGATGTGTCCTGGGACAACAACTCTTGGTCTTGCATCATCAAAATTCCTCACTGGAGATATACAGAAAATCTTCAGGCTACTGGCTCTGTGGTGCCAAATGATAAGGGAATGGTCAGCATGCTTGTGACCCAGGTTCACCACCACCTGTGACAATGTGAGTGGAGACTGGTGGGGAGGGTTATGGGTGTCTGCTTGGATGCTGTACTCCCCGGGAAGGAGGGTGCAGCCCACACTGATACTTGGATAGCTCCTGGTGGTTCCCCCATGGAAGCACAATTGGCGGCATGCTGCCATATACCACAAGCATACAGCTGCTACATGGGAGAGGGGTGGCTCAGGGAGAAAATGGAAAATCATCCTCTTGACTGATTGGATGATGGTTGCCCTGGTTCCCCTCCAGCCATTCAGCACTGGCAAGACAAGCCTCCTGAGCAAATCTTCTGTTGTGCACCTGGAATGGTAATGGAACCTATCCCCCCCCCATGAAAGGATACATCTAGTCACTCTGGCACAACGTAACAGGAGATGGCAACAATGGTGGAGGGGGGTTGACTTGGTGGGTATGGGAGTTACTGAAGGAGTGGCCAGTTAGGCATGACAGGAGCAAAAAAACAGTCCTTGAATAAAGTGTTCATATGCTTCAACAGGGAGATGCAGACCTTCATGGAATCCATTGGAGGCTCTGTGGTGTGGCCCAGTAACATCAACCCATTCTGCCAGGGACAGTACACTAAAGATAACATTTATTTGTTGGGCAATGGCTGGGTCATGCTCTTAGATTTGTTACGTTGGGTGGCTTGGGAGTCTGCGAAGGAGATGGTTCAAGCAGGAAATGGGAAGGACTCAAATTCTTCTGAAGGATTCCTCTCCTTGAGCTGGCATGAGGTAGGGGGCCAACGGGAGCTGGTTCTCTGTTAGTTTGTTCAGTAACAACCTCATCAGGCTTTCTGCAGTGCCTCCAGACAGAGATAGTTGCTTGCTACTCAGTCATATGTCTAACACCCATTCACTGAGTTTTGGGTTCAAACTCAAAGAGGTGCTTCATTCCCTCAGTCTCCACATGAGTATAGCCCTTCATGGGAAGGGTGCACAGATTATGAGGTTGACTTGGCCAGACTCCCCAAGCTGTGCATATCACTGATAATGCAATATGTTGGTTTAATGAATATATGATTGGCATTATTTTCTTCAAGATTGGTGTGGTATGTTCAACAGATAGAGAGGCTGGTGCACTCAGTAAGGATCTGGGTCATTGGTGCAGTCCTGGGCTGCTAACCATAACAGAGCAGTAAATCACAAAGGTGGATTGCACTCGTAGATGAACACTAGAGACTCAGAAGACTGTATTTTAAACATTTATTGTGAGCTCCAAACAAAAAAGGCGCCGAATGGCTGCCCCAGCACTTTGATCGTGAGGTCTTCCTCAGGGGGGCATGTCATTACAGGGGTTAGTACCCATTTTTAAGCCCATTACATCATGTCATATGACAAAATACTTATAACATGTTACACAACAAAAAAAAACTAAAAAAAAATCTCACATAGACCTAATAACCTACTTAAAACTATGAACATTAAAGGTAAATGCTGAGAGAGCCCATGCTATGTATAAGGTAGAAAGTTCAGATTATTGAATTATTTATATTCTATCTACATATCCAAATCTTCATAATTATATAGACATCCTGCCCTTAAGCATGTCCTTTTTAATTCTTAATTTCAGAACAGTGGCTAAGTTTTGCCCCAAATAAATGTGTATTTATATAGGATTCCTTAGAAATGTATTTTTCTTCATAATAATAAGCTAAGGCTCTGTGTACTGAACAAATGTTTCTGAAGCACTCCATGTATATTACTTTCTGATGTAATAAAAAAGAATATTAAAATAAATGTCAAATGGAAATTAATGGAAGTAAATGCACTCGCTTCTCCAGTCCAGTCTCTCCTCTAAATTAAATTTCCTAATCTTTCTATCACCATCTAAAAACTGATCAGAGAGAAAAAGGTAAATTCTTATTTCCTTTCTTTCTTGGGGTGGGGAGAAAGCACTACAGGAGAAAGTGCAACAACTAGTAATTTTAGTTTTACCCATTTGATATTTATTGTAATATTCTTTTTTATTACATGAGAAAGTAATATACTAGCAGTGCTTCCTAAACATTTGGTCAGTACACTGAGCCTTAGCTTATTATCATGAAGAAATATGAATTTGTAAGGCATCCTATATAATACATTTATTTGGGGCAAGACTTAGCCACTGTGCTGAAATTAAGAATTAAAAAGGACATGCTTAAGGGCAGGATGTCTATATAATTGTAAAGATTTAGATATATAGATAGAATATAAATAATTCAATAATCTGAACTTTCTGCTTTATACAGTACATAGCATGGGATCTCTCAGCACTTGCCTTTTATGTTTATAGATGTGATCTCTGTACATAGTTTTATAGACTTAAGCAGATTGTTAAGTCTATGAGTGATTTATTTTTTATTTTTTTGCTGTGTAACATGTTATAAGTATTCAGTCATGTGACATGATGAAAGTGGCTTAGAAATGGGTGCTGTAATGACACACCTCCTGAGGAAGACCTAACGGTCGAAGCTCTGGGGCAGCCATTTGGCATCTTTCTTGTTTAGAGCTCACAATAGAGGTTTAAAACATAGTCTTCCAAGTCTCCAGTGTTTATCTAAGAGTGCAATCCACCTTTGTGATTTATTGGTGTGGAATGTGTTTGTGCAGGGAAAGGGGTTATAGGGCCTTGCAATTAAAAAAAAAAGTCTGCAAAGCCTTGCAGCAGATGGATCATTGTCTTTGACCTTTCACCTAAAACCCAGCCTTAAGGCTGGCTGGTAGAGTTCCACCCAAAGTGATTGGGAGGTGCACTGGCATCACCACCAGGGGAGGAACCACTGGAGTCACTCACAGGGTGGGGGCATCTGGTTGGGGAGGAGAGTAAAGGATTAAAAAGAGCTGGGGCTTGTGGATGCCTATCACTCTTCCCTCCCAGCAGAAGATTTTCAAACCACTCAGCCTCATAAATGCCTGGTTCTAGGTTGGCCATGGTAGATTAGGTAACCCTTTACCCACTTATGAGGGACTGCACTAGGGATAAGGGAAGAGTTTTCTAGGTTTTTTCCTCAGAGTTTTTTCCTGGGTTTTCACCTCCTCCAAAGGGCTAATTGCAATTAGGGATAGTTTGCTCTTGTCACACTCATTGTAACTGTACATCCAAAACCATAAGATCTCAGGGGCTGGATATTCAAACTGCGCCATTCTGAGGCGCAAGCCCTTGTGCTGCGCAAAATAGTTGAGCAGGGGTGTGGCTGGGGCGATATTCAAAGGAGTTGCGCTATTGAGCAACTCCTTTGAATATCACCCCCCAGCCACAGCCACTGTGCATGGCGCAGTGGAACTTGTGCCACCGCAAGTTGTCAGAGTGGAGCATTCAAATTGCGGTGGTAAGTACCATTGCACCATATGCAAAATCACGATATTCAAAAGGTGACATGCAAATGGGGCCATAATTCATGCAAGGTGCAGGGGGGGGCCATTTGCATCTGATTATGGCCCCATTTGCATGCCATTAGCATGTAGGTGCGCCGATCCTCAAGGACTTGAGCATGGCGCCCTGCCAGGCAGCAGCTGTCGGGGACCGACGCCCCCTGCAGCCCAATAGCGAGCAGCAATGTGGCTCCCCCCCATCTCCCTTACATATCCCTGGTGGTCCAGAGGACCGAAATGCCCGATCATGGGCGGTATGTGTGATAATTCCCACCCCCCTCCCAAACATATCCCTGGTGGTCCAGTGGACCAAAATGCCCGATCAGGGCGGTATGTATAATAAAACCACCCCGAACATAGCCCTGGTGGCTAGTGTCCCCCACCCACCACCCAGAGCCCCACCACCCGCTCCCCCCCGGCGGCGGCGGGTGGCAGCATCCACCACCACCCGCACCGCCCACCGACTGACTGCCGGTGGGGCTGCATGCCCGATGGTGCAGAGCAAGAGCCAATGGGCGTGCAGCCATACCGACTAAGATCAGGGCTGGATATTCAAACAACATTCTGGGAGCAAGCCCTTGTCCTGCGCAAAATAGTTGAGCAGGGGTGTGGCTGGGCGTATTCAAGGGTTGCTGTTGACAGCTCCTTTGAATATCACCCCAGCCCCACAACCTGTGCATGGTGCAGTGGAACTTGCATGGTTGTCCAGAGTGGAGCATTAGGTGCGGTGGTGCAAGTACCAGTGCACCATGTGCAAATACGATATTCAAGGTGACATGCAAATGGGCCATAATTCATGCAAGGTGCAGGGGGCCATTGCATCTGATTATCGCCCCATTGCATCCATTAGCATGTGGGCCGATCCTCAAGGACTTGAGCATGGCCCTGCCAGGCAACAGCTATCGGGACCGGCCCCTGGCAATAGCGAGCAACAATGTGTCCCCATCTCCCCACATATCCTGGTGGTCAGAGGACCAAATGCCCGATCTGGGCGGTATGTGCAATAATTCCCACCCCTCCCAAAACATATCCTGGTGGTCCAGTGGACCCAAAAGTACCCGATCGCGGAAGTATGTAATAAACCACCCCGAACATAGCCCTGGTGGCTGGGTGTCCCCCACCCACCACCCAAGCCACCACCCGCTCCCACCCGGCAGCGGTGGCAGCATCCACCACCTGCCCCACGCCCACCACTGACTGCCGGTGAGACCGCGCCCAGTGGTGCCAGGCAGGCCAGTAGGCGTGCATTATACCGATACCTGACAGTCAGATTTGTGAATGAACATCGTTCCACCAAATCTGGACTGTCGGTATGAGCTCCGCCGCCAGCTCTTCGCAATAAGCGTGCAGCTCCGAGCAATCGCGGCGGATGAGGCGGCTGGTGAAGATACGCCCGGCTGGCCGGAAAGCAGCGTGGTAAATGAGAGCAGACACTGCCTGGGGAACTTATGTTCAGAGATGTTTCTTCACCGCCGGTGATTGGGCTTTTTCGTCCACTGGACCTGAGGATAATGTTTGGGAAGGGAAGTTATCACACATACCACGCGATCGGGCATTTCAATCCACTGGACCACCAAGATATCTGAATGAGGGTGGAATTATTACATACCACCCGCGATCGGGCATTTCAGTCCACTGGACCACCAGGGATATGTACGGTGGGGGTGGGAATTATTACACATACCACCCGCGATCGGGCATTTTGGTCCACTGGACCACCAGGGATATGTATGGGAGGAGGGAGGGGAGCCACATTGATGCCCGCGATCAGGCTGGTGGGGAGTACACTATGCCCGTGATCGGGCTGCAGGGGGTACAGGGACTGGGTTGGGGCCAGCCACAGGTGGCAGCTGCTGTGTTGCGCCCTGCAATACAGCAGCTCACCTGTGGATGGCCCTCGACTTAAGCCTCTTTTTTTGGCTCAAAGTCCTGCAGGCGCAGGTTGGGGGTTGCGCCTGCACAACTCTGCACAGCCCGGCTGAATATCAGGCTGTGCAGTTTATGCATGGTTCCTCCCCCTCCAGTTCAGCATGCATTCATTTGCATTGCACTGTTGCTCAGCATGTTTTCTGTGGTGCAACTGCCTCCTGCTGAATATCACAGAACGGAGCAAGTTTGGACTTGCGCAGGCGCAACCCTATTGCGCATGCCGCAACCCTTTTGAATATCTGGCCAAATGTGTTTAAGCTTTTCAACACAAGATCTCTATAAGTTTACTATTTACTTATCTGAAGTAGGTCATTTTAGGTCACTGGATACTCTATCCAAAGTCATATTCAAGACAAGGACTGGATCAAAGGTTGAGGACACCTGACTGGTGATGGGTGTAGAAAATTAAGGAAGGGTCAGGTCCAGGAGCTGAGAAACAAGAAAGGCAAGGGAATCAGGCTCAGAGTCAAAAGAGTTACCTGTAGAATCTGGCTATTCTATGGCAAACTGACTTTGCATAGTACCAGATTAATGATAAATTTCATTGTGTGGTGGGGGAATGAAGAGGAATTGGACCAAACTGGATTTTCTCCATCAGAATTCTAATCTCATTGGACCAAACTTTGGGTTTTCTCTATCAGAATTATAATATCAAATTTACAGTAACTAAGAGTTAGGATAGTATTTTGTTTTGATTTGGAGTTCAGAAATATCTGGACAGCAAGATCAGTACAGGCTTGCATCAAAAGTCCACTGATAGAAATACAATACTGCTGTCCCATAGCTGTCATCCCTGCCACTTTTAGAGAAGCATATCTAAGGAACAGCTAATATGAACAACATCTCTCTTTCAATATTTGAAATTAATTTTAGTGATATTTGGGATGTTATTTGGTTTCTTTTTACAAGTATTTATATTTATGTATTCATCTGCACAAGGAACATACTAAGACAAGTGAGGAGTGAGAAGGCATAATTGCCCATAATGCTCCTATAATGAAAGTTGGTAATATTGTAGTTTTCCACCAGAAAGAATATAATTATCCAGATTCTTCTTAAATGCATCTTTAGTTTTGCTGGCAACCTCCTCCAGCAGCAAATGATTCCAGGGATTAGCCACCCTAAGGGTAAAAAAGTATTTTCTTGATATAGTTTTGAAAGGTCTACCAATAATTTGAAGAGGTTATCCCCTAGTGTCCCTTACAATATTTTTGAAATGTATCTCTAGTCCAGGCATAAATAATAGGTCATTAATGATATACTGTAGTATAGTAAAAGTAAATCACCTCTTAGTCTTCTAGTTTCAAGAGGCATAAGGTTTATTGATTTCAAATGCTCTTCATAAGTCAGATGTTTTAGACCAGCAATATATTTAGTGTATCTCCACTGTACCCTCTCTAACTGTCAACAATCAGACTTTCTGAAGGGACACCACAACTGAGAGGCATACTCCAGATGTGGTCTTGCATAAGATTGGAACAATGGCATCAGAATTTTTGTATCTCTAGAGTTAATATTTTTCCTTATGAACCAGATTACTCTGCTAGTCTTATTAATCACTTCATTTAATTGTTTAGTACTACTTAAATCCTAAGATATGTAAACTCCCAAATCCTTTTTGTTGCTGGTGGTGCTAAGGGTTACACCTCCCAGCACGTATGAAACATTTGGATTATGGGGGCTCAGGTGCATTACTTTACACTTATCTAAGTTTAGCTTCATTACCCATGTACTGACCCACATATATATTTTACCTAGGCCATTCTGAATTTCAAAAGTCTGTTCTGCTGTTTCACATAGGCCACCTGCTTTAACATCATCTGCAAACTTAACTGAGATCAAGTGTCTTTAGTCATGTCTGAAATAAATACCTGAAACAGACAAGGTCCCAATGCAAAGCCCTGCGGTATTTCACTAGTCACTCTGCCAATGTCTGAACAATAGCCATTTATCATAACTCTACATTCTATTAGATAACAAATTTCCTATCCACCTTATGATAAGCTTATTGATTCTAGTGTTCATTAGTTTTTCCATTACAGTCCAGTGTGTCAGCAAATCAAAGGCTTTGCTAAAATCAAGAAATACTACATCACATGTGATTTTTTTATCCAGCAAATTACTAATGTTTTCATAAAAACAGACAAGATTTGTAAGGCATCCTCTTCCTTGTTTGGACCCATGTTGTTCTGAGTCCTTGTTATTAATTTCTGGTATAATCTCATCTTTTATTAGACTTTCCAATACCTTACATACAGAAGAAGTTAAGCTTATTGGTCTATAGTTGTCACAATTGTTCTTTGGACTCATTTTATGGCTGTGGGCGGAGCCTACAGCCATATCGCATTAGCTTGAAAAGGGGTTTCCGTGGAATACATTTTTTAGTAGTTTTCAGTGTATCCTTCCATAACACTGCAAAAACCTATGGTAGTTAAAAAATTCCCTTCTTTCTCTTTAGAATGACGGACACAGAACTCCAAGCTGCTTTTCTCTGAGAGCAAATGTGTACACCTTCCAAAGAAATCTAAATATCTTTAAAACTGTTCAAGGTGCACAAAAACAACCAATGTAAAAGTTGTTCAGGGCAAAACAACCTTTCATAAGAGGGTAGTCACTAATCTGAATTCTTTATATTTTGTAAAATATGGTCTTCCAAACAACATGATTTATTTTCTCTCTGAGTGGCTACAGTAGGAGTCATACCAAACAAATGTAAATATCTCGGAATGTATACAAGTTACCAATATACAACCAGCATGAAAGTTGTTCAGGACAAAATGACCTTTCAAATGAGGGTAGTCACTAATCTGAATTCATTAGATTATTTTAAATATAGCCATCCAAAAGGTGAAAATTGTGAAGAAAAATGAAAATTGAGGTAATCAGATGACCAAAGTTTAAACAAGCATTTGTCAATGCTGAATGTTGTCGCACTGGCATTGGCAGTGGGAGTGGCGTAGCTAGAGATGCATAGTGCTGTGATTTTGTGAATGTGTTTCAAAAGGTGATTTTGCATAGCGAGCACGCCACTGAGCGCCACAGCTACAGAAACACGTTTTGGGCAGGCTGTGAAAAATGGCAGCTGGACTGTTGATAAGAAGATGTGCACAAATGCCAGTGGTGAAAATGTGGCATGAAAATATTGCAGATTGACGAAGTTACAAGGGTGCATGGAAACTGCAATGCACGCTTGCAACACAGTCATTGTATGGAGTTTCAGCACCAAATTTTCAAAATAGGCATTTTACGACCTCTACTCATTATTAGTGTCACCGTCATTTCCTCAAACTGTCCCAAAAACTGATTTCACACTGCGGCCATGCAATTCTGTGCCAGACGTGTGAAAACACATTTCAGGCAGCTGCAGTATTGATAAGGAGGTATGGAAAAATGCCAATGATGAACAGCTGGAGTGAAAGTATTACAATTTCACAAAGTCATGAGCGTGTGTACAAACTGTGCAATGCACACTCATAAAACACTCATTTTATTGACTTTTGTTCCCAAATTTTCAACATAGGCATTTTAGAGCATCTGCTAATGAACAGTGTCACTGTCATTTTCATCATGTGTCTCGAACATGGACTTTCCACAGCGACCACGCTGTTCTGCGCCGGAACTGTGAAAACAGATTTTGGTCAGGATGTGAAAAATGACAGCTGTACTGTTTATTAGGAGGTGCAGAACAATGGCACTGTAGAAAATCTGGAGTGAGAATATTAGAAGTTTGCGAATGTATGAGCATGCGTGCAAACTGCACAATGCACACTCGTAACACAGTCATTTTATAGAGTATTGTCACCAAATTTTCAACACAGGCATTTTAGGACCTCTGCTCATGAACAGGGTCAGTGTCATTTTCATAATGTGTCCTGAACACTGATTTTGCACAGCAAATGCACTATTCTGCGCCAAAAGTGCAAAAACACATTTTGGCAAGGATGTGAAAAATGACAGCTGTACAGTTCATAAGAAGGTGTAGTAAAATGCCAAATTTGAGAATCTGGTATGAAAATATTACGAATGCACTAAGTTACAAGTGTGCATTCCGCAGTTGCTATGCACCTCGTAAAACAGACATTTTATGGAGTATTGTCATCAAATTTTCAACACAGGCATTTTAGGCCCTCTGCTCATGAACAGTATCACTGTCATTTTTGTAATGTGTCCCAAATACTGATTTCACACAGCGACCATGGTATTCTGTGCCGGAAGTGCGAAAACACATTTCGGCCAGGATGTGAAAAATGACAGCTGTACAGTTTACAGGAAGGGGTGTTAAATTGCCAAGATTGAAAATCTGACATTAAAATAGTGTGAATGCGCTAACATATGAGCGTGCATTGTGCAGTTGCTACGCATGCTCGTAAAACAGTCACTTTATGGAGTATTGTCATCAAATTTTCAACACAGGTATTTTAGGATCTTTGCTCATGAACAGTGTCATTGTCATTTTCATAATGTTTCCTGAACACTGATGTCACACCACAACCATGCTATTTGCCCAGGAAGTGTGAAAACACATTTTGGCCAGGATGTGAAAAATGACAGCTGTATGGTTCACAAGAAGGTGTGGTAAAATGCCAATGTTGAGAATCTGTTGTGAAAATATTGTGAATTCGCTAATTTATGAGCTTGCATTGCGCAGTTGCTACGCACGCTCGAAAAACAGTCATGTTTTGAATTTTTCCCACCAAGTTTGCAACATAGGGTTTTTGAGAGCCCCCCCATGAACAGTTGCACTTTCATTTCGTTATGCAGTCCTGAAAGTTGATTCCATGCAGTGACTGTGAAATCACCTTTCGGGACCTAATAATGCCATGGCAGTGCAAGAATTCATGAGAAGGGGTCCCAAAAACCCTATGTTGAAAATTTGAGGCCAAAATTCACAAAAATGCCTGAGATATGCAGCAAAGCTGCAAAAACCCTATCTATTAAATTTTACAGCTTACCGGCATTTCCTCAGTTCATCATTGGCTTTGAGTGCAGACGTGTTCCCGGTCCACCGAAGATCATTGCGTTGTACTCCAGAGGTAAGTATGGGGTGGGGAGGTAGGAAGACAGGGTGCACAGAGGGTGGGTGTGGGTGAGGGGAAGGGGGCACGTAGACTACGAGGGACCATTTTTGTTTTACAGGTTAAAAAACAGAAAAAAACATTGCGGGACAGTTTTTGTTTTGCAGGTCATTTGTCATGCTGAGGTGGGCTCCCAGTGTGCCACCTAACTGTTTGGGGGGTATCTGTACCTGACAGAGGATTGGGCACCCTCATCAGCAAACAACACGGGGGGGATTTATGTCCACAGGGATTGGGCACCCTCGTCGGCACACAAAGAAGGGTGGGGGGGGTGCAGAGCCAAGGAGGATTGAACACCCTCTTGGCATTAAATAATTGGGGGTGCTTTATGCCAATGGGAGTGGGTTTGCCATTGGCACATTCACAGGGGGCAGGGGTAGCTGACACGGGGATTGGGCACTACCAAAGTCGGCAGTTCTATGGCCAGTGTCCCACCATGTACATAATGGCGACGAGCATGGCAAGAAAAGGACCACTGCATCTGACGAGCTTTGCTCAGATTGCAGCGGACCTTTTCTTAGATGTGCTCACCACAGTATGTATGCATGGTGTGGCACCAGCATGCAGGCTGAATGGGAAATGTGGGATGCACCTATGGGTGCATGCCCTGCATTCACCCAACAGTGACCATGCCTCTAAAGCCGCACTGTCCCACGATGGGCAGTGCTTGACTCCCTCAATGACACCAACAAAGTTCTGGACCTATTTATCAAACATTTCAATGAAGATTGTGACATCTATGCACCAGTGAAAAAGATGAAGGTCAAAGGACAGACCAACCCCTGGGTTACTACTGACCTTTTAACTCTGCTCAAGCACAGAGACCACCTCTGGCATTGTGCTCGTGCAACTCCGATGCAAGTAAACATACAATTATACAAAGCAGCCAGAAATTATTGCACTCGAAAAATACAGAATGCTAAACACAGCTATTACAAAGAGGCTCTGACCAACTCTTGGGGCCAGGGGAAACAAATTCTGGAACAACATGAAAGAACTCACAGGCAAGGATCCTAAAGCACCACCCACTATGCTCAACCTTCATGGCACTCCTACACTCAACCTAGGTACCATCACCAACACTTTTAATAATGCATTTACAAACCTGGACAGTGTCCTTCCACCAAATTTTTTCGACGACCTCCCCTCCAGCTCCTCCCAAGTTACCCCCCAACTAGAACGTACAACTCCAAAGTTTTTTTTAAGGCAGTCCCACCACAAGTAGCTAGAAAATACATTCAAAAGGCCGTCGGCAAACAAAGGTACAGTGGTGACTCCCTTGACCTGAAACTGCTGGCTCAAGTCCTCGATGAAATCTTAGAACCACTTACAAAGATCTTTAATCTCTCACTTAGATTGGGCCATATCCCCTCTTCCCTGGAAGAAAGCCACTGTCACACCAATTCACAAACGTGGAGATAGGACACTGCACACCAATTACAGACCTATCTCACTCCTTCCCCCACTATCCAAAGTGCTAGAGTGAATAGTGTCGGACCAACTAGTTGAATTCCTGGATAAGTACAATGTACAGTGCCCAGAGCAGCATGGCTTCAGAAAAGGGCACAGCACCACCACTGCACTACTGGAATTTACAATCTTCATCCATGCCACGCTTGACAAAGGGAATTGTGGAAGTGCAGTATTTATAGACCTTACCAAGGCATTTGACACAGTTAACCACCCCCTACTGCTCAAGCAACTGTCCTCCATTGGAATCTCCAACGATTTCCTTCCATGGTTCACCAGCTACCTTTATAATCGGATGCAATGTGTAAAGATTGCAGGGATCTCTTTGGATGAGAAACTGGTCCACTCTGGAGTCCCCCAGGGGTCTATTCTGGGCCCTCTACTCTTCTCCCTCTTCATCAACAATCTCCCCAGTGCCTGCCACCAAAAAAAATTACTATACGCAGACGATGCAGTCCTGTTTTCCAGCCACCATGACATTACAGTCCTTGAATCCCAGCTGCAGCTTGACTTCAAGTGCATCGAAGACTGGTTCAGTTCTCATAAACTTGTCCTGAACCACAGCAAGACTAAAGCCATGTCCTTCTGTAACTGACAGAGCAGGCACAACTCTCTGTCCCTCACCTTCAAGAACCACGCTGGGAACCCACTTGAACATGTCAAGGAGTTCAAGTACCTTGGTATTACCCTGGATAGTTCCTCTCCTACACTGGCATATTGACACTGTTGCCAAGACCGCCACTATATGGATTGGACTACTACACAAACACAAGCACTGTATGCCTGCGGATGCCTTAAACTAGCCATCTACAGCTCTGTCACTCTATCATTGACTGCGGCCTTGCCATCTATGGCTCTGCCTCAACAAGTGCCCTCCACAGGATCTCAGTTGCTCTCAACAAAGCCTGTAGACTACTGACAGGTGCAGCCCAACAAACTCACACCTGTGACCTCTATGCACAGGCCAGCTGACTACCCCTACACAGCAGAATACAACACCAGACCTGCTTACTTACCAAAAAGATTCTCCTTGGTCTCATGCCACCTGGTGTTAGCTCACTTCTTACTACCTACAGTGGCACTCAACAAACACATGGTGCCCAATCTCTAACCTTTAGGTTCCAGATGTCGATACTTCCATGGTTCAGCGGTCCTTTATCTATAGAGCCGCTCAATGGTTCAATTCCCTCAATAAAGAAGCACTTTCCTCTACTACACTTGGACCCTTCAAAAGGAATCTCAAACTTTACCTCACCTCTACCACTCAATGTGACTGCTTCTCTGAACAGAGATTGCTCTAAACACCTCCCAGCTCACTCATGTCTCACAGCCCACCCTTTCCCAGTCTCATTCCCTCTGGCACTGGGTCTTCCTTGTGACTCCTTTCCTGCTTTACATCTCCACTGGTACAAGACATTTCCCACCATCATCGGACAGTGGCCCATTAGCCTGCCAACTTCCTCTCCAGGTCGCATGCCTGCAAAACTAACTGCCTATGGTGCCCTCTAGATCTTATTGCTACTGCAGCCAGCTGCCTACTCAAGCTGCTCGTTATATGAATATTATCTCAAAGTATGTTATTACTGAGTATCTTTATTTTTTCTTTTAGTTGTTTTGGTTGTTTATTGTGCATTCTTTTACTATTTCTGTATGTATGTTGACCCTCATCGTTTGACATGGAACCTTTGTAAATGAGCAGTTTCTGCTCAAAGGTATTTGTAATCCGAGAATTTAATAAATAAAAATAAATAAAAAATGTTGGCTGTGCAAGCGCGCCAACATAAAAACATAATTAGTGCAGCTTAATGACTAGGCTCATTTGAAAGGTCATTTTGTCCTGAACACCTTTCATTTGATGGTTCCTGTGTAATTTGTATACTTTTAGAGATACCTACATTTGTTTGGGAAAACTCCTATCGCACTTATAACAGCCTCATTTCTCTAAAGCACTACACCACTTTAAGTGAAATGAGGCCAGACCATCTTGTCATGCCTAATTTAACAGTAAATCCTGACTTATTAGTACTTCAATGGAATTCTTTAGTGCTTACCAGCTTGAAACAAAATGATTTGCTCATTGGGGTCACATTAGATCTTTGCAGGATGGGATCATGTTAAATCTTTTCAGAATAAAAGCAGCAGATTAATTTTAGTACTTATTAGCCAGCAATATCATATGAGATCTATATGTGAATCTGACACTGACCAGATAGAGGGAAGAAGGAAGACAGAGAAGAAAAACAATGTCTGTCTGTAAAATCTTTAGGCATCTATGCTGCAACACTGATTTTTTCATTTATTATATCCTCTTTGGCAACTTCTATTATTAAAATGCATTAATTGTGTAGTTTACTAAATCCTGAACTTGGGATAACTCTTGAATGACTCCTAAATAAGCTTTAAGTCATTCCCTTTACGGGATGTCAAGACCCGTGCAAAAGGCCAAGTTTTATTTTTTCATATTTTTTTTTTACAAATATCCACAGTAAAAGTGTGGAAAAATAGAAAAGTACATGCAACTAATTTTCTATGCATTTTCAACTCAGAGAGAAGTTAATATTTGCACAAAATCAAACCCAAAGTTTACACAGTTTTGTTCTAAAGTTATTTTATTTTAAATCTTATTGGACTGTTGAGTGTTATGTTTCTATATTTTTTTAAAATTTCTGAAGTAAAAGTGTGGAGAAATACAAAAGTATGTACAGCTAATCTGCTATGCATTTTCAACTCAGAGAAAGTTAATATTTGCACAAAATCAAACCAAAAGTTTATACAGTTTTTGTTCTAAAGTAATTTTATTCTAAATCTTATCGGACTATTGATGAACTGAGTAAAGAAATGATTAGATAAAACAAATTGAAGACTCCAGGATTGGGAGGTCATTAAAATTGCAAATGGTCAAATTATGAATCTTAAATGAACTCATTAAGACCATCTTCCTAGTGTGTAATTATATTGAATTAAAGCCCTTTGAATGCACATTTACAATTATACAACCATTGTGATACATATTTTTGGGATCAGAGGAATGGTGCAAGGCTCCAAAATTGTGGTGAGCTCACTGATTCAACACTTCAGTGTATGTGGATCAAACCAAAAAGAGCCATAATGAAAGTTTGTATCTCTCAAAAAAAATTTATTTTATTATATTTTATTTAACCTGAAAATACAAAATAACAATAAGGAAGTAAAACAATCAAGATGAGATTTCAGCATTCTCCAACCATACATTGAAGCTGAACCATAATAAAGGCTTCCATCTTCTTCAAAGCAACTATATTTTATTTTGATATATTTAATATTCTGTATCTAAGTAGACACTAGAAAGAAAGTTTATTGGGTGTTTGAAAACAGGCAAATGCAACCAGACACAGAAGGAAGTCAAAAGAGAGTACCAGCTGTGGGGGCTAGTAACAAGTCGATGAGCTCACTTGACCACTTCAATGGGGTCCACCCACCAACACTACTGACCATTGGTGGGCACTGTTAGCAGAGGAAGAGCTGGACAAGTGCTGCAAGCAGTGAGTGTAGGAGAAGGAGGAGGTATAGGTGGATGGCAGGCTGCCTGCCGTAGTCCAGCTCTTGTTTTAAAACTCCGGTGGCACATGAGTGGCTGTAGCATGCATCAGTGCAGCAGCCCTCCATCTGTAGGGATTAAGGGGACTCAGTTTAGTTGTCCTGTTGTATTCAGGCAGGCTCAAACTTCATTACAGCAGCAGGTCTGATTGGACCCCCAGACCCCCGGCTCTGCTACTTGTACGGTACTGATCACTTGAGAGTGAGGGATCCTCGCTGCTTGCAGAGGAAGTAGGAGGGGTCTTGGTTCCTGTTCATTTGTGTGCTGGGGTAGGTAGGGGGTCTGGCTGGGCTGGGAGGAGTGCTTTTAAATGTAAGCATTGCATTTGTCTGAACTGTTGTGGATTGCATGGGGATAGGCAGGGAGGTGTTCTGGGTGTTCAACCCCCTCCCCCAAAATTACCTCAGAAAATGTCAAATTCCTGTATTTTATTTTCAGGTTGACTTAGGCTCAGCTGCTAAAAAACTCAGTGTCTCAGCAGTCTCCATATCGGTTGGAGCTAGCTGCAACACAATGTGCATGCTCAGGACTGTTGATGGCTAGGGTAGACAGAAACATCATCAACAGAGAGAGCAGGTGAAGCCTGGTGAGACAGACTAGTGAGCATGCTGCTGTGCTCCATTGTCAGTACAGCGCCGAGCAAGTTGTGGTGTCCTGTTGACTCTCGTGGTGGTAGAGTGGCACTGTGTGCTGCTCTTCTGTAGTCTCAGTTGAACTGTGGGAGAACTTGAAGTGTGGTCTACAAAAGAAAGAACTGACATGTCCATGGCTGAGCTGAGAGTAACGCATGGCACATCTTCTTGACTGTGCTGGATGCTGGCTGAACTGGTGAAGTGGTCCAAAGAGAAGACATGGTGTGGTTTGAAGGGAAGAAATGGGCAGACTAGGTGGGCCAAGTGGTCCTTATCTGCCATCAAATTCTATGTTTCTATGACAGGAGAGGTTGAGGAAAAATCTGCCCTGGCCTAGTGGCATGTAGTCCTGTCTTGGGAGGGGAGTGATTGGTAAGGCAAGCAAACAGGAGGATAATCAGCAGAAAAGTGGTGAGTGGAGAAAAGAAAAAAGATTGATTCAGGAGGGACTTCTCTCATTCAGAGAGGTGGTGAGGGGTATTGAGACCATCTCACAGGGCAACCCACTCATTATACCTCAACCCCACTGATGTTCAGCTCAACTTGGAGCTCATCATGTGGAGTGGGAATAGGTGTGGAAAGGCAGATGCCTGACTGACATCTTTGTCTCTGGCTGTTGTAGAGTGCTCCCATGTGCAAAGGTGGAATGGGGTTAGGAGTACTCTCTATATGCATAGGTGGGATGGTGGTAGAGGAGGAGTGATGCAATGTGTGGAGATGTCCCCATGTGTAGGAGTTGGATGGATGGGGAGCAATGCTCCCCATGTAGGGGCAGTGGGATGAAGGTGAGGAGTGCTCCCCATGTACACAGCTGATATGAAGTGGGAGGAAAGCTCCCCATGCCTGGAGATTGAATGGAGATGGAGGAGTGCTCCCCATGTGCAGGAGGTGGGATGCAGTGGGAGAAGTGCTCTCCATGTGGGGGAGGTGAAATGTAGTGGGAGAAGCACTGGAGGGGTCAGGGGATGCATGCTCACAATGTATGGCGGTGGGATGATGTGGAGCAATGATACCTATGTGTGGAGATGGAATGGAAGAAGAGTGCTTTTCATGTTTAGGTTTATTGTGAAGGAATAAACTCCATTGAGCAAGTTCATTTATTTATTTTTTATTTATTGAAATGTTTCACCAGGAAGGCACACTGAACAACAAGTTGCTCATCTCCCGGTGTGACCTAGAGGATGGGGAATATGAGGAATTGAATACAGAGATGTGGTACAAAAAAGTAGCATAAGATATACATATGAAAATCATACAAATAAAAGAGAATAGAGGAGGAGTATTACAATGAGTAATACAAATAAAAATGGTAGCTGAGTGCTAATAGTTTTGAGGGGTAGGGGAACAAGGATTGAATATAGAGATTTGGTGCAAAACATAGGTAGTATAAAATGTACACGTGAATACATACAAATGAATGTGAGTAGACCGTACAGTAAGTAATAGAATAGCGGAAAGCTAACAGTTATGGGCTAAGGAGCTGGATGAAAAAACAACTGAGACAGATACAGTCACCCTTCATTTACAACAGAATTCAAGCATTAAATAACTCCTAACTGCAAAAGAAGTGACAGAATGGACTATATGGTAATATGATGATCAAAGGCAGGTATATGAGGAGAGCATCATATAGTGCTAGTTGTGAAGTACAGCTGAGGGCAAAATGTTCATCAAGTGCAATAGATGTTGGGGCAGCCAAAAATAGGGCTGAGGAATGGAGGGGGAGAGGGAGGGGTGGAGAAAATAGTAGGGGGGTAGGGGTCAGGTGGGTAGTAAAGATCATCCCTAATTGGATGAGAGCTTTCAATCAGGGCAAGGGAAGTGGTGAGTGTATAATGCGGAGAAGGGGTAGGAGGAGGAGGCAGTGGAGGAGTGGAAAGAGGGGTTTATGGAGGAGGGAGGCTTGGTCAGTCCAGACCCCTTCAGGATGTTGAGAACCCTGCTAGGGGATGGAGCAGGCAAGGGAGAAGGTGGCAGTAGAGCAAATTAGTGAAGAGACGGAGGAGGTAAGTGGAGAGGGTAGTAGTGGGAAGTAGAGAAGGGGGTTAGAGGACTTGCTATGAGCTAGATACCCTGGGGGGCTGAGAACCCCATCAGTGGTCCTATGCAGTCAAAAGTAGGAGAAGGGGAAGTGGGAAGGAGAGGAGAGAAGACTGCCAGGGAGTGACCCCTAAAGGAAGTTGAGTACCCTGCCTGAATAAGGCAGAGGTAGAGCTCATCAGGAGGGTATCAGGTAGGAGGCAGTGAAGAGAAGGGGTAAAAAGGAGGTGGTATAAGGATGGATGAGAACAGGGGAGGTGGGTGGCTAGACCAGGTCAACCCCAACAGGATGCTGAGAGCCTTGCCTGGGGCTGAGGTAAGCATGGGAGAAGGTGGCTTTAGAACATGTTATTGAAATGACTTGGAAGAGTAGTGGAGAGGGTAGAAGAGGGTAGTAGAGAAGGGGGGAGGGCTAACTAGAGGCTAAATACCCTCGGAGGAGAAACTCATCAGGGGATGTAAACAAATGGCAAATGGAGGAGAAGGGTAATGAGAACTAGGAGGAGAGAGTACTGCCAGGGTCTGACCCCTCCAAGATGCTGAGTACCCTGCCTGCACATTTGCAAGGAGGTCCCTTGTACAAGCAATGATAAAGACAATACATGGTGTGAGATACAAAAAGTAAGGACACATAATACAAATTAAAATAAAGCAATTGTATTTACATTAGTACATACAATATGTACAATGTTGCATTCAACAAGGATTGAGACCAAATACATAAGACACTATGTCCACCATGTGGAAGAGGGCTGGAAAAGGATAATTTTTTTTTTAGTTATTTAACCAGGTGAGACACACTAAGCTGAAAACTTTTTTACAGGCTCAACCTGGGAGCACAGGGAAGTTAAGTGACTTGCTCAGGGTCACACAGTATGCAAGTGGAAGCTGTGGGATTCAAACCCAGGTCTGGTCTGCTGGATGTCACCAGATTTGCAGCTCAGAGCCTTAAACCACTGCACTATACTGCCTCCGTATTGCTCCCCATATGCAAATGAGACATGGATGGTAGGCGTGCTCTGCGTAATGGAGATGGAGGAGTGATCCACATATGTAGAGGTGGGATGGGGGTACACTCACTTAATGGCCACCATCCTAGACCCTACGCCAGCCTGTGTGAAACTTTTTGGAAGGAGGACCATTTATGATGGGGCAGGTGTGCAACCCACATCTCTTCTCTAGTTATTGTGAAGTATTGAGTTGATAGGTGGGGGTGCAAGAGGGGGCACCAGTCACTCAGGAGCACCCACTCTATCCTACCCCCAACCCACCCAGCAGAATGGGAACAGTTGTGGAGGGGCAGATACAAGATCCACATTTTTATATCTCAGTACATCAGAGTGTTCTCCATGGGTACAGCACATTAGGTGGGAGAGCCTCTGGCTGAAGCAGAGTGTTCTGCAAGTGTAGAGGTGTGGCATAGGGTAAGGAAGTGAAAGTTACCCAAAGCCCACTGCAACCTTCATGCTAGCTCTGGTGGAGCAGGGATGGGTGTGAAGGGACAGATGTGCAACTTGCATCACTATCCCTGGCTGCTGCAGGGTGCTACCTTTGTGTGGAGGTGGGATGGAGGGATGGGGCATCATTCTCCCAGAGCCACCTGCCTGGAGCCCACCAAATGCCAGTGCCATCTTTCATGGAACTTGGATGGGTGAAGATGGACAGATGTGTGAACCACATTTGTCATTGGCTCCTGCAGTGTTCATAATGTGCAGGAGGTGGAATGGTAGGAGAAAATGCTTCACATGTGCAGAAATGTGGAAGGATGTTTTTGGTGTCAATGGCCTTGGGCCACCCAGTGGATCTGGACTGCAACCCCATTTCCACCCAGCTGGCACCCACCAGACTAGATAGAACCAGGCTTGGCATGGCAAATGTGCAACTCAAATTTCTGTCTCTGGCCAGCACAGCCAATGTGCAGTGGTGGGAAAATTGTGGAGGGGGCACCAATCACCAACTTCTGCCAGGCCATAGTCCACTGTTTACCTTGGACTGCCCACCTGGAGGTCACCTTGTCACTGTGCCAATATGTGAGGAGTTGGATGGGTGTGGAGGGGAAGATGAGTAACCTACATCAGTCTGTGGCTACTGCAGATTGTTCTATCTGTGCTGAGGTGAGCTGGAGGTGTAGGGAGAAGCAACTACCAAGGGGTGCCAATACAGTGCCCAGCATACACTGTGCTAGTCAATGTGAAGAGGCAAATATGTGACCCACATATTTGTCTCTGGCTCTATCTGGATGCTCCTTTTGTGTAGTGGTGGAATAGATACACAAAGTTTGTTTTACACTGTCTCTCCTGGTCTCTCTCTCTCTCTCTCTCTCTTTCTCTTTGTCTTTCTCCCTAATGTCCATTTCCCCATGGTGAAAGGAAAACTTTGCAGCACTGCTCTCTGTCCAGGTCATGACACTTTTGCTTCCACTTTCTCTGCTGCTCTGTATGTGCTGTCTGCTTCCACTGGGCTTCAGAAAGACAAACAGAGAGTCAGACTGACAGCAAGGTTCTGGAAGAGTGAGCGGAAATAAAATGAATGGCAACTGAGCAAGGGTGCACATTGTACTCCATTTCTCTGTTTCGGGAGGGGGGGGGTTGACACTGTCTTTGACTGGAACAAATTGCACCTGAACATATATGCCGTGCTGGAAGCAGCTCTCGCTGTTGCTGTGCCTCTCTTGGGGGGAAGGGAGTAGACACTGCTAGGGAACAGGTCACCCATTTAAATGAATGTTTGTTCAGGTGCTGGTCTGAGAGCTACTGGTCATCGTGGTTATGGTCACTACATTGCACTGCCCCTAGTTTCACACTACCAAGGTAGTTCTGCAATAGTGATAGCCTGTCATCTGGTGATCTCTCTCATTCTGCTTACTCACCACATATCAGCATGTTGCTGTCATTATTTGGGGGTTCTCTTTCAGCTCTGTTCCTGACACTGGTGCCACTCGCAACCTCTTTTGATCCTACATTCTCTTTTGGGGAGGGGGTGCTGCAGCCTCTCCTTCTTGGTGCCTGTCTCTGCAGCCTGCGTCTCTCTCTCTGTCTCCACCATCCAGGGTTAAGCTATAGCTCTGCAGGTAATGCTGCCTTACTTCTCAGCACTCTTGCTCCTTGTATTGTGCAGTGGGGTGGGGGCACAATTGAGGCAGCATGGACACTAGGAGATCCACGGGGTGAGTCACTGGGTACTAACACAAAGAGCAATACTCAGGCTGGGCATTGTGGCACACATGAAGCACTGGAGATGGAGGTGCTCAGGGACAAGAACATGCATTGTCATTCACAAAGAGACACAAACAAGTTCAACGTGGATGTCTGTCTGAGGAAGGCTAAATAATATCTATTTGTTCTTTCGTGCTAGAACTGTTTGCTGCTTATGGCACAGAGAATGGGAGATGCAGTGTATGGCTGGATACCTGGACATCTGCAGGATGGTTGGGGAGACAAGCAGTAATATCAGTAAGGACATGAATGAAAGGAATGAAGAACTCTTATTCAAGCACTTTATTTCTTTCAACTAGAGAACAGATTCCAGATGTGAAACTGTGACTAGTGTCACAGTCTGGTTGCATGCTCATTGGTCTGTGAGAACAAGCCCACTGTTGATTGCTGTGCATTAGACTCATCCCTGATGCACCTCTGAAATGTTATTCTACCACAAGATGTTTCTTGCACATGCACAAGGAAACATAAAAAACTATAAAAAATTTAGATTTGTGACTACCTTCATTTGAAAGGCATTTTTGTCTTGAATGCAAAAAATATAATATAATGCACTTGGGGTACAGAAAAGGGGCAGCGTACACATGGGTGGAGTGGGACTGACAACATTAAGAAAGCACACATTCAAAACAAAAAGTGCTGTTACATAGAGTTGATTACTGTTTAACAATATTTTGCATCTATGGCTGCGACTGTATATCGGATGTAAACCCACAATGACATTCCTCACTTGAAGCACAAAGGGGGAAGGGGTTGGAGACCATAACTGACCCTTTGTTTTTGTGTTGAAGGGGTCAGCTTCTTTACAGCAAAAACGAGGAAAGGCATCATTTCAAAAATGTGCAGACATGCATAGGGACCACCTTTTTCAGAACATGCCACCACTTCAAGACTGCTACTACTCTCGCCTAATACAATCAGGGGAAAACCAGAAGTACAGTAGTCTGCCAGCATTGAGATCAACATAGTTAAGGCACATTTTCCAGAAATTACTGGTTAGAAAAGAATGAGAAAGTGATTGTGATGATGAGCAAGTCCCAGACCAGATCTCTAGTTTAATAGACTCCTCCTGAGTCTGATTTGTATGGCTGCATGGGACAAGCTCCACATATATTATGCCATCAACAAATTTGTATAATAGCACTGTGGAAGCATGTAACCAGACCACTGTCTGATGTGCTGCCACAGTGCTCCAACATAGTTTCCAGTGATTCTGTTTATGCAGCCCTTCCCTTTCATGGGCCACATAAACATACCCACTTCCTGTCGCACTACTTTTTTGTTCTGCAACTGCAGTACTGGTGGCCACCATGTGCAACATGATGATATTGACTTAAACTGTGCATGCATGACTATCGTGCATACATAGTTATGTCAACATCGCCATGTTGTGCAGGGCTGACTACAGGGCAAACTTCACATGTGCAAGTATCACGCATGCACAGTACTGTAATTGCTGCAGTACTACTTACATCCAACTCTGGTGCAGCTAAAGCACCACATCTTCTTTTCCACCCTCTTGCCTCTCCTAAAAGCTCTCCACAGCCATATTGGCTCTGACCAGAGTTTGTTATATATGGGGACCATGTGTGCCGGTTTCCAATAAGAGGGCAAAAATTATTATTTTATGCAACCTTCAAACAGCAGTTTTAAGGGGTAATCAGATTTCCTGACAACAAGTACTGTATAACATGTGTCCAGTAATACCATCACAGCCTAGTATAGTTTTTCCCCTTTGCTTCCCTAATTTATTTAGTATTTGCTCTGTTGTAAAAGAGACATAAGTATTATCAAAAAGAACAAATGATGTATTCATAATATGTTTTGGACCATGACTGTCACAAAAATGTTTATTAAATAAGTTAGCCATTTTATGTAGATCATGAATCAAATCACCATTATGCAGTACAGGACCTACATAACTAACTGGTTTTCTCAATGAGTTTATGTAAACAAAACAGTTCTACTATTATCTTTTTTGGCAGTTGTGACTAGTCAATATTCCCATTATCTATCGCACCTTCTTACAGCACTCCCAGTCTCCACCCATGGGTAATTCTGGCACATCTTCTCAGGCTGATGCACAAAAGAATTCCTTAAGAATTGAAATATGATCCCTTATCCCTGCTTCCATCTCCTCCCCTGTCTTTCCCAGACTCCTCAGTTTTCTTTTGTGCATCACTCCAGGCTGGTCACAGATTTTTTGGCTCTGTGCCAACTAAGGTAAGAATTAGTTTTTTAATATATCCTAGTATCAGGAAAACAATATAGAACCATTAACTTAGCAATCGAGGCATCAGGAAAGCTGGTACATGTAATTTTGAACAGAAGGGTGGCTTTGCAAAGCCATGCCCCATGGCTGCAGAGCTATTTCCAAAAGCAAGCTACTTTGTTTCTGCCCTTCCCTTCCTTAGTATACCTCGTTCTGCTGAGGAAAGGGTTATTCTGCACCTAGCTTCCCCCCAGTTTACCTTGCTCAGCCGGGGAGCAGAAGCTAGTATGGGCCTCTAAATGCTGCTTCTTAACTGTAAATCACCCCGCGCTAGCCTCGCGGTTCACCTTGATCAACCGCGAGCGCGAGTCCTCACATAAGCAAGTGCTTGCCTCTCTTTACATACCTACCCCTTTATCTTCTTGCTGGTGCAGTTGGGAGGTTTTTTGGTTGTGCCTCCTCACAAATGCCGGCCGCCAGTCCCCCGCACGGCGTCCTGTACTCCCGAGAGAGGCCATGCTTCCTCCCTCTTCCCTGGTCTCGAGGGCCCTTGCTCTCACGAGACCACACGGCCTATCAGCCTCTTGTTGTCTCCTAGTCCAAGATGGCGGCACCCTGTACCTTCTCCCCCTCCACCAAAATGGCAGCACGAGGCTTTGGTTTTTTTAAAGGGGCAATGCAGACCTTAAAGCAGAGGTCATGAATAATTAAAGAGGCAATGAGTTTTTTGTGTCAAATTTAAAGGAAATTGTCCCAATACATCAAAATTGGTCTCCTTTAGGCAGTTAAAAGTTTCTGATGGTTGGAGACAAACAATCTGTGTTTGGAGCCCAGTAACTCTAGCTCCTGCTCATTACCACAGGGGCAGCAGTTTTTTGGTACCAATCCCTTCTTACAAAACAATTCAAAGGCTGAACCAATTTGGCTCCACCCTAGATTCTAAAGGCACCGTATTTAAACAGTTTTTATAAAATAATGTTTTCATTACGATGCTTACCACCAATTATCTCCTCCCTATTACATTGTGTTTTCAGAGGAGATAACATGTCTTCAAGAAGGATTTACAGGAAATGTCCCCACATTCTTTTAACCTCCGACCAGGGAGACCTGTGTTCCCTATGCATGGTCGATGCAGACCCAGTTATCTTCAATTCAAATTTGGGGTCCACAAAGGAAGACATTTTACAGGAGAGCACTTCCACATCTTCTCAGAGTGTGGTAGTCCAGCTGTTCCAAAAGCGTTTGGACAAAATGGATGCCGTGGGAGCAGACAAACGACCCAGATCTCCTGAGAAACCCCCCCCCACCAAAACGTCATGGGGTCCCCCCTTTCCAACCACAGAGGATGGGTCCAAGTCTCCATACTCGGGGGACGAGGAGCCAGAGGAGAAGGAGCCCGAAGAAGACATGGCCGCCAGGCTATGCCCCTTCGACTCCATCCCTGAGATCATCAGGGTAGTTTGTGAAACACTACGAATCAACGAACCTGTACAGGAGCCAGAGAATAGACTGGACCCCTTAGTGTGTGACAGGAAACGTTCCACCACCTTCTTTCCCTTTTGCCCAGCCCTGGATAGTATCCTGGCTAGGGAATGGAAAGCTACAGACCCAATAAAGACAAGGGAAAAGGGGACCTTTGAGAAAAGATATCCGCTAGCACAGGAAAAAGAGAAGTCTTGGGCTTCCGCCCAAAGTGGACTCCGAGGTCTCTGCCCTGAGCAACAAGACGGTACTCCCATCCGAATCAGCTTCCACCTTGAGAGACCCCATGGACAGGAAGGTGGATGATATAGTCCGGAAAGTTCATGACATGCTGACTGTGAACATGCGAGCTTCCTTGGCAGCCACTTATTCCTCCAGAGCGGTCCTTAGATGGCTGGAAGCAGTTCGCTCAGACACTCCGGAATCGAGCGCCCATGGATCTACCATGGATTACGCTATCCAAGCTATTAAGTACTTGGCAGATGCCACTATTGACACCTTTAAAATGGCATCCAGATCAGCAGCTTCAGTAAACAGAGCCAGGAGATTAATCTGGCTCAAACTGTGGAACGTGGACCAAGAATCAAAAGCCCAACTAATGAAGCTCCAATTCTCAGGGGACAGTGTTTTCTGACCAGGTATTGAAGAATTCACAGTAAAGAAGGGAGAAGATAAGGACAACCAAGGGGGGCAGAGCACGCTGCCTTCTTTTCGGAACAACAGATTTCATCCCTATTCTCACAGAGGAAAAAAGGGCCCCAGGTACCAAGGACAAGATAGGCACGCATTTGGGTTCAAGACGAACTTCTTCAACCAAAAATCACAATTCTATTCAAACCAAGACCGCGGTAGCTACTTCAACCCCAAACAAGGCTACAAACCCAACAGACAGAACAGAGGTTTTCGACAATGAGAATCCACAGGCCCAGGACAATGCAGACGCAGTGGGGGGCAGACTACAACTCTTCTCCACAGCCTGAGCTGACACAGTCAGGGACCAGTGGGTCATGGAAATAGTAAAACATGGCTACACCATCGAATTCAACTCCGTGCCAAGACAAGACAGATTCATTCAATCTCTCGTGTCCAAAGACAAGGTAGCTCGAGCCCAGGTCAGTGCAATCCTAAGACAACTGCTCAGCAGCAAAGCCATCAAACCAGTGCCAAACCATGAAAGATACTCGGGCATCTACTCAGTATTCTTTCTGGTACCAAAAAAGACGGGGGACCTACGCCCAATACTGGACCTCAAATTCGTGAACAAGTTCGTGAAATACCAAAGGTTCAAGATGGAAACCCTAAGGTCCACCATTGCGGCAATCCACAAAGGGGATCTCCTAACGTCCATAGACCTGAAGGACGCATACCTCCATATCCCAATCAGACCTTCCCATCAGAAATTCCTCAGGTTCAGCATCCTGGGATACCACTTTCAATACCAATGCCTACCATTCGGTCTGGCATCAGCACCCTGAGTGTTCACCAAGGTCATGGCTCCACTAGCAGCCCAACTTTGAATGGAGGGAGTCCATGTAATACCTTACCTGGATGACTGGCTAATTCAGGCAAGAACACAGGAGGAATCAGACTCGGCAACTCGGAGAGCACTGCAACTACTCACCCGACATGGTTGGATAGTCAACACCTCCAAAAGCCATTTGACACCAACCACAACTATTGAACTCTTGGGTGCGGTGTTCAACACAGTCACCGGGACAGTCAAACCCTCGGAGATGCGCATCAATACGTTAGTGACCCAGTGCAGACACATTCTGCACTGCAAGACGACAACCCTATGGCACCTCATAGAGTTGTTGGGTCTCATGGCAGCCTGCATAGACCTACACGACTGGGCCAGAGCCCACATGAGGCAGCTGCAATGCCTACTTCTAGACAAGTGGAACTACAACCTACAAAATTACAATCAAAGGGTGATCATACCTATGCCAGTACAAAGATCCTTGAGATGGTGGACAAACACACAACATTTAAACCAAGGAGCAAATTTAGACAGAACAGCAACCAGAATCATAGAAACAGATGCAAGCCTGCAAGGCTGGGGTGCTGTACTGGACAGGAAGCCAATCCAAGGAAGGTGGACAGAGCCAGAAACCACGTTACCGATCAATATTCTGGAGACCAGAGCAATACGACTGGCGCTACAGCACTTCAGACCTCTAGTAACAAGACAACACGTAAAGGTGCAAACAGACAGCAGGGTAGCAATGTCCTACATAAACAAACAGGGAGGGACAAAAAGCAGAGCCATGGCCAGGAAGTCAGAAGCCCTCATGCTCTAGGCAGAGATACACCTCCTCAGCATCACAGCAGTACACCTAGCAGGCGTACAAAACACAAGAGCGGACTGGCTAAGCAGACAAACCCTGCAACAGGGAGAATGGCAGCTCAACCCAGCCATATTCTGCAAACTTCAACAGAAATGGGACCCATTCCAGGTAGATCTCATGGCTTCAGCAATGAACACTCAGTTACCAGCATACATATCCAGGTACAAGGACAAAAATGCGGCGGGGGTAGACGTCCTCTCAACCCCGTGGAGATTCCACATAGCATATGTATTCCCCCCAATACCAATGATACCTGCGATCCTACAGAAGATCAGGGACATGGGCACAACAGTGATCCTAATTGCCCCGGACTGGCCAAGACGAACATGGTATGCCCTCAGCAAAAAGATGCTAATGGACAAGCCCATGAGACTCACCCCATACCAGACATTGCTCAAGCAGGGACCAATCTGGCACGAGGACCCACGACCTCTGAAACTGATGGCATGGCCACTCAGAGGATCAGACTGCTAAATCTAGGGGTGTCAACCAAAGTAGCAGATACTTTGCTACAGAACAGAAGACACTCTACCAACAGAACATATAACAGACACTCAGGGGCATTTGTTTATTGGTGTAAAGCTAGACAACTTGAGGCTTCAACATGTAATATTTTACAGGTGTTAGAATTTTTGCAAGATGGTCTTGACAAGGGATTGACAGCGGCATCGTTAAGAGTCCAAACAGCCGCCATAGGGGCAATTTGGGGGAGATCAGATGGGCATCTGCCAGGGACTCACCCACTGGTGCAGGCCTTCCTAAGAGCAGCCGCCAACATCACCTACTCCCCTAGACCCGTTGCTGCCCCTTGCAACTCAACCTAGTATTAGATGCCCTAACTGAGGATCCTTTTGAACCTCTGATTTTGACTTCCCTAACGTATCTCACCATGAAGACAGTCTTTCTGGTAGTGGTATGTTCAGCTAGGAGAACCAGTGAGATACAGGCCCTATCCTGCTGAGAACCCTTTCTCACGTTCTTCCCAGATAGAGTGGTCCTAAGAACTATACCATCCTTCATCCCGAAGGTGGCAACGGCCTTTCACACTGGTCAAGAAATTGCAGTCCCAGCCTTTTTCCCAACTGACCAGGACCCCAACAGGGACACCCTTCTCTGCCTAGACCCAGCTAGAGCCCTACGCATCTACTTGGACAGGACAGAAGCCTTCCACCAGTCAGATAGACTGTTCATCCTTCATCAAGGACAAAAGAGGGGCTTACCAGCCTCCAGGTCTACAGTCGCCAGATGGCTGTGAGACATCATCTCCCAAGCTTACAAGGCTAGGGAGACCGACCCACCTCAAGTTATCAAGGCCAACTCTACGAGAGCAATAGCCACGTCCTGGGTAGAAAGAAGCTTAGTATCAGTGAGAGAAATCTGCCAGGTGGCTACTTGGTCATCCCCCCATACCTTTACCAAGCACTACAGATTGGACACAGGATTGACAAGCAATTCTGATTTTGGCCAAAAAGTTATCCACACAGCTTCCAGTCAGGTTCCTCCTCCCTCCCAAGTCTCTTCCAATACTGCTGTTTAATCACCCATGGGTGGAGACTGGGAGTGCTGTGAAAGGTGCGATAGATAATGGAAGTTTACTCACCTGGTAAAGGTGATTATAGAGCACCTTCTACAGCAATCCGTAGCCCACCCAATGAGGAGGAACACACGGTAAAACATAATGAATAACTATCTGAAAGCATGTCATGGGTACACCTTTTAATGATGATGTTAAAATAGTATACTGATTACAAATTTGTACATTCTGCCAAGAAGCATAGACAGTAACAATTTCATTATTGTACATTGTGAGCTAACGAAACAATATAGAGTAAAGGATGAACACCTTGCACAACTTTCACAATGTGTCAGTTTGTCTCATTGTATGAGGTGGTCTCCCTTTGGGAGACCACGGGGCCATGTTTACTGTTAATTTTTAATTTCAGAAGGTTCCAAAGCTCAGGAAGATCTCATACTGAGGAGTCTGGGAAAGACAGGGGAGGAGACGGAAGCAGGGATAAGGGATCAGATTTCAATTCTTAAGGAATTCTTTTGTGCATCAGCCTGAGAGGAAGTGCCGGAATTACCCATGGGTGGAGACTGGGAGTGCTGTAAGAAGGTGCTCCTATAATCACCTTTACCAGGTGAGTAAACTTCCATTCTCTTTTTGATTTTCTTATTTCATTTTTGCATCTCTCTTGTATAGACACATATACATCCCATGATATACTGGTTTTATATTTTAGGTTGTGACAATATTTGTTGTTTTTTATTAGCCTTTGTAGTTTTTATTCATCCATTTTGGGTAATGTTTGTTTTCTGAATATTTAAGTTGTGTAGTTATATATTCAATGCATAAAGACATTTTTATGTTTTTTAAGCATTCCCAACAGTCTTGCATAGATTTATTGTAAAATTCCTTATCCCAGTTAATTTGGCTAAGGTGATGTTTGATTTTTTTGATATCAGCCATACCACATTAGAATATTTTCACCTTTCCGTGGTTAGGAGAGATTTTGCATGAAAGGGAAAACTCTATAGTGTTATGATCACTATTTCCTAGTGGGGAGGAGTCACGGCACTTTTTTTTGTAGTCAAGCTACCTGCGCAAAGCACTAAATTTAGAATTTTGTCAGACCATGTTGGCTCTGAGACATGTTATTTTATATGTAATTGTTCACATATGGATAAACGCTTTTTACCACATGAACTATCTGCTGAGTGATATTCTCTGTTAATGTTTCCCAAATTAAAATTGTCCATGACAATAATGTCTCCTAGTTCTCCAGCTTGTTCTGTTTCTGCTAAGATTTCATTATAGGGCTCCCATGTGCAATCTGGTGGGTGGTAACAGGTACCAAGTATCAAAGAATCATCTTTGCCTGCTATAAGTTTAATCCATATTGTTTCAGTATTTAGACCATGTTTTTTCACTTTTTCAGTCACGTCTATTGATTTAATATTGTTACTTATGATCATAGTGACACTACCCCCTTTCCTGGATGTATGATTGCATGTGTAGATATTGTAGCATTTTGAAGTCTGTGGATGATTTGTCATCCCACCATGTTTCTGTAATGGAAGTAATGTCAATATCCTGTTGAACAACACATATCTTTAGTTTGTCTGCTTTTTTACTTAAACATTTAGCACTGCAACAAAAGCAGTCATTTTGCAAATAGGAACAAATGATGTGGGCAGAAAATCTATAACAGACATACAAAGAACATTTGAGGGGATTGGAAATGAACTGAGAAAAAGTAAATGTACACTTGCCATATCTGAAATACTCCCTATCCCAAGAGCAGGCTGATCAAAAACCATTGAGGTGAAAAGATTAAATGGATGGTTGAAAAGAAGATGTGCTAGGGAAAATGACACTTTCATAGATCATTGGCAATGATTTGAGGGGGCCCACAGGTAATATGCAGCTGATGGATTACACATAAACAGAATTGGGTCAAGAGTGTTGGCAGAAAGAATGAATGGAGTAATAAGGACATTTTTAAACTGAACACTGGGGGACAGGGGGAAGGAGATTTGAAACATTTCAAGTAAAAAGACTCAAAAAACTAGAACATGGAAAACACTTCTTTTTAATGCCAGAAGCATAAGAAATAAGAAGGAGGAGTTGGAATACATACTAATAAAATAGGACATTGCTATATGTGCAATAAAAGAAACATGGTGGCAGAAGGAGGATTGGGGGCATAGCATAAGTGGTTATCAACTATTCCATAAAGACAGAGGAGAGAAAAAGGGGTGAGGTGTGGCACTCTACATTAAAAATCAAATTAGAGTTACAGAGCTCCATGTTGATCTGGAACAAGATATTGAACAGCTGTGGGTACAAGTCCTACCCCATGGGGAAGCAAAAATCACTGTAGGTGTATGTTGCAGACCACCATCACTTTCAGCCTGCAAAATGTTGGATTTTCTAAAACCAATAAGAGAATTAAATCCATGAACTAGAATATTAATAATGGGGGACTTTACTTACCACAGAATAAACTGGAGTACATGGGATCCTCCTGTGAAGCAGACTTCCTGGAGACTTTGGCTATAGTGAGGAAACTGAAAAAAGTTATAAAAGAAGCAAAACAAAATGTAGACGTAAATCTGGCAACAAGAGTCAGAGATAACAAAAAAGGCCTTTTATACTTATCTAGGGGATACAAAAAAGACCATCATTGGTCCAATCCAGACAGGTGATGACTTAATAAGTGACTATAAGGGTATGACCAAGACATTTAATATCTATTTTGAGAGTCTGTATCAAAAAGAGAATAAGATCAAAATGGATAGCATACATTCGATATCTCTGTAGACAAGATTAAAGAAAATGTGTGCAAGCTCGACCATACCAAGTCTGCTGGCCCAAATGAACTACATCCTAGGCTAATAAAGGAGCTAGCAGAGGAAATAAGTAAACCCCTACAGGTTATAATTCAGAAGTTATTAGAGCAGGGTGATGTCACAGTGGACTGGACCACGGTCCACGTTGTACCTATATATGCAGCAACTATAGACCTATTAGCCTAACTTCCATTGTGGGTAAATTGGTAGAGGTAACACTGAAGGAAAAATAGAGGAACACCTAAATAACTTGGGTAGTAGTGATATAAACTAACACAGGTTCCATAAAGGTAGGTCATGTCTTACCAATTTAATACATTTCTTCAACCCAGTAAGCTCAGCTCTGGAAAAGAATACAGCAGTAGACATATTATATGTTGACTTCCAAAAAGCCTTTGATAGCATTTCCCATGAGGAACTCATTTCTTGCCAAAAAGACATCAATCTGGATGAAGGCCTAATCCATTGGAGAGCAGCATGGTTAACAGGAAGAAAACAGCAGGAAGTCTTTACGGGGCATTACTCAGGTTGAAGGGAGGTGGACAGTGGGGTCTCTCAGGCCTCTGTATTGGGGCCAGTGCTGTTCAACATCCTGACTGCATCACTGTCATGTTCAAGCAAGGCTTGGATGACCAAGTTTATGGATGATAATAAAATGGCATCATTAATTACAAATGAAGGGGATGCAAAGGCATTTCAGGAGGAAATTGATAGATTAGCAGAAGAAGCAAGCAAGAAAAAAACTGATTTAACATGGAGAAATGCAAAATAATGCACTTGGGATGCAATAATAGAGGCTTTAAATACAATATAAAAGGGAAGGTGCTCAATACACCTGCTATAGATAGGGACTTGGGAGTTCTGGTTAAAAATGACCTGAGTTTTTCAGAACATTGCTCTAACAAAGTGAGGAAAGGAAATAGCATTTTGTTATCCATTAAAAGAAATATCAAGAGTAGGGCAAGAGAGGTGGTGATTCCACGGTGTGTGTCTCTGGTGCGCCCTCACTTGGAGTATTGTTCACAGTTCTAGATGCCCTATAGAAAGAAGGATATAATAAGGATGGGGGGTGCAGTAAAGGGCAACAAAGCTGGTAGCTGATATCAGCATGTTGACATATGAGAAGATATTGTAAGAATTGGAGTTGTACTCCCTACAGTATAGGAGAGTGAAAGGAGCCATGTGTCTAGTCAGGACATATGGGAGTGTACTAGATTAACTATGAGACCAAAAAATGTACAAATTAGGGGTCATAATGTAATGTTAAAAGGGAACAACTATAAGAAGAATCAGAGGGGTGGGTGGTTTTCCTACAGGGTGGTAAACTGATGAAATTCACTACCAGCATCAATAATATCTAGTAAAACCATGAATCAATTTAAAGTAGCACTGGAAGATTGTTATTCATCCTTGTGTCATTCCGTGGATTTCAAGGAGATGCAGGTTTCATAAGGCTAACGCTAATGACCTGTTTAGAATCTTCTGAATCTTCTGAGTAACATAAGTTTCAATTCAGTGTCATCATGTGTTATATGCTTTGGTTTATGTTTTGGTATCTTTGAGAGTCCACAAAACCTACTAGAATTTCCTGCCAAATCAGTTAGTTTAAATCAAATTCATTAAAGCACTGTTTGAAGGTAATTCCTAGAATGTTTGTGCCTAGCTTATTTAAATGTAATCCGTCCTTAGAGTATAATTCTTTTTTTGTTTATGAATGAGTCCCAATTCTTGATCAAGCAGAGAACTTTGTTTTTACACCAATTAGACAGTCTATTTAGTCTAGAAATAGTTTATTCTTTTTTGGATTGGCCTTGGGGATAGGCAGAATCTCGGAGATGGCTACTTTATGCCACTTGGCTTTTAGTTTATTTCCTAGAATAAGTAAATTAGAGCAAATGTTCTTCTCATGACTCTTCCCTACATCATTAGTACCAACATGTTGGATTATAGAAGAATTTGGGAGTAGATGAATCTTATCAATACTTTCATTAATGTCCTTTATTTTAGCTCCTGGCAAACACGTAACAATATTATTCAGCTTGCCCTTTCTACAACATATCTGTCAGTATACTTAATGATGGAATCTTAAATAACAAATTTTAAAGGTGAGGACACAGGATTGGGTTTCAAAAACTGCCCTTCTATAGTAGTATTTGGTTTGTTTGTAATAGCTGTTGGGCAACTCACAGAAGCTGTTTCTACATGTAGGATAACAAATCTATCCTGGGCACTTATTAGATTGTCTTGTGTTTTCAGGATCCTTTTACATTTTTTACAATTACAAACAGTAACAATGCTCCACCCATCAGTACTGCCTTCATAGCTTTTTTTAGCTTTATGTTCGGTGGCAGATAAACTGGTGTTACTATCAACAGTCTCATATTGTCATTTTGTTGTGTATTGTAAGGCAGTTTTACAAGCTAGAGTCTCATTATCAATTGCATTAAGTATTTTTTCTAGCTTATTGATTTCAATTATGTTTAGCAGTTCCATTCAAACTTCGTGCCATGCTGGTGAATGGGGTTTAGAAATAGACTCTGTTTGCCAGGGGTTGGTGGGGGAGGAGAGGACTGCCCTCCTTTCCTGTGGATGGATTTGTGGGGATGCCTCTCTCTCTGCTGTGACATCCAGTGGAGACCAAGAGTTACTGCAGGTAGCGGACAGTTTCAGGGGGAGGCACCGGCGGACATCAGTGAGGGCTTGCCCCTTGCACAGATGTCATTGCACATCTGGCATCTTGGGGGGTGGGCAACTCACACACAAGGCTGGTGGGGAGGTGACAGCAGATGCTCCAGGGCTGCCCCGACATGCTCCAGTACCAGCTCTGACCTTTAACTTGACTCTCTGTGGTCCTGCCCCCCTGTATGGGGGTCTGTGGGGGGGGACCCAGCATCCAATTCCCCGATCAGAGGGAGGGGGAATCAGGCGGGGTGGTAGAGGAGAGGAGAGGAGAGGCTGAGCAGGCCCTGCCTAAGAGATGCTCCACCACAGGTGACCGAAGTAAAAAAAAGTTGAAACATATATATATATATATATATATATATATATATATATCACTGCTTCTCTCACTATGCAATAAATTCCCAGTGGATAAAAAGAACTGCTCCCACAGTTTTCTCAATTGATCAGGTGGACTAAGGCAGCACTCTGCTCATTTGGCACTTGCTCAAGGTCTAAAACTATCCACACCTGCTTTACATATTTATGACCCTCACAGCACTGAATTTAAAGTCCTAGTTCACAATATTTACACAATATCAATACAACCTTCAAAATGTCCTTTCTAAGTGATGATTTTGTTAGTATTTCACCTGTACTATGTCAAATGAAAGAAACTGACCTTTTAAAAGAAAACTGTATATTGTCCTTTCATCCCCTGCGGACACTGCAGACATGCTGACATGTGTGTCTCTGTGCATGTCTCTGTGCATGACCCCATGCATGCATGCCCCGCTCATTAGGGGTGATGCATAAATGCCGTGAAACTGGAAGTGGGAGCCTCCCAACTTCCGGTATGGCGTTAGTGTAAATAAAAATTAGAAAATAAGTAAAAATCAAATAAAAGTATACCACTGAGGTGGAATTGAGCCAAAGTGCCACTATAAAAAGTGGAATGCTACCCAGAAGCACTTCTCACTGAGGCTTGTTTAAAATGCTGGGATCGGATTCAAGGCAGCCCTCCAAAATCCCACAATACTCCTTGATGGATGATGGAAACTGGAGCACATGCTAGACAGGGCCTACACCCTCCTTTGTAGTCCCTAGCACACTGCGTAGCTCATTAATAGCAGATAATAGATTACTTCTCACCAGAGGACACTATACAGCACAGTCACCCCCGTGGACAACAATAGAAATGTCTCAAATCTCACAAACCTGTATATAACATGTACATATGTATATAACGGTTTAGTAGTAAATAGTGCATGTTTATTTTAAGGATGCACATGTGTTTGAAATTGTGGCGATTGATGCAGAGGTATGACATTTTCAAGCTGGATGTATTTAGGCATCAGGAGGATTTGAACCCAGGCCTTTGATGAAGGAATAGAAATCCGAAAAGCATCAGGCACTATAGGGTTGTTATTTTAACTTCAGCATTTCATAAATGCAATTTTAACTTATAATACGTTTCAGAGTGGTGCGTTCCTGAAAGGTGGTGAGTGCCTGATTTTTTGTTTTAAACATGTCTTATTTATCATGAGCACCCTGTCACAATGCAAGTCCTATTGTGTTTTTATTTATTTAATGTACTTTCAGCCAAAAATGATTATGTACCTACAGATTCATGAAAGGTAGAACCATTACTGGGATGATTATTACCTGGTCATATGACTGAGCTCTGTGGCACCTCACAAAGGTAATAGTTCCAAATGTGGGACAGAGTGTTTGAATGACCAGATTCATATTGTGTAAGCATTCCAACATACCTCAGTTGCTTTCAGAAGCAGGGAACCAACACTACATTATTTAGTGTAAAATGGACTTAAACGGATATTTCTTTCAGTAGCCTTCAAAGAATCCATGCAGAAGTATGTATACCTGGGAAGAAGCTTAGGGCCCTCTCTATGAGAAGTTAACACTTGGAGGAATATATTATTATTTTAGTGAACAGGTGTTAGACAGAGGATGTTTTATCCCAGCTTGTCAGCAGCAAGTATGGGGTTTAACTCTGGCATCTGGTTTATATTTTTACTGATCCCAATGTACTACTAACATTTCTTAGCTTGAACTTTCACAAGACTCTACTAGCCTATTTCTTGGATATCAGCCTAAACCAATATATTGAGATGTAATGAGCTATTTTAGTTATTTATTTAAACTTTTGCTTACTAGATAGGCTCTTGAGGACAGTGGCCTATTTTCAGGAGTAAAGTGACATAAAGCAACAAAACTAACAACAATCACGGCAGTAGAACAGGTAGAGTAAATGACATTAAAAGCAGGAACATTTTGTCAAGTTCAACATATACATATTTAAATAACTAAGGGATGTACAACAGTGACCTGTGGAAAAAATAATTTATTTTAAGAAGAACTGTTTGACCTCGGGTAACCTCATGAGTTGCGTGAGTCATGAGTTATGTGTCCAAAGTCAAACAGCTCAAGTGAAAATAAATAATTTATTCCACACGGTCCCTGCTGCATATTTCATTCATGCAATAAGGATCCTTTAGGATAGTGCAGGGAGATTTGTTTGTAACTGTTTTTATTTTTTTCTGAAAATATATTGGACTTTTTGGTGCTGTGGCAGTGTGTTGCTATGCCAAATAAAGTGTTTGGTATGGGTTGCTAAGGATGCTGTGACTTCATGAAGTCTGTAATGCAGTGGTGTGCATTTTTATTGACTGACTCGGTAGGGCTTCGAAATTTTTCAAAAAATGTGGCAGACATTTTAATGAGTGAGTGGATAGGCAGTCTCATTGCAGCTGGAAATGTTGTTGCTGCAATGCATTATGTAATTTTTCAGCCATTTAGTTTGTTCTTTTATTTGAAAGTTTTTTTTTGTGGAGGATCTTGTGGAGTGAAAGAGCATCTTGGCTATGTTTCAGTTGTTGCCAAGGAGCAAGAGGGAGCAGTGGTTCCAGGTGGAATGGAAGTGCAGAAATTCATGAGGTACAACAAATCAAAAGAAATAATATGACTGCTGTTATCAAGCGGGGATGTAGGGAAGTTGGGAGTAGAGTTGCATCATGGAATTGCTTTTAACAATCAGGTTTTATTTGTTTGTTTGTTTTGTTTGGGCTCAGTTCATGGCAAGTGGGACTGGTATTGATATATGGCTGCCAAATGAGAACTGAGCACTGCAAGATGTGCAAGTGGTGTGTATGGCTAGAGACTACACATTACAAAAGAAAAGCAATGGGGCTGGATATTCAAGAGGGTTGCGTAATGTGCAATAGGGTTGCACCAGCGCAAATCAGAAAATGCGCCATTCTGCGATATTCGGCAGGAGGCAGTTGTGCCACTGAAAACATGCTGAGCAACAGTGCAATGATAATAAAGGCATGCACAACCGAAGAGGGTGGAGCCATGCATAAAGTGCGTAAGGCGATGTTCAAAGACTTGCGCAATGCGCAACAGTGGAGCAGGCGGAAGTTGCGCCATAGCGGAAATGAGCCAAAATAAAAAGGAGCAAGGAAGAGGCCCAAGAACGTTAGAGGGAAGCCACATGAGGCAGGGAGAGAGACAGAGCAAGAGGGACAAAGATTTGCAGGCCAGGGAAACAAGAGGACAGAATGGGGCAAGGGAAGGTGTGTGGGGCCACAGTGAGCAGAGGCCAGTAGGTGTACCCAGTGCAGTGGAGGTAGCAGTCAGGACAGCGGGGGGAACAAAGCAACAACAGCTGGGGGGGAACACAAGCCAGGGACATGGACAGTGCCACCTTCCACATGTAAGCTGTAATGAGGGAGGTGAGAAGGCAGGGGGACATGGCCGTGGAAGGGTCCGTCGGTGGTATGCCCCCAACAGGCAGTACCGAGCCAGCACCAGCTTTGAGCTGTACTCAGATGTTGAGATTGTGGGCCGGTACCACCTGAACAGGGCAACACTGAGGCGGCTCTGTGAGCTGTGCAGTGATGTGATGCAGGCACCCACACGACGGAGTCATGCTCTGTCAGTGGAGACAAAGGTAACAGCCTGTATGTGCTTGCTCGCCACGGGTACCTTCCAGAGACCAACAGGGGACACCGCAGGCATAACACAGTCGGCCACATCACGCATCCTCACCCAATTCCTCAGTACACTGCTGCCACATGCTGCGGAGTACATCCATTTCCCCAGCACTGCGGCGGAGCGCACAGCAAACATACCGGAGTTCCACAGGGTAGCACGTATGCCTGGTGTGCTAGGGGTGATAGACTGCACCCATGTAGCCATTTGCACGCCACCTGGCCCTGATGGGGCCGCCTATATGAATCGGAAGGGATATGCCAGTGTCAACTGCCAGGTGGTGTGTGATGCCAGTGGGCACATCATTAAAGCCATGCACCCTGGGGTAGCACATGATTCCTTCATATGGTACCAGTCGGCACTGTGCCATCGATTCAAGAGTGGGGACATCCCCACAGGACATCTAGTGGGTGAGTATGCATGTAGAACTGACAAATCGTGGGCAAGAGGGGTAAGCCACAGGTGCCATGGGTGTGGCACACAGGGTTAGGGGCAGTCTGAGCCTGAACAAGACACTAACCTCCACTATTTCCACACAGGTGACAGTGGATACCCACTCCATCCCTGGCTGCTTACACCCTACCGGCGGGCCCATGACCCCATCACAGCAACACTTCAATGAGGCACATGCTGCCACATGCAACATCATTGAGTGGGTGTTTGGGATGCTAAAGGTGTGTTTCCATTGCCTGGACACCTCTGGCGGTGCCCTACAGTATAGCCCCTCAAAGGCCTGTGTGATATTCCTGGCCTGTTGTATCCTGCACAACATGGTCAAAGACTGTGGGATAGCCATACAGGTCGAAGAGGGGGACAGCGATGGGGACAATGGTGACACCGGTGATGATGGGGATGGGCAGCCCCCCCTTGGATGATGGGACCCCCCGACTGATCCGGCTGGCCCAGCTGCACCAGGACACCATCACAGAGAAGCACTTCAGCCAACACAGGTAAGTCATGGGGCCATGTGCAACCACCAGTGGCTAGGGCACAACCCATGTACACACATGGAAACACACCAGGGGTGCATGACAGCAAGGGAAGTGGCAGGGCACAGCAGCACATACATACAACCAGGGAGGGGTGAACAGTAACACGCCACATGGATGGACACACACACACGCACACACAATAGGCACACAGTGTACAGGGGTCAGGTGTAAAACAGAGCCGGAACACAGACACTAACAACACACATGTCCACAGGCCACCCGTCCACTGACTGTCTGTATGCGTGTGTCCGATGCTGAGCACCATCGCTCTTTAGTGTACAGTGCAATGCAGGCATCATCATGCACACACACACTGTGGACAGCAGTCGGGGAGGTGTGCAGGTGGACCATGTGTCTGCGTGTGGGGCTGGGCACTGCGGTGCACTGCCCACCAAAACACACAATACACAGGGCAGCACCAGACAGGGCCCGCATTGGGAGACAGGTCAGTCTTGCGGCACAATGACACGACTGCCTCGGATGCGTGGGCAGCCCCGCCGAGACCCAGTTGCACTAGCAGGCTGAGCATGGGCCTCATGGGGTGGCACTGATGGTCCACCAGGGGTTCCACTGCACGAGCATGACTGTGCCCACACAGGTGTCTGCAGCACACCGAGCAAAACTGCACCAGGAGTGCTCGGGATGCCCACAGCTGAACCCGGCGTTGACAGGGTGGGTGTTGCACGACGCTGGGAATGGGGAGTGGATAGCGAACTGTACGGTGTGAGTGACACATGGGCACCTGACTGTGTGCCCATTGTGGCCATGACAGTGACCAACGCCTGTAGTAGCCTGTCAATGGCAGCAGTCACCTCCTCCCGCAAATGGTCAATCCATGACAGGATCCTATCAGTGTCCCTGCTGTGTCGCTCCACAACCCACTCCAGAGCCACACACAGTGCCTCCATGGACGTTGCAAGCCGCATCTGCTGCTGTACTGATGCCTGCAGCAGGCAGGTGTGCTTGTCAAAGAGGTCATCTGCCACCTCAGCAACCTGTCCCTCAGGGTATGGAAGGGCCTGATGTTCAGCACCCCTTGAAGGTGGGTGCTGCTCACCAGGACCAGGTATGGGCAAGTCCACAGGTGGTGCATGGATGCCACCGCTGAACCCTGTACCCCCAGTCCCAGTGGGTGACTGCTGCTGCTGCCCCTCTGCCTGCTGTGCCCAAGGGATCAGCTGTTCCACCACTGTGGCCGCAACAGTGCCACTGACCTGACCAGCCACCGGTGCTGCCCCAGCAGTGCTGACAAGCACAGCCTGGAACTGTGCTGACATGCTGGCACACACATCAGAACCAGCCAGGTCCATGGGCGTGTGCTGGCCTGCTGTATGTCCATTCCATGACACACACATGTCACTGCCCATAATGGTCGTTGCATCACCAATGGTGCAGGTCTGCGCCAGTCACAGCATGCTGGCATGCTTGGATGCCAGACCGCTGAGACACAGGAAGGGCCTCCTCCACACCTCTTTCAATGACATCATTGTTGACAGCCAGGCGGACCCACTGTTGCAATGCATGCTGGCTACCTGCAGAGGTGGATGGTCCCTCCTCCAACTCCAGATGGCTGTCCGCAGTGGACAGGCCCTCCACTGCTGACCCCCGCAGACATGCAGGATCTGTAAAAGAAAGTAAGGACATGTTAGTGCATGTGATCTACCTTCCCCCCCACAGATCATGACATACCATGCAGTGATGGGAACCACCTGTCAGGAAGCCACCTCCTGGAACGCCCTCAATGGCACTGTGCTGCATGCTTGCAGCGAGCCTGTCTTCTGCTGGAGTCAGCTGCACCACCTCCAGCTGGCCCCCACCTGTTGCAGCACATGCCGCCCTGATGGCAGCCACCTTCTACTTCACCCTCCTCCTGTTGGTACCCATCTTCTTCTTACACTCCTGCACAGAGCGCTGGTGGCAGCCGTGCAGGTTGACAGCATGTGCCACCCCCTCCCATGCAGCAGCACGGGCCTGAGGGGTGCCCTGCCGTCTACTGAGCAGTGGCTCCTGATCCAGGTAGGCCTCGAAGAGTGCCTCTGTCTCAGCCTTAGTAAAATTGGGCCTCCTCTTCTGCCCACCATCGTCCTCCTCACCCAGTCCACTCTCGGTGATTATTCAGCCTGTATGGGTGACAGTGGTTACCTGTGACTGTGCAGTGCAAAGCAAGTCCCTGAGACCACAGCCGAGAACACCACACAGCATGCAACTCACCTATCAACTGCAGTAACTGAATATGGCCACTGCAGAACAGTGTCGCATTTTAATAGTGCAATCCATGCAAATTAGGTGTGGAGCAACTTTAATGAGATGCAAATCGCGCTGCTGCGCCATTGAATGGTTGATCAGATGAATTGCATATGACAGCTGAATATCACACTGTTGTGCTTTGCGCAATAGGGTTGAACGTGCTAAGTTAATGGCGCAGTTCTGTGGCTGCGCAGTACACCGCACTGTGCATGCTCAGGTAGCTTACGTAGGCGTCTGCCACGCTGATGATGTGCTGTGCATGGTAGGCAATTCAGGGCACAACTGCGCAATAGTTGGCTGTAGCAATGGCACACAGGTGACCAATCGTGATAGACGCATAGACGTCCAATGGCACTGTGTGTGGCCTTGCGCCAGAGACTCATTACCCTGTGCCCAACCTTTGTCCCCTTGGCGCTATACATCTGGCATGTCTGCATCTCTATCGCGCTGTTCGGTGACAGCGCGATAGGGAATGGCAGCTCTGTACCGACAGCATGATAGGGAATGGCAGTGATGCATTGCACAGCAATTTCATGTGGGGTTGCCGCGCTGCGGAGTGCCATAGTGCCTACTATAGCACTAGAGATGACACGCAGGAGAGCCCCTCAGTGGAGTGCCCTTGAGCTGGCCAACCTTGTGGCCACTGTGGAGCCACACTATGGCCCACTCTTTTGCTGAGGTGTCACTGGACAGGGCCAGGACCCAGGTCTGGCAAGAGGTGACCAATGACCTAGAGGCAGTCACTGGCCACAGGAGGACAGCTGAGCAGTGCAGGCACCAGTATGGGGACCTACGATGGAGGGAGCTGGAGTGACTGGCACGTCTGTGGTTGCGTGTCAGGAGGGAAGTGGTGCCTCGTCCAGGTGGGTGATACGTGTACACATCTGTATGGTCCATATGGGTAACACTGTCTTATGTGTCCAGCACATAGGGGAGGGATGGTCTAGGGTTGGCTGTGGTGGTGTTTACAGGGTATGGGATGGATGGGTCTGGCTGGGTGGGTGAGCACACTGGGTAGGGGGAATATGCTTTGGGTTTGTACTGATGTGTTTCTCTCCTTTTGTCTCCCACAGGCATGGCAGAGCAGAGGAGGGCCATGGAGCAGAAGCGGAGGATGGTGGACGCTGAACAGGAGCATGTTGGGGAACAACCCCAATGCCAGCAGCAACCAGATGAGGGTGAGTGCCATGACACCATGATTGCTATTGCATGCTGAGTGACTGGGTGGGGAGAAGGGCATGGCCACCATCCATGGACACCACTGCCATGCATGCGACATGTGACAGTCAGCACTGTCCAGTGGCACTGCATGTCTGGGAGTGCATCAATGGTGGTCCATGCGTGCACTGGGCACATGGCTGTAGCACTGTCTGCCCACCGCATAGCTACGTTACTGTATAGCCTTGGCTGTGCTGTGCTGGACATGGGCGGTGTGTGTGTGCAGTGGTACACATGGCTGTTGCTGCCTGGTTGGGCATGTCTTGTGCACACGGTCACTGTGGGTGGGTGCACACCATCACAGGAGCGGGGCACATGGCTGTATGCCATGCATGATGGGTGGGAAGCAGAGGGATGGACAGTCACACGCAGTGACTCTGATCCCTTGTCCTAGGTGTGCGAATACTCCCGGGCGTTCCATCCAGGATCTGGTTCACGTGGCAGCAGAATCCCTTTCCATCCTACAGGATCTCCATCGGCATGGGGTGAGAAGAAGAAGGCGACCCCGGGAGCGGCCCCAGGCAGCAGAGCAGCAGGCTGGATGCCAGTGACCAAACACAACCTCCCCATTTGACCGACCCTCACCCGCCTTCCCTCTACCATTTGTTCACCTCTGCCCCTTACCCACCCCACCTTGTTCCTGTCCCTCCACCCCATGTTTGTATATATATATATATATATATATATATATGTATATATTGTTGTTGTTGTTTTTATATTTTTGAATAAGTAATTTTGATATGAATACTGTGGTGGTCTCTGATTTGCAGCTGGCAATAGGTGCTCTGTTGCAGTGGTGTGCATGCCATCTGGGGTGGTTCAGTCATGGGTATGTGTGTATGTGGGGGAAGTGTCTCTGGTGTGTGAGTGGCTATCAGTCGGTGTCTGTGGTGTGTGTATTGTTCCCTGTGCATTGCATTACTGTGTGCAGTGGTCCATGGTGCCTGCTCTGTGTCCATTGTGCCCCTGTCAACCTGTCCTTGACCTGTGCAGCTGACACCCTTGCATGTCTGTGGCCTGTGAGGTCTGCTGCCTTGTCAGTGGTGGCTGTCCCTGCAGGTCATCCACTGTGACTGTCACAATGCTGAGTTACCTCCTGTCACTGTTGTGGTGCATGTTTGTCTCAGGTGACACAGTGGCCTGCGCAGTTGCTGTCCCACCTCCATGCTGTGGCTTGTGTGTGTTGCAGGGGCTGTGCACCACTGTCTGTGACTTGTGATCCAGGCATATGCTGGTGGCGTACAGGGCCACAGTTCATGCACAGGGTGGGTGTCACCCCTGTGCCATGGTGGACTGCAGGCTGTGTGTGCACAGTTTACATGGGCCCACACTGGGGGCTTGGTTGCCACACTACTGCGTCCCTGTGTTGGTGTCCCCGAGGGTATGGGTGTGTGTTTTCCCCTGCACTGTGTTGCATCTGGTGTGCTGCATGCTTCCACGCAGCACTGTGGGTGTCTGTGCTGGATGCTGTGGTTCATGGTGGGTCACGCTGTGACACTTGTCTACTGTGCAGGGTGCTGTATCAATGGCGGTGGTGTCAGGGGCATGCCCTTTCCCGTGTTGGGTACCTCTTGTGGCAACACATGTTCGGTATCTCAGCTGTGCCTCAGGGGGATTGTGTGTGTTGGCACTGTGTTTGCTATTGTTGCATTGCCGTGTGCTGCCACCCACTGCTGGGTGCTCATGGTGGGTCTGGCTTATATGGTTCTGTGGTACACGAGGTTGCAGTGTGACAGTGTGGGGTATGCATGGGGATTCCTGCAGTGATGGTCACTGCTCATGGGGGGTGTCTTGGGGTCACGGTGCAGGGTGTGCTGTGCACGGGGGGCTGCTGTACCATGGGATGGTCCACCCTCCTTGTGTGGCAGTCTCAGCTTGCCGGTGGATGTGCTGGGGCACCATGGCCCCGCTGTGCTTTTTTGGTTGTCCCCATGGGCTGGTGGATATTTCATCCTTCCCCTAGTTGTGCTGTGCTTGGGGTGTGGGGGTGAAGTGTCAGTTCTGCAGTGTGTTCCGTGCCCATCTGTGGCATGCATGGTGGGCCCCTACCTACCTCCCTGGTTCTGCAGTTCCATTGCTCTGCTGCTGGGGGGCTCCCTGCTTGTGCTGTGGCACCTCTGGGCTGCTCAGCTGGGCTGCCCTTGTTGCGCTATAGCGCATAATCTGCTCAGCTTCCCTTCCTGGTTAGCTGGCACAAGTTATGCGATATTCAGATGTTGGCTGTTTGCGCAATTTGGCTTGCTCCTTTTTTGAATATTGCATCTATTGTGCATGGGTGCAATGGACTTGTGCTTGCTTCTGCTATTGTGCACTTTTTGGGTGCAGTTTGAATATCCAGCCCATGGTATTTAAAAACAAAAACAGTTTCATCGGTTACGTTTGCAGTTATTTGTCGGGGCATGATAAGAAGGTAGTGTTTGGCTTATGAAAGAGCTGAGGTGTGTAAGCAGGCAGTTGAGGAGGAGGAGAAAAATAGTAGCATGTGGTTGAAGTTTTAAAAAATGGGTAAAAGAGAAAATAAATCTGCTGCTAGTTCACTATGGTTTCTTACAGACATATTAGGTGGGTGGAGCCAGTATGAAGCCGGATATCAATTAGGTTCACTGGTAGCACGGTAGGTAGAGACCTTAGGACAGGCTTGATGGACCAGGAAGTCTTTTTCTGCTGACAGTTTCTATGTTTCTATGAAAGATGTGGCTGAACTGTGAGGGGTAGCTTGTCTCTGTACCAGTTTCTATGTTTAGCTCACAAAAGAGCTGTGGTGGGGAGGCAGGGGGTGGATGGGGAGGAAGACAGAATAAGCAGCATGCAGCTACAGTTTAAAAAATGGGTGAAAAGAAAAAATAAATGTGCAGCTAGTTTGTTGTGGATGTGGTTGGTATCAAAGATGTGGCTGAACTGTGAGGGGTATCTTGTCTCTGTGAATTATCATGGCTGTGTTAAAAGGTAGATAAGTCGTGCCAGCTGGCCTGCTGGGAGAGGGCAGTGACGTGTCTACTGTGTACATAAATGCATAATAATGTGTATGCTTTGTACATAAATGCTGATGATGTGTCTGCTGTGTACATAAATTAAATATATTTATAAAATGGCTAGAAAAAATCTAGAAATTTCATTGGTAGAGAGAGGTCACCTGACCATGCATTAAATCTATATAAAAATACAATCAAATGCCAAATCTCATTTTCCTCCCCCCAAAACCTGTTTAGAGGAATTTATAAGTGTAATAAGCCCCTCTGGGGGTAAGCATCATAGGGTTTTAGTGCACTTCCTATGGGAGCAAGGACACTGGGTCTTCGGCCTCATGCCTTACTACACTACTGGGCTGTGCATTAAAATCCTATAATGCACACTGTGTTATGGTTTTTTTACTTACATACACACACACACACATATTTATATATTATATATGTTTTTAATTCTACTAAGAATTGTTGAACTTAAAGCAGCAGTATTTCTTAACCATTTTGTTTTTTTTTAATAATAATATTTTTCTGTTAAAAAAATCAATAAATCTGTTTTTATTTTTCTTTTCATTCACTCCTTCACTATGATATGAGATTCTGAAGCTTTTAACATTTCTCATTCCGTTGCCATGCCTGCCATGAAAAATTGAATATGTTGGTTGGTACAGTGCTGTGCTATTTACCATCAAAACCCATGCTAGCACCACCCTAATACATAGAAACATATAGAAACATAGACAATAGACATAGACATAGACAAACAAGTATCTTACAGGGAGGAACAGGGTGCAGGAAAACACTATTTTTAAGTGAAAAAGATGTTCCAGGACTAGAGGGCATGGGATGAAGTTGGAGGGAGAACGATTCAGAGGAAACATGAGAAAGAATTTCTTCACAGAACGGGTGGTGGACAAGTGGAACACCCTGCCAGAGGAAGTGGTGGGGGCTGAAACAGTCACGGGATTTAAGAATGCATGGGATAGACATAAAGGAATTCTAGAGGTCAGGGGTAAGGGGAAACAGACTTCTAGGAAAACAAACTGAACTTACAAGCTCAAATGGGCAGACTGGGTGGGCCATAGGCCCTTATCTGCCGACACTGTCTATGTATCTATGTATCTATGTATTTAAGAATACATGGGATAGACATAAAGGAATTCTGGAGGTTAGGGTTAAGGGGCAACAGACTTCTAGGAAAACATAAAGTAAACTTACAAGCTCAAATGGGCAGACTGGGTGGGTCGTAGGCTCTTATCTGCCGACACTGTCTATGTATCTATGTATCAATGATGGCAGAAAAAGAACAGAGGTCCATTCAGTCTGCCCAAGTTTCCTATAATCCCTGGAAGCTACTGTTCCTCCAGGGTACTAACCCTTCCTGTCTTCTCTCTCTATTCTCCTTCTTGACCCTGTCACCCCAGGTAACCACTATTCCCTTCATTATGTACCAACTCTGCTTAAATCCCCTGACTGGTTTCGCACCAACCACTTCAGCTGAAAGACTGTTGCAAGGTTCCACCCCCCTTTCATAAAGTAGTACTTCCTCACGTTTCTCTTGAACCTACCTTCTGTTAATTTTCATTCATGTCCGCATGACCACAAATTGGTATTCATCCACAGTATGAATCTAGAATGTACATTCAGCAGGTAACCTCAACAAATGAGAATTTTAAAAATTGCGAGTGGCAGCCATATTTAATGACAAGAGTCATTAATTACAAAATAAACTAAAAAAGCTGTTTCAAAAATATCAGAGAACTAAAAATATACCAAGGAGGATTCTGAGGATCTCAGAAATACATTTTTGCTGAACAAAAAAAAACTACATGATGAAACTTTTGCTAACTATCAAACAATGCTCCCTTGATGACTGATTGCGATTATTATCCATATCTCTTTTTTATTCTTCCCATCAAATTGAGACTGCTGTATGTTTCTCTGGTTGACCTGCCCCTTCAGTCTGGCCCCTGTAACCCCGACATTCACCTTCTCCAGGACTTACCCTTTGTCAGCATCATTGTGCCTCCCCTAGCAGGGACTCTTATTCTCTTCCTCCTCCAGGTTCAGAATCCTAGGGGTTGAGTTGTGAGCCATGGTCAACAGTGCGAGGTCTATGAGTGACCTCCTCCAGATTTGGCAAAACTCCCTATCTCCTACTGTGTTTCCCTCCTACCACCATCCACTCACATGATGGTTCTGTCTACCTTTCTTGTGGCCTTGAACACCACAGCTACTCATTGGGCAGTAAGCTCCTTGGCATTCCGTAGGTGTTGCAATGGCACAATCCCATCAGCTCTCCAGCTAGGAAGTGTTGCCATCACTAGAATTGTTTCCCAGCCTAGCGAGCCACTCTATGCTGCCCAAATCTGCTCCAGAATCTGGACTGCTGGCACAGAAATGAGGTGCACTTTCACAGGACCAACAGCCAGCCCTTCTTTCCTTCAAGTTAAGTTTCAATTTCTATCATTGGTGGCAGTCTGATAACTTAATATCTCACTCTTAGAATGTAAATTATTGACCTGCTGATATAAGGGGTGGTGTATAAAAGTACTTGTAGGATTGGTGGTATGTAGCAGTAAGAAAAGTCTTTATTTTGCAATAGGATTTAAAGCAGCAGTGCATGATAGCATTGACAATTTTGATCTATACTTTTCTATTCTAGATAAGATTGCCCCTTATCTCCCAACTTGCATGATATCCTTCTTTCCCCATTTTTTTCAGTTTAATATATTTTGTTAAGAGTTCCAAAACAAAAACCAAAATCAACACAATCAAAAACCAATTGGCACCAGAAAAAAATATTAAAACACAGAAACTAACTTATCAGTCCAAAAAAAACCCACAAAAAATATGCAACCACCCCAACTACCTCCCTCCCTCCCTTCAACCCCCAGACTCGCCACCCATCTCACCACAAAGCTCAGCCAAGTAATCCTGCAAAAAACTAAGAGAAACACAGAAAGGGATGGAGAACAGATAACTAGCTACAAATGAAAAGGAAAGCTGGACCCAATACCCTGAAGATCCAGCTAAAACAACTGGCCTATGTGATTGAAAGGGCTTCAAGAGGTCCCCAATGTTCACTATATTTCTCTAACTGATGTAAATGTTTGGCTATATGTTTCTTGATTGCCAAGGCTTGTAGTATGTCTTGCAACCCTTATTCCCAGTATGATGGTATAGTTTCATCTAACCAATGTCGAAAAATAACCAGCTTGGCAGTCACCGAGATGAGGGCCGTATAAGCATTGCAGGGACCAAAAAGCTCATAGGGGAAATAACTAACTCAGCACACCTGTGGAGTAAAAAAGGAGCCCAAATCCAACCAGGAATCAAAAGAATAACGTATGGAGGTCCAAAAGGAGGTCACTGTGGGGCAATCCCACAGAATATGTCCCTTCAATGCTCATTTCTGTAGATGCACCTAATTAATCCCACTGTGGGATCCTCTTTTCAGGCCTCCCTGACTTGATAACATCCTCTGGATAGCCTATCCTCTCCCCCTCCCTCCCATACCACTCCCCATCCATACCTCCACCCTCTCCAGGTATTATCTAGGTATGTCCAGGGCTGTACCCCCAATGTAACCCTTGGGTACCTTGTATTTGACTGTAACCTACTATAAGTAACATATTATGTAACCTATGTGTACTCTATGTTTAATGTTCTGCGCCTGTACTGTTGTCACTGTTGTAACCACACTATGCAACTCTGTCTATCCCACCGGTGATGAGGTGCCTTTGTAAATGGGTCCATGACTCAAAGGTTGTAAATCCAACTTTTCTAATAAACAAAAAAATAATTAAATAAAGGGAACCCACATTGGCTCCACAATGGGAACAAACCACTGAATATAATCATCCCATCCTATGCAGTTTTTGAGGAGTGTAATAGATATTATGTAGGATGTGGAATTGCATAAAATGATACCTGTCCTGTTTGATGAACCTATAAAGCTGTTTCCATGCCACTTGCCACTCCCCAGGGCTTAGCTGCAAATTTAGAGCTCACTGCCAGTAAAAACCAACTCCCAATAGCTACATGGATCATTAATCTGAAAACAGTTATAAAATTTAAAGGTAGCATGGGGTTGTTTAGTGATCTAATAACTCTGAAAAGAGGGGGTTAGATTGGACTGTTGAAGGCTGGAAACCCAAAAAGCTGGCAAGCACCCTGGAGAGTTGGAGATGTTTAAAAGGGTGATACACAGGTATGGAAAAATGTTGCTGTGTCATGTCTAGCAGGACACACCTTACCATTGATAAAAACTGTATCCAGGGAAATGTGTCAAAGCGGGGACACAAGCTTATAGGAATGGAACTATTCACTATGCAAATATTAAGATTGCCCAAGAGCAGTTGTGAAAGATCTCTAGACCAATCAACCTTAAGAAACACACACAGTTGTTTGAGAGCTTTAAGCAACCATATCAGGAGAGTGTTATAGAGCTATACGGGAAAGGAAGAGGGTGACAAATACAACAAACTAGTTAGTTGTATGCCATATTTAAGACACAATTGGGACTCTAAAAGAAGCCACAGGGGACAGTAAACTCGATCGGAGGTGGGGGTGCTCAAGGGATGTTCCCACCTAAAACTCTTGCTACTTTCAAGGGCAAAGTAATATAAAAAGAAATCAGGTAGACAAAGACCTTCTCTCTCTTTAGGAGCAGTTAGTTTAAAATATGTCTGTCGAGCTACTTCCTTCCTCCAGAAAAATTCTGAAAGAAGGCCTTGGAGCCGGGAGAACCAGATTTTGGGGAAAAAAAAGCCAAGCATGCCCATAGAGTATAGTATGCAGGGGAGTAACTCATTTTAATAATATTAACTGTACCCAGAGGGAGACAGGGAGAACCACTCTCCTCTCTAAATCCTCCTTTATCAAAGAAAATAGGGGGGAGAAATTAAATTTTCTACTTCCGAGACTGAGCAAGAGATTTGGATTCCAAGATACTTAATGGCATTGGGCTCCCAGCAGAGGCCCAAATCCAGAATCTGCTGCTTGGAGACATGTATATTTAAAGGCAGGACTTGAGCCTTATCCAGATTAAACATGTACCCGGCAAACACTGAACATTTTTGGTTTTTGCCCAAGGCCTTGGGGAGTGAAGATACAAGAGATTCTATATGCAGAAGAAGATCATCTGAATAAGTTGACAATTTGTACCTCTACTGTCCCACAGCTATCCCCCATATATTCACATTTTGTTGGATCCTTAAAAGGAGAGGCTTCAGGTATAAACTGAAAAGAAAGGGGATAGGAGGACATCCCTGCTGGGTATGTTGTTGCAGTGACACAGGGGCTGATATAACCCCATTGGGCCTAATTGTCGCAGTGGGGTTATGGTACAAAATTTTTATCCATGCACAGAAAGTATCTGGAATGCCAAACCATCGAAGAGTGGCAAAAAGGAAAGTCTAAGAAACACGGTCAGAAGCTTTTTCTGCATCCACTGGAGTACTGCTCTCCCCAGAAGTCAAATAAAGAAGTTTAGGCAAGTGGTCACTAGAATGGCACATCGCCATGAAGCCCACTTGCCCTGGGGAAATTAAAAGCTATCTCAGATGTGTAGCAGCCTATTGGCTAAGACTCTGGATAAAATTTTGAGAGCAGAGTTAAGGAGAGATATCGGGTAATAACTGCCCAGAAGAAGCTCATCCTTCCCTGGTTTGAGGATTACGGAAATCCAGGCATGTGTAAGACAGGACTCAGTGAAGCCTGAAAAGAGGAGATAGTTAAAAAGGTGGGTTAAGAAAGGGGCTACAGTATCTATAAAAGTGGTATAAAAAGTGTTAAGGAAACAGTCCAGCCTTGGGGCTTTCTTCAGAAAGTGTGATGGGCAGCTTAAGAAATCCTATTATTGAATTAATAGGGAAGGTAGAGTGAGGGAGGTTAAATATTCTTCAATATGTTGTGAATTAAAAGGGGAAATAGGATCCTGAGCATATAAAGAACTATATTACTGTTGAAAAGCTCCTTCAATGTCACGAGAATGGGTCAGAAATGGCTCTGAAGTGGAAGGCTGGAGTCTCGATATGACTTTAAGTGAATCTGATTACTTCACACAGAGAGCTAAAAGCTTCCCAGCTCTCTTCCCTGCCTCAAGACACTGAATTGTAGTGTGCTGCAGAGCATACTCTGCTTTTACTGATAAAAGCACATAATATTGTGCCCTTTGCTCGCTTAACTGGGACCAGATAGCCAAGTCAGATTGAGAAGAAAGGGAGTGCTCCAGGATACATATCTGAGAAAGAGGGTCTTCTGTTTTCTGAGTGTGGTGTTTCTTAGCTATTGTGGTGAGTCTAATACACTCTCCCCTTACTGCACACTTCAGAGCAGTCCATAAAACACCAGGGGCCTCAACCAAGGCCTTGTTATCATTTAGAAAATGCTCAAGGTATTTTTGGAAGAGCTCCTGAGAGCCAGGGTCCTTGAGCAGAAGGGGATTAAGACATCATACCCTGTCACAATCCATCTGAGGATCAAAGGGGTATTCAAAAAATATCAGAGCGTGGTCTGAAATGACCATGGGCTGGATAGTGCAAGCCAAGAGACCAGTTAAGGTATTCTTACTAACCAAAAAAAATCTATACGGGAAAAGGAGGAGTGGCGAACTGAATAGAAAGTATAATGATGAGTGGTTGGGTCTAAAACATGCCATGGATTGACTAACCCTTAGGTATCTATTAACTTCCGTAGTTCCCTTTGTCCTGGGGAGAGATCATTTGTGTTATAAACTGAGTGGTCAATCTCAGTTTGTAGAATCAAATTCCAATCTCCCCCCAGGTGAATAGGCAAGTGGGCATAGGACTCTGGCTGGCCTAAAACATCTGAAAAAATTGTGGGGAGTCAGAGTTGGGTCTATAAATTGTTCCTAACAAAAGTTCTGTTAGGCCAAGGTGACCATGTAAAAACAAGAATTGACCTGCAGAGTCCCAGAGTTCCTTAATCAAAGTAAAAGGGGTACGCCTGTCAAATAAGATAGCCATCTCCCCTTTTTGTTTGCTGACCCCTGCCCCAAATGCCTCACCCACCTACTCCCAGTCAAAAAATAAAATATCCTCCCAACAGAAGTGAGTCTTCTGCAGAAAAAACACTCCTAGTCGGGACTCCTTTAAATGCTTCAAAACCATGGCCCACTTCCTTCTGTCCTGTCCTTCTTTAATGTTCAAAGAGATAAATCTAAAAGATGTGGTCATACCAACTGCAAGGAAAGAGAAAAAAAATAAAGAAAGAAATATCCTGCCCCCCTTCTGCAAACAGACTCAAACTCAACTGTGCTCCAATCAAACCATAATCCACCCCACCAGAGAAACTCAAAACCCAACACAAACCAGGGATTTCCAATATCCTCCCCCCAGCAATAGAAAGCAGAACCTCCCCACCCCTCACCCTACCAACAGACCATACAATGTTACTACCCCCCCAAAAAAACACAATCCATCCCCCAGTCTAAGCGACCACACTCCTAACAGATCCAAGTCTGTGATGTGTTCAGATATCCTTCTCACAGACACCCGTAAATCCCCCTCTGAACCAACCCAAGACCCCGGCACCCAATACGGGTGTCAGGAGCCTCCCTAAACAATATTTGCTGCAGAAAACTAAATAATACAATAGTTCGAAAAACCTCATCCCAGTAAAACATCACCATACATTAAGGAGATGATATGGACAATAAACAAAACAAAACAGCAGGCATTAACCATCTCTAAGGAGGAATGCAGCATAAAAATACTAGCAACAAGTTAAATATCATATACAAATATTAACTAGAATTATCAAATGACTGTTTATTCCAGTCCACAACTAGGTATATAAACACAAAATGTAGATTAAAAAAAAGAGGCAGAAAGAATACAGTAAGTAATAAAGTCCGCTACTATCAGAAACCCTTCATGGGTCTTCCTGGTGCAGTGAAGAACAACAAATATTAAACATAAAAAGATTCTCTGAACATTAACTACAGCTTCCTGAATTGAAAATAAAAATATATAATAATCCCATAAAGTCTCTGTATATCATCCATAAGACTTGAGGAAGGCATCACTGTAGATTATTGAAATAAAGCAAAAATAACATCCAGGGTTGCCAAGTAACCATCAATGAGGATAATTGAAGTCCAAACCATTGGGAATGTTCCAGAAAATTTCCGCCCGTATCTAATGGCCAGCCCACAGAAGTTAAAGCAGCTCCATAAAATAATAAAGCAGAGTCTACTCCAAAGCAAAAAAAACTGCAGCAGAATCAGAACTAGGCAGAATTAAATATGCAAATTATGTAAAGTAACTTATATGTGTTCACTGGCTCCCACCAAAACCAAAGACAGCATTCCAGGACCAATGAAGCAAATTAGGCAATCATAAATAAATCTATGAGTCATGAGCAGGGCAGAAATGAAAATAATACTGCTCTAAAATGTTGCTGGCGTTTTATGGTTAAATTGATTTAATGTTGTTTATAAATGGACTAGATACAAAGTTTTTAATTTTGTTGCTTACTCCCAGTTGAATATTACTATAAGACTGCTTTTATAATATCTGTTCATGTTTGTTTTAAATGTACAGCCCTCCGAGTCTCTGGAAAGGGGTGTTTTATAAATAAAGTATCTATCTATCTGTCTGTCCGACTGTCTATCTATCTATCAAAAAGACAAATTTAGCTGATCAAATAATGCAAACGCATTGGCAAACCCCAAGCAAAACTAAGAAAACAGGTAATAGCCCTCTGTGTCTTGAAAGAGAAAAAGGGGGAATTTTCCCCAGGGATCCAGGAACATAGAAACATAGAAGTTGACGGCAGATAAGGACCGCGATGGCCATCTAGTCTGCCCATTTCTTTTTCTACCTTATGAATGTGCCATAGGCCTTTACTCTGTCACTGGCCTATCTATTCATACTCATCTGTATTGCTCCCTTATGCTATCCCATGCCTGTCTGAAGCCCTGCACTGTATTCATATCCACCACTTCCTGAGGTAGGCCCTTCCATGCATCCACCATCCTTTCTGTGAAAAGAACTTCTTCACATTACCCCTTAATTGGCCTCCCTTTAATCTCATGCTGTGTCCTCTTGTCCTGCTATTTTTCTTATATTGAAACTTGTTAGACTCTTTCACTTTGTTAATGCCTTCAAGGTGTTTGAATGTTTCAATCATATCACCTCTCTCCCTCCTTTGCTCTAGGATATACATATTGAGCTCCGTTAATCTGTCCTCATATGTTTTCTGATGCAGTCCCTGCAATATTTTGGTTGCCCTTCTCGGGACTACCTCAGTTTGGTTAATGTCCTTGTGAAGGTGTGGCCTCCAGTACTGCACACACTACTCCAGATGAGGCCTAACCAGTGTCTTGTAAAGAGGGATTATTACCTCCCTCTTATGACTTGTGATACCCCTACTAATACACCCCAACATCCCCCTAGCCTTACCTACTGCTTTAGTGGTCTGCTTGGATGATTTCAGGTCATCGGCGATGATGATGCCCAAGTCTCCTTCTTCCCTTCTAACTGCCAGCAACTCCCCTTCCAACCTATAGGTGCCTTCAGAGTTTCTCTTCCCTATGTGCATGATCTTGCTCTTCTTTGCGTTAAACCCTAGTTGCCACTCTTCCGACCATTTTGCCAGTTTATCCAGATCTTTTCTCATTCTGCCACCTCCATCTGGATCATCTACTGTGTTGCAGATCTTGATAATATCTGCAAACAGACAAACTTTACCCTCCAGTCCATCTGCAATGTCACTGATGAAGATATTGAAGAGGACTGGCCCCAGGACTGACCCCTGAGGTACCTCACTTGTGACTTGCATCTCTTCTGACTGAATACCGTTTACCACCACTCTCTGTTTTCTGCCCATCAACATAAGTCCACTAAACAGTGAATCCTTTTCATTGTAAAAATCTCATGCCGGTATCACACTGCAATAGAAAAATAAATCAGGTACCTGGGTCACCAAAACAAATAAGAGGCAAATCCACATGATAAACCTGGTAACCTCCGGTGCAACAGATCCAAAAGAGAAAGCGATTCTTCAAGAGTCCCATGTCAGGTAGCCTTAAACAGGTCTGGTAGAAAAGTGGGTAATTCTCAGCAGGCATGTTCAGCTGATTAATATTAACCTGTAGATTTGCTGGGTAGAGAACCCGAAACTTCATATTGGTGGCAATAAGCTTAGATACTATCGGATGGTATACCGCTCGCTTCTGCCTTACTAGAGCCAGGAGGTCTTGAGCAATGCAAATCCTAACTCCTTCCCAAGTCACAAATTGCAGCTCCTTTATTTTAGTGAGCACATATTGCTGGTTCAAGTAGTTTAAGAAATGAAAGATGAAGGGGAGAAGAGGCTCTGTTGGAGGAGGCATAGCCTTGAAAGCATGATGGGCTCTCTCTAGGGCCATAGAAGAGGGTCCCACAAGTTTTTCAAAGAGTGTCTGAGCAAACAGAATGGCATGGGGGCCCTCCACCTTCTCCAGCAGCCCCAGGAATATGATGTTATTTTGGCATGAGTGCACCTCCAGGTCGTCGATCTTTGATTCCAGACAGATTATCTGCTGGGGTGGTACAACGATCTCCAGATCTAACTTATCCCTGCACCAGTGCAGTGAATAAACTTGGGCTTCCATGTTTCCGACTCACTGACTAAGGGTCTCGGTGGCCACAGGAATAACCTGCAGCCCTGTAGTTAAACTTTGGAGTGCCTCTTTCACTGGAGCAAACTCGGACAGAAATCGTTCCTCAGTCAGGGCAGCAGAGAGGGAGCCTGATTTAGTTGCTGAGCTCCCTTGCCTCTTGGACCGCTTAGCATTCTTCTCCAACTCTGGAGCTTCAGGTGGGGTATGACGCAGTGGTGTCTGCCACATCTCCGAATCCATTTCTTCCAGAAAATTGCTGAATATCAGGTAAATCAGCCAAAAATTAGCCACCAAAATTGCCTGTAAGTTACCAAATAGGGGAGAAATATCTAGAAATAAAAGGAATATAGCAGAGAAGGCTGGAGCAGTCCAGAGATGTTGCTACCTCTAGAAGTATGTCACATGACTCCCTGCTTTCTCCATTTTGACAAGACCAAAGATAATTTTCATGTTCACGAACTCCAAAACAGAGTCTGCTAACACTGCTTGTTCTTGCTTTGGAAAGTGAATGCATTCCAGATTTGCCATCTTGATACCATCTTCCCATGGGAACTTGATGTTTTGTGGACAATGAACCCTCAATGTTTGATATCCCTAAGATTCTGAGTGTGTGTTTGAGCATCTAAGTCATAAACTGATGCCCCATAGATTACTCCTTTAATCATTTTTAATGCCACGACTGCTCCCTACTTCTTACTTCTTAAGTTCAGCAAGTTCAAATTTAGCTTCTGATAAATGGAGCAGTGATCATATTGAAATGAACAGCATAATACAGTTATCATTCAGTCAGTCTTACATCAGTGATAGGAAAGATTATGCATGCACTCCTAAAGGAAAGGATAGTGGAATATCTTGTAGAACATGGGCTGCAGGGTGACAGGCAGCACAGGTTCATAGAGGGAAGGTCATGACAGACAAATCTCATCAAATTCTTCGACTGGGTGACAAGGGAGTGAAATCAGGGGGGGCAGTGGACATGGACTATCTGGACTTCAGTAAGGTCTTTGACACCATTCCTCACAGGAGGTTGGTAAGCAAGATGGGCAGTCTAGGGGTAGGGGAGAAAATAACAAGTTGGGTGGAAAACTGGCTTGGTGCCAGGAGTCAAACTGTGGTTGTAAATGGAGTTCATTCCAGAGAGGAAAGAGTGACAAGTGGGGTACCACAGGGGTCAATACTGGGGCTGATAGCATTTACATTGGGGACATTGTGGAGGGTCTAAATGAAAAGTTGAGTCTGTTTGCAGATAATACAAGATCTGGAATAGAGTGGATACTCCAAGGGGTGGAGAGTATGAGAGAGAACCTGTTAAAACTGGAGGGGTGGTAGAAGTGTTTGCAACTGAGATTTAATACCAAAAAGTGTAAAATATGGCAGATAAGGCATTAGAACCCAAGGTTCACATACACACTAAGAGGAGAGGACATTGTGGTAATGGAGCAGGAGAGTGATCTGGGGTTTATTATTTTGGACAACCTTAAGGTGGCAAGCCAGTGCAACAAAGTGGTTGGAAAGACAAGCGGTATGCTGGCATGCATAGGGAGGGGTATCACAAGCAGGAGAAGGGAGGAGATAATGCCCCTATTCAGGTTAATAGTCAACCCCACCTAGAATAGGGGGTACAGTTCTGGAGACTTTACCTACAGAGGGATATTGATAGGCTGGAGAGAGTCCAGAGGACGGCAACCAAAATTGTGCATGGTATGCATTAGAGGACATATGAGGAGTGGACGGAGGAGCTTGGTCTATATCCACTAGAAACCAGGAGGTGGGGACATAATTGAAACTTTTAAATACCTGAAGGGAAATAATAAGGTGAGGGCAGGGATTATCTTCAAGATGAAGGACAAGCCAAGAACTAGGGGGTACAGCTTAAAACTGGAGGGTGGTAAATTCAGAGATAATAAAAGAGGGCACTACTTCACTAAGAGGGTGGTGGACCCCTGGAATGGGCTACCAGAGGGGGTGGTTGAGGCATCAATAGTGGGGAGGATTCAAGAGTGCATGGGATAACATCATGGGTTTAAACAAGAGAGGGAGGGATAGATACACTGATGGGAAAAAGGGTCCAGGAATCTATGGGGAGGGGGCACACATAAGTGGTGTGCAGGTTGGTAGCATCAAGGCTACCTATGGGGAGGAACAAGGGCAGACTAGATGGGCCAATGGGGTCATTTTCTGCTGACAAACGTTTATGATTCTATGATACAACACATGCAAGTTTTTTATATGCTGAAATTGTTTATTAAGGTAATATTTATAATGTCAGTATACTACACTTCTAAATTCTAAAACTGGGATTAACAGTTGTGAAGCAATGATTTCCTTGTATCGTTAAGTATTGAAAAGGCATGTGTTGCAAAATCACTAAATAACAGTTAACCATTTCAGCTGTTTTATTTATGTGCCGATCAAAAAGGAGAGAGTTATCAGTAATCTCCTCCAAATACCTATATTCACTGGTATTAACCAAACTTGTACCATTTTTTAATTTAATATGTAGCTGTGAAGCCAGTTTTTTTTCTATTACAATAGATAACCAAGGTTTTCTTGACACTAAGCACCATGTTTAATTGGTTAAACAAAATAAGAAGCATATTGAAGTTATTTTGAAGTTCATCTTCTAATTCAGTATAACTATTTCCATGCAGTGTCCCACATACCTCTCAAATGGGGTGTCAGGTTTCATGGCAGGCTGAGTGCTGAAAGGAGTCTCGTTACTTTCCAAGACCGTAGCTGCACTGAGAGGAACTTGTGTGGTTATTTGCATCAGCAAGACTGGGATTTCTACTGGATCATCACTGAAGTAGTCTGATGTTAGCTGATGTTTCAGAGTTTACAGAAGTCAGATTTCCAGCCACATTGTTGTCACTAATAGATGCACTTCTGTTAATTTCAGCTGAGGTTTGGTGTTGCTGTAATGAAGGCAGGGCAGGACATTCCTGTGACATGGAAGTCATCACACAAATTGAAGGAGGTGCTGCTGTGCTGCAAGACTGTTGAAGAACTCCTGCTGCATTGTTTTTATATTTTGGACCATTGTCTTCTGTCCTCCTAGCTGGAGCCCCAGTAATATCAAAGAGACAGCTCTGACTGGTGCTGGCCACTGCCATTATCACTCAGGATTCCTGACCACTGGCAGAAAGGAGGTGGACAGCCATTTTGAAAAAGCTATGATGTGTATAGGTAGGCACATTGCATAGCTTCCATACATGGAGTAACATGCTAAGATGAAAGTTTTTACCCATTGATTCTTTACTGAAAAACATATGCTCTTGCTATAAGTGTGACTTGGGGATTCAGCAGGGGTGCAAGTGTAACAGCCTCCTGACTCACTTTGGCTGTTCTGGGGGCCCTTGAAGTCCACATTGCTTCCTCCTCCAAGGGAGCAGGCCTGGCTTCACTGATGGATGAAATACCTGGGTGAAAAAATGGCGTGGTGCCTCCACCTGGGGTAGTAATACAGGATACTTGTGGACAAACTGCAGGTTACCACTCTACAGGAAAATAAAAGAACTACCCCACAGGTACTTCCCTCACCCATGGTAACTAGACATTCTTTGCAATGATCAGTAATACTAGATTTATAACAATAAACTAACTGCAACTTTATTATAGGCTGGGGCAAAAGGGCAGAATAACACAACAGCAATTGTAGCAAGCAATATTACCCCACCCAGTCCCAGCTCCCCAAGTGTGTGCACCCATCTTTTCCCCCCTACACAGCCATTAGAACAGAATCAATTTGCTGCAGTGGGTACCACACTGTGGGTGCTGAGATGCTGGGATGCCAATAGGGTAACCATTTTTAACTTGAACAGGGTACCCCCTGGGGGGACCTGGAAAAGTCAGGGTGCCTGGATGATAGACAGCATGGATTCGTCTCAGGGAAATCGTGTCAGACAAACCTTGTGGAGTTCTATGACTAGGTGACGAGTGCCTTGGACCTTGGTAGACCAGTGGACGTCCTCTTTCTAGACTTCAGCAAGGCATTTGACTCTGTTCCTCACATGGGCCTGTTGGATAAGCTGGAAGAAATGGGGTGGGGAACAGATGATCAGATGGATAGGCAATTGGCTCCATGACCGGACCCAGAGGTCGTGGTTAGTGGGATAGTGTCATCCCCAAAGAGGGTCATTAGTATGGGGTCCCACAGGGATCAGTCTTGGTCCCTCCTGTTCAATGCCTATGTCTCTGACATAGGACAGGAATCAGGAGTGAGATGAGTCTCTTGCAGATGACTCAAAACTGGGGGCAGTGGTGGATGGGGAGGAGGGGAGGGTGGCCCTGCAGGGGGATCTGGAGGCTCTGGAAAGATGGTCTAGAAAGTGGAAGCTGAGGTTCAATGCAGGGAAATGCAAGGTACTCCACCTGGGGGCCAGAAACCCGGGCCAAGTGTACACCCTGGGGGGGGGGGAATGCTACAAGTCTCGATGTCTGAGAGGGACCTGGGGGTGGTGGTGGATGTCAAAATGAACAACTCATGACTTGTAGGAGGGCAGCAGCCAAGGCCAACAGGATGCTGGGATGCATCGCTAGGGGGATCACCTCCAGAAGGAGGGAAGTGATGCTCCCTCTGTATAACTGCTTGGTGAGGCCACACCTTGAGTACTGCGTGAAGTTTTGGAGGCCACACTTAAAGAGGGACATTAAACTCCTGGAGAGGGTCCAGAGGAGGGCAACCAAAATGATTTGGGGCTTGGGGGACAGGACCTATGAGGAGAGGCTCAAAGAGCTAAATATGTACACATTGGAAGAGAGAAGGGACCGGGGGGACATAATAGAGGTCTTTAAGTACATGAAGAGGGTAAATAGGGGAGGAACAGTCAGGGTGCTTCAAAGGAAGGAGGAGGGGGCCACTAGAGGGCATGGGTGGAAGCTGGAGGGGGGAAGATTCAGGGGAGAAAGGAGGAGGTGCTACTTCACTGAGAGGGTGGTGGAGCCATGGAATGCACTTCCTAGGGGGCTGGTGGAGGCAGAGACAGTGGAGGGGTTCAAGAGGGGCTGGGACAGGTACAGGGGAAGGGTTCTGGAAGCAAAATCCAATGCAGCAAGAATATCCGGAACTGGGAAGGGAGAAGCCAGAGAAGGCAAGGGGGGCAGCAAGGTCAGCACCCAGGGTGGGGGCTGACCAATTAAGCAGACTCGAAAGACCGTTAGGCCTATTCTGCTGGCATTTTAGTATGTTAGTACTTGCCTTGGGGTCCAATACACTTTAAACACATCAACTTGTAAACTTTACTGCCTAGGCACAGCTTTGAAATTTGCTGCAGTCATGCCTGGGACTTAACTCACCTTTCTGACTAGCTAGCTAGCTAAGAATGAAACTCCTCTGAGCTGTAGCCCAGAGGCACTTCCAAAATTGAAGCAGGGTGTTTCAACAGAGTGAATTCATGGTACTGTTGTGGTATCAGGAGTTGTTGTTGGTGACATAACATGACAGCAGGTTGCAGAAAAGCTGTAGCTGGCAGACACACTGAAGGATGCTGGTCTTCATCTGTCAAGCCTTTACAAACTTTGCTTCTAAGGCCTTTATATATAGTGTTCACCTGACAGACCTCTGGACATCTTCCTCTCTGATCTTCTTCTTCATTGGTCTGTGGGACAGGTCAGGCTGGATGCTCCTAGACTTGTCACTTGCAAACACTTTTCAAACACACTGGTAGCTGGGATTTGGCTCAAGTCGCTAGCTCAGCACACACAATTGCTCTGCTAGCCGCAGTAAAGCAGTCTCTGAAACACTATCCCCTCTGAGAGGGAACACAACTTGTTAATCTCCTTATTCTCTGCTGCAGAACTTTTTATTTTCAAAGCTGCAAAACTTATACTCTCTGCTCATCCCACTGCAACTCCAAGCTATGTCTGGCTGAAGTCTTCATATCTATTTCTCGGATAGCAAAACTTCTCTATTCTCTTTCTCTGCAGCAAAACTCCAAATGTTCTCCTTCTGTCAGCAAATTGACTTTCTGAGGCATCCTTTGCTTTTTTTTTTTATCATGTAGTATTTTATTGAAATTTTCCAATTTTCATTTAGTTCACGTAATACATAGAAGTGTATTCAAGATAAACCTCTGGCACTGACAAACAGCCGCAGGATAACTAACAATAATCCCATTTTACCGGATACATCCTAATTACCACATAGCTTTAAACTGTATTTGTCAGAATCCAAATCTCAACTGGCCTTAAGGAAAGCCTAAGCATTATGTGAGACAGACTAACTGCAACAGTCTTTAATTGGACACAAGAATTTGCTAGACATAGATTCCAGTAAAGCATTACCTTACAACACAGGCCTCTCATTTATATAATAAAATTATACCAACTAGGTTCTCCTGATTAGTTTATACCCAGTAATCCCACAATGCAATGCTTAAGCTAATCACAGGGTCAGGATTAAGGAAGAAAAAGAAGGCGGAAAATATAGGAGAAAGAGCTATAGATAAGAGAAGGGAGAAAGAGCATAACAGGGGTTACACACCATGGAGTGGGATACTTTATATTTAGCATACCACTCTAAAATCAACTTTGCTAAGACGTAATAGGAGGGTTTTGTAGTGGTGAAGGAGACACTCTGCAAATGTAGAGGAGTGCAAGTAGGCATCCCATTTTCAGTAGTAGTCAGCAAGTTTGCCTCTAGCTGCTGCCGTAAGCCTCTCAAAGGTGGCCAGCCTGGCCATGGCCGCCCACCATTGAGAATGTGTGGGGGGACAAAGGTTGCCTCCATCTCACCAGAATAGCTCTTTTTGCTTCCATGACAGTGACCAGGACCCAGGCTTTACTAGAAGTAGTAAGTGCATTTACTGAGAAAGTGTCCCCTAGCAGTAGAGAGTAATGCTGAAAAGATAGTGAGTTACCTACTATAGCAGAACAGTCCTTCAAGACTAATGTCCAGAAGGTATGAATTGTTGGGCACAGACACAGTATATGGTATAGGTGGGCCGGAGAGCAGTGGCATCTCCAGCTATTGTCTTGTGGGATTATCTTTCGCCTATAGAGGACTGAGGGAGTTTGATACCATCTGAGGAGAATTTTTAATTGACTCAAGTGGCTCTTTGAGTCTACATAGGCCGTAGGGGCCAATCTGAGACATTCCAACCACTGCTGTGGGGATAAGGTGTGAAAAAAATCCTGTTCCCATGTGGCTTTGCTAGTCAAGGTGACATCCGGTTGGGAGTCCCTAAGAGTTTGATAGATAACGCCTACAAGGCCCCCACCTCTGCTGGGTAGAAAGAGGTTACTCAGGCATCTCCAAGGGGATTGGGATGGCCAACTTTTAAGTAGTGGGATCAATGCGCTACATAATTGGAGAAATTTCCAAAAATCCTGAGTTGGCAATTTGCATTTGGTTTTGAGCTGCTCGAAGGACATCAACGTGCACGTGTTTGGTATGAGAAGTTCAGCTACTGTCTGTATGCTACTAGAGGCCCATGAGGCTCAATGGAGTGACTTGTGGTCTACCTTTACAAGAGAATTATTCCAAATTGGGGCATAGCATAAGGGAGGAAGGTAATCGGTGCTTAGAACACCAGTTATGATCATTGCACGGCACCACAATGCACATGTATTTGTCATAATTGGTGTGAGTTGGGGGTTGACAGGTTTCCTACAAGATAACAATGAGTAAAGGGAAGTCTCTGCTGACAGTGAAGCTTCCAGTACCACCCACTGAGGAGAAGGAGTAGAGCGAGGGGCAAAGCAAGTCAAAGCCTGCGCCATGTTAAAGGCCAAATGATATCCCATGAACCAGGGGAGGTCGAGCCCTCCCTTGGTCCAATGAGCATGTAATTTCATTCTCCCCCATCTAGGATGGCCACCTTCCCAGAGAAGAAGTGCCACTAATCTATCTAAGGCTTGAAATGGTTTCTAGGAGAGAGGGATTGGGAGATTGTTTAGTAGGTAAGAAACCCTGGAAAAAATAAACATTCTGATCGTCTTCACCTTTCCCTTCAGAGTTAGGCGAAATTTCATCCAATGGTGGACCTCAGCTGTTAAAGTTGCTAGGAGGGGAGAGAAATTGACTGTTTATAGGTCCTTCCAGGCTGCCGTGATGTTAATGCCAAAATATGGGAAGCCCTGTGGCACCCAGGATATGCCTGTACCAGCTAGACATTGTCTACTACATTTCTTATTTAGAGGGGATAGTACAGTTTTTTTCTGATTCACTGTAAGCCCAGATATTCTAGCAAACTTCTGCAGTATTGACAAAACTGGTGGGAGAGAGGACTGCAGGTCAGAGAAAGTAAGAAGCATATCGTCTGCATATGCATTAATTAAATAGGAAGTTTTCCCCACAGGAATAACTGTTACAGCTGAGGTATTAGTCAGTGTTCTAATTAAGGAGTCTAGAGCTACCAGAAACAGGAGTGGAGAGAGAGGACACCTCTGTCTGGTACCTCTTTGGAGGAGAAAGGGAGGAGAGGTATCTTTATTAGTAAGGATTCTGGCTGAGGGGAGGTTGTACAGTGTGTATACCCATGAACAAAATTGGGATCCAAAGCCATACAGCTGGAGAATCTGCTGCAAATATACCAATTCCAGTGAGTCAAAAGCCTTAGTAAAATCAACTGCTAAGTTGGCCATGGGGACCTTGGAGCGAAGTGCCAGCCATTTAAGATTTAAAATAAGGCATAGGTTATCTGCACTAGATTTCCTTTTTAAGAACCCCGTTTGAGAGGGATGAATCAAATTTAATAGCACTGGGAATAATCTGGTTGCCAATATTTTAGCTAAAATCTTAGTATCGACCGGGAGGAGTGAAATAGGTCTATAATTTGCACACAATAAGTTCTCCAAAGATTTCTTGGGGATTAGTGAAATAAGGGCCTCATGCATTGCAATTGAGGCTATTATTATCTATGCTGGGCATCTGAAGGGGTGTGTAATATACCATTTGTGTGATTTTAACTGTTACTGCTGTCATTTGCTATTTTTTAAATAGCGCATACTCCAGAGCCCTACCCCCTGTTTACTCAGGAAGTGGGAGGAGAGTGCTTGAAGTTCTACATAGCTACGTGGGACTACGTTTCACTATTTAGCCCCATTTAATAATTTGTCTGCATGGTACAGATATACCTGGTGATATTTCAACGTTTTTAAATGTCGAAGGCACTTTATTTCTTTAAAACTCCTAAAATCAGATTCATGAGCCCTGTGACCCCTGGAGACCACTTCCAGGTCACTCTGCAACATAAGTCTCGGCCTGCAGTGAGGCAGGCGAGAGTCACGTCTGTCATGGCAGCGTCATTGCATGCAAAGACGCACACAGAGACATGTGCATCAGTGTGTGTCAGCTGTGTCCTCTGTGTGTCTGCTGGGCCAGTGGGCCTAAGGCTTTTCAAAACTTCCAGTATTTAAGTAAAGAACTGAATAAAACTCTAAAAAATGGATAAAGATATTACCTACTACTGTTGTTCTGGCTGTGGTACGTATACTACTGCAGCTCTTATTTCAGAATCTGTCTGTGAAAACTGTTGCACGATAAATAATTTGATGGCTGAAATAAAAGCATTACATACACACTTACAGACTCAGGTAGATATCAATAACTCGGAAGACTATATTGACTCTGTAGTGGATAGATTAGTTGATGAGTCATTCAAGCAGAGCATGACTGAAGTGAATCATGAAGGAGATGCGTGGTGCCTCATACAGAAGTTCTAAGGAAAAAAAAGGAAGAACAATATTGGGGGGAGTTGTACCATCTCTACTGAAAACAGATTCAATGTTTTAATGACTGATCCCACGTTAGTTACTCCTTGTGCAGCTGCTTGTTGGGAGGCAACAGTACCTGTGGATCTCTCTCCAATTCTGGTTACACCAAGCACTTCTATTTCCCCTGAGCAAGTACATGTTTTTGAGACACTTCATCCATTGCCACCTGTGAAAGCACAGGAGCAGGACTAAACACTATAAAACATGTGTTCCCAGGGCTGCGAGAACATTCAAATTCCCCTCTTACTTTAATACATGCAGGAATAAATGATCTAGGTAAAAGATCTTTATTACAAATCCAGAGAGACTTTGAGGAAATTGAAGACATTATAAAAAGTCATTTAATTATATCTGGACTGTTACCTATACCTAGGGAAATTATTGACAAACAAAGGGATATCATGACACTAAATGCATACATGTGATCTCTCCCGTTTTGGCCGGGAGAGTCCTGTTTTTTAACTACACTCCTGACCCCCCGCACGGGAAAGCAAACCTCCCGATTTACATAGTGATCCGTTTCACCATCTGGCATCCCAGTATTTCTCTATCCTTATGTCACATCCCTTTCTCTTCGAATGCCAAGCTTTCCCTTATAACTTGATTTCGGGAGGCTATTCTATCTGTGGAGCATCGGCACCATCTAGTGGTGACATTTGGCGTGGCACAAAATAACTAAAATAATTTGTACTGTAGTCTGACAGTCAATGTATGAAGCAGTAACTTCCATTTTACAAAAAAAAAAAATCCATTTCTTTGTATTTTGTTATGCCTGCGTCATCCATGTTTATTTTCGGAGAGCGGACTGATTATAGGCATGGATTTATGTTGTCAAAAATAAATAGGTTATTTACACTTCTGTCAGTCAGTTCAGAGAATATGATTTATGGTGGTAAATTATGTGCTGTTGATTTAATGCATAATCTTGTGACACACCATATACAGCTTCCCATATATATATATATAATACATACCGTATATATATATATATATATTTCCTGTTACTTACTGGTCAACGTGGTGCGTTTACGCATTCTCCCTCCTAAAAGGCCATTCTCCTTCCTAACTTTGCAAAACCTCCCTCTTGCACAGTTTTATATAATCACATGTATGTAAATGGGTGGTTCAAATGATGGTGTATCAGGGAGGGGTTTTTCTTTTTGGAAAACTGGACAGGGTTTGTTAATCAGTCTTTTCACTAGGGATGGCATGCATTTAAAAAGACAAGGCAAACGTATTTTTGCCACCAGATTAAGATAACAGATTGACTACTGTTTAAACTATTACGGGGGGGGGGATTTATTGGCCCCTCCAAAATTTGTAAAAGTAATATCCCTGAGGCCCCTTCAGAATGGAATTGTCTAGTCATAAACTCCAGAAGTCTACAGAATACATTTGACGAATTTACCTTATTATTGGAACAACTTAATATTCATATTTGTGCTGTTACAGAGACTTGGTGGCATGATGATGACCCTTGGGACAAGAATATCCCAGGTTACACCCTGTTCCATAAAGAGAGGAATATTACCAAGGGGGGGAGTAGCGTTGTATTTGTCAAATATTATAAACTCAGAAAATATTGAATTAATCCAGTGGCCTAATATTGAAGCACTTTGGGTCAGAATTTTCCCTATATCTGCTCCTTGTATTAACATGGGTGTGGTTTATTGGTCTCCATTAATTACACATGATGGTGATTTTCATCTGCTGGATTTTGTGGAGAAGATATCCTCCACCAATAACACTTTGCTTGTAGGAGACTTTAATCTTCTAGGCATTAATTGGAAGACTATGCATACTTCGTCCCCCGTGGAAAAAATATATTTACAAACACTTTTGATATCAAATATGGAACAAACAGTTAACAACAGTACAAGGGGTAACAATATTCTAGACCTAGTCTTGCATAATTTGGGAAATCAAATTGCAAACTGTTGGGTGTTACAACTATTTGGCTCCAGTGACCATTCCATGGTTCATTTTCTTATAGTGGGAATCTAGGACAGGATGGTGGTGATACAACACTATATAACTTAAAAAAAAGCTAATTTCCAGGGCATGACACATGACATGGCATCCTGGGACTGGCAGCATTCCTTTTTGGATAAATCCGTCTCCGAAATATGGCAAATTTTGGTTAGTCAGTTAACATCAGTTTCAAATAAACATATTCCTACTATTAAAAAAAACTGGTACATCCAAATTAAAAAGGCCCTGGATGAATGCAACTGTAAAAAAAAACACATTAAATTTTAAAAAAAGAGCATGTAAAAAAGCCAAGTTATGTAGAACCAAAAAAAACTGGGAACATTTTAAATTTCAGTTAAAAGTTACTAAATACAGTATCAGGGAGGCAAAAAGGAATTATGAGCTAAGATTGGCAAATAATGTGGGGGATACTTACAAGTCTTTCTATAAATATATTAAAAATAAAAGAGGAGGTACTCCCACCATAGACCCACCAAAAAACAATTTAGGAGATCTGGTGTCAGATAAGATACAAATGGTCACTATTTGCAATAAGCAATTTTCATCAGTTTTCAGTACTAAAACTGAAACCAGAAAGAAACATAATGATCATTTCTTGAGCGGGTATTTTACAGTTGCTGGCACTATTCAAAAACTGCTACAAAATTTGGACCCCTACAAGTCAGCAGGGCCAGATAGTTTACATACGCGTATTCTCAAGGAATTAGCCATCTCTCTTTCTGGTCCTATTGCTGCCTTATTTAACAAATCTATACAAGAAGGCCAGGTTATTGATGTCTGGAGACAGGCTACTGTGGTTCCAATCTTTAAGAAGGGTTCCGGGCAGGAGGTGTCTAATTATAGACCCATCAATTTAACTTCAATATTGGGAAAAATACTAGAAGGAATCATCAGAGATTATCTGTGTGAGATGATTGAACCAGATCCTACTCAACATGGCTTCATTAAGGCGAGGTCATGTCAGACAAACTTGCCTTGCTTTTATAATGGAGTGAGTAGGGCACTGGATAGGGGTGAGGTGGTGGATGTCATTTTCCTGGATTTTTCCAAGGCCTTTGATAAGGTCCCTCGTGGTCAGCTTATTGAAGACATTATTAGCATTTGTATAGGGGGCAATATATCACACTGGGTGGAATCATGGCTAAAAGGGCACACTCAGAGGGTACTTATAAAGGGCTTTTTCTCAGACTGGGATGTTGTGACTAGTGGAGTCCCACAGGGTTCGGTCTTGGGTCCGTGTTTGTTTAACATACATATTGCATCACTAAAAACCACAACCAATGTTTGGTTAACAAAATGTCCTGATGACACATGATTAGGTTACCCGATTATAAACACTGATGATATAGATACCCTTCAATATGCCCTTGACAAGCTACAAAATTGGGCTACCAAAAAGAAATTGTCCTTTAATACTGATAAGTGAGTTGTAATACACTTTGGGAGAAAAAATAACCATGCTAAATATAATCTTGTTGGAAAAATATTAAAAACAGTAGATGATGAACGTGATCTGGGTATTAGAGTATCCAATGATCTTAGTCCTAAGCTCCATTGCCATGCAGTTATCAAGAAGGCAGCAGGTGTATTACACTGTATAAATAAACATATCAGTAGTAAAAGTAGTGATGTTCTCCTCCCTTTATATTCATCTCTGGTGAGGCCTCATTTGGAGTACTGTGCCCAATTTTGGGCACCGAGGGAAAAAGGTTCTATAACTACATTCGAAAAAATCCAACAGAGATCCACTAGAAAGATAAATGAAGTAAAAGGCTTGGATTATAATGCTAGATTGAATAAACTAGGACTTTATACGCTGGAGTATCGTAGAATGAGGGGTGACTTATGTCTAGTATTTAAGGCATTATATGACAAGCATTTATGGGAGTTATTGGGTTTTGAATTGAGGGATACTGTCTACACCACCAGTGCGCATCCACTTCAATTAAAAGTAGAACAATGTAAAACTAAAAAAAGAAATAGTTGGTTCTCAATAAGAGTATGTAAAATTTGGAATGGCTTGTCTTTGAATGTAGTAACATGTGAAACCATGGATACATTTAAAAAACACCTGGATACTTATTTGCAACAAAACTGTATAATGGGATACAATTAAGATTTGCGAGCATCATGGACTATAGTCTACTAGCTCTGTATTACCTATGATACCTATGATAGTGGGAGGACGTATAGCATTTGATTGGGCTTCCTGGAGATCTTGCAATAGGGGGGTGGAAATCTCATCCTGCATCACTTGGTACAACTCTGCAGATAACCCATCTGGCCCGGTGGCCTTCCCTTTGACCATATGAGATAGTGCAGACCGAAGCTCATCTCGAGTTATAGGAGCATCCAGAGCCAGGACCTGATCTTCCGAGAGCTTAGGGAGTTGCACCCCTTGGCAAAAACTTTGCAGACGCTGAGATAACTGAGTATCTGAAAAGGTATTCTGAGATTAGTAAAGGTCTTGATAAAATATTTTCATAATCTCATTGATAGCCTTGGGTGTTGTAGCAACCGTCCCCTCCTTATTCTTTAGGGCTAAAATTCTGGAGGAGGTTTGTTGCTTCCATAAATAATAAGCTAACAATTTCCCTCCCTTATCTTCTCCCTCCCAGAACCTGTATTTAGCATGAGTAAGTTGCCACTCTGCCTTTCTATTCAGCAGCACATTAAGTTTATATTTTAAACCAGTAATGTTGGCTAGGAGAGGGGAGTTAAGTGGGTTAGTGGGTGATAGTTTGAACTGCTTCTCTAGAAGTGCCAGATCTTTCTGAAGCTCTGATATCTGCTTTGCCCTTTCTTTGTTTTTAGCCACAGAGAAGGCTATAATTCTCCCCCTTATAACTGCCTTAAAGGCTTCCCAGATGTTGCTGTACTTGTTTCCCCTGGGGTGTTAACTGAAAAATAAGAGAGAGTTTCCTTTTTTATATAATCATGAAAGGCTGCATCCTCCAGCAGTAACGGGTTACATCTCCACCTTGTGGAGCATGAGCTCTGCCCTGGGTGGGTGAAGATGACCATTACAGGGGCATGGTCCGATATGACTATACTGCCAATAGTGGGAGCTACTATCCCTGGCATAGCAGCATGGTTGTCCAACCAGAAGTCAAGTATACTATGTGTCCCATGCACTGTGGAAAAGTATGTATAGTCACGCCCACTCGGATGATTCATTCTCCATGGGTCTCCTAACCCCCACTCTGACATCAGAGTATTTAGAGTTCCTAAAACCTTCGGATGGGACTGTGGCGTTGGTATGGATTTATCTGAAAAAAATCACGCACCAAGTTGTGATCCCCACCTAACAGGATTGGAATATCCAGGTTATCACCAGAGAGCTCGGTGAGGGCCTGACTCACTTCAGAATAGACATCTTCTGTATCCAAATTAAAACCATAAACGCTGGCTATTATGGCCCTGCCACCAGGATATGACAGCTTAGCCACTATCCATCTATCTAATGATTCCTGATGCTGGCCTTCAACAGTCCATGGTCCTGACCTCTGTAGTAGGATGGCCACTCCCCTGGACTTCGTGGAGGCACAACTAGCCAGCACCATTCCCACCTACAACTTTTTTTGCCATTGCACCGTGCGGCTGGTAAGGTGCATCTCCTGGAGTAATGCGATATCTGCAACAATCGAATTTAAATATTGCAACACCTTGGTTCATTTTGCTGGATGATTCAGCCCACAAACATTCCAGGAGACACATCCCCAACAATGTGGCGCCACCGTAGTCGGGACCATAATGACACCCACCTATAACATAGCAAGGAAAAAGAGTGTACTCACCCAGCCAATAGTGAAAGGGGAAGCAGGTAGGAATAAAAGAAAAAAAGATCCCTGGCTAGAGGCTTATGGTAAGTCTTGTACCATCGGCAAGCCTCTAAACAACCAGATGTTGTAAAAGTTGAGAAGAGACAATAACAACCAATCTACCTTCAATAGAAGAGAGGCCTGTGTAAAGTGAAGAGAAAACCGCAGTTATATACCTTGGAAATTCAAAATACAAGGCAGAAATCTGCCAACAATCAGCTGTCAAGCAACAAGGCTAATCAACAGATTAATAATAAACAGTATTACACTTTTAAATCAACCAGCAATAGCTCAGTTATTGGTGTTGAGCTGGATGCATGAGTAGAGGTAATTACGCCCCTGAGCCACACTGCTTCAGACACCAAATGCTGAATTGGGAGGGAGTCACACCAAATTAAGTGATCTGTCCTAGCCAGAAACTGAGGGCTCGGTCACATGCTCTGCAACTAGCCTCTAGGATAGGTCTGGAGTCTGGAGCGACCTCCCAAACTGCAGGGGGAGCCACTTTCAATCGATACACCCGACTGGAGGATGGGGAAGGGGACTGGAGAGGGGGGGAGGGATCTGTCAGCCATATAGGACCTTTAAGGATCCAGTCCACGGGGAGAGGTAGAAACCCATAGGAAACTTAGTGAGTGACCATTAGTATGATTGACTACTAAGATCATCACTATGCATTGGCAGGTGCCCATATTTATACCAATTAGAAATTACCCAGTCTATTATTTATTTAGGCAATGTATGAATGATTAGGAATTATGTGCCCCGCTTCGTAAGTACTAGCATTATGCTACACAGCACTTCCACTAACAGAGATGGAGTACATACAGAGACGTGCCTGTAGCAGTAAGAAGGGGGGACGGGTTACTGTCTACATCAGCTGGGCCATAAGAATGCCTTTCAGAAGAAGATAGTACAAAGTAGGTGGTGGGGGGAAGGGGAAAGAAGTTTCCCTGCCTATAATTCATAGACATTGCCTCATTCAACTCTAGATGAGCTAGCTCAATAAGGAGGAAAAGGGGGGGGGGACATGTCCTTCGCCCCATGACTGTCTGATTAGACCTTCCAGTTCTCAACTATTGGTAATGAAAGTCCACTGATTTTCAGGTCCCCAGTATCACCAGGGCTTCAGCATATGTTTTTAGCCCAGGTTTCACAGCAGAACAGGTTGCCTTCTCCTCGTCGTTCTCCTCCTCCATCATCGTTGCCCAGTCAATTGGGACCGGATCGACTCCAGGGTTCCCGTTGGTTCCTCCATCACATCAGAGGGCTTGCTTTTCTCTGGCATAGTTGGATCTGCCTTCAGAAATTTGGCAGGTGGGGACGCGGTTAAGTTACTCTGGGTTGGTGGGTGAGGGCTTCTAGCACATGAGAGTTGTCTCGCTGGCAGCGGAGGATCAGCCGCTTCAGGCATTTTCAACATTTGGCCAGCATTAGATACTTCTGAAGCCTGGTAGGGTGCAGACTGAGCCAGAGGTGACTTGGTTCTATCAGGGGAGGGATTCCATAACTGCCTTAGTGATGGGGGGAGCTGCATTGGGCGGACCCGTTCGTCTACGATATTGGTCCTCTGGGACAGCATTGCCCTTTCTGCTGGTTCCCTGTGTTATTCTGCCTCCTGGCTCCCAGAGGCATCTGGGAGATGTATTGCCCATCAGCATATTCGGCCAGTGTCCCCGAATCCAGTCCTCAGCATCCCTTGGTGAGTCTGCCAGAAAAGACTGGCCATCCTTAGACATATGTAGCTAAGTAAGTCCTTTAAATCTATTGTACTGGGCTTGAATTCAACACCTATTTTAGTGATTTATAGGCACCTCGGCTTGCTGCAACCTCCTGTGAGAAATCTCTGTATACATAAATAGCATGCCCCCTCCATGTTAGCTCTCCAATGTCTCTTATGACTTTAAGTAAATGCTCCTTAACTGAGAGGTGCAACATATATGCAACTATGGTTCGAGGGCTTTTAGTGTGATTCGAGTTACTAGGAACCCGATAGGCATGCTCAACATTTACCGGCTCTTTCCACAATTCTCCTACCAGATGTGGAAGCCATTCATTTAAGAACTTCTTGAAGTTGGGGCCCTCTGCTCCTGCTGGTACACTGAGAATACAAATATTGTTTCTTCTGATGTGATTCTCTTCTATTTCAGCCCTTTGCCATAGATGAGCCAGTTTGGCTTCATGATCTCTGAGTTTGTGCAAAGCATTCAAGTGCTGGCCTTCCAGCTCCCCCATCCGCTGCTCTAGGATGTTGTGCTGGTCTTTTAGCCTGTGGACATCTGCGACATTGCCCACCAGTGAAGCGCCAATGCTGTCCACCCTGGATGTAATGCTTCAAGCATTTTTATAATGTTGTCCAGGGCTTTCTCCACTTGTGTTTGATCCAGGGCACCCTGGGCCACCACCCCATTGTTGCAGCTTGCGCTCTGATCCATCTCAGCAGTAGAATCCCCATGTAGCACCAGATGGGTACTCGGGAGGCCTGTGTCCCTGAGGCTGAATCAGCATCGGTATTCCTAAAAGTTAACTGACCTCTAACGCCCTCAGCTGCCATCAAGAGGGCATGAAGAAAGCGAGGGGCATGATTGCTTCATGAAAAGATGTCCAGGGGACACTGCAGTTGGAGATACCATGGTCGGGCCTGTGTGGCCTACATATAAGTGCCCAAGTCAGTAACTGCATGGGTCACCCGATGTTATAAATTGCAATGTCCCCAAAAAATACTTCACCAAATGTGACAGGGGGTTGGAAGGGGAACAATTGGGTACAAAGAGAACACTTTTAGTCCATCACTCTGGCAGTAAGTGTAGGGTTTCCATCAGGCTGGGGCAGAGCGAGAGGTTCAAGCTGCTATCTTCACTGGATCCCACTGGAAGTCTCACATCCTGCCTTTTCATATCTCGCTGGGGCCAAACAGGGTTCATGGTGCAGTCCTTGGGCTGGGTAGCTCACAGCAGTCTCTCCTACACTCTGCTGTCTCTCTGGACTCCAAGGAATCACTCCACTCCCCTTGCCAAATGCTTGGCATCCTTAACAAGCCACTAAAAGTTCAAGTCCAGTATTATGTGCAGTAAAGCATATTAAAATACATTTTCTGTCTAGACACTTGATTCCTGTCTGTCCAAATATGCAGTCACAATAATACACACTGTCTAACCAGACAATTCATGCTGGCTATACACAAGTTGCATTAGACATTAATACTCCACATTTCCCCACATTGAAATGTACCATTGAACAGATCCTGGGAACACTGGGCATGGCATATATTTGGGGTACTATATGCTTATGAGCAGCATAATGGGGGTATAAAAGGAAGCACCAAGGGTGTCGTATGTGAGCTTTATAATGGGCTTTGGTTCCCTTCCAGACCTTCTAGGAAATGTAGTTTGGACTGCATTTTGTGCTGAATTTTGTGCTCCATTTTCCCTCACAACAGGTAGCACTACCTCCTGGTCCTGCTCTGTGGCCAACACAGGGGCATTGTCAGGAATGTTAGCAGTAAATGCAGTCTCTGGTATTTGACCTACTGCATTTAAGTTCAGTTCAATGTCCATCACTAGCTCAGCTATTAGGGCAAAGGCCTTCTCTCGGGTACAAATGATAATGCTGCAGGATTCAACTGATGCACTGTTTCAATTGGGGCAGTATTTGTAGAGGGCTGTGAGTTTCCACAGTCCAACTGCCATTAATACACACTTTGATTTGTCTCAGGGACACATTGATAATAGGACATGTCTTCCTCATCATCATTTTCAGATGAACTGGATGCAGACTCTGTTGCAAGTACAGTTACCAGGCTGTCAGATTCTGGAGGTACTCTGTCTTTGGTCTTTTGAACTATTTGACTTCTGGTTTTAGATTTTCTTGCCACTGGATACTCATTTTTCCGGTTTGAGAGCAGGTACAATCTCTACGATGGGGAGCAGGTGATTTCTGTGCATGTCTTTTCCAAACCTCTCCCATGCTCTTGACTGATTTTATAAACATAGGAAAATCTGGCATTTGTTCAACTACAATGTATGCCTCTGGTGCCCAATCTTCCTGAATCTTATGTTTGCCTGTTTGCCTTGAATTCCCAAATGTCTCAACAAAACACAGTCTCCCACCTGTAACACTTGATGTCTCACTCCTTTATCGTATCTCTGTAGGCTTGGCTGGTTTTAGCTGCTGCCTCATATGCAAGTTTGTAAGCCTTTCTTAATTGGTCTCTCAGCTTTTGGGTATATTCAAGATCGGTCTCTTCAGACGTATCATTAGGAGACACACCAAAACACAGGTTAACTGACAACCTGGCTTCACATCCAAATATGAGATAGAAATGAGATTTCTGGATGGCATAGTTTTTTGTGCAGTTGTAAGCATGTACAAGGTAACTCACTCTTTGACTTCTGTTAACTTTATCAGCTGATTCCATGGTACGCAACATGTCTAGGAGAGTTCTATTGAAGTGTTCAGGCTTAGTGTCCCCCTGGGGGTGGAACAGTGTGGAGCAATATTTCCTGATGCCATAGGCCACTAGCAACTCTTTAACTAGTCGACTCTCAAAATCTCATCCCTGCTTGGAATGGATCCATTGTGGTTCACCATAATTGTTCACAGACTGTTGCAACACTTTTACCACTGTGCTAACTTTCTGGTCTTTCATTGGATATGCCTGGGCATACTTGATATAATTATCAGTGATTACCAGAATGTTGGCCTTGATTTTTTTGTCAGGCTTCAAGGAGAGGAAGTTCCTACCCACCAATTCTAAAGGTCCACTAGTCTTGATGTTTACAAGGGGTGCAGCTCCTTTGGGGAGGGTCTTTCTCTTAACACACCTCAGATAAGATTTACAGTGTTTTTCAATGTCCATCATCAACCTCAGCCAATAAAATCTTGCTATTGCCAAGTCTAAAGTACACTTATAGCCCAGATGACCTATCTCCTCATGCAGTGAGATTATGAAGGCTTTGCGGTATTTCTAAAGCAATACCAACTGAGTTTTCGAGTTCTCAGGATTATCACTATCATGAATTTGACATACCAACAGTCCATCTTTGATGGCTAATTTGTTCCACTCTCTCAACATCAGCTTGGCGTCGGAATAATTAATGCACACTTTCTTGACATTGAGCCCTTTCTCCAAGGCTTGGATTATGTCTCTGAACATAGCATCCTCTCTCTGTACCCATTGAAGCTCAGGCTTACTTGGTTGGGGTAAAGAGGACAAGTCCAGTCTGATAAAATTCAAATATGCTGCAAGAACAGCATCTGGTGAAGCTCTTAGCATATCAATTACTCTGTTAAGGTTTACTGGGGTAACTTTTTCAGTGACCTTGAACTTGGAACAGATTGCTACTACAGTGACACTTATAAGCTGCATACTTCCATTGGTCTGATCAACATAAGGGCACCTTGATAGGAGATCAGCATCGATGTTGCTTTTGCGACTCTGACATTCCAAACTGTAATCATAGGTCGAGAGTGCAGACAATCACCGGTGCCCAGCGGCATCTAGTTTTATAGTAGTGTTCATGTAGGTAAGGGGATTATTGTCCATTCTGACTGTGAAGTGAACACCATACAGATAGTCATGGAATTTCTCAGTCACTGCCCATTTTAGAGCCAGGAATTCAAGTTTATGCAATGGGTAGTGTTTTTCTGACAGTGACAGGCTGCAACTGTCAAACGCTAGAGGTAGAAGTTCCTCTGGGTGCTCTTGGTACAACACTACTCCTAACCCGTTCAAGCTGACATCATTGCGTAGAATGTACAGCTTGTGGTGATCTGTGAAAGCCAAGACAGGTGCTTCACTTAATCTCTGTGTGATCTCTCTAAAAGCTGCTTCACATTCTGCACTCCATCTATCACCAAAAGGTTCATTGACTTTCAAGTACTCTTTGGGGAACTATCTCTCTCAGACTGGGTCCTTTTCTTTTTATTTGTAGGCAGGTATCCTTATGTTAAGTCATTCAGTGAGCACACAACCATCGAATAGTCCTTTACAAAGCATCTGTATACCCACAGAAACCAAAGAAGGATTCTAAGGCTTTCAAGTTTTGTAGCCTGGGCCAGGTGGTGAGGGTATCTACTTTTGCAGGGTCAGTATGAACTCCATTTGCTGAGACAATGTAGCTTACATACTTTACCAAAGGCTAGGAAAAACTGTTATTGTCAATGGAGACTTTCAACCAAATTCTTCTAGCTGATCCAATACTTTCATCAGACGTGCTTCATGCTCTTCTAAACTCCACCCAAACACAATCAGGTTGTCCAAGTACACTATGACCTCTAAAAGGTTCATATCTCCTACTGCCTTCTCCATTAACCATTGAAACATGGCACGTGCTCCTTACATGCATTCTGGCATCCTTTCAAATTGGTAGAAATCCAGTGGGCAAATGAATGTGGTCTTCTCCTTGTCCTCCTTCACCATGGGAATCTGGTAGCAGCCACTATGGAGATCCAGCACAATGAACCATCTACTCCCTGACAAGCTAGCCAGAGTGTCTTCCACATGAGACACTGTATATTGTTCTGGAATTGCCTTTTTATTCAAAGTCCAGTAATTGATACACATCCAGACTGCACTGTTTTTCTTGCATGCTAGCATAATGGGTGGCATATAGGGGCTCCACTGTTTGATGGTGCCAGACATCCTCAATATCCCCAGGTGCCAGTCTCAGGGAACTTTCTCTAAATGGGTGGTCATCTCTCAGACAACTTCAGTGCTCTTCACTTCAAATGCACTCGGTTTCCCATTCATGTAGCAAAAATACAGTGCTTCTCTTTGCTAGCTTCTGGCTCAAACTCCATCTGTAGCTGTTGGGTATGTGCGAGTCTCCAAAATTGAAGAGTGCTGGATTTATGTCTACATCAGTGGTTATGCAAGGGTCCACTTCAGTGACACTATCTGTTCTGAAGATTTGTTCTAGCACTCTGCATTTTTGGATGGTTATGGGCTTCACTGTCTCATTCTTCACCCTAACTATTATGTGTCTGGCCCAGGGGGTCTCTGAAGGTGGCGTACTCCCTGTTGTACCATTAGACCTTCTGGAAAACTGTGCTTCAGAGGGACATCAATCAGGAGTGCTGGTCCATTCAGTTGTTGCAAAAACTCTGCTATTCCCACTACCCAGCAAAGTGAGTTGGAAGGCAAGATCAAATGGTTTGTGTCAATTCTTTGAATCACTCCAATGAGTCCCTCTAGCACATCAGGGATTGGAGCACTCACTGTCAGATTCATTTGTTTCTCTATGGCTTTTACTGAAGGGTTCACCAAACTCTCAGCTCCTCCTGTCTCTTGGTAAAGTCTGGTCAATCGGTCAAACATGTTCGCATTTGTCTCAATTAGTACTGGAGTATCTGACATAACTTTGGGATCTGGGCAGATCAACGAAACAGCATCAATTTTGTGCAGTTCTGCTTGGCTTTTTCTGGGAACACAAACTGTGCTATACAAAATCCATCATATGGATTACTGGACTCTCCTAACCCTCACACTGAAAGTCTTGTCAGGATGTACAATAGCAAGTGTTTCAAAAAAGCAGTCATAGACTGCTCAGTGGATAATGGTGACTTGGGAGCCACTATTCAGCAGTGCCATGCACAAGACTCCTTATATCACCACTATAATGTCTGCTCTAGGACCTATTAACCTGGGTGGCAAGTTACTCCCAGGTGGAATCTTGGGGTCTGTCCATTTGGTGGAGCTTAACAAACTTGGAGACCCAGGTTGCTCCCTCACTGGTTTCTGTGGTCATTTCCCTGGTCCCCTTTTCTTTTTTTGACTTCTTTTCAAGTAACTGATGATTTTCCAGATGGGCACACCCATGAGTGAAGTGTCCATCTACCTGATATCTGTAACCATATAGGCCTTCTCAAGGCACAGGATATACTTGTGGCCTGATCCAAGGAGCAGCAAAAGAGGTCATCTGCCATCCTTGTTCTGGGATGACATTGACTGTTTATGATCAGAGTTCTTTAGTCATTTGTAGAGCCTTCACACACTGTTCTATCTCCTTCAGTTCGTAGTCAGATCATTACTGCTCTGCACAGTACCTGTGTCTGTTGAGGTGCAGTGGTCATAGCAGGGCCTGAAGAGCATCAGAAATTTCCTCTTATGCCTCTTCTTCCCTCACCTCATCGAGCAGCTGTCTGAAGGTTGGGAACTTAGTCTGATGGTTTGTTATCTGAAGGGACAACAAGGTCCTGGAGAGCACAGCACCCCTTTTCACTTAATCAAGTCCCATCTCAGAGATCTGCAAGGAGATGACTTCTTCTACCTCAGCAATCATTTGAATCACAGAGTCTATTCCGGTGAGATAATGAGAATGTTTCTAGCCTTCTTTCTGGGTAGTGGCTCTTAACTAGAAGATATGGTCCTCTTATCCCTCGACTGCCCCAAGGTGCTCTTTAACATGTACAGGTGGTCACTGGCATTGCAGATTGGTTAAGTGGCCAGCAATGACTAAATGACATCCAAAGCCACTCCCCTCAAACTCTCGATTATTCTTTTATACTTTTCATGGTCAGAACACTTCCACACAAGGATCCTTTTGGTGGCCTGGCCCTTCCAGCTTTCATAGTCATACTCCCCCGTGGCAGTGGGGATCATACCCAAAGAGGTGCAGAGCATCTTGTACTGTTCATAGGGCACAGCCTTGTATGGGGGCAGACCACTGGGTAGCACTACCTGAGCTGGCTTTCCCTCTTTGAACAAAACTTGCACATCTTTAAGAGTCTTTCCCTCGGCTGCCACCATTAACTTAATCTTGTCTGGCAAGGCTGATTTAGGTGCTGGCAAGGGAGAAGGATCTGATTGAGGACTACTCCCCTTGCCAAACAGGCTTTATGTACCTTCAACCCCTTCTGCAGTGAAGGTTGCATGTAAGTTACTCAAATCCACATCTGTATCACTCTCAACCAAAACTTTAGTACTCTGGCTGGCACGGTCATATCTCATGCCTTGAATTTTCAGCTTTCCAAGACCCAGTACAGTCTCCACAGCTTCTAAAATGGCCCGTCATTTTGTGCCCTTGGGAATCACCATTACCAAAATGGCATTCTCTGGGTCCAGACACTCCCCTTGGCACCAATCTTCAAGTTTTTGGTGCATCATGGTGACTTTCAAACTGTTTATTTTTGGGGAACAGGTAACAAACAGACTTTCTTTCTTCTAAAATACAATTTTGGTGTGGCCACTAGGGGCAGCACATCCCAGTGGTGCCTCCACTTTGTAAAAGCCACTTGATTCACCTTGGCTTTTCCAGGGCCCTCAAGGTCCTTACTACTTCCACCTCTGAGGGGGCCAGCTTGGGTTCAATGATAGATGAAATACCTGGATGAAAAAATGGCATGATGCCTCCACCTGGGGTAGTGATATGGGATACTTGTGGATAACCTGCAGGTTACCACCCCCCAGGAAAATACAATAATGTCCTCATCCCCCACCCACAGTATCTACTGAAAACACACTTTGCAATGATGAGTAATACCAGATTTGTAATAATAAACTAACTGTAACTTTGGTATAGGGAGGGGCAAAAGGGGAGAATAACACAATAACAATTGTAGCAAGAAATATTACCCCACACAGTCACACCCTCTCACTGTAGGTGCACTCAGCTTCCCTGCTATGCACACATGGCCATTAGAATGTCAGTTTGTAGTGATGGGTACCACACCGGAGGTGCTGAGATGCTGGGATGCCAATCGAATAACAATCTTTTACTTGAACAGGGTACTTGCATTAGGGCCTGATACATTATAAACACATCAACTTGTAAACTTTACTGCCTGGGCAGAGCTTTGAAATTTGGTGCAGTCCTGTCCTAGACTTACTTCCCTCTTTCTGACTAGCTAGCTAATGGAACTCCTCTGAGTCACAGCCCAGAGGTACTTACATGTCTAAAGCAAGGCCAGAGGCCAGAGGGGCTCAGGACCCAAGGCAGCATGGATTCACAGTGGGAAAGTCATGCCAGACAAATCTGATAGATTTCTTTGACTGGGTGACCAAAGTAGTAGATATGGGAGTGGCTGTGGACATGGCCTACCTAGACTTTAGCAAGGCATTTGACACAGTCCCACACAAAAGATTAATATACCAGTTAGCCAGCCTGGGAGTGGGTCCCAAGATGACAGCCTGGGTAAAGAACTGGCTGGAGAATAGGACACAGAGAGTAATAGTAAATGGAGTCCACTCTGAAGAAAGGGGGGTTACTAGTGGGGTACCGCAGGGTTCAGTATTAGGACCGGTCCTTATCAATGTCTTTATGTTTACATTGCAGAGGGACTGGAAGGAAAAGTATGTCTCTTTGCAGATGACACAAAGATCTGCAACAGAGTTGATGCACAACGTGGGGTGGAAAGGATAAGAAGGGACTTGGCAAGGTTAGAGGAATGGTCAAATGTATGGCAGCTTAGATTCAATGCTTAGAAGTGCAAGGTAATGCACCTGGGAAACAAAAACCAAGGGGAAGAGTACACAATAGGGGTGAGATACTAACAACAACAAAAATGGAAAGGGACCTGGGGGTAGTCATATCAGATGACCTAAAGGTGGGCAAGCAATGTGAAAGGGCAGCAATGAGGGCTGAGGGGATACTGGGATGCATAGGGAGAGGCATCACCAGTAGAAAACAGGAAGTTGTTATCCCTCTGTACAGACAGTTGGTGAGACCCCATCTGAGTACTGCGTGCAGTTCTGGAGACCCAATCTCCGCAAGGACATAGACAGGATGGAGGCTGTCCAGTGGAGGGCACTAAAATGGTGCAGGGTCTGCACAGGAAGACATATGAAGAGAGACTTAAGGAGCTGAATATGTATAGCCTCAAGGAAAGGAGGGAGGGGGACATAGAAACTTTCAAGTACCTCAAGGGAATCAACAAAGTCCAAGAGGGTAGCATCTTTCAAAAAGAGTGTGCAAGAACAAAGGGGCACAATTTGAAGATAGAAGGGGGCAGCTCAGAGGTAATTTAAGGAAGTATTTTTTCACAGAGAGGGTTGGATGCATGGAACGTGCTTCCGAGGAGGTTGTGGAGTCAAAAACAGTGGTGGAATTCAAGCATGCATGGGACAGTCATAAGGCAATTCTAGGGGGTTGGGGTAGGAAGAAGTAGGCTGCTGGTTAACTAGGATCTGCAGCTTATCCATTAGGTAGGGAAATGGGCAGACTGGGTGGGCCATGCAGTCCTTATCTGCTGTCCAAATCTCTGTTTCTATGTTTCTAAGGGGTTTCAACAGAGTGAATTCATGGTACCATTGTGGTATCGGGAGTTGTTCGTGCACCATGGCAGCAGATTGCAGAAAAGCTACAGCTGGCAGAAACACTTGTCAGCCCTTTCCAAACTTCAACTCTAAGGCTTTTATATACAGTGCCCACCTGACAAGCCTCTTAACGTCTTCCTCTCTGATCTTCTTCTCCATTGGTCTGGGGCACAGGGAAGGCTAGATGTCACCTAGTATTGTTGCTTGCACACACTTTTCATATACACTGGCAGCAGGGCCTTTGTTCAATTTCCAGCTCATTACACACAATTAATCTGCTAGCCACATTACAGCAGTCTCTGAAACTCTATCCCCTCTAAGGGGGAACACAATGTGTTAAGTCTCCTTATTCTCTGCTGCAGAACTTTTTATTTTCAAAACTGCAAAACCTTCACTCTCTGCTCATCCCACTGCAACTCCAAGCTCTCTCTGGCTGAAGACTTCACATCTACAGGTATGTCTGAGACAACAAAACTTCTTAATTCTCCTTCTTTTCATCAACATTCCAAATTTTCTCTTTCTGGCAGCAAACAGGCTTTCTCAGACACTCTACCTTTTAATATCTCACTCGGGCCAAACAGGCTTTTGGGTTTGGGGTGCAGGCCTTAGGCTGGGTAGCCCACAGCAGTCTCTCATGCACACTGCCTCTCTCTCTCTCTCTGTGGACTCTGAGGAATCTCTCTCTTTTGACAGGCTTGCAGTCCCTTTTTTTAATTTTGGCAGTGTCCTTTCCTGATTGGCTTTAGTTCTTCTGGGCATTTTGGATGCCCTCTGACACTTTACCCAGCAGTCCCCCTGCTGCAGAGTCCCATTGGGGGCTGCCATTGCTGTTTACATTCTATGTCCCAGACACTCAGCCCTTATACTTTTAATATAAGCCCATTCATGGGGCTAGAATACATTTGTCATGGCCCCACATGCCCAGTGGGAGCCAGTACACATTTTAATTACTTTGTGGGAGCCCCCTTTAGCTCCCTGTGGCTCCTCATACTCTTAATCCATGTTCACACCCTTTTTGGCAGCAAAGAATGGAGTCACAGCTCCTTTAAGCTTGCTAAGCTTGCACATGCGAATACGGGGCATCACAACCTTATTTAATGTTCACAGTTTTTGATCCACCACTTCATGCCACCCTATGGACCAAACAATGTCCCCCAAAGTGCCCAGAGGTGTGGAAACACATTTTGGATCTTGTCCTCTTCTGACATGGGGCCAAGGAATCACCACTGCCAGCAGCTGCAGCCACAAAGATTTCATGGGTGCAAATGCCCTGAATCCCTCTCAGGACCACTGGAGGTCCACCAGTCCCATTGCTGCATTCTGAGGGACCAGAGGCAGAACAAGGAATCCCACTGGTCCATAACCTCATTGGGCTTTGCCCCAATTGGGGCGGGACTTACACAAGTAAAAAGTCGGGTAATTTTCTGGCATTTTGCTCATTTGGATTTCAAGTGAGTGAATCGGGAAGAGCAGGTCTCCAGGAAGATCTGGCATGTTACTTTGGTATTTGCTTTAGGTGTTTCTTGGGGGTCACCATTTTTTTTGTGGCTTCATTGAAAGTCATTCTGGCATATTTGAAGCTGTTTCATCTTGTACAATCTCAAAACTGTTTACCAACAGTGAGCTAAGACCCCCCTGAACCATGACAGGTGAAGAAAAGCTAGACATCAAGCCAGACTTTTGTAATGAGCTCTGCTGTGGTTGTAGTGCTTAGTGCAGGACTGTTTTTAGTTTAATTCAGATTGCTTGGAGGTAGACAAGGATGATGTGAAGCCTTGTATCTGCCTTGCCTTCTTTGTGACTTCAGGATACCTTGAAAAACATTGGTTGAGATTGTGAAGTCAGTATCCTGCATGAGATTAAAGCAGTAGCTGAGAGGAGGGTTATTAAAATTCCTGTTGATGCCAGCTCTAAGGGAGACATACCGTACAAGGAAATGCTATACATCTCTTTGGTGCTGTTACTAACTGTACTATATAGCTGTCTCAGAATGTTATTCAGTTCTGTTTTTTCAATGGTTTTAAAGTTTAACAATATATTTTTTCCCCTTTAGTCAAGTCACTAAATTAGTTTATAGACCAACTGGCCTTTTGATTTTAGGGGTGTACAAAAGTTGCCATTTCAGCCACAGCAGAACATTCGCTGAAATTCGGTGACTTTCCCTGAAGTTTCCGATCTTCTGCCTATGGTAGATCAAAAACAATCTGAACACTTGGGCACAGCTATGCAAAGAGTTGAGCTGGCGGAATGCACAGCAAACATACAGGAGTTCCACAGGGTAGCACTTGTGCCTGGTGTGCTAGGGGCAATAGACTGCACCCATGTGGCCATATGCACATCACCTGGCCCCGAGGGGGCCACATACATCAATCGCAAGGGCTATGCCAATGTCAACTGCCAGGTGGTATGCAATGCCAGGGGGCGCATAATCAATGTCTGTGCCAGGCACCCTGGTGGAGCACACAATGCCTTCATCTGGCACCAGTCAGCACTGTGCCACAGATTTGAGAGTGGGGAAATCCCCACTGGACACCTACTGGGTGAGTATGCAAACCACATGGACAATCATAAGGCCTGGGGGGGCATGGCCAGAGGTGACATGGGTAGTGGCCAATATGGCCCAGGGCAGGGCATTGCTGATCACCAAACTAACCTCCACCCTCTACCCACAGGTGACAGTGGATACCCACTCCATCCCTGGCTGCTCACACCCTACTGGCGGCCCGTGACCCCATCGCAGTAACACTACAATGAGGCACACGCCACCATACGTAATGTCATCAAGTGGGTGTTTGGCATGCTGAATGGGCAGTTTCCCCTTGAGTGACGGGACCCCTGACTGATCTGGCTGGCACAGCTGCACTGGGACACCATCAGGGAGGAGCACTTCAGCCAACTCAGGTAAGTCATGGGGCCATGTGCAGCCAACAGTGGCTAAGGCACAACCCACAAACACACATGGACATACACCAGGGGTGCATGCCGTCAAGGGAAGTGGCAGGGCATGGAACCACACACACAACCAGGGATGGGTGAGGACTAACATGCCACATGGATGGACACACACACACATGCACACACACACACAATGCACCAAACTTGCACAAAGGGCAGGAGGCACACCGACCCAGAATGCCAACCCTAGCCACACACATGTCCACAGACCACCACGCCCACTGCCTGTCCATGTGCGTGTGTCAGATGCTGAGCACCATTGCACATTGGTGTACAGCACAATGCAGGCATCATCATGCACATGCAACTGCAGACAGCAGTTGGGAGGGTGTGCAGGTGGACTGTGTGTCCACATGCAGGGCCAGGTGCCCACCTGTACACTGCCCTCTGAAAGACACAATGCACACAGGGCAGCATCAGACAGTAGCCACGTTAGGAAACAGGTCAGTCATGTGACATAGTGCCCCAGCCACCACAGATGCATGGCCAACCCCGCCAAGACCCACCAGCACTGACAGGCTGACCACTGGCCTCATGGGGTGTCACCGATGCTCCGTCAGGGGTTCCACTGTGTGACTGTGACCGTGCTCATGCAGGGGTGTGCAGCACACCAAACATGCCTTCACCAGGCATGCTCAGAATGCTCACAGCTGAACCTGGTGTCGACAGGGAGGGTGTCGCATGATGCCAGGAATGGGGGTGGAGAGTGCACTGCATGGTGTCTGCGATGCATGGGCACATGACTGTGTGCCCATTGTGGCCATGATGGCACTGAATGACTGTGCATGCCTGTCAATGGTAGTGGTCACATCCTTCCACAACTGGTCCATTCCTGCCAGGATCAGAGCAGTGTCCCTGTTGCAATGCTCCTCTGCCCACTCCAGAGCCACACGCAGTGCATCCGCCAATGTCACAAGCCACATCTGATGCTGGACTGATGCTTGCAGTAGGTAGGTGTTCTCATCCAAGAGGTCATCTGCCTCCTCAGCATCATGTCCTTCAGGGTGTGCGTGGCCCTGATGCTCAACACCCCTTGAGGGTGGGCGCTGCACACCAGGACCAGGTCTGGGCATGTCCACAGGCAGTGCACAGACGCCGCCACTGAACCCTGTACCCCCATGCCCATTGGCTGACTGCTGATGCTGCCCCTCCAGCTGCCACTCCCCAGGGCTCAGTGGTGCTGCCGCAGTGACCACAACAGTTCCACTGTCCTAAACAAACACCAGTGCTTCCCCACTGGTGCTGACAGACACAGGCTAGGACTGTGCTGACATGCAGGCCTCCACAGCAACACCACCCACAGCCATGGCAGTGATGTGTCTTGCTGTGTGGCCATCCCGTGGCACACACGTGTCACTGCCCATGACGTTAGTGACATCATCATCGGTGACGGACTCGGCACCGGCCCCAGACACAGCATGCTGGTATCCGTGGATGCTGGCATGCTGGGACACAGGCAGGGCTTCCTCCACACCTGTTACAACAACATCAGTGTGGACAGCCAGGCAGCCCCACTGTTGCACTGAGCCATGTATATCTGTGGAGGTGGATGGGCCCTCCTCCATCTCCAGCTGACTGTCCTCAGTGGACAGGCCCACCACCACTGACCCATGCAGACACTCAGGATCTGTAAGGGAAAGCAACGTTGTGTTACTGCATGTGACCTACCCTGCCCCCCCACAGACAGACCTTGACTTACCATGCAGTGATGGGTCACCACCCGTCTGGAAGCCACTGCTCTGAACACCCTCAATGATACTACGCTGCATGCTTCCAGCAATCCTCTCCTCCTATGGGGTCTGCTGTACCACCTCCAGCTGTCCCCCACCTGTTGCAGCTCATGCTGCCCTGATGGCAGCCACCTTCTCCTTTATCCTCCTCCTGTCTGTGCCCATCTTTTTCTTGCACTCCTGCGCGGAGCGCTGGTGGCTGCCATGCAGGTTCACAGCACGTGCCACCTCCTCCCATGCAGCAGCATGCACTTGAGGTGTTCCCTGCCGTCCATTAAGAAGTGAATCCTGATCCAGGTAGGCCTCAAACAGGGCTTCGGTCTTGGCCTTGGTAAAGTTAGGCCTCCTCCTCCTCCGACCACTGTGTTCCTCCTCTCCCACAACTTTCTCGGTCATTATTTAGCCCGTAAGAATGGCAGTTGTTACCTGTGACTGTGCAGTCCCATGCATGTCCCTAAATCCACACAGTCCACACTCCCAAACAGCATGCAACTCACCAATAGACTGCAGTAACAGACTATGGCCACTGCAGCCCAATGTCGCACCTTTATAGCGCAGCCCATGCAAATGAGGTATGGCACAACTTTAAGTGGATGCAAATTGCAGTGCTGTGCCATTGAATGGCTGATTAGATGATTTAAATATGAGGGCTGAATATCGCGCTTTTGCACTTTGTGCAATTTTGTGGAATGTGCAGAGCCAAAGGTGCAGTTCTGTGACCTGCATAGTAAACCCCTCACTGCGCATGCTTGGGTTGCTAACACAGGCATCTGCCGCACTGCTGATGTGCTGTGCATGGTAAGCAATGCAGGGCATGGCCACCATTGTGCCAGTTGCACTATAGTGATGTTCACCTACATGGCGCTGTGGCACTGGGCCATCATAGGTGCACTGGGGCAACTGCGTGGTTAGCCGCTACTGGCAGTAGCACACAGGCAGCCAATTGCACTACATGCATTGGGTTCCAATGGCACTGTGCGTGTCCATGTACCAGAGACCCTTGACCCTGTGTCTGACCTTTGCCCCTAGGCACCATGAGTCAGGCATGGGTGCACCTCTATCACGCTGTTCGATGACAGCATGATAGGGAATGGCAGCTCTGTACCACGCAGTATCTGCACGTGGGGAGCCACGCTGCAGATTGCCATATTTGCAGATCGAGCAGACAGCATGGCGCACAGGTCTGCTCAGTGGTCGCAAATAGAGCTGGCCAACCTAGTGGCCATTGTGGAGCCACACCATAGGCCACTGTTCAGGAAGGCACCCCTGGACAGGTCCAGGACCCAGGTGTGGGAGGAGGTGGCCACTGCACTCGAGGAGGCCACAGGACAGGGGAGAAGTGCAGAGCAGTGCTGCCACAGGAATGGGGACCTGCGGCAGAAGGGAGCCAGAGCTGCAAGCCTGCCTTTGGGCATGTGCCAGGAGGGGCACAGTGCCATGGCCAGGTAGGTGTTACGTCAACACACTTTTATCTTCCATATGGGTATCACAGTTGTATGTGTCCAGCACATGGGGGAGGGACTGTCCAGGGTTGGCTGTGGTGGTGTTATCAGGGTGTGGGGTGGGTGGGTCTGGCTGGGTGGGAGCGTACACACCTGGGGGCAGGGGGGCTTTGCTACAGGATTGTACTGATGTTCCTCTCTCCATGTTTGCACCACAGGCCCGGAGGAACATCGCCTTGCCCTCGATTTTCGGTGGCAGGAGGAACAGAGGGAAGCCAGGTGGGGTGAGGGCCCACACCTCCCAATGGACCGGCCCGATGATGGTGAGTGCCATAACTCCATGATTACTATTGCATGCTGTGTAACAGGGTGGGCAGCGGGGTATGGCCACCATCCATCGGCACTACTGCCATGCACACAACTTGTTACAGTCAACACTGTCCAGTGGCAATGCATGTCTGGGAGTGCGTCGATGGTGGTCCAAGCATGCACCGGGTACATGGCTGTGCTACTGCCTTTGCACCGCATAGCCATGTCACTAAACAGCCACAGAGGTGCTGTGCATGACTTGGCCGGTGGGTGAGTGCAGCATTCCTCATGGCTGTATGCACCTGGGTGTGCAGGTCATGTGGACGTGATCGCACACCATCACAGAGATATGTCCCACGGCCGTATGCCATGCACAGTGGGCGGGCTGTATGGGGCTGTGCATTCACACCTATTGACTGTGCTCCCTTGTCCTAGGTACATGCCATCTCTGAGAAATCAGAGAGGCATTTCAGGAGATCCTGCAGGTGGCAAGGGTGTCACTGGACATCCTCCGCAGGATTGATGACACCAGGGTCCTGCGGAGGCACCGGCAGAGACGGAGCCAGAGTGGGGAGCGCCGCTTCCACTTGGAGTCCCTCAGCACCTGAAATCCCCTACCCCTCTGGACCCACACTCACACCCCTCTTTTTCTGTCCCATTTGTCCTCCCCTGCCCCTTACCCACCCCACCTTATTTGTGGCCCTCACCCCCACCTTGTATATATTTTGTAAATAGTTAACTTTTATATGTTTTTTCAATACAGTTATTTTGATATGAATACTGTGGTGGTCTCTGATTTGCAGCGGGCTATAGGTGCTCAGCTGCAGTGGTGTGCATGGCATCAGGGGCGGTGCAGTCATGAGTATGTGTGTGTGTGTGTGTCCATGTGGAGGTGACTATGGTGTGGGGGTAGCTATCAGTCAGTGTCTGTGGTGTGTGTGTTGTTCCCTGTGCACTGGATGACTGTGTGCAGAGGTCCATGGTACGTGCTGTGTGTCCATGGCACCCCTGTCAGCCCATCCATGGCCTATGCAGCTGACACACATGCATGTCTGTGACCTGCATGGTCCGCTGGCATGTCAATGTTGTCAGTCCCTATGGGGCAGCCACTGTACCTGTCACACGGCTGGGTTGCTTCCTGTCACTGGTGTGGTGCATGTCTACCTCGGGTGACACTGTGTCCTCCACAGTTGTTGTCCCACCTCCATGCTGTGGCATGTGTGTGTTGCAAGGGATGTGCACCACTGTCTGTGACTTGTGCTCCGGGAAATGCTGGTGGCATATGGGTCCACAGTGCCTGCACAAGGTGGCTGGCACTCCAGTGCCATGGAGGACTTTTGGTTGTGTGTACACAGTTTACATGGGCCCATGCTGGGGCTTGGTTGACCCGCCACTGCGTCCCTGTGTTGTTGTGCCCTTGGGTATGAGTGGGTGTCTGTCCATGCACTGTGTGGCATCCGGTGTGGTGCATGCTTCCACGCACCACTGTGGGTGTCTGTGCTGGCTGTTGTGGCCAGTGCTGGGATGGGGTGTGTCATTGGGATACTGTGCAGGGTGCTGCACCACTGGTGGTGGTGTCAGGGGCATGCCCTGTCCTGTGTGGGGTATCTCATGTGCCGACGCATGTTTGGTCTCTCAGCAGTATTTGGGGGACTGTGCATGGTGGCACTGTGTATGCTGTTGTTGCATCATTGTGTGCTGCCACCTGCTGATGGGTGCTTGTGGTGGGGCTGCCTTGCATGGTTCTGTGGTGCACAGGGCTGCAGTGTCACAGTGGGGGTGGTGGCATGTAGGGGGTTTTCTGCGGTGGTGGTCACTGCTCCTGGGCAGGGTGTCTAGGGATCATGGTGCAAGGTGTGCTCTGCATTGGGGGGATGGAGTGGCATGGGGTGGTCAGCCCTCCTTGTGTGCCAGTCACAGCTTGCTGGGGGGTGTGATGGGGCACCATGGGCCAACTGTGGGTTGTTTGCTTGTCTCCATGGGCCGGTTGTTATTCCAGTCCTCCCCCAGTTGTGCAGTGCATGGGGTATGGGGGGACAATGTCTGTTCTGCTGTATGTTCCTGTGCCCATCTGTGGCATGGGTGGTGGGCCCCTACCTCCCTGGTTGTGCAATTGCATTGCTCTGCTGCTGGGGGGTGTCCCTGGTTGTGCTATGGCACCTCTGGACTGTTCAGCTGCACATCCTGGTTGCGCTATGTAGTCGTCAGCTGTAGGTGCAGTTTGGCCTGCTCCGTGTTTGAATATCGCACCTCTTGCACATGGGTGCAATGGACTTGTGCTTGCTCCTGCTATTGCACACTTTTTGGGTGCAGTTTGAATATCTGGGCCTTGGAGTGAAATTTCACCCCATTCCATCCCTCCCAACCATGTTAAATAACCCCCTCCCAACCATGTTAAATAACCCCCATGGCTGGTGGTCCCTTCCCCTGCCCATTGTCTATACCTGCCCCCCGCCAGTGGCTAGTGGTCCCTCCCACTGATCACCCAACTGACCAACGTGTACTTTAAAAATCACCACACCCTGGTGTCTGGCAGTCTCTCCTCCACATGACCACCCACCCACTTGACATGTATTTTAAAAAACAAATCCATTGGTTAATGGTCCATCCCCCCACCTGATCACCCACCCATTTCTCGGTAGTATTAATCAGTCAGTTAACCCCCCTCCCCACTGTTACCATACCTATCCCCCATATAAGTAAAATATTTTTGTTTTTCCCTGGTGGTCTAGTGGTATTGAACACCATTCTCTATCCCCAAATCTTGATCTCCAATATAGTAATTTTTTCAGATTTATTCCCTGGTGGTCTAGTGGCCCCTTCCACACACCCTCCACTTTGACAGGTAATATCCCACCCCACTGTCCCCATCCCAAAATGGAGCAGACCACCGGTACAGCCCTCCACTCTCCTCCACGGCCAGCAGCCCATTCTCCTCCATGGCCAGCAGCCCACTGAGAAGTCAATGAATGAGTGCATGCTGTATGTGCACATGCTTATTCATTGATTTCTCAGTGGGCTGCCACCTGTGGAGGAGAGCGGAGGGGTATGCCGGTGGGCAGGGTGGAACACTACCTATTGGGGTGTGGGAGGTGTTGGAGGGGTCAGTAGGTCACCAAGGAATAAGTTTAAAACAATTACAATATTGGAGATTGGGATTCAGGGATAGGGAAGGAATTCACTACCACTAGACCACCAGGGAAAAAAAAATATTTTACTTATACAGGGGATAAGGATGGCAGCGGTGGGGAAGGGGTTAACTGACTGACTAATATTTCCGGGGCATGAGTGGGCGATCGAGTTGGGGGAGGGACCACTAGCTACCAGGTTTGTTTTTTTATAATGCATGTCTGGTGGGTGGGTGATGGGGGTGGGGGGAGGACCCACTAGCCACCAGGGATTTGACACCTTTTAAAGTAGGGTGCACTGCAAGCAGAATTTCTGTGAAAGCTTGGAAATGGATTTCCAAACTTTTACAGCAGTGAAAGTCAGACTTTCACTTAAATTCTGCCTAGATACTTTTTTGCCACACACCCCTATTTACTTTGTTATGGCTCAGCTCTAAGTGCTGCAGCTCCATTTCAGAAGCTGTCAAATGACGGTTTACAGTACTCACTGTATTTGCTTCAGTTGTAGTGTTTTCACTCACTGTAGTGCTAGTTTCTGTCTCATTGTCACTGTCTACGCTATTTTCCTGCTGTGACTGATCCAGCATGTCTGCAAAAAGTTCAGAGTTAGTCAGCATTTTTAGTCAGGCTGAGGTAGAGTAATGGCTGCCAAATGGAATGCTCAGTGTTGACAGGAGGAGTGATTGTGCTGTGGTCACTTTAGTACCAGCATGCGATTGTGTAGGGGCAATGATCCTAGTCAGCTGACTGACTGACTGACCAATCAGGTCACTGGATTTTTTATGTCAATTTCATAATTATTATTGAGATATGAGGGGAACTAATCAGCTGTAGTCTGTCTGCTTCTTGCATACAGCATATAGTGGCAAATAATAGTCTAGTGAGATAGTATTCAAATAACAATAACTGACATGAATAATCTACAGTATATGCCACCAAGTAGTTTATGATTAAGAACATTTTTGTTATGTTCTTCTCTATAGCCTAAAATTAGGCTTGATATGCATGATTTGGGATTTTTCTCTTCTTTAAAGCAACTGTTCATGTTAAAACATTTTATATATACAGTACTTCAGTATTTATTCCTTTTCAACCGTAGATATTGATTGCTGCTGTTCATTTCTCTTTTCAGATCCATTTTCATGAATTAGATTACATTTTACTGTATGTTTAACTTGTCACTTTGAGCTAATATTTTGTAGTATAAAGTTAGTCCTGGTCTACCTAGTGTCCCCTAAAGTCAGTGGGCAGTGTCTGCAGCATGCTGCTATAGTCTATCTAAATCCCAAAAAGTGTTGTTCAGACATGGCTCAGATTACTGCTGAAAACCCAGGGCAGCCATATTTAATAAAACTGTCCTTTAGTTATTTTAAATCCAACAAATTGCAAAAGGAGACTGAAAATGGGTAAAAGGTGTAGCCACCCCCACCCTTGAGGGGCAAGACTAAGCCTATCCTGGGCAAAGTCTAAAAGGCTTTTGAGTGAATGATGCCTGGATTCAGTTGGTTTAGAGGTACTGCCTGTAAATATAAAGTGGTGTGGTGCCTGCACCTATAAGGATCCTTTTAATTGGTTGCTGCTAGAGTGCTTCCCCTCAGAAAATGAATGCAATCCTTACCTCCATGACAGGAAACCTTTATAGTTATCCGTAACCCCCCCCGACCTATACTGTATGCATGTACAATAAGTGAAAACAATAACTTGCAGAAACACAAAAACTATCATTTAGAAACAAGGACTATTTATTGGGGGGGGGGGCAGGAACAGATTCTGGATAGGGAAAAGGGAAGGGTAAATGCAAACAAAACAACTTTCACAGATCTCGCAGACAAATCCCATAGTCTCAGTTGAGCCTTACACAGTCTATACAGTTCCCTCCACTAGTGTGCTAGTATCCCAAATTCTCTCTAGAGGCTCCCCAGACAATCTGTTCATATGTGCAGGCAGTTGCAGGCATGATGGTGGCCATGGCACAGTATCAACTGAAGGCTGGTGGCTGGGATCCCAAACAAAATGTAATTCAACTGATGGTAGTTGCTTTGGGCTGTTGCAGTTCTGAAAAAGAGACTTTGACAACAGCTACACAGGAGTGCCAGGCAACAATTTTAAGTGGTTCAATGAACATAAGAATTGATGGGATGCTGACCAAGTACTCACAACCTCTAGCAGACTCTGTGGTTGGTGGCTGTTTCAGAATATATCCCTCTGAGATGGCAAATGCTGGAAGTGCTACAGGTGAGGGGGTACCCAACACATTTCTGGGTGGTAAAGGGTGAGGGCCGTGCTTGTCTCCAGTGTCCTCTGAATTCCACTTCACTCCACAGAGGGTCTTGCCTTCACCTCCCAAAGGGATATACATTCACTTGGGACCTCAGGTTACACAGGCTCTCTGTCACAGCAAGTCTTGACAGCGCACAAAGACCGGGGCAGGTTCATTGGTGTTGTTCCAAACTGGAACAAGTATGACTACTATCAACAAAGTGACTGACAGTAGAAATCACACATCTCTCTCCTTTTCTCTTCAAGACATATCTGAAGCTTTCTCAGATGTGCTGTCCATCTGCCTCCAACTGGGGATCAATTCACATTGACTGACTTCTCATATATATAATTAACTATACTAATAACCCTGCTCTCAGTAGCTGTTGGTTTCATGGAGAAAGCATGAATAGATTACTCTGAGCCCTAAGCCAGCGTGCAACTCTGCAGAGCTGAGTTCAGGATTGTCAGTTTCTACCTGGCAACATGTACCTTACTGTCCTCTGACCCATACCCTGCAGTCCTGGGGTCAGAATTACAACAATATGGTGCCCCCTATACTGTCTTTTGTTTACTTCAGGATTTAAAAGTTATTTCCATGCCAGCTAGATGGCAAAACAGCAGGGTGTCTGTTTGCTACTTCAGTGGCCCAGATTTGGATACAGACTGTAAGGTGTTGGCTAGGAGAAGGAGTGCTTAGCATCCCATTGGATAGCTCTCCTCCTTTGGGGGGGGGGGCCTTCATTCTTCACTGTCTGACTGCTGCCCAGCAACTGGGTGGCAGCACCTTTGGAGACTGCCTCAGGGTTGGGAGCTGCCATGAACGCCAAGGAATGCTCACACACAACTGAGCATTTACATGATGTATCATTGCATGCTAACAGATTTCCAGGATAAAAATGGTGGAAAAATTACAGAAGCAGCAGGATGGTGAACAGCACTTTGATAGCTCCCCACCAGTGATGACCAGATTCTACACATCATGAGGGGGAAGGGTGCTCCTTGGGGACCTCACCATGTGGGACAAACCATGGAGGTATAACAGAGATTGAGGAAGTTAAAATCAGCAACTAGGAATGGTGGATGATGGGTTTGGGGGATCTGATGTGGAGCATCCCAGTAGTCTGAGGATGATATATAAGTTGAAAAAAAATTCTGTTCCATAGTGCAGCTTCCAGGAAAAAGGACTGGTGCTGCCTAGACCTTGTTGCCATCCAGTGGGATCAGGAGAATAACTGGTGGCAAAGGAGCACTGTTGTATTCACCCAAGAGTTGTGCTCCATTAAGATAAGTGATTTTAATGTTGCAGCTCAGGATTCAATGGCCACACAGTTTTCAGAGCCACCACATTTTCCACTGTGCTCTTTGTGTTATCTCACCAACCCCAATTGCCTGTCTTTTGTATGGGTGAGCAGTGTCACATGGAGCTTGGACCACCAGTGTTCAGTGATGTAGCTGCACTGAAGAAAGGAGAAGTGTAACTCTGTCAGCTTCAGTGTCCCAATTCCACAGACTATTGGGTAAGGAGAACAAAGAGCTGCATGCACCTCACCTGCCACAGTGAAAGAGGTGCCCCCTACACTGAGGGATGGAGGGTGTCCTCAACTAGTCCCTGTGTCCCATAACTGCAGTCTGGACCAGTGACCATGGATGAATGAGTTGATCAGGTGGAGGTGGCAGCAGTGGTCCAGAGGGGACCCAAAGGCAAGCCCCTTGTGGGAGAGGGTTTTGAGAGCATCTTACAAGATAGTATGGAAAGGCCAATCTAAAAGGAATTAAAAATGTATATGTATGGAATTGTTTCTTTAACATGAACTGTATCTTTTTTTTTTCTTCTTATACTTCTACACCTCAAGCCTGACAGGCAGCTCTGGTCCCCTCTCAGGTGGCTTGTTATCTCTGCCTAGTCATCCTGCTCTTGCCTTATCCCGGCGGTTCCCCCATGAATTACTCCCCCCATGGTGGGGCTGGAGGGAGGGGTGCTGGCTCTTCCCCTGGAGCAAAATCCAAAAGTCATGGAAAGTCATGATTGGAACATAGCTAGGCCATAATGAAGCCTGACAGCCTCCTACTTTTTATGGTTTTCTCCCCTTCCCTTGTGGCATGAGCACGAGCATGTGGAGGCATGCGCATGCCATTTTCTTGCACTCTTTTGCCTCCCTGACTCCAGTTATGCCCTCTGGCCTCCACCAGGAGGCAGCTAAGGAGCAGGCTGACAACTATCCTCTCCCCAGAAGAGGAGAGGAGAGCAGTCTTTCATTTGCTCAATCCTCTCTGTCCCCTGCAGACCCCTGACAACCGGAGATCACTCCTGATCCTTGGTCGCCTCCTGGCATAAGGTGTGGCATACAGCGCCTCAAACCTCAGTAGCACTGGGCTGGCTCATGAACTGTTTCTTTATGCTAATACACAGAATAATGCTCAATCTTTTTTTTTTTTTGGTGTTCATTTAACAATCCAAATTATGTGTTTGGTCCAGAGTTCTCATGAAACAGTGTTCTTGCTTATTAGAGTATGTTGTCTTTCTTTATTGCTTGAAACATGCATAAATTAAAAGTTTTACCTTGAATGTAAATTATTAATCAGTTAGGCCTATGTTGCTATACTATATTGTAGTAGAATATCAGAAAATTAATAGATGAATAAAACGTTGGGTTGAGGGAACTGTTTTTTGTGCTATCCTTATCTGGCCTGGAGACAGAGAATCTTGTTTTTCTATTCTGTAGTATGTTTTGTTATTAGATTATTACGTATGAACCCCAAATAGAGTGCCTCCTTCCCTTGTAAACCACATCCCACAACTATAGAAGAAACAAAGTACACTTCCCATAGCACTGCTTAATAAGTGATGGCTTGCTTTTCTGTGGTTCTGTATTCTGTGTGTATTACAAATATGTAACATCTTTAACGGTTGCTTTGACAAAATGATTTTAAGCAAATCTCTTTAGGGTATTAATATTGGCTACGGGGATTGAAATAAATGATTTGAGCAGCTGCAATTGGCTCCACGGCTCCAGTTTGCCCACCGCAGTAAAACAAGCAAGCAGTCTTTTGTTGCTGATGATTATAGAATACCAAGAAAAGTCCCCAAACTATGACTCATACCCAAATATAATATGGATAAGTGATTCCATACACCTATAATTAGATTGGGGGATCCCACAGGCTGTTTAAACTGAAGGCAGCACATTCAGTAGCACTATGGAACAGAAGAAAAGGAAGCTCCTGCAAAGTTTTGCTGTGCATTAACCATTCAGTATCAGCTTCCATTTCTCTTTCAACCTTTTATTTCAATTAAATGAAACTATCTAAAAAGTGCAATGCATGTTACATCAAAAGTTTTTTAATCTGTGTGAAAATTTAAAGAGTGCATTGTAAAAGAACAACCTTTTTACGATAACTAGAAATGACTACAAAAGGTTTAAGCAGACAGTTGTGGCAGCTTTGGTTTATACAGCAGATCTGGGATTTTCCATCATGGTGCAATAGAAGCATTCAGATCACATAGATAGCATTGCAGTTTACTGCAGCATCACATTATAGATAAATACTTTGCAAGAGAATATCACAAAATGCTCTGTATAAAGGAAGCACAGCAACTCAGTCGCATAATTAGGTGACTTAAAATACTGTAGATGTAATCTTACGTGTGAATCTCCTTGTCAGTTATGGATGTATTGTACCGGTATGAATTAATTTTACAAGGTCATTGAAAGTTAATACAGTGTACGTATTAATCATATCTTCTGATAATATTATACAGTTTTAGTGACAGTTTTAAAATACATCTATACAGTTAGTGATGTAGGCATGGGGAAAATAAAGTAAGCACTAATCACAATATAAACTACTTTACAATGAAGAAAATGCAGTTAATAGGTTTATTACTAGATCTTGTAAATATATAATACTTGGAGTTTTTAAGCTGTCTTTGGAGTGCATCTCTTGAATAGTTGATCATACTGATTAGATTAAAACACATGATAATGTTATATTAATAAAGAGTGTCACTGAAACCTAATTTTTAAGCTTCCCTTCCCATGATATAATAACATAATTAAAACCAAGAAGGTTGGCATAAGAAGCTCAGAGAGGACTGCATTTATATAAAGCCTTGTACACACTAATGTTTTCAAAATGGGTTTAAAGCATTAGTTCTGATTATAAAAGGCTAACATGATTTTTGTTCACATGAATTTCAGCTTTAAAACATTTTAAGAATCAGTGCTTAAACCAAGGCAGCTATGTAGTCTTGAAATAATTTTTTAACATGCTTTTAAATTAACACAGAATTAATTTCCTTGTAAATGCACTTCAGAAAATGTTACATTAATTCTGTACCCCCAGTATCCCATAGTACAGTGGTGTACCCACAGTCCTTGGCTGAAATGTCATTCATCATTCTCCCTGGCTTTGTGCCATTTTACTTCATGCTTCTGAGAGTCTTTACCCTTATATTGTTACAACCTCTGTTCGTAGCTAGCTGCAACTTTCTAAAGTGAGAAAAAAAGTTGGAAGACTGTTGTAGATAGTTGCTGTCTCTTGAAGTTAGCAATAGGGTAGCAAGTTTCATCCCACTATGATGGCAGTAAATGCCTAAAAAACAAACAAGTTCCAGTACTGGTGCCAAATGGGGTTGGGGGTCTGGATGCTGCAGAGTCATCACTTACAAGGAGGGGAACTCTGTGGGTTAAGGGAGCCCTCTGCAAAGGTTGTATAAAAGGACCTATTCAGACTATGTTTGAAGGAGCTTGCAGTGGTGTTGTGATGGAGGGATGAGGGGAGCTGTTTTCGGAGAGTTGGAAGACAATAAGAGAAGGTAGACTAGCTGTCAGAAGAGTGAGGGTGAGGAACGAATAAAGTTCACTGGTCCCTGAAATGGTGACAGCATGGGTGCAGGCATGACTGGACAATGAAGTGATCAGAGGTAGGACGGAAGGGAACCAAACCGGTATTTGGAAATAAAGGAGGTTCAGTGTGGCTGATGATGTTGTGCTGGGAGAAATGTAGAGGGATAAGTAAAGGGAGCAATGGGGTGTATGAGGAAGTGAGTTTGTCAAACCTAAAAAGTACTGGGTATTGCAGAGGATGTCCAGTCTGGCAAGGGAAGTAGAGGGGCCTGAATTAAAGACCATGGTCCTGATTCTCAAAGCTCCCAGCATGGCTCAAGGGGCATGCACCAAAAAGAATGGTGCAAAGTGCCCCTTGCACTAAATGATGCACTGGGAGACATTCTCATAGGCAGCCTGCATCAACTGCAGGCTGCCTGCCCCAAATAGGGCTTGCACCACCCCTGCACCCAAGAATGGGCTGCAACAAGGCGCTAGGGGGCATGTGGCAGATGCAAGCTGCCACAGCCCCATGACTACAATTCTCAGAAAACTTCCACAGGAAGAAATTCTAAGTACCCTTTGACCACCCAGGGATTGTTTAAGGGGACTTAGAAAATTCTCCCCTGGGACAGTTGCCAGTTTGTGGCAACATGTTGCGGTCCCTGATCCCCCTTGATCATGTTATTAATACAAATAATAGTTTCACACCCCAATCCCCATGTGTACATAATTTCTGCTATAGTTCCATGCCCTGATCCCTGAGTTTACATTAGTAATAATAGGGTATCATATACCACTATCCATGATCTCCATCTTCATATTAATATTAAGTAAATGTCCTGCCCCCTCCCCATCTTCAATGATGCCAGCCTGCTGCAGACATATATCCCATGCCCCTATCACCAACCCCAAAGCTGCATGCATTGATAATAATGAACAGAGCTGGTGACCAGCACAGCCCACCTCACACCTCCTTGGCTGTCTGCCAACTGAACTTACAGTATGCACATTGACAGTTCAGTTGGCAGCCAGCTATGGAAATGTGAGGTGGGCTGTGCTGGTCATTGGCTCTATTCATTACTATTAATGCTGGCAGTTTTGGGGTTGAGGATAGGGGCATGGGATATATGTCTGCAGCATACTTGCATCATCAGAGATGGGGAGGGGGCATGACATTTACTTAATATTAATATATACACAGGGATTGGGGATCAGTGCCATATATTGTATACTGTACTCACAGGGATCAGGGATCGGGCATGGCATCCTTCCTACTGTCACCATTGGGGATCTTGGGGGTGGTGGGATTAATATTTCCTCCGGCGACAGCATCTGGGAATGGGGAAGGGGGACTGCTTTCCCTGATGCAAGGAGCCTGTGGCATCCCCTTCAGTGCACCAGGTGTTTGCCACAGAGGAGAGGTTGCCGCAGGTGTGGGGACTTAGCCACCAGGAACCCTCTTGTACCAGAATCTGGTGCAGGGTCCTAGGTGCACTGGGCTTCGGTGTAAGCTACTGTTTGCAGAAGCTTGCACCACTCTAAGCCCCCTTTGGGAATCTAGTCCCATTATCTGTACAGTCAAAAACTAGTAGCACAATTTTTGATAAGCTCAAAGCAGATCAGCAGGAGGAGACAGTCTCTATTACTGCAGATCTTCACAACAATCCCAGTGTCTACTGCTGGTGGCGACAGATCCTTTTCCACCATGAGGTTTCTGAAGAGCTACCTTCAATCAGCTATGACAGAAAACAGATTGAGAGGCCTTGCTTTGCTTTATATTCAGAGAGAATTCACAGAAGACACAAAAACTATTGATGTACTGATTGCTTGCTGTGCCTTACAGCCATGCAGAATGAAACTGATTTTGTGTTTTTTAGTTGACTGTGTTGTGGTTGTGCAAGGAAGTGGAAGACAAGACAATGGTTAATTGTGAAAAGTAGTGCCACAGTTTACATGTATTTGACTATTCTTCATGTCTTTATATATTTTCACAACTGAAATGGCTTAAAAATATGTTGCATATAAGTAAAGAAACTGGCTAATGTGCTTAGGTGTTTATGCTGGTATTGTGTACATTGGGCGGGATATTCAAAGGGGTTGCACATGGTGCAACAGTGTTGCACTATGCTCGACCCACTGATGCACCCCAGCACGATATTCAAAGGGGGATGTTGTACTGAGCAAATCCCGATGCACCGGGGTGCACCAGTAATGTATGCAGCGCAAGTGCGGGGGGCATGCCCATTCATATGTGGCACATTCCGATATTCAGCCCGGGATGTGTGGCGCATATACAGGCATACACCCGCCTTGTGCCTCACAGGGGAATGCAAAGATCCACCATGAAAAATAGGAGCAAGACCTGGCCACCCACAGGTGAGTTGCCATATTGCAGGGTGCAACACGGCAGCCATCAGCTGTGGGTAGCCACCTGACCTCCAGAGCCACGGTCCAGTCATCATCGCACCCCCCCCCACCCATTCGCGGGAATAAATGATAATAAATATGCCCTGGTGGTCCAGTGGACCTGCTCCCAAGCCTGATCGTGGGCCTAAATAAATAATTCTAATCCTTGGTGGTGCAGTGGACTTGCAAACCTGCCCGATTGCTAGCTTAAATAAGAATAAATACTCCCTGGCAGTCCAGTGGACCTGCCTCCAAGCCCAATCACAGACTTAAATATAAATAAATGCTCCCTGGTGGTCCAGTGGACCTGAACCCAAGTCCGATCACGGGCTTATGAAAGCGTAATAACCTTGGTGATCAGTGGTACCCCCTCCCCACCGCCCACTCAGACCTGCCGCCCTGCTCCCCAGGTCAGTGGTGGGCAGCAACTCCCACCCATAAGCCACCCGGCTGCCTGCCGACTGACAGCATACAATGCGGCTGTACCCATCGGTCCAGTCGCGTGGGCCAATGGATTTATACCCGTACTTACTCTGATCGAAATGTGGCTTCATTCACATTTCAGGAATCAGGACTGTAGAACAGTACAGTCTGCATGCCCATTGGTTCATTCAGTGGACCAATGGGCAATCTTCACTACTATGCGCTGTCAAGTGGCAGGTGGCGGGTGGCATAGTGAGGCTACTGCTCCCGCTGCTGACTGGGGGCAGGTGGTGGGTCTGATGGTGGTGGGGAAGATACCGCTGGACCACAGGGACATTACTTTTCCAGAAGCCCACGATCGGGCTTGGGTTCGGGTTCACTGGACCACCAGGGAGTATTTTGTAGTTAAGCCTGCAATTGGGCTTGGGGGCAGGTCCACTGGACCACCAGGGAGCATTTATTTTTATTTAAGCCCATGACTGGGCTTGGGGGCAGATTCACTGGACCACCAGGGATATTCCTACTGTATGTATGCCCGCGATTGGACGTTGGGGTGTGTTGGCCACCGTGAGGCAAGGGGCATTGGTCCCTGTAGGCTGCAGCCTGGCAAGGTGCCAGGAGCAAGTCACCAGGGAATGGTGCGCCTGCATGCAAATGGGGCCATAATGACATGCAAATGGCCTCATTTGCACCTTGCATGCATTATGGCCCCATTTGCATACCCAGCACTGAATATCATGGTTCTTGCACCTAGAACACCTGCACTTGTGTTGGCGCATATCCCTGCTCCACACTTACCACTTGCACTGGTGTAGTGCCACTGCACCCTGCTCAGTGCGGGCGGTCAAAATGCTATATTCAACGGTGCTGAGCCATGGTGGCAGCACCGTTGAATATCGCCCAGACCATGCACTGGTGCAGCCCAGTTGTGCTGCGCCCATGCTTGCACCCCTACCTGGCGCATTCTGAATATCCCACCCACTGTATATACATGAGTGTGCTGAAGACAAGATATGGTGCCAATGTATTTTGGTTTCATATAATCCCAGTGACTGCTAAGTTAGATTTGGGATACTTTGGCATGATAAAAAAAAGTGTTTTCCCAGATCATCTGGACAGAACCCCTGTTTTGCTCTATGTTTATGCATGTTGAATCCAGAGTGATATTAGCTACATAAAATATATGGTTGCATGAAGGTGAAGTGTGTAACCAAACACAATTTTAGTATTAATAAACCACTGAATAAATGAAGCATCCATTGGAATGTTAATGTAACTTCATTTCCATTAAGTACAAAAAAGGTGTGTATTATAGAAGAGTCATTAATCTGATGTTACACTAGGCAGCATTATTGTTTTAATATGTATAAAATAACTAAACTCAACTTCCTTGTGACCCACCACAGCCATTGCATTTGGTGCACAGTAATGAATCCATGAGCATTATTTCATCCAATAGTCATGCCCTTTTGTCTCTGCCCTTATATTTGGCTCCACCCTTTTATTCCTGCACACAAGACCCTTCTTAAAATCCTGGATATGCCCCTGCTCTCCAAAGCCTAAAATTTCACTGGTCTGTGTGAATCCTTCGAATTTGCAAGCTAAGCTTCCTAAAAAGTAATGTTAATGGTTAAGTTTAACATCCTCTGTACATCATCTAATAACAATATCAGAATTACTATTTTGTACTAGACTATGTACATAAACCCTAAATCATTCACTTTGATATATTAATTCTAACTCATTTTATAAACTAACAGCAGAGCAAAGTTAATGTCAGTCTCACTAAAAAATGAAATATAACCTAAGAATCACATTTGTTACAATGTATACTATCTAGGTATACCAAAGCATTGCATCAACAAAAATCTGTCGAAATGCACACACACCTTATTAGGAAAATTATTTTATGTTGTGTCCCATAAGCGTAGCAAATATCCCTGCATGGAGTAGAATCAACCTCTAAGTAAAAGCAAGTTCTATGACCATCTAACAAAGCACTTCTATGCTGCTTAAAATTGTATAGTTTTCTACCTAAAAGGCAACTCAACATTAGGTTGGGTAGAAAAGTATGCCTGGCAGCTGACAGAACAAGCTGTGCTGCCTGCCGGTTCTTTCACTGTTTAAATTGAGCAGTTAGGCAAGGCTGGGATCTCTGGCCCCAACCATTCAGCACCAGGGACTAATGTCATATTGACATCAGTACATCTGGGTTCTGTCGGTCAGAGGCAGCTTCCAGTTGCTAAGCAGCAGTCAGCAGCATCCGGGAAGCTTGCTACACAATAAAATAGGTAATTTAATTAAGGATCAATTACTTAAGTTTTTTCAAAAGTGCTGTATTCATCAGGAGCTAGCATTTAATTACAGAGTTCCTAAAGTTTAGCCTACTGCCCCATCTCCCAAAAAAACAACAGTACGGCTCTATGCTTAGTAATCCCTCACAGGATCATAACACACAATCTAAAAAATTCCAGAGTCCAGTATAAGAGCAGCTCCTGTCAACTCCAGTACCCCAGTATTGTTCATATACTGTCAACAAAGGCTTTTTCCCAGTGTGTTTAAACGGACTGCAATAGCACTATGCTCCTCACAATTGCTAAGTGGCAAGAATACAATTTAGATAACAGCTGAAAGCCAGTTACGGCATGCTAACACTGAAGTCCAAAAACGTTTTTACTTAAGGTTTATAGAGCATCTAAGCTATGTCTGCAGCTGAAGGATAACCATAGTAAAAGTGACATTAGCTAACAGCTAATATCAAATACAATACAGCATATTCCGGGATGTGGGTCCCAATCCTGCTAACTCAACGCGCACAGCATATAATGTATCAGGTTACTGAGAGATGGCAGCATGGAAAAACTAATAGAGGAACCCCTCAAACACACCATAGGCTATAATAGGATCTGTAGAGCTCAGTAAATTATTTCTAAGTTTACCAAAATGGAAAAGCTTATGCATTCCAGGCCGATTTTTTGGCTTCTACAAATCGTAAAACACAGGTATGCAAATGACCTCATGATTATTCATGAGCTACACTCACGCTGGCTTGTAAATACCATGAGACATATTGTAAACAGCTCATCTAAGCTTATAAATACTCTGAGGTACTCTTATGAACAGCTCATCTAGTGTTTTGAACCAGGTAAAAACAGATAGTTTTACAAAAATGAATTTTAAAAGGTGCATCAAAGGTCATGATGGTTAATATTGGTCAAAACAGAACTGATACAAACAAATATGTAAAGGATTCATAAATATTCATAGATAGGCATTTCAACATATAAGTTTCAATAGGGTACCAAATTATGCATTACAAACTGAATTAAGAAATCATTCCAAATTTAACACGATGAAATAAGTTGAAGACAAGATTGTAAAGAATTTTCAAGGTTACTCTAGTGTTCTATTGATGATGTTCTAAATGCTTATATGTATATACAGTGATTGAAGGGTGGGGGGTGTCACTAGACACCAGACACCAAGGACATATTCATGTATTATGGGGATGGTGATTGGGAGGGGGCATCACTAGATATCAGTGAAACAGTAGCTCACTGCTATCACTGCAGCCCACAGCATGAGTTCCAGCTGCAGCTGCAGAAGTCAAGAAGGTCCCGCTGTTCTCATACAGAGAACGTGAGTGAGTGGCTTCTCTTGCTAAGCTAGGCATCTGGGATTTTGAGTGCACAGAATAAGTATTTCTGGCTGTTATTTTAAAAAACAAACACCAGAATCTAACTAAACAGGGCCCATTTAGCTAGGTTCTAGTCTTTGTTTGTTTTTAAAATGCCAGCATTTTTATACATTTTCCATGCTTGTTGGTTCATGGAGAAAAGAGACAAAATGGTGGTTCTCGCAGCACAGGAAAATGTTTGGTGCTGTGCCAAGCAAGTGGTGAGAAACTGAAAAGGGTCCAGCGATATCCAGTTTTTCATTTTATAACAGAACATTGTCCCGTATTCCCCCCTTTTCCCTCACAAAAAGACAGAGACCATTGTTTGTTGTTGTGCTCAGATTGACAATTAATTAATTTATATATCATAATTTCATGTTCCATTTTATCATCTTTTATTCTTATATCTCTCACAATTTCATTTATTTTCATCCATATATCAATTTCTGATCATCCCTCTTTCTTCCTTTTTTTGCTCCCCCCAGGTGAAAGCCTGGGTGCCTTCTTCTCCTTTCTGTTAGGTAACGGTGAAAACCGAGACCACTTTTCTCCTTCAGCTTCTTCCTCTTTTTGTCTTATTCCTTTTTCTTCCCCCCTTTTTCCCCACTAGCTGGTCTCCAGCTTGCATTGGATGACTGGCATTCCCCTCACTTAGGGTATTGTTCCCCCATACCTCGGGGAACCCACTTTCCAATCCTTCTTTACCCCCTTTTTTTATCTATTTTTTGCATGCCTTCTCCATGCTTCTATAAAACCCATCATTTCTGTACTGAACATATCTATTGCTAGATCTGACAAGTGCACACCATCTAAACTGTAGAAATCTTCTACCCAGTCTTCCACACCCCACAGTATTACTTGTCCTCCCATTTTTCTTACCAGTGTCCCTATCCTTCTGTTCGTCTTTCTCCTGGTCCTATCCACAGCTCTATGGCTGTGTTCATGTCTTCAGACCCTCCTTGGTATCATATCCAACTAGGCAATGCATACCTCAGGCCACCACTAAGTCCCTTTTTATCTGCATGTATGGGTCCATCCATTGCTTGCCCCCAAGGTCATTACCCCCCAAATGTATAATAATTAAGTCTGGAATGGGTCGCCGCTTCTTTAGCTCTATCAAGGTGGGAAGCAGTTGTGCCCATCTCATCCCTCGGATGCCACGCCATACCAATTTATACTGCTTCACATCCTGGTAAAGTTGCTTTTCTCTAGCCTTTTTCTCAGCTCTCCTTTCTGCCCAATAAATATAAGAGTGGCCACAGATCCAGACTTTCATGCTCCTCCCTCTTCCTATAGGGTTTAAACAGAATAAATATCTTATATATGGTCTTAGTTTCTTATCATCATATCACCTCTCCACCCCCCCCCCCCGTGGCTCCATATCTGTTACAAAACATAGGTGATCCATTAGTCTCCACACTGCAGTGTTCGAATGTATCTTTTATAACTGGCCAACTGCCAGCGCCCCTTCTCCAAAATATTATTCACCGTCTCACCTGCCGCTGCCCAATGTGAGGCAGCCCCTATCCGTAAGGAGTGGGAAGAATAATTAGTCGGATCCTCCCCCAGGAATTGCATGCCTTTCTTGAGCGATGCTGTGACTTGATAACTTGTGACTACTTCCATCACCATGCAGAAATAATCTCCCTGTCCTATTCCACACTCTGCGGTGAAAGCCCACAAAGCCTGCACTGGGCACATTGCGCCTTCTACATCTTTCTTTAATGTTACCATGCAACCTTGTCCCCTTTGATCCATTTTGACCTCTTAATCAAGAGCTGTATCTCCTTCATCCTCCAGCTTAAATCTCCCCATTCTAATCCCCCTTCCCTGTCTTGCTTGCCATGGCCTACCACCTCACTCACTCTCAAGGCCCCCGTCAACATTACCACATAAATCATGTGAAATAACTGGGCCTCAGTCTTTGATCTGCATATTGCCAGAAACACACCCTTCAGTTTTGCCAGCCACTGTTCTCCTATTGGTCTTCTATTATCCACCATCCCTTGTTTTAACCACCCCATCCCTGCATCATTCTTCTAATGAACATTGATTTTGTTGGGTCCTTCCATCCTTTTAGACTGCAGATAACACTAATGCCTGCCAAGTTGACCCCCATTGTGGCATGGGCTGTTCCTTTTTGCCATTGATCTACAGTGAACTTACATAGATACATAGACAGTGTCAGCAGATAAGGGCCTATGGCCCACCCAGTCTGCCCATTTGAGCTTGTAAGTTCAGTTTGTTTTCCTAGAAGTCTGTTGCCCCTTACCCCTGACCTCCAGAATTCCTTTATGTCTATCCCATGCATTCTTAAATCCCGTGATTGTTTCAGCCTCCACCACTTCCTCTGGCAGGGTGTTCCACTTGTCCACCACTTGTTCTGTGAAGTAATTCTTTCTCATGTTTCCTCTGAATCGTCCTCCCTCCAACTTCATCCCATGCCCTCTAGTCCTGGAACATCTTTTTCACTTAAAAATAGTGTTTTCCTGCACCCTGTTCCTCCCTGTAAGATACTTGTATGTCTCTATCATATCCCCTCTCTCCCTCCTCTCCTCTCCTCCAGGGAGTACATGTTCAGTTCCTTCAACCTGTCTTCATAGGACTTGAGATGCAATCCATGCACCATCTTTGTTGCCCTCCTCTGAACCTTCTCTACCCTGTCTATGTCCTTACATAGGTATGGTCTCCAGAACTGTACACTGTACTCCAGGTGGGGCCTCACTAGTGTCTTGTATAGCGGAATTATGACCTCCTTTTCCTGCTGGTGATGCCCTGCCTATACATCCCAGCATCCTATTTGCTTTACCTGCTGCCTTGTCACACTGTTTCCTACCTTGAGGTCATCAGAGATGATAACCCCAAGATCCCTTTCCTGCTTGGTGCATGCTATATCCTCACCCCCCAACTGATATATTGTGCCAGGGTTTTTGTGCCCCATATGCATTATCTTGCACTTCTTTGCATTGAATTTCAACTGCCAAACCCGTGACCATTCTTCAAGTTTCTGCAGGTCGCTTCTCATTCTGTCTACACCCTTTGGTGTGTCTATTCTGTTACAGAGCTTTGTGTCATCAGCGAACAGTGAAATTCTGCCTTCTAGGTCCTGCGCAATGTCACTGATGAAGATGTTGAATAGGACCGGTCCCCAGCACTGATCCCTGTGGTACCCCACTGGTCACTCTTCCCTCTGTGGAGTGAGAGCCATTTACCACCAGCCTCTGTGTCCTGCCACCCAGACAGTTACCTACCTACCACACTACTGTCCTGCCCACACCCATATTCCCTAGTTTGTGTAATAGTCTTCTATGTGGCACAGTGTCAAAGGCCTTGCCGAAGTCCAGATAGGCCATGCCCACTGCCCTCCCCTGATCCAACTCCCTAGTCACCCAGTCAAAAAATTCAAGGAGGTTGGTCTGACATGACCTCTCCCCTGGTGAAACCATGCTGCCTTGGGTCCTGTAGTCCATTGACAACCAGAGGTTCCGCCAATCTCTCCTTCAGTAGTGCTTCCATGATCTTCCCCACTACGAGGTGAGGCTGACTGGTCTGTAGTTCCCTGCTTCCTCTTTGTTCCCACTTTTGTATAAGGGGACTACATCTGCTGTCCTCCAGTCTTTGGGTACCTCCCCTGTTTCCATTGATCAGCTAAACAGGATAGTCAGAGGTTCAGCCACCACCTCTCTTATTTCTTTAAGGACCCTGGGGTGCACCCCATCCGGCCCATTGCTTTATCAACTCTTATTGCTTCCAGTTCCTTTAGGACCCTTTCTTGTGTAAAGGGACTTGTGTCCATTTCTGCACCATTCTCACCCCTTGTACTCCCTTCAGACCCATTACCCTCCTCTTCCTCAGTAAAGACGGAGCAGAAATACCTGTTCAGTATGTCAGCCTTACTGTTGACATCCTCACGTAGCCCCATCCTCCCCTTCAGTCTCACTATCCTCCCTTTGTCTTTCTTTTTCACTTATGTACCTGTAAAGGTTTTGTCCCTCTACCCACTGATTTTGCAATGTGCTCTTCTGTCTGAGCTTTGGCTTCCCTTACTGACCTCCCTGCCTCCCTTGCTTCTCCTGGTACTTCTCCCTATCCCTTCTGCCTGTGTCTTTTGTATTGCCTGAATGCAATCTTTTGGCTTCACTTCTTGCTACCTCTTGGAAAACCATAATGGTCTCCTCTTCCTTTTCCTCTTGCTAACCTGCTTAATGCATAATTCTGTTGTTCTTGTAATCCCCATTTTAAATACTGACCACTGTTCCTCAACTCCTGATTCCTGTCCCATTCCCTTAATGCCTCTTTCAAGTATCTCCCCATTTCCCCAAAGTCTGCCCCTAAAATCCAGGATCGTGTTTTGTGTGGTTTGGTTCTGCTCTTTCTGTGATTTCAAACCACAATGACTGGTGGTCACTGTTTCCCAGGTGCTCCCCACTGTTACCCCCATCACACTGTCCCTGTTTGTGAGCACAAGGTCCAGTATTGCCTTCTGCCGAGTTGGCTCCATGACCAGTTGCTTGAGAGGCACCCTGCAGGAGTCAGGATAAATCTGCCCTAGTTGATGCTGCTGCTGGGATGCTCCAGTCCATGTCTGGAATATTGAAGTCTCCAACCAGTACTACCTCACCCTTGTCTGCCATCCTTTGGATGGCTAGCACCTACTCCTATCTGTTTCTTCCTCCTGGGCTGGTGGTCTATAGACCACACCTATGCGGATGCTGTCCCATTTTCCTTTCCAGCTTAACCCACAGTATCTCTCCCCATTTTGTTCCTCCTGGATCTCTGTGGCCCTATGTCATTTTTCACATACAGTGCACTCCTCCTCCCTTCCTGCCTGCTGTCTCTTCTGAATATGTTGCAGCCAGGTATGGCCATCTCCCAGTCATGGTTATCATTACACCAGGTTTCAGTGATGGCCACAATGTCCAGGTCTGACTGCACCATGACAGCCTCCAGATCTTCCATCTTGTTGCTAAGGCTCCTGGCATTTGCACACATGGCTTTCCATGATTTGACCTCCCTAGACTGTTTCACTGTTCTACTCCAGCCCCTTCCTTGGTTGTCATTTATCCCTAGTTCCCCAATTGTTCTTCTGTGAGTGGCCTACTTACCTCCATGTGGTGAGTTGCCCTTAATGGTTGAAACACTCGCCAGGCCCCATCGTAGGCCCTCAGAGTCCGTGGTGCCCATGAACTGCGGAAGAACATTTCTGCTCCTTCTTGCTAACGTTCCATATGTTCATTTTTATGGCTGTTTTTTGCTCCTCCGCTGTTGGTGCCAGCCTCCGGAAATGTTCCAGCTGCAGATGGGAAAGGCTGCCAGCCAGGGTATTGTGTACCCCTTCTGTGTGTTTTGCTCTGAATGACATGTTCAACTGCAATGCCCTTAGCACTAGAAGTTGCAAAACTTGCATGACCATCTCTGACCTGACCCCCCTGTTGTTCAGGACCTCTACCACTGCTCTATTGTCACACCAAAATGTCACTTTTTGATCCCGTAATTCTTCCCCCCACACCAGGGTGCATTCCCAGATGGGCATGATCTCTAACAATGTTATATCTTTTACCTTACTGTCCCTTACCCAGTCTAATAGCCACAGTTCTGCAAACCATCTGCCCCTCAGATAGCACCCCATGCCTAGGCCTCTGGCTGCATCTGTGTAAAGATCGAACTCTGTGTTATATATCCATTCCTCTTGCCAGAAGGAGCAGCCATTATATTCCCTCAGGAATTTCTCCCATACTTTAAAATCCTCCTTGACTCCTTTTCTCATGTCTACTCAATGGTGTGGTCTGGTCACTCTGGCTGTAACCCTAGCTAGCCTTTTGGTGAAAGCCCTCCCTGGCCCAATAGCTCTGCACGCAAAGTTCAGATGTCCGAATACCTGTTGTACCTGTTTCAGTTGTACTCTTCTTCTACTGGTATGTATCTGAATCAGTTCCTTCAATTTTTTCACTTTTTTGACTGGCAGCCAAAATATTTCCCCTGGAGCATCCATCTCAATACCCAGAAACTCTAATACCATACTGGGCCCTTCCATTTTTTCAGGTGCCAATGGGACCCCTAGTTCTTTACACAGCTCTTGGAAGCTGGCCAACATTTTTTCTGTCTCTCTTGTCCCACTCCCTATAAAAAGGAAATCATCCAAATAGTGAATCACTGTTTTATAACGAGTTCTTTCTTGAAATATCCACTGCAAACATGTGCTGAATGCTTCGGATGTCGCACATGCTAAAGAGCAGCCCATGGGCATGGCTTTGTCAAAATAGTACTGTCCCCCAATTTTAAACCCCAACAGGTCCCAGTCCTCTCTTCTAACCAGAAGTAATCTGAAAACTGACTCTATGTCTGTCTTTGCCATCCATGCATTTGCAGTTGCCCGGATAATCCGGACTGCGTCTTCCAGAGTGGAATATGTCACTTTATTATATTCCTCGCTGATAAAATTGTTCGCTGAATCACCTTCCGGAAAGGATAGGTGATGAATCACCCTATATTCCCCTTCCTGTTTTTTGGGGACCAAACCCAATGGAGAAATCATCATATTCTGTAATGGGGGGGGTCTCATATGTTCCTTCTTTTCTCTCTGCTGCCTTTTCCTTCTCTATTTTTTTGTCTTAACATTGCTTCCCTCCCCTTCACTGAACCCAGATTGTTCACTTCTCTGGCTCGTCTTGGGTCTTCACACTGCAACAAAAAACCTGTGGAAAAAATGTTTTTAATCATTTCTGCTGTTTTATTTTCTGGGTATCTGTCTAATCAGTCTCTCCATGCCTCTATTATGATGGCGGTTCTAGCTCCTTTAAATTGCTCCCTTATCCTCCTTCTTTTCCTCCGCCAAGGTCTCCCCCTCCGGTTGATGTCTGGCCTTGCTGGTCAATGGTTCTGACTCCCTTTATTTGCATGTACCCTACCCCTCCCCCTCTATTCCATTTCTTCCCTTTATATCTCTGCCCTTCCCAAAAAAACTGCTGATTTGACCCTTGCCCCCCTGATCCTTGGGCTCCCTGGACCCATGTCATCCTGCACCTGCTCACTGGATGTGATCCCCCACATTTCAAACAGGCGTGCTGGAAATGGCATTGTGTCCAGGAGCAAAAGGCCCTATTGTAGGCCCAGCAACATCTCTGTGGCATGGCACCCTTCTTCCCAAACTCCCCCTCTGGTGTGGACTGATCGGTTACATAGTCTGTCCACAAGTCTAGTTGTTTCGTGTCCCATCTTACATCCCCCATATGTTGCCATTCTCTGCTGAAAGAATTCATCATAGTATATCCACCCTACACCCCCTTTTGCTTATGCTCTCTTTATTATCAAGGAGTATGTGATGAGTGGAATACCCAACTCCGGCCTCTTTTCCAGTACTACGGCTGAGAATGTGGTGAAACCTATGAACCCTCTTTTCCAGGTCTTCCCTTTTGTGAATTTGTCCTCCTCCTCCTTCTTTCCTAACAAACTACTGCTGCTGCCATCTCACTCTTCCCTATGTTTTCTGTCTCCTCATATTTTGCTACCGTTTCATGGCTTACTAAGACAAAGATATCCACATACTTTCCCTTCCATATTTTCTCTTTCGAGGCCAATGGTACGTGTTCGCCAACCCTCATCCCAGGAGCCCCTATCTCCCTTGTTCCTTTTTCTTCTTTCTCCACCCCTCCCTCTTTTCCTTTTGGCACTTCCTTTTCTGACCTAATCTCTGCTAGTGCTGACTCCATCTGCCCCAGACCCCCATCCCTAGTGCTGAAATGATTTGATTTATATACTCTTTGATGCTGTCCCCCATGGAGCCGGGTGCATTACCTGTGGCCTTGTCCGCTCCAGGTTGCCTGCCGACCTCCTGATGCCAGATTATGGTGCCTGGTGGTCAGAGGGGTGGTTGCTCTACTAGTGGCTGTGGAGGAACCACTGTGAGCTGGGGATCTGGTCTGGATTCCTCTGGGGGAAAACCAAACTGGTCCTGGGGAGGTACAGGTGGCACTGGGTTAACAGGGTGCAGGGATGCTGGACTAGCCACTCTGTTGGGTCCTTCAATCGGTGGCTGTATCCTGGCTAGGCTGCTTGGTCCCTTGGCCAGTCGCTTCCCTCTGCCCCCTTTTCCCTTTTCCACTTTTGTTTTCTCCCCAGACCTCCCATGTTCCTCCCCTTCTACCAGCTCCCACATTTTATTGGCTTTTTCTGCCAGCTCCACTATAGCCCTGTAGGCATCCTCCTTCGAAGGCCTGCTCTTTTTTGCTGCCATGTTCCTTGCTTCTTGTAAACTGTGAAGACAACTGAAGAAAAGAAAGGAAAATTCCATTATTAAACCTCTGCCTGCAGTAGTTCTTCATATGGCCAGGCCCACTTTCCCAAGAGAGAGTCGACTAACGGTGACAAAATGTTCCTTTTTCCAGCCATCCTGGCCTACTATCCCCCTTCTCCTGGGGGCCACTGGCCTCCCTGCATGGCCCTCTAGGCCTCCTTGTTGTCCCCTTCCTTGATGCGATAGCGACTGAGCCACACACCGGGCCCTTCCTTGTTTCCTCCCCCGGCATCTTCTCCCCTCTCAATCCCTTCCTGAGGCACTGCTCAGCTGCAGCGTCTGCCCTCCTGCCATGTGGCCATCCCGATTAGGCCCTTGCACCTATGCCCGCTGTCTGCTGCCTCCTAGTCTCTCGCCCCACAGTCGTGGTGTCACTCACCCCTGTACCTCCCATCGGAAAACCTCCACCTGGCCCCCACTCCTTGTGCCCCATTCCTCTGTAGTCTCAGTTCATCGCAGACGCCATGCCATGGCCGCCCGAGCTGGCTTCACGCTATCCCTCTTTCTCATCCATTGCAATGCACCCGATGCCCTTTTTGGCATCAAAAACAGCCCGCTGACACCTGAGGGCCACTATCTGGCCCCCCACCCTTCCCCTGTGCCCTGTTCATCTGGCAGGCCTCACCCCACGGCGTGTGACGTCATGCCACGTGCCTGACTGAGATGGCTCCACGCTATCCCTCTTCCCAGGCCGTTGCACTGTGCCCGATGCCCTTTTTGGCCTAAAGATCAGCCCACTGGCTTCTGAGGGCTACTACCTGGCCCCTCACCCTTCCCCTGTGCCCTGTTCATCTCACGTGCCTCCCCCCATGGCATGTGATGTCATGCCACGTGACCGACTGTGCTGGCTCCCCATCTCAGCCCCAGCCCCCTCGCTCTCTCTGCAAGCCAGCGCTTGTGCTGCTTCTTCCGTCCCTCCTTCCAGGTCTCTTGCTTCCTCCCCAAACCACCTCTGTATCCATTTTGACTCTCCCGGCCCATCGTCAATCATCTGAATTGCCCCCCAACCCCATTGCTCTCCTCGCAGGCCATGCAACAGCATCCTAATCATGCAACATTCTTGCTTTTTTGTTCAGCTACCAGACTTTGACCATGTTCAAGACATCTGCCTTGCAGGCCCTGAAACGCCCTCGAGTCCTGCGACAGGCCTAGCCACTGGCACCAGTCACAAACAAGCCCTTGTTCTCTCTCCTGTAGGGTTAAGCATATATTCCTGTGGCCACATTCTGCTTGTCACAACACCTCTCAATAAGCAGGCTTCTGCCCTGCCAACCGAAAACCAACCTAAACCGAGTGGTACTCTCGCCCCTACAAATGGCCTTTCTTCAGCCTGCTTTCCAACCAAAAGCTACCCTCTGCCTTCAACTAGCCACAAAAACCTTTAAACAAGCTGGTGTCTGCCCTGCCAACAAAAACAGCCATAAACCGCATGGCACTCTCACGCTTTCCCAACTAGCCACAAAATCCTCTTAAACAAGCCGGCATCTGCCCTGCCGACTGGAAACAGCCATAAAACCGTGTGGTGCTCTCACCCTTCCCATTGACCTCTTATCTGGTCTGCTTCTCAGCCCCAAGAGCTACCTTCTGCATTCAAACCAGCCACCACACCTTTTAGACAAACGGGCACAAATCTTGTCCCCTAGCAATGTTTTGTCTAGCTCCATAATGCTTTATTCTCACAAATGCTGGCATAAACAGTACAAAATCTGAGGTTTTTCTCTCTTTTTTATGTTTGCTTGCACGCATGTGCAAGAAACATAGTGCCATCATCCGAGATTTCAGAGGTGTGTCACCTCCTCCTCCAATTCAGTCAAGGTGTTGGCAGGCGCGGCTCCTGTAAGCCAATGCATGCTGGAGCTGTCCATGACAAGCTCCAAAATGTAGTGGCATACAGTTGAAAGGGGGAGCTATGCTTCAGTGAGCAACGATAAGATATTGCCTGCTCATGCGCAGCTCCCCCTACACACACACACACACACACACACACACACACAGAAATGCATGCATACTGCATGCTGCCCTCCCCCCCCACACACACGTATAGCTGACAGGGGTGCCCAATCCCCAGTCGGCTTGTGCTGCGCTCCCCCCAAAGCCTCCCAAATGCCACGCTGGGTGCCCACCCCAGCTTGGCAACTCATAGAATAGCCGACGGGGGTGCCCAATCCCGTGTTGGCTTCACTGTCTCTCCCTCCCCCCATGCTATCGCCGATGGGGGTGCCCAATTCCCAATGGCTTCACTCTCTCCCCCAGTAGAAGGTGCCATGCGGAGCCCACCCCAGCGTGGCAACAAATACATGCCACAGGGGTGCCCAATCCCCGTCAACTGAACCCCCAACCATCCTTGTGCCATGCTGGGAGCCCACCCCAGCATGTCAAACGTCTTTCGTCGTCTTTTTTTTCAACCTGAAAAGCAAAACGGTCCCACGTAGTCTCCCAGTGCCTCCCACAACCCGCACCACCCACTGCGCACCCACCTCCCCACACCCCCACTCCATACTTACATCCAGAGCTTGGCACGACAATCTTCGGTGGACCGGGAACACATCTGCACTCTTCAAAGCCGACCATGAACTGAGGAAATGCCGGTAAGTTGTATAATGGGCTAGATTGGGTTTTTTCCACTTTGTTGCATATCTCAGGCACTTTCTGGAATTTTTGCACCAAATTTTCAACATGGGGTTTTTGGGATCCCTTCTCATGAATGATGTCACTATCATGGCGTTATTTGGGCCTGAAGGGTGATTTCACAGTCACTGCGCCATCACTGCGTGAAATCACCCTTCCGGCCTGATTAATCAAACAACACTGCCAGTGTTCATAAGGTGGGCTGTCAAGAAGCCCATGTTGAAAAGTTGGTGCAAAAATTCAAAAAAAATGACTGTTTTACGAGTGTGCATTGCGCAGTTCCTACGCAGGCTCGTAAGTTTGTGAATTTTCAATATTTTCACTCCAGATTTTCAACATTGCCATTTTACCACACCTTCTTATGAGTAGTATAGCTGTCATTTTTCACATCTCACCCAAAATGTGTTTCTGCCCAAGTAGCGCACAATGGCGCAGTCAGTGTGTGAAATCAATGTACGGGACAAATTAAGAAAATCACAGTGACACTGTTCATGGGCAGAGGTCTTAGAATAGCTATGTTGAAAATTTGGTGAAAAAAGTCCTAAAAATGACTGTTTTACGAGCGCATGCTATGCAGTTCCTACGCGCACGTTCAGAAGTTCACGAATTTTCAAATAGCTTTTACCCAGATTTTCAACATTGCCATTTTACCACACCTTCTTATGAGTAGTACAGCTGTCATTTTTCACATCTCACTCAAAACGTGTTTCCGCCCATGTAGCGCACAATGGCACAGTCAGTATGTGAAATCAATGTACGGGACAAATGAAGAAAATCACAGTGACACTGTTCATGAGCAGAGGTCTTAAAATGGCTATGTTCAAAATTTGGTGAAAAAATTCCAAAAAATGACTGTTTTACGAGCGTGCGGTATGCAGTTCCTACGCACGCTTGTAAGTTCGCGAATTTTCAATATTTTCACTCCAGATTTTCAACATTGCCATTTTATTACACTTCCTTATGAACAGTACAGCTGCCATTTTTCATATGTCACCCAAAATATGTTTTTGCACATGTCGCGCACAATGGTGCTGTTGGTGTGCAAAAGCAATGTTTAGGACAGATTAAGAAAATCACACTTACACTGTTCATGAGCAGAGGTCTTAAAATGGCTATGTTGAAAATTTGGTGACAAAAGTCCATAAAATGACTGTGTTACGAGTGAGCATTGTGCAGTTTCCACGCACCCCCATAAGTTCATGACTTTGTAATATTTTCAGTCCAGATTTTCACCAGTGGCATTTTTCCACACTTCCTTATGAACAGTACAGCTGTCAGTTTTCACAACATGGCTGAAGTGTGTTTTCACACTTTCAGCGCAGAGATGCGTGGTCGCTGTGGGAAATCATTGTTTGGCACAGATAAAGAAAATCACAATGACACTGTTCACGATCGGAGGCACCAAAATGCCTGAGTTGACAATCTGCTGTAAAAAATCCCCAACCTAATTATATTACGGGTGTGCGTTGCGCAGTTTCTTTGCACGCTCCTGATTTCACCATTTTTTTTTTATATTTTTACTGCAGATTTGCAACATTGCCATTTTTTACACCTCCCCATGAACAGTACAGCTGTCATTTTTTACATCCTGTTCGGAATGTTTTTGCACCTGTGGTGCTAAATGCCATAGTTGCTGTGCATAAGCAGCTTTCGGCTAACAAACTGATATTCCCCCTGTTCATGAGGTGCAGTCACAAAACAAACATGTTGAAAATTTAGAGTGAAAATACCAACGAATGCCTGAGGTTTTAGGGTTTCCAACCATAACGCCTAACCCTGTAGAGAATGACAGGCATCGGGGTGAGAGCAAAGAAAACTCATGCTAAGTATAGGAAAAATATTTTCCCTCTACAGAAAAATTGCATATGTGGCCCTCAGAAGCCGCACAAGCTGCCATCACAAAACTTTCCACAGATCAAGACGTTGCCTCCTAGACAACACATGCAACATTTCAGCTCATTGTGTCAAATGGTGCTAAAGATATTAATGTGCAATGTTAGGAGTTTAACACTGAACACTTTACCCAACAGTAACTATAGCAATGCTACTGCTCCACTGTAATTCATTGCAAAAAAATTTGTTAATGCACTATCTAGGGTTAAAACAAAAAAAGAAGGGAAATGTGGCATTAGGGTTTCCAACCCTAACACTCCACCCTCACTCCACAGGCAGCAACAAGAAAAGTGATTACGGTTTCACCTCTCTTGTGTCTTCGTAAATCAGGCATTGGGTGTGCCTTGGGGTTGTCAACCCTAATGCTCACCCCATTCCATCAATAAATAAGCTGAGATGTGTACACTATATGAAAATGGGGTGAGCATTAATGTTGACAACCCCAAGGCTCATCCCACGCCTTATTTGCAAAGATGCAAGACAGGTGAAACCATAGGGCCGGATATTCAAACTGCGCCCAAAAAGTGTGCAACAGCAGGAGCAAGCACAAGTCAATTGCGCATCTGCGCAATAGATGCGATATTCAAACATGGAGCAGGACAAGTTGCACAAGCAGCCAACATCTGAATATCGCACAAACTGTGCCATAGCGCAACCAGGAAGGAAGCTGGAGCAGAAATTATACTATAGCGTTAATCAAGGCCAGCCCAGCTGAGCAGTCCAGAGGTGCCATAGCTAAGCAGAGCCCCCAGCAGAGCAATGGAACTGCACAACCAGGGAGGTAGGCTGGGGCCCACCACCAACCATGTCACACATGGGCACAGGAACACACTGCAGAACTAACAATACACCCACAGACCCCAAACACAGCATCACTGGGGGAGGGATGGATGATCCACCGGCCCATGGAGACAAGCCAACAAAGCACAGCAGGGCCATGTCGCCCCAGCACACCCACTGGCAGGCTGAGACTGCCACACACAGGGGGTCAACAACCACAGTGCACATCAGCCCCACCTTCTGTACAGCACACCCTGCACTGTGACCCCAAGACACCACCCATGAGCAGTGACTGTCACTGCAGTAAACACCATGCAACCCTGGCACACTGCAACCTCATGTAGCACAGAACCATACAAGCCACACCCACCCTGGGCACCCAGCAGTGGGAGACAGCAGATGGCAAGACCAACTGAAAGGCACTCCCACACCGGAGACACCTCCCCATGCACATACACACATACCCAGGACCATACCACCCCAGATGCCATGCACACCCCTGCAACTGAGCAACCATAGCCAGCTGCAAATCAGAGACCACCACAGAATTCATAACAAAATATATATTTGAAAAGAAATGTACAACACAAAACAACAGCTATATACATATATACAAGACAAGGATGGGGTAGGGGTACAAGGTAGAGGTGGGTAAGGGGTAGGTGAACAACTGGGAGGGAAGGCAGGGTGGGAGGGCTGGGTGAAGTGGGAAGGAAGCGCATTCAGTGCCTGGCAGGCTGGTCCCCTGTTGCCTGTTGATCCTCCCGGTTCCTCCAGGTCACCTGACCCCATGGCGCTGCATGTCTCTCAGGAGGTCATGTGTAGCGACTGACACCTGCGTCAGCTGCTGGAGGGCACGGTCCATCCGCCATAGGATGCTGAGACCTAGGAAAAGGGAACACAGTCAATGTCTGTGACTGTCCACAACCCTGAACACCACCCACCCTGCAAGGTATATAGCCTAGTGCCCCGAACCTGTGATGGTATGCACCCACCCACAGTGACCATGCACATGACACGCCCAACCAGGCAGCACCAGCTATGTACACCACTGCACACACACACTGCCCATGTCCATCACAGCACAAACAAGGCTGTCAAGTGACGTGGCAATGTGGTGGGATGCCAGTTCCACAGCCATGTGCCCAGTGCATGCATGGACCACCAGTGATGCACACACAGACGTGCAGTGACACTGGACAGTGATGACTGTCGCCTGTGTCGTGCATGGTTGTGTTGTCCATGGCTGGTGTTCATGCCCACCCCCTCCAGCATGCAATAGCATCCATGATTTAATGACACTCACACTCATAAAGCAGCTGTGGCTGCTGCTGCTCCTGCTGCCACTGCTGTGGCCCACCCATCACGCCTCCTCTGGCTGCCACCTGAGCCCCGCCACGGCCCTCCTCAGCCTGGGCCTGCATCCTCTCCACCAGGCATGTGGGTGACAGTGGCTGAGAAAAACATCAGTGTGACCCCAAAGCAGACTGCCCCCTGCCCCAGTGAGTGTGCCTGCCCACACAGCCAGACCCATGCATCTCACACCTGCACACACTGACGTCCAACCAAGGCAAAGCCATCCCCATGCACTGCCACCAACACAGTCACACCCCTACGGAGAATACAGGTGCATAGATGGTACACCCACCTGGCCTAGGCACAACGCCCCTCCTGGCACGTGACCTGAGGCATTGCAGCATGTCCGGCTCCCTCCGGCGGAGGTCACTGTACCGGTGCCTGCACTGTTTGGCAGACCGGCACCGCCCTGTGACCCCCTCCAGTTCAGTGGCCACCTGCTGCCACACATGGGTGCGGGCCATAATGAGGGGCTGATCCCCAAACAGTGCCACACAGTGAGGCTCAACCACAGCCACCAGGTTGGCCACCTCCAACTGACTGCATTGTGGAGCTCTCCTGCGTGCCATTACTGTGGTAGTAGAGCAGGCAAAATGGTGCCCCGCAGCGCTGCAACCCCACATGGAAATGTTGCGCAATAGACCACCATAGGTTCCAATCGCACTGTTCGTATAGCGCCGTTGGTTCACATAGCGCTGTCACCAAACAGCGCAACAGAGCCATACACATGGCAGCCGAACAGCGCCAGGGGGCATAGGTTGGACACAAGGTCAGGGGTCTATGATGCAAGGCCACGCACAGCGCCATCAGACATCTACACATCCTGCACGATCAGACACCTGCGTGCCAGTGCCACAGTGGACTATTGTACAGTACTGCCACTGCACCATGTGGTGACCAGCGCTGTAGCGCCATTGGCCAATGGTGGCCATGGTCTGAATTGCCGATCACGCACAGCACGTCAACAGCACGGCAGACGTCTGCGTAAGCTACCTGGGCATGCGCAATGCAGTGTACCACACAGTCACAGATATGCGCCATTGGCTCAGCCAGCTCAACCGTATTGCGCAAAGCACAACGGTGTGATATTCAGCTGACACATGCAAATCATCTGATCAGCCATTCAAAGGCACAGTGGCATGATTTGCATCTCATTACAGTTGCTGCACTCCTAATTTGCATGCATTGCGCTATAAATGTGCGACATTGGGCTGCGCTGGCCAGATTTGGTTACTGCAGGTGAGAGGTGGGTTGCATGCTGTGTGATGTTCTGGACAATGGTCATGGGATAATGCTGTAGACTGCACAGTGACAGGTGTCCACTCACACCCATACAGATCGACATGACTGAGCAGAGCCAAGGTGAGGGTGAGGATGGTGGGCGGAGTAGGAGGCCCAACTTCACCACAGTGGAGACAGAGGCCCTCTTCCAGGCCTACCTGGAGGAGGAGCCACTACTGAGTGGATGGCAGGGCACCCCTCAGGCCCGTGTGGCTGCATGGGAAGGGGTAGCTCAGGCAGTGAACCTGCATGGAAGCCACCAGCACTCTGTGCAGGAATGCAAAAAGAAGATGGGGACAGACCGCAGGAGGGTGAAGAAGGTGGCAGCCCTCAGGGCGGCACTTGCTGGCACAGGCGGGGGCCAGCCAGCGGTGGTGGAGCCGACCCTGGCTGAGGACCAACTTGCTGCATCAATGCAGTGGAGTGCTATTGAGGGCGTACCAGGAGGTGGATTCCAGACAGGTGGAAGCCCATCACTGCACGGTATGACATGGTGGTGGTGTTGGGGGTTGTTCACATGCACACATGTCCTCACTTTCTGTTGCAGATCCTGTTCATCTTCAGGGACGGTGGTGGTGGGTCCAGGCAGTGAGGAAGACCTGCTGGACATGGAGGAGGTCCATCCACCTCTGTCACCAGCCAGCATGCACTGCACCAGCATGCACGCCGGGCTTCCAACTCTGGTGTCGGTGAGTCGGGTCTGGGGGGTGCACAGCCTGAGTCTCAGCAGTCTGGCATGCAAGCATGCCAGCACGCTGTGACTGTGGCTGTAGCACGTACCTGCACCATTGATGATGCAAGGACTGCAATGGGCAGTGACATGTGTGTGTGTCCCATGACGGACACACAGCAGACCAGCATGTGTCCCTGGGCCTAGCTGGTTCCAACATGAGTGCCGGCATGTCGGCACAGACCCAGGCTGTACCTGTCAGCACCGGTGGGGCAGCACTGGTGGCTGTGCAGGTGTCTGGCACTGTTGCGGCCACAGCAGTGGAACGAGTGGTCCCTGGGGCACAGCGGTTGGAGGGGCAGCAGCAGCAGTCACCCACCAGGTCTGGGGGTATAGTGTCCAGTGGTGGCACATGCCCACCGCCCTTTGATATGCCCATTCCTGGTCCGGTGAACAGCGCCACCCTCAAGGGGTGCTGAGCATCAGGACCTTCCATACCCTGGGGGACAGGATGCCATTGTGGCAGAGTACCCATTTGAAGAGCACACCTGCCTGCTGCGGGAATCAGTACAGCAGCAAAGGCGGGTTGCAATGTCCGTGGAAGCTCTGTGCATGGCTGTGGAGTGGCACAGCAGGGACTGTGCTCTGAACCTTGCAGAGATGGTCCATATGCGGATGGATGTGACCGCTGCCATTGACAGGCAGACCCAGGCATTGGTCGCTGTCGTGGCTGCATTGGGCACACAAGCAGGTGCCCCTGTACCGCGCACCCCACACAGTATGCTCTCCACTCCTCATTCCCGGCGTCATATGACACCAAGCCTGTCGACGCTGGGTTCTGCTGTGGGCATCCCGAGCACCCCTGGTGCAGGTATGTTTGGCATACTACAGACCCCAGTGTGGACAAGGTCGCGATCGCCCAGTGGAACCCCTGGTGGTCCATTGGTGCCACCCCATGTGGCCCCTGCTCAGTCTGCCAGTGCTGTTGGGTCACGGTGGGGCTGCCCACACATCTGCGGTGGCCATGGAACGGTGCAACATGACTGACCTGTCTCCCGGTGCGGGCCCTGTCTGGTGCTGCCCTGTGTGCACTGTGCGTCATGGTGGGCAGTGCACTGGTGGGTGCCCTGCACATCATGCCGACATATGGACCACCTGCACACCATTCCAACTGCTGTCCACAGGTGCGTGTGCATGATGATGCCTGCATTTTACTGTACGCCAAGGTGCAAGGGTGCCCAGCATCTGACACACGTACTTGGACATTACAGGTGGTGGGTGTGGTCTGTGGTTCTGTGTGTTTGCCATGTCTGTTCCTGCTCTGCTGTGCACCTGCCCATGTATGCTTTGTGCCTGGTGTGTGTGTGTGTCCATATGACTGTTCGCCCCTCCCTGATGGTGTGTTTGTGTGCCTGGTCCCTTCCACTCCCCTTGCCGTCATGTACACCTGGTGTGTTACTCTGTGTGCCTCTGGGTTGTGCCAGGACAGTGTTGGTTGCACATGGCTCCTTGACTTACCTGTGTCATGCATAATGCTCCTCCATGATGGTGTCCCGGTGCAGCTGGGCCTGCCGGATCAGTCAGGGGTCACGCCGTCCAAGGGGGGGCTGCTCATCACCATCATCACCGGCACCGCTGGTGTCCCCATCACTGTCCCCCTCCTCGACCTGAATGGCTATCCCACAGTCTTTGGCCATGTTGTGTAGGATACAACAGGCCAGGAATATCCCACAGGCCTTTGAGGGACTGTACTGTAGGGCACCGCCGGAGGTGTCTAGGCATCGGAAGCATGCCTTGAGCATCCCAAACACCTGCTCGATGATGTTGCATGTGGCAGCATGCGCCTTATTATAGCGTTGCTGCGATGGGGTCATGGGGCGCCGGTATGGTGTGAGCAGCCAGGGATGGAGTGGGTATCCACTGTCACCTGTGTGGAGATGGTGGAGATGAGTATCATGTTCAGGTCCATATTGCCAATATCCCTATGTGCCACTACCATAGCACCTGTGGCATTCCCACCCTTGCCACACGTTTGTAATTCCTACATGCGTACTCACCCACTAGATGGCCTGTGGGGATGTCCCCCACTCTCGAATCAATGGCACAGTGTGGACTGATACCATATAAAGGCATCATGTGCTCCGCCAGGGTGTGTGGCACAGACACTGATTATGTGCCCAGTGGCATCGCACACCACCAGGCAGTTGACACTGGAATAGCCCTTCCTGTTCCTATATGCAGCCCCATCGGGGCCAGGTGGCATGTGTATGGCCACATGGGTGCAGTCTATGGCCCCTAGCATGCCAGGCATACGTGCTACCCTGTGGAACTCCTGCATGTTTGTTGTAAGCTCTGCCGCGGTGCTGGGGAAATGGATGTGCTCCACAGCATGTGGCAGCAGTGCACTGAGGAATTGGGTGAGGATGCATGACGTGGCCAACTGTGTGATGCCTGTGGTGTCCCCTGTCAGCTTCTGGAAGGTGCCCATGGCAAGCAGGCACATGCAGGCTGTCACCTTGGTCTCCACCGACAGGCGTGACTCCGTTGTGAGGTGCCTGCATTCATCATCTGCACAGCTACTGAGCCGTGTCCAGTATTGCCTTGTTCAGGTGGTACCAGCCCACGATCTCTACATCTGTGTACAGCTCAAAGCTGATGCGGGCACGGTACCTTGTTAGGGGATACCGATGGGCCCTTCCATGGCCACGTCCCCTGCAGCATGCATTCTCACCCCCCTCATTACAGCTTCCATGTGGAAGCTGGCACTGTCCATCTGCCTGGCTTGTGTCCCCCCTGGCTGATGTTGCTCTGTTACCCCCGCTGTTCTGACTGCTACCTCCACTGCAATGGGTACCCCCACTGGCCTCTGCAGCCTATGGCACACATAACTTCCACACTGCCCTGTTCTGGACTATCACATCTGTCTCTCTCTCTCTCTCTCTGTCTGTCACTTGGCATCTCTGTAGTGCCTTCTTCCATGAGCCTTTTATTTTTGGCTCATTTCCGCTGGGGCGCAACTTCCGGCTGTTCCGCTGTTGCCATTATGAAACCCTTTGAATATCGCATTGCTGCTCTTTATGCAGGGATACACCCTTCAGTTGCGCATTCTGTCATTTGCATTGTGCTGTTGCTCCAGCCTGTTTGTGTGGTGCAACTGCCTCCTGCTGAAATATCGCGAGATGGCGCCTGTTTAATGCAACCCTATTAGCATGGTGCAACCCTTTTGAATATCCGGCCCATAATGTTTTTTCTGTTGCTGGCTGCAGGAGTGGTGTTAGGGGTTGGAAACCCTAACACCACATTTCCCTACTTTTGTTGCTTTAACCTTAACTAGTGCATTAACAAAGTTTTGTTTGCACTGAATATCCTTATTTTTTGAGATAGTGTAATTGTATCCTCATTTGCCTATGGGAGTGCAGGACCCAAAGTGCCTCATGCTTCCATCCCTCCATAGATACATACGTGTATGTTACTGTGGAAGTCTTTCATTTCTGCCAAAACAGCAGTTTCTTTCCTTCATTGTATGGCTTGTTAAAGTTCCAATTTTTTTCTATTTTCTATGGGAATTTGTCTTTTTTATTTGTTATCCTTTTTTCATATTGCCCCTAAATGTTAATGGGGCCCTGTTTATAACTGAGTAGATAACATCTAATGCAGTGCTAAATTTATTAAAAGACCAGAGAAGCACATTGATCTTCAAGTCTGACGATTAGGGATATTCAAATGACACTACATCAGCAAGTCAGAATGTACAGTAAATAAGCAATTGTCAATACTGAATGTTTGCATGCAGTGGAATACTCCATCAGTGCTTGTGTGTGTGTGTGTGTGTGTGTGTGTGTGTGTGTGTGTGTGCCAGTGCGTGAGTGCATGCGTGCTCATGTGTGTGCTGATTTCTGATAGTTCAGACCTTAGTTTTTTGTATTTGTTACATGCCCGTATGTCAAATGATGCTTATCTTCTCAGTGTTGTAGACCAGCACAGACTGTCAGTGCTAAATGACATAGAAGCTGATTGAACCAGGGTTGTGGGGAGGGGGTTACAGTCTGCAGATCCACTGCCATCCTGATGTTTGTAATATGCACATTTCAGCTTGCTAGTCTCTTATGATTATGGAGGTGAAAGCAAATGGGAGGAGTAGAGAGATGGATATATAATGAGCTTATGTTCTAGACAGAAATTAATGCTTAATATCTCACTTTTTAGAGCTGCATTGGATGGAACACTGCAGAGCTCTTGCTTTGAGAAAAGGACTCAGCGCATTCCTTCCGATGGAACAACATGTTGGAGTTACACCACAGTCGCCTCATGGAGCACTCTGCTTGTAGTTGCACTGCACTATTTTTCAGCAGATCACTGCATCCTGGGTATTTCTAAGCAAAATTAAGTCATAATCACCATACTACAAACAAATGCAAATACCTCATGAACCGTAAGTGCTACACACAAAGTACGAGTGTCAAAGTTGTTCAGCACAAAATGACCTTTCTAACATTGCTATGCAATGAATTATAAGCAATTCCTTTTTTCTATACTAGCCAAAATAGCAAAATAACTATTTTTTTGGGGGGGAGGGAGGATATGTAACATTTCAACACCAAATTAAGTATCCATACATAAGAAGTAGGTACAAAAGTAATTGTGTTCTAAAAAGCATTTTTCTAATATAAAACATGTATATATTTCCATTTATTTACTGCAAACTATAAAGCCATGCTAGTACAAACATATCAGCAATGAATACAAACCCCTAAATATATATACATATAACATTCAATACATACATAAGTTTATAAGAAAAAACTACATCACAAATACATATTACACATAAATATAGTTCTAGATAGAGGGCAGGATTCTCAAAGAACAACAACAATTCCATAGCTGCAGGAAAAAAGCTTGCAGCACTGCAGAAATGCAGTTGTGTGATATTCTTAAAGAAAATACTGCAGCTGAAGGAATTCCGCAAAAAGTCCCACAGCTGTGGAATTTCAGCAGTTGTGGAAATCCCACAAGTGCTGCGAATCTGCAGCTGCAGATCCGCAGCTGTGGAAATGACTGAGGAGGCACAGCAATAGTAAATCTATCTAGCTGAAGCAGCAGACTTTAACATTGCTGCCATAATATGAAGCTGACAGCCCACACAGAGACAAGTAACCAGTCCCCAACTGGGACCACAGCAGCACCACAGGTACCAGCAATACCTTGGCACCACAGCGGCTGACTGTCCCTGCTGGTTGTCCCTCCGTGGGGTGTTCCTGTGGCCTGCGGGGGTAGCACTCACTGCTGGCTGGTCAGGCTCTTCTGCTTGTGGGGCTCTGTCATGGGCTGCACTGGGTCTAGTTGTTGTTGCCTGTTGCCATATCATGGCAATGTGTGCTTTCAGTGCTGTAATATTAGCTACTGCTATACTGTCTGAGATGCTATTGCCTGTGGTACACCTCCACCTTAATTGATTCCAGTTGCTGGGGCACTACTGCAGTGTGCTGAGGAAGAATTACACCTCATTCCCCTGTGTGTAATATTCTTTCCTCAGCTGCAGAAAAAAACTGGCTGTAAATAGCCTTTCAGGAGCTGCGCCTTACTTATCTCAAACCTTTTTGTCCTGAGGGTCTTCCACAGCTGCACTTTTTTCCACAGTCCATAGTGGCTTTTCCCACAGCTGCGGAGGGTTTTATGAATAGCACTTGGAGCAAACTCCCCTTTTTTTCCATAGCTGAGGATGTTTTTGGGACTTAGGGAAGGTTTTGCACCTTCTGAAATCTTTGAGAATCCTGCCCATGGTGTCCTCAATGATTATATAAATATATAAATAGTTAAATAAGGTGCACTTCCTTCTTCATATCAAATACTTGGCCCACAAATTCACATATTCATGAATCAATTCAATTTCTATTGATTACCTCATTATATTTGTTACTGATGAAGACTGTGAGCTGCAAAAGGGGCCCACATTAATTCATATTTATTCATTTGTTTTGCTGACATATAGTAAATTCTTTCCATTCTATGTATCCCTATCATATAGTTTAACCACGTATTGATATCTGGAGAAATACTATCTTTCCATCTCTGAAGAATGCATTTGTAAGCTGTAATTATGCCAATCCTAACCAGCTTTGCTTTACTTTCTGACATTCGAGCTAATGTCCGCCTTGGGCCTTTAACATCCAGAATTCTTCCTTTTTAAGCAAGAACCAGTCACTCTAGAGAGTAGATCTGAAATATACTTCCAAAACTAATTCAGGTGATGGAAACCTATAAGCATATGTTCTAATGACCCAGAATTCCCACATCTGGGGCATTCATCTTTAATATTAGGGTTAAAGAGGTTCAGCCTATGGGGTGTAAATTAAATTTTATTAATAATATAAAAATGAATTTGCTGTAACCTTATGGACCGTAAGCCTGTCACCTTCACATCAATAGCCTTTTTCCACGTTATATCTGAAATAACCTTATTTGTTTTTTTATTCCATTTAATTTTTAATTGATCCATATTTTCATTATTGTTTGGGAGCAGCCAATTATATATCGATGAAATAATTCTCTTTGAACTGGGAGAATTTATATGCTCCAAAATATCCTGTAGTTCCTTATCACCAGATTTCAATATGTTTTTATTTATATAATCTGTTACCTGCAGGTATGCATAAAACTCATTATTAGAAATCTGGAATTGATTTCTAATGGTCTCAGATTCTACACATGTATTATTTTTGATAAACTGCCCCATTATTGACAGACCCTTCTTATGCCATTCCCTGAAAATTACATCATTCATTGGGGGGAAAATATATTATACAATAATGGCGTATAAATTGAGCTCTTGGGAATAATGTTCTTACATTTACATGCTAAGTACCATATAGAAATAGTCTAATACGTAGTGTTTAATAATTTAGTTTTTTGTGTAACATTATTATGGCCATTAAATAAATGAAGTTTCATATCATAATATATTGAATGTTTATAGTCTACTGAATTTACACTATCTGAACAATCTCCTTTAAACCAACTGTATAGCGTAGCCAAATTAGCTGCCCAATAATAACTTTTAAAATTAGGTAGGAATAACCCATCTTCTACTTTGTTAAAGTATAATTTTGACATTTTTAACCATGGGTTCTTACCTTTCCACAAGAATGTTTTTACCAATTCCTCTAGAGGTTTATAAAACGAATCTGGCACCAGAGTAGGGATATTCTGGAACATGAACATCAATTTTTGTAGGACTGCCATTTTTACAGTATTCACCCTGCCTATTACTGTGAACTGCAAAGATTGGCAATGTTTCAAGTCCCTATCAATTTTATCTTTTAATGGCAATGAATTTAATGAAAAAAGACTTTTCTCTTGCTGATCAGTTTGAATACCCAAGTAACTGATCACCTCAACTCTTCTAATATTATACCCCTGGGGTACAATGAAATGTTTACTATGCTGGGGAGATTCCATTATTTCTGATTTAGCCCAATTTATAGTAAACCCTGAGATCTTACTCAAAACTTCCAGTAACTGAGTCAAAATTATAAGTGACTGGTTAAAATACAGTCCTACCCAGTGTTCAACCCCTGCTATTCTAATACCTTCATATCTCTTATGCTGCCATATAGCCAAAGCCAGATGTTCAACTGTGAGTGCAAAGATTAAGAGAGATAAAGGACACCCTTGCCTTGTTCCTCATTGAAGACAAAAACTTGGAGAAAGGTTATTGTTAGATTTGATTCTCACCACCAGGCCTGAGTACTGCATCAATATCCATTTCCTAAATCCCAGATCCAACCCGAATCTTCCCAGGACTTCCATAATATATGGCAACTCAATTTGATTGAAAGCTTTTTCAGCATCTAACATTAATAATGATAGATCTTCCTTTTTACAATGATTAATAATATTTAGTGTATGTCTTATGTTTGTTTTCATTAATCTCCCTTTAATACACCTATTATGATCTGGGTGAATAATAGTTGGGAGCACTACCTCTAGCCTGGTGGTGAGAACCGTTGCCAATATATTTGCATCTGCATTAATAAGTGATATAGGATGGTAAGATGTTGTTAATAAAGGGTTCTTATCTTTTTTTTGGGAATACTAAAATAAGTGCTTCCCTTAATGATGTAGGCAATTGTTATTTTGTATAAATATGATTAAACAGGGTATATAAATGAGGGACCATGTCCTGTGCTAGACCTTCATAAAAATCGATGGGAAGCCCATCCAGTCCTGGCGTTTTCACTGTTGACAACTTATCTAAGGCCTGTTTAAGTTCTTCTATTGATACTGGTTGCTCCAAGTTATTTTTCATATTCGAAGATAACTTTGGAACCTTAATATCTTAAAAGAAATGATCGAAATCCACCTCCCCGTCTTTTAACTTGGATGAATATAAACTCTGATAATAGTTCTTAAAGATTGTATTAATTTCTACTGGCTGCTCCACCACATCTTTATTAATGTTTCTAATACTATGTATATTTGCTTTAGTTTTTGTGATCGCAGCTGCCATGCCATGATTTTTTCCTGTTTTTCACTCATTACATACTATCTGAATCTAATGTATAGCAATTGTCTTTCTATACTTTCTGAGGCAATTTTATTATTTTGTTCATGTACAACCACCAAATTCTGAAATATACTTGGATCATTTGTACTTATATGCAAATTTTATTTTATTTTGATTTGGTTTTCCAGGTCTATTAAGACCTGTTTTTTTTCTCTTACTTCATTTTATGGTGTAAGATGTAGTACTCCCTTGGACCATTGCTTTAAAGGCATGCCACCATACGGATACCGATGTCATATCCGGACCATTGAAGTTAAAGTATGTTTCAATGTCCTTCTTGATATATGCTAAATATTGCTTATCTTTCAGTAGTATAGGATCTAACTTGAAACTTGAATTATTACTGCTCTGCTCTGTGTTATGGTCAAGTTTAAACTAATAGGCACATATATGAATGCTGTTATATTCTATATCACCTACATTAGACATTAAAGAGATAAACGCTAGAAACCAGTCTAATCTAAAATAATTTTGATAAACTGGTGAAAAAAAGGAAACTTGTTTTACTTCTGGATGCCAATGTCTCCATATATCCATCAGATTATAGTCTTCCATGTACTGTAGTACTTTTTTGGATGCATATGAGAGAGATTCCTGAATAACAGAAGACTTATCTAGCAAGGGATTTAATATAATATTACAATCGCCTGCCATAATATAAGGTGATGAGAAAGAGGCAATATTCAAAAATAAATTGTCAAAAAGGGATGGGGAATTTATATTCAGCTTGTGTACATTAATTACAGTTAATATTTGATTCAGAACTTGCACCTCTGCAATAATGAATCTCCCTACTTTATCTAGAACTGATTTTTTTAACTTTAGACCTAAACTTTTGTGGAAAAAAATTGAGACCCCTCTGGCCTTATTAGTATGTGGTGCATTCAAACCTGGGCCCCACATCTTAGAATAATATACAAAATCTTGTGTTAATAAATGAGTTTTCTGTAATAAAATATAGTTGACCCTATGTTTATCCGCATAACTAAATTTTTTGGTTTTCCGTTTACTCAATCTCTGATTCCCTTAACATTCCATGTTAGGCATCTTAACATTCCAGTATCTAGCATAATTGTCACTAATTATTTCACAAGAGCATCTACTTTGTACTCATAACCATATCCACCAATATTCTTGAGTGCCACCAAGCCATCAGTGCACCACATATTCTATATAGTTTGCAAATTTATTCACAGAAAAAACCCTCCCACATCCATAATTCTCCATTCAATATCCACATATCAATATCCTTGTGACCAATAGAATGAAAAGAAATAACTAATAAGCATACTTGAATCTTGGCATACATAATAGTGCCCCTTTAGTTCCCCCCCTCCCATTTTCTTCAACATCGACTCTATGACATACAGCCATGGAACGCCATCCCCCCCTCATATTTAATTCATTTATACCCACTTAAGCAATGGATCTTACCACCACCCCATGTTGAATATATGGGGAAAAAGAGAAAAGAAGAAAAATAAAACTGATTTCACCTAAGCTGTCACCACACTATTTACATCCTCCTGACTGCTATTATAAATATCTTAACTTTTTCCATTCCCCCTGCCCACTAAAATTCTAAACCTAATACATAAGGGATGATGAAAAAGTGGGGGGCTTATTACAGACCTCTGCCCCCTCACTGCCTCCAATACACATATTAAGAATTGCCATCCCCATTCTTAGGCTTAACCCCAATTTGTTTAGTCATCTGAGTTCTTAATGACTTTCTCTGCTTCAGCTGGATTTCTGTAAATGTGCCATCTATGATTCAAAAAAAAATTCAAATGGCTGGATGCAGAAAGAAATATCTGGCCCCTTTTTCTTGAAGAACAGATTTTACATTATCAAAAGATTTCTGATGCTGGATTGTGTCCAAAGATAAATCAGGAAAAGCAGAGAACTTCACGTTATCCCCTACTAGTCCTTCATTTATTCCTGCATGTTTCAAAATCATCTCCTCTGTCTCTAAAGTAATGTGGTTTAATGAACACTGTTCTCAGATGCTTCAAGGAGCTTCCTGTTGCAGTTGAAGTTCCTGCTCCAGCTTGATGCACCTGATCCAAGATGATTTTTTTGTTCTGCGTGTTGTAGGTTTAATGTTTTAGTAACTATTTTCTTAAAGAAAGGCAATGAATCACCTGTGCCTTCTAACCCCTCTGGGATCCGAACCAGTTTCAAATTATTTCTAAGTGAGAATCCTACTAACTGTTTATTTTATGTTTTCAGCTCTTTGAGCTGCTTCTGACAAGAGCTTAAATCCATGTTCATGGCCCCAGTTTGATCATCTAGCAGGCTAATCCTGTGCTGTGCCTCAGATTTTCTTAAAGTAATCTCTGACATACATTTTTATCCAGTATCGAGACAGCTTCATTAATTTCTGATCAAACATTTGATATTTGAGCCAACCCCAGTTTAATTCCATTCTGTATTTCTACTTTTATCAAATTGGCCAAAGTTGAATAGTCCACACCTTCATGTCCCCTTTGCTCCATACCCGAGACTTGCCTGCTCACACCCCGGGCTGTCGGGAATTCCTTTCCACTTTTATCCCCAGATTGAATGGGCCCCTCCACATTTGCTGCAGCTGAAAATTTTACTAGAACCTTGTACAATGGGTTTTTGTCCATCTGACAACTCATTTAGAGATGTACTCAATGTACGTGATGCCCTGTTTTCAGGATTAAGCGAGCAGTCTGCTTGGACTTTGACATCCCCTTTGCTTTTCCCGACACTCCCAATCTGTGCTGCCACATCGTTCTCTGTTATCATTTCTTAGAGAGAAGACTACTGCGATGCATGCACCACTGATAACATTGTTTGGAACTTTGCAGTATCTACACCTGATTCTCATCCTCATCCGCGATTTGGAAATTTGCGTCTTCTGTATCAGGTTCAATCATTCCAATGAATGCAGCCTGCACATTCTGGTTAACTGCAGCAATTGTTTTCTGCATACTGAGACTGGGGACATCCTGAATAGGAGAGAGCATGAGACTGATTGCCGGGTTAAAAGTGAGAAAGGCATTTAAAGTTTCTTGTTTCTGAGTTTGAATCCTGGTGCGATTCTTGGCTGGGGATGGTTCAATATTCAATTCTGTTGCTTCTCTACTGCTCAAAGTAGAATCTTTACATTTCTTTTCTTTTGAGCTTTTAATGGTTCCTCAAGACTGCCCTGTCTGCCCGGTTTGCTTCGACATGATGTACCCTCAAAAGGGTAATCATTACTTCTCCTTCCCCATCATTACATTCACATTTTTCAGTTTTAAAGCTAGGATGGCTCAAATTTTAACTTCAAACAGTATCTTTCTGTGGGATTTCAGTTATCAACAAACCACGCATGAGAGGAATAGAGATAGTGGCATTCTCCCCGGCCGCTCATGGAGCCATCTTGATCTGCATGATCCTGCCCCTGGTCTATGGTCCTATATTTTTCCATTTTAATTCAAAGTGTTTTGGTGAGGCTTAAGGGACAAATGTCAACCATTCACACCATACCATAAACAAATGCGAATAACTCCTAAAGTATATGTGATTGATACACACAAAGTATGAATGACAAAGTTGTTCAGCACAAAATTACCTTTCTAACAGTGCTATTCAATCAATTCTAATCAATTCAGTTTATTCTGTAATGTTGACAATTTGGTGGAAAAATATTAAGAAACAAGCAAGTTAAGAGCCTATGTTGAATTTTGCGAATGCAGGCAAGTAAATTTGGTAAGTTTCAATATTTTTACCCCAAATTTACATCATAACCATATATTGACAACACCTCATGAATGAGACAGATCTCATTTTTCAAATCCTGGTGAAAATGTTTTTTTTCACATCCCGAAAGGTGATTTTACGGTCTCTTCATGAAATCACCTTTAGACCAGGAATTCAACATTTTCTCTGCCCTACTTCATGAAGCAGGGTCATAAGAAAGCTATGTTGAAAATTTGGTGTAACAATATTGCAAAACAAAAAATTTATGAATCTACATTACATTTTGCTAAAGTAGGCTCATAACTTTGGTAATTTTCAATAGTTTTACCCAGAATTCCTTGCATGCAGCCCTTTTGGCTCTGGCCAGGGTTTGTTTTTAAATTGAGACAGTTTCCAGTTCCTACCTCTTCCTGTCTGTACAGGACATCAGTTTCTGAAAATGTCAAAAATTTATTCTTTTTATACATTCCTCCAACCTTCACCAAAACACCCATACATACAGGTCATTATTCATGAATGGATTTGGTGGCTACACACTGAGTAATTCCAGCACATAGCGACCCTGCTTCTGCCTGCATTCACTGTGCCACCTCCACCCTATTCAAGACACTGTTGTGCCCCTCCCACACACCCAATCCCTCAGCTGATCATGGAGCTCACATGGTGATGGGCCTCGGGGTAGTGCAGGGGGATGAGCCAGCACTTTGCACATTCACAACACTGTGGAGTGTTGTGCATGGGGACTACCAGCTCTGCATCTGGCAGGCAGCCATAAACCACCAGGGCCAGTTACACACACCCCCGGCAAACTGCTGCCAGATACGGCGGACACAGTGGGGGGCAATGGCCCCACCAACAATGCTGACCCTGCTGTTGGGGCACACCATGATGATGGGGATCAGGTGGGTGGGGTAACCACCACATTGGCACAGTCAGTGCTCTGCATGCTAGCTGACAACATGGCACCTCAAGGGCTCAAGAGATCCATTGTGGGTCCCTGCAGGGGCAGCCGATTAGTTGCCCATTCAGATCCACCACTCTGCACCTGCCTGCCCCCCCATGGATCTGCATGCCAGGGGAGGATGGGGCCATGTAAGGGAGCCGGGCGGGGACCAGTGTTCATGACTGCAGCCCCCACGTGGAGATCCCTAGGGTGCCGAGCTACACACCTGATACCTCCTCATGCATGTCTGTATGTGAATAGCCCCCTATGTGCCCAGTTGAGATCCAACAGGTGTGGTGTTTTTATAATAGTCTGGAAGTCTTCTTTTTTTGTACCACATTGTCTCATTTCAGTGTAAAATTTCTATTGTTCAACTGGAAAATGCTGTTTTTTTCTTTCAGTTGTGCTGACTCCTTTTGAATTGGCTACTGACATCAAACATAGAGAGAGATGACAACAGAGGAGGCTCACGCTTACTGTGAACAGAATCAATGTTGGCTCATGCTGACATGTATACTTTTCTGGGCAAAATTAATGTAAGTAGCAGCTTGTATCATGACAAATCTTCATCATACTCTGTTCCCATTTATTTTTAAATTAAATAAAACATTGTAACTAATAAAAGGAAACACAATTCTAGAATCAAATTTCTGACGGGATGCCTATTTTTGCTAATTGCAAACTTGGCACACAAATTTTGTCAGTAAAAGCTGCACTGCTGTCGTATCAATAAGGCAGTCAGCCTGTGACATGTTGGAGCTCCTATGTAGTACAATTTGTGCTCATGAGCTATTCACATGAGCTTGCGGTGGGTGTGAAAAACAGGGTTAAATCTGGAGCATGCAAGTTAGATTCCTTATGTTATGTCAGTCATACACTTATCCAGGAAAAAAAAAAAACGAGTTAGGATGTAAATAATACTTTTTCTAAAAATGAAATCAAAGTGATAGTGAAGTACATTTTTTATTATAATATCCCTACTTTTCCCCTTGTATGACTTGGTGTGGCATGCTTTATAAGTGAAATAAAGGACAAACATCAATCAGATCTTCACACTCTGGTGACCTGTTTACTACAAACTGGAAATAGAAAAACATCAAGTAAAGATCATGCCATAACAATACACTACATTTAGCAGTCCAGGTAAGAAAGACCTGTTGCTTACAGAAATTGGCCTAGTTTTTACTTGATTTTTTTATTTTCATTGATCCCTGTGAAGATTTCAGATCTTGTCATTTCAGGCTACGTGACTTTCAACTAGCTTGTTATCTTCTTTCACAGCTTTGTGTTTCTATTCTCATCTTCCCTTTTACTGGTTTTTATTTCTGTGGTCAGCATTATGCTGGAGAGTGTTGTGATTTGCAGTCACAGACTGAAGCAAAGCTTTTTTTTTTATACGTGACAGTATTACTAATTTGTACTGTATGTTTCCACAAGCTGAAACTAAACCCCCCAAAAAATTGACAAATCTAAATAATTTCAAAAAATGTTTTAAACCCACTTATCTAAATTGTTCTCCATAACAAACATAGATGGTAAGTCTTGCAAAGCAAATGAGCTTCATATACCTCCTCCTCCAAAAAAAAAAAAAGGAACAGTAAAGCAGCAAATGTAAAGAAGTTGATTTACATTACAAACTAGTTTTGCAAGCTATGAGTGATATATGTGTAACATTCCTTTGACTCACCTTGCCTGCTCTGGTGCCCTTGTGACCATACTGTACACACCTCCGAGAGGGCCCTGCCTGGGTTCCATAGTGGACAGAAGGTTTGGAGTGGTGCCTCCTCCTGGGAAAGTAGCAGGGGATACCTGTGGACAGATAACGGGTTACCACCACCCAGAAAAATACATTTACCACCCCCAAGACACTATCCCCACACAACAGCAATCCTCCCCCCATTCAAAATGAAGCTCAGTAACAAGCTATAACATACAACTAATAACAGTGTTTGTTTAAGGGGAAGGGGAAATGGTGAGAATAAAGCAACATTATACAATGGCAACAAAGAATCCTGATCCCTGATTATTCAGACTGGGACTGGAGCTGGGATGTTATCCCAGCATAACATCCCGGCTGTAGTCCCAGTACACTCGGGACCGCATACATTTTTGAGAAAAAATCACTCCACAACCACCCCTATGAGCAGCTTCATCTGCTCATTATTGGCGCTGCCCCGCCCCACTAACAATCAGTGTCCCCTCTCCATTACCAATTGGTGCTCGGCTCCCCCTAAACTTCAAAATTAAAAAAAAAATCTCCAGATTGCTGTACTGTTATGTTTTTTTACTTTACATGACTACATCCTGCCTTCACATTTCCAATTGGCCTCTCACCACTGAACTGAAGAAAAACAGAGCTTTCAAAAATTCCCCGTCCCCCATCATCACAGACACAAACACACACATACACACATTCCATACCTCAATCCTCCATGCAAGCCACTAAAAAATAAAATTATTTTAATTTAAGAAGCTGCCGGTGGGTGGGAGTACCTTCAGGTTTGTCAGTAGTGCTGTACCAAACAAATCACGTGTGTGTCCCTTGCCACTCAGCCATTTGCCATGAAGAACCGCATGAAGCGGCAGTACATAAAACATTTAAAACAGTTTAGTTTTTTAAAAATAATTTTCCCCATTTCATGAACTCCTTTCCTTTGTTCAGTCAACAGTGACTTACCTACAAAATGGGAAACCAGTAGTGTTTACCTAGCTCCTCAGTATCACGGCAGATTTAACATTAACTAATAAAAAAAAATTACATACAACATCCTAGGAAGGACAATAGGGCTGAGCCTCTCATGACTGGGTCAATTAAACTCCATAGCCAGCAACAATGTACCAACCAAAGAGAGTATGTGTGTGTGTGGGGGGGATGGGGATACCCACTGCATAAAAGTAGCTCCACCAGCTGGGCAAACAATAGAGCAGTACTATTTTTTTACTATGTATACCTCCCCAGTAAAAAAAATATGACAAAGAAGCATTTTAAACATTCTGTTTTTTATTTCATTTTACAAAGGAGTCATTGTATAATAGTAATAATGCCCTACAGGGTTGTGCTATGCTGGGATAACATCACTTCTTGGGTGCTGGATGCCCTCAGTCTGTGGCCTTGGGCCCAACCACCCAAGGTGGGATGTTATCCCAGCATAACACCCACTCTGTCAGGCATTATTCCTGTAACAGCAACTGTGCAGTAATGTTACCCCACACAACACCCTACCTTCCACCTTTGGGAGCACCCTGGCCAATGTTCCTTTAGATGTGGTGAGTACCTCACTAGAGCAATGACAGTGCTTGAGCTTGGATGCTTGCACCGGGGCCCAATATTTTTAAACAGACAACTCTGCTTGAACTTCTGGTCTGGGCCCAAGCTTCTGACAGAGTTCTGCCCAGGACCTAACCCCCCCTGCTTTTAACCTAGCTCAGCATACTTACAGTTCAGAAGTTCACAGGGGGGTTTCAGCAGGCTGGATTCGGTACAGTACCTTGGAGGTATCCTGTTGGTGGTACACCACAAGACCGCAGACCTGGTTAGCTGGAAAAATGAAGAATTCTGGTCTTCACCTACCTGATCTTGCCAACTTCACCTCTAAGGCCTGTGTAGACTGTTTTCACTAGACAGGCCTCTTGCTGTATTCCTCACTGGCCATAGTCTTCTTTGTTCTAGGGACAAGGCAGGTGTAGTCCCCTAGACCCCTATGTTTTACACCCTGGACACACAATCAACAACTGGGCTTTGGCTCAATCTCTAGCCCCAGCACTCTCACTTCAGTTTCTCTATACACAGCTGTGGCTTGGCTTTTGCTCACTCTCTTAGCTTGTCACACACAGTCTGTCAGGCTTGCAGCAAAATGTAGTCTCAAACAGCACTTACCCCACCAGTAGGAAAACATGGTGGCTTAGTCTTTACCCACACTGCAGCGCTCTTCCATTAAGCAACAAAGCTCACAGTGTCCACTTCTACACTGCAGCTCCAAACAGGGTGCTGGCTACACCTTCCAGCTCCAAAATCAGGATGGCCACAAACTCCTTCTCCGTGCAGAGCTGGATCTCCTAGGCAACCAATTTATTTGGCAGGCTGGGGCCGAACAAGCCATTTGGCCAAAATGCAGGGATTAGGGCTCCATAGCCCACAGCAGTCTCTCCTGCACTCTGCTCCCATGCTCAGGTCCAAAAACAAACTCCCCCTTCTGGTGGGCAAACAGTCTCTTAAATAACTTTTTCAGTCTCACTCTCTGATTGGCTCTCACAGTCGCATTTTTTTCTGTGCCCTTTAACCTTATACCCAGTGGCCCCCTTTGTTGCTGAGTCCCTGGGGGCTGATATGTTTGTTTACATTTTATCTCATTGCAGTCCTGTTTATTATCCTTATCGATATATCCTTTAAAGGGCAGAAACATCTCCCTTTTGTGCCCAGAGACTTCATTCTGCTAATCCCTGGCTCTGCTGCCTGCACTGGAGCTGGGGATCTCTTTTAATAGTGTCTTCTGGCTAAAACACTTAAGTGGAGCCACACCTCCTTTAAATTTTGATACTGGGTGGCTGCACATGTGGAAAGGGATGTGGGCCACCATATTTGTTTACTTCTTAGCGGTTCGGCTTTTCGGAGCCCACTGGATCACTGCTGGAACCCTCCCAAAGTGTTCAGAGGTGCAGAAACACCACTAGGAGCTTGGCCTCAGTTACCTACTTGTTGAAACACCAGGAACATTGGCAGCCACTGCCGAGGAGCACCAAGGGGCCGGCTGGTCTGAATCCCACCAGGGTCACTTAGAGGACATCAGTGGGAGAAATGGAGGGCCACAGCCCATAAAGGTAAGCCCATTTGGGGGGCTTACACACTCCCCTTGCCAAATTATTGGTGTCCTGACAAGCCATTAAAATGCAATTAACATTTCAATATACACATTTCTGGCTAGACAACTGATTCCTGTCTAAACAACAATATCAATAACTGCTACAATTACATGGCCACCAAATCATTAGCTACTTAGACACTGAGCAACTATGTAGGAAGCAGTACATATTGGCAAACACACACACACACAGACACACACTTTCTCACCCTGTCACTTGGCCAACACATTGGGGGGTAAATAATCGGTACCACTTGCTTATGGATGACATGGAGGGGGATATCGGAGGAGGCATCATGGTTATCATATGTGAGCTTGACTACTGGTTTGGACTGCCTCTCTGACCTTCTTGGCAGAGCTGTGACAGGGGCTGCAATTTCTCTAGGGACAAGGGGCACCTCTACCTGTCCTTGCTCTATGGACTGCATGGAGGCATTGTCAGGCAAACCAGAATGGTCTTGAACTTGTTCACCATGGTGTGAGTCAACTACATTGCCCATTACTTGCTTGAGCATGGGAACAGGAGCATGATCAGGGATGGCAGTTTCATCAGCAACATGCTCAATAAGGCCCAAATCATTCACATTGTCCATATCAATGTTCATTGAGGGCTCGGGTACTTGGAGACTGGGCCTTCTGTCAGGGACAAATGGTATGGCATTGGGATTCAAAGATTATCCCAGTTAAATGGGGGCAGTGCTAGTGGAGGGCTGTGAATGTCTACAGTCTAGTATCCACTGGTTAAAGTTTGGATTTGGCTCAGGCACTATCTGATAAATTGCAAAGTCTTCTGTAACCCCCTACCAATTTTGGGGGCTTACCTTTGGCCTGTAGCTCTTATTCTTGCTCTCCAGCCAAGCACCTCTGAATGTCTGCCATTGTTTCTCCAGTACCCCCAGTCTTGTTGTACCCCCATGTGCCCTGTAAAGCAGCCCCAGTGTAACTTTAGCCCTTCGGGGCTCCGACAATTTAAACCACAATCACCCACACTGTAAATGCACTCCAGTGCAGCAGGGATCGTGCAGGCATTAGAGGTGCCTTTGATGATGTGACTGCTCAACTTGCAGTTGAACGGATATGTGTTCAGGGTCCCGGTCCCCGTGGTAGTCACAGTGGGGACCGATGACCACAGCAAGGGTCATGAGATCCCATTTACTAAAACAAATTTAAAGATCCACAGAGTGTTAGAATCGGGGATCATAAATATTAATGAGCCGGAGCCCTAATCCTTATTAAATATTCATGAGGGTGCTTCTGCCCTCAGGGAAGCAGTGTTTCGGCTGCTGCTGAGGAAAAGTAAATTAAACGTAAACAGATAAATGTAACTGCTCTGTGGGTTTTGGGAACAAATGTCTGAGGGGGCAAATGTTTAAATAAATACTCTAAACTGGCTGCACCAGATAATGTTGGGACTCAGAGAATGACAGCCTGCCTACTGCAAACTGGGGGATTTGAGCAGGAGCCCCCCATGGGGATGGGGGACTCATGCCCCCAGCAATGCAACTGGGCCTGGTGATCCAATTTAAGCCCCTCCACCCAGGAGGATTTTTTTACATCTTTGGCAGTAAAGTTATATTAGTTTAGTTAAAGCAGAACTTGCTAGCCTGGGGATTGCCTGAGAATGCCCTCCTTTGCTAGCCCCCCCTTCCACATTGGGGAAGAATGTGGACCTGCAACATGATGTCAAGCCAGCGGTGAGAGCACTCAGTCTACCTCATGGTGAGAGAACTGAAGACTTCAGGAGCCTTTATGATTGAGATCCATACCACGAGAAGCCTGAGTGAGTAATCTTGTACCCTCCCCCCAGTGCAAGAATAAGAGAAATGCTTATTTGGGGCTACCATGCCTTAGAGACTGGTTACTGTTGAGGCTGTTCACTGGTCTGCACCCTGCATCTGCTGCACCTAATCCTTGCCCAGGGCAGGTGGACCTACATCAGTTGAGGGGCCCGCGTGGTCCAGATTAAATATAAATGTGATGGTATTTGTTTATTTGCTGAAGCACCCACAGGACTAAAAGGGGAGCATTCAGAACTGGGGCTCATCCTAACATTGCCTGGGAGGTCCAGTATTTGATTTATAATTGGTCAGGATGTGTTGTGGAGCTGTGAACCTCAGCCATTTGCCATGTGGGACTGAGACATTAAATTTGAATTTGCAAGATTGGTTAAATTATTAAATTTGCTAAAGTTAAAGAAATAGTACTGAAAATAGTTATTTAGTCAGATATAGATGTAAAGAAACCGGGTCACCCTAGCCCTAGGGAATAAGCAACCAATGGCAAGTTCAAGTCGGAAACGACCATGGTAGCCAAGCCGGCTCATGGTTGAAGAATTTGCAGCATTAAATGTGCTGAATGTGTTCAGATTATGAATGTGCTGAATGAGTTAAGCTTATAAATACAGCAAGGATCACAAATGTGCTGGATGTTCAGAAAATGATAATTGGATTAAAAGCCAATGTATCTGGCTGGTTGCTTTAACATGCGTTCAGCCTGCAAAATGCACCCTTTCAAAAGTTTGCACATAACTCAAGTGCTTAATGCTTTTCAGTTCAAGTAACACATCTTTCTTAATTTATGCGGCCATGTTACAGATGCACCATCCACCAGGTCTGCACCCTAAATGGATTTTGGTAACTGGGTACCCAGATTTAAGGTTGGGATTTCAGGGTCACATATCTGATGTGGGGACTGGTACAAGTGTGGCATTAGTAATATTTTGTGTCATCTGATTTTTTGCAGTTTAGCTAGCCAAGGCTCTGGTCATCTTAAAGTTGGTACAGGTGTGATTACATCTTGATTTGAAAAACAGCCTATCTACCCAGGTCAAGGGTTTCACTAACAATATCCTAAACTTCTAATCTGCCTGTAAATATTAAAAATATTTATACTGCATAACCTTTACTCCATCCACCCCCCCATTCCTAAGCCCTGTCCCCTGTAAATACATTGCTTGATGTTGTTTTGCAGAATCTATGTGGTGTGAGCATATTACTAGGATAAAGTCTCTAAATGGTAACAGGTATCAAAATGTGGGGAAATGTTTATTGGGTCCTGCATTGGGGTGGCAAATGGTTGCAGTGGATGGGTACAGCAACCCAGGGGGTTGTACCAGTTTAAGCTAGCCTACTTAAAGCTAAACTCTGGGTGGAGGCACTGTGTCATTATAATATCTTGAAAGAGTTTTAAAGTAATCTTGGGAACCGAGGCCCCTTAATCTTGTTTCAGCTGGCAAGGCAGGGGTAGTAACTGTGGAGATAGCACCACCTGGGGTAACACTTTTCAGAAGAACTGCTTGGAGGCCACTCAGAAGGCTCAGCTGGACCAGTGTTCAGGTTCAATATGGTCCTCTCAGGAGGCATGGACAAAAAAGTATCTCCTCTTTTGGCCTCAGAAGGATGAGTTGGACCAGTATTCAGGTTCAATGTGGGCCTTTTGGGAGGCCTGGATGAAACAATGCTTTTTCTTGTTTTTGTACAGTCTGGCTCCTGGTTCTGGGCCTTCTCAGAATTGGGGTCTCATTGTCAGGAGCTGGGTCAGGCACACTGTCTCCAATGGGCAGCAGGTGAATTCTGTGGACAGTCTTTTTCACTCATCTCCCTCGTTCTTGTTTGATTTTATACACTGGCAGGTCTGGGAATTGTTCAATTACAGTTTCGATTTCTGGGGCCCACTGGTCTTGAATTTTGTGTTTGCCTTGCATACCAAGGTTCCGTAACAGAACATGGTGTCCCACTTGAAACACTTGGCGTTTTACACTCTGTTCATTAGCACCATATATGCTCATGTTTACCTACAACTTGCTGTAAATTCATATGTATTCACTGTAATTTGTTTTCCTGTTTGTCTGTGTGTCTGCACCAGGGTCATACCTGAAAAAAGTACTTGTTACCAGTGCACTCACCCGGTAAAAAAAATAAATAAATAAATAAATATTGCCGTTTGTTGCTTTGGCTGCTTTTAGTCACAGACTCAGATGCAAGCTGGTATGCCTTTTTTAGTTGTTCTCTCAGGTTGTGAGTATATTCAAGATATATTCCCACAGACGTGCCACTGGGGGACATACCAAAGCAGAGATCAACTGGCAGTCTTGTTTCATGACCAAACATGAGTTAAAAGGGAGATTGCTGGATAGCATAATTTTTTGTACAATTGTATGCTTGCACAAGGTAGCTTACTGTCTGTCTCCAGTTAGCTTTGTTGGCTGATCCAGGGTACCCAACATGTCCAATAAAGTTATATTGAAATGTTCAGGCTGTGGGTCCCCCGGGGATGGTACAGTGTTGTTTGTGATTTCTTTATGCCATAGGTTGCCAGAAATTCTTTTACTAACCGACTTTCAAATTCTCAGCCCTGGTCCGAGTGTACTCTTTATGGAATGCCGTAATGGGTCACAAATTGTTGCAAGACTTTTACCACAGTGCCGGCCTTTCGATCTTTTGTTGGATATGTCTGGGCTTATCTTGTGTAGTGATCGGTGATAACTAGAATGTTTGCTGTATTCTTTCAATTGGGCTTTAGTGACAAGAAATCCATTCAAACGAATTCAATTGGACCACTGGTTTAGATGTTAACCAAGGGTGCAGCTCTTTTTGGCAAAGCCTTTCACTTTATGCATTGCAGAAATGTCTTATAATGTTTCTCAATGTCGTTTTTCATCCTTGGCCAGTAAAATCTTGCTCTGGCCATGTTGAGCGTACAATCATAACCCAGGAAACCCATTTCATCATGAAGGGACATGAGCACTTCCTTGCAGTGCTTACAAGACAGCACCAGCTGGGTTTTTTGGCTCTCAGGGTTTTCTCTGTCTTGCACCCTGCGTACTAACAGTCCATCTTTCAGGGCCAGCTTGCTCCACTCTCTCAGCATCACTTTGGTGTTGGGGTGATGACTGCACACTTGTTCTGTAGGGCGCCCCTTCTCTAGAGCTGAAATTATGTACTGAAAGGTATGGTCTTCTCTTTGTGCCCTTTGGAGTGCTGATTTACTTGGCTGGGGCAAATAAGAGACATCCAGGCCAGTAAAATTCAAGTATACAGCCAGAATGGTATCAGGTGAGGCCCCTAACATGTCAATTGCTCTTTCAGGATTGGTGAGTGGATCTTCACCTTGGACAGTACATTTTGAACACAACACCTTAGCAATGGCATTCTCTACTTGCACTGAGGGGGTACAGCTGGTCGCTATGCAGGTGCCTTGACAGAGCATCTGCATCTATATTGATCTTACCACTTCTGTACTCAAGGCCGTAATTGTAAGTTGACAGGGCAGATAGCCTCCTGTGCCCAGCACTGTATAGTTTTGTAGCGGTGTTCACATAGGCTAACAGATTGGTATCCAAATTGTCAAAGGAACTCTGTACAGGTAATCATAGAATTTTTCGGTTACCTCAGACTTCAAGGCTGGAAATTCCAGTTTATGCACAGGGTAGTGTTTCTCATATGGTGACAAACTGTGGCTAATGAATGTCATAGGTCTAAGTCCCATTTGGTATTCCTGATAGAGCACTGCCTCCATCCTATTCAAGCTGGCATTGGTGTGGAGGACTTATTTTTTGTTAGGGTCCACAAATGCCAGAACTGAAGCTTCACTTAGTCTTTTAATAATTTCTCAAAAAGCAGTTTCACACTCAGGTATCCACTGGTCTCCAAAGGGCTTGCCAACCTTTATATACTCTTCAGGTGGACTGTCTTTTGCAAGCTGACATTTCTTTTTCTTATTGGTAGGCAGATAGCCTTGCATTAAGTCACTTAGGGAATGTACCACGTCGAGTGATCTTTTACAAAGTGACGGTAGTAGCTGCAGAAACCCAAGAAGGATTGCAGAGCCTTTAAGTTGTGGGGCCTGGGCTAGGAGGTGAGGGCCTCTACTTTAGCTGTGTCAGTTTGTACTCAGTCTGCTGAGATAATGTGCCCAAGATACTTTACAGAGCTAGAGGCTGTTCTCCTGACTCTCATTCACCCATCGCAGGCAGGGTTTAGCAAGGGGAGAATGAGGCGGATAAGATACGGATGGTCCTTAACTTAAAATGGGTAGCTATGTACTCCACCATACCCATGGCCACTCTTGCAGTCAATCTCTGTTAAGCATTCAACTCTGTAGAGTGGGAGAATCTACACAACACCTTGGGAGCCTATGGATTTGGGCCTTATTTGAAGGGGCTGGATCTCTACCCTTTACAATTCCCCATCAGCAACTATTTTAATAAACCACAATATTTCCTCCCCTTTTTCACCACAAAAAGGTATGCAACAGGGCTGCCCACTGTCTCCTTTGCTGTCCCTGATAGTCCTTGACCCACTGGCCAGGAAACTGTTAGGCTCTAAAGAGATACAGCCCATAGAGGTGAAAGGGAAGCAGCATCTGGTGAGCACTTACGTGGATGACCTCCTGCCAACAATGGTGAACCCAGCTATATCATTACCCCCAATGATGCGTATTATGCAGGAATACAAGTCTGTTTTAGGGCTGTGGGTGACTGCGAAGAAAACAACTATTTTGCCACTGAACCTGGGATGCACAAAATTCACTCTCCAGGATATATTGGTTATCTGGATGACACAAGGGTTCATGTACCTGGGAGTCAGGGTCATGGCCAGTTGGAAGTAGCTGGTTGTGGAGAACTACAGCACAGTAATTAACATAATCAGGACACAGTTTCAGAGATGGATGAAGCTACTCATCTCTCTCAAAGATAAAGTGGAGGCTCTCTGCATGTTTACCCCTCCAAAGCTAGGCTATCTGTTCTGTAACCTTCCTGTGGAAGTACCGATCAAGATTTTCAGGACTGTGGAAAAGTTGGTAGCAAAACTTTTATGAGAGGGGAAAGGCTCCCAGAATCAGTAGGGTGAAGCTAAGGGTGCACTGGTTGGCAGGAGGGTTAGGCCTGCTATGGTTCCAGGGCTACCTCTTAGCCTATAGATTCACACAAGCAACTAGATGGTTTCTACCAGAGAACATCTTGACTCCAGCATGGCTCTGGCTTGAGGCGGATTTAATGGGATATACTTGTACATGGTTTGATAGCCTACTGTGAGGTAAAGCCCATCTAGAGGCAACTGCCTCTCCAATGCTCGGGGGAAACCTGGAAGGCAAGGAGCACATGTATGAAAATGGCTCAGGTTCCCAAACATTATTGAAGACCACTGACAAAATATACCTATTGATGGAACAATTCTAATATTCAAGTAGGGGAAGATGCCATATATTGGCACTCATGGCTGACAAGAGGGTCAATACCATTGCAGACCAAGAAGAGCAAACAACGGAAACCCTGATGTCCTTTCAACATATACAGGCAAGGTTTTGGCTCCCTAAGTCAGACTTCTGGAGGTACCTGCAGATTAGGGAAGCTGTACATGCATTTTAGGTAAACAAAGGATTGAGGTCAGGTTGGGAGTGGCAGACGCAATTCCACAAACTGGGCAAACTCAAAGACTGTGCTGAGAGGATACACATGTTGCTCGTACTCTCACCCAAACACCACTGACAAGTGCAGGGTACATTGGGCTCAAGATCTGCAGGTGGAAATCACCCAAGATATCTGGATTAGATGCTTAAAAGGGGTTCATTTGGCATGCACAGATGGATTTAGTGTCAGTGGCTCAGTAGGTAGCACACTCGCCTCTGAGGCCGGGAGATCAGAGGGCTGTGGGTTAGTTCCCACATCTGGCACTTGGGTTAATATCCCAATACTGACTCTGTAGTGCAGCATGAGAGGGGTGCTGCACTTCTGAGGTGCCATCTTTCGGATAAGACATTAAACCGAGGTCCCTTCTGCCTGGATTGGTGGTAGTTCTGTTGTATGTTAAAGATCCCATGGCACTTGTCCAAAAGAGTAGGGGAAGTTTATTAAACAAAAGAAACATAACATCACAAAAACAATCAGAGTAAAAGAAAAAACTCTCAAAAATGCAAATAAGAAGTCAGATAATCTTCAAAAGAATATACAACAAAATAAGGAAACAAAAAGTCAATATGAAGTTAAACAAAAAAGAAATGTCCATAGTTTATCCACTTTATCTCATGGAAACCTACAAATATCATTCTCTTTAACACACAGTAATCCTGCCACAATTTGAGAAATAACAGTAACAGTAACATTCAATACTTGCTGTTGTTGTAAAATATATTGACAGCGAGCCTGCCATAAAAATTACTGAACGTAGGCAAAGAATACAGTCAAAGTGCTTTTATGATACTTTTTCCATACCCACATGTAATCACCCAGAATCAAAGTATGATAAGAAATAAGTGTCAAAAATGGTATATTCCAATGAATTGCTGCATCATGCCAAAATATCTGACTATGAGGACAATCAATAACTTTTTTTACATATTTTCCTCTATATTAGAACATGTAAGTCTGGGACAATATATATCCGATTGTGGTTTATATTTCAAATTTCCCCTAACTCCTAATCTCCCTTGAGTAGAGATCCAGACAGCATCCCAAATTTGAACAGGGAGCCTAAAATATGTTAGTTTGCATAAAGCAAAAATCATTTTGGTAGGAACACAATCAGGAAAAAGAAGATAAATTTGCTGCACATCATAAACCATATAGAAATAAAAAGATTTTCTATCAAGAGACATCAATTTTTGAAATGGTACTTTCCACTGCTGCATTTTTTTATAGTAGATATCCCATACAGAGTAAGGGAAGGGAATCAGAAAGCAATATTTTTGGAGGCAAAATAATCCATTTTGTAAAATAATGATTCCAAATAAATTGAGACCATAATTGCCACGGCATAGTGGCAAAAGTCCATAAATAATTAAAGGAATTAAAAAAATAAAGGGAATGACAACAAACAATAGGGTTAATCATATGCTATCCACCCTTTTTAATAGATAATGGCCCAGATAGTCAAACTGCGTCCAAAAAGTGCGCAATAGCAGGAGCAAGTGCAAGTCTATTGCGCCCATGCGCAAGAGACCCGATATTCAAAAAAGGAGCAGGCCAAATTGCGCCTACAACCAACGACTGAATATCGCACCACCTGTGCCATAGCACAACTAGGGAAGGGAAGCTGAGCAGATCTGATGCACCATAGAGCAACAAGGGATATTCAGCTGAGCAGTCCAGAGGCGCCATAGCGCAACCAGGGACGCCCCCCAGCTGCAGAGCAATGTAACTGCACAATCAGGGAGGTAGGGGCCCACCACCCATTCCACAGATGGGCACAGGAATACACAGCAGAACAGACATTGTCCCCCCACACCCCAAGCACATCACAATCAGGGCAGGGCTGGAATAACCACTGGTCCATGGAGACAAGCAACCAACCCACAGCCTGGCCATGGTGCCCCATCACACCTACTGGCAAGCTGTGACTGGCACACAAAGAGGGCAGACCACACTGTGCCACACCATCCCCCCCCAGTGCACAGCACACCCTGTACCATGACCCTCAGACATCCCCCCCATGAGCAGTGACCACCACAGCAGGAAACCTCATGCATGCCACCACCCCCACAGTGTCAATGCAGCCCTGTGCACCACAGAACCATGCAAGCCAACCCCACCATGAGCACCCATCAGCAGGTTGCAGAACACGGCAATGCAACAATGGCAGACACAGTGCCACCATGCACAGTCCCCCGAGGTACTGCTGAGAGACCGACCATGAGATGGCACAAGAGTTACCCCATATGGGACAGTCCTTGACACCTCCACCAGTGGTACAGCGCGCTCTGCATAGTATTCCAGTGACACACCCTGGCCCACCATTGGCCACAATAGCCATCACAGACACCCACAGTGGTGTGTGGAAGCATGCACCACACCAGATGCCACACAGGGTCTGGACAGACACCCACCCATACCCAAGGGCACAACACCACAGGGACGCAGTGGTGGGGCAACCAAGCCCCCCATTGTGGGCCCATGTAAGCCGTGTACACACAACCTGCAGTCCACCATAGCACTGGAGTGCCAACCACCCTGCGCAGGCACCATGGACCAATACACCACCAGTAGTCACCCGGAGCACAAGCCACAGACAGTGGGGCACATCCCCCTGCAACACACACAAGCCACAGCATGGAGGTGGAACAATGACTGTGTCACCCACAGTGCCACCTGAGCCAGGCATGCACCACACCAGTGACATGGGCAACCCAGCAAAGTGACGGGTACAGTGTCCACCCTGCAGGGAATGCCACCACTGACATGGCAGCAGACCATGCAGGTCACAGACAGGCATGTGTGTTGGCTGCACAGGCCATGGATGGGCCGATGGGTGCACCATGGACACAGAGCATGCGCCATGGACCACTGCACACAGTCATCCAGTCCACAGGGAACAACACACACAACACAAACACTGACTGATATCTACCCCCACACCATAGACACCTCCACATGGACACACGCACATACCCATGACTGCACCACCCCTGATGTCATGCACACCACTGCAGCTGAGCACCTATAGCCCGCTGCAAATCAGAGACCACCACGGTATTCATATAAAAGTCAAATGTATTATAAAAATAGAAAACTCAACTATGTATATAAATAAGAACTATATACAGGTTGTGATGGGGGACACAAAAAAGGTGGGGGTGGGCAGGGGGAAGGGGTGGACATATGGAATGAGATAGAAGGGGTGTGAGGGTGGGTCCAGGGGGGTAGGAGAAGTCAGGGACCAAGAGACTACTGGAGGCTCCGCCGGTCCTGGCTCTGACTCCCTCTGGCTCGGTGTCCTTGCAGAACCCCTGACTCGTCAATCCTCTGCAGAATTGTCACCGTCTCACAGGCCAGAATCAGGAGCTCCCGCATGGTGTCCCTGATCTCCCTCAGATGTCTCGCACCTTGGACAAGGGAGCACAGTCAACAGGTGTGAATGCACAACCCCATACAGCCCGCCCACTGTGCATGGCATACGGCAATGGGACATACCACTGTGATGGTGTGTGACCAGCCACAGTGATCAAGTCCACAGGACCTGCCCACCCAGGCACATACAGCCATGCGGAACGCTGCACACACACACCGGCCAAGTCATGCACAGCACCACCATGGCCATCTAGTGACATGGCTATGTGGTGCAAAGGCAGTGGCACAGCCATGCACCTGGCGCATGCATGGATCACCAGTGATGCACACCCAAACATGCATTGCCACTGGACAGTGTTGACTGTAACAAGTGGCGTGCATGGCAGTGATGTCAATGAATGGTGGCCAATATTAATCATGGATGTCTGGCACTCATCCACATCAGGCAGGTCAGGTGGTCGTTGCTGGTCCTCAGCCCGCCTGGCTGCAGCTTCCACTCCCCTCTGCTCTGCACGCACTCGGTGCAGTTCTTCTGGGCCTGTGGGGACAAAAAGAAGAGAAGAACATCAGTGCATTCCTGAAGCAAAGTCCCCTGCCCCAAGGAGTGTTCCCTCCCACCCAGCCAGACCCACCCACCCCACCCTGTGAACACCACCACGGCCAACCCCATATGGTCCCTCCCCTATGTGCTGGACACATACAACACTGTGACTCATATGGATGATAAAAGTGTGTTGACAGAACCCCTATCTGGACGTGGGACCATGCCCCTCCTGGCATGTGACCTCAGTCCAGCCAGAAGCTCCAGCTCCCTCCTCTGCAGGTCACCATATCAGTGCCTGCACTGCTCAGCACTTCGGCCCCTGCCTGTTGCCTCCTCAAGGGCTGTGGCCACCTCCTGCTACACCTGGGTCCTTTCCCTATCCAGGGGGGCCTCCCCAAGGAGATGCCCATGGTGTGGCTCGACTATGGCCACCAGATTCGCAAGTTCAATGGCCGTCCAGGGAGCAGCTCTTCTCCATGCCATTGCAATAGCTATAGTAGGCAATATGGCGCTCTGCAGCACGGTACCCCACATGCAGATGCTGCGCGGTACAGCGCTGCCATTCCCTATCGTGCTGTTACCGAACAGTGTGATAGAGGTGCACCTATGCCTGATGCATGGCACCAAGGGGGCAAAGGTTGGGTACAGGGTCAAGGATCCCTGGTACAAGGCCACGCACAGCGCCATTGGATGCCAATGCATGTAGAGCGATTGGCTGCCTGTGTGCCAGCGCCACAGTGGACTATCGGGCAGTTGGGCCATTGCACCTATGAAGGCCCATTGCCACAGCGCCATGTAGTGACCTTCACTATAGCGCCACTGGCACAATAGTGGCCATGCCCTGCATTGCCTACTGTGCACAGTGCATTATCAGCATGGCAGATGCCTGCGTCAGCAACCAGGGCATGCACAGTGAGGTGTACTATGCATGCCACAGAACTGTGTCATTGGCTCAGCACGTTCAACACAATTGCGCAAAGCGCAACAGCGTGATATTCAGCCGTCATATGCAAATCATCTGATCAGCCACTCAGTGGTGCAGCATTGCAATTTGCATCTAATTAAAGTTGCTCCTCTCCTCTTTTGCATGGATTGCGCTATAAAGGTGTGACAATGTGCTGCAGTGGCCATAGTCGGTTACTGCAGTTTATTGGTGAGTTGCATGCTGTGTGGGAGTGTGGACTGTGGATTCAGGGGACATGCATGGGACTGCACAGTCACAGGTAACAACTGCCATTCTTACAGGCTACATAATGACCGATCATGCTCTTGGAGAGGAGGACAACAGTGGTGGGAGGAAGAGGAGGCCGAATTTTACTAAGGCCGAAACTGAGGCCCTTTTTGAGGCCTATGTGGCTCAGGAGCCACTGCCTGTGGACAGCGGGGCACCACTCAGGCCCGTGCTGCTGCATGGGAGGAGGTGGCACATGCCGTGAACCTGCAAGGCAGCCACCAGTGCTCCGTGTAGGAGTGTAAGAAGAAGATGGGCACAGACAGGAGGAGGGTAAAGGAAAAGGTGGCTGCCATCAGGGCAGCACGTGCTGCAACAGGTGGGGGGACAGCCGGAGGTGGTATAGCTCACCCCAGCGGAGGACAGGCTTGCTGCATGCATGCACCAAAGTGCCATTGAGGGAGTTCCGGGCGGTGGCTTCCAGACGGATGGTGGCCCATCTCTGCATGGTAAGTCATGGTCTGTCTGGGGGGGCAGGGTAGGTCACACTCAGTAACGTGACTTTGCTTTGCCTTACAGATCCTGAGCATCTGCATAGGTCAGCGGTGGTGGGCCTGTCCACTGCGGACAGTTGGATGGAGTCAGAGGTGGGACCATTCACCTCCACAGATATGTGTGGATCTGTACAACAGTGGGGCCATCTGGCTGTCCACACTGATGTTGTTGAGACAGGTGTGGAGGTAGCCCTGCCTGTGTCCCAGCATGCTGGCATCCATGGATGCCAGCATGCTGTGGCTGTGGCAGAGTCCAGCACCAGTGATGATGACATGACCGTCATGGGCAGTGACATGTGTGTGCCACAGGATGGACACACAGCAGGGCAATTAGCGCCCATGGCTGTGGGTGGTGCCGCTGTGGGGGCCTGCATGTCAGCACAGTCCCAGGCTGTGCCTGTCAGCACCAGTGGGGCAGCACTGGTGTCTGTTCAGGACAGTGAGACTGTTGCGGCCACTGCAGTGGCACCATTGAGCCCTGGGGTGCAGCAGCTAGAGGGGCAGCATCAGCAGTCACCCATTGGGCTTGGGGGTACAGGGTTCAGTGGCGGCATCTGTGCACCACCTGTGGACATGCCCAGACCTGGTCCTGGTGCACAGCACCCACCCTCAAGGGGTGCTGAACATCAGGCCCTTGCACACCCTGAGGGACAGGATGCCGAGGAGGCTGATGACCTCTTGGACCATCACACCCGCCTACTACGAGCATCGGTCCTGCAGCTTGCGATGTCCATGGAAGCACTGTGTGTGGCTCTGGAGCAGGCAGAGGAGCATTGCAGCAGGGACATCGAATGGATCCTGGCATGGATGGACCATTTGTGGGAGGATGTGACCACTGCCATTGACAGGCATGTACAGGCGTTCATTGCTGTCATGGCCACAATGGGCACACAGTCAGGTCCCCATGCATTGCGGACATCACGCAGTGCATTATCCACCCCCCATTCCTGGCATTGTGCGACTCCCACCCTGTCGATGCCGGGTTCAGCTGTGGGCATCCTGAGCACTCCTGGAGCAGGCATGTTCAGTGTGCTGCAGACCCCTGCATGGGCATGGTCGCATTCACACAGTGGAAACCCTGGGGGACCATTGGTGCCACCCCATGAGGCCAGTGGTCAGCCTGCCAGTGCTGGCATGTCTCGGTGGGGTCGCCCACACATCCGTGGTGGCCGTGGCACTGTGTCATGGGACTGACCTGTCTTCCAGCATGGCTACTGTCTGGTGCTGCCCTGTATGCATTGTGTGTTTCAGTGGGCAGTGCACAGGTGGGTACCTGGCCCTGCACACAGACACACAGGCCACCTGCACACCCTCCCGGCTGCTGTCCACATTTACATGTGCATGATGATGCCTGCATTGCGCTGTACACCAAAGTGCAATGGTGCTCAGCATCTGACACATGCACATGGACAGGCAGTGGGTGTGGTGGCCTGTGGACATGTGTGTTGCTAGGGTGTGCGTTCTGGGTCGGTGTGCCTTCTGGCCTCTGTGCATGTTTGTTGCATTGTGTGTGTGCATGTGTGTGTGTGTCCTTTGGCGTGGCATGTTAATCCTCACCCATCCCTGGCTGTGTGTGTGTCTCTGTGCCCTGCCACTTCCCCCGATGGCATGCACCCCCAGTGTGGGTTCCTGCATGTTTGTGGGTTGTGCCTTGGCCACTGGTGGTTGCACATGGCCCCATGACTTACCTGGGTTGGCTGAAGTGCTCCTCCATGATGGTGTCTCAGTGCAGCTGTGCCAGTCAGAGCAGTCTGGGGTCCCATCGGCCATGGGGGGGCTGCCCATCACCATCATCACCGGTGTCCCCATTGTCCCCATCGCTGTCCCCCTCTTCAACCTGTATGGCTATCCCACATTCGTTGTCCATGTTGTGCAGGATGCAACAGGCCAGGAATATCCCACAGGCCTTTGAGGGGCTGTACTGTAGGGCACCGCCAGAGGTGTCCAGGCAACAGAAACGTGCCTTCAGCATCCCGAACACCCACTCAATGACATTGCATGTGGTGGCATGTGCCTCATTGTAGTGTTGCTGCGATGGGGCCGTGGGCCACCGGTAGGGTGTGAGCAGCCAGGGATGGAGAGGGTATCCACTGTCACCTGTGTGTAGAGGGTGGAGGTTAGTTTGGTGATCAGCATTGCCCTGCCCCAAGCCATGTAGGCCACTACCCATGGCACCTCTGGCCATGCCCCCACAGGCCCTATATTTGTCCATTTGTTTTGCATACTCACCCACTAGGTGTCCAGTGAGGATGTCCCCACTCTTGAATCTGTGGCACGGTGCAGAATGGTGCCAGATGAAAGAATCATGTGCTCCCCCAGGGTGCGTGGCACAGACATTGATGATGCACCCCCTGGCATCGCACACCACCTGGCAGTTGATGCTGGCATAGCCCTTGCGATTTATGTATGTGGCCCCCTCATGGCCAGGTGGTGAGCGTATGGCCACATGGGTGCAGTCTATTGACCCTAGCATGCCAGGCATACATGCTACCCTGTGGAACTCCTGTATAGTTGCTTTGCACTTCGCCGCTGTGCTGGGGAAGTGGATATACTCCCCAGCATGTGGCAGCAGTGCACTAAGGAATTAGGTGAGGTGGCATGATGTGGCTGACTGGGTTATGCCTGTGGTGTCCCCGGTTGGTCTCTGGAAGGTACCCGTGGTGAGCAAGCACATGCAGGCTGTTACCTTGGTCTCCACTGACAGGGCATGGCTCTGTCGTGTGGGTGCCTGCATCACATCACTGCACAGCTCACAGAGCCACCTCAGAATTGCCCTGTTCAGGCGGTACCAGCCCACAATCTCACTATCAGTGTACAGCTCAAAGCTGGTGTGGGCTTGGTACTGCCTGTGGGGGGCATACCGCTGATGGGCCCTTCCACAGCCATGCCCCCCTGCCACCCACCTTCTCACCCCTCTCATTATGGCCTCCATGTGGAACGTGGCACTGGCCATGTCCCTGGCTTGTGTTCACCCCCCTGGCAGCTGTTACTGTATTCCCCCCGCTGTCCTGGCTGTTACCTCCCCTGCACCGGTACACCTGCCTGTGCTGGCCTCTATGCTGTGTGGCTCCCCACACCTTCCCTGAGCCTGGCTGTTAACTGTGGACTTTCCCTGGCCTGCCCTGTTCCTGCCACTTGCCCTGTCTGTGTGCCTCTGCCTCTGCCTCATGTGGCTTCCCTGTAGTGTTCTTGTGCCTCTCCCTTGCTCTTTTTATTTTGGCTCATTTCCGCTATGGCGCAACTTCTGCTTGCTCCACTGTTGCGCATTGCGCAAGTCTTTGAATATCACACTGCGCCATTTATGCATGGTTCCTCCCCCTTCAGTTGCGCATGCCTTCATTATCATTGCGCTGTTACTCGGCATGATTTCTGGGGTGCAACTGCCTCCTGCTGAATATCGCAGATAGGTGCAAATTCGGACTTGCACAGGCGCAACCCTATTGCGCATGGCTCAACTCTTTTGAATATCGGGGCCAATAAGTAATATCCTGTTTCACTGGATTTAATCTATTGTGCCATACCATTTGACAGAACAAACTAAAAATGCTGGTTTCTAAATTAGCCGGAGGAAGATACAGATAACTTAAATAGAGAAAATACAGGCAACAAAAATGTCTTAATTATCATAATACATTTCTTTTTTCCAAATTTCCAGTGTTTCCATACTTCGAATTCTCTGAACTGCAATTGTTGTTCCCAATTATAAGCAGCCAAATCCCCAGGTCCAAACCAGATACCCAGGATTTTGTGAGGGGGTGGATACAAGAGGAATCTCTAAACTTTCTAAAGATTCAGTCCTTGCATTATCTAAAGAAAAGATAAAACTTTTTCCTTTATTAAGACATACCCCAGAGATTAGTCCACAACAATGAAATATTTTCAAAGCCTGCTTTAATGAAGATATATCTTGTACTAATAATGTAATATCATCAGCATAAGCTGTGATTCTCTCAAGTGGTAATGTAGGGGAAGGGGCTAGACCAGTAATATGCTGATCCCATTGTATTTGCCAAATAATGGGATCAAGGGCATAAGTGTATAAAAGAGGGCTTAAAGGACATCCCTATCTAACACTATATTAAGTGAAACATCTGACCCAAAAAGCCCATTAACCAAAGGAATAATGGTAGCATTGGTGTATAACATAGTAACCCATTTTATGAATTGCCTAAGAATACCATAATTTCGTAGCAAATTAAAAAGGTACTGATGTCGAACTTGATCAAATGCCTTGGCCTGATCTAATGTCACCACATAACCTGAGACATTGCCCAGTTTATCCGCCTCAAAAAGCTCTCTTAATAGATATAAATTATGTTGAATTTTCCTATTAGAAATCGCACAGGTCTGGGCCAGATGAATAAGGGAATCAGCAACTAGTAACAACTGATTATTAATTTTTGAGAAGGATCTTATAGTCACTATTCAGGAGACTTAGAGGCCTCCAGTTAGAAAGCATTGTTTTGTCTCCTTTTTTATATAAACATTTAAGAGGAGAAGTATTAAATCCTAAAAATGGTGAATTTGATGTCAACATAAAGTTAAAAACTAAGGGCAAAAAATACAGTAACTCATTTGATAAATAATTTTTTTATAAAAATCATTAGGAATACCAGCAAGTCCATGGGATGTCCTGGTAGTAAGTTGTTTTATTACCACTTCCACTTCTTGTGAAGAGATAGGTTCCAATAAACACTGCTTCATAGAATCCTCCACTTTAGGAAATGGTGCAAAAAATTAATCTGAAAGAACAGTAGTAGAGTCAAAGGGAGCACTAAATGTAGTGCAAACAAATTGTTATACTACTGACAACATTTCCAAATCAGTGCAAACCATAGTACCATCATTTTTAAGGAGACTGTCATTAAGGTCATATCCAATCTTTGTTTACATGCTTTATGTGGATCAGATGCTGGTTGTTTCTTCATACCATATCTAAATTCCATCTCCAACGATTTGGCCTTATCATATTGATAGAGTTTCATTTGTTTTTGATTTCAAAAATGTGGGACTTAAATTTCAGATATCACGTGGAGGAAAAGACATTAATATATATAATTGATTTCTGAGTTGTAAATAATGTAAATAATTAGTATTCACTTTTTCCTACCAAAACCAAGTAATTGGTGTTTTAACTCTAATTTGGTATCAATCCACCAATCAAAAATATTATCATAGAGGCACATAGTAGAGTTCCTGGCCTCAAAGAAAATCTCTATTTGAAGGGCACAATCTGGAGAATCTAAAAGTGACATATTTAAATGACACCGTTGAACAATAGAAAAAACCTTAGGAGAAACATTGGATAAACCAAAAGTACATAATAAAAGCCTATGGTCTGAAAATTCAGTAGGTTTGGTAACACTAAAAAGAGATGTAATATGTTTCAAAACAAAAAACATGTCTATATGTGTAGCATAGATGTGCCTATGATATGTAGCTCCACTATTAGTTTTATGTAAAAATCTGTAAGAATCCAGTAAACCAGCCTCGGAAGTAATGTTTTAAGGCATGAGAATCACAATACATTTTTTTCTGTACATCACCCGAAAATTTGATATCTATGTCACAATTAAAGTCAACACCCCATATAAGGTACTTTTTAGTATATAAGAAGGGTTTTATGTCATCAAACAGTACTATCCTGCTAGTTTTTATTTGTGAAGTCTACAAATTAATAAGACAGAAAGAAAAATCCCCCAAAGTGCAGTCAAGAATTAAATCTCAGCCAGGTCATTTAAGTCTGGAAATGCGAAACTTAGTGGATTTAAATAATATACCAATGCCATTGGCAGAATCTAATCCAAAAGTCCAAAAGGAAGGACCCCCAATGCCATCTTTTTTTTATTTGTTCAATATCATACAAGGAGGATAACCTGGTTTCTTGAACAAAAAGGATGTCTACATTAAGGGAGTCAAAATATGAAAATACAGATACTTGTTTCTTATAATTTTTCAAGCTGCAAACATTATATGACCCAATCTGTAATGTAGTCATCTAAGGTGTCAAAAAAAGAAAAGAAAATCAAGGCCCTCCATTTGAACTAATACTAGCTTTCCATTTCTTTCCTTTTTTCCTTTTTTCTTTAGATATTTCAGTAGATTTACTATCCTCATCCTCAGTTGCCATGCCAGACCTATGAGAAGCGTCAGAGTCCAGATCTGAGTCTCCTAAGTCACCTTGCAGGGGGGAAAAAAGATTTTCGGTGGGTATGGGGCTTGGAGCAGATTACCTAAGTGAGTCCCTAGTAAACAGATGGCTTTTAACAGTTTCAAACATGGAAGGGGGCATAGAGACAGTAGCAGGTTGTTCCTGCACAGAGGGAGGAACTTCTGGAGGAGTAACAGTAGAAATAACAGTAACATTATCCTGTCAAGGGGATAGGGGAGGTCGCTTCTCCAAAGGTGTAGTCACAGTTTTATGGAGAATTAAGGAATCCTTATGAGGTATTTCCTCATCTTGTGGGACGGGGGGGTAGGAAAACTAGAATCCCTCCTTTTCTTTTGAGCTTTATTAACTAAGTCGTCCTGATCCCAACCTTTAGTTCTATTATGTTTAGCCTAAGGACATTGATGAAACACATGCTCTTTTTCTTCACATAGGTTACATTGAAAGATGTTTTCACACAGATCTGCTGAATGTCCATACCTCCCACATAAGAAACATTTCATCATATCACAAGAGCTGCTAATATGAGTTTTTGACCCACACTTATAGCAAGCCCTCGGTTGTCCTCCTTAGAAGCAAACCCCTCTATCTTTTCCCAGGATAAAACTATTGGGTAAATGAACAATGTCAGAACTGACTTGAAACAACTTCACTTTAAATTTCCACCCCTGGTCCAAATTCCTTCCAAATCAAGGATGGCTTCGGGGGGGCCAAGGATATCACAAAGATGTTGCAACCAATGATAGATATCACTTACATTTACACCTTTATTGTGAAACAAGATAGTGACATGTCTAATTTGTGGTTTTGTAAGAGGGATTGCAAACAAAGGTGTCCATAGAAGGGTAGCTTTAAGAGTAGAATATTTGTCCCAGAATTTTTCCAAGCTATTATTGCACTTAAAACTGATATCAAAAGAATCCTCCCCAGAAATATGGATTAAAGCATAAATATCTGCATGAAAAAAATGCATAGAACCCCTCAAAAGCTGTTTGGCAACATAATATCTGTCTGGATGCTCCAAGCCCACCCCAATATCGCGATCTGACTGCATTTCATCTAGGTGCTTAATCAAACTTTTTTTAAACAATTCTGCCATAGGAACTCATTTAGATTTTTCAGAATTACCCTTCTCAAAACCTGCTTTCCCCTGTTGATCATCCCCACATCTTTCCAAGGACATGCTCGGCCTAGACAAGTCTGTGGCTCGATCCTCAAAGAGATGCGCATCAGTAGGCAAGACCTTAGTAGAAATGTTTTGTGCAGTACCTGAGCTCAGAGTTGAATTCATGGTGGCATGCATTGAAGATGTTGAATCAGAAGAAGGAATATCACCCCAATCTGGATCTGGAGTCCAATGTGCCAAAGCCGTACGCTTTCAGCCTGAATTCTGAAGCGCTTCATCAGCCGACCAATCGTGAAGAAAAGCCCCAGAGTTAATCGGGAGTTCAAATTGCCATCACACAACTTGTGACGTGGAATAAGTTGCTGTAGTAGAAGGAGCAAATTCTCCAGCACTCTGCTGCTCCTGCTCGGTACCCGGAAGTCCCGGTCATATAGAACGAGTAACCATGTCCACAGAAGAGTCATCTGGTAAAGAATCGGGAGAAAAATGTTGTGATCCCAAAGAATCTGGAAGCAGTACATTTGCTGCAACAGGTAAATCAGTAACAGATGCTTTCTCCTGAACTGGTTGTCTACCAGCAATCTCCTGCGAATGTTGATGTGAAACCAGAACAATAACCGAAAGTACCTATTTCTCCTGAGTAAGCAGCATAGGTTTCTCATCAGAGACAGCAATCTCCATAGAAGTCTCAGCTGAAGCCAACAACATGTCCTGCTGCACGAAAGGCAGAGCACAGTCTGCCATCCATCCCCCCACTGGCAACAATACGGTAGGGGAATTTCCCCAGTGTCCTGGCCAAATTTCCCTCATTCACTAAAAATACCACCAACAGCTTAATCTGATTCAAGGTCAGTTGGCATTCATCTGTATTCCCCTTCCCGGGTCATGCCTGAAAATAGGCAGGATTTGTCTAGTGCACTTACTCGGTCAACAAAAATTAATAAAATAAAAAAAAATATAAAAAGAGGCCAACTTATTCAGCTCAAAGTGTTGCTAAAATGGTACTGCACTCACACTGTTGGAAATGCCAGGTCCTGAATGCCAACCTCTTGCACATCCTATGGCAATGCCCCATCTTGACCGAATTCTGGGAACGGGTTCTGCAGGACAGTGCAAAAGTACTAGGAATACAAGTACTTGCGGTACCTTCATTTACTCTTTTGGCGAACACATCAACAATAATTGCTGGCTCCTACCAAGCCAAATGCTGGTTGTTAGTGGAGTTTCTAGAAGCTAAAAGGTTAATGTTGATGAGGAGGTGGCAGGCTAAGTCCTCTTCACTGCTCAAGTGTCATGCAGCAGTGGCTAGGCTGGCAGTTTTTGAGTGTCTTTCCTTTGCCAACACAAATAAGATGTCAGTGTATCACAAGATATGGGGCCCATATCTAAACTCTCACTTATGTTCAGTGCCCACACTTCCTCCTGACAATATCCCTTTAGGTGTAAGGCTACTCCCTTTTACCACTTTTAGTGATCCCCTTCCTAAGGAAAGCCTGGCCAGCCCAGGGCCACAGGACGGCTCCATGTCATTTCAGTGAATATAAAATATCGAGTGTAATTTCAGCAAGTTCTTTATAGCGATGCACTTTTCAGCAACTGGCAACATCAGGGATGGCACTTGTCAGGAACTATATTCATATCTTCAATGTAAAGTACATGCCAATCAGCACAAATAAGCATATCATGACCTTTGGGGGTACTTTGCTGAAAGAATTGCAGCGAACCGCTCTGTGAATAAAAAAAAATCCCTGCTAGCTTCTGTTTGTCTTTCCATGTAGAATGCTGAAGCAGAGATATGTCTTGCGAAAACAAAACTGTTTATTAATTGAAACAAACACTGGTATGCCTGTTGCCTTGTGTGAGAGAGATTATTCATACCATGTCATGACACTGGAGCATATGACGTTAATTCTCCTAGTGCTTTAGTTAACCACACTAAAAACTTGTTATTGCGGGGAGCTATGCCCTCCTGCATCCCCAAATCCCCCCTATTTCTAAAATAACATCCTTTGAGTCACTCATTGACTTTGGAGTATCACTGAATTTGTACACTCGCTGAATGCTGTGGTCGCTGTTTTTTCCTTTCGCTGATATGGCATCACTAAAATTACCTCTCTCCAATTAAATCGCTGTATTGATGTGCTACCCCCACAGGACCAAGCCCAAGTTAGAAAGAAAGGTAAAGGCCAATTCACACTGATGCTGATGGCAGTTGAAATGTAATTGTTTTTAGGGTACTTTGCACATTTATAGTAGGCATAATATGCACATTATCAAATAAAAGTACTGGAAAGTTCATCTATGGTATCTGCACAACACTGCTTTTTCAAGATTAACCTTCTGTAGTATGTACAGTATGTATGTTTCTAAGTTTAAAAATCAATAAAATCTTTCATGATAAAAAAAAGATACATTTTAGAAGGTTGGGAGAACTGGCACTTGTCTATAGAGATTTTTTAATCCCAAATCCCCCAACTGGTCCAGGACTTTCATCAAGCAGGCCTTGTGTTCTTTCAGGGTGTGCCCAAATAGAATTAAGTCATCCAAGTAAACAGTGACTTCTAGCAAATTCATATCCTCCATGATATTTTTCATTAAGTGTTGGAATGTGGCTGGGGATCTAGATATCCCTTGTTGCATGCGTTCTAATTGGTGGAACCCCAACGCACAGCTAAAGGTGGTCTTCTCCTTGTCCTCCTCTGCTATAGGGATTTGATAATAGCTACTCTAGAGCTTCAACACAGAGAACCATTTGCTCCTGGAGAAGCTGGCCAAAGTGTCTTCTACCCGAGGCACTGTGTATTGATCAGGGATGGTCTTTTTGTGCAATGTATGATGATCAGTGCACATCCTCACAGCACCATTTCTTGAATGCCATAACAATGGGGGTGGCACAGAGGCTCTGGGACTCTATAATGATACCTACCTCCAATAACTTACAGGTGTTGCCTGATGTCTTCGATGTCTCCAGGGGCCAGCCTCCAAGATCTTTCTCTAAATGGGCAATCAACCCTCAGGTGAATTTAGTGTTCTTTGCCTTGGACGCACCCTATGTCCCATTCATGGAGTGAGAAGACTGCACTGCTTGACTAACTTTTGGCTTAAGCTCCATTGGTAGCTGGCAGGTATGGGAGAATCCCCTAAATCAAACAAGGTTGGATCTGTTTCATCATCTGCAGACTCGGGTGGGTTCACCTCAATAACACCATCGACTTTGTAGATATTCACCAACACTTGACCTTTCCAGATGGATATGAGTTTCCTCGACTCATTCCTTACCCTCACCATAACACATCTGGCCCAGAGGGGTCTCTGGAAGTGGCAACACTCCTCTTTCTACCATTAGCTCTCTTGGCAAGCTGTCCTCCAGTGTGGCATCAGTGATAAAGGCACGTCTTTGGGCAGCTGAGCAAATTTGGCAATTCCCACTACTCTACATTCTGAATTCCAGGGCAGGATCAATTCTTTGCTATCCACCTTGCACACCACACTAACATACTCATCCATCAACTCGGCTTCCCCACTATGCACAGACAGGCTGATTCTCTTTACCACTGCTTTGACTGAGGGGTTCACTAGATCATATGCCCTTCCTCTTTGTTTAAACATCTTAGCCAGCCGGCAAAACATATTAGCCTTTGTCACAATTAATACAGGCTTGTTGGCTTTCCCTTTGGGCTCTGGACAGATCAAAGCCAATGTCTCAATAGTGCAGCGTTTGCCCTGGCACTTTGAGATAAATGCAATTTTTACAAAGGCAATAACTGTCATGGGGTAGCTGGAACTTCCTATCCCCCATAGGGACAGGCCAGAGAGGGCTAGGAGTGGAAATGCTTCAGGTGTTTATCATGGAAGGTCTGGTGTATTATAGTGACCTGTGACCTGCTATCCAGTAGAGCAAAACAAGTCACTCCCTTGATTAAAACCTCCACATCAGTCCTAGGACTGATCAAACCAGGTGGTACCTGGCTGTTGGGTGGCATCTTGGGGTCATTCCACTTAGTGGAGTATTGCAATTGTGGGGACCCAGTTTCTTCTTCACTGGTCACCATTGGTATTTCCCTGGTCCATTTGTCTCTTTTGCTCTTCAGTGAGCTCTGGGTTATCCACACTGATGCATCCTTGCATCATGTAGCCATCCTTCCCACATCTAAAGCAGAATCAACCTTCCAGGGACACTGAGGGCATCATGGGTCTAGCCCTGGGAGCAGTATAGGGGGGTAACGTCTCCCAGGTTCTGGCAGGACACAATTCAGTGGTAGCTGAAACTCTTGGGCCAGTTGCAGAGCCAGCACACAGACTTTATTTCTCTTGAAACCTGGCCATACTTTGTGAGAAGTGAGGCTCTTTCACCACCTGTAAGTCCTTCATACATTCTCTGAGCTCCTTCAGCACAGTGTCCAATTCCAATGAGATGGGCGGTTTCCCGTGGCTGGGTACTTGCAGTTGCAGCGGGCATCTGCAGGGAGTCGGCAATATCTTCCTGGGCTTCTTCCTCCTTTACCTCATCCAGCAGCTGCTTAAAGGTTGGGGTGTCATTTCTGCATTCAATCAACCTGAAGGAAATTAGAATCAATCCTGAATGCACAGCACCTCGCAAGACCAGATTGAATCTCATTGGGTGACCTGTTCCAAAGTGATGACCCTCCCCCCCCAGTTTCAGCAATCTTGCACGTCACTGCCTCTATCCTGGTGATATACTGCAACAACATTTCTCTGTTTTGTTGCATGGTGCCCCACAGCTGGGACATAATAGCCTCCTTCTTCTCTACAGCTCCAAAGGTGCTTTTCAATATGGCCAGGTGGTCATCTACTGTATATATAGGCTGACTTGCCCACAGTGACCTAATTACATCCAGAGCCATACCCTTCAAACTCTCTAAAACCCTCTTACACTAACATAGAAACATAGAAAGTGACAGCAGAAGTGGATCATATGATCCATCTAGTCTGCCCATGATCTTTTTCCTCATCAGAACACCTCCATACCTGTACCATTTGGGTCACCTGACTTATCCAGCTTTTCAAATCATCTTCCCCAGCCAGAGTGGGGGTAGCTCCCTACAAGATGTGCAGCCTCTTACACTGTTCATATGGTGTCACTACCATGTAGGGTGTCACCAAGCTAGAGAAGAGCACTATCAGTGTGGGTTCCCCTTCTTGAAACAAAGCCAGTTTGTCTTTCACGGATTTCTCTTAACTAGCCAGAAGGGGCTCTAGCTTAGCCTTGAAATCCCAGCATTCACTTGGATGAGGGGATGAGGGAAGGGGAGAATGTTTTGGGCTGGCTGGACTCCCTTTCCCCCCCAGGTCTCTTGAAACCCTTCCGGGTGTCACTATAGGAGGCATATCCACAGTCCCCAACTCCTTATCAGTCTCGACAATCAAGTTCCTAAACCAGGTGCCTAGTTCTGTAGCCAGCCTTTGGATCTTCACGTGCCCGCAGTCCTTCAGGGTCCCCTCCAAAACTCCAAAAATAAATTCCTTATCTTGCTCTTAAGCCACATTTTTGATCAAGAGAACTTTTTAGGGGTCAAATCCCTCAAACAACAGCAATCCTCTACCTCTTAGAAGGCCATTTTTCCATTTGAAACACTTCAGGGGGGGTCACAGAATTTTCAGATTGGCAATTCGGGGGTGGCCACTAGGAGGCTGCAGATCCCAGTGGTGCCTCCACTTGCAACAGCCCTTTGACTCACCTTGGCTGCTCTGTGGCACTTTAGTCCGCACTGTACACACCTCCTAACCTCCTAGGGGGCCTGGCCCGGGTTCCTTGGTGGACAAGAAGTTAAGTGTGGTGCCTCCACCCAGGAAGTGACAGGGGATACTTGTGAACAGATAACAGGTTACTACCCCACAGGAAAATACATGAACTGCCCCCCAAGACACTCCCCACACAACAGAAATCCCCCCATTCAGAATGAAGCACCATAACAAGATATAACATGCAACCAATAACAGTGTTTATTTTAGGGGAGGGTAAATGGGGAGAATGAAGCAACAACAACAACAACTGTGCAGTAATATTACCCCACATAACACCCCACCTACCACCTTCGATTGCACCCTAACCAATGTCCCTTTACATAGAAACAGAAATCTTTGGCAGATAAGGACTGCCTGGCCCATTTAGTCTGCCTTTAAGCCCTCGCACCGGATTATTGCTTTGGACCCACCTGCTGCTGTACCTCTATGGTTTCCCTATGCCTGTCCCAAGCATGCTTGAATCCATCCACAGTGCTCACTCCCACCACCTCCTGAGGCAGACCATTCCATGCATCCACCACGCTCTCTGTGAAGAAGAACTTCCTCAGAGTCCCTCTTAACCTCCCACCTTCCAATTTCATGTCATGCCCCCTCGTTCTTGTGCACCTCTTGCACTGGAAAATGTCTCCCCCCTGCACCCTGCTTATACCCTTAAGATACTTGTGTAACCCCTAGGTGGCACTATTCCAAGGGCTACTACCCCTGCCTGCTTGGCTAGTAGCAGGTTAAGGGGAATGAGTTCTGAAATGGCTGCCTCCGCCCAGAGGTCAGGGTTGGTAGTGGTCAAGCTAACCTGGGCACAGCCTTCTGGGACACTGTAACCCCCACTCTTTCCCCTCTTGTGGCCTGAACACTGTACAATAATCACTTTCACAACACCCCTGGTGCACCACACACATACTCACACTGTTTGCACTTACCACCAGGGCTGGTTCCTCTGGCTCGACCCTGGGGATCCCCTGTAAAACAAGGTTACGCACAGCAAATAGCAACAGTACAGTATTTTGAACACAAACAGAAACCACAGTCAGATTACATGCAGAAAAAGTTAGATCTGATTTATTCAGAGGACTTGAACAAGGGTGGGGCAAAATCAGGTTAATTAGCTTAAAGGTTATATTAATCAAGCAGTTATGCATGCACTTTGAGTTCCCCACACAGTCACACCTCTGGGTACCCCAGTGGAGAAGAGATGGGCTACCCAGGACTGATGCCCAGGGTTGGCCAGCGTCGCAGCTGGTTGGGGCTCTGTGATGGAAAACACAACATGCACAGTACACAATATCTGTAATCTGGAGCCAAAGGGCTCAGTTTGTAAAGGAAACAAAATATTATTTATTTATTTATTTATTTATTTATTGATTGAATTTTGATGACTGGGTAGGCCCACTGGGCCCGTAGAGGTCCCTTTTTTCAGGGGCGACCCGCGGGTGCAACAACAACATACAGGTAACATTTCAGTACAGGCTGGAGAGTGGAATAGTATTTTAAAAATAGAAGTACATATCTTTGCAGACACAAAAGCATGGAAAGCATGAAGGTAACAAATAGTGAGCACGTTAAGCATTCTGCATCCTAATAGTAGATTAGATACCAGGTCCACAGGAAATAGTGGGCAGCGTCTGTAGACCTATGGTTAGCTGATAAGTACACAGGGTTGGAAGGGGGAAAAGTTAGGGACCTAAGTGCACCCCTTCAAAGAGAAGAGGACCAAATGTCCTTCCAAGATAGCTGTTGGGAGGGCAAGTGAGCTGCTCAAGAGGCAGAGCTAGGTCAGGTACTGTGGCATAGACATATGCTCCTATTGAGCAGATGTCCCTTCAGCAGCGTCCGGAAGCTAGAAACCGTCTCCGCCTCCCGGACCTCCAAGGGGAGGTTGTTCCAGGTGGAAGGGGCGGTGTATGCAAAGGACCTAGACCCGGCTTTGGACCTAATCTTTGGGACCTCGAGGAGAGATTGGCCTGATGAGCGAAGGCACCGTGGATTGGGTTTTGCCCTGACGAGCCCAACCAGGCTGGGGGGAGAGGGACCAAGTATCTTGTAAGTAAGGCAGAGGGAAGGGTAGGCAAGGCAGAGCATCAGCGGCGCCACCTGAGCCTGGATTGGGCCTCACAGTGGTGAGTCCTAGGGTGAGACAAGGTGGCAAACCGGACTATCTTATTGTACAGAGTCTGCAGCCTTCCTAATTCCATCATGGCTACACCCTGGAGGATCGGGGCCCTGAATGTGAGCTTTGGGAGGAGTACGCATGTGGCGATGGCTGCCCTGGCTTCAGGAATGATTTGGTCCTTTAGTCTATAGAGGATGCCTAATTTCACATGTATGGCTTTTGTGATTAGATCTACATGATTCTTTAGGGTAAAACCCTAAATAGGGTAAACAATAGGGTAAAATATCAAGACAATCAGATGACATACTCAGATTAAGCTGCTGTTTCAGGGAACTACCCAGGTATTTACTCACGATACCCAAGACTGGACACAGGCTGGGCAAAAATCAAGACTGCAGGTGATTGATCTGGAATGCCAGGAGAAGCAGGGCCCACACGAGTCACAGAGGTGTTGCTCCTGTTCAAGCGTGGAACAGGGGGCTGATCCCCAGGCAGGTCGATCATTGATGGCTTCTCTGTGCAGTGGGTAGTCTGGCTGTGCCAGTCTGGTAAGGCCCAGACTTCATGGAGATAAATTCGAATGCAGTCCATTTTGGGCTGGATACAGCTTCCAACAAGCAGAACACAGTTCACACAGTGGGGAACCAACTCACAACCCACTAGCAGCTCATAGTACATTTACATGTAAGGGGATTCTACTGTACCAGCAAAGTGCTCCCCGGTCACAATCGCAAAGTCTCACACACCAGGAGCTTAGGGGTAGCTGGAACTCCTGACAGGATGATCACTTTCAGCAAAAATCTTCGGTCTTCTTCAGGTTGAGCCTGGCCCATCTCAGTAGCGTACTTTAGTCACACAAACTTGGATTTAGTCCAAAATAATTCTCTTCTCTCCCTCTTAGGAGCAGCACACCGACATGCAGGCCAAAAACTAAGCCATTAGAGTTCTCCCATGCGAATCCACTTAGGATTGCTGCTCAGAATCACTTCAGCTCCTTCTTGTTCAGCTTCCAGCTTAGATCTAACTGAAAACTGCCAGCAACCAGGTACTTCCCCAAGATCCAAAAGATTTGGTTAGCTGATTTGGCTGTCAGTCAAAGCAAGAGTTCCCCCTTCAGTTGCAAAAAGGCGCAAAAAGTTCAAAACTACAATTCCTACAGATTTTGACTTCGGACAGCTCCTGTAGTCTGGCTACATTTTAGGTCCCACCAGAACTGATTGATCCAATTTGCAGTCCAGGACCAAGATAGTGGAGACAAACAAAACAGTCCTTGCTATAAAGAAGGCAGGTTAGACAAAACTACATTATCATTATCACTCTAAATGATTTTCAGCAAATAGTTACATCTTTCAACAGAGCTCCCTCTCATATTACTTAGGCTGCAATCAGGCAGCTCTTAAAGAGATAGTACACGGAGGTTATTCAGGCTCTGGTAATCACATTTAAACTGCTAAAACGCAAGACACGAGCCTGGCAGTGAGCATTTAGGCAAGCTCAAGGAAGACTTTTTGGGAACCCCCATTTGTAGGGGGGGTTACACCCTTCCCTGCCTGGGAAAACTTGGCGTCTGTGTCAAGCCTGTACCATCATAGCATTGAAAATGCAACATATACAATACATTTATACCATTAGCATACTATACAAGTACTGTCTGATTCATCAATTGGCATAACTTGTCACTTTACTATACATTTCAATGTACTTCACTATATCATTTCCATCATGACAATACATTATGCATATTTTACACAGGTAAATTGAACATTACTATACAGAATCATGTAATAACTTCTTGTACTTTAAACAATGCAAGAGGGGGCCCTTCCCTATCAGCAAACTTGGGGCTGGATGGGGCAGGGGCACCATGGTGAGAGGGCAAAACAAGTAACCTGGATTGGGCTGTCAAGCTTAATTTAGGCAGTGAGCTCTGAGAGACATAAACACCTTTGTGGACTACATTGAGAGGCAAATCCACTGGCCTCCTGGGGGAATCATAACTGAAGTGCACCACTGGCTTGACAGCTTGGCCAGTCTTTCTGGGGTGAATAACCACAGTCTCTGTACTTTTTGCAATTATCTTGGAGCTTTCTTCACTTGTGAGGGGTGCCTCTGCATGAAGGGGAATGTCCAAACCAGGAGCACTGTCAGCCCCTTGCTCTGTAGTCTCTGTTTCTATAATACTTGGCTCATTTTGAAGACACTCTGGCACTGAATGGGGGTTGTCAGCACTCTCATAGTGTTCCTCAAGTTCTGGCATGTCACCAGAAATACTCATACCATTAGCCTCTCCTTCAGGTAAATCATACAGTTCCACAATACACAAAGACTCAGCATCCTCAGACGTGATACTTTGCACTTCACTTCCAGGGAGCATTGGCTCCAAGGATGATGACGGGGCATTATGCAGTCCAGAAGGTCCAGCTTCATCCCCATAATTCAACATAGGATTTTCACAAAACAACTGACTCAGTTCATATGAGGGGTAATAGGCATTATCAAACTCACTGTCATCCGAGTTAGACTGGCAGTCACTATCATTCTGGGCCTGCTGCCGGGGAAGTCTTAAATCGGCAACCATAGGGGCAGGCTGACTCTATTTCTTTCTTGCAGCAGCATGAGTCACTGGTCCAGGGGGATCAATCTCGGTGGGTTCAGCCTCAATTATAACTTGACCAATAGGTAGCAAGTGGTTACGGTGCATGGTCTTGACAGCTTTGGAGTTATTCTCTGGGTGCACTTTGTACACTGGCAAATCATCCAACTTTCCAACTATGACATGGGGAAAATGGTGCCATCATTTAGTAATTTTGTGTTTGTCATGCAATCCTAAATTTCACAACAACACACGTTTTCCAGGCTTAAGCTCTTCAGCCTTTACTTTTCTATCATGTCTCTCTTTGTTGGCTAGATTTCTTTTGGTGGCCATTGTCTGGGCCAGTTGATAGGCATGATTCAATTGAGCTTTCAGTTTTTGTACATATTGCAGGTAATCTTTGGCTCGGACACCATTGGGAGAAACCCCAAAACAGACATCAACAGGCATCTGGGCCTCTCTCCCAAACATGAGGCGGTGAGGAGAGAACCCAGTAGCATCATTCTTTGTGCAATTGTATGTGTGTACCAAGGTGCTAATCTGCTGGCTCCATTTATGCTTATCTTTTGGGTGGAGGATGCCTAGCATATCTAGCAGGGTGCAGTTAAAGCGGTCTGGTTGAGGATCCCCCAGCGGGTGATAAGAGGTGGTTCTTGACTTTCACACCCCCCATAGGGAGAGCATTTCTTTGATTGGCCGACTCTCAAAGCCTGCAGATAGGGCAGCATCGCAGCCTCCAGAATGTCTCCCTGAAGACTGCTGCTCCACAAACACTGCACTGCACCACTCCTATTATGTTTAATTCCCTCCTCAATCAACTGCCGCTTAAGATGGCAATTTGACATCTCCCATATATATGTTTTATTTCTGTTGTGTTCTATTATGCTTCCTCTCTCTGTTACTTCCTGTATGGATGCAGGATGTTGCAAGGCCTTATGGGACTGACCCAATAAATTTAGGGTGAGCCCTGGGGTAGGTGGGTAGTGGGGTGGGAAGGTGGGACTACACCACAGACTGTGTCCAAAAAACAATCAGCAAAGGAGTCCTCTGTCAGTGACACCTTACTCCACTCTCAAACTTGTCTGCTAGAATCCCTCAATCCTGCCCAAACTAGATGGAAAAGCACCCAAATGGCAGTTAAGAACAGACCTTCAATACATTTTCAAACACACATAAATGGCAACTAAGAAAATACCTCAAATATAATTACAAACTCAGTCACCATGTCACCAGCTAGAGTCTCTCCTTCTTTCTTCTCTGTAGTGACTTACAGCTTCTCTCTTCTCTTATTGCATGTGCCCTTGTAGACCTAGTTGCTAGCTACACCCTTTGTAATTCTGCCTATATACCAGCTAGGCTATTGCTAGTGCTGTGCTGCCTTACTGTTCCTGTGTCTTTTAGTAGGTGCAGCCTGGCCTTCCACTATTTTTTTTAACTCTTTTTGTAGCACTACCTTACCCTGAACTCTCTCCGGATGGACTCATGGCTTGTACCTGATCCCACCCACCTGAAGTCCTCAGCTCATCTCTTCTTAGGGCCCTAGTTCTCTGACCACTTACCTGGTCACCCAACCAGTGGGACCGCCATAACTCCTTCCAGGTGCTTTATCTATAATCTAGAAGATCGACCAGGCAGGGAGTAGAGCAGAGGAGTGAGCTGGGAAACTCAACATTTGGGCATGGTGGCCAGCCCCCGGACCATCCTTCGCCTGTCAGGAGGCAGGGATTCTTACTTTGTGCTTTCTCCCTCGGCGTGGCGGGCAATGGATGTCAGTGCAGGACCACCATCAGGCATCCTGCCAATGCCAACCCCCCTGCTGAACCTCACTACTGAGTGATGCCCCCAGCCTCTGCCAGGTTCTGCCACTGAGCTCGGTACTTCCTGGATCCCACCCCAGGAGAAGAGAGCAGTCCTCTGGATGCTCAATCTTCTCCTTCTCCGCTGACCCTTGACAGCCCTGGCTCATTCCTGAACTCAGGTCACTGGCGTGGCATAAGGTGTGGCATCCAGTGCCTCAAACCTCAGCTCACCTGGCTGGCCTGGCCTTCCACTATAATGGTAGAGCACCTGGGGGTGATTGGGGAATGGGTGTGGGTGGGTGGGTGGGTTGTTCCTTTGGTACTCTGCGTCTACTAAAAGCAATCAGGTAAAAAAAAGACTTTCTTCTGCAAACTACAGGGCAAAAACACAGCTCTAGTTTAAGGTACTGTAGCTGGTAGCTGCTCTTCCTGTCAGCTTCTGCAGCAAACAGAGTCCACAGTCAACTCCTGTTTGTAATCCACAGTTCCTCAGTCCTTCTTCAGTTCCTACCTTTATCAGACACCTCTTTCACAGAGTTTCAGTAACAGCTCTAGTCACAAATGACTGCAAAAATTCTCCCAGCTAGATTACCTCCCTGGCAAATTAAAGATTAAAGTTACACTAAGTAAAGACAACCCCAAAAACAGAGAACCAAAACATTGACTTCTACTTACTATTTTAGGCCCCTAATTTAAGAATTCAATTCAGTGTACTCAGTAAATCACATCCTTGCTGTAGGATAGCTGGTTGCTGATCTCCCTCTCAACTTTTGCAGAGGTGGGTACCTCACTGGAGCGATGACTGTGCTGAAGTTGGATTGCTTGCATTGGGGCCCAATACTTTTAAACAGATAACTTTGCTTGAATTTCAGGTCTGGGGTCAAGTTTCTGACAGAGCTCTGCCCAGGACCTAACCCCCCTGATTTTAACATAGCTCGCTATCTAATTAAATACTCCTCAACACTGCAACTCACTGGTACTTACAGTTACAGTTCAGACGTTCACAGGTGGGTTTCTGCAGCCTGGATTCAGTATGGTATCATAGAGATATCTAATTGGTGGAGCACCACAGGGCTGCAGAACAGGTTACCTCTTCCCACCAAAATACATGAACTGTCCCCAAAGACACTTCCCACACAGTAGCACCCCCCATTCAGAATGAAGCACAGTGACAAGATATATCATGCAACCAATAACAGTTTTTGTTTTAGGGGAAGGGGAAATGGTGAGAATAAAGCAATGACAACAACTGTGCAGTAATGTTATCCCACACAACACCCTGCCTCACATGTTCAGGTGCACCCTGGCCAGTGTCCCTTTAGATGCGATGGGTACCTCATCGGAGCAATGGCACTGCTTGAGCTGGGATGCTTGCATTGGTGGCCAATACCTTTAAACAGACAACTCTGGTTGTACTTCAGGTTCATGGCCAAGTTACTGATAGAGTACTGCCCAGGACCTAACCCCCATTCCCTAATTTTAACCTAGCCAGCTAGGTAATTGAATACTCCCCGAAGTTCACAGTGGGGGTTTCAGCAAGCTGGATTTGGTATGGTACCATGGAGGTATCCTGTTAGTGGTGCACCAGAAGGCTGCAGAGCTTATTGACTGAAGAAATGAAGAACGCTGGTCTTCACCTGCCTGGACTTCTCAACTTTGTCTCTGAGGCCTTTGTAGATTATTTTCACTAGGCAGGCCTCTCTCCATCTTCCTCACTGGCTGTCATCTTCTTCAGTCTAGGGACAGGGTAGGCGTAGTCCCCTAGAACCCTCTGTTGCATACCCTGGACACACAATCAACAACTGGGGTTTGGCTCAGTCTCTAGCCCCAGCACTCTCACTTTGGTTTCTCTATACACAACTATGGCTGGGCCTTTGGTCAGTCTCTCACCTCAGCACACACATGGTCTCTGAGGCTTGCAGCAAAATACAATCTCAAACAACACTTGCCCCATCAATGGGGAAACTTAGTGGCTCAGTCTTTACCCATGCTGCAATACTCTTCCATTAAGAAACAAAGCTTACAGTATCCACTTCCACAATGCAGCTCCAAACAGAGCACTGGCTATGGCTTCCAGCTCCAAAATCAGGATAGCCACAAACTCTTTCTCTGTGCAGAGCTGGATCACCCAGGTGATTAATTTATTTAGTAGGCTAGGGCAGAACAAGCCGTTGAGCCAAAATGCAGAGATTAGGGCTTAGTAGCTAACAGTAGTCTTCGCTGCACTCTGCTCCCACTCTCAGGTCCAAAAATGAACTACCCTTTTGGTGGGCAAACAGCTCCTTAAAGAACTTTTCCAGTCTCAACTTCTGATTGGCTCTCACAGACATGGGCTTTTTCTGTGTCTGCAAACATTTACACAGTGCCCCTATCTGTTAGTGAGTCCCTGGGTGCTGCCATATTTATTTATATTTTACTCCAATGCATTCCCATTTATTATTCTCATAAATATGCCCGTTAAAGGGCAGAAACATCAGTCCTTTGTTTCCGGAGGCTTCATTCTGATGATCCCCAGCTCTGCTATCTGCCCTGGAGCTGGGGATCTCTTTTAATAGTAGCCGCTGGCTGAAATAATTAATCAGAGAAATGGCTTCTTTAAATTTTGATACTGGGCTGCCGTACGTGCACAAAGGGATATGGCCCCCCATATTTGTTTACTTCTCAGCTGTCCGGTTTCTTGGAGCCCACCAGATCATTAAAACTCCCCAAATAGCCTGGAGGTGCAGAAACACCACCAGGAGCTTGGTCCCAGTTACCCATTGGACCAAAATGCTGAGAACATTGGAGGCTACAGCCACAGAGCACCAATGGGATGGCTGGTCTGAATCCCACCAGGGCCACTTAGAGGACATCAGTGGGGGAAGTGGAGGGCCTCAGCCTATACAGGTAAGCTATTTGGTGGGCTTACATATGAAACATAGAAACATAAACATAGAAATATAGAAGCTGACAGCAGATAAGGACAGCAAGGCCAATCCAGTCTGTCCATTTTTTCTGCCTTATGAATGAGCCATAGGCCTTTACTCTGTCAATGGCCTACTTATTTATACTTATCTGTATTGCTCCCTTATGCCTATCCCATGCTGGTTTGAATCACTGCACTGTGTTCATATCCACCACTTCCTGGCATAGACCATTCCATGCATCCACCTCCCTTTCTGTGAAAAAGAACTTCCTCACATTACCCCTTAATCAGCCACCCTCTAATCTCATGCTGTCTCCTCTTGTCCTACTATTTTTTTTATATTGAAACATGTTAGACTCTTTCACCTTGTTAATGCTCTTAAGATGTTTGAATATTTCAATCATATGACCTCTCTCCCTCCTTTGCTGTAGGGTATACAGTACATATTGAGCTTGTTAATCTATCTTCATATGTTTTCTGATGCAGTCCCTGCACCATTTCGGTTGTCCTCCTCTGCACTGCCTCCATTTTGTTAATGTCCTTGTGCAGGTGTGGCCTCCAGTACTGCATGCAGTACTCCAGATGGGGCCTAACCAGTGTCTTGTAAAGAGCGATTATTATCTCTCTCCCTTATTACTTGTGATAGCCCTACTAATACACCCCAACATCCCAACATCCTTCTAGTCTTAACTACTACTTTAGTAGTCTGCTTGCATGATTTCGGTCATCTGTGATGATGATGATGATGCCCAAGTCTCTTTCTTCCCTTGTTATTGCTAGCAACTCCCCTTCCAACCTATAGGTGGTTTCAGGGTCTCTCTTCCCTATGTGCATGATCTTGTACTTCTTTGTGTTAAACCCCACTTGCCACTTTCCATATAATTTTGCCAGTTTTTTCCAGAGAATGTATTCTCATTCTGCCCACCCCATCTGGATCATCTACTCTGTTGCAGATCTTGGTGTCATCTGCAAACAGGCAAATCTTACCCTCCAGTCCATCTGCAATGTCACTGATCAAGATTTTGAAGAGGACTGGCCCCAGGACTGATCCCTGAGGTACCCCACTTGTGACTTGCATCTCTTCTGACTGTATACCATTTACCACCACTTTTTGTTTTCTGCCTGCCAACCACTTTGCCATCCAGTTTACCAACTTCTGACCCACTCTGAGCCTACCCAGCTTATTAATCAATCTTCAGTGTGGAACAGTATCGAAAGCTTTGCTGAAACCAAGGTAGGCGACATCAACTGCACCCCTTTGGTCCACCACTCTGGTTACCCAGTCAAATAAATATATGAGATTAATTTGACAGGACCTCCCTGTTGTAAACTCATGCTGTCTTGGATCCTGTGCTCCTATGGATTCCTGGTGCTGCACTATCCTTTCATTAAGGAGTGCCTCCATTATCGTGCCCACTACTGAGGTAAGACTGATTGGTCTGTAGTTCCCTGCCTCCTCCCTGCTGCCACTCTTGTGGAGCGGGATCACACCAGCCCTTCTCCAGTCTTATGGGACCTCTCCTGTGCTCAGAGACTCACTAAACAGTTCTGCTAATGACTGTGCTAGTTCCACCCTCAGCTCCTTTAGTACCCTGGGATGTACGCCATCAGGTCCTTTTGCCTTGTCCACCCTGAGCTTAACGAGCTCTTGCAGGACCCTTTCTTTTGTGAAGGGACTTGTGCACACCTCCCTCCCCCGTGTCTATGGTGCTGAACTGTGGGCACTGCCCTACTTTCTCCTCAGGTAATACTGAGCAGAAGTATCTGCTTAGGATAGATGCTTTTCCTTGGTCCTTCTCCACACACTCTCTATTATCCCCTTTGATCTTAGCAACACCCCCTCTGGACTTTTTCCCTTTCACTAATGTATCTATAGAAAGTCTTGTCCCCTTCTTTTACTGTTCATGCTAGTGTTTCCTTGGTTTGGGCCTTTGCCTGCCTTACTGCCTTCATTGCTTCCCTTAGGGAAGTTTGATATGCCTCCCTATCTTCGTCCCGCTGTGTTCACTTATATTTCCTGAAAGACAACCCTTTGGCTCTGATCTTTTTTGCTACTGTTTATGAGAATGAAAGTGGTTTCCTTCTTCTTTTGCTCTTGCTTTTCTCTCTAACACAATGGATGTGGCTTCAAGTATTGCATCCTTAATGCTTGCCCATTTTGCCTATACCCCCTCATCTGTATTTCTTCTTGCCAGGGCTAACTTAACCCTGTTGGCCATCTTATCAAAGTCAGCTCCTTTGAAGTCCCATATTTTTGCCTTGGAATGAGATGATTTAGTTCTAGTGGCCAAATTGAATCATACCATGAGATGGTAACTGGCCCCCAGGTGACCTTCTACCTGGAGATCTGTGATCCTTTCCCTGTTAGTCAGTACTAGATCCAGGATAGCCCTGTCTCTTGTGGTTTGTTGTACCAATTGTTTGAGGCCCTCTCCCTGCAGGGAATCCACTATGTGTCTAGTTCTGGTGAATGTTCCTGCAGGTATTGACCAATCTGAATCTGGCATGTTGAAGTCTCCCATTATCCAAACCTCCTCTTTAGCATTCTTGTTTTGTATATCTTCTAACAGTAATGAGTCTATGTCCTCTCCCTGGTCTGCAGGCCTGTAGACAACCCCAGTTTGTATGTCTGTCCCATTTCCTGTTTCCAGGGTGACCCATAGTTCTACTGACTCCTCATGTGTATTCTGAATTTCTGTAGCTTTGATATTTTCATTGACATTAAGGGCCACTTCCCCCCCTTTTGCACCTTAGTCTATTCTGAACAGTACATAGCTGAGTACTGAAGTCTTCCAAGTGTTGTTACTGGTTAACCATGTCTCGCTAATGGCTACTATGTCCAGTTTAGCCTCTGTCATTGTTGCCTCCAGGTCTGGAATCTTGTTTCCCAGACTGCGGGCATTTGTGTACATGATTTTCCATTGGCCAGAATTCAGTGTGTTAGTTGTGGGCGAGATCCGGCTTTTCCCCTGCGTGCCATATGGAGAGCCAGACCTTTTTCCTTACCTGGTGATGCAAATGAACTACAAACATGCTGAACTCCTGTTTGATCACTAGCTGAGGGGGAGGGCTGTTCTTCCCATTTGATGTAATCAGGTGCTGCACCCCTCTCCCCATTTGCTAGGTTGAATATTCTGCAAAAACATCAAGCTTCTGCCACAATGCACTGACTCCCTCCTTAGTCAGATACAGTCCATTGAATTTTAAAAACTTTCGGTCCTAAAACTGTTGCCAGTTACCTACAAATGTGTGTCCTTTTTCCTTGCACCAGCCCTTGAGCTACATGTTTAGCTCCTCTATCTCCCAAAAGGAAGGGATCATCCAGTACAGCCCATACTCCTCAAAAATGTGTAAAAAATGTGTAAAAAAACTATAAGGGGTGGGCCTGATTCCAGTAAATAGCTGACGCTATGCAATCAAAAAAGACAATACTGGACATGGTAAGGCCCACTCTCCCATAGAACACATGTAGAAAAGACTTTAAGTATTATATCCAAATAATTTATTCATGTATCTTCCAGACAAGTATCAACATTTCGGGATATACCCCTCATCAGGAAACTGGTCAAACTCTAAAAATAGTAAACACATAAAAATACATATTAATAAATATTTTTACACAAATTCGGTTTTCCATATTAATTCAAAAAACTCTATAGGATCAAATATCAGAAGGTGTTCTTACATATCAAGATTTATATTCATACATCTGTTGTCTTCTTATACACAAACACATAAGGTTCAATGTACATTGAGTGAAACAATGGTAATAGTGGCAAAGTTGGATAATTTTTTAGTTACTTTTTGCTTTGTCTGGTTTTTGTTTAACAGTGGCTATAAGGGGGGGTCAAACCTAGAACCTTATGTGTTTGTGTATAAGAAACAACAGAAGTATGAATATCATTTTTTTTTAGAGTTTGACCAGTTTCCTGATGAAGGGTATATCCCAAAACGTTGATACTTGTCTGGAAGATAAATGAATAAATTATTTGGATACAATACTTAAAGTCTTTTCTACATGTGTTATATGGGAGAGTGGGCCTTACCATATCCAGTATTGTCTTTTTTGACTCCTCTATCTCCCCTCCTCTGACCTTCCTTCTATCTGCCCCCCCTCCCAGACTGACAGGACATCAGAGTAGGAGATGCCAGATGAAATGTACGACAGTTTGTCTCCCAGCCTGGTCAGGTGTTCCTTGGTCCCCACAACTGACTGGCTGGTGAGATTGTTAGTCCTTATGTGTACCAGGACATCAATGTTTTCTCCTGCTTCCTGCATGATTTTAGCAATGCAGTTGGTGTCTCTCCATGCTGATGTACTTGGGAGGCATCTGACCATTACCGCAGGCAGGAGGTAGATATCAACTCCTTGAATCAGGCAGTCTCCTATGATCAGAAGTGTTTTGGATTTCCTTTTTTGTTTTTTTGTTTTGGGCCCAGTTTTGGCTGAGTTTTGTAGTGCTAGCTCTTGTGTTGCAGTGTCTTGCTCTGCAGTGCCCTCTGCCCCTTTGTTTGATTTCAGAGATAGAGGCAGATACCTGTTTGTAGTTTTTATATGATTTGTGGAGGTGATACGTTGGTAAACTCTAAGTGAAGGGGCACCTGATTTGCCCCTCCTAACTGTAACTCCTTGTTACCCGGGGTTACTAGAATCCCAGTAAGACCTAGTGGTAGGCAGGGAAGGCAGCTTGTGATACTCCAGTTAAATGGGTTTCACACTGTCTCACTCTGTTCTCAGTCTCAGCTGAGACTGAGAGATGACATCATCAATAGAACTGTCGCAGCTGCATAAGCCACATTGCAATCTGCAGCAGAGGGAGTGAGATAGAACATTGGGAGTTTTCAAAGTCAGTTCCTGTTTACCTTCTGTGGGAGAAGGAAGTCAGTCTCCTGTTTGTCTTGAAGTGAGAAGGTCAGTGTCCAGTGTTCAAGTGGTGGAGACCGCTGTCCAGGTCTCAGTGCCCCCTCCCTCCGGGGGGGAGTAAAGTATTCCTATGTAGATTCCAGGGGCAATCCCCTAATTTCTGCTAAAGGAAGAAAGCTGCCTTTTACAGTCTCTGTTTGGTCTTAAAAGTAGAAGGAATTGTACTTCGCCTGTGGGGCACCTGCAATGAAAGGGTGAGTTTGCTCTAATTTGAGAGTGCAAAAAATGTGTTTCTTCAGTTTGGGAAATGTGAAGAAGTCTGGGATTTGAACTACTATTTGGGAGGCCTATAGTACTAGGACAAACAAATGGAGTAGTGTCAAAATCTAAAGTTTGTGTGAATTCAAGTAATACTTTAGAGGGGGTGCAACAGTTCATCCACTGTTTAAGATACAATATCGAAGTTTCAGTTTTTCCAGAGAAATGACTGGGTATGGGCTATGGGAGCTGTAGGTGGGCAAACCCCCCATCTTTAGTAACCAGGTCCACCTCTATGGTTTTCTGCTGTGATTGCTACTTGCCTCATGCGCCTGGCCAGTGATGAGGTAGGTATACAGACGTGGGTCACAAATGGGAAAATATCTCTAGAAGTCGCAGACTCTAAGTGGTGTGGGGAGCCACAACTTGGGAAAAGAATTCTCTTTGTGAGATGGGAGTCAGAAGAAAGTAAGAAGGAAATCTCTCTAGGAGTCGCAGACTCTAAGTGGTGTGGGGAGCCACAAGTAAAATGGGTTCATTCTCCCAATGAACCATCAGTCAAGTGGCCAGCAGGGGAGCCGGGCCAGTCGGGCTGTGTATCCAAAGCGCATGCAAGTCCAGGCTGTGTGCCTGGTGGGTCCAGAGCTTGAAAAACAGTAGAAATGAGTTCATTCTTTAAGTGGACCACCTTGTAGTCTCTAATCTGCATTATCAGTAAACCTAGCCCCTTGGGGGTCCATCTATGCTTTGTTGTGTTCAGCTAGTTGTGAATAAAAGCCACACTGAAAAATCCCATTCCTCGTTCTGGACATTATAGTTATTGCTTCCTGTAGTCAGATTTACTTGGGTGCCCCGGTACAGAGTAGCCAAACCTAGGTCCCCTTGTGCCAGGTAACCTCATCCTCCCTTAACCCAGGTCCCCACCAGGTATTGCTGCCTGCGCCAACAGCATGCCACCTGTCATTTTGGTAAAAAGGCAGGGGTGAGGGGTTACAAAAATGGAGGCACCGCTTTGGATTTGTTTGGGAAGGAAGGTGCTTGGGCAAGGGGGCTAGCATTTTAGCTATCTGGCAGTGGGTAACAAAAAGCTGAAGCAATTTTCCTAGTGTGTTGCTGTGTGCTGTGAATCTTGTGCTGCTGTTTAAAAAATGCCAACTGTTTACCAAGGAGCTGTAAAGCCAAAGAGTGTGCCCTTGTCCTGCATCAAAATTGTTTACAGTACTTTTGTCAGCTTTAAAAATGAACTGTGGTAAATAAAAGTGTGGAAAACTAGGGGTAGCAACAGAGAAATTATGCCTTGGATGTTTGAAATGCTTTTAAAATGAATTCTTGTGCAGAAAAGTGTGAAAGACTAGGGGTAGCAACAGAGAAATTATGTCCTGGATGTTTGAAATGCTTTTAAAATGAATTCTGTGAAGGAAAGTGTGGAAAACTAGGGGGTAGCAACAGAGAAATTATGCCCTGGAAGTTGAAAATGCTTTCTGTGTAAATGGAGAGACTGCAGAGTTAATGGCAATGTTATATGGTTAAAATGGGCTCCCGCCGTGGAGTCAGTTGAAAAAAAAAAAGTGCATTTTACAGTTTAAATTTGCCTGCTCGACAATCGCCATGAGGAGAGGAGCCCTCGCGAGGAAGAAGAGGCTCATTTGCATGACGTCGTGTGGTTGGTCAGATTGCCATTAGTCCCACCCCTCAGCCAGCTCTTCTGAGACTGCCTCAGTATTCGAGAGGGAGACAGAGTGTAGTGCGTGTACTGGCAGTGGAGGAGCATCGTGGAGGATTCAAAGCACTGTAAACATTCAAAAAAAATAGACTTTTAAGTTTAAAATTGGGCTCAACTCACAAATCGATTGTGGAAATAGTGAATTTGGTGATTAAAATGATGATCGCTAAGACTGCCCGCCCATTTGTGTTCCAAGGCCTTAAAGAACTGGCTGCAGGCCGTTTTACCCCTTCGCAGCAAGTTGCTACTGATAACAGTGAGTAAACCTTCATAAAACTTCTCAAACAGTGATTTTCAGTAATGCCATATAAAATGTGTGTGCAGCAGTGTAGTCGCTTTGCAAGTAACGACTGTGTGAAGTCCTGCCAGCAAGTGCAAGTCTGTAAAGCCATTAAATGTGTGCATGGAAGTTGAATTTAGCCTCAGTTTAAAGTTTGCAGCCAGAGAGAGACTGTAGGTTGTAGCAAAATGCAACACTAGTAGAAGCAGGCAATCCTGAGCTAAAATCTGAAGCTTTTAAGGGACTGTGAATTAAATAAATATTACCAGCTTGTGAAAAGTCCAAGGAAAATCCTGTAAATGTGTGTAAAGTCAGAACAGAGCAAGTTGTGCAGTTTGAGCAAAAGTTATCAGTAGCTGGTGTAAATCGGGTGCGCAGTGGCTTGACCCAGATTCTAAATGTTGATGCACAGGAGTGCTGCCGCTGCCATTACAGGGTGGAGTAGTAAAGTAAACACAGCAGCAGCAGAGGAGCCATTTTAAAGCTACAGAGTGCATTCATTAAAGTGGGACTTTCAGTCACAGTGAACTTTTGTTTATTTTTCTGCAGTTATGGCCTCAGGACCAGCTCGTTACCCGTATCATGCCTGGGTTGCAGTAACAGCAGCAGTAAATAGACTGAGAGATATTGAAAAGTGGTGCTATGGATGGCAACTGCCTCCTGATGTGGCAATTCCTAATTATCCAGTGCGTGTATGCCAGATATGCTTGAGTGCTGGAAGGGATGTCTTCATGATTCCTCACTGTGCTGGATGCCTTCAAAAATAAGGCTTGTATAAAGCACCTCCAATTCATTTGGCCCCACATGGACTAAAAATTCAGGAATCTGCAGTTGGCAGCACACAGGCACCTGTGGAGAGAAGGTCCTCGGGAGTGTGGCACAAAGCTAGAGGGTGCAGAGTTAGAGACTGAACCTGAAGTTGAAGTTTTGGATGCTGGATCTCAGAAAGAAAGTTCGGATAAAGCATCAATAGACCCCTGGGTGGGGGGGCCTAGCCCAAGTCTCTTAGGTGAAGATGAGATGCAGGAGGCCTTCGAATGGGAGGTGTCGACCTCAACACCTAGTGATGAATGGATAGTCTCAGGGGTGAGAACGACTGCTCACTCCTGGGCTCAGATACTTAGTGAAGAGGAAGATGAGGGGGAACCTATGTGGCCTTGTGAGAAAGGAACGGGTACACAGCCTCAAGATCTTGCCTCGGAGGAACGTGTTGAAGAAGGTGGTGATGCCACTGCCCTGGCTTTACAAGAGGAAGAAGTCAGGGATCTGTTTTTAATTTCTTTGAGAATATGAAGCTGGCAGAACCAGGACTGGCCACCCCCAAGCCAGACCAGCGGTCTCAGATTGACCAAAGCAAGTAGAGAGGAGAGACTGGTTCGTAGAAAGGCAAATAAGATCTATGGTATGACCTTTCCTACCTTTCCTCGGAAAGTCTGGGAGGAGATTGAGAACTGCAGGAAATCCTCGATCTGGGATGAAGCAATGAAAAATGTGCATCCTGGGGCCAACCAGCATGTAAAGAATAGAGTGTTCCACGAAAAGTATATGCAGTGGAAGAGAGGCAGGACACTGTTTATGGACAGAGTGAGAGTGGTAGACGGAGATGGACATGAAGTCCCCCACTGTGTGAGTTATGTGCGCCCAGACGGGGTAATAATTCAAGCCCCTGACCCCCAGTACTATTGGCCTCAGTGCAAGGACCTCCCAGCAATTAAGCCCGTGCCTACAAAATGGAGAGCCGAGAAGAAGTAGTAGTCAATACTGCCACACCAGACTGTGAAGTGCCCTTATTGATCCACCAGTATGAATAACCAGGACTCAGGTGCTCCACATTCATCAGTCTGCAGTGTACTGTCCTGTCCAGCAACCATCTACTGGCCCACCAGATGACTTCAGATCCAGAGAGGACACCACCCCAGCTGTTTCCTGTTCATCGCCTGGTAATTGGATGACGTCGGACCAGCTGTTTTCTTTTTTGTTCCTGTTCTAAGGTTCCATCTCCATTAATGACATCATCCCAGCTGTTTCCAGATGTGCCCTCCTGTGGTTCCCGGAAGATGTCCGCCCAGCTGTATCAGAAGAAATGCTGCCAGGGGGAGTCTTTGGCTGCGGAGCAGGTTCGTGCAGATTCTTATACTACAAATGGCTGGTGAGTCCAAAACTTTTCTATCTTTTTGACATTGCAGTACACACCCTACACTACAGACTTCAAAAATGTGTGAACTGTCTGCAAAGACTCTCCCCTTCAGGACTTTGGCCTGTTAGAACTGTGCTTCACCAGGCTCCGGCCCAGGAGACACTCTTTATTGGACTAGCCTTCGGGCCTTGTGGTCACTAGTTGGGACTTTTAGGGCACTCCATCCCCCCAAATGTGTATTATAAATAATGTCATTATTGTATTCTAATGTAAATACTGTTTTTCTACCTTTTTTCTAAAAAAAAAAATATATTTTTGGGATTGTTCAGTGTTTTGTATGGTAGGGGTTTTAGATAGACTGTGTATGCAGATTAGGAGCATGTGTTTTTTCTTTCTTTGTCTTACAGGTGTTCCTGGGAAGACAGAAGAGAAGACAAGAAGAGGAGGAAGGGCTCATCGGAGTTCCTTGTTCAATGCTTTATTGTGTAGAAATTTAAAGTACTGTGGTGTTATTGTTATGGTTATTACTGTATTTACCCTTTCCTTCCACAGGTGTGGTTGTGGGGGTAGGGAGGAGGCAGTAATTTGGTATTTTAATGGGTTGTGGTTGCAGGTTGCCCAAGGTCAGGGAGATCCCCGGGTTGTTTTTGTTTTGGAATATTATGTTAGAGGCAGATAGGTTTTCCCTAGGGGGTTAGGGGGAAAGACAGGCTATGGTCCTGAATGGCCATAGGGACTGCAGTGCTGATCTATCAGGGCTATGCTCTGGATGGTTCTACCAGAGCCACTAGGTGTCCATAGTAAGTGGATAGTGTAGAGGCTGACATATCTGCTATAGGCCTCTAGGCCCTTAGTGTTGTCTGCCTGTGCTTGCACATGGTAGGAGGGGGCCTGATCACCCCCTCCGCAGGTAGCACATAGGGTGGGATGGCCTAAGGCCAGATGCATAATGACTGGGGACAGTCATTTTCCTGGTCAGGAGCAGTGTAACCCCTTGTTACCCGGGGTTACTAGAATCCCAGTAAGACCTAGTGGTAGGCAGGGAAGGCAGCTTGTGAAACTCCAGTTAAATGGGTTTCACACTGTCTCACTCTGTTCTCAGTCTCAGCTGAGACTGAGAGATTACATCACAAATAGAACTGTCACAGCTGCATAAGCCACATTGGAATCTGCAGCAGAGGGAGTGAGATAGAACGTTGGGAGTTTTCAAAGTCAGTTCCTGTTTACCTTCTGTGGGAGAAGGAAGTCAGTCTCCTGTTTGTCTTGAAGTGAGAAGGTCAGTGTCCAGTGTTCAAGTGGTGGAGACCGCGCTGTCCAGGTCTCAGTGCCCCCTCCCTCTGGGGGGGAGTAAAGTATCCCTATGTAGATTCCAGGGGCAATCCCCTAATTTCTGCTAAAGGAAGAAAGCTGCCTTTTACAGTTTCTGTTTGGTCTTAAAAGTAGAAGGAATTGTACTTTGCCTGTGGGGCACCTGCAACGAAAGGGCGAGTTTCCTCTAATTTGAGAGTGCAAAAAAATGTGTTTCTTCAGTTTGGGAAATGTGAAGAAGTCTGGGATTTGAACTACTATTTGGGATGCCTATAGTACTAGGACAAACAAATGGAGTAGTGTCAAAATCTAAAGTCTGTGTGAATTCAAGTAATACTGTAGAGGGGGTGCAACAGTTCATCCACTGTTTAAGCTACAATTTCGAAGTTTCAGTTTTTCCAGAGAAATGGCCGGGTATGGACTGTGGGAGCTGGAACTGGGCAAACCCCCCATCTTTAGTAACCAGGTCCACTTCTATGGATTTCTGCTGTGATTGCTACTTGCCTCATGCGCCTGGCCAGTGATGAGGTAGGTACCCAGATGTGGGTGCGAAATGGGAAAATCTCTCTAGGAGTCTTAGGACTCTAAGTGGTGTGGGAGCCACAACTGGGAAAAGAATTCTCATTGTGAGATGGGAGTCAGAAGAAAGTAAGAAGGAAATCTCTCTAGCAGTCACAGACTCTAAGTGGTGTGGGGAGCCACAACAAGTAAAATGGGTTCATTCTCCCAATGAACCGTCAGTCAAGTGGCCGGCAGGGGAGCCGGGCCAGTTGGGCTGTGAATCCAAAGCGCATGCAAGTCTGGGCTGTGTGCCTGGTGGGTCCAGAGCCTGAAAAACAGTAGAAATGGGTTCATTCTTTAAGTGGACCACCTTGTAGTCTCTAATCTGCATTATCAGTAAACCTAGCCCCTTGGGGGTTCATCTATGCTTTGTTGTGTTCAGCTAGTTGTGAATAAAAGCCACAATGTAAAATCCCATTCCTGGTTCTGGACATTACAGTTATTGCTTCCTGTAGTCGGATTTACTTGGGTGCCCCTGTACAGAGTAGCCAAACCTAGGTCCCCCTGTGCCAGGTAACCTCATCCTCCCCGAACCCAGGTCCCCACCAGGTATTGCTGCCAGTGCCAACAGCATGCCACCTGTCATTTTGGTAAAATGGCAGGGGTGAGGGTCTACATAACCACCTGCCAACCTCCTGAACCAACTATCCTCTGCGGTCAAGGTGCTTCAGTTGGATGTTGGGGAAATGGCGGGCTATTATTGTAATATATTTCCTCCTGAATCTGCAATTTGAGGTGCACAGTCTCTGCCCATGCTGCCTGGAGCTGAGCCCTTAGATCTCAGATGGTCCAGCATGTAGGACAGTGTCCTAAATCCTGTATAACTGCCCTTTTGAAAAGTGTCCCACAGTACCTGCAGTTAATATTATCCATTCCAGTTGAGCTGCTGAGTTTATAACCTGGTCAGAGTAATTAGAAGGAATATATATATATATTTGTATTTTTTTTTGTTTGTTTGTTTTTGGATAACTTTTTATAACAAGTTAAAATAGTTATGCCCCTTTAAGTGAGGTCACTGTGTGGATACCCCTCTGATCCTCCCCTTCCTGCTTTGCTACAGGAAATGTCACGACTATGCTACTCTATAAAATGAGTGTAGCATGGGGTGATTGGGGATTGGGTGGGTGGCTGGGGCCTTCCCCTGCCAAAAAAGAAGAACCACAGGTGAAAGAAACAAGAAGGTAAGAGCAGAAACAATCAACCAACAACAAATGCAGTCACTATCCCTCTGTCTGCATCTTGTATGTGCTCCTGTAATTAGCCCTGAAAGCTTAGCCTAATAATAAATAAAACTGTAAAACCTATAAGCACACCTGCAACAATTTCACAGAAGATGTGCCTTGCAAAAAGCAGTTTGAATCAGAGAAGATTACAGCAGTAATTTGTAAGCACAAAACAGTGGCAAACCTGTAGGCATATCCTGTAACAATGCAGTGGAAAGTATGCCCTACAACAGTAATTTGAATCAGAGAACAAGAAAACAGTAAAATGTAAACAAAAAACATTAACAAAACATGTAAGCACAAAAGAAAATAATAACACACAGTAAAGCTGCCTAGTCAAAAGAATCCCTAGACTTGCTCCTTGCTCTGATAATGTTGTTCCTTGCTCTGTCCTTACAAGCAAACCTAGAAGAAAAGAACTCAGGTGAAGCAAGTGCCTTTGCCAGCAAACCTAGTCTTTCACCTGGTAACTATTATTGGGGGAATACTTTGAAAGATCATGTTAGCAATACAAAATTTGGATAAAACGTTAGTGATTCCTTGGGTCTGAAATACTTGACTCTGGGAGTGGCTTAATAAAAGTCACTCCAGCATACTATCAGTGGTGAGATTCGAACACAGTTCTCCAGGTATGGAGAAACCCATAGTGCATACTTAAGTAATTTCATGCGTTGCTTTAAACTCATAATAAGAGTTTTCATAAGTTCAGATTTCATTATTATTCCTGCCATTCTATACCTCCCTCAAGGTTGCACCGTGATGGGGACTCATCCTCTAATGTCTTAATGCAGCATCACCCTGCTTGCTTCATTCAAATTCTTTATACAGTACTTCTATAACTGTATTTCACTGGTTCTTTTGCAGCTGCAGTGTTTGCACCAAATGGTGTAGTCTCAGTGTTGCTGTAACTACTATCCAGGGTCAACTATTTGGATTAATGGAGTTTGCCCTTTAAGGGGCAGACCAGGTTGTCCTGGTGCAACCCTTCCCTCCTTCTTAGTAGAATGATTGTGCTCAGGAGGGGAGGGGAAGGAAGGGGAAGGGCTAAGGGCCAGAACAATGAGCAGGTAACAGGAAGGGGAGGGGTGAAGGCAGGTACATAAGGGACAGCACAAGGGGACCTCAGCCACTTTTTGCTGGATTTTTTGATTTTACTGAAGCTGCAGCAAGTCAGATTGGCATATTTGTTGGTGGAGGTTTGTGCACCAGGAAAAAACAGGTATATAAAAAAGGAGATGTTTGTGGGGCCCCTTGGTTGACTATGAAAGTCTGCATATAATAGAGGAGGAGAGAAGCACTTTACAGCATTAGAACAAGATGGATGCTAGTAGTTTTGGTGGTGTGGGGCCTCGCGAGGGATGCGACTAAATGGACAAAGTGTTTAATGGATCAGAAAGTGAATGGAGCATTTAGCAGCACATGGCTACAAATTTGGGACAGCAAGAGGTGGAGTTTTGCTGGCGTGGCCTAGTGAGGGAGGCATTTAAAGGGCAGGGTCATGGAGAAAGGAGCGCTGAAAATGGCGCGATGATGGGAGCACATGGCAAAAGGGGAACACTTTGAGGCCCTGTTTTTGGCCGATGGACACCTAAGGAAATGCAGCTACAGAGCATGGGGGGGAGACCAGGATGGGGAAGAGGCCCAAAAGGAAGGGCTTGTGTGGAGGTTGATGCAGGCGGCCACATGGAGCGACAGCGCATGTCATGGGTAGGCCGTGAGAAGAGCATTTTTTGAGGGGGGGAGAGGGGTGAGGGTTTTAGCCAGGGAGGGGGGAAGCGAGGACGAGGTTTTTGGTGATTTCTCCACTAAAGGGCCAACAGGGAGAGGCCCAGTAAAGGGAGGAGCTGAAGCATGCTATAGCGACCCACGGCGTGATGTCACACACCTCATGACGATCACAAAGACAAGGGAAAAGGGAGGAAAAGGAGCAGAAGGGGTAGGGAAAGGAAAAAAGACAAGGAAGCGGGGGATTTGCACAGGAGAGGCTGGCTAACAGGGGTAAAAGGGGTCCACGAGGTGCACACAGGCTGCTGGGCCTGGGGGGAGCTCCCCCAACCCAAAGGTCCTCATGGCAGCCTCCAGTTGGGGCTGATTAAGGGGAGAGTGAAACTCCTTAAGAAAGGAGAGTATGCATACCCCAGCGGTGCACAGGAAAGAGACATTTTTCATTAAGGAAGGCAGCAATGGCTGGTGGTGGCCCATGAGTGGACACGGAAGAAACAAGGGGATGCAAAAGGGGGGCATAAGGGTATGGAAGCTAAAAAGAGAATATGTATAAAAAATAAAGAAAAAACCTTGGGAGCACAAGGATACCAAAGAAAAGGGAGGCACGCGTGAATGGAAAGGAAAAGCGGATCGGGCACGAGGGAGCAAAAAAAAAAAAAAACATAAATATATGGTAATATAGGTATATAATAACTCTTGTTCTCTTCCTGTAGTTGTCTTCATAGAGAAAAGCGAAGGAAATGGCACCAAAGAAAAGCAAGCCATCAAAGGAGGATGCCTACAGGGCCATAATCGAATTGGCAGAAAAGGCCAACTGAATGTGGGAACTGGTAGAAGGGGAGGAACCAGGGAGACCTGGGGAGAAAAGGAAAGCGGGCCCAGGAAAAGGGGGCAGAGGGAAATGACCAGCCGAAGGGACACGTAGCCCCACTAGGGTACCACCACTTGCAGTGGAACCCCCCAGGGTGGCTGATCCAGTACCTCTGCAGCCTATAGACTTGGGATGCCAGTACCTCCCCCTGATCAAGGTGGGATCTTCCCTGGGGAACCCAGGCCAGATCCCCAGAATGTGGTTTTCCATCCACAAACCATAGTAGTTCACCCTCCTCCTCAACCACAGGGAGAAAAAAGGGGGTAATTGGAAGATGCCAGGCAGAACGGCCCAGATAAGGTTACAGGTAACACACCCAGCACAGTGGGAGATAGTATAAAGGAACATATAGGTCAAATTGTATCAGCGCTGGGGACAGGAGGGTTAGGGCAGATGGAATAGGCTCTGGCGGAGATTAGGACAGAAAAAGAGGTGCCAAAAAGTAATGAAGGGAGTTCAGAAAAAGAAGGGAAATGTACAAGGGAGATAGGTGCACCCGGGATGAGGATAGGATAGCATATCCCACTGGTCACAAAAGAGAAAATATGGAAGGAGGAGTATGTGGATATATTCGCTTTGGTGAGCCGGGAATCGGCAGCAAAATATGAGGAGGCTGAGAACATAGGTAAGAGTGAAATGGCAGTGGCAATAGTGCTTTTAGGGAAAAGGGAGGAGGACAAGTTCACAAAGGGAAAGACCTGGGATGGATGGTTCGTAGGTTTTGCCTCTTTCTCAACCATTGTCTTGGAGAAAAGGCTAGAGCTGGGCATCCCACTCATCACGTATTCCTTGATAATAAGGAGGGCAAAGGCAAAAGGTGGGGTGGGGTGGCTATACTATGATGAATTCTTTTGACAGAGAATGGCAATATTCAGGAATGTGAGATGGGACACGAAGCAGATAGATTTATGGACAGACACAGATCAGTCCACACCCAAAGTGGAATGGGGGAAGAAAGAGGCAACACCATAGAGATGTTGTTGGGCTTACAACAGGGCCTTTTGCTCATGGCCTCAATGTCATTTTTGGCACACTTGTTCAAAATGCGGTGGAGGACACCCGGCAAGCAGATGCAGGACGGCATGGAACCAAGGGGCACAGAGGCATGGGGGCAAGGGTCAGGTCAACAGTTCTTTTGAGAAGAACAGGGGTTTGAAGGGCAGACATGGAATAGGGGAGGGAGGGCAGAGGAACACGAGTGGGGTCGGTCAGAATCACTGATCAGAAGAACCCTGCACAAGGCGGGAGGGAGGGAGGGCCAGGAGCAGTAAGATGGGGGCGACAAGGATCAGTTTGGGTAGCTAGAACCCCCATCAATTTAGGGGCATGGACAGCCTGTTTGGACAGATATCCAAACAGAAGAGTGAGGGAGATGATTATAAAAAGTTTTAGCACAGGGTTTCACTGCAGTGTGGGGGGCCCAGACAAGCAAGAGAGGCGGGCAACCTGGGATCGGTTAAAAGAAAGGAAGAAATGTTGAGACAGAAGATAGAGAAAGAAAAGGCAGTGGGGAGGGTAGAGGGACCATTTGACACCCCCACTCAGCCAGATATGCGGATTTTGCCATTGGGTTTTGTACCTGAGAAGCAAGAGTACAGGGTGATTTACCACCTGTCTTATCCAGATGGGGATTCAGTGAATGATTTCATTGGGGAGGAACACAGTAGAGTGACATATGCGACACTAGAGGATGCAGTTCGGATAATCCGGGCTACTGAGGATGCATGGATGGCAAAGATGGATATTGAATCTGCTTTCAGACTGCTGTCGGTCAGGAGAGAAGACTGGGATCTATTTGGTTTTAAGATTGGGGAGCAGTATTATTTTGACAAATCCATGCCAATGGGATGTTCCATAGCTTGCACAACATTCGAAGCATTCAGCACGTGCTTGCAATGGATATTTCAGGAAAAGACGGGTTATAGAATGGTCATTCATTATCTAGATGACTTCCTTTTCATTGCAAGGGGAAAAAGAGAGACACAGAGGATGCTGGGCAAGTTTCAGGAATTATGCAGGCAGCTAGGGGTGCCACTGGCACTGGAGAAAACAGAAGGGCCCAGCAGGGTGATGGAGTTTCTGGGAATTGAGATAGATGCTCCAAAAGAGATATTCAGGCTACCAGACATGAAGGTGAGAAAACTGAAGGAATTGATTCAAGTACACACCAGAAGGAGAAGGGTACAGCTGAAACAAGTACAGCAAGTACTGGGACACCTGAACTTCGCCTGCAGGGCCATTGGACCAGGGAGGGCATTCACAAAGAGGTTAGCTAGGGCTACAGCAGGGGTCACCAGATCACATCACTGGGTGGACCTGACAAAAGGTGTCAGAGAAGATTTTGAGATATGGGAGGAATTCCTTAAGGAATATAATGGCTGTTCGTTCTGGCAAGAAGAGTGGGTGTACAACACAGACCTCGATCTCTACACAGATGCAGCCGGGGGGTTTGGCATGGGGGGTTACCTGAGGGGCAGGTGGTTTGCAGAACCATGGCCTGATAGCTGGGTAAAGGATGGGAAAATAAGAGATATAACATTGTTGGAAATCATGCCCATATGGGCATGTACTCTGGTCTGGGAGGAGGAACTATGGGATCAGAAAGTGACATTCTGTTGAGACAATAGAGCAGTGGTGGAGGTCCTAAACAACAGGGGAGCCAGGTCAGAGACGGTCATGAAAGTATTACGACATTTAGTGTTAAGGGCTTTGCAGCTGAACATGTCATTCAGAGCAAAACACATAGAAGGGGTACCCAATACTCTGGCTGACAGCCTTTCCCATCTTCAGCTGGACCGTTTCCGGAGGCTGGCGCCAGCAGCAGACGTACAAAAACCACCCATACCAACGAACATCTGGGACATTGGCAAGAAGGGGCAGAACTGTTGTTTCACAGCTCATGGGCGCCTCGGACTCTGAGGGCCTACAATCAGGCCTGGTGGGTGTTTCAAACATTCAGGGCTGAGCACCAGATGGAGGTAAGTGAACCACTCACAGAGGAACAGTTGGGAATGTTTACCATGAAGCAGTGGGAAAAGGACGCCCACACCACAATGGGAGTTTACTTGGCGGGTTTAGTGTTATCTGCAGCCTAAAGGGATGGAAAGACTTGACAAAATCATTGTTCATCAGGAAAATGATGCAAGAATAGGTGTAGGTTGAAATATGGGCCAGTAGATAATAGGAGGCCAATAGGGGAGCAGTGGCTAATAAAACTAAAGGATGTGCTCCGGCAATATGCAGATCAAAGGCTGAGGCCCAGCTATTTCACACAATTTATGTAATAATGTTTGCAGGGGCCATGAGTGAGTGAGGTGGTAGGCCATGGGAAAGAAGACAAGGAAGGAGGTTTGGAATGGGAAGATATAAGCTGGGGGGGTAAAGAGATACGGATCAAGATCAGGAGGTCAAAAATGGATCAAAGAGGACAAGGTTGCATAGTGACGCTGAAGGGGCAGGTAGAGGTTGCAATATGCCCAGTATAGGCTCTGTGGGCTTTCGCCACAGAGCATGGGACCAGGACGGGAAAGTTATTTGTACATGGTGATGGGAAAAGGGCCACCAGCTACCAAGTCACAGCATTGCTTAAAAAGGGCATGCAATTAATGGGGGAAGACACGGCTAATTATTCATCCCATTCCCTGTGGATTGGGGCTGCCTCACAGTGGGCAGAAGTGGGAGAAATGGTGAATGACATTTTGAAAAAAGGGCGCTGGCGGTCTGCCAGTTATAAGAGCTACATTAGAGCACTGAAGTAAAAATTGAAGGTGGTGCTCCTGGTTGGAACTGCAGATCTGGGGGGGGGCAAGAAATGGTAATGGTGGGAGGAGGGCAAAAAATGGGGGGATAATATGGTGATGACACTAAGATCATGTGTAAAATAATTACTTTTGCTTGAACCCCATAGGTAGAGGGAGGATCACGGAAGTCTGGATCTGCGGCCATTCCTATATTTATTGGGCTGGAAAAAAGAGCAGAGAAGAAGACTGTGGGAAAGCAGCTTGTACCAAGATGTGAAACAGTGTAGGTTGGTCTAGCGTGGCATATGGGGGATGAGATGGGCACAGCTGCTTCCCACCTTGAAGGAACTCAAGGGACGGTGCCCCAGTCCAGACCTAATTATTATACATCTAGGGGGCAATGACCTGGCAGGCAGGCCATGGGTAGACACATACTTACAGATAAAAGGGATTTAGGGGCAATACGACAGTGGTGGCCTCAGGTGTGCCTCATCTGGTCAGATATGACACCAAGAAGGGTGTGGAGGGAGCACAGCCATAGGGTGGTGGAGAGGCCAGGAGAAAGATGAATAGAAGGGTGGGGTCATTGGTAAGGCAGATGGGAGGACAGGTGATACTCACGAGGTAGAAGAATGGGTGAAGACTTCCACAGGTCAGACGGTGTGCACCTGTCAGACCTAGCCATAGACATGTTCAATACAGAAGCAATGGGCTTTTTTGAAGCATGGAGGAAACATGCAAAAAATGGGAAAAAAAAGAAAGAAGGAAAGAATAAAAAGGATCTTCCCTGAGGTAAGGGAGAATAATACCCTAAGTATAGGGGAAGCCAGCCATCCAACACAAGCTGGAGACTGGCTAGTGGGGAAAAAGTGGGGGAGGAGGGGAGGGGGAAGAAAAAGGATTAACACAAGAAGAGGAAGAAGATGAAGGAGAAAGCGGTCTCAGTTTTCACCATTACCTAGCAGAAAAGGAGAAGGAGAAGAAGAAGAAGGCACTCAGGTTTTCACCTGAGGGAGGGATAATCAGAGATTGATAAATGGATGGAAATAAATGAAATTTCTGAAAATATAATAATAAAGAAATGGAAAATGGAATATGGAATTATGAATATAAATAAATTAATTGCCAATCTGAGCACAACAACAAACAATAGTCTCTGTCTTTTTGTGAAGGAAAAGGGGGGAATCCGGGACAATGGAGTTTGCCCTTTAAGGGTCAGATCAGGTTGTCCTGATATCTTACCCACCTTCTTAGATGGTTGTGCTCCAGGAGGGTGGGGGAAAGGAAGGAGGTGCTGGGGCCTGAACAATGGGCAGGTAACAGGAAGGGAGAAGGCGAAGGAGGTACATAGGGACAGCACAAGGGGCCTCAGCCACTTTTACTGGAGTTTTGATCCCTCCCACCCACCCTACTAGGCAGAAACAGAGGAAGATAGTCAAGATGGGACTGTATGGTGGGTCTGTCAAGGTGGATGACAGGCATCTGGTTTGGACAGTTTGGACTGCCAAAGGTGGATGGCAGGTGATAATATGGTTATGGACTGCCAAAGGTGAATGGCAGGGGAAAAGGGGAAAAGGTGGGGAGAAGGGGGAGAGGGGGAAGAAAAAAGGAATAACAGAAGAAGAGGAAGAAGATGAAGGAGAAAGCGGTCTCGGTATTCACCGTTACCTAGCAGAAAAGGAGAAGAAGAAGGCACCCAAGTTTTCACCTGGGGGGGGGGATAATCAGAGATTGATATATGGCTGGAAATAAATGAAATTTCTGAAAATATGATAATAAAGAAATGGAATATGGAATTATGAATATAAATAAATTAATTGGCAATCTGAGCACAACAACAAATAATGGTCTCTGTCTTTTTGTGAGGGAAAAGGGGGGAATCCGGGACAATGTGTGATTTTTCCTGTAACAAGTAGGGTGGTGCTTCATCAAGATACTGTAAAATAAATCCCATTGAAATAGACCAATATACTCAAGGTGAAATGCTGCGACAACCATTAAACAAGAGAAGAATAACAACATTTGAAGGGGCGAACAACACTTTATGAATCTGAAGCAACTCACAACCCTAAAGTAATCCAAAAACATACATAAGTACAGTCTGTATGAACCTTCTGTGGGTTTGAAAGAAAGGATCAGCAGAGAACCCCACCTCTGGTGATTTCAAACTAGTTTCAAATGGGATCACAGTAACAAAGAAAGTATAGACAGTGAACCAACTAGTTTAGCATGGCTTTTTGAGTGAAGCAGATCCAGGGCTGCCATGTAACTGAACTCTGTTTCTTTAAACTGACTGCACAGTTTCTTTTCCTACATGTTTCATTTTTTGGATATGTTTCTGATTTGCCTGACCTGACCTTATCTGACTCATCAGATTTGGAAAAGCTGACCCTCACATTCCTAGCTGTCAATTCTGACATGCAGTATTTTCCATTCAGCCATATTGCAGGAAATGGATAAATGTGGCAATATGATACCACAACAACAAAAAATGCCCTTACACCATTCATATATGCACAACTAACATCATGATTTCAATGTTGTCCTGCTTGTTGTCATAGAAGTAGCTTAAATGTCTGTGGCAATATGTGATGATAGCATATGCTTGCAATTACATAGTGAATATTTTGCTGCTGCAGTGGTAGTATCCAGTCCATGTAGGCAACCCCAACCCCCACCCCATTTTATTTGTATATTTTATTTATTTAGTTTTTGTTAACCGGGTAAGTGCACTAGCCAGCAAGTGACTGTTTTCAGGCACGACCCGGGAGGTAAAATTACAGAACATAACGATACAGTAAGGATAACAAAAATACATGATGCACAGAAATACAGGAAGATACATATGGCAGGATACAATGCATGACAAAGGAAAATACAAGGCAAAATACATTTCAAGGACTTTTTCATTGAGCGCATACATAAAGTACATTGAAGGACCTAGGAAAGGGAGAGGATAGGTGTGGTGGAAGCCAGAAACAAGATGGAAAATGACAAAGGGGAAGATGAGGAGGTGAGAAAAGGATAGGGGAAGGATAGAGGGCAAGGGGCCAAAAGCAGGGGGCTAAAGAAATGGCTAAGAATATAAGGACAGAGGCGGTGGCAGGAATAGGGAGGTAGGAGGGAGTAGAGGAGGGATGGCTGGGAGGGAGGAGGGAGTGAGGGTTAAAAGAAAGCGGCCAATCACGGCGGTGATAAAGGTTCCAACCTGCGGCCGAGTCGGTGGGCGAAGAGGCGGCAAGCGGAGAAAGGGTGACAGGGGTTCTGACAAAAGGCAGCAACAGCGTAAAGGTAGCAGAATGCGGCTGGGCTGGTGGAACCGATGAGCCCGGCAGCGCCAAGGGTGATGATGCCGGTAGAGGAGAGAGAGAAGCGAAGAGTTACGGCAATGCGGAAAAGGTACAACGTAAACCAAGCCAGTGGAACTGAGATGGCAGGGCAGGAAGAAGAGGTCAATGGGAGGAGGTAAGTTCTGACGCAAGTGGAGGTAATAGGAACAATGCTCAGCTGGGAGGGTGGGACGAGCGAACGGGCAGGGGTGACTCAGGAGGAGGTAAAGGCGAGGCAAGCAAGCAGAGAAAGGAAGGGGAGGCAGAGGGAGGGGAAAAGAGAGTGCAGGAAATGTGGTCGGGAAGAGAGGAGCAGGGAGTTGAGTGAAGGAAGGCTGAGAGGTGAGGGAGAAGAGAACAGGGATCAAGGGAAGCCAAGTGGTGGCAGGAAGTAAACAACAACTTATAAATGGCAAAAGCTAATATTTGGCATACAGTCAAACAGATTCAAGCAACAATTATAGTAAAACACCACATAAAACAACCATTGGAAAGGCACAAGTGCTAGCAATAAGGAAGTGGGGAAAACAGGTTAAAGCAAGGGATCAGGTAGGATCAAAGCAAACACATTTGTCCAAAGCAGTAAGAAAAGTCCTGAGTTTGCCCTAAAAGTTGCATGAGTAGGGACATCCCTTAGTTCCTGAGGCAGCAGGTTCCACAGGTGAGGAGCAGCATAATGGAAGGAGCCCATGCCCTTTTGTCCGACAGAGGGATGGATAATAAGATCTGATCTGCAGATCTAAGGTTCCGTGTGGGAATAGCTGGTCTAAGGAGTTCTGATAGGATAGCAGGTTTGGATGTCCTTATGATGGTATCTGATAGATTGTACAGGTAGTATTGTCTGGTACAGGAGGGAGAGCCAGCCAAGGTCTTGATATAGTTGGCAGTGATGCTGCAGTCGAGGTGCTTTGGTTGCATACCTGCATACATTATTGAAAGTAGTGTCCCACAGATGCAGTGCAGATTTATTGGCCAAAGACAGTATGGGACAACCATATGTGAGGGTTGGCAACAGTATACCTCTAGCTACTGCCAGTTTAGCAGCAGGGGTAAGGAGGTAGTTGGTTCTGTAAGCAGACCTAACTTGCAATTGACTGACTTGCAAGTATCCTGGATGTGTGTTTTTAGATCCAAGGTTTGGTCGAGGTGGATGCCCAGGTAACTGAAAGAAGTGACAGGTTCTAGTGGGTTCCCATCAATGTCAGGAACAGAGATAGTCGAAGGACATGATCTGAGCTTGTGAGTGGAGCCAAATAGCATGACTTTGGTTTTGTTTGTGTTTAAAACAAGGCATTGAGAGTTCAGCCAGTGTTATACAGAGTGAAAATCAGCAGTGAGGGCAGCATTCAGTTCCAGAACGTTGTCAGAGTGAGCATAAATGACCAGGTCATCCGCATACAGCAGTGAGTGACCAGTGGTTACCATCTCTGGGAGATTATTTACGAATAATGAAAATAGAAGAGGGCCAAGTATGGACCCCTGAGGGACACCAATGTTGATGACAGCACTGTCTGAAATCGCTGAATTAAACTTCACAGCCTGGGCTCTGTTGGTGAGGTAGCTTTTAAACCAGGTAGTTGCTGGAAGGAGAATCCCAAGTACTGAGGGTAGAGAGTAGTAATGTATGATCAACCAGGTCGAAAGCTTTGGTTAAGTCAATGAAGACTGCCCCTGTTAACTTCCCTCTATCCATGTTTGTGACAATGTCAGAAGAGAATTTTACAAGTGCAGTCATGGTGCTGTGATGCTTTCTAAAGCCATGTTGGGCTGGACTGAGCAGACTGAAGTTCTCAATGTATTCTGTGATTTGTGTTGATACTATTTTTTCCAGAATTTTGTTCAGGACAGACAAAATAGCAATAGGCCGGTAGTTAGATGTGTCATTTTTACTACCCTTCTTAAATACTGGAGTGATTCTGGCTGCTTTCCAGACTTCAGGGACAACGCCATTGGAGAGAGAGAGGGTGAATATTCTTGCTAGGGGGCCAGAGATGTAGTGAGAAGCCATTTTAGTAGCCTTGGTTCCAAGCCATCGAGCCAGTGCTGGGTGTTGTCAGAGAGGGCTCTGAGCAGCTTGAGAACTTGATGCCTAGACACTGCCCTGAAGTAGAAGGGGTTAGGTAGGTTAGATGGTTGCCAGGTGCTGAGAAGTTAGGTTGTGAGGCAGGAGATTGTGATTGAAGGGAAGCTGTGTAGGCAGATAAGTCCGAAAACTGTTGATTAAATGCATTAGCAATTGTGGTAGAGTCATTGCAGTGTACGCCATGTAGAACCGTATCAGAGGGAGTGACATCTTTAGCAGATCCTAAGAAGGACTTAATGTGACCCCAAAACTTACGAGGGTCATGGGAGGAATTAACCAGCAGGTTTTGGCAGTATTTACTTTTGGCCTGCCTGATGCACCTTTTGCAGTCATTTCTGTATTGCTTATACAGAATGAGATCAGGCTGAAGTCCAGTCTGTTTGTATCTCCTCCACTGCTTGTCTCTGACTTTTAACTTGTGCAGAAGGTCTTTTTTCAGCCATCTAGAGTGCTGGCCTCTAACTCTCCTTTTGGCTTTTGGGAGGTGCTTCTTTTGAACATTACCAAACTTGGTTAGAAATGAGTTGAGCAGTATCAACATTGGTAGTGGTGAAATGTCAGTCCAGTCAATACAGGAGATATCCAATAGGAAGGCTTGTTTATCCAGGGCAGCATAGTTCGTAAAAGTGATCAGTCGTGGTTGAGGAGGAGGTGGTGGACAGGAGTGCCAGTGACAGAGTGTAGGGGAATGATCAGTAATTGAATCAGCCAACACTGAAGCACTTGAGACATGGTCCGGTCTATTAGTGAGGATCCAGTCAAGTAGTGACCCTGAGTGAGGAGTCGTAGCTCTGGTACAGTCTGTAATAATTTGATGGAGATTGTACTTCTGGATCAGAGATGCAAGAATATTGTGCTGTGGACCCAGCCAGTTAAGGTTCAGGTCCCCAAGCAGGAGTGCCTCATTTGATTTTGTATTCTGAGAGACATACTGTAGTACATATATTTGCTGCTGCAGTTATAGTATCATGTCGATGTAGGTAACCCCACACCCCCTCATTTTAGTTTATATATATCTATATATATATATATACATATATATGACATTATAAGCAGGTGGCCGCGTGCATATAATTAGGGTTGAGTATGCACTTTAATGTTAAATCTCAAATTTTGCACTTTAATAACTTTGCAACTATTCAATGGATTTTCATGAAATTTGGTATGCGCTGTCCTGTGGGTTAGATCTCTTTATTTGTATGTTTCATTTTGGTTGGATTTGTGGATTTTGTGCTGAGCATAGTGAAAAAATGCTAACATTCACCTTTTTGCTTGTTTTTTTCCTCATCAGGCTGTAGCCAAACCATTTTTCATTTTGTTTTGAAATTTTCAGGGTAGAAAGAGCTTGCCCTAAAGAACAAGCCTGCATTGGTTTGGTGAAAAATATTAATCTGTTCCAAAGTTATTATGTTTTGACATGTCAGGTTCTGAGCATGCTCAGTTTAGTCTTTTGAATAGCTGAATGTAACAAAAAAGGATTTTGCTCTGATGAAAAAGGATTTGTTCTTCTCACAAAAAAGATCTTTAGGATGCCTTTTTGTAAAAAAAAATCCTTTTTCATCAGTCGCCATCTTGTTTTTTTTTTATTTTAGCCCAAAAAAACTGTCATAACTGTGCCCAGAGATGTCTTCTACAGACGTCCAAGTATGTATCTTGTTCAGCAGGACATCCTTTATTGTTGTGTGCCTTTAGTTTAATTTTATGTGGCCTCAGAATGCTTATTTTTTGTTTTTAATATTTTTTTATAACTATCTTCCATTCCTTTTTCATGATGACGAAAAAGGATTATGACATCAAATGAAAAAGGAATTAGTCTGATGAAAAAGGATCAGAGACATCTCTGACCTGATGGCCCTACCTGTAATCCTTTCTTTCAGATGAATTCCTTTTTTATATAATATCCGAATCTTTTTTTTGTCATGGCGAACAAGAAATTTGTCTGACAAAAAAGGATTATTTCTTTTTCGTCATGACAAAAAAAGATTAGGACACCTTATGAAAAAGGAATTCGCTGACAAGAAAGGATTAGGACATCTCACAAAAAAGGATTTAAAAAGTCATCCTTTTTCAACAGAGCCCCTAATCTTTTCTCGTCAGCGAATTCCTTTTTTGTGATATAACCTAATCCTTTTTCATCATGACGAAAAAGAAATAATGCTTTTTCATCAGACTAATTCCTTTTTCATCATGAAGAAAAAGGATTTGGACATCTCATGAAAAAGGAAATAGTCTGATGAAAAAGGATTATAGGCACTGCCATCTGGTCAGAAAATTTCCTAATCCTTTTTCATTAGACTCATTTCCTTTTTTGTCAGTCGTCATCACCCTTTTTCATCATGTCAAAAAAGGATGATGATGTCTGAGAAAGGATAAAAAAGTCTATGTCAAAAATGTATTTTACCCTCCTCTGGGTTCTCCTTGGTGTCTAGTGTCACCCCCACCCTCATTTCCCCATGTGCTTTTTCATTTGTTCCTTTCTTTTTTATTTATATTTTTTTAAATAATTCTCCCTGGTGTCCAGTGGTACCCCCCACTCTCCAAAATTCATGGACACCCACCCTGCATTGGTGGTCAGTGTCTTCCACCAATACTTCTTGCTTTATTTTTTTTGAAAAGAAGAAAACCGTCCATCGATGATCATCTCTGTTCCTTGAAAAGAAGAAAAAACATCTGTCGATGAGGCTCTCAGTTCCCTGAAAAAAAGAAAATCATCTGTTGATGACCCTCACCCTCCAATCTCACATGTTTTGTTATTAAATAAATGTTAGTCCTTTGTTCCCCCACCCTCCTGTATCTTTCCCTGGTGTCTAGTGGTACCCCCTACCCGCTGATTCCCATATTTATTTATGAATAACTGTTACCCCCCCTCGCCTGTATCTTTCCCTGGTGTCTAGTGGCACCCCCACTCTCCAATCCCCTCATTGGTGGTTAGTGGCTCTCCCTTGTATTTTTTTATATTTTATCCCCTCATTGGTGGTTAGTAGCTGCCCCATGTATTTTTTATATTTTATCTTAGTACCTGAAAAAAGAAAACCATCCCTCAATCATTTTCTTTTGTTTTCACCTGTAAAGCAAAACCATTCATCGGCAGTGGCACCCTCACCCACCACAGGATCACCCACTGATCACCCACCATCACACACCCCCTTGACATCCCCACACACCCTCACTTTCCTGCAGAGGACACAGGCTTGAGATCTGCTGCTGAAGATGGTGACTGCATTATGAGAAACTAAGGTAAATGTGGTTCAATGTATTTCAGTGGGGGTTTCAACTTTGGTTCATAACTTAGCTGTATTTTGAGATTTTGACCCCAAATATTCAACATTGCCTTTTGGGGACCCTTCCTCATGAACAATACAACTCTTATCATGCAACTCCTGCCCAAAAGGTGATTTCATGGTCACTTGGTGAATTCAACTTTTGGGCAGGATTTGCATACTGACAGTCATATTATTCATGAGGTGGGGTCCCCAAAAGGCCATTTTAAAAATTTGGGGTTGAAATGTCAAAAAAATGGCAGAGTTATAGTGGTTTGCTGCAATTGCACTATGCACACTCATAACTTTCTCAGTTTAAAATATTTTGACCCCAAATTTGAAATATAGACTTCTTATTACTCCACAAAATGTATGCCACAACAGTCATTTTTCAAATCCTGACTGACATGAGTTGTTGCACCTGTGGTGCAGAAATGGCATTGCAATTGTGCAGAACTACACTTTGATGGGGATTTTAATTTGTTCTGCACTGGGTACATCAGGTGAAGCAATAACATGACTATGCTGACAATTCCATCACCCTTGTGCTTCCACAGGTAAGTACATATATGCATCTATGGCCCTGTGCTCCCATTGCTAGGTACGTATATGCTTCTATGGAGGAATCGGAGCTCAGAGCCCAGAGGGCCCTGCGCTCTGACAAGCACATTAGGAAATCATTACGCTATCTCAAAAAGTAAGGAAGTAAATTGCAAAAATCTTTGTTAATGAATTAGTTAGGGTTAAAGTGACAAAAGTAGGAAAATGTGGCATTAGGGTTTCTAACCCTAACACCCCACCCACCACCCTGCATAGACAAAGAGGCATCGTGGGTGACATTGGAGTCACTAGCCCTAACACCCACCCCATTCTCCTATGCAGCAACCACTCAGCTTATTTTCCAATGGAATGGTGTGAGCATTAGGGCTGATGACTGCAATGCCACTCCCTGATACCTCTTCATCTGTGCAGGGTGAGGGGGTGTTAGGGTTGGAAACCCTAATGCCACATTTCCCTTTTTTGCCAGTTTAACCATAAGTGATGCATTGATGAAGTGTTTTGCAATGTCTGTCTATATATACATATATATATATATATACATAGTCATTACAAAAACAGTCTGTTAATGCAGCAGTTAGGGTTGTTCCACAGTGACGAAAGTGAGGAAATTTGGTGGTAGGGTTTTCAACCCTAACTCTGCCTCCGCCCCTCCCCACACCCACACACAGACACACACACAAGACACATACGAGCACGGGATGGTACAAAGCAACACAACCAATCAGAAACACACCATTAGGTAACAGAAAGAACATACAGCCCTGTAAACAAGAGGCATCCATCATCATGTTTCAGCAACTGTATCGCTTCAGCTGTCATCCCAGTGTCTTGGGGGGTACACCCACATGCTGTGTGGCCATGTAAGATGGCCACTGCATAAACTCTATGCCTCCATGCAGATAGTAGAACATTACCCATAAGTCATGTTAGGACTGCTTGGTGAATTGGACTCTGTTCTTTCATCCCTCCTTTGAGATAGAACAACACTGTACATATGCCTTTGTGCAACCATAGCGTTACATGTACCCAGCCTCCTATTCCTGTATCACCATAGCACAACACTATTTATGTGTTAGTCTACCCATATGTTGCAATGTGGCCTCATAATTGTTCAGATACTACACTCCCATCCCTCCATCAAGATATAACTACAACACAATGTATATGTGACACTATTCATGTGTCAGAGTGAGAGTACAGGGTGTTCATATCCTGCAATTCTATTCTTCTAGTGACATAGTGGAACACAATGCATACTGAAAGTCACACAAACTATATGTCACAATGAGAACAGTGGCACATATGCATAGTACAACTCATGTATTGTGTAGTACTGTGTCAATAGACATACTGTATGGTAGTGCTTTGTCCAAAACACCCTTTTTTTAACTGTGACATATGGACAATACAGACATATGGATAGTGTAGCACTATCTTGATATAGAACTGGAATGGCAGAGTTACATATAGGATAATGCCTGATGTGCACATGATTAATACGTTTTAATCACCTCAACTGGTTGCTAGGGCATCAGTAAGCCTTGAGAGCATATCTTAACAGGTTAACCATTGCCCTAGCAAGCACGAGGCATGAATACAATGTGGATATCGCCTGTACATCATGCATTGTCTTTTGTAATGTATGGGACTCAACATGACAGGTTACCCCCCTCCACTGAACACAAGTAATTTAGCCTTACCTTATTAATGAATCTGCACTATGGCCATATGAACAAGTAAGTTACATGGACTAAATGACAGAGGGGCTGAAATAGCACCAGAGTTAAAATCTCTATAAGAGATGGGGATCATTAGACTCAGTAACAGTAACATGTGACAACTGCAATGTAATTTCAATTCTGTAATGAGACTAACAATTGCATTATTTGTGTGCAGAATACCAAATAACACTGGCATTCCATTTTGTTAACTCATTGCCATAACATAGATGAAAAGGGTTTATAAGGTTCTGATGTCATGACAGTGGGATTACATGGTTTTAAATAGCTTACTTTCAGTGAATAATGAGGACTACCATACATTACATAGTGACATATGAATAGTGTGTTCTATACATTCTGACATGCTGTCTCAATGTATGGATAAGAGCACATTGTACAAAACACAGTGCACTACTATTCATACATTGACATAGCACAATGGAGTCTATATGTAATGTTGGGAACAACATTCCTTCATCTAGATACTATTATAGTTTACATACGTGCCATTTAAAGTGTGAAGTTATTCACAGTTAAGTCACATCTCTACATGCAGCTAGTAGAAGGCTGTACATACCTAACAGTGGAACCATGTAATACTTCACGTCTGTGCTTCTATACCTCCATCCACACAGAATAACAATTTCTATATGTTATGGTCACACTGTAAGTTTTTTTTACACCCTGCGTTCCTATCCCTCCATAGATTGGCATATATATAGGGGATATGACATGGCCACGAGTGAGATATCTTGATGTCACTGGCCTCGAGTGAAGATAAATATGATATCTTCAGTCGGGCCATGTCATATTTGGTTTATACAACGTATGCTTTGCCCCTGCCCCCAACACAACTCACTACGTGCCCCTCTCAATGCAATGGGTGACATAAAGGTGATGGCCCTAGCAATACAACCCCCCCCTTTACAGAAACGCTGCCAAAACAGCAGATGTCATTTATTGCTTAAGAAATATTTAGTGGATTATGCTATTTATGGTTAGTTTTAAGAAGCATTATCTGGTTTATCATGCCATGCCCCCACACACACACACAGGGCTCCACATGCTTCCCCAACATAATAGATTATATAGGGTTTTTAAATATCTGGTTGATCCTGTCAGTTTAAAGTTAGTAAAAATATCTGGTTGATCCTGCTTTTATTTGGGGGAAAAAGTGACGTTTATATGGTTATCTGGTTGATCCTGCCACTCAGAGCACTTTCACTTTCACTAGAAGTATAGCGTGACCGGCGTAAATGAAGCAACAGGCAACAGGCGTACGGTTGTTTACTCTTGAAAAGCTGCCGGCTCGGTCAATGCTGCACTCTGTGTGCAGTTTGAAGCTTTTTAACAAGGAACTACAAGAAATACAGAGCAAATTCTAATTTACTGAAGTCTGGGCACATTCTAAAAAATATTTACTAAACTACAAATCACCAGTCTTCATAGCGCTCGGTCACGCTACACTTCTAGTGAAAGTGAAAGTGCTCTGAGTGGCAGGATCAACCAGATAAGTTTCGATATGACGTATAGGAACGTGGAGATAACACATGATGTATAGGAACATGAAGATAACAATGTTATCTTCACGGCCCATGTCAGATATGATGATTTATACTCTCATTTATCTGACAACGTACGTTGTATAAATATATATATATATATATATATCTATATATCTATATATCTATATATATATATATATCTATATATATATATATATACAAGCTCCTGACTTTTCTGCGATTCCGTGGCTGACCGCAGAATTAGCCATGGAATTTGCAGCCACCTGCAGAAATTGCTGTCACGCACGGAATTTGAGGCAGATCGCGGAATTAGTGCCTGATCACCGCAGAAGTTACAGCTGAGCATGGAATTCCTCATCAAATTGTCTCTCCCTGCCAGGCATTCAAGTGATCTCCCTTAGGGTTTTATTGACTGAGACTTAGATAAAATGATGAGCATCAGGAAAGAAATCATAATAAAAAAACTCTCTGTACATATTTACCCTGCAGTGCAAACCTCTACTGCTTCTGTACACATAGACTGAATGAGCCAGATGAGTTGATTTTATGTTAAAGCCTCATTCCTCGTAACCGCGATGAGCAGCATTTTTTCTTTATAATGGAGGATCCTTATAGGACCACTGACAGTATTGACAAGTGGCAAACTGCCATTTGTAAGTGGAAAAAAAAGAAAAATCTATAATAAAGCACATCTTCCCTAGCTGCATACACCCATCTAATATTGTTCTCCACTAAGCCCTAGGCTTCACTGACCGCGCTTGTAAGTGACTTGTAAGAGCATGTTCAAAGCAAATAAATTACTGCTAGCACTCGGGCAAAAGTGAATAAAAATTACAGCAAGCACTCGGTAATGTCATCCGGCACATACAGACATGCATACGCACATTTTAGTTCCCAACTAGGTAAACTCTAAATTAAAAATGAATTTCCCATGCTTTAATATGATCTATGTAGGCTTTATATTTACGGTGACCAGGATGCTTCTGTTAACATAAAAAAGTATGTTTGGTTTCCTGCAGAGCCACAGAGAGAAATGGAGTGACTCAAATCAATGAATCGAAATTCCTGGACATAGCACTAAGCATGGTATTACCTAAATAAATAAATAAATGCAGAACTTTGCTCCACATGCAGAAACAATCACATCCCCTCCTAGCTGGGACAGTGGCTGACTCTGCATTGATGATTGAGGACAAATGCATGTAATAAAGTGCCCAACTATGCTGACTTTTATTTCTAATATTCCAACCTGTGCCAACTGAATTATATTACAAACACAGAACAGCTGCATGTGGGAAATGTTTCATTCCATCTGCCTGAGTCACTCTGTTGCTCTCCGGGGCTCAGTCTAGCTGCTGCACAGAGACAAAACAAATTAAATACAGCCTAACACAACTCAAAGTCTATTTTGTAAGCAGGCTTTTGTGCCAGGTTTACAATAGGGAGATATTTATTTGTTGCCTCCCAATATCAGGACTGGGCCATGGAAAGACAGTAATGGCTCTGGTAGTTAAGCTTTAATCAAGAACAGTTGTGGGGCTCCCTGGAGGGCACAGATATTGTTTATTATTTCTTGGAACAAGGTAATCACGGAGTCAGTTGTAGGAGTAGTGTACATTGTCTAAGAAATTTGTAACTCACCACAGATGAAATGGGTGCTTCTGAGCATCTTAGCATTTTTCCTCTATTTACCCACCCCAGATGCAGTTCATGAGATGGCTAGAGGAATCAAGACATCCCCAAATAACATCACAAACAAAAGGATTACAGCGACCCAAAGGCTACTTATCTGCTGAGCCCTGCAGGGCAAGTCCAAGAAGATAAATAAAGTTCAATATAAATGAAAGTTGGAGGTAGAAGGGGAAACAAAATCACAAGACTACACAACATTAATTAAAAAAAGATCAAAGCCACCTATCCTCACTTGGGTCCTTGGAGATATGCTGTTACTCCCTTAATAGTAGCAGATCGCTGCAGCCGGCAGGTAGACCTGACAATGTCGTGTATCCAAAAACTGCAACAGACTTTGAGAAAAATAAAAATAAGTAAAAGCAGCATGCTTAAAAAATATACTGTACAGTTCCACATATGGCAGAAAGTCTTACTGCCATATTTTATGTGTGGGGGCAGGGTTGGTATCTGGAAGTAAATAAATGGTCAGACATATATTGTACAGTTGTACACTACCACTCAATTGCAGGATGAAACAATGTTACACACTTTCTGATCCCTATTCATCTGATTGGTGGCAATTTAACTTGTATGTATTTAAATTGCAGAGTTTGTCAAAATAAAATTAATGGAATGAGAATTTTGTCTTAAAAAAAATCAAATAAGGGTATAAAGGTATAGCCCCAAAGTGATCTGAATATGATAAAGGTAGAGCCGCAAAGTGATCTGAATATAATAGCCATGTTAATTATTGATGTGTGCCTTGTCCCGTGTAGCGGTCAGAACCCCATACAGTAAATAAATAAATACATCAATACTGTGCTCTGGGCATTGAATTGCATGTCTGGCATTCAGTTCAGAGTAGTCCAGCAGTTCAGTTCACTTCAGAATTTAGCTCGAGGCACTGAAATAACTCAGTGGATGTGTTGGTGTTTTTCCTGGTGGATGGACACTGCCTAGTGATTGTGAAGTGCTGGACTGTTAGTAGAAATCAAATGAGGTAGTTTTCTGGGGTGCAGAAGAAGCTAGTGGATCACAGAGTGTAAGTCTTAGAATTAAACTGACTGAAAGAAAAAAGTCTTCTACTAGATTTCTTGCTTTTGCTCAACCTGAATTCATACTGAATTTTTATACAGATAAAATATGTTCCGAGCTACCCCTTACTGGGGAGGGGGCTGTAGTTTAAAATAATGGAGATTTATCCAAGATAATGGAAAGAGGTTTGGATTCTTTTAGGTACAACCTGAAAGTATTTTGTATGATTATGGAGCTCTGACAGTGCACAAGTAAGTGTAAACAAGATGTAACAATTTTATCTTTTTTCAGTTTCTGTAACTTAATTTTTATGCCAAGCAAGTCCTTGTTTTTATGTAAATAAATTCTTAATGAGGAGCGATAACTAGTTATTCAAATGTCCAATATGATTACTAAAAATATGACATTTTAATATACTTGAATGAAAGCTACTGAAGATTATTATTGTTTAACTTTCATTTAGAAATTAACTAGGTTCAATAACTGATTGATGCTCACTGATAGGGTTTAGTATTTTTTTTTAAATCTGTTTATGTACATGATTTGTAATAACATTTGGTATTGCTTCTTTGTTAGTCTGTTTATGTTTCTGATTTGTGAAAAATGTTGGTTGAACAATAAATTCATTGATAAAATGCATACAAACAAGCGTTTCCTCTCCTAGCATCTGGGTGACATCCCTTTTACATTTGTTTAATAAAATGCTCTTGTCTGTCTGTCTGTCTATCTATCTATCTATCTATCTGTCTGTCGACAGTATCTATCTATCTATCTATCTATCTATCTATCTATCTATCTATCTATCTATCTATCTATCTATCTATCTGTCTGTCTGTCGACAGTATCTGTCCATCTATCTATCTATCTATCTATCTATCTATCTATCTATCTATCTATCTATCTATCTAACTATCCTATATCTGTCTGTCTCTACATGAACCAATGTGACAATCCTGATATATTAAACATAAGTTTATATACATAAAAAGATGTATGAACACAATAAACTGTTTATGCAAATATGTGTGTGTGTGTGTTGTGTTCTAAGAAATGCATTATTAATTATAAACATATAATTACTGGTGACCATAAATATCAACCAGATTACTGTTGTGTTAAAAATGCATGTCAACCAGTTTTCAGGTTATTAAACTCCAAAGGCAATAATAACCTGAAATTCGGTTGATATGACAGTTCCCTAAGAACCAAAGAGTTTAAAACTGTTGAATTCCACTGTTTCAAATACAGTATTTCCAACTATGTTTTACTCATCGAAAGTTCAATTCCTTAAAAATAAAACTGCACTCTAGCAAAAAAAAGTATTTTTCTTTCAAGCTGCTGGAAAAACAATGTAAACCTCCACACCAGCAATTATAAAAAATAAAGAACAGATAAGTATGATGTTATGGATTCGCTGAAGAGGTTCATGGGTCATCGCACACCTCAGCTGTGTGAAAAAAATCCATAACACACACTTAATATCCATTATCCCCTGTTATTTATTATGTGGCATGCATGTCCCATTCATCGCCTGAATAGATGTTAAGATAGTGTGTAGTGCAACTGTCATTTTTAATGGCATCTTCTCACTGTACAAGTAAAAAATTAAAACAAAGAAAACACACACACACAGTTTTTGAAAATAATTTATTAGTGGCTGAATATTCACTAGCATTATTATCACAAAAGTAAACTTGTTCAGAAAAGATTGTGATCTTTGAAATGTTTGATTATTTTTCTAAAGTCATCATTAACTTTGAAGGTACATAAACCCAACTATCTCATTTATAATATACTGTAACTGTACATTGTGCATGGGTCAGTGTCCCTATGGTGAAAAATTACAATAAAAGATTCACTCAGCATTCTGAGTCCTGCCTCACACTCAGCTCATGTTCCAGAACTAACGGGTCTGAGTTACAGGTTCAGCAATGAATCCCAAGTTCCATCCCTAGCACTAAGAATATTGTGTATTAAATACATACATTACTTAAATAATTAAAAAAGAAGAGGGAGGGGCTCAGGTACTTACCTGTAGGTGGCTGCACAGGATGGCAAAGCATTCCATATGTGTGTATGTATATATATGTGTATATATATATATATATATATATAAACATTGACAGACCCAAACCTCACTGGCTGTCTGAGGCTGTATCCAGTTGCTGGGTAAAGATTTTTTTAAATAAATAAATATAAAGAAAACAATCTCTATGGTCTGGCTACATAGTTAGTGGGTGAATAAAAAAATATAAAAAGTATAAATAATACAGTGAAAAACAAAAAATAGTATAAAAATTAGGGTAAAAAGTGTGCCACAGAATTGCCACAGAAATAGGTGTCTAGTGCCACAGAAGTTCTGCTGCAAATGGAAACCCTGCCTCAGAACTTTGCTCCAAAGTGCCACAGAAAAATCGGGGCCATGTCTATATTATGGTAGCATGGTAGTGCTACCATAGTTAGGGTTGAGGAGCCATTTCTATGTTAAACCCCAAAACTTTGCACCTTAATAACTTTGCAACTGTTTGATGGATTTGCCTGAAATTTGAAATTTATGATCAAGAATCATAGGCCTTGGGATCTGCCAAGTTTCGCACTGGTCGGATATACGGCTGAGGAGTTATTAAGTGTGATCTGTGCACGCGTTTACGCTTTTCTGGAATTCTGTGGTCGGCCTACAGGTGAGTGCAGGTTTATGTGATCGGCCCAAAATCTTCAGGGAACATGCAGCGGGGTCCCAATGTGCCTTTCAAAGATTTCATGAAAAATATTAAACAGTTCAAAAGTTATTCAAAAACAGTTTCCATTATAAGTCAATGGGAAAAGTTAACAAAAAGTTCAACACTTCGCCGATGCATTTTACTTCGCCAAATGGGCCTGTTACTTTCGCAAATCGGCCATTTTGTTTTCAGTTGGTGATCAGAAAATGGTTGGCATTTAAATTTGGGACCCTCTAGCAACCTAATTTTTTGTATTCACCTAGTCGGGCCCTGAGGATGCTTGCCATGTCTTTATTTTGTGGTAAAACCCAGAAATATGTTTTCAAATTTCTGGAAAAAGTACTTCATAAATTACTTTCGTGCTCACAAAGCATAACAAACCTGCGAAAGCTTTCAAATGTGACAGTAGTTTTCTAGTCTGTGGGAAATGACAGCAATTCTTTGGCACTGCGCTGCAAAAGAACCGTTGGGAGTTTTGAGCTGAAATTTGGAGGTAAGAGCTTACATCTCACAGATGTGCCTTTCAGTGTTGTATTGAAAAAATATTACATGGCAGCAAAGTTATGGCACTCCAAAGTTGGCAGTTTTTCCCATAGGATAACATTACGGCGCCCGACGCATTACAGAAATCCTTTGGCACCCTGCTGCAAAATAACGGTTTGGTCTTTTTTCCTGAAATTTGGAGGTAAGACAGCCAACAGCCCACAGATGTGCCTTTCAGTAGTTTGGTGAAAACATATATCACACGGCTGCAAAGTTACGGCACTCCAAAGTTGACATTTTTTCCCATAGGATAACATTACGGCATCCAACACATAACAGAAATCCTTTGGATCCCTGCTGCAAAATAACGGTTTGGTCTTTTTTCCTGAAATTTGGAGGGTAGACAGCCAACAGCCCACAGATGTGCCTTTCCATGGTTTGGTGAAAAAACATTACAGGGAGGCAAAGTTATGGCACTCCGAACTTTTCCTTTTTTCCCATAGGATAACATAACGGCGTTCGCCGCGCCTTTCAGGGCCCGTATCTCAGAACCGGTGCGAGATACGGACTTTTTGTCGGAAAATTAGCCAGGACAGTTGTAAATAATATGACTTTTAAGTTTTTTTTCTACGTCGTACGGTTCCTGAGATATAATGTATTTAGTATTCCAAGATCTCATTTTCTGCGCCGATACTCATTATTTTGCATACATTATTTGTACTCACTGTCTTTCTCAATGCATGTTTTGGGGAAAACCAGCCTGTGCACTTACATTACTGTTACTGTTGCCCTTTCCGCTTGTGGTTCTGTACCCATTTCACTTACCGTTGATGTCTGCACCACCATGTGCGTTATCCTTTGCGTTTTCATTTGCGCTTGCGTTTCTGTTATTTTTTGCCATTTTCTATCTACAGTACTGTTTATCTTTCTGTTTCACTTTACATAACCATGCCCATTGACATTTCTGTTTGCAGGCACCATGTTACTATGTGATAACACATCACGTGGCAGACCATTCCCGTCTACGCCACCATGTGCGTTACCCTTTCTGTTCTCATTCGTGCTTGTGTTACCATGTGCGCCACTGTTAGCATTTCTGTTTGCGTTGCTGTCCCTGTTAGTATGCCACAAGACATCATGTGGCAGGAGCGCGGGGCTTATGCGGTGGGAGTGCAGGGCCCAGAGGGCACCGTGCTCCCGCTGCTGCATTACATTCACTATTTCTTGTTATTATTCTCAAAAAGAAGGGAAATTAGAGGCAAAAAACTCAGTTTAATGCATTAGTTAGAGTTGTTCCACAGCGACAAAAGTGAGGAAATTCGCTGTTAGGGTTGAAAAACCCCCTTGCACCCCACCAACCCCCAACCGGCATTGGGGTGTGCATTGGGATCATGAGTCCTAACTCTCACCCCATTCTCCTATACTTCTGCTGCTTTACACAGGTCATGGGTGAGAGTTAGCTGATGATCCCAATGCACACCCCAATGCCACCACGCAACGCCATCCTTTGCGCTTCATTTGGCGCTATGCTTTCTGTTACTTTTGCCATTTGTGTGTACTGCTGTTTTCTTTCTGTTTCACTTTGCGTCACCATGCCCATTGACATTTCCATTTACAGGCACCATGTTACTATGTGACCAGACATCACGTGGCACACCGTTCCCGTCTACGCCACCATGTGTGTTACCCTTTCTGTAATCATTCGCGCTTGTGTTACCATGTGTGCCACTGTTAGCATTTCTGTTTGCATTGCTGCTCCTGTTATTATGCCACAAGACCTCATGTGGCGGGAGCGAGGGGCCCAAAGGGCTCTGCGCACCTGCCACCGCATTGCATTCACTGTTTCTCAATAGCATTCTCAAAAAAAAGGGAAATTAGAGGCAAAAAAACTCCGTTTAATGCATTAGTTAGGGTTGTTCCACAGCGACAAAAGTGAGGAAATTTGCTGTTAGGGTTGAAAACCCTAACTCCGAATTCACCCCCCCAGCACCACACACACACAGACACACACACACATTCAAGTATGGGGGAGGACCAAGTCAACACAACCAATGACAGACATCCAGCAGCAGGTGACAGAAATAACAAACAATTGTCTAAATGTACTACGAGACATCCCCACCCACCTGACCAGGTACTGCATGCTCAGTGGAGATCAACAGCAAAACTGAGGCCATGTACATCAAACGTACACATCTCTGATTGCAGCTGCACACAGCATACCACATTAGTAGTTGCATGGCCTTACCTACCGATGCCCCACACCACACCCACAACTGGTACTGTGCCGTTATTCAATATAAATGCTGAAGGTATGATGAAGTTGTAGAAAGGTTTTAACACTACTGAGTATACATTAATTAAGAGAAGCACATAAATTAACTACAAGACACTAGCATGCTCAAGATAAAAGTAGTGATACATTTAGTAGGTGATTTAATAGTAGTACATTTACTGCAATGGTTTACTCAACATAGAGAGGCTGATGTAAACGTATGGAAAAGCATTGCCTGTTCAACGCTGTGAAATTGGTACTGCCAGTATCACATGCATTCTTACTGATGAAGGTGTACTGCTGATGTACATACATAGACCTTCAGTGTGTTTCAATATTAAAGATGCAGTAAGTATTCTTTGTAAGAAAGATTGTAATTGCATGGATCAGGCCAAGCAACTTCTAAATATCATAGCACTACTGAGCCAACAATGATGTACCTGTATCGGACATGTATATAGGATAGATTTTCCTGTAGGTACTTACTGAGTATGTTGTACTTGATAAAGACAATCTCATTGCATCTGTGATGACTAACTTATTCAAATAGTAATACATTTGCTATTGTTGCAATGAGTGATCTATGCCACTTATGGACACAGTGTGATTTTTTTAACAGTTGTTTCATACTCAGGCTGTATGCCTACTGTTTGGGTTTGCCACACTTCTGTCACTGATGCTATCAAAGTGTGTTATGTTATGTTAAAGTAAGCTATGTTAATTCTGCTACAACAGGAATCAAGTAGGTATGGTGTAGATATAAACAGAATGTCTTTTAGTATTGATTTAACTCATAATGGGGTAAATGTACTAGGACAGCAGGGGTTATCCTCTATCACTGAGTCTGTCAGTTATAATCACACTAGGGTTTCGATGACTGTAATGATCAAGTTACACTGTTCATCTTCATGAGTTCATATTCACAGCCATTCTCCAGCAACTAGACAGTGTATAGTGTAACGGGTGGGACACTGTGTTGCAAAGCTGCTGCAGTGCCTAGCAGAGGGACAGTATCTACTCATAAAGAGAATTAAGCAATAAGGCATGACCAACAGTTATGTTAAATGGTCTGTTAATAATCACCCTGTAGGGGTTTAATGTTGAATGAGGCATATCCGAGGTGCCACATGTAAGCTAGACAGTGATAAACTGACCATAACATAATGCAGATAGGAACACTGCTATCATAATAAAACTGTTTTTAAACAACATTAAACCATGTTCATCATATGGTTAGGCTCTACATGTATGTTAATAAAAACTAAACATAAGGCTGTTACAATGTTTACAGTCAATTAGAAAGCTGCATTTCTCAAACCCTTGTTATAATCAGAGATATTATACCTGTACAACTCCTTGGTTTTGCTTAACTCTATTGCTCAGGTGGCCCACCACAAGTAGTGTGGTGTGGTGTGGGGCATTGGTAGGTAAGGCCATGCAACTACTAAGTGTGGTACTTTGTGTGCAGTTGCAATCAGGGATGTGTACATTTGGTGTACATGGCCTCAGTTTTGCTGTTGATCTCCACAGTACCTGGTCAGGTGGGTGGGGATGTCTCGTGGTACATTTAGACAATTAATTGTTTGTTATTTCTGTCACCTGCTGCTGGATGTCTGTCATTGGTTGTGTTGACTTGGTCCTCCCCCATACTTGAATGTGTGTGTGTGTCTGTGTGTGTGTGGTGCTGGGGGGGGTGAATTCGAGTTTGGGTTTCAACCCTAACGGCAATTTCCTCACTTTATAAGCACAATGAACAACACTTAACTAATGCATTAAGCGGAGTTTTTGCCTCTAATATATATATATATATATATATATATATATATATACACACACATATATATATATATATATATATATATATATATATATATATATTATAGTGACAGTAGTGCCACTATAGTTAGGTTGAGGAGCCATTTCTATGTTAAACTCCAAAACTTTGCACCTTAATAACTTTGCAACCGTTTGACAGATTTGTCTGAAATTTGGAATACACAATCAAGAACCATAGGCCTTGGGATCTGCCAAGTTTTCTACCAGTCAGATATATCGCTGCAGATTTATTAAGCATGATCTGCACACGCATTTACGCATTTTTTGGAATTATACGGTCGCACCTACAGGTTGTACGGTTTGCGCGACTGGCCCAAAATCTTCAGAAAACATGCTCCCAGGGTCCCTGATGTGCCTTTCAAAGATTTCATGAAAAAATATTAAATGGTTCAAAAGTTATTCAAAAAACAATTTCCCATTATGTCAATGGGAAAAGTTAACAAAAAGTTCGACAGTGTTGCAAATGCACTTTTTACTGTCGCAAATGGCCCTGTTACTGTCGCAAATCCACCATCTTGTTTTCAGTTAGTGATCAGAAAAATGCTTGGCATTTAAAATTGAGACTCTCTAGCAACCTAATTCTTTTGTATTCACCTAGTCGGGCCTTGAGGATGCTAGTCATGTCATTATTTTGGGGTAAAACACCCCAGAAATATGTTTTTCAAATTTCTGGAAAAAGTACTTTCACAAAGTAGTGTTGCACTCATGAAAGTGTCGCAAATTTTTTTGCGACACTTTCACAAATTGCGACACTACTTTGCAACAGTATGCCCAAAATAACAGTAATTCTTTGGCACTCCGCAGCAAAAGAACGGTTGGGAGTTTCGGGCTGAAATTTGGAGAGAATGCAGATGACATCTCACAGATGTGCCTTTCAGTGTTGTCTTGAAAAAATATTACAGGCGGCAAAGTTACGGCACTCCAAAATTTACGGTTTTTCCCATAGGATAACATTATGGCGCCCGACGCATTACAGGAATCCTTTGGCACCCTGCTGCAAAATAACGGTTTAGTCTTATTTCCTGAAATTTGGAGGGAAGACAGCAAACAGCCCACAGATGTGCCTTTCAGTGGTTTGGTGAAAAAAAATATTACAGGGAGGCAAAGTTATGGCACCCCGAACTTCTCTTTTTTTCCCATAGGATAACATTACGGCATTTGCCGCGCATTTCAGGGCCCGTATCTCGGACATGGTGCGAGATATGGACTTTTCGTCAGAAAAATGCTTAGCCCCCTACTAGCCAGGACAGTTGTAAATCATGCAACTTTTAAATTTTATTTCTACATCATACGGTTCCTGAGATATAACATATTTAGTATTCCAAGTTCTCATTTTCTGCTCCGATACTCATTATTATGCATACATTATTTGTACTCACTGTCTTTCTCTATGCAGGTTTTAGGGAAAACCAGCCTGTGCGCTTACATTACTGTTACTGTTGCCATTTCCGCTTGCGGTTCTGTATCCGTTTCACTTACCATTGATGTCTGCGCCACCATGTCCGTTATCCTTTGCGTTTTCATTTGCGCTTGCATTTCTGTTATTTTTTTGCCATTTGTGTCTACAGTACTGTTTCTCTTTCTGTTTCACTTTGCGTCACCATGCCCATTGACATTTCCATTTGCAGGCACCATGTTACTATGTGACAACACATCATGTGGCAGACCATTCCCGTCTATGCCACCGTTACCCTTTCTGTTCTCATTTGTGCTTGTGTTACCATGTGCGCCACTGTTAGCGCTTCTGTTTGTGTTGCTGTTCCTGTTACTATGCCACAAGACATCATGTGGTGGGAGTGTGGGGCCCGAAGGGCCCCGTGCTCCGGACGCCGCATTATGTGGCGGAAGCGAAGGGCCCGGAATGCTGCTGCATTACATTCACTATTTCTCGTTATCATTCTCAAAAAGAAGGAAAATTAGAGGCCAAAAACTCCATTTAATGCATTAGTTAGGGTTGTTCTACAGAGACAAAAGTGAGGAAATTCAGTGTTAGGGTTGAAAACCCCCCTTGGAACCCCCATACCCCCAACCGGCATTGGGTGCGCATTGGGATCATGGGTCTAACTCTCACCCATTCTCCTATACTTCTGCTCTTTACACATGTCATGGGTGAAAGTTAGGCTGATGATCTCAATGTGCCCGATGCCAGTTGGAGGGGGGTGGGGGGTCCAAGTGGGGTTTTCAACCCTAACACTGAATCTCACTTTGTTGCTGTTGAACAACCTAACTAATGCATTAAAAGGATTTTTGCCTCTAGTGTATATTATATATATATATATATATATATATATATACATACATACACACACACAGTACAGTATGGTACCTATACTTCAATTCATTAAGTTATGGGCAGGTGTAGCAAAATACTATGAAATAGTCATAACCGTACTATATTCAACAATTTTCATGTGAAATGTTTTATGTAGCCTTATTAATATCTCACATGTTTGCTCAGAATGTGGGTGTACCTCCTCAAGACACTGGGATGGCAGCAGAAGTGATACAGTTGCTGAAACATGATGATGGATGCCGCTTGTGGTATGTTTACAGAGTTGTATGTTCTTTCTGTTACCTTAGGGTGTGTTTCTGATTGGTTGTGTTGCCTTGTACCATCCTGCTCTTGTATATGTTTTGTGTGTATGTGTGTGTCTGTGTGTGGGTGTGGGTGTGGGGAGGGGGGATGGAGTTATGGTTGAAAACCCTAACGTCAAATTTCCTAATTTTTGTCACTGTGGAACAACCCTAACTGTAGCATTAGTGGAGTTTTTTGCAATGAATTTCCTTACTTTTTGAGAAAGACATGCAAAATCTTTAAACCTTTTTTTTGTGTGTGCCAGCAACCAAAAGTGTTCCATCTTAAAATGTCACATGTGGTAAATAGTTAAACTACTTTTTTTGAATTATTATCCCAACTCACAGCTGACTGCTACTTGACTTCATCCCCCCGACCCACTGCAATGACTCTCTTTAGAAACATAACATGTGTACCACTGTTCTCAACAGACATTTGTTTACCTCTGTTTGCTTAAGTGATGCAATCACATTTCCATGACCTTTGAAGTCTATCACAACCCCAGTTATGAATGCATACATCTCTACATACACTATTGCTTATATGTTTACATTGCCTACATGATTCATATTGCACAGAATTTCATGAAGAAATAATACACAGAGAATAAGTTTTAAAAAAATTATTAAAGAAATTCCAGTATAGGTGTTGCTGAATTGGATGGTTGTTCATGGGATGGGCAAAAAAACAGTTCTGTGACACACTATATAAGCATTTTTTGTGATTGTGGTGTTTGATTTTGTTCACCATCAACACACAACACATACGTTCCATTTAAAATTTTTTTTTTATTAAAGACAACTAAAGAACAATATTAGCAGTACAATTATATAAGTATGTTATTTGTAATGTTAAACAAGGTATTACCTAATGGTAAAATTAGTGACCTATCTATCACTTAGTATTTAAAAGCAATTTAAAGAAATATGGTTTTTACTACTTCATGTACTATATCGAAGTCTAACTACATTTCCAAAGACACCATCACATGGTATGGTTCAATTTGGCCACTACAACTAAATCATCCCATTGCAAGGCCAAAATATGGGACTTTAGAGGAGCTGACTTTGATAAGATGGCCAACAGAGTTAAGCTAGCCTTGGCAAAAAGAAATGCAGGACAGGGGTACAGGCAAAGTGGGCAAGCATTAAGGATATAATACTTGAGGCATCATCCCATTGTGTTAGAGAGAAAAGGAAGTGCAAAAGAAGAAGGAAACCACTTTGCTTCTCAAAAACTGTAGCAGAAAAGGTCAGAGCCAAAAGGCTGGCCTTTAGGAAATATAAGGGAACACAGCGGGATGAAGATAGGGAGGCTTAACAAACTTCCCTAAGGGAAGCAGGGAAGGCCATATGGCAGGCAAAGGCCCAAACTGAGGAAACACTAGCACAGACAGTAAAAGAAGGTGACAAGACTTTCTATAGGTACATTAGTGAAAGGAGAAAGTCCAGATGGGTTATTGCTAAGATCAAAGGAGATAAGGGGGCATGTGAGGAGGAGGACCATGTAAACGTATCTATCCTAAATAGATACTTCTGCTCAGTATTTACTGAAGAGATGGTAGGGCAGGGCACACAGCTCAGCACCATGGAAACAGGGGGGAAGGAAATGAGCACTAGTCCGTTCTTAAAAGAAAGGGTCCTACAAGAGCTTGATAAGCTCAGGGTGGACAAGACAATGAGACCTGATGGCATACAATCCCAGGGAACTAAAGGAGCTAAGGGTGGAACTAGCAGAGCCATTATCAGAACTGTTTAGTGAGTCTCTGAGCACAGGAGAAGTCCCAGAAGACTGGAGAAGGGCTCATGTGATCCCACTCCACAAGACTGGTAGCAGGGAGAAGGCAGGGAACTACAGACCAGTCAGTCTTACCTCAGTTGTGGGCAAGATTATGGAGGCACTCCTTAAGGAAAGGATAGTGCAACACCTGGGATCCATAGGCACACAGGATCCAAGACAGCATGGGTTTACATAAGGAAGGTCCTGTCAAACTAATCTCATGGATTTCTTTGACTGGGTAACCAGAGTGATGGACAAATGGGGAGCAGTTGATGTCGCCTACCTTGACTTCAGCAAAGTTTTCGATACTGTTCCCTGTAGAAGATTGATTAATATTCCGGGTAGACTCGAGGTGGGTCAGAAGTTGGTCAACTGGGTGGCAAACTGGTTGGAGGGCAGAAAACAGAGAGTGGTGGTAAATGGTATACAGTCAGAAGTGATGCAAGTTACAAGTGGGGTACCTCAGGGATCAGTCCTGTGGCCAGTCCTCTTCAATATCTTCATCAGTGACATTGCAGCTAGACTGGAGTGTAATGTTTGTCTGTTTGCAGATGACACCAAGATCTGCAACACAGTAGATGATCCAGATGGGGTACAGTAGGCAGAATGAGAAGAGATCTGGATAAACTAGAAAAAAATGGTCGGAAGAGTGGCAACTGGGGTTTAATTCAAAGAAGATCATACACATAGGGAAGAGAAACCCTGAAGCCACTTATAGGATGGGAGGGGAGTTACTGGCAGTCACAAGGGAAGAAAGAGACTTGGGCATCATCATCACCACTGATGACCTGAAATCATCCAAGAAGACCACTAAAGCAGTAGGTAAGGCTAGGGGGAAGTTAAGGTGTATCACAAGTCATAAGAGGGAGATAATAATCCCTCTTTACAAGACACTGGTTAGGCCCCATCTGGAGTACTGCGTGCAGTACTGGAGGCCACACCTTCACAAGGACATTAACCAAATTGAGGCAGTTCAGAGAAGGGTAACCAAAATATTGCAGGGACTGCATCAGAAAACATATCAGAACAGATTAATGGATCTCAATATTTATACCCTAGAGCAAAGGAGGGAGAGAGATGATATGATTGAAACATTCAAACACCTTGACGGCATTAACAAAGTGAAAGAGTCTAACATGTTTCAATATAAGAAAAATAGCAGGACAAGAGGACACAGCATGAGATTAGAGGGAGGCCAATTAAGGGGTAATGTGAGGAAGTTCTTTTTCACAGAAAGGGTGGTGGAAGCATGTAATGGCCTACCTCTGGAAGTGGTGGATATGAATAAAATGCAGGGCTTCAAACATGCATGGGATAGGCATAAAGGAGCAATACAGATGAGTATGAATAGATAGGCCATTGACAGAGCAAAGGCCGATGGCTCATTTATAAGGTAGAAAAAGAAATGGGCAGACTGGATGGGTCTTGCAGTCCTTATCTGCTGTCAACTTCTACGTTTCTATGTTTCTAAATAGTAAGGCTAATTTTAAATACATATCAAATACATTGTATTGCAACTGACTTAATTACAATATTACATTAACATTATAGTTATAATTTGTTAGACTCAATATAATAGCTTAGATATATAGTTTATGACTATTTTTTGTAGTTAAATAAGTATTGTCAGTAATAGTAAAACATTTTATTTTTTTATATTACAGTTCTACAAGAGAAAATATGTTTCTAACTTTTCCTGAAAACAATACTAATCTATATTTATGTATAACTTTTTTAGAAATAAGTTCACTATGCCTATTTACCATAAGTGTAGTTTACAGTATGAAATATATGTTATGTTACTCAAAATTTGACAGATGGACTATCTCTTTGAAAAGGACCGGCATTTGAAACCACTGCTAACTATAAATTGTGTCATCATGGAATACATATCAATGAGTGTGGCACACTGCATCAACACATTCATAACAAAGATTGCAGTAACTTTATCTACTTTTAAACATACAATGCAGATATGGTTATCAATGTTTTATTCTCTACATATACTAAGTACGCAAATAGCATAGTGCAGAGATATTGTTGTGCCATGGATTACTTATATGAATCAGTATACTGTCACTATGTCAGACACCGCATAAGCTATATGTTGTAAATTAGCAAGTTCTTATCCTATTCAAAATGTAGTGTCCTTGTAACCATATGATAGCATACAGGATATACAGAAAATATAGCTGGGGTTTCAAAACCGCATCCTGCAGAATTTGAGAAATGTTACTTGAGCTGGAAAAATACCTCACCTGACCCCTCAATAAAGGCAATCTTATAAAAGAGCAGGAACATACCGAGAGTTTGCATTGTGGTATAGATATGCACAACTATAACTTCGTAAAACACAAAAGCAGTAATTGCACAAATATACATATAGATACATATCTATACATCCATATACACCTCTGCATATATACATTTGAGTATATATATATATGCATACATATTTACAGCATCAATATGCTGGACAGCACTTTATGTCATGCAATGACATTAAATGCCATAGATACTTCCATAACACAATATTCATACAAAATATGCACAATAAAACATTTTTTTTAAAGAAACAACATTCAATGAAAGCAGCATCAGTATGCTGCCACTCAGTTCAGTTTCAGAAGTATATACTTATTTAAAAAACTGAGTCATATTTTGGTGATTTGTGCCATCATCTCCAGTGAAGCAGCAATATTTTCATTTGAGTAACATATCACACAGCCATCAATGGTGTTAGGATTGCATATTAGTATGAACCCATGACTTCATCAAAGACAATGCCATTTAGTCATTAAGAATTATATAACTACATGTGCCAATACATTGATTACTTCCTGACATATAAGTGCTATCCAGCTCCCTCGAGTCTGCTTGGATTGTGTTGATGTCAGTCTTGTAAGTAAAACTATCAAGGTCAATCATGTAGAGTATAACAGGAAAATACATAATAGTTTAACCTGCCACCAAGTCACAAATGTATTTGCTATGTACAGATATCAATTTGTCATGTGACTCAATAACAGCTAAGATATACAAAGAGTGTCTTACGCTGTTCATTACTCTTTTGAATGTAACAGTGCAATTGAGCCAAACTTTTAAATGCAGTATCACAGTGGGAATCTGTATCAGCAGGTGTCACAGTGATACATAAACATCACTACATATTTAATGAGTTACAGTCACATTGTTAGTATGAGGATACATAAGATGCAGTCACAAAAAAATGTTCTAAAACACATAGTCTTAAACAGCAGCTTCTTACTTAATAGCTTTAGCCCGAGTATTGTCATTAACTGACCTGTCTCTGAGTCTCCATATGAAAAGTGGCAGAAATTCGACCTTGCAAAATAGAAGTCATAATCCTCATAAATGTGTATTGTCCCGTACCACTGACAAAAGGACCGATATTCCACTCCACAAAGCATGACCCTATTCTGGCCCACACATCTGTTTTTTTTTTATGTTACAAAACTAAGGCTACTATGGGGATGATATTTTGATATGCTTTTATACCCTTTCCTGTTCTGATTTTAATAAATCAAAGCACTTGATTGATTAATAGGGTCCCTATTAGTCAATCAGTTGCTTTGATTTATGAAAATTCAAACAGCAAAGGGTATAAAAACATGTAAAAATATTGCCCCATACTACTGAATCTGGTGCACTCACACAGCCTTCATTTTCTGACATCACAAAACAGAGTTGCGTGGGCCAGCGTGGTTTGCGAACCGGGATGTCAGTCCTTTCATAAGCGCTAAGGAAAAATACAAATGTATGAGTATTATTACTTTTTTCTGAGAGGACAGATTTCTACCACATTTCACGTGGAGACTCAGAGACAGGTAATTTATCATCGAAGCTCAGCCTGACAGATACTAGGGAGGAGCTCTTTAAAGACAAATACATGTATCAGCATATTTTAACTATATATGCAAAGAAATTACTTGCTGTCAAATGAGCACTGCACAGCACCCTTGAGTCTGCTTCAACTGTACTCATGGCAGTCATGTTAGTAAGTACATCAGAGTCTCATATGTAGAACATAACAGTAAAAGGCAAACCAGCTTTAATTGTTAGTAGTTTGCAAAGTGAATTTGCTATGTACATAAATGAGTGTGAAATGTGTCACAATCACAGACCAAACAACGAAATGAGCATAGTCTTTTTGAGGTTATCTGACACTATCACAATCAATCAGAACAAGTGTGACATACTTCATAGCAAGTGGAATAGAGTCTGTAAAAGTGTAACAGCACTACTTGCAGATAACAACAGACTCAATGATCAAAATATATGTTGTTCTCATAGCAGAAAAAAGTCAGGACAAAAGTAATGCATTGCTCTCAATGTGTTTAATGATGAAACACATAGTATCCTCCTTAACATTATGTTTTTTTGGTAAAAAAGAGTTACAATACATATGATGTAAACCAATGTGTAACACATGGTAGGATTCTGTAGGTCTGTTTTCCAAAAATCACTCTTCAACACATTGAGCATTATCTGTGTTGCGGAGAACAATATGTATGCATCTTTTAGATTCCTTGGTAATCGTTCTCTCAAAGTGCACACTGTATCATTACACTCTACCCATCCACTTTTAAATCTATGCCATGTGACATAATGTCCCGACTAAATAGAAGGTCCATGATGGAAAATGATAGCATGTGTGTCAAACTGAGTGCCTGAGAAAATAGTGCTTCCAGCAATTAAATCAGTAATAGATGTGATAACTTTCATGCCTTGAGAGTTGAATTGCTGCAGGACAATAATAATGTATGAGCTGAAGTAAGTCACTCTCAAAGAACAGACAGTACTTCTCCCACATCTGCGACACTGCCAACCAGTGGCAGCATTCCTAAACAATCTACAAAACTTAACAGATATTTCTTCAGTAACTTAGACAGATAACCATAGCATGCCATTTGTTGTCTGAGACACTATGTGTCCACATGACAAACAAGTGTACTTGCACACATAATGAACTGTGAAGTGGTTTCTAAGTTGAATTCCATCATCTGCCAAGCTATTCATCACACCCATCATGAATTCAGACACATACTGTTGGGCATTATCAGCAAACATACTTAGTCCAGCATAGTTAGACAGAGTAAGTCACATAGGAGTCAAACTCTGTAAGCTAGGTGCTTGTTCTTGGCTACCTCTGTTACTCTTTTAAGTGCACCAGACAGTGTTGTTGACTTCGCAGCAGTCAAAATGTAAATAAACTCTGGCATATGGAGAAGATCTTGCATTGCAGCAATGGCATAGCAGTTCACTCCAGTGCTATTGTCAAAGATTGGTAGTCTCTCAAGACCAATGCATTTGTTTGTAGGTGGTAACCTGACCTGATCAGCAAGTGACTGATTACCACATACAGCAGATGGGGAAGAAACTGAAGTTTTATTCTGTTTCCTTTTTAACTTATGTGTTGTTTCCATTGGCACAACTTGCACGGGTATGTACCTAGGAACAGGAATCAGAGTTGCATTGGTTGGTACAGCATGTGTAGCCAGTTGTATTCCACAACATATTTTACATCAGCACACACTTTGTTCTCTGCAAGGTTTAGTATATGCACACCAGATAGAGATCTAACTCATGACAAAGCAACACATGCCATGCCATCCTTGAAGATTCCATTTCCTATATCAGCAATGGCACTGTCAAGGCTAAGGCCTTGTGATTTGCAAATGGACACAGCATAAGGAAGACACAGTGGAGACTGCTTATGTGTCAAATAGATATCCTTCACAATCTGGAGTTTGCCAGTTGTTCTATCAATGAGTAAAGGGCTGTCATGATTGTCAAATTTGATCATAACAAATTCAACAAATGCTTTCTGTGCATTGTACTGAAAATCAACAATGAAGCCAATTGCTCCATTAACCAACCCATGATCAAATCAAGATTTCTCTGCAGCATAACACATGCATTCTTGCATAGTTACAGTACAGCTTCCAAGCCAGCAGTACATGACACATCACTTGTGAGTTCCTTGAGCCATTCAACCATTTTTGTTACCATTGTGCATGTCAGGCTAACACCATCAATCGCATCAAGTGATGTAAGTGTAACAATAGGTTGATGTTCTTTTTGGAGCATTGTTCCGGATTCCCACTTTTCCCTCACAAAAAGACAGATACCATTGTTTGTTGTGCTCAGATCGGCAATTAATTTATTTATATATCATAATTCCATGTTCCATTTCATCATCTTTTACTCTTATATTTCTCACAATTTAATTTATTTTCATCCATATATCAATCTCTGATCATCCCTCATTCTTCTTCTTTTTTCTCTCCCCAGGTGAAAACCTGGGTGCCTTCTTCTCCTTTTCTCTTAGGTAACGGTGAAAACTGAGACCGCTTTTCTCCTTCAGGTTCTTCCTCTTTCCATCTTATTCCTTTTTCTTCCCTCTCCCCTCCTCCCCCCCCCTTTTTCCCCTTTTTCCTGCCATCCACCTTTGGCAGTCCAATAACCATATTCTTTTCTGCCATCCATCTTTGGCAGTCCAATCACTGTCCTATCAAACAATCTGTCCTCCACCTTTGACAGACCACCATGCAGTCCCTTTTCAACTGCCTTCTCCTCTTGCTCTATATTGCAGGGTGGGTGGGAGGGATCAAAACTCAGCAAAGTGGCTGAACTACCTCTCTGCTGTCCCTTATGTACCTCCCTTGCCCCTCCCTTCCTTTTGCTTGGCCATTGTTCTATCCCCTGGCCCCTCCCCTTCCTTCCCCCTTCCCTTCTGAGCATACCATCTTGATGGAAAGGAATGGGGTGCACCAGGACAACCTGGTCTGCACATTAGAAGGCAAACTCCATTGTCCCGGATTCTCCCCTTTTCCCTCACAAAAAGACAGAGACCGTTGTTTATTGTTGTGCTCAGATCGGCAATTAATTTATTTATATATCATAATTCCATGTTCCATTTCATCATCTTTTACTCTTATATTTCTCACAATTTCATTTATTTTCATCCATATATCAATCTCTGATCATCCCTCTTTCTTCTTCTTTTTTTTCTCTTCCCAGGTGAAAACCTGGGTGCCTTCTTCTTCTCCTTTTCTGTTAGGTCTCGGTGAAAACCGAGACCGCTTTTCTCCTTCAGCTTCTTCCTCCTTCCATCTTATTCCTTTTCCTCCCCCCCCTCCTTCCCCCCTCCTTTTTCCCCACTAGTCGGTCTCCAGCTTGCGTTGGATGACTTACTTTCCCCTCCCTTAGGGTACTGCTCTCCCTTACCTCAGGGAAAACTCCTTCCCAGTCCTTCTCTTCTCCCCCCCTTTTTTTTTATCTTCCGTATTTTGCATGCCTCCTCCATGCTTCTATACAACCCATCATTTCTGTATTAAACATGTCTATGGCTAGATCTGACAGGTGCATGCCATCTGGCCTGTAGAAATCTTCTACCCACTCTTCCACACCCCACAGTGTTACTTGTCCTCCCATTTTCCTTACCAGTGTCCCTACTCACCTGTTCATCTTTCTCCTGGCCCTATACACAGCTCTATGGCTGTGCTCCTGTCTCCCAAACCCTCCTTGGTATCATAACCGACCAGGCAAGGCTTACCTTAGGCCACTACTGCTGTATTGTCTCCAGGTCCCTTTTTATCTGCATGTATGTGTCCACCCATGGTTTGCCCCCAAGATCGTTACCCCCTAAATGTATAATAATTAAATCTGGAATGGGTCACCGTTCCTTCAGCTCCTTCAAGGCAGGGACCAGTTGTGCCTATCTCATCCCCCGGATGCCGCGCAAAACCAATCTGCATTGTTTCACATCTTGGTAGAGCTGCTTTCCCACAGCCTTTTTCTCAGCTCTCCTTTCTGCCCAATAAATATAAGAGTGGCCACAGATCCAGACTTCCGTGTTCCTCCCCCTTCCAATAGAGTTTAAACAAAATAAATATCTTTATATATGGTCTTAGTTTCCTACCATGATATCACCTCTCCCTGCCCCCCCCCCGTGGCTCCATATCTGTCACAAAACATAGGTGATACATTAGTCTGCACACTGCAGTGTTATAACTGGCAGATCACCAGCGCCCCTTTTCCAAAATACTATTCACAGTCTCCCCTGTTGCTGCCCACTGTGAGGCAGCCCCTATCCATAGGGAGTGGGAGGAATAATTAATCGGATCCTCCCCCAGAAATTGCATACCTTTCTTGAGTAATGCTGTGATTTGGTAACTTGTGACCCTACTTCTGTCACCATGCAGAAATAATCTCCCTGTCCTATTCCCAAGCTCTGTGGCGAAAGCCCACAAAGCCTACACTGGGCACACTGCCCTCTCTGCATGTTTCTTTAGTGTTACCATGCAACCCTCTCCCCTTTGATCTGTCTTTGACCTCATAATCTTGATCTGTATCTCCTTCAACTCCCAGCTTATATCTTCCCATTCTAATCCCCCTTCCTTGTCTTGCCTGCCATGGCCTACCACCTCATAGAAACATAGAAACATAGAAACATAGAAGTTGATGGCAGATAAGGACCGCAAGGCCCATCCAGTCTGCCCATTTCTTTTTCTACCTTATAAATGTGCCATCGGCCTTTGCTCTGTCAGTGGCCTATCTATTCATAGTCATTTGTATTGCTTCCTTATGCCTATCCCATGCCTGTTTGAAGCCCTGCACTGTATTTATAGCCACCACTTCTTGTGGTAAGCCATTCCATGCATCCACCACCCTTTCTGTGAAAAAGAATTTCCTCACATTCCCCTTAATCGGCCTCCTCTAATCTCATGCTGTGTCCTCTTGTCCTGCTATTTTCTTATATTTAAACATGTTAGACTCTTTCATCTTGTTTATGCCCATAAGGTGTTTGAATGCCTCGATCATATCACCTCTCTCCCTCCTTTGCTCAAGGGTATACATATTGAGCTCCGTTAATCTGTCCTCATATGTCTTCTGATGCAGTCCCTGCACCATTTTGGTTGCCCTTCTCTGGACTGCCTCAATTTGGTTAATGTCCTTGTGAAGGTGTGGCCTCTCCAATACTGAGTACTCCAGATAAGGCCTAACCAGTGTCTTGTACAGAGGTTATTACCTCCCTCTTACGACTTGTGATACCAGTACTAATACACCCTAACACCCCCTAGCCTTACCTACTGCTTTAGAGGTCTGCTTGATGATTTTAGGTCATCAGTGATGATGATGCCCAATCTCTTTCTTCCTTGTGACTGCTAGCAACTCCCTCCCAGCCTATAGTGGCTTCAGGGTTTCTCTTCCTATATGCATGATTTTGCACTTCTTTGCATTAAATCCCAGTTGCCACTCTTCTGACCATTCTGCTAGTTTATCCAGATCTCTTCTCATTCTGCCCACCCCATCTGGATCATCTACTCTGTTGCAGATCTTGGTGTCATCTGCAAACAGACAAGCCTTACCCTCTAGTCCATCTGCAAGGTCACTAATGAAGATGTTCAAGAGGACTGGCCCCAGGACTGATCCTAGAGGTACCCACTTGTGACTTGCATCTCTTCTGACTGTATACCATTTACCACCACTCTCTGTTTTCTGCCCGTCAACCAGTTTGCCACCCAGTTGACCAACTTCTGACTCACCCCGAGCCTACCCAGCTTATTTATCAATCTTCTATGTGGAACAGTGTCAAAAGCTTTGCTGAAGTCAAGGTAGGCGACATCAACTGCTCCCCTTGGTCCACCACTCTGGTTACCCAGTCAAAGAAATCTATGAGATTAGTTTGACAGGACCTTCCTTTGTAAACCCATGCTGTCTTGGATCCTGTGCCCTATGGATTCCAGGTGTTGCACTATCCTTTCCTTAAGGTGCCTCCATAATCTTGCCCACTACTGAGGGAAGACTGACTGGTCTGTAGTTCCCGCCTCCTCCCTGCTACCACTCTTGTGGGCGGGATCACATGAGCCCTTCTCCAGTCTTCTGGGACCTCTCCTGTGCTCAGGACTCACTAAAAAATTCTGCTAATGGCTCTGCTAGTTCCTCCTTTAGCTCCTTAAGTACCCTGGGATGTATACCATCAGGTCCCATTGCCTTATCCACCCTGAGCTTAGCAAGCTCTTGTAGGACCCTTTCTTTTGTGAAGGGTAGTGCTCACCTCCTCCCCCCTGTGTCCATGATGCTGAGCTGTGGGCCTGCCCTACCTTCTCTTCAGTAAATACTGAGCAAAAGTATCTATTTAGGATAGATGCTCAGGGTCCTCCTCCTCACATGCTCCGTTTTCTCCATTAAGCTTAGCAATACCCCCTCTGGATTTTCTCCTTTCACTAATGTATCTATAGAAAGTCTTGTCACCTTCTTTTACTGTTCATGCTAGTGTTTCCTCAGTTTGGGACTTTGCCTGCCTTACTGCCTTACCTGCTTCCCTTAGGGCAGTTTGATATGCCTCCCTGTCTTCATCCCGCTATGTTCCCTTATATTTCCTGAAGGCCAGCCTTTTGGCTCTGACCTTTTCTGCTACTGTATTTGAGAACCAAAGTGGTTTCCTTCTTCTTTTGCACTTCCTTTTCTGTCTAACACAATGGGATGTTGCTTCAAGTATTGCATCCTTAATGCTTGCCCACTTTGCCTGTACCCCCTCACCTGTGTTTCTTTTTACCAGGGCTAGCTTAACTCTGTTGGCCATCTTATCAAAGTCAGCTCCTCTGAAGTCCCATATTTTTGCCTTGGAATGGGATGATTTAGATGTAGTAGCCAAATTGAACCATACCATGTGATGGTCACTGGCCCCAGGTGACCTTCTACCTGGAGATCTGTGATCTCTTCTTTGTTAGTCAGTACTAGATCTAGGATAGCCCTGTCTCTTGTGGGTTGCTGTACCAGTTGTTTGAGGCCTCCCCTGCAGGAATCCACTATGAGTCTAGTTCTGGCAGATGTTCCTGCTGGTATTGACCAATCTGTATCTGGCATGTTGAAGTGTCCCATTATCAGAACCTCCCTTTAGCTGTCGTGTTTTGTATATCTTCTAACAGTAATGTGTCTATGTCCTCCCTCTGGTCTGGGGCCTGTAGACAACCCCAGTTCTTATGGCTGTCCCATTTCCTGTTTCAGGGTGACCCACAGTTCTTCTGGCTCCTTATGTAGTATTCTGAATTTCTGTAGCTTTGATATTTTCATTAACATACAAGCCCTCCTCCCCCTTTTGCACCTCAGTCTCTTCTAGACAATACATAGCCAGGTACTGAAGTCTCCCAAGTGTGGTTACTGGTAAACCACGTCTCACTAATTGCTACTATGTCCAGTTTAGCCTCTGACATTATTGCCTGCAGGTCTGGATCTTATTTCCCAGGCTGTGAGCATTTGTGTACATGATTTTCCATTGGCCAGATTTTGGTGTGTTAGTTGTTGGGTGAAGTTTGGCATTACTCCTGTGCATCGTGTGGGAGACAAACCTTTTTTCACCTGGTGATGCAAATGAGCGGCAAACATGCTGAATTCCTGTTTGACCACTAGCTGAGGGGAGGGTGTTCTTCCCATTCGACGTATGGGGTGCTGCACCCTCTCCCCATTTGCTAGTTTAAATATTCTGCAAAGGCGTCAAACTTCTGCCCCAATCACTGACTTCCTCTTTAGTCAGATGCAGTCCATCAAATTTAAGAACTTTCTCCCAGAACTGTTGCCAGTTCCCTACAAATCTGTGTCCTTTTTCTGGCACCAGTCCTTGAGCCACGTGTTTAGCTCCCTATCTCCCTTCTCTGACCTTCCGTCCATCTGCTCCCTCTCCCAGACTGGCAGGATCTCAGAGAAGGAGATGCCAGACGAAATAGATGATAGTTTGTCACCCAGCCTAGTCAGGTGTTCCTTGGTCTCCAAACTGACCGTCTGGTGAGATCATTAGTCTCCTATGTGTACTAGGACATCCATGTTTTCTCCTGCTTTGTGAACAATTTTAGCAATGCGGTCAGTGTCTCTCCATGCTGATGTACCTGGGGAGACATCTGACCATCACCCCTGGCTGGAGATGGGTATCAACTCCCGAATCATGGTCTCCTATGATCAGAAGTTTTTGGATTTCCTTTGTGCTTGTTTAGTTTTGGTTCCTGATTTGGGTGAGTTTTGTTGTGCTAGCTCCTGTGCAGCAGTGTTCTGCTCTGCAGTGTCTTCTGCCTCTTTATTTGATTTCAGAGATAGAGGCAGATACCTGTTTATAGTGTTTATATGGTTTTGGAGGTAATGTGTTGGAGGCAGAGAGTGATGGGGCACCTGATTTGCTCCTCCTAACCACCTGCCAACCTCCTGGACCAACTACCCTCTGCGTCGAGGTTTTCTGTTGGATGCTGGGGAAATGGCAGGTGGTTCTTATAATGTATTTCCTCTTCAATATGAAATTTGAGGTGTGCAATCTCTGCCCATGCTGCCCGGAGCTGAGCCCTAAGATCTCCAAAGGCCCAGCATGTAGGACAGTGTCCTAAATCCTGTAAGACTGTCCTTCTGAAAATTGTTCCACAGTACCTGCAGTTAATGAAATCCATTCCAAATAAGTTGCTGGGTTTGTAACCTAGTCAGAGTAATTAGAAGGAAAAAAAATGAAAAAAAAATGCAAGTAATGGTTTAATTGTGCTTTGTTTAACTTGTTATAACAAGTTAAATTACTAGTGCCCTGTAAATGAGATCACCTTGTGGGGCTCCACTGATCCTGCCTTCCTGCTCTGCCACAGGAAATGTCACAACTGTGGTACCCTATAAAAGGAGTGTAGCGTGGGGTGGTTGGGGATGGGGGTGGGTGGCTGGGCCCTCACTCACTCTCATGGCCCCTGCAAACATTACAATATAAATCGTGTGAAATAGCTGGGCCTCGGCCTTTGACCTGCATTTTGCCAGTAACACATCATTTAATTTCACCAGCCACTGTTCCCCTATTGGTCTTCTATTATCCACCATCCCTTGTTTTAACCTCCTCCATCCCTGCATCATTCTTCTAATGAACATTGATTTTGTTGGGTCCTTCCATCCTTTTAGACTACAAATGACACTAATCTCTGCCAAGTGGACCTCCATTGTGGTGTGGGCTGTGCCTTTTTGCCATTGCTCTACGGTGAACTTTCCCAATTGCTCTTCTGTGAGTGGCCTACTTACCTCCATATGGTGTGTTGCCCTGAATGTTTGAAATACTTGCCAGGCCCCATCACCTCAGAGTCCATGGTGCCAATGAGCTGCAGAATAACAGTTCTGCTCCTTCTTGCCAACATCCCATATGTTCATTTTTATGGGCCTTTTTTGCTCCTCCACTGTTGGTGCTAGCCTCCTGAAATGATCCAGCTGCAGACGGGAAAGGCTGTCAGCCATGGTATTGTGTACCCTTTCTATGTGTTTTGCTCTGAATTACATGTTCAACTGCAATGCCCTTAGCACCAGAAGATGCAAAACTTGCATGACTGTGTCTGGCCTGGCTCCCCTATTGTTTAGGACCTCTACCACTGCTCTATTGTCACATCAAAATGTCACTTTCTGGTCCCGTAGTTCTACCCCCCACACCAGGGTGCATGCCCAGATGGACATGATTTCTAGTAATGTTATATCTTTTACCTTACCGTCCCTCACCCAGTCTGTTGGCCATGGTTCTGTGAACCATCTGCCCCTCAGATAGACCCCCATGCCTAGGCCCTCAGCTGCATCTGTGTAAAGATTGAGGTCTGTGTTATACATCCATTCCTTCTGCCAGAAGGAGCAGCCATTATAGTCCCTGAGGAATTCCTCCTATACTTTAAAATCCTCCTTGACTACCTTTGTCATGTTTACCCAATGGTGTGGTCTGGTCACTCCAGCTGTAACACATGCTAACCTTTTGGTGAAAGCTCTCCCTGGCCCGATATCCCTGCACGCGAAGTTCAGATGTCCCAAAACTTGTTTTAGTTGTACTATTCTTCTACTGGTATGTACCTGAATCAGTTCCTTCAGTTTTTCCACTTTTTTGTCTGGCAGAAGAAATATTTCCCCCGGAACATCTATCTCAATACCCAGAAATTCTAAAACTTTACTGGGCCCTTCTGTTTTTTCAGGTGCCAATTAAACCCCTAGTTCTTTACACAGCTCTTGGAAGCTGGCTAACATTTTCTTTGTCTCTCTTCTCCCACTGCCTATAAAAAGGAAATCATCCAAATAGTGAATCACTGCTTTATAACCAGTTTTTTTCCTGATATATCCACTGCAAACATGTGTTGAATGCTTCAAATGTCACACACGCTATAGAACAAGCCATGGGCATGGCTTTGTCAAAATAGTACTGTCCAGCGATTTTAAAACCCAACAGGTCCCAGTCCTGTCTCCTAACCGGGAGTAATCTGAAAGAAGACTCTATGTCCATCTTTGCCATCCATGCATCCGCAGTTGCCTGAATGATCCAGACTGCGTCTTCCAAAGTGGAATATGTCACTTTAATATATTCCTCACTAATAAAATCATTCACTGAATCACCCTCTGGAAAGGATAGGTGATGAATCACCCTGTATTTCCCCCTTCCTGTTTTTTGGACACCAAGCCCAATGGAGAAATCCTCATATTCTGCAATGGGGGGTTATCATATGGTCCCTCTATTCTTCCAGCTGCCTTTTCCTTCTCTATTTTTTGCCTTAACATTTCTTCCCTCCCTATTACTGAAGCCAAATTGCTTGCCTCTCTTGCTTGCCTTGGGCCCTCACACTGCAACAAAAATCCTGTGCCAAAACCTTTCTTAATCATCTCTGCTGTTTTCCCATTTGGGTATCTGTCTAACCATTCTCTCTATGTCTCTATCCTGATGGGAGTTCTAGCTTCTTTAAATTCCTCCCTTGTCTTCTTTCCTTCTTCTCCACCCAGGTCTCCCCCCCTCCGCATGATGTCTGATCTTGCTGATCAGTGATTCTAAAACCCTCTACTGGCATGTCCCCTGGCCCACCCTCCTCTATTCCATGTCTGCCCTTTATAACCCTGCCCTTCCCGAAAAAACTGTTGACCTGACCCTTACCCCCCATGTCCCTGGGCTCCCTGGCCCCATGTCATCCTACATCTGCTTGTTGGATGTGATCACCTACATTTAGAACATGCTTGCCGGAAACGGCATTGTGGCCAGGAGCAAAAGGCCCTACTGTAGGCCCAGCAACATCTCTGTGGCACTGCACCTTTTTTCCCAAGCTCTCCCTCTGGCGTGGACTGATCAGTTACATAGTCTGTCCACAGGTCTAGTTGTTTCGTGTCCCATCTCACATCCCCATACATCGCCATTCTCTGCCGAAAGAATTCGTCATAGTATATCCACCCCACTCCCCCCCTTTGTTTTTGCTCTCCTAACTACCAATGAATATGTAATGAGTGGGATGCCCAACTCAGGCCTCTTCTCCAATACTGTTGCTGAGAATGTGGCAGAACCTACAAACCACCCTTCCCAAGTCTTCCCTTTAGTGAATCTGTTCTCCTCCTTCTTTCCTAACAAAACTTCTGCTGCTGCCATTTCACTCTTACCTATATTCTCTGTTTCTTCATATTTCGCTGCCTCTTCCCAGCTTACTAAAGTGAAAATATCCACATATTCTCCCTTCCATATTTTTTCTTTTATGGCCAATGGGACATGTTCCCCCACTCTCATCCCAGGAGCTCCTATCTCCCTTGTTCCTTTCCCCTTTATTTTTATACTGTCCCTTCTTTTCCTTTTGGCAGCTCTTTTCCTACCTTGATTTCAGCCAGTGCTGACTCCATTTGCCCCAAACCCCCTGTCCCATGTGCCAAAACAATTTGGCTTATATACTCTTTAATGTTGTCACCCATGGAGTCGGGTGAGTTACCTGCGGCCTTATCCGTTCCTTCCTGCCTGTTGTTCCCCTGGTTTTCAAGCATGGTCCCCATTGGTTGAATTGGTGGTTGCCCTAAATGTGGCTGGGGAGGAATCACTGTGCACTGGGGATCCAGTCTGTGCTCCACTATGGGAACCCCAACCTGGTTCAGGGGAGGTACTGATAGTACCGGGTCAACAGGCTGCAGAGGTACTGGGCTAGCAGCCCTGGTAGGCACCACTGTCGGTGTCTGTACCCTGGTTGGGCTGCGTGGCTCAGCTACCCATTTCCCTCTGCTCCCTTTTCCCTTCCCCGCTTTCCTTTTCTCCCTGGATCTCCCAGGCTCTTCTCCTTCCACTAGCTCCCACATTCTATTAACTTTCTCCACCAGTTCCACTATTGGCCTGCTCTTCCTTGATGCCATGTTCCTTCCTTCTTGCTCCTGTGAGATATAACTGAAGAAAAGGACAAGAAAATTCCATGATTAACATTTCTGCCTGTAATAGTCTCTCACCAGGGCCAGTTCTGCTTCCTGAAACCCCTCGACTAATAGTCGAAAACGTGCCTGTTCACATTAAACTACACTCCTGGCCCTTGAGTTGTTTATCCTACCCTAGTTATATCTCCCCATCCATGGCAAGTAATGCCAAAACCTCCCTTCGTGTGCCCCACCCAGCCTATATTCATGACCACTAAAACCTCATGCGCTGCCTACTGTGGCCTTACAGGCCTGGACATATCCTCCCGGCATATACCAGATTCAGGGGTGCACCTAAACATTGCTCATATGCCCCCCGAGGCCTCCACCACATGTTCCTGGCCTGTTGGGCTTAGCCTTCCTTCCTGCATTCCCCCAGCCGGCCTCTGATCACTGATGGCCAAGCTGCCCCCTTGTGCCTTGTCTTGTGGCCTCCTGGCCTGTAAAATGCCCTCACCTGTTCTGTCCTCACCCCTCCCACCCGCTTCCGCCTGTCCCATTGCTCCCACGCGGTCACCAGGCCTCCCCCTTCACCTCTTCTCATGAGGGGCCTCCCGCATCGCCGCTCTTGTGTGTTCTTGTTGGCCTGCCCCCTCAATGGCCTTATGCATGCAACACTGTCCCTCGCCGGCTGCTCAAGCAGCATCTGACGTCACACCACGAGGCCGCCACTCACGGGCACTCTCTTGTTAGGCTCCTCTGCCTCATTTCTCTACCTCTTCAATGGCCTGCTATTCCCTGAAAAATACTGAAAATCCCCACCGTGGGGAAACCCAACTGCTAAGCCATGCATTTTGAGAAGCGCTACCTTTTGCCGAAAATGCACCCCCACAGTGTTTAACATTACGTGTCGACGCCCATGGGAGCTCTCTGTGATCCTTCTGAAAAACCAATTGGATACAATTTAAAACACCCAGATGGTCACCCACTACTGTGCCATGTGCTTTAGAAAGGTGCTGCCTCCCCCTGTAATGCACCTGCAGCATCTGACGTCACACCACGTGGTCGTCGCTCGTGGATGCTTCTACTTGCTTGCTCCTCTGCCAATTCTTCGTAAAACAACTAAAACACCATTTAAATTGCCCAGAGGGTCACCAACTACTGTGCCATGTGCTTCAGAAAGGTGCTGCCTCTCACTGCAATGCACCCGCGGCATCTGAAATCACACCACGTGCTTCTACCTGCTTGCTCCTCTACCTCCTAACCCCCACTTCTCACCCTCCCTGCTCTCCTTCTGCCCATGATTCTATTGGTGAATCCCCAAACCATCATAAACAGGGGATGCATCTCTAGGGCAAGCTGCCCTTTGGACACTGCGACGCTCACCCTTGCTAGGGAAACCTTCTCTCTGCCATCACACAAGGCCCAACCTTTCTTAACATAGCATCCAAGGCTTGTCTCAAGTTGTATAGCCTTCTACCACTCCCCCCCATGGCTCAGTTGCCTACCATGAGTGATACTCTCCCCGGGCAACAAATGCTCTAACCTGCCTGTGCAAAGCTTATACATCAGCCCTTCTGGGCCTGCACTTTTAGCTCACAATTCTTTTTCTAAATGCATCCCAATACAGTACCATTTCCTACAGTATCACATTATTATATATGTTTTCCTGTATATATATTCTATACTCCTTTTATATCTCCCACTTGTTTCTTGCCTTACCTTCTTGTCTGTAGTGTACAAACCTCAGCTCCCAAATAAGATCCTAGTTTGCCAATCTGAAGTGCTGTAGTTCCGATGTAGTTTCAAAGATCAAAACACCAGCAAAAGTGGCTGAACCACCTCTGTGCTGTCCCTTATGTGCCCCCCTTGCCCCTCCCCTTCCTGTTGCTTGGCCATTGTTCTATCCCCTGGCCCCTCCCCTTCCTTCCTCCCTCCCCTTCTGAGCACACCATCTTGATGGAAAGTGAAGGGGTGCACCAGGACAACCTGGTCTGCTTCTTAAAGGGCAAACTCCATTATCTGATTGAACTTAGCACATTGTTTTAGTCTTGGCAACAAACAGACATTGCGTTCCCCACTGGCCTGTACTTGATCAAATAGCTTGCATTCTTCCTGCATAGATGTCTCTTTTGTAGTGATAACACATTGTCTTAGCATTTCTAGATGACAAGTTGATAAACTACCAATTCGAGCTTCATCAAGTAATGCTTTATAAGACATATCACCTCTGTGTCGCATATTCTGCAGCAGCTCAACATAAGAGAAGAACTCCCACAGATTCACTCCACCTATACATCCAATGGTGTTTCTAGCTTTCTCCACTGAAAGAATAGAGAAGACATGTTGTCCATTGACAGGAGCCAGCTGCAAAAGATCTCCAAGAACAACAATGATTTTACCACCAAATGGTACATCAGCATCATAACCCACTATCTCCTGTAGACGTAGGTGGATGTAGGTTAGGAGTACATTAGACACCATGCTAATTTCATCAATGATAAATAATTCCATCTTGTCAAACATGGACCTCAGCTCACTTGCAACTTCAAAAGACAACTTTCTATGCTCTCCAATCTTACCATGCTCAACTGGCAGCATCAACAGCCTATGCAGAGTGACACCACCTATGTTGTAAGCTGTTAGGCCTGCTGGAACAGCTACTGTCACAGATGTTGGTGTGCCAGTAAGTCTATGAACACCTGTACTCATTGCTTCAATTAGAAAGCTTATGCCAGTGAGAGCAGCACCACTGACAAACATTCTCACTGGCATATGTTTATCACAGAAGCATTCCTTTTTGGGGTGTCTCATTCCAAACTCAACAGCATGCATCAGAGTACTATACACAACTTGATGAGTATTCAATTCATCAACAATGTTGACCAATTTATCTGTGAAGTGCATGATTTGTGGCATAGCACTTTGGACTTCTGATATCAACACAGTTGGGTCATTTGCTGGCAATGGCACACCACGTGCACCTTCTCCCTCAGGATCAACCATATCCTGTGAGTTGCCTGGTATATCATCTTCCAATTGTTGCCTTGCTTTCTCAAGTTGCTCTTTCTCAAGATCCAGTCTCTGTATATATGCAGTTGACACTTCACTTTTGAAAGAATCATAGCTTAAATTGAACTGTTCTTCAAAAGTGGCACATGCACCTTTCAAACTTGTCTCATCTCTCCAAGGCTTGAACAGAAACAGAAGAGCAAAATATTAATGCTCTTTACTTTCAGTTGTAGTCAAACTCAGTTTGCAGTGGTCTATCAACCATGGCTTACACCTCTTTACCAGAGACCCATCTAGGCCTGACATCTTATATATGCTCTTCTTAGGGTCAGAAGGAACACCCCACTTGCAGTCATACCATTGAGCAACCTTAAACAAACATAGATCATCCATAGCACTGTGGCACTGTGGACATAGTTATCTACCAAGTTGCTCTTCAGTATATTTGTAGATGTTGGTCTGGTTGCAACAAGCTCTTCAATCTCTTGATGACGTCTAAGGACATGACATCTCTTCTGTTTAAAGTTCACATTCAAATAACAAATGGACTCAGACTTGCCATAGAGACAGGCACCTGTAAGGTGATCACTAGCCTCATACACTCCACGCTCATGATGTGATAGAGTATGCAGTCCTAGCAACCATAGCCTAGAAGAGATAAACCTGCTGCAATTGGACAAATCTTCCTAGAGTTCTTGTAAGCAAATCTGTTCATGTTTAGTGATATATGAAATAACATATCTCACCAAAGCCATTGAATTATCTGCAACATACTGAACATCAATATTGGCCTGTCACATTAACAGCAAAGAAGGCCTGTGTCATTGATGTAGACTTCTGACTCTCTGTGAGGCAGCTCATACACCCATTTTGTGGACTTGGCCTTCAGATGGTGCCACATAGCAGAGAATACATTGTTAAGACAAGCACTCATGCAGACTTATCTTGGAAATCCAAACCACCACCTTGTGTACCAGTTCCCTCTGTTTTTCACCTTTCTGTGACAGTACTTGCTACACAAGTGTCACTGAAATTTCTCTGCCAGTGTCCACAGTGTTGGACTGTCACACTTGTCAGGAATCTGGCATGTCACATACTTCATGATGAAGTCGAGAATATTAGCTGTATTGCTATCACCAATCCTTGGAGCATCTTTTATCCACAGCAAGATGTGTAATTGTGGTGTCCCCTACACCTGGTGTTGTATTCCATTCTTCAAAAATAGTGTTCAACAACACCAAGAGGTGGGTTAGTCTTTGATAGTATGACTCTTAGGAATTCCTGGAACCGATATTGAATGTATCATGACATCGAGACTGAATCCAGAGAACACATCTCACCAAGATTCATACTCTTTATGCCACCAACATCAGAGTTCGCCCATCTCAGGCCAAACAAGTCATCCCAGTAGTATTCTGCATAGTTGAGTGTGACAAACCATGTTACTTGACCAAACTTCCTCAACATGCACATCACCTCAGAGTGTCATCTGGACCAATATTCCTTAGTACCTCACATGCTGGAGAGATTTGAAGAAAGACTATCATGCAGCACTTTATCTTTCTGCTCCAATTTCTGGATTAACTGCACAGCTGTCATCTTGGTGAATTCTGTACCAAGCTGAAATGTGTGCGCAATACTTGCGGACAGAATATTAAGTTCACTCTCCCACAGAAGATGAAAGAGATATGCTATGTTTCTACAGAATTTTCAATCTGAATGCAAAAGTCTTGAACTTCTGTACTCAGGTCCAAGTACCTGTACATCCTAATTATCCATACGTCCACCTCTGTCATGTAGAAAAAGGTCTGGTGGAAAGTAACATGCTTTAAGTGTACTCTCCCACATGCTAACAGGATTAACTACTACCTGTTTCATCTGGTATAAATCTGTATTGTCCATAACAAGGCCCTTCCCATGCAAAGGGTGGATAGTGTATGGCTCATACACACTTTCATTAGTGACAATGTCGACCTTTTCAAGCATGGGCTTTGAACATGCAGGCATATCAACTTGCATATGAGCATCAGCAAATGTGCTGATGTTGATGTCAGCATAGAAAGGATTATGTTGTTTGAAGTATAGCGAAGCACACTTGACCTTCTCGACATTCAAAATGTCTTGCCATAGTGCTTTGTCCTTAGTTGGAACACCATTCACTAGAATGACAACACTATTGTCTCTGGAAACAGTGTTCACATTTTTTTTGCAGTGGTAGAGGTAGATACACAACAGAGCCATTCAATGACCTGATGAGCTCTTTTCTTGGCAAGTCTTTCATATTTGTATTCAGTCTCACTATGGTTTGGAATAGCTTAATTGTTTGGATTAAAATCCTCACAAACAAATTCAAGCAAGCTATGTCAACAGGGGTCTTATCTACTTCTACACAAATAGTTCTCAGACTTTGTCACAGTAAGCCTCCCCAAATCCATGGAAAAGAATTTGAGCCTCCCCCAAAAATTGAAATAATCTTGGGCCTCCCCAAAGACAAATAACATACTGTACTTTGAGCAGTACACCATGAAAAAAATGTAAACACCTCTGAGTACTTGGCTCACATTCAGTTCTTTGTCTTATACTGACGTGGAACCTTTGAAAAGAGCTCCTGTGCTCAAAGGTGTTATCTGAATAACACATAAACAAAATAAACAAATATTATCATTCAACTTATTATACCCCCCCCCAGGTCAACCTACGTATTCTGCTATTTTCATTCTTGAACCATTGTTACCCCTTGCTGCAATACCTTCATGGGTCAGCCTACTTTCTCTGTTTCCTCTCTATATGAAATAACCTCCCTACATACTTTGTCTCTCCCACTCCATCCCTGCTCATAAGCAACTTCTCGGGGATTACTTTTATCCTTCCTGCTATTGCTCTTAGCACATCTGTGTTCAACCCTTGTATTTGGGCTGTTCTACCATCAGGCTACAAATTGATCAATTGCCACCACTCATTATTAGTTTATTGTTCTTTGTGTATTTCTTGATTGTTTTGAAGTTACCTTTTGAAATGTATTCACTCCCTACACTTCCCTGGGTAAACCTGAAATGGGCCTTGGCTCATTCCCCCCCGTCACCTATTAGTAAATAAATACATTAAATTCACCTACTATTGTCCTCTTTCAGTTTGCTTCATCTCTTCACACAAAATATATAAAACTCAAAATTTAAATACAGTACTTTTTCAGACTTGCTTGAGCCTCCCCTGGAGCAGGTTGGGGCCTCCCCAGAGAGGCTGGCCTCATCATTTGAGAACCCCTGTAATCTATACCATTTAGCACAGAGCGAGCTGGCAAAGTGTCAGACTTGATTTTACCCTAACAGTATGTGCATACTGAAACTGCCCCCTGCAAAGTAAAATCTATCTCTAAAAGTACATACGCAAGCAGACAACCCCACATCTCTTTCCACTGAGTGACATTGTGCAGCTCTATGGTAACAGACTTTTCTTTGTAAAACAGCCATTCACAAGAGACACAAACGTCAAATTTCTGAGTTTTGCTGATTTCAAATTTTGCAGTCTTAGATCCAGATTTCCTTAACACATGTGACTCTTGAACTGCTCCAGTCTGAAACACATGTGTGTCATCATCAGTGTCAATCATTTTCTCAATTTATGTTTTGGTTGCAACTCTTTTACAAAGTCAATGACACCATTGACATCTCCATCATTTAGTAAAGAATCAAAACAGGAGAAGTCCTGCACAGCAGATATTATGAGATACAGCTGTTGCACAAATCTTTGCATTCCACAGTTGTGTACAGCAATCATGCAAAAGTGATGAAAAATACTGTCACATGCTCCAGTTTGCAAACAAGCAGTTGTCCCAGCAGACTAGTAAAAGGACTAACAGTGCACTTGTCAATGGTTGCAAACAGCTTGTGTCTTTTGCATCTTTTATTGTTTATGAATGTTGACAGAAAGTTTTCAATGACAGAAAATGATTCTTCCCTGACATTGCATATTGCATCACAAGGCCATTTCTTAGCATGTCACTTTTGCTGTGGTACATTGTCAGAAATATCATTCACACCATCCATTACATTCTCATCACTTGAGACAACTAAGATATTCTGAACTTTGCCACACACATCCAATGTCAAAGTCACATTGGTGCTGTGAATACTGTATATTTCCTCTCAGAAAAAAGACTCAGAATGTTCAGAGTGCATCCATCTGCCCTCAAACACAGTACAAAGATTTTCTTTGTTCAACTATTGAAATGAAATTAGTCTGTCTCTGATATTTTCTATTTTTGCAGTTAATTTATCAACTGCTGACATCATGACAGCCCACAGTTGAGAGCGTATGTTGACAGCCATATTGACAAAGCACCTTGCTCTGAATGAAACTTTGTTTTTAAGTTTCTTTACTTTGCATCTGACAATTGCTGAGATGATACAGTCTAGCTAAGCAGCATGTGCCATTCTTTTAAAAAATGTTGCCCTTGTGTGAAACCGAGAGCCAGAACTATCAATAACACCATCAGTTGTGTCTGTAACAGACCTATCAGAAACCAGCGCATGCTGCTGCAATGTAGGTCTCTTGCAAGAAACAGTTTTTTTATGTTGGCGCACTTGTGCAGCCAACATCTTGTGGTATTGCAGATTTGGAGGTGTGGTCACTGTTGGGCGAATGCAGGGCATGCACCAGTAGGTGCATCCCACATTCCCCTGTCAGCCAGCAGCAGGGGCTGACACTCTGCCTATCTAATGAGGCCAAGACATGAAAGAAAAGGTCCACTGCAATGAGAGTAAAGCTCTCATGCAGCGTGACCATACCACGCCTCCCCCTATGTGCAGGAAACATGGCGGCAGTGACTGCCAATGTTGCCTGTCAACATCCCCATTTATTGTGTGCTGATGGGGGTGTCCAATCCCCATTGGCATCATGTAACCCCCCCTTTTTTGATTGCCGAGGGGGTGCCCAATCCATGTTGGCATCATGCACCCCCCAACAGTTTTTCTTTGCCGACAGGGGCCCAATCCCCATCGGCATGTATCCATCCCTCCCCTTGGCTGTTGCCGATGGGTGAGACCACTCCCCATCGGCATAATGTGTCCCCCCATTTTTTGCTTGCAGAGGGGGTGCCCAATCCTTCTCAGCTCCTGCGGCTCCCCCCTTTCCTTGTTTGCTGATGGTGGTGCCCAATCCCCCATTGGCTAAAGCACTCACACACACACACACACACACACACACACACACACTCAGGTGGCATGCTGGAGCCCACCCCAGAGTGCCAAAGCACCTATTAAAAATGAAAATGGCCCCCGATGTCTTTTAGTTATTTTTTTTTTACCTGTAAAGAAGGAAACAATCTCTCGGTGGTCTCCCTGCCCCCTCCCACAACCTGCACACACCCACTGAGTGCCTGCCTCCCCACACCCCCCTTCACCCCATACTTACCTCCGGAGTCAGTGCGATGAACTTCAGTGGACCAGGAACACGTCTGCACTCTTCAAAGCCAACCGCGAACTGTGGAAATGCCGGTGAGCTGTATAATGGAATAAATAGGGTTTTTTCAACTTTGATGCATATCTCAGGCATTTTGGGGAATTTTTACGCCAAATTTTCAACATGGGGTTTTTGGAACCCCTCCTCATGAATTCTGACACTGTCATATTGTTAATCCGTCCTGAAAGATGATTTTGCAGTCACTGCACGGAATCACCTTTTAGGACCAATTAACAAGATGACAGTGCCACTGTTCATGAGGTGGGCTCTCAAAAAGCCTATGTTGCAAATTTGGTGGAAAAAATCAAAAAATGGCTGTTTTACGAGTGTACATTGAGCAGCTGCTACGCAGGCTCGTAACTTCGTGAATTCACAATATTTTCATGACTGATTTTCAACATTGTCATTTTTGTACACCTGCTTGTGAACAGTACAGCTGTCATTTTTCACATCCTGGCCAAAATGTGTTTCCGCACTTCCGGCATACAGTTGCGCAGTTGCTGTGGGAAATCAGTGTTCGGGCCAGATTATGAAAATTATAGTGACAATGTTCATGAACAGAGGTCGTAAAATGCATATGTTGAAAATTTGGTGATGATACTCCACAAAATGACTGTGTTACGAGTGTGTGTTGGCAGATTGCATGCACGCTCGTAACATTGTGCATTTGTAAAATTTTCACTCTGGATTTTCACCATTGGCATTTTTCCACACCTCTTCATGAATAGTACAGCTGCCATTTCACATATCTTGCCCAAAATGTGTTTTCGCATGGCCGGTGCAGAATAGCATGGTTGCTGTGCAAAATCACTTTTTGGGACTGTTTGAGGAAATAACAGTGAGCAGAGGTGCTAAAATGCTATGTTGAAAATATGGTACCAAATATCCATAAAATGACTGTGTTACAAGTGTGCATTGCGCATTTCCCATGCACCTTTGTAACTTTGCAAATTTGCAATATTTACATGCCACATTTTCAACACTGGCATTTTTTTACACCTCCTTGTGAACTGTACAGCTGTCATTTTTCACATCCTGCCCAAAATGTTTTCTCACACTGCACTACCAAAGCCAATGCCAGCGCGACAACATTCGGCATTAACAAATGCTTGTTTTTATTGCTGTTCTTTGTTGGCAATTTCTTATGACGTATACATTTCTTCACATGTATACATTTTTTTGATACTGTGTCACTAGATAAAGAACACTCAGTAGTGTTCAGTCCATGAGAAATACCAGGTTTCTCATTATGACATGACATCTTGCCACCCATATACCTGTTCCGCTTTGAAAGTAGTTGCACATTACATACAACAGTCATTGTTCTAACTCTTCTTGAACTATTCACTGCTCCAGTAAAAAAAAAACCCTGACCTAAAAACAAAGAAAAAAAAGTTAGATGTCAGCAACAATCTGATCTGAAAATCACAATACAAAGTACCATTCATTCTAAATATTTTTTGAAAAATAATTGGGCACAAGTGTAACGTAATATACAGCACACTACTGTTTCAAAACACTGTTTACTAATATTGCAAACAGGCACATCTCCATAGATGGAATTCTGGAAGCCACACCATGGATGAATGAGGGAGTGTGGGTGTGGGTGTGGGGAGGTTACCACTTAGACCAGCATTGAGGAGGTCTGATTGACCTGTGGTACCAAATTACGCTGGGACAGGAAACTATAAGGGGCACTTGTGTCTGCCAATGTGGTGAAAGCCCCATGGGTTTAGGAACTCACACATCCCAAGTTGTGGAATGCTGTTACCATCCCAGTCAGGGATAACACACAATCAGCACACTGATGGTTGAGCACTACCACTGCAGACCCCATTCCCCATGGTGTCCTAGGCCCATCATTGGTAGTCTAATGGTGTTCCCATCCCTGATCACCCATGAAGATGCCCCACCCCTGGCCTGGTCCCTAGCAAACATATACTCCCTCATGGTATAGCAGCTTCCCACCCTCTCAACCCCAAAAGATAGTGGGATTACCACCACACCCCACCCCTGCATCCTCTACATGCACAGTTGCCTGACACATCCAGCCAAACACCATCACAGCCAGCTGTACAATGCAATCTCACACACCGCATGTGTGAGCTGTACACATACATGATCAGCAATTGCATTGAGTGGCTTACAATGTTGTAGTGAGGTTGAACGTGCAATCCATGACTGCATGTAGGATAGAGGGTTGAGGGGAGGCAGTAGGTTTCACTATCTGTCAAGGCTGATAGGGTGGGTCCTACTAGACTAATGGGGGGGGGTGCTACAACCAACCCTGCCCTTACAATGTTAACATACAGAGGAGTGAGTGATGAGAGGATGCAGTGAGTACATAGATGGACGGCTGGCCACACAACTCAGTGCATACCACCAGGATGTCTGGGACAGAGCCCTAAGGTGGACATAACAGTCATGCAACAGAACTGTGTTGGCAGCCTCTTCCAAGTGATGCTCACAGCATCCTGCCCGTTCTGAGATGTAGGAATCCACCTGCACACCTGTCCACAGATACAAGTGAGGACATGTGGCATTCTCCCCCCCCAGCTATGCCATTCTGTCTGTTAAATGTGTTATTTTGTGACCATCCCAGAAGGCTTGGCTCAGATTGCCACCCTTCTGCAATAGTTTTTTTCCTTTGCTTATGCTGCAACAGACTTGGACACAACACTCTTCTTCTGCTGAACTGTATGACCGACACAGCTGACTTCTGTAATAGAGACCTCCATTACTACCTCAGGCACACACTGACAGACCAGAGTCAAGCATTCTTTATTACCTTGCTACAACTGGCAATAGACTAGTCCCATGAAAATACATAAGAACATATATGTTAAAATCAAATTTAATGGGAAAAAGAAAAAAAAATCTCATGGTCAAGGATTTTTACAGCTCGCAAAGGAGGATCCTTGTCCGTACAAGTCGCGGTCAAAGATTTTGCATGCTTGCAAAAGAAAATCAGGCAACATTACATATTGTTTAAAATCTAAGTAAAAATGTTAAACATTAAGTTAACCAGTACCTGAAAGTCACAAAAAGCAATATTTGATCAATAGTCTCAATTTTAAACCCATTTAAAATTTTAAAAAATACATATCTTTACAAGTGTTGTTTTCTGCAATAACCTCACGGTAAAGGATTTTAACAGCTTGCGAAGGAGGATCCTTGTCCATACGAGTCATGGTCAAGGATTTTGCATGCTCGCAAAAGAAAATCAGACAACGTTATATATATTTTTTTAAATCTAAGTAAAAACATGTAACATTAACTTAACCAGCATCCAAAAGTTACAAAAATCCATATATGACCAATAATCTCAATTTTAAACCTGTTTTCAATTAAAACAATACATATCGTTTCAAGTGCCATTTTGTGTGATAACCTCATGGTCAAGAATTTTTACAGCTCATAAAGGAGGATCCTTGTCTATGCAAGTTGCGATCAAGGATTTTGTATGCTCACGAAAGAGGATTTGTACAACAACAGGAAATTAGTTTTCTGGACCAATAGAAATGCAGAAAAGAGCACAGTGTCAGCCATCTTACATTCTGCAGCACAACAGCTCAAACAACCACTAAAACAGTAAGTAAACTTTTAAAACATATCACTTTTAAAGCATTTATTACTTTATGTTCCAGAACCAAATACACATATATCAAAATTGGAATTTCTGGCCATTTCCATACTGTTCTCCATGATTATCATTAAAGTATCATCTAGGCAAAAAAAAACCAAAAAAAAACAGGTTTAATAAACCATGTCTCATGGTTCAACACAGCTGCATTTTTTTTCTTTCTTTCATACACAACAGACGGAGGGCCAGATATTCAAAACTTTGCCACTGGGCTAAATTAGCACTGCCCAGCAGGCAAACCTAGCCCAGAGCAAAAAGCAAGCTATATTCAGAAGCAATAGCCAGAGGAAAACAGTTTCTGAATATAGCATGGGAATGAGGCTGGGCAAACTGGGCTGGGAGTGCAGGGCAAACTTAGCCCTGGAATACAACAGCTCTGAATATAGCAACCAGGAACTGCAAACCACAACAGCAACACAGTGCACAGTAATGTGAAGGTAGGTAGAGGTGAACTTTGTGGCCAATGTGTGTGTCAGTAAATGCATGGACCCAGTACAGCTGCAAGCAGCAGCTCATGTGAAAGTACAGTGTGCAAAACTGTAAAATATTTCCCAAACTGTTTGCGCAGCACTAACACATTTGTCCAGGTTTAGTGTGGAGCTAAACCATTTGCCCAGTGCAAACACATTTACCCGGTGCTAAACTTTGCCATATTCAAAAGTGACATGCAAATGAGCCTACTTAGGTAGTCTTTGGGAAAACATCCAGATTAGCATCTCATTATGCCCTGATTTTCATGCAGTTTGCCCAGCATTACTGCAGGATCCCATAGCTTCATCTGTAGGTCAGTCTGCAAGTGCATGATGATAGCTGCAGGCTACATGTAAACAGTACAGCATAGCATAACATACTGTACCCCAGGGGACAACACAGTATAGACACAGGTGCTGGTGGTGCTGCATGCAACTGTCACTCCATAGGGCATGCTACAGTGCACAGCAGATGCTACAGTAGCAAAGGTGCCAGTAGTGTGAGGGACACAGCACTGCCTATGGTGTAAAGGGCAGTGATGATGACTGCACTGTACACAGTGACAGGCCCAACTTGCAGGTGTTTACTGACAGTGGACAGTACTGTTATGCTGTTGTGTGACCCACAGACGCTGCACCTCTGGCATAGGATGCTCATAGTGACATATACATGGCTGGCTGTGTGTTCTGTGGCAGTTGTACAGCTGTGCGGTATGTGGATGGGCAGACACGTATGGTCAGAAAGGCACACTGGTGTTGGGGTATTCCCAATATTGGCCCATGTGCACTGCATGATATGTCACAGTACTGTGGTCACACCTGGTCTCTGGCACAGCCTGGCCACCCATACACCCTCCCCTCAGCATCCTCCATGCTCACAATGCTGCATATGTGTGTGTGTGCTGGCAGCTGTTGGTGTCCACAGAAGAGTGGTCTGCAGATGTGTGCTGTATGGCCACACTGCCAAGGTGTCCACTGGTGGCAGGGCCACCACTTACTGCCTGGCATTTCTGGGACTTGTGGCAGATGATGGCATCATTGAGATGCCATCTATGAGCAGCATGTGTTCGCTTTGTCTGGTTTTGTCTATGTGTCATATTGTTATGTCAGGGTCGTGCAAAGCCATGCAAATGTCACTCAAAGCCAAAATGTCATGTAAAGGTGATTGCCCAGGGATAAGACTATCTTTTCCTGGGCGGTAATTTGCACCACACTAAGTGTCACGCTAAGTCACGCAAAACCACTTTGCATGGTGCTAGTTACTGAATATAGCATTGTGCTGACATGCCCCTTCACTTTGCCCCTGGCATACAGTACATTATGATTTTGCCCAGCACTAATGCAGTTTGCGCTCGCTATTTGGTCTTTTGAATATAGTGGACCTGTGCTAATCCTGCACTAAACCTGCCCAAACGGTTTGCGCCCAGTGCAAAGTTTTGAATATCTGGCCCAGAGCATCATAGCTCATACTTAAGCTAACCTATCATTCTGTTTGAACAGATACGTAATTAAAATTGCATTTTGTACTGCAGCACTTCATCAGTTTGTTCGATTAGTATGAGCCAACATTTTTAAACCCGTGCCAGAAGCAGTACCATGTCAAAAGCATTCTCAGTTCAGTATTTACTGCAAAAACTAGTAATATCTCAATAAATGTATTCAGACATGTGCATGAAATCACTATTGCTCTATTTATAATCCTGCATGTTGTAATGAGAAACCTATCCAGTAGAAGATGTTTTTAGTTAATTGTTCAAAGCTCAGACAGTTTCAAAACCATAGCTACCCACTCTGCCTTGTCAGCTATTTACTGTAACTTGTTGCTTTTCAAAGTAAATTGTATGACACAATAGCACGTCTGTCAACTATCACAGGAAAAATGCTAGCACTAACTGCCTTCAGTTAAATATTTTTAGCATTATGCACTTCCTACTGTTCAGTATCATCATTTAGTGAGCATGAGTACAATTGTTCTTATCAGTCAGAATGCCATTTCAAAAAGAGAGGGAACACAGGCACAGTGTCACAAAATAGGGACTGGAAGTGATCAACAGAAATGTTCCATCTTGGCATGTTATATTATGTGGCCAATTAAGCTGCACCCTCATCACACCAAAATAAAAAAGACTTTTTAATAAACAGAAGCCCAAAAGTAAACAATTTTGTAGACACAACAAGATGCAGTAACTGCTGACAACCAGTGGTATGTGTCTACAATATTTGTTGCTACATGACATAGCATTTTTTCCCCCACAATCACAGCTTCATGCTGTGCAATTAGTAATCATTTGCTTTAGGACTGTCCAGAGAGAGACACATTTGTGAGACTGCTGCCTCGGTGAAAATCACTTAATACTGTATTCACTATGGCACAGAGTTCTGAGTCAGTGTGGGGATCGTGGGGAGCAGTTTGGCAAGAAGGGCAGGTACATGTAGTAGAGCAAGCTATTCTGGAAATAACTTGCAGCTACAAAACTGACATGTGTCCTGGTTTGGCAAGGGTGGCATGAGATGGGAGCAGCTCATGCCAACTATGTGCCACCTGTTGCAGACACATCCTGAACCAGACATGCTCCTTATCCACCTTGGAGTTAATGATTTGGGCCACAAAAGGGCAATAGATTTAATTGAAGCTGCATAGTCAGATTTGCAGTTTCTTGTGGAGATCTTACTTGGTTGTAAAATTCTGAATTCAGATATTACACAGTGGATGATCTGGAGAGGCGAGGAATACTGTCCTGGACTTGAAAGATCATGTTGTAAGGTAAATATCCAAATATCTGGATTCCTTCATGTTATGGGAATGCACACTATACACCACCCCCAAATTTGTCATTCTAAACATTGGCTATACCTAAAAGATGGTATGCATCTCTTAAATGCTGGCAACACATATTTTGTGGGGGACCTCCAAAATTGCATTATATCACTCCTGTGAATGTGTACCTCTGTCTATCTGCAGTTCATTCTATCTGAAACAACCAAGCAGCTCTTTTAAGAGCCAGTAAACTTGGTTAAAAAAATAGAAAAACTTCATACACACACCACAAAGTAAAACAAATATTCAGTGTAATACCACAGTAGCTCTGTCAAGACTACAACAGATACAAAAACATAGAGAATACTGCATAGCCAACACTGCAGAACTAGTATATAGTGGCACAGAGGGATTCTGATTCCCCCTAACCTCAACAGGTCCATAAGAATCAGTACCCAGCATTCCAAACCATCCAGGCTCAACATGCAGCTGTTTATTCTGTATTTTTCATACTGTAGCTCACTCAGTACAATATATGTTTTGTGAGTTTCTTAACTTTTGAAATAAAACTGACTCATGCAGCAATCACATGTTGCATAATATTGTTGTATCATAGTATGATACAATTATATTCCATGACCTCGCAAGTGTCCTAAAATAGTATTTTGAAAGGTATTAAATCCTGCACAGAACAACACTCCAGCATACACTGTGTATTAATGATAGCATATAGAATTTCCTTTACCTAATCAAGTAGCATGCACCCCCTATGTAAGTTTGCTTTCCAATACCCCTCAGCTCCACAACACTGAATTGGTTCTCCATAGTACATGACACAGTCCAAAGTATTGTTCCTTAATATATATTATTTGCACAGAAGAGATAGAATAGTGTATTATAACTATGTGTAAGATATGGGGGTTTAAAATGTTCCATTTAACAAGGGCATTATTATTTACTCAAAAATACTCCAAACTGGAAACCATGCCTATAGTTGTTCACTGTTTCCATTTTAATACCCATGCTGTGAAAGACATAATCATTGCATAACTTGAATCTTTATTTGCCTTCAATGGGGGCACTATACTGGTGAAGGGAAGCAGCTTCCATATTCACAAATGACATAAACAGTTTGTTGGCATAGCTGTTTTATTTTACATGTGATATCTGTTCTTTAAAGGTGTCACTTTATTCATGTTATCTTTGTTTCCATGATTTTTACAGAGAACATCTACTCATACCATGCAAATTACCAAACATGCCTAAGATGTGGTCAGATAATGACGTGATAGCCCTCTTTCAAGCTGTGTGGTGGCATACCACCCAAACATCGTGATGAGGGCGACCAACCTTTCACTTTCAAGAACATGGCTTAAGGTAAAAAAAGATAAATATAGCACATATCAAGTACATGTTTTACTAGCCACACATATGCATTACCAGCACAATGACTGTTATTCTTGCATATGTTTAACAATCACAATCTCTTAATTGCAATTTCTAATATACAGAACATTCATTATTCTTTCCATAAGAAACGTGTAGCTGAAACACAGTGGTGCTTTATAGCATAATGTGTCAAGTCAATAAGCAGATAACTCTCTATTCTGCATCATATATATGATATATGCAGGGAACACCTGCGTGCTAACAAAGTTATTCATTCACTTGCTTGTGATCTTAAGTAACCTCATGAGTAGTGCAGCCAAGAGGGAGGGTTACGAGTGGTCACTGGCAACTGCACAAATAACCTTGTTATCCTACAAACACCCCACACACATTGTATTTATGCAAGAGGGTTTTTTGTTACATTTTATTTTTTTTAAGTTTATTTCCATACATTTTTCTCTTTGCCTGGTTGCAGTGTTTGAATTGCAGGGTTCCTGTGCTGAGAAAGAGAGAAAATAAATTGTTACTTTGTTTCTTAACAGTGTTTTCATTTAAAATGTTCTTCCAGTTCTGTATGTGTGTGTGTGTGGGGGGGGGATTTGGTTAGGCTGTGCATTTTATGAGTCTTTGGGACTGTCATAGTTTGTGTCATAAAGATCACTATAAGACAGTAGAAGTGAAACTGTCATACACTACTTCTGAGCAGGCAGCACATGTGGTGTTGGTTAGTGATGAAGCCACTGCCTAGATAAATGGCTGATGATGTAATCACTAGGTGAATAACTTGAAGTTATTCTCATAGTGATGACATCACTATCCATTTATTCACACAGTGACTCAGATACACACAATAAGCATACATAAGAACTGTGACGGGGTGGATATGAGTAAAACTGAATACGACAAAATGAAAAACAGTTTTTTTTGTTTGTTTTGTTAACTCTTTGATTGAAAGCATAATTATTTTGTGTTTTTTTTTGAGTTTTCTGTTTGTTTGTTTTGTGTGAAGGGGGAGAGGACTGGAGAATCTCATAAAGCTGCATTTTCCATTATGTTTTGTTAAAGTGATAGCTTGTGTTGTAAATAACACACCAAGAACATTAAAGTACAACTGAGAAACAGTGCAGCTCAGCAGGCTGGATTGCCCACAGCATTTACCAACATAGTCAATACATGGCTAACTGTGTCTCGATATAACCACCATGGGGATCCATTCACAAGATCCATATAGTGATTACATTCCCATCCATTTATCTACGCAGAAAGTCAGAAAAGTGAAGTTATATGTCGATTGTTATCTTAGCACCCATTCCACAAAAACGAACAAAACATAAACATATACATATACTTAAAAAAAGTTATATCTCTTTTCATCCACAGGCTGGTTATTCCTTGGGTGAGCAAGTCATCATCAAGACACCACAAGAGTGTAGAAGGAAGTGGAGGTCACCCACCAGACATTTTACAAGAGCAAGGCTGCAGATGATATTCACAGGAGGAACCAGGAGTGGCACGAGATCACCCACGAAATGTGGGTTGAGGCAGGGAAGCCAGAATTTGGCAACTGCCACCATGGATATATGAACATATTTATTAACAATGTATGCCTAAAATATTAAATGCTGAGTGACTGGTCAAGAAACATGTATGATTCTACTGAGTATCAAGCCACACCTCTAACAAAGAAGAATGTACATTATAGAAACATAGAACCATAGACTTTAGCAGCAGATAAGGACCATTAGGCCCATCTAGTCTGCCCATTTCCCTACCTACAGGATAGGCCGCAAATCCTAGTTAACCAACAGCCTATTTCTTCCTACCCCCCACAAGAATTGCCTTGTGTCTGTCCCATGCATTCTTGAATTCTCCCACAGTTTTAGACCCCACAACCTCTTCAGGAAGGCTGTTCCATGCATCCACTACCTCTCTGTGAAATAATACTTCCTCACATTGCCCCTAGACACGCCCTCCTTCTATCTTTCAATTGTGTCCCCTTGTTCTTGCAAGTCTCTTTTTCTGAAAAATACTACCCTCTTGGACTTTGTTGATTCCACTGAGGTACTTAAAAGTTTCAATCATGTCTCCCCTCTCCCTTCTTTCCTCAAGGGTATACATATTAAGCTCCTTTAGTCTCTCCTCATACGGCTTCTCTTGCAGACCCTGCACCATTTTAGTTGCCTTCCTCTGGACTGCCTCTATCCTGTCTATGTCCTTGCGGAGATGGGGTCTCCAGAACTGGACACAGTACTCCAGATGGGGTCTCACCAACTGTCTGTACAGAGGGATAACAACTTCCTGTTTTCTGCTGCTGATGCCTCTCCCTATACATCCCAGTATACCCCAGCCCTCCCTACTGCCTTCTCACATTGCTTGCTAACCTTAAGGTCATCTGATATGATTACCCCCAGGTCCCTTTCCTTTTTTGTTGTTGTTACTACCTCCCCACCCACTGTGTATTCTTCCCCTGGGTTCTTGTTTCCCAGGTGCATTATTTTGCACTTCTTTGCATTGAATCCTAGCTGCCATACTTCTGACCATTCCTCCAACCTTGCCAAGTCCCTTTTCATCCTTTCCACGCCTCCTTGTGTATCAACTCTGTTGCAGATCTTTTGTCATCTGCAAAAAGGCATACTTTTCCTTCCAGTCCCTCTGCAATGTCACTGATGAAGATATTAAAAAGGACTGGATCCAATACTGAACCCTATGGTACCCCACTAGTAGCCCCCCTTTCTTCCGAATGGACTCCATTTACAATTACCTTCTGTGTCCTGTTGTCCAGCCAATGTTTTACCCAGGCTACCACCCTGGGTCCCACTCCCAGGCTGGTTAATTTGACTATTAATCTTTTGTGTGGGACTGTGTCAAATGCCTTGCTAAAGTCTAGGTAGGCCATGTCCACAGCCCCTCTCGGGTCTACTACTTTGGTCACCCAGCCAAAGAAATCTATTAGATTCGTCTGACATGACCTTCCGCTGTGAACCCATGCTGCCTGGGGTCCTGTGCTCCACTGGCCTCTAGGTACTCGACTCTTCTTTCCTTCAGAGTGACTCCATCACTTTCCCTACCACAGAGGTCAGACTGACAGGTCTGTAGTTTCCTGCCTCTGTCTTGGACCCACTTTTGTGAAGGGAATCACATCCCTTCCTCCAGTCCTCAGGTACAACACCATCCTCCCATGATTTATTAAAAGAGTAGCCAGTGGTTTCACTAGTTTCTCCCTTAATTCTTTTAGAATTCTGGGGTGAATTCCATCAGGACCCATTGCTTTGTCCACCTTCAGTTTTAGGAGTTCTTGCAGAACCCTTTCTTCTGTGAAAGGACTGGAATCGACCCCCCTATCAAGAGTGCTTCTGTTAATTGGATTAGGCACTTCTCCCTCCTCTTTTGTGAATACTGAGCAGAAATATCGTTCAGTATTCCTGCTTTTTCACTGTCCCCCTCTGCCCACCCACTGTTCATTCTATTCAGCCTCACTATCCCTCCTTTGTCTTTCTCATCACTGATGTACCTATAAAAGGTTTTATCCCTTCTTAACTGAGTTGGCTATCTTTTCCTCAGTTTGGGCCTTTGCTATTCTGACTTCCCTCCCTGCTTCCTTCTGCCTTAACTGGTACAGCTCTCTGTCCTGCTCCTTCTGTGTTTCCTTATACTTCCGGAATGCTATCTTTTCTTCCTTTCACAGCCACCTCTTTTGAGAACCATAGTGGCTTTTTCTTCGTTTTGATTTGTTCATTGCTTCACACAAAGGCTTGTTGCCTCTGTGATGGCAGTTTGATAATTCCCATTGTTGCTCCACACCTCCTTCTAGCCTGTTTGCTAGTGCTTTCTGAGGCACTCTCCATCTTGCCAAAGTCAGCCCTCCTAAAGTCCAGGCCCTCACTTTTTGTATGGCTTGACTCTGTAGCAGAGTTTAACATGAACCACACTGTTTGATGGTCACTTGTCCCCAGATGGCAACCCACTTCTAGATCTGAGATCCTCTCCTGCCCCCGTTTGAGAGTACGAGGTCTAAGATTGCTCCCTCATGAGTGGGTTCTGAAACTAGCTGTCTAATGCCTGCCACCTGTAGAATATCAAGAATGGCCCTGCTCTTGGATGTGGCTGCAGCAAATTTGCTCCAGTTAACATCTGGCATATTCAGGTCTCCCATCAACAGTATCTCCCCTTTCTCTGCCATTCTAGGAATGCCTTCTATCATATCCTTGTCCATTCCTTCCCCTGACATGGGGGTCTGTACACAACCCCTGTGAGGATTGTGGTGCCCTTTCCAGTCTCCAAGGTGATCCACAGTGCCTCCTCTCCTCCCTGTTTACTCTTTTGTTCAGTTGCTTTTATCCCTTCCTTTACATAGAGAGCTGCTCCTCCCCCTCTTCTCCCCTGCCTGTCTCTCCTGTAGATTATGGACCCTGGTATATTAACATCCCAGTCATGGTTCTCTGTGTACCATGTTTCTGTGACTGCTATGATATCCAGGCATCCCTCTTCCATTAAGGCCATCAGCTCAGGGAGCTTGTTGCCCAGACTACGGGCATTGGTACTCATTGCCCTCCATTTCCTGGTGGCCTTACTCCCTTTTGCCCCATCCCTGTCCTTCTTGCCTTTGTCACTTTCTTCATTTACCCCTGCCCTTCTCCCTATCGACACCTCTATGTTGGTGTTTGCCGCACTTACTACCATGATTATTTGGGGGCTAGGATTTTCCTGCTCCTTTCCAGTGCCTCCCCCCTTGGCTAGTTAAAAAGCTTGCCAATGAAGCATTTAAACCTATCACCTAGGATCCTGGTTCCCCTCCCGGACAGATGCAGCCCATCATGCCAGTATAGGCTTGCATCACTCCAGGTGGACCCCCAGTCCCCAATGAAGCCAAATCCCTGAGCTCCACACCAGTTTTTCAACCACTGATTGAATCCCATGGTGTGGAACACCCTAGCCTCTCCTATACCATAGATGGGTAGCACCTCCGAGAAGGTTACCATGCGTGCCACTTGACTAAGGCCCCTCCCCAATTACACAAACTCTTCCTGCACTTCTCTAATCCCTTTATTAGCCAGGTAATTTGTCCCTAGGTGGACAATGACATCCAGCTCCCTCCCCTGTGCAGCTGCTCCGGCAATCCTGAGGATTTGCTTCCTGTCCCTGCAAGCCATGGTGCCAGGCAGGCACCTTACCTCCCTCTCCCCTTCCTCCCCCAGTTCTACCTTCCTAACAATGGAGTCCCTCACCAGGAGTTGTTTCCTTCCCCTGTGGGGTCCCATGCCCCACTCCTGTGGGTCTCCTTTGTGGAGGGTTCCCAGCATCCTCCTTGGTCTCCACTGTGGGTGCCTCCATAGAGGAACCACACTTTGCCAGAATGGCATAGGAATTGTGGAGAGGTACAATGGGAGGGATGTGCCTCTGTTCCACCACCCTCACCCTCCCTGAGCCCACTGTGGTCCAACCGCTCCTCTTTCTTGGCAACCTCTGAGGCAATGGCAGTGGCACTGGTGGTCCCTGGATGGAAGAGTAGGTCCACAAATCCTGGCCAACTCAGCCTGGAGATGAGCAACCTCCTCCCTCAGCCCAGAGAGGTGCCTGCAGATGGGACAATACCGCATCCTCCAGAACATCTCCCAGAAGACTGCTGCTCCACAGCCACTGCACTGCACCACTCCAATCATGTCTTATTTCTGGCCCCTAAACTGTTTGCAATCCTTATTCTTTCCTCTGTTTTTTTTTCTCTCTCTCTCTTTACTTTCTGCCTGTGTGCCCTTTAAGCTCCTGATTGTCCTGTTCTGAGATGAGAATATCCTATATTTCGCAGTAGACCACTTACTTGCTCAGAGGCAGACCTCCAGCAGCTAGAGGGGGCTGGACAGCTACTCTTGCCCTTCTAGGATGGTGGGTCCTTGATGATTCTGTGATCACTCACTTCCTGACCCTAAACAGGAAGTTCTTGTTGTCAGTAAAATTCTGTGCCTATAAAAATAGAACTAGCTTTGGGTGGGGGGTGGAGGGAAGGAGGGCCATACAGTCCCAGCAGAGAAGTTCAGTCACACTGCAGTCCTTTCTCCTGGTGTCTTCTGCCAAGCTATTAGCAGAAACTTTCTAAGGCAGTCTTTAAATGTAGCTTCCTTCTAGCTAAGCCACTCCCCCTACTTACCAGATCTTTCTACAAGTAATTTAAACCTCACAGCAGTTAAGTCCTTTCAGTCACCTGAGATTTACACCTAGATAACTCTTCAGATACCCATTCAGTTCAGTTAACCCAAACACACACTTTTTTTTTTGTATGTTAGTTTTTTTAACCTAAATTAAAAGTCAAATACAAAAGTTATTTTACTTTAGTCCCAGCAGAGAAGTTCAGTCACACAGCAGTCCTTTCTCCTGGTGTCTTCTGCCAGGATTGGTTGTTATGATCGCAAAATCATAACAACCAATCAAGCTTCATCAATGCTCAGTAAACCCACACCCAAAACTGCATAAATACTCTGTTGCTACATTTACATATGTAAAGTGTTAGATACGTAAGCAATAAGACATGTCTCTGTGTTGCTAGTACTCAAATACTCACACATGCAGACGAAGAGTTAGGCTCAAGACTGCAGGTTGTGTTTCTCTTTGGGTATGCAGATATCTCACTACTGCCAGGATCCAAGCATGTCTTATGGAACATAGAGGATGGGTCTATAGATAATTTTCTTTTAAAAACAACATTGTAAAAGTTTTCAAACTCAGACACCCCCAAATATGCTAACATGTCAGAACATTATGTGAGATACTCCTTCCACAAATGTTCTTCGCCTGTCAGATATCATTGTTTCTTCACACCGAATTAATTGTGTGATTATTAACCATGTATAGAAGAATTCAAAGCTCTGCATTATTCTGCTGCTAGGTTGCTCCACCCCACCCCACCACCTACTCACATAGAATGGCAACCTGGAATACCTAGATGCAACATTTTTTCAGAGCTTAACTGGCACACATACAAAAAACACACAGGCCTGAAGTGCAGCCAGAGAGTCAATTTTATCTGTTCCCAGGTAAGGAACAAAGATTTCTCTGGCAAAGTGGTGGTGATATGTGGAGGACTTTTCATGGTAATGAAAAAATCACCAGCAATGGCAACTCATAGCATTGCTTGATCATCAAAATTTATGTTGCGGGGGGCTCAAGAGTGTAAATAGCATTAAATTATTTACTTACTTTATTTAATTGAATTGACTTTTATTTTTACTTTCTAGTTGAACTTTTTTATATATGAGTAAAGGGTATAGTCATGTTTCTTTTGGAAACTAGCAATACATGGCATATGAATTCTGTAACTTACCATAGTTTGCAGGGACTTGTTTTAACAGGTGGTGGCACTCTCTTACTACACTGGCTAGAACCAAGTCTCAGTCAATCAGGACACAGTTGTTGTTTTTTTTTGCCCATTTCATTTATTAAAAATAGTAACTTATCAAAAGTGTCTCCTTATTGAACATGTTATCTCTTACATTGTGTTAACATACTTTGCACAGCCTAACAACTTTGTTTTCTTGCAGCAGTAACTCAACAACAATCTTTTCAAGCTAAGTAATTTCCACCCCTTCCAGTAATACTAAAAACAGATAGCTATAAAAATAAGGCAAATTGATTGTGCAATATGACCACAAACACCTAAAAACTGTGTGTGGTGGGGAGATGAGGGTGGGGGAAGGGTTGCAGGCAGGTGAGGAAGGAGGCAATCTACTCTCATCAAAAGCAGGTGCCATATCCTTCTATTGAAGACCGGAAAACATATTTAACAACTGTTAACCATAGCAACTCAGCATGTCTAATACAACATATTTGTTATCAGAATTACAACAGCAACTCGAGGAGAGTGTGGTACTATGCAAAAGAGAAGCATCAATAATAGCATAGAACACGTATTGCATACATGCATTTGTATCCTAGACTAGCATTAAATATTGTTTTTTTTTTTTGCCTCTGACATATTTAATCTGTTTTCATCTCCATTTAATGTTTCCCTTTTTTCTCCATAAACAGCACAACAAAAGCTCCCTGCCACAGAGCACAGGCTCTACTTCGTGCCACTCCCAGAGGGTGAGAAGAGAGAGGCTCCTGTAGTCAGCCAGCTCCTCGTGGTTGACTCTGCTGGTAAGAAAAACTAACACACTTTCAACAAAAGCAGATTTAAGTTAGCATTAACAAACAGCACAAGCCAGCTCTGTAACTGCATAGCTAATTACAACATATGCCATGTGATGTCATTTCATTTTTATCCACACTCAGTAACACCACAATTCAACTACATACTGTGATAGCAGTGCAAAAACGTCTAAATAACTAAGAAGAGGGTTAAACAGTGTCACAGTACATACAGCAGACATGTTACGCCTGAGTATGTAAACGTAGACAAACTCACTATAATGCATGTTGCAATTTGGCAGACAGCTATGATAAACTGTATTGTAAGTGGCAGTTATTTATTTGCCCAGTATGTAATTGTGCTAGTCATTCTGCTGTCCAACTCAGTTGCACTTCAGCAACCTTTTGATATATCCAAACTGGCTAGCCACAACAAATGAGTAGTGGATATTAGAAATAATGTGCACTTCACGAACACAATACACTGTTGCATTGCCACAGACAAGTTTAAAACGCAATCAATTAAATTGCACCAGTGCATCACTGATGCATTGTACGTGAATGACAGGCATTTAGCCATCAAAGTACAAATGACACCATGATGCAAGTAAATATGGGACTTGCAGGGGTGCCTGTGGGATAATAAAGTTATTTGTACAGTTGCCTGTGACTTGTTATCCCACAGGTGCCCAACATATTTGATTTATGCAACAGGATTTTTGGATTCAGTTTTGTTATATTTTATTGTTCTTAAGTTCCTTTCCATGCTTTTTCTCTGTGCCTGGTTGCTGTGTTTGGTTTGCAGGGTTGCTGTGCTGTGAAAGGAAAAAATTGCTTTTTTTTCTTAGAGTGTTTTCATTGAAATGTGGTTCCAGTATTGGGTGGGTGGGGGATTTGGTTAAAGTGTGCATTTGTGAGTCTTTGGGACTGTGATAGCTTGGGTCGTAAGAACACTGTGAGAAGGTGAAAGTGAAACTGGGAGGCAGTACTGCTGAGTAGGCAGCACAGGTGGCGGTGGTTAGTGATGTACTCACTGTGTGGCTAAATGGATGATGATGCAATCACTATGTGGATAACCTGAAGTTATTCACATAGTGATTATCTACCATTATTCACAGTGACTCAAATAACTGAAGTTATACATCAGTTTTTATCCTGACACCTGTTGCATAAATTGCTAATCAGACCATGGCAATTTCCATGAGTTGTGCTACTCTGCCCATTGAAATCGCCTGACATCCTTCACACCATTCAGTGCTGACTGAAGATTTCAACCAATACCCCAGCCCTTAACTGTACCAGCTATCATCATACAGATCTAGCAACAGGTGCTCTGATAGTATGGTAACTGAACCCACAGCCCACTGATTGCGTAACCTGACAGTCAATTATACAACCTATTGACCCACTGAAACTGACAAAGTACACTTTAGAGGGCACCTAAGTGAACCATGGACCTCTTTATCTGTATTCAAATGCTCTATGACAGAACTATATCCCCACTTACATGGCATCTGTTCTCTACTCTCCCCCTCCATCTCCACACACAGAGCCACGCACACTGTTTTTTTTTGTCCTGACCTTACACCCAACCACCCCCATCCCCCCGCAACACAAAAAGATACCACAGAACTTTAACAGATGAAATGACTCAAAACAAATTATCATTTTATGTTTTACAGAAGAAGAAGATCAGCTGGAGGGAGCTGATGGGGGTGACCAGGAGGACACAGAGGGAGAAGTCATGATTGTGGAGCCCTCTGTGGCTGAAGCAACAGCCCCAACAGTAGGCAAGGGCTCAAAAACACCAGAGTCCGGCAAGGTCCATCAGAAGAAGCTGCAGGTCCTGCCAGGCCTCCAACTGGGGAACGTAGTACCATTGTATTAAACTACCTATCCGTACCTTGACATCACCTCAGGTTAACCAGTCACCCACAAAATAAATAAATCCCCCTTGCTACATACATTTTTTGTCAAGTAAACACCTGATATTGTTTTGGCCCCACACATTCCCAACAATGTCAGCCCGCAACACTCCCTCCCCCAATACCACACACACCCAGCCATTGACTGGCACAGTTATCCTCTCGCCACCAACACCAGTAACCAAAAGATCTGTGACAGGATCACATATTGCACACAGACACTGTCAATCACTGATTGTATATATGTACAATATATTATTCCAGCTCAGCTCACTCCACAGCTAGATATGGTGCTTAGAATACAGCTGCAGCTCTCACCAGCTGAGTGTGGTTAAGAATCATTGAGTAAAACTGAGCTAGCACTGTCATGCAAGTGATGAGTGTCACCATATCAAACAGATTAACTGTACAGTATATCCACAGAGATGATGCAAAGGAAAGTGGGGAGGGTAGTAGGGAAGGAGCAGGACGGCAAGAAATGTATTGATATCACAACACATTAATGCTGGGTGATAACATAGTAACATTAGAATTGTTTGCAGCATAGCATGCTTTATTCATATCACTAACATCAGCCCATGGAGATGTAACAAACCCACTGCACAAGCACATCTAGAGCCCACCTTTTTTGTGCAACTTGCATCATTCTTGTGCATTACATCAACCCCCCAACAAGTGTCACAAATCACAGAACATAGCATCATGCAGCCTGTTTGTTTCTGCATCAGCTGCACTCCCCAACACAAAGATCCTGCCACTGTAACCTACTGTATAGCCCCCTCCCCACAACTATCAAACAGAATGTCTGCTATGAAATCTACACTTATGGGCAATTTTTCTTAGCACATCTCTAAATCTCTTCCATATTGTGTTTGACGTTTCACCAACATGTGTAAATTCCTGCCACACTGTTTGCTGTCATTTACAAACAAATTTCTGACAAATATTCACAAATTACTGTTGTACTAAGACAACCTGTGGCATACTATGATGACAGGGTATCCCGTAATATTGACGCTGGGTGAAGGGTGCCTACAATAACAGTGACCCGTTCCCTAGTGCATTTCTGGGATGGCCACAGGATGGTAGGGTGGATGGATGGGGAGGTGGGCAAGTATAGTGACAGAATGTGACAATACGTATGCACGCGGGGGGGTGGGAGCAGGCATGTACAGCAAGGGGTGAGGAGTGGTGCCTCGGTGGGTTGCTGAGCTGACCCAGTAGTGTGGTGGGTGGGTTGCCAACATCGGTCTGCAAATTACTGGGTTTGGGTCTAGGCGCTGGTGCATTTTTGTTGCACCCAGCTGGAACTTTTTTATGTTTTCACCCCCAACATGTACCCCCTGGATTTGAGAATCCTTTAGGAGGTGTGGGATTCATGGCGGGCACAGACCCCCACAGAAAACATTAAAAACTAAGTCCCTGGTGCTGTTTTGCTGCGCACCAGGGTGTCAGAGTGCCAAAAATGTTTCACCACTTTGACTTCCACGATACGGCAATCACCTTTAGGCTTTCAATGTTATCACATAGAACCAATAACAGTGATTATTGTCAGTGGATGTGCTTGTCTATGCACAACACAAATTTCTTTCGCAGGTGTCAACAGAATTCAAACAGAACCATAATAAATAGTATCATGTAAAGAAGAGAACAGTCTTAAGAAGTTATGTAACATTATACAATGACAAAAAACAGAAACATATTCTGTAGTCTGATTTATCAGTATGTACCTGAGACACTCATGATCTGTCACTATAGCATCACTTTGTTATTTATTTGCTCATTTTGAATCTTCTCTTGAAGAACAAAGATATACACAAGTCTACAAAAAATATTCTGATTTTTTTTTTTGTTTAAATTGCATATACAACAAGCCACTGCATAATAGCAACACTACCTTCCAGGCTCTGTCATGCTGGAAAAACGTCACACATCAGGTAATGGACACACTCAAGCTACAGCCTTCTGCCTAACAACTTGAGCTCTGACATTATCCTACCACAACATCAACCCTGTTGGCAATTGTTGATTATATAGCTAAGATATGTATGAAACTCATAGAACATAGTAGACAGCAATTGCAACAACAAACAATAACTGGTGCAGTGAATTTTAATATCAAATGCCCTAGATACACAGTTGAAGAAAATTTAATGCATTTAGTACTCTGATTGTGCTAACACATCTGTATCTCCACATCTTATAATTATAAAGTTAGCATAGCTGAAAAAATCGCTTTTGCTGAGTGCACAACATTATGTATTCTACAAAGTGTTACATTAGTTCTCTATCTCTTATTTCCACAGATCAGTGCACTGTGTCCTCAAAGCGTGTCTCTCTTCTAGAAGGTAAGAATTATTTCATCAAATTATTTTCTATCTAACAACTAAGTCACTATACCATCCAGGGAGCAGAATAAAAACCAACTAACCAGAAATATGCAATATGTAGGTGACTCTGGCCAATCAGATTTCTGTATTCTTTCTTCTTGCGTTGTATAAAAAATGTGAAGTTAATGATCAGTATTCTGAAAAATGTTAATTTTCACTACAATAAATATTATGCAACGATCTAAGGATATGTGTGTGGGGGGTGCCTGTGGGATAACCAAGTTATTTGTACAGTAGCCTGTGACTTTGAGTAACCTCACAAGTACTGAAGCCATGAGTGACATTTACAAGAGGTTACTGGCTACTGCACAAATAACTTGGTTATCCCACAGGCACCCCAACCATATTTGATTTATGCAAAATGACTTCATGGCTTCAGTTTTGTTATATTTGTTTTTTTTTCTCAAGTTCCTTTCTATGTTTTTTTTCTCTACACCTGGTTGCTATATTTGGTTTGTAGGGTTGCTGTGCTGAGAAAGAGTAAATAATGGCTCTTTTTTCTCTTAACACTGTTTTCATTTAAAATTTGTTTCCGGTTTGTAGTTGGTGGGGATTTGGTTTGGGTATACATTTTCTGAGTCTTTGGGACTGTGATTGTTTGGGTTGTAAAAGCACTGTGAGAAAGTGAACATGAGACTGAGATGCAGTACTACTGAACAGGCAGCACAGGTGGTGGTGGTTAGTGATGTAGTCATTGTGTGATAAATTGGTGATGTTATCACTATATGGATAACTTGAAGTTATCTACATAGTGATTACATCACCACCCATTTATCCACACATTGACTCAGATAACTGAAGTTAAATGTCAGTTTGTATCCTGACACCAGTTATATAAAAACAATAACATATCATAATTACATAAAGGACAACATCATTGTTTTGCTGCCCTATGCATTATTGACTATCATATATGCTCTATGGTTAGCAATCATGATGAAAAAAATGTTACCCATTTTCCAAGACATCTTAAAAGCTCTCAACCACATTGTAATCACTTACAATGATGTCATGTCAAACTCTGTAAGAATCAAATGTTTAACAAAGTGTGGGGGCCTGGTGTCATGAAAAGGGGTATGGTCTGGTAGGATGGTAGTGGGCAGGGGGGACCTGGGAGAATAGCAGTCTGCATTCAAAAGATAGACTGCACCTTCATCAAGGGCAGGTCATGCCAGAACAACCTGGTAGAATACTATGACTGGGTGGCTAGGCAAATTGACAGGGGCCTTTGATTCGGTACCATATGGGACACTGGAAGTCAAGCTACAAGGCACAGGGGTGGGAGCAAACCTAGTGGGGTGGGTGTAGAACTGGCTAAAATATAAGCAGCACAGCATGGTGGTAGGTGGTGAATACTTATCCCCTAAGCCTGTGACAAGTGTTGTTCCACAGGGTTCAGTTTTTGGCACAGTACTCATACTAACATACTAGTTGCCAGCAGATTAGGCCTTACGGTCTAGCAAGTCTGCTTGAACCTCAGATCCCTAGTTGGGTGCTGAGGCCCTCCCCCAGAGTGTTCCAGTAACCCCTATCATCCATTCCCACCCACTCCCGGGCCAGGCCATCATCTGATACATCCACTTTCTGTGTCTGTCCCACTCTATCTTGAAGCCCTCCACTGTGGATCTCTGAACCAGCTCGCCAGGCAGTGCATTCCTAGGGTCCACCACCCTCTCAGTGAAAAACCTCCTCCTCTCCCCCCCCACCCTTCCACCTTCCAACTTCAAACCATGCCCTCTGGTGATACCTCCCTGCTTTAGTCTAAAGATCCCCTCCATGTTTACCCTATTTATTCCCTTGAGGTATTTGAAGACCTCAATCATGTGCCCCCATCTCTCCTCTCCTCCAATGAAAACAGGCAGAGCTCCTCAAGTCTGTCCTCATACGTCAAATCCCCTAGTCCTCTTATTATCTTAGTTGCCGTCCTCTGTACCCTTTCCAGGAGCTGTATGTCCCTCTTCAAGTGTGGTCTCCAGTACTGTACACAGTACTCAAGGTGTGGCCTAACCAGTCCATTGTACAGCAGCAGAATCACTTCCCTGCTCCTAGAGGAGATCCCCCTTACGATGCATCCCAACATCCTGTTTGCCTTGCTAGCTGCTCTCCCGCACTGCTCAGAGTTATTCATACATGCATCCACCATGACCCCTAGGTCTTTTTTCCCTATTGAGACCTCCAGCTCCTCCCCTCCCAGGGTGTACCTGAGTTTCGGGTTTCGCCATGCAAGATGTAACACCTTGTACTTGGTGATATTGAAATTTAATTTCTATGTGTGAGCCCAGCTTTCCAGGGTGTCCAGGTTACCTAGCAGGGCCAACCTCCCCTCTTCCCTATCAACTACTGCTCCCATCTTGGAGTCATCAGCGAAGAGACTCATTCACACCCTATACTCTTTGGCATATTTATTGCAAATATCTCGGAGGTCATCAGAACCAAAATCACCCTATTTGCACATAACACCAAGATGGGAGCGGTGATGGACAACCAGTGGTGGGGCGGGGGCTGCAGGATGATCTGCAAGGCTGGAAGCATGGTCTGACAGATGACAGCTGGAGTTTAACACACAACAAAAGTGCAAAGTACTGCATTTAAGAACAAAAAATCCTAGGAGAAGCTACCATCTGTGGGGGGGTGGCGAGGGGAGTGTAGAGGGGGCTAACAGAAGACAGGGAGGATCTGGGGTTGCTCATCACATGACCAATGAAAAATTCCACACAATGCAGAAAGACAGTAGCAATGTCCAATAAAATGGTGGGGTGCAGCGCTTGGACAATTATCTCGAGAACAATGGAGGTTATTCTACTATAGTACACATTGTTGGTTAGACCCCACCTGGAATACTGCATGCAGTACTGTCATCTATGTCTACAAAGGGACATTAGGCTGCTGAAGGGGGGTGCAGCGTAGGGCAATAAAGATGATTCAGGGCCTCGGGAGTTGCCATATGAGGTCAGACTAAGATAATTAAACATGTACACACTGGAGAGAGGAGGGACAGTGGGGATGTGCTTGAGACCTTCAAATACATGAAAGGGATAATCAGAACAGTCACAGAGGTCTATTCAGGAGGAGGTGGGAAGAGACATTAAGGGCCATAACATGAGATTGGAGAGGGATAGATTCAGGAGGGAGGTGAGGAGGCACTTCCTTATGAAAAGGGTAGTGGCAAAGTGGAACACACTACCAGCTGAAGTGGTGGCATGCACCACAGTGTAATACTTCAAAGAAGGTGTGGAAAAGGGCACAGTGAAGGGTAAAGGGAGGTAAGGTGGGGAAGGGGCTACTGCTGAATAGAGAGTTTTCTCCATTGACAAGTAGCCTAGCTATCATATGCCACAGATGACTTCAAAATTTACTCTATCCTTTATAACGAAGATGGATCCACACATGCAGATCACAACCCCAGGGTGACAAACCACACTGTTTATGCATAGACACACTTGTCCCTCTACTTTTCAATATTTTATAGCAGTCTTTCAATTATGTATACAGTATGTGACTTCTATTTGTCATCAGAATCATGTCGCTTAAACAGTCTCTACAGGTCCTAGAATGCTGAACTATCACAGTATGCTAGAATCACAAATCGTCAACTTTCAACTGTAGCACACTACTTTAAATGTGAACTTAGAAAGTCTGAACATCTCCAATGCTATGCTACTAAAACATTTATTTTCTTCTTTGATTCCACAGCACCACACTCTCTCAAGAAAAAAAAGAACAGTAAGCAATATGTCTGTCACTAAACAAGAAGCTTGAATTGCAATGCTATAATGCTTTTATCTGCTTCAATAATCTGCTAAATAGTAGAATGCACCAATTTGATGCATGTCTCTATTTACTACTCATGCCCTAGCCTCTTGCACAAACTATAACTCCATCTAATTAGATGCAACATAGAGCTTATTCAACCAAACTGAAATATTTGTCATTGCACACACTGCATGCTCACATACATGTTTTCATAAAACCTGCACAGATTCCATTCAATGCCACGTACAGTAAAATATTAAGCATGGATTTTAAAAACAATCAATAATTCCAAGACATTGAAAATCAACCAAGAAAAAGGTTAATGGTTCTATATGTTAAAGGCACATACCTTCTTTATAATGTTTCGGATCCATACGCATTATTTCACAGAATTCTCACCATTACAAAGAAAGCACTATCATGCTCCTCATAATCAACATAGCTTGTCATTATTGCACAGTAGAAGTAGTAAACACCTAACCAGTGCAAGTACAAAAAGGCAAAAAAGTGCACCAGCAAAATAGCAACACTATTTCACATGTTACTTACATGGTCTTTTCTTTTCTCTTTCTTTCCCTTATAGACTGCCTACAACAATTGAAAAACTCACAGCGCTCTCTCAACTGCCTGCTCAAGGCCATATAAGATGGCAACCGAGCTGCAGCCCAGCATGGCCAAGTCGTTGCAGCAAATCAAGAAAAAATGCTAGAGAAACAAAATGAAATTACTGATTTGCTGCAACGACAGGGCCATGTTGGGCATGTGGCTGTGGTTGCAGTCCGTGGTCTCAAGGGCAGCAGCAGAGGCCTCACTCACACCATAAATCAGTTGCATAAGCAGAAAGAGGACAATGTTGCTGCCCAAGAGACCACTCATGGCTTCATGGTGTGGCTGGCAGAGAACCAGTTGGATGCCACTGAAGCAATCACATGCTCATCCACCAGGACCTGCAGCACTACCAAGAAATGGATGCAGCCCTCTAGCAGCCTCAGCAGCAACAGAGGCCTCCAGAAAGTGTCCTTCCCACGCAACACCTGAAGGAGAGGTGCCAACTCCTCATACCACCACATCCTCCTGTGGAACCTTCCACTTCCTCCACCTCCCCAAGGCATTCTCACCACAGAAAGGGCTAGCACATCACTAGGCACTGACCAGGCAATGGCATTTTTTTTAAAAATATTTATTTCTTCAAGGCCTATTCCTGTTTTTTTTAAGCTTACTTTGCCTCTCCCCCCCCCGTGTGAATAAAACACAGATTTATGCATAGCCTGCAAAGATGCTGCACAGCCCAATCCCATCCCCACATGGCATTCAATGTCACAGCGGGAGTCCAAGAGTCTGTGGTCCTCATTATTTCTCATGTGATGTTCAAATGTTGAACAACTGCCAAATCTTATGACTCAACACAATTTAGCAACCCAGTCCAGATCAAATAGACACAAGTAGCCATGAGTTCTGCAGCCATTCAGGAGCATGTCAAGCACCACTGTTCTTATACTACCACATTAAGCTTAATGATGCCTTACCCACTCCTGAATAGGTGCAATACACATGATCACTTACACCATTTAATCTGCACTGTCAGACACCAGTTTCCACTGTTCAGTTCTGCTGGTTGTTCAGCATTTGAACTTCACATGAGAAACAGGAACAGTTGCAGCCCCAGACTCCCACAGCAACATTGAAGGCTATGTAGGGATGTGGGCAGGCCATGCAGCTTCTTCACAGGCCACCATAAATATTTTTATTTATGTTGTTTTTTGTGTAGATAATATGTTAATAAACAACATTTTTTCATATTTAAACTTGTAAATATTTTCCAAATTAGAATTATATATGAAATCAAGAAACGTTTTTCCTTACAATAGTACTCTTATTTAAGTTTCACCATCTCATTGTTAGCATATTTTTTTCACCTTTCGGTTCACCTTCCCCTCCCCCTCCTTTGTGTGAAGATAACACATTTTTTTGGTTTTTATTTTTATTTTTCATATATATATATATATATATATATATAACATAGATAAAACAAGAAAAGTTATATACTATATTAAAGTTTTAATGGTTTTTTTTGTGTGTAAGAATTTCAAACTTTTGATTAAAAAAACCAAAAACATTTTGAATTAAAAAAACTGTCTCCTGGCGGCAACTTCCTTACTATTTCATAAAAACATGATATAATCACTAAATAGCATACATTGGTGGTACATATAAAAATGTAACTACAGGCGTAATCTAAGGTCTCCAATAGGAGAGGAGGGGGAAGTGGTTCAAGACCTAGACCCTCAACTCTAGCATCTCATTTCCCCACCTTTTGTCACCCCACCCTAAGTGATGCATTGAACACAGTTTCTTTTGCAATAAATCTCCCTGGTTTTTTTTTGGAAAACTGTGCTATCACCACCAAATAACATATTTTGGTGGGACCACACTGCCTCTGGGCCACGTGCTCCCACCAACCCACCCATCAACCCACCCATCTCTCCATAGCAATATGTGTTTGTGTGAGCATGAACCAACTGGGTTCCACACTCCCACTTATACATAACCACAAAACCATACAGCAGTACTGTTGGGCACTCTCCTCACTGTTTTAAAAGTGTGATATAACCACTAACTAGCATACATTGGTGTAATGGAGAAAATTGTGCTGCAGGTACAATCAATGTTTCCATAAGGGAGGGTGCATGGGAGGAGGAGGTGAAGAAGATTGGTTCTAGAGTCAGGCCATCAACTCTAGCATCTCATCCTCCCACCTATTTTTGTTACTCCCACCCTAAGTGATATATTAAACAATTTTTTTTAAACAGTCTTCTTTCTTTTTTCAGAAGGGTGATATTACCACTACAGAGCATGTCTTAGTGGGAGTGTGGGGCCCTCTTAGTACTGTTGAGCAGTCGCCTTACTGTTTTAAAAGTGAGATATAAACACCAAACACTATACAATAGTGTTACATGGAAAAATTTCAATACAAGAGAAATCCATAATTTCCAAAAAGGTTGGGGGAGGGGGAGTTTGGTTCAACACTTAAAAACTCAACTCCAACACCTCATTGCCCCTACTTTTTTTAGTCAGTCCCACCCTAAGTGATGCATTAAATTCACTTTTTTTGCTATCAATCACCTTACTTTTTTGAAAAGTGTCACATGACCACTAAATGTCATGTCTTAGTGAGAGCAGGGCCACGCGCTCCCACACCCAGCCATTTCCCCATAACAATGTCCCCTATGCACTATCTGGGCATAGCTACATGTGACATATGCATACATCACATGTGACATATGCATACCCTGCCTGCGTAGCTGCACCCACAGACAGGTACACACCGGCCAGTATTCACAACCACTAGCCACCTGTCCATGGCCCAACTTGGCATGTAGGACTCCACAGAGCTGCCAGGGCTGGGGTTGTGGGTCCAGCCAGGCATCAAAACAGATGCCCCAGACTGAGTCCCACACTGGATCCCTCTTGGGGTGCCCATTGGCAATGCACCATGCAGACATCTGATATCCAGCAGCTGTGGCAGGTTGGGAGGACTATGCCATCAACCCACTGTTGGCACCAATCAGTGCAGTGGGATGGGTGGGGAGCATGCCTGCAGGTAGAGAGGGGGCTGGGGTGACCATTACCACCATTAGGGAGTTGCGATGTGGTGCAACTGGGAAGAGGAAGGGGTGGGAGCCTTGTGCGGTGCCCTGTGTGGCATAAGGGTGATGTGGAGTTTGGGTGTGTCACCACATGCACTGCTGTGTACTGGGGTGGGTGGGTGGTATCAGGCATCCTGTTCCTGTGACCCTGGAGGGTAGGTGGGCTGTTCACCCTGTCCAACAGGGTGTGCATAGGAGCATGGGGGTTTACAGCAGGGTCCTCCTTAGCATATTCTGCACCCCATACACACCCCCACAGCCAACATTACATGCCATAGTGCATGGCACATAGTGTCGGCATGCCCCTGGCCTGCCCCCGGAGCATTGTTCCTCGCACAGCCAGGGGATCAGGTGCATATGTGTTGTGCACCCACTCTGTGCATCCTGCATGGGGACACATAGGGTGCGGAGTGGATCCACGCCCCTGATGCACGTGTGTAGCCACTCTACCTGAATAGTACATAGCACCCAATATGCATCAGTGGGAGAGTAAAGTCTCCAAGTCCCGCACTCCCACTTACGCATAACCACACAACCATACAGCACTACTACTGCACAATCTCCTCACTTTTTCAAAAGTGTGATATAACTAAAAAATGGAATGTGTTGGATGGGGGGGCCCACGCTCCCACCAACTCACCCAATTCCCCATGACAATATGCATCTCTGAGAGAGCAGACCCTCCAGGTACCGCACTCCAACTGACGCATAACTACGTCACCATACAGTACCATACCACTGTTCCGTAATCAACTTACTTTTCTCAAAGTGAGATATATCCACCAAATAGCATGTGCTGATTGGAGGAGAAAAATCCCAAGTTTGTTTTTCGGCTTCATTCACCTAAACATGAATGAAGACACTAGCAGCGAATAAAATATATCACACTTTATTTTTAAACTACAGGCACCAAAAGTTGCTATGCATACCACAATCTTATCCTATGTAAAAAAAAAATCTAAATTTAAAGTGGCATGTCTATCACAGCAATTAACTTTTCAACACCTAAACAGCATAATTCACACCTCTGGGGCAGCCCCTTTATACCCTGAAAATCTCAAGTCAATAAACCAAACCGTTAATTCAGAGTGCAGTGGGAAAGTTTTTAAAAGTTTTAAAATTCCTAGTTCATGAAGTAGCAAACCTTCAACCCTCAGATCAATCCCCGTTCGTGAGCTGTCAAAATTGTCATCTGTGAGAAATCTCTGACAGTCAGATTTTGCCTATCGGGTCCCTAAGTGACAGTCAAGGATTTAGTTACCTCGCTAAAGAGGATCAGGTAGCGGGCTAGGATTTTGACAGCTCATGGATGGTGATTTTGTCATTTCACGAAAGAGGATTAAAAACCAAATCCCCTTTTGCGAGCTGACAAAATCCCAGTCCATCACTCGATTCCCTTTTGCAAGGTAGCAAAATCCTTGATCATCAACTCAGTTCTAGTCTGCGAGAACAACCATCTGGTCACAAACCATCAGTGAAAGATTTTGCAGCCTCATGAAAGAAAATCAGGTGGCAGACCATGGTTTGGCAGCTCACGAATGGGGATTCAAAATCCCAATCCTTTCTGAAGCTGACAAAATCCCAGTCCGTCACCTGATTGCCTTTGCAGTAGCAAAATCCTGGACCATCAACTTATTTCACATCCACAAGAATGGCCATCTGATCACAAAGTGATGGTCAAGGGTTTTGCTACCTCATGAAAGAGGATTGACTTGCGGACTGGGATTTTGTTAGCTCGTGAAAGAGGATCATAAATGAGTCACTGACAAATAATTTTAAAATTTGAAATAGTCATTTTTGGACAAAACAAAGCAAACCAAAGGTATAGGTTTGTAAAGGGCATCACCCTGAACAAAACCCATGCCTTATTACAACAAGAAATCACCCATGTGAGAAGCTACGACATTTTGTTTGGATGAAAAAATGAAAACAAGGTGGCAGCTCGCAGATGAGGAAATTTTCTGACAGATGAGGATTTTTTTAAATCCTCGTTTGCAAGCTGACAAAATCATTGACTGTGAGCCCAGTCCTCTCTCTCAAAACATGCATATATATCTTGGAGTGAACCAAGAATGCTCAGAACCCAAAAATTAAAAATTAAATAACTTTAGAATGGATTAATATTTTTTAACCAAACCAATGCTGGATTGACCCAAACCCTTTCTATGTTTCAAATTTCAGATCAAAGCAATCAAATGGTGTGGTCACAGTGCCATGGACAAAAAGTGTGTCAACAGTAGTGAAAATGTGGTTGTTTAGTGCCTCGCTGGGCAAAACTGTAAGTCCGACTGAAAGGCAACATGGTAAATTAAGAGATCTACCATACAACACCACATTCCAAATTTTGTGCAAATCAGTTGAGCGGTGCAAAGTTATTAACACACAAAACTGAGGTTTAACATTAAAGTGCCTACACGGCCACTCCCTGATTATATATATATTAGAGGCAAAAACTCTGTTTAATGCATTAGTTAGGTTGTTCCACAGTGACAAAAGTGAGGAAATTATGCTGTTGGGGTTGAAAACCCTAACTCCAGTCACCCCAAGCACCACACACACACACACAGACACACACACACACACACACACACACACACATTCAAGTATGGGGAGGACCAAGTCAACACAACCAATGACAGACATCCAGCAGCAGGTGACAGAAATAACAAACAATTGTCTAAATGTACTACGAGACATTCCCACCCACCTGACCAGGTACTGCATGCTCAGTGGAGATCAACAGCAAAACTGAAGAAACTACTAACTACTAAAAATTTTCCGATGAAAGTCCATTATCTCACACCGTTTTAGAGATCTGGGCCCTGAGCACATGGCGAAATGCAGTAATTTTATCCTATGGAAAAAAAGAAGTTCAGAGCACCATAACTTTGCCTCCCTGTAATATTTTTTCCACCAAACCACTGAAAGGCACATCTGTGAGCTGTTGGCTGTCTTCCCTTCAAATTTCAGAAAAAAGACCAAACCGTTATTTTGTAGCAGGGATCCAAAGGATTTCTATAATGCGTCGGGCGCCGTAATGTTATCCTATGGGAAAAACTGTCTACTTTGGAGTGCCGTAACTTTGCCGTCGTGTAATATTTTTTCAATACAACACTGAAAGGCACATCTGTGAGATGTCTTCTCGTTCCCTCAAATTTCAGCCTAAAACTCCTAACCGTTCTTTTCAGCAGTGCCAAAAGAATTACTGTTATTTTGGGCATAGTATGCAAAGTAGTGTCGTGATTTAGAAGCTTTCAAGAAAATTTATGAACACTTACTAAGTGCAACACTACTCATTATGACGCTTCCAGAAATTTGAAAACATATTTCTGGGGTGTTTTACCCCAAATAAAGACATGGCTAGCATCATCAGGGCCCGACTAGGTGAATACAAAAAGAATTAGGTTGCTAGAGGGTCTCAATTTTAAATGCCAACCATTTTCCTGATCACCAACTGAAAACAAGATGGCGGTTTGCGACACTAACAGGGCCATTGCGACACTAAAAAGTGCATTTGCGACACTGTCGAACTTTTGTTAACTTTTCCCATTGACTTATAATGGAAACTGTTTTTGAATAACTTTTGAACCGTTTAATATTTTTCACGAAAATCTTTGAAAGGCACATCAGGAACCCTGGCCACATGTCCCTGAAGATTTTGGACAAGTCAGCAAACTGTATGCGACCTGTAGGCGACAAGTAAGTCAGAAAAGCCGTAAATGCAGTACAGATCACGCTTTAACAACTCCGCAGAGTCAGATATCTGAGTAGTACGAAACTTGGCAGATCCTAAGGCCTATGGTTCTTAATTGTGTATTCCAAATTTCAGGCAAATCTGTTAAATGGTTGCAAAGTTATTAAGGTGCAAAATTTGGGGTTTAACATAGAAATGGCTCCTCTACCATAATATATATATATATATATATATATATATATATCTATAGATACACACACACATTGCAAAAAACTTCATTAATGCATCAGTTAGGACTCATATTAAAGTGACAAAAGTATGGAAATGTAGTGTTATGGTTCCTAACACTAACACCCCATCCAAATCAACCGTACCATTGCACCTGACCCCCACCATTCACAAACCAACAGGTGTCAGAGTGTGTCTTGGGGTCATTGACCCTAATGCTACCCCATTCTATGGATAAGGAAGCAGAGATGGTACAGAATAGGAGAATGGGTTGACTTTTGGGGTCGATGAGCCCAAGACATACTTTTATGCCTGTTGGTGTGTGGAGGGTGTGGTGTGGTGTGGTGGTATGGTTGTTTGGGGGCAGGGTGTTAGGGTTGGGAGGTGTGGTGTTAGGGTTGGGAATCCTAACACCACATTTTCATACTTGTTCACTTTAATATGAACCCTAACTGATGTATTAAGTTTTGCAATGAATTCCTTCACCTTTTGAGAAAGTGTAATAGTGTGTGTTGTGGGAGTACAGGGCCCTCCTTCCCATCATGTAATTGTCCCTGATTTTCATGTTGAAGTACAGGATATTTGGTATGCAGGTGCCGGAGCTCAAGGCCCATCTATCCATAAGTGTAGAGACATTGTAATTAACCCACATCTTCCAGTGGGAGTGCAGGACCCTCCTGGCCCCTGTGCTCCCATCACTCATAATAGTATCCATATCTGGGGCGAAGGGCGTCCAAGTCCTGCTGTCCCTCCAATCCAAATACAGTAAAAGTAGAGACATTGCAATTAACCCTTGTGCTACCAATGGCACAGCATCACAGTCATCATAGGGACATTGATAAAATTTTCACTGCAGTTGTAATGAAGGCCTAGAAATATACATAACTATTTAATACACCTAAAGGTGTATTAAGCTGCGTTTAGTGAAAAATCTGTATCTCAAAGCATTTAAAATATATAAAGGTACCCGACCTCCACAATGTTATCCTATGGTAAATTTTTAAACCTCAGAATATTATAACTATGGAACCCATGTAAATTTTGCAGCAAACCATCAAAAGGCACATCTGTGGGGCAAGGGCTTTGTACCTTAAAATTTCAGCCTGTAGGTCCACACTGTTTCTGTGCAATGAAGTAACAAAGAAACACAAATGTTTTTAAAAGTAGTGCCACAAATTGCAGCACTATTTTTTCAAAAGTACAGCAATTTGATCTAGAAGGTCACGTGGGGCAGCGCTCCTAATAGCAGCTTAATCCACAGCTCTCCCCTCTCAACCAGCTGATTCTTATGCATACCGACTTCGGGAACAATATTTTTAATGCTCTCCTTGTTTATCACAATTCTCTACAACCCAGCATAACCTTTTATCGGTGTTGGAGTGATTTCCTTACGACTTACGCCGAGGTGCGGTGAAGATAATGGAGGCCGAGATGAAGACCGTCGGGGCCAGGCACACGCCGCCGAGTACTCCAGAGAAAGTGGCTAAAAGTCAAGAACCCTGCCTATGAGTTCGGGTGCTAAATCTGGCTCTTCTAACGTCCCCTCCAGCCCGCTCACAGAGGATCGGTTCCTCCAAGAGCTGATTCCATTTTGTGAAACTCTCCAGGAGATCTCCTCAGAGCTCAAGTCCATGCTGGCGATCTTGCATCACTAAATACCGAGTAGGTGACTTGGAAGCTAGTACCAGTTCCTGGAGACTTGGAAGGCCAAGTGTGAACCCTAGATTGTAGCAGCTCAGACAACAAATTGCTAAGTTAAAACTAAAGCAGGAGGATCTTGAGGGACACAGCAGGAGGAACAACATTCTGGTGCTGGGTTTACGGAGGTAGAGGAAGGGCCAGATATCCTGTCTTTTGTGCAAAAGCTCCTGACCAAGATTGTTGGCCCCTCATCTATCAATCCCTCCTACCACATTGAACGAGCTCATAGATCCCTGAAGCCTAAACCTCCGCCAGGCTCCTCTCCCAGACCCATACTAATCAAGCTGCTTAGCTACCTTGAAAGGCAACACATCCTGAGCAAAATCAAGAGTTTACAAGCGGTCCTGTGGGAGAACCACACTTTGAGAATTACTCAAGACCTACCACTTGAAACCCGACTGAGGAGACGAGAATTCCACCCGATTGTGACCAAGCTGATTGCTGCTGGGTTCAAGTTCCGCATGAACTACCCAGCCAGACTGCAAGTCCAACTCGACAATGTCTGGTATGCCTTGAGAATCGGATCAAGCCAAAAGTGAACTTTCCCAGAGACTTCCTGACCTATTCAAATCTGGCTGATTGATATATATAAATACTGGTGTTAAGTTTGCTTACCTCTGTTAGGCGATTTGTATTGATTGCATGCCTGCATTTCTGTTGCCTTGCGAGTTGGGATGGGGCTGGCTGGCCTTCCGCGGGGGTTGGGGCAGTGTTGCTTGTCTGGGCAGGGTTGAGGCCTTGGTTTCTTACATATGAGGCCTCTGCCTCATGGCCTGAGGAGGGGGGGGACAGGACCCTTAATTCCGCTTGTGGTTTTTGGCAGATAGTTTTTGCTGATGGACCGGCTGGGTTTCCCCTTCCCCTTCCTCTTCCGTGCTAGGTGATGGCCAGCTCGGGTGAATGGAGTTTTGTTATACCCTTTTTGCTCCTGACTCCGACATACACGGAATGGAGTGAATGCTGCAGCGACCAGCTGGCGTATTCCTTTTTCATCACGGTGAGATATTTCAGGTTATGATAGATTTGCTTAGCATTTTGGAGTTGTGAACTTTGTAGTTTCATATTTGGGAGGACTGTTTACCGAATGTTGGTTCGATGTTATGACTCTGTTTAGAAATTATCTTTGGCTGGGGGGTGGATGGGAATGGTGAGCCTCGAGATGCAGTCTACAACCTGAACTGGGGACAGCAGTACCCTGGTTCCTGTTTCTACTCTGCCCTATGATGCACTTTGTCTATGGGGACATCAAGCAGGGAATTTCTACAGTTAGACGTGGGTCTGCTAGTCCTGGGGACCGATCCCTTTCCAGGATACATATTTGGTGCTTTCATGTTTCTCTGATTTCAAAGGGATGGGTTGTAAATAGTTTCTGGGCGATCACAGGGTTATTGTCATTTGGATGGGTGGGGTAGGGGGGTATGTCTTAATTTCTAGTCCAGTCACCTTTTGGAATCATCTCTCTGGTTTGAGAGTTCTCAGTGCTCAGTTTCATTTAAGTCTGTGGGTGACTTGGTCATTTTCTGTGGGTTATTTTATTAGGGGCTCGGGAGGGAGGGTGCCTCGGAGGTTTCAATCCCTATGGTTTTTATTATTGTTGAGGTAAATTTGGTGTGATCCTCATATTATTATCTGCACTGGTGGGACTGAAGTTCCTATGTCTTGTTCATTCTTATATTATTTACTATGGCATTGAGAATGATTAAATTTGCAAGTTGAAATGTCAGGGCATCAATGATCCTCTTAAGAGACAGATGTTTCTGAATTGCTCCCTTAAATGTGGACATAGTTTTCATGCAGGAAACTCACTTGGCTGCCTCAGAGGCCAAGAAACTACGAAGGCTAGGGTTCTCCCAAATTTTCACTGCCTCCTGCTACTTAAGCTAGTAGGGGGTAGCAATAATATTAAACATCACATTAGATTTATAGTAGAGGACAGTATTACTGATTGTCATGAGTGATATGTTTTGGTCAGGGCCAGCTTGATACTAGTAGTGTGGTACTAGGGCGATATACGCTCCAGTTGGTGGTGACCCGTCCTTTTAATGTCCCTGGCAGATAATCTGAGCAGTTTCTGCCTTCCCTTCTCATCCTAGGGGCGACTGGAATGTGGCTCCTTCCAGTGAGTTAGAGCGAAACCTTAGACCAATAAAACCATTGTCCCTGCAACATGCCCTCTCTGATTTCACTAACCTGTTGGGTCTGTGTGACCCTGGTGTCTCCTTAACCCTGGCAATCGACTCTATTCCTTCTACTCCCAGGTACACCAAACTTGGTCAAGAATTGACTGTATTTTAATTAGCTCTTCTTTAATGAGCTGTACCCATCAAGTAGGTATTGAACCAATAGTCATCTGGACCATTCCTGGTTTGGATCAAGGTTTCCCTTGGTATTCAGGGACAAAGGGATACTCTTGGAAACTTAATATGCAAATCCTGAAGGAAGATCACACAGTTTCCCAAATTAAGGACATGATCCTCTCGTACTTCGACCTGAATCAGGGATCGGTACACCGAGAGGATATACTGTGGTGCTCCTTCAAATGTTTTATCAGAGGGGAACTCATTAAGATTGCTGCCACTAGGAAAAGGGTAAGGGAGTCCAAAATTAATTCACTATCTAGTCTGCTGAGGGCAGCTGAAGACAACCTTCTCTTCAATTCCCCAGCTAACCTAACGGCTCTTATTAAACTCAGAAGGAATACAAGATCTGACTCAGGAAAAAGCTGAATATGCATTGTTCAAGACTAGGACTAGATATATTGATCAGGGTGAAAAGCCAGGTCGAGCAGCTAGCTCTGAGGCTGAAAGAAATAGAAAGTTCCGTATAATCCTGGCTCTCAAATCTCAGGGGCGGCACCACTAGACGCTACCCAAGGAGATTGCCCACATTTTTGAATCCTATACTGACATTTATAGTAGGAGTTCCACACCATTGCATTCTCAGCGGATAGAGCACTTCTTAGATGATATCAAACTCCCTTCCCTCCAGATTCATCAATGTGACATATTGTCAGCTCTCATCATTCTAGGTGAAGTTGAAGAGGCAATAAATGACTTACCATTAGGAAAAGCCCCTGGGCCAGATGGTTTTCCCTCGAATTTTTATAAGGTTTTTTGTAAAGAGCTATCCCCTCTACTACTCAAGTTATACGAATATTTGTTCTCTGCGGAAGTGATAGACCCCTCTCTCTTAGAAGCGACAATAATTTTAATCCCCAAACCTGATAAACCCTTTATAGATCCTGCCTGCTACCATCCAATATCACGCTTAAATTATGATATCAAAATCTTATCTAAAATTCTATCGTTCAGAATCAAAAAGATTTGGCAGCACTTGTTGAGCCCGGAACAGGCTGGTTTCATCAGGATGGATCATCCGCTGGTCACTTGAGAACCTTAGCTCACGTCTTTCAAGCGGCCCACACTTTGCTAGATCCATGGTCTCAGTCACTCTTGATGCAGAAAAAGCCGTTGACCAAGTGAATTGGGATTTTCTGTGGGCCACTTTGAAGAGAATGGGCTTCCTGATTCCTTTATTCATATGATTAAGCAATATACAAATCCCGGCAAAGTTTATTGCAGCAGGGTTTTTCTTTCAGTTTTCCTTTCGTGCTGGCACTTCGTCAAGGTGTCCTCTTTCCCCTACCCTTCAACCTATATTTGGAACCTCTGCTTGTTAGTATTAAAAGTTCATCACGAATCATAGGCTGTACTATTGCTCAATCTCCCCTGACTGTATCAGTCTTTGCTGACAATATCCTGTTATACCTTACCAAACCCAAAACATCTTTAACACAAGTACTAAAAATTATTGACCATTTTGGTCAGGTTTCTAATTATAGGTTGAATGTTTCTAAATCGGTTATTTTTCTGTTAAATTCTCTTACCTTTAAATCAGATTTCACACAGTTCGGTATGAAATGGTCCCCCAGTTTCATTTAAGTATTTGGGTATACATGTGGCCAGAGAGGTGGAAACGATCAAGAAACTCAATTTAGATAATACTGTAACGAGAATCCTGAGGGACTTGGATTGATGGCAGAAATTGGCAGTAACCATTTGGGGGCGAATCAATATCATCAAAATGAACATCCTTCCCCAGTTATTTTACCCTCTGAATCACCTTAATATATGGCTACCCAAGCAATTTTTCAGTCAAGTAAACTCGATGCTGTCCAACTTTGTTTGGAAGGGGAAACAACCTCGTAGAGCCTTTCTTAAACTCACTGCACCTAGAGACAAGGGTGGTCTTCGTCTACCCAATCTCTTGCTATACTACTGGGTTAGTCACCTGAATAGAATAGGTAAGTGGTCCACCTCACAGTCTATCATGCCTCTACCCATATGGTTACAGTTTGAACTAAGTTTGTTGGACCAGTTCAACTTGAGCCCTCCCCCGCGTTTTTTGGCACCCGTTCCCCACGTTACCCCAGCCATCCAAGACTCCGCTATCGGTGTCTCTCTATTAAATTCTTTCTCAGTGCTGGAATTTTTTAATATATCCCCGACCAAGGTTCAGCACAACCTCTCGTGTTAAATCTAATATCAAAATTGAGGTAGATGGTTAACCTCTGAATGGCTTCCACAGTTGCACAACTTACGGTGGAATCTTTGTATGAGCAAAAGCACGCTCCTTAAGTCGGATAAAATCTTAACATCCCTTTACATTCCCCAGAAGCATATTTTCAAAGTTTATCAATTGAGACACCTCATCCTCAAAATTCTTGGGCAGTTCATTTCCCTCAAAATAAGGCCTTCCTTGAGAAAAATTCAGGAGGCGGCGGTATGCATGGAGGTATATCAACATATACAACAAATTGCTTGATGACCTTTTCATGACACCCTGGAGGGTTCCAAAATCTGGTCACTTTCTAGCTTGAGCTCTCCTCTTTCATGGGATTCAATCTGGAAAGATGTGTATTGTTACTTATCCCAAGACAATCATAGATAGACCCAATACTACATTTTAAATAATCTCTACTATACTCCAGTAAAGTTGGTCAAATTTGTGCAAGCTTAAGTTGAGTATATATAGGATATTGGAGCCACGAAGACTTTGTGCATATCCTTTTGGGAATGCGATAAAAGTAGCACCTTATGGATCACTGCAGAGACAGTTTGACCCACTGTTAGGGCTCAAAGACCTGTTCACCTTAGAAATATGTATCCTGGGTGTTTACTCGAGCATTTTGGTGAAGGAACATAGATATCAAATGGCTCTCATCTCAATAGTTATAAAAAAGCTGGTCCTCAGGCATTGGACGGATCAGGATAATATTACCTATCAGGAATGGCTTAAGGAGATGTCCCACTGCTTCAATACCAAGAAACTTATAGCTAGCTCTAGACATAATCTGGAGTCTTTCAATTGGAAATGGGGTAAATTGGATGCGCTCTACTTAATGTAATCCAGACACTGGTAGTACCTTAGGTAACTGCTGTTGCATTAATACTTGCTGCGTTATCAGGCTCCCAACCACAGTTCTCCTCCTTAATGACCTGACATCTCCTTCAGCTATGAAACTCTCCGGTGATGGGGGTGGGCTGGGGAGGGGATATTGGGATTGTATTTTGTATTTTGTATTGCTTTCTTTTCATTGCTCCTGTTTATGTCAATGTGATTGTACACATCTATATGTGCTTTATCCTGGACTTGGGTACTGTATGATCAGACAATCCCCCCAATAACTGTACCTTGTTTCTCTCTTCTCTCTTTTTTTTTTCTTTTGTTCTTCTTATATATAAACTCAATAAACTTAAATTTCAAAAAAAAAAAAGTACAGCAATTTGCAACATTACTGCCGGTGGTTCGCAAAATAGTGTGACACTTTGCCAAAAGTAGTGTTGCAGTTTGAACACTTTGCAAAAGTAGCATCACTATTTGTGACATTAAATAGGTACTGATCAAAATAAACATATTTCCAGAGTCTTTGCATAAAACTAACCACAGAATTGTGTTGGTGTTTACCAAGGGCAGTAATTTTGAATTATATAATTTTTCCATGTTGCTAACTGAAAATAAGATGGCAGAAGCATAAAAGAAATGGACCCATTTGTAAAAGATAAAGTGCTTTGTAAAGAGAAATGGTACTTTTGCAAGAGACAGTTAGTTTTTCCCATATAAAATAATGGGAAACTTATAATTTTTATAACTTTTTAAAATATTAAAGATTAATATTTTTTTCACCAAGCCTTCAAAAAGCGTGTCTGTGACCCAGACCCATATATATCCTTAAAGTTTCAGACCAAACTGCCAAGCGGTTTCAGAGAAATGCTGTAACATTGACAAAATTGGTATTTTTCACATTTTTTGACATTCCGTAGCGCCGCCCTTGTACATTTGACTGGAACAAAACTTGCCAGATTCACAGATTCATGGTACCAGACAGAACATACAAAATTTCAGGTGAAAAGGTTAAACAGTTGCAGTTATTAAAGTGCAAACATTTGAGTTTATTTCACAAGTAACTGTGTAACCCTAACTATAGTGGCACTACCATGCTGCAATAATGTGTGTATATATATATATATATATATATATATATATATATATATATATATATCATTGCAAAAATATGCCATTAATGCATCTGTTAGGGTTTCTATTACAGTAACAAAAGTCTAGAAATTCAGTGTTATGGTTACCAATGCTATCACCACACACCCCCACCCTCCACACACCAACAGGTATCAGGGTGTGTCTTGGGGTTGTCAGCTCTAACTCTTACCCCATTCAATTTGTAAACAAGCAGAGATGGTACAGTATAGGAGAATGAGGTGAGAGTTAGGCCCAATGACCCCAAGGCATACCCTGATGCCTTGAGGTGTGTGGAAGGTGGGGTTGTGGGGGTGGTGTGGTAGAGTTGGTAACCCTAAAACTGAATTTCCAGACTCTTGTCACTGTAATAGAAACTCTAACTGATGCATTATCAGAGTTTTTTGAAATGAATTTCTCTTCTTTCTGAAATAGTATAATAGTATCCTTAATTTACTGTGGGCATGCAGGATCCTTTGGACCCAGCACTCCAATCCTTCCATAGATGCACATATGTATGTAGGTGTGGAGTCCCTGTGCTTCCATGAGTCAAAGAACAGTGATCAAATTGTCAGCATAGCCATCTTATTACCCCACCTCATATACCACAGTGCAGACATTATGAAAAGCAAGGCAAAACATAATTATACACAACTGCAATGCCATTCTGCACCACAGTTGCAAAAACACATTTTGAGCAGGATGTGTAAAATGTCAGCTTTACTTGTCATGAGGTGGTGTAAAGAAATGGCTATGTTGAAAATTTGGTGTCAAAAGATTGAAAAGTAGCAAAGTTATGCGCATGCATAGAATAAATTCAAGAGACGCATGTAACTTGGGCATTTGTAGGAGTTTTGTCACCAAATTGTCAAAATTGCCTTTTGGGGACCTCACTTCATGAAGAGTCACACTGCCATTTCATTAATTGGCCCTGAAAGGTGATTTTGCACAGCATATGTGCCATTCTGCCCCACAGTAGCGAAATCACATTTTGGGCAGGAAGGCAAAAATGACAGCTATACTGTTCATGAGGTGATATGTAAATATGGCAATGTTGAAAATTCAGACTGAAAATATTAAAACTTGAGGAAATTACGAACCTGCGTAGAAACATTTCAATGACCATGCATAATTCGGGTGTTTTTTGGTATTTTTGTACCAAATTTTCAACATGGGTTTTGGGGATCCCACCTCATGAACACTGGCACTGTTAATTCATTAATCAGCCCTGAAAGGTGATTCTGCACAGCATCCACAAAATCACCTTTCAGGACCAAGTAATTAAATGATAGTGCAAGTGTTCATGAGGAGGGATCCTAAAAAGACCTTGTTGAACATTTGGTGTAAAAATAACAAAAATGGCAGAGATATCAATATAAGTTCAACACACAATTGATAGCCATTATACAGCACTTACCTTGATTCTTCAGTTTGTGATTTGGCTTTGAAGACTGCAGTCATTTCATGGTCCAAGAAGATCACAGCTGCTGATCTCGGAGGTGAGTAGGGGTAAGGGGATGTGGGAGGTGGGTGCCAGAGGGTGTGGGGATGGTGGAGGAGACAACAGGGATGACAAGGGAACATTTTCTTCTTTACAGGTTTAAAAAAGATGGGGACTGTTTTCTTTTTTACAGAGAATAAAACAATATATCAGGATACTGTACTGGGGGCATAATTCATAACTGTGGACACTGGGTGGGCTACCCATGTGTGCCACACTGTGGGGGTAGTGGCAATACAGAGATTGGGCACCCGATATTGTAAGAAAAAAGGAATTTACAACACATTTTTCAGTACACTGGGAGTAGGCTCCCCAGGGTACCACAGGCAGGGAGGCAGGCGGGTCAGATTTATACTGCTGGACATGGAGATTAGGGACCCTGATGTTGGCAGAAGCATATAAATGAAAAGAAAATATTTTGGGACACAGGAGTGGGCTGCCCAGTGTCCCACTCTAGTGGGGAGGCAAACATGGGGATTGAGCACCCTGATGTTAGCAGAAACAAATTAATAAATAACTCATGCCTCGGCCCCTTAGAAGATGTAACAGGAAAAAATCCTTTTATTAGGTAAACACCAAGAGGTGTTTACCTAAACGGGGGCCAAGGAACAGGATTCTGACATTATTGCAGCCTAAAAGTGGTCAGAAAAGGATTTTGGGGTTTAAACTGGTGTCAATGGGTATTTCCCACTGAGGTAGTGCTGTAACTTGTGACAAGTTTCGTGAAACAGTGCCATTAGTTACGTAACAGCTGAGCCAGTGTTTCACAAAAATTGCCACAATTAGCAGCACTACCAATGGCCAAAACACTCAAAACATATTTCTGGCCATTAGTTTACAAAAGTAATGTCAGGATCATGTTTCTTGGGCCCTGATTAGGTAAACACAACTGTTGGTGTTTATCAAGGGGCAGTATTTTTTGAATTACAGAGTTTTTTTTGCTGTCGCTAAATGAAAACAAGGTGGCAGCAGCACAAAAGTACAAAACCCATTAGAAGCAGTAAAAGGGGCTTTATAAAAGTTTTCATGCTGCACATATATTTTTCCCATAGGCTATAATGGGAAAATTAGAAGTTCAATAACTTTTGAACAAATTAATGTTTTCACAAACCTTCACGAAGCACAACAGTGACATACCCTGAACATTTCAGACCAGAACCACAGACTGTGCAGGCTCTAGAGATGAGCAAAGAATTTGCCAAAAAGTGGGGAATTTTCACACTTTTTGGCACTGCACAGCTCTGCAACCACACATCTGACTGGAACTTAACTTGACAAATCCAGAGACCTCTGCTACCAGACTGTGCATGCAAAGTTTCAGGCACATCGGACAAATGGTTGCAAAGTTATTAAAGAGCAAAATGTGAGGTTTAACATTAAACTGCTTATTCAATCCTAACTATAGTACCACTACCATTGAGATGTGCTCTCCAGAATGAAACCCACTTTTTCAGCATTCTGCAGTATGCTGCAGCAGAGTTACTGCAGTAAACAATGTAATTTCAGTGGGAATTAATCCCTTTTGTCATGCAGGAAACTGTGACACTGCCAGGATGAAATGAATGCCACAGTTTCCTGCATGACAAAAGGGGACTAATTGCCATTAAAATAACACTGTTTACCACAGTAACGCTGCTGCCGCATGCTGCAAAATGCTGAGCACATTGATATATATATATATCTATTAACAAAAAACATTGTTTAAAACAAAGTTAGGGTTCTACACAAAGCTCTTCAACTAAAGTGATACAGGTCATGAAATTGTATGTTAGGGTTTACAACTGGTATACCCCTTCCCCACTAAACCCTCTCATTTGAACTGCAGCCCCCCCACCCTCCACACACCAACAAGCATTGGGGCGTGTCTTAGGGTGGTTGGTCCCACCCTGCACCATCCCCCAGTCCTACCGTCGCAACACTACACCGACCTCCAGACACCAACAAGTGTCAGGGTGTGCCTTAGGTTTCTGGGCCCCACACAACCCTACCATTGCAACACCACTCCACCCTGCACACACCAACAAGCACTGGGTGTGCCTTAGGGTCATTGACCCTAATGCTCACCCCATTCCATCTGTAATAAAGCTGACATGGTACTGTACCTGAGTATGGAGTGAGCATTAGGTCCATGACTCTAAGGCACACCCAAACACTTGTTATTGTGTGGAAGGTGGGGTGGTGCTGCAATGCTGGAGTTTGGTGGGGAGGGGTTAAACAGTTGTAAACCCAAACATACAATTTCCTGACCTGTATCACTTTGGTTGAAGAGCCATGTGTAGAATCCTATCTTTGTTTTAAAAAAAAAAGGTTTTTGCTAATTTCCTCACTTTTTGAGATAGTATAATAGTATCCCAGTTTTGTGGGAGCTTTTTTGGTATTTTTGCTGCAAATTTTCAACATGGCATCTTTGGGACTTCACCTTATGAACACTGACACTTTTATTTCATTACTCAGTCCCAAAAGGTGATTTCGAGCAGCAACTGCTCCATTCCACACCTCTGCTGCATGAACACATTTTCGGCAGGATGTAAGATATGACAGATTTATTGTTCATGAGGTGGTGTAAAAAACCGGCAATGTTAAATATTTAGAGTGAACATATTAAAATTTATAAATGTTATGCAGGTGCATTGCAAAATTTCAATGACCATGCATAACTAGGGCATTTTTTGGTTATTTTTGCAACAAATTTTCAACATGACCTTTTTGGGACCCCTCCTAATGAACAGTGGCACTGTGATTTTATTAGTACATCCCAAAAGTTGATTTCACACAGCAACTGTATGCCATTCTGTACCAGAGAGTGCGAAAACACATTTTGGGCAGGGTGTGAAAAATGACAGCTGCACTGTTCATGAGGAGGTGTGAAGAAATCTCAATGTTGAAAATTTGGAGTGAAAATATTAAAAATTGGTGAAGTTACAATTATGCATAGAAACTGTGCAATGCACACTAATAGCACAGTCTTTTTGGGGAATTTTTACACCAAATTTTCAACATGGGATTTTTGGGACCTCCCCTCAAGAACACTGGCACTGTCAGTTTGTTAATTGGTCTGGAAAGGTGATTCCATGCAGCGACTGCAAAATCACCTTTGTGGACTGAATAACGAAATGTCAGTGACAGTGTTGATGAGGTAGGTTGTGTCCCAAGAACTCCACATTGAAAATTTGGTGTAAAAATTCCTAAAAATGGCTGACAAATCAACATAAGTTGAAAACCCCATTGACTGCCATTATAGGGCACTTACCTCAATTCTTCAGTTGGCAGTTCAGCTTTGAAAAGTGCAGATGTGTCTTGGTCCAGAGAAAACGACAGCCGCCAACCTGTGTGAAGGTAAGTATAAGGTGTGGGGAGGTGGATGCTCTGTGGGAGGGTTGGGATGGATGAGCGGGGATGGGGACGATGATGAGGGATGGTTTTCTTACTAACAGGATTAAAACAAAAGTCGGTGGACAGTTTTCTTTTTTTTTTTGCAGGGCAACAGACTTACTTCTGGACACTGGGAAAGGGGTTTTGGGGTCAAGTGCCAACATGGGGGTTGGGCACCCCGATGTCGGCAAGTATGTCAGAGGATCATTTTCATTTTTGACAGGTTTAAAAAAAATATATTATTTCACGACACTGGGAATGGGCTCCCCATTGTCTCTGAGTACTGGAGGGGGAGGAACACTTCAGAAAGCCGACACTGGGATTTGGGACCCAGATGTCAGTTACTCAAATATGGGAACAATGGGCTTTGGGAGGGGCATCTGACACGGGGGTGGGCATCCCAGTGTTGGAAAATTATATTCATAATTTAATTGTTTTGCCACACTGGGGGTAGGCTACCCAGTGTGCCACAGTAGTGAAGGGGAGGATAAATGCTTTCTCAGGAATTGGGAGTCCTGATGTCAGCAAAAGCAAGCACTTCGATGCAGGATTCTGCATCAAAAATGGCTGGATTCTGCATTGAAGTAAAAAATTACATTGGGGGACTGTTTTCTTTTTTTAGAGAAAAAACAGATTTGGGGACACTGGGAGTGGGCTCCCCAGTGTCCCACAATTGGTTTGGTGGTGGCGGTGCCGACCTGCACCTGTACCCTTCAGCAGGATGCTTTGGCATACAATCCTATGTTGGGCAGCTGCTCCAACATGCACTCGTATGCTCATTACTAAAGTTCAACATAAAATCCAATGCCAGAACATTGCTTCAACATAGAATCCTATGCCATCAGGGACATCTATTTTTTGCCCATAAGAAATAATGGGAAAAAACAACACTTAATAACTTTGGAATGGATTCACATTTTTTCATCAAAGGCACACTGTGTGAGGCAAAGTTTTCACCCTGAAAATGTCAGTCCTGTAACTATAGCCATTTCTGAGATACAGGGTGACAAAAAAAAACACAAAAAAAAACAGCAAAACAAATAAAAATCTCTTTTTCCCCCAACACTCTGTATCTCAGAAACCACACAAGGGACTCAAACCAAATTTGGCATATCAATAGACCTGGCCCTTCTGAAGATGCCTGCAGAATTTCAAGGAGGTCTGTTAAACCTGCCCAAAGTTATTACCTTGCAAAAACTGGCCTTTAACACTACATGCTTACAGGAACCCTAATTATACTGGTGCTACCATGCCAGTATAATATATAATACTAGCACAGTCATGCCAGTATTGTTAGGGTGAAACTGCACTTCTATGTTAAAGTCCAAACTTTGAACCTTAATAACTTTGGAACCATTCAATGAATTTGTATGACATTTGGCATACATATTCTCAAGCAGTAGGTCTCTTGAATTGCTACATTTTGTGGGAATCTGTTAAGTGGTTTCTGAGATATAAAGTGTTGAAAAAACAGAAAACTCAATTATTTTTAACATTTCTTTGTTATCCTGGATCTCAGAGATGGCTTAAGGTTTTGGGTTGAAATTTTCTGGGGAGAAAGCTTCTGGGTCACAGATGTGCCTTTTGAATGTTTGGTGAAAAAATATTTATCCATTCAAAAGTTATGACATTTTAGTTTCCCATTATTTCTTATGGGAAAATGTATATGTCAGGCATGAAAAATATATTTTTTGTACAATACAGTACTGTGTAAAATATCAGCTTCTTTTGGACAGAAGGCTGGTATTGTGTGCACAGTTCCTGAAAGGTTTGATCAATTGAACTGTGTTGCATCCGCCATCTTGTTTGCTGCTTAGTGAGGATGCTGAAGTACCAAAGGTTTTAAAACAACCAAAAAACTCGGCAGAACACAGCTAAAGAGGACCCTTTCAGGTGTATTCTGATGTTTCTTTTGTTTTCAACTGGACCCAAACAAGTTTTTTTTGGTGGTGCCATTTATCTAAGAGAACAGCTTATAGGCCATTCTCTGTATGAGAAGAGCAGTATTTTCTTGACTTCTGCAGCCACAGCTGGAACTTGTGCTGACATCTACAGTGTCAATGAAGATCCACTTTGTTCATAAGGACAGAGGAGGCCCAGTCCCTGTGTTGATATGTATCCCCTGCATGCACACACACACACACACACACACACACTTATTTGGCACACTGGGAACCCACCCCAGTGTGCCCTACATTATTTAAAAGCCTGTGAAAGAAAGACAACTGTCCCCCAATGTCTTTTCTTTGATGCAGAATCCTGCATCGAAATTTGTGATCATTTTGATGTAGGATCCTACTCAATCTAGTCTGCCTCCCTCCCAAATTCTTATGTTTTGCACTGACATTGAGGTTGCCCAGTCCCCATGTGGTGTGCATCCCCTGCTATTGTGGCACACTGGGAGCCCACCCAGTGTGCCCAGATTAATGTTTATTTATTTATTTATATCTTTCCAACACTGGGTTGTCCACTCCCAGTGTCAGATGTCTCCCTTGAACCATAATTTTTGAATGATATACCTAAAACAAAGAAAACTGTCCCCTGATGTTTTTTTTTATTTGTAGGGGGACACAGAATTCTGCTTTGAAATGTTCGCTAATATTATTGTAGGATCCTGCATCCAAGTAGTCTGCCCTTGGGCAAACTCTTTTCTTTGAACCAACACAGGGTGCCCAATTCCAGTGTTGGTATGTATCCTCCCACACACACTTATTTGGCACACTGGGAGCCCACCCCAGAGTGCTCAAATGGGTTAAACCTGTAAAATAAAGAAACCATCCCTTGACATATTTTCTTTGATGCAGAATCCTGCATCAAAATTTTCCATCATTTTGATTCAGGATCTTGTATCCAACTACTCTGCCCTCACCCCATTCCTTTTTTTTTTTCACACTGACATCAGGGTGCCCAATCTTGTATCAGTGTGTATCCTCTCCCACTGTTGTGGCACACTGGGAGCCCACCCCAGTGTGTTCAGATTAATAGTTTAAAACAAATCTTTCCAACACTGGGATGCCCACTCCCGGTGTCAGATGTCTCCCATGAGCCCTCTTCCATTGCTGACAGAGGTGCCCAAACCACCTGTTGGCTTTATGGTCCCCCAACTCATGTGGCACACTGGGAGCCCACCACAGTGTGCCCACATTTACTTTTTATTTTCTGTAAATAAATAAAACTGTCCCCCAATGTCTTTTTTTAAACCTGTAATAAAGAAAATTGTCCCTCATCATCTCCTCAGTCCTCCCGCCCCATCCCCACCCTCCCTCTGCACACTCACCTCCCCGCATTCTCCCTTACCCATACTTACCAGCGGAGGTTGCACTGTAATCTTCTTCAGACTGGGACACACGTCTGCAATCTTCAAAGCCCAACCACAAACTGAAGAATCAAAGGTAAGCCATTTAATGGAAATCAATGTGGGGTTACAACTTATGTTAATATCTTGGCCAATTTTAGGAATTTTTGCACCTCACCTCATGAACACTAGCACTGCCATTCTGTTTCTCAGTCCTGAAATGTGATTTTGCAGTTTCTGCACTGAATCACCTTTCAGGACAAATTCATGAAATGACAGTGCCATTGTTCATGAGGTGGGGTCCCCAAAAGTCCATTTTGCAAATGAGGTGAAAAAATTCCAAGAAATGACTGCATTACGAGCATGTATTGAGCAGTTTCTGTGCACTCTCATAACTTCGTAATTTTTAAATATTTTCATTTCAGATTTTCAACATCCCCATGTTTTCGCACCTCATCATGAACAGTGCAGCTGTCATTTACACATCCTGCCCAGAATGTATTTTTGCAACTGTGGTGCAGAATGGCACATCCACTGTACAAAATAACTTTTTGGGATGGATTAACAAAATCACAGTTGCACTGTTCATGAGAGAGGTCCCAAAAACTGATGTTGAAAATCTGGTTAAAATATTCTAAAAAATGACGTGTTCACGGGCATGTGTTGTGAAGTTCTACGCATGCTCATAACGTCAGTTTTTCATATTTTCACTTCAGGTTTTAAGATCACCATTTTTCCACTCTACTTCATGAACAGTGCAGCTGTCATTTTTCAAATCCTGTCAAAAAATTTTTTCCACACCTTTGGCACATAAAATGGCATTACAGTTGTGTGGAATTACATTTCGACAGGGATTTGAACAAAGTTTTTTTTTACATCTTCAACAGAGTGAAGTTTATTTTAAACTTCTGGCAGCAAGTCACTTACCATGAGGACTTCTATATTAATGTACTTGAGTCTGTGGGTAGCAGTCTGAATGTACCACTTATGTGTGTGGCTGCATATCTGTGCCAGGTGTGGAGTGATATCACTACTGTTAAGAAGGATTTGAGGCTGGAAAGTAGTTAAGGTGTGCAGTCATTCTGGGAGCATGAGGTCATTGTAGAATAATGCATGGCCATGCGTCATGATTCATCCAGTCAGCATCACGGGATTTAATGTTTACTTACCCATTTTATACAGTATACATATATATATATATATATATATATATATATATATACACACACACACACACACTGGAGCAGTATTGCCAGTATAGTAAGGATGAAAGATAACTCTATGTTAAACCTGAATTTGTGAACCTTAATAACTTTATAACTGATGAATGGATTTGCATGACATTTGGCATGTATAATCTCTAGGAGTAGAATCACTTGATCGCTAAATGTCATGCAGATCCAATGTGTGTTTTTGCCATTTCTTTGTCCTCTTGGATCTCAGGAACAGCTTTAGGTCATGGTCTGAAATTTTCAGGGTAAAAAGCCTTTGCCTTGCTGATATGCCTTTTGAAGGTTTGGTGACAATATATTAAACTGTTCAAAACATATTACATTTTCCCATTATTTCTTATGGGAAGACTTATATGTCAGGCATGAAAGAATCTATTTTTTGCAAAAGTAAGGTCTGTGCACAAATCAGTCTGTTTTCTTGTGCAAAGTAAGTCAATCTTTTTGCACAATATATGGCTTTGCAATGGCAGAGCTCCGTTGTGTCCGCCATCTTGTTTTGCCATTAGCGAGCATGAGAAAGTGAAGAAAACATGTGAAAGCGAGTACAATAAAAAACATCAAAACTTAGCTAACAGGGATGTCTTTAGCTATATTCTGGTTTTTATTTAATGTGGGCCCAGAGCATGTTTCCTGAGCACCCAAAGTCTCGGTGCTTAGCTTCTCTCCATTCTCAGTATGAGAACATTGGTATTTTCTTGACTTCTGCAGCTGCAGCTGTAACTCCTGCTGCCAGCGGCAGAGTCAGCCTAGCCCAGCCCTTCTCCCTGGTGTCTAGTGGCACTCCCAAGCCATTGATCACTCTATAAACTTCTATTTTCTGACACTGGGATACCCTCCTAGTGTCAGATGGCCCGATGCAACCTCTTTGGTTTATTGCCCCAACAGGGAAGTGACATGGGAACCCTCCCAGTGTCCCCAGGATGTGTCACCACCCGCTCGGCAGTGTGGACACTGGGGACCCACTTCCAGTGTCCCAAAACATGCTTTCTTGAAAAAACTTTGTAAAATAAATGGTCCCCTGACAACTTTTTTTCACCTGAAAACATAACGACAGTCCATGGTTGTGTACCCCATCTCTCGCCCCATCTCTAGCCTCCCACTGAGGACACACCACCCCACAACCCCTCCCTCCCTTGCCTTATACTTACCTAATTTACCCAATGTTCACTACTGTTTATTGTACAATACCTTGTGTTCCAGCTGTTGCACAATCTTACAGTGTTGTATTGTTTGTACTACCCACATACTATTGTAACTGATCATCCTTCACAACCCTATGTAACCTGTCCCCAGGTCACACCGTAGAAACAAACAATGTGTTGTTCAGTGTGCCCTCCTGGTGAAACATTTCAAAAAATAAATAAAAATAATAAATTACCTCTGGAGTTCATCCGCTGTCGTCTTCTGTGGAAGGGTACATGTCTGCACTCTTGAAAGACAAACTGCAAATTGAGTAATCATGATAAAATGATTAAGTAACAAAAAAGCATGGCACTTGATAGGATTCTGTGCTGCTGCAGAGGAGTAGATACATGACTGCAAGTCCATAGTTACAGGGCTAGAAACCAGTTATTCCACTGTTTTTTCCTCCTGCAATAAAGGTAATAAAACATGGAATGAATAGTTTCAAATTCAAGACCCTTGGCCTGACAGATGTATTCTAGTCCTTTGCACCACCAGAGAATCACAGTCTCATAAGTGTTTTTTTACTTAAAAATGCTGTCATTGAAGTGCATGTTTAGCTGCAATTGGCTGCTAAATGTTCAAAAATGTTTTGCACATACCACATTTTTGAAAAATTGGCAGCCAGTTGTGGCCAGCCTCCCCCCCCCAGCACTGTGGGACACTGAGGTGCCCATTTCCAGAGATCTGAGACATACTGCATGTCACCCCCACCAAGTAGCTTGGGACTTTGGGGAGTCCACTCTAAGAATCATGATTTATGCCCCTGCCTCAAGCAACATGAAACACTGAGAGATCCACTCCCAGTGTCCCCAGTCCTCAGTCATATTTACCCCCCATCAGGAAGGGACACTGGGAGCCTCTCCAAGTGTTCTGAGACTTTTAGCACCCCCACTTGTATTATGGGACACTGGGAAGCCGTTTATATCACTACCCATCACATGTGAAGAAGCAGAGGTATAGGAAAAGTGGGTGAGAGTTAGGACCGATGACCCCAATGCTCACCTCGATGCCAGCAGTTGGGGGTGGGTTCGAGGGTCAAGGGGGCTTTCAACTAACACCGAATTTCCTCACTTTTGTCACTGTGGAACAACCCTAACTAATGCACTAAACAGAGTTTTTTGCCTCTAATTTTCCTTCTTTATGAGAATGATGATGAGAAATTGTGAATGTAATGCTGTGGCAAAGGGCCCCATGCTCCCACCTCATGATGTCTTGTGGCATAGTAAGAGGAACAGGAATGTAAACAGAAGCATGAACAGTGACGCACATGGAAACGCAAACGTAAATGGTAAAGGAAACGTTAATAGAAAAACAAGCGTAAAGTGACACCGAAGCGAACAATGACACAAACGGACATTGAAGTGCATACGAAAATGCAGCTGGTAATGTGAACAGTGATGGCAGCAGTATTTTAAATGGAAATGTTAAGTATCACAGCAAAAAGTACATGAAAGTGAACAGAAACGGAAACGCGAACGCAAAAGCACACATAAACACAAACCGTAATGTGCACAGGCACGGTACCACAATTGTAAATGCAAATGGTAAAGTTAACATGGAGAATAATGCCAAAGGAAAGAAAAATGGAAACGAAATAGAAACACGCACGGAAAAGCAAACCAAAATGCGCACGAAGGCACAGTACCAGCAGTGTAAATGGAAATAGTAACGGTAACAGCAACAATAACAGCAAAGGAAACAGAAGCACAAAAGGAAATGCAAGCGACATGGAAACACAAACCGTACGCGACGGGGCCCAGTAACGCAATTGCAATGCAAATGGTAACAGTAACAGCAAGGAAGACACAAAAACGAAAGAAAATGGAAATACAAATGAAAGGGCTGCCGAAATGCAAATGGCAATGCGCATGGTGGCGCAAACAAAATACAAAGAGAAACAGTAGTGGAAATGCAAATGGTAACAGTAATGAAAACGCAAGCGTGAATGACAACACAAAGGGTAATGCACATGGTGGCGTACACAGGAACAGTAACGCAAACAGAGACATAAACACAAGTGGGAACAGTAACTGTAACAGTAACGGAAGTGCATACCCTAGTTTTGTCAAACAGGTGCATACAGAAACACAGTATGTACAAAGAATGTATGCATTGTAATGGGGATTGAAGTTTAAAACGAGCATTGGAAGTACTTAATTGCTAATATCTCAGCAACCACACGACATAGAAAAAAACTTTAAATTTCACAAAAATCATGATTTTTCTGCATAGGATTTTGCTATTACATAGCTCATATGGTTATGCAACTCGCAACAAAAATTCTGTATCTTGCACCGTTTTCGAAATACGAGCCCTGAAATGCGTGATGGATGCCACTATGTTGGTCTATGGGAAAAAATATCAAATTCGGAATACTGTAACTTAGGAGCTGTGCAATATTTTTTCACCAAACCACCAAAAGGCACATCTGTGAGATGTTGGATGCCTTTCCTCCAAATTTCAGCTCAAAAGACCAAACCGTTCTTTTGCAGCAGGGTGGCAAAGGATTCCTGTCATTTTGACCAAGTATGAAAAAGTAGTGTCGTAATTTGCTAAATCTTTCACAAAATTTAGCGAAAGTGTCGCAAGTGTGACACTACTTTGTGACACTATTTTTTCCAGAAACTTGAAAAACATATTTCTAGGGTGTTTAACCCCCAAAATGAAGACATGGCTAGCATCCTGAGGGTCCGACTAGGCGAACACAAAAATAATTGTGTTCCTAGAGGGTCCCAATTTTAAATGCCAAGCATTTTTCTGATCACCAACTGAAAACAAAATGGTAGATTTGCGACACTACTAGGGCCATTTGAGACACTAAAAAGTGCATTTGCGAAAGTGTTGAACTTTTTATTAACTTTTCCCATCGACTTATAATGGGAACTTGTTTTTTGAATAACTTTTGAACCATTTAATATTTTTCATGAAATCTTCAAAAGGCACATTGGGGACCCGGCCACACGATCCTGAAGTTTATGGACCAGTCATGTAAACTGTGACCTGTAGGTGAGAGCAAAGAAATCGCAATAAAGCATAATTCGCAATTCATTGTTGCAATAACTCGCAGCTGTACATCTGACCAATACAAAACTTGGCAGATCCCAAGATCTACTATGTTCAATCATCCATACACCAAATGTCAGGCAAATCCATTTGTACAGGTGGCAAAGAGTTATTAAGGTGCAAGAATTGACGCTAACTTGTAAAAGTGCTACTCAACTAACTATGGGTACTTTTCACAGCTATCATATATATATATATATATATATATATATATATATATATATATATATATTAGAGGAAGATATAGGGGATGTTTTCTTTTTTTACAGGTGTTTAAACAAAAATTTAATTTCAGGACACAGGGAGTGGCTACCTAGTGTCCCTGAGTACTGGGGGGGGGGTTAAGTATCCTGACATGGGGACTGAGCACCCTGATGTTGGTAAATACAATAACAAGGGGCTGGCACAGGGAACCAGCAACTGGAGGGGTTGTTACAAATGCCGACATGGGGATTGGGCACCCCAATGTTGGCAAATAAAATATAACAAGGTGCTGGCGTGTGGGAACAGGCAATGGAGAGTGGGATATTGCACAGAGGGATGTTGCAGGAGGGGTTCTGTGAGTATGAGGGATGAGGGCACCAGCAGCAGAGGGGAAGAGGCTGGTACTGCATACAGTGGGAGGGAGCGTGAGGGCTGTTTTGTAATATAGATATGCCTTGGCCCTTGGGGGCACTGAAAGGATAAAATATCCTTTATTTAGGTAAACACCAACAGGTGTTTACCTAAATGGGGGCAGAGGAACACTATCCTGCCCTTAGTTTGAAAATATAATGGCCAGAAATGGTTTTAACCTTTTCAAAGGGGCCACATGGAAGAAATGTAGCAAATCTGCAAAAGTTTCACAAATGGACTTTCACAAATTTATGACACTTCTAATGGCTGAAGTGCAAAATGTATTTCTGGACATTATTTTTAAATCTTGTAGCAGGATCGTGTCCCTCAGCCCCTGATTAGGTAAAAACACAACTGTTATGTTTACCAAGAGGGGCCTATGTTTGGAATTACAGTATTTCTTCTGCCTCGCTAAGTTAAACATGATGGCGGCTGCATGACACCATAGATGCCATATGTGACAGTAAATTGCTGTATGTGCAGCCTAAGAGACACATATATTTTTCCCATTGACTATAATGGGAAAATTAAATAACTTTGAACACATTAATATGTTTTACAAAATCTTCAAAAGGCTCATCAGTAACCTAGACTGCATCTTACCTGAGAATGGACAAACAGTTTGGGCTGTAGCCTGAGCAAAGAAATGGGCAAAACCCATTTTTGTGCATTTTCTGACACACTGCAGCTCTGCAATAGCACAACTGACCATAACTTCGCAACACTGCATCAAGAACTATGGTAAAAGGCCGCACATGCAAATTTCAAGCAAATCTGTCTACGTTTGCAAAGTTATTGAAGTGCAAACATTGGATTTAACAGAAGTTGCTGGCAACCTTAACTGTCCTGGCACTAACATGCCAGTATAATACACACACACACACACATATATATATATATATATTTATATATATATATATATACAAAAATACACATACCCCATAATGCAAAGCATCATGGCCTGAATATTCAAATCACCACAAAATGTTATGCTGGTTCAACTTTAAGCAGGAATGGATGGTGCTGAAAGGCCTCTCACACAGTCTACAAAGGGTACCAACAGAAGACACAGACACATGTTTTATCCTACCAGGACTCATCAGTGTGCCTCATCTGTATGACACCCCAGTGGAATGAACCAGCTACCCTAAATTCATCTATCTGGTTTGGGTTGTGGGAGCCCAATAAAACAAAAACAAGCTAAAAGACAAAGCATCTTAGTGTGTAAGCAGTGAGGCAAGGGTTACCCAAAAGGGCATTGATTGACAAGCCAGGTTTCAAAGAAATATGAAATCACACATACCCCATAATGCAAAGCATCATGGGATGTGTATGCAAATCACCACAGAATGTTATGTTGGTTCAACTTTAAGTAGGAATGGATGGTGCTGAAAGGCCTCTCATACAGTCTGCAAAGAGTGCCAACAGAAGACACAGACACATGTTTCACCCTACTAGGGCTCATCAGTGTGCCTCGTCTGTATGACACCCCAGTGGAATGAACCAGCTACCCTAAGTTGGTCTATTGGGTTTGGGTTGTGGTGAGCCCATTAAAATACATATAGATAGATATGTATAGATATACATGTAAATTGCAAAAAACTTTGTTAGTGCTCCAGTTAGGGTCAAAGCAACAAAAGTTGCTAAATGTTGAATTAGGGTTTCCAATGCTAACAACCCCCCCCCACCCAAACCAGGCAGGAGAGCAGGGGCAGAGGGTTTCTTGGGCTTCTCAAGCCTAACACTCATCTCATTCCATCTGCAAATAAGGTCAGATGAGTAGATGTTATGAGAATGGGGTGAACATTAGGCTTGAGAAGCCCAAGGCACACCCCACACCTGCTCTCCTACCAGGTTTGGGGGGTGTTAGGGTTGGAAACCTTAATGCCACATTTTTCAACATTAGTTGCTTTGACTGTAACTGGAGCATTAACAAAGTTTTTGTTGTTTTTATTTCATTTTGTTGTGGGAGTGCAGTTGCCTTATTTGTCAAACAGCAGGTGCCGGTTCCAGCACCAAGTTGCAACCTCAATTGGAGAGTGGATCTTCACTGTTGGGACAGTTCAGGTTAGTGAGGGTGTGTAGGGGTTCAAGGGGGGTACAGGGAAGTGTGTGCACAGTGGGAGGTTGGATGGGGGTGAGGGGGTGATTGTCGGAGGATGTTGTTTTGTTTTTTCAGGTTAAAAATTCAAGTAAGTGAAGGGCCGTTTTCTAATTTGCAGGTTGACACTTACATGGAAAGGTAGGGTGCCACTGGCCACCAGTTGAGGATATACAGTAGAATCTCATTTATCTGAACTGATAAGGTGACAAGTTTTCAGTTCGGATAAACAGGAGTTCGGGAGTAATCGAGATTGCTTGATCCGAGTAAGAATAGCAGCTGTGTATAGATTCACAGATAAATCGTCTTTTAAGTGGATGAATCTGAGGCACTAGGCTGTATCCATTCAGTGTTTTTGATGGTTTTTTGTGTAGAAATTTGTTTGGTATGTTTGTGGTTGTGCTTTTGCTTCATAACACAGTTTCTCTTTTATGCTTGTGCTTGTGAATACATAGTGCAGAGATTGTGGGGTACTTTATTCATTCTTACTGTGCAGCATTACTTGGGCAAATGGGAGAAGTACTGATTAATGTTTGATTGCTGCAAGATCTGTACTCACTTATTCACAGCTTTTGAGCACAGTCATCGTAGTAGCATGAGCTGCACTGGATCAAAGTCCAGTTGGTTTTCCAAGTCAGAGTAAGCACCTGTCAAAGCTTTGCACAGCTTCTGCATTGGTGGGTATGGGTACTGTCTTAGTCTCCTCATCTGAATCCTCATCCACATCCACATCTACTGTTTGATGTTCTGGTATGTCTGGTTGGTGTCGAACGGCATCTACAATTGCATCATCAGAGAGATGTGCATGCCCTTCCTCAACCTTATCTCACATTAGCCAATTCTCCATATCCTCATTTGTCAGGAAGACGTTTAGTTTAGAGATCATGTCTTCTGCCAGTGCAGTAATGTTAAGATCCTCATCAGGATCTTGCTCTCCAAAGTCTGTGTCTGAACACATCTGATCCACCTCCACATCACAAACAAGTTCATCTGGCACCAAGATTCCTGATTTGCGCCGGGACTTTGTTATTGTTTCTGGCTTTATCTTGTTCCATGCCTCCCCACCCATGTACATAACATCTTTTAGGGAGATACAGAAGACTTGATCATCTCTTGCAGGTTCATCTCATTGTTATTGTCTGACAGAACAGCTTGAAGCAACCACTTTCAGTATAACTTGTTAAAGATTTCTAATATTCCCAGATCACAGAGCTGAATTTTAGATGTTGTGTTTGGGGACAGAAATCGACAACAGACACTGTCATCCTGAGTCTGAATTACAAGCATTTCAGGGTGAGCTGGGGAGTTATCAAGGAGTAGAATGGCATTAAGGGGCAGATGTAATGACATCAGATGCCTCTTACACTTAGTACAAAATTATCTTTGTACCTTTTCACAAACAGTGTGCCATCCATCCATACATTTTCTGATGCCCATGCAACATTGGAAGTGCTGTCATGTTGCAGTGCCTGAAAGCACCATGGCTCTCTAGATTTGCCAATTAAGAATAGGGAGCTTATGTGACCCAGTCGCATTTACATATACAAGCACAGTGACTCGGTAATTCTTTTTCCAGCCAGGGCATCCTTCTCTGATCAATGAGCCAGTGTTTGGTCCACAACGTATCTCCAGAATAACCCAGTTTCATCAGCATTATAGATCTGATGTTCTGATAGTGATTCAGCCTTAATAAGATCTTGTAACTGCTGAATAAAGGAGCCACTCCATCCACTGCTGCACTCAACATCTCATCACACAAATGAAGTTGTCTTATCCGTGGAGTTTTTGAAGAGGTCCAGCCAGCTGTTAGTAGTTGCATAACTTTCCCTGTTGCCATTGAGCTTTGCATGCAACTGAACCGCTTTTCTTTTACAAGAGACCCAGATATCGGCATTCCTGCTCTCACTCTGACAGAACCACAGGTATACTGCATCATCCCTTTCATCATCTTTGCATGCTCGCAATGTCTTCCTATTCTCCAGACAATAAGAATCCTCAAGTGGTATAGCAAATTGACACAATTTTTCCTTTGCATCTTTTATGTCACTTATTGTTGATTTGCTGACTCCATATTTGGCAGCCAGGGACACAGCACACTCACAGTTTTCCATCCTAACTTAATCATTGCAAAAGTCAGTAAAATTCGGGTGGCATAAATGGTTGGATAAGAGGGATTTCCAGTTAACGGGGTTTGGATAATCAGGATTCTACTGTAATTACAATTGAATCAGGATTGGAGGGTGGGTTGCCACTAGACACCAGTGATATACATTTGGGGTGCTACTCATTTTTACAACTAGAGGATGGGGGTACTAGTGTGCAGGCAGAAACTGTTTTTTTGAAATCTATAAAAATGTACATTTTGTCAGGGGTGAAAATTGGAGGGTGGAGGGTACCACTGACACCAATGAAATTGTGGAGATATCACAAGAAAATGTCAGATAAATGATTTTTTGTGAGAGGGAATCATTTTCCATTGAAAATAAATCATTTGCTGCAAATCCTTTTTTGTGGTCATGGAAAAGGATTCCATCTCTCGAAAAGTAATTTTGGACTTAATTTTGCAAGCTGATTTCCTTTTTTGTGAGAACAAAAAAGGATTCATGAAACAGGAACTTAGCAAATCATGAGAAAGGATTTAAAATGTACAAAAAACACTGCAGGATTGTTTTCTCAGAAGATAACTTCATAATCCACCTAACGTAGTCCCAATGATTGAGATACATGTGTTGGTGTCTCTGAATATGTTCACTTTTGTGGGTTTTAAAATGTTTTGTTGTTGAAAAATTAGTAAAAAAGATGTCAGCTTGAAAAAAAGAATTTTTTTTTCTGGAAAAAGGATTAGCCTCTCATGAAAAAGAATCCTTTTTCATGAGACCAAATTCCTTTCTCATACCAGGAAGCTATCCTGGAGAGTGAAGTTCCCATTGAAAATAATGAGAACTTAAAAATGTAATAACTTTAGAACAGATTAATATTTTTCCACCAAACAAGAGCGAGGCAATTCTGTGACTCAAGTTAAATTTAGCACCATCCTGGCACAAGGGGATGAAAAGAACAAAAATGTGAAAAAGGGTGAATTTTAAGGTTTTTGCACCATTCAGATCTCAGAATCCGCACGAGACGGTGTATGCCAAATGTTGTGCAAATCTTTTGAAAAGTTGCAAAGTTATTAAAGTGCAAATTCTGATGTTTAACATTAAAGTGCCTCCTCAACCCTAACTATAGGGATGATACCACTCCTATTAATATGGAGTTGTACAGGTACATCATACTTTAAAAGCAGTACTGCCACATCCCTACCATGTCATGTCTAAAATACGCATGACTGAAATATTTCAAACCTCTTTATTGACCCTTTAGAATGTATTCTGTTCTTTCTTAAAATAATTACTACACTATGCCACTGTAATTATGTAGTTAGAAGGAGGAACAGAAGACAACTGGAAACTGTTCTTCATGCACTTGCATTTTTGTTATACTGTAACACATTGATTATGGACGTGTTTCACAGCTGTAATGTTAGGTAACATAGGATTCAGTAATTGAAATAAATTTGCAGATGGTATATATTTCTGGTAGCATAATCAGAATATCAGTGCATGAATGTATGCACATCTTAAAATATGTATGTAAGGAATAAGACATGATGAAGTGTGGTTTATGGGCTGACAAGAGAATGCCCCAAGTGCATAATGAAGCACAAAGTTCTTACACCGAGTGCCTTTAGCACCTGGGGAGTGCTCTTATCAGCCCATAAATCACACCTTGGAGTGTCTTATTCCACTTATAAAATGGGTCTCCTACTTTAATATTTAAGAGAAAAAAATGATAAAACAAAAGATGTTAAAAATGGTGGGGGGGGTTAGATGTTTTTTATTGCCAAATTAGAAAAAGTAGTTCCCATATGACTGTACTGTGCTGTGTTTGACACTGGCTTGGTGGTCAGTAGAGGACTGTCCCCCCATATACAGTGCTCTGGTAACCCCCCCCCCAACAAATGCAAAGACAAACACCATTTTTATAATCAATTTTTGTGTTTTTCTGTGGTTGCCTTGCTTTTACCTGGATAGATGTAATAGCGAGGTTTGCAACCACCATAAGCTTAGACCAGTTTCTCCTCTCCTCTCCTCCTCTCCTCTCCTCTCTCCTCTCCTCTCTCTCTCCTCTCCTCTCCTCTCCTCCATACACAGACTGTCATCATCCTCCCAGTAGGCAGATGTGCACTGTATTTATTTCCATAATTAAAATTTGACTTTAGCTCTGGTTATCTTGATTTTTCAGAGACTGAGCTACTAGCGAGTGTGTCCCTTTAGAGCTGCTGTAGCTCAGAGCAGTGTCTGTTTCAGTGGGTCTTTTGAAGTCAGCACAACTTTAAAAGGGAAGAATGTTACAACAGGCAGGACTGCAAGTCACTGTTGTGAAGAGCACCTAACAGTTAATGTGACAATCAGCAATGGGGTTGAGAAATGACACAGAGAACAGAGAGAAGCTGCAGGAGGAGAGCAAATAAACTCAATGAGAGTACTCTGGAGAGCCATGGGTCAGTGGGGTACCACAACCTTTTGCCAATAAAAAAATAAAGATCAGCTTATTTTCACTCTGCCATATCCTCGTGGTTTTATTACAGTTTTTAAACTCTGGCAGTATGGATTACTATTAAGGGAGGGGGAGGGCTGGAGATCATGGGGAATGGGGGCCACTGAAACTTAAGTGATGAAAACTGAAAAGGATGGTGGGAGAAGATGAAGCACTAAACAAACAAAAAAGAAAACTAGAGGTACTTTTTTATTTACATTACTTGTTTACAAGTTGTGCTGGATCATGGGTGGATGTTTGGCAGCATGAGGCAGGTGAGTCGCAGGGCTCATGGTGGATGGCCCTGTGACTAATGAGCAATAACGGAGGCAGTGAAGTGAGAGAGCCACAGCAAGCATTGCTCTCTCAGTGTGCTATGTTGTGTTTGGCAAAGGTAGTGCTAGTTTACAGTTTATGGCTATAAGGACACACTTATACAGTATGTGCTTTTTAACCAGTTAGAAACATGGAAGTTTTCTACCAATTTTATAACAGTTATTGTATCACCAAGTGGGCTAATAAAAAAAATTATGATGACCACCGTGGGACACCACCTTGTCTTACAGTGTCATCCAATGAAACTAGCATATAACAGCAAGTTGACCAGCAAAATTCCATCAAATATGAAAAAAAAGAACACAGCTTCCGAGCCAAATTCTGCATCCCATCCCAGCTTAACAACATAACTAGAATTCCTCCATACTGTCACCATGCTGGTAGCAAAATACATAAATTATTTGAATATCATTATCTGAAGTCAAATTTTTGCATGTTTTTATTATGTAGGTGTAAATTTGTTTCAGTTTGTGGTTGAAGTCATACTTTGAATGAATTAATAGTTAATGGGGGGGGGCGAGTATGTATATTCACACACAGATGGCAGGACATATTTAAAAAGCTGTCAAACACTTCCCAAAAGTATTCCATAGATGAAGTGTACTTTGACATCATGTACAGAGGTACAGGTGAGGAGGTACAGGCAAAGTAGGCAAGCATTAAGGATGCTATACTTGAAGCACCATCCCATTGTGTTAGGGAGAAAAGCAAGATGTTCTCAAAAATAGTAGTAGGAAAGATCAAAGCCAAAAGGTTGGCCTTCAGGAAATATAAGGGAATGCATCGGGATGAAGATAGGGAAGCATACCAAACTTCCCTAAGGGAAGCAGGGAATGCAGTAAGGCTGGCAAAGGCCCAAACCAAGGAAACACTAGCACAAACAGTAAAAGAAGAGGACAAGACTTTCTATAAATACATTAGTGAAAGGAGAAAGTCCAGAGATATTGCTAAGATCAAAGGGGATAAGACGAATGTGGAGGAGGACCAAGGATAAACATCTAACCCAAATAGATACTTATGCTCAACATCTACTAAGGAGAAGGTAGGGCAGGGCCCACAGCTCACCACCATGGACACAGGAGGGAGGGAGGTGTGCACAAGTCCCTTCTCAACAGAAAGGGTCCTACAAGTGCTTACTAAACTCAGGGTGGATGAAGCAATGGGACCTGATGGCATGCATCCCAGGGTACTAAAGGAACTAAGGGTGGAACTAGCAGGGCCATTAGCAGAACTGTTTTGTGAGTCTCTGAGCACAGACAAAATCCCAGAAGACTGGAGAAGGGTTAATGTTATCACTCCCACAATAGTGGCAGTTGAGCAGAGGCAGGAACTACAGTTCCAGTCAGTCTTTCCTCAGTAGTGGGCAAGATTATGGAGGCACTCCTTAAGGAAAGGATAGTGCAACCCATGGAATCCATAGGTGCACAGGGTCTAAGACAGCAAGAATTTACAACAGGAAGGTCCTGTCAAACTAATCTCATGGATTTCTTTGACTGGGTAACCAGAGTGGTGGACCAAGGTGGTGCAGTTGATATCATGTACCTTGACTTCAGCAAAGCTTTCGATACTATTCCACACAGAAGATAAATTAATAAGCTGGGCAGGCTTGGGGTGAGTCAGAGGTTGGTCAACTGTGTGGCAAACTGGTTGGTGGGCAGAAACAGAGAGTGGTGGTAAATGGTATACAGCCAGAAGAGATGCAAGTCACAATTGGAGTACCTCAGGGATCAGTCCTGGAGTTAGTCCTTTTCAATATCTTCATCAGTGACATTGCAGATGGACTGGAGGGTAAGGTTTGCCTGCTTGCCAATGACACCAAGATCTGCAACAGAGTAGATGATCCAGATGGGTGGGTAGAATGAGAAGAGATCTGGAAAAACTGGCAAAATGGTCTGAAGAGTGGTAACTGGGGTTTAACACAAAGAAGTGCACGATAATGCACATAGGGAAGAGAAGCACTGAAGCTACCTATAGGTTAGGAGGGCAATTGCTGGCAATCACAAGGGAAGAAAGAGACGTGGGCATCATTATCATCACAGATGACCTGAAATCATCAAGCAGAACTCTAAAGCAGTAGGTAGGCTAGAGGGATGTTGGGGTTTATTAGTAAGGGTATCACAAGTCATAAGAGGGAGATAATAATCCCTCTTTACAAGACACTGGTTGAGCCCCATCTGGAGTACTGCATGTAGTACTGGAAGCCACACCTGCACAAGGACATTAACAAAATGTAGGCAGTCCAGAGAAGGGCAACCTAAAAGGTGAAGGACTGCATCAGAAAACATATGAGGACAGATTAACAGAGCTCAATATGTATACCCTAGAGCAAAGGAGGAAAGAGTAATATGATCGAAACATTCAAACATCTTAAGGGCATTAACAAGGTGAAAGAGTCTAACATGTTTCAATATAAGAAAATTGCAGGACAAGAGGACACAGCATGAGATTAGAGGGGGCCTATTAAGGGGTAATGTGAAGAAGTTCTTTTTCACAGAAAGGGTGGTGGATGCATGGAATAGCCTACCTTGGGAAATGGTGAATATGAATACAGTGCAGGGCTTCAACAGAGATGGGCGAAGTGGCCCCAATTCACTCCGAGAAGTGATTTGCGGAGTGAAGGCAAATTTGTGGAGTGCTCTGTAACGCAAAACAAAGTACTTTGCATTATAATGGGTAATGTGAAGTCCATTGAAAACAATAAATTCACATTACTCCTCCTTCCCAAACTACTACTCCACCAATTCTTAAGGTGAAGTACATTGAAAACAATGTACTTCACCTCACTTTGCCTTGTTTTTACTCTCCAAAGGCAAATTTTGCAGTGATTCATGGGTTTTCAGGTCACATGGCTCTAGATTGTTCTGCACAGTTTCAGTTTGGGGTAGTGTGTGTAGGAAGCTGTAGGAGACAATCTGCTTTGAGAGCTCTCTGCGATTCAAACCTTCTAAAAGCTGTTAAAAAAGCCTTTTTGAGAATTTTTTTTTGCTGAAACTTTAGTTCATCGATTATAGGAAATCCTCCTGTGCTCATATCATCAATTGTTTATTGTTTTTGTGTGGATTTTGAATGTTAATGTACAACATTCGGTCTGTGTACTGAGAGACAGTGTAAGTATGCTTTGGGGAGGTGTGTATCTGTGGTGTACGTAGATTAACTTGGAGAAAAAGACAGTGCTTTCTGTTTTGGTGATATTTTTCTTGTATAACTGTGTTAATGTACACACAGTAATACTTTCAATAATTCTTGCCATTTTTTTGCTGATTGTTGTGGTGCAGCAGTGCATAATTTTAGTTTGTTTAAAATATGTGGTTATATTACTGAAGTTTTCAATTTGCTACACATTACTTAATGTGTGTGTGAGTAAGTGTGTGACACGTGTCATCAAATCAGACACCTTTATTGTGCCACATAATGATTTCAGCAATGTGAACCTGCTATCCACTGCAGCTGTATAATTTTGTACTTCTTTGTGGTATCTTACTGGTACTAGTACTAGTGACTGTTACTGTGCAGAGCAGTACATGTCCCCCGTGGCCTGCCCCAACTGGCAAAGGTATTCTTTCCAGATTTGAATTTTTGATGGTGAGCACTGGTTAGGTGTTGTGCCTTTGCATCTGCATCTCTTCAGTGTGCACGCAATCTTAATCTGTCTGTGTATTTGCATCTCTTTAGGGCCCAATATCCATCTATAACTTACATCACAGTTGTTTCTCTGGCTTCCTTCAGAGTACTGGACAGGTGTGGTGCATAATTCTGCCTGAACATTGTACTCATTAATATGCTTTTAAGTCAGGACCATCATCATGAGTCACTCATGATACAAATCACGTTCTTCATCATCACGGTCACAAATCACTATTCTCAATCATGTCACCAATCACAACATTAATTTTCTTTACTAGTTACTTGGATGTATTGTACGCTTGTTTTGTAGTATCTCTCCACGCTTCACCACCCGCCATTGTACTCATTAATGAGCAATTTTTAATTTAGGGAGTTTGTGCTACAGCTCATCGGGGAAGTACAGCCACAGGCATTCGCATTCCCAATACAGTTCAATATTGTTTATCTCATACCGTTGACACTGAATCACTTTCTTCATCATCATGGTCACAAATGCAGTCACAAATCACAATTCACAATCATGTCACAAATCACAACATTAATTTTTTTATTAGTTACTTGGATGTATTGTAAGCATGTTTTGTAGTACCTCTCCAGGCTTCACCACTCCACCATTGCTCCATTAATAAGCATTTTTAAGTTGGAGAGTTTTGTGGTACAGCTCATCGAGTAAGTACAGCCATAAGCATTCCGTTCCTTCCTGTACAGCTTGTGAGTTACAGTACAGTAAGTAGTGGTGGGTGAAGTGGTCCCAATTTGCTTCGTGAAGTGATTCACTGAGTAATGTGAAATCCGCGGAGAACTCCACAATGTGAAGAGGAGTACTTTGCTTCATAATAAGGAACACAAAGTCCATTGAAACCAATGACATTGTGTTATTCTGCCTACCCTAAACCACTTCTCCAACAATTTTAATGTGACGTACATTGAAATCAATGTAATTCACCTCACTTTGCCCTGTAGTTGAGCTCCAAATGAAATTCTGTAGTTATTCATGGGATTGCAGGTCACATGGGCTCTAGATTGTTCGTCACAGCCTCAGTTCTGGCCTGGGTAGTGTGTGTGTGTGCAGTGGTAGCTGAAGACAGTTTGCTTTCAGAGCTCTGCAATTCAAAACCTCTAAAAGCTGTTTAAAATGCCTTTTTGAGTAATATTATTTGCTCAAAATTTAGTACATTGATTGTAGGAAACCCTTCTGTGCTCATAACATTGAGTGTTTATTGCTGTGAGTGGATTTTGAATGTTAATTTAAAACAGTTAGTCTGTGTACTGTGAAGTGTGCTTTGGGGAGGCGATTTGTGGTGTAGGTAGATTAACTGGGAGAAAAAAGCAGTCTTTTGGTTTGGATATATTTGTCTTGTATAACTGTGTTAATGTACACACAGTAATATTTTCAGTAATTCTTGACAGTTTTTGCTGATTGTTGTGGTGCAGCAGTGTACAATTTGTTTAAAACATTTGGTTATATTAATAAAGGTTTTCAATTTGCTATGCATTACTTCAATATGCATGTGAGTGTGTGTGCGATGCGTGCCATTAACTCAGACAACTTTTATTGTGTTACAGAGTAATTGCAGCAGTGTGAACCTGCTAGCCACCGCACCTGCATGAATTTTTTATACTGCTTTGTGGTATCTTTACTGGTAGTGGATTGTTACTGCTGTGCAGTAATCCCCCAACTGGCAAAATGTATTCCTTTCCAGATTTGGATTTGTGACTTGTGAGCACTGGTTAGGTTTTGTTGTGCCTTTTTGTATGCATCCCTTGAGTGTGCAGAGCAATCTTAATATGTGCGTTTGCATGGCACCATTAATTCTGGGACACTGCATTTCTTGTTACACTTTCATTTCACTTCATCAGCACTGGGGAATTTTCAGGACACAAGACAGCAGCATTTTAGGGATGCACATTAATTCTGGTGATTCTGTGTGACCTGACCACTGTACGCATGACTGAGTGCACCATTATTTCTGGAGACTGCATTTCTTGTTAAACTCTCATTTAATTTTATCAGCACTAGGAATTATCTGGACACAAGACAGTACCGCTTTGGGGATGCACATTCATTCTGGTGACTGTGTGGGTGGGATGCTGCCAATATTGTTGTCCTCTGCCTTATTTCACTTTTAAGGAAAGCAGTATAAAAAACGTTTCATCATTGTAATGCTGAAATGCACCATTTAAATCTCACCATTGTATCTACCTACACTGTATAAAATGTATAATAAATTGTATGTACTATTCAATGTTTCCTATCCCCATCCCCAGGTCACATCCGAAACGAGTGTTTCTCCACTCAAGCGCCTGCCTGGTTAAACTCTTAAATAAATAAATAGGCGGAATGACAATGCAAAGTAATAATAACAAGGCAGTGAGCCTTTCCTATGGGCACTCCACGTAGCAAAATGCCAATGCAAGTGGCCACTTTGCATTCACTTTGCCGGCCGATTTTAAATTCACTACAACTCTAGGCTTCAAACAGGCATGGGACAGGCATACAGGAGCAATACAGATGAGTATGAATAGATAGGCCATTGACAGTGTAAAGGCCGATGGCACATTCATAAGGCAGAAAAAACAGGCAGACTGGATGGGCCTTGCCGTCCTTATATGCCTTCAACTTCTATGTTTCTGTGCATACTGTGTAAGGGAGCAGCATTTCGGCAAGTAATAAGGATTATCACTCAAATCCCACCATAGCTCTTTAGCAATAAAGAATGAATGAAAGGTGGGAGGAGGGCCATCACTCAGCATCATTCAGCCTCCTTTGTCTGCATTATGGGGGGGGGATGAGCTACTCTGCATTTAAAGAGCAGGCACTTAGTAAGGGTGCATATCTTAAAGAATGAAGGTTTGAGCCTTTAGATGCATCTGCAATCATTCAGTTTGCTTTTATTTGATTATTTACTTACTTTTCATCATGTTATTTACATTTTGCCACCTTGCCTTTAGATGCCTCTGCAATCATTCAGTTTGCTTTTATTTGATTACTTACTTACTTTTCATCATGTTATTTGCATTTTGCCAACTGCTAGTGAAAAAAGTGTCCAATGGAATCCTGTGTGATGTCATAAAATCTTAGTAGCAAGGCTGCCAGTGTATTTCAGTGGGAAACTTCAATTCTGTTTTCAGATTTTTGTGGAAAACTAACACATCCTGCCACCAAAATATTATATGTTTAATAGAAATATGTGATTTTTGATAACATGTGATGTTTTGTTATAATTTAGCAAGTGACATTTTCTTCATAACCAGATTTTATTTGGAAAGAAGTAAAGAGAATCTAATTATTGTACTATTGATGTTGATAGTAGGGGTTGAGACTCTGAGTAGGTCTTTCGGAGAGATTCAGAACAAAGATCAGGTGCTTAGTGGCCTCAGCCACTTCCAGTCGAGATGATGTCTCAGAACAAAGAGACAAGCTGAATCCAACTTGTGGGGGTAAGGCAGGAGGCAGCATGTAATCTCTCTCCAGAAGAATCACAGGGGTTGTAGAGACACGACCCACTGCAGTACAGTTGTAAACTGCCATGGCCTGCAAAATTTTTCCTATATCCTGGAAGCTATTTGGATCTGATGATTAACCTGGTTACAAGTCTGCTATAAATATGAGGATTGCAATTACCTATATATCTCCACAGCCCTAAAGGGCTTATTGCTTGAGTTGCCCACAGCAGCAGGTCTCTATAGCATCAAAGTTTTTTTCTGTCAGCTCCTTTCTGTGGTGGCTCTCCACAGCAACAATGAGCTTCTTTCTTTTAGCTACCCATAGTGGTCGGTCTCCACAGCCCTCATGGATTTTTCTTTCAGTTGCCCATAATGTGGGAATCTCCACATCCCTGAAGGGCTTTTTTCTTTCAGCTGCTCACTGGCACTGTGGTATTTTGCCCACCCTCAAATACAGGCAGCACAGGCTCTTTAATTCCTGTTACACTTGCCTCCTGCCTGTCCCCAATACTGCTATGTGGGTTCTTTTATTTACCTCTCAGTGGCACTAAGGTCCTGCCCATCTCCAGAAAATACAGGCAGTACCAGTTCTGCTGTGAATATGACAGTAAGCGAATACCAGACTGCCGATTGCCAGTTATAGGTGGCCCTGTGTTTTTACCTCACTAGGCCCTGCAAAGTCTAAGGCCAGCTCTGAAATAATTGTAGTGCTAACAACTACTGTTGTTTCCACTGGTGAACATGACATCCCCAGCAGCTTCTTCAATGTCTCAGTGGTGCCAGAACTGACAGACCTCACCACAGAGAATTTGTACCTATTGTATGAGAAAGGGTCAGGGCACTATATAAAAGATGAGACGAATGGTGATAGACTCCATAGGTTTCGGTTTGAATAGAAACATAGAAACATAGACTTTGATGGCAAATAAGGACTGCTTGACCCACCTAGTCTTCCCATTTCCTACCTACTGGATAGCTGCAGATCCTAGTCAACCAACAGCCTACTTCTTCCTATCCCGCTCCTACCCCCACTATAATTGCCTTATGTGGGTCCCACGATTCTTGAATTCCTCACTGTTTTTGACCGCATGACCCCTGTGTCTTTAAATTGTGTCTCCTTTGTCTTGTGCATCTCTTTTCTGAAATATGCTATCGTCTTGATTTTATTGATTCCTTTGAGGTACTTCAAGGTTTCTAACATGTTTTCCTCTCCTCCTTTCCTCAAAGGTATACATATTATGTTCTTTAGTCTCTCTTCAGTATGGCTTCTGGTGCAGACCCTGCACCATTTTGTTCTCTCCTCTGGACTGCCTCCATCCTGTCTATGTCCTTTCAAAGATGGGGTCTCCAGAATTGCACTCAGTACTCCAGATGGGGTCTCACCAACTGTCTGAACAGGGGAATAACAACTTCCTGCTTTCTACTGGTGATGTCTTCCCTATGCATCCCAGAATCCCCCCAGCCCGCCTTACTGCCTTGGCACATTGCTTGCCTACCTTAAGGTCATCTGATATGAGTACCCCCAGGTCGCTTTCCATTTTTGTTGTTAGCACCCCACCACCACCACTGTGTACTCTTCCCCTGGGTTTCTGTTTCCCAGGTGCATTACTTTGCACTTCTTTGCATTGAAACTAAGCTGCCATACTCTTGACCACTACTAACTCCCCTTTCTCCAGAGTGTGCCCTGTGCCCCACTGGTCTCTAGGTACTCAACAATTGTTTCTTTCAGAAGTGATTCCATCATTTTCCCTACCACTGAGGTCAAACTAACAGATCTGTAGTTTCCTACCTCTGACTTGCTCCCATTCTTGTGAAGGGGGATCACATCCGCCTTCCTCCAGTCCTGATGTACCACACCATCCTCCTATGATTTGTTAAAAAGGGTAGTCAGTGGTGTCACTAGGTCTCCCCTTAGTTATTTTAGAATTCTGGGGTGAATCCCATCAGGTCCCATTGCTTTGTCCACCTTGAGTTTTAAGAGTTCTTTCAGGACCCTTTCTTCTGTGAATGGACTGGTATGGACACCCCTGCCCAGAGTACTTCTGCTGTTTGGTTTAGGTTCCTCCTCCTCTTCTTCATTTGTGAATACTGAGCAAAAGCATTCATTCAGTATCTCTGCCCTTTCACTGCCACTCGCTACCCACCTCCCATCCTCTTTATTAAACCTCACTATCCCTCCCCTGGTTTTTCTGTGCTCCCTAATGTGTCTATGAAAGGTTTTTATCCCCCTTCTTAACTGAGCTGGCTATCTTTCCTCAATTTGGATCTTTGTTATCCTGATTGCCATGCCTTGTGGTCCAATGTATACTTTGAATGCATTCAGCATGCTGTATCTTGCCACTCTGACCAATAGGAAGGCAACATTTGTCAAACTTGGCTGTTTAATAATCATAAGATAGTTATTTTTTTTTTAGAATGACATAAATCTTGGATTCCTGTAAGAAAACTTTCCACGTCAACTAACCCTGCTAAAAGTAGAATTTATTTGCACTGTTTCTCTCTTCTCTGCATGTTAGCATTAATGTATGAGACACACTTTAGAATGGGTTCCCTTTAAATCATTAAATAGTAACTACTCTTTCTCCAGAGTGTACTCCATTTACTATTTCCCTCCGCATCCTGTTCTCCAGCCAATTTGTTACCCAGGCTACTACCCTGGGACCCATTCTTATGCTGGCTAACTTGTTTATTAATATTTTGTATAGTACTGTGTCAAATGCCTTGCTAAAGTCCTAGCAGCCCATATCTACAGCCCCTCCCTGGTCTACTACTGTGGTCACCCAGTCAAAGAAATCTATTAGATTCATCTGGCATGACCTTCCTGTTGTGAATCCATGCTGCCTTGTGTCCTGTGCCGGACTGGTCTCTAAGTACTTGACAATTCTTTCTTTCAGAAGTGATTCCATAATTTTCCCTACCACTGAGGTCAAACTAACAGGTCTATAGTTTCCTGCCTCTGCCTTGCTCCCATTCTTGTGAAGGGGGATCACATCCACCTCTTTCCAGTCCTGAGGTATCACACCATCCTCCCATGATTTGTTAAAAAGGGCAGTCAGTGGTGTCACTAGGTCTCCCCTTAGTTATTTTAGAATTCTGGGGTGAATCCCATCAGGTCCCATTGCTTTGTCCACCTTGAGGTTTAAGAGTTCTTTCAGGACCCTTTCTTCTGTGAATGGACTGGTATGGACCCCCTGCCCACAATGCTTCTGTTGTTTGGTTTAGGTTCCTCACCCTCTTTTTTATTTGTGAATACTGAGCAAAAGTATGCATTCAGTATCTCTGTCTTTTCACTGTCACTCTCTGCCCACCTCCCATCCTCTTTATTAAGCCTTGCTATCCTCACCTGGTCTTTCTGGGTAAAACACTGGTTGGACAACAGGACACAGCAGATAATAGTAAATGGAGTCCACATTGAAGAAAGGAGGGTTACTAGTGGGATACCACAGGGTTCAGTACTCGAGCTGGTCCTTTTTAATGTCTTTATAAGTGACATTGCAGAGGGACTGGAAGGGAAAGCAAGTCTCTTTGCAGATGACACAAAGATCTGCAACAGGGTTGATACAACAAGGTGGGGTGGAAAGGATGAAAAGGGACTTGGCAAGGTTGGAGGAATACTCAAATGTATGGCAGCTTAGATTCAATGCAAATAAGTGCAAAGTAATGCACCTGGGAAACAAAAACCCAGGGGAAGAGTACACAATAGGGGGTGAGATACTGACAACAAAAATGGAAAGAAACCTGGGGGTAGTCATATCAGACAACCTAAAGGTGGGCCAGCAATGTGAGAAGGCAGTAAAGAGGGCTGGGGAGATACTGGGATGCATAGCGAGAGGCATCACCAGTAGAAAATAGGAAGTTGTGGCCCTCTGTACAGACAGTTGGTAAGACCACATCTGAGTACTGTGTACAGTTCTGAGACCCCATCTCTGCAAAGACTTAGACAGGGTGGAGGCTGCCCAGAGAAGGACAACCAAAATGATGCAGGGTCTGTATCAGAAGACATATGAAGAAAGACTAAAGGAACTAAAGATGCATAGGCTTGAGGAAAGGAGGGAGAGGGGGGGCATGATAGAAACTTTCAAATACCTCAAGGGAATCAACAAAGTCCAAGAGGGTAGCATCTTTCAAAAAAAGAGAAGTGCAAAAACAAGAGGGCACAATTCAAAGATTGGGTGGACGACTCAGAGGTAATATGAGGAAGTATTTCTTCACAGAGAGGGTTGTGTATACATGGAACAGACTTCCTGAGGAGGTCATAGAGTCAAAAACAGTGGGGGAATTCAAGAATGCATGGGACAGTCATAAGGCAATTCTAGTGGGGGTAGGAGGAAGTAGGTTGTTGGTTAACTAGGATCTGCAGCTTATCCATTAGATAGGGAAATGGGCAGACTAGGTGTCCAAGTGGTGCTTATCTGCCATCAAATTCTATGTTTCTATGTTTCCATGTTTCTGTACTCCCTAATGTATCAATAAAAGGTTTTATGCCCCTTCTTAATTGAACTGGCTATCTTCTCCTCAATTTGGACCTTTGTTATCCTGATTGCCATGCCTTGTGGTCGAATGTATACTTTGTATGCATTCAGCATGCTGTATCCAGCCACTTTAACCAATAGGAAGGCAACATTTGTCAAACTTGGCTGTTTAATAATTATAAGATTGTTATTTTTGTTTTTAGAATGACACAAATCTTGGATTCCTGTAAGAAAACTTTCCATGTCAACTAACCCTGCTAAAAGTAGAATTTATTTGCACTGTTTCTCTCTTTTCTGCATGTTAGCATTAACGTATGAGGCACACTTTAGAATGTGTTCCCTTTAAATCAGGAAATATTAAAGTAAATGAGTGTCCAATAAGATGACCATGGTGACCATTGAAGCAGGGGGAAGAGATGAGAAAGTGCACCAAATTTGTTTGTGGTGGATGAAGGCGAGCTGCCTTTGTGGCACTTTATCTTAATTCTGACATTCATTTTCATATGGACCAATTCTTTTTTTGTATGGCCATACAAAAAATAGAAGCAAGTCACAAAAAAGGATTTTTAAATGTAAAAAAACATACATTTCTGGGTCATTTTTCTCAGAAACTAAGTGTAGAATACACCTAATGTGGCCCTGATGACCAAGAGACATGTGTTGGTATCTCTCCAATCTCTTTTGTGGGTTTTGAAAAAACAAACAAACAAAAAAAACCAGAAACAAGATCGTATCCATATGAAAAAACATTTCTTCCTCGTGAAAAAGGATCCCCATATGAAAAGAGATCCTTTTTTATATGGACCAAATTATTTTTTCATTCCAAGCAGATATCCAAAAGGCTGCACTGAGTCTGCTCAGAAATTACATTTTAAAATGTAATAACTTTGGAACAGATAAATATTTTTTCATGAAATCAGTGAAAGGAACATCTGCAGACCATGCCCTTTCTACCTGAAAATTTTAGACCAAAATTCCAAACCTTCAGGGTGCTAGACGATGGCACAAAACAGCAAAAAAAACAGTAATTTTTTTATGTTTCTTCACTATCTGGATCTCAGAATCCATACATCTAGCCAGAACAAACACTTGGACATTTGAACCATGGTATGTAATATTTACGTAAAAAGGCATGACAGGGGGTGTGTTATGGTGGGATAATGACCCACCTCAGCTGGGTTGAAGCATGAGGTGAATCCAAGTGCTTCCACCAACCGAGAAGGGCTGTTAGCCCACTATATCTCAAACCCTGGAGTGCCTTATTGCGATTATGAAATGAGTCCTTTTTTTGGATTCATTTTTTTTAAATGTATTTTTGTTCAGCTACTTTCAGCCAAGCTTTTGTGCTGTGATAATTGCCCTGCTGAAAGCATCTCTTAGCCAGTCAGGTGACACCATTATTTCTACCCATTTCATAACTGTATGTTGAGGACTGTAAAGTGCACATTGTGCACTTAAACCTAAAGAGACTACCAGATATACAATAATGCTCTCACCGGATGGTGAGGCATAGCCATCATCACATGACTGCATATAGCAAATATGGGGTTCTGGGGTTGTAAAGATGAAATAAAAGTATTTAGGGTCGAGTGCCAACAGCTTTCCCTATGTGGTAATAGATCAGCTGGTAATGGTCCCATATTTATAAGGTGATCCTATATGGCACAGATTCCTTTAATAACCTTGAGAATAAAAATAAATACATCCTGTGTACTCTAAACTACCTTTTCTCCAGAGTGACTTTGCTAAGTGCCTCATGCTTCTCCTAATAACTTTTTACTCACACAAACTGGGATAATTCTGGAGCCCTGCAATGTCCATTTCAACTACTTTAATGTCATTTTGTACTGAAGAGAGCAGAACTGCATGTAGTAGTCCAGGAAATTCAGTTTTGCAGTTCATGAAACTGTTGCTGTTTATGTGCAGAACAAGGTTCCACTATTAATGTAGACATGAGGTAGCCTTCCTTTAGGCAGGAATTAAAAGGCAAAAGGGTTATTTGCTACAGCAACCATCTCTGTCTGAGAAAAGGGGGTTGAATGGGGACATTATTGCAGTCTTCTGCATACTGATGGGTATCAGTAATGTTGAACAGACAGAAATGTTTGATCAGATGTCCTTAAGCAGTACATGGGGACATGCCATAAAGTTCAAGGGTGGTAAATTTGAGGTTATCTTTAGGAGGCACTTCATCCTCAGAGGGTGTTAAACCTATGGAACAGTCCACCAGTGGAAACAGTGAACATGAAGACAGTACAGGCCTTCAAAGTAAGCCAGAAGGGACTGTTGCTTATCTGGTGAATCACATGGTACCCTGGGTAGTTGGGTAGGCAGGCAATCATCATAAATTAGTATTAGTTTGCACAGCATTCTTGTTGGTCCCTGCTTATGAAGCAGGGAGGAAGACTTGATGGACCTAGGGTCACTTGCAATGTTAAATTGCTGTATTACTGAACTATGGGTCAGATATTCAAAACTTTGCACTGGTCGCAAACCATTTACACAGGTTTAGCATGGGATTAGCGCGGGTTCGCTATATTCCAAAAGGCCAAATAGCGCACACAAAGTGCATTAGCACTGAGCAAAATCATAATGTATGCAAGGGGCAAACTGAGGGGGGGTGTGTCAGCGCAATGCTATATTCAGTGAATAGAACAATGCAAAGTGATGTTGCATGACTTAACGCAACACATTGCATGGTGCAAATTACTGCCCAGGAAAAGTTAGTCTCAACCCTGAGCAAACCAGCTTTGCGCGGTGTTTGTGTGGTTTTTGCTTGGCTTTACATGACCGTAAGTAATAAGTATGACACATGAAAAAACCATACATAGAGTAAACATGTTGTCCACTGATGGCATCACAATGATGCTCATAGCTGCCTCCAGTCCAAGCCATGCCAGGCAGTAAGTGGTGACTGGCCCCAGTGAACACCATGGCAATGCAGCCATACAGCACACACCTACAGACCACCCTTAGGTGGACATTAACAGATGCCAGCACACACACGCAGCACTGTGGGCTTGGATGGTGTTGAGGAGGGTGTACAGTGGCCAGACTGCACCACAGACCTGAGTGCAGCCACAAGTCTTGGACAAACCACGCTGTACACATGGGCCAGTGTTGGGAATACTCCAACACCAGTGTGTCTGTCTGATCATATATGCCCCCAGCCACATACCATACGTATGTATAGACACACACACACAGCCACTGTGTATATATCACTGTGAACATCACATGCCAGTGGTACAGTATCTATGGGTCACACAACAGCAGAACAGTAATGTCTACTGTCAGTAAACACCTGCAAGTTGAGCCTGGCACTCAGTACAGTGCAGTGGTCAACACTGCCCTACACACCATTGGTACTGCTGTGTCCTCACACTACTGAACCCCTTGCTACTATAGTGTCTACTGGGCACTGTAGCATGACCTACAGTTTGACAGTTGCATGCATCACCACCACCTGCGCTTGTGCTGTGTAGTCCCCTGGGCACAATACAGTATGCTATGCTTTTCTTGTACAAATGTAGCTTGCAGCTACCAGTATGTACTCCCAGACAGACCTAGAGGTGGAGCTGTGGAAGACCCAGCAAGACCCTGTACTTTCAGATATACCTACAGGTGGAGCTGTGGGGTCCTGCAGTAACGCTGGGCAAACTGCATGCAAATCAGATCATAATGAGTTTAGCACTGGGAAACATGTTTGCACCAGGCAAATTACTCAGCTCCATGCTAAACCCACGCACGCAAACATGTTAGTGCTCAGCAAACATTTCAGAAATATTGTACAGTTGTGTACAATGTAATTTCACATGCACTGCTGCTTGCAGCTTTGCTGGCTCCACTCCTTTGCTAGCACACGCATTGGCCACATAGTTCAACTCTACCTTCCTTCATGTCGCTGTGAACTGGGATGCTGTTGGGGCTTGCACTTCCAGGTTGCTATATTCAGAGCTGTCTTATTCTCAGGCTATGTTTGCACTACACCCCCAGCTCAGATTGCCTGGCTTCCTTAGCATGTTATATTCTGCAGGTTTAGCACCAGGGCTATCCCTTTTGAAAATAGCAGGCTATTGGGTCCAGGCTAATTTGGTACGCCAGGCAGTGCTAATTTGGCCCCCGGGACAAAGGTTTGAATATCTGGCCGTATGTATGGCATCGGCCCATCAAATACTATACAATGCAAATTATTGAATGACTGGGTAAGGCAATCCAGACTGTTTCAATTTAGTTGTTATCTGTGAAAGATCAACAGCATTAGTAACTTTTGGAGATCCATAAAATGTACATGGCAAAATTACTCAAATATGAGTAGTGATAAGTCAGTTCAGTGAACTCCACAAGAATGATGGTGCTGCCCAATTTGGGTTGTACTGTAAGCCAAATTGGGGAGATTTTAAAACAGTATTGCACGCAGAATGGTTAGAGGAACTACTTGCCAATCTGCAGACGGAGAGGATGATTGCCATTCTTCAGAATAACCTCCTAGGTTTAATAAATTATGGGGTCCCCTATATGCCTGTTACATTGTATAGAGATGTTGTTCTCTTCCTTTCTTTTCTGGTTTTGGTTCATGGTGTTGGGTAGGTACATCAGAGCATTGTGGAGGAGTGGGTGGGGGTGGGTTGGGGTGTGTGGTGGGAGGGGTGGAGGATGTATCACATGTATCATATAATTTACGTGGTTTATGGGTTCATGTACTACTGTTTACCTGGAGATCTTGTGTATAATTGATACATTCTCTGTATTTAAATGGTTAATAAAATTTTAATGGAAAACAAAGAAAACAGTATTGCATTAGCAGATGATGATAGACGACCTAGTCAATAATATTTGTAAAAGATGGAAGAATATCTATTGGCCTTTATTCATTAATGTCCATGGCTGAACCACTTGTGTGCAAAGATAAGATTATAGATTTTTTGTTTTCATTTTAATGCCATCTTGTGTATCAAAAGAGAGCTGAATCCAGAGGCATTGCTAGGGCTGGGCCTCCAGGGCTGGAGCCCCAAATGTTTTGTCTGGGGCCCTGAACATTATTTTTGGTGGTGTTCCCATTTTTTTGCACTGCCACTGCCAAGCAAGCAAATGCAAAAATAAATAAATAAATAATAATAAAAAGAAAAAATTGCATTTCACTCACTGCAGCCCAGCCCGCTCGCAGCACCCAACCTCATGCCTGAATTGCTTAGGACACAGAGACACAGTCAGCAGCTTAAACTAATATTTAATTGAAGTTGCCTGTGGTAGTAGTAGTAGCTAGTCCTGACTCACCACCCATCACTTTCTTGGCTTGCTCACTGACCCTCACTCATTTCGGCCCTGTCGTCACCATGGCAGCCATCTCAGCTTCCAGTTTAGACTGTTTTCTGATTGGTGATGAGTCTGTGTGGTTGATATAGTGACAGCACATGCTACATGGCACTGATGGCAGACTCAAAGGGGGAGTGGGAGCGAGTACTGTCTGTTGGAGCCTGGAGGCTAGTCAGGGAAAAATAAAATGCTGCCACAGTGCCATGTCTTGTCAGTAGTCGGTCGCATGCTGCTTGCAGAGTCAGACTATAAGAGTAAGAGACAGAGGGATTAAGTGGTGCTGCGGCACTCAATTCAATTAGTTGGTCGAAGTCGGGGTCAGGGGAGGGAGCCAGGACAGTCACAGGACACAGGAGGACAGTGGGACAGACAGTCAGGGGGACTTGGAGTCTTGCACTTGGGAGGGACTTCTTGGGTGGAGAGCCGAGGACTGCCAGAGAGACTATGAGCAGATCCAGAGGAGATCAAGAAGAAGACATCTGAGACAGAAAGACAGAACTGGATGGATGCCACGATGATCGATCATGCCTGCCTGCAGTGCCTGCTGTTACCGTGCTAGGTGATTCAACTCAGAGAGAGTCATGACATAATGATAATGGTGGCCTCCATGGCAAAAGTCAAAGTTATTACACTGCATGTCTGCATTTATTTGTGGTGGTGCACCCCACGGGGACCCTTAAGGAGAGCAGACGGAGCCAGCCCAACAGTGCACTAGTCTGCAGCAGAGCACGCAGTGAGCTGACTGACTGGGAGGGGAGAGGGAGAGGACTCACTGTCTGTCTTACTCAGAGTGGAGATCATCAAGATTAGTTTAGAAAGTCAAGAAGATTAATTTAAGAATAATAGTGGGTGGCACTGACCACTGCCCAGCATAGTGAACAAGTTCTACAACAGCAGCTGAGCTGGCTGCTTTCTCTGCTACTTGTTGCATGCTGGCCCAGCAACGAGCTGCAGCCAGCTGCTGTCACTGTGTCACTTGACAGTCACTCTTCTGGGTCACCCATGTGCATTGTGGGATACCTATTTTGCAGTTTATGAGACTTGATAGTCATGTGACTATCAAGTAGCATAAACTACAGAGTGCCATCACAGCAATAGAGCCTTGTGAGTGGCCAGTGAGTATCATGTAGGGTGGGGCCTTTTCAGTCAGAGACAGAGACAGACAGATGGAGAGAGAGAGAGAGAGAGAGACAGAGAGAAAGCAAAATCACTGCAGTGTTCAGTCAGTGCACAGTTCGTTTCTGTGTTTGTGGAATTTGAGAAAAAAGAGAATACGACTTCTATATTTTGGCATAAAAACAGTCATTTTCTGTATTTCAGCTCAGCAATTGCTGCTACTAACTTTGTAGTGCTTGGCCTTTTTTTGCCACTACTTCTGTAAGGCAAGGAAGACCCGTTTTTCACTCTAGGTCTTGGCCAGAAGGTCACAAAGGAATATAACTTCTAGTCTAGTCTGTACCTTGTGTGACTGAGAACTGAGTCAGCCTCTACAGTTATCAACTCAAGTCAGCACAATCTAGGTGGCCTGGCTGGGAGGGCAGGGGGAAATTTTGTTGTAAAAAAAAAAAAAATTGTAGTTGCTATTTAAATCTGATCCACATCATCAGTGACCTGGAGTACCTGAGGCTGAGATTTGTTTTTTTGCCAGTACTGGGCTTGTTATGGTAGGGCTGAGAGGACAGCAGTGTGTGTTGCTGTACTCTACAAATAAAAGAAAAAAAATTGTAGTTGCAGTTTAAATCACAGCAGCAGCCTCTGATCCACCTCACCAGTGACCCAGCGTACCTGAGATAATTTTTTGCCAGTAATACTGGGCTTGTGGGAGGGCTGAGGGCAACAGTGTGTGTTGCTGTACTTTGTTAAAAAAAATGGTAGTTGCAGTTTAAATCACAGCAGACTCTGATCCACCTCACCAGTGACCCAGCGTACCTGAGATACGTTTTGCCAGTAGTACTGGACTTGTTGTGGGACGGCTGAAGACAGCAGAGTGTGTCACCGTACTCTCTTAAAAAAATACTGTACTTGCAGTTTAAATCACAGCAGCCTCTGAGTGACAATAAACCTTAGCGTGTCTGTGCCATTGCAATTGCCTTGCTATGAGCCCTGAGGTGGCAGTGTGTGGCTCAGAGTCAGTTGTACTGCAAAGAAGTACTGTATATCAGAACTTGCTGGTTTCCACTAATTCATAAAAATGAATATCCAACATTTCTTTAAGTCCAAAGAAAAGAATACACATGAAGAAGTGCGAGTAATTGCCAATTTAGAAAGCAATGATAATGTTGCACTCTCTCATTCTTCTGCATCGTGTACCACTGTGCATGAGGGGGACGTTGAACCAAGCATAAGTCACCAGAACAATCACAGTTATATTGATGCTGACACAGAAAGTATAAATAAAATGAACAGTGAACTAGTAAATGCTCAAAATATCACAGACTTGGGAACACTTGAGACAGGGCCTATTCAGGTAAGTTACCTTGTTACCCACAGTGCACATTTGGAGAAAAAAAGGTAATTCTAGTTTCATTGGTTTGAAAATTACAACTAGTTAGAATATTCTGTTACTCTGGATGCTGCCTTTTGCTATCCTTGTAGATGCTTTGGAATGAAATATGGAGCCACTCACCCTAATAAAGATTCTTTGTTAAGCACAGGATTTGTTAATTGGAAAAGGGCACTTGACTCATTTAAAGAGCATGAAAAGACTTCATATCATGCAAATGCAAACACCTTATGGGCTGGATTTAAAGACACAAAGAGTACTGGTGATATTGTTCACAAATTACAAGCAGCAAACATCAAAGTAGTAAATGACAGGCGATGCTATCTTGAGGGCATCATTGCTGTCACATTATGTCTGAGTAGGCAGGACTTTCTTTCAGGAGCACGATGATGAAACGCATGGTAGTTTAAATAAGGGCATTTTCTGGAATGCTTGAATCTATTAAAACAATGTAATTCTTTTCTACAAATGTATAAGGCACCTTCAAATGCCAGTTATATTTCTCCCCAAACTCAAAATGAGGTGATTGCATGTTGCACAGAAAAGGTCATTTCAAAGATAGTTGGTGAACTTAACAGCTCAGGAATGTTTGCTGTTATGGTAGATGAAGCAAGAGACAAACATAAAGAGCAGCTGGCAGTTTGTGTGAGGTATATTGTACCTGGAACTGGAAGCATTGCAGAGCATTTTATAGGATTCACAGAATTTAAATATTTTAATGCTGATTCCATTGTGGAATCACTGCTAAAATGTTTCCAAGACAGTGGAATTACAGGTGCAAAATGTGTGGCACAGGCATATGATGGTGCCTCTGTTATGAGTGGGGCAGTAGGGGGAGTTCAAGCTAAGTTCTGCCAGCATCATCCAGAGGCTGTGTATGTGCACTGCTATGCACATGAGCTGAATCTTGTAGTTTGCCATACATGCAAATATATTACTGAAGCAAGAGAATTTTTCTGCACTATGGAAAGTGTGTATGAGTTTTTTAGCACTTCCCTAGTTCATCATCATGAGTTTGTCAATATACAGTGTCAGTTAGGCTTGAGCCCATCAGAGTTCATCCAGTTGTCAGATACTCGCTGGTCTTGCCAGATCCAATCAATCAAGGCCTTGATGAACTACTATGTAGCTGTGCTTCAATGCCTTGCTACTATTTGCACTCCAAAAGCCATTGGACTGTTAGCATCCTTGCAGAAGTCAACCACAGTTTACTGCCTAGTCATCTTTCATTCTCTTCTAAAGGTAACAGAAGGCATCCACAAAGTTTCACAAAGGGAAGATCTAGCTCTGTCCACTACAGTAGATTTTATTGACTCAGTTCGTCACACTCTTGAAGAGATGCCGAGTGAGGACAGTAGCAATGAACTGTTTAAGGAAGCTGTGGATTTCTGTAACAAGAATAATGTGGAAATAAGTGACACAAACAGAAGAAAAAAACAGAAATGGATGATTTTATTGTTGAGGCATCAGTGGGAGTGCGGGACCAAACTTCTTCTCAAGTGGACTTTTGAAACAAGCTTTATTATCCATGCCTTGACAGAATGTCTGTTGAACTAAAGCAAACATTTTCTAGTGTTGCAGTCGACATAATAAATGGCATCTGTGCATGCAATCCATCTTCTGCAACATTCCTTTGTTCTGACTCTCTGGCCCCTCTAGCTCATCACTATGGGATTGAACTGCCAAAGGAGGAATTGTTTGTTGCAAAAATTACCTGAAACGAAAATGAAAGAAAAACAAATGAATACAAATGAAGTTTATAGGCTACTACATAGAAGCGTAGAAGCGTAGAATTTGATGACAGATAAGGACACGCTTTGCCAACCTAGTCTGCCCATGTCCCTACCTAATGCTTAGGCTGCAGATCCTAGTTAATCAACAGCCTACTTCCTCCTACCCTCCACTAGAATTGTTTTATGTCTGTCCCATGCATTCTTGAATTCCTCCACTATTTTTGAGTCCACTACCTCCTCAGGAAGGCTATTCCATGTATCCACAACCCTCTCTGTGAAAAAATACTTCCTCATATTACCTTTGAGCCATCCCCCTCTATCTTCAAATTGTGCCCCCTTGTTTTTGCACATCTCTTTTTCTGAAAGATGCTACCCTCTTGGACTCTGTTGATTCCCATTATGTACCTGAAAGTTTCTATTATCTCCCCCCTCTCCTTCCTTGAGTGTACATATATTAAGCTTCTTTAATCTCTCTTCGTATGTCTTCTGGTGCAGACTCTGCACCATTTTAGTTGCCCTCCACTGGACAGCCTCCATCCTGTCCATGTCCTTGTGGAGAGGTGGTCTCCAGAACTGGATGCAGAACTCCGGATGGGGTCTCACCAACAGTCTGTACAAAGGGATAACAACTTCCTGTTTTCTACTGGTGATGCCTCTCCCTATACATCCCAGAATCCCACCAGCTCTTCTTACTGCCTTTTCACATTGCTTGCCCACCTTAAGGTCATCTGATATGATTGCCCCCAGGACCCTTTCCATTTCAGTAGTTGTTGTTATCTCACACTGCACTGTGTACTCTTCCCCTGGATATTTGTTTCCCAGGTGCATTACTTTGCACTTCTTTGCATTGAATCTAAGCTGCCATACATTTGACCATTCCTTCAACCTTGCCAAGTCCCTTTGCATCCTGTACACCCCACCTTCTGTATCAACCCTGTTGTAGATCTTTGTGTCATCTGCAATGAGACATACTTTTCCTTCCAATCCCTCTGCAATGTCACTTATAAAGACATCAAATAGAATCTGTCCCGGTACTGAACCCTGTGGTACCCCACTAGTAACCCCCCTTTCTTCACAGTAAACTCTGTTTACTGTTACCCTCTGTATCCTGTTGTCCAGCCAGTTTTAACCCAGGCTACCACCTTGGGACTCACTCCAAGGCTGGCTAACTTCTATATTAATCTTTTGTGTGAGACTGTGTCTAATGCTTTGCTAATGTCTAGGCAGACCATGTCCAATGCCCCTCCCTGGTCTACCACATTGGTCACCCAGTGAAAGAAGTCTATTAGATTCATCTGACATGACCTTCACGCTGTGAATCTAGACCCTACTAGACCCTCTTAAGTTTTCAAAACTCAAGCAGCTGGTTCAGGCAGCACTAACTATTCAGTGACACGCTGTATCTGTAGCACCCCTAGTGCACTGCAAAGGGTACATACATGGCTCAGAGGCACCATGACTCAAAACAGATTACATGATCTTTCAATTCTAGCAATTGAAAAGGAAATGTGTTCTGTGTTATCATCAGATCAGGTAATTATATGATTTGCAAAGAAAAGCAACAAATAAGCGTCAGTTGTTATTAACAGAGAAGAGTGAGAACAGCATGGAGTTGAACAAGATAATGCACAAAAATAAAAATAATTAGGCAGTATTATTTGCTGTTCTTTGTTGTTATTGTGTATTTCACTGCTGTATTTTTGAATGTGGACTTTCCAGTCTGAGCAGAACAATTAAAACAAAATATTTTATTAAAGAGCTCATATGATGTGAATATAAAAATAATGTCATGCACCACCTTCGTATACCTGTGCTTCACATTTTCCAATTTTGGTTAGCACAGTGGTTAGGTGACATACGTAGGGTACAGTGTTGCTGCATATAAACATTAAAGAGCAGCTGACACCTTTCCTTTGGGAACACTTTGAAAAACTTTAAAAAAACATTTTAAATTTGGACATCATTCACCTTGCATTTTGTATCTATCTTCTATAGATTTCTTCTCTACATTACTTATTTCTGATCGCCTCTGTAGCTTGTTCCTACTTGGATTGCATATGCTCTGTTGTGACATCACCTTCTAATGCCTTGAGAATAACTGTGATGTGACAAGCACAATATTATGACATCAAGTTGGGAAGAAACAATAAGTCGATGAACACTCAGGGAGCAGTGCCAGCAGCTATCCTGTTTCCATGCACATGACCTCAATATTAACCAATAAGGATAAAAAATACAGAATGAATAAATAATATATAGCTGCTTTGTGTACAAATAATTTTTTTAAGTTATTCTCAAGGTGTCAGTGGTTCTTTACTTCTTAAATTCCATTTTCTTGTACTTCCCTAAGTTCCCTTAGTCGTCAAGTATCATATTTTACTCAGTCAGATCATGGACCTGTGTGACTGTGGACAATAATTTCATAAGGTCACACTCAGGAAACCACCTGCTGGCACTGGATGATCCAGCACTAGCAGGTGGCCTCCCTGATTGTGACCCTTAAGAAATGGATGCCAATTCCCAGCACTCTTCCATGCCCAGCATACTTCATAAATATCAGAAGATTTAGCCCAGATCTACTGATATTTACAAAATATACTATTGATTCCATAACTTTTAATCTGCAACATGTAGTTTTGCCTGTCAAGTGACAACAAACCAAAAAAAGACACAAAATAATGGAAAAGAATGGGGAGAAACAAGGCTGAAGTAGTAGAAAATGTGTTATTTTGCATGAGAGAGCACCAAAAGTTCTACAGCTTCAGGGGCCTAGGCAGCCCCAGACTCCCGGCCTTTTCTTTGGGGCACAGGCACCCAATGTTTACTCATGCTGGCAATGCCTCTGGCTGAATCATCTTGTATATTGGAAAGCAGGTGACTTCTACAGCAAGAGGCAGAAGGAACTTTTCCAATCCATCAGGAATGTTGGAATTATGATTTATTATGGTCAACAGAGAAGTTTTAACAAAATCCACTAAGATTTGTTGAAAAAGGAAATCTACATTTAAGGAAGGAGAAATGTCAGAATAGTTCCCAGGCTTTGGTAGTCTTCTTGCCAACTTGAGAGCCACAGGAACAAAAATATAATTAAATTAAGTAGCTTTAATCTTATTCTCAATGGTTTTAATGGTATCAGCTAAAAGATAATTTGAAGAAGCAAAACAATTCTTGTTTAAGGACCACAAATATGTTTCCAGAATTATTTTTGGATTAGATATGCAATATTTTGCAATGAGTAGGAGAAAAGATCAGTTGGGTCAGTCTATTGGAAATTTGGGAACAAACTGTTTTAGTCAACATGACATCAGACTAACAGAAACATTCATACCTGGATCAAGTCAAGGGCAGTTGGGGATGAGAACTGGACAAAGATTATTTATTCACTTCTAGCAATGGAAATCAACAGACATTGACAGCTACTGGCACTTAATGATAAATCCAACCATTCATAAACAGCCATGGTATTGTAACTAACAAAACTACAGCAAGGGGTCAATTCATGACTGGTCTAAACTTCCACACAATCAACCAAGTTAAATACAAATAACAACTCACTGGTGAGATGATAGTCTTTGATAGTAAGTCTTTCTCAAGGGTGGCAGACAATAGCTTTAGAAGACTCTTGAAAGAATTGATGTCAAAATACAACATTCACTGTCTCATCTGGAGTACTGTGTCCAGTTCTGGAGGCCATATCTCCATAATGACAGAGACAGGGTAGAGGCAGTTCAGAGAAGGGCAACAAAAATGGTGCAGGGCCTGCACCAAAAGTCATATGAGGAGAGACCTGAGGACATCAATATGTATACACTGGAGGGCAGGAGAGGAGAGGGGAACATGATAGAGACCTTTAAATATCTCAAGGCCATAAATAAGGAACAGGAGGGTAGCATTTTTTAGAAAAAGAGATATTCCAGAACAAGGGGTCATGACATGAGTCTCAAAGGGTGGACTGGGAATAATGTGAGGAAGTATTTCTTCACAGAATGGGTGGTAGATTCATAGAACTGTCTCCCAGTGAAGGTGGTGGGGACAAATTTGGTAGGGAATTAGAAAATGCATGGGATAAGCATGGGGGAACCCTAGTGATAGGAAAAGAACAAAGCCAGAGATCAAGTAAAGTCTATGGTTTTTGCAACAGGTAGGGAAGATGGGCAGTCTTGGGTGGCCTAGCTGTCCTTATCTGCCATCAGTTTCTATGTTTCTGTGTTTCTATTCCCTCATGATTTAAATGTTCCCTGCATGTTATCCACGGTATGTACTGTACAGTGTGGTGTGTATGAAGATGTTGACATTTGTGAAGTAGGCAGAGGGAGGTTTTGTGCATTCCACTCATAAATATTTAGACCAGTAGTACAAAACAAGCCTTCTTGAAAGTCCTACTTTCCCCCGAGTTGTCTCCATATCATGTGCTACTACCACAATGCCAGTCTTGCTACCACCATCATCACCACCTGAAAGACTATTAAAGTTTTCCCTATAGTCAGGTTTTCCCTAGATCCATTTTGAGTCTGCTTTTAAAAGCAGCACATTAGGGAAAGTAGAGGGGTAAAGCCAGCTAAGGTCATCCCCTTCACTTAGCACCTAACTTAAACAGCCAAATGGGAGGAATCTGTGACATGTGAAAGCAGTCAGGTTTCCCCAGATCCATTCTGAGTCTGCTTTTTTTAAGTGACATATTATAGAGAGTAGAGTTAAATCAGCTAAAACTCCCTCCTTTCACTTAGCACTTATCTGAGACAACTAATTGGGAAGAATCTGTGACCTGTGAGACCAGAGACAGGTTTTCCAAGATCCATTTGAGCCTGCTTTTAAAAGTAGCAAATTAGAGAGAGGGAGTAAAGGCAGCTAAAGCTCCCCTCCCTCTTTCACCTAGCACCTAGCTGAGACAGCTAAATGGGAGGAACTGTAACTTGTGAAAGCAGAGTCAGGTTTTCCTCAGATCCTTTGTAAGCCTGTCTCTACTATCGTCTATCCATGCCAAGGCACCTAGCTTCACCTGAGCTCTTTCCTTCTAGGTTGCTTGAAAGAACAGAGCAAAAAAACTTATCAAAGCAAGGGAAAGGATTATGACTTCTTTTGGCAAGGCAGATTTACTGTGTGTTGTTATTTTTATTTTGTACTCACAGGGATTGTTACTGTTTGTTGCTAACATTTTATTGCTTTATTTTTCTCTGATTCAAATTGTTGTTGCTGGGTATACCTTCTGCTGCATTATTACAAGGTGTGCCTACAAGTGTGTGCTAACAGATTACTGCTGTAATATTCTGATTCACATTGTCTTTTGCAAGGCATATCTTCAGTTACTGCTTTATTTTTCTCTGTAGCAAAGTGTTTCTTACAGGGTATATCTTCTGTGAAATTATTACAGGTGGTGTGTTACAGGTTTTACAGTTTTATCTATTATTAGGATAAGATTTCAGGGTTATTGCATTTGTTGCTGACTAATTGTTTCTGCTCTTACCTCCTTGTTTCTTTTGTCCGTGGTTCTTCTCTTTCAGCGGGGGAAGGGCCCAGCCACCCACCATCATCCCCAACCACCCCACACTACACTCCATTTATAGGGTGGCACAGTCATAACATTTCCTGTGCAAAGCAGGAAGGGAGTATCCACCACGGTGACCTCATTTACAGGGCACTAGTAATTTAACTTGTACATCAAGTTATACAAAACAAACAAATAAAACACAAAATCAAACTTTTGCTTTCATTTTCTTCCTTCTAATTACTTTGACCAGGTTATAAACCCAGCAACTTATCTGGAATGGATATCATTAACTGCAGGTACTGTGGAACACTTTTCAGAAGGAAGTTTTACTGGATTTAGGACACTGTCCTACATGCTGGGCCATTGGACATCTTAGAGCTCAGCTCCAGGCAGCATGGGCAGAGATTGTACACCTCAAATTTTATATTCAAGAGAAATATGTAATGAGACCCACCAACCATTTCCCCAACTTCCAACAGAAGCACCTCAATTGCAGAGAGTGGTTGGTCTGGGAGGTTGGCAGGTGGTTAGGAGGGACAAATCAAGTGCCCCATCACTCAGTGCTCACCAACATATTACCTCCACAAACCATATAAAAACTACAGACAGGTATCTGCCTCTATCTCCAAAATCAAACAAAAGAGCAGAGGACACTGCAGAGCAAGACACTGCAGCACAGGAGCTAGCACAGCAAAACTCACTCAAAACAGGATCCAAAACCAAAAAAGCAAAAAGGAAATCCAAAAAACTTCTGATCATAGGAGACTCTATGATTTGGGAGCTAATACTCATCTCTAGCCAGGGGTAATGGTCAGATGTCTCCCAGGTACATCAGCGTGGAGAGACACTGACTGCATTGCTAAAATTGTTCAGGAAGCAGGAGAAAACATTGACGTCCTGGTACACACAGGCTGGGTGACAAACTATTATCCATTTCATCTGGCACCTCTTTCTCTGAGATCCTGCCAGTCTGCGAGATGGGGTCAGATGGCCAGAAGGTTAGAGAAGGAGAGATAGGGGAGCTAAACATGTGGCTCAAGGGCAAGTGCCAGGAAAAGGGACACACATTTGTAGGGAACTGGAAACAGTTTTGGGAGCTAAAGTTCTTTAAATTTGATGGACAGCATCTGACTAAGGAGGGAGTCAGTGCATTGGGACAGAAATTTGACGTCTTTGCAGAATATTTAAACTAGCAAATGGGGAGAGGGGTGCAGCACCCCATATGTTGAATGGGAAGAACACCCCTTCCCCTCAGCTAGTGGTCAAACAGGAGTTCAGCATGTTTGCAGTTCATTTGCATCACCAGGTAAGGAAAAAGGTCCAACTCCCATATGATGCATAGTGGAAAATTCAGACCTCACTCAACAACTAACACACTGAAATCTGGCTAATGGAAAATCATGTACACAAATGCTTGCAGTCTGGGAAGCAAGATCCCAGACCTGCAGGCAATAATGACAGTGGCTAAACCGGACATAGTAGCAATTAATGAGATGTGGTTTACTAGTAACCACACTTGGGAGACTTCAGTACCTGGCTATGTACTGTTCAGAAGACACCAGGGTGCAAAGGGGGGGGGGGTGGAGTGGACCTGTATGTCAATGAAAATATCAAAGCTACAGACATTCAGAATACACATAAGGAGCCAGAAGAACTGTGGGTCAAGCTGGAAACAGGAAATGAGAAAGCCATAAGAACTGGGGTTGTCTACAGGCCCCTAGACCAGGGGGAGGACATAGACACATTACTGTTAGAAGATACAAAACATAACAGCTAAAGGGGAGGTTCTGATAATGGGAGACTTCAACATGCCAGATACAGATTGGGCAATACCAACAGGAACATCTGCCAGAACTAGACACATGGTGGATTCCCTGCAGGAGGAAGGCCTCAAACAAATGGTAGAACACCCTACAAGAGACAGGGCTATCCTAGATCTAGTACTGACTAACAGGGAAGAGTCACAGATCTCAGGTAGAAGGTCACCTGGGGCCAGTGACCATCACATGGTATGGTTCAATTTGGTCATTAACCAAATCATCCATTCAAAGGCAAAAAATATGGGACTTCAGAGGAGCTGACTTTGTTAAGATGGCCAACAGAGTTCAGTTAGCCCTGGCAAAAAGAAATACAGGTGAGGGGGTACAGGCAAAGTGGGCAAGCATTAAGGATGCAATACTTGAAACAACATCTCATTGTGTTAGAGAGAAAATGTAGTGCAAAAGAAGGAAACCACTTTGGTTCTCAAAAACAGTAGCAGAAAAGGTCAGAGCCAAAAGGCTAGCCTTCAGGAAATATAAGGGAACACATCGGGATGAAGATAGCGAGGCATACCAAATTTCCCTAATGGAAGCAGGAGGCAGTAAGACAGGCAAAGGCCCAAACCAAGGAAACACTAGCACAGCCAGTAAAGAAGGTGACAAGACTTTCTATAGATAAATTAGTGAAAGGAGAAAGTCCAGAGGGTATGCTAAGATCAAAGGAGATAAGGGGCATGTGAGGAGCAGGACCATTTAAAGCATCTATCCTAAATAGTTACTTCTGCTCAGTATTTACTGAAGAGAAGGTAGGGCAGGGCCCACAGCTCAGCACCATGGACACAGGGGGAGGGAGGTGAGCACTAGTCCATTCACAAAAGAAAGGGTCCTACAAGAGCACGATAAGCTCAGGGTGGACAAGGCAATGGGACCTGATGGCATACATCCCAGTGTACTAAAGGAGCTATGGGTGGAACTAGCAGAGCCATTATCAGAACTGTTTAGTGAGTCTCTGAGAGCAGAAGAGGTCCCAGAAGACTGGAGAAGGGCTCATGTAATTCCACTCCACAAGAGTGGTAACAGGGAGGAGGCAGGGATCAACAGACCAGTTAGTCTTATCTCAGTAGTAGGCAAGATTATGGAGGCACTTCTTAAGGAAAGGATAGTGCAACACCTGGAATCCATAGGAGCACATGATCCAAGACAGCATGGATTTACAAAAAGGAAGGTCCTGTCAAACTAATCTCATAGATTTCTTTGACTGGATAACCAGAGTGGTGGACCAAGGGGGGAGCAGTTGATGTCACCTACCTTGACTTCAGCAAAGCTTTTGATATTGTTCCACATAGAAGATTGATTAATAAGCTGTGTAGGCTCAGGATGGGTCAGAAGTTGGTCAACTGGGTGGCAAATTGGTTGACAGGCAGAAAACAGAGAGTGGTGGTAAATGGTATACAGTCAGAAGAGATGCAAGTCACAAGTGGGGTACCTCAGGGATCAGTCCTGGGGCCAGTCCTCTTCAATATCTTCATCAGTGACATTGCAGATGGACTGGAGGGTAAGGTTTGTCTGTTTGCAGATGGCACCAAGATCTGCAACAGAGTAGATGATCCAGATGGGGTGGGCAGAATGAGAAGAGATCTGGATAAACTAGCAAAAGGGTTGAAAGAGTGGCAACTGGGCTTTAATGCAAAGAAGTGCAAGATCATGCCCATAGGGAAGAGAAACCCTGAAGCCACCTATAGGCTGGGAGGAGAGTTGCTGGCAGTCACAAGGGAAGAAAGAGACTTGGGCATCATCATCACCGATGACCTGAAATCATCCAAGCAGACCACTAAAGCAGTAGGTAAGGCTAGGGGATGTTAGGGTGTATTAGTAGGGTATCACAGGTCAGAAGAGGGAGGTAATAATCCCTCTTTACAAGACACTGGTTAGGCCCCATCTGGAGTACTGCATGCAGTACTGGAGGTCACACCTTCACAAGGACATTAACCAAACTGAGATGGTGCAGGGACTGCACCAGAAAACATATGAGGACAGATTAACCGAGCTCAATATGTATACCCTAGAGCAAAGGAGGGAGAGAGGTGATATGATCGAAACACTCAAACACCTTAAGGGCATTAACAAGGTGAAAGAGTCTAACATGTTTCAATAAAAGAAAAATAGCAGGACAAGAGGACACAGCTTGAGATTAGAGGAGGCCAATTAAGGGGTAATGTGAGGAGTTCTTTTTCACAGAAAGGGTGGTGGATGCATGGAATGGCCTTCCTCCGGAAGTGGTGGATGTGAATACAGTGCAGGGCTTCAAGCAGACATGGGTTAGGCATAAGGAGCAATACAGATGAGTATGAATAAGTAGGCCATTGACAGAGCAAGGCCGTTATGGCACATTATAAGGCAGAAAGAAAATGGGCAGACTGGATGGGCCTTGCAGTCCTTATCTGCCATCAATTTCTATGTTTCTATGTTTCTATGCTGTGGCCCTCCATGCTAAGACTGTAGTGCAAAGAAAATTTGAAGAGTCTGCTGGGAAGAGACAGCCAAAGAGAGCAGCCAGAAGCCAGGAACTCTGCCCATTGCATTGCAGGTAAAACTGTTTAAAAATGTTAACTGCATTGTTTGTTGAATGTGCTACAACTAGGTCCTAGCTGCTACCTACACAGGGTGAGCACTGCTGATTAATGGAGTAGGCTGCTTCTGCTGCAGTTGTACTTATTGCAATATAGGTGTAATTTGTTAAGACAGTTTTTGTGTTATAGTTAGGTGTTGCTGTGCAGAATGCGAAATTCCACCAGAGTAATTAGCATAGAATGGCCATTCTGCTGGTGAAATTTCTGATGGAATTTTGCCGGTCCTTCTGTAGAATTCTGCCTGCTGTGATCTGTGGAATCATATTCCATGGAACAGCATTTTTCTGCAGAAAGTGATTCCACAGCCTTTTCCCACAGAAAATATAGAGATACGTGGAATAGAATTCCATGGAATGCAACAGAAAACCTATTCTAAATTTTTCTTCTGCAAAATCCCATCATTCAACTTCTGATTAAATTTGTCAGAATTTCAGTCGAATTTTGAAAATTCTGTGAACTTCTATACCACTGGAATTTTAAAATTATTCACACCACTATAGTTAGGTCTTACAGCTACACCCAATCTGGGTAAGCAATACAAAGTAGTTCTCATTCCTGTTTTCTGTGGTGTAGTTGAGCCTTACAGCTACACCTTATCTGGGTGCGTACTTCCAGTTAATTTAGTCATCTGTTTAGTATGTTAGCTGATGAGCTTGCTGACTTCTGTTTAATATCATAGGCCAGGTGCATGCCACACATTGTAAACTGTGAATCTTTTGTTGGAAAGCCACATCAGCTAGGTTTAGCCTCATTCATAGGCCTCTAATAGATGGGGTTCAGAGTGGAGGCAGTCAGTTGTGCTGGCTGTGGAGCTCTCTATGGATATGTCATTGAGGAGAAGCACCGACCCATCAGCAGGACCATGGCAGACCTCCAGGCTCAGTTAGTGGCAGCAAGGGTAGAATATCTCAGCTGCATCACCAGCTCAACCAGAGCCCACCCCCCCACATTACAAACTTCCTCAGAGACCCACTGATCCAGGGGGGTGCAGAGTGGCAGGGACAGGGAGGACAGGGGTAGCCATAAGGACTTTGCCCAGCCCAGCACCACCCAAACAGTGAACCCCTTCACACCCCTAGAGAACGCTCAGGCACCTGATTCCACTGTGTGGAACTTCTAACCAGTCAATGGGAAAGGGCCAGATGTGAAGGCACCCAAGGGGAGTGAGTCTACCATGAGAGTCTTAATGTATGGGGATGCATTGATTGGGGCAATAGAGTGGAGGGGGTTGGATGGGAGGGGTATGGTCTGGTGCTTTCCTGGTGCATCAGCCATCTGGGATTTAGACAGGATAGGGAGGATGGTGGAGAGAGAGAGAGAGAGCTGGGGGAGCTAGTGGTGCTGGTACAACTGGGTACCAATGATCCAGTGAACCAATTAGTGGAGATGGTGAAGCAGAACTTCCAGAGACTCGGGGACAGACTAACAACACACTCAGCCTCCCTGGCCTTTTCTGAAGTCCCCTGTGTGTGGGGCAGTGAGGGGATGCAAGATAAGATAAGGAATGATATAATAGAAGAGTTTAATGAATGGCTTAAGGGATGGTGTCAGGAGAAGGGGTACCACGTTGTGGGGGATTGGGAGACTTCTGGAACAGGGGACTCTTCAATGGTGACAGAATTCTCCTGACAAGAGAGGAGGCCTGTGTGCTAGGGCAGACGTTTGACGTCTGTATCTGCCATTTAAACTGACTGTGTGGGGGAGTGGGACTATGGGAACCATGGTGGCAGATGAGGGAAAGGGGATCCTATCTAGCATTGTCTCACATCTGGGGGCTTGTGGCAGCACATTGGGTACAATGAGCTGGGGCCCTAACTGGATTGGGTGAAGGGACATTATAGAAGATGAATGTAAAGCGTGCAAACACTAAGAAGAACAAGACAATGAAAGGACACAGAAAGCACTAGAGTAGTAACAAAGTAGGATCAGGGGTCAGATGAAAGGGGATATGTATTAATGTGAGGAGCCTGAGTAGTTTCAGTTTCAGTTTTATTGTTTGACAAGTTAAAATTGTCATTAGAAAAAGTACATATAATAAATATACAATTAAACAGAAATAGAGGGATACAACCCTCACCATATCTATATGTCATTAAATTCATTAAAAACCATCTCTAATGTATCTCCTTAGAGTATTCAAGTATATTGAATTCATTATACATAAATGATAACCTCAATTATTATTTGGACTTTTGGGGTCCTCACATTTCATGGGCTGGCAGTATAGCTTAGAGGTTAGAGTAATGAGCTGTGAATGGGCTTGGTACATCCAGCAGCCCAGACCATGGTTTGATTCTCACAACCTCCACTTGCATACTGTGTGACTCTGAGCAAGTCACTTAACCACCCAGTGCTCCCAGGTCACCCCTGAAAACAGGCACTTGTGCCTAGTGGGCCTTACCCGGTTACCAAAGACTAAAATAAATAAAAAATAATAATGTTCCCATACTGAGCTTGTCAGAAGCTATATGAAATTGTTTCCTCTCTATAGTTCTACAAAACCTTGCAATTTTTTCCATTATGTTTGTATTATTAGTTTTTAACAAATAGTTAACCTGATACCCAGGTTCCATATCCATAGTTGCTAAGATATCTCTCAGAAATAATTTCCTCTCTTGTACAGGGGACATAATATAAGTAGATGTACTAAGTTGTTTTTCCCCAAGTTTCAGGCACATAAATTTAAGCTGGTCATTCCATCAAATTTTCTTAATGTTTGGCTAGCTACATAGCCAAATCTAAACTTGGTGATGGACTTCCTTTTTTTTAAATATATAATTCCATTCTAGGTTATCTTTTCATATTCTTAGCCAACCGATGGTGTATTTTACAATTTTTGGCCATGCTCCTTTCTCTTTGGATGTGTATATCCCATACTCTGAATCTAATCTGCCCTTCAATTAGTTTTAAAGATGTTCTGCAACTTTCAGTTAGACAATTCAAAACTCTGTACAGCTTAATTATTTTCTCAAGCGTATCTATGCTGGGGCAAGAGAATCCAGATTGATTACAGGTTAAAGTTTCCTCCAAGCATACTCTAGGTAGTCTATCACTATGCATATTGTATACTTTAAGCCAGTATAAAGAGAGTCTCTGTTCGATGTTACATATAATCGGCAGTTGCCGAAGTTCTAATCTAGTTAAAGTGTAGGATGCTCCAAGGGGTAACCCCAATAACCTTTTGTAAAATCTATTCATATTAGTTTCCAAAATACAATTTCTGTCCTGTCCCCATATTTCTGTCCCACAGAGGATATGGCTCTTGGTTTTAGCATTTACGGCTCTGAGCGATCCTTTCACTGAATGTCCTCCATGTTTATGTGCAAACTTCTCTATCAAGGGGGTACATCTTTTAACCTTGTGTGCCATAAATTTTATATGTTCATGCCACTTTAGGTTATATGTGAATACTATCTCCAGATAACAGAACTTTTTTACATGTTCAGTTTTATGTGTATTGCAAGTGTACATATTTTCCCGGTTTACCAGGTGGCTATTGCAGATCATATATTTTGTTTTCTCAAAATATATCTCTAAAAAGGCCCTCTCACAACCTTTGTAAAATTTACTTAAACTTCTCTTAATCTCTAGAGAACTGGTTGAAATCAAAAGAACATCATCAGCATATGCCAGGTAGGGGGCATCAACTGGAGCCCAACCTAGGCATGTGCAGCTTGGAGTGATACAACTCACTCAATACATTGTTCAAAAACAGATTGAACAATATCAGAGAAAGAACACACCCCTGTCTTATGTCAATACTGGATGGGAATGTTAGGGTGTTATCTCCTTCTTTGTTGTATCTCACTGAGGTGTAATTATCTCTGTATAACACCTTCAGCATATTAAGTAATGCTGAGTCCAGCTCATACTCTTTCTAAACTTCCCAAAGTGTTTCCCTTAAGCCCCTATTGAACGATGCTTTAAAACCTATGAACACCCAAAACAGCTTTTGTTTTTTTTAAATGGATATATTTGTATATGAGGTGGGCCAATACAAAACACCGATCAATGGTTTAGTGCTCCGGCATAAAGCCTGCTTGTTCCTCATCCAATATATTCAGGCTGTTTATCTAGGACATTATTCTTTTATGTAAGATTTTCATGAATAATTTCTGAGACGTATCCAGTAAACTTATCGTTCTGTAATTATTGGGCTTTGCCTTGTCACCTTTCTTAAACATAGGGATAATGATATTTTCTTTCTAAGTAGTGGGTAATTTTCCTGTCTCAATTATATGATTATACACAGACTTCACGTCTGTAGTCCACAGCTCTGCATCTTCTAATATTATGTCCAGTGGGATTCTGTCAGGGCATGGGTCCTTATGTCTTTTTGCCAATGTTATGGCTGTATTTATCTCCTCCTCCATTATTATTCCCTAACTGGTATCCATTCAGAATCAGAATGATTTTCTTCTTTTACCCAAGGGTCAAAGAAAATATCTCGATAGTAAGACTCCCAAGTAATGGGGTCAATAAAGTGCTCAGTGTTTCAGTAAAGTCCTCCAAGCCATTAGCTACCATGCACCTATATATCTTATCTTTTGCCCATACTGCCACATTGAATTCTGCCCACATTGACAGTCTATACGTTTCTTTTTTTGGATCTCAGTAATTTTTTGTAAGCTTTCTTCAACTTATTAAGCCTTGTTTTGTTGACCCCAGTGAGTGACATTTGTGTGTTCCTGGCACATTTATTAATCTGCTTTTTGAGCATGTCACTCTTGTGGCCATACCACATACTCCCCTTTTTCACTTTGATAACTGAAACTTTAAGAATTATCAATGCAATATTTCTCATGACTCCTTCAAAGGCCTGGATGCACCGGTCTGAGTTTTTATTATGTGCAATGAAGATGATATCATCCCTGGTACCACATTCATTTAAAAATTGGATTGATTAATAATTGTCTAATAAATCCCATGTCACTCCTTTTTTGACCCTAATGTTTGTGTTTTCTTGTTTATTTTTATCTGTGTTGTCTGTGGTTTGCCAAAGATATATTTGGATCTCCATCAGACTATGCTCACTTTTGGCCCTATCCCCTATTTGTACATCTGATACCAAGGGGGTTATATTTACTGTGATCCAGCAGATGTCAATTATTGATACTACCCTGCTTCCATATAGGTATGTAGCCCTTGTGAGTCTCCCTTTGGTCTCCCATTAATGAGAAGGAAGTTGTTGTCTTCCATATCTCTTACTAAGTGCTTCACTCTTTCACATTCTTTTGTATCCTTCGACTTATGCTCCATTTTGAGACAGTGCATTCCCCGGGCTGCACATGCATTCTTTATTTTACATGGAGGCTTCAGGCTGTTCCTTAACCTGTGATTAAAATCACCTACAATAATAATTCCACATTCAGATTCCTTTTGTATACAGCTCTCTACTAATCCCGCAGACTTCATCTGGTCATCCTTATCTACATATCTAGACCCCACAGGGGGGAATATACATTAATAACATATTAATAACATACAATAAATATATGTCCTGTATAGGAAATTCTAACTGCTAAAATGTGTTCAGAATTGGTTTGAATCTCATTTTGTGTTAATTGATCTACTAGTCTACACCAAGTTATAAATCCACCCGACAGTCTACCATATTTTTTTTATACTTCTGGCCACCTTATGAAACATTTTGTATCCATCTATCTTAATGTTATTGTTAATCTATGTTTCTTGTATACAGGTACAATTAAAATGTATTAAGTAATTTATACAAGATTGATCCACCAATCTCTGTCTTATTCCAGCCACATTCCAAGACAACATATTGTACTCCTGTGCTCCTATAAATCTTTCAGAAATTAGCCAATTATTCTTTATTTGTCAGTTATCATTTTGTTCTTGCAGAATTTGGTATCTATTTGATGTCTGTATTAAATTCAGACATCAAATGTTGTTTGGCTCTTTTTATCTTCTAGTGTTAATTTCTACCTCTCCATATAGGTGGGTGCCTAACTTGTCCAGTATTACAGCTTTTGATAAGATATAATGGTAGTCAGTTTCATTCCTAATCCAGGTTGTCAGTTGACCATCAGCCTCTTATCTTTTAAATTTTTTAATTATTCTGTGTAACTCCTTGTCTTTTAACAAATGTTGTAATAAGTCCACCAATTTCATCTGTAGATTATTCTTAGTTTCATTTAGAAAGTTATGCATTCCATGTATCGAGATCAGGAATTTATAATCTTCTTTTTGTTGTAATTTTATGGCTTCACAATATTCTAGAAATGGGATTTTAATATTCACTGTACTCTTCATCTCGAAGCCTAAATCTCTCAGTTTGTTTTTTGGGTCCTCAATTGCTTTGAGAACATAGTACTGGTGTGATAACAATAAGACCAGCTCTACATTCTCCATAGGTCTTAGAACACTTAATTTATTTAACATTGTGTCATATTTTTTGTTTCCTTGGAGGATTGACCTTAGGAACTGTTTTAAATGTAAACTAAGTTTCACTTCAGATTCATCCAGAGTGGACGTGGGAAAAAAATGGGGTCCAGATGGTGTTTCAGGATGCAAAAACTTAATATCAAATGTATTTATCCAGCAGGGAAAATAAGCAGACTGAGAACAGAAAAATAAAGACATAAAGCAAAACCAAAATAAATACAAGTCTAAAGTCAATTTCCAATAATAAGTCATTCATCCACCTAGTATCAGGCTATGAAACTGGTAGGGTAAGACTTCTACCAAACAACTGACTAACAACACATCCTGCAGTACATTTATACAAAGAATCACTCACATGATTGCAATAGCTCCTCCCACTAACCATCTTTAAACAAAAATAAAACTCAGAGAGGTTAAATTCCTAATTCATTGACATAATAATGCTAAGAAACAGCACTTTTAATAGCTTGGAGTATAGCAGTACACATAATAATACTTTAAACCTAAAAGAAAAGGATTACACCAGAGATTTAGGCACTTCCCACATGCTAGCATCATAAAAGGGGAGGAGACGCTGCCTGTCGGCCCTAAGAAAAACATAGTAGCAGCAGGGACATCCTGGAAACTCTGTAGCAGGGAACCCCAAGCATACCTAAAAGGTAAAAACTCCATGGATTTTAAAACACTACAATGGCTTCAATGTGGACTGCATTTTAAAATGCTGTCATTCCCTTTCTTTTCTTCCAGGGGTTTATAACCAACAGAAAAGATTCATTTATGCCTCTAAATACAGGCGCTTTGCAAATAAGAGTGTTTAAAACAAACGAGTCACTTCACTCATTTTTACCGGCGTTCGCGAGATTCGATGATCCATGCGCAGACATTCGAAAGAAAAGCTTAGTGCGCATGGATCGCAAAGGTCTATTTTGTTCAGAAAACTACAAACGGACAAATAGGGCTGTTATTTGGGCATTCAGAGAGACAGAAATGGAGGGATAGGGACAGCAAGATACTATATGTGGCCAAGGTGTAGGTAGGGAAGGTGCAAGACTAAACGACAGTAAAGAGAAAAATGAGTGTACTGTTGCAACAGTTTTTTTTTTAAAATAGGAAAAGAGAGAACATCTCTCTATAAAAAAACTCCAAATAAATACTTAACAATTTCCAAAAAGGCAACCAGGTGGCAATTGTGAATAACCCATAATACTACTGGTTTACTCAATTGAAGTCTTTTCTTAGACAAAACAAAACTCGGAAAGAAAGAAGGGGGGGTTAACAAGCCATTATTTCATCTGGCGTAATAGGGACTTTATATAAAGAGAGCACAACATCTGTTTCTAGTGTCCTTTTTAATATTTTTCTAAGATTATTAACCTGTTCCTTGTCCTCCTTCATACTTTCAACCGACCATACTGTCCCTTTGCTTTTATTATTCTCTTCAGGTTTTTTAATACCATATTTATATCTTCTTCAAGATTTTGTCTCTGCCTATTGATATTCTTGGCTGTCCTAGACTTTTTCTTGCTCTGGTTTCTTTTTTTGTTCCCTTTTTTAAGTGTATCTTTATTTATTCCAGCCCCTGGATTTAGGTGGTACTTATTATATTTAGACACCCTCTTGCCCTTTTTGTATATATTTATTATCTTATCTACTGATTCATGGTTTACTTGCCTATCGGCTTCTACCATCCTATTATTGTAATCATTATCATCAACTTTTGAGTCCTTACATACTTCTAATTACATCTGTTCCTTTTTAACTAAATCAGTTCTCATATCTGTTTCATCTCCTCTGTTAACCATCTCACTTTCAGTTTGAGGAAAATATGTTTTCTTGCCCTTTTTTTGAATCTTTCGCTCCTTTGTTTTCTTTGGGGCTTCCTTTTTTCCAGTTTTCCTTTCCACTACCCTTCATTCATGTTCTATCCCTTTCTCCAAAATCTGGGGATTTTTAGATCTTAATTCCTCCATTACACTATCTTAGATTTCATGTCCCTTGGAAAACGTTACCAGTTCTAAATCTGTTTCTGTACTTGTTTCTAACCCCTTTTCTATTGATTGGGGTACATCAGTTATGAATGTTGAGGCCTCATCTGACCTCAATGATGATTCTCCCTCATCTGTAACTATTATGACCGAGTCATCTCTCTTGTGCCTCATCATCTTTTCATGCTTTTTCTCTTCTTTACCATTCTGATATAATCTGCCAGAAATAATATTGATTTTGTTCTTGCTTTCAATACATGTTCCGTTAATGAATGAGAGGTCCTGCTTAATCATTAACAAGGGTTCATATAACATTACATTGGCCAATAGGGGATCCCTAAGTGCATTAGTACAATCTCTTGTTAGTGTTTCCAGTGCAGGGGTGCTAATTCTGTAGGGCTCATAAACTGAGTACTGTATTATCCCCTGCAGACCATGTAATCTCTGTTAATTGCTGTTCTGTTTGTTATATACTGTAGCTTTTGCGTCTCCTCTTGCCCATGATGTGTTTTGAAAGTAAAATAAGAACCATTCAGACATTGTTTAAGTTCTTTAATTTTTCGTTCAATCCTATTGTTGGTCTGACTTGTTTCTTTCATACTTTCTACTGTTCTGCTTACTTCTCTGTTCACCAGACCAATTAAACCTGTATCTCGTAAGACTGTTTTATTTGCTTCTAATTCTGATATAGGGACTGGAGTGTTATGCCCAATGCCCAAGGTCAAATTAATGTCTCTCTGTTCTTCATCTTGCTCTCTTTTTCTTTTATCCAACAAATCCCTAATAAGGCTTTGGATCATTTTTGGTTTAGCATTCAGTTTTGTTGCCCTTCAGCACTCTGTTATATAATTCACTTTCCCTCCTCCAATCTCAGAGAAAGAGGCTGTTAATTCTTGTGACATCTCTGACTCATTATCTACAGCTTCCCCTTTAAGATTTCCAGCTTTAGTTATTAATTCACTCAATGGGCTAATTGTTCATTTGTTCTTCTTCAGCCCCTTGTTGACCTTTTTAAAAGAACTCAGGTTTTTCATTTTTTCTTGGTTACATTTAATTAAATCTTTGCTTTCAGAAGGGGGTTTGCCACTTCTGGGTTCTACTGGCATTGTTAATGACACTAAATATCTTTATACAGATGAAGCTATGAATTTGCAAGCTGGCTACTAGTGGCACTTGGTGAGCTAATAAGGCAGAAATACTGCAGATAATTAAATGTCTTATATCTGTTACTTACAATACAAGCAGCACAAATATTGAAAACAATACTGCTATCACAGCAAATAATAGTGTGGAATAATTATAAAGCATTTATACAGACAAAATAAAGTCTCCTGAGTAATTTTCAAAGAGAATACTCCTTGTGTTCTCAAAAACACCTTTGAGTAGTTCATGGTACCCAAGTCCTCAAATAGGCTCCTTGGTAGGTAGACCGCTGGTTGTGTAGAAAAAATATAAACTAAAATACATTATGTCCCTTGGCCCTTCCAATGCTTTTGTACCACAGCTGCTGCCAAGAATTCATTTTCTTCAATGGCTTTAACTGGTGTTCCAGTTTTAGATTTATAGTTCAAAGTTCTCAAGGTGTATATCTGGTCTTCTCTCTGGTTCTTTAAAGTCCGTTCCCAGTTCCACTCCACACACCTTTCTCTCCTCTTAGTCCTTTTTAAAACTAATTCACACTTCACCATAAACAAATTTAAAAATATACAGAGCTAATAGGGGTGTATATATATCTCAACACGGTTTTGTTAAAAGAAGTACAAGGCAAGGACTAAGGAGGCCTCCCCCACCCAAAGAGCACCAGTTCCACAACCACTGCCTCAGAGGTTGCCATGTGTGAAGAGCAGATGGACCACAGTAGGTTTGGGGAGGGTGAGGATGGTGGAACAGAGGCATAGCCCCTGAGTTGCACCTCTACACAAATTATATGTCAGTCTGGCAAATCAAGGTTCCTCTATGATGACACCCTCATTGGAGACCAAGAAAAATGCTGGGGACATCCACAAGGGAGACCCACAAAAGAGTGGCAAGGGACACCACAGGGGAAAGAAACAGCTTCTGATAGGGGACTCAGTTGTTAGGGGTGTAGACCTGGGGAAGGGAGAGGAGAGGGAAGTAACGTGCCTGCCTGGTGCCATGGCTTGGGGGGACAGGAAGTGAACCCTCGGGATTGCAGAAGCAGCATCACAGGAGAGGAAACTAGATATCATTGTCCACCATGGAACAAATGACCTAGCTAGGCATGAGATCAGTGCAGTGCAGGATGAATTTGTGGAGTTGGGGAGGGGCCTCTGACAGTTAGCAAGCACGGTAACCTTCTCAGAGGTGCTTCCAATCTATGGCAGGGGTGAGGCTAGTGTACTGCACACCATGCAGTTTAATGAAAGGTTGCAAAACTGGTGCAGAGCACAGGACTTTGGCTTCATTGGGGACTGGGGGTTCACCTGGAGAGATGAAGGTCTATACTGGCATGATGGTCTGCATCTGTCCAGGAAGGGAAACATGCTCCTAAGTGACAGGTTTAAAGGCTTCCTTGGCAAGCTTTTAAACTAGCCAATGGGGAGGTGCTGATAGGAAACAGGAAAGTTCAAGCCTTCCCCCACAAAACATGGCAGGTAGTAGGGTAAACACTCAGGTACAGAGCTTGACAGAGGGCAGGACAGGGGTAAATGGAAAAATGGACACGGGCAATAAAAGCAGGGATGGAGTAAAAAAAGGATAAAGCCAACATTAAATGGAGGGCAATGAGTACCAATGCCCGTAGTCTTGAAACAAGCTTCCAGAGCTAGTAGCCCTGATGGAAGAGGAACACTTGGATATTGTAGCTCAAGAAACATGGTACATGGAGAACCATGATTGGATGTCAACATACCAGGGTACACAATCTACAGAAGGGACAGGGAGGGTAAAAAAGGAGGTGGAGTAGCTCTCTATATAATGGAAGGGATCAAAGCTACAGAACTAAAAAGTAAAGAGGGAGGACAAGAAGAACTCTGGGTCACCTTGGAGACAGGGAATGGTATCGTAATCCACACAGGGTTATATACAGACCCCCATCTCAAGGGGAGGAAATGGACAAGAAAATAATAGAGAGCATTCTCAAAATGGCTGAAAAAGGGGAGATACTGTTGATGGGGGACCTGAATATGCCAGATGTTAACTGGGTGACATTAACTGCAGCCACATCCAAGAGCAGGGTCATTCTCGATGCCCTACAGGGAGCATGCCTTAGACAGCTAGTGGTGGAACCCACTCGGGAGGGAGCAATATTAGACGTGGTACTCTTAAATGGAGAGAGGATCACAAACTTAGAAGTCAGTAGACATCTGGGAACAAGTGACCACTGCACAGTGTGCTTCACAATAAACACAACAATGGAGACAAGCCATACAGAGACAAGGATGCTGGACTTTATAAGCGCTGACTTTGGCATAATAGGTGAATACCTGAGGAATGCATTAGCAAATGGCCAGAAAGGAGGGGTGGAAGAACAATGGAGAAAAATCAAAACTGCTTTCATGGAGGCAACAAGCCTTTGCATGAAACAAATAAAGAAAACAAAGTAGAATAAAAAAACACTATGGCTCTCAAAAGAGGTGTCTAGGAAGGTTAAGGAGAAAAAGGTTGCATTCAGAAAGTATAAGGAATCACAGACGAAGCACGCCAGGGAACTGTATCAAATAAAGCAGAAAAAAGTGGGGAAGGCAGTCAGAAAAGCAAAGGCCCAAACTGAGGAAAAGATAGCCAACTTAGTTAAGAAGGGGGATAAAACCTTTTATAGGTACATTAGGGAGCATAGAAAGGTTATGAGAGGGATAGTGAAGATTAATAAAGGAGAGGGGAGGTGGGCAGAGGGAGACAGTGAAATGGCAGAGATACTGAATGAATACTTTTGCTAAGTATTCACAAAAGAAGAAGAGGAGGAATTATCTAAACCAAACAGTAGAAGCACTATGGATAGTGGGGTTGACACCAGTCCATTTACAGATGAAAGAGTCCCAAAAATACTCCTAAAACTCAAGGTGGACAAAGCAATGGGTCCTGATGGGATTCACCCTAGAATCCTAAAAGAGCTAAGGGAGGACCTAGTGACACCACTAACCACACTAACCACAAATAATGGGAAGATGGGGTGGTACCTGAGGACTGGAGGAGGGCAGATGTGATTCCCCTTCACAAAAGTGGGAGTAAGGCAGAAGCAGGAAACAACAGACCTGTTAGTTTGACCTCAGTGGTGGGGAAAATGATGGAATCACTTCTGAAAGAAAGAATTGTTGAGTACCTAGAGGCCAGCGGGGCACAGGACCCAAAGCAGCATGGATTCACAGCAGGAAGGTCATGTCAGACAAATATAATCAATTTCTTTGACTGGGTGACCAAAGTAATAGACCAGGGAGGGCTGTGGATATGGCCTACCTAGACTTTAGCAAGGCATTTGACACAGTCCTGCACAAAAGATTAATAATCAAATTAGCCAGCCTGGGTGTGGGTCCCAGGGTGATAGCCAGGGTAGCAAACTTGCTGCACAACAGGACACAGAAGGTAATAGTGAACGAAACACATTCTTGGAAGAAAGGGGGTTACTATGGAGTACCTCAGGGCTCAGTACTGGGTCCAGTCCTCTTTAACGCCTTTATAGGTGACATTGCAGAGGGTCTGGAAGGAAAGGTATGCCTCTTTGCGGATGACACAAAGATCTGTAACAGAGTTGATACACAAGGGGGGGTAGAAAAGATGAGAAGGGACTTGGCAAGGTTGGAGAAATGGTCAGCCATATGGCAACTTAGAGTCAATGCAGAGAAGTGCAAAGTAATGCACCTGGGAAATAAAAATCCAGGAGAAGAATATACAATAGCAGGGCAGGTACTAACAACAACAATAATGGAAAGGGATCTGGGTGTAGTCATATCAGATGACCTAAAGGTGGGTAAGCAATGTGAGAAGTCAGTAAGGAGAGCCAGGGGGATACTGGGATGCATAGGGAGGGGCATCACAAGTAGAAAAAGGGAAGTGGTTATCCCTCTATACAGACAGTTGGTGAGACCCCATCTGGGGTACTGTGTGCAGTTTTGGAGACCCCATCTATGCAAGGACATAGACAGGATGGAAGCAGTACACAGGAGGGCAACTAAAATAGTGCAGGGTCTACATCAGAAACCATATGAAGAGAGACTGAGAGAGCTTAATATGTATACTCTTGATGAAAGGAGGACGGAGGGACATGATAGAAACTTTAAGTACCTCAAGGAATCAACACAGTCAGGAGGTAGCATCTTTCAGAAAAGAGATGTGTAAAAACAAGGGGACACAATTTAAAGTTAGAGGGGCGGCTAGCGAGGTAATGTGGAGGAAATCTTTTCACGGAGAGAGTGGTGGACACATGGAACCGCCTTCCTGGAGAGGTTGTGGGGTCTAAAACAGTGGGGGAATTCAAACATGCATGGGACAGACATAAGGCAATTATAGTGGGGAGTTGCAGGAAGTAGGCTGTTGGTTAACTAGAATCTGCAGCTTATCCAATAGGTAGGGAAATGGGCAGACTGGATGGGCCAAGTGGTCCTTATCTGCCGTCAAAGTCTATGTTTCCATGTTTAAGTAAAACAGCAACACCCTCTGATAAAATTCATTGCACTAAAGTTAATACTCCCCCAAATACATGATACTTAATTAGCTAATTTACCTTAGCTTGTCTGACTAACGTAGTTATATGTTTATAAAAAACAATAATTATTACTTGAAAGATGTTTCATATATCAACAGTCAACGTACTTCTTCTGCTCCAAGTTGCAGAGCTACAGAGCTGCCGTATTAAGTAAACTGTATTAACTCTGTCTTACTATCTCATGCAGCTAGTCAGCTTGTGACCTATATGGGTAGAGCAAGGTGAGATTTTTTTTTTTTTTTTTACTTTATTTCTTTATCTCTCCTGTCTACTCTCGGAGCCCTCTCCTTCCATCCACTCATTCCCCCATTCCACCTCCGTGGGATCTGCCCCTAGAGTGCCTCCTTCTCCTCCTGCATATTGGGGTCTGTCCCTCTTGGTGGTCCGGATCGAACTGGAGTGGCTTTCATCCAGGGCTGCCGAGAGGTGTTTTCCGTTTTATCCCTGGTTTCCCCTGCCTCTGGGACGTCAAAGCGCTTCCGGTGTACGTCTCGAGTGGTGACGTGCTGGCGCGCATCTCCAGACCTCTCATGCGTCATTGACGTCTCCCCTTCCCGGCTCCGATGAATGAAGCTGCCTCCATCCCCTTCAAGTGTTGGTGCTTCCACCGGCTATGAAGGGGATGCAGAACGCAGATGCGTTCTTGGTCTCCCACCCCTGAGGGAGGAGAGCATCCATTGGGATGCTCAATCCTCCTTCTCCCCTGCCAACCCCTGGCCACCTGAGTCCTTTCCCGAACCCAGGTCGCCGGCGTAGCGCGAAGTGTGGCATCCAGCACCTCAACCCTCAGCGCCACCGGGCCAGTCAAGAGTTTTTTAACTTCTGGATATTTCAGTACTGCTACCAGACCCAAACACGTTTTTTTTTTAAAATAAATACAATCTCAGAGCATTCAAGTGCACATCTATATCTAGCAACATAATACCCACAGTTATATATTTGAACACATGAAACATATAAAATACGATATGTTTTCTAAAAATGCGTATGCAGTCACAATTACAATGTCTATAAATCAATACCCTGAACTATCCCAAATAAGTCCAGTAAGAATCCTAGAGAAAAAATTCTATATTCAATAATAATACATTCTGTGTGAATATCACACAGTCCTTCACAGTTCTTTCCCGAAATACAGTAAATTGGGCTTGAGTGCTGGGACACAAGGCCGATAAGCTCCCATGGGTTTTACTGGATCTTTGTCTCGGTGGGGAGGCTCTTTCCACTCCAGGTGAGATGTCCAGAGGCCCTGTCCCACTCACTCTCTCCTTCTTCTCTTCATAGCGAGCAGGCACCAAAGTCAGTCTGGAAAGGTCAGCAATCCTAAAATCTGTTGTGTGGCAATGGTGGCATACCAGTAATAAATCAAAATGAAGTGTTTGCCGACTCCTACTGCAGCCGTTCCTCCACAATGGTTCAGCATTTCTGCCTGCTCTCCTATCATCTCTCTCCCTCTCTCCTCTGGATCTGGAATAACATTAGGAGCCTGAGTAACTGAATCAGTGAGTTTCAGTCTCTGATGGTGGACACTGGTGGACCTTCTGATCATCACAGAAATGTGGGCCTCAGAAAATAATGACTGGGACCTGACAGTCCTTGGGTTCTTAGTGTTCAGGAGGGATAAAGGAACAGGCAGAGGGGGAGGAGTAGCTTTTTCTGTCAAAGATGACATTGTGGTGGCAGAGAATGGTTGCATTAGGGGCAGTAGTGTGGAGACAGCTGATGTGGATGCAACACCATGACAGCCTCAGGCAAGAAACTGCACTTGAGGGTGATCTATAGACCACTGGAGCAAGGGGAATAAAGGGATAGAGGATGCAGGGAATAACATGAAATAGGGGTGGCAAAGGGGGAAGTAATGCTGGTGGGTGATCTGAACCTGCCAGACATCAATTGGGATGCTTCAATGGCCAGGAGCACCAGAAGTCAGGCCTTGCTGTATGCCTTCCATGACTGTCTACTGGTACAGCTAGTTATGGAACCCACCAGAGATGGGAGAATCTGAATAGGTCTGACCCTTATTATCAGGATCAGGATCCAAGCCAAAGTCCTGAAAAGTTCTGATTAGTTCTGATTTAAATCAGAACCTTTAGGAAATTAATGTAGGTATGAGGAAACTAGTATTAAATGCCCTAAAAATAGAAAATGAAGTATTTTGCTAACCTGAGTGTATTGGATTTTGATTTTATCTCCATTTTGCCCATTTGTTTTGCTCAGTCTCCCATTTTCCTCCACTGAAGAGATGCCTCTTGTGCTCCATACTCTTGGATTTACTGACTAATCAAGGGGTATTATCTTTATCACAAAACATACTTTCCTCTGGTCTGCTGATAATCTCTGACTGAACACATTTCCTTCATCCAGCAGAACTCAGTATGCACACCCCAGGCCCTTCCACGTAGTACTGCTGATGCCCAGCCTGCTCTTATATGTAAACTTCTGACTCCTTTATATGGAAATACCCTGGCCCCACTATAAAAACACCACAACCCAGATCAGCAGACACCCACTCTGACCCTGTATACTCATGTCTACCACAGTATATAATCTAGCGCAGGTACAATTGGAGTAGACAAAATCATATATAAAATTTGTTGGGATGGGGCTTAGATAGTGGGAGCAACAAACATCTATGCCAAGGCCCACAATGCACCCCTTTAAATAAAGTTTCTCTTACACCCATGCCTCTATATTGTAGCTGATGGACCCTTGTCCATGCCACCCATACCTATCAACCTTTTGAGAATGAAATGAAGAATCCTGGTAAACAAAAATGCGATAAAATATGGAACACATCATTAAGCCTGAAATTGCAAGTTTAGAACACTTTGAAAATTAATCAATTCATGTATTTGTGCCAGTTTAATGTTTACTTGACATTTTAAAGCAGGGTATTATGATCATTTTGCTGTTTTAAAGCCTGAGTTTACAGCACTTTGGGCAGAAGCAGCACCTTATCCACTGTGAAGCAGATGTGGGGCAAACAATTCTATGGGGCAAAATGATGAACATCCATGTTCCCAGTAATGTGGAATAGTTGAGAGGTATGTTAATGTGTACCATGTATTGTGGAACACAGATCCATTCAGCCAAACAGTATCATTCTGATATCCTCACCACTCCACAATTCCACCACATTTATCTTGCAGACTTGTCTTGCACATTATTTTTTTAAATGCAAAATTAAAACTACAGACATGACAATATCCATCCTCTCTCACTCATGTGAGTGCTCACTCGCCCACCCAACAGTCTGCAAAGCTCACTCGATTTCAAATTGTTGCACACTTACTTTCAGGTCAGTGTGTCCATCTTAGTATTAGCACAGACCGCAGTTGCTTGATTGTCCAGTCGGCCGTCTGCCTGCACTCTTGCTTGATCATCTGCCTGGATTCTCATTAAATCAGTGTCCACAATACCTACTTGCTGAGCCCTCCCCCTGAACTGTCAGCATGCACACAAGAGCCAACATAGCAAAACATTCCCACTGGCCTCCAACTTCCTGGTTGCTCTGCCGACCACTCCCTTGTAGAGCTGTGACAGAGCTGAAGGAACATTAGTGACTAAGTAGTAGTGGCATGCTAACCTGTCATAAGAAAAAACTTTTTTTAATGGAGCATTTTTGCTGTTGTCTTTGCAGAAAGGAATAGAACAGAAACAATAAAAGAAAAAGGAAAAACACTGAAGTGGCTGGAGGAAGAGAGATGGACCAGATAAAGGACTCTAGCAGAAAAGTCCACATCTACCCAAGTCTGTGAGACTATATCAGATCTGGGGGGCTTCTTTTTTTTATTTAGTAAACTTTATTGCATTTTCACTTTTACGTGTTTGCAAACTAAACAACCTTATACTGGAAGCTAAGAAGCAATAATATACATAACAGATCCTATTTTTCTATGTTTATGGAAGTCAAAGATGAAATTATCTACTGAACACTTATATTATCTCTACACAGATAATACTCTATGTAAAACAAAGATAAGGCGCCATGTCATATTGAATGAAGAATATACGTATCGTTAGAATATAGTTTTGCCTAAGAGAAAAACAAGCACTCTACACTAACTTGTTTTTTTTTCTCTTTAGATACCTGAAGAAGACCAATGTCAAAACAACGTAGATTTTAACTCTATTTTCTATTTTCAGCGTGTATTTAATATAAATCTATATTGTTTTGCATTAATACTCTATAGTAGATATCGTGTTATTTGAGAACCATTAATGATAAACTCCAAGAAAGGAGTAACACCCACCCCACTACCCACCCCCGCTCCCATTTCGCCACTATGAATTATTAAGGAAAAACACAAAAATTCCTCTTTCTTTATATTGAACTGAGGATAATACATTATTAAAAACAAAAGATGAGTGTTTATCTTTAACATCTATAGCGCTCAAGTTAATACAGTAATACAGTCATTAATATGAACCTATATAACATTAAATGGACAGTAAAGTATGCAAAGGAGCCCATATCTTCTGGTATTTATCACTACATTTAGAGATGCTCACCTGGAGGTGTTCTGCTTGTAAGGCAAAGAGAATTTCTTGATGACATTCTATGTATGTAGGGAGCTGCTGATCTAGCCAGTGGCGTAGTATAATTTTCTTAGCACAAAGGGATATCAGAGTCATGTGTTTCCATTGGTTCCCTATTAGAACATCCCCTGAAACCCCAAGGATGCAAATTTCTGGCTGAAAAGCATTATGTAGCCCCAGAAGGGGGTCAAGTCTTGATCAGATACATTCCCAGAGACAGGTTACTTTAGCACATTCTCAAAGAATGTGAAGCAGTGCGCCCTGCTGACACCCACACCTGGTACACATATCCGACTGGAGTTTCCCCATTTTGTTAAGTTTTACAGGAGTGTAATATAAGTCTTGTAATATATGAAACTGAAGTAACCTCTAACGGTCCCATCTGACATCCTTGTACAATCTGTTCCAGATTTGTGTCTAGTGATGGGGGCCATGGGTGTTGGGGGAATAGCCTTGTCCCATACACAGCAAGGGGTACCATCTAACTCCCTAGTTTGAGCATGAAGCTCCTTATATTAAAAGGAGACATAATGATAGGTAGGCCTCATTGAGATTGTACTAAGGATTTGGCCAATCATATATTGGACCCAGAGACCATTACCAAGGTGCTGTATTAGAGCTTGGGAGATTTGGGAGATATTTAAAACAAAAAGAGATTGGTAAATTGTATTTTACTCTTATATCTGAAAAAACAAGCAACTTATAATTCTCTGTTAGGTCTATCACTTTTTTCCCCAACACCGTCTGGACAGAAGGATTGTTTGATAACTTTATCTCCAATTTTAAAGTTGAGATTACCCAGAACAGGTTGGGAGGAGTCCTTCTCCAGTGAACAACCTAAGGTCTTATTAAGTTGCACATGAGTTTGGAGGGATGCCATGATGGGTGTGGATTTAAACTGATTGGGGACTTTGTTAAGGGAAAGATAAGGTAGTGCCCTGAGATTTACTCCAAGTAGAGTGCAAAGTGACTTTTCTATTTGTAGCCAGAGTGGGGAGTAATGGTTAGAGCAAAGCTCTGGCGTAGGCATCAGCCATTGCGAAACAACTGAGCAGTTAATCGAGAGATAATAAAGGTAGATATTAGGAACCTGTAGCCCTCCTTATTCTTTAGATCTCTGTAATTTAGAGATTGCCCTTTGAGGAGGTTTATTTTTCCAGATAAATTTGGAAATAATGCCATGGACCTGATTAAACCAGGATTTGGGAAGGAATTGGTTAAGCATTTGAAGGGGGTATAACAAACGGGGCAGGATATTCATTTTAACTACATTAATGCATCCCCAAAGGTAGATGGGGAGTAAATCCCAGAGGTTCAAATATGTCCTCATCTGTGTGATTAACTTATTCAAATTACATTGCTTCATTTTAGAATTAGATTGAGATAGGTATATGCCCAGATATCTTATCTTATCTCTCACCCAGGAGAGCTCAAGATGTTGAATGTCCAGTTTTAGAGTCTGATTATTTAAGGGCATTACCTCCATTTTAGTCAGGTTCAGTTTGTAATTGGATAATCTTCCAAAATCCTGAATAATACTTAGGGTAGCAGGTATGGATTTAGATGGGTGGATAATATGAAGCATAATATCATCAGCATACACCAATAGTTTGTATTGGGAATTATTGATTAGGATACCAGAAATCAGTGTAGAAGTGTTAATTTTCCTAATAAGAGGTTCTAAAAATAAGTTAAACAAATAAGGAGAGAGGGGACACCCCTGTCGCGTGCCCTGTTGTAGTATGAAAGATGGGGAAAGAACTCCATTACATAATATGTCAGCTGAAGGGGGTAAATAGAGAATTTTTATTCACTCTATAAATTGTACTGGGATACGATATCTTGGAAGTAAATTAAACAGATAGTCCCAGGATACCCAATTGAAGGCTTTTTCTGCATCCAAGTACACCAAGACCGTTGGAATATGGAAATCCCTGGACACAAAAGAAGTAATGGTCCAGCACAGCCACCTCGATAAAAACCAAAAACTTTTTTTAAGGGAGGATCCAATACCAATCAAAAACTTGTAATCAGAAAATTGCAGATTGGTGAATATAGGCCCACTCACCCAGTATTTCAAGAGCTAATTTAATTTATTCAGAATCTCATATATCGCAAGATATAGTACCAAGTACTAAAAACATAGTACTGTGTAAACATTTCGGATTAAACCTTCATCAGTACAGTACCATATCTGTAAAATATAACATATAGACCATATTAAATTTAATTATAATTAGTACATTATTTCTCTGTTAATTATTTCATACTTAAGAGAATTGCTCACCAACAAAGCACCTATCAAACACCTGGCTATCGTGGTTGTAGTTTAACACTCCATTTATCATATTTTGCCTATAAATATACAAAGGCACAAATATTCTCATTAATGATATTTAAAATAATACAAAAATAATTCCCATAGCCCATGGTGATTATTATTTTGATTTCACAAATGCTTGTGCTTACCCAAAAACACGCTCATTTTTCTTTCTGATATAACCATATATATAGGTTTTCATGTTTCTTTTTGCTGCATTATGGTATTTATCTGTAAAATAACATTTATTTTCAATGTAAATGCGGCCAAACTGAACCTCTTCTCATAAAGCTGACTAAGAAGAGTTATGTATACGCAAAGCATCAAATAACAACCTGATTGTTAAACTCACAGTTAAACAGTACTGGCGTGCACAGACCTCTCGATCTCTATAACTAAAAGGTTCTGCGCTGACTAGATGCTGCATTTTAAATAGTCTGGGAATTGGGTATTGAGCTTTGTATCGCATCACATGGAAAAATCATCCCATGTAGTAGCAGCAATCACTCTGTGTGCCCGACCTGCTTGTAATAGCAGAACCATGCACTTTTACGGTGTCCCATTGACTCCAATGTAAACAGTATACAAAAATGTTCCAATCAAATATAAAATCATATTCCTACAAATAAATCCTTGAAATCAATAGCCATTATCATTAGTCAATGCTGAATGTAAACCATTTGTGTCAAAAATACATTTGCTTACATCCATATCATAATCTCAACTGGAAATACACCCTTTATGTGAATATTACATCTTCAAACTTGTATAGTGATTCATTTTGCTTTTAGGACCCTATTTCCTTCAAATCTATTTGCTGTCTGTATAAGTTGATGCTTTCTTATTTCTTGGTTTACAATGTATCAATACTCACATATGTATATCTCTCGCTCTTTCTCTCAAAAATGATGCATTGTCTAAATTTTGTTCAAATCCTGCAAAGATCACCCGTCTTAATACAAGTACTAATGTGTATCAACTTATCACTCGCTCTAGGATTCAAAAGTGTTGTGCCAACTCAATAACACATTTTAAATACTGTGGGGTTCTGACGTTGGATTGTATACGTCGCCACTTGAAAGTATGACCCTCTTGCGGTATCTGCACTTACTCTATGTAACCGCTCTACCTAGAATAGCAGCACCTTGTATTTTTATAGTATCCAATTCACCCTGATATATGAATCACCTCAAATGTTCTTTTAATTATAAATGGTCACACAAGTTGTCTTCAGCCTCTAATGTGTATACATGTCACCATTAAAATACATCAAACTCTAAGGATATGGACCTAAAGAAATATTAGGGGCAGAAATGTTCATTTTGAGACAAGCTATATTTTACATGATATAGAAAAAATAATATGCTTATAAAATAGGCTGCCAATCAATCGAATCATTTAAGCCATATCTAGGGTTAATTGCTTCAAGACGATCAATATAATAAGCTTCATGAGTTAATATTTTGTTCCTATAGTCACCATCTTTTGAGATAGGAAGATTTTTTCAATTCCAAAAGATCTCAATTGTGGGAGTTGATGACCAAATTCTAAAAAATGTCTTGCTACCGGAGATGTTAAATCCTGTCTCCGGATATCACTCTTATGTTCTATTATTCTAGACTTTAACGGCCTTTCAGTTTTACCAATATAGGCCTTATCACAAGGACATTTAAGGGCATACACTACACCTAAATTGGAACAGTTAATAAATTGCTCTATAGTGATTTCTTCATCTCTTGCCGTAATACTAATGCTTTTGATTCTATATGTATTATTACAATTAGTACAATGACCACATAGAAAATTGCCCTTAACTTCTGATATATTCAAAAAATGTAAAGGTCTATTATCAGGAATTTTATGTTCAGCTTTCATCAATCGATTCCCTAAGGTTCTATTTCTTTTAGGTACAACTAATGGTCGATTTTGAAATATTTGTTGACTTAAAGGAGTCGCTTGTAAAATATGCCAATGTTTATTAATTATATTTCTCATGTGAAAAAATCTATCATTATAAATTGTTGAAAATACTATTCTGTCTGTGTCTAGTGGTTCTTTTATACTCGGTCTTAACAAATCATTACTGTCTCTTGTCAAAACTCTGTTCAGCTTGCAATAATATATCCTGTTTATATCCTCTCTTTCTATGTCTCTCAGAGATAATTTATTTTTCTTTTATATATTCTGTATTCTTGGTACAATTACGTTTTGCTCTAATAAATTGTCCATAGGGTATAGACTCTATAAGCTTTCTGGGATGGAAACTCTGGGCATGTAAAATTGAATTCTTATCCATGTCCTTACGGTGTAATTTTGTCATTAATTTGTCATTATGTTTATAAATTAACAAATCTAAATATGGGATCTGTTCCTCATTGTAAGTCATGTTAAAGGTCAAGTGCTCAGTACATTGATTCTAATATTGATTAAAGTTATGTGATTGCATAACAGTTCCAGACCACAATACCAAAATGTCATCTATAAAACGTTTCCAAAATAATAATTTTTCTTTGAATACATTCTGGTTCCCATATATATATATATATATATATATATATACACATTCTCAAAATGTCCCATATATATATTTGCATATGATGAGGCCATACTTGACCCCATGGCCATCCCCTTAATCTGTAAGTAAAATTTATTTTCAAAACAGAAATAATTCTGACTTAGAACTATCTCTGCCCATTTTACAATAATTTAATTTGATGGTTTTCCCTCACTTCTACATCTATCCAAAAAAATCTTCAAGACCTCACATCCCTGTCTATGGGGAATGGATGTATATAAATCTTTGACATCCCATGTTACTAGTATGCAAGATTTTAAATCTATCTCACTGGTATTAAAGTTTTCTAACTGTACCATAACATCTGTAGAATCTCGCAGATATGATTCAAGTTAGTTCCACAAATGGTCTTATATGATGGTCAATAAAGATTGATAAAGGTTCTAGAACTGAATTAATTCCAGATACAATTGGTCTACCTGGAGGTGCCTGTAATTTTTTATGGATTTTTGGGAGCATATAAAATACTGGTATTGTTGGATTAGCTCTGAACAAGGCTTCTTTCTCCCATTCTGTGATTTGTTGTGTTTCATATGCATTTATCAATAAGGCCTTCACTAATTCTGCAATGACCTTTGTTGGATCTTTCTCTAATGGTAAATAATTCTCCCTATTTTGTATTAGTTCTATACAAACAGAATGATATTGTTCATAATCCATAACTACTACTGCTCCTCCTTTATCCACATTTTTAATAATGATGTTTTGGTCATTTTCTAAATTCCTTAATGCTGCAAATTGACTTGTGGATAAATTGAACGTTTTTCTCCTATCCATATTTCTTTCTTTTTTCAGAATTTCATCAATATCTTTATTGACCAATGTCATATAAGTCTCAATAATATGAGGTGTTATCAAGGGGGTAAATTTTGATTTTAAACTCAGTTTCTTACTTAAAGCCTTTCTTTTTGTTTGTTCTAATTCATTGCCTGATTTTGTAGGTTGAGAACCAAAGAAATATTTTAATATCAATTTTCTGAAAAATCGGTTTAAATCAAGTTTAACTTCAAATTCTTTTATTTGATTGTGTGGACAATAAGTTAAACCCTTCTCCAAAACTTGAATCTCAAAGTCTGTTAGTACCCTTTGAGATATGTTATAAACTAATTGGTTTTTGTCACTGTTGATGGAGTTGTTCTCATTTCTAAAGCCACCTCTTGTGTTTTCTTTTCTTTTCTTTTTTCTTGACTTACTGTATCAGGTGCTATTCCTTTTCCTACATAATATGTCAAGTCTATTTGTGGAGATTCTGATGGTATTCTGTTGACCTTGCTCCCCTGTGTACATTGATACCCCCTCCTGCCTCTTTGTTGAGATCCTCTCCTGCCCCGATAGCCTCTGTTCCCAAAAAAACGTAAGCCTCTACCCCTATTGGCTTGCTCTTCACCTTCTGTCTCACTTCCAGAACTAATAGTTGTGGATTCAGAATCCAGATTGTATTGAGATGTTTTTATATAACCTGTTTTTTCATTATTTGCTCTTCTTAAGCAAAGAATATATGAAGGGAGTAGTTGGGTCTCCTGAAGAAAAGCCACATCAATATTAAGCTTATGGAGATATAACAGTATATTGACTCTTTTGGCAGAGGACAGAGCACCTTTAAAATTCCAAGAGCAAAATTTTAACATTACTGCCATGACCAGTCAAAGTATCTAGATTTGCTCTGCAAAAGTAAAACAGTCCCGGAGTGATAAATACCATTTCCACAGTTAGTTATTTTATAGATACCCAGTGGCAACCAACATGGTTCCCTCCCCTCCCTCCCCTCTTTATGGTTAGTTCCAGTTCTCAGTCAAGCATATCCCCGTATCCTGTACCCCACCCAGTTGTATGCTGCATATGGTAAACATTGAAGTATAAAAAATCCATGAAGAAAGAAAAGATTATTAAAATAACCCAGTCATATTCTCCCTCCCCCATTACCCAGTATCCTTCTTCCACAACAAGGTAGATGATACCCCAATGGGCTGGGTTATTGCTGAGACTGTTACCCTTAACAGCCCCTGGGACATAAGCATTGTAACCAATAACATCCAAAGCTTTGCACATAATACAGCTGTGGAAGCCCACCCCTCCCTATGCCAGTACGTGTTGCACTGAATAGACTACAGAGTAGACCAAGAACCATTACCTCCCACCCCAACTCTCAACCCATTGGCAAATCAATATACCCTAGTTACAGACTCGCATTAACAATGGCCAGAGCAAGGATATAACAGCCAGGGATCACAAATGTAACATGTAGAATAATGAGAAATGAAGAAAAAAAAATTCAGTTACTACAATCCAGCAGCTCTACAAACAAACACGTGCCTACTCTGGCTTTAACATGCACACTTAGAAAAATAAACCAGCCATTGGAGCTCAGAAGCACTAAGAAATCTGACTGCTTGTATTGAAAGACTGTTACTGCACCTAATCTGTATGACAAGTATTTACTGACCTCATGTGGCCATTCCAGTAAAAGAAAACAGAAAACGATAGACTTATAGCAGCCTTGCACTGGTAAAAATAAAGGAAGACCACTAAGGAAGGACACAAACTTAAAAATAATTAGGCTGATTATGCTAATAAACCGGTTTACCAGCCGGCAGCATTCTGTGTCGACATTCTGTCCTGGAATGGATCTGTACAAGCTGGGGAGTCAGTCGTCAAACCACATCCAAACAGAAGTCAGCCTATAACACAGGAGGGGCACAAAGTCCCCACATCTTCATTATTATGGTCTCTGCCGCCCTCCTGTTGTCAAACAACGGAACCATTGGAGCTTTTCCAAGTGAACCAATACCCTCTCCTATTCAGACACATGGAGAGGAAAACAAAGGAAACCTCTGGGCAATCCTCTTCATGGGGCATCAGCAGGCGGAGAATAAGTCTGGAAGCAGACCGTGTAAAGCAGGAGTAGCTTATTGCATGGTGTCAAAGGAGTGCCAAGTGCCAGCATGAAGAACAGCCAGATGAGACGGATATTGCACCTTGTACTTGATCCCTGCTGCTATTAATTTAGATACAAAGGGATGGTACTCCGATCTTCTCTGTCTCACTGAGGCTGCTAAGTCTTGTGCCAGTCTCAGCTGTTGGCCCTTCCATAAAACTTGCTGCAAACCTCTGACTTGCTCAAGAATGTGGGATTTATCAAGATAGTTGAGAAATTTTATTATGAGTGGTCTCGGGTGTTTTCCAGCTGCAGGTTTAGGACAAAGCGAGAGATGAGCCCTCTCTATTACTGTATGTAAGTAGTATTAGTAAGAGAGAGTCCAGCAATTTTCGTGAGCATCTTTTGTAAGAATAGGATGGGTGAGGATCCCTCAGTTTCTTCTGGAAGGCCAAAGATTAAGATATTGTTCCTACAGCTTTGGCATTCCAGATCATCTAGTTTGGCTTCCATTTTATGCAGTCATTGCCTTAAGTTCACCACTTCAGGTTCTATTTTGCCCTTCCACTTCTCCAGGGATGTAGTGTGGGCTGTAAAATCAGAGATGGCCCAATTGGTGTCTCACTGCTCTCCTCTGAGTGACTTAATTTATGCAGTAATGTCTTGCAGGGCCGTTTTGAATGGCTGGAGTTCTTCCATGAATGTCTTCTCCAATTACAGAGTTAATATTTGTTGGGTTACTATAGGCTCAACAGGTTTTGCTGAGCCCCTAGATTGGCCTTTAGGTTGTTTCAGCCCCTTATCCGGAGTCTGTGGGGGTGTATGTTTCGGTAAAGCCTGGCACATTTTAGCCTTCATGGCCATATTAGGCCCCAAAGTAAATGATGAAATTCTAAAAAGTTTGCAGTCAACTACCAGCCCTGCGAATTGCATTTAACAAGTTGGGAGTCTGTCAGGAACACAATCCGTCATAGGTAAAGCTGAAAATTTAAACTAAACAACTATATTTTAAGTGTATAGTAGGAGATGGAGCAGGAGCTGGTCCCCAGAGCTGGTAGTCTCACCGAGGCATCATGTGATCTCAGATCTGGGGGGCTTCTGACTTTGAGTGGACCAGTCTGCCCATCCCTGGAATCCACCAGGCAGACAGCAATTCTCGATGTGGTTCTCACTGGCTCAATGGTAGTAGGACCTGTGAGAATAGGGAAGCCACTGGGGAACAGCAGCCATAACTCTGTTTGGTTTGAACTGGCCCTTAGGTCCAGAAAACCCCAAGTGAGGCCTGAAGTCCTTGATTTTGTAAGGGCTGACTTCAACAGGCTAAAGGAGCTAGTCAGGGAAAAGTTAGTTGGGGTGGACAAGATGGGGATGTAAGACAGATGAGGAGCAATAAAGTGAGCCACTCTTAAGGCCACTATGGTAGAAACAGAATGTGATGGCAGATATTGGCCACTGGGCCCACCACCCAGTCTGCACATTTTTTTAACCTTCATTTTTTGCTGCAGACCCTACTTGATCTATGGCACACTCTCTCTCCCTACCCTTCCTTACCCCTATGATTCCCTTGTGCCTGTTCAGACATTTTTGAACCGGTCCACTGCTTTCGCCCCCACTACCGCCACAGAAAGGCTATTCTAGGTGTCCACCACCCTTTCTGTAAAGAAGTACTTCCTGGCATCCCTCCTGAATTTACCCCCTCCAGCTTCATAGCATGCTCCCTTATTCTATAGCACCTTTTTCTCTGAACAGTACCCCACTGCTGTACCTAATTAATCCCCATGAGGTATTTCATGCTTTCTATCATATCCCCCCTTCCCTCCATGGTGTACATATCTAGCTCCTTTATTTAGTTAGTTTTTATTTTCTGGATAAGGTGCACTAGAGAAAGATTTGCTCTTTTCAGGCATGACTCAGGACTGTACAAACCATTAAACAGTGCAAATACAGGAACAGTCCTACAACATTAGAGTACATGATAAACTTAAAACAAACATAGTGCATGACAATAGAGCTGTGTCTAGGCTAGAAAATTAACATGTATGAACACGTTTGTCTTTACTGTTTGATGGGGAACTCCTGAGAATAAGAGGTTTATACTGGTTTTAGCAAAAAGGGGTGGATCACCTGACAGTGATGTCATCCATGAAACATTTAAAAATCCACCATGTGGCACAACAAGTATAGATGGGGGAATCAATTGAATACTGACTGACAAGTGAGGAGGACCTAAGAAGTGTGTGCTTGTTTCCACACTGTTCTATTTGCAAAGGCTGAACCTAAGCCTCAGGAATTTTCAAAATTAGAAAGTTTGCTGGATACTGGACATTGAATAATCTTTTGCTTTCTGTATGTTTACTATTTTTATTTGTTTTATTTTCTGATTTGAATAAAATAACAATGCATGTTTGTATTTTTATTCACCAGACTTCTGGTTTGTCGTGTCTGTTTTATCCCGCATCTTCACAGTGGTGATAGAAGTGGGATACTGGTGCGTCTAGGCTGGGAGAGAGACGTTACCATGGGATACTGTCCTAATATCCTGGCAGATGTCACAGGAAGTACAACAGCAGCAAGGCAGAGGCACTGGTATGAGACGAAGGTCACCATCTGCAGATAGTGGAGTCTTAACAAGAACCATGGCAGAAAAACTGTGCGTGCCATTATTTCCTAGACTAGAGCCAGTGGTTCTGTCCAAGTTAAAGCCTGAAAGGGCCTCTGTGGAGCAGTTGCAGACTATGTTGATAAGCCTGCTGCATTCTGCCAGTACCAGAGATAAGCATCCAGTGAAACTAGACAGATGGTTTGACTGTGGTGTTTCAGGTGATAGAGGCCTTGATGATATCATTGATCTGAAGGTGGTTGGAGGCAGAACATCTTTGCCTGAAGGCAGAGAACAAAGTGTTGGAGGTCAAGAAGAGTTTGAGTACAGGTGCTGCTCACTTTGAGGAGGAGAAACTGGAGGAGACAGAGTCCTGTACCCAACCACAGGAGCCAGCAGAAAGGTTTGAATTGTGTAATGACGATCTAGAGCTCCCCATATTCCCAGGATGTTATCTGTATGATATGGACTCTGAAAGTGAGGGGAGTCTGTGTCAGGAAAGCAAGGACAGCTGTCTGAATACCATTGAAATCCCATGTGAGTCTGGTCCTTTAAATATTGTGCTAGGTAATGAAACTACAGTCAAGCAAGAAGAGGCCTGTAAGCTGGCTGAAGGGACTTGATTTGTAGACACACTAGGCAAAAATGGGAAAACAGTGGTTTGGAGTAAATTTCAGTCTGGGGATCATGCTATAGAGAAATTAAAACAGTGTATAAAAATGAAAGATGTTGCATCTGTAAACGGTGGTGGGTGGAAGCTCCAATCCTTTCATTGTTCTGGGGTGATTGCCAACAGTAAGGACTGTTTCCCTCTTGTTCAGGGGTGTGTGAGACAGGGTGAGCCCTGTCTGGTGTGGATGCCCATGTGTGGGGTATCTGGGCCCCCCACCACATTCCTTTTGCTCTTTGTTTCTGTGGGATGGCAGCTCAAGCTGGGAATGAAAATTAAATATGTTTGCTGTATGCTTATCTGTTTTAGGGCATCACATTAAACGATATAATGGAAAGAAAAAGAAAAAGATATGATGAGTTCCAAGGGTTGGCAGGAGAAGGTAGGAGAGGAGTGCACCTTCGTTCTCCCGTTCCCCTTGCAAACCCAGTAGAATCCTCATGGACTTACTATCCTATTAAAACTATCTTTTGAAATAAAACAAAATGGAAACATAAAACCCCCTTAACATAAAATCGCATTAACATAAAACCCTCTTAACATGAAACCCCCTTAACCAAGAAAAAAGGAGTTGAGTCTAGGCTAGAAAAATTAACATGTATGAACATGAATGACTTTACTGGTTTTTTTTTATCCTCCTTATTTATCCACCTTCTGCAGCATTACCGGCAGGGGCATCCAGCTGCTGGCTCACACCACTCCAGAGAGCAGTAGGCTCACTTGCATGATGGGGGACTGGTGCAGCTGCTCCCCAACCTGCCAGAGGGCCCCCCATGCCTCTCCGAGCTGGGCTAGTATGCTTCCACGACAGTCCTATGGGGCAGTGTGGTCGCCATCAAGCTGCTTTTGCACCCAGCCATTTTTCCTATTTTCTCCCTGGAGCCAGCAGTGTAATGATGTTCTGCGCATAGGCTGACGTCTTGCCATGCTCCACCCTCATCTAAGCCCTGCAACTTGTGCTGCACCTGACAACCGCCAGGCGCCGCTTCAGCATGACAAGCATCCCCTACCCTCCCCAGAGGGAGGAGAGCAGTCCTTGGGATGCTCAATCCACCCTCTCCCCTGCCATCCCTCGGTGGCCCGAGTCCATTCCCAAACCCAGGTTGCCAGCGTGGCGCAAGGTGTGGCATCCAGCACCTCAACCTTCAGCACCACCGGGCTGGTATCTGAATGACTTTACTGTTTGATGGGGAACTCCTGAAAATAAGAGGTTTATACTTGTTTTAGCAAAAAGGGGTGGCTCACCTGACAGTGATGTCATCCATGAAATGTTTAAAAATCCACCATGTGGCGCAACAAGTATAGATGGGGGAATCAATTGAATACTGACTGACAAGTGAGGAGGACCTAAGAAGTGTGTGCTTGTTTCCACACTGTTCTATTTGCAAAGGCTGAACCTAAGCCTCAGGAATTTTCAAAATTAGAAAGTTTGCTGGATACTGGACATTGAATAATCTTTTGCTTTCTGTATGTTTATTATTTTATTTGTTTTATTTTCTAATTTGAATAAAATAACAATGCATGTTTGTATTTTTATTCACCAGACTTCTGGTTTGTCGTGTCTGTTTTATCCCGCATCTTCACAGTGGTGATAGAAGTGGGATACTGGTGCGTCTAGGCTGGGAGAGAGACGTTACCATGGTATATTGTCCTAATATCCTGGCAGATGTCACAGGAAGTACAACAGCAGCAAGGCAGAGGCACTGGTATGAGACAAGGTCACCATCTGCAGATAGTGGAGTCTTAACAAGAACCATGGCAGAAAAACTGTGTGTGCCATTATTTCCTAGACTAGAGCCAGTGGTTCTGTCCAAGTTAAAGCCTGAAGGGGCCTCTGTGGAGCAGTTGCAGACTATGTTGACAAGCCTGCTGCATTCTGCCAGTACCAGAGATAAGCCTCCAGTGGAACTAGACAGATGGTTTGACTGTGGTGTTTCGGGTGATAGAGGCCTTGATGATATCATTGATCTGAAGGTGGTTGGAGGCAGAGCATCTTTGCCTGAAGGCAGAGAACAAAGTGTTGGAGGTCAAGAAGAGTTTGAGTACAGGTGCTGCTCACTTTGAGGAGGAGAAACTGGAGGAGACAGAGTCCTGTACCCAACCACAGGAGCCAGCAGAAAGGTTTGAATTGTGTAATGATGATCTAGAGCTCCCCATATTCCCAGGATGTTATCTGTGTGATATGGACTCTGAAAGTGAGGGGAGTCTGTGTCAGGAAAGCATGGACAGCTGTCTGAATACCATTGAAATCCCATGTGAGTCTGGTCCTTTAAATATTGTGCTAGGTAATGAAACAACAGTCAAGCAAGACGAGGCCTGTAAGCTGGCTGAAGGGACTTGATTTGTAGACACACTAGGCAAAAATGGGAAAACAGTGGTTTGGAGTAAATTGCAGTCTGGGGATCATGCTATAGAGAAATTACAACAGTGTATAAAAATGAAAGATGTTGCATCTGTAAACGGTGGTGGGTGGAAGCTCCAATCCTTTCATTGTTCTGGTGCGGTGATTGCCAACAGTAAGGACTGTTGCCCTCTTGTTCAGGGGTGTGTGAGACAGGGTGAGCCCTGTCTGGTGTGGATGCCCATGTGTGGGGTATCTGGGCCCCCCACCACATTCCTTTTGCTCTTTGTTTCTGTGGGATGGCAGCTCAAGCTGGGAATGAAAATAAAATATGTTTGCTGTATGCTTATCTGTTTTAGGGCGTCACATTAAATGATATAATGGAAAGAAAAAGAAAAAGATATGATGAGTTCCAAGGGTTGGCAGGAGAAGGTAGCAGAGGAGTGCGCCTTCGTTCTCCCGTTCCCCTTGCAAACCCAGTAGAATCCTCATGGACTTACTATCCTATTAAAACTATCTTTTGAAATAAAACAAAATGGAAACATAAACCCCCCCCCTTAACATAAAATCCCATTAACATAAAACCCTCTTAACATGAAACCCCCTTAACCAAGAAAAAAGGAGTTGAGTCTAGGCTAGAAAAATTAACATGTATGAACATGAATGCCTTTACTGGTTTTTTTTTTATCCTCCTTATTTATCGACCTTCTGCAGCACTACTGGCAGGGGCATCCAGCTGCCGGCTCACACCACCCCAGAGAGCAGTAGGCTCACTCGCATGATGGGTGACTGGTGCAGCTGCTCCCCAACCTGCCAGAGGGCCCCCCATGCCTCTCTGAGCTGGGCTAGTATGCTTCCACGACAGTCCTATGAGGCAGTGTGGAGTGTGGCCATCAAGCTGCTTCGGTCGCACCCAGCCATTTTTCCTATTTTCTCCCTGGAGCCAGCAGTGTAATGATGTTCTGCGCATAGGCTGACGTCTTGCCATGCTCCACCCTCATCTAAGCCCTGCAACTTGTGCTGCACCTGACAACCGCCAGGCGCCGCTTCAGCATGACACGCATCCCCTACCCTCCCCAGAGGGAGGAGAGCAGTCCTTGGGATGCTCAATCCACCCTCTCTCCTGCCATCCCTCGGTGGCCCGAGTCCATTCCCAAACCCAGGTTGCCAGCGTGGTGCAAGGTGTGGCATCCAGCACCTCAACCTTCAGCACCACTGGGCTGGCATATGAATGACTTTACTGTTTGATGGGGAACTCCTGAGAATAAGAAGTTTATACTGCTTTTAGAAAAAAGGGGTGACTCACCTGATGGTGATGTCATCCATGAAAGGTATAAAAAACCCACCACTTGGAGTAACAATCATCAATAGGGGAATCAGTTGAATACTGACAACCAAGTGAGGAGGACTCAGAAGAGTTTGTTTGTTTCCACACAGTTTGATTTACAAAGGCTGAAGCTAAACCTCAGGAATTTTTGAAATTAGAAAATTTACTGGATACTGGGCATTGAATAACCTTTTGCTTTCTGTATGTTTATTTTTTAATTTTTTTATTTTCTGATTTGAATAAATTAACAATGCACTTTTGTGTTTTTATGCACCTGACTTCTGGTTTGTTGTATCTGTTTTATCCCACACCTTCACATTGTCTGCTGTCTTTATCATCAACACTGGATAAATAAGTTTCAGTGTCCTGAGCCTTAGTCTGTAATTCCTACTCTTTATCATTTAACAGGGCTACAGAGTTTTTAAAAGTTGAAATTTCTTTGTGAACTTACGTAGTAGACCTTTAATCTCCCCCAAGTCACTGCTGGAGACTGCCATTACCACATCGCCCGTAGCCACGCTTATGATGCATTAGACCCAGCCAAACTCTGACTAGAAAAATTCCTCAAGAATGGTATTTCATTTTAAAACTACAGAGTTTGTTAGAACTGCCTCTAATGAAAGGTATCTTATTGAGGTTCCCAGACAATGAGATGCCTAAATTATTTTCAAATAACAAGTCGAGTGGCAGGAGCTTTTTCACTACACTGAAGTCACTCAAGCAACACACGTATGCACCCACAAAGGCCTCTTTCTAGGGCAAGCTTCTTCTATCCTAAAAATTTCAGAATAAAATTACAAGCTGTCTGGATGCTGTAGGTGAGAGTAAAAAAAAAATTAAAAACAAAAATGATTACACGGATCTCAGAATCCAGACATCTGACCATCACAAAACTTGCAAAATCAAGAAACATAGAAACATAGAATTTGATGGCAGACAAGGACCGCTTGGCCCACTTAGTTTGCCCATTTCCCTACCTAATGGATAAGCTGCAGATCCTGGTAGCCCATTATGACAGCACTTATAAATGAGTGACTGTGGAAACAGTGACTCATTTATAGCGCTATCATGATCCGCTACCCTGCAAAGGTAGTGAAGGAATAGCGTACAGAGCGATCAGAAGGGGAGGGATGGGGAGCTGTACGGGAGAGATAGGAGGGAGGGTTAAGGAGGATAGCTGAGCCTGCTGCAACTGTGGTGTGGTGTGGTGGTGAGAGGGGCTGGCTATGGTGCAGTAGGCACTGCGTTCGGGACTCATTGGGGGTAGTAGTTTTGCCACTGCTTAGGCTGTGTGTTTATTTTTGTTGAATGAATTTCGCCCCCTCCTCATGTAGTACCCCAGGTTTCTCAACTTAGTAAGGGGGGTGTGAAGGCACAAGGAAGTTCATTCGCTGAAAAATGAATAGCGCCAAAATGCTTTTCGGTGATATGCATTTCACAATTATAGCGATTACGCTGTTTTTCTATCGCTATCATCACATGGAACTGCAGATTCTAGTTAATTAACAACCTACTTCCTCCTACCCCCACTAAATTTCTTTATGCCTGTCCATGCATTCTTGAATTCCCCACTGTTTTGACCCCACAACCTCCTCGGGAAGGCCATTCCATGCATCTACAACCCTCTATGTGAAAAAATACTTCCTCACGCTATCCTCTGAGCCATCCCTCCCTCTATCTTCAAATTGTGCCCCCCTTGTTCTTGCACATCTCTTTTTCATGAAGATGCTACCCTCTTAGACTTTGTTGATTCCCTTGAGGTACTTGAAAGTTTCTATCATGTCCCTTCCTCTCCCTCCTTTCCTCAAGGGTATACACATTAAGCTCCTTTCGTCTCTCTTCACATGACTCCTGATGCAGACCCTGCACCATTTTAGTTGCCCTCCTCTGGACAGCCTCCATACAGTCTATGGCCTTGTGGAGATGGGATCTCCAGAACTGCATGGCGTACTCCAGATGGGGTCTCAACCAACTGTCTGCACAGAGGGATAACAACTTAAAGGGGCCTTGCCCCCCAAACTGCACATGCAAAATGTCATGCAATTCTACTGAATGGGTGCAAAGTTATTAAAGTGCAATGTTAGGGGGTTTAACAATAAACACCCTTCTCAACTTTAACTATAGGGACACTACCATGCACCTATAATATATATGTATATATCTAGGGGATACACAATGGCCAGACTAAGAATATGCCATTTATCATCATGAGTGAGTGGGGAGGACCATAATTCAGAAGTGGCACAGCCACAAGTGAGTTATGAATGTCCTGTCCCCTAAAAGGTGATGATAAATGTTATATTCTGAGTGAGGCCATTGTGTGTCCAGTTTATACAATGTATTTTAAATTGCAACTCTTTATGGTTACTTCTTTTAATGAAAAAAAATACACTGTTCCTATTTGATTTCACTGCTCTGTTTAAGTGCAGAAGAGGTCATTGTGATGTCATCAGGCATTGTTCAAGCTGCTCTCCCACTGGTTATGAGCTCCTTTGTAAGCAACCTCAAGTGATGAATAATGGTGTTGACCCACCCTTAGTGATTATAAACGATTACTACTGCCATGTAAATATTTCTTTTATCTGTACATTTTTGTCTCACTCACATTGTGTATATAGATAGATAGATAGACAGACAAACAGACAGACATAATACTGATGCAATAGTACCAGTATAGTTAGAGTTGAGTGCAGTGCTCAGTGCAAAAACCCCTAACTTTGCACCTTAATAACTTTTGTTGTGCTCATCTAAATTGCCTCAAATTTGGCATGCAATGTCTAGAAGGCAGGTTCTTGAGAAGCAAAAAAAGTTTTGGGATTGTCTCTTATGTGTTTTCTGAGATCCAGATACCATTTTTTTGCTATCTCCTACAGCCCAGTTGGTACAGAATTGTTTTCAATGTAGAAGGAGCATGTGCCACGGTAGTGCCTTTCAAAGGTTTCATGAAAAAATTATTAATTGATTCCAGAGTTACAAGGATTTTAAAGACCACCTGTACCAGTGCTCACCCCAACAACTATTTAGAACTCTTACCTGCCCCCAGTACATACGGTACCAATCTCTGTATTAGTATTTTCCCCTATTTTGGAAGGGAAAGGATCATGTTTTTGGTTCATGGAGCTGAGATGCCGATCCTTTCCACTTCCTGATACTGTGAAATACCCCAATCCGTCCCCATGTAGCACATTCTGTGATGTCACAGATGGAGAGTATGAGGGCACACTTCATAGACTTGAAAGGGGAAGTTTTTAAACTCAGATTTCTTTATATTGTAAATGGCAATCATGAACAAATCACGGGCACTGCTCAGTTAATAAGGTCCTGGTTAGCTGAGCAGTGTCCTTGATTTGTTGACAATGGCCATCTACAATATGAAAAAATGGAGTTTAAAAACTACATAGAAACATAGAAGTTGACGGCAGATAAGGACCGCAAGGCCCATCCAGTCTGCCCATTTCTTTTTCTACCTTATAAATGTGCCATCGGCCTTTGCTCTGTCAGTGACCTATCTATTCTTAGTCATTTGTATTGCTCCCTTATGCCTATCCCATGCCTGTTTGAAGCCCTGCACTGTATTCATAGCCACCACTTCTTGTGGTAAGCCATTCCATGCATCTACCACCCTTTCTGTGAAAGAATTTCCTCACATTCCCCTTAATCGGCCTCCCTCTAATCTCATGCTGTGTCCTCTTGTCCTGCTATTTTTCTTATATTTAAACATGTTAGACTCTTTCACCTTGTTTATGCCCTTAAGGTGTTTAAATGTCTCGATCATATCACCTCTCTCCCTCCTTTGCTCAAGGGTATACATATTGAGCTCCTTTAATCTGTCCTCATATGTCTTCTGATGCAGTCCCTGACCATTTTGGTTGCCCTTCTCTGGACTGCCTCAATTTGGTTAATGTCCTTGTGAAGGTGTGGCCTCCAATACTGCCGCAGTACTCCAGATGGAGCCTAACCAATGTCTTGTACAGAGGGATTATTACCTCCTCTTCGACTTGTGATACCCCTACTAATACACCTAACACCCCCTAGCCTTACCTACTGCTTTAGAGGTCTGCTTGGATGATTTTAGGTCATCAGTGATGATGATGCCCAAGTCTCTTTCTTCCTTTGTGACTGCTAGCAACTCCTCGCAGCCTATAAGTGGCTTCAGGTTTCTCTTCCCTATGTGCATGATTTTGCACTTCTTTGCATTAAATCCAGTTGCCACTCTTCTGACCATTTTGCTAGTTTATCCAGATCTCTTCTCATTCTGCCCACCCCATCTGGATCATCTACTCTGTTGCAGATCTTGGTGTCATCTGCAAACAGACAAACCTTACCCTCTAGTCCATCTGTGAGGTCACTAATGAAGATGTTGAATAGGACTGGCCCCAGGACTGATCCTGAGGTACCCACTTGTGACTTGCATCTCTTCCTGACTGTATACCATTTACCACCACTCTCTGTTTTCTGCCAGTCAACCAGTTTGCCACCAGTTGACCAACTTCTGACCCACCCTGAGCCTACCTAGCTTATTTATCAATCTTCTATGTGGAACAGTGTCAAAAGCTTTGCTGAAGTCAAGGTAGGCGACATCAACTGCTCCCCTTGGTCCACCACTCTGGTTACCCAGTCAAAGAAATCTATGAGATTAGTTTGACAGGACCTTCCTTTGTAAACCCATGCTGTCTTGGATCCTGTGCCCCTATGGATTCCAGGTGTTGCACTATCCTTTCCTTAGGAGTGCCTCCATAATCTTGCCCACTACTGAGGTAAGACTGACTGGTCTGTAGTTCCCCTCCTCCCTGCTACCACTCTTGTGGGCGGGATCACATGACCCTTCTCCAGTCTTCTGGGACCACTCCTGTGCTCGAGACTCACTAAACAATTCTGCTAATGGCTCTGCTAGTTCCTCCTTTAGCTCCTTAAGTACCCTGGGATGTATGCCATCAGGTCCCATTGCCTTATCCACCCTGAGGCTTAGCAAGCTCTTGTAGGACCCTTTCTTTTGTGAAGGGAGTAGTGCTCACCTCCCTCCCCCCTGTGTCCATGATGCTGAGCTGTGGGCCCTGCCCTACCTTCTCTTCAGTAAATACTGAGCAAAAGTATCTGTTTAGGATAGATGCCTTTACAGGGTCCTCCTCCTCACAAAACTGCCTTATTCATGTCTACAAAGTGAGCCCCTGACGTCTCCATATAGTGATATCACCAAACAGTGCCAAGCTTAGTACCAGGAAGTGGAAGGGATTGGCAGTTTGGCTCCATGTAGTCAAAATGTGATTCCTTCACTTAAAAATAGGGGAAAATACTAATGGAGAGATTGGCACTATATACATTAGGGGCAGGTAAGGTTTCTTAATAGTTCTGGGTGGGGGCTATTTGAAAATTAGCAGGGAGGGTGATTTTTTCTGTGCATGCCCAGTAGGGTTTAGGATAACCTTCTGATGCAAAAGATAAATTCACCTTTCATGAGCATTAACATTTCACAAAATTAGTGTTTTTCTTTCATGAGAAAAAAAATTTCATCATGACAGCTGCCATTTTGTTATTTTACATGGTAAAAAATTGAAATACATAAAAATGAAGAATACGAGGGGGGAAAAAAACATGAATCTTGTTAAACCAGACCTGTTAAGCAAGATTTTGTTGATTAGTTTCCCCCAAATTATCCAGAAATGCTTTTTGGGGACTTTGGCTGTCATTTTACAAAAATGACCGATTTATGTGCCATGAGTCAAGAGTTTTATGTTGCTCATTTAATTGCAACACTTAAGTACAACATTAAAATTTGTACCACAAAAATTACATTTTTGTGTGTTACATATTAAGATTCATAACTTGGCCCTTTTACAATATTTTAGTCCCAAATTATGTATAATGTCTACATGACCTTACCACGTGAACAAGGAGGTTGGGAATTTTTAAGTATAGTTCAAAAGGTGATTTCACACTCACTCTGTGAAACCACCTTTTGGGTGGAATTTAATATATCTAGGGATCATATTCATGACATAGGGTCAAGATACTTTTTGTGTCACACATTTAAGTGCAACACTAAATTTGCAGCATTAACATTTTCTGTGCGCTCAAAGAAATTACATTTTTGGGTTGCAATTAAATGTAGATGGACGACTCGGGCTCTGTGTATCTGCATCTTTTAACATGGCTCCCTTCAGGACCTGAGTGAATGAGGATACAAGTCCACCATCCAAAAAGAAAGGAAATTCATTGTAAAAAAACTGCATTAATGCACCAGTTACCATTCAAGTTAACACCACAAAAGTAGGGAAATGTGGTGTTTGGGCTTCCAACCAGAGCTTGCCATCCTTCCCCCTTAAGAAGCAAAAGGACAGGACCACAAAAGAAACCACAGACAGCCATTATCATGTAAGACAAGCCATGTACAATGGTTTCCAGATGACACAGATGCAGTAGCACTGATGTACAACATTCAAGGATTTTCATCTTGGCTGCAAAAGTGCAGGCCCCATATGGGCCTGTGCTCATGTAGTCAGAAGTGTGTGTGTGTGCATGTCTTAAAGTATGCATGAGTACCTGTGGCTGCAGAGGTGCTGACTCCACAGGGACCTACACATTTGTAGACAGAAGTAGAGTTGCAATTTGGGTATTATCATGGATTTCTCTATGTAGAAGCAGAAGTGCAGGCCCCACAGGATCTTTTGCTTCTGTAGACAGAAGTTAGTGTCTATGTCTTACACCTGGGACTGCAGAAGCACTGGCCCTACAGAAATATGTACTGTTGCAATTTGAGTATTATAGATTTCTATAAGCAGTATCCCAATTGCAGACCCCCCATGATGTGCATGTCTTACACCTGCAGCACAGGAGTGCAGGCCTTTGAGGTGCCTGCACTTGTGCAGACAGAAGTTGTGTTTCTGTTTGGGTATCATGTATTTTGTGGGCCTGTTCTTCTGCAGCTGCAAGTGTGTGTGTACGACTTGCAATGTGCATGAGTACCTGCTGCTACAAAAGGACTGGCCTCATAAGCGGCTGTGCTTCTGCAAACAAAATAACTTTGTGCATCACGGATTTCTGTCAGTGATTGCAGGGCCTATGCTTCTGTGGCTAGAAGTAGTGTTTTGATTTAAGCATTGAGGATTTCTGTCTGCAACCAGAAATGAGTATGTATGTCTTACAGAGTGCATGCTGCAGATACAAATCCTTAAAGGTTGCACATCACTGTTACTGCATTTGTGTCATCTGTAAACAGTTGTGTGTGTTTTGCCTTACCTGATGATGGCTGTCTGTGGTTGTTTTGGGGATCTTGTCCTTTTGTTGATGGTGGGTTGGGCAATTAAGGTCGGAAATTCTAATGCCACATGTTTCTACTTTTGTGGTGCTAACTTGAACCCTAACTGTGCATTGATGCCGGTTTTTTTTTGCAAATTCTATCTATCTATCTATCTATCTATCTATCTATCTATCTATCTATCTAGCTATCTACTGTATACTACATAATGTATGATATGCAATGACCTGACTCAAGATTTGCAATTTATCTTCAAGTATGAGAGGGTAAGATCATCTGTCCAAAATGAACTGGACTGAGATCACCACAACTCATTTCATGCAGGCTACCAAACCACCAAAAAATTGTAATAGTCATTAACCACTACCAAGCTTGACTGAATTCAAATCAGTAATCAAGCTGGAAAGGCTCTGCAACCTGATGCAAAAGCACCGAGCCATCCAGACCCAGTAGGAAATGGCATGGATTTTCCAACCTTTGGATACTGGGCTGGCAGCAGCTGCTTTGCCACAGCTGTATCACTGCAAAATGCATCAAAGTGTGTGTGTGCAATTGTCAAATATTTGAACAGGTCTGCAGCGCTTTCTCTCTTTACGAAGAAAATGATGTGCTGTCATTTTTTAATGCAGCTTTATTTTTGGTGTGCAACTTGAGGCACTTACTATGTAAAGTTAAACCATATATTATGTGTTCTAACAGTTATGTCACAAGTAGCATACCTGTGGCAAAATCATACAGCAATCCTTTGAGCATACAGCCCAATGTGATGGCTGATTATGTTGGATGTTACAAGGCTGTCAAGGAGACAGCCCATCCCACTGTCACCTTGGAGATCATGGTCCATATTTGATTCCCATAATTCTATGATGGAGTGAGCTGGTGGCAATGTGTTTCAAGGAGATGGAACAGTCTACTCTTGAGCAGGGAGGGAGGGAGGGTGCAGAGGGATGGAGAGTACAGGTCACCCAGCATTTATGGACCCTAGTCGACAGCTCAATGAGTGGTAGTAGAATTGGTTTTGAAGGCATTCACCCACTCTTCCAGTCAGAGGAAGGATGCATCCATGGTAATGCCAACCATCATTGTGGGGAATGGGGGAAAACGGGGCCAAACCAGGAACAAGATAACAAAAGAGATATTATATTGTTCTGGGTATATTTATTGAATGGCTTTAAGTAAGGAAAAAGCTAAAACATCAAAGGAAATGGTTCATATTAAGGGCAGCAATGTAATTGGACGTTCCATATGCAAAACTGAATTTGTTTGTTACTAAAACCATTTTGACAACTGACTCAGCTCTCCAGAATGCTGATCCTTGAAATCAAAGAAACTGGATGTTTGCCAGGTTCTTGGACTTTAAAGTATCAGTTTTAAACAAAGGCATTCTGTATGGATCCTGTGTGTTAACATGCTAACACTGCCTCCTGCAATTATGTCAAACTATTTATAATGCACATTCTGAGTGTACCATACTGTGCTTATTCATTTATAATAACTGATCAACAATTTCTCTCAATGTACTGACCAGGTTGATATTTTCCATAACAACCAGCTGGTTGTTATGACATTCATGAGCCATGCCAGTCAAACTATGCTGATGCCTCATTGGCCAACACTCTGTATGTGGGCGGGACCAAACAGTCTCACAAAGTGCTGCAGAAAAATTGCTGGTCTGCTATTATAAAAAATAAAAGATGGGGAGGATGTTTCACATGAGAATTTAATGCACACCCTCATTGTGGGATGCTTTGATAAACCCTTCGGGCTTTGCCCTCGGGGTTTATGTAGCATCCCACAACTTGGGTGTGCATTAAATCTCATATCAAACCCTTCCCCATCCATTATTCTCTATGTTATAATCAGTGTTCTTATAAGTGGGCTACATGATATTATGTTTTCAGGTTGCTTAGAATAAAAAAAACACCCCCATAGCTTTGTTTCAACTATACATTCTCTTGTAGTCCACACACATTAAAAGCTGGAAATATATACTGGGCTTTGATTGTTGTCTTCTATAAATAGCTGAATAGCCTTCAGTTTGTAACTATTTGCTCTCTGCAATTGTTCTCACATTATTTTCTATCTGGATGGTATTCAATGTCAAAGATCAATCAAGCTAAGTAGAGACATCTCTGTGTGACATAAATACTTCTTGTTCGGTGGAAATCATCATGGCCAGCAAACAATGCAACTCACTGCTCTTTTGCTGTGGTGTTACCCTGTACTAGCTTGTCTTAATGTTTACAAACAACCATATAAAGGGCTGTAATAAACAAGAATCAAACTTGAAAGGATTCATTGTCTATTCCTATTTTGGCAGTGGGAAATACTGTAGAATATGCTGAAGTGTTAGGAACTGCAGTGCAGTTAAAATATTTGCATACAGAAATTTTGAGGGATACAAATAGAAATAACACATAATTGTACAAGCACTGGTTAAATATGGGGTTGCTCATTTCTGTAGCCAAATAGATATTTCTGTATACAACTTTAAAACAGCCTCACTAAAATAAAATTACAGAAAGTTTAGTACTGTACATAAATGACATGCAACTGATATTGTATAAATGACAGAATGGTATTCAGTGAATAGTGAAATAGAGTCTCTTTAAGCTGAGTGGCAACCATAACACAAGGGAGCACAGTCTTAAGCTGGAGGGTGGGAGGTTTAGGAGGGAGGTCAAGAAGTACTTCTTCACAGAGAGAGAGGTGGGCACTTGGAATGCGCTGCTAGAAGAGGTAATCTCATTGAAGACAGTAGGCAGCTTTAAGTGAGGCTGGGACAGGCATGGGGGAGAGTAAGGGTCATGGGTAGGGAGGCTGGGAGGGTGAGGAGGGAGGGTAGGGACATTAGCTCAAGCTATGGACCCTACAATATGAGCAGACTTGATAGATCAAATGGCCTTCTTCTGTTGGATTCTTTGAATGTTCGCATGAATATGCTAATGACCTATAATTAATTGTTTGGGAAAGCAGTAAAAAGAATAAATACATATTTTATCATTACATAATTAGCAAATGTGTATAATAACATGTAACTTCATGACTGACATGAACTTGCGTTACTAGCAACATGACTGTTAGACAACAGAACATGTGATCTAACTTTTTGTTGAAAGTGACAAGAGTTGCATGCCTAAAATGGCTCATGCATCAAAAATGTAACGTGTAATGTTTTGGCTGTAGATTGAGAAAAGCTTCATAAGGATGTTTGAAAATTGCACCAAAATATCCATGTGTATTTACTGGAACCCAGCAGCAGCAGCAGTACCACTATCACAAGTGCCATGTCTAGATATTTGAAAATCAAGGTTGTATTCTATAAATATCTTAATATTGTTTAAAATTTTGGGGAGGGAAAAATAATTTATTTCGCTAAGGAACATAAAATGTTGCTGACATCTATGGGAAAACACTTAGAATTATGATAAAACTGCTGAAAAATTCCAAGACGTTTGGCTCTGACAGACTTTGCTCCCCTGGTCCAGGGACATATGGAGAGGCTGGCCTATCAGTACAGTGACATTACTTCTTGCAATGCTGGCAATCTAGGGTTAGGAATGATCCCAGGACCATCACTGGGCCAACAGAGAGATAGGAGAATTGAACATCCCATAAGATGAACTGATCCTATGGCAAAGGGGGTTTGTGTAGTTCATTGTATTACCAACACCTGGGTGACCACAAGTGGTGGTGGTGCAGTCTTGGGTGCCTGCAGCATGACAAGAAGGAGAAAGTGTGCCCATCAGTGCATCAGGAATGCAGGCACCCAATAGGGTCATGTGCCCTCAAGTTGGTGGTACAACAGGGGAAAAAGCAGCCTCAGCTGGGTAAATGATGCCCTTGCCTTGAGAAGCAAATCAAGAGGCCAGTCATGGCATGTAGCAGGTGCCCTATGGTTATGGACATTCTAGAGGTGAGCAGCTTTGATGTTTGCATAGGTTTTACTGGTGAGGTCCTTTCTCATGGCCAGGGCGGATAAAATTAATTCACAAGAAAACAAGGAGGAACCCACTTCTCCAGACTTTTTCAAAATCGCTGAGGATGTGGCAGCTGGTTCACCTGGTGGTCATAAGCAATGAGTTGTCATACATTCTCAGCCATGAAGGGGAAGTATCTCATGAGTGATCTCTGCTTCCCCAGTGATGGTGTCCATGGTATTCACATATTAAGAAATTCCACAAGTAGACCTCTTTGCTTCCTGGGAAAATAGGAAGTTGTGACTGTTTTGAGACAGTTTCCCTCTCAAGGGCTGGCTTTTCTTGTCCCTGGATGGAAGGTCTTTGTATGCCTTGTCCTCTGTTCTACTAGATTTACAATGTGTTACTTTGATTTGATCCTGGATTTGAATGTTTGAATTTGTTTATTTTGTGGAAGATAAATAACTGGATGAAACACAGAAGCATAAGAATTTGTCATCAGAAAAGGACCACTTGGCCAACCCAATCTGTGCAGTTGGTTCCTGCCTGGTCTGATTCCGTAGAACCTAACTGGTCTTCTATGACCTTTGTGACAGGGGAAGTTCCTGCCATGGAATTGGACCATTTTTTTTATTTTTAAACACTCTAGTTGCAGCCATTCTTTTCTTTAACTTTTCTATATTTTCTAGTTCAGAAGGCAGGCCACCTTCAGGTGAACCTTTCTCTCTCTCCAAATCTATCCCTTTCTCTGTATTTCTTGTTTCCTCTCTGGTCCAGCTTATGGGAGGTCAAGTGCAAAATGACCTCCAGAGTCGAAATAAGCAGAATGGCACTGAAAGTGCCTAGGGCTGTTTGCCTACAAATTAAAGATGTAAAGACAGCTCTTAGAGCTGTGAAGCCAGCTAATAATGGAATAGAATGCTCCACTGATTATGTATGTGTTCCCCTTTTCTGTTTGAAAATTTTTTTATTATTAAGGTAAAATGGAAGAGAAGACAGGAGCAGTAACCCTTTTTCCTTTCTGTTCCCTTCCCTGCTGCTCCCTGTCCATTGCGTGGGCTTAGAGTGAAATGGAGTCAATAGAATTATAAAAATGTAAGAAATGGCTCCCGTGCCCTTAGTTCATAGGATCCCCGTTTCTGTGTAGAACCTTTTGCTGTTTAGAATAAAGTAAGTTGTGAACTGAGCTGCTGTGTCATGCAGCTTTTGTATATTGCCACTCATGGCTCACCCCTCTCTTTCTTCAGCTGCACTGCATATTCCTAGCGGCTTTGCCGCTTGTCAGTTTAAAAGGAGCTGCCACTCGGGGCTAAGCTACTACCGCACTTTGTGGTTTAATTTGTAGCATCTCTGGTGGCTTGCCCTTTCCCTTTTCGGCTCCTTCTACCATCTTTTGCTGGCTCCTACCACTCAGACTGGTTTTAATTATTTATACCCTGCATAAAAGGGAATACAGTAGGAATGGAGAGGAGAGGTTTGCTTGCGCTCGCTCTCAGGAGCATTTCCTCTCTCCCCCATGGTCCCAAAAGTAAATGCAGTGTTTTCAGCAGCCTGGCACTCAAGAACTAAAATAAAGCCAGGCTGCCACTCTGCTTGATAAGTTCAAGAATTAAATAAATGTAGATTCCCTTCCTAGAATGCATTGATAGGGTTACCTGTGTCAGAAATAAAGTCGGCCCTTGGCAAAGGGCCATAATGGAAAGTTTAGCCAATGGCTGAGCTTTGCAGCCATTGGCAGAATTAAGAAATGGTACCTTTAGGACAGTAGCGGCCCCCTAACGATACACTCAAAGGTAGTGAAAGGTTTTACACTTCCCCATTAAGTTTATTTTCCTTCTGGGCTTGTTTATTTCATTTAGACCTCATGCTGTATAAATAGTATCTTTAGTAAGCCCTCAGACTTCATATAAATTAAAAAGGGTGCTATATCATAAAGTTTATTTCTTTGATGATACTGAGGTCACCTGACCATGGGGGTGGGTATAAAAAGCCCTCCTATTCTACCAAACATCAGATAGGGGTCAGTTGCTACTGACTGTGCAGGTGATGACTGGGTGAGTCTTCTGCTGCACCAGTGGTTGTGGAAACAAAATTAGTTTGCCACAAAATTCTTGAAGTATTGTTTATCATCAAGCTATGTAGTTGGGCATCCCAGTAGCGACCACAAAATGACCTGTAAGCTAGGTCTCGATTAAAACCGTTAATTATAATATACAAAAGGTAAAAAGCAGCTAGCACTCATGCAACGACGTGAACATCAGGTCTACATGTGGTTTTATGAGAATGCTAACTACACCACAAAATATTAAAAGCAGTTTTAATCGAGACTAACCAAATCTATTATGCCACTACTAGGATGCTAACTCATCAACAATAGTTTGTCCTTTTGTTGAGGCTCCAGTGTTGTTTGCTGGTAGCCACCTTGTGCTTTGTGTTAAGTATTGTTTATCACCTAATTTCTTTATTTGAATGATTTCTTTATTTTCCAGAGCAAGAAGTATTGCAATGTTTGTTTTGATTTTTCTTCACTGAAAAAATAAAAATCCAGCAAGAAAAAGTGGGTTGCACCTAAGAACTGTTGTTGTGTCCATCTGTTATCCCGCACCTTTAGAAGAATCCTTCCTTCTTGTCTGTTTACAAATATACTCCTATGCCTATCCCACACATGCCTGAAGCCCCCTACAGTTTTCACCTCAACCACTTCCTCTTGCAGTTTATGTCAGGCATCTATCACTATTTCAGTGAAATAGCACTTCCTCACATCTCTCTTTAACTTTCCTCCTGCAGTTTCATTGCATTTTCTCTGGTTCTGGAGCTCTTCCTCCTTTGAAGAGACTTCCTCCTGCACCCAGTTGACCCCAGAGAAGCACCTGTAGGACTCTATCATGTCTCTCTTGCTCTCCTCTCTGTTAGGGTGTACATGTCGAGAATCCCTCAGTCTCTCCTCATAGAGCCTGCACCATTTTAGTTGCTGTCCTTTGGACTGCCTTTACCTTGTCTATATCCTTTATGAGGTGCAGTCTCTAGAACTGAACACAATGCTACATGTGCAGTCTCACCAGTGAAAACATAGTGGCAACACCACCTCCCTTCTTCCTCCTGCTTTTGATACATCTCCCAGTGCATCCCAGCATCGCACTAGCACTACCAACTGCTTTGTCACACAGCCCTACCACTTTAAGGTCATCAGATAATGCTTTCTAATGTTTGGATTTGGAGGTATTTTATGTATAGATATAGATGTTTTAGGGAGGGGATGAATGTTTTAAAATTTTTGAACTGGATGTTTCCAAAGTTTGGATTTGAATATTGGGGGAGGAGAAATTGGATGTTTTTGATGCCTGGTTTCAAAAATTTTTGATGTGTGAATTTGGATTTTTTGCAGGGAAGGGAAAATGGAATATAGTTTTAATCTTTTGATTTGGATGCTATTGATGTTTGCATATGGATATTTTGGGGGATATTTAGATGCTTTCAAATGTTTGGATTTGAATGTATTTGATGTTTAAATGTGTCTATTTAATTTTAGATGTTTCTCATGTTTAGGCTAGGTTATTTCGGGAAGGGTTCATTTTGATACTTTTGATGACATGATTTTGGATTTTTTTTATGGTTGGATCTGGGTGTTCCTGAGATTTGCAGCTGGATGTTTTAGAATGTTTGGGTGTGGATGTTTTCAGCTATTTGGATTTTGTTTTGTTTGATATCTGGATTTGAATGTTTTGGGAAGGGGTGAATTTTTTTAAATGTTTGGAATCAGATGTTTTCAATGTTTCAATTTGAATGTTTTGGGGAGGAGGAGGGATGGATGTTTTCATATATGTTTTTGGATTTTTTTTATATTTAGATTTGAATTTTTGGGTGGAGATCTTGGCCTGATATTCAAAAAAGTGCAAACATTTTGCGTTGTACCTTGCAACTGCCCAGGAGCCTGAGGATGCCATATTCAATCAGATAGTGCACCAACACTATCTAACTAAATAAAGGGCCATATCAGTGCAATGCTAAGTCAAGTAGCACTGCCCTGACATGAATCGCGAAGTGCGCCAACACAGTGGGTAGCTCTGGAGCACTATCTCCAGTTTTCAAACAGACCTATGCAAATAAGCCCATTAAGCATGCAAGGTGCTAAGGGGTCATTTCCAGGACCATTATGGGCTTATTTGCATAGGTAGCATGGTAGGTTAGTGCAGCACTGCCCCCCATTGCCCAGCCCCTGACATGTGTAACATAGAATCATAGAATTTGATGGCAGATAAGAACCGCTTGACCCACCTAGTCTGCCCATTTCTCTACCTGATGGATAAGCTGCAGATTCTAGTTAATCAACAGCTTACTTCCTCCTACCCCCCACTAGAATTGCCTTATGTCTGTCCCATGCATTCTTGAATTCTCCCACAGTTCCTGACTCCACAACCTCCTCAGGAAGGCTGTTCCATGCATCCACAACCCTCTCTGTGAAAAAATACTTTCTAACATTACCTCTGAGCCATCCCCCCTCTAACTTCAAATTGTGCCCCCTTGTTCATGCACATCTCTTCTTCTGAAAGATGCTACCCTCTTGGACTTTATTAATTCCCTTCAGATACTTGAAAGTTTCTATCATGCCCCCCCTCTCCCGCCTTTCCTCAAGGCTATACATATTAAGCTGCTTTAGTCTCTCCTCGCATGTCTTCTGGTGCAGACCCTGCACCATTTTGGTTGCCCTCCTCTGAACAGCCTCCACTGTATGTCTTTGTGGAGATGGGGTCTCCAGAATTGCATGCAGTACTTCAGATGGGGTCTCACCAACTGTCTGTAAAGAGGGTAAACAATTTCTTGTTTTCTACTGTTGATGCCTCTCCCTATGCATCCCAGTATCTCCCCAGCCCTCCTTACTGCCTTCTTACATTGCTTGCCCACCTTTATATAATATATAATTACTCCTAGGTCTCTTTGGATTTTTGTTGTTGTTATTAACTCACCCCCCATTGTGTACTCTTCCCCTGGGTTTTTGTTTCCCAGATGCATTACCTAGCACTTCTTTGCATTGAATCTGAGCTGCCATATATTTGACCATTCCTCCAACCTTGCCAAGTCCCTTTTCATCCTTTCCACACCACCTTGTGCATCAACCCTGTTGCAGATCTTTGTGTCATCTGCAAAGAGACATACGTTTCCTTCCAGGTGCTCTCCAATGTCACTTATAAAGACATTAAAGAGGACTGGTCCCAGTACCGAACCCTGCTGAACCCCGCTAGTTACCCTCTTTCTTCACTGTGGCCTCTGTTTACAATTATCCTGTGTGTCCTGTTGTCCAGACAGTTTTTTATCCAGGCTACCACCTTGGGACCCACTCCAAGGCTGGCTAACTTGTATATTAATCTTTTGTGTGAGACTGTGTCAAATGCCTTGCTAAAATCTAAGTAGGCCATATCCAGGGCCCCGCCCTGGTCTACTACTTTGGTCACCCAGTCAAAGAAATCTATTAGATTCATCTGACATGACCTTCCTGCTGTGAAATCATGCTGCCTTGGGTCCTGTGCCTCACTGGCCTCTAGGTACGCAACAATTCTTTCCTTTAGAAGTAATTCCATCATTTTCCATACCACTGAGATCAAACTAACTGGTTTGTAGTTTCCTGCATCTGCCCTGCTCCCACTTTTGTGAAGTGGAATCACATTTGCCCTCCTCCAGTCCTCAGGTACCACCCCATCCTCCCATGATTTGTTAAAGAGAGTAGTCAGTGGTGTTACTAGTTCTACCCTTAGTTCTTTTAGAATTCTTGGGTGAATCCCATCAAGCCTTTTTGCTTTGTCCACCCTCGGTTTCAAGAGTTCTTTCAAAACCCTTTCTTCTGTGAATGGACTGGTATCGGTCCCCTATTCAGAGTTTTTCTCTTGTTTGGTTTAGGTACCTATCCCTCCTATTCTGCTGTGAATACTGAGCAGAAATATTCATTCAGTATCCCTGCTTTTTCACTGTCACCCTATGCCCACATTCCCTCCCCTTTATTAAGTCTCTGTATCACTTCCTTGGTCTTTCTTCACTCCCTAATGTACCTATAAAAGGTTTTATCCACCTTCTTAACAAAGTTGGCTATCTTTTCCTCAGTTTGTGCCTTTGCCATTTTGATGGTCGCCCATGTATGATCACTATTATCACAGGATACCATGGGGAGGACCACTAGGCACCAGGGAGCTTTCTTTCTATATTATGGGCCAGCAGGGAGGAGGGAACACTAAGCACCAGGGAGGGCTTCTTTTATTGTGTGGAACAGGACCAGAGGTGGGATTTAGGACACTGGGCACCTGTGGGGCTATATTTGTGTCACTGACTAGTGATCAGTGGGCATGGGGGTTTACTATGCACCAGGACTAACTACCTTGTGCATAGGACAGTGTTTAGGGGGTGCCATGGACCACAAGGGGAGGCAGGTGTGCTCCCACTGACAACCAGTTTCTTTGCTGCAGTACTTCCGGCAGCCACTAGGATTGCCTGGAGTAAGTCAGGGTTTTGTTCACTGGTGTTTGCGCTGCACAAATGGGCCGCATTAAGTCCATTTGAGCAGCACAAATGTGCTGAATAGTCCTGTCCTGGCCCCTCCCTTTACCCACACATATATATTATGTTTTGCTTAGAAAATGGGCAAAGAATATTCTTGATCCTGATTGGTTAAAACTGCCAATCAGTAGGTCCAGTATGAGACAACAGAGACTGGGAAATAACTAGTTCCAGTCTTCATTGTCTCATATCATTGTAAATACTACTGGTCCAATGGAATTTTTCTTTTTAAAATCCACCATGTTATTTTCTCCTGCTGAACAAGAGACAGTCCCCCCCCTTCCCACACACCCTTCACTGATCCTCCGGCCACTTCTCCCAAAACACACAAAACCACAGAAATCTACCTGCTTTTTGCAGACTTCATTTTCTTTTTCATCCCACCCCTATTAATCTCCCTCATACAAACATCTACGGACTTTCCATCCATACTCGACTGCCCCACAGTGCACCTGCCTGCCTGCCACCACTACACTGCTCCTCCGCCCAATTCCTTGATCTGTTTACTTTTTAAATAGAAGCTGTGCTTAGTAACTCAACCAACTGACTGCCACCACTGCCTCTCAGCCAGATTCCGCAATGCATAGATAAACAAAAATAAATCATTGAACGAATGAATAAATAAAAATGAATAAGTGAATGAATGAATTAAAAAAAAAACACTACAACAAGAGCCTTTAATTAAAGACGTGTGTGTGTGTGTGTGTGTGTTGTGTTTGTGTTTCTGGGTTTTAACCATGGCAACCTCCTCTACAGTAACAACTACAGAAGCTGAAGTAAGACAAAAGTCCCTAGGTCAAAAAATAAAAAAAAGTATTTAAATTAGGGATGGGTGAACAGATTTGGCCAAAATACAAACTGACCTGAACATGCTGAAGTGTTAATAAACTAATGGCTTCTGAACACTTTTGGCTATTTGGATTGGTTCGGGTGTCCAATATTTTGCAGGAAATGCAACATGAGAAGCACCAGAGCAGGAGGCTCCCACAGGAGGGACCAGAGACAAGACTCTGGTTCCTCATTGGATGGCTGAGCTGTCCATCTCTCTAAGGTGACATCTGATTGGGTTGCTGCTCTAGCAACCCACATGGTCCACCTTAGACCTACGCAGAGGAACTGGGATAGAGAAGGAGCAGCAGCTTCTGTAGTTTGCTCCATGCTGTGGATTCTGTGTGCTTTTGTAACATGCATTTAATTACTTCTTAGACTTTTTCCCTTTGGGCAACAGAGGAAGAAGAAGCCAACTCTAAAAGATTGAAAAAGAATTTATATATATATATATATATATATATATATATATATATATATCAAAAGTACTAAAACAAACAAGTGAATTCAACTTGGGGAAGTTGTGGTGGGGAATAGGGGACTTGGGAAGGGACTGATCCAAGGACTGGAGTGTGGGAGTTGGGAATTGGGGTGGGGAGTAGTTATATTATTGAGGAGACTTGGGGTTGTGAGGAGGAACTTGGAGGAGATGGGGGGCAGACTACAATTCAGACAAGAAAGAAGAGACCAAGAGAATGAAGAGAGACTTCACCATTAAGTGCCAGGGCCAGACTGCTCATTTTGGGGGGGGGGGGTAGCAGTCTAGCAGAGGGGGTGAAGTCTGTTGAACTGTACCAGTGTGCCACCCACTACCACACCACTCCCAGTTAGCCTTTATGCAGTCTGCCCAATTGCCTCCCCACCCCACAACAAGTCAGCTCTCTCAGTTCTCCAGCCTGTGATCACTTAGTCACTTCAGTGGGGATTTCTATTTTTTTATTTAATACAATCTATGTGTGTGTGACTGTGTGTGAAATAAAAAATCTGCCAGGCCAGCCAGTCATCAGTGCACCAATGCCACTTCTTGTATACTGTGTGGACCTCTTCCCCCCCACAAGAAGCCAGTCATCTGTCATCTTCATCCCTGTGCTCGCTCAGTGGGGTATAAGCAAGGCCGAGAGAATTCTTCGGCCGCAGAATTTTGTGCAGAACTTGCAATCTACAGCAGAACTTCTGCAGTGCCACAGAATTCACTGTTCTTGGTGATTTTTTATTAATATTTCTGTTTATCCATAGAATCTGGTTCCCTTCCCTTCTTTTTATATCCCAAATCCTTCTATGCTCAGAATGTGATGTTATCATTGCTATAGCATCATAAATTAGCTAACGGAATGGCTGCATTCTGCAACAGAAATGAACAGTCACTTATCTACCACAGCTCCACTGCCAGAGGTGGTGGCACAGCACATCAGGCATGGTGATATTTGCTCAACCTGCACTACAGCCTAATACAATTTTCAGTCTTACATTATTGCACTAGGGCCAACTTAAACAAAACCTTATCGATAGCATAGACCTGTTAAGTCCATACCTTACTTTGTACAAACTTATTTGTGCCTTTAACGTATAGAGATGCCATCTGAAATTAATACCTAGTGAAATTAATTTACCTGTCATTTTAAGAAAAATAAAGTAATTATGCCCAGAAAAGTGGAATATTACAATATGTAGACCTGCTGAAAGAACAGACCTGTTAAATAAATAATTGCGCTGTACACATTTTTGCCAGGAGTATTGATTTCACATTGTCACTGATAGAGTCAGCCAAAAGTTATGGAGAAATGTGTTCAGGGCCAGCTGTTGGGCCAGAGGGTAGAATGTTGTGTTTCCGTGCTGGCAACTCGGGTTCAGAGATTAGCTCTGGGAGCTGGCTGGGCAGCACAAGGATTGGGGGAAACCCATCACTGCTCTGAGCCTGGAAAGATGTGGTGCAGTGTTCTGTCACATAGTGGACACATTGTGATGAGCTGGAGAGCTCTATCTCACAATCTTTTCACATGCATGTCATTCCCTGATGGTGTTACATAATGTGTCAGGTGAAGCAGGTTGGCATGAAAAATTAGTTTTACAATAACTCCTCTGTTCTGTTGATTCCATTTCCAATGGGACTTGTATCAATGAGAATGCAATTTCATGGAAATTAAAAATAAATATATATATATATATATATATATATATATATATATATATATATATAGATAGATATATACAGTGTCTCTCTCTCACTATACACACACACACATATTTGTATGTATGTTACAGATTGCGTATAAATATATAAGTGATACACAGGGGAAACCTCATTAGTGGTATAGATACCATTCGTAAATAAACACCTTATTTATTACATAAGGTCCCCTTTGCATATTTAATTTATGCAACAGGCTAGGGCCTTAAGGAAGAGATATTTGTTTTGCTTTTTTAGGCATAAAATTATTTCTATAAGTCTGTTATTTTTTGAACTAGTGTTACTGTGCTTTTCTCCATCCTGATTGCTATAACCACTGCCATGAAAGTGAAGTCATGATAACAAGCTGACACTATGATATGGTAGTTTGTTAGTCGCATAGAACTTCATGAAATTACAAACCCACCGCCGCAGAAGTTCTTGCGGCAAATGGTAGTCTTGCCTCAGAACTTGGTCCCACTGTGCCGCAGAAAAGTAGGGGCCTTGGGTATAAGCTTTGGCTCAATGGGCAGGCATTCCATCACATCACATGGAATAAATTAAACAAAATGTCCTTGATGGGGAAAAGTACTGTGTCAGAGAGGTTATGCCAGGCAGGGTTGCTGAATCTGTGGTAGCGGCAGTGTCTCCAGCATACGCCCTCAAGCGTGAGTGGTGTGTAAAATAAATTGTGTGTGTGTGTGTGTGTGTGTGTGTGTGTGAAATAAAATCTGCCAGCCAGTCATCAGTGCACCACCAGTGCCACTTCTTGCATATTGTCTGTGTGCCCTTCCCCTCCAAGAGAGTCAGTCATCTGTCATCTTCCTCCCAGTACTCACTCAGTGGGGTATAACCTTTGGCTCAGTGGGCAGGACATTCCATCACATTCACATCACATGGAATAAATAAAAATAAAATAAAATCACATTCACGGTCATCACGGTCATGAATTTTACATTTGGCAACTATTTCTGTAAGCTCTGTTCCATTCAGTATCTGAAGCTTCAGGAAGTGCTTTCATTGTTACATGATTACTCATCCTCACGACAAATCACGTTCATGGCCACAGTCATTACAGTCATCACGGTCATGAAAAAGCTCAGTTCCATCTAGTGTTTTAAGCTCCAGGAAGCTCTTTCACCGTTACAGAATTCCTCATCCTCATGACGCGAATCACGTTCATGGTCATCATATTCACAATCATGTTCACATTCATGGTCATCACTGTCACGATTTTCACATTTTGTCAACTATTTCTGGGAGCTTGTTTTAGTACAAAACCAGAACAGCAGCCAAACCTACAGTAGGGACAGTATCCTCAGCTCTGAGATACAAAACACATTTTGGGTAGCCCATGAGTTTAGCGACTGTGATTGGGCACCTGCGAAACAGTGACTCAGTCGTGCTTTTGACCATGGTGAGGAGGAGGAGGAGGTGACCAAATGGAGGTGCTCGACTATAGTGACAGGATGTCACTGCATATATATGTGCCGGGGAGAGTGGCATGCTGCGTGGAGTGGGACGGGAGGGAGGGATTGTGAGGGGTGGTGCTGCAGTGAGCTGCCAAGACACTCCCGTGGTGTGGTGGGTGAGTTCAGAGCTAGAGCATGTGTGGTGCTGGGGTTGGGTCCAGGTGCAGGTGCCTTTTGTTACACCTGGCCCCAATTTTGTACCTGATTTCACCCTCCCTGACATGCACCCCGGACTTGAGAATCCTTAGGTAGAAGTGGGGGACAGTCCCCCAGATTGAAATATATAATGCAAGTCCTCAGTATCCTTGTGTTGTGCATCAGGCAGTCAGAGTGCCAAAATTGATTTTCGGCACTCTGGCTTCGTGATAACACCGATAGCCTTTATGCTTTCGCTGTTATCACATAAATTCAAATTTTGTCTTCTTCAGAAAGAGAAAACATGCATCATTACAACTCTTGAGTTTTGTTGCCCCATTTGGGACATTACAAAGAAACTATCTATTCTTTAAACACATACTATGTTTTGTTCTGTTCTCATAAAAGAGACATTACTAAGAAAGTATCTAAAGGCTGCATAACAAAGTTTACCTCTGATTGTACTGACATAGGAATCCTTCAAAAATACACCTACAGTACCTGTTTCACACTTCATGATTACAGAAGAAGCACCTTTTTTTGGTGCAATCCTGTTTTTTTTTTTAAATCTTCAGTTCCATCACGAATCAGGACACCCAGTTATTATGTCACGTCACTCACGAGCCTTGGTTCAGTTTCATGCTTCTGTTAGTGCTCACGTTCTGCAGGATGCCCTACTAGCGGATGGACTCAAATCTTTGCCCTCACAAGCCAGCTGTATCCGGTAGATATAATCTCATAGCGAACATTGTAGCAGTTCAGGGAAGTACAGCAATATGCATTTCAAATTTTCAGTGACAACTGTTTGTGGAATCTCAGTTCCATCCAGTTTCTGGTGCTCTGAGAAGCACTGCCAGTGACAAGTTCATGATGTATGTTATGTCATAATGAATCACGTTCACAGTCATCACGTATCACAACACTTCAACTTTTTGCAGGAATCCTGTTTTTTTTTGTTTTGTTTAGTTTTTTTTAATCTTCAGTTTCGTCACAAATCAGGACACCCAGTTATCATGTCACATCACTCACGAGCCTTGGTCCAGCATGATGCTTCTGTTTGTTAGTGCTCACATTCTACAGGATGCCCTACTTGTTGTGTTCCATACTGAGAGCCATTGCTGAACATAATTGGCGACATACATTACAAACACATTGTCCCCTTCTACAAAAAGTCAGACTCAGGAGACTGGTTTAAAAAAAAATTGAGATCTGGGACTTGCCTGCCTTTGGACCATATCATCGTTATCCTGGGGGTGGGTGGGAGGTGCAGCCAGTACATGACATGATTGTACTGGTAGCAACAGTGGCAGACAAGTCCCTGATCTCACACACAGTCACTTTTTCATTCTGAGGAGATCATTTAGCTAAATGTGCCTTAACCAGATTGATTAAAATTTAAAAATGTTGCTTAGCTCTGTTTTTCTCTCTGATAGTGGTAGTAGCAATAGTGAAATGGTGACTTTTGGACTGCCTGGTGTTTTTTTTTTTTGCCATGTTGCTTCATGTCATGTTCCATACTGAGAGCCGTTGTTAAACAAAAGTGGTACCAAACATATCTTCTTCTACAAAAAGTCAGACTCAGGATACTGGTTCAAAAAAAAATAGAGATCTGGGACTTGCCTGCCTTTTGACCAAATCATCACCATCCTCCAGTAGGCATATCCACAGTCATATTAGTCACTCCTCATCTCATTTCACTACCCACGATGTTTAGTACTACTAAACCGTGGTTTAATTGCTTTTTTCTATAAATATGTTGATTAAAAGCTGGTTAAAATGATTTTTTCACGTACAGTCCCTATAAAACCTTAAGGGTTATAAAAGGCTCGGATAAGGTTCGGGTAAGCATCCAAAGCTTTTTTTGCTTTTCAGAAACTTTTATACCTCAGAACCTTTAGAGGTTCTCCCATCCCTAATTTTAATGCAGGTGGAGGAACAATTTTATTACAAAATAAATCAAACAGCTAAGAATTTTAATATTTAAACATAATATTAATTTTTTTTTAAACATTTATAATATATAATGCAGCGGCCCATTTTCTAAGCACAATAACACCCTCCAGGGTGGGCAGTATGGGCTATACTGGACCTTCTAGGGGCTATAAGGCTCTCCACCTGCAGCATCAGGCTTCATTATGCCACTACGCAGTCTGGTAAAGCCCAGTAATGCCCACTCTGTCAGGTATTATTGTTTAGGTGGGTGCTAACACTGTTTGCCTGTGTAACTGCCCTTTAGAATATTTTGCTCTGGTGCAAACCTCGGTTTGAGCAGGCAAATGCCCTTTTGTGTCTATGCAAATGTTTGAATATCGGGCCCCTGGTCATTGTGATATTTGTATTTATATTCATCCTATAGCACTCCATACCCCCTTTCCCAGAAAGAAACACACTGACACACATCTTGGAGGAAATGGCTGCAGCCATGTGTTTATTGAATAATATTCAAGTTTAACAGCAGTGAGCACATCTGGAAGGATCAACTACTCTGTGGTTTAACTGGGCCAAGACTGTATGGCCACCCCCCATCAGACATCATTTCCTTGCAGTATAGATATACCTGCTGCAGGGGGACCATGACCCTCCCCTGGGTCTGGTTGTGTTTAGGTCCACCTCCATGCCAACCAGAGGGTGTCACGAGCCCTTCAGAAGAACTCGCTCGTCACCTCCCTCTTACCACTGTGCCATCTCTTAGTGATCCTCCTGAGATGCCGCCATGACTGTGACAAATTTGTGTTCATCATACCCTGACTATTAATTCTCACTTATTTGGTTTCTCCCAGTGCTACCTAGGTTTAACATCCTTTTGAAGGTGGTGAAAAACCTGGAAAAACCCTGCTACAGGGAAGCCAGGAAAAGCCATTCCCCGACCCCTAGTGTGGTTACCCATACTGGGTCAAAAGAGGGGACCTAGCTCCCTGGCCCCACAACCCTGATTCTATGAGGGCGGGTGGGTGGGTAATTCTAGAAGGGGAAGAGGAGAATGAGGATGGACAGCTGACTCTGTCCCAATAAATTCCTCTTCTCCCTACACCAGCAGGATGTGACCCTCCTCCTAAGTGTGAGGCCCCTGGTGGCCCCGTCCAATCCATGGCCTATCTTCAGTCTCCGGGACCACCTCTATCTTCCCTTCCCTCCTACTTCTCAGACCAGGGAAGGATGGCCCAGATAAATTGTGGCTGCTGCCATGTGTTGTAGCCTCTGTATTTTCCGGTAGCCTTCCATACCCCCTTTCCCAGAAACAAACACACTGACACACGTCTTGGAGGAAATCGCCACAGCAATGCATTTATTGAATAATATTCAAGTTTAACAGCAACAAGCCCATCCAGGAGGATCAACTACCCTGTTGTTGAACTGGGCCAAGCCTGTATGGCCTCCCCCCTGTCAGGCACCATTTCCTTGCAGTATGGATATACCTGCTGCAGGTGGACCATGACCCCTCCCCCGTGTCCAGTTGTTTAGGACTGCCTCCATGCCAACCAGAGGGTGACATGAGCCCTTCAGAAGAACTTAGCTCATCACCTCCCCTTACCACTATGCCATCTCTTAGTGATCCTCTCAAGATGCCACAGGACGGATGTCTGACCCCCCAATCCGCTTGCTCACCACTTCCTCCAAAACTTTTCCCAGTGTCCCTAACCACCACTCTAACTCCCACTTGGTCAGCTGCCCCATCTCAGCTACCATGAGTTGACCAGCGGCCTGAGCAGACTATGTTTCACCATGATCCCCCTACTGCCGCATTACTGCCTTCATCTCCCGATTGACCTGAATGCAAGCCTTGTTAAGAGAAGCCACTTCCTCACCACCCAGCCAGCTTGGCCTCTGGATCAGCTGGGACCAGATGAGGATAGTCTGCGGCCACCAGTCCCTAATGGTTCAAAAATACTTCTTCATGGCCAGCAGCAAATCCACCATCTTCCGGCTGCCCAGGTCCTCCCCTCCGAGGTGAACCACCAATATCTCCGGGATACGCTTGGGCCTCTCCTCTGCTCAAAGCAGGGGGATCAGCTCATCCCAGTGCATGCCTTCAGACGAGAGATGCAGTGAAATTAAATTCCACTGGTGAAGTGAACGCGAAGTGGCCACTTTGTGTTGTCACTCTGCTATGCAAAGAGGCCAATAGGAAAGGCTCACTTCACCTCTAATTATCACTTTGCATTGTCATTCTGCCTTAATGTGAAGTAAGGTAGAGTGGCAACAATATTTGGCAGCCTCCCAGTGCCCACACACACACACACACAGTCACAAGAATTAATGCACATCCCCAAAATGTTACTGTCTTGTGTCCAGAAAACTCTCCAGTGCTGACGAAGGGAAATGAGAGGACAACAAGAAATACAAAGTGTCCCAGAATTAATGGCACACTCAGTCATATGCGCAGTGGACATGGTCACATCACACACAGACACCAGAATTAATGTGCATACCAAAATGCTACTGTCTTGTGTCCAGCAAATTCTGCAGTGCTGACAAAGTGAAATGCGAGCGTAACAAGAAATGCAAAGTCTCCCAGAATTAATTGCGCACACAGTGGTCACACACAGTCACTAGAATTAATTTGCATCCCCAAAATGTTACTGTCTTGTGTCCTGTAAGTTCCCCAGTGCTGGCAAGGTGAAATGAGAGGGTAACAAGAAATGCAAAGTCTCCCAGAATTAATGGCACACTCAGTCATGCATGCGGTGGTCACACACAGTCACCAGAATTAATTTACATCCACAAAATGCTATTGTCTTGTGTCCAGAAAACTCTCCAGTGCTGACGAAGTGAAATGTGAGCACAACAAGAAATACAAAGTCTCCCAGAATTAATGGTGCACTCTGTCATGTGAGCAGCAGCCACATACAGTCACCAGAATTATTGTGCACCCCCAAAATGCTACTGTCTTGTGTCCAGTAAGTTCCCCAGTGCTGGTGAAGTGAAATGAGAGGGTAACAAAAAATGCAAAGTCTCCCAGAATTAATGGTGCACTCTGTCATGTGAGCAGTGGCCGCCACAGTCACCAGAATTAATGTGCATGCCCAAGATGCTACTGTCTTGTGTCCAGAAAATTCCCCAGTGCTGACGAAGTGAAATGAGAGCATAACAAAAAATGCCAAGTCTCCCAGAATTAATGGTGTACTGCAAATGCACAGACAGATTAAGATTGCACTGCACACTCAAGAGATGCAGAGTCAGATGCAAAGGCACAACAACACCTAACCAGTGCTCATAAGTCACATATCCAAATCTGGAAAAGAATACATTTGCTGGTTGGGGTAGTGCATGGCAGTAACAGTCTACTACCAGTAAAGATACCACAAAGCAGTATAAAAATTCATGCAGGTGTGGTGGATAACAGGTTCACTGCTGCAATTACTCTGGCACACTAAAAGTCTGATTTAATTATGCGACGCACACATACCACACACACACACACACACTACAAGTATTGCATAGCAAATTGAAAACCTTTAGCAATATAACCAAATGTTTTAAACAAACTGAATATACACTACTGCACCACTACAACGAGCAAAAAAATGTCAAGAATTACTGAAAATATTACTGTGTGTACATTAACACAGTAGTACAAGAAAAATATAACCAAAAAAGAAAGACTGCCTTTTTTTCCCAGTTAATCTACCTAAACCACAGATACGCCCTTCCCCCCAAAGCACACTTCACAGTACATAGACTGACTGTTCTAAATTAACATTCAAAATCCACACACAAACAATAGACACTCAATGATATGAGCACAGGAGGGTTTCCTACAATCGATGCACTACATTTTGAGCAAAAAAAAAGGGCTCAAAAAGGCTTTTTTAACAGCTTTTAGAGGATTTGAATCACAGAGCTCTCAGAGGAAACTGTCTCCATCTTCCACTACACACACACTACCCAGAAATGAGGTGGTGCAGAACAATCTAGAGCCCATGTGACCTGCAATTCCAAGAAGCACTGCAAATTTGCCTTGGAGCTCAATAACAAGGCGAAGTGATGCTAAGTACATTGATTTCAATATACTTCACCTTAAAATTGGTGGAGAAGTGGTTTGGAAGGCAGAATAATGTAAAGTCATTGGTTTCAATGGACTTTGCATTTCCCATATAATCTGAAGTACTCCGCTCAAGTTGTGGAGTTCAGATTCCGCCTTTTCCAAGCAGTAATCACTCCACAGAGCTTAATTTCAGCCACTTTGTCCACCACTACTTTAGACCCCAGCCATCAGATCTGAACTGTCAGTCAACCTTGCTCTGTAGCAGCCACCCTGTCCCTGCTGCCACTCCAGCTGCTGCCTGTTGTATGAAGTCCTGGCCATAAATCCAAATTGAACCATTGATTATGGGGACACTGGAAGAAACAGAAAACCATTATTGCACGTGTGGGCACACACACTCAAAAATGCCTGGGACCTCCAATGCCCCAGCACCTGTATCTGCCCATCTGCCCACCCCGGCTCCTTGCATATGTGGCCACCCCAATCCTGATAGAGTGCATGCCAAACTCTTTGGGATTCAGGCCCACCACCTGCACTGCCGGTCAGGACTGCTCTAAACTGGCAGGCCGTGACAGGCCTGCCATCCTCGTGTTGGAAAGTCTTGTCTTTTTTAGGGTTCGCAGCTGCATAAGCCTTCATTCTATCCTGAATCCTCCAGGGTCCCCTGGTGGAGCCTGTAGTAGGCACCAGCAGCCCTTCCACTGCTGGTCAGTCTTACTCCTGTGAAGCCGTATCCATGCATCTTTCTCGGTTGTTACTGTATCCCCTAGCCCCAACCCAATGTCCTTCGAAAACTGGTTGGGCTGCATTAGCTCTGACACCCTGAAGGCCCCACAAAAGGCCAACAGAAACATGGTGTCGAACAAGTGTGCCTCAAACAGGGTCCAGAAGACCCTGGGGAGAGCCCTCCATATGTTCTCCAAGATTGCCAGGGTGATGGGGCGCCTCATGTCCTGGTGAGAAGCCAATGACTTCCCCCACCCTTCCAGCACCTTATGCACCTTGAAGACCTTCATGCTGTAGGTAACCCCCAGAGCCTTGGAGAACCAAGACAGGCCAGCAAGGTGCCTTCCCACCATCCCGGCATGTCCCCATTTTTCCTGGACAGCGATATATATGTGCACAGTTGCTCGACTGGAATGGGCCAATACTCTGGCCAGCCCACTGTGCCGCAATCTGCAAGTAGTGTGCTACCCCTTTCCTGTATACTTCCCTTGTCTTTGGAGCAGTGGAATTACCGATGCATGTCCAAGTCGAGATGTCACTACCCTCCAACTGCAGGAGGTTCCGCCCGTGGCTGGTGCTCCGCTGCTGGAGCCTGCTCTTTAAAGCATTGCCTCTGTGAATGAGACAAAGCATCAGCAATTCAATTGTGGACCCTGTGTGTGTGTATGACCTTAACAAAATCTTTTTTGCAGCAAGCCTTTAACAAAAGTGGAGATGATCACTCAGATCAGCTCCTATCGGGACAGATCAGGTGGGTGCTGATGGGTCCCCGACCCTCCCCAGCTGCCATCCCTTAATCAGCTACCCCTGGACACTGGAGGATGATCTCACAGAGACTTCTTGACATTGGACTCCCTTGCCTCTCCTTGGGCTGGTGCCACCTGCAACCCCCATGAAACCGTCTTCCCATGGTAGCGGCCTCCCTGTCCGAGTGCTGGCTCGCCATGGGCTAATCCCACCCTCTCTTACCGGGGTTGGCAGGGGCATTACCCTGCAGCTTCCTTGGCTTCTGGATTGCACTTCTGAACCTTCCTCATGGGGAGTGGGAGGAGGTGCACTGAATGAAGGGGTGTTGCTGCCCACAGACCATGCAGATATGCCGTAAATGGCATGACACCCGATAGCACTTGGCTTGATTGTAGACATAGCATGCCTGTGATGGTGATGTCCCCCCTCCACCTTTTGCCCAGAGGATGGCCTCAGTGACAAGCTGCTATCTGTGTGCATGACCCCCCCCATGCATGATGTCCACTAAGAGGTTCATGTCCACTGTACCCCACCCCAGGTTGCTGTCCTCCTGGTGCCTCCTCCTAAACTCCTCATTGTACTCCAGCCATGCCATGCCCCCTTTCCTTCAGTGCAGGAGCATGATCCAGTTCTGACAGATGAACAGGCCCAGACCTTGATCCCTCTCCACCTGAATCACAGTACCCATAATGATGGGGAAGGCCTCAATCTAATTGTCAAAGGTGCGTGGCACCTTTGGGGGTTTCCTATCAGATTCTTCACCCTTCTCCTTCTTCTTCTCCTCCCGCTGTACTGGTCTGTTGAGCGGGGAGAACATGTCCACATACTCCCTATTCCTAATTTGCTGCCTAACTTTATCTGTGAGGTGGGACGCTAGCTGCTTGTCTATCACCGCATAGGAGCAGGGCTGCTATGATGGGGGCTCAGCGGTGGGAGGTGCAGGAGTGACTACCGGCCCCGTGCCTGAGCTGTGTCCCCCCCCTTTGTCTACCACCATTGCCATCAGGTCCAGCAGCTTGTCCAACTTCTGACTTAACCCTCCCCTGCATTCATCTACTGTCCAGGGTGTCCCTCTGGAATGGTCCTCCTGGGGTGTCAAGCAACCCAGCAGGCACTGCCTCGACAGGAACATCAGCTTCTTCTTCTCCCATCCTCGGGCTCACCCAGCTCACATTCCCGCCCCCAAGGCTATGTTGAGTACCCAAAGTGCATCACAATCACTCAAGCGGGTTACCCCTTCTCCTTGCTTACCTCCCTCCGGCATCCTAGTGACCTTGGATGAGGTGCCACCTGCCCCTGGCCAGGTGCATCTTTGATGGAACCTTGCAGCTGCCTGACATTGATGATCCTTTCAGTCCCTCCAGGCATGTTTCCAGCCATGCCACCCCCTTCCTCTGGTACATGTCTCACAGCTGTGACTCCAAGCCTTCCATGGCTTTCGCTGACAGCTTCCTCTGCTGGGCTGGCATGTTGTCTATAAAAACACTAAAAGCCTCCCCATCCCCAGAGATCTAGTAGTAAGGAATGCACTCCGGGTCACACATCAATGGACATAGGGAGCCGCAGCCTGGTTCCAACCCTGCCCCATGTCTGCATTGTTGGCGTGTCTGCTTGGCTCCACTCATAGTGCACCAGGGCTTATGATTCATCATTTAGCATTATGGTATTCATTAGTATGTGCCCTCTTTTTTTTTGACTCCCCTGTACTTCCTTCATTGGCCTTAACTGCTGGGTACCCTCCCCTGTCACCCACCCTGGATGGGTTTCTGATGACCTCTTCCTGTGTCTTTTTTTTGTTGTTGTTATTATGCCCTGCCGCCCCATGTGGTGATGAACTGCCATGACATATCTTCTGGCTCTGTAGTCCAGATACTTATCCATTTGACATAGTTCCCCCTTGTCTTGTGCCTGTTGGTCTATTTATGTCTTTGGGTTTTTATTTTTATTTTTTGGCATATACTGTGGCCTAGCCATCACCCGTGTCTGCCACTGAAAGGAACCCTAACGGCATAGACCAACCCCATCCCCTGCCCTAACTGGACTTCATGGCCTGCCTTGGCTGAGTCCCCTGAACTCCCAACGGCAACCCCTGCCATTCCCAAGATGCCTGCTGCTAGCCATGTGAGGTCCCAGGGACCAATCAGTGTGCAGCCCTTTTTTCATGAGACTGCCTGAGGCCCCTGATTCTCACCACAGAAGCCACGTTGTCAGAACCTCACCTGGCCAGCCCCTACAGAACCCTGCTGCCTGCGGGTTGTTCCACAGGAATGCTCCAGCATCATTGACCGTCTGCGCTGCTGCCCTAAGTGGGTCCATAATCGGCCTTGCCCCCACCAGGTAAACTGCAACCAGGCAGTGGCTGCCCTGGCCGATCTTGCTGCAGGGAGCTGGACCCATCATGGAGCCATCTGCCCCACCACCCAAGCCATGGCAAACCCCCCTTCCCACTGATTGGGTGCCTGCCCACCTAGCACAGCCTGAACCCTCTGATGCTGCCCTGCCTGGTGGGAAACCCACTAGCACCTAGCTCGGGCTGAACTCTCCCCACTGCTACTCAGAGCCCAGCCTAAGGGCAGCCCTCCATGGCCACGGGACGGGACTGCACACCTAGAGCCGAAAACAGCTCTTTAACCCAGGACTAAGACAAACAGCCAAGAAGGGAATCCATGACGTGGAACCCCGAACAGCCCAGGAAAGCTTCCCCCGAAAGCCGATCAATACAGGTATGACACTGCAACCCGTCGATAAGAGTTTACATTTTTGTGTTTCTGGGATGATCTCAAATCTGGGAAAAAAGGCCATTTGCAGGAATCAAACCCTGCACTGTTAACACTAGAGGCAGTTATTTAGCCCACTGAACCACTGGCTCAGACAGCGGATTGAATGAGCCAAAGGGTGAGGAGAGTGACCATTAATGAAAGACACACATTTTTTTTTTTTTTTGAGCATAGATGAGGCAAAATTTAACTCCCCTGCTGGGAATCAAACCCAGCATCCTTAGCTCCAGAGGTATGTATCTATCTCCATGAGCCATCAGCTCTTGCTTCTACCCTACCAGCCCCCAGGTCTGATAGCCTCCCAGGCCGCTAGGCCCTTACTTTGCTGGCCTGACTGGATGTCCTAATCCTAGAAGGGGAAGAGAAGCAAGAGGACAGACAGCTGTCTCTGTCCCAATAAATTCCTCTTTTCCCTACAATGGCAGGATGTGACCCCCCCCAAGTGGGAGGCCCCTGGCAGTCCCCCGTCCAATCCATGGCCTATTTTCAGTCCCCTAGGACCACCTGTATCTTCCCCCCTTCCCTCCTCCTTCCTGGTCCTGGGGAGGATGGCCCCAGATAAATTACAGCTGCTGCCATCTGTTGCTGCCTCTGTAGATTCTGATGTTAGGATCTCTGTATTTTGATATTTGAGTTTGGATGTTTTGGGGAGTGCAAGGATGTTTCATTTTTTTTTTTTTGGATATTTTGGGAAGGGGCATTTAAATGTTTTGTATTTGGCTGTTTTAAATGTTTGAATTTGGATGTTTTGGTGAAAGCTGGATTGTTTATTTAGAATGTCAGCAAACAGGATGTCCATTTTTAGGGTACAAGCCTAGTTTTCCAGAAGATTCAGGGGGACAGTTACAGCAGTGGATGTTACTAACACATATACATCACATTATCTCAAGACTAGTTGGTTGAGACAGCACGTTTGAAAATAACAAGTGAAAAGTAATGAAAAATACATATTTACAGAGATTAATTTTGTGATACTCTTATGGGAGGTGGGTAGACTAAGGGGAGTTGATAGCTGATAAGATGGGTGTTTAAGGTTATAAGGTTGTGGAGTGCAACAAGGAGCTAAAATGTCTTTAGAAGCCCAATTCTAAATTCTTAATGGTCAAATATTCTTCGTCATTGACTGGGAGGGCATTATTTGGAAATTTTGGGGGCAGAATTTGAGAAGTATGTGTTTCTAATTATCCAGCATGTTCTTGATAGTTGGAGGAACCTCATATGTTGAAGATCACAACATATATGACTGAACAGTTTAATGATAGAGACTAGAACAATAGTTTGAGAGTTTTCCATGGACAAATTTGTAACTAGGGTTGCCCTTATAAGTTCCCTCCTCTTGCCTAGTGCAAAAGGCTGAGGTTGTTACAGAGAGATAAAGATGAATGTTTTCTCAAGTCAGTGAAAACCTGAAAATGCTATTGAATGAACATAATTTTGTGCAGTAAGGCATTGGTGAAATGCAATGTTTTGCATTTCAGGGCTGGAAGCAGGATAGCTTGAAGATTAGCCTTCTAGTATTGCTTGAGAGATAATTATGAACATGATATAGTGTGTCTAGGTTTTGGTGAACTCTGCTAGTAACTCTGTGATGTGGTTCAAGAAGCGATTTGGGAGCTTGTAGCAGATGTGGAATAAGGAGAGGAGCTAAGGAGATGAAGCCCCAACTTGGTAAATTGCCATTACTACCAGTCAGGTTGAGCAGCAGCAGATGCTTTCACTTTTAAATGCTTTAACTGCAAATTGTTGTATCTGCTTTCCTGACTTGACTGATGGGCAGAGACTCAGAGTGAGACACTTAGATCTTGGAGTCTCAAACCATGATTCTCCTTGGCCCCACTTCTCGACCTAAGTTCTGACTTACTCCTAACTCCCTGTCCACCCTGTGACATGACTAGTGAGTTTATACCTACTTTATATTTGCTCTGTCCCAAGTCAGGAGAGTGACCACAGCCAATCTTAGTCAAATTCTTTCAGTACCAGGTGAAGGAAAACGTACTCAGGCTGGCAAAGGAGAAGGACCTGCTTTGATGGGAGGAACATCAACTTGCTCTGCACAAGGAATTTTCTGTGGAGCTGCCATCCCAGCACCCAGACTACTTGGAGTTCAATGGAAACTGTAACATCTCCCTTAGATACCCAGCACAGCTTCAGATCATGCTGAATGGATCCACCTACCAGTATGAAATGCCAGAGGCAGTGGAAGAGTTCATTCAGCATCAATGGCCAGGCTGTCAGTTTGCAGCCCACCCACATGGTAAAACTGACCAGAGATTGCACTCTACAGAGATGGACAATTCAGCCATGAGTGCCCCCAATCCCAAGGGTGCCTCTCCCCTGATGTTTGATGATGAATTGCAGTGGATCCAGAAATGCACAGGGCAAGGGATCAAATGCAAAAGGCGGAGGTTAGGAAGGACGAAGGCAGACATGGGAAATGGTCTGGCAGCAGAGGCAAAGAGTCTCCTTCTACAGGCTCCTCTAGAAGTCCTGTGGCTGAATCCCCTCTCCCGGTACATAACAGATTTGATCCATTCTGAAAAGAACAACATCCTGACAGCTTTAATGCAGTAATACATCCTGAAGCTGGCACTAGGCAAGATTACATCCAGCCATCAGTACCAGAGGCCAGATCTTGGACTGACCACACTGCTACTACTCTATCGATATCTTGGATCTCTCCACAGCTGCCTCCAAGTTCTGCTATGCCCCAGCCCAAGCAATCTCCACAGCAGCAGCCAAGATGACGGCTGTGAATATTGTTAATAATTTGCCAGCTCTTCTCCCCTGTTTAGAATTGAACCCCCCCCCATTACACCTCTTAACCTGAATCCTTGGCTCGTGGTCCCTAAAGATTTACAAAGCATAAACCAATCTAGAATTTTCCATTTCATGGGACTGTATCATTTGTTGTTGTGTGGTGGTGGGGCAGGAACAGGAGACATGGCTGGTTTGGGGCTCTAATCAATGGTTCAGGGGCACTTTGGTGATTTTGGCTGCATGGCTCCTGAACAGACAGTGTCACCCTGATCTAAGCTGTTTTCAGTCACCTAGTTCACCAAATTGAGCTGCTTATTGTTCTGGCCAGCACCTCCCTCAGAGCAGTCCCCTGGCTGCGATCCCATACTCCTATAGGGCAGCTCCGGTTTAATGCTGCATGTAATGGTGCCTTCACTGTGCTGCTCCGCATGTTTGAACTGCCAGTTCAGAATGGCGCAATGGGCAACCCATGTTTCACCCTCCCCAGCTCAGAAATGGCATTAATGCAGCATGCAGACATGAGACATCTGTACAGTTCTGCTTGCAGGTCCCAAAGCTGGTCTGTCCAGAGGGGCAGTGGGATGATCGCAAGGGTTGGGGAGACAGTCCTACGCACATGCAATGCACAAAATGTGGGGGTGGAGGAATTTGGTATACCACCCTCAGGTTGCTTCATCAGTCTCCACTGTGAGACATACTGTGGGTCCTTATGATACCAGGACTGTTTTGCAGGATACCCTCCAGCTTGTTATGGATGAATCATATCTAAGCAGTACAGTTTATGGCTCCATCTGCTGTCAGAGTTTAGCAGCTAGCTGGTTTAGGACATTACGGTGAACACCATGGACTTCACCAGTTTCAAAAGGTTTTAAACATCTGGAGTCAAGGTGGGTACCCTGACAGCAGATGTGCTCCTGCTTTTAATCAGGCTTGAACAATCAGCTCAACTGTTAATGGACATTTTGTCATGTTATGATTCTACAGGTTCCTTTTTTCTAGTTTATAGTCTGTAATACATATGGGGGTAGTGTGGATGCCTTCTGTTGTAGAGAGTGTGTCTTGCCCCTCTAGCTGGCAAGCACAGCATCCCCCTCTCCACCTCTCCCCCAAATCCCTCCATCTCTCCTCTAGTTGGCTTCCTGTCTTGATAAACTGTGGTAACCCATTGGGCATGCTCTGCCCTCCTGCCTTCCCATCTTATTGCTGGGCTAAGCCCTTAAAAGCTGTGCCACATTTCTGGGATGTCTATTTCTGTTAATTTCCAAACCTCTGCCCATCCCACCTCCACCCTTGTCCATCAACTAGTACTGCTCCCTAGTTGCCCATGACCACACTCACATACAGCTCAGCATTACCACTGCTAAACTACCATCTATTAAGGCAGCTGGCTGGCTTGGTAGACTGGGAGGATGGGCCTAGCATGCTGACCATAATGGCAGACTCTCTGACTCTCCAGGTCGGAGCCTTAGACCTGTCTGTTATTCAGCCCCACTGGCAAACACCCAACGGGGCACACTGGGAGAAACCAGAGCAGCTCACCATAGACACCCCCCCCCCTTTATCCTTCCTACCCTCTCTTCCTTCCCCCGGAAGCGATCTCTTTAATGCCATAGCAGCATATAATAAGGTTGGTTGTAGGGCTCCCAGACCCTTAATGTAATTTGCCAGCCTGACAGTACTGTGCAAAAGTTCATGGCACTCCCCTTGTTGGTTTCAAAATGTGTGCCTGTTCCCCATAATGAGAGGTGGTCTCTGACATTCAAGACTCAGTTCTTTATTTTTTTTTGGCCCACTATCACTATGTGGTAGTGAATTATTCCTCCCATGAACTGGATCTGGGCATTGGTAGCATACTTCTCAACCTCCTGCCTCATAAATCAGGGACAAGGCTTAAAAAATCTGAGACAAAGTATCAAAATCAGGGACACATCTTCAAAATTAGAGATATCCACCCAGAAAGCTGGTAGAATATGGGGCTTAGTGCAAAATGCATTTTCTAAAGAGGAAGAAGTCTGTAACTTTAATGCTTAACATTGTTTTGTGCTTACAGTCCCCACTGTTTAGCCACAAAAACACACATTATAGGAGGGACAGAGTAAAGTTTTGAGGCAAAATCAGGGATGCCCTTGAAAATCAGGGACACTTGATAAGTATGGTTGATAGATCAGGTGCTACTCACCCATAAAGTCTAGAAAGTCAGTAGTAACTGTTCACCAATGTTTTCTTTCTTCTTAGGCAAATACTTCAGTTTTGCAGTACCTACTGTAGTTCTTCATGTTAAGGTTTATGGTTGCTTATGTGGGTGACCTGTTACTCTAGAATCATTGTACTACATACACACCTAACTGAAAGTCCTGCTGGGGCTGGATGGGTCACAGGAACCTGGTAGGGTGAAACAACATTGCTGGTTACTATCAACTGACTCATGTCATTATCAACACATTGCCCCTTCCCACAGACCACATAATGGCTTCTCTCGCCTTATATCATGGATCATTAGGGGAGTGAATACTCCTGCAAAATCAAGCATATTCTTTCCCACCTTAAGTCTCTGAAGGCCAAGATAACACTCTTGCTAAACACTAAGCTTCAAGAGGAGGTTAGCAGCCAGATTGTGTAGGGAAGGGGTGGGCATGGACATCCACAGTAATGCTCTCTCCTCAAAAGCAGGGGTTTCTTTATTGGAACACAAGTTGCTCTGCTAAATCATAGAGGCCTCAGCTCCTGAATAAGCCAGCAGGTGGGTACTTACAAAGTTTGACATCCCTGAAAGCCCCCTGGTAATTGCCAATGTATACAGGTAGAACCAGGATGCTCCGACAAGGTTCAGTGAGCACCACCACACCCTTGTGGCCCATGTGTCTCCAGCTTTTCCAATGTTTCTGGATGGAAGCTTCAACTTGAGCTTAGATGCCTGCATGGATTGGAACTTAGAATGCCATGAGCCACATGTCAGAGCTCTGGCTGCCATTCAAAATATGATGTCTGTGTTCTCCCTTCAAGACATCTGGCACCTACACCATCCTCAGGTCTTAGATTACTCCTATTTCTGTACCACCCACTCAACATCAAGTTGTATTGATTTCTGGTTGGCCTCCCCCCAATCATCATGGATACCATAGTGCTAGACTCTCACATAGCTCCCCAATATATATCTGATTGTGACAGACTCAGACTTGTGGTAAGTTGGGTCCCATTTCCCCAGATCTGCAACTGGCATCTGAATCTTTTCTTCTACAAGACCAGGACTTTGATGCCTGGCTCCTGAAAAGACTTCAAATACTTTGAGTTAATAATTGACACATGAGACCACAACGGCCACCCCGTGGGAAGCCGTCAAGGCTTTTACTAAAGGCTGAATTATGTCCTATATGATAGTGCATCGCAAAGACAGGGAGACAACCCAGAAAAAGCTTGAGGCAGAGTTAGGTGTGAAAGAGACAGAGCTTAAAAAATCTGCCCCATCTCATCTGCAATCCTCCTTACTATGACAGCACTGCTCCCTCTGGATGCAGTTCAATTCCCTTGCTATGCAGAAGGCAGAAATGGTTGTCTTGCATTTAAAATGCAGGTTCTTAAACAGTGGGGAAAAAAAAGGGAAACCATTGTCATACATACTACATAAGCAGCAAGCAAATAGATATATTCACAGCTTATGGACTTGGACCAGTTTGCTCCAGACCAAGCCCACACAGATAAATTGCAGTATGTGATCCTTCTACATGGAGCTGTACTATTCCAAAGACCCCCTGTACCAGGGAAAGCTTGACACCTTCCTGGCAGGTTGTGCCCTGCCCACACTAATGGAGTCCCACAGAGTTCAGGTGGAAGCCCCATGCACAATCAGTAACATCCAGACAGCCATATCCACCCTTTCTCCCCATAAGGTGCCGGGTAGTGATGGGATACTGATCGACCTCTGTCAGTTGATCCCAGTGATAGTTTCCCCTGTTCTTCACTCTGTCTTTCTCAAGTCTCACATCTCCATGAATCTCCCCTGGACAATGCGAGAGGCAGTGATTATGGTTCTAGGTCCATATTGCTTATGCCAACATGAAAGTTCTCACTAAAGTGATTGCCACTAGACTGAAACAGGTCCTCCTCCACCATGTCCATCCCTCCCAAGTGGGTTTTTTGAAAGGGCATCTTAGCTCTGATCACCGCCAAGCAGTCTTCTCCTCTTGTCCCAGGCAGCCTCCACCCCCACTCCAGCCACAGCAGTGACCACTGATTTTTGACAAGGCATTTGACTCGGTGGAGTGAGGGTACCTACATGCCCTGTTACACAGGATGGAATTTGACCATCACTACAGTGGGTGGATACAGGCACTGTAAACAAAGCCCACTGCTAGGATCCTGACCAATGCAACCCTCTCTGAACCCTTCTAGCTGGAGAGGGGCACTCATCAAGTCTGTCTTCTCTCTCATACACTTTCTGTTTTGGCCGCAGAGCCTCTAGCTCTGGCTAGCCGTCAACACTCCCAAATGTTAGGCATTTAGGTTGGGTCTTTGGATGTGTGCATGCTGCTGTATGCAGATGACTACCTGGTGCTTCTTTAGGATGCCCACTCCAGTATCCTTACCCTCCTCCACCTCTTAACTTCCTTTTGGGAGTTGTTGGGCCTCAAAACCAATCCCAATATGACGGAGGTTCTGCTGTTATATAACCATTGAGTTCAGCAGCATGTTGCTGCCCTAGGTCTTCAGTGGTCTGACAAGGATTTTAAATATCTGTGAAACTGGATCAGGGTGGACCTGGCTGGGGAGGTGTTGGACAACCTAACATCACTTCTGAAAACAGAGAAGACTGTCACCACTAGAAGCTACTGCATCTTTCTGTAGCAGGAAAAATTGCAGCAATGAAAGTAATTCTGGCTCACAAGCTGATTCACTGTTTGGAGAAAAAAAAAAAAACATACGGACATATGAACATATGAATGTGCCAGCAGAAACAGACCACCCAGTCTATCTAAGTCTGCTCGAATGTGCAGCTAGCACCCATAGTTTTCAGCTGCCCCACCCCCATCCCATTTGTCATCCCACTGCCACCCCCACCTCCCCCACCCTCACTCTCCCCTGTTCCCTGTCCCATGCCCTTTTGAAACTTCACAGATTTACATGATGCCACCCATTCTGGTAGGGTGTTCCATTTTACTACCACCCTCTCTGTGAAATAATGTCTCCTCATTTCCTTCCTAAATCTTCCTCCCTCTATTCTTAGCGCATGCCCCTTGGTGACCCTCCCCCTCTTTAACTTAAAGACCCCATCTGCCCCATCCTTATTGATTCCCCTCAGATACTAGAATGTCTCAATCATGTCCCCCCGTCCCTTCTATCCTCCAGGGTGTACATATTCAGGACTCTCAGCCTGCTGTCATAGTCTGTCCCTTCCATTCCACATATCATTTTTGTTGCCATCCTCTGCACCTCCTCCAGTAGCCTGATATCATGCTTTAGGTATGGCCTCCAAAACTGCACACGATACTCTAAGTGCGGCCTTACCAGTGACCTGTAGAGGGGCAAGATCACCTCTCTTCACCTGGATGAAAAACCCTCACTATGCACCCCAGCATTTTGTTAGCTTTGAAAGCCACTTTCCCACACTGGGCAGTGTTGTCCATGGTCCCTATCATCATTACCCTAGGTTCTTCTCCTCCTCAGTGACCCCAGCATAACCCCTCCCAGCCAGTATTCTCTCCTTGGGTTCTTCATCCCAAAGTGCATAACCTTGCACTTCTTTAATTGAACCCCAGCTACCACCTCTCTGACCACTCCTCTAGCTTGGTTGGTTCCCCTGCAGCTGATTCCATCCCTCCTCTCCATTCACCAATGCTCTGATTTTGGTGTCATCAGCAAACAGGCTTATCTTGCTCATCACCCCATGTGCAATGTCTGATATGATGAGCCGAACAATACTGGCCCCAGCACAAAGCCCTGTGGCATCCACTCATCACCAGCCTTGAGTTGAGAACTCCCCTGTCACCACCACCATTGCAGCCTCCCACTCAGGCAGCTTGTAATCCAGTTCATCATTTTGCTCCTACCCCTACACCAGTTAGCTTTCTCCCAAGCTGCCCATGAGGCACAGAATTGAAGGCCTTGCTGAAGTCCAAGTAAAGAACATCCACCGCATGACCCTTATCCAGTTCACCTTTCACCCAGTCATAATATTGTATCAGGTTGGTTTGACAAGACTTCCCTGAAACAAACCCATGCTGCCTCACATCCTGGAGGCCATTGTCCTCCAGGTACGACACCAGTCTTTCCTTTAGTATTGTTCCCATGAGTTTGCACACTATGGAGGTGAGACTTACCGGGCAATAATTACCCAGTTCATCCCTTGGTCCGCTCTTGTATAATGGTACTACATGTGCCATCCTCCAGTCCAGTGGCCCACATCCCAACTTCAGTGAGGTGCTGTACAGATCCACCAGTGGCACCACCAACACCTCTGCCATCTCCCACAGCATCCTAGGGTGGATACCATACAGCCCTGGTGCCTTGTCTACCTTCAATGCCCTCAGTCCCTCTAGGACTCTACTTGCCTCAATTCTTCCATCTGTTGCCTTCTCTCCCCTGTCCCCACCCTCCCAGCCCATGGTAGTACGGTCCCTCTTTTCTTCCATGAACACTGAGCAAAGTATTCATTCAGTGCTTCTGCCTGCTCCTCACCCTTTCTCCACTCCCACCCCTTTTTATCCTCACTATTGTCTCCTTACACTTCCTTTTCTCCCTGATGTATCTGAAAAGTCTTTCACCCCCCCAACCCCGTTAATTCCCTGCGCTAAGCTCAGCCCCCTCTGGGCCTTGGCTTCTCTCACTTTTCTGGTCACCTCCCTGGACCGCCTTGCATACTCCTCCCTGTCAACTTCCTTCCGTGTCCTTCTATACCTCTGGTGCGCCTCTCATTTTGCTCTCACCACCTCCACTACCTCGCTGTTCAACCAGCATGGTTTTCTTGCTCTGCTCCTCTTACTCTGTGTCTTGGTGCAGGCTTCTGCTGCCTCTGTAATCTCCCTTTTAATAATATCCCATTTCTGCTCTGCATCCATCTCCTGCCTTATGCCCTCTAGTTTCCCTTTCAGTACTTCCTGCATCCTCCCAAAGTCCGCCTCCCTGAAGTTTACAACCTGAGTAACTGATTTCTCTGGCTCCCTGCACATCATGAAATTGAACCACACCATTTGGTATCGCTGTCAGCTAGTGGGTCTTCCATCTTTATTTCCCTTACTGCCTCCCCATTTGACAACACCAGATCTAAAGTGTTCTTTAGTCTAGTAGGTACACTAACCAACTGTGTCAGGAGACCCTCCTGGATTGCATACAGGAGCACTTGCTCCCTAGCACTGGAGGTGACTGGAATGCTCCAGTCAACCCCCCGACAAGTTGAAATCCCCCACGATGACCACCTGCCCCTTTCTACATACCTTTCTGATTTGTCCTGCTAATTCCCTGTTAAGCTTCTCAGACTGGGATGGCAAACTACTTCAGCTAAAGGTACAGCCCTCTACAGCCACAGCTGACAATTTTCCAAAAAAAACAAATAGGTGCACACACTGTCTATAATATAGTAGCCACTACTTTATTACAAAATTCATCAAGTGCCAAACACTCCTACAGTACGTAGCTCTTCCTTTCAGAGCTTCACCAAGGAAGTTCTAAAGAAAACCTCTGGAAGGATGAGCTTCTATCAGGAGTATTGGCGTCTTGATGAATTTTGTAATAAAGCAGTGGCTACTATATTATAGACAGTGTGTGTACCCTCTTGTTTCATTTTGCATGATTCGCTGTTTGGCTCACTTAGCCATGGATATCTTTGCTAATTAGTTCTCGAAAATGGATATGATGATTGGAGATTTTCTGTAGCAGGGCAAACCAGCTCATTTCAGTAGGGCCAAGCTGAGGGCCACTTGGAAGAAAGGAGGCTGTGGCCTCCTCTGCTTCTACACCTACTATGTGTCTTTTAGGTGTCCCCAAGCCCTGCACTTGTTCTCCGCACCTACTCCATATGGCCTCCCTGAATGGGTGGAAATTGAATGGCAGGTAGACCAACATGCAAACCCGTTGGTCCATATATTTGCCAAGATTCCCAGTGCTAAGACATCTGGTCCCACTGCTGTGCCAACTCTTAAGGCATGAAGAAAATTAGAATCTTGGTTGTAGGTGCCCATTACCCCTCATTCACTACTCCCCCTTTAGTACAACCCACTAATCAAAATGGGGGAGCACCCTTACTTTAGGAGCCTGTCATAATAGAAGGATTCAAAATCTGGCCAACCTGTGGCAAATGGCCACCACACATTTGGACTCTCGAGAACCTCAAGGTCTGGTTTGATCTCACAAATGGTGACTTCTGGAAGTAGCTCCAGATTATAAGCAACATTGTATCCTGCCAGAAGAAACACCCCCCAACTCCTCCTTATAACTCTTCTCTGCTTACAGACATGGTTGGACAGCCCTAGGGATGGGGCTGGCCTGATCTACTAAAGCATGCTGCATAAGGTGCCCGACACCTCAGAAGAGACAAGGTGTAAATGGTGCAGACCCTGAGGCTAGACATCCTTGAATAGCACTGGGTCCAACTGTGGCATCTCACTTAGAAAGCCTGCCCAGACACCAAAAGCCTCCTCATGCAGAACAAGATTATGCATGTCTGATACCACACTAACGCCAGGCTGAAATTGCTTGGGCTCATACACCATGATCTGTGCTGGAGATGTGAGGCTCCAGATGCATATCTCATGCTGATTATATGGAATTGCCTCAAACTGCAACTGTATTGGATACAAATCCAAGCACATCATTATCAGATCATGGGGAGAACTCTTCTGCTGTCCCCTTGATTACTTGTCCTGGGACTCTTGGACCCTACTCTCCCCTCCACAGGATGAACCTACACTTGCTTCTGATGGCCAGTGTAGAAGCTAAATGTTTAATACATCAAAACTGGATGTCCAAGAGTTACCCTCAGTTTCCCATTGGTTGGCTGCAGTCAAGAATTTGGCTACTATGGATAAAATGTCACTCTTCACCAAGACCACTACATCCTCCTACCAAGAGATGTGAGCCCTTTCCTCTCCTCCCAGTATGTGGTCCATGATCCTGTATGATTGTTCCAGATTATCAGACTCCTGCCTGCTGATACTAATACTGCAAAAAAACATTTGCTGCTGCTGCAATGTGGTTTGTGCATTGCATGCATGAACCCACCTCCTGCTTCTTATTCATTGTCATCCAAACCTGGACTGGGCACTTAGTCAACACATGCAGATAATTAACTGCCAACCCAGTGTTGCCTGGTGCGGGTCTCCACATGCAGCAGTGTGCATAGTGCAAAGAAAGGCATTCTCTGGACAGAGTCAGGTAGACAGGTCAGCACAGTACCACATATTGTACTTTCAGATTACAGCTAGCACACACATAATACAGTACTGTATAATACTCAAACATACCACCGTGAGAAACAGAGAAGTGTTGTCATTGTTGTGTGAAGGGCTGCCTGTTACTTAGTCTGGTGATGCTCTGAGTCAAACACAGATTCTAAGAATTTCTTGTCACTGTGCTATCTGATCTCATATTTATTTTTTACAGATCTCATATTAATTATGTTTGCTTGCACGCATGTGCAAGAAACATAGTGCCATCATCCGAGTTTTCCAGAGGTGTGTCAGCCTCTTCCAATTCAGTCAGTGTGTTTGCAGGTGCAGTCGCAGTGCTCCAATCACTGCTCCAGCTGTCTATGACAGCAGTTAAAATCTGATGGGCATACAGTTGAAAGGGAGCTCCACTTCAGTGAGCAAAACTCCTCCTCTCAGCATAGCACGCTTACCCATATAGTGCTCACGTGCCCCCCCCACGCACATACTGTATAACAGCCGAGGGTGCCCAATGCCCCATCGGCTCCACACCGCCCCAAAAAGCTTTCAGGTGCCACGCTGGGAGCCCACCTCAGCGTGACACATCCATAGTGGCCGAGGTGCCCAATCCCCGCCGCTCCAGCCTCAAACAGCTTTCTAGCTGCCACGCTGGGAGCCTACCCCAGCGTGGCAAAGCGTCCGTCGTCTTCCTTGAAAAAACAAACAAAAACAAAACCTGTAAAAGAAAACATTCCTCGGCATTCTCCCAGCCCACCCGCTCCCACCACTGTACCCTACCTCCCACACCCCCTCACCCCATACACCTCTGGAGTCCAGCGCAATGATCTTCGGTGGACCGGGAACACGTCTGCACTCTTCAAAGCCTACTGTGAACTGAGGAAATTCCGGTAAGCTGTATAATGTAATAGATAGGGTTTTTTCAACTTTGCTGCATATCTTGGGCAATTTTTTGGAATTTTTGCACCAAATTTTCAACATGGGGTTTTTGGGACCCCTTCTCATGAATGCTGTCACTATCATGGCGTTAATTGGGCCCAAAGGGTGATTTGCATGATCACTGCGTGAAATCACCATTTGGGACTGATTAATAAATGACACTGCCTGTGTTCATAAGGTGGGCTCTCAAAAGCCTATTTTAAATTTGGTGGCAGCATCCTAAAATGACTGTTTTCTGGCGTCGTTGCTCAGTTCCTACTTGCGCTCATAAGTTCGCAAATTTTCAATATTTTCACTCCAGATTTTCAACATTGCCATTTTACCACACCTCCTTATGAGCAGTACAGCTGTCATTTTCACATCTCCCCACAAGCGTGTTTCCGCCCATGTAGGCGCACAATGGCGCGGTGTTGTGCAAAATCAATGTATGGGACACATTAAGAAAATCACAGTGACACTGGTCATGAGCAGAGGTGTTAAAATGGCTATGTTGAAAATTTGGTGAAAGAATTCCCAAAAATGACTGTTTTAGGAGCGCACGTTGCGCAGTTACTACGCACACTGGCAAGCTTGCGAATTTGTAATATTTGCACACCAGATTTTCAACAGTGCCATTTTACTGCACTTCCTTATGAGCAGGACAGCTACCATTTTTCACATCTCGCCCAAAATGTGTTTCCACACATGTAGCGCACAATGGTACAGTCAGTGTGCGAAAACGATGTTTGGGACAGATTAAGAAAATCACAGTGACACTGGTCATGAGCAGAGGTCTTAAAATGGCTATGTTGAAAATTTGGTGAAAAACTCCATAAAATGACTGTGTTGCAGTGAGCATTGCGCGGTTTCCACGCACCCGTAGTTCATGAATTTGTAATATTTTCAGTCCAGATTTTCACCAGTGGCATTTTTCCACACCTCCTTATGAACAGTACAGCTGTCATTTTCCACAACATGGCCAAAATGTGTTTTCACACTTTCAGCGCTGAAATGCGTGGTCGCTGTGGGAAATCATTGTTCGGGACAGATAAAGAAAATCACACTGACACTGTTCATGATCGGAGGTCCCTAAATGCCTGTGTTAACAATCTGCTGTAAAAAAATCCCCAAACTAGTTACATTGCAGGTGTGCATTGCGCAGTTTCTATGCATGCTCGTGACTTCACCAGTTTTTTTAATATTTTCACAGCAGATTTTCAACACCTCCCCACGAACAGTACCGCTGTCATTTTTCACATCCTATTCGGAATGTGCTTTTGCACCTGTGGTGCCAAATGCCATAGATGCTGTGCAAAAGCAGTTTTCAGCTAACAAACTGATATTGCCACTGTTCATGAGGTGGGGGTCACAAAAAAAACATGTTGAAAATTTGGAGTGAAAATACCAATGAATGCCTGAGGCGTTAGGGTTTCCAACCATAACGCCCCACCCTGTAGAGAATGACAGGCATCAGGGGTGTGACTTGGGATTCTTGCCTGTAATGCTCATACCATTCCACCCCCACCCACACCCTGCAGCCAGTGAGAGGCATCAAGGTGTGCCTCAGACTCTTCGGCCCCAAACTTCACCCCATTCTCCTATACCACACCCATCTCACCGTATTTCCTGATGGAATGGGGTGCGCATAAGGGCCAAAGACCCCAAGGCACACCGTGACACTTGTCAGTGTCTGCAGGGTAGGGTGTGGTGAAATGGTGTGGTTGTTATGCCTGACGACCCAAAGGCACACCCCAATGCCTGTCACTCTCTGCAGGGTGGTGGTGGGGTTGGCTTCAGTTCAATACTTCACTGCCATTCCTATTATGCAGCTCTGTAACTTCTACACTACCAATGCCAATGCCAGCAAGCAAACATTCGGCATAGACAAATGCTTGTTTTTTACAGTCACTCAGCATGCAGCCACAACCAGTTATTATAGTTTTTACTTTGCAGAGAAAACTGATTGCTGGTACTAAGTAATGATCTGATTGCTGCAGGCCTGCAGCAGTAGAGCTGGCTGGTCTTTTTGATCTGATTTGGGGGGCAGAGTTGGTGAGGGAGGGGAGCAGGTAGCATCAAAAAGCAAGAAAAACATGTAAGGAAAACAAACAAGCCCTCAGACTGTCTCATGCTGGCATGGGATCATAATGTTGTGGTGAAATCCATGCAAACTTAAAGCGCAGACACAGCACAGCAGCATGCACTCTAACAACGTCAGAACAAAATCTGACCTAAACAACAAGAGCACACCGCCATTGGCCTGTCTCTCTTTTTGCAGGGGCCGCCCACCCCTTATGTCCCAGACTATAAATCTTCAGCTCTCCCCAGGAGCACGGACATTCACCACAGGCCATTACAAGGTAATGAAAGTACCTCTATACCAGCACCTTTGTGAGGGGTTAGCCCATCAACACACTTCACATGTCAACTGCCCCACCCACCCTGGTCATCACTACCCATATAGACACTGGCCTATGACATCACTTCCCCCTCTGTCAATTTACTAACTCCCCACTTTCCCATTTGCAGGTTATACCTGCCAGCCACCAGAGGGACACATACCTATCCACCTCAGGTCCACTTCCTGTTCTCTGCCTACCTTCTTCCTGGAATCCCTCCTATCACCTTTTCCCACTTCTCTCCTCCAACATACCCACCTCTGCCCACACCCTCACCTGCTCTCCCTTTCTCTGTACCAATCCACCTCCTGACCCACCTCTTCTCCTCTGTACCAACACCAAGTGACCACTAGGAGTCACTATATCTCACGCTGCTGAGGCCCAATCCCAGCCTGCTTCAGACCCCTACAACATGGGTCTCTGCCCTCTCCCAGACACTTCTCTTACTGCCCTGGCAGAGACTTGAACCCTGTACCCTGTCCACCAGAGTCCATGTCACTACCACTAATCCATAGTGGCAGCCATATTTTCTAGAAGACAACCCAGATACTTCAACCTCCTACCCCACTACCGCCAAAAAACCATGCTAGTTCACCTCCTCCTAAACTCCCTCCCCTTCACCCTCCTTTTGGTACCCTCATCCCTCCAGCCAGACATCTCCTCCGGGTCACTGGAAACTGCACCATTAATCCCCGCCGACATAGTTTGCACTCACCCTACAATTCCCATGTACACTGGCCTACAGCATCCATGGCCTGGCCACTCCCTCTCCTCCCTCCCAGCCCACCCAGGCAGCCCATCAACCGCCCTCCTACCTTGCAATCCCTACCCATCCCTGCTCCCCAATGGTCCCACCCCATCTCCTCTTAGCTGAAGGCAAAAAATCATATCACAGCGCCCTGGCCAGAGCTGTTGTCCTCCTACTACTTTTAACTGGCAATATCCATCCTAACCCTGGCCCCACCCTGACCTGCCCAGCAGGTGGGCGCCCCGGTCTGTTGATTGCCTCCATGAATATATGCAGCATCTTGAAAAAATTTGACTCCTTCCAATGCTGGGTCACACTGCACAAACCTGACGTCATTGCACTGGTGGAAACATGGCTATCTAAATCCACCCCTGACACCTTTGTCACCCTCCCCAGCTACACCCTATACCATAAGGATCGAGTAACCAAACGTGGGGGTGGCTGTGCTATCTACACCAGGGACTCTCTCACTAGTCTCGCCCTCCCTGCTCCGGACCTTGTAAGTGGGGCTCAGGCCCTTACCATCAAGCTTGCTCCAGACCCCATGAACACCACTTTAACCTCCGCTGCTATATACCGCCCAGGAACCAAAACCAAGCACTATTATCATTAACTGACTATCTTGCCATCCTCCCTCACAGTGCAGAACAAATCATTGTGGGGACCTTAGCGTGAATTGGCTGGCCCTCCTCCATCCCCACGGGACTCCTTCACAGCCCTGGATCTAACACAACTAGTCTCCCAACCCACAAGAGTAAACCCCAAGAGAGGTACCAGCACCATCCTAGATGTCATCATCACAAACCGCCCACAAAAAATCCTGAACATCCAAGTCCTCCCTGATTCACTCAGTGACCATTCCCCATTGCTGTTCCGCTGGATGGCTACCTCACTCCGACCCACTGCCCAGTGCACAACCCGCCGGCATTTCAAACCGTGTGGTCTGAAAAACCTTAAACAATACCTTGACCAGCAAGACTGGTCCCCCATTCACCATGCTCCTGATATTGACACTGCCCTTGCCTTCTTTACCCAAACCTTTAGTAAAGCCTGTGACCTCTTTGCTCCCCTCTCAGCCATCCGATCTAAAAAACATAACCTGCCCTGGATTACCCCTGCCCTTTTACAGCTGCTCAGGCACAGGGATAATCTTTGGCACCTTGCCATAGAAGCAGGCGACCAGCAAACAGACAGGCCTACAGCTGCCTTGGGAATAAGTGCACATGGGAAATCAGGAAGCCAAGGCGACCACTATCAGGCCACCCTCACCACCTCCTGGGGGTGCTCCCGTACCTTCTGGGACAACGTCAAACAATTAAATGGGAACACTCGCTCCCCTCCTCCTTCCCAGATTACTACTGAAAACACCACCGTTACTGACCCTGCTGACATTGCAGACCTCCTTTACTGACCTTAGCCCTATCCTCCCCATTAACTTTTTTGACCAACCACCCTCCCAACCTGCCCCTGCCCTCCATCGCCCTAGCTTCTACCTACGTAGGGTAACTGCCCAGGAAGCCAGACCGCACCTGACCCGTGCACTAAAAGGCAACAGTCCCAGTGACAACACCCTGGACCACAGAATTCTCCAGCTGGTATTGGATTAGGTCCTTACCCCACTCACCAGCCTTCTCAACAAATCCCTCTGCCTGGGACAATTCCCCACTACATGGAAAACTGCAAGCTTTGCTTCCTATCCATAAAGGGGTGACAGGTCCTTAGCTGGAACTACCGACCTATCTCCATACTCCCACCCTTTCCAAGCCCTGGAAAACTGGTTGCCAGCAAATCACTGAATACCTGACCAAATACAACATCCTCTGCCCTGAACAGCACGGATTCCGTGCAGGACACAATACTAGCACAGCGCTTGTTGAATTCGCATCCTTCCTACACTCCTCCATGGACACTGGCTCTCAGCCGGGCCGTGTTCCTTGACCTATCAAAGGCCTTGACACTGTCTCACACCCCATCCTGCTGGATGCCCTCTGTCTCTGGCTTTGCCACTGGACCACTTGCCTGGTGCTCCAGCTACCTATCCGCATGCTCCCCAGCGTGTCTATTGGTGGGACACTTTCCAATCCATGTCCTATCCTCTCTGGGGTTCTCGGGGCTCCATCCTGGGACCCCTACTCTTCTCACTATACCTTAACACCTTGCCCAGTGCATGCACTGGGAAAATTCTGCTGTATGCAGATGGCGCCGTCATCTTAGCCACTGACCATAACCCCATCTCCCTCCAGGTTTCCCTGCAATGTTCCTATAGTGACACTGAAACCTGGTTTAAAGAGCATAGACTGGTCTTAAATCTTAAAAAATCTAAAACCATGCTTTTTGCCCAGCCGCAAAACAAAGCTTACAACTCCACTCTCAGTATCCTCTCCTACTCCAAACAGCAACTAGAGCAAGTCCACTCCTATAAGTACCTAGGGGTCTCCTTTGACTCAGCCCTTACCTACCACACACCCACATGAGCACTTGCCTCTGCTACCAATATCTGGCTTGGTATCTTGTGCCGCTGCAAAAACTGTCTTCCCCCCGATGCTCTCCGGCTTGCAGTTACATCCTCTATATTATCCCTAGTTGACTATGGGCTACCTGTCTACGGTGCTGCCAACACAACTGCCCTAAACAAAATCCGCCTCGTCCTAAATAAGTCCTGCAGGCTAATCACAGGGGCCCCTAGGCTCACACATACATGCCAGCTTTATGACATGGCAACAGTGCTAAACCTTGACGAATGGCTGCAATACCAAACTTGCCTTATAGCTAAAAAAACCCTGCTAGGACTCTCTCCACCTGGGCTGACATCCTCCCTCCTCCTAGCCCAACCTCTAGTCAGCACTCGGACCTCCTGCAAGACCACCTTCCTGGTTCCTCTATCTAGGACCTCACATGGACAGAGGTCCTTCCACCACAGAGTCCCTTCCTGGTACAACACGCTCCCTCTCTCCATCTCAGAAATCCCCACTATCTCCAAATTCAAAACTGCGCTCAAAAGCGAGCTATTCAACAAGTGCTGCTGCACCTGTGCATAACGGGTGTACATACATCCTTTGCCCTGACAATGCCGACTGGGCTGCACCCTCTCCGTACCGCCTTTTCCTACCACCTACATTACTGCCATATCCTACTGCCTACCTTCTCTCAACTGTCAAGAATGTACCATGTATGACAGAGTCTTAATATACTGCTTGCTAAATTGTCCTACTAGTATGCACTACTGTTACCAAATCAAACTACCTACTGTGTTGTTCTTGTCACATGTTTTGCTAACTCTGTAACTAATACCATGTAACTTGATCAACTGTTTCGTTTTTGCAGATGTCATACATTTATGCAGCTAAACCCTGTAACCAACCCTTTTGTCTACAATACCTGAATCTGTACCTTATAATACTATCAATGTAATCTGTACCATGGATCCATGTATGCCTGCATCTTTCTGCACTTGTTCTCTTATATTATGTATTTTTACTTGTATTATCTTCTCTTCTCCTGACGAGGTACCTTTGGAAATGAGCCTCTGGCTCAAAGGTTGTAAACCGATTGCAATATAAAATAAAATAAAAATAAATAATCCACTCTTTGTGGTCGTGGACTTCAAGGAAAGGGTAGATGTTGGGGCCGGGAAAACTCTTGTTTTAAAAAAGAAAATGCATTACAGTGGGACCTGGGGAGAACTGAACTGCAGCTCCAGATCCCCAACACAGTCAGAGGCAGGTGCTCAGCCACTCCACCACAGGAGTGGCGGACAGCACACACATCGCAGCATCCTTCACATTTCATCAGGCTAGCCTACAGTGACAGGGGTAGTGGTTCTTACCACATGCTGTAAGAACCCGTGTCGCTGTAGAGCCGTTCGCGCTTCTTACAGTGCGTTATTGCATTTGTGGTTTGGTCTGCACTATAGTGACCCCAGTACCGCCTCATACAGAGACAAATGGAATTAGTGATGATTTCTGCTGCTGGCCTCAGGCAAACAATACTGATCTGGGAGAGAGTGTGAGGAAGGGAGATTGCCTCAGCCTGTGATGTGCCAAAACACTGAATGAATAAGAGAAGCCAAAAGACAACAGAGAGGGGGGTTGCAGTCTCACAGACCATTTTAGAGCTGGATTTCTGATTTTTCAGGAGGACAGAGAAAGTAGGGGGAAGCAGAGAATCTGCAACCATCAGCATGTAATATGTAGACCGCATCAAGAGAAAATAATTTATTATAAATAAAGTTAGAATAAAAGAGACACAGTTACAGTTTGTTGAATAGTCAGAGCCAAGTCAGATCCAGAGGGACATGTGAGTCTATTTAGCTGAGCTCACACTGATGTGGTTTTATGACTATCTATACACACTAATTGTGTTGTGAGGAGTGTAGTTCAGCATACACCAATAAAGGGAATTTGATTATTTAAAAGTCATACATTGGCTCCCAATGTAATGCATGTAATTAACTCCAGGTTGGTCCTAAAAAGGGGTATTATGTCTAGAGAGCCACCAACCCAGTTGTCAAAATCCAGTAAGTAAAAATAAATAAATATTTATGAGATGTTATACACAGTAAGACAAGGAGGTCACTTTTGTACTGCTCAGCTACTCCTCCAGGTCAATGGCACCATTCTACAATGCAGTTGTATTAAAAATTCAATTTAATACCACATCTTAAGTTTGTTTCTGACTTTGGATTTACTGACTGCACTGTTAAAGTCCCTCTGTCTCTCTATCTATATCTATATATCTATCTCTATATATTATACACAGAGAGAGAGCGAGAGAGAGAGAGAGAGAGAGAGAGTGGACGACAGAATATCAGGCCCAGCCAGGAGTGGGAAGAAGTAGTTTTTTACAGTGGGCTGAATAGCAATAAGCTGTCTGCCATTTCAAGAAACATATTCATCTTTCTGTTTCTGCTTGCGGCCTGACAGACAGTACAAGACAGAGATAAATTCCTGAACAGAGAGAGAGAGAGAGACACTGACAGGATCTCAGGCCAGCCAGGAGTTGGTCAATTGTTTTTTCAGCTTTGAGCTAAACAGCATATAAATTTGGTCTGAGAGGATAAAACCGCATATGGACAATAGGTCCTGGGGCAGATAGGCAGACTAGACAGACCTTTGATCTTTTCTGCTGTTATTGTCTATTTTTATGTTTCTAGAGATATGTTGTCTGCCATTTTAATTAAGACAGTTATTTTTGTGTTTCTGAGTGAGGGCTGAAGAACAGTACAGGACAGAGATTAATTCCTTTACAGAGAGAGAGAGAGATGAGAAGTGCCAATAGGATCTCAGTCTCTGCCAGGAGTGGAGCAATTTTTATTTTTTCACCATGGGCTGAATAGTAATAGACTGCTTGTTATTTCAATAAAGATATTCATCTTTCTGTTTCTGAGCGAGATCTGATGGACAGTACAGGACAGGGTAAATACCCTTACAGAGAAACAGAGTGCCGCAGGACCTCAGTCCCAGACGGAGTGGGTCATTTGTTTTTCACCTGTGGGCTAAATGGTGATAGTCTGTCTGTTATTTCAATAAAGATATTCATCTTTCTGTTTCTGTGTGATGTCTGATGGACAGGACAGGATTACATTCCTGTGCAAAGAGAGCGTGCAGACAGGATTTCAGACCCAGCCAGGAGCAGGGGAATTTTTTTTCCAGCTGTGAGCTGAATAGTGATAGACTGCATGTCATTTCAATAAAAATGTAGAATAAATCTGTGTGTTTCTTAGTGAGTTCTGACAGACAGTACAGGACAGGGATTAATCCCTGTGCACAGAAAGTGAGGAGTGCTGACAGGCTGTGAAATAATTTCTCTAGGTTATTAAAACACAACCGTGTGACTATAGGTATCAACAGACAGGTCTTTGAATCCATTCTTTTATTGTTTCCAAAAAATGTACACTGTTATACAAGATGCATATTTAAAGTGATATAACAAATTAACATTTAAACTAGAGGATGTTGTCTGTCCCAAGACCGCATTAGCTCATTCTGGTTTTCTGTTAGATTCACATCAGTGATTTCACCAACATAATAGTAATCTACATTATAAATATAGACTGCTTTCTGAGTGTTTAAAACTAATTTAATTACTGGTTCTCATATTTTAAGTCTGGATAACCAGACTTTTAAATCGATTACAACAGCCGGTTGATATTTTGCATTGCAACCAGGTGGTTTTAATCAGCTCTTATCAATTAAGTTGGTGCTAGGGCTGGCCATGTACGGCGGTTGGAATTCCACTTGCGCTGGTGACTCGGGTTCGAGGAGCGGACTCAGGTAGTCAGAGGTCCAGCCGGGGAGAAGGATTGGCGTCCATGGGACTGCTCTCCTTCTCGGGAGGAGGAGGTAGTATGCCAGCTGCACGAGTGGCTCTCAGCGGAGGCTGGATTTGCAGCAATACATTGATGTCAGCAAGTCTTCAGAGTGAGGTGGATGTTGGACGTCATTGCATCCCGCCCTGCATACAGGGAGAAAAATGCTGCAGGATCGCCTCCATGGTGCCTTCCCTCTAAACCCCAATTAGCCCCCGGTGCCAGTGTTCCCCGACCAGTTATTTGTAGTGCAGGGCTGGTGAGGAAGCAGTTCTGCAACCCTGCCCTCTGGGGGGGTAAGCCAGAGGTGACAGTGGGGGAACCTGGTGATAGCTTGAAGTGAGGGATAAGAGGGGCCGTGACTAAGGGCTGAAATTAATGGCGATCTAAGCAACAAAAAGCATACTAAATAAAAAATAAATAAAACTCAAGTTGGTGCTTCACAAACTTACTGGCTACTAACCTGTGTGGGGCAGGCCAAACATCTCACCCAATAAGGCAGCTCTGTTGCTCCATTATCGAGCTCCACACTCATTATTTCCCACACAGATTAAGACTAACAACAAGTAACATTCAAATATTTTTCCATATTTATCTGGTTGGTCCTGTCTTCACAATGTTTAAAATTTATCTGGCTGATCCTGCCATTCATACCCATTGAGCGGGGCTCCATAATACAGCAGCTCCATCGTCAATGGACCGTGACTGACTAGTTAACTTATCATGGTTCACACTATAATTAAAAAACAAAAAGTAAAAAAAGAAAAACAGATGAATGCCTGTACTAAACAAGCATTTATCAATGCTGCATGTTTGCTTGCTGGTATTAGCATTGAAATGCAGGAGTTAGACAGATGCAGAATAGGAATGGCAGTGAAGTACTGAACTTCACACCAACCCCACCTCCGCCATGCAGAAATGGACAGGCATTAGGGTATGTGTTTGGGTCATCGCCCATGACATTCATGCCTTGTCACCTCACCCTATCCTGTAGACACCAACACATGTTGAGGTGTGCCTTTGGGTATTTGGCTTTACAGTCACCCCATTCCATAAGGACATATGCTGAAATGGGTGCAGTATAGGAAAATGGGGGTGAACTCTGGGGCCAAGGATTCCAAGACACACCTTGATGCCTGTCACTGGCTGGGGGGTGGGTGTGGGATGGCATGAGCATTACAGTCAGCAATCCAAAGGCACAACCCTGATGCCTGTCAGTCTGTACAGGGTGGAACATTATGGTTAGAACCCCTAATGCCCCTGGCGTTTGTTGGTATTTGCACTACAAATTTTCAATATGGCCTTTTTGTGATCCCACCTCATGAAAGCATTCAGGACCTCTTCTCATGAAGAGTGGCAGTGTAATTTTGTTAATGTGCCCCGAACTTTGAGTTCCCACAGCGACCGTGACATTCTGCGCCAGATGTGAAAACACAGATCATGCAGGATGTGAAGAATGACAGCTTGTACCATCCATAGGGAGGTGTGAAGGGATGGCAATGTTGAAAATCTGTAGTGAAAATATTAAAAATGTTCGCACTTCTGAGCATACCTGGAAACTACACAATGCATGTGCATAACACAGTCATTTAGTGGAATTATTTCACCAAATTTTCAACATAGGCATTTTGTGACCTCTGCTGATGAACACAGTCACTATGATTTTCTTAATCTGTTCCAAACATTGATTTCCCACAGGGAACGTGTTATTCTGCACCAAATGTGTAAATGCATATTCCAGGCAGGATATGAAAAATGACAGCTGTACTGTTCATAAGGAGGTGCGAAAAAATGACAATGTTGAAAATCTGGAGTGAAAATTTTACAAATGTGTGAAATTATGAGGGTGTGTGGAAATTGTGCAATGTACGCTAATAACACTGACATTTTATGGACTTTTGTCACTAAATTTTCAACATAGGCATTTTAGCACCTCTGCTCATGAACAGTGTCACTGTGATTTTTTTTAATCTGCCCTGAACACTGACTTCCCACAGCGACTGCGCAATTGTGTGCCAGAAGCACGAAAACACATCTAGGCCAGCATGTGAAAAATGACAGCTGTAGTGTTCAAGACAGGCAGTGTGTGTGTGTGTGTGTGTGTGTGTGTGTGTGTGTGTCTCTTTCTCTCTGTCATAAAAAATGAGACCCAGTAATTAAATAAAACAGTCCATGGGTGAGTGTGTGTAAAACCAGAATTTTACACACACCCTCTGTGTGGGATGCTTTTCTAAACCCCTTGGGCTTCACCATCGTGATTTATGTAGCATCCCACATCTCAGGTGTGTATCAAATTCTGGTTATACACACCCACCCACCCATGTATTATTCTATATTTAATAATGAGACACTGTTATTAGTTTTCCAAGGGACTTGCAAATTCCTTAATTCCTGTTTTGTCTGCTACATACATGTAGCTTATAACATACATGGCATGGGGTCAAAATGTCACATGGCAGAATGCCATGCATCTTAATGGCATTAAGTGATTCTGGTTTATTTTATGTGGAGCTTCTACCCCCATCCCCCATTAATAGGGGTTGTGGCCCCGGACCCCTCCATAATATTCTAACTCGGAGAGGCCAACACAGACAGCGTGACTGGTCTGGTTTCGACATAATGCTGTACGCTATTAAGCGTACGACATCATGACCAGGTGCGACATTACATAATGCTAAAAAAAGAACAGCGACTTGTTTGGAGTGTGGCTCAGTATTTGACAGTGACTACAGAAATAAGCTCTTGAAAGCAAGGAAAGTGGTCTGATGCAAACTACATGTATCTCAACCAGCCATTGATAGTTTCTTTTCTAGCACAAGTGAGACTGCATACATTACACAAGCAGACAGAGGACAACCACAACATAAATTCTGACGAACCATCAGGTTCTGAGACACAGATTTTCCTGGGCCTAGATGGCCCCCAGGCCACTGTCATAAGATATTTCCCAGTTTCAAGCCACCTTATGAATGTACTCGAGTGTTTGCCACTGGGTCAAATCACAGCCCTAGATGCTCTTATTGATTGGAACAGACTTGAACTTACACCAATGATGCCTGGTCTTATTTCCTTTCTGAGTTTCTGTCAGTCTGTAATTTTCATCCTCCATTTAAAAACTGTAGTTAGGTTCACAGCTACCCTTTGGTATTCTCCATTATCTTGGTTACTACTACTAGGAAAGCAAAGGATGAAGCCTGATTGGTTGCTCATGAGGTTAACTCTTCTTTGGCATGAAAAAATGTTGTGATCAGAAAAATTATGTGTTTGATTTGTGATGCAAAGAACATCTATTTTAGTGCTATTTCTGTAATTCTGCTTCCTCGCCTAAACATTTCAGGCCCGTGTAATAAAAGTTTTCAGGTTCCAATTAGTGCTGCAGAATTTTCATTTCCAGTGGAATGGAATTTTACAGAAGTTTCAATTCCACCAAAATACCACTGAATTTTGCTGGAAATTGAATGGCAGAATTCAGCAGCAGGAAAATGTGGAATGTGTTTTCTGCAACATTTCCACTGAATTTTATTCTGTGGATCTCAATATTTTCCACGGAAAAGGTCACAGAACGATTTTTCCATGGAACAAATGCTGTTCCACAGAATATTATTCTGCAGATCACAGCAGGCAGATATCTGCAGAAGAACCACTGATATTCTGGTGGAAATTCCGCTGGAAGAATGGTCATTCTGTGTTAATTCTGCCAGCAGAATTCCACATTCCACATAGCACTAGTTTTAATTCTTCTAAGACCCCTTTTCAGATTGGTCATTCTTCTAATAGCTTGAGAGAATCTGATCATTTTCGTACTCAATATTGTATGTCAGTCTTTATCATTATCTTTCTTAGCAGATTTGATTGATTTTAGTAGAATGATTGCATTTTCTTTCCCCGATTGCTATGGTCCTATGCACAACCATAAATTTAAATTAAGGGTTGTTAGTGAAGTTGATGTTTTGGACTTGTTAAAATTAAATACTAAGTCCAGGGGTGGTCTTGATGGCTTGGAGTCCAGATTATTAAAATGTCCAGCATTTTACATTTCTTCTCCGCTTACTTATTTCATTTTTCTATTTCCGCTGGCATTTTCCCTTATCATCTATAGCAAGGCTCCTGAATATTCAGAAGCCCTTCAAAATTAGGGACTATTCATATTTAAGAAATAGTATTCATTTAAAAAATTACAAAGAAAAGGCCCCACCATCCTCCCCAGCCCAAATCCAGTTAAATATAACCTCCCATACCCCATCTTCTTTGAGACAACTCAGCCTACCCTTCTCCCCAACACCCACAGTATGATTAATTTTTGAAGTGTTATCCCATGATGGGTGTCCGGCGCAACATGCCCACCCCCACGGCTTGTCTCCATTTTTTCTAATCCTGAAATGTACTTGTTTGCACTAAACAAAAGATAAGTTATGTTCCCTCTACCTGGCTGGACCCTGCTTCCACCCTCTGATCCCCCCAGCACCCAATTGTAGTAGGAAAAGGTGATCAGCACAACCTGCACTCCTCTAGGGCCAGCTGCCTTTTCATGAAAGAAAGTGCTTGCACACTTGCAGACTCTGTATAATAAACCCAACTGATCACGTGATCAGCTGTAAGACTCTTCAAAGGAGCAAAAGCAGAAGGAAAAAGACTGTTATGGTTCTCAAGGGAAGTGGCAAGGGAGGTAAAATAAAAAAGGGTTGCATTGAAGAGGTATAAGGAAACATAGAAGGAGGAGGAGGATATGGTGGCATACCTAGCACAGCAGAAGGAAGCATGCAAGGTGGTGAGGAGAGCAAAGGTGCAAACTGGAAAAGATTTTCAAAGGAGTCACTAAAGGGGATAAGACATCAGTACACATGTGAGAAGATGAAAGCAAGGTAAGGGATAATAAGAATTAGAAGGGCTAAAGGGGGAGACTGTGCAGAAGAGGACCAAGAAAAAAGCTGACATCCTAAATAAGTACTTCTGCTTAGTCTTTACAGCGGAGGGAGTAGGGGAAGGACCACCAGGGAGAAACAGAAAAATGGTGGTAAGGGTGGGGGATGGGATGTGGAAACAGGCCCATTTTCAGAGGAAAAAGTCCTGAAAAGACTTGCAGCCCTGAAGGTGTACAAGGCTATGGGACCAGATGGGATTCACCCCAGCATGCTAAAAGAACTCAGAGAGGTGCTAGCTATTCTCCAGACAACCTTGTTCAACAGCTTACTGGAAACAGATGTCATTCCAGAGACTTGGAGAAGGGCTGATGGGGTTCTTCTACGTAAGAGTGGCAGCAGGTAGGAGGCTAGTAACTATAACCCAGTCAGTCACACTTCAGTGGTGGGAAAATTAATTAATTAATTCATTTATGAATATCGGAAGACCTTTGAGCGTGAGCTCTTTTACAAAGGTTCCAAGTCAGGGTGGACAAAACACAAGACACCAATACAGTAGTTATAGATTTCAGAACAAATACAGTTGTTACAGGGTTCAGCACATATACAATAGTTACAGATTTAAGAACAAATACAGTTGATACAGGGTTCAGCACATTAGGCAGTTAAAGAGTAGTACATGAGATTTTTAGGCATGTATTGGAAAACAAAGCTAATTGTAAGTGGATTTAGGTTATGTCTTGGATGATGCAAGGGGTGGTTCAGCCCTAGAGACCTCGATAGGTCTATTGATAGACTATTAATGGAAACCCTGCTAAAGGAAAGACTAGTAGAGTATCTTTAATCAAGTGGACTGCAAGATCACACAGATTCACATGGGGGGGGGTTGTCATGCTAAAAACATCTAATACATTTCTTTGCCTGGGTGACCAGGTAAATTGATCAGGGGAGGGCAGTTGATGTGGCTTATCTGGACTTTAGTAAGGCCTTGGAAATGGTGCTGCACAAGAGGTTGATTAAGAAGTTGACCAGCCTAGGAGTGGGATCCATAGTGATAAATTGGGCTAGAAACTAGTTAATTGATAGAAGATGGAGGGGGATGGTTAACAGTACTCATTATAAGGACTGGATGGTAACCAGTAGGGTACCGTGAGACTCAAGTACTGGGATCATTCCTCTTCAATATGTCACAGGTGACATAACAGAAGAACCGGAAGGGAAGATATGCTTTTTGTTCAGGGTGATTTCAATGCCTGGGTTGACTATGAAATATCTCTTTTTGGAATGCTGTTCCTCCAGTTGATGCCTATACTGCATCATATAGGCAGTTGCAACTGGTACTCATGAAACATGGTCACATCTTGGACCTGGTTTTCTCATTGGGTCTTACATTAGTAATGTCAGGGTTGATCTGGTCATCTGGTTGGATCATCACATCATACATAGAAACATAGACTTTGAAGGCAGATAAGGACCACTTGGCCCACCCAGTCTGCCCATTTTCTTACCTATTGGATAAGCTGCAGATTCTAGTTAACCAACAGTCTACTTCCTGCAATGCCCCACTACAATTGTCTTATGTCTGTCCCATGCATGTTTGAATTCCCCCACTGTTTTAGACCCAACAACCTCCCCAGGAAGGCAGTTCCATGCATCCACCACTCTCTCCGTGAAAACAAATGTCCTCACATTACCCCTGAGCCATCCCCCCTCTATCTTTAAATTGTGCCCCCTTGTTCTTACACATCTCTTTTTCTGAAAGATGCTACCCTCCTGGACTTTGTTGATTCCCTTGAGGTACTGGAAAGTTTCTATCATGTCCCCCCTGTCCCTCCTCTCAATAAGGGTATACATATTAAGCTCTCTCAGTCTCTCTTCATATGTTTTCTGATGCAGACCCTGCACCATTTTAGTTGTCCTCCTCTGGACTGCTTCCATCCTGTCGATTTCCTTGCGTAGATGGGGTCTCCAAAACTGCACGCAGTATTCCAGATGGGTTCTCACCAACTGTCTGTACAGAGGGATAACCACTTCCCTTTTTCTACTTGTGATGCCCCTTCCTATGCATCCCAGTATCCCCCTGGCTCTCCTTACTGACATCTCACATTGCTTACCCACTTTTAGGTCATCTGATATGACTACCCACAAGTCCATTTCCATTTTTGTTATTATTAGTACCTCCCCTGCTATTGTGTACTCTTCTTCTGGGTTTTTGTTTCCCAGGTGCATTACTTTGCACTTCTTTGCATTGAATCTAAGTTGCTATATATCTGACCATTCCTTCAGCCTTGCCAAGTCCCTTCTCATCCTTTCTACTCCCCCGTGTATCAACTCTGTTACAGATCTTTGTGTCATCTGCAAAGAGGCATACCTTTCCTTCCAGACCCTCTGCAATGTCACCTATAAAGATGCTAAATAGGACTGGACCCAGTACTGAGCGCTGAGGTAGCAGCTGAGCATTTAAAGTCTCTATCATATCCCCCCTCTCCCTCCTCTCTTCCAGGGTGTATATATTTACTTCCTTAAGTCTTATTTGCAGGGTTCCCCATTTCACCTCCTTGGTGGAGAGGGTCAGTTACTACCCTTTCACCAGCAGAAAAAGGGAGATGGTGTTGTCTCTGTATAGACTGCTGGTAAGCCCTCACCTAGACTACTGTATACAGTTCTGGCATATCTCTGGAAGAACATAGACAGAGGGGAGGTGGTCCAAAGCAGAGCAACAAAAATGGTGCAGGGTCTGCATCAGAAGCACTACGAGAAGAGACTTAAGGAGTAAATATATACACCCTGGAAGAGAGGAAGGAGAGGGGGGCTATGATAGAGACCATTAAATGCTTCACAGGGGTAAATAAGATACATAAGGGAACTATTTTTCAGAAAAAAGCTCAAGGAGAAGGAGACATGATATGATACTGGAGAGGGGGACAGATTTAGGAGAGAGATGTGAGGAACTACTTTTTCACAGAAAGAATGCTGGATTCCTGGAACAGCCTTCCAGAGGAAGTGGTGGGTGTGAAAACAATAGTGGGGGTTCAAGAACTCATGGCATAGACATACGGGAATCTTAGGAGAAGGGGGGGGGAGAACAGGCCAGAGATCAGGAAGGATCTACAGAGACAGTGTAGGCAGGGAGAAATGAGCAAACTGGGAGAGCCAAACAGTCCTTATCTGCTGGCAAATTCTGTTTCTATGTTTGAAATGTGGAGCCTTAGAGTCTTCTGGTGGTACTGTACATCTCCGGCAGGGAGATGGCCTCTGTAATGAGAGGTAAGGGGGCTGTTGAGGGCTATAATAGGGCTCTTGTGGCTGTGTTTGACTCCCTAGCACCTATTTGTGTCCACCACTTGATTTTCTGCCACAGGTACCATAGTTTGATGGTGATCTGAGGAGACTGAAGACAAAGGGGTGGAGCTTGGAGCACTGCTGGCAGAGGTCCGAGTCAGAGAAGGATAGATTGGCACTATGGGTTCCTTACAATGAGTACCAGTGGGTAGTTACTGTGAAAAAGTCAATATTCCTGTCACAGGTGATTGCTGCTGGAAAGAACCAACCAGTTGAACTCTTCATTACTATGGCAGATTATGAAATCTCGTGGTGTTTGAGCCAGTTTTGGCAGATGATTTCCTTGGGGGGTACTCAGGACTGCACCCTACATACTGTACATTGAGTCCTGGGCAAACCCAGCTTCTTAATTTCTGGGGGGCTCTTGGTCTGATTTTCGTCAAGATCATTGGGTGTGCTCTTACAGAGGGGGGCTTTCCTTCCACCCTGAAAGGTGGTGGTGAATCCCCTTCTTTAAAAAACATCATTGTACCCCAATGTCTTTTAAAATTACAAGCCTGCCTTGAACCTTCCCTTTCTGGGATAGTTGATCAAGAAGGTGATTGCAGTGTAGTTTTAGCAACACCTGGAGAAATATGACATCTAAGAGCATTTCCAATCCAGTTTCCGGCCTTGCCATAGTATTGAGACTGCTCTAGTCAGGGTGCACCATGATCTCCTCTTGGCAAGGGGTAGTGGACATCATTCTATTCTTGTCTTGCTTGACCTTTTCTCAGCTTTTGACATGGTGGACTATGGGGTGCTGTTAGTTCAACTGAGTCACTGTAAGATTTGTAGGAATGCTGTTATGGTGGTTTGAGTCCTACTTATCCAACAGGGTGCAGCAGGTCACAATTAGCTCTTTCATCTTGAGCAGTGTTATGCTTTGTTGTGGTGTGCCACTGGGGTCAATTTTAGCTCCCATACTGTTCACCATGTTCATTTTGACATTTGGGGAGTTAATTAGATGCTATGACTTGGGCTTTCATTGCTATGCAGATGATACCCAGGTGTAGGTGTCTTGTGTGCCTGCTGATAGTGATGCTGCAGTCTTGGAATTGGATATTCAAGACTGTATGGTGGCCAGCTGCCTTAGACTTAATCCATTGAAGATGGAGGTGCTACTGGCAGAACTGTGTTGGTATGGTTCGGCAATGATGAGCGGTGCTGCTGACCTTTCTTCCTTAGATGGCATCATGGGCAGAACTGTAGATTGAGTGAGGAATCTGGTGGCCATTGTGGACTGTAAGCTGACATTAGAATATCAGTTGTCATTTGTTGTCCACAGTGGCTTTTATCACCTCCAGAACTCCCCCAGATCAAACTCTTTTTTGAACTGGCTGATCTGATGGCTGTTAGGTACGTTCTGGTTACATCCATACTGGAGTACTAAAACACTCTATACCTCAGGTTATCCATTAAGTTGATGTGTTGCTTACAGCTGGTCCAGAATGCAGCAGCCTGGCTGGTTGCTGGAGCCTCAGTTTGAGCATATCACGCCACTTCTCTGAGTTCTGCACAGGTTGTTGGTGCAATAGTGCATCAACTTTAAGGTGTGCTTGTTAACCAACAAGGCCCTGCATGGTCTGGGTCAGAGCGACCTGAAAGACCTCCTGACTCCTTACGCTTGGCTTCTAGTCCAGTCAGTGGAGGCAAACCTCCTCTCTGTACCTAGATCTACAGCACAATTCACAATAATCTGTTCTGCCAATGAATTAGCTATGCATTGTCTTTCTAAGGTTTACAATGTATTGGAAGCTCACATTGTGTCAACTCTTAACCAGTTCAAGAACAACTGTTATAAAATGTTTTTGCAACTTAACTGGAATGCATCTACAGATCTGTCACAATGTAATACAAAACAGTGTTGCAAAACAAACATATTTTGTAAGGCTTTGTGCTGGATCCGGTAACTCTTAAGTACTGCAGCTCATTGAGAAATGCAAAAACAGCTCATTGGCAAAACAGTTTAATGTGACTTGCACAATAGACGTAAGTCCTTGGGGAATGAGGTGATCAATGTAGCTGCCCCAGTTCTAAGAAATGCTCTTCCCCTGGAGGCGAGATGTGCTTCTTCACTGGAGCTTTTAAGTCTTGTTTAAAACACATTTGTTTTATTTGAGTTTTGGGTCTGGTACTGCTCTATAAATTCCTAATGATAATAATCTAAGTTTAACATTTTATTTATAACTGGATTTTATAATGAATGTTTTTTGTTATGAACTGTAAGGCACCCAGAACCCTTGGGAATGAGTGCCATATACTGTAAATAAAAGTGCATTGCCTTGTCGTGCCTTTTTGCAGGTGACATCAAAATCTGTGATAGGGTAGACACTAGGGCGGTTAAGATACCTTTAATGCAACGAGGAAGAGAATAAAAATTGCCAACAAATACTTTTGTTTGCAGTGATGACTCCAGTAGTGTTTCAGACTCCATCTCCCTATCCGTATCACCTTGGTGGTCCAAGCATAGGCAGGTCCGACTTTGTCTACAGGAGATGGAAGTCCTCATTCTCCTCAGGCTTAAATTAATCATTGCAGACTCCATCTCCCTACCTTGTACCATTGTGGTGGTCCGAGTGTAAGTAGGGTCCCCTTCCTCCACCGGAGAAGGAGTCCTCATTCTCCTCATGGCTTAAACTAATCATTGCAGACTCCATCTCCCTACCACATACCATCATGGCTGTCCAAGTGTAGGCAGGGTCTGACTTCATCCACTTGAGATGGGAATCCTCATTCTCCTCAAGGCTTACTAAATCACTGCTAATACAGCAACTTGATGTTATGGCTTCTGCTGCCTCTGCCAACTCCTCTCTGGATGCTGAAGAAGGCCCTTTGGGGATCCATCACACTTCTCTCAAAATGCTAACACCTCACAAATGATCATCTAAGTCAAAATATTCTTTAAAATGATGGACCATTCCGTGCCCGATTCCTGAACTTCAAAAGCTTGGCATTTCCTACTCAACAATAGCCAGAAAGCAAGAGGTGTTTAATTTATTTGTAGTAGCTAAATCTCGCCATGATGAAACTCCTGCTTCTAACCAGCCAGTTCCTCAACCAGCCTCTACTGCCTTCTAAGAAATACGTGACCTCATAGCTCAACTTGCTACTTCAGTATCTGTTGTTCAATCTCGCCTCACCTCTCTCAAAGCTCACCTTCCAGCACAGGCTACTTTAACATCTACTTCAGCAAGTCCAGCCAACCTCTAGTCCTCTAGCTAGTTCCAAGAAGAAGTGGCCCTGCCAGCATGCCTCCTTCTCTAGTGCTCCATCAACATCTGATCTGCCATCTTGTCAAGAATCAGGAATTCCATTGCATCTGTCCAACAGCAGACCAAATCATGACTCCTCTTCCTCGATTCTCAGATCTCATCAAGATGTGACTTTCTACTATCAACTAGCCAAAGCCCTCATGTGGTCAGTGTATCTCCAAGTACTCAAGCTACATATTCTGTCACCTGGAAGAAATATACTTACATTGTTTTGTGCATTTCAGTCAATCCATTCTATGCCATCATCAGTCAATCACATACTAGCATTTATTACTTACTGCCATCCAACTTTTAAATGATCTTATGGTACAATAAAACAATATCTATCTGAATTCAATATTTCTTCTCAAGCAAATCCATCCATGATCTCTATTTTATCTAACTACTCTGTTAAGCTCCTATTACTTGGAATCAACAGAACATCTATCTCAAAAGCTCCTAAACATCAGCCTATCAATGGACCCATATTTCGGAAGCTATTAGACTTACATTATTCATATCCCTTTGAACCTACAACCAACATCATGATATCTTCAGCTAATTGCTTAGCCTTCTATGGTTTTCTTTGCCTAAGAGAGTTTACAGTTCCATCAGCCTCTTCTACTGCATTTCTTATAATCACCAAAGAAAACGAGCAAACCACTATGTCCTGTAAATATGAAAATCAAAAAATGACAAACTGCATAAAGTAGCCCAGCTAGCTTATTATTCTACTCATAACAACTGGTGCCCTGTACAGATGCTTGGTCAACTCATCCTATATCCTGTTTTGGGTCTTCATCTCCAAAACACCAATTGGTTCCTCTACTGAGGGTGGGAATTAGAAAGGCTGAAGTAAGTTCATACAAAGTATGAACAAGTACTATATATTGTCCACACATTGAATGGGAGGGTTTTGCCTGTGATTCATTGTAGGGGAATAACACTTCCCACTAGCCCTATTTAAACCTGCCCTTCCCTCATCTGTACTCTTGGTACATTTTTTAAATGCTCTATCCTCCCCACCTCCTCCTCCTCCTCCGGCACTCTTCTCATCCTTAGTGTTGGGCCTTCATTCCTGTAATGCCACCCAACTCCTCTACTGAGGGTGTGAATGAGAAAGGCTGAAGTAAATTCCTACAAAGTAAAGTTTGCACAAGCACTACATAGTCTCCAGATATTGAATCCCTATATGGGAAGACTGAGGGATCTCAACATGTACAACCTGGAAGACAGGTGAGAGAGGTGACATGATAGAGACCTATAAGTACCTCAAAGTGTGAACAGGCTGCAATTGTGGATTCTTTTTCAAATGAGAACAAGTACCAGTACCAGTGGGCATGCAATGAAGTTGGGGGGTTCAAGGGTTATGTGAGGAAAATATTTCTTCACTAGAAGGGTGATGAATGTCAGGAATAGACTGTCAGCAGAAGTGTTGGAGAACAGAACAGTGGGGAGCTTCCAAGTACAGTATGCATGGGACAGACATAGAAGTACTGCATATTAGAAAGGAAGCAAGGAGGTGGGAGGGTCACTGGAGACCATATAAGGTCTGTGGCAGAATAGGCAGGGAACATCTGGGCAGATTGGGTGGGTCAAACAGTCCTTTTCTGCTGTCAGATTCTATGTTTCTATGTTTCTATGCTTCTCTGTAAGCTCCCATTCTGTCAAATGAGGCAGTTGTACAGTAGATTTGCAGACTGATGGTGGTGGTGGTGCTGGTGGCAATAGTAGTAGTTACAGTAGATTTGCAGGCTGATTGATGGTGGTAGTAGTAGTAGTAGTTTATTTTTGTATTGCATCCATTCCCAGTGGCTCAATATGCCTTACACAGAGGTACAAAACTATATGCATGAACTAAAATTAACAAACAATTCCAATATTTAAAACATTAAATAAATAAATACAGATAAAACAGTTGGCATCAGCAGTTAGAATATGAAGGCTACTAAATATGACCAAAGGCCTCATTAAATAAAAAGATCCTTAAGATCTTCTTGAAGGTCTCCACCGAGGAGTCATCCCTCAGAGATCTAGGTAGCAGGTTCCACAGGGTGGAATGGCAAATTTAAATACTTGTTCCCCTGATACTTTAAGCCTAGCCATGGGAACAGCCAGAAGTCCCACCTCAGAGGAGCAGAGGGGTTGGGAGGGATGAAGAGGAGTTGGGAGTTCTATGAGATAACCAAGGCCCAGTCCATATAAGGTTTTACAGGTCAGCAAACTTACCTTGAAGGTGGTGCCACACTTCACCAGCAGCAGCAAGTGCAGTTCATACCGACACATGACAGGACCTGGAAGGTCCATCAGCAACCTTGTTGTTGCATTCTGCACTTGCTTCAGGTGCTGCAGGATACTATCATTGACCTCAAGATAGAGGGCATTGCAGCAGTCAAGCCTGGATGTCATGAATGCACGTAGTAATGGTGGCAGGTCTTCAGGGGGGACCAGGGATTTAATCCAGGTGATGTTCCTGAGATGGTAAAAGCCACTCCAGGCTGCTGCTGACACCTGAGCCTCAAATGTCAGCTTCTTGTCCAGAGTGACCCCCAGATTTTTCACTTTAGCAGAGGCCACAAGTCTTCAGGACCCGAGCATTCTTTCACTTCTTCAGTTCCCTCTGTATTCCTCCTCCAATCAGCTCAATGACCAATACCTCTGTCTTTTCCAGGTTAAGTTTCAGCCAGCTAAAGGTCATGCAATCCTGGATCTCTACCAAATACTAATTAAGTACCTCAGCCACATCAGGAATCCCAGGTGCAAACAACAGATACAACTGGGTATCATTTTCATAGTAGTGAAAACTCAGTCTGTATTATCTAGTGATTTTTCCAGAGGTAGCATGTACACTGCAAATGACATGGGAGAGATGACTGATCCCTGGGGTACACTACAGAGCAGGGGCTTCTGGAATGAGGAGAAATTCCTCATAACTACCCTCTGTGTACTATCTCTCATGTAGGACTCAAACCATGACCATGCCAGTGAGTCCACAGTACTCCTTAAGATGATCCAACAGCAACCCATGGTCCACAGTCTCAAACGCTGAGAAGAGATTGAGGAGGATAAGAACTGAACTGATGGAGATACTGGAGCAAGAGTCCTAAGCTCATGAACATCATACTTGATATCCTGCACTCCTGGAAGCAAACTTTAGGGAGATAGAGCAACATAACACCACATGATATAGGCACTTCTAGCACTGGCTATCACAAATGCACACCAGGATGTTGTACAACAACGATATGTGTGTGTGTGTGTGTGTGTGTCTCCCCTTTATGCCTCCTATTGCTGTAATCACTTTGATTTGGGTTGCTTACCTTGCTGCTTTTATATTTGCCACATAACTTAGACCACCATTTTGGTGCTCTAGCATTTGTGGCATAATTATGATACAAATCATTGACACGAGTATTGAAAATGAATAAGTATTGAAAATTAGTGCATAATTTTTCTAATATAAATGTGAGTTGCATCATAAATTGTAGCACACTAGTGATACAAGTGCAGATGCAGCAGATAGTGATGCAACCATCCTTTGATCATTGTGCCACAGCCTGATGCAGACATATCTGCTATTTGCATTATAATATTGATGCAAACTGCAGTTGCATCATGCTTATCTTTTTGAAAATCCAGGACTAAGTGCTCTTGGTTTTGTGTCTAGCACCTTGGACTGGTCTTGTAGTTATTTGATGGATCATTCTCAGGTGCTTTCTTTGTCTGGCCAGGTCTCTGGCCTTCTGCCTATGTCCAAAGGTGTTGCCTAGACACAGTTTTGTCCAGTTCTGCTTTCTTTAACAACTTACTTGGTTATTTGGGTGAAACACTATACCATTTATGTGCTAACAATATCATCATTTATTAATCTCCTTAATTGGGAGATGAAGAATAAATTATGGTTTTGTCAGTATATAAATGGTATTTTGTTACACTCAAAAGGACTTTTACACAATGAAACAAAGGTTTTTTGGACAAAAATCTAAAAGTGAACCAGAAGAAAGCAGTGTCCATTCTGCCTAGCTCCAGACATTGGTTAAGCGCCGCCCCTGACTCTTTAAACCTCCACTCCTCCCAGGGCAAGCGCCTCGACTCTATACCATCATACAAATATCTGGGGACTGGTTTAGAAAATGTGAACACTGCTCAGTCAGCAGACTATGACCTGGTAAAAAGAGAAATATTGGAAAGATGCAATATTTCTGGAGAGACCTACAGGCAGAGCTTTTGGTTCCTGAAGTACCAGTCATTCGGCAATCTCTGGGATGCCTACACCTAACTCTAAGAACTCCTCATAAAATGTCTCCAACCAGAGGGCAAATCAGTCCCCCAGCTTATTGACATATTTACAATGGAACAGTTCATCAATATTCTGCTTATGGATGTGCAACTTTGGATAAAAGTGCACTGATCAGAAAGTAGGGAAAAGGCAATTTCTTTGGCTGAGGGCTATCAGATGGCCAGACAGACACCACAGCAGTGAATTAGTAGACCAGGACTGATAAGACCCTATTTTTCCCAGTCTAACTCCAGGTCAGATAAGAACTCTGGTGGGGGTAACAAATCTGCCATACTGCAAGAAACTGCCATAAAAATAAGTAGGGTAATATTGAATCAGACTTGGCCTTAGCAGATTGGGGCAGCCATTTAACAGATGTCAATTTGGGAGATAAAACTGTGAAAGGACTTATAGATTCAGGAAGCAGATAAACTAGTACATGCTGAAGTTCTGAGAAAGAACTGTGTAAGAGGACCAGGTACTGGGGGTCCTCAGCATTAATGGGGACACTCAATACTATCCCACCATTCAACCGATTCTGAACATTAATGGAGTGACACCAAATGACAGTGGGAGTGGTACCAAAGTTACCTGTACCAGTGATAACTGTAAATTATTTTCCAGGCTCTTCCAAGTTAATCACAGAGGGAGAAAAACCTACAGTTTCTGTAGCTGTGATAACAAGAGCACAGGCAAGGAAAAATTTGGATGATGAAGACAGTTTTCCATTTGGTAACTTTGATCATGACTTGTTTCAGCCCAGATCCAAGATCCGGAAATCCCAGGAGGAAAGAAGACACCTGAAAAAAATGGTGGCAACAAAAGACTGATAGACATAAGGGGTTAATGTATGAACATGCTAAAAACAGACTGATAACTGATTGTGATTTTGCTTTTGAACAAACTAATGATGTTTCTCTCCAAGGTTACTTTTAGCAGGTGTGGGTGAAACAAATAGAGGGGGAACATGTGTTTAAAAGGTGTAATGGGCTACTGTTCCGAGTTTGTGTTAATTCTCAGACTCATGAACAGGTAGTACAATTGGTCATCCCAAAGAAGAATATAAATGAATTGTTACAGAGGGCACATGATAGTCCTATGGCTGGTCACTTGGGATGGGATCGCACCTCTGCCAAGATGATGTACAGGTTTTATTAGCCTGGGATCCATGATGATTTGATTACCTATTGCAGGTCTTGTGCTGAATGTCAGGAAGTAGCCCCAGTGTCTAAAAAGAAACAAGGTGACCCTGCAGCCCCTACCATTGATAGATGTACCTTTGAGAGAATTGGAATGGATATGATTGGCCCCTTAGATAGAAGCAAACAGGGTAATCTATTCATTTTGTATGTGACTATGCTGCTAGATACCCAGTGGCAGTGCCCATGTGCACTGTGACAGCCCCAAAAGTGGCTGCAGAGCTGGCAACAATTGTCAGCATGGTGGGCATACCTATTGATCAAGGTAGTAATTTTGGTGCTGCCTTGCTGAATGAGCTGTACCTATTACTCGGTGTTACTGTTATAAGTACCTCCCCTTATCACCCTCAAACAGGCTGTCTTGTTGAGCACTTTAATCAGACCCTAAAACACATGTTAAAAAAGTTTGTGAAAGGTGAAGGGAAAGACTGGAACCAGTATTTTCCTAATTTGCTTTTTGCTGACGGGGAAGTTGCAGAAGCATCAACAGGTTTTTCATTATTTGAAATGCTGTATAGTAGACAACCTAGGGGGCACTACATGTTATAAAGCAACATCGGAAGATAATCCCTCACAAAAAAAATATTACAGCATATATGTGTGCGCTGAGAAAAAAGTTAGCCAAGTATGTTGAAATTGCACATAATAATAAGGAAGAGGCCCAAAACCAACAGAAGGTATATTGTGACCATGGGGTAAAAGAAAATGTTTTTGAGCCAGGTGAAAATATATTGTTATTGTTACCCACTTCAGAAAACAAACTGTTAATGAAGTGGCAAGGACCATATAAAGTGCTTAGGTGTACTGGCACTGTTAATTATGAAGATGAGACCTCTGACCCGAAAAATCTTACTAAGATATACCATGCTACTCTCCTAAACAAGCATTTGTCAATGCCGAATGTTTGCTTGATGGCAGTGGTAGTGTAGAAGTTACAGAGCTGCGTAACAGGAATGGCAGAGAAGCATTGAACTGAAGCCAACCCACCACCACCCTGCAGAGAGTGACAGGCATTGGGGTGTACTTTGGTTGTCAGGCATAACGGCCATGCCATTTCACCACACCCCACCCTGAAGACACTGACAACTGTCAGGGTGTTCCTTGGGGTCTTTGGCCCTTATGCACACCCCATTTCATTAGGAAATATGGTGAGATGGGTGCGATATAGGAGAATGGGGTGAACTTTGGGGCTGAAGAGTCCAAGGCATACCTCGATGCCTCTCACTGGCTGCAGGGTGTGGAATGGTATGAGCATTACAGGCAAGAATCCCAAGTCACACCCCTGATGCCTGTCATTCTCTACAGGGTTGGGCGTTATGGTTGGAAACCCTAATACCTCAGGCATTCGTTGGTATCTTCACTCCAAATTTTCAACATGTTTTTTTTGTGACCCCACCTCATGAACAGGGGGATATCAGTTTGTTAGCCAAAAGCTGCTTATGCAGAGTGACTACGGCATTTAGCATCACAGGTGCAAAAACATTCTGAACAGGATGTAAAAAATGACAGCTGTACTGTTCATGGGGAGGTGTAAAAAATGGCAATGTTGCAAATCTGCAGTAAAAATATTAAAAAAAACGGTGAAGTCATGAGCGTACATAGAAACTGTGCAACGCACATCCGTAATATAATTAGTTTGGGGATTTTTTACAGCAGATTGTCAACTCAGGCATTTTAGTGCCTCCGATCATGAACAGTGTCACTGTGATTTTATTTATCTGTGCCGAACAATGATTTCCCACAGCGATCATCAAGATCTCTGTGCTAAAATGGAAAACACACTTCAGCTATGTTGTGAAAAATGACAGCTATACTGTTCATAAGGAAATGTGGAAAAATGCCACTGGTGAAAATCTGGACTGAAAATATTACAAAGTCATGAATTTACGAGGGTGCATGGAAACTGCGCAATGCTCACTCGTAACATAGTCATTTAAGGACTTTTGTCACCAAATTTTCAACATAGCCATTTTAAGACCTCTGCTCATGAACAGTGTAACTGTGATTTTCTTAATCTGTCCTAAACATTGCTTTCGCACACCAACAGCACCATTGTGTGCTACATGTGCAAAACACATTTTGGTGACATATGAAAATGGCAGCTGTACTGTTCATAAGGAAGTGTAATAAAATGGCAATGTTGAAAATCTGGAGTGAAAATATTAAATTGCAAACTTAGGAGCATGCACGGTCGAAACATTCATTTTAGGAATTTTTCACTAAATTTTCAACACAGCCATTTTAAGACCTCTGCTCATGAACAGTGTCACTGTGATTTTCTTAATGTGTCCCATACATTGATTTTGGCATCGACCGGCGCCATTGTGCGCTACATGGGCGGAAACACATTTGGGCAAGATGTGAAAATGACAGCTGTGCACTGCTCGTAAGGAGGTGGGAAATGGCAATGTTGAAAATCTGGAGGAAAATATTTAAATTCACGAACTTACGAAGTGCATAGAACCGCGCAATGCACCCTCGTAAACAGTCATTTTAGGAATTTTTTCACCAAATTTTCAACATAGCCATTTTAAGACCTCTGCTCATGAACGGTGTCACTGTGATTTTCTTAATTTGTCCCATACATTGATTTCGACACCGACGGCACCATTGTGCACTACATGGGTAGAAACACGTTTTGGGTGAGATGTGAAAAATGACAGCTGTACTACTCATAAGAAGGTGTGGTAAAATGGCAATGTTGAAAATCTGGAGTGAAAATATTGAACATTCGAGAACTTACGAGCCTGCGTGAAACACTGCGCAATGCTGCAGCTCGTCAAACAGTCATTTTGCGATTTTGCACCAAATTTTCAACATATGGTTTTGGGACCCCTTCTCATGAATGATGTCACTGTCATGGCGTTATTCAGGCCCAAAGGGTGATTTCAGTGAGTGCAAAATCACCCTTCGGGCCTGAATAACGCCATGACAGTGACATCATTCATGAGAAGGGGTCCTAAAAACCCCATGTTGAAAATTTGGTGCAAAAATTCCAAAAAATGCCTGAGATATGCAATAAAGTTGAAAACCCTATCAAGCCCATTATACAGCTTACCGGCATTTCCTCAGTTCATGGTCAGCTTTGAAGAGTGCAGACGTTCCCCGTCCCCAAGATCATCGCACTGAGCTCCGGAGGTAATGGGGTGAGGGGGTGGGTTGTGGGGGGCTGGGAGAAGCCGTGGGACCGCTTTTATTTTGCAGGTTAAAAAAAAGACGACGTGAGACGTTGGCCACGCTGGTTGGCTCCCAGCCTGGCACAAGGAAGGCTGGGGGGGGCCGTGGAGCTGATGTGGGATTGGGCACCCCGTCGGCCATATGATCAGTTGCCATGCTGGGTGGGCTCCCAGCGTGGCACCCAGTACTCGGGGAGGAGGACAATGAGGCCGGCGAGTTGGGCACCCCGTCGGCTGTTCTATCGAATTGCCATGCTGGTGGGCACAGCATGGCGTATGAAGGCTTGGGGGAAGCGCAACACAAGTCGATGGGGATTGGGCACCGTCATTGCATATACGTGTAAGGGGGGGAAGCATGCAATATGCATGCATTTCTGTGTGTGTGTGTGTGTGTGTGTGTGTGTGTGTGTGGTGGGAGAGTTGTGCATGAGCAGGCGATATCTTATCGCTGCTCACTGAAGCGTAGCTGCCCCTTTCAACTGTATGCCACTGCATTTTGGAGCTTGTCATAGACAGCTCCAGCATGCATTGGCTTACAGGGGCCGTGCCTGCCAATACACTGACTGAATTGTAGGAGGAGGTGACACACCTCCGAAATCTTGGATGATGGCACTATGTTTCTTGCACATGCGTGCAAGCAAACATAAAAATGGGTTGAAAAAAAACATCATGGGCTGCTTTGTTAGTATCGGAAGAAACTGAAAAGGAAGATGTGGGCATTGCTTATGGCAGGCTAGAACAAATTGTAACTTCTGATACAGTAAAGATAAATGTTTCCTTAACCCCAAAGTAAACTGCAGAAACACGTGACTTGATAAAGGCAGTTAATAGTACTTTACTATGGTACCCGGCTGTGCAAAAGGTGTCGAGGCATGTAATAAGGACACGTTATACTGTGCCTGCTCTATTAGACAAAAGGTATACAGAATATCAGAGAGGTTAAGAGCAGATGTAGTTAAGGAAACAGAAAAAAATGAAAGAATTGGGTATCATAGAAGAGTGAAGAAGTGCTTGGGCATCACCGATGGTGATTTTACATAAGAAGGAAGAGGGGGGTAAGAATCTGGCTTGATTTTTTGAAAATGTAATCAATTCATTCTTGAATTCCCCCACTATTTTTGACCCCACAACCCCCTCAGGAAGGCCGTTTCATGCGTTCACCACCCTCTCCATGAAAAAATACTTCCTCACACTGCCCTTCAGATGTCCCCCCTCTATTTTCAAATTCTGTCCCTATGTTCTTGCACATTTCTTTTTCTGAAAGATGCTACCCTCTTGGACTTTGTTGATTCCCTTGAGGTACTTTAAAGTTTCTATCATGTCCCTCCTCTTCCTACTTTTCTCGAGGGTATACATATTAAGCTCCTTTAGTCTCTCTTCGTATGGCGTCTGGTGCAGACCCTGCATCATTTTAGTTGCCCTCCTCTGGACTGCCTTCATCCTGTCTATATCCTTGTGGAGATGGGGTCTCCAGAACTGCACACAGTACTCCAGATGGCATCTCACCAAATGTTTGTATGGAGGGATAACAATCTCTTGTTTTCTACTGGTGATGCCTCTCCCTATGCATCCCAGTATCCTCCCCAGCCCTCCTTACTGCCTTCTCACATTGCTTGCCTACCTTTAGGTCATCTGACATGACTACCACCAGGTCCCTTTCCATTTTTGTTGTTGTTTGTACCTCCCCACCCCCCCATTGTGTACTCTTCCCCTTGGCTTTTGTTTCCCAGGTGCATTACTTTGCACTTCTTTGCATTGAATCCAAGTTGCCATAATTTTGACCATTCCTCCAACCTTGCCAAGTCCCTTCTCATCCTTTCCACCCCCTTTGTATATCAACCCTGTTGCAGATCTTTGTGTCATCTGCAAAGAGGCATACTTTTCCTTCCAGTCCCTCTGCAATGTCACTTAGAAAGACATTAAAGAGGACCAGTCCCAATACTGAACCCTGAGGTACCCTAATTAGTAAACCCTCTTCTTCAGATTGGACTCTGTTTACTATTACCCTCTGCATCCTGTTGTCCAGCCAATTTTTTAGTGAAGTTACCACCTGGGACCCACCCCAGGCTGGCTAATTTGTTTATTAATCTTTTGTGTGAGACTGTGTCAAATGCCTTGCTAAAATCTAGGTAGGCCATGTCCACAGCCCTTCCTTGGTCTACTACTTTGGTCACCCAGTCAAAGAAATTTATTAGATTCATCTGACATGACCTTCCCACAGTGAATCCATGCTGCCTTGGGTCCCAGCCCCACTGGCCTCTAGGTACTCAACAATTCTTTCTTTCAGAAGTGATTCCATCATTTTCACTACCACTGAGTTCAAACTAACAGGTCTGCAGTTTCCTTCCTCTGTCTTGCTTCCACTTTGTGAAGGGTATCACATCCGCTCTCCTCCAGTCCTCAAGTACCACACCATCCTCCACGATTTGTTAAAGGGTAGTCAGTGGTGTCACTAGTTCTCCCTTAGTTCTTTTAGAATTCTGGGGTGAATGCCATCAGACCCCACTGCCTTGTCCACCTTAGTTTTAGGAGTTCTTTCGGGACCCTCTATTCTGTGAATGGACTGGTATCAACCTCCCTCTCCAGAGTGCTTCTATTGTTTGGTTCAGGTTCCTCCCCTCTTCTTTTTTTGTGAATATTGAGCAGAAGTATTTGTTCAGCATCCCTGATTTTCCACTGTCACCCTCTGCCCACCCCACTCCCCTTGATTAAGCCTCACTATCCCACCCTTGGTCTTCCTTCACTCCCCAATGTATATATAAAAGGTTTTACCCCCTTCTTAACTGAGTTGGCTATCTTTTCCTCATTTTGAACACTTGCTTTCCTGATTGCCTTCCCCACTTCCTTCTGCTTTAACTGGTACAGTTCTCTGTCCTGCTCCTTCTGTATTTCCTTATTCTCTCTAACCTTCCCCGCCACCTCTTTTGAGAACCATAGAGTTTTTTTCCTTCATTTTGATTTGTTTATTTGCTTCACACAAAGGCTTCTTGCCTCTGTGATGGCAGTTTTAATTTTTCCCCACCATTGTTCCTCCACCCCTCCTTCTTGCCCATTTGCTAGTGCTTTTCTGAGGCACTCTCCCATTTTGCCAAAGTAAGCCCTCATAAAGTCCAGTACCCTTGCTTTTGTATGGCTTGACTCTATGGCTGTGTTTATTGTGAACAGTACTGTTTGGTGGTCGCTTGTTCCAAGATGGCTACCCACTTCTAAATCTGAGATACTCTCTCTGTCCCTATTTGAGAGTACCAGGTCTAAGTCTGATCCCTCCTGAGTGGGTTCCAATACTAGCTGTCTGAGGCATGCCCCCTGTAGGGCATCAAGAATTACCCTGCTCTTAGATGTGGCTACAGCAAAGGTGCTACAGTTAACATCTGGCATATTCAGGTTCCCCATCAACAATATCTACCCTTTTTCTGCCATTCTAAGGATACCTTCTGTCATTTCCATGTCCATTTCCTCTACCTGAGATGGGGGTCTGTATACAACCCCCGTACAGATTGTGGTGCCATTTCCTGTCTCCAGCATGACCAACAGTGCCTCCTCTACTCCCTGTTTACCCTTTAGTTCTATTGCTTTGATCCATTCTCTTATGTAGAGAGCTACTCCTCCTCCTCTTTTACCCTCCCTGTCCCTTCTATAGATTGTGTACCCTGGTATGTTGACATCCCAGTCATAGTTCTCTGTGTACCATGTTTCTGTGACTGCCACGATATCCAGGCATCCCTCTTCCATCAAGACCACTAGTTCAGGGAGCTTGTTACCCAGACTACAGGCATTGGTACTCATCGCCTTCCCCTTTAGGATGGCCTTACCCCTTTTAGCCCCCTCCCTGTTCTTACTCCCTTTTGCTCCATTTACCCATGTCCTGCTCCCTATCTACTTCTCTACCTTGGTGTTTACCTCACTAACTACCTTATTTTGGGGGGAGCTGTGATTTTCCTGCTCCTTTTCAATGCCTCCCCCTTGGCTAGCTTAAATGCTTACCAATGAAGCATTTAAACCTATCACCTAGGATCCTGTTTCTCTGCCCATACAGACACAGACCATCGCACCAGTATAGGCCTGCATCCTTCCAGGTGGACCCCCAGTCCCCAGTTAAGCCAAAACCTTGAGCTCTGCACCTGTTTTTCAATCATTCATTGAATCCCATGATGCAGAGTATTCTAGTCTCACCCATGCCATAGACAGGCAGCACCTCCAAAAAGGTTATCGTGCATGCTACTTTTCTAAGTCCCCTCCCCAATTCCACAAACCTCTCATGCACTGCTCTGATCCCATTACCAGCCATGTAAATTGTCCCGAGGTGGACAATGATATCCAGATCCCTCTCCCATGCAGCTACTCCCATGATACTGAGGATTTGTTTCCTGTCCCTCCAAGCCATGGCAATGGGCAGGCACCTTACCTCCATTTTCCCTCCCTCTCCCAGTTCTACCCTCCTAATGATTAAGTCTCCCACCAGGAGTTGTTTCCTTCCCCTGTGGGGTCTCATGCCACCCTCCTCTGAGTCTCCTTTGTGGAGGATCCCAGCATTCTCCTTGTTCTCCACTGTGGGTGTCTCCATAGAGCAACCACTCTCTGCCAGAATGGTGTATGAATTGTGCAGAGGTACAACTGGAGGTATGCAGCTCTGATCCACCATTCTCATGGTCCCTGAGCCCTCCATGGTCCAACCACTCCTCTTTATTGGCAACCTCTGAGGCAGTGGCAGTGGTTCTTGTGGTTCCTGGCTGGGGGAGGAGATTTCCTGAATCCTTGCAAGGTTGGTCTGGAGATATACAACCTCATCCCTCAGACCAGAGAGGTGCTTGCAAATAGGGTAACATCGCAGCCTCCAGAACATCTCCAGGAAGACTGCCACCCCACAGCCAGTGCATTGCACCACTTCTCACGTGTCTCTCCCTTCCTGTTTTTTGTTAGTGTGTGAGAAAGTGTACATGCATGTACCCCCATGCAGCATGCTAGGCTATTAAGGTTATGACAGGCATATGTCCTTTGCCCTTTTTGGGGGAGTGATGTCAGAACCTTTGGTATAAAGGAAATGATGCACTTGGGGTGGGTGGGGTGAGGGTAGGTGGGTGGGACCCAGCCTGTGCCCTCCAGAAACAATCAGCTACAGCTCTGACCCACCACCCTGGTGTGTATTTGTCTTCCTTTCAACAAGACAACCTGCACAACAATTTAACAGAAAATATATCTTGCAAAAAATACTTTGAATCAGAGAAAAATAAAGCAGTAATCTGTAAGCACAAAACAGTATCAACCTGTAAGCACACCCTGTAACAATTTAGCAGAAAATATACCCTGCAAAAAACAATTTAAATCAGAGAAAAAGAAATCAGTAAACTGTAAAGCATGTAAGCCCTATACAGTAACAAATACTTGTAGGCACAACTTGTAACAATTTAACAGAAAATATACCCTGCAAAGAAACAATTTGAATCAGAGAAAATTAAGCAGTAATCTGTAAGCACAAAACAGTAACAAACCTGTTGGCACACCCTGTAACAATTTAGCAGAAAATATACCCTGCAAAGAAAAACAAAAAAAATAATTTAAATCAAAGGACATTAAAGCAGGAATCTGTAAGCAAAAAACAGTAACAATACCTTTAAACACAACCTGTACTCACAAAACAAAATAGTAACACAACAGTAAATCTGCTTAGCCAAAAAATGCCTCAATGTTTCTCCTTGCTCTGATAATGTTGCTCCTTGCTCTGTTCTTTAAAGAAAACTTAGATGGAAAGAGCTCAGGTAAAGCTAGGTGCTTTTTGCAAAAGAAAAGAGCTCAGGTGAAGCTTTCTACTGAATGTAGGAGTGAGGAGAGACCTGGCTGTGACTGGAGAAAGCCATTTGCCAGACAACACCAGAGGACTTCTGAGAGGAAGGAGAGAAAGAGAGAGAGTGAAACCAGCCAGATAGGGAATCCCTACAACTGAATCATCACCCATTTGTATCAAGGGAGAACCCTCAGTCTGGGCGAATCATGAGTAAAACATGACCTACCCTGCCACTGCATACTGTGTTATACAGTAGTCTGTGAAAGTATTTTATTGACTAGGACATCCTAGCTAGGACTTAGAAACACCCCTTTTAAATATAAGTGAATTCAGATTTTGAAGTTTGAGCTGCAACAAAGTATTGTGTGTGCACCACTGCTAGCCAACCAAATGCAAAGTCATCAAATCTGCTTTGTTTCCAGGGCTGGGTACCCAGTGAAGCACCAGGAGCTCCCTAATAATATCTGAGGGTTATAAATTGGTACCATGGGGAAAGTGTATTGCCCACAAGTACAGCTAGGCAAAAGCAAGTACTGTGCATCCTGTGGTTTGGGGGTAGACACTGTTCAGTGGGCTGAAATTGGAAGGGCACTGGAAACACAGCCTCTGATTGAAAAAAATATTTGGTTGCTGATAGAAGAGTGATTGGAGAGCAGCCCTGTGCATTTACATTGGGATCGGAAGGGCACAGAAAAACCAGCCAGGGTATCTATGTACTACCTCATGGCCTAATCCCCTTTCTTTTTTTCAGCCAAAACCTGACTCAAAATAAAACCTCTTGCTGCTTATTTCTTATCACTGTCTATGTGCCGATTTTGTTAAGAGTACAAGCTGCATGCTGGTGAGGACTGTAATTGCATTAAGTTGGTTCACAAGTGGCTAGGTATTGCATCCCAGAGGGAAGTACTATACTTACACCAGGCACACTTAAACCTTTCCCTGGATAGATGCAACTTGTTATTTATTTTAACATTGGATATCAACCTCCCATTCAGGAGTTTAATAGACTCAGACCCCTAAACATGTTGAACCCACAAGGCAAAGGTACTACAGTTAGCTATCACAACATCAACAACAACCCAGTGGCATTGTTTATAATTTATAGTCAGGGTTTGATTTTCAATTGGACTACTAGATCAGTGCATGGTGCCCTGATCTACAGCTGTGGCAAACTGAATGCATCAGGCACCCTGTGCCCTATCCTATTTTATGTTACAGGAACTTGACACTTTAAACAGGTGCACCTTGAGAAAAGGGTATACATACCCCTAATGGTGTTATCACTGTATAAATAAATTGTATCTACTACTACTAAAGGGGGTATCTGTGCCAAAGTCATGAGAGTTTCTGTAGCTGCAGTGTTGCAGTAAACTTTTAGTGCACTGGCAGGGTTTGATGGAGGGTCTTGTCAAGCACCCCCAGCCCAGAGCAACCCTGGTGCAGCTGCGAAGCTGAGGGGGAAAAGATGCCTGCAAAGTCAGGACCAGGTGCAGAGGGAAAAGTAGGGTGCCATAGGGAGTGATGCTGGCATGGAGGCAGTGGCAGGGTTCAGAGGTGGCACCTGGCAAAGATGCCATGGCAAGTGGGACAGAGCCGCTAGGCCCAAGTACACCAAGGTAGGCATGGATGGACCCTGTCCAAGACCCCCAGGTCTGCCACCTGCCCCATAGGTGACACATTCCCCAACAGTATATTTGGGCAACAGCCTGGCTCCATGCAGTGGACTGTTTAGTAGTGGACTGTTGCAGTGCCCGGTGGATGTCCCCATCCACTGACTGCACCTCATTCCCTGCAGCCACATGCAAGAGAGACTGTGTCACCTATGGGGCAGGTTCCAGGGCTGTTGACACTTGGGGTCAAAGATAGGGTCCATTTGTGCATACCTCAGTGTTCCCAGGCCTAGTGGCTCTGCCTTACTGGCCATGGCACCTCTGCAGGTGCCATCTCTGAATCCTACAACTGCTGCGATGCCCCATTGCATACTATGGCACTCTCACTGACCCTCTGCCTCTGTTCCCAACTTTGCAGGCACCCCCACTCACCTCACTCTAATCAGTGGTGAGGGACCTTAGACCAACTCATGGCTGGTCTAACCTCAACCCCTCATGCAATCACAGCAGGGCTTCAAAATCCCAAATAAGGGGATGGTGCAGCCCTGCCATGGCACAAGCTCCCTTGCGAGCTGGTGCACTGGCCCATCTGTTGCAGGGGTGGCACAGGGCAGCTTTGGTGTGTGGCATCCCGATTTTGATGCAGCCTGCATTTAAAAATCAGGCATGCCACAAAATGTGGAGCAAAGTGCCACTTGTGGCAATTCCTTTTGGTGCAGGCACTTTGCGTTAGAAGTTCACTTCTGAAAATCAAGCCCCTTGTATACATCTAATCTATTCTTAATTTTTATCTTTGTTTTTATTTTTACTGCATTTTGAAATACAATTGATGTGAAAGATGCGATACAAAATACACTGTATTTTAATAATATCTAGATATTATATACATTTTCTGTATCTCTCCCACTCATTTTATTAATGCAAAAGAAATTTGCATGAAAGCAGGATCTTTGCTATTTAAACATAATGTGCTCCTGCTGCTTCTCTACAAGGGGCGTCATACTCCCTTATTCATGACATCACAATCTGTTAGTGGAAAAGACTGTGAACAGTGATGTCCGAAAGAAGGTAATTTGACTTCACTGTAACCCACTCATTGGGTGGGGTTACCTGGTGTTCCCTCCACTTCCCCATTTTAGAAGCCTTGAGTTAAAATTTGTGGCTGTGGCCTCGGTGGGTGGGGTCTCCATAGGTTGGAGGTTGCTGCAGGAGCAGAATAAATTGCCTGCTCCTGCCTGTTCTTGCCCTTTGAAAATCTGGGTCCTGGGAAGTGGTAGTGGTACAGTGGCATGGATGTACCACGCTGCAGGGACAACATTGTTGTTGACATCCAGGACGGCGATGGGAACAATGCCAACAGTCAGCATTCTGCTGTCAAAAAGGATTTTTTGGGGGGGCTTTGCCTCCCACACGCACCCTTATTACAATAACCAACTCTGGGTCAAAGCTGTTTTGGGGTGGAGGAGTATCACCAGGAGAAACAGTATTGGTGTACAGCAGGACCATTGCAGTGACCTGCTGATAATTGTTGCTGTAATGGTCTTCGTTGTGAAAGTTTTGTTGTTGTGACGACATATGCAGTGGCGTCAACTCCCATGGGCTTCACTAAAAATTCCACCACAGCTTAATCTGGTTCTGTAAGTCAGTCTACATCTGTACAAATATTCCCCTTCCCTTGCCCCCAGGTCACACCTGGAAATGAGCCGCTGCTCAGTGTGCTTCTCTTGATCACAAACTTTCAAAATAAAAACTAAAAAAAATGTGCTATGGTGGGTGGAGAGATGTGAACCCACTACCTCTATGTGCCATCAGCAGTATGTCCATTTCATCATACTATTATGGGTGAGCCAGAGAGGGAGAGAGAGAGAGAGCTGGGGAATGATGGAATTGCGAGGTTGGGGGATGGGGTGCCTACACCCTCGAGCCCCAACCCAGTTCAGTCATGTTGGCAACCAGCCACATCCTGTGGTGATTTTGCACAGTAATGCAACCAGAAGAAGGGACATGAGGATGACCATCCTGAGGAGATGAAAGGTGTCCCCAGTGAAGTTTACCAGGAAGGTGACAGGTAGCAAGAGCCCTATGTTGTCAAGCCCTTGAGCTGCCTTAATGAATGTGTGATAGGGGATGGAATCTGGTGCTGCCCTTGCATAAGCCATTCCATGAAGTGTTACAGCTGCCAAAATATGAGGTTCTGTCCTCCAGAGCTGCTGCACAATCCCTATTTGTGGCCCTCGGCTCAGGGATTGAAATGGGTGGAGGTCTTCATGACCATGTATAACCACAAATCAACTGAAGCTACCTCCAATGTAAGCTAATGTGGGCTGGAGAAATACATTTTGTATATATGTTAAAGTCTGGCCAGCATCATTATTAAATGTAATCTCCCTGTTTCAGCAAGATCACTTGTGTGGACACTCTGTTATTGTTATGTAGCTGCTGCTATGCTTTGTGACTGTCCTAACCAGTTAAGTCCTCCACAGCCTGCCACCCGAAAAAATGGCTCCCCCTGGTACCAAAGAACTCCTCTACAGCGAAGCCATCAGCCAGTAAGACTGTTATTTATTTAGATCTGTTATGTGTTTTCTGCTTTGTGACCCCTTCCCTGCTTGTACCATCTGGCATACCCCTAGACATTGGAATGGGAGCCTATATCCAGAGCCCCTACTTTCTGTGGCACAGTGGGACCAAGTTCTGCACAACAAGACTACCATTTGCCATAGAACTTCTACTTGACGATGGTTTGTAATTTCTGTGGAAGTTCTGCGCGCACTAACAAACTACCACATCACAGTGTCAGCTTGTCATCCTGACTTCACTTTCATGGCAGTGGTTATAGCAATCAGGATGGGGGTAAGCACAGTAACACTAGTTCAAAAAATAACAGACGTAAAAATAATTTTATACCTAAAAAGCAAAACAAATGTCTCTCCCTTAAGGTCCTAGCCTGTTGCATAAATGACATATGCAGAGGGGATCTTATGTGATAAATAAGGCATTTCTATATGCATGCTATCTAGCCCACTAATGAGGTTTCCACTGTCTATCACTTATATATTTGTATGTGCTTTCTATACCACTCATGAGGTTCCCACTGTGTATCACTTATATATTTATATGCAATCTGTAGCATACATACAAATGTGTGTGTGGTGAGAGAGACAGAGATACTGTGTGCGTGTGTGTGTGTACATGTATGTGTATATATATATATATATATATATATATATATATATATATATACATTTTTTATTTCCATGAACTTGCATCCTCATTCATACAGGTCCCATTGGAAATGGAAGAGGAGTTATTGCAAAACTCATTTTTCATGTCAGCCTGCTTTCCCTGACACACTGCGTAACACCATCAGGCCATGACATGCATGTGAACTGATTGTGAGATAGAGCTCTCCAGCCCATCACAATGTGACCACCACGAGACAGAACACTGCGCCATACCTTCCCGGGCTCAGAGCAGTGATGTGTTCCACCAATCCTTGTGCCGCTCAGGCAGCTCCCAGAGCTAATCTCTGAACCCAAGTTGCGGCATGGAAACACAGCATGCTACCCTCTGGCACAACAGCTGTCCCTGCACACAACATTTTTCCATAACTTTAGGTGATTCTATCAACCAATGACAATATGTAATCAATAACCCTGGCAAAATGCATACAGTGCAATCATTTATTTAACAGGTCTATTCTTTCAACAGGTCTACACATTATTATATTCCACTTTTCGGGCATAATTACTTTATTTTCTTAAAATGACAGTTAAATTCATTTTACCAGTTATTCATTTCAGATGGCATCTCTATACCTTAAAGGCACAAATAGGTTTGTACAAAGTGAGGTATGGACTTACAGGTCTGTGCTACTGACAAGGTTTTGTTTAAGTTGGCCCTAGTGCAATAATTTAAGACTGAAAATTGTATTAGGCTGTAGTGCAGGTTGAGCAAATATCACCATGCATGATGTGCTGTGCCACCATCTCTGGCAGTGGGAGCTGTGGTAGATAAGTGACTGTTCATTTCTGTTGCAGAATGCAGTAATTTCATTAGCTAATGTATGATGTTATAGCAATGATAACATCACATTCTTAGCATATATGGGGGTTTGTGGATATAAAAAGAGGGAACGGGAACGGGAACCAGATTCTATGGATAAACAGAAATATTCATAAAAAAATCACCAAGAAGAGTGAATTCTGCGGCACCGCAAAAGTTCTGCGGTAGATTGCAAGTTCTGCGTAAAATTCTGCGGCCACAGAATTCTAGGGGCCTTGCCTATATCACATATAAACAATCAGCAGAATGGAGCTCAAAGAACAAATATAAGATTGCCATGCATATTTGCACAGCAATAAAGGACAAAGGAAGATAAATATAGAAAATGCATGAAATATAATGAGTCATGTCAGACTACAAACAGTTTTAACTGAGGTGTCAGAAATCTCATAAGAGACCTAGATTATAAGGCCACTGGATAAGGCCACAGACAGGATTACTGAGGAGGTCTAATACATTTTGTCACTAATTATGAGGCCCATAGGTGGGGCTTCCATGTGTTGTTTTCTTAAAAATTAAAACAGTAGTGCATAACATGTCTGTGCAGGCAACCCATATTTAAGCTATAACCCCCTGCACATTGGCAGCTCATGACCAGGGGTACTGCCAGCAGCAGTTCAAGATCAAAGGAGGTGCTGCCATTCCCACACCCAAAGCAATCCTGTGATGGGCTAAGGAGCTGAGGTGGGTACATGTCCCTCCAGAAGGATGCTGTAAACCCAGGGCATGCCACAGTACATGAGGTAGGTGGAGTGATGGGAAAAAGGGGGTTATAGGCTGGCAGCTGCAAAATGATGACCCTCCAGTAGTCTTGGGCTTGATGATAACCTTGCCACGTTGGATGTGGCCTGTTTTGGGGCTGGGAAGGTGACTGATTGTGCCCAATAGACAGCAGCTGCTCATTAGCCTGCCAGGATGGTCCTGTATGGAGGTACAGTAGTAAGATGGCACAATATCAGCATCCCTGTACTGCACTTAGCTGAAACCCATCCCCCCAGCCCGGTGCTTACCTGCAGCAGCCATATGATGATGGCTCTCAGCCTTCCCATACTGTCCTGGTAGGACATGATGCTGGCCCTCCACTGACTATTGCATAGGCCAGGTAATCAGGACCTAGATGGATGATGGTATACAAGGTCACCACCCACAACTCTTCCAGCATTACCTCTCCAAGCTCCCTCTATTGCCAGAGCTCCCTTTCTTCTTTGGCCAACACAGACGACAACCTCCCTAGGAGTGTGCATGCCACGCCCTTTAGTGGGGATGTACTCTCAGATTTAGGCATTGCTAGCAGGACGCCTACATCCTCTGCATGCATCCCACTGGTGCATAAGGGGAAATACATTGCAGGCATGATTTCTGGATAGCCCACAGACCAGTACCTGTGCAACGTCAATGGTACCATGCAGGATGTGCCTTTTATATTTCCTAGATGTACTCCTGCTGGAGGATGAGCTGCAGTAGAAGCAGGACCATGTCTGCCACCAAAGGCCATGGGTGTACCAGCTTCACCTGCAGGCAACTACTCCAGCCCATGTGTAGTGCATTCAGTGGTTCCACCTGGACCTTACTGCCATTCAGGACCTGTGTGGCCTGGCACAGGCTGAATTACACCACCATGTGACATTCCTGCACACTGATCATGGGGCAAAAGCTACTGTGTGCCCTGACATATTCTGTCACTGCCTCATTCCAGAGGGTGGCAGCTGATGTGATAGGTGTCAGACAGGCCACGTTGTCTCATGCACTGCAAAAGATAACAGATGCCCTTGTCTGCCATGTGGCCACCTACTTATCCTTCCTGGCCATTTAGCTGACCGTGAAAGCTACTAAGGTGTGGTCTGCATGGGTTCCAGAATGTGCTTAGGCTATCAACTGTACACAGGCAGCACTACTGTCTTTGGCATGGAATGAGGAGGCATATCACAACAGGAAAGGCTTCCATAGCATCAATGTGCAGGTAACTGTTGATGCTGATGGGGTCATCACCAATGTGTTTGCAAAGTACTTAGTGTCCTGCCATGATGCTTCAACATTCAGTCAGTCACAGCAACAGGCACTGATCAAGGCCTATGGGGGTCAGGTAGGTTGGCTGCTCCGTGAGAGCTTGTGCAATAATTAACAGGTACCCTCCTTCACCTGTGTGTGCAGTGCTTGACTGTGTTCTGCTTAACTTCCACAGGTGACAGTGGTTAACCCCAAGTCTATACCTCCTGATAACCTACCTGTCACCTTCCAAAGAGGTGGAGGAGAGGAACTATTGTGCAGCATAGGACCTATGCAGTGGTGGAGTGAATGTTCAGTCTACTGAAGATGACTTTCCACTGCCTGGATTTAACAGGTGGCACCATGATGTTGGTAACTGGGAATTTGTGCCAGGTGTTCGTTGCATGCACCATGCTGCACAATCTGGCTATATGATGCTGATTACCCCTTTCTGAGGAATTACCAGATGAGGGTCAGCTGGATGGTGATGGTAGACAGCTTGGAGATGTAGAGACAGAGGTGAACTGTCTGGCAGGCAACAAGGCATTTAGTGGTGTGAGATGCATTTAGTGGGTAATAAGCCCATCAGTGGAGGAGAGTGGCAGTGCTGTGTAGATATGGACTGAGAGGTGGACTGCCCTAAGTGAGTGCCACAGTTATGTGTACCTGATAACTGAGTGGTCCATTGTCCCATAGGAGCTGGTGATGTGCAGATGTGTCTGGTGGGGTACAGTGCCCAAGGGGGCTACTGTGCCTTGCCACTGTGAAACGATGAGCATGTGCCAAGGTGCCTTGCCTGGCCTTCTGCCCCACTGCCCCATGTGCCAGGCTGTGCCTTGTGCTACTGTGGTCTTGTGGCCTACCCCACCCTTGCCACTCCATCCCTAGTTGGTGAAGTCTGTCTGCATACAGCGTCATGTGTACAGAACTCTGTACAGGGCAGCTGTGCAGGCATGGTTTGTTGCACAGCCTGCTATTCAAGGATGTCTCTACTCCTACACAACTCGATCCAGACACCCAACATTTCTGCAGCAAACTGCCCCACATGCTCTCTGTTCTCCATGATGGCATGAAGCCTTTCCAGCTGGCATAGTTCAGGGTAGTAAGGGTGGAGTATGCTGATCTACTGTGGGCATCTTGCAGGCTCGGGTGTTGGTGGCTGTGGCTCAGTAGTGTTTGTGTTTGTGCCTGCAAGTATGTGGCCATCTGTGTGAGTCATTACACGTTGTTGTGGCAGCGGACATGTGTACCCCATCCCTCTCAGTTTGGCCAGTGTCCTCAGCTCCTGGTGGTGGGTGTGGTACTAGTAGGACTTCACACTGGCCAGCTCTGCCCTGTGTGTGCTGATGTGAGGTACTAAGTGACATGCTGTGTCCATTGACACCGCCTGCTGTTTGGGCTGGTATGTGTCCAGGTGCAGGGGGACCTGTGTGTCCTGGTCCATTGGCTGGGCCCTCCTGGCCCTCCTCACTGCTGCGCCAAGTTCCTGCTCCTGTAATACCACACATCCTGGTAAGTCTGTGGAGAAGACAGAGTTTTTACATGCCTAGCAAGACAGTTCTGGGGTACAATCATTGCTGTACCAAGGTCTGCATGACAAGTACTTACCTCCTGCAGTCTTCCACTGTGTGCTGTCCATGGCAGATGACTGTGGTTGGGGTCCATCCTGTGGACACTCTGGTTCCATATGGCCAGTGTCTCTTGAAGGTAGCTATGCCAGTCTACCATCTTGTTCTGGGAGGAACTCAACTGTTAAGGTGCCCATTCCATTCTGCTCTCCATCAAGCACCTCTTGTCAGGGTTTCTGCCACAATGGCCTTTATGGGCATAAGGCCCATTGTGGAGGCAGATGATGGTGGCCCATCTCTGGTCTAGCAGCTGGACCAGTATGTCACCACCATCTTCCATTTGGGGGCAGCACATAGGTCACTTTCTTTGTTTTTGATGGCAGTCTGGGTCGACAGTTCAGGTCCACATGCATTGACGGTGACTTGTATGTCAAGTCAGGTTTGCGCCTTTTCTTGTGCAGCCACCTTCAGTGACTTGGAGCTATACAGGGTGCTGTAGTTGCTTCAGATCTCAGTTGCCAGCATGGCCACCTTGGGAGCTAAAGTGGGAAAATGTGGTATGGGATAGTCCCTCTATGCCTTCCGTCCCATGTCTAGCACCATGTGTGGAGCACTGACCATGGTCCGAGGTGGGCAGTGCAGGTACACCATCTGCTTAGGGCCCATGGTGCCATCATCAGGCTGCCTCCCCTGTCTACCACTCTGTATGGTCCGTGCCTGTGTTTCCATGTCTGCAACTCTGCATGCACTTCCGTGTGTGCATTGGTTAGTTGTGTGTCTATCGTGGTACTGTTCACCTTACATGGTGGGGTCAACAGGCATGTCTTCCTCTGACAGTCCCTCCCATTCCATGATCCACACCCTGTGCATGCCCTTACACATCACTGTGCCTGTGTATGGGGCTGTTGGTTAATGTCATGGGTTTTGCGTACCTCAACAGTTCTGCAGCACTGCATCCACCATTATGTTCTATTCCTGTGTAAATGGCTGTGTTTGTGAATAAGGCACTATACAGTATTTGAAAAGCAAGGAACTAAACAATACCCTAAAACATAAAGGTATGTATAATATTCGGTTACAGTTCCAAATACCACCACCCTCTCTAAGAAGTTCTGCAAGCTCTTCTTAAAGGGTAAATATTTGGTGGTAATTTCTAGTTTTACAAATTTCCCCACATGTGGGTCAAACTGATGCAGTTTGAAACATCCTAAATAAGACCTGCCAATTTATTGCTCTGTGAGGGACTATTTTCCTGCCAAATGTGAAAATCAAGGTTTGAAGAAAGAGAAGAAACAATCCTCTGCTGTAAAGACAGAATTTTTGAGTAAGGGATAACTGCAAACATGCTCTAGTCATACATCCTGCAAAAAAGGCCCTTTATAAACATACATTTGTCAATGCCTAATGTTTGCCGCTTTTATTGCTGTTGTATCAGATCTTGCTTCACACATCTTTACTATATATTTATCCAGGATAGACCAGAGAAGATGCAATATCTCATTTTCAGTGGTGTCTTGCTTTTACACATTTTAGATTGCATTTACCCAGGATAGGTCAGCTGAGAGGCGATATCTATTTTCCCGTGGGCTGACACATTTTGACCCCAAATTTCAAAGTTTTTTTATGATCTGATGTTATGATAGACAGCGGGAGTTTTGTAAAATCCCATCCCAAAGCTGACTTCACAGTGTGACTGCGAAAACATATTTTGGAGAGGATTTGAAAAATGACTTCTGTCACGTTCAGGAGGTGGGGTAACACAAGGGATCTGCTGAACATTATGGGCCAAAATATACAAAAATAAAGTTATGAGTAAATGCTGGGACAGTTCCATGTTTTTTCATAACTTAGTTTTTTTTTCACATTTTGAAACCAAATGTTCTACATAATCTTTTTATGAATAACCCTTCTGAACATGACAGATATCATTTATAAAACAGTTACCAAAATGTCATTTTGCGCCAGAAGTGTGAAAACACATATTAGCCAAAATTTGAAACATTAAAGCTATCAACTTCATGAGGTGGTGTGAAAAAACAATTATCTTGAAAATTTTGAGTAAAAATATTAAAAATACCAAATGTTACAAGCGTGCATTGAAAAATTTCACTATATGCTCATAACTTAGTTGTTCTTTAATATTTTTACCCCACACTTTCAACAAAGCCTTCTTATGACCCCACCTCATAAACTAGCATGGAACAACATTTAAAATCCTGTCTGAAAGGTGATTTCACACCAGAAGTGGGAAAACACATTGTGGCCAGGATTTGAAAAATGACATCTGTCATGTTCATGATGTGGTGTGAGAAAATGCTATGTTGAAAACTTGGGGTCAAAATATAGAAAATTACCAAAGTTATAAAAGTGTGTTGAACAATTTCAATGTATGGCTCATAATTTTGTTGTTTTTATATATTTTTAGATAAAATTTTAAACGTAGGGTGGGATATTCAAAGAAGTTGTGCATTGCGCAGCTGGGTTGCACATGCACAACTGTGGAAATGCACCATTGAGCGATATTCAGCGGCAGCAACTGTGCAGCGCAAGTAGCAGTGAGCTAATCCACAATGGGAATGTATGCATGTGCAAGTGCAGGGGGCATAGCCATGAATATGTGGCACAGTGCGATATTCAACATCGGACAAATGGCGCAAGCGTGGAACAAATGGTGTTTGTGCAGAGCACACTTGAGCCTATAAAACAGGGAGCAAGTAGGGTGAAGAACACTTTGCCAGAGGGAGCAGGAGAGAGGGAGACAGAGAGGCTAGCCAGAACCACAGTAGGGGTGAAAGAGAGGACAGAGGCAGTGAGGGTGTGATACTGAGTGTCTGTGTGAGAGGGTGAGACAGGCAGGGAGGCAATGGTATGCATGTGTGCCTGTGACACCAAGCACAGGAGGGGCAGCACAGGAACCCAGAGGGGTGGGAAGCAGAAGCCACAGCCAACAGTCCACCAGCTGGGGGCAGGTCACTCAAGCATGGACCCAGCGGAGCTGTCCACACAGCAGCACACAGCCTGGAGGGCTAGAGGAGTCAGCCACCCAGGGGAGACAGAACAACAGGGGCCATGGCCAGTACCACCTTCCAGATAGAGGCAGTAATGAGGGGTGTGGGGAGGCAGGAGGCAGAGTGGCACAGCTGTGGAAGGGCCTGTAGGTGGTATGCCCAGAACAGGTGGTACGGTGCCCACACCACCTTCGAACAGTACACCGATACAGAGACTGTGGGCCAGTATCACCTGAACAGAGCGATTCTGAGGCAGCTCTGTGAGCTGTGCAGTGAGGAGATGCAGGCACTCACCAGACAGAGCCACGCCCTGATGGTGGAGACAAAAGTAACAGCTGTCATGTGCCTGCTCACCACAGGCACCTTCCAGAGACCAACAGGGGACACCACAGGCATAACCCAGTCGACCGCCTCATGGCTCCTCACACAATTCCTCAACACACTGCTGCCATATGCTGCAGAATGCATCCACTTCCCCAGCATACAGGCAGAGCGTTACATTGAACATGCAGGAGTTCCACAAGGTAGCACGTATGCCTGGCATGCTAGGGGCCATCGACTGCACCCATTTGAGCATCTGCATGCCTCCTGGCCCGGAGGGGGTAGCCTACATCAACAGAAACGGCAACCCCATTGTCAACTGCCAGGTGGTGTGCGATGCCAGGGGGTGCATGATCAATGTCTGTGCCATACACCCTGGAGGAGCACCCAACGCCTTCATCTGGCACAGTTCAGCACTGTGCCACAGGCTTGAGAGTGGGGCCATCCCCACTGACCACCTAGTAGGTGAGTATACTGAGACCATGGGCAGGCTGGCACAACATGGCAAAGGGGTGGGGACCACCAGGGTAGAGGCACTGCAGAGTGCGGCTGGGAAGGATGGGTGGTGTAGCAACATAGTCCACCAGGCTAACTATAACTCTCTCCACACAGGTGACAGTGGCTACCCACTCTGACCCTGGCTGCTTACCCCATACCGGCACCCATTGACCCTGCAGAGGAGCGATACAATGAGGCACATGCCAGCACATGGAACATCATTGAGTGTGTGTTTGGGCTGCTGAAGGCACAGTTCCTTTGCCTGGACAGGTCTGGCAGTGCCCTGCAGTACAGCACCTCAAAGGCCTGCAGCCTATTCCTGGACTGCTGTATACTACACAACATGGCCACCGACCGTGGGATAGCTTACAATGTTGAAGAAGGGAACAGCAGTGGGGACGACGCGGCCGCTGAGCCATGTGGCAGTGGGCAGCCGCCCTGGGCGAAGGGAACCCTGGCTGAACAGGAAGGCCCAGCAGTACCAGGACACAATTGCGGAGGAGCACTAAGGAGCACAGTGGTAGGTGAACATGCCCCCATGCAAGGAATGGCGACTGTGGCACAGCGCAGTCATATATGGGCGAGCTCTGTGGCATGAACAGCTGGGAGGGTCATGGCCGGGCATGAGGTGGGACCCACAGCAACATGCAGCACAGCACAGCACACTCCACCCACACAGACACACCCACCCACTCACCCACCCACACACCACTGCGCATACATCCACAAACCCCCACACACACCCACACACACACTGGCGCATGCAGGCATGCGCCCAGGTGCTCACAAGGCATGTGTATCAGATGCAGAGCACCGGGTGCACAGGAGCCCAGCGCTGTGTTGGCATCATCATGCATAGCACCACACTGGCCAGTGGCCAGGTAGGTGAACATGGCCAGTGTGTGGCACCATCCATGGATGCCACATCCATGATATGTACATGCACACACCACACCTATGTGCACACAGAGTGGTGACAGCAAACTGCAGACAGGGAGGCAGGCATGTCAGCACCACCATGTGGTCGCTCAGCAACCGTGGACACGTGGACAGCCCCGCTGAGACCGCCCAGCAGACCCAGGCTGCGCGATGGCTACAGGGGGTGTCTGTGACAGTTTCCCAGGGGTGGTACTTTGGGAACATAACCGTGTCCTCACAGAGGTCTGCAGGCTCCTGAACAGGCCTTCACCGGGCTTGCCCAGAATGCCAACAACAGATCCAGTGTCGACACCGAGGGGGTCGCTCAACACCGTGACCGAGGGATGGACAATGCACTCCGTGGTGTCTGCAGTGGCTGGCTATGCACCATGGTGGCCAGTGGGGCTAGACCAACCGTGACTGCATTGGTAAGGTGTTCCAGTGGGACCCCAGCCATGGCGTACAATATGCAGAGACATAGATCGGAACAGGGTCGGACATCGATGATGATGTGACCATTGTCCTGGACAGCAGTGGTGCTGTCAAGGAGGAGGAACCCATACCAGTCACCCTCCTTGGCAGTGCTGCCAGTGCCTGTGTGGCAACTGTTCACCTGCCTGCCAGTGCTCCCAGTGTTGTCGTGGGCATCAGCATCGCTGCCAGGAAGGGTAACTGGTATGGGTGCCTCCTCCTTGACAGCACTACCACTGTCCAGGACAATGGTCACATCGTCATCTGTGTCGGACCCTGCCCCGATCTATGTCTCCGCATATTGTACTCCATGGCTGGCGTCCCATTGGAACACAGCTAGAGTGTCGTCCACCACCATGAAAAGGACATCCGGCCAGACAGCGGTGGTGTGCTACAGCCAATCGGGCCCCCAGACACCGGTGGAGGTGGAAGGCCGGTCCTCTAGGGCTGGGCTTGCCCCCACAGCTGACACCACCACCCCTGCCACTGCATGCTGGCACTCCAGTGCTGAAAGGGAATACAGTCACATTAATGCCACTGTCACACAGGCCAGCCTCCCCGGCCATCATCCCCCAACCCCAGACGCTGCTGTACCTACCATGCAGTGATGGGCTTCCACCAGTCCAGAAGCCACCACCAGGCACCCACTCGATGGCAGTGTGCCACATGGTGGCTGCCACCATCTCCTCCTGCAGCATCAGCTGTGGCACGTCGGCCTGACCACCACCCGTGGCCACATGTGTGACCCAGTTGGCTGCCACCTTTTCTTTGATCCTGCACCTGTCTGTGCCAACCTTCCTCTTGCACTCCTGTGCTGATCGCTGATGGCTGCTCTGGTGATTCACAGCCTCTGCCACCTTCACCCAGGCTGCGGCCCTGGCCTGTGTTGTGCCAGTCATGCCACTCAGCAGTGGCTCCCTGTTGAGGTATGCCTCAAACAGGGCATCTGCCTCCGCTTTAGTAAAGTTGGGCCTACACTTGCATGTAGGCCCACGCTCCTCACCATCCTCATGATCATTCATAATGCTACCTGTGGGCAATGACATGTGGTTAGTGTCTGCTGCAGCCCACACCTCCCGCCCATTCCACTGTGCTGTCGGTCCCCTCAGTGGTACAACTTACCTCAGAGGGTTGCAATACTGGTCCATGTCCTGTGCTGTCTCATGGTGCCTTTATAGCGCATTGCATGCAAATGAGCAGATGCACAACTGAAATGAGATACAAATTCCCCCGATGTGCCACAGATAGGCTGATGAGCCAATCTGCATATGCCTGCTGAATATCGTGCTGTTGCTCCTTGTGCAATGAACTTGCGCTGGCTCAAGTCGTGGTGCAATGTTGTGATGTGTGCAGTGTGACCGTCAGTACGCATGCGCACACGGCTGATGCCTATGCCACCTGCACAGCATACGCTCACTGCACAATAGGCAATATGGCACTTGGCCGCGATAGGGCATGTGGTGCTCAGGTGCTATGCAGCCTATGGTGCCCAGGTGCTATCAGCCCCATGGTGGATGGGCACCATTGACTCATAGGTCATGGCACCCTCATGACCCTGTTGTGCACCTTGCATGGTAGTCCCAATAGCACACTCGCGGACAGTGTATGTGCTGACCCCTGACCCCATCCTTGCCCTTTGCCCCTCAGTGACCTTTGCACCATGTGCCAGTGCAGCACACACATATTGCGCATCCCGGGATGAGGGATTGCTGTGGGCAGGAAACTCCACATAAAGGTGTGTATCCTGAGCACGTGGAGCTCTTGTGCTACTAGGCGCCATTTTGTCCAGCAGAGCAGCAGTACCACTATGCCATGCTGCAACAGTGCACGGGCTCCCAATTGGAGCCAAATTGAGCTTATGAACCTGGTGGCTGTGGTGGAGCCCACACAGGCAGCTTTTCAGCCAGGTGCCCTTGCCAGGCCTAGGATTGAGGTCTGGCAGGAGGTAGCCAAGGAGTTAGAGCAGGCTACTGGTGTCTGGAGGGGAACTGTGCCATGGCCAGGTGAGTGTGCAACACTTGTGTCTGTGCCTGTCCAGTGTTCCTTGGGGCTGGCAGGGCAGCATGCCATGCTGAGGGGGGCACTGGAGCCGCATGCCCTGTGGCCTGTGGCTGCATGTCCTGTGTGTGCTGTGCCACCGCACCGTGGCTGGGCTGGGCTGGGGTGCATATTGTGTGGGGCAGCATATGGTGTTGCTGGGTACTGATGTGTACATGTCTATGTTTCCATCCTAGGCCCTGAAGATAGGAGGCGAGCAGGAGCAGCAGGTGCTGTGGGTGGGCCATGGCAGGCTGCCGCAGGAGCAGTTCCCCAGGTTGCTGGCCACAGGGGTGGTGCAGCCAGTCTGGCATGTGGTGTGCAGCAGCATGCAGGTAGGCACAGTTCCATACTACAGTGTTGTGCAGGGTGGGCAATGGGGGTGGGGTGGACCATGGTCCCCTGTGCACTTAGCCATTGCTGCTGTGTACTGCCCGTGGTGTGTGTTATGCCATGCTGTGGCCATTGCACATACATGTGGCTGCCACAGGTGAGCTGTGGTGCATCCGCAGCCAGTTGTGCCACTGCAGTCCTGCCGCTGTACCATGACATCTGCCTGCCATGTTGGTGGCAGGTGGCCCATGGGTGGTATTGGTTTGCAGTGTTCTGCATGGCTGTGGTATGCCAGGTCACAGCACATGTGGGCGCTTCCACTGCAGGTGACCAGAGTGCCACCCCAGAGGCACGTGTCACCACTGTCCACTGCATACAGTGGGTGGGCTGGGTTGTTCCAGACATGCACTGATCTCATGTTCCTGCTTTGTCTTAGGTGTCCAGCATTAGGCACCCAACAGCTGCCCTCATGAGGAGGATCCTTTGGTGTCCATGGCATCACTGGAAATTGTACGACTGCTACAGAGGATGCTCGGGAGAAGACAGCTCAGGAGGTGGCAGGGCATGGATGCCCGTAGGGCCCATTGCCCCACAATCCCTGATCCATCCCTGTCCCCCCTTCCCTTGCCCTCCCCTGTCCCTTTGTCTAGCCATGACCCCAGTCTCCTTGCCTCCCTTCCCTAGTTTAGGCCTGACTTGTATATAGGTTCCCCATTCTTTGTACCCTGTACCCCTGTTTGATGTATAAATGTTCCATTGCTTTTGTTACCTTTCTATAATACAGTTATTTATGGTTACCCCTCTGTGTCCAGGTCTGCTTTGTGACTGGAGGTGGAGTCATGCTGCAGTGGTGTGCATGGTGGCTGTGTGGTGCACCTGAGGTGTCCAGTGAGCTGTGCCTGGTGGTGTTCACCCATCAGTCAGTGGCTGTGCCCTGGGGTTGCCATGGGTTGGCTGTTCTGGTTGTGTGGCTTGTGTGTTGCGTGCCATTTGCCTGGGTGTTGCTGACTGTAGGCTGGGTGGCATGGCTTGTGCCATTCAGTGGGGGATGGCCAGTGGTTGTCCACCCATGGCCATTGGTGTCAGCCTGCCTATATTCACCACTGTCGTGCATGTGGGTGGGGGCTGGCTGCATTCCTGTTTGCCGGGTGGTGTTCTGTCGTGTGCTGGCCATGCTCACCCTGACACCCATGTCACCCTGGCGGCACCTTCCACCCCAGTGGCTTGCTCCTTGCTGTGCCTGTGGCCAGTCCATGTGTGTCCTGGAGCATGCACCTAGGCCCCTTGCACATTCCTGGTTGCACTATTGTGCATGTTGGGTTGCTCCCTGGTGCACCCCAGGCTGCACTATGGTGCATCTGTGCGATATTCAGCCATGTTGTGCTGGCACATGCCACCTTGCGCAACCTTTGAATATTGTGCTCAGTGCACCTTAGTGCACTGGGGATGTGCTGCGCAGCTCTTGCGTTGGCCTCTGGCACATTTCTGAATATCTGGGCATCAGCCTTCCTAAGACTGCACTTCATGAACAAGGTGGAGAAAATTTTCAAATTCTTCCTCAAAAGTGATTTCTCGCAGTGACCACAAAATCACCTTTTGGGATTTATTTGCATAATTTCACCACCACCATTGTTCATGAGGTGGGGTCCCAAGAAGGCCATGTTGAAAATCTGGGGGGAAGTATTTAAAAATTACCAACTTATGGACACAAGAACAAAACCCATTGAAATACATTGAACCACATTACTGTTTTCCTCAGTTTCGGAAGAATGAAGATGTGTCTCTGGTCCTGAGAGGATTACAGTGTTGGATCCCCCATAGGTAAGTAAGGTGCTGAGTGGGAGGGTTGGGTTGAGGGAGGGTAATGGCAGTAATGTACCAGTGTTGGCAACGGACAATGATGGAATGTTTTCTTTTTACATGGTGTATAAAAATAATTAAAAAAAAGTATGAGTGATGGTTTTCTTTATTTCAGGTACCCACAGAGGGGACTCTGTACCCCAGTGTCTGTGTTATGTTTGGTGGCACAGGAGGTGGGCTCCCCCTATTGCACAATGAAAATGGGTTGGGTGGAGGATACTTGTCAGCACTGGGGATTGGGCACCCTAGTGTCAGAAAATTAACAGTAAGGGGAGAGGAGTGTGAGGTGGTAGGTGCTGCATGGGAGGGTCAGATTGGGGGGGTAATGATAGCACTGTGCTGGTGAACACAGGAGACATAAATGGGCAGTTTTCTTTTTTACAGGATGTATAACATTTTATAAAAAAGACTACAAAGAATAGTTTTCTTTATTTCAGTTACCAACTCTGGGGATTGAGCACACAGTGTCAGTGTTACAGTTGGCTGCAACAGGGTTGGGCTCCCCAGCGCACACAGCGAAAATAAGCAGGGTGAGGGGTACTAGCTGGCACTGGGGATTGGGTACCCCAGTGTCAGAAGAGTAAAAGTAATGGAAGGAGGATGTGGGGTTGTGGGTGCTAAATGGGATGGTGGGGGGAAGGATAATGGCAGCAGTATGCTGGCAGCTATATCAGACATTGATGGATGTTTTTCTATTTTACAGGGTATACATAAATAAAAAAGACTACAAGAACAGTTTACCTTACTTCTGGTACTGTCACTGAATATTGAGCACGCCAGTGTCAGTGTTATCTTTAGCAGCACCAGGAGTTGCCTCCCAGTGTCACACAGTGAAAATGGGAAGGATAAGTGGTACTAGCCAACACAGGGAACTGAGCAACCTGGTACAAGAAAATTAAGAAGGAGGGCCAGCCAGGTGGTGCGGAGGGCAAGGCACCCATGGCTCACCTGCCACCACTACCAGCAACCTGGGTTCTGGGACAGACTTGGGTAGCTGGGGCTGGCGGAGAGGAGGATTGAGCACCTAGTGGACGCTCTCCTGCACTGCGGAGGGCAGGGCTGTGGTTTCCTAGCACTCCTGTGTCTGCTAATGGAGACTCAGAGGCAGACAACTAAGGCTGACAATTTGGGGATGAAGGGATGGCGGGCAGCGATGTCCCACACATTGTATTGTGCGTAGCCACGTTTAGCTAACATTACATGTCCATTCCTTCAGGGAAGAAAAGTGGAAAATGGCTGGGTGTTTGAGGATGACACGATCCCTTGCAGGCTCTGCACTGACTTCTACAGGCCTTCTCCCAAAACCGGATCTATTTGTCTGCAGTAAGGCAGCAACCATCAACCCACCATTGGGGGTACACTGTGAGAAGCAACAGGTTAAAGGTGAGTCCTTGGGATCCGGCTGATGGGGCTGGGGTTGGTGAGATGGCTAAGCCACAGTGGAGAAGAAACAAATTAATGGCAAAAAATTAAAATTAAGAAGGGGGAAGCAATAAGATGTGAGGGATACTTGGCAGAGGGTGGGAGGGATTGTTTTTACATTGGGGAGAGGACCACAGCAGGCTGATTATGATGCTGATCACCTCTGTCTATTTATTTATTTCAGATTCGGATTAATACCTTTGAGCCAGGGCTCGTTTACAAAAGTTCCAAGTCAGAGAGAGACAGTACAATACATAGAATACAACACAATACAATACAATACATTACAATACTTGTGTATAGATCAAGTAGGAGGAATAATCATCAAATAAGATATGTTTGCTGGGATACAGTTGTTGACAAAGAACAAGAATAATTACATGTTTTCAAATGAATGCAGTTACCACTTGAAGGATGCAGCAATAAACAACACTTAATCAGTGTGGTATAGCCTTTATGTAAGTATCAAGTATGAAGAAGGAAGAGGCCTCAGGTACACAGTAAAGGAAACAGAAGCAAGAGAAACCACAAGAAAAAACATTATCATAATATAATCAAACAAACAGGCAGAAAGTAGGTAGGAAAGAACTAAGTAGCAATAAGAAAAATAGAATATACAAAATCCAAGTATGAAAGTAATAAATATAAATTAAAATTTACTTAAAAATACTAATGCATATTATAATAAATCTTTAACTAACTAAAGTATATATACAAAAACAACATTTTAAGTACAAGAAAACAGAAAGCCAACCCCTAATTTAAAATACACTAATATTTCACAATCCACCAAACACAAAAACACGTCATTAAACCATTAGAACCTAAATATAAAATGAATCTCTAAGACAATGTAAATATGCAAAATACTCTAACAACCCCACCTTACCTACACTTCTAGTATTGCTCACTGAAATATCCCACATATTGTAAACAAGAAGAAAACTGAAAACCAGAATAAGTCAGATGGACTGTTTGCACTGGATAATCCATCTCTATGCTCAAAAACAGTTCCATGGTGCAGAGCTGCACCATCCACAGTCTGCCTGTTGCAGTTCTAAGAGGCAAAGGGGATAGTGGGGTCACCATGCTCTGTAGCTGGCATTGCTGCTTATTTGCATCATAGGTACCACTACCTCCACCATGTAGCAGGTAGATAATCATCTTTATAAAATGGGGTCTGACCAGTTCTGGCTCCCCATTAGTCAGGATCTCATCACATGGGATAGTACTACATTAAAATAGCACATACCCCTACTGAAGAAAACCATCTCAGTGCATTAATTGAGAATGCAACCTGTTGGGGCTAAAGAGGTCATGGGACCAACTCCCAATAAAGCTGGTGCCTCAAGCCTTCAGGCCATGGTTACAATACCTACCACCACACATGACATATGCATAGCTAGAAGGATACCCTAACCCTGCAACACCAGTGTCTTGTGACTCCCCAGCCTACTAGCCAATCAGAGGACATGTCAGGCACAATGCCTTCATGGAAGTACCCCCCCCACACACACACACACACACACACACACACACACACACACACACTCACTGTCAACATTTGGGTTGGCTCATAAGTGGCCCGACATTTTATCAGAATTACATTTTTAGCTATTTCCATCTATTTTAAAATTTCCTATTTCAATTCTTCCGCAATTTTCAGACTTAAAGAACCATACGTTATGAGTACATGTTCTGAGTTTTTGGATTCAAGCTTTAAAGTAGGCTGAGTTATAAATAAGCAGCCACATATGTTGCCAGCATTTAAATTTCAGTTATTTATATCTAATTATAAAACAATCTATCCAAATTTCACCAAATCTGAAATACTTAAATTACTTTATCACATGGATGGATGTGCTATATTTCACATTTCTAGCTTTCATGGAGACCGCGATATAAGTAGACAAACTTTCAGAAAAGTTTTAATTGACTTCTGCAAGCACGTAAACTGCAAAATTATAATATAAACTCAAGCAACTTTAAAACTAGATAACAACATTCCATTACATTTGACAGGTTCATAGACGTTAAAAAGGAGGCTATGTGTATCAATTTTTTGATCTCTTAATTAAAGGATGTCCTTGCCATAAGCTGCCAAAAATGGCAAAATAACAGCAGTAATTAAAAACAAATTCCATTTCTTTATGAAAATTGTGGATCATCATGATTATTTTGTGGAGGCCATAATCATGAGATCCAGTCTCAATGAAAGGGCAGCTATACAGTGGACTTTTTATCTAGAAGAATGGAAAAGGTTAATGAAAGTAATAATAAAGCTGAATTCATGAGGAGTCCAACAGAATAGTTGTAGGGACATGATTTCCCTGCCTGCACAATATAATTAAATGGGTTTGCACAACTTGATATGGGGTTATGCTTGTGTGGCTTGGAAACAGTGTGGCTGTTCACCTCTCTATCCATGGGATATACCACTCTGTAGGGATGTGAAGGTGAGGAACCCTAGAGGAGGCTTCCACCCTAGAGGTGCTGTGGGAATGATTATCTTGGCTAATGATAGATTAGGAAGGAGCCCACAGAAGAGTGAGATGAGCCACCGGAGGAGGAGGGGAGGATGGTGGGGCAATGAAGAAACGAACTGAAGAGCAACTGAGAGGTGTGGCCTTTTAAGACCTGATCGGGGCATAGTTAGTTGCTCCTCCCCATTGAACTTCAGAAATAGCCTTGTAATTCAGTTGGGTTTACACAGCTTGATATGTGGTTATGCTTGGTTGACATTGAAACAGTGTGGTTGTTGGCCTCTCTGTCTGTGGGATATACCACCATGTAGGGGTACGAAGGCAAGGAACCCTAAAGGAGGGATTCACCCTTAGAGGTGCTGCAGGAATGGTTCCCTTGGTTAAAGGTAGCTTAGGAAGGAGCCCTAAAAGAGTGCCCAAAAAGAGTGTCGAGTAGAGCCAGGAGGTGAGGAATACAGTCTTTAGGAAAGACCTGGATGTAGGTCAGTAGGTGGAGATGGATGGGATCAGGAAGAGAGAAGCAGGAAATAATGAAGGAATAGGTGATGTGCAGGTAGGATTGGAGGAGGCATGAGTGCTCGGTGTGGAGGAGGCATGAGGGGGGTGACTTCCTAAAGAGTGATGGAACAGCCATGGGGCCTCCCTCCACCTCCATCCTACAGTGGAACCGAACTACTGAAAATTTGGAAGTAGTAACCCCTGTCTAAATATTATGGTCATTGGCATGGAGGAGAGGGGAAAAACCCCTTTGAGGAGGACACCTCTGAGGAATCCAAGGCCTAGATCAGCTTCCCATGAGGCTGAAGGACATTTTGGTTACTGACAGCTCAGCTACTGCAAATTAGATTCCAGATCAAGGGAAGTGGAAAAGATTCCAATTTGGAGGAAACTCTCACTTTGTCCTCCTAACAAGAATGCTTTAGAGGGTTGCGAGTGACATCTCTGCAACTAGACACCCAAAAGCAAAGGAGGATAGAAATAACCACAGAGACACTAGGCTGGCCTGCACAAGCCTACAAAACAGACCAGGGCAGGAGGCAATTGGAAAGAGAATAGCATAAAGGGTGCCTCCAAATCCACTTGGGCAGCTAAAGGGGCCCTGCCAGTGATAGCCCAACCTATTGAAGCTGAAGTTGAAAATTCTACTTCTAGAGGTGTCACCAGTATGAGGGATGACTGAAGGTCCACCCGGAGCAAAGACATTCCCACTGGGGACCAGATGGGAAGGACCCCCTCTGAGTTTTGCATGCTCTAGATGTGGACTTCATGGGAGCAGAGCGAGACTGTCAGCTACTGGCTAGCCCTGAGCCAAGGAGTAATGGACACAGCTGGCACATCCCTGAAGTAGAAAGAAGGTAGAGTCAAGCGGTAGCATGAATGCCAAATGAGGCTATAGCATGGAGAGTCAATTTGGATGAGGAGACCTACAGAGAGGTCAGACTGAGCTAAGGAGACCCTGACATGGGTCCAGAAAAGGCAAAGTGCAATTAGTAACCACAGGAGTGCATGCCAACTGGGTCCATTAAGAAACCAAATTAGGAGTGGAGTGAAATGCATGAGAGGGAGAGGCAAGAACGGCCAAGTAGCCTGTGTCGACTGATGAGGTACTGAGTACCAGGAGTAATCTAGTTATCATGGTAGGTATTTATTTTATTTTATTTATTTTTATTTATTTATTCAAGGATTACAAGTACCTTTGAGCCAAGGCTTTTTTACAAAGGTTCCAAATCAAGTGGGGAACAATACAAACATGACACTAATTGCAATTGGCAGTACCAAGCAGTTGAATACATACATTTGGGGGAGGTAGGTACCAGGACAGAAAGTTGTATAAACAATGCAAGAATGGGATTCTAAACAGTCTCAAGCATTTGACTACAGACAGTTGAGGGAAGGAAGGTGCAAGGCCAGGGCAGGGTTAACAGGGAAAAGTTGAGGGAAATGAGGAACACAGGAGAGAGGAGCAGCCGTAGGCTTTAATGAACTTCAAGAAACTGCTTGCCCAGGAGGGAGAGGGGGGTAGGAGGTGAAGGGGTGTAGAAAGAGAGGGAGAGTAAGTGCTAGTAGGGATAGCAGATTATGAGTGACAGTCACAGGAGCTGGAGGCAGAGAGGTGGAGGCAAAGGTTGTTTTTGAACTGGCCAAACTTTTGAAGAGAGGTGAGGTCTTTGTTGAGTCCATTAAACCAGAAGGATGCCTGGTGAGCAAAGGACCTTTGTCCCTGCATGGTGTGGCACTGGGGGATGTGCAGTATTTGATTTACAGAATCCGTAGTGGGGCGGGGGATGCGTGCTGGATGCAGGAGGGCTTGGACTCCTGGGGGGTGCAAGGCCTAGCATGATCTTCTTGACCATTAAGCAAGTGTGGTATTTTATATGGTTGGATAGTTGAAGACAGCCCATTTGGGCGTAGAGTGCACATGTGTGGGTGAGACGGTGGGATCCTGTGATGAGATGGCAGGCTTTGTTTAGGGCTAAGGAAAGTCACCTAAGGGCTGTGTCAGCAGCAGAGTCATAGACAAACAGACCACAATCAATTAGTGAGACCACAGAGCTCTGCCCAGCTATCCTTAAGGCATCTGTGGTGAGGCATTGCTGTGCCTATAGACAAGACTAATGCATTTGTTAACAGGTTTGGCAACAGTGTCAGTGTTGATGCCATAGGATAGGTGACTGTTGAAAGTGATTCCAAGGTATTTAAAAGAGTGAACTTGGTCTAGGACAGCACCATGGCAGTTTGTAATTGAGATGGTTTGAGCCCTATGTTTGTTGTGGGAGCCGCAGAAAAGCATCAGCTTTGTTTTCTTATAGTTGAGAACCAGCTTTTGTCTGTTAAACCATTTGTCAACAGAGGTGAATCCCATCTGGAGCTTTTTTGGAGTAGGAGGGGGTTATGATGAGTGGCACGAATGGCTCCATCTTCCATATAAAGCAGTATTTGTTCAAGACAGGATTGTGGGAGATTGTTCAAAAAAAGGCTGAAAAGCAGTGGCCCGAGTATGGATCCCTGCAGGACTCCTGAATGGAAGGGTCTTAAATCGGAGAGAATATAAGCAATTTTCACTCTTTGGGAGCAGTTTTCCAGGTAGCTGTTAAACCAGAATGTAGCCTCTGGGGAAAGGCCAGTATTTTGAAGCTCTGTGATGAGCACTCAGTAGTAGTAGTAGGAACTGTGAATTCAGTATAGGAATGATGAGGTTTGAGAATGAATGGAGACTGACATGGAGTGGAGGGAATTACATGGTGAGTGTTCAGGAACATAAGAGAATTATGCAAATAGGTAACGCAATGGTAGGAGAGGAAAACAACCCGAAGAAGAAAGCATAGGGTAAGCTGAGGCAGGGTCGACAGGATGAGGAAGGAGAAGAGGCAAGGGTTGAGGGAGCTGTGGAAGATGAAGTGAGCCAGCACAGAATACAATATTGAGATGAGAAGCTGTTCTTCTGCCAAGAGTCACGAAACCCACTGTGGCAACACTGAACCCCACCATACAAAAAACAGGAAAGCCACATTGAGGCACCAGGACACCAACCAGCAAAAAAGGCAGAAACAGAAAATGGAGGGAATGCCAGCTGCTGAAGCAGGCTGACATGGATAGTGTAGCAGGCTGGAAGAGAAGACACTGACGGGAAGACGTTCGGTCGAGGAATGAAGGAGCGGTTGCCAGACAACAGGGGCTGTCACAGCAGAATATGATTAATGAGCGCAAGGTTCGATCAAGATGGTGAGCTGGCAGAGCAATCAAAGCAGACCAAGAAATCCAGCCTGTAGGAAATGCAGGAGAAAGTGGAGCAGGTGTCTGAGCAAGGAGAGAATTCAAGGCGAGAGTCCAGAATGAGAAGCAGGATGCAAGACAAGGAGCATAGTACCTTCCAGTTGGCCAGCACTATGTCCCACAAAGCTCTGGAAAAGCACTGCTGCAGAAAATACAGACAGCAATGGCCACCAGCTGGGGAGAACGTAGGAGAACAGCCACAGCGGCTAGAGGGCAGGGACGAAAAGAAAGCCACAGAGCCAGCAGCACAGAAAGGAGCAAGCTGTTGGACAATCAGCGATGGAGAAATGGGACAAGGGAGAAACAGCACTAAATGGCCCTGAAACGAGAGGTACACAGGGAAAACACAGTCAGGGAATGAGCCAGTGGCCTGAGGCACCTCAGAAACATGGCAACAGCAGATGCAGAAGAAATGGGGAGAGGAGTGAGGAAGAGAGGCGCCTCTAAGCTGCAATGAAGAAATGAACTAAGAAGCAACTGAGAGGTATTGCCTTTTAAGGCCCAGTCAGGGCGAGTTAGTTGCTCCTCCCCATTGAACTTCAGGCATAGCCTTGTAGGTATGTTCCTTAGCTAAGCATGTGTGTAGAGGGACTAGTGTGCACTGTACATTGTTATATGAATTAAAAGTTCTGAGGACATGAAGATGTTACTTACTGAATTAGAAGTGCTCCTAAGGGGAAAGATCTGAAGAGGGATATTTTCCAAGATCCTAATGGTTCTGTGTACTGTGAGGAATGGCAGTGGTATCATTTAGAAAAAATTAACATTTGCTAAGATTCTGTTGCAAGAAGGAGGGTCTTTTGTTCTGGCAAGTTAGAGGAAAATCTTGGGTAAGGAATGCCTGCATGATTAGGATGTGCTGCAGTTATGCCGGGATGGGGGGGAAGGTATTGAAAAGTGACATGAAGTCTGAGGGATTTAAAGTACAGGATAGTGGCTGGGAGGCAACTAGTACTAGAGGTCACCAGTCGCAGGAGTCATTCCTGGATTCACCAAGAATTGGAAAGCTCAGTTTGGTAACACAAGAATAGCAGGGGTTAGGTACAATTGCTCGACATGGATAATCCTGTAACACTTTTGCCTGACTCCTATTTCCCAACAGATAAATGGCCAGCTCTGTTTAAATGCCGAATGTCAAAATCCCGACATCTGTGGTGTTGGGCAATGTCTGGCATTGATCATTTAGCTGTGGTTTATCTGGCGACCTTGAGCTGAATGCTAAACTATGGACAACACACACTAAAAAAGCTTTTAGCTGTTCCTATAAAACAACAACTAAGTCTCAAAATATTCAATGAAAAAACTATGGACAACACTCTACAAAAGAGCCTTGAAATCAGTAAATCAGTAATTTAACAGTGCAGTGTCATGCTTTTCACAGTTCCGGCTGAAGCGGTTTTTTTTTAATAATAAAAGATCAAGTTACCAGGCGATGTCAGGCACAGGTAGTGAAAATAAAACAAATATCTATCTCTCTCACTCTCTCTCTGTTGATATTTGCTGAATTTTGTAACTTTCTCTAATCTTCTCCCCTCTACGTTTTTACAGACCTACAGCATATTGTGACTTTTGCAGCTCCGGTGATACCCAAGCCCTTTTTTCCCCCATCAAAAACACTCCACTCTGCTGTTCCTTGCTACACTAGTGTATAACCTCTTTCGTGGCTTTTTTTAGACACAGACACTTTTTGTGTAACACGCACTCCACTCTGCTGCTCAGAAATCTTGGCTGATCCCAATGCTGTCTGATACGGATGGCAGCATTTAGTAAGTGGGATGCGAGACCAGATGTGATCATCAAAACAGTTTTATACACCACTATCTTTTCCACTGTATGTATTCCATTACAAACACCACTGCTGCTAAATCGAACTGCAGCAGGCAGGTATTGGGAGAGTAAATGGTCAGCACAGTGAAGGTGAAAGTGCACCACCTGTGATTGACAATGCGGTGGTGGAGATCATTTAAAAGATTTAAAGCGTTGTACTGTCTATAGCTAGAATAACATTCAGTACTGCATCCTATCACCTAAAACAGTAGTTCATAGTTATTGTATTGTTAATTTTGATTTAAAATTTGATTTTGATTTGATTTAAATTTGCACCTCAGTACCTCTGCTGTCTGAAAGTACCCCCTTCCCCCTCACTTGACCCCAATAGTCTAGTTACTTTCTGGGTACTGTCAAAAACAGCTACAGCCAGAACTGCTGAAAGCCCAACACTGTCTTGTTGATTTACTGGATTTCGACAAGTTGGGCAAATAGTGACCGGGAACTTGAATGTCGGCATTTTTTAAGGTCGGATTTTAAAGCAGTTGGGATTTCAGTGTCAGGCAAAATCATGTTTGGCTTCTAACTGTCAGGATTACATATGGATCTCGAATAGTAGACCCTCAGTTGGAGCAAGGAAGCATAGACAACAATTCCAGCTATAATTAAGGTTATATAAGAATCCCACCCAATATAACTGACAATCCTAAGAGCCTGATGTACAGTACTTGCATGTCTGGAACATAGAGGTGCTCAAAAAGAAGTAGTGGGGAAAGAAAATGTCTGTGGCACTAAGAAGAAAGAATTCTGGCTATTCCAACAGAATAGGTCTGATAGGAAAAGGAGTAGGTGACTCTTTTTATGGGAGAGTGTCACTTGCCTCATTCAAACGGTAATAATTTAGATGGCCAACGTGTTGATCATTGTGGCCAATCTTTCTGAAATGCTGTGGAGCAGCATTCAGATGGCATTGCTCTGGAGCACTGTAGATGCTCCAAGAGAAGTTATGTCATTTTGAGGAGGGTTCCGGGGTAGGAGGGTTGGGGTAATCACATAGAAATGTTGCAGTGCCAGAAGGCTCGAAGGATGGGTCTTTAGACTTCAATTCAGCTAAAGGTTACTTTCTTGTACTTTAAACACAGCTGAACTTGGGCAAGTAGCTCTTTTTACAAACCAAGGGCTATAAATTGCAGAAAACATATGAACATATTAAAATGCCAGAAGATTAAGCCTTGAGATTTATCATGTCTGCTCGAGATTCAGCTCACAGTTTGATAACTGCTGCTGTCCCCCTCCTCTCTCCCTGCCATCCCTCCCCTTATTTCCATTCAGAGTCCCCCTGATCTCTACCTGCCCTACCTGTACCCTACCCATGTATCTATCCCATCCCTTCTTAAAACCTCCCACTGATTCCCTTGATACCAACTCCTCAGGTAGCATATGCCAAGGCATCACCACCTTTTCCATGAAGTGATGCTTTCCCAGGTCTCTTCTATACTTCCCAACAATCAATTTCAGGCTATGACCCCTTGTGGTCCCTTCCCCCTTTAGTCTAAATACCCTGTCTGTGTTTACTCTATTAATATCTTTCAAGTATTTAAACATCTCCATCATGTCCCCTCTGTCTCTGACACCGGGCATGTGCATATGCTTCACGCTGAGACTGCGTTTTCTCAAATTTTTAGCCCTCAGTTTGCAAAAAGAGCTATGTGCCTGAGTTCAGCTCTGTTTAATGTACAAAAAGCAACCTTTAGCTGAACTCAGGTCTGAAGACGAATCCTCAAGCTTTCTGGCAAAAGCCTGACACAATGTTGTGGGTGGTGCTGGCTATTTACACAGTTGAGCAGAACGGTGCAAAATGCACACACCACTATGCAATTCCAAGAATAGAGGAATAGCAGTCACAATGAAACACAAGCAGAAAACACAAAATGTTGATGTTCAGACATGTGCAGTGGCACACATCTGGGAGCTGTGCACCACCACCTATGGCTCAGAACTAGCCGTGTGAATGAGCCTTCTGTAAAAAAATGTGGAAGCTATCAGGATAACCAGCTGTTCTGCTGAGTCTATTTGGTTCAGCTAAAAGAGGAAAAAAGGGATGGGATCAAAATAGTCAAACAAGAAGGAATTAAGGAAGGAATGGGCAGACTGAGTGGGCCAAGCGGTCCTTATCTGCCATCAAATTCTATGTTTCTATGTTTCTAAAAGCCTGCAAACAACTCAACTGAGCTTATTAGATGAAGCAGCGAGATGTGCTTTGTGAATGTTAAAATCTACAAGTGGAATTCTGGAGGCATTGCCTATTAATGTAAAGTAAATATTTGAGAAAATGTTACTGGTAATAAATTGTGATAGTTGCACTGCAAATTTAAAACTACTAAACCAACTTTCTTTCCAGTTTTGTCATATACTAAGATACGCGGACACTGGATATGCATGACAAATGTCAGGTGTATACGTCCAATAGAAAAGAAGTTAAAAAAATCCAAATGTTTTGAAAAGTTTTACAAATTTTTGCAAATAGTTACACTGAAATTTGAACCTCTGTAACTTACAAATTTCTAAATCAAATCTCTCCATATTTAATAAATTTTGTGATGCTTCGAAAAGGTTATGCATGCTAATTTTCATATAGCTAGCTCCAAAGGTGACTGAGTTATAAGCAGATTCATATTTTTGTGAAATTTCCTCCAAAAATAAAATGGCAGACTTGGAGCCCTATACGTTTGAAGAAACTCATTAAATGGTATCTGGCATATCATTTTAACAGGAATACTAAAGTCATCATGACAAATGTCAGGGCTGTAGCTCAATAAATGGCGGAGTTACTGCCAAGAAAAGACATTTTGAAAATTCTGTGATGTTACATGGAATGTTGCAGAATTCTTCAGAATTTCATGAAGTTTTGAATATTTTAATGGGAAGCGGATTGTGAGGATTGGTTCTGCAGCTGGATAGGAGTAAGAGCTGGATGTCATTGTCCACCTGAGGACTAATGACCTGGCTAGAGATGGGACTGGGATAGTGCCATCAGAGTTTAGGGAGCTGGGGAGGCATCTTAGATAGGTAGCTTGCTCAGTGGCTTTCACTGAGGTGCTGCCTGTCTGTGATAGGGGACAGGAGAGAGATACCACATCAGGAGCTTCAATGCATGGCTGAAGGAATGGTGCAGAGAGGAAGAGTTTTGTTACATTGAGGACTGGGTTCCTATCTGGGAGGATAAGAGCCAATACAGGGATGATGGCATGCATCCACCCAAGAAAGGAACCACAGTCCTTAGTGGATGGTTTAAATGTTACTTCAATGACCATTTAAACTAGCCAATTGGGCTGGTGGAAGGAATTGGGGAGTCAGAAACTGCCCTCCCCACAGGCTAAAGTAGAGAGTAAGGAGAGCCCAAGCAAAGAGGACTCCCCTAGAGTGCAGATTAATAAAGGAAGCAGGGTGGTAGAGGTAAAGGGGGAAAGGAACAGGAGCATTAAAAAGAGATGGGAAAGAACAATGGGAAAAAAGGAAAAGGGTGTGGCAACAAGAGTGGCAACATAATCTGGAAGACCATGTGTGAGAATGCAAGAAGTCTAGGAAATAAGATTCTGAACCTAGAGACCATCATGGCAGAGGCCAACCTGGATATTGTGGCCACTACCAAGTAGTGTTGAGCGAAATTTAAAAATTTTGCCCAGCGAATTATTTCACGAATTTCACACATTTTGCAAAATATTTCCTTGGGCGAAATGCAAAATTTCATCTCTGGAGTGAACAAAATTTCAGCCACCAACCAGTGAAATTCACAGGTCGCAGGTGAAATTTCACCATCCGCTGGCAAAATTCCATAATTTTCGTCACTACATTGGTTTCTTCCCTGGTGTCTAGAGGTCCCCCGCCTCCAGCTGTTCACCAGCCCAAATGTTGTTTTCAATTATTCTCCCTGATATCTAGTGGTCCCCCCCCAAGGCCGATCATGGCTGAAATTGAATAAAGCCCCTCCATTACCCTGAGTCAACTCATGTGACATTGTCCCTCCTGACTCCTGAATCTGACCTTGTGTTAAAAAATAAAAAAAATAAATCCCTAACTCCCTGGTGTCTAGTGGACCCCCCATCTTGGCATCAGATAGTGCCCACCCCACCCCCCGTTCCCTGATTGCCACTGGCACAGCCCTCCACTCACCTCCATGGCCAGTAGCCCAACTGAGCGCTTCAGTGAATGAGTGTGTGCTTGTAAAAGCATGTGCTCGTTCATTGTCAGACAGCCAGTGCTCTTACTATACTCCAGTAGTAGTGAGACCACTGGTTGTCTGAATCCAGTGAATGAGCACTTGCTGTACAAGCACACGCTATTCATTGAAGTACCAAGTCGTGCTGCCGGCCATGGAGGTAGTGGGAGGGCCAGCCAGTGGCACAATGGGGGGCACGGGGTGGCAGGGTGGGTGCTGTCTGATGTCAGGGTGGGGTGGGGATCCAAGCACACCAGGAGTTGGGGATTAATTTTTTTTTAACAGAAGGTCAGATTCAGGAGTTGGGAAGGACCATGTCACATGAGTTGACTCAGTGTAACTCAGGGGGGCTTTATTCAATTTCAGCTGTGATTGGGCCGGGGGGACCACTAGACACCAGGGAGAATAATTTTTTTGGGGGTGCAGTGAGCAGCCTGTGGTGGGGGGACCACTACGGACACCACTGGGAGATGCCCATTTGCGGTGGGTGAAATTGTGGCAACATTTTGCCATTTCTCTCTAATTTCATGAAAAAATTTTGTGTAGCAAAACTGCCAATTTCACAGTAATTTTGCCGGTGAAATTTTATTTCACAACACTACCAAGTTATGGTGCACTGAAAACTATGACTGGGACATGGCCATACAGGGCTGTACTCTGTTCAGGAAGGACTGGGTGGGATGGAAAGGAGGAGGTTTGGTGCTTTATGTGAGGGATAGGATAAAAAGCCATGGAGGTACAGGGAATACAGGGGGAGGCAGAGGTACTGTGGGTCACACTGAAGATGAGGAATGGAGTCACTATTTGCAGTGGATTGATCTATAGATCTCCAGCACAGGGGGAGGAATTAGATTATGCACTAGAGGAAGCCATTGGCAAGATGGCAGAAAAGAGGGAAGTGCTGCGGGTGGGAGACTTCAACCTGCCAGATGTGGATTGAAGCATCCCAGCAGCAGCTTCAGCTAGAAGCAGGGGCATCCTTAACTCTCTGAAGGGGTGTTCCTTAGGGAACTAGTCAGTGAGCTCACTTGTGATGGGGCCGTACGGGACCTGGTACTTACTAACAGGGATAGTGCTGCAGACAACAAAGGGGGAGGCCACTTGGAGACCAGTGATTATTGTACAGTGTGGTTCAATATAAGGATATCTATGGAATCAAACTGCACAAGGGTGAGGATCCTGAGCTTCAGGATGGTAGATTATTGTTTTGATTTAATATATTTTACTAAATTTTATAAAAAATTACAAAAACAAAAAGCAGAAACAGAATAATAAACCAAGTATAAAAGGCAAATATCGTGCACACTATGTACAGACAAACAGGAGTGCAGATTTTAAAATGGTGGGTCAATGCCTCAGGCATGACCCAGCAGGGGAAGTGATCTGAAAGGGGTGGAGGAACAGTGGGCAAAGTTAAAAAACAGCATAGTAAAGGCAAAAAACCTCTAAGTCAAACGAGTGATCAAAAGCTAGAGGAAAAAGAGACCACTATGGTTCTGAAAGAGGTGGCTAAAAAGGTAAAAGGGTAGTTCTCAGAAGGTGTAAGGAGGCACAGAGGGAGGAGGAGAGGGAGGTGTATTGGGGAAACAGAGGTAAGCATGGGAAGCAGTATGGAGCACAAAGGTGCAAACAGATGAAAGAATTGCACAGGCAATAACAAAAAGGGGACAAGACATTTTTAGGTAGGTAAGCGAAAAGAGGAAGACAAGGAGTGGGTTCATAACATTAGAAAGGGAAGGAGGTACTGTGCAGAGGGGGACCAGGAAAAGGTAGACATCCTGAACAAATACTTTTGTTCAGTGTTCACATATGAAGTAAAAGTGTAGGGCCACAAAGTAATAAAAGCTCTGAGGGAGGGGGAGGGAGGAGGTAGACATTAGTCCTTTCTGGAGGTGAGAGTCCTAAAGGGACTTGTTAATCAGAAGATGGACAAAGCAATGGGGCCAGATGGGGTGCATCCAAGGGTATTGAGGGAGCTCAGGGAAATACTGGCTGCACCTCTGACAGTTCTAACAGCTCTCTGAAAACAGGAGTGGTTCAAGAGGACTGGAGCTGGGCAGATGTAGTCCCATTACACAAAAGTGGTAGCAGGGAGGAGGCTGGCAATTATAGGCCAGTCAGCCTGACATCAGTGGTGGGAAAGTTAATAGAATCACTGCTGAAAGAAAGGACTGTGGAATATCTTTAATCCAGTGGGTTACAAGACCCAAGACAGCATTTTTTGTGAGTGGAGGTCATGTCACATGAATCTGACCAATTTATTTCACTGAGTAACCAAAGAACCATCAGGGTGGAGCAGTATACGTGGCCTACCTAGATTTTAGTAAGGCATTCAACACAGTTCTACATAGGAGACTAGTAAGCAAGCAGGGTAGCTTAGGAGTAGGTCCAAAGGTGGTAAACTGGATAATAAATTGGTTAGGGGATAGGCGTGAGGGTGGTGGTAAAAGGTGTTTACTCCAAGGAAGGAAGGGTGACCAGAAGGGTGCCTCAGGGATCAGCGCTGGGACTGGTCCTCTTTAATGTCTTTATAAAAGACATTTCAGAGGAGCTAGAAGGGAAGGTCTGCCTTATTGTGGATGATACCAAAATCTGCAATAGGGTGGAAACTCCAGTAGGGAGTGGAAATGATATGTAGAGACCTGAGAATACTAGAGGAGTGATCAAGGGTGTGGCAGCTGGGTTTCAATGCAAAAAAGTGCAAAATAATGCACTTAGGGCACAGAATCCTAGGGCCAGGATACAAAATACATGGAGTGGTATTAACAACCACCAAGCAGAAAAGAGACATTGAGGTAATCATATTGGAAGACATAAAGGTGGCCAGGTAGTGCAACAATTTGAGTAGGGAGGGTAAGTGGGATGGTGGTGTGCAGCGGGGGAGTCAGCAAAAAGGAGGTGGAGTCTATGTCTACGTTAATGGCAACATTGATTGTCACCAGTGTTACAGAACTGAGAGTATCTGGGTACAACTGCAGTTTAAGAATAGGCCTAAGATTACATTGGGTAACTGTTATAGACCCCCCTCCTTGGGAAAAAGAGTACAATGATAGGCATATTAATGAAACTGTAACAATATCAAACTTGGGAGACATAATAGAATTAGGGAAGTTTAACTTACTGCGTATTAACAGGGACTCAATAACTGGAGTAAATGAATTAGAGATGATTTTTGTTGACACCTTACTGGAGCATGGACTTGAACAACTGGTAGGTAAACCTACCAGGGGAAATTACATCTTGGACCTTACTATCACCAATATAGAGTTTGAATTAACAGATGCCTCATTACACAGCCACCTGGGTAATAGTGATCACATCATCACGTGCTGTTTGACATCATGTAAAAGTAAATACACTGGTAAACATACATTTAGGGATTATGATAGAACTCAATTTGACAACATTAGGAACAGTCTAACTTTCATAGACTGGGGTTCGGAGATGTCAGACCCCTCAGCAGAGGACTGCTGGATGCTACTAAAAAGTGAAATACTGAAACTTGAAAATAAGTTTGCTCCTATAAAAAGGAAGTACAACAACAAAGAGAACATCCCAATCTTACACCACCACTAGGCAAACAGATTAGAATCAATGAAAGTGCTTATTCCAAATTTAAAAAAAAGACTGTTTGGAGCTATCAATGCAAAAATACAAGTCTGAATGAAAGGTGCTTAAATCTATGATTAAGAGGGGAAAAAAGAAAACAGGATTTATAATAGCCCATACAAACACCAACCAATCTTTGTTTCACATACATAAATAAAAATAAAAATAACCCCAAGACAATCAGGCCTCTGTTGGTTAATGGCAACATCATCAATGATGACATTGAGGTGGCCAATTTTTTAACAGATACTTCTGTTCAGTATTTAGTAATAAGAATATGACTGCAGAGACTAATATAACCAACATTACCACTAGTCTTCACTTTAGTACTGATGTTCTTTCTGCCTTGAGCATAATAAAAGGGAACATCTCTCCTGGCCCCAATGATATACACCCCAGATTTCTGAAAGAAATGGCAACAGTTTTGTCATACCCTCTGGTGATTCTATTTGATAAGCCAGTGGATACTTGGGTGGTACCTGCAGACTAGAGGAGGGCAATCATAGTTCCTATTTATTAAAAGGGGAGTTAGGGACAGGTTAGGAATAATAAACTGATTAGCCTGACTCCCCTATGAAGTAAGGCAATGGAAAGACTGATGAAGCAATGCCTGGACTCAGAAATAAGTACATTGAGGCTGACTGATAGCTACCAGCACATGCTCAAATGTGGTTTATCGTGTACCAGCAATCTTGTGTCATTATAATAATATCAGTATGAGTATTGCTAATGGCACTCTTCTGGATGTGGTACTATTAGACTTTGGAAAGGCCTTTAATATGGTCCCCCATTGTGAACTTGTGGATAAGCTTAAAAACATGGTCCTGAGTCTATTTTTGGTCAGGTTGGTCAAGGGCTGGCTGACTCACAGAACCCAGCAGGTCAGGATAAATGGACATCTCTCAAAGGAAGGTCCTGTCAGCAGTGGGGTTCCTTAGGGTTCAGTCCTGGGCCCAACCTCGTTTGACTAATTTATAAGTGAAATGAACAGTAATGTTACAAACATCTTATCCAGATTTGCAGATGACACCAAACTATGTGGTGAGGTGGACATTATAACAAAATAGCAATCCATCATTCACAGTCTAAAAAATATAGAAACATGGGCCTCAAAAAATAAAATGAAATTTAACTATGACAAGTGTAAGGTCCTCAATTTCCATAGAAATAATCCATTGTACCTTTACACATTAAGTAACAAACCAATACAGGCAGTGGATAAAGAATGCAACCTAGGAATTATAATTAATAATAGATTTTCAGCATCAGATCACTGCAGAAAAATAACACAACCAACTGGTTGCTAAAAACTGTACAATGATCATTTGTTTCTAGAAGTGAACACTGTATCATATCCTTTTACCCAACATATATATGACCTTACCTGGACTATGGGTCCCCTTTTTGAACCCATATTTGAGAAGTGATATCAAAATGATGGAGAGGGTTCTGAGAAGGGCAACCAAGTTAATCCCACGGTTGAGCAACATGATGTATATGGAAAGATTAACTGCATCAGGACTATTCAGCCTGGAGGAAATCAGGAAAAGGGGAGGATTTCCAACTGTTAAAATCTTAAACAATCCTGATCCATTGTCCCAGTGTGGTTTTGAGTTTAGTGTCAGAACGGTCAACGTAAGGTCCCATGATAAACAACTCCTAATCCCGTTGCAAAAAAAAGGACAACTATTTCACTATATGGGATTCCACAGCTTGGAATAAATTATCCCAAGAGTTGGTAGACTCATCAACATTTATTAGTTTTAAGGAAGGGTTGGATAATTACTTGCTATTAAACTTAAACAGGGAATAATTCACTCACTAGGGGTGGGAAAGAATCTCGATGGGCATCCAGACTACTTTTGACTTGCACAACCCATGTCACCCCCAAGTAACACATTTTGGCCAGGATTTGAAAAATGACAGCTGTCATAGTATGAAAAAATAGCTATGTTGAACATTTTCAGTCAAAATATTGAAAATTAAGTTACAAGCATGCATTGAAAAAATTTCAATGTATGCTCATAATTTTGTTATTCTTTTAATGTTTTTACCCCAAATTTTCAAAATAGCCTAATTATGACCGACCTCATGAACGAAGGTGGACAATATTTTCAAATCCTGCCCAAAAGCTGATTTTGCACAGTGACTGCAAAATCACCTTTCAGGATGGAGTTGTATAATTTAACCATCATTGTCCAAGAGGTGGAGATCTAGAAAGGCCATGTTGAACATTTTGGGAAAAAATATTCAAAAATAACCAATTTATGAGAATAAGTTCAAAACCCATTGAAATACATTGAACCTGATTTCCTCAGTTTCCAGTCTAGCACTGAAAAATGAAAACATGTCTCCAGTCCAGAGAGGATTATGGCATTGAGCCCCTGGTAGGTAAGTAAGAGATGGGGGTTTGGGGTTGTGGTTGCTGAGTGGGAGAGTCAGGTGGGGGAAGGTAATGACAGCGGCCTGCCAGCGGCACAACAGACATCGAAGGACATTTTTTAGGACTATGTAGAATGTGAAATTCCACTTTTGGAATTGCTACAGAATGGCAATTCTGCTTTCAAAATGCTTTGTGGAATTTCTTTTTAAGTTCCACGGAATTTAAAAAAGCATTTCTGTGTAAACTGCAGAATAATTTTCCATGGATAATATAAACCACAGCATAATTTGTCATGGATTGTGGAAAATGAATCCACGGTTGATATGAACTGTGGATTAATAATGCTCAAAAAACATTTCATTGCAGAATGTCAAAATTCCACAACTGATGGAAATCAGTGGAATTTTTTTAAAATTCTGCGGAATTCTATTCTGTTGGAAATTCAACATTCCACACAACCCTAACAGTTTTGTTTTTTTTTACATGATGAATAAAAATAAAAAAAATAAAATACTATGAAGCGCAGTTTTCTTTGTTTCAGGTACTGACACTGGTGATTGAGCACCCCAGTGTTGAAGCTAAGTTTGGTGGCACCAGGGTGGGCTCTCTGGTGTCACACAGTGAAGACAGGGAGGGTGGGCATTAATAGCTGGCACTGGGGATTGGGCATTATGGTGTCAAAAAAATGAAGAGTAGCACTCCTGTTTATTGGTCCTTATGTGCACATGCCCAACTTTGTTGATATTATGGGTTTATGGTGAAGTCCTGTTTTGTACAACCCTTATTTGGTAATCCTAATTTGAGGATTGCTCAATGGCCAATTCTGCCCTCTTTCATTCCTCTGGATCCCTCTGCCAAGATTTTGTTGGAGGATCAGCCATTAGATTCTCTGGCTTTCAAGTCAAAATTTTTAACTGGAGCTTAAATATTATTTTAAATATCTGCAGCTGACTAGGGTGTTTTCTTCAAATTTTGGTTTGCTCCCCTGGCCGGATTCACTTTCGCCTATCATTGATAATGTCCTTTCTGCAGCAGCTTCCCACCATGCAGTTACTCAGCTGTACCAATCTATAGAGCCTTTCAGGTCTTTGGGAATTGCTTATTATTGGCAGAACTCCCTCTCTTTGAATTGGAGTTCGTCTGACTGGCACAAGATCTGGTGGGATCTATACAAACTGATAAAACAAGACTGTTTCAGGCAACCTCAGTTTAAAATCTTACATAATATGTATTTTGCTCCAGTTCACCTATTTAGGATGGGATGTCAGGACCAACCAGATTGTTGCATGTGCGGTAAGACAGGTGTTACATTTTTTCACATGCTGTGGCAATGTGAGAGGGTGGTGCTGTTTTGGAATGCTATCAAAGTATAGTTAGACCCTACTTTTACATTGAACAAGCTGTTCACTCCTGAAATTTGCCTTTTGGGTTGGTACTGAAATATTCTTTATACATATCAAAGGAATTATATTGCTCTTATATTGACTGTTGCAAAGATGGTTGTATTATAGCACTGGCTAGATGACCACCTTCTTGCTTGGTCTGAGTGGCATAAAGATCTCATTAGCAATTTAAACATAGAACTTCATATTACTAATATTCATCATAGGTGTTCCACTTTTATGGCAAGATTGGTACCACTGTATGCTTGGTTATTGACTCTAAGTAATGGATGTATTAAACTTGAGGTGGAGCCCCCTTTATGAGTAATTGTGGGGTGGCTGATGGTCCTTTTCTCCACTCATGGAGGACTGTTATATGGCATTTCTCGGGGCAGCATCTGTATTGGCGGTGGGGCTTGTTGTTGTAAGGGGGTTGTTTTTTCCTTTTTCTTTTCTTCTTACTTGGTTATAGTACTGTTGTGTGAAATTCTTTTTCTGTTTTTAATGATGTTTGTATTGAAGTTTGTACATGTTCTTATTGAAATTGAATCAAGTCTACTTCATTAAAAAAAATTAAGAGTAAGGGGTGTAGGGTGGTGGGAGCTGAGTGGGAGGGTAGGGTGGGGCAAGTAATGGTAGTGGTGTGCCAGTGGCAGCAACAGTCATCGATGGAGGATTTTCTTTTTTTACATTGTGTATAAAAATAAAGACTATGAGGGATGGTTTTCTTTATTTCCATTACCGACACTGGGGACTGGACACTCCAGTGTTGGTGTTATGTTTGGCGGCACCAGCGGTGGTCTCTCTGGTGTTGCACAGTGAAAACAGGTGGGGTGGGAGTTACTAGCCAGCACAGGAGATTGGACATCCTGGTGTCAAAAAATGAAGAGTAAGAGGGGTGTGGGGTGGTGGGTGCTGAGTGGGTGGGATGGGTTGGGGGAAGGCAATGGCAATTTGTGTACGAGCAGTCGACACAGACATTGATGGGTAGTTTTCTTTTTTTTACACTGCGTATACAAATAAAAAAAAGACTACAAGGGATGATTTCCTTTATTTCGGCTACTGACACTGAGGATTGGATAGCCAGTGTTGGTGTTATGCTTAGTGGCACCAGGGGTGGGCCAGGGAACCCAGTGTTGCACAGTGAAAATGGGCAGGGTGGGAATTACTAGCCAGCAAGGGGCACTGAGCACTCTGTTGTCAAAAAGTACCGGGGGGGTTGTGCTGAGTGGGAGGGTTGGGTGGGGGAAGGTAATGGCAGTGGTGTACCAGCAGTGGCCACAGACATTGATGAGTAGTTTTCTTCTTTACAGTGTGTATAAAAATAAAAGACTATGAGGGATGGTTTACTTTATTTCCTGTTCTGACACTAGGCATTAGGCACCCCAGTGTCAGTGTCATGTTTGGTAGCACTAGGGGTGGGCTCCCTGGTGTCACACTGTGAAAATGGGTGGGGTAGGGGGTAACTAGCCAGTACCAGGGATTGGGCACCATGGTGTAAGACAAATAAGAAGCCAGAAAAATGAAAGATGGGAGGGATACTGGGCAGAGTGTGGGAGAGATTGTTTTTACATTGGGGAAAACACTGCAGGCTGATCAAAAAAATATAGAAACATAGAAATATGTCAGCAGAAAAAGACCTCATGGTCCATCTAGTCTGTCCAATTTCCCCCAAGTAGGAAGACCTCAAGATGCTGATCATTTCTGCTTACTGAGTGGCCTTATGCAGATCAGAGGAAAGAGCTGCCCTATTATTCAGTTGTCTGTCTTCTTTGAACTACACAAAGTTTCCAGCCAGCAAGACCAGTACTGTGTCATGATCAGCCTGGCTGATGATTGGTCTGACACTATCGAGCGCCTTGCAGACTGCTTTGCATTGGACCGACAATGACACACCTCTCAAAACCCACTATCATCCCAATATGTTCACTTTGTGCAAGTGCAAGGATGAACATAAAAAGCACTTTAAATGTCTCTAATTAAATTATCAATCCCAATTCAGCAATGTGATATTGAAACATGAAAGACTGCTGGATTTGATTATTTAAGCAAGCAATAAGGCATGGCAGAGTGTGTAATTATGGGGAAATAATTGCATAGATCAAGGGTGTTGGGCATGAGGTACTTGAGCTGACCGCCTTTAAACACCAGACAGCAAAGTGCAATTATCCACCATAATTATAAACCCTGAAGTGTCTTATCACACTTACAACATGCATCCTACCTAAAAATGTAAAACCAAATAAACTAGTTCATGGTTTTTGGCTGGAACTACTGTTCGAAGTGTTTCCCTATGGAGAAGAAAAAAGTTCCTTTCAGGACAGCAGTTTTTGGAGCTAGCAGTTTTAACACAGCATGAAACAGAGAGCCACATGAGACAGTGACATTAAAGAGTATCTTTTCCATGACTTCCCCCTCCCCCAAGCCCCAGTGATAGGCTTACCCCATGATAACTAAATGGGCATAATGTTATATTTTTATTTTTCTGTCCTGTACATAGTGAAATGTATCACTGGTGCCGAGAGGCCCTGCTGCACCATCCCTTTCCTTCCTTGTATGAGCACTACGCACCCATGCTTCTTGTTTTATGATGTCACTGTTGGGAGACTGCTGGGGTGCATGCCATAGAATGTAATAGCCACAACTTTTGATATACTGGGCTCAATTCTCAAAACTCAGCACAAGCCATTCCAATGGCAGCATGCACCAATTGCCAGTGTGCCAGGGATCCTGTGCCCAATTCTCTATCAGGTAGGGTCTCAGCGACAAATTCCCCCTGCTTGCAGCAACTGTGACCATGCATTGAACAGACTGCACATATGGATGGGTTGCCACAAGCTGTGGAGTGGCCATGCACCACTCTAGGACATCTTAGCAGCCTCCAGCTCTGATACCCCAATATGAAAATTAAAGATGTTCTTAGTGGTTTAGCAGAACTGCCCTAGCCAGATACCTAATTAAAAAGTAATGATGTCCATGGTGGTCTAGTGGATAGTCCCAACCCCGATCCCTCGTTATGAAATGCAATAATGTCCCTGGCGGTCTAGCAGACTGCCCCAGCCTCAATCCCCATTATGAAATTTAATGAAATTCCTGGTGATCTAGCAGACCACCCCAGCCCAAATCCCACCCCCATTATAAAATTTAAAGATATCCCTGTTGGTCTAGCAGACTGCCCAATCCCCATTATGAAAAAGTAAAACATCCCTGGTGGTCTAGCAGACTGCCCCAGCACCAATTCCCCCTTTATGAAAATGTAATACATCTCTGGTGGTCTAATGGCCCCCCAAGCCTTGATCCCTTGTACAGTATGTAATATTAAACCTTTCCCAGTAGTCGAATGGACCCCCAACCCCCACCCTAGCAGACAGTGCCCCATTACCCCACTTCCCCCATCCTGAAATTAAGCTGGTGACTGGCTCAGTCCACTGTTCACCAATGTGGCCAGCTGCCAACTAAGCTGTCAATAAGCACATACCAAATATAGTACAGGCTCATTGAGAGCTCAGTCAGTAGCTGGACGTGGTGGTGAGGGGTGGGCTGTACCAGTTGGTGGCTTGGTTTTAGGATGGGGGAGTGGGGTGGTGGGGCAATGACTGCTAGTTGGGAAGGATCCACTTGACCACCAGGGAAGGTTTAATATTACATAATGGGCATCTGGGCTTGGGGGGCAGAGGGTCCTGCTAGACCACAAAGGATGTTTTTTGTTTTTTTAATAACTTTCCTTTATTTTAAAATGTTGATGTAAACAAGACTCACAAATCAAATATGCATAAAACATAACAAAATACATCAGTTAACAGTTCAACTTTATCCTTGCAAGAGAATACATCAGTTAACAATCATCCCATTATATTCACTTTCTGGATTACCTTAGAGTTAATTTTACTTAGAGTAGGGCTGTGCATTAATACATTCTGAAATAAAGAAATGACTTGCAAATTACCATAATAAGCATGAACGGTAGGTGAGGGGAAGGACCCAGAAACTTAAGGTCTTCGTTGATTTAGGAAAAAGTGCGTCAGGGTACAAAGTCTGGTTTCAATGGGAAAATGTAAAGAATCCATCTCCTCCAGATCAACTCAAAGGCTTGGTGCCTCTTATTTATCATGGCTGATATAGATTCCATTCTGTACACTGTGATCATAATATTCTGCCATTGTTTTATTTGGATAAAATCTTGAGTGAGCCATTTCCTTGTAATGGCCTTCTGAGCTGCTAGGATGGCTATTTTCAGGAACTTGTTTATACTGGGTTCCCTACATTCATTTGGGAAGTCGTAAAAGAAAAGCAATGTAGGGGTGAGATGGACATAGGGACTAAATATCAAATTCAAAGCTTGTTATAGCTCTTGTAAGATGCAGGCCAGCTTTTGGCATCCCCACATTATGTGTGCCAGTGAGGCAGGAGAGTATCCACACCCTCTCCAGCAGGTGGAGTGTCTCATAGGCTGGTATTTAGCCTGGATCCTGGGGGTTATGAAATATCGTGTGGTGATTTTCCACCCAAATTCCTTCCAGCTTATTGCTGAAAATCCCCAGTGAAGTTTGTTTAGATGTTTCTCCCACATGTTCTCCTGGATCCTGATCCCCAAATCTGCTTCCCAAGCTCCCTTAATGGTTGTTAGAGAATCTCCACCCACAGTCAAAAATCATTGTATACAAGTATGAAGTGACATGTGCAAGCAGAGCCCTGCCTTCCACTGCAGCCACTAAGGTGTCAATGATCTGGGGCAGTGGGTCAGATGCCCGTAGATCGGTAGAAAGGGATCTGATATAATTAGAGACCTGGAGGTATCTGAACCTACCCCAAGTGGGATTCCATACTTCCTGCTAAGCCCGATTAACATCAGGAGCCTGTTCTCTTTACCAAACTGGGACACTAAATGCAAGCCCTGCCTCTCCCAGTTATGAAACCCCAGGTCCATGGATGCTGGTAGGAAGGATCCTGAGTATGGAATCTATTGAAGTATGGAATCGATTGAAGAAGTGCCCTCCAAAGGGCTAGTTTCTTACTGTTCAATAGGCTATACAAACATTTTAGGGTGGTTTGCAGATATGGATTTGCTCCTCCCTGTGCTTTATAAACTCCCTCCTGTGTTAATAAGATCTTATTTACTTGAAACAGATCTTCCTCCTGTTTTTCCAGAATCTTCCACTTTGCCATGTAGTCCTCCCTTACACAGTAAATAACTGTTCTGATTTGGGCTGCTAGGTAGTACATCCCCAATTGTGGGAGTGCTAGGCCCTCCTGTTTTTTAGGGAGCTGGAGGAGTGAGCATCAAATTCAAGGTCTACTTGCGCCCCAGAGAAAAGTAGAGATCCTACAGTTTAACCTTCTGTAATGTTCCTTAGGGACCTTGACTGGGAGGGTCTGAGCAAAGTACAAGAATCTGGGCAGCAATACCATTCTTACTACCACAACTCTCTGCACCAATGGAACAGGGATCAATGCCCACTCCTCCAGATCTGTCCCTAGTTTGTCTAACAGGGGAGTATAATTAATATCAAATAATTGAGAACAATCAGTTCCCAATTTGACTCCTAAATACTTCAGGTACTACCTAAAAGGGTACTGTGCTCTGATTTCCCTGCAGGGGTCATAATTTATTTGGAGTACTTCAGTTTTGGTAGAATTTATTTTGTATCCTGCCAGTTGGCCAAATTGTTGCAGTGTTTGCCATAGGGGATTTAAGGATTGTTCTGGTTCTGTTAAGTAAATAAAGAGGTCATCTGTGTAAAAGGCTAATTTGTGAACCTCTCCTCCTTCATGTATTCCTCAGATCTCTTAATACTGCCCAAGGTCATGAGCCAAAGGCTCTAAATATAAAGCAAATAGAGGTGACATAGGGCAGCCTTGTCCCACTCTTTAGTGAGACTGGGGCAGAGATCCTGCCATTGACCTTTATGTAGGCCATGGGCTGCATATGTTTTTTATTTATAATCCTAATAAAAGGTTCAGAGAAGCCTACCTTTTGTATCACCTTCATAAAGAAAGGCCATGCCACCCAGTCAAAGGCCTTCTCCGCATCTAAACTTAAAAGCAGGAAGGGGAGCCCCAACCAGGTGGCTTAGTGTGTAGAGACCTTTTAATATTGTCCCGAGTCTGTCTACCAAGTGTAAACCTGGTTAGATCTAAATTAATCAGTGTGGGGAGAACAGATTCTAATCTCTTAGCCATTATGGTTGTAAATAGTTTATAATAAATATTAAGTATTGAAATGGGTTGGTATGCTGAACATTGCGTGGTGTCTTTCCCTGGTTTTGGTATACTGGTTATGGTTGCATAATTCCAATTAACTGGTATACTCCCCCCTCCCCTTAAGTTCTCTGCAGACCTCCAACAAGGAGTCTGCCAGGAGTTCCTTAAATGCTTTAAAAATTCCTGTGAAACCATCTGGGCCAGGGCACTTGTTCGAGTTGTGGTCAGAAATTGCCTGATTCAATTCCACAGCCGAGATGGGTTGATCAATTTTCTGCTGTGCCTCCTGCGTAAGAGAGGGCAGCACCTCTGGTGTGTGCTCTGGTATGTAAAGTTTTTGATAATAATTTTCAAAACTTGGGCTATTTGTAGCATAGATCTAGCTAGTTGATTTGTGCCGGGGTGTCTAATCTGCATGATGGTGGTCTTCAAAACTTTTTGGCATAGAACACCAGGAGGAAGGAATTGCTGTGCAACTGGACTTCTCTACTGGGACTAAAGAAGTAGAACTCTACTACTGGGACCTTCAATTTAGGGTAAAAAAAAAAAGATAGTGTGTTTGCTGAGTTGGCTGAAGTGAACTATTATCTGAGCAGTTATCTAGGTACAGATCTCAGGTGGCTGAAGGGGATTGTTATCTGTGCAATTTAACTAAGTGTAGAAAGATCTATTAAGTAGAGGGAGTAGCTTAGCTAGAAGGAAGCCAGGTTACAGCCAGATTTAAACACTGCCCTAGATAGCTTCTGCCAGAGACTTGGCAGAGAAGACCAGGAGAAGCAGGGCCCACACAAGTCGCAAAGACATCATTCCTGTTCAAGTGTGGAGCAGGGGGCTGATCCCCAGGAAGGTCTCTCGTCATTGGTGTCAGAGGGAAGTGGTCAAGGATGGATGCAGAGTCAAAAGGTATCAGGTTGGACCAAGCAATTGCTAGGCAAATTTATTTTAAGCCAGCATGATAAGCAAAGCAAATAAACAAAAGGCAAACTGAATACGACAAAAATAAACAGAAGCAAAACAAAAAGAATATATCAATATACACTTCTCTAGAAATGGTTGGAGCATAACAGTAGGTTAGTGTACTACCAACCTCTTCACTCACCATCTATCTGAGGAGATGCATAAAAGCTGCTCCTTTTATCTCCTGGGGGTCAAGTGATTTACTTGAAGCTCCGACCACTTAATTCCAAAATCCTCAATTTTAAAACTAACCATTATTTTCACATTTTAAACACAGGACAGCTTCAATTCAGCATGAAACTATGTAATATAGCTTTTAATATCAATAAATATGCTTTATTTCTTTTATTGTAATGCTGTTCCTGGTAGCAGACTCCTCCCTTGAATGACCTAAGGTATAAGTATGGAGAAGAGAAGGCCTGCTGACTCCTAAGGATCCATTCATAATGATTCCTGCAAGGAGAAAACCCTTTCTAGAAGATCCCCCTGCTTATACCTCGGTAAGACCTTCCATTCTTAAGTAACAAATAAACTAACATTGGAATTTTATACATTCTTTGAACCAAAAGCTGAAAGTTATCTAGAATTCTGTACATTTAAGAACAGAAGTTTCCTTTTATATTTACAAACATGCTGCAGCACAGGGAAACACAGAGCTCTTAGAAGCATTGTGATGCTTTTGTATGGCCATTATCATTCTTACTTTATGTTTATTCAACTATAATACTTATGGAGATTCTGCAGAAAACGTAAACATTAAAGCCATGTTTTCTAGAATTCATTTCACAGGGTTACTAACAACAGAGAGAGGTTCATATCATTCAGTGTTATGCTTGGATGCCTAGGCCTGAAGAAAACAAACAGAAAACTGTGTTTGTTTCGGTTTAGGTTTAAAATACAGTTTCTACCGAGGCAAATTCAACAGTTTAACAAATACCTCCACATGGAGGTCTCTTTGGACATCTCACAAGGGAAAAAAAAGGAAAAGGGCTTTCCCCTCACAAGTGCAAGGGGGGAAGGGGTTCACTTCTTGGCAACTTTAAACCGCTGCTTTGCCAAGTATACTGTGTGCAGGTTTCTAAATGAGGCTAACAGGGCAAACACCCATACAGCTAAAATCTCTCTGCAGAATGCACTGTGCATAGAAATTCTAGCACTGTCAAAGTGCCACAACATTGCAATAATGGGACACAAGTGAAGATATATTAGCTACATTAGCTACTGGGGGGCATGAAGACATTTTTCTTCCTGAAACCATAAATAATCACAGGGATAGTACAAAGAGCTTTCCCAGGTGGCCTGTCTGGGAAAGGGAAAATAAAGCAAAGTCAATATAGACAGGATAGATACAGAAGGTGCTGCTGCAGCAGACGTGAAGCAGGAGAAAGAGAAGAATGTTCCAGAAAGGTTACAAATGGTCTTACAGCACCCTATGACAGTTGGCTTCTCTGTGCAGTGGGTAGTCTGGCTGGGCCAGTCTGGCAAGGCTCAGACCACATGGAGACAAATTCTGATGCAGTCCATTTTGGGCCAGATACAGCTTCCAGCAAGCAGAGCACAGTTCACACAGTGGGGAACTAACTCTCAACCCACTAGCAACTCATAGCACATTTACATGTACGGGAATTCTACTGTACCAGGCAAAGCACTCCCCAGTCACAATCGCAAAGTCTCTGCACACACACCGGGAGCTTAGGGGTAGCTGGAACTACTGACAGGCCAATCACATTCAGCAAAAATCTTCGGTCTTCTTCAGGTTGAGCCTGGCCTACTTCAGTAGCTTACTTTAGTCACACAAACTTGGATTTAGTCCAAAATAATTATCTTCTCTCCCTCTCAGGAGCAGCAGCAGACATGCAAGCCAAAAACTCATCCCTTTCACAGTTTTCTCATGTGAATCCACTCAGGATTGCTACCCAAAATACATTTGAGCACTTTTCATTTCACTTCCCAACTCAGAACTAACTGAAAACTGCAAGCAGCCCGGGACTTCCCCAAGGTCCAAAAAGGTTTGGTTGGCTGATTTGGCTGTCAGTTAAAGCAAGAGCTCCCCTTCAGTTGCAAAAAAGGCACAAAAAACCCAAACTACATCTCCTACAGACTTTGAATTCAGACAGCTCCTGTAGCCTGGCAACATTTTAGGTCCCACCAGAACTGATTGGTCCAATTTGCAGTCCAGGACCAAGACAGTAGAGACACACAAAACAGTCCTTGCTACAAAGAAAGCAGGTTAGACAAACTACATTATCATTATCATTTTAAATGATTTTCAGCAAATAGTTACATCTTTCAACAGAGTTCCATCTCAGATTACTTATGCTGCAATAGGCAGCTTTTAAAGAGATGGTACACAGAGGCTATACAGGCTCTGGTAATCACATTTAAACTGCTAAAATGCAGGACACCAGCCTGGCAGTGAACATTTAGACAAGCTCAAGGAAGACTTTTTGGGAACCCCCATTTGTAGGGGGGTTACACCAGCAAAGGAGGGAGGCGCTGGAAAGTAGCAGGGAAATCCTAGCCCCCCCAAAAAAGTCAGGGTAGTAGGTGAGGTAAACGCAAAGATAGAGATGTCAATAGGGAGAAGGGCAGAGGTAAATGGAGAAAGTGACAAAGACAATAAGGACAGGAATGAGGCAAAAAGGAGTAAGGCCATCAAGAAATGGAGGGTAATGAGTACCAATGCCCATAGTCTCGGCAACAAGCTCCCTGAACTGGTGGTCTTGATGGAAGAGGGATGCCTGGATATCGTAGCAGTCACAGAAACATGGTACTGAGATGTTAACATACCAGGGTACACAACCTAGAGGAGAGACAGGGAGGGGAGAAGAGGGGGAGGAGTAGCTATGTAAAGGAAGGGATAAAAGCACTTGAACAAAAGAGTAAACAGGGAGGAGAGGAGGCACTGTGGGTTACCTTAGAGACTGGAAATGGCACCACAATCCGTACAGGGGTTGTATACAGACCCCATGGCAGGGGGAGGGAATGGACAAGGATATGATAGAAGGCATTCTTAGGAAGGCAGAGAAAGGGGATATACTGTTGATGGGAGACCTGAATATGCCAGATGTTAACTGGAGCACATTTGCTGCAGCCACATCCAAGAGCAGGGCCATTCTCGATGCCCTACAGGTGGCATGCCACAGACAGCTAGTTTTGGAACCCTCTCCTGAGGGAGCAATCTTAGACCTCATACTCTCAAATGGGGACAGTGAGAGGATCTCAGATCTAGAAGTGGGTAGCCATCTGGGAACAAGTGACCATCAAATAGCGTGGTTCACGATAAACTCAGCTACAGAGTCAAGCCATACAAAACTGAGAGTACTGGACTTCAGCAGGGCTGACTTTGGCAAGATGGGAGAGTGCCTTAGAAAAGAACTAGCAAACAGGCTAGAATGATGGGTGGAATAACAATGGGGAAACATCAAATCTGCCATCACAGAGGCAACAAGCCTTTGTGTGAAGCAAATAAACAAATCAAAATGAAAGAAAAAGCCAATATGGTTCTCAAGAGAGGTGGTGTGGGAAGGTCAGGGAGAAAAAGATAGCACTCAGGAAGTATAAGGAAACACAGAAGGAGCAGGACAGAGAGCTGTACCAGTTAAAGCAGAAGGGAGCAGGGAAGGAAGTCAGAATAGCCAAGGCCCAAACTGAGGAAAAGATAGCCAGCTCGGTTAAGACAGGGGATAAAACCTTTTACAGGTACATCAGGGAGTGTAAAAAGACAAATGGAGGGATAGTGAGGCTGAATAGAATGGACGGTGGGTGGGCAGAGAGGGACAATGAAAAAGCAGGGATCCTGAACGAATATTTATGCTCAGTATTCACAAAAGAGGAGGAAGGGGAGGTGCCTAATCCAAGTAACAGAAGCACTCTGGATAGAGGGGTCGATCCCAGTCCTTTCACAGAAGAAAGGGTTCTGAAACAGAAGGTGGACAAAGCAATGGGGCCTGATGGAATTCATCCCAGAATTCTAAAAGAATTAAGGGGAGAATTAGTAAAACCACTGACTACCCTTTTTAACAAATTATGGGAGGATGGTGTGGTACCTGAGGACTGGAGGAAGGCAGATGTGATTCCCCTTCAAAAAAGTGGGACCAAGACAGAGGCAGAAAACGACAGACTTGTCAGTTTGACCTCTGTGGTAGGGAAAGTGATGGAATCACTTCTGAAGGAAAGAATTGTTGAGTACCTAGAGGCCAGTGGGGCACAGGACCCAAGGCAGCATGGGTTCACAGCAGGAAGGTCATGTCAGATGAATCTAATTGATTTCTTTGACTGGGTGACAGAAGTTGTAGACCAGGGAGGGGCTGTGGACATGGCCTACCTAGACTTTAGCAAAGCATTTGACACAGTCCCACACAAAAGATTAATAATCAAATTAACCAGCATGGAAGTGGGTTCCAGGGTGGTAGCCTGGGTAAAACATTGGCTGGACAACAGGACACAGAAGATAATTGTAAATGGAATCCATTCTAAAGAAAGAGGGGTTACTAGTGGGGTAACCCATGGTTCTGTACTGGGTCCAGTCCTTTTTAATGTCTTTATAAGTGACATTGCAGAGGGACTGGAAGGAAAAGTATGCTTCTTTGCAGGTGACACAAAGAACTACAACAAGGTTGATACACAAGGAGGTGTGGAAAGGATGAGAAGGGACTTGGCAAGGTTGGAGGAATGGTCAGAAGTATGGCAGCTTGAATTCAATGCAACAAAGTGCAAAATAATGCACTTGGGAAATAAAAACCCAGTGGAAGTTACACAATGGGGGAAGGTAGTAACAACCAAAAAAAATGGAAAGGGACTTGGGAGTAATCATAGCTGATGATCTTAAGGTTAGCAAGCAATGTGAGAAGGCATTAGGGAGGGCTGGGGGGATACTGGGATGTATAGGGAGAGGTATCACCAGCAGAAAACAGGAAGTTGTTATCCCTCTGTACAGACAGTTGGTGAGATCCCATCTGGAGTACTGCGTCCAGTTCTGGAGACCCCATCTCCACAAAGACATAGACAGGATAGAGGAAGTCCAGAGGAGGGCAACTAAAATGGTGCTTGGTCTGCAAGAGAAGCCATACGTTGAGAGACTAAAGGAGCTTAATTTGTATACCCTTGAGGAAAGGAGGGAGAGGGAGGACATGATAGAAACTTTTAAGTACCTCAGTGGAATCAACAAAATCCAAGAGGGTAGCATCTTTCAGAAAAAGAGATGTGCAAGAACAAGGGGACACAATTTGAAGATAGAGAGGGGGCTGGTCAGGGGCAATATGAGGAAGTATTTTTTCACAGAGAGGGTGGTGGATGCATGGAATGGCCTTCTTGAAGAGGTTGTGGGGTCTAAAACTGTGGGAGAATTCAAGAATACATGGGACAGACATAAGGCAATTTTTGTGGGGGGTAGGAAGAAATAGGCTGTTGGTTAACTAGGATCTGCAGCTTATCCAATAGGTAGGGAAATGGGCAGACTAGGTGGGCTAAGCGGTCCTTATCTGCCATCAAAGTCTATGTTTCTATGTTTCTATAGTCTATGGGCTAACAATCGTGTCACCCTGGACCATTCTCATAATATTTCTGATTCAGGTATTGTAGGGACTGCTCTGTTTAAATATCCAAAAGGTGTTGTATCTGTTGTTTTGTGACCTGTAGCAAAGGATATACCCCTGCATCTCTGGCAGCATACTGCATCTGCAATATTTTAAATTGTTGTAGTTTTTCCTAGCCATTGAGCCTGTTGTCTCTTATAGTTAGAGGCAGATTTGATGATGCCCCCTCTCAACACTACCTTTAAGGTGTCCCACAGAATAGCAATGCTGATTTCCGATGTCCGGTTTTCTCGGAGTATCTGAGGGATTTTAGTTTCTACCATTTCTGTGAACTCTTTGGAGTTCAAAAGAAAATTATTAAACCTCCATAGGGTCTTCCCTCTATCTGTGGGCCAGGTGAGTGTAAGTGTAAGCTGCGAATGGTCTGATAGGACTGAGGTAGTGTGTTGACAGTCTTTTAGTAAATGCAAGTGTTCTTTGGAGATCAACAAGTAATCTGTCCTAGCATATGTGCCATGGGGGCAGAATAATGGATATATTCCCTCTTAATTGGATCAAATATCTCCAGGCATCCACCCACTATACCCCTTTAAAGTAGCCCATTGCTGCCTTCTGAGCTGCTGTTTTTCTCACTATTTTAGGTTTAGTCATATCCACTTGACTATAAATTTGATTATGATCTCCCCCTAGGATCAACACCCCCTTGTGGTGCTCTGTAATCTTGTAGAATAAGGCTGTAATAACTGGTGCTTTCGCGCTAGGGGGGATATATATGGCGGCTATCATAATAAGGTTCCCCTCTAATTCCCCAACTGTGATTACAAGTCACCCTTCCAGATCTAAATATGAGGCAGTCACTTTAAACTGGGTATGCTGTGGGAGCAGTATAGCTGCTCCCCATCACATCGCCATCTATTTGAGGAGGACAAAGTCTGTCTAAACCCAAATTTAGATCATTTTAAATGCTCTTCCCTGCTTAAGTGTGTCTGCTGTAGGAGCACAGCAGTGGGTGTTTGCTTCTTAATATGGGAGAGTACCCTGTACCTTTTTATAGGGTTGTTTAAACCATTAACATTATGAGATATGATTTTCAGTTTCTGTATATTATTCATTTATATCATATAACTCTTTCTGGGCCCCTTTGGGGCCACAGTCTTGACTTGCTCAGTATTTTTTCTTTCATCTCAGGCCCCCGTAGGACCAGGTTATCACATGCACAGTTCACTCCCTGATAAGGTTCCAGATCGTGCTAGACACTTTCAATGATATAGCCCTTGTAAAACACAGTGTCACATTAAATCAGGAACAAACAACATTGCCCAACAAGTAATTTTAATCCACAATAGTAACCCTTTTCATTAACCCCCCTTATCATATTCATAGACTTATATCCTAAACTAGAATTCCAGTGATCCCCCCCCAAACAGAACTATTTACAGAGTGACTCCCAAGGTAGGGGACCATTTTAATTTGTTCCCTAATCACTTAAGTGGAGAAGCTGCCATCAGCATCTGCTTCCACTCGAGTGGGAGGCATAGTGGCTTCTGTATGAGCCAGGCCCTCCCTGGCCCAGAGAAAAAGCTGACTTGCAGGGTTTTAAATAATTGATTAGCAGTTTTTTCCTTGGGACAATACTAACTGTAGAGAAAGCATTTATATAGGTTTTCTAGAAGTGTTATGTTTGTTAAACACAGTGAGGCAAGTGCTATGCACTTTCACAATGTTTTAGAACCTTTATGACCAAAACGCTAATCAATTTTTAGAGTTAAATAAAACCCTGGGCTTGTGTAGTAGGTTACAAAGAGAAGAGTCACCATTTTCCTTCAATTACCCCCTGCCTGTATCCCACAAGTACAAATCCAATAAACTGCTCCCTTATTTCCCACAACATTTCAGTTTTCTTGTGTAAATGATCTCTTTATAATTTGCTCCTCGTCACTGCATGGAAGGTGCCCCCCCCCACAGTCCCACTCCGATGTAGAACTTTTTGCTTTCCAGAGATCTGAATAATTATAAACTCTCCCGCTATACCCCTCCTGAATGAGCAATGGCCCTCCATTATCAACCTCACCCCATAGTCTTTACTGATAATATGTCCAGTTAAATTCAATGTCTCTCAAGTAGGGGTGTTCTGCGAGTCTAATGGGGATAAAGGCTGCAGGAAAGAAACACTGAAAATGTCTCTGGAATTTCCTCTCCAGTTAAGTAAATATCAAGTATTCAGAGTCTGCGGTCCATTACGGGACCAGAAAACAAGAAATGTCCCTTTCCCTTACACAACAAGTATGCAAGGGGGTGAGTTCCTTCACTGAGGCATGTAATGCAGGAGGCGGCATTGGCATGTAACCTCATGAAATAAGCAATAATTAAGAGAGTTCAGCTTGCTCACCCGGCGTTCAAGTATTCTCAGCATCTTTGGTTGCGGTCTGGTCTTGGGGTTGTTGTCACATCTGATCCAGAAATGCTTTGATGTCCACCATGGTTTTTGGGACTGCTACTCAGGCAGAATTCTTGTCGGGTTGTTTCCCCATGATAGGCCACTCAGAGTGCACCGGATGTGCCCGTAGGTCCCTGGGTCAGTCAGATTCGGAACTCCATCCTTTCCTCTGCAGTTCCTCATGCACTTCTATGGGAATTTCATACGTTTTAACACCTGAGTCCCAAAAGACCTTGATTAGTGCTGGGTATGGGGTCTGGAACTTGACCTTGTGTTCTTTCAGAATTTTCAGAATCAGTGAGTAGGCCGCCCTCCGGTTGACAATCTCAGTTGGATAATCATTATAAAAGATGAGCTGCGAGGCATTATATTTCACAATTTTTTTAGACCAAGCATGCCACAGTAGCTTTTCTATATCTTTGTAGCTAGAGAGTTTCAGAACCACCAACCTCGGTGTAGCATTAGGATTGGAGGGTTTGGGAGTAAGAGCTCTGAGCACTCTCTCAGTCTTAAAGTGGAAGTCTAACGGCAAATACAACATGTCCTTTAAAAGGTCTTCTACAAAGTCTTCCACAAGCCCGGTCTCCGACCCCTCTGGGAGACCATATATACGGATCTTGTCCCTCTGAGCTTGAGCGTCCATATCTATTATTTTAGCTTGCATGGTCTTCTGGTGTTTGGCCAGAAAATCAACTGCTGCGTGCAGTTGTACAGAGTCATCCTCCACGTCTGAAACTCTCCTCTCAGCAGTTTCAACTCTGGCTTCAACTTCAGATACCCTGGTATCTAGATTATAACATTCTTGTTTCATCCCACTTGAAATGCTCATATTTCTGTTAATAAAGTCTTGTATCTGGATCTTGAGAGGCATTCAGTCTCCTGGTCTGTATCACAGTCTTGGGCCTCAGCTCTCACGGGAGAGGAGCTGTGACTAGGTCCCTCTAGTCTGGTGGCTCCGCCTCCATCGCTCTGTTTAAAACATGATTTGCCATGAGATCTGTTAGGTCTGTTACCTCCTTTAATTCCTGAAGTCATTTTTGGTCGAGTTGCAATATTTTAGTGCTATATTAAGGAAGATTGGTATGTGGGAGTCGAGGACCTCTACAGGGAGTCAGCCATCAAGGTTGGTGATGTCACTGGAAGTCTGACCACCAGGGATGTTTTAATGTTTTATAACAGGGGAGTGGGGCTTAGGGGGTCCACTAGATCACCAGAGATGTTTACATTTTCATAATGGGGGGACTGGGGCTTTGGTGGGCCTGCTAGATCACCAGGGATGTTTTAATTTTTCATAATGGAGGATTGGGGCTTGGGCAGTTCCACTAGACCACCAGTGATGTTTTAAATTTTCATAATGGGGAATTGGGGCTTGGGCAGGGGTCCACTAGATCACCGGGGATGTTTTAATTTTTTATAACAGGGGCTTGGGACATGGAGGATCCACTAGATCAACAAGGACTTATTCTAATAAAGGGAGATCTGGGTTGGGAGGGGCAGCAGCACATTGCACTTAATTGCTCAACTCTCCCAGAGGGCAAATTATAAGTACCATAGACCAGCCCTGGTTGGTCTAATGGTGCAAATTTTGCCCTCTGGGAGAATTGTGAGAATCCTAATTTAGGGGATTTGGCAGCCTGCATCTGCTATAAGTCCCTAGCACTATGCCACATCCCATTTTGTGCCACTCAGATGGCACAAGCCCCATTTGGTGCATAAAGCCTGTGGTTAATGCAGGCTGCATTTGATAATCACTCCTGGTGCATCTTGTGGTGCAAGGGGCACTTTGCACCATTCCTTATGGTGCAAGCCCCTTGCACCATGCTGGGAGTTTTGAGAATCGGGCCCATTGTTTTTAGAATATTAGCAGTCCATTTGATTCAAGTCAGAGCCACCTTTCGACTAAGGTCATTGTTAGTTGAGTGGTGGCTATGACTTGAATCAAATGAACTGTTAACATACTTAAAGTAGTATGTTAAAACACATGGCTACTACTTCCTATGACGCGCACCCCCTCACTCTCTAAACAGAGACATCACAAAACGTGCAGTGCAGGGGCGGAGTGCTCACATCAGGAAGGAGAATGAATGGTGCAGCAGGTCTTCTTGACACCAGTTTATGATCTCTTCCCCTATGTACAGGATAGTAAATAAAAATATAACACTATGCACATTTAACTATCATGGGGTAAGTCTGTCATTGGGGCTGGGGGGGTTGATAACATACCATGGTAGGTGTTGTTTAAGGATAAGGCTGTGCTTTTGAAACTACATGATAGGGCACTCACTCTGCTTTTGAACAGTGTGTAAGGTCAGAGGATTTAGAGTGCCTTTTGTAGTTAGAAAGGAGCAAGATTGCAGGACATTATGGTGATCTCGTACTGTTAGTAAATACAAGCTTTGTTTGTTGACACTGGGTTACAGTATGAGACATATGGTGATATTGTAGCTGAATTGGTGCACAGGCTAAAGAAGTACAGGCCACATAATATCACTCTTGTATTTCTGTTTTAGCCAATCAGGATGATTGGTTCTTTTTACATGTTATAAGCTGAGATAACTACTGACCCAGGGGAGTAATAAGTCCTAGTGCCACAGGCAGAGGGCACTGCAGCCTCTGAAAGGTGGTTCTTTAGCTTAACACTCACAATGGAGTGTCTTACTGTGCTTATAATATAGGTAAGCAGTGAAACAATTTAAATTAAAAAATGCCAATGATGTTTTCTTATGTTAAAAGTAACAAGTAAAAAGTAGTCCCTCTGGCCTGTCAACCATCTCTCTCATTCCACATATTCAATAGATGGAATGTTTGTTTATTGTGTAATACAGGAATTCAGACTTCTGCAGAATTCCCCTGGTAAAATGTTCACCCCCTGTCACACACCAGAAGGTCTTATGTGGAGTCACAGTTTTAATATTATATGTGTCTGGGTACACAAGACAGATTTCTCTGGCAATCTGGTAATGATAGGAAGGGGATTTTTCATGATCACCAAAGAGACATCTGGAATTGTAACTGTGAGTAGGACTTCATTTTGTAAATTTATGTGTGAAAGGAAGAAATCATGAGAAGAATTATTAACTATTCATCTATTTTTAAAAGTGTAAAAGAGTTTACTTTTTAGGGTGCTAGCACTTCGCGTTGTCACTTCGCTACGTGGAGTGACCCATATGAAAGGCTCACTTCGCCTTGTAATTATTACTTCGCATTGTCATTCCACCTTAATGTGAAATAAGTTGATGTGACAACAATATTGGCAGTTCCCCACACGCACAGTCACCAGAATTAATGTGCATCCCCAAAGTGCTACTGTCTTGTGTCCAGAAAACCACCCAGTGCTGTGAAAGTGAAATGAGAGCACAACAAGAAATGCAGTCTCCCAGAATTAATGGCACGCTCTGTCATGCATGCAGTGGTCACACACTGTCACCAAAATTAATGTGCATCCCCAAAATGCTACTATCTGGTATTCACAAAATTTCCCAGTGCTGACGAAATGCTACTGTCTTGTGTCCAGAAAATTCCCCAGTGCTGACAAAGTGAAATGAGAGTGTAACAAGAAATGCAAAGTCTCCCAGAATTAATGGTGCACTGCGAACACACAGACAGATTAAGATTGTGCTCCACACTCAAGAGATGCATACGAAAAGGCACACCAACTCCTAACCAGTGCTCACAATAAGTCACAAATCCAAATATGGAAAGGAATACCTTTTGCCAGTTGGGGGATTAGTGCACAGCAGCCACAATCCACTACCAGTAAAGATGCAAAAAATTCATGCAGGTGTGGTGAATAGCAGGGTCACACTGCTGCAATTACTCTGTGGCATGATAAAAGGTGTCTGATTTAATGGCACGCATCACACACACACTACAAGTAATGTACTGCAAATTGAAAACCTTTAGTATTATAACCAAATGTTTTAAGCAAACAAATAATACACTGCTGCACCACAACAATCAGCAAAAAAGGTCAAGAATTACTGAAAATATTGCTGTGTGTCTGTTAACACAGTTATGCAAGAAAAATATAACCAAAACTGAAAGACTGCCTTTTTCTCCCAATTAATCTGCCTACACCACAAATACGCCCCTCCCCAAAGCACACCTCACAATACACAGACTGACTGTTCTAAATTAACATTCAAAATCTACACACAAACAATAAACACTTGATGATATGAGCACAGAAGGGTTTCCTACAATCGATGTACTAAATTTTGAGCAAAAATAATGACTCAAAAGGGCATTTTTAATAGCTTTTAGAGGTTTTGAATCACAGAGCTCTGAGAGCAAACTGTCTCTGGCTACCACTACACACACATACACACACTCTACCCAGGCCAGAATTGAGACTGTGCAGAACAATCTAGAGCCCATGTGACCTGCAATCCCATGCATCACTACAGTATTTCCTTTGGAGCTCAATTACAACGAAGTGAGGTGAAGTACATTGATTTCAATGTACTTCACCTTAAAATTGGTGGAGAAGTGGTTTGGGGAAGGTGGAATAATGTAAAGTCATTGGTTTCAATGGACTTCACATTCCTCATTATGACGTGAAGTACTCCACTTCACATTGCAGTGTACTCCACAGATTGCGCGTTACTCTGCAAATCACTTTGCAGAGCGAATTGGGGCCACTTCGCCCACCATTACTTACAGTACTGTAACTCATATGCTGTACAGGAAGGAACATGAATGCCTATGGCTGTACTTCCCTGATCAGCTGAGCCTGTATCATTAAACTCCCCAATTTAAAAACTCTTATTAATGAGTACAGTGGTGGTGATTGGCGAAGCTTGGAGAGATACTACAAAACAGGCTTACAATACATGCAAGTAACTAGTAAAAAATTAATTTTGTGATTTGTGACATGATTGCAAATCATGATTTGTGACTGCATTTGTGACCGTGATGATGAAGAACATGATTCGGTGTGAGATAAACAATTTGAAACTGTATGGGAACGCGAATGCCTACGGCTGTACTTCCCCGATGAGCTGTAGCATAAAACTTCCCAATTTAAAAACTCTTATTAATGAGTATAGTGGTGGGGTGGTGAAGCCTGGAGAGATGCTACAAAACAGGATTACAACACATCCAAGTAACTAGTAAAAAAATAATTTTGTGATTCATGATGTGATCGTGAATCATGACTGCATTTGTGACTGTGATGATGAAGAATGTGATTTGTATCATCATGAGTGACTCATGATGATGGCCCTGACTTAAAAATGCATATTAATGAGTACAATGTTCATGCAGATTTATGCACCACACCAGTCCAGTACTCTGAAGGGAAGCCAAAGAAACAACTATGACTTAAATTACAGATGGAGATTGGGCCAAAGAGATGCAAATGCACAGACAAATTAAGATTGCACTGCACACTGAAGAGATGCAGGCACAAAGGCACAGCACCTATCTAGTGCTCACTGTCAGAAATTCAAATCCGGAAAAGAATACCTTTGCCGGTTGGGGCGGGCCACGGGGGGGGGGTGGGCAGTGTAGTGCAATAACAGTCACTAGTACTAGTACCAATAAAGATACCACAAAGAAGTACAAAAATCATTCAGCTGCAGTGGATAGCAGGTTCACATTGCTGCATTTACTATGTGACACAATAAAAGGTGTCTGATTTGATGACACGCATCACACACACTCACACTAAGTAATGTGTAGCAAATTGAAAACTTCAGTAATATAACCACGTATTTTAAACAAACTAAAATTATGCACTGCTGCACACAACAATCAGCAAAAAATGTGAAGAATTATTGAAAATATTACTGTGTGTACATTAACAGTTGTACAAGAAAAATATCACCAAAACAGGAAGAATTGTCTTTTTCTCCAAGTTAATCTACCTACACTACAGATACGCCCCTCCCCCAAAGCACACTTCCAGTGTCTGTCAGCACACAGACTGAATGTTGTACATTAACATTCAAAATCCACACACAAACAATTAACACTCGATGATATGTGCACAGGAGGGTTTCCTACAATCGATGAACTAAAGTTTGAGCAAATAAAATTATTCAAAAAGGCTTTTTTAACAGCTTTTAGAAGGTTTGAATTGCAGAGAACTCACACAGCAGACTGTCTCCTATAGCTTCCTACACATAATACCCCAAACTGAGGCTGTGCAGAACAATCTAGAGCCCATGTGACCTAAAATCCCATGGATCATTGCAAAAGTTGCCTTTAGAGCTCAAAACAAGGCAAAGTGAGGCAAAGTACATTGTTTTCAATGTACTTCACCTTAACATTTGTGGAGTAGTGGCTTGTGGGAAAGCAGAGTAAGGTAAAGTCATTGCTGTCAATGGACTTCGCGTTGCTCATCATGACGTAAAGTACTCCATTTCGTGTTGCGCAGCATTTTGTGAATTTGCCTTGACTCCGTGACTCACAAATTGAGGACACTTCACCCACCACTAGTGCTAATATAGGTTTTCAGTGAGTGAAAGTGGCAGCCATGTTCATGAGGAAAATCAGGGATGAGTGAGGTGGGTCATACAATTTATACATGATTTGCCTAAATTCCAAATCCCACTGGTATTTTATTTTCTGTGCTGAGGTAAATGCAAGGCCTGTTTTCAGGGGCAACCTTGGAGAACTGGAGAGGTTAAGTAACTCATTCAGGGTCACACAGTATGCAAAAGGAGGCTGTGGGGCTCAAACCCAGGTCTTCTGGATCTACCAAGCTCATTCATAGCTCATTAGTCTAACCTCTAAGCTATACACTGCCAGCTCCATTCCTGCTGCATCATCTTCGGGGCAATTGTTGCATCTTTTGGTTTTACAGCCTCCCCTCGAGCTAGTTTAAATGCTCATCCAAGTAGCATATGAACCTCCAACTAATATACTCTCCCTAAGATATTCTGTAGGGTATTGGTGATATCTGGACCAGTGGAACCAGACTGGACTATATATTTGTAGGTAGACTGGAATAGATAGGTAAAGGTCAAATTGGGCAGTCCAGAAATACCATCCAGAGCTGGAACAAGTTGCACACATTTTGCCAGTCCAGTCACTCCAGTCTAGTCACTCTGGCCAAACAAGTCAGTATGGCTTTTACCAGTCTAATTCACTATGGTTCCTGTGGTCTGGCTTTCACCTATGTTCAAAATGAGATGATACCTGGACTGCTGGAAGTGGACCAGATTATATTGATAAAAGCCAAACTAGACTGTTCAGGCAGGCTGTCCAAACAGGCAAACTTTGCACAACTTGCATCTGCTCCCACTGGTCCAGCCAAACTGGTCAGTCTGGCTTTTATTTTTCTGATGTGCTCCTGTTCTGGCGGTATGATTCTTTACCAAGTCCCTATTCTCTGTTACTAAGTACATTTGTATGGAAAAAGGGCCTCTGCACTTAAGAGCTCATTTGTTCTTATTTCTTGTCTATCTCTGATGTCACAGCATCCTGCTTGTCATATCTCAATCATTGAACAAATGAAGTCCAGTGTGTCCCCTCAAACTGCCTAATTGGTTTATATCTCATCATTCCCATGGCAACAGATAGTGAGGGATTATGACATCACATGTAGATAAGTAACAGGAACAGAAGAAGTCTGAAGTATCAGGATCTGAATTTCAAGCAGCAGCCCTTAATAATAAGAATGACAGGAATATAAATGTAGAGAATATGTGCCATCTAGGAGAATTGTGTGCAAATACTGTAATTCATTAAATAAATGCTGCACTGAAATAGAAGCCATAGAGCATAGTGAATAATTTTAATAAAAGTTGCCCTCAGTTATAAGCTTGTAATCATGGTTGACAATTGACATCATGTCAGACAAAGCACTATAGGTGGTACCCTGTAATTTATATCTTAGAAATTATGGTCATTATTGTATTTAATTTTAAACAAATGATCTCAGTTAATGTTTGTTATGCTTATTTTGCTATGAAATTGACCAGTAACAATATATCCGACAATCTCCGGAATGTGAAACGTTTTCTTTTTGGCAATTAAATATTTGATTTTGCAATATAAGCCACATGCAAATGCAAAACTACAAAGTTTGAACACAAGCTGTGACTTCTGTTCAGTAAAGTATGATATCATGTTTTTGAAAGTTTTCCAAAGATGACAATGACTGTACTAAAGGTGTATGGGAAAGAATTCTTATCTTTGGGACAATGGTAACTGAATGACATCATAGAATAAGCACTTGTTGACTTCCATCACCCTGTTTAAAACTCATCATCACTTTACAAGAGACCAGAAGCACACCAAAATAAATGACTTTATACCTCTCTCCTATCATCTTTCTGGTCAGACACCTCAACCTGCTCTTAAGGATCTTGATCTGACTTTCACCAACCCTATTTATTTACTGAGGAGAAAGTCCTAAAAGAACCTGAGAATCTGAAAATGGACAAGGCTATGGGGCTGGATGGGATACACCCTAAAATACTAAAAGAGCTTAGAGAGGTGCTTACAGCATCACTAACAGCCCTATTCAATGAATTGCTAGAGACACCGGTGGTTCCAGAGGACTGGAGGAGGGCAAATGTAGTCCCTCTACACAAATGTGGGAACAGGGAGGAGGCTGGCAATTACAGGCCAGTCAGCCTGACTTCAGTGGTAGGGAAATTAATGGAGTCATTGCTAAAGGAAAGGATTGTGATATTTCTTGAATCCAGTGGAGCACAGGATCCGAGACAGCATGGATTTACAGCAGGATGGTCTTTTCAAACAAATCTGATAGATTTATTTGACTGGGTAACCAGGGAGGTAGATCAGGGAGGGGTGGTGGGTATGGGCAACCTAGATTTCAGCAAGGTCTTCAACACCATCCCACATAGGAGGTTGGAAAACAAGTTGGGCAGCCTGGGAGTGGGTTCCATGGTGGTAAACTGGGTGAGAAATTGGTTGCATGATAGGACAAAGAGGGTGATGTTAAATGGTTGTTTAACCTGAAGAGGGAGGGTATCCAGCAGGGTGCCACAGAGGTTGTTGCAGGGGCCAGTCCTCTTTAACATCTTCAAAAGAAACATAACAGAGATACTGATGACACTAAGATCTGCAACAGGGAAGAAACTCCAGGGGGTATAGAAAACAAGAAGGAACCTAAGCATTGTTGAGGAGTGATCAAGGGTTTGACAGCTAAGATTTGATGCAATGAAGTATAAAATCATGCATTTGGGTCACAAAAATCCAAGGGAGTAGTACAAGATGAAGGAGGAGTGCTGACAGTGACAAATCAAGAAAGAGACCTGGGGTAAGCATAGCTGATGACCTAAAGGTAACCAAGCAATGTGAGAAGGCAGTGGGGAGAGCCAGTAGGATGCTGGGGTGCATAGGGAGGGGTACCACAAGCAGAAATAAGGAGGTGGTAATGCCACTGTACAGATCACTGGTGAGATCTCATCTGGAATACCATGTCCAGTTCTACAGACTGCATCTCCTGAAAAATGTAGACAGACTAGAGGCACTTCAGAGAAGGGCAACAAAAATGGTGCAAGGACTGCACCAGAAGTCATATGAGGAAAGACTAGAGGACCTCAATATGTATTCCCTGGAAATAAGGAGAGCGGCGGGATATGATATAGATGTTCAAGTATCTCAAGGGCAAAAACAAAGCACAAGAAGGTAGTATCCTTCAGAAAAGAAGATATACAAGAACAAGACAGCATTATTTGAGGCTGGAGGGGAGTAGGTTCAGTGGCAATGTGAGGAAGTACTTTTTCACAGAAAGAAGGGTGAATGCTTAGAACAGCCTCCCTGCAGAGGTGAAGGGAGCAAAATTGGTAGGAGAATTCAAGAATGAATGGGATCAACATAAGAGTATGCTAGCAACAGGGAAGAGAGAGTAAGTTGCTGATCAGTTAGGGTCTGTGGTACTGCATTAGGTAGGGAAAATGGACAGACTTGATGGGCCAGGCGGTCCTTATCTGCCATCAAATTCTGAGTTCCTACTTCCTCCTTACTACTTGCCAGCCCTCAAACTTGAGTCTTCCATAGTCGCAGCCTGTTGATGAGCCTTCTATCTGCTGTCCTCAACACAGCACTCTGTTTTAAGTGCCCCCCCGCCACTGCACTACTGCCCCTGCTCAAATGTGATTGTGTCATAGCTCTTGTTTTCCCCTGGCTTATTCTGTGTACGTTCCTCCCTCACATTGCTCTGTAGTATGTTCCTACTAGGTCAGTCCACCAAACAAAAATCCCCGACTAGAATTAACAAAAAAATCCTCTTGGCTGCCTTAACATATAGGGTGTGAACGCCTATGTTAGAGTCTCCTCCCCCCTGACTTTATATGAAATAATGACAATGCCTCCCCTGGCTGCTTTACCTCTTGCTAAATGTGTTTCTTAAACCTACAGCTCTCACCTTGTACCTTGGACTGTACTAACTGCAATATGTTAAGTTTCAGTTTGTTCTTATAGTTCATCAGGCTGAGGCACTAGGCATAGGCCTGTTTACAGGGCTGTCCTGTAACACAATTAATACACATGATAAAATACATATACATAATTTCACTTACGAATAAATAGATCAAATCACACATTCAGTAGTAACATCTGTGTAAAGTTCAATGATAACAGGAGCAGTTAAATGTGTATAAATCCTGTATGGCAGACTTAAAGGTTGCAAAAGTAGGCTTTTTTTCAGACCAATGGAGGGATTGAGTTCCATTTATAGACAGCAATATAGTCAAATCGCTGCTTATCATACTCAGTTTTCATATAAGGGACCTTTAATCCCCTCCCTCTTACATCTCTTAATGAATAGGAGCTAGAGTTCCATGTCAGTTTGTCCCTGAGGTATTCAGGAACAGATCCATGTATGCATTTATACAAAAAACTGCTTAGAATTCTATCCCATCTGTTTGTAATGGAACCCAATTAAGTTGGGATAACATATGACAATGGTGATAGCTGACATAAGGTCCCTTCAGACCAAGCACAAACCTAGCTAGTTTATATTGCAATCAGTCAAGCTTCAACAAATTATGCTTATTCATATTATTATAAATCATTCATCCATAGTCAATCAGAAGGAGTATGACAGAGTTAACAAGTATTTCCCTTCTTCCCTGAGACATATATTCTATGTGTCTTCTTAGTACCCCAACTTCTGCAAAACCTTTGCACAAAGCTGTTCTATGTGATAATCAAATTTCAATTGTGAGTCAAACCATAAATCTAAATACTTGTAATGGTGAACCTGTGTAAGCTGTGTTCCATTTGCTGTTATTATATTTGTGTTTAATAAGTTCTCACCCAATCTCCTTAAGTTTTTTATTGTTAAAGATCATTATGATTTCTTTGTATTCAATATTAACTTATTGTCCTTTGACCACCTTTCTAATTAATAAAATTCATGTTGCAGAGTGATTTCTAAAGCAGTGCAGTCATTGACTCTGCAAATCAGAGCATTATCATTTGCACACATTTTAACACTACTATTTGTACAAATCCTTGGCAGATCATCAATGAAGGTGATGAACAGCAGTGGCCCCAGGACTGAACCCTGGGGCACTCCTCTCCTCTCCTCACCAACCTCAGTTCTGACACTGCTCCATTAACACTCACGAGTTGAGTATGGCCATGGAGGTATGAATGGACTCATTTTAAAGCTTCTTTACCAATTCCCTTATGTTCTAATTTGTTTAGCAACAGGGAAAATCCACAGTGTCAAAAGCTTTTGACAGATCAACGAACACCGCTCCCATGCATAGTTTGCTGTCAAGCACGTGGGAGATGGTGTCTGTAAAATCTGTCAAAGACGTAGTTGTAGAATGCAGTGGTCTGAAAGCAGACTACTGGGGAGCCAAGAGATTATGTTGATTTAAATAACCATATTGTTCTTTATGTATCTCTTTCTCAAATATTTTTGAGATGACAGATAATAAGGCTATAGGCCTATAGTTATCAGCCATTTGATTGTCTCCTTTGAAAATTGGAATTATCTTCGCAACCTTCCACTTGACTGGAATAATACCTAAACAAAGGCTGTGGTTGAATAATTTGGTTAGTGGTAAGGCTATCATCTCTACAGTTTCTCTCAGGAGTCTTGTCTCCAGTCCATCTAACCCCCTGATTTAGTTGTATTTAACTTTTGTAATTGTTTACTTATATCCTAAAAGTTCAGAATTCTAAATCTGAACTTAGGTTATGATAATTCCTGTGGCTTCATAGTCTGGATAATTTTATTTATTTATTTATTTATTAAATTCTTGGATTACAAATACCTTTGAGCAGAAACTGCTCGTTTACAAAGGTTCCACGTCAAAGGATGAGGGTCAACATACATACAGAGGTAGTAAAAGAATGCACAATAAACAACCACAACAACTGAAAGAAAAAATAAAGATACTCAGTTATAACATACTTTGAGATAATATTCATAAAATGAGCAGCTTGAGTAGGCAGCTGGTCTGCTAACAATAAGAGATAGAGGGCACCATAGGCAGTTAGTATTGCAGGCATGCGACCAGAGAGGAAGTTGGCAGGCTAATGGGCCACTGTCTGATGGTGGTGGAAATGTCTTGTACCAGTGGAGATGTGAAGCAGGAAAGGAGTCACAAGGAAGGCCCAGTGCCAGAGGGAATGACATTGGGAAAGGGTGGGCTGTGAGACATGAGTGAGCTGGGAGGTGTTTAGAGATCTCTGTTCAGAGAAGCAGTCACATTGAGTGGTAGAGGTGAGGTAAGTTTGAGATTCCTTTTTGAAGGGTTCAAGTGTAGTAGAGGAAAGTGCTTCTTTATTGAAGGAATTGAACCATTGCGGTTCTATAGATAAAGGACCGCTGACCCATGGAGATACGACATCGGGGAACCTGAAAGGTTAGAGATTGGGCACCACGTGGTTTGTTGAGTGCCACTGTAGGTAGTAAGGAGTGAGCTAACACCAGGTGGCATGAGACCAAGGAAAATCTTTTGGTAAGTAAGCAGGTTTGGTATTGTATTCTGCTTCGTAGGGGTAGCCAGCTGGCCTGTGCATAGGGTCACAGGTGTGAGTTTGTCGGGCTGCACCCATCAGTAGTCTACAGGCTTTGCTGAGAGCAACTGAGATCCTGCGGAGGGCACTTGTTGAGGCAGAGCCATAGATGGCAAGGCCGTAGTCAATGATAGAGGTGACAGAGCTGTAGATAGCTAGTTTAAGGGCATCTGCAGGCATACAGTGCTTGTGTTTGTGTACTAGTCCAATCCTTATATTGGTGGTCTTGGCAACAGTGTCAATATGCCGAGTGTAGGAAAGGGTACTATCCAGGGTAATACCAAGGTACTTGAACTCCTTGACATGTTCGAGTGGGTTTCCAGCATGGTTCTTGATGGTGAGGGACAGCGAGTTGTGCCTGCTCTGTTGGTTACAGAAGGACATGGCTTTAGTCTTGCTGTGGTTCAGGACAAGTTTATGAGAATTGAACCAGTCTTCGATGCGATTGAAGTCGCGCTGCAGCTGGGATTCAAGGACTGTAATGTCATGTGGCTGGAAAACAGGACTGCATCGTCTGCGTAAAGTAATATTTTTTGGTGGCAGGCACTGGGAAGATTGTTGATGAAGAGGAGAAGAGTAGAGGCCCAGAATAGACCCTGGGGACTCTGGAGTGGACCGTTTCTCATCCGAAGAGATCCCTGCAATCCTTACACATTGGATCCGATTATCAAGGTAGCTGGTGAACCATGGAAGGGCATCGCTGGAGATCCCAATGGAGGACAGTTGCTTGAGCAGTAGGGGGTGGTTAACTGTGTCGAAGGTCTTGGTAAGGTCTATAAATACTGCCCCTCCACAATTCCCTTTGTCAAGCGTGGCATGGATGAAGGTTGTAAATTCCAGTAGTGCAGTGGTGGTGCTGTGCCCTTTTCTGAAGCCATGCTGCTCTGGGCACTGAACTTATCCAGGAATTCAACTAGTTGGTCAGACACTATTCGCTCCAGCGCTTTGGATAGTGGGGGGAGGAGTGAGATAGGTCTGTAATTGGTGTGCAGTGTCCTATCTCCGCTTTCGTGAACCGGTGTGACAGTGGCTTTCTTCCAGAGAGAGGGAAATGGCCCAATCTAAGCAAGAGATTAAAGATCTTTTGTGAGTGGTTCTAGATTTCATCGAGGACTTGTGCCAGCAATTTCAGGTCAAGGGAGTCACCACTGTACCTTGTTTGCCGATGGCCTTTGAATGTATTTTCTAGCTACTTGTGGTGGGACTGCCTTAAAAAAAACTTTGGGGTTGTACGTTCTAGTTGGGGGGTAACTTGGGAGGAGCTGGAGGGGAGGTCATCGAAAAAATTTGGTGGAAAGACACTGTCCAGGTTTGTAAATGCATTATTAAAAGTGCTGGTGATGATACCTAGGTCGAGCGTGGGAGTGCCATGAAGGTTGAGCATAGTGGGTGGTGCTTTAGGATCCTTGCCTGTGAGTTCTTTTATGTTGTTCCAGAATTTGTTTCACTGGCCCCAAGAGTTGGTCACAGCCTCTTTGTAATAGCTACGTTTAGCATTCCGTATTCTTCGAGTGCAATCATTTCTGGTTGCTTTGTATAATTGTATGTTTACTTGTGTCAAAGTTGCACGAGCACAATGCCAGAGGTGGTCTCTGTGCTTGAGCAGAGTTAATAGGTCAGTAGTAACCCAGGGGTTGGTCTGTCCTTTGACCTTCATCTTTTTCACTGGTGCATAGATGTCACAGGCTTCATTGAAACATTTGATAAATAGGTCCAGAGCTTTGTTGGTGTCATTGAGGGAGTCAAGCACTGCCCAGTTCAGCCTGGTTAGATGGGATTTTAACAGCTGGAGGTGCCCTTGTTTGATAACCCTGGCATAGATAAGCTTGGGAGGGGGCTTGTGGTATTTGTTTGACCAGGAGCAGATGACAGGCGAGTGGTCACTTATTGTATCCGGGAGTACAGAAACATTGGAGATGCATTCAGGGGAGTTAAATAGAATCCAGTCTAGAAGCGTAAGGGAGCCTGTCCTATAGTTACACCTAGTGCGGGCATTGACCAGTTGAGTGAGGTGATGCGCCACTGCTACATCCTTATAGGTAGCAGCCTCAGTGGAGAGCCAGTTAGTGTTAAAATCACCCATGATTATGGTTTCAGAATTATGTTGCTGGACCCTTAGATATTCCATGATGCTATGGAAGCCAGCAGCCTGGTCTCTTGGTGGTAGGTAAACTGAGATGACAGTGAGTTCCTTGTTATGTGCACCAAGGAGGATTTTGATTGTGAGGACCTGAGAGAAGTTGTTCAGGCTAGGGGATGAGATGATGTGACCCATAAGGGTATCCTTAAGATAGATGGCGTAGCCCCCGCCCCATTTAAATATCCTGTCTTGCCTGAAAATGGAGTAGCCAGGGATAGAGACTGAGATATCAGGGATTTTAGGGTTTAGCCATGTTTCCACAACTGAGAGGACATCAGGGTTGTGCTGTAGGATCCATGTTTGGAGGGAGTCAAGTTTGTTGAGGATGCTGCAGGCATTGATGGATGCCATGGTGAGTGTTTCTGTCCTTCTGCTTGGTGCCACTGCTGGCCGTCCAGGTGGTCCTGGGTTGGGGTGAACATCTCCTGAGAGCAGGAGCAGCATAAGAAGAATTTGTAGGAGAAAGGATTTCAGCATCTTGTAGATACCTGGTAGTTAATTCATAAGCCAAAATAAATTATCAACAGCTGAGGTCCAGAGTCACAGAATGTGTTAGAATTCCTGAAGGTGATGAACTGTGCCTGTGCATATGCAGGATGTGAAATCCTTCTGTCTGCATGCTTCTTTGTCATTCAAAGAGGTTGTTGAAAAGCCCACATACAGATCATGGAGCAGGTCAGACAAAAATCTGGATTCAAGCAGACCTAGAGTCACTGAGTTTGTCAGACTTAATTCCTTGACTTATGTTTTGCTTGGGATAGCTTCCAAAAAGTTGATTTTTAAATGAAAAATGCAGATACCTGGTTGTGATGTTTTGCAGAAATCCAGTTCAGGAGACTTTCACGGATGTAGTGAGCAAGAATGGTGTACTTACTCCAAGCAGAAAACCATGTAAATCCACAAAAACTAAGCTACAGGCACAGACAAGCAGCCACTACAAACAAAGAAGGAGGCTCTGAGACCTCTGCTAGCTGCTAGATATGGGAACACTTGTATTCCAATCTTTCTGAGATGCACTGCAAGAATTGCAAAACACTGTAAAAACTTGTGGCGCCGAGGATAGCCCAAAGGGCAGGACTCTGAACTGATAATGCTGGCCCAGTGCTACAAACCGATTTAATGGTTAACATTTAATGGTTAACATTTAATTTAATTATCATGGTACAAGGTCGATATGTTTACAACAAAAATTATTTAGAATCTCTGCCATCTCATTTGGATCCGTATTAACTTCCTCTTCCGTTTTTATGGTGGTGGGTAATTTTGACTGAACAGGAGTTTGAAGCTGCCTTATTGTCTTCCAAAAGTCCCTAGTGTTCATAGTGGTTTCAAGTGTATTTTTATAGTATAGTCCTTTTTTTTCCCTAATTAATTTCTTACATTGATTCCTAAATGCCTTGTACTTCCCCCAGTCACTTTCCCAATTAGATTTTGTTGCTCTTTTCCACAGGCAATCCCAAACCCTTAAGTATTTCAGAATTTTACCATTGATCCATGGCAGGCTATTTTGTTTTTTCTGTGTTTGCACTTTAGGTGCATGTCTGTCAGAGACCAATAGAAATTCCCCTGTGAAAAAGTCTACAGCATCATCTATGTGTGGGATTAGGTCCATCCTATCCCATCTGATGTTTTTTTAAATTCATAACAAAGCATGAATGATTGAATTTCTTATATGTTCTGGAGGATATTAAGGGCCTGTTCCAGGGTTTGTAGTGCTGATTTATTCTAACTTTGCATTTGACTAAATTGTGATCCCCCAGTAGTGGGGTCCCTACCTTAGTTTGGAAATCAGATATATTTTGAGAAATAAAAATTAAATCAATAGTGGTTCTGGTATCTCCATTGTTACTGTAACAAGTTGGGTTATGTATTATTTGATAAATGTCTAAATGGTCCATAGCTTCTTTTAATCTCTGCCCCCTGGACACCCCCCAGTGTGCGTTAAAATCCCCAAGACATGAAATGTTCTAAAGTATGATATGTGCCTAAGAATGTAGCCAGTTCATCAAACAATCAGGGGCCTATATGAGGAAGTGAATTCACTACCACTACCAGTAAGTCAAGTTTTTTTTAAATTCAGTTATAAGCATTTCAATTCCTTTAATGTTAAATTGTATTTTCTGGCTGTAAGATCCCAAGGACTGGTGAGTATACAACAGTACCCCCTTCCTTTTCAGTTTCTATCATTTCTCACTTGGTCATAAACCTCGATTTGTATTTCATTGTCTACTATGCTACTATCTAGCCATGTTTCCGATATAACCAGGAGACTGGGTTTATTTGTCTTACACCCAAGTCTTAGGTAATCTGTCTTGTTAATATGCTACATGTGTTTGTATGGAAAATTTGTAATTCTATATCCATGTCAGGCCCAGGATTACTTTCTATGTCATCTGCTAGCAACAGCATATAACAACATACCCTGTTTCTACCTGATACACTATTTAATAAAATCCCCTGTCCTGCTGTTATCCTAGTGTAACAGATTTGTATTACATTTCTGTTTCTTGAGAAAGTCATAACCCTTAAGTGTGATATTTGTGCTTTAAGGACAATCAACGTACTCCCCCTCCTCTCATATAAGTGAATATTTCCAGCTTCATGAGGGATTAGTTTTAACTTGTGACTTAAGACTTGATTAGCCCATACTATGAAACATAGTACCTCCAATATTAAGAATAGCCCCATCCTGTGTATCTTCAACAAGTCCTAGGACTTAACTGTATACAATAAAATAAAACAAATGCCAATAGCAAATTTAAAACAGTAGAGCTAAGCATTTAGCTGCTCGAAGATTGTCAGTCGCAGTACTTTTAATTCCAAATTCCAAATATCAACAATCATTCAAACACAATTTCAACTAGTGACCTGTTAATCAGCTGAGCAGACAATAACTATTTAGCCCCAATAAATATTTAAAACTTGTATAACTACCCCTAAATAAAACAGTTGCGATTTGGATTTCTGGTTTGTCTTCACTCTGTTTTCTCTTAGGAGTGGTGCTTGCGTTATTCACTCTTTCGTTACTGCTCACACTAGTGGGCGGCATGGGTTTTTAAAACAAACTGACCCACCCCCCCCGATGATGTCAGTCAGCAGCTGGCTCCCTCAAGCCCCCTACTCACTGAGAAAATGCTGAAGGAAAGTGCCCCTTACATAGCAAAGTCACTGCTGATTTTAACAGACACTGCTGAGAGTCAGTGCAGGCTGCTTTTTGATGTAATCGGCTGCAGGACAGCAAAGTCGCTTCATCTGTTGGTGTTAGCTCCACTAAGCACAGCACAACAGTTTGCACAGCAGAAATCCAGTGCAGGCTGCTGTTTGTTGAAATCAACTGCAGGCTGTGATAATATGCAAGGCGGGAGATGACGTGTGTAATATGCAGTACCTCTATATGAGATAGCCTACAGTTGTAAATAGTCAGACCAATTACTATTACTTCTTGTGTCTTTGACTCTGTACATGTTCACACATACCCTGTAACTACATTTCTGTGTTGTCCTCTTGTCAAGATGTGCAACCTTTGAAAAAGAACATTTTGCTCAAAGGTTATGTCCAAACAATGAAATAAATAAATGATATTTATTTTAAGACTTGACTTGATACCTGACATTAACTTAGCAGTAATGGATTTCTTAAAAAAACATTCTTGATGCTTTGTAATAAATACGCTTCTTTAAGGAAAGGAAAGAAAGATCTAAACAAGTGCCTTGGATAACAGAATCATTAAACAAATTAATTAGAATAAAAGACAGGATATGGAAGAAAGCAAGTAAAACTTTGAATAAAGAAGATTGGGAAGCCTTTAAGAAACTAAGAAACAAATATAATGGTCAAATAAAGACAGCTAAAAATGCTTTTGTTAAACAAAGATCAAGGAAAGCACAGATCAATCAACTTATTGGAAATTAAATAAAACATTGGAGCAATCAACATATACAAAAATAAAGATAAATATTAGAGATGAGAAGAAAAAGAAGGAACTTATAACAAAAGAGACAGCAGATCTGCTAAACAACCATTTTTGCACAATACCAGATATAAATATAACAGAGCACTGATCAATATTACAAGAAGCTTATAATAAAATGGTATGTACTGAACTAAAAAAAAAATAACCTTAGTTGTCCCAGGTTTCATTTTAGAGTTATCAAGCAACGTGAAGTATGAAAAGAAATAAATAGGTTAAATTCTGAAAGATCAGATTGAAATACAATTTTTGAAATATTCACTTGAAATTATAACCATTGTTTTAACAAGAATTTATAACAGGTGTTTATTGCAAGGAATCTATACTGGAAGTCAGCTAAGGTGGTACCCATTTATAAAAGGTGAAATTGTAATAATACATAAGAGATATACAATGGTAAGCTGTCAGATAAATGATTTATCTACACAAGTGCTGTTTGACCTCGGGTAACCTCATGAGTGGTGTAAGCCACGAGTGAGATGTCCAAGGTCAACCAGCACAAGTGTAGATAAATCATATCTGACAGCTCACCATTGTATGTTTCATTTATACAGTAGGGATGCTTTCTGTCAGTGCAGGGACATATGCTTTTGCTTGTTGATCTTTTTTTTTGCATATATTTGTCAAAAAAGTGAACAAAAAAATCGCATTTTCTGCTCTTTTTTGCTAATTATAAAAAAATCTATAAGGTATCTATAAATGAAATACCACTCATTTTGTAGATAATTTTGTGCTGAACAACTGTTATGCTCACAGCAGCATGCTATCTTTTTTTCATTTTAAAGTTATTTGCATTTTTAATATAGTTAGTACTGGTACTGACCTGAAGATTCTAAATGAGTTCTGAAGTCATTGTGACATATTTACTATGTGTATAAATCTATGATGATGTGTCTACTATGTGTATAAATGTAAAATTTCACATTTAGCATAGAGTAGCTCAGATTTATCACATATGATTTATGTCCACACCTATTGCATAAATCAAATTATTGACCAGTGGCTCTGTTGTCTGCCATACCCAAGGTTTTTGAAAAGCTGATTCGGAAACAGGTAAATTAATATTTGGATAAATATGATCTATTGACCAAACACTAATCTGGTTTTAAAGTGGGGAGGTCTATGGGCACTGCACTCATAGACTATCCCCTACAGAAATAATGATGCAAAATGCTTTCATGCTGCACACATAAAACTACCCATGTGATATACATGCTGAAAGCATGATTTGAATGTTAAATTGGAACAGACTGCATGCTTGTGGCATGCATGCAGCAAGCAAGTGGGGAAAGTATGCTTTTTATGTTAAATTGGAACAGACTGCATGCATGTGGCATGAGTGCAAAAAGCAAGTGATCACTGATAACTGCACAAATAAAAGTTATGTGATTTGCTCAAGGATGACACCATATAAAAGTTGGGGTTGATGAGATTCAAACCCAGGTTTCCAAGTTTCTTGGTTTGCAGATCAGTGGCTTTAACCACTAAGTTATATTGCCTGCACACATATGGCTCGCTTGTACTTCAGTACTAATCTGCATACAATACATCTGCATGCATGTGGCATACTTATAGACACCGTTAAACATTTTAGTGTTCTTGTCCCCCCTCATCTCAGCTGCACAGCTGAACTGTAGCACATATACCAATGGAAACACATGTGGTTCTTCCCACCCCTAATACACACACTGACTTACAAAACTACTTAAAGAGGAGGTTATCAGTTCTATCCCCAACATAAACGGCAGCTTACCTGCCCTGTAATAGACTATGGCAATATGTTTTAGTTATTTCTGCCTCTATTTTCTGATAAAACACTCATAATCTTCTCCTTGCTAGCTGATAGCCAAAATGGACTGAGTTCTTTGTCGGGAGACATGCCCCCACACAAGCGCATTATATGATGTTACTAAACAAACAGCACAGGGACGTGCTCCATAGAGTTTAATGGGGGCAGTTTTTTAAATGATTATTTTTATACTTTTCAGTGACAATTTTGACAAATGAAGACATTAACTCAACTAACAAGGACCTTGTTAGTTGAGTGACTGCCTTTCTTTGTCAAAATTGTCACTGAAAAGTACAAAAACAAGCATTTAAAGCTGCCCCATTAAACTCTATGAAGCATGTCCCACCGTTGTTTGTTTAGTAATGTCACATAATGTGCTTGCATGGGGGCATGTCTCCCAACAAGGAACTCAGCCCATTTTGGCTACCACCTAGTGAGAAGAAAATTAAGAATGTTTTATCAGAAAACAGAGGCAGAAATAAATAAAATTTATTGGCATAATCCATTTGAGGGGAGGTAAGCTGCTGTTTATATTGGGGGTGGAGGACGATTCAATGAGTCAGAATCTGCTCTTTAATTACTTCTGTCTTGCCTGTACTCCTACTATTTACTTTTCATAGTTTTGAATGCTTTCATACAAACAGACTTTAAGGGACAAATACAAAAGTAGCAATAACTTGACACCCCCTCCCACATAGCCAGTCCCCCCACTATGCACACACATTGTAGCAGGTGTGGCCATGCTGCTACAGACAACCCTCCAAGTATAGATATAAGTCAAGAGTCTCTAACCTAAGTATTAAGGAGCTAGAGGCAGGAGTCTTTAAGGGATGATGTCCATGGGTCAGAGTACGGGGGCGTACCCCCTTGAAATTAATGGATTTATTTTTTATTACTATTTTATACATTATGATGGTGAGTTATAGAATAATGAAGGCCACTGTTCTACTAGCAAGGCCCTTGTTAGCTGAGCGGTGGCCTTCATTAATCTCCAACTCTCCATTAATAATGTATAAAATAGTAATAAAAAATACCCTCATTCATTTTAATGGTGCATGCCCCTGCAGTCTCCCTTGCCCTATGTCATAACATGCCTGAGTGTGGGGATGTGGAGGTCAGCTTCACTGGGGGGGCATAATCTTGACTATAGTGGGCTCCAATAGTCTGTGCATAACATTCTGCTCAACTGTTCCTAAATGCAAGGGACAGTCCTCATTTTACCCCCTGAAAACTGCTCTGCTCCTCATCCATCCCTCATGGAAAACATACTGCTCACACAGAGGATGTCCCGTGTATGTAGACATTATGGCAGGGGTGCCATTTCAGATTTCAACAGAGGGAGCCAACACCCAGTGGAGTCCAGGTGCTAGATATCCCCTAGGTGGCAAGCTCTAGAATGTCTGGAATGTCTGTAAAAGATAAAACTTATTTGTTGTTACTGAAAAGTGATATTTAAATCAGGAAAAATTCAAATGTTTAAGATTTGTGTGTCTATACCCTGGAGCAGTGCCTCAGATTTGGGCTTAAACCTACCCAGTTACCAACCATTTTTTTTCCTGGTTGAAGTTCTCACCCCCCAACTCCATTCCATTCAATATCCATCCCATATTGGTCATGAAGCTGCTCAAAGAAGCAAAAACATGAAAAACACATCACTATTTCTGTCCTTCCTCCTTCCCCAAGACACCTGTAAAAAAATGTATTTACTTTTATTTACACAGTCATCTGGCCAGAACCTGTGGCCTGACTCAGTGTGCCATCAGCCAAGTTTTCAGTCCCCTCCTCTGTCCTTCTGCCAGAAGCTGGATGCTAGAACTGACCATCTCAGGTCCCCACTGTGGTCCGCGACCAAGTCACCTCACCAACCGAACACACGCAACCTGTGTTGCTAGCTTCTTGCTTGCCTGCTCCTGTGGGCAAGGCCTATGAAGGCCACCCACACCACTGTCACCACTGCTGCTAAGCCTAGCTTTCAGCCTCAGGGGCCTGTGCTGTTCTTTGTGAGGTGAGTCTAATAGAGAAAGTAGGTAGCCTACTCTTGAATTAGCTTCTAGCTTACCTTTTGCCCCTTCAGTCACCAGGGGAGACAGAGACTCCCTAAGCATAGATCAACAAAAATATGCTGCCACAACACTGCTGTTGAGAGTTCAGTGCTCACTGACTCCTCCAAGCTGTAGTATGCAGCCTGTCTATTCTGTGGTGGGAAAGACAGTGTCGCACTTACATGACTCATGTGTTCTTGCTTCGCTGGAGCTCCTCGACATCATGAGTGATGGCACCACCCCAATAGGTGGAGAGAGTGGATAACACAGTACATACATAGTCAAGTCAGGAGTGCACCTGGAGTGTGAGCACACACAGGCCAGGGGGGCAATTATTGAGCAAGATATTAAATCCAAATTCAATACCATTATTGCTACACCATAAGAACAGCCTAGGATTAATGTGGGGGTGCAACTGCCCCATCTACCCTACCTAAATGACACCCCTGATTTATGATAAAAATTCATTCTCTTGTGCTAATATACTGTAAGTACAAGTAAATACAATGGTTTCCACTGTGTTCTGAAGTATTGTATCTCCACATTTCAGGATGTGTCCTGATCATTGTGAGGGTTAGTATCTCTCATTGTCCCTCATTTTGAGTGTCCATGTCCCTCATTTCAGTGACAAAATGTGAGGTATGGTGCATGCTTCCAAGTCCAACTCAGCACAAAGAGTGCTGAGCATGGCCATACAGAATGACAAAGGGAAAGTAAGTGAGCTGAAACAGTCATGGAGAAACACATTTGTAACACTAAATATGCATAAGGGGATTTGCATAGCCCAAAACCAAAAGGTCAGGCTTCCCAAGACAGAGGCCCCTCTTCACACATTTTAAATGGGGGGTGTTGGCTTACTATATCCTCTGCATTTAATGCAGTAAGCAAACAATACTGTACAACTTGCAAAATAATAAGAATTAATGAGTTTACCTAATTTTATTAGCAAATCAATGAAAAATGTATTTTAATGACCCTACATTCTAGCAGTAATATGGGAAATAGAAACTGATGTGTTTTTTCAGATGTGATTTGCACCAGCTTAGTTGCTGCATACATGGCAAGCTTGCAACCTGTGAACCTGATGTGATTTTTAGAACATGTTCACACCAGCTTATCTGCTTTACACATATAAAGCTTGCAGCATGCAAACCTGATTTGCTTTTTAGATCTGGTTCACATAGGTTCACTTTGTGTATGTGGACCACATGCAAACATTGCACAATTAAGCACATAGCATGCATTCTGCATGTATGCAGCACACTTATATTTCTGTAAGGGATGTTAACACAGTAGCAATGGGATTGAATAAAGAGGAGTCAGTGTGTACAGTGCAAGTCAACCCCTCCAAATTGTTTGATATAGCAGATCATGCAATATTATTAATAAGAACAAATAGGGATGTCCGAAAAGGCCAATTCATGGTTTCAGTCATACCTTCATAACTGGAAACAAGTCATGGTAAATGGTATATTTTCAAACCCACAGAATCTGAGCAGAGGAGTACCACAAGGTTCTATTTTGGGATCCCTGCTGTTTTTGATATATGCTAATGATCTGCCAAATTATATACTGTATGTAGAATGGAGATAAAACTCTATGTTGATAATACAGTGTTAACAGGAAAAGTAGCATCTCAAACTGAATTGAATAGTATTTTGCAGCATGATTTTAATAGACTACGGGAATTGTTTATGAAGTCAAACATGTGTTGAGTGCAAAGAAAACAGGTGATGTTACTGAGGAAAAATAGGAATAAAATTAAGGATGCAACAAATCTAAATATAGAGACACTAAACAAGCAGACATTAACAAATGCTAGATAACACAAATATTTGGGAGTGATTATAGATGACACATAAATAGCACTGTTAAAAAGGTAAACAAATGGGGTGCGTGGCTTGGACACCAAGGATGATGGCCGCATAAACCGCTGAGTCGATCCCCAGTTTCGGAAAATCCATGCACTCTTGCAAATATTCAGGGACCACCTAACCCCAAAAGGTGTTCTGATGACACACTAGACCCTTCTCTCAGCTTGGTGTGGGTTCTATTGTGATTAACGATCTGGCTAATAGCATTGTAGTGCCGGTAACTGTGCGACCCGCCTCAGTACTGAATAGGCCTCGAAACACCGACTCAGAGTACAAAACCTTTAATGCCCTGTCCACAACCACTATTCCACCAGGAATAAGACTAGGAATTTTCTTGCATATCCTTTCACTGAACACATTTAGCCATGTGCTCCTTTGCCATTATGGCTCTACAGTGGCTGAATGATCTGCTGGAATCCCTGATGGTACTCCACAAAATTGCTCAATTTAAGAGGGAACAAAGAAAGGATCTCACACCCAGTGGTAAACGTCATGTCTACAACTGATCTCCTGCAACTTCAAAGCCTTACAAACTTTGCTTGGTCCACCTGCACTGCACCCAACAATGCTCCTTGGAGCTGCTCTTGTCTTGCTCTTTGTTTGCTTTCAATATGCATGACTTCTACTTATGACAGTGCTCCCACATATGCTGCCTTTGAATTTGCCTCAGCTGATATGCAAACTCCTTTGCAATCATGTTAAAGTGCTGTAATCGATCAGTGACATGGAACCTTTTTAAAAGAGCACTTGTGCTTGAAGGTGTTGCTTTGATTTTACAAATAAATAAATCAATAAGGAAAAGAAAACAGCAGTTTTTCTATACATACCCATAATTTGAGGGACATAAAAAACAAGGGATTTAAATTCCCAGAATATCTAATTCTCACGGGAAGATGAAAATTAGCAAGTGGATAACAAAAGAATGGAATGCTCTGCCTCCAGAAATTAGGAAAACTTCAACAATGAAAATGTTTAAATCTATGATAGATAAGAACTTAGTGGATATTTGTACTTGGTATTGAATTTTAACATATATTTCCAGAAAATGGGTATGCTGTATTGAACATGGTAATGTGTATTTGTGTGATAATGTGAAACTTGACTAAGTCTCATATCTTCTGTAAAAAGCCTCACACTTGTCTGCCGAACATAGTACTTGTATTTGTGTGAAACTATGTCATGTTTGACTAAGCTCTATACCTCCTTTGGATTTTTGCAGGAAACTTTGGGCCATGATAAGTACTAATAGTTTTATCCTGTTGAAAAATAAATATTCCTTCTGTCTGTCTGTCTATCTATTTTTCTATCTATCTATCACAAACAATACAGTAACTCCTCTTTTTCTACTTCCCTTACATCGGAATTCCCCCTTTGTCCTTAAATATGCATTGATGCTTGTATTTTTAAATCCTAAGCCAGGACATGTGCTACATTCTGCTGTTTGAAGTGTGGTTTTAACTTATACAAACCAATCTGAAATATGGCAACAAAATGCAGACAGTAAATTATAAGGAACTGAAGTTTTTCATGGTTCGCGGTCTGAAATATAGCAGTCTTGGGCTGCATGACAAACATCTCAACAGTCTATGACATTGAATTAAAATACTGTTTCCCCTAAAGCAGATGTTTATGTAACTAGAGTGGGGATTTAGAAAAGCATAAAACAGCTAGATCATTTCATAGTTCTATTTCAAGAAGCTTAAAGAAGCAAGCTAATTATTCTAATTGCTTCCTTTGTGTGAATATAAGCTCGTTCAGCGTGGGTGTCCATGATTTTGTTCCTTTGCCACCAATTCATAGACCAGAGGGTTGAGTGGCATGGGGACTTGATAAAAACTGGAGTGCATCCAGAACCAGAATGCCCTCAAATCCTCTACTTGATTGTCCCTGTGGCAATCACAATGGGGACATTCTGGCAGACACAGCTTCTAAAGTGCCCTGGCAGAAGCATTTTGGAGAGAGGTCATTCAGTTCAGGGACACCATTATGAGTCTGGGCATATTCTGGTTCTGAGTGCATTCTGTTTTTAAACTGGAATGCTCCTCAAAGCAGGAATGGTGCCTCCCCCAACTGAATGCCCTCATTTAGCTAACAGCTTGCTGGAATGCCCCCATAGTTACTGTCTCTGATGATGCAGCCTATATTGATTACCCACAGTCATTCTGGCAGGGTATTTAGGGGGCATTCCAGTTCTAGGTGGATTCCCGTTTTCACTCTCAAACTATATGCTGCTCAGAGACAGAGCTAGACATGTCTCAAACTATATGCTGCTCAGGGACAGAGCTAGACATGTCTCAAACTATATGCTGCTCAGGGACAGAGCTAGACATGTCTCAAACTATATGCTGCTCAGGGACAGAGTCAGACATGACTCAAACTATATGCTGCTCAGGGACAGAGTCAGACATGACTCAAACTATATGCTGCTCAGGGACAGAGCTAGACATGTCTCAAACTGTATGCTGCTCAGAGACGGATCTAGACATGTCAAAAAAGGGCATGGGGTCAAAATGTCAAAAACGTTAACAGAGTGGTCAAAAACCACAATGCCAAAATGCCAACAGCAAAGACAGTGCTCAGCAAAAACAGTGAGCACTGCTTTGTTGAACTCACCAATCAACAAATACACTTTGTTTGCAGGAGGCTGCTTGGCCCAACCCCCCCAACCTTATTATTACTCCTTGGTGGGGGCAACCCAGGGATGGGGAGAAACCTCTGGGGTGCAGGGATTGTTGAGAGGGGAAAGGGAAACAGAAGATGTCCAGAGGAGATGTAAAAAATAAAAAAAAAACATTATATGTCCCAGGACTGAGAACTGAACTCCAGGACATTGCCACTCCACTGCTGTCTCTGCTTGTGGCCCTACCCTCTGAGCCACAGAAGCTGCTCAGCAGCATACTGTCAAGCAGAGGTTTTAATCTGTTTGCTCAAAAGCAATATAGCTACAGGGATATCACTTTTAGCTGTTTTGACCGTTTGCTATATTATCAATGTAGCTCTTTTGGTCTTAGCTGTTTTCACCATGCAGTTTTTCCTGCATTGTATTGCCTTCCACATGTTGACCCAGTACACGAAAAAAAAGGGTGCCTGTGTATTCTAGGGGATACCTTCTAACTTGGAATAGTCAGACAGCAGCTAATCAGAACTGGATTGACTGGCACTGATCAATACCAAAATGTCCATTGCATCTGGAATAGCCAGAACAGGTGCATGTTTCATTATTTTCTCCATTCCAGCCAAGTGACCATTCTGGATTTTACCATTTCCAGTCATTCTTGTTCTGGCATTCCTGATGTGGCACTTCACCAAATCGATGAGGGTGTTTCTTGGTAGGGACTTGGTAAAATCTGGAATGTAGGAATGAAAAGTGCTAGGACCAGTAAAATCCATAATGGAGAAAATAATGCATATTTCAGTTTTTACCAGCTACTGCCATTCCAGTTTAAATGTTCCAGATGTCACTCATGCCCCCTGATTCACCACTTCTGCTTGGTATTTAACCTCAGCCTGAGTTCATGAACACCAGTTCCAGTGAGGAGGAGTGAAGCTGATGAACAAGCCAACAAGCATAGAGAGTATATAAAACTGTACTAATCACTTTTACCTGAACATATCTGATTTTGAAAGATAGCGTCAACATATAGAATAATGTATGGATGATATACAAAACAAGGTCATATTTCCATATACGGGCTGAGATGACATCATGTGGACCTCAAAAGAAAAACTGATATGGTCCATGATGTTATTTGAACTCCAAGCTGGAAACACAGTCCGAGTTGTGTATTGTTTCCCATATGTTATGTTGTCCAGTATGTGGTTTTGTTACTTGAATGTTCCACTCACATACCATAAAGTATGCAAGTGCAAGCCACACACTCCCCACTTTGATTCTTTAGCATCAGTAATAATCAAAAAACACAAGCTGTGGTGTTCAAATCATATTTAAGATAGTTTTTACAGAAGCAGTATATACTTGCTAAAAAACAGTTATTCCAGAGGGGACTTGGTAAAAGCCAGACACCATTCTGCTTTGTACCATGTTGGTCAATTCATTTTGGTTGGTCTGGAGTTAGGGCTAGGCAAAATTAGCAAATTCTGATTTCATGGAAGTTTTGCAGAATTCGATACAATTTCACTAAAGTTTGCAGAATTTTCTGAAATTCTTTCATTGGTCAGAACTTGATCAGTATTACAAGTAGAGATCTAATGTTTGGCTTCCATATTGCTCAGAATGGGCCCTAAGTTGCATAACATTTAGATGAGTGATGGGGGTGTTATAGGGGCTCATGGTCTGGCAATGTATTATGCATGTGAAAATTTCTGAAAATTTTCTTTGCTTACTTTTTTCTTTCTTTTCTTTATTGAAAATTTCAATATTTACAACCAAGTAAAAGATTCACATGCAATCTCAAGTTGACATGCACGATTACCATGAAGATATAAAGCAGAAATAAACCCCCACCCCCTTCCCCCAAGGGGAGCAGTACAACCACAATTTAATCCTATCCACTAAAGTACAGTGTACATTTTAAAGTGTGATATCACATGGAGAGAGATGATGAGGAGCTACCTTCTTAGTAATATAAACTTGTACAAGAACAAGACCTAACTCATGTTCTCCTTAATTATCTAGAGGTTCAGTAAAACTATAAAGAGCAAAGTACACTTAAGGCCTGAGATCAAAAATACTGAGAAGTGTATGTTAAATCATGAGTGTTATTAAATCCACCCATTTCTTCCAACATTTCAAATAAAAAGATTGTTTGTTGTAAAAAGGTGAAATAGTATGATCAGAGCTAGGTTTTGTCTGATCTGGTTAATCTATTCACTAAAGAACAGAGTAGATTGATCCACTCAGTGCTTAAGCATCACTTATGAAGCTGAAGCCCCAATTAAGGATACTATAGATTTATTTATAAAGGACATGTCTTTAGGTAGATTGCCTAGAATAAAAGTATCTATGCCGAAGTCATAAGATTGTACTTTTTTTGTCTATGATCATAACTTTAATTTCATGCCATGATTTATGGATAGATGGACACGGCCATAGCATATGATCCAGATACCCAATATCCTTGTCACATTTGTGGCATAAGTTAGAGTGTTTAAGACCCATTTTGTGTAGTCTAGAAGGAGACATATAAGAGTTATGTAATATTTTTAATGAATTAATCTAAGATTGCTCAAAGGGATAAGTTTGTAGATATTATTCCACATACTTGCCCAATTTAAGGAATGAGGTGGAAAATGATTATCCCAAAATGAATTGGTAAAAGGTTTATCTGAGAATTTGAGTTTCAAAAGAAATCTACTAATATATAAGGTCAAGATAGGATGAAGTTTATTACCAGCATTAACCAAACCTGAGATAAGGGTAGCTTCACTTTTAGGTGGACCAGAGTGATAAAAATGTGCATTTAGAATTAACTTTAAGATATTAAAGTTTAATAAGTATTTCTTAGACCAGCTGAATTTCTTGGAACACTCAGGGAAGAAACACAAGTCACCATTATCCATTAAGAAGATCACCATTAAATTAGAGGAACATGGTAGAAAATTTGAAGTAAGATTTTTCCCATGTAAGCAAAAATTGGGATTATATAAAATGGGTTGCTGTAAACACTGAACTAGATTAATATTTAACATGTGACAAAACTGATTATAAAAACTGATTATGAATTTTTAGTGATGTACCAATCACAGTGTTTTTAAGGTCTTTGGGGATATGTTTGAGAGTGGAATGAAGGATGGCTTCTGGATAAATACTATGCATTTTAAGTATCTGTTTTTTTATCAGTACCCAAGTAGGAATATACGAAGATGATTGGGATAAATTAGATAACCATTTTATATATTTATTAATATGGGATGACATATAATAAAGTAAGAAATTGGGTAAATTTTGACCTCCCAGGATTTTAGAAAGAGTCAGTTTATGGAGCACTATTCTCAGTGTATCATTCAGCCATAGGAAGTGATTAATAACTGTATGTAATTTCTTAAATCAGCAGAGTGGTAAAAAGACATTTAACATGTTGAGTGGGAACAATATTTTAGGGAAAATATTCATTTTTTTTTTATACTTGTCCTACCATAGAGAGAAATAGGTAAGGACGTCCATCATTTTAGGTCCTGGAAAATGTTTTTGTAGGACTTCATCAAGATTTTTCTGTATTAATTGAGATTTGTTTGATATAAAGATTCCCAAGTATTTGATACCTGAGGGATTCCATGACAACTCTAATTTATTAATCTCTTCTCTATGAAAATTTGATAAGGGGATCATTTCTGTTTTTTCTTTATTAAGCATGTAGTTGGAAACTTGGCTAAAGACATCAATAACTTTTTAAAGCAGCTTTAATTGAATTGAGATGGTCAGAGACATGTAACAGTATATCGTCAGCAAAAGCTGATAATTTTATCTGAAATTCAGCCATGATGAATCCCCTAATGTTTATATTAGTGTTTAGAAAATAGAGAAGGGTCTCTAAATAAAAATTAAATAAAGTAGGAGAAAGTGGGCAACCTTGTCTATTACCTTGAAATAAAGTAAAGGGGGTGAAATTAAATTATTACAACTAATCCTGGCAGCGGCATCTGAATAAAGACTTTTTAACCAATTGATAAATACCTTGGGGAAACCATATTTAAGTAGAGTGGGATGAAAAAAGTTATGATGGACTCTATCACATGCTTTTTCCGCATCCAGGGAGACCAAAGCTGAGGAATGTTTAGTCTCCCTGGAAGTGGAGAGAATATGTGAGATTTTCCTAAAGTGATCTGATGCTTCTCTGGTGGCCATGAAGCTTGCTTGGTCAAAACAGATCAATGTTTGGCATATCTTTTTAATTCTTTCTACTAAGATATAGGATATAATGTTTCTATAATTATTAATTAATGATATAGGCTGATAATTAGAAACTTTTTGTTTTGATTTATTATGATTTGGGAGCAATATTATTCACACCTCATGTAAAATTTTAGCTGAGAAACCTTCTGATAGGATATAGTCAAAAAATTCCTTTAGGATAGTAAGTAGAGAATTTTTGAATGTTTTATAAAACTTCGCAGTAAGACCATCCGGCCTTGGGGCTTTATTAACAGTGAAGTCATCTACAACTTCCTCTGTTTCTTTTAAGGTGATAGGTGAAATGAAATTAGAAGCTTCAGATACTGTAATGCAGGGGCATGAAAAGTAAGCAACACAGTTAATAATTTCTGAAGTGGGGGGCTAGGATTAGGCCCATATAAATTGGAATAAAAGTTGAAAAGCTTTTTAAAATATTTTTGTAATCTGTTAATACTTTGTTATTATCATCATATATTATAGATTTTATGTGTCTAGACTGATCCATCTTTTTGATTCTATGAGCCAGTATCTTACTAGGTTCCTCACCCAGATTGACATAAGAAATCTTTGAATTAATAATAAGAAATTCAGCTTATTCATTAGAAATAAAGTGAATTTCTTCTTTTAATGCTTGGATTTCTTGCTTTTTCTTCAAGGAGAGACTTTCTTGTTTTTTAATTTCCAGATCATTCAGTCTATTGGTAAATTCTTTACATTTTTCAGATTTTTGTTTTTTAGTCTTAGCTCCAAACCTAATAAATTCTCCCCTTATAAAGCACTTGCAAGAAGCCCAAATCACATAAATTTTATCTACTGAATGTGAATTTTGGTCCCAAAAAACATCAATAGACTTATTAATATCTTTAGTTATATATAGTAATCTTGTCTCAATAAACATAGATTAAGCATCCATGAAAATTGTCTTCCATAAGGAGAACCCAGATTTAAAATAACCTGGATCAGAGAATGATCATATAGAATATGTGTAAAAATCTGAGGGTCATGGGCTGAGGGGAAGAGAGTTTTAGAGACAAGAAAATAATCATTTCTGGATAAAGAATGATGTGCCTGGGAGAAAAAGGTAAAGGATTTCCGTGTAGGAAAGAGAGTTCTCCATGGGTCAGAAAGGTCATATAATCTAATTAAATCATGAAGGGCGCTGTTGTCTATTATAACTGAATGTTTAGGGGTGTTTGATTTATCCATATAGGAATCTAAAGGTAGATTCCAGTCACCTCCTTGAATAAAATGATAGTTAAAGAAAGGTGCAAGAATGGAAATTAAGTTCATGTAAAAGGAAGTAGAGCCATAATTAGGTCCACAGATGGTGTCCAACACATATTTTACATGGCCAATTTCCCATACTGCTAAAATATAATTACCTTCTTGATCAGTTATCAATTTTAAGAGATGAAAGTCCACAAATAAATCTATTAAAATGGCTACACCTGATTTAGTGGTATATTTTCCAGCTCTAAATACTAATTTAAAGTTAATTTTTTTAAGACTATCAACCTCCAATTGCAGTAAATGTATCTCCTGTAGAAATATCAGGTTAAACCCCCAGGTTCTTGTATAATTTAAAATTGACATCCTTTTAGTTTTAGATCTCATGCCTTTTACATTCCATGAAGCCACTTTAATACTTATTGTAGTCATCAAGTAATATAATCATATTGTTTTTGTAACATATAGAAGGTAGCACAGATATAATGCTCCCCTACAAATAACCTCCACCTCCTCCCAACCCACAAAATAAAAGACCCTGAACAGTAGAAGAATTCCTCAAAATAAACCATCACAGGACAAATAACTTTAAGCGATGTATCTGAATGCAAGAGAAAAAATAATAGCTGCAAACCAAAATCTGGAGCACTCTCACCCATCTTCAAATACCAGGCAGGGAGTCACATGATGCAGCCTTCTGAGTAGCAGCTGTAGCAGAGAGCTCCCACTAACCCCAACTCAAACTTACATGGATTCAAACTTTTTAAACTGTCTTTTGGTGCTTACCTTGGTAAAAAGCTGATTACTCCACTGGCAAGTCAACTCGAACCTCAAAGGCAGAGAATGGAAGCAGAATTGTGAGCGGCAATGCGTAATCATACACTGACACCAACACCTGAGAAGACCAGCAAAAAAGAAGGCCTCAGCCTGCTACTAGCAGCTGCTCTACAACAACCCCAGCAGAGCAGAGCAGAACCTTCTTATGGTAGACTGCTTCCTAGCAGAATTGCAACCTTTTCGGGAAGAGCTGTGGTCACTTACCTCAGAGTTCAAATCCATGGTGGAGGCTCTAGAAGACTTATCCAGTAGAACCAGAGACAATGAGGCATGTATCAAGTCCCTTGAAAACAGAGCTGACTGGATGGATCCAGAGATAGTGGTGACCAAACAATGGATGGCTAAGCTCAAAGCTAAGGTTGAGGACCTGGATGGTCAGAGGCGGAGAAACAACCTGGTAGTAATTGGTTTACATGAAAAAGAAGAAGGATCTGATCTATTCTCTTCACCCAAAAACTCGTACTTAAATTAGCAGGCCTGTCTTCATTTGGACCCACCTATGCCATTGAATACTCTCATGCAGCCTTGTGCCCTATGCCACCTGCTGGTGCACCACCTCACCCACTGATATTTTGTTTTCTCAACTATCAAGCATGTCAGTATTTTTTTAAGTAAAATCAAAGAATTACAGGAGATAAAATGGGAAGGAGCCAAGCTACAGGTGGTGCAGGACTTACCCGTTACAGTGAGACAGAGGAGGGCCTCCTTCTATCCAGTTATTACTAAGTTAATCGCAGCAGGCATCAAATTTAGAATGGGCTATCCAGCAAGATTTCAAGTACTCCTTGCTGGTAATTGGACCACCTAAGAAGATCTGAAAGTAGCAGAAACTGCCCTGATGGAAGCTTTACCGGACCTGTTCAAGAACCGCTGAATGGAACTTACAATTAGTTATGTCAGTATCCCATTTAGTTAAGGGACTGATTTCTTGAGTTTATGAACCCGGGCCCTAAGCAGGGGCCTGTTGGAGAGAAATATCCCATCAACAAACATAACTTGGATTTAACCCCATCCCCCCTACTTTGGGCATGCAGAAGATTGCTTGTGAATTTTCCACAATGTGCACGGGAGAGACGGCCGACTCTCTTATGCAGTGGTAAGAAGACTGTCGGTGATTCGAAGATTTGAAATGTGAGTGTCTACTTTTGTTTAATTGCTATGGGGGGGTGATAGGACTGAAACTCCATCAGAGCCTGAATAGATGGGCCCAGTCAACAAACTCATCAGTGATGGATGCTAATTATTACTCTGGTTTCTTCAGCATGAACTAGCATTGCTCCAGTAGCCAACTAGTTCTTTCTGTCAGGGCCGGATTCCTTGAAAGAATAACAAGGATCTTTGCATTTTATTTGAATTACTCATTACATTTCTGTGTGATTTTATTTATTTTAACTTCATTGACGGTGCCTCATTACCTCAGCAAACACAATGTAATAGACAATTTTTCAAGGAAAGGAAGAAAAGGAAATTTCTGTTTGTTTGGACCAGGAAGAGAACCTATGGATAATCATTATTTTAACCCAGGATAGAATGCTAGGACCAAGTTAAATAATGTACAATAGTTACTGTTTGGAATTTTACATAAATGATTTCATGCCTGTTTCAGTAGTGGGGGGGTTATGAAGCTGATCAATAAGGCTTCTTCACTGTATCAGTTTGAACCAACTCAGGTATCCCACCAGAAGGTAGAAGGATGGAAAGTAAGAAGAACACAGACTTTTAAAACAGTAGAGGAAGATCCCTCTTGCAGAGAACTTATACACACGCAATCTTATATTTCTCACAAGGAGGGCTCATCCTGGCCTGTTTTTAGTTAGGTCATCTGTGGGGGAAGGCGGGAGAGGGTACTGGTCAGAGAGGTATACTGTTCATAATGGGCCATAAAAATTATGTTTTGGAGGGAGGGGGGATTGAGCTCCTTACTGTGCTATTAACTGTTATGCTCATTAAATGTTTGTTTGATACAATGGGAACTGGGGATTTCTGTTTAACATGGAAACACATACTAATGTACTTATTGTTGATATGTTTAAGGGAATGTTTTGAAGGGAGTTACATAATTTGTTGTGGGATTGTTCTGGGATGGGCTAACAGGGGAGAAGGCATCAGACACATCACCATAATCAGAACTGTAGGGATCATGGGTGTCAAATAGATACCAGAAGGGCACACGTTGATAGACAGGATGGCTAAATAAATGAAAATTATTTCATGGAATGTCAGAGGGGCCTGTAACAAAACAAAAAGATACCAAATTCTCAAACATATCAGATATCTTAAAGGAGACATATCATTTTTGCAAGAGACTCACTTACTAGAGACCACAACAAACCTATTCCATAGGCAATATATTTGCCAAGCGTATAACCACCGGGAACAGTACACAAAAGTAAAGGGATAGCTATTTTACTTTCACGGCAATCTTTCTTTGCTTGGGAACAATGCACCGGAGACCCAAATGGTTGATGGTTGATGCTTGCTCCTAAAGGGATAATTAGACCAAACAGAGGTAGTCCTAGGATGTATATATGGCTCTAATGCAGACACCCCCTCCTTCTTCATGAAATTATTGTTGGCCCTGGAACCCTTCTCAATGTTCCCAATTTTCTTAGGAGGGGACTGGAACTTACCGTTCCCTCCTGACTTAGACAAATTGAACAGGAGGAGGCAAGGCCTATCTCTGGCTCAGTGTTACCTAAGGCATCTCACTGACCTGCTCGGACTGTGTGACCCCTGGTGGGTGTTGAACTCTGAATCCAGGGGGTACATATTTTGCTCCATGGTACATGGAACTTCATCCAGAATTGATTACTTTCTGGTTAGTCATACACTTCTGATGGGCTTGCTAGGAAGTGGTATGGATCCAGGAGTGATCTCAGACAACTCCACTGTCTGGTGCCACTTATCCTTTTCTCCTAATGCAGCAAAGGAAACTATCTGGAAAATTAACAATCAAATGTTGAAGGGGGAAGGAATAATTGACCAGATCTCCCAATCAATAGACCGCTTCACAGCGGTTAATCTGAATTCCCCAGATAGAACAGATATGGAGTCGGAAGCACTAAAATGCTTAATCAGAGGGGAACTAATCTGCCTAGCATCTGTCAGGAAATGTGTACAAGAAAGAAAAGTTATCAGTACGCCTGACTTAGATACGTAACCTGGATGCGCACCTCTCACCCAACACCACCGAAAAAGATTGACGTAGGCTTTTAGGGTTTCAAGATCAATATAGAGAACTCCTGCATGAGAAAGTCGTATTTGCCACCTTGAAAACTCGAGCTACTTATATAGACCAGGGTGAAAAAGCCAGCAGATTACTTGCATTATGGCTTAAAAGGCAGGAAGCAGCAAGAATAATTAAAGCCATCCGTTCATTATCGGATAATACCCTGAAACTAGCCCCAAAAGAAATTGCCACTGAATTTGAATCATAGTATTGGAAACTTTATAGTCCAATGGAAAATCTCCCTGATAGGACAAAGGTAGATGTTTACCTTGCATCCATACAGCTGCCAACCTCAAATGAAGATCAAAAATAAGGACTGATAGCCCCCTTCGAGGAAGCTGATATCCAGATGGTTATTAAACCTTTGCTACTGGATAAAGCTCCAGGTCTGGATGGGTTTTCCCCTAAATTTTGTAAGATTGTTGTTGAGAAACTAACACCCTGGCTACACAGACTGTTCCAATGGATTCTCTCAGCTGAACCTATAGACAAGAATTTGCTAGAAGCCTTGATAGTAGTATTACATAAACCTGGTAAGGAGGAAGATAAAGTTATCCGTTACAGGCCAATTACTCTGTTGAATTACGACATTAAAATATTAGCCAAATTATTGGCAAACAGAATAAATAAAGTGTTACCCACCATAATAGATCAAGAACAAGTGGGGTTTATGGTGGGAAGGACCGACTTAGATCATTTATGTAAACTAGCTCACATCTTCTCCGTATCCAGTGACTCAGATATACCTGCTATCCTGATGTCCCTGGATGTGGAAAAGGCTTTCAACCAAGTTGACTGGCAATTCTTGTTCTGATCCATGTACAGACTCGGTTTCCCTCCAGAGTTTCTCCAATGGATTTGTACCCTATACAAGAATCCATGCACCTGAATATATTATAACAGGGTTTTCTCTTTCACCTTTCCATTATATTCGGGGACAAGGCAAGGGTGTCTACTATCAATGCTAGTGTTTAACATCTTTTAAGTCCCTTACTTACTAAACTGAGAAAGAACCCAGAGATACAGGGTTTAAAGTTAGGGACTCAGGAGATGAAACTGTCAGCACATGCAGACAATATATTGTTGTACTTAACCCACCTGCAGAACTCAGTTGAGGTCACACTAGAGACCATTAAGGAATACAGTTTGTTTTCCAATTACAAAGTCAACCTGGACAAAACTTTAGTTTTTCTACCTTAATAATAAAACAATTAAAGTGACGTAGTGGAAGCCGGACTACAATGGAACCACCACCGTCTGAAATACTTAGGCATTAACTTGGAAAGGAGTGAACTTAGACTGCAGCAACTTAATCTGGATGCAGTATTACAAGTATTCCAACAGGACCAAACTCAATGGAAAGTTCTTCCCCTCTCTCTATGGGGGTGCATCAGTGTAGTGAAAATGAATCTCCTACTGAGAATTTTTTACTTGCTTAATATGTTAAATTCTTGGCTACCCCTTAAGTGGTTTTAAAAAATTCATGCTATCATCACAGATTACATTTGGCAAGGGAAACCCCCGAGAAGGGCATATCACAAAATGGCTGCACCCAAAACCCTGGGGGGGGAAGGGTCTCAGGTTGCCACACTTTGGATTCTACTACTGGGGTACCCCAGCAAGTAAATACTTGCACTGGCTTACAATGATGAAGGAACTGAATATTCTGTCATATGTGCCCATTTGGCTTAAAGTAGAGAAGGAGCTGATTCGTTCAGAAGGACTTTCCCCAAAAACTCTTATGCATATTAAACCAAGGGACCTTCCCTTTGGGTTACATAATTCTCCAATTGCAATGTCAGTGAAGATCTGTGCACAACTTTGTTCTTTCCTAAAATAGAAACAAATAATATGGATTTAAGCCAACCACTGATTGGAAATCCTAATTTTAAAATAGGAGGCAGAACAATCCAACCCCAATGGATTCTGCAATTAGTGGACTTAAATGCTAGAGATTTCTTCACAGATGGAGTCTGCAGCTCTTCCGGAGATATCCTGAAGACTTACAAAGTAGATTGATCCCACATTTTCAAAATTTACCAAGTTAGACACCTACTGATTAATAAAAAAAGATATGTTAGTGGATGAGAAAGATAATGGGGGATATTTACATTCCCTCTCCCTTATTGCAAGGCTACCCCATGAAGTCTGTAAGATTTATGCCAGCTTATTTGACACTGCCTTCTCTTCCTTGGATGGCATCTCTGGGTATTGGACCTCACAGTTCCCTCTTCTAGAACTGGACTGGGGGCAAGATATGAAATAACTGTCAAACATACATTATGCAAAACAGGCTTAGGTTAATGAAGTTCCAGTTTCTTAATAACATGTGCTGGACCCTGGTGAAGATGCATAAACTGGGTAGAGCCTTATCCCCACATTATGTCAGATGTCAACAAGCAGAGGGTACCCTCGTTCATATATTCTGGGAGTGTCCTCAAGTCAAATCTCTATGGTCCACCATTAAACAAAACGCTGACCCAATGTTAGGTATAGAAGAACTTTTTGAACCAAAAATATGCATGGTAGGTGACTATGCAGGCATGTCTGTTTGCCAGTGCAGATACTACATGGCAATAATAGCTCTTTCACTTAAAAAATAGCATTATGTCATTGGCAAGACACTGATAATATCTCTTACACAGAATGGCTATAAGAACTACTATTCAGCTTGAGAAATGAGCAATTGATTGCCAGACTGTGCAACCCCCTGTCAAGGTATAAGAAGTTCTGGGAGCAAATGCACACCCTTTATCTGCTATAAACTAACTCTACACTAAGTAGTAGCAAAGTCCCTATACCACTTCAGACTAAATATCTTGATGCCATAAGAATGTGGGGCAGGAGGGAGGGAGAGGAGAAGGGGTGGGAGGGAGGGGACGAGGAGGGATATGGACCTGCCTGTTTATACATTTCATATGACTTGAACTAAAATTTCTTGTTTCTTGTCTTGGAAACTAATAAAGCTGATTTAATTTAAACAAAAAAAACACCAAGCTCTTCAAGTAAATTTTTTAACTTTTATTAAGTATAAAAATGACACATATGCAGGACTTTGTTGTAAATGGGACATTGTCCCAACAAATGTTATTTCCTGTGAAAAAATAAATTTTAATCAATCAAACATATTATCTGACACGTTTCGGATATATTGTATAGCAGAATATGTTCATGCCCGCTAACACAGTATTAGCACTAACAGCTTGCTAAACTTGTTTGCACCAGAAAATGTTCATGGCTCCGCTACTGAATGTGATTATCACTCTCACGACCAGAAAACAAAAAACAAAAGCAAAATAAAGCTTAAATGATCAGCCTGCTGTCATTTTGTTACTGTGCACCTAAGTACAGTAGTTGTTAAGTGCAGCTGTCAGTCACAGTAATCAGTGAGCTGACATGCAGTAACACCTTGTAATTGCTGCTTTCTTTCTGACCTACAGGTAACCTGTATTAATTGCAGATGTATAAAATGTTCTTCACTGCCCTACCTCAATCCCAACATGAGAATGAACAGCGCACTTTACAACAAGCAGACAAGCCCACCAGTATGTTGATTTTAAAATAGATTAATGTTTTTCAAATTGGTATGCTGGCTTCATCTCAGAGCAGATTTTTGAGGGAGTGGACAGTGTCCAGTTTAATAAAATCAAACAGAAAAGGGATGCCTGTGTCCATGGTTTTGTTGAAACAGGGATTTCAGAAGCTGAAAGTGAGATGACATAATCTTTTTTTCTTTTGCACTTTGCACTTTTATTTGCTAGGGTTTAAAATGAAGTATGAAATTAAGTACTGACTCCCAAGTGCCCATTACATTGGTGTTGATGAAGTAATGGTACTGTTCGCATTGCTAAGTCCCCCCCCACACCGAATGCCCACAACAAAGTGTTACCAAATGTGGTCCTCTGTACCGATCAGCGTCAGGAAATATTAGTGATCCTTTCAAATTGGCTCATTTTCCAAAAACATGAAGATAGCAAATATAATAGGATAGTGAATATTTCCTGCTATGCAGTACTATCCTTTCCCGAATCCAAAGTCATATGCACTCCTTTTAAGTAGAAAATACAAACCAAGTGAAATTTCTCAACAAAACAGTTGATTTATTATGCACTACTGTGGAAGGCCCTAGCACCTCGGCAACATGCCTTCAACAAGTCCACTTGAAGGTATTTTGCCGAGGTGCTAGGGGCTTCCACAGTGGTGCATAATAAATCAACTATTTTGTTGAGAAATGTTGCTTGGTTTGTATTTTCTACTTAAAAGGAAAGCATACGACTTTGGAGTATTGAATGCTGTTAAGGGCTTGTCACCCTACGTATGCGAACCCCCTCCATAGCTTAGAGCACAGCAACTCTCTGGTTTAAATTTTTTTTTCTATCCTTTCTCAAAGGCTGATAAAAAGTGAACCGCACATCCATATACAACATAGCTATGACATCATAATTACATCGCTAATAAAAACTTTAAAATTATTGGTCTGCATCAACAACCCATTAAGTGCAAAACAACAACACACAAATCTATTTAAAGTGTGTACAATAATAACATGCAAACAGGACATAAAAAGTGCAAAGCATTAAAAACAGAATTTCAGGACTTCCATGAAATTAAGTGCAATCTCTATCATATAGCAAAATGCACAAGTTGCATGGCATTCAATTTCTAGGATCTCTAAGTCATAAATATATAGGTTTCATATATATCTTTTCAGAACACACATCCCTTTATTTACCTTTCTTCTAAATAGGGTTTTAACTCTATACCAACATTCAGACCTGGTATTTTCTTGTTCGACAGTCTTATGATCCATTCCATTTCTTTCTTTAAAATCTCATTTCTGTAAATGACCAACTCTGCGGTTAGGGAACACTTTTTCTATCCCTGTGACTTTGAAGCCGTGCTCATTTGGGTTTTCTGACATAGCCACATGCAGAGCTGTAGCGTAAGAGATATCTTTTTTCCCTATAGCCCAGATGTGCTCTCCAACTCTTGTCTTCAACTGTCTTTCTGTATTTCCTATTTAGAAAGCTCCACATCTACAATCTGCTTTGTAAATTACCCATGTGGTACTGCATGTGATTAGCTGGCATATTTAAAATTTCTGCCTGCTCCGACCACAAGTAAAATCCTTGCTTTGATTAATGTAGCTGCAATAAACACAGATTTTACACTGAAAACAACTCTTCATTTTATTAAGCTGTGTCTCATTGGATTTACTTTGAAAATGACTATGTGTGAGATAATCTTTCAATGCAGGGGCTCTTCGGTAAGAAAAAAATTGGGGGCTCTGTATAGTTGCGCAAACCTCTATCACTTGCTAAACCATTTCAATGTCTTTTAATGATGTTTTCAACTTGACCAGCATAGGCTGAGTATCCTGTTACAAAGTGGAATCTATTACCTGTTTCTTGTAAACTTTCCTGTTTAAAAAAAGTTCAGCTCGATCCATTGCTGTTACTTCCTGACAGGCAGTATTTACTAGAGTGTGTGCATAGCCTCATTCTAACAATCTCTTCCCTAACTCAGTAGTTCCTTTCTGAAAGGCTTGTGGGGCAGGATTCACAAAGATCGTGAAATTCCTTCAGCTGCGGCAAAATGTCAGTGCCAAAGGGTGGCCACTTGCGGAGCCACAGGAGTCCCACAGTGGTGGGTATTCACAAAGGTGGAGCTGGATTATGGCTGGCTCCATGATTTATGGCTGCTTACGGGTGGTGTCACCAGGGAGACCACCGCAGCTGTAGAAAGATGCTACGGCTAGTGGAAGCAGCCGTAACACCCTCCACAACTGCTGCGGCTCTGCATCACAACCAGCGCAGCTGAGGGTGATTTCAGTCCACAACTGCAGTTGCAGAGTGGGACTTGGGTCCCAATAGCTTTGTGAATCCTGCCCCTGGTGTGTTGCAATTCCTTCCTATTCTCAGGAACTGCCCTTTAGGAATGTTACACACAGTATGCCATGAATGGCAACTTGATGGATGGAGTAAATTTTTGCCATTCACATTTTTTCTTAAAACTTCCATGTTTAAATTCCCACCTATCGCCTTGGTAAGTGTTAAGTCTAAATAATGGACAGAAGTGGGATCTGCTGAATAACTGAATCTTAGATGCTCATTTGTGGTATGTAAAAATGAAATAAATTCTGCACGAGTCTCTTGATTACCTCTCCATATCAACAATATATCATCAATAAAGCACTTCCACAGCTCTATATTGTCTTTGTATTAGCTGATAGCATCATTATTGACCACTTCTGATTCCCATTTGCCTACAAACAGATTGACAACAGAGGGAGCACTGGTGGTTCCCATCTCTGATCCCTTTTTCTGTGCATATAGTTCTCCATCAAACATAAACACATTTTTTGTGAGAATATGCTCTTAACAGTTTCAAAAAAATTCTGTAGGAGGTTGTTCAGCATTGTCTCTTTGATTAAGATAGTGGGCCACTGCATCTAAGGTGCCCTCATGAGGCACATTAATGTATAGTGCCTCGATGTCCAATGTTACCAGGAGACAGTCATCATCTAGATGTGAGTATTCTATCAGATTCAAAATGTCCTTTGTATCATTCACATATGAGGGAAGGTTACTCACATGTGTCTTTAAATGGGAGTCTAAATATTGTGAGAAGGACCCTGTCAGGTAGCCGATGCCACTCACTATTGGTCTACCAGGTGGTTTCTATTTTTATGGACTTTGAGTAATATATAGAAAGTGGCTCTGACAGGATGTTCAGTGGTCAAAAAGTTTTTTGTAGCATCTGTAATCCACCCTTCTTTAAATGCCAGATCCTCTGTCTCATCCACTGCAAATTTGTAGTCCCACATCAGATCTGTGTTCAACTTAGTGTAGAAATCTGATATTAAGGTGTCTCAAGATTTCATTTTTATAGTCCTCTCCATTCACAACGACTATACTTCCCTCTCTATCTGCTTTTTTGATAATTATTCTGGAGTTTTCTTGCAGAGACTGTAGAGCTGCTTTTTCATTCTTTGTTAACTTGTTATAATTTAAATTTGAAAGTTTTTATTAGTGATGTAATGATGATGTCATTGCTTTGGTGTATATAAGGATGTGTGGTTCACTTTTTGTCAGCCTTTGAGAAAGGATAGTATATCCAAAATAGGTCAGGTGAAATGTGTAATTTTTATACTTAATGAAGGTTTAAAATGTATTTAAAGAGCCTGGTGGTATTTGAAGATGGCCGAGAGTGCTCCAATTTTTGGTTTGCAGCTGTGATTTGTTCTAACTGTAGAGCACCACATTTCCTTGTGCACACTTTTTGAGAAGGAATGAAAAGAAAAAATAAGTTGTATATTTTCCAACCACCACTTGTCCCTAAGATTGTCCTCCTAAATTCTCTTGATACAGTGAGAAACTCTGCCCTAGCCCCATATCCCCACCCTGCCATGTATGAGGTAGTCCGGCCACTAAACAATCTAATTCTATTATTAAATTCAAAATGTTTAAAAAGAGATTGGCTTGACAATCAAACATCAAACAGCGTAAATACTATTAACATGCTATAGAAAAGGTCATGCCCAACTTCAATGGAAACAATTAGAAGTTTAGTATTATTAATGCAAATAGTTACTAACTCTCCAACACAGTGAATGTTAACACCACAGAAACGAGAAAGAAAGAAATGCCATGAAAAATTCTAATTTATCTTTTACCTTCTAAACTTAGGCTAATACTCAAACATTGAGTGAGTTACACTAATTACAGAAAAGAAAGGATTTTTAATTAGTATATATAGCCAATGGTTGATCAATCATTATATGATAGAGACATTAAATTTTCTTATGATAACTAAGAGATGCTAGGACTATGAGGTGTTGCAATGAGACTAACCCAAAATTTTACCACAACCTACTGTGTATTTAAAAAAATCAAGCTGTAGCCTTAGATTTGAGGATCAAAATGGGCTCCCAAAATACTGATAAATCTATTGATGAAAACATATTGTTGAAAATAAATAACAGGGTTTATACATCTAAAGGAATCTAAAAGAGTCTAAAAAGGATATTAATGGAGAGGAACAGCTGTATAGATGCAGGAGTTTATATAATGGACTCTAATCTAACCTAAGAAGCTGGAGTATTTACCATCATTCCAGATTTAACCCCTATTTATTGAAGGTATAAAGATTATTGGGCTGGTATAAATCAGGCATACTCCCTATTTAATGGGACCCAGCTACTGGAGACTAGTTAAAATAGAAAGGCCACCCCATAATATATCAGAAGGCTGAAATTTACCCCTGATGTGGAGGCTATAAGCCCTTCAAGTGTTTCCCAAATAGCTATATTAATACACCTGGGTTTTCATCTGTGATTTCTGAAAAATAAGAAAAGGTAGTAGTCAAAAAGAATCTACAAAAGGTAGAAAGTGGCACAATAACAGCTAGATCAGTCTAAGGAAAATGGAATATTTGCAACCAGTCCAACTTTAATCCTGATTTAACAGGAATTGTAAGTTTACTTGAATGGTGTGAAGCAGGCATAATCCTTATCTAATGGGATCCAGCCACTATAGATTGCTCAAATAAGTCAGCTATTTCTACTATACATCAGACAGCTAAAGTTGCCACTGACATTGAAGCTATAAGCTCATAAAATTGATCCCTATTTAATGGGTAAGAAAGGGCACGGTAATTATATTGCAACCTTTTGGTACTCGCCTGTATTTTCTTCTAACCCCTAATAAACTTTCTTTACAAATTTCATCATGATTAGGCCCCCTCAAATCCTTGAATAGATATTCTCAGTAATTTAAGATGGTAATGTACACAGGCATACAGAACTACTGGGAATCCCCTATACATCCCCCATCTAGTGCCTATTACCAACAAAGCCCCAACCAAACAATGCAGCCTTCTAAATGTAAAAAACTAGAATCGCTTCTCATACAGGCCCCAAGGTGTCCCCAAACTCCCAGCAAATCACTATAAATTAAAAGTATCAGAATTCATCGCACAATACCTGTACAGTTAGAAAAAGCCTACCTTGTCAAAAGAAAGAGAGAGAGAGAAAAAAGAGATATAAGGCATTATGCAAGAAGTGCATTTAAATTCTAAATAGGGAACTGTCTGGGACTCACTTACCCACGGGTGCTTCCTCAAATCAATGGGAAAAGGAACTACATGTGGCACAATCAACTAAATTAAAAAAAAGGATATTATCATCCATAGATTAATAAAGCCTACTCTAAGAAAAGAAACAGCTTTTAATACAGAAATGCTAATAGTAGAAATAGGGCTTGTTGGAACTGAATAAAGTTACCATATTCCTTTATAGTCCCCCAAGATCTGTAAAGCAGCATATCGCATAGTACATGGTAATTCATGTCAAACCAATGTCTAGAACATTCTGAAGTTTCTATACAAGATTAAACCTGTATAGATCAAACTCTAAACTACAAAAAAATATATAAATAACAAACCAAAATATTGTCAATGTTCATGTTTAAACTACATAGGAACCATGTCTAAGAAATAACCAAGTCCATGATTTTGCCCTTAAGTAGATTCACAGTCCTTTAGGGGTGTAATCAGGGTCACAACTTTTCTTAAACAGATCAGGAAACAACACCAAAAATTGGGGCCGGGCTTGATCTGGTGCTTCAAAGATATAAGGTTTACTGTCCTTGAATATGGATAATTTCACTGGATAAGCCATATGAAATCTGATACCTGTTGAAATCAGTTTATTAACTATTGGGGCAAAGTTTCTTCTTCTTTGGTGAATCTCGGGAGAGAGATCCTCTGTTACGCTAATGTTTTTTACCATCCCAGGTTAAGTCTTTCTGGTCTTGCACTTTGCTCAGGTCATGGAGTCTGTCCAGATAATTTAAAAATCTAATAATAAATGGCCTTGGAAGCTCTCCGTTGGCTGGTAAAGGTCGCAGAGGCCTATGGGCTCTCTTAATTACATACAATGTACCATTTGGAGATTTACCAGCTATATTCTCATACAGCACTTGTGTGAAATGAATAGGATCAGTGCCTTCAGAAGCTTCTGGAATGCCATAAATCACAATGTTATTTCGTCTTGATCTGTCTTCCAGATCTTCAAGGTTTTGCTCAAGTTTTTTTTAATTTTTTGCCTTACCACTGGAAGTTTTGGTTCAGTTCTGGCTCTCCAGTCCTCAACTGAAGATATCCTCACCTCTACATATGTGAGTCTTGTGTTCATTTTATTCAAATCCTCTCTAGTGGCTTTAGATTCTTGTACCAGCTGGGAAATAGCCTTCTTGAGATCACTAATCTCTGTCATAAATTTTTCTTCAGATAGTAGGTTTTTACTGCCAATGTCCATCGTATTTTTACCTGTTTCTTGTCGGATTCTTTTTTTAGATCCCTGTTCTATCTGGTGTCAGTGGTGGGGTACACTTAATCGGTGTTTTCATTTCTATCTCCATCTTTAAATGAATGTTGGTGAAGTGGAACTGTAGCAGTGTTAATACATCTTCCAAAGCACTTTAAAAGTCAAAGCCTGGCATTTTGGTGATAATAATGGTGAATTCAGTGGGTTGGTAGACAGAGCTAATCAACACACATCTTATCCCAACAGAGCCATCACCAGAAGTCCCATTCTATGCTCGCAACTTTGCTACCTTTGGAGCTATATAATTGAAAATATGCATAATTTCTTGAAAGAGTCATAGAAACTGATAAATAGAGGAGCAATTGGTTCTGTAAATTGTATGTCACAGGAGTTCAAAAAATCACAATTTATTTATTTGTTAAGTTGTGTCAACTTTTTCAAAATATTTGGATGTTTATAGCTCCACTGTAATTGCAGGTATAAACTTAATATTTAGCATGCATACTGAAGTAAATATGACTTGAAATCTAATTAAGCTGGATAAATGTAGTTTACTGGGTTCAAATTTATTGTGGATACTTTAGAAATTATTAATTGGTGAGTCATGTGATGACCTTGGAGTGAGCAGACACGGTTTGCTCAGCTCCGTGCTCTCAGGAATAAATTAGACCATTTTTTCTGCAAACAGCTGAAATTTGTTTCTAAGTTACTACTATCCTCACTTCTATAATAATGGAGGACTCAGCAGTTATACCAACTGACATGGAAACAGCTGTAAATTCTAACAATTCTGGTTTACCTGAAGTTGCGTCAGCATCCTTGGCACAACCTAAACAATCCAGAAAATTACCTACCCCAGCTTCACCTGAGCCGACATAGAGCTGGATAAGCTTTATTTGTTGCTGGCGGATATGGCCGGTCTTAAAATAATGCTGGCCAAAGTTGTGGATGATTTTCAATTGTTAAAGCCAACCCTAGAATCCTTTCATCAGAGACTGGGAGATTCTGAAATGCTTTCTTGAGGACACGCAAGTTAGGGAGGTACAGGAGTTGCAAGACTTGCACAAGAGAGTGAACAAACTAGAACTAAAAACCAATGATCTAGAGGCATGAAGCAGATGCAAAAATTTGGTAATTGTTGGATCCCAGAACAGATCAAAGAGACAGATATATTGCATTTTGTGCAAGGTCTTCTGAATGATATTGCCGGACCCCCACATCTGGACTGGATTATATCTTTGAGAGGGCACATCCTTCCTTATGTCCCCAGCCTCCTCCCAAAACAAAACTGAGAGCAATTATTGTTAAATATTTGAATTTCCAATATAAAACCCATGTCCTTAAGCAAGCCAGAGCTGCTCATCCTCTGAAATGGCAAGGAAAACCAATCTTAATCTTCAGAGATGTTTCTCTTATGGTGCAGGAGCGCCATACAGCATACTGTGAAATTAAGCAGACTTTATAACAAGCTGGAATCAAGTTTTAGATGCACTATCCAGCTAGACTGTTTGTCACCACATCTACTGGTATTGTGGAGTTTTCTTCTTCAACTGAGCAAGCTAAGGTAGAACTAGCTAAATGCTTTCCCCAGCTCTCCTTCACCATCCCTAAAAGCTTAAATACTTGAGGGAGCAGAAGTGAGGGTATTTGGTCTTTCAGAGGCTGGTAATCTTTTTTTCTTTGTATTTGGATTCTCTACCTTGCCAAATTTAGTCAGACATTTACTTTGCCATGGACTGTACTCCCCTGCCATTTCATGACTTTACAAACATGCATCCCTTTGTACAGACTTGGCTGAAGGGCATCAGAAATTTGGGTTCCCAACATTTTCCTTTTCATTTTGTATTAGTTGGGCAGACATGTAATGCGGAGTCAGCTTTGTTCTTTGTTCTGCAATGGAGGATGAACATTGCACTTGCTGTAATTTGATTTGAACTTAGTATCAGCTGGGAGCTGCAGCTTTTAGTTTCATCTGACTTAATGCTGACTTGGGAACCGATACGAACTTTGTAGTTTTGAAACATAGCGCATCTCATCAATTGACATGAGAAGCTGTTAATTTTTCTTCTTGCAAGTTCTCTTCCTTGAGGGACCACAGAAGTGATCCTGTTCTGAGGATGGAGGGCAGTATTTGTCAGCATCTCCTTTGGTTCTGTGATTTTTGGAGTTTTACCAAACTGCTTCTGTTTGGCTTTCACTATGGAGCACCATCCCTTTTATTTTCCTCTGTTTGTTTGTGAACCCCCGGCAGCTCTCTTTAAAATCGTCTCTTAGTTTCTTCACATCAGAGACAGAGCATTTTGTTATTTCAAATTAGTGGCACATAATTTATGCTGCATCTTTGCATGTTTATATTTAGTATTATGTTTCACGTAAATTACTCTGACTGATATAAAACTATGGCTTGATGCTACAGTTATTGGGTTGGCCCATCACATATGGGGTTTAATTTCATTTTTCTGAACATGAACGCAATGTCATACAGGTTCAAGAAACAGCTGGAAGTTCACTTAAGGAATATTCATTTTGTGAAGGCTTTATCGGGGGACCACAGAAACTACCCCTTTGCAGGGGTGCTGGGTGATAATCACCTGTTTGGACTTTTCATGAGGGATAGCCATCCTTCCTTGTTTTTTTTTTTTTCCTTTTCCTTCTTCCCCTTTCTTCTTTTTATGATATTTTTGTTTATTGGCTGTTATATCTACCTATTTCTTAAATTGTTCTCTGGGGTGCATGAGCTGGAGTATTCAGCATGACCATTGAGACACCACGGTCTATATATACATGGGGTGTTTTTTTATCCAATACTGGGCCCCCTACCCTCTCCTCCTTTGTCTGGAAGTAGTCCACAGGAGAATTATTTTTTGTACATGCAGTTATTCTGCTTTTTTTTTGTTGATAATTATTTGCTGAAATTAATGGCTACTGACTTTTTTGTTGTTGTTTCCTTTAGTGTTCTAAATAAGCACAGGGTTAGTCTGGGTGCAGGGTGGAGGGGCACAGTTTGAGTTACTTCATAGCAATGCATACATTGTTATTACTGAGAGTCATGAACCCGAACTTGATTTTTCCAGCTATTTCACAGTTTGGCCCCTGCCTTCTTTGTTTCTAATCATACCCTTATTATGACAGTGTCACGTTTAACCTGTATATCCTGGAACATTAAAGGGGGCAATTCTCCAGTTAAACATACTCATGTGCTTAAGCATCTAGCCACCTTTAAATCAGATTTAGCCTTTTTTCAAGCTACTCATATATTGGCACATAATGCCCATTTTTTTCATAGACTGTGGGATGGTTCCTCCTGGGGAACAGGAAACCGTTCTCGCAGGGCTGGGGTGGTAATTTCAGCTTGCAAACATCTCCCAATACAAATTCTTAAGGAACATGTGGACCCAGAAGGCTGATATCTTTTCCTTCATGTTATGGTGGGTAGTGCAGAACTTATTTTAGGTAATATTTATGGACCTACATTAACGTTGATTCTCCTTCCTTCTTTTTGGATTTTATGAATCTTCTTTCTACATATGCTGTGCTCCCTAAAACAGTCTTAGGGGACTGGAATCTCACAACGGATGACACTCTGGACAGATCAGGTTTAACTTGAAAGGGCCTCTCCCTGGCACAAAGATCTTTACGAGACTTAATGGATAATTGTGGCCTGGTGGATATATGGCATATCTTACACCCATCCGATAGGTAATATACCTTTTTCTCTCCTGTTCACAGTATTTACTCTCATATAGACTTGGCTTGATTAGCCCTGTTTATGTCAAGACTGTCTACCATTGTGAGGTTCACAGTCAGATGATCTCCAATCATGCTCCTAATTCTCTATCAGTGGGTTTAACTCCTACTACGGAGAGGGATAAAAGGTGGAGATTCAATAATCATCTTTTAAAGGATGAGTGGTGCTGTTCCAGGCTAAAGCAGGTGACTACTGACTTTTTTACTTATAATATCCCCTCTACAAATTCTTGAGCTACTTGTTGGTACGCATATAAATGCACAATCTGTGGAAAACTTATTAGAATGGCCTCTTCAGGCAACAAATGGAGAGATAAGAAAGCACAAGAACTGTTGGCCTCTATTCATCTCTTAGAGAAAAACATAAGTCCTAATTCCCCAGATGAAGACTGGACTCTTTTAAACCAAACTCAAGTTGCTTAAGCAGAGTCAACTAGGGAGCAAGCGGAATATGTATTGTCATGTTTGCAGTTAATGTATGAAACTTAAGGTGAAAAAAATAGTACATTGATGGCTATGAAACTTAAACAAATGGAAATGGCCTGATTAATCAAATGTGTTCGTTCATGCATGGGTGATGTGGTGCTCACTGATCCATGAGATATAACGAAAGAATTTCAACAGTTTTATTCTTGCTTGCATGGAGCGGTGAAGGTCAAGTCAGACTTGCAGGAACATATACAAGACTATTTAGGTGCTGCTAACTTCCCTTATCTGCCTTCAGAGTTGTTGCTGACTTTGACTGGTTCTATCACAAGATTGGAAGTAGATGATGCTATCTTTTCTCTTACTTTAGTTAAGGCTCTGGACCCAGATGACTTTCCACCTAATTTTTACTCCGCTCTTAAGGATGAATTGACTCCTCATTTGGTAGACTTTTATAACTATTGTTACCAACACAGTGCTTTCCCCTGATGATTTTTTTGGAAGTCTTTGTTACTTTGATCCCGAAGTCAGACAAATATCTATTGGAAGTTAGCAATTATAGCCCAATCTCACTGCTAAATGTGAATGTTCAGATTTTGTCCCATATGCTCGTGAATAGGGTGACTCGGCTCTGGCAACCACTAATCAGGAGGGAACAAACTGGATTTATGCAGAGTCACCTGGTATCAGACCACAGTATGGGGTCATGATGTCGTGGGTGAAACTGTGCCCATGAAGACTGGGCACCTACTGTACAAACAGCATGCGGCAACACCCGAAAGTTCTTTTTTGTTTAGCTGGGGCTTTGCCATGCACACCCCCCCAACCCACAAAACTAATGTATTCAACTCTGAGGGGGTGTGGACAAAGGGACAAGAAAACAATATGAAAAGTAAAAGATTCCCTAGCAGGGAATCAAACCACATTCCCCCCAACCCATCCACTGCATGGTTAGGTGCTCAAGCCACTCCACCATGGAAGCTTCTCAACTGAGCACCCGACCAGCAGGGGCTACATCCACTTCTTAATTCATGGTGAGTGACAGAGGATAGCAATACTTTTGTATCACTGATGTTCCCCTGTCAGTCTAAACCCATATGCACTAATGACAGCACAGTCTTCATGTATATGGTTTAGTCCACTTGATTATGACCCGGTACCTCTGACAACATGAGAAAAGTAATTCCTTTACTTTTGGCCTCCAGGGAGTCCAGCACACCAGTGGTGCTCGTCTCCCTGGATGCCAAAAAACCTTTGACAGGGTATCGTGGCCCTTCTTATTTCAAACCCTGTCTACTTTTGGATTCCCAGAAAGTTTTGTTAAATGGGTGCACCTGCTCCATTCTACCCCTACTACTCATATTTATTGTAACTGGGTCCTTTCAGATCCTTTGAACTATGGCGCAGAACATGACAAGGTTGTCCCCTATCATATCTTTTATTTAATCTTTATTTAGAACCCCTTACTAGACACTTCTTACATCACCCCAATCACTGGGATTTCTATTGGTCCTCACACCTTCAAGTTGTCTACTTATGCAGACAATGTACTGCTCAGCCTCACAAATCCCTCAACCTCCCTGCCTGCTGCTCTACTGCTCCTTACCGAGTTTTATCATCTGTCCGGTTATAAGTTAAACTTAACTAAAACAGTTATTTTCCCAGTTAAAATGTCCATGTACAAGGGAGATGTCCCACTTGAAATGCAGCACTGCTGGTCTCCCAGAGGTATGAAGTATTTAGGTATTCATCTAGTCTATGGTGTACGGAAATTGATTGCTCATAATCTACAACCATTAATAAGTACTATCGAGGCTGATCTTTAGCATTGGCATTCCCTTCCCCTGTCTTTATGAGGTCAGATATCAACTTTTCCTATGAACATAATGCCACAGATTCTCTATCCACTTAGCATGCTTGGCACTCCATTACCCCAGATCTGGTTTATCCAGTTACATCAGACCATTGCTGAATTCCTTTGGAATGGTAAAAAGCCTCATATCGCTTATTTTAAACTCTCTTTGGCAAAATGCCATGCCATTTCCTTGGAAAGAGATTTAGGTACATCATTGCTTCTACCATAGAATTTCACCTCAAGCTTTAGCACATATTCCCTGGTCAAAGTTGCCCTTACAATTACATGAAACTCCAATAGGATGGTCCATACATATTAGTACACAGTTCTGTCATTTTTTGGATCATGTCCCTCAGAGAAACCCCCGACAGCCTCTTAGACTAAACCCTAATCTTCAAATCACTGAAAAACATACTGTATATCACTAACTTTTATGACATAAGCTAACATGCCAGTCATTTCTGATTTACAACAGGATGATAAAATTATTTCTTTTGATGTGTTTTGTGCCAAATATACTATACCTCGCTCAGTGGTTTTTGCTTTTTTCCGACTTAAGCACTCCATTCAAGATTTTCTTGGCCCCACCCTTGGCACCTTTCTGAAGGCTTCACATATCATCAACTGGCAGAGTCAGTGACTCAGCCACATGTGCTCTGTGTTTTACATAAAGCTATTAGAGACTTCATAAGGACATAAAAGAAGGTAAGGTGCTGTACTGGGAATTGGAATTTCTTGACTTGATACCTGATCTTAAAGGAAATGTCCACCTAAAACTTACAAAAACATATGTTGTGCAGAGTGTTTTGATTTGTATGTTAAGTTGTTGTGTGTCCTTCCCTCTGTCTTCTAAGAAAAGTTTTTCCTAAATTAGCCTGCTAGCTTTAGGGTAGTTTTACGACCCCTGGAGATCGCCATATGAAACAGCTTAATTGTATTTCTTTGTCCTACAATGCACCTTGTTTCATGTGACGGTGATGTAGCAGAGACCATAAATCCAGCAGAAAGCATTGCTTTACAATCAGTTCACAACAGTAGAGATGGATATATTTTAAAATCTGTAAATCTGTAGAATTCAGCTTGGTGACCACTCTCATCATAAAGGTTTTACTGTCCTGAAAAACTTTGCTGCTGGTAATTTTTGTGCAGCTTGTGAAGCTTTCAAGATATTTAGTTTGTTTGGCATGTGTGTGCTGAATGTTGGGTCTTCTTACATTACAGTCACATGGACAAGATGCACTGTGGGAACAAGAAATACAATTAAGCTATTAGGGATGAAGATCCCCTGGGGTCGTACAACTAGTATAAAGCTAGCAGGCTAATTTAGGAAAAACTCCTAATACCAGTCAGAGGGAAGGAAACACTAGAACTTCACATACAAATTAAAACACTCTGCACAACATATATTTTTTCAAGTTTTGGGTGGACTTTTCCTTTAATTCTACAGATCTCTGAGAATTTGCCCATAAATACCTAAGCAAGCAATAAGACATGATGAGGTGTGGGTTATGGCCTGGTAAGAGCACCCAGCAGGTGCCAAGTGCCTTTAGCACCTAGGAAGTGCTCTTATCAGGACATAACTCACACCTCAGAGTGTCTTATTGTGCTTATAAAATGGGTTCCCAGTGAAAAAAAGTTGATTAAAAAATGCACATAAAAAGTGTAAGAAAATACAACGTCATAGGAAAAAACAAAAAAGTAGTCCATGTCATCCTGTTGTACTGGGCATGTTTGATAAAAATTAAATAGAGGACTGTGGTGTGTGCCCCTTCCCCAACACACACACACACACACACACACACACACACACACACACACACACACACACAGTCCCCCAGAATATGCTTTATATTTATTTTTTTTGTTTTATTTGCTTTTGTGTGTTTTTTCTTCAGGAAGAAAAGTGACCAAGGAGTTTCACGCAGAGGAGACGGACTGAGTGTGCCTCTCGGCAGCTGCTGTATTTGTTGCTATTCTAGGGGACTGTGTTTTCTCTCTGTGCCTCCCACCCCACCCCACTCCCCACACACAGAAGATACTCTAAAATACTTTTTATTTATTTCTTTGTTGTGTGTTTTCTTCCCACTGAGTTTCAGTCATAGCAGCAGGAGCGAGCGTCTACCTCAAGAGCTTACATATTTAGCACTTTTCCGATAGCACTTCCATGATCACAGTTTTGGCTGCTCATTCACACAAGATGTGGAAGCCTGAAATTTTTCATCAGAGAGGGTCTGCTGAGCCATTGTAGATTGGGTGAGCTCCTGAAGGAGAGGGTTTGGTGAGTTGGTGGAGGAGCGGGTATGGGGTTTTGTTTCAAAACCACTTCCTCACAGCACGCCTGCTTCCCTTGGAACTACTTCTAGATATCACACCCAACATCTAGAGATAAGCTCTGGAGGATTAATAATCAAATCCTAAAATCTAAAGAGCAGATACATCACCTACAAACATTCATATCTAATTTCATGATGGACAATTCTCCCTCCATGTCTAAAGCTGACATTCTATGGGGCTCTTTAAAATGTGCCTTAAGGGAAAAATTAATACGCCTAGCATCAAAATGTGAAAAACAAAGGGAATAGGCCTTTTCCTCCCTAATAGACCAAGTCACAAAAGCTGAGACAAATCTGTCGGCCCTCTCTCCTGAGGAGGACTGGGAGGAAGCTGAACCCCTCCAGGCCCAATACAATCCGCTATTGGCTGAAAAAGTTGAATTCCTCATGCTTAGATCTCAGATAACTTATTTTGATCAAGGGGAAAGAGCAGGAACACTATTAGCTCTTCGAATTAGGTCTCAAATCTCTAATATGATTGTTACTTACCTTATGTCCTCCTAAGGCACTATACTTACCTCTCCCAAGGACATTTGTGAAGCTTTCCAAGTTTTCTACAAATCTTTATATACACCTACAAACTTCTCCTTCTATCAACAGCAGGTTGACTCCTTCCTTAGTGATATTACTCTCCCTACATTGTCCGAACTACAATCCTCTAGTCTGAAAGCTCCCATCACCATTGAAGAAGTACTGGAAGCTATTGACTCTCTTTCTCTGGACAAATCCTCAGGCCCGGATGGCTTTTCCTCTAATTTTTATAAAACATTTAAACATACCATAGTGCCTATTCTTCTGGATACATTTCACTACCTCTATGAAAATGGCACCTCCAACCCTTCCATAACCTAGGCCATCATTTTCATCCTACCTAAGCCTGGTAAGATCCCCTTATTTGTACATAATTATAGACCCATTTCCCTTATTAATGTAGACTTCACAATTTTGGCCAAAATATTGGCCCTTCAACTGGGTCGCGTATGGGATTCCCTGGTTAGTGGAGAACAGGTAGGCTTTGTTAAGGGGCTGCACTCCTCTGATCATCTTAGAAAACTAGCACACCTCCTCTCTGCGTCCAAGGACACCACAATTTCGGCTGCCCTGGTATCCTTGGACACAGAAGAAGCATTTGACAGGGTGTCCTGAGAATACCTCTTTTCCATACTGCCTAAATACGGTATCCATCAGGAATTTTTAAATTGGATTAAATTACTATATTTCTCCCCTCAGCATGTGTGCAATGTAATGGGGTACTCTCTGCACCCTTTCTCCTACAACAGGACACTCGTCAGGCTGTCCCCTCTCACCCTACTTATTCAATCTCTTTCTAGAACCCCTTAGAAGGCAATTAAGCTCCTCTTTGTTAGTTTCTGGCATTAAAATAGGTAACTCAGAATATAAACATTCCACGTAGGCAGATGAGAGAGAAGCTCATCCCTCCAGTTGTAACTCTCCACAATTTATATGCCATTCTGGCAAAATGTGGTTCCTGTATGGAAGCAGCTACAGTGGAGACCAAGGAGGATGCTGGGAACCTCCACAAAGGAGACCCACAGGAGGGTGGCATGGGACACCACAGGGGAAGGATACAACTCCTGGTGGGGGACTCCATTGTTAGGAGGGTAGAACTGGGGGAAGAATGGGAGAGGGAGATAAGGTGCCTGCCTGGCACCATGGCTTGGAGGGACAGGGAGCGAATCCTCAGGATTGCGGGAGCAGCTGCACGGGGGAGGGGAGCTGGATGCCCTTGTCCACCTAGGGACAAATGGCCTGGCTGGGAAAGGGATCAGAGCAGTGCAGAAAGATTTTGTGCAGTTTGTGAAGGGCCTTAAACAAGCAACATGCACAGCAACCTTCTCGGAGGTGCTGTCTGTCTATGGCATGGGTGAGGCTAGGGTGCCCACACCATGGGATTCAATCAGTGGTAGAAAAACTGGTGCAGGGCTCAGGGGTTTGGCTTCTTTGGGGTCTGGGGGTCCACCTGGAGTGATGCAGACCTATACTGGCTGGCATGTCTGCATCTGTCGGAGAGGGGAACCAGGATCCTAGGTGATAGGTTTAAATGCTTCATTGGCAAACATTTAAACTAGCTAAGGGGGGAGGCACTGGAAAGGAGCAGGGAACTCCTAGCCCTCCCAAAAAAATCAAGGTAGTTAGTGAGGTAAACACTAAGACAGAGATGTCAATAGGGAGAAGGCCAGGGGTAAATGGAGAAAACAACAAAGGCTGTAAGGACAGGGATGGGGCAAAAAGTGGTAAGGCCATCAAGAAATGGAGGGTAATGAGTACCAATGCCCATAGTCTGGGCAACAAGCTCCCTGATCTGGTGGCCTTGATGGAAGAGGGATGCCTGGATATTGTGACAGTCACAGAAACATGGTACACAGAGAACCATGACTGAGATGTTAACATACCAGGGTACACAACCTATAGGAGGGACAGGGAGGGTAGTAGAGGGGGAGGAGTAGCTCTGTATGTAAGGGAAGGGATAAAAGCAATGGAACAAAAGAGTAAACAGGGAGGAGAGGAGGCACTGTGGGTCACCTTAGAGACTGGAAATGGCACCACAATCCTCACAGGGGTTGTATACAAACCCCCATCTCAGGGGGAGGGAATGGACAAGGATATGATAGAAGGCATACTTAGGATGGCGGAGAAAGGGGAGATACTGTTGATGGGGGACCTGAATACTCCAGATGTTAACTGGAGCACCTTTGCTGCAGCCACATCAAAGAGCAGGGCCATTCTCGATGCTCTACAGGGGGCAGGCCTCAGACAGGTAGTGTTGGAACTCACTCAGGAGGGAGCAATCTTAGACCTTGTAGTCTCAAATGGGGACAGAGAGAGGATCTCAGATCTAGAAGTGGGTAGCCATCTGGGAACAAGTGATCACCAAACAGTGTGGTTCACAATAAACTCAGCAGCAGAGTCAAGCCATACAAAAGTGACGGTACTGGACTTCAGGAGGGCTGACTTTGGCAAAATGGGAGCATGCCTTAGAAAAGCACTAGCAAACAGGCAAGAAGGAGGGGTGGCGCAACAATGGGGAAACATCAAAATTGCCATCACAGAGGCAACAAGCCTTTGTGTGAAGCAAATAAACAAATCAAAACAAAAAAAAGCCACTATTGTTCTCAAAAGAGGTGGTGGGGAAGGGTTAGGGAGAAGAAGATAGCATTTAGGAAGTATAAGGAAACACACAAGGAGCAGGACAGAGAACTGTACCAGTTAAGGCAGAAGGAAGCAGGAGATGCAGTCAGAATAGCAAAGGCCCAAACTAAGGAAAAGATAGCCAATTCAGTTAAGAAGGGGGATAAAACTTTTTATAGGTACATTAGGGAGCACAGAAAGAGAAAGGGAGGGATAGAGAGGCTGAATAGAATGGACACTGGGTGGGCAGAGAGGGACAGTGAAAAAGCAGGGATACTGAACAAATACTTCTGCTTAGTATTCACAAAAGAGGAGGAGGGGAAGGTACCTAATCCAATTAACAGAAGCACTCTGGATAGGGGGGTCGATCCCAGTCCTTTCACAGAAGAAAGGGTTCTGAAAGAATTCCTAAAACTGAAGATGGACAAAGCAATGGGGCCTGGTGGGATTCACCCCAGAATTCTAAAATAATTAAGGGGAGAACTAGTGACGCCACTGACTACCCTGTTTAACAAATCAAGGGAGGATGGTGTGGTACCTGAGGACTGGAGGAGGGCGGATGTGATTCCCCTTCACAAAAGTGGGAGCAAGACAGAGGCAGGAAACTGCAGACCTGTCAGTTTGACCTCTGTGGTAGGGGAAATGATGGCATCATTTCTGAAGGAAAGAATTGTTGAGTACCTAGAGGCCAGTGGGGCACAGGACCCAAGGCAGCACAGATTCACAGCTGGAAGGTCATGTCACATGAACCTAATCGATTTCTTTGACTGGGTGACCAAAGTAGTAGACCAGGGAGGGGCTGTGGACATGGCCTACCGAGACTTTAGCAAGGCATTTGACACAGTCCCGCACAAAAGATTAATAAAAAAATGAGCCAGCCTGGGAGTGGGTTCCAGGGTGGTAGGCTGGATAAAACATTGGCTGGACAACAGGAAACAGAAGGTAATAGTAAATGGAGTCCACTCTGAAGAAAGGGAGGTTAATAGTGGGGTACCACAGGGTTCAATTCTGGATCCAGTCCTATTTAATGTCTTTATAAGTGACATTGCAGATGGACTGGAAGGGAAAGTATGCCTCTGTGCAGATGACACAAAGATCTGCAACAGATTTGATGCACAAGGGGGTATGGACAGAATGAGAAGGGACTTGGCAAGGTTGGAGTAATGGTCAGAAGTATGGCAGCTTGGATTCAATGCAAAGAAATGCAAAATAATGCACCTGGGAAACAAAAACCCAGGGGAAGAGTACACAATGGGGGGGAGGTAGTAATAACAACAAAAATGGAAAGGGATCTGGGGGTAATCATATCAGATGACCTTAAGGTTGGCAAGCAATGTGAGAAGGCAGTAGGGAGGGCTGGGGGCAGAAAACAGGAAGTTGTTATCCCTCTGTACAGACAGTGGGTGAGACCCCATCTGGAGTACTATGTCCAGTTCCGGAGACCCTATCACCACAAGGACATAGACAGGATGGAGCCAGACCAGATGAGGGCAACTAAAATGGTGCAGGGTCTGCAAGAGAAGCCATATGAGGAGAGACTAAAGGAGCTTAATATGTAAACCCTTGAGGAAAGGAGGGAGAGGGGGTACATGATAGAAACTTTTAAGTGCCTTAGTGGAATCAACAAAGTTCAAGAGGGTAGCATCTTTCAGAAAAAGAAATGTGCAAGAACAAGAGGACACAATTTGAAGATAGAGGGGGGCTGGCTCAGGTGCAATGTGAGGAAGTATTTTTTCACAGAGATGGTGGTGGATGCATGGAACCGCCTTCCTGAGAAGGTTGTGGGGTCTAAAACCGTGGGAGAATTCAAGAATGCATGGGACAGACATAAGGCAATTCTTGTGGTGGGTAGGAAGAAATGGGCTCTTGGTTAACTAGGATCTGTAACTTATCCAGTAGGTAGGGAAATGGGCAGACTAGGTGGGCCAAGCAGTCCTTATCTGTCATCAAAGTCTATGTTTCTACACATATCTTCTCCTTCTCAATCTCTCCCTGCAGCACTAGCAATAATCTCTCACTTTAGTTTGATTTCTAATTACAAACTGAATCTTGATAAAACAGAATTGTTCCCCCTTAACAACTATTTCCAGAAACTAGAAGTAGTTAACATGGGACTACAGTGGCGATCAGATAAACTTAAATATTTGGGCATCTTCCTCCATCCTTCCCCTAAGACTATGAAAGCACTTACTCTTCATGCCATCATCACTGCTACAAAGGATGATATCAAGCATTGGTCCCTATTGCTTCTTTCCCTGTGGGGACACATCAGCATAGTAAAAATGATCATCCTACCCCGCATTCTTTATTCATTGCAAATGTATAACTGGGCCCCTGCCACATTCCCAGTTTACTCAAGTTCATAAAGTTATCACCTCCTTTTTATGGGCAGGGAAAAAATTGAGAAGAAGCTATGGTAAACTTATTCATCAGAAAATTGATGGGGGCCTACAAGCTCCCAACTTTTACCTATATTATTTGGCCATTCACCTTACTAGAATGTGGTATTGGATACTTCCTTCAAGCTATTCTACTGCCTCCTCCTATTCTCCTCTCTGGTTAGAAACTGAGGAATCCTTATGCCTCACACATGATTTGAACCCAAGAGCTCTTCCCTTCCTCTGTAGAAAGAAACTTTCCAATCGGTTGAAAACCTCTCCACTAGGCTCCCTTTTGTCAACACAATCCCAACTTAATACTCTTCTTAAGGTTTCTGGGACCAGAGATATAACGCAACCCCTCTTCAACAATCCAAACTTTCTAATCTTGGGTAAACCACTTAAGCCAAACTTTTTCTGGCATAACATGGGACTTGAGAGAGTGGATGAGCTAGTTAACCATCACAAATTGATGCATTTCCAGGAGGCCTGCCTCCTCTATAACTGGTCTCCTACTCACATATTTAAATATCTACAGATCTCCCATATGCTATTACAACACCTTGGCACTGGATTATGGACCAAGCCCTTATCAGATACCCTGACCCATACCTGAATTCACTCCCGTCCTCTCACTTGATAACCCATGCCTATAAATTTCTACAAACCACAGTGGTTGGAAAGGAAGGGCAAAGAAGTTACTGGTGGGACCACTCCCTATTATCCCTAGCCTCCCCCAGAAACTGGCCAAGAATTTGGAAATATGTCTCCAGCTACCTTAAATGGGACAGGTATAGATACATGCAGGTTCAGATTAATCACAACTTGTACTACACCCCGGTCAATCTATACTGGATGGGACTGCTACCCTCCAATCTCTGTTCCAAGTGCTTGCAGCTTCCTGGGGACCTACTGCATATGTTATGGTCATGTGACAAGGTTTTCTCATTCTGGAACTGCATGAAATCTCATCTAGATCCACTGCTGTCCCTTTCTGATGAGTTTACCCCTGAAATCTGCATTTTAGGGGATTACACAAATCTTCAAGGCCGCACTTAAATAGTCTACATGGCTTTAATCTCGGCCTGTGCCAAAAAAGTACTGTTCAGACACTGGATTGATACATTGACTCCTTCTCATACTGAATAGTTCAGAGAAATCATGTTTGCCCTGCAGGCAGAACGGGTTATTGCTGGGAGGACTAACAGATTGTAAAAATATAAGCGAGTTTGGTATCCTATCTTTAATCTGTTGATAACCCAATCCACTCCAACCCATTCTATTTCAGGTGCCCCTGCCTAATACAAACAACTCTCCTCCTAAGATATAATTCAGTTTATACCCAGAAATTATTATTGATTCAACATTTGTGGCAGCTGGATGGGCAGGGATGGTGTGGGAATTGAGGGGGGGGGAGGGTGAGCCGGGATGAGTTGGGGGTTAGGGTTGGGTACAGTCACTGATCACTACTTTGTTCAATGATTGCTGTATTTCTCACCTGACCCATATTGTATTCAGTTAGGTATAGTCAGCAATTTGTATATGATCTGCTCTATGAATGCCGGTACAATTACCAAGAAATCAATAAAGTTTACTTAATAAAGAAAAACAATCTCAGGAATATATCTGGGATTAAAACTTTGCTCCTGCTGGATGTTTTGCCCTCGCTGTTCCATGCTTTGTGATGTCCAGACTCAACAACTGTAACATTCTGTACCTCAGGGTAAATGGAAAAGGAAAAAGAAAGGAAACATTGTTTAACCAGGAGTAGCACACTAAGACGAAGCTTGTTTCCAGATGTGACCTGGGAGCACAAGGAAGTTAAATGACTTGCTCAGGATCACACAGTATGCACCTAGGTGGCTGTAGGATTCAAACTCAGGTCTCCAGATCTGCAGCTTAGAGCCTTAACCCACTGTGCTATACTGCCTCCAAATGGAAGGGTCCTATATCATCTGCAGCTGGTGCAGAATGCAGCAGCCAGGTTGCTGGCAGGTCTTTTGCGGTTTTGTTATCTGACTGTGGTTCTGCGTGATCTGCGTTGGCTGCCAGTGATGAGGTGAATTACTTTCAAGGTTGGTTTACTGACCTATATAACCCTATGGGGACTGGGCCTTAGCTATCTGAGTAACCTCCTCACTCCTTATCATAGCAAGCATTCTCTCTGCTCCTCGAAGGTGGTCCTTCTAATGGTTCCCAGGGCACAGCTTAAATCATCTGGTGACAGGGTCTTTGAGGTAGCTAACCTGGCCCTGTGGAACTCTCTTCCAAGATCACTGAAGAAGGCTTTTATATTGGATGAGTTTAAGAGGGCCCTGAAGTTGCACATAATATTTTAGGAGGCCTTTGACGTATAGGCAAGGAACATGCTACTATGGCAGGTTTCAGAATGTATTTCATTAATATTTTATCATTATTTATTTAAGCTTATTTTAATTTAAACCAAAGTTTTAGTGTTGGGCTATATTTATTATGAATTTTTAATTTACATTTGAATAGTTTTTTTACCTCACCTTTGTACACTACCCTGAGCCCCAGGAAATGGTCACTCAATAAATTACGGGTGGGATATTCAAAGGGGTTGCACATGGCGCAACACTGTTGTGCCATGCACAACCCACTGATGTGCCCTGGCATGATATTCAAAAGGGAAAGTGCGCGCACAAATCCCGGCGGGCCGAGGCGCACTGCAATGGCGGCGAGGTAGGGGCATGCCTGGGCATACCCACACATCCCGGATATTCTGACTGGGATGTGCTGAGCCCATGCAGGTGCAACCCCTATTTGCACCGCACACAGGTGAGCCAAAATAGAATGGAGCAACAGCTGGCCACCCACAGGTGAGATGCCATATTGCAGGGTGCAACACGGCAGCTGCCAGCTGTGGGTGGCCACCTGAGCTCTGACGGCACTGTCTGTCACAGTAGCACCCCCCCCATGCCCAATCACGAGCATAGGTACATAACTGACATGTCCAATATCCTTGGTGATCCAGTGGACCTGTCCCCATGCCCGATCGCGGGCATTAATTGTAATACATATCCCTGGTGGTCCAGTGGCCCTGTCCCCAGCCCAATCATGGGTGTTATGAATGAAGTACATCCTTGGTGGCCCAGTGGCCCATCCAACCCGATCTCAGGCACTATGTACGAACCCGTACCCTGGTGGTCTAGCGGTACCCCCCTCTGACGCCCACTCAGTCCCACCCCGCTCCCCAGTCAGCGGTGGCAGCACCTCCCACCACAAGCTGCCCAGTCACCCGCCGACTGACATTGTACAGAATGGCTATCGCACATTGGTCCTGGCGTGGGCCAATGAGCATCAGACTCATACTGTACTACACAGTCCATTCATTTACAACCTGGGACTGTGAGTACAGTATGGTCTCATGCTGCTGGTACTGTGAACAATATTTGCTCTAACCATTCTGTATACCAACTCGGTCGGCAGGCGTGAGCGGCGCGGCGGGCAAATACTGCCTGCCGCTGACTGTAGGAGGGGAGAGCGGGGTGGTGGGACTGAGTGTGCAGGTGAGGAGGGGAGTACTGCTAGACCACCAGGGTACGGGTTTGTACATAGTGCCCGAGATCGGGCTGGATGGGCCACTGGGCCACCAGGGATGTACTTCATTCATAACGCCCATGATCGGGTGGGGGACAGGTCCACTGGACCACCAGGGATATATATTACAATTAATGCCCACGATCGGGCATGGGGATGGGTCCACTGGACCACCAGGGATATATATTTATTGTTCTAGCCTGTGATCAGGTGGGGCACCTCGCGCGAGGAGCAGGGGGCTTCAGTCCCCGACGGCTGCAGCCTGGCGGAGCGCCAGGCGTAAGTCGCCGGGGATCGGCGCACCTGTATGCAAATAAGGCCATAATGGTATGCTAATGGCCCCATTTGTGCCATGCATACCTGATGGCCCCATTTGCATAACCACTGCTGAATATCACAGTTCCTGCGCCTTGCGCAACAGCTCCTGTGCCAGCGCAGCCCCCTGCTCCTCACCTGACACTTGCGCTGGTGCAGTGCCACTGCACCTTGTGCAATGCAGGTGGCCATGGTGCCATATTCAATGGTGCTGAGCAATGGTGCAGCACCATTGAATATCACCTGGTCCACGCTCTGGTGCAGCCCAGTTGTACTGCGCCCTTGTATGTGCCCTAGTCGGGTGCAGTTTGAATATCCCACGCTATGTTTACTTACTTACTTTACCTACTTGAGTTATAGGGGCTTAATATTCTGCAGTTTACATAATTGCACAATGTAATTTTAAAACTTATAAAAGTTTGGAGGCTTATATTTCAGTCACCTTTAAAGATAGAGATCTGAAACTTGGTACACTTCTGTATGGACCTGGTTAAAGTCATTATACCAACTGTGCTACAATTTGGACAAACACATTCAGCTTACATAAATGCAAAATATAATTTTTAAGATTTTTAAAATGTGAAGGCCTGTAACTCAGTCAACCTTAAAGACAGAGATCTGGAACTTTACACACATCTGTATGCACATCAGTACAGTCATCAGGCCAAATGAGGTGCAATTTGCACAAATACATGTTAAATTAGGCAGAAATAACTGAAATTACAGCTTTGGCAAAATGTCATGGAATTTTCACTGAAATTTCATGAAATTTCACAGAAGAGAAATCAGAATTTTGCCAGAATTTCACTTGTGAAAGATAAATTTTACCCAGCCTTAAATGGATTAAATCTTGATGAGAGTATGGGTGGAATCGGGACCTCTGGAACAAAATAGTAAAAGGTCTGGCCCATATCCGGATATCACCCATACCCATACCCTCACCAAGAGGAAATCCAGACCACCTGAAATAGACAGACCAAAATGATAAAAACTGGACCAATTGGTTCGTCCAGAACAGCCAGACTATGCAAGGTGCACCAAGTCTGGTTTTAACCATTTTGGTACAATCCAGGTCTGACAGTCCAGATTTCACCCATTCCCATTCCTGAGAACTTGAACCTGACCAAAATGGTGAAAGGTCCATTCCAGGTCCAGCAGTCTGGATTTTACCCATAGCCTTATTTAGATAAAATCAAGACCAGCCAGAATGGATAGAACAACATGGTAAAAACTGTACCAACTTGTCCAGACAGTACTGTGACAGGTTTGTTTTTTACCATTTTGGTCTGGTCCAGGTCCAACAGTATGGATTTCACCCATTCCTATTCCCCAAAGCTAATTTTGCCACTGAAACATTTCCCTTTGAAAAGCAGAAGCACTTTCAAAAAAAAGTCACTGCTCAGGAAGCAGTGATTTTTTAGCAAATGAGTACTATTTTAATACAAACTATTTGAGAAATGATTTAAGTGCCTGATGGAGTCTGTTCTTTCTTAATAATTACTTTGGCTAAGGAAACAAAGTATGGAGTGGACAATCAGAATATACATGATTTTAGAATTTCAAATGCTGTTGCATATGAGTTTGACATCTTAACAGGAACAATGGCTTTTTCTTGCCTTTGACGCACAGCATCCCCTGTTTCTATAAAATTTCATACTCAGGTCAACAACTTCAACTCAGAAGTAATCTTGGAGATTTAGGGTTGGGAGCTGATGAAGTTTGCTCTCCAGCACTCAATGCTTAAAATGACTGCATTAAAAAAACACTTTACCAAAGTAAAACAAGCTACCACAGCACCAATTAAACATCAAATCACTTCCCTGGGATCAGGTTTAATTGCTGTTTTCCACAGTTTTAATAAATCATATAAGATAGGCCTCAGGAAAAAAAAAAGAAATGTCATCCTTAATTTTAACAGACAATGGAGTTTGCCCGTTTAGAGGGCAGACCAGGTTGTCCTGGTGCACCCCTGCTCCCAGGATTAAAATGGTTGTGCTCAGAAGGGGAGGGAGAATGAAGGGGAGGGGCTAAGGGGAGCAGAACAATGGGCAGACAAACAGGAAGGGGAAGGAGATAGGGAGGTACTTAAGGGACAGCACAAGGGGGCCTCAGCCACTTTTGCTGGAGTTTTGGATATTGAGCTAATTTGAAACTACAGCACGTCGGATTGGCAAATTAATTGGAAGGTTTGTGCAACATAAAGAGGTAAGGAGACAAACAACAGAAAGATTTGATGTAGTATGATGTTTAAAGAATATATAGATATATGGAAAGGGAAACAGTAAGTTGTGAAAAGGCTGTGTACTGCAAAAAAAAAAATCTATAATACAGAGGAAAAGAAAACACATTGTTTTAAGTTAGTGGCAATAGGGCAATGATAGCAAGGCTGTGTAGAACAGACATGAGGCATAGAAGAAGGGTGATGACTTGTGCATCGCTATTTCAGGGGTTTTAACTTTGAATGCAGCAGTGATTTTGCCAGGTGGAGAGCTGAGAGAGGCAGAGTTTTCAGGATAACAAAGGTGATTGATATAGCAGATACAAAACGGGAAGAATAGCAGTGAATTGTGCATTGCAAATTGTGGTAAGGGTGATTTTGCACTGAAGGCAAGGGTGGTTGCGCAGTGCGGACCGACAGAGGAGACAAGAAACTCATGGGAGCTTCATTTTGGTTGCGAGTCACAATGATAAGGAAGTGAGGGAGAATTTGAAAAGATCGGGGTTGCAAGACGGGGATACGGGGATGAAGTTTGCATCACGGTAGGCTGGGGTGGTAGCCCGAAGTGGAGGCCTATCAAGGCAGGTGTGGAGAGGTGCACATGAAAGGAGGATAGCATGGTTGCCAGCAGCGGGCCTCACAGGAGCAGAATGGGGGCCAAGAAGAGGAAAAGCTACAGCACCGAGTGTGGGCCGGAAAGGCCTGGGGGATTTGGGGGCAGTTTTCGTCAAACAGGAGGACGTTATTTGGCGTGGGGGAAGCCATCAGAAAAGGTTTAGCATGGGGCCTTCAAGATGGCCACGTGGCGTGACGTCACACGCCGTGACCAGGTCGCGATGCGAGCAGGACCTTGTTCTAAGGTATAGTGGGGGGCCAAGGAAGGGGCCCTACAGGGGAGGGGGGTGTTTTCGGGTGGTAGCATGAAGTGGGGAGGGCCTTGCAAGGCAAGGGGGAAAGGCGCACATGAAAGAGGATAGCGTGGTAACAGGCAGCGGGCCTCACAGGAACACAATGGGGGACAACTAACTACAGCACCGAGTGTTGGCCTGAGAGGCCTGGGGGATTTGGGGGCTGTTCATCAGATAGGAGGACATTAGGGGGCAGTGGGCAAGCTTGGGAAAGGGGTGAGCATGGGACCTACAAGTTGGCCACATGGTGTGACGTCACACACCGTGACCAGGCCACGATAGCGGGGGCCAATGAGGGGGCTCTGCATGGGAAGGGAGTGTTTTTACCAACAGGACAGTAATCAATACAAGACGGAGGGAAGCCTGGGAAGGGTCAGGCAATCAGAGGGTCAGATGTTGGAGCTACCGCAGCGAATAGGCAGGACGTGACGTCACATGCCCGAAGGGCCATGCGGCCCAGACAGAAAGGGAGGACAACTCTACAGCAGGCCTCAGAAAGGGCAGGAAAGGGAAATGGCAGCGCAAGGGGGTACAGTAGCCTCAAGCTGGTGCACGTTATATGGGAAACAGATTGGGGGGCATGGCTGAAGCCAGGGATAAAAAAAAAATGTATATATATATATATATAATAATCATAAATAAATAAATAAAAAGAAAGAAGATGGGTTTCAGGTCCCAAAGGGATGATGCCACATGGTGCAACACTAGGGGAAGTGACAGTGAAAAGGAGGGACAAGGGATAGGCCCGGGGGTACCAGTGGCCACAAGGAGAGGGGGACATGCAAGGAAAGGTGAGGCTGGGAAGGTCACGGGGGGGAAAGGATAGAGCTTCTTTGAAAAGGAACACCGGAAGCCACGAGGCAATGGTGTGCAAGGGCAGGTCGGGGCACAGGTGAAAAGGGTCCGGCCATACAGACGAAAGTAAACGGCTTTCCGGATGGTACAGTTATACAATTAACCTTGTTTCCTCTCATAGTTGTTTTCACAGGGTAAAGAGACAGAGGACAATGGCACAAAAAAAGAGCAGGTCATCAAAAGAGGAGGCTTACAAGGCTATAATGGAATTAGCGGACAAAGCAAACAGGATGTGGGAGCTGGTGGAGGGAGAGGAACCAGGGAGACCCAGCGAAAAGAGAAAGGCGGCTGAGGGGAAGGGCAGCAAGGAAAAACGGCCAGCCAGAGGGCCACGGGGTACCGGGAAGGCACCGACGGTGGTAGCAGGGCTGGCCAAGATGGCGGGTCCATTACCCCTGCAGTCTACGGTCACTGTGTCACCAGTCCCCCACCCAGATCAGGGTGGCATCTCCCGGGTCAAGCCCAGTCGCCATGCCCAGAATGGTTTGCTCCCTCCACAAAACCCAGCAGCACAACTCCCTCCTCAGCCGCTGGAAGAAACAAGAGGGACCTTGGAAGACTCCAGGCAGGACGGCCCAGACAAGGTCACAGGTAATACATCCAGTGCAGTGGGGGACAGTATAAAAAAATGTATAGGGAAACTGGTAACGACATTATGAGCAGGCGGTATAGGGCAGATGGAATCGGCACTGGCAGAGATCAGGAGGGAGATGGATGAGACAGAAAGGAAGCAACAGGGAATGGAGAGAGAGGGAAAAGGGACAAGAGAGATAGGCGCCCCTGGAATGAGGATAGGCGAGCATGCCGCTGACCACCGAAAAGGAAAAATATGGAGAGGAATATGTTCGCATCAACTGGTGAACCGTGAGGCCGTCGCCAAGTATGAGGGAAGCTGGGGGCATAGGTAGAGTGAGATGGCAGCAGCTATAGTGCTTTAGGGAAGAAAGAGGAAGATAAGTTCACGAAAGGGAAGACTTGGGATAGATGGTTCCTAGGTTTCTCTACTTTCTCAGCCATTGTCATGGAAAAAAGGCTGGAGTTAGGCATCCCGCTCATTACCTATTCACTGATAATTTGGAAGGCAAAGGCTAAGGGCGGGATGGGGTGGTTATACTATGATGAATCCCTTTAGGCAGAGAATGGCAACGTTTGGGGATGTGAGATGGGACATCAAACAGATAGATTTATGAACGGATTACGTCACAGATCAATCCACGCCCGAGGGGGATTGGAACAAGAAGGGTTTTGGGACCCAGAGATGCTGCTGGACTTATAACATAGCCTTTTGTCCCTGGCCTCAATGTCAGTTTCGGCATGCATGCTCAAGGTGCGGGGGAGGCCACCCAGCAAGCAAATGTGGAAAAGCATGGGGGCAAGGAACAGGCCAGCAGTTTTTTCGAGAAGGTCAAGGTTTTAGAGGCCAGACATTGAATAGAGGAGGACAGGGTAGGGGGAACACAAGTGGGGGGGGACAGAGCCGATGAAGGGTGAGAGGTCAGTCAGGGAAAGATAGAGGGGGAAAGGGGGAAGGGCGGGGGATGGGACAAAGAACAGTTTGGGATGGCCAGAACCCCCATCAAAGCTAAGGTATGGGCAGGATACATGGACAAATATCCAGACACAAGAGTGCGGGATATGATTTTGAAGGGTTTTAGCACTGGTTTTTCATTACAGTTTACGGGGCCTAGGCGAGCAATGGAGGCCAGCAACCTAGGGTCAGTGAAAGGGGAAGGAGAAGGTACTGAGACAGAAGATGGAGAAGGAAGTAGCAGCAGTTAGGGTACAGGGGTCGTTTGATAACCCCCCATTGCAGAGCATGCGGGAATCACCATTGGGTCTGGTACCCAAGAAGCAGGAAGGGGAATACAGAGTGATTCACCACCTGTCCTACCCAGAAGGGGAGTCAGTGAATGATTTCATCAGTGAAGAACACAGTAGAGTGACTTATGCAACACTAGAGGATGCGGTCCGGATGATCCGGGCCACTGAGGGGGCATGGATGGCTAAAACGGACATTGAGTCTGCTTTCAGACTGCTCCCGGCCAGGAGGGAAGACTGGGATCTATTGGGTTTTAAAAGCGGGGGAAGTTACTATTTTGACAAAGCAATGCCAATGGGTTGTTCCATAGCATGTGCTACATTTGAGGCTTTCAGCTCCTGTTTGCAGTGGATATTTCAGGAAAAAACAGGTTATAGGATGGTCATCCATTATCTGGACGATTTCCTATTCATTGGAAGAGGAAAAAGGGAGACACAAATGATGCTGGGTAAATTCCAGGAATTGTGTCAGGAGCTGGGGGTACCACTGACCCTGGAGAAGGCAGAGGGGCCCAGCAGGGTTATAGAATTCTTGGGGATTGAGCTAGATGCCCTGAGCAGTATTTAGACTACCGGATAAGAAAGTCAATAAGCTGAAAGAACTAATACAATTACACACCAGTGGAGACGGTACAGCTAAAGCTAGTACAACAGGTACTGGGGCACTTGAACTTCGCCTGCAGGGCCATCGGACCAGGGAGGACATTCACAAAGAGGTTAGCCAGGGCTACAGCAGGGGTCACCAAATCTCATCACTGGGTAGACTTGACATGAGGGGTTAAGGAGGATTTTAAGATTTGGGAGGAATTCCTTAGGGAGTACAATGGGTGCTCATTCTGGCAGGAGGAATGGCTATATAACACAGACCTCGATCTATACACAGATGCGGCTGAGGGACTGGGCATGGGGGGGTACATGAGAGGCAGATGGTTCGGGGAACCCTGGCCAGCCAGCTGGGTGCAGGAGGGGACGGTGAGAGACATTACATTGCTAGAGATCATGCCCATATGGGCGTGTACTTTGGTCTGGGGAGAGGAATTACGAGATCAAAAAGTAACGTTTTGGTGTGACAATAGAGCAGTGGTAGATGTGTTGAACAACAGGGGGGCCAGATCGGACACAGTCATGCAGGTGTTACGACATTTAGTTTTAAGGGCATTGCAACTGAACATGTCATTTAAAGCGCAACACATAGAAGGGGTACACAATACTCTGGCTGACAGCCTTTCCCATCTGCAGCTGGACCGTTTTCGGAGGCTGGCACCAGCAGCGGAGGAATTAAAAACACCCATACCAACGAACATCTGGGACGTTGGCAGGAAGGAGCAGAAGTATTGTTTCGCAGCTCATGGGCACCTCGGACTCTGAGGGCCTACAACAGGGCCTGGCGAGTGTTTCAAACATTCAGGGCAGAGCACCAGATGGATGTAAGTAGGCCACTCACAGAGGAACAGTTGGGAAAGTTCACAGTGGAACAGTGGCAAAAAGGCACAGCCCACTCCACAATGGGAGTTTACCTGGCAGGGATCGGGCTTATCTACAGTCTGAAAGGGTGGAGGGACCTGACAAAGACATTGTTCATCAGAAGAATGGTGCAAGGATGGAGCAGGTTAAAACAAGGACCAGCAGATAGCAGGAGGTCGATAGGGGAACAATGGCTTATAAAGCTAAAGGGGGTGCTCCCAGTAATCTGCAGATCATGGAGCGAGGCCCAACTGTTTCACACAATCTATGTAATAATTTTTGCAGGTGCTATGAGAGTGAGTGAGGTAGTGGGTCATGGGAAGGAGGACGGGGAAGGGGGGCGAGACTGGGATGACATAACCTTGGGAGTGACTAAGATACAGATCAGGATTAGGAGGTCTAAGATTGATCAAGGGGGGAAAGGTTACATGGTGACGCTTAAGAGTCAAACAGAGGGTGCAATATGCCCGGTGCAGGCGCTGTGGGTTTTCGCTGTAGCGCAGGGGAACAGGACAGGGAAATTATTTGCACACAGGGATGGGAGACGGGTGACTGGCTACCAAGTCATGGCAATACTGAAGAAGGGCATGCAATTCTTAGGAGAAGACCCAGCTAATTATTCTTCCCATTCCCTGCGGATTGGGGCCGCCTCACAGTGGGTGGTGGCAGGTGAGACTGTGAACATGATATTAGAAAAGGGACACTGGCAATTGGCCAGTTATAAAAGATACATCAGAGCACTGAAATAACAAAAAAATTAAAAATAAATTAATAATAAATATATATAAAAAAAAGGGGGGGAATAGACAGGGATGGGTGCATGGGAAAAGAGGAGACGAATAGAGGAGCGACATATTGAGCTTGTATATTAATGATTTTGCTTGCACCCTATAGGTAGAGGGAGGATCACAGAAATATGGATCTGCAGCCATTCCTACATCTATTAGGCCAGAAAGAGAGCAGAGAAGAAGGCTGAGGAAAAACAGCTATTCCAAGATGTGAGAAGGTGTAGGTTGTTCTGGCATGGAATACAGGGGATGAGATGGGCTCAGCTGCTTCCCACGTTAACAGAAATAGGTGAATGGCGGCCCAGGCCAGACCTAATTATTATACATTTGGGAGGCAACGACCTGGCAAACAGGCCTTGGGTGGACACATATTTACAAATAAAAAAGGACTTAAGAACTATATGGCAGCGGTGGCCGCAAGTGTGCATCGCTTGGTCAGATATGATACTGAGGAGAGTGTGGAGGCAAGAGAACGTCCACAGAGCAGTAGAAAAGGCCAGGAGGAAGATGAACAGGAGGGTGGGGACATTGGTAAGGCAAATGGGAGGTCAGGTAATAGTGAGGGGGGTAGAAGAGTGGGTAGACAAATTCTACAGATCAGATGGGGTACACCTGTCGGACGTAGCTATAGACATGATCAATACGGAAATGATGGGATTCATAGAAGATTGGAGGAGAAAGACAAACAATGGGAAATAAAAAAAAAAAGGAAAAGGGGGCAGATTATAACAGATATAAAGGGAAAGGAGCTCCCCTGGAGTAGGGGTGAAGACTACCCTAGTTAATGGGGGAAGCCAGCCATCCAACGCAAGCTGGAGACTGGCTAGTGGGGAAAAAGGGGGAGGAGAGGGGGGAAGGAAAAAGGAATAACACAAGAAGAGAAGGAAGATGAAGGAAAAGCGGTCTCAGTTTTCACCGTTACCTAACGGAAAAGGAGAAGAAGAAGGCACCCAGGTCTTCACCTAGGGGAAGAATAATCAGAGATTGATATATTGGATGGAATAAACAAAATGATGGAAATATGATAGTAAAGGAATTGGAATGGAATCTGGAATTATGAATTGAAATAAATTAATTGCCAATCTGAGCACAACAACAAATGATGGTGTCTGTCTTTTGTGGGGGAAGAGGGGGGTATCCAGAACAATGGAGTTTGCCCCTTTAGAGAGCAGACCAGGTTGTCCTGGTGCACCCCTGCTCCCAGGATTAAAATGGTTGTGCTCAGAAGGGGAGGGGGGAGGAAGAGGAGGGGCTAAGGGGAGCAGAACAATGGGCAGACAAACAGGAAGGGGAGGGAGATAGGGAGGTACTTAAGGGACAGCACAAGGGGGCCTCAGCCACTTTTGCTGGAGTTTTGGATACCTCCCGCCCACCCTGTCAAAAAGGAATGAATAAGGAGGACAGTCAGGAGGGGACGATATGGGGGTCTGTGATTTTGCGGATGGAAAGCACGTCCAGGCTGGAAAAAAAATGGGGCTGCCAAAGGTGGATGGCAGTGAAGGATATGGTCAAGGACTGCCAAAGGTGGATGGCAGGTGATAACATGGTTACGGACTGCCAAAGGTGGATGGCAAGTATGGATATGGTTAAGGACTGCCAAAGATGGATGGCATGTGATAATGTGGCTAAGGACTGTGGGGAAAAAGGGGGAGGGGAAAGGAATAACACAAGAAGAGAAGGAAGATGAAGGAAAAGTGGTCTCGGTTTTCACCGTTACCTAACGGAAAAGGAGAAGAAGAAGGCACCCAGGTCTTCACCTGGGGGAAGAATAATCAGAGACTGATATATTGGATGGAATAAACAAAATGATGGAAATATGATAATAAAGGAATTGGAATGGAATCTGGAATTATGAATTGAAATAAATTAATTGCCAATCTGAGCACAACAACAAATGATGGTATCTGTCTTTTGTGGGGGAAGAGGGGGGTATCCAGGACTATGTCTTTGCACCCCCCCCCATGTGATGATTTCAAAAGTGGAACTGCATCTTAATCTTACATCAGCAGAATTGGTACTGGTATCACAGGGACCCTACCATCATCATGCATGCTCTGCAGATACAGTGAGATTCTTCTTCTAGCCTGGCATCTTGGATCAGAAAAGAAATGCAGGAGGTTTGCAAAACAACAACAAGCATTTGTCAATGCCGGATGTTCATCACTGGTATACAAGTCCTGTGGTACTAGATGCTTTGCGTGACTGAGCTATGTTAATGGTGGTAAAGGATGTGCTGGCAGAGGTCTAAAATAAAGCATCTTGTGTTAAAAAAAGTATGTAAACTGCCTTTTGTAACTTAAGATTATGTTGACATCTGTAAAGGGAGCCATGGACTGTAGAGAGAGGAGAGCAAGTGAGTTCCGTTGTTGTAGTGTAGCGTGACATAGTGGTGTTAATGGTAGTTAAGGATGTGCTGCCAAAGACTAACAACATTAGTTAGATATCTGTAAAAGAAGTTGCTGACTGCAGAGAAACATAGAAACATAGAAACATAGAAGTTGACGGCAGATAAGGACCGCAAGGCCCATCCAGTCTGCCCATTTCTTTTTCTACCTTATAAATGTGCCATTGGCCTTTGCTCTGTCAGTGACCTATCTATTCATAGTCATTTGTATTGCTCCCTTTTGCCTATCCATGCCTGTTTGAAGCCCTGCACTGTATTCATAGCCACCACTTCTTGTGGTAAGCCATTCCATGCATCTACCACCCTTTCTGTGAAAAGAATTTCCTCACATTCCCCTTAATCAGCCTCCCTCTAATCTCATGCTGTGTCCTCTTGTCCTGCTATTTTTCTTATATTTAAACATGTTAGACTCTTTCACCTTGTTTATGCCTTAAGGTGTTTGAATGCCTCGATCATATCACCTCTCTCCCTCCTTTGCTCAAGGGTATACATATTGAGCTCCGTTAATCTGTCCTCATATGTCTTCTGATGCAGTCCCTGCACCATTTTAGTTGCCCTTCTCTGGACTGCCTTAATTTGATTAATGTCCTTGTGAAGTATGGCCTCCAATACTTGCGCGGTACTCCAGATGGGTCTTGTACAGAGGGATTATTGCCTCCCTCTTCACGACTTGTGATACCCCTACTATTACACCCCTAACACCCCCTAGCCTTACCTACTGCTTTAGGAGTCTGCTTGGATGATTTTAGGTCATCAGTGATGATGATGCCCAAGTCTCTTTCTTCCTTTGTGACTGCTAGCAACTCCCTTCCAGCCTATAAGTGGCTTCAGGGTTTCTCTTCCTTATGTGCATGATTTTGCACTTCTTTGCATTAAATCCCAGTTGCCACTCTTCTGACCATTCTGCTAGTTTATCCAGATCTCTTCTCATTCTGCCCACCCCATCTGGATCATCTACTCTGTTGCAGATCTTGGTGTCATCTGCAAACAGACAAGCCTTACCCTCTAGTCCATCTGCGGGGTCACTAATGAAGATGTTGAATAGGACTGGCCCCAGGACTGATCCCTGAGGTACCCCACTTGTGACTTGCATCTCTTCTGACTGTATACCATTTACCACCACTCTCTGTTTTCTGCCAGTCAACCAGTTTGCTACCCAGTTGACCAACTTCTGACCCACCCGAGCCTACCTAGCTTATTTATCAATCTTCTATGTGGAACAGTGTCAAAAGCTTTGCTGAAGTCAAGGTAGGCGACATCAACTGCTCCCCCTTGGTCCACCACTCTGGTTACCCAGTCAAAGAAATCTATGAGATTAGTTTGACAGGCCTTCCTTTTGTAAACCCATGCTGTCTTGGATCCTGTGCCCCTATGGATTCCAGGTGTTGCACTATCCTTTCCTTAAGGAGTGCCCCATAATCTTGCCCACTACTGAGGTAAGACTGACCAGTCTGTAGTTCCCGCCTCCTCCCTGCTACCACTCTTGTGGGCGGGATCACATGAGCCCTTCTCCAGTCTTCTGGGACCTCCCTGTGCTCAGAGACTCACTAAACAATTCTGCTAATGGCTCTGCTAGTTCCTCCTTTAGCTCCTTAAGTACCCTGGGATGTATGCCATCAGGTCCATTGCCTTATCCACCCTGACCCTTAGCAAGCTCTTGTAGGACCCTTTCTTTTGTGAGCGGAGTAGTGCTCACCTCCCTCCCCTGTGTCCATGATGCTGAGCTGTGGGCCCTGCCCTACCTTCTCTTCAGTAAATACTGAGCAAAAGTATCTATTTAGGATAGATGCCTTTACAGGTTCTCCTCCTCACATGCTCCTTTTCTCCATTAAGCTAGCAATACCCCTCTGGACTTTCTCCTTTCACTAATGTATCTATAGAAAGTCTTGTCACCTTCTTTACTGTTAGTGCTAGTGTTTCCTCAGTTTGTGACTTTGCCTGCCTTACTGCCTTCCCTGCTTCCCTTAGGGCAGTTTGGTATGCCTCCCTATCTTCATCCGCTGTGTTCCCTTATGTTTCCTGAAGGCCAGCCTTTTGGCTCTGACCTTTTCTGCTACTGTATTTGAGAACCAAAGTGGTTTCCTTCTTCTTTTGCACTTCCTTTTCTGTCTAACACAATGGGATGTTGCTTCAAGTATTGCATCCTTAATGCTTGCCCACTTTGCCTGTACCCCTCACCTGTGTTTCTTTTTGCCAGGGCTAGCTTAACTCTGTTGGCCATCTTATCCAAGTCAGCTCCTCTGAAGTCCCATATTTTTGCCTTGGAATGGGATGATTTAGATGTAGTAGCCAAATTGAACCATACCATGTGATGGTCACTGGCCCCCAGGTGATCTTCTACCTGGAGATCTGTGATCCCTTCTTTGTTAGTCAGTACTAGATCTAGGATAGCCCTGTCTCTTGTGGGTTGCTGTACCAGTTGTTTGAGGCCCTCCCCTTGCAGGGAATCCACTATGAGTCTAGTTCTGGCAGATGTTCCGGCTGGTATTGACCAATCTGTATCTGGCATGTTGAAGTCTCCCATTATCAGAACCTCCCCTTTAGCTGTCATGTTTTGTATATCTTCTAACAGTAGTGTGTCTATGTCCTCCCCCTGGTCTGGGGGCCTGTAGACAACCCTAGTTCTTATGGCTGTCCCATTTCCTGTTTCCAGGGTGACCCACAGTTCTTCTGGCTCCTTATGTGTATTCTGAATTTCTGTAGCTTTGATATTTTCATTAACATACAGGGCCACCTCCCCCTTTGCACCTCGGCTCTTCGAACAATAAGCAGCCAGGTACTGAAGTCTCCCATGTGTGGTTACTGGTAAACCACGCCTCACTAATTGCTACTATGTCCAGTTTAGCCTCTGACATTATTGCCTGCAGGTCTGGGATCTTATTTCCAGGCTGTGAGCATTTGTGTACATGATTTTCCATTGGCCAGATTTTGGTGTGTTAGTTGTTGGGTGAAGTTTGGCCTTACCCTGTGCATTGTATGGGAGACAAACCTTTTTCTTACCTGGTGATGCAAATGAACTGCAAACACGCTGAATCCTGTTTGACCACTAGCTGAGGGGGGAGGGTGTTCTTCCATTCGACGTATGGGATGCTGCACCCTCTCCTCATTTGCTAGTTTAAATATTCTGCAAAGACGCCAAACTTCTGCCCTAATGCACTGACTCCCTCTTTAGTCAGATGCAGTCCATCAAATTTAAAGAACTTTGGCTCTCAGAACTGTTGCCAGTTCCTACAAATCTAGTGTCCTTTTCTTGGCACCAGTCCTTGAGCCACGTGTTTAGCTCCTTATCTCCCTTCTCTGACCTTCCGTCCATCTGCTCCCTTCTCCCAGACTGGCAGGATCTCAGAGAAGAGATGCAGATGAAATAGATGATAGTTTGTCACCCAGCCTAGTCAGGTGTTCCTTGGTCTCCACAACTGACCGGCTGGGTGAGATCGTTAGTCCCTATGTATACTAGGACATCAATGTTTTCTTCTGCTTTGTGAACAATTTTAGCAATGCGGTCAGTGACTCTCCATGCTGATGTACCTGGAGACATCTGACCATCACCCCTGGCTGGAGATGGGTATCAGCTCCCCGAATCATGGAGTCTCCTATGATCAGAAGTTTTTTGGATTTCCTTTGTGCTTGTTTAGTTTTGGTTCCTGATTTGGGTGAGTATTGTTGTGCTAGCTCCTGTGCCGCAGTGTCCTGCTCTGCAGTGTCTTCTGCCTCTTTATTTGATTTCAGAGATAGAGGCAGATACCTATTTGTAGTGTTTATATGGTTTTTGGAGGTAATGTGTTGGAGAGCAGAGAGTGATGGGGCACCTGATTTGCTCCTCCTAACCACCTGCCAACCTCCTGGACCAACTACCCTCTGCGGTTCGAGGTTTTTCTGTTGGATGCTGGGGAAATGGTGGGTGGTTCTTATAATGTATTTCCTCTTCAATATGAAATTTGAGGCGGCAATCTCTGCCCATGCTCGGAGCTGAGTCCTAAGATCTCCAAAGGCCCAGCATGCAGGACAGTGTCCTAAATCCTGTAAGACTGTCCTTCTGAAAATTGTTCCACAGTACCTGCAGTTAATGAAATCCATTCCAAATAAGTTGCTGGGTTTGTAACCTAGTCAGAGTAATATGAAGGAAAAAAAAATAGGAAAGAAATGCAAGTAATGGTTTAATTGTGCTTTGTTTAACTTGTTATAACAAGTTAAATTACTAGTGCCCTGTAAATGAGATCACCTTGTGAGGCCCACTGATCCGCCTCTTCCTGCTCTGCCACAGAAAATGTCACAACTGTGGTACCCTATAAAAGGAGTGTGGCGTGGGGTGGTTGGGGATGGGGTGGGTGGCTGGGCCCTTCCCCTGCCTAAAAGAAGAACCACGGACGAAAGAACAAGGAGGTAAGAGCAGAAACAATCAGTCAACAACAAATGCAGTAACCCTGAAAGCTTATCCTAATGTTAGATAAAACTGTAAAACCTGCAAAGCACCACCTGTAATAATTTCAGAGATATACCCTGTAAGAAACACTTTGCTCCAGAGAAAATAAAGCAGTAACAGAAGATATACCTTGCAAAGACAATTTGAATCAGAAGATTACAGCAGTAATCTGTTAGCACACACCTGTAGGCACACCTTGTAATAATGCAGAAGAATGTATACCAGCAACAACAATTTGAATCAGAGACAAAATAAAGCAATGAAATGTTAGCAACAAACAGTAGCAATCCCTGTGAGTAAAAAATAAAAACACCACCACACAGTAAATCTGCTTAGCCAAACTAAGTCTTAATCCTTCTCCCTTGCTCTGGTAAGTTTCTCTACTCTGCCTTTCAAGCAGTCTTAGAAGGAAAGAGCTCAGGTGAAGCTAGGTGCCTTGGCCAGGAGCAACCGTTGTTATAGCAACACTCACTCATGCTTGCATCTTGCCTTCTGAAGCCACTGACTTCGTCACTCTCCTCTCTTTACAGCTGGTGGTTTCCCCTGTGCTGGAAGACTAATGTGCACAGTGAACACAGAAAACAGGAAGCAACTAAGGCACAGTCAGTTTACAGAGATGTGCTGTGTGACCTGCAGAAGTTCTTCCATGTTACCTTGAGACAAGTTGTTTTTCACAAAAATTTGCCTTTGGCAACACTAAAAGTGAAGTTAAGGGTGAACATGCAATGTGAAGTTCCAAAACAAGCAAATTTTTAACCTAGGGACAAAAATTCACAAAATTCTCCAGGAAGGCGGATTTCTGCAATTTGCCTTAACTTTGCAGGCAAATTAAGACTTCACAACATCTCTAGTCTAGATCAAACTACCAAACATCTTAAGAACATACAGTGTGGCTTAAGCCAGTAGGGAGATTAGTGAGTAGTTTACCCACAATGTGAAAGGTCAACTGGCTAGCACTGACACTAGTGACCAGCAGTATCCTGTGATATAAGTGAGTCAAACTGAGCAGCTCAATTTGAGAGACTCAGTTTGATCATCTGTGAAGTGAGTGACTATGAAAGGTTAGTGAGGCATAATTAGAGTGACGGTTAGAGGAGAAGAACCACGACTGAAATATACAACAACTGCTAGAGGAAGCTGTAGGGAACTCCTATGTGGGAGGTAGTTTCTCTAACAGTTCCCCGCTGGCCATTTGGTCTAGTGGTGGGAGTCCATGCCTACATTGTGGGAGGACCCAGGTTTCAGAGCTGGCTACAGCTGGGTAGAAAATGCTGTTGTTTTCATGTGTTGGGCACTTAGTAATTTTTTTTTCTGTTCCCCTTTTCCCGGATTTGTAGTCCGTGGTCCCCCGCTTTGAGTCCACCCCCAAACAGACCCCTCCCAAGTTGTCTCCTGTACCCCAGTGTCATGCTCCCATTTGAGATGATTATAATAGTAAAGGAGGGTGCACATAAAAAGATGTACTCAGTATTGCATCAGGAGAGTGTGTTGTGAACTGTCGCTGATTTTGGGTCCGCTGTTATGAACAGTCGCCATTTCTGTTTTTGGGAATGTGTACTCACTGATGTGTCTGTTGCTATTTTTGCTTCACTTTTATCAAATGGAACTGTGACCAGCACCTTCCAATCCTGTCCTGGCAAGCTCATGCTAACTTTGTTTCAGTTAGAAATGAGTGACAAAGGCTTTAATTGGGGGAGGGGCTTTCAATGATATCAAATCCCTAAACTACCTGCAGAATGCATGTTTTACACACAGAAAGCAAATACGTACAAGAGCCATCATGTACCAGTAAAAGTTTAATAATTAGGAATGAATCATATGGAAATTAATTTGTTTTAGAATCCAGCTTGCGAGGAGACCACTATAAAAGTATTCTGAATATAATATTTGAGTCAGAAGTTATTAATGTTCATACACTTTATAAGGAAGGCCATGTGGAGGGTTTTTGGTTAGATGGTATGATCTAGTGATTATAGCACTGAGCTTTAATACTGAAGTTCCCACATCCATGTCCCACCACAGCCACTGAATCACTTTATGTCCCTGAGCATGCCATGTCTGCTCACTAGCTTTCAGTCTTGTCAACCACTGGACTAGGTAGATGCAGAACCACTGACAGAGAACTGATGTAGCTCAGTCAGGTGATCCTGGATAAATAAATTACATGCTTTCTGTCATATAAAGTGGAACTGTATACGAGAACCCATAAATGTAACTAAAGATGGTATATTGGCAAGTGTTAACCATTGCTCCAAATAAATCAATGTGTATCATTCTATAGCTTATAAGTTTTTACATCTACTCTTTAAAACTGTGCATCACTGCTAATGTTCTTGTGTTCATGCTACTTTCTGTCTTTGCATCATTTGGATACATCTTTATCGATTTATTTAATTTATTTATGCATGCATTCATTCATTCATTTGATGACCAGGTAAGAACGCTGGTCAGAGGGACCTTGCTTAGGAATGACCTAGATCTAGACAGGCAAAGAATAAAGGTGGTACATGGTTATAAACAAGATGGAAAAATACTTTTGCAAAAATAACAGACATTGCAGATACAACAAAAGTAACAAGAACTTGTCAATGCCAAACTTTGCTTGCTTGAACAACATGAGATCCAAAAGCATGCAGCCCAGTGTCAGCTGAAGCATCTGGATGAAAGAGCAGGTCTAGTCACAGAGGTAGGGAGCAAACACCGGGAGAGAAAAACAGGTGGGGCGCATGGTCCAGAAGCACCGAGCAGAGGGGGGACAGGGGTTCTGAGGAGCATGGAGAATGCCAATTAACACAAAAAACTGGGGAAGGAAGGGGAGAAGGGGGGACAGACAATGCAGAATTAGCAAGAGAGAGAACAACATGAGATCCAAGGGCATGAGGCGAGGAGCAAACACCTGGAAGGGAAAACAGGCAGGATGTCTGGTGTGGAAGCACTGAGCAGAGGGAGGACAGGTGGCTCAGGGGAGCATCGGGTGGACTGAGACCCATTTGGGCCCAGGGCAACACTGTTGTTTTGGGCCCCTCATGAAATCCATGGGGGTGCTGCTGCTGGAGCAAATATTGTTATCTATAGGTTGGGGGCCTGGGAGCCATGTAGGACCCTATAACATTTTTAAAATTTGGTGCATTATGGTGCATTTTGAAGGTAATTTCAAACAGAATTTGCTATCCTGTTGCTTCCTCCCCATGCCTAATAAGTTGCACCCTTGTTCCCTACCCATAGTCACCCTGGAAAGCTGGGCTCACACATGGAAATTAAATTTTAATATCACCAAGTGCAAGGTGTTGCATCTTGGTCGGGGAAACCCTAAACACAGGTACACCCTGGGAGGGGAGGCGCTGGAGGCCTCAATAGGGGAAAAAGACCTAGGGGTCATGGTGGATACATGTATGAATAACTCTGAGCAGTGCAGGAGAGCAGCTAGCAAGGCAACAGGATGTTGGGATGCAGCGTAAGGGGGATCACCTCTAGGAGCAGGGAAGTGATTCTGCCGCTGTACAATGGACTGGTTAGACCACACCTTGAGTACTGTGTACAGTACTGGAGACCACACTTGAAGAGGGACATACAGCTCCTGGAGAGGGTACAGAGGAGGGGGCAAACAAAGATGACACGAGGGCTAGGGGATTTGACTTATGAGGACAGACTTGAGGAGCTCTGCCTGTTTTCATTGGAGGAGAGGAGAGACAGGGGGGACATGATTGAGGTCTTCAAGTACCTCAAGGGAATAAATAGGGTAAACATGGAGGGGATCTTTAGACTAAAGCAGGGAGGTATCACCAGAGGGCATGGTTTGAAGTTGGAAGGTGGAAGGGTGAGGGGAAAGAGGAGGAGGTTTTTCACTGAGAGGGTGGTGGACCCTTGGAATGCACTGCCTGGTGAGCTGGTTCAGAGATCACAGTGGAGGCTTCAAGAGAGGGTGGGACAGACACAGAAAGTGGATGTATCAGATGATGGCCTGTCCCGGGGGGGGGTGGGGATGGATGATAGGGGTTTCTAGAGAACAAGGGATGGGAGGGTCTCGGCACCCAACTAAGGATCTAGGTTCGAGCAGACTCGATAGACCGTAAGGCCTAATCTGCTGGCAAATAGTATGTTAGTATGTTAGTCCCCACAGTCTAGTATGTTGCCTAAACCACCCTCCTCCATCACTGCTGATGATGATAACGAATCATTTTTTTTGTTTATCTAACAAACACAAACACCTTTCCTGCTTAGGGCTCCCAGTCTTTCACATATTTGTTAACCGTAACAGCAAGAAGGAAATAAAGAACAGTGACAGTAAGAAACAGTAAAAGGAGATAGCAGAGAGCGAAAATGCCTGATGTAAAGCACAATGTATCTTACCCTTATAATTAATCTTCCCTTCTGTCAAAGATTTGATGAGGTACCCCACATTTTTCCACATGTTGAGGAACAGTGTTCCATATTAGTGTGATGAAGTATTAAAAGGACACTGTCAACCCTTTTTGCATCATATTATTTTTACTTGAAAACCCACATTGTAAGATTCCTTACCTTCTCTGAAGTTCATTGATGATGCCGGTTGTTTTATTTACTTACTTTCATAGTAGAATTGAAATGCATGCTAATGGAGTAATTGTACCCAACCTTGTTTTGCTTTAAATCCTTTATCTACTCTTATTGCATGCTTCCTGAACATGAGAAAGCACCCCAAACAGTGCAGCCACTCATGATAAAATAGTCTCCTCTCCTCCCTGTGCATCATGAGTGGCATGGTTATGGGGATGTTCCATGTCCAGGAGAGATACAGTAGGAGTTGATCAAGGACTGTAAAGAAACACCTTTCGATGTGGTAACATCAGTATGGTGGCCAGTCTGTTCTTCACTTAAGAAAAAGTCAGAATCAAGCTACAGCTATATCAACAATCTGTACAGAATATGACCAACCACAGCATATATTTTTTTTAAACTGAAGACACTTTGAGGCCAAAGAAGGGGATTGAAAGTGTCTCTTTAAAAAGTAGGCATCTGGTTCAAAAAACCCACTGACCTGGAGTTCTATCAGCAACAAATAATTTTGCCATCTGTGTGACATTTTGGGGCTAGGTGCAATGAAACACCTGATAACTGAGTAATGCGATCTGCAAATGATTCACCTACAAGAGTCACATGAAGCTGCTGCCATCCTCCACCCACCACTCCTCTCACCTGCAGTATTTGCTGTAAATAGACTGATAAGGCTGTCCAGAAAGCAGCTGGGAGTTAGATGGCAAACATACAGTGACGAGTTCAGGTGCCTCAGAGATAATGTGTAGGGGGAACACGATCCTGGTGTCTAGTGTAGCTACATACGGCATGGAGGGGGGGTCGCACTCACTGACACCTATTATTTTCAATTATGTATATGTGATTTATGATTATATTATAAAGACTTCAATTTTTTAATAACCACCGGAAGACACAATAGCAGATGCACCTGCCAACAGACACGTAGAGCGATTCCAGCTCAGGTGTACCTGACGCGCCCAGATCTCCAGCCCATGTACAATCTCAGTGATCATAAGGAGTCCCATGAAAGATCTGAGAAAGCCCACCAAAGCCCTCAAAGGTATTATCCAGGGGACTGGAATGCAACACAAAATAATTAGAGTGCTGCTCTGTAGCAAAATGTTCTTATATTTTTTTTTGTACTTGTATATTTTATTAAATTAAAAGTACATAGGTTACAGCATACATAATAATACACCACACAACTCATTACAGCAGAGGAAATAGACATACCACCTGATATATTTATATCATTTTACTCCGTCCAAAGTGTTAAAGTCCCCAGAGCCCCTGTGCTCTGTATAGTAACCAGTCTTTTTGTCAATCCTTAAGTGCGATCATCTTCTGCATCTGGTATTTTTGTGCCAAATCCAGCCCAGAAAAAAAAGAGAACTGTTTCTCTTCTGGTGTGCTTCTATCAACCCTTGGATAAGGGTCACAGCATGCCATGACTCACTCAATAAATTGCAATCTATAACCCTGAGAACTATATTTATAAATAATAAAATGAACTCAAACCAAAATGTGTGCTCTTGTGGCTTGTATAATTAAATTTGCCTTAGCTCTTTCAACGGCCGATCCATGAGCTATTCCGTATGCAGTACAAACCACTATAGCTCAATAGTTTTTCTAGTATTGAACTATTCTCATGCTCCTCCCTATAGTGAAACAAGTTCTGGTCAGAGTCGATACTGCTGTGGAGAGCTTTTAGGAGTGGCAAGAGCATTGAAAAGAATATACAGTGCTCTCGCTACACAGGAGTCAGTTATAACTAATACTATAGCGATTACAGTATTGCACATACGTGATACTCACACATGCACAATTTGCCCTGGAGTCAGCCATGAACAACATGGCAGCATGGACATGACTACTTATGCGTGATACTCACACATGCACAGTTTAAGTCAGCACCGACATGTTGCACACGGCAGATGTCACTTCTGCAGTTGTGGAAAGGAAAAGTAGTGCACTGGGAAGGGGGGGTGTTTATGCAGCCTGCTGAAGGGAAGGGCTGCATAAACAGAATAATTGGAAACTATGCCAGAGCACTGTTGCAGCACACCACACATCAATCCAGTCATGTGCTTCCACAGTGCTTTTATACAAATCTGATGATGGTATAACATCTGCTGAGCTTGGCCCATGTAGCCATAAATTTCTGATTGATATTTGTCACTTCAGAAGGCAGATTATTGCAACTGTCTAATGTCTTTTGTGTGTAATAAATCTTATGCTTGCTTGTTTTAAAATTGTTTGGCCTAATTTGTTGTTTATGCCACTTACTTTTTGTTCCATTGTAAAATTTTTAATTTAATTGTTCCATTAGATCCTCCTTGTTAATAATTTTGTACATCATCAACACATTCCCTCCAATACGCCAGTTGTGCAGAGTATTTACCCCCACCTACTCCTTCCACAACTCCCCCATAGGACCCTTGCCCTCCCTTCCTGTACTTCCACTTCAGGGAGAGCTGCCTTCTCATATCAATTTCCAAACATTTGGAACTCCCTCCCCTTAGATATCCATTCTGCCCTGTCTACTCATTCATTGTCCTATCTTCTTTGACACTATATTTCCTCTTCCTGGAATTGCACCTAACCTACCTCTCTTTCATTACCCCTCCCTGCCCTCTCTTCCATTCTACTTCCACAACCCTACCCCCTCCTACCCCTCCTGAGGCATGCCGATAGCCTCTAGCACTAGCTGGGTTTACATCAAGTAGTGTTCATACCCTTGGTGTTCCATCCTGGGAGTAAGGATTGCCTCCCCCCTTCCTCTTCACTCCTCTTTAATTCTTCCCTTTCATAATTTCATACCACCTCCTCCAATCCCCTTTTTGATCCCAATACTCCCCCACCCTTTCCTCAAGTTAGCCATGCCCACATCTTCTTTTTTTTATCGTATAAGGTTTTACTAGGGTTTAGTACAGTGTACAGTGTACAGTGTACAGGAGATAGCATAGCAAGATATCTTTACAGACCAGGTATAGCGGGTTAAGCATATCCGAAACCAGTACTATCATAACACTATATAGGCAAATACTAGGCATATATAGCTGCAATAAACAAGGATAATAGGGGAAATCATGACAGATGTATCAGATGCTTACACCTTCTATGAGTGAGCAGTAGCAAATCAATAGCCAAAGTTAAATGCTTATGAGAGCTATGTCATATGGGTGGATTTGCAGGTGGGGTTGGAAGTTTACAAAGATCAGACTGCAGGTATGGCTCCCACTTTGATTGGTAGTAGTACATGTTATTCCCTTGGGTGTATGAAAGTCTTTCAAAGAGAGACAAGTGAGCAAGTGCTGCATGACTGGCTTTCTTGGTGGGGGGGGGGGTCACTTGGCACCGGTGCATAAGAAGGAAGCACTTTACTTCCAGGAGAGCAAGGAGCACCCAGTCTTGGAGAAGTTTAGATATACCAGCCAGGGAAGTGGTGTCACCCAGAAATAACTTAGGATCTGTGAGAACGATAGGGGACTTGAGCACCTTGGAGAGATCTGAGGCAACCATGTTCCAGAGTGTGGTAAGTTGTGGGCATGTCCAAAGTATATGCAAAAAGTGGGCATCAGGATGTGAACATCACCAACACAGGGTGTGACTAAGCAGTCCTCGTTTGTAGAGGGCCACAGGAGTGCGATGCCAAAATAACAGGATTTTGAGTTGAAGAAAACGACTTTTAGTATCTCTATAGACGCAGTGTGCATCTTTGAGGTAGAGATTCCATTGACCCTCAGAGATGGGGGAAACCAGCTGTTCCACCCACTTTGATTTGCATGAGGAGGTGGCATTTGGTTGGGCCTCCCTCCAGGTTGTATAGAAGCGATTAAGCAGGCTCATGGACGTGGGACATCTATGAAGGGCCTCTAGCCAGTGCCAAGGTGTATTGGAGAGACAGCTGGTGAGGAGGGGCTGTAGAAGACTATAAATCTGTAGATATCTCCAGAGGTCCTTTTTTGGAAGGGAAAATTTAGCCTGCCGTTGAGCAAGGACAATAGGGAGGTGGCATCAGTGGAGCAAAGGTCCTGCACTATTCGGATTCTGCATCTCTGCCAAGAGGGCCAGTACAACGGGGTCCTATCAATTTGAAAGTAGGCATTATGCCATAAAGAGGCATATTGAAATGGGGGGGCAAGCCTATTTTGGTGTGTGTGACTTAAGCATAAGAGTTCTTCAGGCACGAACAGTGTCAGTGATCATGGGGGGAAGAGATTGGGCCAGGGGGAACTGAAATGTAAGGAAGGAGTAGAGAGCAATCCACCCTGCAAGGTCCATTTCCAATTGAACCCAGGATGGAGGGACCAAAGGGCTGGGTACAAACCATTTGGTTGCATGAGCCACCTTGTGGGCAAGGTGATAGCCCAGAAACCACGGGGCATTAACCCCCCCGGTGACCATTTTGCTCTCAGCTTTTGCTTACTCCACCTGGGTGGTTTATTATCCCACAGAAAATTGAAGACTAGGTATTCCAACTAGGTAAACAGCTTAGGTAAGAGGGATATAGGCAGGTTGTTAAAGAGGTACAAGAGCCGGGGGAAAAGAAGCATGCGAACTGCAGCTACTGTACCAGGCAGGGAGAGTTGCAGTTTGCGCCATCTCTCTAGTTCTGTGGTGAGTTGTGCTAGTAGAGGAGTGAAGTTAACCAATTTGAGGGTGGACCATGTAGTGGGGAGCTACATACCAAGGTAAGTGAAGCCCTGGGCAGCCAACAAAAGATTAGTGCCCTGGAGACAGGCGCTTGTACACCTAGAGTTAAGGGGGGCCAAGGTGGTCTTCCTTTGATTGACCCATAGGCCAGAGAGAGAGCTGCAAAGTCATCAAGGACCCGAAGTGTTGCTGGGATTGATTGCTGAGGACTAGAAAGGGTCAAGAGGAGGTCATCTGCATATGCCACCACTAGGTAGGTAGGACCAGAGACCTCAATACCAAGAATTTGGGGTAGGCAGTAAGAACTTGAATTAAGGGGTCCAAAGCTACCAGAAAAAGGAGAGGAGAAAGAGGGAAGCCCTGTCTGGTGCCTCTGTTATGGGGAAAAGAGGGAGAGATGTCACTATTAGTGAAAATGCAGGCCATGGGAGAACAGTAGAGTGTGCACACCCACTGCCTAAAATAGACACCAGATCCGTAGAGGTGGAGGATCTCATGGAGATAGTCCCATTCTATGGAATCAAATGCCTTAAAAAAATCAACTGCCAGGGCTGCCATGGGGAGGGACGATTTGGAGGCAGACCACTTAAGGTTGAGTAGGAGTCTGGTATTATCTGCTCCGTTTTTGCCCTGCATGAAACCTGCTTGTGTGTGATAAATGATCGACGGGAGGACAGACATCATTCTGGAAGCCAGGGTTTTGGCTAGAATCTTAGTGTTGACTGATAATAGGGATATGGGCCGAAGGCTGGTGCAATCCAATGTATCAGAAGATTTTTTGGGAGTAAGGTGATGAGCGCATCCCACATAGTAGGTGGGAGGGAGCAGGCTTTGTGGGAGGATTGTAGGGCAAGCCGAAGTGGCTGTAAATTGTCAGGTCCCAAGGCCTGGTATAATTCCACTGACATGCCATCTGGTCCAAAAGCTTTCCCTCGAGCCATCTGGGAGAGTGCTGTGCACAGTTCTTTGCAGGAGAGGGGGGAGTCGAGTTGGGCCACCTGATCGGGGGTAAGAACAGAGAGATGAGTGTGTTGGCTAAAGATTGCAATGCCTTGGGAGAGCTGTGGGCCCAACTTGGTGGAGTGGGATTGGTAGAGGGTTTCATAAAAGTGTCTTATGGTAGTGTTACTATCCTTAGGGCTGGAGGCTAAGGAACTGGTTTGGGTGCGGAGGGCATTGATCCAAGTGGCAGCCCATTGTTTACAGAACTGAAAGGCAAGGAGCTTGACGGATTTCTCTCCACTGTCCTAATACGCATGTTTGGACCTGAGCAAGAGCCATTCAGCTTTCTGATGCAGGATAACATTGATCTGATACTTAAGCCTCATGAGTTGATGGTGCAAGGCGCTATCCATGGAAGCAGGTGGGGTGGCCTTGAAGCACTGTTCCAGCACAGACAGGTCCGCTTACAATTTGGTCAAGTTCACTCTGTGGGCCTTATCTCGAGCTGCTGAGAAGGCAATGATGCGGCCCTGAATGACCACCTTAAACACCTCCCAGATCATGCCATGTGAGACGCCGTTGTCAGAGTTAAGAGCAAAATAATCTTTTGTGGCCTAGATTGACATAGGATGGAAGTTAGGGTCCTTAAAGAGGAGAGGATTACACTGCCACCTGACCCTGGGGGCATGATTGCCGGGGGTGTGTGTGTGTGTAAGAAATCTGGGTAGTTGCATGGTCGGAGATCATGATCGAGCCAATTGTCGAGTCAGATGTGCCCTGAGCCGCCAATTCATTGGCCAGCCAAAAGTCTATACAGCTGTGAGAGTGATGAGATGTAGAATAAAACGTGTAGTCTTGAACCGTAGGGTGGTCCCTGTGCCAGACATCAACGAGGGCCCACTGCTCCATGAGGTCCTGCAAGGATTGTCTGCCTTTGGGGGTGGTATGTGGCATGGGGTGGGAGTTATCAAGGAAAATATCACCCACCATGTTGAAGTCTCCCCCTATCATGATTTGAATGGGTGGCCATCTGACTGTAGAGTGGAAAGGGCTTGGCTGACCACCGGAAAAATGTCAACATGGTCAGTGTTAGGAGCGTATATATTCCCCAACAACAGCGGACCCTCAGGGGAAGACAATTTTACCACCATCCATCTACCTTGGGTATCCTTCCTAACACCCTCCACTTTCCAAGGGGAAGCATGGCAGAGAAGGATAGCCATGCCCTTAGTTTTAGTTGTGGAGCAGCTAGCTAAAACCTCTCCCACTGAGGATTTTTTAAGCCATGAGGTAGCCCAGAGCAAAAGGTGGGTTTCTTGTAGGAGTGCAATATCGGTGTGGAGAGAACGTAAATGCTGCAGAACTTTTGTGCACTTGATTGGGTGGTTAAGCCCTTTAAGATTCTGAGACACCCAGTGTTGAGCCTGGGGCACTGGTGGATCTGATGCCATATTCTGGTGTGATAAGCAAGAAAGAGTACTTACTGCGAGCAAAAAAGAGGGGGGGAGGCAAGTGCACCAGGATCGCAGGGGTATGATGGCACCCTAAACAAACCAGTAGTGCAAATCCGAATCCCCAGGAGGAAGAAGAAGGTGTAAGCATTACTGAAAAGCTGGTGTACACTGTCTTGGGAATTGAGGCTGTGGAAAGAGCAACAAACAGAAAAAAGTTAAAGTACAAGTAGTACAACACTTATAAGGCTGAGAAGCCCAACAGTCAACAGTTAGATATCAATAGAGACACAACAGCGTAAACATGCTATGAGTGCAGAGGTCAAAGCAAATGAGGGTAGGAAATCTGCCCTGCAACTATGCTATCACCAATGCTCAGTACGGCGTGTAGTGTGGAAGTCCAACCAGTGGAGTCATCCTGGACTGAGGAGCCTCCCAAGGTCAGGCTCCCTGACCATGGGGTGGGGAGGAGGAAGGGGAGGGAAGGGGGAGAAATGGGCAGAGAGGGAGGAGGGAGAGAAACAAGAGGAGGCAAGGGAAAAAGCATTGCAGGGTGTGGGGAAGGGAGGTGGGTACACCCACCTACCAGTATACCATAGTAGCAGTAAGACAAACAGGCCCCATATGAGGCAATGAGCCAGGTACAAATATGGCACTATGTAGCTTACCACTCCAGAGGCTAGGTAAGACAGGAGATCAGCTAGCAGGCAAAACCTAATGGCACGGTCTATAAGCATAAGGCACCAGGGTGAAAGGCCAGGCAATATATAGGGGATAAAGATGGGATGGGGAAGGGGGTGTGTGATCAGATGGAGCTTACCATACTGCTCATGCCCTAATGGGTGAGATCAGCGAGCAGGGAAAAAGAGGAGGGGCGGAATGTCTATAGTAGTTCCTTGTCCAAAAAGCCATTAGACAATGTGGAAAGAGTACAACAGTAAAGGACATGGGAACAGTTCAGGTAAAACCCAAGGAAGGGCTCCAGAGTCCGTGGTGGTCTTCATAACAGCTGCAGCGTAGCTAATTAGCCCAGGTCTCACAGGGGAAACAGTGTCCAGCACTTCAACAAGGGAGGTGTCAGGAAAATCAGCCCAGTCCACTGGGTGTAGGATGTCCGTATCTTGAGGGTCAGGCAGCTCTGAGTTCCCTGGGTCTGCAGTAGGAGATACATCTTCCCTGTAAATGTTTGCAGGTGGGGCTGTGGCGTGCTTGCTGGACAAGTGCTGGGGCCCACTTCTGGCTCGTTGTTGAGATTTAGTGAAGGAGATAGTCGGGCACTGGGGGAGAGAGGCCAGAGGGATCTAAGAATCCAATATCCACGCAGGAGCTGGAGTAGAAGAGGCTGAGGAGGTGCCCATGAGCAATGGGGAACCTGATGCCACCTCCTCATGCAAATGGTTGGTGAGGGACTGGTCCAGCTAGTAAAGAGTCCCTTGGAGTCCCAGCGAGTGGAGAAATGTTCCTGCTAAGAGGTCCCACCTGAGAAGGTTCCCAAAGCCTCCTGTGATTTGTAGTTGGAATGTGTAGGGCCAGCAGAATTTTGTAATCCAGTGCTCTAGCTTGGAGGGGTGGTCAGCAATCATTTAACGCCCATTCTTGGATACCCAGAGCCTGGTAAGGTTTTTGAACTTAAAGCGAAAGTCGTGTTGGTAAAGAAAATGCTTTATGGGGCTAAAGGCTCTCCTCCTTACTGCAGTTTCTTAAGCGAAGTCCCAGTATAATAAGATTTGGGCCCCTTGCCAGTGAAGCTCCCTCAAGACCCTAGCAGCATGAAGAGTTTGTTCCTTCATGAAATAATGGAGTAAATAGGCCACAACAGGTCTGGGATCATCTACAGATTTGTTGGGGTGAGTATAAACCAGGTGTGCCCTCTCCACATCTACAGGGCCTCTCCAGCATTCCTCTAGCATAAGGGGGAGGTTGCCATTAAGAAATCTTTCCATCGACTGTCCCTCAGCCCCCTCAGTGAGGCCAATGATCTGCAAGTTACTGCGGCAGCCCTTGTCCTCCTGATCTTCCGCTCTATCCCAGAGGGCCGCCAAATGTTCTTCGTGCTGGTGCAGCCATTGCCAAAGTTGTTGCTGCAGCAATTTACAAGCCTCCACCCTTTGTTCTGAGACATTCATGCGATCTTGTAATTGTTGAACCTCAGTAACTGTGCCCAATAAAGAAAGATTTATGTCATCCACCCTTAGTAGAACTGCTTCTAGCATTTTTGTAATGTACTGCAATGATTTGCTAACTGATGCTGGTTGAGGAGCGGGAGGGTTAGCTTGGCTTGGAGGTAAGGTGCCATCAAGGGATCTATGGCTGCATATCATACAGGATTTTAGGAGCCCAAACCGCTTCGGTGTCTGCACTGCAGTAGATGGTGATCACTTAGTGATCAGGAGCAGTAGTGTTCCAGAGGGCCTGTGCGGCCTAGCAAGGCCAAAGGTACTGCAGATAATGGCGCTGCAGAAAGCCACAAATTGCATTGAAATCCATTGAAGAGCATGCCGCCCGGTAAGCAGAATGTTACCCGTGCATCAAGCTATAGTAAGGGGGTTATAACTCCACGGGATCACGGCATCCAAGCTTGGTTGGTCTTCGGCCAGAACAGAGCTCACAAGTTAAGTTGCCATCATGTCAGTGGCTAACCACACCCCCATACCCACCTCTTCTATACCAGTATTCTGTTCTCCATTTTATCCCTCACCATTCCCCCTTATCCCCTGCCAATCCCCTTATGGGGTGTGCATGTTTAAGAGTGAAGGCTCACCTAATCTCCAACCATCTCCACTCCCCCATCCCCATATTCTGACAAGGTTTCTCACTTATTTATTTATTGAATTTTGTTGACGGGATAGGCCAGCTGGGACTAGAAGTCCCTTTTTCAGGGGGGACTGGTGGGGGGGGGGGAGAGGGTATAGATGGCAACCAACTGAAATTGAACCAGCTTAAGCTGTTGGTGGTATTTTTAGTGAATGGGAAAAATTTGGCCAGGACACCAGGGAAATTCCCTTACTCTTTGGTAGGGGTACTGGATCTCCAGAAAAATGGTCGAGGAAGCCATTCAAGTGTTGGATGTGGAGAAGGAAGGAGGCTGTACTGACCGTGGTACAGGCCTCTGTGAAATTACAATGCCATCCCATAGCTGTGGGTCTAATGGTGCTGTAGTCATTGACATGAGTGACTTTTCCACCCCTACTCCTTAAGCGACTGAAGTTCCAGGAGTGGCACCTTCCATGTCGCAACTCCAGACAGAACTGGGCATCACCAGGCAACACTTGTTGCAAGCAGAGAAGGATTTGCAGACAGTGCAACAGTGGCTTGAGGATGGAAAAAAAACAGAAGAGAAGTGTGGTCAACTCACCAAGTCTGTCGGCAGAAAAAGCTCCGAAGGTCTTCATATTTTCTGCGACGATGGCATTTCTGGATTTAAATAAAAAGGTGGCTGATGAACAAAGGGAAGTTCCTGAGGGATAATGTTGGTCTCCTGAAGCAACACTCAACAGAGCAGGATGGCTCCAGAATGATGCTGGTATAGGGTTGCCTGATCCAAGTATCCCTCTTCCTGGACAGGAGGTTGTACCTCACACTGTACACATGCAAGCTACTACAACCACTTCTAATGATGACCCAGTGGCTGAAGAAGTTACTCAGCAGGCAACTCTTCAGAGTTATCATGAGGTAATATTTCTTATTCTCCTCTAATTGATGGGTTACAGAGGAATTTTGTGATGCAGAACCTGTGCTGCAGGGACAAGGAGGGGCTACTGCAATAGAGCCTGAAGTTGTGACTGTGCCAGATGCTGCATCTGAGCAGCCGCCTCCCCAACTTATGCCAGCCTTCTTAAGAAAACAGTCGAGCTGGCTAAAAGGTATAACACAGTCCATTTAAGGTACTTAGGTAACACTGAATCTATGCCTGATAGTTTTTTTTTTTTACTATGCTTTTTTGGCCAGCCATGCGCCGAACTTCAGCCCTGGTCACATCCCCCGCTGCCTCCTGCACCCACATGAGCTGCACTCCCCCATGCCCCCTGGCTTACCCCCCAGGGTGGGGTCGCGGCACTTACCTGTGTCACGAATGTCGGTTCTGGTTGGAAAGCCAGCCTGGGAGCACATCGAAGGTGGCGAGGAGGGTGTCACGGAGGTGCCTGGCTGGGATTTTTTCTATACTCCCTCTGGAGTCGGGTGCGTGCAATGATGTCAGCTGAGGTGTCCCACACATGCTCCCGAGCATGCTCCCCTTGAGACATCTGCACCTGACCCCCCCCCATGTGCACGCCCATATACCTTGCTCCCCAGCCTCCGCTAGAGGGCAGACAGGTATCGGTGCTGTGATACCCCCCTCCCAGGGAAGGAAAGCAGTCCTCCAGATGCTTCATCCTACCCTTCCCCTGCTGACCCCCGGTGACCCGTGTCCGTTCCCGAACATGGGTCGCCAGCGTGGCGTGAAGTGTGGCGTCCAGTGCCTCAACCATCAGTGCCACCGGGCCGGGCATGCCTGATCGTCTTTATGTGGGTAAAGTACTACTGAAATAAATGTTGGGATTTTATCCTACAGAGGTTTATGCCTTAATCCATACCCCAGGTGAATCCACATGTGATATTAGCTTTCATACCCTGATATCCTGGACAGGTTTAGGGTGAAATATGCAATATAAAATACAAATTCAGCCTGGGCTCATTTTCAGGCCATCCTCCTAAACAGACTTTTAAAGTCATCACAGTTTTATTTCAGAATGAGGGGGGTGAACATTATAGACAATTTTTTATTGGTTGGAAAAGAAATGCAAAGTACAAGGGAATCCTAAACCTGTTCTAGATGATGATGAATTCTGGAATGGGGATGGCGAATTAAGATCAACCGGCTGTTGGTTAACTAGGATCTGCAGCTTATCCAATAGTTAGGGAAATGGACTGACTGAGTGAGACAAGTGGTCCTTATCTGCCATCAAAGTCTATGTTTCTATGTTTAACCTCTTCCAGTCTGACTCTGGACTGCAGCGTCTCCCAAACTGCTTTAACTTAGGCTGTGACAAAGGCTTTAGTTTTTTGCCCCTGCCAACCACACCATTGTTATAAATGCGGTTCTTCCAGACATCTTAGCAGAAAATGTGAAGTGGTGAAATGCACCCAATGTGGGGAGGTCGGGCACTCCATGTATCATTGCAGAAACCCACTTAAAAGCAGCTTTTGTGAAGAAGGACACCCTTTTACTAACTGTCCTTGGTCTGGACACAACACCAAAAATGCTGACTATGGGGTGCAAGACTTTATATCAATAAAGCAGTAAAATCTACTAGAACCCTGCCCCCCCCAATTTGAACTGCATCACGGCCAAGTGCTGTCACTCTGGTAGAATCGTCAATCTCCAACTCAGATACTCACCCCATGCCACCACAAGCTGTAGGGGTTTCTGAATATGTAGAAATAACCACAACGACACAGATTTCTTCTGTACCACCTCATGAAGTCCCAGTCTCCCACATGCCAACTGAAGAGCCCTTTACTGTGGTTCAGAAGAGGAGTGAGGTATGCCAGAAAAACCGAGATAAAGAAAAGGAAACCACTGCCCAGGTGGCAACACACAACACATATATGGTGTTGCAAGCAGAGGACGGAGACATGAAGACTGAATCTGATTCAGCACCTATTTATTCCTCTAAGCCTGATGGGGCATCTGATACAGAGACAGTAGGTGAGGATAAGGGCCCTAAAGCACAGAAGACATGCATGGGGACCACAGCATGGGTAAAGAGGAAAAAGGCAATGGATTAGTCCATGAACATAACTTCATATGACTTCTCTGTGGCATCATTGAATGCCAACAGCATTAAGACAGAATGAAAACGATCTTTGACTTTTGCCCAGTTTGCATCTAATCAGTATGATGCTATTTTACTACAAGACACCCAATTGCATTCAGTTAAGGAGGTTCAGAAGGCTAAGGATGCATGGGTTTGGGGAGACTCTCATTGGTCTGTAAGGAAGGACCTGTGCAGTGAGGTTGCTGTCTGCTTTACTAATCCTGCACTGAAAATAGTGCATGCAGTTGACATTATGCCTGGTAGAGTGTTATTAGCAGATTTTGTATTACATAAAGTGGAATTTCACATAATTAATATCTATGTCCCCCAAACAAAGGTAACCAGGACTGAATTGTTTCAAAAAATGTAGCCCTTTCTCTTTACAGTGAAACATCTTTTATGGGGAGTGGACTTGTTACAGATTGAGGTTTATGAACAAAAAAGTTTTTTTGTGATGCCTCATGCTTAAATAATCTGCTGGATCAAGCAGATCTTATTGATGCATTTGCTCAAGGTAGTGATCCACCACAGAAAACCTATTTTAGAGGTATGTTAGCAACAAGAATAGATTACTGGTTTATTTCTAGTGGTCTGGAGATAAAAAAAAGCAAGGTTGTTACCAGTTTCTTCTTCAGATTATAGCTTGTTGGGGCTAACAGGGGCAAACTATGATAAAATGGGCCATGGCCCAGCTACTGGAGACTGAATTTAACGCATTTAGAAAATGAACTGATCAGACAAGGGTTTATCTACCTTTTGGAAGCATGTAAATTGGTGTGTTTTTCGTATGCTTCTTCCCAAGAATGGTGGGAAGATACAAAAGGATATATTCAGGATTATTTTAAGTTAATGGGAAAAATACAAACTGATCTTTTAAAGCACCACCAGGAACAACTATATGACCTTTTGTCCAGACGAATAATTCTGGTATGGCTCTTACTTCCCAGATCACAGAACTAAAACAACTTACATCAGCTCTGCAGTACGATCATTTAAAATCATTGGAGTAAGAACAAAAATTTGGCACTCAGGGCTGACAAGATTTTGTCAATCCATACCAGTTTTGTTCTGCCCAAGGACAGAAGAAATTTATCTCCCACATTACCACACCCACAGGGAGGGTAATTTATTTAAAATCAGCTATTTTAGCTGAGATCGACCATTATGTTTCACATTTGTTTCAGGGTTCCCGAGATGTTCCTTCAGATGTTAGAGAGTGGTTGTCAGAATGCTCCTTACCCCAGTTAACAGATCACCTGAAATTAACCTTAGTACAACCAATTTCCAAACAAGAGGTACTGGGCATTTTGGCCTCTTTAAAAGAGGGATCAGCTCCAGGATATCATGGTATCTCTTATGAATTATATAAAGTAGTGATTCCAAAATTAATTGATAAAATAGTATCCTTTTTTAATGAAATGCTGCATTCAAAAATTCTTCCTAATAGTATGTATGTGGGAATGGTGGTACTTGTGTATAAGACTGGAGACAAAAGTTTGTTTTCTAATTGGTGTGCTGATGATGCTTTTGAATTTGGATCTGAACATTTTTATGACACTTCTATGTAATAGATTGACCCTCGTGGCAGGTGAACCTATACACTTGTCACAGGCAGAACTATTACAGACAATTTGACTTTGATAAGGAAAATTCTTGCCAAGGGTCAGGAATGAGAATTCTCCAGATTCCTGCTTAGCATAGACCAGGCCAAGGCCTTCAACAATGTTTCTCATGTGTACTTATGGGAATGTCTGGCAGCACATGGTATACCAAAATAATTTATTGGTTGGCTGCAGGCATGTTATACACATACAATTACCAGGCCCTATTGCAATGGTTGGTTAGGGTAATCATGTATGGTAAGCAAAGGGGTGTCTCTGTAGCCCGTTGTTATATGTTTTTTTACCTTGGATCCCTTACTGAGAAGAATTAACAATTCCACTTTAATTAATGGATTGTCCTTTTCTAATCAAGACCCAGAGATCTCAACTGTGGCCTACGCAGATGACATCTGCCTGGCTATGGCAGATATAGAGTCATGCACAAGTGCAGGAGTATTATTGTCTGACTCCTCTAGAGTTTTAAGTTCTACTATAAATTATGCTTAAAGCAAATGCCTGCCAATAGGTGATTTAGCACAACCTATGGATTCTGTTATAAACATTCCAGTTATCATCGGCACATGTTCCATATTAGGCATTTTATTTGGATCTGGAGAATTAGCCTGGATTAATTGGCAAGGCAAAATTCAACAGGCAATGTATACAGTTAAGATTTGGAAGAGGTGGAGAATGGCAAAACTTAAAAGAGTATTTATGGTTAAGGCCTTTCTCCTTTCTATGTTCTTACACCTTAGCTGCATTTTCTATTACCAAAAGAACTCGAGACTAAATTATATGGTTGTTTCTTTTCTTGTATTTAGGGGAGTAGGTTAAACCCCATTAAATGAGGTATGTTATTCTTAGAGAGAAAACAAGGTGTTATCAAGATGGTAAATCCAGTAACATTTACTTTACTATGTTTATTATGGCTAATATAAAACCAGTGTTGGGAAGCCAACAAAAGCTATGGATTCCCTGGGTTTTAGATAATCTAGACTCTGTTTTACAATTTTGTCCTTTACATAGGGAAATTCCCAGGCAGAGAACTTGACGACACCTTCCGAGCCATTGTCAAGTTGCTTTTGCAAAAATGAAACTATGGTTATTAACTAAACACCATATTTGCATGCTGCACAAGAGAGATTTGTACAAATATATAATGTTTCATTTCTTAGAGAGGGTACGCATTTTGATTCTCGGCCTATCCAAGAAAAAGAGATGATAGGGAAGAAGCTAGGATCTCCTAGGATCCCCTCACAGATGTGGGATGTTTTATGGCTTTCAGTACATGTGAAGTTGAATGTTAATGGCAATCGAAAGCATAAAGGTTTAGAGGAGAGATATTGCCCAAGATCTTCTTGTACCACCACAACTGAGACAATGTCTCATCTAATCTTTGAATGCCCTTACATTTTTCAGTTTTGGTATATTTTAAGACAAAATTGTCCACTTCAGCCTTTTTTATGCTTAATACAGACATTTTATGTCTTGTTATACTACTAGATTTATGCACCAGCATGATAGGCAGACAGTGTGGTTATTTCTGGTTTAAGTATTTAATATGGCAGGTATGTTGTAGATTGTCCTTACAGCAGCTTCTTATTTCTGAGTAACAATTATTTCACATGATAGAAACTACTATGGTTAAACATAAAGCTAAAGAACGCTGCTTGCTTTCCCCACAGATGTTTCAAGCATAGTAGACCAGTGCTAATTAGATTCTTTAAATTAAGTAATGGTGAGACAACCTATTTTGGAAAGGTAGATTACCCCATGTATGCCTTGACATGGGATGGAGTAAGTACCTGAAAGTATTGCATACTCTATTAAATTTTATGATATTATATTTCTTCCTTTTCTTTTTAGTGGCAAGTTATATGGTTTCTCCTAGCTTATTGTTTATATGATGTTTATAATGTATTATTTTATAGGTTAGATTTCAAGAGTAGATTTTCAGTTGATTGCACAGTATGATATGAATACTGCATCATTTCATTCTTTTTTTTCCTCTTGCCTCTGATGGATGCATGTTTACAATAATTTTTCCTTTTGTAGTATTATCTGACTGTTATGATTTGCAACATGTGTTATTTTCCTTTGTTTTGATGCGATGGGGGAGGGAGGGAGGGGGTCTACAGAGTGTATGATCTGAATCCATAAAGTTTAGTTTTATTTTCAGAATTCTTTCTCAATCTTCAAAGTGGCAGGCTATAATGAAATTATGAGAGGGAATAAGTATGAATTAATATGTCATTTTGCATTCAGTTTTTTATGTCCTTTTCTAAACAGTTTGTGTATTTTTTCTGTTTGAACAGTATGACTGAAATACTTTTTTAATTTTTCTTTTATTTTCTGTATTATTTAAGCGAATCAACATTGCTTGTTATTATTTGTTCTGAAGTTGTAATAAAAAATTCCCCTACTCTTTTCGAGAAGTGCCATGGGATCGTTAACGTTCACCTGAACAACCAGCAGAACAGGCAGACAGGACCTCAGTTTAATATTTCCTCCAAAAGATGGCATCTCAGGAGTGCAGCACCCTCTCATGTTGCAATACAGTGGAGTGCTCCCAGATTGACTTGACATTTTCCTGTAGCTCCAAGGCAATTTTCCTGTGTTTTCCTGTATGCTACATTATTTCCTATGGAAGCAGAATTGCTCTGTTTTCCTGCATAACCAATGGAAGTCTATAAAAAGAATTTCCCTGAGGATGGTTCCAAATCCCTGTAAAATACAAAAATTCCTGTAGATCTGGGAGTATAACCCAAGTGCCTGGTGTGGGAAAGAACCTTCTGATATTCCAGCCTCAGAGGTGAGTATGCAACCTGCTGAGCCACTGACACTGCTACTTACTACCCCAAGTGCTAAAAAAGCAAAATGTATCTGTGTTGAAATGCTTTGTGCATATGTAAATGATATGTATATGAGTATAAAAGTAAGTGCATGTGTATATGTTTAAAAACATATGTGTGTGTATGTATAATGTGTATATGTATATAGACTATATTCTGGATGGCAAGTGCTACCTGCCTATCCCACAAAAATGTTTGGTATAGCTTTAAATTTATTCGGTAGTATGTACAGACTTAGCTCTATGTATATTTTTTATTTGGATCTTGTATTCAACATTGTATTCCCTTTTCCCCTTCCCCCAGGACACATCTGGGAACAAGCTATTGTAGCTCAATATGCCTTTCCTGGTGAAACTTTTCAAAATAAATAAATAAATAATGTAATATGAGGAGTTTCAAATGTTCCTTATATGTCATATGTTCCAAACCCTTTCTTGTTGCCTTCCTCTGACTAAATACAATTGTCTTCCTATTATTAATAGTAATATTTAAAGCTCCCCCAAACTGTGAGCAGTAATTTATCCTAGGTACATATTGTATGAAGTTACTGCATTATGATGGTATGCAGCTGTATACCAATGTTGAGTTATCTACATGATTTGATTTATTTATTTTTAATAATCCATACATTGCCTAAATACTAACAACATAGCCAAGGATGCTCCTTACAATCCGTGACCTTTTTTTTTTTTACCACTGTATTCATTTTTGGAAAATCACTTGCAACCTGGCATGTGCTCTGTTTTGTTAGGTTAACAATGGGTTAACCTTATCTACTGCAAAATGTTAGCTGTCTCCTCTCTCCCTCTCTCTCTCCACACATTTATAACACAGGGATCACCCCCTTACCACCCACACCAGAAGTGACCATTCACTCAAGAAACTATTTAGCTTCACTTCACAAGACAAAGTAGAGGAATTCAAAAGTAAATCTCACTGAACCAATTGTTTTATCAGGCCCTTTTCTGCTGTGTGCTTCATTGACTTCAACTTTGGAATGTCAGTAATGAGCGGGGAGGTGACCTGACTAGTAGCATAACATAGTATAGCACAGCACAGCAGAAAATGTGATTCTTAAACACAAGATCCTCAGCCTAGAAAAGCTGTAAAGGGATTATCCGAATATAAAGGAGGTACAAATCAACAAAAATCCCATATAATCAGATATGAACTAGCTGTCAGGGCACTTAGAACAGGCATGAAAAGAGAGAAGAGAGAGACAAACAAGCTGAAAAACTAGTGTTGCAACTGGTCTACTCAACAGAGAGAGGAAAGTAATTCAACTGGTGTATTGAATTGCAGTTGTGGAAGGATACACTTAAAACTCCAAAATGGTGTGCTTTGGTATCCCATTTTTAAAGCTAAAGCAAAACGGCTGTAGGCTCCGCCCACAGCCATAAAAATCAGAGCCATCTGGAGTTAAACTTCTAGGCTATACTGCCAGCTCCTTGAGAGATGTAGTATTCAACTTCTAGGGAAAGTGCTGTTCTTTGTATCCCCCAAAAATCTAATACTATCAGGTAACAAAAGAAACCTTCTAATTAGAATAAGAAAAAAACACTTCTGAAATTAAAAGGAACAACTGGCTGCTTTCAATTACATTTTCTACCTGATTTTTCTAGCTCTACTGACTCTTCCTAGCAATAGGCATCATACAGCACTCAGTAAAAGAGTTGATTGTCTCTACCTGTAAACAACATTCTTTTACCAGTGGCACGAGATCAGCTGTGTTTGGGATTCTGTTTTCAGAACATTTGGTGGCTGTCTGCTCTGTTGCTAAGGGTACTCCATTTTCAGTTGCTGTGGTGTTTGCACTTCCTGTTACAGTATGTGCCTCAGAATTAATTCTATGGTATATGCTACACTTTCCCCTGAATGCACTGACCTGGAAACCATATAACTTCTCATTGACTGATCCCACCTCAGAGCCTGGTTCTCAGAATACCAGCTTGCAAGTTTCAGATAAGTTGTATTGCTTACTGTAACCGGAGGAGCAATCTAGCATCACCTATAAAAAGTTGCATGGAGGATGGGAAATTGCAGAATTAAAAAAGGTGATGTATGTGGACAGATTCGCAGTTGGGAGTAGCCAAAATAAGTATTTTAAGAAAATGTGCTTAAACAGTTTAACTGCCACCATCCTAGATGTTTCGGCACAAGTTGTGTGGAAGAGTTCTCCCTTCACTCTTCCAGATGTTAATCAGGTGATCTGAATCCCAGATCTGCACACACTGTGGCATTCAGACATGTGTGTATTCCCACCACCAGGCACTGGGGCATCTTGCTCTTCCCTGTCTAGCACGTAAAGAAATTAAGTAGCTGTTGAAGAGGGTGCATGCACTGTCTATGACTTGGGGGACAGGGAGCAGAGCAAAGCATGTCAGAAGTAACGTCTGTGTGTTAACAATTATGGCACAGGAGGAGATGGGATTTAAATGCTTGACACTGGAGCACAGAGGCGCCGCTGTATCTGATCATGCTTTTGTGGCACGGAATTAAAATTACTGCTTTCAGTACATGGTGGGGGGGCAGAGCAGTAGGCAGCAAGGAAAATGAAGCAACGGAGGGGATGGGGGATGGCATTATGCAATTGAACTGGACAAAGTGCTCTCATTGGAGTGCTTCATTCATTTCAACTACACAAAGTTTCCATCCATAAACTGTGAACCACTGTCATAGTTACCTTGCATGATCATTCATTTGTCTGTCAATCTGGGGGTAAAAGGGGTGGGGTAGTTAGTTACTAAGTCAGAATTAATTTCAGCCCCCTGAGTTTGTGATTGTGTAGTTTCTTTTTGTGTTTTCTCAGTCCTATATGAAGGTGATTATTCTAAACTATGTAATCTAGTCCCTGCATTATCGAGTTTGGTTACTGAATTTGGGAAGGGATCCCACTCAAATTCTGTAGATGAGTTCAATGAAATAACATCCATTTGATTTGCCTGAGCCCTTGCTCCAGAGTCATTTGGAGTATCTGATATCTGGATCAACGCAATAAGGTCTGCTGTAGTTCCTAATTTATTCAGTGACATCCCTGTATTCCTTGTTGAGTTTTTTTTTAAGTTTTCATTGATAAATACCTTATTGTTATTAATTTGTTTATCCATTTGTGGTGCAGAGGTGTTAACAAACTGATCCATTGTGACCTGTTTTATCTTTGGGGGGGGGGGCTTTAATTGCCATTGCAGGTTTTGTTTGATTCTACTTTTTATTTACTGAAACTTTCTTTTTTTGACAATGTACCAGTGTGTACATTTCTGATCCTTTTTTAACCCTTCTGTTTTTACCTTTGTATGTCCCAGTGTCAGTATAATGCTGACTATCAGAATTTTGAGACAGGTTTTTTAATTCCTTTTGTTTCTGTCCCCTAGTCTTAACTCCCATCTTTTAAAATCAAATATGCCTTTATGGAGCTTTATAGAACTCAGAAATGGATGAAAATCTAACTACCACCAAAAAAAAACAAAACTGGGTATCAAGTACAATAGTGCAATAATACAAAAAGAGTTCCACTGAGATGATACAATTGGTAGTCCTGTTTCAAACAATAAACAGAATAAAATAAAAAAAAAAAAATTTTTTAAATCAGGAATAAGGTCTTTGTAAGTAACTTAAGCCTATAAGGTGAATTTTTCCAGCAGGGTAGCAGTTAGAGGCCAATTGAGGAGTTCCATTTAAATCCACCCTTGCTGTCAATGAGGAGGAACAATTTATACTTGTATATGCTAATAAGTGCAAGATAGCAAGCATTAATTCTTTCAGACTATGTTATTTGCGTTAATTTCTTTCATCCAATATACAACCCATGGAAGCAATGAATTAAATAAGGTGCAGTAAGGTGCGGTTTGTCAGTGATAATTCAGTAATACATGACAATTAGACAACAATTAATTATACAATGGCAAGAAAGAATGCTTGCCTCTGATTGGTCAGCCTGGGACTGGACCTGTGATGTTATACCAGTACAACATCATGGGTCTATTCTCAGAGCACAATTTCACTGTATTGATTTGGATGATTTCGATGATACTTTGGATGCCATACTCTTAAGAAACTGAAATATATTGGCACACTAAAAATCTACCAAAAACACTTTTAAATTTTATTTTTATTTTGTATAACAATGAGCCATTGTATAACAGCAATAATGCACTCCAGGGCATGTGTTGTGCTGGGATAACCTCACTTCTGGGGTCATTGGATGCACTCAGCCTGTGGCCTCATGTCCAACCACCCCTGGCTTGAGGTTATCCCAGCATGACACACACCCTGTCATGCATTATTGCTTAATTAGCATATACTTTACTGAAAAAATATTTTAAAAATATAAAGTATGACACTGACATGTCAATAAAAATCATAAAAACATACAGTAATTCCAAAGTGCCTGAGTGTCTATTAATCTGAGAAAAGGCAGTTCTGTAATAAGGTAGTGTTCCAAGTATCTTTCAGCAGGCATTTGCGCAGATACTTTATATGACTTTAAGAAACTCTGATCTAGAGAGTTTGAGTTGTTTCTTTCTTATTACAGTTATTACAAATATGCAAAAAAAAAACTGTTCAGACATTCTCATCAAGTGGTGGTTTACATCAGAGCTGGAGCAATAATCCCTTCGGGCCGGTACAATTTTAAAACTCAGCTCCTGCCTTCTTTGATTGTCTTTTCCCCATAAAGTCAAACTTAGATAAGCTATGTGAGCTGTGCAAACAATGTGGCTATGCAAATTAAATCCTGAGGTTATTCAATTCAGGTTAGAAGAAAATCTTAAGGGAAAAAAAGGGGATGGTAAGTGTCACAGGGCAAACAGTAGGCCCCCGTTATTTAAGTTGAAGTTTAAATCAGTACTTGTTACTAGCTAGCAACCCATTTTCCTGTGGAAACTTCTTTTGACTTTTTCTTAGTAGATGAGTAAAATGTACCTTAGAATGTCGTATATCCTCCAAGGTTATTGCTCCAGCATCTGTACAGCTTTCAAATGAAGTGGCGTACCTGTACTGCCTTCTATATTCTAAGTCTGGTGGCTCTCAGTGCCGTGTAGGAGTCAAAAAGGTGGTGGATGAAAATCACTACTGGGAATACTGATCTAGGAATTTAAAAGTACACTCAATGTCTCAATCTACCCCTAGATTAATAACTACTCTAAAAGACCCCCATATTGTGAACATCTTGTTCTTAGAGCAGTTATGTATATTAAGAGACTAAATAACTTCAATAAAATGTACTCTTGCTCATCATGAAGCATTAATTAAAAACTTATTTAGGGAATTAGTAAAGTTTGAGCTAGGCTCAGAGGTGAACTCAATGACTAGGGGTCCTATGGGTAGATCAGATTTGGACCAATCAAATTTCCCACTACCCAAATGAGGCAACTTGGTAAATGAAAGAAAAAAAGAGAAAGAATAATAAAACCAAAAAACCCCATGTGGAACAAATCCCCAACCTAAAAGCACCCCTGGTAACTGGGAAAGAAAATATAACAAAATCAACAAGACTAAAAATGTATCTTCTTTGTCAAAAAAAGAAGAGAAGAAAAGGGTCAAATTTAAGAAACAAGCACAAGTAAAAGAAACAATAGCAGTAATTACAGCTCAGACACAAAAGGCATACCTAGGAGGCATATGCCAAGTATGGTCCAGCCCCTAGCCTTACTGTCTGCTGAACTTCACTGATCTTCACCAACTGGGAGAGAGACTCTGAGAGGTGCAGAAGCAGGGATTCCTTGAGAAGCAGGGATTCCTTGACAGCAGTTCTACCTGGGTGAATCCCCCTTGGCATGCACAGTCCATGCTTCTGTCTCCACTGAGGTGACTTCTCTCCTGGGTCACACTGATCAGACCCAGCCAGTGGCTGCTTTCTCAGCATGAGGAGCAGTTGGAACACTTACCCAGAATTCCTGGCTGCTGTATGTAAATCAGCATTTTTACTGGTGTACCACTACTAAAATAGTGGTTGACTAATAAAATGCTCTCAGCTGGAAGCAAGAGCTCAGCCACAAAGGGCACCCCTAGGAGGCATACACCAAGAGCGGTCCAGCCCCTAGCCTTACTGTCTGCTGTACCCACTACTGAAATAGTGGTCAGCTAATAGTAAGCTGTCAGCCAGAAAGAATTAGAAGCAACTCCGCTGAGGCAAACTTCTCTCCTCAATCACCCTACTCAGACCTAGCCTGTGGCTGCTCTCTCAGCATAATGAGCAGTTTTATTACAGCCAGACAACACTCCACCTTCCTGCCTGCTAGGAGGAAGGGGTGGAGTTTCAGCACAACTCATTAAATAAAACTTCTTTTCTCTTCTTTCAGACAATAGTGTATTGCACAATAGTGTATTGTTTCCCATGTATTACTACTTCTACTTTCTTTCATCCCCAAAGGCATCCTAATAGGCCATGGACATCATCACCTGCCAGGGGTGCACTGCATCTTTTCAGAGGGCACACATTCAAGCACTAGGACATTGCCCACTTGTTGGACAATACAACATATGCAAGCTTAACCCAAAGAGACATGGGACTAAATAAATTGTCTCCACAATGTCATTAGAAACCACGTACCTCTCCCCCAAAATGCAAACAAATCGTAGGTACAAATGGAAAGAAGGAAATCAACCTACTGGATGTGGTCAAGACAATAAATCATTCAAACATGAATCAGGGCACCAAAAAGGGGGGGGGCAACCATGCATAGAAAGCTATGTTCACAAACTCAAGAAGTCTGACAACTAAATTAGCAGACCTCACTGCCGTCGTTGCCAAAGCTGATCTGGACTGAGTTGCCATCACAGAAACATGGTTCAACAATAACTATGACTGGAGCATGACTATACCAGGATACTGTCTATTTTGGAAAGACAGAACTGGTAGAAGGGGGGCATAGCTATGTATGTAAGAGAAGGAATAAAAGCTACTATGACTCAAAATGACAATACCAAAACAGAGTCACTTTGGGTCACTCTAGAGGCAAACAATGGAGCAGCAACTTGGGTAGGAGTCTTCTACCAGCCCACAGCAACAAGTGTGGTGAGTGACTATGAAATATTGGAAAACATATACAAAATGAGAGACAAAGGGGAGGTGATTGTACTGCGTGGCTTCTATTTACCTGATGAAAACTGGGATACATATGTAGCGAGTTCAACCAGAAGCAAGGACATCTAGAGGCCCTCCACATATCGGGCCTGAGAAAGCCTGTAAAGGACAAAACAAGGGGGGAAGCGGTCCCTGACCTGCTACCAGCAAACGGGGACAATAGTGACCACTGTATGGTGTGGTTCCAGGTCAAGACAAAAACAGACACAAAGTACTCCACAACAAAAGTTATGGGCTTCAGATGAGCAGACTTCAAAAAAATGAAGCAAAATCTTAAGCTGAGTCTGGCTAACATTATGTGGGGATAGATGTTGATGACTACCGGATACAGCTGAAAAGGGCTATACTAAATACTGCAAACCATTGCATAAGAAGGGTGAGCAAAGCTAAAAGGAAAAGAAAACCACTCTGGTTTTCTAAAGAAGTAGCCACTTTGGTCAGGGAGAAAAGAATGGGTTTCAGGAAGGACAAACTAACCAGATCTGACAAGGACAGATAAAAATACAAGGAGACACAGAAGGAAGCAAACAAAGTGATCAGGACAGCAAAGGCAGAAACTGAAGAGATGATAGCCAAGGAGGTCAAAAAGGGTGACAAGACATTCTATAGATATGTCAGTGAGAAGAGAAAGACATCTGGAGGTATTGTTAGACTCACAAGGGTGGATGGGGAGATCACAGAAAATGACAAGGACAAGGCTGAAATCCTCAACAGTTACTTCTGCTTTGTATTCACCAAGGAGGAGGAAGGATGCGGACCCAGCAATGCAACACACAACAAGGAAGGAGTCAGAATACACATGGGTCCCTTTACAAAAGAAAGGGTCCTAAAAGAACAAGAAAAACTCAATACAAACAAGGCCATGGGACCAGATGAAATTCACCCTAGATTACTAAAAGAACTAAGGGACAAGCTGGCAGTACCCCTGGCTGATCTTTTCAACCTATCATTCAAGCTGGGGGAGGTCCGCCAAGACTGGAGGAAGGCAAAAGTTATTCCTCTGCACAAAAGCAGAAGCAGGGAAAGTGCAGACAACTACAGACCAGTAAGCCTAATCACAGTTGTAGGTAGAATAATGGAAACCCTGCTCAAGGAGAGAATTATAATCTTTCTAGAAGAAAACAACAAATTAGACACAAAGCAGCATGACTTTACAACAGGAAGGTCATGCCAAACCAATCTAATAGACTTCTTTAACTGGGTGACTAAAATAATAGACCAGAGAGGAGCAATAGACATAGTATACCTGGATTTCAGCAAAGTCTTCAACTCGGTCCCACACAGTAGGCAACTCAACAAACTGGACAGAATGGGAGTAGGACAGCAAGTAGTGAAATGGGTAAGGAACTGTCTCGCTGGGAGGACTCAGAGGGTACTTGTAAATGGCCCACTTTCAGAAGAAAGAGGAGTAGATAGTGGAGTGCCACAAGGATCAGTACTCAGTCTGATCCTATTCAATATTTTTATTAGTGGCATAACTGAGGGACTAGAGGGGAAGGTGAGCTTATTCACAGATGGCACAAAAATAAGCAATAGGGTAGACACTCGAGGTGGGGTAGAAAAGATGAAAGCCGACCTTAAGGCTCTGAAAAAAATGGTCAGAAACATGGCTACTAAAGTTTAATGCAAAAAAAATGCAAGGTCATGCACCTAGGAAGGGCCAGCCCAGGAGAGGACTACTACCTGGGAGGAGTACAACTGGAATCTTACAAACAGGAAATGGATCTGGGAATAATTATAATGGATCACCTAAAAATGTCAAAAAAGTGCAAGAAAGTAGCACTATGGGCAACTGGCATATTGGGCTGCATAGGCAGGGAGATCACCCACAGAATAAAGGAGGTCATCCTGCCACTCTATAGATCTCTGGTGAGGCCACACCTGGAGTACAGCATACAGTTCTGGAGACCACACCTAAAAAAGGATATCAACAAACTGGAGACAGTGCAAAGGAGAGGTACAAAAATGATTCATGGCCTACAAAACAAAAAACTATGAAGATCGTCTGCAAAACCTGAACATGTACTCCCTGGAGCAATAGAGGGAGAGAGGAGAAATGATTGAAACCTACACATTCCTAAATGGAACAAACAAGGTGCAGATTCAGGAACTGTTCCAAGTCAGAGAACACACAAGTACTAGGGGGCACAACATGAAGCTGGAAGGGGGCAAATTTAGAGGTAACACTTGCAGGTTTTTCCTTACCGAGAGGGTGGTGGATGCATGGAACAGCCTACCTCAGGTAGTAGTGGGGGAAAAACTGTAGTAGGTTTCAAGAATGCTTGGGACAGGTACAAAGGCACCACCACACTGACAAGCAGTTAAGGGAGGGGGGGTAGGCCTATGGGCAGACTAGATGGACCATATGGTCTCCTTCTGCTTTCACTTTCTATGTGTCAATGTTTCTAATTAAAAAATGCAAAAAAAGAAAGGGTAAAAAGAGAAAAAAAGGTAGCATTTAATGAAAATCCAAAAAGGCACAAATCAAAGGGAAATTAAGGAACAGCACACAATGATGGAAACTAAATATATAGAACATAATTTAACTAAAATTGAAAATGAGGAGACACAGCAAAGGGGTGTTGGTTTTCAGGAAACGAGGCTGTATTGATTATAAAAGGCCTTTATCAGTGCCATAGGGAAAGTAAAGAACACCTAAAAGCTATATTATCACAATATTTAGAAAAAGATTTGGGAATTCAAAAAAAGAGGGATCAACTTGATATATGCAATCAGATCAGATATGAAACAAGAAAAGTTGCTAGATCATTCAGATCAACCAGCGATGGCAATAATATCTGATACAGAAATGGCAAACTGGATATGGATGCAAAAACTGGTTGCAGGAAGAATGGTTTAGAAATCATTCAACCAATTCATATTTCAGACTTTTTTCAGGAAAAGCAGGAAAATTTCAGTCAGGGGAAATTTGTATCTGACATAGAGTTAGACAACAGATTAAGCCAAATTACACTTAATAGTGCTGTTTAAGAATCAAGACAATATATATTAACATTACATGGCCTAGAGGACACTCATGAAAAGAGTTTGCTACATTGTTAAAGAAATTCTGGGAATAAAAATGAGGCAAAAGGGAATTTTATGATTCCATAGGGAATCTAGCTTCACTAACCAAGGTTAAGTTTCATTTACTGTTCATGATCAAATACTGTACCATTTATGTCTTACTGCTTCTAGCAAACTAGATCTAGCAAACTAAAATGGAGGCAGTATAGTGCAGTGGTTTAAGGTTCTGAGCTGCAAATCTGGTGGCATCCAGCAGACCAGATCTGGGTTTGAATCCCACTTGCATACTATGTGACTCTGAGCGAGTCACTTAACTTCCCTGTGCTCCCAGGCTGCTCCTGTGAAAAAGCTTTCAGCTTAGTGTGCTACTCCTGGTTAAACAACTAAATAAAAAAAAAAAAATAAGATCACATCATGGGCATATTACTTTGTGACTGGGCAGACACTGAACTAACAATGTTTCAGGAAAATTTCAACTCAGAATGGAGCACCGTGGGAGAAAAACTGCACACCTACAAGGTACCCGATCATTTTCATAATGTTCAAAACTCTCCAATTCAGTTATCAAACCAATATCAGATATTGACTAATCTGATGCAGAACTGACTTAAAGGTAAAACACCTCCATCAGATACAAGTAACCCACAAAAACAATCAGAGAATCATGAAACCTAGTTGCCTGGAATGTTGCAGGTTTTTCCAAGAAGTCATGAACCCAGAATTTCTAAGCTTCCTGTCTTCCCACACAATTTTATCATTACAAGAGACATGGGCACTAGAAGATCTAAATATACCAGGTTATACTGTAGTTACAGCTCATGGAAAGAAAAAAATGGAAATTTGGTAGACCAGTGGGAGGACTTTCAATTTTTATTAAAGTTCAAGATAATATTAAAATTAAAGCAGTACTTAAAAATAATATGACAATGCACATTCTGTTAATAAAATGGGGACATAACTTGTTTTATTTAGTAAATGTTTACATACCAACCCAAAAATTTGAGATATTGTAATACTAATATTTGGTATGAGATTGAAAGTTCACTCCAGGATGCAATGATGAACATTCCAGAGGCAGGAATTTTTCTGACAGGTGACTTCAACGGTAGGTTGGGACACAAGTCTCTTAGACTAAGTAAAGATACAATGATTCAACAAAATAGTTTAAAAGATAGGAAATCTAATGGGAATGGCAGAAAGGTTTTTCAGTTATTAAAAAACCTGGGGTTATTTGTAGTAAATGTAATGTATGAGGGTGAATAACACATCTTATTACACTTCTCTTTCTAACAAAAGTGCAAGTACGATTGATTACATATGTATTTTACCTTGGCAGATAAATTTAAATTCAAACTTTGATAAAATATTAAGAGAAGAAAGTGATCATTTTCCACTGATTTTAACAACTAAAAATCAGAGTAGCAAGTAAAAATCAAGTGGATTCACAAATAGAAATCAGAAATAACAAAAAGAGTGGTATACTCAGCTCTTGTAGATCAACAAATAACAGTGACCCTTTTAAGTTATCACTGTCAAATAAAAATGAAAGTAATAACAGACCATACGCCTGCCAAGGTGATACATGATATTATACAAGAGCTATCAAATGAATATTTACCTGTCCTGTATCAGAAAAGGAATCCAATTAAGGAAACATGGTTCAATAGAAATAGTATAAGATACAAGAAATATGTGGCAAAACTGATATGCTATGTACGGAAAAATCACACACCAGAAAATATAAATATTCTGAATAAAACAAGAAAGGATTATAGAGCATTCCTCGAAACAGAGAAAACTCTATTTCAACAAAAGCAGTGGAATAACATGTAAAATCAGGAAATACTAAAAAATGTTGACAACTCGTTGCAATACGAACAGGTAATTATGCAACTAATATAACAACAAATATTTACCATTATGATTGGGTAGCTTATTATAAAAAAAAAACTGTTTTTTGACAGTACAATAACAAACCACTCTTTTCCACATTTAAACCAAACAATAGAATATCATTCATTAAATATAACACCCATAGAAATTAGTGAAGCAATAAAAGCAACAAAACCAAATAAAGCCCCTAGACCAAATAAATTACCACCTTTCCTGTACAAAATACAACTAGAATGGTGGTGCAATATAATAGCAACATTATTCAATAATGTTAGCAGAAAATTGCATACACAATTCATGGAAAGGAAATATTATAATCCCTATTTTAAAAAGGAGACACAAGCCAACCCAAAAACTACAGGCCAATCAGTCTATTAGACTGTTTAGGGAAAATATTTGCAAGAATATTATTGGCTAGAATAAGTACTTGGTTAGATAAAAAACTAATTATGAATCAATATCAGGCTGGATTCTGTAGAGGACATTCAATGGTCAACCAATGTTTCATATTATAGCACATGCTAAAAAAATATTATGTTAGAAAACATCTTTCGATTTATCTAACATTTGTAGATTTCAAGGCAGTTTTCAACAAAATAAATAGGGCATTGTTGTGGGACAAGTTAAATAAATTAGGAATGGACTCCACAATTTTATGTTTAATTATTAATCTATATTCTAATAACGGGACAAAGATAAAGTATGGGAACATCATTTAACCAGGAGTAGCACATTAAGCTGAAGCTTGTTTCCAGATGCAACCTGGGAGCACAAGGATGTTAAGTGACTTGCTCAGGATCACACCGTATGCACCTAGGTGGCTGTGGGGCTCAAATCCAGGTCTCCAGATCTGCATCAGAGCCTTAACCCACTGTGCTATACTGCCCCTGATTTAACTGGTAAATTACCAGAGTAATTCAAAACAATACAAGTGTTACACAGGAGTGCATTCTAGTCCCATTGTTATTTAATTTATTTATTGATGATCTTCCAAACTCATTCCTCAAATCTTCCTCATAATGTCTGGCCTCCTATGGCACACCAAGGCCAGTGTTAATTTACACAGATGATCTGATAATATTATCCATGTCATCTGTTGGACTACAAAAATATTTAAAACTGTTAAGAGAATTACTGTAACATCAATAAATTAAACATAAACACTAAAAAAATACAAGTAATGGTAATAGGTAAAAGGAAATTAAAGCAAAAATGGGCAATAAACAATTTTTTAGAACAAGTGGCAATGTATAAATACTTATGATACAACATAAATTTTAATTATAAAACAACTAAGTATACAATATACATTAAAAAAACTGCAACAAACAAGTAAAGCTATTATAAGATTCAGTTTTAAATTCATTGGTTCATCATTATTAACATTGTGAGCAATAGAAATAAAGTAAACACCAATAGTGTTTGATGCAGTTAAAGTATGGTATACAGATAAAATTGAAGCTTTGGAAAAAACGTTTACATAGTAATATAGAATTTTATTGCAACTTCCAAAAACAGTAGCATCACAAATAGTGAGGGCTGAATTGGGAAGGGCTCAGATAAAATATCTCACCATAGCAACTAAAATGGCATATTGGGTAAAATCTATTTCCTTGCACGAGAACAGATTGGTTAAAAAATGTATGCTGGAAAAACAAATACTGTATGGATGGAAAAGAGAACAAAAGATGCATGGCCAGGACACACAGAAGAAACTCTACACAAGCTGAATTTAACTCACTTATGGGAAGACTCCAACAAGGAAATAATGACCACTAAATCATATACCAAACTTATAAAAGAAAGACTAAAGAACATTTCATATGAGGAAGATTTGGATAAGATAACAAAGTCAAGGTTGCACTCTTGGTATGCAAACAATAAATTAAATCACAACTTAGAACCATATTTAACACATATAAAAGGAAAAAAGAATGGATGATTTTTACAGTATTCAGATTAGAATGATATCCATCAAAATATCGAAGATATCTCTATAATAAAGAAAGAAATCAAACAAATAATATAAAATGCAATTGTAGTATAGACTGTTTGGAAACCTTGCCGGATATTATCCTGTATTGCCCAAAATATCAGGAAATGCAAAACATTTACTTGGTGCAATATTTCCAAACAGAAACTTTAACAAAAACAGAAATATTGCACATTTTAATGACGCCACAAATAGAATTTGTTACAAAAGACGTGGTGCTATTTTTGCAATGGATTCACAATCATATGAGTCCTGAAGCAAATAATTTGAAAATACAACATTGAAGTTTCAATACTCTGTAGTCAACAGAACTTACAGGCTTATGTATTTTGTATGAAGAATATTGTTACAAAAAATATCGAACAGCACAACCTCTCTTTATGTATGAAGAAACTGCACTTTATTGTTGCATGTATTACATGTTTATATTTTGATTTTAAATACTGCTGTTATAAAATGTATGTCTCAATTTGTAAAGATGTAAAAATCAAACAAATAAAAATTGTTGAATCTTGGTCTGTCACGGACGAGCCCAATGCAGCTTGACCTGCATTGGGCTAGTCAGTGACACACCTCTGAAATGCCTTTTCTGTAGTAAAACATTTCTTGCACAAGCGTAACCAAAGCAAAAATGAGGATACATTGTCATGTCTAAAATGTTTGAAATTGGAGGTAGTACTGTGAAGTAACATTAAATGGGCCTGTTTTTCATATCACCAGTGCGGTAAGAATAAAAAATGCTTGCAGACAGCTTCACACCAATCTTAAAAATAGAGTACTACTGTAGTTCATTAAAGCCCCAGAGAAAAAAAGCTTTGCAGGTGCTAAATCAGTTATAAAAAAAAGACATGCTGTGGTTTGAAGCCTGTCCATTATACTGTAACTTTGTCACTGTATGTTGAAAACCAGGGCACTACAATAAGAATTTAGTTAGATTCTTAAAAAATGGCAAGCTGTGTTTTATGTTACGTGGCAAGGTGTGTTTTATGTTATGTGAATGTCTGCTGTTTTGTTTTTGTGATAATACATCTGTTTTAGTGGTTTACAATTTTAGGTTATGTACTGTGTAAGGGATACATACTGGTAAGAACTTCTGTTAGGTTTTCTCGGATGCAATAAAGAAAGTTGATCGGCATCTAAGTTAAAATGTGTGAGACGTTGGTGTGTTGAAGCCTTTGTAAAACACTATCCATTTGGCCTGGTGGTGTGAAGGGCTGAGGTGTTGGATGCCTTACCTGCTGACATGCCAGTGACCTGAGTTCGAGATTAGGCTTTGGCCATGAGGAGTTGATCGTGGTGGAAGAAGATGGGGCATCCAGAAGACTACTGTCCTGTCCCAGGGAGGGGGGACATGATGTGCCACTCCTATATTGCCACCATGTGGAAGCATGGAAGTGTGGTGGCAGGGCAGTAGGAGCATCTCAGAGGGGGACATCTGGCTGTTGGTGTGTCGTGCATCTATGCCTTCACATGCACACCTGCCTGCATTATTGCATGCCACCAGACATGGAAATCAGCAAGTAGAAAGAGCCTGGTTCCAGCATATAAAACCAGGCCTGTCGCTCAACCCACGTTGCTGCCCAGGACTGCCAGCTGAAATGTGGCCTGGTAGCAGGAAGGTTGTACCACCATCCCCTGGCCCCACCATAGGGGAGAAATCCACAGGAGAACAGGTATATTCCAGGGGAAGCAGTTGCCAGTTGGGTTGGAGTCAGGGCTGATGGCCTTGCTAAGAAAAAGAGAGAAAGAGAGAAAGAAAGAAAGAAAGAAAGAAAGAAAGAAAGAAAGAAAGAAAGAAAGAAAGAAAGAAAGAAAGAAAGTCAGTCAGTCAGTCAGTCAGTCAGTCAGTCCACTGTGTCAGTCTGGGAAGATAAGTCTGCTGTGATCCCAAAGACTAACTATATAAGCGGCCTGTCATTGCAGGAGTAGCACTACCACTCACAATACCAGTGACCGGGATTGAGAGTGAACTCGAGTCATTGGGGCTGGCCGGAGGGATGAAGATTAAACATCCCAGAGAATGATCTCTCCTCCTCTGGGGATAGAGGGATGCTTTCTCTGCTGCAGTGGTGCTACCAGGGTGACCACTGGTTGTAATGTAGCTGAGGGCACACCTGGTTGAGGAGGCAGCTGCATAGAAACATATAAACATAGACTTTGATGGCAGATAAGGACTGCTTGGCCCACCTAGTCTACCCTTTTTCTTACCTACTGGATAAGCTGCAGATCCTAGTTAGCCAACAGCCTACTTTCTCCTACACCACACTATAATTGCCGTATGTCTGTCCCATGCATTCTTGAATTCCCCCACATTTTTGACCCCACAACCTCCTCAGAAAGGCTGTTCCATGTGTTCAGCACCCTCTCCATGAAAAAATACTTCCTCATGTTGCCCCTGAGCTGTCCCCCTCTATCTTCAAACTGTGCCCCCTTGTTCTTACACATCTCTTTTTCTGAAAGATGTTACCCTCTTGGACTTTGTTGATTCCCTTGAGGTACTTGAAAGTTTCTGTCATGTTCCCCCCTCTCTCTCCTTTCCTCAAGGGTATACATATTAAGCTCCTTTAGTCTCTCTTAATATGATTTCTGGTGCAGACCCTGCACCATTTTAATTGCCCTCCTCTGAACTGCCTCCATCCTGTCTATGTCCTAGTGGAGATGGGGTCTCCAGAACTTCACGTAGTGGGACTGTGTCAAATGCCTTGCTAAAGTCTAGGTAGGCCACATCCACAGCACCTCCCTGGGCATACTACTTTGGTTACCCAGTCAAAGAAATCTATTAGATTCATCTGACATGACCTTCCTGCTGTGAATTCATGCTGCCTTGGGTCCTGTACCCCGCTGGTCTCTATGTACTCAAAAATTCTTTCTTTTAGAAGTGATTCTATCATTTTCCCCACCACTGAGGTCAAACTAACAAGCCTATAGTTTCCTGCCTCTGCCTTGCTCCAACTTTTGTGAAGGGGAATCACATCTGCCTTCTCCAGTCCTCAGGTACCACACAGCCCTCCCATGATTTATTACAAAGAGTAATTAGTGGTGCCTCTAGTTCTCCCCTTTGTTCTTTTAGAATTCTGGGGTGAATCCCATCAGGTCCCATTGCCTTGTCCACCTTGAGTTCTAGGAGTTCTTTCAGGACTCTTTCTTCATGTGAATGGACTGGTATCGAGCCCTCTATCCATAGTGCTTCTATTGTTTGGTTTAGGTACCTTCCCCTCCTCTTCTTTTGTGAATACTGAACAAAAGTATGCATTCAGTTTCTTTGCCATTTTTTTCTATATATAGTTTTTCATTTTTCCCTTTCTCTCCCCTTCCCAGGGTCATGGCATACTCATGTGGAGGTGTGTGCGCATGCCTTTATCCAGTGACCTCTTCCATCCCACCCCAGACTTATGTCAGCTCTCCTGCTGTCTGCACACCCATTGGACCTCCACCCAATGGGTGCAGGACTACAGAGGAGTGGGCATCCACCCCTGGAGGGGAAATCCCACTCCAGCCCTCTCCCGGCTAGCACCCCAGCAACCCAAGGTCATTCCAGAACCTGGGTCACTGGCATGGCGCGAGGTGTTGCATGCAGCGCTCAACTTCAGCACCACCGGGCCGGCTTCTCTGCCTTTTCACTGTCCCCTTCTGCCCACCACCCACCCTCCCTCCCTTTATTAAGCCTCACAATCCATCCCTTAGTCTTTCTTTACTCACTAATGTGCCTATAAAAGGTTTTATCCCAATTCTTAACTGAGTCAGGTATCCTTTCCTCAGTTTGAGCCTTTGCTATTCTGACTACCTTTCCTGCTTCCTTCTGTTTTAACTGATACAGCTCTTTGTCCTGCTCCTTTTGTGATTCCTTATACTTCCTGAATGCTATCTTTTCTCCCTAACCTTCCCCACCACCTCTTTCGAGAACCATAGTGGTTTTTTACTTCATTTTGTTTTGTTTATTTGCTTCACACAATGACTTGTTGCTTCTTAGATGGCATTTTTGATTCTTCCCCATTGTTCCCCCACCCCTCCTTCCTGCTTATTTGCTAGTGCATTCCTTAGGTGCTCTCCCATTTTGCCAAAACCAGCCCTCCTAAAGTCCATTACCCTCACATTTGTATGGCTTGACTCCACGGCTGTATTTATTGTGAACCACACTGTTTGGTGGTTGCTTTATCCTAGATGGTTACTCACTTCTAAATCTGAGATCCTCTCACTGTCCCCGTTTGAGAGTACCAGGTCTATGATTGCATCCTCCCGAGTGGGTTCCAACAATAGCTGTCTGAGGCGTGCCTCCTCTAGGGCATCGAGAATGACCTTGCTCTTGGATGTGGCTGCAGCAAATCTGCTCCAGTTAACATCCAGCATATTTAGGTCCCCCATCAGCAATATTTCCCCTTTTTCTGCCATTCTAAGTATGCCTTCTGTCATTCCCCTGCCCATTTCCTCCCCCTGAGATGGGGGTCTGTATACAACCCACGTGCGGATTGTGGTGCCATTGCCTGTCTCCAGGGTGACCCACAGTACCTCCACTCTTCCCTGTTTACCCTTTAGTTCTGTTGTTTTGATCCCTTACCTTATGTAGAGAGCTAGTCCTCCTCCTCCTCCTCTTTTACCCTCATGTCCCTCCTGTAAACTATGTACCCTGGTATGTTGACATCCCTGTCATGGCTCTCTGTGTCCCATGTTTCTGTGACTGCCACAATATCCAGGCGTCCCTTCTCCATCAAGGCCACTAGTTCAGGAAGCTTGTTTCCTAGACTTCGGGCATTGGTACTCATCACCCTTCATTTGTTGGTGGTCTTGCCTCTTTTAGCCCCATCCCTGTACTTACTGCCATTGCTTCTTTCTCCATTTCCCCCTGCCCTGCTCCTTATTGACCTCTCTACCTTGGTACTTCCCTTGCTAACCACACTGTTTTGTGGGGGGAGGCTGGGAATTCCCTGCTCCTTTTCAGTGCCTTTTTTTCAGTACTATGTTAGTGTGAGAGAGTTTTTAAACAGGATGAAATCAGTAGAAAAATGTATAAATAAATACAAATGGATTGGTTTCTGCATGAACATACAGGGCTGTATTCGTGGACCTCACCAAGGCCTTTGACCTGGTAAATCATGGTCTTTTTTTGTCCTCTCTTGACAGACTGGGCCTGTCTGGTGATATGGTGGGGTGGTTTAAAAGTTACTTAAGTCAATACTCTCAGGTGAAAATCAGTGTCAATATTCATCTCCTGCTTCTTTTTCACTTGGTGTTTCTCGGGTCTATTCTGGGTCCTCTCCTTTTTAGTCTTTTTTTGAACAGTCTTCCTTTAGAATGAACTAATTCACAGATTTTACTTAATGCAGATGACACAGTGATCCTCATGAGCAGATTAGATCTTAAAACCATCTGTCATGTGATTTTTTAGCTGCTTATAACTGCTTTTTGATAAATAGACTGGTACTAAATGAAAAAATAAATGAAATCTATGTTTTTTTTTCTAAATTTAGAAGGAGGGTGGGGGGGTACTCTTCCTCTCCAGATAGTGCTATGAGAGGATATTTGACAAGTTCAGCAATTCAAATACCTAGGACTCTTAAAACACCAGTACTAGATAAAAAACTGTATCTTTTGCAACAGTTTGTTTCCTTTGCTCTGTTGAGCAATTACCTGGTAATCTCTCTTGTTTTTGCTGTACTATCACCTTGTAATTTGTTCCATTTTTTCTTTGTTTTTGTTTACATTTTTCCCATCTGCCATGTTGAATTGGAACCCCCTGCTGCCAATTGCACATGTACATGACTCACAGCACTACACAGGGATAGTGGGAACGTGCAGCACAGGGACCCACAGAAATAAACAAAAGATGTGATGCGAAGTGAGGGGGAAGTTCGGCTGCAAATTAGGCAGCAGCCATATTTACTGTGGATCCACAACAATGGAAATAAATGTTAAATATCTAAAAAACTAAAGATTGCTAGAAAAAATATCTACAGATATGAAAACCTGAACTATGGCTGCATGTTTCCCCCCAAAAAACAGAATTTTGGTAATCACTTTCTGATGATCTAATACTGCTGGTTTAATTGATGAAGGCATGACTTTTGAATTACACATCACCAGCATGATTAAAGTTATACATCAAAGACTGGGGGCACTATATCGACTTAACTCATTATTGATTCATTAACCAGAAAACTTCTTGCTCAAAGGATTTTGATTCCAATCATAGATTATGGTTTGCTTTTCTACTTTGCTGAACCAAATTGCTAGATTTTCAACACAGTTACCTGTGAGGGCCCACCACTGTAGCTCATTGAGGTCAGCAAGTATTTTGCCTCTAGACAACCCTTTTAAATTACAGCTTGGACTTCTGGCTAAGAAGGTGGCTCTGAACAAGGTACCTGTGATTCTGACTTCTATATTCAAGAGGCATATTGGCTCAGTTTTCGCTAGGTTATCTGCCAAAAAAATGTTTTGCAATACCAAGGATGAGAACTTCACTGGGAAAAAAATCTTTATCATATGTACTCACTTGTTTTTTTTTTAATTCTCTTCAATCTACCTTTGACTGAACAAATCACTTTTGACTTTTAGGACAAAGTAAAAAAATCATCTTATGCATGAAAGTGAGTGTAAGTGTTTTACTTGAATATGTTGTGTTTGTGTGTTATCTTTTGTACTATATAATATGCTAGTCCTATGTTTTTTAATGTATGTATTGTTTTTATGTACACTAGTCGACCATGAAAACAGGTCTTTGGACCATGGACTTTCCAATTTAAATAAATAAAACAAACAATAAAACAAATATTTTCTGGTCCTTTTTTTCTCAAAAATGACTGTGTAGACAAATGTATAGTATCCTTACAGTATGCAGGCAAACAGCCTACATTTGCTTAATTTGACTCATCCCCCCCAAACACACATCTACTTTTAGTTGCGTGTCTCCGTGTGTTGCAAAGATTTTCCCACACATCCTGTTGCCAGTAGTATCCAATTTCCCATTAAGACAGGCACAAGGTTGGAATAGTTCTGGGGCTGAGCAGTGTGTGAAACAGAATTATGTATTGTAGTTGTTGTCAGAGAAGGGGGGCAGTTTTTGTTATATTGCCCTTAAGGTATACTAATTGAACAGCAGCATCCATGCTCCTTATTCTCTTGGGAATACCAATTACTAGCTCTAGGATCAAAGCAGAAAACATTTCCAAACTAGACTACTGTTGTAGCTCATCTTTATAAAGTCAAAAAAGATGTGAACTAATAAAGTGTGAAAATGCCTGCAATGAAGATTGACACATGAGCTGCTTTACAGTAGAATTATTTCTTCTTCAGAACAGATTGAGAGGAAGGGGCTCTGGTGGTCAAAACAGGGACTCTGTCATGTACAAGGCAGAGGCCTGGGTTCTGTCCAGCAGACAAGAAGGAGGTGATGAGAGATCGGGAGGAGCACAGTATATATCAGGTGTGTGCTGCCCCATTCTGTTTTGTTTTTTTTATGGAAAGTCTATTTTTTGGTTCTAAAAAAAGTGATCTGGGGGGAATCGAGCTTCCAGTACTTGATTAGCAACAGCACAGCACAGGGAGCAAATTAAGGGACTGTTTGCTCAAAGTGTATTTTCTTTATTTTTATATACTACTTTTTGTACTATTAGCTAACAAGTGAGAGAGAGGGGCTGATTGCATTCTCAATACAGGTACTGTTTGCTCAGATTGTATTTGCTTTATTTTTGTCTATTACTTTTTGTACTATAAGCTAACAAGTGGGATGGGGCAGATTGCTTTCCCAATGCATGTGTAGCTACTCCAGGACCCAAAATATAGTAAACGGTGGACTGCTTGAGTGGCCTGTAGCTCACTGTGGATTTGGGGGACTGATTGTGGGACTGTGAAATCTTTCTGTGTTTTTTGGCCTGATTGTTTATTTCGCAGGAAGTAACAGAGGTTACCTCACCCTCCCTCCTCCCCCATCCCACCCTCCCGGGCTCATCTGTCTTTATAGAAAGACCACCAGAGAACAGGGAGAAGCTTCCTGTTAGAAGACAGGAAAAGGATGAGCATCCACCAACCCTATCTTTTGTTCAGTTTAGTAGGGAAATCAGGGACCAAACTTTAATAAGGGGTTCAAAGAGGAACCGATCGAGGGGAAGGAAAGTAACTTTGATTATTGTACTTTAACAAACTGCTGAGAGGGATTTATTTCTGATCTGGGGTACAAAAGGATGGGTTAAGGGTACACAGAAGTGCAAAGCAGGGAGTTCATGAGGAGGGTGGTAGGCCAAGAGGAATGGATTGTAAGGGAGGTAACAGGGAAGGCCATAGGGCACACAGAGATAAGGCAGGGAAAGAGGATAAAGAACAGAAGGGAAGGATGGGATATCTAGGGCAGCATACGGCACCTAAAGGGATGGGGGGCAGAGATACAGCATGGAGGGAAGGTGGTGGGCTGTGGACAGTAGGTGAGGGATACAAGGAGGAAGCGAAAGTATGGTCAGATGTAATTGATGTGGTGCAGCCATCTTTCTGGGAATAATGTGGAATGCAGGGAGATGTTTAGTCTGTAGGCAACTTAGCAACTTAAGGAGAAAATAGAGTGGTTGAGACGGGAATTGGGAAGGAAGAGGGGAGGAGGTTGGGCAGATGGACGGGGAGGGAAAATAGCAGGTTGTGCCAGACAGTGAGGGCAGGGTGTGGGTCAAGGCAGGACTCTAGGAGGAAGTTTCAGGACCAGGAATTGCAGGAGCCAAAGAAACCTGGGGGGGCATGAAGGGGAAATTGGAAGGTAGGGGGGCAGTTGGGGGAAGAGACAGGTCAGAGAGGAAGGATGGGTGAACAGGATAAGGTAGCAGAAGGCATCACAGGCAAGGGGAAAAAACCTCAGATAAGTTCACAGTTCTGCAGGGTCTGGATGAACATGGGGAAAGAGGTGAGCTCAGGAAGCAAGGAGAGGCACAGACAGAACCGAGTAAAGGGGATAAGGGGAGAAGGGGTGGGATTCTGGGCAGGAAGGGAAACTGGGACAGGGAGATAGGAAAGCCATGTAGAGGGGAAGACATGACAAGCATAGGTGGGGGAAGGGAGGAAAGAGGCATGAGCAAGGAAAGGGCATCTTTGGTGGAGAGTCCACGGGGGGGGTTAGTCCGAGGATGGGACGGCAAAGCAGGGATGATCCAGGGGAAGTGAGGAAGCTGGGGAACAGAGAAGAGTTTTAAATGGGGGTTACCATAACAGAGTAAAGTTTTGGGAAGGAGGGACAGTAGAGTAGGCAATCTAGCAGCAAAAGTCATGGAAGGGAGGAGTCAGTTGTAATAATAGGGGACTCTATCCTGAAGGGTATAAGATGTGGTAACAGGCATACTAGAAAAAGCAACAGGAGGGTGAAGTGCATGCCAGGCATGATGGCAGGGAGGGTGGGAAGAATAATACCCAAGTGTGTGGGCAGGGGAAATCACACATTGTTGTTCACTTGGGCACCAATGATCTGGTGGACTGCAAGGTGAAGGTGGTGCAGGAAAGGTTCTCAGAGTATGGAAAAACCTGTAGTGGGGTGGAATGATCTGTAACTATCTCAGAGATATTGCCAGTTCTGAGAGCCAGCACTGAAAGAAAGATGAGGATTGAAGAATTCAGCTCATGGCTGGGGGGATGCTGTGAAACAAATATGTATGAACTGGTGTTAGAGTGGGGTTGGATGTCGTAAGATAAGGACCTTTATGCACCAGACAGGCTGTATCTAACCAAGGAGGGCACAAGGTTCTGGAAGGCAAGCTGGAAAGTTACTTGGAAGACAGACAACATTTAAACTGTAAAACGGGGGGAGGCAGCAGAGAGCAAGGTACTCAGCACCACATGAGGGGCGCCCCTAGGCCTCCCCCCAAATAGGTACAACAAAGGAAAGGGAAGGGCAAGGGGAAGGGATAGTAGGGGCAGGGGGAGGAGAGACATATTAGGAACTGGAGCAATGAGGGCCAGAGGTCGCACTGGAAGGTGGTGTCCCTGAATACAAGGAGCCTGGCTAGCAAGGCATTAGACCTACAGATGCTGATAGCGGAGGGGGACATGGACATAGCTGCCATCACAGAGACATTGGGAACTCAGTTTCATGACCGGGACCTCAAAATCTCTGGATATCAACTGCATAGGAAGGACAGAGCATGGGGGAAGGGTGGTGGAGTGGCATTGTATGTAAGGGATGGGATAAAGTGCAGCAGGGAGGAGGGTGAGGAGGGCACAGACGAAGTCCTATGGGTGGTACTCCAGAACACCTCTGGGAGAATGATTTGAGTGGGAGTGGTGTACAGATCATCTTCACAGGGAATAGACTTGGATAGGCAGCTGGGGGAACAGATCAGGAGGGTGGGGGGGAAGGAAACACTGTAATTCTAGGAGACTTGGGTCAGGTACTAAATCCCAACACATTAAATACCGACAATTTTAATCCCATCACTGATTGCCCAACTCATCTTGTGCCTGACAGATAATATGCCCGACTGCTGAAATCCCGACTCGATCAGTAGTAATTGCCGAAAATAGGATGCTGAAATTCAATCAGTACTGAACTGTACCAAGCTGTTAACTGTGCTGTACTGTCAATTTCTTTGACTGGGTGACCAATTTCTAAAACTTGTTTATAAACATAGATGTCAGGAGGAACTTTTTAACTTTTTATCGGTTACACAAAAAAAAGTAGAAAATGTAATCCACCACACCACTTGATCCATCCTACAGTTTGGGTAGATCTCGGCATAGCTTTCAGTAGAATCCACTACAGCACTTAACCCGCTGACTCAGCTTAAAAACCAAAACAACATTCTGACCTGCCAACAGTTTGCATCAGAAACACGCACCACCAGTTCAACAGTTTGCACCTGAGACTCACACCGGGTAGATTAAAAACAATTAGACCCACAGGCTCTGCAGTTTAAAGTCTCCCCCCTTTTCACCTAAGCAGCAAATACTGAACAGTCTCCGGTATGTACCACATCTTGTTTTAAATACAGCTGTCTGTCTAAAACCTGTTTATGAACATAGATGTCAGGAGGAACTTTTTAACTTTTTATCGGTTACACAGAAAAAAAAAGAAAATGTAATCCACAGCACCACTTGATCCACCCTACAGTTTGGGTAGATCTCAGTATAGCTTTCAGTAGAATCCACCACAGCACTTGATCCGCTGACTCAGCTTAAAAACAAAAACATTATTCTGACCCGCCGACAGTTAGCATCGGAAACACACTCCACCAGTTCTACAGTTTGCACCTGAGACGCACACCGGGTAGTTTAAAAACAATTAGATCCACAGGCTCTGCGTTTTAAAGTCTACCCTCTTTTCACCTAAGCAGCAAATACTGAACAGTCTCCGGTATGTACCATATCTTGTTTTAAATACTGCTGTCTGTCTAAAACTGACGCATGTAAGGAGTACTGCTATTTTAATTTTAATCTGCATAATAACGTGCCAGCAGCTTTCTGTTACGCACTTGCATGTCTGCATAGCTGTGTCGGGATTCCAGTAGCCAGTCAAAGAAACACTCGGGCAAACAGTAAGTCAGGATTCCGATGACGGGATTTAGATTGTCGGGATATTAGATGTTGGGATTTAGTATGGATCCCGGAGACTTAAATCTACCTGGAGTAAACTTGAACATCTCTACTACTATCTGTGGCAGGGAACAGGTCCTCCTGGTTGCTATCCATGACTGTTTCCTGATACAGGGATCACAGAGCCAGAAATGGGAGGAGGCTATACTAGACCTAGTGCTATCTGATAGGGAGCACGTCTGAGATGTAGAAGTGAGGGAAACCATTGCAAGCAGTGATCACTGCACAGTGTGAATTTCCATCCACATGGGGAAGGAAACAGCTATGTCTAAAACGAGGGTGGTGGGCTTTCGGAAGGCAGACTTCAATAGGATGGGGAGCATAGTTCAGGAGCACCTGGCAAAGCTCCGCCCAGAGATTGATGCAGACCAGAAATGAACCATCATTAAGATGATGTTAATATAGGCCACCAACACTTGTACAAGGGCTCGTAAGAAGAATTCCAGAACCAAGAGGCCAAGCTGGTATAGTAGGATGGTGGCTGAAAAGGTAAAGGAAAAGAGGGCAGCCTTCCTGAAGTACAAGTGTACCTCGAGGGAGGAGGACAGAGAGGTATACACTGTGAAATCTTGGGAGGCACTGAGAGAGGTCTGGGCAGCCAAGGGGAGAAAGAACTAAGACTGGCACAGAGGATTAAGGAATGGGAGAAGGACATCTTATGGTACGTTATGGAGAGAAGAAGTAGAAGGACTGGGATACTTAGGATAAAGAGGGAGGAAGGGTGGGTAGAAAAGGGGGACGAGCAAGCAGAGGCACTAAATGAGTACTTTTGCACTGTCTTCACCAGGGAAGCTGATCAGCCTATGCCACATGGGAGGACTGGAGTGAGCCTTGAGAGGGGGAAGGAGCATGAGGGGGAGATTGGGATAGACAGGGTCTTAAGAGGACTCAGGAAGCTATGGGTGGACAATGCACCTGGCCCATATGGGGTACACCTGAGGGAACTGAAGGAACTGGCAGGGGTATTGGGAGCACCACTGATAGACCTATTTAAAACCTCACTGGAGAAGGGGTGTGTGCCTCAGGACTGGAGGACAGCTCATGTGGTACCTCTCCAGAAGAGTGAACCCAGGGATGAGCTGGGTACTTACAGGCCAGTTAGCTTAACCTCCATAGTGGGTAAGTTAATGGAGACCATTCTAAAAGAAAGGCTGGTGGTCTTCCTTAAAGAAAATGGTCTCTAGGATGGCAAACCACACCGGTTTGTCAGGGAGAGACCATGTCAAATCAACATGGTGGACTTCTTCGACTGGGTTACAAGGACCTTGGACAGGGAGCAGACAGTGGATATACTATACCTGGATTTCAGCAAGGCATTTGATTCAATGCCGCATGGCAGGTTGATCAGCAATCTGGGGGACCTGAGAGTAGGGGAAAAATGCTGGGGTGGGTCAAGAGCTGGCTAAGGGATAGGCACCAGAGAGTGGTGGTGGGGGACTGTCTAAACCTAGGCCTGTATTCAGTGGGGTCCCACAGGGCTCAGTACTTGGAACTGTGTTGTTCAACATATTTATAAGTGACATAAAAGAGGGGGTCAAGAGTAAGATCTGCCTTTTTGTAGATGATACTAAGCTGTTTATTGAATTTGTGTATTGTATAACTGCTAATGTATTTAGCACTTTCCCTCTACTTACAGTATGTATTGATACTGCCTATTGTAACTTTTAAATGATTTTATTTAATAGGTGCACCTTGTGAAAAGGGCATTCATAACCCTAATGGTGAAATCTCTGTACAAATAAAATTTTACTACTACTTTACTTCTGTGGGAGGGTGGACATGGAGAGGGGGAAACAGGATTTAAGGGAGGATCTGGCTATGCTAGAGAAAGAGTCGGGCATCTCGCAGTTGGGTTTTAATGCTAATAAGTGTAAGGTGATGCACAGAAGAGCCAGAAACCCAAAGGCCAGTTACTGGCTGGGGAGAATATAACTGACAATATCAGAGGAGGAAAAAGACCTGGGAGTAATGGTCAGATGTGACATGAAAGACACAGCACAGTACCAAAATGTAGCAGCTAAAGCTAATAAAATGCTGGGCTGTATTACCAGGGGAATCACCTCTAGAAGGGAAGAATTCCTTCTGCCACTGTACAGGTCACTGTTGAGACCACACCTGGAATGCTGTGTTCAGTTCTGGTGCCTGTACCTGAAGAAGGATATCAAACTACTGGATGCGGGCCCAGCGGAGGAGAACCAAAATGATCCAGGGTATGGAGGACAGAACATATGAGGAGAGGATGAGAGTGTTAAACATGTACTACTTGGGAGACAGGAGGGAGTGGAGGGATATGATTGAAACCCTCAAATACCTAAAGGACATAAACAGGGTTGGTACAGAGGGCATCTTTAACTTAAGAAAGAAGGGCACAATAAGGGGGTATAGTCTGAAATTGATGAGGGGTAACTTCAAGAAGGAAATTAGGAGACACTGTTTCACTGAAAGGGTGGTGAAGGGGTGGAACGAGTTGCTGGAGGGAGACGTGGCAGCAAAGATGGTGACCAGTTTCAAGGAGGGGGTGGGACAGGGTAAATAAGATTAGGACATAAGGGGGCACCACTGGGAGGAGGATGGGGAGGGAAGTGGGATGGTGGGGTATTACTCCAGGAGGAGTGGGGGGGGCAGCTGCAGGGTGTTGACTGAGCTACGCACTCGATCAGACTCGATACACCATTATGGCCTGTTTTTGGCAGGCAATTTCATATGTTCATATATTCATAAGTTCTAAGTCACAGAATACGTGAAATAGCATGTACTTTATAAGACTTCTTTCCTGTACAATCAGAGCCTGATAAGAGTAAGATCACATCTAAAGGATAAGACAAACACAGTAATCAGATACAGTAAGCAACTCAGTCCACATGACTGTGACATCCATTGTTTTATTAAGCATAAAGTTGTACAGTCTATGGTTTTATTCCATGTGATCATTTTAGGGAATGATGTTCATGCCTGCACTTTTTAAATGGAGGCTTTCATTTGAATGATAGCAAAACATCACCATAAATCTATGTCTTATTTGCTCCCTTTAAAAGTTGCTGTCTGCTGAGGACCTGATGAAAAATCCTGATAACAGGTACTCTGTAACAGATCAAAGAAACAGAGACAAAGAACATACTAAATTTGTGAGCAGTACTAGTAGAAGAATGTTACAGCAGGCATCTGCAAAAGGGAGTCCTCTTGCTGGATGTCTGAAATTCCTCAGCAGGCTGATCATGACAGATCAGCTTGCTGGGCAGTGTAGATCAAAGGGTAGAGCTGATCCATAATTGGGTTGACTTTTTCTTTACAAGTACACAATCATTTCCACCCAGCAAGCCCAAACTGTGTCATGATCAGCCTGTCTGATGATTGGTGTGGCACTGACGTGTCCCTTGCAGATCACTCTGCATTGGACTGACAGTGTCACACCCCTCAAAAGGTCCTCTCATATCAAGATGTTCACTTGCACATGCACGCTAGGTGAACATCTTTATATGAGAGGGTGTGGGTATAGTCCAGGGAGAAAACACACATCGCATATACCCCAATAATGAAAAGCAACATGGGAAGCATATGCAAATACCCATAAATTAATTTGGACTGGCTCAACTTTAAGCAGAATTGCATGGTGCCAGAAGGCCTCACAATACAATCAGCAAAGGCTGAGAGCAGCAAACACAGACACATGTTTCCCCTCAGTCTCCAGTAGGCCCAAGACCTCTCATATTCAAATGGCACAAGTTCCCATCACAAACTTCACAAGCCATAAACCCCCAGTTCTCACAACGTCCAATCCCAATCATCATCTCCCACTCCCCATCTTCATGTGGCACAGACCCCCCCAATCTTCATAAGATGGTAACACTTGCTGCTGCTAGTCAGTCCAGCAGGGTTGAGATGAGTCTCTCCTTCCCTTCCTAGTGTGTGTCACGAGATAGCCCAGTTCTGCCCAGACAGCATGCAGCTCATCTCTCTAGCTCCTTTCTAATGTGGAACAAATAAGGGAGGGTGAGATACAGTGCACTCCACTTATAACAGACACTGTTACAACAGACAATTGGTTATAGTGGACAAAAACTGATTTCTCAAACCAAATATATCAAGTTCAATGCATTTTTCTCTGGTTGTAATGGACAGAAACATTGCTTATAATGGACACTATGAAGCTTTTATTGGCATTTGTACAGCTTTTTTTTGAGGGTGGGGGCAATGCAGAGATGATGATGAGATTTGGCAAATGTAGAATTTGGGTGGAAAAGCTGCAGAGATTACATTTCTAACAAAAGTAATTCTCCACAAGCTACATAAACTTTTTTTAGTTAATTAATTACACTAAAAGGAAATGATTCTATATTTGAACAAAACCATTACAGTACAATTGCTTTGTTCTTACTGTCTTAGAACCACAACATCCCACCACTAGACTTATTATCATATTACCTTCTGCAATAAACTTCCTTAAAAAAAGCCTTGTTCTCTGACTAATAAATAAACACACAAACTGCAGAAACGTATATACTAGCCAGGATTATGAGTACGCTATAAAGTTTTGTAATTGGTTCTCAATCACTCTGAGCCCATACTCACCCACATAGACACACCTACTGTAACATGTAGGTTACACCTCCTCTGGGTAAAATGGACACCGATATAACAAACAAAACTTATGTGCACAGATGCATCCATTATAACAGGTTTGCACTGTATATGCATGAATGCTTGGACAGTTTGGTTCAGATCAGACAGCATGTAACTTGCCTCCTTAGTTTCTTTCATGTAAGGCTGGACCAGGTCGCAACCTTTAACCCTTTTTAAAAGCACACTGTGACCACAGCAGTGAGCACATCTCCAGCATGAAACCCAACACCTGCAACTTGTTGTCATGACCCAGACTGCACTGCTCCCCCTACAAGAATGTGTTGTAGAGTACTGTTTTATACAAAAAGTGAATGAAATTTAAATAAACAAAAAGCTAGGAATTGAAGGACAGCATGCTGATGGGTCCAGTGCAACAAGGGGGCAGAAGGATAGGTCATGTTGGGGGGAAAGAATAATTGGTCAGGATGAGGTTGGGGGGCAGAGTGATCAATCAGGGTGGGAGCCAGAGTGATCAGTCAGTGCGGGGGGAAGAGTGATCGATCGAGATGCGGGGCAGAGTGATTGGTCAGGGCATGAGGGCAGGAGTAGCAAGTATTCACTCCTCACACCTGGATCTGACTGAAGCCACAGATAACACATGTGATGGTCAGAGGAGGACACAGGCACAGAGCAAGACTGACACTGCATGGACATGGGCTGGTGGGGCATGCTGCTGAGCTGAGCCCTAGAAGTATAACATTTTTTGTGTGTGGGGGGAGTAGAACACAGACAGTGGGGGGGCAAGGAGCAGGCTGAGCATGATGGCACTCAGCTACCTGCTAGACGGCATCATGTAGATGAAAGGATTCAGCTGCACTCTAATAGGTGCAGCTGCCTCCTTTCAGCTACACAAGATTTTTGCCCATCAGGGAACAGTGTCACTGTCAGCCTGCTTCTCTTTGGTCTGTTAGTGGTGAGCCTCCTGCAGCCTGAGCTGCATTGGATGCTACAGTACCACACCTCTGCAGCCCTTACTCTCTCGAGTAGCCACAAAATGTTCACTTTACACAAGCATGTGCTAGCAAACATAAAAGGATTCTACGGTACAAATTTGTGTTAAACTGTCACACAAATGAGTTGATTTTACATTGTCATTGTAAACTGACCATGCTTTGGCAACTTATATTGTGGGTTTTTTCAACACTTAACCAGCTCAAGAACAACTTTTATAAAATGGTTTTGCAAGGTAACTGGAATGCATCTGCTGTTCCATCACAATGCAATGAAAAACCGAGTCAGAGGTTTTGCAAGGCTTTGTGCTGGAGCCAACGACACTTTCGCAGTTCAGTAAGTGCTAAAACAACTCATTGATGAGACAGATATTAGAGTGAATTGTAATTTAACCCTAATAGTTCAAAAGTTAGCCCTTCACAAACAAACTATCTTTAGAAAGGGATATGGCTTTGTTACCAATAAGGCAAGGAACTTATTTAAAGATCAGTGCAACATAGTCAAGCTGTGTTGATACACTGTTTATGCAGTACTACATACTGAATTGCATCAATATACTTTCAATTAAAAAAAATACATTTATGGTTAAATGTACAAGTACCATATTTTAATGTTTATTAGCCCTCCTGCTTCAATAAGACAGTTAAAAATCCAACGATTCCACTGATTAACCTCACGGCAAAATGGCATTCATGGAATTGTATCAATGTAACAAGGCCATGTCATGCTGACTCCTAGATTTCATTTCACAAACATAGAGTTCTTAATTCTCATGGTCCCAGTCTTAGCACTTTTCAAAGGAATTATATTTAGAAAGGGATACCTTTGGACTGCCAGGCTAGCAAACTTATTGTAAATGAAAGCTTTGGATCTGCACAACATAGATGAGACATGGCAATACACATTTGATGCATCAGTATACAATGAAATGCACCAAATAAATGTTAAAAGTAATTGCAGTTAAAGTGTTCAGTCCACAGTAGCACGTACAGCACTTTTGCACCCATGTAGGGGTGCATCGGGATTCTGTGGGGGTATACAGGTCCTGGTACACACATGCAGAAAGCTGCTCACATGCAGGTGGAGAACTGCTCTGCCCTGATTACACCACTACATGCATGGTCAGATTTGGAGCAGCCTTGTGGGCATGGATTTATTTCCGTGCAATTCATAAAAAGGAATCTCTGCTGGAGGGTACAGGGTGGTAGTACTATGCTTTGATCAGGCAACAGTAACATTTGCTTGTCCGCTGAATAAGTGTTCTTCTCCCACACTCACCAGACCTTCCTGGGGCACAATTCTGCTCATCACCAGCTGCCCCAGTCCTTTAAGCTGGCATGAAGTGCTGGGAGCCATGTTCTATTTTTTTTCCAAAAATATATTACCCTTTAAGGGAACTGGCAATTCTTGGGGGACTGTCATAATCCAGAATCCATTGCTCCACATGGATCATGGGTTCCACTCTAACACCAGGCTGGTCATCTGATGGGATACCTGGTGTCTGGACATACTCCACCCCAACCTGCCTCCGCCTCTTCCTCACGCTGTTCTGGGTATGCAGTGATGGGACAGGGACTGTAGATGCTACCACTACTGTGAACATCCAGGGTGTGGGAGGAGGGGAAATGCCTAGTTACATGCTTTGGCATGATGTACCTTGGCAAATTTTGTGGTTCAAGCCCTACGTTTGTAAAATATGTTTTTTTATATAATACTGTGCTTATTGGGTCACATTCAGCATAGACAGAAGCATGGCATCATTTTCCAATGGTTTGCACATTTCTAAATTTCTTTATGGAAGGACACAACATTTAATAGAATATTGGCTGCTGCATCAAAAGATACTAGTGGTATTTTGCAAAGGTGGACTTCATCTTATTTAATTTGTTTTTACGAACTGTGGAAAAAAAACTCCTTTGATGGAAACCTCTGGAAACCCAATGCATAAGCTGTATGCAGACTCCAACCAGATTTTCTCTACAGTCCAGCTATGGTGGCTCACATTGCTCTGTACCACTCTTCAGTATAATTTTACAGTATGTAGCCCATAATATTATTCTGTATCACAAGGGAAAGAAACAATGCTAAACTACTGAAGTGAGGCTTATGCAAAAAGCCAATTATCAAAAAAGAGATGTATTTAAGAAGTGCAAATGATTTAGGGCATCATGTGCAATATTAAGCAGCTAAGCAAGTACTCTTTCATGGTGTTTTACATGTACTATGCTGCCTTACCTTAAGCAGGTATCCGCAATTTTGTATTTCCTAAAAATAATTAAAAAAACTGTTTCAACAATGCACTTCTTGTGTAATCTTTGGTTCTTGCCTTTGAAATTGCTCCCATGCTTTGGGTTTACCATGACACAAACCAAATGGTTCTTAAAATACTGGTTTCTGATTGGCTGACTGGCATGATTTACAATGTGTAAATCCTGCTATCACCCCATAGGAAGAAGTGCTAGCCAGCCACACCAGGAACCCCCAAGTCTCTGGAATCACTCTGAGCCCCCAGAAAACTGCCATGTTGAATGTCCACTAAAACACCGTGTCCCACAAGTCAAGTCACAACACACAAAAGTAAACTAAGTCCCCAAAACAACAACCAAAGTCAACACTTCGCCACAAACAGTCCGGCAAGCCACATGTGAGCCCAAACAATATGTTAACATTTTTCCCTGCAACTGCTTACACATGGCTCATCTGATGGCCTTTTTAACTATCCGCTCTGCTCTGTACTTCCAGTCTGTTGCCTCAATCCATCAGAGCTGCTTAAATAATTCAGTCCTCTTGCAACTACAAATAATTGCTCCAGGGGGGAAAACATCTTGCTAAAGATGTGAGTAATCACACATTCATACCGGCACTGGGCTGATCAACTGAAAACCTACTTTCTGGTGACCACAAAACATGGAAACAGACATTCGGGGACGGCAGCCTGTTAGCGCTTCCACCACACAGAATCCCAGTAGTCACAGGCTGTGTCTCTTAGGCCCTGGACATACTGGGGAACTTAAAATGGTTTAAGTGCCTTAAAATGGTTTAAATCCCCCAGCACCGTTTGCAGACAGACTACAAGCCCCTTAAAACATTTTAACAAAAGTGTTTTTTAAACCCCTGCTAGATACCTAGTCTTAAAACCATTTTTAAAAACGTTTAGCGCTAGCATGGTTTTACTCACAGGTCTGTCCAGGAGTACAAATGTGTTAAGCTATAATGGTTTAACTAAAACAGTTCTAGCTGCAGTGTGTCCAGGCAAGCACAGTTCTGTGTGTTGGACTTAACACAATAGTTACAAGGAGAACAGATTTAACACTAGCAATGTGGTCACACTAAACTGTTATCAATAATGGTTACGGAGTAGTGTGGCTGCACTGAAATGGTTTAGCTAAACTGGTTTTAAAAACGTTTTTTAAAAACAGTTCTGTAGTGTGTCCAGGGCCTAAGAAATACAAATTAGTAACTCAGCACTGGAACAATCATTGTTAAAAAAAAATCACAGCACATCACTGTGTGTCTTGGGGGGGGAGGGCTGCATTAGGAGGAGCTCATCAACAGACATTCGGGGACAGCAGATCATTAGTGCTCTTGCCACACAGACTCTCAGTAGTCACAGGCTGTCTCTAAAACAAATAAATAACTCAGCACTGCCAGAATCTTTGTTCAAGGAAAAAAATCACAGCATATTACTGTGTGTTTTTTTTTGTGGGGGAGTGGCTGCATTAGGAGGAGCTTGGCAGCATGTCTCTCACTCACATATTCTGGCCAGCCACTGAGGACTATTCAACATAGAGAAAGGATACCACACCTTAAAATCAATAAAAAAGTATTTTTTTCTTAAATGTTTTAGTATTTCTTTCTATTCTTTCACTTTTTCCACATTGTATAATCGCAATATCCCACTCGAGGATGTGAGTGATGCCAGGATTTACCAATGCCTGGTGTGTTTTGCTTACTCGGCCTGCGGCCTCATGACCAAACAATACATGGGTAAATCCTGGCACCACCCACACCCTTTCATGGTATATTGTTTAACTATCGCACTCCTTGTTTGGGCTAAGGCAACAGTTTTAGCTTTAGTTCATTTATGAGCCCTAACTAGGATACAACATGTATGTGTTTAATGTTTTGAGTATTTTCAAATTGCTTAGGAGCCCTTTTGACAGCTCAAAGTCCTGCTAAATTCTAACAGATTCACTTTCCAACTTCCTGCATGATGATATGCATATACTACCCATGATGCCTTGCATTAAAAGGTATGTGCACTTTTATATTTCTTATTGTTTATTAGATATCTATCAATTTTCCCTTCACAAAACTGAAAGGCTGCCTACATGCACAGCCAACAGTAAAGTACATGGCTCCTTAGAGTGGAAGTATATCAAAGAAACCTATCAAGAAAGTGATATTGAGAGGTACAGTAAATAGGGAGAGAGCAATAGACAGAGATGAAAGGATGTAGTTGGTCATTTTATTAATTAACTAATTAATTAATTAAGTTATTTATTTGAAAACTGGTAATCAGAAAAGGCACACTGAGCTGAGGCTCATTCCCAGGGGAGAGGGAAAAAGGGGAGAATAACATTGCAAAGTTAGCAACAAGTCAGATGAATGTGGTTACAATGACATAAACTTAAAGTGCAAATGTTGAGTGAAGTGCAAACAAGATAACAAAATCTTGACATATAGTGGAGGACAGTAAATCTGCATACAATACAACTGTCCAGTTGGACATGAACAAATATAAAGTGCTTAGTGCCTTAAGGAATGATGGCTGAGCTTATGTTGAGAGGAACGTGTCAGTTAAAAAAATTACCCACTGAAGAACCAAAAATAATGTGGAATGGAGAGAGGGAAGGGTGAGGGGTGATTAGCGTGGGGGTTAGGTATGGGGTCAGGTAGAAGGTCAGCAGAAGAAGATGGGAAAATTTCACTGTATAGAGGGGAGAAGACATGATCACTGTATATAGAATAACAAGAAACAAATGCCCAAATGATGGGAAACCTTATTAAAGTTGTCAAGTAAGGAGAGACATAGATATGAAATAAATATAACATTTAAATGATATAAACAAAAAAAGCTAATCACCAATCATCTACATATATCTGGCCAGCCAACAACCTAGCATTTCCCAACAAGTTACCTGCTAGCCAGTAATCTGTCAGCTACCATACAAAACCAAGACTGTCATTACGAAGTCTGACAATAATTTAACTGGAAATGCACCTTTAATCAGCTGTTCACCCACCTTGTATCTGTCTTCAGCTAGGCATTTAGCAATTAGATACCTGAGGCCCGATATTCAAAAATGGGCAAAGTGGAGCACACAGTTTTGTGCTGTGCTTGCCCATTGCCCAGGACCCTGAGGATGCATTTTCAGTTAGATAGTACATCTCCACTATCCAACTGAATATAGGGGCATTTCGGCACAGCCCTAAGTCCAGTAGTGCTTCCCTGACGTGAAACCCTACAGTGCAGGAAAAAGCAGCTGCAGACCCATTTGCACTGGTAGCTCTGGCACGATAGTCAGAAGTCTCAATGCAAATGAGCCAATTGGTTTTGCCAGGTGCTAAGGGGCCATTTGCATGCCCATTATGGGCACATTTGCATGGGAAGTGGTGGTAGATTTGCACCCCTGTGATCGGCCTTGATCACACTCTGAGTACCCAGCCAATAAAAGACAATCTGTCCCCAGTATCCAGTGGTACCCACACCACCTCTAATTGTCGCCTGGTACAGTTCATCCCTGTTGCCTAGTGGTCCCCTCACACTCTGATCACCATCCTGTGCCATCAAAAATATTTCCCTGAAATCCAGTGGCCCTTCCCCATTCCTGATCCTCAGCCCAGTACGCATAAAACAGTTTCTCTGGTATCCATTGGTCCCTCTACAGTACCAATCTCAAGCCTGATACACATCAACAGTTTCCCTGGTGTCCATTGGTCCCTCCCCAGTCTCCAGTTCTCAGCTCTGTAAACCAAAGTAAAGTCCCTGGTATCCAGTGGTTCCCCCCTGTCTCTGATCACAAGCCTCATTGTAATAGCCATATCCTCTGGTGCCTAGTGGCAGCCCTCCACCTATACCCATCCCTCTCGCAACATACCCTTCCCTGGCATCTAGCAGCTCCCCACTCCACGGGCATTGACAAACCCACCCTGTCAACCTTCCTTACCTGAACAGCCAGTGCCACAGATCCCATATGGTGACTGGCATAGCCCTACTCACAACTTCTCAGCTGGATGCCCTATGCAATGTCAGGGAATATGCATCCTATGTACTGTACAGGGTGGGCATCCTCTGTACTGTACAGTGAGCTCATGGCCTGTGCACTGTACAAGAAGCATTGCACAGTACACAGGCTGTACTCTCATTGTACAGTACAGAGGGTATGCTCCCTATGCAATACATACAGTGTGGCATTCCATACAGCAGGCAGCTGAGGAGATGTGAGGAGGGCAATGCCAGTCACCATATGGGATCCATGGCACTGGCATTTCAGGTAACATAGGGTTGGTAGGGTGAGTTTGTTGGTCCCCATGGTGCAGGGGCTGTTAGATCCCAGGGATGAGTACATTGCTAGGGGACAAGATTGGTGGGTGTAGGGTGCCACTAGATGCCAGAGAACATAGTTATTACATCAAGGCTGGGGATCAGAGACAGGGGACCACTGGACACCAGGGACTTTACTTCTGTTTACGGGACTGGGGATTGGGGATCAGGAGGGACCACTGGACACCAGAGAAATTGTTTATTTGTACCAGGCTGGAGATGGGGACTGGGGAGGGACCACTGGACACCAGAGAAATATTTGTGACTGTAGGAGATGGTGATCAGAGGGTGGGGGGACCACTGGGCACCAGAGACAACTTGTGAACTATACTGGTTGGTGATTGGAGGGTGGGGGAACCACTAGACACCACAGACATCTTATAAACCATACCAGGTGGTGATCAGAGGGTGGGGAGTTACCCGACACCACAGACATTTTGTAAACTATAGAGGCAGCGATTAAAGGGTAGGAGGACCACTGGATACCAAAGATATCTTATAAACCATACCAGCCAGTGACTGGAGAATGGGGGGACCTCTAGGCACTATGGACTTCCCTTGCCATAACAGGGCCAGTGATCGGAGTACTGGGGGTGCCACTGGTAAGTGGGGGCAGGTGTGCTTCATAAACTGCCAACATGCTTCTTGGCTATACTTGCTCTGGTGGCTGCTAGGGTTGCTGGGACTAAGTCAGACTTCTGATTGGTGGTATTTGTGCTGCACAAAGTAGCTTTTGCTGACCTCTTTGCATAGCACAAATGGACTGAATATTATGCTGCTGCCATATTCCTGTCCTTGCCCCTTCCCTTTCCCACCTGCATATAATCTGTTTTGCAGGTGAGCGCTAACCATTTTTGCACATTCAACTTCCCTTTTGAATATTGGACTTCGGCGCAAATGCCAGGAAAACAGCATGCAATATGTTTGGCCCACTGGGCAATATTTTGAATATCTGGTCCCTGCTGGTCAATAGTGAGCTCCTTTTCTAAACAGATAACCAGGACAGACATTCTGATGACTACTTAGCAGAAGAGAAGATTCAGTACACTGGAAAGTTTGGGTGGGGGAGGAATGATTCAACTGCCAGGGACCACTATTTTGCCACAAACAGTTCTGGTGAAACTGAGCTCTTTCAGAAATTCAAGTAACCCCAAACTGCACCACCTAGCATCTGCCCCTCCACCTCAAAAAGAAATGTAACTCTTACGATTGTGATATCACCAGCCGTGGCTTTCTAAGTAAAATATTTAAGTCACAGATCTTTACTGTTGTGTCATTGTCTTGCTCTAGATTGCAGGAGACCTACTTAATTCTGACCAGGACCCTGTATTGCATCAATTAAAAATGCAGAAAAATAAATAATTGCATTTCATCTGACAACAGAGATACATTGGAGAATAATCAGTTCATCACTTCAACAATATTCTCTATCAATAAATGTTGGGGACATTTACAGTGGTAGCCAGTGACAAGATACATTATGTATCTGGATATATTGGAAAGTATCATAGGAAATACAATTGAAATAAATAAGGGTTTCCTGTGACATATCATGCCATATCTGGACATTGCGTGTCATGTCACTGGCAACCACTGCACAGTATCTATCTGCTGAACAAGAATTTACAGGTTTGGGGTTCTAAATTATGCATATGATTTCAATTTTTACATGTGTTTCCCTTGCATGAAAGTTAATAAAAATGGTTAAGGCAGAGATGTTATGGCGATACACTTATAGATGCCATTCAAGAAAACTGTTCACTAACTTTTTGAAGTAGAGAGTATATTACCACTTTAGAACATGTAAGAAACAGCATTCTGGCAAGACAAGATGAGAGTATTTCATCACTCCACTACTGCTACTATTTTTAGATATAACTAAGAGATATAATGCCTCACTTGTGTCAGAGAACTCTAGGTTGAAAACTTTCAGCTAAATCTCTGTGTATGATTTTGTAATCATTAACTGTTATCGCTTAAACTAACATTGTTTTTTTGCTTTTAACACTGGACATTTTGTTTAAACAGCAAAGTGGCCTTGAGACATAATGAATTATTTGAAATCAAGAACAGTGCCTTCAAATTGTGTAACAGACATCAGACTATGTCAAGAGATTCAACATGACCCCTTTTAGGGAAGAAAATGATATTTTCTGCTTTTCAAATCGAAAAGCCCATTAGAAGGGCTGGACTACAGCACATGGGCAAGGGTGTTTCTGGCCACGTCAGCAACCCAAGTTCATGTTTCAAGCATGGGTTATTGCAGTGGTCTGGCCGGAGAAGGTCAAGCATCCCGGATGATGCTCTACTCCAGTGGGTTAGGCCTGGTGTTTTGCATCGCTCCATATTCACTCTCTGATGATCCAGGCAAAGCAGAAAAGAGCAGAATTCATCCTAGGCCATACAGAAATATCAAGGGTGATCTCAGAGATGTTTCTGAGTGCCTCTAATGCTGACAGGATAGGGAGTGTTTAGTGGACTAGGATTACAGGCAGGGAACGGTAGAGGATGAGTGATGCCCATCACCATGCCAGTCAAGGACACTGGCCTCTGCAACCTACCCTGGTCCTGAGAAGCTTCTCCGATGGGACTGTAGTTTGCTGTGGAGGGGCTTGCTCAGTATTGCTCTGGGAGGGAGAAAACAATTCCCCAAATGGTGTGTCAGTGTCAGGGCATTAGTCTCCTTTTAAAGTTCTTCAGTGGTTTCCCACCATCTCTGTTCCAGTCTGTCTATGGGCCTTTTTCCATGTAGTACCTATGTCCCCATTTTCTTGGCACGCATTTATCTGCTCTGTACAAGACAGTGATCTGGAGGTTAGATAGCATTGACAGGAGGTGCCTAAGAAAGATTCTTGGCATTTGATGATAGGATAGAGTGAAACAATTTAAAGAATTATAAATAATAATATCATATGTTTTTAATGTATGATTTCTACCCCCATCTGCCTACCCTCTAAAGCCCCTGACCTTCCAGCTGTACCTGCTCACATCATCTGCCTTTTTGGGCTTAGTGCTTCCTGCCTGATCCAAAGGATGCTAACTATGTGCAAAAACACCCTGTAGGAAACTATCCCACAGCAGGGCCCAGACCATGTCCCAGCTCACTTAGCCAAGGAGATATGCATTCTGTTCCATTGAGGCAGCAGGAGATTCAGAGTAAGTTGATCCTGATGATATGGGCATGTCGGGCCAGCCTTCATACATGGACCCTAGCATTTTTTCTCCCCATTCTTCTCCCAGGATGGCTCTCCTCTTTTGATAAATTGTATCTCTCTGCTCACTAGGTCTGCCCTCTGCAGGTGGAACAGATGCCACATGGTCACGCATGATGTCAATGCACCACACAACCTCTGTAGGTGTTCAAAATGCATTGGAAGATAATACCCCTTCAGCAATCTGAACACTCTACCTCCACAGGCTCAGAATGGGAAAACTGAGTAGTTCTGTGTACTCAGGTCTCCACTGGCTAGCATAATACTCTCTCTCCAGACACCACCAAGCTGGGCATGACAATGTCTTTAGCCAAGACGACAGCATTAAATACCAATACCACCAGGCACCTACCATCTCATTTTGTCAGCTGTACCTCAACATTCTTGTGAGCATTCCAGCTACAGTGCTCCCTTAGCTGGTCTCTCAAACAAGTTCCATCATCCGCTCAGCCTTTACACTACTCCTTCAGCTGGTCACTTGCAAAACATTCACTCAGCTACTCATTACTACAGAAAAAACTGAACCACATCAACTTTAATTTTGTATTTGAGACAGATAATTTCAATCAATTATTTTGTTGACTGGGAAAGGAGGACTAGGCAATTCTGCTTATTTTCAGCCTTAGCGAGGTGAAGATACAAATGGAAGCCAACTGAAATGAACCAGATTAAGCTGTTTGTGGTATTTGCAGTGAATGGGGCAATTTTGGCCTGGTCACTTGGAAAATTCCCTTGCTCTGTTACAGAAGTTCTCTGGGATTTTTAACTTCCACCTGAACAACTACCAAAAAAGGCAGGCAGGACCTCAGTATGACATGTTTTCGGAATGACAGCACCTCAGGAGTGCAGCACTGCCCTCATGCTGCACCACATTGTCAGTCTTGGGATTTTACCCCAAGTTCCTGGTGAGGGGCTAAAACCTACATTCCAATCTTCCAGACCCTGAGGTGAGTGAGCAATCTGCTGAACCACTGGCACTGATAATAAAGTAAACTGAAGACAGAGCCCCCAAATCCATTACTGAAACAATATGTACAAGTAATCTCCCATATTCATCTTAAATGATGTTTCAACTTTGGGGGGTTAAACTTCCAAAACAACACATCAAATACCAGGCAAACTGAATGTTAAACATCTGAAAAGACTTCTGTGAAGAAAGAAATACATGACTGGAAATGTGCATGTATGCAACGGTTCTAATATCTCCTGTTCTAAATAAATGTACTTACTAAATACATATTTCTCCATATTTTAAACCTCCATGTAAGTATTTGTCTGGTTAATTTGGGTCACTTTTGTCACATTTAATCATGTTCCTCAGACAGGCAGGTGGGACACTATACAAATGTGGCAGCCTCATAAACAGGAGTGGAATTAATGAATACCTCCAGCAGCAGCTTTGGGGTAAAATACTGATATTTCAAAAGACTGACATTAGGCAGGCTAGAACTAGATAAAACATAAGACACTTCTATCTACAAGTTAACCTTAGCATGCCACACATCTCAGACATTCAGAATCAAAACTGACTATGTCAGCTATACAAAGTGTCGCTCAAGATATAATCTCTTACCAATCAGTCATAAAGAAGCAAAAACAATGCTAAACTATTTAAAAAGTACATTAACTTCCTCTGTGACAGTAATGGACTAAAATACATTGCAGTCTGTTCAGCCTAGCACACCAAAAACTATCTGAGGGAACAAACGACACCCCTACCCAACTGATGTACATACAGTGTCAGGTACTGAAAACTGCCCAGCAACAAGCTTTCTCCTGTGCATATCCAAACTTCCCTAGAGCAGCCAAGGCTATTTCTGCCAACACAAAAAGTCTATGATGACATGACACTGGCATCTGCTATTAAAAGTATCCACTGGTAGAAACAGCATACATCATAGAAATTATTTCAAGTGGAGTACATCTCTCAACAGTACAGACAAGTCACTGCATCCTGGCTACATGCTGTGAAGTGCTTAGTGATGCAGGAGTAGTAGACTGGTACATTACTGCTAAAGGGGACAAAAGTGGGCTCACTCTAAAATACTATGCCAACCACATGGGCACAACTCAAAAAAGGCATGCCATTTGAATTCTGCACAGCAGATTACAGGGGAAGTATTCCATCCAGTAGTGTCATCCACACTTAACTGCATCATTTATGCACTCAGAGCACTGTACACAAATACTGCTGCTAAGTCGTCAACTTCTAAATTGACACGTGTCTGCAACCCCAGCAGCTCCATTAAGAGTGATACCTCTGGAGCTTTAAATGCTGCTGGGTCAACATTATGGCAATGCTTTAGAGTTTAACCAACAGCCTGACTATTACATAACCACATTTTAAAACCTCGGCATTACACAGCAAACCCAAACTGAAACAGATACCACCTAAAAGCTGCATACCCAACTACATATCTGTGAAAAAATGGATTAACAAATTCGAATACAAAAGAGCAACACTGCATGTGGAACTACACTACAGCTCTATATAACAGCCTGTAAAGCAACACAACATTCTTGTTTAAACCATTTTTTGTCAGTATGATCTTTATTCAGTTTTTCATGAACAGTATGGTACATTGATCAAGCAGTAAAGATCATTATACAGAAAACATGCTGCCCTTGTTTTAAATACAGGTATATGTCCTGGACATCCTCAACCTATGCAGCATTTCCTGTATCTCCCCTTAGGTACAGCATGGGGAGATAATGGGGTGTGCAGTAATGAGGACTAGGTTATTGTAAGTTACTGTCATGTAGATGTGACTCACTGTAAAATATTAGACTTGTAGACCCTGTTTGTGGCTTGAGTAAGCATGGTGGGGGGAGATACCAGACTGGGAGAAGGGAACGGCTGGATCACCTAAACTCAATAAGGTATTGGGTGCACCAGTGTATGAGGGTTCATTTACATCAGTTGATTTTGGGTATAAGAAGCTGTACAACCAATTAACCTGAATAAATCATTATATCCACACAGTGAATAAAATAGTTTTAAACACAATTGTTCTTTGCACTTTCTCCATTTTTGTCCCACCCCTACCCCGTTGTGCATGTTCTTTCTGTTCATAGCTTCTGCAACTTAAGTGGTGAAGGCATGAGGGTAGGGGATGGGGTACAGTCGGGCAATCCAACCTCAGTGTGCAAACAATATGCGCCAAGGTAAGTGCTATTCACTTGGTGGATGGAAATACTGACCGGTAACCTCCCTCCCTGGAATCACCGTACCATTATTAAAAAATGTGGTAAGGCATTCTAGGATGTTTCAGTTTTTTTTAAATAACCTGAAATAACTCACATGTGTCTCACATGCATTTACCCTGTTTCACAAAAGGAGAGTGCATGTGCATAGCCCTTGTGAATACCAGATGGTATTCACATGGGTCTCAGCCAGTCAGGAAACCAGATTCTCAGACTAGCTTTCACAGCTGGACTGCATCATTCTCATTACTTAAAATTGGTAGCAAATCTATTTATCAAGGTTCAAGAATCTGTTTTATTCATCATTAACACTGTTTGTGTATTTATTTCTTTGTTTTAGGATGTATGACTTACTATCTGTGTGATGCACTTATTGTATAAGAGAGGCATATCATGACATCTGGGCAACCAGAATCCCTTAGCTTTACATCAAGGTCCTTTCAAACAAACCACAGAAGTGGCCCCTTCTATACTATATTAGAAATCCCACAGATGCCTAATTACATTTATATTTTTAAATTGTGTAGCCCTAGGATTTCAGTGTCTAGTAAAGGTCAAATGTATAATTTAAAGGGCAAAGCTGATTACCTCATTTTGAAAATCAAGGATTCTGCTATATACTATAAAACAATGTTGCTCATACAATGCCTTAATCAGTGGTTGTGTTTAGGAAAGGACATCAGTCACAGTTTATTGTTGGCTTGTGCTATTTAAAAATCATATGCAGGGATATACTCTTTCAATATGTGCTGAGCAGCTGTTCACTAATAAAGAGTAAGTCCATTCCCTGCTATTATGGCTAGAAGTAACCTTCATTTCCCTTAGTGAATAATGATAATTCTGATGGGAAAAAAAGGTTAACCTGTGTCAACTGTATCTTACTCTGGGTGCCTCACAATGGGAATGCAGACAATAAAATTAATTAAAATCAACAAACTGCAGTAAATATAAAATCTCAAAGAGGTTACATAGCAGCACCAGGCCCAAAACTCAGTGTGAAAAGATGAGTTTTCAAAGACATTTTAAAAAGGGGCAGTGAAGGAGCAACTCTCACCTCCAGGAGAAGGGCATTCCAAAGAATCAGGGCTGCCATACTGGATGCCCTATAACTCGAAGATTTCAAGTGGGATCCTGGGACAGACAAGAGGTCTGCCTCCACCAACCATAGTAGCAGCCAAGAGCATAAGGTACCAGGAGGTCTTTCAGGTAGTCAGACCCAGACTGTGCAGGGTCTTGTATGTTAACAAGCACACCTTGAAGCTGCTGCACCACTGCACTGGCAGCCATTGAAGAGCACAAAGAACAGGCATGATATGCTCAAACCAGGAGAGTCCCAACAACCAGTCAGGCTACTGCATTCTGGACTAGTTGCATATACTGCAGCAATCTTGTAGATAACCCAAGGCATAGAGCATTACAGTAATCCAACCTCAGCGTGACTAAGGCATGCACCAGTATTGTGTAGATCAGTTGGCTCAAGATAAGACTTCATCCAGGAGATGTTTTGCATATGGTAAAAGCCACTGTAGGCAACAACTGACACTTGATATTATAAGGTCAGCTTGGAATCCACAATGACCCACAGATTCCTCACCCTATCTGCAGCTCCTAGTGTCATGCAATCCAACAAAGGTATGATGGCACTACTACTTGTCACTGCTGAACCCAACTGACCTGGCTCCATCAGTAACACCTCCATTTTCAATGGGTTTAATCTAAGCCTACTGGCCACCATCTAATCCTGAATTTCCCTAAGGCACTTGATCAATTCTGAAAGAACCATGAGGTGGAACCTCGAGATCATCATCATTAAATGACTTCTCAGTCCATCGTAGTAAACAAGTAAGCAATAACCCATGACAGGGTATGGGGTTATGGAGATTAAATTCAAGCCCTGGTTGCATTGTGAGGCATGAGGCCACAGGCTGAGTGCCCATACAGCACCTGGAACGTGGATTCAATCCCAATAATCCCATACACTGGAGTGGATTATTGTGTTTATAAAATGGGTTATTGCATTAAAGAGAAAAAATAAGGAAATATTTATTTTTGGCTGCAAATATGAACATATGAAAACACCAGCAGAAACAGGCCATAGTGGTCTATCAAGTCTCCTCGATTGTGCAGCTCAGCCTATTTTACTGGAGCTGCCCCCTCCCCTTTGTCCCTAGAGTTATCCTCCCCATCCACTTTTCCCCCTTCCCTTCCTTCCTCCATTTATGATGCTCCTTTTTACCCCTTCCCATCCCCTTTTAAAACTGCCCACCATTTTTGAGGAGACCACCTGTCCCAGTAGTTCATTCCACTTTGACACCACTCTTTCAGTGAAAAAATGTCTCCTCATTTCCTTCTTAAATCTTGCCCTCACTAGTTTCAGACTATGCCCCCCTAGTTGTCCCATCCCCTCTTAATCTGAAAATGCCCCAATTTCAACCTTGCATATCTTTTAGGTACTTGAAGGTTTCTATCATACCCCACCTCCCTTCTGTTCTCCAGGGAATATGAAAAATGTGTGTGTATCCTGCCGGACTTTAAAGTAGTTCACAGACATACATAATCATTTCATTACTTTGACAATCAGAATTCATTTTCAATTTATGTAAACAAGTGATTTGTGAATTTTATTTTAAGTAAACACATTTCAAACACATTTTTCTGGCCCCCACTCTCTCATGCTCTCTCTCTCTCTCTCTGATTACTGACTGATCCCTGGAATGAGACAGCAACCACTCGCTGTCTTTCTCGGGTTGTGAATGAAAATCAGCTTGCCCTCAGGTCCTGAGAATTCCTGTGAGTCTATGGGTGTGACAGGCACAGAGAAGTTGTTGACTAAGTGCCCCATGATTTTCTCTTTCTCTCTCATTCATTCTGGTCTTGCTCTCTCCCAGTTCACCTATGCTCCTATGCGACTTCCTCCCCCAAACTCCTCGGAGTGTCTATCTCTTCCCTTCCCTCACACATGCACCGTGGGTAGTACGTACACAGCAGCTCCAGAGTACATGATGCAACATCTTTCTCACTGTCTCTCTCTTGCAGATCACGGCTCCAGAGTGGTGCATATTTTAGACCGGCTGTCAGTAACATTCAGGGTCTGTAGGTTTAGTCAGCTTCAGAATGGCCTAAATAATTTCAGCCTTATCTGTGGACCTCTTTTATAACTAGGGGTCTGTAACTATCTGCCCACTGCACTACATGAAAAGATTATCAAATCTTCAAAACTGTTATCTTACCATGAAACTTGTACATCAGAAACCACTCAAGGGGTTTGACTGAAATGTTCAGGGGTTGTAGATGCAATCACTTCAACAACATCATTAAAATGTTATCTGAAGAAGTTAACATTTAAATGGTTTGCAAGAAGGTCATAACCTAGATGGTGGAGAAAAAATGACTGACTTTCAGTTTTAAATTTCACTCTTTACAGAGGGATATTGCTTAAAGATCAATGGCAACCATCTTACACATTGTTAAAATGAAGCTTGAATTCAAGTCCCTGTGTTATGAGTAGTGTTTCCTGAACATTTCATGTTATTTGGTTTTGTGATTTTCTTTAAATCAGCATTTGTTGACTTGTTCAGCACTAACTGGAAACAGGCTGTTTCTGTCCCTCTGACTGAGCCTTGGAGAGTGATAACATCATATTGGACTAAGCTATACCTTCAGCAATATAAGTCCCTTCTTCACTGAAGAGCTGAAAAGCTGTTAACTTCCCAATCAGAGCAATCTGTGAGTTAATTGTTTGCTGTCCACTAACTCAGTCTCTAGTATTTGTTCAGATGAATTAGCTGGAAATCCACATTTTGTTCTTCTAAAGGCTGATCATTTAAATGTTAGTGCTGAACTGAAGTGGTATGCATTTGCTAAATCAGCTAGTGTGTATCACAGCTGCTGTCAGTTCTTTCTCATAAAAACTGTTTTTTTTTCTAGCTGTACAACACTGGGCTGCTTATTTAATGGATATAAAATAAATCAAAAGTGTGTTAATTCATTCAAGTAGTTTGTCTGATGTAGCCTCAATAAATAGATTCATGTAAGAACATTTTTTCCTCTCAGACTGACAAACAGATGCCTGCCACACACTGATATTTCAGGCACATGTATTATATGAACTCACAAATTTCAGTTCTTTGATGGTTTCTGTATGAAAATATATAATGTATAACTAGAAACAGGATATAGTATTCTGATGCCCCCTGTTTCTTGTGCCATAGTTGAAGCAGCTGCACTCTGCTGCATCATCCCCTGCATCACAAGTCCCCTGTCTCTTTCCCCACATTTGAGGCTGCTGCACCCTGCTGCCCACTGTCTTCTCCCATACAGTTGGGGTTGCTGCACCCTGCTGCCCCCATCATCTTCCTGAATAGTCAGGGTTGCTGCACCCTGCTGCCCCATGCCTGAACAGTTGGGGTTGTTGCACCCTGCTGTTCTCTATCCCCCAACCCAATAGTTGGGGACATTGCACCCTGTTGCCCCTTGTTTCTCTCTCCACAATCAGGGCTGATATGCTCTGCTACACTATAGAGTGTCATGTCTCCTGCCTCTACAGCTAGGGCTGCTGTACCATGCAGCCCCATGCCACCAGAGGTGGGGATTTTGCTGCACCCTGCTATCCACATCCATTGTCCCAAATGAGCATGGCTGCTGCGCCATGTGCACCCCATCCCACAGTCGGGGCTGCTGTGTCCTGTTGCCCCCACCCGTGTCCTACCTCACAGTCAAAGGCTTTTGCACCATGCTGTCCACAATCCCCTGCCATCACAGACAGGGCTGCTATACCCTGCTTCTGCCTACTCAGGCAGGGCTGCTGTGGCTTGCTGTGCCCTAGAGCCCCTTGCCTCCACAGTTAGGGCTGCTGCACCATGCTGCCATTTGCCAAAAGAGTTTCTGCATTTTCTGCACCCTGTCCTCTGCCTCCATAGTTGTGTCAGTTCCACCCAGGTGTGGCTGCTGCATCTGTCCCACAGTTTGGGCTGCTGTACCCTAAGCATGGGGCTGTAGGGTGCAGCAGGGCACAGCAACTCAGACTGGGCAGATGGGAACAGCGTGAAGCAGCTCTGGCTATGGTGGCAAGGTATAGACTGCAGCATGGTACAGAAGTCTTGACTGTGAGGCAGGACATGGGGTGCATATGGGTACAGCACCTGACTGTGGGATGGGATGCGCATGATGCAGCAGCCCTGTCCATTTGGGAAAATGGAAGTAGGTAGCAGGATACAATGAAAGCCCCACCTCTGGTGGCATGAGCAGCATGGTGAAATATGGTGCAGCAGCCCCAAATGTGGAGGCAGGGGACATGGGATTCTAGGGCATAGCCGAGTATAGCACTGTGGTGACAGGAATGGGGGCAAAAGCAGTGGCTCTGATGGGGGTGGGGTCAAAGGGGGGCCGCAGGGTGCACCTCAACTCTTCAGGCAGGGGGCAGCAGGGTGTAGAGGCCCTGATTGTTCAGGCAGGAAATGGGGTAACAAGGTGCAGCAACCCCAACTCTATGAGAGAAGAGAGTGGGCAGCAGGGTGCAGTAGCCTCAATTGTGGGGCAGGAAACAAAGGGGCTTGTGGGGCAGGTGACATGGTGCATTAGAGTCCAGCTGCCTCAACTGTAGGCAGGAGATGTGGGCATCAGGATGCCATATAGTGTTTCTAGTTATACATGATGTATTTTATACAGAAACCATCAAATAACTGAAATTTGTGAGTTCACATAGAACATGTGCCTGAAATAGCAGAGTGTGGCAGGCACCTGTTTGTCAATCTGAGAGTAAAAATATTATTCTTACATGAATCTATTTATTGAGGCTACATCAAAAACAAACTACTTATATGAATTAACATTCTTTAGATTTATTTTATATCTATTAAACAACCCAATGTTATACAGCTAGGAAAAAACATAAGAGTTTTGATGAGAAAGAACTGGCAGCAGCTGTGATAGAGATTAGACGATTTCTCAAATGCATACAACTTCAGTTTCAACACTGAAATTCAAATGCTCAGCTTTTTAGAAGAACAAAATGTGGATTTTCAGCTAATTCATCTGAACAAATACCAGAAACTGAGTTAGTAAAACCCCTGGACAGCAAACAATTAACTCACAGATTGCTCTAAATGAGAAGTTAACAGCTCTTTGGTTCTTCAGTCAAGCAGGGACTTAGACTGCTGATGCTATAACTTAGTCAAATATGATGTCATCACTATCCATGGCTTAGTCAGAGGGACAGAAACAGCTTGACTGTTTCCAGTTAGTGCAGAACAAGTTAACAAAAGCTGATTTAAAGAAAACCACAAAACCAAATAGCATGACATTTTCAGGAAACACTACTCATGACACAGGGACTTGAATTCAGGCTCTTTTTTAACAATGTGTAAAATTGATGCCATTGATCTTTAAGGGAAATGTACAAGACATTCATTAAGGGAAGTAGTTCTGGCTGTCAAACTGTGGGTTAAAGAGGAGATTTAATACATGGTCAGATGATGCTATATGACCACTTAGGTTATGACTTTTTTACTACCCGCTTTATAATATGTGCTGTCATCCCACATTGTGCATGTTCACTGTGACCCCAAATCAGCAAAGTATTACAAAAATAAGGTAAGTCTAGTGCTGCATAGATAGTGCAACCAGAACTAAATTAGGAAGTTAAGTTAGTTAAAGAAGGTCACAGTGACAAAGATAATATCTGAAGCAGTGAAAACAACACCAGCACTAATATAAATGCAATAACAAAATCTAATTATTAATTTGCTGCTGTGCAGTACACTAAAGACACATTAGCAAGTTAGTCAATTGATAAAAAAAAGTGTCACTTACTAATGCACCTGCATTACAAAAATAATTCCTCAGACAGTTTCAGAATCTTTACAAGGTATCTGCTCTTTAGTATTCAGATGGGAGGCTAAATCTGAAACAAGAGCAAGAAAATTAATGCAAATAGTTACAAAAAAAAATGATACATGCACATTCACAAAAAAAGGCTGTATTAAAGTTCAGAGCATAAACCCAAGTCTATAGAACAGCACACCATATGAGACAAGGGAGAAGTGATTTTATCCGGATATGGTATTCACAGTATTTCTTCCTCCTAGTCTTCTGTTTTAATTGTAAGCACCCCTGTCAGTGTACAACTCCTTCTTGTATTACAATAGAATGCACATGTTCGGATGAATTTACAGTATTTGGATGCAGTATGCATCCAAAATATGGATGCAAGTGCTGTGTCTAGTACTTGGAATATCTCTCTATATAATCTAAATATGGAGTACATTTTGTAATCAGATTATTAGGAAGGAATAGTAGGTTTCTATAGGTTGTCAATGCATTATTTGACATGTAATGTTGTTGCTTTTCTTTTTGGTATATTGTTGTGCCTGTATTTCTTTTGAGGACCTTATGGTCTGGACATGCACAGAGTTGTACATTGCTGTTGGTGTTAAGAGCAAGAGTATTCTTCTTTAATCCTTGAAAACCTCAATACAATGTTAAATAAATAAAATGGCAAATAAAATAAAATAAAATCCCTCTATATGTCAATAGGGTTTCTACTGTTAAAGTGATACTACTTTTTTTTATAGTATATGGTTTGGTCTAATTATATATGAAAATCGGTGGCTGCTCAAAAGTTGTTGTGCAGGTTCTAAAAGCTGTGCATCTTCTAAAAGGTATTGTGCACGTTCGATGATGAATTTTCAACAGTTCCTCATAAATATTCATAGCCCTTGTTCTATCCGCCACATGACTGGACAAAGAAAGCAGTTCAGTAACAGTAAACGAGGTGGCTAAATGACTGAACTGGAGCCAAGGCAAAAAAAAGGAGAATTTTCACTGAAAGGAAAAACCCAGCATCACGGTCACCACCCAGCATGAAGGATCGGCAGGCAGGCATGCACAGCTTCAATAAAAATCCTTTATTAGAATACCAAACATTAAAAAAGTAGACATATGCCAAAAATAGGATAAAAATTCACCTTCACCAAGCAGGTAAGATCCAGACAGCAGATAACTAGGTGGAGAAATGCCCCCTTCCCTATGTAACAGCCAGATGTTTCCGTGTAAACACGCTTTCTCAAGGCCTTGAGAAAGTATGTTTATGCGAATACATTTGGCTGTTATGTAGGAGAGGGGGGTGTTTCTCCACCTAGTTACCTGCTGTATGGATCTTACCTGCTTGAGAACTTTTATCCTGTTTTTGGTACATGTGTACATTTTTAACATTTGGTATTCTAATGAAGAATTTTTATTGAAGCTGTGCACGCTTGCCTGCTGACCCTTTATGCTGGGTGGTGACTGTGATGCTGGGTTTTTCCTTTCAGTAAAGATAGCAGTTCAAACAAAAAAATCTAAATAAACATGGTGGTGCTGGTTAGCGAGCGGGTTACCAATATGGTTTGGACATGGACTGCCATAGTAGGCTCTGTGTTACCAAACCATAGCAATTTAACATTTTGTTTTAAATCAAGTGCTGCTGAGAATCTTTCAACAATCACAACTGGAACGGCACCATACCAATGGACTTCGGAACGGATTCAGCTGCCGACATCAACTGGGAGTGCGAACACAAGGTATGAAACCTTGTACAGTAAAACTTAAGCTCTGATAAAAAATTACTTTTTTTGTTTCTGGGGGAACCAAATACTATGAGAAATAAAATATGGGTACCCAAACTCAACTCACCATGTTTCCATTTCAGAGTTGTGATGCCAGCTTGGACTTCTCGAGCTTTGTTCTTGGGGTCCTTGTAACAGCATCTCAACTCCTAAATGGCAACGGGCTCATTGTGAATGGGCCATACTTTATTCCTTACATGTTCACCCTTATGTTTGTTTAAAGTGAGTATATTGGTATAAGCATAGATTTTGAGATGTGTGTCACTGTCAATCCAAGTGCAGGGCAGTCTGCAAGGGGCTCCACAGTGTGAGATCAATCATCAGCCAGGCTGATCATGACACTCTTCTGGTCTTGCTGGGAAGAAACTTCATTCAGTTCAAAGAAAAGGGCTGACTGAATCATAGGGCAGCTCTTTCCTTTGATCTGCATAAGCCATACCCACCCCCTCTCTAGCTTCCTGCCTTAATTCCTTTGTTCTCCCTCCAGATACATCATCATATCCCTTTATGCTTCTCTAGGCTTCTTCACAGAATCCTCCATTTTACCTCAGCACTCCCAGTGGAGTGTACTTCACACAGAGCAGCTTGCAGCACACAGAAGCAAGGTATTGGAAAACAAAGCCTCTCAGCACTGGTGCAGCTTGTGCACACCACCTTATTGTTTCAGCCCATCAACGCTTCACATCAACTTCCCCTCCCACCTCCACCCTGGGTTGGCCTTTGATTTATACCTCATAGGGGTCATGTGACTGGTCGCATGACTATGAGCTGAGCAGAACCTAAGTCCCCACTTTCCCATTAGTTTGTTATACTACGTCACCACTAGGAGTCTTCCTTGAGCTTATTGCTACTACTCCTGCTCCTGAATATGCTGACTCATCCTCTAGCTTCTCCTTGCCTCTTGTATGGCCATTTCACCTTCCTGGCTACCCCATTTTCTGGTAGTATCCCTTGATACTTCCACATTCTGTCCCATCTAGATTTGAACGTGCGATCCTCTGCACCAGAGGCTAGCACCCTGACTACTACATTATCTTCTGGATACAATTGTATGCCAGGTTCCTGCAATCCTTATCCTAATTTTGGCAACATACAACTCCTTTGCTGCCTTCTGACATAGCCATTCCCACCTCCACATGGTAAGATACATAGTCGGGGTCTACCCCACATCAAGAACAGACCACGGACATATCTTGGACCACATTGATCAGGCTCACCTGGCTGGAAATTAGTGCCAACCAACAAGACCGTGGGTTACACTACCAGCCCACAGTTCCCAGGGTAGTCCTTTCTCCATCCTAAATTGCCAAGACGCAGACCCCCATAAAAATGTTGCTGTATTTCCTTGCCACCTATTTTGGAGCTGTCAGGTACACAGAGAATAAAACCTCGCCCTGCTCCTTCCTACTCACACAGTAGCCCCCCCCACATCAAAATTTCATGTCAAGTGGAACTTCTACAGTGCCCCACCAGCCTATTGCATCTAAACAAAAGCCACAAACCTTTAAAACGCTGACACCACACTATCTCCCAGTAGCTGCCGTACTCTACAGTCACACCCTACCCCCTACCTCTGACCTTAAGCAACCTAAAACAAAGACAATAGGACCTAACTGGGTAACTTGGTCCCATTTCTTACAAAAGATGATCCTGATAATGCTACTAGTATCAGGAAATGTGAATCCCAATCCAAGACTCCAGTTTGTAAAAACACAAATGAAATTTGGCCAACTTAAGATTGTCTCACTAAACATAGGCAGCCTCCTACCTAAGTTGCCTCAATTCCAGACCTGGGTAGAGGTAACCATACCAGACATTATCGCACTAACCGAGACCTGGCTCTCACCTAAGGTCAGTGATGCGACAGTTGCTCTGGATGGTTATATCACTTTCTGCCATGACCAGCTATCCAAATGGGGGGGGGGGTGGCTGCTTGGTACACCTTAGGAGCACCATCAGAGAACAACTCCTAGCAAGCAGTGTGAATACAAAGGAATCCCAGATACTGACTATTAAGCTCAGCAAAGAATGACCAAATTAAGTCCTATTACTCTCTACCATCCATATACCCCCAGACAAACTGCAGCCAGACTTGAGCAGTTCATAAGTAACCAGGAACAGCACAAGCATAAGTGGAAGCATGTCATCCTACGGGACTTCAATACAAACTGGCAATCACAGGATGCCTCCATGGCCAGGGACCATATATCTGGCCTTTACCTGACTCAGATGGTAACACAGGCAACCAGATATAACTATAAAATGGGTACAAGTACACTCATAGGTTGGCTCCTCACCTAATGCCCAGAGCACATCACTAAGGTGTTAGTCCTACCCGACTCCCTCAGTGATCACTCCCCATCTTGTGCACCTGGACAAACAAGTTCAAAAAGTGTCCTCCAATGGTCAAGAGAAATCACAAGCTCAGACCAAGGCAGCTTGATGCCTTTAAAATACATTTGAGGCTCATTGACTGATCACCACTAGAAACCACTGTGGACAGCAACCAGGCCCTTGAATTCTTCATACAGGCATTCACTAAGGCCTGTGATATCTTTGCGCCCTTTAGGACTAACAAGGCTAGAGGCTCAGGTTGCCCATGGCTCACTGGCTCCCTCATTGAGCTCATGCACCTGAGAGACAACCTATGGCACAAGGCAAAGGCAACAAGGACCCAGGGAGACCTAACTGTCTATAGGCTGCATGTAATAAGTGCAGAAAGCTTATTCAGCTTGCCAAGGCTTCCTATTACAAAGACCTCCTGACCAGAAACTGGGGCCGTGGGAAGGATTTTTTTGGACTCTGTGAATTCCCTCACTGGAGTGACATCCAGAGCGCCACTGGACCTCATTATAGCAGGCTCAGAGACCCTCCAGGAGCCGAGAGATATTGCAGATTCTTTCAACTGAGCTTTCTCTGACCTAAGCTCTGTGGTCCCTTGTAATTACCTCACCCAGGCAACACAAGGTGAACTCCCTGAAGCAAACAAGCAAGCTACCAGTAGCAGTGGAGCCCCTCCTTTCTATTTCAGGCTGGTCACCCAGTCAGAGACCATCAGGTACTTCAAGCGGGTTCTAGGAAAGACTAGGATGGGGAATGACCAAGTAGATATGAAGATGTTAGCCCTCACCCTCCACAAACTTGCAGATCCTCTCTCAAAATTCTTTAGTGTCTCACTTAGAACTGGTGTGGTCCCTGACAAGTGGAAGGTGGCTCTTGTCACCCCAGTTTTTAAATCAGGGGATAGGACAAACTTCTCCAATTACAGACCTATCTCCATTCTACCTCCCCCTTTTCAAAGCCCTGGAGCGAGTGGTCACAGACCAACTCACTGAATACCTAGACAAAAATAACCTTCTCTGTAACCAACAGCAGGGGTTCTGGAAAAAACACTCAACCCACACTGCACTAATTTATTACACATCTCAGATTTATAATGCCCTTGACAATGGTCATGCTGTGGGGTCTATAGACCTCACAAAGGCATTTGATACCATTAATCATCATCTGCTACCAAACTGTCTCTTATCTACTGGCCTATCCACAGACGCTGTGGCCTGGTTCCACTGTTATCTCTCACACAGAACACAATGTGTGAGAATTAGTGGCCAGATCTCAGAACATAGGGAAGTGAACCTTGGAGTCCCCCAAGGGTCCATCCTTAGGCCACTCCTCTTTAGCTTATTCATCATCAACTTACCCTCCAACTGCCCAGCACACTCAGTACTATATGCTGATGATGCGGTCATTTCAGTATCTGGCAAACAGCTGATCACAATCTCCACTGAGCTGCAAGATAACTTTCATGGACTTGAGCAATGGTTCATTAAGAACAAACTGCTGCTCAGTCATAAAAAGATGATGACCATGCTCTTCATTGTCCCTCAGAGCAAAAAAAGTTCAGCCCGCTCTTGATTCATAGCTCCAAGGGCGCTCTCTGGAACAAGTATCCACCTTCAAATATCAAGGCGTTTACCTAGACACCCTCACCTTCTCTAAGTTCATTGACCACATGGTTAAAATGGCTAACACAAAACTGGGCATCCTATATTGCCACAGACAGTCCATGACCCCTGACACCTTAAAGCTAGTTAATCACTGCTTAGTATTATCCACTGTAGACTACGGCCTCATCATCTATGGTGCTGGCTCTTACAACACATTAAAGAGGGTCACAACGCTACTCAACAAGGCGTGCCATCTGGTCCTGGGGCCAACCATCTCACTCAAACCTGCACCCTATACAAAGAAACCAAATGACTCCCCCTCGAATCCAGGGCCCAGTACCAGATCTGCCTACTGGTAAAAAATCTTAACTTGTCCAAACCCCTGACTCAGCCTCCTCCCTGTTCAAATATGGACATTCCAGTGACAACACTAGAAGTGCAGCTAAAGGTGGGCTACTAGAGCATTTCAAGCACACCACACTGGCTCAGAGATCCATCTCATATCGAGGTCCCAAATGGTTCAATGACCTGCCCTTTGTGCTCCGTGACTGTGAAATACTCAGTGAATTCAAATCAGGGCTTCACTCGCACCTTGCACTTAAAAATGCTTGTTCCTGCAATACATAACTCTAGCTAGCCAAAAGACTCACTATTAACATGCCACCAGCTACCTTTGGCCAACCCCCACTCCATATTTACCACCTCTCCCACACCTGACCTACCCCTCTCGTACATCCCACCTTTTCCTACTGCCACCCCAGTCCCTCCCACCCACACTTCTCTGCCCTGCCTATTTGACTATACCATGACAATGCCTTCTGTGGCTCCTCCTGCTCCTGCTCCTCCTTTCACTGCACCTGGAGGCCCCTCCTTCCTTCATACCTGACACTTACACAAAGGCTATACCACACTGATTAAGTGTTGTTTATTGCTGCATCCTTCAAGTGGTAACTGCATTCATTTGAAAACATGTAATTATTCTTGTTCTTTGTCAACAACTGTATCCCAGCAAACATATCTTATTTGATGATTATTCCTCCTACTTGATCTATACACAAGTATTGTAATGTATTGTATTGTATTGTGTTGTATTCTATGTATTGTACTGTCTCTCTCTGACTTGGAACTTTGTAAAGCGAGCCCTGGCTCAAAGGTATTAATCCGAATCTGAAATAAATAAATAGACAGAGGTGATCAGCATCATAATCAGCCTGCTGTGGTCCTCTCCCCAATGTAAAAACAATCCCTCCCACCCTCTGCCAAGTATCCCTCACACATCTTATTGCTTCCCCCTTCTTAATTTTAATTTTTTGCCATTAATTTGTTTCTTCTCCACTGTGGCTTAGCCATCTCACCAACCCCCCAGCCCCATCAGCCGGCATCCCAAGGACTCACCTTTAACCTGTTGCTTCCCCCCACAGTGTACCCCCAATGGTGGGGGTTGATGGTTGCTGCCTTACTGCAGACAAATAGATCCGGTTTTGGGAGAAGGCCCTGTAGTCAGTGCAGAGCCTGCAAGGGATCGGTGTCATCCCTCGCAACACCCAGCCATTTTCCACTTTTCTTCCCCTGAAGGAATGGACATGTAATGCTGGCTAAACGTGCCCACGCACAATACAATGTGTGGGACATCGCTGCCCGCCATCCCTTCATCCCCCAAATTGTCAGCCTTAGTTGTCTGCCTCTGAGTCTCCATTAGCAGACACAGGAGTGCCAGGAAACCACAGCCCTGCCTCCGCAGTGCAGGAGAGCGGTCCACTAGGTGCTCAATCCTCCTCTCCCCGGCCAGCCCCCAGCTACCCAAGTCTGTCCCAGAACCCAGGTTGCTGGTATGGTGGCAGGTGAGCCATGGGTGCCTTTGCCCTCCGCACCACCTGGCTGGCCCTCCTTCTTAATTTTCTTGTACCAGGTTGCTCAGTTCCCTGTGTTGGCTAGTACCACTTATCCTTCCCATTTTCACTGTGTGACACCGGGGAGGCAACTCCTGGTGCTGCCAAAGATAACACTGACACTGGCGTGCTCAATATTCAGTGACAGTACCAGAAGTAAGGTAAACTGTTCTTGTAGTCTTTTTTATTTATGTATACCCTGTAAAATAGAAAAACATCCATCAATGTCTGATATAGCTGCCAGCATACTGCTGCCATTATCCTTCCCCCCACCATCCCATTTAGCACCCACAACCCCACATCCTCCTTCCATTACTTTTACTCTTCGACACTGGGGTACCCAATCCCAGTGCCAGCTAGTACCCCTCACCCTGCTTATTTCGCTAGTGGCTGGGGAGCCTAACCCTGTTGCAGCCAACTGTAACACTGACACTGTGTGCTCAATCCCCAGAGTTGGTAACTGAAATAAAGAAAACTATTCTTTGTAGTCTTTTTATAAAATGTTATACATCCTGTAAAAAGAAACTGCCCATTTATGTCTCTGTGTTCACCAGCACAGTGCTATCATTACCCCCAATCTGACCCTCCCATGCAGCACCTACACCCACACTCCTCTCCCTTACTGTTAATTTTCTGACACTAGGTGCCCAATCCCCAGTGCTGACAAGTATCCTCCACCCAACCCATTTTCATTGTGCAATAGGGGAGCCCACCTCCTGTGCCACCAAACATAACACAGACACTGGGGTACAGAGTCCCTCTGTGGGTACCTGAAATAAAGAAAACCATCACTCATACTTTTTTTTATTTTTATACACCATGTAAAAGAAAACATTCCATCATTGTCCGTTGCCAACACTGGTACATTACTGCCATTACCCTCCCTCAACCCAACCCTCCCACTCAGCACCTTACTTACCTATGGGATCCAACACTGTAATCCTCTCAGGACCAGAGACACATCTTCATTCTTCCGAAACTGAGGAAAACAGTAATGTGGTTCAATGTATTTCAATGGGTTTTGTTCTTGTGTCCATAAGTTGGTAATTTTAAATACTTCCCCAGATTTTCAACATGGCCTTCTTGGGACCCACCTCATGAACAATGGTGGTGGTGAAATTATGCAAATAAATCCCAAAAGGGTGATTTTGTGGTCACTCAGAAATCACTTTTGAGGAAGAATTTGAAAATTTTCTCCACCTTGTTCATGAAGTGCAGTCTTAGGAAGGCTGATGCCCAGATATTCAGAAGTAACGCAGAGGCCCAGCGCCCAGAGCTCATGGCCTGTCCCCAGTGCACTGCTAAGGTGCACTGAGCACAATATTCAAAGGTTGCATCAAGGTGGCATGTGCCAGCACAACATGGCTGAATATCGCACAGATGCACCATAGTGCAGCCTGGGGTGCACCAGGGAGCAACCCAACATGCACAATAGTGCAACCAGGAATGTGCAAGGGGCCTAGGTGCATGCTCCAGGACACACATGGACTGGCCACAGGCACAGCAAGGAGCAAGCCACTGGGGTGGAAGGTGCTGCCGCCAGGGTGACATGGGTGTCAGGAGTGAGGCATGGCCAGCACACGACAGAACACCACCCCGGCAAACAGGAATGCAGCCAGCCCCCACCCACATGCACGACAGTGGTGAACATAGGCAGGCTGACACCAATGGCCATGGGTGGACAACCACTGGCCATCCCCCACTGAATGGCACAAGCCATGCCACCCAGCCTACAGTCAGCAACACCCAGGCAAATGGCACGCAACACACAAGCCACACAACCAGAACAGCCAACCCATGGCAACCCCAGGGCACAGCCACTGACTGATGGGTGAACACCACCAGGCACAGCTCACTGGACACCTCAAGTGCACCACACAGCCACCATGCACACCACTGCAGCATGACTCCACACTCCAGTCACAAAGCAGACCTGGACACAGAGGGGTAACCATAAATAACTGTATTATAGAAAGGTAACAAAAGCAATGGAACATTTATACATCAAACAGGGGTACAGGGTACAAAGAATGGGGAACCTATATACAAGTCAGGCCTAAACTAGGGAAGGGAGGCAAGGAGACTGGGGTCATGGCTAGACAAAGGGACAGGGGAGGGCAAGGGAAGGGGGGACAGGGATGGATCAGGGATTGTGGGGCAATGGGCCCTACGGGCATCCATGCCCTGCCACCTCCTGGCGCTGTCTTCTCCCGAGCATCCTCTGTAGCAGTCGTACAATTTCCAGTGATGCCATGGACACCAAAAGGATCCTCCTCATGAGGCAGCTGTTGGGTGCCTAATGCTGGACACCTAAGACAAAGCAGGGAACATGAGATCAGTGCATGTCTGGAACAACCCAGCCCACCCACTGTATGCAGTGGACAGTGGTGACACGTGCCTCTGGGGTGGCACTCTGGTCACCTGCAGTGGAAGCGCCCACATGTGCCGCTGACCTGGCATACCACAGCCATGCAGAACACTGCAAACCAATACCACCCATGGGCCACCTGCCACCAACATGGCAGGCAGATGTCATGGTACAGCGGCAGGACTGCAGTGGCACAACTGGCTGCCGGATGCACCCACAGCTCACCTGTGGCAGCCACATGTATGTGCAATGGCCACAGCATGGCATAACACACACCACGGGCAGTACACAGCAGCAATGGCTAAGTGCACAGGGGACCATGGTCCACCCCACCCCCATTGCCCACCCTGCACAACACTGTAGTATGGAACTGTGCCTACCTGCATGCTGCTGCACACCACATGCCAGACTGGCTGCACCACCCCTGTGGCCAGCAACCTGGGAACTGCTCCTGCGGCAGCCTGCCATGGCCCACCCACAGCACCTGCTGCTCCTGCTCGCCTCCTATCTTCAGGGCCTGGGATGGAAACATAGACATGTACACATCAGTACCCAGCAACACCATATGCTGCCCCACAATATGCACCCCAGCCCAGCCCAGCCACGGTGCGGTGGCACAGCACACACAGGACATGCAGCCACAGGCCACAGGGCATGCGGCTCCAGTGCCCCCCTCAGCATGGCATGCTGCCCTGCCAGCCCCAAGGAACACTGGACAGGCACAGACACAAGTGTTGCACACTCACCTGGCCATGGCACAGTTCCCCTCCAGACACCAGTAGCCTGCTCTAACTCCTTGGCCACCTCCTGCCAGACCTCAATCCTAGGCCTGGCAAGGGGCACCTGGCTGAAAAAGCTGCCTGTGTGGGGCTCCACCACAGCCACCAGGTTCACAAGCTCAATTTGGCTCCAATTGGGAGCCCGTGCACTGTTGCAGCATGGCATAGTGGTACTGCTGCTCTGCTGGACAAAATGGCGCCCAGTAGCACAAGAGCTCCACGTGCTCAGGATACACACCTTATGTGGAGTTTCACTGCCCACAGCAATCCCTCATCCCTGGGGATGCGCAATATGTGTGTGGCTGCACTGGCACATGGTGCAAAGGTCACTGAGGGGCAAAGGGCAAGGATGGGGTCAGGGGTCAGCACATACACTGTCCGCGAGTGTGCTATTGGGACTACCATGCAAGGTGCACAACAGGGTCATGAGGGTGCCATGACCTATGAGTCAATGGTGCCCATCCACCATGGGGCTGATAGCACCTGGGCACCATAGGCTGCATAGCACCTGAGCACCACATGCCCTATCGCGGCCAAGTGCCATATTGCCTATTGTGCAGTGAGCGTATGCTGTGCAGGTGGCATAGGCATCAGCCGTGTGCGCATGCGTACTGACGGTCACACTGCGCACATCACAACATTGCACCATCACTTGAGCCAGCGTTCATTGCACAAGGAGCAACAGCACGATATTCAGCAGGCATATGCAGATTGGCTCATCAGCCTATCTGTGGCACATCGAGAATTTGTATCTCATTTCAGTTGTGCATCTGCTCATTTGCATGCAATGCGCTATAAAGGCACCATGAGACAGCACAGGACATGGACCAGTATTGCAACCCTCTGAGGTAAGTTGTACCAACTGAGGGGACCACAGCACAGTGGAATGGGCGGAGGTGTGGGCTGCAGCAGACACTAACCACATGTCATTGCCCACAGGTAGCATTATGAATGATCATGAGGATGGTGAGGAGCGTGGGCCTACATGCAAGTGTAGGCCCAACTTTACTAAAGCGGAGGCAGATGCCCTGTTTGAGGCATACCTCAACAGGGAGCCACTGCTGAGTGGCATGACTGGCACAACACAGGCCAGGGCCGCAGCCTGGGTGAAGGTGGCAGAGGCTGTGAATCACCAGAGCAGCCATCAGCGATCAGCACAGGAGTGCAAGAGGAAGGTTGGCACAGACAGGTGCAGGATCAAAGAAAAGGTGGCAGCCAACTGGGTCACACATGTGGCCACGGGTGGTGGTCAGGCCGACGTGCCACAGCTGATGCTGCAGGAGGAGATGGTGGCAGCCACCATGTGGCACACTGCCATCAGTGGGTGCCTGGTGGTGGCTTCTGGACTGGTGGAAGCCCATCACTGCATGGTAGGTACAGCAGCGTCTGGGTGGGGGATGATGGCGGGAGGCTGGCCTGTGTGACAGTGGCATTAATGTGACTGTATTCCTTTCAGCACTGGGTGCCAGCATGCAGTGGCAGGGGTGGTGGTGTCAGCTGTGGGGGCAAGCCCAGCCCTAGAGGACCGGCCTTCCACCTCCACCGGTGTCTGGGGGCCCGATTGGCTGTAGCACACCACCGCTGTCTGGCCGGATGTCCTTTTCATGGTGGTGGACGACACTCTAGCTGTGTTCCAATGGGACGCCAGCCATGGAGTACAATATGCGGAGACATAGATCGGGGCAGGGTCCGACACAGATGACGATGTGACCATTGTCCTGGACAGTGGTAGTGCTGTCAAGGAGGAGGCACCCATACCAGTTACCCTCCCTGGCAGCGATGCTGATGCCCACGACAACACTGGGAGCACTGGCAGGCAGGTGAACAGTTGCCACCAAGGCACTGGCAGCACTGCCAAGGAGGGTGACTGGTATGGGTTCCTCCTCCTTGACAGCACCACTGCTGTCCAGGACAATGGTCACATCATCATCGATGTCCGACCCTGTTCCGATCTATGTCTCTGCATATTGTACGCCATGGCTGGGGTCCCACTGGAACACCTTACCAATGCAGTCACGTTGGTCTAGCCCACTGGCCACCATGGTGCATAGCCAGCCACTGCAGACACCACGGAGTGCATTGTCCATCCTCGGTCACGGTGTTGAGCGACCCTCGGTGTCGACACTGGATCTGTTGTTGGCATTCTGGGCAAGCCCGGTGAAGGCCTGTTCAGGAGCCTGCAGACCTTCTGTGAGCACGGTTATGTTCCCAAAGTACCACCCCTGGGAAACTGTCACAGACACCCCTGTAGCCATCGCGCAGCCTGGGTCTGCTGGGAGGTCTCAGCGGGGCTGTCCACGTGTCCACGGTTGCTGAGCGACCACATGGTGGTGCTGACATGCCTGCCTCCCTGTCTGCAGTTTGCTGTCACCACTCTGTGTGCACATAGGTGTGGTGTGTGCATGTACATATCATGGATGTGGCATCCATGGATGGTGCCACACACTGGCCATGTGTTCACCTACCTGGCCACTGGCCAGTGTGGTGTATGCATGATGATGCCAACACAGCGCTGGAAGCTCCTGTGCACCGGTGCTCTGCATCTGATACATGCCTTGTGCCAGCACCTGGGCGCATGCCTGCATGCGCCAGTGTGTGTGTGTGGGTGTGTGTGGGGGTTTGTGGATGTATGCAGTGGTGTGTGGGTGGGTGAGTGGGTGGGTGTGTCTGTGTGGGTGGAGTGTGCTGTGCTGTGCTGCATGTTGCTGTGGGGTCCCACCTCATGCCCGGCCATGACCCTCCCAGCTGTTCATGCCACAGAGCTCGCCCATATATGACTGCGCTGTGCCACAGTCGCCATTCCTTGCATGGGGGCATGTTCACCTACCACTGTGCTCCTTAGTGCTCCTCCGCAATTGTGTCCTGGTACTGCTGGGCCTTCCTGTTCAGCCAGGGTTCCTCGCACCAGGGCGGCTCCCACTGCCACATGGCTCAGCGGCGCGTCGTCCCACTGCTGTTCCCTTCTTCAACATTGTAAGCTATCCCACGGTCGGTGGCCATGTTGTGTAGTATACAGCAGTCCAGGAATAGGCTGCAGGCCTTTGAGGTGCTGTACTGCAGGGCACTGCCAGACCTGTCCAGGCAAAGGAACTGTGCCTTCAGCAGCCCAAACACACTCAATGATGTTCCATGTGCTGGCATGTGCCTCATTGTATCGCTCCTCTGCAGGGTCAATGGGTGCCGGTATGGGGTAAGCAGCCAGGGTCAGAGTGGGTAGCCACTGTCACCTGTGTGGAGAGAGTTATAGTTAGCCTGGTGGACTATGTTGCTACACCACCCATCCTTCCCAGCCGCACTCTGCAGTGCCTCTACCCTGGTGGTCCCCACCCCTTGCCATGTTGTGCCAGCCTGCCCATGGTCTCAGTATACTCACCTACTAGGTGGTCAGTGGGGATGGCCCCACTCTCAAGCCTGTGGCACAGTGCTGAACTGTGCCAGATGAAGGCGTTGGGTGCTCCTCCAGGGTGTATGGCACAGACATTGATCATGCACCCCCTGGCATCGCACACCACCTGGCAGTTGACAATGGGGTTGCCGTTTCTGTTGATGTAGGCTACCCCCTCCGGGCCAGGAGGCATGCAGATGCTCAAATGGGTGCAGTCGATGGCCCCTAGCATGCCAGGCATACGTGCTACCTTGTGGAACTCCTGCATGTTCAATGTACGCTCTGCCTGTATGCTGGGAAGTGGATGCATTCTGCAGCATATGGCAGCAGTGTGTTGAGGTGTGTGAGGAGCCATGAGGCGGTCGACTGGGTTATGCCTGTGGTGTCCCTGTTGGTCTCTGGAAGGTGCCTGTGGTGAGCAGGCACATGACAGCTGTTACTTTTGTCTCCACCATCAGGGCGTGGCTCTGTCTGGTGAGTGCCTGCATCTCCTCACTGCACAGCTCACAGAGCTGCCTCAGAATCGCTCTGTTCAGGTGATACTGGCCCACAGTCTCTGTATCGTGTACTGTTCGAAGGTGGTGTGGGCACGTGCATCACCTGTTCTGGGCATACCACCTACAGGCCCTTCCACAGCTGTGCCACTCTGCCTCCTGCCTCCCCACCCCTCATTACTGCCTCTATCTGGAAGGTGGTACTGGCCATGGCCCCTGTTGTTCTGTCTCCCCTGGGTGGCTGGCTCCTCTAGCCCTCCAGGCTGTGTGCTGCTGTGTGGACAGCTCCGCTGGGTCCATGCTTGAGTGACCTGCCCCCAGCTGGTGGACTGTTGGCTGTGGCTTCTGCTTCCCACCCCTCTGGGTTCCTGTGCTGCCCCTCCTGTGCTTGGTGTCACAGGCACACATGCATACCATTGCCTCCCTGCCTGTCTCACCCTCTCACACAGACACTCAGTATCACACCCTCACTGCCTCTGTCCCTCTCTTTCACCCCTACTGTGGTTCTGGCTAGCCTCTCTGTCTCCCTCTCTCCTGCTCCCCTCTGGCAAAAGTGTTCTTCACCTACTTGCTCCCTGTTTTTATAGGCTCAAGTGTGCTCTGCACAAACACCATTTGTTCCACGCTTGCGCCATTTGTCCGATGTTGAATATCGCACTGTGCCACATATTCATGGCTATGCCCCCTGCACTTGCACATGCATACATTCCCATTGTGGATTAGCTCACTGCTACTTAGCTGCACAGTTACTGCCGCTGAATATCGCCTCAATGGTGCATTTCCACAGTTGTGCATGTGCAACCAGCTGCAATGCACAACTTCTTTGAATATCCCACCCTACGTTTAAAATTTTATCTAAAATATATAAAAACAACAAAATTATGAGCCATACATTGAAATTGTTCAACACACTTTTATAACTTTGGTAATTTTCTATATTTTGTCCTAAGTTTTCAACATAGCATTTTCTCACACCACATCATGAACATGACAGATGTCATTTTTCAAATCCTGGCCACAATGTGTTTTCCCACTTCTGGTGTGAAATCACCTTTCAGACAGGATTTTAAATGTTGTTCCATGCTAGTTTATGAGGTGGGGTCATAAGAAGGCTTTGTTGAAAGTGTGGGGTAAAAATATTAAAGAACAACTAAGTTATGAGCATATAGTGAAATTTTTCAATGCACGCTTGTAACATTTGGTATTTTTAATATTTTTACTCAAAATTTTCAAGATAATTGTTTTTTCACACCACCTCATGAAGTTGATAGCTTTAATGTTTCAAATTTTGGCTAATATGTGTTTTCACACTTCTGGCATAAAATGACATTTTGGTAACTGTTTTATAAATGATATCTGTCATGTTCAGAAGGGTTATTCATAAAAGATTATGTAGAACATTTGGTTTCAAAATGAAAAAAAACTAAGTTATGAAAAACATGGAACTGTCCCAGCATTTACTCATAACTTTATTTTTGTATATTTTGGCCATAATGTTCAGCAGATCCTTGTGTTACCCCACCTCCTGAACGTGACAGAAGTCATTTTCAAATCCTCTCCAAAATATGTTTTGCAGTCACACTGTGAAGTCAGCTTTGGGATGGGATTTTACAAAACTCCGCTGTCTATCATAACATCAGATCATAAAAACTTTGAAATTTGGGGTCAAAATGTGTCAGCCACAGGAAAATAGATATCGCTCTCAGCTGACCTATCCTGGGTAAATGCAATCTAAAATGTGTAAAAGCAAGACACCACTGAAAATGAGATATTGCATCTTCTCTGGTCTATCCTGGATAAATATATAGTAAAGATGTGTGAAGCAAGATCTGATACAACAGCAATAAAAGCGGCAAACATTAGGCATTGACAAATGTATGTTTATAAAGGGCCTTTTTTGCAGGATGTATGACTAGAGCATGTTTGCAGTTATCCCTTACTCAAAAATTCTGTCTTTACAGCAGAGGATTGTTTCTTCTCTTTCTTCAAACCTTGATTTTCACATTTGGCAGGAAAATAGTCCCTCACAGAGCAATAAATTGGCAGGTCTTATTTAGGATGTTTCAAACTGCATCAGTTTGACCCACATGTGGGGAAATTTGTAAAACTAGAAATTACCACCAAATATTTACCCTTTAAGAAGAGCTTGCAGAACTTCTTAGAGAGGGTGGTGGTATTTGGAACTGTAACCGAATATTATACATACCTTTATGTTTTAGGGTATTGTTTAGTTCCTTGCTTTTCAAATACTGTATAGTGCCTTATTCACAAACACAGCCATTTACACAGGAATAGAACATAATGGTGGATGCAGTGCTGCAGAACTGTTGAGGTACGCAAAACCCATGACATTAACCAACAGCCCCATACACAGGCACAGTGATGTGTAAGGGCATGCACAGGGTGTGGATCATGGAATGGGAGGGACTGTCAGAGGAAGACATGCCTGTTGACCCCACCATGTAAGGTGAACAGTACCACGATAGACACACAACTAACCAATGCACACACGGAAGTGCATGCAGAGTTGCAGACATGGAAACACAGGCACGGACCATACAGAGTGGTAGACAGGGGAGGCAGCCTGATGATGGCACCATGGGCCCTAAGCAGATGGTGTACCTGCACTGCCCACCTCGGACCATGGTCAGTGCTCACACATGGTGCTAGACATGGGACGGAAGGCATAGAGGGACTATCCCACACCACATTTTCCCACTTTAGCTCCCAAGGTGGCCATGCTGGCAACTGAGATCTGAAGCAACTACAGCACCCTGTATAGCTCCAAGTCACTGAAGGTGGCTGCACAGAAAAAGCGCAAACCTGACTTGACATACAAGTCACCGCCAATGCATGTGGACCTGAACTGTCGACCCAGACTGCCATCAAAAACAAAGAAAGTGACCTATGTGCTGCCCCCAAATGGAAGATGGTGGTGACATACTGGTCCAGCTGCTAGAACAGAGATGGGCCACCATCATCTGCCTCCACAATGGGCCTTATGCCCATAAAGGCCATGTGGCAGAAACCCTGACAAGAGGTGCTTGATGGAGAGCAGATGGAATGGGCACCTTAACAGTTGAGTTCCTCCCAGAACAAGATGGTAGACTGGCATAGCTACCTTCAAGAGACACTGGCCATATGGAACCAGAGTGTCCACAGGATGGACCCCAACCACAGTCATCTGCCATGGACAGCACACAGTGGAAGACTGCAGGAGGTAAGTACTTGTCATGCAGACCTTGGTACAGCAATGATTGTACCCCAGAACTGTCTTGCTAGGCATGTAAAAACTCTGTCTTCTCCACAGACTTACCAGGATGTGTGGTATTACAGGAGCAGGAACTTGGCGCAGCAGTGAGGAGGGCCAGGAGGGCCCAGCCAATGGACCAGGACACACAGGTCCCCTGCACCTGGACACATACCAGCCCAAACAGCAGGCGGTGTCAATGGACACAGCATGTCATAGTACCTCACATCAGCACACACAGGGCAGAGCTGGCCAGTGTGAAGTCCTACTAGTACCACACCCACCACCAGGAGCTGAGGACACTGGCCAAACTGAGAGGGATGGGGTACACATGTCCGCTGCCACAACAACGTGTAATGACTCACACAGATGGCCACATACTTGCAGGCACAAACACAAACACTACTGAGCCACAGCCACCAACACCCGAGCCTGCAAGATGCCCACAGTAGATCAGCATACTCCACCCTTACTACCCTGAACTATGCCAGCTGGAAAGGCTTCATGCCATCATGGAGAACAGAGAGCATGTGGGGCAGTTTGCTGCAGAAATGTTGGGTGTCTGGATCGAGTTGTGTAGGAGTAGAGACATCCTTGAATAGCAGGCTGTGCAACAAACCATGCCTGCACAGCTGCCCTGTACAGAGTTCTGTACACATGACGCTGTATGCAGACAGACTTCACCAACTAGGGATGGAGTGGCAAGGGTGGGGTAGGCCACAAGACCACAGTAGCACAAGGCACAGCCTGGCACATGGGGCAGTGGGGCAGAAGGCCAGGCAAGGCACCTTGGCACATGCTCATCGTTTCACAGTGGCAAGGCACAGTAGCCCCCTTGGGCACTGTACCCCACCAGACACATCTGCACATCACCAGCTCCTATGGGACAATGGACCACTCAGTTATCAGGTACACATAACTGTGGCACTCACTTAGGGCAGTCCACCTCTCAGTCCATATCTACACAGCACTGCCACTCTCCTCCACTGATGGGCTTATTACCCACTAAATGCATCTCACACCACTAAATGCCTTGTTGCCTGCCAGACAGTTCACCTCTGTCTCTACATCTCCAAGCTGTCTACCATCACCATCCAGCTGACCCTCATCTGGTAATTCCTCAGAAAGGGTAATCAGCATCATATAGCCAGATTGTGCAGCATGGTGCATGCAACGAACACCTGGCACAAATTCCCAGTTACCAACATCATGGTGCCACCTGTTAAATCCAGGCAGTGGAAAGTCATCTTCAGTAGACTGAACATTCACTCCACCACTGCATAGGTCCTATGCTGCACAATAGTTCCTCTCCTCCACCTCTTTGGAAGGTGACAGGTAGGTTATCAGGAGGTATAGACTTGGGGTTAACCACTGTCACCTGTGAAGTTAAGCAGAACACAGTCAAGCACTGCACACAGGTGAAGGAGGGTACCTGTTAATTAGTGCACAAGCTCTCACGGAGCAGCCAACCTACCTGACCCCATAGGCCTTGATCAGTGCCTGTTGCTGTGACTGACTGAATGTTGAAGCATCATGGCAGGACACTAAGTACTTTGCAAACACATTGGTGATGACCCCATCAGCATCAACAGTTACCTGCACATTGATGCTATGGAAGCCTTTCCTGTTGTGATATGCCTCCTCATTCCATGCCAAAGACAGTAGTGCTGCCTGTGTACAGTTGATAGCCTAAGCACATTCTGGAACCCATGCAGACCACACCTTAGTAGCTTTCACGGTCAGCTAAATGGCCAGGAAGGATAAGTAGGTGGCCACATGGCAGACAAGGGCATCTGTTATCTTTTGCAGTGCATGAGACAACGTGGCCTGTCTGACACCTATCACATCAGCTGCCACCCTCTGGAATGAGGCAGTGACAGAATATGTCAGGGCACACAGTAGCTTTTGCCCCATGATCAGTGTGCAGGAATGTCACATGGTGGGTGTAATCTCAGCCTGTGCCAGGCCACACAGGTCCTGAATGGCAGTAAGGTCCAGGTGGAACCACTGAATGCACTACACATGGGCTGGAGTAGTTGCCTGCAGGTGAAGCTGGTACACCCATGGCCTTTGGTGGCAGACATGGTCCTGCTTCTACTGCAGCTCATCCTCCAGCAGGAGTACATCTAGGAAATATAAAAGGCACATCCTGCATGGTACCATTGACGTTGCACAGGTACTGGTCTGTGGGCTATCCAGAAATCATGCCTGCAATGTATTTCCCCTTATGCACCAGTGGGATGCATGCAGAGGATGTAGGCGTCCTGCTAGCAATGCCTAAATCGAGAGTACATCCCCACTAAGGGCGTGCATGCACACTCCTAGGGAGGTTGTCGTCTGTGTTGGCCAAGAAGAAAGGGAGCTCTGGCAATAGGGGAGCTTGAGAGGTAATGCTGGAAGAGTTGTGGGTGGTGACCTTGTATACCATCATCCATCTAGGTCCTGATTACCTGGCCTATGCAATAGTCAGTGGAGGGCCAGCATCATGTCCTACCAGGACAGTATGGGAAGGCTGAGCCATCATCATATGGCTGCTGCAGGTAAGCACCGGGCTGGGGGATGGGTTTCAGCTAAGTGCAGTACAGGGATGCTGATATTGTGCCATCTTACTACTGTACCTCCATACAGGACCATCCTGGCAGGCTAATGAGCAGCTGCTGTCTATTGGGCACAATCAGTCACCTTCCCAGCCCCAAAACAGGCCACATCCAACGTGGCAAGGTTATCATCAAGCCCAAGACTACTGGAGGGTCATCATTTTTGCAGCTGCCAGCCTATAACCCCCTTTTTTCCCATCACTCCCACCTACCTCATGTACTGTGGCATGCCCCTGGGTTTACAGCATCCTTCTGGAGGGACATGTACCCACCTCAGCTCCTTAGCCCATCACAGGGATTGCTTTGGGTGTGGGAATGGCAGCACCTCCCTTTTGATCTTGAACTGCTGCTGGCAGTACCCCTGGTCATGAGCTGCCAATGTGCAGGGGGTTATAGCTTAAATATGGGTTGCCTGCACAGACATGTTATGCACTACTGTTTTAATTTTTAAGAAAACAACACATGGAAGCCCCACCTATGGGCCTCATAATTAGTGACAAAATGTATTAGACCTCCTCAGTAATCCTGTCTGTGGCCTTATCCAGTGGCCTTATAATCTAGGTCTCTTATGAGATTTCTGACACCTCAGTTAAAACTGTTTGTAGTCTGACATGACTCATTATATTTCATGCATTTTCTATATTTATCTTCCTTTGTCCTTTATTGCTGTGCAAATATGCATGGCAATCTTATATTTGTTCTTTGAGCTCCATTCTGCTGATTGTTTATATGTGATATAGGCAAGGCCCCTAGAATTCTGTGGCCATGAATTTCATGCAGAACTTGCAATCTACACAGAACTTTTTGATTGCATAGAATTCACTCTTCTTGGTGATTTTTTATGAATATTTCTGTTTATCCATAGAATCTGGTTCCCGTTCCGTTCCCTCTTTTATATCAAACCCCATATATGCTAAGAATGTGATGTTATCATTGCTATAACATCATACATTAGCTAATAAATTACTGCATTCTGCAACAGAAATGAACAGTCCTTATCTACCACAGCTCCCACTGCCAGAGATGGTGGCACAGCACATCATGCATGGTGATATTTGCTCAACCTGCACTACAGCCTAATACAATTTTCAGTCTTAAATTATTGCACTAGGGCCAACTTAAACAAAACCTTGTCAGTAGCACAGACCTGTAAGTCCATACCTCACTTTGTACAAACCTATTTGTGCCTTTAAGGTATAGAGATGCCATCTGAAATGAATAACTGGTAAAATGAATTTAACTGTCATTTTTAAGAAAAATAAAGTAATTATGCCCCGAAAAGTGGAATATAATAATGTGTAGACCTGTTGAAAGAATAGACCTGTTAAATAAATGATTGCACTGTATGCATTTTTGCCAGGGTTATTGATTACATATTGTCATTGGTTGATAGAATCACCTAAAAGTTATGGAAAAATGTTGTGTGCAGGGACAGCTGTTGTGCCAGAGGGTAGCATGCTGTGTTTCCATGCCGGCAACTTGGGTTCAGAGATTAGCTCTGGGAGCTGCCTGAGCGGCACAAGGATTGGTGGAACACATCACTGCTCTGAGCCCGGGAAGGTATGGCGCAGTGTTCTGTCTCGTGGTGGTCACATTGTGATGGGCTGGAGAGCTCTATCTCACAATCAGTTCACATGCATGTCATGGCCTGATGGTGTTACGCAGTGTGTCAGGAAAGCAGGCTGACATGAAAATGGGTTTGCAATAACTCCTCTTCCATTTCCAATGGGACCTGTATGAATGAGGATGCAAGTTCATGGAAATAAAAAATGTATATATATATATATATATATATATATATATATATATACACATACATGTACACACACACACACACACAGTATCTCTGTCTCTCTCACCACACACACATTTGTATGTATGCTACAGATTGCATATAAATATATAAGTGATACACAGTGGGAACCTCATGAGTGGTATAGAAAGCACATACAAATATATAAGTGATAGACAGTGGAAACCTCATTAGTGGGCTAGATAGCATGCATATAGAAATGCCTTATTTATCACATAAGATCCCCTCTGCATATGTCATTTATGCAACAGGCTAGGACCTTAAGGGAGAGACATTTGTTTTGCTTTTTAGGTATAAAATTATTTTTACGTCTGTTATTTTTTGAACTAGTGTTACTGTGCTTACCCCCATCCTGATTGCTATAACCACTGCCATGAAAGTGAAGTCAGGATGACAAGCTGACACTGTGATGTGGTAGTTTGTTAGTGCCGCAGAACTTCCACAGAAATTACAAACCACCGCCGCAGAAGTTCTGCGGCAAATGGTAGTCTTGCTGCAGAACTTGGTCCCACTGTGCCACAGAAAAGTAGGGGCCCTGGATATAGGCTCCCCATTCCAATGTCTAGGGGTATGCCAGATGGTACAAGCAGGGAGGGGGTCACAAAGCAGAAAACACATAACAGATCTAAATAAATAACAGTCTTACTGGCTGATGGCTTCGCTGTAGAGGAGTTCTTTGGTACCAGGGGGAGCCATTTTTTCGGGTGGCAGGCTGTGGAGGACTTAACTGGTTAGGACAGTCACAAAGCATAGCAGCAGCTACATAACAATAACAGAGTGTCCACACAAGTGATCTTGCTGAAACAGGGAGATTACATTTAATAATGATGCTGGCCAGACTTTAACATATATACAAAATGTATTTCTCCAGCCCACATTAGCTTACATTGGAGGTAGCTTCAGTTGATTTTGTGGTTATACATGGTCATGAAGACCCTCCACCCATTTCAATCCCTGAGCCGAGGGCCACAAATAGGGATTGTGCAGCAGCTCTGGAGGACAGAACCTCATATTTTGGCAGCTGTAACACTTCATGGAATGGCTTATGCGGGGCAGCACCCAGATTCCATCCCCTATCACACATTCATTAAGGCAGCTCAAGGGCTTGACAACATAGGGCTCTTGCTACCTGTCACCTTCCTGGTAAACTTCACTGGGGACACCTTTCATCTCCTCAGGATGGTCATCCTCATGTCCCTTCTTCTGGTTGCATTACTGTGCAAAAATCACCACAGGATGTGGCTGGTTGCCAACATGACTGAACTGGGTTGGGGCTCGAGGTGTAGGCACCCCATCCCCCCAACTCCGCAATTCCATCATTCCCCAGCTCTCTCTCTCTCCCTCCCTCTCTGGCTCACCCATAATAGTATGATGAAATGGACATACTGCTGATGGCACATAGAGGTAGTGGGTTCACATCTCTCCACCCACCATAGCACATTTTTTTTAGTTTTTATTTTGAAAGTTTGTGATCAAGAGAAGCACACTGAGCAGCGTCTCATTTCCAGGTGTGACCTGGGGGCAAGGGAAGGGAATATTTGTACAGATGTAGACTGACTTACAGAACCAGATTAAGCTGTGGTGGAATTTTAGTGAAGCCCATGGGAGTTGACGCCACTGCATATGTCGTCACAACAACAAAACTTTCTAGCGAAGACCATTACAGCAACAATTATCAGCAGGTCACTGCAATGGTCCTGCTGTACACCAATACTGTTTCTCCTGGTGATACTCCTCCACCCCAAAACAGCTTTGACCCAGAGTTGGTTATTGTAATAAGGTGCGTGTGGAGGCAAAGCCCCCAAAAATCCTTTTGACAGCAGAATGCTGACTGTTGGCATTGTTCCCATACGTCCTGGATGTCAACAACAATGTTGTCCCTGCAGCGTGGTACATCCATGCCACTGTACCACTACCACTTCCCAGGACCCAGATTTTCAAGGGCAAGAACAGGCAGGAGCAGGCAATTTATTCTGCTCCTGCAGCAACCTCCAACCTATGGAGACCCCACCCACCGAGGCCACAGCCACAAATTTTAACTCAAGGCTTCTAAATGGGGAAGTGGAGGGAACACCAGGTAACCCCACCCAATGAGTGGGTTACAGTGAAGTCAAATTACCTTCTTTCGGACATCACTGTTCACAGTCTTTTCCACTAACAGATTGTGATGTCATGAATAAGGGAGTATGCGCCTTGTGAAGAAGCAACAGCAGGAGCACATTATGTTTAAATAGCAAAGATCCTGCTTTCATGCAAAATTCTTTTGCATTAATAAAATGAGTGGGAGATACAGAAAATGTATATAATATCTAGATATTATTAAAATACAGTGTATTTTGTATCGCATCTTTCACATCAATTGTATTTCAAAATGCAGTAAAAATAAAACAAAGATAAAAATTAAGAATAGATTAGATGTATACAAGGGCTTGATTTTCAGAAGTGAACTTCTAGCATAAGTGCCTGCACAAAAGGTACCACAAGTGGCACTTTGCTCCACATTTTGTGGCATGCCTGATTTTTAAATGCAGGCTGCATCAAAATCGGGATGCCACACACCAAAGCTGCCCTGTGCCACCCCTGCAACAGATGGGCCAGTGCACCAGCTCGCAAGGGAGCTTGTGCCATGGCAGGGCTGCACCATCCCCTTATTTGGGATTTTAGAAGCCCTGCTGTGATTGCATGAGGGGGTTGAGGTTAGACCAGCCATGAGTTGGTCTAAGGTCCCTGCACCACTGATTAGAGTGAGGTGAGTGGGGGGTGCCTGCAAAGTTGGGAACAGAGGCAGAGGGGTCAGTGAGAGTGCCATAGTATGCAATGGGGGCATCGCAGCAGTTGTAGGATTCAGAGATGGCACCTGCAGAGGTGCCATGGCCAGTAAGGCAGAGCCACTAGGCCTGGGAACACTGAGGTATGCACAAATGGACCCTATCTTTGACCCCCAAGTGTCAACAGCCCTGGAACCTGCCCCATAGGTGACACAGTCTCTCTTGCATGTGGCTGCAGGGAATGAGGTGCAGTCAGTGGATGGGGACATCCACCGGGCACTGCAACAGTCCACTACTAAACAGTCCACTGCATGGAGCCAGGCTGTTGCCCAAATATACTGTTGGGGAATGTGTCACCTATGGGGCAGGTGGCAGACCTGGGGTCTTGGACAGGGTCCATCCATGCCTACCTTGGTGTGACTTGGGCCTAGCGGCTCTGTCCCACTTGCCATGGCATCTTTGCCAGGTGCCACCTCTGAACCCTGCCACTGCCTCCATGCCAGCATCACTCCCTATGGCACCTACTTTCCCTCTGCACCTGGTCCTGACTTTGCAGGCATCTTTCCCCTCACCTCAGCAGCTGCACCAGGGTTGCTCTGGGCTGGGGTGCTTGACAAGACCCTCCATCAAACCCTGCCAGTGCACTAAAAGTTTACTGCAACACTGCAGCTACAGAAACTCTCATGACTTTGGCACAGATACCCCCTTTAGTAGTAGTAGATACAATTTATTTATACAGTGATAACACCATTAGGGGTATGTATACCCTTTTCTCAAGGTGCACCTGTTTAAAGTGTCAAGTTCCTGTAACATAAAATAGGATAGGGCACAGGGTGCCTGATGCATTCAGTTTGCCACAGCTGTAGATCAGGGCACCATGCACTGATCTAGTGGCCAATTGAAAATCAAACCCTGACTATAAATTATAAACAATGCCACTGGGTTGTTGTTGATGTTGTGATAGCTAACTGTAGTACCTTTGCCTTGTGGGTTCAACATGTTTAGGGGTCTGAGTCTATTAAACTCCTGAATGGGAGGTTGATATCCAATGTTAAAATAAATAACAAGTTGCATCTATCCAGGGAAAGGTTTAAGTGTGCCTGGTGTAAGTATAGTACTTCCCTCTGGGATGCAATACCTAGCCACTTGTGAACCAACTTAATGCAATTACAGTCCTCACCAGCATGCAGCTTGTACTCTTAACAAAATCGGCACATAGACAGTGATAAGAAATAAGCAGCAAGAGGTTTTATTTTGAGTCAGGTTTTGGCTGAAAAAAAGAAAGGGGATTAGGCCATGAGGTAGTACATAGATACCCTGGCTGGTTTTTCTGTGCCCTTCCGATCCCAATGTAAATGCACAGGGCTGCTCTCCAATCACTCTTCTATCAGCAACCAAATATTTTTTTCAATCAGAGGCTGTGTTTCCAGTGCCCTTCCAATTTCAGCCCACTGAACAGTGTCTACCCCCAAACCACAGGATGCACAGTACTTGCTTTTGCCTAGCTGTACTTGTGGGCAATACACTTTCCCCATGGTACCAATTTATAACCCTCAGATATTATTAGGGAGCTCCTGGTGCTTCACTGGGTACCCAGCCCTGGAAACAAAGCAGATTTGATGACTTTGCATTTGGTTGGCTAGCAGTGGTGCACACACAATACTTTGTTGCAGCTCAAACTTCAAAATCTGAATTCACTTATATTTAAAAGGGGTGTTTCTAAGTCCTAGCTAGGATGTCCTAGTCAATAAAATACTTTCACAGACTACTGTATAACACAGTATGCAGTGGCAGGGTAGGTCATGTTTTACTCATGATTCGCCCAGACTGAGGTTCTCCTTGATACAAATGGGTGATGATTCAGTTGTAGGATTCCCTATCTGGCTGGTTTCACTCTCTCTTTCTCTCCTTCCTCTCAGAAGTCCTCTGGTGTTGTCTGGCAAATGGCTTTCTCCAGTCACAGCCAGGTCTCTCCTCACTCCTACATTCAGTAGAAAGCTTCACCTGAGCTCTTTTCTTTTGCAAAAAGCACCTAGCTTTACCTGAGCTCTTTCCATCTAAGTTTTCTTTAAAGAACAGAGCAAGGAGCAACATTATCAGAGCAAGGAGAAACATTGAGGCATTTTTTGGCTAAGCAGATTTACTGTTGTGTTACTATTTTGTTTTGTGAGTACAGGTTGTGTTTAAAGGTATTGTTACTGTTTTTTGCTTACAGATTCCTGCTTTAATGTCCTTTGATTTAAATTATTTTTTTTGTTTTTCTTTGCAGGGTATATTTTCTGCTAAATTGTTACAGGGTGTGCCAACAGGTTTGTTACTGTTTTGTGCTTACAGATTACTGCTTAATTTTCTCTGATTCAAATTGTTTCTTTGCAGGGTATATTTTCTGTTAAATTGTTACAAGTTGTGCCTACAAGTATTTGTTACTGTATAGGGCTTACATGCTTTACAGTTTACTGATTTCTTTCTCTGATTTAAATTGTTTTTGCAGGGTATATTTTCTGCTAAATTGTTACAGGGTGTGCTTACAGGTTGATACTGTTTTGTGCTTACAGATTACTGCTTTATTTTCTCTGATTCAAAGTATTTTTGCAAGATATATTTTCTGTTAAATTGTTGTGCAGGTTGTCTTGTTGAAAGGAAGACAAATACACACCAGGGTGGTGGGTCAGAGCTGTAGCTGATTGTTTCTGGAGGGCACAGGCTGGGTCCCACCACCCTACCCCTCACCACCCCAAGTGCATCATTTCCTTTATACCAAAGGTTCTGACATCACTCCCCAAAAAGGGCAAAGGACATATGCCTGTCATAACCTTAATAGCCTAGCATGCTGCATGGGGGGGTACATGCATGTACACTTTCTCACACACTAACAAAAAAACAGGAAGGGAGAGAGACACGTGAGAAGTGGTGCAATGCACTGGCTGTGGGGTGGCAGTCTTCCTGGAGATGTTCTGGAGGCTGCGATGTTACCCTATTTGCAAGCACCTCTCTGGTCTGAGGGATGAGGTTGTATATCTCCAGACCAACCTTGCAAGGATTCAGGAAATCTCCTTCCCCAGCCAGGAACCACAAGAACCACTGCCACTGCCTCAGAGGTTGCCAATAAAGAGGAGTGGTTGGACCATGGAGGCTCAGGGACCATGAGAATGGTGGATCAGAGCTGCATACCTCCAGTTGTACCTCTGCACAATTCATACACCATTCTGGCAGAGAGTGGTTGCTCTATGGAGACACCCACAGTGGAGAACAAGGAGAATGCTGGGATCCTCCACAAAGGAGACTCAGAGGAGGTGGCATGAGACCCCACAGGGAAGAAACAACTCCTGGTGGGAGACTTAATCATTAGGAGGTAGAACTGGGAGAGGGAGGGAAAATGGAGGTAAGGTGCCTGCCCATTGCCATGGCTTGGAGGACAGAAACAAATCCTCAGTATCATGGGAGTAGCTGCATGGGAGAGGATCTGGATATCATTGTCCACCTCGGGACAATTTCACATGGCTGGTAATGGGATCAGAGCAGTGCATGAGAGGTTTGTGGAATTGGGGAGGGACTTAGAAAAGTAGCATGCACGATAACCTTTTGGAGTGCTGCCTGTCTATGGCATGGGTGAGACTAGAATACTCTGCATCATGGGATTCAATGAATGATTGAAAAACAGGTGCAGAGCTCAAGGTTTAGCTTAACTGGGGACTGGGGGTCCACCTGGAAGGATGCAGGCCTATACTGGTGCGATGGTCTGTGTCTGTATGGGCAGAGAAACAGGATCCTAGGTGATGAGTTTAAATGCTTCATTGGTAAGCATTTAAGCTACCAAGGGAGGCATTGAAAGGAGCAGGAAAATCACAGCTCCCCAAAATAAGGTAGTTAGTGAGGTAAACACCAAGGTAGAGAAGTAGATAGGGAGCAGGACATGGGTAAATGGAGCAAGGGAGTAAGAACAGGGGGGGCTAAAGGGTGAGGCCATCCTAAAGGGAGGCGATGAGTACCAATGCCTGTAGTCTGGGTAACAAGCTCCCTGAACTAGTGGTCTTGATGGAAGAGGGATGCCTGGATATCGTGGCAGTCACAGAAACATGGTACACAGAGAACTATGACTGGGATGTCAACATACCAGGGTACACAATCTATAGAAGGGACAGGGAGGGTAAAGAGGAGGAGGTAGCTCTCTACATAAGAGAATGGATCAAAGCAATAGAACTAAAGGGTAAACAGGGAGTAGAGGAGGCACTGTTGGTCATGCTGGAGACAGGAAATGGCACCACAATCTGTACGGGGGTTGTATACAGACCCCCATCTCAGGTAGAGGAAATGGACATGGAAATGACAGAAGGTATCCTTAGAATGGCAGAAAAAGGGTAGATATTGTTGATGGGGAACCTGAATATGCCAGATGTTAACTGTAGCACCTTTGCTGTAGCCACATCTAAGAGCAGGGTAATTCTTGATGCCCTACAGGGGGCATGCCTCAGACAGCTAGTATTGGAACCCACTCAGGAGGGATCAGACTTAGACCTGGTACTCTCAAATAGGGACAGAGAGAGTATCTCAGATTTAGAGTGGGTAGCCATCTTGGAACAAGCGACCACCAAACAGTACTGTTCACAATAAACACAGCCATAGAGTCAAGCCATACAAAAGCAAGGGTACTGGACTTTATGAGGGCTTACTTTGGCAAAATGGGAGAGTGCCTCAGAAAAGCACTAGCAAATGGGCAAGAAGGAGGGGTGGAGGAACAATGGTGGGGAAAAATTAAAACTGCCATCACAGAGGCAAGAAGCCTTTGTGTGAAGCAAATAAACAAATCAAAATGAAGGAAAAAACTCTATGGTTCTCAAAAGAGGTGGCGGGAAGGTTAGAGAATAAGGAAATACAGAAGGAGCAGGACAGAGAACTGTACCAGTTAAAGCAGAAGGAAGTGGGAAGGCAATCAGGAAAGCAAGTGTTCAAAATGAGGAAAAGATAGCCAACTCAGTTAAGAAGGGGGTAAAACCTTTTATATATACATTGGGGAGTGAAGGAAGACCAAGGGTGGGATAGTGAGGCTTAATCAAGGGGAGTGGGGTGGGCAGAGGGTGACAGTGGAAAATCAGGGATGCTGAACAAATACTTCTGCTCAATATTCACAAAAAAAGAAGAGGGGAGGAACCTGAACCAAACAATAGAAGCACTCTGGAGAGGGAGGTTGATACCAGTCCATTCACAGAATAGAGGGTCCCGAAAGAACTCCTAAAACTAAAGGTGGACAAGGCAGTGGGGTCTGATGGCATTCACCCCAGAATTCTAAAAGAACTAAGGGGAGAACTAGTGACACCACTGACTACCCTTTTAACAAATCGTGGGAGGATGGTGTGGTACTTGAGGACTGGAGGAGAGCGGATGTGATACCCTTCACAAAAGTGGAAGCAAGACAGAGGAAGGAAACTGCAGACCTGTTAGTTTGAACTCAGTGGTAGTGAAAATGATGGAATCACTTCTGAAAGAAAGAATTGTTGAGTACCTAGAGGCCAGTGGGGCACAGGACCCAAGGCAGCATGGATTCACTGTGGGAAGGTCATGTCAGATGAATCTAATAAATTTCTTTGACTGGGTGACCAAAGTAGTAGACCAAGGAAGGGCTGTGGACATGGCCTACCTAGATTTTAGCAAGGCATTTGACACAGTCTCACACAAAAGATTAATAAACAAATTAGCCAGCCTGGGAGTGGGTCCCAGGGTGGTAACTTCACTAAAAAATTGGCTGGACAACAGGATGCAGAGGGTAATAGTAAACAGAGTCCAATCTGAAGAAAGAGGGTTTACTAGTGGGGTACCTCAGGGTTCAGTATTGGGACTGGTCCTCTTTAATGTCTTTCTAAGTGACATTGCAGAGGGACTGGAAGGAAAAGTATGCCTCTTTGCAGATGACACAAAGATCTGCAACAGGGTTGATATACAAAGGGGGTGGAAAGGATGAGAAGGGACTTGGCAAGGTTGGAGGAATGGTCAAAATTATGGCAACTTGGATTCAATGCAAAGAAGTGCAAAGTAATGCACCTGGGAAACAAAAGCCAAGGGGAAGAGTACACAATGGGGGGGTGGGGAGGTACAAACAACAACAAAAATGGAAAGGGACCTGGTGGTAGTCATGTCAGATGACCTAAAGGTAGGCAAGCAATGTGAGAAGGCAGTAAGGAGGGCTGGGGAGGATACTGGGATGCATAGGGAGAGGCATCACCAGTAGAAAACAAGAGATTGTTATCCCTCCATACAAACATTTGGTGAGATGCCATCTGGAGTACTGTGTGCAGTTCTGGAGACCCCATCTCCACAAGGATATAGACAGGATGAAGGCAGTCCAGAGGAGGGCAACTAAAATGATGCAGGGTCTGCACCAGGCCTACATCTGAGAAGAGACTAAAGGAGCTTAATATGTATACCCTCGAGAAAAGTAGGAAGAGGAGGGACATGATAGAAACTTTAAAGTACCTCAAGGGAATCAACAAAGTCCAAGAGGTAGCATCTTTCAGAAAAGAAATGTGCAAGAACATAGGGACAGAATTTGAAAATAGAGGGGGACATCTGAAGGGCAGTGTGAGGAAGTATTTTTCATGGAGAGGGTGGTGACGCATGAACAGCGCCTTCCTGAGGGGTTGTGGGGTCAAAAATAGTGGGGGAATTCAAGAATGAATTGATTACATTTTCAAAAAATCAAGCCAGATTCTTACCCCCCTCTTCCTTCTTATGTAAAATCACCATCGGTGATGCCCAAGCACTTCTTCACTCTTCTATGATACCCAATTCTTTCATTTTTTTCTGTTTCCTTAACTACATCTGCTCTTAACCTCTCTGATATTCTGTATACCTTTTGTCTAATAGAGCAGGCACAGTATAACGTGTCCTTATTACATGCTCGACACCTTTTGCACAGCCGGGTACCATAGTAAAAGTACTATTAACTGCCTTTATCAAGTCACGTGTTTCTGCAGTTTACTTTGGGGTTAAGGAAACATTTATCTTTACTGTATCAGAAGTTACAATTTGTTCTAGCCTGCCATAAGCAATGCCCACATCTTCCTTTTCAGTTTCTTCCGATACTAACAAAGCAGCCCATGATGTTTTTCAACCCATTTTTATGTTTGCTTGCGCATGTGCAAGAAACATAGTGCCATCATCAAGATTTGGAGTGTGTCACCTCCTCCTACAATTCAGTCAGGTGTGTTGGCAGGCACGGCCCTGTAAGCCAATGCATGCTGGAGCTGTCTATGACAAGCTCCAAAATGCAGTGGCATGCAGTTCGAAAGGGAGCCTCTGGCTTCCAGTGAGCAGCGATGAAGATATCGCCTGCTCATGCACAGCTCCACACACACACACACACACACACACACACACACACACACAGAAATGCATGCATAGTGCATGCTTCCCCCCCACACGCGTATAGCCGAGGGGTGCCCAATCCCCATCGACTTGTGTTGCGCTTCCCCCAAGCCTTCATACGCCATGCTGTGCCCACCAGCATGGCAACTCGATAGAATAGCCGACGGGGTGCCCAACCCGTCGGCTCCATTGTCCTCACTCCCCGAGTACTGGGTGCCACGCCTGGGAGCCCACCCAGCATGGCAACTGATCATATGGCCGACGGGGTGCCCAATCCACGTCAGCTCCACGGCCCCCAGCCTTCCTTGTGCCAGGCTGGGAGCCAACCAGCGTGGCCAACGCTCTCGCGTCCTTTTTTTAACCTGCAAAATAAAAACGGTCCCACTGGCGCTTCTCCCAGCCCCCCACAACCCACCCCCTCACCCCATACTTACCTCCGGAGCTCAGTGCGATGATCTTGGGACGGGGAACGTCTGCCTCTTCAAAGCTGACCATGAACTGAGAAATGCCGGTAAGCTGTATAATGGGCTTGATAGGGTTTTTCAACTTTATTGCATATCTCAGGCATTTTTGGAATTTTCACCAAATTTTCAACATGGGGTTTTAGGACCCCTTCTCATGAATGATGTCACTGTCATGGCGTTATTCAGGCCCGAAGGGTGATTTTGCACTCACTGCACAATCACCCTTTGGGCCTGAATAACCTGTGTTTTATCAATCCCAAACTGTCTTGAAATTGAATGTAAAACCAAAAAATGACTATTTCTGGCGATGCATTGCGCGGTTCTTACATGGGCACCGTAAGTTCTCGAATGTTCAATATTTTCACTCCAGATTTTCAACATTGCCATTTTACCACACCTTCTTATGAGTAGTACAGCTGTCATTTTTCACATCTCACCCAAAACGTGTTTCTACCCATGTAGTGCACAATGGTGCCGTCGGTGTGCGAAATCAATGTATGGGACAAATTAAGAAAATCACAGTGACACCGTTCATGAGCAGAGGTCTTAAAATGGCTATGTTGAAAATTTGGTGAAAAAATTCCTAAAAATGACTGTTTTACGAGGGTGCATTGCGCAGTTCCTACTCACGCTCGTAAGTTCGCGAATTTTAAATATTTTCACTCCAGATTTTCAACATTGCCATTTTACCACACCTCCTTATGAGCAGTACAGCTGTCATTTTTCACATCTTGCCCAAAATGTGTTTCCGCCCATGTAGCGCACAATGGCGCTGTCGATGTGCAAAATCAATGTATGGGACACATTAAGAAAATCACAGTGACACTGTTCATGAGCAGAGGTCTTAAAATGGCTGTGTTGAAAATTTAGTGAAAAAATTCCTAAAAATGAATGTTTTACGACCGTGCATGCTCCTAAGTTTGCAATTTAATATTTTCACTCCAGATTTTCAACATTGCCATTTATTACACTTCCTTATGAACAGTACAGCTGCCATTTTCATATGTCACCCAAAATGTGTTTTGCACATGTAGCACACAATGGTGCTGTTGGTGTTGAAAGCAATGTTTAGGACAGATTAAGAAAATCACAGTTACACTGTTCATGAGCAGAGGTCTTAAAATGGCTATGTTGAAAATTTGGTGACAAAAGTCCTTAAATGACTATGTTACGAGTGAGCATTGAGCAGTTTCCATGCACCCTCGTAAATTCATGACTTTGTAATATTTTCAGTCCAGATTTTCACCAGTGGCATTTTTCCACATTTCCTTATGAACAGTATAGCTGTCATTTTTCACAACATGGCTGAAGTGTGTTTTCACATTTTCAGCACAGAGATGCGTGGTCGCTGTGGGAAATCATTGTTCGGCACAGATAAATAAAATCACAGTGACACTGTTCATGATCGGAGGCACTAAAATGCCTGAGTTGACAATCTGCTGTAAAAAATCCCCAAACTAATTATATTACGGATGTGCGTTGCACAGTTTCTATGTACGCTCATGACTTCACCGTTTTTTTTAATATTTTTACTGCAGATTTGCAACATTGCCATTTTTTACACCTCCCCATGAACAGTACAGCTGTCATTTTTTACATCCTGTTCAGAATGTTTTTGCACCTGTGATGCTAAATGCCGTAGTCACTCTGCATAAGCAGCTTTTGGCTAACAAACTGATATCCCCCTGTTCATGAGGTGGGGTCACAAAAAAAACATGTTGAAAATTTGGAGTGAAGATACCAACGAATGCCTGAGGTATTAGGGTTTCCAACCATAACGCCCAACCCTGAGAATGACAGGCATCAGGGGTGTGACTTGGGATTCTTGCCTGTAATGCTCATACCATTCCACACCCTGCAGCCAGTGAGAGGCATCGAGGTATGCCTTGGACTCTTCAGCCCCAAAGTTCACCCCATTCTCCTATATCGCACCCATCTCACCATATTTCCTAATGAAATGGGGTGTGCATAAGGGCCAAAGACCCCAAGGAACACCCTGACAGTTGTCAGTGTCTTCAGGGTGGGGTGTGGTGAAATGGCATGGCCGTTATGCCTGACAACCCAAAGGTACACCCCAATGCCTGTCACTCTCTGCAGGGTGGTGGTGGGGTTGGCTTCAGTTCAATGCTTCTCTGCCATTCCTGTTACGCAGCTCTGTAACTTCTACACTACCACTGCCATCAAGCAAACATTCGGCATTGACAAATGCTTGTTTAGGAGAGTAGCATGGTATATCTTAGTAAGATTTTTCAGGTCAGAGGTCTCATCTTCATAATTAACAGTGCCAGTACACCTAAGCACTTTATATGGTCCTTGCCACTTCATTAACAGTTTGTTTTCTGAAGTGGGTAACAATAACAATATATTTTCACCTGGCTCAAAAACATTTTCTTTTACCCCATGGTCACAATATACCTTCTGTTGGTTTTGGGCCTCTTCCTTATTATTATGTGCAATTTCAACATACTTGGCTAACTTTTTCTCAGCGCACATATATGCTGTAATATTTTTTTGTGAGGGATTATCTTCCGATGTTGCTTTATAACATGTAGTGCCCCTAGGTTGTCTACTATACAGCATTTCAAATAATGAAAAACCTGTTGATGCTTCTGCACTTCCCCGTCAGCAAAAAAGCAAATTAGGAAAATACTGGTTCCAGTCTTTCCTTCACCTTTCACAAACTTTTTAACATGTGTTTTAGGGTCTGATTAAAGTGCTCAACAAGACAGCCTGTTTGAGGGTGATAAGGGAGGTACTTATAACAGTAACACCGAGTAATAGGTACAGCTCATTCAGCAAGGCAGCACCAAAATTACTACCTTGATCAATAGGTATGCCCACCATGCTGACAATTGTTGCCAGCTCTGCAGCCACTTTTGGGGCTGTCACAGTGCACATGGGCACTGCCACTGGGTATCTAGCAGCATAGTCACATACAAAATGAATAGATTACCCTGTTTGCTTCTATCTAAGGGGCCAATCATATCCATTCCAATTCTCTCAAAAGGTACATCTATCAATGGTAGGGGCTGCAGGGTCACCTTGTTTCTTTTAGACACTGGGGCTACTTCCTGACATTCAGCACAAGACCTGCAATAGGTAATCAAATCATCATGGATCCCAGGCTAATAAAACCTGTACATCATCTTGGCAAGGGTGCGATCCCATCCCAAGTGACCAGCCATAGGACTATCATGTGCCCTCTGTAACAATTCATTTATATTCTTCTTTGGGATGACCAATTGTACTACCTGTTCATGAGTCTGAGAATTAACACAAACTCGGAACAGTAGCCCATTACACCTTTTAAACACATGTTCCCCCTCTATTTGTTTCACCCACACCTGCTAAAAGTAACCTTGGAGAGAAACATCATTAGTTTGTTCAAAAGCAAAATCACAATCAGTTATCAGTCTGTTTTTAGCATGTTCATACATTAACCCCTTATGTCTATCAGTCTTTTGTTGCCACCATTTTTTTCAGGTGTCTTCTTTCCTCCTGGGATTTCCGGATCTTGGATCTGGGCTGAAACAAGTCATGATCAAAGTTACCAAATGGAAAACTGTCTTCATCATCCAAATTTTTCCTTGCCTGTGCTCTTGTTATCACAGCTACAGAAACTGTAGGTTTTTCTCCCTCTGTGATTAACTTGGAAGAGCCTGGAAAATAATTACAGTTATCACTGGTACAGGTAACTTTGGTACCACTCCACTGTCATTTGGTGTCACTCCATTAATGTTCAGAATCGGTTGAATGGTGGGATAGTATTGAGTGTCCCCATTAATGCTGAGACCCCAGTACCTGGTCCTCTTACACAGTTCTTTCTCAGAACTTCAGCATGTACTAGTTTATCTGCTTCCTGAATCTATAAGTCCTTTCACAGTTTATCTCCCAAATTGACATCTGTTAAATGGCTGCCCAATCTGCTAAGGCCAAGTCTGATTCAATATTACCCTACTTATTTTTATGGCAGTTTCTTGCAGTATGGCAGATTTGTTACCCCACCAGAGTTCTTATCTGACCTGGAGTTAGACTGGGAAAAATAGGGTCTTATCAGTCCTGGTCTACTAATTCACTGCTGTGGTGTCTGTCTGGCCATCTGATAGCCCTCAGCCAAAGAACTTCCTTTTCCTACTTTCTGATCAGTGCACTTTTATCCAAAGTTGCACATCCATAAACAGAATATTGATGAACTGTTCCATTGTAAATATGTCAATAAGCTGGGGACTGATTTGCCCTCTGGTTGGAGACATTTTATGAGGGAGTTCTTAGAGTTAAGTGTAGGCATCCCAGAGATTGCCGAATGACTGGTACTTCAGGAACCAAAAGCTCTGCCTGTAGGTCTCTCAGAAATATTGCATCTTTCCAATATTTCTCTTTTACCAGGTCATAGTCTGCTGACTGAGCAGTGTTCACTTTCTAAACCAGTCCCCAGATATTTGTATGATGGTATAGAGTCGGCTTGCCCTGGGAGGAGTGGAGGTTTAAAGAGTCAGAAGTAACAACCAATGTCTGGAGCTAGGCAGAATGGACACTGCTTTCTTCTGGTTCACTTTTAGATTTTTGTCCAAAAACCTTTGTTTCATTGTGTAAAAGTCCTTTTGAGTGTAACAAAATACCATTTATATACTGACAAAACCATAATTTATTCTTCATCTCCCAATTAAGGAGATTAATAAATGATGATATTGTTAGCACATAAATGGTATAGTGTTTCACCCAAATAACCAAGTAAGTTGTTAAAGAGAAAGCAGAACTGGACAAAAACTGTGTCTAGGCAACACCTTTGGACATAGGCAGAAGGCCAGAGACCTGGCCAGACAAAGAAAGCACCTGAGAATGATCCATCAAATAACTACAAGACCAGTCCAAGGTGCTAGACACAAAACCAAGAGCACTTAGTCCTGGATTTTCAAAAAGATAAGCATGATGCAACTGCAGTTTGCATCAATATTATAATGCAAATAGCAGATATGTCTGCATCAGGCTGTGGCACAATGATCAAAGGATGGTTGCATCACTATCTGCTGCATCTGCACTTGTATCACTAGTGTGCTACAATTTATGATGCAACTCACATTTATATTAGAAAAATTATGCACTAATTTTCAATACTTATTCATTTTCAATACTCGTGTCAATGATTTGTATCATAATTATGCCACAAATGCTAGAGCACCAAAATGGTGGTCTAAGTTATGTGGCAAATATAAAAGCAGCAAGGTAAGCAACCCAAATCAAAGTGATTACAGCAATAGGAGGCATAAAGGGGAGACACACACACACACACACACACACATATCGTTGTTGTACAACATCCTGGTGTGCATTTGTATTGGCCAGTGCTAGAAGTGCCTATATCATGTGGTGTTATGTTGCTCTATCTCCCTAAAGTTTGCTTCCAGGAGTGCAGGATATCAAGTATGATGTTCATGAGCTTAGGACTCTTGCTCCAGTATCTCCATCAGTTCAGTTCTTATCCTCCTCAATCTCTTCTCAGCGTTTGAGACTGTGGACCATGGGTTGCTGTTGGATCATCTTAAGGAGTACTGTGGACTCACTGGCATGGTCATGGTTTGAGTCCTACATGAGAGATAGTACACAGAGGGTAGTTATGAGAATTTCTCCTCATTCCAGAAGCCCTCTCTGTAGTGTACCCCAGGGATCAGTCATCTCTCCCATGTCATTTGCAGTGTACATGCTACCTCTGGAAAATCACTAGATAATACAGACTGAGTTTTCACTACTATGAAAATGATACCCAGTTGTATCTGTTGTTTGCACCTGGGATTCCTGATGTGGCTGAAGTACTTAATTAGTATTTGGTAGAGATCCAGGATTGCATGACCTTTAGCTGGCTGAAACTTAACCTGGAAAAGACAGAGGTATTGGTCATTGAGCTGATTGGAGGAGGAATACAGAGGAACTGAAGAAGTGAAAGAATATCGGGTCCTGAAGACTTGTGGCCTCTGCTAAAGTGAAAAATCTGAGGTCCTCTGGACAAGAAGCTGACATTTGAGGCTCAGGTGTCAGCAGCAGCCTGGAGTGGCTTTTACCATCTCAGGAACATCACCTGGATTAAATCCCTGGTCCCCCCTGAAGACCTGCCACCATTACTACGTGCATTCATGACATCCAGGCTTGACTGCTGCAATGCCCTCTATCTTGAGGTCAATGATAGTATCCTGCAGCACCTGAAGCAAGTGCAGAATGCAACAACAAGGTTGCTGATGGACCTTCCCAGGTCCTGTCATGTGTCGGTATGAACTGCACTTGCTGCTGCTGGTGAAGTGTGGCACCACCTTCAAGGTAAGTTTGCTGACCTGTAAAACCTTATATGGACTGGGCCTTGGTTATCTCATAGAACTCCCAACTCCTCTTCATCCCTCCCAACCCCTCTGCTCCTCTGAGGTGGGACTTCTGGCTGTTCCCATGGCTAGGCTTAAAGTATCAGGGAACAAGTATTTAAATTGCCATTCCACCCTGTGGAACCTGCTACCTAGATCTCTGAGGGATGACTCCTCGGTGGAGACCTTCAAGAAGATCTTAAGGATCTTTTATTTAATGAGGCCTTTGGTCATATTTAGTAGCCTTCATATTCTAACTGCTGATGCCAACTGTTTTATCTGTATTTATTTATTTAATGTTTTAAATATTGGAATTGTTTGTTAATTTTAGTTCATGCATATAGTTTTGTACCTCTGTGTAAGGCATATTGAGCCACTGGGAATGGATGCAATACAAAAATAAACTACTACTACTACTACCACCATCAATCAGCCTGCAAATCTACTGTAACTACTACTATTGCCACCAGCACCACCACCACCATCAGTCTGCAAATCTACTGTACAACTGCCTCATTTGACAGAATGGGAGCTTACAGAAGCATAGAAACATAGAAACATAGAATCTGACAGCAGAAAAGGACTGTTTGACCCACCCAATCTGCCCAGATGTTCCCTGCCTATTCTGCCACAGACCTTATATGGTCTCCAGTGACCCTCCACCTCCTTGCTTCCTTTCTATTATGCAGTACTTCTATGTCTGTCCATGCATACTGTGCAGGCTCCCCACTGTTCTGTTCTCCAACACTTCTGCTGACAGTCTATTCCTGACATTCATCACCCTTCTAGTGAAGAAATATTTTCCTCACATAACCCTTGAACCCCCCAACTTCATTGCATGCCCACTGGTACTGGTACTTGTTCTCATTTGAAAAAGAATCCACAATTGCAGCCTGTTCACACTTTGAGGTACTTATAGGTCTCTATCATGTCACCTCTCTCACCTGTCTTCCAGGTTGTACATGTTGAGATCCCTCAGTCTTCCCATATAGGGATTCAATATCTGGAGACTATGTAGTGCTTGTGCAAACTTTACTTTGTAGGAATTTACTTCAGCCTTTCTCATTCACACCCTCAGTAGAGGAGTTGGGTGGCATTACAGGAATGAAGGCCCAACACTAAGGATGAGAAGAGTGCCGGAGGAGGAGGAGGAGGTGGGGAGGATAGAGCATTTAAAAATGTACCAAGAGTACAGATGAGGGAAGGGCAGGTTTAAATAGGGCTAGTGGGAAGTGTTATTCCCCTACAATGAATCACAGGCAAAACCCTCCCATTCAATGTGTGGACAATATATAGTACTTGTTCATACTTTGTATGAACTTACTTCAGCCTTTCTAATTCCCACCCTCAGTAGAGGAACCAATTGGTGTTTTGGAGATGAAGACCCAAAACAGGATATAGGATGAGTTGACCAAGCATCTGTACAGGGCACCAGTTGTTATGAGTAGAATAATAAGCTAGCTGGGCTACTTTATGCAGTTTGTCATTTTTTGATTTTCATATTTACAGGACATAGTGGTTTGCTCGTTTTCTTTGGTGATTATAAGAAATGCAGTAGAAGAGGCTGATGGAACTGTAAACTCTCTTAGCAAAAACCATAGAAGGCTAAGCAATTAGCTGAAGATATCATGATGTTGGTTGTAGGTTCAAAGGGATATGAATAATGTAAGTCTAATAGCTTCCGAAATATGGGTCCATTGATAGGCTGATGTTTAGGAGCTTTTGAGATAGATGTTCTGTTGATTCCAAGTAATAGGAGCTTAACAGAGTAGTTAGATAAAATAGAGATCATGGATGGATTTGCTTGAGAAAGGAAATATTGAATTCCAGATAGATATTGTTTTATTGTACCATAAGATCATTTAAAAGTTGGATGGCAGTAAGTAATAAATGCTAGTATGTGATTGACTGATGATGGCATAGAATGGATTGACTGAAATGCACAAAACAATGTACAGTATATTTCTTCCAGGTGACAGAATATGTAGCTTGAGTACTTGGAGATAGCACTGACCACATGAGGGCTTTGGCTAGTTGATAGTAGAAAGTCACATCTTGATGAGATCTGAGAATCGAGGAAGAGGAGTCATGATTTGGTCTGCTGTTGGACAGATGCAATGGAATTCCTGATTCTTGACAAGATGGCAGATCAGATGTTGATGGAGCACTAGAGAAGGAGGCATGCTGGCAGGGCCACTTCTTCTTGGAACTAGCTAGAGGACTAGAGGTTGGCTGGACTTGCTGAAGTAGATGTTAAAGTAGCCTGTGCTGGAAGGTGAGCTTTGAGAGAGGTGGAGCGAGATTGAACAACAGATACTGAAGTAGCAAGTTGAGCTATGAGGTCACGTATTTCTTAGAAGGCAGTAGAGGCTGGTTGAGGAACTGGCTGGTTAGAAGCAGGAGTTTCATCATGCGAGTTAGCTACTACAAATAAATTAAACACCTCTTGCTTTCTGGCTATTGTTGGAGGAAATGCCAAGCTTTTGAAGTTCAGGAATCAGACGCGGAATGGTCCATCATTTTAAAGAATATTTTGACTTAGATGATCATTTGTGAGGTGTTAGCATTTTGAGAGAAGTGTGATGGATCCCCAAAGGGCCTTCTTCAGCATCAGAGAGGAGTTGGCAGAGGCAGCAGAAGCCATAACATCAAGTTGCTGTATTAGCAGTGATTTAGTAAGCCTTGAGGAGAATGAGGATTCCCATCTCAAGTGGATGAAGTCAGACCCTGCCTACACTTGGACAGCCATGATGGTATGTGGTAGGGAGATGGAGTCTGCAATGATTAGTTTAAGCCATGAGGAGAATGAGGACTCCCTTCTCCGGTGGAGGAAGTGGGACCCTACTTACACTCGGACCACCACAATGGTACAAGGTAGGGAGATGGAGTCTGCAATGATTAATTTAAGCCTGAGGAGAATGAGGACTTCCATCTCCTGTAGACAAAGTCGGACCTGCCTATGCTTGGACCACCAAGGTGATACGGGATAGGGAGATGGAGTCTGAAACACTACTGGAGTCATCACTGCAAACAAAAGTATTTGTTGGCAATTTTTATTCTCTTCCTCGTTGCATTAAAGGTATCTTAACCGCCCTAGTGTCTACCCTATCACAGATTTTGATGTCACCTGCAAAAAGGCACGACAAGGCAATGCACTTTTATTTACAGTATATGGCACTCATTCCCAAGGGTTCTGGGTGCCTTACAGTTCATAACAAAAAACATTCATTATAAAATCCAGTTATAAATAAAATGTTAAACTTAGATTATTATCATTAGGAATTTATAGAGCAGTACCAGACCCAAAACTCAAATAAAACAAATGTGTTTTTAAACAAGACTTAAAAAGCTCCAGTGAAGAAGCACATCTCGCCTCCAGGGGAAGAGCATTTCTTAGAACTGGGGCAGCCACATTGATCACCTCATTCCCCAAGGACTTACGTCTATTGTGCAAGTCACATTAAACTGTTTTGCCAATGAGCTGTTTTTGCATTTCTCAATGAGCTGCAGTACTTAAGAGTTACCGGATCCAGCACAAAGCCTTACAAAATATGTTTGTTTTGCAACACTGTTTTGTATTACATTGTGACAGATCTGTAGATGCATTCCAGTTAAGTTGCAAAAACATTTTATAACAGTTGTTCTTGAACTGGTTAAGAGTTGACACAATGTGAGCTTCCAATACATTGTAAACCTTAGAAAGACAATGCATAGCTAATTCATTGGCAGAACAGATTATTGTGAATTGTGCTGTAGATCTAGGTACAGAGAGGAGGTTTGCCTCCACTGACTGGACTGGGAAGCCAGAAGCGTAAGGAGTCAGGAGGTCTTTCAGGTCGCTCTGACCCAGACCATGCAGGGCCTTGTTGGTTAACAAGCACACCTTAAAGTTGATGCACTATTGCACCAACAACCTGTGCAGAACTCAGAGAAGTGGCGTGATATGCTCAAACTGAGAGGCTCCAGCAACCAGCCAGGCTGCTGCATTCTGGACCAGCTGTAAGCAACACATCAACTTAATGGATAACCTGAGGTATAGAGTGTTTTAGTACTCCAGTATGGATGTAACCAGAACGTACCTAACAGCCATCAGATCAGCCAGTTCAAAAAAGAGTTTGATCTGGGGGAGTTCTGGAGGTGATAAAAGCCACTGTGGACAACAAATGACAACTGATATTCTAATGTCAGCTTACAGTCCACAATGGCCACCAGATTCTCACTCAATCTACAGTTCTGCCCATGATGCCATCTAAGGAAGAAAGGTCAGCAGCACCGCTCATCATTGCGAACCATACCAACACAGTTCTGCCAGTAGCACCTCCATCTTCAATGGATTAAGTCTAAGGCAGCTGGCCACCATACAGTCTTGAATATCCAATTCCAAGACTGCAGCATCACTATCAGCAGGCACACAAGACACCTACACCTGGGTATCATCTGCATAGCAATGAAAGCCCAAGTCATAGCATCTAATTAACTCCCCAAATGTCAAAATGAACATGGTGAACAGTATGGAGCTAAATTGACCCCAGTGGCACACCACAACAAAGCATAACACTGCTCAAGATGAAAGAGCTATAGTGACCTGCTGCACCCTGTTGGATAAGTAGGACTCAAACCACCATAACAGCATTCCTACAAATCTTACAGTGACTCAGTTGAACTAACAGCACCCATAGTCCACCATGTCAAAAGCTGAGAAAAGGTCAAGCAAGACAAGAATAGAATGATGTCCACTACCCCTTGCCAAGAGGAGATCATGGTGCACCCTGACTAGAGCAGTCTCAATACTATGGCAAGGCCGGAAACTGGATTGGAAATGCTCTTAGATGTCATATTTCTCCAGGTGTTGCTAAAACTACACTGCAATCACCTTCTTGATCAACTATCCCAGAAAGGGAAGGTTCAAGGCAGGCTTGTAATTTTAAAAGACATTGGGGTACAATGATGTTTTTTAAAGAAGGATTCACCACCACCTTTCAGGGGTGGAAGGAAACCCCCTCTGTGAAACACACCCAATGATCTTGACGAAAATCAGACCAAGAGCCCCCAGAATTAAAGCTGGTTTGCCCAGGACTCAATGTACAGTATGTAGGGTGCAGTCCTGAGTACCCCCAAGGAAATCATCTGCCAAACTGGCTCAAACACCACGAGATTTCATAATCTGCCATAGTAATGAAGAGTTCAACTGGTTGGTTCTTTCCAGCAGCAATCACCTGTGACAGGAATATTGACTTTTCACAGTAACTACCACTGGTACTCATTGTAAGGAACCCATAGTGCCAATCTATCCTTCTCTGACTCGGACCTCTGCCAGCAGTGCTCCAAGCTCCACCCTTTGTCTTCAGTCTCCTCAGATCACCATCAAACTATGGTACCTGTGGCAGAAAATCAAGTGGTGGACACAAATAGGTGCTAGGAGTCAAACACAGCCACAAGAGCCCTATTATAGCCCTCAACAGCCCACTTACCTCTCATTACAGAGGCCATCTCCTGCCGGAGATGTACAGTACCACCAGAAGACTCTAAGGCTCCACATTTCAAACATAGAAACAGAATTTGCCAGCAGATAAGGACTGTTTGGCTCTCCCAGTTGCTCATTTCTCCCTGCCTACACTGTCTCTGTAGATCCTTCCTGATCTCTGGCCTGTTCTCCCCTTCTCCTAAGATTCCCGTATGTCTATGCCATGAGTTCTTGAACCCCCACTATTGTTTCACACCCACCACTTCCTCTGGAAGGCTGTTCCAGGAATCCAGCATTCTTTCTGTGAAAAGTAGTTCCTCACATCTCTCTCCTAAATCTGTCCCCCTCTCCAGTATCATATCATGTCTCCTTCTCCTTGAGCTTTTTTCTGAAAAATAGTTCCCTTATGTATCTTATTTACCCCTGTGAAGCATTTAATGGTCTCTATCATAGCCCCCCTCTCCTTCCTCTCTTCCAGGGTGTATATATTTACTTCCTTAAGTCTCTTCTCGTAGTGCTTCTGATGCAGACCCTGCACCATTTTTGTTGCCCTGCTTTGGACCACCTCCCCTCTGTCTATGTTCTTCCAGAGATATGCCAGAACTGTATACAGTAGTCTAGGTGAGGGCTTACCAGCAGTCTATACAGAGACAACACCATCTCCCTTTTTCTGCTGGTGAAAGGGTAGTGACTGACCCTCTCCACCAAGGAGGTGAAATGGGGAACCCTGCAAATAAGACTTAAGGAAGTAAATATATACACCCTGAAGAGAGAGGGGATATGATAGAGACTTTAAATGCTCAGCTGCTACCTCAGCGCCTACTGGGTCCAGTCCTATTTAGCATCTTTATAGGTGACATTGCAGAGGGTCTGAGGGAAAGGTATGCCTCTTTGCAGATGACACAAAGATCTGTAACAGAGTTGATACACGGGGGAGTAGAAAGGATGAGAAGGGACTTGGCAAGGCTGAAGGAATGGTCAGATATATAGCAACTTAGATTCAATGCAAAGAAGTGCAAAGTAATGCACCTGGGAAACAAAAACCCAGAAGAAGAGTACACAATAGCAGGGGAGGTACTAATAATAACAAAAATGGAAATGGACTTGTGGGTAGTCATATCAGATGACCTAAAAGTGGGTAAGCAATGTGAGATGTCAGTAAGGAGAGCCAGGGGGATACTGGGATGCATAGGAAGGGGCATCACAAGTAGAAAAGGGAAGTGGTTATCCTCTGTACAGACAGTTGGTGAGAACCCATCTGGAATACTCGTGCAGTTTGGAGACCCCATCTACGCAAGGAAATCGACAGGATGGAAGCAGTCAGAGGAGGACAACTAAAATGGTGCAGGGTCTGCATCAGAAAACATATGAGAGAGACTGAGAGAGCTTAATATGTATACCCTTATTGAGAGAGGAGGGACAGGGGGACATGATAGAAACTTTCCAGTACCTCAAGGGAATCAACAAAGTCCAGGAGGTAGCATCTTTCAGAAAAAGAGATGTGTAAGAACAAGGGGCACAATTTAAAGATAGAGGGGATGGCTCAGGGGTAATGTGAGGACATTTGTTTTCCACGGAAGAGTGGTGGATGCATGGAACTGCCTTCCTGGGAGGTTGTTGGGTCTAAAACAGTGGGGGAATTCAAACATGCATGGGACAGACATAAGACAATTGTAGTGGGGCATTGCAGGAAGTAGACTGTTGGTTAACTAGAATCTGCAGCTTATCCAATAGGTAAGAAAATGGGCAGACTGGGTGGGCCAAGTGGTCCTTATCTGCCTTCAAAGTCTATGTTTCTATGTATGATGTGATGATCCAACCAGATGACCAGATCAACCCTGACATTACTAATGTTAAGACCCAATGAGAAAACCAGGTCCAAGATGTGACCATGCTCATGAGTACCAGTTGCAACTGCCTATATGATGTGCAGTATAGGCATCAACTGGAGGAACAGCATTCCAAAAAGAGATATTTCATAGTCAACCCAGGCATTGAAATCACCCTGAACAAAAAGCATATCTTCCCTTCCGGTTCTTCTGTTATGTCACCTGTGACATATTGAAGAGGAATGATCCCAGTACTGAGTCCTACGGTACCCTACTGGTTACCATCCAGTCCTTATAATGAGTACTGTTAACCATCCCCCTCCATCTTCTATCAATTAACTAGTTTCTAGCCCAATTTATCACTATGGATCCCACTCCTAGGCTGGTCAACTTCTTAATCAACCTCTTGTGCAGCACCATTTCCAAGGCCTTACTAAAGTCCAGATAAGCCACATCAACTGCCCTCCCCTGATCAATTTACCTGGTCACCCAGGCAAAGAAATGTATTAGATGTTTTTAGCATGACAACCCCCCCCCATGTGAATCTGTGTGATCTTGCAGTCCACTTGATTAAAGATACTCTACTAGTCTTTCCTTTAGCAGGGTTTCCATTAATAGTCTATCAATAGACCTATCGAGGTCTCTAGGGCTGAACCACCCCTTGCATCATCCAAGACATAACCTAAATCCACTTACAATTAGCTTTGTTTTCCAATACATGCCTAAAAATCTCATGTACTACTCTTTAACTGCCTAATGTGCTGAACCCTGTATCAACTGTATTTGTTCTTAAATCTGTAACTATTGTATATGTGCTGAACCCTGTAACAACTGTATTTGTTCTGAAATCTATAACTACTGTATTGGTGTCTTGTGTTTTGTCCACCCTGACTTGAACCTTTGTAAAGAGCTCACGCTCAAAGGTCTTCCGATATTCATAAATGAATTAATTAATTAATTTTCCCACCACTGAAGTGTGACTGACTGGGTTATAGTTACTAGCCTCCTACCTGCTGCCACTCTTACGTAGAAGAACCCCATCAGCCCTTCTCCAAGTCTCTGGAATGACATCTGTTTCCAGTAAGCTGTTGAACAAGGTTGTCTGGAGAATAGCTAGCACCTCTCTGAGTTCTTTAGCATGCTGGGGTGAATCCCATCTGGTCCCATAGCCTTGTACACCTTCAGGGCTGCAAGTCTTTTCAGGACTTTTCCTCTGAAAATGGGCCTGTTTCACATCCCATCCCCCACCCTTACCACCATTTTTCTGTTTCTCCCTGGTGGTCCTTCCCCTACTCCCTCCGCTGTAAAGACTAAGCAGAAGTACTTATTTAGGATGTCAGCTTTTTTCTTGGTCCTCTTCTGCACAGTCTCCCCCTTTAGCCCTTCTAATTCTTATTATCCCTTACCTTGCTTTCATCTTCTCACATGTGTACTGATGTCTTATCCCCTTTAGTGACTCCTTTGAAAATCTTTTCCAGTTTGCACCTTTGCTCTCCTCACCACCTTGCATGCTTCCTTCTGCTGTGCTAGGTATGCCACCATATCCTCCTCCTCCTTCTATGTTTCCTTATACCTCTTCAATGCAACCCTTTTTATTTTACCTCCCTTGCCACTTCCCTTGAGAACCATAACAGTCTTTTCCTTCTGCTTTTGCTCCTTTGAAGAGTCTTACAGCTGATCACGTGATCAGTTGGGTTTATTATACAGAGTCTGCAAGTGTGCAAGCACTTTCTTTCATGAAAAGGCAGCTGGCCCTAGAGGAGTGCAGGTTGTGCTGATCACCTTTTCCTACTACAATTGGGTGCTGGGGGATCAGAGGGTGGAAGCAGGGTCCAGCCAGGTAGAGGGAACATAACTTATCTTTTGTTTAGTGCAAACAAGTACATTTCAGGATTAGAAAAAATGGAGACAAGCCGTGGGGGTGGGCATGTTGCGCCGGACACCCATCATGGGATAACACTTCAAAAATTAATCATACTGTGGGTGTTGGGGGAGAAGGGTAGGCTGAGTTGTCTCAAAGAAGATGGGGTATGGGAGGTTATATTTAACTGGATTTGGGCTGGGGAGGATGGTGGGGGCCTTTTCTTTGTAATTTTTTTAAATGAATACTATTTCTTAAATATGAATAGTCCCTAATTTTTGAAGGGCTTCTGAATATTCAGGAGCCTTGCTATAGATGATAAGGGGAAAATGCCAGCGGAAATAGAAAAATGAAATAAGTAAGCGGAGAAGAAATGTAAAATGCTGGACATTTTAATAATCTGGACTCCAAGCCATCAAGACCACCCCTGGACTTAGTATTTAATTTTAACAAGTCCAAAACATCAACTTCACTAACAACCCTTAATTTAAATTTATGGTTGTGCATAGGACCATAGCAATCGGGGAAAGAAAATGCAATCATTCTACTAAAATCAATCAAATCTGCTAAGAAAGATAATGATAAAGACTGACATACAATATTGAGTACGAAAATGATCAGATTCTCTCAAGCTATTAGAAGAATGACCAATCTGAAAAGGGTCTTAGAAGAATTAAAACTAGTGCTATGTGGAATGTGGAATTCTGCTGGCAGAATTAACACAGAATGACCATTCTTCCAACGAATTTCCACCAGAATATCAGTGGTTCTTCTGCAGATATCTGCCTGCTGTGATCTGCAGAATAATATTCTGTGGAACAGCATTTGTTCCATGGAAAAATCGTTCTGTGACCTTTTCCGTGGAAAATATTGAGATCCACAGAATAAAATTCAGTGGAAATGTTGCAGAAAACACATTCCACATTTTCCTGCTGCTGAATTCTGCCATTCAATTTCCAGCAAAATTCAGTGGTATTTTGGTGGAATTTCGAAACTTCTGTAAAATTCCATTCCACTGGAAAATGAAAATTCCGTGCAGCACTAATTGGAACCTGAAAACTTTTATTACACGGGCCTGAAATGTTTAGGCGAGGAAGCAGAATTACAGAAATAGCACCAAAATAGATGTTCTTTGCATCACAAATCAAACACATAATTTTTCTGATCACAACATTTTTTTCATGCCAAAGAAGAGTTAACCTCATGAGCAACCAATCAGGCTTCATCCTTTGCTTTCCTAGTAGTAGTAACCAAGATAATGGGAGAATACCAAAGGGTAGCTGTGAACCTAACTACAGTTTTTAAATGGAGGATGAAAATTACAGACTGACAGAAACTCAGAAAGGAAATAAGACCAGGCATCATTGGTGTAAGTTCAAGTCTGTTCCAATCAATAAGAGCATCTAGGGCTGTGATTTGACCCAGTGGCAAACACTCGAGTACATTCATAAGGTGGCTTGAAACTGGGAAATATCTTATGACAGTGGCCTGGGGGCCATCTAGGCCCCAGGAAAAATCTGTGTCTCAGAACCTGATGGTTCGTCAGAATTTATGTTGTGGTTGTCCTCTCTGTCTGCTTGTGTAATGTATGCAGTCTCACTTGTGCTAGAAAAGAAACTATCAATGGCTGGTTGAGATACATGTAGTTTGCATCAGACCACTTTCCTTGCTTTCAAGAGCTTATTTCTGTAGTCACTGTCAAATACTGAGCCACACTCCAAACAAGTCGCTGTTCTTTTTAGCATTATGTAATGTCACTTCCTGGTCATGATGTCGTAAGCAATAGCGTACAGCATTATGTCGAAACCAGACCAGTCACGCTGTCTGTATTTGGCCCCGGAGTTAGAATATTAAGTAGGAGGGGGTCGGGGGCCAACCCCTAATAATGGGGGATGTGGGGGGGTAGAAGCCCCCACATAAAATAAACCAGAATCACGCAATGCCATTAAGATGCATGGCATTCTGCCATGTGACATTTTGACCCCATGCCATGTAATGTTATAAGCTACATGTATGTAGCAGACAAAACAGGAATTAAGGAATTTGCAAGTCCCTTGGAAAACTAATAACAGTGTCTCATTATTAAATATAGAATAATACATGGGTGGGTGGGTGTGTATAACCAGAATTTGATACACACCTGAGATGTGGGATGCTACATAAATCACGATGGTGAAGCCCAAGGGGTTTAGAAAAGCATCCCACACAGAGGGTGTGTGTAAAATTCTGGTTTTACTCACCCATGGACTGTTTTATTTAATTACTGGGTCTCATTTTTATGACAGAGAGAAAGAGACACACACACACACACACACACACACACACACACTGCCTGTCTTGAACACTACAGCTGTCATTTTTCACATGCTGGCCTAGATGTGTTTTACGTGCTTCTCGCACACAATTGTGAGTCGCTGTGGGAAGTCAGTGTTCAGGGCAGATTAAAAAATCACAGTGACACTGTTCATGAGCAGAGGTGCTAAATGCCTATGTTGAAAATTTAGTGACAAAAGTCCATAAAATGTCAGTGTTATTAGCGTACATTGCACAATTTCCACACACCCTCATAATTTCACACATTTGTAAAATTTTCCTCCAGATTTTCAACATTGTCATTTTTCGCACCTCCTTATGAACAGTACAGCTGTCATTTTCATATCCTGCCTGGAATATGCATTTACACATTTGGTGCAGAATAACACGCTCCTGTGGGAAATCAATGTTTGGAACAGATTAAGAAAATCATAGTGACTGTGTTCATCAGCAGAGGTCACAAAATGCCTATGTTGAAAATTTGGTGAAATAATTCCACTAAATGACTGTGTTATGCACATGCATTGTGTAGTTTCCAGGTATGCTCAGAAGTGCGAACATTTTTAATATTTTCACTACAGATTTTCAACATTGCCATCCCTTCACACCTCCCTATGGATGGTACAGCTGTCATTCTTCACATCCTGCATGATCTGTGTTTTCATACATCTGGCGCAGAATGTCACGGTCGCTGTGGGAACTCAAAGTTCGGGGCACATTAACAAAATTACACTGCCACTCTTCATGAGAAGAGGTCCTGAATGCTTTCATGAGGTGGGATCACAAAAAGGCCATATTGAAAATTTGTAGTGCAAATACCAACAAACGCCAGGGGCATTAGGGGTTCTAACCATAATGTTCCACCCTGTACAGACTGACAGGCATCAGGGTTGTGCCTTTGGATTGCTGACTGTAATGCTCATGGCCATCCACACCCACCCCAGCCAGTGACAGGCATCAAGGTGTGTCTTGGAATCCTTGGCCCCAGAGTTCACCCCCATTTTCCTATACTGCACCCATTTCAGCATATGTCCTTATGGAATGGGGTGACTGTAAAGCCAAATACCCAAAGGCACACCTCAACATGTGTTGGTGTCTACAGGATAGGGTGAGGTGACAAGGCATGAATGTCATGGGCGATGACCCAAACACATACCCTAATGCCTGTCCATTTCTGCATGGCGGAGGTGGGGTTGGTGTGAAGTTCAGTACTTCACTGCCATTCCTATTCTGCATCTGTCTAACTCCTGCATTTCAATGCTAATACCAGCAAGCAAACATGCAGCATTGATAAATGCTTGTTTAGTACAGGCATTCATCTGTTTTTCTTTTTTTACTTTTTGTTTTTTAATTATAGTGTGAACCATGATAAGTTAACTAGTCAGTCACGGTCCATTGTGATGGGAGCTGCTGTATTATGGAGCCCGTCAATGGGTATGAATGGCAGGATCAGCCAGATAAATTTTAAACATTGTGAAGACAGGACCAACCAGATAAATATGGAAAAATATTTGAATGTTACTTGTTGTTAGTCTTAATCTGTGTGGGAAATAATGAGTGTGGAGCTCGATAATGGAGCAACAGAGCTGCCTTATTGGGTGAGATGTTTGGCCTGCCCACACACAGGTTAGTAGCCAGTAAGTTTGTGAAGCACCAACTTGAGTTTTATTTATTTTTTTATTTAGTATGCTTTTTGTTGCTTAGGATCGCCATTAATTTCAGCCCTTAGTCACGGCCCCTCTTATCCCTCACTTCAAGCTATCACCAGGTTCCCCCACTGTCACCTCTGGCTTACCCCCCCAGAGGGCAGGGTTGCAGAACTGCTTCCTCACCAGCCCTGCACTACAAATAACTGGTCGGGGGAACACTGGCACCGGGGGCTAATTGGGGTTTAGAGGGAAGGCACCATGGAGGCGATCCTGCAGCATTTTTTCTCCCCTGTATGCAGGGCGGGGATGTGCAATGACGTCCAACATCCACCTCACTCTGAAGACTTGCTGACATCAATGTATTGCTGCAAATCCAGCCTCCGCTGAGAGCCACTCGTACGCTGGGCATACTACCTCCCTCCCTCCCGGAGAAGGAGAGCAGTCCTATGGACGCTCAATCCTTCTCCCCCCCCCCCGGCTGGACCTCTGACGACCTGAGTCCGTTCCCGAACCCGAGTCACCAGCGTTGCAAGTGGAATTCCAACCGCTGCGCCGATGGGCCAGCCCTAGCACCAACTTAATTGATAAGAGCTGATTAAAACCACCTGGTTGCAATGCAAAATATCAACCGGGCTGTTGTAATGCGATTTAAAAGTCTGGTTATCCAGACTTAAAATATGAGAACCAGTAATTAAATTAGTTTTAAACACTCAGAAAGCAGTCTATATTTATAATGTAGATTACTATTATGTTGGTGAAATCACTGATGTGAATCTAACAGAAAACCAGAATGAGCTAATGGCGGTCTTGGGACAGACAACATCCTCTAGTTTAAATGTTAATTTGTTATATCACTTTAAATATGCATCTTGTATAACAGTGTACATTTTTTTGGAAACAATAAAAGAATGGATTCAAAGACCTGTCTGCTGATACCTCATAGTCACACGGTTGTGTTTTAATAACCTTAAGCAGAGAAATTATTTCACAGCCTGTCAGCACTCCCTCACTTTCTCTGTGCACAGGGATTAATCCCTGTCCTGTACTGTCTGTCAGAACTCACTAAGAAACACACAGATTTATTCTACATTTTTATTGAAATGACATGCAGTCTATCACTATTCAGCTCACAGCTGGAAAAAAAATTCCCCTGCTCCTGGCTGGGTCTGAAATCCTGTCTGCACGCTCTCTTTGCACAGGAATGTAATCCTGTCCTGTCCATCAGACATCACACAGAAACAGAAAGATGAATATCTTTATTGAAATAACAGACAGACTATCACCATTTAGCCCACAGGTGAAAAACAAATGACCCACTCCGGTCTGGGACTGAGGTCCCGTTGGCACTCTGTTTCTCTGTAAGGGTATTTACCCCTGTCCTGTACTGTCCATCAGATCTCGCTCAGAAACAGAAAGATGAATATCTTTATTGAAATAACAAGCAGTCTATTACTATTCAGCCCATGGTGAAAAAAATAAAAAAATTGCTCCACTCCTGGCAGAGACTGAGATCCTATTGGCACTCATTCTCTCTCTCTCTCTCTCTCTCTCTCTCTGTAAAGGAATTAATCTCTGTCCTGTACTGTTCTTCAGCCCTCACTCAGAAACACAAAAATAACTGTCTTAATTAAAATGGCAGACAACATATCTCTAGAAACATAAAAAAATAGACAATAACAGCAGAAAAAGATCAAAGGTCTGTCTAGTCTGCCTATCTGCCCCAGGACCTATTGTCCATATGCGGTTTTATCCCTCTCAGACCAAATTTATATGCTGTTTAGCTCAAAGCTGAAAAAACAATTGACCAACTCCTGGCTGGCCTGAGATCCTGTCAGTGCTCTCTCTCTCTCTCTCTCTCTCTCTGTTCAGGAATTTATCTCTGTCTTGTACTGTCTGTCAGGCCGCAAGCAGAAACAGAAAGATGAATATGTTTCTTGAAATGGCAGACAGCTTATTGCTATTCAGCCCACTGTAAAAAAAAACTACTTCTTCCCACTCCTGGCTGGGCCTGATATTCTGTCGTCACTCTCTCTCTCTCTCTCTCTCTCTCTCTCTCTCTGTGTATAATATATAGATAGATATATAGATATAGATAGAGAGAGACAGAGGGACTTTTAACAGTGCAGTCAGTAAATCCAAAGTCAGAAACAAACTTAAGATGTGGTATTAAATTGAATTTTTAATACAACTGCATTGTAGAATGGTGCCATTGACCTGGAGGAGTAGCTGAGCAGTACAAAAGTGACCTCCTTGTCTTACTGTGTATAACATCTCATAAATATTTATTTATTTTTTACTTACTGGATTTTGACAACTGGGTTGGTGGCTCTCTTAGACATAATACCCCTTTTTTAGGACCAACCTGGAGTTAATTACATGCATTACATTGGGAGCCAATGTATGACTTTTTAAATAATCAAATTCCCTTTATTGGTGTATGCTGAACTACACTCCTCACAACACAATTAGTGTGTATAGATAGTCATAAAAACCACATCAGTGTGAGCTCAGCTAAATAGACTCACATGTCCCTCTGGATCTGACTTGGCTCTGACTATTCAACAAACTGTAACTGTGTCTCTTTTATTCTAACTTTATTTATAATAAATTATTTTCTCTTGATGCGGTCTACATATTACATGCTGATGGTTGCAGATTCTCTGCTTCCCCCTACTTTCTCTGTCCTCCTGAAAAATCAGAAATCCAGCTCTAAAATGGTCTGTGAGACTGCAACCCCCCTCTCTGTTGTCTTTTGGCTTCTCTTATTCATTCAGTGTTTTGGCACATCACAGGCTGAGGCAATCTCCTTCCTACACTCTCTCCCAGATCAGTATTGTTTGCCTGAGGCCAGCAGCAGAAATCATCACTAATTCCATTTGTCTCTGTATGAGGCGGTACTGGGGTCACTATAGTGCAGACCAAACCACAAATGCAATAATGCACTGTAAGAAGCGCTAACGGCTCTACAGCGACACGGGTTCTTACAGCATGTGGTAAGAACCACTACCCCTGTCACTGTAGGCTAGCCTGATGAAATGTGAAGGATGCTGCAGGGGCAGTGCTTGTCCAAGCCACTCCTGTGGTGGAGTGGCTAGAGCACCTGCCTCTGACTGTGTTGGGGATCTGGAGCTGCAGTTCAGTTCTCCCCAGGTCCCACTGTAATGCATTTTCTTTTTTAAAACAAGAGTTTTCCCGGCTCCAACATCTACCCTTTCCTTGAAGTCCACGACCACAAAGAGTGGATTATTTATTTTTATTTTATTTTATATTGCAATCGGTTTACAACCTTTGAGCCAGAGGCTCATTTCCAAAGGTACCTCGTCAGGAAGAGAAGATAATACAAGTAAAAATACATAATATAAGAGAACAAGTGCAGAAAGATGCAGGCATACATGGATCCATGGTACAGATTACATTGATAGTATTATAAGGTACAGATTCAGGTATTGTAGACAAAAGGGTTGGTTACAGGGTTTAGCTGCATAAATGTATGACATCTGCAAAAACGAAACAGTTGATCAAGTTACATGGTATTAGTTACAGAGTTAGCAAAACATGTGACAAGAACAACACAGTAGGTAGTTTGATTTGGTAACAGTAGTGCATACTAGTAGGACAATTTAGCAAGCAGTATATTAAGACTCTGTCATACATGGTACATTCTTGACAGTTGAGAGAAGGTAGGCAGTAGGATATGGCAGTAATGTAGGTGGTAGGAAAAGGGGTGCGGAGGGTGCAGCCCAGTCGGCATTGTCAGGGCAAAGGATGTATGTACACCCGTTATGCACAGGTGCAGCAGCACTTGTTGAATAGCTCGCTTTTGAGCGCAGTTTTGAATTTGGAGATAGTGGGGATTTCTGAGATGGAGAGAGGGAGCGTGTTGTACCAGGAAGGGACTCTGTGGTGGAAGGACCTCTGTCCATGTGAGGTCCTAGATAGAGGAACCAGGAAGGTGGTCTTGCAGGAGGTCCGAGTGCTGACTAGAGGTTGGGCTAGGAGGAGGGAGGATGTCAGCCCAGGTGGAGAGAGTCCTAGCAGGGTTTTTTTAGCTATAAGGCAAGTTTGGTATTGCAGCCATTCGTCAAGGTTTAGCACTGTTGCCATGTCATAAAGCTGGCATGTATGTGTGAGCCTAGGGGCCCCTGTGATTAGCCTGCAGGACTTATTTAGGACGAGGCGGATTTTGTTTAGGGCAGTTGTGTTGGCAGCACCGTAGACAGGTAGCCCATAGTCAACTAGGGATAATATAGAGGATGTAACTGCAAGCCGGAGAGCATCGGGGGGAAGACAGTTTTTGTAGCGGTACAAGATACCAAGCCGTATATTGGTAGCAGAGGCAAGTGCTTCCATGTGGGTGTGGTAGGTAAGGGCTGAGTCAAAGGAGACCCCTAGGTACTTATAGGAGTGGACTTGCTCTAGTTGCTGTTTGGAGTAGGAGAGGATACGGAGAGTGGAGTTGTAAGCTTTGTTTTGCGGCTGGGCAAAAAGCATGGTTTTAGATTTTTTAAGATTTAAGACCAGTCTATGCTCTTTAAACCAGGTTTCAGTGTCACTATAGGAACATTGCAGGGAAACCTGGAGGGAGATGGGGTTATGGTCAGTGGCGAAGATGACGGCGTCATCTGCATACAGCAGAATTTTCCCAGTGCATGCACTGGGCAAGGTGTTAAGGTATAGTGAGAAGAGTAGGGGTCCCAGGATGGAGCCCTGTGGAACCCCAGAGAGGATAGGACATGGATTGGAAAGTGTCCCACCAATATTGACACGTTGGGAGCATGCGGATAGGTAGCTGGAGCACCAGGCAAGTGGTCCAGTGGCAAAGCCAGAGAGACAGAGGGCATCCAGCAGGATGGGGTGTGAGACCGTGTCGAAGGCCTTTGATAGGTCAAGGAACACGGCCCCGGCTAGGGAGCCAGTGTCCATGGAGGAGTGTAGGAAGGATGCGAATTCAACAAGCGCTGTGCTAGTACTGTGTCCTGCACGGAATCCGTGCTGTTCAGGGCAGAGGATGTTGTATTTGGTCAGGTATTCAGTGATTTGCGTGGCAACCAGTTTTTCCAGGGCTTTGGAAAGGGGTGGGAGTATGGAGATAGGTCGGTAGTTCCCAGCTAAGGACCTGTCACCCCCTTTATGGATAGGAGTAACAGTTGCAGTTTTCCATGTAGTGGGGAATTGTCCCAGGCAGAGGGATTTGTTGAGAAGGCTGGTGAGTGGGGTAAGGACCTAATCCAATACCAGCTGGAGAATTCTGTGGTCCAGGGTGTTGTCACTGGGACTGTTGCCTTTTAGTGCACGGGTCAGGTGCGGTCTGGCTTCCTGGGCAGTTACCTCAATGAGAAGCTAGTGCGATGGAGGGCAGGGCAGGTTGGGAGGGTGGTTGGTCAAAAAGTTAATGGGGAGGATAGGCTAAGGTCAGTAAAGGAGGTCTGCAATGTCAGCAGGGTCAGTGATGGTGTTTTCAGTAGTAATCTGGGAAGGAGGAGGGAGGCGAGTGTTCCCATTTAATTGTTTGCGTTGTCCCAGAAGGTGCAGGGAGCACCCCAGGAGGTGGTGAGGGTGGCCTGATAGTGGTCGGCCTTGGCTTTCCTGATTTCCCATGTGCACTTATTCCGCGCAGCGTTGTAGGCCTGTCTGTTTGCTGGTCGCCCGGTTTCTATGGCAAGGTGCCAAAGATTATCCCTGTGCCTGAGCAGCTGTAAAAGGGCAGGGGTAATCCAGGGCAGGTTATGTTTTTTAGATCGGATGGCTGAGAGGGGAGCAAAGAGGTCACAGGCTTTACTAAAGGTTTGGGTAAAGAAGGCAAGGGCAGTGTCAATATCAGGAGCATGGTGAATGGGACCAGTCTTGCTGGTCAAGGTGATGTTTAAGGTTTTCAGACCACACGGTTTGAAATGCCGAGCGGGTTGTGCACTGGGCAGTGGGTCGGAGTGAGGTAGCCATCCAGCGGAACAGCAATGGGGAATGGTCACTGAGTGAATCAGGGAGGACTTGGATGTTCAGGATTTTTTGTGGGCGGTTTGTGATGATGACATCTAGGATGGTGCTGGTACCTCTCTTGGGGTTTACTCTTGTGGGTTGGGAGACTAGTTGTGTTAGATCCAGGGCTGTGAAGGAGTCCCGGTGGGGATGGAGGAGGGGCTCAGCCAATTCACGTTAAGGTCCCCCACAATGATTTGTTCTGCACTGTGAGGGAGGATGGCAAGATAGTCAGTTAATGATAATAGTGCTTGGTTTTGGTTCCTGGGCGGTATATAGGCAGCGGTGAGATAAAGTGGTGCCCTGGCGGGGTCTGGAGCAAGCTTGATGGTAAGGGCCTGAGCCCCACTTACAAGGTCCGGAGCAGGGAGGGCGAGACTAGTGAGAGAGTCCCTGGTGTAGATAGCACAGCCACCCCCACGTTTGGTTACTCGATCCTTATGGTATAGGGTGTAGCTGGGGAGGGTGACAAAGGTGTCAGGGTGGATTTAGATAGCCATGTTTCCACCAGTGCAATGACGCCAGGTTTGTGCAGTGTGACCCAGCATTGAGGAGTCAAATTTTTTCAAGATGCTGCATATATTCATGGAGGCATCACAGACTGGGCGCCACCTGCTGGGCAGGTCAGGGTGGGGCCAGGGTTAGGATGGATATTGCCAGTTAAAAGTAGTAGGAGGACAACAGCTCTGGCCAGGGCGCGGTGATATGATTTTTTGCCTTCAGCTAAGAGGAGATGGGGTGGGACCATTGGGGAGCAGGGATGGGTAGGGATTGCAAGGTAGGAGGGCGGTTGATGGGCTGCCGGGTGGGCTGGGAGGGAGGAGAGGGAGGCCAGGCCATGGATGCTGTAGGCCAGTGTACATGGAATTGTAGGGTGAGTGCAAACTATGTCGGGGGATTAATGGTGCAGTTTCCAGTGACCCGGAGGAGATGTCTGGCTGGAGGGATGAGGGTACCAAAAGGAGGGTGAAGGGGAGGGAGTTTAGGAGGAGGTGAACTAGCATGGTTTTTTGGCGGTAGTGGGGTAGGAGGTTGAAGTATCTGGGTTGTCTTCTAGAAAATATGGCTGCCACTATGGATTAGTGGTAGTGACATGGACTCTGGTGGACAGGGTACAGGGTTCAAGTCTCTGCCAGGGCAGTAAGAGAAGTGTCTGGGAGAGGGCAGAGACCCATGTTGTAGGGGTCTGAAGCAGGCTGGGATTGGGCCTCAGCAGCGTGAGATATAGTGACTCCTAGTGGTCACTTGGTGTTGGTACAGAGGAGAAGAGGTGGGTCAGGAGGTGGATTGGTACAGAAAGGGAGAGCAGGTGAGGGTGTGGGCAGAGGTGGGTATGTTGGAGGAGAGAAGTGGGAAAAGGTGATAGGAGGGATTCCAGAAGAAGGTAGGCAGAGAACAGGAAGTGGACCTGAGGTGGATAGGTATGTGTCCCTCTGGTGGCTGGCAGGTATAACCTGCAAATGGGAAAGTGGGGAGTTAGTAAATTGACAGAGGGGGAAGTGATGTCATAGGCCAGTGTCTATATGGGTAGTGATGACCAGGGTGGGTTGGGCAGTTGACATGTGAAGTGTGTTGATGGGCTAACCCCCCCTCACAAAGGTGCTGGTATAGAGGTACTTTTCATTACCTTGTAATGGCCCGTGGTGAATGTCCGTGCTCCTGGGGAGAGCTGAAGATTTATAGTCTGGGACATAAGGGGGTGGGCGAAGGCCCCTGCAAAAAGAGAGACAGGCCAATGGCGTGTGCTCTTGTTGTTTAGGTCAGATTTTGTTCTGACGTTGTTAGAGTGCATGCTGCTGTGCTGTGTCTGCGCTCTTTTAAGTTTGCATGGATTTCACCACAACATTATGATCCCATGCCAGCATGAGACAGTCTGAGGGCTTGTTTGTTTTCCTTACATGTTTTTCTTGCTTTTTGATGCTACCTGCTCCCCTTCCTCACCAACTCTGCCCCCCAAATCAGATCAAAAAGACCAGCCAGCTCTACTGCTGCAGGCCTGCAGCAATCAGATCATTACTTAGTACCAGCAATCAGTTTTCTCTGCAAAGTAAAAACTATAATAACTGGTTGTGGCTGCATGCTGAGTGACTGTAAAAAACAAGCATTTGTCTATGCCGAATGTTTGCTTGCTGGCATTGGCATTGGTAGTGTAGAAGTTACAGAGCTGCATAATAGGAATGGCAGTGAAGTATTGAACTGAAGCCAACCCCACCACCACCCTGCAGAGATTGACAGGCATTGGGGTGTGCCTTTGGGTCGTCAGGCATAACAACCACACCACTTCACCACACCCTAGCCTGCAGACACTGACAAGTGTCACGGTGTGCTTTGGGGTCTTTGGCCCTTATGTGCACCCCATTCCAACAGGAAATACGGTGAGATGGGTGTGGTATAGGAGAATGGGGTGAACTTTGGGGCCGAAGAGTCTGAGGCACACCTTGATGCCTCTCACTGGCTGCAGGGTGTGGGTGGGGGTGGAATGGTATGAGCATTACAGGCAAGAATCCCAAGTCACACCCCGATGCCTGTCATTCTCTACAGGGTGGGGCGTTATGGTTGGAAACCCTAACGCCTCAGGCATTCATTGGTATTTTCACTCCAAATTTTCAACATGTTTTTTTTGTGACCCCCACCTCATGAACAGTGGCAATATCAGTTTGTTAGCTGAAAACTGCTTTTGCACAGCATCTATGGCATTTGGCACCACAGGTGCAAAAGCACATTCCGAATAGGATGTGAAAAATGACAGCGGTACTGTTCGTGGGGAGGTGTTGAAAATCTGCTGTGAAAATATTAAAAAAACTGGTGAAGTCACGAGCATGCATAGAAACTGCGCAATGCACACCTGCAATGTAACTAGTTTGGGGATTTTTTTACAGCAGATTGTTAACACAGGCATTTAGGGACCTCCGATCATGAACAGTGTCAGTGTGATTTTCTTTATCTGTCCCGAACAATGATTTCCCACAGCGACCACGCATTTCAGCGCTGAAAGTGTGAAAACACATTTTGGCCATGTTGTGGAAAATGACAGCTGTACTGTTCATAAGGAGGTGTGGAAAAATGCCACTGGTGAAAATCTGGACTGAAAATATTACAAATTCATGAACTTACGAGGGTGCGTGGAAACTGCGCAATGCTCACTCGTAACACAGTCATTTTATGGAGTTTTTCACCAAATTTTCAACATAGCCATTTTAAGACCTCTGCTCATGACCAGTGTCACTGTGATTTTCTTAATCTGTCCCAAACATCGCTTTACACACTATCTGTACCATTGTGCGCCACATGTGTGGAAACACATTTTGGAGTAGATGTGAAAAATGGTAGCTGTCCTGCTCATAAGGAAGTGCAGTAAAATGGCACTGTTGAAAATCTGGTGTGCAATATTACAAATTCGCAAGCTTGCCAGTGTGCGAGTAAACGCGCAACGCATGCTCCTAAAACAGTCATTTTTGGGAATTCTTTCACCAAATTTTCAACATAGCCATTTTAACACCTCTGCTCATGACCAGTGTCACTGTGATTTTCTTAATGTGTCCCATACATTGATTTTGCACACCGACTGCGCCATTGTGCGCTACATGGGCGGAAACACGTTGTGGGCGAGATGTGAAAAATGACAGCTGTACTGCTCATAAGGAGGTGTGGTAAAATGGCAATGTTGAAAATCTGGAGTGAAAATATTGAAAATTTGCGAACTTATGAGCGTGCGTAGGAACTGAGCAACGCGCGTCAAAAAACAGTCATTTTAGGAAATTTTCCACCAAATTTTCAAAATAGGCTTTTTGAGAGCCCACCTTATGAACACAGGCAGTGTCATTTCATTAATCAGTCCCAAATGGTGATTTCACGCAGTGACTGCGAAATCACCCTTTGGGCCCAATTAACGCCATGATAGTGACAGCATTCATGAGAAGGGGTCCCAAAAACCCCATGTTGAAAATTTGGTGCCAAAATTCCAAAAATTGCCCAAGATATGCAGCAAAGTTGAAAAAACCCTATCTATTACATTATACAGCTTACCGGAATTTCCTCAGTTCGTAGGCTTTGAAGAGTGCAGACGTGTTCCCGGTCCACAAGATCATTGCGCTGGACTCCAGAGGTAGTGGGGTGAGGGGGTGGGAGGTAGGGTACAGTGGGTGGGAGCGGGTGGGCTGGGAGAATGCAGGGAATGTTTTCTTTTTACAGGTTTTGTTTTTGTTTGTTTTTTCAAGGAAGACGACGGACGTTTGCCACGCTGGGGTAGGCTCCCAGCGTGGCAACTAGAAAAACTGTTTGAGGCTGGAGCGGCGGGGATTGAGCACCTCGGCCACTATGGATGTGTCACGCTGAGGTGGGCTCCCAGCGTGGCACCTGAAAGCTTTTTGGGGCGGTGTGGAGCCGATGGGGCATTGGGCACCCTCGCCTGTTATACAGTATGTGCGTGGGGGGGGCACGTGAGCACGTAATATGTGTGCGTGCCATGCTGAGAGGAGGAGCTTTGCTCACTGAAGTGGAGCTCTCCCTTTCAACTGTATGCCACTGCATTTTCAACTGCTGTCATAGACAGCTGGAGCAGTGATTGGAGCACTGCGACTGCACCTGCAAACACACTGACTGAATTGGAAGAGGCTGACACACCTCTGGAAAACTCGGATGATGGCACTATGTTTCTTGCACATGCGTGCAAGCAAACATAATTAATATGAGATCTGTAAAAAATAAATATGAGATCAGATAGCACAGTGACAAGAAATTCTTAGAATCTGTGTTTGACTCAGAGCATCACCAGACTAAGTAACAGGCAGCCCTTCACACAACAATGACAACACTTCTCTGTTTCTCACGGTGGTATGTTTGAGTATTATACAGTACTGTATTATGTGTGTGCTAGCTGTAATCTGAAAGTACAATATGTGGTACTGTGCTGACCTGTCTACCTGACTCTGTCCAGAGAATGCCTTTCTTTGCACTATGCACACTGCTGCATGTGGAGACCCGCACCAGGCAACACTGGGTTGGCAGTTAATTATCTGCATGTGTTGACTAAGTGCCCAGTCCAGGTTTGGATGACAATGAATAAGAAGCAGGAGGTGGGTTCATGCATGCAATGCACAAACCACATTGCAGCAGCAGCAAATGTTTTTTTTGCAGTTATTAGTATCAGCAGGCAGGAGTCTGATAATTCGGAACAATCATACAGGATCATGGACCACATACTGGGAGGAGAGGAAAGGGGCTCACATCTCTTGGTAGGAGGATGTAGTGGTCTTGGTGAAGAGTGACATTTTATCCATAGTAGCCAAATTCTTGACTGCAGCCAACCAATGGGAAACTGAGGGTAACTCTTGGACATCCAGTTTTGATGTATTAAACATTTAGCTTCTACACTGGCCATCAGAAGCAAGTGTAGGTTCATCCTGTGGAGGGGAGAGTAGGGTCCAAGAGTCCCAGGACAAGTAATCAAGGGGACAGCAGAAGTTCTCCCATGATCTGATAATGATGTGCTTGATTTGTATCCAATACAGTTGCAGTTTGAGGCAATTCCATATAATCAGCATGAGATATGCATCTGGAGCCCTCACATCTCCAGCACAGATCATGGTGTATGAGCCCAAGCAATTTCAGCCTGGCGTTAGTGTGGTATCAGACATGCATAATCTTGTTCTGCATGAGGAGGCTTTTGGTGTCTGGGCAGGCTTTCTAAGTGAGATGCCACAGTTGGACCCAGTGCTATTCAAGGATGTCTAGCCTCAGGGTCTGCACCATTTACACCTTGTCTCTTCTGCGGTGTCGGGCACCTTATGCAGCATGCTTTAGTAGATCAGGCCAGCCCCATCCCTAGGGCTGTCCAACCATGTCTGTAAGCAGAGAAGAGTTATAAGGAGGAGTTGGGGGGTGTTTCTTCTGGCAGGATACAATGTTGCTTATAATCTGGAGCTACTTCCAGAAGTCACCATTTGTGAGATCAAACCAGACCTTGAGGTTCTCGAGAGTCCAAATGTGTGGTGGCCATTTGCCACAGGTTGGCCAGATTTTGAATCCTTCTATTATGACAGGCTCCTAAAGTAAGGGTGCTCCCCCATTTTGATTAGTGGGTTGTACTAAAGGGGGAGTAGTGAATGAGGGGTAATGGGCACCTACAACCAAGATTCTAATTTTCTTCATGCCTTAAGAGTTGGCACAGCAGTGGGACCAGATGTCTTAGCACTGGGAATCTTGGCAAATATATGGACCAACGGGTTTGCATGTTGGTCTACCTGCATTCAATTTCCACCCATTCAGGAGGCCATATGGAGTAGGTGCGGAGAACAAGTGCAGGGCTTGGGGACACCTAAAAGACACATGGTAGGTGTAGAAGCAGAGGCCACAGCCTCCCTTTCTTCCAAGTGGCCTCAGCTTGGCCCTACTGAAATGAGCTGGTTTGCCCTGCTACAGAAAATCTCCAATCATCATATCCATTTTCGAGAACTAATTAGCAAAGATATCCATGGCTAAGTGAGCCAAACAGCGAATCATGCAAAATGAAACAAGAGGGTACATACACTGTCTATAATATAGTAGCCACTGCTTTATTACAAAATTCATCAGGACGCCAAACACTCCTATGTAGCTCATCCTTCCAGAGGCTTTCTTTAGGGAACTTCCCTGGTGAAGCCTCTGAAAGGAAGAGCTACGTACTGTAGGAGTGTTTGGCATCCTGATGAATTTTGTAATAAAGTAGTGGCTACTATATTATAGACAGTGTGTGCACCCATTTGTTTTTTTTTTGCAAAATTGTCAGCTGTGGCTGTAGAGGGCTGTACCTTTAGCTGAAGTAGTTTGCCATCCCAGTCTGAGAAGCTTAACAGGGAATTAGCAGGACAAATCAGAAAGGTATGTAGAAAGGGGCAGGTGGTCATCGTGGGGGATTTCAACTTGTCGGGGGGTTGACTGGAGCATTCCAGTCACCTCCAGTGCTAGGGAGCAAGTGCTCCTGTATGCAATCCAGGAGGGTCTCCTGACACAGTTGGTTAGTGTACCTACTAGACTAAAGAACACTTTAGATCTGGTGTTGTCAAATGGGGAGGCAGTAAGGGAAATAAAGATGGAAGACCCACTATGCTGACAGCGATACCAAATGGTGTGGTTCAATTTCATGATGTGCAGAGCCAGAGAAATCAGTTACTCAGGTTGTAAACTTCAGGAGGCGGACTTTGGGAGGATGCAGGAAGTACTGAAAGGGAAACTAGAGGGCATAAGGCAGGAGATGGATGCAGAGCAGAAATGGGATATTATTAAAAGGGAGATTACAGAGGCAGCAGAAGCCTGCACCAAGACACAGAGTAAGAGGAGCAGAGCAAGAAAACCATGCTGGTTGAACAGCGAGGTAGTGGAGGTGGTGAGAGCAAAATGAGAGGCGCACCAGAGGTATAGAAGGACACGGAAGGAAGTTGACAGGGAGGAGTATGCAAGGCGGTCCAGGGAGGTGACCAGAAAAGTGAGAGAAGCCAAGGCCCAGAGGGGGCTGAGCTTAGCGCAGGGAATTAACGGGGTTGGGGGGGTGAAAGACTTTTTCAGATACATCAGGGAGAAAAGGAAGTGTAAGGAGACAATAGTGAGGATAAAAAGGGGTGGGGAGTGGACGGAAAAGGGTGAGGAGCAGGCAGAAGCACTGAATGAATACTTTTGCTCAGTGTTCATGGAAGAAAAGAGGGACCTGTACCACCATGGGCTGGGAGGGTGGGGACAGGGGAGAGAAGGCAACAGATGGAAGAATTGAGGCAAGTAGAGTCCTAGAGGGACTGAGGGCATTGAAGGTAGACAAGGCACCAGGGCTGTATGGTATCCACCCTAGGATGCTGTGGGAGATGCAGAGGTGTTGGTGGTGCCACTGGTGGATCTGTACAGCACCTCACTGAAGTTGGGATGTGGGCCACTGGACTGGAGGATGGCACATGTAGTACCATTATACAAGAGGCGGACCAAGGGATGAACTGGGTAATTTGCCAGTAAGTCTCACCTCCATAGTGTGCAAAACCCATGGGAACAATACTAAAGGAAAGACTGGTGTCGTACCTGGAGGACAATGGCCTCCAGGATGTGAGGCAGCATGGGTTTGTTTCAGGGAAGTCTTGTCAAACCAACCTGATACAATATTATGACTGGGTGAAAGGTGAACTGGATAAGGGTCATGCGGTGGATGTTCTTTACTTGGACTTCAGCAAGGCCTTCAATTCTGTGCCTCATGGGCAGCTTGGGAGAAAGCTAACTGGTGTAGGGGTAGGAGCAAAAATGATGAACTGGATTACAAGCTGCCTGAGTGGGAGGCTGCAATGGGTGGTGGTGACAGGGGAGTTCTCAACTCCAAGGCTGGTGATGAGTGGATGCCACAGGGCTTTGTGCTGGGGCCAGTATTGTTCCGGCTCATCATATCAGACATTGCACATGGGGTGATGAGCAAGATAAGCCTGTTTGCTGATGACACCAAAATCAGAGCATTGGTGAATGGAGAGGAGGGATGGAATCAGCTGCAGGGGAACCTAAGCAAGCTAGAGGAGTGGTCAGAGAGGTGGTAGCTGGGGTTCAATTCAAAGAAGTGCAAGGTTATGCACTTTGGGATGAAGAACCCAAGGAGAGAATACTGGCTGGGAGGGGTTATGCTGGGGGTCACTGAGGAGGAGAAGAACCTAGGGGTAATGATAACAGGGACCATGGACAACACTGCCCAGTGTGGGAAAGTGGCTTCAAAAGCTAACAAAATGCTGGGGTGCATAGTGAGGGTTTTTTCATCCAGGTGAAGAGAGGTGATCTTGCCCCTCTACAGGTCACTGGTAAGGCCGCACTTAGAGTATCGTGTGCAGTTTTGGAGGCCATACCTAAAGCATGATATCAGGCTACTGGAGGAGGTGCAGAGGATGGCAACAAAATGATATGTGGAATGGAAGGACAGACTATGACAGCAGGCTGAGAGTCCTGAATATGTACACCCTGGAGGATAGAAGGACGGGGGACATGATTGAGACATTCTAGTATCTGAGGGAATCAATAAGGATGGGGCAGATGGGGTCTTTAAGTTAAGAGGGAGGTCACCAAGGGGCATGCGCTAAGAATAGAGGGAGGAAGATTTAGGAAGGAAATGAGGAGACATTATTTCACAGAGAGGGTAGTAAAATGGAACACCCTACCAGAATGGGTGGCATCATGTAAATCTGTGAAGTTTCAAAGGGCATGGGACAGGGAACAGGGGAGAGTGAGGGTGGGGGAGGTGGGGGGTGGCAGTGGGATGACAAATGGGATGGGGTGGGGCAGCTGAAAACTATGGGTGCTAGCTGCACATTCGAAGCAGACTTAGATAGACTGGGTGGTCTGTTTCTGCTGGCACATTCATATGTTCATATGTCCGATGTTTTTTTTTTCCAAACAGTGAATCAGCTTGTGAGCCAGAATTACTTCATTGCTGCAATTTTTCCTGCTACAGAAAGATGCAGTAGCTTCTAGTGGTGACAGTCTTCTGTTTTCAGAAGTGATGTTAGGTTGTCCAACACCTCCCCAGCCAGGTCCACCCTGATCCAGTTTCACAGATATTTAAAATCCTTGTCAGACCACTGAAGACCTAGGGCAGCAACATGCTGCTGAACTCAATGGTTATATAACAGCAGAACCTCCGTCATATTGGGATTGGTTTTGAGGCCCAACAACTCCCAAAAGGAAGTTAAGAGGTGGAGGAGGGTAAGGATACTGGAGTGGGCATCCTAAAGAAGCACCAGGTAGTCATCTGCATACAGCAGCATGCACATCCAAAGACCCAACCTAAATGCCTAACATTTGGGAGTGTTGACTGGCTAGCCAGAGCTAGAGGCTCTGCTGCCAAAACAGAAAGTGTATGAGAGAGAAGACAGACTTGATGAGTGCCCCTCTCCAGCTAGAAGGGTTCAGAGAGGGTTGCATTGGTCAGGATCCTAGCAGTGGGCTTTGTTTACAGTGCCTGTATCCACCCACTGTAGTGATGGTCAAATTCCATCCTGTGTAACAGGGCATGTAGGTACCCTCACTCCACCGAGTCAAATGCCTTGTCAAAAATCAGTGGTCACTGCTGTGGCTGGAGTGGGGGTGGAGGCTGCCTGGGACAAGAGGAGAAGACTGCTTGGCGGTGATCAGAGCTAAGATGCCCTTTCAAAAAACCCACTTGGGAGGGATGGACATGGTGGAGGAGGACCTGTTTCAGTCTAGTGGCAATCACTTTAGTGAGAACTTTCATGTTGGCATAAGCAATATGGACCTAGAACCATAATCACTGCCTCGCATTGTCCAGGGAGATTCATGGAGATGTGAGACTTGAGAAAGACAGAGTGAAGAACAGGAAACTATCACTGGGATCAACTGACAGAGGTCGATCAGTATCCCATCACCTACCCGCACCTTATGGGAGAAAGGGTGGATATGGCTGTCTGGATGTTACTGATTGTGCATGGGGCTTCCACCTGAACTCTGTGGGACTCCATTAGTGTGGGCAGGGCACAACCTGCCAGGAAGGTGTCAAGCTTTCCTGGTACAGGGTCTTGGAATAGTACAGCCCATGTAGAAGGATCACATACTGCAATTTATCTGTGTGGGCTTGGTCTGGAGCAAACTGGTCCAAGTCCATAAGCTGTGAATATATCTATTTGCTTGCTGCTTATGTAGTATGTATGACAATGGTTTCCTTTTTTCCCCACTGTTTAAGAACCTGCATTTTAAATGCAAGACAACCATTTCTGCCTTCTGCATAGCAAGGAATTGAACTGCATCCAGAGGGAGCAGTGCTGTCATAGTAAGGAGGATTGCAGATGAGATGGGGCAGATTTTTTAAGCTCTGTCTCTTTCACACCTAACTCTGCCTCAAGCTTTTTCTGGGTTGTCTCCCTGTCTTTGCGATGCACTATCATATAGGACATAATTCAGCCTTTAGTAAAAGCCTTGACGGCTTCCCACGGGGTGGCCGTTGTGGTCTCATGTGTATCATTTAACTCAAAGTATTTGGAAGTCTCTTTTCAGAGCCAGGCATCAAAGTCCTGGTCTTGTAGAAGAAAAGGATTCAGATGCCAAGTTGCAGATCTGGGGAAATGGGACCCCAACTTACCACAAGTCTGAGTCTGTCACAATCAGATATATATTGGGGAGCTATGTGAGAGTCTAGCACTATGGTATCCATGATGATTGGGGGGAGGCCAACCAGAAATCAATACAACTTGATGTTGAGTGGGTGGTACAGAAATAGGAGTAATCTAAGACCTGAGGATGGTGTAGGTGCCAGATGTCTTGAAGGAGAACACAGACATCATATTTTGAATGGCAGCAGAGCTCTGACATGTGGCTCATGGCATTCTAAGTTCCAATCCATGCAGGCATCTAGAGCTCAAGTTGAAGCTTCCATCCAGAAACATTGGAAAACTGAGACACATGGGCCACAAGGGTGTGGTGGTGCTCACTGAACCTTGTCGGAGCATCCTGGTTCTACCTGTATACATTGGCAATTACCAGGGGCTTTCAGGGATGTCAAACTTTAAGTACCCACCTGCTGGCTTATTCAGGAGCTGAGGCCTCTATGATTTAGCAGAGCAACTTGTGTTCCAATAAAGAAACCCCTGCTTTGAGGAGAGAGTACTACTGTGGATGTCCATGCCCACCCCTTCCCTACACAATCTGGCTGCTAACCTCCTCTTGAAGCTTAGTGTTTAGCAAGAGTGTTATCTTGGCCTTCAGAGACTTAAGGTGGGAAAGAATATGCTTGATTTTTGCAGGAGTATTCACTCCCCCTAATGATCCATGATATAAAGGCGAGAGAAGCCATTATGTGGTCTGTGGGAAGGGGGCAATGTGTTGATAATGACATGAGTCAGTTGATAGTAACCAGCAATGTTGTTTCACCCTACCAGGTTCCTGTGACCCATCCAGCCCCAGCAGGACTTTCAGTTAGGTGTGTATGTAGTACAATGATTCTAGAGTAACAGGTCACCCACATAAGCAACCATAAACCTTAACATGAAGAACTACAGTAGGTACTGCAAAACTGAAGTATTTGCCTAAGAAGAAAAACATTGGTGAACAGTTACTACTGACTTTCTAGACTTTATGGGTGAGTAGCACCTGATCTATCAACCATACTTATCAAGTGTCCCTGATTTTCAAGGCATCCTGATTTTGCCTCAAAACTTTACTCTGTCCCTCCTATAATGTGTGTTTGTGGCTAAACAGTGGGACTAAGCACAAAACAATGTTAAGCATTAAAGTTACGACTTCTTCTTCTTTAGAAAATGCATTTTGCACTAAGCCCCATATTCTACCAGCTTTCTGGGTGGATATCTCTAATTTTGAAGATGTGTCCCTGATTTTGATACTTTGTCTCAGATTTTTTAAGCCTTGTCCCTGATTTATGAGGCAGGAGGTTGAGAAGTATGCTACCAATGCCCAGATCCAGTTCATGGGAGGAATAATTCACTACCACATAGTGATAGTGGGCCAAAAAAAAATAAAGAACTGAGTCTTGAATGTCAGAGACCACCTCTCATTATGGGGAACAGGCACACATTTTGAAACCAACAAGGGGAGTGCCATGAACTTTTGCACAGTACTGTCAGGCTGGCAAATTACATTAAGGGTCTGGGAGCCCTACAACCAACCTTATTATATGCTGCTATGGCATTAAAGAGATCGCTTCCGGGGGAAGGAAGAGAGGGTAGGAAGGATAAAGGGGGGTGTCTATGGTGAGCTGCTAGGTTTCTCCCAGTGTGCCCGTTGGGTGTTTGCCAGTGGGGCTGAATAACAGACAGGTCTAAGGCTCCGACCTGGAGAGTCAGAGAGTCTGCCATTATGGTCAGCATGCTAGGCCCATCCTCCCAGTCTACCAAGCCAGCCAGCTGCCTTAATAGATGGTAGTTTAGCAGTGGTAATGCTGAGCTGTATGTGAGTGTGGTCATGGGCAACTAGGGAGCAGTACTAGTTGATGGACAAGGGTGGAGGTGGGATGGGCAGAGGGTTTGGAAATTAACAGAAATAGACATCCCAGAAATGTGGCACAGCTTTTAAGGGCTTAGCCCAGCAATAAGATGGGAAGGCAGGAGGGCAGAGCATGCCCAATGGGTTACCACAGTTTATCAAGACAGGAAGCCAACTAGAGGAGAGATGGAGGGATTTGGGGGAGAGGTGGAGAGGGGGATGCTGTGCTTGCCAGCCAGAGGGCAAGACACACTCTCTACAACAGAAGGCATCCACACTACCCCATATGTATTACAGACTATAAACTAGAAAAAGGAACCTGTAGAATCATAACATGACAAAATGTCCATTAACAGTTGAGCTGATTGTTCAAGCCTGATTAAAAGCAGGAGCACATCTGCTGTCAGGGTACCCACCTTGACTCCAGATGTTTAAAACCTTTTGAAACTGGTGAAGTCCATGGTGTTCACCGTAATGTCCTAAACCAGCTAGCTGCTAAACTCTGACAGCAGATGGAGCCATAAACTGTACTGCTTAGATATGATTCATCCATAACAAGCTGGAGGGTATCCTGCAAAACAGTCCTGGTATCATAAGGACCCACAGTATGTCTCACAGTGGAGACTGATGAAGCAACCTGAGGGTGGTATACCAAATTCCTCCACCCCCACATTTTGTGCATTGCATGTGCGCAGGACTGTCTCCCCACCCCTTGCGATCATCCCACTGCCCCTCTGGACAGACCAGCTTTTGGGACCTGCAAGCAGAACTGTACAGATGTCTCATGTCTGCATGCTGCATTAATGCCATTTCTGAGCTGGGGGAAGGGTGAAACATGGGTTGCCCATTGCGCCATTCTGAACTGGCAGTTCGAAACATGCGGAGCAGCACAGTGAAGGCACCATTACATGCAGCATTAAACTTGAGCTGCCCTATAGGAGTATGGGATCGCAGCCAGGGGGACTGCTCTGAGGGAGGTGCTGGCCAGAACAATAAGCAGCTCAATTTGGTGAACTAGGTGACTGAAAACAGCTTAGATCAGGGTGACACTGTCTGTTCAGGAGCCATGCAGCCAAAATCACCAAAGTGCCCCTGAACCATTGATTAGAGCCCCAAACCAGCCATGTCTCCTGTTCCTGCCCCACCACCACCAACAACAAATGATACAGTCCCATGAAATGGAAAATCTAGATTGGTTTATGCTTTGTAAATCTTTAGGGACCACGAGCCAAGGATTCAGGTTAAGAGGTGTAATGGGGGGGGGTTCAATTCTAAACAGGGGAAAAGAGCTGGCAAATTATTAACAATATTCACAGCCGTCATCTTGGCTGCTGCTGTGGAGATTGCTTGGGCTGGGGCATAGCAGAACTTGGAGGCAGCTGTGGAGAGATCCAAGATATCGATAGAGTAGTAGCAGTGTGGTCAGTCCAAGATCTGGCCTCTGGTACTGATGGCTGGATGTAATCTTGCCTAGTGCCAGCTTCAGGATGTATTACTGCATTAAAGCTGTCAGGATGTTGTTCTTTTCAGAATGGATCAAATCTGTTATGTACCGGGAGAGGGGATTCAGCCACAGGACTTCTAGAGGAGCCTGTAGAAGGAGACTCTTTGCCTCTGCTGCCAGACCATTTCCCATGTCTGCCTTCGTCCTTCCTAACCTCCGCCTTTTGCATTTGATCCCTTGCCCTGTGCATTTCTGGATCCACTGCAATTCATCATCAAACATCAGGGGAAAGGCACCCTTGGGATTGGGGGCACTCATGGCTGAATTGTCCATCTCTGTAGAGTGCAATCTCTGGTCAGTTTTACCATGTGGGTGGGCTGCAAACTGACAGCCTGGCCATTGATGCTGAATGAACTCTTCCACTGCCTCTGGCATTTCATACTGGTAGGTGGATCCATTCAGCATGATCTGAAGCTGTGCTGGGTATCTAAGGGAGATGTTAACAGTTTCCATTGAACTCCCAAGTAGTCTGGGTGCTGGGATGGCAGCTCCACAGAAAATTCCTTGTGCAGAGCAAGTTGATGTTCCTCCCATCAAAGCAGGTCCTTCTCCTTTGCCAGCCTGAGTACGTTTTCCTTCACCTGGTACTGAAAGAATTTGACTAAGATTGGCTGTGGTCACTCTCCCTGACTTGGGACAGAGCAAATATAAAAGTAGGTATGAAACTCACTAGTCATGTCACAGGGTGGACAGGGGAGTTGGGAAGTAAGTCAGAACTTAGAGTCGAAGTGGGGCCAAGGAGAATCATGGATTTGAGACTCAAGATCTAAGTGTCTCACTCTGAGTCTCTGCCCATCAGTCAAGTCAGGAAAGCAGATACAACAATTTGCAGTTAAAGCATTTAAAAAAGTGAAAGCATCTGCTGCTGCTCAACCTGACTGGTAGTAATGGCAATTTACCAAGTTGGGGCTTCATCTCCTTAGCTCCTCTCCTTATTCCACATCTGCTACAAGCTCCCAAATCGCTTCTTGAACCACATCACTAGAGTTACTAGCAGAGTTCACCAAAACCTAGACACACTATATCATGTTCATAATTATCTCTCAAGCAATACTAGAAGGCTAATCTTCAAGCTATCCCTGCTTCCAGCCCTGAAATGCAAAGAGCATTGCATTTCACCAGTACCTTTGCTGCACAAAATTATGTTCATTCAATAGCATTTTCAGGTTTTCACTGACTTGAGAAAACATTCATCTTTATCTCCTCTGTAACAACCTCAGCCTTTTTGCACTAGGCAAGAGGAGGGAACTTATAAGGGCAACCCTAGTTACAAATTTGTCCATGGAAAACTCTCAAACTATTGTTCTAGTCTCTATCATTAAACTGTTCAGTCATATATGTTGTGATCTTCAACATATGAGGTTCCTCCAACTATCAAGAACATGCTGGATAATTAGAAACACATACTTCTCAAATTCTGCCCCCAAAATTTCCAAATAATGCCCTCCCAGTCAATGACGAAGAATATTTGACCATTAAGAATTTAGAATTGGGCTTCTAAAGACATTTTAGCTCCCTTGTTGCACTCCACAACCTTATAACCTTAAACACCCATCTTATCAGCTATCAACTCCCCCTTAGTCTACCCACCTCCCAATAAGAGTATCACAAAATTAATCTCTGTAAATATGTATTTTTCATTACTTTTTCACTTGTTATTTTCAAACGTGCTGTCTCAACCAACTAGTCTTGAGATAATGTGATGTATATGTGTTAGTAACATCCACTGCTGTAACTGTCCCCCTGAATCTTCTGGAAAACTAGGCTTGTACCCTAAAAATGGACATCCTGTTTGCTGACATTCTAAATAAACAATCCAGCTTTCACCAAAACATCCAAATTCAAACATTTAAAACAGCCAAATACAAAACATTTAAATGCCCTCCCAAAATATCCAAAAAAAAAAATGAAACATCCTTGCACTCCCAAAACATCCAAACTCAAATATCAAAATACAGAGATCCTAACATCAGAATCTACAGAGGCAGCAACAGATGGCAGCAGCTGTAATTTATCTAGAGACCATCCTCCCCAGGACCAGGAAGGAGGAGGAAGGGGAAGACCAGGTGGTCCTAGGGGACTGAAAAATAGGCCATGGATTGGACGGGGGACTGCCAGGGCCTCCCACTTGGGGGGGTCACATCCTGCCATTGTAGGGAAAAGAGGAATTTATTGGGACAGAGACAGCTGTCTGTCCTCTTGCTTCTCTTCCCTTCTAGGATTAGGACATCCAGTCAGGCCAGCAAAGTAAGGGCCTAGCGGCCTGGGAGGCTATCAGACCTGGGGGCTGGTAGGGTAGAAGCAAGAGCTGATGGCTCATGGAGATAGATACATACCTCTGGAGCTAAGGATGCTGGGTTTGATTCCCAGCAGGGGAGTTAAATTTTGCCTCATCTATGCTCAAAAAAAAAAAAAAAAAATGTGTGTCTTTCATTAATGGTCACTCTCCTCACCCTTTGGCTCATTCAAATCGCTGTCTGAGCCAGTGGTTCAGTGGGCTAAATAACTGCCTCTAGTGTTAACAGTGCAGGGTTTGATTCCTGCAAATGGCCTTTTTTCCCAGATTTGAGATCATCCCAGAAACACAAAAATGTAAACTCTTATCGACGGGTTGCAGTGTCATACCTGTATTGATCGGCTTTCGGGGGAAGCTTTCCTGGGCTGTTCGGGGTTCCACGTCATGGATTCCCTTCTTGGCTGTTTGTCTTAGTCCTGGGTTAAAGAGCTGTTTCGGCTCTAGGTGTGCAGTCCGTCCGTGGCCATGGAGGGCTGCCCTTAGGCTGGGCTCTGAGTAGCAGTGGGAGAGTTCAGCCGAGCTAGGTGCTAGTGGGTTTCCCACCAGGCAGGGCAGCATCAGAGGTTCAGGCTGCTGGGTGGGCAGGCACCCAATCAGTGGGAAGGGGGTTTGCCGTGGCTTGGGTGGTGGGGCAGATGGCTCCATGATGGGTCCAGCTCCCTGCAGCAAGATCGCCAGGGCAGCCACTGCCTGGTTGCAGTTTACCTGGTGGGGGCAAGGCCGATTATGGACCCACTTAGGGCAGCAGCGCCAGGCCGGTCAATGATGCTGGAGCATTCCTGTGGGAACAACCCATGAGCAGCAGGGTTCTGTAGGGGCTGGCCAGGTGAGGTTCTGACAACGTGGCTTCTGTGGTGAGAATCAGGGGCCTCAGGCAGTCTCATGAAAAAAGGGCTGCACACTGATTGGTCCCTGGGACCTCACATGGCTAGCAGCAGGCATCTTGGGAATGGCAGGGGTTGCCGTTGGGAGTTCAGGGGACTCAGCCAAGGCAGGCCATGAAGTCCAGTTGGGGCAGGGGGATGGGGTTGGTCTATGCCGTTAGGGTTCCTTTCAGTGGCAGACACGGGTGATGGGCTAGGCCACAGTATATGCCAAAAAAAATAAAAAATAAAAAACCCAAAGACATAAATAGACCAACAGGCACAAGACAAAGGGGGAACTATGTCAAATGGATAAGTATCTGGACTACAGAGCCAGAAGATATGTCATGGCAGTTCATCACCACATGGGGGCGGCAGGGCATAATAACAACAACAAAAAAAAGACACAGGAAGAGGTCATCAGAAACCCATCCAGGGTGGGTGACAGGGGAAGGTACCCAGCAGTTAAGGCCAATGAAGGAAGTACAGGAGTCAAAAAAAGAGCGACATACTAATGAATACCATAATGCTAAATGATGAATCATAAGCCCTGGTGCACTATGAGTGGAGCCAAGCAGACACGCCAACAATGCAGACATGGGGCAGGTTGGAACCAGGCTGCGCTCCCTATGTCCATTGATGTGTGACCCGGAGTGCATTCCTTACTACTAGATCTCTGGGGATGGGGAGGCTTTTAGTGTTTTTATAGACAACATGCCAGCCCAGCAGAGGAAGCTGTCAGCGAAAGCCATGGAAGGCTTGGAGTCACAGCTGTGAGACATGTACCAGAGGAAGGGGGTGGCATGGCTGGAAACATGCCTGGAGGGACTGAAAGGATCATCAATGTCAGCAGCTGCAAGGGTTCCATCAAAGATGCACCTGGCCAGGGGGCAGGTGGCACCTCCATCCAAGGTCACTAGGATGCCGGAGGGAGGTAAGCAAGGAGAAGGGGTAACCCGTTTGAGTGATTGTGATGCACTTTGGGTACTCAACATAGCCTTGGGGGCGGGGAATGTGAGCTGGGTGAGCCCGAGGGGATGGGAGAAGAAGAAGCTGATGTTCCTGTCGAGGCAGTGCCTGCTGGGTTGCTTGACACCCCCAGGGAGGACCATTCCAGAGGGGACACCCTGGACAGTAGATGAATGCAGGGGAGGGTTAAGTCAGAAGTTGGACAAGCTGCTGGACCTGATGGCAATGGTGGTAGACAAAGGGGGGGGACACAGCTCAGGCACGGGGCCGGTAGTCACTCCTGCACCTCCCACCGCTGAGCCCCCATCATAGCAGCCCTGCTCCTATGCGGTGATAGACAAGCAGCTAGCGTCCCACCTCACAGATAAAGTTAGGCAGCAAATTAGGAATAGGGAGTATGTGGACATGTTCTCCCGCTCAACAGACCAGTACAGCGGAGGAGAAGAAGAAGGAGAAGGGTGAAGAATCTGATAGAAACCCCAAAGGTGCCACGACCCCTTGACAACTAGATAAGGGCCTTCCCATCATTATGGGTACCGTGATTCAGGTGAGAGGGATCAAGGTCTGGGCCTGTTCATCTGTCAGAACTGGATCATGCTCCTGCACTGAAGGAAAGGGGGCATGGCATGGCTGGAGTACAATGAGGAGTTTAGGAGGAGGCACCAGGAGGACAGCAACCTGGGGTGGGGTACAGTGGACATGAACCTCTTAGTGGACATCATGCATGGGGGGGGTCATGCACACAGATAGCAGCTTGTCACTGAGGCCATCCTCTGGGCAAAAGGTGGAGGGGGGGAGCCATCACCATCACAGGCATGCTATGTCTACAATCAAGCCAAGTGCAATCGGGTGTCATGCCATTTACGGCATATCTGCATGGTCTGTGGGCAGCAACACCCCTTCATTCAGTGCACCTCCTCCCACTCCCCATGAGGAAGGTTCAGAAGTGCAATCCAGAAGCCAAGGAAGCTGCAGGGTAATGCCCCTGCCAACCCCGGTAAGAGAGGGTGGGATTAGCCCATGGCGAGCCAGCACTCGGACAGGGAGGCCGCTACCATGGGAAGACGGTTTCATGGGGGGTTGCAGGTGGCAATTCAACAGCCCAAGGAGAGGCAAGGGAGTCCAATGTCAAGAAGTCTCTGTGAGATCATCCTCCAGTGTCCAAGGGTAGCTGATTAAGGGATGGCAGCTGGGGAGGGTCGGGGACCCATCAGCACCCACCTGATCTGTCCCGATAGGAGCTGATCTGAGTGATCATCTCCACTTTTGTTAAAGGCTTGCTGCAAAAAAGATTTTGTTAAGGTCATACACACACACAGGGTCCACAATTGAATTGCTGATGCTTTGTCTCATTCACAGAGGCAATGCTTTAAAGAGCAGGCTCCAGCAGCGGAGCACCAGCCACGGGCGGCACCCTCCTGCAGTTGGAGGGTAGTGACATCTCGACTTGGACATGCATCGGTAATTCCACTGCTCCAAAGACAAGGGAAGTATACAGGAAAGGGGTAGCACACTACTTGCAGATTCGGGCACAGTGGGGCTGGCCAGAGTATTGGCCCATTCCAGTCGAGCAACTGTGCACATATATCAAGCTGTCCAGGAAAAATGGGGACATGCCGGGATGGTGGGAAGGCACCTTGCTGGCCTGTCTTGGTTCTCCAAGGCTCTGGGGGTTACCTACAGCATGAAGGTCTTCAAGGTGCATAAGGTGCTGGAAGGGTGGGGGAAGTCATTGGCTTCTCACCAGGACATGAGGCGCCCCATCACCCTGGCAATCTTGGAGAACATATGGAGGGCTCTCCCCAGGGTCTTCTGGACCCTGTTTGAGGCACACTTGTTCGACACCATGTTTCTGTTGGCCTTTTGTGGGGCCTTCAGGGTGTCAGAGCTAATGCAGCCAACCAGTTTTCGAAGGACATTGGGTTGGGGCTAGGGGATCACAGTAACAACCGAGAAAGATGCATGGATACGGCTTCACAGGAGTAAGACTGACCAGCAGTGGAAGGGCTGCTGGTGCCTACTACAGGCTCCACCAGGGGACCCTGGAGGATTCAGGATAGAATGAAGGCTTATGCAGCTGCGAACCCTAAAAAAGACAAGACTTTTCCAACACGAGGATGGCAGGCCTGTCACGGCCTGCCAGTTTAGAGCAGTCCTGACCCGGGCAGTGCAGGTGGTGGGCCTGAATCCCAAAGAGTTTGGCATGCACTCTATCAGGATTGGGGTGGCCACATATGCAAGGAGCCGGGGGTGGGCAGATGGGCAGATACAGGTGCTGGGGCATTGGAGGTCCCAGGCATTTTTGAGGTATGTGTGCCCACACGTGCAATAATGGTTTTCTGTTTCTTCCAGTGTCCCCCCATAATCAATGGTTCAATTTGGATTTATGGCCAGGACTTCATACAACAGGCAGCAGCTGGAGTGGCAGCAGGGACAGGGTGGCTGCTACAGAGCAAGGGTTGACTGACAGTTCAGATCTGATGGCTGGGGTCTAAAGTAGTGGTGGACAAAGTGGCTGAAATTCGCTCTGTGGAGTGATTCGCAGAGTAAAGCGGAATCCGCGAAGCGCTCCACAACTTGAAGCGGAGTACTTCGTATCATAATGGGAAATGCAAAGTCCATTGAAACCAATGACTTTACATTATTCTGCCTTCCCAAACCACTTCTCCACCAATTTTAAGGTGAAGTATATTGAAATCAATGTACTTAGCATCACTTCGCCTTGTTATTGAGCTCCAAGGCAAATTTGCAGTGCTTCTTGGAATTGCAGGTCACATGGGCTCTAGATTGTTCTGCACCACCTCATTTCTGGGTAGTGTGTGTGTAGTGGAAGATGGAGACAGTTTCCTCTGAGAGCTCTGTGATTCAAATCCTCTAAAAGCTGTTAAAAAAGCCTTTTGAGCCCTTTTTTTGCTCAAAATGTAGTGCATCGATTGAGAAACCCTCCTGTGCTCATATCATTGAGTGTCTATTGTTTGTGTGGATTTTGAATGTTAATTTAGAACAGTCAGTCTATGTACTGTGAAGTGTGCTTTGGGGGGAGGGGCGTATCTGTGGTTTAGGTAGATTAACTGGGAAAAAAAGGCAGTCTTTCTTTTTTGGTTATATTTTTCTTGTACTACTGTGTTAATGTACACACAGTAATATTTTCAGTAATTCTTGACATTTTTTTGCTCGTTGTAGTGGTGCAGTAGTGTATAATTTCAGTTTGTTTAAAACATTTGGTTATATTGCTAAAGGTTTTCAATTTGCTATGCAATACTTGTAGTGTGTGTGTGTGTGTGGGTATGTGTGCGATGCGTACAATTAAATCAGACTTTTAGTGTGCCAGAGTAATTGCAGCAGTGTGAACCTGTTATCCACCACACCTGCATGAATTTTTTATACTGCTTTGTGGTATCTTTACTGGTAGTAGACTGTTACTGCCATGCACTACCCCAACCAGCAAATGTATTCTTTTCCAGATTTGGATATGTGACTTATGAGCACTGGTTAGGTGTTGTTGTGCCTTTGCATCTGACTCTGCATCTCTTGAGTGTGCAGTGCAATCTTAATCTGTCTGTGCATTTGCAGTACACCATTAATTCTGGGAGACTTGGCATTTTTGTTATGCTCTCATTTCCTTACGTCAGCACTGGGAATTTTCTGGACACAAGACAGTAGCATCTTGGGCATGCACATTAATTCTGGTGACTGTGGCGGCCACTGCTCACATGACAAGTGCACCATTAATTCTGGGAGACTTTGCATTTTTGTTACCCTCTCATTTCACTTCACCAGCACTGGGGAACTTACTGGACACAAGACAGTAGCATTTTGGGGGTGCACAATAATTCTGGTGACTGTATGTGGCTGCTGCTCACATGACAGAGTGCACCATTAATTCTGGGAGACTTTGTATTTCTTGTTGTGCTCACATTTCACTTCGTCAGCACTGGAGAGTTTTCTGGACACAAGACAATAGCATTTTGTGGATGTAAATTAATTCTGGTGACTGTGTGTGACCACCGCATGCATGACTGAGTGTGCCATTAATTCTGGGAGACTTTGCATTTCTTGTTACCCTCTCATTTCACCTTGCCAGCACTGGGGAACTTACAGGACACAAGACAGTAACATTTTGGGGATGCAAATTAATTCTAGTGACTGTGTGTGACCACTATGTAATTAATTCTAGGAGACTTTGCATTTCTTATTACGCTCGCATTTCACTTTGTCAGCACTGCAGAATTTGCTGGACACAAGACAGTAGCATTTTGGTATGCACATTAATTCTGGTGTCTGTGTGTGATGTGACCATGTCCACTGCGCATATGACTGAGTGTGCCATTAATTCTGGGACACTTTGTATTTCTTGTTGTGCTCTCATTTCCCTTCGTCAGCACTGGAGAGTTTTCTGGACACAAGACAGTAACATTTTGGGGATGTGCATTAATTCTTGTGACTGTGTGTGTGTGTGTGTGGGCACTGGGAGGCTGCCAAATATTGTTGCCACTCTACCTTACTTCACATTAAGGCAGAATGACAATGCAAAGTGATAATTAGAGGTGAAGTGAGCCTTTCCTATTGGCCTCTTTTGCATAGCAGAGTGACAACACAAAGTGGCCACTTAAGGCTCACTTCACCAGTGGAATTTAATTTCACTGCATCTCTCGTCTGAAGGCATGCACTGGGATGAGCTGATCCCCTGCTTTGAGCAGAGGAGAGGCCCAAACGTATCCCGGAGATATTGGTGGTTCACCTCGGAGGGGAGGACCTGGGCAGCCGGAAGATGGTGGATTTGCTGCTGGCCATGAAGAAGTATTTTTGAACCATTAGGGACTGGTGGCCGCAGACTATCCTCATCTGGTCCCAGCTGATCCAGAGGCCAAGCTGGCTGGGTGGTGAGGAAGTGGCTTCTCTTAACAAGGCTTGCATTCAGGTCAATCGGGAGATGAAGGCAGTAATGCGGCAGTAGGGGGATCATGGTGAAACATAGTCTGCTCAGGCCGCTGGTCAACTCATGGTAGCTGAGATGGGGCAGCTGACCAAGTGGGAGTTAGAGTGGTGGTTAGGGACACTGGGAAAAGTTTTGGAGGAAGTGGTGAGCAAGCGGATTGGGGGTCAGACATCCGTCCTGTGGCATCTTGAGAGGATCACTAAGAGATGGCATAGTGGTGAGGGAGGTGATGAGCTAAGTTCTTCTGAAGGGCTCATGTCACCCCTCTGGTTGGCATGGAGCAGTCCTAAACAACTGGACACGGGGAGGGGTCATGGTCCACCTGCAGCAGGTATATCCATACTGCAAGGAAATGGTGCCTGACAGGGGAGGCCATACAGGCTTGGCCCAGTTCAACAACAGGGTAGTTGATCCTCCTGGATGGGCTTGTTGCTGTTAAACTTGAATATTATTCAATAAATGCATTGCTGTGGCGATTTCCTCCAAGACGTGTGTCAGTGTGTTTGTTTCTGGGAAAGGGGGTATGGAAGGCTACCGGAAAATACAGAGGCTACAACACATGGCAGCAGCCACAATTTATCTGGGCCATCCTTCCCTGGTCTGAGAAGTAGGAGGGAAGGAGGAAGATAGAGGTGGTCCCGGGAGACTGAAGATAGGCCATGGATTGGACGGGGGCCACCAGGGGCCTCACACTTAGGAGGGAGGGTCACATCCTGCTGGTGTAGGGAGAAGAGGAATTTATTGGGACAGAGTCAGCTGTCCATCCTCATTCTCCTCTTCCCCTTCTAGAATTACCCACCCACCCGCCCTCATAGAATCAGGGTTGTGGGGCCAGGAAGCTAGGTCCTCTTTTGACCCAGTATGGTAACCACACTAGGGGTCGGGAATGGCTTTTCCTGGCTTCCCTGTAGCAGGGTTTTCCAGGTTTTTCACCACCTTCAAAAGGATGTTAAACCTAGGTAGCACTGGGAGAAACCAAATAAGTGAGAATTAATAGTCAGGGTATGATGAACACAAATTTGTCACAGTCATGGCGGCATCTCAGGAGGATCACTAAGAGATGGCACAGTGGTAAGAGGGAGGTGACGAGCCGAGTTCTTCTGAAGGGCTCGTGACACCCTCTGGTTGGCATGGAGGTGGACCTAAACAACCAGACCCAGGGGGAAGGGTCACAGTCCCCCTGCAGCAGGTATATCTATACTGCAAGGAAATGATGTCTGATGGGGGGTGGCCATACAGTCTTGGCCCAGTTAAACCACAGAGTAGTTGATCCTTCCAGATGTGCTCACTGCTGTTAAACTTGAATATTATTCAATAAACACATGGCTGCAGCCATTTCCTCCAAGATGTGTGTCAGTGTGTTTCTTTCTGGGAAAGGGGGTATGGAGTGCTATAGGATGAATATAAATACAAATATCACAATGACCAGGGGCCCGATATTCAAACATTTGCATAGACACAAAAGGGCATTTGCCTGCTCAAACCGAGGTTTGCACCAGAGCAAAATATTCTAAAGGGGCAGTTACACAGGCAAACAGTGTTAGCACCCACCTAAACAATAATACCTGACAGAGTGGGCATTACTGGGCTTTACCAGACTGCGTAGTGGCATAATGAAGCCTGATGCTGCAGGTGGAGAGCCTTATAGCCCCTAGAAGGTCCAGTATAGCCCATACTGCCCACCCTGGAGGGTGTTATTGTGCTTAGAAAATGGGCCGCTGCATTATATATTATAAATGTTTAAAAAAAAATTAATATTATGTTTAAATATTAAAATTCTTAGCTGTTTGATTTATTTTGTAATAAAATTGTTCCTCCACCTGCATTAAAATTAGGGATGGAGAACCTCTAAAGGTTCTGAGGTATAAAAAGTTTCTGAAAAGCAAAAAAGCTTTGGATGCTTACCCGAACCTTATCCGAGCCTTTTATAACCCTTAAGGTTTTATAGGGACTGTACGTGAAAAATCATTTTAACCAGCTTTTAATCAACATATTTATAGAAAAGCAATTAAACCACGGTTTAGTAGTACTAAACATCGTGGGTAGTGAAATGAGATGAGGAGTGACTAATATGACTGTGGATATGCCTACTGGAGGATGGTGATGATTTGGTCAAAGGCAGGCAAGTCCCAGATCTCTATTTTTTTGAACCAGTATCCTGAGTCTGACTTTTTGTAGAAGAAGATATGTTTGGTACCACTTTTGTTTAACAACGGCTCTCAGTATGGAACATGACATGAAGCAACATGGCAAAAAAAAAAAAAAAAAGCACCAGGCAGTCCAAAAGTCACCATTTCACCATTGCTACTACCACTATCAGAGAGAAAAACAGAGCTAAGCAACATTTTTAAATTTTAATCAATCTGGTTAAGGCACATTTAGCTAAATGATCTCCTCAGAATGAAAAAGTGACTGTGTGTGAGATCAGGGACTTGTCTGCCACTGTTGCTACCAGTACAATCATGTCATGTACTGGCTGCACCTCCCACCACCCCCAGGATAACGATGATATGGTCCAAAGGCAGGCAAGTCCCAGATCTCAATTTTTTTAAACCAGTCTCCTGAGTCTGACTTTTGTAGAAGGGACAATGTGTTTGTAATGTATGTCGCCAATTATGTTCAACAATGGCTCTCAGTATGGAACACAACAAGTAGGGCATCCTGTAGAATGTGAGCACTAACAAACAGAAGCATCATGCTGGACCAAGGCTCGTGAGTGATGTGACATGATAACTGGGTGTCCTGATTTGTGACGAAACTGAAGATTAAAAAAAACTAAACAAAACAAAAAAAAACAGGATTCCTGCAAAAAGTTGAAGTGTTGTGATACGTGATGACTGTGAACGTGATTCATTATGACATAACATACATCATGAACTTGTCACTGGCAGTGCTTCTCAGAGCACCAGAAACTGGATGGAACTGAGATTCCACAAACAGTTGTCACTGAAAATTTGAAATGCATATTGCTGTACTTCCCTGAACTGCTACAATGTTCGCTATGAGATTATATCTACCGGATACAGCTGGCTTGTGAGGGCAAAGATTTGAGTCCATCCGCTAGTAGGGCATCCTGCAGAACGTGAGCACTAACAGAAGCATGAAACTGAACCAAGGCTCGTGAGTGACGTGACATAATAACTGGGTGTCCTGATTCGTGATGGAACTGAAGATTTAAAAAAACAGGATTGCACCAAAAAGGTGTTCTTCTGTAATCATGAAGTGTGAAACAGGTACTGTAGGTGTATTTTTGAAGGATTCCTATGTCAGTACAATCAGAGGTAAACTTTGTTATGCAGCCTTTAGATACTTTCTTAGTAATGTCTCTTTTATGAGAACAGAACAAAACATAGTATGTGTTTAAAGAATAGATAGTTTCTTTGTAATGTCCCAAATGGGGCAACAAAACTCAAGAGTTGTAATGATGCATGTTTTCTCTTTCTGAAGAAGACAAAATTTGAATTTATGTGATAACAGCGAAAGCATAAAGGCTATTCGGTGTTATCACGAAAGCCAAGTGCCGAAAATCAATTTTGGCACTCTGACTGCCTGATACACAACACAAGGATACTGAGGACTTGCATTATATATTTCAATCTGGGGGACTGTGCCCCGCACTCTCTACTTAAGGATTCTCGTCTGGGGTAACAGGGAGAAAAAATCAGGTGCACTTGGGGCCAGGGTAACAAAAGGCACCTGCACCGGACCCAACCCCAGCACCACACATGCTCTAGCTCTGAACTCACCCACCACACCACGGGAGTGTCTTGGCAGCTCACTGCAGCACCACCCCTCACAATCCCTCCCTCCCGTCCCACTCCACGTGCAGCATGCTCACTCTCCCCCGGGCACATATATATGCAGTGACATCCTGTCACTATAGTCGAGCACCCCCCCCATTTGGTCACCCTCCCTCCCTCCTCACCATGGTCAAAAGCACGACTGAGTCACTGTTTCGGCAGGTGCCCAATCACAGTCGCTAAACTCATGGGCTACCCAAAATGTGTTTTGTATCTCAGAGCTGAGGATACTGTCCCTACTGTAGGTTTGGCTGCTGTTCTGGTTTTGTACTAAAACAAGCTCCCAGAAATAGTTGACAAATGTGAAAATCGTGACAGTGATGACCATGAATGTGAACATGATTGTGAATATGATGACCATGAACGTGATTCGTCATGAGGATGAGGAATTCTGTAACGGTGAAAGAGCTTCCTGGAGCTTAAAACACTAGATGGAACTGAGCTTTTTCATGACCGTGATGACTGTAATGACTGTGGCCATGAACGTGATTTGTCGTGAGGATGAGTAATCATGTAACAATGAAAGCACTTCCTGAAGCTTCAGATACTGAATGGAACAGAGCTTACAGAAATAGTTGCCAAATGTAAAATTCATGACCGTGATGACCGTGAATGTGATTTTATTTTATTTTTATTTATTCCATGTGATGTGAATGTGATGGAATGTCCTGCCCACTGAGCCAAAGGTTATACCCCACTGAGTGAGTACTGGGAGGAAGATGACAGATGACTGACTCTCTTGGAGGGGAAGGGCACACAGACAATATGCAAGAAGTGGCACTGGTGGTGCACTGATGACTGGCTGGCAGATTTTATTTCACACACACACACACACACACACACACACACACAATTTATTTTACACACCACCTACGCTGAGGGCGATGCTGGAGACACTGCCGCTACCCACACAGATTCAGCAACCCTGCCTGGCATAACCCTCTCTGACACAGTACTTTTTCCCCATCAAGGACATTTTGTTTAATTTATTCCATGTGATGTGATGGAATGCCCTGCCCATTGAGCCAAAGCTTATACCCAAGGCCCCTACTTTTCTGCGGCACAGTGGGACCAAGTTCTGAGGCAAGACTACCATTTGCCGCAGAACTTCTGCGGCGGTGGTTTGTAATTTCTGAGGAAGTTCTGCTGCACTAACAAACTACCATATCATAGTGTCAGCTTGTTATCATGACTTCACTTTCATGGCAGTGGTTATAGCAATCAGGATGGAGAAAAGCACAGTAACACTAGTTCAAAAAATAACAGACTTATAGAAATAATTTTATGCCTAAAAAAGCAAAACAAATATCTCTTCCTTAAGGCCCTAGCCTGTTGCATAAATTAAATATGCAAAGGGGACCTTATGTAATAAATAAGGTGTTTATTTACGAATGGTATCTATACCACTAATGAGGTTTCCCCTGTGTATCACTTATATATTTATACGCAATCTGTAACATACATACAAATATGTGTGTGTGTATAGTGAGAGAGAGACACTGTATATATCTATCTATATATATATATATATATATATATATATATATATATATATATATATTTATTTTTAATTTCCATGAAATTGCATTCTCATTGATACAAGTCCCATTGGAAATGGAATCAACAGAACAGAGGAGTTATTGTAAACTAATTTTTCATGCCAACCTGCTTCACCTGACACATTATGTAACACCATCAGGGAATGACATGCATGTGAAAAGATTGTGAGATAGAGCTCTCCAGCTCATCACAATGTGTCCACTATGTGACAGAACACTGCACCACATCTTTCCAGGCTCAGAGCAGTGATGGGTTTCCCCCAATCCTTGTGCTGCCCAGCCAGCTCCCAGAGCTAATCTCTGAACCCGAGTTGCCAGCACGGAAACACAACATTCTACCCTCTGGCCCAACAGCTGGCCCTGAACACATTTCTCCATAACTTTTGGCTGACTCTATCAGTGACAATGTGAAATCAATACTCCTGGCAAAAATGTGTACAGCGCAATTATTTATTTAACAGGTCTGTTCTTTCAGCAGGTCTACATATTGTAATATTCCACTTTTCTGGGCATAATTACTTTATTTTTCTTAAAAATGACAGGTAAATTAATTTCACTAGGTATTAATTTCAGATGGCATCTCTATACGTTAAAGGCACAAATAAGTTTGTACAAAGTAAGGTATGGACTTAACAGGTCTATGCTATCGATAAGGTTTTGTTTAAGTTGGCCCTAGTGCAATAATGTAAGACTGAAAATTGTATTAGGCTGTAGTGCAGGTTGAGCAAATATCACCATGCCTGATGTGCTGTGCCACCACCTCTGGCAGTGGGAGCTGTGGTAGATAAGTGACTGTTCATTTCTGTTGCAGAATGCAGCCATTCCGTTAGCTAATTTATGATGCTATAGCAATGATAACATCACATTCTGAGCATAGAAGGATTTGGGATATAAAAGAAGGGAAGGGAACCAGATTCTATGGATAAACAGAAATATTAATAAAAATCACCAAGAACAGTGAATTCTGTGGCACTGCAGAAGTTCTACTGTAGATTGCAAGGATTTCTGCTACAAAATTCTCTGGCATGATTTCTCTCCGACCTTGCTTATACCCCCTTTAGTGAGCACAGGGATGAAGATGACAGATGACTGGCTTCTTGTGGGGGGAGAGGTCCACACAGTATACAAGAAGTGGCATTGGTGCACTGATGACTGGCTGGCCTGGCAGATTTTTATTTCACACACAGTCACACACACATAGATTGTATTAAATAAAAATAGAAATCCCACTGAAGTGACTAAGTGATCACAGGCTGGAGAACTGAGAGAGCTGACTTGTTGTGGGGTGGGGAGGCAATTGGGCAGACTGCATAAAGGCTAACTGGGAGTGGTGTGGTAGTGGGTGGCACACTGGTACAGTTCAACAGACTTCACCCTCTGCTAGACTGCTACCCCCCAAAATGAGCAGTCTGGCCCTGGCACTTAATGGTGAAGTCTCTTCATTCTCTTGGTCTCTTCTTCTTGTCTGAATTGTAGTCTGCCCCCATCTCCTCCAAGTTCCTCCTCACAACCCCAAGTCTCCTCAATAATATAACTACTCCCCACCCCAACCCCAACTCCCACACCCAGTCCTTGGATCAGTCCCTTCCCAAGTCCCCTATTCCCCACCACAACTTCCCAAGTTGAATTCACTTGTTTGTTTTAGTACTTTTTGATATATATATATATATATATATATATATATATATATATATATAAATTCTTTTTCAATCTTTTAGAGTTGGCTTCTTCTTCCTCTGTTGCCCAAAGGGAAAAAGTCTAAGAAGTAATTAAATGCATGTTACAAAAGCACACAGAATCCACAGCATGGAGCAAACTACAGAAGCTGCTGCTCCTTCTCTATCCCAGTTCCTCTGCGTAGGTCTAAGGTGGACCATGTGGGTTGCTAGAGCAGCAACCCAATCAGATGTCACCTTAGAGAGATGGACAGCTCAGCCATCCAATGAGGAACCAGAGTCTTGTCTCTGGTCCCTCCTGTGGGAGCCTCCTGCTCTGGTGCTTCTCATGTTGCATTTCCTGCAAAATATTGGACACCCGAACCAATCCAAATAGCCAAAAGTGTTCAGAAGCCATTAGTTTATTAACACTTCAGCATGTTCAGGTCAGTTTGTATTTTGGCCAAATCTGTTCACCCATCCCTAATTTAAATACTTTTTTTTATTTTTTGACCTAGGGACTTTTGTCTTACTTCAGCTTCTGTAGTTGTTACTGTAGAGGAGGTTGCCATGGTTAAACCCCAGAAACACAAACACAAACACACACACACACACACACACGTCTTTAATTAAAGGCTCTTGTTGTAGTGTTTTTTTTTTAATTCATTCATTCACTTATTCATTTTTATTTATTCATTCGTTCAATGATTTATTTTTGTTTATCTATGCATTGCGGAATCTGGCTGAGAGGCAGTGGTGGCAGTCAGTTGGTTGAGTTACTAAGCACAGCTTCTATTTAAAAAGTAAACAGATCAAGGAATTGGGCGGAGGAGCAGTGTAGTGGTGGCAGGCAGGCAGGTGCACTGTGGGGCAGTCGAGTATGGATGGAAAGTCCGTAGATGTTTGTATGAGGGAGATTAATAGGGGTGGGATGAAAAAGAAAATGAAGTCTGCAAAAAGCAGGTAGATTTCTGTGGTTTTGTGTGTTTTGGGAGAAGTGGCCGGAGGATCAGTGAAGGGTGTGTGGGAAGGGGGGGGACTGTCTCTTGTTCAGCAGGAGAAAATAACATGGTGGATTTTAAAAAGAAAAATTCCATTGGACCAGTAGTATTTACAATGATATGAGACAATGAAGACTGGAACTAGTTATTTCCCAGTCTCTGTTGTCTCATACTGGACCTACTGATTGGCAGTTTTAACCAATCAGGATCAAGAATATTCTTTGCCCATTTTCTAAGCAAAACATAATATATATGTGTGGGTAAAGGGAGGGGCCAGGACAGGACTATTCAGCACATTTGTGCTGCTCAAATGGACTTAATGCGGCCCATTTGTGCAGCGCAAACACCAGTGAACAAAACCCTGACTTACTCCAGGCAATCCTAGTGGCTGCCGGAAGTACTGCAGCAAAGAAACTGGTTGTCAGTGGGAGCACACCTGCCTCCCCTTGTGGTCCATGGCACCCCCTAAACACTGTCCTATGCACAAGGTAGTTAGTCCTGGTGCATAGTAAACCCCCATGCCCACTGATCACTAGTCAGTGACACAAATATAGCCCCACAGGTGCCCAGTGTCCTAAATCCCACCTCTGGTCCTGTTCCACACAATAAAAGAAGCCCTCCCTGGTGCTTAGTGTTCCCTCCTCCCTGCTGGCCCATAATATAGAAAGAAAGCTCCCTGGTGCCTAGTGGTCCTCCCCATGGTATCCTGTGATAATAGTGATCATACATGGGCGACCATCAAAATGGCAAAGGCACAAACTGAGGAAAAGATAGCCAACTTTGTTAAGAAGGTGGATAAAACCTTTTATAGGTACATTAGGGAGTGAAGAAAGACCAAGGAAGTGATACAGAGACTTAATAAAGGGGAGGGAATGTGGGCATAGGGTGACAGTGAAAAAGCAGGGATACTGAATGAATATTTCTGCTCAGTATTCACAGCAGAATAGGAGGGATAGGTACCTAAACCAAACAAGAGAAAAACTCTGAATAGGGGACCGATACCAGTCCATTCACAGAAGAAAGGGTTTTGAAAGAACTCTTGAAACCGAGGGTGGACAAAGCAAAAAGGCTTGATGGGATTCACCCAAGAATTCTAAAAGAACTAAGGGTAGAACTAGTAACACCACTGACTACTCTCTTTAACAAATCATGGGAGGATGGGGTGGTACCTGAGGACTGGAGGAGGGCAAATGTGATTCCACTTCACAAAAGTGGGAGCAGGGCAGATGCAGGAAACTACAAACCAGTTAGTTTGATCTCAGTGGTATGGAAAATGATGGAATTACTTCTAAAGGAAAGAATTGTTGCGTACCTAGAGGCCAGTGAGGCACAGGACCCAAGGCAGCATGATTTCACAGCAGGAAGGTCATGTCAGATGAATCTAATAGATTTCTTTGACTGGGTGACCAAAGTAGTAGACCAGGGCGGGGCCCTGGATATGGCCTACTTAGATTTTAGCAAGGCATTTGACACAGTCTCACACAAAAGATTAATATACAAGTTAGCCAGCCTTGGAGTGGGTCCCAAGGTGGTAGCCTGGATAAAAAACTGTCTGGACAACAGGACACACAGGATAATTGTAAACAGAGGCCACAGTGAAGAAAGAGGGTAACTAGCGGGGTTCAGCAGGGTTCGGTACTGGGACCAGTCCTCTTTAATGTCTTTATAAGTGACATTGGAGAGCACCTGGAAGGAAACGTATGTCTCTTTGCAGATGACACAAAGATCTGCAACAGGGTTGATGCACAAGGTGGTGTGGAAAGGATGAAAAGGGACTTGGCAAGGTTGGAGGAATGGTCAAATATATGGCAGCTCAGATTCAATGCAAAGAAGTGCTAGGTAATGCATCTGGGAAACAAAAACCCAGGGGAAGAGTACACAATGGGGGGTGAGTTAATAACAACAATAAAAATCCAAAGAGACCTAGGAGTAATTATATATTATATAAAGGTGGGCAAGCAATGTAAGAAGGCAGTAAGGAGGGCTGGGGAGATACTGGGATGCATAGGGAGAGGCATCAACAGTAGAAAACAAGAAATTGTTTACCCTCTTTACAGACAGTTGGTGAGACCCCATCTGAAGTACTGCATGCAATTCTGGAGACCCCATCTCCACAAAGACATACAGTGGAGGCTGTTCAGAGGAGGGCAACCAAAATGGTGCAGGGTCTGCACCAGAAGACATGCGAGGAGAGACTAAAGCAGCTTAATATGTATAGCCTTGAGGAAAGGCGGGAGAGGGGGGCATGATAGAAACTTTCAAGTATCTGAAGGGAATTAATAAAGTCCAAGAGGGTAGCATCTTTCAGAAGAAGAGATGTGCATGAACAAGGGGGCACAATTTGAAGTTAGAGGGGGGATGGCTCAGAGGTAATGTTAGAAAGTATTTTTTCACAGAGAGGGTTGTGGATGCATGGAACAGCCTTCCTGAGGAGGTTGTGGAGTCAGGAACTGTGGGAGAATTCAAGAATGCATGGGACAGACATAAGGCAATTCTAGTGGGGGGTAGGAGGAAGTAAGCTGTTGATTAACTAGAATCTGCAGCTTATCCATCAGGTAGAGAAATGGGCAGACTAGGTGGGTCAAGCGGTTCTTATCTGCCATCAAATTCTATGATTCTATGTTACACATGTCAGGGGCTGGGCAATGGGGGGCAGTGCTGCACTAACCTACCATGCTACCTATGCAAATAAGCCCATAATGGTCCTGGAAATGACCCCTTAGCACCTTGCATGCTTAATGGGCTTATTTGCATAGGTCTGTTTGAAAACTGGAGATAGTGCTCCAGAGCTACCCACTGTGTTGGCGCACTTCGCGATTCATGTCAGGGCAGTGCTACTTGACTTAGCATTGCACTGATATGGCCCTTTATTTAGTTAGATAGTGTTGGTGCACTATCTGATTGAATATGGCATCCTCAGGCTCCTGGGCAGTTGCAAGGTACAACGCAAAATGTTTGCACTTTTTTGAATATCAGGCCAAGATCTCCACCCAAAAATTCAAATCTAAATATAAAAAAAATCCAAAAACATATATGAAAACATCCATCCCTCCTCCTCCCCAAAACATTCAAATTGAAACATTGAAAACATCTGATTCCAAACATTTAAAAAAATTCACCCCTTCCCAAAACATTCAAATCCAGATATCAAACAAAACAAAATCCAAATAGCTGAAAACATCCACACCCAAACATTCTAAAACATCCAGCTGCAAATCTCAGGAACACCCAGATCCAACCATAAAAAAAATCCAAAATCATGTCATCAAAAGTATCAAAATGAACCCTTCCCGAAATAACCTAGCCTAAACATGAGAAACATCTAAAATTAAATAGACACATTTAAACATCAAATACATTCAAATCCAAACATTTGAAAGCATCTAAATATCCCCCAAAATATCCATATGCAAACATCAATAGCATCCAAATCAAAAGATTAAAACTATATTCCATTTTCCCTTCCCTGCAAAAAATCCAAATTCACACATCAAAAATTTTTGAAACCAGGCATCAAAAACATCCAATTTCTCCTCCCCCAATATTCAAATCCAAACTTTGGAAACATCCAGTTCAAAAATTTTAAAACATTCATCCCCTCCCTAAAACATCTATATCTATACATAAAATACCTCCAAATCCAAACATTAGAAAGCATTATCTGATGACCTTAAAGTGGTAGGGCTGTGTGACAAAGCAGTTGGTAGTGCTAGTGCGATGCTGGGATGCACTGGGAGATGTATCAAAAGCAGGAGGAAGAAGGGAGGTGGTGTTGCCACTATGTTTTCACTGGTGAGACTGCACATGTAGCATTGTGTTCAGTTCTAGAGACTGCACCTCATAAAGGATATAGACAAGGTAAAGGCAGTCCAAAGGACAGCAACTAAAATGGTGCAGGCTCTATGAGGAGAGACTGAGGGATTCTCGACATGTACACCCTAACAGAGAGGAGAGCAAGAGAGACATGATAGAGTCCTACAGGTGCTTCTCTGGGGTCAACTGGGTGCAGGAGTGAAGTCTCTTTCAAAGGAGGAAGAGCTCCAGAACCAGAGAAAATGCAATGAAACTGCAGGAGGAAAGTTAAAGAGAGATGTGAGGAAGTGCTATTTCACTGAAATAGTGATAGATGCCTGACATAAACTGCAAGAGGAAGTGGTTGAGGTGAAAACTGTAGGGGGCTTCAGGCATGTGTGGGATAGGCATAGGAGTATATTTGTAAACAGACAAGAAGGAAGGATTCTTCTAAAGGTGCGGGATAACAGATGGACACAACAACAGTTCTTAGGTGCAACCCACTTTTTCTTGCTGGATTTTTATTTTTTCAGTGAAGAAAAATCAAAACAAACATTGCAATACTTCTTGCTCTGGAAAATAAAGAAATCATTCAAATAAAGAAATTAGGTGATAAACAATACTTAACACAAAGCACAAGGTGGCTACCAGCAAACAACACTGGAGCCTCAACAAAAGGACAAACTATTGTTGATGAGTTAGCATCCTAGTAGTGGCATAATAGATTTGGTTAGTCTCGATTAAAACTGCTTTTAATATTTTGTGGTGTAGTTAGCATTCTCATAAAACCACATGTAGACCTGATGTTCACGTCGTTGCATGAGTGCTAGCTGCTTTTTACCTTTTGTATATTATAATTAACGGTTTTAATCGAGACCTAGCTTACAGGTCATTTTGTGGTCGCTACTGGGATGCCCAACTACATAGCTTGATGATAAACAATACTTCAAGAATTTTGTGGCAAACTAATTTTGTTTCCACAACCACTGGTGCAGCAGAAGACTCACCCAGTCATCACCTGCACAGTCAGTAGCAACTGACCCCTATCTGATGTTTGGTAGAATAGGAGGGCTTTTTATACCCACCCCCATGGTCAGGTGACCTCAGTATCATCAAAGAAATAAACTTTATGATATAGCACCCTTTTTAATTTATATGAAGTCTGAGGGCTTACTAAAGATACTATTTATACAGCATGAGGTCTAAATGAAATAAACAAGCCCAGAAGGAAAATAAACTTAATGGGGAAGTGTAAAACCTTTCACTACCTTTGAGTGTATCGTTAGGGGGCCGCTACTGTCCTAAAGGTACCATTTCTTAATTCTGCCAATGGCTGCAAAGCTCAGCCATTGGCTAAACTTTCCATTATGGCCCTTTGCCAAGGGCCGACTTTATTTCTGACACAGGTAACCCTATCAATGCATTCTAGGAAGGGAATCTACATTTATTTAATTCTTGAACTTATCAAGCAGAGTGGCAGCCTGGCTTTATTTTAGTTCTTGAGTGCCAGGCTGCTGAAAACACTGCATTTACTTTTGGGACCATGGGGGAGAGAGGAAATGCTCCTGAGAGCGAGCGCAAGCAAACCTCTCCTCTCCATTCCTACTGTATTCCCTTTTATGCAGGGTATAAATAATTAAAACCAGTCTGAGTGGTAGGAGCCAGCAAAAGATGGTAGAAGGAGCCGAAAAGGGAAAGGGCAAGCCACCAGAGATGCTACAAATTAAACCACAAAGTGCGGTAGTAGCTTAGCCCCGAGTGGCAGCTCCTTTTAAACTGACAAGCGGCAAAGCCGCTAGGAATATGCAGTGCAGCTGAAGAAAGAGAGGGGTGAGCCATGAGTGGCAATATACAAAAGCTGCATGACACAGCAGCTCAGTTCACAACTTACTTTATTCTAAACAGCAAAAGGTTCTACACAGAAACGGGGATCCTATGAACTAAGGGCACGGGAGCCATTTCTTACATTTTTATAATTCTATTGACTCCATTTCACTCTAAGCCCACGCAATGGACAGGGAGCAGCAGGGAAGGGAACAGAAAGGAAAAAGGGTTACTGCTCCTGTCTTCTCTTCCATTTTACCTTAATAATAAAAAAATTTTCAAACAGAAAAGGGGAACACATACATAATCAGTGGAGCATTCTATTCCATTATTAGCTGGCTTCACAGCTCTAAGAGCTGTCTTTACATCTTTAATTTGTAGGCAAACAGCCCTAGGCACTTTCAGTGCCATTCTGCTTATTTCGACTCTGGAGGTCATTTTGCACTTGACCTCCCATAAGCTGGACCAGAGAGGAAACAAGAAATACAGAGAAAGGGATAGATTTGGAGAGAGAGAAAGGTTCACCTGAAGGTGGCCTGCCTTCTGAACTAGAAAATATAGAAAAGTTAAAGAAAAGAATGGCTGCAACTAGAGTGTTTAAAAATAAAAAAAATGGTCCAATTCCATGGCAGGAACTTCCCCTGTCACAAAGGTCATAGAAGACCAGTTAGGTTCTACGGAATCAGACCAGGCAGGAACCAACTGCACAGATTGGGTTGGCCAAGTGGTCCTTTTCTGATGACAAATTCTTATGCTTCTGTGTTTCATCCAGTTATTTATCTTCCACAAAATAAACAAATTCAAACATTCAAATCCAGGATCAAATCAAAGTAACACATTGTAAATCTAGTAGAACAGAGGACAAGGCATACAAAGACCTTCCATCCAGGGACAAGAAAAGCCAGCCCTTGAGAGGGAAACTGTCTCAAAACAGTCACAACTTCCTATTTTCCCAGGAAGCAAAGAGGTCTACTTGTGGAATTTCTTAATATGTGAATACCATGGACACCATCACTGGGGAAGCAGAGATCACTCATGAGATACTTCCCCTTCATGGCTGAGAATGTATGACAACTCATTGCTTATGACCACCAGGTGAACCAGCTGCCACATCCTCAGCGATTTTGAAAAAGTCTGGAGAAGTGGGTTCCTCCTTGTTTTCTTGTGAATTAATTTTATCCGCCCTGGCCATGAGAAAGGACCTCACCAGTAAAACCTATGCAAACATCAAAGCTGCTCACCTCTAGAATGTCCATAACCATAGGGCACCTGCTACATGCCATGACTGGCCTCTTGATTTGCTTCTCAAGGCAAGGGCATCATTTACCCAGCTGAGGCTGCTTTTTCCCCTGTTGTACCACCAACTTGAGGGCACATGACCCTATTGGGTGCCTGCATTCCTGATGCACTGATGGGCACACTTTCTCCTTCTTGTCATGCTGCAGGCACCCAAGACTGCACCACCACCACTTGTGGTCACCCAGGTGTTGGTAATACAATGAACTACACAAACCCCCTTTGCCATAGGATCAGTTCATCTTATGGGATGTTCAATTCTCCTATCTCTCTGTTGGCCCAGTGATGGTCCTGGGATCATTCCTAACCCTAGATTGCCAGCATTGCAAGAAGTAATGTCACTGTACTGATAGGCCAGCCTCTCCATATGTCCCTGGACCAGGGGAGCAAAGTCTGTCAGAGCCAAACGTCTTGGAATTTTTCAGCAGTTTTATCATAATTCTAAGTGTTTTCCCATAGATGTCAGCAACATTTTATGTTCCTTAGCGAAATAAATTATTTTTCCCTCCCCAAAATTTTAAACAATATTAAGATATTTATAGAATACAACCTTGATTTTCAAATATCTAGACATGGCACTTGTGATAGTGGTACTGCTGCTGCTGCTGGGTTCCAGTAAATACACATGGATATTTTGGTGCAATTTTCAAACATCCTTATGAAGCTTTTCTCAATCTACAGCCAAAACATTACACGTTACATTTTTGATGCATGAGCCATTTTAGGCATGCAACTCTTGTCACTTTCAACAAAAAGTTAGATCACATGTTCTGTTGTCTAACAGTCATGTTGCTAGTAACGCAAGTTCATGTCAGTCATGAAGTTACATGTTATTATACACATTTGCTAATTATGTAATGATAAAATATGTATTTATTCTTTTTACTGCTTTCCCAAACAATTAATTATAGGTCATTAGCATATTCATGCGAACATTCAAAGAATCCAACAGAAGAAGGCCATTTGATCTATCAAGTCTGCTTCATATTGTAGGGTCCATAGCTTGAGCTAATGTCCCTACCCTCCCTCCTCACCCTCCCAGCCTCCCACCCATGACCCTTACTCTCCCCCATGCCTGTCCCAGCCTCACTTAAAGCTGCCTACTGTCTTCAATGAGATTACCTCTTCTAGCAGCGCATTCCAAGTGCCCACCTCTCTCTCTGTGAAGAAGTACTTCTTGACCTCCCTCCTAAACCTCCCACCCTCCAGCTTAAGACTGTGCTCCCTTGTGTTATGGTTGCCACTCAGCTTAAAGAGACTCTATTTCACTATTCACTGAATACCATTCTGTCATTTATACAATATCAGTTGCATGTCATTTATGTACAGTACTAAACTTTCTGTAATTTTATTTTAGTGAGGCTGTTTTAAAGTTGTATACAGAAATATCTATTTGGCTACAGAAATGAGCAACCCCATATTTAACCAGTGCTTGTACAATTATGTGTTATTTCTATTTGTATCCCTCAAAATTTCTGTATGCAAATATTTTAACTGCACTGCAGTTCCTAACACTTCAGCATATTCTACAGTATTTCCCACTGCCAAAATAGGAATAGACAATGAATCCTTTCAAGTTTGATTCTTGTTTATTACAGCCCTTTATATGGTTGTTTGTAAACATTAAGACAAGCTAGTACAGGGTAACACCACAGCAAAAGAGCAGTGAGTTGCATTGTTTGCTGGCCATGATGATTTCCACCGAACAAGAAGTATTTATGTCACACAGAGATGTCTCTACTTAGCTTGATTGATCTTTGACATTGAATACCATCCAGATAGAAAATAATGTGAGAACAATTGCAGAGAGCAAATAGTTACAAACTGAAGGCTATTCAGCTATTTATAGAAGACAACAATCAAAGCCCAGTATATATTTCCAGCTTTTAATGTGTGTGGACTACAAGAGAATGTATAGTTGAAACAAAGCTATGGGGGTGTTTTTTTTATTCTAAGCAACCTGAAAACATAATATCATGTAGCCCACTTATAAGAACACTGATTATAACATAGAGAATAATGGATGGGGAAGGGTTTGATATGAGAATTTAATGCACACCCAAGTTGTGGGATGCTACATAAACCCCGAGGGCAAAGCCCGAAGGGTTTATCAAAGCATCCCACAATGAGGGTGTGCATTAAATTCTCATGTGAAACATCCTCCCCATCTTTTATTTTTTATAATAGCAGACCAGCAATTTTTCTGCAGCACTTTGTGAGACTGTTTGGTCCCGCCCACATACAGAGTGTTGGCCAATGAGGCATCAGCATAGTTTGACTGGCATGGCTCATGAATGTCATAACAACCAGCTGGTTGTTATGGAAAATATCAACCTGGTCAGTACATTGAGAGAAATTGTTGATCAGTTATTATAAATGAATAAGCACAGTATGGTACACTCAGAATGTGCATTATAAATAGTTTGACATAATTGCAGGAGGCAGTGTTAGCATGTTAACACACAGGATCCATACAGAATGCCTTTGTTTAAAACTGATACTTTAAAGTCCAAGAACCTGGCAAACATCCAGTTTCTTTGATTTCAAGGATCAGCATTCTGGAGAGCTGAGTCAGTTGTCAAAATGGTTTTAGTAACAAACAAATTCAGTTTTGCATATGGAACGTCCAATTACATTGCTGCCCTTAATATGAACCATTTCCTTTGATGTTTTAGCTTTTTCCTTACTTAAAGCCATTCAATAAATATACCCAGAACAATATAATATCTCTTTTGTTATCTTGTTCCTGGTTTGGCCCCGTTTTCCCCCATTCCCCACAATGATGGTTGGCATTACCATGGATGCATCCTTCCTCTGACTGGAAGAGGGTGAATGCCTTCAAAACCAATTCTACTACCACTCATTGAGCTGCCGACCAGGGGTCCATAAATGCTGGGTGACCTGTACTTCCATCCTCTGCACCCTCCCTCCCTCCCTGCTCAAGAGTAGACTGTTCCATCTCCTTGAAACACATTGCCACCAGCTCACTCCATCATAGAATTATGGGAATCAAATATGGACCATGATCTCCAAGGTGACAGTGGGATGGGCTGTCTCCTTGACAGCCTTGTAACATCCAACATAATCAGCCATCACATTGGGCTGTATGCTCAAAGGATTGCTGTATGATTTTGCCACAGGTATGCTACTTGTGACATAACTGTTAGAACACATAATATATGGTTTAACTTTACATAGTAAGTGCCTCAAGTTGCACACCAAAAATAAAGCGTGCATTAAAAAATGACAGCACATCATTTTCTTCTGTAAAGAGAGAAAAGCGTTGCAGACCTGTTCAAATATTTGACAATTGCACACACACACTTTGATGCATTTTGCAGTGATACAGCTGTGGCAAAGCAGCTGCTGCCAGCCCAGTATCCAAAGGTTGGAAAATCCATGCCATTTCCTACTGGGTCTGGATGGCTCGGTGCTTTTGCATCAGGTTGCAGAGCCTTTCCAGCTTGATTACTGATTTGAATTCAGTCAAGCTTGGTAGTGGTTAATGACTATTACAATTTTTTGGTGGTTTGGTAGCCTGCATGAAATGAGTTGTGGTGATCTCAGTCCAGTTCATTTTGGACAGATGATCTTACCCTCTCATACTTGAAGATAAATTGCAAATCTTGAGTCAGGTCATTGCATATCATACATTATGTAGTATACAGTAGATAGCTAGATAGATAGATAGATAGATAGTAGATAGATAGATAGATAGATAGAATTTGCAAAAAAAAACCGGCATCAATGCACAGTTAGGGTTCAAGTTAGCACCACAAAAGTAGAAACATGTGGCATTAGAATTTCCGACCTTAATTGCCCAACCCACCATCAACAAAAGGACAAGATCCCCAAAACAACCACAGACAGCCATCATCAGGTAAGGCAAAACACACACAACTGTTTACAGATGACACAAATGCAGTAACAGTGATGTGCAACCTTTAAGGATTTGTATCTGCAGCATGCACTCTGTAAGACATACATACTCATTTCTGGTTGCAGACAGAAATCCTCAATGCTTAAATCAAAACACTACTTCTAGCCACAGAAGCATAGGCCCTGCAATCACTGACAGAAATCCGTGATGCACAAAGTTATTTTGTTTGCAGAAGCACAGCCGCTTATGAGGCCAGTCCTTTTGTAGCAGCAGGTACTCATGCACATTGCAAGTCGTACACACACACTTGCAGCTGCAGAAGAACAGGCCCACAAAATACATGATACCCAAACAGAAACACAACTTCTGTCTGCACAAGTGCAGGCACCTCAAAGGCCTGCACTCCTGTGCTGCAGGTGTAAGACATGCACATCATGGGGGGTCTGCAATTGGGATACTGCTTATAGAAATCTATAATACTCAAATTGCAACAGTACATATTTCTGTAGGGCCAGTGCTTCTGCAGTCCCAGGTGTAAGACATAGACACTAACTTCTGTCTACAGAAGCAAAAGATCCTGTGGGGCCTGCACTTCTGCTTCTACATAGAGAAATCCATGATAATACCCAAATTGCAACTCTACTTCTGTCTACAAATGTGTAGGTCCCTGTGGAGTCAGCACCTCTGCAGCCACAGGTACTCATGCATACTTTAAGACATGCACACACACACACTTCTGACTACATGAGCACAGGCCCATATGGGGCCTGCACTTTTGCAGCCAAGATGAAAATCCTTGAATGTTGTACATCAGTGCTACTGCATCTGTGTCATCTGGAAACCATTGTACATGGCTTGTCTTACATGATAATGGCTGTCTGTGGTTTCTTTTGTGGTCCTGTCCTTTTGCTTCTTAAGGGGGAAGGATGGCAAGCTCTGGTTGGAAGCCCAAACACCACATTTCCCTACTTTTGTGGTGTTAACTTGAATGGTAACTGGTGCATTAATGCAGTTTTTTTACAATGAATTTCCTTTCTTTTTGGATGGTGGACTTGTATCCTCATTCACTCAGGTCCTGAAGGGAGCCATGTTAAAAGATGCAGATACACAGAGCCCGAGTCGTCCATCTACATTTAATTGCAACCCAAAAATGTAATTTCTTTGAGCGCACAGAAAATGTTAATGCTGCAAATTTAGTGTTGCACTTAAATGTGTGACACAAAAAGTATCTTGACCCTATGTCATGAATATGATCCCTAGATATATTAAATTCCACCCAAAAGGTGGTTTCACAGAGTGAGTGTGAAATCACCTTTTGAACTATACTTAAAAATTCCCAACCTCCTTGTTCACGTGGTAAGGTCATGTAGACATTATACATAATTTGGGACTAAAATATTGTAAAAGGGCCAAGTTATGAATCTTAATATGTAACACACAAAAATGTAATTTTTGTGGTACAAATTTTAATGTTGTACTTAAGTGTTGCAATTAAATGAGCAACATAAAACTCTTGACTCATGGCACATAAATCGGTCATTTTTGTAAAATGACAGCCAAAGTCCCCAAAAAGCATTTCTGGATAATTTGGGGGAAACTAATCAACAAAATCTTGCTTAACAGGTCTGGTTTAACAAGATTCATGTTTTTTTCCCCCCTCGTATTCTTCATTTTTATGTATTTCAATTTTTTACCATGTAAAATAACAAAATGGCAGCTGTCATGATGAAATTTTTTTTCTCATGAAAGAAAAACACTAATTTTGTGAAATGTTAATGCTCATGAAAGGTGAATTTATCTTTTGCATCAGAAGGTTATCCTAAACCCTACTGGGCATGCACAGAAAAAATCACCCTCCCTGCTAATTTTCAAATAGCCCCCACCCAGAACTATTAAGAAACCTTACCTGCCCCTAATGTATATAGTGCCAATCTCTCCATTAGTATTTTCCCCTATTTTTAAGTGAAGGAATCACATTTTGACTACATGGAGCCAAACTGCCAATCCCTTCCACTTCCTGGTACTAAGCTTGGCACTGTTTGGTGATATCACTATATGGAGACGTCAGGGGCTCACTTTGTAGACATGAATAAGGCAGTTTTGTGAGGAGGAGGACCCTGTAAAGGCATCTATCCTAAACAGATACTTTTGCTCAGTATTTACTGAAGAGAAGGTAGGGCAGGGCCCACAGCTCAGCATCATGGACACAGGGGGAGGGAGGTGAGCACTACTCCCTTCACAAAAGAAAGGGTCCTACAAGAGCTTGCTAAGCCTCAGGGTGGATAAGGCAATGGGACCTGATGGCATACATCCCAGGGTACTTAAGGAGCTAAAGGAGGAACTAGCAGAGCCATTAGCAGAATTGTTTAGTGAGTCTCGAGCACAGGAGTGGTCCCAGAAGACTGGAGAAGGGTCATGTGATCCCGCCCACAAGAGTGGTAGCAGGGAGGAGGGGAACTACAGACCAGTCAGTCTTACCTCAGTAGTGGGCAAGATTATGGAGGCACTCCTAAGGAAAGGATAGTGCAACACCTGGAATCCATAGGGGCACAGGATCCAAGACAGCATGGGTTTACAAAGGAAGGTCCTGTCAAACTAATCTCATAGATTTCTTTGACTGGGTAACCAGAGTGGTGGACCAAGGGGAGCAGTTGATGTCGCCTACCTTGACTTCAGCAAAGCTTTTGACACTGTTCCACATAGAAGATTGATAAATAAGCTAGGTAGGCTCAGGGTGGGTCAGAAGTTGGTCAACTGGTGGCAAACTGGTTGACTGGCAGAAAACAGAGAGTGGTGGTAAATGGTATACAGTCAGGAAGAGATGCAAGTCACAAGTGGGTACCTCAGGATCAGTCCTGGGGCCAGTCCTATTCAACATCTTCATTAGTGACCTCACAGATGGACTAGAGGGTAAGGTTTGTCTGTTTGCAGATGACACCAAGATCTGCAACAGAGTAGATGATCCAGATGGGGTGGGCAGAATGAGAAGAGATCTGGATAAACTAGCAAAATGGTCAGAAGAGTGGCAACTGGATTTAATGCAAAGAAGTGCAAAATCATGCACATAGGGAAGAGAAACCTGAAGCCACTTATAGGCTGCGAGGAGTTGCTAGCAGTCACAAAGGAAGAAAGAGACTTGGGCATCATCATCACTGATGACCTAAAATCATCCAAGCAGACCTCTAAAGCAGTAGGTAAGGCTAGGGGGTGTTAGGTGTATTAGTAGGGGTATCACAAGTCGAAGAGGAGGTAATAATCCCTCTGTACAAGACATTGGTTAGGCTCCATCTGGAGTACTGCGGCAGTATTGGAGGCCACACCTTCACAAGGACATTAACCAAATTGAGGCAGTCCAGAGAAGGGCAACCAAAATGGTCAGGGACTGCATCAGAAGACATATGAGGACAGATTAAAGGAGCTCAATATGTATACCCTTGAGCAAAGGAGGGAGAGAGGTGATATGATCGAGACATTTAAACACCTTAAGGGCATAAACAAGGTGAAAGAGTCTAACATGTTTAAATATAAGAAAAATAGCAGGACAAGAGGACACAGCATGAGATTAGAGGGAGGCCGATTAAGGGGAATGTGAGGAAATTCTTTCACAGAAAGGGTGGTAGATGCATGGAATGGCTTACCACAAGAAGTGGTGGCTATGAATACAGTGCAGGGCTTCAAACAGGCATGGGATAGGCATAAGGGAGCAATACAAATGACTAAGAATAGATAGGTCACTGACAGAGCAAAGGCAGATGGCACATTTATAAAGTTAGAAAAGAAATGGGCAGACTGGATGGGCCTTGCGGTCCTTATCTGCCGTCAACTTCTATGTTTCTATGTAGTTTTTAAACTCCATTTTTTCATATTGTAGATGGCCATTGTCAACAAATCAAGGACACTGCTCAGCTAACCAGGACCTTATTAACTGAGCAGTGCCCGTGATTTGTTCATGATTGCCATTTACAATATAAAGAAATCTGAGTTTAAAAACTTCCCCTTTCAAGTCTATGAAGTGTGCCCTCATACTCTCCATCTGTGACATCACAGAATGTGCTACATGGGGACGGATTGGGGTATTTCACAGTATCAGGAAGTGGAAAGGATCGGCATCTCAGCTCCATGAACCAAAAACATGATCCTTTCCCTTCCAAAATAGGGGAAAATACTAATACAGAGATTGGTACCGTATGTACTGGGGGCAGGTAAGAGTTCTAAATAGTTGTTGGGGTGAGCACTGGTACAGGTGGTCTTTAAAATCCTTGTAACTCTGGAATCAATTAATAATTTTTTCATGAAACCTTTGAAAGGCACTACCGTGGCACATGCTCCTTCTACATTGAAAACAATTCTGTACCAACTGGGCTGTAGGAGATAGCAAAAAAATGGTATCTGGATCTCAGAAAACACATAAGAGACAATCCCAAAACTTTTTTTGCTTCTCAAGAACCTGCCTTCTAGACATTGCATGCCAAATTTGAGGCAATTTAGATGAGCACAACAAAAGTTATTAAGGTGCAAAGTTAGGGGTTTTTGCACTGAGCACTGCACTCAACTCTAACTATACTGGTACTATTGCATCAGTATTATGTCTGTCTGTTTGTCTGTCTATCTATCTATCTATATACACAATGTGAGTGAGACAAAAATGTACAGATAAAAGAAATATTTACATGGCAGTAGTAATCGTTTATAATCACTAAGGGTGGGTCAACACCATTATTCATCACTTGAGGTTGCTTACAAAGGAGCTCATAACCAGTGGGAGAGCAGCTTGAACAATGCCTGATGACATCACAATGACCTCTTCTGCACTTAAACAGAGCAGTGAAATCAAATAGGAACAGTGTATTTTTTTTCATTAAAAGAAGTAACCATAAAGAGTTGCAATTTAAAATACATTGTATAAACTGGACACACAATGGCCTCACTCAGAATATAACATTTATCATCACCTTTTAGGGGACAGGACATTCATAACTCACTTGTGGCTGTGCCACTTCTGAATTATGGTCCTCCCCACTCACTCATGATGATAAATGGCATATTCTTAGTCTGGCCATTGTGTATCCCCTAGATATATACATATATATTATAGGTGCATGGTAGTGTCCCTATAGTTAAAGTTGAGAAGGGTGTTTATTGTTAAACCCCCTAACATTGCACTTTAATAACTTTGCACCCATTCAGTAGAATTGCATGACATTTTGCATGTGCAGTTTGGGGGGCAAGGCCCCTTTAAGTTGTTATCCCTCTGTGCAGACAGTTGGTTGAGACCCCATCTGGAGTACGCCATGCAGTTCTGGAGATCCCATCTCCACAAGGCCATAGACTGTATGGAGGCTGTCCAGAGGAGGGCAACTAAAATGGTGCAGGGTCTGCATCAGGAGTCATGTGAAGAGAGACGAAAGGAGCTTAATGTGTATACCCTTGAGGAAAGGAGGGAGAGGAAGGGACATGATAGAAACTTTCAAGTACCTCAAGGGAATCAACAAAGTCTAAGAGGGTAGCATCTTCATGAAAAAGAGATGTGCAAGAACAAGGGGGGCACAATTTGAAGATAGAGGGAGGGATGGCTCAGAGGTAACGTGAGGAAGTATTTTTTCACATAGAGGGTTGTAGATGCATGGAATGGCCTTCCCGAGGAGGTTGTGGGGTCAAAAACAGTGGGGAATTCAAGAATGCATGGGACAGGCATAAAGAAATTCTAGTGGGGGTAGGAGGAAGTAGGTTGTTAATTAACTAGAATCTGCAGTTCCATGTGATGATAGCGATAGAAAAACAGCGATCGCTATAATTGCGAATGCATATCACCGAAAAGCATTTTGGCGCTATTCATTTTTCAGCGAATGAACTTCCTTGTGCCTTCACACCCCCCTTACTAAGTTGAGAAACCTGGGGTACTACATGAGGAGGGGGCGAAATTCATTCAACAAAAATAAACACACAGCCTAAGCAGTGGCAAAACTACTACCCCCAATGAGTCCCGAACGCAGTGCCTACTGCACCATAGCCAGCCCCTCTCACCACCACACCACACCACAGTTGCAGCAGGCTCAGCTATCCTCCTTAACCCTCCCTCCTATCTCTCCCGTACAGCTCCCCATCCCTCCCCTTCTGATCGCTCTGTACGCTATTCCTTCACTACCTTTGCAGGGTAGCGGATCATGATAGCGCTATAAATGAGTCACTGTTTCCACAGTCACTCATTTATAAGTGCTGTCATAATGGGCTACCAGGATCTGCAGCTTATCCATTAGGTAGGGAAATGGGCAAACTAAGTGGGCCAAGCGGTCCTTGTCTGCCATCAAATTCTATGTTTCTATGTTTCTTGATTTTGCAAGTTTTGTGATGGTCAGATGTCTGGATTCTGAGATCCGTGTAATCATTTTTGTTTTTAATTTTTTTTTTACTCTCACCTACAGCATCCAGACAGCTTGTAATTTTATTCTGAAATTTTTAGGATAGAAGAAGCTTGCCCTAGAAAGAGGCCTTTGTGGGTGCATACGTGTGTTGCTTGAGTGACTTCAGTGTAGTGAAAAAGCTCCTGCCACTCGACTTGTTATTTGAAAATAATTTAGGCATCTCATTGTCTGGGAACCTCAATAAGATACCTTTCATTAGAGGCAGTTCTAACAAACTCTGTAGTTTTAAAATGAAATACCATTCTTGAGGAATTTTTCTAGTCAGAGTTTGGCTGGGTCTAATGCATCATAAGCGTGGCTACGGGCGATGTGGTAATGGCAGTCTCCAGCAGTGACTTGGGGGAGATTAAAGGTCTACTACGTAAGTTCACAAAGAAATTTCAACTTTTAAAAACTCTGTAGCCCTGTTAAATGATAAAGAGTAGGAATTACAGACTAAGGCTCAGGACACTGAAACTTATTTATCCAGTGTTGATGATAAAGACAGCAGACAATGTGAAGGTGTGGGATAAAACAGATACAACAAACCAGAAGTCAGGTGCATAAAAACACAAAAGTGCATTGTTAATTTATTCAAATCAGAAAATAAAAAAATTAAAAAATAAACATACAGAAAGCAAAAGGTTATTCAATGCCCAGTATCCAGTAAATTTTCTAATTTCAAAAATTCCTGAGGTTTAGCTTCAGCCTTTGTAAATCAAACTGTGTGGAAACAAACAAACTCTTCTGAGTCCTCCTCACTTGGTTGTCAGTATTCAACTGATTCCCCTATTGATGATTGTTACTCCAAGTGGTGGGTTTTTTATACCTTTCATGGATGACATCACCATCAGGTGAGTCACCCCTTTTTTCTAAAAGCAGTATAAACTTCTTATTCTCAGGAGTTCCCCATCAAACAGTAAAGTCATTCATATGCCAGCCCAGTGGTGCTGAAGGTTGAGGTGCTGGATGCCACACCTTGCACCACGCTGGCAACCTGGGTTTGGGAATGGACTCGGGCCACCGAGGGATGGCAGGAGAGAGGGTGGATTGAGCATCCCAAGGACTGCTCTCCTCCCTCTGGGGAGGGTAGGGGATGCGTGTCATGCTGAAGCGGCGCCTGGCGGTTGTCAGGTGCAGCACAAGTTGCAGGGCTTAGATGAGGGTGGAGCATGGCAAGACGTCAGCCTATGCGCAGAACATCATTACACTGCTGGCTCCAGGGAGAAAATAGGAAAAATGGCTGGGTGCGACCGAAGCAGCTTGATGGCCACACTCCACACTGCCTCATAGGACTGTCGTGGAAGCATACTAGCCCAGCTCAGAGAGGCATGGGGGGCCCTCTGGCAGGTTGGGGAGCAGCTGCACCAGTCACCCATCATGCGAGTGAGCCTACTGCTCTCTGGGGTGGTGTGAGCCGGCAGCTGGATGCCCCTGCCAGTAGTGCTGCAGAAGGTCGATAAATAAGGAGGATAAAAAAAAAACCAGTAAAGGCATTCATGTTCATACATGTTAATTTTTCTAGCCTAGACTCAACTCCTTTTTCTTGGTTAAGGTTTCATGTTAAGAGGGTTTTATGTTAATGGGATTTTATGTTAAGGGGGGGGGTTTATGTTTCCATTTTGTTTTATTTCAAAAGATAGTTTTAATAGGATAGTAAGTCCATGAGGATTCTACTGGGTTTGCAAGGGGAACGGGAGAACGAAGGCGCACTCCTCTGCTACCTTCTCCTGCCAACCCTTGGAACTCATCATATCTTTTTCTTTTTCTTTCCATTATATCATTTAATGTGACGCCCTAAAACAGATAAGCATACAGCAAACATATTTTATTTTCATTCCCAGCTTGAGCTGCCATCCCACAGAAACAAAGAGCAAAAGGAATGTGGTGGGGGGCCCAGATACCCCACACATGGGCATCCACACCAGACAGGGCTCACCCTGTCTCACACACCCCTGAACAAGAGGGCAACAGTCCTTACTGTTGGCAATCACCGCACCAGAACAATGAAAGGATTGGAGCTTCCACCCACCACCGTTTACCGATGCAACATCTTTCATTTTTATACACTGTTGTAATTTCTCTATAGCATGATCCCCAGACTGCAATTTACTCCAAACCACTGTTTTCCCATTTTTGCCTAGTGTGTCTACAAATCAAGTCCCTTCAGCCAGCTTACAGGCCTCGTCTTGCTTGACTGTTGTTTCATTACCTAGCACAATATTTAAAGGACCAGACTCACATGGGATTTCAATGGTATTCAGACAGCTGTCCATGCTTTCCTGACACAGACTCCCCTCACTTTCAGAGTCCATATCACACAGATAACATCCTGGGAATATGGGGAGCTCTAGATCATCATTACACAATTCAAACCTTTCTGCTGGCTCCTGTGGTTGGGTACAGGACTCTGTCTCCTCCAGTTTCTCCTCCTCAAAGTGAGCAGCACCTGTACTCAAACTCTTCTTGACCTCCAACACTTTGTTCTCTGCCTTCAGGCAAAGATGCTCTGCCTCCAACCACCTTCAGATCAATGATATCATCAAGGCCTCTATCACCCGAAACACCACAGTCAAACCATCTGTCTAGTTCCACTGGAGGCTTATCTCTGGTACTGGCAGAATGCAGCAGGCTTGTCAACATAGTCTGCAACTGCTCCACAGAGGCCCCTTCAGGCTTTAACTTGGACAGAACCACTGGCTCTAGTCTAGGAAATAATGGCACACACAGTTTTTCTGCCATGGTTCTTGTTAAGACTCCACTATCTGCAGATGGTGACCTTGTCTCATACCAGTGCCTCTGCCTTGCTGCTGTTGTACTTCCTGTGACATCTGCCAGGATATTAGGACAATATACCATGGTAACGTCTCTCTCCCAGCCTAGACGCACCAGTATCCCACTTCTATCACCACTGTGAAGATGCGGGATAAAACAGACACGACAAACCAGAAGTCTGGTGAATAAAAATACAAACATGCATTGTTATTTTATTCAAATTAGAAAATAAAACAAATAAAAATAATAAACATACAGAAAGCAAAAGATTATTCAATGTCCAGTATCCAGCAAACTTTCTAATTTTGAAAATTCCTGAGGCTTAGGTTCAGCCTTTGCAAATAGAACAGTGTGGAAACAAGCACACACTTCTTAGGTCCTCCTCACTTGTCAGTCAGTATTCAATTGATTCCCCCATCTATACTTGTTGCGCCACATGGTGGATTTTTAAACATTTCATGGATGACATCACTGTCAGGTGAGCCACCCCTTTTTGCTAAAACAAGTATAAACCTCTTATTTTCAGGAGTTCCCCATCAAACAGTAAAGTCATTCAGATACCAGCCCGGTGGTGCTGAAGGTTGAGGTGCTGGATGCCACACCTTGCGCCACGCTGGCAACCTGGGTTTGGGAATGGACTCGGGCCACCGAGGGATGGCAGGGGAGAGGGTGGATTGAGCATCCCAAGGACTGCTCTCCTCCCTCTGGGGAGGGTAGGGGATGCTTGTCATGCTGAAGCGGCGCCTGGCGGTTGTCAGGTGCAGCACAAGTTGCAGGGCTTAGATGAGGGTGGAGCATGGCAAGACGTCAGCCTGCGCGCAGAACATCATTACACTGCTGGCTCCAGGGAGAAAATAGGAAAAATGGCTGGGTGCAAAAGCAGCTTGATGGCGACCACACTGCCCCATAGGACTGTCGTGGAAGCATACTAGCCCAGCTCGGAGAGGCATGGGGGGCCCTCTGGCAGGTTGGGGAGCAGCTGCACCAGTCCCCCATCATGCAAGTGAGCCTACTGCTCTCTGGAGTGGTGTGAGCCGGCAGCTGGATGCCCCTGCCGGTAATGCTGCAGAAGGTGGATAAATAAGGAGGATAAAAAAAAACCAGTAAAGTCATTCATGTTCATACATGTTAATTTTTCTAGCCTAGACTCAACTCCTTTTTTCTTGGTTAAGGGGGTTTCATGTTAAGAGGGTTTTATGTTAATGCGATTTTATGTTAAGGGGGTTTTATGTTTCCATTTTGTTTTATTTCAAAAGATAGTTTTAATAGGATAGTAAGTCCATGAGGATTCTACTGGGTTTGCAAGGGGAACGGGAGAACGAAGGTGCACTCCTCTCCTACCTTCTCCTGCCAACCCTTGGAACTCATCATATCTTTTTCTTTTTCTTTCCATTATATCGTTTAATGTGATGCCCTAAAACAGATAAGCATACAGCAAACATATTTAATTTTCATTCCCAGCTTGAGCTGCCATCCCACAGAAACAAAGAGCAAAAGGAATGTGGTGGGGGGCCCAGATACCCCACACATGGGCATCCACACCAGACAGGGCTCACCCTGTCTCACACACCCCTGAACAAGAGGGAAACAGTCCTTACTGTTGGCAATCACCCCAGAACAATGAAAGGATTGGAGCTTCCACCCACCACCTGCTTACAGATGCAACATCTTTCATTTTTATACACTGTTTTAATTTCTCTATAGCATGATCCCCAGACTGAAATTTACTCCAAACCACTGTTTTCCCATTTTTGCCTAGTGTGTCTACAAATCAAGTCCCTTCAGCCAGCTTACAGGCCTCTTCTTGCTTGACTGTAGTTTCATTACCTAGCACAATATTTAAAGGACCAGACTCACATGGGATTTCAATGGTATTCAGACAGCTGTCCTTGCTTTCCTGACACAGACTCCCCTCACTTTCAGAGTCCATATCATACAGATAACATCCTGGGAATATGGGGAGCTCTAGATCGTCATTACACAATTCAAACCTTTCTGCTGGCTCCTGTGGTTGGGTACAGGACTCTGTCTCCTCCAGTTTCTCCTCCTCAAAGTGAGCAGCACCTGTACTCAAACTCTTCTTGACCTCCAACACTTTGTTCTCTGCCTTCAGGCAAAGATGTTCTGCCTCCAACCACCTTCAGATCAATGATATCATCAAGGCCTCTATCACCTGAAACACCACAGTCAAACCATCTGTCTAGTTTCACTGGATGCTTATCTCTGGTACTGGCAGAATGCAGCAGGCTTATCAACATAGTCTGCAACTGCTCCACAGAGGCCCTTTCAGGCTTTAACTTGGACAGAACCACTGGCTCTAGTCTAGGAAATAATGGCACGCACAGTTTTTCTGCCATGGTTCTTGTTAAGACTCCACTATCTGCAGATGGTGACCTTCGTCTCATACCAGTGCCTCTGCCTTGCTGCTGTTGTACTTCCTGTGACATCTGCCAGGATATTAGGACAGTATCCCATGGTAACGTCTCTCTCCCAGCCTAGACGCACCAGTATCCCACTTCTATCACCACTGTGAAGATGCGGGATAAAACAGACACGACAAACCAGAAGTCTGGTGAATAAAAATACAAACATGCATTGTTATTTTATTCAAATTAGAAAATAAAACAAATAAAAATAATAAACATACAGAAAGCAAAAGATTATTCAATGTCCAGTATCCAGCAAACTTTCTAATTTTGAAAATTCCTGAGGCTTAGGTTCAGCCTTTGCAAATAGAACAGTGTGGAAACAAGCACACACTTCTTAGGTCCTCCTCACTTGTCAGTCAGTATTCAATTGATTCCCCCATCTATACTTGTTGTGCCACATGGTGGATTTTTAAATGTTTCATGGATGACATCACTGTCAGGTGATCCACCCCTTTTTGCTAAAACCAGTATAAACCTCTTATTCTCAGGAGTTCCCCATCAAACAGTAAAGACAAACGTGTTCATACATGTTAATTTTTCTAGCCTAGACACAGCTCCTCTTTTCTTGGTTAAGGGAGCTTTATGTTTCCATTTTGTTTCATCTCAAAAGATAGTTTTAATAAGATAGTAAGTCCATGAAGGTTCCACTGGGTCTGCAAGGGGAACGTGAGAACGCGGGCAGGCTCCTCTTCTCCCTTCTTCTGCCAACTCTTGGAACTCATCATATCTTTTTCTTTTTATTTCCATTAAATTGTTAAATGTGACACCCTAAAATAGACAAGCATACAGCAAACGAATTTCATTTTCATTCCCAGCATGAGCAGCTGTCCCATAGAAACAAAGAGCTAAAGGAATGGGGGGGCCATAGACACCCCACACAAGGGCATCCACCCCAGATAGGGCTCACCCTGTCACAGACATGAAGCCTGCATTCAGGAGTTGGAAGGACCGGTCAGCGACTTATGCAAGCGGGCCGGAGATGTGGAAAACCACAGCCACCAAAATTATTTGCATTTTGTAGTATTTCCCGAGAAGGCAGAGGGTTGGGATGCAGATGCTTTTCTGATTAAAGTGATCCTGGAGCTCTTGAGACACAACTGGAAGATGGACTTAGAAACAGATGGAGCTTACAGGACCCTAGGACCAGTGCCAAGGGAAGGGAGCGTCCCAGCCCATACTGGGACTTTTTTTCCATTATGCAGACAGGTAGAAAATAATGTCCTTAGCCAGAGACTGTGGACCGTTGTACTGGCAGGGACAGAGAATATACATTTCTGCTGATTTCTCAGCTGAACTGGCAAAGAAGAGGAAAAGTTATGCAGTGGCCAAAATAATCTTCAAGACCAGTGCATGCCTTACAAGTTACTTGATCCTGCCAAGCTGCAAGCCACTCAAAATGGTGTTTCACATGTGTTTTACAGTTTGGAAGACGCCTGGAGTTTTGTGAACAAATACTGGTCAGCAACAGTTAAATCTGTGCAGCAACCCTCAGATTGCCACAATAGAGACAATGGAAAATGTCTCCCCCAACCCAGGCATGAATGGCAGAGACACACAATGAAGAGAGATGATCCAGAAAGTATGGAGTGGCAAACAACCAAATCTAAAAGAAGAGACTGAGATAGACACAGATCACAGAGATCAGCAGAAATTATTAGGACTCACTTCGAAGTCAGCAATTCTGCTGGAGAATCAGCATCTAAGAGACTGGACAAATCTGACTCTCCTCCAAAGAATTCTTCATGGCAGCCTCCCCTCAATAACATAAACTTGACTTCCATGAAAACCAGTTGCTGTGAAGATTGCACTTGGGCTGATAAAGTGGCATCGGACCTGGGGGATGCACCTTCATGTGACAAGATTTCATTTCCAAGTGCTGATGTGCTCCCACATGTTACTACAACTTGAATTTGACTGTGTGTCTCTTTATTGAAGCACACAATAGTCCACAGACATTTGAAATATCACTGATATTGTATCCTTTTAATTGATTGTTGGCTTACTGACTTTGCTTTCATTTGCTGATTTGGAGTCAAGGGTTTACGATCATATTAAGTTCTAATGGATGGGGGGTTTACAAGGTAACACATTAGTGCAATTGATGTTGAAGTTCCCATTATTACTAAATGCAGACAGCATGTGTGTATGGGTTTTTGTTATGGATGGGGGAGAGACTGTTGAACATTTTTTGTTACTTTGTCTCCTGATATGGAAGAGCTTTGACTGATCGCCCTTTTTCTCCTTGTTCCCACCCTAACATCTGAGCTGTCATGAATAGACTACTGCTCGCATGACAGTGATTTCTCATATGCCACAAACCACACTTAGTGGAGAACAGTTTGGTTGTGGTAGTGTTATGGGGCTGCTCACAGTCATTGATGATTGAAGGCTGAACCTGTTTTCAAAACTAAGAAAGCCTTTTTCCTTCGGAGATTAGAAAGCTGTTTCAAAACCACCATACTTCATTATGTTCATTATTATGTTTGGATCACAACTGTTAACCTAGGAGTGTCGGGGTTATTTTAAACTTTAATTTAGATATACTGCTATCAACTGCTAACAAATGCAAGTAGTCTCCCTTTCCCCAGGACCATAAGAGGGCAGGATCTCTGCCCTGGTTACTCCAAATTGCCAAGTTATCTGGAATGGATCAGAGTATGGTAAAGTGTTAAGATCCTTCCCCCTCTTTGTCTATATGGTATGGGGTACAACCCGTTGAATGCTAGTAGTCCTGTAATTAATTGTATGAGCTGCTTTCCCTTTATTTATATGATGTCTAACCGAACTGATTACTAAGCCATTCAGCATTAGCTATAAAAAAAATGTGTGTTATTGCTGGCATTTAGTATGGTAAGCAATCGGGGCTCAGGAATTGTGTCATCATACTGTCAATGGAGGGGAAAAACCCACCCCCTTACACTCAGATCTCAACAATTATATGAGCACCCCGTTAAAGTCTGGGCTCCACCCTTTATCCACCTGTGCAAAGTAACTACCCTATATTGATGGGTGAAAGTAACTTGGTAGACACAACAACAGCAAGGATAGCAGAATAATAAAACATAGAAGAGAGAGACTTACCCTTTGTTAGCCCCTCCCTCTCCGGCCGTTCATCAATTGATATGAGTTTGGTGAAGAAAATGTTCATGTCCACCCCCCCATCATTCGCACTCTTTCTCTCCTAACTTTAACTACTGCTGTATATGTGAATTGTTCATAATGAACCACATACATAGCATGGATGGCCTGAGTGAGTTTTTACATACTTGGGACATCACACAACTACCCTCACTGAACTTATGTATTATTATACCACAGGTATCTAGTCTTAGCCAATCACAACACAAGAAAACTGACAGTTATTCTACCACAAACTACCACCTACATGCCCACAGTAGTTTATTCACATTTAGTCATGCCCACAGTAGTTTAATCACCTTTCCACAGTAGTTTATTCATCTTAACCATGCCCACAGTCATTTATCCACTTTCCTTCATCTCCACTCAGACTTGTACACACACACTGAATCTCATTTAGAATCACTTTGTGTAACTAAGTCCATCCTGCCACTGATTTCTTTACTAAAACAAAATTTCACCACACCTCAAATTGAATTTGCAGCACACGTAATATCTCCTCCGTGAAACTGTCACCTGCACTGCTTTGGGAGCAGGTAAGAAGCTCGTTTATCACTAACTAATGATTTTTAGGTTGTATGTGTGAAATTAGTTATATCAGACACTTACAGCCAGATAGATAATTTGCAAATCGGTCCCCTTCAAAAGCGAGTGCTAAAACCCTTTTTATTTTCTGTTGCCAAATCGAATCTGTGAATCTGCACATGAGCATTACCAGCTTTGGTAATGCGCATGTCCAAAATCACAAATTTCATTTCTCAAGACAAAAGAAAAAGGGTTTTAGTGCTCACTTTTGAACTAGACCAATTTGCAAATAATCTCTGTGGCTGTAAGTCTTTGATATTACTAATTCCACACATACAACCCAAAAATCATTAGTTAGTGATGAACAAGCTTCTTACGTGCTCTAGCAGCACTACAGATCACAGACGCACAAAGGAGATATTACATGCGCTCCGAGTAAAATTTAAAATCTACTGAAAATACATTTTTACCTCAAATTCTAGTGGTATAATAGTTTTAACATTAAGTTTTGAGGAGTATACTCCCAATAACCGGCTTCTGTGGGGAATAAATTCCTCGGCTTCACCTCAGCATTTAATCATCCACAGAAGACGGTTATTGCTTCTTATACTCCTCTAAACTTAAAGTTATCACTTAATTATCTTAATAGGTATACATTGAAGACTTGCTATTAGAAACTTTAAAACTTAATAGAAAGGTGACAATTCACTTGTATTTTATGAGTTACTCTCATATGCTGATACTGAATACTCCCTACTTCACCTTTCTTGATGTCGCACCTCTCCCTCAATACAATAGCGACAAAACATTCTCTCAATCAACTATGTTTGGTATCCCACTGACATGACATCACTAAGCGAATGCCATGGGTTGAATGGGCAGGAGATTCAAGGGCCTCTACCCTCGCACACCCCTTAACCTTTTGACTCTATTAAATGTTTAATGTTTTTGCATATAAGCATTTGGCTACACAACATTACTTTCTGCACTTTATAACACTAATTTCTTGGTATTTGTATTGCTGGATCACATTTATCTTTGTTAGGATTAATAGAAAGAGTGTAATAACCTTTGGGATTTCTCTAGGATGGTCTGAGTACCTAGTTAATCCAACCAGACAGATTTGTGCCTGTAGGTTATTATATTCTAATTTGGATCCTTCTGTTTTAGCATTAATGTTTAATTGGTGCAATAATTGGAAAGTCAATACCTCCTGCATACATTTTGTCCTATTTCAAATAACACTTCATCATGGTGACCCTGGTTAAATTTATCTCATGGAATATTAAAGGAATTCATTCCCCTGTTAAGAGAAGGAATTTACTGGATCATCTCCCTAGGGAAGGTGCAGTAGTGGCCTTCTTACAGGAGACACACCTCACACCTTCTGAGATGGATAAGCTAAAAATGGGGTGGGTATCCCAGGTATATGGAAGTTCATACTCCTCCAAGAATTGTGGGATAACTATATTGATTAATAAGAATTTTTCATTCACTTGTCACAAGGTGATGACAGATAAGGAAGGGAGATATTTAGTGGTTCAAGGCACTTTATATGGCCAAGACATTACATTATGCAATATGTATACCCCAAATCGGCAAGAGACCAGCTTCTTTCAAAACCTTGTTCAGTTGTTGACAGAAAACCAATGAGATGATACTATTCTTGGTGGTGATGCTAATACTGTCATAGATGAATTTCTAGATAGATCCACCCTCCCACTAAGGTTCCCCCTTTTGCGGCAGTAAGGGTGCTAACGCAACTAAAAGAAGAAATGTGCCTCACTGACATATGGTGCTTTGTGAATTCAACAGCTCATGATTACTCCTATTTCTGTCCCCCACATAAATCTTACTCCAGAATAGATTTATGTCTAATTGTAGCTCCCCTAGTTCCAGAAGTTACAGAAGTAGCAATTGGGCAGATCATCATTTCTAATCATGCCCCAATTTCCTGCATCTTGCTCCCCACTGGAGTATTATCCCCCACATATGGACAGTGGAGAGTTAATGTCTCTCTCTTTAAAGATGCCTTATTTATGACTTCTCTAAAAAAGAATAGAGTGTTTTCTGGCACTAAACAAGGCAGGAGACACTTCAGCAGCTATTAGGTGGGATGCGTTAAAGGCTTGTATCTGGGGCTATTATATTAGCTATGCCACACATGTGAAAAAAAGCTAAAGCACATGAGCTACAAGCTCAACTGAGCAGTCTTAAAGAACTTGATTCTCAGTATAAAGACACCAACCACTGAAACTGAGCTGCTGGCACAGATGATAGGAATGAGGTACGAGAGTAACACTTACCTCTATCAAAAAGCTGCATACATGGTTTTCTGCCTTGGTCAATTCTTCTGGGAGGTGAGGGAGAAGCCAGGACATCTGCTGGCCTATCAGCTTAAAAGAAGACAAGAACAATTCAGGATCACAGATATAAAAGACCCTAATAGTACTACTAAAACAAGCCCATGGGATATCAATGAGGCTTTCTTACTCTTCTATAAAAACCTATATGCTAAAGAGATGACCCCTACCTCCAAAGAGCTAGACAACTTCACACCCATTCTTGCCTTACTCCACCTATCTATCCAGCTTAAAGAGCATCTGGAGAAACCATTTACTCTTGAGGAGCTTATTGATGCCCTTAGACAAATGTCCTTTGGGAAAGCACCTGGAGGAGATGGTCTACCTACTGAGTTCCTATCTGCCTTCTCCAAAATGCTCCTCACACCCTTAGTGGAGCCCTTGGAAGAAGCCCGTGCTGTGGGACAACTCTCAGCCTCCACGTGGACAGCCACCGTAACCTTAATTCCCAAATCAGGGCAAGATCCCCTTGCTTGCAGTAGCTACAACCCAATCTCCCTCATCTGTACAGACTGCAAGATATTTGCTAAGCTTCTGGGGATGAGATTACAGCTGGCCATACTTGACTTAATAGATAGAGACTAGGTGGTGTTCATTCCTCAGAGAAAGGGATCAGACAACACCAGGCACCTTTTGAATCCCATATGGCAAATATTAAACCTGAATTGACCAGCAGTTCTAGTATCTTTGGATCTAGAGAAAGCATTCGACAGGGTGGAATGTGATTTTCTCTTCCATACCCTCAAGGTCTTTGGCAATGGGGACTCCTTTATTCAATGGGTATGTACAATATACCAAGGTCCCCAAGCCAAGATTCTCACTTACTCAATACTGTTGGACGCTTTCCCTTTGGAGAGGGAAACTCATCAAGGATATCCCTTGTCTCTGTTGCTGTTCATTTTAGCCTTGGAACCACTGTTACAGGCTATCTGTCAAGATAGGAGCATTATACGAACATACCAAAACGAAAGCAGAAACAAGCCTAACAGTCTGCAGAGCATTCTCAGTTGTGCAGCCAGCCCTCAACCTGCAGCTGCCCCACCCTCCCACCCACTCCTCTTAATTACCCCTCCTCACCTGTCCCACCCCTCTTAAAACCCCCCACCCTACTACAGGTCACCACTTCCTCAGGAAGGGCATTCCGCTTATCCACCATCCATTCAGTGAAAAAGTGTCTCCTGATTTCCGTCCTGAGTCTTCTCCTCCACCAATTTCATTTATGCCCGATCATGTCCCTTCCACTTCTAATCTGTAGGATCCTCTCTGTGTCAGTTTTGTTAATCCCCTTTAAGTATTGAAAAGTTTCAATCATATCTCCCCATCCTTCCTCTCCTCTAGTGAATACATGTTCAGCTCACCCAGCCTATCCTCGTAGGACATACCCTCCAGACACTGGATCATCTTTGTCACCCTGCACTGTACCCCTTCTAATAATCTGATGTCTTTCTTCAGGTATGGGCACCAGTACTGCACACAGTATTCCAGGTGCAGTCTGACCAATGATCTGTACCAGGGAAGGATCACCTCCCTCTTCCTGGAAGAGATACCTCTCACTGTACAACCCAGCATCTTGTTGACTTTTGCTGCTGCCTTCCTGCACTGTGCTGAGTTGTTCATATTCCCTGTTATAATCAGCCTGAGAGCTTTCTCCTCCCTGGTGCTTTCCAACTGAACCTCTCCAAGTTGATAGCTCCTCCCCTGGTTCCTAGTTCCAAAGTGCAGTACTTTGCACTTCTTGGTGTTGAAACCCAGCTGTCATGTTTCTGACCATTCCTGTAGTTTGGTCAGGTCATCCTGCAGTCCATTCCACCCATCTACGTCATCTACCACAGCTCCCATTTTAGGATTGTCTGTGAACAGACTGATCTTACTCCAGATTCCGTGTGAGATATCTGCTATGAATATCCCAAACAGCACCGGTTCCAATACTGATCCCTGTGGCACTCCGCTCATCACATTCCTTGGTGATGAGAGCCCCCCCACTACCACCCTCTGTGGCCTTTCCTTCAGCCAACTGGTGATCCATTTGACCATTTTTGTTCCCACCCCTCTATCCTCCAACTTCCCCCCCAGCCTCCCATGTGGCACCGAATCAAAGGCCTTGCTGAAATCCAAATATAGGACATCCACCACATGGCCCTTGTCCAGGTTTACTAGGTAAGTAAGGGCAAAAGGAGGTGTATAGCCCATCTTGATTGTCCCCCACATGTGTGGGAAATTAGATTCTGTGGTAGTTTTTAGAGAGCCAAATGTCTATACCCTTCATAAAGGATTCAAAGGTATTGCTATCAACTAGCTCCTGTAGAAGTTTGTTCCAAAGCCTTGGAGTTCTGACAGAGAAGAAATGCAGTCTCTTATTGGTTCTTGCTTTGCTCACCAATAATTGCTGGTTGTGGAGACTGGGAACTAGTTTTTTTTGCATCTAATAATACCACATTTATTCCTTAGGGAAGGTGATTTGAGTACTTTGTACAGGAACAAAAGATCACCTCTAGATCACCTAAACTCTAATGAGTGGAGGCCTGTTCTCTGAAGTCTCTCAGGATATGATAATGGTGCTAAATGAGGAACCATTTTTGTTGCTTTCTTTTGAATTTGTTCAATCGATTGAATGTCCTTGACCAGATATGGGCTCCTTACCTGCGACCTGTAGTCTGTATAGGGTCTGATGTGTGTTTTAAACAAGGGGATGATGCATTCCTCTGTATTTGATACAAACGTGCAATTGATGTGTCTAAGAAATTAGTTTGCAGTGTTAGCTATGTGGTTACAGTGGTTAGTGGGAGATAGTCTATCATTCATCAAAATACCCAGCTCTCTTTCACATACAGAAGATTTTATTATAATATTGCTTAGTTTATAAATGTGTTTGGGATTATTATAACCTAGATGTAGGACAGAGCATTTATCTGTGTTAAATGTCATCTCGTTTTTCTGGGCCCAGTGTTCTAATACTAAGAGGTCATTTACAAGAGTGGTCATATTACTGTCAGAATCCACCCTTCCACCTAATTTGGTGTCATCTGAAAATTTTGAAAGTATGTTCCTACAGCTAATCTGCATGTCTGAAATAAAGATGTTAAATAGTACAGGGCCCAAGACCGATCCCTGGGGCACACCATTAGTTACACCCACATTACTGGAAAAAACACCATTGATCTTAACATGCTGGGTTCTGTTGGTCAACCAGCAATCAATCCATTTAATTATGTTGGAGGAAAATCCTAAGTGCAACAGCTTAGTTAAGAGAATATTATGAGCAACCTTATCAAAAGCCTTACTATAATCTAGGAGGATGACATCCATAGGAATTTTATTATTCAACTCCTGGTTGATAACATCATAAAATGTTATTAAGTTAGTGGTGCAAGAGTGTCCTTGCTTGAACCCATGCTGAGAGTATTCGAAGATGCCCAGTGTTTGCATTTCTTCATCCAATATACCCTTAATAATCTTTTCCATTACTTTGCATGGAATGGAAGTGAGGCTAATGGGGTGGTAGTTGCTTACTAGTGAACGATTACCCTTTTATAGTATTGACATAACTGTTGCAGTTAACCAGTCAGTTGGAACAGACCTTCCCACTAAAGATTTATTAAATATAATAGTAAATGGTATGGCTATTTCTTCTACTGTTTCGATCAGAAATCTGGAATTAATTAAGTCTGGTCCACAACTGGTATTTTGTTTTAGGTTTTTTAATAGGGGAACTATATCAGAGGTGGTCATGATGTGTTTTTTGCTAATAGAACCCGATATGGTTGTGGTTGTATTAGTATTGAATATACCTGTTTTTTTTTTTTTTGAGAATACCGATGAAAAATAGGTGTTGAAAGAATCAGCTGTCTCTCTGTCGGATGTGATTATATTTGTACCATTAGTCAGTGGGCCAGTCTCTCTATTATTGACTTTTTTGCTATTAAGATAGGAGAATAGGGATTTATGATTCTCCTTTGAGTGGGCTATATGGAACTCGAGATCACGTTTTGCCTAATAGTCTTTTTTAGTTCACTAACTACAGCTCTGTATTGCCCTAGTATAAGTTCCTTTTTATTTGCTGTACACTTTTTTAAATGGGCAATAATTTTTCCTTGTATTTAATCTGTTTGTGAATAGTGTTGTTTAGCCATGAGGGTATTTTACCTTTGTTGTCGTACTTTGTCCATGTTGAAATATAAGTTTTTTCTAGATCTAGTATTTTTTTCTTAGCAAGTACCCAGGCTTCCTCCAGAGTTAAGGGAGATAACATTTTGGCCCATGGTGTATTTCTCAGGCAGTTGTTTATCTCCTCAAAGTTAGCTTTATCATAATTGTATACCTGTAAGTTTTTAACTGTTTTGCTAGATTCATACTCTAGATCAAAGGTAATAGTATGGTTGTCAATATTTCCAAATGGATCAGATATTGAGAGAGATTCAAAACCTTGTCCTCAATGTTGGTTATCACTAAATCCAAAATATTGCACCCTCTAGTGGATTCTTTAACAATTTGTTCAAGTTCTAATTTGTTTATTATTGAAATAAAGTTTTTTTTGGCAGCTGTAGTGCCATTAACAGTATGCCAATTTATTGAGGACATATTAAAGTCTCCCAAGATCAAGATGTCACCTTTTTCTGCCATGTGGGTAATACCCTGTAATAGTGGACTTGTATATTCTGTATCAGAAGATGGTGGGTGATAACATGTACCTATAATAAGTTGTGAATGACCCTGAAACTGTATGGATACCCATATACTTTCCATTGATGATTCATATGGGTATTCGTGTGAGTGGATTGTAGCTTTAATATAGAGATAGATAGCTCCCCCTCTTTTGTGTAGTCATTCTTTGTGGTATAGTTTAAAACCCTGTATATCTTTCATCCAGTTGGAATCAGGGTCCCACCATGTTTCTGTTACTGAAATGATGTCTGTGTATAATAAATGAATGTTGGCTTCAAGTTCAGAAAGTTTTAGTAAGTTTAAGGACCTAGTGTTAAGAGATAATATTTTACAGGAGATTTTAGTTTAAACAGTTGTTGAAATATGAAAGGATTCTCCTGCCTAGGATGGAACTAGCTCTCCTGCTGAGGTGGAGCCCATCCCAACAAAAGAGAGAAGAGCTATCTACAAAGTTTTCCCAATAAGTGAGGCATTTTATCTCCTGTGACAAGCATCATTTCCTCAGCCATTCATTAAAGGATTTTATTTTGTTAGTGACATATTCAGTGGCTCTTGGTGCTGGCAAAACTTCCAAAAACATACTTCACAACCCTCTTCAACCAAGATGTTATTTAGGCCAATGGTATTTTGCTTCATTTAGTCTAAGTGACATCTATTGATGTCATTTGTGCCTGTGTGTATTATTACCAAGGGATTTTCACCAGGATGTTTCAGTATGTTAGGCACCATTGAGGTGATGTTGGAAATCCCTGCCCCCCTGAAACCAGAGCAGGTACAGTTACTTTTGTTTGGATTACGCACAGTCCTATCAATGTGTTTAACTATGGAATCAGCCAACATAAATATCTGCCTAGAAGCAGACACTTTTGTTGTTGATGCTGTAAGGTTGGGCATAGTTGATACGGATGATACTGAACCCTGTTTGTTAGAATTAACTACTTTCTGAGTATGTTCATGTGCAGGGACTTTGATTTTCATTTGCTGAGGGTCAGAAGAATTGGGGCTACCCAATAGGTTTGTATCCAAAGTATCCTCATCTGATGTTAAGGCCTCAAACCTACTGTGTGTCTGTACAACTGGGTCACTGTGGAACACTTGGCCATCCCAACGCTTTGTTTTATCTTTTGGGACTTGTGACCATGTTTCATCCTCTAAATTGGGTATAATCGGCAATGTTGTAGCGGATACATGATTGGATGATTCTGGTACTAGATTTGTGCTACTCCAGGGATAGTAGAGAGATGCCATTTCGTCAATGTATGACTCAAGCACATATAAGTCTGAGCCTGAGGTGCTTTTTGTTTGGAAACTGATTAGTTTGTCCTTCAAGATGTTAAGCAATAGGCATCTATCACATACAAAGTTCTCAATTTGTGTCCCAATAGCATACATTTGACAAGTACGACAAAGGTTTTCAGGAGTGCCCATTTTGTTTTATATCTGGCCACACACTCCAATTACACTAATAGTAGCCTATTTTTTACCCCTCGGAGTATATAGTTTATACTATAGGTTACTTTTCAAATGTAAACCAAGGCAGTAACCTCTGTCCTACCTTTCTGCAGACCCAGCAGACATGTGCAGATGTGTGTGTCTCTGCTCGCACTCACTCCACTCGCATGGAGCTAGCCTTATATGGGGTGAGGGCAACAGGAAGTGTTAATGTGTCACTTACTGCTGACCACTTGCCCCAAGACAAGAAGTTCCTGAATAAAAAGCTTTTCTTGAAACAATGCACAGTTGCCACCTCATGTGATGGTCTTTAGTATGTGTTTTTGCAAACAATACACAGTTGCCACCTTATGCAATGGTCTTTAGTATGCATTTTTGCACTTCCCTTGCAAAAAGCTGGCTGTATAGCAGAGGTGCTTTTCACGGGAGTCCTTCACCTTCCCACACTGCTTTGGGTGAAACAGCTAAGCACCTCTAGAGACAGAAGGTCTCGATTGTTTGCACGGCAACCTAGCCCAAACAAACCTCTCCCCAGAGGAATGTTACTGTACCAACCTGTGCGTTCGCAATATAAAAACAAGTTGGAGTCAGACAGTATAAGGAGATAGTGAAGACTCCTGTGCACTCCGTCTATCTATCTAGGTCCCTGGTCACCCAGACATAGTACTCTATTAGGTTTGTCTGGCATGATCTTCCCAAAAGAAATCTATGTTGCTGAACATCCTGGAGTCCACTGTCCTCCAAAAATGCCACCAGCCTCTCCTACAGGACTGTCTCCATGAGCTTTCCCACAATCGATGTGAGGCTCACTGGTCTGTAGTTCCCCGGCCACTTTTGTGAATGGGCACCACATGGGTCATCCTCCAGTCTTCTGGCACACATCCTGTGTCTAGGGAGGTACTGAACAGGTCAGCCAGTAGTCCCGTAAGGCTCGCCGCCAGTTCTTTTAGCACCCTAGGGTGAATGCCATTTGGACCAAGTGCCTTTTCTGCTCTCAGTGCCCTTAACCCCTCCAGAACCCTGGCCTCCGTAATCCCTGTATCAGTCACCTCCTTCCCTCCTCTGCCCTCCCCTCTTCTCCCCCCCAAGGTATCTGCCCCCCTTTCTCCTTTGTGAACTCAGAACAGAAGTACTCATTTAGTGCCTCTGCCTGATCCCCTTCCTTCTCTACCAAACCCCCATCCTTAATCCTCACAATCTGGTCCTTGTTCTTCCATCTCTCCCTAATGTATCTGAATAAGTCCTTTTCACCATCCTTGATACCTTGTCGCAGCCTCAGCTCTCTCGAAGCCTTGGCTGCTCTGACCAGCCTGCTTACCTCCCTGGACCTCTTCGTATACTACTCCTTGTCTCCTTCCCCATCTGATTTCTTGAGTCTCTGAAATACTTTTCTCTTGGCCCTCACCCCTCCATCACCTCCTGGTTAACCAACTGGGCTTCTTTGCCTGCCCTTCTTGTTACGTGTCTTTGCACATGTCCCAGTAGCCTCCACCAGCCCTGTTTTTCTAATCTCTCATTTTTGACAAGCATCCATGTTAAGCCGAATATTTGCCAGGTGCCTACCCACAATCTCCCCCATCATTTTAAAGTCCGCCCCCTTGAAATCAATCACCCTGGTTCCCACACCCCCTTTTCCCCTTCCCATATTGAGAATGAACCACACCATGTTGTGGTCAATCCCAACCAGAGGGTCCTCTACCTCCAGATCCCTTACAGCCTCTCCATTTGATAATACCAGGTCCAGAGTTCTTTCTTCCCTAGTCTTTTTGTGGACCATCTGCACCAGGAAGCTGTCCAGAACTGCATCTAATATGAAACATAGAAACAGAATCTGATGGCAGATAAGGACTGCTTGGCCCACCTAGTCTGCCCATCTCCCTACCTAACGGATAAGCTACAGATCCTAGTTAACCAACAGCCTACTTCCTCCTACCCCCCACTAGAATTGCCTTATAATAGCTGGTCAGCAGTTTCTCTCAATGTACTGTCCAGGTTGATATTTTCCATAACAACCATCTGGTTGTTATGACATTCATGAGCTATGCCAGTCAAACTATGCTGCTGCCTCATTGGCCAACGTTCTGTGTGTGGGCGGGACAAACAGTCTCACAAACTGCTGGAGAAAAATTGCTGGCCCGTTATTATAAAAAATAAAAGATGGGGAGGGGGTTTCATATGAAAATTTAATGCACACCCTCATTGTGGAATGCTTTGATAAACCCCTTAGGCTTCACCCTCAGGGTTTATGTAGTATTCCACAACTCGGGTGTGCATTAAATTCTCATATCAAACCCTTCCCCATCCATTATTCTCTATATCTCTGTCCCATGCATTCTTGAATTTCCTCACTGATTTTGACTCTATGACCTCATCAGGAAGGCTGTTCCATGCATCTACAACCTTCTTTGTGAAGAAATACTTCCTCACATTACCTCTGAGCCATCCCCCCTCTATCTTCAAATTGTGCCCCCTTGTTCTTGCATATCTCTTTTTCTGAAAGATGCAACCCTCTCGGACTTTGTTGATTCTCTTGAGGTATTTGAAAGTTTCTATCATGCCCCCCCCCCTCCTTTCCTCATGGCTATACATCTTAAGCTCCTTTAGTCTTTGTTCACATGTCTTCTGGTGTAGGCCCTGCACTATTTTGGTTGCCTTCCTCTGGACAGCCTCCACCCTGTCTATGTCTTTGCAGAGATGGGGTCTCCAGAACTGTACACATTACTCCAAATGTGGTCTTACTAACTGTCTGAACAGGGGGCCAACTTCCTGTCTTCTACTGGTGATGCCTGTCCTTATGCATCCCAGTATTCCTCCCAGCCCTCCTTACTGCCTTCTCACATTGCTGGCCCACCTTTAGGTCATCTGATATGACTACCCCAGGTCCCTTTCCATTTTTGTTGTTGTCAGTATCTCATCCCCCATTATGTACTCTTCCCCTGGGTTTTTGTTTCTCAGGTGCATTACTTTGCACTTCTTTGCATAGAATCTAAACTGCCATACATTTGATCATTCCTCCAACCTTGCCAAGTCCCTTTTCATCCTTTTCACACCATCTTGCGTATCAACCCTGTTGCAGATCTTTGTGTCATCTGCAAAGAGACATACTTTTCCTTCAGTTCCCTCTGCAATGTCACTTATAAAGACATTAAAAAGGACCAGCCCCAGTACTGAACCCTGTGGTACCCCACTAGTAACCCCCTTTCTTCACTGTGGACTCCATTAACTATTACCCTCTGTGTTCTGTTGTCAAGCCAGTGTTTTACCCAGGCTTCCACCCTGGGACCCACTCCCAGGCTGGTTAATTTGTTTATTAATCTTTTCTGCTGGACTGTGTCAAATGCCTTTTTAAAGTCTAGGTAGACCATGTCCATAGCCCCTCCTTGTTCTACTACTTTGGTCACCCAGTCAAAGAATTCAATTAGATTTGTCTGGCATGCCTTCTTGCTGTGAATCCATGCTGCCTTGGGTCCTGTGCCCCACTGGCTTCTAGGTACTCAACAATTCTTTCCTTCAGAAGTGATTCCATCATTTTCCCTACCACTGAGATCAAACTAAGAGGTCTGTAGTTTCCTGCCTCTGTCTTGCTCCCATTTTTGAGAAGGGGAATCACATCTGCCCTCTTCCAGTCCTCGAGTACCACACCATCCTCCCATGATTTATTAAAAAGGGTAGTCAGTGATGTTACTAGTTCTTCCCTTAGTTCTTTTAGAATTCTGGGGTGAATCCCATCAGGCCCCATTGCTTTATCCACCTTCAGTTTTAAGAGTTCTTTCAGAACCCTTTCTTCTGTGAAAGGACTAATATCAACCCCCTATCCAGAGTGCTTCTATTGACTGGATTAGGTATCTCCACTGCTCTTCCATTGTGAATACTGAGCAGAAGTAATCATTCAGTATCCCTGCTTTTCACTGTCGCTCTCTGCCCAACCACCTTCCTCTTTATTCAGCCTCAGTATCCCTGTCTTAGTCTTTCTTTGCTCCCTAATGTACCTATAAAAGGTTTTATCCCCCTTCCTAACCAAGTTGGCTATCTTTTCCTCAGTTTGGGCCTTTGCGTTTCTGACTGCCTTCCTCGCTTCTTTCTGCTTTAACTGGTACAGTTCTCTATCCTGCTCCTTCTGTGTTTCCTTATACTTCCTGAATGCTATCTTTTTCTCTTTGACCTTCCCTGCCACTTCTTTTGAGAACCATAGTGTTTTTTCTTTTGTATTGATTTGTTTATTTGCTTCACACAAAGGCTTGTTGCCACTGTGATGGCAGTTTAATGTTTCCCCATTGTTGCTCCACCACACCTTCTTGCCTGTTTGCTAGTACTTTTCTGAGGCACTCTCCCATTTTGACAAAATCAGACTTCCTGAAGTCCAGTACCTTCACTTTTGTATGGCTTGACTCTACAGCTAAGTTTATTGTGAACCACACTGTTTGGTGGTCGCCTGTTCCCAGATGGCTACCCACTTCAAGATCAGAGATCCTCTCTCCATCCCCATTTGAGAGTACCAGGTCTAAGATTGCTCCCTCCTGAGTGGGTTCCAAAACTAGCTGTCTGAGGCATGCCACCTGTAGGGCATTGAGAATGGCCCTGCTCTTGGATGTGCTGTAGCAAAGGTGCTCATGTAACATATGCCATATTCAGGTCCCCCATCAGCAATATCTCCTCTTTCTCTGCCATCCTAAGAATGCCTTCTATCATTTCCTTGTCCATTTCCTCCCCCTGAGATGGGGGTCTGTATACAACTCCTGTGTGGATTGTGGTGCCATTTCTAGTCTCCAGGGTGACCCACAGTGCCTCATCTCCTCCCTGTTTACCCTTTAGTTCTGTTGCTTTGATCCCTTCCCTTACATAGAGAGCTAATCCTCCTCCTCTTCTTCCCTCCCTGTCCCTCCTGTAGATTGTGTACCCTGGTATGTTGATATCCCAGTCATTGTTCTCTGTGTATCATGCTTCTATGACTGCCACGATATCCAGGCATCCCTCTTCCATCAAGGCCACCATTTCGGGAAGCTTTTTACCTAGACCAAGGGCATTGGTACTCACTACCCTCCATTTTTTTATGGCTTTATTTCTTTTTGCTCCATCCCTGTCCTTACTGCATTGTCTTTTTCTCCATTTACCCCTGCCTTTATTCCCTTGCTCTCATGGTGGTTGGAGTGCTCAAGTCCACCACTGTTAGACTGAAGTCCCCCACCACCACTGTGTTCCCCTTCTTACAGACCCTTCTAATCTGATCAGCTAACTCTCTGTCCAGGTCTTCCACTTGTGCTGGACATCTGTACACTAACCCTATCCTAAGTGTCCTTTGGTTTGAGTCCTGGAACTGCATCCATAGGGCCTCTGTCCTGCCTTCCTCACCCTCTTCCCTAATGCACCTTATCCCTTCTCACACATAGATTGCCACAACCCCACTCCCCTCTGCGCTATCTTTCCTGAATATCCTATATCCTGGGATCATCATATCCCAATCCCAGTACTCAGTGGCCCAAGTTTCTGTGATAGCCGCATTATCCTCCCTCCCCACTGTCAAGAGCTCCAGTAACTCAACTGATTTTTTACCTAAGCTTCTTGCATTCGGTGAGACCACCCTCCATCCTGTCCCCTTCCCTTCCTCTCCTTGCTTCTCCCCCTCCTATTACTCCCCATGCAACTTCCCCAAATCCTTCCCTTTTAGCTTGGGGGGTAACCTCATTTGACTCCTCTCTTTGGGATCCCTATCTACCAGCTGTCCACTTACCACCCCTATCTAGTTTAAATCCACCTTTGTCACTATATACCCCGCTAACATCTGCTTTAATACCCCTTCCCCTCCCCACTCAAGTGCAGTCTATCCCCTGCATATAGATCATTATTGTTCCATGTCCTGCCCCATCCACCCACTACCCTATACCCCTTGGATTGACACCACTCCCAAACCATGTGTTGAACTCCTCAATCCTCCCTTTCCTCACCGTACTCACACAGGGTACTGGGAGCACCTCTGAGAAGGACACTGACTCTTCTATCACCTTACACAGTCTTCCCACACACTCAGACATCTCCCTCACTACCTCCACCTTCTCCCCTGACAGGTCATCCATCCCCACATGCACCATTATATGTGGTTTCCTCCTACCCCTTCTGGCACACTTTAGAACTGACTGTCCCACACTGTCTGCCATTAACCCCAATATGGACTCCACCAATATGCAACTATGCCATTCCCCCTTGCTTCCCCATCTGATACCCTTAAGTATGGAGTTTCCCACAGGTATTCATATGGGACAAGAGCATAAGACCCAAGCATACGCAGATGATATCCTGCTCACACTGTTGAAGCCTGAAACATCAGTCCCTACATGTCTAATCCTGTTAGCACAATATGGTAAGATAGCAGGATATAAGGTTAATGTTGCTAAGTCCCTCTTGTTACCCTATGGCCAAGAGACTATGAACCTCCCAAGCATCCCCTGGGAGTTATTAACAGTGAAAGAACAGATCAAATACCTGGGTATTATTTTTTCCTGGTCGCTGGGGAAGATGGCACAGCTGAATTTCCCCCTGCTCTTAGCATCACTTAAATTAGACATAGAGAGGTGGAGTATACTTCACCTATCTCATTGGGGTAGATCACATGCTTATAAAATGATGACAGGCCCTAAAATATTATATCTGTTAGGTAATCTTCCTGTTATCATGAAGTCTGAACTCTTTCAATCCTTACAGAATAACATGCTCCAATTCCTCTGGGGCACTGAACCCAGGTGACTCAGTTTTCAGAAAATGATCAGGCCTGTAAGTAAGGGTGGTCTGTATCTTCCTAATTTTGCAATGACACATGATGCCGACATCTTTCTGACTTACCTTGAAGTGTTGGAAGTTGATTAGGCCTATATCACCCCAAAATCAGTGGACTGTGAAGAGGCTGCACTTGGATCTACTCTAGATAAGGCTATCAGATTTGACAAAATTCCTAAAGACCTGAAACATCATGCCATTATAGAAGCCTCTCAGCAAGTGTGGAAGAAATGGATGAGCAGAACTAAGTGGGACCCTCATCATTCATCTGACCATGCCCTTTGGGGAAATAAAAAGCTCACCATAAATAACCGTTTAATAAGATTGGCGAACTGGGCCTCTAAAGACATTTTATACTTGGGCCAGTTATTTGAGCCAGATTCAAGGCACTTGAAATCTTTTGCACAGTTACAAGATGAATTTGCCCTGGAGAATGTCAGCACTGGCAGTATTTCCTGTTGCGACAAGCGTTAGTTGGTATCTTAGGACAAAACCTGCTGTTGAAAAGAGAAAATCAACTAGATGTTCTCATAAAACCCAGAAATGGGCACTCACTAAAAAGCATTAAGATTTACTGTAGTTTACTGTAGTTTGAGAAGGATACCACCCTAACACTTAAACAAAAATGGGAGGCAGAACTATAATGCTCGATTGCAGATAATGTCAGGCAACAGCTATGGACACAACTTTGCACAGTCACTAAAGACATGCAGAATCACTTTACACAATTCAAGATCTTTCACCATTGGCATAGAACCCCAAAGCAGCTGCATAAATGGGGTATTACAGAATCTGATAAGTGCTGACACTTTGATAAAGAAACTGGGGCCATAATTCATGTTATCTGGAGCTGTACGAAACTTACCCACTTCTGACAAGCAGTTCAAGATTCCCTCACCTCTATTTTGGGAGTTTCTAAACCCCTATAGGCCTGATAGTAATGCTGGGCCACATTGAACATGTTTCCCCATCCAGTCTTCTTTCAAAAGCACATGTGCAGTAGATGTTAGGTACTCTTGCGTCTGCAAAACAAATCATATTGAGACATTGGAAGTCACCACATCATCCTGCTGTCTCTGAATGGTTTCAGGAACTGGATATCATGGCTAGCTTTGAGATAGTCCATTATTTTATAATAGGCCACTAGATCACTACCTTACCTACTGGGGAGCCTTTCTTGATTCCTTTGTCTGAAAAATTTCTGCAGGATACCATATGGCCTCTTACTTGTTAAAATGTCAGCAGATGAGTACTCAGTCATCCCAACCCCTTTATTCACCCTAGAAGCTCTCACTTATTCCTAAACAGGATGGTATTGACTTCCCATTTTATTTTGAGTACTTTGGATCCAGTGTTTGTATGCCAACACTTATGTTCTAGTTACTTGATGCAGTTAGTTTGGAACATCATTTATTGTTATGTTATGATATTAGATATGAATATTGTTTTGATTGACTTTAGTCTGCACATCCAAATGGATGCTTCTAGACCCTGGGAAGGTTATATGTGTTATAACTGTTGTCTTTAATTATAAAAAAAAAAAAAAAAAGAAAGAGGATTTTGTTTGGTTCGGTGAAAAAATATTAATCAGTTCCCAAGTTTTAAGGATATGGAATTTCAGTTCTGAGCATGCTCAGTAGGGTCTTTCTTTTATCTGTCAGATACATATAGAATAAATGATGGGGAAGTGTGTGATATGAGAATTTAATGCACACCTGAGGTGTGGGATGCTACATAAACCCTGAAGGCGAAGCCTGAGGGATTTATCAAAGCATTCCACACAAAGGGTGTGCATTAAATTCTCATATGCACACTTCTCCATCTTTTATTTTATATAATTGCTGGTGAGCAATTCTTTTCCAGCCTGACTTCTGTGCTAGAGATACAGACATACATACACACAGGCACACACACACACACACACACACACACACACACACACACACACACACTCACAATGTGTCTCTCCCTCTTACTGCCTCTATCTACAGTTCAGGCTTTTTTAAATTGTATTTTTCACTTACAGTTGGAGTCTCGATTCCAGTTCAGTAGGCTTATAGCCAAAGACTGACCCGTTTCTGCTGAGCTGCTCAGCTGTATTTCTCATAGCCGATTAAATAGCAGGATCAACCAGATATAACTTTTTTTAATGAAGTAGATGAACAATTTAAAAAACAATTTGTGAGTCGGAATGAGGAGTCTTACAGCGGTGGCTCCTCAATAAGTGAGAAACAGAGCCGCCATCTTTCAGTATTTGTTTTGCCCAACCCGACACAGTATAAGAGCCAATAACAGAGCGCTCCTTTTTTGAGTGATGGAGTGCGTGTTCGCCGTAATAACCTGCTGGTTAGTACTGCAAATATCAACTCGATGAGCCCAAAGAAAAAATTGCTCACCAGTAATTATAAAAGAATATCTGGATCACAAAAGATGAATCTTCTTTAGTTAACCAAAATTCTTCTTTTGTGAGGAAAAAAATTATTCTTTCATGTGGCCACCAAATTGTTTTTCATTTAAAACAAAAAAATGAAAACCAATAAAAAGGACATCCTGGAGAAAAGCAGACACATGAGTCTGGCTAAATGGGGACTGTTTAGCTCAATTCCAGAGTATGTTTTTCAAAACATTATCTCAGAATATGGTTTTGGTACACCCCTCAACACATTGGTGGAAGGCTTAATGAGGACTTAGCAAGGACTCATACAAAAGTATATATATATACTTCTTACTTTATCTCAAAAGCATGATATCAACAGTGGGACTTTCTTGGATTCTGTAGCTGCAGCTGGAGTGCTGCTTCTGGCTTGGGTGAGAGCAGTGAGATAGTGATCACTATATCATACAAAAGAACTGGAGTTATTTTGAGAGACCAAATGAAAGAACTATGATTCTTTCTTGAAAGCAACAGCAGGGCTTCCTATTTTTTGTAGCTGTAGCAGGAGTACTGTTGCTGGCTTGAATGACAGCAGTGAGCCAGTGATCACTTGATCTCTCTCTCTCTCTCTCTCTTTCTTATCTGTCTGCCTGTCTGTCTGCCTATCTATCTGTCTATCTATCTATCTATCTATCTATCTATCTATCTATCTATCTATCTATCTCTATTATGGGAAAGGGGAAATTGTTTAACCAGGAAAGGCACACTAAGCCAAAGCTTGTTTCCAGGTGCAACCTGGGAGAACAAGGAAGTTAAGTGACTTGCTCAGGGTCACACATTACGAAAATGGGGCTATGGGATTGAAACCCAGGTCTCCAGGTTTGCAACTCAGTGCCCTAAACCACAATGCTATACTACCTTTATATATTTATATATGCCTCAATATATATTTAAATAATAAATGGCCTGCATTGCTTACCCTCAGGTACTGCTTCTCTTGCACCACTCCCCTGCAGGTTACCCACCCACATTCCCCAATGAATGGTTTGTGACTGAAGGTCATCCTGCCACTGTGGTGCCCAGTCCTCAGTGTTGGTTTGGGTCCCCCTGAAATAAAGAAAAATGTCCCTTGTTGATCTTTTTCTTTTCTTAACCTGAAAACAATGGGCTCTCAGTGATCTGAACCCCCCACCAGACACCCACCCTCCCCCAATTACCCATTCAGCACCCACCCCCACACACACCCTTACTCAGCTGAACATGTCCTAGCATGTAGATTCACTCTCTGATTGAAGACATGTCTTGCTGCTAGAACCGACAACTGCAATATGAGAAAATAAAGTAAGTCCTTTATAATGTATTTCAATGGGGTTTGAACTTTTATTCATAATTTTGTCATTTTTTAAATATTTTTACATGAAATTTTCAAAATGACCTGTTTGGAACCCCACCTCATGAACAAGGGCAGTGAAACTTTTCAAATCTGGCCTGAAAGGTGATTTTTGCAGTCGCTGCATGAAATCATCATTCAGGCAGGATTTAAAAATGTTCACCTTCCGTGTTCATGAGGTGAGGTCATAAACAGGAAATGCTGAAAATCTGGTGAGAAATATAGTAAAATAACCCAGTTATCAGTGAACATTGAAATATTTCAATGTTCACTCACAACTTTCTTGATTTTCAATATTTTTCTACAAAACTTTCAACATGGCTTTTTTGGAACCCCAATGGACAAAGAGTTGTCAGTTGGGTACATGTTTGAAATGTTCACAAAGTCACTGAGGGACTGGTAGACATAGGGTGGTATTTTTGAAGCGTGGTGCAAGGCTTGCATTCAGCCCTGCACCATGATACTTAGGTTCAGGTGGTGCACCAAACCCATCACCGCAACTGCGCCCGATTTTACAATGTTGGGTGCAGTTGTGACAGTTTCCACAATTTACAGTAGATTGCATCAAATATCTGGTGCAAGCTCCATAAAAATGGCCTGCAGGATTGCTGCAAGTTAAACCAGAAAAAGCGGGTCAAACTGGTGGAAATTGCCACACACGATAGAAAATCCCATTTGATCACTGCAAACCCCATGCTCTGTATCATCAGAGCACTGGGCTTGTGAATATCTAAGACTTTTGAAAATCCTGCCCATGTTGCATGAGAGGAAATTCCAAAAGTCCAGCCACACACACAAATAGGTTTTAAAATCCTTGAGAAATTTAATTTCATACATCAGTGTAGGCCCTTTAATTCTTGTTTCAGTCAAATTCAATCTTCACTCATCACTTCACAGATTTTTTTTTTATATTTTTCCACCAAATTTTTCTACATTCCCTTCTTGGGACTCCAGTTCATGAAAAAGGGAAGTTGCATTTTTTCAAATCCAGCCCAAAAGGTGATTTAATAGTTGCAGAGTGAAATAACCTTTTGGGTGGGATTTAAACATTTTCACCTTCCAGGTTTATGAGGAGATGTCATAAGCAGACTATGTTGAAAATGTTGTGGAAAAATATTAGAAAAATATGGTACAAAGATCAAGTTATGAGTGATGGTCAAAATATATCAATGTTCACTCATAACATCACTAATTTTCAGTATTATTCCACCAAACTTTCAACATGGCCTTTTTGTGACCCCACCTCATTAACAAGGTAGGTGGAATTTTTCAAATTCTTCCTGAAAGATGATTTTGTGGTTGCTGTGTGAAGTCACATTTTGGGGGGATTTGAAAATTATCACTTACTGGATACATGAGATGGGTCGTAAGAAGGCTATATTGAAAATTTGGTGTAGAAATAAAGTAAAATGACCAAGTTATGAGTGCACATTGAAATATTTCAGGTTTTACTTGTCACTTTGTTACTTTTCAATGGTTTTTTTCACACCACCTGATAAATGTGACAGCTGTTGTTTTTTAAAATCCTGGACAAGATTTGTTTTTACACTTGTGGTGCAAAATGGCATTTCAGCCAATAAACTCTAAATGCCTCATGTCATGTTTGTAAGGGGAAGTGATAAACTAACTATCTTGAAAATTTGAGGTCACATTTCAGAAAAAAAATAATTAAGAAACATGTATACTGCCAGCCTTTACCCCAGTGGGTAGTGATTTGTGATTCCATGCCAGTGAGCTGTGTTCAGAAGTGAACTCAGTGAGTCAGATTGATGGGGCGAGGCTAGGGGAAGAGTGCTGTTACATACCACCACCCTCCCAGCTGAGGAAGGAAAGGTGCAGTGTTGCCTGCATGGACCCAGGTACCATATAGTGAAGAGAAATCTTCTTTTGGTATAGAACCCTTCACCTCTGCACCTGTGAGTGGCAGAGGGCCCTGTGCATTGGCTGACAGATGGAATTTTTGCCCTGGCATCTGTATCAGCGACCACATCTAAGTGCAGGGCCCAGAGGGCCCTGTGCTTCCACAGTCCACCAGACAGTCTCATGAATTCTTGATATCAATTGCTACACAGACAGATGGAGTCTTCTCTTGGCAAAGGGCACAAAGGGACTTGCACATGTGCATCTGTGAATGAAGACACAATTCCACTATCTCAAAAAGAGGAAATTATTTGCAGAAAACTGCATTAATGCACCAGTTAATGCAGTAGTTAGGGTTTAAATGAATGACACAAAAGTAAGGAAATGTGGCATTAGGGTTTTCAACCCTAACTCCCCACCTCCACCCTCCAAGCAGCAAAACAACTAGACCACACAAGCAGCCACAGACAGCCATCATCAGGTAAGACAAACAACATGTCACTATTTCCAGATGACAGAAATGCAGTAGAACTTATCTGCTACCTTCATGGATTTGTGTCTGTGGCTGCATAAGCACAGGAGCCTGTGCTGATGCTGCCACACCTCTGTGTGTATGTTGTACAGCATGCATGAGTACATGTGGCTGCAGATAGGGCCTGCACTTCTTCTGACAGAAGGCCCCATGGGTCCTGCACCTCTGTAGTCAGAAGTACTTGTGCACACTGTATGAATTTCCTCTCTAGATAGCATGATCTGCTATTGCATGGTTTTCTATATACAACTGTGTAAATGACAAGCTGCTACAACTTTCAAAAATGTCTAGATCCACTGCTGAAACTATGATACCCACATTGTAACAGTACTTCTGTCTCCATAACTACAGGCCCCATAGGTGCCTGCTCTTCTGGAATCAAAAGTCAGTGTGTATGTCTTACATGTGTGGCTGAAGTGGTGCAGGCCTCTTAGGGACTTGTACTTCTGCAGACAGAAGTGCTGTTGCAATTTTGGTATCATGGATTTTGTGGCACTGGTTCTTTTGCAGCAAGGGGTCAGTGTGAATATTGTACACCGGCAGCAGCAGAAGCACAGGTTCTTCAAGTGTGTGTGTGTCTTACAGTGTTCATGAGTATCCGAGACTACAGAAGTGCCGGTCCCTAAAGCTGGCCCATTGGTGCAGTGGTAGTGTTACCACTCATTATGCTGATGACCCATGTTCGGGAATGAATTCAGGTAGAAGGGGGCCAGCTGGGGGGAGGAGGACCGAGCATCCCAGAGGGTGATGTTCTCCTTTGGGGAGGGAGCTTTCCAGCTCTGCTGCTCCACTGCAACCTGGGTGACCAGTGCTGGTACTGTATTCAGAGAGGCATTGAGGGAGGGAGGATTCAGGCTGGTGCTGCACTACAATACACGGTCACATGTGTGTGCATGTACACCCTAACTGCTTGCATCCCAAGAGAGAGGGAAAATAAACAGAACAAGGAAAAGCTCCAGCAGGATGAGAACCAACTTTCTGCAGGCCCTGCACCAGTGATGTGGCACTCCTCTGTTTGGAACCTGGTCCATGTGGTGAGAGGCTTGGCCTGTCACCTCCAGGAGGGAGGGAGTGAGACAAGCACATCAGTGCTACTGCTTTTGTGTAATTTGTAAACAGTTGTATATTGTTTGTCTTACCTGATGATGCCTGTCCATGGTTACTTGTGTGGTCTTGTCCTTTTGCTACTTGCAAGTGCAGGTGCAGGTGGGGAGACAGGTTTGGAAACCCTAACACCATATTTCCCTAATTTTGTGGCATTAACTTGAATCCTAACTGGTGCATTGACACAATATTTTAGCAGGAACATATATAATAAATGATATGTAAGTGTAGTGTAATGGAAAGTTATTCCATTTAGTGGTCCTAATGAGGTCAATAAGCCATGAGCCTGAATGGCAAATGGAATTATGACCTCATTAGGACCCTAAGATGATGGAACTACTTCCTATATGCACTGTACTATCTATTGTTTGTTTTATATAATCCATAAGGATGTTTGAGATAGATAAGTTACTCAATACAGTAAGATCAGGTATTACTATACTGGGTCTTTAAAAGTCTCTTTCCAAATCTGGGATCTTGTCTTACACCACATTGTAGATATTCACAGTCACATCACTGATATTGTAGGTGCTGCCTGTGTCAAATACAGTAATGTTTGTTTGCCCCTTGCATTTATGTCTGTAGGTGTGGCTGTTTGGTAATAGTTCATTAGTGGACAGTGGGGACTTCCTTGCCTGTCATCCAGTGTGCTGTTTGAGGAAAGGTGTATTTTTTTGTGGTAGGCTGTGTGGTATTCCTTGTAAATGCCATTTTTGAATGTCAGTTTGTAGCTTGTTGTTGGTGTTTACTGCTTTGTTCCAGGTGGTGCTACTGATGTCAGGTCTGATGTGTTCTAGGCAGTGTGACTTGACTGGTGGGTGTTTACTTTCAATTTACAGTGAGCCTGTATACCCTGTTTCCATGTTAGCACATGGTAGCATGAAGGTAGGCAACATTGGCTGTGACACTGGTGATGTCACCAGAAGCTGCTGAATACTTGGATTGGGTGATACTGACAGCTGCTGGTGTGGATGAGCTGCTTGGGACTTGAAAGTGGGTGGGAGTAAGTAGGAGGGTGTGAGTGCAGTGTGACTGTCCTTCTTGGGGTTGAAGTACTTGTTGCAGGCAGTATGGTGGTGGTTAAGGTCAGTGTTCTCATGGATTCTCCCCTTAAGTATGTCTCCACATCCTTAGTTGTAGTCATCATTCTCTGCACTTCAGTAAGTTGTTTTGGGATTTCCTGGAGTTCCTGTTGCTAGCTTCTGATAAGTGTTGCTGCTGGGGGGGGCGCACTCATGTACTGGACTGGTTGTCCTCTTTCTGTTGTAGATGCACCTGCTGTATTGCTGGGTTGCTGGTGTTCTGGAGTTATTCTGCACTGTCCCAGTTTATTTTTCCCAGCAGATATTCTCCCATAACTCATCCCATTTCTTATTTATAGGGTGGTTTTCTGGTCTGTGGTTGTTTTTGCTGGATGATTTTTGTGTGTTGTTTCATTTGCCATTATTTGTGATATCATCTTTTGGTTGTTGTCTGATATGGTTCAATATTTGTTTATTGACATGATATCTTTATACCTAGGTAACTGTGCAATTTCTGTGGAAAGGATGCTAGAATTTAATAGTTTTTGTAATGATGTATTCTTTGTACTGTGGTTTGTTACTGTCAAGTAGACCAGCAGATTGTTTGTGACTGTCATTGTGGATCTTAATTTATCTGATTTTAATGTTTTAGAACCTTAATGAGTCCAGTCTGTGGTTGATGTTGTGAGTTATGTAAAATCAAGAGTCATCCAATTGCATTTCTTGTGGTCTGTGTGCTGCATATTTTTCATGTGCTGAAAATAGAGTAATGTTCTACAGTAGGTTTCCTCTGTTTTGGCATGTGTTGGGTTTAATTGCTTATATATCCCATTTATTTATTCCTCTTTTATTTTGTTTTTTGCCTTTCTGTATTTTCAGTTGATTTGTGTCCTTGTGTGTCATTTATCAGTTTCAAATCACCCCATTTTAGATGTTCAGATATTCTGAGAGCAAAGTACAATTCAGCATTAAAAATGACACACAGTATACAAGAGAGCTGTAGGACTGTGGATTTCCATGATTCCAGAATTATCTAGCATGTCTATGTTGGCATCTGAGTGCATCAACTTTGTTTGGTCAGTTTCCTTTGTCATCATTTTTTAATAATTTCTGTTTTGCCACCATTGTTCTGATGTTTTCCTTGAATACTGTTTTTCTTTTTTTTTTTTCACAGTACAAGGCAACCCCAATTATCCAAAAGTACTGGAGGACACACAATTATTTCTGATAGCAGAGTATTCAGATAAATGGAAGGCCATTGACTGCATAAGGTATACAGAAAGAAGAATGGCTAGCCTTCCAAGAATCCTTATTAATGTCCCTGATTCATTCTCTGTTCCATCCTATTTCCTGTGGGAATAGATGAAATTGGTCAGGTGCCTGTCTAGTTTTTGAAGTAGTATTTCTAGTAGTTCTCTTATCTCATCTGCCTTTATAAGGCAGTTTCCATGCTCTTTAGGCCAGATTGGTCTTTTTTTGCAGTATTATTAATTTCCTACAGTTTTATGAAGTCCTCTGTCTCTCTTCTTTGGTTTGGTTTGTCTTCCTCAGTGTTGTTTTGCATTTAAATCTGAGTTGCATTGTATAGTGTGACGGTTAGGGGATCATTGTTTAATTGATAATTAAGTGTTAAGGTGATAAGTGGTAATTAATAAAGTTTAATATTTGTTTTCATGTTTAATTGTGTTTATGTCTGTTTATATACAGCTTAAAAATGGAGATATACTGGTAAATACATGATAATGGATCTTATGGGGAAAGGGTCCTTACATGTATTTATAACTAATATATATAGTATGTCTATCTATCTAGTCTATCTATCTATCTATCTAAAATAATTATACCTATAGCAGACAGTGACCTGCTTGATTTCAACTGGACACTGGGGTGCCCAATCCCAGGTGCCAGCTAAATGGGTGTATCTGTTACATTCACCAACACTGGGGTACCCTCCCCTCTGATGGTTCTTCTCCCCCATTTCATTTTGTTTTCCAACCCCGAACCCCCATCATGTTAATCCTTTGGGAGGTACACTGGGCAATACACAATAATGGAGCCTATGAGGGAAAGTTTCCTTCAATGTATTAGATAGATAAATAGATAGATAGATAGATAGATAGATAGATAGATAGATAGATAGATAGATAGATAGATAGATAGAAAGAGACTATGGAGAAACATTTCATTCAATGTGTTAGATAGACAGAGAGATAGAGAGCTAGAGAGATAAAGAGATAGAGAGATACAGATACAGTTATACAATTGGTGTGGGTCCAGATTGGGCAAGATAAAACTACTATCTTATGACCAATGTGCAGAATAGTAATGGCTCCGTGCATCAAAAGGGGTTACCAAATGGATCCTAAAGTTTGTAATGCAGTACATATGTAGGATTTTGAGTATAATGCAGTCATTTTGGGCTTTTTAAGTAGCCTATGTGGAGAGATACGTAAGATAACATTAATGGAATCAGATGTTTTCATATTAAAAGAATCTACTTTCATTAGTCAAAATGCATGAAAATTTGCCTACTAATTTGTGACATGGCTACCCACGTGTGTGAAATAGTCTCTCAGTGTCATTTAACTAGACTTTTCTGGCAATAAAAAATATTTTTGTAACTAATTCCATGTCCTGCTCTCATTTGTCACACTTCCTTATTGTGTTACCTTGATTTCCACCCACCTCCAGGGGTTCCTAAAGATGTGGTCTTGCATGTAACCATTAATGTCCCCTTGTGTTACCTCAGAACTTTTGTAATAATCTGCTCTTTGATGCTATTTGTGTTGTATTTTTGTCCCTAGGTTACTTGCTGTATTTGTTTAGGGTACTACAGTGCATTGCCCTGTTTCTTTAAGTACACAGCATGATCACAAGCTGTCCCCATTACTCACCTGATCCTTTCATGTCTCTCACTACCGGATGTTCACACATGACAGTAAGGGTCCAGGGGAGCCACTTGTGAAAACATTTGGGCACTTATATTAGCGTGAGATTGGGGCAGACCATGGGGGGATTTAAACGACAATTCCTTACAATTTCTAGCCCTTTCCTGTGATTGACTGTCTTATCCTGAAGAGCTCTTGTCCTCCTGTGTGACCCTCATTACATCACTATCCTCACTGCAGCAGATAAATACCGATCATGCCTGCTGCTAAAAATAGTTTTGTTTCACTAGTTTTGATAATGTAAGTGAGCCATTGGGGGGTGGGGTTCATTAATAGTGCAGATGGACCCACATCCAGGCAATGTTGAGCTAAATCCAGGTCCCCAATCACTGATCCCCTCACCATTAGAATTTGCAGATGCATCTGGTTTAAAAATAATGATGGTTAACATACTGAGTCTAATTAAAAAACTGTCTCAGTTACAAGCCTGGGCTGCACATACTGAGTATGATATTATCATTGTCACCGAATCATGGCTTAACAAAAATATAACCGACCATGAAATTAACATAGTGGATTATGTCCCGTTCAGGGCAGACAGGGGCTTGGAGGGGGCAGAGTAGTTGTCCATGCCAAATCAAAATACACAATTAGTAACATTATCACCAAATCTAAACCCAAGGAATTTGAAATTGTTTCACTAAAGCTTCATCTTCCTTCCTCTGATAACATTACCATCATAGGTGGATATAGAGCACCTACTGCCAGAACTGATATCTTTAGTGCCCTCAAAACCTTAATCATTAAAGCTAACACAGAAACACTAATCCTTGATGATTTCAATATGGATTGGCTATCATCAAAATTCTCTGCCCTGTAGTCACTTTGCGGCGAATTCGGATTAGCCCAACTAATTAGTGAACCAACCAGGATTAACACCCAAAATTCAGCCAACAGTTCACTTCTAGATGTTATCTTAACTACTCATCCACATAAAATCCTACAAACAGCAGTGTTTCATAATGATACAAGTGATCACAACATCGTAGTCTGCACTAGATCACAAGCCAAAGTTAACCTTCCCCCTAAATTTATAACCAAACGGTCATTCCACAAGTTCAGTACTGACAATTATTTGACTGATCTAAGCAACATCAGATGGCAAGAGCTCTTTCTTGCAAAATCAGTAGACGAGGCTGTTAATGTCCTTAACTGCAACATTACCTCTTTAGTTAATAGACATGCTCCCACTATTAAGGTTCGGATGCGCAAAACTCTCACCCTTGGTTCACACCAGAACTCAAGGTTGCACTGTCAAACCATGACAAACTATGGGCCCAGGAAAGGCATGCCAAGAGCCCATTAGATTGGCAGGCATTCAGGGCAGCCAGGAACGCATGCATCAAACGCATCTGTGAAAGTAAATCTAACTATTATGTTTCTACCCTAGAGCAGGCCAAAGGGAACTCCTATAAAATCTGGAAGACCCTCAAGTCAATTGAGGGTTGATCAACTGCCCCATCTGTTCCAGCAAAGATCCTCATCAATGGATCAGCTATTGAAAGTACATATCAAATCTTGGAAGAACTTAATTCCTACTTCATCACCGCCAGCCTAGCAAGGAACATCGATAGCACGTATGCATCACTGAATACTCCAGCCTGTTCATTCCAGTTGCTCCCTCTTAGCTTCAAGGAAGTAGAGGAGGAGTCACTTATTAACCTGGATACCAAAAAAAGTGCGGGGGAGGATAGCATAGATCCATTATTCCTAAAACTTGGCTACCCCTATCTTACCGCCCCAATACTTCATATATTCAACCTTTCTATTTCAACCTCCACAGTTCCCTTTTGTTGGAAATCTGCCCAAATTCTCCCCCTATTTAAGTCAGGAGATCCATGTGATCTCAATAATTATAGACCTATTTCAATACTACCCATCCTCTCAAAAGCATTCGAAAAACTGATCTACGCCCAGTTGAAAAACCATATTGTAACTCAACATATCTTAAACCCTCTTCAATCTGGCTTTCCGCCCAAACCATAGTACCACTACAGCTCTAGCCAAGGTTACTAATGATTGGGTCTCTGCAATGGACTCTAAGAAAACTACTGGTGTGGTGTTCTTGTATCTAAGTAAAGCTTTTGATACAGTAGATCATAATCTATTAGTTCACAGCCTTACTAATCTTGGCTTTACTCCATCCACAACCCAATGGTTCAAAAGCTACCTATAGGGCAGGACACAGAAAGTTAAATCAGGAAATTTGTTTTCGTCTTCCCTACCTACTGCTAGGGGAGTCCCACAGGGATCTATCTTAGGCCCTGTCCTCTTTTCCTTATATATAAACAACCTTGACCATCAGATTACCAAGTCCCAGTTACAGTTCTTTGCAGATGACACAGTTCTGTATACATCTGGGCCCTTGCTAGAAGAAATTAGGGACACCCGTCAAGCCGACTTCGCGCAATTAGAAAAAAAACTAATTAATGCAAAGTTACTTCTTAATGCCAAAAAAATGAAAGCCATGATCCTTTGCCCATGCTCCTCCCACACTACTACTCCTGTTTTACCCAATGATTTTATAAATACTTCCCTAGGTGAGCATCTGGAAATAGTTTCAAAGTTCAAATATTTCAGTTTCTGGCTTGGCAACAGGCTTTCCTTTAATGATCACCTCAATGACTTGGCTAAAAGGCTCAAAGCCAGGTTAGGTTTTTTCTTCCACAATAGATCTTTCTTTCCTTTGGAGATTAGAACCAGATTGGTTCAGGCCACATTCCTCCCCCTCCTTGATTACGGCGATGTAATCTATAATTCTTCAGCTTCTACTAGTCTCCATAAACTAGATGTTCTCTATCACCGCTCCCTATGGTTTATAACAAACTCCCTTCCACTAACTCATCACTGTGATCTATATGCCTTAGTTGGCTGGCCCTCACGCACCATTAGACGGACAGTCCATGCCAGCACCTGGACTTCAAAACTTCTCCAGAATAAACTACCGCAATATCTATCCTATTTAATACACATAGTTCACAGCTTTTACTCACTTAGGAAGACAGGGTTTCTCCTTCTCGATGTGCCTAGGAACAGCACTTCCTTTGGAAAACACGCTATAGCATGTTCACTGCCAACTATTTGGAATCGATTACAATCCTTATTGAAATTACCCAATATTGTCCCTGTTAACTTTTTCAAAAGGCTAGCCATGGCTAAACTAAAAGATACCTGTAACTGTCTTTAATGAAATACTGTCCCTGGGGCTACAATCTAGTGACCCCATGATATCCCAGGTTCCATTCCTCCACTTCCTCAACTCTGTTTTGAACCACTTTCAGTGTCTCAGGTGGAATCTTTATTTTATTGTTATGTAATTACTGTTACTTCCTACAGGAATTTTCATTTCTCTGAGGAAATCCTAATGTATGTAATGTATTGTTTTTATAAACAGTGCAACTTCCCGTCATGAACGTAGAGTACCCTGGGAGCTCTTTATCATTATGTATACTGTGTTTTATGATGTAAGCACTTAACCTATTTGATTGTACGTCAGTCTCAGGACCTCATTGTGAATCTATGTATGTCTCAGGACCTCCTTGTGAATGAGCTTGCTCAACAGAATTTTCCTGCAATAAACTTGAACTTGAACTTGAACACCCTGGATTTCCCTTTTTGCCTTCTTGACTTGGTGTAAGGGGTGCCATTTGAATTAAAATGTGAATTTGGGACCTTAAACTTCTTTATGTCCCTGTTCACCATGAGGTCTTCTTGAAGGAGTCGATAAGGAGGTTGCATAGATCAACTTTCTAAGTTACTATGCTTTATTTTAAATTCTCTTTTTATGTTGGGACTGTATTTTACATGCTGCTGTTACAGTCAATTTTGGGGAGGGATGGAGATTGAGTGGAGTGTCTGGGATTAGCACACTGCATTATTTGGTTATTGGGGAGGGTTTGGTACCTGTATTTAATCCTTGGCTCTTTATTTTTGGGCTACTAATATTTATTTTGGTTTTTGGTTCTAATGCTCTATTTTAAATGTGCTTTTCATATGTTGGGATGGTATTTACATGCTGCTGTTACAATGATTGTTTTTTTTGGGGGTTGTTAAAAAGATTGAGTGTGATGTCTGATATTTATTGTGATTTTTGGTATTTAAAAAAACAACAACATATTTTCTGTATTTACCTGGGCACTGCCCGTATAATCCACCAACACTCCTGAATATGCACTTCTTCCTACCAAAGAGTTGTATGAGCACTGTACCTTAGTACATCCCCCAAATGTGAAACAGTGCCCCATAGAATGTGGAAAACTTCATCAAATCTATTACTCAGAAGCTCAGACCACTGTTGAAATGTGTGCCTCTGTGTTCACAAAGTTCACAGTTAAATAAATAATACATTTTTCATATGAACTGCTATGCATTTTTGCTTTATAATGTTGTTGAACGTTGGCCAAACCCTCTCAATTTGTAACAAGGGGTTTTGTGAATAAAATGAGGAACTGTTCCTCATGATGTGGTACAGCTGAGAGGTAAGGCTTGATCAGATGTGCATGTTAGTTTGGTGCACCCAAATTAGGCAACCACAAATTTTATTCTTTTTACCTTATTTGATTCTCCTTCAGGTCCCCACCTGTTGGCATCTATCTTTCAGCCTCCCTCCCAGCCCCACACCCTGACATCAGCCAGCTAACTTCTTCTTCCCCCACAGTTTACCCTCCATGGCAGGGCAGTGAGGAGCCTGCTCCTTGCTCAAACTCACCTTGACTAGGATTCAGATTCGGTGGGGTGCCATTCAAAGTTGCGACCTGCTGTAGGTGGCTGTCATCATCCTGCTTGACCTAGGACCTCATTTTTCTTTGTCCTGTGTTTCCCCTTGGGTAGAGCGTGCAATGTTGGCAATGGCCATGCAGTGCACGCTTCCGTCCATGGCACACTGGTTGGTCACCAGCATGGTAGTAGGTAAAGCACAGATGCCTCAGCCCTCCACACCACTGGGCTGGTGGCAACCACAAATTTAGGTGAAGTGGTAGGTTTGCCTGGCACAATCTTGATGTTGGTTGTGATGGGCTATTGCACTGCATGATGTGTTTGTTACTGGCTTCTTTATTAGTGGGGTGCACCACTTCTGTTTTGTTGTTGTGCATCACAGGGTACCCACAGCATTTTTTGTTAATCTGTGTACCAAACTATGTGGTCACCGATTTTATTTTTTTATTTTTTTTGTGGGGGGGTTGGTGCACTATTTGGTCTGTGTGTATCAGGTCTGATGACAGTTTTTGACTGAGTCCCTGTGGTATGTTTTGTGGTGTGTCTCTGTTTTTGGTTGGCAGATGTCTGGAAACATACTTCCATTTTGTTTGCAGATGGCTAGATGCGTGCCTCCATTTTATTTGCAGGTGGGTGTATGCATCCCTTCATTTTGTTTGTAGACAGGTGTATGCATGCCTTCATTTTGTTTTCAAATTTGTGTATGATTGCCTTCATTTTGATTTGCAGATAGGTGGATGCATACCCCCATTTTGTTTGCTTATTTGTGTATGATTGCCTCCATTTTGATTTTCAGATGGGTGGGTGCATGCCTCCATTTTGTTTTCAGATTTGTGTATAATTGCCTCCATTTTGATTTGCAGATTGGTGGATGCATGCCTCCATTTTGTTTATAGACAGATGACTGCATACTTTCATTTTGTCTGCAGCTGTATGCATGCATGGCTTCCTTTTGTTACCAGATGGATGTATGCTTGCTGCCATTTTGTTGGCAGACCTATGAATGCCTGGGTTCAGTATTTAACTTTTTTGCTTTTTGGCAGATGGGATGATGCATGGCTCATATTGCATTTATTATGTTTTTCTCCTTTTATTGTCTTCACTTAAGAAGTGATTTAGTAATTTGAACAGCTTTGTTAGTAAATTTGTGATTGTTTTGACAATGGGTTATGATTTTGGTATTTAAAAACCAAAACATGAACAAAATGAATTTATTTCATTTTTTTAGATTGCACACCACCACCATGGTAACCCTACCTGCTATTTTGGTTTAAATTTCAAAATCACCAAACAACCCCAGATGTGCACCTTTTGTATTCAAACAGGTAGTTTGTGCTGGGCTGGTGATCTTGGCAAAACCCATTTTGTGTGTGACTATGTCCCACAATCCCCACCCCCAAAAAAAACAAACAGCTATGCATCTTACACACGTATTTGCTACACTGTTACACAGTTATCTGTTCATGCACAAATGAGTTGTACGCCTAAGTTGGCAACAACTAATGTTGGTGGGGTGGCTGGTTTGTGTGCTGTGATTCAGATGGTGTTTGGGTGATGCTGCTGCAGTAGCTAACTTGTCTGGCGCTGCCTGCAGTATTCTATTTTTTGCACATTTAAAGTATTTATTATTGTGCCTTTGTGGATTTTCTGGTTGCATCGCAGGGCAACCACAGCATATTGTTAATCATAGCACAAAACCATATGGTTACTGCTTTTGGAGGGGTGGAGCTTAATGTTAAAAAAACACTCTTCCCATGCTGCTTGTCGTGGTGCCCTAATTAGGATACATTATTCTCTGGGCCATATTGGTCAGCCATATCATACATGTGTGTGGTGGGTTTACACAACTTTGCCTAGCAAAAAAAAAACAACTTACTGTGAAAACCAACTATACTGTTTTCTGTGGGTGTTGTCTGTGTTCACTTTACATGGACAGCCCATTATTCAGGTGATATGGACTGATGATGCCCTGATTAGAATGTATACTTTAATGATGAACTTCTTTGAAAGATTCCATCAGGTATTTAGCTGCATGCCTCCATACTGTCTGCAGATGGATGGTGATGTGCCTCCATGTTGTCCACAGATGGGTGGTGGCATGGTTCCTTGTTGTGTGCAGACAGGTAGTGGTGTGCCTGTGGTGTTTTTATGTCCCCAGTTATATGTGCAGTCCTGCTTTTATGTCCCCCCTGTTACCTGTGCAGTCCTGCTTATATGTCTCCTGTTACATGTGCAGCCCTGATTTTATGTCCCCTGTTACACGTGCAACTTTGTGGAAGCTTCTTCTCAAACCCCGAAATTGGAGTTATCCCACACCCCACTACATTTTTATAAGGTGAGTCAAAGCATTAAGAATGCTTATAATAATTATATTATAGAGTTTAAAAAATGACACTAATGTCACACTTTGGTAGCCCTTTTTCATACATACACCCTAATGCTATCCTCAAAGCTGGGTAGGTCACATTGGAATACATGACCAACTTCCAAGAGAGTACAACTACTGTGTCCCATTACCTACACCTGTAATGCCCATTATCTACAGAAAAATAGGGAGGCAAGGAGGGTCATCAGAGAGGCAAATTCAGACGTGGAGCTGTGTATCACGGATGGGGTCAAGAACAGAGAAAACAGTTCTTTAGCTACATCAGTGAAAAGGAAAAGGGGGCATCACATGGCTAATTGGGGTGGTAGGGCAATCAAAGAGGATGAGCAAAAAGCTGCCATCCTGAATGACTACTTTTGTTCAGTTTTCATAAAGAAGGACTGCGGGTCCATGCTAGAAAGTGGTGTAAAAGTGGCTGCTAAGGGAATCCTGGATATGAAGCAGACAATACTTACTAGTGAGAGGGTCCAAAAAGGACTGGCCACCTTTAGGATACATAAGGTCCTAAGGGCAGATGGATTGCATCCAAGGATACTTAGGGAATTAGCAGCAGAACTGGCTTAACCACTGGCTGAGCTGTTCAACAGCTCACTGAGGTATGAGGAAGTTCCAAGGGATTGGAGCATGGCAGATGTTGTACTGCTTCATAAGTGGGGAAGGAATAGGGATCAACCAGAGAACTACAGGCCTGTCAGTCTAACCTCCATCATGGGGAAGCTGATGGAATTGCTAATCAAAGAGGGCCTCATGCACTACCTAGAGAGCAACGGGTTCCGGGACAGTAAACAACATAGTTTTTGTGGTGGGAAGGTCTTGCCAGACTAACCTGGTTTTTATCTTTGACTTGGTGAACAAGGAAGTAGACATGAGCCATGCTGTGGGTCTTCTGTACTTTGACATCAGCAAGGCTTTTGATTTGGTACCACACAAAAGTTTGCTTAAAAGGTTGGAAGACCTGGGTGCAGCTAAAACCATAGTGAACTAGGTAGGTAGTTGGATGAAAGGGAGGCAGCAGAGGGTGGTGGTCAATGGGGTTAAATCAGAGGTAAGGGAAGTTACAAGCAGGGTTCCACAAGTCTTCTTCAACATGTTCATTAGTGACATTAGTGAGGGAATCTAGGGCAGACTGTGTCTGTTCACAAATGACACAAAACTATGAAGGAGGGGAGATAGTAATGAAGGAATAAGGTAGGTAGGTAACGTTTATTTATATGGCGCCCCATCCTGGAGGCTCTGGGCACCTTACATAAAAACAGACAGTGTAATACAGATAAAATACATTTCAAAAAAGTATAAATACTTTCATAGATACAGGTTGAAACAATAAATACGGTCTTTAAAACATAAGCATAGCTCTGATCAGTCTGGGTTGGCCAACATAAAGAGATGAGTCTTTAGACCCCCCCTTTAAAAGCCTCCACCATTGACCCCCATAACAGAGATGGTCAGCAAGTTCCAAAGAGCCAGTGTGGTTACTTCAAATTCACAGTCACTAGATGTTTTTATCCTGGCCCTTGGAACCACAAGGAGGCCCCAGGTGGAGGAGCAGAGAGAGTGTACCAAAGATGCCAGTGTCAGAAGATCAGTCAGATAGCCAGGGCCCATAAGGGATATGCAGAGGGACCTACAAAGCTAGAGGGGTGGTCAAAGGTCTGGCAGTTAAAATTCAACACCAAAAAGTGCAAGATAATGCACCTAGGTAAAGGGAACCCCAATATAGAGTACTGGATGGGTGAGGTGAGGTGAGACTTTGCACTATAGAACTGGAATAGTGTCTATGAGTTATCATCAGTAACCCCTTTAAGCAAATGAGCCAGTGCTACAAGGCCTAAAGCAAGGCTGAAAGGATGCTGGGATGTATCAGGAGAGGTACTGATAGCAGAAGAAAAGATGTAATATTTCCCCATACAGATCCCTGGCAAGGCCTCACCTGAAGTACTGCATCCAGTTCTGGAGCCCTCACCTCAGAAAGGACAGGGGTAGTTTGGAAACTGCAGCATAGAGTAACAGCAATGATTCAGGGCCAGCATGGCAGATCCTATGAAGAGTGCCTCAAGGCACTAAATATGTAGTCACTGGAAACTCTATGGGAGAGGGGAGATATTATAGAGACCTTTAAGTTTCTTAAAGGAATTAACAAGGTAAACTGCAGGGAACTATTTACCCCAAATATTAACTTGAGGTCACATGGTCATGAGTGGAAATTAACAAGAGGGAGGTTCAGGAGGGATGTGAGGAAGTACTTTTTTTGCAGAAGGGGTTGTGGAACCTTGGAACAGTCAGTCAGCTGAGGTGGTGGGTGCAAACACAGTCAGGATTCAAGCAGGCATGTGATAGAATTGAGGGAATAGTGGTCATCTGGGGTGACAAAACCAGGGAGAAGAATGGGGATAGGACAGGGAGGGTTAGTGCCCTGGAGGAGCAGTAGGTTCCAATGAATGTTCCAAGGTTTATAGGGAATATGGGCAGACTGGATGGACCTCTAGTCTTTTTTTGTCATCATGGTCTATGTTTCTATGTTTCTATCATCATCGTCGGCGATCCCTCGATTCGAGGATGATCTCTGTGATGGTTCACTGATGGGTCCTGAGGTGACTCAGTAATCCAATCTTAGAGCCACAGATTCATCTGCAGAAATTGCAGTTGTTTCCATGTGGGAGAGCTGCCCATTGGCTGGGGTTTCTTTCCTTTTCCTTCCTATGCTGTCTCTTTTCAGCTTCGAGGGCAAGGCATTTCTCTTCAAAGCAGGCCCCCGCTTGATGGAGGTTCTGGTGCCATTGAGATTGGTTGCTGGCCAACTTCTCCCAGCTCATGATGTCCATACCTGTTTACTTGAGGTGTGCCTTCAGTTTGTCTTTGTAGCATTTCCTTTGACCACCACGGGATCTCTGGCCATGACTGAACTGGGAGTATAACATTTGTTTGGGGAGTCGAGAGTCGGGCACCCATACACAGTGTCCAGTCCAGTGGAATTTATGTCTGAGGATCATTGCCTCAATGATGGTGGCATTGGCCTCAGCAAGAGCACTGACATTAGTGTGGTGGTCTTCCCACTTGATGCAGAGGATTTTCCAGAGACGTCGTTGGTGGTACCTCTTCAGGCTCTTTAGATGATGTCAGTAAGTCACCCATGTCATATCCCCTATGTTTCTATATATGGGATATGACATAGATGAGAGTGAGATAGCAGAAATATCTTCATGAGTTATTCTTGACCCCGTGACTTCATGAGTGGCAAAGCCATGTGTGTGGTCAGAAGAGGTCAAGCATTGTGAATGAAGATTGTTTCCACTATCTCACTCTCACCCATATCATATTTGAATTATACAACAGGTAATTAGGTGGTTTTGTGATAGAAATGATCAAAAGTTACAAAAAGGAAAATGTACAAAATGTAAACTGTGCCCTTCTGATCAATGGCTCAGCACAAGAGAAGCAAATCAATACATTACAGATCAGTGCAATACAAAACAATGCTATCAAAACAGTACAAGTCACTACAATCAAAATAGATGTGAAGTGGAAAGCAATAAAGACTACAAAGTATCACACATATGTTGGCTCTTGTGCTGCACATTGCTGTTGTGATGTCATCAGGATTGTTAAAGCTGCTGTATGATTAGTTTAGAATTCCATTATAACATACTAATCTTTGCAAAGCAGTAGTATTATCTTGCAAGTTGCTCATGAGATATTAGTTTTATCTTGGCCAATCCAGACCCACGCATGTTGTATAAATATAGTAAATAATATATATAAATACAGTACATATATATATATATATATATATAGAGAGAGAGAGAGAGATAGATAGTGTGTGTGTATAGATAGATAGATAGATAGATAGATATAGATAGATATTATCTCCAAAAAAAACCTACATTAATGCACCATTAGGGTTAAAGCATCAAAAGTAGGGAAACATGAACTTAGGGTTCCCAAGCCTAAGACCCCACCCTGACCCTACATGCAGGAACAGGCATGAGGGGTGTGTCTTGGGGTTGTAAACCCTAATGATCACCCCATTCCATTAGTAAGTAAGGAAAGATGGGTACAGTATAGGAGAAAGGGTGAGCATTAGGGTTCACAACCTGAACACACTCCTCATACTATTTCCTACATATGGAGGGGTGAGCCATAGGCTTGGGAACCCTAAGGTTACAATTTCTTTTTGATGCTTTAACCCTCATGGTGCATTAACCTAGTTTTTTGCAGAGAATGTCATTACTTTTTGAGAAAGTATAATGTCTCTATGTCTATCACATCAATCCAAATGGTTCATTAACATAGTTTTTTTTTCTGAGAATTTTCTTACTTTTTGAGAAAGTATACTTCTAGTCTTATTGGCTTGTGGGAGCACAGGAACCTCTGAGCCCTGCACTCTCAACCATACATAATATTTCACAGATTGCAATTGTATCTTTCATTTCCTGTGGGAACTCCATAATCCTCTATGTAGTTGCATGTGGGAAAGCAGGGCCCTGTGGGCCCTGCACTCCCATGAGTCCTTAATGGAACCTGTATTTGTGTATAGGAGTGCTTTTTTTGAGACAGTGTATTGCTAAAGTTGTTTCCCTGTGGGAGCACAGGGTCCTCTGGGCCCTGTGTTCCCATCCCATAGTGTGCACAGCCAAAGAAACACCTGACATTTACATATTATCCTATAAAAAACAGAGGAAAATGTGAAACCTGTGTAAGTCAACAACAAATTAATATATTTTCATGAAACCAGCAAAAGGCACATTAGTTGGAGAATCAGTTTGTGCCCTGAAAATTTCAGAACAATATTGCAAACCATTTCTTCACAGTGGAGTGACAAAAAATGACTGGGTAAACCTCCCATTACAGTGTTATACAATGGGAAAGAAAGCAAAATTAACCTTGCAGAACTGCACAGCCAAGTAATATATTTTCACCAAACCACCAAAAGGCACATCTATGGGGCACACCCTTTGTACCCTGAAAATGTCAGCCCAAAATTCCAAGGAGTTTCTTTGCTATGAGTGACAAAGAAACAGCTATATAAAAAATCATTTTTTGCAAATTGCAAAAAAAATCCTTTACTGAGCTTCCTTTTTCTCAATTTGTGGTAAAAGGAAAATCCTTTTTTGCAAATTGCGAAAAAGGATCTTGTTTTGATATAAAAAGATCTCCATGATTTGCAGTAAAAGATTTTCCATGATTAAAAGAAACAGTTTTCTGAAAATTGTTTTAAAAAACTGATCCCAGAATCTGATTCCTCTGACCCCAATTAGGTAAACACAACTATTGGTGTTTACCTACTCCCTCTATTATTTTTAAAATCTAACTTTCTTTGCCTCACTAAACAAAAATGAAATGGTGGCAGCAAAGAAAAAGATTCTGCATTTGCCGCAAAGGATTCTGCATTCATAGCAAAGGATTCCACATTTGTGAAAAATAATTATTTTTCAATTTGACCATCTAACTATTCCCATGGGAAATGAGAAATGCTAAAATTTAATAACTTTGGAATTAATTATTTTTTTTCACCAAACCTTTAAAAGGCACCAGAGTGACACAAGACCTATATACCCTAAATATTTCAGACCAAAATTCCACACAGTTTTTATGCAATTTGGTTACAAAGAATTTGATAAAAAGTGGTAATTTCCATGTTTTTTGACACTTCGTATCTCTGGACCTGCACATCCAACTGGAACAAAACTTGGCACAGCAAGAGAACATTGGTTCTTGATTGGGCTTGCAAAATTTCATGTGAATTGGTTGAATGATTGTGAAGTTATTAAAGTGATAAAGTTTCAGTTCAACATACAGTAGAAGTAAAGATTTAACCCTAATAGGTAGCACACTACCACAATGACATTTTTACAGCGAACACCACCACAGTGACAAAATCTTGCCAGGTCACTGTGGTGGTCTGCTGTACAGCATCACTGTGAGTCCCAGTGTTTTGCCACCCCCAAACTAACTCTGACTCAGAGTTAGTTATTTTGAGATGGCAGGGTGTGGGGGGCAAAGCCCCCTGCGAAAAAAAACACTCTGTCTCAATGGGAACAATGCCGATGGTTGGCATTGTTCCTGTTGCTGTCAGGGATGTTTACAACATTGTTGTCGATATCTTGATATGGAACCACCCTAATATAAGGGTGCAACCATGCCCCTATAATATAAATCTTATACAGGCATGGTAGGATAATTGAATTTTCCATTTGGGACCTATATGACATGAAATAAATATCATACTGGAGATAATTTTAACACAGTGCATGGACCATCAGGCCTTGATACACATGTCAAACCTTTGTCATGGAAGGCTCCCCTGCCTGTAACAAGGTGTTGTGTGTGTGCCACAATATTTCTCTGTCTCTTCCTAGGCTGGGGCTGGTGCTGCACACCACAGTCCCTTCCCCCCAGCCTCAGCCCATTCAGCAGCTCACTCACCTCACACCCAAACTCAGTTCACTGGCACTGGAAGGCAACATGTTCCCCACTGGGCTAAGGGCCCCTTGTTACATTCTGAACCCAAAATTTCAAAATAGTCTTTTTTTGACACCTTCTTCTAAACATGAGAAGTGTCATTTATAAAATAGTGGGAAAAAAGGTCATTTTGCAGCACAAGTGCAAAAACACATTTTGGCCAGGATTTAAAAAAACAACTCATGACACATTCAAGAGCTGGTGTGAAAAAATGGCTATGTTGAAAATTTACTGTCAAAATACTGAAAATGACCAGAGTTATGTGTGAACATTGAAAAACTACAACATACCTTCATAACTTTCTTGTTTTTTAATAGTCTGTGCCCCAAATTTCCACATAGTCTTCTTATGACTCCACCTCAGGAACACAGTAGGTAAAAATGCTGAAATCCTTTTTGAAATGTCAGTTCTTGCCATACGTGCAAAAACAAATGTTGGCCAGAATTTGAAAAATGACACCTATCATGTCCGTGAGGTTCTGTGAATAAATGGCTATGTTGAAATTTTGCAGTAAAACTATTAAAACTTTTAATGCACGTTTATAACTTTTTTGTTTTTTTTTTACATTTTTACCACAGACTGTCAACACAGTCTCCTTAAGACACAACCTTATGAATCAGGTAAGTGAAAATGTTCAAATCCTGCCTACAAGGTGATTTCACTGACTGACTATGAAATCACTTTTTGGACTGGAATTGAAACATTGCACCTACCTTGTTCATGAGATGGGGTATCAGAAAGCCATGTTTGAATTTGTTTGACATTTGGGTGATAAAACATTTAAAAATGATAAAATGATGAGTAAAAGTTCAGAATTTGTATTTTTTTTTTAATTTGTTAGCTGGAAAAGGCACACTCAGCCGAGGCTTATTTCCAGGTGTGACCTGGGGACAAGAGTAAAACATATACATGGGGGGGGTGGGAGTGAGAAAGAAAACTATACATATCTGTACAATAGTATGATAACATTTACTGCATGGTTATTTACATAGAATGAAATATGAATAGATTAGCCAAAAACATATTTACAATATTTTCCATAAGGCAGTGGAACTAGTTACCAAAGAACTGCATTAGAGGAAATGTAGAGAAAAAAAGAGAGAGGAGCTAAGAGGAGTATGCATCGGGGAGGAGATGGGGTGGGAACAGAGTCTGGAGCAGCAGTAGTGTGGAAGTGGGTGAGGGGACAAATGCAGGGGTAGGTAGATAGATTTAAGTAGTTGTTTGAAAGCTGGGAGGGAGTGGAATTCATGTAGGGGCATGGGGAGTTGATTCCAGAGGTGAGGGAGGTGGTATGAGAATGCAGATGCACCAGCTGATGATTGCCGGTGGGGGATGGAGAAAGAGCAGGATGCCAGGATCTAAGGGAGTAGGTGGGACTGGGTACAGAGGAAAGGAGAGGAATGAGGAGAGGTATGTAGGGAGAAGGTTAAGCCAGAATGTTCCTGTAATTGTAAGTGAATGAATGTGCCACCTATGGGAGAGGGGAAGGAAATTTAGAGAGGAGAGAAGAGGGCAGTGATGGGTGCACAGTGGGGAGTTTGTGGTGAATCTGCAAAAAGAGTTAAGTACGATGTCATGCTTACAGAGTGAGAAGGCAGGGACTGAGGCATAGATAATGTCCCCATAGCCGAAGATAGGGAGGACAGTGATAGGGAGAATAATATTGTGAACTAGGTTGTGGCAGATATGTATGAGGATAGCGTGTTTATTGTGAAAGAACATGCCTAGATTTGGGTGCAGCTTTGAGCAAAGGCAGTCAATATGGACAGTATAGTTGAGGTGTTGATCTAGCCAAAAGTAAAGGTATTTGTAAGAGAAGACAGTATGGAGTGTGGAGGTTTCTGAAATGGCGAACCTGGGAGGGAGGGGAGTTTGGCCAGTTTTTGGGGGTAATCTAAAATAATGGAGACTTTTTTTTAGTGTTCAGTTTTATGGAGTTTTCTTGGAACCATGATGGTATGCAGTTGAAGTCGGACTGGAGAGGTAACTGGATTGAGCTGGTGGTGGGGCCAGAAACGTAGAAGATGGTATCATCTGCATAGAGGTGAATGTTGGATTGAGAGCAGACTGAGGGGAGGTAGTTAATAAATATTGAAAAGAGGATAGTGCCAAGGATGGAGCCTTGAGGGACACCTGATAGCATGGGGAGAGGGAAATGTGGAGTTGCCTATGACAGACGGTTGCTGGTCACAGAGGTAGGACTTGAACCAGAGGACAGTGGAGGAAGCAAGGCTCGCAGAGTGCAGTTTCCAGAGGAGGAGTGGATGGGAGATAAAATCATAATTGGTGACGTTAATAAATATTGGTGATGTGAGGTGGCCTTTGTCCATTGCAGAAAGGACTGAGTCTGTAACGTGGAGAAGTGAGGAAGTAGTAGAGTGTTTTTTTCTTGAAATCAAACTGGTAGTCTGAGAAAAAGTTTGATGAGGTGAGGAACTCAGCCAGTCTTCAGAGGACTAAGGTTTCCTAGAGTTTTGCCAGGGAAGGAATCAGGGAAATTGGGAGGTAATTTCCAGGGGATGAGGGGTCATAGAAATATAGAAACATAGAAACATATTAACATAGAAACAGAATTTGATGGCAGATAAGGACTGCTTGGCTCACCTAGTCTGCCCATTTCCCTACCTAATGCATAGGCTTCAGATCCTAGTTAACCAACAGCCTACTTCCTCCTACCCCCCCCACTAGAATTGCCTTATGTCTGTCTCATGCATTCTTGAATTCCTCCACTGTTTTTAAGTCCACCCCCTTTATGTTAGCTGGATAACACTGACCAGTTTCCATTATGTTGGGACTGTGTTGGTGAGGAAGGAGAGGTTAATTATGTGTGAGAGAGAAGAGGCTATGGCAGGGTGGATAGGCACAGGAGCTTGGGATGAAAGCCATCTGGGCTGGAGTTGTGCAGATATAGAGTGCAAAGGGCTTAAAAGATTTCCTGGGGTGTGGTGAGGTAGAGGCTGAACCCGTTGGGGGGGGTAGGGAGGGACTGGGCTGTCAGGTAGTGCACATGATGTGAAGAAGTTGTTAAAAGTGTCAGTGACTGAGACAGGTTCCAAAACAAAGGACCTATTTAGCAAGAGTGTGGGGGCTGTTACCTGGCTGGTGTGGTTGATGAGGGATTTGACTGTGCTCCAGAAGGATAATGAGTCAGGACAGGATGAAAGGTTTGATCTAAAATACTCAGATTTTGCTTGGTGTATTGTCTTAGTGCAGGTGTTTCTGAGCTTGCAATAATGGCAGTGGGGAAATTGTTTAACCAGGAAAGCCACATTAAGCCCAAAGTTTGTTTCCAGGTGTGACCTGGGAGTACAAGGAAGTTAAGTGACTTGCTCAGGGTCATGCAGTATGCAAGTGGAGGCTGATGGGATTCAAACCCAGGTCTCCAGGTTTGCACTCAGTGCACTTAACCACTATGCTATACTACTTCCTTGAACAGCAAAGAAGTATCTCTTGTCCAGACAGCATTATGATATTGGACCAAATTTAGGTGAGCAAAGGGTGGAAGGGGTGTGGAGTGTGAGCTGTTGAGTGGGGTTAGGTGTGGGTGTGGATGGAGTTGCAAGACACTGAAGGACCATTTTCTTTATTTCGGCTTTAAAAAAAAGATGTCAAGGGATGGTTTTCATTGTTGCAGGTACTGACACTGGGGATTGGGCACACCAGTATCAACTTGATAATTGGGGTCACCAGGGTTGGGCACCCCATGTGCCTGATTGTTGGGTTGAGGAGGGGGTGGTCTACGTTGACACCAGGAATTGGGAACTCCAGTATGAGAAGGTTGGATTGGTCAGTGGTGGTGGTGCAAGAACATTATAGGGATGAAGAACTGGCATCATGGGTGTGCACCCCAGTGTTGGAATACATGAAGGCAAGGCAAAGTTTTTTTCTAGGGTGCCCAATCCTGGAGGATCTGGGTGCCTTAAATTAAAACAAGCAAGGGAAATGAAACAATAAACATTATAAAATATTAAGATAAAATACAGCAATGGAATAAAAATAACAGTACAGCAGCATATCTCATTAAGGTGGATTTTGGCCCAAACCGAGGAAAAGGTAGCCAACTCAGTTAAGAAGCAGGATAAAACCTTTTATAGGTACATCAGGGAGTGAAGGAAGACTAAGGGAGGGATAGTGAGGCTTAATAAAGGGGAGGGGGGTTGGGCAGAGGGTGACTGTGAAAAGGCAGAGATACTAAACAAATATTTTTGCTCAGTATTCACAAATGAAGAGGGGGCAGTACCTAAACCAAACAATAGAAACACTCTGGATACAGGAGTTGATACCAGTCCATTTACAGAAGAAAGGGTTCAGAAAGAACTCTTAAAACTGAAGGTGGACAAAGCAATGGGGCCTGATGGGATTCATCCCAGAATTCTAAACGAACTAAAGGTAGAACTAGTGACACCACTGACTACCCTCTTTAACAAATCATGGGAGGATCGGATGGTACCTGAGGACTGGAGGAGTGCAGATGTGATTCCGCTTCACAAAAGTGGGAGCAGGGCAGAAGCAGGAAACTACAGACCTGTTAGCTTAACCTCAGTGATTGGGAAAATGATGGAATCATTTCTGAAGGAAAGAATTGTTGAGTACCTAGAGGCCAGAGGTGCACAGGACCCAAGGCAGCATGGATTCACAGCAGGAAGGTCATGTCAGATGAATCTAATAGATTTCTCTGACTGGGTGACTAAAGTAGTAGATCAGGGAGGAGCTGTGGACATGGTCTACCTAGACTTTAGCAAGGCATTTGACACAGTCCCACACAAAAGATTAATATACAAGTTAGCCAGCCTGGGATTGGTCCCAAGAAGGTAGCCTGTGTAAAGAATTGGCTGGAGAACAGGACACAGAGGGTAATAGTAAATGGAGTCAACTCTGAAGAAAGGGGGCTTACTAGTGGGGTACCGCAGGGTTCAGTACTAGGACCGGTCCTCTTCAGTGTCTTTGTAAGTGACATTGCAGAGGGACTGGAAGGAAAAGTATCTCTCTTTGCAGACAGCACAAAGATCTGCAACAGAGTTGATACACAAGGTAGGGTGGAAAGGATGAGAAGGGACTTGGCAAGGTTGGAGGAATGGTCAAATGTATAGCAGCTTAGATTCAATACTATAAAGTGCAAGGTAATGCACCTGGGAAACAAAAACCCAGGGGAAGAGTGCACAATGGTGGGTGAGATACTAACAACAACAAAAATGGAAAGGGACCTGGGGATAGTCATATCAGATGACCTAAAGGTGGGCAAGCAATGTGAGAGGGCAGTAAGGAGGGCTGGGGGCATACTGGGATGCATAGGGAAAGGCATCACCAGTAGAAAACAGGAAGTTGTTATCCCTCTGTACAGACAGCTGGTGAGACCCCATCTGGAGTACTGTGTGCAGTTCTGGAGACCCAATCTCAACAAAGACATAAACAGGATGGAGGCAGTCCAGAGGAGGGCAACTAAAATGGTGCAAGATCTTCACCAGAAGACATATGAAGACAGACTTAAGGAGCTTGATATGTATATCCTCGAGGAAAAGAGGGAGAGGGGGGACATGATAGAAATTTTTAAGTACCTCAAGAGAATCAACAAAGTCCAAGAGGGTAGCATCTTTCAGAAAAAGAGGTGTGCAAGAACAAGGGGGCACAAAATGAATATTGAGGGGAGGTGGCTCAAAGGTAATGTAAGGAAGTATTTTTTTCACAGAGAGGGTTGCAGATGCATGGAACGGCCTTTGGGAGGAGGTTGTGGAGTCAAAAACAGTGGTGGAATTCAAGAATGCATGGGACAGTCATAAGGCAATTCTAGGGGGTTGGGGAAGGAAGAAGTAGGCTGTTGGTTAACTAGGATCTGCAGCTTATCCATTAGGTAGGGAAACTGGCAGACTGGGTGGGCCAAGCAGTTCTTATCTGATCTCAAATTCTCTGTTTCTATCAGATCTCATGGTCTGGGAGGCCAGAAAAAATAAATGGGCCATGAGGCCACCTTTAAAAGTCTCGACTGATGGGGCTTCCCTGACAGATGATAACACGTTCCACAAGACTGGGCCAGCAACACAAAATGCCCTGCCACTGGCAGTTCTGAGTGTAGTCCTGGGAACTTCAAGGATGCCCCTAGGCAAGGAGCGAAGGGAGCGGACTGAGATGGCTGGTGTCAGAAGATCAGTCAGGTAGCCAGGTCCTAGTCCATGTAGGGCCTCATAGGTGAGTAAATACACCTTGAAGATAACACTCCACCTGACAGGCAGCCAGTACAGTTCCCGCAGCACCAGGGTCACATGACAGGACCTTGAAACATTTAGCTGGCACTAGGGACTGAGCACCCTGGTGTACAGATCAATTAAATGAGGCTGCTGATGCAGCTAATAGTGGATGGCAGGGCCACATAAAAAAGCATCATGCATGAACAGCTCTGTCAGCAGGAGTGGGGCTATGCATTGATGCAAAGCCCTGCCCCTGGTGAATGAACAGTACATGAACAGATACAGATGCTGTGTGAGCATCTGGATAGCCCTGCTGCCTGAAACACAAACTCATTCTTGTAAAACTTGAGGAAGGAAGCACAGTGAAGTGGTTGAGAACACTGAGCTGAAACCCTGGAGAATTGGGTTTGAATTCTACTTCCACCACTCGCATACTGTATGACCACGAGCAAGACATTTAACTTCCTTGTGCTCCCAGGATGCACCTGGAAACAAACCTCAGCTTAGTGTGTCAATACTGGCCAAAAATTGCAAAATAAAATAATAAATAAAACAACCACGTTAATGAATGTGGTTGTACAAATTCAGTTATTTTTAGAACTCTTATTTTTCTAAGGGTGCATGCTCAGAAACTGAAATGTTTTTCTTAAATATTTAAAAAAATGCTTTAGTTTGGGAGATAAAAACACAAAAAAAACACATTAATGAATGTGGTCATAAAAATTCAGTTATTTTAGGCTGGCCTGGTAGTGCTGAGGGTTGAGGCGCTGGATGCCACACCTCACGCCACGACGGCAACCCAGGTTTGAGAATGACTTTGGGTCACCAGGGAGAAGGCTGGGGGGGAGGGTTGTAGTGGGATTTCCCCTCCAAGGGTGGACATCCACTTCTCTGTATTCCTGCACCCATCGGGTGAAGGTCCGATGGATGTGCAGGTGGTAGAAGCGGCGACGCAATTCTGGGGTGGGGTGGATGGGGTCACCAGATCCTGTCATGCATGCACACCTCCACATGCACATTCACATGTGTACACCATGACCCTGGAAAGGGGAAGAAAAATTGTAAAAGAAAAAACTTGTATATATTAAAAAAAAGTCAGTTATTTTTAGAACTCTTATTTTTCTAACTGCACATGCTCAGAAACTGAAACGTTTTTCTTAAATGTTTTAAAAACTGTTTTCATTTAGGAGATAAAAGCCACAAAAACATATATATTGGACAAACTCAAACCTGTAAGTTTCAGGCTTCAAAACAGCCTACTTTTTTTAGTTAGCCGAGCCAAAAAAAGTCTTCATTTATGCAATTTGGAGGGTGGGTTGCCCCTATGTAACTTAACCCCTCATGCACCGATTACTGTGAAATTTCCAGGATCCAGAGAGCCTTGCACCATGTCGGACCTGTCCAAATCTCAAGTAAATAAGCTAAATGCAGGAAAAATTATTAAAATGCAAAAATCTGGGTTTAACATTTAAGTACTTGCTCAACCCTAATATACAGACATGACTGCATCTGTATAATATATATATAAACTGCAAAAAATTAGGTTAATGCAGACATTAGGGTGGAAGAATATGAAGTGCACAAAGTAGGGAAATGAAACACATTTGGGTTTTGGGTCTCTGGAGTATTGGTGAGTCAGTGGTGGTGTCTTCCCTCAGGGTTCTCAACCCTAATGCCCACATTGACAACCCCGTGCCCATACCCTTTTGTCTGAAGTGCAAGGTACAGCTCCAAGCCAGTGTCTCATAGTGATACACTGTTCAAAGATAGAGAAGTATGGCTTGCCACATGTTGCCAACAGACTCTGTTATTGCTTTCTTGAAGAAGGGCCCTGTGTGAAGAAAAGGGAACACGTCTGACTTTGCCTGCTCAAGGGAGCGGGATGGGCATTATGGTTGACAGCCTCAAAGAGGACCCCACCACTGATTCACCAATACTCTGGAGACTCAAAAACTTAATGTTTTTCATTTCCCTAATTTGTGTGCTTTGCATTTTTCAACCCTAATGTCTGCATTAACCTAGTTTTTTTTCTAATTAATTTCCCATCTTCTTCTGAGAGTGGAATTGTATCCTCATTTGCACAGGTCCCTTTTGGACCTGCACAAAATGACATAAATAGAATACTAGAGATAGTCCTGACCCAGTGCATGGACCCATGAGGCCTCAACATGCTTGTCAACACCTTGTGTGGGAAGGCTCCCAAGCTCAGCACAAACATCAGAATACTACACCATCCCTTCTCAGGCTGGTGCCAGTCCTGCACACTACAACACCTTCCCCCCCAACCTTGGCACATTAAGCCAGCTCACTGAGCATGCACCAGAACTCAGGTCACTAACACAGGAAGGCAATGTGGTCCCCACTGGGCCAATGGACATTCATGCATGCAATGTTGACATAGTTTTTTTTGTGACATTTTGACCCTATAATTTAAGCAGAGTCTTTTTATGATCCCTCCTTCTGAACATGGCAGGTGTCATTTAATAACATACTGGACAAAATTTAATTTTGTACTAGAAGTGCAAAATCACATCTCGTACAGGATTTGAAAAACAGATGTCACATTCATGAGGTAGTGTGAAAAAAATGACTGCTGACATTTGGAGTTTAACCATTGAAAATTATCAAAGTTATGAATGTGAGCAGAAAAATTACAGTATACCTTCATAATTTTGTTTTAAATAGTTTGACCCCAAATCTTGAATATAGTCTTTTTATGACTGCACCTCATGAACCTGGTAGGCAAAATTTTCAAATCACTGCTGAAGTGTCATTTTGCACCACAGGTGCAAAAACACGTTTCATCCAGGATGTGAAAAATGCCAGCTGTAATGTTCTTGAGGTATTGTAAAAAATGGCTATGTTAAAAATCTGGGGTCAAAACATTGAAAATTACCAAAGCTATGAGTGAATGTAGAAAGATTTCAGCATACACTCATAACTTGGTCATTTTTATGTTTGCTTGCACGCATGTGCAAGAAACATAGTGCCATCATCCGAGTTTTTGGAGGTGTGTCACCCCCTCTTCCAATTCAGTCAGTGTGTTGGCAGATGCGGCCCCTGTCCGCCAATGCATGCTGGAGCTGTCTATGACAAGCTCCAAAATGCAGTGGCATACAGTTGAAAGGGGGAGCTACCCTTCAGTGAGCAGCGATAAGATATCGCCTGCTTATGCGCAGCTTCCTACACACACACACAAACACACACACACAGACACACATACACACACACACACACACACACAGAAACGCACTGCATGCATACTGCATGCTGCCCCCCCCAGGCACACACGTATAGCCGACAGGGGTGCCCAATCCCCCATCGACTGTGCTGTGCTCCTCCCAAAGTTTTTCTTCCAATGCCACGCCGGGTGCCCACCCCAGCATGGCAACTTCAATGGTATAGCTGACGGGGGTGCCCAATCCCCCGTCGGCTTCACTTTCTCCCCCCGAGTACAGGGTGCCATGCTGGGAGCCCACCCCAGCGTGGCAACAGATGCCATGGCTGACGGGGGTGCCCAATCCCCCGTCAGCTCCACGCAACAGTCCTCAAGAGTGGCAGGAGCTCCCTGTCACAATGTTGTTCATGAGGTCGAGTGACAAGAAGATGATTTTGACAGATTTGGATGCAAAGTGTGGCAAAATGGTCATGTTATGAGTAAATGTCGAAATATTTCAATATTCACTTATAAGTTTAGTAATTTTTAATGTTTTTTCACCAGACTTTCAACATGGCTTTTTTGGGACCCCACCTCATGAACATCACAAGAGAAATTTTTCAAATCTGTGCTGAAAGGTGATTTTGCAGTCACTCCATGAAATCTTGCTTCAAGTAGGTTTTGAAAATGTTTCATCTACTGGGTTTCTGGGGGGGGGGAGCAGGGGCCATAAGAAGACTATGTTGAACATTTAGTGAAGAAAATATAGAAAAATTACCAAGTTATGAATGAATGAATGAATGAATGAATGCTTTATTTCTAAAAAGCGCCTTTCCAAAACCAAGGCGATTTTACAACAAATCAATATATAAAACTTAAATTCCTAAAAACAATCCATAAATATATTTTAAAAATCTGGATATGCTAGGTTAAACAGATATGTCTTCAAAGCTGATTTAAAGCTTTGGACAGTCAGGCATTCTCTCACTTGATGAGGTAGAGAATTCCACAGGGCTGGAGCCATGAAACTAAATGACCTTGCCCCTGATGTCTTTAAGCAGACCCTGGGAATCTCTAGCAATCCCTCATCAGTGGATCAGAGCCAACGGGAAGGACAGTAAGGGCAAAGAAGATCTTGCAGGTAACTAGGTCCCTGATCATGTAGGGCCTTATAGGTCAGCAGCCCGACCATGAAGGTGATTTGCCATTGAATTGGCAGCCAGTGCAGTCCACGGAGGACAGGCGTTATATGACTGGCCCTTGACGTGCCAGTCAAAAACCTGGCCACCGTATTCTGCACCAGCTGCAAATGGCGAATATCTACCCCCGGTAGCCCTAGGTACAGGGCGTTGCAGTAGTCCAAGCGGGAGGTAACAAAGGTGTGGACTAATGTTGGAAGGTCATCAACGGGAACAAATGCTTTACTCGGCCTATATTTCTCAGATGGTAAAATGAGGTCTTGACAACAGCTGACACCTGATGCTTGAGAGTCAGACAGTCATCAAATATAATGCCCAAATTCCGCACCCGGTCTGAGGTCATCAGCTGGGCCCCCCCAAGCCAAAGACCTGAGGGTGACCCAGTCAATAAACCTACCCCTCAATGGCCTGGGTCCACCAACACCTCAGTTTTTTCAGGGTTTAACCGCAACCAGCTCACAGTCATCCAGTCCTGAATTTCGGTAAGACAGTTATTAAAGACTGAGACAGCATCACCCTGGCCAGGCACAAAGGACATGTACAGCTGAGTATCATTTGCATAGTAGTGAAAACTCAAGCCATACTGCCTAATGATCACTCCCAATGGCAGCATATATACCGCAAATAACATGGGTGCTAAGATAGAGCCCTGCGGCACCCCAGAGGATAGGGGGAGCGATGTCGAGGAACAAGTCCCAGACACCACCCTCTGAGTCCTACCCTTGAGGAATGATCGAAACCAACTGAGGACTAAACCAGATAGCCCACAGATAACCTGCAGGTGCTCCAAAAGAACCCCATGATCAACGGTATCAAATATCGCAGAGAGAGAGAGATCAAGAAGGACCAAGATGGAACGAGTCTTTTGATCTCTCACTATTAGGAGGTCATTTAGTACTCTAACAAGGGCTGTCTCGGTACTATGTCTTTTCCTAAATCCTGACTGGAGAGAATCATATTTTGAATTATGAGTGAACGTTGAAATATTTCACTGTTCACTGGCAACTTTGTTGATTGTATTTTGCCATGCTGGCTTCATTCTGGAAACGTGTGCCTACACAGAAATTGATAACGTGTAAGAAACATTCATATTATTTTTATTTTTATTTTATTATATTGACAGTTTACCAATTTATTGTTGGGAATATCATGCACCTCAGCAATCTTTTTTATTACATTTACCAAAATATATGACATTGTCTATATATAAAGCAAAAATATTACTACAACAAAACAGTTTCATAGCTCCATTAAAAAAATATTCTTTCTTAAACTGTCTTAATTTCATGAATACAATTCCTTAAGAACTTAAACACCAGTGTTTACACATTAAAATGATCTACATTTCACCAAATTGTGTAAAGAAGGGGTCTCTGGATCATAGTAATTAATATATTTACCGTCAATGTTTTATTGGTCTAAACTGCATTCATTTTATTTAGTGCATATAATTTAAGAACTACTGTCACCTAAAAATTAATAAAATGAAATGTAAATAAAAATGTAGTATGGTACACTTGTCATAGAGACATTGCATTATACAAAATAATTTCTGAAAATAAATATGTGTTACCATAAGTTAGATAAGTTGTTTTTCATAACGGTCTGTAAGTTATATTCTGTTCAGTATTTTACCTAAATAAAATTATTTTTAATTTTTTTCCCAATTTAACATTATTTGATCAAGTGTAACCAAAAAAGTTATATAGTGCAGAGACAATGGACCCTATTCTCTAAAGGATATACCAGGCGTATCTCAGTTGTGCCCAAAGGGAATGGCACAAATTGTGAGTTGGGCCATAAATTGTGACATGCACAATTCTCAAAAGCTGCTTGCATCAGGTTGATAATGCCATATGCCAAACTCAGCTTACCCACACTGGCACCAAACCCTGAGATGCACATTGGCGAAATGTGACTTGTGCCAGAAAAAAGCAGCAGTAGCCCATTTTTGGGGATTCTAGAAGCAATGGAAGGCCAAGAAGCACCATTTGCAAAAGGCCTAAGTTACACCAGGGGAGCAGGTGTAACTGCAGCAGGGTATAAAAGATGGCCCAGTGAGACAGACACATCAGAATCACTGTGGAGTAAGCAGTGTGCAGACACCTCTGCTGACAGTGATAGCATGATGTCAGCACCAGTAGCTTTACTGGGCATAATGCTAGTGGCTGAGAGGTGGTATTGCACTGCAGGTGGCATGATGGCAGAAACCAGGGGAACAGACAGCAACTAGCACAGAACATACCAGCCAGACACCATGTGCCACGTGTGTACAGAGCCAGAAAGTCATACCTGGATCTCACAGAGCAGCAGTGCATCACACGCTACAACTTGCCTAAGGCCACCATTGCTGAGCTGTGGGAAGAACTACAGAGTGCACCCAGAGGGGGCATCCTGCACCTGAGGAGGTGAATATAAGTGCAACATTGTGTTCCCTTGCCGCAAGGACTTTCTGAACCTCCAAAGGTGACACTGCAGGTGTCTCACAGGCAGCCATGTCTAGGTGTCTTAGGCAGGTCCTGGATGTGCTGATGCAATGGATGGACCGGTACATCATGTACCTGAGGGATGCATAGAAGCAGCAGGTGGTAAAGCAGGCATTTTATGGTGTGGCACTGTTCCCACATGTGCTAGGAGCAATTAACTGTAAACATGTGGCCATCAGGGTACCACCAGGTGAGGCAGAGGTGTACGTCAATTGAAAGGGCTTCCACTCCAAGAATATGCAGGTGGTGTGTGACAGTCAGTGCCCAGTAACCTGGTTCCTACCATGATTCCTACATCCTATGCAACTATGGCCTACATGAGGCATTTGAGAGGGGACAGATCACAGGTGGATGTCTCATTGGTAGATGGTACTGGCACGCAAAGGAGCACCCCTGACCCAGCAGATGCAACATGATGGTGTGTGTAACATGTGTCCTGTACATTCATGATGTTTCACTTATACACCACAGGTGACAATAGATACCCACAGCTGCCATTAGTCATTACGTCATTACGGCACCCGCACACTACGGCCGAGGTGTGTTAAAATGAGGCCCATGCTTCCACCAGGGTGGTGACTGAACAAACATTTGGCATCCTTAAGGCTCATTTCCAGTGCCTGGACCATTCAGGAGGTGCTCTGCAGTACAGCCCTGAGATGGTCTGCAAAATCTTCCTTGCATGCTGCATGCTGCACAACCTGGCACTGAGGAACTGGGTGCCACTTCCAGACCTGGACGAGGCGGAGGATGTGGGGGACAAAGGTCATAGTGATGACCATACAAGACAGCTGAAGGCAAATGCTGTATTGTGCCAGGTAGGGCAACGTGCCAGACATGACCTGATAGCCCACCACTTCACCTGAGGGACACCAACCACCCATAGGTGGCACCAGTAGCAGTAGGCAAGCTGCCTATGGACAGCATACCACCATACAGACATGCTAACTGGTTCTAGGCATCCGACAAGGTGGCACTGTACACAGCAGCTAGTGGCCATGTCCGGGGGTTAGTACCTGGTGGGCATAGCAACCTGTAGTGATTTGTGAAGAATCCAAGGCAGACAAGGAAACATGACAAAAAGGAGAACGCATGGTACAATACACCGTGATGTGCACTGGGGGGGATGGGGGAGGATGGTGAATGCACCTACAGAGGTGACATGTGTGGGGAGTGGGTGTGACTGTATGATGGGTATGGTACACTGTGGAGTATGTTCCAACACATGATGGTCATGCACACTGTGGTGTTCCACAAATAATGCTGTGAGTCAAAGCACCCTAAAACAAGACATGTGTGGTGGTAGTACTACCATGCCCCCCCATCATGCAGGCCACCTATGCATTGTCATCCAGTCACAGCTGGGTGCTAGGTCAGCCAGGTGCTGCTCACCACCATGGTCACTGGCTGTCATACAGTGATGCCATGTCTGGTGTTTGGCACTGGGCAGACAATCCTCCTTCCTGGGATAGTATGTTGACAGTGTTGCTCATCAAACAATGTTCTGGCTTGTCCTGTATCACATCCACAGGGTATTGACATGACAGTTGCCCATCTGGTGGTGCTAGTCTGACACATGCAAACATCCATGGCCATGCTGTAACTGCATGTCTCTCACACGTGCACATGTGGAGTAAGATGCACATGCATTTTGCGGCAGCAAATTCCGGCACATGTGGTGGAATTATGCCTCACATGTGGCATGCACCACCTTGCCTGTGCCTCATGCAGTAAAACGTGCAGATGCAACCACACGAAACCACAGTTTCACAGAGCCAAAACGGAGTGAGACACAGCAACATTTTAAGGCCTGTCTGTACATTTGAAAAGTGGAAATGACTACACTGAATGACAGATCATCTAATTTCACCCCGAGGAGACTACCCAGTTAGTCACCCTGGTGCAGCAGTGGAGAAGAACACTCCTGCTACCAGGCTTCAGGAGGCACACCCCTATAGAGATGGACATGGTGTGGAGACAAATAGGGGCACACCTGGAGAGCATTTCAAGTGTGAGGCAAACCTCCCACCAGTTAACACATTGCTGGCAGGACCTCACCAGGCATGATCCCATGATTCTGCGGTGCCTCATGGACATGGCCTTCAGCAGTGAGGTGGCCATGAGGACTGGGCAGCGACCTGCAGAAGGTAGATTGGACACACATACTGTCACCTTGGCAAATATTTATAGCAATTGGTGCATGTCTGTGTGACAATGGCACTTACACATGTGTACCCATCATGTTTTCACAGGTGAGACCCATGCAGTCCAGGGAACATAGGGGAGTGGAGATGGGCATCAGGAGGATCAAGCTGTGGAACAAGCAGCAGCACTCATCTGGGAATGGCAAGGTAAGTGGGGGCATCCCAGAGTACAGAACCAGAGTGTGTCTGCATATGTGGATGTTGTAGTGTAGCCCACACTCCTGTATCAGCTATGAACCCAATGGCAACGGGTGGACATGGTGTGTGGCATGCATGAGATGTGTATGTACATGTGGCACAAGGGGGTGTGGGTCAGGATGGGTGGTTAGGAGTACAATGAGTCATTGCATTATGATGTTGGGGGACAGCACAGTGGTTGGCACATGGCAGCACAGCCACATTAAGAGGGGTAGTGCATCCTGGACTGCACAGCTAGTGGATGCGGGATGGATTAAACTGCCTGCCCTGTGCTATCCCCTTTGGACTGTTGCATGGCCAGTGCCTGTAAGGCTCACTGGCATGTGTTCCATTCCCGTTTCACAGGTGCCACACACCATAGTGGGCCACAGATGGACAGCCCCCACTACAGAGCCCTATTGCGAGCCATGAGGGGGCAGAAAGAATGGGACGCATGAGCATATGAGGACCATACCAGACACCATGCAGGGAGGGCCTGGCCACTACCATCGGACAGCAGCAAAGAGGCCAGTGATGACCAGGGCAATGCAACAGCTGACAGATCATTGAACACTGTGGGCATGGGTGGCCAACAGCTGGCCCCTGCTGATCAGGGACATGATGACCAGGGTGGTGCCCCACTGGGCACTCTGGGCACAGTTGACAGTGGCCATGATGTTAGCACAGCCATGGAGAAGGAGGGAGGAAGTCCCAGACACAGCCTGCAGGGGAGGACATGTCAAAGGATGCAGGGGAGGTGACTGCTCACCCGGAGGAGGTAGAATGTTCTGTAAATCAGGAAGAACAGGAAGCACAGACCCATGACTCTGACTTGGTGCCTGCTGTGTGCGGTGAAGATAGGCAACAGGCCCTGGCCCAGGATGATGGCCAGCATCCCTCTGTCCCACTGCTATCCAGGAACAGGGCCCACTTGATGGCACAACTAGTGCAGGGCATCCTGCATAATATGGCACACCTGCAGGAGTCCTTACATGCCTCTATGTCTGCACTGCAGGAGCAGTGAGGTTTCTTGGTGTGGGGGTGGGCTTTCCCTTTACATAACTGTTTTTAGTGATGTCGTTATGGGGGGTGGGGGTAGGATTACCAATGCCTTCACTGGTGTTATTGATATTGTTGTTGTGGGGTGTGGGTGGATTTTAGAGTATCAAAACTGTTTGTATGAATATTGCTATTGTGGAGGGTGGGGGTTTATAAAGTATCTTAACTGTTTGCATGGCTGTTGTTGTGGGGTTGGGGGTGGGTTTTATATTACCTCACTGTTATTATGGCTGTTGTTGTTGTGGGGGGAAGGGTTTGTAGTTAGAAATATTTACTGTTCCAACACTTGTTGTGATTGGTGGGTGTCTGTTTCCATGTTCCTTTACTGGTTTTGTAAATGCTTTTGTGGGAGATGGGGGTGGGTGTTGCTATTTTTATACCTTTTGTTGTGGTGTTGGTGTGGGTACTATATCTTTGGTTAAATAGCTGTTTGGGTGTTTTTGTTTTCCTCAATAAATGTGTTGTTTGTTCAGAAACACAATGTCACTGTGTTGTATGTGCGTGGGGGTCTCAATGTTCACCAACATGGGTTGGTTGCCATTGTAGGCTTGCAAACAAACATAGTTGGCACTATGGTGCTGTGTTCTGTGTGGTCACACGTAACTTTGGGGATCATAGGGCATCACAGTGGTGCCATGCAGGATGTGTCATGCCACTATGCTGTGCCACATCCATACACCACTGCACAGGTTCCCAACCCCAATCATGATGGCAACTGCGCCTCCTCACTATGTACCCTGCAGGTTGTATTTGCCTGCCTGCCCTATGTCAGGCTGCAGACCACAACAGCATCAACACTGTGTGGCATGAAACATGTCATCATGTGACATGGCATCAGCATTCAGGTGTTGTGGTGTGGCGTGTACATCTCACTCTACATGCATGTGCATGCACATGCACTAGACACACTACACTGTACACTGTGTCAACCAGGCCAATGAGCCAGACATGGGCTAGTACAACTCTACTCCACCTGAGGGACTACATCACTATACAGGTGACACTGGCAGCAATAGGTCATGGTCAGTTATTACACCAACCTACAGCAGTGACATGATGCCCGGTGCTGCCCACCTGTCATGGCGACACTATACACATCATCCAGTGGCCATGGCTGGTGAGTGGTACCTGGTGGCTATGGCAACCATCAGAGGTGTCTCAGACTGGGACATTGTGTCCACAGGATAAAAGCTGTGGGCAGGGGGATACACAATGGCTGGAAAGGTGCTTGATATGTTTTTATTATTGCAGTAGTGGCCCTCAGGGACAGGCGAATGTAGTGCAACAATTACATGACAATCTATATGACCATTGCATGACTAGTACAGTATGCAACAGTTCTCTGTGTACCATGGATGCTGTGGGACATGCATGGTCCACCCCCCAGCACAATTATGCACAATATTGATGATATTGCATAGCACAGCATGGATAACATGCAAATGTGAACACATCTCTTGCCTAGGCTGGCTTAATCAAGCTGTGGCAGTGCAGTGTACTGCAGTGGTGTCAGGACACCCTGACCATACCCACACACTGTAATCCCTATGTTACTGTTGCATTTGCACATGCAACAGTGTGGCTCATATGAACATCTCAGTGTATGTTTCTGTGCTGTATCAGCTCACTCTACTGTGCCACAACATACTACCACTGCAGATGTACAGACCCCCCCATGGCATAATGCTCACCCCACACTGACTGCAGGCCCATGGGGCCAGACTGTGCTATTGTTAGCTACTTAGGAACAACTGGGAAATAAACACCAACAACAATGTGTATTATTCAATGTTTTATTCTTTGACAGTGTTTGTACAACAACATGGTACAGACCACTATGTGTGTCATGGTATGTGCTGATGTGTGTCCATTTCAAACTACATGCATGTGAATGCCCACCCCTGTACACACAGCCCTGTGGTGTACACACCGGTTTCCCCATACCTCTGTACACACCTACATGTGTGTTCACCCTATGTGTAGTCCTGGTCTGTCAATATTGTGCACAAGGGTCTGTACCTCCACCCATGTTTCTTTACACCATAATGTGCCATGCCGCACATTACAGTATGTGTCACTGTGTCTTGCCGAGGTGGCGCCAGGTACATACACCACCCTGCTGGGCAGGTGTTTGTTCTTGTGAGTGGGTTCCCCATGCTGCTGTGCCTGTTATCCCCTCCCCAAGCCTCCATAGGGCCACTGGCTTGGGCATCTGTGTCTGTATCCTCTCTGGTCATAGTCTGCTGCTTATGGCCATGCTTCTTGGGTTGTGTGACAGTGTGCCATGCTGGTTGTTACTCCCCTGTATCCTATGTGGCTCCATCCTGTGGACCTGGCACAGGTACCATTACTGTGACAGTTGGCCGGTGTCCACTTGATGTTGCAGCCTGTACCAGTATGGGGCATGGATCTTGAGTGGGAGGTGTGGTGGTGGTGGCAGTTGACATGGTGGTGGGGACATTTGTGGTGGTGGCTGGGGCTTCCCTGGGAGACATCACATTGTCTGCCCTGTGGCACTTTGGTGCCACTTTCTGACACATGGGTGCCATGTGTGCGTGAGGGGGACACCTCCTGTGGGGGCATGCTGTGGTGTGCTTCTGTGGTCAGTGTTGCTGGGCAATGTTGCACGTGTGTGCAGGTTGCACAGGTCTGCTGGTGTTGGGTTGGCTGAGTGTGTGTTGCAACCCATGGTGGCATGGTGGGGTGTTGTTGTCTCACCCACAGTGCATCAGCTATGGCTAGCAATGCAGATGTCATTGCATCTGTGTGCCTTTGTTGCGGCGCTGCCAACCGATCCATAGCCATGGTGCAGCATTGCAGGGCCTCCGTCTGCCCCGGGAATGGTTAAGCAGCCCATGCTGGACCAGCATAATATCAGCCAGGACTACATTTGTGTCCCATGTGCCTGCCTGTATTGCATTTGCAATTTCTGTTAGCTGTCCCTCCATGCGCCCATGGTGTTCCTCCATACTGGTCCTTAGTGCAATGATCTGCAGTATCAGTTCCTCCTACCTCACCATCACGGATTCACAATAGTTGTCTATGTATGGTGGTGTTGTGTCCTGCTCTTGGAGGTTCCTGGTGGCTTCATCCAGGTGGACCTGAAGTTCTGACACTGAGGGAACTCAGCTCATAGGCAACATTGTCACACAGGCTCGGTGTGTTCACTGTGTCCCCTATGCTGTGCTGTTCTGTGGCAGGTCTTTATTGGCTAACATCTGGCTGACACCTTTCTCAGTCCTGTTGGCATCCCCTTGTATTGCCTCTCGGTCCTCCTCCACCTCTTCGTCCTCCATCTCCTCCTCCTCCTCCTCCACCTCCTCCTCCTCCTCCTCCATTGCCTCCTCAGCATCATCTCCCTCCTCCTTTGGCTTGTCCTTATCATCCTCGGCCTCTCCATGGTCATCTGTTGTGCTTGTTGATGTGGCCATGTTGCTATCACCATCACTGTCCACATCATCATGGCTGGCCCGAAGTCCACATCTATCTTCTGGGTCACCAGATATTCTGTCCCCAGGTGCTGCTGTGGACTTCGTTGGTGAAACAGGGAATCATCAGTTGCAGGACATAGCCTCCTTTTACCCATGCCCATCTGACTGCTATACATAGTTGTACAGCCTTGTGGTCTCCTAGCTCAGTGGTCCATGGCCACCAGGTCTGCTGGCCCATGGTGTGATAGCTAGTTCCAGGCCTGTACACACATGCTATCTGTGTGGATGGCTGCTGTAGGGACACACCATTCCCATTCAGTATAATCCAGCACCTGCATTGGACACCTTCAGATACATGATTCCTATCCCTTTTCAGAGGTGTTCTGTGGAGCAGTGCACCACTTACACCCTCACCGCATGAGTCACTGTGATGGGACTGCCACTTCATGGTTGCATTCTTACACATTGTGCATGCCTGAGTGTAGTGGCCATACAGGGTCACAGCCATGACTGTGTGAGGCAGTGTGCATGTTCATTGTGTCACAGGCCCCACCTCCAGGGTTGCATTGATGACATTTCACTATCGCCCTATTGCTCATGCCTGTAGGTTGCTGTCTGCTGCAGACATGCACACACACACACACACACACACAGTCATACACATTGTCTCACACTCAGTCAAGCAGATCTTCACACTCACCTGTATCCACACACAGACAGGTTTTCAGTGATGTCCCCAACCTGCCTGTGTACCTGTGCTGCTCTGCAGCCTGAAGGTGTCAAGCTTAGTGTCCCCACTTATGGTGTGGTGGTTGAGGCAGGCCACTATCTGCTTTTTATGGGAGAACAGGGTCTGTTTCTGGTTGCTACCTCCCCCAGTGGCATGGGCACAATGCCTGTTGTGTGCCAGCATCTGCTTGCACTGCCTCTTCCTATCTTTGTATTTCTTTTGTAAGTATCTCATGGTGCACTTCTGGGTGGCCACAGTGTTGACCTTCCTGGTCACCTTCTCCTATGCCTTCTTCCTTTTGTCATGTCTGGCCTTGTCGCCACCTGTGCAGAGCAAAAGGGCAGCACTGGTATCAGTTTCATTGATGAGGATATATGTTTCCTCATAGCTGAATTTTGTTTTTTTGCCTTTGCCTCCCAGTTTCTGCTTGCGCCATTCCCACCTTGCTCCTTGCCACTCCTGCTTCCGCCATTTCTGAATGTGTGGTATTGATGTCCTTTCTGTGACTTGCATGCTTTTATATTACATAAGTTGCAGTCTACACCATATGCATTACATTTTGGCACAAGTTGCATTTGTTCTAGAATATGGTGCAAGTCGCATGTTGCAACTTTTTGGGTGCATTTTGCACATTTGCATATTTGCATTACTTATGTCTGGCGTAACTGCACCTTTGAGAATCGGGCCCAATGAATGGTTTTCTGCTGATTACGTGATATAGTTACATGTTTGACTTAATCTACATTATGTGTTTAATTCATCATATTATCATCTTAGGAAAAGAACAAACAAAAAAAAAGGAAAACTTAACATTCCCAAAATTATTAATGTGCACTCTTAAAGAGTAAAAGAAAAACACTCTGCAGAGTGATTACCATGGCTTAAATTTTGCTCTCACAGGTGGCAGGGTTCTCCCTAGAATGCATGCTTGACCACATATACAGAGCCCTTTTATAGGAAAAAGAGGCAGAACAACCAGAGTATTGATCCAGTGTGTGCAAAGCATCTGCTGAAGTGCCACTCCCCAGCTTGAGCCCTGCAACAAACCACACACACACAAACCACTGCCAAGCAATGCAGTGGCACTGCTGTTAGAGTGGGTGGCAAGTGAACAAAGCTGCTGCACAAGCTTACAGATCACAAGCAGTCCTAAAGCCTGTAGGAATGTAATGTTTTAAAGGTTTGGGATCCAGAGAGCCCTGATGCCAATAGACAACCTAGTTAGGAAATCATTGTAACTTTGGTACATTTTATACAATTGTACCTATAATAAATACATTCCTATATTAATACAATGTCAGAAAAGGATTTCATAACACAGTAAACTGACAAAAAAGGGTCATAGTCTGCATCAAAAATCAGTTTTTTGAATTATATTGTGCATAAAAAAATACAAATATAATTTCAATTACATAATAAAATTGTTATGTTAGTAATTTTTCAAATAATTTTCATTTATATATAAATGTGGAGATCTGATAAACTCATGATAAGTTAACCTGGTGTATAAAGTATGTATATGCTTTTCACTTTTCTATCAATACAGTAAAATTGAGTTGTTTTGCATCAGATTTACATGCTATTGCGATATATATGCACACTAGCTCAAATCTCAAGATTCAAATTTTTGGGGGGATGGAAAGATGAATGTAGGACAAAATATACTGGATTCAAAGGGACAAGAGGGCAAGAGTGTGTGTGTGTGTGTGTGTGTGTGTGTGTGTGTGTGTGTGTGTGTTTTGTGGTGGGGGGTGTTCTTGTATTACCAGTAGGGATATAGAGAATTATCTGTTATATATTTGTTTGTTTATATCTAGCCACACATATGAGAAAAGGATTAAGCAAATTCTGATTTGAACCTACTAACACTGCATTCCTCAGTTACCAGTGTGCTGCCAAGTTTTCATCTTCATTCATTCCTGCTGTCTTATCTAATATTTGTAATTTGAAAATCCAAAACATTTCACAGTTCTCCAATATTTTTGGAACCACACCTCATAAAAATGCAGGTAAAATGTTTCAAATCCATGCTGAAAAGTGATTTCACAGTCATTTAATTTCATTTTTAATTTTTATGCTTGTACGGTTTTGAGCATGAATGCCCATTTTCACAAGTGACAAGTACAGACTAAAATGAGTTAGACAAAAAGTAAGTACAATAAACAATAGCAAGATCTATACAATATGTAATAAACTTATATTAGACATAAAAATAAAATACAATCAAAAGTCATTAAAAACAGGAATAGGTACTTTTATTGAATAACCATTTTGTAAGTCTAATCTTGAATGTTTTCAGCTTTTGTCAATTTGTGATTTCGCTGGGAAGAGATTTATAAAAAACAAAATGGATCCGTGACCAAAGGAATTTTTGAACAAAGGTGTTTTAAAAACTATTCTGCTTTGTTATCTAATACCTTGACTATTAACTGCTCTTTGAAACAAAGAAGAAACAGACTGTGGTAGTAAATCAAGTATACCCTTATGGAGTAATACTCTCATTTGTAAGTTGCATTAATCCTCCAAAGAGAGGGTTTCAGAAGCCTTATATAATACACAATGATGAGTTTGTCTGGGAAAGTTTGTAATGAAATGATAAATACTATTGTAAGTGACCTTTAACTTGGGCAAAATCTGTTGATTACTTGCAGTGTAGACCATTAGCTCATAGTCAACTTCAGAAAATAGAAGACAATGGGCCAACAGGCTATAGGGCTCAGTCACCAAAGAAGTACAAATTCTAAATAAGAGTACCAACTTTTGATGTATTATACCAATTATATGTTTGACGTATGACTCAAATGTAAGATTGCTATGTAAAATTAACCCTAAATATTTATAATTATCAACAATCTCTATTGGTTCTTCCCTCAGGTCAGTCACTACTTGACTAGCTACTAGTTATTTCCTATTCCCTGAAAATATCATAAACTTTGTTTTTTAGTGTTCAATATCATTTTTAAACACTAGTCATAAAATCTTCCTGTTAGCCACTCAGAACATTATTCAAATCTGGGCCAATCTCTAGTAAAACCACATCATCAGCATACATGATGGTTTTTGAGTTCTTATTGGACTGAGGGGCTGAGATTAGAAAAAGTGAGGAAAGCAAGGGACCAAAAATTGTCCTTATGAAACACCATATAGAATTGAATAGGACTTAGATAGATGACCAGCAACTAAGGTTTTATAAGACCTGTTGGTTACATAGCTAGGAAATAATTTTACTACAGCTGAGGAAAAGTTACAGTTAAGTAAAGAATCCAGTAACAAATCATGATTAACAAAATTGAAAACCTTGGTGAGGTCCATAAACACAGTTGTGACACGGTGCCCTTTATCTATGGCATGATGCAGGCAGCAGGTGTACTTCACCAAGGCTGTCTCATTATTATGTTAAGGGCACCAAGATGGTAGCCACACACTGTGAGAACTGAGAAGGAGTTCTGGAAGCAGGGTCTTCTATATGCAAATTAAATTTTTATTACAGGTAAACCACCGCTGCCTGAATACTTCACCTTACTAGATGATCTTGTGAGATTGCTTGGTTGTGGTGTGCTTCTCTGTGTGTTCTCTCTCTTCATTAGGAAGAAGATATTGGACAGTGGCAGAGTTGTATGGATAGAGGAGCAGAGAGCCCCTCAGGAGGGCAGAATCCTGGAGAATGCACCACATGCAAACTGCGTGAAGGAGGGAGGGATTGATGCTGGAGTGAATAAGAGGAAAAGTGGAGAATAAAGGAGGAAACTGAATGAAGCCTAGAAAGCTTACAGAGGAAATAGAGGACAGTCAGACAAAGGATACATAGAAAGAAGGATTAATAGAAGGAAAGTAAAAGTGTATAAGCAGGAAAACAAATCTGGCAAGACAGTAAAGGGCTGCACTCATTGTTTCTGTTGCAGCATACTGTCATGTACTGATAAGCCACGTGTCTAGGTATTGTTGGAAAATGCTAGATATTCTTTATTGGCAACAGTCCAAAGTTGTATGCAACTGTGTATTTTAGATATGTTCATATATTTTTTAAATCCTTTTTTAGTTTTTGGTTTTAAATTACAAAGCAGATATTTAAATTGTCATGCTGTAGGATCACATGGTACACATATGTAAATACTGCGCAGTCGCTCACTGAAACACTGAGCCAGACAGACTCAGACTGTTTGGATGAATTTAAACAAAAAGAAACAGTCTAAAAGAATAGAGCTTTAAGAAGTATTTAGTCCATGCATTTGGACTGTAAAAAATAATAACTTAAATTACATGTCTTTTAAACAGGGTAGGTTTGAGATATTATATTAAAGGGCAAATAGATTGAAATTTTTAAAGCAGGATTATCATAGACAACATACAAGCAATATAGTGTCATGTTGCCACAGCAACAGGAAAACAGTGAAGATCATCACAGTGACATTATTGATAGTTCACTGCAATGGTCCACTGTGTTCCTGATGCTGCTGTCTCTGAGGTGTTCACCCCTCCCCAAACCAACTCTGACTCAGAGTTGGTTATCTAAAGTTCAGAGGGGGTGATAGGCAGAACCCCCTGCATGGGGGAGTACCCCCCACAAAAAATACAATTTTTCTCAGTGATGGTGCAATGCCAATTGGCAGCAATATGCCATTATTGTATTGATGGTCAGTGAAGTTCCTGTCACTGTAGTAACATGGAACCAAGCAATATACAAGAGATAAAACAAAGGATAAAACAGATAAAAAAACTGCTAACAAAACAAGTAAAATAAAAAACATAATTAGTAACCACAAGTGTGGTGAAATAAGATTAGTGAATATTTTTAATACATTTTATATTCTATATTCTATATATAAGGCTGCTAGTGTTTTAAAAATTTTATAATCTGCCCACATTTGCAGTGTTAGTTGCCAGTTGTGTTATCAATTGCATTGCTAGCTGCATAAGCAGAACTGTTAGATCTCTAGCTAGATATTATTAAGATAATGTACTTTTGTTTAACAGTAATCAGGTTTTGAACCTGGAAAAGGACAAGAAAATGGGGAAAAAAATAACCCTCAAGCAATCAATATCATGGAGAACTCCCATAGAATGGCATGTAATGCAGGACCAATTGGGAAGAGCAGTTAGAAAAATCAGAGCTGGATGGTACCAAACGTTAAAGGAAAGTAAGAGAGTGTTTAACGAAGAGTGGAATTTTGCTTGTGACTCTTTGCCTATTTCTACATATCTGGTTATTTCATGGCATCTGTAAGCTCAAAAAACTCCCTGTCATCTATAGGAGCACCCTAAGCATTCTAAGCAACAGACTAAAATTACAAAGGACTTGTTGGAAAAACTATATACACATAATGACTATAAGACTAATTTAACTTTTATACCATCAATTATATCATACCATACTCTGCACAGCATTTCTTTATTTTATTTATTCAGTATTTTGCACTTTAATATTGGATACTTGGCACTGGAGACAAGTATCTGATTTTATATCTTGTTCAATTATTTGAATATATAATTGCTCATAGGTGTAATCATGTTATTAAACTTTTTGAAAATATTTAAATAATGGATGGGGACGTGTGCTTAACAAGAATTTAATGGCTGCCCAAGGTGTGGGATGCTACTGTTTATTAAAGCATCCCACACCAAGGGCAACCATTAAATTCAAGTTTTATACACTTCACCATATTTTAGTTTTTATAATTGTTGGAGAGCAATTTTTCCAGCCTTGACAGAGGCTCTCACTGACACACACACACACACACAGACTTCTCAGATTATTAGTGTTTTTTTTTTTGTTTTTGGTGGTTTTTTTTAGTTCTCTTGCACTCGCGCTGTGTATTTACGAACCAGACATCAGTCTGGTGCTTTGTGTGGGTAGCCATGAGAGCTCTGTTCTGTTGGTGATGAAGAGCAGGATCAACCAGATGGTTAAAAAAATAGATTGCAGAATCAGCCAGATACAGTATTTATATTAGAAAATAAAGAATTTCTCTGAGTTGAAGGACTTTGTGGTGACTGGCAGCTAGTTGGTAAGCAAGCAATGGAGCCGCCATGTTTCTGTGACTGTTCAGCCCACCCACAAATGAAGAGTCAGCCAATGAAGGAGCAGCTATGCTTTGAGTGACCCGGCTCGTGCTTGCCGTTATAACCTGTGGGTTATAATGGTAAATTATAACTGGTTCAGCCCATAGAAAAAAATTGCTGACCAGTTATTATTATATTATTTTTTATTAAGATCTCATTATATGTCTGGGTCCTAGGTACAGTTGATTATTACTGAGATGTTTACAGATTTATTTTATCTCATGATTAGATCATGTAGGAGAGATTAGGGATTTAAAAACAATTGATTCCAACTGATTGCAATTAAAAAGGCAAATTCCCTCTTGAATTATTTATCAAATAAAAAAAGTATGCCAATGGTTGCAAGAAGTGGCATGATAGTTAAGAAGGAGGTAGTTAATACAGCTGTAGCTACTGGTAATATACCAAAGCCATTAGCTCTGGTGGCATTAAACAATAAGCAAAAGTTCCTTAAAAAAGGAAACAAGAAAGAGAGGAAAACAGAAGATAAAACATTGACCTCTACCCATTTACTAACTATAAAATAATACATGAATAAGAATGTAAACCAGAAAATAGAAAAAGAAGAAGAAGAGGAGGAGGAGAAAGAGAAAGAGGATAGCCATTCACATAAATAAATTATAATGTTAATAAAAGAGAAGCAAGATATGGGACCATAAAGAGTGATAATATGGTGGTAAATGTTGACTTCTCAGATGTTTTTGAAAATGTGGAGATTTTAAACCATACAGTTAGGATATTCAAAAGTGAATTAGATTGGAACAGGGGGTATAAATGATATAACGGCAGAAAAAGAAGTGGTGAAGGAGGATAAACATAAAGAAAAACGCCTAGAATGGAAACTGTTAGATTTACTACTGGAGGATAGTTACACTGCTGGAATAATGAATCGAAGCAGTTTTTTTCACACCAGACGTACATGGAATAACAAGGGATGTAATTACTGCCATAAAAGATCCTTATTCAGCAAACCTATTGATATTTAAACAAGTAACAGAGCTGAAACAAGATCTGATGTTTGTTAAGAGTTATGTGTAGAAAATAGAATAATCTTTTAAAAATTAACAAAAAGGGGGTCTGGAATGGAAAACAATTGGGAAGATGTTTTTATTTATATTAAGGCCAGATTATTTAGCTTTGCGAATGAGAGTAATATAAAAGAGGAAGAAGACAGGCTGGAACAAGAATTGATTATGCTCCCTCAAGAGACCTTTAGAGAAGATAGGATATGCAAAGAATTCAAATGGAAACACAATATATTATGGGACAAAAGGATGGAACAGCAGCTGGGAAAAGGGAAGGGAAGAAAGGAAACTGTAGCAACAAGGTAATTTCAAATACAGAAGGGAGGTTGGAAGGTTCAAAGGAGCAACAAGACAAAATGAGGAAAGAATCAGATATGTACTATGGTACGTATGTGATTGAGGGAAAGAATATAAAGTTTGCTGAAATAGAAGATGAACCTAGGAACCAAAAAAAAAGGGGGGGGACAGCAAAAGTACCCATTGTCAAGAAAAAGGAAAAATGTTATAAAAAGACAAGGAAGGTCAAAAGTAAGACAATAAAGGAAAGCTACAAGGGCCACACTAATGATGGTAATATAGAACATTATGTGGACAGGAAAATAAACTACACAAAATGAAGGGCAAGGTACTGGGAAGGATCCCCTGTGAAAATAATAGAACAGAAGAAGGAAATAGTACAAAAACAGATTAAAGACAACAAGACATGCAATCGTGAAGTTCAGGAAGACTATAACAAGATTAATGTTGATGCAATAGGCATAAATGGTATATGTTATGAAGGTTTTGGCAGCTTTTTAACAAAGACAATGGGTACTGATTATGCCTTTCCTTTTTTAAAGTGTGCATTTTACCAGAAGAGACTAAAGAGAAACTCAGTAATATGGTTAAAACCCTACTAAACCACAATTCTAGAAGGCAACAAACAAATGCTAAATTACGTAAGTGTTATAAGACCTTTATCTAACCTGAAATTGGTGTTTTTGGTAACAGATCAGTACTATTTTTTAAGGGCCATCCTGGAAAAAAAATAATAGTTTAGGTATAGAAATAGAAGGTATTGGGACACTGCAAGCACTATTTCCAGAACTGTATATAAATAAACATAAATCAAAGGGGGGAGAGAAATATTAGACAACTTTCGATTTTCAGTCTTAATCCAATGATCAATAAAAATCCCAGAAATATACAAACCAAGTTGGGAGAAATGTTCAGCATTATGCTTAGACAGAAAGAAATAATACAAGACATTAGAAAGGTGATTGGGTGGGAGAATGCTGAACAAATTATGTTATGGATGAAGGATGGAAATTCATATCAACAGTTAATGTGTAAAATGTTTAAACTAGACAAGCTGGGAATATATATTTATGAAGAAAATAGTCAGAGGGAGACCCCCATGAACAAGTAACTGGAATCTTTTTTTAACTTCCTCAGGTTGGGAATATATAATTGAGACAGCAAATAAGTATGACATTCTGGCAAAACAAGGAAACATGGATCAACAACCAGTAATTATATAAGAGATAAGAGGCTTCAAACAGATACAGTAATCAAGTTTGGTAAGAATACTACTAAAAGTATATCATGGAATGTATCTAGTTTAAAAAATAAATTTGCTGATCCAGAATTTCTAGATTATCTGCAAAAAATTCAATATATTTGTTTACAAGAGACATGTATGGAAATTACATTTGTCTGAATGGATATAAAGCATATATGAAAAAATCTAGAAGAGTTAAGAAACATGGAAAGATTATTGGTGGTCTACTGATTTTATTTAAACTAGAGAAAAATATCAAGACTGAGGAGATCAAGAATAATAGTGATAATATTTTAGGGGTACTAGTAAAAAATGATAAAGAAGAAACAGCAATTTTTAATGTTTACTGTGCTCCATTAAATAGCGACTACTAAAAGGTTGATATATATATATATGTGTGTGTGTGTGTGTGTGTGTGTGTGTGTGTGTGTGTGTACAGGGATATTGAAACTATAATTCACAAGCTCATGGACAGGAACCCATTGATAAAAATCATATTGTTGGGGGATTTTAACTCAAGGGCAAGTCACTGCATGGAGGTCACAGAAGATATCAGTGACTTATTAACAGAACATAACAACAAATATATCAGAAATATAAAAAGCTCCAAAGATCTGAAATGTAATGACAATGGGAGGAACTTATGTGAAATGTTATTAAGAAAAAACGTTCTGCTATTGAATGGAAGAACACATTCAGATAAAGAAGGTAGTGTAGGTACAAAAGGTTAATCAATTATAGAACTGGTTTGGGACATCACTAACATGATATTGTCATGTAAGGATTTGTGTATTGAATGTAAGTCTGAAAGCCTACATTGCTCACTAGTATTAGATATTAGTGTAGATTGTAGCTTAAGTCAGGAAATATAGTTGCAGCCCCATCAAGGTTAAATAAGAGGAATTGTATCAGCTGGTAAAAGATTGAAAGTAAGGATTTTTTAGAAAGCTTGGGAGAATTGAGAATTTTAGCAAAGATCTGGGAGTTGAAGGAAACTTCAGGAGATGATTCTTTATTGATGGTTTTTAGGAAAATAATGGAAAGGATATCTCATCTGGAGAAGCCTCATCTGGAATACTGTGTCCAATTCATGGAGACTGCATCTCAGGACATCTCAGAATAGAAGCAGTCCATAGAAGAGCAACAACAATGATACATGGGCTGTACCACAAGTCTTATGAAGAAATACTCAAGGAACTTAACATCTATACACTGGAAGAGAGAAGAGAGAGAGGGAATATGATAGAGACTGTCAAATACCTTAGAGGAATAAACAGGGTACAGGAGGGGAGCACATTTCAGAGAAGAAAGTGCACAAGGATAAGGGGACATAACATGAGGCTGGAGAGAGGGAAGTATTTTTTCACAGAAAGGATGGTGGATATGTGCAACAGCCTGCCAGCAGAGGTGGTGGAAAGAAAAATAGAGGGATTCAAAAGTGCATAGGACAAGCATAAAGGCGCCCTGCTGTAAAGCAGAGCAGGGGAAAGGCAGTCCAGATAACAGTAGGGATTGCCAAACCAAGTTGGGAAATGGACAGACAAGGTGGGCTGGTATGGTCCTTATCTGCCAACAGATTCTGTGTTTATATGTTTCTGATTTTATAATGAAAGAGGTGACAATACAAAAAAAGAAAGGTGCTGTATGGTATTATAAAGAATGCTGGTTAGTTAAAAGTGGTTTGACTAGACAAATTAGAATAGTAAGGGCAAGTCCTAATGTATACAACAGGAACATGTTAAATAGAAAAAGAAAGGAATATAAATTTTTATATAGAAATGCAGAGAGAATCTTAGATTACATGCATGGCAGGAATTCGAAAAAACAGTTTGTGAAAAGAACAATGAGAAGTTCTGGAGAAGTGTTGCAAAGGGTACAGAAAATTATCACGAAGAGCCATGTGCTAATATAGAACCAGAAACCTGGGTAGAATATTATTAAAATCTGTTCTTTAACTCAGATAAACATTATATAGACAGCTTAAATAGGAGGAGCAAAGAAACAAGCCATATTGAACTCAATAAAGAGATGTCATTGGAAGAAATAGGTAAAGCTGTTGTATCTTTTGCACCCCATAAAGCCCCAGGACCCAATGGGGTCACCATGGATGTAATGTAAGGTTCTAGGTCAAAACTGCATTTCAATACTCAATGATCACAGTCTGTGTAGGGACAAGAGGGCACACATAACAGTGCTGATCAAAAACACTGTGTGAACTGACAGCTCTGTGACTGGGATGCATAGATGTAGGTGGGTGGGCAGACTGCAGAAATGTACTGGGAGCCACCCCAAGAAAGATGGGACACTGTACCACAGGTAAGTCGGGTAGGAGAGAGAAAGGCATCTCGAGTGGGAGGGAGAAATTCGGGTGGGTGGATGATAGAGATGTGGCGAAGTAAAACTTCACCGGCGAAGTTCGCACAAAGTTACAAAATTCGCCACCTGTGGAGCTTCATGAAACTTTCCCAAACCTGGGAAACTTCAACTTTGCCCAATGTGCTTTGGATCTTATTATAATTATACTATACTATAATTATAAAAGAGTCCATACTTATTCAGAGTAAAAAAGGAAGTAGTAAGAAAGAGTTCCACCCTGGAATTGAACTTACTGTCAGGCATACCTCATGTACTCACAGCTTGTTCATCTAATCACAATCCCATGAAGCCAGCATGCTTACTCTGCACACATTACTTCACTTATCCTGCTCAGCACAAGTGAAAACAGTTACAGGTGGAGCGTTACAATGTCTGCACTATTATTCACCCTTAGCTGTTTTCACTTTCGCTCTTTTCACCTGGCGGTTTTTACTGCACTCATATTGAAACATGCTTTTGACCAACTACATAATTTATAGATTGCAAGACATATGGATTGCAGTTTTGAATAAAATTTTTAAGTATATTACTAATACTGGTATTGTTTTGGACTCATGGAAAAAGAAAACTATTGTACCATTATTCAAGAAACGGGACAGAGATGACCCGGGCTGCTATAGACCAATCAGTCTGATTGGTTGTACTCAAAACATTTTTGAGAAAATAATTATTGGCTAAATGTATGGATAGAGGAGAAACAGGTAATGGATGAGGCCCATGTTGGCTTCAAAGCATGATATCCAACAATAGATCAATGCTTTGTATTGGTTCATATAATTCATAAGTAAAGTATTATTAAAAAGAAAAAACTGTATTGTGCTTTTATAGATTTAAAGTCAGCCTTTGACAACATTAATAGAGCTTTACTTTGGGAAAGATCAGATAAAATAGGTATGGAGAAGGAAATGTTACATATAATTATAAAATTATACCAGGACAATAAAACTCAGTTAAGATACAATATAAGAGGAGAGAGAAGTAGAATATTTGTCACAAATGAGGGCGTCAAGTAAGGCTGTATCCTGTCTCCCTCACTATTCAATTTATATCTTAACACAATATTAATGACAATGTATAGACCCGAGTTCCACATGCCTAAAATAGGAAACTGTGAATGTTCATATTTAGTGTGTGCAGATGACATCATACTTTTATCAACCAGTTTCCTAGGTATGACAAGAATTTTACAAGAATTTGATCAGAAATGCAAAAAAAAACAGAACTCCAGATGCATTTTTCAAAAACTAAAATTATGGTGTGTAGGGGTAATAATAAAAATGCAACTATTACATAGAAAAAAAGGAACTGGAGGTAGTTAGCAATTTTTAGTTATTTAGGATTAATAATAACAAAAGATCTGACTTTGAAAAAAAAATCTCCAAGAAATAGAAATAAAAACCAAAATGTTTCCCGTAATGAACAGTTTTCTTACAAGTATGGGGGACAATCAGTAAAAGGCTGTATTAAAATGATCAGTATAAAAACAAAAAGCCAAATTTTATATCAAGCCAAAATATAGGTATTCAAAATAATAAATCTGGTGCCTTTTCTTTGCCAGACTCCACTGGCTCCCTGCTTTTCTTGTACTGAATTTTTATAAACGGCTGCCTCAGTTGTTTTTTTTTTCCTTTGCATGTTATATTATCTGGACAGAACAGGGAGTATAACTCCTTCCTTATCACTTTACTGCAACAGAAACAGTGCTCCGTATTTTCAGCAGCTGGAGCAACTGCTCCAAGATGGGGAATACCTTATGGTCTCTCTTGCTCCTAAGGAACACAGCTGTGTAATTACAGCAACTAGGGCTTCTGCTCTGAAACAGATAATACTCATTTTGAAATGTTTTCTCCAATAACAACATCCACAAACAGATAGAAAACATTTTTTAGCCAGTTGGGGCTGCACACTGCTTATCAGTTTCCCTCCAGCCCTTGTCCTACTGAATCTGAAAGCAACACAGACATACCTGGGGAATGAAAATGCAGTGCATATTACTAGTACTGTACTGCTACTGTCCCTATACTGTACTTTAACTTCGGAGAGCTACATAGTACACATAACCCTTTGTACAACCAGGACTTCAGAATTGAAAATAATGATTTAACTAAAGCCAAACATGTGTCTAATATGGATGTGCTCTACAGTAAGTCTCCTGTGCCCCTGATAACCATCAAGAGTTGACTACAGGCATCTAGATCTGGCCTCAAAATACCTTATCTACCCCTCACTGTCTTTTTGAAATAAATGGTGTCTAATTCTTGCAAACAGGGGCTCTGGATGGTCAAGACCAAAATAGCCTTCATTTTCAGGACCAGAAAGGCTATCCTTATACTATTACTCCTATCCAGAAATGTGCATCCCAGTTCTGAACTGCAAAATACAGATAGTGCACAAAGGACCAAGGACAGTGGACTAAATATTGCTGCATTGAACATTGGTAGTCTGTTGCCTAAGATGGCACAGTTCCAGGCTTGGACAACCCTGCACTGCCCTGACATAATATGTCTATCTGAGACATGGTCAGCTTCCAGGACAAAAAATAACACAATTACAATTCAGGAGTATGAAACCTTCAGACTTGATAGGGAAGGCAAAAGGAGAGGGGACTGCTTAATATATCTCAGGGATGCTTTACAAGGAAGCTTATTACCCATAACAGTCTGATCTGGGGTCCACAAACTGCTAGCAATCAAACTTGGGTCTGGCAATCCAAACAAATCGATAGTTATTGCATCAGTCTACCTACCACCTAGGAATGCAAAAGTGGGACTAGATAAAGTCTTGGAAGTATTCACTAGTATCAATAAAAACAATGAAATAATTATCATGAGTGATTTCAATATTAATTGGCTCAGTAAAGAGGCATTCCCCCAAAATGACCAGGTGGCAAGTTCTTACCTCATACAACTAGTCACTTTACCCAGGGGAAGAGTACACAATGGGGGGGTGAGTTAATAACAACAACAAAAATCGAATGAGACCTAGGAGTAATTATATCAGATGATCTAAAGGTGGGCAACCAATGTGAGAAGGCAGTAAGGGGGGCTGGGGGGATACTGGGATGTATAAGGAGAGGCATCAACAGTAGAAAACAGGAAGTTGTTATCCATCTCTACAGACAGTTAGTGAGACCCCATCTAGAGTACTGCATGCAATTCTGGAGACCCCATCTCCGCAAAGACATAGACAGAGTGGAGGCTGTTCAGAGGAGGGCAAGCAAAATGGTGCAAGGTCTGCACCAGAAGACATACAGTGGCGTGAAAAAGTATTTGCCCCTTCCTGATTTTCTCTATTATTGCATATTTGTCACACTGGATGTTTCAGGTCTTTAGACAAAATATAATATTAGATAAAGAGAACCTGAGTGAACAAATAACACTTTTTTTTTTACTTATTTCATTTATTTAATGAAAAAGTTAACCAACACCAACTGGCACTGTGAAAAAGTATCCCCCTAGTTAAATCAACCCAATTAAAGGGATAATTAGAGTCAGCTGATTGAACACAGCCAGGCTTGATTACAGCCAGCCCTGCTCAATATAAACCTCACTTATTTTGGCCCTTACCATCAGAGTCACGTTGCCAGCACAAAGATTCAACAAGCACATTATGCCATGATCAAAGGAAGTTCCTGAAAAGATCAGAAAAAAATTTGTTGCCCTCTATCAGTCTGGAAAGGGTTACAAAAGATATTTCTAAGGCTCTGGGACTCCATTGAACCACAGTGAAGCCATAATCTCCAAATGGAGAACACTTGGAACAGTAGTGAACCTTCCCAGGAGTGGGCGGCCTGCCAAAATTACTCCAAGGCACAGTGTAAAATCATCCAAGAAGTCTCAAAGGATCCTAAAACAACATCCAAGAACTGCAGGCTACTCTTGCCTCAGCTAAGGTCAGTGTTCATGACTCCACAATCAGAAAGAGACTGGGCAAAATGGGCTTCATGTGAGAGAGTAGCGGGAAACCACTGCTAACCAAGAAGAACATAAATGCTCGTCTCTCATTTGCCAAGAAGCACCTGGATGATCCACAAGCCTTTTGGGAAAATGTTCTATGGACAGATGAGTCCAAAGTGGAACGTTTTGGACAACATGGATCCCATAATGTCTCGCGTAAAGCAAACACAGCATTCCACAGTAAGAACACCATACCAACAGTCAAACATGGTGGTGGTAGTGTGATGGTGTGGGGATGCTTTGCTGCCTAAGGATCTGGATGACTTGCCATAATTAAAGGAACCATGAATTCTGCTCTGTACCAGAAAATTCTTAAGGAGAATGTCCAGTCATCCTTCCGTCAGCTGAAGCTGAAGCGTGGTTGGGTCATGCAGCAAGAACAATGATCCAAAACACAAAAGCAAGTCCACATCAGAATGGCTAAAAAGAAGTAAAATTAAAGTTTTGGAGTGGTCTAGTCAAAGTCCAGACTGAAACCTAATAGAGATGCTGTGGCAGGACCTGAAGCAGAGCAGTTCATTCGAAAACCTACCAAATGTTACTGAATTAAAGCAGTTCTGCGAGGAAGAGTGGGTTAAAATTCCTCCACAGCGATGTGAAAGACTGATATTGAATTATAGGAAGTGTTTGGTTGCAGTCATTGCAGCTAAATGTGGCATAACCAGTTATTAAGTGTAAGGGGCAATTACTTTTCACACAGTGCCAGTTGGTGTTGGTTAACTTTTTTTCATTAAATAAGTGAAATTAAAAAAAAAACAAGTGTTATTTGTTCACTCAGGTTCCCTTTATCTAATATTACATTTTCTCTAAAGACCTGAAAACATCCAGTGTGACAAATATGCAATAATAGAGAAAATCAGGAAGGGGGCAAATACTTTTTCACGCCACTGTACGAGGAAAGACTAAAGCAGCTTAATATATATACCCATGAGGAAAGGAGGGAGAGGGGGGACATGATAGAAACTTTCAAGTATCTCAAGGGAATTAACAAGGTACAAGAGGGTGGTATCTTTCAGAAGAAGAGATGTGCAAGAACAAGGGGGCACAATTTGAAGATAGAGGGGGGACGGCTCAGAGGTAATGTTACAACGTATTTTTTCACAGAGTAAGTTGTGGATGCATGGAACAGCCTTCCTGAGGAGGTTGTGGAGTCAGGAACAGTGGGAGAATTCGAGAATGCATGGGACAGGCATAAGGCAATTCTAGTTGGGGGCAGGAGGAAGTAAGCTGTTGATTAACTAGAATCTGCAGCTTACCCATCAGTAGGGAAATGGGCAGACTGGGTGGGCCAAGTGGTCCTTATCTGCCATCAAATTCTATGTTTCTATGTTTATATGTTACCTACTTGAATGAATTATAAATCTGGAAACAGCATGCTGATTGATTGGCTTCTTTCTAGATCCCTCACCAGTATCTCTGAGGTCACCGTTCTGCCAGACACACTAAGTGACCATTTACCTATCATCTGCAGATGGTCTAATAAATTTAAAAAACTTCCTCCCTGCATAATCATCAGGAGATTGCTAAAGCAAGTCCTGCTAAGTTATTTTAAAGCTGCACTCTCCCTGGTAGACTGGATCCCCCTGGATGTGCAGCAGGACATCAACCTTGAAGTTAACTACTTCACAGACAAGTTCAATATGGTTTGTGACAAGTTTGCCCCCAAATAGAAAGTGAATTGTTCCACAAATGGGTGGATTACTGAGGACCTCCTGGAACATACGAAGGCTAGGGGCACTTTCTGGTGTAGGGCCAGGACTTTGGGTAGTAAGAACAATTACCAGAAATACAGAGCAGCAAAGAATGAATGCATTTTACTCATTAGGCTTGCTAAAGCCAAATTCTACAGTAAACAGCTGGAAAAGAAATGGGGCAATGGGAAGAAATTTTGGGAGAACATCAAGGATCTCCAAGGAAAAGAGGACAAGCAGCACCCCCACAATGCTCAGCATCAATGGTGCCAACACCAATGGTACCAACACCCTGGACCTGTGCAACAAAGCAGATTCCTTTAGTGCATCTTTTGCAGACCTCAGTTCTGTAATTCTACCTATCTAAAGGTCACCAAACCTAACCAGTCTGAACAAGCACCCATGAACAAAAACCCATTCTTTCATTTTTAACATGTTACAGTCACAGAGGCTAGGATATATGTAAAAAAGGCCCTGGGTAAAACTAGGTTAGGAAGTGATAATGTATACATGAAACTGTTTGCCTGGCACTTAATGAACTTATTGTACCAATCTTGGAAAATCTTCAACAAATCACTAGCTCTTGCCAAATTTTCCACAGTCTGGAAACAAGTCCTTGTGACCCCTGTACTCAAAAGTAAAGATAAGACCTGTGTTGCAAACTACAGATTCCATCCTCTCCCCCTTATCCAAAGCACTTGCAAGGATAGTAGCTGATCGATTGATCTACTACTTCCAGAAATACAACCTGCAATGTCCCCAACAGCATGGTTTCAGGAAAAACCCCAGCACTGCCAAGCCTTGATGGATTTCACTGATTTCATCCACAAAGCACTGGATGGTGGTAATGTCGTGGAGCCAATCTTCATGAACATCACAAAGGCCTTTGACACAGTCAACCACCCACTCCTCCTGGAGCAATTACAGGTACTACGGGTGGCCTCCAACCTGGTACACTGTTTCCAAGACTACTTGTTGCACATAACACAGAGAGTCAAAGTTGGTTCAGCTGTGTAAGGTTCAAAAGAAGTTACACTTGGGGTCCCCCAGGGGTCAATCCTTGAACCACTACTCTTCAGTTTGTTTCCGAATGCTCTTCCTGAGGAATGCAACAGCAAAATAATTCTATATGCAGATGATACTGTCATCCTCAGCAGCAACCTTCATAGAAAGAACTACAGTCTACCTTCCATATGCTAGAGGATTGGTTCACCACACGAAAGCTGTTAATTATAAAAAAACTAAAACTATGCTCATCTCTAGCAAACAACTCAAGAAGAACAATCCAACATTGTCAATTTACAACAACAAGGTTGTCCCAGTTCAGCAGGTGAATTCATTCAAGTACCTTGGGGTTATTATAGATGACACCCTCTTCTTCATGCAGCACATAGACATGGTGGTGAAGGCAATTAACATCAAACTAGGAATTATATGCAGGCACAGGTAGTATCTAACACCAACCACTCTCTGCCTTTCTGTCTCCAGTTCAGTCCTGTTGTGGATTATGGATTGGTAGTTTATGGGGCTACAAATGTCACAGCATTTAAGTGGTAGGGATACCCCTTAACAAGGCATGCAGACTTACCCTTAGGGCTGATAAATACACTCATACATGTGTGTTGTATAAACAAACCAACTGGCTAAACCTGACCAACAGAATAAAGTTTCAAACTTGCCTCCTTGGAGAAAAAAGCTCTGTTAGGCTTAACTCCCCCCTGCATCTCTGAAATACTATTAGCAGCACACTCTCAATATGCAACTAGATGGAAAGCATTGTGTTCACTCAGTATCCCTTTCTGTAGAACTGCTCTTGGAAAACGCTCATTCTCATTTAGGGCCCTCACTGGTTGAATGAGATTCCAGCTGAAATTTAGAATACAGCAAAGATACGTGCCTTTAAGACAGAACTGAGACAGTATGTTGTCAACACTGGTATGTGTCCATGTTTGTAGGTTCATGGCCCCCCTTCCCTACCCCAAACTCCTTCTCCACTGGATCTAGTCCATCCTTTCGTGAGATACTCTTACCTTAAATTCTTTTTCATCTGTTCTGAACAAAATCAGCTAATTACATTACTCCCCTCTACCACTTCACCTCTAACCCCCATGCTCCCCCCATTACCCTGCATCCTTCTCCTGAATTTCACCTTGACCTGGACACTCTAAGTCTGCCTTCTCCTTTACAACTGTCTATTCCTCCTCAACTGAGCACATCTACAACTTTAGTTGTAAATGCTCACCACAACTACAGCTAGATCATTATTTTGGCCAGCTCTCCTCACCTGCTGCCCTTTGTGCTACCCTCCCACCCACCATCTTTCACCTTGTCTCTTTTCTTAACAGCTGGAGCATTTTTTTCTGATGAACAAGGCCAGTGTTTGGGCTGCTCACTAATTTACTTTTTACCTTAAGTTGTTCCTTAAAAACTACGGTAGTAACTAAATTGTAACCCAGACCTTTCTGAAGACAATGAACCTTTTATTATTTGTCTCTATATACTAGTACTTGTCTTGCTTGCATGAGAAGAACCTTTGTAAAAGAGCAGCTTGCTCAAAGCTTGTTTCCGATGACTGCAATAAATAAATAAACATCACTAAACAACTTTTATAAAATGTTGCTGGGACTGCCATTAGGGACCCCTTCAGCCCTGGTTAACTGTAAACTGTGCAACGGTCACTTATGGAATTGGATAAAATACCAGATTTTACAACCTTTGAGGGGTGGGTGACCACTATCCAGTCTAGGGTGGAGGAAGATCCTGATTTGTAGTTACAATATGTCTGTTAATATCTGTGATAAGCTGCTGAATCCCTAGCTCAAGGAAGAGTTCTGTGTCTCCATTAGCTTTTTACTGTCCACAATTTAGATTCAAATCTCCAAGGAGAATCCAGTTTCTATTTTTAGGTAGCTCACACTTTATGTCAGCTACCCTTGACACTTAAATCTGGTGGATTATACATTGAATCTATGGTAGTCTGTTTCTCAACCCCAGAAGAATATAAGCAGTAAGAGTCATAGCCTTTGGGAATGGACTGATGGTGAAGTTCCTGAGTTTCAGATTTAAAAATGGCATAAATTAAGTAACCTCTATCCCTACACCCCTGTCTATCTTTCCTAAATACTCAAAATCCCTTTAACATTATTTCATGGTCTAATACTTTATCATTAAGTCATGTCTTGACAGCAAAATTATATCAAATTTATGGGATTCTACCCAGGTCTCAAAAGAGTCCCATTTTGCAGGGAGTCTCTGAATATTCAAATGGACTATTCTTAATCCTGTAAAACCATGAGGCATAAACATAGAACTATTATTAATATTAGTTAATTGCCCATTGAGTCTACCAAAGGTATCTGGATCTGGATGTGGATGTATTGTGCCTGAAATTAATAGTAATAAAACTAGCAGTCTTCTAACCATAACATTATTAATGAAGTCCCTGTAATTTCTTATATTAAATTTAAGAACAGATCATCTGGTTCTACCACCTGTGCTGGAACAAAAAGGTTTTATAGTATATGGTTAGGGCTTATTATGAATAGAAAGCCGTGGCTTTCAAAATCTTGTTGTAGGACAGTTCAAAGGCCAAAAAGTTGTACTATCATTCTGACATCACATTGATAGTAGAACAACTTTTTTGACTTGCCCTAACACCTGATTGGCTGATTCCCAGCAGGGATTCAAAAACACAGAAGAAAATGGCATTGTAATTTAGCAAGCAGTCAGGCGAGCAGTTTATAATGAATATACAATTTGGACACGGACTATGTGATCAGCTCTGTGTGTCCAAACTGCTTTCAGTGTTTCTTTTTTTTTTTTAATTTACTGCCGCAGTTTACAGTTGTTGGTGTAAAGTGGGATTCTAGCAAGGAGTCGGGCAAAACGGTAACTTCTGGGGAAGGACTGCATCGAGCACTGCAATCCTCAGGTACGGGAGTGGTGAAAGAGAATGGCAAAACAAAATGGAAATGTGAACGCAAGGTATGAACCTTGCAACATTTTGGGTAACCATATACTATATAAAATAGTGGATGGTTAACCATCCACAACTAAAGCCGTGTTTCCATCTCGGGAGTCGATGGTGTCACAGAAACCTCTCAAACTTCGCTCTCGAGGTTTCAATGATGCCATCGACTCCCTCGATGGAAACACAGCCTTGTTGTGGATGGCTGATGAAACAGAGGATGATTCTAAATAAAATGTCATTATGCCAATCATAAACTTTTAGAAATGGCTTAAGGGGCAAATAATCCTGACTTACCTACCTCAGACATGTTACTTTCCCAGTAATATTGAGTGTGCCCATATTCCAAGTATTATAGAAGTTATTTGGGATGCGCCCACCTTGCAATGTGTGACACAACATTATAAAACAGCTAAACATAGCTGACTGATAACATATTTTAAAACATTAAATTAACACAAAAAAGAAAACAAAAACTTCTTATGAAGATACTGCAGTTTTAAACCATCTTAATTTATGAACAGAGTGAGTTAGTATAATTAAAGTAGTATCACAAGGACAAAAAAGGTTTCAACAAATAACTGCAAAATCATGTTTTGGGTCTGATTTGAAAATTTTCATCCACTGGATTCATGAGGTAGTGACTGTAAGAAGACTATGTTAAAAATTGGGTATACAAATATGGTAAAATGATAAAGTTATGAGTAAACACTGAAACAGTTCAACACTCACTCATAACTTGGCTGATTTTCAATATTTGTCCACCAAACATTCAACATGACTTTATTAGGACCCCAACTCATGAACAACTCAAGTGAAATGTTACAAATCCTTGCAGAAAGGTGATTTTGCAGTTTCACCTCAAAATCACAGTTTGGATGTAATTTGAAAATTTTCACCTACTGGGTTCATGGAATGGGATCATAAGAAGAGTATGTTGAACATTTAGTGTAAAAATATTGTAAAATGACCACGTTATTAGTGAACATTAAATTATTTCATTGTTCATTTAGAACTTTGCTGATTTCCAATGTTTTGACTACAATATATCAACATAGCCATTCCCCCTACCTCATGAACATGAACATGACAGGTGTCAGTTTTCAATCCTGGACAAGACATGTTTTCACACTTGTGGTGTGAAATGAGATGTCAGCCACTGTGCTGTAAATGTCACATCATGCTTATAAAGAGGAGTCAAAAAATGACTATCTTGAAAATTTGGGGTCAAAGTTTAAATTACATAATTCTTATGAAACATATATAGTGCCAGCCTTTATGCCAATGGGCATTGCTTTGTGATTCTGTGCCACTGACCTTAGTTTGATTGCAAGCTGAGTGGGACAAGGCTGGGATATGGTTATGTTAGTTGACACTACCCACCAGCCTGGGAAGGGAAGGTGCAAGGTTGCTCACACGGGTCCAAGTACAACATAGTGAAAATAATTTTTCTCTTAGCATAGGGTCATGTGCCTCTGCACCTGTGGGTGTCAGAAAGCCCTGCACTGCACCTGATAGATTGACTCTTTACCCTGTGCATCTTTATCTTTGGCCACATGGAAGCGTGGGGCCCAGAAGCCACCCCTCCCCAGTTGCACAGCCCACCGGAGACAATCATGAATTCTTTTCTTTTTTTATAAAGGTTTTTATCCTCCTTGACTGGAACTGGGTGGGCTGTTAGCCCTGTCCCCATATGTCTATGTCTGGCCACCTACCTCATCCACCTTGTGCCATCCTCTGAATGGTGGTCTGGTGGGGTGGGTCTTGGCACTCTGTGGAGGGGCTTTATTGGTGCCCGGGTTCCATTATGTTTCCTCCTGTTTTCTCCCCTTACTCCTCAGGGCTTCAGCAATGCAGTAGCATATGTGTGAGGAGGTGTGTGTGCACTCTGGAACCAGCAACCCCAATCCACCCTTCCTAGTCTAGAACCATCCCCCCATTTTCATGGCACTGCCACCTAGCGTCCACTTGGTGGCAGTCAAGCACCGGAAAGGCTTTACCTCCCACTCTAGGAGAGGAGGCCTACCAAGTGGCTGCATTGTCCTGTCCAGGTCCTCTCCCTTGACTGACCCTGGTGAACCAAGATTGTTCCCATTCTTGGGTCATTGGCTTGGCAAGAGGTAAGGGACATAGCACCTCACCCCTCTGTGCCATTGGGCTGGCTTAGCACCATACATTCTTGATATCCATTGCAACACAGAAGTAGGCATATGGAGTTTTCCCTTGGTGCACAGCATCTTCTGCTGCCACAGATAGAAATGCATGATACCCAACTTGCAACACTACTTCTGTCTGCTGAAGCACAGGCCCTTGTGAGATCAGTGTTTCTGCAGTCTGAGGTGCTCATGCAAACTGTAAGACATACACAAAGTTCTGCCTCTGGAAGTGCAGGCATCAGAGGGGTCTGTGCTTCTATAGCTGAAGTTGTAAGACATACATGCTGAATTCTGGTTGCAGAAGTGCAGGCTTCTGTGGGGCTGGCATTTCTTCAGCTACATATAGAAATCCATGATACCCAAATAGCAACAGTTCCTCTGTCTGCAGACATACAGGACATGTGGGGCCAGTGCTCCTGCAGCTACAGGTACACATTCACTCTGTAAGACATGCCCACACTTCTGGCTGCAGAAATGCATGCCCCTGTGAGATTTGCACTTCTGCAGCTGCAGATACCAATCCACAAAAGTAGCAAATCAGTGCTACTGCATTCATGTCATCTAGAAACAGTTGTATGTTGTTTGTCTTAGGTGATAATGGCTGTCTGTGGTTGCTTGTGTGGTCTTATCATTTTGCTGCTTGGGGGATGGGGAGCTAGAATTGTAAACCATAATGCCACATTTCCCTTCTTTTGTGGCTTTATGGTGAACCCTAACTGGTGCATTAATGCAGTTTTTTTTCAATGAATATAGACAGAGATAGATAGACAGACAGACAGACATAAAGATATCAAGAGATATACAGTAGTATATACACTTGTTGTATATATACTATAAATATACATTTCCTAATAGCATTTACTCTACAATGTGCTGTATAGGAGCATGATTTTTAAATAAATTATACCACTAGTGCTGCAATTTTTGAAGCTAGTAATGTTCGCAGTGGTGCTCTCATTTGGAATACAACATTGTTTTACATTTTGTATAGTTCTGCAGAATATACTGTTGATGTATTAATGGCAACTAATAGGATGTCATGGGAAGCCACTGTCTGGGATGTAATGAAGGCTGTTGTCTTTGAACCAGTATATCCCACATATTTACTCTCTGGCACATCATTCTTGGGGGAGTAGTAACAAAAGTTCTAAACCTAGGCTTGCTTTGCAAGGTTTTCCAGTTCTTTCTTAAAATATCCCTGACTGTCCAGACATGAGCATGCTGGTAGGGTTCCCCCTCATGAAATCAACAACCCAGGTTAATGAATGAGCCTGGATTATAGGGGGTCATGGGGGGGTGGAGGACTGAGCATCCAAGAGGATGCTCTTCTTTCCTAGGGAGTGAGGGACAGCAATGACCTCCACAACACCACCACCACCTGGGCAACCCTAGGTGGGGGTATGGGTCGAGTCAAAAGATGGGAGGGAGGATGTTGCCTGTGACATTAGTGCTTTGACATGCCGCACATATGCACATGCACTGTTTCATCCTTGTTAGTAGCATCCCGGGGAGCATGAGAAACTAGTGAAGAAAACCTTCAGTTGTAATGATGAAATAAGACCATCTTGGACCTGACTGATCCAAGTGTCCACTGTTGTTCCTTACTTCATGTACCACTAAAGTCAATAATGTTTTAAGGACCAAAGGAGGCATACAGCCCACATACAGCTCCTATTTGTCACAGAAAATATTTTAATTCCCCTCCTTTTTATATGTAGAGGTCCAAGTTTTTCTTCAGTTGTTTTTTTTTTCATTAATAACAATTTCTGTTGATAAGTACATGAACAGTACCTATGGGGTCCATCTCCACAACCAATGGAAAACACATCAGAGGGGAAGTCTTTCATTCCATGGATCCCCTGAAGGATGGGCTAGTGACAGAGAAGGGAAGGATGGCAAAGCAATAGCAGCACCTAGGCTGTTAACACGGTGTTATAAAAGAATATAAAGAAAAGAATCCCAGACTCAATGAGACTGCTCACTATAGGCTGCAAGAAACAAATCATTTGAGAAACTGTGTTTGTAGTATGAATTGGCACAGGAACACTGATCAACCTGTCTGACTCCACTGCTTACTGAAGGCATGGCAAGTAGTAGTAGTAGTAGTAGTAGTAGTAGTAGTAGTAGTAGTAGTAGTAGTAATGATTTTATTCATCTTAAATGAACAAGGTAAAACAATCCCATTGAGTACACAAGTATACTCATTTTCAAGGGACACCTTCTAAAGAACATATCCTGTTACAGTACAGGGAAAAAAGATCTTCAAGACATACAAAATACAAAAAATACAAATGTACATATAATTAATAAATACATTTCCATATAATAGATCACATCCCACTGACCACTAAATTGCCTTTCTATTAATAATTTATCCATTTTCCAATGCTATACAACATTCATGCAGTTCCTCACTTTGTTTGTGATACCACTGCCTTAGCTGAGTCCAACTTATTTTAACTTTGTAAGATCTTAGGTCAGCAGGCAAATTATTCCAGGTTTTTGGACCTAGGTAAAACAGCATTGCACACCCACATCTTTTCCTATACTTTGGCACTTCAAGCTCAATATACTGGGCTGATCTCAGATGCTTAATTGGATGTTTAATTTTTAGGTCTTTACTAATATATTCAGATAATTTATTTTCGATTAACTTATACATGCTCTTAGTTATATGTTGATTTATCCTATTGTACAAATGATCCCATCCTACATCTCTATACAGCTCACAATGATGTGTAAGTCTATGTGCCCCTATAATATACGTGGACATTTTGTTATATATGCAATCTAATTTCTTCAAATCAGTTTTATTTGCCCCCCATATATTATGTCAGTATAATCAATCACTGGCACTAATGTCGTATTTATCACATGCAACCTGGTATTCATTGAGAGATAATTTTTTATTCTATACAACATCCCCAATTGTTGCCCAGACCTCCTGACCCAATTGTCTATGTGAAAGGACCACTTACAATTTATGTCCATCCATAATCCTAATATTTATACTCATTTACCATCTGTAATATGGAGCCATTTCTTACTTTTATTTCCAAGAGTTTTTTAATAGATGGATCTTTGTATGGATCACAAGTGTTTCCACATTTAGACCCTAATGGTAGCAGGGGATATGGAAAATTAAGGCTGCTATTCTAAAACATTAGGAGTTAACCCCTGAGGCTTACAGACTCAAGTTTAGATAATTAAAAAAAGCAACCAGAGGAGAATTGTAAAGAAATGATTGTTCAGTTGTGTACTTTGCTGGGGAGATGGTTACATGGGAAAAGAGCTGCAACTGCTGAAGAAATGTGTCATATTATGCTCACTGAGCAATTTTTAAAATGTGTGCATGCTGATCTTAAAATATGGTTAGCAGATAAGAATCCTAGTACTGTGGCAGAAGTTGCTGAATGGGAAGATCAGTATGCAGCTAGCAACTCTGATATGCACATGAAAGTACGTGGGGGGAGTCTGGGTAAGTGACACCGGGGTCACAGATACAAAGGCTAGAGTACTCCAGAAATGTGAGGTGGATGAAGGTGAGAGGGAAGTTGTGGTAGCTTCTTGGTTACTCACAAATATTTTGCTAGGCAGTGACTGGGACGATGAAGAAGGAAAGCAAGATATGGTCTGTGCTTTTACTCATAGTCAAGTCCGAAGACTAGGAGGGAGATAAGATCTGACACTGCTCATAACCTCAGGCTTGTACCAGACAGTATGGCTGCTAAACACAAGGGGTCCCAGGAGCCAGAGAAAACACCTCTCATTGCTGAGTCAAAGGAGAGGCTGTGCCAGAGAGCTCTGCAGGGTGCAGAAGTTCACTGCACAGGAGTCAGTAGAGGTCGACCTCACTGCCAAGCAGCAGCTGCAGCCATCAGCAAGGAAGAGAAAGCTGGCAGGTAATTTATGAGAGGAGTTCTACTTGACACCCAGCGGCAGTGATTCTGCAAAGAAGGAGCAGCGGAAAGTATTTTGGCAAAGAGATATTTTATATAGAGACTGGCATTAACATTCTCAAAGAACAGAAAAAATCCTGCAGCTTCGGGAAAAAGGCTTGCAGCACTGTGGAAATGCAACTACGCCTTATTCTGAAAGAAAAGTCACACAGCTACAGAGTTTCACAAAAAGTCCTGCAGCTGTGGAATTCCAGCAGTTTCAGGAATTGCGCAAGTGCTGTGAATCTGCAGCTGCAGATCCGCAGCTGTGGAAATGGCTAAGGAGGCACAACAATAGCACAGCCAAGTAGCTGAAGCAGCAGACATTAACATTGCTGCCGTAGTATGAGGCTGACAGCACCCACAAAGATACCAGCAACCGGTCACTCAACTGGGACCACTGCAGCACCACAGGTACCAGCAATACCATGGCACCACAGTGGCTGACTGTCACCACTGGTCGTCCCTCCCTGGGGCTTTCCTGTTGCCTGCAGAGGTAGCACTTGCTGCAAGCTGGTCAGGCTCTACTGCCTGTGGAGCTCCGTCATGGGCCACACTGAGTCTGGTGGTTGTTGCCTGTTGCCATATCATGGCAATGTGTGCTTTTGTTGTTGTAACATCAGCCACTGCTAAACTATCTGGGATGCTGTTATCTGTTTCTCACCTCCACCTTAATTGATTTCAATTGTTGGGGCACTACTGCAGTTTGCTGAGAGAGAGTTACACCTCATTCCACTGTGTGAAAGATTTTTTCTGCAACTGCAGAAAAAAACTGGCTGAGAATAGCCTTTCAGGGGCTTTGACTTACTTATCTCACACCTATTTTTCCTTAGGGACTTCCACGGCTGCATGTTTTTCCACAGTACATAGTGTTTTTTTTCCGCAGCTGCAGAGGTTTTTGTGAATAGCACTTAGAGCAATCTCCCCTTTTTTTCCATAGCTACAGCAGTTTTGGGGACTTAGGGAAGGTTTTGCACCTTCTGAAAGCTTTGTGAATCCAGCCCTGGGTTCCTAAGAATGCACTTGAGAAGTGGAATGTGCACAAGCAGATTGTGGTCCCTAGAGAACACTGAGCAGCCCTCCTGGATTTAGGACACTGAATTTCTTTTGTCCAGACACCAAGGGTTTAAAGGGACAAAGCAACGTTGGCTCAGACCTTTTACTGTCTGATGCTGTACAAGGATGTGACTCAGCGCTGTCACTCATGTGTCAGAGTGTCAGCATGTGGGGAAGAATGGGGATTGAACAATGGCTCCCCTGATTTCACTCCCCATTATTAAAGAACATATAGAAACATAGAAGTTGATGGCAGATAAGGACCGCAAGGCCCATCCAGTCGGCCCATTTCTTTTTCTACCTTATAAATGTGCCATCGGCCTTTGCTCTGTCAGTGGCTTATCTATTCATAGTCATTTGTATTGCTCCCTTATGCCTATCCCATGCCTGTTTGAAGCCCTGCACTGTATTCATAGCCACCACTTCTTGTGGTAAGCCATTCCATGCATCCACCACCCTTTCTGTGAAAAAGAATTTCCTCACATTCCCCCTTAATCGGCCCCCCTCTAATCTCATGCTGTGTCCTCTTGTCCTGCTCTTTTTCTTATATTTAAACATGTTAGACTCTTTCACCTTGTTAATGCCCTTAAGGTGTTTGAATGCCTCAATCATATCACCCCTCTCCCTCCTTTGCTGAAGGGTATACATATTGAGCTCTGTTAATCTGTCCTCATATGTCTTCTGATGTAGTCCCTGCACCATTTTGGTTGCCCTTCTCTGGACTGTCTCAATTTGGTTAATGTCCTTGTGAAGGTGTGGCCTCCAATCCTGCATGCAGTACTCAAGATGGGGCCTAACCAGTGTCTTGTAAAGAGGGATTATAACCTCCCTCTTACGACTTGTGATACCCCTACTAATACACCCTAACACCCCCCTAGCCTTACCTACTGCTTTAGAGGTCTGCTTGGATGATTTCAGGCCATCAGTGATGATGATGCCCAAGTCTCTTTCTTCCTTTGTAACTGCTAGCAACTCCCCTCCCAACCTATAGGTGGCTTCAGGGTTTTCTCTTCCCTATGTGCATGATTTTGCACTTCTTTGCATTAAATCCCAGTTGCCACTCTTCTGACCATTATGCTAGTTTATCCAGATCTCTTCTCATTCTGCCCACCCCATCTGGATCATCTACTCTGTTGCAGATCTTGGTGTCATCTGCAAACAGACAAGCCTTACCATCTAGTCCATCTGCAAGGTCACTAATGAAGATGTTGAAGAGGACTGGCCCCAGGACTGATCCCTGAGGTACCCCACTTGTGACTTGCATCTCTTCCGACTGTATACCATTTACCACCACTCTCTGTTTTCTGCCTGTCAACCAGTTTGCCACCCAGTTGACCAACTTCTGACCCACCCCGAGCCTACCCAGCTTATTTATCAATCTTCTATGTGGAACAGTGTCAAAAGCTTTGCTGAAGTCAAGGTAGACAACATCAACTGCTCCTCCTTGGTCCACCACTCTGGTTACCCAGTCAAAGAAATTTATGAGATTAGTTTGACAGAACCTTCCTTGTAAACCCATGCTGTCTTGGATCCTGTGCCCCTATGGATTCCAGGTGTTGCACTATCCTTTCCTTAAGAGTGCCTTCATAATCTTGCCCACTACTGAGGTAAGACGGACTGGTCTGTAGTTCCCGCCTCCTCCTGCTACCACTCTTGTGGAGCAGGATCACATAAACCCTTCTCCAGTCTTCTGGGACCTCTTCTGTGCTCAGAGACTCACTAAACAGTTCTGCTAATGGCTCTGCTAGTTCCACCTTTAGCTCCTTAGTACCCTGGGATGTATACCATCAGGTCCCATTGCCTTATCCACCCTGAGCTTAGCAAGCTCTTGTAGGACCCTTTCTTTTGTGAAGGGAGTAGTGCTCACCTCCCTCCTCTGTGTCCATGATGCTGAGCTGTGGGCCCTGCCCTACCTTTTCTTCAGTAAATACTGAGCAAAAGTATCTATTTAGGATAGATGCCTTTACAGGGTCCTCCTCCTCACATGCTCCTTTTTCTCCATTAAGCTTAGCAATACCCCCTCTGAACTTTCTCCTTTCACTAATGTATCTATAGAAAGTCTTGTCACCTTCTTTTGCTGTTCGTGCTAGTTTTTCCTCAGTTTGGGACTTTGCCTGCCTTACTGCCTTCCCTGCTTCCCTTAGGGCAGTTTGGTATGCCTCCCTATCTTCATCCTGCTGTGTTCCCTTATATTTCCTGAAGGCCAGCCTTTTGGCTCTGACCTTTCTGCTACTGTATTTGAGAACCAAAGTGGTTTCCTTCTTCTTTTGCACATCCTTTTCTGTCTAACACAATGGGATGTTGCTTCAAGTATTGCATCCTTAATGCTTGCCCACTTTGCCTGTACCCCCTCACCTGTGTTTCTTTTTGCCAGGGCTAGCTTAACTCTAGTGGCCATCTTATCAAAGTCAGCTCCTCTGAAGTCCCATATTTTTGCCTTGGAATGGGATGATTTAGATGTAGTAGCCAAATTGAACCATACCATGTGATGGTCACTGGCCCCCAGGTGACCTTCTACCTGGAGATCTGTGATCCCTTCCTTGTTAGTCAGTACTAGATCTAGGATAGCCCTGTCTCTCGTGGGTTGCTGTACCAGTTGTTTAAGGCCCTTCCCCTGCAGGGAATCCACTATGTGTCTAGTTCTGGCAGATGTTCCTGCTGGTATTGACCAATCTGTATCCGGCATGTTGAAGTCTCCCGTTATCAGAACCTCCCCTTTAGCTGTCATGTTTTGTATATCTTCTAACTGTAATGTGTCTATGTCCTCCCTGGTCTGGGGGCCTGTAGACAACCCGGTTCTTATAAGCTGTCCCATTTCCTGTTTCCAGGGTGACCCACAGTTCTTCTGGCTCCTTATGTGTATTCTGAATTTCTGTAGCTTTGATATTTTCTTTGACATAGAGCCACTCCTCCCCTTGCACCTCGGGTCTCTTCTGAACAATACATAGCCAGGTACTGATATCTCCCAAGTGTGTTACTGGTAAACCACGTCTCACTAATTGCTACTATGTCCAGTTTAGCCTCTGACATTATTGCCTGCAGGTCTGGGATCTTATTTCCCAGGCTGTGAGCATTTGTGTACATGATTTTCCATTGGCCAGATTTTGGTGTGTTAGTTGTTAGGTGAGATTTGGCATTACCCCTGTGCATCGTATGGGGAGACAAACCTTTTTTCTTACCTGGTAATGCAAATGAACTGCAAACATGCTAAATCCCTGTTTGACCACTAGCTGAGGGGGGAGGGGTGTTCTTCCCATTCGACGTATGAGGTGCTGCACCCCTCTCCCCATTTGCTAGTTTAAATATTCTGCAAGACGTCAAACTTCTGCCCCAATGCACTGACTCCTCCTTAGTTAGATGCAGTCCATCAAATTTAAAGAACTTTCACTCCGAGAACTGTTGCAAGTTCCCTACAAATCTGTGTCCTTTTTCCTGGCACCAGCCCTTGAGCCACGTGTTTAGCTACCCTATCTCCCCTTCTCTGACCTTCCGTCCATCTGCTCCCCTCTCCCAGACTGGCAGGATCTCAGAGAAGGAGATGCCGGGATGAAATAGATGATAGTTTGTCACCCAGCCTGGTCAGATGTTCCTTGGTCTCCACAACTGACCGGCTGGAGAGATCATTAGTCCCTATGTGTACTAGGACATCAATGTTTTCTCCTGCTTTGTGAACAATTTTAGCAATGTGGTCAGTGTCTTTCCATGCTGATGTACGTGGGAGACATCTGACCATTAACCCTGGCTGGAGATGGGTATCAACTCCTTGAATCATGGATTCTCCTATGGTCAGAAGTTTTTTTGATTTCCTTTTCGCTTTTTTTGCTTTGGTTCCTGATTTGGATGAGTTTTGTTGTGCTAGCTCCTGTGCTGCAGTGTCCTGCTCTGCAGTGTCTGCTGCCTCTTTGTTTGATTTCAGAGATAGAGGCAGATACCTGTTTGTAGTGTTTATGTGGTTTTTGGAGGTAATATGTTGGAGAGCAGAGAGTGAAGGGGCACCTGATTTGCCCCTCCTAACCACCTGCCAACCTCCTGGACCAGCTACCCTGTGCGGTCGAGGTTTTTCTGTTGGATGCTGGGGAAATGGCGGGTGGTTCTTATAATGTATTTCCTCTTGAATATGAAATTTGAGGCGTGCAATCTCTGCCCATGCTGCCTGGAGCTGAGCCCTGAGATCTCCGAAGGCCCAGCATGTAGGACAGTGTCCTAAATCCTGTAAGACTGTCCTTCTGAAAATTGTTCCACAGTACCTGCAGTTAATGATATCCATTCCAGATAAGTTGCTGGGTTCATAACCTAGTCAGAGTAAATAGAAGGAAAAAAAAAGGAAAAAAAATGCAAGTAATGGTTTGATTGTGTTTTGTTTAACTTGTTATAACAACAAGTTAAATTACTAGTGCCCCTGTAAATGAGCTCACCTTGTGGAGGCCCCACTGATCCACCCCTTCCTGCTCTGCCACAGAAAATGTCACAACTGTGGTACCCTATAAAAGGAGTGTAGTGTGGGGTGGTTGAGGATGGGTGTGGGTGGCTGGGCCCTTCCCCTGCCAAAAAAGGAAAACCACGGATGAAAGAACAAAGAGGTAAGAGCAGAAACAATCAGTCAACAACAAGTGCAGTAACCCTGAAAGCTTATCCTAATGTTAGATAAAACTGTAAAACCTGTAAAGCACCACCTGTAATAATTTCAGAGAAGATATACACTGTAAGAAACACTTTGCTACAGAGAAAAATAAAACAATGAAATGTTAGCAACAAACAGTAGCAATCCCTGTGAGTAAAAAATAAAAACAACACCACACAGTAAATCTGTTTAGCCAAAATAAGTCTTAATCCTTTTCCCTTGCTCTAGTAAGTTTCTCTACTCTGCCTTTCAAGCAGTGAACCATTTTATTGGGTCAACTGTGGGCATTATGGGCCCACTGGCTATGTCTGGCTTGAAGGGAAAAAAATACATTCAGATCATAGTGGACCATGCAACTTGGTAACCGGAATCTGTAACCATGATCTCCATAGAGGAGTTAAAGGTAGCAGATGAACTGCTATGGATTTTCAATAGAGTTAGATTTGTCAGGGAGATTTTGTCAGATCAGGGAATGAACTTTATGTCTGACCTAATGACTGAGTTGTGGAAGTGGTGTGGGGTAGATCCACTGCATATATTCACATACTACCTGCAAACAAATGACTTAGTTGCAAGATTTAATGCGAGTTGAAAAAAATATGTTTTGCATGTTCACAGAACAGCACACAAGGGACCGGGGCAAATTCCTACCCACTTGCTTTTTTCATATTGGGAAGTCACAGAGGAGTCAGTGGGCTTTTTGCCATTTGAGCTCCTCTATGCTAGACAGATTAGAGGACCCCTACATATAATTAGAAAGGAGAAGAAAGGCTGTACTGCCACCCAGAGGAAGTCTGATGTGGACTATGTCCTGAATTTCCAGGACTGGTTAAAGGAGTTTATAAGCCTTGTTTAGGATCACTAAGCCACAGTGCAATAGAAGGAAATGACTTGGTATGATAAAGGAACCAGAGCCTGATCAAACACCCTAGAACAGAAGGTAATGGTAATCACCTCAGTGTGGCATAACAAGCTGCAGGCAGCATGGGAGGGACCATATGGCATCCTATGACAAGTTAATTATGTGAGTTACATTATAGAGTTCCAAATAGGAGGCATTTGATGGGTTTTTCACATAAATATGATGAAACCCTGTTATCACCATGCTGACACTTTCCTTATGATTTGCAGTACAGCCCATGGAATTCAGAGGCTGTGTGTTCCAGATCTGCTAGAGGACAGTAAGGAAAAAGCCTCCTGGAGTCCTGTGACAATTTCTAAGGGGCTTACACCTAGAAAAACAGACCAGATAAGAGGAGTGCTTAATGACTTTACTCCACTGTTTACAGCCACCCCAGGGTGCACTGATCTCACAGTCAATGAAGTGGAAACCGGTGAAGAAAAGCTCATAATGCAAAGGAAATATCAGGCATCTGAGACAGTAAAATTAACAGCTTTGTGGGATGTAGAGGAGGACAAAATGCTGACTTCTTATGAAACTGATTTAATGCATCCTAGTGACCAACTAAATCCAGTGTCTTATAGGAGTCTGTAGCAACAGTGGGATCTTAGGATTGTCCTAGCTTGTCATTTGTGTCGGGACATTTCAGGTTCAGGTTCAAGTTCAACCATCTACAACCTTGGGAAATGTCCATAATTGGTTCTAATGGATTAACCAAATTGATGAGGATATATAACAATCCCTTGTTAGACACTAATGTCATCAGCGTGAGGTCTTGAAGAGTTGTTAAAACTTCTATCTGTTCCTGACATAATTACCTCAGTCTTATCAGGTTAGAATAGTGTCACCTGAATAGCGCCGTCTAAACCACACTGTCAGGACCATGTAATGCATGAATAGCAAGAGGGGTAGAATAGCATATGTCAGTTATACCCCTGTAGTTATTCAGGCAATGGTGCAGGTGTATAAGTAAAAGAAAAGTGTAGTAGCTAGCCAAGCTGTTCCCATGGCATAAAGGATTAAAACAGCACTAGCTTGGGCAGCAGAGAGCAGGAGACTAGGGTTCTGTTCCTGATCTCCTGACACTTTTCCTCCTGCCCGAAGTGTACATTTTTTGTCAAACACCTGAGACAAAAAATCTCCCCCAAGTTTCTCCCTTTCCTCGAGATCTTCACCCCTCTCAGAGTTTATTATTTAAATTAAGGTTTATAATTCAGCAACAATGCACTACAGGGTGTGTGTTATTGTCTAATAACATCACTCCTAGGGTGAGTTGAAGCATGAGGCACAGCTGAGTGCTTCCACCACCCCAGGAGTGATGTTATTAGACAATAACACACTCCCTTGAGTGTCTTATTGATATTATACAATGGCTCGTTTTATAAATAATAATAAAAAGCTTCAAGAAAAATTGTAAAATTTTTATTTTTATTCTTTTTTGTACTGGAGCATTATTTTGGAAATATGAGGAAAAGTAGTCCAATAGATAATGCTGTTGCTTATACTGTGGGTTTCGTGCAGATGTGCCCCCCCCCACACACACAGACACTCATCGTTACGTGGTGATCTTTGCTCTAACATGAGATTTAATCTTTGTGGTTCCCCAGCTTGTCCTGGGGCCTGGTGAAGATGTTTTGTTTTTTTTTTTGCCTCCCCTGTGAAAACTATAGAGAGTAAAAATGATAATAGCGGAGCTGCCTGAACACTTCCGGTTTCCTGCGTTTGCTCCATAACTGGACATCATCGGAATATGTGAGTTAAGGAACTGTTTAGTTTTTTTATTGTTAAACTGGTTTATTTGAATAGCCAGTGTATATGGGTTTGGTGAGAAGCTGCCATAGGTTTCAAAAGGAATATGCATTATATATTTGTTTTTTGTGGAAACGGCCGAGCACGCATTTTTCTAGCCTGGGGCAGCGTCTGTGAAGTGAAAGAGACAGCAGCTGTTTTTTTTTGTTTTTTTTTAGTGAAGCTGACAGCTATTATCTGAATTACCGAGACACCCAGGCACTGAACTTTGGGGGGGGGGTGCTAAGCTGTGTCAGCTTCAGAGCATCATTAGCTTCACAATGACTTGCATCGGGAGGGAGGAATTTTACTGTGCTTCAGTCATTTGTGTGCCTGGACTAAATACAGTGATGTTGCTGTTCAATAACACCACTGTGCCAGGCACACACTGACTGACCAGGATAGGGGACATTTATTTGCCATTGTATAATCTGTTTTTAGCAATGGTAGTGGTCATCAGTGTGGTTTATTACTGGTGTGGTTTATGACCGCTACCACTGGCACTGATTTAAGTCCCAGTAATTTTACCTGCCACTGTTGTTGACAGACTCCTTTGTACTGAGCTGTTCTTTTTTTTTTTTTTGTAAAATATTTTTATTGAGTATAACATAATAACATTAATGTAACATGATAGGGTTGTACATATATTGACCTCCGGTTACATTCATGTAAGAGTAAGAAATAGAGGATAACGTATGGGCAGTGATGAACAACCACACTATGCTAACATTGAGTGGTTTCCTAGGCAACTCATGTAAACCTTCAGAGCGCAGCTCAAGAGGTTTATAAAAGTTGCCTAGGGAAACATGAGATGTTAGCATAATGTGGTTGCTCATCACTGCCCATACATTGTTTTTTATAGTGTATGGGCAATGGTGTTAACTCCAGTTTGAACAAACAGCATCTGCAATGATTTATTTTTGTTTTCAAAGCACCCCACGGTCACAGTGAATAACTGAAAAATTTGCCTTACATTACTCTGTAGTTCACTGTCCATTGTTCGTATTGCCAAGAGTAAACATAAAAAAATAAAGCTAACCAAACTCAGACTGAACTGAAGAATTTACTGTTTATTTGAAAACTGTAACACAGCATCTAAGGTAACATAATGGAACTTAGTCACGGAAACAAACCACGTTACTCTAAAAGCCAAATGGCAATTGACGTAAACAGGAGACAGGGTAGGAACGTGAAACGTTAAACTTTAGAGCTATTTGGATGTCAGACCTGCAAAAGAGACACACTAGTGACAAATTAAGATTTAGTCTTAAGCCTGTGGAAAAAAATCAGCCTTCTGTATAGCGCTTAAGTGGGTGAGTGAGAGTGAGCTTGAAGAGTTTTTGACAGGGATGGGGTTAGGAAGCGGGTGCAGAGATTACAAAAAACAGCAGACTTTAAACTGAATTCTTGGAATTCAAGTGGCTTTGCTACCTAGGGAATTGCAGTGTGTGTCAATTCCATTTTGTTATGCAATCGATGTGACGTACCATTGATGGGTTAACAACAAAGCTGCGTCACATTGATGGTATAACAACATTGGGAAAAGATGAATTTCCCCTAATAACAATGTTCTACCATACACTGTTATCAGGTTATCTGGTAATCAAGCATTTGGTATCATCACTGAAGTATTACAATCAACATTCTTATGTTTCGCTTACTTGAAACATGGCCTGTTTTAAGCAATTCATCACTGTTGATTGAAAGCTCGAGGTGTGGAAAGGATCCGAAATAAACCACCTTCCCTGTGTGCATCCTCAAAATTTGTCTCTACCCCTTCCACCCCCATCCCAAAGAGTGGGGGTGTAGGTGGAGTTCTGTACCCACTGAAGATTCAAGGTTGGCAGCCAACTTCTGTAGAGGCACTCTATGTAGGGAAATCTCCTTCTGCAATTGCTTTTAGAAGTGGGTCCCACAGATTCATGAATCTCCCACTTTTTTCCCATTAGCTCTGCACTAGACCCCTCCAACCTCAGGCAGCCCAACATATTATTTGCTTACTATTGCACTGTTGGGGAGTTTGCTGACAACCAGAACTGTGCTATCATTTTTTTAACATTCACCAGGGCAAGTGATCAAAGCTGTCTACCTGGGACCCTTTGCATTTAGTCTGGGTCTGCTCCAAGAAGCAACTCTATAGGGGACCTCTATAACCTGCACCCTAGAATGACATTCATTATTTTGTGTACTTTGTGCCATAGTGGGGCCACCCTGGGGCATGTGACTGCCAGATGGACGAAGTCTGTGTCATGCCACACACACTTAGGACAGTGCCCGGGGTTGATCGGGTCTATAGTATGTAATCTCCTCGGGGTTAGGTAAGTTCCATACAGGAAGTTCAGTTGAACCTGCCATACTTTGTTACTCCTTGAGCATAAGCAGAAGTGCTTGGCAGACAGTTTCCAGGTTGTAGGGCCCAACTCCACCTCCAGATCTTGCTCCCATTTAGCCTTGATGCCCTCAGTTGGGTCCTCAGTGGCCCCCTGTAGGGTTTCATAATATGTGGTTTGGGGTTTGGAGCAGGGTTGAGGAATATACAGCTCCTCCATTAGAGGTGATGGGGCCACCCAGCCAGTTGCTGCTCCCATTGTTTCCTCCAACCTTTGCCTGACTAGGAGATAGACAAAATAGTCTCCTGGAGTGACATGCCATTTTAACATTAGTGCAGGGAACTCCATTATCGTCCCCCTTTCATACAGTTGAGCTGAGTGCAATAGACCCAATTTTCTCCAGTGTAATAAACTCTGGCGTACCTGGACAGGGTAGGCCCCCTTCTGCTGTATCATAGAGATCAGGTCATTGTATGGGGATTTGGCTTAGAGGTAGCCAATTCTTTTGTAATCAGCAAGCCATATTGTAATGGTGGCTTGAGTGCATGGATTGACTACCTGAGTAACTTGGTTTATCCCCAGTACACCAGATAAGAATTTTGTGTGTAGCAGTCCTTTCAGATCTTCCTCCTCCAGTGCAAGCCATGCCAGTTGGCCTTCCTGCACACCATTAGGCAGGAATGCCAGTTGCACCACCCAATAATAATGTTGAACGTGTGGAAGCCCCAGTCCACCCCTAGAGGCAGGCAGCTGCAGTATACTGCATTTAATTCAGGCTGCCCCATCCTTCCACAAAAATGTATGCATTATAGCATTGATTTGTTTGAAGTGTTGTAGGGGAATCTTGATGGATAGGGATTAGAACAGGTATAAACACCCTGGCAAGATCATCATCTTGATGATATTGACATGGCCTATCAAGGACAGCAGGAGATTTTTCCAGCACTCATACTCTGCCACTATCTGTACCATTGGGCCATAGTTAGCATAGAGACGTCCAATTTTGGCTGTGATTAGTATTCCTAGGTATTTTTGGGAGTTCACCATAACCAGTCCCCACAGCATGTGGGATAGTTTTGGGCGGTTCACCAAGCCTATGGAAAGTAGCTCACATTTAGACCAATTCACCTTGTGACTGGAGAGGGCACTGTAGTCCTGTAGCAAGGAGTGCACCGTGGGAAAGTCTCTTATTGGGTCTTGCAAGTATAGAAGCAGGTCATCGGCATACAAGGCCACCTTGTGGCTCCTTTCCCTGCCCAGGAACCCCTGTATACCTGGCTGTTGCCTGATGGCTGCTGCCAGGGGCTCGAGAGAGATCACATACAAGAGGGGAGAAAGTGGGCATCCCTGTCTTGTCCCTCTAGTCAGAATGAAAGGCTGTGTCAGCTCCTTGTTAATAACTAGCTGCACTGTGGGTAGCTTATACAGTGTTTTCAGCCAGCTCAACAGCCTGGGGTGCACCCCCATTCATCTCAGGGTCTCAAACATGTACCCCCACTCCACACAGTCAAAGGCCTTCTCTGCATCTAATGCCAGTATGGCTGCTCCATGATGCTTAGCCGTTCTCCCCCACCTGTGTGTTACATTCAAAGTTCTCCAAAAGTTATAGAAACATAGAAGCTGATGGCAGATATGGACCGCAAGGCCCATCCAGTCGGCCCATTTCTTTTTCTACCTTATAAATGTGCCATCGGCCTTTGCTCTGTCAGTGACCTATCTATTCATAGTCATTTTTATTGCTCCCTTATGCCTATCCCATGCCTGTTTGAAGCCCTGCACTGTATTTATAGCCACCACTTCTTGTGGTAAGCCATTCCATGCATCCACCAACCTTTCTGTGAAAAAGAATTTCCTCACATTCCCCCTTAATCGGCTCCCCTCTAATCTCATGCTGTGTCCTCTTGTCCTGCTCTTTTTCTTATATTTAAACATGTTAGACTCTTTCACCTTGTTAATGCCCTTAAGGTGTTTGAATGCCTCGATCATATCACCTCTCTCCCTCCTTTGCTGAAGGGTATACATATTGAGCTCTGTTAATCTGTCCTCATATGTCTTCTGATGCAGTCCCTGCACCATTTTGGTTGCCCTTCTCTGGACTGCCTCAATTTGGTTAATGTCCTTGTGAAGGTGTGGCCTCCAATACTGCATGCAGTACTCCAGATGGGGCTAACCAGTGTCTTGTAAAGAGGTTATTACCTCCCTCTTACAACTTGTGATACCCTACTAATACACTAACACCCCTAGCCTTACCTACTGCTTTAGAGGTCTGCTTGGATGATTTCAGGTCATCAGTGATGATGATGCCAAGTCACTTTCTTCCTTTGCGACTGCTAGCAACTCCCTCCCAACCTATAGGTGGCTTCAGGTTTCTCTTCCTATGTGCATGATTTTGCACTTCTTTGCATTAAATCCCAGTTGCCACTCTTCTGACCATTTTGCTAGTTTATCCAGATCTCTTCTCATTCTGCCCACCCCATCTGGATCATCTACTCTGTTGCAGATCTTGGTGTCATCTGCAAACAGACAAGCCTTACCCTCTAGTCCATCTGCAAGGTCACTAATGAAGATGTTGAAGAGGACTGGCCCCAGAACTGATCCCTGAGGTACCACTTGTGACTTGCATCTCTTCTGACTGTATACCATTTACCACCACTCTCTGTTTTCTGCCTGTCAACCAGTTTGCCACCCAGTTGACCAACTTCTGACCCACCCGAGCCTACCCAGCTTATTTATCAATCTTCTATGTGGAACAGTGTCAAAAGCTTTGCTGAAGTCAAGGTAGGCGACATCAACTGCTCCCCTTGGTCCACCACTCTGGTTACCCAGTCAAAGAAATCTATGAGATTAGTTTGACAGGACCTTCCTTTGTAAACCCATGCTGTCTTGGATCCTGTGCCCTATGGATTCCAGGTGTTGCACTATCCTTTCCTTAAGGGAGTGCCTCCATAATCTTGCCCACTACTGAGGTAAGACTGACTGGTCTGTAGTTCCCCGCCTCCTCCCTGCTACCACTCTTGTGGAGCGGGATCACATGAGCCCTTCTCCAGTCTTCTGGGACCTGTCTGCCCTTAACAAGGCCAGTCTGGTCAGTGTGGATCAAGAAGGGGAGTATGGGTTCAAGCCTAGAGGCCACCACCTTAGCCAAGATCTTGTAGTCTGTGGTTAGCAGAGATATTGGACAGTATGACACACATGCCATGGGATCCGTGCCTGGCTTACGGAGTACAGTAGTAGTGGCAGACTGTGTGGGGGAAGGGAGCATGCCCTTTTCCAGGCTTTCCTCCAGCTGATCCTTTATGCCGATGACATGGTGCTTCTTACTAGTGGTAAAGACCCCACATCAGTAAAGGCGAATCTTCAAGCTGACTTTGATTGCTTACAAGTCTGGCTTCTACAAAACAAACTCATACTTGATGCTAAGAAAACTGTGGCTATGCTTTTTGGCTCCCCCTCTAGAATGAAATCCTGTGCTCCAGATCTTTCAGTACTATGTCTTGATGGCTCCCCGTTGGTATCTGTTAACTTCTTTAGGTATCTAGGAATCACACTTGACCCATCTCTGGATTTTAACCTCCACCTCATGGCTATTTGCAAAGTGGTTAACTCCAAACTGGGTATTGTCTATAGAATTAGGTCCTCCCTGAATGTTACTGCCCAGCTTGCTATTGCACAAGGTTTCCTCCTTCCCTCCCTTACATACTGCTCACAGGTATCCCTTAATGCTAACAAAGGATCCCTGCATAAATGGAGCACATGTTATAACAGCATATGCCGATTTACCCTCTCTGCACACAGACTGACTCATCGGTATGAACTCTACACCAAACTAAATTGGCTGTCCCCAACTTCGCACAGACTCTACTCCACTGGATGCTTGACTGACAATGTCATCAGAATGGGGACACCTGAGCATCTCTCAAGGCTGCTGTCTCTTCCCTCCTAAGCATATCTCTTTAGGTCATCCATGCAAACTCAACTTGAAATTCCCAGATACCTCACAAAAAAGGGGGAACTATCCTTTACTGTATCAGTTCCCAGCATCTGGAACTCCCTCCCCCCACACATTAAACTCTCTAAATCCCACCTAGCCTTTAATCAGGGTCTCCACACCCACCTGACTGACTCTGATGGCTGCTCCTGTGCTGTGACTTGAGACTGACTTCTAGTAGCATTCCTTACCTACATGGCACTTACTGTTTCCCTCCACTGTATAGAATCTGCATGTTCCCACTCCCTCCACAAAATTGTTGAGTTAAAACTGTTATTTATTCTTTAGCGGTTGTTCTATGTCCTTAATTATTATTGTTGTATCATCCTGTGCAAGTAGCTAATGTAAGAGTATTTGTTTACTCTCAGTTTCCACAGAAATATGTCTTGCTTTTGTCAGCAATCTGCAAAATTGTTTTGTTCCCACTTCATGCTGCGCCATGAACAATTGTTTCTGATGTTTGTACTTTCTTTGTACCTTGCTGTCTCCTGATTGTACTCATCCGGGTCATGCCTGAATATAGGCAATACTCTTGTCTAGTGCACCTACCTGGTAAAGAAAAACCAAATAAATAAATATGAAATATTGGTTCCAATAGTAGAGGAATAAATTGTTTGAAGAAGTCTATGGGGAGGCCATCCGATCCCAGGACCTTCCCTCCTTTCAGTGCCTGAACTGCTTTTAAGATCTCCTCCTCCTCTGATATGGGAGACTCCAGAGCCATTGTCTCCTTGGCTGTCATGGAGGGTAGGGAGTATTTACTGAAGAAGCTGCCCAGCTGCCGAGCAGCGGGGTCAACTTCAGAGGTGTAGAGGGCTTTGTAAAATGCATTAAACCAATATGAGGGTTTGTAGAAGTCAGAGTCCTTCCTGTGTCTTTATCTGGCTAATAGTTTTCTTGCCTTCCTTCTTTTTTAATTGCCATGCCAGGTACTTCCCTCCCCTATCCCAATCAAAATATGCTCCTGCATGGGACAACAAGATGGCCCACTCGATTGCTGCTGCGCACATAAGATTATACTCCCACTTCAGCTTTTGCACTACATGGTACAGGGCAGGGGTTCGTCTCCTCATATGGGCCTCTTTGCATGCTTCAGTCTTACCCCTGAGTTTGTCACATTCTTCATTGGAAATTCTCTTTTTGTGTGCTGCATACACTATCATCTGTCCTCTGATGTAAGCTTTCAAGGTCTCCCACCTCGTACTATGTATGGTGTCTCCTCTTATTGTAGTGTAGAAAGTCTCATATAGTCCCTGATATAAACTCTATAAATTTCTCATCTTTTATCAACAGGAAGTTGAGATGCCATGGCCTCACTGGGTGTGCCCCCCCCAACCACAGACACTGTCAGAAACGTGTGGTTTGACACTACTATTGAAGAATACTTTGTTAGGCTGACCATGGATAAGATGGAGGAGCTGACCAGCATCCTGTCCAGTCCAGTGTATGAATGATGAACATGAGAGAAAAAACTATATTCCCGACTGGTCGGGTGCTGGTGGCTCCATACGTCAACCAGATGGAACGTATCCTCCAGCTCGCCTAGTGCTCTTGCATTTCTTGATCTCTGCATCAGGGGTAGGGTTTGACCTGTCCAGCACTGTGTCCCCCACCCAGTTATAGTCCCCATCCAGAATCCACGGACCAGGCAGAGATGCCATATCCAGGGCCAGTTTCTGGTAAAACCCCGGATCTTCTATATTAGGGGCATATGCCAATACCACCAACATGGGTCCCACCTCCTCCACAAATAGGTGTGCAAGAACATATCTTCCGCCAGAGTCTTGGACTTTCTTATTAATTTGTGCTCGTGTACCATGTGATAGCCAAATGGCCACCCCTCTGGCCTTAGTAGAAAAACTGGATGTTATCCACCTCCCTCCCATACTTACTGCCATTTTGATAGCTTCTTCGTGTGACATGTGTGTTTCTTGAATTAGCACTAGCTGCAGTTTTGCCCTCTTAAACTCAGTTAACACTTTTTTTCTCTTGATTACAGATTTCAATCCATTGACATTCTAAGTGGTAATATTTACTGAGTTACCCATTGTCACAATAATAAGAAGGCTCTTCAAAGGAAATTGTTATAGTTCCTGACCCGATTATTCATAGCAATACATAGTTAAATGAGGTTACTAATACTTCAACCAATTTACAAACTGCTAACTTTTTCCCCTGTAATGACACCTCCCCCCTTCCCTCCTTTTCCAACATCCCAATAGATTAATATAGTCCTCTACAGTGGGCTTCCCTAACATGAAGAGCTCACAAACCCACCTCCCTTCCCTTTTGACTGGGCCTCCAATTGCCCAGTCAGCTGTCCCATTCAAATTGATGGCATCTAATTTGATGGTTCCTGATCTTGGGCATCTAGTTTAAAAGGCTATGGTGGCACCATTATGCCCCTTCTGCAGACATTTCTAGTGCATTTTATAATCATTTCTCCATTTCATTCTACACCTGCCCTCTGTGCACAAATCTTTGATCATTGTGATTTAAGCACTCCATCTCTTCCCACCCCACCTCAAAGTGTGCCCTCGGCCACAACCAGTCTGCCAACTGGCAAAGTAAGGTGATTTACCTGTGTTCCAGTGTCACCTACTGCTGGAGGTCTCCATCTCATTGGCTCCACTAGTCCAATGTGTCTTCACCATGCTGTAGGATGGGTTAATGTCAATGTATCAGCCACCCAGAAAAATGAGTCAGAACACAACACAAAGCATCTGAGAGCACTTCTGGTCCCCCCCCACCTCACTGCCACATAGTGTTTATAATAACCTATGTTGTAGGGGGGCATACCCCCATTCTGGCAGCATCTAATTTACTTCCACTCATTCTTTGTTATAATTGGGCTTCACTCCTATTTAACCACCCCCCCCCGTAAACCTGCACTTATGGTTGCGATGCCAGTTTCAGTTTCCTCAAATCGCCCACTACCTTCGCCAAGTGAACGATAAAAACACATCTGCCTAAATTCTAATGCTGGGCAACAAGCCGAACCAGTACATCATTAAATGTTTAAACCATATTAGAGCCCCCCCCTTCTCAATAATCTACCATGTCCAGAAGTAACTTATAGAGTTCCATGCCTTCCATAGCTGACCTCTGGTAGAATCCAGTGAAATTTCACAGCCCGTTGTTACCCATGCCCTTTGGCATGGTTGGGCTGGTGAAGAGACTCCACGGCTGGTGGAAACAGCAACTTAGCTTTGATAGTTAACTGGGTCTTCAGAATGGAGAGCCAAAAGCACCTTACGGCCTTCTGGGGAGATATTATCCCCCCTGTGGACAAGTCTCTGTCACTTGTGCCAAGCAGAGTTCCAGGCTCATCATCCCTACCTCCAAATTGCAGCACAGAATTAAGCGTATCAACGGACACACAGCCCTTTAGCCCCAGGTGTCCCCTGCAGCCTGGTGCGAGGCTACTTGCACCACGAGGCATGATGCAACAGCACTACGGCCCACATATTATAGGGAGACAATAGGCCCAAGGAGAAAATGTGGGTTTTGTTAACCAATATTAGAGAGAAACATAAAACTTAACTTCCTGCATTTCTGCTCAGGATGCAAGGGGCTCTGCTGTTTAATCTAAATCAAGAAGGAGTAATATTGCTGCTCCAAGTGGTACTTATCTGGCCTCTGTCAGACTGGCTTGGGAAGGAGATTTCCCATCTGCTTTCTTCATCTCTTCAGCCACCCATTTCTCCACATCAATGTAGCTGATGAAGAATTTCAGTGGATTCCCAGGGTGGTTGATGTGCAATTTAGCAGGGTAGAAAAATGAGAAGGAGCAGTCCATGTTGTGCAGTTTAGACTTAACTGCATTAAATTTTTGTCTATGAAGCTGTAAGTCATGACTGTAGTCCTGGTAAATAGAGACTCGTGCCTTGTCACTCTGGATAGCCCCTTGCTTTTTTGCTGCATCCAAAATGGATTATTTATCTGTAAAGTGGAGGTATTTTATTAAACAGTGTCTAGGGTGCTCCCCAGACTTTGGAGGGGGGCCCACTCTATGTGCTCTCTCAATCTCAAATTTCTCTGCTTCTGGGGGCAGGCCGAGATGCTTCACCAACCAAGTGTGGATGCCGATGGCCAGTCTCTTTCCCTTGACTCCTTCTGGCAGGCCCAATATATGCAGATTCAATCTTCTGGACTGGTTTTCCTGATCGTCCACCCACTCTGTCAGCTCGGCGATAGTCTTCTTTAAGTAATTATGCTCTCTTTAGGCTGTGTATGACTGTGTCTTCTAGGTCGCTAACTCATTGCCGGAGTTCCATGATGCTAGCTTCATGTGACGCCATGGTCTCAGTTATTCCAGTTATTATGGACTGGATATGGACCATTTGGGCTATGTGATTTGTGAATCCTGCCTGCATCTCTGTTTGCATTGTTGCTAGTGTGCTGGGGATGCCTGTTAGTGAGCGTTGCAGAGTGGCTATAATGCTGTCTTCCTCCAATGCTGCTTGAGCCTGTTGGTGTGTGCGAGGCTCCAGTCCCACCCGTTGCTCACCTTGGCTGTCCAAGATTTCAAACGGCAGTTTTAGCTGCTGATTTTTAGGTTTTGAGGTTGCCATCCATTTTGGTGTGCACACGATCAGTTTTTAGGAATATTTCCAAGGTTCTGTCTGTAGATTCAATCACTTTAGAGGCTGAAGCCCAGAGAGACAAGTTAAACCCTGACAACCATCATGTCAGCACAAGCCACGCCCCCTACTGAACTGTTCTTGACAGCACTGTCCTGACATTCACGATTGTGACCTAGCACTGCCCCAGTTCTTCCATGATCCTCTGATCCATGTTTTCCTTCTTCTGTCTCCTCTTCTTGCTTCTTCTGGTTCTGTGTTATTAAATTGGATTCTGCTTTATTTTCTCTATCATAGTTTGGAACAGATGACCTTTATACAGAACTAGAGGAGTAGGAATTGTTCATATCTATATCATTTACACCCGACTATACTCGAAAACTGTTTAATCTGTCCTTTTAAGAATGGATTTCAGCCTTTGAACTATTGAGTGATGCTTTCTTTGGTTTCCAATCAAAACCCTGATTTAGTCTGTAGTCATTCTCATCTCACTGAAATTTGGATTGCTTAGCTGCCTTGGCTTTTTTTCAGTTTGTCAGAATTAGAGGTAGCCTCAAACTGTTGCAGTATTTTCTGTTACTGAAAAAATCTTCTCTGACAATTCCATTTGAATATTGCCTTGAATTAGGGATGGGTGGGAATGCTGTGACCCGTTCTGATTCTGACTCTGATTTATTTCTAGAAGGTTATGATTTACTCTAATGAATTATAGACCTATTTTAGTCTATTTGAGTATGACAAATGCATCAGTATTATTCTTTTAGATCCCTCCGTTCAAAAAAATGAAAATGTAACTTTAAAAAAAAAAATCATGTCTATTTTTGTGTCATTTTAATGTAGGAAACAGTGGTCTGGATTCACAAAACTCTTGAAAATCCCACAGTTGTGGGAAACACTTGGTGCAAGTGGGTTGCCATTTGCGGAACTGCATTTTCTCATGCCACTACAGTATTCTCAAACGTGAAGCCAGTTTATGACTGGCTCCATGATTTACAGCAGCTTGCAGGTGATGTTGCCATGGAAATCCTTCAGTTGCAGAAAAATGTTATGGCCGGTGGGACCAGTCGTAACATCTTCTGCAGCTGCTGCAGATGTGAATAACAATATCTGCAGCTGCAGAGATTTTGGTCCACAACTACAGTCACAGTGTAGGACTTAGTCCCAATCCCAAAAATGTTTGAGTCTCCAGCACAGTGTATGCAGCTCATTTGGGGCTTTGCAGTAAAAGGAGGCAGTGTGTCAAATGTTAATCAGAAAGAGAGAGAGAGAGAGAGAGAGAGAGAGAGAGGAGACCAACAAATTCTACAGCAAAAAGACAACTGCAGAATGCAAACCTTCACTGAGTCTTGCGTTCTATTTGGTGGGAGGCAGGCAGCATGAGCAGAATAGTGATGGGGCCCCAGCCATCCCTCCCATCCTTTTGGCTTGAGATGGTATTTTTTTTTTATTTGCAATTATTTTGCTTGCCTACGTGGTGTTAAAGTAAGCATCATGGACCCCAAACCATCCCACACACTCCTGCCTGATTGGCCAATTATTTTTTTATCACTTGTGTTTTGTAACTTACTTTTTACCTGGTTGACCTTGCCCCATCCACCTGGCATTTCAGTTTTTGGATATGTCCCACAAGCTTCCACAACTAATAATTGCAGTCAACCATGGTGTGTGTTTGTGTGTGTGTGTGTGTGTGTGTGTGTATATTCATGGCAAAAAACTCAGTTTAATGCATCAGTTAGGGTTGTTCCACAGTAACAAAAGCAAGGAAATTTAGTGTTAGGGTTGCCACTCCTTGCACCCCAAGCCCACCCTGTCCCCACCAACAGGCATTGGGGTGTGTGTTGGGGTTGTTGGTCCTAACTCTCACCCTGTCCTATGTGTAAACAAGCTGAGGTGGTGCAGTATAGGAGGATGGGGTGAGAGTTAGGACCAATGACCCCAAGGCACATCCCAATGTCTGTTGGTGAGAATGGGGTGGGCTTGGGGTGCAAGGGGTGGCAACCCTAACACCGAATTTTCTTGCTTTTGTCACTGTGGAACAACCCTAACTGATGCATTAAACTGAGTTTTTTGCCATGAATGTCCCTTCTTTTTGAGAATGAACACTATAAATAGTGAAAGAAATGTGGTGGGAATGCAGAGCCCTCCACCATGTGATTTTTGGTCACATAGTAATGCTAACGATAACGCAAACGCAAGCACAAATGGCAATACACAAGGTGATGCAAAATGTAAATGATAATGCAAACAGTAAGAGAAACGCAAGTGTAAATGTTAATGAAAACAGAAATGGTAATGCCAACGGTAATGCAAACGCTAACGGCAACAGAAAAGCAAACAGTAACAAAAACAGTAATGTAAATGCTAATGCAAACAGAAATGCAAACAGTAAGAAAAATGCAAACAGTAACACAAACGCAAACAGAAATGCAAATGGTAAAAGCAACTGCGCTGCATAAGGAAACAGTAATGCAATCGACAATGGAAAAACAACCGAAAAAGCAAACACTAAGGCCAACAGAAACACAAATGGTGATGAACACACAAACAGTGATGGTAACGCAATTGGAAATGCAACCAGTTACAGTAACAGTAACGATGACACCAAAGTGAACAGAAACGCAAACGGACATGCAAACACAAGCATGTATGGAAATGCAAATGGTAACATGCACGGTCACAGTACTACAACTGGAAATGCAAATGCTAACGGTAACACCAATGATGACACCAAAGGAAACACAAATGCAAATGGAAGCGTGTAAGCAAACGCAAATGGTAATGCACATGGTGATGCAGAATGAAATGCAAACAGAAACAGTAATGGAAACACAAATGGTAGCAGTAACACAAATGCAATCACAAATGAAAATGCAAAGGGTAACACACACAGTGACGAAGATGGGAACACTAACGCAAATGGTTATGGAAACACAAGTGGAAATGCTAACTGTAACAGAAATGAAAACGCACACCCATTTTTCTCCCAAAAGCTGCATTGAGAAACACAGTAAATACAAAGAATGTATGCATGATAATGGGCCTCGGAGCAGAAAATTAGCACTTGGAATACTAAATTGCTTATATCTCAGGAACCGTACGTACAATGCAGAAAAAAATAAACATTTCATATAATTGATGACTTTCCTGGCTAGTCAGCATTTTGGCAATGAAAAGTCTGTATCTTGAAGCGTTTCCGAGATACAGGCCCTGAATGGTGCGGCAGACGGTGTAATGTTAGTCTATGATAAAAACAGTCAACTTCGGAGTACCCTAACTTTTCATCCCTGTAATATTTTGTCACCAAACCACCAAAAGGCACATCTGTCGGATCTTGGCTTTCTTCACACCAAATGTCAACCCAAAAGACCAAACCATTCTTTTGAAGCAGGGTGGCAAAGATTTCCTATTCTTTTGGGCATAGTGTCTCAAAGTAGTGTCGCAAATCACGACACTTTCACAAAAAAAAATCATGAAAGTGTCGCAAGTGCGACAATACTTTGTGACACTGCAGTTTACAAAAATTTCAAAAAGATGTTTCTGGGGTGTTTAACCCCCCAAAAAATATATGGCTAGCATCCTCAGGGCTCGACTAGGTGAACACAAAAAGAATTGTGTCCCTAGAAGTTCCCAAATTTAGATGCCAAGCATTTATGTGACCAGTAACTGAAAAAAAATGGCTGGCTCATGACACTACAAGGGTCATTTGCGACACTAAAAACTGCATTTGCGACACTGTCTAATAGTTTGTTAACTTTTCCCATTGACTATAATGGGAAACTTGTTTTTTGAATAACTTTTGAACCATTAAATATTTTTTCATGAATTCTTTGAAAGGCACATTGGGGACCCTGGCTGCATGTTCCCTCAAGGTTTTGGACTGGTCGCACAAACTGTGCAATCTGTAGGTGCGAGCAAAGAATGCACAAAAAAGCGTAAGTATGACTTTCTATTGTACTTTATAGCTCCACAACTGTATAACAGACCATTACAAAACTTGGCAGATCCAGAGGCCTATGGTATCACTCCATGCGTGACAAATTTCAGGCAAATCTGTCATACAGTGGTAAAGTTATTAAGCTGCAAATTTTCACACTTTAACCTTAAATGGGGTACTCAACACTAATAAATATATATATATATATATATATATATATATATATATAATATAATATATATATATATATATATTCATGGCAAAAACTCTGTTAATGCATCAGTTAGGGTTATGCCATAGTATCAAAAATGAGGAAATTCGGTATAAGGGTTCCACCCTTGCATCCCACCCCACCCAGCCCCACCAACAGGCATCGGGGTGTGCGTTGGGTCGTCGGTCTAACTCTCACCCCATCCCATGAGTAAACAAGCTGACATTGTGCAGTATAGGAGAATGGGGTGAGAGTTAGACCGATGATCCAACGCAGACCCTGAACCCTGTTGGTGGGAGCGGGTGGGGGTGGGGTTCAAGGGGGTGGGAACCCTAACATCGACTTTTCTCTACTTTTATCACTGTGGAAAAACCCTAACTGATGCATTAAATAGATTTTTTTGCTATGAATTTCCCTTCTTTTTGAGAATGAGCACTATAAATAGTGAATTTTTTGGCACATAGTAACGCTAACGGTAACGTAAATGCAAGCGCAAATGGTAATGCATGTGGTGACGCAAAGGTAAATGGTAATACAAATGGTAAGAGAAACACAAGTGCAAACATTAATGAGACAGAAATGGTAACAGAAATGGTAACGCAAACGGTATCGGCAACAGAAACGCAAACATTAATGGAAACAGTAATGTAAATGGTAATGCCAAAGGAAACACAAACGTAAATGCAAATGGTAACAGAAATGCAAACAGTTAAGGAAACGGTGCCACACAAGGAAACAGTAACGCAATCAACAACAGAAACGCAACCAAAAACACAAACACTAAGGGCAACAGAAACACAAATGGTGATGAAAATGCAGACAGTAACGGTAACACAATTGTAAACACAAACAGTTACAGTAACAGCAATTATGATGCCAAAGTGATCAGTAATGCAAAGGGAAATGCAAATGCAAGTGAGTACGGAAAGGCAAATGGTAACGCACATGGGCACGGTATCACAACTGCAAATACAAATGTTAATGGTAACAGCAATGATGAGGCCAAAGGAAACACAAACACAAATGCAAACACAAATGGAATCACATACGCAAACGCAAATGGTAATGCACATGGAGATGCAAAATGAAACGCAAACAGAAACAGTAATGGAAACACAAATGGTAACTAACGCAAATGCAAAGGGTAACGCACATGTTGGCATAGACAGGAATGGTAATGCAAATGATTATGGAAACACAAGTGGAAACAGTAAGTGTAACAGCAACGAAAGTGCACACCCTTTTTTCCCCAAAAGCTGCATAGAGAAACACAGTGAATACTAAGAATGTATGCATAATAATGGGCCTCGGAGCACAAAATGAGCACTTGGAATACTAAATTGCTTATATCTCAGGAACTGTACGACGTAGAAAAAAAATTAAAATTTCATGTAATTTGTGACTTTCCTGGCTAGTTAGCATTTTAGTGATGACAAGTCCGTACCTCAAAGTGTTTCCGAGATACGGGCCCCAAAAGGTGCGGAGGACATCATAATGTTAGTCTATGGGAAAAAGCATCAACCTCTGAGTACTCTAACTTTGCATTCCTGTAATAATTTTGTCACCAAACCACCAAAAGGCACATCTGTGGGATCTTGGCTTTCATTCCTCCAAATTTCAGCCCAAAAGATCAAACCATTCTTTTGCAGCAGGGTGGCAAAGAATTCCTGTTATTTTGGACATAGTGTCTCAAAGTAGTGCCGCAAATCACAACACTTTCACAAAAAGAAATCACGAAAGTGTCGCAGGTGCAACATTACTTTGTGACACTACAGTTTACAAAAATTTAAAAAACATTTTTCTGGGGTGTTTAAAACCTAAAAAAGACATGGCTAGCATCCTCAGGGCTCGACTAGGAGAACACAAAAATAATTATGTCCCTAGAGGGTCCCAAATTTAAATGCCAAGCATTTATGTGACCAGTAACTGAAAAAGAAAATGGCTAACTTACAACACTACATGGGTCATTTGCAACACTAAAAACTGCATTTGCGACACTGTCAAACTTTTTGTATACTTTTCCCATTGACTACAATAGCAAACTTGTTTTTTGAATAACTTTTGAACCATTTAATATTTTTTCATGAAATCTGCAAAAGGCACATCGGGGATGCTGGCTGCATGTTCTCTGAAGATTTTGGACCAGTCTCGCAAACAGTGCGACCTGTAGGCAAAGAGTGTGCAAAAAAGCATAAATGCGACATGGAATGGTGCTTTATAGCTCCGCAACCATATAACTGACCAATAAGAAACTTGGCAGATCCAGAGATCTATGATACTGCTTTTAGCTTGCCAAATTTCAGGCAAATCCATCATATGGTGGCAAAGTTATTAAGCTGCAAAATTTCACACTTTAACCTTAAATACCACCAACAGCTCAATATGGTTCAAGGTCAGTTGGCATTCATCTGTATCCCCCTCCTCCGGGTTGTGCCTGAAAATAGGGAAGATTTGTCTAGTGCACTTGCCCGGTCAACAAAAACTAAATAAATAAAAAAATAAATAAATAAATGGGGTACTCAACCCTAACTATAGTGGCACTACCATTCCACTATAATATATAAATATATATATAAATTCATTGCAAAAAACTTCATTAATGCATCAGTCAGGGTGAATACCATAGCAACAAAAGCAGAGAAAAGAGGCATTAGGCTTTTCAACCTAATGCCTCACCCCCAGTGTTCCCACCCCTACCACCCCATCCCTCCACCATTCTCCCACCAAGAGGCATCATCGGCCATGGGGTCATCAGGCCTAACTCTCACCCCATTCCATGTGTAAACAAGCTTACATGCTATAATATAGGACAATTATGTCTGGCAGATTGGTATAGTGAGAAACCTCCTGAACCAGCCACCAGATAACAAGAATTACGTAAGGCACTGGTAGTGAAATCATCATTTACTCCCCACTTCCTGTGGGATTTAAACCAGAGCTCCAGCCCAGAACCACTCCCTTTGCCTTGGGAGCTGGCATTTTCTGTGGCATAGTGAGAAATTAAGTTAGTACTTTGTTTTATTTTTCAGTAGTGCAGACTCTGTTCTAAAGCATTTGCAAGAATTAAGTATAGCTAAATAAAACACATCACTTTGATTCTGCAGGAGTCCAGAGCAGTCTGAATTTGAGGTTCATTAATAAACTTAGTAAACACAGCAGAGAATTAAAGTTAGGATGCTATACAATTACTGAACTTCTGAAGTAGAGATAAACTATGTGGAAGTAAATTCACAAAAAATTATTTTGCTTTTCACTAGGTTACTATTCATTTATTTGGAAACCCAATAGTATAGATATTGGCTTATCCAGTAAATAGAAAGGAAAAAGGGCATAAAAATCAATTAAAGAGGGTGAGCATTTTGTAGAAAATATTTTTTGAATACATTATTGGCTTTTTCATCATATTTACATATTGAATAAAAACCTAATGGAGGCCATCTTTTCTATAGGCTCTAATAGGAATTAAGCAGTGATAAAGACACAATTGAAGCATGAGAGATTCATATCACCTAGATTTAAGGGTGAGCACATCTATATATATTAATTCATTTTGAGCTGATATTTTACAAGTATATTTTAGAAGAAGCATTACATTATTTTAGTTCAGATCACTGCTCTTAGTCTCCCTGTAATGACTATAGTTTTTCAATATGAATTTCTATTAAAGATTTAGATAATTATCTATTTTTGATGTAAAAAATGTTGATAATGAAGGTGAGCATAGAGTGGATATTGTTTTGGTGGAGGACAGCAGACTATTGTGCAAATTGTAAATTTGACATGATTGTATATTATAAAGATACTAAAAAGATGTACTGTATAATTCTTCTTACACTAGAAACACGTGGGGCCTGAGGAAGTGGCAAGGCCATAAAACTATCGCCCCCTGATGGATTGTGTTGATTGAGAATAAAAATAAATAAGAGAATTTTTTCAGCGGACTTTATCTGGTTATTTTTTGATTTTATTACTGGTGCCAGTGGATTACCCAATCTGTATATGGTTATTGAAATAAGAGGGCAACCTGAATACACATTTTCTAGTTTAGTGTAATCCCAGTGCACCACATGAGTTGGGGGGCATACATGATGCTGACAGGGGGATTGGGCACCCCCCTCTGAAATTAAAGTAGGTTGGGTGGGAATCTGACACTGGGAGTGGGCATCCCGGTGTTGTCAAGTAAAAAAACAAAATTCATTTATCTGAGCACACTAGGGTGGGCTCCCAGTGTGCCACAGTAGTGGGGGGGGGGGATACACACTGACATGGTGACTGGGCATCCAGATGTCGGTGTGAAAAATAGGAATGGGGGTTGGCAGAATACTTCAATGCAGGATGCTTTATTGTAATCATCGAAAATTTCGATGCAGGATTCTGCATTGAAGAAAAAAGGTCAGGGGATAGTTTTCTTTCTTTCACAGGGTTTTTTACAATGATAAAACAGTGGGGCACACTGGGTGGGCTTCCAGCGTGCCAAATATGTGTGTGTGTGTGTCTGTGGGGGATAGACAAGTCTTCCTTGACTCTGCAGCCAGCAGCATGAGTTGGAGCTGTGGCTGCAGAAGTCAAGAAAATACCACTCTTCCCATATAGAGAACGACCTATGAGCTGTTCTCTGTATAAGCTGGTACCCAACATAAAAACTTGTTTGGGTCCAGCTTTAAAAAAAAAAAATCAAAATACACCTCTTTAGCTGTGTTCTAATTTTTTTTTTTAAATGTTCAGTACTTCAGCATCCTCGCTAAGTGGCAAACAAGATTGCAGACACAACAGAGCTCAATCAATCAAACGTCTGTGAACTGTGTGAAAAATACCAGCCATCTTTGCAAAAAGAAGATGGTATTTTTCACACAGAAGCTGGTATTTTTCACACAGTACTCCTATTGTATGAAAAGAAGCTGGTATTTTTTGCACAATACTCATATTGTGAGAAAAATTGAAATTTTCGTGCCTGACATATAAATTTTCCCATAGGAAATAATGGGAAATTTAAAATGTTGCAACTTTTGAACAGACTAATATTTTTTCACCAAACCTTCAAAAGGCACATCTGTGACCCAGTGGTTTTCCACCCTGAAAACTGTAGACCACAACATAAAGCCGTTTCTAAGATTCAGCTGTAGAAAAAAATGTCAACCCCCCGATTTTTCTGTTTTTTCAACACTTTATATCCCAGAAACCACTCTACAGATTCCCATGAAATTTGGCAGATCAAGAGACCTACAATAGTAGATTATGCATGCCATATGTCATGAAAATCCGTTGAACCACTCTGAAGTTATTAAGCTTCAAAATGTGGAATGTAACATAGAAGTGCAGTTTCACCCTAACTATACTGGCACGACCGTGCCGGATCTATCTGTCTGTCTGTCTGTCTATCTATCTATCTATCTATCTATCTATCTATCTATCTGTGTGTATATATATGTGTGTGTGTGCGTATATATATATCTATATATCTATATCTATATCTATATATATATATATACATATATATATATATATATATATATATACATACACATAGACACATATATAAATATAGTCTTTGCAAAAAACTTTATTAATACAACAGTTAGGGTTGTTTCCACAGCGACAAAAGTGTGGAAATTCCATGTTAGGGTTACCACCCCACCACCCTACCACCACGTCCCCATCCTCCACACATCAACAGACATCAGGGTGTGCCATTGGGTCATCAGCCCAAATTACAATGTTTTTTCTCTCTCGCTAACTGAAAACAAGATGGTGGTAGCACAAAAACAATTTTAGGCAGCCACAGACCAACAGACACTAGGGTGTGCTATGGGATTGTGAGGCATAAATCTCACCCCATTCTCCTTTACTGTAGCATGTCAATCTCTTTACACATGGAATTGGGTGAGAGTTGGGCCTCATGATCCCATGGCACACCCCGGTGTCTGTCGGTCTGTGGAGGATGGGGGGTGGGGTGGTGGGGGTGGTTAGGGGTTCAACCATGGTGCCTCATTTCCCCACTTTTGTGACTTTAACCATAACTGATGCATTAAACAATGTTTTTGCAATGATATATATATATATTTATAAAATGGGTAGGAAAAACTTTGTCTCCTGATTTGTTGGATCACATCACATGACCATGCGTATATCAGAGTGCGACCGCGCACCTTCACATTTAACCCTGTAAAAAACAAATTTACAATTTTATAAGCTAGATAACCCTCCTATGGTATGGGTCACGCTCTGATATATGGACGCTTGGTGAGTTGACGACCGCCTGCGGCCTCGCTGTGTACAACACACACACCAAGGTGCGCGATATCAGAGCGTGACTGCACACCTAAGAGTGGGTTATTATCTATCATATATATATATATATATATATATATATATATATAGATATATACATATATATAACTGTTTGGCCTCCACCACCACCTACTCCTGCTATGAGGCCCACCTGCCAGTTCCCAGCCCTGTCACAACTGCCCTCATCATCAAGCCAGTGGGAATCTGCATAGTGCAGGACTCGAGGACCATGGGGTCCAGCACTCACAGTGGCCAAGCACAGTCAACTGCGGTATAAAAAAAACCTTTTTTATACAGTTGTTTGGCCCCAACCATCGCCTATTCCTGCCATGAAGCCCACCTGCCAGCCCCCGGCCCTGTCACCTCTACCCCCATAATCAAGCTGGTAGGGATTCGCATGGTGCTGGATCTGAGGACAGTGGGGGCCAGTACTCATGGCAGTAATGCATATTGTTTTTTTTCTTTGGGTTCCCCCCCATGGTGCTGACCTACAACCTAGATGTCCAGCAATTCACTACCTGTTGGTATTTTTAACTTACTGAATAAACAAATAAAACTCCACCTGGATTCCCAAATTGAATGTGAAAAACCCATGCAGCAATACATTTAATATACACCATGACCTCACAAGAGGGAATTCATTTACTTGGTCTTTCTGTTATGGTTGTTGACCTTTCTCCTCTGAATTCAAAGAAATAAATCATTAAATTAAATATCATCACCACATGTCATGCAAATCTGTTGAACCACTCTGAAGTTATTAAGCTTCAAAATGTGGAATTTAACATAGAAGTGCAGTTTCACCCTAACTATACTAGCACGACCGTGCCGGATCTATGTATCTGTCTATCTATCTATCTATCTATCTATCTATCTATCTATCTATCTATCTATCTATCTATCTGTGTGTATATATATATATGTGTGTATATGTGTGTGTGTGTGTGTGTGTGTGTGTGTCAAACATCACCAAGGATATACCCTTTTTATGAGACATCTGTTGCAGCTGTTCATCATAATCATTGCTTTAATGTTCCTGCCACTGTTCACTGAACTGGTAAAATAATTTTTTGTGACTGACTTTTAGGAAGGTAAGGTGCTGTACATGTTCAGGAGTAAGCCTTGTGCGGCTATCAGACACAACTTTTCCAGCCGTGCTAACTATACTCTTGCAGTAAACACCAGTGGGAGGGCAACTAAGATGCCTTTTAACAAAGGTAGATAGTGTAGGCCAGATCTTGTCCTTTTCCAGCCAGTACTCAAAAGGGTCATCAGTAATGTTAATTTGTGGTTCTCATAAATAGGCATCAACATATGAAAGAAAGACAAAGAAGGCTGCTCCACAACATACACATCTGAATTATCAGTTTCCATGAGTTTTGACCAAAATGTGTGAGTCATCTGTGTGCTTTTCAGAATGACATGCCTTTTTCAAGGGCTGTGAAAGAGGACATTGTGCAGTACCACCCAATGTTGATATAGGAGTACGTGGTGGCACTAAGTGGAAATTATTGCTGTCAGCTCCAATAGATGTTGTATCATCAGATGCAGCATCCACATCATGTGAGTCACTTGTATTGTCAATTACAGTTCTTTGCTATTCCTGTGCAATTGTTGAAATCAGCATGTTTCTGTGTTCAAGATAAGAGTCACTGAGATCTGAAGGAGGCAGCTGTTGCAACTTATACCGAGGGTCAAGAAAAGTAAAAAGAAGAGCATTTTTGTCTGTCATGATATTGTTAAGTCTTCTGCAATTTTGGAATTGCTGTATCAGTTGGTCCATAAGGGATACACCAGATGTGTCTGTTTTTTGTTCACAACCTCTATGAAGCCTCCTGAGCACCTTCTTCAATACATTTATGATGGCAATAACCTGGCTTAGAACAGCATTCTCTTTGCTAATCTGTCAAGTTGCTTCCTCAAAGGGAGTCAAGAGCAATGTAAGATGCTCCATGAGGCCCCGCAGGAATGAATTCAGCACAACACCATCAACTATGTTGTGCTCCACAGTATATTCATGGACTGCTTTCTTTTGTGTGAGAAAGAAATGGATGGATTTATTTATTTATTTGAATTTTGGTAATTGGTTGAGCCCACTGAGACATTACAGTCCTTTTTTTAGGGGTGACCCGGAAAGTGCAGAACATAGACAATGACATGGCAGTAGCAGTGGATGCATTTACAACATTCACTGATTTACAAAAATTCATCATTTACAGAAACATTCACAGATTAAACATTTACAGATTACAAAGACATGGCAGTTACAATGGTTATATTTACATCTTCTGTAGATTTACAAAATGCACCATTTAAAGGTATACTTACATCAAATATTTACATAAACAGAAGGGGCAGGGAGCAGGCATTCCTATACATATGAGGATCAGTTAGCAGGTAAAATTTATGCATAGCATTGTGGAAGCCGGAACAAGTGTCAACAGAAGTAGGAGCAAAGTGATGAAGCATTGAGGTGGTGTAATAGGGAGGACTGAAACTTAGCAAGGGAAGTGCGGAATAAGATAGAGTGTGGTAGTGAGTTCCAGCTAGACACCACCGAGGAGGCAAAAGAGCTCTGGGCCACTGGTGATCAAGGTTTGGGCAGTATCAGAAGAGGAAGGGAGGCAGTTCTAAGAGCATGCAGAGGTTGCTGAATCTAAATAAGCTCAGTATGGCAAGGAGGGGTGCAATGGTGGACCAGTTTGTGCACTGGACTCAGCAGTGCATACTGGAGTTTGGATTCGTACATTAGTCGAGAAGATAATGGAGGCACTCCTCAAGGAAAGAATTGTGGGTTGGTGGATCCCAGGCAACATGAGTTCTCTGCAGGGCAATCCTGTCAAAGAAATCTGATAGATTTCTTTGACTGGGCGATAAAAACGTTAGACCGGGGGGGGGGGGAGCAGTAGACATTGTCTACCTCAACTTCATCAAAATCTTTGACACGGTCCCACATAGGCAAAGCAAAGCAAATTTTATTTAAAAAACACACCCAATCCTGGAGGATCTAGGCGCCATACATAAAAACCAACCAAAAAAACCCCAACACATCAATAAATAGCAACAACCATAAAAACTACAGTAATAATACATAAAAATTCTGTAAATAAATGAAGAAATGAAAAAGTAAGGGACAGACAATATAACCAGTCAGAACAGGGTGATATTTACAAAACAGGGTCAGGAAGAGCCTGCACAAACGGGAAGGCCTTGAGGAGCACCTTGTGGGGGACTCCCTTAGAGATGGAGGAAATTAATTCCACAGGATGGGGCTGGCAACACCAAAGGCTGTGTCACCGTCAGTTTTTAGTCTCATCCTGGGAATTGTGAGGAGGGCCCCTTGAGGAGGAATGGAGGATGCGGATTGAGGTAGCAGGTGTGAGAAGGTCTGCCTGGTAATCTAGGCCCAGGCCATGTAGGGCATTAACGGTGAGCAAGCCCACCTTGAAGAGGACCCTCCACCTGACTGACAGCCAGTACAGTTCATGTATCACCAGACTGATGGGACAATACTTAGACTGCCCCATCAATAACCTGGCAGCCACATTCTGCACTAGCTGAAGCCAGAGGAGAGTACCTCCTGAGACCCTAATGTAGAGCGCATTACAGTAATCAAGCCTCGATGTCATGAAGGCATGCACTAAGGTAGAGAGGTCCAGAGGTGGAACTAGGGGCTTAATCCTGGTGTTGTTTCTCAGATGGTAAACACTGGTACAGACCACAGCCAACACCTGAGCCTCAAGTGTCCGTCCGCTGTCCAGGATAATGTCCAGGTTATGCACCCAAGAGGAGGCCTTCAAAGGCACAGAACCCAGGACAAGTCCTGTCTCTGTGCCTATCATGCTTTCTGTTCAACTCCACTACCAGTACCTCCATCTTATTGGGGTTCAGTCACAACCAGCTGGAGGCCATCCAGTCGTTGATTTCTGCAAGGCAGTTGTTAAGCACATCCACTGCATTGGATGACCCCAGTGCAAAGGAAAAATACAGCTGGGTGTCATCAGCATAGCAATGAAAACCCAAGCCATATTTCCTAATGAGTCTTCCCAGGGGCAACATTTACATAGTGAACAACTCTGGTAACAAGACTGAACCCTGAGATGCTCCACAAGACAGGAGGCTAGGGAGAAGGAGAAATTCCCCATCGCTACTCTTTGCTTCCTGTTTGTGAGAAAAGACTCAAACCAGTGGATGACTGTGCCGGTGAGTCAACAAAATTCCCTCTGGTGGTCAAGTAACGCACAATGGTCCACCATATCAAAGGATGAGGAGCAATCAAGGAGAATGAGAATTGTCCTCTCCCCTCGATGTCTCACCTTGAGAAGGTCATTGTGCACCCAAAATAACAGTTTCTGTGCTGTGCCTCACCCAAGACCCAGACTGGAGAGGCTCATATAGATCAAAGGCCCCAAGGTGCTCCTCAAGCTGAAGCACCACAGTCTTTTCAACAACCTTACCCAAGTATGGAAGGTTGGAGATAGAATGGTAATTTGCCTTGACGTCAGGGTCCAAAGATGGTTTCTTAAGAAGGGGTCTCACCAGTGCCTCCTTCAAGGCATCAGGAAAGACCCCCCTTAGACAGGGAGCACCGGACAATCAAGGCAAACATCGGGCAAACTGAGTGGACACATCCCATCAAGAAACTCTTCAGCACCGGGTCCAGTTCACAATATGTGTGCCTCAACATGGAAGCAACCCCAATGTCCTCAGCCGCCTCCACTGGTCTAAACTCACCCCAGCCAGATGCAGTGCCATCTGAGCATCCAAGGTGATCACTGTTGGCCAAAGATTGGCTCACTGTTGGAATTCCCTGCCTGATGGTGGACCCTCTGTCTGAGAAGAACCAAGCAAACTCTTAACATTAAGCATTAGAAAAGGCTTTTTTCAGCTGCAGACAGGCTGGATTTAGCAGCCTGTCTACAGTCCGAAAGAGCACAGTTCATTGATTCTTCCTGGTAGCAATCTCCCTGGACAGGAACTCTGCCTTATTACAGTTGATTGACCCCTGGTACTCACCATAGTGAGCACGCAGAGCCCACTTGTCCACCTCCAGGCCAGTCCTCCACCAGCAGCACTCTAACTTCTGACCCAAAATCTTCATCAATTTGAGCTCCCTGTTAAACCATGGGGACCTCAAGTGATAAGATTTGGGTCATACATGGACTGGTGTGAGGGAGTCAAGCACATCAGACATCACCTTATTATAGAAGAAGAAGAAGAAGAAAAATCAGCATTTATATAGCGCTTTTCATACACAGTGTATTCCAAAGCACTTTACAAGCAATGCTAGACTGGTAGTGAAGTGCCTGAATGTGTAGTGGTGGCTATTTGCCACATCAACACCCACACACAGCCTGGACAACTGCATGAACTGTTTTTTTTATGGGAAGGGGAATGTAGGCCAGGACACCGGGAATGTCCCCTACTCTTTGCGAAGAGTGCTCTGGTTTCTTTTACTTCTACCTGGTCATCCATCAGGACAGCACCAGGATGGGTAGAAGGGACCTCAGTTTAACATCTCATCTGAAGGAGGGCAAACCCTAGCAGTACAGCACCCCCGTAATACTGCACTTTGGTGTCAGTGTTTTAGGTAGGAGTCCAATCCCAGTGTGGGATGAGAACCCATGACCTTCTGGTCCAGCAGCAGATGTGCTACCAACTGAGCCACACTGACACCTTTATAGGTGGCAACTGCAGTGCACGTACCCTCCTTGCATGCAGTGCCCACACTAGATAAGTTGACCACCACCAGAAGACCCTCTAGGATCAAATCCCTCAAATGGCAGTAACTTACCATCTCAGCAGGGGGAGGGCTCTGGGGGGGTGCCCCAAATGATTACTCCACCATGCAATGATTGGACCAAGTAACCCAATCAGTCTTGAGATTTTTAATCTCAAGCCCCAGCAAGAAGACCAGGTCAAACATGTGACCGCCCTGATGGGTCACAGAGAAAACTTCCTGCTACATACCCAGAGATTATATAGTTTGGAGGAGATTGTAACCAAACTTAGATGATGGTTCATCATCAGCCCAAACATTGAGGTTCCCCAGAATTAAACATCTGGGGGCCTCCAATGTTTCACCGATGATGAAATCAGCTACCTCCTGTAGAAACTTTCCTGCTGCCCCAGAGGGGTGGTAAATCAGGAGAATTCTGCAGTCTGTGCCTGGACCCCCACGAATGGCCACACATTGAAAGGAACCCGATCATCTCACTTGGTGCACAGTGAATCCCAGCTCACATCTGAAAGAGATGGCCACTCCCCCACCCCTGCTTTCCACTCTGGTGCAGTGCACAACAGAGTACCCGGCGGGGATGACGGCCTGAAAAACTGGTCTGGCATCGTCATCCACCCAGGTCTTCATGATGCAAGCCAGATCGGCTGATGAAACCAAGTCCACTATAATTGCAGTCTTGTTTCTAATTGATCTGGCATTACAAAGTACTGCCCACAGGGGACTGGTGGACAGTGTAGCCCCTCTGTCTACCTGCCCACTCAGTCTGGTGGGAACTTTGTGGATGGGATAGGAGAATGGTCAACAAGCTAGGCAGCCTGGGAGTGGGACACAAAGTGGTAAACTGGATTGGCAACTGATCAAAGGACTGAAGACAGAGAGTAGTGGTAAATGGAAACCAATCAGAGCAAAGGAGGTGTCCAGTGGGGTATCTCAGGGGTCAGTACTGGGGCCAGTCCTCTTCACTGTCTTCATTGGTGACATAGCAGACAGGTTGGAGGGAAAGGTTTGCCTGTTTGTGGACAACACCAAGATCTGCAGCAGGGTGGATACCCTAGAGGTGGTGGAAAGGATGCGAAGAGACCTGGAATGATTAGAGAGATGGTCAGGGGCACGACAGTTAATGTTTAATACAAAGAAATGAAAAAGCATGCATGTGGGGAGCAGGAACCCTGGAGCATGCTACAGGATGGGGGTAGCTGCTGACAGTAACTAAGGAGGAGAGATACTTGGAGGTCATAATCACAGATGACTTGAAAGTTGCTAGGCAGACTGCCAAGGCAGTGGAAAAGGCCAGTGGGATGTTGGGATGTATTGGAAGTGGATTGACAATCAGAAGGAGGGAGGTAATGGTTGCACTGTACAAGTCCCTGGTGAGACCTCACCTTGAATACTGTGTACATTTCTGGAAACCACACCTTCAAAAGGACATTGACAAAAATAGAGATGGTGCAGAGGATGGTGACCAAAATAGTGAACAGATTACATCACAGGGCTTAAGAGGAGAGAGTGAGGGATCAAAATTTGTACGCGCTATAACAGAGGAGGGAGAGAGATGTTATGATTACCAAAATAGATACAGTATATTACAGAATGAGGTAGAGAATGCAATTACTGATATGACACCTGGAGTGCATGAGGGAATAGAAACATGGGAAAAGGAAATTAAAACCACCAAAATAATAATAGTAGAAGATGCTGTTCTGAGATTTACAGAGATCAAAATATGCAAAGGAAACAAGGAGCATATCCAAGTAATATGTCTCCCAAGGGCAAAAACTAAGGATATAAGGTAATGGTTGCAAAACTTTGTAGAACCGAAAAAGACTCCACCTCTAATGATAATTTATGTGGGAACAAAAGATACAAAAAAATACCCTGGTCCATGAGATAGAAAAATAATTCATAGAAACAGGAAAGTTGCTTAAAGAATACAAATGCCAAGAAATATTCTGTGAAATACTACCTGTGCCACAAGCTGGAAAGAAGCAAACAGATAAAATAAAAAAATAAAAACAGAGGAAAAGTTTAAATTTATCAGGCATTGGGAAACATTTGCCAACAAACAAGATCTATTTTTTAGAGATGGCCCCCATTTAAATAAAAAAGGGGTGACATTATTTGGAAAAAAAGGATTAAAACAGCAATCAATTTGAATTTAAATGACAAAGTGTGTGTGTGTGGGGGGTGGACAATGCACAAAACATTTCCTCAAATGTGAGTTCATCCACAGATGCACTTATGAAAGGGGGTTTAAATGACAAGAAACCTAACCGCAAATACAATATATACATATTTGGGACTGTCTAGTACAGTATGCCCTGCATGTCAATTGGTCTACACTGTGGACCAATGGGCTTACGGACCATACTGTACCTGTCATTCAGCGGGTGGCCGGGTGGTATGCAGGTGGGTTGTAGCCATCCGCCAATGGGGGGTGGAGTAGGGGGAAGGGGTACTGTGTCAGTGGGAGGGGTTGGGGTTGCAACTGGATCACCAGGGATATAAGTTTTGGTGATTTGCTGTGATCAGGGACCCAGAAGCGAGGGGGGTCCACTAGACCACCAGGGAATGGATAATTATACATCTATCGGGAGGGTGAGGGGTCCACTAGACCACCATGGAATGAAGTATACAACATATACCATGATCGGGGACTTGGGAGGGAAGGGGCCCTCTAGCCTACCAGGGAATGTTTGCAATTACATTTACTGTGATCACAGCTAGGGGCAGGGGATACCCTGGGACCCCCCACTGTGCACACGCCATGCTGTGCAGGGTGCCAGGTGCAAGTTGCCAGACTACCCTGTGCAAGGCATGCAAATGGGGCCATAATGATATGCAAATGTACCCATTTGGACCTTGCATATATTATGGCCTCATTCGCATGCCCTCTACTGAATATTGCAGGTGATGTGCCTAGTGCAATTCCACTTGCGCTGGTGCATCACCATGCTCCCTATCTGTGGCTTGCACCACTGCAGTGCCACTGCGCCATGTGCATCACCTTTGAATATCACCTGGTCCTGGGCCTGGCGCATCCCAGTTGACCTGCACCCAGGCTTGCGACACTGCCCGGTGCAGTCTGAATATCTGGGCCACTGTCTTTAAGAGACAGTTTTATTTTACTTTGCATACATTCATGCATTTTGGGAACAGCAACAGTTGCAAAATATTTATGGTCTGATATGTTGTAACATGGAGCCAAATATTTTAAAAGGTCTCTAAAACCATCATTCTCCACCACAGAAAATGGTTACAGGTCCTTGGCAATGAATTCAGCTATTAACTGATTAATTTTTAATATTAATTGATGTGATCTACTGTAGGCAGTTTTTGTTCAAGCATTGTAGTAATGGTCTGCTGTTTTGTTCCTGCAGGGTGGTAAAATTCACAGGATTACAGTGTCAAAGCTGTAGCTTGTCCAAATACTTTTGTCAGTGAAGTTGAACATGTTTTTTTTTTCTGCCCTGTCTCTTGGTCTCTTCACCATCACTGTTGTCTGTAGGATTATTTTCATCACAGATATTTTTACTTTGCTCAGGACTGCTGCCCAGCCGAATGGTTGGATGTGCTCTTTGCAAATGCCTTCTTAGTGATGTTGTCCTAAACCTGCCCCTCTCTTTCCCATTGCTAATTTCCCAATGACAAAAGGTGCAGACAGCAAAACACTCATTTTTGGGACTTACATGAAAATAGTTCCACACAACTGAGGTGGAATGTTTTGTCACCATTAGGGATGTTCCAAAGTTTAAATCCGCCAGCAAAGTTCCCGTGATGTCACCAAATTCGCCCCACAAAAAACTTTGCAGAAATGACCTCTCTGGCATTAAAACTTTGCCGGGAAACTTCACCGGTCAACTTCAACTTTTTTTAGTAACTTCGAATGTAATTGTCTTAATCTGATGCCAAAACTTCACCAGTTAACTTCGAAGGCAACTTCAGCTTTGTTAGTAAGTTCGAAGTCAATGAAAAACATGGTTTGTCATATGATTCACTTACTGCATGTCACATGGGAGACTCCAGGCAGGAAGTGAAAGTTTCACTTTCATTTCAGCAGTTGTAGGTGATGGAGAGTGGAGACAGTGTGACTGACTAACAGATCCTAAGAGACAAGAGCATTTTATATATCTCATTCTCGTTTAGAGAGTTGAAAATTTTACTTCTTTTTCAGATTTAATCCTTATCTTTCTTTACTGTACTTGTACTTTCTGATCTTATATTTTTTTTAGTGTATACCCCAAAAATATAAAAAGTAAAAAAAAAAAATCTCTGTTGTTTTATGGTCTGTTTTCTCTGTCCTCCTTTTTAGCATTGTTTAATTCATGTGGATGTCCCTTGCTTCTCCAGTTCTGTTATTTCTTTAATCCTTTTTATACGTAATGAACCACATTCCTTCCTTTCATTTTTGTCACTGGTTCACCAAATGTACTCACTCCTTCTATCCACACATGTCAAGTATTTGCCACATTACATAAATTGTGTCCCCATGATAAGTGATGGTGTATAACTGGTAGTTATGTTGTGTGCAATCGCCAATCACCCAAAGAACTGCAAACCATAACACAAACATGAGCTATTCTACTGAGAAGTTAAACATAAATCTGTTTTAAGCACTTAATATGTTTACTGTGTTTATCAGAAATATGAAGTTGTGTCCCCAGAGAGAAAACGCATCTTTTCAGTCAAATACTGTTGCTGCACACACCAGAGAAGGCGATGCAAAGCATATGTGAAGCTTGCAAGAGAACATAAACATATTAATCATACTAAGCAATTCTGTGCTTGCTACCCTACCACCACTGCTACCAGCACTTTGCCAGAAATGTGAAGTTGTGTCCCCGGAGAGAAAATGCATCTTTTCAGTCAAATACTGTTGCTGCACACACCAGAATAGGTGGTGCAAAGCATATGTGAAGCTTGCAAGAGAACATAAACATATTTATCATACTTAGCATTTTTGGGCATGCTACCTGCCACCACCACCACCAGCACCAGCACTTTGCCAGAAATATGACGTTGTGTCCCCAGAGAGAAAACGCATCTTTTCAGTCAAATACTGTTGCCACAGACACCAGAATAGGTGGTGCAAAGCATATGTGAAGCTTGCAAGAGAAACACTATTGCAGCATGGAGAGGGTGCTTTGATGCTGCTGCGTGCTGCTGTTGTTCCAAAGTCAGAGAAATGGCCTTTTGCTTGGTTTGGTCTTGGATTCATGATGGCATAAAGACATACTGCACAGGTAAGTACCTTTGTTTTCTATTCATTGTAATGGAGGGGGGTTATTGCTACTGTTCGAAGTCTAATATATTTGTAATTCTCTGTCATTGATTTTCAGTTATTTGTACATATGACATTGTACTGCTGGACAGATACAACACAGATGCTGTTGTCTGACTCATACACAACATTGTTCAACCACGAAAGTAAGTATTTTTTTTTAGGGTGTGGTGAGTCGACTTGTTTCTGTACCATAATTGATAAATTAATTTAATTTCTTAATCACTGACTCTGCTGTTCTTCCTTATCTTTAGAGATATTCTTTGTGCCTTAATTTGTTGCAGCGATGTGTTCGATGATTCACCAAGAAAATGATGTCAGTCCAAAGAGAGCACCTGGAAAACAAGAAAGGATTTTTGTGAATGAAAATCTTGGAAAGAAAAGTAAAGGAAAGAAAACTAAAAGAAAAGAAAGCAAAAGAAAGGAGAGGAAATTAAAACGAAAAACATTAAATCATAATGATACTTACCATTAGAGTACTACTGCTGGCTGTGCAGTTCTGTTTTGGTGTCTGTGTTTTGTAGTAGAACTTGCAAAACCTGCATGAAGAAGATATTACAGGAAAACAGTTTAATGCTGCAATGAGTCTCATCAATCATGGTCTGATTTTTTGCCTCTAGTAGGCTTATAGAAGTGCTGCAGTGTCTGAAAGCAGTGCAGGTGTCTCACCAACAGCAGATGAAGAAAGTCCTTGATGCTGTGTGGTTACACGCACATGATGATGATGCTTTGCAGACTTCAGTCAGTGGCTTGATGGAGGAGGAGGACCAATATGAATCTATCAAGAGGAGAGTTTTGAGGAGGTACAGGAGGTGATTCTGTTTCACATTGGTGGCAGTGAATCATCAGTCCTTACGGTGGTGGAAGTGGTTGCCAAGCCAATGCTGTTTCTTACTTGATTTTGTTGTGAGGAGGAGGACGACATAGCTGATGCAGCCTAGGGAGTACAGAGGAGGTAGAGGAGGTGGTTCTCTTTAGCAAAATCGGCTGCCTACTACATACTGATTACCGATACCACTGGTGGAGGAAGTGCTGTGCCATGCTGTTTTGGCCTGTGTAGGAGGAGGATCTAAGGCATCTATAGTGCACACAAGAGATAATAGGAGGAGGAGGAGGAGAAGGGTGAGGTGTTGAGGTCACTGCTGCATGGCTGCGGTGTTTCTTGATGGCTAGAGTGGGTGTCCTGTTCAGTAATTCATAAGTGGCATAGTGCATTGTTTACAGGTGTTCAATTTCATGCAATTAAGAAGCAGCACTAATTAACAGTTGTTGATGTATATCTCAGCACTGAATGTGACACATTATTATTGTTATTAAGTAGACATCCAGGACTACATGGTTATGGATGGGTGGGGAGGGAGACATGGCAGAAGAAGGAGAAAATAAATAGTAGACTTCATTATTCTTCAACTTCCTCCAAGAAGCATCCCTCACAGACTTCAGTACTGGAAGTGTCACCATACGGGAACTCCCACTCCATCACTGCTTCATTCACCTCAATGCTGTGAGATAATGATGAGGTACATCCCAGTCTGCCTAAAGCACTTTTCTCCTCCTCATCATCATCATCATCACTGTCAATCGGTGCTGTTACCATGGACATTACTGTTTTTGAGGGTATGTGAGCCTCATTCATTTTGATAAATGTCAGCATGCCAACAATTTTGGGAGATAGGTTTGTGAGCCTGTCATGCACAGTGGCACCCATTGAACTGAACTCCAACTCAACGCTGACACTGAAGGATGGACAGCTAAGATATTTCAGGACAACTGCTGTTAGTGCTGGCCAGTCATTGACCTTAGTGCCCCAGTATGGTAGTGGTTCATCTCCAATGGTGAGGTTCTTTGTATCTGCAAAATATGCATCTACCATGTGTTTTGCCAGTTGAAGATGTGCAGCGTACTCCTCCTCCTCCTCTTTCTCAGTTTCCTCCATGTCTGCGACTCCCACCTGACTGAGGGCGGCTCAAATGGGATTCAGCAAAGGTTCCTTTACCTTGCATTGTTTTTCTGCAGTTTGACACCCTGACTGAGATGAAGAGAAGTGGATGGCAGTAACACCGGAGTGCTGTGTAGTACCATCATCTTTCTTTGCCCCCTGTGCCCATAGTAGCAACTGTGCACCACTTACCCTCTGAGTGAGTAGTTCTGTTAGTCTCTGCAACTCATGATGCCCAGCTTGTAATATGGCTGCCAGCTCATGTTTATAACATGGGTCGAGCACTGTTGCAGTTCTAAACTCCTTAGACTGCATAATATACATTATGTTGGTGTTGGAGTCTAAAATGGACAACATGTGTTCCATTAATGAGCAAATTGCTCTGTCACCACCTGCCTCCAGCTGTTGCTGCACATTCAGCAGTGTCTGCCTCTGCACCCTTAGCAGAGGAATGGACTCACTGATGCAGGCAGTGTCCCCACTCACTGCCTGTGTTGCATACTCGAAGGGTCTCAGAATCAAGCTGAGACCATCCATTAGGTGTCACTGCTCTGTTGGGAGACACATGGATGCCCCACTGTTGTCACGACTCACATGAATTAGCAGATTCTCAGATATAGCCCTGTACTGCTGGTATAGACGCTCCACCATGTACAAAGTGGAGTTCCACCAAGTGACAACGTCAAGCTTTAAACGGTGCTGAGGCAGCTTGTTCTTTACCTGCAGATCATGGAGATGGTTATGTGTTTTTGATGAACATGCAAAGTGGGCACAGATGCATTGGGCAAGAGCCAAAACTTCTTTTATATCCTGATGGTTAAGGAAAGCCTGCACCAGAAGGTTAAGGCAATGTGCCAGGCATGGCACCCTGACAAATCCCCCATCAGTGATGCATTTCTGCACATTTGAGCCATTGTGACTGGCAATGAATCCAGCTTTCAGTTTATAGGGGTGGAGCCACTAATCAATCTTGGTTAGTACAACTTCCAACATCTTTTCTCCAGTGTGTTACCTTGGGATACTCTTCATGATCAGTGTTGCATGCTGCCTTACCCCAGGCATGTTGCTACCACAACAGTTTGTCCTAGTGCAATTCTTGCCTCATCCCCAATCAGCCGCTACCCCAGGTACCTGTGCCCAGTGTGCTGTAATGCACAGGTAAGAGCTACCAGATGTTTTCCCACTGGTCCACATGTCCATGCTCAGATGGACATACAGTGCTGAGAAATGCTGCAAGGCATGATATACCATGTCACGTACAGTACTGTACAGTTCAGGGATGGTACACTTTGAAAAGTATGTACGTGATGGCACTTGCCGTTTCGGCAAGGCACAGGCCACAAACTGCCTAAATCCCACATTCTCTACAAAGGAGTACACATCCAGAGCAATAATTTCTGCATGTACTGCATTCAACTCCCACACTGTACCATGACTAGGCATGAATTTTGTTTGCCTATCCAAAATGGAAGTCACTGTTGGTTGAAGTTTTCTTGATACTGCTGCCATCGGTGATGCAGCTGGTGGTGTGCCAAAAAGCTTGCCGCATCGTTGTGCCAGTAAGGGGGTGCTCCTTGCCTGGGGACTGCCAATGGTGCTCATGGCCTGTGGAGACACACAACACACCTCAGTGGCTTTTTGGTTTTTCATAGCTAGTGGGGTAGCAATCACATTTTGGGTTGGGGTGGAACACCAGATGCTAGGACCACCACTTTGCCCACTGCCAGAATCCTCCTTATCCAGTACAACAATAATGTCCCCCCTTCTCACCTGCACCTCTATGTCCCCATAGTGGTGCTGTGTGCATTTTGCTTACATTGCCCTCTGATTGCAATGTACCAGAACCACTGGCACTGGCTGCCTTCTGGTGTTGATGCCACCAAACTGGATACCTATTTTTAAGGTGTGTGGGTTGCCCATCTGTGCCGAGATGACTACCCTTCTTACACCAACTTACTCGGGTTTGACACAGTTAGCAAATTGCCACTGTCTCATCAGATGGGTCCAGTACATAAAAATCCCACACTAGGGATTTATGAGGCCTTGTATTTACTTGGTGATAAGATGACTGTGATTGCGATAGCAAAGGAGAAGAATTGCTCTTTGTTATGTTGTGGGGTGACTGGAGCAATGTACAAAAAATGGGGGAAAAAGTGGTTGGGGTGACCTTCTCCTTGGTTTTAGCAGCTAAAGCAACAGGAAATACATGCTCTGTAACACCCTGTTTTTCCCTTTTCTTTTCTGGCTCCCATGAGGGATCCATGTTGTCTGACACATCATCACTATCCACATCATAGTCTGGAAAAAAGCTGGCACTGCTGGCAGTCTCATCAGCCTCAGCAAGTCTGTCTGCCTCAGTAGCATGTGCCACAGGCTCTGTAACATGCACCTCCTCTTCATAGTAAATGGAGACCACAGTGAAGAAAGGGTAGTTACTAGTGGGGTACCACGGGGCTCAGTACTGGGGCTGGTCTTTTTTAATGTCTTTATAAGTGACATTGCAGAGGAACTGGAAGGAAACGTGTCTCTTTGCAGATGACACAAAGATCTGCAACAGGGTTGATATGCAAGGTGGAGTGGAAAGGATGAAAAGGGACTTGGCAAGGTTGGAGGAATGGCCAAATGTATGGCAGCTTAGACTCAATGCAAAGAAGTGCAAAGTAATACACCTGGAAAACAAAAACCCAGGGGAAGAATACACAATGGGGGGTGAGATACTGACAATAACAAAAATGGAAAGGGACCTGGGGGTAGTCATATCAGATGACCTAAAGGTGGGCAAGCAATGTGAGAAGGCAGCAAGGAGGGCTGGAGGATACCGGAATGTATAGGGAGAGGCATCACCAGTAGAAAACAGGAAGTTGTTGGCCCTCTGTACAGACAGTTGGTAAGACCACATCTGGAGTACTGTGTACAGTTCTGGAGACCCCATCTCCGCAAAGACATAGACAGGGTGGAGACTGTCCAGAGGAGGGCAACCAAAATGGTGCAGGGTCTCCACCAGAAGACATATGAAGAAAGACTAAAGGAGCTTAAGATGTATAGCCTCGAGGAAAGGAGAGAGAGGGGGACATGATAGAAACTTTCAAATACTTCAAGGGAATCAACAAAGTCCAAGAGGGTAGCATCTTTCAGAAAAAGAGATGTGCAAGAACAAGGGGCACAATTTGAAGATAGAGGGGGATGGCTCAGATGTAATGTGAGGAAGTATTTCTTCACAGAGAGGGTTGTAGATGCATGGAACAGCCTTCCTGAGGAAGTCGTAGAGTCAAAAACAGTGGGGGAATTCAAGAATGCATGGGACAGAGATAAGGCAATTCTAGTGGGGGTAGGAGGAAGTAGGCTGTTGGTTAACTAGGATCTGCAGCTTATCCGTTAGGAAGGGAAATGGGCAGACTAGGTGGGCTAAGCGGTCCTCATCTGCCATCAAATTCTATGTTTTGATGTTTCTATGTTTCATGACTGTTGTCCTCGTATTGCTCCAAATGTACCAGCACCTCACCCTCACTCACTGCACATGGACACACATTATCTGGCTCCACCTCTGACCCACCATCACCAACAGCACCACTTTGAAATTGCACTTCAGCACCAACAGCCTCCAAGCCCATAGTTGTTTGTTTGCTGGTGGTGCTTCTGCTTCCTCTCACTGTGTCACTTGACACTGAGACATCCATCAACATGTATACCACAGATTCTGTGGAGAAAAACTTAACTGCAGGAAAGCCAACACCAGGGCCATAGACTTTGCTACAACTGCTACTGCCTGCCACAGAGTCATCTGAATGCTATCCCTGTGCTCTCACAGACACGTTTCTGGTTCCTGCACCACTATTAGTCAATCAATCAATCAATTAATCCAGGTCCACATTGCAAATTAGCCTTGCTCCATGGTGCCCACCTGGATAAATAAAGATTTTGATTGATTGATTGATTGATATCCCATGGTTCATTGCAAACTTCGACTATTTTGCTGAACTTCGCTGGCGAAGTTGAAGCTTCCTGGATCTGGAACATCTGTACCATTGACTGTAACAGGAATTGAAGTTTTTGACTTCAAAATTTCACGAATCTGCCCCCAACTCTTCGAAGTGGGACTTCGCAGGGTGGAAAGTTTCATGGAATACTCAGAATCCACAAAGTTTTACGTGGAGCTAATTTTGACAGCTTCGCACACCTCTAGTCTCCATGCCAGGAACTGCAGCAATTGTGGTAGCTGGTGTTTCTGACCCTGACTCCTGCACACTGTGGCTGCTCCCAGAACAGCTACTATGATTGCTATTGCTTTTTTTCCACAACTAGCTATGGCTAGTGGTGGTGCTTGCTGTAGTTGTTTGCATTTTTTCTTTTTGAGTTCCCGAATCCAGGTGGCATCCTCCATTGCATCGGTATCACATTCTGATTCATCACCTTTGGAAGAGCAAACAGTTACACATCATCGTGATTGTGATCTTGTTCTTGTTCTTGTACATTTACAACATCTTCAACAGAGGCACAGCCTTCAGAGGAAGGAACCAGATATACGTGAGTAGCATATCGTGGCGTGCCACTTTTAGTGATATGAGACAGAACCTTTTCCTTAATCATTGACTTTCTAGCTGTAACTGTTTGGCTACCTGTTTTGCTGTTTTATCTGATTTTTTCTGGCAATGCTGACAGTGCTGCATTAGTCTGATCAGGGGATTCACCAACATTCTTTTCATTTTCTGGTTGTATTGCTTCATTTTTATCAATTATATTAATTATATCTGCAGCAGTGAATTTCCCTTTTTTCTGAATTTCTTTTCAGGAAGCATTTTTATTGTTACATGTACCAATTTTAGCCAAACTGCTGGTGTTGGCTACATGTTCCATAACAGATTCTGCTTCAAAATCAATTTTTTGGGGTCCAACTTGATTACTTAATTAGTATTAGTTTGGACACAGAGATGGGCAACACAGAGTCTGAGATGTGACCACCCCTTCTAAAAATACATGAGGTACTATGGCCTAATAGTAATTTAGTCATAGGGATGGGCAACACAGAGTCTAAGATGTGACACCCTCCTTCAAAAGTTAGTACAGCAGTATGACCTAATAGTAGTTCAGACACAGAGATTGGCAACATAGAGTCTGAGACATGGGTCACAACCCCCTCTTCAATATCTCTATGGCACTACGACCTAGCAGTAGTTCAGGTACAGAGCTGGACAACACAGAGTCTGAGACATGACACCCCCATTCAAAATCTGTACAGCAGTATGACCTTTCTAGTAATTCAAGCACAGAGGTGGGCAGCACGGCATCAGAGATGTGGGTGACACCCCCCCTTTCAAATCTGTATGGCACTATGACCAAGTAGTAGTTCAGGCACAGAGATGGGCAACACAGAGTCTACAGCATGGCAATATGACCTAGTAGTAGTTCAGATGCATAGATGGGCAACACTGGGAGTCTGAGATATGATCCCCCCACCTTCAAAGTCTGTACAGCAGCATGACCTTCCTAGTAGTAGTTCAGGCACACATGAGCAACAGAGTCTGAGATGTGAAGGCCCCCCCCCCTCCCAAAATATAGTGAAGCACTAGGATCTTCAGAGTCCTCCTATCCGGTCTGCTCCCTTGTCAGCATGGCTCAGTTGGTAGCACATCCGCCTCTGGACCAGAAAGTCGTGGGTTCTCATCCCACACCGGGATTGGACTTGCACCTAAAAATCGCAGGCATCTGAGTGCAGTATTGGGGGATACTATACTGCTGGGGTGTGCCATCCTTCAGATAAGATGTTAAACTGAGGTCCGTTCTGCCCATCCTAGTGTTGTCCTGGTGGGTGTCCAGGTGGAAGTAATAGAACCCAGGACACTCTTCGCAAAGAGTAGGGAACATTCCCAGTGTCCTGGACAACATTCCCCTTCCCATAAACTGGTTCATGCAATTATTCAGGTTGTGTGTGGGTGATGATGTGCTATATGGCCGCCATCACACATTCAGTCACTTCACTACCAGTCTAGCATTGCTTGTAAAGCACTTTGGGATACACTGTGTATGAAAAGCACTATATAAATGCTGATTCTTCTTCTTTATTATTTTACTTTCTTAATTTTCTTTTAATTTTTTTAAAATATTTTTCCAAAAGAAAAATAATGATTAAGTTGTAGATGCTAGGGATGTTTTGTTTGTTTGTTGATTCTGCAAGAAAAACAGACTGATTTTACCTACCCTTATCTAATCTATCACAACCATAATTTTTTGGTTTCTGGATGATTTCATGAGAACTGCCCCTGTCTCATGACACTGCAGACTGCAAGCCATGCTTTTCGTAGTACCCCAAACCCCTTTCCTTTAGTTTTTCTAGAACTAAAAAAACTGTTCTGGTCTGGAACATCACTGAAAAAATATAATGGCACACAACAAAGTGGCAACACATCACTGTCTACAATGTCGGCATTTAAAAACATCACCGACCCAAACCCCATGGGTAGTGCACTGGAAGAATAGGCCTGGTGACCACCGAGTCCCCCATCCCACTGAATGATGGCCCCAGGAACAGTAACAGCAGCCAGCCACAATGTGATGGCCGGTCCCCCCCAACCTGCCGCTGTCACTGATTGCTTACCTGTGTCCCATAACACAACGCAGTGTACGTTATCCCTGGTGTCTAGTGGACCCCCCCCACACTCCACCCCAACAGGTAGATCCCCACCCCCACACCCTCCCAACATACCCCGACAATCGGCAGGTGGCCAGCACAGCCCAACACTCACCGCCACAGCTGGCCACTCAACTGAACAAACTGAATGGCGTGTGCGTGTATGTCACGCTCATTCATCCAGATCAGTTAGGTGGCCAGCCATAGCGGTGAGTGGAGGGTTGTGCTGGCTGCCTGCCCATTGCCAGGGTATGTTGGGGGGATGTAGGGGGTGGGAATCTACCTGCTGGGGTGGAGTGGGGATGGGGGGTCCACTAGACACCAAAGATAACGTACACTGCATCGTGTCATGAGACACAGGTAAGTGATCGGTGGTGACAGCGGGTTGCAGGGGAGGACCGGCCATCACATTGTGGCTGGCTGCCGTTACTGTTCCTGTGGCCATCATTCAGTGGGATTGGAGACTCGGTGGTCACCAGGCCTATTCTTCCAGTGCACTGCCCATAGGGTTTGGGGTGGCTATATGTTTGCATGCCGACATTGTAGATGGTGATGTGTTGCCTGCTTTGTTGTGTGCCATGATAGTTTTTCCGCAATGTTCCAGACCGGAATCTGAAAAAACACATCTGCAATCTGCACTCTGCTGTTGTCTGCTGTTAAATTCATTGGTCTCTCTCTCTATCTTTAGTCTCCCTCTCTTTCTGACATGAAAAACCTGAGACAAAGTTATAATTTTTTAGGAGTCTGCACACACACAACTGCCTCTTTTGAATGCACAGCCCCAAATGAGCTGCTCCACTTTTTTCTAGGGATGTCTGAATGGCTGGAACATGAGCCAATCACAGAAAAAAGACCCTAATTGGTTGGCTCCCTTCAGTGCTGCAGTATCATGAGTGTTTGTCTTTGTTGGTCATATGACAGCCCAGGGGATCAGGAGTATTCAGTAGAGATCAAGGAAAAAAAACTTTCTTTTTTTATTTTCTGTACTTTGTCCAGACCTTGTTCAATGACTTGCACTGCAGTTGTGTGGTGAGTGTTATTTATTGATTGATTGTTTTATTGATGTATTTATTTATTTTTGCTGCCTGTAACCTGTTGCTGCTTGCTGACCTGCAGTTCTTCCGGTAACTTCCACTACCCTCCTGTACTGCTGAGGCATGTCTCTGCCCCCCTCCATGTCACACAGATGTCTGTGGAAAAGGTAGCTGCCTGTAATCCACCTTCCCAGCCCTGCACAACTGAGTACCAGACCAGACTGCACTTCTGAACTGGGCCAACTCACCACCATGTGTCGAGCCATGAAAGGCTCAATATTCTTGACTAGAGCCAAGTCTACCTGGTCTGGGAAGGTTTGTAAGTGCGGCAGAGCCGGGCCACCCATCTGTACTTTGAATCATCACAAATCAGCACTACGAGCTGAAATGAGGGGTTCTATGGGACATTATTCCATCTTTTCATGAATGAAAGTTGTTGAAAGCTGATATTTTGAAAAAAGCAGAGCCCATGAAGAATCTGGCACAACAGTTTTTATGCCTCAAGGGTGTCCTTCTGCCAGTACACCTTGCATACCTAAAGTGCAACTCCACCAAGCTGGACAAAATTGTCTGTTAAATTGCTAACAGCAGGGTCACTTTGAGATGACTGTCATATACTGTAACATTTCCATGTAAAACAAGTCTTCCTTCCCTGAACAGTTGAAATATTGTCCAGTCTGTTGCTGTCTGTCATTCATAGCAAGGAAATTGCATTTTACATGTACACATTAAGATAAAAGGTACTATAATATTGAAATAATTTACAACTTTTCTGTTGCTATTTGCATAAACCTGCATGTATATTATATACTCCTGCTCTGATAGATCCACAATCCTACTTGTGGGTTTTTGCAGAAGTCAAGAGTTTTGAAATGTATCTACTGTATGATGTCAAGGGTGTGGATGCTAAAACACTCTGTTTTTGTTTATAATAAAACTTTACTAAATAAGGGCAGTTGCCTTAGTGTGTGTGTTCCAGTTATTTTCAAGACATCAGATAAATTACTTAATTTGTACAACCATATCACTGTTTGAGAAAAAGCATACGATACAGCTGAATACATACAGTCCTCCACTGTTGTGATCAGGCACGACATACTATTCATATGGGAGCATGCTCTTCTACAAGCAGTACACTACTTCAGCACGCTTACTGTATTTGCAGGACTTCAAATAACTTATTTCAGTTTTTAACATTACGACCTACTACACCTAACAACTTAACTATAAAAACACAAACACAAACATTGTTGGCATTAGCCATTGCTTATTTAAGCATGTTTGCATGACTGTGAGATGACCTAACTGTAAATAGTTTAAGTTCATAATGCATTTCTGATGTCAACAAAGTTTTACTTAGAGAAGGAAGCATATGGAATTCACAGAAACATTTTAGGAAACAGAGAAAGGATGGGTGTTCAGTGAACATTTTTCCATAGGAGTGTATAATTAAATCATGAAGTCTAAATGCAAATAAGAAGAGCATTATTAACAAATACAGAATCAACAAAACTTCTGGAGTGGAATTTTCAAAAGGCATGTTGGGGATGTTCTGAATATCTTACTCTAATACACTGGAGTAATTCATTTTCAAGAAAAGTGACAGCTTTGAAGTAGGCACTTTAAAACTCCCTACTGCAAGCATAAAACTCATATACAGATCCAAAAATGTTTGGCATGAATTTAATACTCTTTAGGAAGATTACCTTGTAAGGTATGTAGCTGTATGGTATGAGAGCTTTTCAGTGAATTATTTTGATTCCTTACACAGTTTGCTCCTTAATTTTAAAATATCCCAGGAAATTTACGAAGAAGATGCACAAGCTTGAAAAAGTTCCACAAGTATTTTTTTTTTCTTTACTTACTCTAATCTGAAACAGAGAAATCACTTGCCCAGTGCAAAACCGCAGTGAGTGGTGGTGCAAACTTGGGGAGGGAGGAAGTTTGACCTGTTTAACAATCACCCATTTGTACAATTTTCAAAGGTTTTAACTTACAATGCAAACTGACTGTACATGTGGTAATGACCACAAGTGGGGTTTGCTTTCACTAACATGCTGGTGTGTGACTCCCATGGACTTGCAGCATATTGCAAAACAAGACCCACGGTCCTGCAAGGACATAGAGACCCCCACTGCTGCCAGCTATCCCCCCATTCCCTCTTTAAATTATGACCAATTTCTGTGCTGGTGGTCAAGTAATCTTTCCAGTTGCCCAGTTCATTTCCTGGGAATCCAGTGGCCTCTCCCTACTCCACATTTGCTATGCTTTTCCTGTTGTTTAGTGGAACCCCCTTCCCTAACCCTCATCCCTCTGCACCACCACCACCCAATAGTCACATAATTAACCCAACTCCTTCCCCTGCTGTCTCAGACTGCCTCTGTCACAGCTTTGTAACACTCCTACCATCTGCATGTAGCTATTTTACATGCAGGGGCTCACGGAAGTCTATAAGGGGGTATGCAAGGGTTGCCCTTCTATATGACTGACACTGAAGGTTATTTGCATGGAAACCCCAGCCCCCTTCCCTGCAAGAATGGTCACAATGCACTGGATTTTCAGACAGATGGGGCATGATTCAGCCGCACTTGTAGTACCTGTGACAAGACAGTTAGACCACAGAAAATGTGGTCTCTTGTCTCAATTACCATGAGTTGCACACTGAAAATCAAGCATGTGTCCAATTTATGATGCATGTGTCATTTTTCAGTCATAAATTGAACAAAGTATAATAAATGCATCAAAAGGTTTGAAAAACATTCTTGTGCATTTACAATGATGTAGCTGTGGTATTACAACAGCCAAAAGTGCTGCATCCAGACTTTGAATGTCCAGGCCAGTGCATTTACCAGTGACACTGGGAAGGTTCATGACACTCATTTTGCATTACCCTATAGGGCACAGTCATGACTCTTGCCAAATGGTCACTGTGGCTACTTAGAGACAGTACCTTGTTATGATGAATAGGGATCCTGCGTTTAGTGGAAACCCCTACTAACTGCAGTTTTCAAGCTAGCAGTTGTACTTTATAAAAAAAGAAGTACATTATATTGATGGAAATCAGGAAGTCATTTAATTGTATTGTTTTACCTGTGTACAAGGGGATATTTAAGTCCCCCTGCAAATGTCTATATGAAACTTCTCCATCAATGTCTATTATATGTTATCCTAATAAATATACCTTAAAATAAAGGTGGTAAGTTGTGAATAAATATCATTCCTGGTTTTAGCATTTTGAACAATATTTACTTGCATTTCTTTAACATCATTTTATCCTCCCTGAAATCTATGATACTAAAATATTTCGTCTAGCTATTGTGAAATTAAAAAGGGTTTTAATGTCTGCTGATGTGTTTTTGAATAAATCTCTCCTCTGGATTTCTTTTTTATAATTAAAATTAATGAATCACGCTTGTTAAACATGTGCAACATATCTTTCTTGGGTATGTCTATCTTCATCAAGATATCAAACTGTGAAAATATTCAGGAAGCAATTAGTTAGATTCTGTCTCATTGGAACGGAAACTCCCAGCTGTCTGCCAGAAACTCAACAGATGGAAATGCTGATTAGAGGAAAGAGTTCAATGCCAAAATGTCCTAATGAATAAAATGTTGAACAAAATAGCCAGTTGGTGGTCAAGCTTAACGGTAATTACCTCTACATCAGCTAACTCGGGCTTAACTCAAATGCATTTCGCAGAAACCGATTGCAGAATAAATCTGGCAAACAAACAGTAGTGTACCAAGAACAAATTCACCAGCTTTTGCATCAGTAATTAAAAGAACTTTTCTTGCGCAACCAATGCTTATCATTCTAGAGATAGAGATTACCAGTGCAAAGAGTATCTCATCAGGTTTCAGGTCCTCATTAATAAAAAAAAACTATGCAACTGGTGCTCAATATTTTGTAAAGAAATGTCAGCATAAATATTGCTAGAAGAAATACAAGGTTTAAAAAAACAGGAATGCAATTGTAAGCAAGGATCATACTTGTATATGGGGCTGGCAGTATAGCCTAGAGGTTAGAGTAATAAGCTGTGATTAAGCTTGGTACATCCAGCAGACAGACCTGGGTTTGATTCCCACAACCTCCACTTGCAAACTGTGTGACTCTGAACAAGTCACTTAACCTCCCCAGTACTCTTCAGTTGCTCTTGAAGACAGGCACCTGTGCTTAGTGGACCTTATCCTGTAAACAATGAATACAAATAAAATATAGTAGATGCTAAAATTTGCACCAAGCAATTGAGCTTTATGTCAGTGGCCAAAACAGAAAAAAAATATGCAATAAGTTTGATTGAAAACTATTCTCCAAGACTATTTTTATACATCTAGTCATTTCTGTGAAATCGGCCCTCCTAAAAACTAATACTTTTGTCCTTGTGTGGTTCACTTAAGTCCCTGTCTCCATACTGAACCACACCATGTGGTGGTCACTGGACCCCAGCTGCCCTTCCACCTGTACTCCTTTGACTCTGTTCTCATTGATCCATACCAGGTCCAGAATTGACTCGTCCCTGGTTGACTTATGCACCAGCTGCCTGAGACCAACCCACTGCAAGGATTCCAGAATGGCTGTGCTTCTGGCTGAAGCAGCCACCTAGTAGCAGGATTTCACTTTTAGCTGCCATATGGTGTATGTCCTCCATTATTTCCCTGTCTGCCTCTTCCCTCTGTACCAGAGGTCTGTAGACCACCCCTGTGCATATTGCTGTGCCATTGCCTGGCTCAAGGGTGACCCACATTGTCTCGGCCTCCCCTGTCTTCCTTGAACTGATGTAGCTTTTATACCATCTCTGATGTACAGGGCCACCCCCCCACCCTTCTTGCCCTCCCTATCCCTCCTGAACAGTGTATAATCTGTGTATAATCTGGTACATTGATGTCCCAGCTGTGATTAGCAGAGTACCATGTCTCTGTTATTACTGCTAAGTCAAGGTCTGCTTCCGCCAACAAGACCTCCAGGTCTGTAACCTTATTTCCCAGGCTACTGGATTTGTTAACATGACCTTCCATTGTTTACAGTCTGCCCTTCCTCTGTTTCTGTTCTCTCTCTCTTTTGTCTCTACCCTCACTCTGGTTTGCTTTCTTTTGTGCTCTGCCCCCCCCCTAGTATCACCCCTTATACATGCTTCGTCTGCATGCCCCTCTCTGCCTGATTCAGCTATTACTGTTGTCAACTTATGTTCCTGCATGTTCCCATGGGAGGGTGTTCCTAAGCCCCTTGACCCTCCTGGCTCTCCCCCTTGGCCAGTTTAAATGTTCACTGCCAAAGCATTTAAACTTCTCACTAAGGACTGAGGGCCACTTGTTGGACAGTTGTAGACTATCCTCATTGTATAAACTTGCATCTGCACAGGTAGGGCCCCAGTCTCCCATGAAGCCAAAATCATCCCTTCTGTACCAATCCTTCAACCAGGAGTTGAAGGTCTGGATGTGGTGTGCCCTAGTCTCCCCCTGTGCCCTGGAAAGGTAGCACTTTGAAGAATGTGACAGAGCATATTATCCATTTCAGGTTACCCCCCCCCAGCTCCCTGAAATCCTCCTGGACTCTGGCTAATTCCACCCTTCTCCCAGCCTGCTCACTGGTCCCCAGATGGACAATGACATCTAGCTCCTCCCTCCTAGCTATCGCCCTGGAGATCCTATTGATCTGAGATACCGATCACGCACATTACCGCTGCTTCTGATGTGCATGCTCGGGATCTCAGCTGAGTTTTTACAGAGCTGCTTTTAATGCCTTTAGGGTGCATGTTTTCTGATCATACAAACAAGTACAAGTTCAGAATAAAACAAACTTTTCTAACACAGTCTTAATTTTTATCAGCTTCACACAAGCAAAAAATGGCCATACAGCACTTTAGGATTTGTGTTGGTGGCATCCAAAGACACCTTTGTGATAAAGACATGCTTTTAATGCCTGGAGTTTCTCAGCCACAAGTCATCCTGAAATAATTACTTAACATGGTTTGAAAGGTATTAAAACCTACAGGGGGCATTCACATGAGTTAGATTTTTTTTTATTTTCTTGGTAACAGGAAACTGGCATTAAAGTTACACAAAACTACTTCTAATGCATCACTTATAAGCAAGCTCATTGCAGTTACATGATTAATGAACTATTTTATGTAGTGATATACTTCCACAGTTCAAAAACACTAAAAAAATTAATTGTTACACCTCTGTGTCTTTTTTTTACTTTACTGAGGGGTCCAGTGTATAATCGCAATAACACACTCCAAGGTGTGCTTTATCATAGGATATAGGCACTTCTCAGGTGCGTAAGGCACTCAGCTTCACCTCATGCCTCACAATGCATCCAAGGTGTGCCGATATCCTATGATAAAGCATGCTCTGTCGAGTGTTATTGCTTTAATTATATAATGGGTTTGAAAAATCATAAAACCTGATTGGCTTAGGGCCATCTTTATCTGTGCTGTTATGTCAACACAACAGCACTGGAAGTAGATCCAGTAGTCTCTTTACAATAAAATTAATACTAACCACACATCACTGATTGCTATCACAAACAAGGCTGCCACCTTTATTCACTAAAATCCTTCAGTTAGGCACTAAAATAAAACTGATTCAAGTCTAAAACTACAATAGTTAAATGTTATTCACCCTCATAATTATTTTCTTATACTCACATACATACATTTAAAAATCCAGTACCGTAGTTCTTACAGTTTTAATTTCTTGTGTTTCTTTGCTGACCATGAAAAGTCCCCCTCTGATGCTTACCTGCGTATCAGGGAAATCTCTGCTGTTTAACCTGCTACAAATACATCAGAAGCCCTGATTCCATCTGAGGCCTTCTGTTATGCGTGTATATGTGTGTATGTGTTGGGGGTGTTAACATTCTGCCCATAGAACTGAGCAGATATTTGAATCCTTGTATTCCATCCATAGTAAACATTCCATCTTATGATTGTAAGAATGACAGAACTGAAACAAGGTGGGGGAAAGTGGATGAAATAATATAAAGAAGAAGGAGGAAAGGTGAGGAAACTGGTGTGAGTTTGGGAAAATAGAGGGATTAAGGGCAAATTTTAAAAAAATGTGTTTAGTTGTGTATTGTGTTTCAAACTGAGATGGCATGCCAAATGTTAGGATGTGCTGGAACTATTTTGTTAGGGTGGATGAATGTTTAAAAAAATAATTAAAATGCTTAACAATTTTTTTATATTTTCTGTATTTTTTCACTCCCCTCAAAAAAAATCTTGGACCCATTTTATAATCACAATAAGACATTCCAGGTTGTGCTTTGAAGTAGGATAATAGCACTTCTCAGGTGATTGGAGGCCTTGTGCCTCACAACACACCCGAGGTGTGCCTTTATCCCACCACAATGCACACCCTATCATATCTTATTGCTTAAATTATTTACAGTTAAACAAATTCCTTAAGCTGATCATAAACCATAGCAAGAGGATTTAACAGGCAAAAATCTTTTAAGGGCTGAAACATCAGCACAGTAAATTGGCTGGTGAATAAGACACACAAAAAATACTGCATTCAAGAGGAAAGAGATATCTGGCCAAGCTGGGAATAAAGTATGCAATGATGAGTATATACAGGTGCCCATAAAGCAATTCAGCATGTGTTATTCTAGGCCACATGGAGGTTATAACATTCTTTACTCCCTGCATTCCAAAAAATATGAGAAACACAATCAAAATTGAGAAAATCATGCAAGTGGCATTAGCTAAATGAGTTTCTTATGCATCACAATGCTTACAGCTATATACTATGCCCAATTTTTGATTTATATTTTTACATACCATATTTCCATGCTCGGCAAAGGACAATGTTGGATCCAATAACATGCCCAAATACTTAACCTGGGAGATCTATTCAAGGAAAGGACCAAGAAGATCCAAGATTTGAAGAGTCTGATTCACATTAAAATTGGACTTACAGCCAAAAAGCATCAATTCATTTTTTAACTCTTAAACTATAAAATGATTTGTGGAAAACCAATCACAAACAGCATTAAAATCAGTATTCAATGATTGAGTAAGATTTTAGAACTCCAACATAAGATTAAATCATCTGCATATAGAAAAGTGTTAAACCAGAACAAACCATAGGGATAAAAGTAATGAAAAGACAGAACGATAAGGTCCCTAAGATCAGCCCTTGGGGAACTGTTCTCGCTACTGAAAGAGATTCAGACAGTTCAAAACACATCCCAACACACTGGGAATGTCAGTCACAAATGATCACCAAACTAGAACACAGAGACAGGGAGTAAACCAATTATATCAAGCGTTCACAAACAAAAAGGCAATTACTATAAGTCAAATGCCTTTGTCAGGCCCACAAGCATGGTAACAGTGAAAAGAACATTTTTCATACTACAAAAAAACACACTCATTAGCCTGACAGAAAGCCATGGTTTGGAGGTGAAAAGATTGTGCAGCCAAAGAAGAGTTTCACAGATCTGCAACAGTGAGTTTAGTCAAGGTGAAAAAAATTATATGTGTATTCAAATCATAAACATAAAAGGTAAAGGGCAGGTCAAAGCAGGGCATTCGAGAAACACCCTATATATGGTAGGTGCTCAGATTGTGTTGTTGCTACCTATCTAGGGAAGGGGAATAACAAACAACAGAAGGGGAAAAACTAGAAACACCCTATCAGAGGTAAAGGTACATAAGGGATGGGTAGAAGGTAAAGGGAGGCTAAAGTAGGGAATTGGAGCAATACTCTCTATCTAGGATAGGTGCACAAGGGCTATAACAAACATCAAAAGGGGAAAATCTAGTAGCACCCTATTAGGGATAAAGGTACATAAAGGACAGGTGGAAGGTAAAAGGTAGGCCAAATTTGAGAATAGGAGCAACAGTCTGCTAGTGTAGGTGTACAAGGGGCATAGCACATAACAAAAAGGGAAAAACTAGTAACACTGTATCAGGGGTAGGGGTACATAAGATTTCCAAATATCACATCACAAATATCATCAGTGAGCAGTATCTTTAGGAGGGAGCCACAGGAGGAGCGTTGCATTGGCGACCAGGGCAATGGAAGAGCCGATGGGGACAGATGGCTGCATCGGCTGCAAAGACCTGGGGATTGGTTTTAGGAGCCACATTGGCAGATGCTGAGCTCTGGGTTGATTGGATCATTAAACAGCCACATCAGTGGTGGAGGGAAAGAGGCTGCCCACAGCTGTCTAATTAACTGCAACGGTACAAATTTTGGACTGTACGGCTGGGCTTAAAAGCCAGGGCCCAGTCGCAACTACACCAGTGAGTGGTATCTGTTTTAAATCTGGCCTCCCATCCTTCCTCTGCCCCTACACACTATTAAATGCTCAGGCAAAGTCTGGCCCAGTGGCACTGAGGGTTGAGGTGCTGGATGCCACACCTCACACCACGCCGGCGACCAGGTTCGAGAACAGACTTGGGTTGCTGGGGGTCGGAGGGGAGGAGGAGGAGGAGGATTGAGCATCCCAATGGATGCTCTCCTCCTCCAGGGGTGGGATCCTGGGGTAGCGCAAGCACCCGACGCTCCAGGGCTGCTGGAAGCACGGGCACCGAGGCACAGGCAGCTCTACAAGAGCTGGGGAGGGGAGGACATCTGGGCACTTGAAAAATGGCGTGTATCAGCATGCCATCTGTCTGGACATTATTCCTGCATGCTGACATCCTCAGGGGGTAGTGGGACAACAAGGGAAAGGGAAAAATGGAAAAACACCCGCTCAACCCTGGATGACGACTGGTCCCCCAGGATCTCCTACACATGGGCAAGACTCCAATGTGCAGGCACTCCGAGGGTGGAGAACAAGTGAAGGTAGGAGTTGGCCGGCACTCTAGGGGCAGAAACTGTGGATGGGATCTGCAAGGGGATTGGCCAAGTCCGAAGGAGTAGGGTGAGTGGGCAGTAAGGTGGGATAAAGATGATAGTAAAAAAAAAAAGAAAAAAAAATGCTCAGGCAAGGAACAGGGGATAGGCTAGACTGAAAAGGGGGTGGTACTCATTGAATCATCCAGTCAAGAGGCAGATCAGGACCGTGACCATCGAAGCACTGTATCTAAAAACACCTGAGTCTTCAGAAAGCTCACAGCCAGCTATCTAGAGTATGTTGACTATTAACTGGACATACTCAGCCGAGTTCCGCACACAAGATCATCAGAGCCCAGTGTCTTGAAGCACCCAAGTGATTGCTTTTTATTTTTCATGACTGGCTTACTACAGATTGCATAACTTGTTTTTAGACTGGTTTCCTACAAATTGCATAGCTTGATTCTCTTCTGCAATGTTTCCATTCTAGCTTCCTGCATATTGTCTGACTGCACTGTTTTAGGCTGAGTTTTGTTTTCTTGTCTAGGTTATTAGTGCTTTAGTGCTTTACTTGAGCTTCCTATAAATTGTGTGGCTTGTTCTTTACAGCACTGTTTTTGGCTGAGCTACTGGCTAAGTTCTGGGCCAAGTGCAGCTCTAGGATTGCTTCCTGCTAACTGGGTAACTTGCTCACTATTGCATTGTTTTTGGCTGAAGTTACTAGCTAAGTCTTCCCATCCAAGGGCACCTCTAGGTTTTGGCAGAACCCTTGTGTTGTTCTACTATCATATTATTGTTGTTGGGGTGGAAAACATTTTAAGTGGCAGTACTGAGCTGGAGGCATGGGAGGGGGCATTGGGGAGGGAGATGTTGTCCATTGATTAAGGCAGAGGAGGCCAGCCAAGGTGGGGTTACCACTGGAAGGGGAGAGGATCTGTGGCCTTGAGATGGAGGTGAGAAGACTAGTGGAATGCAATGGCTATGGAGCTGCAATGACCAAGAACATACTGTGGAGGCTGAGATACTGCCCAATATTTTTATTTTATTATATTTTATTTCTGTTTTTGGAAATACACCTTTGAGGCAGGGGACTCCTTTACAAAGGTTCCACATCATAGATACATTGGGAGTTACATAGGAATTTAGATTAAGAATACAATGGGAATAAGACATACAGTACAAGGTAAGCAACATAAATCAATTGGGCAGAAAGAAGCCTATCATCCAAGATTAACAAGCCTGGAGATTCAGCAGTTATTACCTAAGCCATGCATTTGATAATATGCAGGCACCAGACATGTAAGAACAGAAATCAGACAGGCAATGGATAAGTTGCAAGCGTATCAAGGTGGGGGGGGGAGGGACTAGGTTGGAAGGGTTAGGGAGCAGGGGGGGTAGTAGAGGGAGGAGGAATTAGGGACAGTGACAGGAAGACTGCAACAGGAGCAGATTTTTGAGATGGGTCTTGAAAGGACCCAGTTTTAATTCATGTAGGACAGGAGTGGGGGAGTTTGTTGAGCCATTTAGGGGCCAGACAATTGAAAGCCCTTTGGCCAAGGGAGGTTCTACAGTAGGGGACTGCCACAAGTGACTTGGCAGTACTTCTGGCAGATCTGTTAGTTGGGGATGGTTGGATAAAGCAGAGAAGCCCTGGGGGAGCAAGGTTGAGTAGGGCTTAATTGGCCAGGAGGCAGGAATGATATTTATGCCTTTAGTCAAAGTTTAACAACTGTGCCTGCTGATAAAGTACAAGAATGACTGTCTGTCACAGTTTATGATAAGATGACAGGCTTTGTTTAAGGTGATTCTGAGGTGGCCTAGGGCTGTTTGATCAGCCATGCCATAGATAACAATGCCATAATCCATAATGGAGAGTAAAGAGGAGAATACAGCAACACGGATAGCTTCTGGTGGGAGACAGTGTTTGAGACAGTAAAGGAGACCAAGTCTAGTGTTTTGTGAGGTGGATAGGAGCTGCATGTTTTTATGAAAAGAGAGGGATATATCAAGGGTTATGCCCAAATATTTAAAGGTGTCAACCTGTTCTAGCATATCACTCAGCGAGTTTATAACAGAAATTGTTGATCCTGAAAAAGGAGTCTGGCTGTGAGTGAAGATCATGGATTTTGTTTTTTTATGGTTGAGTAGTACATGCCTGTGGTCACGAAACCAGGTTTCTGCTTCTGAGAAGTACTTTTGAAGAGACCGTGGGAGGGTGGTTGCTGAAGGTAACAGCATCATCTGCATATAAGAGAAGTCTACCAGAGCAGGACCTTGATAGTGAGTTCAAGAATGTGTTGGAAAGGAGAGGGCCCAAGATTGAGCCTTGAGGGACACCAGATATGACCGGGCAGTAATCAGATAGGGTGGACCTGATTTTGACACGTTGGGTTCTACCAGTTAGGTAATCTGAGAACCAGGATATGGTATCCTGGGAGAGTCCAGGAGAAGGTAGATAGTGCAGGAGGAGGGCATGGTTGACCATGTCAAAGGCCTTAGAGAGGTCAATATAGAGAGAACCGACTATAAGTCCACGGTCAAGGGCTTGATGGATGTAGGCTGTATACTCAACGAGGGCGGTAGTGGTACTATGGCCCCTACTGAAGCCATGTTGTTCAGGGCAGAGAAGATAATGTTAAGATAGATAATGCAAGAGTTGGTCAGCAACTATTTTTTGTAGAGCCTTAGATGGGATGGCAGTATGGATATGGGCCTGTTTGTTATTCAGGGAGGTTTTATCACCATTCTTTAGGATAGGAGTTATGACAGCTTGCTTCCAGGGGGATGGGAATCAGCCTAAGCAGAGGGTCTTGTTGAGAATTTTAGTTAGAGGGAGGAGGACTTCATCAAGAGTAAGACATAGGAGCTTAAGGTCCAGGGAGTCACTACTATACCATGATTTGGTCAGAAATTTTGATAGGTACTTCTTGGCTTGAGAGGCGGAGACTATTCAGAGACCAAAAAGGGGTATATTTGGTGGAGATGCAGGAGAAAGAGCTGGAGGATGGTAAAAGAAATTGGGGGCAGAACCTCACTTAGATCAGAGAAAGTAGTGTTAAGGATGTTAGCTATCACCAGGGGGTCTTGGGTGATAGTCCCAGCACAGGATAGTTGAGAGGGGGAGTGGAGATAGTTTTTCCACCAAGTTCCTTGATTTTTTTCCAAAAGTCCTGTCCAGATCCCCACGTGGAAGTAAGAGCAGCCTTATAGTGGGCAGCCTTGGCCTGCTGAATGGCTCAGGTGCATGTATTTCAGGCTTCTCTGTATAGTTGCCTATCATGAGGGAGTTGGGAGTCAATGGCTTTGTGCTATAGATTGTCACAATGCTGCATCATATCTAGGAGGGGCTGAGTCATCTGGGGGGTGTCTCATTTTTAGTGTGGAGCTTCATGAAGGGGGCGTAGCAGTCACAGGCTGCCTTGAAGGTTTCAATGAAGTGAGACAGAGCAGTGTCAATACACTCAGTGCTATCAATTGGGGATCACACACAATGAAAGGTGTGCCTTGAGGAGGGAGGGGGAGCCTTTTTTTAGTTGTCACTGGAATTAGAGGTAGAGGATGGGGCAGGGTTTTTGTTGAACCACCAGCAGGCACCAGGGGAGTGGTCACTGATGACATTTGGGAGGACTTTAACACAAGAGATATTGTTAGGTCTGTTGGTAATGATGAAGTCAAGGAGAGTTGCCTTGCCTGTGTTGTCATTTAGTCTGATGGGGTATTGAACAACTTGGGTGAGGTCAAGGGCTAGAGCAGAGTCATGGAAGGGAGAGGAGGAGGGAGCAAGCCAATTGATGTTGTAGTCGCCAAAGAGGATGACTTCATTTTTTTTTGGGAGGGGGCAGTGTGATATAGTCCAGGATGGATTTGAAGGTGAGCTTTTGGTTACAAGGGGGGAAATAAGCCCCAGAGAGTTAAAGGGTTTTCCTTGAGATCCCATGGAGCACCTTGATAGTGAGAATTTGGGACTCATGGTCAGGGGAAGGGAGGTTAACTAGGGTTGCTCGTAGAGTGTTTTTTTACATAACTGGTGCAGTCCCCTTCACTTTTGGTGAGCCAGTCAGCTCAAAAGAGGGAATAGCCATCTAAGGCTACAGCAGAGTCGGGGTGCCGACTGTAAACCAGGTTTCAGTTAGGGCCAGGATATCTGGTGAGTGCTATGCAAACCAGGCTTGGAGGGAGGAGAATTTTTTTTAGCAAACTGCAAATATTAAGAGAGGTGATGTGAAGGCCATTTGGTTTAGAAACAGCGGAGCTGAGGCCAGAGAGGGGAGCTGGGTTGGTGTGGACATTTCCAGAGAGAAGAAGAAAGAGGGTACACTGCAGAAAGGCATTTTTTAGGAGTTCTAGCTTACGGGGGCAAACACGGGGGGGGGCACTCTGAAGTACAGTGGGTATGGATAGGGGCCTAAGGTCATAGGCAAGTCAGGTCAGAGAAGGGAAATCTGTAAGCTGGATAGCAGGACAAGCGGTGGGAGGTATGTCATGCTGCATGTGGTTACTGTAGGTATGGCCATGTATTATAAATGGGGGTTGCAGCATAGGTGGTGGAGGGAAGAGGCAGGGGTGAGTGGGCAGTGGGGTATAGACTAGGGGAAGTGGGCCAGAAACAAGGAGGAGGAATAATAGTGGGGACGTTATGGGGGGGAGATACTTTAGACACAAAAGAGGTGGAAAGGGGTTAGTAAGTATGGCTGCGACAGTGGTGCAGTGGTAAGGTGCCTGCCCACCAAGCAGAGAGTGCAGTAGTTGAACCCTGAGCTGGGCAATAGCTAGTTGGGGTGGAAACACCTGGTAAATCACCACAATTCTGGTGTTGGAGTGAGGGGAAAAAGGTTGGAGGAGAGGAGTAGCGGAGAGGTGATGTGGAGGCTTGAGGAAGGGTGGATTTTGAGCACAACAATGACCCCCGGTGGCTGGTTAGTATAACCTGCAAAGGGGGAAACAGTCTCACATGACAGGATGTCAGTAATAAAGCTAGAGTTGAACTTGCGTGGGGGGGTGGCTGGGGTGGGCAGTTGACGTGAAGCGTTAATGGTAAACACCTCGCAACAGTTAAGCAAGGAGGAAAGGGGTACCTTTACCTCTTAGCAGCCCCACATCCTCTCCTGATGTGTCCCACAGTCCCTGGTCCTGGGCCTGTGTATAGGAGGCAGCCAACCACTGTAATACTGGGGGGGCCTGTGAGGCTTATGGGAGAGAACAAAGCAGATCAAATTACCGGTGGGAAGGAGCCCGGGATCTCAGCTCAACTGCGCATGTGCAACAGTTGCAAGGAAAGAAGACATCAGAGAAATACAGACAGGTAAGGATCTGTTCAAAATACTTAACAAACATGCAGTATTGCAGGGCATAATATCTCCCAGTAAACTGCAAAGAAATCAGGCTGAACTAAAACCCTTCCAAAACCCAGCAGTGCAGTACAATCCCCACACAGTTTCAGCAAAACAGTGTAAAACACCCACTGCAGTTCCTGGAGCTTAAAGCGCTGCCTCGCACTAGATATTTCAGCAGTAAATGTTCTCAAAGTAACCCCTACAAAGCCAGCAATAGGCTGAGAGGTGGTCTGCATGCAGAGTCAATCAGTCATGCTTGGCTAAGAGTTCTGGATGCCACAGTCAGCCGTGTAACACCTCGCAACAGTTAAGCAAGGAAGAAAAGGGTGCCTTTACCTCTTAGCAGCCCCACATCCTCTCCCGATGTGTGCTGCAGGCTCCTGGTCTTGGGCCTGTGTGTAGGAGGCAGCCGACCACTGTAGTACTTGGGGGGAGGGGGTCTGTGAGACCTCTTATCAGCCCCACATCCTCTCCTGATGTGTGCTTCAGGCCCCTGGTCCTGGGCCTGTGTGTAGGAGGCAGCTGACCACTGTACTACTTAGGGGGAGTCTTTGAGGCCTCTTAGCAGCACTACATCTTCTCCCGATGTGTGCTGCAGGCCCCTGGTCCTGGGCATATGTGTAGGAGGCAGCTGACTACTGTAGTTCTGGGGGGGGGGTTCTGTGAGGCCTCTTAGCAGCCCCACATCCTCTCCTGATGTGTGCTGCAGGCCCCTGGTCCTGGGCCTGTGAATATGCACCAGACTAATGGAACCATCAGCCAACGTGAGCAGGTTCAGGGAAGAGCTGGGCAGGTGGACAAAGGGCATGTGTGCTGGAGTGGGAAGGTTCAAAGACACCAATATGGGGGGGGAGGAGGAGGACAGAAAATGCAGATATAGGGGGGTGGGGGGCAGCTGGAACCATGAAAGGGCATTCCAAGATCGGGGGCTAAACAGGGGTAGGGTGGAGTGAATGAACAGGAAGGTGCAGAGAGTGGGGGTTGCTGGTAGCATTGGCAAAGGGACCCCAAGGACACAGGGGTGGGAACTAAACTCGATGAAAGGGGACGTTGGAAGGCAGTCTGCAGGGGTGATACCAGTCTCAAATAGGTACTCACTACTGGAGGGCACCATGTTAGAAGGGGGCTCAGATGAAGCAGAGGAACCAGTGAGAGGGGAACGGAAGGAGTCAGGGGGCACAAGTGAGGGGGGGGTCAGGAGGAGGGTTACCAGGTCTACTGAAGGTGCAAGTGAGAATGGGGAAGGGATGCTGGGAGTGGGATACAATAGGCAAGGGAAGATAAAAAGGGGGAAGAATTAGGGAATGATGGAGCACAAGGATCAAGGGGTCAGCAGGGTCCATGTGGAGAGGGGAAAAGAAACAGGATGACTGATAGAATGTGGTGGAGAAATATGGAGGTCAGCAGGGGACGCAGGATGGCACTGCTCAGGGTGCTCCAGAAGTAAAGAATCTGGAAGAGGCTACCTTCTTGAGGCTGACTAGTAGCACACTGGCAGGGGATGACACATCTATGGGACAAGGTAGGAAAGGGCTCAAAGAAAGGGCCAAAGAGTTGGAGGCAGGAGGTAGCAAAGCATGTGAGGGTGGAGCTACTGAGGTGGGGGGTTAGTGGTCAATGCTGGGTATCAGATGGGGTGAGATAGGGGACAAGAAGGTCAAACAGACACAGAGAGCTTGGGGAAGGAAGACAGCCACACAGGTTACCCAGATCAATCAATCAATCAATCAAAATCTTTATTTATTCAGGCGAACATCATTGAGCATAGCTCATTTACAAGATGGACCTGAGTGGTCATAACAAAAAAGGTTACAGAGTGTATACAAAAACATGATATTGAAATAGCACAAATACAAACATTTATGAGTGAGATAGATGTACAATTATTTACATATATACAAGGCAAAGGACAGTAAACCAAAAACCTATTAAAGGTGAGAAACAAACAGTCTGGTAGGGATAAGGCTTGGATAATGGTACATGGGTTGGCTATATAGTTTGAGGTTTGATGTGGAAAGGACCAGAGGAATGATAGAAGAATAGGGAGGAGCTTTAGAAGGGGGGGTGGGGGAGAGAGAGGGTGTGGGGGTGGGGGTGGAGGACTAGGCCTTGTGGAAGCAATTGCATGAATCTGGGATTAGGCTGGTGTACAGCTTTTTGAAGGATGTAAGGGGGATCAGTGTTTCCATTTTCAATGTCTTTTGGATAGAATTCCAGATAAGTGCCAGGGAATAACTGATTGCAGCTCTTCCATACCGGGTGCAGGTGATAGGAATCTTCAGCAGGATCAGTTTGTTGATCCTCAAGGTGTAGGGCCTGGATGTGATCTGGTTGAAGCAATCTGAGATGGTAGGAAGGAGTTTGTTTGTCAGAGCTTTGTAGATCCAGGTAGCAGCATTTTTCTTCTTCTTCTATGTTGCAGGATGTCCAGCTGACTGCATTGTAGAGAGAGCAATGATGGGTGCTAGAGGGAAGGTCAGTAATGAATCTAATAGCTCTATGATACAGGGTGTCTAGTTTGTTTAGATGGGAGAGGAGCAATGACCATAGAGGAAGTCAGCATAATCAATGAGGGACATGAATGATGCAAGGATTAATCTTTGTTTGGAATCTTTGGTCAGGTAGTGTTTGATTCTATAGAATAGACCAAGTCTTTGTCTTAGCTTTTTCAGGAGCTCTTCAACGTGGGTAGTATAGTCTAGTTTATTGTCTATCCATACTCCTAGGTATTTGAATTTGTCAACATATTCCAGATTTTCACCAAGGATGGTAAAGAGTTGTGGGAGGGTGAATGATGGGATAGTGGAAGAACAGTTCTTGTGGGCAAAGAACATAGCTTTGGTTTTCTTAGCATTGAACAGATGAACAGAAGAAGCAAGTTGCTACTGATTGGGGATTCCATCATTAATGGTATCAAATGGGGGGGCAGAAACAGTGCAGTCTGGGTGGATTTCATGCCAGAGATGATGGTGCTGGACACAATTCACCACATACCCTCATGGGAGAAGGAACAGGACATGGAGACACATCTGGTGTTCCACTTGGGAACCAACAATCTGGAAGAGAACAGCCTCCTGGAGGTACAGGCAAGATTTAAGGTCCTGGCTAGGTTCTACGGAGGTCTCTGCTTCAAATCCCTGGCCTTTTCAGAGGTGTTGGCAGTACCCAGAGCTAATACAGAGAGGAAAAAAATAATAAAGGATTTCAATAACTGGCAAGCAAGGTGGTGTTGGCAGCTGGGGTACAGGATGGTAGATGATTGGGGAGCGACATGGGATGATGAGAGCCTCTTCTCCCCTGACAGGCTACACCTCAACAAAGAGGGTGCAGCTGCATTGAAATGCAGGTTGGGTGAATTCTGTGGAAATGAGTTTAATTTAAACTAGATATGGGGGGGGCTGGAAACTCTGCTGCGTAGTACAGAGTCTGAGCTGGGGGACTCTAGGTCCTCTCCCCAGGATAGACAAGTGGATTTTGTTTCTCGAATACCCTTGGGGAGGGAAGGGGTGGGAGAGTGATGGTGGAGGGGTTTGGTGGTCAGTGCCAGGAGCCTGGCAAACAGGAATGAAGGTATTGATGGCCATCATTGTGCATGACAGCCTGGACATAATTGTAGTCACAGAGACATGATGGAAGCTGTATCACATGTGGGAGACATCAATACCTGGTTTCAGACATTTCAGGAAGGACAGGAGATACAAGAAGGAGGGGCATGGCATTATACATTAGGGAGGACATAAAGGTAATGGAGGGACTGGAAGGGGATGGGATACTGAACTCCTGTTGGTCACACTAGGCAGAAGGACAGGGGAATCCTTAAGACTTGGGGTTGTGCATATACCACTGGCCCAAGGGGAAGAACAGGATTAGGTGATGTTGCAAGCCATTGCTAGGGTGGCTCCCAAGGGGGGATGCACTTCTAGTGGGGGACCTAAACTTCCCAGACATAGACTGGTCCATCCCAGATGCGGCTTTGGCCAGAAGCAAGAAGATCATTTAGACGCTACAAGGGGTGTTCCTTCAGCAGTTGGTCAGAGATCCAGCTGGGGGAACAACCTGCTGGATGTGATCCTGATGAATGGAGAGACTGTGGAAGGGATGGAGGTGGGAGAAAAGCTTGGAACCAGCGATCATAGGATCATCAGGTTCAGGGCAAGGGTGGTAAGGGAGGTATGCCAAACCAGCACATTAGCGCTGGACTTCAGACGTGCAGACTTTGGAAGGATGAATTGGATGGTGAGGGAATCACTGGAAGGCATGAGAGAAATAAACAAAGTGAAGGGCTATGGAGCACTATCAGAGACAGGGTAAAGGAGGCCACACAAACATTTGTTAGGATGGTAAGCAAGGGAACAAGGAGTAGGAGGCCACTTTGGTTCAGCAAGAAGGTGGCGAAGGTGGTCAGGGGCAGGAGGAGGGAGTTTAAGAAATACAAAGGAACTCAGAATGAAGAAGACAGGGAGGCTTATAAAAAAATGAGGAGGCTAGCAGGGAAGGTATTCAGGACAACAAAGGCAACCATGGAGGAAAAGATAGCAACTCAGGTCAGAGAAGGTAATAAAACCTTTTTTAGGTGTGTGGGGGATAAGAGAAAGGCTTATCAAGGGATTGCAAGGCTGAGGGAGGAAGGAAGGGATCTTTTAGAGGGGGGCTGGGATAAAGCAGAAGAAGTAAATAGATACGTTTGCTTGGTGTTTACAAAGGAGGGTGAGCGAAGGGGACCAGAGCTAAGGGGGAGGGTGGGGAGTGCAGGGATGGACATGAGACCCTTCACCACAGAGAGAGTCAGGGATGAACTAGGCAGGCTGAAGGTGGACAAGGCTATGGGGCTGGACAGGCTGCACCTGAGAGTGATCCGGGAACTGAAAGACGAGTTGGCTGCCCCTCTAGCGAAGCTGTTCAACCTGTCCCTGGATTCCGGTAGGGTGCTGGAGGATTGGAGGAGAGTGACTGTAGCTCCAATACATATAGGAGGAAACAGGGAGCTGAGAAAGAACTACCACCCGGTCAGCCTCACTGCAGTGGTGGGCAAGGTCATGGAGATGCTCATCAGGGAAAGGGTGATGGAATACCTGGACATAAATGGTCTGTTGGATGATAGACAGCATGGATTTACTAGAAGGAGGTCATGCCAGTCCAGTTTAAAAGAATTCTTTGACTGGGTGACACAGGTAATAAACCAGGAGGGTGCAATGGACATGGCCTATCTGGACCTCAGCAAGGCCTTCGACACCATGTCCCACAGAAGGTTGGTCTACAAGTTGGAAAGCCTGGGGTGGGTGACAAAATAGCCAGATGGGTGAAAAACTGGCTGGCAGATAGAAGCCAGAGGGTGGTGGTAAATGGGATGTTCTCCAAGAGAGGGGGGGTGATGAGTGGGGTCCCCCAGGGGTCAGTGCTGGGGGCTGCTTCTTTTCAATATCTACATAAGCGACATAGTGGACAGCCTGAAGGGCTATGTCACCCTATTTGAGGACAATTTGAAAATCCGCAACAGGTTGGACACAACAGGAGGTGTTGAAGACATGAGACAGGACCTGAGGACTCTGGAAGAGTGGGCTGAGGCCTGGCAGCTAAAATTCAACATGATGAAGTGTGCAGTAATGCACATGGCAACAGAAACCAGAAGGTAGAATACACACTTGGCGAGGAGGGAGGAGGAAGTCAGGGTCACAGATTGAGAGAGGGATCTGGGAATAACAGTCACCAGCGACCTCAGGGTGGGGAAGCAGTGCACCAGGGCCATGGGGAAGGTATATGGAATGCTGGCAAGTATAGGCAGGGGAATAATGAGCAGGAGAAAGGATGTCCTGATGCCTCTTTACCAAGCCATGGTGAGAGCACACCTCGGGTATGGTGTTCAGTTCTGGAGGCCTTACCTGCACAAGGACATAGAGTTGGTTAAAAGGGTCCCAAGAAGAGCTACCAAGATGGTGCTGGGGATGAAAGACAAGCCGTATGAACAGAGATGTAGGGAATTGGGGCTCTACACTTTGGAGACTAGACAGGAGAGAGAGGATATGATCAGGGCCCCTACTTTTCTGCGGCACAGTGGGACCAAGTTCTGTGGCAAGACTACCATTTGCCGCAGAATTTCTGCGGCGGTGGTTTATAATTTCTGTGGAAGTTCTGTGGCACTAACAAACTACCACATCACAGTAACAGTTTGTCATCCTGACTTCACTTTCATGGCAGTTTTTATAGCAGTCAGGATGGTGGAAAGCACAGTAACACTAGTTCAAAAAATAACAGAATTATAAAAATAATTTTATACCTAAAAAAGCAAAACAAATGTCTCCCTTAAGGTTCTAGCCTGTTAAATTAATGACATATGCAGAGGGGATCTTATGTGATAAATAAATAATTTCTATATGCATGCTATCTATCCCACTAATGAGGTTTCCACTGTCTATCACTTATATATTTGTATGTGCTTTCTACATGATTCATGAGGTTCCCACTGTGTATCACTTATATATTTATATGCAATCTGTAACATACATACAAGTGTGTGTGTGTGGTGAGAGACAGAGATAATGTGTGTGTGTGTGTATAGATATATAAATACATTTTTTTAATTTCCATGAACTTGCATCCTTATTCATACAGGTCCCATTAGAAATGGAATACAGGAGTTATTGCAAAACTCATTTTTTGATGTCAACCTGCTTTCCCTGACACACTGCGTAACACCATCAGGCCATGGCATGCATGTGAACCGATTGTGAGATAGAGCTCTCCAGACCAGCACAATGTGTCTACAATGTGACAGAACACTGCACCATACCTTCCCAGGCTCCGAGCAATGATGTGTTCCACCAATCCTTGTGCTGTCCAGCCAGCTCCAAGAGCTAATCTCTTAACCTGAGTTGCCGGCACTGAAACACAGCATGCTGCCCTCTGGCCCAACAGCTGTCCCTGCACATAGCATTTCTCCATAACTTCTAGGTGATTCTATCAACCAATGACAATATATAATCAATAACCCTGGCAAAAATGCATACAGTGCAATTATTTATTTAACAGGTCTATTCTTTCAACAGGTCTACACGTTATTTTATTCCACTTTTCTGGGCATAATTACTTTATTTTTCTTAAAAATGACAGTTAAATTCATTTTACCAGTTATTCATTTTGGATGGCATCTCTATACCTTAAAGGCACAAATAGGTTTGTACAAAGTGAGGTATGGACTTAACAAGTCTGTGCTATTGACAAGGTTTTGTTTAAGTTGGCCCTAGTGCAATAATGTAAGACTGAAAATTGTATTAGGCTGTAGTGCAGGTTGAGCAAATATCACCATGCCTGATGTGCTGTGCCACCATCTCTGGCAGTGGGAGCTGTGGTAGATAAGTGACTGTTCATTTCTGTTGCAGATTGCAACCATTTCATTAGCTAATTTATGATGTTGTAGCAATGATAACATCATATTCTGAGCATAAAGGGTTTGGATATAAAAGAGGAAGGAACCAGATTCTATGGAAAACATAAATATTAATAAAATCAACAAGAAGGTGAATTCTGCTGACTGCAGAAGTTCTGTGATGATTGCAAGTTCTGCGCAAAATTTTGCAGCCGCAGAATTCTAGGGGCCATGGATATGATACAGACCTTCAAATACGTCAAAGAGATTAACAAAGAAGATGAGGGGCATCTCTTTCACAGGAAGGTAGGCATCATAACATGAGGACACAGTCTTAGACTATGGGGGAGACTATAGGGGCAACATGTAGGGTGGTTCTTCACTGAGAGAGTGGTGGAAGCCTGGAACAGGCTTCCAGAGGAGGTGGTGGGGGCGGAGACTGTGTCAGGCTTCAAGAGAGCATGGGACAGGCACATGGGGATACAGGGAGGTGAGGTGGAAGCCTTAAGAGGGAGTGAAGGAAGACCAGCGGGGGGCAGACTTGATGGGCCAAGGGGTTCTTTTCTGCCATCAATTTCTATGATTCCATGATTCTTGAAATGTAGGAACAGAGAATGCTGGGATTGTTGCAGTACAGTGACTGTGGGGCAGCAGTTCTGAGAGTGATATTCTGAAGACTACAGTGCTGCCAATCTACATGCACATCTCTAGATTGAGGGAGGAGGTTGCTAGACTCCAGGTTGATTTGACTTGGATGCAGGCAACCTCTTCTACCATCCAGGGGCTACCAAGTCTGACACCCTTACATCAGAGTGTGCCTACGAGGAGGAGTGGCAGTACATGGTCCCCTCTGGAAGGGTGGGGTTGATGGGTCAGAGACATATTTCTCAACCGACATCACTATGTAATTCCTACATCACTCTCATGGGGCAGGACTGCCAGGAGGAGATACTCATGGTAGGGACAGGGGAGGATGTAGTGGTCTTCCATAGTGGACACCCCAAGAAGGGTAGTAGAGGACCCTAGAGGAGAGGAGGAAACAACTTCTGTCATGGAACTTGATTGTAAGAAGGAAAGATTTGGGAATAGGAAATTGGGGGGAGAGGGAGGTAAGGTGCCTATTTGGTGCCACAACCTGGTGGAATGATAAGCAGATCCTGAGGATCACTAGGGCAGCAGGAAGGGAGGCAGAGCTGGATGTCATTGTTCACCTTGGACTGATGATCTGGCTAGGGATAGGGCTGGGATAGTGCAAGGGGAGTTCAAAGAGCTGTGAAGAGGTCTTAGGTAGGTAGAATGTTCAGTGTCTTTTGCAAAGGCGCTGTCTTTCTATGACAAGGTGGAGGAGAGGGATCTCCTCACCAGGAGCTTCAACTCATGTTTGAAGGAATGATGCAGAGAGAAGGGGTTTGGATACATTGGGACACACATAGCAAGGAACTGCACTCAAGGAACCAGAGAACCATTTGAAGGCAAATCCAAAACTATTTATTAATAACCAGCCGAAGAGTAAAAATTGAAGACACATGCAGAGAGGATGCCAAACAAACCCTGGTGCCTTGATTGAACTGGTCTTCATCATTGGCTACATTGGGGACTGGGGTCCAACTTGAAGGGATAAGGGCCTCTACAGGGTGATGGCCTGCATCCAGGAGAGGAACCGCAGTCCTCTGCGGAAGTTTTTAACATTGCTTTGGTGGACATTTAAAATAGCTAAGTGGTAGCAGAAGAAATCGGGGCAATAGTAACTGCCCCCCCAACCCCACAGGTTCTCCCATCACAATACAGCTCCACTGCTAAAACGGTGCACAGTATGAAATCATTCCAAGTAGAAAGAGCAAATACTGGCACCACTCAAACTACATCAAAAAATAGCTTTATTAAAGTTTAAAATATGCCGCCACATCATTGGGTGATCACAGAACCCCAGCTGGTTTCACAATCAATATATCATCAGGAGGATGGATGAGTGAATTAAAAGGGTTTTAAACAGTATTCAACTTAAAGTGACAGCTTATCCACTTATGTATTAATTTTAAAGTGCTCAGTAATTAATGTCTATCAATATCACCTAATCACACAATAAATAAACTACATTAAAAACCTTACAGGCTACATTGGGAAGTAAGGAGAACCCGAGGGTAGAGAAGCACCTTGGGGTACAAATTAACAAAGGAAGCAGGATGGTAGCAATGAAGGTAACTGGAAATGACAGCAGTAAAAACAGAGTGGGGCAGGAGTGAGGCAAAAAAGGAAAAAAAAGAGGTATAATAAAAAGAGTGTTAAAATCTGGATGTCCATTTGTGAGAATGCTAGAAGTCTAGAAAATAAGACTCTGGACCTAGCGGCTATCATGACAGAGGCCAACCTGAATATTGTGGCTATTACCGAGTCATGGTGTACTGACAACCATGACTGGGAAGTGGCCATGCGAGTTTATACTCTGTTCAGGAAGGACAGGGTGGGAAGAAAAGGAGGGTGTATGGTGCTTTATGTGAGGGAAATTACAGAAACATAAAAACATAGAATTTGAAGGCAGATAAGGACCACTTGGCCCACCTAGTCTGTCCATTTTCCTACCTAACAGATAAGCTGCAGATCCTAGTTAACCAACAGCTTACTTCCTCCTACACCACACTAGGACTGCCTTATGTCTGTCCCATGGATTCTTGAATTTCCCCACTGTTTTTGACTCCACAACCTCCTTGAGGAGGCTGTTCCATACATCCACAACCCTCTCCATGAAAAAATACTTCCGAACATTACCTCTGAGCCGTCCCCCCTCTATCTTCAAATTGTGCACCCTTGTTCTTGCACATCTCTTTTTCTGAAAGATGCTACCCTCTTGGACTTTGTTGATTCCCTTGAGGTACTTGAAAGTTTCTATCATGTCCCCTTTCTCCTTCTTTCCTCAAGGTATACATATTAAGTTCCTTTAGTCTTTCTTCGTATGTCTTCTGGTGCAGACCCTGCACCATTTTGGTTGCCCTCCTCTGGACAGCCTCCACTCTGTCTATGTCTTTGCGGAGATGGGGTCTCTAGAAATGCACACAGTACTCCAGATGGGGTCTCACCAACTGTCTGTACAGAGGGATAACAGCTTCCTGTTTTCTACTATTGATGCCTCTCCCTATGCATCCCAGTATCCCACTAGCCTTCCTTACTGCCTTCTCACATTGCTTGCCCACCTTTAGGTCATCTGGTATATAAACCCCCAGGTCCCTTTCCATTTTTACTGTTGTCAGTATCTCACTCCCCCAACTGTGTACTCTTCCCTTGGGTTTTTGTTTCCCATGTGCATTACCTTGCACTTCATTGATTTGAATCTGAGCTGCCATACATTTGACCATTCCTCCAGCCTTGTCAAGTCCCTTCTCATCCTTTCCACTCCATCTTGTGTATTAACCCTGTTGCAGGTCTTTGTGTCATCTGCAAAGAGACATACTTTTCCTTCCAGTTCCTCTGCAATGTCACTTATAAAGACATTAAAAGGACCAGCCCAGTACTGAACCTCCGGGTACCCACTAATAACCCTCCTTTCTTCACTGTGGACTCCGTTAACTACTACCCTTTGCGTCCTGTTGTCTAGCCGATTTTTTATCCAGGCTACCACCTTGAGACTCACTCCAAGGCTAGCTAACTTGTGTATTAATCTTTTGGGTGAGACTGTATCAAATGCCTTGCTAATATCTAGGTAGACCATGTCCACAGCCCCTCCGTGGTCTACTACTTTGGTCACCTAGTGAAAGAAATCTATTAGATGCATCTGACATGACCTTCCCATTGTGAATCCACGCTGCCTTGGGTCCTGTGCCCCACTGACCTCTAGGTACTCAACATTTCTTTCCTTCAGAAGTGATTCCATCATTTTCTCTACCACTGAGGTCAAACTAGCTGGTCTGTAGTTTCCTGCCTCTGTCCTGCTCCCACTTTTGTGAAGAGGAATCACATCAGCCCTCCTCCAGTCCTCAGGTACCACCCAATCCTCCCATGATTTGTTAAAGACAGTAGTCAGCGGTGTCACTAGTTCTACCCTTAGTTCTTTTAGAATTATTGGGTGAATTCCATCAGGCCCCATTGCTTTGTCCACCTTCAATTTTATTAGTTCTTTCAGAACACTTTCTTCTGTAAATGGACTGGTACTGACCCCCTGTCTTCAGAGTGTTTCTCTTGTTTGGTTTAGGTACCTCCACCTCCTCTTCCTTTGTGAACACTGAGCAGAAATGTTCGTTCAGTATCCCTGCTTTTTCACTGTCACCCTCTGCCCACATTCCCTCCCCTTTACTAAGCCTCAGTATCCATCCTTTGGTCTTTCTTTGCTCCCTAATCTACCTATTAAAGGTCTTATCCCCCTTCTTAACACAGTTGGCTATCCTTTCCTTGGTTTGGGCCTTTGCTATTCTGACAGCCTTCCCTGCCTCTTTTTGCTTTAACTGATAAAGTTCTCTGTCCTGCTCCTATTGTGTTTCCTTATATTTCCTGAATGCTATCCTTTTCTCCTTAACCTTCCCTGCCACCTCTTTTGAGAACCATTGTGTTTTTTTCCTTTGCTGTATTTTGTTGATTTGCTTTACACAAACGCTTGTTGCCCTTGTGCTGGCTGTTTTGATTACTCGCCATTGTTTCTCCGCCCCTCTTTCTTGCCTGTTTGCTAGTGCTTTTCTGAGGCACTCTCTCATTTTCCCAAAGTCAGCCCTCCTAAAGTCCAATACTCTTGCTTTTGTATGGCTGTGTTTATCGTGAACCACACTGTTTGGTGGTCGCTTGGTCCCAGATGGCTACCCACTTCTAAATCTGAGATTCTTTCTCAGTCCCCATTTGAGAGTACCAGGTCTAAGATTGCTCCCTTCCGAGTGGGTTCAAATACTAGCTGTCTGAGGCTTGCCTCTTGTAGGGCATCAAGAATGACCCTGCTCTTGGATGTGCCTACAGCAAAGGTGCTCCAGTTAACATCTGGCATATTCAGGTCCTCCATCAACAATAGCTCCCATTTTTCTGCCATTCTAAGGATGCCTTCTATCATTTCCTTGTGCATTCCCTCCCCCTGAGATTGGGGTCTATATATAACCCCCATGCTGATTGTGGTGCCATTTCCTGTCTCCAGGGTGATCCAGTGTGCCTCATCTGCTCCCTGTTTAGTCTTTAGTTCTGTTGCTTTGATCCCTTCCTTTACATAGAGAGCTACTCCTCCTCCTCCTATTTTACCCTCCCTGTCCTCCTGTAGATTGTATATCCTGGTATGTTGACATCCCAGTCATGGTTCTCTGTGTACCATGTTTCTATGACTGCCACAATATCCAGGCAACCCCCTTCCATCAAGGCCACTGGTTCAGGGAGCTTGTTACACAGACTATGGGCATTGGTACTCATCACCCTCCACTTTTTGATGGCCTTACCTCTTTTAGCCCCATCCCTGTCCTTACTGCCTTTGGCTTTTTTTACATTTACCTCTGTTCTGCTCCGTAATGACGTCTCTACCTTGGTGTTTACCTCACTAATTACTGTGTTTTGTGGGAGGAGGCTAGGATTTCCCTACTCCTTTTCAGTGCCTCGCCCCTTGGCTAGTTTAAATGCTTGCCAATGATGCATTTAAACCTCTCACCTAGGATCCTGGCTGCCACCCTGGATAGATGCAGATCATCATGCCAGTATAGGTCTACATCCCTCTGGGTGGCTTCCCAGTCCCCAATGAAGCCAAAACCCTGAGCTCCACACCAGTTTTTCAACCATTCATTGAATTCCCTGGTGAGAAGTACCCTAGCATCACTCTTGCCATAGACAGGCGGCACCTCCGAGAAGGTTACCATATGTGCTACTTGTCTAAGGCCCCTCCCCAACTCTACAAACTTCTCTTGTACTGCTCTGATGCCATTCCTAGCTAGGTCATTTGTCCCCAGGTGGACAATGACATCCAGTTCCCTCCCTCCTGCAGCTGTTCTGACGATCCTGAGGATTCGCTTCCTGTCCCTCCAAGCCGTGGCGCCAGGCAGGCACCTTACCTCCCTCTCCACTTTCTCCCCCACTTCTACCCATAATGATTGAGTCCCCCACCAGGAGTTGTTTCTTTCCCCTGTGGGGTCCCTTGCCACCCTCCTGTGGGTCTTCTTTGTGAAGGTTCCCAGCATCATCCTTGGTCTCCACTGTAGGTGCTTCCATAGAGGAACCACTATCCACCAGAAGAATGTATGAATTGTGGAGAGGTACAGCTGGAGAGATGCAACTCTGTTCCACCATCCTCTCCCTCCCTGAGTCCACCCTGGTCCAGCCTCTCCTCTTTCTTGGAAACCTCTGAGGTAGTGGCATTGGCCCTGGTGGTCCCTGGGTGGGGGAGGAGGTTTCACAAATCTTAGCCAGGTCAGCCTGGAGATGGGCAACCTCCTCCCTCAGACCAGAGAGGTGGCTGCAAATAGGGCAGCATCACAGCCTTCAGAATGTCTCCTGGAACACTGCCCCCTACAGCCATTGCACTGCACCACTCTTATCATGTCTTATTTTCTGCCCCTCTCCTGTTTCTCTGTATGCTTACTCTCCCCTCTCCTTACAACTCTCATGCTTCCTGTTCTGGGACAGCAACTTCCTGTATTCTTCTGTAGCCTCCTTCTTCCCTGCTCAGTGTCAGACCACCAGCAGCTGGGGGGGGGGAAGAGAGTGAGCTATTTTTTTCCTTTAGCTTGACAAAACTAATGTTTCTCTATGATCCTTCCCTTCCTACTGCCAAACAAGAAGTTCCTGTTGTCAGTCAAATCCAGTTGCTATAAAAGTAGAACTGGCTTAGGGTGGGTCAGTGGAGGGGTGGGATGGAGGGCAATTAGTAAAAAAAAAGGCTAGCAATAGGAAGTTTTAATTGGAGTCACCTGCTTTTATTTTGTCTAAGCCACACCCCCAATTAAGCATTCTCTCTCCTCCTACTGATTTAGCAAAGTAAGTTGATACAGTATCCTTCCCAGCACAGAACACACACTGACTTTCTTTCTTTTCTTTTTTTAACCCTAAATAAGACCCCTTCTAATTCTAATAAAGTTTCTGTCTGCTTTCTCTCAACTGACTCTGACTCCTGCTGAAAGAGAAGTGATGGAGATACAGAGAATATGGGGGGACAGAGGTACTGTGAGTCACTGTGAAGAAGGGAAGTGGAGCCACTCTTTACACTGGTGTGATCTACAAACCTCAAGCACAGGGGGAGGAGTTAGATAAGGTATTGTTGGAATCCATTGGTAAGATGACAGAAAAAGAGGAGTTGCTACTGTTGGGGGATTTCAATCTGCCAGATGTAGACTGGAGCCTCAAAGCTGCAACTTCAATTAGAAGTAGGACATTCTGGGCATTCCTCTGGCAACTAGTCAGTGAACCCACTCATTGTGGGACAATACTGGGCCTGGTACTCACTAATGGGGATAGTGTTGCAGACATCAAGGTGGAAGGCCAACTGAGGACCAGTAGTCACTATACAGTGTGATTCAATATAAGGACTGCTACTGAGTTGAATCACACAAGGGCAAATGTCCTGTACTTCTGGAGGTCAGATTTTATAGAGATGGGTGAATGCCTGAGTGATGACTTGGGAGGGGGGGATGTCCTTGGTGGGGAATTCAAGGAAAAGCTAAAAGGGGGCATGGTGATGGCAAAAAGCCTCTGTGTCAAACAAGAGAGTAAAAGTAAGAGGAAAATGAGACCACTATGGTTCTCAAAAGAGGTGGCTGAAAAGATAAAGGCTAAAAGGGTGGCATTCAGAAGAGATAAGAAGACACAGAGGGTGAAGGATAGGGAGGTGAGTCAGGAGAAACATGGACAAGCAGGGAAAGCAATAAGGAGCAAGAAAGTACAAACTGAAGAGAGACTAGCCCAAGCATTAACAAAAGAGGACACAACATTTTTATGCATGTAAGTGAAAAGAAGAAGACCAGCACAGGGCTTGCAAAGTAAAAAAGGAATGATGGGGCAGTGCAGGGGGGACCAGAGAAAGGTAGACATCCTGAACAAACACTTTTGTTCATTGTTCACAGTGGAAGGAGAAGGTAAGGAGCCACAAAAAAGTAACAGGAGCTCAGAAGGGAGGGAGGCAGACATTAGTCCTTTTTCAAAGGAGAGAGAGTCCTAAAGGGACTCACTAATTTAAAAATGGACAAAGCAATGAGACCAGATGGGGTACATCCTAGGGTACTAAGAGAGCTCAAGGAGGTACTGGCAGTACCTCTGACAGTCCTTTTTAACAGGTCACTGGAAACAAGAGTGGTTACAGAGGATTGGAGGAGGGCATATGTAGACATCTTTCACAAAAGTGCTAGCAAGGAGGAGGCTGGCAATTATAGATCTGTCAGTCTGACATCGGTGATGAGAAAGTTAATGGAATCACTGCTGAAGAAGACAGTGGAATATTTTGAATCTTATGGGTTACAGGACCCAAGACAGTATGGATTTATGAATAGGAGGTCATGTTGGATGAAGCTATTAGACTTCTTTGGTTGGATAGCCAAGATATTAGATCAGGATGGAGCGGTGAATGTGGACTTCCTAGACTTCAGTAAGACATTTGACACAGTTTCACACAGGAGATTATTGAGCAAGCTGGGTAGCTTTGGAGTGAGTCCAAAGGTGGTAAACTAGGTAAGAAATTGGTTAGGTGATAGGAGACAGAGGGTGGTGATAAACAAAGTTCACTCTAAGGAGGAGAGGGTGACCAGCAGGGTGCCTTAGGGATCAGTGCTAGGCCAGCTCTCTTTCATTTTTATGGCTGCAGTGGGTGGGGCCTGCAGACGTTTTGCATGTACAAAAGGGCTGATGTCATGTTTTCTCTCTGTGTAACTGGCTGAAGGTGTAAATAGTCTCCTCCACCTTACCCTCCTCAAAGAAATGCTTTCTGCCATCAAATACATATGCTTTCATGTTAGTTAATGGTTTCAGGGTACTATTTTCTTACTTAAATGGGAGGTACAAGAACTGGAACCTGAGTAATGGGAGGCAGCATTACTTTTTGGGAGGGGTAAGATCCACCCCCACCTCCACCTGAGAAGCTCCTAAAGATCCACCCCCACTTTTTTTTTGGTTCATGTGGGAGGGACATGAGGTGGCTCTATCATGTTGGAACATCTGACTATCAGAGCTGCCTGGAGCACAGGAGCTTAAGGTTCAGAAGGAAAGAAAAAGTAATTAAGGAGTGCCTGAAACTGCATCCTTATACAGCACTTGTGAAACTGAATCCTGAAATTACAGCACTTGAGGAAAGCAAGCCCTTGCAACACAAGAATGACAATTAAGGTATAAGCCCACAAAAGAGTAACAAATGTTACCCAAAGAAGACTAGCCCATATTGGATACTAGCATGTCTGTTTCTTAAAAACGTTTTATACACCCCCCACCCCACACAACCACACACACACATTGCTGAAGCACCCACCCAAATAGTTAGGGGAAGCTCTACATTTTTATCTCTCTGGGACCTGAAGTTTAGCAGTAATGTGTGAAGAGAATAAAGTATGTTTTGTGCATTTGAATAGGTTTAGTGCTTTAAAGTTAAAATATATAGATATATATATACACATAGTGTCATGGGAACCTGAAATGGAAGGAGATACTACTGAAATAAATGTTTTTCTGAAGATTTATTTATGTGTAAGATTTTAAGTGTAGTTCTGCCTTGGTCACAGACACTTAAGCTATAAAAAGTACATTTAAAGATGGATGTATTAGTCAAAGCTTGTAGTAACAAAATAAAGCAAGAAAAATAATATATTGTGTTTTTTTTCTTTCAATTGTTTAACCTGGAGTGGTACACTTACAGTATCTGAAAGCTTGTTTACAGGGGCAACCTGGGAGCGCATGGAAGTTAAATGACTTGCTCAGAATCACCAAGCATGCAAGTGGGGGCTGTGGGATTCAAACCCAGATCTCCAGTTTTGCAGTTCAGAGCCTTAAACCACTGTGCTATTCTGCCTCCCTAGTAATGGCAGTCATCTGTTTTATGGTTCATGATGCTGGTGTAGTAAGCAGCAGTACACTGCATAGCAAGTGTAAAATGTCAATAAGTAGGTCATGCAATGGATGTGCTGAGCAGTTACTAAAGCAAGAAATGTGTTTTGGATAGTAAAATATTCCTGTTAGAAAACTGATAAATGTGTGACATTTGAAACTCAATTTCAAGGAGGTCCTTATGGGGTGTCAATGTACAATATAAAGTAGTTATTGTTTTCAAGTTGTCTGGGTAATTGCTTTGTAATACCACTGTTACTAAATTTAAATTATTCTATGAATAAAATTAAGTTTATGTAACTGTCTGTAAATGTATTAAAAATATTTACTTGTCCTTATAATGTAATGCATTAAATGCTGTTGCAAGGTTAAGAAGTCACATAACAATGCCCAGGGCATTAGGGTTTCTGACTATAACACCCTGCCCTGTAAGGACTGACAGGCATCAGGGGTGTGACTTAGGATTGTCAACAGTAATGCTCATGCCATTCCACCCCCATCCCCATCCTGCAGCCCAGTGACAGGTATCAGTGTGCCTTTGACTCTTCAGCCCCAAAGTTCACTCCATTTTCTTATACAGTACTGTACCCATTTCAGTGTATTTCCTTATGGAATGGGGTGAGTGTAAAGTTTGAACACCCCAAAGCACACCTCGACACTTGTCTGTGTCTGCAGGGTAGGGTGAGGTGAAATGGCATAAGCATTATGGGCAACAATCCAAAGGCACACCCCAATGCCTGTCCATGTATTAAAAACATTTACTTGTCCTTATAATGTAATGCATTAAATGCTGTTGCTAGGTTAAGAAGTCACATAACAACGCCCAGGGCATTAGGGTTTCTAACCATAACACCCTGCCCTGTAAGGACTGACAGGCATCAGGGGTGTGACTTGGGATTGTCAACAGTAATGCTCATGCCATTCCACCCCCATCGCCATCCTGCAGCCAGTGACAGGTATCAAGGTGTGTCTTTGACTCTTTAGCCCCAAAGTTCTCTCCACTTTCTTATACAGTACTGTACCCATTTCCGTGTATTTCCTTATGGAATGAGGTGAGTGTAAAGCTTGAACACCCCAAGGCACACCTTAATGCTTTTCTGTGTCTGCAGGGTAGGGTGAGGTGAAATGGCATGAGCGTTATGGGCAACAACCCAAAGACAGACCCTAATGCCTGTCCATCTCTGAATGGAGGGGGTGTAGTTAGCATTACTTCAATACTTCACTGCCATTCTTATTCAGCCTGTCTGCCTGTGTCTCTCTCTTTCTCTCTATCTATATGTCTATTTAATTATCTATCTTTCTATCAATTGCATGCATCGCTATTTTTACCTGTTTCTAAAACAAAACTGCATATCACATTTGCCTGCACTCTAAGCACATACTTATGAAACAATGCATATTTGTACTCCACTTCTGGATAGACCTCATACTTTCCTAATATTCCCATTATCACAAGCATAAATACTTTACCCTTATCAAAAGCAACCCCCTCTGAAAGTTACTATCACATTTTCTTTGCTAAAAGTCCATCATTACATCTGACTTCCTGACATCAACACATTGCTTAAATATAACTTACATCACCTCATGGACAGAAACCCTGTTTCTCTAAAAAAAAAAAAAATAACCGTGTAAATAATCCCAAGGCTGAACATATGCCAGCCATTACTTTTTCATGTACTGCCACCTTCTGTACCATCATGGGGATCTGAAAATGTTTCCATGATGCTTTGCATTATTGGGGTATGAGCAATTGTGTTATCTTAAAAATGTGGCTGTCCAGACAATATCATCTGGGATAACACATACCTCAGTAGCATTTGCTCTGGGGTTCTTTTGTAAACCTATATTGCTTCCTGTTCCTTCCATTAAAATGTACACCTCCATATATTTTTCTAATAATGTGTATGCCTTCCTTAGAACAGAAACTAAAACAAATCTTACTACTTGCAAATCATTGTGTAGTTTCTCCACACCTCCTTAACAATTCCACACAACTTCACTAACTTCATTAACTTCATTATGCACCTGTGGTAGATCTGTCCGGAGTTTGTTTTGTAGATGAAATTGCCAAGAAGCTGGAGGGGAAGGTCTGCCTTCTTGTAAATGACACCAAATTCTGCAATAGGGTGGACATTCCAAGGGGCTAGACAGGATGAGCAGAGCTCAAATGGGAGGGGGAAGGGAGATCAAAGTTTCTTTTTTCCCTGGCATTGTTTGGTTGATATTAGGTGGGTGGCAGGATTTGTTTCCATCTTAATAAGACAGCGGTAGACTATTGGGCAGTTCTGTTGAGTCCCTACATGAGGTTAGTTTAGTCTTCTGTGCTACACTCTGAGTGGGAGGGAGGGGTGGATTGCTGGGGGGGGTCAGGATGGTCTGGGGGTATTATGTGTTTATTCTGCACTGTATTGTTCTTTCTTGTTTGGGGGAGAGGGGGTTTACTTCATTTCACTGCTTTATTTCTAATGTAGCTGGTTGTTTCTTGTTGGAAAATTGACTACAGTTTATTCAATTAATTACAAAAAAAGAATAGAAAGGATGAGCAGAGACCTGAGAAAACTCAAGGAGTAGTCGAGGGTATGGCACCTGGGTTTTAATGCAAAAAAGTGCAATATTATGTACATTGGGCACAGAAACCGAGGGGCAGAATACTACATGGGGGTAGTGTTATTGATGACCACCAAGCAGGACAGAGACTTGGGGATAATAATCTCTGATGATCTAAAGGTGACCAGGCAGTTCAACAAGGCAGCTGGGAGGGTTAGCAGGATGTTAGGCTGCATAGGGAGAGGTGTCATCAGCAGAAGGAGGGAGGTGGTGCTGCATCGATAGAGAATGCTGGTTAAGACCTGAGCTAGAATACTGTGTACTGTTCTGAAGGCCACATCTTGGAATAACACAGACCGAATAGAGGTATCCAGAGGAGGACAACTTAAATGGTGCGGGGTCTGCATCAAACCCCTTATAAGGAGAGACTAAAGGAACTCAATATTTACACCATGGAAGAGAGAAAGGAGGAGGAATATGATAGAGACTTTTAAATACCTCAAGGGGGTAAATAAGGTGCAGAAGGACAGTATTTTTCAGACAAAAGGTGCAGAAGAACAAAAGTGGACATGCTATGAAGTCTGAGGGGGGTTGACTCAGGAGACATGTGATTAAGTATTTCTTCACAGAAGAGTGGTAGATTCCTGGAATGGCCCACCAGCCAAGGTGGTGGAGGCAAAAGGGGTTCAAGAATGCATGGAATAGGCATAGAGGAATCTTAGTGAAAAGGAATGGGGGAGGGAGAAAGTGCCAGAGATCAAATACAGTCTATAGTGATACTGTAGGTAGGGAAAAATGGACACACAGTGTGGGACAATGGTCCTTTTCTGCCAACAAATTGTCTGTTTCCATGAATTTATACACTGGGAAAAAACAGAAACAGATTTACTTGTTTTAGGAACAGAAACAACTTGCACCCACTTCCAAACTGCTGGAAAGGTGCGGGTTGTCAAAGAAAGACTGAAAGTAACACTTAATGCTGATGCCGTATTGCCACTTATCAGTTATAAAAAAAAAAACACTTTTATCCCCATTTTTGAACGTGCTCATATCAGCAGAGTTGGAGTAGCCCTCCAGGATACCTGGACATTTCCTTATGGGCCCCCTCTGTTGGATACCCTGCCACCTTCTAAACTCAGAGAATCTTTGATTTTATCTAGGCATTTGTGGGTTCTAAAATACCTGACCCTCAAGACTACTCACAGGTACCTCTAAACTACTCAAAATTACCCAATAAATATCCAGATGAAAAATGAGTGGTTAGTTTGGGTCGAGTAGTTACTACCTGATTCATTGTACTACTCTCTTACCCAACCATGACCATAACAAAAATCATGTGAAAGACTGTTTTTGACTATTACACTGTTTGTTATGTGCCCTGAGCCATTATACCCATGGCTGGCATTGCTGAGGCAGGTAAAAGAGGTGCAGCTGCTCTTAGCAAGCTTTCTCCAGTTTTCAAAAATTATACCCTTGGTGGGCATTGCTTAGGCAAGTATGAGAGACACAGCTGCTGTGAGTAAGCCTGCTGCTGTTTCCAAAAATTACACCCATGGTTGGCATCAAAGTTACATAATACAAATCTGATAAATGACAAAAGAAAATTAAAAGTAGTGCGGCATATGTAGCTTTCATGGTTGCAGTGATGATGGTTCTATTCATTTTGTACGCAACCTAGTCATAATATTCAGTATTACTATTTGCAGGCTGTTGTTCATGTTCAGGGTCATAATAGCATAATTAAGTGTTTGGAACAATTGGGAAATTGTCAGCATTCATTTTGAGAAATGTAAGCTGTTCCATAATTACAGGACTTAGCAGTGTTCTTTGGTCGGTGACTATTCCACCAGCTGCACTGAATATGCATTCTGAATATATGCTTGAAGGTGGACAACTGAGGTACAATATCACAAGATTTGATCAATCTGGCCATATTGTTCTCTTTTGTTTCCAAGAGAGTAATAGATCTTCCTCGAGACCAATCACAGTATGGTCTGCAAACTACTCCAGAATCATTGTGCTGTGTGAGATAGTTACCAGTTACAAAACAAGATGATGTAAGAAACCACTATGGTTCTCAAAGGAAGTGGCAGTGAAGGTTCAAGAGAAAAAGAAAGCATTCAGGAAGTACAAGGAATCACAGAAGGAGCAAGATAGAGTACTGTATCAGTTAAAGCAAAATGAGGCTGGGAAGGCAGTGAAAATAGCAAAGGCCCAAACCGAGGAAAAGATAGCCAACTCAGTTAAGAAGGGGGATAAAACCTTTTATAGGTACATCAGGGAGCAAAGGAAGACCAAGGGAGGGATAGTGAGGCTTAATAAAGGGGAGGGAGGTTGGGCAGAGGGAGACTGTGAAAAGGCAGAGATACTAAACAAATATTTTTGCTCAGTATTTACAAATGAAGAGGAGGAGGTACATAAAACAAACAGTAGTAACACTCTGGATCAAGAAGTTGATACCAGCCCATTTACAGAAGAAAGGGTTCTGAAAGAACTCTTAAAACTGAAGGTGGACAAAGCAATGGGGCCTGATGGGATTCATCCCAGAATTCTAAAACAGCTAAGGGTAGAACTAGTGACACCACTGACTACCCTTTTTAACAAATCATGGGAGGATGGGGTGGTACCCGAGGACTGGAGGAGGGCAGATGTGATTCCCCTTCACAAAAGTGGGAGCAAGGCAGAAGCAGGAAACTACAGACCTGTTAGTTTAACCTCAGTGATAGGGAAAATGATGGAATCACTTCTGAAGGAAAGAATTGTCGAGTATCTAGAGGCCAGAAGGGCACAGGACCCTAGGCAGCATGGATTCACAGTGGGAAGGTCATGCCAGACGAGATCTGATAGATTTATTTGACTGGGCAGACAAAGTAGTAGATCAGGGAGGGCTGTGGACATGGCCTACCTAGACTTTAGCAAGGCATTTGACACAGTTCCACACAAAAGATTAATATACAAGTTAGCCAGCCTGGGAGTGGGTCCCAAGATGACAGCCTGGGTAAAGAATTGGCTGGAGAATAGGACACAGAGAGTAATAGTAAATGGAGTCCACTCAGAAGAAAGGAGGGTTACTAGTGGGGTACCGCAAGGTTCAGTATTAGGACTGGTCCTCTTCAATGTCTTTATAAGCGACATTGCAGAAGGACTGGAAGGAAAAGTATGTCTCTTTGCAGATGACACTAAGATCTGCAACAGAGTTGATGCACAGGGTGGGGTGGAAAGGATGAGAAGGGACTTGGCAAGGTTACAGGAATGGTCAAATGTATGGCAGCTTAGATTCAATGCTAAGAAGTGCAAGGTAATGCACCTGGGAAACAAAAACCCAGGGGAAGAGTACACAATGGGGGGTGAGATACTAACAACAACAAAAATGGAAAGGGACCTGGGGGTAGTCATATCAGATGACCTAAAGGTGGGCAAGCAATGTTAGAGGGCAATAAGAAGGGCTGGGGTTACTGGGATGCATAGGGAGAGGCATCACCAGTAGAAAACAGGAAGTTATTATCCCTCTGTATAGACAGCTGGTGAGACCCCATCTGGGGTACTGTGTGCAGTTCTGGAGACCCAATCTCCGCAAAGACATAGACAGGATGGAAGCTGTCCAGAGGAGGACAACTAAAATGGTGCAGGGTCTGCACCAGAAGACATATGAAGAGAGACTTAAGGAGCATAATATGTATAGCCTCGAGGAAAGGAGGGAGATGGAGGACATGATAGAAACTTTCAAGTACCTCAAGGGAATCAACAAAGTCCAAGAGGGTAGCATCTTTTAAAAAAAGAGGTGTGCAAGAACAAGAGGGCACAATTTGAAGATGGGGGGGCGGATCAGAGGTAATTTAAGGAAGTATTTTTCACAGAGAGGTTGTGAATGCATGGAACGGCCTTCCGGAGGAGGTTGTGGAGTCAAAATCAGTGGTGGAATTCAAGCATGCACGGGATAGTCATAAGGCAATTCTGGAGGGTGGGGGTAAGAAGAAGTAGGCTGCTGGTTAACTAGGATCTGCAGCTTATCCAGTAGGTAGGGAAATGGGCAGACTGGGTGGGCCAAGAGGTCCTTATCTGCCGTCAAATTCTATGTTTCTATGTTTCAGTCTGGCAGATGAACCAGCTGCACTTTCTTTACAGGATACTAGTCCATGTTGTTGCAGGAAGCTCAGAAGTGATTTGCCTTTCTGACCCTGAACATAGGATGCTGGAAGAACTAGCTGTAGATGTCCTTTCCCTTGATGATGACACTTGTGACTGTGAAGAATTTACAGGCACACTATTGTGTGCACCAGAGGTGCACTCTGATGGTTTGGCAGGATTTGACTGCTGTATACCAGTTAATGATGTTGGTGGGGTAATGTCACATTTGGTTAGCAGAACATCTCTCCAATACTCAATGACTTCTCCTGCAGGAAGGATGGCTTCAATGTTCCCCTTAATGTGGTGATCTAACAGCGAAGCCAACACATAGTGTAGGTGTCATTCTTAAACATGGCATTTATTCTTTGATCAGTCTACAGTCTGAGACTCAAGTCTTCTGCCAGCATAATATCAGTGGTGTCTTCATTTGGCTGAAAGTCTTTCTTTATGTTATCAAGAAAAATGAGAAGAAATCTTACTGAGGACGAATCTGACTCAGAATTGCACAGTCCACACTGATATCTTGTGTGGCAGCCTCAAATGGCTCAAAAAAGGTGACCAAATATTCAAGTAGACTCCATGACATCTACTTAACCTATTTGATTCTGCAAGGCGTAATCATGTACAGCTTTTTTCTGTTCAAGAAGCCTTTCCAACATGTAAATTGCTGAATTCCAGCTACTTTAGTGCATGCAGTGGTACGTTGTATGATCTCTGCAGCTCCTTCAGGATTTTTTGTGCTTTCAGAGTGGCTGAAAGGCCTACATATTTTCCTAGCAAGATCTGACAAGTTTTCAACATTTCTGTTTGCATTTAAGAAACTATGGATGAGAAGATTTAAACAATGTGCAAAACAATGTATGTGCTGGTAACTGTTATCTCTAGCAGCTTTGACTATGTTGGCACCACTGTCTGACACTATGAAGCCTGGAGATAAGAAATACAGAGTAAGCCATTTCTGGAATTGTTGTTCCAGCTCCTGCAAACTATTCACAGCAGTGTGGTTTTCCTCAAAAGTGATGACACATATAGAGCCTGCTTCCTACAGCTTATGGTAGAGTGGGGATTATTACTATCAGATTAAAAATGTGCCCAATGAGCTATAACAGTCATGTAATCAATTGTTTTGTTGCTGGTCTATATATCTGTGGTTCAATGTTTGTGGAATAGCAATGGAGTATATGGTGTCTGTGTAACTTATAGTACTTTTTATGGTTTAACTCTATTCCCATCCTTGAGTAGTAGGTATGTAGGTTGGAATTTGTAGGAACTAGAAGGCCCAGGAACAAGGGTGAGAAGAACACTGGAGAAGGAGGAGGAGGAGGAGGAGGGGAAGGTGGTGGACAAAAAGCACTCCCTAAACAAGGGAGGTGCATTAATGTGGGGATTAAGTAGAAGTTGTAGGAAGAGCTATTCCACACATTGAACCACATGCTAGCCCTCCCATTCAATGTTTGTGAAATAGCAATGGGATATATAGTTCTTGTATAACTTGCAGTACTTTTTGTGGCTTAACTCTATTCCCACCCTTGAGTAGTAGGTATGTAGGTAGGAATTTGTAGGGAATAGAAGGCCCAAAAAGATACCTCATCCAACTCATGGAGATGATCCCATGACGCTCAGTAGAGGAAAAAACCCCAGGCAGAGGAAACCTCTGAGGACCCAGGGCCAGTGGTCTGCCCGTCTTCCTAGCATACTAAAAGGTGAAGGACCTAGGTTCTAGTATCGATGGTTAACTTAAGGAAGGTGAGTTTTTTAGGAAAGATGATGGGCCATCCTTGATCCAGAGATGATGTAGGCAGAATGATGATCCTGAGGTTGAAGAGCAGGTAATTTCTGAAGGAGCAGTAGAATCCTACATGAAAAGTAGATCCAGTTGAAGAAGGGTGAATGAAGTCCAGAAGTCTGAGGTGATGAAGTATGCTTGTGCAAAGGGACTGCATGAGCATAAGAACAAAGAGAGCATGATTTGATAGATATGGTAAGAGACAGTAAAAAGGTGGGAATGCGATGACTTGTGTAGCCGTAGATGAATGATTCAATTTGTGTAAGGTTTGACTGTTGAGGTAAAGTCTGGAGGAAAAGTGTTTAGTAATGAGCAATGAGTGGCTAAGTAAGTATCCATGGTAGACAGTGAGTGGAGGAGAGTCTTTGGGTGCCTAATAGGAGAATTGCCATGAGTGATTAGTAGACACATTGAGGAAGATTTGCAGATGCAGTCTGGATGGTAACCAAATTTATATAGAGAATGATTGGCAGTTTGGTATAAGGAATTGAATGACTTAGTTGGGCATGATGATGTAACTGTAGTTGAATATGCCCTGCTGGTATGGTGGCTGAAGTATATATGGGTATTTCTGTGGCGTGATTGTCTGTGAGATGCACTGCAAGGGCTTATAGCTGGATAGGTTTATAGGTAATCTGATGCTAAAATACTTAAGGGATACTTGGAGGTGGATATATGGAAGAGTCTGTAGGCTGATTCGGAAGTGAAGTTGAGTATGGAATGCAGGAGGATTTTAATGCTATGGTTGATTAAAACTGGTTGGAAGGCAAGACTGGGTAAGTGAATTTGCCTTAACAGTTGCAGATTTCCGGATGGAAATCAAAAACAGCCTGTTCTCAGTTCTAGTCTTTATTGAAGAAAATTAATGGGGATAATTCATAAAGGATAGGCTGGAGGATCCGCTGAAAGGGCAGTTGACTCGACTGAAGGTACTAGATGAAGAAGTGTGGATGATTATATGAGGAATGGTGATGTCCATGAGCCACAAATGATGGTTTGGATGGCGTGGCATTAGTAAGCAGCTAGGAGGTGGAGATCTAATGATGAATATCCTGGAAGGCAGCTGTAACATCTTAGAACAAGCAAAGTCTGTTGAGGAAGTAAGAGCCCAATAACATGGGCATCAATTTTGGTGATGGTGGAAAGCTGCGGAATGAAACTAGATAATATCCGAGGTGCTATGAGGTAGCTTGTGAGCAACAGGATCCAGAGGAGCAATGATGGAGAGTAATTCGGGGCATAACAGAAGACGTTATATTATTTCCAAGCAAGATGACAGCTTGAAAGGAATGGTAGACAGGAAAGTCCACTGAGACTGAATGGCCGAGGTTCGTAGTGAGTATCCAATGAAGGGATATGGGAATGTTTCTAGTGTCCAGTCAAATGAAAGTCTGGAATGATTGAGGGGAGCTGATGGGGTACTATGGAAAACTTTAAATTAACGTAAGAGGTTCTGAGGCATGTTCTCCAAGGAATGCATGCTAGAAGTTACCTCAAGTGAATGAACGGTGATCCATCTAGTAGTGAATGGGAGCTGTGAGGATGACCAGTGTAGGAGCATGCAATGGATAAAATGCAGGTAATATTTGAGTGAGTAGGAATACTGGCCAGGGAATATGGTAGGATGCCCAGTCGAGCAACAGCAGACAGGACGAAGCCCCAAGTCTGCAAGGCAGAGATGGATGAGTAGCCATCCAATGATGGAGGGAAGTCTGGAGTGAATCCAGATGGGCCAAAGGACTGATCCAGGAAGTTGTTGAGTTGAATAGAGCAGGACGACATACTGTGCAGGAAGGAAGAGGACAGGTTCGGCTCCTCAGTGAATGGCAGCATAATTTAGGAAGGCTGTAGCAGTCACTAGAAGATGATCCATGGAGGGTTGAAGAGTGAAGTGAAGTGCTAAGAGCAACAGGGTTGAGGTACATTGATCCAACATTTTATGAAGGCCTCTATCAATCAGTGATGGGACAGAAGGTGCTGGAGCAAAGAAGGATAAAGTTTCCACATCTGAAGAAGAAAAGAACTCAGACATCAACCGGATGGGTGACCTGCTGAAGGAAGTCCCAGAGGTAGTCAGACTGGATCGAGATAGACACCGGACCAGTTGGCAAGATCTAAATCATGAGGGACAGTAGGCCAAAGGGGGAGAAGTATGATGGTCCATGAATGAGCAGGATGGGGAGTGGTGAGGAAGGCTGGAAATTAATTGAGTAAAGGGAAGGGAAGTGGTAAGCAGGTAGGGTATGGAAATTGCATAAGAAGGGGCCAGCAGGTGCAGACACAGGATCCTAACGAAAGTAGGTGAGGTGATATGGTGGGCATAATGCTCCAGGTAGTGGTGGAGGGTGAAGGCACATTAGGGACATGCTTAAGTCCAGGGGGGAGCAGCAAGTGATAGTGCAGTGGAGGGCAAGTAAGGTCAAAACAGTTGATTGTAGAAACAAGCTTCCAGGCATGGTAAATGAGGAGAGAGAGCTAATCTCCAATACCACTCCACAGTGGCAGGAGGATGGAGGCAAGCAAGTAATGGAAGTCCTTTCCAGACATGAGTGGCAACCGGGTAAGAGGCAGAGGGTACAATGACCCAGTGGATCCTGGGATGGGCTACCACTCCCTGATGTCAAGAAGATGATGTGCACTCAATGTCAAGAGGCAGAACCGAGGGTGGAAGGCAGGTGGAGTGTGATGGTCCTGTTCCTAAAGGGAAGTGGTGACCCATATCAGGTAGAGGATGCAGAAAGTGGAAACTGTGCTGCAATATCTAGCTATCGACCAGGTACAGGAGTTTGAAGAAACTTGAGGGAAAGCTGTAGAAAAAGCAGAATGGAGACGATGAGTAGGAGGAGGTCCAGGTCCACAAGGGTTGCAGAGTCCAATAATAATTTGAGAATGGACACATTGGAAGCAGTGGGATGGAAATCCAGGCATCCATCTGTGACGATTGAGGCAAGATGATCCTGACTGGATGCAGCTAGAAGAGATAGGACAATGAGAGTACATATTTGCAAGTTCAGTTCCCAAAGGGAAGCAGCAATCTGCATCAGAAATAGGACATAGACAGGTGAAACAGATGAATACAGATTCAGGCTCTCAGTTATGGAAGTTAACAGGATAGGACTGGGAAGTGAGGCTGCAAGCTAGGTGTGCTGGAGAAGGCAAGCCAGGCAAGGTCAGTTTCCTGAAGGGAAGCAGCATCCAGGTATCAGGTAGAGAAGGCATAAGAGCAGCAGTAGAATGAAGACTCAGACAACAGTTGGGGATGGCTGAGGTGGGATGATAGTGATGTGAGGCTGCCAGGCATAGGTAGGACCAAGAGGGCAGCTGGAGCAAGAAGTTCCATTCTCAAAGGGAAGTGGCAACTGGTATGAGGTACAGAAGTTGTGGCATAACTCAGTAGAATGTAGACATGGTTCCCAACCCTGGTAGTCGGGTCAAGCAAACCTGCACTCGATGTTGCCAAACAGAGTTAGGGATGGAGGATGTCAGGTATGTAAGTAGGAAGTATTGGATGTAACAGAATCCCATGCCCAATAGAGGAAGCCTACCTTCACCCAGCACCTCAGAAGGCACGAGTTAGGGATGGAGTCCGGAGTACTGCTGGTATGGGCTGGCTGAAAGCACAAAATGCTGCTGCAGGAGAGAGTAGATTGGGGAATGGAATTGAGATAGACATGATGTATGGTACACAGGTATTGGAAAGCATGCGCAGTAAGATAGGAATTGTAGACACAGAAACAAGTACACTGTGGAGAAGGTCTGGCTGTGGAAGCAGCAACAATGCAGGATAAATATGGCTCCACTGTAACCGAATCAGGGATGAGGGGTGAGAATTACATGAGGTCATAGGCACGAGGAGTGAGCAGGCTAGTACAACTGGAGTCAGGAGAATGGAGCACCCCCCCCAGCCCCCACATATTTGCACACACACACACCCCATGCCCTGAGACAGGTAGCACCAGTGACCCCGGAAAGGGATGGGTATGATGAGCAGCCAGCTAAGTGGGGAAGGAAAGCAGGATTCAGGTTAGTGAGCAGTCAGTAGAGGAGCATGGCACACCAAAATAATTACTTCTAATGAGATCCAGGTAGTCATGGGGTAGCCATTCAGACCCCCCCAGCACCCCCACCAGAACCAGCCACTCTAAATACTGAAACTCCGACAGGGAAATAATGAAGTGGCAGTGTAAGCCAATCCAGAGTAGTGTGAATGTTGTGCACTAACTCAGAAAACATTCATGGCTGCAGCAAAAGCGGAGCAGATTTGACTAAAACAAAAGTTGCTGGGAACAGGTATGCATACTAACAGGGGCCTCAGTAGAGATGAAGAATAATTTAGTGTGCTTCTCTGGAGCTGTTTTGCTACTTGGGAGCTGAGAATTTGTAATTACTGCTGATGAAAAATGGTTCATTGCCTGACGTAAAATGGTTGTTGCAATCATTCAGCACGCCTGTTGGTAGTGTGATGAAGGCAGTAGACAAGACAGTGGAGAACAGAAAGAGCACTTATGGGCTTGAGCAGAGCAAGCAGTGAGGACAGGCAGATCACTTGGCAGTACAGGAATCCAAAGGGGAGTGACTAGGAGAGGGGACGGGAGTCCGGTAGCCAGAAACTAAGAAAACATAAGCAACGGCAGTGGTGGAGGAGCCGCTGTGCGTTGTGGCGAGAATTGTGGACTGTTGGAGAATTGCTTGTAAGGGTGAACTGTAAGCGGTCATCATGTGGTACAAAGGCATCCAGGACCATGAACAGACTGAATAAAGGAAATCCCATACCAGTGGGATCTGCAGGTATTCACTGGGCATGTGTCCACTGCAAGCTAGCAGCAGAGGCAACATGGAAGGTCAGATGCCAGAAAGAGACTAGGACAGCGTCGGGAGGGGAGAAGGAAGAAGGCTGAAATAGAGTGGGGAAGTTCTGAGCGTTGGCAGTAGGTGGGGGCATTGGGCATGACACCCCAAAAAAACAGGGGCAAAATGCTGGACCAGTGAGGAAGGGAGGGGAATGGAGGAAGGAGAGGGGAGGCGGGCCGGGTTGCCAAAAAGGGGAAAATGAGCAAGGCACAGGACAAGGGGGGAGCAACACAGGCAAATGAAGGAAAACAAAAACCACAAGGGAATGGAGAGACAACACAGGGCAGGAGAACAACCAGACAGAACAGCCAGAGGGACAGGAACAGCATAGCCACACAAGCCACGCAGGGAGCTCAGGGACAAAAAACACTCCCTAAGCAAGGGAGGTGCGTTAGTGTGGGAGATTAAATAGAGGTTGTGGGAGGAGCTATTCCCCACATTGAACCACGGGCTAGCCCTCCCATTATTTGAACCTGCTTCACTTCAGAGAGTTTCAACTGACTGCTTAATGACTGCAGTACACACCAATTCATACAACTGAGCAACAGCCTTTTTCAAGACATGTATTCGACAGGGAACAGTGCACCAAGGATCAGTCTGGTTCATGAACTTGAGGAAACCTTTCTGGGCAACAAAAGCAAAAGGGAGTTGATAATTGGCCAACAGCTCTACAATGGCTCTATTTAACAGCTGGCATGTTGGATGCTTGCAGGTACATTTTGATGTCCTCACACTTTCTTTTAATGGGCATGGGGTCATGATGTCGCAAGACATTATGCCGCTTGGAAAAAGTGTGCTACTAATACAATGCAATTTCTGCCATGCAGCATAACTCTTTTTCCTTCGGGGCTGTGCCTCTGAACCCCAATAAAGATTTTTCAACCTCGGGGGTTAACCTCAGGGAGTGCACAACCTGTTAAAAAATAAAGTTTCTGGGACCAGGAATCAAACCTGGTCCCAGACACAGCAGCTGGGTTCCTCACTGTCCATGGAGCCACGGCAGCTGCTCGGCAGAACCTCATCGCAGCAGAGGTCTTATCCTCTGCCTGGGATGTTTCGAGTGGTGCAATACCATGTACAGCAGTATTCGTGATATTGCACCACTCGCTGTAAGCTACAGCACTGTTGGGGTTTAGCCATAATGTCATACGCTATTAAGCATGTGACATTATCACCCGGTAGGCTTTTAATGTTAGCTAATGAAAATCATGAGATATTTTTAATTTTGAGGGGCATGTATTTATCACGCTTTTTTCACATGGACTACTACTTTGGGATTTTGCAGTACTTGATGGTGTCAGAAGGAAACAATCTATGTTTGTCTGTGAAGACTGCAAGAACACATAAAGAGATTCAATGTCAGTTCCTGCCTCCAGTTCATTATCACGATGGTTCCCGATAGCACCACCTCCACTACCGCCCATACCGACCTCACTGCCCCTTGCCTTGCCCCACTCAATTGGGTGTTTTGCCTTTGCATGTCGTATCATTACTGATGTTACAAAATGTTCTGCTTTGCCACCACAACTAATGCTCTTTTTGCACAGACTGCATATGGCTTGAGAGCTGTCTGCTGGGTCAATATAAAATAAATTACACACTAAAGATTTACCTTTTTTGCTTTGTGCCACGGTGTCTGGCACTATTTCTTCTACAGTCAAGGGACCTGCAGGAAACCCTACACTGCCATTTTCTTGTTGCAATGAATTGTTTTCATTCATGCTCATCTTCTTATTCTTACGTCTAGTATGATTTTTATTTCTGCACTTACCTCTTATGCCTTACAGTGGCATCCTCTCCTACTCCTCATCAAAACTACAGACCTCATCACCACAAGATTCAGAAGAACTGGAAGTGCAGTTTTCATCATGTGGTACACAGCTTGGGCTATCCCATTCCCAGCCCCCACTATCACCACCATTTCTATCAGCATTCGCTGCCTCAGCATCTAAGCTTATATATGAGGAGGATGCCTCCTTGCATGCTGCTTCAGCAGCTGGAAGTATCCTGGCAAATTTGGCAAAACATTCACTACCTCTACAAGTAACTCCAGTCAGTTCTTTCAGAAACTCAATTATCATTTCATTACTAACATGTCTTTTTTGTTCAGGAGGACTTTTTGAGCCGTTCCCAGTTATGTTATTATTGTTGCTATGTTCTTCATTAGTGGTGTGTTTCATATTGTCCATATCTTTGACAGTTGCACATGCAGCAGCACTGCTCTTCTTTTTAGTAGACTTAGACTGGGAAATATGAGACATAGTAGACACAGCTGTGAAAGGAACGGATATTGTTTCACTAACTGTTGCTGAGACATACAGTGTTGCTATGTCACAGTAATAAATGAAAGGGCTTGGGCACCTAACAAACAGTGTAATACAGCCTTAATGGCTTTCACTATACTGCTGAGAGACAGAGTAGCTATGTCGCGGACAGGACTCAGGCACCTAACAAACAGTGTAATACAGTCTAAATGGCTTTCACTATGCTGCAGAGACACAAAATGTAGCTGACTGCCACAGTAATAAATGACAGGGCTCAGCCAGGGGCACCTAACAAACAGTGTAATATACAGCCACACAAGGCTTTCACTACGCTGCAGAGACACACAGTGTGGCTAATACAGTAATAATTTAATTACAGGGCTCAGGGGCACCTAACAAACTGTAATACTTTTTCAAACCAGCTGCCGGTGCCTTGCCTTCTGTGTTTTTTTGTCCCCCGCTCATTCTGTGTTCTCTCCCTAGCACCGCATCATCCATTTCCTTGACTGAGGCCGATCCCCCTATTCCCTTCTCCATGAGATTGTTTCAGTCTCTAACCCCGACCCTCACTCTCTTTGCTCCTTCATGGAGGTTTTATTTTTATTTATCATTTTTTTTATTCAACTTTTAGTTAAATGATCACTGTGATTTAGCTGCAGACTGCAGAGTGAGTGCCCAACCATGGTCTCAGAGCTGCTTCCACCCCAGACTGCTGCCTGCTGCTATCTGCACAACACAGACTCACAGCAGATGGTGCACAGACACCACTGACCAATCACTCAGGTTGTCAGCCTGGTGTCATGTTCCCCTTTTCTTGCTGTAAGGTCTTGAAGGACCCCACAGTCTGCCCTTTAATGCCTGTTTCCAGCCTGGAAGTCCTGGCAGGAGTCCCAGGACCCCACTGGCTGCCCTTGGCTGCCCTGTAATGCCAGTTTCCAATTACTCATTACCAGTTACTTGTGCCAAAACTACCCAACCCGTGAAGTACACTGTTATGTCAGGTAGGGTGGTACATTACCTGAACTACCCCACCTTGCCAAAAATCAATGATACTCAATCTACCCAGCCCAGTTACCCATCAGCTAGCCCATGCTTAGTTTTATCATCAATTTTTCCCCAAGTAAATGAAGTAGTTTGGGCCATGAAAGTAAATGTAAGAGGCAAAAACAGAGCTGGTGTATCAAATTGAAGTAGAATAATAAGAGTCACCCTGGCCCTCCCCTATTGATTTTCCAGGTTGGCCTCTGTTCAACTTTTCAAGTGGGGCCCCCTGCACCCCAGTAAAACCATGCATATCAGTAATCAGAACATTAACTTTAACATATCTGCAGTTCCACTTTTCACTTTGTTGCCTACTTTGAAATCATCACTTCATATTTTTTTTCATCTGTATCCTTTTTATTTTCATTAAATAGAAACATAGAAACTATCAGCAGATAAGGACCTTCGGCCCACCTAGTCTGCCCCATTACTCCTAACCCTAACAACTGCATTCCTTCATGTACCGCTTTAATTAGGTTGTATCCCTCCCCCCAATTCCCACTAATCCTCTATTCTAGTCCCAAGCATTTTTGAACTTGTAATTGATTTTGCCGCCACCACCTCTGCTGGCAGGTTGGTCCATCTGTCTACCACCCTCTCTGTGAAGAGGTACTTCCTCCTGTTCCTTTTTAACATCCCTCCCTCCAGTTTCATGCAGTGCCCACTTGTCCTTGAGCATCTTTTTCTCTGGAAAACAGTATTCTCCTGTACCTTATTTTTCCCTGTGAGATATTTAAATGTCTCAGTCATATCCCTGCTCTCCCTCTTCTCTTCCAGGGAGTTAATCATCAGTTCCTTTAGCCTATCCTCAGAGGGTTTGTGATGTAGTCCATGCACTATTTTGGTTGCCCTCCTCTGAACCACCTTAAACCTGTCTCTATCCTTCCATCGATGAGGCTTTCAGAACTGGACACAGTACTCCAGGTGTGGCTTCACTAGTGTTTTATACAATGGAATTATTACCTCCCTTTTTCTGCTGGTAATTCCCTTGCCTATGCATCCCAGTATCCATTTGGCCATTGCTGCTGTTTTGTCACACTGTCTACCTACCTTGAGGTCATCAGAGATGATCACCCCAGGTCCCTCTTTTGCTTGGAACATTCTATTTCTACCCCCCCAAGTTGATATGTTGCTCCTGAATTTTTGTGCCCCATGTGCATTATCATGCACTGAAACCTAGCTGCCAATCCCTTGAATAATGCTCCATCTTTTTAGACCTCCCCTCATTCTATCGACTCCCCCCTGGTGTGTCCATCCTGTTAGAGAGTTTAGTGTTGTTGGTAAAAAGGCAAATTTTCTCTACTGAACCCTCTGCAATGTCACTGATAAAGATATTGAAGTGGACTGGCCCCATCACTTACACCCTGTGGTACCGCACTGGTCACTCTATGCTGTATAGAATGAATGCCATTCACCACCACTGGCTGGGTCCTACCATCCAGCCAATTCTCCACCCACTTCACTGCCTTTTCTCCCATCCATGTGTTCCAGCTTATTTGACTGACTTCTATGTGGTACAGTGTCAAAGGCCTTGCAGAAATCCTGGTAGGACACATCCACTGCCCCCTCATCCACCTCCCTGGCTACCCAGTCAAAAAATTAAATGAGTTTCGTCTGGTATGACCTCCCTTCTGTACATCCATGCTGCCTTTATCTTGAAGACCATTGACAACCCAGGTGTTTCACTATTCCCTCCTTCAGTAGTGTTTCCATGACCTTTCCCACTACTGAGGTAAGGCTGACCAGTCTGTAGTTCCCTGCTTCCTCTCTGTTTCCATTTTTGTATAGAGGGACTACATCAGCTCTCTTCTAGTTCCTGGGTACCTCCCCTGTTTCCAATGACAGATTGAACAGGGTAGTCAGAGGTTCTGCCAGCACTTCTCTTAGTTCCTTCAGTACCATGGGGTGTATCTCATCTGGTCCTATAGCCTTATCTACTCTAACTGTTGCCAACTCCATGAGGACGCTTTCCCTTTGAAAAGGACCTGTGTCCATTTCTATGCCTTTCCTGCCCTTATCACTTACTGTTGGCCCATTTCCTGCCACCTACTTCATGAAAACTGGACAGAAGAATTTGTTTGGTATATCTGCTTTCTGGTGGTTATTCTCCACACTACCCCCAGCCTTCCCTTTCAATCTTATAATCCCCCCGGCCTTCCTTTTATCACTGATGTACCAAAAAAAGGTTTTGTCCCCCCACTTACCACATGGCTTGCTATGAATTCCTCCATTTGTGCTTTGGCTTTCCTAACTGCCTTCCCTTTCCTGGTACTTCTCCCTATCCCCCTCCTCCTGCATGTTTTTGTATTGTTTAAATGCCATCCATTTTGCTTTGATCTTATCAGCTACCTCCTTAGAAAACCATAATTGTCTCTTCTTTCTCTTCCCCTTGCTGACCTGTTTGACAAAGAGTTGTGTCGCTATTGTAATCCCTGTTTTGATCATCTCCCACAGCTCCTCTTCTCCCTTCATGTCCCCTACTCTGACCAGAGTGTCTTCCAGGCATTTATTCATCCTTCTGAAATCCATCTTCTTAAAGTCTAAGATTCTAGTCCTTGTGTGGCTTGGTTCCTCCCCCTCAGTTATTTCAGACCACACTGTTTGATGATTACTGTCCCCCAGGTGCTCCCCTTCTGTAACCCCTGTGACATTATCCCCATTTGTGAGCACCAGGTCCAGTAGTGCTGTCCCTCATGTTGGCTCTATGACCAGCTGTTTAAGGAATGCCACCTGTAGGGAGTCCAGGATGTTCCTGCTTCTTGCTGTTGCTGCCATGGGGAGGTTCCGGTCCACATCCAGTAGATGGAAATCACTGACCGTAACATCACCCCCTTGTGTGCCATCCTTTGGATTGCTAGCATATTTTCCTTGTTTACCTCCTCCCCCTGAGCTGGTGATCTGTATATTTCTCCTATGTGGATGGATGTTCCCCTACTTCTTTCAAGCGTAACCCACATTATTTTCCCTCCTCCCAGTTCTCCTTGAATTTCTGTGGCCTTGATGTTTTCTTTCAAATATAGAGCCTTTCTTTCCCCCTTCCTGCCAACTCTGTCCATCCTGAATAGATTGTAGCCTGGTACAGACACTTCCCAGTTCTGGTTTTCATTACATCAGGTCTCCGAGATGGCCACAATGTCTAGGCCAGATTCCTCCATGGTAGCCTCGAGATCTCCTATCTTGTTACTCAGACTTTGGGCATTGGCACACATGGCTTTCCAGGATGTAGTGTCCCTTCCCATCTTTGCTTACTTTTGCTTCTCCCTGTTCTGATCACTGTCCCTGCCAGATCCTTCTAGTCCCCTGCCTTTGTGTTGACCTGAGCCCTCTGCTGGTTTCTTTCCTTCTTTAGTTCCCATGTGGTTCCTGTTTACTGGGGGAAGGCATATCTTGTCCTCTAACACCCCCCCCTTGGCTAGTCTAAATGCTTGCTAAGGAAGCACTTAAACTTTTTAGTAAGGACTATGGTCCCCTCCCTGGATGGGTGGAGGCTGTCCCCTTTGTACAGGCCCCTATTCCTCCAGTTGGGGCCCCAGTCCCCATGAAGCTAAAGCCCTCCTCCCTACTCCATTGCTTCAACCATTAGTTGAACTTCAGGATGCAGAGTGTCCTAGCCTCCCCTTTGCCGTGGACAGGTAGTACCTCTGAGAAGGACACTGAGCTTGCTACCTTCTTCAGGCCCTTCCCCAACTACTTGAACTCCTCCTGTGTTCTGGTTAACTCATCCCTAACCCCCACCAAGTCATTTGTCCTCAGGTGGACAATGACATCCAGCTTCTCCAGCCTTGCTATTGCCCTTGCGATATTCTGAATTCACTTTCCATCTCTCTGAGCTGTTCCTCCTGGAAGGCACTTGACCTCCCTCTCCCCCTGCTACTTGCCCCCAGCTTCACTCCCCGGACAATTGACTCCCGTACCAGGAGTAGCTTATTCTTCCTTTGGGGTCCTCTACCCCACCTCTGGGTTTCTGTATGGGAGGACCCACTCATTCTCCTTGATCTCACTCTCAGATGTTCTCTTGGGACCCTCCCGCTCCCCCAGAATATCATAGGAGTTTCTAAGTTGGACCGGATAGGGGGTGTGCTGCAGACTCACCTCTCTTACCCTCCCTGAGCCCACCGTGGTCCATCCATCCCATCTCCTGGGCAACCCTTGAGGAGTGGTTGTGGACACTGTGACCTCTGGGTGGGGTGGAGGTTTTCTGAATCCTAGCCAGCTTGGCTCAGAAACTGGCAACCTCTGCCCTCAGCCCAGAGAGGTTCCTGCAGGTGGTGCAGCACCACATGATCCAAAACATCCTCTTGAAAACTGCAGACCCACACCCACTATTAGTTGTCAGCCAGGCCACCAGTCCTTCTGCCTTCATCAAGTTAATGTTGACAGTACTCCCTTTTGCTTCAGCAATGTTCTTAAAAAAACCTAAGTTATTTCTTCAGAATGCATATGTTTTGCCTTTCCCTGATTTTATTGTATTGATGTAGCCTCCTTCCTGGTAAAGGTGTTTAAGATGGCAACAATTCATTTTCAAGGAGGAGACCCACAATAAAACTGACTTGACTTCCTGGGTCTGAGGAGACCTCCCTCGAGTTCAGGCACTCTTTAGGCCAGTGTAGGGCTGCAAACAAAGGAGATTAGCAAATACTTAGTCTCCAATGATAAAATAATTTCTATAGCTTGATTAAAGTCTAACCACTTTTACTAGGAAGCTTGCAGACTAGGTCTTATGGTCTTTTGAGTCTGCTTGGGGATCAGCGCCCTTGCCAAGCACTGTTACTGTCTCTCCCCATCCTCCCACATGGTCCTCCACCCTCATCCTCTGACGGAGTCCTGCGATGCAGCATCCCCCTATACCTGTCCCAGCCTCTCTTGAACCCCTCCATGGTTGTTACCACCACCAGTTCCACTGGCAGGGCATTCCAGGGCTCCACCACCCTCTCAGAGAAGTAGAATCTCCTAATCTCCCCCATGAGTTTCCCACCTACCAACCTCAATGGGAGCTCCCTGGTTGTTCCCTCCTCTCACAACTGGAACACTCTACATCAACCCACCCTATGGAACCCCTTGAGATATTTGATGACCTCAATCATATCCTCTCTATCCTTCCTCTCCTCTAGAGAGTACAAGTTGAGCTCCTCAAGCCTCACCCCATAGGGCATCTCCCCAAGACCCTGTATCATTTTGGTCACTGTCTTCTGGACCTTCTCCAGGAGGGCAATATCCCTTTTCGATGACGGACACCAAAACTGCACACAGTATTTGAGGTGCGGTCTAACCAGGCAGTTATACAGTGGCAGGAGCACCTCCCAGCTCCTCAAGGTTATCCTCCTGGCTATGCACCCCAGAATTTTATTTGCCTTGTTTGCACTCCTTCTGCACTGCTCTGAGTTGTTCGTTTCCCCTCCCCCACCCATAGTCTGCAGTGTGTTCCCTAGCAAGGTGTACACATGTGCTGGGTTCGTGACCCCCAGGTGGAGAACCCTGCACTTTTCCATATTAAATTGCAATTTCCAGGTGCGAGACCACTCATCCAGAATCTCCAGGTCCGCTTGAATGGTTAACTTACCCTCCTCCCCATCCACTACTGCCCCTAGCTTTGAGTCATCGGCAAAGAGGCTTATCTCACTCCTGATGCCGTGTAAGCATTAAACAGGAGTGGCCCCAGCACTGACCCCTGTGGTACCCCACTGATGACCCTTCTGGAGATGAAACCTCCCCCCCAACCATCACCCTCTGAAAATGCCCTGTTAGCCAGTTCCCTATCCACCTAACCATCTGTATGCCTATCACCATCTACCTCAGCTTTTCTAGCAGCCCAGGATGTGGCACTGAATCAAATGCCTTACTGAAGCCCAGAAAGAGGATGTCCACTGGCCTGCCCTGGTCCAGTGCATTCAGTACCCAATCATAAGACTCCACCAGGTTAGCCTGACATGACCTACCCTGGACAAAGCCATGTTGGCAGACATCCATGAGAGCCCTTGCCTCCAGGAACACCACCAGCCTCTCCTTTAGGATGCCCTCCATCACTTTGCCTATCACTGATGTCAGGCTTACCAGCCTGTAGTTTCCTGGACCCTCCCACAATCCCCCCTTGTGTATGGGCACAATGTGGGCCATCCTCTAGACCTGAGGCTCCCAACCCAACTGAAGGGAGGAGTTAAAGAGATCTGCCAGAGGCTCGGCCAGGACATCAGCCAGTTCCTTAAGCACCCTCGGGTGTAGACCATCTGGGCACAGAGCCTTCTCCACTCTTAGGGACTTAAGAGCCTCCCACACCCTAACAACAGGGATTTCAACATCCATGGGCCCCCCTTCTGCCGGTCCACTCTGCTCCTCCCCTTGTGGTGCCTCCCTCACTCCTCCCTGGTAAAGACCAATGCAAAGTAGTAATTTAATACCTCTGCCTGCTCTTCCAAGTCCTCAGCCCACATACTCCCTGCCCTTTGTCTGTTGATCAGCCCCTTCCCCTTTCTCCTTTCCCTAATATACCTGAAAAACTCTTTTTTCCATCTTTTAATCCCATGAGCCAGCCTCCTCTCCATCCTCACTGTAGTTGACCTCACCAATCTAGTGACCTTCTTGGCATCCATATCATACTCCTCCTTGTCCATAACCCCTCGTGAGCACATGTAATGGCTATATGCTGCTTTTTTTTCCCTTACTGCGATCTGAACAACCCTTGACCACCAGCTCAGTTTCCTGGCTCTAGAGAACTTGTGCTGTTTCTTGGTGCAGGCATTGGTAGCTTCCAGGTGCCCCTGCTTAATGATCTCCCAGTGGCTCTTGGTGTTCATACTCAGCATGATTCCATTTTAGGTAGCCCCTAAGAACCCTCCCCATGCCCTCAAAGTCCACCCCCTTAAAATCAAAGACCATTGTACACGACTGATCAACACTTCCCCCAAGATCAAGAGAGAACCAGAGCATGGCATGATCACATCCTGCCACTGGGTCGCCTACTACCAGGTTTCTGATGAGACTGCCATCCACTGGGACAACATCAAGGATGCTCCCCCTCTCATGGCACCAGTTACCAGCAGGGCAAGAAAAGCATCCTGGAATACATCCAGCAGATGCTGCTTCCTGGCTGATGAGGATGTCATAGTTTCCCAATCCGAACCTGGCAAGTTTTGGTCCCCCAGCACCATGGATTTACCCCCCCCCGGCCACAGTGGTCATTAAGGATTGCCACCAGGCATTCCTCCAGGTCCTCTGCCTGCCTGGGTGGTCTGTATACTACCCTCACCTTCACCCTCTTGCCCCTAGGAGCCTGTATGGTAACCCATAATACCTCCACGTGCCCCTCTGCATCCTCAACCCTGCTTATCGCAATGCCATCCCTAATGATGAAAGCGACTCCACCACCCCTGCCCACAGCCTTGCCCTTTCAGAATATGGTGTACCCTACTAGGTTCAGGTCCCAATCGTGCTCAGAGGTAGCCCAGATTCCAGTGACAGGCACCACATCCACTCCCCCCAGCCAGCACTGCCTGGAGCTTGGGCATCTTGTTTGTCATACTCCTGGCATTAATTAGGACAACTTTCCAACCCATCCCCCTCCTCCTCTCCTGCCCCATGGGTTCCCAGGTAGTTGGCTGCCAGAGCCCCAGCCTGTGCAGTCCTGTGCTCTTGAGTAGTCCTCCCTGCTCCCTGTTTGTGGGAGAAGGCCATGGTCTCCCTGGGTGGACATGCTAGGGCCCACCTCAAGTCCCTTCCCTCCCCCTACACAAGTTTAAACCCCACCTAGACTGTATGAACCCTGCCAATCCCTGTTACAGAACCTCCTTCCCACCCATGCTGAGATGGAGCCTGTACCTTGCATGCAGTCCCTTGTCTTCCTAGGTCTCACCCAGGCCTGCGACCTACCCGTGTCACCTGTCTTTACACCACTCACCAAGCCATTTGTTTACTTCCCTAATCTTTTGTTTATTTCCCACACTGGCTCTAGGTACTGGAAGGATCTCTGAGAAGAAGACCGAACAGCCAGTGGCATGACAAACCCTGGCCAGTCGCTGGAACCTAGCCTGGATCTCCAGCACACTGTTACCCTCTATATCATTTATGCCCAAGTGCACAAATATATTAGGGGTCCCCCCGCAGTCTTTTGCCAGTGCACAGATTAAATGTTTGGCTTCATGCACAGTCAAGCCAGATACGCCCTTGACCCTGATGATGCAGGGTCACCCCTCCGCTCAACCCTCCCAATTAATACCTCTGACCATGGAATCACCCAACAGGAGCACCTTTACCAACTCCTTTTCCTTTGCCCACCCCTTACCTCCAAAGCTCCCTCCTCCCTCCCTCATCCTCCTTTCTGGCCATGCCTCTCCCTGATGGAGTGCCAGATGGTTTCTCATCCCCTCTGCTCCAGCTCCTTCTCCTCACTACCATTTCTCCCCTAGTCCACTCACCTCCTGCAATGACTTTACAGGCCATTTCTGTATCCCGCACAGGATCAAATGGCCCCCATGCCTCCCAAGGGAATGTGTTTGTCTCCTCTTATCACCATCCTTCATACTGCCCACCCCCTCGCAGCCTCAATGCTTGTTACTATCCCTTTGAGCACCCCCCACATCCCCTTCCTGGTCTTTCTCCCTACTTTCCAGGGACCCCCAAGGCCAAGTCCCATCCATTGTACTGCTCTCCCCCTCACAGCATCCCTGTTTGATACTGTTCTGTTGAGCCTCACAGTCCCTCTCCCTCCTTTCCAGGGACACCCTTGCCCCCCCCGGTGCTACCCCCATTGCCCTGTCCCCTAGTCTCTCTCACACAATCTCTACAGGTTGCTCTCCCTTCCCTGTTGAATCCCTGTGCAAAATAGTATCCTTGGTGATCCCTACTATGATGCTACTTGCCATGTCCCTCAAACCTGTTATCTCTGGAGCCTCCTCTTCCCCAGAACTATCCTCGTCTCCCTCGATCAATTGTACTAGTGGTGCGAACCTGTTGTTGTGATCAAGGCATGTTACCTTGATCCCCCCCCCGGTGCCCTGCCCCACCTGTCATTTTTGGTAAATACCTGGTCCCTTTTCCCCTAACCACCTTCCAGGTCCCTTGGCCCATAACCCGCTCTGGACCAGTCCTATCCAGGTCCAATGTTCTATCCCTCGTACCCATAATTCCCCTCCAATCTCCTCCCCCCTTTATTGTGTGGTCCCTTGTGCCAGTACCATCTTTCACCAGACATATCCTCCCCATTCCTAGTGTCTCCTGTGGAGCATCTGTGTCACCACCATTTGTCCCCCTACTACCCTCCTCCCAACTTCCCCCCACAGCAGAGTTCCTACTCCCCAGGGAAGGGGGATGGGTTGGAAAGTGATCCTAATTAATGCCAGGAGTATGGCAAACAAGCTACCCGAGCTCCAGGCAATGCTGGTGGGGGGGAGTGGATGTGGCAACTGTTACTGAAACCTGGGCTACCTCTAGGCCCTACAGGACTACCACCTTTACCATCCAGCAACACCCCCTTTTCTTGCCACTGCTAACATCCATCCCAACCACTTAACCTACTCCTGAAGCCATGTAAGATGTCGGCACACCATACACCCCTCCATCCTCCAAGCCAGAGCAAGCACCATGGCTGATCCACACCCTACGCACCCCACCACCCTTCCAAAGATGCCCACCCTAGAAATCTGAGGATCATGCCATCTTCCTGACCCTATTCCATTTTGATTTCCCCCCACTCCAATTGCCCCATCATGCTTGTCGTGATCCTGGTGGAGCACCTTGCCAACCCCCTGCCCCCAGCCTGCTGGACAGCTACTCAACAGAGATCTCCCCCACAGGGTTGAAGATGTGACATGAGGGCAAAAACAACTTACCAGAATACCAGTACTAAACACTCTGACCACTGTCAGCCCTTCCCCTCCCTCGAGACCTGCCTCTAGCCTCCTCCCTTTTAGCTGGCTCCTCCCTCTGAGCTCATTTAATAGAGGTAGGGGCCAGAGTGGGTGGGCGAAACAGCTCCTCTGTGCCATGCTCCCCCATTATGTTATGCAGCTCCAGTCACTACAGCTCCTCTGAGTCGATTTGCAGCCAGGCTTGCTATTGATAGCTCAGCCAGCAGTCCACAGACACCTCACTGGGGCTTGGTTTCCTCTTCCCACAGAACATTGATGGTGTGACTGCCTCCAGTGCCAAATGCCAGACCCCCCCCACTGGGGCCAAATGCTCCTGCTCCTGCTGGCATCACCGATGTGGCCTCCTCCACCTGCAATCCCACTGTTCTACTCCCGTAGCTTGAGCGGCTCTAGAAATAGCACACCCTTGGCCCTGATTGGTATGCCTGCACCCACTCGCTGATTGGCCTTTTTGCCCAGCCACAATTGGTTGCCACAGGATCTGCAGACCTCTCATCCTTCCCTGCCTTCTGCTTCATCCTGGCCCGCTCCCCGCAGCCAGGAAAGGGATGACCTGGCTTGCTCCATGGGGCCGGCAAATGCCACCCTCCATTGCCCTGACCTTCTCCTTGTGACTGGGAAATGCTGCCTTCTGTTGCCCTGGCCCACTCCTTGAGGCTGGGAAGTGTTGCTGTCTGTTGCTCTGGCATGATTCGTATGGCCGGGGAAGGGGTCACAGTCCCAAAACAGCTTGTCTGTGCCATGCTCCCCCACCATGCAGCTCCAGTCACTACAGCTCCTCTGAACCAATTTGCGGCCAGGTTCACTATTGATAGTCTGGCCAACAGTCGAAAGAGACCTCGCTGGAGCTTGGTTTCCTCTTCTCACAGAGTGGCATCAGTGCAGCTACCTCCTGTCCCAAATGCCATCCCACCTCGCTGAGGCCAGAGTGCTCCTGCTCCCGCTGATGCCACTGATGCGCACAATGGTTGAGGCTCTGGGTTGCAAGCCTGGAGACCTGGATTTGAATCCCACAGCCCCCACTTGCATACTGTGTGACCCTGAGCAAGTCACTTAACTTCCTTGTACTCCTAGGTCACGCCTGGAAATAAGCTTTGGCTTAATGTGCCTTTCCTGATTAAACAATTTCCCCGCCCCCTTCCCTATTAAAGGAATGCTCATGAACATAGTGTAGCACTACATCACAGTACATTGGATCCAAGAAATTAAAGCTCAGAGCAAAGTCCATATTCCACAGGAGTATTTTCTTCAGGGGTGCTATCCAAAGATTTTAAAGTCCAAGCAATCTCAGAGCTGTGTACAAACCAGGGCACAAGTAAATTAACTGTAGCTGTGGGGTTAATACCCTAATTACTAGACAGGACCCAGCTTGAGGTAAATTTAAACAGAATCTGTTTCTGCAGTATTGAACAGCACCAACAGTAAAATATGGATGTAGGTATGGAGCCTTTCATGCAGATGCTTTCCTGGGATATCCATCCTTCCAGCTTCCCCTAGACCCAGTACACTGCTCACTGTTGCCCACAAGGGAAGGTTCATGGCAGCCAAATAGACTGTCATATATCCACTGCCCTGTGGAATTACAACAGCCAACTTTGAGTCCATTTAGAGTACAAATTCTCTGTAAATTCCATGCTTCAGTCTCAGCTACTCCAGGATCAATGTGGAACACCAAATTTAGGAGGGCTCACAGAGCCATTCTGTCTGGGGAACTGCAGCTTATGGGTGTTCTGCAACCTTACCCCCTACCCCACCAGCTCCCATGGAGCAGAGGATTCCAGACCAAATGTTAACACCCCCATAACACGGTTACCCCCACCCACCCAGAGGGGAAGGGGTGATACAGTAACTAATACATTTCTCCCCTAAGGGAAAATATAATGTATGTTGTATGAGTTTAAGCTGTTTTTACATTATTGTTGTAATCTTTCTCTGTTGGATGTGGCAGAAAATGGGCATCATTTTGGTCTGCTTTCTGGTATGCTGCCATTACTTTGCTCTGATCTATGTGTTTATTAATGTTTTAAATGTCCAATTAATTTGATATTAATGTATGTAAAGCACTTCAGTTCCCATATTCTGCCAGATTGGCTGGATTGTGTTGTGCTGCAATAGGGCTGTACCATGAATAGTGCTGGGACATGGACACTGAGATATTCAAACAGGCCACCAGGCATAGCACCAGCCATAACATGGCTGGATATCATACCTTATCACAGGCCACATGGCCAGCACTAATAGTGTTGAACATAACACCGTGCTGGCCACAGACACAGCATTAACAGTACTGAATGAGGCACAGAAAAATACCCTGCAGAATGCATGGACAGCAGCCTCCCAACCCACAATGCATTGCCCACAAAAGAAATGCAAACACCGTACCAGCAAATGTACAAAACATATTTCATTAATGAACACCAGCAACAGAATGGAAAATCAAAAAGCAGGTACTAACAGGAGCAGAAAACAATTGTCCAGACCAGTCCAACTCATGGTCCAGGCTGCTGGGCACCTTGTGACATAGAAAGTTATGCTGTCAGCCCCTCCACTGCTGCCATTCTGCTGTCCATGGCTTCAATCGCCCTGTACAGTGTGACTGTGTTCCTCAGGACTGCTGCTTCCAAGGCCCAGAACCTGCTGTGGAGCACCTGCATTTGGACAACCTGTCAGTGAAGCAGGTCATTCATGCCATTGGAAAAAGGGGCATTCATCACCTTCCAGTGGTTCTGGAGGCACTTACTGTATGGAAGAAAAAACACACAGAATCAGTTAGGAACACAGTACGCAGGACATCAGACTTTTGTGGTTTGCTGCACAGCAGTACAGCAGGATCAGACATGGAATGCCTTTCCAGACACAGGTGAATAGATACAGCTCATCATGAGGATAGCAAGCATGGAGCAAACCAGGTATGGCCATGTGTGCCCATACAATTGCAAAGGACACAGGAACAGGCGTGGTAGTGCAGAAACAAGGGCAGACACAATCAGGAATGGAACACATGCAAGGGGTCTAGGCAAATGCTGTACAGTGCCACACCAAACAGAGCATACCACTGGTAGGGGCATGCACATGAAGCGGCAATTTCCCATGCTGGCAACAGCTGTCCACATCATGTGTACCAAGGGGTACATGGGGCATGCAGACTGTGACACATGTGAACAACCAACAGGGGTGGTCACCCAGCTATATAGTCCACAGCTGCACCTAGTCTGGCAGTCTGCAGATGCAGAATGGCAAACATCGTTGTGCATGTGCTGGCCTATACAGCATGATGGCATGATAGTGTCTGAGACAGCCCTCTACACAGCGTTGGGGCACCACAGCTGGGGACAAACTTATAGCCCGGACACATGAGGAATGCAAGTGGGCCCCTGCTGCACCCGACAGGCCTACCTGGCACAGTTGGGGTCATGTGAACAGTACACCCCATAGCATGTAGTACTCTGTAACACACAATGGTGCTGTAGCCAAGATAGTACATTGGTGCATGTCAGAACCCACTTGCGCAACAGTGCAGCCCTCCCCCACTACTAGGATTTTGGGACAGAAACTATTTTTAAATAATTTACTGGTGCATAGGAGTTTGTGATAGTTAAACTATTTTTAAATAAGTTACTGTGGTTAAGGAGTTGTCATAGCAAAATCTGCAGTGTGAAACAGGAAAAGACAGTCTTTCAAGCAACAGAGGGAGGTGGATCTAGGTTTACGTTTGTTTGTTACAATTCTTAAGATTTTCAGTGCAGGAAGAGTTTAAAGCACAGCTGACTTATTTTGGGGCTAACTGCTTTCAGAGCACAAACCACCATGCCTGTTTTGGGGCTGGGGAGGTTTACCTGTGTCTGACTTGGATGTGTGGATTTTTCTCTGTTTGATTAGCAGGGTATTTTCTCTATTAAATTGTTGTGTAGGGCATCTTGCTGACAGGAAGGCACTCATCGCAGTGGTGGGTCAGAGCTTTTAGCTGATTGTTTTGTTAGGGCACAGATTAGGCCCAACCCCTTCCCACCACTCACCCCACCCACCCCTGGAAATAGTTCCTTTATACCTGGGGTTCTGACATCATTTCCTCAAGAGTGCAAGGTGCATATCACTGTCATATCCTCTCTAGCACATTGCACTGACAATATAAGCATACACATTGTATAATATATATATTTCTATATAACAAACCAATCACACACACACACAAAAAAAAAATGTGGGGAGTAGTGCAATGTAATGGCTGTGGGGCAGCAGTCTTCCAGGAGTCTTTCTGGAGGCTAAGATGCTGCCCTATTTGCAGACAACTCTCTACCCTGAGGGAGGAAGTTGCCCGTCTTCACGCCACACTGGACAGTAGTAAGGGAACCTTCCCCAGGCCACACTGGATGGTAGGAAGGGAACCTCCCTCATCCAGAGAGCACCAGAGTCACCACCACTACCTCAGAGGTTGTGAAGAAAGCACAGCAGTTGGACCACAGTGGGCTCAGGGAGGGTGAGGATGGTGGAACAGAGGCACACCCAGTCAGTTGTTCCACTCCACAATCCATACACCATTCTGAGGGAGCATAGCTCCCCTATGGATGCACCCGCAGAGGAGACTAAGGAGGCTGAGGACAACTGTCACAAGGGAGGCTCACAGGAAGGAGGCAGAGGACACCACAAGGAAAGGAAGTAGCTCCTGGTGGAGGACTCAATTATTAGGGGATAGAACTGGGGGGAGCAGGGAAAAACTGAAGTAAGGTGCCTGCCTGGTGCCATGGCTTCGAGAGACAGGAAGCGTATCCTCAGGATCTTGAGAACAGCTGCACGGGAGTCTGAGCTGGATGTCATTGTCCACCTAGGGACAAATGACTTGGCTCATCATGAGATTAGAGCAGTGCAGAAGGACTTTGTAGAATTGGGGAGGGGCCTAAGACAAGTAGCACACACAATATCCTTCTCTGAGGTGCTGCCTGTCAATGGCATGAGTGAGGCAGGTACTGACCATGCAGTTTAATGAATGGTTGAAAAAATGGTGTGGAGCACAGGGGTTTGGCATCATTGGGGACTGTGGTTCCACCTGGAGAGACACCAGCCTATACTGGCAGGATGGTCTGCATCTGTCCAGGAAGGGAACAAGTCTTTTGAGCAATCAGTTTAAATGCTTCATTGGCAAGCTTTTAAACTAGTCAAGGGGGGAGGCACTGATAAGCAGCAGGAAAATCCCAGCCTCTCCCTACAAAACAGGGTACTAAATGAGAAAAAGATCGAGGTAGAAAGGTCAGTGGGGGATGCTGCAAAAGAAGGTAAAGCCATCAAAAAATGGAGAGCAATGAGTACCAATGCCCGTAGTCTGAGTAACAAGCTTCCTGAATTAGTGGCCTTGATGGAGGAGGAACATCTGGATATTGTGACAGTCACAGAAACATGGTACACACAAAACCATGACTGGGACATAAACATGCCAGGATACACTATCTACAGGAGGGACAGGGAGGGTAAAAGAGGAGGAGGAGTAGCTCTTTACATAAGGGAAGGAATCAAAGCAACAGAACAAAAGGGAAAACAGGGAGGAGAAGAAGCACTGTGGGTAAATTTGGAGACTGGCAATGGCACCACAATCTGCACAGGGGTTGTATACAGACCCCCTTCTCAGGAGGAGGCAATGGACAAGGAAATGATAGAAAGAATACTTAGAATGGCAGAAAAAGGGGATATATTGCTGATGGGTGATCTGAATATGCCAGATGTTAACTGGAGTGCAGTTGCAGCAGCCACTTCGAAGAGTGGGGTTATTCTAGATGCCATACAGGGGCATGCCTTAGACAACTAGTATTGGAGCTCACTTGAGAGGGAGCAATCTTAGACCTGGTTCTCTCAAATGGAGATGAAGAGAGGATCACAGATGTAGAAGTGGGTAGCCATCTGGGAACTAGCGACCATCGAACTGTATGGTTCACAATAAACACAGCAATAGAGTCAAGCCATACAAAGGCAAAAGTACTGGACTTTAGGAGGGCTGACTTTGCCAAATGGGTGAATGCCTAGGAATGCACTTGCAAATGGGCAGGAAGGAGGGTGGAAGAACAATGGGGAATAATAAAACTGCCATCACAGAGGTAACAAGCCTTGTGTGAAGCAAATAAACAAACGAAATGATGTAAGAAACCACTATGGTTCTCCAAGAAGTGGCAGTGAAGGTTCAAGAGAAAAAAGCATTCAGGAAGTACAAGGAATCGCAGAAGGAGCAGGACAGAGAACTGTATCAGTTAAAGCAAAGGAAGCTGGGAAGGTAGTCAGAACAGCAAAGGCCCAAACCGAGGAAAAGATAGCCAACTCAGTTAAGAAGGGGGATAAAACCTTTATAGGTACATCAGGAGCAAAGGAAGACCAAGGGAGGTTGGTGAGGCTTAATAAAGGGGAGGGAGGGTGGGCAGAGGGTGACTGTGAAAAGGCAGAGATACTAAACAAACATTTTGCTCAGTATTTACAAAGGAAGAGGGAGGTACCTAAAACAAACAGTAGAAACATTCTGGATACAGATGTTGATACCAGCCCATTTACATAAGAAAGGGCTCTGAAAGAACTCTTAAAACTGAAGGTGGACAAAGCAATGTGGCCTGATGGGATTCATCCCAGAATTTTAAAAGAACTAAGGGTAGAACTAGTGACACCACTGACTACCCTCTTTAACAAATCATGGGAGGATGGGGTGCTACCCGAGGACTGGAGGAGGGCAGATGTGATTCCCCTTCACAAAAGTGGGAACAAGGCAGAAGCAGGAAACTACAGACCTGTTAGTTTAACCTCAGTGGTAGGAAAATGATGGAATCACTTCTGAAGGAAAAAATTGTTGAGTATCTAGAGGCCAGAGGGCACAGGACTCAAGGCAGCATGGATTCACAGCGGAAGGTCATGCCAGACAAATCTGATAGATTTCTTTGACTGGGTGACCAAAGTAGTAGATCAGGAGGGGCTGTGGACATGGCCTACCTAGACTTTAGAGGCATTTGACACAGTCCCACACAAAGATTAATATACAAGTTAACCAGCCTGGGAGTGGGCCCCAAGATGACAGGCTGGGTAAAGAATGGCTGGAGAATAGGACACAGAGAGTAATAGTAAATGGAGTCCACTCTGAAGAAAGGGGTTACTAGTGGGGTACCGCAGGGTTCAGTATTAGGACCGGTCCTCTTCGATGTCTTTATAAGCGACATTGCAGAGGGACTGGAAGGAAAAGTATGTCTCTTTGCAGATGACACAAAGATCTGCAACAGAGTTGATGCACAAGGTGGGGTGGAAAGGATGGGAAGGGACTTGGCAAGGTTACAGGAATGGTCAAATGTATGGCAGCTTAGAATCAATGCTAAAAATGCAGGTAATGCACCTGGGAAACAAAACCCAGGGAAGAGTACACAATGGGGGTGAGATACTAACAACAACAAAATGGAAAGGGACCTGGGGGTAGTCATATCAGATGACCTAAAGGTGAGCAAGCAATGTGAGAGGGCAGCAAGGAGGTTGGGGGATACTGGGATGCATGGAGGCATCACCAGTAGAAAGAGGAAGTTATTATCCCTCTGTACAGACAGTTGGTGAGACCCCATCTGAGTACTGCGTATGGCTTCTGGAGACCCAATCTCCGAAAGACATAGACAGGATGGAAGCTGTCCAGAGGAGGGCAACTAAAATGGTGCAGGGTCTGCATCGGAAGACATATGAAGAGAAACTTAAGGAGCTTAATATGTATAGCCTCGAGGAAAGGAGGGAGGGGGACATGATAGAAACTTCAAGTACCTCAAGGAATCAACAAAGTCCAAGATGGTAGCATCTTTCAAAAAAGAGGTGTGCAAAACAAGGGGTACAATTTGAAGATAAAGGGGGCGGCTCAGAGGTAATTTAAGGAAGTATTTTTTCACAGAGAGGGTTGTGGATGCATGGAATGGCCTTCCGGAGGAGGTTGTGGAGCCAAAAACAGTGGTGGAATTCAAGCATGCATGGGACAGTCATAAGGCAATTCTAGGGGGTTGGGGTAGGAAGAAGTAGGCTGCTGGTTAACTAGGATCTGCAGCTTATCCATTAGGTAGGGAAATGGGCAGACTGGGTGGGCCAAGTGGTCCTTATCTGCCATCAAAATCTGTGTTTCTATGTTTCTATACACATACACATACACAGGAAAGTACACAAAACATACAGTAGAAGTAGATTACCCCACAGTGGTATGTACCTAATAGCATGTGACAATCTAGTGGAGCACAATAACGATGCTATAGTACCAGCAGGAGTGGATAGTGGCAGTAGGCATACCCACGAGCAGTATGCATGGTCCAGAATTTGCCCCACCCACCGAGGAATGTGCTCACCACCCAGTAATAGGAATATGATGCCCAGAACCTACGCTGCACACTGCACAGTACGTCCAGTGTCTTGAGCTGGCAGAGCGGTCAGACTCCCACTCCCAGTGCTGGCTGCTGTCCCTAGTGGACCCCCCACAGACTCTTCCTGGTCCCTGTCCCCCCCTACCTGGGGTCTCGTGGTTGTGGAGGCAACAGGCAGCATTCCAATGTATAGGCCTGCAGCAGATGTACCGTTTCAACTTTGCAGGGACAAGGGGTCACATTAGCCAGCAACACACAGGAAGTTCCAACCCCATATAACATTTGTGTGACAGTTCCACCACCCCTGTTATCCTTGTCCACTGACTACTATTGGAGAGTTCCCCCACCTAGAAGAGACAGGTTCATCACCTAGTAGGGTTGTGCGAGTAATGAATATTAAATCCCAAATACCATGAATAACATGGCATTCGGGAACTGAATACCTAATAGCGCAGCAGTTCAGTGATACTTGATGTTCCCGCAGGATTTGAAGATCTCCCAGGACTTGCTGACCAATCACTGAGCATTTGCCAAAGCCAGATCAAGTGACACTTCGACATTGCTGCATAGTGGAGAGATCTTACTGGAGAGTGGAGAGAGAGCTCTGAGTCAGCAGAGATTAGGAGTTGCAAAAAACTAATATTTTCCGGGAATATTTTCATCACAAAATCTTTATTTCTTTGTTCTGGACTGTGTGTCTTAGTCCCTAGTACTAGTTTGAGCACTTGGAGGATTTTTTCTTTTGTGGAAAAATCGTCTGCTGTAGTGCTTTTTTTTTTTGCTAGGAGCTGCAGAGGGAAACTAGTATACCTTCATTTAAGCAGGGCCTCTGTTCTGTGCTCTGTAAGTGAAGTAGTAGTGTTTCTTTTCTTAGTACCTGCCTGTTAGTGATGTGAGACTTTTTGCATTTTTCCCCAGATAAATTGTCTGATTTATTTTGCCTGGAGGAGCTGCAGAGAGGCTTATGTTGCAGTTTACCTCCTTAATTGCAGTAGTTCTAACTTCTACCTTGACTGCTGAACTGTACTGATTAAAAAAAAGTATTTAATTTGGTGGTGTAAATAATGAGTATTTTTTTTTGGGGGGGGGGCTCAGGTTTCACAAAACCCAGTAGTAGCTTAGCCAGAAATCTCGGAGGGCAGGATATCACATGATGCCTCGGTCTGTGTAGTCGCTTGCCTGAGCGCTCCCGCTGATTCCTCCTCTAACCCCTGATTTTAGCTCCTATTTTCACTCTAAAGTATCAAAATTGGGTAGAACTATTAGCCTATAATGCTATCATGATCATCTGAAGCAAACTTTGAAGGAATTGCCTTACCATGGAAGCAGAGATGCGATCTGCTCCGCCACACCACTCTCCGCCGATGACGCCTGAAAAAGCTCCAAAGAAAGCTAAGGCCCAACCTGCTTCAGTGACCCAACGAATCACTACAGCTGCAGAGACTACTCCATTGTCCCTAGAGCGCTTGCTTGAAGAATTTCACCCCTTCAGGGATGAAGTACAATTGCTGACAGAAGTAAAGGCAGTGACAAGTAAACTTAAAGATCTGGCACGGTGCACTGAAGACTACAAGGTCTTATTGTCTCTGGAGAAGAGGGTAGAGAAAGTTGACCCGGCCATGGCACTTGTTCTGCAAAAAATTGTTAAACTACAAGCAAAGGTCGAAGACCTTTAGGGTAGATGCCGACGAAACAATGTGGTGGTTATTGGGCTTCTGGAGCATGAAGAAGGTTCCAACACTGTCTTGTTTGCCCAAAAACTGGTGCAAAAAATAGCGGGCCCCTCTCCTTTCGGCCCTGAATACAAAGTGGAAAGGGCACACTGAGCATTACGGCCTATGCCACCACCAGGGGCTCAACCCAGGACAATAATTTTTAAGTTCCTTAATTACCAGGAACGTCAACACTTGTTGGTTAAACTTTAGGAGCTAAAGGAGGTGCTTTGGGAAGACTCCTTGATTCGTATTAACCAGGACCTCCCCCATCGGTGTGCCAATAAAGGGCTGAATATCACAACATGGTGTCCAAGCTAATTGCTGCAAATATTCGGTTTCGAATGTTGTACCCTGCCAATCTGCAAGTATCGATAGATGGGAAATGGATTCCTCTGGAAGAACCAAAATTTGCAGAACTGGAAATTAAAAAGTTACTTCTAAATCTGTTTAGAGATGGGTGAGACTCAAGCATCATGGGCTGAGATGTATCAATGTGTTTAGCGAGACCATGGAGAATGTATGAGCAACCTTGTTCAGGAATTCCTGATGAAGTGGTTGAACAGTTCTGATGTTACAATTTTTTTTATATTTCAATGGACTGGGGGAATATCCTCCATGTGGGCAGTATTTCCAACACATAGTTAAGGTGGACTTTCTGGTTCTTAAGATCTACAGTTTTGAGGAGGCCTGTAAACATGGCATTTCAATTCTGTGACGCACTCAGGATGTAGCATGTCTGAGAAGTCCTTGGGGGCACTCAGAAGGACAAATTAACTGTATTATTTGTGCTGTATTTTTGTTAAATATCTTGGGAAGAGTTACCCTGAGTACCAAGTTGAAGTTTAAAACTGGGGCTTCTGAGGTGCTCAAAGCATTGCTCTCAACGAGTCCTTCACTCGTTTATTCAGGGTAGGGGCCTGTTTTTGCCGCAAGGAGCCAACAGGGACTCTAGGTGTTATGGCAGTGATGATGGGCACTCTGCATGTCTCCTCGTCCTCTTAGGACTAACATTCCTGAATGGAGTAATTTAGCACCAGGCCTCATAGTGGAGGGAGTACATAAGAGGAGTACCCTCACATGCTTTAAAGTGGATAAACTAGGAGCATTTAATATTAGGAAGTGCATAGACCTCCCCTGCACTAGTACTGTCTTGTTATGAATGGCAAGTGCGCAGGTAGCTGTAGGGGAAGACATTACCTTTGTGACAGGCAGTAATGGGAGATAAGTACAATATAAGTAACTGAGGGGGGAGAGGAGGGGACCAGGGGAAAGTGGGGTAACAACACAGTGAAGGGAATCACACACTGTAAAGCTTTGGGGGGGTCCTCCTTTCAGATTCCAAGTGAATCTGTGTATGACACTGAGGAGTTACCAGGGAGAAGGATTCACAGGGAAGGAGGGATAATTGGGATATAAATTGTTTGTTTTGGGATCGGGTGGGATTGGGCTTTTTGCAAGTAGAGTGAGGGGGAAATGGGAGGGTCAGCGTGGCACAGGGAGTCTTTGGATCATTTCACAACAGGATGTATGGACTCGATTGGTTTCCACATTTTTTTATGTTGGGAATGGCTGGAGTTAACAAATTTGCTCTGCTCCAAAATAAAAAGATACCAGGTGTTGAAACACATCAGTCTGCTTAAAGGAGGCCTTACGTTCCTCCAGGAAACACACGTCTTGGAATCAGAGGGGACTGTCCTCCAAAGACAATATGTAGGCTAGGTTTTCAGTGCTGAAGACAGTACCCAGAGTTGAAGGGTGGCCGTCTTAGTGTCCAGGAGCATCCCCTTTAAATCAGAGCAGATTATTAGAGACTCACAAGGGCACTATATATTTGTAAAATGTATGTTGGAGAGAACTTCTATAGTCTTGGGATATTTATGTGGGCCCAATAATGACTCCCCATTATTTTTCTCTAACTTGCTGCAGATCTTGGTCCCATTTACAGGCACTCCATTTATTATAGGAGGGGTTTGGAACCTACCCTTTCCAACAGATTTAGATAAATCAGACCGCAAAAGAAAAGGCTTATCTCCAGCACAACGTGCTAATAGAGAGGTGGTAGATCATCTAGGACTAGCTGATCCCTGGAGAATTTTGTATCCCACCCTAAAGGAGTTCACTTTTAGGTCCAGTGTGTATAACTCCTCTTCCTGGATAGATTGTTTTTTTAATTAGCCAGTCATTCCTGCGAGGGGTTGTGTCTTCGGGGATAACTCCCAGTGTAATCTCTGACCACTCAGTAGTATTTTGTGATCTGAGTTTATCACCAGATACGATGCATGATTCGATATGGATGCTGAATAACCAGCTCCTTAAGGAGCCCAAAATAGTAGATATAATTAAACAGGAAATTGAGGAATTTAATAAGCTGAATTTGAACTCTACAACTCGACCAGATCTTGAGTGGGGAGCTCTAAAGTGTGTCGGGGTGCTCATTAAGGTGGCATCTCATAGGAAGAGAGAAAGGGACCAGAAAGCCCTCTCCTTACTGTCCAGAATCTGCACCCTAGAGGTCTCACAATCCTCTGCCACTTTCCAGACAGACAATGAGTTATTGGTTCGTTTGAGAGACCAGTATAGCCCCCTCTTTCGAGAAAAGGCCAAATATGCCATTTTAAAATCAGGAGTGACTTACATTGACCAAGGGGAGAAAGCATGCCATCTTTTGGCCCTCAGATTAAAAAAAAGCAGAATCTTCATGTATAGTTCAGAGTATCAGATCCCAGCAAACAGGGGAACTCTGCCTTACTCCCCAAGAAATTACCACTGAATTTGCAGGATTTTATAAAAATCGCTACAGACCTATGGTGAACAGGCCCAATCCTGAAGTGGTAGAACAATACCTTCAACCACTTTCCCTCCTGACACTCACCTCAACTCAACAGGAGTCTCTAGTGGCCCAAATCTCAGAGCAGGAAATCCTAATAGCCATATCCTCATTGATGGTGGTTAAAGGCCCAGGCCCGGATGGGTGCTCTCCCACTTTTTATAACGTTTTTAGTAAACTAATACCTCCCTGGTTAGGCCATTTATTTGAATGGCTGCTAGGGAGGAACCGTTAGATAGTTCCCTGCTGGAGGCCCTTATTGTTATACTGCATAAGCCTGACAAGGATCCTGAGCTGACAAGTAGTTACCATCTGATTTCATTATTGAATTGTGATATTAAAATTCTAGCAAAGCTTCTTGTTAATAGACTTAAGGGGGTCCTCCCAAACATCATTTACATGTATCAAGTGGGATTTATGCAGGGGTGCCAGTCAACAGACCACTCCAGGAAACTGGCACACGTCTTCTCCGCATCCAGGGACTCTGACATGCCAGCTGGTCTCCTGTCTCTGGACATGGAGAAGGCATTTGACCATGTAGATTGGCAGTTCCTGTTTCTGGCTATGCGCAAGTTTGGTTTTCTGGCCAAATTCATGGACTCGATTGCGTTCCTGTACCAAAACCCCAGACTAGAATATACTGCATTGGGGTCCTCTCAGACAGGTTTTCCTTACATTCTGGAACTAGACAGGAATGCCCCTTATCTCCTCTACTTATTAATATTTACCTAGAGCCATTGTTATTTAGGTTAAGGGCTGATGAGGGAATACAAGGGATACCTATAGGACAGCACTTGTTTAAGTTATCTGCCTATGCCGATGATGTGCTTCTTCACCTGCTCCACCCAGCTAAAACTTTTCCCATTGTTTTGTCTATTATATCTGAATTTGGAGCTATGTCTAAGTATAAAATTAACCTAAATAAGACTACAGTCTTTCCCCTGAATCATAGATGTCATAAACAGGATATTTCCTCACTGGGAGTACAGTGGTACTGTAAGAGTATAAGATACCTGGTCCTGATGTTGTCTAGGTGCGAGGGTCTCATGCAAAAGTTGAATTTTGATTCTCTGCTGGGCACTGTTCAGCAGGATTTCAAAAGGTGGCCATCTTTTCCTAAATCTCTTTGGGGAGGATCAGTACAATTAAAATGAATATATTACCAAGAATATTCTATCCCCTTAATATGTTCAACATATGGTTACCTCAAGTTTGGTTTAAGAAATTGCATGCCGTCATTTCCTACTTTTTTATTGGGGAGGGCATCCTCAAAGTGCTTATTTGAAATTGGCAGCATCCACAAATGCAGGGGTCCTCAAACTCCCTCACTTTGGAATGTATTATTGGGCAAGTCATGTGAATCAATATCTCAGGTGGTTTATACCTCAGAAAAAGATTGCCTCCTATCCATATGTACCAGAGTGGTTAACCAAGGAAGGAGAGAGATAATTGCCACCCCTGAATATTACTAAGGATGCTCTTTTGTATGTCCCTGTAAGGAGTCTTCCCTCTGTCTTGTACAACTCTCCTATGTTACTTTCCCACTGAGCCCATAACCAACTTTGCACATTTCTAAAGTATTGGAATGTTAGAGACCCCAGGCAACCAATAGTAGGTAACCCAAATCTTCAGATTGGGGGCACTACTATTTTCCCATAAAGCTTCCTCTAATCAATAAGGCCAGGGTTGAAGATCTGTTTGCCGAGGGTTTGTGCATGGACTCAGGTACCATTATGGCACTGTATTCCATAGATAGGAAGCAGATCATTAAAGTCTGGCAACTCAGACATCTCCTGATAAAGAAATTCCCGGGACCAGGGAGCTTGACAGATAGCTGCACCTGGCTTGACTCCTTGATTTCAGTAAGTGGGAAACCCCATGCAGAGTCCCAAATATATGCCTGTCTACAAACAAATATATTCAATGCATAAAGTGGGGCTCCAAGGTATTGGGATTTTTGTTTCCCAAATTCTTTGGAGAAATGGGAACCCATCCGACTAGATTCTTTTAAATATTTTTCTCAAGATAGATTGAAGATTACACAGTATCGAATATTGAATGACATGTACTGGATCTTATCAAGCTGAAAAGAATAGGGAAGTTACCGGATGCTCTGTGTCCTGGGGTGTACCCCCTGTAGTGGGTGGTAAGAGGAAGTAAGCTGTTGGTTAACTAGGATCTGCAGCTTATCTGTTAGGTAGTAAAATGGGCAGACTAGGTGGGCCAAGCGGTCCTTAACTGCTGTCAAATTCTATGTTTCTATGTTTCTATGTCCTAGGTGTAGAAGGGGATCTGGTTCATATATTCTGGGGCTTCTCTCAGGTTAAGTCCTTATGGGAACTAATCAAGATCAGGGTGGATCCCCTCCTGCATTTGGAAGACTTATTTACACCTGAGATTTGCCTTTTAGGGAACCTCTGTACGACCCCAGTCAGGATTTGTAGATATTATATAGCCATGATAGCACTTACCCTTAAGAAACTTATCTTATGTCACTGGCTGGATGAGCATAATATCACATATGAGGAATAGTTGCAGGACCTATTATTTAATCTCTGCACAGAATAAATGAAAGCTAGTCTTGGTGGCTCCCTTTTCTGATAAAGGAAAATATGGGAGGGCCTTCACACCTTATACCTTCTTCAGACTGGGGCCTCACCATAATCAAGATCCAGCTCGATGAGTTGTTTATCGATACCTATGTTATTAGATTATTGTGGTATGATGTCTGTATTTATTTTCTGGTTACCATACTCACTACTCTCAATGGGATGGCTGTGCCAAGCTGGGGGTGGAGGTGGGGGGGGGGCTTTAGCATGGAGTTGATGTTCACAGTGTCTGCATATGTATAATTGCTGCCTGTACCTCTTATGTAAAATTCAATAAATTTGAATAAAAAAAAAAGAAATCTTGGATGGCAGTCAGCTGACTGCACTCCCACCCATCAGGGTTTAGGGCTAGGTTGTGATGCTTTCAGTATGTGTACGCCCTTGTACGCTCTGTGTGCGTGCTGCTTACAATAATTTTTCTGTGCGAAAATAAAGAGTACTGTTGCTTGCAACCATTTTTTGTATTGAAATACAGCAGAACTTTTATGCAATTGCAAATAAAAAAATAATTGAATTGCAGTAGTTGTGCCATAGAAATCTCTATGTAAGAAATATTTGGGGTGTAATCTGAGTTTGGGCTCAGGTTTCAGAAAAGTCAGTAGCCGCCAACAGTCTCAGAGGGCAGTGGCTGACTGCACTCCCAACCCACACAGTTTAGGGCTAGGTAGTGATGCTTGCAATGTGCACACACCCTTGTCTGCCCTGCGAGCGTGCTGCTTGCAATAATTTCTCTGTGTGAAAATAAAGCAGTACTGCTGCTTGCAACCATTTTTTGTACTGAAATACAGCAGAACCTTTGTGCATTTACAAATTAAACAAATTCTTGTCAGATCCACCACGGCTGCATAATGAAGTTTGTGAAGAAAATGGGCAGACTGATTTTTTTAAATTTTAAACTGGGTTGAGCTATGGGCTGCTACCCCTCCCCCCCATGCACTGGTGTGCTGCATGCCATGGCGTGCCAGACATATCGGTAGCTACACCCTTTCTGTTAAGGGGAAGGGACAGAAATGGCAGGGATGCAGAAATGAAACAAAAACCATAAAAAAAAAAAAAACACCCACTGTGATATAGTGCAGTGCTGCAGGCCATAGGGACAACATGGGTGGATTGCTTCTTGGGGGAGGGTGAGGCAGAGGAAAAACAGTTCCACAGATGGAAAACATGACATCAGCCCCAACCACCAAAACAAGTGACAGCTCATAGAGCACAAGCTCGAGATCCATTACTCCTCTAGTTTGATTAGCGTGACATGACTCTGTTCCAGTGTACAGTTATGGGAGAGTCCATAGTCCTCTACTAAGACCAGAATATGTATGTGTGTGTATATATATGTTTTTTTTTTTTTTACATTTGTGTTCAGAACCTGTAAAAAAACCTAACAGTGAAGAACACTGAATGACTACTCATACTTTACAATGCCGTTTAGCTTGTATCCCAATAACTACTTGTTTGTTAATACAGTAATGCAATTGTTAAGATAAATAGGATCTCAGATGACCAGAAAGTCAGGAGACGCCACAATTTCTGGATAGTAAAGTTTTGGTTTAACAGAGGTTCAGGATAACCAGGGTTTTACTGTATTTTCTCACTAATGTGATTAAAAATGTGGATACCCAACCACTTAGTAAAGTCTTAATTGAGCACACTACTGCAGTTCTATTTTTTTAACTAATGGTATTATAAAGTATGAGCAGTCTTTCAGTGTTCTTCACTGTTAGATTGTTTTACAGGTTCTGAATGCAAATGTAAAAAAAACCTCATATATATATATATATACATTCATACATATTCTGGTCTTAGTAGAGGACTATGGACTCTCCCATAACTGTACACTGGAACAGAGCCATGTCATGCTAATCAGACTAGCGGAGTAATGGATCTCGAGCTTGTGCTCTATAAGCTGTCACTTGTTTTGGTGGTTGGGAAGCTCTGTCACCCCCCTTTCTTTTTTTAAAGCAAAGCCCCTAACATAAACAAGTCATATAATGTTTAAAAGAAAAGTCTATATTACCCCAACCCACTCCCTATTGCAGCTCCGACTCACTTTGCTCCACCCACTTTCACAGCTCAGACTACACACACTGAGTTTACTCTACAGAAGGTTCCTTGCTCCTTCAATAACATCAAAATATTTATGGGGTGTAGAAAATAAAACTCTACATCTGGCTAGCATCTCAACTTTGGAAGCCGTAACAAACAGACAGGATCCTACAGCTGCCAGGCCAGAATTCAGTTAGTGAGTCTTTGCCATTTTCCTGGAATTGCCTCAGAAAAAAAAATATAATGGAAAGCCCTAGCCACATCTCATGCTCCTCCTACCTTACCAGATCTAAGTTGTTCTAACTGTATCTATTTGCTATAGGTTTTCTATTATTTTCAGCTTTTGGATATAATCATGTATTTCTTATTTTGCATATTATTGTATCCGTGTTGCTTATGATTAGCCAATTATTGTTAAATTATAAACTGTTGTTGCTTAACTGTCTCCCCCCCAACCCACTTGAAAACTAGTCAGTACCCTAAATGTATACATCTTCAGGGTGCAAAAATCTAAATGCAGTTAATTAAAGAAGTTTAACTTTACTTTGAACATCAGCCTTTTGTGCAACTCCACACCTGTAAAAATTCCTCCAACTAAAAGAGACTTTATATGGATGGATGAGGTCTGTGGGAAATACATGGATGGTTAAGATCTGCACTCAGGATTCTCTCAGTTCACCTTATTTCTTCTAGTAATAAGAAATCTATGTTTTGAAAGCCGGATCATTTTTGACCTGGACTGCAGAAGCATTCACAAGGAGTAGTGAAGGACCTGCATTGTGACCAAGTCCTCTGGCAACGGCGTTGGAGCGAGACTCCCTCCTCCAGTTCCGCTTGCTCTCTCTAGACTTGGACCATTTCTTGGCTCGCTCTTTGTCCCGCGACCGAGAGCGTGACCTGGACTGTGTGCGACTCCACTTTTTGTTGTTTTCTGCTTTTGGAGTGTTTGGAGCGGGATGAGCTCTGGCTGCAGGACCGACCCATCGCCTACTATGGAAACAAATTTTGGGGGTGGCATTAGGCAGCCGAAATATCAGTAGCTACGCCTTGCTGTTAAGGGAAGGGGACAGAAATGGCAGGGATGCAAAAAAAAAACCACCAATAAAAAAAACGCCCACTGTGATATAGTGCAGTGCTGCAGTCCATACTAAAACAGTAACTTCACTGAAAAAAAACAAGCAAACAAAAAACAATGAAGTTATGAAGAAACACTAAATCATTCCAATGTTTACTTATAAGTTTATTTTTTGGAGCTTTTGACCCCTAATGTTCAATGTACCCCTTGTGCTGCCCCCATCTCTTGAACATAGCAGGTGTCATTTTTCAAATCCCCTTTGAAACTCATTTTTGCAGGCACACTGCAAGATCACCTTTCAGATGGGACTTAAAAAATCCCATCTCTCTTAATCATTACATCGGGTCATAAAAAGATTATGTTGGAAATTAGAGGTCAAAATGTTGGATCCCAGTAAAAATTCAGAATTGCCTGTTAGCTGGCATTTCCCAGGTAAACACACTCTAAAAATGTGTAAAACTAGGACACCACTGTAAACAAGATACTGTATTTCATCTGGTCCATCCTGGGTAAATATACAGTAAAAATGTTCAAAAGCAGGACCCCAGTATAGTAGAGCCCCCACTAAACTGTAAATCTATGCTGCTCTATCCTGGGAAAATACACTGGCAAAGCTGAACTCTTCTGAAAATGTAACTTGATTTTCAGCTGGACTATCCTAGGCAAATACATTATAAAAATGGATAAAAGCAGAGCCTCAGCAAGAATGAGATACTACATCTCGACTGTACTGTCCCAGGTAAATACAGTATGAAAATATTGGGAAAAGCAGGATTATGCTGAAAACAAGATATCATTCTGAGCTGTGCTATCCTGACTAAACACAATACAAATTGTGTCAACGCAGGACCCCAGTGAAAATGAGATATTGCATCATGAGTTATCCTAGGTAAATACATTATGAAACTGTGTAAAAAGAGGACCCTCCAGCAGAATCCACTGAAAAGGGGATGTTGCCTCTTAGTTGATCTGTCCTAGAAAAAACACATTTCAAAAGCAGCCCCCCCCCCCAAAAAAAAAGAAAAAACAATAACAACGAGATACCCCATCTCACTTCTACTATTCTGGGTGAGTAAAAACTGTGTAAAATCAGGACCCCATTGCAAATGACCTACAATATTAAATCTGATCTGGTCTGTCTATGGTACATAAAAAATAAAAACGTGAACAAGCAGGACTCAGAACAATAGCATACAGGAAAGCATTTTGGTATTAGCAATGTGTGTTTAAAAGGTGGTGGAACTCAGACCCTGCAGGCCAGTTTAACCCCTGGAGTAATGCAAATATATCTTAGTGGTGCAGACTCCCTGAAAATAAATTTTAAGCTGCTATCTTTACATGCAACCGAACTTGATTACCTGGTCAGGTTTTGAATCCGATTAGATTAATGCAGCAGAGATTACTGAGGGATCAAATACTCTGTGATGGACAGTGTAAATGTGTTTTCGTCTGGTAACCAACTAATAAAACAAAATCGAATAAATGCATTACCTGACCAGAGGCAGAGCATGAGGATGAAGCTCTTGAGTACTAGCCACGATCCACTGAAACTCATCATTATTCACTCTTCTACAAGATTCAATCACTAAACAGCCCGTGCTTGCATCTTTTTCCAAAACAGTTCTCTTGAGGATTTTCCCACAGAACTCGAGTTTTGTGACCACAGCCTCTCTCACCAGGAAATAGTCTGTTTAGAATACATGGACAGCAAGGACATCGCTCCATCTGGAGGCACATCAGCATGAATGCCAGTTGAATGGGTGCCATTTATTAAGGGTGACAACCGCCAGCAGTGGTCACTAAACTTAGACCAAGGAGGAGCGCCAAGGATGTTACTTTTTGAGATGGCGTTGAGCGCTGAAAAATTGGATGGTGGTTGCAGCTGGACCAATAGGTTATGGTAAATTAATTCAGTTTGTTCATTGTCCCATTTCAAAACTGCTGCACTATTTATTGAGGAAGATGTTGCTGCATATGACTTGGAAAATGTCCCCACTAATGTCAGATTGTTTTAGATGCTGTATTTTTAAAGATAACTGTCACAGTTGAGGACAACTAAGAAAGACAGATTGCCGATCTGCTGATAAAGGCTCTTCTTCATATGTGTATCCAGTACTAACTCACATTTATATGGCCAATTTAACATGTTCTCTAAATGGAGGGTGGGTGGGGGGTGTGGAGCAGGAGTGGTCAACCACTTGCTCACTCTAGACTTGGACCGTTTGTTGGCTCGCTCTTTGTCCCATGACCGGGAGCGTGACCTGGACTGTGTGTGGCTCCCCTTTTTGTTTTGCTTGCTGCTTTTGGAGTGTTTGGAGTGGGATGAGCTACATCTGCGGGACCGACCCATCGCCTACTATTGAAACAAGATTTGGGAGGGTGGCATTAGGCAGTCGAAATATCGGAGCTACACCCTTGCTGTTAAGGGGAGGGGACAGAAATGGCAGGAATGCGGAAATGAAAAAAAATGCCCATAAAAAAACCCAAAAAACACCCACTGTGATATAGTGCAGTGCTGCAGTCCATAGGAACAACATGGGTGGATTGCTTCTTGGGGGGAGGGTCAGGCAGAGGAAAAACCATTCCACGGATGGAAACATGATGTCAGCCCTTTTCTACATGCAAAACATCTGCAGGGCTCCACCCATGCAGCCGTAAAAAAGAATTAGACTGCAATAGTTCTGCCATAGAAATCTCTGTGTAAGAAATATTTGTGGTGTAATCTGAGGTTGGTCTCGGGTTTTAGGAAAGTCAGTAGCTGCCAGCAGTCTCAGAGGGCAGTTGACTGATTGCACTCCCAAGCCCCGCAGTTTAGGGCTACATAGTAACACTTGTAGTGTGCACACATCCTTGCCTCCCCTGTGCACATGCGGCTTGCAACCATTTTTTTCCTTTTCATTTTTTTTTATATGGTATTTCTCCCTGTCCTGGCTGGCACTCCCACTACCATCTGCTGTCCTCAGGGTGGTGAGAAGCATCTCAACTCACATGAAACAGATCCAGCCAGGGAGGTGCCTTCTCGGGGGCGGCGCCCACCAGGGATAGTGTCATGATACGTGGCTAGGACCTTTTCCGGTTTTCTCCTAAGATGAGGAGTGCAATGACACCCTCGGAGAGAGCTCATGCATGTCCATATGCACTCCTCCAAGCATCTGCCCATCTGCTCCCCTTTCTGTAGCATCAGCGCACTGCCCCCCAGCCGCCGCTGAGGCCAGTCAGTAGCCAACCTCTGGCAACCCCCTTTCCAGGAGATGGAAAGCGGTCCATTGGATGCTCGATCCTTCCCCTCCCCTGCCAACCCCAGGTGGCCTATGCTTGTTCCCAAACATGGGTCGCTGGTGTAGCACAAGGTAAGGCATCCAGCACCTCAACCCTCAGCGCCACCAGGCCAGCTGCTTGCAACCATTTTTTGTACTAAAATACTGCAGAATGTTTGTGCATTTAAAAATAAAAACAAATTAAATTGCAGTAGTTTTGCCATAGAAATCTCTATGTAATAAATATTTGTGGTGTAATCTGAGTTTGGGCTCAGGTTTCAGGAAAGTCAGTAGCCACCAGCAGTCTTGGAGGGCAGTCGGCTGACTGCACTACCTCCCCGCATGGTTTAGGGTTAGGTAATGATGCTTGCAGTGTGCGCACACCCTTGCCTGCACTGAGTGCATGCTGCTTGCAATAAAAGCAGTACTGCTGCTTGCAACCATTTTTTTGTACTAAAATACAGCAGAACGTTTGTGCATTTACAAATAAAAAAAATAATTGAATTATAGTAGTTCTGCTGTATAAGTCTCTGTGTAAGAAATATCTGTGGTGTAATCTGAGTTTGGGCTCAGGTTTTAGGAAAGTCAGTAGTCGCTAGCAGTCTCAGAGGGCAGTCGGTTCACTGCACTCCCTCCTCCCATGGTTTAGGGCTAGGTAGTGACTCTTGCAGTGTGTGCACACCCTTGCCTGCCCTGAGTGCGTGCTGCTTGCAATAATTCTTCTGTGCAAAAATAAAGCACTACGCTGCTTGCAAACATTTTTTTGTACTAAAATACAACAGAACATTTGTGCATTTACAAGTAAAAAAATAATTACAGTAGTTCTGCTGTAAAAATATTTGTGTTGTAATCTGAAGGTTGGTCTCAGGTTTCAGGAGAGTCAGCAGCTGCCAGCAGTCTCGGAGGGCAGTGAGCTAACTACACTCCCACCCCCCACAGTTTAGGGCAAGGTAGTGATGCTTGCAGTGTGGGCACACCCTTGCCTGCTCTGTGTGCGTGCTGCTTGAAATAATTTTTCTCTGTGAAAATAAAGCAGTACTGCAGCAGGACCTACTTGCAATAATTTGTCTTTACTACAATAAAGCAAAACCTTTGTACATTTACAAAGTATTAAGTACTTGAAAGTGCTTAGAACTTGTTGGCACAGACAAAGACAAAGACAGGTAGAGGTGGAAAAAAATTACTTGGTCCAGCCCAAGTAAATCTGCAATCGAGGAACAGGTTAGTAATGTTGAACCAGAGTGTGAGCAACAGTCAGCCCGTATTCGACCCCCAAAAGTATTCTTTACCCCTTCCAAGCCTATGTCTTCCAGCAACAGTAGTACTGTGGCTGGCACAGAACAAAGTGATACAAGAAGCACAAGCACAAGGACACTTTTCTCAACTCCCACCACAACCACCAGTGTGTCCGCATCTCTCACCAGTACCATCACATCTGTCATTACCACCACGACTACCACTATAGAGACCCTGTCTTCCTTTTCCACAACAATGGGCAGCATGACTACAACAGCCATTCCTAAAACTGTGACTGTCACTCCAGCCACTACTAACACTATGAACCCTGCCAGTACTGCCACTACTGTAAAACTGTCAGCACAGTCTGGTATCCCTGCCATGGTGCATATTACCAGTATGACCACTGCAGTTGATACAGTTATGCTTCCTGCTTCACAGCTTCTCAGTACTCTTTAAAAGTTGTAGAAGATAACCAGTCACCTGGTTCTGAGTGTTTCCCTCCACATGATGAATTGCCTAGTGATACGTCATCTTCTTCATCAGAGGCACATGTGAGTGATTTTGAAGATGAGGTAGAGTATGCTATGTACCTTGAGGCAGAAACAAAAAGGTGGCTGGCAAAACAAGCCTCTAGGTGTAGCACTAGTAGCAAGGGTAGTAGAAGTAGCAGCAAGGGTAAGGATCCCCCTCCTTCTAAGAAGGCCAAACCAGCAACACTAACATTTCTTCAGCAGGCTCCATTACAGCCTGAAGGACAGGCTAGTGATGGCAGCCCTGGCATGGCACGTTCAGGGGCAATGGTCACAGGGCAAGAACATGAGGACAAGACAGGCACATCCGTTGACAACAGAACTGGGGGATGTGATGCTAGCACAATCACTGGTAACTACAGTGTTAAAAGTGCTGTGTGGCTGTATTTCATTGTGTTAAAGTAGGACACGAGGAAGGCAGTCTGTTCTTTTTGCAACACCACTATAAGCTGAGGGAAATCACTCTCTAACTTAAGCACAACATCATTATAGAACCACTTGAAGCTTAAGCACCCTCAAGTGTATTGAAGCTCATCTGGGTCTGGATCTGGACCCTTGGTTTCACCAAGACCAAACCCCTCTGGTGGACAGGCATGCACTGCTAGCAGTGGTGGTGGTACCAAAATTTCTGATTTCAAGCAACCCAGTGATCATGGCACTCCTTCCCCCTTACCAACACAGGGTTTGACCTCTACTCTGGTGGTCACTTCTGACTCCAGTGATACTACAAGGCAGAGACAGTCATCAGCACTTTGCACACCACTGTTGTGTCGATGTCTCCCATGGCAGTTCCAATAATGGATGCTCTGCATGCACAAACGTGTCATGCCTCACATCCAACAGCACAGCAAATCACACAGCTGATTGCTGAAATGATGGCGTTGGATCTACAGCTTAGTTCAGTTGTGGAAGATACTGACTTCCAGTGGCTTGTCAACTATTTGCACCCATGTTATCAGATCCCATCTTGTACTACATTTTCTCGAAGTGTACTGCCATGACTGTATGATGGCATGCGATCTGCTGTTGCTGCTCTGCTTGCAGAGGCTATTGGTGGTGTTTTTCCCTACTGGGTCATAATGTTGTATGCTTAATAGCATACAACATTAGAGCTAACCCAGAACAGCACCGTGGTAGAACGCGAATAGCGCAATACCGCTAATAATGCTGTAAGAAGTATTGTACCACTCGCACTATTCCAGGCACAGGATAAGACCTCTGCTGGGATGGGGTTCCACTGATCAGCTGACGTGGCTCAATGGACTGAGCCACTGCAGCAAGAAGGTGCTGCATCTGGGACTGGGTTTGATTCCCAGTCCCAGAAACTTTTATTTTTTCCTACGTTTGTGCAGTTTTGTGTTGACCCCCCCCAAGAGTTGAGAATCCTTATTGGCGGGGGTTCGGGGATGCAGACCTCATAATGGGGGTGTGGGGGGCAGAGCCTTCCTGCAAAAAAAAGACATACCTCATGGAAGAAATTGCGCTGTATTGGCAGCGTGATTTTTTCCATGTGGCTTAATGTCTTTGCGACATTATGACCCCATGCCATGGTTTTCACTGCACATCAGCTTTCTGGACTAGCAATAACTCCCTGCATACCTGTCTCTCCTTAACTGCACACTGGTGTGTGTAACATCCTGCTGCTGCTGTTTCCGATGCAACACCTTGTGGATCACCCTTGGCCCCCCCACATAGTCTCATTAGGTCAGCTTTGCTGAACGTTGGACTGATGGAGGAAGACCACAGAGCACATAATAGTCTTACATTCCTGCAAGACATGTTGAGGTCTTTGACTGGTCTTTACACCAATGTAAAAGTTAGCTTTTTTGTTACTGACAATGGCACAAACACAGTGAAAGCTATCAATGATGGCTATTTTGTGAGTATTAATTGCTTTGCACACATAGACTAAATTTAGTGGTGATTCACGCATTGTGTAGCAGTACTTGGACCAACAACATATTATCCACAGCTCGTTACATCTGCAGCCATTTCCATCACTCTGTAAAAGCCACTAACAAATTACAAGAAGTTCAGGAACACCTTGATCTGCCACAACATTGAGTAATACAAGATGTTAGCACTCGGTACAATTCTTCATACCTGATGCCTTCATGACTCTTGTAGCAAAAAAGGGTGAATATACAAACTGTCTATGGAGGCAGATATTGGAGGGGTCCTAGGACATCATGACTGGTTACTTCTTGAGGGTATAATGAAGGTTCTCGCATCATTTGAGAGGAGTACACATGATTTAAGTGCTTCCACAGCCTTACTTAGTCAGGTTATTCCAGCTGTGCATATTATTAAAAGATGATTACAATGGTTTTTGGCTGACGATACACTCACTACATAAGTGATCACTGAGCTTGTTATTCATCTCAATGCAGAACTTGATGCAAGGCTCACCACAGTGATGGACACTTACCATCATCTGTTTGTTACCATGTTGGATCCTAGGTTCAAATGTGAGATCCTTCATATAGCCATGGACAGCCACAGGGTGACTCATTTTAAGCAACAGCTGAGTGAAGAGTTAAATAGTGCCATGCAGGCAGTCAGAGGAACATGCTCCAGTTCAGGTTCCTGAGTGAGAGAGCCATGCAGTGGTATGGAATCAGATGATACTGGTGGAGATGAGGAAAGATGGCATAGTAGCAGTGTAGAGGAGAGTGACTGGGCATTACTCAGCATGTCATTGTGTCAACAGCAACACAAGTGCTCATAGGCTCAGCCTCTCTCTGTAGAACATTTACTTAATGGCTACTTTACAGAATCAGTTGAGCCATTTGGTGTTGATCCACTGGACTACTGGGTTCAGAAAATGAACTCCTCTCCTCACCTGGCACAACTTGCTTTAAAATACCTAAGCTGCCCTCCTACAAGTGTACCATCTGGGAGGATGTTTAGCACTGAAGATGACACTGTTGAGCCAAACTGTTCAAAGCTGGATCCTCAACACACTGGACAGCTATTGTTCCTTAAGCTATACTTACCAGTAATTGGCTACAAATATGATCTGCCCATATAAAACTGGAGGTACAGTACAGTGCTCAATCTGCCTAATGTTATGAAAGTGTAATGTTACATTTTGTTGGCTCACCCTTTCTTTTTTTCTATCACATTAAAAATTTAATTAAAAGGGTAACTGAGTCTCCACTCCCTGACTTATAACTGCAGGACCATCGAGTCCCCTGTTAAACTAGAAACATTTAAATAATGGATTATGTTTTAGTGACCTTACTATTGTGTACTTTAGGTTACTAATTATCTGTTGGAAAAGGACCGCTTGACCCACACAGTCAGCCCAGATTGTCCACCCCTGCCTTGTTAGTCTCATCTTCAGACCCCAAAGCAACCCTGCTGCCTCCCTACCTGTTTTCAAATACACCCCAGCCCTATGCCTATGCCTATCTCACCCATGCTTGAAGCTGCATACTGTTTTTTGGCACCATCACTTATGCCTGCAGTGTCTGTCAGTCATCCACCTTGCCTTTCTTAAATGTTTCTTCACATCTGTCTTGAACTCCCCCTTCAGTTTCATCACATGCCCCCACTGTCCCTGGTACCTATGCTCTTTCTCATTTGAAAGAGACACCCCTTATGCGCCATGTCTTCACCCCATGCAGTACTTGTATAGGTCTCTATCATGGCAAATCTCACTCTCCTCTCTTCCAGGTTGGACATACAATGCAGGTACGCCAGTGTCATTTTAGTTGCCCTATACAAAACACAAGACGTCACCTCTCCTTTACTCAATCTATGATGACCATGTGTCACTTGACTACTGACCAGTGCAGTAGTTTGTTGCCTTTTGGGGTGCCTTAAGGCTGTTGGGGAGTGTTCATGGCAGGATTCCTACTGCACTTTAAAAGGGAATGAAGTGGTGGAGTTTAACAGTGTTACAGTATCTTTTTTTTTAAATCACATCTCTTTTTCTCACCTTTTGCAGCCACAGCTCTGCTAGTATCCAGCCACCACTCCTCCTTCACCACCGACCCTGAAGCCGACATGCCAGCTGGCATATGCAGCTACGTCCATTGAGAGGGGCCCCCTATGACCCCGCGGCTGATGAGGATTCAATACCAGCACACATCGTATTCAGGCATCGTCAGCCGTGAAGTGTGTGGCCATCAAGCTGCCGCAAACTATGCTGCTGTTTTCCTTTTTCTCCCCAATGGGAGCACAGATGTGCAATGATGTCCATGCACAACATGCAGATGTCTGCCATGATCTACCCTCTTACTTAACACCTGCGCAGCTTGCAGTTCCTCCGGGCATCTCCAGGGACTGCCAGAGTGTGGCATGTGCCCACCCCTTTCCCCAGAACTAGGAGAACTGTCATTGGATGTCGATTCTAGTCCTCCCCTACCAACCCCCAATGACCCAGGCTCATTCCTGAACCCAGGTCGCCAACATGGAGCGAGGTGTGGCTCCCAGCGCCTCAACCCTCGGTGCCACCAGGTCACAATGTCTTAAAAAAAAAAACACTTATCGGGGGGGGGGGTTGAATAACAAATATCTAGCACCCCATATATGAATATTCAAATTAAGGTATTTGCACACCCCTACCACCTAGCAGTCCAGATGTGAGGGTTCCCCTACCCAAACATTTCCAGTGTAACCAGTGGCAGAGACCAGCAGTCATGTACAGTGGCTGAGCACATGTGGGCTTGCTGACACACAGGTCTCTCCCCTGGACACAGGTACAGTGTGGCAGACACCACAACCCTGCTTACCACACCCATGTGCAGGGTACTGCCATGATGAACATGCAGGAGGTATGAGGCCATGCATACCAGGAGGGATGCAGTATGTATGACTTGTGCCTACAGCCCTGTCACACAGCATGGTACCACGCATCCCTTAGACTACATAGAAGTGTACTGTTGCAGTTCTGCCATGCGCACACATGTACAGTGCTCTCCTGCTTCACATGATGTGCAGCACTGTACATGGTTTGTTGGTACATGCACGGGCTGATACATCCTGCATGCCCACATGCAGCCTACCATGGTAATGATCTGTGTCCAGGCATTGTAACAGCAGGGCCATATTAGCCCTGTGGGGAGGCCAGTGGTGTTCATCAGTATACACATCCCAGATGCGCAGGCATGACTGTGCAGAACCACCACAGTGACTCTGTGCCACCACCACTGTACAGGCAGTAGGACAGTAGCATCATGGAGATAAAAGTAAAAAAATAGCCAATTTAAGCAGAAAGAAATGTTACCTTCTCAGAATTACCATGGAGGGCATGCACTGTACTCTATTTGTTGTTACTTGACACAAAACCAGTACACTACTTATCAGAAATGTGAGTTGAACTTTGTGAATAAACCAAGGGTACAGCATGCTTGTTTTCTATTTAGAGTTTGTAATGTGTATGTTACCCTGTAGCATGTTCCCTTTCATCACTTGTGAATTACCTAGGTGGAAGCACTTTACTTTAACAGGGCCAGTTTAGACGATGTACTCTACATAACAGCAGCCACTGGAGGCATTCATAGTTAGAACCAAACTATGAGGTTCCACCGTGGCATCTGGAGATTTCCTTTGTTCACATTTCAGCTGAAATATGAAGACTATAATAATGCCTTTTCCATGGGGATATACAGTGGTGTTCCACAGGATGAAACCCAATTCTGCAGCATTTTGCAGCAGTCTGCAGAATGCTGCAGCAGGCCTACTGAATAAAGCAATGTCATTTCAATGGCAATTACTAACATACTAACATACTATTTGCCAGCAGATTAGGCCTTACGGTCTATCGAGTCTGCTCGATATTAGTCCCTTTTGTCATTCAGAAAAATGTGACACTGCCAGGATGAAGTGAATGCCACAGTTTCCTGCATGACAAAAGGAGCTAATCGCCATTGAAATTACATTGATTTATTCAGTAGGTCTGCTGCAGCATACTGCAGATTGCTTTAAAAGTGGGTTTCATCCTGGAGGATACCACCGTAGGTAAGAAAATAGCTAATTTAGGCAGACATTTAAACTTCTCAGACTTACTATGGGGAGATGTACTGGGCTCTGTTGTTACTTGCCACAATGGTAGCACCCCTCATGAGAAATGTGATCTGAACTTTGTGAATAAAACAAGGACAGTGCTTGCTAGTTTTAGAATGGGTTTAGAGTTTGGAAGGTGTTTATTAATCCTGTAGCATGCCCCCTTTGATCACCTCTGAATTACCTAGGTGGAAGCACGTTACTATAAAGTAGTCAATTTAGGCAACACACTCTACATAAGAACAATCACTGCAGCCATTTCATAGTTAGTACCAAACTGTGGGATTCCACCTTGGAGTCTGGCAGATTAGCTTGTTAACACTTCAGCTGAAATATGAAGGCTAAGAGAAACATTTTTTCATGGAGATAAAAGTAAGAACATATCCAATTTCGGCAGAGTGAATTTTGTTTTTACTTCACAGATTTACCATGTGGGGGGTGTGTGTGCACTGGACACTGTTGTTACATGCCACAAAACCAGTAGCACCCCTCATCAGAAATGTGATTTGAATTTTGTGAATAAAACAAGCATAGAGCATGTTAGTTTTGGCATGTGACAGTGGTACCACCTCTGTGATCCACTCCATTGCCTATGACACTCAGGGCACCTAGACATGATGGTGACACCACTCAGGCATCCTGAGATGTGTGCACCCCCACCTACACAGTGTCACCATATCCACCTTAGGTGGGTGATATGGGCACTCAGTGTCACATGCCATGATTGGGTACAGTACACATTACTGTATCCGGACCACACAGCATACATGGGCACATGCCAACCCTTTGGCAAAAGAAGGAGACCACCACTGGGTGCCATTGGGAATGACAAGAACAAGGCACTGTTCAACACAGGTGCCTGACTGTATATCAGGGACAGATGGACTCCTACATAGACTAGTAACACTGTATCCACAACAATATGTACCACTTTTCTTTTTCTTATACACTGTAATGTCCTGTCTTAGCATTGTGTAGGGCTCCGTGACTGGCAGGGCCATACCCTGTGAGGACCCATGCAACACTGTCATTGGAACAGGAAAACCATATGAATAGGGTGCCTGCCACTGACAGGCATATCATGTATACACAAACAGGTCCATACTACTGCTACCACTGCTACTACATATGGCTGTGCTCGCCTGTCCATGGTACACTGCCACTCTTAACCATCTCCCACAGCTGCTGCAGGTGTCATGGCTCCCAATTCCACAGGTCTTCTGTCTACTCTCTCCTGGTCCATCTACCTAGCCAGCGGCCTATGGACCCCCACACATCACATCAAAACCATGATGACCCTTCCTCTGCCTCCACCGCCAGCTGATTCTTCCTGACCATTACCATCTCCACCAGGATGGACAGTTCATTGGGAGACCACCAAGAGTCCCTCTGGTGGGTCATACTCACAACCCATGGCATATCTGTCATTATTTACAAGCCTTGGTCACAGCACTATCTCCCTTAGCAAAGCCTTTGGTGTTCTATGAGTAGGCTTCATTAGTGCAGTACTTTTTGGCTATTGCACTCTGCTAAGGACAAACTGCACAGTGCTATGGCTGCCTCCAGTTGGGGGATCTGTGATAAACCTGTGAACATGAATGTGTTCCTGGCCATCATATGTGAATGTATAGTGTGGTGTTACACATGCACAACCATACAGTAGATGTGCAGTGTTATGTCATAGCACAGCCACGAGGCACAGCCATATGATGTCAGGGCTGCATGACGCCAGTTTGTGGCATCAGTGCTGTGCTACCACACTAGCATACAGCACTAAACCGCAGTATTGAACCAGTGTATGTAGACTGCCTCATTCATTACACCATTTAGGTACTAAGGCCTTAAATGCCAAAAAAACAAAAGCTATGCTCTTTTCCTCACAAAGTTGCTCTGCCACTACCCCACCATCTACCACCCTACAACTAACCACCTTACTTGGAGAGAAGCTGGAATTCATTGATAACTTCAAATATCTTGGTGTCTGGATTGATAACAAGCTTGACTTTTCTGTCCATATTGAGGAGCTACTAAAGAAACTGAGACAAAGGCTTGGTTTATTTTTTAGAATAAAGCACTACCTCAACAAAGACTCCAAAAAAGATTAATCCAGGCTTCATTCCTATCCCTCATTGATTATGCTGACTTTCTGTATGGACACTGTTCACTCCCCTCTTAAATAAACTGGACACCCTATACCACAGGTCCATCAGATTCATTACTGACCTTCCTTCAGCACCCACCATTGCTCCTTTATAAGGCAGTTAACTGGTCATCATTACAACACAGAAGAAATAGGAATGCTGCAATTTGGATATTCAAAGCCTTATCAGGCAAGCTACCTACCTACATCTCGGACTGTTTTACTCAAATTACTTCTAGGCCATACAACCTAAGGATCAGCAAAATTATCACCCTTAAGGTCCCCAATGTCTGCACCCAGCTTGGGAGGGCTGCTATCAGCTACTCACTAGCAAATGTTTGAACTCACTCCAAAACCATGAAGCTAAATAACCTCCCACCCTTAATATCCTTCAAAAGATTATTCACCACCCTATTCCCAGAACTCTGCACCTGCTTCCACAAGGCCTAATTTCACGGCCCTACCCACCCCCTTTTCTGGTCGTGTTCTATATGCTGAAAAAAAACTCCAGTTCCCAGTATCAAGATTCACCCTCAAAATGCCTGCTAAGTCCTATAATCTACATATTAATTTCTGATGCCAACTGCCTATTGTCTCACAGATTAAAAGTGTTAATGCCTTGTACATATGTATATTGTTATATACTAGCACTTATGCCACTGTATTACTGTTTTTTGTTACACCTGTCATTGTATTACTGTTTATGATACCCTTGTCTATGTAATAACACTTGCACTTCTTGACCACTCAGGTCCATCTTGTAAATGAGCTATGCTCAATGATGTTCGCCTGATTAAATAAAGATTTGATTAATTGATTGATTGATTGAAGGCCTAATCTTCATGTCATTTCTTGAATGCATTCATTGATTTGCATCCCTTAACAGGCCTGGGAGCACATATGTAAAAACTCACATACTTTGGTGAGCTCATTACACCCTGACTTTGATTCTTTTCAAAAATGGTTTATTAGTTAGAAACTTTGTTTAAACACCTAAAAAAGCATGCTTCTCTGTCCCAAGAAACACATTGGTCCCAAGCTTCACTGGAAATGAAAACATTAGATTGAACTATCTTGGATCAAGTTGACACGTATAAATATCTTCACCCGACAATGACCCAAAACATATACATACAAAACATACACAGTATCTTCAACAGTGTTTATTTGTTTATTGCTGATAGGGGAAATAACTGGTTCAAAATACCGCCAGAGTAAAGCTACCACCTTTCATCTTTTGTATATTGTTACATACAGTACTTTTTAAATCAAGATATTTTCCGCTCCACTCACTCTGCTGTCACCCCAGCAATATACTCTGTTGTCAGGGATATACTCTGTTCAGATATTTCTGCTGTCATTTGGATGGCACGGAGGTTTTCAATTCCTGGCTTTTCTGTTGAGCCCTGCCTCGTCTCTATGGTGTGGGTGATATCTATTTGGGAAAACAAATATATAATCACTAATGCACCAATTGTGGGCAATGTTAAATTCTTTGTTTTAAAAGGCTGCAATTGGAAGGTTAATAGAGCTAAAATCAAAATGTACTTTTCTCTGTTTCTACTGAATGTAAAATGTTTTTGATAGATCTATTTGATCTGAGTAAGCATACAACATACCAAAGTAAACTTTAAGTGAAACAGAGCTGAAGATTCAGAGGTAGCCAGAAATATATTCAAGAACATCTTGATATTGTTGGATATTTCACAGAAAATCTACATTACTTTCAAAGGGGTTATTTGTGATATATCTGGATATAGCTAAATGTAGCACCCCCCCTACAGTAGAGAGTAATATTGTTACTAGTAGAGTCCAGCAGTGGTACCAGATCCCTTGGCATCACCCTTGGTGGGGGACAGTGGTTGTGGTAGGATCTGTCTTTGTCAGACTGGGGATAGGAGGTACAGTAGGAGACAGGCTGTCTCAGAGAAGAAGTCAAAGCCAAGGGGGCTAGGAGGCCTGAGAATTGGGGAAGGGGCATCACAACCCAAGTGACCTTTCTGGTGGTGCCCACTGGGAATAGGTGAGGGGTCAGTTCAATGTCCTATCCCTGGGTACTAGCCAGGGAAACACAGGCTTCACAAACTTCATTGCTGGGTGCCAGGGACTCTGATCTGTTCATGGAGGGGCAGACAGATTGTGTGTACCATGTGGCCAGCTCAGAACATGAGCCTGGGGGAACAGTGTCCATTATGAGCTCCTGCCCCGTGGGGTGCAAATGCCTCACCACCCTCAACAACTGAGGGTGACATGGAGTCAGAGACACCAAGCATGATGAGGAATTCACATGGTATATCTGTGGGCCTGATGTGGGTGAGGCATGATCTTAGGAGTTTGAGGCATTCTTCAACCCAGACAGAGGATGGGATTCGAACCAGGGATGGCCTAGTCTTTTTCTTTATAATTAAGTGTACTGTATTGAAAAAGTAAAAGGAATTATACAATAACACAACAACCATAAACAATAACAAGACACAAAACAAACCATACTCCCCATGCCCATCCCCCTGTCTGGATTTAACCAGAAATATACAGAGGAGTGTCAACCCCAACTAAAATAGCAGTTCAAAGTCACCATTAAGAAACTACAAGCACAAAAAGAAAAGCCAGAAAATGAGTAATGAATATGAAGTGATTCCTATCATTTATGATAAACCTGCATCCTATGATTCAGTATAGTAATCTGCTTCTCCACATTTAAAGCAAACAAAATAAATTTCCCTATGCCATTCATACTTAGTGGGATCTTATCATCCAGTCAATGACATAAAATGACTAGTTTGGCTGTAACTGCAATCAAGGCTATATAACCAGTATGGGGGCCCACCAGTGCATGATCACATTTACCCAGCAAACAAATCTCAGGTGCGATGGTCTCCTCAAGACCCATAATAGGGCCCAAATTATGCTTAAGATCATCCCAGAAGGGCACAACTTTCTCACATATCCACAAAATGTAATATAACGTCCCCTCCACCTTTCCACACCTAGAACACTGTCTGGACTTCTGCCTCTCCATCATACATAATTTGCTAAGAGTGAGATATACATTTTGTAAAACCTTCAATTGCAAGAGCCTGTATTTATGATATTTAACATATTTATAAACATTCAACCAAACCTTCAGCCACTACACAGGACACCAGGAAACTGAAGTTCCCTACCCCAATAATAGCATACTCTATTCAAACCCCAGAGGTCTAATGGCTGGAAACAATGGTAGAGACATGAAATAGAACTGGGTTGCATAGCAGCTTGTACAATTTGCTTGACCAAGTTCCACCTATAATGTGACCCCAGGGCTTGAACCATCTGATAAAAACAAAAGAATCTTCTTGGTGGAAACTGAGAGGTACCTCAGAATGACTGTAAATACATCACTCTACCATCCTGATCTATCTGCTCTACTATCAAGACAGGAATATCCCTCAAAAAAGCTTCTGGGATAGGGTGATGATCTATAAGAAAATCGGCATTCCCTAAAACCAGCTTGATCAGATCTCTATGGAAATCAACACCCAGATAAGTACAGAACTGCTAGTGTGCCCTGCAGGGACCAATAAATCAGAGTTATCTGGAGGACCCTGGGAAGTTTAGCAGGTATAATATAAACCAAGCCATGAAAGAGCCAGACCCCACTTACAACACAACTCTCCTTCTATGAATACCCACTGAGGCACATACCCCTTGCACCACCTGCTGAACAGGAGCCCTCCCCACCTAAAGTATTTAGCTCCCTCTAACACCATGTAATAAAGTCAAAAACTGGCAAGTCTCAAACCTCCTACCTACTCCTGATTTGCTAATTTTGAGTATGCATGTCTAACAACTTTGCATTCCCACAAGAAGTCAGTAATAAGGCCATGTAAGTGCTTAAACCACTGAAGAGGCATGTAGACATTCAACATGCTCAAAGGGTACAGAAGAAGGGGCAAGACATTCATCTTAACAATATTCATGCCTACCTCAAACTGTCAGGTAAAGAGTGGCCTACCTGTACAAATCCTGCTGGATTACAGATAAGAGGGGATCCAAATTGTTCTTTATTAAGTTCAATAAGACCTAAGGATCTTAATGCCCCAAAAGTCAGCATTTTACAATCTTAGTGGAGGCCCAACTCTCAAATACACTTCTTAGTCACCAAAGAATTTAGTGGAAGCCCACTAGTTTTGCTCTCATTAAGTCTATTAAGTTGCCACTGTGCAGAAGGCCTCTATCTCTTGCAATGCTGCCATGATAGAAGATTTGAGCTCTTCGACATGCAGTATGATGTCATCAGCATACATCAAAAATTTAAATTCTAAATAACCCACCCAAACTGCAATAATCTCAGGATTAGACTGGAACCATCACGCAAGTGGTTCCAAATACAAATTAAAAAGATAGGATGAAAGGGGAAAAACTCTGTTTAGTTCCTTGTTCAAGCATAATCATATCAGAAGATCCCGATTACTATCTACCTGAGAACCTGAATTCTGATATAGAATCTGCAGCCATTTAATAAAATCTTCGGTGATATGATACCTAGCCAAAATGGCAAATAAAAATGGCCACAAAACTTGATCAAAAGTTTTTTCTACTTCCAGGGAGACCAAAGTTGCTGGGATCCCACTCTTCCCAGATGCAGCCACAAAACGATGGAGTTTTCTAAAATGATCACTCGATACTCTACCTGGCATAAAGCCCACCTGCTCTGCCCCACTAAACCATCCCATAATCTCCCCAACCTAGGGGCTAATATTTTAGCCAAAATCTTTAATTCCACATTTATTAGAGTGATGGGCCTGTAACTACAAGCCCAGATATCATCTTACCCTACTTTAGAAATAAGAGTTATCTAAGCAAGTTTAAAGGTCAGATCCTTAATCACCTCCGAATATATGAAATTAAACATACTAGTTAGTATGGGGGACATTTCACTACTATAACATTTATAGAAATTAGCAGGAAACCCATCAGGACCAGGAACCTTGTCAATGATAATCTCTGAATGACCATAAGAACCTCTGTCTCTTGAATAGGACCCACCAGAAGTGTTTGTTTGCTCTCTGTCAATTGATGTAGTTGAATCTGACTCAAATACTCCCCAATATACTGCTCTAATAATGCATCCTTCAAATCATCCCTATATAAATAAGTAAGTAAAGTTTATTTTTATAAGGCACCCTTCCCAAGCTCAGGGCGCCTTTACAAAATTCCATAAGCAGCATTAAAACCACAATAACAAATAAAATTTTTATATATAACAGCTTTAACATCATTTACCTCACTGAAATGCTTGATTAAAAAGGAAGATCTTTAGGGCCTTTTTAAAGCCCTCCACAGTCAAGCTATTTCGTATCTGGCAAGGTAGAGAATTCCACAGGATAGGAGCCATAAAGGCAAATGTTCTTCCACCAGATGTTTTTAAGGTTACCCTGGGAATCTCTAGCAACCCCTCACCAGAGGATTGGAGGGAGCAGGAGGGGCAGTAAGAAGTTAGGAGTTCTTCCAGGTAGTGGGGTCCCAACCTGTGTAGGGCTTTATAGGTCATCAACGTGACCTTGAAAGTGATCCGCCACTGTACCGGCAGCCAGTGCAACTCGCAAAGCACAGGTGTTATATGGTTGGACCTAGGGCTTCCAGTCAACAACCTAGTCGCTGCATTTTGCACCAGCTGCAAGCAGCGGATATCCACTCCCGGCAGCTCTAAATAAAGGGCATTGCAGTAATCAAGATGATTGGCAACAAAAGCGTGGACCAGGGTAGGAAGATCCTCTGATGGAACCAGGTGTTTCACCCATGCTATATACCTTAGATGGAAAAAGGATGATTTGACCAAGGCCAACACCTGCGCCCTCAGGGTCAGGCCCTCATCAAAGATAACACCAAGTTTACGTACCTGGCCAGATGCCATAAGCAGGGTCTCCCCCAGAAATAAACCTGAGGGTTTTCCCGCCCATGAACTTGACATCCTCACCCCCGGTTCCACCACCAATACCTCTGTTGTTCCCGGATTCAACTTCAGCCAATTGGTACTCATCCAACTCTGTACCTCCAGGAGGCAGTTGTTAAACAATGTACTTGACTCAGACTCCTGCTCGGGCACAAAAGACATATAGAGTTGAGAATCATTGGCATAGCAATGAATCTTCAACCCATATTGTCTTATAATGTCCCCCAATGGAAGCATGTACACCGCAAATAACATGGGGGACAGCACCAAACCCTGTGGCACCCTACAGCATAGACTGTGAGAGGCTGAAGAATGAATCCCTGACACTACTCTCTGAGTCCTACCCTGCAGAAAAGTTTTAAACCAACTGTGGACCACCCCCCTTAGTCCACAGAGAAACCACAGGCGATCAAGCAGCACCCCATGATCCACGGTGTCAAACGCTGCTGAGAGATCAAGGAGAACCAAGATAGAATGAGTTCTCTGATCTCTCACCATCAGGAGATCATTTAATACCCGAACAAGAGCCGTCTCAGTACTATGCCTTTTCCTGAAGCCAGATTGGACATGGTCATAGATACTGTGGATAGTTAAATGGTCCTCCAGCTGCAATGCTACCACCTTCTCGACAATCTTTCCCAAAAAGGGAAGATTTGAGACTGGTCTGTAGTTTTCTGGGCAGTCGGGATCAAGGGAGTTTTTTTTCAAAAGGGGGTGTACTATTGCCTCCTTCAAGGGATCAGGAAAGAGCCCTCTCTCCAGTGTCACCACAACTAACCCAGTAAGGATCGGGCCAATAACCTCTACACACCCCACAAGTAGGTGAGTAGGGCCCAGATCCAATCTACAGCAGGTTGGCCACAAAGTCTGGATGATCCTCACTATATCCATGACTGCCGGTTGACTGAAGGTGAACCAAGTTAATTGGATATTTGTGTCCCTCAGTTGATCACTGCAAGACCCTATGGGTAGGCACTGGCTGATCTCATCCCTGATAGTGGACACTTTATCAGCGAAGAACATCGCAAATTCCTCACACTGTAACTATGATAACGCTTGACCAGCTTGAAGACAGGCTGGATTGCACAATCTCTCCACAGTCCAGAAGAGCTGGGCCGGTCTATTCCTCGCTGTAGCAATTTCCCCATGACAGGAACTCTGCCTTCCAATGGGAAATTGCTAACTGACAGGTCTTATCAGCGTAGCTCAGTTGGTAGCACATCCGCCTCTGGACCAGAAGGTTGTGGGTTCTCGTCCCACACTGGGATTGGACTTGCACCTAAAAATCGCTGGCATCCGAGTGCAGTATTGGGGGTGCTGTACTGCTGGGGTGTGCCGTCCTTCGGATGAGATGTTAAACCGAGGTCTCTTCTGCCCATCCTGGTGTTGTCCTGGTGGGTGTCCAGGTGGAAGTAAAAGAACCCAGGGCACTCTTCGTAATGAGTAAGGAACATTCCCGGTGTCTTGGCCAACATTCCCCTTCCCATAAACCGGTTCATGCAATTATCCAGGCTGTGTGTGGGTGATGATGTGCAATACGGCTGCCACCACAAATTCAGTCACTTCACTACCAGTCTAGCATTGCTTGTAAAGCACTTTGGATGTATGAAATGCGCTATATAAATGCTGATTCTTCTTCTTCTTCTTCTTCTTCTAATGATCTAACAGTCTAAGCGTGTCCACTTTCATGTGAGTTTTCCGCCAGCATCTCTCCAATCTTCAGCCTTGTCTCTTCAACCCATGGATCTCCATGGAAAACCAAAGGGCCCCCAGGTGGAGAGTACAGGGATGAACAGGGACTGAAGCAATGACATCCAGGGCCCTCACAACTGCCCTATTATAGGCTAGCACTAAGGACTCTGGGTCAGTGCTATCCATTGGAAATCCCGAGAAGTCCAGCTCCGTCATTAGGCCTTCTGAGGTAACTCCTCCCAAAGGACAGAACTGTACTGTCTCCTTAGGGGCAGGCCTCTTTCGGGGGGCTGCGAAACTGAACCTCAAGGCATGATGGTCAGACCAACTGATAGACTCCACCTCCACACCAGAGACTTCCATCCCCAGATGGAATATCAAATCCAATGACTGTCCCCCCGATGGGTTGCAGAAGTAATAACCCGTGTCAGGCCCAATGAGTCCATCAATTGGAGGAGGTTTTGACCAAATGGCGTGAGTTCATTGTCGACCCAGGCATTGAAATCCCCCAGAATTAACCATCGGGGGGATTCCAATACCCTCTCGGCGATGAAATCCTCAACCTCCCTTAGGAATTCCCTACCATCACCTGGTGGACGATGAATGAGAAGTATCCTGAAGCCTGCACCTGCACCCACAATACACTCAAAGGAGTTGGTACATCCAACGGGTATTTTCCTGAGGTCCAGTTCCTGTCTAAAACAGACTGCAACTCCCCCGCCCCTACGGTCCACTCTCGGGCGGTGAATCACCGAAAACCCAGCCGGAACTACAGACTCCAAAATGGGGCCTGCATTTTCATCAAGCCAGGTCTCGGTGATGCAAGCTAAGTTCACAGATAGAACAAGATCTGCCACCAAAGCAGTCGTGTTTCTGATAGATCTAGCATTGCTTAACACAGCCTGAAAGGGACGAGACTCCACGGATGACTCCACCTCCTGCCTGACCAAGTCAGTGCCCTTGGGTATGGGTACAAGACATGATGGACCTCGCTCCTGTATCCATATCACACCAGGGCGCCTCCTGGTTTTAACAGTCCCTATCCGCCCACTCTTTTCCCATCCCACACAAGAGTTCCAGGATCTCCTATTCCCTCCACTCCTTCGTCTCAAAATGCCGAATATTCGGCATCTCCTATAAACTTCCCAAGGAAGTGCGGGACATTCAAAGGGTCGGAGATCCTTCAGTCTTGAGGGGAGTACCTTGGACTGTGCTTTTACCAACCCAGCACATTCAGATCCTGTCAATAATACTAAATTATAAAAAAACCACTAAATCGATACTCTTATTTAATCTTAATATACCCCCTTAATAAAACCACTCCACACTCTACTTAAATCAAAAACATAAAATAAACAACTATTAACAAAATAAAACCAAACCACACTCGGATGGCAACCCCTCCACTCTCTCTCACAAAGTGGGGGAAAAGAGGGAAGGTTTACAAATCCCACCAACTGTCTCTCACACAGAAGGGGAGAATAACACAAAATTTCCACATTAATGCCTACTTAAACTAATATAAAATAAACAAAATAAACAAAATAAATAAAATAAACTATAAAATTAATAAAATAAAATATTCACTCAACAAAAAAGTCTCAGTTCGTTCAAAAGTCCTGGTCAATCTTGTATTTCTTCTTAAACAACTTTATCTATTTCTTTTTAAACAACTTTATCACTCCTTTTATCCAAGAAACATGATAGCAAGCATAAGGCTCATGTCTCAGGGAGCCATGAATGAAGTTCAGTTCTCCTGTGGGCTCTCACTTCCAAAGAGGACCAAAACCAGTCATGAATCCCAGCGATAAAATCTCAAGTCAGTTCTTTAATCAGATTTTACTTCTCAATACAAAACCAATTCAAATTGTTTCATATGAACCCGCCACTGTCATTCCCTGTTAAATCATGAAATCCCACAGATTCAAGTAGCTGGCTTTGTTTTATGTCTCCTCGCAGTCTTCACTCCCATCAGAGATGAAATAAGTTATTTTTCTTTTCAGTCAATTCCAACGATATTGACAGCACCCCCTGAGCTTAACCCAGCCACAAAAACCCTTCCCCAGACCCGCTCTGCCCCACGGCTGCCCACCAGCTACCATTCAGCAGAACAGAAGCCCTATGGTGGCAAGCCCACAGCACACCACTGGGTCAGATCAAGGGCCGAGAAAAAATTCCTCTCAGGGGGAATCAACCAACTTGCTGCCCCATAAAATTTATCGATGAAACTTCAGCTCCCTCCTCTACTGAGATAGGACATAAATGATAGAATACAAGCAATCCAACCTCCAAATCTGTTCCACACTTCACCGCCCAGCTACAGAACACTAGAATTCGCTTTAGTTACTGTGTTTTTGGTCTCAGTCACAGTGCCTCTCAGCGCCTCTAAGAAACCAGTAGTCACACTCCAGGGATAATCCAGGGACGATCCACTCATATAAAAAAAAGACAGAGTCAATACCATCCACCAGGACTGATGAATAAACAAGACAAAGTAAAATAATAGGAAAAAATACAAAGCAAACGACCTAAAACGCATACTATCATTACAATCTTGCGGTTGTTCCACTGCTGCTATTCCACCTGCTTACAGCCTGCCCAGCACGGCGGCCATGATAGTTAGGAATAAGAGTTATATAACTCTCAATAAATCTTAGCAAGTACTCCAACAATTTCCCTATGTGTGAAATCAGGTAAGAAGTATCAATCACCCTAAGCCCCTGTACCAGCTTGAGGGCTTCTTGCTATTGCAGCCTCATAGCCAAAATATTTCCAACCTTCTCCCAGTCTTCCTCGAATATCACTCTAACATGCAGAATGTCCAACTCTGTCCTCTCCCTAAGCAAATTAGCATATTGTGCCTTAAGAGAATTTAATAACACCCATGTCATCTTCCATCAGTGGAGAGAGTGCCTTCTCCAAATCACAAATCCATCTCAGTACCTCATCAGCTCACTGCTCCCACTCCTTCTGTTACCTAGTAGCCAACCTAATACATTCCTGACAGAACACATGTTTAGCAGCCCCGCACCATACATCTAACCTATCCACTGAACCCAAATTGTCTGCTACAAAGTTCTGTATAAAAACTTGCAACTTTGTCTTTATTTCTAGATCTCTTAACAACTGGGAGTTGAAATGCCAAATTTTGTCAAGATGGGGATGAATAGGGCAATGATCTGACACCACATGGGGTTCGGTTTGGCATAGCAACAAACTCAACACACTTTCTTGAGTAATAAGGAAAAAACAATCAATATGGGAAAAAGTATTATGGGTCTTGGAATAAAATGTGAAACTATAGTCCACAGGTATACCATTGTTACAGTGACAACTTTACAGCGACATGGTCGATACCGACAACATCGCCATGCAGCTATAAAGTCCGCCTGGGACCCCAGCACCCTTTCCCAAGGTTCTGCACCCCACCCCCAAATCAGCTCCATCTCAGAGTTGAGAATAATAATTGTGGGGGGTGCAGGGGGCACAGCCACCTGCAAGACAAGAATTTTAATCCCAGCGGCACCATGCAGGATGCAGTTGTGGTCAATGTAGTGGTGTCAGGAAAACATTGCATCAACATGAAATTGTTGATGTGGCATCATAGATCCTCCAACAAGTTACAAAGGCCCTTCTGATCGGGTGCAAGCCCTTTCCTAACTGACCCTGCCCTATCAAAATCTGGTTGATAAATCCAATACCCAACCATCAGTATAGGCATATAAGTATAGGGGGCCAGCTCCAAAGCCAGCATGGTAAAAAACTGAGGGGAGTTGGCATTTGGCCCAGACATAGATCCAAGTAAGACTTCCTGCTGCCCTAATCTTCGATTCAATAAAATATACCACACATCCACATCCCCAACAACATTAATAAGCTGAAACACCACAATCCAGCAATCAATATAGCCACCCCCTTTGCTTAGTATTGTTCCCCACCGCATACACTTACTCCCACCCATTCCTTCCAAATACAATGAAGAGCCTCATAGTTAAGGTGAGTCACTTTCAGAAAGGCAGTGGTGGCACCTAGTTTCTTATGATATCATAAGATCATTTGTCTCTCCTCTTTGGATCGCCCCTCCTTAATATTCCAGGAAAAAAATAAGTAGTCACTATTCATAATGAGCAGCCAAAAACAAAAACAACACCAGAACCGGTACAATAAATCCCCAAAAGACAATAAATATGAGGAATCTCAGAAAAGAAAAGATAACCATCCCATTCAATTCTTCTCTAGTCCCATAAACTATATTCCCACACTGCTGGTCTGCAGTGGCTGTAATCAGCCCAGTCTGGTCCAGCTCCAACCCCACCATTACAACTAAGTGAAGTACAGCAATACCAATAAAGTGGTAAACTTCAAACAAAACACCTCAACCAAAAGAGAACATACAACAGGACTCCCACCCCAGAGTCCTTGCCCCACCACCTAACCAAGCTCTCTCACTGTGAACCCAGTCAGAGCCCTAAAACCTAAACAGCCTCCCCAATGGAAGCAAAAAATGAGCAAACTGTAAACAAAAAGTTGAACAAAAAATAATGCCAAAAGCATGAAAAAGATCACATGAAGCTTGCCAGGTCCCCCTTGGGTCCTCATACTGAGTCCCCCAACTACTGGCCCATTGAAACTGACTCCCACATAGAACATCCATCAAAAGCAACCTGCAGTTCAAAGTAGCCAGATGAGGCAAGGGCAGCAAGATAGCAAGGCAGTGAGGAAGCAGTGGCAGGAGGTAAACCCTCCATTAAGAACAAAACCACTGCCCAATCACCTGCATGGATACCCACTCATACTGAACCAAGCACAACACTGAAAGCCACCCCAAACAATAAGGTGGAATTGAGAGATCTTAGGCTATGCATTCCTACTTCCATGTGGCGCAAAAGATTCTTGGCCTCCCAAATCAGCAGACCCATCCACCACAAAAAGATCAGCCATATCCACTGATAGCATCAATCAAATCCTGCAAGGGACAGACCTACAATGGTGGAGGGGAGTCTGCACAAATGAACAAAGCATAAAATAAGTAAACACAGGAGACAGTAAGTTTGATCCCCCTGAACCTGTTCTGCAGCAATCCAATAATATAAAGGAGCCAAACAGGCTGTCCCCCCGCCCAACAATATATCTCACACTAGAAGCAAAAACCTCTTCCCAACCCACCAAACCTCCTAAGAAACTGCAAACAAAGAAGGAATATTAAGAAAAACAAGCAACAAAAGTCCATAATAGTCCCATAAAGTTAAGTCCACAGAGCAGTCTTTACATCTCCAAAAACACATAATGTCAGTCACTGAGTTTTAAACAAATCAGGAAACAGGTTTGGAAGGTCCTGCCACATTGAATCCACCGATAAAAAGGAGCATTGACCATCCTACAGGAATATCATCAATTTGGCCAGGTATTGAATCTTAAAACAAATATGTGCTGCAATCAGTTTGGACTTGAGATCATTATATGCAGCCTGCTTCTCCTGAATCTGTGGAGGGACAGCCTGAAAAATAAATAGGTTCTTTAATTCACACAGTAACTCCTTAGACTCTCTCAATTTCTGCAGAATATAGACTTTGTCCAAATAATTGAGGTGTTGGAAAATAATTGGTTGACGCTTGTCCTCTGGCTTTCATGTCGGGCAGAGTGCTCTGTGATCTTGCTCGATAATATGTTACGAGCCATTTGGAGAAGGCCGTGCTATTTGCTGGCACAACTTTTGAACAAATTTCAGAGTATCAGTGCCTTCAGAACCCTCAGGCAGACCCATGAGGACAATATTGTTTCTCCGGCTATGTCCCTCCTGATCCACCAGGCACTCCCTTAATTGAGTTACCTTATGCAATCGACCTATCAGCTCTGGATCCAAACGGGAGCACCAATCCTCTACAGAGCTAATACTTATCTCTGTATGTTCGATCTTATGGGATAAGTCCTCAAATGCAGGGCAAACAGCCTTCACATCTCCCAACATGTCCAGTAGGGTATCTTTCAATGGAATTAGCTCTTATAAAAAGAGCTCTACCATCAAAGTAGTTGTTGCAGAAAAGTCATCATTGGGGTCTTCCTCCTCGAGTAGCTCATTCCTCATCTTGATGTGCTTAGGCCCTTCAGCTGTGATGGGTGGGGATGAAGTGCATGGAGTCTCCTCTCACCATCCACTTCCATCTCAAAATTTATTGCCTGACTCAGTCCTGCAAAAACCCAACCTAAACACTACCCAGGGAATGAAAAATTCTCCACTGAGGAATCCCAGACAAAAAAAAATGATTAATCCTTAACAGGATCAGAGCTGCAATGGGACACTGCTGTTTATTCAATTACATCATGTGACCCCCACTAGGATGACCGTGTCTAACTAGAACAGGGATATTTGGGTGGGTGGGGGAATCTCTAGGGTTATTCCATTAAGAGGTAATTCTTGATGGCCTTCAGGTCTGGAGTGGATTCCTCAGAAGATGGTTTTGGGGTAATGTGGAACTGGGTGGGGGGTCACATCAATAACTCTATGCAGTTAGCCATCTGATCAAAGGTGAGGATGGAAGGAGTTGGGACTGAAGCTGCACACTGTTGAACGTTTGGAAAGTGTTGTGGGTAGAGTTTTCCCAAAGGTAAGCTGGACAACTGTAGCCATTCCTGCTGGGAGGTACCCTAGTGGGTTGAGCTACAAGGTGCCCCAGCAGGCAGCATTCTGGGGAAATCAAGAGTTACAGGGGCCCAGGGGCATGGTGAAGGGATATCATTACAGTGGGCCTGGTAAGAAAGAAGTTCATCCTGAACATGTGGTCACCTTACCAGTGTACCATTTAAGCCCAAAAAGTTGGATATTGCTCAGTTCAAGGTGCATTAAGGTAGCTAAGGTGGGAAAAGGCGTCCCCAAGGAAACAGAGATGCCTGATTGGAACCAGTGAAAATGAGAGCACAGGCCAGGTTACAGGTTAAGCCATTGTTGTGGTAGCAGGACCAATCCATTGCACAGAGCTGTGAGAGCCTTGGAATTAAATGTGTAGAAGTCAAATGATTTGGGTCTCTTTAGCTGTGAACTATCTGTGAACTTAAAGTATCACCTGCCTCAGTAAAGGTGAATCAAGAGATCTTGAATCCCTATGTTAGAGTTGTCATTTCCACCAGAAAGTGTGAAACAGAAACATAGAGAGTGATGGCAGAGAAACACCAATGACCCATCCAGTCTTCCCATAGTTCCCTATCAAACCCTATGACATATTTCCCATACAGGGTACTAGTCCTCACTTTTCAACCCTCCATACTACTACCACCCTGAGTAACCACTATAACCTTCACTCTCTCCCAGCCATGCTTTAAACCATTTATGGTTTTGGTGCCCACCACTTCATCTGGCAGAATGTTCCATGGTTACAACACCCCTTCTGTAAAACATAATTTTCTCACATCCCTCTTGAACCTCCCTCCCATCAGTTTCCACTCATTCCCCCATGTCCTTGAACTGTTTGTAACCCCCACCCCCTTGTGGGTGGGGTCTTACCTGTTTTTCCCAGGAGCCCATTGTTGCTTCTGTTTCACACTGCCTCCTGCCGCTGATTCCGGGTCCTGGAGGGTCCCTCTAGCCTCCAACTAGCCCCCTGTACTGTTCTTGAAATCCTTCGGGGCCAGAGGAGTGAATCGCAGAGCTGCTGCATTGCTGGTGCACTCGGGTGCATGCTGGCGACTCTGACATGCTCACTAGTGCATTCTTGTTTTCAGACCACTGTAGTGTTGCTAAATCACCTCTTCAGTGGTCTTGGCCCCAAAATATCTTAAAAGGGGTCGTACACCTGGAGGAGGTGGGTAAGAAGTGGTCAGAGTGCTTTGTGTAGGAGCACCTATAAGCGCTCAGAATCGGATCATAATTTGAATATTCATGAAGCACCTCATGAATAATAATGAGCTTCAGGGCTGCCTGGGGGGACTATACATATTGGCAGCTGTGACAGGTGAACTGGAATGATTAAGAATATAAAACAGCAGTCGCTAGACTGGGGACAACGTCTGCTTTTGAACAATGGGACAGTTGTGAATGGAGACTGTATAGTTTGATTGCAGGAACAGTAGGAAGCTGGGACTGCTGTAAAACTGAATAGAACCATGCAATAAGCAGCCATCTTTTCCACTTTGACCCCTATGGACAGCCAATTACTAGCTTAGGTGCCTAAAAGTTTGTTGAAATGACTTATGGGAGAGGTGTGAGCTAATTCTAGGTGCCAAGGACTCTTTGACAATCAATAATCAAAGGAGGCTAATGACTATTAATATTTTTGATGGACAACAGGAATCAACCAATCAGAAGCTGAAAGTTTTGTGTGAAACCCAGGGACTTTGGGCAGTTGGGGCAGTCTGATCTGGGCTCTGATCGAGTCAAGAAGGGCTCAGGCTATGGTGTTGTAAAGGCAGGAGACCTTCTACAGGACTTCTTTGGTCAATGGATAAATTGTCTGATTTTTGAGAAAGTGGATTTTTCTCTTTGCTGAAAGAATTGTGGTGTTGCAGGTGAATGTTCAAGGCATTTGGTGAAAGCTCCTGGTGGTTTGGAGATCCAGAGTTTGCAGTGAGCCTGCATCGGTGTGGAAAACCCTGATCCTGTAAAAAGGGTTGATCAGAAGTGTATGAGTGTGCCATAGCCTAAAGTGGGCACTCAGTCTGGAACACAGGAAAATTGCTGAGAAGGTCTACAGGTATCCAGAGCATGGGAACCTGTTGGTTTTTGCTGAAATCCAATTGTGGAAAGGTGGAGGTCCACCCTAGAGACAGTGCGTTACTAGTTGAAAGCCGCTGGCAAGGTGGAAATTGGAGAAATTGTTTCTGCACCCTGGAGCTGCTCATTCCTGTTCAAAAAAGGTGAATCTACAATCCTAACAGCTGCAACTCAGAGCCAGGTAGGGAACCTGCAAAACCCTACCGAGTGAGGCAGACAGGGCTGCAGGGGGCCACGGGCATGCACCTGAGTGCTAGGTCACTCTGGATCAATTTAGGGAGCCAAACCATGGGGTCATTACTGGATCTGGGTTCCTTGTGGCCTAGTAGGCTTTGCATGTGTGCTTTGTAATCTGGCCCACTTGATAGGCTAAACGTGACAAGCTGCAAGAATCTTCAAGCAAGTCAGAAGGTGACAAGTTGCAAGAGTCTTCAAGCAAGCTCAAGGCTGACCAGTGTCTAGCCATTGCATCATCTCTCAAACCAGAATTTTCTGCCTATTTGTTTGCTGCCCCTAGAAGTGATTGATCCTGACTTGCCCGAACCTACTGTGCCAGTTGTCGAGATCCAGTCCACAGGACTGTGAATAACCCAGGGCTTGCCCTGCTAAAAGGAGAATAGAAAGTTAAAGAGAACATAAACAGGCTCTGTATTTCTTTATTAAGAAAAACAATCTGTTATACCCCATACATGTTTTGTACAGTGCTACGAACTTGAAAATGTACAAAACAGCATTTTTACCTAAAAAAATGACTTTTTTCCCCTTGGCAGCACTGCAGTTCACAGTCAGTTTACCAGTAAGGAGCTGAGCCGATCACATGATTAGATGACATCAGATTAGCGACAAGAGAATGAGAGTGCTCCACATTCGACCAGTGAGTCAGTGAATACTGAGGAGCATATATGGCAGATTAAAACAAAAAGCTTTAATACATTTTATGAGTGTCATCCTTTAGAGCAGTGAAAACATTGAATAGTTTTCCAGCTGAGGTTATGGAATCACACAGACTTTTGGATAAATTGTAACACAAGTTACATAAATACGTGGATGCAAATCACAATGGTAGTACCTGCTGAAAGGCAGGGAAACATTCCTAATAGACCTCATCGTCTTCTTATATCTCTCAAACCAAAGTATTAACCTAAAATTAGAGGATTATGACTTCGTGGCAATGACAAAAAATGAAATCCAAGGGGAAATATCCTGTTTTTGTTTTAATATATTTTATTCAATTAAAAAAATAAGCAAGACATTTGAAACCCCCCTAAGCATAGGATGCATACATAAAGATATTTCACAGTACAGCTTAATCTGGTTCAATCTCACTTGGCATGCATCTGTGTGAGGGTAATTGTGAGGGGGGAGGGGCAGCTGCAAAGTGGGGTGCTAGCTGCACACTCGAGCAGACTTGATAGACCATGTGGCCTGTATCTGCTGGCAAGTAGTAAGTAAGTAATTAAGTAGGAGAATGAACACTACATTTTTTGGTACAGCATGACCTAAAATATCTAACAATTTAACACTGTAAACCCAAAATTAATCATAAACTATTAGCCACTTGCAACAATGTCATGGATTATTTTCTAATAAAAATTTCTGGAAATGTTCCAGGTAATGAACCCAGTACCAATACACCACGTTGTCTGTAGCATTACAAAGTCCAAGCTGTAAAATTGGTAAGAAACAGATTGGAAGATCCGTCTCTGTTAAACAGTAAGTAACAGTCATCTGAGGCCCCAAAATACATGCTTTTCTAAAGTAATGTCATCACATGCTGCTATAAAATGCAACCCAATTAAGTATATAGGCTGTCTTTAGCTTGTTTAAACTCTTTGATCATGAACAGTTTGAGATACCAACACCAATACATACATCAACACCTTCCTAAAGTGTTTATACCTTATGTAAAATTCAGTGTAATAGTTCATTACTGTAACCCTTCCTAAATTACCTGAATGTGGGTTGAACTGTCAGTTTTAACTACACAAACTATTAAATACAGCATCCTTTGTCCTCTATAATTTCTCATATGGAATAAATTTGAATTAGTATCATGATACTCCCAGACCCTCAGATAGATTTAAGGCTTTGTATGTGTGGACTCATTGCCTAGTGCATATAGCATCACGCAGACTGGAGAGTAAGTGCCATCATTACTGTCTTCTGTTCCCCTTGATGGCAAGGGATGTTCTCGCCACTGTCGAGATATAAGACGCTTAATTATTTTAAAATAGGTCAGCGTCTGTGGAGAGCCACGCATAATGTACACATAGTACTGTATTGTAAAATATGTTGATCAAAACCTAGCTCGGAGCCCATCACTTGTGGTAAAATTAACTGCAATTCAAAACATACATACATTTATATGGCATACAGATAACAGTGGTTCACTGTTTAAGTGACTACAGCTCACATAATGCCTAGGAGTGCAAAGTCTGTAATACACTATCAGTTCCTAGTAACCAATCCTTTTTATCCAGCATCTTATGAAGCAAAGTCCTCTTTAATGCTTTCAATGTTTTTTTGCCAGCATCCACCAGATCATTAAAAATAGATACATTGCTGAAGTAGACCACTCTTAGTTTAGTTGGTAACTGCTGGGTATGGGCAGTTCCAAGGGAGTGCAATGCAGCCAGAACCCCATCAAATGCATTACGGCATTGCTGTGTAGAATAACAGGTTTGGAAAGATGTATAGCATTGAACCATCATCCCATGTTAAATGTCTTCTTTAGTATGCTGCTAGCAGGACTGAACCTGTGATGTGCTGTCCGTGCATTACAATCAGCAGGGTCCTGGGCTGGATTATGTCGGGTACTCTGCATTTGGGGGTGATTTAATATACTTTCTAGTTATAAAGGGTTTGTCCTTCTAAACTACTGTATGCAGTACCTGTGTAAGTAGTATGTCTGTTTTGCTACTCTGGCAACACAGTTTAGATCAGATAATTAATCTAATAATGTTAAAAATACAAAAACAACATGTTTCTTCTGTATCACCATAGCAAATCTGATCTAATAACAGTAGTCTCATAAACTTCATTTGAAAGCTGCTATGCTGATCATATAGTGTGCACTTAGTTGGGGAGATATGATGACATACATAACATTAAAAGATGGAATATATGTATATGTTTGATCTCATGCCCTCTTTAGCATACAATTTATCTGGTTCGATTCCTGGTACTGATGTTTTTGCCTAATTTGTCAGTGACATCTTAAAAAGAAATCCAATAAATAGAGGCATTATTAAGATATTTGAAAGAAAAAAAAATTAGAAACACAGTTACCTGTGTATTTATATATACTGTGTGTGTGAGGTTTTCTTTTTTACTATGTCAGTCTAATGCATTTCTAAAACCTTAAACTTGTATAAGAATGTGGAGGTTGCAGAAATGCATAACCTTGTAGCCAGTCATTTAATGATATCTATGTTTATTTTCTCTGTACATAAAAATGGAACTTGTCTCTGGAATGAGAGCAGCACCTCCTGCCTACCCTGTGTGCTGCCCTGATGGTCCAGATTGGCAGGTTCAAGATATGCTCGCTCGTGTGTTGCGTATCTGAGGAAAAGGCTATTTTCAATCAAGACAGGCAGCTAAAAAAAGTTGACAATGTATTAGAAAAAGCCTTTTAAGTACAGAGAAAATAAACTTAGATATCATTAAATGATTGGTTGCAAGATTATGCAGTTCTGCAACCGGGGCATACTGTACTTATACAAGCTCTCAGTTTTAGACATGCATTAGATTGATGTGGGGGAAAACAAACTCACACACAGTTTATATATTACACAGGTTATTGTGTTTCTAATTGTTTTTTTTTTACTTCAAAATAGTGTAATAAAGCCTCTATTTGTTGTATTTTTTAAGATGTCACTGATGGGCATGTCAGTACCAGGAATCGAATCACATAAACTGTATGCAAAAGAGGGCATGAGATCAAAGAGTCCCCAGATACATTCAATTTTTTTTTGCTACTAGGAATGCACGTCATCATGCCACCCTGTTTATTGCAACTAAGTGCACACTGACAAGAAGCATAGTGATTTTAATATAAAGATTACAAGGTTACTGTCATTCGATCAGGTTTACCACTGTGAAGCAGAAGCACCATTTTCATTCTGTTTTGCATGCGCAGCACAAGCAACATTTTGTGACAGCTTGCTGGAGTAGCAAGTTGTGGAGGTGCGGCTGTGTTGTGGCCAATGGCACCACTGCTTTCTTGGGCTGGTCTGTGTGGCACCAATGAATGAGCACGCTGTCTATGAAAGCACTTCAGAAGCATGCCACCAACTTGAAAGAAATCCACCACTGCAATGAGAGACAGACTCATCATTGCAACGGCAGATCTCACATGCCTCCATTTTATGTACCCCTGGTGAAACATTTCAATAAACATCCCAGTAACTCCCACCTTCCACCTCTCACAGTCCCTACAAAGCCAACATTGGGGTTACTCAATCCCCCTGTCGGCATGCCCCCTTCCCAGTTTGTTTGCCGACAGAGGAGCCCAATCTCCATCGGTATAATGTCCCCCTTGTTTTGTCTGCAGAGGGGGGTGCCCAATCCCCCTTGGCATCATGCCCCACAAAACACAGACACGCTTTCTTTGCCGAGAGGGGCTCAATCCGCATTGGCTTCAGTACCCTCTCCCCAAAAAACACAGGTGGCACACTGGGAGCCCACCCCAGTGTGCTGAAAGCAAACCTGTAAATATAAAGTCTTCCTGTAACGTCACCTTTTTTTTTTTGTTACCTGTAAAACAGAAAACGGTCCCTTGTGGTCATGATGCCCTCCTCCCCAACCAGCACCCGCCCTATGTGCACCACAGCTCCCCGCACCCCCTCTCACCCCATAGTTACCTCCAGAGTCCGGCGCAATGATCTTTGGAGGAGCAGGAGACATCTGAACTCTTCAAAAGCCAGCTGTGAACTGAAGAAAATCACGGTAAGCTGTATAATGGCATCAGTGTGGGGGTGTTCAACTCAGGTGGGTATCTCAGCCATTTTTGTGATTTTTGGCTCCAAATTTTCAACATGGGGTTCTTGGGACCCTACCTCATGAACTCAGTCACTGTCATTTCGTTATTCTGTTTTGAAAGGTGATTTCACGGTCACCGCATGCAATCACCTTTTGGGACTGATTAGGAAAATGACAGTGTCACTGTTCATGAGTTGGGCTCTCAAAAAGCCTATGTTGCAAATTTGGTAGAAAAATTCCCAAAATGACTGTGTTACGGGTGTGCATTGTGCAGTTTCCATGCATGCTTGTAACTTTGAGAATTTTTAACATTTTCACTTCAGATTTTCAGCATTGCCATTTTTTCACATCTCCTTATGAACAGTACAGCTGTCATTTTTCACATCCTGCCTGAAATGTGTTTTCACACATCTGGTATGCAATGGTGCAGTTGCTGTGGGAAATCAATGTCTGGGACAGATTAAGAAAATCACAGTGACGCTGTTCATGAGTGGAGGTACCAAAATATCTCTGTTGAAAATTTGATGAAAAAATTTCACAAAATGATTGTGTTACGAGCATGCATTGTGCAGTTTCCAAGCATGCTCATAACTGCGAGAATTTTTAATATTTTCACTCCAGATTTTCAATATTGCCATTTCTTCACACCTCCTTGTGAATGGTACAGCTGTCATTTTTCACATCCTGCCCAAAATGTGTTTTCACACATCTGGGGCAGAATGGCATGGTCGCTGTGGGAAATCAACATTTGGGACAGATTAACAGAATCACAGTGACACTGTTCGTGAATGGAGGTCCCAAATGCTTTCATGAGGTGGAGTCACAAAAAGCCCATGTTGAAAATTTGGAGTGCAAATACCAACAAACGCCTGGGGCGTTAGGGTTTCTAACCATAATGTCCTACGCTATAGAGACTGACAGGTGTCAGGGGTGTGACTTTGGATTGTAGGCTGTAATGCTCATGCCATCCAGAGGAATCCAATATGGCAGTCGTGCTGGACTAGCCCTTACCTCGTCCTTACCTCGCTTTTGTTTAATCTGTTTTCATGTGTTTTTAATACGTTTTTATACATTTAGTTTATTTATTTTTTTAGTTTATTTACGTTTGAGTTTTAGTTCCTTTGCGTTGCTGTGCCGATGCTCTGCTGCGCTTGTCCTGGCATTTCGTGCTCGTGGTTGAAGGGCGCTCTAGCGGGGAGTTGAACCCCTTTTTGGTTGTTTTATTGCCTGCTGTTGACTGCTGTTTCGATTTTCCCTACAGCAGCCTTACTTAAACATTTTTCACCCTTGCTTTGGGGAAACGAGCGAGCGAATTCCTGCTGGGAATCAGACTTTGCTGCCATTTCACTGCTTTTTGCAGCTGCTCCCTTGGCGTTTCTGTGTGTGGGAGTTTTGGCTCAGTTGAATATTTGCCGGCTCCAGTACCAGGGATTGTTGGTCATCATTTGATACAGGATGCATTTTTCGATGCTGGATATATTGCGAAGGTCTCTACAGTGACGTATTTGGTGAAGATCTGGATTAGTTGGTGTCATTTGTTGTGACTGCTATACGATTTTGGTCCTGAAAGAACAGTTTGTTGCCTTAGATGTATCGTGAGTACTAGGACCTGATTCATCGATCGACATCCTTTGTTTCTCTGGGACTCTAAATTTTATTTCAAGCTGTGCTTAAGGTCCCTTGGGGTAATATTCCCACATTGTTGGTTTTGGTTTTGGGAGGTTTTACCCCCCGACCCTTTTTTATTTGCCTGGGCACTTTGTGTTGTGCTGTCTGGGACCAAGCAGGAGCTTCTCCTGTTTCCTTCAAGGAGTTGGGGGTTATTGGGGGGGCTTCTAAGTTACTCTAGGGCCGGCCTTATTAGTCTGGTCTGGGGGTATCTGAAGCTGTGGGTCTTAGTGGTATAACTGGGCCTGATTAGGCAGTTTGGGGGCATGTGGGGGGGGAAGCCTCCTGTGTCTTACAGTTTAGTCGGTAGACATCCCCAACTTTATAAGAGACATTTTTCTTCCATCTATGAACTTGCACTGAGTCTGCATACTGCTGTCTTTTGAATGTACATTTATAATATTTTGGACTCTGACTTGGATCATCGCAACACTATTGGATTTTTATTGATTAATCTGTTTACATTATACGAAGGACAGTGCATGCAGTGAGAGGGCCTCACTGTCCTTATATATTTGGACCTTTTAACATTATCATCATTGGCAGTGAGAGTGCCTAAAAATTGCAATTTCATTTTCTATTGATCCTGTTTCATCAATATGAAGGACAGTGAGAGGGCCTCCTGTCCTTATATATTTGGTTTCTCTAATAATTGTTTACAGATTATTTATGGTCGTAGTAGTTCTAATTTTGTTTTTCCTCCCTAGAGCTATGAGAAGGTTTTTTGGGTTGGGTAGTTCTTATTAGTTTTGTTTTGTTTATTTGTTTTGGATTATGTTATTGGGGGCTTTTAGTCTAATTGTAATTGTGGGTATTTTATTTAAGAGGTAATTAGATTTTATTTAGCTGTTTGCTGCTAGTTTGTTTCCGCTTTGTTATGTGTTGTTTAGTTACCCCAGTGGTGCATTATTCGTCTTCCGATCTCCACGCCCTCCGCCTTTTGCCTCTTCCTCCCATTTTCCATCTACCAGCACTGTCGGGCTTGGTATTGCTCAGAGGAGGGGTGGGCGGGGGGTCATGGACTCGGTAGGGTAAATGAACGGACCTTTCATAGGGGTGGTTGTTCAGAAGACGCTTCTGGGCTTAAATGGAGCCTGGAACATGGTGATCCATGTCTAGTCCCCATACCCAAGGGCTCCACCTATTTGGATGGGCAAGTAGTCGGGACGGCTCCGGAGCCCTGTCCAACTCGGGCAGTGTTGTGCAATGCCAGATCTGTCAAAAACAAATCAGCCATTATTTCTGATTTTGTTGGGACAGCAGATCTGGCTTGCAACACCGAGACCTGGCTAGATGGAAATGCTGGCCCCATTTTGGAGGCGACCATTCCAGCTGGGTACTCGGTGATTCACCGCCCAAGATTGGATCGCCGGGGGGTGGGAGTAACGGTCTGTTTTAAGACCAGGCTGGGGCTCACGGGTGTACCATTTGAGGAAGCTGAATCCTTTGAGTGTACTGTAGTGGCTGGTGTGGGTTGCAGGATAGCCCTCATCTACCGTCCATCGGGAGACGAGAGACGATTTCTGCAGGAAGTGGCAGACTTCGTCGCTGATATGGTGTTGGAGTCGCCCAGATTGATGGTTCTGGGTGACATCAATGCCTGGGTTGATGACGAACTCTCTGCCTTTGGTCAGCACTTCCTCCAGTTGATGACATCACTGGGCCTTACACAGATTGTTTCCTCAGCCACTTATAATCACGGTCACTCTTTGGATTTAGTTTTTCTCCTGGGGATTGAGGCCTCTGATTTGGTGGTGGAACCTGTCAGTTGGTCTGATCACTACACCGTGGGCTTCAATTTTTGTGCTCCCCTTTGTAGGTCTGCCCCGTGGAGATGGTTCGATACCACCCTTTACGGGATGTGCACCCTGAAGACCTGATGGCGGTGTTGAACCTCTCAGAGTTTCCGATTGCCAGCTTGGGTCCAGAGGCTATGGTCTTGGCTTATAATCAGGCCATTTCCTTGGCCCTGGACTCAATTGCTGCTGTCCGTGTTCGTCCCCTCTCTCTCTGCCCTTGGGCCCCATGGTTTGATGGGTCCTTGAGGTAGTTGCGATGTGTGGGATGACGGTTAGAGCGCCGTTGGAGGAAATTTGCTCTAGATGTCAATCGCCTTAGTTTGGAGGAGCATTATCAGCTCTACCAATCAGAGATCTCCCATAAGAAGGCAGAATTCCTGTCCGGGGAGATCTCTGTTGCTTAGAATCGACCGGTTCAGCTCTTCAGAACTGTGGACAGGCTGTGCAACCCAGCCGGTCTCCAGCTCCATCGAGCTTTTTCACAAAAGGAGTGTGATGAGATCGCTCAATTCTTTACGAATAAGGTTGCCGACATCAGATCCGAGATCCATCTGACACATTCTAAGGGGGAAGCTATTGGTCAGCGTTTGGCCATGGAATCCTCTGCTTCCTGGTGTTCCTTTGACCTGCCGATGTTCGGTGATATTATGCGGATCATCCAGGGGATGCGCCCTACGTGTTGTTGTTTAGATCTGGGTCCTACCTTCCTGATTCTGGGTTGTGTTGAGATCATCAGCCCGATTCTGGCTCAAATAATCTGGTGCTTCCTAGAATTGGGTGAATTTCCTAGTTCCCTAAAGGAAGCTGTGGTGACTCCCCTTTTGAAGAAGGCTTCTTTGGACCCAGATATTTGTTCCAACTACAGACCTATCTCTAACCTTCCCTTTATTGGGAAGGTTATTGAGAAGGTAGTGGCAAACCAGCTGGAGGACCATTTGACCATCCATAGTATCTATGAACCTCGCCAGTCTGGTTTTCGTAAGAGGCATAGCACCGAGACTGCTCTGGTTCGGGTGCTCAATGATCTCTTGATGGTGAGAGATCAGAGGAACCGCTCTATCTTGGTTCTTCTTGATCTCTCTTCAGCCTTTGACACTGTAGACCATGGGGTTTTGCTCGAGCTTCAGGAGTCCATCTGTGGACTGTCTAGTACAGTGCTCAGATGGTTTTCATCTTTTCTATCTGGGAGAACGCAGAGAGTTGTGTAGGGATTTTTTCTCTGACCCTTTTCCTCTGCAGTGTGGTGTCCCCCAGGGCTCAGTGCTTTCCCCCATGTTGTTTGCAGTGTACATGCTGCCCCTCGGAGACATTGTAAGAAGGTATGGGCTCAGGTTTCACTGCTATGCTGATGATACCCAGCTCTACCTGTCTTTTGCCCCCAACCAGGTTAGTACTCTCTCGGTATTTAATAGCTGCCTCGCTGAAATCCATGACTGGACGAATGCGAGCTGGTTAAAGTTGAACGCCGGTAAGACTGAGGTCATGGTTGTTGACCCGGGTCGTGGGACAGGGGGGTTGGGGTCTGGTCAGCCCTCTGGCTTACTGCTGGGGGGGGATCAGATCCTTACCTCTGAATGGGTGCGTAACCTGGGAGTGGTACTTGACGACGGGCTGACTCTTCATCATCAGGTATCAGCAGTCGTTAAGTCTGCATCTACCATCTTAGGAACATTGCCATGGTGAAACACCTTGTTCCATCCAGCGACTTACCCGTGTTGGTCCATGCTTTCGTGACCTCACGCCTTGACTATTGCAACTCCCTGTACTTGGGGCTTCCTGGGGTTGATATCCTCTGCTTGCAGCTAGTGCAGAATGCTGCTGCAAGGTTATTGACAGGGGTAACTAGAAGGACACATATTACCCCTGTGCTACGCGATTTGCACTGGCTGTCTTTACAGTGGCGGATCACCTTTAAAGTAGGTCTTTTGACCTTCAAAGCCCTGCACGGACTCAGCCCTGACTACTTGAAAGAGCTTCTGATTCCTTACCGCCCCGTACGACAGCTCCGTTCAGCTGACGAGGGGTTGCTAGAGGTTCCAAGGGTTATATTGAAGTCTTCTGGGGCCAGGGCTTTCGTGTTTGTGGCCCCAACCCTCTGGAACTCTTTGCCTTGCCAGCTTAGGGAATGCACGACCGTGGAATACTTTAAGCGGGATTTTACGACTTTTTTGTGGAGCAAGGCTTTTATAAATTGATGCTGTTGTGAATGTTGATTTTATATGTACATTTTTGATTCTAATATTCATTTGTACAGCACCTTGGTGCTTGAAAGGCGCTTAATAAATAAAGTTTTATTTATTTATATATTATTCCACCCCCAACCCCTCCCTGCAGCCAGTGACAGGCATCAAGGTGTGTCTTGGACTCTACTGCCCCAAAGTTCACCCCATTCTGCTATACTGCACCCATCTCAATGTATTTCCTTATGGAATGGGGTGAGTGTAAGGCCCAATGACCCCAAGGCACAATGCAACACTTGTTGGTGTCTGCAGAGTAGGGTGAGGTGAAATGGCATGAGCGTTATGGCCGACGACCTAAAGGCACACCTCAATGCCTGTCATTCTCTGCAGGGTGGGGTGGGGTCGTCATCAGTTCCATACTTCACTGCTATTCCTATTATACATCTCTCTAACTCCTGCACTACCAATGCCAATGCCAGAAAGACAACATTCGGCATTGACAAATGATTGATTTTATAGTATTAGATAAAATAACTGATTTAAAATGAGTCACCACAGTAGCAAGACCTATGACTTACACATGTATACAGCAGTTTAGAAGAACAAACACTTCCCCCAAAACAAAAACCAAAATACTTTGAATGCCCAACAAATGATAGGAAGACAGCTTTATGTATGAACAGCTGTTTTTGACAGTAGCCATTCTGACATGATATTAATTTCAACAGTTTTATTTACAAAAAAAAGTCATGCAAGCACTCCGTACTGACTGTCACAATGAGGTCCAATTTGCTATCAGACAAAACAAAAAAAAACAAGACTAGACACATTGCTTATTATTAAAATAATCTATTAATTACACGGCTTGTAGTGACACTATACTTTCTTTCTGTGTTGTCTTTACTTATAATTGTTTTTGGGCTGTTGAAAATTTAAAAAATAGTGGTGGTGTAATTCTGTGCTGTCTTTAATTGCTGCAAATTTTATCTTGGCTTGTCTGACTGTCCTGTAGCTGGGTGAAGGGTGTTAATTGTCTGGCCTCTGACCTCAGCTACGTGATAACTGGAGGTGGGGCTTAGTCACAGTTAAAGCAGCAAACAGAAGTTCATCTTCTCAGAAGAAGCCAGAAGGTGAAGGAAGGAAACATATTCAATTCAGTGCTTCAGAGTAACTGGTAACTGGTATTTTTCTTTTAAACTTAGATTGTAGGCTTGTAGTGACACTATACTTTCTTTCTGTGTTGTCTTTACTTATAATTGTTTTTGGGCTGTTGAAAATTTAAAACATAGTGGTGGTGTAATTCTGTGCTGTCTTTAATTGCTGCAAATTTTCGCCCCCTCTCACCCCTTCCCCAACTCTTAATTATATGCCCTGATAAATCTGATTGACAGGAGCTAAACACAGGGTATAGTAAGAGGTGTGAAGTAGGAGGGGCATAAGGGGGAAGAAGACCACCCTCAGCACGACAAGTTTTTGACTCATTTATTTATTTATTGGTTTCTTTTTCCTTAAAAAAATATATATCTGAGGATCAGTTACAGGATTTTTAGTACTGTAAATAAATAAAAAGAGAACTAAGAGAGCTTCAGTAGCAGATAAGTAGTGGAATTGCAGTATAATGTGGGGAGTGGTGCAATGCAGTGGCTGTGGGGCAGCCATATCAGGCAGACCTTGTGACACTGAGGTGCTGCCCTATCTGCATGCATCTCTCGGACTGCGGGATGAGGTAGCCAGACTCAGAGCGGGAAGTAAACTGGGTCAGGAGTACCATCACCCTGTCCAGGAACCACCCAGTCCAATGCAGCTGCCTCAAAGGATGCCGAGAACGAGAGCACTTGGATGACAGTGGGCTCAGGGAGGGTTAGAGCAGTCAGGCAGAGGCACATCCCAGATCCTATTCCTTTCAAGAACTCATATGCCACACTGGCAAATGAGGACAACCAAATAGAGGTACCCAGGAAGTGGAAGGAAAGGATGTGGAGGTTAGGCAAGGAGGTGACCTCAGTGGGGAAAGCAGTGGACCCCAGAGGAGGAGGAAGGATCCTGGTGGGGACTCCATCATAAGAGGGATCCAGCTAGGAACACAGGAGGGGAGGACAGGAGGGTGAGGTGCCTACCAGGTGCCACGGCATGGAGGGGATGGAAGGAAGATACTGGGATCACTGGGAAGGCAAGACAGGAGGGTGGAGCTGGATGTCATTATCCACCTAGGTACTAATGACTTGGCAAATGGGAGCCAAAGGAAGTTCAGGAAGAGTTTAGGAAACTGGGGAGGGTCTCAAGCAAGTAGCTACTTCTGTCACTTTCTCAGAAGTACTACCTGTGAGAGCAAGGGAGAGCATAGGAGTGCATGCACCAGGAACTCTAACTCATGGTTGAAGAACTGGTGCTGTGAGGAAGGGTTTGGATTCATTGGTGACTGGGGACCCATCTGGAGGGATGGAGGTTTGTTCAGCCTGACGCCTGCATCCATCCTGGAGGGGAATCAGCACTCAATGATAAGTTTAAATGCTACATTGACAAGCATTTAAACTAGCAAGGGGGTGGCAGGCCAGCAAGGATGATACCTACTTGCTCACCCCACAGCTAGTAATGGAACCAGTGAACCAGAGGAGGGCTATCTCTGCAAGCAGTGTGCAAAAGATGGAGATTAGTGTCCAAAAGGTGGATAAGCAGAAAAGGGGCAAAATTCAGCAGAAGGGCAGACAGCAAGGAGAACCAGGGATAAATGACAACCAAGGAAGGGGCTGGAGTAGAACAGTGAAGCAGTCTAGGAGGTCAAATCATGAAAGCCATGTGTGCAAATGCCAGGAGCCTTAGCAACAAGATGGAAGATCTGGAGGCTGTCATGGTACAGTCAGACCTGGACATTGTGGCCATCACTGAAACCTGGTGTAATGATAACCATGACTGGGAGATGGCCATACCTGGCTACAACATATTCAGAAGAGACAGAGCAGGCAGGAAGGGAGGAGGATGGCACTGTAGTGAAAAATGACATAAGGGCCACACAGATCCAGGAGGAACAAAATGGGGGAGAGATACTGTGGGTTAAGCTGGAAAGGAAAATGGGGCCAGCCATCCACACAGGTGTGGCTCCATAGACCACCAGCCCAGGAGGAAGAAACAGATAGGGAGCTGATGCTAGCCATCCAAAGGATGGCAGACAAGGGTGAGGTAGTACTGGTTGGAGACTTCAATATACCAGACGTGGACTGGAGCATCCCAGCAGCAGCATCAACTAGGAGCAGATTTATCCTGGACTCCTTCAGGGTGCCTTCCTCAAGCAACTGGTCATGGAACCAACTCGGCAGAAGGCAATACTGGACCTTGTGCTCACAAACAGGGACAGTGTGATGGGGGTAAGGTGGGGAGCACCTGGGTAACAGTGACCACCAGTCATTGTGGTTTGAAATCACAGAAAGAGCAGAACCAAACCACACAAAAACACATCCTGGATTTTAGGGGGCAGACTTTGGGAAAATGGGAGATGCTTGAAAGAGGCATTAAGGAATGGGACAGGAATCAGGGATTGAGGAACAGTGGGCAGTATTTAAAATGGGGATTATAAGAACAACAGAATTATGCATTAAGCAGGTTAGCAAGAGGAAAAGAAAGAGAGACCATTATGGTTTTCAAAGAGGTAGCAAAGAAAGTGAAAGCCAAAAAGATTGCATTCAGGCAATACAAAAGACACAAGCAGAAGGATAGGAGAAGTACTAGGAGAAACAAAGGGAGGAGGGAAGTCAGTAAGGAAGCCAAAGCTCAGACAGAAGAACACATTGCAAAATCAGTGGTTAAAGGGACAAAACCTTTACAGGTACATAAGAAAAAAGAAGGACAAAGGAGGGATAGTGAGACTGAAGGAGGAGGATGGGAGCTGCTGTGAGGATGACAACAGTAAAGCTGACATATTGAACAGGTATTTCTGCTCAGTCTTTACTAAGGAAGAGGGGGGTAATGGGTCTGAAGGGAGTACAAGGGGAAAGAATGGTGCATACAGAAAAGGTCCTGAAGGAACTGGAAGTAATAAGAGCTGATAAAGCAATGGGGCCAGATGGGGTGCACCCAGGGTCCTTAAAGAACTAAGAGAGGTGGTGGCTGAACCCTGGCTATCCTGTTCAGCCAATCACTGGAAACAGGGGAGGTACCCAAAGACTGGAGGACAGCAGATGTAGTCCCCTTATACAAAAGTGGAACAAAGAGGAAGCAGGGAACTACAGACCAGTCAGCCTCACCTCGGTAGTGGGAAGATCATGGAAGCACTACTGAAGGGAGATTGGTGGAACATCTGGTTGTCAACTGGACTACAGGACCCAAGGCAGCATGGTTTCCACCAGGGGAGGTCATGTCAAACCAACCTCATTGAATTTTTTGACTGGGTGACTAGGAGGTGGATCGAGGAGGGCAGTGGACATGGCCTATCTGGACTTCAGCAAGGCCTTTGACACTGTGCCACATAGAAGACTATTACACAAACTGGGGAATATGGGTGTGGGCAGGACAGTAGTGTGGTGGGTAGGTAACTGGCTGGGTGGCAGGACACAGAGGTGGTGGTAAATGGCTGTCACTCCACAGAGGGAAGAGTGACCAGTGGGGTACCACAGGGATCAGTGCTGGGACGGTCCTATTCAACATCTTCATCAGTGACATTGCACAGGATATAGAAGGCAGAATTTCACTGTTCGCTGATGACACAAAGCTCTGTAACAGAGTAGACACACCAGAGGGTGTAGACAGAATGAGAAGGGACCTGCAGAAACTTGAAGAATGGTCAAGGGTTTGGCAGTTGAAATTCACTGCAAAGAAGTGCAAGATAATGCATATGGGGCACAAAAACCCCCAAGTACAATATATCAGTTGGGGGGGTGAGGATAGCAGCATGCACCCAAGCAGGAAAGGGATCTTGGGGTTGTCATCTCTGATGACCTCAAGGTAGGGGAAACAGTGTGACAAGGCATCAGGTAAAGCAAACAGGATGCTGGGATGTATAGGCAGGGGCATCACCAGCAGGAAAGGAGGTCATAATTCGCTATACAAGACACTAGGTGAGGCCCCACCTGGAGTACAGTGTACAGTTCTGGAGACCATACCTACGTAAGGACATAGACAGGGTAGAGAAGGTTCAGAGGAGGGCAACAAAGATGGTGCATGGGTTTAATCACAAGTCCTATGAAGACAGGTTGAAGGAACTGAACATGTACTCCTGGAGGAGAGAGGGAGGGAGAGAGGGATATGATAGAGACATACAAGTATCTTACAGGGAGGAACAGGGTGCAGGAAAACACTATTTTAGCGAAAAGATGTTTCAGGACCAGAGGGCATGGGATGAAGTTGGAGGGAGGACGATTCAGAGGAAACATGAGAAAGAATTTCTTCACAGAACGGGTGGTGGACAAGTGGAACACCCTGCCAGAGGAAGTGGTGGGGGCTGAAACAATCACTGGATTTAAGAATGCATGGGATAGACATAAAGGAATTCTAGAGGTCAGGGGTAAGGGGAAATAGACTTCTAGGAAAACAAACTGAACTTACAAGCTCAAATGGGCAGACTAGGTGGGCCATAGGCCCTTATCTGCCGACACTGTCTATGTATCTATGTATCTATGTACTGCTGTAGAAAACTACTGGGAAGGTTAAGATTTACAATACGATATTTGCCATTGTTCGTTGAGGCATGCCAAGTCTCTCGCTTTGCAGAAGAGGCTCCCTCATTTCTAATTCCACAAGCATAAGAAATAAGTAATATAGTAACATAGAGCTCCTCTGTTACTAACGTTGACCAGACATTCACTGAATTTTTGCCTGCTACAGACCAGAAAGAAAAAAATACACACTGAGTTTTCTTTTGCAGCACATTTTATTAACAAACTATTTACAGGAATGTAATGGAACACAACATAATGCTCCAAGATGATACAGAGACAGTTTGCTAGAGTGACATCTTCAGCTTTTGTTCTCTTGTGTGAACACAGGCACTGGGATTCAAACATACATAGAGCTTACTTCCCGGAATTGCAGGTTTTAAAACAAAAAATAACTCTGCCATTTTAACACTTTCTTTTTCACCCTTGTTGTGAAACAGTACATCAGGGACCAGGGCAGCTGCACAGTAAGTCAGTTATTGCAAAAAAATGCTTGTTTATATTCCCTTTAATTTGCTAGCATTCTAGAAAGAGTTACTTCAAGGGCCCCAGCACTGGCCATCTCGTGGCATCTAGCCGGCCTACGTTAAGCCTGGGTACAGCTAGGACTGACAGGACATAAGGGGTTTGCACTTGTACCAGTGGAGGTGGGCATTGTGTTCTGGCCTATGGGTCCTGTTAACCTCATTAACCTATTTTTGTCTTTAACAGCAATCCTGTGTCCCTGTACCCTCTTCCCTAGCCTTCCCCTAAAATAAAACTGCATTTTGCTTGTTGCAGTCCCTGTGTAGTGGGCATTTTATTGGCATTAGCTGTTAAGTATATGTGTTTTACAGTTTTAGTGAGCAACGTGGTATCCAGCATGTGGGGTGACTGGAGGGAGAGGTGGGTAAGTACAGCATCCCAGGGGGTTGTACCAATCAGACACCTGGCACACTGTTACTTTACTCTAGGTGGAGGCACAATGTTACTTTCATTCCATTCCATTCTGGGACAGAACCCCCAAACTCCATCGCAACCAAACTCAGGCCCCTTAACCAATGGGGTAGTCAACAGAAAGGGGCAGTAGACCACTGGTTCAAGGCACATGGGCTACATGTTACTCATGCTAAATTGTTCCTTGTAGTTCACCTTGTTTATTCCTTTCAAGAACTTCAAGGTCTTAAGGTCTTTACTTAAGTAGAGAGAACGGGGACATGAGTGGGACCTTCAAGTACTTGAAAGGGATAAATAAGGTTGATAATGAGAGTCTCTTTAAACTGAGTGGCAACCATAACATGAGGGGGCACAGTCTTAAGCTGGAGGGTGGGAGGTTTAGGAGGGAGGTTAGGAAGCACTTCTTCACAGAGAGGGTGTTGGACACTTGGAATGCGCTGCCATAAGCGGTCATCTCATTGAAGACAGTGGGCAACTTTAAGAGAGGCTGGGATAGACATGGGGGAAGGTACGGATCATGGGTAGGGAGGATGGGAGGAGTGGGGAGGGAGGGCAGGGACATTAGCTCAAGCTGTGGATCCTGCAATACGAGCAGACTTGATAGACCTAATGGCCTTCTTCTGCTGGCTTCTTCATATGTTCATATGTTCTTATGTCTCTATCATACTACCCCTCTCTTGTCTGGTCTCCAGCGAATACATGTTTAGTGCCTTAAGTTGATCCCTGTAAAATCTGCCTTGCTGGCACTGAATGTTGCATCATCTCTAGCCTGTAATTATATTTCCTGAGGTGAGAACTCCAGCACTGGGCACAGTGCTCCAAGTGCGACCTCAGCAGTGATCTTTAAATAGGTAGTAATACCTCTATTTTTTTTTTTTTTAGTTCTGTTGATTGCTGTGCTGTCAGGCGGTGATATACCTCATATCAGACCACTCTGAACCCCCCACCCAGCATCCCCCACAGGTTGCCCAGCGCAGAGACCTTTTAGCTTACCCCCTATGGTGGGGTTCCTGAAGGAGAGCCTGAGAGCCATCTAAGTTCCTGCCAAGACTTAGACTGGTAGCATCATTTGGGCTGAGGAGCAGGATCATCACTGTGCGGCTACAGCTTGGGGTGTTTCTCTTTCTGGTTTCCCTTTAGAGACATAGACGTGCAATGACATAAATGTGTGGGTGTGTATATTTCCACACATGCCCCACAGACTTCTCTCGCTACCTCTCTGATGCAGAGCGGTCTTGGCCTGGTGTACACCCAGCCTCTGCCGGGTGTCATTCAAGCGCCGAGTTCCAATGACCTCCACCTCAGAGGTGGAGAGCTGTCCATAGGACACTAATCCATCTTCCCACATCTGGCCCTCTGATGCTCCAGGCTTGTTCCCAAAGCTGGTTGTCAGCATCACAAGCAGTAGCAATATCACTGCACCGGTAGGCCAGCAATGCCTCTTTTCGTATACTGTCAATACTCCTTCCAATACCTCCCAGCATTCTAGTTGCCTTAGTATAGGCCCTATTGTACTGGCTTGACTGTTTATGGTAGTCACTAATGATGACTCCTAGATCCCTTTCCTTAACTGTATTGCTCAACTTTACCCATCCCATCCAGCACTCTCTCCTGAAGTTCATTTCCTAGGTACATCACTTTGCACTTTTTGGCATTAAATTTCAACTTCCAAACCTCAAACCACCTCTCTGTCCTTTGCAGGTAACTCAGTATCTCCCTAATTCCCTCTTTGCTATCTACCCTCCCACAGAGCTTAGTGGCACCTGCAAAAAGAGACAACATGCTGGGATTCCTTCTCCAATGTCGTTGGTGAACATATTGAAGAGGACAGCACCCAGGATGGATCCCTGAGGCACCCCACACATGACCTCCCTCTCTTCTGATTTGACACCATTTAGCACAACCCTCTACTGCCTTTCCTTCAACCAATTTCCTTCCATCATCCTATATCCCTTGCTGCACACAGATCCTCCATCTTCTTCAACAATCTTCTGCAAGGCACTGTATCAAAAGTCTTGCTGAAGTTGAGTAGTAAATCTGTGGTGTGTCTCCTATCCAATTCCATCATCCCCCAGTCAAAGGAAACTATCAGGTTTTTCATACAAGACCTCCCTGCCACAAATCCATGCTGTTTACTGTCTTGGAGTCTGTTGCTCTCCAGGTAGTCCACAAGGTCCTCCTTAACCAGTGACTCCATCAGTTTGCCCACAACAAAGGTAAGACCGACAGGTCTGTAGTTCCTATCTTGCTCTTTGTCTTCTACTTATGGAGTGGAATTATGTCAGCTACCCTCCAGTCTTTGGAAAAACTCCCATCTGTAATGAGCTTCTGAATAGCCCTACCAGTGATTCAGCCAATTCTACTTCCAGTTCCTTGAGAAGCCTTGCATGTATCCCATCAGGGCCTAGGGCCTTGTCTATGTTTAAAGCTGCTAGCACTTTCTGGATTCTTTTGTATACTGGCTTCCTGATCTCTGGGACCCCCTTTATGGCTGTCTTAATGCCATGCTCTGGCAGGGTCCTGCTGTCTTCCCTTGTGAAGACAGAGCAAAAGTAATCATTAAGGATGTCTATCTTTTATACATCCTCTTCTATTACCCTAGCTACCTCAAACAGCCTAATGATTCCCCTCCTTTCTTTCTTTATTCCCCTAATATATCTGAAGAACTGCTTATCTCCAACATTGACCCCCTCTGCAATATGCAGCTCCATGTCTGCTTTTGCCTCCCTAACTACCCTCTTTGCTTCCTTTTTTTTCAGTTGGTATTCTCTCTATTCTTCCTCACCGTGCACTGCCTTTTACTTGGTAAACGCCTTTTCTTGGCCCTCTCTGATTCCCTGACCATTACTGAGAACCATATTGGTCTCATACCTTTTTCATTTGGTTGCTGTTCTCATGCATAACTTAGATGTCAGGAGAATACTAGCCCCCTTAATTGCCCCCATCACTCCTCCACACCTCCAGTGCTGTCTAACCTGACTAACTTGTCCTGGACCGATTCCTTCATCCTGCTGAAATCTGCTTTTCTTAAATCAAGGACCTCAGTTCTTGACTGGGCTTTCCAGGCTCAAAACAAAATAGAGTTATGATTAAAGGACCCCAGTTGCTCTCCTACCCGCACACCTCTTACCACCTCCAAGTTGGTGAGCACCACATCTAGAATGACAGCCATGGGTTCCTTAACAAGCTGCACCAGCAGATAATCCTGGAATGTATCCATCAGGGCCTGACATTTGGTGCTTCTGGCACCTGGAACATCCCAATCACTATCCAGCATTTTAAGGTCTTCCACTCCCACTACCTACTCCTTTGCCACTCTCCTTCCTAGTTCTTCCACAAGCTTCCTGTTTCTCTATTCCCTTTGCCCTGGTGGTCTGTAGATCACCTCCAACCATAGTTTCTTGCCTGAGGTCACTGTGAGTTGCATCCAGAGTGACTCTGTCTCCTCATTACTTCCCCCGATGTATCCCTCTTCCACAGCTTTGATGTCTTTCCTGACATATAAGGCTATGCCTCCCTTTATCTTTACCTTGTAAATAATGTCTTAGTAGGGATTGTCAGGTTACAGTTGTTATTTTTTGAGGCCCAGGTTTCCCTGATGGCTGTGAGGTCCATCTCAGTGTCTGTCATCAGTGCCTAGAGCTTGCTGAGTTTGTTACCCAGACTTCTGACATTAAGGCACACCACTTCACTCTAACTCCTGAGCCCCTTTTCCTTTTTACCGGTCTTTCTCTCTTATTCTTCCCTAGTCTCCTTGACTTCTTTTTGTTATGTTTTTATGTTGTTTTTGTTTTTATGTTGATTGAGGGTTTTATATATCCTTCCTCCTTGGTCCTTTCCCCTAGCCCAGTTTAAACCTCAGCCTTATTTTTGCCCACTGTGATGCTCCTGTACTAGCATCTCCTGAGGGAGAAGAAGGCAATCCAGTTCCTGTGGCTGTCTGCAGGGGCTCCCAGTAAGTATAACATCACTTATGCCTAGACATGGGTATACACTGGAAAATGCCTACTCATATCCAGGGCACAGTTGCAGGTTCAGGGGGCTGCATAAAGATAACTGGGGCATATTACTGTATGGTTCCCAGATCTGTATGGATTCCAGTGTTTTACATGGATTTGGAGCCATCTACAGGGACATTCTTCCCATAGACTTGCATTGGTTATACAGGAAAACAGGGCAATTCAGCTTCCATGGGAAATAAAGTAATCTACAGGAAAATGCAGGACAATCACCCTGAAGTTACAGTGAAGATGCTAAATCAATCTGGGAGCACTGTCACTGGCTACCACTGTATATGGAACAGAAACTGGACATTTAAATACTACTATGCTATGTATGTCCCCTTGTCATGATTTGTGAGGCGATCCTTTGATTAACTAATTGAAATATTTGAGCACAAGTTCATGTTGCCTTCTATTGTCTTTTCAGCATATAATTATATGGCAAAATGTGAATGACATTCAGTTTTGCATACCTAATTGTGTGAGTTAGCACAGCTGACTACTTTTTGAATCACACACCTTTACAGTCCTAAGTTTTAAACATAGAAGGAATGAAGCTCAAAAACAGTGTTTTGGAAACTTTTTGACTGCATGAAATCACACACTTTTGAGACTGAGTTCAGGAAGTAGTGGATATGAATACAGTGCAGGGCTTCAAACAGGCATGAGATAGGCATAAGGGAGCAATACAGATGAGTATAAAAAGATAGGCCATTGACAGAGCAAAGGCTGATGGCACATTTATAAGGTAGAAAAAGAAATGGGCAGACTGGATGGGCCTTGCTGTCCTTATCTGCCGTCAACTTCCATGTTTCTATCACCCCCTAGTACAGTACTACCTACTCAGCCAAAGGTGAAGGTTTATGCAAAGAAAGTAATGTTCCATTCCTGAGTAGTGCTGAGTGAGCTAAAGATAATATACCCTGTTCAGTATGTATAAAATATTGATTGTAGTACATATTCCTACAGTAAAATGACTACAGGCAGAGTGTTCTGCATAAAAGAGGTATTATTTTAGAACAACATAGCATGTTATTTTGGAGCAACATTGCATTCTGCCTTTAAAAATGGGTTTTTGTACACAGTAGTAGTATCATCTAGCTCTTGAGTTCTAACAGCATGAGTCCACCAGAGGGGGCCCTAGCCTTTCTTGTCTGAATTATTTAATCTAAACACTGTAGCTCTTATTGTACTTTGTAATGCTGCTTATTGTAAGAATTGTACACACTATTTAGTCATTTATATGAAGTATAAGAGATCAATCATATCCAAAGATGTACATTAAACCTGCCTACACTAAGCATTTGCAGGAAATGTGTTTTTGTTCAGGAATCCCTTATAGTGTTTTAACGGACTTTTTTTCTTTCTGCTACCTAAAGTGAATTTTAAACAAAACCAATAATAATGTACAGGATCACTGAATGCAGTCAAGCCACATTAATCCAAAAGATGTAGATAACTTGCAAGTTCACATACAGTACTTAACCAACAGGTTTGTCAGGGTTGGGTGGGAGGAGTTTAAGAGTTACTGTCTTGCTCAGAATGTGAACAAAATGCCCTGGAATACAAGACAGCATGTTTAGACACCTACAGTAAGGTAAAAGGAATGAGCAATTTTGTTAAAATCTCTTTTTTTACCTGCAGTATTTCCATTTTGGTGCGTAGTGATACAACAAATCAGAAGGATATTTTAGGGTCTGACAGGGGCGGATCCAGGATTTTAAGAAGGGTCCTGTGGCAGGAGTAACAGGGTGGAGCCAAATACAATGGTGAATCCAGTGGAGTGTGGCTATAGGATGAACTAATGCTTATGGATTCCTTACTGTGCACTCAATGCAATAGCTGTGGTGGGCCACAAGGATGTTAATCTTAGTTATTTTATACATATTAAAAACACTAATGCAGCCTAGTGTAACATCAAATGAATGTTTCTTATGTAATACACACCTTTTTTGTATTTAATGAAAATGAAATCTACTGTTATGGTAAGTTCTTACGTAACTCTTCTAGCTTCTTCGAGGATATCTCTTTCATCAGGTCACACCTATGTAACAAGCCCCAAGCAGTGTGGACAAATGAGACTCATTTGGGTGGATGGAAAGCAAAAGCTGATATCAAGAAACCTGATTAGAAATCATGTAGTGAGAGCAAAAGGAGTAAGAAAGCCAAATCTTTAAAAGAATTACAGGCTCTTCTAAGCAGCTAGGGGATTTTAGTGCAATGGATTCTGTTGATTTTATTGTTTGCATGTTTGTTTTTTCTTTTGTGGGCACCCATCTGCCTGTGATACCGCATACTTTCTTCCCCTCCCTGTCCCCCTATAAACTAGGTCATGCCAGATTCCAACACCACAGGCCACAGTGGCCAACATCATCTCTCTGATGGATCCAAGGAGACACAGAATCAAGCAATTGCATCAGCATAGTAGCCAATGGAGTGTGCCCTTCTGCAGGGTAACACTTCTGATGTTGAGACGGTGACTGGTGTCAGCAGTCTTAATGCCTTTCCACCAATCGGTTCATGCTACAGACAAGGCTAGGCACATGGGAATGGGACTGAGACTAATGATATGCTTGTTTGGAGGATGACTGATTTTGACTACTTAGGTTAGTAGTTAGAACCCCCATGTTCATTAGTATTCAGTTTTACATAATGGTATTCATAAGGGTGTGAATACATAACACATGACAGCGTATGTGGTTATACGAGAATAATGAATGCCTCAGATGGTTGTTAGGCACAAGGTTTTGCTGAGTGCTGAAACAACCAGAGAATGTGCATTATTTCCCTTACCATGGCACACTCTGGAGTGTCTTAGCCCACTTATAAAATGGGTTTTTATTTGTTAAAAAAATATATAGTTCAGGTGAGATGTGCAGCTGTCAGAAAATAATCAATGATCATTTGACAACATGTGACCAGTAAGGTTACAGGATTTTCATGGCACATTTTATAAATAAGATTCAGAGACAAAATCAGACTAATTAGCCCCACAAGACCATCCTCCATTTTGCCCAGTCACAATAACAATGACACACTGAATGATAGCTGCATGCTATTAAAGTACGGTGACACCAAGTAGAATATAATTGAAAGGTACAAAATACATACAAAAGATGGTGCACTCAAGCGTTGTTCAAAAATGTTTTCACTGATTACATTGTTTGAAAAATATAATCAGTGCTTAGCCAAGCAAGTCCCATATAGAGTCAAGGCACTTTATATGGGACTTGCCTAACAACCCCACTGATGTAATTTTGCATGTTATAAAATAAGTGAAAACATTTTTCAACAACTTTCAAGTATCAGTTCTCAGCAGTTATAATTCCAGAGATCAGCTCCCTCAGAATGTACAAAATATTGAACAACCACCTGCCTTACCTCCAAAACCTCGTGGTCTTCAGGCAGCATGAAAAAAACTCTCTGCCCCTTATTATAACCCCCACTAGAGTTCCCCAGAGTACACATGGTTACTGGGCAAAGGTATTTCGGATACAGAGCCACACATTACTAGAACAAACTCTCTACAGCCATACAGAATTCCCCCTCTCTTGCCACGTTCAACTGTTTACTAAAAGCACATCTCTCCACAACAAGCAACTGCACCCGTACTCACTAATGCACACCATTTACCCGAAAATACCCAAGTAAACAAATACTTGTCTTGTATCAGTATCCACTAATAACTTTCACTGCTCCTAAGGCAGATTCCTTCTTGCAGGAATAGCTACAATTACATACCAATTTCTGGGACATATATAGCACTTCTAAGAATGGGTTATTCTTGTGGACCACACAATACTGTAACGAATAATTAGTCCTGTACTACATAACTGTGTCCTGTAGTTGTTCTACGTATGTAAATTTGTTTAAGTAGCAATCTAAGTTGACCTCTGTATTAGTAGATAAGTCTTCTTTTATTCTTTTGTGTTGTATATGATCAATGTCCTGTACATTACTATCTGTACCTAATTCTTTGTTACCCCTGAAAAAGGGACCTATGGTCTCAGCGGGCCCACCTGGTCAACAAAATTCAAAATAAGAATCTTTTCATCTAAGTTAGGCTTAAACAAATATAGTAATCCTGACTCTATTACCTTACTTGGAAGGCTATTACACTTCTCCACTGCTCTTTGTGTGAAGCAATGCTTCCCTTGTCCATCTTTGTATTTTATTTATTTATTTTTTAAGGTTTTGTGCCCAGGATTTCCCAGCAGAGATGTTGCATCCCATTAACAGTGGGGCAAGAATTAACCATTTGTCCATCTAGGGAGGGAATGGAGCATGAGGGAGGTCATGTGACTTGCACAGTAGGCCGGTGATGGTGACAGGATTCGAAACCAGGGAATCAACTGGTTTTGCAGGTCTGTGGTCCAACCACTGGACTACACTGCTTCCCCTGCTGAGTCAAGATTTGAGATTCCAGTAAAGCAGTAAGGCCCTGGAGGAATGAACCCCAGTTTATTGATTCATACAGAACCCAAGGGAGATGGATAGCCAAGCTCCTTTGCTTGGGGAAAGATTGCAACACCTGAGTCAGCAAAATCACACAGGTAGTGCAGTATTTCTGGGGAGGGGCAGAGGAAGGAATCCTGACACCCATTCCAGCAATTTGCTGCTTCTTAAAAATGCAGCTTGTTGCCTTTTTGTTCCCTTTCTTGCACTTTCTTCAAGCCTGGCTGCCTTTCCCTTAGCTTCTGCCAAGGGCCAGACAGGCAATGGGCCCTTGCCCCTCCCCCCCAGAGGAGGACAGCAGTCCTATGTATGCTAGATCCTTTTCCCCTTGGCTGGCCATCTGACACCCTACGTTCACATCCACTACCAGTGTGCCAGCAAGCTGGTTTACACTGTATTTTAACCCAAGGCCAATTAATGCCACAACAGAGTGGACCCACAGTCAAAAGGGCAATCAATAAAGTTGATAGTCTTACAACCCATTGCTACTTAATGGTTACATTGTACATTAATAACTGTGGGTATGTACCTACCTGGATGGTCACATAAAGAACATATATTTCAAACAACAACTGGTCTTGTGATTATTATTGCTGTCACTACCTACAGGAACTATTAACCTCATCAGGTGAAAAACAGTCTTAAGAACATTATTAATACTGGACTTAAGCCAAAAAGTACCCTTTCCAAAAATTAATTTCATCTAAGTAAAATATGTAGAATTTGAAAAGAGTATAAACTACATTCCATTCATCAACATGAACTAAAAAAGTAAATATACAATACTAAGCAGATGTATTAGTCAACTGTTTAATAAAAAACACCAATCTCCCTTTTATAACCCAGAAAATGTCTTCACTGTTTTGCTTCTCAAACACATTATTAAATCTGTCCATTTCACTGAAGTACATATTGGAAAGTAATTTTTTTTTATTCTTTGGTAGCCAAGTAAGGCCTGCTAGACACAAGTGCCTGTTTTCAGGAAGAACCTGGGAGCACTAAGGAGATTAAGTGACTTGCGCTTAGTCATGCAATATGCAAATGGAGGTTGTGAGATTCAAACCCATGTCTGCCAGATGTGCAAAGTTCATTCATAGCTTGTTACTCTAACCTTAAGGCTATACTGCCAGTCCTACTATATATGCCCCCTCTCTCTTATCCATGCCACTTATAACTCTTGTCTTTCCTGACTCTCTAATAATAAAAAAAAAAACGTACTTTTGTTCCCTCAATGAGTCTAGTAATGCAGACCAGCCAGATGGATGCAGCGTGAGGTGGGACGTAGGGAAGCTCAACAGTGACTCGAGAGTATGGACCTATGGACCAGAGGCTAAAGGCAGTGTTGAAGGGACACAACAGCAGACTCATCTTTGTTGCTGCAGACTGTAAGCTGTTATCTATGCACCAGCCCAGCACTCTACACACTTATCTGAAAGTGGATGGCTATGAATCTTTCCCTGTTTGAGCTGAAGATAGCTTAGACTGCCACAGCTGGCTGGACTGGCTGAACATATAACATACATAACCCATTCTGATTGCAGTTTAACCCCTTCACACCTGAATTAAATAGAACTCAATGCAAAGTGAACTTCAGGTAGCTTTTTTTAGGTGTGGGGGGTTAAATTACTTTACAGTGCACATTGTCAAGAAGGATCCTGTGGCCACAGGATCCACAGGATGGCCAAATCCTTCACTGGGCATGATCCTCAAAATCCTTTGCACCACTGTGTGGGTACATAGTTCTGTCAGAGAAAGCAGTGGCCCCCTTCATCAGGACACACAAACAACATACAACTGTTTCCTGATAGCACTATTGCAGTAGTGCTGATGTGCTATCTTCAAAGATTTGTAGCTGCAGCTGCATCAGCACAGGCCATACAGGGGTCTGTGCTCATGCAGCTACACCTGTGTGTGTGCATGTCATACAGCAAGCAACAGTACATGTGCCTACAGAAGCATGGGCCCATTGGAGCTTGTGCTTTTGCAGACAAATGGCCCCATCGGGCCTTCTGCTCTGCAGTCAGAGGTACTAATGCATGCTGTATGAGGAACCTCAGTAGACAGCATGATCCACTAGTGCATGGTTTTCTATATGCAGCTACATAACAGAAAAACTGCTACCTCCCCCTTGAATGATTTCTAGATCTACACCTTAAACTATGATACCCACACTGCGACAGCACTTCCAGCTGCATAACTGGAGGTCCCACAGGGCGACCTTCTAGAGTCAGAAGTTGGTGTGTATATCTTACACCACTGGCTAAAGAGACATAGGCCCCTCATGGCCCTGTGCTTCTGCAGACAGTAGTACTGTTGCAATTTTGGTACCCTGAATTTTGTGGTGTCTGTACTTCTGCAGCCATAAGTCGGTGTGTATGTCTTACACCTGCAGCTGCTACTAACACAGGCCTGTTGAGTGTTTGTATGTTTTGCAGTGTACATGAGTACCTAAGGCTACAGATGTACTGACCCCATAGGGGTCTGCACTTCAGCAAACAAAATAACTCTTGTAATTTTGGTATCATGGATTTGTATATGTGGGTGGCCTATGCTTCTGTACACAGAAGCTGTGTTGTGATATGAGTATCATGGATTTTTTTCTGCAGTGAGAAGTGAATGTGTATGCCTTGTGGTGTGCGTCCTGCAGATGCAAATTCACAAAGATAGCACATCAGTGCTACTGCAAGAGCCTCTGTAAAAGAATCACTGACTCAAAGGATTGGAATTCTGACACCGTTAACAAAAAAAAAAAAACAATAAATAAATTTGTGCTACCTAGAAACAGTTGTATGTTGTTTGTCTTACCTGATGATGGATGTTTGTGGCTGCCTGTGTGGTCCTGGCCTTTTTCTGCTTGTGGGAGGTGAGGAGGAAGCATTGGAATCCCTAACACCACTTTCCCCCTACTTTAGTGGCATTAATTTGAACCCTAACTGGTGCATTAATGTAGTTTGTTTGCAAAGAACATATATACTGTAGCTCTATCTATCTGTCTGTTTGTCTGTCTTTCCGTATGTCTATCTGTCTATTATAGGGATGCAATGGAACCCCTATAGATAGGGCTGAGTAGAGTGTTTAATATTAAGCCCCTAATTTTGCACCTTAATGGATTTGCCCCCGTTCAACAGAATTTTACATGTGTGGCTTAAGGGGAAAAGGTCTTTTGACTTGGCAAGATTTGTGAAAGTCACATGTCCAGATTCCAAGATCTGGATGGGAAAAAAAGGTGAAAACATTTTTTTTTTGCTTTTTTAATTTTTGCTTTCACCTAAAGCCTAGATTATTTGTAATTTTGTTCTGAAAATTTAGGGGTAAAAGGGATTTGTCCTAGAATGCTGACTTTCGTTGGTTTGGTGAAAAAATATGAATCCATTCCAGAGTTATGAGGATTTGAAATGTTTATTCTGAGCATGCGCATTAGGGTGTTTATTTAGATGTTTGTTATGAAAGAAGAACTTTCAGCTCAGGACAGATGAATCTTCTTTTGTGAGCTGAGATGCCTATTTCATTGCTGAAATTCTTCCTTCATATCTGAGCCATCTTGTTTTTGATTTTTTACAAAGAAAAAAAGCTAAACACCTGTAATAAATATGTATTTTCCAAAACCAAACATCGGAACCTTCTTAAATGGTAGCCGTTTAGCTAGATTCCAGTGTTAGTTTTCTGAAAATATGCCTGGAAACATTGTTTCCTGGCACCCAAAATTCCTGGGTGCCTAGCTTACTGAGAGGAGCCATTCAACTGCATTCTAAGTATGAGAACAGTGGGACTTTCTTGAATTCTGAAGCCACAGCTAAAGCCATGCTGCCGGCTTCAGTTCAATCAATCAATCAAAGGTTTTATTGTTTGGCAAATAAGCCATCACAATATACTAAAAGAAAACTAAAAACATGATTACATACATATGGAATATAGCATGCAATGGCAATATAAATTAATATGACTTCATAATTATGCACACTGCTTTACATCTTATACATTCTCTGTCAACACTATCTATATTATAAGCAGCTCTGATATCTGTGCCTATTAGAGCAGTAAAACATCAAATATAACAATACATGAAGAAGCATAGAACTAACAAGCTTTTGCCATTCCCACTAAAAAACACCAGAATTTCTTAATAGGAAGTCATAACTTTAAGCATATTTTTAATAGGAGGACTATTACTAATTACTAAACTTCTAGAGCCAGCCCTAGGCACAAATCCATTCAGTATTTTAAGTACACACACTAGCTTTATCCAATCTGGAAGAAAAATCAATAACAATGGGTTTAACAAAATGCTTGAGCCAATTATGGAAAAGTGTATCTCCATTATAAAGCAGCATTGATATATAGTAACCAAATTTCCAGATTAAAACACCAGTTAGCAGGCCTCAAACAAATTTATTCCCTTTTTCCTCTTTCTTTATCTGAATATTTAGGGGTGTCATGATTCCTTGTCCTTAATCACTTCAGTTTTGACCATTAATTTGTCTCCACACCTTTGGCTCCACTGTTCTCCAGTCTCCTCCACTATAACAGTGCTGTAAGAAAGAGAAACAAATGCTCCTCTGAGCGTAGTAAATAAATTCAAATATGGAACCCCTTAAACCCCAAGACAACAGTGGCATACCTTCAACAGATAAATTTAAGCATATCACATATAGATAACATGCTGTATCTCTGTTTGCTCCTGTACCTCTTGCCAGGGCATGCCATCTCCAAGGAATTTACAGAGGCCATGCTCTAGGCCAAAACATACACCTTAGTTCCTTCTCTTCAGGTGCTTCCTCTAATTCCACAAGCAGGCATTACAACTAGGCATTCTACGAAGGATTAAATCCATTTTAAGAGCCCGAGTTTTTAAAATCTGTCATTCTTTTGCCTCTAGAACAGAACTCCCTCTCTTTAAGTCTTCAGTATAGCGAGATGCCAAGAAAAGTATAAACCGGTGGCACAACAATTTCACAGGCAGAGCACTTTTTACGGCTAAAAAAGGCTTAATCAAAAACTACAGGCTAAAATATGATGAATTTCATTCATGAGGTTTATGCCTCATCACTTCAATTAGACTCATTGATTAAAGAGAAAACTTGCTCTGCACTCCTCCGGCGTCTTCAGCATCTCATAACTCCCCATTACTGGAGGCCGACCAGCTTACTTATTTAATTCATTATAACTATAAACGTAACTACATTGGGAGTATCAACAAAAAGAAGCACTAATTCAAATAGGGAAATATATTTACTCCCTCCGGAGTAAAAATTATATGGCAGAACTTGAGGCAGGTCTGAAGCGTGGAGCAGCACTGCGGCCATCTTGCTGCCCCACCCCCCCCATTCCTTGGTTTTCCATCACCCCAGCTTCAGTTGAAGCAGTGAGCCTGTGATCCCCTGCTCTCTCTGTGTATGTATGTCTCTTTCTCTCTCTCTCTCTCTCTCTCTCTGTCTCTTTGTCTGTCTAGCTATCTGTCTGTCTGTCTATCTATCTATTTATCTATCTATCCTCAAGTCCACAGAATTTAAACGTATGCTCCACCTTTCTAAGTCTAGTGACGCGGCAATGATTAGCTATGGCACTTCTAGCACCATTGTTTACTACTGAGCTCCGATGCTCTCCAAGTCACAATTTTAGGACCCTGGAAGTTTTTCCTACATACAGTAGTAGGCTCCACAATGGTATGTAGCAAGGTAAACAACATTTTCAGTAGCACAGTTTATAAAATCCCTTTATAAAATCCCATATCACATAGTATGAGTACACAGAAACTGCAGTGAGGACATGGATTTTGTTACTAATGGATCTTAGAGGGGTGGAGCATACTTTTAAATTCTGTGAACTTGAGGTGGTGAGGTTGGGCCCAAGGGGTGGTAATTTGGATGACAAGCTACAACAAAGGGAATCCTATTGCATAATCACCCTTGGAGCCCTTAATCTCCCTGGCCTGAATGAAAAAAATGGAATTGATGTCATGTATTAGGAAAAAGAAATGAAGTTCTGTGATGTAAACTGAGATTTTGGTAGCCACAACTACTTGGTTTGGCTTGTTCTACCCGTGTCATGTTTTCCTCCTGGGTGCTTGCATCAGTCACTGAGTCTTTCTCTGTGTTAATATATAATCCATGTTTTATTTATTTATATTCTTACTGTTATTCTTTCTCTTTCAGGAATCATAATGAAATGTTTGGACCTTCTACAGTATGGACAGCCATGATTGAGTTCCCATGAGTTGGTATAAACTAATTCTGAAATGTTTTGTAATTTGTAATATTTATTCTCTGTTGCTGCACTTTAAATAAGGGTCTCATGATTCTAGGTTGGTTTAGGTTGTGTTGGTTAAAGTGTTTTTATAATGTAATTTTGACTCTATAAGCTGCTATTTATGAGGAAGGGGAACAGTGATGTTCTGAATTCCAGTGCACTGTATCTTTAAAATTCTGACTTTAAGTACCTGGACCCTATGATTGTAAATCCACCCTCCCCCCGCTGATGATGTACAGTTATATGAAACTGTTCGGGTGTTTCACAGCAACTAACCTGTAACTAGCTTGCAATGGTGGCAGCTTTTAAACTTTATTGTGAATAAAGCCTGTTTATGCATCCAGCTGAGGTGTGCAGATTTTTTCCTTTTGGATACTCCTCAGAAGAGCAGAGGGGCATAAGCACTGAACAGGGTGCATGAGCTCTAACAGGTAGTCAGGACCCAACCCATAAAGGGCATATAGGGCTTTGTAGGTTAAAAGACCAACCATAAAGGCAACAAGCCACTTCAATGGCAGTCAGTGCAGGTTACACAGCACTGGAAATACATGGCTAGACCCTGGAAGTCCAGTCAACAACATGGTAGCTGTATTCTGCACTAGCTGCAGGCACCGTTGGGTACCTCCACTAATTCTGAGGTAGAGCATTTTACAATAGTCAAGCCTGGATGTCATGAATGCATGCACCACAGTTGATAGGTCTTCAGTAGGGTTAATGGACTTAATCTGGGTGATATTCCTCAGACAAAAAACACTTCTGACTATGACTGACACCTGAGCCTCCAGTGTCAGCCATTTGTCAAAAATAATCCCCAGATTTTTCACCTTAGGAGAGGCTGTCAACCTGGATGGCCCAAGCTGCAGCCCTAGCCCATCCCAGATGACCTCTACACCCCTTTTCTGACTTGTCTTGACCACCAGCACCTCAGTCTTATATGGCTTAACCCTCAGCCAACTTCAGCACCTTGACAGCGTCCAGTGTTCCTGGTGCAAAAGACAGATACAACTGGGTATAATCCATATAGTACTGAAAACTTAGCAGGTACTGTTGAGTAATCACTCTTAGTGACAGCATGTAAACTTCAATTATCATAGGTGAGAGGCCCGAACTCTGGAGCACACCACAGAACAGAGGCATCAGGGATGATGAGAAAGTACAGTACTCATCACTCCCTCTTCATCCAATTCCTGAGATAGGATTCATACTAGTGGATTACAGTGCTGGTGAGTCCAGCGTACTTTCTCACATCTCTCCTGAACCTACCCACCTCCAGCTTCATACAGTAGCATGCCCCCTTGTTCTTGAGCACCTTGTCTTCAGAAAAATACAGTACATACCTCCTGTACCTTATTTACCCCGTGAGGTATTTAAATGTTCCCTTCTTTGTTCCAGGGTATACATATTGAGGTCCTTTAGACTTTCCTCATAGAACTTTTGATGTAGACCCTACACCATTTTAGTCACCCTCCTCTGAACTGCCTCCACTCTGCCTATGTTCTTCTGGAGATGAGGTCTCCAGAGCTTGACACAGTACTCTAGGTGGGGTCTTACCAATGATTTATACAAGGGCAAACCCATCTCCCTCTTTCTTCTGGTGATACTCTCCCAATGTACCGCAGTATCCCATTAGCCCTCCCTATGGCCTTGTCACACTGCCTGGCCATCTTTAGTTCATCCAATATGATTACCCCCAGGTTTCTTTCCTGCTTAGTGGACATTAATATAACTCCACCACTCCACCCATTTTGCACTTTGCCTCTGGGTTTCTGTGCCCTAAGTGCATTATTTTGCTCTTTTTCACATTGAAACTCAGATGCCATATCTTTGACCTTTTCTCTAGCTTTGTCAAGTCTCTGCTCATCCTTTCCACCCCCTCAGAGTGTCAACCCTATTACAGATTTTAGTATCATCTGCAAAGAGTCAGACCTTGCAATGTCACTTATAAAGTCATTAAAGAGGACCAGTCACAGCACTGAACTCTAAGGCACCCCACTGGTCATCCTCCCTTCCACGGAGTGAACTCCATTTACTACCACCCTCTGTCACCTATCCCTAATTAATTTCTTATCCAGTTTACCACCATTGGGCCCACTTCTAAGCTACCCAGCTTGCTTACCTATGTGGAACAGTGTCGAAAGTCTCATTGAAATCTAGGTAGACCACATCCACCACTCCACCCTGATCTAAATCCTTTGTCACTCAGTTAAAAACATCTATCAGATTTATTTGACATGTCCTACCCATTGTTAAACCATGCTGTCTTGAGTCTCATAACCCACTGGATTCAAGATATTCCACAATCCTTTCCTTCAGTAGTGATTCCATTAACTTTCCCATCACCGATGTCAGGCTGACTTGCCTATAACTGCCAGCCTCCTCCCTTCTACCATTTTTGCATAATGGGACTACATCTGCCATCCTCCAGAACTACTCCTGTTTCCAGTGAGCTGTTAAACAGAACTGTCAGAGGTGTAGCCAGTATTTCCCTGAGCTCTCTCAATACCCTTGGATGACCTCATCTGGCCCCATTGCATTGCCCACCTTCAGATCAGTGAGTCCCTTCAGGATTCTAACCTCCAAAAAAAGGACTAGTGTCCACCTCCCTCCCTCCTGCCAAACCTTCTGTTACTTTTTTGTTGCCCTTCCCTTCTTCATCCTCTGTGAACAATGAATAAAAGTATTTGTTCAGGATGTCTGCCATTTTTTGTCACCTATGCACGGTCTCCCACTTCCTTTTAAACCTTACAATCCCACCCCTGGTCTTCTTCTTTTCACTTGCATACCTAAAATATGTTTTGTCCCCTTTCCTTACCTCCTGGGCCATTCGCTCTTCATTGTGTGCCTCTGAGCTCCTTACTGCAGTCTCTTTTTCCTCTTGCTTTTGATCACTTTTTTGACACAGAGGTTTGTTACCTTTACTACGTTCCCTTTTAACTTTGCCCTCTGTTCATCCACCCCACCCAGGCTATCCCCCACACCTGGTCATCCCTAAGGCATTCAGCCATCTTTATAAAATCTGCCGTCCTAATGTCCAGGACCCTCACCCTTGTGTGGCTCGAGTCTGTAACTGTCCTTATATTGATCACTGGTCCCCAGGTGGCCTTCCATATTGGCATCTGTAATACTGTCCCTGTTAGTGAGTACCAGGTCCATTATTGCTCCATTATGAGGGAGTTCACTGACTAGTTGTCTCATGAATGCCCCCTCCAGAGATTGCATAATGTTCCTGCTTCGAGCTGAAGCCACTACTGGAGGACTCCAATCTACATCTGGCCAGGTTGAAGTCCCCCACAAGCAGCACCTCCTCCTTTTCTGCCATCTTGCCAGTGGCTTCCACCACTATGTTATTTATTTATTTATTATATTTTGGTGACTGGGTAGGCCCACTGAGCCCCGGAGGCCCCTTTTTTTTCAGGGATGACCCGAGATTACATGGTATAATAGGATATACAGTGAGAGTACAATAAATAAGTTGTAGCAGTTGATACACCTCGTAGTAGTAACATATTATGTAACAGGTTTCAGATTTAGCAATATTTCTAAAAGTGAGAAAAACAAGACAGAAAACACAAGCAACGCACAGAAATTGAGTGATGTTAACAACATCGGATCCAGAAGCAAATGATTTGATACCTTTTAATGGACCAACATAGATGTAACAATAAGAACAAAGCTCTAGCTTTCAGACCAACCAGTCCTTCTTCAGAAGCCCAACATCATACAACATCGAGCATTTGTAGAGGCATGTACATGGATGGGAGAGATGGGAGGTTTCAGGTACCATGGCATTGGCATGTGCTGGCATCGAGCATGTGGGCCTTGAGCCTAGTGAGGAAAGTCTTGATTGAGGGGGCTTCCTGCAACCAAGGTGGAAGTTTGTTCCACAGGAAAGGGGTGGTATAGGAAAAGGACTTGCCCCCCTACCTTGCTCCTCACTCTTGGAACCTCTAGAAGAGTTTGGCCTGAGGTCCAGAGGTTGCGAGGGTTTAGCTTGGTGGCAGTGAGTCCAGAGAGACTAGATGGAGGGGTTGAGCTAATTAGCTTGTATGCTAGGCTTAGCAGAGGGTACTGGAGGTGAGCTTCTAGTGAAGGCCAGTTGATTAGCGCTAGGGAGTCACAGTGGTGGCTCCTGGAGTGGGACTGTGTGGCGAAGTGAACCACCTTGTTGTACAAGACCTGTAGTCTATTGATCTCAAGCTTTGCCATGTCCTGAATGACTGGGGTGGCATAGGTCAGTGTCGGGAGGAGGACACTAGAGGCTATAGCAATCCTAGCTTCAGGGATCAGCCAGTCTTTGAGGCAGTAGAGGGTTCCAAGTTTACCATGTATGATTTTGGTAACTTGGTCAACATGGTTCTTTAGAGTGAACCCTTGGTCCAGAGTGAGGCCTAAGAATTTTAGGAAGGCCACCACTTCAATACGGTTCCCAGATCTAGAGGTAAGTTGTCAGTGTTGTGTTCTGTCTTGGCCAATAGATCTTGGTCCAAACAGCATGGCCTTGGTTTTGGCAGTATATAGAACCATTCTGTTCACAATTAGCCAGTTCTCCAGTGACAGCAGGTCTTCTGGGAGGAGTGGGCCAAGGCCCGCCAGGTTGTCAGAGGATTGGTAGATGACGGCATCATCGGCATACTGAACAACAGTGCCACCCCCACAGTGGCCGTTCAAATCATTTGTAAACAGGGAGAAGAGTAGGGGACCAAGGATGGACCCTTGTGGTACCCTCTCTTTTAGGAGAAGTGGGTCCGATATCTCATCCTTCTACTTAACCCTCTGAGTATGACCAGTTAGATAGCTTTCAAACCACTTGAGAGCATGGGGGTTGAGGACTATGTTACACAGCTTGTGTAACAGTAGATTGTGGTCAACCAGGTCGAAAGCCTTGGAGAGATCGATGAAGACTGCTCCAGTATGGATCCCATTGTCAAGGTCTCTGAGCACATCTTCCAAGAACTTCATCAGGGCAGTGTCAGTCCCGTGTTTGGTTCTGAAGCCATGCTGGGATGGGGCAATAAGCCGGTGAGCCTCTAAATAGTCATGGAGTTGGCCATAGGCCAGCTTTTCCTGGATTTTTGCCAGGATACAAAGCAGGGAAATTGGCCTGTAGTTGCCAATGGGTTCCCAATGTGCACCCTTATGAATAGGAACCACATGGGTCTGTTTCCACTGGCCTGGGATGGTACCTGCCTGTAAAGACCAGTTTATGAGCCAGGTTAGAGGTCTTGAGAGGGCTGGGGCACCATCCTTCAGCAACCTGGGGTGGATCCCATCAGGTCCTTCTGAGCCCCTGGTTTTCACTACTAATTCCACTCCATGTGTTGAAGGTCTGCAGATCACTCCTGTGTGAATAGTGACTCCATTCCCTATCTCCAGGGTTACATAGTTTACACTGATTACATAGGTATTGTAAGCAGATAAGGACCATTTGGCCCACCTAGTCTGCCTTTTTTCCCTAGCTACTGTGATACCATAGACCCAAATTGGTCTCCGGCTTTGGACCTCCCATCTTGAACTAATAAAATCCCCTTGTATCTATCCCATGCATTCCTGAATCAAGTTACTGTTTTTGCTTCTACCACCTCTGCCAGGAGACTGTTCCAAGAATCCACCACCTTTTACATGAAGAAGTATTTTCTAACATTTCTCCTGAATTCCCCCTCCAACTTCATAACATGTCCCCTTGTTCTTGAACATCTTTCTTTCTGAAAAATACTTTCCACTTGTACCCCATTTATACCTGTGAGATATTTGAAAGTCTCCATCATGTCCCCCTCTCCCTCCTAATCTCAAGGGTATACATATTAAGATCTTTCAACCTCTCCTCATAAGGCTTTTGATGCAGGCCCAACACCATTTTAGTTGCTCTTTTCTGGACTTTCTCAAGTCTGTCTACGTGCTTTCTAAGATGTGATCTCCAGAACTGAACACAATACTCCAGGTGAGGTATCACCAATGTCTTATACAGTGGCATAACTACCTCCCCCTTTCTGCTGGCAATACCTCTCCCTACACACCCCAATATACCAATAGCTCTTCCCACTGCCTGATCACACTATCTGGCCACATTTATGTCATCAGAAATTATTACCCCAGGTCCCTTTCCTACATAGTGGATGACTGTACTAACCCCCCCCCCCAAACTTGAACTCTGTTCTGGATTTCTGTGTCCCAAGTGCATGACTTTGTACTTTTTCACATTGAATCATGATTGCCATTATATTGACCACTCCTCATGCTTTCTTACATGACTATTCATTCATTCCACTCCCCAGTGTCTAGCCTATTGCTGATCTTAGTGTCATTTGCAAAAAGACACACCTTCCCTTCTAGCCCCTCTGCAATATCACTAATAAAGACATTAAAGAGGATTGGACCCAGTACTGATCCTTGCAGCACTCCACTGGTCACTCTCCCTTCCTCAGAGTGAGCTCCATTTACCACCATCCTCTATGTCCTGTCCCCAAACCAATTTCTTACCCAGTTTATCACCTTTGGACCCACACCCAGGCTACTTAGCTTGTTCAATAGTCTTATGTGTGGAACAGAGTCAAAGGCCTTACTGAAATCCATGTTGGCAATATCCAATGTTTCACCCTGGCGTATCAAACTGATAGTTATAAAAATTATATATTTTTGTTTTGGGATATGGTTATTTGGGTGCCATGTGATAGTAAGGCATTGGATTTGTTCATAAATCCAAATAACCTTATTTATCTAAATGGACTGACAAACCAAGCATGAGGACAAGCTGAGTTTTTTTTAAGTTCTACAAGATGTTCCTTGTAACAGAAAAAAAGGCCTCTTGGAGTGGACTGTAGACAGATACCAAGGTCAAAGGTGTGGATCCTAACCAAGGAAGAGAAGGGATTTGCAACTTGTTGCTGGACTGATAAGCTCTACTTGCAGTGGGGCACTATATGTTTAGAGATGGAAAGAGACTTGATGCCTTTAACACTGGACATATAATTTTGTTTATTTCTTGAGACTGAGGGCTGGATATTCAAAGGAGCTGCACATGATGCAACAGAGTTGCACAGGCGCAACCCCACATTGCGCCCCGGTGGGATATTGAATGGGCTGCCAGGCACAGTGCAAAACCAGATGTGCCAGAGCGCAATGTAATTGTATGCAGCACAGATGCAGGAGGCGTGCCCATGCATATGCGGCACATCCCGATATTCAGCCCAGGTATGTGTGGCACATATGCTGGTGCAAACCTTCTGTCTGCCACATTGTGGGGCTGAGTTGAGCCCATGAGGAGTGGGAACATCACCCAGCCACCCACAGGTGGGCCACTGTATTGCAGGTGCAACACAGCAACTGCCAGCCATGGGTGCCCACCCACCCACCCAGAACACCATCCATAAGCACACACATATCCCTGGTAGTCCAGTAGACCCCCTGAGTCCCCAATGCCCTGATAAATGTAATGATAGACTTTCCCTGGTAGTCTAGTGGCCACCCTCCCTCCCGAGTCCCCGATGAATGTAATGGTAGACATTCCCTGGTAGTCTAGTGGCCCGCCTCCCTTCCATGTCCTGATCACCGGAATAAGACCTTCATGTAATTCCCTGGTAGTCTAGTGGTACCCCCCACCTGTTGCTGCGATCGCAGTACAGCACCATATCACATTTCCCTGGTGATCCAGTGACACCCCACCCTCTCACCCACACAGCACCCCTTGCCCACCCCACTTCTCTCCATCATCAGTGGGTGGCTGCAACCCACCCGCTTACTGCCCGGCCACCCACCATATGACAGATACAGTATGGGCTTGCAGGGCATACTGTACTAGACAGTCCCAAATATGTCAATGACTTCATTCACATATTTGAGACTGTCTAGTACATTATGCCGTGCAAGCCTATTGGTCCACACTGTGGACTAAAAGGCTTACAGACCATACTGTACCTGTCATGCAGTGGTCAGCTGGGTGGTATGCGGGTGGGTTAGAGCCACCTTCTGATGATGGAGGTGGGCATGGGGTGGGCAAGGGGTGCTGTGTGGGTGGGAGTGGTGGGGGATGCCACTGGATTAATAGGGAAACATGATATGGTGCTGTACCGTGATTGTGGCAATGGGCAGAGGGGTACCACTAGACTCCTAGAGAATTACATGAAGGTCTTATTCCAGTGATCGAGGACACAGGAGGGAGGAGGGCCACTAGACTACCATGGACAGTCTACCATTACATTCATCTGGGAATCAGGAGGGAGGGGGGCTACTAGACTACCAGGGATTGTTCCTCATACATTTCTGCATTCGCAGCTATGGGCAGGGGATGCCCCGGGATTCCCACCACACACGTCATGCTGTGCAGGGTGCCAGGCATAAGTCACCCGGCTGCCCTGTGCAAGGCATGCAAATGGAGCCATAATGACATGCAAATGGCCCCATTTGTGCCTTGCATATCTTGCAGCCTCATTTGCATGCCCTTCACTGAATATTGTGGGTGATACGCCTTGCACAACTGCAGTTGCGCTGGTGTATCCCCTTGTTCCCTGCCCATGGTTTGCACCGGTGCAGTGCCACTGTGCCATGCACAGTCTGTGCCATATTCAATGGTGTTGCACCATAGTGCATCACCACTGAATATCACCTGGTCCAGGCCCTGGAACATCCCAGTTGTGCTGCACCCAAGCTTGCACTCCTGCCAGGTGCAGTCTGAATATCCAGGCCTGAAAGCACTGCAAGCATAAAAATAAAATAATCTGATAGCTGATATTTCTATATGTTGAAGGCTCAATGCTGATATGGAACATCGTCATAAAACTGAAGTTATTTGCAAATATGTCCTGTACTAACAGTTTAAAAGATTAGTTACTCATGTTTGGACTCTTTTGAATGCCAACAGCATAAAACATTGAAATATATGACTTTTTATGTGTCTAGGTTGTTGTAGAAACAAGTTATTTTGCTTCATAGTCTACCATGGCTATTTTAAAAGTGAACTGACAACAAAGAGTTATGACCTACCATGCATGAAAAGCTACAGAAAAAGGAAAGCATTACTTAGAAGAAATTTGAGGTCTTTTAACCTACTTCTTGAAGGTTTGTTTGAAGTAAGGATACTTTATTTTAAAGCTCAAGAAGTGAGGATCAAGCAAGTATAATTCTTATAAAGATATTTGCTTGGAAACAACATTTATGGACTGTCTTGTGAACTACAGACTTTAGAGACAGGACACTTACATCAAAAGGAGCAGAATAATGTGGTGAACTCAAAAACGTGTGTGTTAATGTACTGTACGTATGTGGTTGCCTTCAGATACTAGACTGAAAAATTACTTTAATTTTAATTTCTTTCAGAAGTGCATGCTGTGCTAGAGGGGGATCATCACAAGAACAATAAATTTGCTATCCCCCTCATTTGAAAGATCTAGTCAGATTTGGGAAATTAGAATATGTGACATCACAATGATGGCATAATGTGACTGACTTATAAACCAGACATTCTGAAAATGGACCAGAACTTCTCCAAACCAACCACTGTGAGGATCTATGTATGTAAGATTGCTGCTTTTCAGCTGGTAAGTCTTCCCACTAAGAGCCAAACCTGTTCCTGCCCACCAAGAGCCTAGCCTGTTCCTGCATGTGTCTGAAGAAGATCCATGCCAGAATGTGTGAAGCAAACCAAGAGCCAGCAGAACCAGAGTGCCAATCAAAAGAGTCAAGCAGGTAAAGAATTCTCCATTGTTTTTGCATCTTTGAAGAAAACCCCACATTCTGTGCCAACTTCAAGTGTCTGAGTATCACTTTAATATTTTCATATAATTTTAGTGTAGCGTAGGAAAGGGGGTACATAAGGGACTCAGGGAGATCTTTTCACTTTTATTAAATATGAGAATGCAAAGAAACAACTATGCAAGAATAATGTTGCTATTTTCAAAAGTTTACTAAGACTGCATATTGTATCTGTTTACTTTTGTATATTGTTCTTAATTTTTATTACTTTATATTTATTCTGCCATTTGCAATATTTACAAGATTTGATATTTATGCAATATTTTATTAGTTATTAGTTTATATTGTATAGGAATAATAAAATCTAATTTTATATGACTCTGAGGTTGCCACATGCCACGTTCATTTATAAATTATAAGAACCTTTCATATGCAGTACGTTTTGAAGGAAAACTTGAGCCACTTTTCACTGTTTTCATGATCCAGAAAGCAGGTCTGAACCATAGCTAAGTGATCATAATAAACAACATATATTCTAGCCTATTGTTCCAACAAGTTGGGATATTCATTTTGGGAATAATGTGGATTAAATCACATTATTTACAGTATATCAATATTAATATTATTTTAATATTGATACAAACTGTGTTTGGTTTTAATGAACAGTGTATGTGCCTTGGATGTGTATAAAAATAGATGAAAATCTGTCATTACATTGTATATACTGTAGGTAAACTTTCCTGTTTTTGTTAAATTTAACTAATTGAAAAGTGAGAAGCTGATGTGCTGAGGAAAAGTCAAACCGATATTTTTTCATGATTGCCAGTTTATCACTATAACCAAGTGAATACCCCTGAAGCACTCTTAGAAGACATATATTATGTTTTATATTAAATTGTTTTTGTTGTTTAAGGTTTATTATTGTTAAGCTATGATAGCCCAAAGTATAAGTGCAGAGGTTGTTAAATCAGAGGCAGTGATACAACCCCCAGTATTTTCTCTGCCTCTTATTAAAAGGCAAAGATGAAAGAATCAAATAATTAGAAAGAGTTAACCAGGAGTACTCATTGCTGGTCAAACAACTGAATGATGATAAAAGAGATTTAATTGATAAAGTAAGCCAACTGAAAAAAACTACTAGAAGATAAATCTCTTGAATGCAGTAAACTTACAGGTCAAGTTCAACTATTAGGCTGTTGCAAGAGAGTAAATGGGACTGTGTGACTTTACAAAATGAACTGTCTTGGACTAAGCAGTGGAAAAGGTATTATACAGAATTTGAAAAGGAAAAGGTTGGATCAGCAAATGCTTATGAGCAGGTTAGCAAAGATTTGACTGAAGTAAACCAAAAGGGTACCCCATGTACGAGGTGACCACAATTGAGCACTTTCAGAAAGGGCAACTCAATTACAGCAGCTGTGCACAGGGCTACCTGGCAGGGGGGTGACCTGATAGGGGGGTAGGCGAATATAGTGACAGGATGTCGCTATGTATACACCCGCATGGGGCAGGAGGGACCACGCCATGTGGTGGGTGGAAGGGGAAGGAAGGTTTGTCGGGTAAAGTGCTGCAGTGGACTGCTGAGCTGGCCATGTGGCATGGTGGGCAGGTGGCAGGCTGAGGTTAGGAGGGTGGCGGGTTTGGTTCTGGGCGTGATACTATTTTTGCGTTAGTTGGGTTTTTTAATTTTTTTAAAGTTTTACACCCCCCCAACATGCACCCCCTGGAGTTGAGAATACTTTAGTAGGAGGGGTGTGGGGGTACAGCCCCAACATAACATAGAATTGGCACCCTGTTGCTGTTCGCCACAAGTGTACATCACTGTAATTTATTTTCGGCAATGTACATTCGCCCAAATGGCGATCGCTATTCCGTGATCGCCGTTATCACATGGAACCAAGAAAAAGTATGAAAGTTTAAAGAACCAGTATGAAAGTGAAAAGAAACAATAGCTCAAAACTCCTGAAATCAGGAAAACTTTGACCCAAAGGGCTTAAGTCTTTTACCTTCTAGCCATCTATCTCAGCATGGTCACACAAGCAAGGAATATATTCCTTTTTGGAATTCTTCTTGTACAGAACCTAAAAAAGGAACAGAAACTTCTCACCAGCCACATGATGCTGTACATTCTGGTGTTGAGGAGAAGTTAGAGTGGGAAGAAGAAGAAGTAGAAGAAGAGATTGTGGGTAGAGATAATGAAACTAATACCCTAGTAAAACAAAAAAGAAAATTCAAGAAATCAGATAAACAATTAGAGAAGACAAAGAAAAGTGCAACGAGTAAAAGTAAAAATGAGATAAAATTGAAAACATATAAAGAATCAGATTCTGATGTTGACTCTAAAGGATCTGGTAATTCCTCTGCTGAAAAGGATCATTCTGATTCAGGAAAGGAATCACATGAAAGATACAAAAGGAAAAATAAGTCTAAAGAGAAACATGATTTTGATTTGGAGGATGAGTTGCCTAGGAGACCTAAAAGAAATAAAAAGATATCTGAAAGAGAAAAAGGATATCTAAAGTAAAAAAAAAATGTCATGAAAGTCTTACAGTTACTTGGAACACGATACAGTTCCAAAGATACTAAGGGGGGCATTGAATGGCACATTCATAAACTGAAGGAATGCATTGAATCATTGTCCATAACTGATAAGGGAGAATAGAGTTTTATAATTCGGTGCTCTGTAGATTCTCCATGTGCCAATTGGTCTAAGGTTCCCAAAAAGGATAGAAATGCAACAGTAGGTTGTACAAATTTTGGAAAAGAAATTTAGTGAGAATTGCACCAAAGAAGCAGCCAGGTGTGATGCTTATAAAATACAGTGTGGCATTGATCGAAGTCCAAAGGATTTGTATTGTAAAGTGAAGCATGTGTTCTTTGGAGCAGAAGATAACACTGAGAGTGATAGTGATAATTTCCAAGATGCATATTATCATGGTTTACTCTTTTCAATTAGAACACAGTTTACACTGGAGCTTAATAAGAAGCACAGAGATGTACACTCGATTGTAGAACAGGTTGAACATATCTGGGACTCTGGAAGAGGTGACGATGCTCCTACACAGAAAAAGGGAAGTTCTGCCTCCAAGGCTAAAGTGTCTGAGGTCACTGCCTTTGATACTCTGGCTATTTATTTATTTATTAAACTCTAGGGTTACAAGTACCTTTGAGCAGGAACTGCTCATTTACAAAGGTTCCAAGTCAGAGGATGGGGGTGACATAACACAAAGGTGAACAATGGTTACAAACTTAACATGTTGATTACTAAGGCCTAAATAGTACAGTCAATATGTTGAAGTAGAACAACATAAGCTAGCTTTTAATAGAATTCATGGTAGAACAGTATCTTTGTAGGAGGAAGTCAGGAAGAAGCCAGCAGGTAGGTGCCGTTGTCAGACAAGGATGGAAAGAGTGGGGGGGACAGGGGCCAGTGGCCACAGATAAGAGTGTGTCCTTAAGGAGGGGAAGGGTGGGAGAGGATGGCTATGGAGGGAGATGAGTTACCTGCTTCTAAAAACTCAAAGAAAAAGGGAAAGAATCAGAATAACAAGACTCCACAGGAGAAACCTGTAGAGCAGCCAAAACCTACACCAGACCCAGCTGTGGTTCAGCAACCCTGCCCTGATCAGCAGCCTTATCAAAATCAGCAGCTATATCAAAACCCTTAGCTATGTCAAAACCAGGGTTTCTCTTATTTATTTATTTATTTTTATTTATTTATTTGTTTATTTATTTATTTATTTCTGACTTTGGTAACTTGGTAAGAAACATAGAAACATAGAAGTTGATGGCTGAAGGAGACCGCTAGGTCCGTCTAGTCTACCCATTTGTTTTAGACCTGTTTTTACACTCTAGTTGCCCTTTGTAGTCAGGGCTCCTTTGTGTCTGTCCCATGAATTCTTGAATCTCCCCCCAGTGTTCACCCCCACAACCTCTTGGGGCAGGCTGTTCCAGGTATCCACCACTCTTTCTGTAAAGAAAAACTTCCTGGTGTTGGTAAAGAACCTCCCTCCTTGCAGTCTGTGGTCATGTCCCCTGGTCCTGGAGCTCTTCTTGAAGTGAAAAAGTTCCTGTGCCTGTACCTTGTTAATGCCTTTTATGTACTTGAATGTTTAAATTATGTCCCCTCTCTCTTCTCTGCTCCAGGGAGTACATATTCAGTTCCCTAAATCGTTCCTCGTAGAACATGTACTGCAGACCCTGAATCATTTTTGTTACCTTTCTCTGTACTGTTTCTACCTGGTCAATGTCCTTCCTGAGGTGAGGCCTCCAGAATTGGACTCTGTATTCCAGATGAGGCCTGACCAGTAATCTATACAGTGGTAGCACCACCTCTCGCCTCCTGCTCGTGATTCTCCTACCAATGTAGCCCAGCATTCTGTTGGCCTTTAATGTTGCCTTCTCACACTGCTTGCTAACCTTCAAGTCATCTGAGATTATGATTCCCAGATCTCATTCCTGGTTTGAGGCCACCAGTCTTTTGCCTCCTAGGTAATATTCCTTTCTTGGATTTTTCTTTCCTATGTGCATGAGCTTGCACTTTTTGGAGTTAAATCTCAGCTGCCACACTCCAGACCATTCTTCTAGTTTCTTGAGGCCAGCTTCCATCTTGCTTACTCCTTTTGAAGTGTTCACCCTGTTACATATCTTGGTGTCATCTGTGAACAGACACATCTTCCCTTTCAGTCCATCAGCGATATCTGATATAAAAACATTGAAGAGCAGAGGCCCCAGCACTGAGCTCTGGGGCACTCCGCTGGTCACCCTGCCTTCTGTTGATTGCATTCCATTAACCTGTACCCTCTGGGTTCTGCCTTGTAACCAGTTTTGTACCCATCTGACTACTTCTGGACCAACCCCTGTGTGGTCAAGCTTGCTTACCAGCCTTGTGTGTAGAACTGAGTCGAAGGCCTTACTAAATTCTAGGTAGACCACATCTACTGCCCTACTGTTATCCACTATTTTTGTAGCATAGGCAAAAAACTTGAGGAGATTTGTCTGGCATGATCCTACCTGCTGTGAAACCAAACCATGCTGTTTAGGCTCTTGTTGGCTTCTAGTTTCAAGGAATGCTATGATCCTCTGTTTGAGTAGTGTCTCCATTAGTTTCCCTACTATAGATGTGAGGCTCACCAGTCTGTAATTACTAGCCTCTTCACAACTGCCTGAATTGTGAAATGGAACCACTATTGCCTTTTTTCAGTCTTCAGGTAGGTGCACTGATCCCAGGGACCATTTTCAGTCATGACCTGGGCTATGTACTGTGGTGCACGGTAGATCTAAACAACAATATGTAGCAGAAGAGCAGTATTAAACAATGCTAAAAAGGTTGCAATAGTACAAATGAATACACAAATGGTAGCAATAAAAGACACAATAATAGGAAAGATACAAATAAATCACAATGTATACAGGAAATAATAAATATGAGATCTGACTAAGCTAAAAGCAGTGCTAGGCGGAATAGAAAGCAGTCAAGAATCCAAGCAGGTTGCATTAAAAGATACAGTAGAGGATAAAAGTAAGAAAAGGTAGGTGGGGGGGAGGAGGGGAGGAAAGAGGGGAAGGAGGGATTAAGCAAGGGAGAGGTGGAGAGACAACAGCTATTTGGAAGAGGGTGGACAGGAGAGGGGGGACTACTCAGGAAAGCAGTGGCAGGTGGACACCAACAGGAGCCAGTCTTTGAGGCAGGTTTTGAACTGGTGATGGATGTTGATAGTGTACAGTTCAGCAGGCAGTTTATTCCATAGTGTGGGGGCTGCCACAGACAGGGCTCTAGCGCCCATATTTGTGGAAACCCTGGGGATGTTCAGAGGAGGGATACTGATTCAGCAGAGGCTGCAGTATGAGGTGTGGACAGTGAGGAGGGGTGGAAGAGGAGATTCCTGGCCAATACGGATGGCAGAGTCAATCATGCAGTACAAGGTGAGATCAAAGCAGCCTTGTAGTGGGAGCCACCCTCACGAATTGTAAAGGATGCAGTAGTGTATAGAGAGGGGTGCCAACAAGGTAAACTGGCAGGCACTGTTGTAGGCTGTGGAGAGTTTGGCCATGATGGCTGCAGAAGTCCTGGAGTCGATAGGAGAGCAGTAGTCCAGGATAGGTAGAAGATTTCCCTTAATGATGGCCAGGCAGGCCTCCGGGATGAGATATTGCCAGAACCTGTAGACAGCACCTAGTTTTTGGTGGAATCATAGAACTAAGGAGCTTATGTATTCTGTAAAAGAGAGGGAAGGGACTAGCATGACTCCTAGATTTTTAAAATGCTTGACATCATCCAGGGCATGGCCATCGAGGGATGTGATGTTTAGAGGGGAGTCAGATTTGCATTTAGCTAAGAAGAGATCCAAACAATATGGATTTAGTTTTTTTGGCTTTGACCATGAGGAGGTTGTCAGAAAACCATTTGTGGGCCACAGTATAGTTTAGTGAGAGGGCTGTGGAGATGAGGATGGGAGACATTCCACTACAGAAGAGCATGAGGTCATTGACATAGAGGAGTAAGTGACAACTGAGACTGTCCAAAGAAAGGGAGTTTACAAATAAGAAGAATAGGAGGGGGCCCATGATGGAGCCCTGGGGGACACCTGTGCAGAAAGGCAGGGTGGGGGAGCAGGCAGGGCCAATGCACATGAATTGGGAGCGCTCTGTGAGGTAAGCTTTTGAACCAGGCAGTAACCTCCAGAAAGCAGCCAAGGCGATGAAGTCTGGAGAGATGGAGGGCATGACTGACCATATCGAAAGCTTTGGAGAGGTCAACGAAGACTGCACCTGTGACGTTTCCATGGTCCATGTTTGTAAGGATGTGATCAGTCAGAAGTGCGAGGGTAGTTGTTGTGGAATAGTTCTTGTGAAAGCCATGCTGTTGGCTACATAGGAGGTTACGTTTGCTTATGTAGTGAGCAAGCTGATAGTGGACAGCTTTTTCAAGTAGTTTGCTCAGGTGTGGAAGGATGGAGATTGGACGATAGTAGTCCATGGATTGGGGGTCTCCAGCTTTAAAGATGGTTTTCCAGGGATTGGGCATGGAGGAGGTGGTCAGGGCGATGTTGAAGAGGAATGTGAGAGGAGTGATGATGGCTGGGGAGATAAGCCTAAGGAAGACAGGGGATAGGCCATCAGCTCTAGAGGAGCCATGGTTTGGGAGGCTCTTGAAGAGTTTAGCTGTGTCAGCATATGAGAGTGCTTTAAAGAAGAAAGAAAGAAAGAGTTTGAGGCTGGGTGGTGGGCCTGGTGGGTAACGTAGAAGGGTGTGGGGGACAGGGTTATCTTGCAGGCCATTCAGGAGTTTGCTCAGGTACATGGTAGGGTCAGAGAATTTGTCATTAAAGGCCCTGGCCACTTCTTGGGGGTCCATAATTAGGCCGTCAGCGGTGTTTAGCTGCAGGACTGACTTTCTGGAAGGGAGTTCAGTAGTGAGCTAATGGATGCCCAGAATTTTCTATGGTCCACAAGGTTAGCTTGTTGGAGATTGTGGAAATGATTCTAATTTAGTGCTTTTGCCAGGTGTTTACATAGGTTCCTCCAATGCCTGTAGTCATCCCAGAGGGCCGTGTATGGGGATGCTTTATAGGTGGACCAGGCATGATCCCTGTCTTTCATTAGGGTAAGGAGGTCTTTTGTGACCCAGTGTGAGTAGCCACCCCTCACCCTTCTGGTGGTGACTGGAAAGTGCCTGTCCTGTAAGGTCAAGAGTGTCCGAGTGAACCGGGTTACTGCCTGGGTCACATTTGACTCTGAGAAGATATCAGACCAGTCCAGCACCATTGCCATGGTGAGGAGGTTTGGGGTGTTGGGGTATCTGAAATTTCAGAAAGACAGGTATTTGGGAAGGGGCCATTTAAGCTTAGATAACCAGAGAAGATACAGTATGTGGATGAGTGATCGCTAGTTGAGTCGGCCATGATACCAGCATGCAGAACGCAATCCTCCCTATTTGTAAAGATCCAGTTTAGGAGTGTCTGAGTGGCTGTGCGAGCATTCTGCCTGGTGGGAAGTGTAATGTTTGGACCGGTTGTATTGTTTTAGGAGGGAGGCATAGTCAGGCTGGTGGGTACTCAGCCAGTTTAGATTGAAATCCCCAAGAAGAATTGAGTCACTATGTGAGGATACAGAGCCCAGGCCAGAGAGGAAGCTGTTGAGGCCCTCGGTTGCAGCAGTGGGGGGTTGTAACAGCACCCAGTGTGTATTTTTTTACTAGTTCCCGGCATGAGTTCTGAGAAGAGCCATTTGCTAGGTGAGGTTGGATTGGAGCAGAGAACAATGTTGGCTGAGAGGGGTTCCTTGACAAACAGTGCAACTCCACAGCCCTTTTTTTTGCCTGACCTATCAAGATGGAAGGAGGAATACCCAGGTACTGTAGTTGATAGGTGGTATCAGTAAAATGAGGTTTTAGCCATGTTTTGGAGAGTCCCACGATGTAGGGCTTGTGTAGCTCAATCCATGCTCCAGGACAGGGAATTTGGAGGGAGGACTGCATATATTTATATGGGCAATTTTCAGCCCAGGGATGTTTACCCAGATGCTGTCAGAGGGGGCAATGTGGGAGTTTGGTGGACCAGGGTTACACTCAATGTCTCCAGCTAGGAGAAGGCGGGATAGAAGTGGGATGTAGGTGCAGGAGGGGACTGCAACAGAGCAGGATACGGAGGCCAGGTAGTGGCCGAGTAACAGGCATTCTGAGTTTGAAAGGAAGGAAAGGGTGATATGACCTAGAAGGGAGCGTTCCCATGAGGAGTGGGGGTGGGGTGCACTGGGGGGAGTGGGTGGAATATAACAGTGGTAGAGGATATGACAGGGGATACAATAGTTATAGAGGTGGCAGAAGCTATTACAGAGGGTACCACTATTATAACAATGATCAACAAGGTTATAGGTCACACCAGAACAGGTCTAGGCCTGGTTCTGTAAGTCTAAAGGAAATGATTAAGACATCACAGGATGAAATGAGGAATTTAAAAGCACTTTTTCAAAGTAATTTGCTTCATCCTCCTCAGTTACTTCCTGTCTCTCAGCCTCCTGTGCAAAATTCAACAGTAACACACAGTACAGGTGACACCAGTAACCCTAAGTGACTAATAGATTCTGTTTCCTCTACTGCTGCCCAGATAAATGAAATGGTAATTGTTGAAAATGGTAAAGAAACTGTTGTGAAATTTGAAAATGAATGCAAGTCAAATGAAAATGAAAATAAAAATGCTGTCTCTGAGTCTGACCTTTCTCAAGAGATATACAGAGTCAATGTACAAACAGTGTGCCATGTCACAGTGAGAGTGCTGTGTTGTCAGGGGTAAAAAAAGAAATACTACTTGGACAACTGAATTCCAAAAGGGAAAGCAGAAAGGTTTTACTTTGACAAAAATATTAAGAACAGTTTGAATTGTGAAGCTGTGTTAGACTCTGGAGCAGAAGTGACCCTGATGTCTAAAAGCTCTTTTGACAGTTCCATGTGATAAAAGTGACATAAAAATTGCGCCAACAAATAAGGGCAAAGCAAAAACAGCCCCTGTAAAAAAGGTGACCAGCACAATAGCGCTTCACAAAATCAATGCTGCTTCTCTTCATTTTCTGCAGGGGGCTCAGCCACCTGCACCCACACTGGGGGCCTTGGCCCCACCCCACTATAAATAACTAACACCCTGGGGGACTGACACTGAGGAGGGGGAGAATAGTACAGGGGAGCAAGGGGGTTGAGAGAAAAAGGTCGGGAAGGCGGGTGGAATGGTACTTAATGCAGAACATAAAAAAATTATCCCTTCTAGCCAGTCCTGAACCTGGCTTCCCCAGCCACAGAGCTAGCGATTCTTACCACTACACCAAATAACCAGCTCAAGCAGCACACCACCAACGTCAACCTACATACTGCAGGTATCTCTGACTCTGTGTCTACAAGAAAGTGCTAAACTTCACATGTGCTCAAAAATCTATGTAGCCCATTTTAACCTCACTATTTTGACTTCGTCCATATGTACTCATTCGAATTCACTCACTCATATCACGAGATACCTTTTTGGCAAACTACCAATGCCTTAGGTGACTCAAAAGTACTGAAAATCCTCTCTGATGGCTTACAGATTGTTGGTTGTGTAGAAGAAGCTCACAAGCCCTTAGGCAAATTTTGGTTGAAAATAAGGCTTTGCAAAATGGTAGTTACACATCCAGTGTATGTTACCAATAAAACAGGTGATGATTTTCTAATTGGAAATGACCTTCTGAAAAGATTTGGACCTATTATTGACTGTTTTCATGTAGTTTGGTAGTCACAGGTAAAGAGGCCTAGTCCATTTGGAAAGAGTGTGAAGGTTTCTAAACAGAGTCATGTTGCCTTGAGAAAGATGATGCAATAATTACACTAAATTGTGTACATTCTGACATACCTGATGTATCTATATTGGGTAATTCTGAAAATTTGGCTACATGGAGATGTGACGCTCATGTGGTTTGTTTGTCAAAGCAAGATGTGGTAAGATCTGAGATTAATGCTAGAAGTTTAACTTTCTTCACAAGGGAAGTAAATCCTATTTTCTCAGAGTTCTATCCTATTTCTGGCACAGATACATTAGATTCTGACTACACAGCCTCCACTGAGGACTGTGGAAAAGAAATGCCACTGAATCAGAAATCCTTTCTCTGTAAAATGGAGTCAGAAAAAGGTGAGTTTAAGGTGTCTGTTAGAACAGAGAATTTGCAGGTAGCCAATTCTGCGTTATGCCTAAGGTATGAGCACTGTCTAATCAGTGAGCAGATTTACAAAGTGTTAAAAAGGCTGAGGCCTAATCTGACATTTATAACTAAATAAGAGTGGCTGAAAGATGTTCCAGACCATGAAGGTAGTTTGAAAAGTTTAGGTGTCTATGCCTTGAACCTCCAGATAGGGAGAAAGAAAATACAGCACCATGTGTATGTAGTGCAAGGTTTGAAATCTCCCATGTATCTTGGGTTAGATGTACTTGTATGACTGGGTATGTAAATAGACTTAGCCACTGATGTTCTGTGGTCACAAATAAGGGGGATCCTTACCCAATAAAGGTGACACCATAAGCCTTGATGTCTGGACAAACTATTCCTCAAGTGTGTCAGGTGGTGAGCGAGTTAACTTTAACAGTCCCAAGTAATGTAAGGGAATTTTCTGATGTGATTAATGTAAAGAAAGGCAATGAAATGCCTGAACAATCTGCATTATTTATGCCTTACCAGCAGTTTAGTGATATGGGTTTTAATATCCATTCTACACCTTGCTTGAATATGAACAAGAGAGTAATGCATATTTTGGTGCATAATCCTACAACACAGCAACATAAAAACATAGACTTTGACCGCAGATAAGGCCCGCTTGGCCCACCTAGTCTGCCCATTTCACTACCTACGGGATAAGCTGCAGATCCTAGTTAACCAACAGCCTATTTCTTCCTACTCCCCACAAGAATTGCCTTATGTCTGTCCCATGCATTCTTGAATTCTTCTACAGTTTTAGACTCCATAGCCTCCGCAGGAAGGCTGTTCCATGCGTCCACCACCATCTCTGTGAAAAATTACTTCCTCACATTGCCCCTGAGCCGTCTCCCCTCTTATCTTAAAATTGTGTCCCCTTGTTCTTGCACATCTCTTTTTCTGAAAGATGCTACCCTCCTGGACTTTGTTGATTCCACTGAGGTACTTAAAAGTTTCTATCATGTCACCTCTCCCTTCTTTCCTCAAGGGTATACATATTAAGCTCCTTTAGTCTCTCCTCGTATGGCTTCTCTTGCAGACCCTGCACCATTTTAGTTGCCCTCCTCTGGACTGCCTCCATCCTGTCTATGTCCTTGCAGAGATGGGGGTCTCCAGAACAGGACACAGTACTCCAGATGGGGTTTCACCAACTGTCTGTATAGAGGGATAACAACTTCCTGTTTTCCGCTGGTGATGCCTCTCCCCATACATCCCAGTATACCCCCAGCCCTCCCTACCACCTTCTCACATTAACCTTAAGGTCATCTGATCTAATTACCCCCAGGTCCCTTTCCATTTTTGTTGTTGTTACTACCTCCCCCCCCCCCCATTGTGTAATCTTCCCCTGGGTTTTTGTTTCCCAGGTGCATTATTTTGCACTTCTTTGCATTGAATCCAAGCTGCCATACTTCTGAACTTATCACTACAGAAGTTAACTGTGAGTTAGGAATAGTAATAGGTAAAGCCTTTTATGATTTGGAATAAACTGTTCCAGTTCTTGGGGGAACTACCAGAGAATATTACCCAGAGAAATGAGACAGATGGGAATATTGAATCTTTACCCAACAGTTTAATTGTTCTGCAGGAAATCTGTCCAGCTGGTAAGAAAGAAATACAGACATTGGGATGGCAGTATAGCCTAGAAATTAGAATAATGAGATGTGAATGAGCTTGGTACATCCAGCAGACAGACTTGGGTTTGATTTTTCACAACCTTCACTTGCATACTGTGTGACGCTGAGCAAGTCACTTAATTCCCCAGTGCTCCCAGGTCACTCCTGAAAACAGGCACCTGTGCCTAGTGGGCCTTACCCGGTTACCAAAGAATAAAATAAATAAATAAAAAGAATATAAGCAATTCAGAAACTTGGTCCACCCACAACTTTAAAAGAGCTACATAGCTTCCTCGGAATCTGTAATTACTCAAGACAGTTTATTCAGCATTACGCCAAAATTGCCTATGCTCTCACCAGGCTATGGAAAATGACAAAACCTTGGGTATGGGAGGGATGAACAAGAAAAAGCTATGCAGGCTTTAAAAGATAGTCTGAGTCAAGCACCTTGTCTTGCTTACCCACAAATGAATAAGGATTTTTATCTAGAAATAGGATACGCTGACAGCAGTGTCAGTGCAGTGTTATATCAGAAACATGATTCAGACAGCCGTGTTATTGCTTATGCCAGCAAAACTTTGAGTGATGTTGAGAAAAAGTTTTCAGAATGTGAAAATGCATTATTTTCTACTGTATGGGCAGTACAACAGTTTGGAAATATATTTGTTGCAAGAAAGTTATTGTTGAGACTTGTCAACAACCTATTGCATTTCTGGGAAGCCAGAAACTTAGGGATGATAATATGTCAAATAGCTGGATTGTGGCCAGTACATTGGCATTCCATGGCCTACCTTTAAAGATCAAATATGCTAAAATCAAAAGTAATGATGTAGCCCAAGGGTTGGCAGATCTGCAGGGTTGTACTGTAGGTGCACTTCCAGTACAAGACCTCGAACAACCTTCAGAATTGGAACTGGTGCAAAAACAGCACAGGCATAACAATTATGATGACAATGAATGTCAAAACTTACCTAAAGCTTATGTTGATGGTTGTGAATTCCACCAAGGTGGAAAACTACATGCTGGTTAGGAATGGTGTGGCATGAAAATGTGCCATTTTCTCCTATTAAATACCAGCTTAGTTCCAAGTCTAACCAATCTGCAGAATTAGCAGCTGTCCATACAGCAATACAAACTGCAGTGCAGCATAACTTGCAAGACATTGTAATTTGTATTGATTATGATTATGCTAGACATATTTTTCTTATACATTTACCATATTGGAACGTGAATGGCATGAAGAATTCCAGGGTTAAAAAGGTGATGCATGTAGAACAGTTTTATGTGATAAAGGCAAGTCTGTTATCTCACTGAAGGATAAGGGTGAACACATAACCGCTCTAAACAAAGAGAGTGAGCAACATTTCACCGACCATCGCAGACAGCGAAAGTTGCTTACTCCCTAACACAGGGCAAGAAAATAAAACATTTTATGCAGGGGCTGCACCATTACACCCCTTTGTGGGGCAAGCCACTGCACCCCCCAGTCTTTTATTCTCAACTCCAGGGGGAGTGGACTTAGAGCAAGATAAAAAAAAGAAGAGAACAAAATCTGTCCCATAGACAGACCCGAACCTGGGTCTACCAGCTCAAGTGGCAGTGGCACTAGCCACTACTTCAAATGGCCAGCTTGACAGGGCTTGGCCAAACAAATGCTCTTATCATGTTACAGCGAGTACAACTCACCACTACACTTGCTGTAACCTACTCATCTGTGTTTTTGTCACTCTATGTCAGTACAAGTGTTATTGAGTGCCACGCTGAGTCACTCAAATTGAGCCACTCAATAATACTCGCTCACATCACCGTACACCATGCGGAACTTATATTAGCTACAGACAAGTTAGTTCATGAACACTGTTTGATTATTTATTGGAAAAAAGTAAAAGGACATTCCAAAATTCATGGACTAGACAAAACGGGAAATGACTTATCAGATGCTCTGGCTAAGGAAGATGCCTTAACTAGAGAAATATGGAATGTTGTTGTTGCTATCCAAATAAATGTAAATGTGGTTACCCCACAACAAAAACAACAGGGAAAAGAAAATAAGGTATTACAACTATATAGAGATAAACCTGATTTTGATTTAGTGAAAATGCAACAGGATGACAAAACAGTAGGAAAGTTTTATTGTTTCATTAAGGATCCCAGTATAAACATGATTTCTGAAAGTAATCTACAAAAGGATCATGAACTGAAAGCCATGTATGACAAAAGAGGTAAACTCTGATTAAGAATGATTTTCTGGTAAGAACTGGTGAAAAGTGACTAAGGTCCAGATGGATATTTCCTTTAGGTCATGGAGTAATTATCTTACAACATGTTGATGATGAACTATCTGGAACACACTGCGGGGACAAAAGAACTTATGAAGTGTTAAAAGAAGTGTCATGCTGGCCTTACATGTACAGTGATGTTAGAGACTATGTGCTAGGGTGTATAACATGTTGCAGATTTCAGTCTTCATTGCCAAGACAGAGCGTCATTGCAGGCCAAAGGAATTACAATGCCTTGGTTTGATATTCAAATTGACTGGATTGGTCTTGTTACAAGATCTTCAAGGGGTAACAAATTCCTTTTGACAGTTACTTGTTTATTTACAAAATAGGTTGAATGTCTCCCTGCTCCAAATGATACAACTGAAACCACAGCTTTATTGGTAATAAATCATTTGTTTAGCCACTGGGGACTACCAATGTGAGTGGAATCTGACAGAGGTTCCCATTTTACAGGCAAAGTTATAGAAAACATTTAGAAAATACTAGGAGTTCAAAGAAAGTTACAAGTGTCCCAGCATCCAGAGTCATCTGGTCAGGAGGGTCATGCTAATCAAACAATTTAGTATGAACTAAAGAAATAAATTAGTTCCTCAGGAAAAGATTGGGATATGAGATTGCCACTTGTATTAATGGCTATATGTGGTACTCCTGATAAGTCATGCATATCAGATATATATGCCTGCATATCTCATTTTGAAATGATGCCAGGAAAGCAGATGGTGTCACCTTTGCATCTCCTTTATATGACAGGAAGTGCAAATTGGTCATGTGCTACTACAACACATGACTATGCAATGCATTTAAGACAACATTTGCAAGAAACCTTTGCATTTGTTCAAAGGAACCAAGAGAAAAGTGGTCAAGGTTCTAAATCATATTATGATAGAAGAACTAGTTCAAAAGAGTATCAAATTGGAGACAAAGGGTTGGATTCACAAATGTTGGCTGCAAGATGCAACAATGGCAGCTTGCACCAATGGCCCCTGTGTTCTGGACACTGCGCCTGATTCAGAATCATACAGGGTCCCGGAGCCTGTATCCTGTGGCTTGTGGCATCAGTGCAGCAAAGGGTGCAGCCTCCAAGAATGCCACAAGCCATGGGATGGGTGGATGGCATATTTGCCCATGGAAGTGTGCCTGGCAGTGGGTCATGCCCCCCACATGCCCAGATCCCCAAAAGAACTGGTGGAGGAGTCCATGTGGGTTATTGCCTCTGCCAGTCTCGAATCCCATTTGGTATAACATAGAAGCCCTTATGGGCTATTGTAACCCCCCCAGCCCAATCCCCAATCTCCCTTCCCCACCCCTGAAATGTCATTCCAGTACTGAACTAAACAATATTGTAATCCAACATGCCCAATATAGCCCTGGTGGTCTAGTGGTCCCCACCCCTCACCCAGCAATGCTAGCCCACCCTGCTCTCCCCCCCCACCCATACCTAGCCGGTGACTGGCACAGCCCACCTCTCACCACCATGGCCAGCCACTGACTGAGCTTTGCTCTGAGCTCATACTCTCTGGATATCTGTTTCCAAATATTCCCTTTCTCTCGGTCTCTCTACTAGTTCCCCTGCCCTAAGCTGATAAAGTTGGACATTGCCACAGTTTCACTTCATCCTTAGAAACTGAGCCCTGGGTAAATTTCTGACAGCGTGTTTCAGATGGCAGCTAGTAGCCAATAAAAGGCAATTTCTATCAGTTTGCTTTTTATATAGATCAGTTAGCAGTGATCCATCATCTTGTTTCACAATTTGTAAATCTAGATAGTTGATCTCTTTCCTGCTAGCACTGATCTTAAACCTGAGATTTCGGTTTGACTTTTCTAAATACATAACAAATTCATCCATCTCACTCCCTGCTTCCTTTCCAAATCAAAATAACATCATCAAAAAATGCCTGTAAAAATCAAGCTTTTCAAAATATGGATTCTTATCAGGGTCATAGATGTAATCATCCTCCCATCTGGCCAGGTAAAGATTTGCCAGGCTTTGGGCCAGGGTCGCACCATTGCAGTTCCTCTGGTTTGTTTGTAAATTTTCTCTTGAAACATAAAAATGTTGTTTTTCAACACAATTTCTGTTAGATTCACCAGCATTTTGATCTTATGCTGTGGAAAAGTGGTATGAGACACAAGACTTTCCTCTATTACTGCAAGTCCCCCATCATGGGGGATATTGGTGTACAGAGAATCTATGTCTAAAGTAACCAGCCACTGATCTTGTTCAGTGTGTATGTCCTTAAGTAGTGATAGTACACTTGTTGTGTCTGTAAGTTAACTTCTGGAAAGGGGGACCAAGGAATTTAGAAAGCTGTCCCCATAGAGATTGGTGCCGTCACCCACCCAATCCCCGAGACAATAGGACATCCTGGTGGTGTGGTGGGGTGTTTATGTCTTTTGGATAGCATATAAAAGGCAGGTTTTTGGGGGGATTGTACTGTCAAAAAGAATAACTCATCAGTTCCTCATGGAAGAGGTCTAAAAGATAAGTTTCTATGTTTTTCTTTATCTAAGGTGGGGGTCAAAGGTCAGTTGCTCATAAAATGAGGTGTCCGACAGTTGTCTTTCTATTTCTGCATCATACTAGGTGGCATTCTGTGTCACGATGCTACCCCTTTATCTGCTGGTTTTACCACTATGTTTTTATTCTTGGAAAGTGATTTAACAGCTTCCCTTTCTAGTCTAGATATGTTGCAGAAAGGAAGTTTTGGGGTTTGTCTATATAATATCTCCAAATCCCTAGTACAACACTCTAAGAAGGAAGAAATCCGTGAGTTCATAGGGGAACAAAAGGAAGAGGGGGCTTAAACCTCCATGTGTACCGTACTCAGAGCTATGTCTGTCTTCCCCAGCTCAATCCTATTCTCGTGTGAGGAAAAATGCATTCTAAGATTCAGCTTTCTAGCAAACTTATTCATATCAATAAATGCATCAAAATTCCCTGACAGCGTATGAAGGAACAAAAGACAGACATCTACTAAGCACCTTTGTTTCTACATCAGATAAATCATCGTCCGATATATTGATAACAGTCAATAATGATTGATGTGCTGCTGGCCTCGTGCTCTTCCCCTTCCCCTTCTTCTTACTCTGCCGCATCTTCCTCTGCCTTGGCCTTGCTGTTCCCTTTGTAATTGAAACCTGTTTCGACGTGTACTCCTCCTGGGTTCAGGTTCTCCAGGAGGACCAACTGCTAAGAAAGGACCAGCTTCATTTTCACTGTCCACCTCTGAGGCACTTTCTCCAGTGCTGTAATCTACTGACAAGTGTTCTGTCCTTTTCAGAATAGAATGCAATGTTTGAGTCCCACCCACTTCAGTACTGGTGTCGGTTCTACTCACAGTACTTGCTACACCTTCAGCATTTTCAGGAGTTACAGTAGGGTTTATTGGCATGGCCAGGGACATGCCTTTACCATTAGCACTCTTTTTCCATGAAGAAACACGGTTGTTTAGGTAATCATTAGTGTCATGAACAAACAGATTGGTCTGGCAAAATGTAAGATGTCCTGATTTTGTTGTCACTATGCTTTATGAGAAGTAAAAGACTGCATATACACATCCTTGTGTAAGTCTGCTCTTTTTGGGTTGCCTGGCAGGGGTGAGAGCTCTCCACTAAAGCTGAGTGAATTAATGCATAACTGGAGAAGCACCACCTTCCCTGTGATCACCACCATTTCAAATTCACAAGTACTGCCTTTGGTGAAGCATGGGTTTTAATTTAAAAAATCTGCCTACAAACACACTTTTTGCTTCTCTCTATCTGCATCACGATGGAAGCTCCAATTATGGAGGACAATGCTCAGAAAACAACAGACAGAATGAATCTTTTCTTCTCAATGTTCTCAGAGGAACCTGCTACCATCCCCATTTTAGAAATGACAGCTGGCGTAACAGGGCACTGTACTACAGGAAATGCCACCGATACAGAGACTGATTCTATCAGAAATGTGTTTTTTGCTTTGGAGAAGCTAGCACCAAGAAGCAGGCGATTATATTGGCAGAAAAAGGCCATGACAGCTTATTTGGAGGTCAAAAGAGCTCTGAGAGGACTACAGATTTTACAGCATCCAGCAACAGGCACCATGAGACTGAACTTACTTAAGAAATGGGAAAAAGTAATGTATGATGCATCACAAGCACTCATAAAATTAGTCATCAAGGATGGTGATGAACTCTTGGCAGAATTAAAGGAAGGGATTAAAGTGCAAGAGAAAGTTGTGGCTACCTACAAAGAACATCTTGATTTTCCATGTTGCCAACAGAAGTTCAGTGAGTACCTCAAAAATTATGATATTAAAATTAAGGCCCAGAAAAAGAAAAGATTTGTTCATGACACTAATGATTACCTAAACAACCGTGTTTCTTCATGGAAAAAGAAGGCTAATCGTAAAGGCATGTCCCAGGCCACACCAAAAAACCCCACTGCAACTCCTGAAAATGCTGAAGGTGTAGCGAGTACTGTGAGTAGAACCGACACCAGTACTGAAGTGGGTGGGACTCAAACATTACATTCTATTCTGAAAAGGACAGAACACTTGTCAGTAGATTACAGCACTGGAGAAAGTGCCTCAGAGGTGGACAGTGAAAATTAAGCTGGTCCTTTTTTAGGGGCTGGTCCTTCTGGGGAACCCTAACCCAGGAGGGGTACACATCGAACCAGGTTTCAATTACAAGGGGAACAGCGAGGTCAAGGCAGAGGAAGACACTGAGGAGTAAGAAGAAAGGGTCGGGGAAGAGCACGGGGCCAGCAGCTCATCAGTTGTTATTGGTTGTTATCAATATATTCGACTATGAATTATCTGATCTAAAAACAAAGGTACTTAGTAAAGGTCTGTCTTTTGTTCCTTCATACTCTGTCAGGGAATTTGATGCATTTATTGATATGAATAAGTTTAGTAGAAAGCTGAATCTTAGAATGTATTTTTCCTCACATGAGAATAGGACTGAGGTAGGGGAAGACACACATAGCTCTGAGTACACAGAGGTTTAAGCCCCCCTCTTCTTTTTGTCCCCTTATGAACTCACGGATTTCTTCCTTCTTAGAGTGTTGTACTAGAGATTTGGAGATATTATACAAACAAATCCCAAAACTTCCTTTCTGCAACATATCTAGACTAGAAAGGGAAGCTGTTAAATCACTCACCAAGAATAAAAACATAGTGGTAAAACCAGCAAATAAAGGGGTAGCATCGTGACACAACATACCACCTAGTATGCTGCAGAACTGGAAAGACAACTGTCAGACACCTCATTTTATGAGCAACTGACCTTTGACCCCACACCTCAGATAAAGAAAAACATAGAAACTTATCTTTTAGATCTTTTCCATGAGGAACTTATTAACACTGACAAATTATTCTTTTTGACAGTACAATCACCCCCAAAACCTGCCTTTTGTATGCTACCCAAGATACATAAACACACCACCACACAACCAGGACATCCTATTGTCTTGGAGAATGGGTGGGTGATGGAACCAATCTCTATCTATGTGGACAGCTTTCTAAAGCACTTGGTCCCCCTTTCCAGATGTTATCTTAGAGACACAAGTGTACTGTCACTACTTAAAGACATACAGAATGAACAAGATCAGTGGCTGGTTACTTTAGACATAGATTCTCTTTATGCCAATATCCTCCATGGGGGGGGGGACTTGCAGTTATAGAGGAAAGTCTTGTGTCTCATACCACTTTACCACAGTGTAAGATCAATATGCTGGTGAATCTAACAGACATTGAGTTGAAAAACAACATTTTTATGTTTCAAGAGAAAATTTACAAACAGACCAGTAGAACTGCAATGGGGCGACACTGGCCCCCAGCCTGACAAATCTTTACCTGGCCAGATGGGAGGATGATTACATCTATGACCCTGATAAGAATCCATATTTTGAACAGCTTGATTTTTACATGCATTTTATTGATGATGTTATTTTGATTTGGAAAGGAAGCAGGGGTGACCTGGATGAATTTGTTATGTATTTAGAATAGTCAAACCGAAATCTCAGGTTTAAGATCAGTGCTAGCAGGAAAGAGATCAACTATCTAGATTAAAAAATTGTGAAACAAGATGATGGATCACTGCTAACTGATCTATACAAAAAGCCCACTGATAGAAATAGCCTTTTTTTGTCTACTAGCTGCCATCTGAAACACACTGTCAGAAATGTACCCAGGGCTCAGTTTCTAAGGATGAAGTAAAACTGTGATAATGACCAACTTTATCAGCTTAGGGCAGGGGAACTAGTAGAGAGACTGAGAGAAAGGGAATATTTGGAAACAGATATCCAGACAGCAAAAGCCAAAGTGGATGCAACACCATGTGAAAACCTGTTTCAAACAAAAGAGAGACCTCGTGACCCTGGGGATAATCTAACTTTCGTCACAATATATGGAGGTGGGAGTAGGTAAGTGGTTAAGATTGTTAAAGATAACCTACTCATACTGCAAGGACTTACACCCCTGGACTCCCTATTTGAGAAACCTTTATGCCTTTCCAGCAGGAGAGGTACTGTATAAAATCTAACAGACTTTTTAGTCCACAGCTACCAGGGGCAAATAAAGGGAGGAGCCACAGGACCAAAAATAGGATCCTGGCCATGTGGCTTCTGTAATACTTGTTTCTTTATGTAAAAGGCTGAAAAGATTGTGAACCCAAAAATAGGGAGGAAAGAAAACATCAAGGGACACATCACATGTAAAAAAAAAATAAACATGTAATACACCAGCAGTGGTGTACATGCTCACATGCACTTGTGGGAAATACTACATTGGGAGAACCAAAATAAAGTTTAGACTTAGGTTGAATGAACATATTTTAGCCATACAAAACAGCAATGTTGACTATGCTATGGGTTTCCATATTAAACAATGTGGAAAAGATGGTCACCACAAAATTTCTGCTTGTGGACTGGAAGATTGATGTTAGAGGAGGGGATTCGGAAGCAATACTAAATGAGAAGGAACAAGAATGGATTTTTAGGCTGGGGGCAAAGAAATCACATGGCCTAAATGATACATTTGAGCTAAAACCATTCTTGGTTAAGAAAAGGAAATAATTTCCCTTAACCCCACCCCACCACCCCCTTGGCAGAAAGCAAAAAGCAAAAAAGTCTCTACCCCACCCAAACCAAGTGACTATTTTGGTTGTACCAATGTATGCTGTTTTATTTCTGTTGGGATATGTGTTAAAGAAATATAATTTATGGAAACAGGGAGTGATGTTTTAATCATAACTTCACTTCTGTGATGTTTCCCTATACAGGTTCAGCTGGAACAGAGAAGGCTGTTTGATTTAATGAATCTTGAAAATTAAGTCATTTAAGTGTGGAATATGATGCTTTTCACTTTAAATTTCACTGATGGGAATTGGGATTGCAATCTTATTTTTAAACAATGTTTTGGAACACTGTGATTGGATTGACAATTAACAGTGAATTCATTGGCTTTTATGTGATTGCGTCATGGGTGTTTAAGTATATTTATGCAACAGGTGTCAGGATAAAAACTGACACATAACTTCAGTTATCTGAGTCACTGTGTGGATAAATTGGTGGTGATGTAATCACTGTGTGGATAACTTGAAGTTATCCACATAGTGATTATATCATCACCCCTTTATCCACACAGTGACTACATCACTAACCACCACATGTGCTGCCTACTCAGCAGTTCTGCCTCCCAGTTTCACTTTCACCTGCTCACAGTGCTCTTTACAACCACAGCTATCACAGTCCCAAAAACTCACAAAATGCACACCCTAACCAACCCCCCCCCCCAAAACCGGAACCAAATTTTAAATGGAAACACTCTTAAGAAAAAAAAAGTAATTTTTTTCTCTTTCTCAGCACAACAACCCTGCAAACCAAACACAGCAACCAGGCACAGAGAAAAAACATGGAAAGGAACTTAAGAAAAAAATAAAATATAACAAAACTGAACCCAAAAAATCCTGTTGCATAAATCAAATATGTCGGGGGTGCCTGTGGGATAACAAAGTTATTTGTACAGTTGCCAGTGACCATTCATAACCCTCACTCGTGGCTTCACCACTCATGAGGTTACTCGAGGTCACAGGCAACTGTACAAATAACTTTATTATCACACAGGCATCCCCCGCATATCCCTTATATATCCTGTGTATAATTCTATTCACTATCTCTGATGAAGCCAGATTGGTCTGGCTGTCACTAGGTCGTCACTGTGCTTTATGAGAAGTAAAAGACTGCATATACACATCCTTGTGTAAGTCTACTCTTTTTGGGTTGCTTGGCAGGGGTGAGTGCTCGCCAGTAAAGCTAAGTATAATTACTCATGTTTGGACTCTTCTGAATGCCCACAGCATGAACAATTCAAATATATGACTTTTGTATGTCTGAGTGGTTGTAGAAACAAGTTATATTGCTTCATAGCCTACCATCGCTATTTTAAAATTCAACTGACAACTATGACCTACCAAGCATGAAAAGCTGCAGACAAAGGAAAGCTTTACTCAGAAGAGATTTGGGGTCTTTTATCCTACAGTACTTCTTATACATTTATTTGAAGTAAGGATACCACATTTCAAAGCTCAAAAAGTGAGGGTCAAGCAAGTATAATTTGTATAAAGATATTTGCTTATAAACAATGTTTATTGACTAGCTTGTGAACTACAGACTTTAGAAACAAGAGACTGGCACCAAACGCTGCAAAATAATGTGGTGAATTCAAAAACTTATATGGTAATACATATATGTGGTTGCCTTCAGATACTTGGCTGGAACATTATTTTGATTTTAGTTTCTTTCAAAAGTGCATGCTGTGCCAGAGGGGCGTCGTCCCAAGGAGAAGAAATTTGATCTTCCCCCCTCATTTGCAAGATCCAATCAGAGTTGGGAAATTACAATATGTAATGTCACAATGATGGCATAATGTGACTGACTTATAAACCAGCCATTTTGAAAATGGACCAGAACTTCTACAAACCAGCTGCTGTGAGGACCTACTTTGTAAGATTGTTGCTTTCTGGTTGATAAACCTTCCTGCCAAGATCCAATCCTCTTCCTGCCCACCAAGAGCCCAGCCTGTTCCTGCATATGTCAAAAGAGGATCTGTGTCAAAGAGCGTGAATTGAACCAATAGGCAGCAGAACCAGAGTGCCAATCAAAAGTGGAGGAAGAAGAATTCTCTACTATTTTTTTGTATCATGAAGAAGAACCCACATTCTGTGCCATCTCCAAGTGTTTGAGTATCACTTTAATATTTTCATACATTTTTAGTGTAGCTTAGGAAAGGAGTGGTTATATAAGGGAAATCGTTTACCCTATATTAAATATGGGGATGCAAAGAAACAACTTAAAATACCAATGCAAATAAGCCATTTAAAATATCTATGCAAGAATAAAGTTGTGATTTTCTAAAATTTAATAAGACAACATATTTTTATTTATTTTTATTTTGTTTTTGTTTACCATGTAGCTGCGCTAGCCATAGAAATGACTATTTTCAGGCATGACCCAGGAGGTTGCAGAGTGGAATTACATAAAACACAGAAACAAAACAAGGTTTTACAGTAAAAATACAAGCCAGGTGATGAGAGCAAGGTACAAAACAGTGTGATTCATGACAAAACATGCGATAAGGCAATTTGTTAGCAGGTGCAGGACATAGATCACATATTTGCAAGGAATTATCATAATGCAAAGTTCGGTGAGAAGTTCATTGAAAACAAACAACCACATAACTTGCAAGGAACTATCAGGTATAATGAGCTGGGAAAATTACTAAATAACATACAGTAGGCAGATCCTTAGAGATAAACATATTCACATGGTTTGGGAGACAGGGCACAGAGTATTGCAAGTAGGGGCTTTTCGGCAATGATTACAAAGATCAAAGGAGAAGAGAATTAGTTATAGTAGGACAGTGCAAGGGGTTTGAGATAACAAGCCAAAGAGGAAAAGCACATTAGGTTGGGAGGGGAGACAAGTAGACAGGCAGGGGAGGATTAAGTGCAAGGCATTAGATAGAGAACAGATCAAGTGCACAGCAGTGACAGTAGGAGAGGTGCTAAGGGGAGCTGAAGCAAGGGCATCAATTAAAGGAGATGAGGTAGCTATGGAGCTCTTTTTTAAAGGAGTTATGTGAGGGTGTTTGGTGGATCGCTAAAGGGAGGGAGTTCAATAGCTGAGGAGTATGGTGGGTGAAAGCACTGGTGCCTTTGGTGGTGTTACTTTTTGGGACATATAGAAGGGATTTTCCAGCTGAGTGTAGGCCATAGCCAGACATCTGAGGAACAAGTAGATCAGCTAAGATTTTTGTAGTTTGAGACTGCATAATACTGTCAACAGTCAACCCAATGGAGTAAAGTCTAGCAGCATTTGGTGACAGCAAGTTTAGATCTGAGTAGAGGAAGCAGTGGTGTTTCCACCGATAAGAGGAGTCTGTTGTGTCTGTTTACTTTTGTGTATTGTTCTTGAGTTTCATTACTTCATATTTATTCTGCCATTTATATTTACAAAATTTGATATTTATGAACAATATTTTTATTTATAATACAAACAGTATTTTTATTAGTTATTAGTTTATATTGTATATGGATAATAAAATGTATTTTTTATGACTCTGAGGTTGCCACATGCCATGTTTATTTAATAATAATAATAATAATAATAAAATGTTATTTATTAAGCACCTTTCAGGCACCAAAGCGCTGTACAAATGAATGTTGAAAACAAAAATACACATACAAAGTCAATATTTTCAGCAACAACAACTCATAAAAGCCTTACTCCACAAAAGTGTCTTAAAATCCTGCTTAAAGGATTCCACAGTCGTGCATTCCCTAAGCCGATGTGGCAGAGAATTCCAGAGGGTTGGGGCCACAAACACAAAAGCCCTGGCCCCATAAGACTTCAATGTAACCCTCAGAACCCCTAGCAACCCCTCATAAGCTGAACGGAGCTGTCGTACAGGGCAGTAAGGAATCAGAAGCTCTTTCAAGTAGTCAGGGCCCAGTCCATGCAGGGCATTGAAGGTCAAAAGACCTACTTTAAAGGTGATCCACCACTGCATAGGCAGCCAGTGCAGATCGCGCAGCACAGGGGTAATATGTGGTCCTTCTAGATGCCCCTGTCAACAACCTTGCAGCAGCGTTCTGCACTAGCTGCAAGCAGTGGATATCAACCGCAGGAAGCCCCAAGTACAGGGAGTTACAGTAGTCAAGGTGTGAAGTCACAAAAGCATGAACCAACATGGGTAAATCACTGGATGGAACAAGGTGCTTCACCCTGGCAATGTTCCTAAGATGGTAAAATGCAGACTTAATGACTGCTGACACCTGAAGATGAAGAGTCAGCCCATCATCAAGTACCACTCCCTGGTTATGTACCCATTCAGAGGTAAGGATCTGATCCCCCCAGCAATAAGCCAGAGGGTTGGCCAGACCCCAACCCCCCTGCCACACGACCCGGGTCCACAACCATAACCTCTGTCTTACCGGCTTTCAACTTTAACCAGCTCGCATTCATCCAGTCATGGATTTCAGCAAGGCAGCTACTAAATACCAAGAGGGCACTAACCTGGTCGGGGGCAAAAGACAGGTAGAGATGGGTATCATCAGCATAACAGTGAAACCTCAGCCTGTACCATCTTACAATGTCTCCGAGGGGCAGCATGTACACTGCAAACAACATGGGGGAAAGCACAGAGCCCTGAGGGACACCACACTGCAGAGGGAAAGGGTCAGAGGAAAAAATCCCAGACACAACTCTTTGTGTTCTCCCAGATAGAAAAGATGAAAACCATCTGAGCACTGTACTAGACAGTCCACAGATGGACTCCAGATGCTTGAGCAAAACCCCATGGTCTACAGTGTCAAAGGCTGAAGAGAGGTCAAGGAGAACCAAGATAGAATGGTTCCTCTGATCTCTCACCATCAAGAGATCATTGAGCACCCGAACCAGAGCAGTCTCAATACTATGCCTCTTACGAAAACCAGACTGGAGAGGTTTGAAGTTACTATGGATGGTCAAATGGTCCTCCAGCTGGTTTGACAGTACCTTCTCAATAAAGGGAAAGTTAGAGACAGGTCTGTAGTTGGCAAAAATATCTGGGTCCAGAGAAGTCTTCTTCAAAAGGGGAGTCACCACAGCTTCCTTTAGGGAGCTGGGAAACTTACCCAATTCTAAGGAGCACCAGATTATTTGAGCCAGAAATGGGCCCACGATCTCAACACAACTCAAAATCAGGGAGGTAGGACCCGGATCTAAACTACAGCTCGAAGGGTGCATCCCCTGGATGATCCGCATAATATCCTTGAACATCAGCAGGTCATAGGAACACCAGGAGACTGAGGATTCTGTGGCCAGATGCTGACCAACAGCTTTCCCCTTAGAGTGTGTCAGGTGGATCTCTGATCTGATGTCGGCAACCGTATTCACAAAGAATTGAGTGATCTCATCACTCTCCTTTTGTGAAAAAGCTCAACGGAGCTGGAGACAGGCTGGGTTGCACAGCCTGTCCACAGTTCTGAAGAGCGGAGCCAGTCAATTCTGAGTGACAGAGATCTCCCTGGACAAGAATTCTGCCTTCTTACGGGAGATCTCTGACTAGTAGAGCCGATAATGCTCCTCCAAACTAAGGCAGTTGACTTCTAGAGCAGATTTCCACCAACAACTCTCTAATTGTCATCCCACACATTGCAACTCCCTCAAGAACCCATCAAACCATGTGGCCCGAGGGCGGAGAGAGACAGGGGATGAACATGGACCACAGCAATTGAGTCCAGGGCCAAGGAAATGGCCTGATTATAAGCCAAGACCATAGATTCCAGACCCAAGCTGACAACCGGAAACTCTGAGAGGTTCAATACTGCCATCAGGTCTTCAGGGCTCACATCCTGTAAAGTGCAATATCAAACCATCTCCACGGGGCAGACCTACAAAGGGGAGCACAAAAATTGAAGCCCACGGTTTAGTGATCAGACCAACTGACAGGTTCCACCACCAAATCAGAGGCCTCAATCCCCAGGAGAAAAACTAAATCCAAAGAGTGACCGTGATTATGAGTGTCTGAAGAAACAATCTGTGTAAGGCCCAGTGATGTCATCAACTGGAGGAAGTGCTGACCAAAGGCTGAGAGTTCATCATCGACCCACATGAAGTCACACAGAACCTCCATCAATCTAGGTAGCTCAATGCCATACTCGATAAACAAAGTCTACCACTTCCTGCAGGAATCGCCTCTCATCTCCTGGTGGAAAGTAGACGAGGGCTATCCTGCAACCCACACCAGCCACCTCGGTGCACTCAAAGGATTCAGCTTCCTCAACTGGTACACCCGTGAGCCCCAACCTGGTCTTAAAACAGACCGCTACCCCCCCCCCCGCAATCCAATCTTGGGCAGTGAATCACCGAGTACCCAGCTGGAATGGTCTCCTCCAGAATGGGGCCATCATTTCAATCCAGCCAGGTCTCGGTGATGCAAGCCAGATCTGCTGTCCCAACAAAGTCAGAAATAACAGCAGACTTGTTTTTAATAGATCTGGCATTGCACAACACCGCCTGCTGGGATGGCACTGTCCTGACTACTACCTCATCCAATAGAGGTGCCCTTGGGTATGGAGACCAGACATGGATCACCACGCTCAGGCCCTTTACCCCAGGGCATCTTCTGGACTTAACCAACACTATATGAAAGGTCTATTCATTCACCCTACCATGTCCAGTCTCACCCTCCCACCCCCCCACAAACAATACCGAGTGCCCGACAGCACTGGTAGGTGGAAAATGGGAGGGGAGGAGGGCAAAAATGGTGAAGGGCATGGAGATCGGAGGATGAATAATGCACGACCACGGTAACTAAACAACACATACCAAAAGCAGGAAACAAACTGGCTGCTAGACAGCTAAGTAAAAAATCCTAATAACCTCTTAAATAAAATGCCCACAATTACAATTAAACTAAAACCCACCCAATAACATAATCCAAAAAACAAATAAAGAAAAAAACTAGTAAAAACTACCCGACCCAATAAACCTTCTCACAACTCTAGGGAGGGGGGGAAAACAAGATTAAAGACTACACAAATATAAATAATCTGTATACAGTTATTAAAAGAATCCAAATATATAGGGACAGTGGGGCCCTCTAACTGCACACACTGTCCTTCATATGATGGAAAACAGGATCCAATAAAAACTGAAATTGCAGTTTTTAGGCACTCTCACTGCCAATAATAATAATGTTAAAAGAATAATAGCAACTTAGCAAAATTCTGATACACACTATAACTGAAATAAATCAAAAACAACAAAATCTTCACCTTCATCTTCATTTATAAATTATAGGATTCTCTCACATGCCATAGATTTAGAAGGAAAACCTGAGCCACTTTCCACTGTTTTGCATGATCCAGAAAACAGGTTTGAACCCTAGCTGAGTGGTCATAATAAACAACTGATATTATAGCCTATTGTTCTGAAAATCCTAATCTAATTCCCTAGTTACGAAGTGGAAGAAATCTATCAAATTAGTTTCACAATCTTCCTTTTGTAAATCCATGTTGCCTTGTGTTCTGTAAGCCCCTGGTTTCAAGATATTCCACAATCTTTTCCTTTAGTAGTGACTCCATTAATTTCACCATAGTCAGGCTGACCCACAATACCTCTGCCTCCCTTGCATTCCCTGTATTCCCATTGCTTTTATGCTTCCCCTCACATAAAGTACCACACCCTCTCCTCTCCTTTCCTTCCCATCCGGTCCTTCCTGAACATAGTACAAAACAGAAAAAACAAAGTCCTGCACTCCAAATGCCATTGAAACCCAGAACAATATTTTCATTCAATCCAAGGCTTTATTTTAAGGGTTTCAACCATAACAAAGTGTTTAGCTCCTACAGGCAGCAAACCCACAATCAAATTTCCTCCCCAGCGCTTTGACCAATAGAATGGTCTTCCTCCGGGGGTGGAGGATGTATGATTATCCCTCCCTTAAATAGTCTTTCCAATTTTAGTGCCCCTATAGTTTGGGAGCAGAATAACAACTTAATTTAGTTAACCACAATTAAGTGGCCCTGGAGGGATCTGGACCATGAAAACAAAAAAAATTTTGACTAAATTCATTATTTCAAATAGTAATTTTTCTTCACATTCTATTTTTAACATAGACTATGTAACAACATAACATAAATAATATTTATACATAGAAGAAGAGAAAACAGAAAAATTATATGTTTTTTAACAACAGAGCTAAATTCAAATGGAGGATTGTTGTTATTCAGATTATCCAATAATTTTGAATCTATGTATCATTAGTAACCACACAATATCCAAAGCATTTATAGATTTCATTTCTAAATGGTTGTATCTTACTTAGAGCTGAAATGCAAATTGTCCAAACAATGGAACCAATCCAGGCAGTGATCACTCCCTTATTATTTTCAACAATAGCTTTCTTGTAGGGGGATACACCGTCTAAGGGTTAACCATTTCTGAATCTGAGAAAATAAAAATTGTGTATTATGGTTACTGTTACAGAGGAATATTTTATTCCCTTCACAATAAACTTTCAACTATTCTTATCACCATTATTTATAATAATGACTTCATTAGAAATGGTTTTAGATCACATTCAGTATTAAGACCTTTAGGTTGTAAACTGTTTAAGGTAAAAATCCAATAGCTTTCTCGTTGCAGAAGTTTAATCAATCTGTTTCCCTCTCTTGGATGTCTCATTACTTGTTCTAGAGCCATGAATTTTATGCCCTCCACTCTGCTCCCATGCTTTTCTAAATAATGTCAGGCTAGTGGTTTAAATACAAGTCCTGCCCTAATATTGCGTATGTGTTCCTGTATACGTTGTTTTACAGGATGTATAGTTCTTCCAACATATAGTAACTTACATGGGCACCAAATACAATAGACCACATAGTTACGGTTACAATTTAGGAAGGTACGAATATCCACTTTTGCATCGTACCCTTCTAATTTAAGTACCTTTCCTTGATTACAATAAGTACAGACATTACATTTACCACATCTGTACATTCCAGTTGGTGCTGGTGGGAGCCACATTCTATTTTCATGTGTTGGAGACACATATCTGCTTTTAACGAATTTGTCCTTCAAATTTTCAGCTTTAGAAAAGGATATTCTGGGGGTGTCACCTAATTCTGTTTTTAGAATCTAATCTTTCAATAGTAGAGGCCAATATTTTCTTACTATAGCACCTACTTGTCCAGCTTGATTAGTAAACTGTGTTACAAATGTGACTGGTGTTTTAACTTTTGTTTCAACTATTTGTTTTTTCTTTTTCGGTTTCAGTAAGTTCTTCCTGTCCTTTTTTTTAGCTTTCGCCATGGCTCTAGTCTAGTCTTGGAGTTTGGTCTGAACAGAGTACAGCCAGGTATGGCCATGTCCCAGTCATGGTTTTCAGTGCACCATGACTCAGTAATGTCCACAATATCCAGGTTGGTCTCTGCCATGATGACCTCTAGGTCTGGAATCTTATTTCCAAAACTTCTAGCATTCACACAGATAACCTTCCAGATTTAGTTTCCACTCTGATTGTTGCACCCATTTTTTTCCTTTTGTCCTCCTTTCTACCCCCTTCTCTTATTAATGCTCCTGTTCCCTTCCCCCTTTATCTCTACCATCCTGCTTCCTTAATTTGCAGCCTGGGGGATTCCTCTCCCCTCTTGATCTCCTTACTCTACACTTTAGCCTGTTGTGGGGCAGTTTCTGCCTCCCTGATTCCTTCTGCATCCCCCATCTAGTTTAAATGTTCATCAATGTAGCATTTAGACCATCCACTGAGAACTGTGGTTTCACTCCCAGATATATGCAGGACATCACCCCTATATACCACTACTACTTCCTCCCTCCTCTCCAGGTCCCCTTCCCTCTCCTTTCCCATGTTTCCCATGTTTAATTTTTAAATAAGTACTATAAGCAGACTCCCTGGTACCTCTTCTTCTTCCCCCTCCCCTTCAGGGTACCAGGACTCCATTTCTGTAAAATACGTGATGGCACCAGGGTGCCCACCCTAGGTGCCACCAAAGATCATGTGGACACTGGTTTGATCAATCCCCAATATGTGCTGCTTCCCCCTATAATAATGAAAACCATCCCTTTTTGAGCTTATTTATTTACGTATGCATGTTTGCCTTTTTAATCTGAAAAAAATAAATTAGTGCATCAGCAATTTCAATCCCAACACATCCCAACCATTCTTAGCACCCACCACCCCACACCGCCTCACACATCCTCACTCACCTGAACATGTCCCGTGATGTAGATCCACCGTCTGACTGAAGACATGTCTTGCTGTTGGAACCGACAGTGATATGAGAAAATAAGGTAAGTCTGGTTTAATGAACTTCAATGGGGTTTTTTATTTGTATTACTAACTTTGTCATTTTTGAACATTTTTAGGACCTCTCCATATAACCAATGGAAGTGAAATTATGAAAATGTGGCCAGAAAGTTGATTTCATTGTCACTGCATGGCATCACCCTTCAGGCAGAATTTGAAAATTTCTGTGCCCTTTTTCATGAAGTGGGGTCTTAAGAAGGCTATGTTGAAAATATTGAGTAAAAATATTTAAAAAAAAGGACTTTTGCATGCATGTTGAAAAATGTCATTGCATATTAATAACTTTGGTAATTTTCATTATTTTTACCCCAAATTTTCAACATAGCCATTTTCCACACCATGTCATGAACATGACAGCTGTCATTTTTTCAAATCCTGGCCAAAACATGTTTTTGCACCTGTGGTGCAAAATTACATTTCAACTGAGATTTGAAACTTTCACCTACCGGGTTCATAAGGTGTTTACTAAGAAGGCTATGTTGAAAATGTGGGGTCAAAATATATAAAAAACAAAACAAAGTTATGAAGGTATGTTGATATTTTTCTGCACATGTTCATAACTTTGTTAATTTTTGACATTTGCCACTGCATGAAAGTGCAGGGTCAGCAGGGCCCTGCACTTCTGCAGGTGCACAGAGTCTTCCCATTGCCCAGTGCCCAAGGTAGCCCTGTGCATCTGCATCTGTTCACACAGGCCCCAACCTGCATGAATGAAGATACGATTCCACTATTTTAAAAAGAAATGAAATTATTTGAAAAAAACTGTGTTAATGCACCAGTAAGGGTACAACTTAATGTAACAAAAGTAGGGAAATGTGCTTTAAGGTTTACAGTCCTAATTCCCCACCCCCACTCCAAACAGCAAAAGGAAAAAAAAACATAGTGGTTTTAGGTCTCCTGAGTGATGTTGAGTCAGCGGTGGTGTCTTCTTTGGGGTCGTCAACCCTAATGCTCACCCCCTGCCCTGAGCAAACAATGTCAGATGAGTTCTGTCTGCATTAAGAAAGCTACAACAGATTTTGTTGGCAACATGTGGTGAGACTCACTTCTCTACCTTTGAAGAGTGTATCGGTATGAGGTACTGGCTTGGAGTTGTACCTTCTGCTTTAGACAGGAGGCTATGGGCTGGGGAGGGAGAGGTGAGCATTAGAAACATATAATGTGTAGGCAGATGGGGTCCATGTGGACCATCTAGTCTTTCCTTGTAAACTAACCCCCCCCACCCAATCAGGCTGCTGTGTTAAGTTTTCCACACTGTCTGTCCCATGCCAGCTTGAATTCTCTGACCATCTCTGACCCCACCACCTGTGGGGGGAGGCCATCACAAGGCTCCATCACCCTCTCTGCAAAGAAGAACTTCTTGTGTTGCTCCTGAACCTGCCCCCTTTAGGCGCATGTCATGACCTCTGGACAAGGTGCAGTTGTTTACCTGAAGGAGATCCTGTGTGTGTACCTTGTTGATACCCTTCAGGTATTTAAACATCTCTATCATGTCCCCCTTATCCCTCCTTTGTTCTAGTGAGTACATGTTGAGCTGCTTTAGCCTTGCATTATATGGCTCGTGATGCAGACCTTACACATTTTTGTTGCCCTTCTTTGTATAGTCTCTAATCTTTCTATGTCTTTCCTAAGGTGAGGCCTCCAGGATTGAACACAGTACTCCAGGTGAGGCCTCACTAGGGACCTATACAGTGGCAAAATCACCTCCCTTTTTCTACTGGTTATGCCCCTCCCTATGCAACCCAAGATGCCGCTGGCCTTCACCTTTTCACATTGCTTGCCAACCTTCAGATTGTCTGCAATGATCACCCCAAGAACATCCTCATGTTTTGTTATCACTAGCTGTACCACATTTAGAAAGTAATTTCTCCCTGGGTTTTATCTTCCCAGGTGAATAACCTTACATTTTTTGGCATTAAACTTCAACTGCCAATTCTCTGACCATTCTTCCAATTTCCTAAAGTCTGACTCCATCTTTTGAGTCTCTTCAGCTGAGTTGACAACCCCAAGTAAGACCTCATCACTGATTCACCAACACTCACCAACAGTCCTCTAACTCCACATGGATTGCTGGGAAGTGGTAGGAGGTCACCAGTAAAATCTGCTTGTGAACATCAGGGCCTTGTTTGTACCACAGACTGCTTTCAAGACCAGTATGCAGTGAGGTATTGATTTTCAGCCACTATAAAGGGGGCAGGAACAAAGATTCTGAGCTCAGTTTTTGCTTTTTGCATGACCAGGAAGACCGTGAGTGAAAGATCCAATGGCTGCCAGGAGCTGCAGTCCTGGCAGGCCACCCAAAGTGTATGCACGCATCTGAACTGTATTGAAAGAAGCCTTACACTGAACTGAGAGGTGAAAGGTAAATTAGTGGAGCTGGGGAAAATTCTGAAGCTGCTGGAGGAAATTCTGAAGCTAAAAACATTTCCAGACTGGGGTTCAATCTCCAGACCAAGACCAGACCAACTGAGGTGACCACCTACTGGAGGGTTCTGTGGAACGTTTCTTGAGAGCAGCTGAGAAAGAACCAAAAAGAGGAGATGAAGATGTTGGTGAGAGAATCCATACAACCCTGGGAAAGAGGGCCATTTCAGCTAGGAGCCATATCCTGCATCTTACCTGACCAACCATCAGAGATCCCAGAGAGAGGTATCTGAGAATCTGAAAACTCATGAATATCCACAGAGTTTTGGATCCACAGCTGAGTGTTTGGATTTGTGCACTAGAACAGAGGGGAAAGCCCTGTGCACAACTGAAATAAATTGATAGGCACAGGCAGACGATCTGAGGCAGTCAAATGGCAATCCATTTGGATTACAAATGGGTCTCCTTGTTCCAGTGTTGCAGTTACTTGTTTTAACACAGTTTGGGTTTCTGTAACAGTTTATATACCTGCAGCAGTTTGTTTTCTTGCAACAGTTTGGTAAGCATGTAAACAATTTACCTGCCCTGCTACCACAGCAGCTGTGTCCCCAGTGAGGTACCCACTGCAATAATAGGGAACTCTCACCCAAGGTCTTTGCAGGGATAAAAGCTGAGTGCACCCATATTCAGGGATTGCGAGACTGTTGGGTGGTGGACAGTCACGTGGGGAATTGCACAGTCTAAGCACAGAGTGCAAGATTTAACAGCTACCCTATTGCTCCCATTTTCCCTGTTGTCCCCTTGTTCTTTTCTTCCCCTCCCTTTTAAATAAATTATTTGTTTGAACTGTATTTCTTTGTTGGGGATTGTCAGTGCTTTGAGGAGGGACTGTGTGGGCCATGGTAATGTTATTGCTGATGGGGAGTAATAGCCCAATGTGTCAGCATCCAGGTACCCCTTTATTACTACCCCAGGTCAAGACAACACATCATTTTGAGACCCAAGTACCTGAGAGATTTGAGATAGGTGGACCTAGAGGGCCTGGATTGGCACTACACATTCCTACAATACATACAACATACATAGCGATATACTAACATGCTAACACCTTCATTTAATGTTGAAAAGAACTCCTGATACATCAAGTCTGCCACCCACCCAACACTTCATAAGCAGGGAACAGAAATTATGCTGTGCAAATATATATTTCTTTAATGAGAGTACCCACAGACCCTATTACCCAGGATAACATGCGTTTCCCTTAGTAACCTAAAATTAGCTAAGGTGAACCATGAAAGCCTTTACCTTCTCATGTCCACTGTCTCTACTAGTAGACTGCTTCATAGGTTCACCACCCTCCAGGATAAAAAGCACCTCCTAATTACCCCAAAACTTGTTACGTTTGCTCTTCAAGTCATGTCCTGTTATCGTGCTGTAGAATACCAAGTAAAACATCTCTGTTTGTTCAACCTTGATGATACACAATGAGAATGTGGAAAACTGAGATCATGTCTACCTTCAACTTCCTTTCTTCCAGGATGAACATTTGAACAGCCTCCAGTCTCACCACATGTTTTTTGTCCTCCATACCCCTGGTCCACTTGGTGGCATTGCAATTTACTGTATCAACTGCCTCAGTGTCATTTTTGTGTTGGGGAGCCATGAACTGCATGAAGTATTCCAGTGAGGTCCTGACGAGGGCATTGTAAAGTGATGGGACTACTTCCTTTGCTCTGATGGTCGCCCCCCTTTTAATGCACCCCTACATTCTTCCAACCTTCTTGATGGCAGCCGTGCACTGCTGGCCATGCATTAGCCTCATGTCAATTATGGTTCCAGACCCTTTTCCTCTTTAAGTAAAGCAAGAAGAACCCTACACATGGTGTAGGTTCTTTCTATGTTTTCTTTCCCAAGTGCTACACCTTGTGTTTGACCCCATTGCTTCTAAGACTTTAGGTGCAATATTTTCAAAGGCCATCATGGGTCCTGTGAGCACAACAAGAAAGGCTAAACAGCCAGAGCCAATGCAAAACAGTTACTTACAGGAATAAATAGAAGCCCAGCATCATGGTCACCACCCTGCACACAGAGCCATCAAAATGTTGCAGTTCAGGTTACATCTTTTATTACTAATCCAAACAGATAGAAATTCACCAAAGCAGGTCCATGCTTTATTACTAATCCAAACAGATACAAGTTCACCAAAGCAGGTCAGGTACATGTAGCATGTAACCAGGTGGAGAAACATTCCCCTCCCCAACATTACAGCCAAACATTTTCACATAGATAACTCTTTCTCAAGGCTGAATGAGAGCTACAAGGATGTGTGATTTAAATGCAGCCATAAGCGATATTAAAACACTTATAAAAATCACCATATAAATATATATGAATGAAAATACATAGACTCACCAATAAAAAAACACACACAAATCCCTTATAAATTTGTTGACTCACTAGCACCAATAAATATGATTATTAAAATCTATCTGCATTAGTGCACATATATCTAAAGTTGAAAATGCACAGCTATGATTCATGCTTGCTGTCTATAGCTTGGATGAATAAAAGCGACTGTAAGATACTAAATTAGAAATGTGCAAAACAGATATATAAATGTTACTGTAAAGAAAACAATAAACTAAGTAGGATGACACCTGCAATAAAAAAGTTAATCATATGGGGGGGGGGAAATATTCCCTTGGATAAGAAAATCATGTTGATAATACAATCCATCTGTAAAGTAAAATGTAAAGTGGACTAATACAGAAGGGTCCGGATATTCAAAGGGGTTGCGCATGGTGCAACAGAGTTACACCATGTGCAACCCCACATTGCGCCCTGGTGGGATATTGAACAGGCTGCCTGAGGCAGCGCAAATCCCAATGCATCGAGGCACAATGTTAATGTATGCAGCGCAGATGCAGGGGGTGTGCTCATGCATATGCGGCACATCCCAATATTCAGCCCAGGATGTGCAGTGCATATGCTGGCACAACCCTGCATTGCTCTGCATAGCGGGGCTCAAAGTTGAGCCTGTGAAGTGGTGGAACAACTCCTGGCCACCCACAGGGGGGCTGCTGCATTTCAGGGTGTAACACAGCAGCCGCCAGTCACCCGTCAGTCACCCGCCTACCCAGAACACCATCCACAAGCACCCACAGCTCCCTGGTAGTCTAGTGGTACCCCCTTCCTCCCGTCACACCGATCACTGGTAAATGTACTTTAAATGATTCCCTGGTAGTCTAGTAGTACCCACCCTGCCCCTAGCCCTGCTCTTGGTACATCGCAGTAAAAAAATTCCCTGATGATCCAGTGGCATCCCCCCCTCCCACCCACAGATGTCCCATTGCCTACCCCGCTCTCCCCATCATCGGCGGGTGGCTGCAACCCACCTGCATTCCACCCGGCCACCCGCCGAAAGACAGGTACTCCATGTGAATCATTGTACCACTTGTCCCTCCCTCACGATCAAAGATGGCGATCAAAGAATCTCACGATCAAAGAATTTGCAGGCTTATGATCAAAGAATGTGTGGGCTCATGATCAAAGAATAAAAAATGATGAAACTCAAGTTTTAGGCAGAATTACATGAAACCACTGCCATGCCTTGATAGAACGAAGCTCCCTGAGCAAAATCCACCCTCGTTTGTGTTCCTAAGCCACTCCTGGGCTGAGATATTTGAATTTTTCCAAGGGCCATCTAGTCGCACCCTTGTGATGCAAGATCATGGTCAAAGAATCTTATGGTCAAAGAATTTGCAGGCTTACAATCAAAGAAATTGCACGCTCGTGATCAAAGAATAAAAAATGGTGAAAGTGGAGTTTTTGGCAGAAATACATAAAACCACCACCATGCCTTGATAGAACAAAGCCGCCTGAGCAAAACCCACCCTCATTTGTATTTCTAGGCTACCCCTGGGCTGAGAAATTTGAATTTTTCAAAGGACCATCTAGTCGTGCCCTCGAGATGCAAGATCGTGGTCAAAGAATCTTACGGTCAAAGAAATTGCACACTCGCGATCAAAGAATAAAAAATGGTTGCGTTTTTGACAGAATTAGATGAAACCACCACCATGCCTCGATAAAACAAAGCCCACTGAGCAAAACTCCCCATCATTTGTGTTCCTTGGCCACCTCTGAGCTGAGAAAAAATGTATTTCTACCTCACGATGCAAGATCGCGGTCAAAGAATCTTGTGATCAAAGAATTTGCAGGCTCATGATCAAAGATCATTAGTGAGTCGTGATCAAAGAATTTAAACTGTAATAACTCTATTTTTGGACCATTTTACATGAAACCAAAGGCATGTGTTGATAGACGGAAACCCCCTGAGTAAAACCCATGCAGGTTTTACTTCAGGAGTGAACCCTGAGCCGAGATATTTGAGTTTTTACGATCAGGTTTGAAAAACAAGATGGCAGACCTGGCGATCAAAGAATTCTCTGGGACAAAGATTCTTTAACCATGAGGCTGCAAATTCTTTGACCACCAGGTGGGACGAGATGGCCCAAACCCTATTCTTTGTTCGCAAAACAACCATATAAATGTTCACATTGACTTATAATGGGAGATTAAAAGTGCTATAACTTTTTAATGCCTTAATATTTTTTCACCAAATGAAAAGCGGCATATTCGACCACTGAAGCTCTTTCAGATGAGCCATCTCACAGAGCAGCATGCCACACAACAGCCACTCAGGGCCATGGGCAAAATCCCAAAAACTGCCTACATAACAGGCAAAAAGTGCATTTTTCAGCGTTTTGGTGAGCAAAGACCATAAGTCTGACCAAAACAAAATTTAGCAAATCAAGAGATCTACCATGCCACATACCAAATTTCAGGCAAATTCATTGAACAGGTCCAAAGTTATTAACTCGCAAACTTTTGACTTTAACATAGAAGTGCCTTCAGAACCCTAAATATAGGGGTATGGAATATCTATCTATCTATCTATCTATCTATCTATCTATCTATCTATCTATCTATCTATCTATCTATCTATATCTAGATACATACATATATATATATATAGAGAGAGAGAGAGAGGGAGATATGTATATATATATATATATATATATATATATACATTTATATACACACACATATTATTGCAGCATACATCATTACAAATCTCAACATCAATTTCCTAAATATAGAGTTAATTGGAAAGTGTCATTCAGGCCAGGTGGATTATAAGATTTTAGTTTATACTGCCAAAAAGTTTCTCGTTGGAAAAGTTTGTTATTGAGATCACCTCCCCTAATTGATAGTTCAACTTTTTGAATCATTTGAAACAAAAAGGAATGTTCCTTCCCCTCTGCTTAATGTGTGATGCCTTTGCTTTTTCCCCCATATGATTAACTTTTTTATTGCAGGTGATAGATAGATTTTAATAAACACATTTATTGATGCTAGTGAGGCCACAATTGTACAAGGGATTTTGTGTGAGTGTGTGTTTATGGGAGTGTGTGTGTATTTTCTTTCTTATATATTTATATATTGATTTTTATAAGTGTTTTAATATTGCTTAAAGGGAAACTGTCAACCTTTTCTGCATCGCATTATTTTTAGGTAAAACCCCACATTTTATGATTGCTTACCTTCTATAAAAGTCATCGATGTTGCTGAACCAATAATGCATGAGAGGGTGTGGGTCGTGCTGGGATAACCTCACAACTGGGTGGCTGGGCACAAGGCTGCAGGCCGAGTATGTCCAATGTCCCAGGCATGAGCTTATCCCAGCTCGACCTTCACCCTGGAGTGCATTATTGCTATTATACAATGGCTTGTTGTTATACAAAATAAAAAAAAAACATTAAAAAAATGTTTTTAGTAGATTTTTAGTGTGGCAATATATTTTTGTTTCTTAAGAGAAGATTCAAACAATGAAGCGACAAATCAATACAGTAAGATTGTGCTCCAATAACCTCATTGTTGCCAAGGGCAGACAGCCGATCAGGTTCCAGGATTTTTTATTGCCATTGTATAATGGTTGTTTTATCTGCTTCCTTGCTTACTAGAACCAAAATGCTTGGTAATGTATAGCTACGCCCAGCTTTGTTTTGCTTCAAATCATTGATCTACTCTTAGTGCACTCTTTCTGAAAATTAGAAACACCCTCAAACAGTGCAGCCACTCATGACACAATAGTCTCCTCTACTCCCACTGCATAATGAATGACTAGATTTTGTTGGGAGTGTTCCTGAGTCCAGGAAAGATGCAATGCGACCTGGTCATGAAATGTAAACAAACATGTTTTGGTGTGGAAACACCAATATGGTGGGCAGTCAGTTTTTCACTTTTCTAAAGAAAAAAATGATCTGAATCAAACTACCATTTGCATCAATGGTCTCTATAGAATGTGAATAATCATAAAATGTGTTTTTTAAACTAGAGACACTTTGAGGCCTAAAGGGGTTGACAGTGTCCCTTTCATTTTTGACTTAGTGTGCCCTAATTTTAACTGTATTATGTATGTGTGATAAACTGTTGTATTGGCTCTGTAACCTATTTTATCAATATTATGTGTCCAGCATTCGTATGTATTTTGTACCTGTTATGGCAATTGTGTATGTATCCTTTCCCCACATCTACCCTCCTCCCCCAGGACGTACCCTGAAACGAGCAATTTAGATTGCTCAGCGTACTTTTCTGGTGAAGCATTTCAATAAGTAAATACATTTTGAGTTGCAGGCTGTCACTTTAAGGGCTGCATTTTAATCACACATCCCTGTAGCTTTCATTCAGCCCTGAGAAAGTTCTACCTACACGAAAACATTTGGCTGTAATGTTGGGGAGGTGGCGTTTCTCCACCTGGTTACCTGCTGTGTGTACCTGACATCCTTTGGTGAACTTTCTTCTATTTGGACTACCAATAAAGGATTTAACTTGAACTGCAAAATTTTGATGGCTCTATGTACAGGGTGGTGATCGTGATGCTGGGCTTCCATTTGTTCCTTCAAGGGTCTTGTGTCATGATTCCAACGCAATAGCATGATTTGTGCTTAAAAGTTAGACCTCTTAAAAGGTGATACATGCTTCTGAAACTGATGCAAATCATGCTCCAAAAATGAAATGTACTTCAAAAAGTAATAACAAATGCCTCATTTGTTTGTCGTAAACAGAGGAAAATGCTGAAAATCTATCAACATCTTAGAGAATAGCATTCAAAGGACATGATTCTCAAAGTGCCCAAAATGATACAAGGATCGTGCATCACTGGGAATGACGCAAGAGGTGGCATCCACCAAAAGCTGTCCAAGTGCAATTCACAAATGCACAGTGCATCAAACGTGGCCTGCATGCATCAAATGCACCTTGTGCCATGGATGTGCCAAAAAATGGCCAACAACATATCACAATGTGCAATGCACCACAGAAATGAAGCAAGAGCCCTGGATTGAGATTCATAAAGGTGAAAATTGCAGGAAATTTCAAACACCTGCTAGACCAGCACCAAATGATCTTAGAGGATTTAAAAAGTAAAAAGGGAGGTACAGAGCAAAGAAGCTGTGTTCATACATCACTGAGGCAACACTGCAGCTGCAGACAATGCAACAGAGGAGAGGGACAAGAAGATATTTGGGCCTGTGCCTCTACTGGGCATCAGGTTGGCCATGATATGCCATCAGAGACATGCCTGCCAACAAGGTGGCACTGCACAAGGGCATGGCAGGCAGCAGGAATGCAGACACAGGTGGCATGCGAGGCATGTGTACTGCAGATATACATCATACCTGGAACTCAGAGAGGAGCAATACATCACCTGATACTGCCTGGGCAAGGGAGCTATCATTGAGCGGTGCCAGGAACTGGGAGGCAACCTGAAGAGCAGGACATGCAGAGTTTGTGCAATATTGATCAAAGTGAAAGTGAGTGCAGCAATCCATGTCCTCACCAGAGGATTCCAGACCCTAAGTGGCGATACTGTGGGCATTCCTCAGCCCTCAGTGTCACAAGGCCTGAGGTAAATTATGGATGCCCTGGTATACAGGGAGCATCTGTACATTATCTTCCCCAAGAAAGCACAGGAGCAGCTCACCATCAAACAGGGCTTCTATAGCATTGCCGGCTTCCCATGTGTGAGAGGTACAAATGACTGCACCCAACTTGCCTTATGGGCACCAGTGGCTGTACCTGAAGCCTACATAAAGAGGAAGGGGTATCATTCAATGAATATACAGGTTGTGTGTGACAGTCAGTGTTGCATCTTGGTTGCCATGGCACAGTATCCAGGGTCATGTCATGACTCATACATCTTCAGAAATAGTAGCCTGTGACAGGCTTTTGAGAACAGAACACTAAAGGATGGATGACTCAGAGACAGGTCACTAACATGGACACAAATGACCCTGCATGGCTGCAGTGGTGGGAGCATACACAAAAAGTGCAGGTACATGTCATATGGGGGTCAACAGACGGGCAATGCAGTGGCAGGGAACACCCCCACAGGGTGAATGTCCCAGTAACACTGCCAGAAGGGAAGCAACAGCATACAGTGGAAGATGATGGTGGTGTGGAAGCCATGGACATGGTACAGCATGGTGCCAGTATGCATACGGTGGTGAGGCCATTAGCGACCGTATCTGGACATTGGACTGGATGGTTGGAACATCCATCCAGATCTGTGACACACGGGGGCCATGCAGCCAGCAGGGTAGAAGCATGGTGTCAGGTGTAGGATATTTAAGCAACAATATCTGAAATGTGCTTCACCCCACAGGTGACAGTGGATATCTTCAACAACCCTGGCTCATGACGCCAGTGAGACACCCCATGACAGGACACCAGCAGTGGTGCAATGATACACATGCAGTGATACACTCCATGACTGAGAGAACCTTTGGGCTGCTCAAGATGAGGTTTTGTTGTCTTGACAGGTCTGGAGGGACATTTCAGTACACCCCCTGAGATGGCATGCAAAATCTTCATAGCATAATGCATTCTTTGCAATATTGCCCTAGTACATCACATCACAATGGCTGTGGTGGAGCTGGCATCAGAGGAGGATGGTGCTGTTGGTGAGGAGGAACATCAAATGCCAGGGATATGCCCAGACATGCAGATACAACATACAGTGGCAAGACATTGTATCCGGGGTAACCCCATATTCGCACACGTCACCGAACCAGATGCCAGTGACAGTGTGTGACACATCCCATGTGGTGTGCAGCATTCCACAGGCACTGTGGCAACCCCACAGTGGACTGGAAGGCATGTGCTGTGTAGGGCACTGCTGACATCATAATGTGTCTGAACCATGGTACTGTAGGACACCCTAAGGGGTGGCACAACAGAAGGATACCCATGACATCTTTGCACAGTGGTCTACATGGGCCATGAACTGGTGCTATGGCTGGGCTGTGCATAGTGGCAGCACAGTACATGTGGGACACACCCCATGGGGCTGGGCACATTAACTGTTATGCCCAGTGTGACTGAGGCCTGGGCACGACAGTCAAGGGCTCCACAGCATGTGTACACCTATGCAGTGGTATGTGGCACATCGCAGGGCTGGTGCAATCCACACAAAGTTACCAGGGTGTACACATGATGCATGACATGGGGTACAATTTGCCATGTTACCTTATTTCCCGGTGGTACCCCTTGACATTTCCCTGGCCCTGTACCTCCTTAATCAGCATATCTGTCTCAGTCTCAGTAAAGTTCTTCTTTTTCTTGTGTCTCCCTTCTCTCTGCATCCTTCCTACTCTCTGCATCATTGTGCCTCAGCCATGGTGGTGCCTCAGTGTCCTGGTGCTACCTGTAGCATTGCCACCACATGTACCATTTTTATGGCACATCATGCATCCTTGCATCACATGTTGCATCTTTGGCACAAAGGACATGTCTTTGTGAATGCGGCACATAGCACAGTGTGCTTTGACACAGGCTGCATTTTGCGCAACTTGCATTGGTCTAAGGGTCCTTTGAGAATTGGGCTCAAAGTGTTTGGCATGACATAGATTGTATGAGAAATTGGATGCTGCACCTGCTTACATGGGTGTAGGAACACATATGTCAAGTAAGCCACAGCTTACAATTTTATTGGAGAACAGGTAGCATTTTGGTGTTTAACCATTGATTTTGTTTACTCTGACTGTTTGATATCCACTACTGCTGATGCTAGAATATAGTATGCTCTGTTTGAATTAAACATTATGCTAAATGCATAATACTAAATAATATTTGGTGTGTGAGGAGTTTGGGTAACAAATACAGGTGTCTCTATAATGGGGGTGCAGCAAAGAGGCATCAAAGGGTTCTGCCTAACAAATATTATTTTCCTTGCTATACCACTGCCTATGTCTTGCCTTTTAAACATCCTGCCCTAGAATTCTAGCCAGTCAAACAGCTTTTACAGGTCCACCTCAAGTTTGGTTCCATTCTCAGGATTAGTGCCATCTGTTAAATTTAGCAGCCTACTGGAGACTCCAGCTCCTACATTGTTAATGAAAATGTTGAACAGCAGTGACTGCAGCACTGATACCTGATGGACTCTACCAAATATTCTTCTCCACTTGAAGTAGTTCCCATCAAACTACACCACTATGTTTCCTGCTCCCAAGCCAGTAAGCAATCCTCTTTGTGTATGCCTTGTGTATACCATACAGGTGTACTTCACCAGAAGCTTATGAATGCCATAGGCCTTACTGAAGCCCCAATAGAGTATGAAGGTTATTGCATGTAGGGGGATGCTATATTAAAGTACGCTACACTACGGTACTCACTAGGGTTCCTATGTAGCTGGTAGGTATCATAAAAAATTGAGAAGAAGCTGTAAAATTGAAATATGTACTTGCCTGAAGAAAGAAATAAACAAACTGACATGATACAGACTTTTAAAAACTTGAAAGGTATAAAAAGGATTGACTGTGGTGATCTCTTTAGATTCAGTGAGAAGAAGTGTACAAAGGGTAATAGTTGCAAATTGGTTGGAGGTTGATTCAGGAATGGTGATTCAGGAATGAGGTAAGAATGATTTTCTTCAGTATTTTATTTAGTTATGCAATTATTTCACCAGGAAAGGCACACTGAGCAAAACTATGCTTATCTCCCGGTGTAACCTGGGGGAAGGGTACATAGGAAGGATAACGTGCAGGTTATCACTTGACAATAAACAGTTATGCAGAAGAGAGTGGAATACTCGATTATCACATATAGTCAGCTAAAAGCATATACCGGAGGAATACACACATACATACATGCATACATACAATTTACAGTACAGATTATATATAAACCAGCTTCCAGGGATAGGGCAGTGCCACTGCTCAGACAGAGGAATTTGGGGGGCATAATTTATTGGGTGCAAGTACAGTTTACCGTGAGGTAGTTTGCCAGTGCAGTTGAAAGGGAATGGGTAGTAGAAGAGTGATGAATTTGTGGGGGAGAGGCATTCCAGAGTCCAACAGAGGTCTTTCATCTGGGAATATTCAATAGCCGGCTGTCAAGGACTGGGGGGCATGAGAGGGGGTGGAGGCCGGCAACAGTAGGGAGGAGTGGTAGGAGATGAGCACGCTAAGCCAGAACTTAGAGACAAACTTGGAGTAGTGCAATTGTCTGTGATTTTCCAGGGATGGGAAGGCGAGGGGAGCGGTAGATGTCACAATGGTGGGTACGGGGGAGCATCAAGGGCAAAGCGGCAGAAAGCGTTGAAGAGGGGGGTCTACTTTAGATAAGATGGATTTGGGTGCCGCACTGTAGACTATGTCACTGTAGTCAAATGAAGGGAAGATCATCTTCTGCACTAGTTCACGTCTAGCTGAAAGGGAGAGGCTGGAGCGGTTCCTGTAAAGGGTGCCTAACTTGGGGAGTACTTTTTTTAAGATTGCGTCAATGTGGTCCAAGAAAGTGAGGTTACGGTCAAGCCATACCCCTTGATACCAGAAAGAAGTGACATCCACCAGGTTTGTTCTGTCCAGAATGTAAAAGGGAGGGAGGGGAGTCAGGCTAGTCGCTGTTTTGAGCCGAAGGACATGGTGACAGTTTTTTTTTAGCATTGAGACAGAGCTGGTACAACCTGAACCAGTGCTGAATTTTATTGAAGTCTGGCTGGAGGTTGGATGCTACTTCTTCCGGGGAGGTGCCTGTGGTGAATAGGACCATGTCATCTGCATACATGCGAATAGATGAAGCTGTGCACATTTGAAGCAGGTTGTTGAGGAAAATGGAGAACAGGATGTGGTCAAGTGCTGACCCTTGAGGGACTCCAGTAGTCATGGGGATGGGGGAGGAAATGACATCTGAAATGTTTATTGATTGTATTCTTCCTGAGAAGTAGGCACTGAACCAGTTAGTGGCTGAGATAGTGAGGCTTGCATCTGAGAGGCTTGTTAGCAGCAAGGGGCACGAGACGGTGTCAAAGGCTTTTGCCAGGTCGACAAATATTGCTGAGGAGACCTGCCCTCTGTCCATTCCAGAGAGGATAGTGTCAGTGAGCCTTAACAAGGAGGATGCAGTGGAGTGGCCCTTTCTGAACACAGAATGGCGTGAAGAAGTTTGAGTCTAAGAGAAAGGAAGTACATTGGGTGAGTACCAGATGTTCTTGTAGTTTGGCAAGGATTGGGAGCAGAGAGATCAGGTGGTAGTTTGATGTGGAGGAGGGGGGGCCCCCTGTAGGGAGAAGGATGACCACTGCATGCTTCCAGGCCTGTGAGACAACATCAATGGTAAAGAAGAGGTTTAGGAGATTGGCAAGAGGTGTTGCTATGGCTGGTACAGAGAGGTGAAGGAGTTTAGTGTCCAGCCTGTCAGGGGAAGTACCTTCAGCTGGGTTTAGAGCCAGTAGGGTCCCGAGGGCTTCAGTTTGTGTGATAGATCGGAAGGAGAAAGTGCAAGGCCCTAGCATGTTCGGGGCCCCTACGGTAGGGTCAAGTGGAGCAGTGGGGGGCAGGAAGGACAGGAGAGTTGAGGCACAAGAGGTAAAGTATGTGTTGAATTCTGCACCTGTTGTAGTAGTGAATCGCAAATCACTAATCAATATTAGCGAGTCAAAATTGGTGAAAGACAATAAAGTGACCATAACAAAATAGCACAAGCACATAAAAGTGAACTAGAGAGTCACAAAAAAGTGAATGTCTTAATCATTTCCTGTAGTGCTTACTACCTGTCCAAATTCACTGCACTTGTAGACAGCTATGGAGGAGCGGAAAGGCTACTTTTAAATATGGTGACTAAAGAGGCATGTTTTTTACAAGAGAAGCAGAGGCTAAGAATAGCTTTTGCACCCTCCGAAGAGACTGTTGTTTCAGAAGAGCACTCAGCACACCAGCAGGACATGACAGCATCAGTTTCAGTCTCTCTGTAGCATAAAATTAAGAAGTGATTATTTCATTTTGTAACATGGCACTAAACATGATGCTCAAATGCAGAAAGCAGATTTGTGGAAAGGTATCAGGTGACCAAAAGCCAGTGGGTATTAATCCAGCAGTACAGCCCACTCGCTAGTGCATGTTGCAGCAGTACAGTTCATTTGGTACCAGGACCGCACAAAATAGACAGAACAAGTAAAATAATCACTGTGTTGCCACCTCTGTTTCTGTCGCTGTCTGTTCGTGCCTGTAGATGGCGTTGGTGCTAGAAGAGTGACACAATGCTCATCAGAATGCTTCAGATCTACCTACTGTTTACTTGTACAATTCTCCTACACTACACTGCTGTGATACATCATTGAGATATAACGTTGAAGGATAAACCATGAAAACTGTCAGTACGAAGCACAAAATGTTAATGTTATTGTGTCTTTGATACAGCAATGTTCTGCTGGTCACTGATGAAAAATAGCCCACACTACATAAATGAATGTGTAGCGTCCAACGTGAATGCGCACATTGTTAGATCGTCGCAGTCTGTAAGAAAGCAAGGAAATGCAGCATAGTTTTACAAGTACTATTATTAGTCTCAGAACTTTTCTCTAATTTCAACTGAAACAGTGTTCACACAATATTTCCCTTGCACTTGCCATGTTACAAGCATATTAATCCCCTCTGGAGTCGGGCTCTTCTAGTGGATTAATGCCCAGTTGGAGGTTGGAAGCACTCGGCCTGTGGCCTTATGCACCCCAACCAGGCATTAATCCACTAGTAGAGCCCTCCTTTGTTGGGGATTAATGCTTACATTGCTCCCTTCATTTACCTAGTTGTTTATGTACTGCAGTGTTCACATTGAAATGCTGCTCCCCTTTTTGCTTTGTTTTTGTAGTCCAAGTGCCAGCTTTGTTTTTTTGTACTGCTTTTGTCTAATCAACTTCAGCATTGACAATGTTCTGATTACAGGAAGAAAGCTACCAAGGAAGTAACATTTCAATGTGAACACTGAAGTAGGTATAGGATAATGCCAGTCAAGGGAGAAATAATGAAATGATCACTTCTTAATTTCGTATGGCAGCTCAAAGTCTCAAAAAATGCCTCAATAATTTACTTTTTTCACACTGGCGATTTTGTGCCAGCACCAAAATTGGATTCACTGTATTGCGCTCTCTATGTTGTCATCACAATTATATTTTTGTGATTTTAACATGGAAGCTTTTTTTCATGGGGAAGGTGGTGAATAGGTGGAATAGTTTGCTGGAAGATGTGTAAACAAGACAACAACTTGGGTGTTTAACAGGCTTAGGATAGGGTACTGTTGTGTACATTGTGCACCTTCCCAACATTAGGAGTATGAAGATAAGGCAAGCCATATTGTCTAAAAATTGAGGGCTGTGATTTACGTAGCCACAGAATGTCGGTAAAGCAGCTATCCTAGGGTCACTGTTGACCTGAGGAGTCAGCATAAATCAAGGTGGGGTTAAGCACTATCTGTGCCTAATGATAAGAAAAGAGATAGAGGGAAACAGATCACCGCAGGGAACCCAGATACAGCCACCTCCCACTCGACAAGATTAATCAATTAGGGCTCTTTAGGTAGAGAGTGGGTGGAGCTACACTGTATTTAAAGGAGGCCTGGGAGGGGTGGGAGAGAAATACCCCTAGCACAAACACTCCTATCCTAAGCCAGAGGCCATCGCAGTCTGGGAATACACAGTCATAGTCCCTGCTGCATCACCGTATGTTTCCCTTCTCATAATCTGCCTTGCTCCCACTCTTATCGCAACCCGCATTCCCTGGCCCTACTGCCTCACCTACGTCTCTCCGTGCACTCCCCCTGCTAGCCTTAAACACCCAGACCAGCATCATCTATGCCCTAGCCAGGCGTACCAAAGTGAAAGAACACCACACAAGAACCCAAACAAAAAGAACCCATTTCTATCTGATAAAATTCCTCAAAAAACTGCTTTTAATTCTTCTCTTTTGCTCGGGCAACGTCGAACTAAATCCAGGCCCCCCAAGTCAAATCACTTCTCCATCAGAGTTCACAGCTGCTCCTGGGATGAAACTGATGATGGTCAATATCTTTAGCCTTATCAAAAAATTTGACCAGCTTCAAGTATGGGCAGCCCACACTGACCCAGACCTGATTATTATGACAGAGTCATGGCTGAAAAAGACCAATACTGGTCCACAAATTACAATTCTGGGTTTCAAACTTTTTAGGGCTGACAGAGAAACGAGGGGGGGAGTTGCTATATACGCCAAATCCAAATACAATATTAGCAGCATCTTCTGCAAAACTAAGCCCAAGGAATATGAAATCATCACACTCAAACTACACCTCCCATCCACTGAATGCATCACAATTATAGTGGCTATAGAGCCCCGACAGGAGGCACAGAAATTATTAACGAGCTAAAATCCCTAACGTTGGCTGCCAATATGGAAACAATAATCCTAGGGGACTTTAATATGGACTTGTTAACAACTAAGTCCCACCCCCTAAAAGCCATCTGCGATGAGCTAGGTCATAATAACAGAACCCACAAGAATAAATGCCTCCAACCCAGCCAACAGCTCTCTCTTAGATATTATCCTAACTTCCCACCCCCACAAAATCTCACATTATGCGGTTTTCCACAACGATATGAGCGACCACAATATCGTTGTCTGCACAAGATCCCGAACTAAAACCAGGAGTCCCCCTAATTTCAGAATCAAACGCTCATTCCGTAAATTTAATCCACTAAATTTCCTAACCAACCTAGCTGCGACCAGGTGGCAAGATCTATACCTGGCCAAATCCGCAGATGCCGCATTCGCTGTTCTAAACGACAAACTGACCACTCTAATCAACAAGCATGCTCCCTGCGTTAAAATGAGGGTGCGGAAATCATGCATCCGTGGTTTACCCAAGAGCTCAAATATGCACTTACCATCAGAGACAAGCTATGGGCTAGGGCCTGGCACACAAAGAACCCGGCAGACTGGCAGGCATTTAGAGCTGCCAGAAATGCTTGTGTTAAAAGTGTACGGACTACTAAAGCAAATTTTTATATCTCCACCCTGGAGCAGGCTAAAGGGAACTCCCCAAAAATCTGGAAGACATTAAAATCTATTGAAGGCCATGCGGCTGCTCCTTCCCTTCCCACCAAGATTCTGGCCAAGGATGGATTAGTTGAAAATAAACTGCAAATCCTAGAAGAACTTAACCTCCATTTTTCCACAGCCAGCTTGGCATTTGACTCCTCCCCTTACGCTAGCCGAGCAAATGGCCACATCAGACCAGATTCCATGCATGCTACTCCAACTCAACCCTTCCAGTTGTGTCAGACTAGCTACAAAGAAGTTTAAGACTTAATCCTTAGCCTAGACACCAAGAAAAGTGCAGGGGCCGATGGCCTGGAGTCATTCTTCATACAGCTAGGCTATGCCCAGCTCACAGCTCCAATCCTTCATATATTCAACCTCTCTATTACCACATCCACTGTTTCTTCATGCTGTAAATCTGCCCATGTTCTTCCACTCTTTAAATCAGGAGACCCCTGTGACCTGAACAATTACCGACCTATCTCCATCTTGCCTGTACTATCCAAAGTGTTGGAAAAACTCATATATAACAAACTAAATAAACACCTTGAAGTACACTCTCTACTAAACCCGGCACAATCTGGTTTCAGGTCGAAGCATAGTACAATCACAGCCCTGGCTAAGGTCTCTAATGACTGGATCCGTGCAATGGCCACCAAGAAGGTCACAGGTGCGGTCTTTTTAGATCTTAGCAAGGCCTTCGACACTGTAGACCATCATCTCCTAATCGCTTGTCTTGCACATATAGGTGCCACCCCAACCACCTTACAGTGGTTTACCAGTTACCTTACGGAAAGGATTCAAAAAGTCAAAGCCCACGGCCTAATTTCTGCCCCACTTTCAATCGCCAGAGGAGTCCCTCAAGGCTCCATACTGGGACCAATCCTTTTCTCCCTCTACATTAACAACCTTGACTCCCACATAAAGACATCCAGCATATACTTCTTTGCGGACGATACGGTAGTACACACATCAGACTCGTCTTTATCTAAAGTCAGGGAAATGCTCCAAGCTGACTTCTGTCAGCTAGAAAGCAACCTCATCAATGCCAAGTTGCTCCTAAATGCCAAAAAAACAAAAACTATGATTTTCTCGAGACTTGCATCGGCTGATCCATTACCATTCACAACTAAAAACTTTGTGGAAACCTCTCTAGGTAAACCCTTGGAAGTCGTAGATAAATTCAAATACCTAGGTATGTGGACAGACAATAAGCTCTCCTTCCAGGACCACATCGAGGATCTTTTAAGGAGACTTAAAACACGCCTGGGTTTCTTCTACAGAAATAGGACCCTCTTTTCTCTAGCAATCCGTAAAAGACTCATCCAAGCAACTTTCCTTCCCCTGCTAGATTCTACATATCCTCCCCAACCCTGAACCTATCAAAACTAGACATACTATACCACCATGCTCTCAGCTTCATTACCAACTCGGCGTATAGGACCCACCACTGTGATCTTTATACAGCAGTTGGTTGGTCATCCCTGACCACCAGACGTCTCCTCCATGCTGGCATATGGACCCTCAAACTGCTACTTCACAAACTGCCAGCATATTTGACGTCACTTATAAATATCTCACACAGCACCTACTCCTTAAGGAAATCCAACCTTGTCTTACTAGATGTGCCCATGACACGAACTGCAGCCAGACAAAGGGCTGTCTCATACACTCTACCAAAGATTTGGAATCAACTCCAACCCATGCTGAAACTAACCAGTATTGTATCAACTAACTCCTTCAAAACATTAGCATTCTCTAAAATAAAAGACATATGTAGATGCAACTAGACCTCAACGCCTGAACAGCTCCACAAGTATCCACTGGCCCTCCATGGTATAAACCAAAAGTGTTACGTAATATAAGACTAGGCTAACTCTGAAATGTACAGCGTTATAGTACAAAAATGCCCATTGTATATACCTCCTAAATGTATATAATTCTCCACCTTTTGTCCTTCACTGTATATCTCCTAACTATGTAATTATGTATCGTATATGCTTATGACTCAGGACCTCCTTGTGAATGAGCTTGCTCAATGGAGTCTTTCCTGCAATAAACCTGAACTTGAACTTGAACTTGAATCATGCTATGGCATGCCATTAGGGCTTTATGAACCTCCTGAAGTTTGAACTTGTGAACCTTGTCCGTCAAAGTGCATAACGTTTGCCAAAGTTCTCTTAATGGCAGACCAGTTCATGTTGGTTTGACCTTTAAAAAGCATTAGAAAATGGGGTAAAATGAAATTATTTAATGCACTGGGCGGATGAAGCACCCAAAATAGCTGGATGATGCAAACGGTCCACGTTGTGGAACAGAGGGTCCAACATGTGTTTATTCAGTCAGTGCCAAACATGAAGAATGGCAGTAGTAATAAATAAGAAATTTCTTCATACTTATTGTGATTTTATTTTCTGTTAGCTCCAACGATAGATAGATAGATAGATAGATAGATAGATAGATAGATAGATAGATAGATAGATAGATAGATAGATAGATAGGAGGAGTTCCACATTTAAATATAGCGACAAGAGTCAGTGTCAGTGGCTCAGTAAGTAGCACACTCGCCTCTGAGGCCGAGAGATCAGAGGGCTGTGGGTTCAGTTCCCACATCTGGCACTTGGGTTAATATCCCAGTTCTGATACTGTAGTGCAGCATGAGAGGGGTGCTGCACTTCTGAGATGCCGTCTTTCAGATGAGATGTTAAACCGAGGTCCCATCTGCCTGGATTGGTGGTAGTTCAGGTGGATGTTAAAGATCCCATGGCACTTATCGAAAAGAACAGGGGAATTTCCCTGCTGTCCTAGCCAAATTTCCCTCATTCACTAAAAATACCACTGACAGCTTAATCTGGTTCAAGGTCAGTTGGCATTCATCTGTTGCCCCCTTCCCTGGGTCGTGCCTGAAAATAGGCAGGATTTGTCTAGTGCACTTACCCAGTCAACAAAAACTAAATAAAATACAATATTGGTTACCAGTACGTAGATTAACAGGTTTAAATTTTTCTGAACAATAAGGGTGCCTCCCTTGTAACAGCCTTTTCACACCTGCACAATAAAGGATTTGATGCAGTAGTGCTTTTTTTAATATTATCATATGCAATTTATAAGATCCCCATATAGAAGGCTTTAACACTCAGGAGCAATGTCGCCCAGGTGACATCATCATGTACAGAAATTGCAGCCATCTTAGAAAGCTGCAGGAGCGGCTGGAATGGGGGATTTGTTTATAGTGTAACCCTAGCAACTCGGGAGTAACAGACTTTACAAGAAAAAGGACCACAGGGTTTTGTAGGTAAGACAGCAACCTACACTGCTGTAGTTTTTCCTGGCCACATTTCTTCTGTGTTCTTTATGAGTCCTATAGTGGACTGTTTGAATACTACTGTCATCTTCCTCTACACTTATAGATCTCACTGAAGCATGCTCTGGTTTTTCGTTGCTGTGACTGGATGATTCCATGCTACTATCTCCTTGGTCTCTCTATTGCTCCATTCCCTAATGTTTTCTACAGGACTCAGCCACTTGGGTGATGAATGATGATGAATAAGACTTTTTTCATTTAATTTTTGGATTTCTTTTGTTATTTTTCTTTTATTTGTATTTTATTTTTATCAATGGGATGCCACCAAGAACTACCAGAGGCCAGGAACCGACTTGCTACCATCAGACACCCACTTGCTACCCGCTGCCCACTGCTCAGATTACACTACAACAGCACAGCTCAGGATCACACACACACACACACACACACACACACACACACACATGTTGCTTCAGGACTCAGGAGGAGGAGGAGAAAGGAACTTCAGCAACTTGCGGGAATGTGGAGAATGTTTTTATCATTTTATTTTTACTTTTTTTATGGGATTTGTGGGATTTTTATACTGTGGCTTACTGTTGTGTTTGAGGAATCTAGGACTTTGGAGTTTGATTGGGAGCATGGAGGGGATCAGAATTGGTGTGAAACTGGTGTGGAGGAACGACACTTGGAGTGGTGGATTTTGGCTGGGGTGAGAGCCCAGTCAGACCGAGCTGCAGGAAGTGATCGGTTCATTGTACATTGGGACCAGCGGTCCAGCGGAAATAATAGCGAGCAGGAAGAAGTTGAATTGGATTATGTTGGAGATCGCCATGCAGGCTTAAGGGATCTGCAGTGCTGGACAGTGGTTGAGCAGTGTGGGTAACTGGCGGGTAGAAGGAGGGAGCGCCTCTGCCTTTCAGGAGAACATAACCTGTCTCCCACTGTGGAGGGCATTAGAACTGTGTAGTGGATCCTGGGCTGGAGAAGGCAGTCTTCTTACGCTGGTCAAGTGAGTTCCTATAATGGAATTGCTCTGACGGACTATCGTTACGAAGATTGAAGATGAAAATGTGAGTTTATGACACTTCTGTGTTTTCCCAGCTGCGTTGGTTTTTGCTCCCTGAGAACTGGTGAGACTGAAACTGTTGTAACTTGAACTGTGACATCTGGACAATAGCGGATTGGAAGAGACTATCATTAGTCTGTGCTAGGATGAAATTGACTTTTGCCCTGCCGAACTTTATGACTGTTATTGAGAGAAATCCTCCTGGTTTTGATTAATTGGACAATTGTATTCTGTATTGGGTGGATTTTTTGTGTTTTATGTAGAGGGTGGGGGGTTGTTTTTTGGGTTTTAGGGGGTTTATTTATTTATTTATTTTTTGGTTATGTTGAATGAGTAAAGGGGGTGAGTCTTTGTGTTAGGATAGATAAACATGTGCCATGGGGTGTGTAAAGTTGGGCAGGTGAGAATTGTGTATGGGGTGTCCCAACTTCATGATCTGTGGCCCTTTATTACCCCCCCCCCAGTAGCTGGTACAACAGCTCGCCGATGCCGGCAGGTGGGAATTGAAAGGAGACATGGGGGCAGAAGCTGGCAGGGAGCCCCATACATGAGTGAGGGGAATAGGATTGAGGTAATTAGGTGAAGAAGGTGCCCTGGGTTGAGATGGGGTTTGGAGATGCCAGACGGAATTATTCCCTATCCCCAGGGTTCCCATGGGACCTACTGATCAGGTAGGTAGAGGGGCTGCACTGTCCACAAATCCCATGAGGGTGGTGTTATGCAATGCCAGGTTGATCAATAACAAGACTGCAATTATTGCAGATCTGATTTCTTCAGTTGACCTGGCTTGCATTACGGAAACCTGGTTGAGAGACGTTGCTGGGCCAGTGTTAAGAGGCTGCCGCTCACCCAGGTTATTCCGTAGTGCACTGCCCCAGAGTGGAACACAGAGGAAGAGGTGTGGTTATCTGTTTTAGAGCTGAGCAGGGCTTCACTGTGCACCCAATGAGAACATCAGGGTCATTTGAATGTGTGGCCCTCTGTGGGGGTCCGAGCGCAGGCTGCAGAATTCTCTTGATATACCATCCTCCTGGGGCGGTTCGAGAATTCTTGCAGGAAGTGGGTGACTTTCTGGTCAGTGAGACTTTGGAGTCCTCCAGATGTTTAGTTTTTAGGAACTTCAATATCTGGGCTGACAATGAGTCATCCAGGTTGAGTTATCACTTCCTTCAGTTGATGACATCACTGGGCCTGTCGAAAGCAGTTACTACTGTGACTCATCAGGGTGGACACATGTTGGACCTGGTTTTCTCACTGGGGCTTGAAATGAGAATCTCAAGACTGGTAGGGTCATTTGGTCCAATCATTGCACCGTGGAGTTCTTGCTCAGGGCACCCTCCAAGATCCCTCCCCCTACAGAGATGGTGAGCTACCACCCATTGAGGGGTTTGGCCCCGGAGGGTTTTTTGGTGGTGGCAAAACTATCTAGTGTGGACAGTGCATGCAGGGGAGGTGTGAGTGAGGCAGTTGATGCCTATAATAGGGCAGTGACTGAGGCACTCGACTCCCTTATGACCCAGATCTGAGGTCCCCATGGTTTGATGGGGAGCTCAAGGCTTTGAAGATCAAGGGTCAGAGGTTGGAGCACTGCTGGTGGGGGCCCAGCTTGGAGGCAGACATACTGGCCCTGCATGCACTCTATGGTGTGTACCAGGGGGCAATAAACTGTAAGAAGGCAGTGTTCCTGTCCAGGGAGATTGCTGCAGGAAGAAACTGACCAGCAATGCTTTTTCAGACTGTGGAAAGGTTATTACATTCTGCCTGTCTTCAGCTGATAATAGCAGTTTCTGAGGCATTATGTGGTGAGTTTGCTCAGTTTTTCTCAGACAGGGTGTTTGCCATCAGGCAGGGTGTTCCGCCAGTGGCCCATGCTATGGCCAACAGTGGTCGACAGGATGGTTGACAAAGCACTTCGCCCCATTGGGGGGACTTTAAACCAGTGGAGGTGGCCGATGTCATTGAAGTGATCTAAAAACTGAAGCACACATATTACGAACTGGACCCAGTGCTGATGCGTTTCTTAGTGGGATGCATCGACGCTGTTAGGCCAGTGTTCACCTTGATTGCCCAGTGTTCTTTGTTGGAGGAAGTTGTCCCAGATGCTTTGAAGGAAGCGCTGGTGAGACCACTCCTAAAGGAGTCATCTTTGGACCCTGACATCAAGGCAAATTATCGACCAGTCTCCAACCTTTCATTTTTAGGAAAGGTGGTGGAGAAGATTGTGGCACATCAGTTGGGTGATCACCTCATGGCATTTGATATCTATGAGACAGGGTTTTGAGCAGGACATTCAACAGAAACTGCATTAGTTCAGGTGCAAAATTATCTCCTCAGGGTAAGAGATCCAGGAGAGGGGACAATTCTCATTCTACTCGATCTCTCTTCAGCTTTTGACACGGTGGATCATCGGGTGCTGCTGGACTGCCTAAGGGACTTCTGTGGACTCACCGGAACTGTTATTCACTGGTTGGAGTCCTTTTTGACAAACAGAAGACAGAGCATGGTGATGGTGAATTTTTCCCTCATCTCTTAGCCTTCTGTCTTGTGGGGTACCTCAGGGTTCGGTGTTGTCACTGAAGTTGTTCACCGTGTACACGCTACCGCTGGGAGAGATCATTAGGAAGTACGGCTTGGGATTTCATTGCTATGCCGATGATACCCAGCTGTACTTATCCTTCACCACTGGAACATCGAATGTGGTGGATGTATTAAACAACTGTCTGGCAGAGATCAATGACTGGATGGCCTCCAGCTGGTTGCAACTGAACCCCGATAAGACTGAGGTACTGGTGGTGGAGTCAAACAGGAGGTGGGTGGGGTTGCCCCCGGGGGAAGACTCTGGACTTGTTCTAGGGTCGGTCCCTTTGAGAGCTTCCTGTAAGGTGCATAATCTTGGTGTGTAATTTGACAGTGGTATGATGATGGAATATCAGGTGTCTGCCGTTGTCAAGGGAAGATTTTTTCATCTGAGAAATATCACCAGGATTAGGCACCTGATTCCACCCCTGGACCTCCCCACCTTGGTACATGCATTCATCATATCCAGGTTAGACTACTGTAATGTGCTCTACCTCGGAGTCTCTGGAGGCACCCTCCGTTGACTGCAGCTAGTGCAGAATGCAGCTGCCAGTTTGTTGACAGGCCAGTCAAAATACTGCAATGTCACCCTGCTACTGCGAGAACTGCACTGGCTGCCAGTTTGATGGAGGGTGCTCTTCAAGGTGGGCTTGCTCACCTATAAAGACCTACATGGACTGGGCCTTGTTACCTGGCTGACCTTCTTACACCTGCTGCCTCGGTTTGGCCCCTCTGGTCCTCCTTGAGGAGCCTCCTGATGATTTGTATGACAAGATTAAAAACTGCAGGTGACCAAGCTTTCAGTGTCGCAAGTCCTGTCTTACGGAATTCATTCCCGTTGTTGGTGAGGGAGGCCCCATCAGTGGAGGTCTTTAAGATCCACCTGAAGTTCTATTTGTTCAATCAGGCATTCTCAGACTCTGTTTGACACTAGTGATATTAGTCCCTTTAAAGTTTAGAGAGTTTTATATATTTATGGGATTTGTATGAGGATATGCAGTACAAGTCACATTAAACTGTTCCTCCAATGAGTTGGTATAGCATTTCTGACTGAGTTGCATAAGTGTTGCTGGATCCAATTTAGTGCTGTGCACAAACTGTTTCTTAAGAGTTAAAACCCAGTTTTGGATTGCATCATGACAGGACTGCAGATGCATTCCAATTTAGCTGCAAAACATGTTACAAACATTGTGCTTAAGCTGGTTAAGCACAGAAAAAGTAAGCATTATGAGTTGCCAATGAATTGCTAACTCTAAAATACAATGCTAAACCAACTCATTGGTGGAACAGTTTAATGTGATTTGCAATGTAGTTCTGTATGTGTAAATTGAGCTTGTGTCTTTTGTATGGTGCCCAGAGCCTCTGGGATTGGGTGCCAGAAAAATAACATTTGCCTTGCCTTGCCATGCCATGCCACCAAGGTGCCAACTACCCGGGCCTGGCACTAACATGCTGCCAGCTGGCACACACTTGCTGCCCACTGCCCAGATCACATTGTAACAGCAAGCTCAGGAGAGCACACAAACAGGCTATTCCAGGACTCAAGAGGAAGGAAATGTAGCACCTTGGAGGAATGTGAAGACTACGAGTTTCAATTTTACAACTGTCACTAAAAGAAAAAAACATACATATTTTTTAAATTTGTTATGGGATACCACTAAGGTGCCAACTTCCAGGAGTGAGGCACTGGTATGCTCCCAGCTTGCACACTTGGTGCCCTGCCCAGATCACACTACAAAAGGCTGCTTAAGGACTCAGAAGGAGGAAGAAGTAACTGCTGCAAGCAAGCCTGAATGTTAGGCAATTGTATTGTAAAGAGTTTGAAAATTCTACAAAAAGAAACGTGAATGAAAAATTATTATTTTTTTATGGGATGCCACTAAGGTGCCCACTATCAGTGGCCAGGTACTGTCCTGCAGCTAGCTGGCACACACTTACTGCCCAGTAAAATTACTAAAAAAGAGTAATTTGCAACAAATATATCACATCTCATGCTTCTGCCAGGGGCTTCAGTCAAAATCTATATCTGCAATGTCCTTCTAAAATGCTAGTCCTGCAATGAAAAATATGTGTGCTGCACTGCTGAGATTAAATTTATTAGGTGACAAGTATGCACTGGCAGACTGCCTCCTCATGCCCTATTTGTTACTTCCCAGCCCCATGTACTCTACTCCTCTGAGTACAGCCCCATTCTCCTCCCCCTCCCTTCTCAAGCAAGCCCCTCTTCCCAGAGGCCTGATGCAAGCCTGCAACACTGCTGCTCAGTCTGCCTTTTCATTGTTTTTTTTTCCTCTTCTTTTTACTCCTAAGTATAGGAGGCAGTATAGCACAGTGGTTTAAGGCTCTGGGCTGAAAATCTGAAGACCTGTGTTTGAATCCCACAGCCCCCACTTGCAAATATTATGTGACTCTGAGCAAGTCTCTTAACTTCCCTGTGCTCCCAGGTCACACCTGTAAACATGCCACTCCTGGTTAAACAACTAGAAAAAAAAAAGGATACAACTTCAGCAACCCTGCTATGCAGAACTAGTGTAAGTAGAACTTTTGAAGATTTCCTTTGTTTTGAAGAATTTCCTAGCTAATCTAACTAGAAGTGAATTACTGCCTTGCCTAAACAACTTAACAGCTGGAGGACGAGTGCACAAGTGAGCTTTCCTGCTGGCTCACAGGGTCAGGTTGAGTCTATAGCTCCAAAATGAGACTGTGACTCACACTGTGCCCTAGTTATGTTTCAGGTGTGAACTGCAGTTCATGGTTCAACTGATTCAACTGGTCCACACCATTCAGACCAGGCTGGACCAGTAGCACCAAAAGTCCACCTATTTCCTCTAAACGTTCACCACCACATGAAAGAATCAAACACCCAAATTTCAAGGTGCTTGATTCTTTTGAAGAACTGGACTTGCAGCCCCACAGAAGATCTTTAACCTCCATCTGGGCAGCTACCAGAGATGGTCAAAAATGACCTCCTCTTAATGTCTCAGCCAAGAGATAGTCCCTCCAAGGTAGCTCCCCTCAATGCAGCACTAGAGTGTCAGTGTTGGGTATTATCAGCACAAGAGTGTAATTCAGGACACAAACTAATGATCATTAAATCTACCTGAATACCACAGACATTTCCGATACGACACCTACACAAGTTATAGTTTTGTTTGTACCTTTTCCTGAAGTTGTGGCTAATATGTTTACATTGTAGTTACTTCTTAAAGTTTATAGCATGTGCAGTAGCAAAGGCAGCTTTATATAATCAGCATATGTCTTAGTTCTGTTAATTTACATTTCAAGTTTCTACTCACCTGTATGAACCAAGTCACTGGTTGTGATAGTGATTGTATACTACTGCAAGAAAATGCGTAAGGATGTACCCCCTTCTGTCATTTTATGTGCTATACTTTATTGCTTGTCATAGCTGTATGAAACCAGTTGTACATTGTCTGTCTATTAATTCCCTGATTCCTTCATGCAGACCGGAATACTGCATCTCATGAAGTGATTCTGGAGGTTGAAATTTTAAACCAACTAGAAAAGGTTGTGTTTGTTCCTTAATAGAACAACCACTTGTATCTTCTCATTTCATTTATTTAGGATTATAACCATTGGGCATAGCTCATTTTACAATGGTATCTTCTGATCATGAATAGCATAGCTTCTGAGCCAAATCCTAACAGCTCAAGTCTGTTACATTACTGTAGATGCATCTGTATACCCACTATTTGTCAATTACACCTAGTGTTGGTTGTATGCAGAGAGTATGGACCAGCCTTTCAAACCAAATTGATCCACTCATGCAGTGTTTGCAAAGCAGACTTTCATCTGCACTGTTTGACCATCTTTTAAATGGTCTAGTAGTCTGGTTGCAAAACCTAGAGCTTACATTTATAAAATGAGGCATTTGTATTGATGCATGCACTATTTATTTTGACACATGCTTCATTTGTTGACATAAGCTGCTGTAAATTGTGCAAACAGTTGTAAAAACTCAGGACCTTTAAAAAATAAAGCTATAGAGTTTTTGTACAGTTGGGATGATTCAGATACAGGTAGGAAATGCATTTACTGTATGGGAGGTTCTCAGGATGCACTTGTATGCATTATAAGGGAACAATGTAAGTCAGAAGATCACCTACAAAGAAAACTGTGAATATGCAAAGACAAAAGGGATAAACTCCTACCATGCCCCCACCATGCCCTGTGTTGTCCACACCACCCTGATGTTTTCCTTTCTGCCTCCTCCCTTTTTTCATCCTACCTCCACCTCTAGCTTACACATACGCATGCCATCTCACCCCCATATGAATATACATACATTATGTATGCTTATAAGAAGCAGTATTGGATTCCATAGATGATCCCATAATAAGAATATTGAGGAGTTAACCAGGGGCAATATCTTAGAAGTAGCATAAAACACAGCAGTTATTGTTGATACTCATAGTTCCCATTAAGGGCATAGGGAGGAAACCAAAGAAATGTATCTAACACTTTTAGAGTGCTCCCATCTTAAGTGCAGTATGGTACATCTCTCAGAGAATGAACAAGCCAAATGTACTCCTCAATGCGCTAAGCACATGTGCCTCTCCCCCCTCTGGAGTAATCAGCCCAACTATAAAATGACTGTCAGATGGATGCTACACCTCCAAGAGTGTGAAGGATGGCCCACCCTATTTAAACCACATATAAATGTGAAATGAGTAAATGTACAACTGTTTTTTTTTATTTTTACTGTTTTTTTGTTGACCGGGTAAGTGCACTAGACAAATTCTTGCCTATTTTCAAACACGACCCAGGGGAAGGGGGATACAGATGAATGCCAACTGACCTTGAACCAGATTAAGCTGTTGGTAGTATTTTAGTGAATGGGGGAAACTTTTGCCAGGGTACCGGGGAAATACCCCTACTCTTTTCGCGAAGTGCCATGGGATCTTTAACATCCACCAGAACAGGCAGATGGGTCCTCGGTTTAACACCTCATCTGAAAGATGGCACCTCAGGAGTGCAGCACCCACCACGTGTTGTACTGCAGTGTCAGTATTGGGATAATAACACAAGTGCCTGGTGTGGGGATAGAACCCACAGCTTTCTGATCTTCTGGTCTCTGAAGCGAGTGTGCTACATGCTGAGCCACTGACACTACTACATTTTACATTTTAAGTGGGTAAGATGCTGCTATGAAAAATATAAAAGTAAAGGTGCTAGAAATAATTACCATTTAGCTAGTGGACACAGTTGTTTGAAAGCTGTATACCTTAATTAAAGCAGCAGTATTTGTTAGTAAGCAAAACATTTCAACATATAGGTTTTTTTTTTAGCAAAAATGGGTTCCTGACATCCTTAGATTCATGTTCAGTTTATTTTTAGTTTATTCAGATAATGTCAAAGCCATTTTACATATAATTTTGTAATTAATGCCTCACATCATTAAAGATGGCCATCATTTTTAATTTTACAAATCCCTTCCACTGAGGTTACCTGTTGAATGTACATGTTAGATTCATAATGTGGATATATTAGGATAACATTATCACATGTTTCTGATGGTAAATCACACAACATTGTACAAATATATATTTTTTTCTCAAGGCGGGCATGATACAGGAATTGGAACTTTTAAAACTTCAAAATCATGTATCTTTGTTCAGCAATGAAAGAAAATGAAAAGAAAAAATCAATAGCTGAATAGTTTTGCCCGGCAAATGCTACTGCTGGAAAAAGCGTATATGATAACTAACAAATATTGCTGCCTTAAACATTAAAAGGGAATATCATAAGGGGATTTAATATGAGAAAGTAAATGTGCAACAAAGACAGCCTGATTAACCAGAACATACAACAAGTGGTATTTCACCTTGCAGATTGATTTCATGCCTTATATAAGTGTAAGTTAAAGTTAGTAATTGTGGTTATTTGTGCAGAAGATCAATTAAATACTACAGATATTCATAAGAAATTAAACATAGTCTACAGTATATACACAAGGAACAGAGGTGTGATGAGTTAACAGTAACAGTACAATATTATAACTCATGCATGGAATACAGCTGAATTAAGAGAATGAGTGGGCTAGTGAATGGTCACTTTGCTAATAATAAGACATTCTATAAAATACATAACTCAGAACAGGAGATACTAGACCACAGCTATACAGCATATAACTTTTTTGGCAAGTGCAAGCAGTGGGAGTAGGTGCTGAGCATAGTATTATAAAGAGTTACTTTCTGCATAGCTTTCACGGTAAAGCGAATGAGAGTAAACCAAATGAGAGTTAATCTTTTGGACCTTGTATAAATATACAAGTGCTGTTTGATGTGATAAAAATAATTCTGTGCTGTGGAACTGTAAAGATAAAGAGTATTATACAGACTTTACTGTTTCATTCCAGAGCATGATGCTGATACTTTGGTAAGGGTAAAAAGGGGCAACCAAACTCAGACATCTGATAAGGTAAAACCTGTGTTAAACTTTACAATTCAGTATAATGTGTATATGATTTATGTACAGTGATGTCCGATATGATGAAGCTCACTAACTTGCAGTAACGGCATGTCACAATATCCTGTATGACAAAAGTGCTTAATTGCCATTGACTTACAATGGCCCCAGCAGTAAACTGCAGCATTCTGTGATATTCTGCAGTATTTCTGCATTGCATCCTGGCTGTCACATCTTCATACTGATGCTCTTTACATGCTTCAAACTGGTCATTGTCTAGCAGAATAATTTTTTCTATTTCAGTTTTTAAAGGCATGCAAAGCATAAAGGCCCGTATATTCAAACTGCGCCCAAAAAGTGCGCAACAGCAGGAGCAAGCACTAGTCCACTGCGCCCATGTGCAAGAAGCGCTATATTCAAAAACTGTGCAGGCTAAGATGTGCCTGTGGCACACGACTGAATACTGTGCCACCTGTGCCATACCACAACCAAGGATGTGCAGTTGCGCATTTCAGATGTGCCATAGTGCAACAAGGGATGCTCAGTGGAGCAGTTCAGATGTGCCATAGTGCAACCAGGGATGCCCAGTGAAGCAGGACAGCAATGCAACAGCACAACCAGGGGTGCGTAGGGACAGGATGCAGGGGCCCACCACCCATGCCACAGATGGGCAGAGGAGCACACAGCAGAACAGACATCGCCCCCAACACCCCATGCACTGCACAACCGGGGGGAGAGCAGGAATAACCACTGGCCCATGGATACCAGCAACCAACTCACAGCCAGGGCATGGTGCTCCAGCACACCCCCCTGGCAAGCAGTGACTGGCACACAAGGAAGGCCGACCACCCCATGCCACACCATCCCAACAATGCAGAGCACACCCTGCACCTTGATCCCCATACACCCTTCCCAGGAATAGCGCCCAACAGTGCAGGACACCCCATGCATGCCACCACCCCCACTGTGACAATGCAACCCTGTGCACCATGGAGCCATGCAAGGCAGCCCCACCATGTGCACCCTGCAGTGGGTTGCAGCAGACAGTGATGCAACAGCAGCATACACAGTGCCACCCTGCACGTCCCCCCCAGGGTACAGCTGAGAGACTGACCATGCGTCGGCACACGAGGTGCCCCACATGCGACAGGGCATGCCATGGACCCCACCACCAGCAGTACAGCACCCTGCACACCCTCCCAAGGACACATCCCATCCCAGCACTAGCAACAACAGCCAGCACAGATACACACAGTGTTGCATGGAAGCATGCACCACACAGGATGCAACACAGTGCATGGACAAACACCCACCCATACCCAAGGGCACACCAACACAGGGACACAGTAGCAGGTCAACCAAGCCACTGATGTGTGGCCACGGCAGCCGTGTACACATGTCCAGCACCTCTATAAGGCACAGGTGTGCCAGCCACCCTGTGCAGGCACCATGAAGCTGTATGCCACCAGCATGCAGCCAGAGCACAAGTGACAGACACTGGAGCACATCCCCTGCAACAGACACAAGCAACAGCATGGAGGGGGGGACAACAACAGCAGAGGCCACAGTGCCACGGGAGGCAGACATGCACCATATTGGTGATGGGAGGCAACCTAGCATTGTGCTGGGTACAGTGGTTGTCCACCATGGGCAGCCACCACTGACATGCCAGCAGACCGTGCATATCACAGACATGCAAGGGTGTCAGCTGCACAGGCCATGGACGGTCTGACAGGGTGCCATGCACACAGTGCATGCACTGTGGACTACTGCACACAGGCATCCAGTGCACAGAGAACAACACATAAACCACAGACAGTGACTGATCCCCCCACCCACACCATAGGCGGTTCCTTTCCGGACACACACACACATAAGCCCATGCATGCACCACTCCTGATGCCATGCACACCACTGCAGCTGAGCACCTGTAGCCCACTGCAAATCAGAGACCACCACAGTTGTCATAACAAAACAAATGTATTAAAAAGAGGTAAGCAACAAAACTATTTACAAATATTTACAATGGGGTGAAGGGCCACGTACCAGGTGGGGCGGGTAAGGGGCAGGGGTGAACATATAGGAGAGGGAAGAAGGGGTGTGAGGGTGGGTCCAGAGGGTGCAATGTTTTTCAGGGGCATGGATGGCCTATCGTTCTCCCTGCTCGTCATCCATGTGGTGCCGACATGTCCTCTGCCTCCTGACCCCATGCCGGTCCATTCTCTGGAGGATCTCCAGGGATGCCCTCACCAACTACAACAACTCCTACAGTCCCCTCTCTATGGCCAGAAGTCACCATCCACCTAGGACAAGGGAGCAGAGTCAATACGTGTGACTGTCCAGCTCTCTGCAGCCCACCCATTGTGCATGGCATACAGCCATGTGCCATGCCCCTGTGATGGTGTGTGACCACCCACAGTGACCGCGTCCACAAGACCTGCCTACCCAGGCACCCACAGCCATGTGGACCACTGCACACACTCACCGTCCATGTCCCGCACAGCACTACCATGGCCGTACAGTGACTTGGCAATGCGATGTGAAGGCAGTGGCACAGCCATGTACCCGGTGCACACAGGGACCACCATTGATGCACTCCCAGACATGCAGTGCCACTGGACAGTGCTGACTGTAACAAGTTGCATGCATGGCAGTGGTGCCCATGGATGGTGGCCATGCCCCGCTGCCCGCTCTGTTACACAGCATGCAAAAGTAATTATGGATTTAAGGCACTCACCATCATTAGGCTGGTCCCTGCACTTCTGCAGACCTTTATCCCTCCCAGCTTGCTGGTCCTCCTGGCGGTGCCTCCTCTCTCTCACCCGCCTGCACTCCTCTGAGCCTAAGGTGCAAACATGGAGAGAGGAACATCAGTACAATCTAGTAGCAAAGTCCCCCCACCCCCACGTGTGTGCAATCCCACACAGCCATACCCATCCACCCCCCACCCCGATACCACCACTACCACAGTCAACAATGGACGGTCCCCCCAATGTGCCAGACACATGCAACTGTGATACCCATATGGACATCAACAGTGTATGGATGGGGCACCTACCTGTCCATGGCACCGTGCCCCTCCTGGCACATCCCTGCAGGTGGGCAAGCATGTCCGGGACCCTGCACCGGAGGTCCCCGTACCTGTGGCAACACTGCTCGGCCATGCACCCGATTCCCATGGCATCCTCCAGTGCAACTGCCACCTCCTCACACACTGCACTCCTGGCCCTATCCAGGGGTGCATCACCCATATAGTGCCCCAGCATGGGGATTTACAATGACCACCAAATTGGCCAATTCAACCTGGATCCATATAGCAGCCCTTCTCTGTGCCATCTCAGTAGATAGTTGGAGTCAAAATAGTGCTCGGCAGTGTGGTCCGCCACGTGCAGATGCTGCACAGTACAGCTCTGCCATTCCCTATCGCACTGTCACCGAACAGCGCAATAGTGGTGCACCCATGTGGAGGCATGGCACCTAGGGGGCAAAGGTTGGGCACTGGGTCATGGGTCTCTCGTGCATGGACAGCCACAGTGCAATTGGAACCCAATACATGTAGCATGATTTGGTACCTGTGTGCCACCTCCTCAAGCGGCATACAGCATTGTGGGCCCCAGTGCACCTATGGTGCCCCAGTGCCACAGTGCCATATATGTGAACAGCACAGTAGTGCTTCTGGCACAATGGTGGCTGTGCCCTGCATTGCCTCCCATGCACAGTACGTCAGCAGCGTGGCAGGCGTCTGCGTCATCACCCCGTGCATGCGCAGTTCGGTGTGTACTGTGCATGTCACAGAACTGCGCCCTTGCCTGAGCACATTCAACACAATTGTGCAAAGTGCAACAGCGTGATATTCAGCTGGCATATGCAAATCAGCTAATCAGACATTCAGTGGCACAGACACTGCATTTGTATCCACTTAAAAATGCGCCTTGCCTTATTTGCATGCATTGCGCTATAAAAATGCGACATTGGGCTGCACTGGCCAAAGTCGGTTACTGCAGTCTATTGTGGTGAGTTGCATGCTGTTTGGGAGTGTGGACTGTGGTGTGTGGGACATGCATGGGACTGCACAGTCACAGGTAACACCTGTCATTCTCACAGGATGAATAATGACCGATCGTGAGGTGGAGGAAGAGGAACAGAGACGTGAGAGGAAGAGGAGGCCTAACTTCACCAAGGCAGAAACAGATGCCCTGTTTGAGGCCTACCTTGACCAGGAGCCACTGCTCAGCAGATGCCAGGGAATGCCACAGGCCCGTGCTGCTGCAAGGGAAGAGGTGGCGCGTGCTGTCAACCTGCATGGCAGCCACCAGCGGTCCATGCAGGAGTGCAAAAAGAAGATGGACATGGACAGGTGGAAGATAAAGGAGAAGATGGCTGACATCAGGGCAGCACGGCCTGTGAACGGTGGGGTACAGCCGGACGTGAAATGCCTTACCCCACAAGAAGAGTGGGTTGCTGGCAGCATGCAGCGTTGTGCCATCAAGGGTGTTCCAGGTAGTGGATTCCAGATGGGTGGTAGCCCATCCCTGCATGGTAGGTCCTGGTCTGTCAATGGGGGGGACAGGGTAGGGCAGATGCATTAATGCTACTGTTTTCCTTTACAGCTCCTAAACATCTACATGGGTCAGTGGTGGTGGGCTTGTCCACTGAGGGCAGTAGCATGGAGATAGAGGCAGGCCCGTCCACCTCCATAGGCATAGGAGGGTCAGGGTGACAGTGGGCCCACCAAGACATCCGGACTGATGTTGGTGGAGCAGGTGCAGAAGAGGCCCTGCCCATATCCCAGCGTGCAGTGTCCATGGATGCCAGCATGCTGAGACTCAGGCTGGTGCTGGATCCATCACTTATGATGATGGAGCTAACTTCATGGGCAGTGATACGTGTGGGCCACAGGATGGCCACACAGCAGGTGACATCACGGGTATGGCCGTGGGTGGTGCCGCCATGGAGGCCTGCATGACATCACAGTCCCAGCCTGTGCCTGTCTGCACCTGTGTGGCAGCAATGGTGCATGTCCAGGACAGTGGGACTGTTGCGGCCACTGTGGCAGGACCATTGAACCCTGGAGAGCGGCAGCCGGAGGGGCAGTGTCAGCAGTCGGCCAATGGCCATGGGGGTACAGTGTCAGGGGGACGCGTCAGTGCCCTGCCTGTGGACATGCTCATGCCTGGCCCTGGTGTGCAGCACCCACCCTCAAGGGGTGCTGACCATCAGGGCCATGAACACCATGAGGGACAGCATGCCGATCAGGCAGATGACCTCTTAGATGAGGACACCCGCATACTCCAAGCATCAGTCAATCAGCAGGTGCGACTTGTGACGGCAGTGGATGCACTCAGTGCAGCTCTGCACCAGGCAGAGGAACGGTGCAGCAGAGACACCGCTCTGCTCCTGGCAAGGATGGACTGGATGCGGGAGGATGTGACCGCTGCCACTGACAGGCAGACACAGACAATCACAGCTGTCATGGCCACAATGGGCACACAGTTATTTGCCCATGTGTCACAGACACCACGCAGTGTAATGTCCACCCCCCATTCCCGGCGTCGCGCAACACCCTCCTTATTGACACCAGGTTCAGCTGTGGGCATCCCAAGCATGCCTGGTGCAGGCATGTTCGATGTGTTGCAGACCCCTGCGTGAGCACGGTCACGTTCATGCAGTGGAACACCTGGGGGACCGTCGGTGCCACCCCATGAGGCCATTGGTCAGCCTGTCACTGCTGGCAGGTCTCGGTGGGGCTGCCCATGCATCCATGGTGGCCATGGCACTGTCGCACATGACTGACCTGTCTCCCAGCATGGCTACTGTCTGATGCTGCCCTGTGTGCATTGTGTTGTGCAACATGCAATGCGCGGGTGGAGTACCCAGCCCTGCAAGCATGCACACATTCCATCTGCACACCCTCCCAGCTGCTGTCTGCTGTGGCATGTACATGATGATGACTGCATTGTGCTGTCCGCCACTGTGCAATGGTGCCCAGTGTCTGACACATGCACATTGCCAGGTACTGGGTGCGGTGGTCTGTGAACCTGTGTGTGGCTAGGGGTGGCAGTTGGGGTCGGCGTGCCTTCTACCCTTTGTGCATGTCTTGTGAGGTGTGTGTGTGTGTGTGTGTGTGTGTGTGTGTGTGTGTGACCGTGTGCTGTGTTAGTCCTTGCCCATACCTGATGGCCTGTGCGGTTCCATGCTCAGCCAGTTCCCTTAATGACATGCACCCCTGGGGTTTGTCCATGCATGTTTGTGGGTTGTGCCTTTGCCACTGGTGGTTGCACATGGCACCATGACTTACCTGGGTTGGTTGAAGTGCTCCTCTGTGATGGTGTTCCGGAGCAGCTGTGCCATCCAGATCAGTCGGGCGTCCCTTCGACCGGGGGGGGCTGCCCATCACCATCTTCACCAGTGTCCTCATTGTTCCCATCGCTGTCCCCCTCTTTGACCTGTACAGCTATCACACCACCGTTAACCATGTTGTGCAGGGTGCAATGGGCCAGGAATAGCCCGCAGACCTTTGAGGGGCTGTACTGTAGGGCACCGCCAGACATGTCCAGGCAACAGAAATGGGCCTTCAGCATCCCGAACACCCACTTGATGACATTGCATGTGGTGGCATGTGCCTCAGTGTAGCATTGCTGTGATCGGGTCATGGGCCACCGGTATGGTGTAAGCAGCCAGGGATGGAGTGGGTATCCACTGTCACCTGTGTGTAGAGGGTGGACATTAGTTTGGTGATCAGCATCTCCCTGCCTTGGGCCATCTGGCCAATACCCGTGTCACCTCAGACTATGCCCCTCCCAAGCTCCATGTCTTTCTACGTGCTTTGCATACTCACCCACTAGGTGACCAGTGGGGATGTCCCCATTCTCAAACCTGTGGCACAGTGCTGACTGGTGCCAGATGAAGGCATCATGTGCTCCCCCAAGGTGCATGGCACAGACATTGATTATGTGCCCCCTGGCATTGTACACCACCTAGCAGTTGATGCTTGCATAACCCTTCTGATTCATGTATGCGGCCCCTTCAGGGCCAGGTGGTGTGTGGATGGCCACATGGGTGCTGTTTATTGCCTCGAGCATGCCAGGCATACTTGCTACCCTGTGAAACTCCAGTATGTTTGTTGTGCACTCCACCGGTGTGCTGGGGAAATGGATGTACTCTGCAGCATGTGGCAGCAGTGTGCTGAGGAATTGGGTGATGTGGCATGATGTGGCTGACTGGGTTATGCCTGTCATGTCCCCTGTTGGTCTCTGGAAGGTACCTGTGGCAAGCAGGCACATGCAAGCTGTCACTTTGGTCTCCAGTGACAGAACATGGCTCCATCGTGTGGTTGTCTGCATCGCATCACTGCACAGCTCACAGAGCTGCCTCAGAATTGTCCAGTTCAGGTGGTACCGGCCCACAATCTCAGTATCAGTGTACAGCTCGAAGCTGGTGCTGGCTCGGTACTACCTGTTGGGGGCATACTGCTGGCGAGCCCTTCCACGGCCGTGCCCCCCTGCTGCCTGCCTTCTCACCCCCTCATAACTGCCTCCATCTGGATGGTGGCCATGGCCATGTCCCTGGCTTGTGTTACCCCCCCAGCAGCTGTTTCTGGGTTGCCCCCACTGTCCTTGCTGCTACATCCCCTGCACTGGGAACACCTCCCTGTAGTGGCCTCAGTGCTGTGTGACACTTCCCCCTTTTGGACTGCACTATGGCAGAGGCTCCCCACACCTTCCCTGTTCCAGGGGTTCCAGGTGCTCTGTCCCTGTCCTGCCCTGTCCTGCTCCCAGTATTTGGTGCCTGTGTGGCTGCCTATGGTTCAGCAACATGTGCCTTCCCTGTAGCGTTCTTACACCTCTCTCTTGTTCCTTTTTAGTTTGGCTCATTTCCGCTATCGCGCAACTTCTGCTTGCTCCCCTATAGTAAATGGCGCACATTGTTGAATATCGCACTGTGCCATTTATGCATGATTCCTCCCCCTTCAGTTGCACATGCATTCATTATCATTGCGCTCTTGCGCAGTGTGATTTGGAGGGCGCAGCTGCCTCCTGCTGAATATCGCAGAATGGCACATTTTCGGACTTGCGCTGGTGCATCCCTATTGCACATGGCGCAACCCTTTTGAATATCTGGGCCAATATATACTGACATAAGGAAGCAAAGCATATTTTTCTTAAGCCAAAAAGCTGGTTGCAGTGTTTTTTTCTAAGAGTCCTGCATTATTTATGTCATCAGGCCTATAAGTATTTAGAGTGATTTTTTTAAACTTAATAGGTGCATATAGTTTGGTAGTAAGCCTACTAATTATATCTGCATATTCCACACTGTGGTGGGCCCACTAAGCATACTGGGAAATTGTGTATAGCAGCTTAAGGACAATTATACAGACTTTGCAAGAATAGTCTTGGGCCTAATTATATTTTAAACATCACAGAAAAATGTGTCTTAGAACTGTGTATGTTCTGAGCTATAGGATCCACCTACAGTTCTGATGAAGTGGCACAAGCCAGCAATGAAAGGCGAACGTGTTTTGGTGGACAAAATGTGTGGATATTAACAAACATAACAGGAGGAAATGCTTTTACATCTACAAAGCACCTGCCCCTTTTGAAAATCCCATCCCCCCCCAATATGATGAAAGTAATAAGTCAATAGTAAATCTAATGTCTAGCTGTTGCTGTTCCAGGTTAGTAAGAACTAATGCAATTGTTATTTTGAGTATGCTGCTGAAATGGAAAATGTGTTTGTCTTTTCTGTATTTAAGTAACTCAAGAAAGTTTACACAGCTTCTGTGGAATTGTTTTGTAAGAAACTAAATCACTGTGGTTCCCAGTCTCAGTTTTATACTTGTTAACTATCTCCATCAGCTCTGCACTCTACCATCCCCCCCAAAAAAAAGCATTACAAATGTCTATAAATACTTCATAGTGTTCATTATCAGCTATGTTACTGTCCCTTACAACCAGAGACAAAAGTATTGGTTTCAGTATACAGTATTTGGTTTTGAAAATCAATGTTGTCCAGTAAAATCAATTGCCCATTATAGTCATGTCCATCATACTCTAAATGGAGTGCACTGTATATTGATAATTTTACATAATGGGCCTGATTTTCAAAAGGTTGCGACTGGTTCAGGGAGCTTGCAGCAAGGAGAAATGGTGCAAAGGGTTCCTTGGCTGCACCTTGGCCAGTCCCAATTTTTGAAGGGACCATGCACCACTAGGGGGACTGCCTGTGCCAACTGGGCTTTCACTGTCCTTGCGACAGCCGCACTGGTGCACCATGGAGGAAGAGGGCTTGCACCAGGGCAGGGCTTCAATATCCCCTATACTGTGATTTTGGAACCCCACCCAAGGGGTGCATTGATGTTGCAGTTGGACCAGCCCAGAGCTGGTGTAACAGCCTGTGGACTATCCACAGCACTAGTGTGGCATGGGAGCTGAGCTCTTTCCCTTGTGCCCATTGAGGATGGCCCAAAGTGGCAACCACCATCCAGTCTTAAGGTGCGGGGATGGTGTTTCACCACTGCAGGCCCAGGACTGGTGCCGCTGCCACCTGGGGTCCTACCAGACATTCTCTGGCTACCATGCCAGGCTTCAAAAGTTATTCATGTGGTTCCCAATGTCATGCTCATGCCTGGGCATGGCTGTCCCAACATGGCTCACAGCTGTAGGCCACTCCCTTCAAAATCCCAGCTGTACTCCACCCCTTTTGCCATTCTTGTGGCCATCCCATACATTCTGGTACTGGATGTGTCCCTGTTGGGCAGGAACTCTGTTTTTTTGGTGGTTTTTTTATGCTATATTTTTATTCAGAGAAAAAGAAAAATAATTTTTCAAAGAATCATACATTTTAAACTCTTCTCGAAATTAACATATCACAAAAAAGTAATACTAAAAAGTATAAATAATACTTTTTGAGGCAGTAAAAAGAAATCCATATCATAAAAGATTAAACTAGGAGCTCTCCTTATTCCTATCTAAGCATTTTTCCATACTCCAAGCTATTACTTCCCATTTAACGAAATTAACTAATTAGTTTATCATTTAAGGTAAAAAACCCACTTTGGACGTTTTTTTTAATAAAAGATCAACTAACAAATAATCTATTGTTCAATTCATAAGGTTCAGTTGAGGAAAGTACATTCAAACAGGGATGTACAGTATATTATCTGCGATTTCTACTTCATCTGTCCCATCCTGGTCAGATCCCAGATCAGTAGGCAAGGCAACATTTTTCTCAAAAAAAAGACTCTTTCAATATCCACATCTTCAAAAAAGTAATCATTGGTTTGAAAAGTAACTTTCAATTTTGCGGGGGCTTACTAACATACTAACATACTATTTGCCAGCAGATTAGGCCTTATGGTCTATCAAGTCTGCTCGAACCTAAATCCTTAGTTGGGTGCCGAGACCCTCCCATCCCTTGTGCTCCAGAAACCCCTATCATCCATCCCCACCCCCCCGGGACAGGCCATCATCTGATACATCCACTTTCTGTGTCTGTCCCACCCTCTCTTAACGCTCTCCACTGTGGATCTCTGAACCAGCTCACCAGGCAGAGCATTCCAAGGGTCTACCACCCTCTCAGTGAAAAACCTCCTCCTCTTTTCCCCCCTCACCCTTCCACCTTCCAACTTCAAACCATGCCCTCTGGTGATGCCTCCCTGCTTTAGTCTAAAGATCCCCTCCATGTTTACCCTATTTATTCCCTTGAGGTACTTGAAGACCTCAATCATGTCCCCCTGTCTCTCCTCTCCTCCAATGAAAACAGGCAGAGCTCCTCAAGCCTGTCCTCGTAAGTCAAATCCCTAGCCCTCATGATCATCTTTGTTGCCCTCCTCTGTACCCTCTCCAGGAGCTGTATGTCCCTCTTCGCGGTGGTCTCCAGTACTGTACACAGTACTCAAGGTGTGGTCTAACCAGTCCATTGTACAGCGCAGAATCACTCCTTGCTCCTAGAGGTGATCCCTCATGGTGCATCCCAACATCCTGTTTGCCTTGCTAGCTGCTCTCCTGCACTGCTCAGTGTTATTCATACATGTATCCACCATGACCCCTAGGTCTTTTTCCCTGTTGAGGCTTCCAGCACCTCCCTCCCAGGGTGTACCTGTGTTTAGGTTTCCCGACCAAGATGCAACACCTGCATCTTGGTGATATTGAAATTTAATTTCCATGTGTGAGCCCAGCTTCCAGGGTGTCCAGGTCCCCTTGCAGGGCCAACCTCCCCTCTTCTCCCTCAACTACTGCTCCCATCTTGGAGTCATCAGTGAAGAGACTCATTTCACACCCTATACCATCCCTGATGTCTGATATGTATGCATTAAACAGGATTGGACCCAGGACCGAGCCCTGTGGTACCCCTACCAACCTCTGTAGGGTTCGAGAGCTCCCACAGACCACTCACTCTGAGTGCGTCCAGCTATCCAGTTTTCAATCCATCTGACCATCAAAGGGCCTACTCCTAACCCCATCAGTTTCTCCACCAGACCATTGTGGGGACAGAGTCAAACGCCTTTGTGAAGTCCAAGAATAATACATCCAGGCATACCTCTGTCCAGTTCTGATGTTACCCATTCATAGAACTCACAAGGTTGGTTTGACATGATCTACCTGGCACAAACCCATGCTGCCGACTATCCAGACCTCCCACCTCCTCCAAGTAAACCCCAATCTGCCTTTAGTATACTCTCCATTAATTTTCCCACCACCGAGGTTAAACTGATGGGTCTATAGTTTCCTGGTACTTCTTCGACCCCCTTATGGATTGGACCACATGCCTCTCGCCAATCCCTAGGTACCTCTCCTGTCTCAAGTGACCTGTTGAAAAGCTCCCGCTAGGTGCAGCCAGTAGTCCGCCAATTCCCTATAGTACTCGGATGAATGCCATCCGCCCAGATTTGTCTTCTTTAGGGCCTTGAGGGCAACCACACCCTTGGTGGGATGGCATCATCCGTCTCTCCCACCTTACTGGTCTTTTTATCCTTATCCAGATGTGACACCCTGGGGTACCTTTTCCTCCCTTTTGCTCCATTTCTGTTGCTCCCTGATCCCACCCCTGCCGCTTCTATCCCTTTGTGCCTTGCTTTGTAGATATCCCATCCCTCCTAGTGAACACAGAGGCAAAGTACTTGTTAAATACCTCTGCCTGGTCCCCGCCTCTTCCACCCACCTCCTTCTGATCTCAATCTGCTGAGATGGCCTTAGTTTTCTCCGCCTCCCAAATGTACCGGAAGAACCCCTTTCCTCCATGTGTCCCTGTGCCAGCCGTTCTTTTACTGACTTAGCTCCCTCACCATACGGGTGACTTTTCTAGATGCAAGCTGGTACATTTCTTATCCCTATCCCTCTTGTTTTTTATATTTTTGTAGCGCCTTCTTTTCTCTGACTGCTACCTGGACTCACTGGACCACCAGCATGGTTTATGTGACCTTGCTCCTTACGTTTCAACTTAGCGCAGATCCTGACTGCCTCATGAAGTCCCCGTTTATGACCTCCATCTCCTTTCCACACTTGTTGTTGAGGTAATCCTCAAGTGATCCTGAGAATATTTCCCATGCCCATAAAGTCTGCCCCTGAAGTCCACTGCCAGTGTCCTAGATCTCACCCCACATTCCCCCAATGCTTATTTGAAACCAGACAGTATTGTGGTCACTCCCAGTCAGGGGTCCTGTACAACCATGTCCCTTACCAGATCCCCATCTGCCAGAACCACATCCAGGACATGCCCCTCCCTTGTGGGCTCCATCACATGCTGTGTTAAGAACACATCCTGGAAGCCATCCAGCAGCCTCTGCTCTTGGCCACCTTAGAGGACATGGTTCCCAGTTTGTACCCTAGCATATTAAGGTCCCCATCAACACCACTCCTTCCCTTTTGGACCACACTGGGCAATGATGTTGTCCAGCAAACCATCCTCTAGAACATCACTCATCCCTGGGGCCTATATGCTACTCCCAGCTTGACCTTATCTCCTGCTGGGGATCGTAAGGTGACCCATAAGGCCTCCACGCTTCCTCTGCCTCTTCTACTATAGCAATTTCTATGTCATCTCTAATGAACATAGCCACCCACCCCTCTGCCCTCCTTTCTATCCTTCCTAAGCATAGTGTACCCCGCACATTTAGGTCCCAGTCATGGTTTTGTTGGCTCACGCTTCCGTGACTGCCGCCACATCCACCCCCTCGAACAGCATGGCCTGAACTCTGGCAACTTGTTTCCCAAGCTCCTGGCATTTACTAACACTAACCCCCACCCTTATCCCTGATCCTTTTGTCGAACCCCACCCAGATTCCTTATACTTCCATCCTCCCCTGCTCCTCCTGAAACCTCCACCTCCAGTCTGTTTCCCCTCCCCTTGGGCTTGAAGGCTACTCCCTCATCTGAGGAGGGCTTCTGGTCAGCCCCTCCTTATCCCTTCCCCTTACAAGTTTAAACCCCACCTTTCTTGTATGTAGTCAGCCATCCCTGTTTAAGGACTTCTTCCCTAATGGAGCAAGATGAAACCTGTCCTTGGCATATAGTCCCTTATCCTCCCAAACTCCATTCCAGTTCCCTAACACCCCAACCCATTCTCTTCACCCCACTTCCTGAGCCATTCATTAACCTCTGTGAGACTTCATTTTTTTCTCCACTGAGGCCTTTGGTACTGGCAATATCTCCGAAAAGGAAATGTTGCATCCATTATCCCGACAGACTCTGGCAAGTTCTTGGAACCTTGCTTGGATTTCCAAAATGCTATTTCCCTCTAGATCATTAGTTCCCAAATGCACCAGGAAATCGGTTTCTCCACAATCCCTAACCATTTCATACACTATGAACTTTGCTCTGTGCACTGTCAGCCCAGAGATACTCACTACCTTCACCTGGCTGGCATCCATCCCCTGTCCTCCCAATGGATACCCTTAATCATCGAGTCTCCCAGTAACAGAACCTTAACACCGCCATCATCCTTATGGTTACCTCCACTATGCCCTCTCAGCCCCCTCCCCACTTTATTCATGATCGCAATTTCATGGGAGTCTTCCTGCCTTATTAGAGACCCCTTGTCACCCTCCCTTTCTGCCTCCTTGCTATTTTGCCCACTTAACTCAAACCCCCTCTGAATAGGTGTCCCTTTAACCTCTCTTATCTGAACCATTTATCCTGGCCCTGATGGTTTCCTTCCCCCACCTCATCCCCCCTTGTAATAGTACCCCTGTCTCCAGAGGTTTCTGTGGGTCCCTTTAGCTAGGGCCCCATCCTTGGTACTGACCTTCCTGCTGAAGGGGCCTCTCCCACCTCCTTGTCTCCCAGTTCCTCTCCAATCATGCTCTCCTCCCTCATGTCTGGAATATGTTGCATCTCCCCATTTGCTTAACATATATGTTTCCTTCTCCTCTGGGACTATGTCTATCCTTTCCATAGCTGTTCTGTGATGCCCTATGGGTATCTGACTCTCCCCGGCCTCTGTATAAGTTTCCCATTTCCACCAACCCCTTCCTCCCCTCTAGGATCCTTAGTATCTCAAATTTATTGTGACACTCTATGTCAGCCTCCATCAAGTAACCGAGTTTCCCTGACTGCATCTCTAAACTGACCTCTTCTTCCTCTCTTGCAATGTTCACCTTAGGAGCTCCTTCCCACAGTCTGCTGTTTTAGGCTTCCGCACAACAGCCCCTCCTGACTCTTCCCTCCAGTCTCCTTGAATTCAGAATTTTCACCTGTACGCTTTCCCTTAGCATCAACTTCCCTATCTAAGGGTCCTCTGTCCTAATATCCCCCTTCTGCTTGCTGTAGCATAATGTCCTGTAATTTCAGGGCATTGCCCAGCCTCCCTCAGCCCCACCCTTCTGCTGCCCTTCTCCACACCCCTTATCCTTGAGACCCCCAGCTCCACAGCTTACTCATAACCAGCCTATACCTCCTCCTGATACAAGATAGCTGTCTACAGCTGGGGCAGCCTCCCTCTCTCAGGCCCAATTTAGAATTATTGCCATCCCACAGCCTGTGCAGCCTACAACCTTCCGAAGATGCTGCCATGGTGGAATATGCCACCCTGATTATCCCTCTGTTTATAATAGCACACCCCTTTTCTCAGTCCTTTCCCTGGAGTACAGTTTTCTCTATACTAACTGTAGTTGTTACAAACCCAATTTCAACCCCACCAACAAAGTTCCCAAGTCTCACAAACACATACAGTCAGTATGTGTTCAGTCCCTAACAGTGTGTGTAAGCAGACTCCAGGTACCGTATGATGTCACAGGCCCACCAGCTCCTGTTGCTTCAAATTTCAGTCCCAAACAGAAATACTCAGCCCTTCAATCCCAACCCACAGTGGCTTTTCAGTATTTAAGAAAGCCTACAAAACAGGATGGGTGGGAGGGCTCTTACCAAACAACACATTTAAATTACCTTCTAATTTTCCCTGCCAAACATCTATCCCCAAACCTACAATATCACAGCCCAAGTATCAGTTCAAATTCAAGGTAATAATTTTTAACACATAGAACTAATTTCACTAACAAACTATTCAAATATTTCAGTTTAAAACAAAATATAACTCCTGGCCTCTTTTCTACCAATCTGTTGCTTAAGCTCCCAAGTGGCTTGTAGAACTGCTGTTACCCCAGCCTGATGAAATTCAGCCCTTATAGGAAGAAACCCTTTTCTTCATCTCTGTGTAGCTATACAGAAGTCAGAGTAGAGATGTAGTTTACTACCCTCATAAAGAAAACCCTTTTTCAGTCTCGCCACATACAGAATTTTGTTCCTCTGGTCGACTAAAGCAAATGTACATATCACGTATCTTGCCCTAGGCTCTGATGTGGCAATTATCTCTTGCTTCCGTCTTGCCTGTGATCTAAATGCAGAGTCTAAAACAACAGGGTGGTCAGACGAAAAGGCCATCGTTAAAACCCTCTCAACCTCCATCTTTAAATCTGAATTAGGAATACTAGCAGGCAACCCAATCAATTGCAAGTTCTTCAATAACAGAGTATTTTCTATCTTTTCTAGTTTTGCCATGGTATTTAATTGTTCATAGAGGGAAGCATTAACTGCCCCCTCCACTGTCAAAATCCTTGTAGATAAAGTCTCTGTACATTTCTCAGCTGCTCCGACTCAATCTTCAATTGCTGTTATCTTAGCCTCAATTCCACCACAACGTTGAGAAATTTTGGTAAGTGAAGTTTGTACTTTCCCAAACACCTCTTTCATATCTGTTTGTAATTCCATGAGAAACGACTGAAGAGACACCAAAGTCGGCTTCTGTGGTTTCCTCACCTTAGCGCCTGGATCAGGATGCAACATTGCCAGGGAGGACAACTCTACTGTCGGGGGCGGCAAACCCACTCCCCCCTCTGCGTAGGTACCTTCCCGAATCTTGGGGGAAAGAAACTTGTCCATTTGCTCAGGTTTGATGTTTGCTCCTTCCTTTAGCTTCAAGCCTTTCTGAGTGGCCATTCAGTCTCTCCCAACAAACGCAATGTTGAAATGAACCCAACATGCCTAAAAGGAAAAATGAAGCAACTTAGTCCTTGTTGTAGCAGAGCCTTGGAAAAACAGGTGCAGCCATATTGCTCTCCATAGCACCCCCTGGTTTGAGGTGTCCTCTATTCTCCATCTTCCTCCTGCCAGACATCCTCCCATGTGGACGCTGGCAGCCATCGTGGCATGTAGTCTACAGACCCCAGCACCAGTTGCCATGGTGCAGAGCTGTTCTGCAGATTGCAACAATGTCCTTCCCTGCACCTTCTGTGTGGTGCATGGCAGTGGGTGTGCCAACCTGCAGGACTTTTGCACTGGGACCCCAACTTTACTAAGCTCAGGTATATGGTCCCTGGTGCCCCAGCAATCAATTCCAGCTGCTGTTTGCCAAAGCTTGCATTGATCTCTGGGGCTCTTTGAAAACTGAATCCAATATCTGTAATTAGTTTTTAATATTTTCTCAACTATCAATATTTACCAAAATACTCTATCACCTGTATATTACTGTAGACATTTACTATCACTATACCTTGTCATAATAGAAAAGTAACACCTTTCTTTAAAAAAAATCAGCAATATCTTTTAAAACTTTCTGAAATTTGGTTCCACTTCAGCCTATCCCATGATAATCTGGACAACTTTTAACCTCCTATTTGCAAACATTTTACTTTTCTTAGGTAACCTTCTTTCCTACTTATGCTTGCTACTGGAAGATAATAGCAACTACGTTCCTAGACCTAATGGTTCTAAAACTGTTCATTTTCAAGCAATCTTTAGAAAGTGCTAAGTCTGAATTTGGAACTATTAGGACTCAAACCTTATTTTTTAGGGAAATCTTGGAATCAAGTTGACATGGATATTTCATACAAATTCGTTTTTTATATGACGATCCATGACAATATACTGTATCTCGATATAAATCAAAACAATTTACTTTTCTTTTATTTGTATCTGTGTATGCTCCCACTCACTGAACTGATCTCAGGCCCAATGCTTGCATCAGTGACTTCCCACCCTTGACATAAATGTCTTGGCTGGATCCCCTGCAACACAGTCAACATCATCTGCACTGCCAAGCTCCCTCTTATTACTTTCTGAGGAAAGATATCCCTTTCTTGTGGTGTCACTGCAGTCAGGGAGAAGCTTATAGGATTTAATGATAGTGTGCTAATGATGATAGGAAATGGTATGTTCAAGTGTCTTCAAGGTGTAGGACATTACTGGAGTCCAGTGATCATTCTTTGCTAATGAGAGGATGTCTTTATCCCTTATGAAAAATACATCTCCCTGTATTACTTGTTCATGCCTGCCGTAGGCAGTGTCCAGCAGTGTGTGTTTACTCATGCCACCAATGTCTCCTCTACCATTGCACTCCTAAGTGTTACTTAGAGAAAGGTGCACAGAGCCAATCACCCCCTAGGAGGTGTTCATGTGAACGTTCTTCACCTTCCCTTCCAACCTCCAATCCTCATGCCCTGGGCTTGAGGCATGAACCTAGGTTTCCAGTGAGCAGGAGCTGCCCTCTTAACTTCTTTGCACTGCAGAGCTAGTTCATCAGTACACAGTTAAATAATGGAAGTGGCTGAAATTGCACATACATTCAGAAAAAGCTCAAAAACGTATTTCTATTTTTTTTTTAACTGACATACATTTCAATTGATGCCATGGATGAGAACATTAAACATAGCCGCAATACACTGTTATTTTTTGCTTGACATGGACCTAGAATAACAGAATATTCTTACTCTAGATCCATGTTATACAAATATTCTCACTGTAGGTCTTTAAAGAATGTCCATAAGTAGAGACCCATGTTATTCTTAAATAAGAAATGACAAGAAATTCAAGGTATAAACAGAAATAAAACAAAAACAAACACATGAGAAAAGTTACAAAAATGCATTTCGTTTGGCAAAAACAAAATAAATGCTAGTGGCAGTTGTTGTTTAGGCTCCGATATTACCACAAAGATCGTCCACAAGAAAGCAGCAGAGGAATTGTCTGATTCGCCAAACCTTTTAAGATGCTGCTTAATGCTGCTTAATACAATGTAACATACTAGGAATGTGACTTCTAGTGTACACGGTAATTTTGATGTAATTTATGAATGTAAATGGGATAGCAAGAAATAAAACTACATTTTTAATGAATAAAAAGAAATAACATGAAAATTCCATAAAAAGTAAAAAGAAAAATTAGAAAAAATAAGAAGACCTTCATGGAGCTCTATCCAGAAGTAACCCACATTGGATCCTATGCACTAACAAGTGGGAATTATGTACCTCAGGCACGTAACCAAACCATGCACTACCACTGGCCACCTGTCCTTGCCCCCACCACTGGTGTTCAAGTTCATGCAAGGCAGACAGGGGTAGAGTTGTGGTTCCAGGTGGGCAGCCAATGAATGGTCTGTCTGGGACCCAGAGTGGATCCCCACACAGGACAGCACAGCACCAAGGTAATGCATCAGGCACAGGGCACAAAGCCACAGAAGCACACACATACCGTGCGGGTGGCTCCTGACAACAGAACAGCCCCCCCAACACCTGCCCCACAGGCTTACTCTGCTGACAGGAGAACTGCTTCTCCCCACCATCGACCCCCGATACCCTCCTGCTGCCCACATACAATGTGGAGCCCTGACCTCAGTAGTGAGCCACTTCATTGCACACAGTGGGGCACTGGCCCCAGGACAGCAATACCACTGACCACAAACATTCATGACCCCCCACTACACTGACCACACCACCCCAGGACCTGGCAGGTGGTGCCATGACCATGGGTCAGCCAGCAGCAATGCCAGATGGACACCACCCCTGCTGCCTGCACCAGGGATAGACTTACAAGTGTGGGGGGTCTCTGTGCAGTAGGGATGTGGGGGTTTCATGTGTTGGGGTGTGGGTGCCCAGTTAAATCTGCCATGCTGGGGGATCCTGTGGGTGCACAGGTATGGCTGAGTACGGCCGATACTGCAGGGTCCCCCCAGCATATCCTTTCCACCTCTATGCCCCCATGTGTATCATACTGCATGCCTTAGCATATGGCATGTAGTGCGGACATGCCCCCCTCCCGCCCCCAGCATGTTGCTGTTCAAACAGCCGGGGGATCGGGTGCCTTGGGGCTATGCACCCTGTTTGGCGAATCCAGCATGGGGGCACAACTGGTGTGGAGTGGCTATGTACCACACATATGCAGCATATAGCCACTCTGCCCCTTCATGCATAGGGGTCTATAGTAGCATCCTAAAACTGACAAGTTGACTTGTGCAATTGAACTGTCAATGGTAAAAGACAAATAACTTGTTAGCATCTACATATCCAATCATCATTATAATCACATTGAGCAACATAACTGATGTCTCCATTTTTGCGAAGTCCACTGTTTTAGTTAGACAATGAGTGTCAGTTTTGATTCTGAAAACCATGACCTTGTAACACACAACCCAAACTTCTTGCTCAGCACTCTGTGGCTTACTCTTACTGTCTTCTTCAGAATTTGTGATAATACAGTGATAAGGAATGTGAGATGGGGGCACATAAAAATGAAGACAGATGACAACAATAAAAACTTCTTAGAATACACAAAAGAAAGGAGAACAAACAAAAAGGAAAGGCAGGAACTCTAGACACACCAGAAAAATTAAGCCCACTGCTTACATCATTCCAGATGATTCCAATAAATGTCCTGTGCAGAACTACATTGAATATATAAATCAAATACGCGTTACCACAATGACTGATGCTGGCAATTAATGTTTCATGGACATTACTTAGTGATTGTTGGGTACCCTTCCATGCTGTGACATGATACCTGAGAGGTTCGGTATTGGAATAATGTATGATGCAACTGTATTTAATCAAATATTCTCATGCCTCATGCGTGCATAATATTTATGTATTTCACATGATGAAATATGAGTTAAAGGGAAAGTGCCCTCAATGTATTTTCTGTATACCTGTGTAGTTAGTAGGCATGAACAATGATTCCCTCTCTTTCATCCCCCTAATTTCATCCTAATTTAAATATAAATGAGGTTGCTTCATTCTGTTTTGCCCTGATGTGAAAACCTGTTTGTCTCCATTCCAGACATCATGACCCCACTCATGCACGGCATCATAGGAGTTGATGATGCATACATGCCCAAGCCAGCAGAAGTTATACTTTCATTTAGTTCTTTTACATGTCTTGTGAAGTCACTGTATTTTCTAAAAATATTTTTTTTCTCACTCAGATATAGTTTAAAAAACAGAAAATGGCAGGGCACTTACTATGCCTTAAAACGTTTCATGGCCAGCATAAAACAAGAACATTGGGACTGCAGAGGACATCAATACTGCTTACTAATACTGCATAATTACTGCATGCTTTAGCACCAAAACATACAATTCTAGAATGCCTTACATGAGTCTGATCATGTTCTTTGCAATGGAGTCAGGCAGATTTTCACACCAGACTTAAGTACCTTCATTTACATTTAAATCTTGATGAAATTAAGAGGGTGAAAAGTGACAATCATTGTTCATGCCTACAAACTATGCAGGTAAGCAGAATGAAAGTCTGAGGGGACATTCCCTTTAAGAAATTCAGTTTTTTGGCTGTGAACACCAACCAGTAGTTATACAAAAAAGATCCAACCTGTTATGAAAACAAGCCACTATGAGATACTAAACTGAGGTCCCTTATGCCTATTTCTGATCACTGTCCTGGTGGAAGTAAAAGGATCCATTGTACTTATTAAAGAAGAGTAGGGGAATTTTTTATTAAAATTCCAAAATAAAAAATCACTTTAACATAGAAAACATCAACATTTTTCAAAACAGACAAAATAAAATTATAAACAAATGACCAAAATCCATAAGCAATTACAATATAAACAAAAAATATAGCTGCATCACCCACTGAAACTTTCTAAATCCACTGTGCAAAAGGAAGAAAAAAGAACATAGGTAAGCAATCAACTATGGAAAATCCAGGAAATATTCTTCCATAATTTTGATTTTGTAAGTTTTACCCCAGACTTTCAGTCCTGGTGATATATTCCAATTAAAGTTGTTGTAATCCAACCAATTACTTCTTCCACCCTAATAATGTTTTTATAAATCACCAATTGACATTAGGCATGCCACATAAAAAATAATAATTGTAAACCACACCATTAATGTATAAATAATTATATCTATGCCAGCCTGGTCTGTGTAATCCAAAGATCAATTCTTCATAAAGGATGGATGCGAATAATACCTCTTTCCACAGTTTACCATCCTGTAACCATAAAGCGTTCCCCCACGGACATTCAATAAAAAGGTGTTCATGAGTTTACAGAATTTTATGACTGTGCTTCCTAGGGAAAAAAAACTCTCCTCTTAGCGTTTATGTTTATTATTATTCTTGACTGGTAATTTCCCTTGCAAGAAAAGCCATAAAACATCCCGCAGTTTTGCAGAAATTCTCTTTTCAGTTAATGTAACTAAAATTTTCTTTCAATGGGATGGAGGACAAGTTCCAAACTGTAAAGTTTCTGAGCAAGACTCACTTAAAATAAGGTGATACAGAAACTTTCTAGATTTATCCTTTAATATTGAATAAGTAATATTCCAAATTCTAAGTTATTTCAAACTATCCCCTAAAATTGTGGGTACAACCTGCTCTGTTTTCCCAACTCTGTGCATCCTAGGACTCCCAGCTGCCCATTTCTGAAAAAAAAAGAGAATCCAATACAATGCTGAGACACTGCTCCCATTGTTCACCTTTACCATTGATCAATACACTAACATTTGCAGAAAAGAATAACTATAGAAAAAAAAGTTACTGGACTAATCATTCCTACCCCTCCTTCTGTGACTGTGAAATAGGTAATATTTCATTTTTTGGGTTCAATCTACTACCCCCAAAGACTGAAATCTATTACCCCAAAAAGCTGAAAGAAAGATTATACAACTTAACTTCCATAGATACTGGAGGGGTAAATATAAATGAAGTACAAGGAATGGATAATAAAAATATTTTTAGACAATAAACCCTCCTCTTTATGAAGCCAAAAGTTGTTTCCATCTGGTTGCTTTTACTTCAACCTCTTTATATTTCTTCTCTTAGTTATAAGTTCTGTTATCTGAATTACCAAATCAGACAACCAATATGGTAACCCATCAAAATAACAACTGCGGAATGGCGACCCATGACAATCGCGAGGGAGTCATGGTGCCACCACCTTTGCATGACCAATGGTTCCCCCCATACCCATGTGTTGCCCCTGGAGTTAGAATCCTGAAGAAGTTGGATGTGGGGGGGTGTTGCAGCTCAAAGCCCCCAGCAAAACAAAAATAATTAGTTTCCAAACTGGTCACATTGTGAGTTCGGCAACCTTGTCACGGGTCGCCATTCTGCAGTCATGATTATGACATGGAACCCCTGATACTTAAATAAGACTTCAAAACTAAACATACATGTGTTACTTGCTGTCAGTGATCTTGAACGTTCAAAGCCACCCCCACATTTTGTTTGATCAATGTGTGACCCCGAGCAGTCTTAAAAAAGTTTCAAATCAGACACATCCACCTGTCCTGAATGTTCAGAATCCAAAAGCACACAAAGATGATCTGCGTAAGGCAGGGTTCCACTCAGAGTAACCACCTGCATTAGTCTAATCGCTCCTACAGCTCTGTTTTGATTTATTTTCTGGAACAATGGATCAATGCCAGTAATATACAAAAGAGGATTTAATGGACACCCTTGCCTAACACCTTTCACAACTTGAATTCTCTCACCTATCAAGCCATTTATATTTGGAATCACAGTTGCATTTCTGTAGCATGTTTTGATCAATGAGATAAAGATAACAGGAAAACCATAGTGCTCAAGCACTGATAACAAACAAGAATGTGAGATGTGAGAAAAGGCTTTATCTTGATCTAGCAAAAGAAGATAACCTATTAATTGACCTTTAGATCTAGCTGCAAAAATTTCATGCAAAAGAAGAAATGATCTGGGATTGTTCTATTAGAGACAACACATAATTGAGATAGATATACTGGGCCAGATATTCAAAGGGGTTGCACCTGGCGCAAATGAGTTGCACCAGCGCAACCCCAGAAATGTGCCCCAGTGCAATATTCAAAAGATGAACTTGCGCAAAGCAAGTCCTGATGCACCGGGGTGGAATGATAATAGTATGTGGTGTATCTCCAGGCGGCGTGCCCATGCATATGGGGCACATCCCGATATTCAGCCTGGGATGTGCAGCACATATGCTGGGACAACCCTAAGGTGTGCCACATATCTGTGCTCAAAGTTGAGCCTGAAATAAAAGGCTCAAGTTCCAGCCACCCACAGACATGCCACTGTACTGTACTGCAATGCACAACACAGAAGCTGAAAGCCGTGGGTAGCCCCCCCCACCCAGAACACCATCACCAAGCACCCACAGTACCCCCTGGTAGATTAGTCATACCCCCATCCCCTACTGTATTGCTGATCATGATGAATTACATCTAAGAAGTGCCCTGGTAGTCTAGTGGTACCTCCCCACCACTCCTGATGCTCCAATCACCAGTACATAAATGTACACCCCCTTCCTCGTAGTCTAGTGGCATCCCCCTCTCTCCCACTGCTCTGATCACCGGTAAATAAATGTTCACTTCTTCCCTGGTAGTTTAGTGGCACCCCCCAACCACCCCCGTATTCCCAATCACCTGTATGTGCCATGTAGTAATGTCCCTGGTGGTCCAGTGGCACCCCCACCCACACGGGCCTCTGCCCACCCAGCACCCCCCGTCAGCAGGCAACTGCAATTCCACCCACTTACTGCCCGTCTGCCTGACAAATGACAGCTTACAGTAGCAGCTGTAAGCCCATTGGTTCACACTGTGGACCAATGAGCTTGCAGTACATATTGTAATACTCATTTACAAATATGTGAATGAATGACTTCAGTCACATATTTGTATATGAGTATGACAGTATGCACTCCAAGCCCATTAGTCCACAGTGTGGATCAATTGGCTTACAGCTGCTACTGTAAGCTTCCATTCAGTGGGCAGCTGGGCATTAAGTGGGTGGGATTGCAGCTGCCCATTGATGATGGAGGGGTGCTGGGTGGGCAGGGGTCTGTGTGGGTGGGGGGTGCCACTGGACCACCAGGGACATCACTACATGGCACATACTGGTGATTGGGAATACAGGCAGGGTGGGGGGGTGCAACTAGACTATGAGGGAGGGCGTGAACATTTATTTACTGGTGATTGGAGCATTGGGAGGGAGGGGGGTGCCACTAGACTACCAGGGAGGGTGTATACCTATTTTTACCTGCGATCGCCACTGTGGGGTGGGAGTGGGGTACTACTGGACTGCCAGGGATTGTAATCCATGCATATCTGGTGATTGCAGCTATGGAGAGGGGGGTTCCACTAGGCATCCTCTGGGATGCCACATGCTGTGCAGGGCACCAGGTGCAAGTCTCTGGCCAACTCTGCACAACTCATGCAAATGGGGCCATAATGACAAGCACATGCACCTTACAAACATTATGGCATCATTTGCATACTGCCAGCTGAATATCAAGAATTTGCACACAACAGTTCCCATTCCTGGTATTCAGCCCTGTCGGGGGGGATGCGCCAGCGCAGCATATTTGCACAGTGCACACTTCCTGATATATTCAGAGGGGATGTGCCATTGCTCATCTCCTTTGAATATATCTCTGTGTTTCTTCAGTGCAACACAGTTTTCCTGCACCTCCACATGTGCCATTGTCGGGTGCAACTCTGAATATCTGGCCCACTGTCTAATACCAAACTCAGCTATGCACCTAAGATTTTTTTCAGCATTTTAAAATCTACATTTAAAAGGCTAATCATCTGCCTTTAATTATGGAAATCACATTTAAGTTCCTACTTATAAAGAAATACTAAAACAGCTTCATACATACTAGATGTCAGTTTACCAGAACAAAGACATTTATTAAATAATTTTGCTAACACTTGTGCAATGCACACAATTAATAATTTACACAGTTCTACACTTAATCCATCCTTATCAGGAGCTGTGCCTGAAGTAAGCAAGCTTGATGTACTTCTATAAGTACAATAGGCTAAATTAAAACCTCACCTAGCCCTGAAGCTAACTTGGTACACTGTAATGAGTCCCAGAACTCTCTCCCTCACTCTGTTGAGTGGACTCCCCTTGATGAACAGAAAAAAGCATTGTATATTATTATTCACAACCTGAACCATCCTTTGTGGATCTGAAATACTTCTCCTTTCTGAATCTAACAGCTCAGAGAAACATATTTTATTAAGTTGATGGGAGCAGCTGTGAAAGGTATTTAATGATAGCATCTCTCTGTGTGCCTCACACTTCTGTTCTGCCAACAGAGATGTTTGTTTATTTTGTTTATGTAAAATCTTGTAAATCCATAGTCCAAAGACCTGTTTTCATGGGTGACCAGAATAACATTAACACATAAATAACATGACAAACAATAATATTAAGATACAAAGAGTCCTAATCAACCAGCAACCACTCTACCGAATTAATAAAACATTTATGTTAGCTACTGGAAAAAAAATTTTTCTCAAAGTACACCTAGAACTGTAAAGTAAAACAGTAAAACAATAAAATACAGAAGACAAGATATTACAAAATGTAGGTAAGTTATAGAACATAGTTCTTTGTCCAATGGATGTTTTCATCCTGGGGACACTAAAATATTGATGGATAGATAAAGTTGCAGCAACAGAGCTGCTGCAGATCTTAAATATAGAGTGGAAAGCGATTGGAACCTTATTAGAAATCACTTTTTTTTGCAAAGATGCCTAGTTGGAATTGATACCTAGAGTCCAGTGAAAGCCATCCCACATGTTTTAATAAATCACAATTTATTTATTTATTTATTGAATTTTGATGACCGGGTAGGCCCACTGGGCCCCGATGGTCCCTTTTTCAGGGGCAACCTGGGAATAACAGTACATGATATTATAGACAGTTGAAAACGTATGCATATACAGGTTATCATGGGTATACAATATTCGGCTGTTTACACATAGCAGTTGTTGTATGGGTTTGATATATCTGTTTGGTCAGTTGTTGTTCATTACATCATCCATTTGACATAGACATTAGTGAGACAGTACTATAGATTCATTAGGTGACATAGTTCAAGAGCATTAGGAGGTTCGGGGTGGGAGTTAGTGCTACATTGTTAAGGGCTAAAGATTTTAGTTAGGTAAACAGGTTATTGAGGTCATTGTTTTTATGTCAAGGGAACAGGCACTGGCATAAGCTTGTTGATACAAGATGGGTCTTGAGTCTTGTGCAGAAGTACGGCGATGATGGGGTTTCTCATATCTCCAAAGGGAGGTTATTCCACAAGGAAGGGGCAGCATGAGAGAAGGATTTCTGGCCTGCCTTAGTCCTGACCCTGGGGACCTCTAGTAGCGTTAGGCCTGAGGACCTAAGGCTGATCTGGTTTATTTTTACTGTGAGGAGTCCCCCAAGACTCAGGGGAGGTGAAGGGCTAATTATCTTTTTTGCCAGGCAGAGTACAGGGTAACTGAGGCGAGCTTCGAAAGATGGCCAGTTAAGTTTTGCTAATGCCTCACAGTGGTGACTCCTGGAGTGGGATAAGGTGGAAAAGCAGACCACCTTGTTGTATACGGTCTGTAGTTTACCGTACTCCAGCTTTGCGATACCCTGAATGACCAGGGCAGCATATGTTAGTGTTGGATGTAGGACACTAGTTGCAATAGAAGTCTTAGCTTCTGGGGTCAACAGTTCCTTGAGCCAATACAGTAATCTGAGTTTTGTATGGCTTACTCTTGTGACTTGGTCCACATGTTGTTTGCACGTGAGACCTTGGTTGATGGTAAGGCCAAGGTACTTTGTTGAGGAGAGCACTTCTAGCATGTTACCCTCCAGGGACGAGAGTTGGAGTAGATGTGATCTATCTAGTCCAAGGGCTCTTGGTCCGAACAGCATGGCTTTGGTTTTGCTGATATTAAGGACCATTTTGTTCTTGATGAGCCACCTCTCCATGATGTGAATCTCCTTTTGGAGAGATGTGCTAAGGTCATCCAGGTTGTCCGACGTTTTGTAGATAACAGCATCATCCGCATATTGTATAGCATTGCTACTTCCGCAGTGCTTGTGCAGTTCATTTATGAACAGCAAGAACATTAGAGGCCCAAGTATAGACCCTTGGGATACACCATCCTTTAGGGACTGTGGTTTGGAGAGTTTCTCCTGTCACCTGACCCTCTGTGAGTGACCAGTTTGGTAGTTTTCCACCCATTTGAGGGCGTGGGCATCGAGACCTATGCAGTGGAGTTTTTGGAGTAGTAATCTGTGATCCACCCGGTCAAAGGCCTTGGAGAGGTCTATAAAAATGCCCCTGTATTGGATCCAGAGTGTAGGTTTCTGAGTACGTCAGAAGAGAATTTGGTTAGGGCAGTGTCTGTCCCATGTTTGGCTCTAAAGCCATGTTGTGATGGGGACAACAGCAAGTGTGCCTCCAGGTATTCCTTAAGTTCGGCATAGATGAGTTTCTCCTGTATTTTTGCCAGGGCACACAGCAAGGAGATAGGCCTATAGTTCTCAATGGGTTCTACAGGCCCTCCCTTATGAATCGGGACCACAAGCATCTGCTTCCACAACTCCAGGACAGATCCTTCAAGTAAGGACCTATTGATCAACCAGGTGAGTGGCCGTGCGAGTGCCGTGGCCCCATCTTTTAGCAATCTGGCTTTGAGTCCATCCGGGCCTCCTGAACCTCTTGTTTTCAGGGTTTTTAGGATGGCCAGGACCTCTTTGATCTTTACCAGCCTCAAATGAAAGGGTGGGCGGTCAAGAGTATAGGGATCCAGTGGAGTGGACTGGTTGTTGGGTACCGATGACCCTGCCTGATGTTTATCAGTGTTTGTGAAGTATATATTGAGGGTCTCAGTGATTAGTGCCTCGTCATGTAGTACCTGTCCATTAGCTGTGATAGGGCCCATGGCAGTATTTTTATTCCTCTTAATCAGTTCATTGATGTGGGACCAGAAAGTCCTAGGGTTGCCAAGGTTTGCTTTCTGGAGGTGGTTTAGATACTCCTTTTTCGCTAGTTTGGTGGCCTGTTTGCATTGGTTTCAGAGGGCTCTAAAGATAACCTGATCAGCTTGGACAAGCTGAGTCTTTGGACTTTTTCCAGACTTTGTCTCGGCTGGTCATCAGGGCCTTTAAGGGGGAGGTAATCCACTTGTAGCAGTGGCCTTTTTCCCGGTAGGTCTTATTAGGGGTCAGGAGGTCCACGGCCCACATGATAGACCTGTTAAAGAAGTCAACTGCCCCCTCCAAGGTAGGAAGACTTCTTATCAGGCTCCAATCCAAGTTGCCCAGGAGAGTATTGTAGTGGTCCGGGGAGAACTTTGAGAAGTCCCACAATGTACATTTCGACCACTACATGGGGAGATACATTTGTTTGCTGCAAAATTTATGCACAATGTGCCTGCCATAAATAATATTTACATGCTGCAAAGCACACTTGTAGTGTACTTTTGTTATAAGTCCTCCATTCAGGTTGGTATATTCCCAGTACCACTATCTGATAATTTACAGTAGCAAACAATGGATCGTTCCATACTCTGCTTAGCTAAACCCAGAATGCATTATTACAGTATGAGGGCATTCAAGTTTCACAATGGTGAGTCCTGTACAGTAACTGTGATGCAAAATGTGCAGTTAGGTTCAAAATAACTTTTACATTATTCAGTAAGCCCTTCCCCACATACTGTAAAATAAAAGGCCATAATCTATAAGAGGTGTAGCCCTCTTATATTGAAATGTCTTCATTTCTTCTTTTGCTGCTGAAATTCTTCCTTTATTAAAATCAGAGGATAAGTGACTCCCAGAAATCAAGGCCTATAATTTTCCACTGAAAGACAAATACTTTAAATATTCCTGGTTCCCCTATGATGTACCCACATCCTGAAAGAACAATTTCAGAGCCAATTTTTTATCCTCCCAGCAATCAGATATCGAGTCATACAAAGGGTTAACTGAAACCTGGGCAGAAACTAAAGGGGAAAAGGCCCTCTCTTACCTCTTTATCCTGTAAATCCTGACTGTTCATTTTCCACAGCACTGTACCTCCTATTTTCTGTTTAGAGTTTTGAATAACACAGCCTGACATCCAATGATCTGAGGATTCAATTGTTATGGTTTCAGCTGCAGCAAGTTGAAGGCTGCCTGATAAAAAGAAAAAATCAATCCTTGATACCAATGAACTTTTAAAAAAGGTCTCACCACTAAATGTGTGTAAGAATCTGTACGCATTCCTTAGATTAGATGAATTAATATTTCCCATGAAATTAAAGAAACAGTATATTTTTCTTCAGTAGTACTGACTAGTTTTTTTTTAAGAGAACAATTGAAATTCCCACTCCCCCCCGAATCACTTGTTGAGCAGTGTGTAAGAAGAACTGTACCTTCTTAAACACCTAAATTCTTTTAATTTTAACTGGAAGCATAAATGTTGATAAGCCTAAAATGTTGTCCCTGCAAAGAAACATCCAATAACATCACCCTGCCTGGGACAACATCAATCAAGTTTTGAACAGAAACATTGATCCCCAAAAATGCAATTCCAACACCAGAACAAGATTCCTCCCCTAGGGACCAGAAAGACACCATCCCCACAGTATTTTCATTTGGGTTACATCCTCCAAGGACCTTAGTCTGGAACCCTGAAAAAAAAATATTGTACCCCATTGATTGGGCTGCTGAAAAAGGTAATTATCCTCATCCTCCCATTTTAATACTATTTGTATTAAGGGTGGCACATTTTATGGTAGGTAAGTAGGGGAATTTTTATTAGCAGTACAAACCATCAAAAGGAAAACAAACATTAAACAATAAACATATTAAACTTTACAGAATAGCCATATACATGCATTTTGCTTTTATTATTATAAGAAAAAATCTTTCTTTCATTACATATACTGTATCACAGTGCTATTGAACAAAAGTGGTGCAAAATATTCTGTGAAATTCTTTCCACAATCTTTTTGAATTACTTTCTGGTAATACAGCCAATACTTGTCGATATATTTTCTAAAAGCATTTCTGTATCATTTCGACCACTACATGGGGAGATACATTTGTTTGCTGCAAAATTTATGCACAATGTGCCTGCTATAAATTATATTTACATGCTGCAAAGCACACTTGTAGTGTACTTTTGTTATAAGTTCTCCATTCAGGTTGGTATATTCCCAGTACCATTATCTGATAATTTACAGTAGCAAACAATGGATCGTTCCACACTCTGCTTAGCTAAACCCAGAATGCATTATTACAGTATGAGGGCATTCAAATAAAACATGATTCTGTATTTCTAAGACACCTTTACAATCAGGATGTGGGCATTCCCTTTCTTCTATGGCTTTATGTTTCATATAATCTTTTACTGCTAACTTCCCATACACACTTAACCATAAGAGATCCCACATATTGTACACTGTACTTCGGTATCCTAGGGCTAGTCAGTTGGGATGTGACCACTTTCATACCTTCTGATGGACAGTTTTTAAATTCTCCTGGAGGGGAAAATTACTTTCAATAATAACCCTATATAACCCTATATAATTCCTCAAAGTCATGTAACATCAAAACAAGTGCCTCATTTATGCCTGTATTGTTTAAACCAGATGTCTGTATTTGTGGATGCTTTATCTGTAAATGCTGTATTTTGTTTTATGCATTAAATAATAAACAAAATGTCAAAAAAGAAAGAGAAAAAAATGACCAAAATTGTGGACTCCTACAGAGATTCCCTGGCTGGGCCACAGGCTTTCCATTATGTGCAGCATTGGTTTTATTAGGTGCTCTTTCTGTACTAGCTATCCAATTAATGTTTTCTGTGGTTTTCCAGCACTGTTCCTTTAACTAGGGAGCAGCATGAGTACTACAGTGTTTTAACTGCTCCCCAGCATCCTGTTCTTGGGTTAGTGGGCAGTAAAAATTTCAGCCTACCTATTCCAATACCCTCATGAGTGGCTTAGGAAAAGTAATGCTCAGATTGAAGGTGTCCTAGTTTTTACCCTGCTACAAACTCCAAAGGAGCAGTTCAGAGATATGTGTCTGTTTCTGCATTCTTTGAGTATCTCTTATGAGACAGGTATTGCTCTCCATTGCTAGGATGAACAGTGGGGCTGTTATGCCAACCTTGGTGCCCCTTACAAGTGGCAAAACGGATGTGTTGGTGAGGAGGCAGCCATTGTCAACTGCCTCCCTCATGAGCAAGTCTGCCAGCAGAGGTTAAAACCCTGGCAAACACTGGAGCCAGTTAGATTACAGAAAAGGAGCAATATCAGCCTCACCTCTCACATGCCCTACTCCCTTTCGAGTAATACCAGCATGCCAATGCCTGCACTGTACTTAAGGGCACACTCACCACTAACAAAAGCCCTTCCCTGCTACTAACAGTCAATTGCATCTTGCTGGCCTTACAAGTGATGAACTCCTTTTATAAAAGCATGTTTTGTTCTGGTACCATGCACGTACACATCAGTACACCACCATTTTGGCGTATGGCACAATAGCCTGGGCACTTTAAGGATATCAGATCCACTATCTTACCTTGGCAGACCAAGTGACTGAACATGTGCAGATCAGTGGTGGTGGTGGTGGGGGGGGAGGGGAATCTCAACCTACCAGATGTAGATTGGGACATTCTGGCAGCTAAGAGAATCAAGAGTCAATCCTTGCTAAATACATTGCAGAACTGCCTGCTGCTGCAGCTGGTCAGAGAACCCACAAGATAAACTGTCATTCTTGACATGGTGCTCAACAAGTCAGAAATGATAGGTGGGGTGAGGATTGGGAAGCCACTGGCATCCAGTTTCCATAGCACTATATGATTCAAACAGGACTTGCATACTTCTGGGCCCTCTTCAAAGGCAGATGTACTGGATTTCACAAGAACAGACTTGGATCAGATGAGGGAGCTAGTCAAGGATACGCTGAAGGAAGTGGATGAAATAAGGGACATGGAGGAGAGGTGAAGAGCAAATCAGCGAGCCATTCTAAAGGCAGCTTACTCATGCTTAAGAACAGTTACACAGAGTTACAAGCACAAGAGATCCGTTTGGTTCGCAAAGAAAGTCGAGGAGGCAGTGAAGGCTAGGAAAATGGCCTTTCATTAGCTACAAAGATAAAAACGGAGGCAAGGAATGGGGTGAATATCATCTTGATCCCCTCAAATTTAAATCTGATGTCACCTATTCTGACTGGCCGTACCTTTAGTCAGCTAATGATATTAACCAAGCTGTCTCCTACTTCAATACCACATTCCTGTATATCCAGGATAAACATGCCCCTATCACCACCAGAAGAGTCTGAGGTTTGGTTAACAAATGGGTGGATTGCACTCTACTTTCCCTTTTAAAAAATAGAGACAAATCTGGGCTTTATTTAGGGCCACAAACTCCTTTGCTGATTGGACTATTTACAGGAACCTGAGAAAGATGTGTTAGAATGTCATCTGCCAGAAAAAAAGCCAATTTTACAAAACCCAATTTGACTCCTGTAGCAGAAACCCTTGCCATTTCTGGAATATCATTAAAAAATCTATGAGTATGGACACCCCACCCCCCCAACACTGAGGTTGATTGTGTAAACTGTAATAACCCCACAACAATATCTGAGGTGTTCAACATGTTTCTCAGGCCTCCCAGTGTATGCCTCAGCCTTTCCTTCCTTTTTACCTAGTCAGCCTTCTCCCTCCCTCCACCTCTTTCTCTAGAGAACCCCCCATTTCCAGTATGCAAAAGCCTTTGAGGCCTTCAAGCTTCTGAAGAACATCCGGAATCTAAATCTGCAGGCTTCAATGACATTGAGCCAAAACTCTATAAATAAGCTACCCAGGAGGTTTCAATGGCACTTGTCAGGATACTAAATCTAACCTTTACTACTAATACTGTACCTTCAATCTGGGAAATGTCAAATATTGTCTCAATGTATAAAAAAGGCAATAACAAGGGCATAAATGCCTACAGACTTACAGCTATTCTTCCTGACATTTACAAGAGCCTAGAAAAAAATTGTATCTATGCAACTTACCAGTTACCTCTTTACCTACAAATCCCTTTTCTGAACCCAGCATGGGTTCCGTCAACACCATGGCACTACCACTGCCTTACTCATCTAACCAATAGTATCATTAATTCTCTTGACAAAGGTGAACTCACTGGTGCTGTATTTATCAATCTCACTAAGGCCTTCGGTCTGGTTGACCACTCCCTAATTTGCAATAAACTTACTGACCTGGGAATTTCAAATGCTGCCCTTCCCTGGATCAAAACATTTCCTGTGCAACAAACAGCAATGCGTCTGCTTCGGTCCTTCCTTGTTTGATCCTGCCCCTGCCAATGTTGGCGTCACTCAGGGCTCCATACTCAGACCACTATTCTTCTCAGTCCATGTTAAATCAGCACATCATTGCTTCAAAAACAGCACACCACTCATGTGTGCTGACAACCTTATCTCTTATGTGAGTGCCAAGGACACTATTGACCTCAGCAGTAAACTACTGCTGACCTAAAGTGTGTCCAATCCTGGCTTCTTCAGTATATGTGAGTACTACCACAGCCAAGTCCCATGCAATGCTATTTGGCACCCCTAGTCAGCTAAAAATATCCCCGTACCACTGCTAATGACTTGCAATAATAATACCCCCTTTCACACTGTCCCCTCATTCAAATACCTGGGTATCACATTGGACCCTTTCCTGGATTTCTCCCTTCACTTGACCACTGTCTGCAGGGAACTTAATGTCAGGTTGGGAGTAGTATATCATGTCAGTCTTAACCTCACTCATCTGCTTGTATGTCAGTAGCCAGGAGTATTTTACTTCCTAAGCTTACCTATGGTCTTCTTATCATTTCGAATATCTCTAATCATATTCTGAATGAATGGGATGTGGCTTATAATAATATCTGTCACTTTGCTATAGCTAGTAATTAACTAATCATCCACTGCACCCAATATTCAATACTTGGATGGCTTTCCTCTGCTGGTCAATGAGATCTGTCCCTTGGGCGTGTCATTTATAGTGTTATAAATAACCACTCCCTCTTATCTCTATCTTCTTACTTGATGCCACACAGAATTTCCTACTCTCTAAGGTCTACAGAACTTGATTTGCTACCTACACCTAGGATGAAGGCCAAGCTTGGAGGGGCAGGCTTTGCTGTATCCACCCCAAAACTATGGAATAATATCCCAACTAATATCAGACATTGTGCAACTGCTGGTGCTTTCCAGAATCAGTTCCATCCTTAGCTAATCCAGTTGTATGCATGTTCCTGTCCCTAAGCTTCAAAACTGTGATCCCTTTATTCTGTCTGCCAACTATATCTGCATAGCTCTTGACACTGTGTAAGCCAATAGGCTATTACACTAGTTTTTGTAATTTTGCCATCCTTTCCTACCTTGCCATTTATTGTTCAATCTTATGACATGTTTACTGTTGGACTTGCAAGTTTATTGCTCAATATTGACCTGTAATTGTTGATTCCCAAATGTGTGTGTATCTATATACCAAGGTTGTCACTGCTGAATTAGAATGGATTGTTAAATATAAATGTTTGTACTCTCCTGGGTCATGCCTGAAAATAGGCAAACGTTTGTCTAGTGCACCTTAACCGTAAACAAAAACTAAATGAATCAATACCAGTTAATGATGAGGGAGGCCAAGGAAACATAGAAACATAGAATTTGATGGCAGATAAGGACTGCTTGGCCCACCCAGTCTGCCCATTTCCCTACCTAATGGATAAGCTACAGATCCTAGTTAACCAGCAGCCTACTTCTTCCTACCCCCACCCCCTAGAATGGCCTTATGACTGTCCCATGCATGCTTGAATTCCACCACTGATTTTGACTCCACAACCTGCTCCGGAAGGCCGTTCCATGCATCCACAACCCTCTCTGTGAAAAAATACTTCCTTAAATTACCTCTGAGCCGCCACCTCTATCTTCAAATTGTGCCCTCTTGTTCTTGCACCTCTTTTTGAAAGATGCTACCCTCTTGGACTTTGTTGATTCCCTTGAGGTACTTGAACATTTCTATCATGTCCCCCTCCCTCCTTTCCTCGAGGCTATACATATTAGCTCCTTTCGTCTCTCTTCATATGTCTTCCGGTGCAGACCCTGCACCATTTTAGCTGCCCTCCTCTGGACAGCTTCCATCATATCTATGTCTTTGTCTTTGAGATTGGGTCTCCAAAACTGCACACAGTACTCCAGATAGGGGTCTCACCGGCTGTCTGTACAGAGGATAATAACTTCCTGTTTCTACTGGTGATGCCTCTCCTAGCATCCCAGTATCCCCCCAACCCTCCTTGCTGCCCTCTCACATTGCTTGCCCACCTTTAGGTCATCTGATATGACTACCCCCAGGTCCCTTTCCATTTTTGTTGTTGTTAGTATCTCACCCCCCGTTGTGTACTCTTCCCCTGGGTTTTTGTTTCCCAGGTGCATTACCTTGCACTTCTTACCATTGAATCTAAGCTGCCATGCATTTAACCATTCCTCTAACCTTGCCAAGTCCCTTCTCATCCTTTTCATCCCACCCTGTGCATCAATTATGTTGCAGATCTTTGTGTCCTCTACAAAGAGACATACTTTTCCTTCCAGTCCCTCTGCAATGTCGCTTATAAAGACATTGAAGAGGACTGGTCCTAATACTGAACCCTGCAGTAACCCACTAGTAACCCTCCTTTCTTCTGAGTGGACTCCATTTACTAGTACTCTCTGTGTCCTATTCTCCAGCCAATTCTTTACCCAGGCTGTCATCTTGGGACCCACTCCCAGGCTGGCTAACCTTATATTAATCTTTTGTGTGGGACTGTGTCAAATGCCTTGCTAAAGTCTAGGTAAGCCATGTCCACAGCCCTCCTGATCTACTACTTTGGTCACCCAGTCAAAGAAATCTATCAGATTTGTCTGGCATGACCTTCCGCTGTGAATCCATGCTGCCTAGAGTCCTGTGCCCCTCTGGCCTCTAGATACTCGACAATTCTTTCCTTCAGAGTGATTCCATCATTTTCCCTATCACTGAGGTTAAACTAACAGGTCTGTAGTTTTCTGCTTCTGCCTTGCTCCCACTTTTGTGAAGGGGAATCACATCTGCCCTCCTCCAGTCCTCGGAGGAGGTAGTCAGGGATGGAAGCACCAAGGGAGGTCGACAGTGAAAATGCCGACCTCCTGCACAGTGATGGCACAGTACTGACACAGGTATTGTACTGCCCACTAAGCAAGTGTTATCTGTGGGGGGCTGTGCCCCCCACACCCCCCACACCTCCTGGACTTTAGTATTATCAACTCCAGGTTGGAGTTGGTCCAGGGAGGGGGCAGAACACTGGCAGATAGCAAAGCACGAAAATGGGGCCATTACAGCGATTGTCGCCATAATGGTCTTTTTTCGTGTTTCGCCATCAGGTTGTCGACCTGAAGGGGGTGCACTGGTCAGGGACACAAAGCAAACAAAGAACTGTGTATCACAGTGGGGAAGGGGGGAGGAAACTGTTCTTTAGACACATTATGGGAAAAAGCAAGATGAGAGGGGGAATTATTAGGTTGATGGAGGAGTGCAGGGTGATAGAGGAGGATGAATAGAAGGAAGTTATCTTTAATTACTACTTTTGCTCTGTATTCACAGTGGAAGATAGTGGGCCATTGCCAAAAAGTGGCATACAGGATGCTCAAAGAGGGTTCCCAGAAATGGAGAAGGTGGTAATTACAGGTGAAAGTGTCAGAAAAGGATCAGCAGCTCTGAAAATAAATAATGCTCCAGGGCCAGATGGGATGCAACTAAGGGTGTTCAGGAACTGGCATCAGAACTAACTGAACCACTAGCAGGGCTATTAAACAGCAACTTTCAGTCAGAGGTGGTTCCAAAAAACTGAAGGGCAGTGGATGTAATTCCACTCCACAAGGAAGTAGTCAAAGTGCCGTCAGGAACAACAGATCCACTAGTCTTACCTTCATAGCAGAAACTAATGGAGGCATTGGTCAAAGAGGACCTACTGGACTACCTTAAAAGAAATGAGCTACAGGATAGGGAGATCTTGTCAGACCAATCAGATAATGTTTTTTGGCTGGGCAACCAGGGCAGTGGATAAGGGACAAGCATTGCATTTGCTCTACTTTGACGTCAGCAAGCTATTCAACACTGTGCAGCACAGAATTATGCTGAAGAAGTTAGAGGAGCTAGAAACAGTGAAGGATCTAGTTAGATGGATGGGAAGCTGGCTGGGGTGGAGACAGCAGAGGGTGGTGATAAATGGGTTTATTTTATGAGAGAGGGAAGTAGCAAGTTGGGTGCCACAGGGTTAAGTCCTGGGTCCAGACCCTATCAAGATGTTCATCAGTGACATAGGAGAAGGAATACAAGGCAAAATATGTTTCTTCTGACACTATGCCCTGTGGCAGGGTAGACAGTGAGGAGGGGGGTTTGGGAGCTGTAGAGGGATCGGCAAAGATTACAGAGGTGGTCCAAAGTTTAGCAGTTGAAATTCAATGGCAAGAAGTGCAAAGTGATGCACCTAGAGAACAAGAACACCAGGACCCCTAGGATACTGGATTTGAGGGGAACAGATGGACACTGTCTCTGAGGAACGGGACCTGGAGTCATCATAAGTAACTCCCTAGAGCAATTTAGCCATTGTTACAAGGCCTACATCAAGGCAAGGATGGCAGGATGGCAGGATGTATAGGGAGGGGGTTTGACAGCAGGAGGAAGGAGGTGATACTGTCTCTCCATAGATCGCTGGTGAGGCCTCATCTGGAATACTTTGTCCAGTTCTGGAGTCCTCATTTAAGAGAAGACATAAACAGGCTAGAGACAGTGTAGCGTATGTTAGCCAAAATGATTAAGGGCCAGCAGGGCAGTTTCTATGAGTATCGGCTTAAGGATATGAACATGTACTCCCTAAAGACCAAAAAGGAGAGGGGTGATATGATAGAGAACTTCAGGTCCCTGAAAAGGTTAAACAAAATAGTTTATGAGGCAATATTCAGCAGGACTGGTAAATCAAGAACACAGGGACATGAATGGAAACTGGCAGGGGGAGATTCAGGAGGGATGTGAGAAAGTTTTGTTTTACGGAGAGTGACTGAGCCATGGAACAGCCTACTAGCAGTGGTGGTAAGTTCAAGAACCATTTATGGTTTTAAACACAGCTGGGACTGAGTAAAATACTCAATTGTTACTCAAGGAGAAAGCAGTAGGGCAGGGGGCAAGGAGGTAGTGAAGGCAATAACCCCAACTAGACATTACATAAGATAGGGTAAAACAGGGCTGACTGGATGGACTAATAGTTTTTTTGGCAACATTTTCTATGTTTCTATATTTTGGTGGACTTGTGCAGAAACAGCACCACTGCCATCTTAGGTACAGCAACAGTTTTTGGTGGCCATCTTAGACTGGTATCTATAGCATGCATGTGTCAAGACAAGGCAATTTTTATTTGCAGTGTGCCCATTCCCGGAGGCTCTGGGTGCCTAACAGACATCAATAAAATAAGATAAACAATTAAAATGCAATAGACAATTTCCAGAAGTAGCAAAATACAATTTACAGCTCAGCATCTTGAAAAGAAAAAGCTTCAGTTTTGCCAAAAAGATGGAATGGCCATCAAAGATGAAATCAGCAATCTGAGAAGGCCAGGCTGAAGAGGTGGGCCTTCAGCCTCATCTTAAAACACCTCAATTGAGGGAGCCTCCCAGACTGCAGGAGGAAGTGAGTTCCACAGGGTCAGCCCAGAGACACCAAAAGTACAGTCTCCCGATGTCCAGAGCTGAACCCGGGGAATGTCCAGGAGGCCCCTCGAAGAGGAGTGGAGGGAGTGAGCAGAGATCACCAGTGTCAGGAGCTCTAACAGGTAACTAGGACCCAGTCTTTATGGGTCCTTATAGGTGAGTAAACCCACCTTGAAAGGACCCTCCAACTGACAGGCAGCCAGTGCAGAGAATGCAGGACCGGGGTTACATGATTGGACCTCAAAAGGCCCATCAGCAACTGGGCTGCTGCATTCTGCACCAGCTCTAGTCTGTGAAGGGTCCCTCCTGTGACCCTGAAGTACAAAGAGTTGCAGTAGTCGAGCCTAGAGGTAACAATGGCATGCACCAGCATCGGCAGATCCTTGAGCGGAACGAGGGGTTTAATCCTGGTGATGTTCCGCAAGTGGTAAAAACACTTTTGACTGCAGATGACACCTGATCTTCTAACCTGCTGTCCAGGATCACACCCAGATTTTATACCCTCAGGGAAGCCACCAGTGGAGCAGAATCTAGGACAAGACACCTGTGTTAGCCCCGGTGGCAACCCATCATGCCCATGACCAGACTCAATCACTAGTGCCTCCATCTTGGGCAGGTTAAGTCTCAGCCAGCTGGAAGCCATCCAGTCATTGATTTTTGCCAAACAGTTATTAAGCATGTCAACAGCTCCTGATGTTCCTGGGGCAAAAGACAAATACAGCTGGGTGTCATCTGCATAGCAGTGAAACTCCATGCCATATTGTTGAATGATTTTGCCCAGGGGCAGCATGTACACTGCGAACAACACCGGTGACATGATCAAGCCCTGTGGTACTCCACGGGACAGAGGCAATAGGGCAGTTAGCACAGACTACAGAGGCCATCTTATGTAAGGTAGCAGCATCAGATGGCAGTCCCTACACTCAATGGTCATCTTAATTAAGGTCACATGCTACAAAATGCAGCCCCAACCCTCAGCCACCAGACTTGAAGGGACAGACAACAAAAGTCATTTGTCATATGACAGGCCACTCAGAGAGTGTGATCCAGTTGATGCCACCACTCCAGTCAAGATTGCAATCATCTGGGTCATAAGCATGCAGCAACTATGCCATCTTGGAATAACAGCCACCAATTCACTCTACTGAGGGTCCACATCTACCCACTCAATGAGACTAAATAGCCAACAGTCCTTACAGTTCCCTGTTAACTGCAATATTAGATAAAGGACAGCATACCAGTGAAGCAAGTCGAGGCTCTCCACCCCTCACCTGATGTGTGTGCCAATAGTTTAGCAAGGACTATGGATAGTTGCACAATTCTCCCATTTGTCGGACCCACAGTCTTTAAAATGGTGATGACAAGAAAGTGCTAGGTGTGTAATATCATCCTACTGCCATCCCAGCATGGCTCTAACTGTGCCTTCTGCTCCACACAGAGTGAATTGGACTGATCTTTAGATGAAGACAAGAGCAATCCCAACAAGCAGATGATGACCTTGGGAATGATATAGAAGAAGAGCCAGTTCTCATAGTCAAACAGTGTGTTTGAGAACTCACATCACCACCAGTGACAAAGCTAGACCTAGTGCTGTGACAAATATAAAAATTCCTGACTTCTTCCCTGTATGTCCATCAATAAAGGATATTATTACCATGAATGAGAAGCCATTGACCCAGCTAAGTCTCAGAAATGAGATCCTTTGATAGGTTCTACTGCATCCAGGAGTACAAAGTTAAAATGTGATGCATGGCCCAAAAGGTGAACTACAGATCTCATCTCCCAGCTGCAAAACACTCCTCCCCTTGTCAGGTCATCCCTGAAGCAGTCACCTATCTTTATAAAATCTGCCCTCCTGAAGTCCAGGACCCTTGCCCTTGTGTGGTTGGATTCCACAGCCATCCTTATATTGAACCACACTGTATGGTGATCACTACTGGCACAGGAACATGACCCTGTTGTATTAGGACTGAGTGAGACTTGGTTATCAAATAGGATTTGGGATAGTGAACTAACTTTACCAAACTATCAACTTTTTAGATCAAATAGAGATGGGGGGGGGGTAATGTTTTATGTCAAAAATGTGGTAGGCCATGTGGAACTTCTTTTAAAGGGGAGCGAAAATAATATTGAATATTTGGTAATATATGTGGATAGACTTAAACTAGTTTTTGCTGTGGTTTATTCTCCTCCAAGATCAAGTTTAGTACTTATTGAAGAAGTACTGAATAAGATTTGTGATTGTATAGGGGATAGGTCTTTAATTTTAATAGGAGATATGAATTGTGATTGGTTCAAGCCTAGAGGTAGGAAATTAATTGAGATTGCCTCAACTTTGGGACTAACTCAGTACATTAAGACATCTACTCGGTACACTAATAACAGGAAAGAAGGAACTATACTGGACCTGTTATTTACAAATTCTGTAACAGATATTAAGGCATTAGGAACTTTACCACCACAGCTTAGTGACCATAACCCAATATGGGCTGTGGTGACAAAACAGGCTCGGTTTTTGTCAGAATGTTTTAACAATAAGAAAAGGGATATGCGGAATTTCTCTGAACAGAGATTCCTGCAGAGTGTAGCTAAAGAAAACTGGGAAAGATGTAGATTAGTACCAGAATTGGATCTAGCTGTAGAATATTTTCCCACTACTTTTCGTATGATTTGAGATTATCATGCACCAAAATTCAGATTTCGTGATAAACATATTCAGTTACCCTGGATTAATAAAATGATTTTGAAAAATATCAGAGTAAAAAACAGGTTGTGGAGAAAGGCTTTAAAATTTAGATTACCCTCTGACTGGGAGCTGTTTAAAGTAAAACGGAATGCATGTAAATATCTCATAACAAAAAGGCTAGGGCCCATTACTATTGAAAAAAGTTGAATTGTAATTCTGATCCACGCAAATTTTGGCATACCATCAATCATTTAACAAATCCTGGTAAATCTGAAACACAAATAAATTTTAATTTACAGATTGGGGCAAATCTAATTGATAATCCAGAGAGTACCTCTGAGGCCCTGAACAATTTTTTTGTAGACCTGCCAGGTTGTAATGAGTTGGGAGGTTCTACATTTGGAGATAAGAAGTCTATGCAAATAGAGAATTCATCTTGTTCACCTTCATTTAGATTCAGGGCCTTGAAAATATCAGAAGTATGTAGGGAATTGAAGTCTATAAATGCCTACAAATCAGCAGGGCCAGATGAAACCGAGGGTAGATTTCTTAAGTTAGTGGCAGACTATACTGCTCCAATTGTAACTTACATTTTTAACTGGAGCTTACAGTCTGAATGCTTTCCTATGTCTTGGAGAGAAAGTAAGATCATCCCCATACATAAAGGGGGTGATACCGCAGAACTTGAATAATAATCGGCCCATAGCCCTACTTTCCATTTTGTCCAAGTGCTTGGAGAAATGTGTAAACAGGCAGATTTCCGAACACTTGTACAAATATGGACTGTTAACACTCCACCAATCAGGGTTTAGAAAGGGTCATTCCACAACTACAGCACTGTTAGAGTTTAAAGATCTGGTTTGTACTTCTTTGAATCTGGGTTGGGAAACTGCTGTTGTATTTGTGGATCTGTCCAAGGCCTTTGACCTGGTGAGCCACTCCCTTTTACTGGACAAATTTAAAGATATAGGCATAGTTGATGGACCCAGAAATTGGATAACATCTTATCTAACAGGAGGCACTCAGAGGGTGGAGATCTTACAGACTCTATCTATATCTAGAAATGTTAGTAGAGGAGTTCCACAGGGGTCCATTTTAGGGTCCTTGTTATTCCTCTTGTTTATTAATGATCTACCAAAGGTGGTGAGACATTCAGCCATGAGGCTTTATGCCGATGATATTGCGATCATCACCACTGGAAGTTCTGTTATGGATCTCCAACAAACGTTTCAAACAGATTTTGCCGGGGTGGGGGAGTGGCTCACCAGGTCGAGGCTCTTGATGAATGCTAAAAAAACAAAATCGGTGTACTTTTCAAATAAGAAGCCTAAATCACAGATTCATATTGTAACACATACAAATAGACCTATAGAACAGGTGGATAGTTACTGTTATTTGGGGGTGACTTTTGATTCTTTGTTGACTTTTGACACCCATATAAATAATAATATAAAAAAGGTGACCAAGAAATTAGGAGCTTTGAGACGAACTACCAAATGTTTACAAACTAAGGACAGGAAAAAAGTGGCCAGACAGCTGATTATGCCAATGCTGATGTATGGGGATTTAATTTCTAGAACAGCGAGTAAACATCAGTTGATTAGATTGGATAGGGTGCAACATAGAATAGCTAGATATGTTCTACAGTGTTCATATAGAACTCATCATTGCAATATATGTTTATAAAATTGAATTGGCAGTCTTTAGAAATGATTTTTCCAAAAAACTGGTTAATACTGATACATAAATATAAAACACTTTATCCCAAACATTATATTACACAAACACCTTTTTCTAAAGTCAGTAAAGGTGGGTATGAGTTATTAAGATCTGTGCATAAACATAGAGTTTGTCCCATAAGAATTCATAATAAATATGGGAATGGTTCCATTTTATGTCAGGCAGCTAAAGTATGGAATATTCTACCCCCTCCAATAAGATCCTTAGAAGACCACACGACTTTTAAAAATGAAATTTTGAAATTTTATAAAATAGAATGTAGTTGTACATGAATATGTATGGGATATTTTGTTGTGTATTTTTTTGTATTTTGTTTTTCTTTTGCATTTGTGTCTTAATGTATTGTTGGATATTTGAAATGTTGTGTATTGTTCATATTTTGTACTTACTTGAGTATTGTTATATGTTATATGTTTAGATGTAACTAAGTGAAATATAAACAGGACTATCTTGTGAACAGGATTGTATAATCCTAATGATTAGAATCTCCTGTATAAAAATAAAGTTTTCATCATCATCACTGGTCCCCAGATGCCCCCCCCCACCTTGGCATTTGCAACATTGCCCCTTTTAGTGAGTGCCAGTTCCAGTGATGCCCAATTATGAGTGGGCTCACTCATCAGTTGCTTGAGGAATACCCCCTGCAGAGAGTACAGGATGTCCCTGTTTCTAGCTGAAGCAACAGGTGTGAGGCTGCAATCTGCATCCAGCAGATTGAAGTCCCCCAACAGTAGCACCTCCCCCTTTTCTGTCTTCTTGCCAATGGCTTCCACCAGTACCTTATCTAACTCCTCCCCCTGGACTGGAGGTCTGTAGATCATGCTAATCTGACTAGTGGCTCTATTCCTCGTCTCCAGGGTGACTCATTGTAACTTTGCCCCTCTGCATTCCCTATATCTCCATCACTTTTCTGCTTTCCCTAACATAAAGCACCACACCCCTTCTATCCTTCTAACCCTGTCTTTCCTGAACAGAGCATAGCCTGGTATGCCAATGTTCTGGTCATGGTTTTCATTGTAGTCTGACCTCTGCCATGATGGCCTCTAGGTCCGGAGTCTGATTTCCTAGACTTCTAGCATTCACACACAAGACCTTTCAGGTTTTGCCTGGGGTAACACCTACCAGAAATCATAATCTGTCAAAAAAGGAGACTGCAGCTCTAAATGAATTATCAGTAAGACCGGGTGCAGTAATAAAAGCTGCAGACAAGGGGAGTAATGTGGTAGTAATGGGTAAGGAACAGTATATTGATATACAGTAATTAGGGACTTATTAGATAATGCCTCTAACTATACTTCTTAAAGCCTCTAACTATACTTCTTTAAGCTTTAATCCCGTTCTGGTTTTTAAAAAAAGAGCTATTCGAACTGTTAACTAATGCTGTATCTAGTGGGGATATAACAGTCAAAATTCAAGTTTCTTTGATATGAGTACCCTAAGACCCCAGGATTTTACATCCTCCCTAAGGTACACAAAAATATGAATGATCTTCCTGGGAGGCATATCATCTCGAAGAATGGAGCCCTAACTGAAAATTTAGGAATTTTTGTGAATTTTTTACTACAAACTTTGGTAGTGAAATTCTCATCTTATTTGAAAGACACCATGGACACACTAAAGAAGCTTGAAAATCTGACCTGGATTGAAAATGATGTGTTGCTTGGGGTGGATGTAGAGTCCTTGTACACCTGCATAAAGCACGAGGATGGACTGTGTGAGTGTAGGTAGTTTCTGGAAACCAATAAAAACACAGGGGAAATGCCTGTTGAATTTATTCTAAACTCATTGAAGTTTATTCTTGAACATAATACTTTTGAATTTCAGGGTTGTGGCACAGCTATGTGGGCCAGCATTGCCCCAAGCTATGCAAATCTATTTCTAGGATGGTGGGAAGAGAGGTTCATTTTAAATCCCCTCATGAACCCGTACCACAGACACGTGAAATCATGGCACATATATATAGATGATTGTATCTGTGTGTGAGAGGGTGATATGACACGGGTACCACAATTCATTAAGTGGATCAATAAAAACAATTTGAACCTAAAATGTACCTATGAAATGAATGAGAACTGTTTAAAATTTCTAGATTTAGAACTTTTAGGGGTTCCAGGGGATTTAGTTAGCACAAGTTGCTACAGAAAAGTAACAGCCACTAACTCTGTCTTGAGAGTTGACAGTGCCCACCCCCCCCAAAACTAAAGGATTCCATCCCCTTTAGTTAAATGTTACGATTGAGCAGAAACTGTAGCACTGATGAAGAATTCCTTGAACAAAGTAAAGAGCCGGAAAACAGGTTTCTAGCAAGGGGATACTCTAAGACAGAATTAGAGTGTGTGAGGAATAAAGCACTGTATTAAGACCATTCTGCCGTTATAAATAAAACCAAAAAAACAATATGACACTGCAGATGCCCCTGTTTAACCTTTGTTACAGAATTTAATGGATTGGCAGGGAGAATAGGAAATGTTATACATAAGAACCGGTCTATTCTCATGAGCAACTCAGATACACATAGGGCAGTGGACATAAAACTAAGAGTGTCATTTAGCTGTGCCAAAAATATCAAGGGCTAGGTAGTACACAGTAGGTTACCAGCTCCCACTTTTTGAAATTGACTTCTCCAGTGATCGTCTGGTTTTCATCAAGGCACATGCTGTAATATATGCAAACTTGCATAAACAGGTAACTCCTTCCAACACCCACTCCTCACAAACGTTAAGATGGAACTTAGGAAATGCATTACATGTGATACAATGTTCACAGTCTATGCTCCTTGGTGTCCGTGTAAAAAAGTATATGTTGACTGCACTGTCAGACCACTGAAACAACGAATCCAGGAGCATATAAGATCAATAATCAATGAAAAAGAGGACACCCTTGTAGGTACACATTTCTATAACACCAATAATTCAGATTCTGAATTAATTTGTTTTATGGGGATTGAACATGTAAAGCCAAGCAAGCTGGGAGGGAATGGAACAAATGACCTCCTAAAAAGAGAGAGCTATTGGATCCACACACTGAGGAGTGTAAAGCCAATAGGCTTAAACAATTAATTGGATCTAAAACCCTATTTAATAGATTAATATGCCTTTTGAAGTAATATGAGACTGCATCCCTCACACCACCAAAGTTAATAAATATCTCATCTTGATGTTCACCCTTTAATTTAACTGGCCAGCAATTTAAGAAAATAAACCTCTGAACTAGTTCTTCTAAACTGTATTTATGCAACAGGTGTCTGAATAAATCTGCACTGATAAATCCATTTATCTGTGCTACAATGTGGATACATTTATTTATCCACATAGTAACTACATCATCACCCATTTATCCACACAGTAACTACATCAGTAGCTCATTTATCTACACAGTTCTCTTCAGAATTCATTTAGAATGTTCGGCCTCAGAAGCAGTACTAACCGTATTTAAATGTGAATAAATTAAAAACGAAAAAAGGTAACATGGTACTGTGAGCATGAAAATTATTCAGCACAAAATTATCTACAAAATGAATAATGTTTCATTTATATAAACCCTGTATATTGTATATGATTAGCAAGAAAACAGAAGAAAATGTAATTTTTTGTTCACTTTTTTGACAAACAAATATGAATAACTTTAAAACAAAAAATGATAGCATGGTACTGTGAGCACGAAAAATGTTCAGCTCAAAAATATCTGCATAATGAGTGGTGTTTCATTTATAGATACCTTTTTATTTTTTTAAAATTAGCAAAAAACAGCTTAAAATTCAATTTTCTTTTCCCTTTTTTGACAAATTATTTACACCTACCAAAATCAAAATGTTCACACAACATCTAAACCTGTTGCATAAATGGAATATGCAGCAGTTCAGTGTGTGATAATGCATTTATTTTGTACAGTTTCAGTGAAATCTTAACTCTCCTCGTGCCTTGGCTTTCATTGAGATTACTTGAAGTCACTGGAAACTGTACAAAAATACATTATCACACTAGAACCACTGCATATCCCTTATATATCTAGAAAGAAGGTACCACAAGAATGTTGAGAGACGATGTAGAAAATTCCCCTGAAGTAGTTTTGTGCTTTATAGATGTGAAAGCTTTCTCTAAACTGATGGACGACAATAGAATATGAAAATAATATGATGAATTGATTTTGAACTGAATTTGCACAAGTACTTATATTGAAACATAGCATCATACTAACACTGATCATTTTGTTTTCTTTCTGTTCTTTTTGCATTTCTAGGACACCCTGCCTTCACCCCTGGAAGTTGGAGCAGTGGACTGATCGCTATTGGGAGCAGATCGCTACACCATCGTCTTCAAAAAAAACCTCTCTCCTATCTCTTTCTCAAACTATTCAGCTTTTGTCAATTTCCATTAGAGAAGCTACTGAAATAAAATGTCAAAATAATAGGTGGTGATTTAATTAAATAAGTAAAAAATGGACAATAGCTTATTAGAAGTGACAGGCCTTTTTTTTTTTTTTTTGCGACTCTCTTTCCCTCCGGTTCACAGACTGAGGAGCCTCCCTCAGGCATCAAACCGAATCCTGCCCAGCCCAGAGTCCGCATGTCTAAGCTCTCTTTCTCTCCTCCTCACTCACCTAGCAGCTTGTCCGCCCAGCTTAACCCTCAGAGGTGAGGCTGCATCTCTTCTTTGGGCACACTTACAGACAACGTTCCCAGCTGCTTGGTGAGGGCCTGGGCAGAGGAACTGAAAGGCCATCCAGGATGGACCCAGCAGTGGGCATGGGGGCTGGTGTCATCGCCTATCCCAAGGTCCAGGTTTTTCCTTGTTCTGTGATCCCTCCTCCTAGGCATGGCGCACACCTGATGCACTCTGGTGCATGGCAAACCTGCCTGCATTGGCCAACCTGAGCCCGTGCTGCCCAGTATGCTGCAGTGTCCACCGGTCTAAACCGGGGGTCACTGGCACGGTGGGCTGTCCCCATCCCTCCCTCCCGGGGAGGAGAGCACCACAAGGGCACTCACTCCTCAACCGTCCCCTGCCAACCCCGGCGCCTGAGCTTGCTCCCGAACTCGGGTCACCGGCATGGTGCAAGGTGTGGCATCCAGGGCCTCAATGCTCAGCACTACCAGGCCTTAGAAGTGACAGGCCTTTTTGATAGATATTTTGTTTAGTATAGACTTCACATGTAAATTACTCACTCTGGTGTTTTATATTAATTGATTCATTGTGTAATCTTTACATTGGTACAGCTGTGTTGAATCACAGCAAATGTTGGATGACTGTAATTAACTGCTGGCATTCCCCCTAAATAGCCATGCCCCCTAACGAAGGGCTGGGACCTGAGGTGACTGGGTTAGTGGTTGTTGCAGTCGCACTGGGCGCAGCACAGTCTGTTTGCAATAAAGCTTTCAAAAATGTATTTACTCATGTGCTGCTTTTGCTTTGCATTGGAGTGCAGCCCTTTTGGGAACTGTGGTGCATGACTGGGCTGGCTGGCTGCCCACCTGACTGCACCCATCAGCAAGAAGCAGAATCACAGCTTCATTTCAGAGTTTGTAGGTTTCCTTACCCTCCCTCCTCCCCCTTTTCTTTTTAATTATCCCATTCCCATTCCACTGTATTTCTTCCACCCTGTTTCTTTTATAATTTTCACCCTGAGAAATTCCTCTCCCCTCAGGTTCTCCATACTCTCTACTGCAGCCTGTGGGAAGAGGCAGTTTCTGCCTCCCCAATTTCTTCCACCACCTCCCACTATCTAATAAAAGTAACATTCAAACTGCACACTGAGGATTGCGGGTCCCCTCCCAGGTGGATGCAGGCCATCTTCCCCTGTATAGGCCCTTATACCTCCAGGTGTATCCCTAGTCCAGAAGTGTAGCCCATCCCCACTTTTCTGCCCAATTCCTTCAACCATGAGTTGAAGCTCTTAATGCAGAGATCCCTCTTCTACCCCACCATTACAGACAGGCAGCACCTCAGCGAAAGTCACCCAATGTGCTACCTGTCTAAGACACCTCCCCAGCTCCCTAAATTTTCCCTTCACTATGCCAGCCTCATCCCTGGCCAGGTCATTAGTTCCCAGATGCAAATGGCATCCAGCTCTGCATCGTGTCCTGCTGCCCTTTTGATCTTCAGGAATGGCTTCCCAATCTCCAGGCCATGGAAACCTGTAGGCACCTAAACTCTCTCAATCTATTCCTATTCCTATTCCCAAATCTATGCCCCACCCAATTGAGCCCCTCACCAGATGTTACTTCATCCTCCTTTGGGGTCCTCTTCCTCCCTCCTTGGGGTCTCCACTATGGAGCACCCTCTCATCCTCCCTGACCACTACCATGAGTGCTTCCTCCCATGAATCCTACCCTGCAAGACCCACTTAGGAAATGCATGGTGATATTGTTTAAGGAATGTGCCTCTGTCCCACCACCCTCACCCTTCCAGAGCCTACCATATTCCAGCTGCTCCCCCTTCCTGGCATTGTCTGAGGTAACAGTGGTGAATTTGGTGGCCCCAGGAGGTGGAAGAGGTCTCCCAAATCCTGTCCAAGTTGATCTGGAGTGTAGTGTACTCTTTCTTTAAAGGTGCATGCAGATTGCACATCACCACACTCTCCAGAAGGTCTCTCTGAAAACTGACACACCACAGCAACTGCACTGCAACACTACCAGCATTCCCAACTTCTATTTCCCCTGTGTTAACCAGAAAAACATTTTATCTCTACTCTTGATAGGGTGTTTCTAGTTTTTCCCTTTTTTGTTTGTTGTTCATTGTGTTCCTCCGTTTCTTGTTTAAAATCCTTTTATACTCCTACCCTAGATAGCGTGTTGCTCCTATTCCCAATTTGATCTGCTTTTTACCTTCTGCCTTTTCCAGCAGTGACTGTTACACAGTAGTGAACAGGCATCTTATGTTAGTCAACTGGCAGTGTCCCTCATGTCCCTGTTTCCTGCTATGGATAGCAGTCAATGCCTAAACCACATATCTTTCACCTGCTCCACTCCTGTACTGTTCCACTTGCATGCTGGGATGCTGGACAAAGAGGAAGATAATAAGAGATGGAGAGAGACACAGTATGGGGGGGGGTCATGAACAGTGCCAGGCACCTCCCAAACCAAAAGAGAGACAGAGAGAAAGAGAGAAAGAGAAATAGAGTGAGACAGAGATAAAGAGATGAGGGGAGACACAGCACGAAGGGAATCATGAACAGTGCCAGTCATCCGCCCCCGGACAAGAGTAAGTAAACACCAACATAGAGGTGTCGATAGGGAGAAGGGCGGGGTAAATGGAGAAAGTGACAAAGGCAAGAAGGACAGGGATGGGGCAAAAAGGAATAAGGCCATCAGGAAATGGAGGTTAATGAGTACCAATGCACATAGTCTGGCCAACAAGCTCCCTGAGCTGGTGGCCTTGATGGAAGAGGGATGCCTGGATATCGAGCAGTCACAGAAACATGGTACACAGAGAACCATGACTGGATGTTAACATACCAGGGTACATAACCTACAGGAGAGACAGGCAGGGAGAAGAGGGAAGGAGTAGCTCTCATGTAAAGGAAGGGATAAAGCAACTGAACAAAAGAGTAAACAGGGAGGAGAGGAGGCACTGTGGGTCACCTTGGAGACCGGAAAGGACACCACAATCTGCACAGGGGTTGTGTACAGATCCCCATGTCAGGGGGAAGGAATGGACAAGGATATGATATAAGGCATTCTTAGAATGTCAGAGAAAGGGGAGATACTGTTGATGGGAGACCTGAATATGTCAGATGTTAAATGGAGCACATTTGCTGCAGCCACATCCAAGAGCAGGGCCATTCTTGATGCCCTACAGTTGGCAGGCCTCAGACAGCTAGTTTCGGAACCCACTCGTGAGGGAGCAATCTTAGACCTCATACTCTCAAACGTGGGCAGTGAGAGGATCTCAGATCTAGAAGTGGATTGCCATCTGGGAACAAGTGACCATCAAACAGTGTGGTTCACGTTAAACTCAGCTACAGAGTCAAGCCATACAAAAGTGATTGTACTGGACTTTAGGAGGGCTGACTTTGGCAAGATGGGAGAGTGCCTCAGAAAAGCACTAGCAAACAGGCTAGAAGGAGATGTGGAGCAACAATGGGAAATCATCAAAACTTCCATCAGAGAGGCAACAAGCCTTTGTGTGAAGCAAATAAACAAATCAAAATGAAAGAAAATCCACTATGGTTCTCAAAAGAGGTGCCTGTGAAAGTCAGGAAGAAAAAGATAGCATTCCGGAAGTATAAGGAAACACAGAAGGAGCAAGACAGAGAACTGTACCAGTTAAGGCAGAAGGAAGCAGGGAGGGAAGTCAGAATAGCAAAGGCCCAAACTGAGGAAAAGATAGCCAACTCGGTTAAGAAGGGGGATAAAACCTCTTCTAGGTACATCAGCGAGCGTAGAAAGACAAAGGGAGGGACAGTGAGGCTGAATAGAATGAACAGTGGGTGGGCAGAGAGGGACAGTGAAAAAGCAGGGATACTGAATGAATATTTCTGCTCAGTATTCACAAAAGAGGAGGGGGAAGTGCCTAATCCAATTAACAGAAGCAGTCTTGATAGGGGGGTCGATCCCAGTCCTTTCACAGAAGAAAGGGTTCTGCAAGAACTCCTAAAACTGAAGATGGACAAAGCAATGGGGCCTGATGGAATTCACCCCAGAATTCTAAAATAATTCAAGGGGGAACTAGTGAAACCACTGGCTACTCTTTTTAATAAATCATGGGAGGATGGTGTGGTACCCGAAGACTGGAGGAAGGCGGATGTGATTCCCCTTCACAAAAGTGGGACCAAGACAGAGACAGGAAACAACAGACCTGTCAGTCTGACCTCTGTGGTAGGAAAAATGATGGAGTCACTTCTGAAGGAAAGAATAGTTGAGCACCTAGAGGCCAGTGGGGCACAAGACCCAAGGCAGCATGGGTTCACAGCTGGAAGGTCATGTCAGATGAATCTAATATATTTCTTTGACTGGGTGACCAAAGTAGTAGACCAGGGAGGGGCTGTGGACATGGCCTACCTAGACTTTAGCAAGGCATTTGACACAGTCCACACAAAGATTAATAGTCAAATTAACCAGCCTGGGAGTGGGTCCCAGGGTGGTAGCCTGGTAAAACATTATCTGGACAACAGGACACAGAAGGTAATTGTAAATGGAGTCCACGCTGAAGAAAGAGGGGTTACTAGTGGGGTACCGCAGGGTTCAGTATTGGGTCCAGTCCTTTTTAATGTCTTCATAAGTGACATTGCAGAGGAACTGGAAAAAAAAGTATGCCTCTTTGCAGATGACACAAAGATCTGCAACAGGGTTGATACACAAGGAGGCATGGAAAGGATGAGAAGGGACTTGGCAAGGTTGGAGGAATGGTCAAAGTATGGCAGCTAGGATTCAATGCAAAGAAGTGCAAATAATGCACCTGGGAAACAAGAACCCAGGGAAGAATACACAATGGGGGGTAGTAACAACAACAAAAAGGAAAGAGACCTGGGGTAATCATATCAGATGACTTTAAGGTTAACAAGCAATGTGAGAAGGCAGTAGGAGGACTGGGGGTATACTGGGATGCATAGGGAGAGGCATCAGCAGCAGAAAACAGGAAGTTGTTATCCCTCTGTACAGACAGTTGGTGAGACCCCATCTGGAGTACTGCGTCCAGTTCTGGAGACCCCATCTCTGCAAGGGCATAGACAGGATAGAGGCAGTCCAGAGGAGGGCAACTAAAATGGTGCAGGGTCTGCATGAGAAGCCGTATGAGGAGAGACTAAAGGAGCTTAATATGTATACCCTTGAGGAAAGAAGGGAGAGAGGGGACATGATAGAAACTTTTAAGTACCTCAGTGGAATCAACAAAGTCCAAGAGGGTAGCATCTTTCAGAAAAAGAGACGTGCAAGAACAAGGGGACACAATTTAAAGATAGCGGGGGGCAGTTCAGGGGCAAAGTGAGGAAGTATTATTTCACAGAGAGGGTAGTGGATGCATGGAACAGCCTTCCTGAGGAGGTTGTGGGGTCTAAAACTGTGGGAGAATTCAAGAATGCATGGGACAGACATAAGGCAATTCTTGTGGGGGGTAGGAAGAAATAGGCTGTTGGTTAACTAGGATCTGCGGCCTATCCTGTAGGTAGGCAAATGGGCAGACTAGATGAGCCAAGCGGTCCTTATCTGCCATCAAAGTCTATGTTTCTATGTTCCTATATAAGAAAAAGAAACATAGCAAGAGAAGCTGACAGTGGCAGTCTGCCACTCAACAAAATAATCCATGAGACAGGTACCTGTACTGATCTGCTGCTGAAGTGCAATGTATAGCCAATTGCCGATGAAGAACTGGGAGTTTGGATGACACAAGAGGCAGGGCCTAGAAGGACAGTCAAAAGGACGGAGAAGGATCTGGAGGTGGATACTAGTGAGAAATTCTGAAGACACGTGAGCACTGGCAGGCAAGAGTCCCATGGCCCTAAGTGCTCTCAGTACATATTTATTTAATACATATTCATTTAATCAGTCTAGTCCCCACATTGGATAGACAGGTGGTAGCCAGTTTGCCCTGTAGGATTAGAGCTTGTGAACAGTCTGGGATGCCCGAATGCCACCTGAGGTGCCAAAGAGAAATGTGTGGGACATCAGGATCTGAACACAGTGGTCCTGAGGGAAGCCCAGTGGTCACTCCAGGGATCCAATAGTGTATTGTGGTCAGTGATTACATAGAATGTGGAGCTGGAGCCAGATTCCGCAAGCAGATTTTGCACTGTGGGAGAAGCAGTCCCACAGATGTCCAGTGTACATAGCTCCAGTTGTGTCTAGCTTCAGCAACTCCCATTGCATCCAGCTTGGCAGATCCATTGGTGTCCAGTTTATGCAGCTCCAGAAGTTCCTGATTCAGCAGCTCCAGAAGTTCCATGGGAGTCCAGTGTTCACAGCTCCACAGGTTTTCAGCTCCAGCAGTTCTGAAGGCATCAAGCTTCAGTTGCTGCACAGGTGTTCAGCTCTCTAATATTTCCACAGTGGGTCCAGCAATTCCATTCCAGATGGACATTACCAGTGTCATGGACCACATACCAATAAGTACCCTCTCACTTGGTTTATACTATGGTCAGAGTCTTTGGAGATGGGCTGTGCCCCAAGAGCAAACAAGTAAAATACCAAAATTCAATAAATACATGAATAGTTTCTTTTCCCTCAAATAATATCTTCCCCTCTCTGTTTGTTTACTCTCTTGGGTATTGTCCTTGGGCTTAACAAAAACACTACTGCTATCTGGTTTAGAGTAATAGGACTAACACATTTAATTTTTGCTTACAAGTTGTTGTACTTAACTAGTAAGTTTTAGAGTTTAAGTGCCCCTCGTTTAAAGTAACAGAGTTACAATTTCTCTTACACATTACAGTTATTCAGTTTTTTTGCTTGACAAGTTATAGCAATATCGAGTGGGAAGAATACAAGATTTTAAAGTGTTTCACCCTTGGTAAGGGACTCCCTTAACATTACCTTTGTTTCCCCATGCCTAAATAAATCTCTACAGTCATTTATTGCATTCAAAGTGTTTGCCTCATTTTGTGTTCTGTTCTGTTTTCCCATACAGGTTGTGTGAGTTGGCTACAATTATAATAAATAAGGATAAATAGTGTTTTGCTCCCCTATGCTAGTACTGCACACATTTAGGTTATGCCCCCATTATAGTTATTTGTCTTAGGTGAGCAATAAATAGTAACTATTGCTGCAGTTCATACTGGGTTATGGTGGTTTTAGTTGACTTTTCAGACTCTGTCACAAAACCTTAAATAGTAATCCACAACAGACGCATGCCAACAGTAAGCTATGGTAATTAATATTCCATGCTGACAACAGGGCTTTTTTTACCCACCCCATATTTATAGTCTGCTTTACCACATGCTAATTACTGCACTGAGAGTAGAAGTGGTTCAGATGAATTCTAAAATTCATATCAAATTTAATGGGTCCCAACCCGAAGTCAAACTGAAGCTGCCAATGGCCCACTTCTCTCACTCATAGTGAGCAGAGTCAGATGACCATTAGACTAGGTAACATCTGTTTTAGAGTCTGGTTTAACAGGGAGGACCTTTTCTTAGGCCAAAAAGAGGGCCTTCGGATGTTTGTGTACCTAGGATCGGCTGCACCTATGCCAGGAGGGAGTGGGGCTACTAGTGAGAAGAATGTGCAGAACAATCAGGGAGGGGGATTTAAGCTGGAGGATAGTGGTAGGAGGCTTGAGTAGAGGATCACCAAGGGCAAAAAGCAGATGCAGGGAAACAAAGGGGGAAGGACAGCAGATGGGACTACCAGGAAAGGAGACCACAGGGGTTGAGAAAGCATAGACGGGCAACTACCCCCTTTTGCAAACAGGTCCATATGAGATGCACACCTAGCAAAATGAGTACGCTTGGGGTCCTAATGTAGTTCAAATGCCATGATCCTCTGGTACTCACGGGGACCAGGTAAGGGGAAATACCCTGTTGTCCTGTATACCATGTTTCACATCCATTTGAAGTTTGACCATATGTTTGAACATAGTAGTTGCCTTTTGATGACCATGTTTAAAACTATGAATTATACCATGGACATAAAAATAAACTAAAAATCCTGTACTGTGGTTAGCTGGCTGGCACATATCTGCCGTGGTAAATCCTACGATATACCCACGGCAGAGGTGCCAGTCGGCCACATCTCCTAAATTCATCCCCCCCATAGTTGGCATCGCAAAACCACCATCTTAAATCCCTACTTAATAGCTGTCTCCGACCACATACCTGCCTTGCATTACCATGCTCCTGAAACAATCACTTCCAATAACTCCCTTTTCAACAAAAATAAAATGAAGCGGCAACATTCACAAAAATTACCTGCGATTACTCCTGCTCATTCTGCCAGGTGACACTGCAAGCCGAGCACAGCATCAAGAACATTGGTTCCATGTTATGATAGTGATCAAAAAACAGCGATCGCTATAACAGTGAATGTATGTCACTGAAAGGCATTTCGGAGATATACATTTCTAAGTGATCCGACTTCGACAACTTCAAGTGTTTTGCAGGGGCTGTACCCCACACACCCCTCATGGGGGCATTGCCCCCCGCACCTCCTAATTAAGGATTCTTAACTCCAGGGGGAGTGCATGTTGAGGAGGGAGCAAAACACCACAGTAGAAAAACAACAGCTGCAAGCAGCGGCAAAACAATCGCCCCAGCAGGTCCCGAACCCAGTGCCTGCTGCACTATAGCCAGCCACCCTCACCACCACACCACAGGGCTGGCTCAGTTGCAGCAGCCTCTCCCATCTACCCAAACCCTCCCTTCTATCCACCCCTTGCACCTCCCTATCCATCCCCTTCTGGTTGCTTTCCTTGCTAACACATCGCTACCCTTGCAGGGTAGCTGATGATGATAGCACTATAAATGAGTCGCTGTTTCTACAGTCGCTCATTTATAATCACTATCATCATGGGCTACTAAGAACATCCATTCTTGAAAAAAACAAACTCCTTAGGCATCCACATCCATTCATTTGTCAGAATACAGTTTTTGCCATTTAAAAAAAAAGATGTTCTACATAGACAGAAAAATAATTTTTTACATGGATGCCGCAGTTCACATGTTTCTGGCATCTCTCTGGGCCCCCATGAAAACATGGAAACACACATACAGCTACAGCACTCCACTACCGCTGGCAACACAGAACTATTTTATCTTGTGCAATAATAAAGTTAACAAAAATAATTAAAAATGAAAAAAAAAAGTCTTTATTATTTTTTTACAAAAATAAAGCAGCCAAGGTATAACCGCAATAAACCACTCGGGAGTGTGGGTTATGGGGAGATTTACCACAGCTGGCAAAGATTTGACCACTCAGCCTGTGGTCTCATGGCCAAACCACGCCAGCCATAGTAAATCCCTTCATAACCCACATCCCCATGTGGTTTATTGCTTAAATAAGCATGGTCTGAGTTTCACTATCAAACATGTCCAGAAAAATGTTAAAATTACTGAGCATGGTTAATCATGGTAGAAACATGCTATTTAAAATATGACAAAACATGTTACAAACATGGTTATTCAAATATTTTCTAGAATGCAGCTGCACATGGAAATAAGTAACTTTGAAATGGTTCAAAAGTTTTTTTCTAAAATGGTCAGGGAAAATCCTACACCTGATTGGCTGTTACCTGTGCATTAGATCTGTCTAATGCACAGGTAAAAACAAGAGCTGACATCCAGGATGCAGTTCCCAAAAGAAATTAATGTGCACTTTTAGAATTGTCAAAATGTTCAGAATGTTATTGGCCTCCATTTGTTTTTTTAACAGTGCACATTTACAACGTTGTACTGTATTCAGCTGCAGAAGAAACTTAATACACTATTATGTAACAATGTTTAGAATGAGTTCTGAGTTCACATACGGTACATATTTAAATTCACAAACACACACACACACACAAAACTGTGGTTACCGCCGATCACCTGTCCAAACAGCAGCCAATATATTGCCAATATCTCCCTGCTTGCTTCCAGCCACTGAAAATAACTAATCCTCCCTCACTGAATCATAGAATCATAGAAACTTGACAGCAGAAAAGAACCTCTTGGCCCATCTAGTCTTCCCCTTTTCCTTCCAACTATTTCTCCCTCCCCCTTCCGCAAACCCCCATCCCAGCACCCTGTAAACCCATGTGCCTGTCCCATTCTCTCTTGAAGCCTGACATTGATTCGGACCCCACCACCTCCTCCGGAAGCTTGTTCCATGCCTTGACCACCCTCTCAGTGAAAAACTGTTCTCTCACATTGCCTCTGTAGTTTCCTTCCTGCAGTCCTAACCCATGTCCCCTCATTTTAGTGCCTTCCTTCCTGTGAAATAAATGTCCTGAGCACACTTTGTTTATCCCTTTTCCATATTTAAAGATCTCTATCATATCTTCTCTCCCTTCTAGTCTCCAATGTATAGAGTCCTAGTTCCCTACAACTCGGCTCATATGGTTTGCCCTTCATCCCCTGTATCATCTTTGTCACTCTTCTCTGAACCCTTTCAATTATATCTATGTCCTTGCACAAGTATGGCCTCCAGAATTGGACTTCATACTCAAGGTGCGGTCTTACCATGGCTTGGTGCTTGGGCATCATGACCTCCCTCCTTCTACTAGTGATTTCCCTGCCTATACATGCCTGCATCCCATAAGATCTCCCCACCACCCTGCTACACTGATTTCCCTCCTTGAGGTTACTAGACACTATTATACCCAGGTCCCTTTCCTGCTCCGTAACACTGCCCCCCCCCAAGTGTGTACCCTGCCTTTGGGTTCCTGTGCCCCAGGTGCATGACTGCACACTTTTTGATATTGAATTTAAATTGAAATCACAGAAAGAGCAGAACCAAACCACACAAAAACACGTATCCTGGATTTTAGGGGGGCAGACTTTGGGAAAATGGGGAGATGCTTGAAAGAGGCATTAAGGGGAATGGGACAGGAATCAGGGATTGAGGAACAGTGGGCAGTATTTAAAATGGGGATTATAAGAACAACAGAATTATGCATTAAGCAGGTTAGCAAGAGGAAAAGAAAGAGGAGACCATTATGGTTTTCCAAAGAGGTAGCAAAGAAAGGAAAGCCAAAAGATTGCATTCAGGCAATACAAAAGACACAGGCAGAAGGGGATAGGGAGAAGTACCAGGAGAAACAAAGGAAGGCAGGGAAGTCAGTAAGGAAGCCAAAGCTCAGACAGAAGAACACATTGCAAAATCAGTGGTTAAAGGGACAAAACCTTTTACAGGTACATAAGTGAAAAAAGAAGGACAAAGGAGGGATAGTGAGACTGAAGGGGAGGATGGGAGCGTGGAGGATGACAACAGTAAAGCTGACATATTGAACAGGTATTTCTGCTCAGTCTTTACTAAGGAAGAGGGGGGTAATGGGTCTGAAGGGAGTACAAGGGGTGAGAATGGTGCAGAAATGGACACAAGTCCCTTTACACGAGAAAGGGTCCTGAAGGAACTGGAAGTAATAAGAGCTGATAAAGCAATGGGGTGCACCCCAGGGTCCTTAAAGAACTAAGAGAGGTGGTGGCTGAACCTCTGGCTATCCTGTTCAGCCAATCACTGGAAACAGGGGAGGTACCTAAAGACTGGAGGACAGCAGATGTAGTCCCCTTATACAAAAGTGGGAACAAAGAGGAAGCAGGGAACTACAGACCAGTCAGCCTCACCTCGGTAGTGGGAAAGATCATGCAAGCACTACTGAAGGAGAGATTGGTGGAACATCTGGTTGTCAGTGGACTACAGGACCCAAGGCAGCATGGTTTCACCAGGGGGAAGGTATGTCAGACCAACCTCATTGAATTTTTTGACTGGGTGACTAGGGAGGTGGATCAGGGGAGGGCAGTGGACATGGCCTATCTGGACTTCAGCAAGGCCTTTGACACTGTGCCACATAGAAGACTATTACACAAACTGGGAATATGGGTGTGGGCAGGACAGTAGTGTGGTGGGTAGGTAACTGGCTGGGTGGCAGGACACAGAGGGTGGTGGTAAATGGCTGTCACTCCACAGAGGGAAGAGTGACCAGTGGGGTACCACAGGGATCAGTGCTGGGACGGTCCTATTCAACATCTTCATCAGTGACATTGCACAGGATCTAGAAGGCAGAATTTCACTGTTCGCTGATGACACAAAGCTCTGTAACAGAGTAGACACACCAGAGGGTGTAGACAGAATGAGAAGGGACCTGCAGAAACTTGAAGAATGGTCAAGGGTTTGGCAGTTGAAATTCAATGCAAAAGTGCAAGATAATGCATATGAGGCACAAAAACCCTGGCACAATATATCAGTTGGGGGTGAGGATATAGCATGAACCAAGCAGGAAAGGGATCTTGGGTTGTCATCTCTGATGACCTCAAGGTAAGGAAACAGTGTGACAAGGCATCAGGTAAAAGCAAATAGGATGCTGGGATGTATAGGCAGGGGCATCACCAGCAGGAAAAGGGAGGTCATAATTCCGCTATACAAGACACTAGTGAGGCCCCACCTGGAGTACAGTGTACAGTTCTGGAGACCATACCTACGTAAGGACATAGACAGGGTAGAGAAGGTTCAGAGGAGGGCAACAAAGATTGTGCATGGGTTGCATCACAAGTCCTATGAAGACAGGTTGAAGGAACTGAACATGTACTCCTGGAGGAGAGGAGGGAGAGAGGATATGATAGAGACATACAAGTATCTTACAGGGAGGAACAGGGTGCAGGAAAACACTATTTTTAAGCGAAAAGATGTTTCAGGACTAGAGGGCATGGGATGAAGTTGGAGGAGGGGACGATTCAGAGGAAACATGAGAAAGAATTTCTTCACAGAGCGGGTGGTGGACAAGTGGACACCCTGCCAGAGGAAGTGGTGGGAGCTGAAACAATCACGGGATTTAAGAATGCATGGGATAGACATAAAGGAATTCTAGAGGTCAGGGGTAAGGGGAAATAGACTTCTAGGAAAACAAACTGAACTTACAAGCTCAAATGGGCAGACTAGGTGGGCCATAGGCCCTTATCTGCCGACACTGTCTATGTATGTATGTATCTATGTAATTGCCAGATCTCTGCCCACACTTTTAGTGCCCTCAGGTCCTGCCTCATCTGAAATGTATTCCCATGTATTGCTACTTATGTTTCCTTCACATGTTGATTATTTATTAAAAATACAGTACAGCCATATAATTCTCTACTAGATGACTGTTTTCCACACTGCCCCTCACCCACCACCCTACCGCTCCATCGTTACTCTCACTCTTTCAGGTCCTGACCCCAAAACTCCCACTCCATGACAGCTTCAAATAATTTGAACTGTTAATGTGCATCATGTGAGTGTTAGTGTCTAATTTTGACAACTGTAGCAAAATATTAAGAGATCCACCTACCATGAAGCATATTATAAAAGTCTTGAGCTCATGCTAGAGCTCCTGATTCCTCCTCCCCCACAGTTCTGAACCACCACCCTTAGTCTTCCACTGCAGTGAACCTCATAACAAAATAACTTACGCTCATGCTAGCTTGGAGCTCCCAATTCTTGTACTGATATAAATATGCATGTTACTGTGTGTGTGGTGAGGGCTAGAATTAAAGCAACATAACTTCATTTAAAAAAAAAAACACAGCAATGCAGGCCCCAGAAAGACGAAAGGCCTATAAAACAAACATTTCATGTAGGTGGAGAGACTTCTTTTATCACAACCTAGGCAGAACTTTTAAATATTTACAAATTAAAACATATTTTTTATATAAGCACAGTAAGCCACTCTGGGAGTGTGCATACAGAGTTCTAACACATGACCAGGGACTAAAGGCACTCAGCCTGTGGCCTTGTGCCTCACTACGTCCCTGGTCATATGTTAGAACTGTCTATTGCACACCACGTGTTTTATTGCTTGCTTATTGACATGATTTTTCTGACCAGAGAAACTTCTGCTGTCTTTAAACATTTTATTTCATTTGGAAAGGATCACCCCAGTGATGATTTGCCCACAGTAGCACGTTCAGCCATGGTTGAAACTGGTTGGCCATATTCTGACCATGCTTTGACTGTGGTTGATGACCATGGCTAAGAACCATTGTCAGTCTAGCATGATCAGAGTTGTTCAATAATGGTCATTTTAACCATTATTGACCATGTTTGACCATAACCATTCTGCATCCATTGATTTAACAGAACATATTCATTTCAATCTTCTACTAAATTTAACATAAAAACATTAGTTATAAATTTCTTTTTTCTTTTAATCATAACTGCCATGGCCCTACTCCTTCATGATCTCAGGCTGGACCTCCTCCCCCCTCCCATCTGTCCAGGTGGTGTCAACTTTCACCGCTTATCACCTATCTAACTCATAGGTCTGACCTGTCAGGCATGTATGTTGATTCCAACTGATCCCAGGCAGGGGGCATAACTGGGGATGTTGGCAGGAGGGACAGAAACAGTCCAAGCTACGTGACCTGGGGCGGCTTAGGGGAGCCAACTCAAGGTCGTCATTCTGGGCCATGGCAGACATTTTTCTGTTTTTCCTGGTCCTGCCCACCCCCTCCCATATTGGCTACATGTGCTCATGGCTCGCCTAGAAGGGAGTGCCTGACAGCATGTGGTCACTGATGCCAGCATTGGCACCTTAACTAGCCACCAGCAGGAGTAGTGAAAGCGTGATGCGACAGCCCCACCCCAGGAGGAGAGCATCCATGTGACACTCTTGAGCCCTCCCTAAACTATGGGACAAAAAGTGATTAAAATCTCCTTAATTTTTCATTAATTGATTCCTGAATTCAGAATCTGCCCCTTAATTTAAAATTAAGGGTGCCTTAAAAATAAGTTTGTAAAACCCAAACCCCTTAATTATGCTTAATTACTTGAACAGAATAGACTTGATTAAAATTAAGGTCAAAATTAATCTTTTGTGGTTAATTTAAAATAATCAGAAGATTAAGAATAAAAAATCTGCTGACTTGAAATGCCCTAGGAAATCCTCTTTCTCCTTAATTTTAGTTAATGGTTGCATTAACAAAAAAAGTTATGCTGAATTCAAATGATGAGTAAACAGTGAAAGTATGCATACAAAGAACACTGATATACATTAATAACAAAGATGCCTATGCACCAGCAGGCGGAAAGTACACACCAGAAGTGCGTACCCTGCCCACACAGCTCCACACTCATGGACAGGTGTGCATAGGCTGGTATTCAATGGCCACCTGCCCATGGACACCCCCCGGTGCACAGGTATGCACAGGGTAGACTGGGGTGGAGTAGCAGACTCAGGCAGGCAGCCAATCGGATGCCTGTCCTGGGTCCTGGACTGGATCCCCGCATATGCTGGCACTGGACCTGGTACCTGCATCCCATGCAGGCACCTGCGGAGAGCGCAGATGGTCCCCATGGTGATACAACCCCCCTGCCCAAAATCTGCCCCATTGTACCACCCACTGGCTGGTGCACACTGACCCCCCCACACACACAGCAAAGCACTTGCCCCAGTCCCCGATGCCTGCCTAATGCCCCAGCACACAACACAGTCCCATCCCCAGCACTGCAGCCCCACCAAACACACATGGGGCACCAGCCCCATGAATGCAGACACCCTCAACACATGTAGGGGCACTGGACCCATAAATGCAGACACCTCCCCAATGCAAGAAGAGGCACCGGCCCTGTGAATGTAGTAACACCTCCACCCACACACATATAGGTGCCCGGACTACACTATCCAGATCCCCAAGCCCAGTACCCCAACCCCTCATTGGTGTTCAGTGGTCTCCCCATCTCCCCACAGCACCAACAACCCCCCTGACCCCATGCCTGCCCTTCGCTGGCATGGCAAGGGATGAGCAGCAGTACAGCCCTCCTCACACCTCTTTGCACTGCCTATATTGATATATATATATATATATATATACAAAATCACACATGCCCCCACAATGCAAAGCATCATGGGCTGCATATGCAAATCACCACAGAATGTTATGCTGGTCCAACTTTAAGCAGAATTGCATGGTGCCGAAAGGCCTCTCACACAGTTTGCAAAGGGTGCTAACAGAAGACATAGACAGTGTTTTGTCCTACCAGGACTCATCAGTATGCCTCGTCTGTTTGACACCCCAGTGGAATGGACCAGCTACCCCTAAGGCAGTGTGCCTGGGATATATTGCGGTGAACCCATTAAAATAAAAAAATATTTAAAAGACAAAGAACCTCTGTGCGCAAACACTGAGGTAAGGGTTACCCCAAAGGGCATTTGGCTGGGAAGCCAAGTTTCAAGAAAATACAAAATCACACATGCATTGTGGGGGCATGTGTGATTTTGTATTTCTTTGAAACAATAATAAATACAAACTTCAACAATTTACCTCATGTCTTCCAATCTTAGTATATATATACTGTATATATATATGTATATATTCATTACAAAAAACTCTGTTTAATGCATTAGTTAGGGTTGTTCCACAGTGACAAAAGTGAGGAAATTCACTGTTAGGGTTGAAAACCCTAACTCCGAATACACCCCCCCAGCACCACACACACACACACAGACACACACACACACATTCAAGTATGGGGGAGGACCAAGTCAACACAACCAATGACAGACATCCAGCAGCAGGTGACAGAAATAACAAACAATTGTCTAAATGTACTACGAGACATCCTCACCCACCTGACCAGATACTGCATGCTCAGTGGAGATCAACAGCAAAACTGAGGCCATGTACACGCAAGCGTACACATCCCTGATTGCAGCTGCATAGCATTACCACACTTAGTAGTTGCATGGCCTTACCTACCGATGCCCCACACCACACCACAACTGGTACTGTGCCATTAGTCAATATAAATGCTGAAGGTGCATGATGACAGTTGTAGAAAGGTTTTAACACCAGTGAGTATACATTAATTAAGCGAAGTACATAAATTAACTACAAGACACTAGCATGCTCAAGATAAAAGTAGTGTTACATTTAGGAGGTGATTTACATAGTAGTACATTTACTGCAATGGTTTACTCAAGATAGAGAGGCTGATGTAAACGTATGGAAAAGCATTGCCTGTTCAACGCTGTGAAATTCGTACTGCCTGTATCAGATGCATTCTTACTGATGAAGTTGTACTGCTGATGTACATACATAGACCTTCAGTGTGTTTCAATACTAAAGATGCAGTAAGTATTCTTTAAGAAACAATGTAATTGCATGGATCAGGCCAAGCAACTACAAATATCATAGCACTACTGAGCCAACAATGACGTACCTGTATCGGAGATGTATATAGGATAGATTTTCCTGTAGGCACTTACTGAGTATGTTGTACCTGATAAAGACAATCTCATTGCATATGTGATGACTAACTTATTCAAATAGTAATACATTTACTATTGTTGCAATGATGACCTATGCCACTTATGGACACAGTGTAATTTTTTTAACAGTTGTTTCATACTCAGGCTGTATGCCTAGTGTTTGGGTTTGCCACACTTCTGTCACTGATGCTATCAAAGTGATAACTATGTTAGTGTGGTACAACAGGAATCAAGTAGCTATGGTGAGATATAAACAGAATGTCTTTTAGTATTGATTTAACTCACAATGGGTTAAGTGTACTAGGACAGCAGGGTTATTCTCTATCACTGACTCTGTCAGTTGTAATCACACTAAGGTTTCAATGACTGTAATGATCAAGTTACACTGTTCATCTTCATGAGTTCATATTCACAGCCATTCTCAGTAACTAGACAGTGTATAGTGTAACTGGGTGGGACACTGTGTTGCAAAGCTGCTGCAGTGCCCTAGCAGAGGAGAGTATCTACTCATAAAGACAATTAAGCAATAGGCATGACCAACAGTTATGTTAAATGGTCTGTTAATCACCCTGTAGGGGTTTAATATTGAATGAGGCATAGCCGAGTGCCACATGTCACTAGACAGTGATAAACTGACCATTAACATAATACCTGGGAGTGGCTTATTGCTATCATATAAAACTGTTTTTAAACAACATTAAACCATGTTCATCATATGGTTAGGATCTACATGTATGTTAATAAAAACTAAACATAAGGCTGTTACAATGTTAACAGTAAATTAGAAAGCTGCATTTCTCAAACCCTTGTTATAATCAGAGATATTATACCTGTACAACTCCTTGGTTTTGCTGAACTCTATTGCTCAGGTGGCCCACCACATGTGGTGTGGTGTGGTCTGGTGTGGGGCATCGGTAGGTAAGGCCATGCAACTACTAAGTGTGGTACGTTGTATGCAGCTGCAATCAGGGATGTGTACGTTTGGTGTACATGGCCTCAGTTTTGCTGTTGATCTCCACTGAGCATGCAGGACCTGGTCAGGTGGGTGGGGATGTCTCGTAGTACATTTAGACAATTGTTTGTTATTTCTGTCACCTGCTGCTGGATGTCTGTCATTGGTTGTGTTGACTTGGTCCTCCCCCATACTTGAATGTGTGTGTGCCTGTGTGTGTGTGTGTGTGGTGCTGGGGGGGTGAATTCGGAGTTAGGGTTTTCAACCCTAACAGCGAATTTCCTCACTTTTGTCGCTGTGGAACAACCCTAACTAATGCATTAAATAGAGTTTTTTGCCATGAATATCCTGCCTTTTTAAGAACTATTACTCACTATAGTACATGATTTATAGTTGTAAGAATACTGCACATACTTAAAAAAAATGTTCCAATATCAGGAATACTTCAACTCTTGTAGTTGCATTTACTGTTATTAACAGTAACAGTAGTTCACTGTGAATCATATTGTTTTTATAACTTGATAAATTGTAATTTGTCATTGTTATTCCATGTAATATTTTTTATGTAAGAGTGTCTTACTCTTTTTCTTTGTGAGCACATATGTAAAGAAAAAGATGTACATAAGTAAAAGACTATGGGCCAGATATTCAAAACTTTGCCCAGGGGCTAAATTAGCACTGCCCGGCGGGCAAACTTAGCCCGGAGCACAGAGCAAGCTATATTGAAATGGAAATAGCCCGGTGCTAATCCTGCTGAATATTGCAGGCTAAGGAAGCCGGGCAAACTGGTCTGGGAGTGCAGGGCAAAAATAGCCGGGAATAAGACAGCACTGAATAAAGCAACCAGGAAGTGCAACCCACAACAACAACACAGTGCACAACAATGTGAGGGCAGGTAGAAAGAAATACATGGCCAATGTATTGTGCCAGTAAATGCATGGACTCAGTACAGCTGCAGGAAGCAGCAGATGTGAAAGAACAGTGTTCAAACTGTATATTATACCCTGTACCATGCGCCGTGCTAATACATTAGCGCGGCATTAGCGCGGAGCTAAGCAGTTAGCCCAGGGCAAACACGTTTGCCCGGAGCTAAAATGAGCCATATTCAAAAGTGCCATGCAAATGAGCCTACCTAGGCAGTCTCTGGGCAAACAACCAGATTAGCATCTCATTATACCCTGATTTGCATGTAGTTTGCCCCGCATTACTGTAGGGTCCCACAGAGCCATCTGTAGGTCAGTCTGGAAGTACAGGGGCTGACCAGGTCCAACTGCAGCTCCACCTGTAGGTCAGTCTGGCAGTGCACGATGATAGCTGCAGGCTACATGTAAACAGTACAGCATAGCATAGCATATTGTACCCCAGGGGACAAGACAGCATAGGCACAGGTGGTTGTGGTGCTGCATGCAACTGTCACACTGTAGGGCATGCTACAGTGCACAGCAGACACTACAGTAGCAAGGGGGCCAGTAGTGTGAGGGACACAGCACTGCCTATGGTGTGTAGGGCAGTGATGCTGACTGCACTGTACACAGTGACAGGCCCAACCTGCAGATGTTTACTGACAGTGGACTTTACTGTTACACTGTTGTGTGACCCACATATGCTGTACCTGTGGCATGGGATGCTCACAGTGACATGTACATTTCTGGCTTTGTGTGCTGTGGCAGTTGTACAGCTGTGTGGTATGTGGCCGGGGGGCATATATTATCCGAAAGGCACACTAGTGTTGGGGGTATTCCCAATACTGGCCCATGAGCACTGCATGATGTGTCCCAGCCTTGTGGCACACCTGGTCTGTGGCACAACCTCGCCACCAATACACTCCCTCAACATCCTCCATGTCCACAGTGCTGCATGTGTGTGTGGCATCTGTTTATGTCCACAGATGTGTGGTCCACAGGTGTATGCTGTGGCCACACTGCCATACTCACTGGTGGCAGGGTCACCATTTACGCCTGGCATGGCTGGGACTGGTGGCAGATGATGGCATCATTGTGATGCCATCAGTTAGCAACATCTTCCTCTAAGTTTGCTTTATCTATGTGTCATATTTATTTGTTAAGGTCCGTACAAAACCCGCTAAACCGGCGCCAAACACCGGCATAAAACTGATTGCCCATGGTTTAAGACAAGCTTTTCCTGGGTGGTAATTTGCACCGTGCTAAGTGTCATGCTAAGTCGCGCAAAACCACTTAGCGCAGCGCTAGTCACTGAATATAGCAGTGCGCCTGTATTCATGTCAGTTTGCCCCTTGCATACATTATAATCTTGCCCAGCGCTAATGCAGTTTGCCCGCGCTATTTGGTCTTTTGAATATAGCAGACCCGCGCTAATCCCGTGCTAAAGCTGCACAAACGATTTTTGGCCGGCACAAAGTTTTGAATATCTGGCCCTATATGACATGACATGGACACCATTAGTTCATCTACTGAACAAATGGATATGTTACTGTAGAAGCTTGAGATTTGATAGACATTGCTTGTACTACCAACTGAGGTGGTAGCACCAAGCATGTGAAGAGAGGTGGAAGAGGTTTGCTGGTACTGAATACATAACTTTGTTGTAAGTATGCCAACACAGACATTTCATTGTTGTACTAGCAGGTACATACTCATTTTCATCATGATACACATACACACATTCTGTAGCACTAGGTGTATAAAACAACAACAGTGTGCCACAAATAGTGAAAGGTAGCATTGTCACACATCTAAGTTACTTCTATGGAGAATACCAACTGCAATACCACAATAGTGTGGTATGATCTTTCAGCAAATGAGAAAATCACAGTTGTATAAATCTTGTTAAAACTATTTTCAAGCAACATCTCCAGTACACAATAACACACCAAACACAAGAGAGTATAATTTCACTTTTTTTACTATAAAAATATTTTAGATATAAAAAATGACAAAAATATTTTTCTTTTTATGAACAGTACAAAAATATATATTTACAAACATGATATGTATACACCAAAAAAAACACTTATTAAAGTGTGTATTGCCTCATACACAAAAATAAATATTTAATAAAAATATTTTTTTTATAAATAAATAAAATATAGAAAAATTGTAGACAATTTTTTTAAGTTTTAATGCAACACTTGTGAGAGGTGTATGCACTGCTTGAGGCAATCAGGCTGGAAACTGGATTCGATGTTGGAGGCACAAAGGAAGTGAAGCTGTTGCGCCCTCGGAGGAGATGCCGGACTACTATGAAGGGTGGTCAGTTGGCCCAGGAAGCTGCAGGAACAGATGGTGCTGGTGGGTGAAGCACTCCTACTGGTCACAACACCGTCAGCCACTGCTACAACTGGCTCGACACGAGGTTGACAGTCCGCTGTTGTGTGCCAAGAGGACTGGATTCGTCCAGCCTCTCAAGGATCACACTGTTTTGCTCACACAGACTGCCAACCTCGCGTGCGAGCCGTCTGTAGCAGTGGCAGTGGGCTGTGCATTTTCGCAGTCGCCGGCTCCCTGATGATGAATATACAACACAAATTAAACAGTTATGACTTTAAAATATTTAACTTCAAATATTTCTTAGCTACTGCAATATCATAAATGCATTCATTTCAAAGTTATGATAATAGTTTTAAGTATGATGCTAAACTATTTAGCTATCTTATTTCTGTCTCTGTCATACTTTATTATCTATATAATCTAATGAGCTGACAACATAAAAAAACGTATAGTTAGATGTGGCTTACAATGCTACTCTTATAATTTTTTCAGTAGTCATAAATATTCGGTATGTACATACTTTTGCATTATCAACACTATTATACCATAGAATTGAAATAGATCCTCATCAAATGGTGAGAATTTTTACTTCACCATGTCTGCCTATAATGTCCTAGTCATCTCTGCAATAAAAACAACTACCTTGACATTAACACTATCATAATATACTTTTCATGTGTACACAATAATGATCACTTTAATGATAGTTTGAAAGCAAACAGCTTTTTAAAAGTATTTCAGCCCCTCAACACACGTCACTATTGTAATAATTAGTCACTGAGAAACATGTGCTCCACAAGCATGCCAGAGATCTTCAAGTACATAAAGAACATAAATGACAGATTTCTAGGTAGCATAACCATAAGACATTCAGACAACTAACCTAAAACTTAAACTGCAGTATGGGAAAATCTAGTCAAAACAAACACATTTTATTCATTGCTGTACCGTTGGATGCCCAAATATCTAGATCACTGTGCTTTTGCACTGCCACAGGTAAAATCTTCAAAACAATGTGGCACAGCAGTAATAAGGTTCTTCAATGTAGTATCTGACATTTAAGCAATAATGCACTCCAGGGTAAGTGTTGTGCTGTGATAATGTCGTTACCTGGGGTCATTAGACAGAGGCCACAGGCCAAGAAGTCCAACTAATCACCCAAAAGTGACATCCTAGCACAACACACACCCCAAGGTACATTATTGCTATTATACAATGTCTTGTTGGTACTAATAAAAGAATCATTTTACAAAAAGTCTTAAAAGTATTTTTAAATTTGATTTCTCAATGGTCAGGCACAGTGAATAGATAAACAGTCCCATTGTAATGTTATTGTGTGTGTCTGCTGTCTCCTCCTGCACACCCCTCCCAGTAAAGCACAGCAGTCCAACACTAACATTTCCCTATAATATGAAATTAACAATAATCAATTAGAATTATTGATTTGCTATCATTAACATTGATAGTGTAATAGTAATAATGTTTATTACTGATCGCAAAGCTACTCGCACCTCAGAGGCTGACAGGCATTAGCGTGTCCCTCTGGCTGTTAGATATAGCAGAGCAGAAAAGATGTTTTTCATACTGCTGTGAGAAAAAACAGCTGTACAGTACATTGTAGGTGAAAAAATATATTACAGTATTAAACATTTCGTGTAATAAATACACAACATTTTTCAAACCTACTGCAGTGCATGGGAAATATCTAATACCTGATTGCAATCATATAATATAATACTCATCTCCAACAAATGTTTTAAATAGACATATTACCACCTTTCCTCACATACAGTCTCCTGTTATGTCATTACACTATACCCAAAAGTGATTTACTTCACAACCACAGCATCATATTGTAAAGTACAAACACCCAGGTTTGACAGTATAGGTGAGCATAAAAGTGTGACATTGTGTGTCGAAGGCCATGCAGCAATGAATAATGTAGCAATCTAATGTCTGTGGGCCAATATTGAACACAGTTTCACTACTCAAGAACTCATTGTAATACACCAACCCAGTAATCAGACAGCGTATGATGTAGTGGAATTTCACCACTGTAAGTAGTCATAGTACTGCATTTTACATGGTGAGACAACTTCCATAGTGCTATATATAAATGTGCAATATTCATAGTGTGACACACAAACAGTCCCATTATTCACTGTTTTATTACTTTATCAACATTCCTCACTTCGCAATCACCTTTTAAAAACACACATATGTGACAGTGCACTAAACAGCATCACACTGGACTGTACAGGTAAGTATGAGGTTAACAAGGCTGAAGACAGACACACTGCACAGCAATTAGGAGTTTAACTGGGAAAAGTGGGTCATGAAGACTACAAGGCACATTTTGAACTTGTACATTGAAAAAAACAAAAAGATCATAATTGGACACTTTCTGCATTGCACCATTTAGGTCACTAGAATATCCTCCCACCATGTCGTTTTTTGGGGGATTGGGTATGTCGCAGTCGTCAGTGCATTGCCACCAACCTTGCAAGGTTACAGCACATATAAAGTCAATAATGTCAACAGTGATTAGCCCCCCACAACAAACAAAAGAAAAGTGGTACTGGCTTAGCACCGAAGGTGTATTAGCACACACCAACAATTCAACATTTGGACTAAGTATGCCAACAGACAGTGCGCTCCCCTGTCACACAGTAAAACAGCAAGGTGTAAGTTATCAACAGGGAGCATTAATCACCACGAATGTTGACAACCATATGGTACTTCTCAAGCATGCCGATAATAGCAACAACAGATTTCACTAAATGATACAGGCTGGCGCCGACTTCCTGCTTCACCTCCACTTGTTAAAACAGCAGCTTCCCGGGCTCTATTAAAGCAAAAGTAAAAGTATCACATTAATAGGTGAAATATCAAGATAAAAGACTTTTCTTTAAAGCATCAATTTCTAATACTACATCATTACCCAACTATCCTTATGTAACACATATCTTTACAAAAACAGCTGTCTCTCCAGCTAGATATATGTTCTTAAGTCAGTATTACATGCATATAAGACTTCTTATCTGCAAAAGCCACCTAAAGTTGAAATAATGACACCATGTATATCTTTTCAAGACCAATGTCCATCCAATCGAGAACTCAATATAAGAAATCAGTTTTTCCTGGTGCTTCCCTAATACTGTATCTTCAATAACGTTTTCTCTGAAAGAAAACTGAAATCTTTATTGGTAGTATGCAGTGCAGAACAAGCAGTGCCTGCCCATCAATAACATAGTTATAACATTGTCATAATGCATGTTACATAAAAACATCCTAAAACATTACATGTACCTTCAACTCTAACACATGTACACCTAACTATATACACGATCTGTTTCTTAAACAGTTTAAAATGTGTGTTATTATAATAAGAACACAAACATACTATAATGTTACTCTTCACTCAATGACCTCTAGCTGAATATGGCGATGCGTTTATGTGTTATTAACATATTACCCCTACAGGGCTATTAAAACACATTAACAAACATGTAGATACTCTATCTGTCAACTAATAAGTATAACAATTATAAAAATGAAACACTGGCAGCAGATATAGAAATACTAAGTGAATAAGATCTAGGGTCATGTCGTAATTAGCAACAGATAATTAAGCAGCACACCATTGAATACCAGTGAGACACCTACAACATTACAATTGGCTATCTATTACACATTGTACATAAAAGTCCACCACCAAAAGTAGCAGAGGAGAAGACATACCACCCCCCCACAACACCACATGTACCGCTATGGACATACATCCATTGTCACATTCATGAAGAATAGTATCCCAGTCACATGTGTAGTAATACCAGTTTGTTATGCTAGTACAGGATCTTGTGCCATGCTGCCACTGCACATTCACTAGAGTTGGTGAACACAACTGCAACTGGGCAACTGGATGACAAACATTATGGTTTCATCCTGGGGAGATCGTGTTAGACCAACCCCATAGATTTTTATGACTGGGACCCTGGACCGGCATAGACCGGAGGACGTCCTGTACCCGGATTTCAGTAAGGCATTTGATTCGGTACCCCAAAATGGGCTGCTATTAAAGCTGGGAGTGGGAGGACAGTTGATCAGATTGGGGGGTTGGGGTGAGGACATTTGCTCAGATGGGTAGAAAATTGGCCAACAGGGAATACAGAGGGTAGTGGTGGGTAGTCTCCTCCTCCATGAAGGTCACCAGTGGGTCCCCCAGGTTCAGTACTAGGGCCTCCCTGTTCAGCACCTATGTCTTCGATATGGGAGGGCAGTTAAGAGTAGGCTGAGTCTCTTTGTGGATTACTTAAAACTGGAGCATTGGCAGGCGAGACAGAGAGAGAGACAGTCCAGAGGACCCGGATACCCTGGAGAATGGTCAGGAGGTGGGACTGAGGGTTTAATGCGAAATGTTGGGTGCTGCATCGAGATTGAGAAGCCAGGCCAGAAGTATACACCGGGGGTGTCATACTGTAAGCCACAATGGTGAGAGGGATCTGGGGGTGGTGGTAGGCGTCAAATGAACACTAAACTGCAAAGAACTGTAAACAAACGGATACTGCATAGCCAGGAATTATGTCCAGGAAGGAGGTGATCTCATCTCTATATGCCTTAGTCAGACCACATCTCGTACATACAGTTCTGGACCTACCTCAAGGATGATGCAACACTGCTGGAGGTGTCAGAGGAGGCAACCAGGATGCTTTGAGCATGGATGAAGGCACAATGAGGAAGGCTGGAAGAGCAGGCTGTACTCGCTGGAGGAGAGGAGATGGGGGACATGATAGGGGTCTTCAAATGTGAAAGGAATAAACAGGCGGTGCAGAGATGTTCAGACTAAGAAGGTGGAAACAACCAGGTGACATGAGTGGAAGCTAGGAGGAAAGTACAGGGGATGCAGGAGCCTTACTTCTTGAGGGTGGTGGAGCCTGGAATGCCTGTCCAGGAGTCCTGGTGGATGAGGCACGTGGAGACTTGAAAGTGGGACAGGTTCAAGGTGAAACTGAAGAGGATGACCCTCTGGGGCTGGGTGGGAAGAAAGAACCCATTGGGAGGCTGGCTGCCGAACAGACACAACAGCCATCAGGCCTATTCTGCTGGCTTTTAGTATATTAGATATGGGGAGGAACTGCAGGAAGGTGCCTATTTGTAGATGATACGAAGATCTGCAATAGGATGAGCGCCCTGGTGGGAGGTGGAAGCAGTGAGGAGGGCCTAAAGATTCTAAAGAGGTGGTCGAAACTTGGCAGCTAATTTAATGCAAAAAGTGCACAGTAATACATGGGTGTAATAACCCGCAAACTATTTTACCGCAGGGGTAGAGGTAAGGAAACTCTCAACTGGGACAGAATCTGGGATTATAATTTCCAGATAACCAAAGGAGGAGAACCAGTACAGCACAGTGGTAGGCAAAGTTAATAGAATGCTGGTGTGCATCGGAGGGTATAAAACAGAAAAGAGTGTTGATACCTTTATACATCCATGGTGAGGCCTCACCTGGGTATGAGTTTAGTTCAGAGGCCTCCTACACAAGGATATAAGACAGGATTGAAGGTTCAGACAAGAGCAGCAAGAGGGTGCACACTATCATTGGCAGCCCTGAGGAGGTGGAGGATGATCTGCCCGCTGGAGACTAGTAAGGTGAGGTGGCAGCTTGCAAGGAAAAAAAGTGCTAGAACAGGGATCATAAACTAAGATTAGAAGAAAGGTTTAGGGGCAATGTTGGGGCATTACTCACTGAGAAGGTGGTGGGTCAGAAACTGACTACCAGAGAAGTGGTGTGCGCAAAAATGGGAGAAAAGTTCAAGGGGCATGGGACAGACACAGGAGCTGACCAGTGGAGAGTGGGGTGTCTGTTGACAAATGATGATTGGGGATGGGGGTAAGGCGACTCGACTGGACAAAATGGTCCTTCATCACAGATTTCTATGATTCTAAGGCAGTTAAGTAATTAGGACTTACCTGTTCCATCAGAGTAGGGGTCAAGGAAGTTATGTGTTGTTGCCTGGTGTTAGGAGGACATAGTTTCATTACCTTGTTTTTAACAGGCACCCACTTCATTGTTCACTTGGGAACCTCTGCAGGCTGGTAGGACAGAGGTCGGGGTTATATTCTGTTTTAATTGAAATATTTGAATAGTTTGCAAATTAGCTATGTTAAAAATTATTACTGAATTAGAATCGTTACTTGGGCTGTGATATTGTAACTTGGAGGCTTGGGGACTGTTGTTTGTCAGGGAATTAGAGGAAATTTAAATGTGTTGTTTGTCTGGTGTTAGGGGAGGGACATTAGCTGCAATTACCTGTCTTTAAACAGGAATTACCCTGGCCTCCATTGTTCACTTTGAACTGCTGCAGGCTGGTAGGACAGAGGTCTGGGGTTACTGTTTTAACTGAAATATTTGAATAGTTTGTAAGGAAATTAGTTCTATGTGTTAAAAATTATTACCTTGAATTAGAACTGTTACTTGGCTGTATACTGTAACTTTGGAGTTTGGGGACTGTTGTCTGTCAGGTTAATTAGAGATTTAAATGTTTTGTTTACCTGGTGTTTGTAGAGCCTCCACCACTGTGTTTTGTAGGCTTTTAATACTCAGTGCCACTGGGGTTGGGATGGAAGGCTGAGTATTTCTGTTTTACTTGAAATTGAAGCAACAGAGCTGGGGTTGTGATACATACAGTACTTGATGTCTGCTTACACACACTAGCAGGGACGGAATGCACACTGACTGTATGTGTTTGTGAGACTTGGGAATTTTATTGGTGGGGTTGAATTGGGTTTGTAAATAACTATTGCTGGGTAATGACTGGAAAAAGGTGTGCATTATAAGGCAGAGGGGATAAATAGGTGGGTTGTTTCTCACCATGGCAGGCATCTTCGAAGGGTTGTAGGCTGCACAGGCTGTGGGATGGCACAGCCAAATTGGGCCTGGAGACATGGAGGCTGCCCACTTGAACAGCTATCTTGTATCAGGAGTGAGGTATATTGGTTAAGGAGTAAGCTGGGGAGCTGGGGAGGTCCAAGGATAAGGGTGTGGATATGGGCAGCAGAAGGGTGGGGCTGAGGGGAGGCTGAGGCAACACTCTGAAATTACAGGACGTTATGTTACAGCAAGCAGGAGGGGGGATATTAGGGACAGAGGACCCTTAGATAGGGATGTTGATGCTAAGGGGAAAGCGTTTTATGAACATTCTGAATACAAAGAGAGTGGAGGGGGAAGAGTCAGGAGGGGTGCTGTGGGGAAGCCTAGTAGAGCAGACATTGAGAAGGAGGTGCTGTTGTGGGGGAAGCCTAAATTGCAGACTGTGGGAAGGAGCTCCTAAGGTGAACAGAGCAGAGGGAAGAAGAGGGCAGTTTAGAGGTGCAGTCAGGGAAACTCGGGTTACTTGATGGAGGCTGACATAGAGTGTCACAATAAATTTGAGCTACTAAGCAACCTAGAGGGGGAGGAAGGGGTTGGTGGAAATGAGGAAACTTATACAGAGGCCGGGGGGAGGGAGTCGGATACCCATAGGGCATCACAGACCGGCTATGGAAAGGATAGAAACAGTCCCAGAGGGAGAAGGGGAAACACATATGTTAAGCAAATGAGGGAGATGCATCATATTCCAGACATGAGGGAGGAGAGCATGATTGGAGAAACTGGGAGACAAGGAGGAAGGAGAGGAGCCCCCCTTCAGCAGCTGGGTCAGTACCAAGGCTGGGGCCCTAGCTAAAGGGGACCCACAGAGAGCCTCTGGAGGCAGGGGTACTATTACAAGGGGGGAAGATGGTGGTGTGGGGGAAGGGGAAACCATCAGGGCCAGGATAAATGGTTCAGATAAGAAAAGGTTAAAGGGGACACCTATTCAGAGGGGGTTTGAGTTAAGTGGGCAAAAATAGCAAGGAGGCAGAAAGGGAGGGTGACAAGGGGTCTCTAATAAGGCAGGAAGACTCCACAAAATTAAGATCATGAATAAAGGGGGAAGGGGGCTGAGAGGGCATAGTGGAGGTAACCAAGGATGATGTATGTGTTTAGGGTTCTGTTATTGGGAGACTCGATGATTAGGTGCATCCAGTGGGAGGGACAGGAGGTGGATGCCATAGCCAGGTGAAGGTAGTGAGTATCTCTGGGCTGACAGTGCACAGAGCAAAGTTCATGTGATGAAATGGTTAGGGATTGTGGAGGAAACCGATTCCTGGTGCATTTGGGAACTAATGATCTAGAGGAAATAGCATTTTGAAATCCAAACAAGGTTCCAAGAACTTGCCAGAGTCTGTCGGATAATGGATGCATCATTTCCTTTTCAGAGATATTGCCAGTACCAAAGGCCTCAGTGGAGAAAAAAATGAAGCTCACAGAGGTTAATGACTGGCTCAGGAAGTGGGGTGAAGAGAGTGGATTGGGGGTGTTAGGGAACTGGAATGGAGTTTGGAAGGATAAGGGATTATATGCCAAGGACAGGTTTCATCTTGCCCCATTAGGGAAGGAAGTCCTTAAACAGGGGATGGCTGACTACATTCAAGAAAGGTGGGGTTTAAACTTGTGAGGGGGGGAAGGATAAGGAGGGGGCTGACAGAAGCCTCTCCTCCAGATGAGGGAGTAGCCTTCAAGCCCAAGGGGGAGGGGAAACAGACTCGGGTGGAGGTTTCAGGAGGAGCAGAGGGAGGATGGAAATATAAGGAATTTAGGTTGGGTTCGACAAAGAGGATCAGGGATAAGGGTGGGGGTTGGTGTTAGTAAATGCCAGGAGCTTGGAAACAAGTTGCCAGAGTTCCAGGCCATGCTGTTCGAGGGGGTGGATGTGGCGGGATGCACGAAACTGGGCAACAACAAAACCATGACTGGGACCTAAACGTCAGAGGTACACTATGCTTAGGAAGGATAGGAAAGGAGGGCAGAGGGTGGAGTGGCTATGTTCATTAGAGATGACATAGAAATTGCTAGGTAGAAGAGGCAGAAGGAATGTGGAGGCCTTATGGGTCACCTTACGATCCCCAGCAGGAGATAAGGTCAGCTAGTGTAGTATATAGGCTGCCCCCAGGATGAGTGATGTCTAGAGGATGGTTTGCTGGACAACATCATTGCCTCAAGTGTGGACCAAAAAGGGAAGGAGTGGTGTTGATGGGGACCTTAATATGCAGGTACAAACTGGGGAACCATGTTCTCAAGGTGGCCAAGGGCAGATGCTGCTGGATGGCTTCCAGAATGTGTTCTTAACACAGCATGTGATGGAGCCTACAAGGAGGGGCATGTCCTGGATGTGGTTCTGGCAGATGGGGATCTGGTAAGGGACATAGTTGTACAAGACCTCTGACTGGGAGCCAACCACAATACTGTCTGGTTTCAACAAGCATGGGGGAGGGGGAGATCTAGGACACTGACAGTGGACTTCAGGGGGCAGACTTTATGGGCATGGGAATATTCTCAAGGATCACTTGAAGGGGATTACCTCAATGACAAGTGTGGAAAGAGAGATGGGAGGTCATAAAATGGGACTTCATGAGGGGCAGTCAGGATCTCGCTAAGTTGAAACATAAGGAGCAAGGTCACATAAACCATGCTGGTGGTCCAGTGAGGTACAGGTAGCAGTCAGAGAAAAGAAGGCGACAAAAATATAAAACAACAAGAGGGATAGGGATAAGGAAATGTACCAGCTTGCATCTAGAAAAGTCACCCATATGGTGAGGGAGCAAAGTCCAGTAAAGAGCAGCGGTGGCACAGGGGATACATGGAGGGAAAGAGGTTCTTCCAGTACATTGGGGAGTGGAGAAAACTAAAGGCCATCTCAGCAGATTGAGATCAGAAGGAGGGTGGGTGGAAGAGACGAGGACCAGGCAGAGGTATTTAAAGAGTACTTTGCCTCTGTGTTCACTAGGGAGGATGGGATATCTACAAAGCAAGTCACGAAGGGGATAGAAGCATCAGTAAGTGGGATCAGGGGAGCAACAGAAATGGAGCAAGAGGGAGGGGAGAGGCACAGGGGGGTCACATATGGGTAAGGATCAAAGGCCAGTAAGGTGAAGGGACGAGTGATGCTATCTCCACCAAAGGGTGTGGTTAGCCCTCAAGGCCCTAAAGAAAGACAAATCTCCTGGGCCGGATGGCATTCATCCGAGAGTACTATGGGAATTGGTGGACATACTGGCTGCACCCCTGGTGGAGCTTTTCAACAGGTCACTTGAGACAGGGAGGGTACCTAGGGATTGGCGAGAGGCACATGTGGTACCAATCCATAAAAGGGGGGTCGAGGGAAGTACCAGGTAACTATAGACCCATCAGTTTGACCTCGGTGGTGGGAAAATTAATGGAGAGTATACTAAAGGAATGATTGGGGGTGTACTTGGAGGAGGTGGGACGTCTGGATAGTCAGCAACATGGGTTTGCGCCAGGTAGATCTTGTCAAACCAACCTTGTGGAGTTCTATGAATGGGTAACATCAGAACTGGACAGGGGTAAGCCTGTGGATGTATTATTCTTGGACTTCAGCAAGGCGTTTGACTCTGTCCCCCACAATGGTCTGGTGGAGAAACTGATGGGGTTAGGAGTAGGCCCTTTGATGGTCAGATGGATTGAACACTGGCTAGCTGGACGCACTCAGAGAGTAGTGGTCTGTGGGGAGCTCTCGAACTCTAGAGAGGTTGGTAGTGGGGTACCGCATAGCTCGGTCCTGGGTCTGATCCTGTTTAATGCATACATATCGGACATCAGGGCAGGTATAGGGTGTGAAATGAGTCTCTTCATGGATGACTCCAAGATGGGAGCAGTAGTTGAGGGAGAAGAGAGGAGGTTGGCCCTGCAAGGGGACCTGGACACCCTGGAAAGCTGGGCTCACACATGGAAATTAAATTTCAATATCACCAAGTGCAAGGTGTTGCATCTTGGTCGGGGAAACCCTAAACACAGGTACACCCTGGGAGGGGAGGCACTGGAGGCCTCAATAGGGGAAAAAGACCTAGGGGTCATGGTGGATGCATGTATGAATAACTCGGAGCAGTGCAGGAGAGCGGCTAGCAAGGCAAACAGGATGTTAGGTTGCATCGTAAGGGGGATCACCTCTAGGAGCAAGGAAGTGATTCTGCCGCTGTACAATGGACTGGTTAGACCACACCTTGAGTACTGTGTACAGTACTGGAGACCACACTTGAAGAGGGACATACAGCTCCTGGACAGGATACAGAGGAGTGCAACTAAGATGATACAAGGGCTAGGGGATTTGATGTATGAGGACAGACTTAAGGAGCTCTGCCTGTTTTCATTGGAGGAGAGGAGAGACCGGGGGACATGATTGAGGTCTTCAAGGACCTCAAGGGAATAAATAGCGTAAACATGAAGAGGATCTTTAGACTAAAGCAGGGAGGTATCACCAGAGGGCATGGTTTGAAGTTGGAAGGTGGAAGGGTGAGGGGGGAAAAGAGGAGGAGGTTTTTCACTGAGAGGGTGGTGGACCCTTGGAATGCACTGCCTGGTGAGCTGGTTCAGAGATCCACAGTGGAGGGCTTCAAGAGAGGGTGGGACAGACACAGAAAGTGGATGTATCAGATGATGGCCTGTCCCAGGGGGGTGGGGATGGATGATAGGGGTTTCTGGAGCACAAGGGATGGGAGGGTCTCGGCACCCAACTAAGGATCTAAGGTTCAAGCAGACTTGATAGACCGTAAGGCCTAATCTGCTGGCAAATAGTATGTTAGTATGTTAGTGTTGCTTGGTATCAAGTTCCTTTGTGTCATGTTATGACAGTATTATTATGATGCCTTGAGTGATGACTAGACATAACAATTTTAAACATGTAGCAATTAAGCAATTAGAAGTAATAGTTATGTCCATTCTTACCAGTTCATGTCTAGAGGTATTGAATGAGATAACCAGATAAGAAGAAACATGACACTGGGCACCACTGTAGTTAATGCAGTACTGTCCTCATATTCACAGGTACCACCCTCTACTAATGGAACATGCTGTAGATTTTATGGCTGCAGGGTAGAGCTCTGCAGACATCTTGCTATCACAGTAGAAAATGAAACTCTCCAGATTCTGAATGGACTAGACAAAATTCAAGGTGAAATGCAATCACTCTGCTAATGCTAGTTGAAGCAAACTGCTGTGTTCATTCAAATGAAGAGCGTTGCATTTCACTGTTTCAAGTGATAATGTGGATACTAGCTGCAATCTGGGTCATATTCTCTTTCAAGAAAGATTCATTGCTTATAAACATGTCAACTTAGTCGGCGTTTATGAGCCAAAAGCTACAATTAAGACTGAGCAAGGAGGTTCACATTTCAAAAGCTATTGGGAAATGCCTCAGATCAACAGAGTGTAAAGTTTTGTTATCTGTTCAGGAGATCTGCAAGAGTTAAAAAAGGATAACAGTAAATAACACAATAATTTATGTAAACCACTTTATGAGTTTTTTTGTATTAGTTATTCTGGTTATTGTTTATATTTTTGAAATCAATCAGTGAAAGATAGTACAACAAAGATGCCTAAGAATGATATGTTGCATGGAGGCAGAGCCAACAGGCTTGTTGTGTTTCACTATAAGGCAAATTGTGTGTGTGTGTGAGAGTGTGTGTGTGTGTGTGTGTGTGTGTGTGTATGTGTCTGTGTTGCACTCAGGTAACCCTTTCCTGGTACATTAACCTTTTCCTAATCAGTTTGCAAAAGGCTGTAATGCTATATGGTAGTATGGGGTGCTGTTTCAGAACACGAATCAGTGCATGTGTGTTAGGGTGTCAAGTGCTTATCCTAAATACAATAAAATTTACTGTTAGCTGTATACGTAAATAAATGCCATGTAAGACAATGTATGTGTGGCAATGCTCTGTGTGTCTAGACAGTGCACTGCTATGTTATACTGGAATACATATGTGTATATGTATTAGTGTTTGTGTGTATCACAACAATTAGAAAGTGCAGTTAGGTGGCTCAGTGGTTAGTGCAAAAATTGCTAGTCTACATTCACCCACTATCTAGATCAGTTTCAGCCTTGTGCATGTCATTGCTGATTTAAATAAGATGTTCAGCAATGTTCTTCAGACATGTTCTTTTCAGGCTCTGAAGAACATCAGAGGGTGGGGGCAGGTGCCTCTAGACACCAGGACAATCATAGTTATCAAGGGGGATGGCCATCAAAAGGCAAGGGTTACCACTAGACACCAGGGATATATAAATTATTTATGTGGAGGTGCATTGGAGTGGGGTGTACCACAAGACACCAGGGAAAGAAATATTATGTGATGACAATGAAGGATGTGGGGTACCACTGGACACAGGAAAATATATAACAATATATAACAATTTGTAGATGCAGTTCTATATGGAGGCAGGATTTGATAGCAAGTCAAAGTATTTGGGTTTGTAGGTACAGTTTGCTGTGTGGATGGGCGGTGTCATGACAAGTAATGGTCTGTCTCTCTCCTGCACATGTACAAGTGACTGTCTCTCTTCTGTCTGTTTGATGTGAAGTAACATGTTTGGCTTTGAGGTTGCAGTTCTGTTTTGTGGCAGGTGGTTTAATGGCATGTCATGGTATTTGTCTTTGCAGTTGTTGTCTGGTGTAGGGATGGATGGTGTGATGACAAGTAATGGTATTTGCAATGAGACTGGCATATATACTATGTACAGTATTACCAAAACATTTGGAGATCTATCTGTTATGTTGCTGCATTTGCATCTCTGGATTCTAGGGGCATCAATAACCTCTTGAGCTTCACTCTTCAGGTAATGATATCACTACAATCCTTCAATGGAGTTACAGCACTGTAACAGAGAAAAAACATATGGTATTCTATTTTTAGCATTTTAAATGCTATTGTCCAGGGGTCTCAGCATGTTGTAACCCAGGATCTCCAGACATAACTATATTCAAATAGTGGTGTTATAGCAGCTATTACATTGTTTAGTCAATTTGAGTGCCTGATAATGCAACACTCTCAATCAAGTGACAGACTGGAAATGCAGTGTGCCTTACAGGACCCAGGTTCTGTGAGGAGTCATATGTATGCAAGTTACACTGATAAACATCAATAAGCAATTTGGATGAGCTTCCCTAATCAGGTCACAGAGGACATAGTCACTCTGATTTAACTGGAATGCAACTTGTTCAGAATGCTGGAGAGAGGCTGAGATAGAGATGCCCTTTAGTTAATAAGTTGTGTGTCATGGTAAATAAAGCATCCCCCCCCCCCAACATCACCACATGCATTGGTCCCACCCACCCACGGCATTTCTAGAACCTTTCCTAGATTACAGTGTTTAAAAAAAATATATAGATGCAGGTGTCAGGCTGTTCTATTGGAACTCACCATTGCATTGTACTTCAGTCCTCACATTGGGATAAGTTAGCCATGCATAGAATGAAGCAATATTCCATTCTAACCTACAAGGTCATTAATGGCCTTATCAATGGAAATTTGATCATAGAGGCCCACAGAAATCTCCACTTACACCATCTAAAGGACATCGTTCATTGCAGTGTCAGAGTCCCTAAAGCAAAGACCAAAGATGGAACCATGTATTTTCAATGTAATACTGCTAAAATTTGGAATCAAATTCCACCTTCGTGAAAACATGACTAATATTTACAGTTTTAAGTCTGCTTTAAACAAACTCCATGTAGAAGAATGTAACTGTATGTAGTTTTAGTTTATATTTTCTTTGTCTTGGATTATAGTTGCGATTATTGTTTTCATTGTTCCCTATTGTACTGTCAAGTGATCTGTTGAAACTTTATATTGTAAAACAGGACAACTTTGTTAAATAGGCCTCCTGCCTAAAGTTTTATCCTGTCAAAAACATTTTTTAACTAACTAACTACCTAACTAACTGACAGAAGAGGAGAGTGCATACAGTGCTTCCTGAAACACTGTGTTAGTTGAGAGAAAGGACTAATATGAAGTGCTTCCTTAGTTATGACTGTTTCAGAAGTGTGAAGACCAAAGCAGTAGCAATGTGGACTAGTAATTTGAACACAACACTGTGTAAGATATGACAGTAGGTTACAAAAATGTCACTGTGACCTTTAGCAAGTTCATTGAGCTCCATGTGATTCTGTCACCAAGTTCTAGCAGGAACCCCAACAAAATAAGATCTCAATTGGACATTCGGATGTAAATAAACTGGTCCATTGACATTTATTGTTTCTGTATGTCATACTTGTTCAAATAATCTTTATAAGTTGATGCTAGATAGTATAGGGTCCTCTGCACAACAGCAAGAAGACTCGAGCAACAGTAAACACCACCATTGCTTATTTGGAATACTTTCTTCTTACTCTTTTTTTTGTTTCTGCAGTTGTACAAGTTAAATGCTGTATGGAGGGATACATGTCTAGGGTAGGCTGTAAACTATTATAACTAAATGAAATCTGCATGAAAAGAGCCAAGGACTATACAGTGGTCAGTGCCTGTCAGATCATACAGTAACCACTGTAATGCTGAAAAGTTTGGTATATCTTCATCTTAACAATATTATCTGCTTTAGACATTGCAAGTTAATTTTGTTTGACTGGAGTGCAATTTAAAATGCAGGAGATAGGCTGAGACAATGATGCTATTTCTCTAAGTACATCAGCAATATAATGTGTCAGTCATAGAAAATACAGTGGGCCCATTCATTGAGCCCCCAGCATTTTAAGATCTGTCCCTGGATTAAAACATTTTACAAAATATATTGATGCAGGAATGAGAAAGGAGAGTGCCTACAGTACCTCCTAAGACACTGGTTTAGCTGAAAAAATTATAGATACAGTACTGCTTTAGTTATGACTGCTTGCAGTTTTTGTCATTGTTAAGAAGTGTAAAGACCCTAACAGTAGCAATGTGGACTAATGATTTGAATGGAACATTGTGTAAAATATGGAAACCAGGTTGAGAAAAACAATACCACTGTGGTCTTTAGCATGTCCACTGTCCTTCCTTTGCTTCTGTTACCAAATTCTAGAAGGAACCCGAACAATATTAGAGATCTCAGTTGGGCTACCTGGTGTAATTAACCTGTTTCATTGACATCTATTGTTACTGTATTGCATATATAGTTAAAAAAAATTAAATGACTGTTGCTCCTCCCTTCTGACACATTACGCCTGGACATGCTTATCAACGTAACTGTTTCCATAGTTACCATGTACATTGATAAAAAGTGTTTATAATAATAGTGCTCTCCTCAGAGTGTAAAGATAATGTGGAGGCAGTGTAATTAGTGTATCAACGTGGAAACTGGGACATTACACAGGTCCAAACCTCACTACTTCAACAAACATGAATACCTGCAAAATCTCTTTTTTCTATGTACTTCCTGTGTATATCTTACTAGTACAAGAGAAAAGCATGTAAACCAATTGTCAGTTATATTCACCATACTGACACAAACTTCTATGAATGTACATCTATAGCTATATCCACTCCTATAACATGTACGAAACTATTTATAACAATATATAATCACACATACCACCATAATGCAAAGCATCATGGGCTGTGTGTGCACCCTTTGCAGACTAAGTGAGAGGCCTTTTGGCACCATGCATTTCTGCTTAAAATTTAACCAGCATAATATTTTGTGGTGATTTGCACACACTGCTCATGGTGCTTGGCATTATAGGGGTATGTGTGATTTTGTATTTCTTTGAAACCTGGCTTCCTGGCCAATGCCCTTTGGGGTAACCCTTGTCTCAGTGCTTGTGCACCAAGGTTCATTGTCTTTTATTTATAACAGTAATATTTTGATATTACCTCTTCCAACATTACACAGCTTTTCCATAATAAAACTGTATTATTTCATTGATTTTTCATACACTCTTTTACACATTTCTCACTGCCCATGATACCATTATTTTGCAGCCATATTGGCTCTAGCTAGATGTTGATTTTCTTGTCATGTCAGTTGAAAACATTTTCAGGTACAAGTGATAAGAGATATCACCTCAATTGTTGCAGTAGTGCAGCATAGAAACTAGGGGATCTGCAGTGCTATTCAAATACCTGAGACATAGTGCATCCTCAGCCCTTATACACAGTTTTGCTTTCCAAACTTTTCTTTCCCTTTCAGAGACTAGAAGAACACCTAGAGCCCTTTTTAAAAACAAAAAGGCTTCCTTCCCTAAAACTTTCTCATGTCATACCATACTGGTAGGGTAGCTGCTGAACCCTAAAACATCTGGTCCTTCACTGTTCACAGTCTCATTCGATGGATACTTAGACCATGATTCCACCACCACCACTTGCTTATGATTACCTATAAGGAAAACTCTTGCAGTGTAGCTTGCAAGTGTGACCATTTGATCTGCCATCATACACAGCATCCTGTAACTCTCATGCTTAGGTTCAAATAGGGTATAATTTGAATCTGTACATTCCCTAAAGTGATACACAATGACCCATTACGACTCTCAATATTTCCCACTCCAGTTCAGGTCACGCTCCCAATTGTTTCAGGGTCACAGTCTTACAGAGTCACTCAATATGTCTCATAAGTTGCCAGACCTACAACAAAACCCTTCCCACATCCCATCTCACAAGGCACCAAACCTGATCAAATCTTTTCTGAGAAGATAACTAATTGCCCACCGTCTCATCTTAGCCTCAAGGTTTTTCATCTCTAAGCATTACTTTAGTAATATAAAACATTGGTTGGGATCCCTTGTATGAAGCTGACTTTAAATTTAACTTGCAAGCACATCTGACCCATACTGAAAAGGCTGCTAAACTCACTCCAGTGGTTGGTGCTGTTACTAACAAGCTCAGATACACACCATTGATTGACAACTTTCTCACTCCATTTTCTTCAAAAATGCCATTATGGGAGTCCAGCATCCTTGAATGTGGTGCCATTCCAGGTCTGAAGGCCTTTGGGAGTGTCTCCCCGTATGATGGGGACCATTCCTTGGTTCTGTGTTCTTTTCTTTTCACTAAGTATGTCCCTAGCGGTCATAGCAACCCATTTCTGGTCTGAGGCATCTTGTTTACATTGTTACAAAGCACAAAACATTCTGTACTCAGCCCTTCCTCAAAAAACTTTGGCTTATTAAAGGACAAGTAAACCACATTTGATTGCTGCCATGCTGTTAACCTGTGGACTTAATTTTTTGGTTGCCAATGTCCCGTTTTACCCACCTTGAAAATCCCGGTTCAATCTATGCAGCCGTTCCTGAGATATTTAAGTTTTCTGTGTGGTTCCTCTGTCTATTCATATTGTACTGTTGTTCTCGGTAGCCACGTTCATGATAGCCAATGCATAACACAATGATGTAATGCGAGCTACTCAGCCCTATGGCTCTGCAGAGCGGGCATTGTCACTGTCAGACTCATGCTTCTTTACCTCATGTTCTTGTGTCAGTAGTATCCCCAAAGTTGTTTTTATATCTTTTAGAGTCTGAGCACCAGTTGTTTTTGCAGCTTTTACAGTCTGGGCATCAGTAGTACATGATTGTCAGTGGTGGGCTTCATTCATGGGATGTTTTTGTGACCCATGGTTTGTTTATCTTTCCATTGTTTGCTGGTATGCCCCCCCAGGCTGATTCTGACTGTGATAGTAAAGGAAGCATGAAGTCCAGGATCCTAATTTGAGGTGTATGAACATATCCAAGGGAATACTAATAATAAATAATAAAATGTGTGTGACATCAATATCCACTGTGTGCATGTGTTTTTATTTTGTGCTATTGTTTGCTTGAGTGACCTCAGTACTTTTTATCTTTCTGTAATGTGTAGTATGGTGCTGTATAATATTTATTTTGCATTCACATGTCTCACAATAAAACAGTAATAAAACAATATGCTGCCTATATATTTTTTTCACCATGTACAATTACTTGTTACCCCCTCTTCTCATTGGTTGAAAGGACTGTATCCAAGGTCACTTGACATGCACTTGCACGTTTTGGAGGGAAGTTTATTACCTTTTGGCTGTGATCACAGTTCCTGGTGGTGGCACACTGCAAATTGCTCTGCATATTGAGATAATATTGGCTTTTGATATTGTTTTATGTTCATGAAGAGTTTTTATTCGGATTTAACATACTTTGTACACAGTCCTGAGTTCTGAATTGTCACAGGAGGATTGATATTGCATCTACTGGAGATGCCTTACTGTATTTTAATATATGGATTGTCTAATTAATACCATCAGAAGCCATACAAAAAAATCCTGGTAATAGTATGGCTCCTGAACTGATAATACCACTGCTCCTGAGTGATAATACTATCGTTCAGGAGCCGTAATACTATCGTTCAGGACCTGAACGATAGTATTATCACCAAAGATGAACAGCGCAAGTGCAAGTCTATCTTGTCACATCTTTTAAGAGTGCCTTCTGATTGGCGCGTTTCCAGCCCAAACAGTTTGAAAAACATGGCGGCAGATTCTCGCTTAGTGAGAAGACACTACGCAGAGTCCACAGTGACAAAACTTCAGTTTTTTTCAGGGTATCTACAAATGAAAATGTGTCTCGCTGAACTGTGCTCACCCATCCCCAAAACAAAAGGTAAAAGAAAATGAAATTGTTGCTATGCATGTGTGCGAGTCACGGAAGGCAGGCAGGCAGATCAGGCAACACTGTGTGACAGGCTGTGGCAGTCGGCGATGAGCACGAGATTCCTTTAGTTAACAGCTGACTGGTCACAGCAAAATGATCAAAAAAAAAAAGTCGGATCCATACATTAAAAAAAATAATAGATAGGTAACTGGGCATTACTGGTGAGATACCATCTCGAGGTTCTGGGCACTGGAACCTCTCGAGCTTCGCTCTCGAGGTTCCTATGTGTCCAGAACCTCTCAATGGTATTACTCACCAGTAATACCCAGTTATCTATCCATTATTCTATTTGTATTTGGTTGCAACAATAAAATTAAGCGTGGCTGTGGAATACTTTTTTTCCATTTCCCACATGATAAGACCATAAAAAAGGCATGGAATCATTTCTGTAGGCAGAAAGATTTTATTCCCTCACAGTATAGTCTGATCTGTTCTGTTCTGCCCATTTGAAAAGGTTGTATATTAGTGACCCTGTTAAACTGGCAGCATATGGTTGGCATGATGCCTTACCTAGACTGAAGACTGACACGGTGCCCACCATTTGGAATGTTAATGGAAATGAAGTGCTAAACTCATCACCCAAGAAGTGTGGAGCATTTCTGAAAAGACAACATCTTGAGGTAGGTGCATTGAATTCTGCTTCACCATGTACCTATGCTGTTACCATATGATTGTGATGTGTATGTCACTAAGGTGAATATGGTTGTTTATGCAGTGATTGTACATAACTGTGTAGTATAGGTGATTTGACTTGTGTCATATTGACACAACTGACTATTGTGTCTCACTGTTGGTGTGCTGATATTTATGTGTTGCTTTTAGTGATGGATAAAGAACAGAGGGACTTACCTCACAACTCCTTTGGTGGTACTGCATTAGCTTATGTTGCCAATATCCCATGTTCTCAGACTGACTGTTTAGTTGGTTGCATGGTTTGTGGCTGAATGATTTAATGTGCCTTGGGATACTGTTTTTATCCAGGTGTGGCTGGAATTATGTATTTGCGCATTTTGTATCCATGCTGTAGGTTTGTTACACTTCAGGTGCTGATGCATAATGACAGTTGTGGTGTTTTTTTTGTCCACTGTGGTGTAGGTATATTTCTGTCACCAATGTTCTACAAAAGTGTAGTCCTTTGCCAGGGCACTGATTTCAGTTCCAATGTTAATGTTTTGTGCTAAGCAGACCTTGATCCTTTTTTTTTTTTTTAGTTGGGGATCTGAGAGGCAACAGAATGGGTTACATGACATATCAGACCAATGTGAGGTGGGGGATTGAGTCAAGAGGTGATATAGTGGCAGGTGTTGAGAAGATTAATGGTGGGGACCACAACAGGAGAAGGAAGTGGCAAAATAAGGGTGGAGGTGAACAGGGCAGACGTGAAAATGGCAGTGGGAGGATCATGGGGTGTAACAGCTTGGGAACAGCTGTATTCCTGTGGATGTTGTTGGAGTGCACCATTTGTAGGAGGTCGACGGTGCTGGAGGCTGAGTTTGCAAGTCCAAGAGGTGAAATATATTGTGCATGTATTGGTATGGAAAATAACACCACTGGACATGCTCAGGATGAGGATAGCAGGTATGTGGACAGAAGGATGATGTGGCAGAGAGGGCAGGCTACAGTGCTGGCTGGGAGATAGTAAACATGGATTGAAACTAAAAGGGGCGATAGAGCAACATCAGGTTCAAATACATATTGGACTGCCACAGAGATGATGGAGCAGGAGAAGGAAGTTGTAGGGAACAGGGAGTGGTACCATGGTGGATTGCACATGGCCATAGAGGACCTTGACAGGAGGGTGCATGAGGAGGGCTACAGAGGGAGTACCTTTGAGGTAAGTATGAAAAACTGTTTGGTAGCAAGGGGGACAGGGAATAGTAAATTAATGGAAAAGGTCAGTGAAGAAGGGAGTATCCACTCAGGTATGGGGGGGAGCACTGTGAAGCCAGTGGTTATACAATATCAGCATTCAGGGAATGGAGAAGGATAGCAACACCACAAGGTCCGAAAATGAGTTGAAGGATGGGTGTAGGAAGCAGTTGGTTGGTGGGAACACACTACAATGGAGACAAGGGTGAGCAGAGCAGTGCCACAGGCAAACCAGAAAAAGGAGGGGGTCAAGGTGCTCCTGGTTGGTGACTCAGGTGGGGTTACTGAAAAAGAGTGATATTGGTTGAATGGTTGCCTGGGCCGACTGCTTCAGAGGTTATACACCATATTCCCTGTTGGGGGGGGATCTAGACAGGAATTCATATGTAATGTGCGCTTGGGGACTAATGACATTGCATGTAATAGCCGCATGTAGTAGGTGCAAAGTAGATTTAGTACCTACCTAGATTCTGCTCAAGGTTTAATTTTAAATCTGTAGCTTTGCACAGGTATTTCAAGTTCCAATTACTAGTGGGGACAGGAAGCATAGGATTCTGGAGGTTAACAGCTGGAGAAATTAAGTGATGTGATGGTGTGTGCATATGTTGTATGTGATGACAGTGGTCTGTGAGGCAACTTGGGAGGATGAAAGCATGTTCTCTGCAGACAGGTTACACCTGAACAGACAGGGTGCGTCCATACTGAACTGTAGGAGGGTGTAGTTTTTTAAAGAAGAATGCCATCCCATTTTAAAGTGATCATGGGGGGGTCTTGATGTAAATCCACACCGTACCATGAACAAGTTGGGTGACCAAGGCCCACTCCACCTGGGGAAAAATAGACGAGCAAAGTGCTGGCAGACAGGGCTGAACAAAGGAGGGGTAAAGTTGGGGTAGGGGGTTGGTGGTGAACGGTCTGAGCCTGGCATACAACATGGATAAGGTGGTAGTAGGAGAAAAACTAGAGATAAGTGACCTCAGGACTGTCTGGTTCAAGATGAGGGCAGGGAAGCTGAGGAGCCAAACCAGCACAACGATGCTGTACTTTAGGAGGGCACATTTCAACCAATTTAGATGCCTGGTGGTGTAGTCGATGTTGGGGTCAAGGGATATAGGTGATGTGGACAAAGTTTGGGTAGCTATGAGGTACCAGATAAGGAGGCCATGCACACATACATCCATCAAAAGTGTGAAGAAGGGGGCAAGATGCAGGAAGCCTGTTTGCTTCACTAGGGAGCTAGCAAGGGTGGTGTGGGGTATACATAGGGCTATATGGAGATACTAGACAACTCAGGTAAAGGGTGACAAAGAGGTTTACAGGGACATGAGACAACAAGTAGGAAAGGTCATTAGAGGGCTAAGGCAGACCCGGAGGAAAGGATAGCAAAAGAAGGCAAATGATGGAAAAAGACATTTGTGAGATACGTGGGGGAGAGGAAGAAGGCTGGCAAGGGGGTTGAAAGGATGAGGTGGGAAGTACAGGGGGTACTTTGAGGAGGACAGCAAAAATGCATACTACCTGAACAGGTATTTATGCTCACTATTTATGGAGGAAGTGGGGGGTACAGGGTCTGAGTTTGAAATGAGGGTAGGGCATAGGGATCAGATCAGAGCCTGTCACAATGGAGATAGGTAGGGATGAATTAGCAAGGGTAAAGAGGGACAGGGCCATGTGTCCAGATGGACTGCATGCAAGGGTGATTTGGGAACTGGCTGCCTCTCTGTTGAGGCTGTTCAACCTGTCCCTGGACAAGAGTAGAGTACCAGAGGACTGTAAAAGAGTGACAGTGGTAATGATACACAAGTGAGGAAACCAAGAATTGAGGGAACAGTACCGACCCATTAGCCTAACCGCCGTGGTGTGTAAGGTCATGGAGGCTCTGATTAGTGAAAGGGTAATAAACTACCTGGAGGTGAATGGACTGCTGGATGACAAACAGCACTGGTTCATTAGTGTGTAGTCATGTTACATAAATTTGATCAAGTTTTTTGATGGGAGAGCACAGGTAGTTGCACAGGGGAGTGCAGTGGATGTGGGTGATCTGCATTTCAATAATGCCTTCAGCACCATACTCCATAGGAGGCTTGTCAACAAATTGCATTGCATAGGGGTGGGGTACAAAATAACCAGATTTGTAGAAAACTGTTTGGCACACAGGAGTCACAGGGTGATTGTGAATAGTGCTCACTCAGGCATCGGGCTGTTTAGGAGTATAGTTCCCCAGGGATCAGTGCTGGGACCCCTCCTCTTCAATATCTGTATACAAGACATTGCAGATGGACTGAAAGGGATGATGTCCCTCTTTGCAAATGACATGATAGTCTGTAACACAGTTGATTCCCTGGTGGGGTGGAGGAGGACATGAGAATGTAGGGACATAACAGTACTGGATGAGTGGGAGCAAACTTGGCAAGTCGAATTCAACTGTGTGTTGTTCAGTACTTTGTTCTTCTGAGTAACTATGTGTATTCATCTGTTCTTTTCCCAGCTATTGAACTCTGTTATGCCTGACATGAATTCTTATTGCACGACTGATGAACAACCACAGGATGAGATGGACATGTTGGGGATTAGTTTCGATGTCGCAGAGGACAGTTCTGAATTTTTAATCCCCTTTGAACTTGACATTCCTCCCAATCACAATCCCTCAACTGTGCTCAGTAATTCTGATTCATGTAATGTTTCAACCACACAGACACCCACCATCACATCACCAGATGTGGATGCAGCAATGCAAAAGTCATATAATTGCAGTCCTGCTCCAGTAACCAAATACAACAGTGTCAAGTATCAGGCCAACATAAGACCAAAACAAAGAACACAGAGAATTCAGCCAAATATCAAAGTTGATCGGCTCCACAGATGGTTTCTGTCAGTACACAGTGTAATCTGTTACAGAAACAGGCCATGTCTTCGGTTTATGATATCAAGTGTGCGGTCAAAACTCAGACAGTGATGTTAATTGCAACGATGAGGAACAGTCCTCTGACAGTGATGAACTCCCTTCTGACCCAGAGTATGTACCATATCCACAGAGTTGTGTCCCCAAAAATAAAAAGCCAGTTGATGTGTCTCCTTGTCAGCATTTAATGTCAACATCCACTGATGAGCAGTATTTCATGATTTCACAAAATTGTCTGGGGGACTGTTTAGTGTGTGCCATCAGTGTGACAATGCATGTGTGCCCTACATACAAAGCACAACTGAAACCATGATAACTGGTGTAAGGAAATGTGAAAAGGGTCACATTTTAAACTGGAATAGCCACAGGCAAAAATCAAATATGCCCCTTGGAAATCTACTCTTATGCACTGCTGTGTTTTTGCTCTAGAGTAAGCCTTGCTAAATGCATTAGACTATTTGATATCTTGAGGATACCACGTGTCCCTGGTGATGTACCATAAAATCCAGTGGTTGTGTGTCTTGCCAGCAGTGCATAATGTGTGGAACGGACATCAGGAGCTACTATGTCGTTCATGTAGAGGAAAGGAACTAGTTCTGAGGGGTGACGCCAGGTGTTATTCACCGGGACACTCGGCCAAATACGGTCTATAAACTTTGATGGACCTTGAAAGTAAGAAGATTGTGTGTCTGAATCTAGTGCAGGTATATCAAAAACTATTGGATATTCAACCATTTCTGTACTGTTCACGTTCTTACAGTTCTGACATGCAATTGTGTTTTGACTTGCAGAGCCCTGAGATAAAAAAACTCAACCGCTATGGACCTGGAGGGTCTGAAAAGGGGCATTGAATTCATGGAGCAGCAAGGATGCAAAGTCGGACAGTTAGTTACCGACCGACATGTGCAGGTGAAGGCTTTTCTCAAGAAATCCAAGCCAAACATTCAACACTTCTTCAATGTGTGGCATATGTCTAAAGGTAAGCACTTAGGATTTATAGCCTATATTAACACAGATGTTGTTGTTCTGTAATAACACAATCATCTTCATACTATTTACTTTATTGAAGTCTTGTGAACTTATGTTGTACAGTGGGTGGAGGATCGAGCGTCCCTTCGATGGGGACATGATAGAAACTGTGTAGTACCTCAAGGGAATCAACAAAGTCGAACAGGGTAGCATCTTTCAGAAAAACAGATGTGTAAGAACAAGGGGACACAATTTGAAGACAATGGGGGGATAGTTCAGGGGCAATGTGAGGAACTAGTTTTTTTACACACAGGGTGGTGGGGACATGAAACAGCCTTCTTGAGGAGGTTGTGGGTTTAAAAACAGTGCATGATTTCAAGAATGCATCGGACACACCTAAGGCACTTCTTGTGTTGAGTAGGAACAACTAGGTTGTTGGTTAACTAGGAGCTGCAGCTTATACAATATGTGGGGAAATGAGCAGAGTAGGTGGGCCAAGTGGTCTTATCTGCCATCAAAGTCTATGTTTGTATGCTACACGATCATCCATAGGCGTAAATTGTACATGCCTGCTGAGACACTGCACGCTTATCGCAAGCTGCTGTTCAAATCTTGCATTGAAGTTTACTATTATGGCAAATCTGGTAATAACATAATATTAATAATAATAATACATTTTATTTTTAAAGCGCCTTTAAATTTTTCAAAGCACTGTACAAAAGCACATAATAAAAAACAGACATTATAATACAATATAAAACACTCATAAAACTACAATTTTCATCAACATTTATACAGAGTACTATAAAAAGGCAATTTGATACAGATGAGTTTTTAAACCACTCTTAAATTCCTCCATGGAGGTGCACTGCCGTAATGGTAATAACTTTTTAGTATGTACATGCCTGCGAGGCACAGGAACACATTTAGCAGGTATTCACATCAGGAATGTAATGTTACACATTGGTAGTGCATTTCTAATTTTGTTGGTAGACTTATTGAGACTGGAGGAGCTGTTGACATGGCAAGACAGCCTTGAATGAAAGAGATGCAAAATGCTGTTTTTGATTTTGTGTTTCCTCCACCACTTGTGCTTGTAAATGTTTATACAAATTTCAGGAGTTGGTAAGAAACTGGAACTGGCGGCAAGGAAAAAGGATTGTGAACTGATAGAGCGATGGATCAAGTCCATCACTAATCATATGTTTTGGGTGCACGCACCAGCCCAGAGAACAAAGACCTCACAGTTGATAAGTGGCAGAGTGTAAGCAACCATATTGCCAACATACACTAACGACATAGTGACATGTTCCCACAGTATCTGCATGGACCACTTGATGGAAATATAAGGAGTGGATTAAAAGGTATTTCTATGTGGGTATACATGTTGACCTTCAGGTTGCTATGTAAGTTGAAATATATATGATGTTTAATGTTTAACTTCCTGTTCTGAAACCCATGTAGGTGGCAGGCACATAAATTGCTATCTGAGACAATTTCAAGTCCATACCTCCTGAAAGACCTGAATAAACTGTCACCGATGTACCAAACATATACCTTGAGCTTTTCACAGTTTCGCTTTGCACTTCACCTGAAGTTCAGCCACTTTTTCTACCCCAGCATGATTGCAAGGCATGTGTCCATTATCCTTATCTCTTTAGTATATTCTTCAGTTCAATGCAGATTGTTGTTATATTTCCACAACAGTTCCTGTTCCCCTTATATTAATTTTGAATGCCTATACATCTGAAACTCATTCAGTCTGAATCTGGGCAATGTATGCCAGCATAGCTCTCAGCCTAATGTGTCATAAATCGCAACATTGACAAATTCAATCAGGGATAAGGGAACAAAATCAGGGACACATCTTTAAAATTGGTGATACCTACTCATGAAGCTGTTATAATAAAGTGCTTACTGTAAAATACATTTTCTAAGGAACAAGTGCTCTATAACTGTAATGTCTCACATTATTTTGTACTTATAAGTCACAATGCTGTTTCACAGATACTCATTTTTGTAGGCTGGATAGATAAAAATTTAGAGCCAGAAGCATGGACATTCAAGACAGTTATGGTCACTTCACAGTGATGTGTAACTGTGCCAGGGCAACAATCATTTTATTTATTTATTTATTTATTAATTTAAATGTTTCATCATCAAGTCACAGTGACGGAACTTCAGCTTGTGTCATGTTTTCACCTGGAGGACAGTGTACAATACATATAAGACATTAAACAGAATCAGAACTAACATACATTTGTAAGGCAGGTGTTTTAAACACTTTTCCAACACTGTTGGCATGAATAAGTAGAAACAGTGGACAATAATAAGTGCTGGGTTACTGAATAAACAAATGCTTACATGGCATTAAATGGTGGAAGGAGAGGGAGGTGCTGAGGTGGGGGGAGGGGGAAATACTTGTGTCAGTTGACACCACTTCATGACGCAAGGAACCATGCAAGGGACTTTAGGGACCAGAGAGAGAGAGAAAAGATGAGGCAGTGTTATGTACGGCAGCTTACTAAGCTGACATGTACTGCTTCCATCCACCTATGAATATCAATCCACGATTTTGACATTGCATGCCGAGATTGTGACAACATAACAGAGCCACTGAGCACTGCATTATAAAAAGTAACATGTTTTGAACACCTCCTTAGGCACCTGTTGGCGGCTCTACACTTTAATGAAAATAGTGCGAGGGCACAGGCAGCGACAAAGGCAGGTGAGGTAAGATTCCGTCTCTGCTTCCCGAAGGCAAAAAAGGGTGAAGAGGCTGTTGTCAAGCCAACCAAGACTCCGGCAACACACTGTGAGTAGTCAGTCATGCTCTTGTTTTTTTTTTTTTTTTACTTTCTATTGTATCCACTCTTCATCCCTACAGCTCCTTCTCTTCGGGACCGCCAGTGGAGACACCCCAACCACCCACCTTACCTGTTCCATTCCCCCATGTATCCACTGTTTTCTCCCCAGGCACGGATGAGGTGGTGCATGTACACACCCTATTTTCTGTCACTTCCTTGTGCTCGGGTAGCCAAGCAGCTGGGAACTCATCAGGCCTTTCTGCGACAGTCAGTCTCCCAGGAGCAGGAAGGCATTTTCTCTTTTTCTTTGTGGTGTGAAGTGTGCACTGACGTCAAGGTGCAAGCGTCGATGTCTTTCATGCCCTCACCCTAATTTTATAGTGTAAGCGTGTTGTGCCCAAGGCCTCCGCCTGGGGCCAGCTAAGCTCCGACCCACATCCCACCCTCCCTCTCAGAGAAGGCGAATGGTTCTTGGGATGCTCAAGCCTTCTACCCCATCCGGCCCTATGACGTTCCATGCTGGTTCATGAACCATGGTTGTTGGCATTGCAACTGTAAATGCAACCTCTGCGCTGTGTGGGCAGTGACTCTGCCATGCGCTTAACAGAAGTTGTACTGGCAATCATCAGCCTGTTGTCACTGAGGCTCAATGCACTGCATGCCACACCTCATGCAATGCTGTTAACCCATGTTTTGGAGACAGCACCACTCAGGGCCTGGCAGGGTCTGTAAGGATTATGTGTATGTAGGACTGCTCTTCTTTCCTGGGGTATGGTGGTTTAGCTTGCCATAGTTTAATCAAATACTGGTATTGGCTTTGATGGCAATGCAACTTGAGGCATGCTGACAGGTGTGGAGCAGCCAAAGATGCATTACGCACTGGTGCAGAATTTTGACCGTTGCCTGCAGTGCATCAATGCATGTCCTGGTCCTGAGTCAACTGCAGTATGGAAGCACACCTTGGTGTTAAATGAAGGCAGGATCAGTGGACGGGCACATGCTGCATGCCATGGTGTCCCAGCCCCTGCTGATGGTCTTCATCATTCTGTTCCTCTCCAATTGCTCACTTCAATTACATATATAATGAATGCAGGTCTTGCAGCAACACCATAGTGTTATGACACATAGGTGTTTGTGCATCCATACCAGGTTGCAATGGTGGACAGTAAAACAGGAGAGTACATGGTCATCAGCTTTAGTCAGACATGATGTTTAGCACCAGTTTCCCAATAGTCATTTCATGACCTCATACCATTTCAATCTTGCATGGAACTTCTCATTGCAGTAACATTTTGGTAAACCATCAGAATGTCCGTTTTTAGCTGTCCTGTTACTCCTGTGGTAATGTTGTTTGAAACCTTCAGTGATTGACTGACTGGGCTCTAATCACAGTATAAACAGTCTATCATACAGTATGATCCCTTGACTTTCATATCTACTACACTCCCCCATCCCCAGTAGCAGCAGTACAGTATGTTCTTGTCTGTGTGCCTTTATTGTTTGAGAGCAACACGGACAATACTATCAATCAAAATATGTGCCTATACAGTATCCTGTGGCTGTGACATTGTGATTGCAATTGTGCACTTTTCAAAAGGTAGCAAAGCGCCAGCCAGTCGACAGGGTTGCTGAAGAGGTAGGGCTGAACTGATTTGGGGGTTGGTGTGGGTACATTTCTATATACTATATGTACTATATATGCATATGCATGTATATATGTACATCTATATATATATATATATATATATATATAAATATATATATACAGTATATATATATACAGCATATATATGTATATATATAGAGTGTGTGTGTACTTTGACATATTTTGCCAGTTACATACATGTGACATGATAGTTGCATGTACTGTGCAGTGAGCCTTCTGTTTCACATTGCAGCTTACCTTGGTGAAATAGTGCATGAGGTTGAAAATCTATGTAGAAACTGCCTTCCTATAGAAAGTCTAGTGAGCAGCAGGTGATGTCGTCCCCAGCACCAGTGTGGGCATCATACAGCTATCCAGACAAGCAGGAACTAATCTGCAAGCACCGCTGCAGATTTAACTTGGAACCACGGTGAGGACCATTGCTGTGAGTGGTTGCCTCCACAAACCAAAATCAATTTGTAAGAAATGGATACCTGTAGAGGTCATTCATCACAGCTTTGACCCAATAAATGTGTCTCAACTGACAGACAGTGATGAACAATTGCATTTCCATGAAAGTTCCAAAACACAAAAAGAGGACCGCAGCTGGTCTAAAAAGTGTTGAGAACCACTGTCAAGGACTGTAAGTTGTGCTAAACCGTACCCAAACACACAGTTATTTCAATGATTGCTAGTTCACTTTGGAATCTTTTTTAATGGTAATCCTAACATTAGTTAACTATTTCGTGACCACAGGTTCATAAGTAAAGTGATAAAAAAACTGAACAACAACATGTTAATAAGTTTAAGCAATGTTGTATTTATAAAAACATTAAATGATGTTAGTTTATCGCAACCGTTTCTTGTACAAAAAAAAAAGGTCATCACCTGCCACTGAATGTGTTTCTGCAGATGTATTGATGACTCTATGGGCTGGATATTCAAACTGTGCCATTCTGTGGCGCAAGCCCTTGCGCTGCTCAAAATAGTTGTACTGGGGTGTGGCTGGGGTGATATTCAACGGAGTTGAGCTATTGAGCAACTCCTTTGAATATCCAGCCACAGCCACTGTGCATGGCGCAGTGGAACTTTTGCCACCACAAGTGGTCAGAGTGGAGCATTCAAGATGCGGTGGTGCAAGTTCCATTGCACCATGTGCAAACTTCTGATATTCAAAAGGTGACATGCAAATGGGGCCATAATTCATGCAAAGCATGGGGGGGGCATTTGCATCTACTTATGGCCCCATTTGCATGCCATTAGCATGCTGGTGCACTAGTCTCCGATGACTTGTGCCTGCCGTAATGCCAGGCAGCAGCTATCAGATCGACCCTTGTAGCTCGATCGCTGGCATAACTGTAGTATCCCCTGCCCCGACTGGTCCATCGCGGGCAATCAGTAATCCCCCGACCGGCCTCGATCGCTGGCATAACCGGTAATTTCTCCTCGGACCGGGCACCGCCGAGGGCACACCAATCCTCTCTCGACCGGCTCAACGGGCAAAACGCAGGCCTTTCCCACTAGCCCGATCATGACAGAACAGAGTTCAACCCCCAAGAACAATATCCCTGATGGTCCAGAGGACCGTGAAGCCCGATCGCGGGCATTAGAGTCCAACCCCAAGGTCCAAGTACCTGGTGATCTAATGGCCCCCCACCCACGGAGCCCCACCACCTCCCCTCCCCATCAGCCGGCGGGCGGCAGTGGGTGAATAATTCATTCACATATCTGGACTGCCTTATGCGGTATGGGCTGCATGCCCGTGGCTCTTGCTCTGAACCAATGGGCGTGCAGCCCTACCGAGCAGTCAGTCGGCGGCGGCGGGCGGCAGGCGGTGGGTGCTGCCGCCACCGCTGACGGGGAGCGGGGTGGTAGGGCTCCATGGGTGGGTGGGGTAGGGGCCACTAGATCACCAGGGTACTTGGAGCTTGGGGGTGGACTCTAATGCCAGCGATTGGGCTTCACGGTCCACTGGACCACCAGGGATATTGTTCTTGGAGGGGTTGAACTCTGTTCTGCCCACGATCAGGCTAGTGGGGGAGGGGTTACTACTGGTTTTGCCCGCGATTGGGCCAGTGGGGAGGGGGATTACTACCGGTGTGCCCGATCAGGCCAGTCAGGGGAGGGGGATTACTACAGTTATGCCAGTGATCGGGCCAGTCGGGGAGGGGGATTACTACAGTTATGCCCGCGATCAGGCCAGTTGGGGAGGGATTACTACAGTTATGCCTGCGATCGGGCCAGTTGGGGGGAGGGGGATTACTACAGTTATGCCTGCGATCGGGCCAGTCAGGGGGAGGGGGGATTAGTACAGTTATGCCCGCTATCGGGCCAGTTGGGGGGAGGAGGGTTACTATTATGCCCACGATTGGGCTGCAGGGCGGCACAGGGAGGAAGTGGAGGGCCACCCACAGGTGGCAGCTGCTATGTTGTGCCCTGCAATGCGGCAGCTCACCTGTGGGTGGCCCTTGACTTACTCCTTTTTTTTTTTTCTTAAAGTTGTGAAGGCGCAGGTTGGGGGTTGCGCCTGCATAACTCTGCACAGCCTGGCTGAATATCGGGCTGTGCAGTTTATGCATGGTTCCTCCCCCTTCGGTTGAGCATGCCTTCATTAGCATTGCGCTGTTGCTCAGCATGACTTGGGGGGGCGAACTGCCTCCTGCTGAATATGGCAGAATGGCACTATCTCGGACTTGTGCAGGCGCAACCCTATTGCGCATGGCGCAACCCTTTTGAATATCCAGCCCCATTTGTTTTGTTTTCAAATTACTGTTTTATCTCCTCCTACATCCTGCAGACCATGACCCTTTGGGATTATCAGGGAGCCATCCTCCTGCCTCTGCCCCCTACCTGTACTCACCTCCATGTCTACATGGAGCTGTGGCTTCACCACCGAGTGTGGCAAAGGTGGGGTGGGCAAGCACCCCGATACTGTAAGTTTTGTCAGACTGGAGGTAGTCGGGCAGGCGAGGGCACTTAGGAGGCACGCTCCGGTTGCTCATTCTTCCCGGCGTCTGCTGGTATTTTTCTGTTTCAGTAGTGAAGGAGTGGTACACACCCCTACACCAAGGCATCACAGGTGTCTCCACTCTCCCTTACCCCCATGTCAGCTACACACTTGCCATGGCACCAGCTTCAGCTACAGGCCAGTCAACTGCCGGAAGCATCCACCCCCCCCAGGATAGAAGAGCTGTCCTCTGGATGCTCAATACTCTCTCACCTTTGATGAGCCCTGATGACCCTGGCTCTTTACCCAACATGGGTCACCAGTGTGGTGCGAGGTGTGGTGTCCAGCACCTACACCCTCGGCGCCACTGGTCCGGCGATGATTCCATTATTGCTGCATGGCAACAAAAAGACATTCACAGACATAAAGAGCAAGATAACTGCTGGTTTAGTGAGGTGTGACAGCACTTACTGTGTTCACAGCACATTTCGCAGTCTTCACCCTCTTGGTCAATTCCCTGGCCCGCCTTGCATACTCCTCCCCGTCTGCCTCCCACCATGTCCCTATGAACCCCTGATATGCAGCTCTTTTTCTGTAGCCCCTCCATTGCAACACTGTTCATCCATCATGGTTTCCTGGCCATGCTGTTACCTAGGCTCTTCGCATTCAGAGAAACCAACACACCCATCCATCCCCTTCCGTCTCCCACTTCCTTGTGCTCTACCTGCCCTCTGAGTTCCCTTCCCCTTGCCAACTTCAACCACTGGGGTGGACAGCATGTTCAGCATCCATTCATGGCAACTTCATCTGGTAGCTTGTCCCATGGTAGACCCTTCCACTGTAAATACACCCTTGTTCCAGTGTACTTACCTATCGTGCTTTTTACCACACCATTCACTTGCTCACTGAAGTATAATCCGGCCCTCGTGTACAGCTCCCTGTTCATCCATGTATGTCCCCAGTACCCCAGTACTCCCATACCCTGCAGCACCCATTAAGCAATAACTTTAACTCCCCTATCCTGTCCTTTCCTTTCATGCTGTACCTTGGGACTGGTAGCACCTCTGGGAATGTCCCAGTCCTCCCAACATCCAAAACACAACTTCACCCAGCTCCTGTAACCTTTATTGAACCAGGTCTACCATGCAGCCCTGACCTTGTTTCTGTCCACATGCAACTCATGAGGCCTTGGTCTTCCTCCACTTCAAAAGTTTCCCAGCATACACACTGCCCTATGTGATGTCAAGCACGATACCGTTTCTACCCAGATCCAATTTTATCGCTCACCACTTCCCCCCAATCTGATCCCTTTCACAATAAAGTCCCCCCAGCAACCCCCCCCCACTTTGATGCTCCCTGGCATTTTTCACCATCACCCAAGACCCAGTATGTACAAGGCTATATTGCCTGCCCTGCCCTTCTTCCCTTGGTGCTGGTGTCCCCTCCACTTCATTCTTCTCTCCTCCTTTCTGAACAATGTTGCTGTCCATCCTGACCTTGTCTCCACACCATGTGGTACCCCCACCCTGCTCTGTACCATGTCACCCCCTCCACTCACCATACCCAGAGTCTCTTACCTGTTCCTGAAATGTACCCCTTCCTCCCAATTTTGCCCCTAGACCTGCATTATTTCACTGCCTAGCATCCTCTGCATCTCATCTTGAGTATTGAATCATACCCACCCGACCTTGCTCCTCAACCTTTATATCTCCACCTCCATTCTTTGTACCATTCACCTGGTTCACCAATCTTTTGATGTATGGGGCACCCTCATAACCTACATGAAGTTCCCATCAACACTGCCACCCCCACATCCATTACATATCACAATCCTGTCAAATACTCTCAGTCTCTGATGTTACACCCCTGAACATGCGGTCACATGCATTGTGTGGCCCCTACAAAACACTGCCTACCACCATCCACCCATCATAAATCAAGAGTGCTGCACACCTACAGCACAGGTAGCTGTGCTTTGTCCTGCCACTAGGCCAAACACACAACTGTCAATGCAAGTACCACATACAGCAAGTCACATACTCACCAACACATGCCAACCATTTTCCAACAACATGCAGTCCCTCCACCTACCACAGGCTAGCCTTCACTGTCATGAATGTAGCACATGATCCCCCATGCAAGGACAGATACAGCGGTAGCGGTGTAGCAGCTAGTGTGCTCACCATCCCCTTTACCTGAATACAGGTTTATGAATCAGAGGATGTCCAGTGACACATGCATGCCCACCCAGCAACTAACCACAGCTGTGAGGTATATGTGGCTTAGCACCACCTCATGTGAGATGGGTGTTGGCTGTGGTGGTGTGCTGAGTGCTTTGACGCTTTCCATCCATGGACACTGCATAAGCAAACACGTACGGTTTGGGGTGTGAGACCACTCACACGAGGATAGGGTACACCTGACAGAGGTACGAGTTTGGGAAACTGATGTCATGGTGTTGCCCACTTCCTGGTACCTGGTTTCTTGTACACCTTCTGCATACTGTGGCATGTGTGGATGTAAACAACATCATGGTCTGTGTCCCTTTGCATGTGCAATATTGTCCCGATGACTGAACTGTGCAGTCATATAGCAGCACATGCACCTCAGCAGACCACTGATCCAGTTTTGGACCAGGAAGGCATTCAAATACCAGGCCTAGCTGTGACTGCAACCATGCAACACAGACTAAACGTAAGGATGACCCTCCTGTTGCCTTGTCACACCCACTCTTGAAGTTGAACACAGTTTCACATGCCACCACCAAAACTGCTAGTGTTTTTCACTCTGCTAACACCATTTATGAAAAGAAATGCCTCCTGACTTCCCTCCTGAATCTTCCCCTTCCATGCTTATGTCATGACCTCTGGTGTCTCTCCATACCCTACTAGTAAACAGAACCTCTGTGACAATCCTGATGATTTCTCTCTTGTACTTGACACAATCTAAATGTCACTTTACCAATCGATTGGCACCATGCATTTCTGCTTAAAGTTGAACCAGTGTAATATTCTGTGGTGATTTGCATATGCAGCCCATGATGCTTTGCATTGTGGGGGCAAGTGTGATTTTGTATTTATTTGAAACATGGCTTCCCACCCAAATGCCCTTTGGGGTAACCATTGCCTCAGTGCTTGCACACAGAGGATCTATGTCTTTTAAATTGTTTTTTGTTTTAATTGGGTTCACCACAACATAAACCAGATAGACCATCTTAGGGTAGCTGGCTCATTCCACAGGGGTGTCAAACAGACGAGGCATACTGATGAGTCCTGGTAGGACGAAACACATGTCTATGTCTTCTGTTGGCACCCTTTGCAAACTGTGTGAGAGGCCTTTCGGCACCATGCATTTCTGCTTAAAGTTGAACCAGTATAATATTCTGTGGTGATTTGCATACATAGCCCATGATGCTTTGCATTGTGTGGGCATGTGTGATTTTGTCTTTCTTTGAAACTTGGCTTCCCAGCTAAATGCCCTTTAGGGTAACCATTGCCTCAATTCTTGCACACAGAGGTTTGCTGTCTTTTAAATTGTTTTTTGTTTTCATTGGGTTCACCACAAAATACACCAGATAGACCATCTTAGGGTAGCTGATTCATTCCACTGGGGTGTCAAACAGATGAGGCATACTGATGAGTCTTGGTAGGACCCTTTGCAAACTGTATGAGAGGCCTTTCGGTACCATGCATTTCTGCTTAAAGTTGAACCAGCATAATATTCAGTGGTGATTTGCATATGCAGCCCATGATGCTTTGCATCATGGGGGCATGTGTGATTTTGATTTCAATCAATTGTAACTTCAGACATTGTAAATCTGTTTGCAGCGTGCTATCTCTGTTGAACTGTTCCTTCTGTGCTTTAACAAGCAAAATAATAATGAAAATGGTATGGTTAACAGACTTGTGGGCATCTTTATGTGATTCATGTGCCAGGGTTGAAATATATTGCACAATAACTTGTCTCTCCAACACAATGATAACACATTCACTGATGTATGAGACACAGGTGATGTAAACTTCTCCATTTGGAGTCAAAAACAGTGGTGGAATTTAGGAATGCAAGGGACAGACATAAGATAATTGTATTGGAGGGTAGAAGGAAGTGGGATTCTGCAGCTTGTCCGTTACGTAGGGAAATGAGCAGAGTAGGTGGGCCAAGCGGTCCTTATCTGCCATCAGATTGTAAGTTTATATGTCTGAATGGCAATTGACCACCGCCACAACAATTAGCACCAGGCAAGAACAGGGTCAGTGAAGTACAGTAACACAAGCATTGTGATGCCTAAGTGCCAAGAAGTGACATGTAACAAATAAGCTGCAGTGGACAGCATCCATGGTTCACAAAAATAGTCACTTCCTAATTAGGTGCCACAGATAAAGGTGAATCAGAAAATGACTGGTATGATCATGTGATAGATGGTTGAAATATGGTTTGAAAAGTGGCATACAAAAAAGAAGAGGGGGGTGGTAATTGTCAGTGAATAAGGGGATAGTACGGTGACCAGCACTGTACCTCACCTCATGTACAAAAAGTGCTGCCAGTACCATGCTGACATTGCCTTTGAAATGGAGGCTGTCTGGCTATTATACCACAACAACACATTTGTGACAGATGGGCGATACTCCATATGGAGGACACAGTATCATGAACCCTATCATGAACCCTAACTGTGGAAATATTTTATGGACTGGTCGTAATAAAATTCATTTCAAATAACTTCAACCAAAATGAACTGGGAAGATGGTAACATGGCGAGCAATACAGGATGTTGACCAGCAGTTGACTATTACAAAGTAAGAAAGGGATGTGTATGTTAACTTTTGTGACAAACAAAGGGTGTCTAACAACAGTAGGAATTCAACTTTGACTGCAAGTGTGAACATGTGATGCATGGGTACCAGTGTGACACCAGCAAGCAAAAAGTTGTGTATACCATTACACAAAGCGGTAGTGAGGCACTACCTGCAGTGCTGTGTGTGTGTGTGTGTGTGTGTGTGTGTGTGTGTGTGTGTGTGTGTGGATTTTGGGTGACAAACCTGGGTAAGGACAGTGGTAGCATTCATGCTGTCCACAGCAATGATAGTATCAGTCTGAGAACAATAAGAAGTCCCTCGCATTCCTTCCCCTCTTATCAAAACAAAACAGTATTTTGCATGCAGATGCACACTATAGTGCAGAACAGTAAACACAGTAAATAAAACAAGTCTTCATTCATTTATAGTTCTGCTTTATTATGCAGTGTAGGGACATGTCAACAACCTTTCTTACTGCATTTCAAGTAACAAGCCACATAATGAATATTGAAGTATTATAACCCATTTCTCAGTGGCTTATGCTGTCCAAAACATGCCAATGAGGTCACAAGGACATAATAACTCAGCTGTTTTTGTCAGTACTGTAAGACAGTGACATAAACTCAATACAGTTGACCTGTGCCCTTTATATAGGTAACTATGAAAATTACATAAAGGCGCACCATCTTTCATAAAATGCGTAACAACAATTTTTATAAAATGGCACATGCATTGCCGACTACAGCTGACAAACAGCAAGGTGGTAAAGCCACAAAATTAGGTTTCAACTCCATACATGAGATATACAGATGCAGGACACGGTACCTAATTCACTGCCACATCCACAGAGCATAGGAAACCCCTGAGACTGCTGTCACGATCCAGTAAATCATACATGTTAAACCAAACATGTTACTAAACAACTGACTGGTGAATGATTGCCACACACAGCCGTGGTCGCTTTTCTTACAATTAAACACAGGCTTCACAGACATGTACTGTGTGATCAAAACACATCTTTCACAAGTATAAAGTCTTCAACCAAGTACATAACCAGAACTTTGTTAACAATAACAGTTACCATAACACATAGAAAGACATGAATATGTATATGTCCATGAAACAGAACATGAAATGTTGTATTTGGTATGTTTATATCCCTGTACATTGTTATGGACCGCTGATTCATAGCATATCTGAAGCCAGTATACTTTTCAGAAGGAAAAGCTTCCCTTATTGCTGTCACTACACACACACAGGTAGAATTTTGCAATTGTTTCTCCCCAGTTTCCTCCAGATCCAATGGACAAAGTGTCTGTAGGCTATGTGTCTGAATGACCTAAAGGGACAAAAAAAGAATATATTTAGTGCAGGGCAGTACAGTGTAACATTACACTGTTCAGACATTACCTAAATAAACATAGAAGCAGGCATTGTTTTGACCCATTACAAGTAAACAACAGTGCCTTTTTCAGAAATAGTATCTGTGGGTGAAATGGGTTCTTCAGCAACAAACCATTGTTTGATATGTGTCACCCCTTGGTGGGACAAACAGGAGCAACAAGTATATAGCGTGAGTCAGGTCTCACCTTGTGGCATGCATTGCAAGATCAGTGGTCAGTGTCCAACACCATGTGGTGGGCATATAGTTAGTACAATGAGAGGGAGTTCAGTAGAAAGCAATGGGCAGGGGGTGAAGACGATAAGATGAGGACATGTGGTGTGCATCCACCTACGAAGAGGAACAATGCCCGTGTAATGGTCCACCACTGCTCATGGGTGAGCACCATGAAAAAAGCCTGTAAAGATAGCTAACAAATAAACAAAGAATTTTCCAGTAATGCTTTTTTCATGGTACTCAGGTTCAGTGATGGAGGGGTGTGAGTAATGACAATTTCAGTGAGGAATACTACATCATGGTACTGAGTGCAGTGCAACAACAGCAAGCACGAGACAGCTGACATCAAAGTTCATCGGTATGTGTTACATTCATATATGTAACCAAATAGAGAAAGTAACACACAGCAGTCACTCAAACAAAAATAGGCACTTAGCAGTGCCAACATTGAACAGAGACAGAAGAAACCAGGACTATAGGCAAGGGTGCTGTTTTGATTGCGGAGCCCTTGTGTCACTACTATTAGTGACATACATTTATGTAATATCCATGTATAGGGGGCAAGGATGATGATAACACGCAGGTTGCAATGTCCATTTTGTACCATGCATATCATCACAGAATGGATGGATGTGGTGTTGTCAGCAAGTGTGTATACATGATCCTACGCTGCTGCTGTGGACATAACAATATTGCTGCTGTCACAGTAAGAATGGGTGAACAGGTTACACAATGATCTGTTGGCCTCAACCAGCATGACTGGTAAAACAACAATGGAAAATGCAGGCATGCACAGTAATGTGAGAAAGCAGAAGGAGGGCTGGGGGAGACTGGGATGTATGGGGAGGCATCACCAGCAGAAAACAGGGAAGTTGTTATCCCTCTGTACAGACAGTTGCTGAGACCCCATCATGAGTGCGCGTCCTGTTCTGGAGACCCCATCTCTGCAAGAACATAGACAGGGTGGAGACAGCCCAGAGGATGGCAACAAAAGTGTTGCAGAGTCTACAAGACAAGCCATATGAAGAGAGACTAAAGGAGCTTAATATGTATACCCTTGAGGAAAGGAGGGAGATGGGGAACATGATAAAAACATTTTGACTACCTCAGTTGAATCCGCAAAGTCCAATAGGGTAACATCTTTCGGAGAAACAGATGTGCAAGAACAAGGTGACACAATTTGAACATAGAGGGGGGACAGCTCAGGGGCAGTACGAGGAAGAATTTTTTTGACAGAGAGGGTGGTGGATGCATGGAACAGTCTTCCTGAGGAGGTTTGTGGGGTCTAAAACTGTGGGAGAATTCAAGGATGCATGGGACAGATATAAGGCAATTCTTGTTGGGGGAGAAATAGGCTGTTGGTTAACTAGGATCTGCATCTTATCCTGTAGGTAGGGAAATGGGCAGACTAGGTGGGACAAGCAGTCATTATCTGCTAGCAGTGGTCAGTAAGACAGTCAGCCCTAGCGTCCGAGGGGCTGAGGTGATGGACACTATCTCATGCCGTGCAAATAACCCATGTTTGGGAATGAGCACGGATCATCAGAGGCTGGTGGGGGGTGGAGCTGGATAAAGTTGCCATAAGGCAGCTCTCTCTCCAGGGAGGATTGGTGGTATCCTCAGATCCTGACTGCCCCTGATGGAGGACAGGGTCAGCAGACCAGAGGAAGCACCAGGTGCTAGGCCAATGGGTGGGCATATGGTGCCATCACTAGGCTGTAGCACATGTGCGCCTTCACTCACATCTGTACTCCTGGGGCACTGGGGTAGTAAGGGAAAATGGAAAAGTGCACGGTAGCAGGATGATGCTCCACCACCCACAAGCTCCACTCGGGCAGGGCTTAAGTTAGCCCCTGTAATTTGGGTGACAGGGCTGGGGGGCAGTTGGACTAATGGTGGCAGCCAGTGAGAGAGAGGAATAAAAGTAGGACTGAAATAAATCAGCTGATCATTTACTTATCCAAAAACATTCCTGAGTAACAACACAAAGGTATGATCACTGCCTATATCACCTAAAAAGAAGAAGTGTTTACTCATGCATTGGAATATCGTCATCTAATGGTCCATCTGTTTCGAGATATTCATAGTAGGATACAAACACCACTTGATGTGTGAGGCAATTTAGTCGGAAGAAGTCCACTTCTGTAATGCAATCACAGTCCTCTGGCAAGTTCTCAATGATCTTGACAACTTCCTTACAGCACAGGTTTTCTCAGTCAGTCTCCATCACAGAACATTTCTGACAGCGACACCTGTTAGACATAAATAAAATGTTCAGATTAGGAATGTGTTACTCATCAGATAACATAATACGATAACCAATATGTGATGACAATAAGTTATCAATAACTATGAATGCACAATAATGACACTGTTGACATGGCATCAGCACAGTAACAAACCCAGTAATGTTTAGAAACATTGCAGTACACAAGATGTGTCTGCTAATAATGATTGGGATGACGGCACTCACATTGTCAGGCAGTCTTCAGTGGGACAAAGTGCAATACAGCAATAAGCAGTACAGCATGCAAACATATGTGTGGAATGAATGGATAAGTAATGGAACCAGATATCCTATGGACTCACAGTTAAGCAGCTGTGATTGTTTTTGTTTCCCAATCCCCAGGACCCGACCTGTATTACATAGCTGGAGGGGGTGGAGTTAAGAGATGGGAGTGGCCTGATCTAACAGTGAATAGTTTAGCTACTGTAGCCCTGATTCTTTCGTACAGTAGGTACTGTAGTGCTGATCATTGTGGAACCAGGGGTTCAGTCAGAGAAATCTACTATGAGTGGGATGGGACCACACATCGTTGGAACTGGCATCTTTGGGAGGGTGCTTGGGTGCACAGGGTGTGGGGAGGCCACGGCACTTGACTTGACTTGGAAATTCGGTGGTTGCCCAGTGTGCTACCAGCTGGCACAGCTCAGAGAGAAGGTTGAGGGGATCAGAAGACTTCACCATCTCCTTCTCTAAAGCCGAACCCAAAGCCTTCGCGATACTAACGGTGAAACTGTCCCCCCCCTCCTCACTACCTATTTATGTGGCCGGAGCCTATTGCTGCCCAAGCACTCCAACCGCTATAGGTACCAACCTCTAGGCCAGCTGTCATCTCTCACACAGTCAGGTGAACTCTGTCCTGGGAGATTTCAACCACAACTGGCTAGCACCTACTTTTAGCAAAACCCAAACAGAAATATCACCTAAACCTTAGCCAAACCATCTTGGAACCCACTCGCTCTAATCATAAGTCCGTAACCACTCCCTCCTTGACTGGGTGCTTACTTCCCATCCACACGTGTCATCAGTTCTGGCCTCCCTGATTCCATCAGCGACCACCATCTAATCTACTTGGTCCGCAAGATCCACAGAACCAAAACCCTCCCAAATTCATAATCCAATGGTTTTATAAATCCCTTAACCATTCCCTCCTACTGGCTGACTTGGCCAACTCAAATTGGGTCCCTAGCCCTACCTGCTGTAACATGGATATAGCCCTCTCTCACTTTCGCAACACCTTCCTCTCCATCTGGGACAAACATGCCCCCCTGCGCCGGATTAAAGTCCAGGGACCCCACCTACCCTGGATCTCCCCTGAGCTGTTAGCTTGCCAACAAGCCTGTGATAAGGCCTGGCAAAACTACAAATCCTCATCCCTCCCAGATAACTACATTACCTACCGCTCACTCTGCAACAAATGCACAAAGGCAATCCGATTAGCTAAGGATGACTATTTCAACAATACCCTCAATGATAACCTCGAGTGCCCCTCTAAATTCTGGAAGGTCATTAACTCCTTCTTCACCCCCCAAACAATAAGCCCTCCTCCTCTCCTCCTCTCCCATGGGACTCTGCTCTTGGACCCCTATTGGTCGCCTCCGAGTTTAATACCTACTTTACTACCTGCGCACAGGCCCTCCTAAACTCCCTTCCTCCAGCAACCTGTCCCTACCCCCAGTCACCTATCACCTTCCATCCAGCAGGAACACTTTTTCCTTCAGACCTATCTCCCTGCCAAAACCCTTGCTGCCCTTCACTCCCTGAACCCCTCCAAAGGCAAATCCCCTGATGGCCTGGATAACAAACTCGTCTTCCTTTCTGCCCCCGCCATTGCTACTCCCCTTGCAGCCCTACTAAATCTCTCTTTCTCCACCAAGGAACTCCCCTCCGATTGGAAGCATGTCACTGTCTTACCCCTCCCAAAAGGTGGCGATCCTACCTCCACTGCTAACTACTGCCCCATCTCCCTCCTCCCCGCCCTCGCCAAACTCCAGGAACACCTCGTGCTTTCCCAACTCTCCGACTTTCTCTCCGATATTAACGTCTTCTCCCCTTTTCAGTCTGGGTTTCATAAACACCACTCGACCACCTCCTCCCTGCTACGCCTCACGGACTCCATCCTCACTGGGATGGATAATGGACTAATCACTGCCGCTATATTCATTGATCTTGCTAAAGCTTTCGACACAGTTTCCCACCCTCTCCTCCTATCCCACCTAGCTGGAGCTGGGTTAACCGAATCTGCCACTAACTGGTTCAGGGCCTACCTCATAAATAGAACCCAATCCACTAAAATTGCCGGCCTTACCTCTCCCCCATCACTACCGGCGTCCCCCAAGGTTCAGTTCTCGGCCCCATCCTTCTAAACGACCTGCCTAACTCTTGTTCCTCTACCGCTATCCATATGTACACGGACGACACGGTCCTCTTTACCTCTGGTCAGACCCACGAAGAAGTCTTCTCCAAACTCCAAACTAATTTCAACAAAATCCAACACTGGTTCAATACCAACCAGCTATCCTTAAATGCAAAAAAAACTGTCTCCATGACTTTCGGCACTAGACAACGTCTCATCAAACTCACCTGCCCCTCAGCTTCCATACTCTAAATAACTCCATCCTCGAGGATGTGCCTCCTTCAGATATCTAGGGCTTTGGCTGGATCATCATCTCACCTTCTCGACACACGTGGATGCCATCATTTCTAAACTGCGTCCAAAGCTTGTGCCTCTATCGCAACCGCTCTAGTCTCCCTCTACCGTCAGAAGGGAATTAGTCCAGAAAATGATTTTACCTCCTTTGACTACTGTGATGTTGTTTATAACTCCGCTCCCAAGACCACCCTAACCAAACTTGCACCTCTTTAATGCCCCTCGATGCCCCCGCTCTCATCACTGTGTGCTCTATCGATCCTGGCCTACCCTCTCTGAGCAACCAGCACCTAATTCACTGTGCTAAATTCACTTCCAACTGTTGGCTCGGCTCCCTCCCTCCCTACCTTGCATCCTCTCTATCTTCTCCCCCAACACTCACCCACTCCCTCAGATCTGTTGATGCAAGACTATTGGCTATCCCTCACCATAGGTCCACCGCCGGCCAATCAGCCTTCTCTTACCTCTTCCCTAAACTCTGGAATTACCTGCCAGCTCAAATCCACCTCTCATCTTCCAAACACTTCCTATCCTTGGCCCTCACCAACTTCCTTGCACCAAATTGCAACTGCCCCTGACCCCCTCCCCATCAGCTCTCTCCCACATTCCCCCTTGTGCCTGACCAGCTGCTTGACCTTCGCCAAATTGTCTGGCTTATACACCCCCTACGCTCTGCATCACCCCCTTCTATTCTATTTTTCTTTTTCCCTCCTATTCCCTCCTTACCCTCCCTTCCTCTTCCCTTCCTACTCAGCTACCCACACTTCTCAACCTCAAGCGTGTCTACCACTCACTTCTTCCCCACCCTCATCACCTCCCACGCCTCTCCTACTCGTCCAACTTGATGCAACTCGCCATAACTCCTTTCATGCTATCACCACTCATGCATTGCTATTAGCACTACTTAAACATGTATTATCCGGTAGTTGCTCATTGTTATGTATACCTGGCCTTCATGTTCTTATCTCTGTACTGCTTCACCAATTGTTTAAATTCGCTATTGATCGCCTGTATTGCCCCACCTATTGTAAACAATGTACTCATGTTATCCCTCACAGCTATTGTACATCATCTGTATTGCACATTCATTATTTTAATTTTGTCTGTACATGATCTGCCTCCCCTGTAACCCTTCCCCCCAGGTCGCACTGTGAGACGAGCATCTTTTTGCTCAGTGTGCCTTTCCTGGTGAAACAATTTCAATAAACAAAAATAAAATAAATAAATGAATAAATAAGAAGGCAGCTAGGAAATCTGGAGGGGGGAGGTTTCTGGTGGGGTGGGGAAAGTGGTAAGGTGTCAGACACATGGCTGCACCAAGTACCAAAGACACGGGCATAGGGAGAGGAGCACCGGGGTACTGGGACATGGTACTCTGACGGGGGTTCAAAAGGAGGAAAGTCCTAAAGAAGCAGACAAGCATATGGATTGGACAGAGGAAACCAGGGTGGTGGGGTGATTCGGAAGAGGGAGTCTAGGGGTCGAGCATTAGGGTCAGTAACCATTTTAACCCACTACGTCTTCTACTGGAGGAGGGGAGCATGAGGAAGGGAATGCAGCTATGATGGGCGCAGTTATGGAGGGGACAAGAGGTGGTGTCTGAAAATCATCAAAATAGGGGAGCATGGAGAGAGAAATGGGGGGGCGTTATGGCTCAGAGCATGCTGGAGAGGGGATAGTGGGGGGCAACGAGGAGGATCAGTTGTAGAACAGGGAGGATCCAGTTCATGGAGCCTGATGGTTTAGGTCAGGGGCATGGCAGTCAATGAGGTGTTAAATGTAGGCGTGAAGGATGGGAGGAACAGCCAGACTAAGCCAACAGATATAGTGGAAGGACCAGTCATGACCAGGGATGGGGGGCTACAAATGCAAAAAGATACTCGTGAGGAGGGAGAGGACCAGGATTGGAGGGGGTGACCACTGTCAATATGGGAGGGCAGCATTTGATACCCAGATACTAGGATGAGCGAAAGAGTCGGCTGAGGGTAGGGGATGGAAAAAGGAAGAGAAGGAGCTAGACAGCATTTGCCATTCAGAGGATGCTCAATTTCCTTCTCAGAAATCCTGCCGATACTGAGGGCTAGTGGGAGAATAAGCATAAAAATGATGGTGGTAAATAAGTGGCTCAGAGTGCTGTGATGCCAGGGGGTATGGGTTGATGGGGGATTGGGGGGCAACCTGGGAGGTTAAGGGGCTGTATGCTGACAATAGACTACACCTCAATTTGGAAGGGAGGGAAATCCTTAAGATGAAAATAATGATTCGTCACTGAAAGGTGGGGTTTACACTTGGGGGGGAGATGGGAGAAGGGGAATGGGGGAGACTCATGAGGGAAAAGAGGAGGTGATACTTCACTCAGAGGGTGATGGAACCATGGAATTCATTCACCAAGGGACTACTGGAGGCAGAGACTGTGGAGGGGTTCAAGAGGGGTTGGGACAGGTATAGGAGAAGGGGTGTGCTAGCAAAGTCCAATACAAGGGGAATATCTTGGACTGGGAATGGAGAACCCAGAGGTGGTTGGGGACAGTAAGGTCAGCTCCCAAGTTGGGAGCTGAGCAAATGAGCAGCAAAGAATGACCATTAGGCTTACTGTGCTGGCATTTTTGTATGTTACTACTGTTGATCATTGTGTAGCTGCTTCTCATATCTTGTGATTGTTCCTTTACACTGTGCTGTATGATGCAGGTTACAAGCAGGTAGTGTACCCATCTACTTCATTCTCCACACTTTAGCATTACATCTCTAAGTAAGTCCATTGACAACACACCACAAAACATTGCGTCATTAAAGGCAGTTTCTGATGTCGGGCAGCTACCACACACTGTGGTAGCTGCCCTCAGTGCTAGTTAATCCAGCCGGGTTGAAATAAATTATATCAGGTACCTTTGTATTCTCACCTGTCATTTAGAACTTCTCAATGCAGACCTCCTCTGAAGATTCACGAGAGTCGAGGCTCTAGGGGTGTTTTGTGTTCTCACAGAGTTCCTGTTCTCACCAGGGCTACCTTTTATTATGTGAATGGAGTTTTCTGTGTAAATTCTACAATAATTGCCAATCTCTGCACTGTTTGGGAATGAGCTATGACTGTTCATAACCCTTTCTCCATTATACTTTGTGTAAATCTGGTGAGTAAAGCATTGTCGCGCTCCTCTACTTCCTGGACTCTGCATTTTTAAGGCTTGCCACCTTGTTTGAGGAGCTGCACAGTTTGTTCTTTTCCACTTTTGTTCATGGAGCTTCATTTGGATTTCATCTCAATGCAGCCCAGCTGGTTCTCAAGGTCCTGGTACTCATGATATGCCCCTGCACTCAAGCACGTAACCAGTTGTGACCAGGAGTGTCAGAGGTGTTTCATTGAAATGAATGGGGCTGGATTTCATTCAGTTTTAAGATCAAAAATTACCACCTAAAGATTAATGAAGTACACCACTCGACTAACATGACCCTTAATCTTTGGGTGGTCATTCTTGATCTTAAAACTGAATGAAAAATCCGGCTCCATTAATTTCAATGGGGCACGCCCCCGTGCTCTCCTTGGTCACAACTCATTACGTGCTTGAGCACGGGGCATGTAATGAATACCAGGACCTTCAGAACCTGCCGGGCTGCAGTGAGAAATTCTAAATTACGAGTGACAATACAAAGGTACCTGACAAAATTTATTATTTCAACCAGGCTGGAATAACTAGCACTGAGGACAGGTACCACTGTATGTGAGTGGTAGCTGCCCTCAGCTACATCAGAAAATCACTTTAAATGCAGGACAACAGGGCAGAAATCATCACAATGAATGAATTTGGTGAATGGCATGGAGGTGGAACAGCATGAAAGCATGTGTCAAAACAAAAAAGTGATGTTATTCAGATTATGTACTTCAGGGTGGGGGTAGAGGAATGAGGGGAACATAGAAGGCAATAATTGACAAAAACTGCTGCTGTGTGATGCCACTGTGGGGTGCAGCACAATCATGGTCTGTGACAGTCATAAACAGTACAGACATGGTACAGTCAAAACAGGGGAAAAACAGGAAATGTCAGGGATGCAGTGACCAATTACACTGTTTTGGTGGGGGCTCTATTTACGATTTGTCTCTAAGCAACCAATGTGAATAGCTACATGGAGCTATTGTATCCACTCAAGGCACTATGGGGTTCAACACTACCACACCAATTGATCATTGAGTTGCCATTACTGCAACATCAGACAGTATCGGTAACCTTGGGACACGGACAGTGTAACGCCATATATGCAGCAGCATATCAGGATACATTAATGTGCATCTCAAAATAGAAGGTATGGAGGTCATGTCAGTGCATGTATGCCACCTCACCTCACACACAAGCATGTGAGCAAGACACTGTGGAGCACTGGCCTATGGTAGGAGCATACTGCAACACCTGTTGCTTCCATTTCCGCAACCAACAGCTACACAGCACAATATCGGATGCACTATAAGGCAACTATCCTCACAGACCCAACAATGCCTGAGCTCACTGAAAAAGCATACTCAGAAATTCACAGCTACAATGGACAGCAACACACAATGTAAACCATATGTAGCTGTGAAACTGCCAGTATTGCATGACTTCTGAATGCGTGGCACATTTCATTACAACAGGGACAGAGTGGCACATTAGGGCAATTTGCACCCGTGATGCTTTCACCTTGAATTGGTACATTTCATAGTCAGCATTACATGACTGTCCATGGCACAGTATGGGACACTGCGTGACTGAAGGTAACACTGCTTTAAGTGAAGCAGTCCACAGTCATACAGTGACAAATAGACAACACACCAACCCCATTTCAACTGCATCACTGGGAAGAGGGCCATCATCAACACACAGTGCATATTGTGAAAACTTCTCCTTATGGACCATCACTGGAGGGGGGGGCTGAGTCACACACTGTGCTGCATGTCACACCTTGCCCTTTGGGATTATAGCAGGGAGGGTGCCACATTCACACATACACACACATCTGGGTCAAACCTGGCCCATATGGACCACATCTGGGGAGGGCCTTGTTCACACACAACACTGGGTGGGATATCTTGCCCATGTGAAGTGTAGCTTGGGTGCCCTCGCTCACACACATCAATGTGTGTGATAAGTTTACCATGTAGACCATGTCTGAGGTGGGGGGGCCTCATTCACACACAGCTCTATGTGGCATACCTTTTCCACTGCGGCCATTGCTGGGGCCGAGGCCTCATTCCAACTGCTCTGCTTGTAAACCATACCCATGTGGACCACCACTGGGGTGGACCCTCATCCACATACAATAATATACAGGATACCTTGGTCATGCCCACAATCCATGTGGTGTTGGTAACCTCAGTGGCACACAGCAATGCATGTTACTGTATAAAACTTTGCACATTTGTACCATCACTTTGGGGGGGGGGGGGGCTGCCCTGTCATTCAACAGAAAAAAATGACCAAAGCTTGTCACACATCATACACCCAGTAAATAATATCATTACCATTGTGACACTGGTAAATTTTGTTGCAGGGTAACAGTGCTGGAAGATGCTGTGGAGCTTTCATCTGAATCGTTGCCATCATCTGCCACATCTGCTGATGAAGAGGGGTGAGTACGCTCTGGCTCAAACATGTAAGGTTCTGCATAATGAAAGAAATTGTCCCCAATATCCAGCTGTTGTAATGGCAAAGAATCAGCCATGATTGTGTAACCGGACTGAACAACAGCTACTGTGCACTGCACATAACCCAGGGACCTCTGACTGATGGGACACTCCCATGACGTCATTGGAAGTTGACTGCGGGAGCGCAGGGCCATCTCACTAACAATACTTCTCACATGCCAGTACACCACTGCCATGAATCAAACAGTGACAAACAAGTAAGGATCTGATTTCTTTAAATAAAAACAGCATTAGGAGTTCTTAGTACACTGAAAGCAACTGCAGCAATCATTAGACAGTGAAAAAAAAAACTTTGAAAATGAAGAGTTTAGTTCTCCTTTGAAACATTAACCACCATCTGCCTGAGAGGGGTGGGCTACACTGAGAATTACTTTGCTAAACACAATGTCATGCTGGTACCGTGATTTTTAGCTCAGACTTATTCTCTTTTAGCATTTGCACGTTACTTATTTCCCTTATCATGCTATTTTTCAGCTTTTTGAAACTGTTTTATATTACTGCATTCTAATTTACAGTATGTAGCAGTATAGCTTCTGTCCAGTTGTATCTATTTTATTCATTTTATTACTGAAGTTTGAAACCTTTTTTTGTTCAACTGCGTCCCTCTGTTACCCCTTTCCCTGGATCCCACCTGGAAACAAGCTTGGCTCAGTGTGCTTTTTCAGGTCACTAATTTGTAAATAAATAAGAAGACCCAGTCACAACACTGAGACAGCTTGTTTTGTATTACATAATTTCCATAAATCTCATACAGCAACTGCAATGACAACTGTAAATAAACTGAGATATTGAAATGCGCAGTACCTGAGCTGATGACATTTGAGTGGATAACAGTGCATACATGGAAACTTCACAATGTGGTTTTGTACTTGCACCTTAATACACTTCAAACTGAGGTTAATACAATACAAAACATACATACAAACTGTCCCTGATAAACATCCAGGATCAATATCAGTAGATTTACCTTGGATGGCTTAGGATTTGTCTTACTGGATCCTGGCGTGATTGCAACATTCCTGCCACTCAGAGCAGAGGTTCTGGCACCACCAAGTGGACAAACTAGCTACTGCATTAAATTCATGGATATCTAAATTTCTATATATTGACTTTATTTATTAAACCTTTAAGAAGGAAAGGGCCACTGAGCTGAGAGCATTAAATGCCCAGAGGCATCCATGGGGAAAAATGTACAAGGGAATATATGATAAAGTAATGTTTCACAATAAATTCAAGGTAATACACAGTACAATAATACTGTACAATAAAGTGAAATGGAATGCACAATAAACAACGCTGCACAATACAGTGAAGGGATACACAATACAATAATGTTTTGCAATAAAGTGCAAGGGAATACATAATACAGCAGTGTTGTACAATAAAGTGTAATAGAATGCAGAATACAATAATGCTTCAAAATTATGTGGAAGGGGATACACAGTGCATTACTGCTATACAATGAAGTGCAAGTGATTCACAGTATGATAATGATTAATAATAAAGATCAAGGAAATACATAATGCAACGTTGTTGCACAAAAATTGCAAAACATAAACAGTACCATAATGCTGTACAAAATAGAGCTTGATACTACATGATACAATAATGTTGTGCAGTAAAGTGCAAGTGATGCACAATCCCATAATACTGTGTAGTAAACTGCAATGCATACACAATGCAATAATTCTGTACAGTTAAGAATGCAAGGGAATACACAACTGAATATCAATTATAATGCTGCTGTTACATAAAGTGAAAATGAATATGAGCTGAAAATTCAAGCAGAACTGGGATGGTGTGTGATTGATCAGGCAATCAAAAAATCTCTCTCTCTCACATTAGAAACCTCTCATATGCTTTGTCAAAAAAAAAAAAAAAAACTAATACAAATATATACAACATAATTGTTCTCCTTACCAGTGCCTCATTTTGTCTCAACTGCCCCCCCCCCCCCGAGCTTGTGGCAAACAGATAAAGGGACCGTACATTCTACTTTCAAACAATGACTAATCTGATAGCCAGTGTTTTTAGTTCACTTTTAGTTCTATTTATTTGGCTGTCATTTCTCTCTACCCTGAGACTGACGATGGTGCAGCAAAGCACTTGCAGTCCCACAGACATAAGCAAACTCACCAGTGTGAGAAACATAGAAACATAGAAGTTGTCCACAGATCAGGACCTCTAGGCCCACCCAGTTTGCCCAGTTTTCCCTACCTACTGCGCCACTGCAGACCCTACCTACAGGTCTGCAACAGTGACTCCGTATGGGTGGCTGCAGATATGCTTAACAACAGAGAATATTGAAAGGTGAAGATAAATAATTTACATACTGCAAGCAAAGCAAGTTATGGGGATGACAGGAACACAATAATATGGGAAACGTGTGCAGTGGTTAAAGTGGATGTTAGAAAGGATGAGACGGAACATTGGTTTACTTTAAACGTAAAAAAGTGTACAAAACAAGAGTTAGAAGAAAAAGAAAACAAGGAACTGAAAGGTAGACTAAGTGGAAATTGTTTAACAAGGAAAGGAAAACTAAGCCAAAGCTTGTTTCTGGGTATGACTTGCCAACACAAGGAAGTTAAGTGACTTGCTTAGGGTCACATGGTATGCAAGTGGAGTCTGATGGGATTCAAACCCTGATTTACAGCTCAGTGCCCTTAACCACTACACTTTACTGCCTCCATCACTAGACTACCTAAGCTATAGGACACTCAGACACTATAGATTTTTTCTGGATGCCTTGGAACTAATACTAATAGCAGGGAACAAGGTTAAAGAATATCAAGAATATGAACACAAACACCGGCTGAATGCAGTGAACCTCATATGGGATGAAAGTGAAAATGATAAGGAGGAAAGTGATGGGGATGAAATAAAATGAGTAGGAGGGCAGATTTATTCACAATCCTGACCAAAATAGCTACTGTTGTTAAGGAAGAAGTAGAAGAGGATTTAACGTGATTTTCCAGGATTCCAGAATAAAATTACTATTAGCACAGGAAGGAATAAAATCTCGTAAGATTCTTAAAACCTTTGAATTTCTTGATATTCCACTCTTTATTACTGAACACATCTGCATGTAAACAGGGCCATGACACCTCAACGCTCATGTCTTCTTGCTGCCTTGCCTGATCTGAAGTCATAATCTGCTGCTAGTATATGGTGTCATGCTAAACGGTATGGGCTGGTGGGGGGGCAGGACCTGGGAGGACAGTAGTCTTTATACCAAGAACAGCCTACAGAGCAAGGAGGGGAAAAAAGTTCTGAAACAGAGGATGGAGGAGTACATAGAGGTAGCTGGGAATTTAAACTGGGAGCAGTGGATGACAAGTGGGCAAGGGACATGCAGACGCCACAGGCTGGAAAGCCATATCAGCTTACCCCTCATAACAGTGAGAAAGGACAAAGGGCAAGTACTAGTGGTGATGCTAGTAAAGGAGGGAAGGATGAGGGTAAGAAGGAGAATGGGTGGAAGGGGGGTAACTCTGAATGCTAGGAGCCTTGATAAGAAAACTACAGAGCTACAGACTTTCATGGCAGAGGGGGAGGTGGACATGGCGGCCATCAAAAAAACATGGGCCACCCAATACAATGACTAGGACCTGTCAATACCAGGGTACAGGATATTTCATAGGGATAGAGTGAATTGGAAAGGACAGTGGTGGCACTATATGTGAGGAAAGGACTGAAGTGTGTACAGGAGGAAGGGGAGTAGGGTAGTATAGAGTCACTATGGATGCAAATCCAGGATTCTAAGAATAGAACTCTCAGAATGGGAGTGGTGTATAGGCTGCCCTCTCAGACAGAGGAGTTAGACAAGGAACTAATGGGACAGATCAGGAGGACCTGCGAGAAGGAAAGTGTGATGATCATGGGGGACATCAATATGCCAGAGTGGATTGGAGTACCCCAACAACCAGGACTAGAAGAGATCAGGTACTGCTGGATGCCTTCAGGACAGCTTCCTGATTCAAATGGTCACAGCATACCAACCAGGTTAGGGAATATTCTTGACCTCATGCTGGCAAACTGGGAGTTTGTGAGGGAACTGAGGGTTTAAGAACTGCTGACAGGGAGTGACCACTGCTCAGTATGGTTCATGTTGGATATGGATAAGGAAGGAGTGGTATCCAGCACAAGGGTGCTGGACTTCAGGAGGGCTGACTTCTTGAGGATGGGAGAAGTGGTAAAAGGGTACCTGGCCAGAATTCAACCTAGTATGGGCACTAACCAGAGGTGGGAGCTCATAAATTTGGGGATAGTGGAGGCAACCAGAACCTATAGCAAGGCCCAGAGCAAGAAGGCTAGGGCAAAGAAACCTAGCTGGGTGAGCAAGGAGGTCATGGAAAAGGTAAGGAGGAAAAGAGTTGTCTTTAGGAGGTACAAAATAACAGGGATGGTGCAGACAGGGAGGAGTACCCGAAAGAATCGAAGGAAGTGACTAGGACAGTAAGGGCATCCAAGGCATCTAAGGAGCTCAGTTTGGCACAGAGCATTAAGAAGGGGGAGAAGGACTTCTTAAGGTACATCAGTGAGAGAAGGAGCTGTAAGGACCATATAGTAAAGATTAGGAAGAAGGGGGATGGGTGAAAGCAGGGAGTGGAAAGGCAGAATTGCTAAATGATTACTTCTGCTCAATATTTACTAAGGAGAAGGGGACTGACACCCAAGGTGGGGAGAGTGCATGAATAGAGGGATAGGGGATGATGCATGGGGAAATCACAGAGGCCAGGGTTTTGGACAGTTTGAGGGCACTGAAGCTGGACAAGGCACCAGGCCCAGATGGTATCCACCCGGGGTACTAAAGGAGCTGGCAGAGGTCCTGGTGGGACCTTTGTCAGAACTATTCAATGCCTCAAGACAATCAGGGTATGTATCTCAGGAGTGGAGGATGGCTCATGTGGTGTCCCTCCACAAGAGTGATCCTGAGGATGAACCAGAAAACTACAGACTGGTGAGCCTCACATCCATCATGGGTAAGCTGATGGAGATTATCCTGAAGGAGAGACTGGTGGCCCTCCTAGAGGCCAAAGGGCTACAGGACAGCTGACAACATGGCTTCATAAGTGGCAGATCCTGCCAAACTAACCTGGTGGAGTTCTATGACTGGGTAACTAGGCAGTTGGATGGGGAGCATGCAGTGGATGTCCTATACCTGGACTTCAGTGAGGCATTCGACTCAGTGCAGCACGGGAGTCTGGGAAGTAAGTTACAAGGAACAGGGGCAGATGCAAAGCTGGTGAGATGGGTAGAGAACTGGCTTCAGGAAAGGCAATAGAGGGTGGTGGGGAGCTCTCATCCTCAAGTGTTGTGACTAGCAGTGTTCCGCAGGGCTTGGTGTTGGGGCCAGAGTTGTTTGGGATATTCATTGCAGACATATGATTGGGCATCAAGAGCAAGACCAGATTGTTTGCTGATGAATCCAAGATGGGAGCGGTGGTGGATGCCTTAGGGTGATGGCAGGGGTTGCAGGATGATCTGGCAAAGCTAGAAATCTGGTCAGACACCTGGCAACTAGGATTCCATGTCAAAAGGTGCAAGGTGTTGCATTTTGGGGTGAAAAACCCAAGGAGGCATCTACCAGCTTGGAGGGTACAGTTAGCTGAGACAGAGGAGGAGAAGGATCTGGATGTCTCATTACTGGGTCAATGAACAACTCAGCACAATTTAGGAGGCCAGCTGGAAAGGCCAACAAAATGCTGGGTTGCATTGCAAGGGATATATCCTCGAGCAGGAGGGAGGAGATTCTGCCACTGTACTGATCAGTAGTTAGACCACAACTGGAGTACCGCGTGCAATACTAGTGCTCTTATCTGAAGAGGGACATTAAGTTACTGGAAGGGGTGCAGCACAGGATGACAAAGATGATCCAGGGGCTGGGAGACTTACCATACAGGAGAAGGCTGAGGGAGTTAAACATGTACTCACTGGAATAGAGGAGGGACGGGGGGATATGATTGAAACCTTCACATATATCAAAGGAATAAACAAGACAGGTATGGAGGGGCTGTTCAAAGTATGGGAGGGGAGGGACACCCAGGGCCATGATATGAGACTGGAGGGAGGAAGGTTCAGGAGAGAGACGAGGAGACACTTTTATGGAGAGGGTGGTAGCTGGGCGAAATGCATTACCGGCAGAAGTGGTATCCAGTGAAACAGTAGGCTGCTTCAAAAGGGGCTGGGACAGGGCAGCAGGGAAAGGTCATGGGAGGGAGTGGGGAGGGGAGGGCAGTTGCAGAATAAGGGGTGCTAGCTGCACATTCGAGCAAACTTGATAGATCACTAGGTCTTTACCTGCTGGAAATTTTATACGTTCATACAGTATGTTAGTATGTGCTTGTGACATCATAATTATTTACATATGCAACTGGCTGTGATGTTACAAGCAGAATATTATGACTTTTGGCAGGTATAAGGTATTGGAACAGATGTAGTCTATGGTCAAGAGATTGATTTTAATAAAACAAAACTTAAAGGTTTATAAATTCAAACTTTGGGGAAATGTTATGCAACTGCATTCTGATAATGTCAATTGTGATTTTTTTGCTGGCAGTTGCTAAATCTCTTCAAGGGGATCAAACCAAAAAAATGGAAGAAACCACGAAGAGGTAATACGTTGTCAGAAGATTCAATTGACAAATATACTGACAGCATCATATATAATTGGGACCAAGAAAACATAATAGTCAGTAGCTTTGCAGCAGTGAAGGTGGTTGACCTAATGAGCAGAGCAGTTAGGATCCTCCCAGACATATGAAAAAAAGAAACTGTTAGGATCCTGCAAGATATAGAAAAAAAACTGTTGTTGAGGTACACATTGATACAAATGATGTTGGAAGAAAAACTTAATAACGCTTACAAGGCGCTGGGAAACAAATAAAAAGAAAGACTGTTATATTATATCTGAAATTCTGCCAGTACCCAGAGCTAGAGCAGGATGGCAATATTTTATAAGGAACTTGAACAACTAGCTGAGAAGTTGGACACGGAAAGAAAGTATGGTTTGCCTAAGAAATTAGGATGCCTGGATGCCAGGGATGGTGTGCATGAAAAAAGAAAGGGGGCAAGGTTACTCAGCAGTAAAATAAACAAGCATTTGTCAATGCCGAATGTTGCTTGCTTCTATGTGCTGTTTAGGTATTTGGAAGCCATTGGAGTGTAAATATTGAAAATTTGCGAACTTACGAGCATGCGTAGGAACTGCGCAACGTACGCTCATAAACAGTCATTTTTAGGATTTTTTTCATCAAATTTTCAACATAGCCATTTTAAGACCTCTGGTCATGAACAGTGTCACTGTGATTTTGTTAATGTGTCCCATACATTGAGTTTGCACCGGCCCTAGCCATTATTAAGCTACATGAGCAGCAAGCGCGTTTTGGGCAGGATGTGAAAATGACAGCTGTACTGCTCATAGGAGGTGTGGTAAAATGGCAATGTTGAAAATCTGGAGTGGAAATATTGAAAATTCGCAAACCTCGTAGTGCGTGGGAACTGTGCAACGCACACCGTGAAACAGTCATTTTTAGAATTCTTTCACTCAAATTTTCAACATTGCCATTTGAGATCTCTGCTCATGAACAGTGACACTGTGATTTTCTTAATGTGTCCCATACACTGAGTTCGCTGTGACCTAAGCCATTGTGTGCTACATGGTAGGAAACACATTTTGGGTGAGATGTGAAAAATGACAGCTGTACTACTCATAAGAAGGTGTGGTAAAATGGCAATGTTGAAAATCTTGAGTGAAAATATTGAAATTTCGCAAACTTACGAGCCTGCGTAGGAACTGCGCAACGCATGCTCGTAAAACAGTCATTTTTTTGAATTTTGGCACCAAATTTTCAAAATGGGGGTTATGGGCCCCATGAATGATGTCACTGTCATGGTGGTATTCAGGCCCGAAGGGTTATTTCACAGTCACTGTGCAGTCACTGCGCGAAATCACCCTTCGGGCCCGAATAATGCCATGACAGTGACATCATTCATGAGAAGGGGTCCCAAAAACCCCATGTTGAAAATTTGGTGCACAAATTCCCAAAAATGGCTGAGATATGCAATAAAGTTGAAACCCCCTATCTAGCCCATTATACAGCTTACCGGAATTTCCTCAGTTCGCGGTTGGCTTTGAAGAGTGCAGACGTGTTCCTGGTCCACAAGATCGTCGCGCCAGAGTCTGGAGGTAAGTATGGGATGAGGGGTGTGGGAGGCTGGTGCACTGTGGGTGGGTGCGGGTTGTGGGAGGGTCGGAGACGCACTGCGAGGACGTTTTGTCTTACAGATAAAAAAAAGACATCGTGGGACCATTTTGCCACACTGGGGTGGGCTCCCAGCATGGCACAAGGATATTGGGGGCATTCAGCTGATGGGGATTACGCCTCCGTCGGCAAAAGGACTTATTGCCACGCTGGGGTGGGCTCCAGCGTGGCACCACACTACTGGGGGAGAAGATGGCGCAGCTCAGCTGATGGGGATTGGGCACCCGTTGGCTATACAGTGCATGTGGGGGCCCTTGCGCCTGTGGGTGGAGACTCTTGTGATGAGCAACTGCTTGATCAGCTGCTCACTCAAGCGTAGCTCCCCTTTCAACTGTATGCCACTGCATTTGGAGCATGTCATAGACAGCTCCAAAATGCGATAACTACAGGGCTGCACCTGCCAGCACACTGCCTGAATTGGAGGAGGAGGTGACACACCTCGAAATCTCCGATGATGGCAGTATGTTTCTTGCACATGCTTGCAAGCAAAATAAAAATGCAGCAGAAGGAAATTTAATCTAGGCAGTAAAAGGACAAGGAGGGAATCAGAAACATACAGGACTTAGGAGAAGGATAAATCAGATGTTCTGTATAAGGAAGAGTCATTAAAGACAGAAGTTAGGAAATCAAATAAAAAGAACAAAAGTGAAAATAAATTTTGCTTAATAAATGCAATGAGCTTTGTCAGCAAGAAAACAAATGGGATGTATTAATACAAAGGAAGCTGACTCCATGGCACTGATCGATAGGTATTCACTCAGCACACTGGAGACCGAGTTCATGCCCCAAGCCTACACATTTGGAGCAGCATCCTGCAGGAAGAGTCATGGGCATCCTATGGATGCTTCCCTCCTGGAAGGTGGGATGATCCCAGATAGCTTGTCAGGTGGCTCCTGGTTGTGACTTGTGGCTGGCATTCATGGTGGAGTAAGCCACAGCATGTGACAACCCCACACACAGGATGCCTCTGTGGTTGGGCCAGTACAGGGGAAGGGAGGTTGGGTTGGGGCAAAAGCAGGCAAAAAACACAACTGCCTGGTTCCCCTGCCCTAGGAGGGACCCTCTGGGAAGGGATACATCAGGTCAACCAGGCCTCAGAAGTACTGAGGGTAGCAGAATGGTGACAGAGACTGGTGGAGGGGCTATAGGATGCCGGAAGGAATGGTCAGCTGAGGGCTTGGGGGAGCATAAAGAAATAACAGAAAATAAAAACAAAGGGATAATTTCAACATGTTCAAAATAACAGACACATAGTGGTGTGATGGAGATGATTGGGGTAAAGAAACGGAAGGCTTTAAGTTATACAGATATGATAAGAGACAATGCAGAGCAGAAATTGTCCTATAAATCAGAAATAACATGATAAGCAGGAAATTGAAAGTAATCTGGGAATTTGAGTAGTACACTGAAACCTCTTGGGACAGAATCAACATCACAAGTGGACTGGCTATTGGAATTTGTTACAAGTTACCTGACAGTGAACTTTAAACAAAAATTAAATTATTGCAAGACCTGGAGAGGGCTGCAGTCAGGAGGGAGACAATACAGATGGGGAATTTTAATATTCGGGAGGTAGATAGGACAAGTAGTAGAGCACATATCACTTTAGGAATGGCATTTGAACATGGGTTGTCTGAAGCGTGGTACTTGCATGAGCATCATTGGTGTTCTACCTACAATTGCCAACTTGGTGGTGATGATTGAACACATTTATTTACAGAGCTGAATCGTTTGTTGAGCAATGAGTCACTGTTTTTGTTCATAAAAAATAAGATCATTACCTGGCATAGCCAGGAACACCAAGTGTGCAGTAACTATCTTTGGGTGCTGTCTGTTTTGATTACTTTGGTACACTGTTAGTGAGCACCCAGTTTCATGACAGCACATTTTCTTTTCAGTTGCCACATTTAAGAATGGACTTTATTAAAGGTACAAAGGAATTTAGTTTAAAACACCACATTACATCCCCCCACAATCATTGACCTACCTAAAATCAGTCCCTTCAAAACCACCCTAGGAAGCCATTGCAGTTGTGTTAACCAACTGGTCCCCTTACCTGCTGATTCTACTGCCCTCAGCCCATCTGCTTAGTTCACTTTTAATGGCAGTAATGTCCCCGGGCAGCTATTACACCACTCTGAGAAAATATCTTGTCAGGAAATTATAGTAAATGAACATATGGAGAATGTACCTGAAGCATTATGATTAAGTTTGGCTTTTTCCCATACTACAAAAATAAATTTAGGGATATGTTATAGACCTCCAAATAGTAATAACTCTTTAAATAATAATCTCCTGGATGAGATCAATAAGATATCAAATTTAGGCGATTTTTTGATTTTGGGGGACTTTAACACACCGGGTATTTCTTGGGCATCACTAGAAGGGAGTACAGTATTTGAAAAAGCATTACTGGATACCATAACCACACAAGGATATTACCAACTGGGTGAAGTACCAACTAGAGGACTAAATGTATTGGATCTTGTTATTACAAACTCTTTAGCTAGGATTTGTAATGTTGATATCCTTCCACATTTAGGAAATAGTGATCATAACATAGTGGAATGTACTATACATGTTGAAAATGTTCAAACTAGTAAATGTGCTTTAGCTTTTAATTATAAAAAAACTGATTGGAATAATGTTAAAAATGCTTTTGGAAAACTAGTTTGGGGAGAAGCTTTTTGTAAACTAGGAGTAAACTCCATGTGGGAGGATTTAAAAAATAAATTAAAATTACTTATAACAAAATTGGTTCCTACTCATAAAACATACAACAGTAAGGGATTTATTCCTCACTGGTTCACTAAAGACATAAAAAAACATATTAGAAAGAAAAATAAAGTCTTTAAAAAATATAAAACTCGCCCTCTACGGACATAAATTTCAGCAAATACAAAAACAGCAACGTTTGCTTAAATCGTAATAAAGAAAAGGTAAAATAAATTTTGAAAATAAATTAGCTGTAAAAAAATATGAAAGTGTTTTTTGGATATATTCATAATAATAAACGACAAAATAAAAGGATTTCCTCTGTAAGAATAAATGGTAAAACTATAAAAAATAATAAGGAAATAGCAGATAGATTTAATGAGTATTTTGTTACTACGTATCAGGTTCCAAATGTTAAAATAAGAAACGATATAAGTATAAGAAATCTCGATTCCATCCATATTTGCCAAGAATCAGTGAAATCTGAATTGTCTAAGATAAAATCACCTTCCTCTTCAGGATCTGATAATATCGACTCTATTGTCTGGAAAAACCTGGCAGATGTCTTGGCAGAGCCTTTGACATTAATATTCAATAAATCTATTATTACTGGCGAAATTCCCCTTGATTGGAAAAAAGCTATAGTTGTACCCATTCTTAAAAAGGGTGATAAAACATGTCTATCAAATTACAGGCCTATTAGTTTAATGCCAGTTTGCTGTAAAGTTTTAGAAAGATTGATTAAGATCAGTATTGAAAAAGATATGCAAAGATTAAATTTAGAAGATATTACCCAGCACGGTTTTAAAAATGGACTCTCTTGTAACACAAATTTATTGGACTTTTATAACTTCATTAGTGTAAATCTGGATAAGGGCAAACCGATGGATGTTATTTATCTGGATATAGGAAAGGCTTTTGATACTGTACCACATCATAAGTTAATAAATAAAATGATTAAACTTGGTATCAATAAAACTATAATAAAGTGGATTGGAAATTGGTTTTCGGACAGAGTTCACAGAGTATGTATAAATGGTGTACTGTCGGAGGTGGGTGGAGTGGCTAGTGGGGTGCCCCAGGGCTCTGTGCTAGGACCATTACTGTCTGGGTTATATATCAGTGATATGAGTGTTGGTGTAAAATCATATTTAACAACATTTGCTGATGATACTAAAATAGGTGGGATAGTTAAGACTATTGGGGATTTTGAAGAACTAAAAAAGAGCTTGAGCTTGTAGAAAAATGGGGAAATATAAATGATATGAAATTTAATGAACAAAAGTGTTCAGTGATTCATTTTGGAAAAAATAACCCAAGGTTTTCATACTACATAAATAATAAGCAGCTAAAAAATAGCAAGTTAGAAAAAGATCTAGGTGTTTGGATTGATCCCAAATTGTCTTTTAACAAGCACATTTCCAAAACAATAGGTAAATGTAATAGCATCATCTACTCAATAAAAAAAGGATTCATTTCTAGAAATAAGGTGTTTACTCAAACTTTATAAAGCATATGTACTCCCTTTATTGGATTGAAACTCCTATATGGAACCCATATTTAAAGAAAGACATATATAGAGTTGAAAGAGTCCAGAGGCGTTTAACCAAATCCATTAAAGGCTTACAAAATATGGCATATGAGGATAGATTGGTGGTGCTAAATCTGTACCCTCTGGAGCTTAGGTGAATCAGAGGTGATTTATTATTTCTATACCACATCTTGGATGATGAAACATTAATGGAGCAGTGTAGCATTGTTAGGACTCTTAAAACTTTTAACTCAAGATCTCATAATAAACAAGTTTTTGTAAATACTTCTAAAACAAGTAGACCTCTTCATTTTTTTGTTTCTAGAGTTTCCTCTATATGGAATGCTTTACCTAAACAAATAGTAAATGCAATTACCTTTAACTCTTTCAAAAATGAGTTGGACACACATTTACTTCTACATGGTAAAAATTACCTCATGAAATAAACCCAATAGGAGTGGGAGACAATTAAATGGGCCACGGCCTACTTTGTCTAAACTTACCAAGTTTACTACCCATAGCTTGCCTCCACTAAGCAATTGTGTAAATAATTGTACATTGTCAGTTGAAACGTGCATCTCTGTAACTATGTATAAATCCTGTGTATACTGTGCTGTGAATCCATTAATTGTATATACACCTATGTAATCTATGTTAATGTCTTGCTTGTGATGAGGAGCCTTTGGACACAAGTCTATGACTCAAAGGATTGTAATTCTGATATTTTAATAAATAAATAAATAAATAAATAGGAGGTACATCAATAAATGACCTGGAATTAAATACGGATTAACCCACATACTCTTGATGTACATAGACTTCTTCATTACTACACTAACAGGATGAAGTTAGTCTGTAAAACTGATCAGTTATTTTTTTTTCCTTTCCACCCAACAGAGAGGGCGCTGCGGTTTCAAAACAACGTTTGTCCAAATGGTTGGCAAACTGCATTACCTTTTGTTATCAGACATATAACAAACCACTTCGGGGGGAAGTTAAAGGGCACTCAACTAGGGGTATGGCTGCCTCTACTGCTTGTTTCAGGAATGCCTTTGCCACAAATATATCTGCGGCTGACCACGAAGCCACAGGCCGAGTGGTTCCAACCACGCCAGCGAGCATTAATTTCCAGGCAGACCCATGCTCTGGAGTGGGTTAATTCATTTGTAACATGGGGAAGAGAAAGGCTTCAGCTTACTTTTGAGAATGTTTTCTTCCCCCATGTTACAGGTTTTAATAGCTTATTTTGCAGTGTTAGGTGGCGCCTGTGAATTTCTGGATTAATTTCCCCGAAGGAACACGAGTAGACTACCACTACCAAATTGTTTGTTTTGCCTGGTACCTTTCTCAGATTTGGGTTCTTACCTTACGCTTTAGAATTGGGGTGAATAATGCATGATGCTGAACTTGGATTGTAGCGCTGACTCTTGCTGCAGTATTACTGTGATGTGTCCGATTATGCCCAAGATGTTGCTGTTTGAAAAGTGACAGAGGTGAAATATGAGAAACACAACGCTAGCCGTCCTGTTCCAGATTCTATCTGGAATCACATTTTTACGGGACTTCTTTGCTGGAAATATTTATCCTGTACAACTGTGTTGTGGATTTCAGTAGCTACATGGTTCCTTTTATAAATGTATTTTTCCCCCACAGCTCACAATACATGAGTGTGATGTGAGTGAGCTCATGATCTCTGCATGCTCACTTTAAACAGGAGAGATACTGTTGTACAACTGGTAATTTGCACGAACATTGTTTATTAGTACTTCTGATTACATATTGCAACTATGTTGGCCCAAAACTCTGAATGACACATCCATTTTTTCTTGCTTCATTAGCTGCACGACTATCTGCTGCGTTTCAATTACATTTGCAGACTGTACTACTCCAGTCTGCTCTGCAACTGTGCGGTATACTAGGTGTCTGGGGAAGATCAATACCGCTGCACAGATAGAACCACTCAATGAAACAGAGTGTGGACAAGACGTAATGGTAAAATGTTTAATTTTACTAATGCTTAAGACTTTGTACTGTACTTTTCATTTACTACCATCCTGTTTTACACACTACAGTCCATGATTCATGTCAGCGAGTATTTAAACTTGGTACACTGGGAATTGCACTACCAAAAATCGGTGTCTGGTGGCTAGAGTGAAAATGACACAGTACATTAATTTCCAGTGTGGGCATACACTAATTGAGAATTAATGTATCCCCGGCTGATCTGGTTTGACCAATCACATTCAACCCTTTTTCTTCCCCATGTTACAATAAGGATTAATGCATGACAGAGTGTTTGTCTACTTGAGAATTAATCCATGGCTGGGGGGTCCAGCCAACCAGTCATGGATTAATTCCAAATTAGACCCACACTCTAGAGTGGGTTAATTCACTTGTAACATGGGGAAGAGAAAGGGTTTGATGCTCTTTTTATATGTTTCTCTTTTCCATGTTACATTTGAGTAAATTTAATTTTAAAGTGTAGAATTACAAAGGTTCCAGGAGGATATTAAGGTTTCTACCATGGGGAAGAGAAAGGGGGTTGCACCTGACTGGAGAAACTACAAGCTGAACATGCTGCTTTTTTTTTTAAATATTGTGAGCGTAATGGTGAACTGTCATTGAATTACTAATTACATGCAGATCTGCTCAACATTTCAGAATATATGCTCACTTTGACTGACTTACTTTTGTGAAGTGTGGAATCCTCTCTGTTTTTCTATATTTGCTGTTTGGCATTTGGCTGCTGTGCGTTATGGGAAATTGTTCCTCCAATTCTCAGTCTACCAACAGATGGCTTTCAAACAATGCTAGCAGCACAGCTCTGTTTTACACCCATTTTTACATCAACTTTCAAATGTACTGAATGGAGCCAATCTGAAAAAAACTTTCATAGGACAAGTAAAAAAAAAAGAGCCCACATTACATTTACATTAAAGTAATTTTAAAGTGGAAAATTACAAAGGTTCCAGAAGGATGTTAAGGTTCCTACCATGGGCAAGAGAAAGGGGGCTGCACCTGACTGAAGAAGTTACATGCTGAACAGGTACAAACTGAGATGAGAAAGAAGTAAGTGCCTAGAGCTGGGACTTATTCCCAGCTGAGGCACTTACTTCTTTCTCACCTCTGTTTGTATGCTAAGCAGGCTTTTTTTTAAATATTGTGAGTGCAACAGTGAACAGTCATTGAATTACTGATTACATGCAGATGTGAACAGCATTTCAGAATATGTACTCATTTTGGCTGACTTACTTTTCATCTTTGCTTGCATGCATGCGCAAGAAACATTATGTGGCAGCTAAGGAGAGATGTGGGTTGTGGTGGTGCGGCACTGTGGTGGCCAATGCCAGCACTGCATTGTTGGGCTTTGCAGTGCTCAACCAATATAAGACCAGAGTTCTGATGACACTAGCTCTGCAGAGTGCCACCAACTTGTAACGATTTTGCCACTGCAATCAGGGGCAGGCTCATCATTGCAGCATCAGCCATTATGCTGCAATGAGGGAGAGAACCTTCACTGCAGGGTGGTACCTACCTTGCCTGGTATAACATTTTGACACTGAGGTGATGGCTATGCCATGTCAGAGCCCCTTGAAAGCTGACAGGGGTGCCCAATCCCCCTATCGGCATATCCCGACCCAGTTCATTTGCCGATGTGGGAGCCCACTCCCCATCAGCATAATGCCTCCCCAATTGTTGTGTGCTGAAGGGGATGCCCAATCCCCCTCAGCATCATGCCCCCCCCAAACAGTCTTTCTTTGCTGATGGGGGGCCCAGTCCTTGTCAGCTTCAGTCCCCCCTCTCCCAAAATGCAGGTGGTACACTGGGAGCCCACCTCAGTGTGTAAAAAACAAACCTGAAAACAAACACTTTCCCGCTATGTCTTTTTTTTTCTCCCTGAAACCAAGAAAATGGTCCCTTGCAGTGTCTCATGCCACCTTCCGAAACCTGCAGCCACCTTCGTGCACCCTGCCTCCCCACACCCCCTTCACACCAAACTTACCTCTGGAGGAAAGTAAACTGATCTTCGGTGGACCAGGAACAAGTCTGCACTCTTCAAAGCCGACCACGAACAGAAGAAATGCCAGTAAGCTGTATAATGGAATAAATAGGGTTTTTTTCAACGTTGGTGTATATCTCAGGCATTTTTGGGAACTTTGGTACCAAATTTTCAACATGGGGTTATTGGGACCTCTCCTCATGAATTCAGTCACTGTCATGGCGTTATTCTGTCCCAAAAGGTGATTTCATGGTCACTGCATGGAATCACCTCTTGGGACTGATTAATGAAATGACAGTGCCGCTGTTCATGAGGTGGCCTCTCAAAAATCCTATGTTGTAAACTTGGTGAAGAAAATTCAATCAATGACTGTTTTACAAGTGTGCATTGTGCAGTTTCCAGGCACATTAGTAACTTCACAAATCTGTAATATTTTTACTCCAGATTTTCAACATTAGCATTTTTCCACACCTTATGAACAGTACAGCTGTCATTTTACACATTCTGAACGAAATGTGTTTTCGCACTTCTGGGGCAGAATTGCACGGTCGCTATGGGAAATCAGTTTTGGGGACAGATGAAGAAAATGGCAGTGACACTGTTCATGAGCTGAGGTCCTAAAATGTCTATGTTGAAAATTTTGTATTGAAAGTCCATAAAATGACTGTGTTGCAAGTGTGCATTACGCAGTTTCCACGCACCCTTCTAACTTCGCAAATTTGTAATATTTTCTTGCCAGATGTTCAACACTGGCATTTTTTCACACCTTCTTATGAACAGTACAGCTGTCATTTTCCACATCCTGGCCGAAATGTGTTTTCGCACTTCCAGCGCAGAATGGGGGGGGTTAGCGAGCTCAGCGGAGCTCTGTTAGGACTGCTGTGGATTTCTTTGTGGGTGAAAAGGCACCAATGCAGGCAGGAGCCCAGTACAAAAGGGAAGCCTGTAGCAAGGGGAGAAACAGAATAAGTGAGTGAGAACGGGGGAGTGAGCGAGTTCAACGGAGCTCTGTTGGGAATGCTGTGGATTTCTTTGTGGGCAGAAAAAGGCGCCAATGCAGGCAGGAGCTCATTAGAAAAGGGCAGCCTGCAGCACTGGGAGAAACAGAACAAGCGAGTGAGAGAAGGGGAGTGAGCAAGCTCAACGGAGCTCTGTCAGAACTTTAAAGTTGCCCACCCTCCCGCCCAGTGCCCTGTGTGGTCCTATATTACAGCAGGGTCTCTGGGGTGGAGACAAAGCAATGATTGGATTCTTTCAGGATTGCTGTAATAATACAGATTTAGCTGTTCTGTTTATTTCTTTAACTGAGCTAAGTATTGAGCTATACTGTTAGGACTGCTGTAATAATAAATATTTATTTGTTCTGTTTATTTCTCTAACTGAGCTGAGTAATACTTGGAGTGCAATAGGATTTCTAACTGGGCTAAGTGAAACTATATGAGGACTGAGAACAAAAAGTATGGTAGCTGAGGGGTGAAAAATGGATTAGGAGGCTTTAGGATTGCTACAGTGATACAGTATCTAATGGATGAGATTTGAGACTGAATTAACCCAGTCAGCAAGGGGGCAGTAGGGGGACTAGTGTGGGGAGAACAGGAATTTGAGTAAACAGGGGCCTAACAGTTGTAGTAGGGCACAGAAACCATGAGTAAGAACCTGTAACATAAGATGGGGGCCAAAATGGGGCAGGTGCCGCATGTCAATAGGGCGAGCATCTTTGGAAGGGTGGTGGGGTGTACAGGGTGTGGGTCTGCCATGATCCTGGACTGGGCTTGGAGGATGGGTGATGTATGGTCTGTAGACAACTGGCTAGTTTGAGGGAGGAACTGTGGAGGTTAGGGAGGAGTCTAAGTAGTAAGGCAGACGAGTATGGTAGGCATCCTGGCTGGTGTGGGGAATAGGGGACGGCAAGAGGGGGATGGGGAAGAAAAACTAGGGACTGAAACTGACCCCAGTATCAGAGGCACTAGCAGAAAAGAGAGGAGAAGGGAGGGGGTGCTAGAGGTGAGGGGGGCCTCCTGATGGGGAAGAAGGAGACCACGAGGAGTACCAGGGGAGAGAGGAGATGGCTGGGGGTAGGGAGGGACCAGGAGTGGGATCAGGGAGAGCTTGGAGAGGAACAAGTAGGAGGGGTGAACTGGTAGGGGAAAGAGATGTAGGAGGGGTATCGACTAGGAATAGATTCGAGCATCTGCTATGGGAGAGAGAGAGGGGGAGCAGGAACATACTGAAGGGTGTGAGGACGAGCAGGTAGGGAAGGATAGCGAGAATGAAAGTGCGAGGGGGCTAGAGGACAGAGGGGATGAGTGGAGGAGAGAGGCTATGGGAAGGGGAAGGATGTGAGGGCATCACTATCAGGGACAAAGGGATTGGAGGCTGTAAATTGGCAACAACAAGTACAGGAGAGGGGTTGGAAATCAGTAGGGGAGGAGGGGAGATCAACATGGGAAGCACAGTAGGAAGTAGTCAGGCTGGGAAGGGGTTCAAGGAGTATGGGAGGAATATGGCAGAGAAAAGGAGTGAGGCGGAAGTATGGGGTGCAGATACAGAAGTCACAGATGGTGCAGCTGGCAGGGATAAGGGGCAGGGAAGAACAATTACTGTGGTGGTGGAATGAGCATTAGAAGGGAAAGGTGGTAAGAGATAGTGGGTACTCATCCTGGTGGATTCTATACTGAAAGGGATGAAAATACAGCAGAAGGAGAGAAAGGCACAGCTATACCTGTGTTGAAGCTATCCCCAAGTTGACTGCTGGGGGACAGGGCAGGCACTGCTCAAGTGTGCAGTGAGGAGGAGGAAGAAACCTCATTTAGTGTTGCATGTGGGTACAAATGACTTGGCGGGGGAGACTGTGGAAGTAGGGGTGGTTCGAGGAGTTGGGCAGGCAGCGTGAGGGGTGGAGAAATCGGTGGCATTCTTGGAGGTACTCTCAGTACCATGTGCAAGCATGGGGAGGAAAGGTTAGGATCAAGGAGTTCAACAAGTGGCTGAGGGATAGGTGCACTTTTGGTATGGGTTAGTGACTAACTAGGGTGGGTATGGGGAATAGTGATTTGTATGTGGGGACAGGCTACACTTGAGCAGGGGAGTATTAAAGGAGGGATTAGAGGGGTATATCTCTAATAAAGTGGATTTAGGTCCGATGGTGCTGAGGGTTGAGGCGCTGGACATCACACCTTGTGCCATGCCAGTGACCCGGGTTTGGGAAAGGACTCGGGCAACCAGGAACTGGCTGGGGAGAGGAAGGATTGAATGTCCCATGACTGCTCTCCTTCCTCTAGAGTGCATGGGTGTATGGCATCATGTTGCAGCGGCAGATGGCGGAAGCCAGCTGCATTGCAGTTGCGTGCTCGAGAGGGGGAAGTGCGGTGGGTGTCTACACTATGTGCCTTTGATGCCATTGCATGTCCGGCTCCCAGGGAGAAAATGGAGGTGGAAAATAGCAGGGTGATCTCGGCAGCTGATGGCCTTGCCCTGCACCTCTGAACACGAGAGTGGCGCACCCCCAGGGGTACAGCTGACCCTGGGAAAAAGGAAAGTTTCTCTCGCATGCTCGACCTTGTCTGGGGGTATGGGAGCCAGCGGCTGGAGGTCGCTAGAACCCACTCCGCTAGAGAAGAAATAGTGACATGATAAAAAAACTAAGGTGGATTTAAACTACTGGGGCGTGGCTGAAAGAGTGGGGTTGGTAGAAAGATCCAGACAGGGGGAGCCTAATGAGCTCACCCCCCCTAGATATAGGTAAAGGCAGAGGCATAGTAACCCCTAGAGGGGGTGGGCAGAGTGGTCTGAGTGTAATACAGAAGGCACCACCACCCAGTAAGAATGAGGAGAAAGGGTGTAGACTACCTGGAGGAGAGACACAGGCCAAGGAGAAGAGTGAGGAGAAGGAGGGGTATGGGTGGAAGGTGGTCTTTCTCAATGCAAGAAGCCTGTGAAACAAAACTGCAGAGCTTGAGGTGCTCCTTTCAGAGGGGAAGGGTGGACATTGCAGTAGTGACAGAGACTTGGGCCAAAAAGTCCCATGATTGGGACTTGGCAGTCCCAGGATACAGGATATACAGGAGGGACCGGGTGGTTTAAAGGTGGGGAGGGTTGCACTCTATGTGAGGAAAGGGATCAAATGCATAAGGGATATGGGAGAAGAGGAGAGGACAGAGGCACTTTGGGTACAGGTCCTGGACTCCAAGGGCAGAAAGCTGAGGCTGGGAGTGGTTACAGACCACCAACCCAATCCAGGGAACTGGATAGGTAGTTGAGAGAGCAGATAAGGAGGGTGTGTAGAAGGAGGAGTGTGGTGATAGTGGGGAATTTTAAGCTACCAGGAGTTGACGGAAGCACCCCGGCCGCAGTACCAGGGAGCAGGTGCTCCTTGATGCAGTCCAGGATGGCCTTCTGAAGCAATTGGTAGGTCTACAAGGCTCTGGACCTAGTACTGGCAAATGGGGAGGCAGTGAGACAGGTAAGGCTGGACAACCCACTAGCGAGTAGTGACCACCATACAGTGTGGCTCGTTCTCATGCTGGGCAGAGAGACAGGAGGTATGGGCACTAAGGAGGTGGACTTTAGTAGGGTGGACTTTGGGAGGATGTGAGCAATACTGCAAGGGAGACTCCAGGATATAAGAACAAATGGATGCAGAACAAAAGTGGTAAGTCATAAAGACTGGGCTAACAGAGGCCACAATAGCCTGCACCAGGACCAGGAGTAAGAAGGGCAGAGCCAAGTAACCATTCTGGCTGAACAAGGAATTGCTACAAGGGGTGAGGGCAAAGAGGGGTGCATACCAGAAGTACAGGAGAACAGGAAAGGGAGAGGATAAGGAGGCTTATGGGAGTTGGTCAAGGGAGGTGGCCAGGAGGGTGAAAAAAGCTAAGGCCTCCAGGGAATTAAGGTTAGCACAGGGCAAAAAGGGAAAGGAAAAGGACATTTTTAGGTATGTCAGGGAAAAGAAGAAGTTCAAGGAAAATATTGTGAGGATAAAGCGGGGAGAGGATTGGGTGGAAAATGGGAAGGTGCAAGCAGAAATTCTAAATGAGTACTTCTGCTCCATTTTCACTAAGGAGAGGGATGGTCCACTACCAGCATGGGCTGGGGGGATGGGGAAAGGGGGGAGGAGGTGATGGACAAAGTGATTGCAAGGTGTAGGGTGCTAGAGGGGCTGAGGGCAGTAAGGGTGGACAAGGCACCAGGTCCCAATGGCATCCACCCCAGGGTGCTGAGGGAGATGGTGGAGCTGTTGGCTGAGCCACTAGCAGCTCTGTTCAACACCTCCCTGGAAATGGGGTATGTGCCCCAGGACTGGAGGGTGTCCCATGTGGTGCCCATAAACAAGAGTGTGCCTAGGGAGGAGCCAGGAAATTATCGGCTGGTCAGTCTCATGTCTATAGTGGATAAGCTTATGGAGGTGATACTGAAGGAGAGGCTGGTGGCATTCCTAGAGAGTAATGGCCTCCAAGATGGGTGGCAACACTGGTTTGTCTCAGGAAGGTCTTGTCAAACCAACCTAATAGAGTATTATGACTCCGTGGGGAGTTGGACAAGGGCCATGTGGTACATGTCCTGTACTTGGACTTCAGGAAGGCCTTTGATACAGTGCCTCATGGGAGACAGGGGATATTGATGGCAGTGGGGGTGGGAAAAAAAGTTGACTAAATAGATAAAGAACTGGCTACAGGGGAGGGTGCAGAAGGTGCAGAGGGTGGTGGTGGGGGAACTCTCGGCACCCAGAGCAGTGACAAGTGGGGTGCTGCAGGGGTCACTGCTGGGCCCAGTGCTATTTGGGCTCTTTATCTCTGATATAGCACATGGACTGGGAAGCAGGGTTAGTCTGTTCACAGATTATACCAAATTGGGAGAAGTGGTGGATGAAGAGGTTGGATGGAAAAACTGCAGGGGGACTTAACCAAACTAGAGACATGGTCGGTGGAGTGGCAGCTAGGATTCAACGCAAAGAAGTGTAAGGTGATGCACTTCAGGGATAAGAACCAGAAGCGGGACTATTGGTTGGAGGAGGTGAGGTTGCGGATCACAGAGGAGGAGGAGAAGGATCTAGGGGTGTTGGTATCTGGGAGCATGAACAACTCGGCCAAGTGCAGGAGAGCAGCAGTGAAGGCAAACAGGATGCTGGGCTGCATCGCAAGGGGGTTCTCATCCAGTCACAGGGATGTGATCCTACCTCTCTACAGATCATTGGTCAGACCACACCTGGAGTTCTGGTGCAATACTGAAGGTCATACCTGAGAAGAGACATAAAGTTACTGGAGGGGGCGCAAAGAAGGGCAACAAAAATGTTAAAGGTGATGGAAAGAAAGGAATATGAAGTTGGGCTGAAGGAGCTGAACATGTACACACTGGAGGAGAGGAGGGATAGGGGGGTTATGATTCAAGCACTTAAATACTCATTTTTTTGATCAATTTCCAAACGTACTGAATTGAGCCAATCTGAAAACACTTTCATAGACCAAGTTAAAAGAAAACCCACATTACATAGCCATATAGAGGTTTTCAAGATACTGCAGATACATTTTGAGAGGGGGACTAGATATGGTGGCCACTCTATTGTAAAAAGGGGAACACATATGGTGAGCACTCTACCATGATTACTTCAGAAGGAACCATCGATGTACAGGAAACTAAAATGGGAAAGAGATATGGTGCGTACTGTACCATGGATTAGTTGAGAATTAATCCATGGCCACCTGATGCAGTTTCACCAGTCAGGGGCAACCCTCTCTCTTCCCCTTGTTACAACAAATATTAATGAGGACAACATAAAATGTGAGATGAAGAAACCTTTTTCAAACACTCGTCATAACAAAAGTCATATCTCAGTTAAAAGGAAAGGGTAAAGGAGATTGTGAAAACAACTGTTTGCAACTACAGAAACGTGGATTAAAAAAACAGGATAGAGTCTGTTAAACTGTCCTAGAAACAATATATGGAGAAAATGAGCCCTAATGAACTATGGCTATGTGTTAAGAGCAGATTGCTGGACTTAGAGAATACATGCATTACAGTATATAGATAAACAGATATAATAAGAACAAGAAACAGGTTGAATGTAAAGAAAATAAGAAAACTATTATCAACTGGAAGCAGAGCATGCACAACACATAAGAAAGGAAAAGCAGACACAGGAGGTAAACTAAGGTAGGTAAATTTGGTGGCACCCTTTGTCAGGTTCCATCTTGGCCAGTCATGTTAACCAGCACAGTCAGACATGAACTGGTAAAAATGGACAGAGCCATCACTGCTGATTGCTTAATTGCTATGTGTTTCCTATCATTATGTCTAGTCCACCTGAACTGGCAAGAATGATACAGAGGTTCACAGGAGACTTTTTATTGACTTTTACTATCTGAGAGAAGTGCAAATAATTTACATTCTTGCCTGCTGTTTTCCTAATAAAGTATTGCATTGGTGGATGCAAAAAAGTCTAAGTGTGCAAAATCTAAATCTCTTACGTTAATGCAGACCTCAAGTGTCCCACATGTCAACCTGTTGTATTAATAATGTAATAGGGTTTTACAATAAAGTGCAAGGGATGCACAATAGAATTATAATAAAGGGAATATACAATACAATAATGTTGTACAATAAACTGTAAGGCATGCACAGTACAATAAGTCTGTGCAATAGAGTGCTAGAGGTGTACAATAAACAGAATAAAGTATGGGTCGGGGTGTGTAACGAGAAGTTTACACACACGAGGGTTATGCATAGCATCTAACCCCAAGGTGTGTTAAACTTGAGTTTACACACACTGACCCATACTTTATTTTATATAATTGCTGCATTTCATTTTTCTCCACAGCAATTATATAAAATAAACATAAGATGTCTGGTTGAGCCGTGGTCCGACCGAGTTTCAGCAGTGTCAGCGGTCGGACACGGCTGTTGGAAGGAAGGGTCTTTGTTTTAGTTTATTTATTTCCCCGCTCTTGGTAGGAGGTAGTCGAATTGTTTTTGTGCAGCTGTTTCTTTTTTAAAAAAAAAATGTACTTATTGCCGAGCTACAGTGGCGGTCGCTGGGGTTAGGGGAATGCGGAAGAGTGGCAACTGGTGTTAGCCTGGTGCATGCACAGCAGAAACAAAACCCAACCCGTGTTTGCCATAATAAACATTCCTTTATTACGGCAAATTATGCCACAGGTTTTGTATAGTAAAAAACAAAACCCATTAATTATAGAATAATACTAGACAATAATGTACAAGGGAGTATATAATGGAATGTACAATACAATACTGACTCAAAGTACAAGGGAATACAGAATACAACCATGGTGTAGAATAACATGCAAGGGTATGCACAGTGCTATAATGTTGTACAGTGAAGTGCAAGGGATGCCCTGTACAATAATGCTAAGCAATAAAGTGAAAGGGAATTCATAATACAACAATGTTGTACAATAATAAAGTGCAAGGGACACAAAATTCAATAATGCTATACAATAAAGTGCAAAGGATACACAAGACAATAATCATGTACAAAACAGTATAAGGGGTATACAGTACAAAGGTGCTTCACTGTAAAGTGCAAGGGAATACACAATAAAATAATGCTGTACAATACAGTGCAAAAGATTTTATTTATTTTATTTTTATTTAGTTTTTGTTGACTGGGTAAGTGCACTAGACAAATTCTTGCCTATTTTCAGGCACGACTCAGGAGGAGGAGGGGGATACAGATGAATGCCAACTGACCTTGAACCAGATTAAGCTGTTGGTAGTATTTTTAGTGAATGGGGAAAATTTGGTCAGGTCACCAGGGACATTCCCCTACTCTGTCAGTAGGGGTGCTGCTGGGAGGATGGTGTGTCAGAGATTCATTCTGCTGGTGTACCTGTTGGTGAGCAGGTCTCCCAGCCCACAGATCCAGCTCAGAAGACCAAGTCTGTGGAAGCCATAATCATGGAGATTTAATCTGCTTTGCAAATGAAGTAGACTTAGCATGAGAAAATGGTGAAAGTTACACATGGCCTTTTTTCGTCGGATGAGGTCTGGCTGGATAATTTTTTACAACAAAATAAATCATTACAATATGGTATAAATGTGAGTAACACCATGGAACATTCTGATAATATCACCACTGTATCTCCTATATCTGAGGAAGAGATATTAAATCCTATTGACTTGCAAGCAGCAGCTACAGTTTTAAGAGGTGTCTTGGGGCAAGAATCCGCTGCAACAGGTGAAGTGCAGAGTCAGCTAGCTACACCCAGTGACATGGGAACTTCAACTGCATTCCTACTGTCTGAATCAGCAACCACAAAAGAGAGACTGACAGAAGATCTGAGGCCTGTGACAGTGAATCTAGCTACTGTTCAAAACTCGGATTCTGTAAAAACTGTGAGTGCAATTCCAAATACCATATGTAAAACTCCTCTTACATCAACTAATCTCCTCGGTTTAAGAAAGGGAAGAGACATTGACTTTACAGCTGTTTGTCACCGCAGGAAATCCCGACATCATTAGAGCGTTCTCTGATAGCAGCGGGGTGGAAGTGGGGAGAGGCTAGTATCTGGGTTCCCAACCCCAGCCACAGCTTGATACCAGGATCGCCTCTCCCTCCTGAAGTCAATAATCCTGATGGATTGGTTTTAAATAAAGAAAACGAGCCAAAATAATGTTCTACTAGTCGGGGGATTGAGGCCAAGTCTCTTGAAAGTTCACCACAGTTTATAGATTCATCTGCCTCATAGACTGAAAATGAAACAAAGCATTTGGCTAATCGTGGAGATTCAGAGAAAGATGAAGCTGAGTGACCTTGTACAACAGCTACTTTTCAAGAATGCTCAAAAATGGCTTGGGAGTCCTTTAGGAAAAGAATCCTTTCTCAGGCTCCACCCCATAAAGCCAAAATGCTGTCCGTTTAGAATATTTAGGAGGATAGGAGATAGCTCCTGATCGACTTTATGTGGGCATAATCTCTTGAAGGGGTCTTTAGTTTTTTCAACTGAAATTTATGCTTTGATTCATGTGTCAGGGTCAGTGATCTTTGATGTGAGCTTTACTTCTCCACAGGGTCTAGACCGTTTCTGATCTAAATATGATACATTGAAATATACAAAATTATGGCTGCCTTTGAAGGCTATTCCTTTAACAAAGCCATCTATTAGGCAGGTGACTATTTTATCTCGTAATGAATCTATGTCTATACATGATGTTGTTTATTGTTTGGAAAAAAAGTGTGATGTATTGGATAGCCATAAGCCAATATTTGATGAAGAATGCATTTGGAATGGGAGTTGGAACTGACGGGTTTGTTTAAGAAATAATAGTCTGGGGCCAGTGCATCTCCCTAACAGCTTATTTTTTGGTAATGAAAGGGGGCATTGCTTCTATCCAGGACAGCCCCGGGCCTGCTTTAAATGTGGGACCTTCACTCATTTGGGCTCTGCCTGTGATAGGATAAAGTGCAATCTCTTTTTGTCTTTTGGGCACCACAGTTCTGACTGTACAGAAGAACTGTGGTGCAATGTTTGTGAGGACACCGGGCATGCTTACAGGTCATGTCCTTGGACTACACATAATCGTACTGATTGTGTAAACCAAGACCTCATACTTCAGGAAGCACAAAAAAAAGAAATGATAATAAGAAAACATTTTGCTGCCAGACCCCCCCAGACCGCCCATCTACCCCTCCCCCACATTTCTCGCCTCCTTCAGAAGAGCTGGGGGTTCGGATTGATGCAGCTCCTGAGCCTTCCACTGATTTCCCTCAGCCTGTGGTTCCTGATATCCCTTTATTAAATGTACCACAAACCTCAGAGATGGAGATTTCAGTAGTTGAAATGCACCCCCCCCAAGAGTGGTTAAAAGTGTAGCCAAAAAAAGGAGTATAAAACAGACAAGGCCAAAGTCAAAAGTAACCAAGGCATGTGCTCCAGGAGGTGAAGGGATTGTGTTAACTAATACATTTAACATTCTGACTACTGCCATGGCAGACTCAGAACAAGGAGGGGATTCAGAGGCATCTTCACTTGCCCCTCACTCCTCTGAATCTGAGGGTGATCTAATAGAAGCAGTACCTGGGGAGGAAAAGAAAAAAAGAATGAACACTAGAGTAAGAAGACGTTCTAGGCTAAAGAAACCACCTTGATTTAATTTTTTTTCCTGTCTTTCTCACAGTTCTCATCTTGGTTATGCATTGCAACCATCAATGTTAATAGCATTAAGAATGCTAAAAGAAGATTGATTACATTAACAGCATTAAAAGACTTAAGTTGTGATATATGTTTATTGCAAGATACAAGGTTGAATACTACCTCCTTGGTTAGGTCTGCACAACAATTGTGGTGTTGGGGCCCTTCTTTTTTTTCTTTTGGCACCGGGGTTTGTGAAGGAGTCGGTATTTTGTTTAAAGGGGATGGATTTAGGGTGTCTCACTTGGTGGAGATATGCTTGGGTAGGGCATTACTATTAGGTTTTATGTTTAAAGGGATAGGGTGGAGATTAATAAATATTTATGCCCCCATTATGAAGAAAGAAAGGATTAGCTTATATGAAGACATTAAACCTTATTTAATCACAACTGAACACATTTTATGGGGTGGGGACTTTAATTGTGTGATAGATAGAAGTGATAGAGGGGCAGTAACTAGGAAATTGTATTGTGATTCCAACTGTCTTAAGGGGATTATTGAACAGGGTAATTTACAAGATTATTTTAGAACTTTACATAAGGAGGGTGGTCATACTTACTGTAGGGGAGCATTATCCACAAGAACTGATTTTTTATTTACAAAAAAAAACTGTTAGTATAGTGACAGCTGTAACCATTCCTTTAGAAACTTCTGACCATGCAATTTTACTTGTTAGCATAGGGGGCCAAAGTGGGCTGCAATATTGCCTAGGATATTGAAAATTAAATCCAGCAGTTTTGCAGGAGAATCAGATTAGAGTGCAGGTTCTTGCGTTCCTCAAGGCAAGGATGACAGTGGCATGTATGGCTGGGAATATTAGTACTTGGTGGGAAGTGACAAAGAGAGGTTTAAAACCTGTGTTCCAATTATATTCTACAAATGCTAGACAGTGCCAGTTTAAGGAATACCTTAAACTTCGAATGCAACTATGCAAGTTATACTCTATTATTAACACTCAGAATATTAGTTTAACTTCACAGGCACTCAACCTTAAAACTGCAATGATGAGTTTACAATATTGTAGAGCTACTGCAATGTTAAATGAACATAGAATCCATTCTCCAGGGAAAACTGGATTTGGTGATGCCTTTAAAGGCTGCTCACAAAGAACATCAGACATGTTGATGGGATCTATTCTGGGCACTAATAGTCTTATGACTTCAGATGGGCCGACAATTTTGCAGACTGTGTCACAATATTAATCCACCATGTATGTCGCATTTCCTAGTGATGAGAAGGTTGTGACTGAATTTCTGAATAAAATAGAAGTCCCTAGTATACCTTATACACTTTTGCAAGATCTTACTAAGTCTATCACTGAGGTAGAAATAGGGATGGTTATTGATCATCTCAAAAATCTTCAGCTCCGGGTATTGATGGTCTTCCACCAGAATTTTATGTCACTTTTAGAGATATATTAAGGAAAATATTAATCAACGTGTTTAATAAGGTTTTGGATGGTTTACAAGTGGACTTGCATTTCTGTGTAGCTATCCAGATTTTAATATTTAAAAAAGGAGACAGGACTATTCTTTACAACTGGAGATCTTTGAGTTTATTAAATACAGATTATAAAATACTAATGAAAATCTTGCATAATCGTTTACTGAATATAGCTTCAGTACTTCGCTCAACAGCACACACCTGTACAGTTCCTGAGTGTTCTACAGTATAAAACACAATTTGTTATTACTTCAAGAACTTATAGCACAGGGTAAGACCAGTAAATTAAATGGTTATGTTATGTCATTAGATCAGGAAAAAGCTTTTGATCAAGTACCTCATCGGTTGATCTCACTTATATTACCTCATTATGGTATACCATCCCTTTTTGTACAATGGATTTCCTTATTATATAGCAATGCTAAAGCTATTCCTTTAGTAAATGGTCATTTGGGTACTTATATAGAAATTTCTCAGGGAGTTAGGCAAGGCTGTCCACTCAGTCCTTTACTTTATGTATTGTGTTTAGACCCTTTTATTAAGATCTCTGCAACAAGACCCCTGTATTACAGGTATTAAACCAAAAGAAGGAAGTGTAGAAGCTAGGGTGACAGCATATGCTGATGATATTTGTGTTATGGTTGCAGATTGTAACTCAGGTATACGAGTTCTAGACCTTATCACTGAATACTCTAAAATAACAGGAGCTCACCTTAACAAAATGAAGAGTATTGTTTATCCTTTGCATGATTCTAATATTTTGAATGCATCTTGGAATGGGATTAAGGTGTCTACTGAACCATTTCAATATTTGGGTATTTGGTTTGGGAGAGGAGATAACTGTGTTTTTAAATAGAAAAAAAATAGATTTAGCGGCAACAAAAGTAGATGTGTGGAAAACATGGAATCAGACAAAAAAGTAAAAAGTTGCAATTATCAAAACATTTTTACTTCCAACATTTTTATTTCTTAGTGTAGTGTATCCCTTACTGTGGACACTGGAAGCTTCCCTTTTAAGTTTAGTTTTTCAAACGTGGTGGGGAAGTCAATTCAATCCTATTAAGAGAGAGATTATTTACTTATCAGTAGAAAATGGAGATTTAAATCTTCTTAACCCTGTAGTATTTTTATAGTATTTGTTTTCATACTAACCTGATAGATTTATCAAAACCAACTCTGGCTATATTGTCTATTTTTGCTAGATCTTGGATACAGTCACTTTATAGAGTATGGGAGGCACATGGGGTTTTGAAAGCACAAGTTAAGATGGCATGTTGTTTCTTTAGACCTGCACATAGGAAACTAAAACAGTGGAACATGCATATTTCAATGTTGTCTTTGTCCACCCCTAAAGCTCATTATAAAATAATCCATAACAATATTAGTCCATCAGTGGTTCAGTTTAAAAATGTTGATCCTAAATTTTGGGGCTTCATTTTAGAGACCCTCAGAGAGCCTTGTATTCCACCAAGGATTTAGGATATTAGTTGGTTATGTGCTCATGGACGCTTGTTTGTAAAAGGCAATGCTAAACATAAAAAACTTGAAGAGCGAATGTGTCCAAGAAAGAGCTGTATAGCTCAAGAAGAATCAATGTCACATTTTCTAATTGACTGTCCATTTGTTAGACAATTGTGGGACAGAATAGCTATGGTTTGGCATAACTCTTATTTAAAAAGTCTGACATATGCTGAAGTTGTAGGGGGATTTAGTTTGAAAAACATTGGTTTATAAAAATGGATGGTTGGCTTAATTCTTGCATTTATTAAGTTTAAATTATGGCAAACAAGATGTAAGTTTGAACTGCAACAATTATATCAAGATCCAGAACAGGTTGTTATTATTATTGAAACTGAAGTTTATAAACATTGTATGAATGAACAAAAGTATATGCTTTCTAATGTATGGGTTCATCGGTGGAGGGAGGTACCTTTTTTGGAAGACAAAATTAGATGAATTCTTGTATATTATTTGATATTAATTTTCTTGTTGTTTCCCTTGGTTAAGTGTGTGCATTTTTTTGTAAAGTATTGTTCAGTTTTCTTTAAATAAAATGTTCCCCTACTCTGCTCTAGGGGGACCTGACATCTGCTTGCAAGATGGCCACTCAGTGTGAGACTCCAGAGCAAGAGGACATTCCTCAGGTGGGAGAGCAGGCCTCCTTTCCCACCGCAATTACACCAGAGGCTGCTCTAATTTCTAGTTTGGATATTGGTTCTGAGGAAGAACTTCAAGAAATATTTCTATCAACAGAGGATTTGAGTAGAATTGCAGATCATCCACAACCAGTAATACAGGATCAAAACATAGTATTACAACCTCAGGACTTTCACCAGCATTTGAATCCACAGAATACACCACGGCAACACCGAGAAGAGGTTTTTATTTCTGCACCGGCTGACCAACCAGATGATGTGCTCCCTGTCAATCGCCCCGACCAGCCTGTCAAACCACCGGATGACGCAGTATCATCAAAGGCGCCGAAAGGGCTGGATGAGTCAAACCCTGCTAAATCAATTGTTTCTACAACTTCATGTCAGGATAATGTGCCTAAACTGGCTGGCAGTGATATCACTTTCACACATGAGTGCCAAAAGCCTGCAATTGTCCAGAAAGAGTGTAACAAAATTAGCGAAGCAGGAAATCTATGGAAAGCAGTAACACAAGAAACTGCCCCATCTAACCACTCTTTGAGTTTCTCCAGTGGGCATGGCTGCTCTCTGCTCCTTCTTAATGCCCACCCTACAAATTTTGTATTGTCTGCAAAAGGCATTTCCTTTCTTTGCCAGTTTTCTGCAATGTCACTTGTGCGAAGACACTGAAGAGATCTGCGCTGTACTGAGCTGAGCTGCTCACTGTCCTATCACTGTAATAAGAGGCATTAACCATCACCCTCTGACACCTTAACCCCACCTCAACTACTGCTCCATTTTCCAACCTGCATTTCTGGTCGCTCCACTTCTGTTCAGCTACCACAACACCATCACTCTGGCATTCTCCAGGACTTGCTGCACCATAGAATGAATCCACATGTGGAGCAGCTGCCTAGGCTAGTCAGGACACATTTGCATGTTCTTCATCCCTCGGCATACAAGCTGTGGGGTGCACAAACACATGCACAGACATGTGGCACAGCACCAATCAATGTCTTCCCACCATGGCTGCTCCCACCTGCACTGCCACTTGTGGTCACTCAGTTGGCCCTGTACTACAGCTGAGCTGGCTGTCCCTCCTTTCCCAGAAGAGAGCCTCTTGTATAACAGTTGATCCTCCTCCTCTCTCAGAGAGGCCTGACGTGAGCTCATTCCTGAACTAAGGTCACCTCCAACAGAGGTCATAGCTACTGTTGGCTGAAGGGCACACATGTTAACCAGTTTATACCATCTTACCACTTGGGATCCCTCCTAGGCTGACTCAATCTCTTTAGTCTCACCCCCAAAATAGTGAACCACCTCCTCTCTGCTAGATCACCCTTCCAGGCACCAGACTATCCTCCATGCTGCTGGGCAACCCTTTTAGCCCCAGCCTTCACATAATGAGCACTGGAGCTAGAGCACCACACAGGCGGGTCAGCTGCTTTACCCAGCCAGCCACCCTCCCTACATCTGACCAGCCTCCAGCTACATTCTATATAACCTCCATGTAGCTGGGCACCACCCCAAATTTGCTCTAACAGACCACATATCTGAGCTGTCCTCCAAGCCCATGGACCAGCAGTCCCCACCTAACCACTCAACCTACAGCTAGATCCACCCGTAGTCCCATACCAGCCTCACCATCCAACCACCCACCCCTGCAGCTGGACCTCACTTCCAACCCTGAACTAGCCCCACCACAACCACCAGCCACCTCCTTGCTGCTGGCTCACTCTTTCATGCCCTGGACTAGCCTCCCCAGCAGACAATCCTCCCTGTAGCTAGACCCTGGGTTCATTCCACCACAGACCAGCCTTCCTCCCTCTGCAGGTTGAGTAACCTCCCCAGAGCTGGACACCCTTTCCAAAAGCTGGTACAGCCACCATCCAGAGCAGAACCTCCTCCTCTAGACTCCCCAATCACCCTTCCTCAACCGGTTGAACCCATACTTCTCAACATAGTATTAAATATATATATATATATATATATATATATATATATATATATATACTGTATAGATATATATATGACACTAACATATTGCATTTGCAGTTTCAGTGGCTCAGCAGGTGGCAGTGCACTCAGCCTCTGAGGCTGGGAGATCAGAAGGCAGTGGTTCTATTCCGCACCAGGCACCTATCGTTAATATCCCAATACTGATGCTGTAGTGCAGCATGAGGGGGATGGCTGCACTCCTGAGGCACTGTCTTTCAGATGAGACATTGAGCCGAGGCCCATCTGCCTGTTCAGGTGGATGTTAAAGATCCCATGGCACTTCTCGAAAAAAAGCAGGGGGATTTTCTCTGGTGCCCTGGCCATACCCCCCACTCAAAATACCAACAGCTTAATCTGTCAAGGTCAGTTGGCTTTCATCTGTTTCCCTCCTGGTCATGCCTGAAAATAGGCAAAAATCTGTCTAGTGCATGAGTCGGTCAACAAAAACAAATAAAATAAACATAAAATATAATTAATATAGTCTTCAGCAAAAGAAAAAAATACACTGATCCCGAGATTACAAAATGGATTAACACATGCAACTGTTAAATACAAATGTTAAACGTGAAAAACAACAGTTCCTACAAACACCTCCAAATATCTGCAGTAAATAATTCTTCCTTTAGGGTAACTCAGATTTTCTCAAATTAAAAGTTGTAATCTTATCTCTATACGTTCTAAATTGCTCAGTTATACAATCTTTCTGCTGTTCATTCTCCTGCCCCCACCACTACTCCCAACACTACTTTTAAAGTAACTAAATCAGCAAATTCATAACAAGTGAATCTAGAGGCACAATGCATCCCAAACACTTTAAAGGGGAGGGGTTATTGAAAATAAAACTGTATTTTCAAAGTTTGGCCAAGAGTTCAGAGAAGAAAAATGTTTTCAAGACAAAACATTGAAAAGTGAAACTTGCAGCATCATTTTGAAAAAAAAAAAAACACCTAGAGTGGTAATTTACTTTTATTTAGTATTTCAGGGAGTTAAAGATGTACTTTAAACATAAGCTCTTACCAACATGTAAATCTTAGCTGTAGGAAACCCTCGTTGTCTCAAAAATGGAGACCATAGAGCACTCGTAGCAGTTTCATCACACTGGACACAGACAGGAAGAGAGCTGGGAAATGTAGGCCTCTGATTGGAGTAGACTTATGGAAATGAAGTTTAGAATAGACTTTTTGAAAGGACTCTGCCAACTTTTTTTTGCACCATATTATTTCAGGTAAAATCCACATTTTATTATTGCTTTTACCTTCTGTAAAATTCATTGGTGTTGCTGGTTGTTTTATCTTGTCCCCTGCTTAGTAGAACTGAAATGCATGGTAATGTACCCAGCCTTTGATTGGCTAATTTAAATCCTAAAACTACTCCACTGACTGTAATCTTCATTTATGATTCAGTTGTATTAAAAAAAAAAATTGTACTTTTAAGAGCATTGCAGATCTATTTCTAATCCTCATTTAGCAATAACTTACTCTTGAACAAATAGTCTGCTGAAATACTTTCTGAATTTAGTATTCTTAGCGGTTGTATTTTGAATGATGATTAAAGATTATTAAAATGACTAAAATTAGTATTTGAAGGCAAATTAATGAATGCTTTACTACTAAATTTAGTATTTGACTTCAGTGAGGGTTCCCAAGCACAGCCCTTTTGGGCCTGCACCCCCATGACCACTCACATCTTGAACACCCCCTGCCCAGATGACCACCCAGCTGACAACCAGACAACATCCCAATAGACCTCTCCCAAGTTGTATACCTTGCCTGCAGCTAATTCACCCTACAAGCCCCAAATCAGCCTCTCCCCATCAACTATCACCCACCCTGTAGCTGGCTGCTGCAGGCCATCCTTCCTACCCTCAGACAAGATCCCCCTGCAGATGGAACCCCCCAGACCTGCCTCCCCACCTCAGCAGACCACCTCTCTGCAGCTGGACCAACCTCCCAGTCTCACCAAACAAAGCACCCTCCTTAGAGCTGGACCAGCACATTCTAGATAACAACTCTTTCTGCAGCTGGAGCCACCCAGACTACCCATCTTGCCCAGATACCAGTTGTCCATCCCACCACTGACCACTCTGCTTGCACATAGAAAACCCTGCCCTGCTAGGTACCCTTTTATAATCCCAATGCTTATTAGTCTGACATGCTGCATCCCACACACAACAACCCAACAGCCCCAGCAGCCCAACACGCACTTAACTTAGGACAGCCTGACACTCTGTCAGGCTTAGAGGGAGGTCGGACAATGGTGGTTGAGTGGATTTTTCACAAACACATGAAGCACCCGATCCCAACCTATGCCACCCATTCCAGGACCTGAGACACTACTGAACAGCACGGATGATGTGAAAACACTCACCCCCTATGTGTTGCACCCTCCAAGGACACACTGACCTGATCACAGACCCCCTGGTAAGGATGACTGTCTCACCATCCGTGAGACAGGGATGAAACAAATAGCCGTGCATGCCCCTGTGTGTTGACCAGCCATCCCAGGCAGCATGGCGGATTGTTTGTGCATCCCTGCATGCATGATTATGTCAGCTGACAGCCAACCAGCTGGGCATGCATGAAGGAATTGGAATACCATGCCTGTTGGTCGGTGCATGCATGACACTGCAGGCACACAGCAGAGTGGCACAGTGAGAGCATGGATAGCTGCACCAGGAAATGGTCCACAGCAACACCACATGTGGATGCCAGGACACAGAGCAGCATGCCATCGCACCAACCGTGCAATGTGTGCATGTGGCCGTGTCATGCTAGCCCACTATGGACCTGCAGTAACCACACAGAAAAAAGTCTGGAGGTGTTTGGGGGGGCCTGTGCCACAGGAGCCCACTGTGGCATGAAGGCTGCCAGGTGTGTCATGGGGGATTCACAATGGCCCATTGTGGAATGCTGTTACCACACAGTTGCACAGCTGGAAGGATTGGTGGGCACTCACACAGCTTCAGACCTGTGCAATGTGTGGCACACATGAACAGCTGAAAGGATTTTGTGGGGACTCACACAGAGTCAGGCTTGTGCGACATGTGACACACAGTTCAGATGTGGCAGTGTGCAATGGGCTGCTTGGCGATACCCAGCAGTGTTGTGATGAGACTTCACCACCAGGTTGAGGTGCATGTTAAATGTGGGGGTGAAACTTTATTCAACAGTAGGGACCCACAATGGCAACCTGGTGGCTGTGCATGATATGTATTGTGAGTGTACAACTGTCAGGTGCCAAGTCACTCATGGAAACCCCTACAGACGGTTTGGGTGCCATGCCAGAGGAACTTCAGCAGCTTGCCCTTGTCCTTGGATGCTAGTACCATCCTTATCCACTCCTCATAGCTCTTCTTGGGTGGTGTCCATGGCAGTCCACAACAAATGCCTTCCCTGGTGACATAGGTCCATTGCTGTTCCCTGTGGAGTTCTGCTAGCATTGTCATGACCCCTATATGCACCTTCCCGAGCAGGGCATGGAGATGGCAGTGCCAGGTCTCGACATTGCTTTGGGTCCACGGTATACCTTGCTTGTTGAGATCTGCAACCAACCACAGCTGAGTGGGAACATGAGGTCGTATCTCGTAGGCACCTTGGTCACCCTACTGTACAGCCATATCCTGCCCAGCACATCTGTCTGCTCAAAACAATAGAATAATGTGGTGGCATTGGGCAGAATGGTTGACTTCAGGAGGCTGAATGCTGCTGGAATGTCCTGTGCCAGGAGATGGGCGAGGACCCACAGTTCATGGATCTTCAGGCTGAAGTCTGGGTCACTTCTGTATTGTGGTGCAAGGCCAAAGCTCTGGACCTTCCGCCACAATCTGCCCAAAGTGGAACAGGCATCCCTTGTTTATGGCTTGTGGAAATTCCATCTTACAGGCATTGATCGCAGCCTGCTCAAAGTCAGTGATGATCGGGTGGTTTGAGGTGCAGGACTGTATACTGGCATATTATTCAGCTCCTGAAACAAGGTGCAGTAACATTGCAGGCTCTTTGTATCATCAGTGTATACACCAATGACATAATGGAGGTTGTTAGGGCCCATCCCCATGGGTGCATGGATGGTGTGCAATGAGTGAACAGGGTGTGGCATAGTCTTGAACGCACCATCCATCATCCAGAAGGGTGCCTGTGCTAGGGTCCCTGATGTTGTCCTCTGTAGATGAGTAGAAGGACCTGGTGGGTGGTACGGTGGTGATCCTGCTGTACCATGGCCATCCAGTCACCATCTGTAGCTGCTTGGGGATAGTGAGGTCAGCCAGTGTCACTGGTTCTGGTGAGAGGTCCTTGCGGTGGGTCCTGTTCACAATCTGCAGCAGGGCCCTCTTGCTTCGCAACTGTTGCCACAGCTCAGTGGTCATTGCAGTTGCTTCACTCTGCAGTAGTTATGCGGGGCTAGCCATGGTGCTGTGTGCCTTCTACTTGATGCCAGCCAACACCTGTGCTGGTAGAGCATCTGTCACCTCCAGAGCATGACTGTGCTCATTCTTTTTCTTTAGGTGGTGCTGGCCATCCTGGAGCAGTGTGATGGCCTGGCCGAGACAGGACTTGGACTTATGGTGTTGGCAGCACCATTACACTGTCTCAGGCCATCCCGGTGGTGCTGAGGGTTGAGGCACTGGATGCCATACCTTGTGCCACGCCAGTGACCCGGGTTCAGGATTGAGCCTGGGTCATCGTGGGTTGGCAGGGGAGGACTGGGATTGAACATCCACAGACTGCTTTCCCAGTCCTGGGGTGGGCTGGGGAATTTCACTGTGCTGTAGCAGCCCCCTGGGGATTCCCAGGGGCACCACTAGTGTCAGTGACACTAGATGGGGAGCACGGCAGATGTCGGTACGTTGCTGCTGGACATCATTGCACGTCCATGCTACTGGGGCCAATCGAAGGAAAATGGCTGGGCATGACCTTGCAGCTTGATGGCTGTGCTCTGAGCCACCCGGAGGACTTTGGTGGAGTCCTGTTGAGGAGGGTCCGGGGCTGTCCTGGCTGGTAGAGGCAGAGGGGGAGCCCTCCAGCAAGATGGCATTATGGCCGTCCCTGATCCTCCTGGGTGCAGTTTGAGCTACCCAGCTCTCCAGATGGGTGGAGCTGATTGCTGGATGCCCCAAGCCAGAGTGTGTGCTGCAGCAGGTGAAAAATATGATATATTAAAAAAAGCAGTACACTGTCTCATTGCAGGTCCATTCATGGACCAGGAGGTAGCCATTCACATTTAGCTTGGACTTTCCCTTCCTGGATGGTACCACCTCACAGATTGTCCATGTTGTTGGGGTTGCAGTTGAGCACCCTGGCCCCTCCATGGCTTCCACGCTGTCCTCCATTTTGCCAGAGGACTGTGCAACATGCCCGGCTTTGGTTCCAGCTCAGGCATTTGGGTGTGATTGCACTTCGTTTGTACATCACACTCCATGGGCCACACCTGTGGCAGTTGCTACTTGTCTGTGGGTGGTTTGTACCAGTACTGTAGTGCCATTGTCTGCCCACAGTCCCAATGCTTCAAGGCTGTGCTGTGCACCATGGTCACATTCAAGTTCTGTGTCCACAGTGTCCTGGGCCCCATCAGCTACTGTGCTGCAGTGGGGCTATGCTCCATGGTACACTTCCCTGCTGTGTCCAGCATGCAGGGATGCAGGGGTCTGTGTGTTGTGCACTCTCTACAGGTCAGTGTCCACCTTCCTAAGCTGGCTTTTGCACCCCCCAGCATTGGCATCCGTAGCTCCCATGCATGCCTTCATGAGTCCATATCTGTCCGCTGCCCCCATGCATCATTTTCTGATGCCTACCTGTTCTCTATGTTCTCTTCAGCTGTAGTTCCCTGACAAAGACTTCTCCGGTAAATGATCTATTGTAGCCCTCACTGTGCTCTTTCCTATGGGGCTTGCATTTTCTGCCCCTGTGCCGGTTTGTTTGTCAGAGTTTCAGTTCACCTGCTTTGTTTACTTATCATTCTCCACGCATCTGAAATGGGCCCTACCCATCCAACCACTCTCCCTGCAGCTGAACCACCTTTTTGTCCCCTGGAGAAACCTTCCCCAAGGAAAGCACTGTCCATGGACCATTTCACAGTTACAAGGAGGGAGGAAGAGATCCCCAGCTGAGTAGGAAGCAACTGCTGGTGGGGGACTTAATTAGGGGGATAGACTTGCGAGCAGGGTGGGGTAAAGGAGAGGGAGGTGAAATACCTGAGAGGTACTTTGGCTTGGAGGGATGAGAGCAGATACAGTGGATAATTAGGCAGCAGGAGATGAGAGGGAGCTAGATGTCATTGTCCACCTGGGGACAAATGACCTAGCAAGAGATGGGGTAGGGGTAGTGCAGGGAAATTTCAGGGATGGGGGAGGGTCCTCAAGCATGCATGGTGGCTTTTGCCAAAGGTTGCCTATATACATCTTGGGAGAAGATAGGACCTCCACACGGCTTTCAACAGTTGGTTAAAGGCATGGTGCAGGGGTGGGGCTCAGTACTAGAGTGGTCCTCTTCAGTGTCTTCATAAGTGAAATTGCAGAACTGAATGGAAGGTATGTCTTTTGCAGATGCCACCAAAACCTGTTATAGGGTTGACACTCAGGAGGGTGTGGAGAAAGAGTTCACCCATGCTGGTGTGACAGCCATGTTGCTGATGCCGATTACAGCACAGGCCACATTACAACACCAGGCAAAACGTATCCTGGGAGTTACACCGCCAAAGAGCCCTCCTGGGAAACAGTCTCCATTGGGCTCCCTCCCCTAATTATCCCACAGATCCAGGTTCCTAATTTACCTGTTCTCCAGTCCTACCCCATCCTACAATCACCCCACAGGTATACAGTAGATTGTTACTATCCCTGATGTTCAGTGGTTCCCATTTATTTATTTATTCATTCATTTGTTTAGCAGTAGGTGCACTGGTCGAGAAACATTTTCAGGCATGACCTGGGCCATTGAGGATGGCGAGGAATAAAAGCAAGTACAAGGAGGCTGGACAAGGCATACAATAGACAGTAATAAAAATATACAGGATATTTATATGAAGATATATATAAAATTGCAACTCAATGGATAAATAACATTTATGACAATAGCAGGTACAGTAGTAGTCAAGTTGTAATACAAATTAGGCATGATCTGAGATGAGTAAAGGAAAAAGTGCATCATGGCAGTGTAGGTTTGGACCAAGAAGGAAAAGGAGGGAAGGGAAGTAGAGACATGATAATAAGTTGGGAGGGCAGGAGCACGTAGTGGAGGACAGAAGGTGAGATCCAAGGAGAGAGTGGAAGAGTCCTGGAGAGTCAGTGATGCTAAGTGGAGTGGGCAGGTTGTTCCAAAGGAAAGGAGCTGCAGATGAGAATGCACATTTACCCATATGGTGGAGATTAGGGGGCACTCAAGCATGGGGCCAGCAGTGAGGCAGAGCTCTAGAACAAACACTTTTGGCCAAAAGAGGTGGGATTGCAGAGAGATAGCTCAGTTTTGGATGGCCTTATTGACTGTGCTGGCCAGGAGATAGGTCTGTTGGGCTGATGGGGGAAGCCAGCCCAGGGCCTGATAGAGTGAGCAGTGGTGTGTTGAGTGAAAGTCCTTGCCCCCTGTATATCCAAAGTCCCCACCATGATCCAGTTAGTTCTTACAGCAAATACTACCCCCTGGTCCCCAGCCTTACTATATATTTGACACCTTTCCACATTTGGCACAGACCATCCTCTCAGCTCCTTGATCAGGCACAAAATGGATGATAGTTCACAATCATGTGCTAACTGTACACAGCTGTTTATACAATAGGCACATGAGAGCAAAATCTGGCTCTGTCCCTCAGTTGGTCACAGAGGTTAGCTGGAGTGTCTGTGCCAATTGCCACTGTGGGGAGAGTGTGTAAACATATGGTGGGGGCCATGAATGGTGCGAGCAGTGGGACTGGGTGGGCAGGTAGTTATTGGCAGTTTCAAATGTATGGAATGGACAGCAGCACCACTGAACACCAAGGGAAGTGTGATATTACTGATGGTGGGAGCTCAAAGGGGCAGTGGTAGGAGGCAGAGGTGATACTACCTGGTTTAGGGAGGCAACATCCATCCTTTGGCACCCTTTGCAAACTGTGTGAGAGGCCTTTTGGCACCATGCAATTCTGCTTAAAGTTGAACCAGCATAACATTCTGTGGTGATCTGCATATGCAGCCCATGATGCTTTGCATTGTGTGGGCATGTGTGATTTTGTATTTTCTTGAAACTTGGCTTCCCAGCCAAATGCCCTTTGGGGTAACCCTTACCTCAGTGTTTGCGCACAGAGGTTCTTTGTCTTTTAAATGTTTTTTTTATTTTAATGGGTTCACCACAACATAACCAAGACAGACTGTCTTAGGGTAGCTGGTTCATTCCACTGGGGTGTCAAACAGATGAGGCATACTGATGAGTCCTGGTAGGATGAAACACGTGTCTATGTCATTTGTTGGCACCCTTTGCAAACTGTGTGAGAGGCCTTTCGGCACCATGCAATTCTGCTTAAAGTTGAACCAGCATAACATTCTGTGGTGATTTGCATATGTAGCCCATGATGCTTTGCATTGTGTGGGCATGTGTGATTTTGTATTTTCTTGAAACTTGGCTTCCCTGCCAAATGCACTTTGGGGTAACCCTTGCCTCAGTGTTTGCGCACAGAGGTTCTTTATCTTTTAGACCCATTTACCAACTGGTCAGACTCACTAATTATGCTATTCAAGATATCATTTTGTGATCCTACCCTGTTTTTGGGGTGCAAAGTGTTGTTTGAGAGTCACTTACCCATTTAGCGATCGCAAATGCTCCTTGAATGTTCTGGTCTATGTGAACAATAACAGTCCATTACCAGTAAGATAAAGACAAGTGAACAAATACAAATATGGAATTGAGAGCTGTTCTCCATGAGGTTGATAATGTAATTTATCTTAACAATGCGTTAGAGTACAGAATATGATGAGATTAATACTGGTACCACTGTGCTACCACATGAGTCTAGGGTTGCTGTGAGAGGTACCAAATACTGAAATGTCAAAATAACGCAGTACCATCGTGCTACCAGTGTACCAGTATTTGTGGGAGCCAACAAAAATCTCAAAATTTTGTGATACCATTGTATTACCAGTGTATGTGTGAGAGACAGAGAAAATGGTAAAAAATGCTATAGGGATACCTTCTGCCTATGCACTACCAATGCTCAGAGGAAAATCTATATATCACCTACCACTGTGATGCCAGAGTACCACTGGGCAGTACTATTGTGGATTTTTCAGCTGACCACAGTATTGCCAATGCTATACCACTGTAATGCCATTGTGACATATTCAGTAAGGGTAACCAGATTGCTGAGACAATGCAGTGCTAAAGAAGTGTGATAAAAATTATAAAGTGTTGCCAGTACTACTGCAGTGTGCAGCAAAAATTTGTGAAGGAAATACAGTGCTAAAGAAGTGTGCATGAAAATCAAAGAATTATTTGCAGTGGTCCTACAGTCTGCATCAAAATATAAGAAAGATGGAGCAGTACTACTGCAGTGTGCAGCAACAAATAGTGAAGGAAATACAGTGCTATAGAAGTGTGCATGAAAATCTAATAATTATTTGCAGTGCTCTTACAGTCTGCATCAAAACATAAGAAAGATTGAGCAGTGGTACAACAGTGTAGCAGAAAGTCAGTGCAGTGTATTAACAGTGCACTGATGAAAAGCAGTGCTTTGTCAGTATGGACTGAAATAACACTGAAATAAGACTGAAGATGGAAGTGTACACTTCACTTCCCTCTGGGTAGACACAGGATCACAGTTGAAATGAGAGCCATCCGGGTAAATGAATTGTAGTGTAAAATAAAAAAAACATATAACAAAATGCATTATATATTCCGTAGGAAAGGAATTAAGATCTTTCTTTTCATCTGTTCTTTCCTTTCCCTCAGATGGCTGTTGACCCGATGACATCATAGCTCCCCAACACCTTGGCCTAGGCCACTTTACATCTACTTAGCCTAAGCCACAGCTGAAGTAGAGAAGGTCTCCCAGGAACACTTGTGGCTTGCTTGCACAAAGTGGTATGGCAGACAAAAGTCTTGTGCTGCCCGTGAGTACCGCTCGGGATTACTCGTGTGGTGTTCAGGAGACCATTTACCATGGGAAACTATAAAGATGAGAGGAGGATGCTGTCTTGGCAGATCTGCTCGTTCAGCATAGTGGTTAGGTTAGTGGACTGTGGACAAGATAAAACATAGGTAGTGATTGGGGTTTGATTCCCGTAGCTGCCGATTGCTTTTCTTGCGAGTGCTACTTAGGAGACCGAATCTCTGAGGGTTCTGAGATCGCAACTGCAGGCTAAATGTCTGCTTTTGTAATTTTTTTAATCTTCAATATTGTGCTACCTCGGAGTTGGTTAAATTTATTTGCAGGGAGTGCGGGGGTGGGGGGAGCAGAGTCCCCCCCCCACCCCAAAAAAAATTGTCCGAGTTTGTTGGTAAAGATTTCTAATACACAAACAGTTATGGCACTGACGATGTTCTCATCTGCTATGGTATTCCAGTCAGCTTTACTGTTTCCTGTCCACCATGACACCTGACTCATAAAGTGCAAATACTCCAGACTTGCTGGTGATGTGGTATAGTTGACCATGTGAGGCTCAAATATAGCTGGTGTTATCCTGATGGCTGCGATAATTTTTCCTCTGAACCCCCAGATGGTGGCTAGGATATCACTGCATATCCAGTTTCAATGTTCTCTGAAACCATTCATTTATATTAACCTATTTCTCTATCTCTTTATTTTTTGAGCAGGTCTGCAGAGCAGCCTACAACCCATCAGATAAGTATTATTTACCTTTTAACCTGTCCTATCTGTCTTACCTTTCTCAAAAACTATGGACTCTTTCTTTTTACCACTCTTTATTCCTATTTTACAGGTGCCCCATTTACAATATGTTTTCTAGATTCCTTTCCTAAGTTTACCCAGAAGCAGGTAAGTGCTACCTTTAATTTTTGCCTTTTCTTGGATTGAGGTAAACTCTAATGTGAGGATTTTTTTCCTCAGGCTGTGCATTTTGAACATTCTAAAACCATTCTGTTCATACAAAGGGTTACCCTTTATAGGTCTGGACAGACATAATGCCTTACCTATTAGATAAGTAGAGTTTGATTTGGGTGTATCATGTTATGTGTGTGTAATTACATAATAACACTAAAACTAGGTTCATCATGTCCCCTAACCCACTGCTTCCTTAGTAGGAATGAATAGGTATGATGTGAAAATGTGTACTTTAAAGGGTTCCTTAGCCACTGTACTATCCAATAGGGGTGTTTGAATTTTATGCAATCCATTCTGTCACTAGCTAGTCAGATTTTCAGAATTTCTGATTCCAACTTTGATTTGTTTTGCCTCCAGTTAAGGCATAGCAACAAAATCTAAGGTGGAATTGGGAAGTTCAGATTCTGCATCTGACACCATTTAAAGAAGCACTGTCAACTTTTGCAGGTGTTTTTATAACCCCTCTACTATGTGCACCTGTAAACTGCACTCTAAACACAGTTGCTGAGCTGACTGTCCAACTGTATCTGGGAAGTATGAAAAGATAATCTTTTTTTACAGAAAATGCATCCTGAGCAGACTGACCTTATGTTCTCTGTGCTCTGCTCGTGCAAGTCCATGTTGTTGAATCCTGCTGAACTCGTGCATGAATGAGTTCGACAATTTTTGTGGTTAGTAAACAACATCATGGACTAAGGTGCATTAATTCTGCAAATACTAGTTTGGCCACAAACCAAGCTGTGTTTCATAAAGAAATTCTTTACTTGAAAAGTAGAAATGGGACTCTGCCCATTTGCACCACCGGCACTAGAAGAAATATTCCCCACCCCCCATTATGGACTCAGCGCATGCGCACCACCACTGGTACTAGTGCGCATGTGCTGAGTGCCGGGGGTGAGCATGTGCCAAGTTTCATTTCTACTTTTCAAGTAAGAATTTTTTTAAGAAATACAGCTTGGTTTGTGGCAGAACCAGTATTTGCAAAATCAGCACACTTTAATCCATGATTCTGGCTATTTTGTTTACTAGCCACCAAAAGTGCCAAACTTGTTAATGCATGAGTTTAGCAGGATTCATCAGCAGGGATGCATGGGAGTAGGGCATGGGGGACATAATTTCAGTCTGCTCAGAACGCATTTTCTGTAAAAAATTATCTTTTCACACTTTCCAGATACAATTGGACAGTCAGCTCAGCAACTGTGTTTAGAGTGCAGTTTACAGGCACTCATAGTTGTGGGGGGGGGTGTCATAAAAATGCCTGCAAAAGCTGACAGTGTCCCTTTAACCATGGAGTAAAGCCTCCCCCACCCAGTACCTCTCAGAAAAACCCTCCTCCCACTCTTGCCACTCTCTCCTTACCAAATGACTGGGGTCCCTAGGGGCTGAGGTGGCATAGAGGTCATTCAGCAGATGGTCCACTCTAGTCCCCTTTGTTGTCCAAATCCATCAGTGCTACTGCGAACTAGCAGCCAGTCCATAAAAGATGACTCCCCTCTCCAAGTCCCCCAGCCTCCAAGGTGTCCACTGTCCAACAGCCCCTCCACCAGTAGCATCGAAACTCCCCTGGCCTGCACCCAGCAGCACCAGCTGTATAAGGGATGAGGAAGGGGCAGTGTTTCATAGAACTACATTCAGATGCGAAATCGGATTCATATTCTGCATTCAAGAATTCTTTTTTTTTTTGTTGGCCATAAAACTGAAATCCTAAAAATGGATTGGAATACAGTGATTCTGTATTTGTCATCCACAATCTGAGCAACCCTGCTACCCATGGTACCCTGTGATTCCCTCAGAAATCTGCAATTTCTTCAGGCTTATAATACATGGAAAGCCTGTATTAACTTCATAGATACTGTCTATACTTTTTTTTTCAGTTAGTTTTATTGAAGTTTAGAAAGAAACGAACCAAATTCATCACAGGGTAAACTTTATGCTCTATCAGAGAGTATAGATACTGTCATAAAATATAGCAGGGTGGGAATGCATATGCGTTCAGATACATCTACATTTTCATGAGTATTTTCTATACAGTACTTTTAGGCTATTCCTTAGTTTCTTCACCCTTTAGGAGAAGCAGCAGTAGTGAGTTTTATTTCTAACAACACCCTTCCCCATAGGCCTAGGGCAGTTCACAGAAGTGCAAAAATTACAATCAATCCATAAATAAACAAACGTGTAATAATCATAAATCAGCAGTTACAGCACATACAACTCATAAAAGCCGTGCTGGAAGTAGACTAGTAGAGAAGATCAATTGATCCCCAAAGGTTTGTTTTAATAAAAAGGTCCTCAGACACATCTTTAAAGGCCATCACTGTGGGGGCCTGTCTGAGGACCCTCTGGAGCTAATGTCATAAGACCAGGACTGCCACCTCAAAGGACCAGTCTCCTGAGGTGTTCAGCCTGGCCCTCAGTATAGCTAGAAGGCCCACCTCGCTGGAGTAAAGAGAGAGTGAAAGCACATAAGGGTTCAGGACATCTAACAGGTAACCAGGACACAAACCATGTTTAGCCTTACAAGTTAGCAAACCAACTTCAAAGGGGAATCCCCACTCCACCTGCAATAATGCTGCCGGACCTTTAAGTTCCAATGAAGAAAAATGTAGTGAAAAGAATTTTGTTTTGTTTTGTTTTGTTTTAATGTACTTACTATTTTGTAATATAATTTTTTATCTGGCTGATCATGCAATCCTCCGTCTGTCACATTTACCTACTACATGTCTCAGTATCTCCCATGGCCTCCCTTTGATGATGCAACTGGCAGGCTGAGCCACAGGGACCTCTGTGTGCCGGGAAGTCAATTAGATTGTTTTACTGGGAAGGAGCACATAATCATTCATATTCTATCAGTATTGATTTCACTAAGCTTCAGGGTGTGTTCCTGAGTTTTGCTGGAGGATAACAGATCAGGGGCCAGATATTCAAAAGTTAAGGGGTTATAGCCTATGCTAACTGGGTTTTTGCACACGGTTTGTGGGTGAGGTCTATACTTTGAGACCCTTGTAGCAGGGGTTAAATCCCTTAGCTCTCAAGTGCTAACATAAAATGGTGCCCATGCAAATGAGTGAGTCTTCCTGCAGCCATCTGCCCCCCAACCTCTGAACCCCCATCCCAGCAAAATGAAAGATATCCTGGTGTCTAGTGGCACTTCCCCACCCTCTGAGCCCCCATCCTTGGTCATGTAAATGATGCCCTGGTGTCCATTGGCATCCCTTCCCTGACTGCCTGTCCAAGGAAATGCAGTGTAGGTCTTAGTGTCTAGTACCACCCACCCCCCTCAATCACCTATACAAAAGAGCATCACCCTAGTCTTGGTGTATGGTGGTTCCTCCCTCCTTCCAATCACCTGTCTGGGTGATCATCACCATAACCCTGGTGTAGTAGCACCCCCAAACCTCCAGTCCCCTGTCCTGATACCTTGACTATCTGCCCTGGTGTCTACTGGCATTCCCAACACTCCAATCCCCTGTCATGGTACTGTGACTGTCTGCCCTGGTGTCTATACCATCCCATTGCTGAAAAGAGAGTGACTGTTGACAAATGCCTGCCCCCACACACACGATATAAGTGTTCACTGCAGCTCATATGGTAACTGGAGGTGGAAGTGAGAGGATGGCTGTGCAGGTTACCATAGAAGGATTCACTGCACGTTCCCATCCTGCCAGGTAAAGGGGAGGGGTTGGAGTGAATGCTGCACTGGGTGTGGGCAAGGCAGTTGGGGGACCCAGGACTGCTACTGCACATCAGTGCACCTGTTGCCCAGCATTTGGGAGTAGGGTAGGGGTACAACTGGATGCCTAGGATTGTATAGGGGACATGGGCAGAGAACTAAGGGGGGTGGGTTGTGCCACTGGACACTAGGGCTATGGGGCTACTCACTCAGACAGATAAGCTGGGGCAGGGTATGCCTTGAGATGCGGGGATCATATAGCAATCTATGGGACAGATGTTTGGGGGAGTGCCTGTAATCATCAGGGTACACCCCACCATCACTGGTATGAGTGTGCAGGGGATGGCCATTTGTCAATAGTGACCATCTTCACAGCAACAGGATGGTCATTTGGAAGTGTGCCGCTAGCCACCAGTGATGGGTATTGTCTACAGTACATATGCTCAGTGGGTAAGAGGACAGCCACTAGACACCAGGGACTCCATCTCACTACCCAGGGTGGGGATCAGAGGGTGGGGAGTGGCACTAGCCAGCAGAGATGACAGGATGTCAGGACGGGCACAAACATGCATCCACTTCCAATGTAAATGGGCCCATAATGGACATTCTAATGGCCCCTTAGTGCCATGCATGCCCAATGGGCTCATTTGCATGGTGCTGCTGAATATCGTGCCATAACTCTTGGTACCCTCAGGTCTCAGGGCACAATTCCCTATGGACTGGCTGTAGCCCAGATCATACCAGAGCAGCACAACTTGACTTAGTGCTGTGCTGACATGGGCTGATATTTTAGTGTTGGTGCACTGTAGGACTAAATATAGAAACCTCTGGATTAGGCACAAGCACAGTGGAAACCTTTGCACTCTGCTTTTGCACTTTTTCAGTTTCTTGCCCCAAAAATATCTGTTTTTGCAGTCTTTTTTAACACCTTTGAGTATGCAAAAAAACTTAGATCATGTCCCCGCTCTTTTTTTTCATCTTGTGAAACAATATATCACTTATGTTGCTCTGTTCTCTGATGTCCAATAATCCTACCTACACCCTTTAGTTGTATCTTTCCTTGTTCCAAAAGTAATATTGAGCCATACAGTTTGTCGATGGCACAGCACTCCTCTCTTCTCCTCAGTTTGCTGCCTTGTCATGATTTTCACACTGTCTTTTTGTTTTGTAAAATATATGACTCTTTTTTTGGTCTATTTCCTAGTATCCAGTGGCTCCCCTACACCCTTTAGTTGCATATTTAATTATCCAAAAAGTATTATTGAGTCACACAGTTCAGTAACTGGCACAGCCCTCCTCTCTCCTCCTCTGCCTACCACCTACTAACAAATGCAAACCGCAAAGCATATCTTTGCAGTTTGCATTTGTTAGTCTGTGGTCAGCTGAGGAGAAGTGAGAAAGGCTGTGCCAGTCATTGCTGGGGTTGATGTGCATCCCGAGACCTGATGGGTGCCACACACTGCATCGTGAGAAGTGGGTTGGCATGAAGAATGGGGGGAAATAACAGCTGGTAGGATGAAGGCCTGGTCGCTGCTGGCCATGCACTGCTGACTGGCTCCCTACTGCTGCTAGCAACCCAGAACCCTCACTCTCCATCCTTGGGACTTACCTTGTACCTTAGGTAACCCTTCCCAGGGATGCTGCCCCTTCCTGACTCATCCAGTTTGGCAGTCCACCACCCTGTTCATGTACTGGTGGCTTCAACATTCCCTAGTGGTGGTCAGTAAGTGTAGCATTTTTCCACCCCCCCAAGAGGAGACTGGTCTGAGGGATGCTGAATCCTGTCAGCCTTCCTCATACTAGTCTACATCAGTGACCAGATTATGTCCCCTAACTCAGGGGACAACTCAGTTGTTGCCCTGGCACTGGTATCACCATCCCAACCAACCTACTTAAAAAAAAAAAAAACCTTTAAAAAAAGCCCTTTTTAATTTTTAAACCATCCACCCAACACAGCTAATCAGAATCTTTATCACTAATTGTCACCCATTATCTGCTTTGTCTACAAGTCTCATGGAACAATTACCACACTGTAACAGGACACCAGCTCCGGGGTGGGAGGACACTGACCACGTGTATCAGATAAGTATTGCTTTATGATTATATTACCTTGTTTGTCCAGTTAACTACTAAAGAGCTGCACAGCCTTTGTGACCCTTTTGCTATTCTTATTTTACAGGTATGACTGGATGTTTCCTCGAACAACCCAAAAAAATTCCTGTTCCAGAATCCCCAGGACTCAGGTGAATGGTCTTTATTATCCATGCTAGGATATAGTGGTGTAATGGTGCATCTAAATGTACCATGCCAGCCATTACCTTCCCATCTTTTGCACAGTAAGGGGCTTGGACATAGCCCAGTTGTCAGGGTGATGTTGATGTTAAGATGATGTCGAGAGGAAAGGGGGGCCAAACCGAATGGCCAGGATTTACCTACTGTATATTCTTCCACTCTCAAGTATGAGTGGGAATTGGCTGGGTACAGTGTTCCCTACATTTTTGCATTTAAAGGATTCAGGGAGTTGGGTTAGATAAAGGTGGAATGGGGAAAGAATATCAGGGTGAGGACAATGGTGAAAGATTATTGAGGGGATGTGGTAGTCACACAGATCCGAAGCCCCACAGCATGACTGAGACTTATCTTCACCATTATGCCCATTAGCATAATATATCAAAGTATACAGAGTGGTGAGGAAGGCTATAGAGTCTGTAAGCAGATATAAGGTGGGAGGAGGGTATCCAGGCGTCATGCGCTGTAGGGTGGGATTTTAGCTCTCGTGTTTTGACCACTGGTTGGAAGACATTGTGCATTAATAACACCAGTACCATACTCCAGTTGTGCCATAGGTGCTGCTAGGAGAGAAGGCTGCCTATACCCTCCTCACACACAGCGCCATACTCCAGCTGTGCCAAAGGTGTCACCAGAAGAGTGGGCTGCCTTCACCCTCCTTTTCCAGAGCAACAGCACATTACCTCCATATACTGTAGTGGCCCCTCTGACCTGATGGATGTGAACTGGAATTGGGAGCTGGTCCTGGGTCTCCCACATTGTAGTGTGACTCACTATCAGCTAGCACAACATGGGTCAAAAAATTAGACCTAACTGGGACTAGAACCCAGGCCCCCCGAATGCTACCCAGTGCTCTATCAACTGAGATATAAGACCCAACATGAGCCTAACTTGGTGATTTTGAATGTTTTGTTTCAGATGCAAGTTTCTTAAGATGTTTTCCACTTTCTTTTCAGATGCACACATTAAAGAATGGTGACGACACTTGGAGACAGCAAATCATAAATAGTTCAGGTAAGCATGTTTTTTTACCACATACTGTGTACATCCATTTTTCAGCATACTACTACTTTTGTTGCATATACTGCTCTTATATCTGTCTTTTCCTCATACACAACCAAATCGTTGTGCTCTCACAAACAAGCTTACCTTGCACTACTCGTACACAAGCATACCCACATTGTACTGCTCCATCACAAGCATCTTGCCACATTGATAACACACAGGTATACTCTCTTCACTCTTACTCGCACACACCCTGATGCTGCCCTCTTTTCCACACACCCCTTATTTTGCATTCTGTTACATACCTGCTTTGTGTTGAGCCCTCTCCCACTCATTTGTCTTGTGTAGTGCTTTCTCTCACACACACCTACCTCATGTAACTCTCCAACAAAAACATGCCTCATGTAGTACAATGTCTTAAACACATACACCTTATGTGGTGTTTTACCACACAACCACCTTATGTGTTGTGCTGTATTGCATACACCCACTTAGTGTTGTGCTCAGTCTCACTCACCCACCTCATGTTGTACTTTTGCACACGCCTTCCCCATGTTGTACTGTTTCCTCCACCCCATCTTATATTGTGCTTTCTCTTGTACACACGTGCCATGTGTTGCCATTGCACAATTATAGTCACTTCAACACCAGTCTCTTATTGCTTTTAAAGTACTTAGGGATACAAGTCTTAAAAGCACTATAAAAATGCTGATTCTTCATCTTCTTGTCTTGGCCTATATGGTAGGCATCTGCACAGAGACAGTTGGAAAGGAAGGAGAGAAATTTGGTTTTATAAAGTGCATTTTACACAGACTACAGTATCCCAATGCACTTTACAATCCGTAAAGGGAGGTAAAAACTAAGGCACTTTGGGGGACTTGAACACAGATATGACTAGACAGAAAGTAGAAAGTGGTTAAGTGGCTCACCCAAAGGTTGCCTGGTGAATGTATGGTAACTTGTGTGATTAAAATGTGGGTCTCCAGATTTTTACAGTTCTGTGCCTGCTTTTGTGGACAAAGGGTAACAGGTGGGTGTGACCTCACAGCCAGGAGACAAACTGACAGAGACAAGAATCTTCAGCTCTAAGCTGTAACCATTTGGCCAATCTGCTTCCCCACTTTCTTGGGGCAGTTATCACACATGGCCTACTGGTGAATGACTATAAGCACAGACCTGGCAGAGACAAGTGGGGAAACAGATTGTCGTTGTTGTCTAAAATGGTGCAGGCAAACAGATCTGGGTACTCCTAAAAAGTCCAGCCAAAACAGGTAAAAATAAACAAGCATTTCTCAATGCCGAATGTTTGCTTGCTGACATTGGCATTGGTAGTGTAGAAGTTACAGAACTGCATAATAGGAATGGCAGAGAATTATTGAACTGAAGCCAACCCCACCACCACCCTGCAGAGACTGACAGGCATTGGGGTGTGCCTTTGGGTCGTCAGGCATAACGGCCATGCCATTTCACCACACCCTACCCTGCAGACACTGACAAGTATCACGGTGTGCCTTGGGGTTTTTGGCCCTTATGCACACCCCATTCCATCAGGAAATACAGTGAGATGGGTGTGGTATAGGATAATGGGGTGAACTTTGGGGCCGAAGAGTCCAAGGCATACCTCGATGCCTCTCACTGGCTGCAGGGTGTGGAATGGTATAAGCATTACAGGTGAGAATCCTAAGTCACACCCCTGATGCCTGTCATTCTCTACAGGGTGAGGCATTATGGTCGGAAACACTAACGCCTCAGGCATTCGTTGGTATTTTCACTCCAAATTTTCAACATGCTTTTTTTGTGGCCCCCACCTCATGAACAGTGGCACTATCAGTTTGTTAGCCGAAAGCTGCTTTTGCACAGCAACTATGGCATTTAGCACCACAGGTGTAAAATCATATTCCAAACAGGATGTGAAAAATGACAGCTGTACTATTCATGGGGAGGTGTAAAAATGGCAATGTTGCAAATCTGCAGTGAAAATATTAAAAAAACTGGTGAAGTCACGAGCGTGCATAAAAACTGTGCAATGCACACCCGTAATGTAATTAGTTTGGGGATTTTTCACAGCAGATAGTCAACACAGGCATTTTGGGACCTCTGATCATGAACAGTGTCACTGTGATTTTCTTTATCTGTCCCGAACAATGATTTCCCACAGCGACCATGCATTTCTGTGCTGAAAGTGTGAAAACACATTTTGGCCATGTTGTGAAAAATGACAGCTGTACTGTTCATAAGGAAGTGTGGAAAAATGACACTGGTGAAAATCTGGAGTGAAAATATTACAAAGTCATGAACTTATGAGGGCGCGTGGAAACTGCGCAATGCTCACTCGTAACACAGCCATTTTATGGACTTTTGTCACCAAATTTTCAACATATCCATTTTAAGACCTCTGCTCATGAACAGTGTAACTGTGATTTTCTTAATCTGTCCCAAACATTGATTTTGCACACCGACTGCACCATTGTGCACTACATGCACGGAAACACATTTTGGGCGAGATGTAAAAAATGACAGCTGTACTGCTCATAGTTAGGTGTGGTAAAATGGCAATGTTGAAAATCCGGAGTGCAAATATTAAAAATTTGTGAACTTACGAGCATGTGTAGGAACTGCGCAATGCACGCTCATAAAACAGTCATTTTTACGAATTTTTTCACCAAATTTGCAACATAGGCTTTTTGAGAGCCCACCTTATGAACACACTGGCACTGTTGTTTCATTAATCAGTCCCGAAAGGTGATTTTGTGCAGTGACTGCGAAATTGCCCCTTGGGCGCGATTAACGCCATGACAGTTCAAGAATTTATGAGTAGGGGTCCCAAAAATCCCATGTTGAAAATCTGGTGCCAAAATTCAAAAAAATGCCTGAGATATACAGTAAAGTTGAAAAACCCTATTCATTACATTATACAGCTTACCGGCATTTCCTCAGTTCGCGGTTGGCTTTGAAGAAGAAGAAGAATCAGCATTTATATAGCGCTTTTCATACACAGTATCCCAAAGCGCCTTACAAGCAATGCTAGACTGGTAGTGAAGTGACTGAAAGTGTGGTGGCAGCCATATCGCACATCATCACCTACTCTCACAGCCTGGATAATTGCATGAACTGTTTTTTATGGGAAGGGAAATGTTGGCCAGGACACCGGGAATGTTCCCTGCTCTTTACGAAGAGTACCCTGGGTTCTTTTACTTCCACCTGGACATCCACCAGGACAACACCAGGATGGGCAGAAGGGACCTCCGTTTAACATCTCATCTGAAGGACGGCACACCCCAGCAGTACAGCACCCCCCAATACTGTACTCGGATGCCAGCGATTTTTAGGTGCAAGTCCATCCCAGTGTGGGATGAGAACCCATGACCTTCTGGTCCAGAGGCAGATGTGCTACCAACTGAGCCACGCTGACACCTAAGAGTGCAGACATGTTCCTGGTCCACCGAAGATCGTTGCTCCGAGCTTTGGAGGTAAGTATGGAGTGAGGGGGGGGTGTGGAGAGGCAGGGTGCGCAGTGGGTGGGCACGGGTGTGCTGGAAGAGCACCGAGGGAATATTTTCTTGTTTACAGGTTTGTTTGTTTTTTAAAGGAAGATGATGCAGGACGTTTGCCATGCCTCGGTAGGCTCCCATCATGGCAGCTAGAAGGCTGTTTGGGGGGGCTGGAGCCGACAGGGGATTGGGCACCCCCGTTGGCCATATGGGCATGTGCCATGCTGGGGTCAGCTCCCAGCGTGGCAGCTGTAAGGCTGTTTGGGCAGGGGCTGGAGCCGATGTGGGATCGGGCACCCGCTCGGCCATATGGACATGTGCCACGCTGAGGTGGGCTCCCAGCGTGGCACCTGGAAATGTTTTTTTGGGGGGGCATGGAGCCGATGGGGGATTGGGCACCCCCATCAGCCATACAGTATGTGCTTGGGGGGGCACGTGAGCATGCAATATATGTGCGTGTAGGGGGGGAGCTCTGCTCACTGAAGTGGAGCTCTGCCTTTCAACTGTATGCCACTGCATTTTAAATTGCTGTCATAGACAGCTGGAGCAGTGATTGGAGAACTGCAACCACACCTGCAAACACACTGACTGAATTGGAAGACGCTGACACACCTCCTAAAAACTCGGATGAAGGCACTATGTTTCTTGCATATGCGTGCAAGCAAACATAAAAATGGAAGCTTGCAAATTAAGAAGTAGCAGCAGCAGCAATTTTCAATTCCAGTGGAAAGTACAACAAATGATCCTTTGAGCTTTCCAGTAAGATATGTTGCTTACACCTCTGTTTACCATTTTTTTTATTACTTCTACCTGTCTCAGGTTATTTGTCTCTGGAGCGACACCTTTTATTTTTTGGTTTGTTTGAAGGTGGTTGCTTCCAGTCAAGCTCAGCATATGATTGTGTTTTTCCCCCATATAGTTTTTTTTATCCACTTTTCTGCCTTATCCGCAAGACTCTGACTGACTCCCCCAGTCCCATCTTCTGGCTTCTCCAGGACTTACCTTCCCCTTTCATCCCCTTCCACAGGACATGTAGGGGTGCATGGTCTCCTGAGCAGGGCCTGCAAGGGGTCAGTCTTCATCCTGCAGTCTGTTCCCCCCTCCTTTTTCACAGCATATAAATGGGGGCAATGTATGAGCTCCACCTCTGGAGATGCCCCCGGCACCCTGTTTGTGGGACCCCTTACCCAAGTATTTTTTCACGGTATCCAGTTATGATAGTGACCAAAAATGAGCGACTACAAAAATAGTGACTCATTTTCAGCGCTATCATTTTGGGCTACCCTGTGAGGGTAGCAATGCAATAGTAAGGACATTGGCTGGAAGGAGAGGGATGTGAAGGAGGAGGAGGGGAGGGATATGGAAAAGGGTTCAGGTAGGGAATGTGCCTGTTGCAGCCGACCCAGCCCTGGGGTAAGGTGGTGAGGATGGCTGGCTCTAATGCAGTAGGCACTGGATTTAGGACAAAGCAGGAGAAAGAATTTTACCACTGTTTGTGGCTGCTTTTTTTTTCTATTCCCATGTTGAAGTGTTGCCCCCTCCTTGACATGCACCTAATGTAATCCACAATCAGGGGGATGCAGGGGGCAAAGCCCCCATCAAAGGCTCTAAGTTTTTCCAGAAGTGTGGTCACCAAGAAGTGCATATCAGCTTTTCAGCGATATGCACTCACCATTAACAGTGATCGCTGTTTTGCGAGTGCTATTATGACATTGAACATTCTTTCACATGCATTGCCATCTGGACATCTCCAGGTGGTAAATAAGCAGCAAGCCATGTGAACTCTCCCCCCTTCACAAAGGAGAAACATAGGACGTAGGAAAGACAAGGTGGGTAAGAAAGGGAGGAGCAGTAGCTATTTATATGTGGGATAGCAAAAGAAGCAAGAGATATAGGGAACACAGGGAGGTATGGAGGTACTGAGGGTCACCATAAAGATGGGGAATGGAGTTGCTATTCATACTGGCAAAATATATAGACCTCCAGCTCAGGGAAGAGAGGGATACAGTTCTGGTGAAAGCCATCCAGAAGATGGTAAATAAGGGGGGAGTGCTGCTGGTGGGGGACATCAATCTGCCTGATGTATATTGCAGTATCCCAGCTGTAGCTAGGAGCAGGGACATCCTAGACTCCCTGCAGTGGGCATTCCTCAGACAACTAGTAAAGGAATCCACTCATGAGAGAGTAATATTGGACCTTGTATTTATCAGTGGGGACAATGTTGCAGACATCTTAGTGGGTGATCATCTGGGGACCAGTGATCACCGCATGGTGGGGTTCATATAAGAATCTTGGCAGAAGTGAACCACACAAAGGTGAGGGTCCTGGACTTCCAGAGGGCCTATTTTACAAAGATGGGGGAATGCCTCAGGGATGCCCTGGCAGGGGGATAGAACTTGGGTAGAGTGGAGGAACAGTAGGCAAAACTAAAAGTGGGGATTGTGAAGGCGACAAACCCCTGCATTAAGCTAGTAAGAAAAAACAAGAAGTGAAAAAGAGACCGCTATGGTTCTCAAACAAGGTTGCTGGGAAGATAAGATCAAAAAAGTTAGCATTCAGAAGGTATAAGGAGACAGAGGGAGGAGCACAGGGAGGTCTATTAGGAGAAGCAGAGGGAGGCAGGGCAAGAAGTCAGGAGTGCAAAGGTGTAAACAGAGGAGAAAATGGCTCAGGCAGTAAAGAAAGGGGAAAATACATTTTTCAGGTATGTAAGTGAAAGGAGAAAGACCAGGGGAGGGATTATAAGGCTAAGGTGGGAAGGGGGGGATATGTGGAAGGGGACAAGGAAAAAGCAGACATCCTGAATGAATACTTTTGTTCAGTATTCCCGAAGGAAAGGGAAGGAGGGGGACCACAGATAAATGTCAGGGACATTGAAGGAAGGGAGGTGGATACTACTCCATTTACAGAGGAAAGTGTCCTGAAGGCACTTGCAAATCTGAAAATGGTCAAGGCAATGGGGCCAGAATGGATACATCCAAGGATATTAATGGAGCTCAGAGAGGCACTGGCTGCACCTCTGACAGTCCTGCTCAGTCACTCACTGGAGTCTGGAGTGGTCCTGAGGACTGGATGAGACCAAATGTCCCACTATACCAAAGTGGTAGCAGGGAGGAGGCTGGCAATTATAGGCCAGTCAGCCTGACTTCGGTGGTGGGGAGATTAATGGAATCACTACTGAAGGAAAGGATTGTGGAATATCTTGAATCCAGTGGCTTACAATATGTGAGACAGCATGTATTCATTGGGGTGAGGTCATGTCAAACAAATCTGATAGAGTTCTTTGACTAGGTGACCAGGGAATTAGATCTGGGTGGAGCGGTGGATGTGGCCTACTTAGATTTCAGTAAGGCCTTCTAGACTGTTCCACGAAGGAAACTCATAGGCAAGCTGAGCAGTCTAGGAGTGAGTCAAAAGATGGTAAACTGGGTAAGAATTTGGTTGGGAAAAGGAAAAAGAGGGTGGTGGTAAATGGATTTTACTCAGAGGAAGGAAGAGTGACCAGTGGGGTGCCACAAGAATCAGTACAGGGACCAATCCTCTTTAATGTATTTTTTAGCAACATTGCAGAGGGACTAGAAGGGATAGTATGCTTTTTTTTGCAGATGACACTAAGATCTACAATAGGGTAAACACTTGGGGGGGGGATTAATAGCTAAGAAAGCTTCAGAAGTGGGTAAGAGTGTGGCAACTAAGTTTCAACATGAAGAAGTGCAAAATCTTGCACTTGGGGCACAGAAACCCAGGGGTGAAGTACAAAATGGGGGAAGTGGTACTGGCAACCTATAAACAGGAAAAATACCTGGGGCTAGTCATATCTGATGACTTAAAGGTGGCCAAACAGTTTGACAAGGCAGTGGGGAAAGCCAGTGGGATGCTAGGGTGCATAGGGAGGGGACAACACTAGCAGAAAGAGGGAGGTGGTGATACTGCTGAATAAATCACTGGTGAGAGCTCACCTAGAGTACTGTGTCCAGTTCTGGAGACCTCATCCCTGGAAGGACATAGACAGAGTACAGGCAGGACAGAGGAGGGCAACTAAAATGGTGCAGAGTTTGCATCAAATGCACTATGAGGAGAGATTAAAGGACCTCAATATGTACACCCTGGAGGAAATGAGGGAGAGGGAGGATATGATGCAGACTTTCAGATACCTCACAGGTATACATAAGGTTCAAGAAGGAAGCATTTTTCAGAGACAGCTGGTCAAGAACAAGCGGCCATTCTATGAAGTTGGAGGGGGGAGTAGGCTCGGGCATGATGTAAGGAAGTACTTCTTCACAGAAAGAGTGGTGGATGCCTGGAACAGCCTTCTAGCAGAAGTTGTGGGGGCCAAAACTGTACTGTGAATTGATTCATTAAGGCATGGGATAGGCATAAGGGAACCATAGTGGTGAGGAAAGGTGGGGGGGAGCCGAAGATCAAGTAGGGTCTGCCTTGTTACAGTAGGTAGGGAAAATGGGCAGAATAGGTGGGCCAACTGGCCCTTATCTGCCATAAGACTCTATGGGTGGGATATTCAAAAGGGTTGCACATGGTGCAACAGGCTTGCACCATGCGCAGCCCACCAATGTGCCCCAGCGCAATATTCAAAGGGGCAAGTTGTGCTGTGCAACTCCTGATGTGCTGGGGTGCATCGGTAATGTAGGCGGCACAAGTGTGTGTGTGGGGGGGTGCCCATACATATGCGGCACATCCCGATATTCAGCCCGGGATGTGTGGTGCATATGTTGGCACAACCCCGCCTTGCGCCACTCTGGGAGGCGCAAAGTTGTGCCTGTGAAAACCAGGATCAAGTTCTGGCCACCTACAGGTGAGCTACCATATTGCAGGGTGCAACACGGCAGCTGCCAGCCGTGGGTGGCCACCCGCCCACCCAGAATACTGTCCACTAGCCCCCTGCCCTGGGAGTGTTGTGCTCCTCCGCCCCATCATGGGCATAAGGTACAAATATCCCTGTTGGTCCAGTGGACTGCACTCCATCGCCTGATTACAGACATATGTTAATATTATCCCTGGTGGTCCAGTGGACTGCTCTCTATCGTCCGACCATGGGCATAAGGTACAAATATCCCTGGTGGTCCAGTGGACCACTCTCCAGTGCCTGATTATGGGCATAAGGTACAAATATCCCTGGCGGTCCAGTGGACCATACTCCATTGCGCGATCACAGACATATGTTAATATTATCCCTGGTGGTCCAGTGGACTGCTCTCTATCGTCCAACAATGGGCATAAGGTACAAATATCCCTGGTGGTCCAGTGGACCATACTCCATCGCCCGATCATGGACATATGTTAATATTATCCCTGGTGGTCCAGTGGACACCCCCAGCAGCCGATCGTGGGCTGAAAATGCAATCGCACTCCTAGTAGTCCAGTGGTACTCCCTTCCCACTCACCCACTGTGGTCCCCCACCACCCAGCACCCCCCCAGTCAGCAGCAGGTGGTGGCACCCCACCAGCATGCTACCCATCCGCCTGCCAACTGACAATGTACAGCACTGTCCATACACCTATTGGTCCACTGCGTGGGTCAATGGATATACAGATGATACTGTACTTCACAGGCCCGATATGTGAATGAACAGTTGATAAATGCATTACAATAAATGTCATCTTTTCCCCTGTGGTGTGCTACCAAACTTCCCTGTATTAAAAAATTGCAATAAGTGCAATGTCCACACTTTTTATTCTTATTTGGAACTGTCCACTGTACTTTCTGCTGTTGTTGTTGTTCTGGGGTAAATAATGCAGAAATAACTCTATTTCTAATATTATTTGCTCTCCTTTTGAGACACATGTGTCAATTTCTGATCCATAAAAAGAACAGACCAATGTTTCAATACAATTTCTTGTAATTTCTGTACCCCCACCATATAGGTAGTAATGAACTTTACACTATCAGATCCTTATTGCTGCTTGTCTTTAACTTTAGGTATCAGTAGGGAAGTTCGATCCACATCTCTAACTGATTCTATTGCCTCCATCATAACATTCCTAGAATAACCCCTTTGTTTAAACCTATCAATGCGTTCACATTCTCTTTTCTTATATACCTCCATATCAGTACAGTTCCATTTAATACAGATAAACTATCCCTTGGGGATAGCTTTAATAACATGTTTAGGATGAAAACTGGAAGCATGGAGTAAAGTATTTTTAACAGTAGTTATAGAAAATAAGTCAGACGGTATATTTCCATCCTGATCCCTATATAACATGACATCTAAAAAGCTAATTTCATGTTTCCCTACAGTAAGTGAACATTTTAAAGCTGGGTCACTGTTAAGAAATTCCACAAATTCAACAAGCCTATTCTCATCCCCCTTCCAAATAATAATAGCATCAATAAGACACCTCCACAAATCCAACTCAAAAAGAAATGGATTTGCGGAGGTGCTCCTGACCACACTGAATTCCCACCTTGCCAAAAACAAATTTGCATAACTTGGTGCGAATGATGCCCCCATGGCAGTTCCTCTAACTTGCAAATAATATTTGTTTTTGAAAATGAACATATTGAATTTAAGAATGAACCTTGACAAGCCCAATAACAATTCAGTAGGTGGGCTGTCAACATTCTCTCTTTGGTCCAGAAAAAATTTAAGTGCTTCCAATCCCTCCTTGTGTGGGATACACGTATACAGGGATTGCACATCTAAAGTAGCAAAGCTAGAATCACTACTCATTTCAACATCATTCACTATGTTTAGTAAAACCGCTGTTTCTCTAAGGTAGGAAAGTATTTGCTGTACGAGTGGCTTTAAATGCACTATGCACTTCACAAGTCAGGCAAATGAAGAGCTCCTATTTCAAGAATGCTCTAGAAACCACCTGGGGTGACGGAAGATCCTTCTGGGACAATATACATAATATTACAGGCAAACAGTCTAAATCCTCTCCCACGGCAATGAACATTGATGGCTCCACTACCCGTGACCCTAAGACTATGGCCGATGCCCTAAATAAAACCTTCACTGACCTCAGTGGTGTCCTCTCACCAGACTTCTTCCAGGACTTGACAGTTCCAAAACTCGTATCCCAAACCACCTCGCCAGACAAACTGCTATTTCACTTTAAAATAGTTAAGACATATGAAGCCTACAGATACATAAAAAAGGCCTGCTCTAAATCTAGAAATAGCAGTGACACCATTGATCTAAAACTTCTGTTCCTCACCTTGGAAGAAGTGATCCACCCCCTCACCAAAATTCTCAACCTCTCCCTAAGCAAAGTCAATTCCCCAACACATGGAAGGCTGCTATAGTCACACCAGTGCATAAAGGGGGTGACAAATCCACACCAGGGAACTATTGGCCCATATCTATACTTCCACCCCTCTCCAAAGCTCTTGAACGGATCGTGGCAGATCAACTATCAGACTACCTGCAAAAGTACGATCTACTCTGCATTCAGCAACATGGATTTAGGAAAGGACACAGTGAATTGACGGCCCTACTTGATTTCTCTAGTGAAACTCACAAAGCCTTGGATAAGGGTTATTTAACTGGAGCTGTTTTCATAGACCTCACAAAGGCCTTTGACACTGTTCACCATAGCCTTCTAATCTCTCTTCTGCTCAACATTGGGCTAGCCGAGGGACCTGGAGCCTGGGTAAAAAGTTACCTGGCACGACGTTCTCAAACAGTAAAACTCTCTGAGGTTCTCTCTGACTCCAAACTGGTCCTCTCTGGTGTCCCCCAGGGCTCAATTTTAGGTCCTCTCCTCTTCAGCCTATTTCTAAACTTGCTTCCCAAATCCTGCCCTGAAAAATTAACACTCTATGCTGATGACGCTGTAATTCTCTCCTCCCATAAGGATCCAAATCCACTATGACAGAGCTTGCAGCTTGCTTTCTCATGTGTTGAAAAGTGGTTCCTTGAGCACAAACTGGTCCTAAATCAAAAAACAACAGAAGTCATGCTTTAGCCAGTCATCAAAACAGAAATAGGCATACTCCACTGTCATAAAAATCTTTGAAATACACTAGAACAAGTGAACACCTTCAAATACCTTGGTATCACTTTTGACTTAATGTCTTACTTTTGTTGCCTATATCGATAACACTGCAAAAACAGTGCACCAATGCATTGGAATTTTGTACCAGAACCGTCAATTTTTCAACTAAGCTGCCTTGAGGATTGCTGTTCAAAGCTCCATCATCTCAATCATAGACTATGGTCTAATTGTCTATGGCTCAGCTACTACCACTGCACTAAAGCGCATCTCAACAGCACTAAACAAAACCTATCGACTCCTCACTGGAGCACAGAGACAGACCCACACTTGTGACCTCTACACGGAAACTGGTTGGTTGTATCTTTCCAATCGCCTCATGTATCTCACCTGTGTGACGGCAAAAAAATCAATCTTGGGACTCACTCCTCCATATATCCGGGACCTGCTCTGCCTAAACAATGGCACTCATACCACCAGAAGATCTGACCACCAACCTTTCCTTGTCCCTAGATGCCAGACTGCTCAGGGACAAAGATATTTTACATACCGTGCCCCTACCTGGCACAATGCCCTTAACCTGCCCTCCCTATCCTCCATGACATTGGGAGCTTTCAAATCCATACTTTACGCTCATCTCACAGCCTCCAGCTCCTGTGACTGCTTTAACTAAAGTGTCATCCCACTGAGTGCACTTACATTTGTTTCACTCAACCACCATGGTCTCCTCTTTGACAAAGACAACCTAAGTACCCCTAACCTGGTTCTGTCTGCTCCTAAACTTCTTATTTCTCCCTCTCTTCCCTCTCAAGCTCTCCAATCCTTATTCCTTGCCCTTGACACTGCCTCTGAGTTCCTTTTTCTTTTCTGTACATAAATGTTACTGTTTAAGTTGTGGCCTTGTTAAATGGCTTACTGATTGTTTGTAACACTGTCTACTATGTTTTTGTACTTAATGATGTGGAACCTTTGTAAAAGAGCCTTGGCTCAAAGGTATTAATTCCTAGAACAATAAACTTCAACTAAATGCATGTTGACGAATACTGAAGTAAGACAACCTATTCCCAAAATAATGGGACATCCAGGAGGTTTTCCAAACTTTTGTGTATTTTAGGAAGAATATAGATTGTAGGTATAATTGGTTTATCTAAAGTTAGAAGCCATTTTCTTTTTTATTCAACCAACCTTTCTCTACTGCCCCCATTAAATAATCGTCGACATGCTGTTTAAATACACCCATAAGATTTCCCGTTAGCTTTCGATAAAAGGTAGTATCTGTCAATTGGTCCACAATTTCCCCTTCATAATCAGTACTATCCATAATTACTACAGCCCCCCCATCAGCAGATCGAATCACAATTGATTTATCATTCTGTAAAGATTTTAATGCTTCATTCTCTGACAAAGTAAGATTGCAAAATACTTTCCTTTCATTAGCTGGATCCAAGTCCATCTTCATAAGGTCATTTTCACACATTTTCACAAAAGTGGACACTGCTGCTCCATGTTGTGGACAAAAGGTGGATTTCGCCCTGAATTCGTGTTCAGTCTGGTCGACTCCCTCCGCTTGGCTGCTGGAACAAACATCTTTCTGGAAAATAGCTTTTAAGGTCAATTTTCTAGCAAACAAGTGAAGATCCACTAGTGCTTGGCTCACATCAAACCCTTTAATAAAGAGCATTTGCAATGCAGTAATGAAAGGCAATGAAAATCTTAAAAGCCATGAAGGCTGTGAGGATGATGTATTTATGCATGGATAACTGAAAAGTCATGTAGGCAAGGAGCAGTATGGAGCAGGGTGATTAATATAATTTACTTAAGGCATGCTCCTGCTACCCGGAGTCTTGATGTATCACCATGACACCACATTCCCTGCTGTAAAAATAAGAGAGAGCCAAAAGCAGAGCGGCATGAGACCAGGCAGCTAATGTAATAACTGAAACTTTCAAAATAGGAATGCAGCTGTTGGCTGAGTGGAGCTAGCACTGAGTGAATTAAGAGCAGAGCTGTTGAACACACATAGCAGAATGGAGTGGCAGCTATCTGAGCCAGATGAAACCTGGAAAGGTGCAAATAATTAGGGTGGAAAGCACAGGAGGCAGCAGGCAGGGAGACAACAGTGTGAGCTGAAGAATACAATAATGATGCAGTTGACTGAGGGCTTGCAAAATTTGGAGAGTAAATGGGAGTCTGAGAGCACAGACACAAAGCATCTTAAGGTAAGAAAACAACACTATGTAGCCTGAAGCACAAATAAGCAACGTATACACAGGGTGCTAGAAAACTAGAAAATCCCAGAAGAAAAAAGAAAAGCAAACACAAGGACAACAGCAGGAAGGAAACAAGCTCACAAAGAAGCACGCAGCAGCTGGAGTCAAAGCAATAATAACCAAAAGCAGGAGAAAGTCAACAGAGTCCAGCACAATCCAAACAGAGCCCAAGCACAAAGGAAGGAGTGAGGCAAATGCTGAGGGGAGGGGCAAAGCTCCAACAGGCCTATGGGAGAAGGCAGAGATGGACAGAGCCTCTGGCTGCAAAGAAAAAATGCTTCAGAAGGAGGCTGGGAGGAACTGTTTATATAGCTCAGGAAGTGGGTGTGGTTGTTTTCTCACCCTATTGAACTACAGAAGAAAATTGGGGGTGGGGGGGTTAGGCTGCACAACCTCTCAATTGCTATCTTATGTGCACTCCTTAATGGAAGAATATCAACATACATATCTCCATAATTAATTCAAAAAGGAATCTCTATTAGTCTGAAATACAAGAGATATGTAAAGAATAAAATTAGAATCCATAACCAAGGTTTGGATCTGGATGCCATTGTAAGGTCCAGGTTCTCACCTTGGTACTCTATAAATGAGACCTGGTTTGGCTATAGAACTTATCTGGACCACATCTTGGATCATAAAAAGAGAAATGTTTATATGTGTTATAAGCTTGAGATTTTTCATAGTAATGTACATTTTGCTAAATTTGCTCACACTCCTAATGCTTCTGAATCTCCCTTTTCATGCTCTGCAGGAGGCATACAGAATCTATATCATGTCTTGTTCAAATGCTCATGATATGCAAAGTTATGTATTACATGGATACATAGCATTCTGTCAGATCTAAGCTATATTCCAGATGATCCTCTCAATTTTCCTTTTACAGTGAATGATGCTATTATTATTAATAAACTTGCAAATTATTTTATATCATTAGAAAGGTTAGGAACGGTAATCCCTTTAGCTATCAGGAAATAGTTTTATGACATTGTGGACTGCTGTCTTTATCTTTATGTGTGTATTTAATAACATAGAAGATTTTGATATACTGCAGCTATTTTATTAATTTTACAATCCTTGTTATGTATGGTCAAATTTGAATAGATGTTCTTTGTATTAAGCTGTAATGGGATATTGTCAAGCAATGTCACTGTCAGTATCTCAGCAGGTAGCACACTTGCCTCTGAGGTCAGGAGATCAGAAGGCTGTGGGTTCTATCCCCACACCAGGCACTTGGGATAAATCCCAGTACTGACACTAGTGCAGCATGAGGGGGGTGCTGCACTCAAGTGCCGTCTTTCAGATGAGATGTGGTAGTTCCAGTGGATGTTAAAGATCCCATGACACTTCTTGAAAAGAGTAGTGGAATTTTATTGAGAAAATTTGGACTTCATTACAGTACCAAAACAAAATAAACATAATTCATAACCATGACATACATATATATTGAACATATCAACAAAATACACAAGAAAATACTTATCTTTCCTAAACTTTATACAGAGATTGTATACAAAAAAACATAATCATACCAAATTCCATGTATCACAATTCACCCATAAATGATTATACCGTGCCCTAGAATTGCATTTAAAATCTCTTTGCTGAACATATTGTACTGCCTTTCTGGTATTATTCATAATCTCTTGCTGTGATACCTTAAATTGTTGTAAAACCAATAAACATATGGCCTGCCATAAGTCATATCTCACAATAGCGAATACTATGTATATGGTTTCCCTATTCTACTTACTATCCATTAATGCATTATTGCCAAACAATATCTCTGAATATGTGAGACTAGAAAAAGTGATGCCTCTCCTTCATCTACTAGTGATTCCCAAAATAACAGGGTGAACTGACATTCCTAAAATAAATGTTTCTGTGTTTCCACTATTTGGAAACAAGAATCTCTAGGACAATATCTCTCTGTTATCATCTTATGTTTGTTACTACCCCTTACACTTAATCTGTCATAATTACCCAACCATATACTGTCCCACACATATACCAGAATTCTTTGGTTCACTACTTGTTTCAAAACCCAGATGTCATGCCTTTGTGGGCAATTAGGGAATATCACTCTATCTTGTCCCTCAAACCTCACTACTTTACCATATAAAGCTTTCCTACCTAATATTATACAGTCCTTGGGCAACAGACCCCATATTATTGCTTGTTTTATGACCTGTTTTCCAACAGATGGGTTCCTGTTACTTTCTTTAATAATCTACTCTGCTCTTGCTCCCATACTGGAATACCAGGGACCAACCAGGAAGTAACTAGAGATTTCCATATTTTGTATTAAGTAGACTCAGTGGTCTCCAGTTAGCTAGCTCATTTGTAAGGCCTTTCTTATGAATTAAAACAAAAAACTGCTTCTTGCATAGATTTGGAAAACTTAGCTTTAGACAGCATGTCATTAAATAGTATTGTTAAAGCAGGGACTAGTTCCTCCTGAAAAGCTTTGCATAGCCCTACTGTAAGGCCATCTGTCCCAGGAGCCGTATCAGACTTTAATCCCCTTACAGCTTGAGCCACCTCAGATTCAGTAATGTCTTTAATTAAGTTGACTCTCTCCTCTTCTGAGATCTGAGGAAGGTCTAATGATTTTAAAAAAACCTGCTCCATCTGGGCATTTAGATTATTTCCCAAACTGGACTAGCATTTGCTTCTCCACTATATCTACTAGTTCCTCTGGAGAGCTTACCCTGTCCCCTGAAGGAGAGGCTAATTCAGACATTATTCTAGATTATGTTCATCCCTTACATTCTTTATAAGCATCAAACCTTCCTTTAGCTAGTTGAGTTCCAAATCTAGCCTCTTGTCCTAATGACTGTGCTCTGTCATATTGTAACTCCCTCATTTTATCACTAATAGTCTTGATTTGTGCCCCATAATCTTTGGATGTGCTATCTGATAAGGAAATGAGATACTGTAATCGGTGCCTTAGAGTTAAGTATTGAATATACCTATTATTACTTGCCACTGACGCATGTTTCTGAAATGCCTGTTTCCAGGCCATTTTTGTGTCCTCCAACCATTCAGTTACATCTTCGTAGCAATCTGCTACTGATAATCTGCCTGCCCACTCTTATGCCCATGCCTTCCTAACTTTGGGGTTTTGGAGTAAGGATTCATTTAGCCTCCATGAGTTTTTTTTTTTTTTTGCACTGGGGGGTATCTCTCCATGTGATCCTGGCCTGGACTGCTACATGTTCAGAAAACTCCTGAGCAAGCATCATGCATTCTAAAATATGTAGAATTCTGGATACAAATATAAAATCAATTCTAGTTTTAATTGTACCTCTGAAATATGTGAACCTACCTGAAGGATATAAACACCTGTAGGCATCCTTAAGATTAGCTGTACCTACAATTTGATTAAGAGACACTGAATCACTAAACAATTTTGATGTCCTTAGATGCCTGTCTGCTTGCTGCATCCCATAGTTAAAATCCCCTGCCCATACTGTTAAGCGAGATATATGTAGGTAAGGTTGTACCTGCTTAAATAGGGCTGTCATCTGAGATGTGGTTTGAGGAGCATAAATGACAATTAAACAAAATTGTTCATTACAATAGGAAAAATCTAGCAGCATAGCCCTGCCTGGATATATATCCACCAGTCTAGACACTTTAAAATTTCACTTGGTGAAAAGTATCCCTATCCCATCACAATGGTCAATCCCCATGGACCAGAATAAGTGACCTTGTTGCCATGTCCTTGAGGCCTGTTGCAACTCTGTTGGATTTGATCCTAGTGTCCACCAAACAGATTATGTCACAATGATAACTCTGTAGGAACAACATAACCCCTCCTAATTTCCTTTCCCCCTTGGTACTGTTAATATTAAGAGAGGTTATGGATAGGGAATCCATAATTACACAGGGTATTAATTGTTTTTACTTCTCCTACCCTGTCTGGTATGTTTGGCAATAGGATCCAACCCCCTTCCCTATCTGTATCAGTATTTGATATAACTGAGGAGGAATCAGTTTCTTCCCCATCCGTTTCTCTATCTGTAGCATCTGAAGATAGTAAAGCATATTTATTACCAGCTTTCCATGATCTTGACTCAGCCACTCAGCTATCTTGTGTAGGAAGCACTGCCCCATGTCTGTTTCTGTTTTGCTGTACTGTTCTGAATGTTTCTTTCTCCATACCTTGCGGGGCGAATACCGGCGGTGGGGGGGGGGCATCTCAACCATGTCTGCCTGAGAACCCATGTTATTCTGCACCCCTTCTTGCTCTGGTTCTGAAGTGCTAGCTACCAAAGTAGGAGTTGTTAATTCTGTTTCCCCTTGAATCGCTCTCTCCTCAGGATAATTTTGCTTTGCCTTACCCAATACTTCCCTCAAACTTTGTTCTGCCACTCCTTTAGCTAGTTGTTGTTGAGCTTGGTTAATCAGACCTTTATGTGATGGGCTGTCCTCTCTGTTATGTGAGGCCCACGGACAACGCCAGTAGGCATGACCCATGTACTCACAAAGATTACATTTAAATAGATTTAAACATGACCCTGAACTATGTCCAAACTCTAGGCAATGGCTACATTTGACCGTGTCACAGGCTGAGTTCAAATGTGCCCTTGAGCCACATTTGAAACATGATTTGGACTGACCGGCGTAAACAATCATCCCTTTGTCTTTGCCTAAATAGGAAAAACTAGGCAGGTGACTAGGCCCTGAATTAGTGGTGTACAACTTCACCCTAACCCTCCACCTACCATCCCAAATTTGCTCACTGTCAAGAGTAGGGGTTGGCTTGTTCAAAACTTCACAGTGTTGCCGTAACCGGAAAAAGATATCTTCAATATTAACCCCTTCATTTCTGAACACAATGGTAATGTTCTTAACTGCTGGTTTAGTTAGGAGGATTACATGAAATGGAAACCATTCCAGGGAGTTCTTACTTGTAGCATATTGGGCCCAAAATCTATCCAGGCAGGACATGATTTTAAAACTCACATCATAGTTTGAATTTCCCAACCCAATCAATTCAAATATTTCAGAGGAAAAAAATTGCATGGAGCTTTTTAGTAGTGTTTTTGCAATGGAAACCCTATCTGGGGGAGCTTTCTAATCCCCCTTTATACAAAATCCTAATCGAATTATGCCTTGGAGCTGGCTCTCTTTTGCTAACAAACAAATCAGTTAATTTAAAACCAACTCCCTGCCTTTCTTGCTCCACACCACCCTCCTGAACTAAGATAGGCACTGGCCCTAGCCTGACTTGTTCTTCATTCTCTGGAGCACCCTCATCCCTTTGTACATGAGACTTGGCCCTGGTGCTAGGGTATGTCTCCACATCATTCCCTTGTACCCTATTCTGATCTGAACACTTCCCCTCCCTCATGTCTGTAGTAGAAACACCACCATCCTGCTTTTTCTGCTCCATGCACCCCTCAAATGCTATTACAGGAGCTGAACCTAACCTGGTATAGTCTCCATTTTCCAAGGCCCCCACACCTGTCTGTACACTAGGCACCATTCTGATGCTGGGGAGGGAATCACATTATTCCCCTGTACTGTGTTCTGGACCATACACATCCCCTGCCTCAAACCAGCATTAGGTTCATTAACCACATCAATACTACTTTTTTCAACTGTAGTCATTATCATTTCAGAGTTTTTATCCCGGGGTACGTTGGAGCTCTGTAACGGAACCTCATTGGCGGCCACAGTATCTATAGTTTTCTTCAGCATATTAATGTATGCCAGGTCTTGAGAGTCAGGAGACCATGAATCGTCCACTACTTACTCCCATCTTGCAATTTTTAGAGCTAATTCAGGGGTCCAATTGGGGCAACACACTTCCATATCCAGTGTTTGGTTGCAAGTTTCCTCGGTCATTTAATCTTGTACATGGCGTGAATTATTATCGATCCGGTCCTGATTTTTGCTCCAACCAGGCTTCCGTTCTTGAGGGAAAAAAAATACTGCATCTTTTAACCCCTTTTGTGCTTTCTGCTGGGTTAGCCATCTTGCGGCTTATTATTCTGCCTCTTTGTGCCAAGCTGCTTTCCTTTTTTTCCTTTCTTTACACTTATGGGCTTTTGGCACTTGGGAGAAACCCTGACTTTACTGCCAGCCCTCTCTTCATCTCCGTTCCATGTTTTTACTATAGTTCTTAATTTAGTTGAGCTGTGCTCCAAGCTTTCAACCTGTTTGTTTGCCACATCAGCATTAGGCTGACTCACTGCTGCTTTGACAGCTGCAGCCGACTGTGTGACAGGCTCTGTTCTTTCTGGAAGAGCCTCAAGTTCCTTTTCTACCAGCAATACTTTCTGCAACAGTTCTTGCTTTTGTAACATTAATCATACTTTGTTTGCATTTAATTCCTTCTCACAGGGTACTGCCGCTTGAGAGCGCACGTCTTTGGGCACATCTTCCTCCATTGCAATGATGCTTTCTGCCAATATCTCCACCACAGCGATTTCTTCTTCTACAGCCTTTTGCCCAGCTAGTGCAGAAGAGGAGACCTGCTCTCCTGCACCTTCCACATCCATCTCCTCGCATCTCAGCTGGACTGGCCATCTTGTGATAGATGGACAAGGGGTCCCCCTACAGTTCAGTTGGGGAATTTTCCCAGTGCCCTGGCCAAATTTTCCCCCATTCACTAAAAATACCACCAACAGTTTAATCTGGTTCAAGGTCAGTCGGTATTCATCTGCATCCCCTTCCCCTTGATCATGCCTGAAAAATAGGCAGAATTTGTCTAGTGCACTTACCCGGTCAACAAATACTAAATAAATAAATAAATCTTTTTGACTGACTGACAATGCGGCCGTATCTTCAAGAAGCTAAGTAAGTCTGACTCAGGCAATCACAAGCTGGTCAGCCTGACAGCGATGCTAAACAAGGTCCTGGATGCCACTGTCAAGGACATAATAATGGCACACAAGGAGGTGATCAGATGTGGGGACAAATACATGGTCTAACTGGACTTAAGTAAGTCCATTGATACTGAGGTGCATGACAAGCTTCTGGGCAATGTACATCAGTGCAGTATATATGAAGCATACACGAGGTAGATTGCTAACTGGAATTCCAAAATCACTAGTTGAGCTACCAGATGCCAAATAATAGACCATATGTTATTGTTTGTTTTAAAAGTGGTTCATTTTATTAAAAACAAAAAAACATGCTACAAAGCAGCATGCATGCCTACATAGTAAATCCTGAGGCCTTTCACACCTGCTTGTGCTTTGTCAAGGTATTACTGTATTACTGCCTGTTCTGTATTTAAATAAAACTGACCTCAGGTGATCCACATACTGCTAATCTTTCCATAGTGATTATTTAAACTGATGTGGCACTAAGAACCAAAACACTACTAATCTACTCAAATTAAATGCAATCTACAACATATTCTTTAAATAGCAAGGCACATATTTAAAATCATTATAAACTGAGTTATCAAAAGAAAGGCATCCAAGCAAATACGTAAGACATACTGTATGCACCAAGCCCCCCCAACACACACACATAAGCAAACATGTTACTCTGACAGAGCAAAGCAGATTTTACAGATAATTAACTAACTAACTAAAATAAATAAATCAATAAATAAAAATAAATAACTGGCATAAATGATATATTATCTTATTCACATATTTTTGCAAAAGTATTATTCTTTTAAAAAGGCTACTACAGAGAAAGCCTCATTTAATCCAGGAAGTTGATATTGCCATTCACATTCTTTTTGTAGCAGTGTATTGTCCTGGTCTCCCCAGGTCCTAATGTAACACGCTCAAGACTTTGAAATATAAATAATGTCCTTTGATAAAATGTACCACTTTTAAACCAGGTTATGATCATGTTCTATTATTCAGCACTGGGTAACCCGACTTGTGGTTTTGGAATTTTATTTGTGTGTGTCATGGCTCCAATAAGCTTGTGCAGTCACCTACAATTCTTTTAGCTTGCTAACTGGCAAGAGGCAGAAAACAAAGGGTTGTGAAGTATAGGCACTGCCTGAAATGGAGAGGTACTATGCTGCATCCCTCAGGGTGGGATATGTGCTGGGGCCATTTCTGCTCTAATTTCCATCAAAGATCTAGAATCTGGGGCCTCCAGCAGGCTTCTTAAATTCACTGAAATAATATGCTGGCTAGGCGGACTCCCACGAAGATGTGAACAAACTTCAAACAGGCTGAAACAAGATGTCCAATCGGTCTTACTCTTGGAATCTCAAACTCAGTATAGACAAATGCAAGGTGTGTCAGGTAGAGAGGAAAACAGAGGCAGGACCCATACAATATGTGCGGCTTTTTTTGTTGCAGAAGAGGACAAAAAGGACCTGCAATCATAATAAACAAGGGGATGAATCAGGGCAAGCAGAATGTTGCCACTGTCAAGAAGTCTGACTGATTGCTGAGGTGCATTAAAAGGGGGTGGGGGTGAACAGCAGGGCAAAGGAAACATTCTTGCCACCTTACAAGGTCCTCATCAGAACCCAGATGGAATACTGTGTGCAGTTCTAGGCTCCTCAATACAAAACTGACTTTAAGGCTTTCAAGAGAACACAATGCAGGGCAACTAAACTCATCAGGGTTTAAGGGAACAAGTGCTATGGGGAGAGGTTATTGACCCATAACATGTTCATCATGGAGAAAAGGAGGCTGAGAGGGGACATGATCTCAGATATTTGCATACTCCATCAGCAAGATTGAATAGACAGTGTTATTTCAACTGTTTCCTCCAGCAGGATGCAGGGACATGCTTGAAGCTCAGAGGCATTACATTCAGAGGTTCTGCTGTGAGGCACATTTTCCCCCAGAAGGCGGTGAACCTATGGACCAGCGTACCATTATAGATAATGGGCATGAAGACAATGCAGGCAATAAAGTTACGCCTGTTCATATCTCTGCTTACCAAAGAAATCACAGGGTATCCTGAGTAGCAATGTGGGTAGGGAAATCCCCATCAATTACTATATGTTTGCGTTGCACAACATATGAATTTATTTCAGCTTATGAACCTTAGGGGGAGAACATGATGGACCTAGAGTCCCTTTTGCCCTTAAATTACTATGCTACTATATTACTGAGGCAAAATGTATTTGAGATGTCACTAACCAAACAATAACATAAGCAGATATATGATTTAATCTCCAAACACTGTGCATTTCTAGGATCCAATTCACAAATGCTTGCACACTGCCTATATGTCATGAAAGTCTATGTATGCAATAAAGGAGGTCTTATATATATTTGGTTGTGCACCCCATGTGTCATGCACCATTCTATCCCCCAGCAAAGCAAGGCCATTTCCCAGCCCAATTCCAAGTTTCTCATGGAGTTACACTGACACCTCGGTGGGGTGGGGGCATGATGGAGGTGGGACACCTAGGTATAGCATGCAAAACGTTAATTACAGCTCACCTGAGCATCCATGAGGCCCTTATAATGCTAGAGAGGACCTGGCTGCAACTCTTAATCACACTGCTGGACATGTGTCATAGTAGTCAGGGGGTCCTGATCTGCCCTCCCCAACCCCTGTCCCTAGCCTTCCTCTATGACAGAGAGGACTGGGAGACAGGGGCAGGTGCATAAGGGGGTCCTGATCTGTCCTCCCCAACCCCTGTCCCTAGCTTTCCTCTAATGCAGAGAGGACTGAGAAAGAGAGGGACAGGTGCCACTATGTATTTTTTAAATAGATCACAATTCTGTAAGTGGATACAGAAATCCTGGCTACATATTATTTACTATATTGTATTGGTCTGCTGCTGAATGTAAATTGTTCTACTGTTGTATATAACCTGATAGACTTTAATACATTTGAAAAAGGGCTCTTGAGCTCAAAGATCCTCTGAACATACAATAAAGAGCACACAACAAATATCATATGAAGCAAGTAATCTTGTGGTGGCCCATCTTCTGTTTTCTGATTGATAGAAGTATAATGCTTAGCCAGGCCCCACCCACAGCCACCCCCTCCCTCTCTGCAAAGTTTTGTATCATTGCAAGAGGTTGGCCATGGATCATGAATGCAATCTGCAAGTGCTGTCCCTCAGAGCATGGATTGCAGACCTGCTATATAAGAGTCAGCCATGCACACACTGCATTTACAAGCCACCTTTGGGTATAAGGGCCCCTAGAGAAAAGTGTAGAGTACAGAAGGACATTTATTGGTTATAGAGGAGTAGAACAAGCTGCTCTCCCTGCTCTTTTAGACTGTGCAGGCTTTCATCTATTTATATTAATCATCAGAGACTTTCAGAGACTTTGATGTAACAATTGTGGCTGTGCACAATGTTCTTGGCAGCAATCATAGGCAATTTTCTGGCTCAGCCCTTCGAATACAAATGGAGTTCTACAGTAGGCATCCTCCAATATCTTATAAGTTAATGCACAAGGTGAACAGAAAGTACCATCATAGGAGTTTTTTTGTACATTACTAGCTCTCTGCAGAAAGGGAAAGGTACAAGACATCTTGCAGGCACATTAATTGAAATTCTTTTAGTTTACTTCAGGAAGTCTGAACTAAAATGCTAAACACTGTCAACTTCTGTGATCTTAACTTGTTCCAGTAGGGTGGTTGTGATTTGGGAATTATTTCACTCACCGTATCTATTTTACTGGGATGACACTGGTATATTTGTTAGCCTATTGATAAAAGAGATTCTCAGGAATTTTAATACCAGGGAAAATCAGTGTAATTTTAAATACTGTAGGAAACAGCAAGCATATCATATATGGAAGCTATAAGGTATCACACCATAATAGTTACTGTACCTTTCATTTGAAGGACCATTTATTATTTTGCCAGTTTGTAATTCACAACCATTCAAAAATATCAGTTTTGATACACAGAGTGGTCTTACTGGCTGATGAGACCTCAGTCTCGTGTAAAGTGCCTATCTTCCTGTAGCTGCACAAGACAGATACTGCTGCTGTACCTTAATGCTACAATGGCATCTAGTCACCACTTAAGAAATCCGCACCTACAGTATATACATTTGCCTCCTGAGATGTGTGCACCACACTTCTCCCAAGGTTTGCACCTTGCACATCACCTGAAATCTGTGCAAGGTAATCTTCCTAAAACATTGTACATCACACTTCAATTGATAATATTACACCTCACATCTATCCTGAAATATTATACAGGCATGATAGTGCCTGTATATTAGGGTTGAGTAAGCATGCTTCGTACCATGAACTCTTGATCCAGTAAATTACATGTAGATCGGTATATCAGTGGCAAAGTTACAGAGGTGCAAAAAACCTCTAAAATAAATAGGAGGCTTTGAACCCTGAAACTTGCCGGTTTAACAGAGATTGGTCCAAGGCGTGTGCTTTTGTGGTTTTTAGGTCCCACTGTTAAGTAGTTTTTAAAAAATATTTAATAAAAATGTTCCATTTCTGAGCGTACACAGTTCAAAAAATCATTGTTCTATTCATAAGTGAATTTTGGTGAAAGCCGCAGTTTGCAGTATATGACACAGCTGTTTTTAATAAATGACAGCTGTGTTGTTTAGTGCAACCCCTGCTGCTGTCACCACTCCTAGGTCGGGGATGGGGCTACTGTCATTGTAGCCCCACCATCCTGACTGTGTTTTAATTAAACTGTCTGTTATCTGCATACCAGGGGCCCCAATCCCCAGTATCAGTGTATTTATTTATTCATTTATTTATTTATTTACTTTAATGTTGTCTATTTCCTTTATTGTTATTTGACACTGGAGTGCCAAGCCCCGGTATCAGATGCTTTTCCCCTGTGCAGCCCCTTGCTTTAGTAACACTGCCAACATCTGTGGGCCCAATCCCCATGTCAGCTTTTACACCCCCCAGCAGCGTGTGGCACTGGGGAGCCCACCCCCAGTGTCCCAAAATAGTGAAGTTCTCTGAAAAGAACAAAAGTTCTGCAAAGTCTTTTTTTAACCTGAAAAACAGAATACAGTTCCTCATCATCTGCCACCATATTCCTACCCCCAACCTGACTCCCCATTGAGCACCAACCATGCTACCCCCTTACCTATACTTACCTCTGGAGGTTGAGACACATACAACACAGCTGTCTTTAATATATGACACAAATGGCAGCTGTGTCATATAGTGCAAGTATTATAGGACACAACTGTCTTTAATAAACAACAGCTGTGCTGTATAGTACTTACACTATATGACACAGCTGTCATTTAATAAAGACAGCTGTGTCATATAGTGCCAGCTGCTGCTGTTGTGGCTTGTACAGTAGGTTAGGGATGGAGATACTGTCATTGTAGCCCCGCCAGCCTGACTGTGGTTTAATTAAATTGTGATCTGAACACTGGGTGGCACTGTATTTATTTATTTATTTATTATTATTTTGTATTGTTATCCGACACCAGAATGCCCATCCTTGGTGTCAGATGCTTATCTCCTTTGCAGCCCATTGATCTATGGTCACTGCAGACATTGGGGAGTCCAGTCCCTGTGATAGCATTTACATCCCCACAACAGTGTGGGACACTGGGTAGCCCACCCCCAGTGTCCTGAAATACTTTTATACCTTTCATGTTTGCCCTGAAAAGAAAAATATGTCCTGCAACATCTTTTTTGGTTTTTTAACCTGAAAAAAAGAAAATGGTCCCTCATCATCGCCTCCATCTCCCTACCCACAACCTGACCATCCCACTGAGCACACACCACCCCACACCCCCCACGCCCTATACTTACCTCTGGAGGTCAGCCAATCCCATCTTCTGTGGACTGGGACATGGCTGCACTCTTCAAGGCTGAATTGAAATCTGAGGAATACAGGTAAATACCGTATAATCTATTTCCATTGGCGTTTTGAACTTATGGTGATATCTTTGCATTTTTTTCAATCCTTTTCACCAAATTTTCAACATGGGCTTTTTGGGATCCCACCTCATGAACACTATCACTGTCATTGTATTAATTGGGCCTGGAAGGCGATTTCACGGTTCCTGCATGAAATAATCTTTTGGGACCGATTAATGAAATGACAGTGCCAGTGTTCATGAGGTGGGGTCCCAAAAAACCCAAGTTGAAGATTTGGTGAAAAAATCCTAAAAATAGCTGAGGTACGTGCATGTGTTTACATTTTTCTATGCAGGTGCATAACTTTGATAATTTACAATATTTTGACTCCAGATTTTCAACATATCCATTTTTTCACACCACCCCATGTACAGTACAGCTGTCATTTTTCACATCCTGTCCAGAATGTCTTTTTGCACCTGTGGCATGGAATAGCGTTTCAGTGTGGATGTGAAAATTTTCACCTATGTGGTTTATCAGGTGGAGTCATAAGAAGACAATGTTGAACGTTTGTGGTCAAAATATTAAAACACAAAAAATGTATTAAGTAGCATTGTTTACAGGGATGTCCATTGCACCTCTGGGGAACACGTTGCCTTACTATGCCATTGAGCTGAGTTCAGGTGTGAACTCAGTGATCTGGTTTACTGGGACAAGGCTGATGGGGAAGGTGCTGCAGCATGCAGCACCAGTCACAGCCTGGATAGGGATGGAGCAGTGTTTTGGTGCAGACACCACACCCTGTGGTGGGTCAGGAATCTCACCCTCAAGGTATTGATATGTGTACCGGAGTCTGCTGGACCCATGCAAGGCATCAAGACTGTCTCCAATATAGTACCTGTGCAAATGAGGATAAAGTTCCAGGACTGTCTCCAATATTGTATTTATCTCATTTTCCACAGGTCCTGAATGAGGATACAGTTCCACTATAACAAAAAGAAGGGAAATGCTTTGCAAAAAACGACTCTAATGAAGACATTAGGGTTGCAAAATGCAAAGTGCACAAAGACAGGAATTGAAAAAACATTAGGGATTTGGGTCTCCAGAGTATTAGTGAATCAGTGGTGGGGCCTTACTTGGGGATGTCAACCCTAATGCCCATCACTACCCTGGATCATAAGAGGTCAAATGGGATGTCTTCAAACAGGGCCTATAGGGCCCTGAGTGAAGAAAGCTCTGACAGATTATGTTGGCCATACTGTATCACTATGAGGCACTAGGTTGGAGCTGTATATTGTGCTTTGGACAGGAGGCTATGGGATGGGGGGGCATTAGGTTTGACAACCCCAAGTAAGACCCCATCACTGATTCACCAATACTCCAGAGACCCAAATCCCTAATGTTTCTTCATTTCCCATCTTTGTGCACTTTGCGTTTTACAGTCCTAATGTCTGCATTAATGTGTTTTTTTGCAAAGAATGTATATATACCTCATACACTTTCCAGAATTGGTGACCTGCAGTTATCCTGAAATTCATGCACAGAGCATAGCAGAATAGTGTTGTGATAATGGAAGGGACATAGGGTCTATCCTAATAATGGTAATGGAAAAAAAAAATCCCCCACTCTCGTTCACCCAGGCACTAACTACTTTACTACATTTTGGAAGTAAAAAGGCAAATGTTTATTCTATGCTTTTAAAACCAATACATATTTAAAACACAGTGCATCTCTGACATAGGTACAAGTGAATGAACTCCCCAGTGCCATTTTGCTCCTCCTGCAGGAGCTTTATTAAGGGTTGAGACCAAATAACGTAGCTGCCCATATTTATACAGATGTTAAAAAATTAATGGCTATAATTAATTATCAAAAAAGAATGCAAAAAATGTGCACATCTCACCTTTAAAGGATACTGTCAACCTGTTTTTCATCACATTATTTCCAATTAAAAACCTACATTTTATAATTCCTTACCTTCTCTAAAATTCATTGATGTTGCTGTTTGTTTTGTTTGTCTCCCTGTTTAGTAGAACTAAAATGCATGCTAATGTATAAACAACTTTGTTTTGTTTACAGTCTTGGATCTGTTCTTACTGCATACTTCCTGAGCATTAGAAACACACCCACACAGTACAGTCAATCATGAAGCAGTAGCCTCCTAAACTCCAACTACATCATGAGGGGGTAGACTGTGTTGAAGGTGTTCCCAGGTCCAGAAAAGATTTGGTTGGAGCTGATCAAGGAATGTAAACAACCTGTGTTTGTATGGTAACACTAGTATGGTAAGCAGTCTGTTTTTCACTTCTTTAAAGAAAAAAAGAATTAGAATCAAACTACTGCCTACTGTACAACAACAATCTTTACAGAGTGTTGGCAATCATAAAATGTGTTTTTTAAACTAGGGACACTTTGAGACCTAAGGGGTTGACAGTGTCCCTTTAAATTATATTCTAAAACATTCCTCACTAAGTTCTATTAGTGCATCTTATGTGCAAATGCGTAGCTCCCACTAGTTGTTTTAAATGATTTAACCATAAAATTAGAGCACATCATATACTCTAGAGTGCATCTTTTCTTTTTCAATTAAGTTGCATTCAAGTCCTTGATGATTAGCAGGTACAGTAGAACCTGTTTCCTTGATTCAGTCATCAGCATTCTTCTTCTGGTCACCATGGTGGACATCAACACACACAAGGGGAACTGTCGTCTTGCATATTGGTCTGCCACACAAATGGCTTGTAATTCTCATAAAGTGCTGAACCCTAAGAAAACTTAAAAAAAAAAAAACAGCATCAGATTCATTATAATATGCCAAATCCTTTTACAATTACATGAAAAATATATTACTCTAAAAGAGCTTTATTTCAAATCTACCATTTAAACCTGGGCTTTGTAAAGCTGCTAATGTACTCATCCATTTAGCTTTTGTTTAAGGAGCAATGCATCCAAATCCCCCCTCTTGGTCCAAGTTTTACCCTTTCAATCCCCATGTACAGCCAGGAGTGTTCACTATTAGTGGCAGCAAACTTGACATGTGCAGCCAAGATATTAGTCTTGCCTTCATTTGCAATATCTCTGACATGTTCCCCTACCCTTAATTTAAATGCACAGCTAGTCTTCCCTGTATAAAAACATCCACAGACACATGTAGCCATATATATAATGCCCTCTGTGTCACGTATAATCAGTTAATTTATTATAAAACTCTGATCTTTACTTGGATGCTGGAACACTTTACCTTTTTGAATACATTTACAAACATAGCCTTTACCACAGTCAGTGCACCCTTTGGAGGGGAGGGCTCCAAACACAGTTCCCTCATTCCTAACCATAGATTGATGGGAATTTACTACAATCTCACGTTAATATTTCTTGACCTCGGATATACTACTTAAGGAGGGTTATTTCTATAGTCAGGTCCTAATACTGGATCTGATGCAATAATATTTCAGTTCTCTAAAATGATGTCCTTTACATACTTTGCTCATTGCCTATACCTGGTTATATATACTTAAAAGCCTTTTGCATAGGTTTCTGAGCTTCTCTTACTTACCTTGTTGCATTTATCAGTTCCTCTCTGTTTCTCTCCATGGCCCAGTTGGCTGTTTCTTGAATAAAAGATTTTTTAGCCCCTTGCACAAAATCTGTACTGCACCCTCAAAAATTGACTCTTTGGGATGTTATTCATCAGATGCTTTGGGTGCATACTAGATGTCGGTAACAATGACTTTTTATCTGTTGGCTTCCCGTATAAATCTACTTCTAGAAATCCCATAGCTGTTCTACATATTTCATCATCCAGGAAATGGACTTTGTCCTCAACAGTCAGTCACTTCATATTTAGTACCTTTCCAAACGCATAGCAAATTGTCAGTGTAATGAAAATATATTCCAATTTTTTCATGACATTCAGCACTTCATTATGTATATACCTGCCTTCCCAGTACACCAAATATAGATTTACATAGCTTGGAGCTAGTGAGGCCCCCATGGCCATGCCGTGATTCTGCAGGTAATGCCCTTGAAAAATAAAATTATTATGTATGAGTACAGGTTCTGTGCAAGCAACCAGGAACTCAGTAAAATCCACATCATATTCACCCATATTTTCTAAGAAATATCACATAGCAGTAAGTCTCCCCACATGGGGCACATTTGTATATAGTGCAGTCACATCCGTTCTGACAAGCAAACACCCCTGATTCAGGACAAGAGATTGCAGTTTATAAATTAAATCAGTTGTATCTTTCAAATAACTGGGGAGCTGACAAATCCGGGGGCATAGGTAATGGCCCATATATTTATTTTTTTTTTTTTATTTATTTACTGAAATTCGGAATTATATTTATACATTTTCATGGTCAAAATTCCTATGCTCACTGCTATAGGGTGGCCCGGGGGTGTAGTTAAAGATTTATGTATTTTGGGGAGTATGTATGGTGGATAACACAGGCTGTTTTACTCTTAAAAAAATCATTTTTTTCTGGACTAATCACAGTCACATGAATGATACAGAAAGCTATTAATTTGTTGTTTTTTTGTATTCTGGTGTTGGATCCTTAGTACATTTTTTATATACAGTTGTATCTGCAAGTTGGCACAACACTTCTCCTATATAAACAGGGGCATCCATCACAACACTGGATCCCCCTTATCTGCCAGTTTTATAGTAATACTGTTATTTTTCTCCAGATCTCTTAAAGCACAGCTTTCTGCATTGCTCATGTTTATACATGTTGATCTGGGTGGATTGTCCAGTTACTTGCATATCTCAGATTCACAAACTTGTTCAAATGCAAGTGCTACAGGTTGTCACAAATTCACTCAGCAGGTCAGGCCCTCTATTCCCATAGTGCCAACCTCTGAGCACAGTCTTGTGAAGAGTATAACAGACAAGGTAACCCTCTTGTCTGTTTTTGTGAGGTCAGATCAACCTTTGGTCTCAGTTCTGGAGGGATTCAAACTGTAACTTCTTGCTAGCATACCGAATGCACAGGCTCAGATATATCTGTCTTGGGGGGCCAGATATCTTTGCCTATGGGCACCTAACCAGGTATTCAGAGATGAACCCTTAAAACTTAATAAAGACCTCAGATTTAAAATGCTTCTGTTTCCAGTTTGGTACCACCATACAAGTTATATGTCTGCTGAACCATAAATGTTTCTTAGCAAAAGAAAGCAATTCAAAGACAGACCAGGTTTGCTCTAAAATAAGAGTTTTTACTAAAATATATAATAATATGTCAAACATACAATACAGAACTCTTATAACACAAGACATACATATCTTTAAACAAAACAAGGTTTAAAACAATGCAATTCCTACAACTATATTTAGATTTTGTCTAGCTTTCTAAATACCTGTTTTCCATGCTCAGATGTTTCCTTAGTCAGTGCCAGATACAAATGCCTCTCTATTGTGAAAGAGAATAATATTTTCAAGCAGTATTGGCCAACCACTTTTTGATGAAGTAATCCAGCCCCTCCTCTGGTCAAATATCTAACAAAAATATATTTTTATACAACCACAGGATGTCATTTTATTAATCTATACTACAGAGCTATACAGGATGTCTTAATTCTGCAACCTTAGCATAACTCAAGTTTCAATTATACCTCTTTTGATCTTATGCTGTACCCTCTTCACACAGGCTTCATAGGGTCATTTACAACCTTACACCTCTATGAAACATCCTAGCTTCCGCTATGTTATTATCATAAACATAGTTTAGGATTTCTCTCTTAACAAAATTAACTTAGCAACTCTGTAATTAGCTCAGAGAAACAGGAACCTTAATAAAAGTCTTCCAGTAACACATTGTCTCTAAAAAGACTGAGTGTGTGATACAATTCTGTCAGCAGTTCTCTTGGCTTGCATCTGTCAGCTAAAATCTGGGGGGGGGGGGATGAGAGAGATCATCCCTAGAGCCTTTGAATTGTCAGTAGAGACATTAATACATTTTATATTTAAAAAAATATAATACAGCACTCAGAAATGGCTGTCTACGTCACACTCCTCCCCATGTAGACTGAATTTGGGGGATCTATCCCCTACATGGGATGAGCTTCCCAAATCAGTTCACTTCCACATAGACCCTAGACAGCCCATTAGCATTCTGATTCTTAATGCCTGCCCTATGTATGATTGTCAGATCATATCCTTGCCAAGCAAGACTCCATCTTGGCAGTCTCCCATTGCTCTTTCCCATCTGCATTAGCCAAACCAGGGGGTTGTGGTCAGTCTGCACCACAAAATACTGCCCATACAAGTATGGCACTAATTTCTTCAGGGCCCATACTATGGCAAGACACTCCGTTTACACTGTGGAGTATGCTTGTTCCCTGGGGAGCAGCTTCCTGCTCAGGTACCCAAATGGGTGGTCTGTCCCTTGGCTAGGCGTCTGGCTAAGTACTGCCCCAATACCCACATCTGAGGCATCCGTCTGAACTATAAAGGTTTTGCTATAGTCCGGACTTGTCAAAACAGGAGCACTGTGCAGTGCCTCCTTCAGTCTGGTATAGGCTTCCTCACAGGCTGGGCCCCAAGTAATTTTCTTTGGCATCTTTTTCTTTGTCAGATCAGATAGGGGAGCAACCAGGGCACTGTAATTAGGTACAAACTTTCTGTAGTACCCTGCTGTCCCTAGAAAGCTCCTGACCTGCTTCTGGGTTTCTGGTCTGGGTCACGCCGGAATCACCTCTATCTTTATTTGGATAGGATGGAGCTTTCCCCGGCCTACCACATGCCCAAGGTATGCCACTTCCCCCATGGTCACCTCACATTTCTTGGCTTTGACAGTGAGCCCAGCCCTCTGTATCCTGCCCAGTATTTCCCTAAGTGTGAAAGGTGTTCTTTCCAGCTGGTACTGAAGATGGCAGTGTCATCCAGGTATGCTGCAGCGTACTCCTCGGCACTATTCAACACCTGGTTCACCAACCTTTGGAAAGTGGCCGGGGTGTTCTACATTCTGAAAGACATTACTTTAAACTCAAATAAACCTATTGGAGTGATGAAGGCCGACCTTTCCCTAGCTCTGTCTGTCAATTCTACCTGCCAAAACCCCTTGGTCAGGTCAATAGTCATAATGTAGGTCGCCCCTCCCAACTTGTCCAGGAGTTCATCCATCCAGGGCATTGGGTGGGCATCAGACTTCGTGACTGCATTCAGTCTATGGCAGTCCACACAGAAATGAGTTGAACCATCTGGCTTGGGCACAGTGACTACAGGTGAGGCTAAGGGGCTGTGGGATCTCTGGATTACCCCTAAATCCAGCATCTCCTCCACTTCCCTCCTAATGGCCATTTGGACAGTCTCTGACACCCGATATGCTGTTTGCCATGTGGGCGTCTGTGTCCTTGTCTCCACATCATGTGTTGCTAAGGGGGTTAGTCCAGACTTGGTGCTAAACAAGGGGGAAAAGTCTGCTAAAACCTCCCTTACTTTCTGGACCTGGTCTGGGTTCAGCTGGGGAGACAATTTTACTGCCTCCACAGAGGTCTCCCACTTACTCTCTTCCAGCAAGTCCAGAAAGAGGTCTCATTCATCCATCCCCTCCCCATGACTACACACTGCGAACACCTTGTCAGCCCTATTTGAATATAGCTTCATCGTGTTGACAAGGTACATCCTTTTAGTCTGTCTATTTTCAGGTAACTCCACAATGTAGTTTACATCATTTACCTTCCTCACCACTTTGTGTGGTCCTGCCCACTCAGCTTGCAGCTTGTCTTGCCAGACTGGATTAAGGACCATGACTTCCTGACCCACCATGACCCACCTATAGGCAGCACCAAGTCTTTGGTGGATTTTCCACACAGTGTTGTTGACGTGTTCCAAAAAAGTAAGAGAGCGGTCGATGGTAACACTAAGGTACTTAAAAGTGGGGTCATTATCAAGTGGGGGACCTGCAGGCATGTGAACCAGGAGGGACAAGTTGGCATTGGTGGCCTTGATCAGGAAGGGTTTGGAGCCAAATAGCATAGACTTAGTCATCTTGTCCTTGACTAGCAGTTTACTGGAGAGGAACCAGTTGTGAGCAGCACCGCAGTAGATACTTAAGGTGGCTGAGATGGATTGAAGTGAGTTGCCACTATGGTATAGGACTAAATAATCAGCATAGAAGAGTGCTTTACAATTGAGGCTGTCTGCAGGGAGTGCATCTATAAATATGGAAAAAAGTAGAGGGCCAAGTATTGAGCCCTGCGGGACACCAGTGTGAATCGGTAAAGTGGAAGAGTGATCTTTGCCTATGATGACAGTCTGGGATCTACCAGATAGATTGCAGCAGAACCAAGATGTAGTGTAAGGTGAACATCCAAAGCTGCACAGAGTGGAGTAGAGAATTTGGTGGTCTACACAGTCAAAGGCCTTAGACAGATCCACAAAAACCACTCCTGTGGCCTTGCCCTTATCCAAATTTCTAAGTATGTGGTCAGTAAAAAGTGTCAGGGCAGAAGAGGTACTATGATGTCTGCAAAAGCTGTGTTGGAGGGGGCAAAGAAGGTTGTATTTTTCCAGATGTTCAGATAACTGGTAGTGAATGATTTTTTCAAGTAATTTGCTGAGATACGGAAGGAGAGAGATGGGCCTATAATTTTCTGGGGCTAGTGGATCACCAGCTTTGAAAATTGGAATAACATGTACAAGCTTCCAGGAGTCAGGTACAGTGGAAGATGAGAGGGCAATGCTGAAGATGAAAGTAAGGGGTTTGACAATGGCAGGGGAAATAAGTTTTAGGAAAGCCAGGTAAAGGCTATCACTGCCGGGGCTACCTCAGGCCAGCAGTGCCTACAGCAGTTTGATAGTGATTCTCTGGCTAAAGGCATTGAAATAAAAAGAGGGAGGAGAGGCGAGATTTGTGTGGGAATGAGGGGGATGTGGGCTGGTATTCCTTCCAGCAGGTGGTTGGGGGGGAGTTTATTGAGATAGGTGGTTAGGTCAGTGAACATGGTGTTGAACGTGTCTGCAATTTTAGAGGGATCTGAGATGTGACCCAAGGGGATTTTGATCTGGGTAATTTGGTTATTGGTATTAGGGTTTCATAGGGACCCAACAGAGGCCCAAAAACTGTGAGGGTTCCCAAGGGAGCTACTCTGCTGCGAGAGGTAGTACTTGCATTTTAATGATTTGGCTGCCTATTTGCATGAGTTGTACAACTGCATATAGGCATTCCAGATTTGGGGGTTGGGGATGCCTTGTAGGCTCTCTATTTATGATCTCTTTCTTTCATTTGCAAAAGAAGTTCCTTGGATACCCAGCACATACAATCCCCTTTGATCCTTCTGGCAGTGAGGGGGAAATGCTTGTCCTATAATTTTCTGATTTGAAAACAATAGGCTGTGAATGAGATGCACGATGTATACAATCCCTTCCCTTCTGTCTCCATGTATTTCTTCATGTGTCAGATGTGATGGGGTATTATGGAATTGGGCATGGCAAACTCTGAGTAGGAAAGATCTTTTCTCAGTGAATGACGATTGACCCTTCTTACCCCACACCAAACATCCTATACCACACTTTAGTTAGCAGAATTTCCCAATGTAACTATGGATAGGGATATTGATTAAACATGTAATATAGGCTTCAGCTGAATTTTCAAATGTAACTATAGGTGAGGATTTTGATTAAATATGTAATATAAGCTTTTGTTCATCCACTCCATGTGTTTTTTAATTCAATGTATATATGTATTTAAATAAAACAAATATTCATATGACAGTTTGAGCCTTCTGAATTATCTCCTGCTATTAACTGATTTAGTATTGTGCCCTGTGTTTTACTCAGATTACAGAGTGTCCTGACAGTGTAAAAAGGTGGTTAGATAGGCCAGTGGAATGTTGGGTCCATAGGGAGATGTATCACCAGCAGTAAAAGGGAGGTGGTGATGCCACTATACAGATCATTGGTAAGGCCTCAAGTATAGTACAGTGTCCAGTTTTGGAGGCTGCATCTCAGGAATGACATAGACAGAGAGGAGGTAGTTCAGAGTAGGGTTGCAAAAATAGTTCCGGGGCTGCACCAGAAGTCATTTGAGAAAATGCTGGAATACCTCAATATTTATTCAACTAGTGTACCTCAAAGGAGCAAACAAGGTGCAAGTTAAGGGTACAGAGAAAGGAAGGCACTAGAAGAAAGGGACATGCAATGAATCTAAGGGGAGGTCATTTAGCAGAGACATGTTGACGTATTTCTACACGAAACAGGTGGTGGATAACTGGAGCATCCTGCCAGAGGAGGTAGTGGGAGCAAAGACATTGGGGAGCTTCAAATATGTGTGGGATAGGCACAGGGGCACATAAGGTAGAGAAATTGGGGATGTAGTGACACTTGGTGACAGAACAGGCAGGGACAAGGAACAGACTTGTTGAAAAAATGTCTACTTCTTTCAATTTCTTTTCATAAAACATGCTTTGTAGTCCCCTAATTTTCTCTGCACTAACATATTCCCCTAACTTTCCAGAGAAAACTTCCCCTAATTTTCTTAGCAAATCAAATCTGGACTCCATCAAGTATATCTATTATTTTCATGTGTGAGGGCACTATAACAGTTCTTCTTATTCCAGATATGGTGTAACAATAGACCTACAAGATGGCAGCATCACCTCTTATCTCCCACTTTTTAAAGTTGTCTGTTACTGTTATGCCAAAATCCCTTTCTTCTGATGAGCTTCTTAAGGGGTTCTTAATTACATACGTTTCATGAGACCAAGCCCGGGGATAAAGTCCCCCAATACACTGCAGTGTATGTCCAAGGTTTGGATAAATTCACAAAAAACAAATTATTTGGATATTTCTTTTCTCTTAGAATCTTGTTATGGATCTCATAATCTGCTTTCCTGAAAACTGGCTCTCTAGTATGCTCACTCTGATTGTTTTCGATGGACTTTGTTTAAGGGGTCTGACAAGGTGCCTTGTTGATATTATAGCTGCTTTACACTGAGTAATTCCAAAGAGCTCTAAATGGACTTTTGCCAATTTGTACAATTACAATTGCAATGTTAATAAAGTTACTAGTATAATACAAGTGTCTGCATGTGCATGGGTTGGTGGCTGGCAGCACAGGTGAGCAGGCTGGGCTAAGTGGGGTGGAATAAGGGAGGACCTTAAAAAGTGTGTGTGTGTGTGTGTGTGTGTGTGCACGTGCGTGTGTGTGTTCCATGCCCCTCAAGGGCTTTGACCAGTTTGGCCATTAAAGCTGCTCTCAATACAAGGGATATATTTAATCTTGTTGCCCCCCTCTCCAAAATGTCACCCTGTGTGCACCACAGCATTACACTTCCCCATTAGTATTTCATCCAAACTCTACAATTATAAATAAATACTTCAGACATAGGCTTACTAGAGAGATATGGTACTTATTGGTCAGACAATTACCATTGTACATTATGCAGAGCAGTCAGAAAAGAACTGTCACACAGGCAAAAAAAATGTTCTTCCTAACTTGCAAAAAAACACAAACAAAAACAGTGGGTGCCTGTGTTGAGAATCTCCAGTTACTCATCCTGTCACATTTTTCTTCTAGAACACACAAAGTTAGCGATCTCTGTTTTATTACAGATGTGGGCTCTGTTAAAATATGTTGTCACTGATGGGCAAATGAACTGAGCAGTTTCAATTAGATTTTTGTTGACCGAACTGCCATGCATTCCATGCAGAAGAAATGCACATCACCAAATCAGCCTGGCAGCCACACTGCTACAAGAATCTGTTCAAGAAATAATTCACACTGAATGCAAAGTCTGATTATATGAGAGTGACTGGATTGCTCTGGATTTAATTTTAAAAAGACTGTCAAGAATGGCTTAACACTATAATTTACAGTAATTTACTTTGCCACAAGCCCCCTTTATTTTATTTAAAACAGCCATTCACACATATTGCACCACATTATTTTATCTACAAGGGCATTGCACTGAAGAAAGGCTCTATTAGTGATTTCTAGGGATTGCACCAGGAGCTATGAAATGGAAAAAGGAAAAGAACCATGGTTCCTAGTGAAATACTGCATGCAGAGTCATCACTGCTCATAACATTTGGGACTACAGTAGTAGTGTGCCTGCTTTTGATTAGGCAATTAAGCTCTGAAGAAGGACAAAAAGACTATTGTTATAGTTAGTAAACACTGATAGAAAATCAGTACTCTAAATAGTGGTTACATTGCAGTTGTTTTTCTTTGCCAAAATTGGACTGCTTGTCGCAAATGGGGAGTGGAATGGGGCGGGGGGGACAAATAAAAAGTGTGGAGTTGCTGCCATGAAATGCCTGGTTGATTGAAAACTTCATGAGGAAATGTGACTGATAAGCAAATGGACACAGTGGCACACTATAGCCTACAGAGTTCTTAAAATGGTCAGGGATATCATCACAGCAGTGAGAAAGACAAAATTTGCTTAGTGTAAATTTTATCATGCTCAGTTGAAACTGTTTTTACTTTCATACATTGATGTGAATGCCTGACTTTGCCAGGCAGCATTGATGGCACAGAAAACAAAAAGGAGTGCATAAATGGCTAAATGGTGGTAAAGAAACCACATAAAGTGTATTGGTAATATGTTCCTAGCGCACAAGGAGCCATACAGTAGTAGGATGCCACACTCAATGGAGATTTAAGTTAACATTTTATTAACACGGCCATCATTTACCATGCCTGACATGTTTTGGAGTGAAATGCCTTCCTCAAAGGCTGACTTCATTCCAAACAACATCACTTAAATAGTTAAGTTGTTAACCATATATGTAACACTTACTTAATATAATAATTAAAAACAGCTTTTTTGCACTTTAATGAAAAAATATAATTAGAATAAATAATTGTTTTGTCTCCAAATAAAACATCCCTTATGTGAAACACCCACATCAATACATAAATATAGATAAAATATTTATCTCTAAAAACTAAGCATGCAAATATTGTGTCTTGCAGTGCTGCTACTATGTGCATTAAAATACTGAAATAAAAAGGAAAACAGGGAAGGAAAAGTACTATGGACTGGGGGGGGAGGGGTCTTTCCAAATCAGCTTGTTTTTGTAAACCTAAGAAATGTCTCAAGCAATATTAACTTACTATGCATTCAACCAACAAGGATTTTCTAAAACCTAGAATGACTACTAATGTTGTTTTCTCTTAAGATATGGGTGAATATCTTATTGGGTGTTTAAGCCTGGTCTTTCATTCGCCTTCAGTATCAATATCCAGAAGTTTTCTCTGATTAGCAAGAGATTCTTAAAATCACCCCGTCTAGGGTTCTGATTTATTCTGTCAATGGCAGTAAAATTAAGAAACATGCTGATCTGAGACCAGAGCATTAGTGATATGTGTTGCTGTGGCATATGTAACATCTTGTTTTTTTATAGCTCTTATGTGTTCCCCAACTCTCTCTTAAATTTTCTCTTAGTCTTCCCAACATAAAAGGAACCGCATTAAGTAAATCACTAAATATATAATCCCTTCAGTATCACAAGTGGTACATTGTTGTATCTCATAAATGCGAGAAATGTTTACTGTAGTGAAAGATTTGTTTTGTGTACATATTTACAGGTTACACATCTTTTGCACCTAAAGCAACCTCTCGGCTTTTCTAGCCAAGTTCTTGTAATTTTTTCGACAAAGTGGCTGTGTGTTAATAAGTCTTTTAAAATGGGTGCTTTTCTGTAGCATATCCTAAAGGGATTCTGACATGTATCCATTAGTTTTGGTTCTACTATTAACACACGCCAATGCTGTTTTAGTATATTTTCAAATTCTTTTGCTTGTCCTGAATAGGTTGTAGTGAAATTAAGTCTATCACTGGTGTTCTGGTTTACTACCTTTATTTTTAGCAAATCATTTCTTTCTGTTAATGCTGCTATGTTTCTTGCCTGTGCTATCTTTTGTTGGCTATTACCCCTTGCTGTTAATCTAGCTGTCAAATCATCCATGCCACAGATCGAAATATAGCCACAACTATGGTTTTTCAAAATTAGCCAGCAGTAAACCATTCATAGCAAGCATTTGTCAATGCCGAATATTGCTTGCTGGTATGTGTTGTTTAGGTATTTGGAAGTGACACTTTCATGCCTTCCTCCCAAGACATCCACTGTGTCTTTCCATTCAGTATTCACAGAAGAGTGGGAAGGGCAAGGGCCACAGCAGTACAGCAGTTGCCAAGGGGGTGAAGAGGTGGACAAAAGAGTCCTGCAAGAGCTCACTAAATTGAAGGTAGACAAAGCGATGGAACCAGATGGCATACCCGTAAGGATATTAACAGAACTGCGAAGGGAGATAGCAGTACCTCTGGCAGCCATGTTCACTGAGTCATTCAACATGAGTGAATTGGAGGAGGGCACATGTGGTCCCTCTACACAAGTCCGGCAGCAGGGAGGAGGCAGGGAACAATAGGCCATTCAGCCTCATCTCAGTAGTGGGGAAGATCATGGAGACATTGCTTAAAGAAAGGATAGTGGGGCATGTAGTTGCCATCAGAACCCAGGACCATAGACAACATGGATTCACAGTGGGGCCATCATGTCAGATAAATCTGGGTGATTTATTTGGCTGGGTGACAAAGGAAGTGAATCAGGGTGGGGCAGCGGACAACGCTTACCTTGATTTCAGCAAAGCCTTTGACACCATCCCATATAGGAGGCTGATAAACTAGCTGGGTAAGCTGGACATGGGGGAAAGGGTGGTAAACTGAGTTAGAAACTGGCTAACAGACAGGAGGCAGAGAGTTGTGGTAAATGGTATGCAGTCTAGGGAGAGGGGCGACTAGTGGGTGCTGCAGGGATCGGTCCTGGGGCCAGTTCTGTTCAATGTCTTCATTAGTAATATTGCAGAACATCTGAAGGGAATTTTTCACCAAATTTTCAACATAGCCATTTTAAGACCTCTGCTCATGAACAGTGTCACTGTGATTTTCTTAATTTGTCCTGCACTTTGATTTCAAGACACCTACTGCGTATTGTACGCTACATGGGCAGAAACATGTTTTGGGTGAGATGAAAATGACAGCTGTACTACTCATAAGAAGGTGTGGTAAAATGGCAATGTTGAAAATCTGGAGTGAAAATATTATTAGAAAATTCGCGAACTTACGAGGTGTGGTAGAACTGTACAACGCGCATCATAAAACAGTCATTTTTGGAATTTTTTCACCAAATTTTCAACATAGTCATTTTAAGACCTCTGCTCATGAACACTGTCACTGTGATTTTCTTAATTTATCCCGTACATTGATTTTGCACACCTACTGCGCCATTGTGTGCTACATGGGCAGAAACACGTTTTGGGTGAGATGTGAAAAATGGCAGCTGTACTACTCATAAGAAGGTGTGATAAAATGGCAATGTTGGAAGTCTGGAGTGAAAATATTGAAAATTCGGACCTTACGAGCGTGCGTAGGAACTGCGCAATGCACGCTCATAAAACAGTCATTTTTAGGAATTTTTTCACCAAATTTTCAACATAGCCATTTTAAGACCTCTGCTCATGAACAGTGTCACTGTGATTTTCTTAATTTGTCCCATACATTGATTTCGCACACCGACTGTGCCATTCTGCGCTACATGGGTGGAAACACATTTTGGGTGAGATGTGAAAATGACAGCTATACTGCTCATAAGAAGGTGTGGTAAAATGGCAATGTCAAAATCTGGAGTGAAATATTGAAATTTGCTGAATCTACGAGCTCCGTGAGGAACCGCGCAACGATGCCAGAACAGTCATTTTGGATGAACCACGATGGCGGACTCTTCAAATGATGTCACCGTCATGGTGGTATTCAGGTTCGCGCGATTTCGCAGTCACTGTGCGAAATCACCCTTCGGGTCCGAATGACGCCATGACAGTGACATCATCCATGAGAAGGGGTCCCAAAAACCCCATGTTGAAAATTTGGTGCAGAAATTCCCAAAAATTCCTGAGATATGCAACAAAGTTGAAACCCCCTTATTTAGCCCATTATACAGCTTACCGGCATTTCCTCAGTTCGCGGTCTTCTTTGAAGAGTGCAGACGTGTTCCCGGTCCACCGAAGATCGTCGCGCCAGAGTCCGGAGGTAAGTATGGGGTGGGGGGGGTGTGGGAGGCTGGGTGCACAGTGGGCGGTGCAGGTTGTGGAGGGGGTTGGGAGATGCACCGCTGGACCGCTTTTGTTTACAGGTAAAAAAAAAGACGTCGTGGACGTTGCCACGCTGGTGGGCTCCCAGCGGCACAAGGATGTTGGGGGTCGTTCAGCTGACGGGGATTGGGCACCCCGTCGGCCAAAGGAGTGCTTAAAAAAAAGACGCTAGGACTTTGCCACGCTGGGGTGGGCTCCCAGCGTGGCACAAGGACGCTATGGGGTTGTTCAGCCGACGGGGATTGGGCATCCCAGTCAGCCAAAGGAGTGCTTGCCATGCTGGGGTGGGCTCCCAGCGTGGCACCGATTACTGGGGGGCGCGGCTCAGCCCGGCGGGGGATTGGGCACCCGTCGGCTATACAGTGCGTGCGGGGGCCGCGCCTGTTGTGTCTGTGGGGGAGCTGCGTGAGCAGCGATATCTTATCAGTGCTCACTGAAGCGTAGCTCCCCTTTCAACTGGGGAGCGTTACTGCATTTTGGAGCGTGTTATAGACAGCTCCAAAATGCATTGGCTTACAGGGGCCGCGCCTGCCAGTACACTGACTGAATTGGAGAAGGAGGTGACACACCTCCGAAATCTCCGATGATGGCACTATGTTTCTTGCACATGTGTGCAAGCAACATAATAAATAACCTTGGTACTATTTACAGTATTTTATACTGAGTAACACTTGATAGTAGGAAAACATGTTGAGCTATGGCTGTATCAATTTGTGTCAGATATAGTGGGAGTCTATAGGTAATAAAAATAGCATACAGAGGAACCATCATCAGTGACCAATGGACAGCAACCATACAGTATATACACAATTACTCAATAGGAATTCTGAAATTATGAGTGTCAGGGACTGAAGCACTAAACAGTAATGCACACATGCCTAACCTCTTTTCTGCAAGTCCTGCATTAGAGTGCTTGTGTTCCACACTTCAAGGCCTTACAGCCATTGGAAGGAAAAAAGAAAAAAAAAAAGAAAAAAAATATGCAGTGCCGCTACAGTATTTAAAAAATGCATACTGTCAGCAACCTCATAGACTGTATACGCTGAGATTCAGATCGTATGATTTATGAGGTATTGAGAAATTAACTTAAATTTATTTCATCTTTACTGCATTGACAGTTTGGAACCATGAATTTGGCTCAGGTAGAACCTTCATTTTAGGGAGGAACAGCAGCCCTATAATTCTCTTTATGGCCACAAGAAATTAAGTTAAATTTATTTAATCTTCACTGCTTTGACAGTCTGGAGCCGTGAATTTGACTCAAGTGGAACCTTAATTTTAGGGAAGAACAGAAGCAGTATAATTCTCTTTGCAGCTACAAGAAATAAATTAGAAAAAAAGATGGTGGGCTTTTGATTGTTGACTGTGGAGACACCTACCAGAAAATTAGTGAAAGTAAAGTAAACTGTAACCACGAATAGCTCCATCTGGAGCATTTAAACAGCTGATGGGGGGGATTCAATTAATTAAGGGCTTAGCATACCACCTACTGCACTACCACATGTGGCATACTGCAACACCACACCGCTACAGATACTGAAGTACACCACATGACCTGAAAACTTTTCTGTGGTCACCACTGTATGTCAACCATGGCTGAATCCTAACTTAAGCCTTGCAACTTATGTATGGAAACAGCATATGCAACACACACTTGAAACTGTTTCCTTGTTACATAAATGTACTTCACCAACTGGAACTTCACAGTACTTTGTTCAGTCTGTAGTGAGTGTTCGATGTTGTCAAACTTGACAAGGAGTGCTTCTATGAATGTCTTCTGTACATTGAACAGAAAGTCAAGTGATGTGATCCATTGCACCATTAACCATGCCATGTTCAACATCAAGGTTGCAATGCAGTATAATGCATTCATTCTTACAAACTGTGAGAACAGCATCTAGGCCCACTGTCAGGAACACATCAGGCTTGAGTTCAATAAGTTATTCAGTAAACTTAGCTACCAGCTGTTGACTTAAGCAAACACCATCAACAGTTTCAACTACATGCAGAGTGATGATTTCTTGATCCTGTCTTTGCAACATAATGCTATTGAATTCAACACATTGTTTAAGCCATGGCATTAGACACACAGGGCCTGATTCCAAGTTGCATTATGGCTGGCACAAGGCAATTTATGCCAAACCCTATGGCACAAATCACACTTTACACCATGTGATATGCAAGTTGGTATTCCAAGATGCAGCTTGTGCCATGCAACATGCGGGTTGCACCAAAGGTGGGTTGCACCACCCACCCGCAGCCTGGTGTGGCATAGCACAAGGATGGGTTATGGCAGCACCTGAGCCCTATTCTGAAAGGGTGGCTACCATAACCTACCTATGCAATTCCAAGAACACATATAGCACTGCAGGGTTAGACCAGTACTTCGCTGGTCTAAGGAGCGTCCATCCTGGAATGACAATGAATATCCCCCTGCAGTGCTGTGGAAAGCACATTGATTTGCCCCATGTACCCCCCCCAGCACAGTCATACCTCCTACCCCCCAAATTTCAGGGATCTCCTGGGTCTGGGTTTTGCCGTGCCACCCAATGCACCTGTGCCTCCCAGCCAGCCCCCTCAAGGCCCCCGGGTGATTGTGGCAGTGTTACGGGGTGGGGGCAGTTAACTGTAGGTCTCGACTTGTAGCACCCTGGTCCATTGCACCATTCCCATGGCGCAACCCTGCGGCTGCTGCAAGTCATGGGGAGTAGGTGACGGGGACCCTGCCTGTCTTAGAATGGGGATCAGGGTTCCTGGCATAGCAGCACATGGTGCAACTCACATATGCCCATGAGTTGTGCCATGCAACTTGGAATCGGGTCCACAATATGTGTACTATCTGATTACACTTTACTTAACACATCACATACAGCACTCATGAGCAATGATTCTATGTGTGTTTAACAGAGAAATATTTGGTAGTGTTAAACTACCAGTACAAGCCTGATCCAACAATGCCTTGTATGCCAGATCACCACTCTTTCTCATGTTTTGATACAACTTGACATAAATGAACAACCCCCTATTGTTTTTTTTAGCTTGCTGTACACTGAGTGCTGTAAAGACATGTTCTCCATTCACGGGTGCAAATTGTAGAAGGTCTCCAAACACAGCAATACTCTTTCCACCAAATGCATCACCATCACTTCCAAGAATCTCCTGGAGATGTAGATGTATGCAAGCAAGCATGACATTTGAGACCATGCTAATTTCATCAATGATCAAAAGCTTCATTTTGGAAAACATAGGAGGAAGTTCTGATGCTACCTCGAAAGACAGCTTTCGATATTCTCCTGTTTTTCTGTGCTCTACTGGTAGCATAAACAACTGGAGTAGAGTGACACCACCAATGTTGTATGCAGCCAGTCCAGTTGGAGCAGTAACAGCAACAGACATTGTTTCTCCTGTGTGTTTTCTTATCTTGGATGTAATGGCCTCAATTAGAAAACTTTTGCATATAGCTGCTGAACCACTAACAAACATGAGTAATGGTTTGTAGTTTCCACACTTACATTGGTTCTTCTCATGCAGCATACTGTGTCTAACTGCTTCTGTCACAGCAGCATAAACCAGATGCTGCTGCTCACTCAGATTTTCTTTCAGTAGACTAGGATCTTTGCTGCCATGAGAATCATGTTCCATAGCACTTTCCACTTCAGTCATGAGTACTTGGGGATCATTCACAGGAAAAGGAGCTCCAACAGCACCATCTCCTCCAGGATCAATGTTCTCCTGTGAATTCACTGGAGTATCCTCTTCAAGCTGTTCTTGGCTTGCTCAAGCTGCTCCTTCTCTTACTCCAGTCACCAAATATATATTTCAGACTGCTCTGTTTTGAAGGTCTCATATGACAGGTAGAACTGTTTCTCATATGTATCACAGTCTCCTTTCAGTATGCTCTCATCCTTCGATGGCTTGAACAGGAACAGAAGAGCAAAGTAATAATGCTCTTTGCTGTCAGTAGTGGACAGACTCAGCTTACAGTGGTCAATCAGCCATGGTTTCCATTTCTTTGTAAGACAACCTTCAAAGCTTCTGACCTTGTATATGTCTTGTGGGGTATCAGGTGCTATGTCATTCTTGTAGTCATAACAGTTTGCCACCTCAAAGAGACTCATAGTATTCATGTCACTGTGTCTGTTGGGGTACTATGTGTCAATCAGGTTGTTCTTCAAGATATTCTTTGAAGAAGTTTGGTTCAAAGCTAGTTCCTTGATCTCTTCATGAGATCTCAAAACACTCTTCCATTTCTCTTTGTAGTTCACACTGAGAAGGCATACAGCATCAGATTTGCCATACAAGTGTGTGTCAATCAAACAATCAGTAGCTTCATATGCGGCGCCATGCTCCCTGTGAGACAGTGTCTTCAGTCCCAGTGACCACAGTTGTGAGGTGATCAAACAACAGGATGTAGCACTATCCTCCTAAAGCTCCTACAAACTTATCTGTTCATGTTTTGTGATGTATGAAGTGAGGTACTGAACAAGAGCAAAAGAGCTGTCAGCGATGAATTGCACATCAATGTTTGCCTGCTACATCGGGAGAAATGTATGGTTATAGTCATTGATGTACATCTCATTCTCCTGTCTGGGAAACTCATACACCCATTTAGTGGACTTTGCTTTGAGATAATGACACATTGCTGAGAATAGGTCATTCATGTGTCCTTGCTCGCAGACATGTCTAAAGAAACCGAAAAGACACTTGGTATACCACTCAGTATGATCTTTAACTTGCCAATGGCAATATTTTCCACAAAGATGCCACAGGAACTTTTGTGCTAGTTTCCATAGTGTAGGACTGTCATATTTGTTGGGGACATAACAAGTAACGTAATGCTGAATGAAGCTCAGAATTTACGCAGCTTCATTATCGCCAATATGAGGAGCATCCTTGATCCATGGCAACATATGGATATGAAACACGTCTCGTTCCTGGTATTCCATCCTCCAAAAGTAGTGCTCAATGAGACCAAGAGGCAGATTGTCCTTTGACAAAATAAATATCAAGATGTTATGGAAATGCTGGTGAATATATTGGGAAATGGGTAGTGGGTCAAGTGAGCACATCTCGCCAAGAGTCATTGATGAAATGTCATCAACGCCAGCATTAACCCACTTCAGTAGTTTGATCAACTCATCTCAGCTGCACTCAGCACAGCTCAGAGTTACAAACCATGTCATTGTGCCATATTCACACAGCAGAGTCATGACCTCAGAATTTCTACAATACCAGTATTCTTTAGTGCCACGCAGACTCAAGTGGATGGAGGACAAATTCACCTGCAATGTTTCATCTTTGTCTTTCAATTTCTGAAGAAACTCTGTGGCTATGATTCCATCTAGTGGAGTAATCAGCCATAGAGTATGTGCAATGGATACAGAGAGAATACTAAGCTCACTATCCCATAGTAGGTGGAACAAATATTGAATGTTCCTACAAAATTTGCCATCCTTGTTCAGCACTCTTGATGTATGTTACTCAGCACGTGGTACATGCACTTCACATGCATCTAAACAACCCCCTGTATCTCATAGGAACAAATCTGGAAAACACTGTGCTTTCAGTGTTTCCTTCCAAATACTTACAGAACTGACCTCAACCTGTTTCATCTGGTACAGGTCAATATTGTTGCCGAATGGGTCCCTGCCATGTAGAGGGTGAATCGTGTACTGTTCATACACATTTTCATTAGTTGTAACATTGACCTTCTCTGTCATTGGCTTCCTTGTGTTCATCACTCCAAACTGAGTAGTCATGTTACTTAGTTTATCAACGTCACGGTCTGCCTAGAAGGGATTATTGCTCTTCAGATACCACAGAGCAGTTCTCACTTTCTTAGGACTGACAACATCCTGCCAGAAAACCTTCAACTTCGTGGGGACACCATTTACAAGAATGACCATACTGTTCTCATTTGAGATTGCCTCCACATTCTCTTTCAGAGGTAGTGGCAAATACATGATGGAGCCCTTCAGAGACTTCACAAGCTCATTCTGAGGTATATTCCATGTCCTTGTATTGAGATGCAGAATAGTCTGGAATGGTTTTATTGTTTGTATAAGAATCCATTCAAACATATTCAATGCAGCAATCTCACATGGTGTCACATCAGCCTCCATATTGTTCAACACAGACCTTAGTGGCAGTGTGCTTTGTTTCACCTTAGTAAAACAGTATTGACACATTATAACCATTTGGTTTAGGTCAAAGTCATGTTGTAGTAGTAGAAAAGCCAACAATCATGCCCACATGTCATTGTAAGACTGTTATCTTTTTCAGATCAACAGTGACAGCCTGTTGTCTGTAAAGTAGTCTGTGACATGAGACACAGAGTAAAATTTCTCTCTGTTTGCCAACTAAAACAAGGCAATGGGTTTCCCAAAGGTTTTAATAATCTCTGCTTCCCTGGTAGAGACACTGCACAACTGAGTGGCATGCGTTTCATCAGAGACTGTATCAGAAGCTTTACTGGTGCATTGAAAATCTCTAATGATAGCTTTGGCACCTTTCATATCACCTGCTTGCAACAACTTATCAAGCAGTGTATAGACTGATACAGCTTTTCTTACTTGGAAGATTTTGTGCACAAAGTTGAGCATTGTGGAGTTGTGTACAGCAACCATGAGCTTGTGATGAAACACACCATTACACATCCCACTGTCCAAGTATTCCAAGGAATGACCCAGCAGTCCTTAATATGGATGAATCTCACAGTGGTCAATGCTGTGGAATACCTTATATACCTCTCTGGTGTTTTAGTACTAACAAAGAGATTGACACATTGAGCGATAGCATCAAATGATGCTTGTCTGACACTACATGTATCATCACATGCCCATGACACACATGCCTATGTGTTCTCCACCTGTTGAGTCAATGCCATCTTCTGACCCAGCTTGTTCCTCACTGTCACAGACAGCACATTGCACACTTTTTCACCTTCATCCACAGAAAGAGAAATTTCTTTTTTCACTGTATGATGTTACTCCTGCTAGAAAAATGCTCTGGAATGCTGTTTGTGTAGCAACTGTCCTTTGAAAATTTTGCAAAAGTTATCTCTGGTCAGATTCACAACCTTTTGCAATTTCATCTGCACAGAGTTGACAACATTGTTGAAACATTCAATCTGCTGCATCATTTGTTTCCACAAATGTGCAAGGACAGCAATTGCCATGTTCACAAAAGTGCGAACTCTGAGACATAGTTTCATTAACACAAGCTGATTCTTCAGTCTCTTGCCTTCATGTCTCATGATAACTCTAATTATCAGATCAAATTTGGCCTTTTCAGCCAAGTTTTGGAAATACCTTAGCTTGCTGAGATGGCCACTGATGACATAAGTAGGTATCTGTTTTCATTTTATATTGTTAACCCCTGACCCGAGTACAGCTTTCCTCTGTTGTTTGCTACTCACTACATCTTTAGCAGCATTACATTTTTGGGTTGCTGATGTGCAACTAATTGAGGCAGAGGTCTTCTCTCTATCAGACAACCTTTTCTTGTGCACTGAACACATACTGTTCTTCTGCTGAATAGAACTACTTGAACTGCTTTTATTAGACTTCAGCAACACTACACTACTATGGTACCTATCTCATCTATGACTGGTGGCCCATCTCATTTTGCTTTGCATTTCTCCTAATCATTTGTACAGCAGAAGTCATTAAATCAATCCTCAGTATCTCACACCTACAAAAATCAGTTGTATAAAGTAGATGTCGTTCTCATGTATTAATGAAAGTAACAGTACTTGTGAGCTTCCCCTATTCATTTCTATGAGAGTTTCACGAAAGTACGTAGTACTTTAGTGAAGGTCACAGTACTTGTGAGCTTTTCCCATTCATTTCTATGAGGCTTGCACAAAAGCACATAGTACTTGTGAGAAACCCACAGTACTTGTGAGCTTGCCCTATTCATTTCTATGAGAGTTTAGCAAAAGCACATAGGAGTATTGTGAAAGCTACAGTACTTGCAAGCTTTCCCCATTCATTTCTATGAGTGTTGCATGAAAGCACATATTACTTTTATGTAAGTTACAATGCTTGTGAGCTTTCTTCATTTGTCTCTATAGCAGTTTCTTGAAAACATGTTACTTTTGTGAAACTCACAGTACTTGCGAGCTTTCCCTATTCATTTCTAAGAGTGTTGCATGAAAGCACATACTACTTTTATGAAAGTCACAATGCTTGCAAGCTTTCTTCATTCATCTCTATAGCAGTTTCTTGAAAACATGTTACTTTTGTGAAACTCACAGTACTTGCGAACTTTCCCTATTCATTTCTAAGAGAGTAGCGTGAAAGTTCATTGTATTTTTGTGAAAGTCACAGTACTTGTGAGCTTTCCCATTCATTTCTATGAGAGTTGCACAAAAGTACATAGCAGTGTCATGAAACCCACAGTACTTGTGAGCTTTTCCCATTCATTTCTATGAGTTTCTCGAAAGCACATAGTCTTTTTGCAAAAGACACAGTATTTGTGAGCTTTCCCCATTCATTTCTATAAGACTTGCAAGAAAGCACATAGTATTTCACAAAACTCACAATTCTTGCAAGCTTCCCCCATTCATTGCTATGAGAGTTGCCTGAAAGCACATAGCAACTTTGCTAAACTCACAGTACTTGTGAACTTTTCCCATTCATTTCTATGAGTTTTTCCAACACACATAGTCTTTTTGGAAAAGACATAGTACTTGCATGCTTTCCCCATTCTTTTCATGAAAGCTCTCAGTACTTCCACACAAGGAATGACCTTTTAGTTCGACTTCCTGTCATGTATTTGAACCAGGAAGCAGCTCAAATTCATACCAAAAATGCTGGCAACCACACAATGCAATGGAAATAACTCTGAAAAAACACATAATCCTGTTATGCAGGAGGAACAAGATAAAATGTATATATTTGTAAACAAATAAGTGGTAATCTAAGAAAATGAACCATTAAGCCCACCGAGGGCAGCCATGTTTTTTTTTTTTTTGAAGAAACGCCCTTATAACACTTCTGACCAATCACAACACATAACCCATGAGGGACAGATTTCCACAACAAATGGCAGCATAACAGCTATATGAACTATGCATATTTTTTTAACAAATTTGAGCCAAAACAGGAAGCCTATGAGACAGCCAATCACAGAACAAGTTCAGTGAAGAACAAGGACACATCTGCTATTTTAGAAAGAGCTGAAACAGCACAGATCTACTGCAGTAAGTATATCATCTTAAACCTTTATAGTTAAACATGTTAAGTATTGTTCTTTCTTAACAAAAATTAGTTAATTCAATCAATTTTTTAAGCTCTGTTAGACAGTGTAAATCTAAACAGTCAGTCATATTGCAAATACCATATAACAACAATGAACGTCAGAGCTAGAATAATACCTTACTATCACAAATGCCAGTTCAAAAGGGAGGGAGAATACAGAGTGCACATGTATATGAAGAAAGCTGACAACCAATTAAGCAGTAGAACTTGTGTATGTTTTTGTATGTGTGTCACCCAATGAGAAGTCACACACTGGACACTGTGAAGTGTTGCTTTTTAACTGGCACAGAGAAAATCATACAAACCTACTGTTTTTTTTTTTAACCCACTGTTGCTACCTGACTAAGCATAATTCTGTTGGCATAGAGAGAAGTATAGAGTTTGACACTCAGATCTCACAGACATCTGGAAGACACAGACTGACTTTTTAGAGCTAGCTGTTACTTTGTTTTTTAACAAGACACAGGATGGCAGAAAACTCCAGATGCGCTGCTTGGGTAGTTGGCAGCAGTTTAATTCACAGAGGTGGTGACTTTGCTCAAGCAGGTCACATTGGGAGTGAATTGCACCTGCTAAACTGCAGGGTACAGTGGTTTAATAAGTGAGGCATGAGATGGTAACAGCTCATGGCAACTATACACAAGCTACTGAGTAGCCACCCTGCACCTGACATTCTGCTGATCTATCTTGAAGGTAATGCTTTAGGTGACAAAAGGTGGATAGCTTTAGTAGCTGAAGCTAAATTGGACCTAGCTTCACTGATAGAGATGTTGCCTGCCTGTAAGATTGTCTACTTGGACATCACAGAGAGTATAACCTGACGTACAGCTCAACATATATATCTGCTTGACAGAACTAGAAAAAAGACAAACATTCACCTTTCTGCATTTTTACACTATCTTGGGATGCACACTATTTGTCACCCCAGAATTAAGTATTCTAAACATTGGCCATACCTACCAGATGGTGTGCACTTCTCAGACACTGGCAATTGCCTCTTCTTGGGGGACCTTTGAGATGGTATCCTCTCAGTGCTCTGAAGAACAGTGTGTCAGACAAATCACCACAAAACGCAAGAAAATAACCCAGCTCTTTTAAGAGCCAAATATTCTTGGTAATAAAATAGAAGAATTACACACTATAAACACAAACACAGGTACACATATTTTTAGTATGATGAATACCATAATTATTTACTAGTAATCAGAGTGTTCTTTCCATGATCAAAGCCATAACGTAACATATATAGTGGCAGTTAGTATGTGCGTGTGTGTGTGTGTGTGTGTGAGTGTCTGTGTCTGTGTGTGTGCATGTGCAAACAGGTGAGGAAGAGGGGAGGAAACATAATTCATTTGTACTGTGTGGATGTTAATTTCTGTAATGTAAACAGAACATATTATAAATTAAATACTAAATATTGTAGCAACAACTGTACTTGACTAATACTATGCAAGGTTCAACAATTCTAGGTTATGTTTGTAACACATAATATTATATGTCGACATTGCTGTACAAACGTAATGCATTTCTCTTTTATTTGTGTTCTGTTACAGAACAAGGTGAAACATTGTAGCAATGATGAGGTGCCTCTGCTGGAGGAGGATGTGGGGAAAATTGGTGACCCCAAGGTGCTCATGAGAGCAACAAAGTACTGACAGAAACATGGAATGGGTGGCCAGGTATCTCTTAAAGAAAAAAAAACTGCCTGATAAGGACAAAAATATTTGCAAGAGAAATTGGAAGCTGCTTAGGCAGAGATTCTACAAATTAAAATAAGGTGGCAAAATCCCAGAAAAAGACAAGGCCTGATACGACATGACCTGTGAGCTCTGGACACAGGCTGGAAAGCCACAGTTTGGAGAGAGAGTGGTGGGCCATAAGTAACTGAATTAAATCAAAATTGTTTTTAGGTTTTTGAATAGCTAATATGTACCAGTATTATTGTTCACACACAGATTTTCAGCTAGAGATAGATGAAACTCTGTCTAGGACTCATTCTAGGGTATGGTATTGGTGCTGTGGTGGACATGGAAACTGACTTCAGCCTTGCAGTAGCACAGTATTGTACAGTCTGGTTTTGGGCAGTGGGAGTTTACTGCTAGTACAGTGGCTATAGACTTGTAATGTAACTTTTGACTAGGTGGGGAGTTTGCATTTCCTGTGTGGGATCATGTAAGATAACAACTTTTAAATGTATATATGTTTGGTAACACAAGCGTTAGACAGGAATGAGAAGGGGTTTAGATGCGTTGTGGGCATAACCTCAGCATACAGCAATTGGTGGTGGGGGGTGGGGAAAAAAGGGGTATTTTCTGAGTGGTACCATACAATGTTCCAGACTTGAATCAGATGTGTATTTACTGTCATAAACATGACACAGAATACTGGCTCAGTTGGGTATTGCTGCTGCCTCAGTCTACACCACTCAAGCTGTGTGAGGGATGGACAGTATATCCTAACTTGTACTGTTAACAGTACAAGAGTTAATCAGATGTGTGCTTTGCATATTGTAATAGTAACACTAATGGTTAAGATTACAGTTCATCTATACTGTTACTACAAGATCCAGCAGTTGGGCTGTGTCTGTGGAGTGGGGGAGCACTCCCTGACTGGAACTCCAAAAGGTCACAAGGTTTAAAATTCTGTGCATTTCATGAAAGGAAGGTAAGACATAAATGGGAATGGGTTGTGTTGCACCATAGCTTCAACCTCAGGATACAGTACTTGTGTTTGGCTGGGGGGGGGGATTCCATGAGTGGCACCATGCTAATTCCCAGCGTTCAATCAGATCTGTGTTTGGTGTCAGCGAGGTGAAACAGTAATGGGTAAGTGTTCAAATGGGCTGTGGCTGTGACCTCAGGATCCAGCACCTGGTATTTGGGGGGTGTTGGGGGAGGAGCATTCCCTAAGTGGGACAGTGCAAGGTCCCAGAGTTGAAACATATGTCTGGTTATGGGATGGTGCTGCATATTGCAACACCCAGCACCATCCAACAACCACACATACTGTAAGACCTTGCATGCTCCCACTCAGGGAATGCCCAACCTCTAAACACTGGCAGTGGATCCTGAGGTGACAATCACAAGCTAACTGAACACCTTCCCATTTCTGTCCAAGCTCCCTGACAGCAAACAGACATATGATTCAACTCTGTGACCTTGCATGGCACCACTCAGTGAATACCCTCCTCACTAAACACGGGGCGCTGGATCCTGATTTCACAGCTACAGACCAACTGAGCACCTACCCACTACTGTTACACCTCCCTAACACTAAACACAGATACCATTCAACTCTGGGACTTTCCCTGGTGACACTCAGGGAAATCCCCCCCCCCAAAAAAAAAACACACACCAGGCACTAGATCCTGAGGTAACAGCTACAGCCAAAATGAACCCCTTCCCATTACTATTACAGCTTCCCGACACCAACCAAACACATGTTTCAACAGTAATAGGTAGGAACACAGTTCAGCTGTACCTACTCCCTCAGTATACAAAACTCGGTCTGTGTGTGGTACACAGGGGAAGGGGTGGGAATCCCTGAATAGCATCATACAAAGTCCCACACTTGAACCAGATGTGTGTTTAGTGTTTCAGACATTTAACTGTAATTTACAGGACTTCAGTTGGGTTGTGGCTGCTACCTCAGCCTACACCAGTCAAGCTGCATGTGTTGGGGGGGGGATATCCTCACTGTAACCATGTATGGTCCCAGACTTCAATGGTCTCTGTGGGTCATGTAAGGTAAGAGTAACACTAATGGGTAGGAGTACAGTTGAGCTTGAGCTGTGCTGCCACCTCAGGATCCAGCATTTGGGACTGTGTGTGAAGAGTGGGACACTCCCTGACTGGTTGTGCAAGATCACAGGATTTAAACTTATATCTGTTTGGTAACAGTAAGGTTAGATGGAAATCAGAAGGGGTTCAGTTGGCCTGTGGATGTTACCTCAGGATACAGCACTTGCGGTTTTGTTTTTTTTTGGGGGGTGTGAGACCATAAAAAATCCTAGAGCTGAATCAAACATGTGTTTGGTGTCTGTAAGGTGCAATAGTAATGTGTAGGGGATCAGTTGGATTCTGGCTCCTGCATCTGTGTACACCAGTCAGCCTCTCTGTGTGGGTGTGCGGGGGTCCCTGAGTACTACTGTGCCAGGTTTTATACTTCAATCATATGTGTCTTTGGGGTAAGGTAAGTGGACACTAATGGGTAGTAATACATTTTGGCTCTGTCTAATCCTTCAACATACAGCACTCGGGGTGTGTGTGCTGAAGGTGGGGAGGAGAGGCATTCCCTGAGTGGGTATGTTCAAAGTCACAGAGTTCAGTCATAGGTATGGTTGTTGTCAGGGTGGTTGGATGGAAATGAAAAGGGGTTTATTTGAGCTGTGCCTACTAGCTCAGCATTCGGGACTTGTGCTCTGTCTGTAGGGAGGGGGGATACCTTGAGTGGCACCATGCAAAGTTCCAGAGTTGAATCAGATCTGTGTTTGGTGTCAAGGAGAACTAACAGCAATGGGTAGGTGTTCAACTAGGCTATGGCTGTGACCTCAGAATCCAGTGTTTGGGGCGAGAGGAGGAGCATTCCCTGAGCAGGACCATGTAAGATCCCAGAGTTAAATCATATGTCTGGTTGTAGGATGATGCCAGATATTACAACACCCAGCATCATCCAACTACCAGACATATGGGTCAACTCTGAGACCTTGCATAGTACCACTAAGGGGATGTCCTGCCTCTAAACACTGGGTGGTGGATCCTGATGTGACATCCACAGGCTAACTGAACACCTTCACATTTCCATCCAAGCTCCTTGACAACAGACAAACATATGATTCAACTCTGGGACCTTGCAGAGAATACCCCCCACCCCCACCAAAACAATGGGTGTTGGATCCTGAGTTGAGAGCTACAGCCGAACTGAACACCTACCCATTCCTGTTGCACCTCCCTGACACCAAACACAGATCTGATTAAACTCTGGGACTTTGCATGATGCCACTCAGAGAATCCCCCCAGAAAAAAAAAACACTAGGTGCTGGATCCTGACGTAACAGCCACAACCCAGATGAAACCCTTCCCATTACTGTTATAGATCCCTGACACTAACAACACATACATTTCAACCCTTGGACCTTGCACAATCCCACTCAGGGAATGCAACCCCCCAAAGAAAACACAGGACATTGGATCCTGAGGTCACAGCTACAGTCCAACTGAACCCCTACCCATTACAATTACATCTCCCTAACACCAACCACACATATGGTTGAACTCTAGGATCATGCATGGTCCCACTCACGAAATGCCCACCCCAAAACACCAGGCTCTGGATCCTGAGCTAACAGCCACAACACAAATGAACCCCTTCTCCTTACTGTTACAGCTCCCTGACATCAACCACACATACTGTACATTTAAACCCTGGGACCTTTCATGGTTCCAGTCAGTGAATGCCCCCCCCCCCGACACCACCACCCACATCCTGGGGGCTGGATCCTAAGGTGACATCCACAGCCCAACTGAAACCCTTCTCTTTACTGTTACACATCTCTGACACTAACCACATGCAGGTTTCAACCCTGAAACCTTGCATTGTCCAACTTAGACAATGCCACCCCCCCAAACACAGGGTGCTGGATCCTGAGATTATACAGTAGTCACAGCCCAACTGAACCCCTTCCAATTTCCATCCAACCTAACAGTGCAACATCCCAGAGTTGAATCATATGTCTAGTTGCTATCAAGAAGATTGGTCAGAAATGCGAAGCTGTTCAGTTGGGCTGTGACTTTCACCTCAGGATCTTGCACCCAGTGTTTGGTGCTGGGAGGGTGTATTCTCTGACTAGGACCATGCAAGGTCCCATAGTTGAAACCTATGTGTGGCTAGTGCCAGGGATGTGTAACAGTAATGAGAAATGGTTCAGTTGGGCTATGGCTGTGCCCTCAGGATCCAGCACCCAGTGTTTGGGGTGGGGGTGCATTCCCTGAGTGCAACTGTGCAAGTTCCCAGAGTTGAATCTTATGTGTGGTTGTTGTCAGGGAGCTGTAACAGTAATGGGAAAGGGTTCAGTTCAACTATTGCTGTGACCTCAGGATCCAGCACCCAGTGCTTGGGGGGATGCATTCCCTGAGTGGGACTATACAAGGTCCCAGAGTTGAATCCTATGAGTGTTTCATGTCAGGGAGGTATAACGGTAATAGGTAGGGGTTCAGTTGTGCTCTGGCTGTAACCTCAGGATCCAGTGCCATTGTTTGTTAGGGGTAGAATTCCCTGACTGGGACCATGGAAGGTCCCAGAGTTGAATCCTATGTCTGGTTGCTTCATCAAGGTTGGAGAGAAATGGTATGGTGTTGACTTTGGCTGTGACTTTGACCTCTGGATCCAGCACCCTCTGTCTGGGGAGCTGGCATTCCCTGATAAGGACCGTGTAAGGTCCCATGGTTGAAATCTATGCATGATTGGTGTCAGGGAGGTGTAACAGTAATGGGAAAGGGTTCAGTTGGGCTCTGGCTGTGACATCAAGATCCAGTGCCCAGTGTTTTGAGTGAAGGGTGCATTCCCTAAGTGTGACCATACAAGGTCCAGAATTTAATCCTATGTGTGATTGGTGTCAGGGAGTTGTAACAGTAATGGGTAGGGGTTCAGTTCAGTTGTGGCTGTGACCTCAAGATCCAGAGCCCAGTGTTGGGGATGTGCATTTCCAGAGTGGGACAGTTGAGCTCTTGTTGTGACCTCAGAATCCAGTGTCGGTGTTTAACCATAATGCAGATCTTTTCCTGTATCTGTATTCTAGAGCCTGTTAAGCAAGGAGCTCATAGGCAACCAGTTATACCAGGCCAGGAACTGGCCATAGAAGAGGAAAGAGTTAACAGAGATGATACCATCTCTGTGAGTCAACTTGGTAAGCCATAGTACAAGCAATTCATAGTATCTACAAGTATGTAAAAAATTTAATTTTATAAGCAAGTTGTTAGCCATACACATGCCATTATCAAATGAAAATGTATTCTTAAATGACAGAGTATCATTTTATAACAGAACTACTATTGCAATACTGAATATGACTATCATTAGTTAAATACTTATTTATTAATGAACACAACAGCTGTAAAACAGATCTAATGCACTAAATAACAGTCTCAACAAAAAAAAGGTTCTACCAGCAGAGTTAGCACAACTAATTGTAATGCAAGTAGATTATATTACTGTTTAACATGACACATACCAGTCTCGCATTCATAATTACAACTTTCATACTGTCTCAGTGTTAAGATCCGTATTACTATTCCTGTCATAAATTTTACATCTTAATGGTTACTATTGCTACACACGTTGCTATTTACAGTTATTATTTTAAAATACTAGGTAATTTTGTTTTGAAATTGCAATAATAAAAACACTGTAACACTGCATATACTAGATGATTATATCTTTCAGAGCCCGGGGAGGAAGGACAAAGTCTACATCTCGCAACAGTCACTCCATCACTACCACCACAACAGGAGCTTGAAGAAGAGGAAGGGACAAGTGCTGCAGGCATGTTGCATTATATTAGCTAATACTTTATACACTACAGTATAACACATGTGACTTGATCCTTATTTTTTTTATAACAAGTAACTAAAAAAACAAGTCTCAATTTTACAAGTTAAAATGTAAGTAGCAGTGACTTGACAAGTTAGCAGCATTCAAAGATACAGTAACCATGTTAGACAGAAACTGCATACCTAATAGCAAACGCAGATTATAAGTCTAATTAATTATTCGTGATGTAATGTAGCACACGGATTGGCTGCTGTACTGGTCTGAAACCTCTTACAAGTGAATGGCACAACAGCCACTCAGCTCTTCCTGTGACCCCCAGTGTTTTCAGCACACCACCACATAAATGATTTTAAAATTAAAATAAAAAGGTTATTATTGTGATTACACTTATTATCACAATAGTGACCTCATAGCTAATCATTTCTTCTTGATTAACACACACCTGGGTAGGGGTGGCCCTTGGCTGCACCATGGGCCACCCTTCCCCACCAGCTGGTCATTAATCTCTAGGAAATGACTGGCTGTTCGGTCATTATTGCTTAAATCACTAAGGCACTGGGGTACATTCTCTGAACAGTGATAGGTAATTAAATATTGAGGATCATGCTTATGATAGGGCATCCTACTTGAAGGTGGGCAAACTGATCCACATGTTCTCAATTAATTCTGTTACATATAATTAAGCAATAAGGCACAGCAGTCTGTATGTTATTGTGCGATAACATCACACCTTGGGTAGTTTAAGCATAAGGCAACAGTCCAAGTGCATCCAAAGCCTGAGAAGTGACATTATTACAGAATAACATACATGTCTGGAGTCTCTTATTACAATTATACAATGTCTTGGACTACAGTCTAAAATAGTAGGCAGTGACACAATCTTGACGCCAAACAGTACAAAAAAAAGAAGTTTTGCTTTTTCTAGCAGAAAAATTTTGGTGTTAGTTTTAAGTGTTGTTCTGTTTTTCAAAACTTCCTCTTGACATTCAGGAAAATGGCACTGAGCCTGAGCATCCCTGATGTCCATGATTTCAAGAGCAGAGTAGCTCTTACAGGTAAAAGTTTCTGTTCTGCAAACTTGCAGATATAACTAAGGAGTGGTGAGCTTATGCCTTCAATTTATTTCTCTTTCAGCTTTTTTCTATATTTACTTTTACCTCTGTAAGCCCAGAGTGGCAGACCTACAAAGTAAATAACTTCAGAAAGGACACCATACTACTCAGGGACTTTAATCTTAATTGGTTATGCGCCCAGGAGCCCAACTATGCAAACCTCCTGAAAACACACAACCTCAAGCAAATCAGCTCATCCCCCACCAGGCACAATGCCCATGTGCTCAACCACTCACTGCTTGACTAGATATCCACAAACAAGGTGGACATGGTCCTACAGGCAGGTACATTGTCAGGCACTATAAGTGATCACTCCCTCACCTACCTCATACTGACCACCAAAATCAAATGCCCCCGCCCCCCCCCCACCAAGTACCTGTCTTTCAGAAATGTTAACTGCCTGGATCCCACAAATCTCCTAGAGGATGTAAGAGCAGTGAACTGGTCTGCCCTATACCTCATCAACAATGTATCAGATGCAGTTGGTTTCCTCACAAATGCCCTCTTTCAGATACAAGACCTCCACTTCCCTCTCACTACTCAGAAGGTGAGAAGGGGCTGCACCCGATGGATATCCAAAGAGTTAGTGTCCCTAATGAAAGAGAGGGACAGTAAATGGAAAGCTTATAAAGCATCCCCTTCCCCTCAACTCTGGAACACCTATAGGTGCTCATGCAACACATGTAAGCAAACTGCCAAATCACTAAAATGCAATTTCTACCTAAACCATCAAAGGAACAACCTTCGTGATCCCCATCACTTCTGGGGCTCATTCGGGTCCTTGCTCAACCGCAAGACCCATAGCCATGTTACTCAGCTGGCCTCCCCAGGCCCCTTGACTGATCCCACTGAGACCACACAGATTTTTAACAAAGTATATTCTGACCTCTCTGCCTATCTTACTAAGCTACCCTCCCAGCCACCCACCAGCCCTGGTAGTCAGGATAACTACTCCCCCTCCATCACCACCCCCTCTGATACCCTATCCTTCTATTTTAGAGCCATTGGCCTAGGTGTTACCACTAAGCTCCTGAAGTCCTTCCCTGCCAGGGGTAGCTCTGGCAGTGAATGTCTTTTTTGCTTGTTCCTTAGGCTTATCTCTCCAGCAATCATTGAACCCCTTACCTTCATATTTAACCTTGCCCTCTCCTCATCCACAATGCCAGACTCTTGAAAACATGCTAACGTGCCTATTTTCAAATCAGGCAATCCCATTTCTCCTGTTAATCATAGGCCTAGCTCCCTCCTACCCTACCTGAGCAAGCTAATGGAAAGAATTGTGTACTTCCAACTCTTGAAGCATCTTGGAAAGTATAATCTGCTGTGCCCTCAGCAGCACATCTTCTGTAAGCACCACAGCTCCACATCAGCCTTATTCCATATCTCTAATCATGTACTCAGAAACATGGATGTGGGTAAGGCCACTGGTTCTGTATTCGTGGATCTGACCAAGACTTTTGCCCTCATCAACCACTCCCTCCTCCACTCCACTCTCCTTCACCTTGGCTGCTCTGCCGAGAAAACAGCATGGTTCAGAAGCTACCTCAAAGGCAGGTCCCAGTCTGTTATAATTGGTACAGCCTCCTTCCCGCTCTACCAGTTTCCACAGGAGTTTCTCAAGGCTCCATCCTTGTCCCCCTACTTTTTTCCATTTTTGTTAACACACTCCCGGCTGAAAGCCTCAGCTATGAAACCCTCTTCAATGTGGATAACCTTGTCCTTTACCATAGCGACCAGTCTCTTGCAAACATCTCCTCCGCACTTACACTTATCTATAGTGTTGCCCACAATTGGTTTCTTTCCAGCAGGTTCTTGATAAATGAAAAGAAAACAAAAGTAATGCTATTTGGATCCAAACCATTTCTCACAAAGATCTCCAAGACATACTCCTCCCTCCCTCCCTCATTGTACCCACACCTGCTGCCCCCCCTTGAAAATGTCCCTAGTTTCAAAAACTTAGGTGTCACTCTGGACCCCTCCCATACTTTCACTGGCCATGTCAACAATTTTTTATGGAGAGTTAATCAGAAGCTAGGTGCTGCCTACAAGTGGTGGATGAAGTGGGCTCAATCCACTCCGTGAAGCAATTCATGGAGCAAAGGCAGATTCGCGGAGTGCTCTGCAACGCAAAGCAGAGTACTTCGCGTTATAATGAGGAACGCGAAGTCCATTAGAAACAATGACTTTGCATTACTCTGCCTCCCCAGACCACTACTCCACCAAAATTCCAGGCAAAGTGCATTGAAAACAATGTAATTCACCTCACTTCACCTTGTTTTTGAGCTCTGAAGGTGAATATTGCAGTGATTTATGGGGTTTCAGGTCATATGGGCTCTATATTGATCTGCACAGCCTCAGTTCGGGATAGTATGAGTAGGAAGAAGTAGGAGACAGTGTGCCCTGAACGCTGTCTGTGATAGGAATCTTTTAAAAGCTGTTCAAAAAGCATTTTTGCATTTTTTGGGGGGGATCCAACTTTAGTTCATCGATTGTAGGAAACCCTCCAGTGCTGATATCATCGAGCTTTTTTGTTTTTGTGTGGATTTTGAATGTTAATTTACAACATTGAGTGTGTGTGGTGAAAGACAGTGAAAGTGTGTTTTGGGGAGGGGCGTATCTGTGGTGTAGGTAGATTTAAGTTGGAGAAATAGTGATTTCTTTGTTTTTTTGGTTATATTTTTGTGATATAACTGACTGTGTTAATGTACACACAGTAATATTGTCAGTAGTAGTAGAAATGTTCTTGCTGTTTGTTGTGTGGATGTGGTGCAGCAGCTCATAAGTTCAGATTGCTTACATTACAAATTTAGAATACGTAACCTGGCATAGTACTGAACTTTTGCATTTGCTATGCATTCTTTGTTCAGCATTGTACACAAACTGTTCTGTGTGTGAGTGTACGTGCAGTGTTGCGTGCATCAAATAATATACCTTTTATTGTGCCACAGAGTAGTGTAATTGTAGACGCAGTAGTGTGAACCTGCTATCCACTGCAGCTGCCTGTTTTTGTACTGCGATCGTGGTATCTGTTCTTAGTTTTGCTGCTTGTAGTGCCATAAAAATCTGCACTGTCTGCATTCAGTGTTCCCCCCACCCCATGTTCAAAAGGTATTTTTTACCAGATTGGATTGTTTTTGTGACCTCATCAGCACCACTGGTTACTGACTGAAGTTGTTTAAAATCTGTGACAGTCTCAGAGTAGTCTCTTTTCTGTTGCTGAAGCCACAGTTGTTTATTTGGCTTCACATCCAGCATCCCTCCAATCAGAGAGTGAACGTATCAAAATCTGAATTTGGTTATAATATTGTGGTTGATCACCCAAAATGCTTGCAAAGAGACATGCAAGAAAAGCTTTTTCTCACCATGGCAATGTTGGCAGTAAGATGGTCTGTGGGCATGGTAGTAGTACGCAGATGCAGAAGTGCACTGTTGATGTGAGGAAAGGTATTTCTCCTGCAATGTTTTTTACAGCCCAATCAGTAGCTTCACTCATAGTTGGAGGAGATGATGTTTTCCCAGTCGGTGGTGTTAGTGTTACTGGTGTTAGTGGTGGTGGAGGTAGTGTTAGTATTGTTGCGTCAAGTTCTAATTCTGACCAGTGTACTGTATCCAAACATATGGAGTGTGAAGCAGTGCAAGTGAGTGGCAGCAGAGATGATGTCATACTTCCCAGAAACATCCCAGTAACTGAATCTGAGGATTCTGGTAATCATGTCAACGATAGTATACAATGCGATATTTCGTCCACCTTGGCACTTAAAGTCACACATTTTCCATGCAGTGATTCACAGTGTGGTGAAAAAATATCAGGTGATGGTGGTGTAGATGCTGATGATGAATGCGATGATGATGATGTTGCTGTTGTTGCAACATGCAGTCCACATGGTAGCATCCAAGCAGAAGATGTGGATGTGTGTGACATTGATGAATATGATGATGATGTAATTGACCCCAGTTGGGAACCGGAGAAAAAGAAATTCAAAGTGGCTGTGTCTGAATCTGTTTGCAGGAATCACGCCCCCTTCCCATAAAAACTTGTAAGCTACTGATTTTAGTTGATGATGATGATGACCCAGTAATCAATATGATAGGTAGTCATGGTGGTCAGTTGCAGTCCAGGTGTGCAGTGCCTGAAATATCACGTACCCTCCCCTCCCAATTCAGTGATTAAAATAACGGACTCAAATAAGCCACATCATGGACATGTTAAAAGCAAAGCATCACAATCCCTTGTTTGGGATTTGTTTGTTCAAGATGCAAATGATGATTCAGTTGCAATTTGCCAGATTTGCCATGTGCGTGTGAGTCGAGGTAAAAAGGGCAGCCATCTGGGCACAGGAGGACAGCATATGCATCTTAATAATAGGCACTTGGCACTGTGGACCCAGCACAAGCTGGCAGCTAATACCACAGTGGGGCATTCACCCTCATCACCAGCAACCATAGCCAGCATGTTATCCCCTTCCATGATTGTTAAGCCTAGTAGGAAATTAAACATGTGTAGTGGTGTGGTAATAAGAGCAGAAGATTACTACAGGCATGATGAGGTGGAGGACCATAATGACTTTGGAATGTTGTCCAGTGCTGGTGAGACTAGCAGTTTTTGTGGTGGTGGTGGTGAATGCAGTATGTCTAGTGCAAGTGGTACATCAACCCCGGTTGGCAAATCTGGCAAAATAGCATAATTTCTGAGTTTGTCATCATCACCTGTGCAACTGTCTTCATCAAATGTCCACACTCAACCCCCTGCCAATGCCATTCTTCACAGAGCACTACCATTTGTGATCAACACACCCCGTGTAAAAAATTTTAGTCTGTCCACATTACAGAGTATTTTTGCGCATAAGCTGAAGTACCCCCCAATCATACAGTGTCACATGAACTTGATGCGCGGTAGCGGAATTGCTGGCAATTGATCTTTTGCCCTTCTCCTTTATGGAGAATTCTGGGTTCCGGTGGTTTGCTGCATGTGCCTGTCCAAAATGGAAAGTCCCATCCAGGGCATACTTTTCTACCCGTGCTGTCACCGAGTTGTTCCGTGCTGTGTCCGACTCAGTAAGACATGCCCTTCAACATTCCTCCTCTCCATTCATCCATTTAAGTATGGATATGTGGACAAGTGGTAAAACAGTGGGGAGTTCATATTTGTGTATAACTGCACACTGGGCACAGGTGCTGGGGGTTGTTTGAGATATTGGTAGTGTGGATAATCAGTGCAGTAAGGTGGATTGTCGTGGTTGCAATCTTCCAGGAATTCAACAGCATGCAATGATTGCTGTGCGCAATGTGACCTGTTCACACACTGGTGAGAACATGTTGGATGTGATACTGACTGAAATTGACAGATGGCTAAACCCTCTGTCCCTGAGAGCTGTGTTCATGGCAAGCGACAATGAATCAAATGTGGTGAAACGCATCATGAATGGTTATTTTTTTTCATGTTCCATGCATGGCCCACTGTTTAAATCTTGTGGTGCAGGAGTTTCTGCAGCACCCTGATGTGAAGGAAATGCTGACCGTTGCATGATGTATCTGCTCTCACTTTTCAAGATCTGGAAAGGCCCGTGACCAGCTGCAGCAGTTGTAGATACAAAACAGCCTGCTTCAGCACTGCTTGAAGCTGGAAGTTGTCATCTGATGGAACTCCACTTTATACATGGCAGAGAGGTGTTATGAACAATACAAAGCCATCTCAGAATATCTTGTTATGCACTCTAGCCATGACAATTCCGGGGCCTCCATGTCTATGACGACTGAACAGTGGCGCCTCATGGACTCTGTAATAACAATTTTGTGGCCTTTTGAACATGCCACACAGGCAGTGAGTGGCAAGTCTGCCTCCATTAGCCAATCAATTCCACTCCTGCGGGTGTTGAGGCAGACACTGGTGGATGTACAGCATAGCCTTGATGTTGCCGGAGACGATGGTAGCAGTATGTTGCTGCAACACATGCTGACAGTGTTTGACCAGAATTGTCACATTGTGAGCATTTAACGTAGTGACAACTTTGCCATAGCAACAATGATAGACCCACGATACAAATGTGGAATTGCATCACTACTGGAGGGAGGACATGAACAGGTAAAAAATATCAGTGGTCAACTGGTGTTCTTGATTCATGGGGCACAGAAGTCAAGTGCCAAGGTCCGCAAACCTCAGCAGCATAATCCAGCTGAAAATGTACCTGGAGGACCATCAAGCATATCCTGCAAGGGGAGAAGGGGACTGCAGTTCCAGGTGGTCTGTTATCCAAAGTGGCTGGCATCAACCCACTTTGGGAGGCTTTGTACCAAGTGGGTATTTGTGAAATAAATGATTCGGGAGAACAGGATGATGAATCAACAACTGGACTTAGTGCGGCACAGAGAAAGGTTGAGTCATATTTGTCTGAAAACAGGCATCTGACAATAACTGAAGATCCTCTTTTGTACTGGAGTGGAAAAGTCAGTGAATGGCCAGAGCTGACTGCAGTGGCACTAAAGTACCTCCCATGCCCACCCTCCAGTGTAAGCGTTGAGAGGGTATTCAGCTCAGCAGGTGCAGTAGTCAGGGATCAGCAGACAAATCTATCTCCTGCAAATGTTAGTTTGCTAACATTCATTAAAATGAATGAGAGGCACATACCAGCACAGACTGCAGCCTCATTATTCATACCCTGGCCTAGTCATGGCGGTATAGCTGATGTGGAAATGGAGCATCCTGGTTGGCACTGGCAGTGGCTGCCTGAAATGGCCCACCAATGACATAGATATCGACACAATGGAGAAAGAATTTCCCAGTGGTCAGACTTCAGACATCAATGACTGTGAGGGCAGCTTTCTTTATGAGGATGATGATGATGATGGGGTTAATGTTGGCAGGTTTTAACTGAAGCTTTTAAAAGGCGGTGTCCCCCTCCGGACCACCACCACCAAGACTAATGTTAGCCACTGCCACAATGAGTCTGTCTGCCCCCTTGACCACCACCACCAGGACTGATGTCAGCCACTGCCACCATGAGTCTATCTGCTCCTGGACCACCACCACCACCGGGACTGACGTTATCTGCTGCCACCATGAGTCTGACTGCCCCCAGGACCACCACAACCACCAGGACTGATGTTAGCCACTGCAACCATGAGTCTGTCTGCCCCCGGGACCACCACCATGACCAGGACTGATGTTAGCCACTGCCACTATGAGTCTGTCGGCCCCCGGACCACCAGGACTGAGGTTAGCCACTGCCTCCATGAGCCTGTCTGACCCCTGGACCACCATCACCTGGACTGATGTCAGCCACTGCCACCATGAGTCTATCTGCTCCTGGACCACCACCACCACCAGGACTGACGTTATCCGCTGCCACCATGAGTCTGACTGCCCCCTGGACCACCACAACCACCAGGACTGATGTTAGCCACTGCCACCATGAGTCTGTCTGCCCGCTGGACCACCACCACCACCGGGACTGATGTTAGCCACTGCCACCATGAGTCTGACTGCCCCCTTGACCACCACAACCACCAGGACTGATGTTAGCCACTGCAACCATGAGTCTGTCTGCCCCCGGGACCACCACCACCACCAGGACTGATGTTAGCCACTGCCTCCATGAGCCTGTCTGACCCCTGGACCACCATCACCGGCCCTGATGTTAGTCACTGCCACAATGAGTATGTCTGCCCCCTAGACCACAACCACCAGGACTGATGTTAGCCACTGCCACCATGAGTCTGTCTGCCCCCTGGACCACCACCACCGGTACTGATGTTAGCCACTGCCACCATAAGTCTGTCTGCTTGTCTGCCCCCTGGACCACCACCACCACTGGGACTGATGTTAGCCACTGCCACCATGAGTCTGTTTGCCCCAGACCACCACCACGGGCACTGATGTTAGCCACTGCCACCATGAGTCTGTCTGCCCCTGAACCACCACCACTGGGACTGATGTTAGCCACTGCCACCAAGAGTCTGTCTGCCACCTGGACCACCACCACCACCGGGACTGATGTTGACCACTGCCAACATGATTCTATCTGCCCCCGAACCACCACCACCACCATCAGGACTGATGTTAGCAACTGCCACCATGAGTCTGTCTGCCCCCCAGACCACCACCACTGGGACTGATATTAGCCACTGCCACTATGAGTCTGTCTGCCCCCGAACCACCACCACCACCAGGACTGATGTTAGTCACTGCCACCATGAGTCTGTCTGCCTCGGACCACCACCACCACCAGGACTGATGTTAGCCACTGCCACCATGAGTCTGTCTGCTCCCTGGACCACCACCACCACCGGGACTGATTTTAGCCACTGCCACCATGAGTCTGTCTGCCCCCTGGACCACCATCTCCGGGACTGATGTTAACCACTGCCACCATGAGTCTGTCTGCCCCCAGACCACCATCACCACCGGGGCTGATGTTAGCCACTGCCACCATGAGTCTGTCTGCCCCCTGGACCACCACCACCGGTACTGATGTTAGCCACTGCCACCATAAGTCTGTCTGCTTGTCTGCCCCCTGGACCACCACCACCACTGGGACTGATGTTAGCCACTGCCACCATGAGTCTGTTTGCCCCAGACCACCACCACGGGCACTGATGTTAGCCACTGCCACCATGAGTCTGTCTTCCCTGAACCACCACCACTGGGACTGATGTTAGCCACTGCCACCAAGAGTCTGTCTGCCACCTGGACCACCACCACCACCGGGACTGATGTTGACCACTGCCAACATGATTCTATCTGCCCCCGAACCACCACCACCACCATCAGGACTGATGTTAGCAACTGCCACCATGAGTCTGTCTGCCCCCCAGACCACCACCACTGGGACTGATATTAGCCACTGCCACTATGAGTCTGTCTGCCCCCGAACCACCACCACCACCAGGACTGATGTTAGTCACTGCCACCATGAGTCTGTCTGCCCCCGGACCACCACCACCACCAGGACTGATGTTAGCCACTGCCACCATGAGTCTGTCTGCTCCCTGGACCACCACCACCACCGGGACTGATTTTAGCCACTGCCACCATGAGTCTGTCTGCCCCCTGGACCACCATCTCCGGGACTGATGTTAGCCACTGCCACCATGAGTCTGTCTGCCCCCAGACCACCATCACCACCGGGGCTGATGTTAGCCACTGCCACCATGAGTGTGTCTACCCCCCCAAACCACCACCACCGGAATTGATGTTAGCCACTGCCTCCATGAGTCTGTCTGCCCCCTGGACCACCCCAACCACCAGAACTGATGTTAGCCACTGCCACCATGAGTCTGTCTGCCCCCAGACCACCATCACCACCGGGGCTGATGTTAGCCACTGCCACCATGAGTGTGTCTACACCCAAACCACCACCACCAGAATTGATGTTAGCCACTGCCTCCATGAGTCTGTCTGCCCCCTGGACCACCCCAACCACCAGAACTGATGTTAGCCACTGCCACCATGAGTCTGTCTGCCCCCGGACCACCACCATCACCGGGACTGTTGTTAGCCACTGCCTCCATGAGTTTGTCTGCCCCGGACCACCATCACCACTGGGACTGATGTTAGCCACTGGCACCATGAGTCTGTATGCCCCCGGACCACCCCCACCACTGACACTGATGATAGCCACTGCCACCACTGAGCCTGAGTCTGTTCAGACCACCACATCCATCAGCCACAGACACAGAGCTTCTTAATATTTAAACCATAAAGTGAGTATGTGTACTCATGTTTGTTATGCTGCTTCTCTTCCTTTAGTTGTATGTTTTGTTTTCTGTAGTTTTTCAGTGCTGCAATGGTAAAACTCATATGGTACACTTCTTTTGTTTCTTTTACAGGGTAACAAAAAAAGGCTCCATCACTAAAAATTGTTGGGAATGGTACTGTAGCAGTACCCTACAGAGAGGAAGCAATGTAATATTCATGTGCTATCCATTCTGGTAAGTATGAAGATTTTGTTTTGTCCATTTCATTGTTTTGGAAAGGCTGCAGCAAATATTGCACACATGTTGTGTTAGTTGACAAGATGTGGGTTTGAAATGTAACTTGACTTTAGATTGAGATTTGAGAACCAGGGAGGGACACATAACAATTAAGTTGTAAGAATTCATTCATTTCTTTTTTTAGGAAACTTCCAGATGCTTTGTTGTTCTGTCAAAGTGGCCTTATCCAAAAAAGTTCTTCAACATCAGTCACCCCCCTCCCCCGAGCTTGGGCACACATGTAACACACAGAAGTAATTTCATTACATGACCGTGACCATCCTAACAACCAGACTCCAGAAGGATGCTGACGAAATCTGTGAAGAAGTAACAAAATAAGAAACCATTAGAGACAAACCTGCAAATATGATTCTCCCCACCCCCCCAAAAAAATACTTACCTCTATGCGATTAAGAGTTATGCATTTCCAATTTCAGTGCAAAAAATTTTCATTGAGCACTGGAATGTGCACACCAACAGTTTCTGTGGGACCTGTGATGCAGAACAATACCAATAGTACATGTCCATGTCAACCCCCCTCCTCACCTACAAAACACATAACCATATATCTATCTATCTATCCATCTATCTACATATATATATATATATATATATATATATATATATATATATATATATAAATATATATATCTACTCACCAAGGCTACTATTAGTGTACAGCCAAAAGGTACCCTTCCATCCAGTTGAGATGATCACATTGCATTTGCCCGAATCATCTCGCAGAACACATTGAACCAGCAACATGACGCTCACAGTCATTATTTTATACTGGGGTATGTGCTGAAACACTCTCATTTCACTGTGTTACCACTTGTCAATTTTCTGCACACACAGAGGATGCATTTTGGGCCTGCAGAAAAAAATCAGGGGACTCTGTATGACCACTGCGGGCAAGACTGAGTATGCCATTAATTCTGGGAGACTTTCTATGTGCTGAAATACTTTCATTTCACTGTGTTACCACTTGTCAATTTTCTACACACAAGAAGGATGCATTCTGAGCCAACAGAGAAAATGTGGGACTCTGTGCCACCACTGCGTGCATGACTGAGTGTGCCATTAATTCTGGGGGACTTTGTATATGCTGAAACAGACTCATTTCACTGTGTTACCACTTGTCAATTTTCTGCACACAAGGAGGATGCATTTTGGGTCGACAGAAAAAAATCTTGGACTCTCTGCCACTTTTGTGCACATGTCTGTGTGTGCCATTAATTCTGGGGGACTTTGTATGTACTGAAACACTCTTATTTCACTGTTACCACTTGACAATTTTCTGCACACAAGGAGGATGCATTTTTGGCCTGCAGAAAAAATCTGGGGAACTCTATGCCACCACTGCATACATGACTGAGTGCTCCATTAATTCTGGGAGACTTTGTATGTGCTGAAACAGTCTCATTTCACTGTGTTACCACTTGTCAATTTTCTGCACACAAGGAGGATGCATTTTTGGCCTGTAGAAAAGATCTGGGGACTCTGTGCCACCACTGCATGCATGACTGAGTGTGCCATTAATTCTGGGAAACTTTGTATGTGCTGAAACACTCTCATTTCACTGTGTTACCACATGTCAATTTTCTGAACACTAGACAGATGAATTTTGGGCATGCAGAAAAAATATGGGGACTCTGTGTGACCACTGTGCACATGACGGCGTGCGCCATTAATTCTGAGGGACTTTGTATATGCTGAAACACTCTCATTTCACTGTGTTACCACTTGTCAATTTTCCGCACATAAGACAGATGTATTTTGGGCATGCATAAAAAATATGGGGACTCTGTGTGACCACTGTGTGCATGACTGAGTGTGCCATTAATTCTGGGGGACTTTGTATGTGCTGTAATGCTCACATTTTAATTTGTTACCACTTGTCAATTTTCTGGACATGAGACAGATATCTTTTGCGGATGCAGTAAATTAGGCACCAAAACAGCGCACACAAACACACACACACAGACACTTAACAGAAGGAAGGGGGCCCAGAATACAAAGTATCACGCATATGGAAGACAACAAAAAAAGGACATAATTACATACAAGGGTCAGGGATGGTGGAGGAATACATTTTGTGACACAGCAAGGAAGGTGTAGGGGGGGCACATGGTGTGAGGAAACAAAACTAATATGGGATCCCATGGTGATTCAGCAGCAGTTCCAGCATGGACATAATTTGCAGCTGATGTCCCTCTATTTGATCCAGCAGCTGCTCCACAGTACTCATCCTCTCGCTGTTCTCCTAAACAGCACTTCAGAGAGCTGCCAAATCAGCATGTGTTACATGCAGTTCACTGGGGTCCACACATTCTACAGGCTGACCTGCTGGTGGTGGTGGGGGGGTGCTGGTGGAGCAACAGGTGCTGCTGTGGCCCTCCTCTTCTTAGGGATGCCGCTGTGCACAGCTGCACCCTCTGCCACAAAATGGCCAACAGGTGCAGACATGGTCTGTTCTGTGGGATCCTGCCACTCCAACTGGTGGTGATTAAGCATATGGGTGCGCTGGCCCCCAGTCCCCAGGTGACTCCCCCCGGGGGACACAGCGCTCCTCCACCTCACATAGGCGACACTTGACCACACTGCTGTCCCCCCCGACACAGTCAAAAAACTGACAAACAATGGAGGTGTGGGGAGGACCAGGCACAGGCAGGGCAGGTCCAGATGAACTGGCAGCTGGCTGGTCACACTGCTGAACAAGGATGGGATCCACACCTGGTCCTGGGGGAACAGGCACATCCTGCTCCAGAGGACCTTGTGCTGGACTTGGTGGTGGTGGTGGTGGTGGTAGTTTTACTGCCTCAGAGTCAGGAGGCAGTGCTGGTCCTGCTTCCAGGGGCTGGACACTCACAAGTTTATAGTGGTCCAACAGGAATGGGCGCCCATGCCCCCACGCATGCGCATGGTACAACGCATACTACCACACTTTCCCAGAGCTGCCCCCACCATAGACATTCCCTCACCCTGCTCCATCTCCCCTACTGTACTCCCTCAGTCCGAGCAATCAACTCACACTGTAACACAAGCACAACACACACACAGTCACACAGACACAGACAAACAACTAACTAAGTTATAGAGGTAAGAAAAATAAAATTTACAGAAAGAACAAATTAAGTAAAAAAAGAGTACAGAAAAGACAAAAAAAATTAGCTTTTAAAAAAGCTGTTGAGTTACAATCAAAGTTTAACACTCTTCTTCACTCTGATCTCAAAGTATCAGCACTTCAACACACTCCTCTCTCTCTCAGTCTGCACAGGAGAAAGTGAAACTGTCTGCTTGTATGACTCATTTCCTTCCTACCTGGCTAAAGAGCATTTGACTTACAGTACTGTAAGCCATGTGATGTGTGGGGGGGGCTGCCAAATCTGAAACACCAAGTGGATCACCTAGAATCATAATGAGTCCATTAAAAACAATGACTTTGCCTTACTTCGCGTTGCCATTACGAGAAGTGGTAATGACAAGGCAGAATGAGCACTTTGCATTGCGCACTCTGTGTAGCAGAGTGGCAATGCGAAGTGTCCACTTCGCATTCACTTCGCCAGCAGAATTTAAATTCTCTGCATCTCTACTGCCTACCACCTAAATCAATTCCTTTCTTATGAAACTTGCCTAGCAATTGTAGAAGGAAACCTTGTACTGCTCCTTGAATACTGCTCTCCTGTCTGTTCGGTCATATCTTCAGTTCTGCACTGTAGACTGAACTCAGTCTACAACAATACCTGTTGCTTTGTCCCCTTGCCCCATTTTGTACCCATCATTGTGTATTGTACCAGTCACTTGGTTGGCTACCACTTCAAGGATGTTTCGACTATGCCCTTACTTACTTACTTACTTGGTATTACTTGGTATGAAAGAACAGAAGAAGGCCAGAGCCCATCGAGACTGTTCCCCACACTATGTGGGACATTATTTATCTATTATCCCTCAACCAAACATCTAATTTGTTTTTAAAGACAGTGGCACTAGTTGTCTCTACTAATTCTTGGGCAAGGTGTTCCATACAATGGATGCTCTTGCTGGAAAAAAGTTTCCCCTTTTGCTGGTTTTAAAAGGTTTTACTTTAAGCTGTTCATTATGCAGTCTCGGAACATGTCTCCTTTTGGAGATTGTTAGACCACATTTTTCCACTAGATCTGATGAATTTATTAAATTAAAAACCATAAGCATATCACCTCTTAATCTTCTAGTTTGAAGAGAGAAGAGACCAATAGCTTTTAATCTGTTCTGATAATCCAAGTTTGTTAATCTTGGAATCATTCTAGTGACTCTCCTTTGAACCTGTTCAAGAATTGCTATGTCTCTTTTTTGGTTTGGATTCCAGAAAGGGGAGCCATAGTCTAGATATGGTCTAATGTATGCCTATACAATGGAATGAGGCATTGTTCAGTGCGATTAGCAAAAGTGCGTTTTATTTGCCGCTAAAGTCTGTTGGTCATGCAAGCAGTTCTAACACAGTGATCATTTGATGTAAGTTTATTATTAACATATAGCCCTAAATCTTTTTCACAATTTGATGAGTGAAGTGGTAGTCTGTTTATATGATGCATTGTTTTTGGATTATTTACACTGAAATGCACTACTAAACATTTGTCTTGATTAAACTGCATATGATTTTCATTTGCCCAAAGGGTTAATTTTTCCAAATCCTTCTTTAATGCAGAAATATTTTCTTGATTATTAACCTTGCCCCCCAATTTAGTATCATCTGCAAATTTAACTATGAAGTTATTTGGCCCTGTTTGTAAATCACTGATAAAGAGATTAAACAATGTTGGTCCCAAGACCGACCCCTGTGGTACACCACTTGTCACACTACCCGAATCAGACAAGATATCTTTAATTCTGACTCTCTGAGAACAATTTATCAACCAGTTTAAAGTCCAGTTGACAATATCAGGTGACAAACCTAGATTGTGCATTTTAGTAATGAGTTTTTCATGTGAGACTTCATCGAAAGCTCTACTAAAGTCCAAAAGAATTACATCAGTAGGGATTCCCACATCTAGTAGAGTACTTACATTATTGTAAAAAGATATCAGATTGGTGGTGCAGGAATACTTGGGAGTAAACCCATACTGATTTGAATCATAAATTCCTAATTTTTCACAATCTTGATCTATTAGAGACTTCATCACTTGTTCCATTAATTTACCAGCCACTGAGGTCAGGCTAATTGGATGATATTTTTGCACAGAACCTCTATTGCCTTTTTTAAATATGGGAGTAACTATTGCTGAACGGCAATCATTTGGTATAATGCTTTCTTGTAAGGATTTACTGAAAATAATTGACAAAGGCATAGAAATATTTATAGAGGTTTCGATCAGAAACCATGGATGAATACCATCTGGGCCCAGACTAGTATTTTTTTTTAGTTTTTTGATAGCCTGTATAATGTTAGTTGGCTAGAATCTATGATAATCTATGTGGTGAACTTTAAATGTACTAATAGGTGATTTTTGAGAGAAGACAGAACAAAAGTACTTATTAAAGAGATTCAAGGTTTCTATATCAGATAGAGAAGAGCCATTGGTTATAATTGGACCAATGGTCCTTGATACACCTTTTTTTACTATTTATATAGGAGAAAAGAGATTTGTGACAGTCTTTTGTGTGAGCTAGTTTAAATTCTTGCTTATATTTTGCCACTTTAATAGAATTATGTACGTTTTTCACAGATAGTCTGTATTTATGTAATAGAGTAGTTTTAAATGGAACAGAACTATTCTTAAGTTTCCTAAAAAGTAAAATTTTTATTTTAATCTGATTTTTAATTGTCTTGTTGAACCAAGGGGGAATTTTTCCTTTATTATTAAATTTCATCTTAGATGGAATAAAGGTCTTTTCCAAATAATGTACAATGTTTTTAAAAAAGTCCCAAGCTTGTCGTGTTATACAATTAAGATTAGATTCCCAGTTTATGTTTTGTAAGTATTCATTGATTTAAAAAAAATTGCTTTGTTATAATTTTTGTGTAGTATAACTTCCTTTGTGTAGTTTTAAACTGTTGAATTTCAAAAAGAATAGATGAATGATCACTGGTCCCAAGTGGATCCCAAATTTGTAAATTGCTAATTTGTTGCTCTATGTTAGTAAATAATAGATCCAAAATATTAGGACCTCAAGTGGGTTCAGTAACAAGTTGTTGTAATCCAGTACTAACTACCACATCTATTAGTTCTTTCTCAGCATAGGGCTGTCCTGAGAATGAGTCCCAGTTAATATGAGGAAGGTTAAAGTCACCAAATATTACAATATCTTAAGACTCTGAAAAATGCATAATTTCTTTAAACATATCAGTTGTGTAATCTGAATTTGCAGATGGAGGTTGATAGATGTTACTAATAGTTATATAGGACTACTTCTTCAAAAATAATTTAACCCATATACTTTCCAAAGGAAAGGGCGAACACACTTCAAAAGAAGAAATTTCATTTCGCATGTACATACAAACTCCATTGCCTTGCTTATCTAATCTGTTTTTACGATATAACTTATAACCTGGAATTTCTCTGGACCCTTGGTTGCTTAGTTGACAATATTCTAAGAGGCCGACACCTGTCCCCATACTCGTCCCTCCTCATGGACAGAGTGGCAGCTAGGAGCCTCCATGAATCATCCATCCTCCCGGTTGTTCCACAAATCTCCTCTACCAATGGTAGTAAAGCCTTTTCTGTCTCTGCCCCCTCCCAATGTAACAGACTCCCTATATCTCTCCACTCCTCCACCTTCCATCTCTCCTTCAAAAACAATTTCAAAGAGTGGCTACTATCTCAAGCCAAATGCCACTGCACTGCTGGGTAATCTTTGGCATCCTCTCCCTCTACCCCCCCCACCTATTAGCAGTGTCACATCTTTGCTAAACTCACCACTATCGCTCCTGTCCTTTTCCCACACTTTTCAGGGCTTCTGCTGTTGCCTTCCTATTCTAAGTCCCATCACCATTTGCTAAAAGGGGAAGTGCTGTACTCAATTTCAGAGTTCCAATCTGCTTGTTGACCTAAACACCATTAGTGTACCTGAATGCATTTTGCACTTTGTGTATCATATCTGAGACGTGGGTTTGGTCTCTTGTTTTGTGACTTGTATTTCAAACCTGTTGCCTGGCCTGTGACTATGTGTTTTTGACCTGTATGCCAACCTTCTTTGACACCTTGTATGCATATGTAATTGCACTTTATGTTATGACCCCTTGTTCTGTATTTTCCTGCACCTCATGTTGAGGCTTATATTTACTGTTGTTCTCCACAACTGTATTGCTTAATGTGCCATGCTGTGGCTCAAGTCATGCCTGAAAACAATCCTTTGGATTAGTGCACCCACCCGGTTATCAAAGACATTAATTATTTAAAAAAATGATGGCTTTAGCATCTGACAGTGAGTGGTTCATCCAGTATCAGCTTCATAGGAGGTCAACCTTGTGGAAGGAATTTTGTTTGGCTATTCTGTGGTCACCAGTGTGCCTGGGCTTCATACAGTGACATTATTGCACAATAACATCACTCTTCTAGGCACCCAGTGTCCAGTCAAAATGCAGAAAATGTCCTTGCCATTGTATAATAAGTGATACTGTACCAGAGTACAGATTGAACATGCTACCAAGAACACAAAATGCCCGTCCATACAGTGAAGCACACCAGAATGAAACACAGTGGAAAATGTTTACTGTATGACAAAACAGATTAACTCACTTTGCAATGTTATTGCTTGTTGCAGTAACTCTACCACACAATTTTACAGTGGTTTGCTTCATCCTGTTGAACTTCACTATAGTAACTTCAAAATTGTTCAGTGAGGAAACCATACATAAAAGTATCTGCAATATTACAATAACAGTAATGTATATACAATTTATATAAAACTTCTTATTTCAGTGGAACATTTGACAATGTTCATATATTTATGACTGTTTTTTTTTTTACCCTTTCCAGGTCCAAACAACACATGACATCAACAAATTTGTCAGTGTCTTGGTGCACTGATACAATCCATAAATCAATGCACATATTTACTGAAACAAAAAACTAAAACTGCGAGAACAAATATCCTTTTAAAATGGAACAATAAATTAAATGAAGAATTGTGTCAGTGCATCAGGAAGCTAACAAATGTGTAATGCGCCAACAATGCCATCCAGCAAGACCTGCCACTGTCCCTGGACTGCATGCCAGTCTCCCAGCGCCTCATCCATAGACTCCTCCTCTATGGCCTAGGGGTTTTGACCATGCCTGAACAGCTTCCACTTTTTGCAATTTCAAGGATACTTGGCCACTCCCTTCCCACTCTCATGAGCACCCCGCCCACCCCCACCACAGAGGCACCTCTTCTATAGTTTTTCTTTTTTATAATTTTTTTGTTAAGTTAAATTGTTTACTTTCAGCAATATTTTTTCTTTCTTTAAAAAAAGTATATTTTTTATCACACTTTGCACATAATGAATATAATTGTGTTAAAGAGAAAAACATTTAACCCTTGCTGTGCTGTGGACTGATATATCATTCCAGAATTCCTATATGTTCTAATTCTACTGGAAGCTTAAGGGTTAATATTTTCGTTAGTTTTATTTTTTATGATAAATGTAAATAATTCAGAATTTAATGTTTTCTAAAAAAAACATAAGAAAAGTAAAAATAATTTTGTTAAGAATCATGAGTTGTGTATTTTATTAACAACAACTGTTTGTCATGAAAGGTAAATGTCAATATTGGTTACAAATGCTTCAATAAATGTTAATGTATGTGGGGGCCAGGTCTGGGAAGGTCATTAGTCTAATCTAGCAATACAAGCACACTCACATTTGTACAGTTAAAGGGCACATGACTATAAACATGTGCAGACATTGCACTGTATGCAACTGTCCATGTGACATGATCAAAGGTACACCATATGCGTGCCATCATTCCACACTGACAGATGCATCACAATACAACCTTTTTATAGCATACCAGTGTCATAACTGTACTATTAGTGCAATCTGTTGGGCTAAAAGGTAAATATGACTGAACATTTAAGTATCCATTATGTGTCTGGGTGGTGGGGAACATGGAGAGTGGGAGAGAGTCATCAGTGACATCTACCAATACAAACACAGTGCCATATGTGTCATCAAAGATCACGTGCCCATAAGCATGTACAGTCCTTGTATTGCATGCAACTGTCAGTGTGAAATTATGTCATAGCACATGGTGCTACAGACAATATACTCTGCCACTATTTCATGCTGACATTTTCATCACAACAGAGCCTTTTAAACCATGCCAGTGACATAACTATACTATTAGCATCATCTGTTTGGCAAAAAGGTAAATACAACTGAACATTCATTTTGATACCAATTATGTGTGTGAATGGGGGTGAGGGCTCAACAGTTTTATGTACCAATACAAGCATAGTGGCATTTTTTTATGTCAGTGTACACATGGGACTTTCGAAAAACATGTCTCCAAGTTTGCAAAATGGTACCTATGGATGAGAACGCAGGCCCTATTACTGTGTCCTCAGGTTTGTAAAATGGTATTAATAGGTAGAAGTGCAGGCCCTCTAGGTTAAGTACAGTGTCAGTGGCTCAGTAGGTAGCACACTCGCCTCTGAGGCCGGGAGATCAGAGGGCTGTGGGTTCAGTTCCCACATCTGGCACTTGGGTTAATATCCCAGTACTGACACTGTAATGCAGCATGAGAGGGGTGCTGCATTTCTGAGGTGCCGTCTTTCGGATGAGACGTTAAACCGAGGTCCCATCTGCCTGGATTGGTGGTAGTTCAGGTGGATGTTAAAGATCCCATGGCACTTATCGAAAAGAGTAGGGGAATTTCCCCGGTGTCCTGGCCAAATTTCCCTCATTCACTAAAAAAAAATACCACCAACAGCTTAATCTGGTTCAAGGTCAGTTGGCATTCATCTGTATCCCCCTCCCCCGGGTCGTGCCTGAAAATAGGCAGGATTTGTCTAGTGCACTTACCCGGTCAACAAAAGCTAAATAAATAAATAAATAACTGTGTCCCCAGGTTTGTAAAATGGTATTCATAGGTGGAACATGTGCAGACCCTGCACTGCATGGAACTGTCAGTCTGAAATGATTGCCTCCAAATCATACACTGTGCCGTCACTTCACACTGACAGTTGCATACAATACAGCAAACTAACTGTGGTTTCAAGCTTACAGCATTCAATCCTATGGAACTTCCACAAAAGAACAAGTACTTTAAGAAAAGCAGCGGTGATTTTGAGCATTCCCAATCCATTCCTATGGGACTTTCATGAAAGTATAGTCTACTTTTGCAAATTAACTGTGGTTTACAGCTTACAGTATTCAATCCTATGGTACTTCCACAAAACTATAGGCACTTTTGTGAAATCAGCATTAGTTTCAAACTTCTCCAGTTCATTTCTATGGCACTTTCACTAAAGTATAATCTACTTTTTCAAAAGTAACTGTGGTTTCAAGCTTACAGCATTCAACCCTATGGTAATTCCATGGAAGCATGGGTGCTACTGCAAAAGCAACAGTGGTTTTGAGCTTCATCAATTCATCTTTATGGGACTTCCATGAAAGTATACTCTACTTTTGTGAAGAAACTGTGCTTTCAAGCTTACAGCATACAGCATTAAGTCCTATTGTAATTCCTTGGAAGTACGGGTGCTTTTGTGAAAGCAGCACTGGTTTTTAGCTTCTCCAATTAATTTCAATGTGACTTTTGAGAAAGTATAGCCTATTTTTTGTAAAAGTAATGATGCTTTCAAGCTTACAGCATTCAATTGTATGGTACTTCCACTCAAGTACAGATACCATCACAAAATCAGCACTGGTTTCAAGCTTCCCCAATTAATTCCTATAGAACATTTGAAACATGCGTCCCCAGGTTTGCAAAATGGTATCCATAAGTAGGAACATGGTCCCTATGGGACCTACGCTGCCACCCACCCATAACTGTGTCTTCAGATTTGCAAAATGGTATCCATAGATGGGAGCATGGGCTCTCCAGGCCCTGTGCTCCCACTCACCCTTAACTATGTCCTCAAGTTTGTGAAATGGTATCCATAGATGGGCCCTGCACTCCCACCCACCCATAACTATGTACTCAGGTTTGCAAAATAGTATCCATAGGTGGGAGCATGGGCCTTATGGGCCCTGTGCCCCACCCAACCATAAGTGTAGAGTCATAGCACAAGAAGGCCCTCTGCTCCCAGTTTAGAATAAATAGTATGCTTAGGTGGGGGCACAGGATGGAAAGATTTAACCCTAACCCACCCATAACTGTGCCTTAGGTTTGCAAAATTGTATCCATAGATGAGACCTTGTTCCTTCCTGGCCTTGCACTCCCACCCACTGAAAAATATGTCCTCAGATTTGCAAAATTGTATCCATAAGTGGGAGCGTGGGCCATCTGGCCCTGAGCCCCACCCAACCGTAAGTGTAGAAGCACAGAGCAAGAGGGCCCTGTGCTCCAGTTTAGAATAAATAGTATGCATAGGTGGGAGCACAGGGTGGAAAGATTTAACCCTGACCCACCCATAATTGTGTCTTCAGGTTTGCAAAATGGTCTCCATAGGTGGGATCATTTGTCCCTATTCCCTGTGCTCTCCCCCATCCATAACTGTGTTTAAAGGTTTGTAAAATGGAATTCATAGGTTGGAGCATGTGCCCTATGAGCCCTGTGCTCCCATCCGCCCACCCATAACTATGTTCTCAGGTTTGCAAAATGGTATCCATAGGTGGGAGCATGGGCCCTCCAGGCCCTGCACTCCACCCATCCATAAGTGTAGAGTCATAGCATTAGAGGGCCCTGTGCTCCCAGTTTAACATAAATAGTATGTATAGGTGGGAGCATGGGTCCTCTGGGCCCTGCGCTCCCACCTACCTATAAGTACAGACACATAACGTAAGCCTAGAGACATTCCAAGTAACTCTTGTAACACTTTGGCAATATTTCAGTAACCATAGCAACTACATAAAAATTTTTTTTTAGTTTTATTCATGACCTGGCCACCTCTATGCATACTTAGTTCACCAGCATTTGTGAAAAATCCATATCTTGAACCATTTTGGAGATATAGGTGCAGAAAGGCACTGCGGCTGCCACAGTTTTTTCGTATGCAAAAATTTACAACTTTGGAGTGCTGTAACTCTGGAACCATTGACATTTTTTTCACCAAACCAGCAAAAGGCACATCTGAGGTGCAAGCCCTTGCAACCCTGTAAATTTCAGCCCAAAAGCCATAACTGTTTATTCCCCGTTAAGTGACAAAGAAACAGGCTTTTTAGGGCTGTCTACCTGTGGTAATTTTGTGAAACTCCATGGACTTTTGAGAAAGCCCTGCTTCTAGAATGGCAGGAGTTCTGCAGAAATACTGAAGACTTTCATGAAAGTCCACTCACTATAGAAGCTGGATTTTCATGAAAGTACCCTTAGGACTTTGACAAAAGTGCATGGAAATTGCATGAAAGTTGCACTTCTAAGATGGAGGAAAAATTTCAAAATCATATTTCCAGGCATCTTTTCTAAAATGCCAGGGTTATATTCATTCCTAGAACCCTGATTAGGTAAGCCCAACTGTTGGTCTTTACCCATAGCCAGTATTTTTTAAACTACAACAATTTTTCTGCCTCACTAACTGAAAACAAGATGGTGGCAGCACAAAACTACCAAACCCATTTGTGGCAGTAAATAACTCTTTTGTGATAGCAAAAAGTGCTTTTGAGGGGAACTTATATTTTTCCTCATAGGCTATAATGCGAAACTTTAAAGTGTAATAACTTTTTAATAGAATAATATTTTTTTACCAAACCTTCAAAAGACACTTCCCTGACCTACTCCCCATATACACTGAAAATTGTAGACCAGACAGACAAACCATTCAGGCCATATAGGTGAGCAAAGAATTTCAAAAAGTTGATGATTTGTCTCACTTTTTCACACTCCACAGCTCTGCAACTGCAAATCCTACCAAAACATAACTTTCCAGATGCAGAGATCGATGGCACCAGACTGTGCATGCAAAATATTAGGCAGATTGGATAAACAGTGGCAAAGTTATTAAAGTACAAAGGTTTGGATTTAACATAGAAATGGCTGTGCAACCCTAACTATACTGGCACTACTGTGCCACTATTATATATAAGGGCTATGCAATGGAAATGAGTGGAATAAATTATTTATCTGCACAAGAGCAGTTTGACCTCAGGTAACCTCATGAGTGGCATAAACCACAAATGAGGTGTCCGAGGTCAAACTGCTTGAGTGCAGTTAAATAATTTATTTCATGAGTTTAGCATTGCATATTTCATTTATGCAAAAGGATATGAGTTTTCTAAATGTTTTTTTTTATTTATTTTGGTGTAGTTTGTGTTTTATTTTTGATAAATGTTTCCCAGGTCAGCTCCACCTAGCACAGTGCTTGCTAAGGGAAGCACCAAGGGAGGTCGACAGTGAAAATGCCGACCTCCCACACAGCGACTGCACAATGCCGACGCAGGTACTGTGCCACCCAATCTGCCAGTGTTTTCCCCCATACCCCCCAGACTTTAGGATTCTCAACTCCAGGTCAGAGTTGGTTGAGGGAAGGGGCAGAACACAGGGGGAAAGTGAAACATGGAAAAGGACCATTACAGTGACTGTCGCTATAGTGGTCTTATTCCATGTTTTGCTCTTGGGGCGTCAAGCAAAATGGGCCACTCATTGCTAAGCAGTTGCTATGGACACTCCAACTTTACAAGATGGTCAGTACATAATGAAAAAGTTTGATACACAATTCTTTCGTTTTTGCTTTTGGAGGTGGCATTTGTTAGCCAAAAAAAGTGAATAAAAATCGATTGTTCTGCCATTTTATACTGATTATAGAAAATCTAAAAGGTATCTATAAATGAAACACCTCTCATTTTGTAGATATTTTTGTGCTGAACAATTTTTATGCTCACAGTACCATGCTATTATTTTTCATTTAAAAATTATTTAATTTGTTTAACAAAATAAAAAAAAATAGAATTTTCTGTGTTTCATTTTAAAGTTATTCACATTTGAATATGAATAGTATTGCTACTGAGGCCAAACATTCTAACTGACATAAGCACTGTATAGATAAATAGCTAATGACATAAGCACTGTGTGGATAAATGGCTGATGACATAAGCACTGTGTGGATAAATGAAAATTATCATTCAGTTGTTCAGATAAATAGATTTATTTCACTCTGTTTATCTCCACCCCAATTGCATAAATGTGTGTGTGTGTGTGTGTGTGTGTGTGTGTGTGTGTGTGTGTGTGTAGGGATATGTGGGGGTTGACTGTGTGATAACTCATGTATCTGCTACAGTTGCTAGTGACCCCAAGTAACTTCATGAGTGGCAAAGCCACAAGTGATGATTACGAGAGGTCACTGGCAATTGTATCACACAAAATGAGTTATCACACAGTCAACCCCCACATATTCCATTTATGCAACAGGATTTTTTGGGGGTTTATATCCATTCGCATGAAAACTGAGATATTGGACATTAGAGCAAATTGTGCAGACTTTGCGCTACTTAGCTAGACTTTGCACGGACTTTGTGCGATTAGCATAATTTGGGCAATGTAATAGATAGGACGTTGCACGACATAGCACACAGTCACTGTATGGATAAATGAGTAACTGTGTGGATAAATGAAATTTATCCACACAGTTACTCAGATAAATGAATTTATCACACTCCATTTATGTCCACCCCTGTTACATATATATATATATATATATATATATATATATATTAGATATATATATACACATACAGTGGAGTCCACTTATAAGAACACACCATTTGCCACAAAAAAAATTTCTTATAAGAGGTCTGTTCTTATACACGGGCCCTGCACTCACATAAGTGCACAGACATTGTAATAAACTGTCATCTCCATGTGGGAGTACAGGGCCCTCTGCTCTCATTATTGCATAATGGATGGCCCAGCAGTCCCATTACTGCATAATGTTAATCATATGCAGGAGCGCTGGGCCCCCATCTACCTATAATTATAGATACATAGTGTAGGCCTAGACACATTCCAAGTACCCCTGTGCTGTAAATGGTGCAATATATTAATAACCATAACAACCTTTGAAAAAAGTCCACTGTAATTGTAAAAATGTACTGATAAACTACACACCTGCATTTAGCAAAAAATCCATATTTCAAAGTGTTTTTGAGACATAGGCACCAAAAGGCACCATGTTTACCACAATGTTATCCTATGGGAAATTTTTGAACTTTGTAATGTCATAGCTATGGAATCAATGAACGTTATTGCACCTAAACAACGTAATTCACATCTGTGGTACACCCCCTTTGTACCCTGCAAATCGCAAGTCAAAAACCAAACCATTTATTAGTAGTACACTAAAAAAGTTTTTAAATTCCTTGTTCATGAGGTGTCAAAATCCCTGTTCACAAGGTGAATTCCCATTAGTGAGGTGTCAAAATTCCCATTCATAAGAATTCATTATTCGTGAGATTTTGGCCATCTGGTCCTGATCTGACGAACAAAGATTTAGACAGCTGACGAAAAAGAGACTGGCTCATAAAATGGTATCTTGACAGCTCGTGAAGAGGGATTTAAAAAAAACAATCCCTTTTCGCAAGCTGTCAAAATGCCCTTTCATGAGGTGACACTTTTTTGTGAGGTAACAAAATCCATGTTTGCGAGCCAATCATTATTCACAAGATAGGGTCATCTTGTCCAGAAATCGAAAACAAGGATTTTGTCACCTTGGGAATAAGGATTAGCTCACGAAAAAGGATTTTGACAGCTCATGAAAAGGGATTTTGCAGCTCATGGAAAGGGATTTAAAGCACCAATCCCTTTTCGTGAGCTGTCAAAATCCCTTTTCACGAGTCAATCCTTTTTCATGAGGTGACAAAATCCATGTTTGCGAGCCAATCCTTGTTCGCAAGATAGGGACATCTGGCCCAGAAATTGCTAAAAATGATTTTGTCACCTCATGAAAAAGGACTGACTCCCAAAAAGGGATTTTTACAGCTCATGAAAGGGGGATTTTATCAGCTCATGAAAAGTAATTTAAAACACCATTCCCCTTTCGCAAGCTGTCAAAATTCCCTTTTGCAAGCTGATCCCCTTTCATGAGCTGACAAAATCCCTTTTCACAAGCCAATCCTTGTTCATAAGATGGGTCATCTCTTCCAGAAATCGGGATCAAGGATTTTGACAGCTCGTGATCAAGGATCAGCTCACGAACAAGGATTTTGTCACCACGCAAACAAGGATCGGAAGCGAGTGAAGAACAAGGATTTTTTGAATTAAAATCAGGCACTTTTTCATAAAACCAAAGTAAACTAAAGCCATGGGTTTGCACAGAGCATCACCCTGAACACAACCCATACTTCAGTTACCTCAGAACACATCCATGGAGCAAGTTACAATGTTTTATTTGAGGGAAAAAATGAAAACAAGATGGCAGCTGGCATAAAGGGAATTTTTCCTCATGAATGGGGATTTTATAAATCCCCATTCATGAGGTGACAAAATCTTTGATCGTAAGGCAAATTCTCTTTCGCAAACCATACACCTATTCCAAAGTCTGAAATGACCATGCTCAAACCCAAAGATACAAGATTAAATAACTTTGGAATGGATTAATATTTTTTCACAAAACAAATGCTGTATTGTTCTTTTGGGCAACCTCTTTCTACCCTGCAAATCTCAGACCACAATTTCAAACAGTGAGGCAGCAATTCAATGGGCAAAAATCAGCAAAAATGGACAAAGAAAAGTGAAAAACACATTTTTTGGTTCTTCACTGTACAAAAACAGCAAATCCAATTGAAATGCAGTTTGGCATATCAAGAGATCTACCCCTCAGGATAGCGCATTCTAAAGTTCATGTAAATCCAATTAATGGTTAAAAAGTTATTAAAATGCAAAATTTGGGGTTTAACATTAAACTGCCTATTCAACCCTAACTATAGGGGCATGACTGTGCCTGTATCATTCATATATATATATATATATATATATATTAAATGGGTAGGGAAAATTCAGCACTTTAATTGGATGAAAAGCTACACATGACCATACGTGAATCAGAATGTGACCACACACCTGCACTTTTATCCCCCTCCAAAACAATTTTGACATTTTATAAGAAAGATAAACCACACTGAGGTGTGCAGTCGTGCACTGATATACACATGCCTTCGGTGGTTGATGCACTCGGCCTGCTGCCTCATGCATAACAACGCACACCAAAGTGTGCATATATCAGAGCATGACCGCACACCTGAGAGTGGTTTATCTATTACATATCTTATGCAGGCACAGTCGTGCCTGTATATTTTTGTTGCATAAGCACTTCTGTTTTGAACCCACATTTTTGCACCTTAATAACCTTGCCCCCATTCAACCAATTCATAGGACATTTGGAAAGCACAGATGCTGTGCCAGGATCTCTTGATCCTATAAATTTCATGTAAATTGGTCTAGGGGAGGCAATGGTACAGAGGTGCAAAAAACCACAAAAATCCTGTTTTTTTGAAAATGTTAAGACTTTTTTTTGCAACCCAGTAACTTAAAAAACATGAGGCTTTGAAACCTCAGGTGTGATCGAGGTTGATCCAAGGTATATGCTTTTTTGGATTTTATGTCCCTCACTTAAGTAGTTTTTGAAATATTTAATAAAAATGTTCTGTATCTGAGCAAAAAATCAACGTTCTTTTCATAACTGAATCGCTGCAAAAGCAGCAGTCTGCACTATCGACACAGCTGTCTTTAACATCTGACAGCTGTGTCGTATAGTGTAATCCCTGCTGCTGTCCCTGCTGCTGTCACCTCTCATAGCCATCATGGCTCTGACTTAAATTCACTATTATCTGCAATAGGGGGCCGGCAATCCCTGGTGTCAATGTATTTATTAATCTAAATGTCTTTATTACTTGAATTTATTTTTTATCATTTATTTTTCATGGCCAACACTGGGATGCCCACCCCCAGTGTCAGATGCTTCCCCATATGTGCAGTCCCTGTTGATTTAATTAACACTACTGACATCAGGGGCCCAATCCCCATGTCAGCATTTACACTATCCCTCCCAGCAGTATGGGACACTGTGGAGCCCACCCCCAGTGTCCCAAAATAGTGTTATTAGGTGTATCTGAAAAAAACAAAACTCCCACAATGTTCTTTTTTGTTTATTTCTTTGTTTAACCTGGAAAAAGGAAAACGGTTCCTCATCATCTGTCACCATCTCCCTACCCCCAACTCCCTCCCACTGACCCTGTACCTTATCCTATATTTACCTACTGAGGCTGAGACAGATATGACACAGCTGTCTTTAATAAATAACAGCTGTGTCATGTAGTACAAGTACTATACGACACAGCTGTCTTTAATAAATAACAGCTGTATTGTATCATGCAATTAGTATATGACACAGCTGTCTTTAATAAATGACAACTGTGTCATATAGTACTTGCACTATATGATTCAGCTTTCATTCATTAAAGACAGCTTTGCCATATAGTGCAGGTGGGTGCTTGCTGGTGGTTGTTGCACTAGGTCAGGAACCGGGTTACTATCATTGTAGCCCTGCCAGCCTGACAGTCAGTGAGTTGTTTTCTGCACACTGGGGGCCCCAAGCCCTGATGGCAGTTTATTTATTTATTTTAAATTTGATGGCCTCCTCCCCCTTGTAGCCCTCTCCTTATTACAGGCACTGCTGACATCGGGGTGCCCAGTTCCTGTGTTGGCTTTTACACCCCTTCCCAGCAGTCAGTATAGAATACAGCCCACCACCAGTACTGTGTCCCTTAATCGTTGTTATATTTTTTCCCCTGTGAAAAAAACATCCAGCGATATCTTTTTTTTTGTTAACCTGGAAAATAGAAAACAGTCCCTTATCATACCTGCCATCTCCCTACCTCACCCTTCCCTCCCCTCCCACTGTGAACCTTCCACCCCACACCCACCCTTACCATATACTTACCACCGTAGGTCAGGCGCTGTCATCCTCTGTGGACTGGGACATGTCTGCACTCTTCAAAGCTGAACCATCAACTGAGGAATACAGGTAAATGCCATATAACATATTTCAATTGTGTTTTGAATTTATGTTGATATCTTCACCATTTTTCTGATATTTTCCACCAAATTTTCAACATGGGCTTTTTGGGACCCACCTTATGAACACTGTCACTGTCATTTCATTAACTGAGCCCAGAAGGTGATGTCACAGTCACTGTGCAGAATCACCTTTCGTGACTGATTAAAGAAATGACAGTGCCAGTGATCATGAGGTGGGGTACCAAAAAGCCCATGTTGAAAATTTGGTGAAACAATTACCAAAAATGGCTGCGTTATGAGCATGCATTGCACAGTTTCTACTCAGGCACATAATTTAGTAATTTACAATATTTTGACTCCAGATTTTCAACATGCCCTTTTTTCACACCAGCTGTCATTTCTCATATCCTGCCCAAAATATGTTTGCACACCTGTGGCATGGAATGGAACAGTCAATGTGTGGAATCACCTTTTTAGGACTGAGTAACAAAATGACAGTGCCAGTGTTCAAGAGATGGGGTCCCAGAAAGCACTTGTTGAAACTTTAGTGAAAAAAATTCTAAAACAAGGCATGTTATGAGTGTGTGTTGTGAAGTTTCTATGCAGGTGCATAACTTTGGTAATTTACAATATTTTGACTCCAGATTTTCAACATACCCATTTTTTCACATCACCTCATGAACAGCACAGCTTTTATTTTTCACATCCTGTCCAAAACATGTTTTCACACCTGTTGCACAGAATGGCATTTCAGCATGGATTTGAACATTTTCACCTATGGGGTTTATTAAAGAAATTTTATTGAGTTTACAACATTAATACAACAACCAACAAGACCTTATTTGAATAAACAGATATATTGAACAGGGAGAAAAATCTATGGAGTGTATGAGGTGGGGTCATAAGAAGAATATGTTGAAAGTTTGGGGTCAAAATATATATAAAAAAATTATTATGTAACATTGATTGCAGGGTTATCTGTTGCACCTCTGGGGAACACACTGCTTTACCATGCCAGTGTGCTGAGTTCATGTGTGAATTCAGTGAGTTGGTTTACTGGTACAAGGCTTATGTGGAAGGTACTGTAACATGTAGAACTAGTCATGGCCTTTGTAGGGTGAAGCAGTGCTTTGGAACAGACGTCACACCCTGTGGTAGGCCAGGGAACCTCACCCACAGGGTATCAAGAAGTGTGCTGGTGTCTGCTGGCCCTATTCACTGCATCATGACTGTTTCCAATACTTGTATTTAGCTCATTTTGCACAGGTCCAGAAGGGACCTTTGCAAATCAGGATACAATTCCAGGACTGTCTTCAATATTGTATTTATCTCATTATGCACAAATGAGGATACAGTACCACTATCATAAAATGAAGGGAAATTAGTTGCAAAAACTATGTAAATGCAGAGATTAGGATTGTAAAAATGCAAAGCATACAAAGACGGGACGTTTGGGTCTACGGAGTATTGGCAAATCAGTGGTGGGGTCTTAATTGGGGTTGTCAACCCTCATGCCCACCCTCCCCACTGTGTCACTATCCCTACCCTGGTTCAGATGAGGTCAAATGTGATGTCTTGGGCCCTGCATGAAGAAAGCTCTGACAGATTATGTTGGCCACACTATACCACTATGATGCACTTAGCTGGAGCTGTAACTTTTGCTCTTGACAGGAGGTTATGAGCTAGGGGGTGGGTATTAGGGTTGACAACCCCAAGTAAGACCCCACCACTGATTAGTCAACACTCTGGACACCCAAATCCCTAATATCTTTTCATTTTCCACCTCTGTACGCTTTGCATTTTTACAACCCTAATCTCTGCATTAACATAGTTTTTGCAACACATATATATATATATTTATAGTTTCGTGGCAAAACACTCCATTAATGCATTAGTTAGGGTTGTTCCACAGCGACAAAAGTAGGGAAATTTGGTGTTAGGGTAGAAAACCCTAACTCTGCATTCCCCCCACCACTACCACCACAACCACGCACACAAATATGCAAGTAGAGGATGGACCAAGGCAACACAACCAATCACAGACAACCAGCAGGATGTGTATATCTCTGTTACAGTAGCAAGTGGGGAAAAAAGTAAACTTCAGGTACAGTATACGATATTTCCAAAAGTGTTCTACCAGGTTAGTTCACCATAACTGCCAAAAGTGAAAACTCTGTACCTTGTTTTGTTTTTGACATATGGGTGGCAAAAGGCATGATGGGTGCCACAATGTTCGCCTATGGGAAATTGCTCAGTTTCGGAACAGTGTAACTTTGTGATCCTTAATTATTTTTGCACCAAAGCAGCAAAAGTCACATCTGTGGGACCAGGGCTTGCCACCCTGCAACTTTCAGCCCAAAAGACCCAACCATTTGCTTGAAGGAGGATGGCAAATATGAGCAGTTTTCAGGAGCATAGTTTTGCTAAACACTTTCTCAAACACAGAAGTGTCACAAACAGAAGACACAACACTTTCGCATTTGCAAAAGCATGTAAAATGCTTTAGCAAAATATGTTCGCAAACACGAGAGTGGTGCAGATGTATAGCATGACACTTTTGCATTTGCAAAAGTATTTTGCAAAACTATTTTCAGAAAATGTCCAAACTCCTATTCTGGGGCTTGTAAACCCCCAAAAAGCATATGTGTAGTCTGTGTTGTGTGTTGGTGGCAGCATGGGGCCCAAGATGCCCAGTTGTCCATAGTGATATGTGTTTGGCAGAGTGTGGAATGTCCAGGATCAGAGTTAGCAGTGATGACCCCATGCCACACCCTGACATCAGTTGGTGTGCTGAAGATGGAAGCCTGGGGTGTGGCTTTGTGGTTTAAATAGTTGTATATTATTTCTGTTACCTGCTACTGGTTGTGTGTGATTGGTTGTGTTGCCTTGGTCCTTCCCCTACTTGCAAGTTTGTGTGTGTATGTGTGGTGGTGGTGGTGCGGGGGGGGGATGAGGAGTTAGGGCTTTCAACCCTAACATCTAATTTCCTCACTTTTGTCACTGTGGAACAACCCTAACTGATGCATTAAATGGATTTTTTTGCCATTAATATATCTATATCTATATATATATATATATATATATATATATAGGTTTATTTTGAATAACTATAACAAGGCATTTAGAAAGTGCTGTATTTAATTGATATTATTGGTAGTATGGTATCTGGACTTTCCAAAGATTCCTCTCTGTGAAAACTAAAATCTCTTGCAACAGTATTCTTTTCCTGCTTCACTCTATTCTTTCAAAACCTATACTTTCACTACCTACATCTTGGCCACATGTAGGTATCTTTCTGTCCCTAATTCTATTTCCTCATCTTTTTCAAAAGCCCACTGTTCCTGCTACCACGTGATTGTATGGCTTGTAGCCCGTTTGCTTCATTCGCTAATTAGCGGACCTGCTTGACTGTGCGTATGATCACACTGCATGAATGTGCGCACGGCGCTGTGCGACCGTGCGAATGTTCCTGAAAGCGAGCACTAGTGTCTCGCCAGGCTTAAATTCATTCAAGTCCTTAGGAGCCTGTAGGTAAGATAGGATTTGACCATCTTTTGTGGCTCCCAGAAATACAGAAGGAAACATTAACAATTATAAATGTGGGCTTCTCAGAAGCTGGTGAATCCTCCCTGTTTCACTCAGTCTCAGTTTTTCAGCCATAGTAAAGAACAACAAAATGAGCCAGGCATAAAACAAGCCATTCTGCTGCCTGTCTCTTAAAGATTGATCACTCCTTTTACAATAAACTCTCCAAGCCCATATAAGACAATAGAAAGGGAACATTGCCCATTTAGCACAGACCTCATGTAAACTAATGCAGTGTCTTAGGTATAAGGCTTAGCTTGCATAAATGAATAAACTTCTGTGCTGCATAAAAACACAAATGAAATGAGAATAAGTGCTGTCAGCTAAGAATTTAGCCCAAATACAGTATGTACAAGGTACACTCTCTTCAAGTTATATTGTATTCATTGTTAGGAATATTTGTAAAAATAAAAGTTTTACCTTTTTTAATTTTAGCTTCCTGGTTCAGAGCTTCCAGAACCTCCCTGTTATTTACATGTTGTCCTTACGGCTGACCGGCCATGGCTCCTCCCCCTTTATGATGTAGGAAAGGGAGTGGTGTCTGAACCTCCAGCATAAGCTATGTTTTTTTTGGTTCATCTTACTAATTATTGCATTTTTATGCCTCAAATCCTTTTCAGTTCTGTGTTACAGCATTTTTAAGGTATTATATTAAGAATGTAATCCCCCAAAGGGATAAGGTTTGTTTCAAATTAGGTATGGGAGGGGCTATAGGAGACATGTGACTATGTTTCTGTATAAAAGCACTGCAGAATGTATGGTGAATCAGTTGGTAGGAGATATTCCCTATCAGTCCCCTAGCTTAATATTAGGTGGATGAACAAATTGCTTTGTGGAATTGACTTAAATTCTGTAATTTAATTTTGTTTGATGCCTTTATTATTTTCTGTGCTCAGTCCACTTATTTGTTGTCTGTTGGAGAAATAAATCCAGTTCTTTTTGTTTTGAATCTGAATCAACATCTGGACTCCATTTGTTCTCACATCCACAGTAAGCTATATACCTTAACAAACTCTACTATTTCTAGATAGATAAGTAGTGTGTAAACAGTTATTACTGGGTTCAGATCTGGTTACCTACATCCCCTTAAAGGAAAAGTACACCCTCATATGTTATAAAATATGTTTGTTCCCATGTCAATAGACAATTCTTTACCTGTAGCTGTTTGGGGATATGCATGTTTACTTTACTTTGTTTTCATGCTCATTGTAGTGCCCTGTAACTATTCTGTGGGACTCCATTTTAAGATTGCTGAACTCTCACTGTCTATGACAGCTGCATTAGCATATGAGAACATGCTATCACATCACCCATTTATACCATGTATCTCTACCCTGAAAGTACAAATACCCTGAAAGAACTCTCTGGAAGCATCTACACTTAATGTAGTTTAAAGGAGAAAATCCTGCATTATAATTCAGACAGTTTTACAAAGCTAACAGAAGGTGAATGTGGTATTTCTAACCTTGCTGCAACTTGGTTTGTTTAACTCTAATTAAGCAGACAAGCATACTGTGGAGTCTAAAGGGTGCTGACACATCATGTTCTCATATGCTATGCAACCATCAGGGTCAATGAGATTTCAACAACCAGAAAATATGGACTTCCACGACAGTTACAGGGACTTTTCCAAACAGGGAAAATAAACTAAAGCAATCACGTATATCGCTAACAACTACATGAAAAGAATTGTCTGTTAACATGGAAACAAATAAAATGTGCAAGATATGACGGTGTAGTTTTCCTTTATTAATACTGTAGTCTCCTATCTCATAATATTTGACAAAAAAGATCCAACTATATGGATTGATTAAGGCTGTTGCTCACTTAATACTTATGGGTTCGTACTTTTCCTGATATTTTTTGCAAAAACTAAAAACATTTTCAGGTCTGTCAGTATTCATTTATTTTATGAATTAAAAAGGAGGTCCAAAAAATATTTTGAAGGTATAATGTATGATACAAAATATTTGGGCAAATATTTATTTCTTCTTTGTTTTTTGGTTTTTGTTTTTTTGTTTTTTTGTTTTTTTTATCATGGACATCTTGTGACTACACAGTGCAGATTTTCAGTCCCCCTTAAATAACAATAACATGTTTCTGAGGTATGTTGAGTACTATGATACCTGATGCTCAAAACATTACTGGAAAATAATTCAAACCAAAATATTCTTAATGCTTGTCTATACCCAGGATATTCAATTAACAGTAAATATTGTTTTAGTGAATGTTCCTATTTGTTATTTTATGTATTTATTTAGTTTCTGTTGACCAGGTAAGTGCACTAGACAAATTCTGCCTATTTTCAGGCACAACCTGGGGAAGTGGGATACAGATGAATGCCAGCTGACTTTAAATCAGATTAAGCTGTTGGTGGTATTTTAGTGAATGGGGGGAAATTTGGCCAGGGCACTGAGGAAATTCCCCTACTCTGCCTGCAGGGGGCCTTGCTTCCTATGAACAGGGGGGACCCTTTTGGTCTGTGGTACCAAGATGGCAGATGACAGGGTGGTTGGTGGTGGAATTGCTGGAGAGCTGGCAAGCACTGGAATGGATATGCAGCAGGCCGAGGAGTCTGTCTCCTCTTAGCAAAAGATTTGCTTCAGGTAGAAATCTTTGATGCCACTGCCATTGATAATGTGGGTGGAGTAGAAATATTGTCAGAAAATAAATCCAATGAAAAGGGCATACAACAAATAAAAGCTAATGTACCAGACCAGAAAGAAACTCAAGATGATGCACAGAAAGAAAAAAACTTTGAAACAATCATTACTACTTGAGGAAACTAAATACTTGCAAAAGACAAAGGAAATTCTAGGTCAGTTTAATTCACAGGATATGGAACGTATGCAAGACACTAAGAATGATGATGCAAAGAAAGATCCCAGCATTTTCATGGAAACAACCCAAAAAGAGGCACAGATTGAGCTGCGTATGGTGTGTCACACAGCAGGACAAGATCAAAGTGCAGCCTCTGTCTTTTCTTTCACCACAAACACAGAGAAGCAGCAGCCAGAGCATGTGATAAAGAAAGGGACTCCCAGTAAACTGAGTTGGGCAGACACGCCTATGATGGATGCCTGTCCATGGTCAGTTGAAGAATCCCTAAAGGCAGCTGGCTGGATTCGCTCCCCAGACACACAGAAGTGGATTTCTGACTTTGCGCCCATCAAAATACCTGGAGTCTCAATGACAGCAACAAACCTGAACAGCACAGTGAGTAATGCAAGCAGATCATGGGCTGCAGGAGAAGTTACTTGTGACATTTCACATCTTACTAAATTGCCAGAAGAAAATAATGTTGTTGAAGGTGGGGAAGTGCATTCCCCTTTACCATTACCCCCTGAACTTGAACTTACTCAGCACCCGGTACTGGTAAAGATAAACTGTGAGGGGACACGTAAACTGGAGAAGGATAATATAGATGATAGAATGAGTAACTTTTCTGATGTATCAGATATACCACAAAAATATTCCTGCAGAAATTAGGAATAGGCAAACAAAGTAGAAAAATGCAGCGCTCCGCATAACTAATCAAAGAAACCCACAAAATGCAAATTTAAACAACTAATGTTGCATTTAATTGTTCCACCCTGTGAGACCCCCTAGCACCTCAGCTTAATGCCTTCAATGGGGCGTTTTTACATCCTGGTTACCAATGCACAAATAAATACATCAATCCTTGTGACATCACACTTATTACAAACCAATCTTAGGAATCGGCCTGTTGTAGTAGAGGATGTTACAATGCAGTCTACTACTACACAGAATTCCAGGCCTTATGCTTCTTTGTTTCAGCATACTGTATACCCTGCTAAAAGACATAATGCCATGAGACTCATTTATAAAGGTGGCTTGGATACTTTTCCAGAGAGAGTTTATGTAGGCAGCACATTGTTGAAGGACAGTAAGCATTTTAATGTCACAGATTTGTATGATCTGATCCATGTCTCAGGGGAGAACACATTTGATGTAAGTTTTAAATTAGGGAGTGGCCTAGATAAATTTGGGGCAAGGTACCTCCAGGTTAAAAAACTGCCATTATGGGCCCCTTTTGAAGTGATTCCCCTAACCAGACCAGCACACAAAACCAAACAGTTCTCTTTGGGAATGAGGGAGTTACTGTCACCAACCTACTCTTTTGATTAAAGCAAAGATGCACAGGACATCCAGAGGCCATTTTTGATTCAGAGGGGATCTGGATGGGAGGGTGGAAAATCAGAGTTATTTTGAGGACTGAAGATGAAGGGCCCCAACACTTGCTGAACTGTTTTTTTTAAGGAGGGATAGAGTTGTCCTCTTCTATCCTGGTCTGCCCAAGACATGTTATAGGTGTGGGTAAGCTGGTCACATAAGTAGTGCATGTGACCAGTAAAAATGCACCTTATGGCGTCACGTGATGCTGTGCAGAGGGAAGATGCATCTGTCGGAGCTCCACTTTTTCTGCCCCATAATTGCAGATAATCCCGCTGCTATGTTTGTTTTTCATAGTTATTTTGATTGCTAATTAGAGCAAGAATTGGAAGTGATACAAATCGCAGGCTAAAAGTAGTATTAATATGTCTAATTTATCGGATCAAGAAGAGGCCGCGCAGAAGTCTGAAGCCAAGAGCCCTCGTCGTAGCTCCTCTCCCCAAAGTACACTGGATGAGCTGTCACCCTCTCATGTCTACTCCAAGCTAACTTCAATTAAAGAAGCCTTGTTGAAACTCATTGAAGACGTGGCCGATTTTAAGCCAGCACTTACCCAGCTTGCCCGGAGGGTCACAGATACCGAAGTAAGAATAGCTTCAGTTGAGAGAAAACAAGACAAAATTGAACCAGAGTTAGTGGATGTTAAAAAATCTCTGACAAAAATGGAAGATCGTCTCGAGGACCTTGAGGGGAGAAACAGGAGGAACAACCTGGTCTTATTAGGGTTTCCTGAAGGAGAAGAAGGACTGAATACCATCCAGTTTCTACAGAAATTCCTGAAGAAAACGATGGGACCTTCCCCAAATGGCCCGGAGTTTATTATAGAAAAAGTTCATAGGTCCCTGAGAGCTAAGTCAGCTCTGTCTGACCCACCAAGACCTATAATATTTAAACTGTTGAACTATCTAGATCGAGAGTTTATTACCAGAGAAGCTAGGAAACTACAAGCTATCTTATGGGAAGGTAAAAAATTGAGGCTTGTCCCTGATTTGACTTTAAAAACCCGCCAGCTCAGAGCTACTTATTGGCCTGTCACTTCCAAATTGTGGGCAGCAGGTATAAAACATCGTATGCTGTACCCAGCTTGATTAGAGGTGGCCTTAAAGGAAGGATCAAAGTGCTTCGACACCATGGAAGAGGCAGTGAAGGCTTTGAAGAAATGTTATCCAGATTTATTTTCCAAATGAGTGGTTACCAGCCTAATTATAATGAATCTGAAACCTGCGTTGAGAGTCTTCTAGAAGGATCTTCTATGTAGGAGCAGTACACCATTTATTGGACTGTCCGTTCTTGAACTGACTGGTTGTAATGAAAATGGTTTTCCTTTTTTCTCCTCTCAAGAGTGGTGTTTACTTCGGGTCAACAGTATTCTGGTTTAATTACTTCGGGTTTTTACTTTCCCTTTCTCATTCCGGCAGATGGGCACTGCTGGGGTGAGGGTAGCGATAGTCATTTTTGAACACTAGATGGTGCTGTTCTACTGTGTATATGTTAAGCAAGTTAATCAGTTTATTCATGCAGTCTTTTTTCCCGTTGGCTGCAGAGTTAGTGTAATTTGCTTCTGTTGATTTTTTGCTCCTTCATAAGAGCTTTTTTTTCTGGTTAAATCTTGTTAGAGTGCAATTCAGGTTAATGGTATTCTAGTAGTACATCAGGTGTTTCACTTGAAATCTGGTTAATCTCTCAGGAGTCATGATGTAAGATCGTTTTCATAGATCGTCTCCCTGGAGGGATCCTTTTCATGTGTTATGCTCCAATTCTCTGGCTATTGTAACCAAACAGTTCTGATGAGAACACCTGATGAATCTCAATTTTGTATTTGAAGTCTAATCTGTCCACGGGTGTGAGGAATGTTTATAGAGTTCCTGTCTAAGTTGGAAAGGGTACAGATTGAGGGCAGGGTGGCTTGGATTTTGCCATGCCCCCTGTAGCTCTCAGCTGTTCTAAATATATCCGTGGACATGATCATAGTTCCAGGCATACAATACTAGTCTACAGTTCAAGCGAGTGGAGGCAATCTAGATAATGTGTTCAGATTACATTTGATCTTCTACGTTGTATCCCAGTTTTCTTATTGGGTTCACATGGGTCAACGATATTTGTGGTATTAGACCATGTGAATATTACTTATAGTAAAAACAGATGTTTTTGGGGAGAGGCTCTTTGTTGAGACAAGCAGGGGGTTGCCCCCTCAGTTCTTATTTTTTTAGTCTTTCAGTTTTGGGGGGAGGCAGAGAAGGGGAGCTCGCTCTTTTGCGAGCACCATGGCCCATTTGTGGTGGTGTAGGCTATAGGCCTGGATACATAGTTCTGTAAATAAGTTAAAATTGGTGGGGTTTATATTTGAGAGTGGGAGGTTAGGGTTATTGGGATTGCTTTTCTTTGTTTTTTTAAGGTAGGGATGGGAGACGGCAGCACCGTAGGCCTTTGTTTAACTGTTAGCAAACGGCACATTTGCAGATATTGGTATGACTAATTGTTTAAATATTCTTTCTTGGAATATAAAGGGAGGGAGAGATAATAAGAAGAATTATGTGATTTTAAACCATCTTGCTAAATACGACCCTTCAATAGTGTTTTTGCAAGAAACTCACTTGCCCCTCGAGCAATTGCACCATCAAAAAGCATTGGGTTGGCCAAGTTTTTGGCTCCGGATTTAGCTCTAATAAATGGGGGGTGGCTGTGCTTCTAGCAAAAAAAATTCCTTTTACGCCAGTGGAATCTATCCCAGATTCGGAGGGGAGATTCATTTTTGTCATAGACAAATTAGGCAACCTGGATATTGTCTTGGGTTCAGTTTATGACCCTAATATTGAATCTCCGCCCTTTTTTGTTCACTTAGCTATGGTTCTAGCTCCTTTTCTGCATTACCCCTTTATAATAGGAGGTGACTGGAATCTGGTGGAATCTAATGATCTAGACCATACCTTTTCCAGGGGGGCAAGTTCCTCGCCCACGCAAAGAGCCTTAAAGGAATTTATATTGTCCCTGGGCCTTTTGGATCCACGGAGAGTGCTCAACCCGTTAAGTAAAGACTTTACTTTCTTTTCCCCAATACACAAAAGTTATTCTCAGATTGATTATTTTTTAACTAGTCATCAGTTATTGTTCAACATAGCTGATGCTAAAATATTGGCTCGAGTAATTTCAGACCATTCCCCAATCTTAATGCAGTGTGCTTTATTTAATATTCCGGTCCGATCCCACTCATGGTCTCTGAATAATAGATTGTTAAAAGACAGCCGAATTATTGCAAAATTTCAAAACTATATACAAAGCACTATAGAGTTTAATTGGGGCTCTATTCCTGCGGTAGACCAGGTATGGGCAGCCTTGAAGGCAACTTTAGCGGGAGCTAATCCGTATTGCTACAATTCAAAAGAAAAAGAAAAATAGTCTCTTGAATAGCTGTTCAGTAAAAATTAAAAATTTGGAAAGCAGAGGGACCAATAAGCTTTCACCCGTAGAAGAGCAGGAACTATCTACTTTAAGAGCGACTTATGCAAGTGTACTATTAGAGAAGGTAGAGAGATCTGCTTCCTTATTAAAGGCTTCGTACATTGGTCAAGGGAGTAAAGTGGGTAAGTTACTTGCTTGGCAATTAAAACAGCAATCCACATCCAAATGGGTTTCAGCTGTCAGACACCCCCAGACGGAAGCTATGGTGACCAACCCTGCGGAGATAATAATCCTGTTTCAGGATTATTATAAGACATTATACACTTTGGACCTGTGGTCAAAGGACCAAGAGGGCAAGATGAGGGCTTTTTTGGAGAGGGCAGATCTACCATCCCTGTCTGAGGATAGTAGAAGTTCTTTAACTGCCCCAGTTACCAGAGAGGAAATCTCAGCAGTTATTGATTCTTTAAAACCAGACAAGGCACCAGGTCCAGACGGATTTACAGGCTTATTTTATAGAACTTTTAAGGGATATCTAATCCCCTTATTATTGCAACTGTACAATTTTTGGAGCTCCCACTCTAATTTTGAGCAATCACTATTTGAGGCGAGAATAATTTTGTTACCTAAGCCAGGGAGGGATCCATCAATGATTAGCAACTATAGACCCATTTCACTCTTAAATATTGATATAAAAAATATATGCCAAAATTTTGGCTAATAGACTAGTGAGTGTGTGGAAAAGTTTGTGGAGTCCTGAGCAGGCAGGGTTTGTTGAAGGACACACCTCAGCAGACCACTTTAGAAAGATATTTCATTTAATTTCTGCATCCAGGGCTCTGGAGCTGGAAGCGGCTTTGGTATCCCTGGATGCAGAAAAAGCTTTGGACAGAGTGGAGTGGTACTATATGTTCGCGACATTGCAAAAATTTGGTATCCCACAATCCTTTATTAAACAAATTTGCGTTCCGTATTCTTGCCCATCAGCTAGAATTCAGTGCAATAACCTTATTTCTGACACATTCCTTTTATGCCGAGGTATGCATCAGGGTTGCCCTCTCTCTCCTTATTTATTTAATTTGTACACAGAGCCCTTAGCAAGAGTCTTAAATTTAGATGATGCAATAAGGGGAATACATTTGGAGCATCTGGAATGTAAATTATCCCTTTTTGCTGATGGTTTACTAGTCCATATATCGAGAAGTAGGCAATCTCTCCCTTGTGTGTTACAAATTATTTCCCACTTTAGCTCCTTTTCAGGCTATAAGCTCAACAGAAATAAAACTATAGTTTTTCCGCTATCTCCTTTCCTATCCAAAGATTGGAGCCTATCTATGGGGCTACAGTGGGAAAGCAAATACCTAACCTATCTTGGTATTAAGATATCTAGTGACTTCACTAACCTTAAAGACCTTAATCTAGATCCATTACTGAAAACTACTAAGGAAGATTTAGCAAGGTGGAATAAGCTACCACTGTCTTTTTGGGGCCGAGCTAATATTCTCAAAATGTCCATTTTGACCAGATTTTTTTAACCTCTATGTAACCTAAATATCTACCTGCCAAAGTCCTTCTTTGAGTCCCTTTGTAGGATCTGCTCTGACTTTCTTTGGAAAAGTAAAACTCCACTTAGGGCTTATGCCAAACTTACCCGCTCTAAAAGGTTGGGTGGGCTCCAATTACCTGACTTTTATGTCTATTATTTAGTTATCCATGCTAATAGATTTTTGCATTGGCTATCTACTACAATCTCCTTAGTGAGCACTCCTCCTTGGTTGTTTTTAGACTGGTTGCAAGAAAATTCTTGCAGGACAGACCTAGAGGCCCTTTCATATACTCCTTGGTCCAATGCTCCATTGAAAGTGAAAAACTCCCCCCTTGATTGGGATATGAGGGTCGTGCAACAACTCTGTTCTCTGCTTCAGAAATCTAACTTAAGGGATCTAAGGCAACCATTACTAAATAACCCAAATTTAAAGATAGGCAAAAACCCAATTCAAACTTTTCCAGGTAACTATCCTATTAAGTTACATTTAGACAGCTTTGGCTCAGGCAAGTCCCTCTTATCTATTCCAGAACTGCAATCAAAATTTGGAGTGGCCCATGAGGGCTGTTTTTGATTGTATCAAATACACCAATGTATTTGTCTCTTCCTGGGAGAAACCACCATGGTCAGAGGGGGCTGGAACCATGCTAAGTAGTCTGTGGGCAGTATCCAAGAGCCGGAAAGCAATAGCTAAATTATATAAATCTATTTTGACCCATATCACATCCAGGTTTACTCCCATAGCTTATTACTGGAAAAATAACTACAACAAAGCCTTCCCGGTTAAAACCTGGGAAAAGATTTGGACAGACATTTATGTCCTAATTAAACAAGATCATTTAAGGAATATCCAGTTCAATATTTTGCATAATCTATAATACACACCTGCCAAGCTATTTCAGATCCAAAAACTATCCTCAGCTTCATGTGGGGATTGTGGGTTTGAATTTGCTACCTTACATCACAAATTATGGGCATGTCCAAAAATTGTTAAACTATGGAACTCCGTTAAACAATGGGTGACACCACACTTTAATATTGCAACTTTTTTTTAAGAGGATACATGCCTCTTAGGCATGTACTCACTGATACCTATTTTCTTTCAAAAGGTACAAGTAGCTTTGGTTGCTATGCAGGGATTTATTTAACTCTAAAAATTGATTAGTGTTTTGCTCATAAAAGTGCTAAATCTTTGTGAAAATGCATAACTCTTGCCTCACTGTGTTTAACAAACACAACACTTCTAGAAAATCTATATAAATACTTTCTGTACAGTTAGTATAGTCCCAAGAAAAAAACTGCTAATCAATTATTTAAAACCCTGCTATGGTTACTAAACTGCTAATACTTCGACACTGGAAAGAAGATTGGGAACCTTCATTTGAAGAATGGTGGGCTGAACTTCTCAATGCTCTAAATGCGGAGAGATGTGTAGCCTGGATTTTTCACACCAGTGAGAAGTCTCAGAATTGTTGGGGTGACTTTCTGCTAAATCTAAGAAACAAATTTGGGTACTAAGGCTAAGCTCATCCATTTTCTTTTTTTTTCTCTTCTCCTTCTTCATTCGATCCCCTACGGGAGACGCTTGGAGCAAAGTTCTTTTTTTTAATTGTTAATATTTATTTCCCAGGGCAGATTAGGGGTCCTGTTATACTCCCTTCATTGTCCCCATTTCCTATTCCCCCCCATCCGGTAAGTTTATTACTTCCTTGGCATATTCCTTCTAACAGAGCCTCCCTTCTTCCCTTTCCATGGTTCAGCTTTATTTTCAGTTAAAGGGACAAGTGCTGTGCCGTTGGCCTGATCTTCTTATTCTCATATAAGCCTTTTCTAGACTCTAGTACAGAGCCATTGGGGCCTCTGTTCGTTGTTATCCTAGTAGGGAATAGTAAGGTGCTTGCTGCCTTTGGGTGGGGGGGAGGGAGGTGGGTTTTGTGTTGTTTTTTTAAGTTTATCCCACCTTGTTTTGGAATTTTATGTAATATTGCTCTCATTGTATAATCACCAGTATCATTTTTTTCATGAAAAGTGTTGGGGTATGTTTATGTTAAAATAAAATAAAGTTAATTGAAAAAAAAAAGCACCTTATGCCAGGAGACAGGACACACTAGTGCTCAGTGCAGAAGTGCTGTGAAATGCAATTTATGTGGGAAGGAAGGTCACACATACGTAGCTTGCTCACAAGCAGCCCATAAGAAACAAACTTCTGCTGCTAGTGAGGAGCAGCAACTCCTAGTTACCTAGGTCCAGAGAGAACACAATAAAAAAGCTGCAGAGAAGACACCTGTAGTCTCCCATCTACAGGAGCAAGCTGCAGCAGGTAGCAGAGGAACTATGCTACCAGAGGACATGGGCCTAAACTCGAAGTCAAACAGGGGGGGCACTATCCCTCCATCCACTGAGGAAAGTACAGTCAGGATTTCCACCATGGTAGAGAACACAGAGTCAGTAGGACAAGGACAAATCCCACTTAACTCCATGCTCCCCCTCCAAGGGCAGAAGAGGTAGTGGAAAGAAGAATGCATACAAGAAGGAGACAGGCCTGGTCTCAGCCAACACCTAAAGTTCCCAAAATCACATTGGCCAATACATCTAATACATACCAGGCACTTTTGGATGCTGAGAATTCTGATACCAAATATGTAGGTTTCTCAGTAGACTCTAACCCACAGGAGACACAGACAGACATAGAAAAACCTGAGGTACGAGAGACAAACCCAGGGAATAAACATAGGAAAGGGAAAACTAAAAAGGAAAAATGCAGCTAGTCCCCACAAAAAACTATGATGCCTATGACTTCTCCTTTTTTTGGTTTAACATCTAATGTCAACAGCATAAAGAATAACCTAAAGAGGGGAGTGGTGTTCCATCTGCTACAATCCTATCCCCCAGGAGTTTTTCTTATACAGGACACTATGTTGCACACTATTCTGGAAATAACAAATGCAACCAGTGAAAGGCTTTCTGGAGTATCATATTGGTCCGCTGGTCTAGATTGGTGTTCAGGTGTGGGGATCCTTTTCCATAAAATCCAACCGAGTGTAGATAAAATCCTAGATCTGATGCCAGGAAGAGTACTCCTACTTGATTTTAAACTTAATCATGTTTCTTTTGGATCGTCAACATATAAGCCCTCCAAACAAAAGCTGACTGCACGTTTATCTTTCAGCAAATAAGCTTGTACTTACACACTGCTCAAAATGTGATTTGGGGTGGGGATTTTAATTGTGGGCTGAGTAAACTCGGTAGAGGGACAAAAACAACAACCGAGAAAATATTTGGGGATATGACAGCTCTAAATACTGCCATACGTATAGCAAACTTAAAGGATGCATTGCTTGAATACACTGGTAAAAGGGATAAAACTTTTTTTAAAGGGAACCTGTCCACAAGAATCAATTTCCTTTTTATTTCTAGGGCAATAAACATTCAGAAAACATCTGTAGTCCCTGTAGAATATTCAGACCACAAAACTTTAACCCTTACACTTGGTAGTCCAGAAGTCCACATTGGCCCAGGATACTGGAAACTAAACTCCAGCCTTTTGGAACAAGCTGTTTTTTTTATAACATATTACATATTTTTTAATTTATAAAAAATCATTGTTTGACCTTTATGATGACCCAGCTAGTTGGTAGATGGAGACCAAAGAGGAGCTTAGGGATTTATTTATTTCAAATACTAAACAAACTTAAAGTGAAGACTACCTTTTATATTTAAAAGACAGGAAACAATTGCAACATTTGTATACTCCCTCCCAATCCACAAACATGACTTCTGTGACCAAATAATGAACATAAAGCATAGAATGTTGCACTACCATGCAAAGCAGACTGAAGTTCTCAAGCTGCAGCAACAATAATGTATGCAAGGCCCATTTGAAAGTACATGCCCCTAACTTAAAAATCAAGAAAAAAATAATAACTGTGTTGTATGATACACAGAGCACTGTACATACTTCCAAAAAGCAGGTTATTACCATTGAATCAGAATATGCAGCTTCTTTGTTTAAAAAACAGAATAAAGAGATAACTGATTTTTCAACTTTCTTTAATAAACTTACGATCCCATCTGCCCCACTAGACTTTATAGCAGCATTAACTAGGCCTTTTTCCACACTAGAAGTTGCAGAGGCAATAAAATCACTCACAAGAGGTAAGGCTCCTGGACAAAATGGCTTAACATAAGAACTGTATAACATTTTGGGCCAAGAAATTCTTTATGAACTTATGAAAGTTTACAATTTTATCTTACTAAATCACAATATACCACTAGAAATGGCTACGGGGTACTCATTTTTTTTCTATTAAAAAATGAGATAAATTGGAACTATCAGACTGGAGGCCCATAAGTTTATTAAACAATGATTTCAAAATTCTTACAAAAATGTAAAACATACGATTGTTAACAGTAGCAAAATATTTAGTCACCCCAGCTCAATCATGTACAGTCCCAGGTAATACTATTACAGATCAAGTAATCCTGCTGATGGAACTCTTTGATAGAAACAATGTATCACCCTTAGAGGGGTATGTTTTCTGTCTAGATCAAAAACAGGCATTCGATAATGTGGGCGATGCCTTTTTATGGCAGACTTTATTGCATTACGGTAGACCTAAAACTTTTGTAGAATGGTTAAAAACATTATATAGAATGTCCATGGTCAAACCCTATGTAAATAGTTATTTTGGCCCCAAGTGCACATATAAAAAGGGGATCCAACAAGGGTGCCCTATTAGCCCCTTATTGTATGTCTTTAGCATTGACCCTCTCTTTAGGCTCCTAAATTCGGAGGTGGACATTAAATATACACAACTGCTACACCAAGTGGTCCCCTATTTAGCTCTTGCCTATGCAGATGATGTGGTTATACTAGTAGGGAATGAAAGATCAGCTGACAAGGCAAGAGCAATATGCCAAGACTACGGGGCTTATTCTGGAACCCAATTAAATACCCCAAAATGTGTAGGGAAACCATTGGGGCACCAGGATGCCTCTCAGAGCAGTGTGGCAGGAATTTCAGTTACGACAGGTGGCCCAGATGGATGTAATGAATTGGGACTTGAAAATACAGATTGGCAGGCAGATGGTCCAAAGTTGGAACCAAAGGAAAATGAGTTATAAAAAAAAATACTTTAATTAAAACATACTTCATACCAGTGTTCCTATATCTTAGTGCAGCATTCCCAGTGCCAAATACAAGGGAAGCAAAACTGTAAAAGCTTTTTTTTCAGTCTTTTTGAGGTAGTAGGCTGAACCCTATCAAGCAAAACATACTCTATTTGCCCTTAGACATGGGAAGACAAAATATGTTAAATCCAGTACTTTTCTTTTTCTGTCAATTTTTAAATGCTAATTTAAAACCTTTGTTAGTATATTCTGATAAGTACTGGTGTGACATATTTGTTCAAACAGTGTCAATGTGATTTAAGGATTGGGAGAAAGACCAGCTAAGACAAATTAAGCACCAAGCTTCCTCACTGGGGTATCTTAGTGTGCTTTTTGTAAAACTGAGGGTGTGGAGTCTCTCAAGTAGAATGGTGATAGCAAAAAATTAAAAACAAATATATGCCTACATAATAGAGACACACTTCAGGGAGGTAGACCCTTTCCCAAAATGCCCTCTAGATAACCAAGTAGCTTTAATGAATTTTATAACAGAAAAGAGAATTCCTGCTAAATTTAAAGACACACACTGGCTAAACTGCCTCAAATGTTTAAACATAAAAGCAAATCAGAAACACAAAAAAGTGGAGGAAAGAATATGCCCTAGACCAGTGTTTATAAACCAGTTAGAAACTATTAAGCATCTATATTAAACTTTTTTGTACATTTGTAATTTTTGGAGTTTTCTATACCAAGAATCTAAAGGATTTTTTTTTTTCAAAATATTTATTTCCCAGTTATAATGTATGGAGAGTATCCACATTCATGGGCTAAATAGGAGAAGAGTACTTTGCATATCATTTTCATGGTTATCAAATGGTACATCTGGAATTTTAGATGTTTATTTACACTTCAACAAAAAGAGTTCACATATGTTGAGTTTTATGGGAACATTTTTAAAGAGCTACAAGACATTTACTTTTAGGAAGTAAAATGCATGGAAAGAACAAGGTTACAGAAATTTTTTAGGAAATTACCATAGGTCACCGATAGTGATGTTTCTGTTACATAAGTGTATCGATAATAGAATGTAGGGAATGTATATATATATTTTTTCCTTTTCAGCATGAATTATACAGAATGCTAAATGGTATGCATTTTTCTGTTGCACATTCAGACATGTTTTGAAATTTCTCTACATATTGTTTATTTTTCTTTTTTCTGGATTGTATGATTTCATAAATAAAAAAAATTCCCCTACTCTTTTCGAGAAGTGCCATGGGATCTTTAACATCCTCCTGAACTATCACCAGAACAGGCAGATGGGACCTCGATCTAACATCTCATCCGAAATATGGCACCTGAGGAGTGAAGCACCCCACCCTCATGCTGCACTGCAGTGTCAGTATTGGGATATTAACCCATGTGCCTGGTGTGGGGATAGAACCCACAGCCTTCTGATTTCCTGGCCTCAGAGGTGAGTGTGCTACCTGCTGAGCCACTGACACTGCTATTAGATACATTGTGGAGCCTGTTTGGACACAGGTGTCCCTCCCTCACCTCTGTTTATTCTACCCAGATGCCTATCCCACACATGTTTGAATCTCCCTACTGCCTTCTATCTCCCCGCCACCTCTTCTGGCAGGATGTTCCAGGGGGTGGTATATACCCCCACAGCAACAAGTCGATAGCGACCAACACTACAACAACAAAAGTGCCAGGTCATTGTAGTGTCAATGCTGGACCCCGGCACTGTTTTCTGGGGGTCTTTCACCCCTCCCCTAATCAGCTCCATCTTGGAGTTGATTATTTTAATTAGGGGGTGTGGGGGGCACAGCCCCCTTCTTGGAGGGTTTGGGGGAAAAGCCCCCCAAAGAAAACATGGGAGACAGTGTCCATCTTTGTGCCGACCACAAATGCGGTTCACATAAAGGTTTCACTGTAACGTCAGTCAACAGAATTTTTGTTGCACTACCATTGTAGATCCCCAAGGGGCTACAAGCCTTTATGTGAAGAAGTATCTCCTCACATCTCTCTTAAATTCCACCCCCTCAAGCTTCATAGCATGTCCCCATGTCTGGTGCTCCACCTCCTGTGAAAGAGACTGTGGGCCTGCACCTTGTTCACCCCTGAGAGGTATGTATAAGTACAGCTGGCCACTCTGCTCCCCAGCTGACCCATGAGATGAGACCCATCAGGAAGAATAAAGGTACAGTGCAACAAGATTATTAATTATTGTGTCTACTAATGTCTGACTTGGCTTGTATCTTCCTGAAAGCAGGGCAGCTAAAAAGTAGGACTGCACCAGTATATAGGTCCCAACTAGCTCCACACCTAGGGTAGGCCTATAGCTGCCCAGTCAGCCTGTGGTCTTGTGGACCCTACCAACCTGTGTACTAGTCCTTGCTAAATTCCTATACAGGGGCAGCTAGCTCCACCCTAGCTAGCACACTCTTATTATACTCTATAGGTTCATATGATCATCCTGTCTAACAGTGGTTTTTCTAAAGGTACCATTTCATCACATCAGTAGAATCAAGCTAACTTCTTATACAGGGTAGACCAACAATGGCATCCAAAATCCACCTCTGTAAAACTCAGATACTGGGGTGAGTCCTAGTTGACTCTCTATAGGGAAGGTCTAACTGAGGAAAAAGCTAATACAGCCTTTTTTTTAGTAGCAGTCTAAGATAGAATGGGTATTGTCAGTTGTAACAAGGGACTGTTCTGGAGAAGGGGGCATTTGCAGGACCTTAGCGGAGCTCATGACTTATTTGGAGGCAGCAAAGGTAGAGATATCCTAGCTGCATCATCAGCTCAGCCCCCTGCTCTCACTACCACTGAGGTCAACTGGCCCAGGTAGATGAAGAGTGGTAGGAGGAGGGCACTGGGAAGTACCGATAGCCACATAGGGGGTTGTTTTGGCCAACTTCATCATGGTAGAAAACTGCTTTGCACATCTGGAGGAGGTACAGAAAACTGACTCCTCTGGGGGTACTCTAGGTCAGTCAGTGGAACAAGGCAGGATAACACAGTGGCTCCAAGAAATAAGAAAGCCAGGAAAATCTTGGTGGTCAGAAACTTTATGATCAAGGGAGTGGAAAAAGTGGAGGATGAGGGATCAACTGAGAAGGGGCTGGTTAAGTGCCTTCCAGGTGCCATGGCAACCCGGCATCTAGATCAAATAGGGAGGATGGTGGAGAGGGAATGGTGAGAGCTGGTCTGCTGGTATACTTGGGTACCTCTGATCTGGCAAACCAGTCAGTGGGCACAGTTAAGCAAAATTTCCAGAGACTGGGGGACATATTGGCAGCACACTCAGCCTCCCTGGCTTCCTTTGAGGTCTTCCCTTTGTTGGGTGAGGTAGGAGGATGCTAGAATAAGGCAACTGGAGACAGAAGAGTCTAAGGGGTGGCATAAGGAAAGGTGTCAGGGGAAGGGGTACCATTTTAAAGGTGACAGGGGGACTTTTGGAATAGGATACTTTTTAAGCAGGACAGACCCTACCTGATGAAGGAAAGGACCAGTGCACTAGGGCAAAAGTTTGATGTCTACACCAGGCATTTAAACTGACTGCAGGAGATTGAGACTAGGGGAACCCAACAGACAGGTGAAGGGAAGGGGAGCTAGCTCTCCCCCTCACCAGTGGGCTTGTAATGTCACAACAGGTAGTGCTTAATTCATGACCAAAATGAGGTAGGGGATGTATTAACAGTAAACGTGCATAAAAAGAGTGATGTATACTACAGGAAACAAAACAGGCCAGGGAAAATAACAAGTAAACTCTGGACAAATAACAACAACTGTCCAGGGGGTAGATGGAAAGAAGTCTGATTCAGTGCCAAGAGTCTGGGCCATAAAATCTGTGAACTCCAGAAAATGTTGGCAGACACTGAGGCGGACCTCAAAACCATCACAAAAACTTCAGCCATGGATTAAAATGATTGGGACCTGATAGAGCCTGTCTATATACTACTAAGAAGTGACAAAGTATCTGATGGGGGGTGGAGTAGCCCTGTATGTCAGGGAGGGCATTGAAGTGACTGAAAGTGGGATTATCAGGGGTAGTATGGAAGAGAGCAAGTTTCTGTGGGTTCAACCTATGGCAGCATCAGATAATTGCATTTTCAATCCCAAGAGTGCAGTGTGCTTATTTATATTTAAGGGAGCTCACCAGAATCCAAAGAACAACATGAAGTATTCCACTGCCTCCATTCAGTAGACCACAGTGTGCCACATTATTTTCTCTCTTTCCACCTCTCCAGTGATCACTGTTTCTTCAATATATTCAGTGTATTGTGCAAATGTTCTCTAAAGTTTCACTTTTGGGGCTGCTGTAAAATGGAGTTACTGTTGAGCTTGGAGTAGAGAGAGAGAGAGAGAGGGAGGGAGGAGCAGCTCTTTTTTTTTGCAATTTAATAGATTTTATTAGAGATTTTAGAGAACACAAAAATACAATTTCAATAAGAAAATATCTACAGAACTGAACAAACAACCACTGTACACAGTAACAAAATCCAACCCAACCCCCCATCCTACACACTCCCACCCAAAGTCCTCATCCCCTACCTCATGCAGCATCCTGGTGAATAATTGCATTACAAACAGATACTAGAAACAAAAGCCCTAGAGACTACTGTGTGTCAGCAAAGCTAATGAACATAGGAGGGTAAAATACCTACAATTTTATAAACCTACAACATAGGATGCTTCACCAAGTTGACATAAAATGATGACCAAAAATTTTGAAATCTTGTTCAATTGCCATTAAACATAGCAACAGCCCTTTCTGGTGCCAAAGCTGTTAGGAGTTCTTGGAACCATTCCACATAGGAAGGCTCCCAAGTATCCTTCCAATGCTGTAAAATAAGAAATTTAGTAACTAGAGCCACCAAAGCTATATAATGCTTGAGGGTAGTGGGGGTGATAATGGAGTAATCTCCTAATAAACACACATCAACTGTAAAAAAGTTTGAAAAGTTAAATATGCTTATAGTCGTTTGTCTAATAAGTTGCCAAAAACTTTTCATCTTAGGGCACAACCAAAGCTTGTGATAAAGGGATCCCTCCATGTCTCCACAAATATCACAAGCAGAAGATGGCAGCGTGTCCATTTTTTGAAGTCTTAAAGGAGTAAAGTAAAGGTTGTGGAGCAAGTTAAACTGTAATAGTTGAAGCCTATCCTGCTTGACAAAGTGATATACATCTAACCAAATTCTATGACAAAAGGATTCAGGCTGATCAATTTTTAAGACTGAATTCCAGTAATAGGAAAGTGGTGGAAACTGACTCCAAGACTCCACACACAGCTCCTTATATAATCTAGAGATAGGTTTATCTTTTTCTACAGCTGCGGGAAAGTCACAAAAATAAGCACCAGCAAGGGAATCCCGGGGACAGTGGCCAAGAAAATGAGCAATGCGGGTCAAGAGCTGGACTATTTTATAATGTTCTTTAACACCCAGAGATAATTTGGTCATTATTTGTGGTATTGATAGAATTTTCTCATCCCCAAATATATCCCTAATGGAGGAACCTACCATACCCCTACAAAATGTATTCGGTAATGGTTTAGTGGAAATGAATATATTAGGGTTATTAAAAAGGGATTGATTAATATCTTTTTTGTACCATAAATTAAAAGCCTTGCAGAGCTGCTGATGAGCTCCAAGATCTCATCCCGCTGGGGTACCCTTAAAAACTTTCAGTAGATGTGATTTTGCAGAGTACAACAAGAAAGGGTTGCTGAATTTTATGTTTCTGAAAAAGATCATCCTCTATATGTTTCCAGCTCACTAAGTCATCCTTTACCCCATTAGTGACACCACATTGGAAATATTTAGCACCATGAATAGCAAGGTGCTTATGGATCGAATAAAATGAAATGAGAGCGGTGACAGTAAGAAGGCCCAGAGTCAACTCTCATCACCTGAGAGGGGCTCCAATAGATGGGTCAGAGTAACAAGTAAAAGGAAGGTGGTCCACAGGTCCAGGGTAAGGTCCAAATAGCCATCGTTCCCAGATTCACAAGTATTTATGCAGGAAGTACTTTAGGACAAAAATAAGGATGCAGACACCAGAAGTAAGGAAACAAGGTAAAATACACAGTCCCATACTGACTATTGAAATAAAGACAGGGACACCAATCGTGCAGCGAACAGGAATAGTCATTCAAGTAGGGGATTTGAACAAATCTGGAAACAATTTAGATAGTTCTACTTTAGCCAGATTGTAGGATTCAAAAGTTTTTTGGGATCCTTGGATGGAAAATTGGAGCCTGGCTGGGTACAACATCTTAAAATGAATTTGTGCAGCCATAAACTTAGTGATCACTGGGCTGTATGTGGGGCATTTTAGTCTGACTGAGCATAGAAGATCTTGTGTTATTCGAATTGTTATTCATACTATGCGACCCTCCCAGGAGATCTCCTTAATGCCTAATTTTTGTAAGAATACGTGTCTTGTCCAAAAAATTAAGCAATTTAAATATTAAGGGCCGTGGGGCAGCTCCTGAAGGTGGAATGGGGCAGAGAACCCTGTGACCATGCTCCACTATGTAATCTGGGCCATTAGGAGATGGTCCAGCAATTTTCAAACAGAATTTTTGAACAAAAATAATGGTATTTTGGCCTTCTGATCCCTCTGGAAAACCTATGATTACTAAAATTATTTTGTCTACTATGGCCTTGAGATCTTCCACCTTCTCTTCCAGCTGGTGAAGATGTTGTCTGAGGACCATAATTTCAGGCTCAGATAGATTGCACCAGTCCTTCATGGTACTTATTCTAGATTCTGCATCCCCAAGCCATTGTGTAAGTTTATCATTAGCCAGCCTAATCAATCTCAGTACCTCTGTCATTGCTGTTAAGGAATCTTTCGGGGGGGGGGGAGCTCTTGCAAAAAGCACTCCTCCATTAAGGCCTGAGAAGGAGCCTCAGACTTAGGAGTTGCAGGGCTCTGTGCTTTGGACCACTTCAAGGCCTTATCACATTCTGGCATTGGAGGAGGTGTGTGGTGCACCAGAGCAGATCTCATTTCAGTATCCATTATCTCTTCAAATGTTGCAGTCACCAGGAGAACCGTCACTTCTAGAGAGGTTTGGTGCAGCAAAAAGCCTTATTAACTTTCTGGAGTCGGTGAATAAAGTAGTTTAATGTGGGGTGAGGAGCGGAGCAGGGAGCAAGGCTACCTAGTCTGCACGGTGCATCATGTGACTCAGGAGGAGCCGCTTTAGAAATGCAGCTACATATTGAGCATCTGTAGACAGCTCTCCTTCCTAGAGGAGGGGGGATAGTGCTGCACACTGTAGACTGACACCCAACGGCGGTTGGGTCTCCATGGAGATGGAGCCAAGTCGCTCCACCCATTGCACATTCATGGGCCTCCGGAAAAACAGGCAGAAAAAATGGGAACCAACAGAGTCCATGATGGCCCAACAGGTCCCCCCACAATATGCCACCCAACTTTTGAATTATGCTCTGGGGGAGGTGAATAAGCCAGCACTCCTAATCCTGACCCTGCCATGGGGAGTAATCCATGGGGGAATTACGGGGCTCTGGTTGAGCAGGGGACAGTCAGGGAAGGAGGTTGAGCTCCTCCGAGGGAGGGCAGGAGCCACCTGTCGACTCTGCTTAGGCGGAGTAAGTTACAAGTTAAAAAACAAAAAGAAATGCATCTACATAGGCAGCTTCTCTCCATGTGAAAAATAGTCTACCAAGATATTTCAAAAAACAGCCATGTACTCACCTTACTGCCTGACCCAGGTAAACACAACTTACATTTGTTTCTTCTGTCTGCATGCATACTTTTGCTTTGCAAAATGCTCATTTCTTTTTACATTTATTTATATAACCTGTAAAAAATGAACAGCAAAAGTAGAGAGAGAGAGAAAAGAACAAAATTCCTGGGCATTTGTATATGCTTCCCATGATGTGTTGCATTATTTGGGTATGTGAAATTTGTTTTCTTAAAAAAATGAAAACCATCCATCAATGTCTTGCTACCACCCCTGTAACTTCCCCCCACCTGATCATCTCGCTGTCAGCACCCCCCATAAATATAACACTGACACTGGGGGTGCCCAATTCCCCAGTGTTACTGTCACTATCTGAAATAAACACAAGTGTCCCTCATAATTTTTTTTAAAAAGTCCATCAATGTATTTTACGCCATTAGTCCCTTCACCTAATCCTCCCACTCAGCACCCACCACCCCATACCCCCCAAGTCCTTATTTACCCACCAGGGGTCCAATGCCACAATCATCTGTGGACCACAGAGATATTCTCACTCTTCAAAGCCTGACTGCAAACTGAGAAAATCAGATATGCAGTTCAATGTACTTCAATAGGGTTTTGAACTTAGTGGCACGACTATTGTCGGTGAACATTCGGCATTGACAAATGCCTGTAGACTTACTTACTGTTATTCAAAAAATGAAAAAAGTTACAAAGTGCCCATTTCAAATATAAATTCTTTAGAGTTCAGGTGCAAACACCAGAGGAATTTGATGCAGAAGACCCAGCATGACCAAGTACTTGTAGAATGTAGGTCCGATAAAGTGCTTTTACAACAGTGCTATAAATTGCTTGGCAGCAAACGTTTCCTGTGCAGACATACTGTATGCTATGTTGTGCTATAAATGTGTGAGAGTCCAGGGAAGCAGGAAGGCTGTTCCTGTAAAAGTGGGACAATAAGGTAAGAGGCAGATGCATATCAGGTCATAAGTGTGAAAAGTGACTACACTATAATGCTATGGTAAAGTAAATATCTGTGGCTTACTGACTTCAGAGAAATATATGTGGCTTTGTAGCTGTTGATTTAGGGCTTTACTGCAGACTGCCTATAACAAGGGTCAAACATAATAATAGCCTTGCTAGACAATCTTAGTAATGAGTGGTAGTTACACTACCCATTGTCTGGATTTACCAGACTGTTTTGTATAAAACAAGCAGTCATGGTAGCTCATAATCTCTCTGCTGGGAGTAACTGAGCAAAGCAGAGGAAGTAAAGGGCTTATCATATAAACTAATGTTACAACACAGTGCTGTAATACAAGGGCACAGTTTTTTAAAGCTTTAGCATCTATCACTGGAGTAGTTAATACAGTTATTAAGTTCACAACCAGATGATAATGTGCTTAGTCACCAATATTAGTTACCAGATACAGTTTTAGAAAAAAAATAATGTAAGTTTATTTGCTGAACTGAGCTTGTATATTGTGGTTACTGTCTTGGCTTGGCAGTCCAAGTTTCAAAGCCCCATGGTGGTAAGTGGTTGTAATAGAATGAGAGTCATAGGATTGGTTCAGATAGAGAGAGATCCTAAAACTTAGAAAAATATGAAACACTGTGTAATGCTTTGATGTCATGAGCCATGTGTGGACAGACTCTCAGTGGTGCGATTGCCAATACAGGACATGCTATGGAGATGAGCACAGTGATGTTTCGGGAAATGGCCCTTCTTCAGACTGCTGAGAGTGTATCACTACTCAGCTCAGGATTTCTCAGCATTTCATATTTTTCTAAGTTTTTTGAACTTTCGCTGAACCACACATTCTACTACAACCACTTAGCACCACGGTACTTTGAAACTCTGACTGCCAAGCCAAAATAATAACCACAATATACAAGCTCAGTTAAAAAAATACTGTATCTGGTAACTGTGTTTATGAGGATAGCTACTATTCATGACTCTAAGCATATTAGCATTTGGCCATGAATTTTAATTAATAACTCTATTAGCTACTGCACTGGTAAAGGCTGAAGCTTTAAAAACTGTGCCCCAGTATTAGAGGGTTGAGCTGTAGCATTAATTTATATGCTATGCCCTCTATTGACTCTGCTTTATTTAATTACTCCCAGCAGATAAATTACTAGCCACTGTGACTGCCTATTTTATGGTAAATGTAGTCTGGTAACTCCAGATAAAGGTTGATATCCCCCCCCCCCCCTTATTACTAAGCTTGTCTGGCAAGGCTATTCTTGTGCTTGGTGATGGCCCTTGTTGTAGCCTGTCTACAGTGAAGCCATAAATTATAAGCTATAAATTGGCAACTAGCCAAATATGCTTTTCTGAAACTAGTAAGCCACTAAGCTTTACGTTACTGCAGCATTAAACTGTAGTTACTTTTTATACATGTAACCTTTCTATATCTGCCTCTTACCTTATTGCCCCCTTTTTTATAGGAACAGCCCTCATTCTCAATGGACTCTCATATGTCTGTATCACAACCCACCTTATTTTTGCACAGAAAACATTTTGATGCCAAACAATTTTATAGTAATGCTTTGAGGCTCTTTATCAGACCTGCATGTACAAGCACTTTATATACAAGCATCAAATTCATCTGCAATTTGAAGTATTTCAATATGGTTTTGAACTTAGCAGCATGAATACCACTGGCGATTATTCAGCATTGACAAATGCTTGTAGATTTAGTCACTATTTTTAAAAAAGAGTCTCTGGACAGGGCCGATACGGCTGCAGCTGGCTTTACTAAAATCACAGTGGAACACTGCACTGTCTGCTGTGTCCAAGATGCTACTGGATTTCAGTGCGCATACACTATGACTTGCACAATTCACACTGGGCTCCAGAAGCCATCTTGGACATGGCAGACTATGTCATGTTCCATTAGCTAAAGAAATAGTGCACCTTCAGCAGACTGTTTTGGAGTTGTGGAATTATCATTCTCTAATTCCAAAATGGAAGTGTTCCAGGGTGTCAGTCGATTGCTCATTTTTAGAGCTACCACAAAATGGCTGCAGGCTCTGCCCACTGCAGCCATAAAAAGAAAAAAGGCTACAAAAGTGCATGTTTCAAATACACATTCTTTAGATTCCAAGAGCATATACCAGATGAATTTGATGCATAAGACCCAGAATGGCCTGTTTTATAAAGTGTTTGTTGAATACAGGTCTGATAAAGTGCTTTCACAACAGTGCTATAAATTGCTAAACATCAAATGTTTTCTGTGCAGTCATATGCTATGTTGTGCTATAGAAGTTGGAGAGTCCAGGGAAGCACTACAGTACATGCATGCCTAAAAACAGAGATTTGATTTTAAAGCAGTCTGTCTCAAGGAGAGATGGAAACATAGATGGCAGTTAACATGCCACTCCAAATAAATCATCTTTTTCAACAATTTTTCAATTTCACACTCCATTATGGGTGATCTAGGAATAGTTCTACATTTCTTATGCTGCCTGCTGGAAAGCTATCTATAAATTAATATTAATAAACACTGAAGATGGGGCATTTTATTGCTTTAGTCGATCACAAAGTCTTCAAATTTATCACAGTAAATAGTGATTAAAGGCACAAACAAGCAGAAATCTGAGAAGTGAAGACTATGGCACCACTGTTGGTTGCAGCTGCCACTAATATTTTACTACTATTTGCATTCTAGATATATATATATATATATATATATATTGCACTGTATATACAAACAGCATCAGACATGAGACACATGCTGTATATGATATAGCTTTAGTGAGAAATGGTAAGCATGCAATTCCAGAAACTAACAGCTCTATGAGGTCTGCTCTACCTAAACAAACAGCATACAATATGAGCTCTGTACTGCCATTAATTTACAACCTCACTGTAAAAGGATGCTTCATGTCTGATCATCGGTAACCAGAGTCTGAATAGACATCCCTACAGCTAATTGCAAATACCACTGCTAATGTGGCAAACATCCCCTGAACTTAGTACTGTATCACAGTTACTTTGCTGATGCCATTCATTACTACTCAGGTTAAGGATGTCATTTTTCTTTTAAAGCTAGTCTTTAGTCCCTTAGTCAGCAATGCCCCACTACCACTTCTTACTCACTCAGCTGCAGCAATATAACTTTTTATGGTCTGTTCCCCTGCTGTTCACTCACAAAAGTTGTTCTTGAGTCTCACCACTGTGTGATCAGCTGGCAAGCAGTTTATCACCTCCACCCCCTGGGGTACATGTCAGTCACAATGAGAATGTATCAACTTCAATCTCTCTCTCTCTCTCTCTCTCTATCTGTCTCTCTCTCTCTCTCTTCCTCTCTCTCTCTCTCTCTCTCTCTTCCAGCCTGCATCAATTGTTTCCTGCTCAAGCATTCCCCCTCCCATCCAGTTTACTCAACTCTGCATCAGTCCACACTGAAAATAAGAATGATTTACTGAGCAACTGCACCCAAGGGTGAGTTTACTTATCTAATGGCTACATAAATTTTACAGCAAACAGGGAAATAACAGACACATGGAGTCTTTTTAGGTAAGTGTAAGGAATTCGACCAGTGTTCATAATTAGACTACTTCCAACTTTCCTCTCAGAGGACTTGCTTTTTCTTTGCCCTAAGTAAGAAGAATCACAAGCTCCACTTTTGTTTTTCAAATATATGTTTTTATCCTCAACCAATATTTTACTTATTTACACGACATCTTTTATCTATCTGTCTATCTATCTTACAACTAACCACCCACTTCTTATGGCACAGTACCCTCTTCTTATGGCATCACCCCCAAACACTTCTTATGCCGCCTGCTTCAAATGGCACCATCCTCCCATTCTTATAGCATCATTCTTCCCCACTCCTTATGATACCATTCTCCCCCCACTTCTTATGGCACCATACCCCCTTCTTATGGCATCATCCACCCTCATTTTTTATGGCACCACCACTCCTTTTTAGGGCACCATACCCCCCCACACTTCTTATGGCACCATACTCCTTTCTTATGACACCCTTCACCTCATGCTTCTTATGGCACCTTTACTCCTATGCATATTATGGCACCATTCCTCCAAATGCTTCTTATGGCACCATTCCCCTCATGCTTCATCTGGAACCATTACCCTCAACCATGCTTTTTATAGCACCACCCCCCATGTTTCTTATAGCACCATTTCCTCCCGTGCTCCTCATGACACCATTCCCCTCACCCCGTGCTTCGAAGGACACCCCCCTCACTTCTTATGGCATCGTCACACAGCTTCTTATGGCACCTTTCTCCCCTGCTTCTTATGGCACCATACTATACCCCCTTCCTTCCTCCTAGGGCACCATCCCCTCCACTGCTTTTAATGGCACCATTACCCCCTTTTTATAGTACCATTCTCCCAACTTCTTATGCCCTTCTCACATATTATGGCACTTCCAGCCCCCATCATCTGTATCAAACAATAATTTTCCTTTTTTGTCTTGTATCATCTTATTGTGGGTATGGATGAATGCTGCAACTGACAAAATGGGTGAATCTGAATGAGATCACAAATAGCCTTTGAGACCAACTGGTTCTTCAATTTTCAAAATCTTTATTTTCTTTATTTTGCCCTGATGTTTCGCTCCTATAAATAAGGTTTTTCAAAGGGCTTCAATCTGAAAATAGTTAATATCAAGTTGTTAACATTATTTTTAATATTTACATATTATTACATTAATAAATGTTTATATAATAGAAAAAAAGCTTGAAATTACCAGATATTTCATTCAACATGTGTCTACCTTACTCCTTATATGACATTTCATTTTTAGGTAATCAGCCTACAAAAAATAATAGAGTAACCTTTTCACAAGTACATATTTTCTCATTTACATTTATTAAGTGCTACTACCACCATTGTTCCATGTGCAATTAATTTTTAAAACAACTGCATCATGCCTAACATACCCTGTTACTGAGCTGTTTTGTACCTATTGTTCTCACAGACACTTGTTTCATGAATCCACTTACATAAGACTTTCAAAAATGTATTATTTATTTTCTGTTCATACAAAAGGTAAATTAACTTTGGTTATTCCAGAAAAAAAGTTTTCTATCAGTTATTATATGTGTTTTATTCTATTATACTCTCTCACATAAATCAATTGTTTAAATGTCTGGTTTCATAACAGAACTATGTGTTTCTCATATACAACGTGTTATGTCTTATCGTTGGTAACATTTAGTTAAGAAGTCAATCCATACCTTAAAATTTATTTTACCCCCTTCAGAACCCTTGCTATGGTTTGAGTATGTTTATAAAATCTGAAATGACAAGTTTTCACATATTCACTTATATTGTTTGTGTGTTTTACTTTAGTTGACTTATAATGCTGAAGCCAGCTACTGCTTTTTTACCTTATTGTCTCATTTTCTTTTTCCTTTTGTGTTACTCCATGTCTGATTGGTGATTGCAGTTTGTTTAGCAAATGTGTAGGTGTGTGGGCCCTTTCTCTAAGTCCAATTGTCTAGGCCATGTGATCTTATGTCTTGGCAACCCTTACACCAATGATGCTCGAGAACAGTTGCTTGGCAACTGTATACTGTGCTGTGGTATCAGCACAGCGCTTAGCTGATCAGGCTGTAAGCCACAAGGAGCCAGTGACAGTTTGCTTCAGTGTGTGCGATTTGTTAAAATGTGTACTGTTAATTAAAATAAACAAGGGATTTGTGAACCCCTTGCACCAAAATGTGTTCTGTCTTCTTGGTTTTACTGATCTTTGTTTTAAACTGATTTTTGCACCTCTTGGACACACAACCTAAGTAAGCCATTTCCTTTGGACTTCCTTTTCTTGAACAATGAATCTGGAATGGCCAGACTGTGCAAGCTGTATGTTCCAGATTGTATCCATTTTAGCAGTTCCATCCATTCCAGCATTGACCTTTATCCTGCAGAAACTACTTGCAGAACACTAACAGTCATGCTCAACAATTGCGGATTTGTGAAAATCCCTTGAATTTTAGTGGCCAAAATCAGGAGCTCTCCTTCACTTGAGGGATGTTGACTTGGAAGTTCTGAGAAGGAAATGCTTCAGTCTGATTCTCTAAGGGAGCACAGTGGTATCAAGTCAGTGATACATTTTCTTTGAAAACCAAGTATCACATTTAAAATAATGCAATTTGGTGAGTGTCTCACTCTTTACATTATTAATCCCACTACTGCAGACAGACATATGCTCCAGTTAAAAAGAAAATTGCTCTGCCCCACCAGTTCTACGTAAAAGACAACATAATTTGCATTTAAATCCATCCATGTGTCCAGACAGATGCACTGTATACCCTACTTGTGCCCCAATCATTCTTTCTTTTTTGCAGTCACCTACTGTGTGGGGGTGGTGACACCACCTATTGTGAGAAGACCAAATGGGCATCTCTTTTCTTGTTTACTATCCCAGTCTCTGCCCTCAAACTTGCAGATGCATGCTTGTGAATGACTGTACTGTACACTATGCTTATGAACATGTTTCAATACTGTTGCATTAGCAGCCATTGCAGCTCTGATCAGAGTTTGTTTTAATAGGCTGACATGGTGTTTCCCTTGTTTCTGCTTTAGTGTTGTGGCTATGACTGTAGTGTATTTATTTGTAAATGAGCAAGAAAAATTTGTCTTTGTGTGCTAGTTTTTACTTATAATGTTTTGTGATAAAGTGATTCAGAGATATGGTGAAGAACTATGGTACTTTTGGATACTTCCCATTTTGGTTTTTATCAATTGTTGACAGTAGAGGAAAACATATGCTAGTATAAAAACTTTTATTGAGTGATTAAAACTGATCTCTGCCTCCTAGTTTCCATTTGACATGTTCTGTGAATAAATTATTTACAGACCCAGTACTGAATTACACTGGTTGTGTTTCTTCGGGCAGTAGTTTTCATGACTTCTTGATAGTCTAAGAACACAAGTTGGAAATAAAAAACATTTATGTAGGGATCTGAGAGTTAACAGTCAGCTGACTATCCATTATCGTAAACCGTGTCAGAGGTGTGCAAAAAAAATTCCATCAGCAGAATTTCCACGAAAGTCAGACTTTCGCTTCCACGAATGTTCGTGAATCAAATTTCTGACTTTCACAGAAATTCCCCAGCACCCAACCATTAATATTTTCCTGGTGTTTAGTGCCCCCCTGCTGGTAGCTGATCCCCAGCCATATCAAAAATAAAACTAATTCCCTGGTGTCCAGTTGTCCCCTGTAGCCCTACTCGAAACAACAATATGATTCCCTGGTTGCCAGTGGTCCCTCACCTCACCTGATCACTTGCCTCATAAAAAAATACTTTCCAGGCTAGCGGTTCCTCCCCCACCCAATCACCCAGCTCACATGTCCAGTATAACCCCTATCCCAATCCCCCATATAGTAACTATAATAAAAAAAGTCCCTGGTGGTCTAGTGAACCCCCTCTCTATCCCAGTCCCCAGTATGTGAAGTTATTTCCTGGTGGTCTAGTGGGACCCCCGCTCTGGCAGGTAGTGTCCCATCACCCTGCTATCCCTATCACGAACCTGAGCCAGTGACCGGCACAGCCATACTCTCACTAACATGACTAGCTGCTGAACGAACTGTCACTTAGCACATACTGTACTGTATTTTTGCTCTTTTTATGGGGTGAGTGATCGGATGGGGGAAGGGACTACCAGCCACAAGGGAAGTATTTTTTTTCTTTATGGGGTGACTGATTGGGTGGGAGCAGGTGCTGCAAGCCACCAGGCAATTTCTTTGCCATTTTTTACAGGGCTTTAGGTGTGGGGGACACTGGACACATCTAAGGGGAACATGGCAAAAATTTGCCAAAAACATTCAGAAGATTTCCAGTCCACCACAGGTGGAAGTTTGGAAACTTCCACTGAAGTTAAGAAATTTTGCTGAAGTTTCACTAATGTAAAGTTCACAGTTTTCACCCACCTCTAAGCAGCAGGATGGTATGAGAAAGTTGTGAAATATGTACATGTTAATACACTAGCTGTTGCTATGTTGTGAATTCTGACAGAGAGATTGTATGATTAGTGTTAGAAAGGTGCTTATTTTATTTAACATTTGCGGTTGTTAAGATGTAGTTTTTATCTGTAGTACTATTCATTTTGTTGCCTGCTAACATATGGTACATGGGTTTTTATCAGTTAATAATGGATAGTGAGAATGAAGCAAACTGTGCTTTGCTGTTAAGTGAAACGTCTTATAAGTGAAGTAAAAATAATAGTGAAAATCCTGAAATGCAGGAATGTGTTGTGTTCAAATGAATGAAAACAAATTATTAAATTCTTCAACTCAGTAATTTAAAAATCACCAACTGGAGGGGATCACAGAGTTTAACGGAGCCACAGCATTCTGCTGTTCAGGATGAGATTAAACAGAGATAGACAGGAAGGTAAGTAAATGGAGAGAGAGGATGAGAGAATGTGACACAGAAAGAGAAAGTTGAAACCATCAGGTGATGTAAATAAAAATGTAAGTTTCCTGTAGTGGATTGAGAAAAAGTAGAAAACATTATGGCTGTTTCATGGGTCATTCATCAGAAAGTTTTACTTTTTTAGACATAACTGTTCACATTCGTGTGATAGAGAGAGTGAGTGAGAGAGAGGGGGTGGCAGAAATAGTGTGACATATTGAATGGCTGCAATTAGACTGAATTGAACAAAACAAATCTAGTTGGTTGTTTTGTTAAAGTATGTGAGCATGAGTGTAAAAATCAGTGCTGGATACAGAGCAACAATATTTGTCAGCGGTTTTGTGTTAGATAAAGTGGTGGTTGAGGGTGATTAAAACAATGTAGTACATTTTTACTAGTTTCTTACTTAGTTTTGTAAGTGAGAGGTCTGTGGAAGTTAATGTAGGCTTTTTTATTACTTTTTTATATTACAATCAGAACTGGGTTCATTCATAAATTAATAACTAATACTGGCAGCATTGTTCTTAGGTGAACATTTTCACATAAGTTAACTGAAGTAAGAAAAACAGACAGAATCCAAAAACTGAATGATTTGTTGTGTTGCAGGAATTAAAACAAATAATTAACTCAAAATGATAAATTCTATAATTTAAAATTATAGATTGGGGGAATGTAGAGTTTAATGTCCCGTCCCCAGGATGCCACAAGCAGCTGCAGATGGTGAGGTGGGTGGGGCTCCTACATGAAAATAGGAAAATGCCCACCAACCAGCTGGATGGCAGATGCCCTATGACCCCTGCTACCAATGCACTGCTCGACCCCACCCTTGCTCCAGCTCTTGGAATGCTACTCCTCTCCCTTATCTCCACAGGGGTGTCGGACCCCCCAGCAGGGATTAGCTGGACAATTGAGGTCATAGGCACACGTCTGAGATGGATGAGATGGCAGCAGGAGGTAAGTCTGACGAGGCTTCGGGGACCAGTTATGTGCGGCCTGAAGGAGGGGCAGGTCAGAGGGGAGGGATGGAGCAAAAAAAAATTCAGGTATACTTTTCTTATCTGTGTGATTGTGTGTGTGTATGTGTGTGTGAGCAAAGTTTGAGGGACAGAAATGGGTGTAGGTAGGGTCTAGTGGAGGAAACAAATATAGCCATGCATTTCTTGCAGCAGTAAGAATCTGGGGGCAGAAACAAATGCTGGGTAGAAAGCAACAAATATTTGTCTGTCAATGCCTTTTAAATTTGTCATATATAGTTTGCATGGAGGTGATAACTTAGTTTGTACCTTGTATGAGTTGTTATGGTCATGTCATGATTTTCTGTTCGATATGCATTCTGATTTATGCCAGTCTCCAGCATCGTCATGTTTATTGATTTTTTTTAAAAGGACATGAAAAACTTGTTGCTTTTTATTTATAAAAACACTTTACCAATGACATACTTATGACAAATGATCTAAGCTGACATATTTAAATCTTGGGCTGACAGTATACCCTAATGTGAAAATAACTAGCAATGAGCAACCTTTGTTTGTCCAACATCTGTCTATGTCCTTAAAAAGTAAGGATAACCCTCAGGAAATGGAAATAAAATCTTGAGGTTTGTGAATTCAAATGCTGCCACCCCAGATGAGCAGGAAGACTTTGGAGAGAAAATTGGGGGGGGGGGCAATGAAGAGATCCACAAGTTCTCATCTGTTTCAGTACTTTTTTTATTTTCTTATATCACATGCACATAGAGGGTGATGTGTGCCTGTTATAAATGAAAATAAAAAAGACTGAAACAGAAGTGAACCTGTAGACCTTTTCATTGTGCCCTCTTCCCCAGATTTTCTCCCAGATTACATCTGACAACCTGATGCCTCGTTCACACGGCAAGACTTGAAATCGCCACTGTTGATCATTGCGGTCAATCTTTCTGAAACTCTGTGGAGCAGTGTTCAGACAGCATGGCTCTCGAGCACTGTAACTGAAGTTCAGTTGTTTTAAGGAGATTTCTGGTGTGTGTGTGTGTGTGTGTGTGTGTGTGTGATGGAGTTCAGGTGATGACATAAAAATGACGATGCAGTACCAGAAGGCTTGAGGATTGGTCTTCAGACCTGAGTTCTGCCAAAAGTTGCTTTCTGTACATTAAACACAGCTGAAGTTGGGAAAGTAGCTCTTTTTCCAAACCAAGGGCTAAAAATTGCAGAAAATACGGTGTCAGAGTCGAGCAGTGACAATGGGTATGCACGTATGCATATGCATTCACGCATGCCTAGTGTCACGGCTTGAGTCTGAGACCTTGTTTTCTGCAATTTGTAGCCATTGGTTTGCAAAAAGAGCTACTTGACTGAGTTCAGCTGTGTTTAAAGTACAAAAAGCAACCTTTAACTGAACTTGGGTCTAAGAACCCATCCTCGAGCATTCTGGCAAAAGCCTGACACATCATTGTGGGTGATGCCGACTGTTCACACAGCTGAGCAGGACAGTGCAAAACACATGCACCACTACAAGATCCCAAGAAAAGGGGGATCGCTGTCACAAGAAAAAACAACTGGAAAATGCAAAACAGTGGTGTTCAGACATGTGCAGTGGAACCGATCTGGTTGCTGTGTACCACCACCAATGGCTCAGAATTGGCCATGTGAGCATGGCTTAAGTTTGAGTTCCACAGCCACAACTGGCATATTGGGTAACTCTGAACAAGTCACTTAACCTATGAACATATGAACATACGAAATTTGCCAGCAGATAAAGGCCTAGAGGTCTATCAAGTCTGCTCAAATGTGCAGCTAGCACCCCTTATTCTACAGCTGCCCCTCCCTTCCACCCTTCCCCTTCATTAACCCTCCCCCTTGTCCTGTCCCATCCTCATTAGAAGCAGTCCACTGTTCTACTGCATACCACTTCAGCAGGTAACGCATTCTACCCAGCCACCACCCTCTCTGTAAAAAAGTGTCTCCTCATCTCCCTCCTGAATCTTCCTCGCTCCAGTCTCTTATCATGGCCCCTGGTGGCCTTCCCCTACCTTACTTTGAAGAGCCCCTCTGTAACCATCGTGTTTATTCCTTTCATGTATTTAAAGGTTTCAATCATGTCACCCCTGTCTCTCCTCTCCTCCAGTGAGTACATGTTTTGATTGATTGATTAAAAGTTTATTTTTTCACAGGAAATTCATTTGTTAGGACAAATTCCCTTTTACAACAAAGTCCTGCATGTAGATTCTAATACAATTACCAATTAACAATTGACATTTAACATAACTAATACAAACAAAACTAATACAAACAAACATAATCGCACTCTACATACATACATTATTTAAAACATACATAAAAATACAAACTATTAAACAATTCATTTTAAATTTAAAAATCTAAATTTGTTTTCTGTGATTCAATCAAACCATTCCAACTTAATGCTACTCTATTCTGGAGCATACTGTCCCCTAGTCTATTAAAGCTTCTATACATTGGGATATTGCTTAATGGATTCCTAGTCTTTATATATGATTCATTATTTATCTTTCTTTTTAATTGCTTATACAAAGGATGGTTATACTTTTTGTGAATTATCTTATGACATATAGTAAGCTTGAGATAGTTTCTTTTTGCTTCAGGTTGAAGCCAATTTAACTTATTATAAATTATACAATGATGCTCCTTTTTAATACTTCCGGAAGCAAATTTGCCTATCCTATAATATATTTGATTAACCAAATTTAAAGCAGTTTTAGTCGAATTCATGTAAATTATAGAACCATACTCCAATATGTGTAGCAGCATCTGTTTTGCCAATCGCTCCTTTGCCACCACAGGTAAAGCTCCCGCAACTCTTCTAAGGGCCTCTAATCTTTTATTCACTTTCTTTACCTGAACTGATATATGATTTACATATGTCATTCTAACATCTACTTGAAACCCTAAGTATCTGTATGTTAAGACATTTTCAATCTTTGTACCATCTTGTAAATTTAATTGTGGTTTGGGCTCTTTTCCTCTATGTGAACCAATCGAAAACAACATAATTTGTATTTTTTTAGCATTCAAAAGAAGACCAGATTTACTGAACCATTTTTGCATTTGTAACAAATCACTTTGAAGCGAATCCATCATACCTGTGAGACTGTCAGCAGGCGCCACTAAAACAGTGTCGTCTGCATACAGTCTCACTTCACTATGTTTAATTTCATGAACCAAATTATTAACATGAACATTAAATAATAATGGGCCCAAAATAGAGCCCTGGGGAACACCTCTCTCTAGTTTCCCAGGGGCTGACATCATTGTACCACATTGAACACATTGATATCTATTTGTCAAGTATGACTCAAGCCATTTTAATATTTGGCCCTTAATCCCTATGGCCCTTAACCTAGTCAAAAGCAAATCATATTGAACTAAATCAAAAGCCTTACTGAGATCCACAAACACTGCCCCAGTGTACTTTCCTTGGTTCATAGATGTAGCAACCAGGTCATTAAATTCCAACAGGGCAGTGTTTGTGGATCTTCCCTTTCTAAAACCATGTTGTTCATCTACTATTACAGTATTTGTATCTAAATAATTATTTACCTATTCATAGACTTTACATTCCAAGATTTTAGATAAAATTGGCAAAAGGGCTATTTGCCTATAATTTGAAGGAATAGTTCGATCCCCAGACTTATAAATGGGAATAATTTTCCCCATCTTCCAAATTTCAGGAACAGTAGAAGTACTCAAACTCCAATTGAACAAATAGATCACAATAGGGGCTATTAGATGTGCTCCCAATTTTAAATATTGGGCCTCAATCCCATCAATACCTCCTGATTTACTTTTATTAAAATTTTTTAGCTCTTTCAGTATATCCCTCTCTTTTAAAATTTCAAACTTAAATATTCCTGTATGGGCTGCCAACGTGTCTGATACAGTAGAGAAATCCATTCCATTCACATTCAAATCTGGCAACTTTAAATCCGGTAATTCCAAAAAATACATATTAAAAATATTCTCTATAACCTTTGTATCAGTAACTAGTTTTCCATCTTGTACCAAAGTAGGACTTATGGAGTCTTTATTTGGGGATTTCAGCTCTGTTATAAGCTTCCAAAAGTACTTGGAGTTAGAGGAATTATTTATTTTATTCTGATAATATTTATTCTTTATTTTTTTAATTATATTTTTACACTTATTCCTCCAAAACCTGAAGGTATTCCAATCTGCTTCTTTCTTTGTTTTTCTCGACTTTTTCCATATCTTATCTCTAATCCTTAAATATTTTTTTATCTTATTGGTGATCCATGGGGCTTCTTTATTCCTTTTAATTTTTCTTATTAATGGGGCATGGTACTGTATTACATTCAAAAACATGTCATTAAACTCTTGAATAGTCAGTTCTATGTCTGGTATCAAATACATTCTATCCCAATGGATTTGCCCTAGATGATTTACAAAGGATTGCTCATTAAACCCTTTAAAATCTCTGCTCCAATAAATAGTTGATTGTTGAGTAATGCACTTTTGTAACTCAGTAGTACAAGTAATAGGATTATGATCCCCCAAATTTAAAGGTAATACTTCCCAGGTTTTTACTACGTCCTGGGATGCAAAAAATAAATCTAAAAGAGAACCGTAAGTTCCATTTTTTGTATTTCTTGTAGATTTTTGTATTATTTGGTGCAAACCCAGAATTGAAAAATGACTCTCCAATTTCTTCCTTCTAGTCTGAAACCAATCTGCATTAAAGTCCCCTGTTAAAACTACTTGTTTGTCCTTTATTTTTTCTAAAATTAACTCTGCTAGTACATCAGATGTTTTACTTTTTGTTTTAGGGGTTGCATAAAACACTCCTACCACAAATTTTATCGCAATTAATTCAATAATAAGACAGTCAATTCCTTCCTTGTTCATACTTAACAGTACTTTATAGGGGCCAAGAGTATTCTTAATAAACAACACCCTCCCCTTTTACCTCTGTCTGCACATTCTATAGAAAATCCTGAAAGTTGAATTTCTTCCTGCATTATACCTGTATGTAACCATGTTTCTGATACTGCTAATAAATCATACTCAGTTTTAGTTGCCCATACCCTATACTCATCCATTTTATGGACTATGCTTCTAACGTTCTCATGAACCATCGAAAGCTGCTTAATTTTTTTATATAATTAGGGCCCGGATTTAACTCAATATCCCCACTTTGAATTAACAGCATTAAACATAACATATTTGTACTTCTGGTTACTTTTAACCCACAAAAACCATGCTTAACACAAGAACTCTTTTGATAATATTGGGATTCATTTGTAATGTTCAACTCCTTCAACCTCCTCTCGTATGATAAGTCCCCCAGCCCCTTGATCATCTTTGTCACTCTGCGCTGCACCCCCTCCAGTAACTTAATGTCCCTCTTCAGATATGGACACCAGTACTGCACGCAGTACTCCAGGTGTGGTCTAACTAATGACCTATACAGTGGCAGAATCATCTCCTCCCTCCTCGAGGACATACCCTTGCAATACAACCCAGCATTTTGTTGGCCTTTGCAGCTGCCTTCCTACATTGTGCTGAGTTGTTCATTGACCCTGTAATGAGCACACCCAGATCCTTCTCCTCCTCTGTCTGGGCTAGCTGCACTCCCCCTAGCTGGTAACTCCTCCTTGGGTTCTTCATCCCAAAATGCAGCACCTTGCACTTTTTGGCATTAAAGCCCAGTTGCCAGGTGTCTGACCAGCTTTCAAGCTCCTATGTATTTCTTGATCACCAATGAAAACAAGGCATGCATCCAATGGGTCTTACCTGGTAACAAAAGAATTAGAAAAAACATAATCTGCAATGAAATAAGATGTGTTCACTCCTTATTCTAACAACTTAGTTGCAATGGAAACAAATTGCACCAGTTATTATATAAAATTAAACATATTCAAGGGTGTACTTATGAGTTTCTTTACACACCCTCTGTGTGTGATAACCTTACAAACTTCTCCATTTTCATTCTCAGTTTTTGCATGATCACATACTTCAGTGTCAGTGGCTCAGTAGGTAGCACACTCGCCTCTGAGGCCGGGAGATCAGAGGGCTGTGGGTTCAGTTCCCACATCTGGCACTTGGGTTAATATCCCAGAACTGACACTCTAGTGTAGCATGAGAGGGGTGCTGCACTTCCAAGGTGTTGTCTTTCGGATGAGACGTTAAACCGAGGTCCCATCTGCCTGGATTGGTGGTAGTTCAGGTGAATGTTAAAGATCCCATGGCACTTATCAAAAAGAGTAGGGGAATTTCCCCAGTGTCCTGGCCAAATTTCCCTCATTCACTAAAAATACCACCAACAGCTTAATCTGGTTCAAGATCAATTGGCATTCATCTGTATCCCCCTCCCCGTGTCGTGCCTGAAAATAGGCAGGATTTGTCTAGTGCACTTACCTGGTCAACAAAAACTAAAGAAAGAAGATGTATAAAAACACAAAAACAAAAACTCATACCACACACTTGTATATACATTATTCTCTATTTCTATACCAGAACTGTATTTATTTATTTAGCTTTTGTTCACTGGGTATATGCACTAGACAAATAATTGCCTATTTTCAGGCATGAACCAGGAGAGTTACAATAGTGGGTAGCAACAAACAAAACAATATATACAGTCACTGGAATGTGCAGAAGGTATACCGTTTTTAAATAGCTGCCAAAAAATAGGCAACAGTAAGGTACAAACTAAATACATACAATAAGGCAATGTCCATGAGCAGACTATTTCAATTGACTATTGTAATTAGTGGTTGTAAAATAAATAAAGGGAGTTGGGACACAATAAATGAAACATGAAACAGTAGTCAATGGGGGGTAGTGAATCAAGTATGTGCTAGCAACAACATCCAGAGTAAAACCAAACCAAAAGAAGGTGAAAAGCTAGAAGAGAACATAGGGGAAGAAAAAGAAGATGTGCAACAAATAGAGGATTTAGCATGAAAAGAACAGAGCATAGAGATTAGGAGATGTCAGGAGTAGGAGCATTCCTGCAATACTCAGTATACAATCTTTGGCACCTTTCAGTACATTTGGTATTCCTATTCCAATTTGCTATGTTTTTTTTGTCCATAATATAATGTGTTTTAAGCTGAACTGTCTTGAGTCCTGTTCCATTTTACTATGTTTCTTTTCCATAATATAATTGCTATAAGGCACACCAGGATATGAGTAATTGAGAGATTACCTATGTCTTGTGTGGGTTAAATCTTTTGGCTGTGCCTTGCGACACACTTCATGAATTGTGGGTAAATGCCCCGGTAAAACACACCCTGCCATGTCTTATTGCTTAAGTGCAAGCCTGCTGGTTATTCCTGTTCTCTCTGTCCCTTGCAGCTCCGTATTTCTTCTTGCCAAATTACTCTCTCTATGCCTACTCACAACAATTTACTAATCTTCTCCTTTCTCATATCCTCTGTTCTCTATATATCAAATTCTTCCCTCACATGCATCAATATACACACCTCTGTGCCTCATGAACCACTACCATCCTTCTCAATTAGTCATCTGGCCTGCTTAGTTTTGACTACCTCTGCTCTTGTCTCACCTTTAGATGCCCCTTCCACCCTTATATAAATGTCACTCCATCCCCTAGCTTGTGCCAGAAAAAAGTCTGTTTTCAAACTTTACTAAAAGGCTCCTTATCCTTCTGTTGTTACTCAGCAGAGACATTGAGCAGAACCTAAGCTATTTGCAAGCATGCTCTGTCTCCACTCCTCCAACTCTGTCACGTAAGGGTTCAACCTTCATATACTGATATTTAAAAAAAATACTTTATTAGAGTTTGGGTGGCCCAGACCTTTTCTTTCCTATTCTGATATGCTGATTTGTATGTTGTTGTGTGACAAATACAGTGTCTACAGCCATCAACCATCACAATACTTGTCTGATGGTCTGCTACAGCTAATCTACCAATCCTAATGAGCAGACCTCCAATGTCCCATAAACTACCACAAAGTCTGATCGTTGACCATTTTGTTGAAGCACAAACAGATTTTCAGCACAATTACAACAGTATTTAATGTTTCACTTATTCCTCACATGTGGATAGGCACTCAGCACTCGGCTGTTATACAGCAACAGGTTACAATTTACCTTTCATGTATGTCCCATACAAATGGAGGAAACACAATCATATTAAGCATAAGTCATATGTTAGTATGGTGTGTAGTCATCCATATCATTGGGTCTCCAAGCTTGCTCAGGTGCAGCAGGGCATAGGCCATGAGTAGTGCAGAATGTGCCATCCTCATATTAGGCCACAAGGAAGAAGCAGCTGGAGCCTGCTGCAGTGTTCATGTAAATGACAAGGTATTCCAGTCCTGTCACAGATATAAGTTTCTCCTCAACTGGTCTGGGCTCTACCAGGGCCAGGTTGTACAGTAGCCAGGTACATAATTTGAAGTGCAATTGTACATGAGGTGTATCAGATGAAGTTGTTTGTGGGCACCTAGGTTCAGCCAGTTCAGTCTGCTATATTCTGTAGTTGTCAGTGGTGGCTATCATGTTGTGTAGTTGGTACAAAGTGAACAAGCCTATTATAGAGAACAGTTAACTTGCTTAGGGCTGATTTGTTGACCCCATCACATAGTATATCCACATAGTCCAATAGAGGAGTTAACACTGTGTTTACAATGAGCAGGTGTGTAGGGCTATGGCAACAGTCCTTCAGCCTGTACAGGATGCCAGTTTTTGGGCAATGGTTTATAAGATTCTAAATATGCAAATTCCATCAGAGATGGTGGGTCAAGCCACATGCCCAAATATTTGTAGACAATGAGGATAACCATCTTTTGGTTAGTTTCTTCTGTGACCCAGAAACTATTATTTGGGTTTTGTTTGTATTCAAAGTCAGATCGTCTTGCATAAAAAAAGGATTGGACCTTGTCAACACCTTGCTGTATGGAGACTTGGGGACTAAGGACATAGTCCTCCCATGGGTATGTAGGATGGTATCATTCACATATAGGTGGATATAGACATTCCCAGACTCACAGCTTAAGTCATTGATGAAGATTAAAAAAAGGACTAGGCCCAACACAGTACCTTAGGAGAGGCCTGACACAATAGGCTCAGGTTTTGGTTTTACCCCTTTAAAGGATATGATCTGGCACCTGTCCAAGAGATCCTTTTTGAGCCAGTTTATGAGCAGCTGTTTAGGCCCAGTTTGTTTAGGAGAACATGCACACTATCAAGTGAGTAGGAGTCAGGCAGAGCAGAACCAACTGGGGTTTTGGCTTGCCTCCAGAAATCCTATAAAACAGCATTTGTGCTATGATATTGTGGAGTGAGGGCCATCTGAAACAGATACGGTTAAGTCACAATGTGGGGAAAAGAGAATAGTAGGAAACCTTAAGTTCTGTCCTACCGCCACATTGGTTGCATAGTGCTAAGCCATCTGCTGCTGTTGTTGGTGCTAATCCCCAACAGTGTAAATTTACAGTGTCAGCAAAAATTAAAAATATGTCTTGCAGCCACCACCTAGTTACTGCAAATGAAATCCTCCCTTAAGTTATTGAAATAGACTCATCAATAGCAAAAAAGATCCTCTGTAGTTCAAAATTATGTTATGGATGACCACACAGATCCACCAAAAGCATAGTATAATGAATGTGGTAGGAAAGATTAGTTGGAGACAGTCTACAAGAACTTTTGGGAAAACTGTTCTGGCAATCATTTAAAATATGAATAATACCATGCAGTTAAACTGTACAATAATTTACCTTAGAAGATGGGCTTGAAAAATAAAGCATGCTGATTGGCTGAAAGTCATGATCAGCATACATTTATTTTTCCATAGAGCCCACAAAAAAAGGTGCCAATTTGGGGTGCCCTATTGTTGGGAATCCTTGGGCACCCCAAATTTTCAAATGGAGGAGTCGACATGTTTTCCACTCGCTAAGCGAGCCATGAAATAGCCAGTTTCCACAACTTAAGAAAGACGTGCTTCCTAGTACAACAGTAGCCTGGTAGTTTATCGGGAAAAGCAGGAGAGGTACCATGATCCAGAAGGGCAATGGAACACAGGAGAGGTAGTATTTCTTTTTGTTTCTTTTGGTGAACTGTGAAGCTGTTTTGTGGAGTGCAGGAGAGATGCTGTTTATTTCTTTAATGGGGCAGCTGCTTTTCATTTTTCCTCCTTTTTCTGTTTGTGATGAATGCGAACAGTGATAAGGCAGGAACAAGCTGCCAGGAACTTGCACAAGTATGCTGCAGGACTAGCATCAAAACAAACTATCTCATCTAGTCTAGCTTGGCAGTTGTGTTTTAAAAAAAAAAGTAATCCGAGTATAGCAGGTCATGGGCGGTAGCAAGCAGCACTTGAAGAGCAACTATCACCTTTGTCTTGAATCTTCAGAGAAAATTTGCCCCTCAATATTGCTTATCCCTGCTGTCTGTGTGTGTGGAGAGGGGGACAAGTAACCATGACAACCACATGAAAATGTTAAAACTATGGAAGCTTCAATGGCACAAAAGTCTCAGGCTTTAAAGAAAAAAACAGCACTGAAATGCGGGAGGAAGAACTATTTTATAACAAAAAACTATCTCACACAAGAAAGAGTTTTAACATTTACACATACTTTTTTTCCCAAACATAAAATGCAGTTGGCCATTTTCTAAGCACAATAATGCCCTCCAGAGTGGGCTTTATTGGGAAATACCAGACCTTCCAGGCACTATAAGGCCCTTCGCCTGCAGCGTCAGGCCTCATAACGCCCCTGGGCAGTCCGGTATTTCCCAATAAAGCCCACCCTGGAGGGTATTATTGCTTACATCAACTCTTACATAGCACAATACTTGTCTCTGTATTTAGAAGGAATCTTATTGCTTGGTACAGAGTGATGTCCATTTGTCATTGTAATGAGTTAACATGGCATTTTTATTTGTATATTATTTTGTTTATTGTATTTATTGTTAATTATATACCTTGTTGAATGTTTATTTTTTTCTAGTCGCATGTGAAAATGGGCATTTTTGCCTACTATGCTTACCAGTATAGTCACTATAGTCCTGCTCCCCCTACACACCTTGTATCCTCTCCTTCTGCTTCCAATCTAGTCACCTTCCTCCAAGCCCTACTGCTGAACTGATATTATGCTGTATTTTTGCACATTGCACTTGGGGCTCCCCCCCCACCCTTTTTTCTTTGGCACTTAGCAACATTCTAAACACCTTCTTGTTTGCTGACAACTGACAGGTTTCTCCGTTGGGCACTGTAAATTGCCTGTTTCCTGGTTGTGACCTATACTGTGTTTGATATATAATCCTGTTTGTTTACCTTGTATTTTTGCAATCCTTTGTATAATTTCACCTATCTGTTGTGCTGAACTGTCCTGACATGAAACCTATGTAAAGAGCTCTGAGCTCAAATGGTTTAATCCGAGAAATGACATAAATAAATAAATAAATAAATAAATAAATAACATGAACATGGCATTGCACTAAGAACTACAACCAACTCAAGTCAGGGCCAGGGGTAAGAAGAAATGGGTCAGGAACCAATATGTGGTGGTAGGTTGGTAAGATGATTTATTCATTTTCATTTTCATTTTTTGCCTGAAAACCCAGTAAAATTCCAGAATTTGGACTTTCTATACCATGGTAAAAGCAAAGTATTTCATGGAATTCGACTTTTTTTACCAGCTCAGTGAATCTACAAAATTAGTATGCTTCTATATTTTTTTCTTGTAGTATTTTCATTTTATTTTATTTAATTTAATGTATGCTAAGTCTTCCAGTTATCTGACTATTTATACACATACTAAAAGTTTGACTTTAGAATTCCAGTAAAATCCAGGAATTAGAATAGCAAGTATTGCTGCAATCCCAGATTTTAAAATCTTGAGAACCATGTTATCCCAGTATGTATTATTCTGTAAATATCAAGATGGTGGTAAAAATTCCCATTTCATGAAGTACTCACCCCCAGCAAGTTGCTATAAAGACTTGCAGTTTGAAGTGCTCAGTGCACTACAGTATAGAATGCAAAGCTGTTTTGAGCTTGGTGAGTGGCACTTCATAACCTCGAATGCCTCTAGCATTGTTAGAGTTTTGCAGAATAGATTTAGTTCAGAGCTAGAAGAAAAGTGCTTTCCACTTAAGAGCTGCAGCATAATTAAATGTTATATTTATATGCTGATTTTACAGAAGTTAAAGTGGTGAGTGCATAATGTCATTTGCTTTTCCATTTAGGTTTTTGTTGTTAAGTGCATTGCCAACAGCACTCTTTTGAGTAACAAAGAGATTTCACTGCTGTGTAGAAACTTATTTTAGCAACAGATTCATTAATGAACTTATATGTATTAATATGAACTAGCATTTAAAAGCTTTTCTTATGCTCCGATTTTTTTATACATTTATTCCTACAAAGGAGCTCTGAGGTATAGAGATATTATAAGCAACTGTGACAGGCACTATTTTAAAATTTTGAATCAGCTTTGTTGGTAAATGGAGAGCAATTTTGTGTAGCCGTACATGGGAAGATGGTTAAGGAAGTGGCACATCTAAGAGAATAATGCTTTGCATGTTGCATAAAAGTGAGAAACTAACCTAGTAATATATGAACCATGGCATGTTCTAATAATTAATTGTATGGTGATTGATTTTTTGAGCATCCTAAGTTATTCCATTTGTTAGGTTATATTTTTATATTCTGATGCAAAGTTAATTTGTAAAGGCTATGGAAAGTGCATAGGAAAAGTTTAAAGGACAGAAGAACAATAGTGTAAGCTTTATCTTCTGGTTTCTTTTGACCATTGAACAGTATGCATTGAGATGTATCAGAATTTTGTGTAATAATATTATGAAGTGGAAGTTGCTCTGTGGTGATGTACACTCACACCACTGGTCATAATATTAGATTCTGATGTTGGGGTTTAAGATTTTACTTGTAGACATCCATACATTCCTGAGGAAGTTCATTATGGGTCAAAATGTTGGATAGACAGAGATATTGCTTGAGAAAGGAATGAATTAATTGACACTGAGGTAAACTGAAGATTGTCTTGTGTGGCTGATTGTGGGGGGAAGGGATGCCACCATCTTGATACACATAGAATAATACATACTGGTAAAACATGGTTCTCAAGATTTAAATTTTTAAGAGATTGCAGCAGTACTTGTTAGTCCAATTCCTGGATTTCACTGGAATTCTAATGTAAAAATTTTAATATATGGGTACCTGCAGGTACTGTATTCAATGACAAGAAGGTTATGTATCCTGTACATCAAATTAAATAAAGCCGGATGAAAATATTACTAGAAAGAAAGTATAGAAAAATACTAGTTCTGTAGTTTCACTGATCAGGTAAAAAATGTTCAAATTCCATGAAATGCTTTGCTTTTTCCAGTGTGTAGAAAGTCCAAATTCTAGAATTTTAACAGGTTTTCTGACAAAACATGAAACTCAGTTGCCTTGTCTGTCAGTGTAGTTTACTTTGTTACAACAGCACTGCTGAACTGCGAGGCAGTATAGCACAGTGGTCTAAAGCTCTGAGCTGCAAATCTGGTGATATCTAGCAGACCAAACATGGGTTTGAATCCCACAGCTGTCACTTGCAAACTGTGTGACCCTGAGCAAGTCACTTAACCTCCTTGTGCTCCCAGGTCACTCCTGTAAAAAAAGCTTTCTGCTTAGTGTGCTATACCTGGTTAAACAACTAACTTAACTGGCCTTGGTGAATGGTGGTTGGATCTCTTGTGAAACAACATTGCTAGCTATGGATGCATCTGTTGGGTTCTATGGAATAGAATAAATAATCTCTCCTCCACACAGTAGTTCTTGACCCTGACCTGATTTGGCCTTTATTCTTAATACAATGCCATGTTTATGTTTTAAATGACTGCCAGAACAATTATCCCCAAATTTGTTGTAGATTGTCTCCAACTGTTCTTTTCTTTGCATTCATTGCAACAAACTTTTGGTGAAATTGTGGGGTCATCCACAAAATAATCCCAAACTGCAGAGAATCTATTTGGCTTTTTAATAACTATTTCATTGGCTGCTGGATGACTTATTTTACAGTAGCTAGGTGGCTGCTGCAAGATGATTTTTTTTTACACTGTAGATTTATGCTTCTAGGGATAGCTAACAACAGCAGCAGCAGGTGGCAAAGTACTATAAAACCAAAGTGGGGATGGGACAGGGCTCAAGGTTTCCTACTTTTCTCTTTTCCCCTCTTTTTAATTTAGCGAAATCTGTTTTTGCTGGCATGCACTCCACTGCGTGATGGCACATACACTGTGTGTGCACTGCAAACCGGGCACATGATAGAAGTCACCATTATTCATAGCTACTGTGATATTGGAACATTTGGAGGTGGTATACAATACAATGGTTCAGAGCAGAGCAGCAATTGTTGAAATGCCTGGCGTGCCAACTGTTATCATGTTTTTTTCAAGACGGACTAGGATACATGTGCTCTGTTTTCCATTTATGGAAGGGTGTTCTCTACCTTCGCTATAGGGTGTTTTTCCTGCTGCCCCCATAGGCTTGCTAATATGCTGTGATGTAAGACATAATAACTGTGTCATCTTGTACAATTTGGGTGTAAGGACCATGCACAGAATTTTGTGGGGAAGGGGATGGAGTATACAGTATGTCTGTCATGCCTCCTACACCTGTCAACCCCATCACAACCTGGCAGCAACATAGGTTTTGGCAGCAGCCTGGAGAGGCAATAAACTAAACCACTCTTGCTTTAGAGCTGGGCCTTTAAGACCTTAGTGCTCTGCATTCTCTAATTGCTGCCTGTACCTCAGTGGGTTACATGTCATAATAATGAGTGCAAAACAACGATTGCTATTATGGTGAATGTACAGGTATATCGCTGAAAAGCAAATCAGTGATATACACTTCAAGGTGACCTGACATCCTTATTTAAAAAAGTGTTTTTACAAAGGGGGACTGTGCCCTTCCCTGCACCCCTGCGCCCCTGCACCCCCGCTGAATTAGGATTCTCTACTCCGGGGGGGGGGTACATATCGAGGAGGGGGATAAAAATCTGGATGTCAGCAAAATGTAAGTTCTGCAGCTTGCAGCAAAATGTACATGCTCCCGGTCTCAAACCCAGTACCTGCTGTGCCAAAACTAGCCACCCACACCACCAAGCCACATGGCTAGCTCAGTGACAGTAGATACACCAGTGCCTGAAAACCCCTTCTCTGCTCCTCCCTCTCTATTCCCCTTCCATTTCGCCTCTTTCCTCGTCGCTATCCCATACCGCGCATTCTGCAGGGTAACCATGTTGACAGTGCCCAAAATGAGTTGCTATATTTGTAGTCACTCATTTTGGGTTGCTATTTTGACGTGATACCCCCTCAGTGGGAAGCGGTTGCTGGAAAAGAAGTGTTAACAAGTAACACATGAGACCAATAAAATGGGAGGGTGAATAAGGGTGGGAAAGTTTTTTTTTTCTTGGTTTGACTCAGCCTGAGACTGGACCGCAAGAAGGATGTGTCAAGCCTTTTTTGTTTTGCTGAAGGCAGTTATCATTTAAACTCAACTGATTTCTGTAGTGTTCTTCCTGTGAGTCCCAGAGAAGCCACCCAGTTCACTACACTGTTACACTTGGTTAACTTTAGTGGGGGGATTAAACTTCCCCTTGTTTAAATATGGGTAGGGTGGATTCAGACAAGCTACTGTACTAAAATGGCTAAAAGAGCAGCAAACACAACAAACCTAGATATAACAGATCCATATGCAAGGAGACTGGATGGCTTAGCAAGTGCAACAGTAGATTCAGGGAGACCAAGTGGCATGACAGGTCCAGATACAAAGGGATTAGATGGCACAGCAATGTAATAAGAGGCCCAGAGAGACTAGCAGCAGATGCACAAGCAGGTGCAGTGACCAGCAACATCAGGAGTTTATGAAGTAAGTGCTGCAAGTACAGAAGTAAACTAAGCCCCAGTTCCAGGTCACAGGGATCCCAGCTGCTATAGGATCCCCTCATGCTATCAAAATTGGGTCCTGAGGATGACCCCAAGGCCTACCGTATGACATTCTAGAGAGATGCCAGTGCAGTAAGCTATGTACAGAAGTCTAACTAATGCCTCTAGTGACTAAAATCAGGTAAAGGCAGCAATCCTAGACCAGATCAGAATAACCAAAAAGAGTTACTAATGGAGCTTTCACACCTTGAGTTTCAAGGCAAAATGATCAGGAGTGCTGGCACAAATATTACAAGGCTACTTGGTGGTTAAAGACAGAGGTATGCAATAATGAGGAAATTATAATTTGATTGCACTGGAACAGTACCAGAATAATTTGTCAAACTGAGTCCATGACTGGGTAAGCCAACATGAACAGGCCACGTTGATCGCAACAGTAAAAATCACGCAACACTACCTCTAGGCTGAAAGACCAGAGGTCACTAAGTAAAGTGAAACCTACAACAAACCTCATGCGGCAACCTGAGAAGAAGATTCCCATAGAAAAGGGGAGTGGGGACACTGGGGGCATGGGAACAAATGTATTGGTATGGGTAAGTGGTCAAGTGGTGAAATATTAATTACAAACAGCAGTAGAAAGGGCTCCACAGGAGGTAGGCTATGTTCAGCCTGAAAAACAAACAGTGCTAGCAAAACAGATGGCATCAAACCCCAAATGACAAGTAAAAGCACTGTTTATTTTAAAGTGCTAAATTAAAGTGCAAAGCACTGAAATATTAATTACTCTTCAACTCCAAAAAGGTATAATCCCAGGACCTGATGTAATTTCATCAGTCTCAAGATGCTGCTCTCTAGTGACAAAAATTGGGGAGACACATGTCATAGACCTGGTAGTAACAGTATGTTTTCACTTTGTTAAAGTGGGGCATATCAGTAAGTTTTGTAATCACATGGACTATAACTTTGTGAAAAGCAAAGCTACAGGTCAGATATGTATCCCTGGTCAAACTCCCACATACAATAGCAGTGCAAGTGGGGAATCAAGCAATTACGGCTCTGGTGGACTGTGGATGTGGGAAGACATTGGTTAAAGAATCATTGGTAGGATGGAGACCACGTGATGCAGAGTGCTGAATGAAGCTCCTCCTCACAGCTCCAGCCTCCTGATTATAAAATCATTTTTTTTGGTCTGCTAAACTGCCTAAAACCCCTTGGTATCCTCTAAGTCTGCCTTCTAACCACCTTGGGATTCGGAGTCGCGAGTTTGAGCATTTATGGAGGCTTACATGAAAAAAGCCCCACAAAAACACACTCCGCCAGTTACCCCTGAGAAGGCACTGAAGAAACCTAGGGCCTCGAATGAGTCAGACAGGCCTGACCATCCCAGCCAAGTATCGGATCAAGAGCCTGTAATGCTGAACAGGTTCCTCGAAGAGTTTAAGCCCTTCCGTGAGGAAGTCAAAGAAATGGCAACTGAGCTCAAAGCCCTGTCTAAAAAGCTGGACGAGGTCTCTACAATAACTTCAGATAATACAGCTCACATTGTGTCACTGGAGAAGCATCTGGAAAGGGTAGATCCTGGGCTAGCAGCAGTACGGCAGAAGCTCTCTCGAGTTGAAACAAAATTGGAGGACCTCGAGGGCTGCAGGCGCAGGAATAATGTTGTAATACTGGGGCTACCTGAAGGTGAAGAGGGCCAGAATGCTATCGATATGAGACTCTTTTGCTTTGAATTCAAACACGGGACTGTAGTTCGCATTTTGGATTTGTTCTGAATGTATAGTTTGCTTAATTGGGGGAAGGTGTTCAGTGTTTTGGTCTTCTTAGGAACACTATTTGTCAGCATTAAGGGGATGGTTATATTATAGCACTCAGGATCACGATTTAATTCTGGAGGTAGATTAATCCAGGAGAAGTGCTGGGCTTTTGAATTTTTACTCTGTGGCCACAAGAGGGAGATCAGCGCATAGGATTATTAGTTCAGTGCTAGCTGATAACCTGGGGCTGATTTCCTTCAGTAAAGCTCCCTGCTTGAAGTCAGGGGTAACAAATATACCCACTGCCATGCTAGTTGGCTGTTGTGTGGTAAGATGCCGAGGTAAAAGTGCCCTAATTCTCCCATTATTTACCTAGGATTTCGGGGTGCCTGTGTTCATTTAGCAGCTCACATGAATCCTGCTAATCGGGTCTAAGTTTCACTTATATGGCTCCCTCCTTCAATGCCTGGTTAATTGATGTTTAACTTTATTGTACTTTTTGATATTACGCTGGCTTGATGCCGAGGTCAAAAACCTTATCTTTATGTTAGTTACCTGGGATCCCTGTGCGTTCGGGTCTCTCTCTTGGCAGGCCACAGGCATCCAGTTAATTATAGCAGCACACTCGCTGCGTCCCTATGCTATAAGCCCAGCGTCTCTTTTTAAAGCTACCAAGAATTGTTTAGGTAGCAGAGATTTCTTGGCTTCAACCTAAAGTTTATTGGTTAGGGGGGAAGGATTGTTGTATTTGTCTGGGGCCGAGGGGCTTTTTTGGGAGGCTGAGGGGGAGGAAGGATGTGGTACTTTGCTGAGCGCTGTTTGTGACAGTTGGGTGGATGGGAGAGGGGTGGGAAGTTCGAGCTTAAAGTTGGATACATTTACATTAAACGGTGGGGGGTATTATGGGGATAGGTGAGGAAACAGTTTGTTTTGGGGGATGGGGGTAATGAGGGAGGGTACAGCAGCATTTAATGGAATCTGGATAATTTCCCTTTGTTGTTATTGTATAGGGTCTTTTGTTCTAATGCACAGGGAAGGGGAAGGGATAATTGTGGAGGGGATGGGGTGGGGGAGGGAGGACTATACAGCAGTAATAATTGGAATCTGCTCGAATGTTTCTCGATATTCTTATACAGGGCTGAGGATATTAAGCTCATTAATCTTAGTTAGATGGCTAATGATGTGACTTTTGCTACCTGGAATGTTAAGGGGATCAGGAAAAAATCCAAACAATATCAGGTGCTTAAACATTTAAGTTTATTGTGTTCTCAGATAACGTTTTTGCAGGAATCCCATTTACTAGAATCTGAAGCTTTACAATTAAGGTGGGTCAGGCCTATGATGCTCAGGGCTCCACTAAAAGTTGTGGGGTCATGTTAATCATTAATAGAGGCATTCCCTTTGTTTCCACGCAGGTTATCAAGGATCCGGGGGGCAGATTTGTCTTAGTCAAAGGCAGTCTTTGATCAGTGCCACTTTTACTTGGTAGTATATATGGACCCAACATTGATGACCCGGGGTTTTTTATGAGGCTGATAACTGTTATGCTTCCAATGCTTCCCATCAGGATCATTATGGGGGGTTACTTTAATCAGGTCATAGACTCTAACCTGGATAGGTCAGGTAGTGGGCTGAGGGGGATGTCCCTGGGGCAGAGGGCACTTAAGGATTTGGTAGATCAGTACGGGCTCTGTGATGTCTGGCACGTGTTGCATCCCGATTCCAAGGAGTTCACTTTCAGTTCAATGGTGCACGGCTCGCAGTCTCACATTGCCTACATACTTACCTCTCAGGGTCTCTTACCCAGGGTCAAGTCTACCTCAATCCAACCTGGTCCTATTTCCAACCACTCCCTTGTGGTATGTAACTTGACATTCCTTAATTCACCAAAAAGGGAGACCAGATGGAAGCTCAATGAGCAGCTCCTTAAGGATGCCAAGTATTGTAAGCTTATAAGACAGCAAATTGAGTTATTTTTCTCATCTAACCCATTAGACAGTGCAAAGCCGGACATTCTATGGGGGCCTTTAAAGCATACATGAGGGGGGTTCTTATCAGTATAGCAGCCAAAAGGAAAAGGGTACAGGAGGAAGAGCTACTATCATTATTATCCCAAATTTGGTCCCTTGAAGCGAATCTCTCTTTTAGTTCCTCCAATGAGGACAAGAAGAGACTCCTGGCAGTCAAAGATAGGTATCTAGGGCTGTTAAGGGAAAAGGCAGAACTAACTATAATCCGAACCAGAGCCAGTTATATGGATCAGGGAGAGAAAGCAGAGCGCCTGCTTGCATTGCTCTTAAAACAACAGGAATCTGCAAGATTTATCCCACCAATTTGGGCAATGGCAGATGGGTATCTGAGAGTATCCCCTACTGAGATAGTGCAGGAGTTCCCTTTATATTATAAAAAATTGTACAGGGACATGGAGAATCCTCCTTGTCCAGGGATTCTTGAGGAGTACTTAAAAGACTCCCACCTGCCCTCCTTATTGGAGCAACACAAGGGTTTTCTGGCTTCTCCTATATCCCAGGAGGAAATCTCTGAGGTTATTAAAGGGCTACCCTCAGACAAGGTCCCAGGACTGGATGGGTTCTCCTGTTTATTTTACAAAGTTTTTCGTGACCTGTTATTGCCAGTACTCTATCGCCTATTTCAGTACATTTTATCTGGGGTAGAGGCGGACCCTTACCTGTTTGAAGCCCTGATTGTTCTTCTCCCTAAACCAGATAAGGATCCCGAGTTAGTTCAAAGCTACAGACCCATATCTCTTTTAAATCATGATATTAAAATCCTTTCGAATATATTGGCTGACAGGCTAACTGTAGTCCTCCCTGATTTAATAGGTATGGCACAGGTTGGATTCATGAAGGGAAGTTCATCATCAGGCCATTTGCGTACCCTTTCTCATGTCTTCTCGGTCTCCAGGGATGCTGCATTTCCCACTGGGCTGGTCTCTCTGGATGCCGAGAAGGCATGTGATCGTGTGAACTGGAAATTTTTGTTCCAAGTTCTTGAGGCCTTCTAGTTTCCTCCTGTCTTTATATCCTGGATCGTTGCATTATACAAAACTCCTACAGCAAAGATTTCGGGAAATGGTGCATTTTCCAAGTCATTTTCATTACATTCAGGTACCAGACAGGGTTGTCCCCTTTCTCCCCTTTTATTTAACCTGTATCTCAAACCTCTCATTCAAAATATTCTCAATAATGAAGAAATACAAGGCACCTGGGTGGGGTGCCATGAGGTCAAAATCACTGCATATGCGGACGATCTCCTTGTGTACTTATCCTGCCCGTCATCTTCCGTCCCGGTTTTGCTGGGTGAAATTGCTTAATTTAGCACCTTATCCAACTATAAACTAAATGCTAACAAATCTTCCTTCTTCCCTTTAAACCATAAGACATTCAAGACTGATATTACCCTCTTAGGTTTATGTTGGTCCCCCAGGTCATTAAAATACCTGGGCATTAAACTGACTCGTAACCCCTTGGTATGGTTTAGGGGATATCTGGAGCCCCTTTCCCAGCTTATAACTCAAGATCTTGACAGATGGTCTAAGCTCCCTATCTCACTTTGGGGCCGGATTAACATAATCAAGATGAACATCTTCCCAAGAATTTTCTACCCTTTATCTCTCCTCAATACTTTTATTCTGTTATCCTGGTTTAAGAAATTGCATGGCATTTTTAACAAGTTTATCTGGTCTGACAAATACCCCTAACTGGCTTACTATAAGTTAGCTGCTCCAAAATCTGAGGGGGGCCTGCAGATTCCCCATTTGGCTATATATTATTGGGCTAGCCATCTGGCAAAATGTCTGAAGTGGGTAAGTCTGGGTCCTGAAAAGGTGCAGCCGACATGGCTTAGAATAGAGTTGGACTCAATTCAGTCCATGAATCTGGATCCCCTAACTCTGTTCTATGTAAAAATGTCTCAGGTGCATGTTACCGAGAAGTGTCCCACAGTTGCCACTTCTTTAAAGGTATATGCACAACTTTGCACTTTCTTGCGATATACCCCTCAGTTAGATCTGGGCCAATTCATCTGGAACTCATCTTTCACTATGAACAAACAGCAGATTCCCCGCACTTGGTTGCCCCAATTGGGTCATGGGATAGTATTTTCTTTTGTGGATGAGGAGGGGCAATGGCTGTCTGTAGGTGACCTTATTCAGAAAGTTAGCATCCTGGTATTCTCACATTTTAAAGCAGTACAGCTAAGACACCTACTCACAATAGTGATCGGTAATACCCCTCCCAATCAGACGGTTGGGGCCCTGATCCCAGAATTTTCTTCTCTACTTGGGTCTTCAGGTATTATATCCAAATTATATCAGGTTTTGTTTCACAAAAGATATGGGGACTCTTTTGGACCAACGAGGTTCTGGAGCTCCTTATTTCCTCAGTATTCACCTAATTGGCAGGCTTTGTGGCGGTCCTGCCATAAATTTGTCTCCCAAGATAGGTTGCGTCTTATGCAATATCATATTTTCATAATATGTATTATACTCCGGTTAAGTTAAAGAAGTGGGGTCTGTTGGACTCAAACATATGTGTTAGATGTTCTCGGGGGAGGGAACACTCCTTCACATATTTTTGTCCTGTCCCAAAATCTCCCTGTTGTGGGACTCTATCAAAGCTTCCCTAGATCCTATACTGGGTTTGCAGGAGCACTTCACGTCTGACGTCTGTCTCCTCGGGGACATGTCCTCTATTAGAGTCAAAGCGAGAAGGTTTCATATTTCTATGATAGCTCTATCTGTCAAGAAGCTTATTTTACATTATTGGAAAGACAAGTCTACTCTGACATTACAGGAATGGGTGAATGAAAGCCTTGCTAACCTGCATACAGAAAAGGCAATTGCCAGCCTTCACAACAGATTACCTGTTTATACTCAAATATGGGATCCCCTTCACTCTCTAATTCTAGCTGCTCAGACTTAGTAGTGTTCCAGAGCAAATAGCCTTGTATACTCCTGTATAATGGCTTTGAACTTATGTGACACACTTATATGTTACTGCTGTATGGGGGGGAGGGGAGGGAGAGTCAGTTTTAACATAATAAGCTGCTGTATTCTTGTCTTATTTTTCATGTTAACTGACCCTTAATGTGGAAAGTTTGTTAATAAAATTTGAATTATAAAAAAAAAAAAAGAATCATTGGTAGGACCCAAACTGGATGACTGGGGAAATCCCATAAATATTGCTTGCATGCATGGGGATACCAATAAATACACCCATATCCCCAGTATTGTTAAAAGTAGGCAATTGGGTAGAAATAATAAACATGAGAACTTCAAAAATCTTAATCTGCTCAGTAGTCTTTGACTGAGACTGGGAAAGTTTCAATGCCATCCTGCAGAGCAAAACTGAAAGTGTATGCCCACAGGTGGCCCACAGACAGAGGGGAGAAAAACATATACTTCTCTTTAATAAATATGAACTGTTTGACCAAAAAGAAAAGCCTAAGAAGTCCCAGGGTTAAACAAGCATTTGTCAATGCCGAATGTTGTCTTGGTGCGCACCGGGTCATAATGTCATACGCTTAATAGTGTATGGCATTATGGCGAAACCCAGACCTGTGTGCACTCTGAGTTGGACCCCTCAGAGTTGGAATCTTTAGTGGGGGGTCCAGGGGGCACAGCCTCCTGTAATGGGGGGTGTGGGGGCAGAGCCCCCCACAGAACAATAAATAAATAGAAATCGTGCAACACGATTCTGCCACATGGCATTCTGCCGTACAACATAATGACCCCATGCCATCTTGCTGGCATTGGCATTGGTAGTGCAGGAGTTAGAGAGATGCATAATAGGAATGGTAGTGAAGTATGGAAGTGACAACAACCACACCCCACCCTGCAGAGAATGACAGGCATTGAGATGTGCCTTTGGGTCATCAGCCATAATGCTCATGGAATTCCACCTCACCCTGCCCTGTAGACTCTGGCAAGGGTTGCATTGTGCCTTGGGGTCACTGGGCCTTACACTTACCCCATTCCATAAGGAAATACATTGAGATAGGTGCAGTATAGGAGAATGGGGTGAACTTTGGGTCTGAAGAGTCCAAGGAACACCTTGATGCTTGTCACTGGCTACAGGGTGGGGGTGGAATGGTGTGAGCATTACAGCCGACAATCCAAAGTCACACCCCTGATGCCTGTCAGTCTCTACAGGGTGGGACATTATGGTTAGAAACCCTTATGCCCCAGGCGTTTGTTGGTATTTTCACTGCAAATTTTCAACATGGGCTTTTTGTGACCCCACCTCATGAAAGCATTTGGGACCTCCGCTTATGAACAGTGGCACTGTGATTTTGTTAATCTGTCCCAAATGTTGATTTCCCACAGTGACCAAGCCACTCTGCACCAGATGTGAGAAAACACATTTTGGGCAGGATGTGAAAAATTATAGCTGTACCGTTCATAAGGAGGTGTGAAGAAATGGCAATGCTGAAAATCTGGAGTGAAAATTTTAAAAATTCTCAAAGTTACGAGCATGGGTGGAAACTGTGCAATGCATGCTCGTAACACTGTCATTTTGTGGAATTTTTTCACCAAATTTTCAACATAGACATTTTGGGACCTCTGCTCTTGAACAGTGTCACTGTGATTTTCTTAAACTGTCCCAAATATTGCTTTTCCATCAGTGACCAGACCATTGTGTGCCAGATGTGCGAAAACACATTTTGGGCAGGATGTGAAAAATGACCGCTATACTGTTCAGAAGGATGTGTGAAAAAATGGAAATTTTGAAAATCTGGAGTGAAAATATTAAAAATTCTTGAAGTTACAAACATGCATTCAAAATGCATAATGCACACTAGTAACACAGTCATTTTTGGAATTTTTTTCTCCAGATTTGCAACATAGGCTTTTTGGGAGCCCACCTCATGAACAGTGACACTGTTGTTTTGTTAATTGTTCCCAAAAGGTGATTCTGCACAGTGACCTCAAAATCACTTTTTAGGACTGAATAATGAAATGACAGTGACTGAGTTCATGAGGTGGGGTCCCAAGAACCCCATGTTGAAAATGTGGAGCCAAAAGTCACACAAATGGCTGAGATATCCACCTAAGTTGAAATCCCCCCCATTGATACCATTATACAGCTTACCATGATTTTCTTTAGTTCACGGTTGGCTTTTGAAAAGTTCAGACATGTCCTGCTCCACCAAAGATCATGACACCAGGCTTCAGAGGTAAATATGAGGTGAGGGGGGTGCAGGGTGGGGGGTGCACAGAGGGTGGTTGAGGGTTGGGGAGGGGGCGCTCCGACTCAATGACAGACCGTTTTCTTATTTTCAGGAATGGACATCATGGGAAGGTTTTCTTCATTTATAGGTGAAATTAAACAACTATTGGGCACACTGCGGTGGGCTCCCAGTCTACCCCATGACTTTGGGGAGTTATGTGGCCACACTGGAATGGGCTCCCAGTGTGGCACACAGTGGGGGGTGGGGTGGGGGCAGGAACATGCTGGCGTGGTCGACTGCAAGTACACACAGGCACCTGGGGCTCCCCGGTGTGCCACACAATCTTGAGGGGGGTTATAAACATGCCAATAGGGGGATTGGGCACCCCCCGAACTTGGCTTGCTGGGGATTATGATAGGCGGACGGCGACAGTCGCCACCATGTTTATTGAAATGATTCAGCAGGCAAGGCATGCCCTGCAATGACATGTTGCTCCCTCATTGCAGTGGCAAAATTCTTTCAAGTTAGTGGCACACTTCTCAAGGGCTGTCATAGACAGCATGCTCATTCATGGGTGCCACAGAGACCAGCCCAAAAAAGCAGTGGCGCCATTGGCCACAACACGGCCGCACCTCCACAACTTGCTACTCCAGTAAACTGTCACAAAATGTTGCTTGCACTGTGCGTACAAGACAACATGAAAAGGATAGAGAAATAGGAAGAGACTCATCTATATATGACTGTAGTGGTTGGGAGAATCAAGGGTTCCAGTTTAAGGAAGATCAGACGTGACTCAGATGTGATAAAGACATCTGCATCTACCAGAGGTCATGGGATCTTTAAAGAGATAAAGCCAGACATTTTTCAAAATCCACCAGCATCATTTCTGAGCAAAGGTCTGAGGAGGTTCTCAGTTATGCCTACCAGAACTTAGTTGGGGTAAAGAGTAAAGTAGTAGATGAATGAAAAGCACAAAGTTTTCCAATGTTTGAACAAAAAATTATGCTTCATATAGGGTAGAATCCAAGACGTAAATTAGTACTGAAACTATGTCAAACTGAGGATTTCAGAAGGGTGTAAATGATGTGATAAGCCCAACTCTTAGACGTAATATTATTAAGATCCTGCAGGGTGATAATGAAAAACTGACCAGGTTAACTTAGCTATCATATTCAATCTTGCCTTCACTGACCTTGATAAATACTAAAAGGCCTATGACCTGGAACATCAACTAACAATTTTGACACACCCTGCCAAATTAAAGCCAAGCTCTGCCTAAAATCCACCACAGCTAATGAGGTTTCTAAGCAGCTGAGAGAAGATAAGGCAGTGGGAAGTAATAAGCTTGAACCTTGATTTCCTAAATCAGCTGTCCCTACCATAGCTGCTCAACTCATTAAATCTATGACCTCTCCTTCATAACTAGCGAAATACGCTGGCCTGTTGACAACCTGGGTTTAGAAATGGACTCAGGACATCAGAGGGCCAGTTCAAGGGGAGAAGGATTGAGTATCTTACAGACTGCTCTCCTTCTGTAGGAGAGGGGCGTAGAGTATCTGACGCACTTCGCAGACCTCTGGTGGAGGCTGGGGGTTCAACTGTGTCAGCACCAAAGTCTGCAGGGGGCAGGGTGGATGCAGGACATCACTGCATGTCCCTTCCCTCAGATAAAAAGGGGGAAAATCTCTCTCCGGTCCCCTAACCATGACGTCTCCACTCCACTGCCATCCTGCAGGCCACCAGTGTCCACCGTGGGGGTCCTGCTTCCATGGACCCACCCTGGGGGGTTAGCCAGGGCCAGCCAACACTGTCTATGAGGAGGGGGCATCTACCCAACGGCCCCACCCAGGGGGATAACCCTGGGCATGGTGGGTCAGCATGCAGGGTTGGGGCTGAAGCTTCCCGCGTGAATGAAAGACAAAAAAAAAAATAATAATAACTAGCCAAATACCCAAACTGGAAATTGGTACATGTACTTCCTGTTCTCAAAGAGGGGAGGGTAGGTTCTCCACAAGGTACTGATAACTACAGGCCTACACCAGTCCTGTACTGCCTGACTATTACAAGAGAAAATTGTAAATAGTCAAATCTCCAGCTATGTTGAAGACAACCAACTCCTTATAGCTTGCCAGCAGAGATTTAGACAAAATCATAGCACAACAATCACACTGGCCAAGCTCACATATGACCCTTAATGGACTGGAAACTGGATAAGCTGCTGGTGCTATATTTCTGGATCTAACAAAGGTTTTTGACCTTGTGGGTCATACCCTGCTGATCCAACAGCTCCATGCTTGCAATGATGTGTCTGTAGTTAACTGGATCAGGGACTTCCTGTAGATGCAGAACAGATGGTTAAACTTAATGAAGTCATATCTATGCCTTGTGCTGTAGCACGGGGTGCCACGGGGGTCAATTCTTGGGTAACTGCTCAGCTCCCTATTCATCAACTAGTTCTTGGAGGTATGCAACAAAGCAAAAAAAAATGTGTACAGTGTGTAAATGAAGCAGTTCTGTATGTGAACTCAAATGCAATTGAAGGTGTTAACACCACATGGGGTAGGTTTCACTGCACTTGAAATGATTTGAAGAACACCGACTTGTGCTCAATGAAAAGAAAATGAAAGTTATGATTTTTCTATCAAGGGAAAAACTTAGTACAAGTCATAACTCCTTTCAAATACCAGGCAAGAAGCACACTCCAATTGAAGTGTCTGAAACTTACAAATATCCAGGAGTGCACCTTGACATTAGCTTAACCATTGAGCACCATCTATGTGAAATGCCCCAAAATATTCACTGCAAAATAAATATACTCTACAGGTTAAAAAGTCAGATAACAAGAGTCACTAGACATGCAACTGCCCAATCTAGTCTCCTACCCATGCTGAACTATAGCTCCCTTGTCAGTGACACTGTCTCATCCAACATTTAATATGGTAGATCCATCCTATAAAACCTGATAAGGACATTTGCCATGGACACCAAACAAAATCACAATTACTGTGACCTGCAGTATCAAATAAACTGACTTCTCCTCGAATCCTTGACTAAACTGAACTTAGCCACATTTACACACAAGGTACTATCAAATGAGAGCCCCTACTGCCTATTCCCCCTCTTCACCCCCACACCCAAATTGAACCTGAGGTAAAAGTATAAAAAAAAACCTCAGCATTTTGCTGCTCTAAGCAGACTGGGACCAGAAATCCATCAGATATACTGCAGTAAAGGCATGGAAGGATGCAGCCTTGAAGACAGGTAGCATTAGCTCCAGTAAACTGTTTATGTCCAAGTACAAAACTCATCCCTTCACAAAACTACACTCTAATGCCTGCATCACTCAAACGTGTCACTGGTTGTGATACTATACTTTATAAATCGCTAGTGGACCTACTTAATCTATGTGCTTTTAGCATCTTCTTTACCCCTACTGTATCCTACCATATACTGTGCTGTGTACATTTTTGTATGCAGAGAAAAAGCAACTCTGAAAGTCCAAGTACTGCTCACAACATAAAACAGTTAAAAGGAAAACAGGCAAGTGGGGCACTTACAATACCAAATTAGCCACCTCTGTCAATTTAATTTGCACATTAAAGCTGTTTTTTCAGTGAAGCAGATAGTATCCTCTGAAATGCCTGATTTAGTATTTTATGTACCCCATTTGCATTATGTTTTTTATACATTTTATATTCCTACTGTGTCTGTTGTACATTGTGTACATTTTATTCAGCACTGCAACCTTCTACATCAACACTGTTGTATTGACAATGGGGTCACTCCTGTAAAAGGAACCTTTGTTCCAGTGAGGTGACCCAGTGAACAAATGAATCAATACAAAAAATATAAAATGCAAAGTTCACTGGAGCAAATTCAACTTGGTCAAGTGTGTGTGTGTCGGGGGGGGGGGGTTGAGGCTAGAGGATGGGGTTATCTTGGGCAGGCAGAAAGTAGTGGAGGCACACTCAGAAGTAGTGAATCATTCAATAGGTACAGTAATTTTTCATCTTCCTTCCAGTAGACATACTGTACTCTTGACAGCCTGCAAGCTGTCTGCTGGCTTATGCCAAGCAGCATTAAAAATGTATGACATTTTTTGGAGAACAAATTATTAGGTAAGTAAAGAGTGTCTCAACAGCCATTTCAGCGAATGTTAATGTTTTTTATATGATCAAAATGCTTAACTTTAAATTTCCTTCTTCTCTAGTACTAATCATTGTCAAAGCAACTTACATCTTAAGTAGCCCCATTTGATATATTTCTGGGCACGGATCACATTGGTCAGTTGGACCGGACGTGATAATTACTGAACCCCTGTATGTCTCCACCTCAACCCATAATTTCATTCTGGCTCAGTCCAGCTCATCATTGGGTTCCCTTTTCTCCCATGCAATGAATGAGGGACCACTCAACTTCTAAATTTATTCAGCATTTAGGAGTCATGGTTTGTAACAAGAAATGACATTTTGGAAATACACAGTACATTCATAAAATTGAATAATCATAGAATCATAGAAATCTGGTGGCAGAAAAGGACCCAGTCAGCCCATCAAGTCTGTCCCTTTCCCCCTCCCTACTAGTCCCCTTTGTCCTGAGCCATCCCACTCTGCCCCCTGGCCAGCCCCTTATGTCTGTCCCATGCCCTCTTGAATCCTTCTAATGTTTCAGCTCCCACCACCTCTTCCAGAAGTTTGTTCCAGGATTTCACCACCTTCTTAGTGAAGTAACACCCCCTCATATTGCCCTTGTACCTTCCTCCTACCAATCTCAGTCTATGACTCCTAGTTTTAGAACCTACTTTCCTTGTAAATAGGCTCCCCTCCTTCACTCTGTTTATCTCCTTCATGGACTTAAACATTTTTATCATGTCCCCCCCCACTCCATTCTAGTCTCCAGGGGGTAAAGATCCAATTCCCTCAATCTCACCTCATAGGGCTTTCCATGTATACTGTGTACCATCTTGGTTGCCCTCCTCTGAACCCTTTCAATCCTGTCTATATCCTTGTGTAGGTGAGGTCTCCAGAACTGGACCCTGTACTCAAGGTGAGGCCTCACCATTGTTTTATGAAGTGGCATCAGTATCTCACTCCTTCTGCTTGTTATACCCCTCCCTATGCACGCTAGCATTATATTTGCTTTGTCCACTGCCTTACTGCATTGTTTCCACACCTTAAGGTTGTCTGAGATTATAATCCCCAGGTCCCTCTCCTGCTCAGTTGCCTTAATCTCCTCCCCCCCACCAGTGTGTAAATGGTGTGTGGGTTTTTATGCCTGATGTGCATTATTGTACACTTTTTGGAATTGAATTTCAGTTGCCATATTTGCAACCACCCCTCCAGGATCTTTAGGTCCACCCTCATTGCCTCCACCCCCCAGTGTGTCCACCCGATTGAAGATTTTCGCATCATCTGTAAATAGACACACCCTCCCCCTAATACCTCTGCAATATCACTGATATAGATATTAAAAAAGATGGGTCCTGGTACAGACCCCTGGGGCACCCTGCTTGTCATTCTTACCTCCCCGGAATGTACCCCATTTACCACTACCCTCTGGCTTCTGTCCCTCAGTCAGTTTTCCACCCAACTTGTTATTTTCAATCCCACCCCTAATCTTTCCATCTTATTTACCAAACTTCTGTGAGGGATGGTGTAGAAAGCCTTTCTGAAGTCCAGATAGGCCACGTCTACCGCCCATCCCTGATCTACCACCCTCATCACCCAATTGAAAAACTCAATTAGGTTCAACTGGCACAACCTCTCCTGTGTGAAACCATGCTGTTTGTCATCCTGTAGTCCACATTCTGCAAGGTAACTGACTACCCTTTCCTTTAATAGCATCTCCATCACCTTACCCACCACCAAAGTGAGGATGACTGGACTATAATTTTCTGCCTCCTCCCTGCTGCCACCCTCATGAAGTAGCACCACTTCTTCCCTCTTCCAGTCCCCAGGCACCCACCCTGTATCAAGGGAAAAGTTGAACAGCCTCGCCAGAGGTGCCGTCATCTTCTCCCTCAGCTCCTGGAATACTCTAGGGTATAGTACGTCCAGACCCATTGCCTTATCCACCCTTAGTCTTCCTAGTTCCTCTCTTACTCTGTCCACACTGAACAGGGTGGGATCTACTCTTTTGTCCCTCATTCCCCTTCCCCTTAACTTCAGTCCCATCTCTCTCCCCCTACTCTGTGAAAACCAAGCAGAAGTACCTATTGAGCACTTCTGCCTTCTCAAAGTCCTCCTCCAATTGGATTCCTCTCTCCCACCTCAGTCTTAATAATCCCTGCCTTGCCTTCTTCTTCTCTCCCACATACAGTACCTAAAAATGTTTTATCTCCCCACTTGGCCTATTTAGCAATTCTCTCATCTGTATCTGCTTTCGCCCTCCTAATTTTCTGTCCTGCCCCCCTCAGCTTCTCTCTGTAAATCCCTGTCCTCTTTCCTCTGGGTCATCTTATATGTCCTGAATGCCCTTTTACTTTCTCTGATTGCCCCTCATCACTTCCCTGGTGAATCAGAGTGGCTTCTTTCTTTTTTTGTTTTTCCCTACCTTCCTGATGCAGAGTTCAGTGGCTTTCATTAACCCCCCCCCCTTGATTGATTGCCATAATTCCCCCACACACCCCCATTTCCTCCTTCCCCACCATTTCTTCCCTGAATATCTCCCTCATTCTGGCAAAGTTCACCTGCATGAATGTAAAGTAGGCTCCAGATGTCATTGCATTGATTTTAAAAAATTTTTGAAGATGGCGGTGGTGTATGTGAGCTGCCTGAGCTGCATCTGTTTTTTCTGAGCTTTAAGATGTTTTAAATAATTTTTGTTGTTTGTTTTGATTTAATTTTTATTTATTTATTTTCTTCGCTTATTTGTCTGCGTTTGTGCCAGAGCAAAGAGCAAAGTCTTGTATTGCAGTCTTGATAGTATTAACTTTTAGCTGTTCGGCGTTCCTAACATTTTTTTCTTCCAAGTAAACCACGGGTATTGTGTTTTGTTCTGGAGCAAAGATCAAAGTTGCATCGCGGTCTTGATAGGGACTGGTATTGTTCCTGAGTTTTCGGCAGTTAACATATTCCCCCAAGAAAACCGTGGGCATTGCAGGGTAGCCCTAGGGTTTTCAGTGGACTCTGGAGGGGAGTTTTGTAATTTGGAGTTCATTATACTCCCTTAGGAAAATTAGGGATATTGTGGGACAGCCCTGAACTCAGTGGACTTTGGAGGGGAGTTTGTGCCTTGGAGCCCTGGGATTCAGTCTTTCAGTGCTTTTTAGTGCACTCTTTAAGGAAATCGTGGTGCTGTGAAGTACCTTGGAATTCAGTGGGGAGTTTGTGACCTTGGAGCCTTGTGATTTCCAGTGACCTATCCCTGGGACTGTGGATTTCATTCTGTGAGTGGAGTCCTTCTTTGCCTGCTTCTTATTGCAGTGGGAGTGCATGGAACATCAGTGCTAGAAGTGGGTTTTGCTGCTTGCCTGAATTATTGTCGGGGTGGTGAGAGCGCCTGGAGTCCAGGGGCAGTAAAAGGAGGATTTTTGATTTTCATCTGGATGTGGTGAGATCACTTGTTTGGTGTAATGAGGCTGGAAAGAAGCATCTTCTCCCCCTGAACTTTTAGGTAGATGCTCCTTTCCTCTCGGTGTGGACAATTTACAGGGTTTTGGGCAGTTTGGGGAGGAACTGCAGGAATTTGAACCGGAGGGCTCTTTCTCCTGTGGTTGTTGGTGAGGGGACCTCAGTGGCTGGTGGGTGGCTGGGGTTGCAGATTCCCCTCCTAGAGCAGCCTGCTACCCTTGTGAGTTTTACACTCCTGTTGGGGGGGGATTGCATTCAACTTTTTGGGCCATGGCTCCTGAGTAGGAATTGTGGCTGAATTTTGGGTTATGCTTTAGAGGGAACTCCTGGGGGCTATATGGTGGTAGGGGTCCCTTATTTGGGGTTCCTAAGGTTTCTCTGTAGCAGGAGCAATTGCTTCCCTCTCAGGGCCTTATCTCTGAGCACAGCCCTACAGCTTGACCCTGACTTGGGTGTCTTGGCCTGAGTATCAGAGTGTTTTCTGGAAAGGACTGAAGAAGAACTGGTCTCTGGGAGGAATTGTATGTAGATTAGACTGGGAAGGGGTGAGAGCCCCTCTTGCAACCTTTAAAAGGTTCTTTCTGTTAGATTGAAAGCCTTTTCTTTATTTTTAGATGCTGATTTATTGAGACTATAGCGAGACTTGCATTCCTTGATTTTGCTCTAGAACTGAGGGAGGGTGAGAGCCTCTCTTGTTCTAAATAAGCTGTCATTTCTGGACATTTTTTGGACATTAGATTATTTGGACATTATTTATTTGGTTATTTATTTTGTTTGTTTGATATAATTTGTTTTTATATTTTATTTGGTTTAATTTGGATTGTTTATATTTTTGTTTTGTTGGGTTTAGTTGTGTGGGTGTGGGGTTTTAATATGTGTAGAGGGCCTGCCACCACGGTCGTATGCTATTCGTCCTCCACTCTTCGCGCCCTCTGCCCTTTCTCCCCCTTACCATTACAGCTGTCAACTTACCAGTGCTGTAGAGCACTGGGGCTTGTGCGAAGGGGGAGGAGGGATTTTGGAGGTAGCGAAAAGTGGAGGCTGAATGAGCAGGAACATCGTTATTGGGGTAATGGAAACCAGAAGATGCCCTGGGGTGAAATGGACTTTGGAGCGAGGTCATTCTTGCCTGGTTTCCATACCCAAGGACACCACTACTATTAATGGTACTGGGCAAGTGGTCTGTACCACTCCAGAGACCCGTCCAACCCGGGCAGTGTTGTGCAATGCCAGATCCATAAGAAATAAGACTACAGTTATTGCAGATCTTTTGGAGTCTGTGGATCTGGCTTGCATTACCGAGACCTGGCTGGATGAAAATGCTGGTCCAGTTTTGGAGGCAGCAGTTCCAGCTGGGTACTCAGTGTTACACCACTTGAGGCTGGACCAGGGGGGGTTGCGGTCTGTTTTAAGACTGAACTGGGCCTCACAAGTGTACCAGTTGAGGGGTGAGGGGGCTGAGTCCTTCAAGTGTACTGTAGTGGCAGGTTTGGGTTGTAGAATTGTTCTCATTTACTGTCCACGAGGTGATGAGAAATGCTTTCTACAGGAAGCAGCTGACTTAATCATTGATGTGGCATTTGAGTTGCCCAGGCTGATATACCTGGGTGACTTCAGTGCCTGGGTCAATGGCGAACTCTTGCAGTTTAGACAACACTTCTTCCAATTAATGGCATCTTTGGGTCTCACACAAGTAATTACTTCTGCCACTCATAACAGTGGTCACTCCTTGGACTTGGTTTTCCTCCTGAGAATCGAGGCCTCTGACATGGGGGTGAAACCCATCAGTTGGTCTGATCATTACACTGTGGGGTTCAGTTTATGCACCCCCCCTTGTAGGCCTGCCCCTGTGGAGATGGTTAGGTACCGCTGTTTGTGAAATGTTAGCTCTATGGGCCTGGCAGTGGTGCTTGACCTATTGGAGTTTTCTGGAGTGAGCGATGATCCAGATGCCTTGGTGTTGGCTTATAATAGGGCCATCTCCTTGGCCCTCGATCAAATTGCTCCTGTCCATGTTCATCCTCTCCCCCTTCAACCTCGGTCTCCATGTTTTGATGGGACCTTGAGGGAGATGCAGCAACAAGGATGCAGGTTAGAGCGTTGTTGGTGGAGAACTGTCCTTGATACTGACCATATTAGATTGATGGAACACTATCAACTCTATCATTTCGCAATCTCTTGTAAGAAGGCAGAGTTCCTGTTCGGGGAGATTGCAGCCGCTCAGAACCGACCAGCTCAGCTTTTTTGAACTGTTGACAGACTGTGCAGCCCAGCCTGTCTTCAGGTTGGGAAAGCCTTTTCACAAATAGAGTGTGATGAGCTTGCTTGTTTCTTTGCAGATAAGGTGGCTGACATCCAGGCAGAGCTCCAGCCTGCTTCCTCTATGTGAGAAGCTACTGATTGGCATTTGGTCGCATCATCTGGTCACTCCTGGAGCTCCTTTGACCGGCCTGAGTTCATAGATGTCATGAGGATTATTCTTGGTATGTGCCCTAAATGCTGTAGTCTCGATCAGGGCCCAACTTCTCTGATAAGGGGTTGTCTTGATATCATCGGTCTTAACCTAGCACAGATAGTCTGGTGCTCCTTGGATATGGGTGAGTTTCCTAGTTCCCAGAAGGACGTGGTGGTGACACCCCTCCTGAAGAAAGCTAGCTTGGACCCAGGCTGCTTTGCTACCTACAGACCGATCTCTAATCTTCCCTTCATTAGGAAGATTGTTGAGAAAGTAGTGGCTGCTCAATTGGAAAACCATTTAACCATCCATGACATCTATGCACTGCTCCAGTCTGGTTTTTGAAAGAGGCATAGTACTGAGATAGCGCTGGTTCAGGTGCTCAATGATCTCATGATGGCTAGAGATCAGAAAAATCATTCCATTCTTGTTCTTCTTGATCTCTCATCAGCCTTTGACACTGTGGACCATGGGGTACTTCTCACATGTCTGGAGTTCATCTGTGGCCTGTCAGGTACAGTCCTCAGATGGTTTAGATCTTTCCTCACTGACAGAACTCAGAGAGTGGTGTCGGGGATGAATTCTTCCTGCCCAGGCTCTCTGTCATGTGGGGTTCCCCAGGGCTTGGTGTTGTCCCCCATGCTGTTCGCAGTGTATATGCTGCCCCTCGGAGACATTGTAAAAAGGTATGGGCTGAGGTTTCACTGCTATGTGGATGATACCCAGTTCTACCTATCTTTAGCACCTGACCAGGACAGAGCTCTCTCGGTCTTTAATAGCTGCCTCACTGAAATCCAGTGCTGGAAAAACTCAAGCTGGCTGAAGTTGAATTTGGAGAAGACGGAGGTAATGGTTGTGGATCCAGGTCATAGGGTAGAGTGGACGGGAGCTGGTCTTTCCTAAGGTTTATTTCTTGGAGGTGTCCAGCTCCCTACCTCTGAACGGGTGTGGAACCTGGGGGTGATTTTTGACAATGAGCTGATTTTTCATTCACAGGTATCGGCAATTGTCAAACTTTCCTTTTACCATCTTAGGATAATCACCAGGATTAATCACCTTGTTCTGCCTGCTAATTTGCCAATGTTGGTCCATGCCTTTGTGACCTCATGCCTTAATTATTGCAACTCCTTTTATCTAGGGCTTCCTGGGGTTGATATCTGCTGCTTGCAGCTGGTGTAGAATGCTGCGGCCTGGTTATTGACAGGTACGTCTCATGCCTGTCATATTTCGCTGGAGCTGCGTGATCTGCACTGGCTGCCAATTCAGTGACGGGTCACTTTTAAAGTTGGTCTTTTGACTTACAAAGCCCTACATGGACAGGGTCCAGACTACTTGAAAGAGCTTTTGGTTCCCTATTGCCCTAAGCGATCTCTCCACTTGGAGGAAAAGGGGTTGCTAGAGATTCCAAGGGTTTCATTAAAATCTTTGGGTGCTCATGCCTTTATGTATGCTGCTCCGACCCTCTGAAATTCTCTACCCCATCTGCTTCATCAGTGTGCATCTGTGGAGGAATTTAAAAAGGTCCTGAAGACCTATTTATGATGGAAGATCTATTTTAATTAATATTGTGATTTTAGGAGCTCAGATTATTATATATCAGTTTTACTTATTATATTGTTAGCTATTGTAAGGCGCCTTGAATTTAGAAAGGCGTGATATAAATAAAGCTTTATTATTATTCATTATTATTATTATTTAACTTGAGGATGTCTCACTGGCACAGTGTTATAGCCACTACTCATGATGCTGGGTGATTATGATGCTGGTGACCTAGCCTCAGGAATGAACCTGAGCCATTAGGGGCCGGCTAGGGGAGAAGGACTGAGTGTCCCAGAGGACATTCTCCTTCTCCAGGAAAAGAGCACAGTGAGCTCTGCTTCACTATTACTACCATGGTGCACAAAGGTGGTGGTGCAAGCTGTAGCATCTCAGTGATGGGTAAGGACAATACCTGACATTGTGGCAGACATTTACAACTTGCAACATGCCTGCCTTGACAGTGTTTTCTGTGTTTTGCTGAAACAAACAATTGAAATACCCTGGCCATCACCAGATGAAGTTGGCTCACCCTGCAGGCTTCACACAGCTGGCTATCATCATCTTATTTATTTATTTTTATTTAGTTCATTTTTGTTGACTGGTAAAGGAGGAATAGACAATTCTGCCTATTTTCAGCCTTGTCCTGGGGGAGGCAGATATAGATGGATGTCAACTGACATTGAATCAGATTAAGCTATTAGTTCTATTTTTAGTAAATGGGGAAAATTTGTCCATGACACCAGGGAAATTCCCCTACTCACAGGTAGGGGGACTGGCTGTCTGACTCTGAGTCAGTCTGTGCCTGTGTGTGCTATGAGGAGGACATGGAGAAGCTTGGAGAGCTGGGTGCTCCTGTGCTGATTGATTATTGTGAAGTGGAAACCTTTTATGATTCAGATGGCCTTTCTGAATCTTGTGAATTTAAAGCTGTGGAACAGAAAGATCCTTCTATGGAATTGTCTGATGGACTTATGCTTTATGATAAAGATACTCGGCAGCTTTCTGCAAAGGTAAAGCCACCTAACTTACCATCTTTAGTGCCTCTTACTTCTGGACAAATAATGGAGAATCCTGTTACTATTCAAAATACTGACAATTGTGCTAAAAATTCTGACTTTTCTGTTATTGATTTGGGTAAGCAAATGGGGACCGGCGGGAGTTGTCAAGAGCCATCTCAAAATATTACATCTGAGACCATCCTTAACGACTGCTTGGCGGTACTGGACCAGCAACTCCTGATTGTTTTTCAGTCTTCTCCTTCTAAACAAACTGACACCACAATATTTTAATTTTCCACTTCATCTTCTGGTAGACCTAGGAAAAAATCTTCGGCTGATTCCACCTCTTGGGCAGATTCAGATTTTGATTTAAATGAGCCATGGACTGTGGAGAGTTCTTTAAAGGCTGCTGGTTGGGTTTGTTCTCCTACTTCTCAACATTGGACCTCAGGCTTTGCTCTGGTGTCGACTCCTGGGGTTCATCTTCCTAAGGAGGGCCTTCGGCCGGGGGTGAGTTCAGTGTTGAGTGCAGTTTCCTCGGATCCATTTGCTGGACAAAATCCTATGTTTTCTGACTCCGTACCATCTGAATTTGCATTGACTCAGAACCCACGCTTGCACTTTAAAACTACCCCTCAGGACCATAGTCAGCTTGATGGAAATGCTCTGCTGATTGTCTTAGAAGATGGAAGTACACCTTTGAATCATTCTAGTGTAGACTCTGGTCAGGAGTCTAATAATGACACTGGACAAAATGAGACTGGAGGGGCTGATCAAAATGATAGATCTTATGCTTCTTTTTTTTTAAAGAAAAGTGTTTCCCGCCAAAAGACATAGTGCTGTTAGATTAATTTATAAGGGTGGCCTTGATGTTTTCCCAGACAGAGTTTTTGTAGGTAAAACTTTATTACAAGATAATCTGAAGTTTTATGCAACTGAGCTTTATGGTCCTATTCATGTCTCTGGAGAAAAATCATTAGATGTTAGCTTTAAATTACAGGCTGTGTTGGATAAATTTTGGGCACACTATAACTTAATAAAAAATACTCCTTTATGGGTAGCTTTTGGTGTTAATCCGTTATCTAAACTAGCACAGAAAATGGTAGCAGTTATTTTTCATAATGAGGGGGTGAGTGTTACCGATTTGATGTACTGACTCAAACAGCGATGTATGGTCTTGGGTCATCCTGAGACTATTTTTGATTCATTTGGATGGGTGGTTGGAGGGTACGGATTATTTTACAGGTCCTTGATAGGGAGTTGCAGCATTTGCCCAATTTATTTTTTTGGGGGGGGGCGACAGAGGTGTTCTCTTTTACTCAGGCCAACCTAAGAGCTGCTATAAATGTGGGGATATGGGGCATATTAGTAATGCGTGTGATAAAGTGAAATGTTCTTCGTGTGGGACATTGGGTCATCTGAATTGGCAATGTGTTAATGAATTGCTATGCAATCTTTGTGGCAAATCTGGCCACTCTTATAATACTTGTCAAAAAGCTGCTCATAGGCAAACTGGGTCTGGTGATGGTGAAGAACAAAGGTTGCTGGTTGCTACAGAGCAGAGGAAACATGCTGCTTCAGTGTCCCGTGCTCTGTCTGCATCTAAATATGCTGTAGTTCCTCCTGACAAGGACATGACCCTTGAGAATTTGAATGAAGAGCCACATTCTGTTCTGGAGGTGGTGGATAGGACTTTAATTCTGCAGGTTGAGTCTGTTGAGGGTTCTTCCTCTTCTACTACCCAGAATCAAACACTGGTTGAGATTCCCATGGTTATAAAACAAGCTATGACCCCCCCATCCCTTCTTCAGTCCTTACTCCTGCTCCTAGTGTTGAGATTGAGAAGCGGGTCACTAGGAGGCATACTGGGCAGCAACCTGCCTCAAAGGTGCATAAGATCTCAGAAACCAAAACCTCCAATAGATTTCAACCTTTGTTTAAACCTGTAATGATTTCAGGCCCTGAGTCAGAATGTTCTTCAGAGGATTTTAGTCAGACGGAAGTCTGTTCTGACTCAGACTATAGTGAGAAAGGGGATGATTGTAGAAAAAAAGGATTTCTCAACAAAAAGTAAATCAAAAAGAAGGGTGCAGGTTCTGGGAAATCAGGTCGAAAACTTCCTTGAGCCAATTATCACTGTTGCATTCATTAAAACTTATTACTATTAATGTTAATAGTATAAAAAAATAAAAAGAAATGGGGTGTTTTTTTTTCACATCTCTTTTCTACCAAGGCTGATATTTTTTTGGTGCAGGATACCAGACTACATACTATAATTGAAATTACACAGGTCCAGTCAGAATGGTATGTAGGTCCTTCTTATTGGTCTTTGGGTTTAGGTACTTGTACGGGGCTTGGCATTTTGTCTTTGGTTCTGATTTGACTTATTTAATTATTGGATTTGTTACCTGGTAGGGTGTTGTTATTGAATTTTCTTTTTGTTAATGTTTATTATTGAATAATTAATGTTTATGCACCACAAACCAAGGCAGCTAGAGTTGAGGCTTTTCAGTTAATCAGACCATTTTTATTTTCTTCTCAGAATGTGATTTGAGGTGGTGATTTTAATTGTGGGTTGGTTAAACCGGATAGGGGTAGGGATACTAATTAACACCTTGCAGGCAACTAATCTTATTGATGCTTATTACTTTCATACTAATTGTAGGGATCCAACTTTTCAACGGGGTTCTCATGCTACCCATATAGATTTTTTCTTTATCAGCAAAAGTATGATTATTAGACTTATGTCTACTGAATCAGTGGAATATTCTGACCACAAAGAATGTTTATTGTCCATTGGAGCTTTGGAGGTTTGTAATTGTCCAGGATTATGGAAATGTAATACTTTCTTGTTAAATGTGACATCCATGACTCATCAAAGTTTGTATTTGCTTTGTGGACAAAAAACATTGTTTTCCATTTTTGATAATCCCATGCTTTGTTGGGACAATGTTAAACTAGTATTGGGTATATTTTTACGCACTTTAAGTAGGCAGAATAGGGATGCACATTGGTTAAAATATCAGAATTGTAGGAAACATTTGTAACATGATGAGCTTAGCGCAGACTACCAGGCATAATTTTGATGGCCAAATTTCAAAAGTACAAGCTGAGATGAGACTATTCCATGAAAAACAAATGGAATCATTAACTATGCAACAACGATTTGGTACTAAAGGTTGTTTGGAATTTGTATGTTCCTTTTTAAATTGTAAGTCTAGGGTACAGAAAAAGAAAATGGAAGCAGTATGGGATATGCAGCATAATATTGTCACCTCTCAGCAAGATATTTTAGTGGAAGTTTCGTGATTTCTGTAACAACAATGTACGAAACAACATACTGATCTTGATGCCTTTTTGCCACTTTTTCAGTTTCTTAATATTCCGGAATGCTCTATGGAGGAATCAAATCTTCGTGTATGGGATATCTCTGTTACAGAAATTATTGATACTGTTAATTCCTTTACTAAGGGTAAGGTGCCGGGTGCTGATGGTGTTCCAGTGGAAATTTACAAAATAATTATTCCTATTGTTGCTGAAGAATTGGCCCAAGTCTTTAATTATTTGCCCCATACATCTGGGTTTCCTTTAGACATTTCGACTGGGATCACTACTTTTCTATTTAAAAAAGGCAATAGGAAAAGTTTGGAAAATTGGAGACCTATTTGTTTTTTAAATGTTGATTTCAAAATATTAACTAAAATTTTGACTACTAGATTGTCTCGTATGGCTCAGTATGTTGTTTCGATCCATCAATTTTGTGCAATTCCTGGTAGGCAGTTGACTGACATACTGCTTTAGTTGCAGGACTTTTTGGAATCTGGGACTTTAGGCTATTCAAAAGAATGGATTGTATCTTTGGATCAAAAAAGCATTTGATTAAGTGGATCATGTCTTCCTATGGTTTGTGTTATGAAGCTGTGGAGTGCCAGATGTCTTTATCTCTTGCTTACAACTTGTGTATCATACTGCAGTTTTTTGACCCTAGTAAATAGGTTTTTGGGGCCTATGATGTCAGTTCAAAAGGGAGTTCATCAGGGTTGTCCCTTAAGTCATCTATTAGTTATATTTTGTATAGACCCTTTATTACGGCTTTTAAATGATGAACATTTTTTTTCTTCCTTAACTATCCCTTCTATGAAATTGTTAGCCACTGTTGTTGCTTATGCAGATGACTTATGTCTTTTGTTGAATACCGCTAAAGATATGCAGACTGCAGTGGACTTTTGTGATCTCTTTGGACAGGTTTCAGGGATTTGCCTAAATAAGCAGAAAAGTAAATGTAAATGGGTTGGGTTACATCAGGATTCTGTGAGTGAAATTGTGGAAATACCAGTTGTAGCTGGTCCTATTCGAGTGTTAGGGATTGCTTTTGATTTGGGTAGACAAGATTTACTTAATTGGGATGTACAACTACAGCATGGTAGGGAGATGGTATTTAATAGGAATAAATTTACTATGGGTAAATTAAAAATAATTTATTTGATTAAAACATATTTATTGCATGTCTTTTTATATGTTAGTGCAATATTTCTGCCCCTGAAAGAAAAAGAAACTATACTATTAAGTATTTTTTTTTTACTGCTGTTTGGGGGAGCAGATTAAATCAATTAAAAATAAATATTTTATATTTAAATGTGAAACAGGGTGGCTTGTATATGGTAAACCCTGTGTTTTTTTTTTTTGTTTCTTCATTTTTTATTTGTTAATATCAAACCACTTTGTCAAAAATTGACTTCTGATAGGATTGTATTATTTTCTTGGAAATTATCAGTTTGGTTCCCAGGGTGGACTGATTGCAATCAAAGGGATTTTCACACTGTTTCCTTTGTTCCTTCTTATTATAGAGAAATTTTTGTAAAATTATATAAATGGAATGTTACATTTTCTATGGTTCTCTCTAAGTCAAAAAAACAGATCTACCACATAATTCAAGTTGTGCATTTTAGAGAAGAGGTAACTTTTCCCTTATGCCCACCTACATTTCAAGCTTCAATTCTTCGACTGAATGCCTGTTGCAGGGTACCACTGAAATTTAAAGATATAGTGTGACTGTGTTGTCATGATAAGCTAAACATTAAGGTTAATCAGAAGCACAAAATGAAAGAAGAGAGGCTGTGTTCTAGACCAAATTGTACAGCTCAATTAGAGATTATGAAGTATTTTTTGTTTTCGTGTTCCTATATTGCACAGTTTTGGGACACTATTACACAAAAATGGAATATGCCTGTTTTGAAAACTATACATTATGATGCCTTCATGTATGGGGTTTATGATTATAATTGGGTACAGTGGGATATAGATACTATGCATGTTATTTTCTCTGTTATAAAATGGTACATTTGGAGTGTTAGGTGTTTGTTCACCTTGCAACAAAAGTTGATTTTACATGAAGAATTAATTGGTGATATACATTCTAATCTTCATAATATTTATTATACTGAAAAATCCATGCAGACTGCAGCATTTATGAGTAGAACTTGGAGAAATTTATTATGGATTACGGATAGTGATGTACCTGTTACGTGAATACCATTATTGTTATATTTGTGTCTTCTTTTGGAGTCTTTTTCCTTTCTTTAATTGTACTTGTGATTTGGTTTATATTTCTTTGTTTATTGCCTTCTGATAGTTAATATGACTTTAATAAACAAAATGCCCCTACTGAGTTGTAGGGAGAGCTGCCTTCCATGCCAGGATGGCCACTGTGTCCCAGGCTTTGGAGGAGGAGGAGGTGTGCGAGGAGGGGGAGATGGTCTCCTCCCCAGCCCTGTAAACTTAGAGACCAATATAGACAGTGTAAGCTTTTCACCAATGATGTCTGAAAATACAGAAACAATCTGTATTTTGCTGGATGCTGACTTGCCAGTTGGCTCTGTAATTATTTAAGACAATGAGAGCAATTAGGATGGTGTGAGAAAAGAAGATCAGGATTCAAAGTTGGGGAAAGCGAAGGAGGGGAATTTGGAGCAACCACAAGGAACCACAAGTACACATGACCAGGAGCCGGTATGATCACTGGAGACAAGACTGGAGAACAGGTGCCCAGATGCCTGGGTGAGAAAGAGGCTGAGCGACTGGTTTCACAGGACTCAGAGACAGAGGAACTCATGACGGGCATAGTACAGAATCACCCCTCAACTGAGAGGAGCAAGCTAAGTAAAACTTTGAGGATGATGGGAAAATGTTGGAAAGGGACAACTGTATAACATAAGTAGAACAAAGGGGTCGGCAACTGGAGAAAGCCTTAGCAGCTGAAGGCTGGATACAGGGGGAACATGGCTGGTTACATGACCCCTTTGTCCCAAAAGTAAATGAATATAATGGGATGTGAATATCTGCAACAGGGAGAATGATTACAAATGTACAGGTGATGCTGCAGCCCTCAGAGGCCAGTGCTAGCACTAGTGATGTGACATTACTGAAAACAGGTACACACTTAGCGGAGCAATGCACAGGTAATGAAGAATCTGTTCAAAACAAAAGGGATGACTTGGGGGCTAGCACAAGTGGAAAAATAAGCGGAATAAAAATGAACACTGATATAAGTCGATTGCAGGAAATGCCTGATATGCAGGATAAGACAGAGAATTTATTTCTGGGTTTATGGGTGGACTTGTTGCAAGACCCAGCGAAACAGAAAATGTTTAAACTCTTATTGTGAATGGCAGATTTATTTAAATCAAACACTCGAGAACCTGCCCTAAGAAGAAATGTGTTTCACTTGATGTATAAAGGAAGCCTGACAGACCATCCTGATAGAGTGTACATTGGGAGGAAACTACTGAAAGATTCTTTGAAGTTTTACACTTCCAAAGTCTTTGCTTTAATTCATACTGATGAAAACAACTATGATATCAGCTTTAAAACTGTGGAGGCTGTGGATAGATTTTGGACTAAATATAATAGCTTGAAAGAGACACCACTGTGGGCACTCTTTTTGGCAATCCCTATTACAAAGCCTGCAGTACACACGATTACCATTATTTTTGAAAATGTGGGGGTGGATATTGCTGACATTTTATATTGGCTTAAACAATGTTATGAAGTGTTAGAACATCCCACCCCAGTTATTGATTCTGAACAGTTTTGGACAGGGGGGTGGAGGGTTAAATGCAAACTGTTTATGGCCAATACTGGCATCATTCATCTACCTAGTTGTTTCCTTCTGGGGAAAGACACAGACTCATTGATTTACCCTTGTCAGCTGAAATCATGTCACAAGTGTGGTTCTCGGCTACACTTCAATAATGTGTGTGATACTCCCAAGTGTTCTTATTGCCTGGAAACTGGACATTCTTCCTCTAATTTTAAACATTTGTTTCACTGTAACTTGAGTGAAGAAAGAGGACACTCCCATATTAAATGTCCTTGGGCCTCCCACAATTCAGTAAAAGGCCTTTCCCATGAGCCTCTGATTACTCAGGCCCCCCAAAAAGGATGTGATCTGGCCTCTGAGAAAAGGATGCAGTTTCAAAGAGAAAGAAATTAATGGTAGAGGAAAAAATACCACTTTACCGCAGTAAGTACAACCACAGCAAGTTATGGGTAAGGGAGTCAGGTCCCTGGAAACAGAAGAGATTGAGGGGGGAAATTCCAGACTAGATGAGACCATTGAAACATTGGTTACTCATGCTGAAGAGGGGGAGATAGCAGGAGACACCCCTAGGGTAGAGGAAGAGGTGGAAACCCCTCAAGATATGGTAATTGAAATAGAAAGTATGGTAGGAAGTAGTAGTATGGGAATACAAGAGGAAGAAAGTATTGAACCTATTCCTGAAATGATGTCTATGCCACCCCAAACTTGACTATGACACCACCTTTAAAACTGTAATATGTGAAATAAGCATTTGTCAATGCCGAATGTTGATTGTGTTGGTCTGTTGAGCTCGCTCAGTGGCTCTGTGTCACTGGCTCAGTGTGTTTGTCCCGGTGCTGCTGGCTGCTCTTTTGTACTGGGCTGCTGCCTGCATTGGCATCTTGTTCTGCTGAGGAAGAAATCTGCAGCTGTCCCGACAGAGCTTCATTGAGGTCGCTCACTCCCTCCTGTCTCACTCAGTCATTCTGGCTCTCCTGGCACTGCAGGCTGCCCATTTGTGCTGGGCTCCTGCCTCTGTTGGCGCCTTTTTCTGCCTGCAGAGAAATCTCCAGCAGTCCCGACAAAGCTTCGTTGAGCTTGCTCACTCCCCTTCTCTCACTCACTCATTCTGTTCTGCCACCGCTGCATGCTGCCCTTTTCTACTGGGCTCCTGCCTGTATTGCTGCCTTCTTGTGCCCACAAAGAAATTTGTAGCTTTGTTGAGCTCACTCACTCGCTTATTCTGGTTTTCATGCCACTGCAGGCTGCCCTTTTGTACTGGGCCCCTGCATGAATTGCTGCCTTTTTCTGCCCACAAAGAAATCTGCAGCAGTCCCAACAGAGCCCCGTTGAGCTCACTGACTCACTCTCCCTCACTCGCTCATTCTGTGTCTCCTGGTGCTGCAGGCTGCCCTTTTGTACTGGGCTCCTGCCTGCATTGGTGGCTTTTTCTGGCCAGAAAGAAATCTGAAGCAGTCCTGACACAGCTCCACTGAGCTCGCTCACTCCCCCTCTGTCAACCTCGCATTCTGTTTCTGGCGGCGCTGCAAGCTGGCCTTTTGCACTGGGCTCCTGCCTGCATCGCTGCATTTTCTGCCCACAAAGAAATCTGCAGCAGTCACACTACAGCTCCACTGAGCTCACTCAGTAACGCTCTGTCACTCACTCATTCTGTTTCTCTTGGCGCTGCAGACTGCATTTTTCTATGGGGCTCCTGGCTGCATTGCCACCTTTGCCTGTCCACAAAGAAATCTGCAGCTGTCCCGACAGAGCTCCGTTGAGGTCGCTCAGTCTCCCTCTCTCATCGCTCATTCTGTTTGTCCTGGCGCTGCAAGTTGCCCTTTTGTACGGGGCTCCTGCCTATATTGGCGCCTTTTTCTGCCCACAAAGAAATCCCAGCAGTCCTGATAGAGCTCCATTGAGCTCTTTAAGTACCCTTGTCTCACTCGCTCGTATTGTTTCTCCTACCGCTGCAGGCTGTCCTTTTGTACTGGGCCCCTGCCTGTATTGATGCCTTTTTTTACCCACAAACAAATCCGCAGCAGTCCTGACAGCGTTTCAGTGAGTTTGCTCACTCCCATTCGCTCTCTCATTCTGTTTCTCCCAGTGCTGCAGGCTGCCTTTCTGTACTGGGCTCTTGTGTTGGAGCCTTTGTCTGAACACAAACAAATCTGCAGCAGTCCCGACAAAGCTCAGTTGAACTCGGTCACTCCCCCCTCTCACTCAGTCGATCTTAATCTGTGCCAAACACTGATTTCCCACAGTGACCATGCTATCATCTGGCAGAAGTGCAAAAACATATTTTAGCCAGGATGTGAAAAATGACAGCTGTAGTGTTCATAAGGAGTTGTGAAAAAATGCCACTGTTGAAAATGTGGCGTGACAGTATTACAATTTGCGAAGTTGCAAGAGTGCATGGAAATAGTTCAACGCACGCTTGTAACACAATCATGTTATGGACTTTCATCACCAAATTTTCAACATAGGGATTTTAGGACCCCTGCTCATGAACGGTGCCACTGTCATTTTCTTAATCTGTCCTGAATACTGATTTCCCACAGTGACCACTTTATTCTGCGCCGGAACTGTGAAAATATATTTCTGCTAGGATGTGAAAAATGACAGCTGTACTGCTTATAAGGAGGTGTGAAAAAATGGCACTGTTGAAAATCTGGTGTGACAATGTTACAAATCCCGTTGAGCTCACTGACTCCCCCTCCCTCACTTGCTCGTACTGTGTCTCCTGGTGCTGCAGGCTGCCCTTTTGGTGGCTTTTTCTGGCCAGAAAGAAATCTGAAGCAGTCCCGGCACAGCTCCACTGAGCTCGCTCACTCTACCTCTGTCACTCTCACATTCTGTTTCTGGTGGCACTGCAAGCTGGCCTTTTGCACTGGGCTCCTGCCTGCGTTTCCGCATTTTCTGCCCACAATGAAATCTGCAGCAGTCACACTAGAGCTCGGCTGAGCTCGCTCACTACCGTTCTGTCACTCGCTCATTCTGTTTCTCTTGGCACTGCAGACTGCGCTTTTCTGTGGGGTTCCTGGCTGCATTGGCACCTTTGTCTGTCAACAAAGAAATCTGCAGCTGTCCTGACAGAGCTCCATTGAGGTCACTCAGTCTCCCTCTCTCATCGCGCATTCTGTTTGTCCTGGTGCCGCAAGCTGCTCTTTTGTATGGGGCCCCTGCCTACATTGGCACCTTTTCTGCCCACAAAGAAATCCCAGCAGTCCTGATAGAGCTCCATTGAGCTCACTAAGTCTTCTTGTCTCACTCACTCACACTGTTTCTCTCACTGCTGCAGGCTGGCCTTTTGTACTGGGCCCCTGCCTGTAATGATGCCTTTTTCTTCCCACAAAGAAATCTGTAGCAGTCCTGACAGTGTTTCGGTGAGTTCCCCTCCCTCACTCGCTCTCTCATTCTGTTTCTCCCAGTGCTGCAGGCTGCTCTTTTGCACTGGACTGTTGTGTTGGGGCCTTTGCCTGAACACAAACAAATCCGCAGCAGTCCCTAAAGAACTCAGTTGAGCTTGGTCACTCCCCCCTCACTTGGTTGATCTTAATCTGTCCCAAACACTGATGTCCCAGAGTGACTGTGCTATTATCTGGCAGAAATGCAAAACCATATTTTAGCCAGGATGTGAAAAATGACAGCTGTAGTGTTCATAAGGAGTTGTGAAAAAATGCCACAGTTGAAAATGTGGCATGACAGTATTACAAATTTTCGAAGTTACAAGGGTGCATGGAAACAGTTCAATGCACCCTTGTAACACAATCATGTTATAGACTTTCATCACCAAATTTTCAACATAGGGATTTTTGGACCTCTGCTCATGAACAGTGCCACTGTCATTTTCTTAATCTGTCCCGAACACTGATTTCCCACAGTGACCACATTATTCTGTGCCGGAACTGTGAAAATACATTTCGGTCAGGATGTGAAAAATGGCAGCTGTACTGCTTATAAGAAGGTGTGAAAAAATGGCACTGTTGAAAATCTGGTGTGACAATATTACAAATCTGTGAAGTTAGAAGGGTGCATGGAAAGTGCGCAAGGCACACTTGTAGTACAGTCAATTGATGGGCTATCATCACCAAAATTTCAACATAGGCATTTTAGGACCTCTGCTCATGAACAGTATCACTGTCATTTTCTTAATCTGTCCTGAACAGTGATTTCCCACAGTGACTGCTCTATTGTGCACTGGAAGTGTGAAAACACATTTTGGCCAGGATGGGAAAAATGAGAGATGTACTATTCATAAGTAGGTCTGAAAAATGACAATGTTGAAAATCTGAAGTGAAAATATTACAAATTCACGAAGTTATGAGCGTGCATGCCAACTGCACAATGCACGCTCGTAACACAGTCATTTTATGGGGTATTGTTACCAAATTTTCAACATAGGCATTTTAGGACCTCTACTCATGAACAGTGTCACTGTCATTTTCTTAATCTGTCCTGAACACTGATTTCCTACAGCGACCGCGCTATTCTGCACTGGAAGTGCGAAAACACATTTCAGCCAGGATGTGAACAATGACAGCTGTATTGCTCACAAGGAGGTGTGACAAAATGTCAATGTTGAAAATCTGGAATGAAAATATTTTAAATTCATCAAGTTACAAGCGTACATAGCAACTGCGCAATGCACACTCGTAAAACAGTCATTTTTTTGGATTTTTTCCACCATATTTGCAACATAGGCTTTTTGGGAACCCACCTCATGAACACCGGCACTGTCGTTTCATTAATCCGCCCCAAACGGTGATTCCACACAGTGACCACAAAACCACCTTTCGGGGCCAATTAACACCATGACAGTTCAAGAATTCATGAGGAGGGGTCCCAAAAACTCCATGTTGAAAATTTGGTGAAAATATTCCCAAAAAAGCCTGAGATATGCACTAAAGTTGAAAACCCCCTATGTATTACATTATACAGCTTACCAGCATTTCCTCAGTTCGCGGTCGGCTTTGACGAGTGCAGACGTGTTCTGGTCCACTGAAGATCATTGTGCCGATCTCCAGAGGTAAGTATGGGGTGAGGGGGTGTGGGGAGGCAGGGTGCACAGTGGGTGGGTGTGGGTTGCAGGTGGGGGGCAGGGCAAGCACCGAGGGACAGTTTTCTGTTTTTCAGGGCAAAAAAAAAAAAAGATGTTGTGGGACAGTTTTTCCATTCACAGGGGTATCTGGTACACTGGTGTGGGCTCCCAGTGTGCCAGCAGGGGCTTGGGGGCAAGCAGTAGCTGATGGGGATTGCGCACCCTTGTCAGCAGGAACAAAATGGGGGGGTCATTATGCAGATGGAGATTGGGCACCCCCATCAGCAGGAACAAAACGGGGGGGTTATTATGCCGACAGGGATTGGGCACCCCATTGGCAGGAAGAAAAGAGGTGGTTCATTATGCCGACGGGGATTGGGCACCCCATCAGCAGGAACAAAATGGGGGGGTTACAGAATGCAGACAGGGAGTCATCTCCCCCATCAGCAACAAGTAAACATGGTGGGAGGGAGAGGGTTATATTGTTTGTGAACACGGCGGCAAGCCACCACCATGTTCACAAACAATATCAGGGGGTTTCACATCCCGCCCTACAATGAAGGTTGCTCCCTCATTGCAGCGGATGGCTGATGCTGCAATTACAAGGTGGCCCCCGATTGCAGCAGCTGCTTTTTTAGAAGATTGTGGCATGCTGGCTGAACTAGTGTCAGCAGCAGCATGTCACAGCATTGGGGGAAGTGGGACAAGCCTTTGCAGGCTGTGGGGGCACTGGCCACAGCAGTGCCATGCCCCCACAACCTGCTTTTGGAGAAAGCTGACACAATATGTTTCTTGCCAAGTGCACAATCAACATAAAAAGGACTACAGAAAAATCAGGTTTACTACCAGAATCCAAAGGGAAAAAAAGAAGAATTGTAAAAAGAAAGGGAAAAATGCATCTCAACAGATTCTCAGTTTTACATGTCAAGAGGCCCAGGGAGGGTACTGAGGAGCAAGACTCAGGGTCTGATTCCTCCTCAGTGGCTTCTTCCATGGGTACCTCTTCAGAACTAGAAGAAGGAAGCTCTGGGAGAAAAAATTGGGCTATTAGATCGAAACAGCAAACTAATGGAGAGGGTTTCACTCTCTTATGGGTCATTTCCGGGTTTTAACTCTTAATGTCAATAGCATCAAGAATGGAGTATGTAGAGATGTAGACATGTAGCTTTATCTGAATTAGGCTTGCTACAGATAGATTTTACTATGCTGCAAGACACTAGGATAAAACCTTTCAAGAAAGGGCACAGTGCAATATCAGATGGAGGCTGGGGGTCACTTTTTGTTCACAAGGTCAAGCTAAGTGTGATGGGCTGGGAATTTTATTTTCAAATGCTGATTTGAAGGTCTCTAGACTCAGATCTGGACCCCGGTAGGGCCTAGATGTTAAACATCTCCTATAAAAGGAATAGGATTTGTCTAATCAGTACATATGATCCTCAAGGGAAGGCTCTGAGAGTGGAATTATTTCAAAAAATTCAGCCTTTCTTGTGCACTACATGAACCATAATATGGGGAGGGTATTTCAACTGTAGTGTTCAGAGAGAGGATAGAGGGTTAAAGACAGACAGACAAAATGCTCTGTGACTCGAATGCTTTAAAATATATTGTAGCCACAGCTCAATTATCTGATGTATATCATGTTTGTCATGCTATGGGGGGCTTTACTTTTAGGAAAGGATCCTTAAAAACAAGACTTGACTACATATTTGTATCTAAAAATCTAGAGGTCATAAGGTCAGTAGTCAGGGATTTGGCCTTTTCTGATCACTCAGTGGTGGCCATTGATTTTCAGTGGGATGATACCTTTAATTGTGGAAAACCATCTTGGAAATTAAACTCTTCACTATTGAACCAGGAAGATATAGTAAAAGAAGTCAAGGTATTATGAGATGCTTGATTGTCTGTTCAATGTATGTATGATTCATTAAAGAATTGGTGGATGGACTCAAATAAAGACTTTAAATCCCTTTTCCAAAAACTTACAGGGAAAAGGAGTAGGGAATCAATATTTTAAGTCTTTACAACTAAGGAAACAGCTACATGGGTTAATTTATTTATCTGACAATACCAAGCAGGAGTTTAATTCTCAAATTCAACAGGTTAAGAAAGACATGGTTCAATATCAATATGACAGAGCTAGAACTTTGCAGCAGGAATTAAGATTTGGGATGGTAAATAAAAAAAACATTCTTTTGACCCCTTCAAGGAAAGTAAAAAAAATCAAAAAAATAAATTGATTTTGGAATTAAAGGATGAAAGTGGAACAACCTATAGGGACAAAGACTCCATTCAGTCTATAGTAAGTAAACATGTGGAAGACACTTTTAGTCTTTCTCCAGACATACAGAATAAGGAAAGCTATATAGGTAATTTGGAGAAAAAATACCTTTCTTCTGATCAAAAATCAAGTTTATTAGCTCCAATTACTCCAGAGGAAGTTGAAGGAGAGATTCAGAAGTTAAGAAATAATTCCATCCCAGGCCCAGATGGGCTTCTCGCTGAATTTTATAAATTTGGTTGAGATCTTTTTAGTTCAGAATTGGCCAGATTATTTAATGAGTTGTTACTCACACATAACATTCCGGGTTCTGTGGTAGAAGCAGATTTAATTATCTTATTTAAAAAAGGGGATAGGACAACATTACAGAATTGGAGGCTTATCTGCATTATGAATACAGACATTAACATTTTAAGTAAAATCTTATCCAATAGATTAGCACAGTGTGCAGATGCTCTTATTTGTAAAGAACAGGGGTGTGCTATTACTCAGAGAGGTATACAAGGGAATTTAATAAAACTAAGAGAATTGTTTCATAGAGGCCAATTGGGGGAAGAAGGATTTATATTGAGTTTGGACCAAAGGAAGGCCTTTGATTTTCTTAGGAATATTTATTTTTAACTATGTTACATTATGGAATATCTCCTATATATGTTAACTGGATTAAAAGTGATATAAAGAGGCAACAGTGAGTCTGATTGTTAATGGATGGAGAGGAAAGCAATTTGGAATACATAGAAGAGTAAACCAAGGGTGTCCTATAAGCCCCCTGCTATACATATTTGGCATTGATCCATTACTTCAAAATATTAGAAATTACCCTGAGATTCAAGGAATTTATTTCTCAGAAACTACCTCCCTCCCCCATTGAAAGTTTTGGCATATGCAGATGATGTGGTCATCATGGCCCATGATTTCAAAGAGGAAAAGGTGATTCAGAAGCACCTTCAGGAATTTTCAGAGGCCTCAAACTCTAGTATTAATAAGGAAATAAGTATTGGATTTTAATTGGGTACTGGAGACCAAAGGAGGGAACACTTCACTGGTATAGCTCATACAGAGGAACCCATAGAAATATTGGGAATAAGGTTTGGGAAAGGAAATTCAGCAGTATTAAACTAGGAAAAAAAATAAAGAAAGCAGAAGGTAGAATAGAGAAATGGGTGTATGAAACAATAGCTAAACAGAAGAGATTGTTTTTGATAAAATCAATGATTATGCCCGTATTGCTCTATCTTAGTTATATTCACCCCCTCCTAAAACATTGCTAACAAGACTATACAGTCTCTTCTTTACAGCCTTGTGGGGGGAGCAGACTGAACCCTATCAAGAGAAATATTACTTATCGAAGTATTTAGTGAGGTGGTATAGGCATGATACATCCAGTAGCCTTCTACTGCAGTATGTTTCTGTATTATAATATTGTGGATCCAGTACAAAATCAACAGAATGCATGGTGAACCGTAATGTTGGAAGGGGCTGTACTATGTCCACTTGCATACTGTGTGACCCTGAGTAAGTCACTTAACCTCCTTGTGCTCCCAGGTTGCTCCTGTAAAAAAGCTTTCAGCTTAGTGTGCTATACCTGGTTAAACAAACAACCAAATATGTCTGAGGGCATGGGAAATTAAGAAAAGCAGAATGTCAACTAATATTCAACTTATTCCACAAGAAGTGAAGGATATGTTTCAACAGATTATTGCATGGAAAGTTCAGTATGATGCCACTTTGTTTCAAAACAGACATCAAATGTATGAAGGACTGGTTAAAGCACAATGCCAGGAGGAACAGGTCTTACCCTATTGTGTTCAACAACAAAATCAGTAGATTTTTCAGCAATTATTGAACAAAAGGCTACTAGTATATGTGTGGGATGTAGTATGGTTGACAATACATGGGAGATTGAATGTTAAAAATAATAACAAACACAAGGTCATATCAGAAAGATATTGTTTTCGACAGAGTTGCCATCAAATATTGGAAACACAGGAGCATCGGTTCTTGGAATGTACATATGTGAAGCAATTCTGGGATTTGGTAGCAGACCACTTGTACATTCAACATTTTAAGAATTTGTCTTATGAGGGATTAGTATATGTATTACAATCCCAGAGGTGGTATCAGTTTGCAGTAGAGAATCTTCAAGTGGTGTTTTTGATTTTCAAGTACTATCTGTCGCAATTTAGATGTAAATGAGTCCTTCAGCAACATTTTGTACCACAGGAAGTGCTACTACAAAATATAAAGGTGGCAATCAGATAAATGTATAATGAAGATCTGGAAAGATCTTCAAAGAAACAGTTGGCTTATCTTTGGAAAGGATGGGACAACATCTTATGGAAAATTTAAGTTAGCAGGAAAATGAACAAAGATTTTAAGAAATGAAGTGTAAGCTATGGTCTTAGTGTGGTTTTGATCATGGAATATTACTCCCTTTTGCCCCAACAAATATCCCTAGTCACCTGTAGGGGAACCCTTGTCAGCCATTCCAACATGGCAGTCGCTGAGGAGGTGAGTGAAGGAGGAGGTGGAGGAGTTGGAGTTACTGGAGGAGCTGGAGAGTTTGGAGGGGATGGGAGAACTGGTATATCGTAAAATGGTAATGGAGCTCAGAGTGGAAACAGACAAAGTTTGGAAAGAACAGATGGATTTACAGTAATACCAGTGTTCCAATGAAAGAGAAGGTATACCTCTACAAACACAGTTATATCAGTTTCAACAGTGCAACAAAGTCTGAAGCATCTGGATGGTCAAGAACCACCTGTGGTTATGTCTCAGCAAGAGGAGATTTTAAGGCAAGCAATGTGGTCAAACAAAGAATTCCTACTAAAACTACAGCAGGAGGAGGTGAACACACCTAACCCAACATCTGATAAACCTGCTAATGACTTGGACATGAATAGTCTATACAATCCCAAATTCCAGTACCATCCCAAGTGAGTGCTACAATAGACAGTGTGACAGAAATGGAACAAATTAATTTTTACCTGTATCATCCCTGGGTTTAAGAAAAGGCAGACCATCTGAGGAAACTACAAAACATGGAGTCCTAAGGCTGCTTTGAGAGCAGCAAGATGGCAGAATTAGCAGGATGGAAAGCACTGGAGTTCACCTGGCCCAGTGAGGGCAAGTGACATTATCATTCAAAACGGGTCCCAAAACCCCCCAAAAATGGCACCTTTATAACAAAGGACATTTTCATATAAAAAGCATAATTTGGTACATCAAACAGGGACAGAAAATACAAATTCTAGTAATTTTGAAAATACTATGCCTCAGTCTGAACTATGGTACCATGGAAACAGTGGTACATACAGGTGCCCAGACTGAGAAGCCTCAAGGTGAACAAAACTCCACAGACACAGAACTGGAGGAAACTTTTCCAGATGAGAGAGGAAAGCAACAGCTGATAGACACCCACAGAACACTAGTTTCAGAATGGCAGATCAGTTCCGGCAGGTACTGTATGTGAACCAGCCCAAAGATGCAATGCAGTATGCTTGAAGTTTGCTGGCGATATAAACACAACACTAGATAGGAGAATGGTTTTGCACAGAATGCTGAAGGACTCCATGGGTATTAGTACTGCTAAACTATTTGCTTTCATACATGTAAAAGGGGAGGCAATGTATGACATTAGATTTAAAAATGTGACTACCTTAGAAAAGTTCTGGCAATGTATCCTATGGTTAAAGACAGAAAATTATGGTCCCCTTTTTTTCCAAGTCTCCAAACTAAACCAATGGTAAAAACCATTACCTTATTATTTAGGAATGAGGGGGTCAACATAGCTGACATTCAATACTGGTTAAAAGAATGTTGTGATTTATTAGACAGACCTTCCCCTATCTTAGATGAAGATTTAGTATGGATAGGAGATTGTAAGGTAAAATTCCAGTTAAAACAAACAAAGGCAGGTATTAAGCATTTACCAATGAGTTTCTACATTGGAAGGGACAGGGGCCTTTGTTTTTCTTTCAGGGGCAACCATGGACATGCCATAAATGTGGAGTCAGGACCCATTTAAGCTCAATGTGTGACAAGCCCAAGGGCAACCTATGTGTTGAGTATGGCCATCTTAGTTTGGATGTCCCAATCCATTTAAAAGTAACTTATGTGATGAGTCAGGGCACTCATATAGAAACTGACCATGGGCAGATCATAACAGGCTAGACAAGACCCCCAGGATCAAGGGCAACTGATAACTGAATCCCAAGTTAAAGATCAAGCAGCTAGAACTTCAGTCTTGCTGATAGCAGCAACAACAGAAACTCAGTTAGAATACCCTGTGACTGAGGAAGCAGCCCCAATGCAAATAGATCCAACTAGTTCATAGGTTCATAGGTTCATAGGTTATTTTCAAGCCAGGGATAGAAAATACTAACCAAATAGGCTAGCCTTCCATATTTAAAAATTAACAAAGAATTTGATATTTCCATAATGATCATCTATTATCTTTTTAAATGTATTCATACTAGAACTATTTAATATCTGTTTAGGTAAACTATTCCATGCCCCGACCACTCTTAAACTAAACCAATGTTTCCTAAAATTATGCACCCAAATTTGTTGATAAAGTTGTTTAGTGTGCTTTCTTTTGCTAATTCTTCCATGATTGAACATAATTCCACATCTTCAACAAATCAACATCCTCAATATTTTTATAGAAAACATAGATCACCCCTCAATCTACGTAATATAGTGAATAGAGGTTCAAATTCACTAGTCTTTCCCAATATACTCTGCCTGTCTGACCCTTAATTTGTTTTGTCAGTCTTTTTTGAACTTTCTCAATGGAAAGTATATCTTCCCTATTGTAAGGAGCCCAAACCCTCGCACAATATTCCAAATGCGGTCTAACCAAGGCTACATACAAGGGAATCAAAACCTCCCTCCTTCTACTTGCAACATATTTTAGAATACAATTTAGAAACTGAATAGCTTTCTTTAATTGTTAATTTAGTTCACTGGTAGAATCATCCCCTGCCCACTCTGAAGTGGTAATTTCTGATCAAAATGACCCTACTCCTGTAGCTGCAACTGAAAATCTTTCTCTCCCAGAAATGCCCCCCACTTACCAGAACAAACCCTGGTGTTAGACAAATCCACAAGAAAAGGGAGAGGAAAAAGGAAAGCAGGGACCCCTCCCCCTCTAAAATGTGGGGTACTCACCAGAAACTGTTTTCAAGCTTAAGCCAAATAAAGGCAATGGGGAGATACAGAGGAGGAGGGTGAGGACTCGGATACCTCCTCAAGAGCTTCATCAGAAATGGACTCTTACTCTGACTCCCAAACTAAGAATTCCTTGTCCAAAAAGAATAAAGGTCCGAAATCTTCTAAAGGGAAATCAGGAAAGACATAAAACATAATGTTTTCCAATGGGCTGTAACACACACATTTTACCTGTGACACTTAATGTGTGCAATATTAAAGTTTAAAAAAATGTATGGCTACATTACAGATCTTAAAAGATCTACCAAACAATGTATTATTTATTTATTTATTTATTTATTTATTTATTTATTTCAGAGTTCAGAAACACCTTTGAGTCAAAGACTCCTTTACAAAGGTTCCACATCACATATAATAGATACAGATACACAATACAGTAAGTACAGATACACAGTACAGTAATTGTTACAGAGTAAAGTTAGGTTTATAACAGGAACAGTAAGGCTAACATTCAGGAACTAGTTCAGTTTGAGACAGTTAAAAAACTGGAAGCTTAACAATCCCTGAGATGACGGAGTTAAGAGTTGTGTGCAGAGGCAGGCCGGAGGCCATTGTCAGTGGTAGAGGGACAGGGGGAACTGGTTCACATACAGTCACAGTCACTTGTGGACCAAAGGCAGAGTAAAAACAGCTTTTGAAGTGTCACAGGTGAAAAAAACAAGGTCCATAGGAACTTCTTATTAGTTCCAGGGGTTGGATGTTTGTGACAGGGTGGGCATTCTGTTTAAGCGTTATGATTTCCTAATTCAGAAAATTGTGGATATATGCCCTGGTAGATGTTAGTTGTTGAGTTTGGGAATAAATCCTTTCTTCTCATTGTGAATGTTTCTCCTAACTAAAACTCACTCTCCTTCCCTCTAATGTCCCCATCTAAGTCCCTCCCACCTGTACACCGCCACTATCTCCTATCTCCTCTCTCCTCCCTTTTTATTTCCCCACTATTTTCTACATTATCTCCCCATAGCATCCTCTACATGTATCTACCATCTCTCCTAGCAGTTTCTAATTTATTCTAGTGAACCATATTACAACTGTGTTTTTTTATTGTACACATGTTCTTTAATATACACAAATTACTGTTACTTAACATACATACTGTCAATCATTGTACATATTACAGTAATTCCATATGAAAGCTTTAATGTACCAGACAAAGCCTATGGCTGCTTGAAACTACTGTACTTGTTATTGTCTTTACTATGTTCTGTATTGTTTCCTCAACGTGGAACCTTTGTAAAAGAGCTTTGGCTCAAAGGTGTCTTCTGAAATAATAATAAATCAAAAAAATTAAAAATGAATATTGAAGACACACAAGGGATTGCCCTGAGAACCAATTTATTTTGATGCACCCAACCATACTTGCATAACAGGAAGCATGTTATTTTGGGAGGAGAATTTAATTGTGGTCTCACTTTAGCTGATCATGGTGAGTCCACAACCAAAGTGTTCGGTGATATGAACTGTCTAAAATCCATGATTACTACGGCAAATTTTAGAGATGACTATATGGAATTACATCACAAAGGGGAAGAAACATATGTTAGAGGGGTGTTAGCCACCAGAATTGATTTCATATTTGTCTTCTAGAACCTAGTAGTTACACAAACTAAAACTATACCTTATGAAACCTCAGATCATTTAGCTGTCTCCCTGGTTTGTACCTGTATAGTGCACAGAGGACACCAATTTGCACAAAGTTAAATCTAGATGAAAATTAAATAATATTTTGCTTTCAGATCTGAATATAACAAAAGAAGGTATAGAACAACGTAGGGCCCATATATCAGTGTTAGACACCTATAATTCCCCTATTGACTGGTGGCTAGACACAAAAACTGTCATGAATGCCTTTCTTAGAAGCATAGCTAGAAAAAAGCAGCATAATTCATATATGAAATATCTCATGCTGTGACAGAAACTAATAAACTTAACCTAAAGGGTATATATATATATATATATATATATATATATATATATATACATATATATATACATACAATGATAGATCTTAAAACACAAATCGAGAACATAAAGGAAGAAATGCAAACTTATCAATACAATAGGGCAGGCACATTGAAAATGGAAACTCAGTATAGAACACAAGGTAAAAAAACAGCTTTAGACATTTACAAAAGTTGTAGAGATAGGTTAAACACCACCAAATCAGAGAATGTAAATGACCCTGCTACATATATTGAATATACAGATCAAGTAAGGATCCAAGACATTGCACAGAATTATTTAGAAAATATGTTTAGTACACAATCTTCAGCAGAATGGAATGGGACCTTTTTACATGATTTAAATATTCCTTCCATATCTCAAGAGGCAAAAGAAAAATTAACTATGGATATTACTATAGAGGAAATATTACAAGCAATAAAAACTCAGAAGAAATGTTCTTCTCCAGGTTTTGATGGATTAACTGCCAAATTCTATCATTTTTTTGTAGAAATCCTAGTACTAGTTCTTATGGTAATATTGAAATGGAATTGTATATTCTATTTCTCTCCCAGGTTCCATGGCTCAAGCAATAATGATATTATTATTTAAAAAAGGTGATAAAGCAAATTTATCAAATGGTAGACCAATTAGTTTGCTAAATGAAGACTATTAAAAATTGACTACCATACTATTATAAAGATTATCCTCAGTTGCAGATGTAGTTATTAGTTCTGTACAATCTTGTGCTATTCCAAATAAGTCAATTTTCCACAACTTAAGTTTTATTAGGGATCTTTTCTATAAAAAGGGAAGTAATAACCAGGACATACTTCTCTCATTGGACCATGCCAAGGCATTTGATAGAGTAGACCATTGTTATTTGTTTCAAGTATTAGAAACATGTCACATACTCATTTATTGCATGGATAAAACAGTTAAATAAAAATACTTGGATAACACCATATGTTAATGGAGTTCTGACAACAGTATTTTTGGGGTGAAAGGGAGTTTGCCAGGGATGCCCACTGAGCCCCCTACTATATGTTTTACAGATAGATCCTTGCCTTAGGAAAATGCTATCTCATCCAGAGATCACTAGACTCTCTGATTCTTGGGTTGGCACCCTCTACTTGTGCATATGTGGACAATGTCTGTGTTTTTACCACTGAAGGCATAGCACGCTCTGCACTGATTTCAGTAATTACAGAGTTTGAAACGATTTCTGGTTCTAAATTGAATTTTGAGAAAAGTAGGGTATTCTCCTGTCTCCTTCAGAAGGTACCCCTCAAATACAGCAAATAGCTAATATACAGATTTCAGATGCCCCACTAAAAATTTTAGGTATTTTTTTGAGGAGCTCAGATGATGTATCTTTGATCTGGAATAATGTTGTAGGAAAAGGCATGGGTATTATTCAAACTTGGAGAAATAGAAGTATTGCCATACAGAAAAGAGTATTTTTATTAAAAACTTTTATACTTCATTTGTTTTTATACCTAGTGCATATTTTCCAATTCCAGTCCATATGGAAGGTAAAAAAAATCATTTATTTTTTTCAAGGTTTTGGAGGCAGCTGGTTAAAAGGATATACACTTATTATTATTACTGATTATGGGGTTGGGGGTATCAGATTGATACACCCAATGTTATTTCTTCATTGTTTATTTATATATGGGAATATGATATAATGGTTGTACAGCAAAAATATTCCTCGGTATAGGATTTTTCAAACAGAGTTCCAAAGGTTACAAAATGTATGGTGTACACAGCCATTTTTGATCCCTAGAAATTTTAGATCTTTTGAGCTTCCCTGTTTTTTGTTTCTAATATTCTTAAAATTAAGACAATGGCAAATTACGTCTTCCTTTTTACAAATAAATACTAGGAGGAGTTTTTACTCTGCTGTCCTTTGGGACCATTTTTGTGAAACACCTAAAATGGTAGGGGACCAGGAGGAATATGTATATAAAATATTTTTAAACTTACCGACAAGAGACTTTCTTTAAAGTTTTGGGGCATAACTTGGCTATCATGTCATGGGAGATTTGGGGTTAGAAATATTCATAAACATAAACCTTTGGATGAAAAATTGTGCCCAAGATTGTCTCATATAGGAATACTGGAAACCATGGAACACTCTTTTACAATGTTCTTTTTTATCAACAATTTTGGCATTTATTTTTGAATACATAGGGCGAAAAGTGCTTGTATCCTATCACCTATGAGATATTAATTTTAGGTTTATACTCACAAAAATTAGCAAAATTTCATCCCAGTACTATATGGTTAATATTTGCATCATGTAGAATTTATCTATGGCAGACCAGATGTGCTCTTTTAACTCAACAAAAAGAATACACAGTTACTCATGTTTTATCATAAATTGCCTCTTGTTTGCAAAGTATATGCAAGAAGGAGAAAAATATGGCCATAAGTGTCTGCAGGTCCCTTTACAAACATTGTACATGGTTTTTGACAGAGTAAACAGACACAGTATGAGTGGTTTCTATTAAGGGGTTGGTTAAATTTGCACGAATTTATTTGATTTGATCTAACTGTATAACTAACAAATGTGACATATTTTGTATAAAGTGAAAGTATGTTTAGTTTTTGTTTTGTTATGATTTTCTTTCAAATAAAAAATTCCCCTCTCTTGGCAGTGGGGAGCTGTTGGCCTGTCATCTATGATGGTAGACTCTGGGTCGGAGGAGTTAGAGGAAGATGTTCAGCAGACTGGAGACAGGTTCTCGACCCCGGTTGTATGTGCAGAGAATGAAGACATGAATTGTTATATGGATAACTCACCTGAGGTTTATATGCAGGCAGGCGAAAATGTTTCAGCAGCTGTATCGACAGAGCCAGCATTGGAGGTGCAGTCCAGTGGAAAACAAGCATGTGGTGTGCAGGAGGCAAGTGCTATACAGCAGAAATCTCCCCAGATAAATATCCAGCAGAATGCAGCAACAAGCATTGCAACGGATGGCATTTGTTAACGACAATTGGGTGAAAGGACACTGAGGTACAATCCACTGCAAATACTAGAGCTGCACAGTATGAAGGAAAATGACCACTGGAGCCTGCCACAGGTTGCAGCACTAGAGTGGTTGGATAAATGAAGATTACAGCAAGGCAACTTCCAGGATCAGAAAAAGCAGTTATGGGGCAGACCAAGCTATAGATTTTGCTGCCTTGTCTCCTGAAAAAAACACTACAGAATGCAGGGTGGCAGCAGGCAACTGAAGGGAAATGGGTCCTTGAAACCCAATGACTTGATCTCTCAACTTCTGAGGGCAATATTGAACACCCCAGACCCCCACATAAGGGTTCAGATGAACAAAACCCAAGGTCTGCTCCAGAGACTGAGCGGACAGACTTACAACACATGGAGGCTCTGCTTTCCCAGGATACGCCCATCACAGAGGGCACCCTGAGACAAGATGTCAGGAGTTATTCCCACATTCAGGGTTAGACAATGAGCCTAAGAGCTTCTACAAGCCACCTCACAACAGGTACTTTTACAGCATTTTCCTTCTAATGATGATCAACCAGGCATACTCCCTGAGAGTGAAGGTCCAATTAGTGAGCCACATGACAATTCTTCTATCCCAAGGCAGGGGGAGGCATCTGTAGCAGCCCTGGTCTCTTAGGGCTCAGGACAAAATGTAAACTTTAATAATAAGGGTGCAACATCTACTGCACCAAATTCTCTGGTTGGGACTGATTAGGAGTCACTCCCACCCCCCCCACCTGAGAATGAACATACTCGGCCTCTTCAGCTGGGGCTGGCCCTACTTTATTGAAGTTGTTTAAGTAAGCAATAAGACATGACAGGATGTGCATTAAGGGGAAATAAATGCAAGTCTCAGGTGTGTTGTTAGGCACAAGACGCAGCCAAGTATCATTAAATGCACCTGAGAAGTGCGATTATTTCATCATAATGCACACCCTGGAATGTCTTATTGCTCTTATAAAGTGGCATTTAAACAAGACTTGAAGGAATGAAAATAAAAATAAATATTTTAAAAAGATAAAGAGTGAACCTTTCATTGAAATATGATTCCATTTTAATTCTAAATACAAACAATAGTCCCTATTCTGGTAACGGGGGGGGGGGGTAGCTAAAAACATAATGGCAACTGTGCATGGCACACATTTTTATAAGAACAAAATGTTACCTTGCATTTCAAATCAATACAAGTACTGTTTCTTAAAAGAAATGTGTTCAAAACTTTAAGCCTGCCAGGGTTTTTTGGTTGTAGTGGTGGTGATGGTGTGTGTGTGTGGGGGGGGGTGTTAGATTTTACCAGAAAACACCCATATGTGATTCAAATGTATGTGCTGTTATATACTTCAGGAATATATTTAAGCAGTTTGGATCTGCCTCTGCCTATGTACAGTAATTGTGTTTTCCCACCTTTACTCTTTGTTTATGAAGTATGCCTTCTTTCTTCGTCCTGTTTTTTTTTCTCTGTCTTTCCCCACATTCAAGCTATGGGGTGTTTACCATGGAATGCTTGCCATGGAATACAGGGATTCAAAATTCTGCTCAGTTCCACTGGCAGAATGTTCTTCTCCAAATATACTGTACACATAGAAACATAGAAACATAGAAGTTGACGGCAGATAAGGACCGCAAGGCCCATCCAGTCTGCCCATTTCTTTTTCTACCTTATAAATGTGCCATCGGCCTTTGCGATGTCAGTGACCTATCTATTCATAGTCATTTGTATTGCTCCCTTATGCCTATCCCATGCCTGTTTGAAGCCCTGCACTGTATTCATAGCCACTACTTTTGTGGTAAGCCATTCCATGCATCTACCACCCTTTCTGTGAAAAGAATTTCCTCACATTCCCCTTAATCGGCCTCCTCTAATCTCATGCTGTGTCCTCTTGTCCTGCTATTTTTCTTATATTTAAACATGTTAGACTCTTTCACCTTGTTTATGCCCTTAAGGTGTTTAAATGTCTCGATCATATCACCTCTCTCCCTCCTTTGCTCAAGGGTATACATATTGAGCTCGTTAATCTGTCCTCATATGTCTTCTGATGCAGTCCCTGCACCATTTTGGTTGCCCTTCTCTGGACTGCCTCAGTTTGGTTAATGTCCTTGTGAAGGTGTGGCCTCAATACTGCACGAGTACTCCAGATGAGGGCTCTAACCAATGTCTTGTACAGAGGGATTATTACTCCTCTCTATCGACTTGTGATACCCCTACTAATACACCCTAACACCCCCTAGCCTTACCTACTGCTTTAGAGGTCTGCTTGATGATTTCAGGTCATCAGTGATGATGATGCCCAAGTCTCTTTCTTCCTTTGTGACTGCTAGCAACTCCCTCCCAGCCTATAAGTGGCTTCAGGGTTTCTCTTCCCTATGTGCATGATTTTGCACTTCTTTGCATTAAATCCCAGTTGCCACTCTTCTGACCATTCTGCTAGTTTATCCAGATCTCTTCTCATTCTGCCCACCCATCTGGATCATCTACTCTGTTGCAGATCTTGGTGTCATCTGCAAACAGACAAGCCTCACCTCTAGTCCATCTGCTAGGTCACTAATGAAGATGTTGAATAGGACTGGCCCCAGGACTGATCCCTGAGGTACCCACTTGTGACTTGCCATCTCTTCTGACTGTATACCATTTACCACCACTCTCTGTTTTCTGCCAGTCAACCAGTTTGCCACCCAGTTGACCAACTTCTGACCCACCCCGAGCCTACCTAGCTTATTTATCAATCTTCTATGTGGAACAGTGTCAAAGCTTTGCTGAAGTCAAGGTAGGCGACATCAACTGCTCCCCTTGGTCCACCACTCTGGTTACCCAGTCAAAGAAATCTATGAGATTAGTTTGACAGGACCTTCCTTTGTAAACCCATGCTGTCTTGGATCCTGTGCCCCTATGGATTCCAGGTGTTGCACTATCCTTTCCTTAAGGAGTGCTTCCATAATCTTGCCCACTACTGAGGTAAGACTGACCGTCTGTAGTTCCCCGCCTCCCCTGCTACCACTCTTGTGGAGGGATCACATGAACCCTTCTCCAGTCTTCTGGGACCTCTCCTGTGCTCAGAGACTCACTAAACAATTCTGCTAATGGCTCTGCTAGTCTCCTCCTCCTAGCCCTTACCCTGGGATGTATGCCATCAGGTCCCATTGCCTTATCCACCCTGAGCTTAGCAAGCTCTTGTAGGACCCTTTCTTTTGTGAAGGGAGTAGTGCTCACCTCCCTCCCCTGTGTCCATGATGCTGAGCTGTGGGCCTGCCCTACCTTCTCTTCAGTGAATACTGAGCAAAGTATCTATTTAGGATAGATGCCTTTACAGGTCCTCCTCCTCACATGCTCCCTTTCTCCATTAAGCTTAGCAATACTCCTCTGGACTTTCTCCTTTCACTAATGTATCTATAGAAAGTCTTGTCACCTTCTTTTACTGTTTGTGCTAGTGTTTCCTCAGTTTGGGACTTTGCCTGCCTTACTGCCTTACCTGCTTCCCTTAGGGCAGTTTGGTATGCCCCCTATCTTCATCCCGCTGTGTCTTTATATTTTCTGAAGGCCAGCCTTTGGCTTTGACCTTTCTGCTACTGTATTTGAGAACCAAAGTGGTTTCCTTCTTTTTGCACTTCCTTTTCTGTCTAACACAATGGATGTTGCTTCAAGTATTGTATCGTTAATGCTTGCCCACTTTGCCTGTACCTCCTCACCTGTGTTTCTTTTGCCAGGGCTAGCTTAACTCTGTTGGCCATCTTATCAAAGTCAGCTCCTCTGAAGTCCCATATTTTGCCTTGGAATGGGATGATTTAGATGTAGTAGCCAAATTGAACCATACCATGTGATGGTCACTGGCCCCAGGTGACCTTCTACCTGGAGATCTGTGATCCCTTCTTTGTTAGTCAGTACTAGATCTAGGATAGCCCTGTCTCTTGTGGGTTGCTGTACCAGTTGTTTGAGGCCCTCCCTGCAGGAATCCACTATGAGTCTAGTTCTGGCAGATGTTCCTGCTGGTATTGACCAATCTGTATCTGGCATGTTGAAGTCTCCCATTATCAGAACCTCCCCTTTAGCTGTCATGTTTTGTATATCTTCTAACAGTAATGTGTCTATGTCCTCCCTCTGGTCTGGGGCCTGTAGACAACCCCAGTTCTTATGGCTGTCCCATTTCCTGTTTCCAGGGTGACCCACAGTTCTTCTGGCTCTTATGTATTCTGAATTTCTGTAGCTTTGATATTTTCATTAACATACAGGCCACTCTCCCCCTTTTGCACCTCGGTCTCTTCTGAACAATACATAGCCAGGTACTGAAGTCTCCCAAGTGTGGTTACTGGTAAACCACGTCTCACTAATTGCTACTATGTCCAGTTTAGCCTCTGACATTATTGCCTGCAGGTCTGGGATCTTATTTCCCAGGCTGTGAGCATTTGTGTACATGATTTTCCATTGGCCAGATTTTGGTGTGTTAGTTGTTGGGTGAGGTTTGGCATTACCCTGTGCATCGTATGGGAGACAAACCTTTTTCTTACCTGGTGATGCAAATGAATGGCAAACACACTGAATTCGGTTTGACCACTAGCTGAGGGGAGGGTGTTCTTCCCATTCAACGTATGGGGTGCTGCACCCCTCTCCCCATTTGCTAGTTTAAATATTCTGCAAAGACATCAAACTTCTGCCCCAATGCACTGACTCCTCTTTAGTCAGATGCAGTCCATCAAATTTAAAGAACTTTCCCCCAGAACTGTTGCCAGTTCCCTACAAATCTGTGTCCTTTTCCTGGCACCAGTCCTTGAGCCACGTGTTTAGCTCCCTATCTCCCCTTCTCTGACCTTCCGTCCATCTGCTCCCTTCTCCCAGACTGGCATCTCAGAGAAGGAGATGCGACGAAATAGATGATAGTTTGTCACCCAGCCTAGTCAGGTGTTCCTTGGTCTCCACAACTGACCCGGCTGGCGGATCATTAGTCCCTATGTGTACTAGGACATCAATGTTTTCTCCTGCTTTGTGAACAATTTTAGCAATGCGGTCAGTGTCTCTCCATGCTGATGTACCTGGGAGACATCTGACCATCACCCCTGGCTGGAGATGGGTATCAACTCCCCGAATCATGGAGTCTCCTATGATCAGAAGTTTTTTGGATTTCCTTTGTGCTAGTTTAGTTTTGGTTCCTGATTTGGGTGAGTATTGTTGTGCTAGCTCCTGTGCCGCAGTGTCCTGCTCTGCAGTGTCTTCTGCCGCTTTATTTGATTTCAGAGATAGAGGCAGATACCTGTTTGTAGTGTTTATATGGTTTTGGAGGTAATGTGTTGGAGAGCAGAGAGTGATGGGGCACCTGATTTGCTCCTCCTAACCACCTGCCAACCTCCTGGACCAACTACCCTCTGCGGTTGAGGTTTTTCTGTTGGATGCTGGGGAAATGGCGGTGGTTCTTATAATGTATTTCCTCTCAATATGAAATTTGAGGCGTGCAATCTCTGCCCATGCTGCCCGGAGCTGGAGACCTAAGATCTCCAAAGGCCCAGCATGTAGGACAGTGTCCTAAATCCTGTAAGAATGTCCTTCTGAAAATTGTTCCACAGTACCTGCAGTTAATGAAATCCATTCCAAATAAGTTGCTGGGTTTGTAACCTAGTCAGAGTAATTAGAAGAAAAAAAAAAAATGCAAGTAATGGTTTAATTGTGCTTTGTTTAACTTGTTATAACAAGTTAAATTACTAGTGCCCTGTAAATGAGATCACCTTGTGGAGGCCCCACTGATCCGCCCCTTCCTGCTCTGCCACAGGAAATGTCACAACTGTGGTACCCTATAAAAGGAGTGTAGCGTGGGGTGGTTGGGTGATGGGGTGGGTGGCTGGGCCCTTCCCCTGCCTAAAAAGAAGAACCACGGACGAAAGAACAAGGAGGTAAGAGCAGAAACAATCAGTCAACAACAAATGCAGTAACCCTGAAAGCTTATCCTAATGTTAGATAAAACTGTAAAACCTGTAAAGCACCACCTGTAATAATTTCAGAAGATATACCCTGTAAGAAACACTTTGCTCCAGAGAAAAATAAAGCAGTAACAGAAGATATACCTTGCAAAAGACAATTTGAATCAGAAGATTACAGCAGTAATCTGTTAGCACACCTGTAGGCACACCTTGTAATAATGCAGAAGAAGGTATACCAGCAACAACAATTTGAATCAGAGAAAAAATAAAGCAATGAAATGTTAGCAACAAACAGTAGCAATCCCTGTGAGTAAAAAATAAAAACACCACCACACAGTAAATCTGCTTAGCCAAACTAAGTCTTAATCCTTCTCCCTTGCTCTGGTAAGTTTCTCTACTCTGCCTTTCAAGCAGTCTTAGAAGGAAAGAGCTCAGGTGAAGCTAGGTGCCTTGGCCAGCAAACCAAGTCTTCTACCTTCAATACATACCTTCATACATAACAAAGGCCTCTTCTAAAGCCAGAGATTCAATTATCTCACTGTCAGGGAACATAGAAGAGATTTCCCTGATGATCAGGTAGAGACAGAAGGGGAATTTCTCGTTGCCAGCAAAGAAGCAGTTGTAATGAAAACTACAAACAATTCTTAATGTTTCTAATTTGTTTGAATGTGTAATGATAGTGTGATGATCTAGGAAACAGCATTTAATTAATTTGTTTTATTTTTTATTTAGGCTAGTTTTATTTTAGGGTCCCATTGAAGGTTTTTAAAGGACTGATGGAAGATAGTTCTGGTTGTAGGAGGACTAATTTTCTCATTGTGTGATGTGGTTTAGAACCAGGATGACTCTGTGAATATAGAGATTTAATGTACAGTCAGCTGATGTCTCTTGGCCAATGAGCTTTCTAGATTGTTTCTTGCCATTTTATAAGCTATAATAATGCATGGTCATCTGACTGGTTTTAACCAATTAAAGTTAGTTGATTTTTAGACCCATTTTGTTAAAAAAAATATCTCAGGCACCAGGGAAAAATGTTATGCATCTGAGATATCGGGGGATGGGCGGTTACCTGAACATCTATAGTATTTGTGGCCAGGAGGCTACTAAAAGAGTTGATGCAGTTTCAGGCAGCTGACATATATGTTTTAATTCATGTATCCAGTGAGGATACTTTTGACATCAGTTTTAAACAATACTCTGGTTTTGATAGATTTTGGACAAAGTTTAATATGCTCAGATCTTCAGCACTGTGGATTAATTTCATGGCAATACCTCTGACAAAACCTATGATAAAACAGTAACTATAATGTTTCAAAATGAAGGCGTGAACATAAATGGCATTTCATTCTGGTTACAAGAAAACGTGTACTGTATTGGGGTAACCTAAGGCAATCATGTATTCTGAAGGTATTTGGACTGAGGGATGGCATTTCAAGGTCAAGCTTTTTCAAACTGACTCAGAGGTGCAGCACATTCCTAACAGCTTTTTTCTAGGTCAAGACAGGGGAGTCTGCTTTTATGCAGCCCATACTAATGCCTGTTACAAATGTGGTGCTCGAACCCGCCTTAGTAGTACTTGTGACAGGCTGAAATGTGCCATATGTGGGGATTTTTGGCATGTTAGCATGTCATGCAGAAATGTATTCAAATGCAATCTATGTGAAGATGTGGGTCATGCCTACCATCAGTGTTCCTGGGTGGGACAAAATAGGACTGATAGCTTAAACCAGGAGAATTTGGTTCATAATGCACAAGATGGAGCCAGCGCCCCCCCTAGCAGGGCTAAAAGTCTAGATGCAAGGGACCAGCCAAATATAGGGAGTAGCCAGGAGACACGAGCTCCAGCACAGGAATCTTCTAGAAGGGATGCCACCACCCCAAGTAGTAGCACTATCCAGACCTTGACCCTCCCCCAGTACCATTACCCTCTGAAGAAGATTGGGAGCTGGCTGATCAGCAAGGTTTGCTAATGCCCTTAGGAGCAGGCTGCCCCACCAGCATAATTTCAGTTACCCAATACCAGGAGAGTAACTAGAGTGTCTTTCGAACAGACCTCCACAACTCACCCCATTCCCCTCCAGAATTCTTTCCAGGTATTTCAGGGAAGCAAGGAATGGGGTGAATCTGATCTTGAGTTGGATGTTTCCTCTCATTCTGAAGTTGTTTCAGAAATGGAAGAAGAAGCAAGTACAAAAGTACTAGGAACCAGAAAGAAAAAAGGAAAAAAAAGGAAAGTGCTTTCCAGAAAGGGTAGTCCAGAGTGACAGCTATCACCCACATCTCTATAGATGGCAGCCCTACACTTAACCTCCATAAATGTATGTAGCATGAAGAATTACAAAAAAAAGGCTCACCATTCTTTTCTATTTTCAACATTCTACATATGATATTGACTTCTTGCAAGAAACCAGGTTAAACTTGTTATTTTACACTGAACAGGTTAGCAGAAGTTGGATGTGGGACCCATCTTACTGGACATTCGGGTTGGATACTGTGGACGGATTAGGTATTCTCTTTAAAGGCCCATGTTGTTCAATGTAAAGAATTGTGGATATTCTCCCAGGCAGGGCCTTGTTGCTTGATTGTACATTGAAACATTTTTCCTTAAGACTTATTTACACATACGCTCCCCAAACTAAAGCAGCCAGCGGTGAGCTAGTTGAAAAAATAAGGCCTTACCTCTACACTGCTTTGGGGGGGAGGGGGGAGTTGATATGAACTGTGGGTTGGACATTAAAGCTAGAGATAATATACAAAAGAAAGTCTACTGCGACACACATACACTGCAGAACATTTTACAAACAGCTAATTTGACTGACACTTACAGGTCATTGCACAAAGAATCAGGATATACCTATTTTAGGAATGCCTTTGCGACTCAAATTGATTTTATCTTTTCTCTAGACTATTAATTCCCCATAGCTCCATAATCTTTCTCACCATCCATGTGAATTTTCAGATTACATTGTATTGGACTGTACTTTAAATCTGGCCAATATATCCCCAAAGTTGTTTTGAGCAGAAAAACGGTAGACACTTAGGGCTCAATTCATAAAGCCCTGAGATTGATGCAAGGTGCCTGCATCAAACATACAATGCACAAGTAGCACCTTGCATCAAAAAATGCACCATTAGCAATTCACAAAGGTAGCCTGCATCAAACACAGGCTGCATGTCCCAAAGTGAACCTGCACCAGCCTTGTGCCACAAAATGGGCTGTGGTATGGTGCAAGGGGGCTTGTGGGAAATGCAGGCTGCCATATCCCTATAAGTGAGATTCACAGAACTCTCCCAGAGGGAAAAATTCTAAGTACCCTTAGATCAGCCAGGGCTGGACTATGGGTTCTTAGACATGTCCCTCTGGAAGAGTGTAGCTAGGCTACAATGTGCTGGCTCCTCCTTCCAAGCATCTATGTCCTCAACTATAAATCACAAAGGAAAACCTGATGATTGCGTCCCCCCCCCTCCCGGATCCCCAATGGCCACACAAACTGTAATGTAAAATGTCCTGGTGGTTTAGTGGGCCCCCTTCCAGATCCCCAATGATGCCCCTTTAAGACATATTTGTTTTGCCCCTATTAGTAAAGCATCATATTATAGCCCCCACCCTGGTGGTCTAGTGACCCCCTCCCCAACCCCAGATGCCACCCAATAATAGGAAAGCAATATGGAAACCCTCCCTGATCCCCAAAGATGCCACTCATAATATTGATATACATGCCCCATAGTAATACATAGTAACAGTGACCCATCCTGGTGGTATAGTGGCCCACTCTCCCCGGTCCCCAATGATAACCCTAATAATAAATACTATTCTTGCCCCATGTTCATATATAATACTATTGCCCAGCCCTGGTGGTCTAGTTGCCCACACCCCATTCCCCACCTCAGCCCGAATCAGAGCCGTGCTGGCACAGCTCTCCCCTCACCTCTGTGGCCGGTGCCAACTGAACTATCACAGTGTGTGTATGTAAAGGGGCAAACATAGTGAGAACATTTTGACAGCTTCATTTGAATCACTTATTATAGCAGTAGCAGTCCAAAAGTGCAATACCATTCCCCACTGACAGACAAAAATATGCCTTGCCCTGCCTTGCACTAAATAAACCACTGTCTGCCAGCTTAGTGGCACTGAGGGTTGAGGTGCTGGATACCACACCTCACACCACACTGGCAGCTTGGATTCAGAAATGGACTAAGGCCACCGGGGTTCAGCAGGGGAGGGAAGGGATTGAGCATCCGGAGGACTGCTCTCCCTTCCCAGGGAGGGACTCAAGGGTTGCACACTCCAGAGTGGCTCCTGGCAGTGGCTAGATGCTGTGCGGTACATGCAGGGCAAAGCAGATGCTGGGGGGGTGGAGTGATGGCTGGCCTCAGTGCTTCTCAGCAGGATGCCAATGCATGTCCATGCTTGCAGGGGGAGAAAAAACAGGGAAAAAGCCATCTGGCATTCTGATGAGATGATAGAGGCCTCGGGGGCATGCCCACATCCCATTGCCAGCCCAGCACACCCAGGATTCTGACCCAATGACAGAGGTAGGTACCCCTAATCTCTGATAGTGCCACCACGGGAGCGTGGGCCCTTTCCCAGAGGGTGATCTGGGGGGCTGGACCTACCAAGTTGATTGGGGGGAGCATGATAAGAGCTGGGGTTCAGGCAGGGAGTGAGAGGCACAGCCAAGTGGGCACTCCTGAAGGATGCCAGGAGCCCAGAGTGAAGAAATAAAGTTGAAAAAAAAAAACTAAACTACTGTCTAAAAGCTCAGAGAACTCTGAATAAAAAGCAGCAGAACAACCTGCAGGGAAACAATTCTGACAACACCTGCAAATCCTCTAGTTGGTCCAATTAAGACCTTTCAAATTCATTAAGTCTTTCTTTCTACAATCATTTTAATTTCCTTACCAATTTATTACAAGCTCTTAAAAGAAAAAAAAATTGGTCTGGGAATCTTTTATTCTGGAATGGTTAATCAAGTGTAAAATGTATGCATAGCACATACATTTTACACTACAGGCACTGTGACAGTTCAGTAGGCGCTGGCCGCAGAGATGAGAGGAGGGCTGTGCCAGTGCTGGCTTTGACTTGGGATGGGGTGGGAAATAGGGTGGTGGGTGCTCTCTGGGGTGGGAGGGTGGGGCCACTAGACCACCAGGGTGGGCAATATTACTGTGTATTACTATAGGGGCATGAATAATATTACTATTAGGGGTGTCTTCGGGATCATTTTTCCTGTTATCATGCAACATCCAGGATCAGGGATGGGGGCCAGTAGACCACCATGATGTATAGTCCATATATTACTTTCTGGATATGGGGGCTGGGAGAGGGGCACTGGAGCCCCTGGGAAGGGATATTATTGACTTTCCAAGGGATCAGGGATGGGGACACAGCTTGCCTTTGGGCAAGGAGCATGGGCAGACCCTTCCATGCACCATGTGTTTGCTGCATGGGAGGGGTTGCTGCAGGTGTGAGGACTTAGGTGCTGTGATTCTTCCTGTACCTGAATCCAGTGCAGGGTTCCTGGCTCACTAGGCTTTGGCAGAAGCTGCTGTTTGCTGCAGCTTGCACTTATCTAAGCCAGCTTTAAGAATCAGGACTGTAAAATCTCTTTTCTGGAACAAGAACAAATTCAATCAAAAGCATTCTAGCTATTCTAGCCATGAATTCAGTCCTTTGTTTTTTTATGAAGACCAAGCTAAAAAGATAATGATTTTATAATGATGTATCATGAATGATCATAATCAGTTAAGTGCAAAGATCATGTTCAAGCTTCAAAAACCATCACTGTGGTCATAATTAACAATAATTATACATTAACATTAAATGGCCACCTATAAAAAACCATGAAGCTATGGAAATGGTGGTTATGATTAATGATGATCTCATATCATCATGATTTTTCATGATCGCCCATGGTCAAGATTACAGTAACAAATAAATAAAAAAAATCAATTTACTTTTTCTCTATACTTTTGGAGATCATCTTGTATTTAGACATCTTTATTGGAATGATCAGTTATGATACCTCTTCTTTGGAAGCACACTGCTTTCAGTTATACTTACTCTGATAGCTCACATCTTACTGAAGTGAAAAAGACTCATATTGGTTTATATAGCCCCATTAAGTGGTTCCTTTTAGGGTTGTGTAGAGGTCCTAAAAGTACCTGGTTTGTGCTCAAAATCTTTCCTAATACTCTGAAAACTAATACTATAAATGCAAAATTAATTAAAAATAGAAATTACCATTATTTTGGTCCATAAACTGTGCTTTTGAAATATGCAGATTAGGTATGCAAATGTGTATACTATATCAGACATTGCATGTACTCTTCCTAATGGGATTAAAACTTGACTTTACATGATTTACATTCTAATTAATTTGTCTTTGATGATATGTGACATTCATATTTTTATAATTGTAACAAATAAAACTTTAAGTATTACTTCTGTGACTTGCAATCTTATAATACTGAACAAATATACTGTAATCATCAATCATCATCACTTGGTCATTCACAGATTACTAACAACCATCATGCTGAATTAAGTTTACAAAAATACTTAATAATCAGTTTGTGATTTGAAAGTTCATGTTTGATGATTGAATCATGATCTAGATGATGATCTTAGATCATGATCTCCTTTGATGGTCTTATAGATACATAGATACATATACACTGTTGGCAGATAAGGGCCAACAGCCCACTCAGTCTGCCCATTTGAGATTGTAAGTCCACTTTATGTTTTCCTAGAAGTCTATTGCCCCTTATCCCTGACCTCCAGAATTCCCTTATGATAACATTTGATGATTAACAATGATCAGTCATGACTGACCTTCAAAAATCATAACTGATGATTTACCAATTTTCCAGTGGACACTTGTCAGTGGTGGACAGATATAAAAAGTAACAAAAAACTCTTTATGGATCTTGGGATGTCTAAAGCTACTTCTGATTACTTGACATATCAGAGGCATAGAAATGTTTTTTATAAATACATGTCTGTCCCATGGTGACCAGCTTCCTGTTTCAGGTTCTAGAAACTTATGGTGTCCCCTCACAGATGTTGCAATGACTTAAATGCCTTTATCAGGAAGCACCTGTAGTACCTTCAGTCAATGGACTATTAGGTGAACCAGTGCCACTGCGAGTTGGTGTGAGAAAGGGGTGCCCTATAATCCCCCCTTATTTACACTTTAACCTTAGACCCATTTATTAGGAACATAATTAATAATCAACAGATAGCGTCAAGTATTTGTAGAAATACTGTTGCACCTTGAACAATATGCTGTGCTGCGGGTCAGATTAAACAATGTAGAAATGAACCAATGGTTCCAGAGATTTGGCACCAGCTAAGGCTTTTAAATTGTAGTGTACTACTGATATCAAAGTCCTCATACCCAGTGAAACTTGGCAATAGTGCATGGGGAAACAGTTAACATACTCACCAAAGGGCTGTGGAAAATAGCAGTTTCCTTTTTATTGGATAAAACTTGAAGCCACAAAGATAAAATCCACCAAGACCGCACACATATATGCTGTGCTGCCTTAGTGGACTTTATCATTGTGGCTTCAGGTTTTATCCAATAAAAAGGAAATTTCCACATAATCAACAGACAGTAGGAATTTCACTGGGAGAAGGCTTGTTTTCACAAAAGGTATCCCCATATGCGGATGATGTGTGCCTCTACATACAAAATCCAGCCTCAGGAATCGAGGCTTTAAAACTATTTTGAAGTTATTCACTCATTTCAGGGGCACAAATAAATTGTGAGAAGAGATCCGACTGGCTATAGGACCCCTTAATGCCCCTGCCCACTACTTCAGGATATTGTTGGTATCCAGATATCATCAGCACTAGTTAAGATCTTAGGATTTTATTTCAGACAAGTACATCTCCCCCGTATCAATTGGGAAAATAGTATCTCGGTTTGTGAAAATAAAATCCAGATATGGAAATCCTGGAAATTTTCCAAACCCAAGAGGGTTCTCACCATAAAGAAATTTTTGCTTCATATATTTACTTATTTAAGTTTTATTTTTTTCCTCCTCCTATAAATTTAAAAACAAGATTATTTAGTTGTTTTTTTTTCAGATGTTGTGGGGGAGCAGATTGAACCCAGTTAAATGAGAGTTCACTTATTTAGCAGTGAAATTGGGAGGACTGAATATGATAAACCCTAGAGTTTTTTCATTCCTTCTTTTTCCTATCTGACTTAAAATTAAGTTGGGAAACTACTCTCCATCCCTAGCAAGAATGAACCAAGCTACTGTTACAGTTTTATAATGCTAGATGGGACCAAATCCCCCCCTAAGGTTATGGCTTTATATTGTATCCCTGAGTATGCAGATTCCTCTCTCTGCAAGGCCAGACAATGGAAAGTATATAAATTGTCAGTCACTACTCTCACCAGGAAACAGCTGTATACTGTAATTAAGTGATGTCTACAACCCATGTTATTTCCATAGTATTCCCTTTCTGCTTCTTGTCTAAAATGAAATTGGCTTTTGCCATGTTAAATGACTGTAGAATCCCAGTTAAAACTTTGGATGTGTTATGGCTTAGTTGCCACACCAGGTTAGAGGTTAAAGGTAACCTGAAACACAAATCTCTGGAAGAGAGATGTTGTCCTAGAATAGAGTGTCAACAGGTGGAAAAAACACAGGAACACTTCTTTTTAAGATACCCAATCACCCTTCAGATTTGGGGCTTTCTTGCTACCTTGCTACCAGATGGCAGCAGCCTTTCTTGAAATCCATATCTTATGAAACATTCATTCTAGGGGATTACACTAAAATGTTCAGACAGTTTAACCCAAGTAGTCTTACTGCAATATTTGCATGTATACATTTTTTGTTTGGCCAGTTACATGTCAGTTTCTGGGCCAATAAATTTAGTCAGCCCTGTATCAATTGCTTTCCTACGTAAAGAAGGGATCAAAGCAACAGAATTAAAGGGAAAACAGGGAGGAGATCAGGCACTGTGGGTCACCTTGGAGACAGGAACTGGTACCACAATTTGCACTGGTGCTGTATACAGACTACTATCTCAAGGGGAGGAAATGGACAAGAAAATGATAGAAGGCATCCTTAGGAAGGCAGAAAAAGGGGAGATATTGTTCCTGGGGGACGTGAATATGCCAGATGTTAACTGAAGCACCTCTGCTGCTGCCACATCCAAGAGCAGGGTCATTCTCAATGCACTGCAAGGGGCATGCTTCAGAAAGCTAGTGTTAGAACCCACTCAGAAGGGAGCAATCTTAAACCTGGTACTGTCAAATGGGGTTGGAGAGAGGATCTCAAATTTAGAAGTGGGTAGTCATCTGAGAACAAGTGACCACCAAACAGTGTGGTTCACGATAAACACAGCTGTGGAGTCAAGCCATACAAAAGTGAGGGCACTGGACTATAGGAGGGCTGACTTTGTCAAAATGGGAGAGTGTCTCAGAAAAGCATTAACAAACAGGCAAGAAGGAGGGGTAAAGAAACAATGGAGAAACATCAAAACTGCCATCACAGAGGCAACAAGCCTTAGTGTGAAGTAAATAAACAAATCAAAAGGAAAGAAAAAAACACTAAGGTTCTCAAAAGAGGTGGCGGGAAAGGTTAGGGAGAAAAAGACAGCATTCAGGAAGTATAAGGAAATACAGAAGGAGCAGGACAGAGAACTGAACCAGTTAAAGCAGAAGGATATGGGAAAGGCAGTCAGAACAGCAAAGGCCCAAACCGAAGAAAAGATAACCAGCTCAGGTAAGAAGAGAGATAAAACCTTTTATAGGTACATTATGGAGTGAAGAAAGACCAAAGGAGGGATAGTGAGGCTTAATAGTGGGGAAGGTGGGTGGGCAGAGGGTGACAATGAAAAAGCAGGGATACTGAACGAATACTTCTGCTCAGTATTTACAAAAAGGAAGAAGGAGAGGTACCTAATCCAATCAATAGAAGCACTCTGGATTGGGGAAGGGTCGATATCAGTTCATTCACAGAAGAAAGTGCTCTGAAAGAACTTCTAAAACTGAAGGTGGACAAAGCAATGGGTGCTGATGGGATTCACCCCAGAATTTTAAAAGAACTAAGGGGAGAACTAGTGACACCACTGACTACCTTTTTAACAAATCATGGGAGGATGGTGTGGTACCTAAGAACTGGAGGAGGGTGGATGTGATTCCCCTTCACAAAAATGGGAGCAAAGCTGAGGCAGGAAACTACAGACCTGTTAGTTTGACCTCAGTGGTACCAAAAATGATGGAATCACTTCTGAAAGAAAGAAATGTTGAGTACCTACAGGGTAGCGGGGCACAGGACCCAAGGCAGCATGGATTCACAGCAGGACAATCATGTCAGATGAATCTAATAGATTTTTTGACTGGGTGACCAAAGTAGTAGACCAGGGAGTGACTGGGGACATGGCCTACCTAGACTTTAGCAAGGCATTTGGCACAGCCCCACACAAAAGATTAATAAACAAATTAGCCAGCCTGCAAGTGGGTCCCAGGGTGATAGCCTGGGTAAAAAAATTGGCTGGACAACTGGACACAGAGGGTAATAGTAAAAAGAGTCACCTCTGAGGAAAGAGGAGTTACTAGCGGTGTACCACAGGGTTCAGAACAGGGTCTGGTCCTTTTTAATGTCTTTATAAGGGACATTGCGGAGGGACTTAAGGGAAAAATCTGCCTCTTTGCAGACGACACAAAAATCTGCAACAGGGTTTTTTATTTTATTTTAGTCTTTGGTAACCGGGTAAGGCCCATTAGGCACAAGTGCCTGTTTTCAGGGGTGACCTGGGAGCACTGGGTGGTTAAGTGACTTGCTCAGAGTCACACAGTATGCAAGTGGAGGTTGTGAGAATCAAACTCAGGTCTGGTCTGCTGGATGTACCAAGCTTGTTCACACCTTGTTCCTCTAACCTCTAGGCCATACTACCAGCCCCTACCAGGGTTGATACAGAAGGGGTGGTAGAAAGGATGAGAAGGGACTTGGCAAGGCTGGAGGAATGGTCAAAAATATGGCAGCTTAGATTCAGTGCAAAGAAGTGCAAAGTAATGCTCCTGGGAAACAAAAAACAAAGGAAAGAGTACACAATGGGGGAAGGGGATACTAACAACAACAAAAATGGAAAAGGATCTTGGGGAAGTCATATCAGATGATCTAAGGGTAAGCAAGCAATGTGAGAAGGCAGTAAGATGTGCTGGGGGAATACTGGGATGTATAGGAAGAGGCATCACCAGTAGAAAACAGGAAGTTGTTATCCCTCTGTACAGACAGTGAGACCCCATCTGGATTACGTTGTGCAGTTCTGGAAACCCCATCTCCACAAGGACATAGACAGGATGGAGGCAGTCCAGAGGAGGGCAACTAAAATGGTGCAGGGTCTGCACCAGAAGCCATACAAGGAGATACTAAAGGAGCTTAATATGTATACCCTCAAGGAAAGGAGAGAGAGGGGGACATGATAGAAACATTCAAGTACCTCAGGTGAATCAACAAAGTCCAAGAGGGTAGCATCTTTCAGAAAAAGAGATGTGCAAGAAAAAGGGGGCACAATTTGAAGATAGAGGGGGGACGGCTCAAGGGCAACGTGAGAAAGTATTTTTTCATGGAGAGGGTGGTGGACATATGGAACGGCCTTCCCGAGGAGGTTGTGGAGTGAAAAACAGTGGGAAAATTCAAGAATGCATGGGACAGACATAAGGCAATTCTGGTGGGGGGGTAGGAAGAAGTAGGATGTTGGTAAACTAGGATCTACAGCTTATCCAGTACGTAGGGAAATGGGCAGACTGGGTGGGCCAAGCGGTCCTTATCTGCCATCATAGCCTATGGTTCTATGTTTAATGATTGAGAGCACAGTAAAGCAGGTAAAGAAACTTGACTATCAATGGCTTCCCAAAGGACAAGCAGGTGTTCTTTGGCATTGTATTGCTTGGGTCAGAAGAGACCATTACATAGATCAAGAGGTATCACAGTAAAATTGTTGCTTTTCTTTCTTTGTTTCTTTTATGTTATTTTTTAGGAACTAAGGAGGCATCAACATAGCACAGTAATCTGACACTTGTTACTTGTTACCAGTCATCCCATGAACTTTTGTTCCTTTATAGATTTCTGTTTTAGAAATAGGACTACATATATTTCAGGCATATCATGGAGGATTATGTAACATGAATTTTCTTTTTCTCTTCTAATTTTTTGTATAAGGAGGGGATGAAATGAGGGTATACTTATTGTTTGTATTTTCTTTTAGAGATGACTGTAATATTACTTAAGCAATAATGCCCAACAGGGTGTGTGTTGTGCTGGGATAACATCACACCTCAGGTGGTTGGGCACGAGGCCATAGGTCGAGTGCGTCCAATACCTGAGACGTGACGTTATCCCAAATGACACACACCTTGGAGGGCATTAATGCTATTATACAATGGCTCATTGTTATATATAAAATAAAAAAATAATTTTAAAGAATGTTTTTATTAGTGTGGAAAAATATTTTTGTTTCTTAAGAGGAGATGCAAAAAAAGAGGTAATCTAGCTCATATAGCTAATCTGCATTGTTCACAGTGAGGCTGAGACTAGACCCATGACGTTGTGCTGGGATAACATCACGGGTCCAGCCCAAGATTGACCAATCAGAGACCAGTAAATTTTCTTGCCATTGTATAATTAAGCAATAATAAGGCACAACAGGGTGTGGTATATCATAGGATATCATCATGCCTTGTGTGGTTGGGCACGAGGCTGCAGGCCGAGTGTGTCCAAACACTCGTGAAATGACAATATCCCATATACCACACTCTGGAGTGACTTATTGCTATTATGAACTGAGTTTCGAGTTTAAAAAAAAAAGGAAAGAAACAGGTTTCAAAATGTTTTATGAATGAGTTTTTGGGTGGTGTAGGAGTACATTTTGAAAAATAGTTCTCAGACAGTAGTGAGCAAGTAGGTGGATGGTGCCGGAACTTTTTCTAAGCCGTGATGATGTAGCCCGATATCATCATGGCTTCAAAGAGCTCTCGGCCAATCAGATTCCTCTATTTACGATCCTCAGTTCATAATTATAGTTTGATGTTACAGTTTTCTTTTCAATAAAATTCCCCTACTCTGTAGAAGGGGGTGCTGTTGGCACATTTCCCGGATGGAGGAGATATAGGTGGTTGACGGTTCTGGAGAGCACCAGGTTGGGAGCCAGTCCTCTGCCCCAACCAATGGTGCACAGGAGGATGAAGACGGAGAAGTCTCTACTGCTTCCACACTGGTAATGGAAGATTCTGATGCCAGCTCCATGAATGACTTACCAGACAATGTGGATTTACAGGAAAAGGAACCAATAACAACAATGGTGGAGGGGTATACAGAGTCTGCTGCAGCACAACTCGAGAAAGAGTTGGAAGAATGACGGAATATTCTTTTTAAAATGTTGGTGAAAAATAAAGAGAGGGATATGAAAAGGACGGTGACATTACGATAGTCCCCGGCAGACCACAGCAGGTCCACATCTTTAGAGCAACCCAGGTCCAGTGCTAAATTTCCTTGTTCGACACCACAACAAATAGGAAATCAGCCCCCGAGGTCTCTCCCTTTTACAAATTTACCAAATATAACTACAGCACAGGAATTAATTTTGTCAGGCATATGGGACAATGGCAGAGGGTCCTGAGAGTTCCAGGTGGTCACCGGACTGAGCGTTATGAGGCATAGGATGGATGCGGACAGCAGAGGGGAAATGGGTCCCTGATCTGGAATAGGATATTTCTTCTTTAGCCTCTACCCAGACAAATTTACCTGAAGCAGTTTTACAACATTCCATTGGAGCAGCAGTGCCACAGGTAACTGGGGGTCTTGTGGTGAGCCCACGGGACAGGGATATGGGGAAAGCTGTTTCAATAGTTGAATGCCCAGAAAAATAGGTGGCAGTTGTTATTCAGTGGGGGACTGAGGTACTAAGCAGGGGGTAGCATTTCAAATACAGTAGCCCAGGACACTCAGGTGACCCCATGGCCTGAATCAGATGTTCCTGCAGATCCTGTTATCATTCCCCCTATAGTGGTGCATGAGGAGTCTGAAGTAGTGCCTGATCTCCATCCTAATCAACCTGACTTAGCTGTAAATGAGCCAAATGAGACTGAGGGTATTGATGCCGATGGGGTCCAGAGATGTGTTCATGGGTCCCCACTCTTGGAAATGGAATGCAGAGCTCAAATGCTGGAACAAGACTAGGTGCTAGCAGGTCACCCTCCCCCCCCCACGAGCCAGGCCACAGTGTTCTGACCTGTTCCCTGTTCTGAGCCAGCCCCCACTGAAAATCAGTTAGGCGGAGATATAAAGGAGGCATGGACACCAGACCTGATCATTATTATGTGGGTCATATGCTATTGAAAGATTCCTTGAAGTTCATGGCCTTGGAAATTTACACCGTGATCCATGAGTCAGTAGAAGACAATTTTGATGCCCGTTTCCATTCCCCCCATTCTTTGGACTAGTTTTGGTCCAAATACAACCAGTTAAAATTCTCCCCCCTGTAGACCTCCTTTCTGTCTAAACCCCTATCTAAACCCACCATCAAGTACATCATGGTAATTTTGGAATGAAAGCATCCATGTAAGTGACATTGTACACTGCCTACAACAGCGATGTGAGGTCCTGAGTGCCCCTGAAGCTATTATTGATAACTAATTTCTCTGGACTGGGGGCTGGAAATTTATGATCGAGCTGAGGCATTCTGATGAGGGGGTACTGCATCTGCCCAATAGTTTCTTTTTGGGATGAGACAGGGGTGTGTGTGTTTTTATTCCGGGCAGCTGAAAGCTTGCTACAAGTGCGGGGCCTGAACGCATCTATCAAATGTGTGTGATAAGTTACGATGCGGCATATGTGGGAAATTTGGGCATATCAGTCTCCAGTGTCTCAATCATGTCTGATGCAACTTATGTGATGAACATGATCACATTTTTCAAGGCTGCGTTTGGGCTGCGCACAATAAGTCCCACAACATGAATCCAGATGACCTTATTCAGAAAGTACAACAGCTGGAATAGGGCCCTGCCCCAAGGAGGGACCAGCTGTGAATACAGCTCAGTCATTTCTGGCTCCCCCAGAGGTGGAAGAGGCTCAGACCATGTCTTGTTCTGTCCTTCAAGATGCAGAAATGGAGGAAGAAGAAGGCAGTCATGCCCCTGCTCCATCCCTCGTGCTCACAGATGAGGTAACAGTGACATCCCAGGAAGATATTGAGGCTAAATTGCCCCCCTCCTCCCCAAAATGGAAAACTCTGCTGCCTCAGCATAGGAGCCTGCAGCAGCAGAAATCTCTGGCACAGGTCATGGAGACAGATAACCCCTGTAGTGTCTTGTCCACTGCACGTTGGGGAGTTGCAGTGCTCAGGGATTGGGATTCTGATGCTTTCTCCTCTCATTCAGCCTCTAAGGAGATGGAGGCCTTATGACTGGATGGCAAGAAGCACAAGCAAAAGTAAAAGAAACAGCCTTGCCCCCAATGTTTAAATATCTAATTTTTCTCTTGCCACCTTGTATGTTCACAGTTTGTTGAGGTATTCTCTGATGATAGTGAGTGAATCTGAGCGACCACCAAAGCAGCGAATCATATTCAGCGCTATCATCATGGGCTACCTACAAGGGTGGTGATGCTATGCTACAGCAATGATAGGGGAAGGTGACTGGATGGGGAGGATATCAAGGGGAGGGATAGGGAAGAGGGTTTTCTGTGGGTAGTGTGCCTGCTACAGCTGAGGTAGCCATGTGGTGTGGTGGTGAGGGTGGCTAGCTCCAGCACAGCAGGTACTGGGCTCGGGGCTGGGGATCCGGAGGAAAACCTTTGCTGCTGGCTGCTGCTGGCATTTTTTTTTTTTTTTTATATCCGACGTGTCACCCCCTTCCCGACATGCACCACCTGGAGTTAGGAATCTTTTAGTGGGGGGTGTAGGGGGAAAAGCCCCCTCGAGAAGGGGCATGGGGACACAGCCCCCCCACATAGACACTAAGTCTAGTTAATGGATGTTTAATTGCCAGCATGAGTATGTCACCGATTTGCTTTTCAGCCATATAAACTCGCCATAATAGCAATCCCTGTTTTGAGTTCACTATTATGACATAGAACCATTTGTTGAATAGGACTAAGAGAGATGCTGTATTTTCAGTGCTGAAAGATATAGCACTAGATGTTGTATTTATATAGGAATATTGATTAAACTGAACAGCTTCAGCATCACAAGCCCATAGGTCTTGGGTTTGGGGGCATTCTTATTGGTCCTTCAGGACCAAGTGAGCAGATGGGGTGGACATTTTAATTTCTGGGCCTTGGTTTAAATTACATAGATTAATTGTACTGCAACCAGGTTGATGCCTGATTGTAGATGGCAGATGGCATAACCTGTCTAGCAGGTTCATTGTAGTGTATGGGCCACAAGTTAAAATGGATAGGGTTCAACTACTGGGGCTGATACAGCCCTATCTGGACACCTCTAAAAATGTCTACTTTGGGGGGGGGGAATTTAATTGCACCTTAGAGACGAATCAGCGCAAGGTTCAGGGTAAGAAGGTTCACTGCAGTTTTGTGGCACTTAAGAACTCTATTGAGATGACAGAACAAATTGACTAGTGTGATGGCATCTCCGGCCATCACCTATACATATGTCCGGGGTCCTTTTGTGTCCCAGAGGTTGCAGATTCTGAGGACTAAGATAACACTGGTAGAATTTTTGGACCATGTTATAGTGCACTTGTGCATTTCCACTGATACTGGGGTACAGATGCCTCCTACATAATGGAAGCTGAATGTTGAAAGTTTAACCATCTCTGAAGTAAAGCTGTGACTTTCTTCAGTCTTTATAGCAAGGGCATCAGTTTTTCCCCATATGATGATTTAGGGACATGGTGGGAGGACACAAAGACAAAGGTAAGGACAAGGATACAAAATTACGGGAAGACCCAGACCTATTCGGATTGTTTGAAATATCTCTCATTGCGAGCTGAGTTATGTAAGCTTCTGGGAGACACATATTGCTCACAGACTAATCTATTAGATCAGATCATAGAAATTAAACAGAAGATGAAGGGTTTCCAATACGACAGGTCTATCTCTTTGCAGAGCTGAGTTTTGGGACTCAGAAAACTCAATTTTTGGATCCCTGTACTGCCTGTAAAACTAGGAAGAATGGGTCCTGATTCTCTAGTTTGAGGGATAACTCTGGAAATTTAGAAACCAGTACAGATAGAATTAAGCGGATGATGGAACAACACTTAGAGTCTTTCTCCACTGATGCAAGGCTGAACCCAGTAGAAATGGATAATTATTAGCCACCTTACAGATACCTACTGTAGGCCCAGATAGATTATGTATTCTGGATGCCCCAGTCTGAGAAAATGAAATAAGGGAAGTCACGGGATCCCTGAAGGCAAGCGTTACACCTGGCATTGGCTGTATTCCAAATGAATTTCATAAGGCATTCCCTGATGTAATGGTGGCCCTTTTGGTGAAGGTTTTTAGATTTTTATTATCCTCGAATTATTTTTCTGCTGACTTTCAATCATGGGTTAGTGATTTATTTATACAAATCGGGTGAGAGGACATTACTTACCAATTGGAGGCTGATTTGCCTCATTAATTCTGATTTTAAGATCATGATAATGCTGCTGCTGATTTTAAGATCCTTACTCATCTTCTGCAAAGACGATTAAAGATTGTTGCCCAGGACCTCATTCACATAGTACAAACCTATACCTTGCCAGGGAGAAATATACAAAATAATCTCAGCATTATTAGAGATGTATATAGATATTGTCAGCAGCAAAATGTATCTGGGTTTCTTTTAACATTGGACCGATATCAGGTGTTTGATCAAGTGAATCATGAATTTCTTTTTGAAGTATTAAGGAAATATGGGATATCTCATTCTTTTATTGCATGGTTGAAGCTACTCTATGATAATGCTGTAATTTCTCTCTTAATTGCAGGTCAGAGGTACAATAGTTTATGAGTACGGCAGGGAGTTCGCCAAGGGTGCTCCCTGAGCTCCCTGTTGGATGTATTTGCTATAGACCCTTTCATCAGAAACATTCTAGAGAATCCTGATATAAGAAGAATTGTGGGGGTCCAGGTGAGGGATGAGGTTGGTTGCATATACAGTTGATTTATGTGTATTTGCTAAAAAACAGCCTAATGTTCAGTCTATGTTGGAAGAAATGGATCATTATATTACGGTTTCAGGGTCTAGCCTAAATTTGCAGAAGTATATTGGCCTACAATTAGGGCCTAGGGACCCCACCCCTCTGTCAGCAGTTTATCAGATATGAATCTCAGATGATCCCATCAAGATTTTGGGCATTAAATTTGATCCAGGCAATAATGCTAGCCAAACCTGGGAAGCGGTATTGCAAGTGCCTGACTAATTTAAAGCGGGTATATATCATAAAGCAGTTTCTGATTCCCTGTTCCCTATATGTAGCGATGGTGTTTCCCCTCCCAGCTGCACTAGAAACTAGAGTGCTTCATGTTTTCTTCATACTTATATGGAGTGGTAGGCTGAACCCAATCAAAACGTACTTGCCAAAGAACAAAGGGAAGGGGTGGCCATGGTGAACCCCATAGCCTTTTTTCACTCAGCATTCTGGATGGCTAATATTAAACCTGCAGTTTTGTTATGGCTCTCTCTAATGAAGTTATGGCTGGTTAATACTTTTCATGATCTTTTATTGAAATGGGAAAATTTGCCTCTGAAAATCATACCGTCTGTAGGGTTATATGGATATTTTAAAATCACCTTTCAGAAGTTGTAAAAGTGGCAAATCACTAAACAGCTACTCTTACAGAAGTCCCAAAAAGGCCTATATCATCAGGTATTGCAGTTTCTTGGCCCAGATGACCCTGGTTTCAAGCACTGTGCCCCAGCTGATAATCACTTGGTTTATAAGTAGTTAATTCACCCCCAGACTTACTCAGAAGATGTGGGACACACAGTGGCTGTGTGTCCATGGGACGATAGGAGTCAGAGGCAATCACAAGTATAAAGCCCTGAAGGAACAGAACTGTCTCTATTCAGAATGTATTGCTCAGTTGGAAACACAGGAACATTTTCTGTTAGACTGTTCCTACTCTTCTGCTTTATGGATGATTCTGGCTAATCAGTGGAAGTTGCCTTGGCTGAAAAAAATTACTTATGGGATGATGTTGCTAGGAAATGTTCCTCAGTTATTGCTGATTCATGATTATGAAACTTTAATGATTTATTTGCATGTTTAAAGTATTATTTATGGCAGGGAAGATGCCAGTTTATTTTCCAGCAAAAGCTTATGCCTTATGTGACCTTTTGTAAATTGTGCAAGTCTGCATTACAAGAGATGTTTAACAAGGATTTAAAGTTTCATTGAAGAGTATGAGTGCTGGTGTAATGTCATGGTTTTTCTTTTATTAAATAATATGCATAGGGAAGGGGATTGTGGGGTAACTGGTACTGTTTTGAGTTTTTCCTAATTGTTTATTACTGATTTGTATGATTGTATTAGTTCAATAAAACTCCTCTACACTTTTTGAGAAGTGCCATAGGATCTCTAACATCCACCTGAACAGGCAGATAGGACCTCGGTTTAACATCTCATCTGAAAGACGACACCTCAGGAGTGTAGCACCCCCTCATGCTGCACCTCAGTGACAGTACTGGGATTTATCCCAAGTGCCTGGTGTGAGTATAGAACCCACAGCCTTGGCTGGCCCAGTGGCACTGAGGGTTGAGGGTCTGGATGCCACACCTCACACCATGCCGGCGACCCAGGTTCAGGAGTGGACTTGAGTCGCCGGGGGTTGCCCGGGGGGAAAAAAGCTGAGCGTCCGATGACAGCTTGTCTTCTTCGGGGAGGGTGGGTGATCCATTCCGTGAACGCGGACCTCTGGTGGAGGCTGGGGCATGACAGCTAGTCAGCACCTCGGGGGTTTGATTGGTCACCTACGGAGTCCTGTGGACCAATCACCTCTAGGGTCTGCAACATCAAGGGGGGGGAGGACATTGCGGACGTCGGTGCTTGTGCCTTGACATTGAGAGTAGCAAAGTCTTCACAGAATAGGGGAAAAATACTCTCTAGATCCGGGCAGACAGAGCACCAAATCCATTCCTGATGTGCCACTGACTCCCGCTGTCCTGAGGACCAGAGAAGACATCAAGGTACAGGGGTTTCACCCAACCCGGGGGGTAATCTATGGCAGGATGAAGGACCCCAAGCAGCAGGTAAGTTGGTGGCAGGGATGGGTTCAATTGGCGACTCCTGACGGGGCAGATCTGGCACGGATGTAGAAGGGGAGAAAGAGAAATTTAAAAAAAATAAATAAATAATCCACAGCCTTCTACTCTTCAAGCCTCAGAGGCGAGTGTGCAACCTGCTGAGCCACTGACACTGCTTCTAAGCACGACCTCAGAAAGGTCATGCAAAGGATCATAATGCCCCTGTCATGGGGGTCCATAAGCCATAGAAGTGATGAAGAATAGGGTAGGTACCCACGGAATGCAGGTGATGGAGTTGGTGTAGGAAGCAAAAGAATGGATAGGCCACATACAGGGATCATAAAGAGAGAATATAAGAAAGTTTTTGACTTGGTTGAAGTGTTTACATTATGTCCTCTTGGCCCCTAGGGAATTCTACCCTTCGCTAAAGTAACTTCCATTTGAAGCAGCCCCCCCTCATTAATAAGTCAGTCTGCCTGCCATCACTAATGACACAAGACAACTTGTCTTCTTCCTCCTGGACAGAAGTGTGCAAGATAGGAATTTTTTCTCCTAGGGCCATGCCAGAACCAAGCCAAGGGTTCAACTTGATTCTAAGAGCCAAGGCAGGAGCAATGCCATGGCTGCGGTGGGCTGTCCCTATAAAACTGACTGTGCCTCTCATAAAATACATGATACAAGATGAAATCTAGATTTGGTATTTGCCGTATTGGTCCTTGAAAGAACAGGTCCAGAAGCAAATGATTACTGAGCAGGGACACTCTTTCAGAGAAACTGACAGGGCAACACAACGTGCAACACAAGTACCATGGCAATAACTACTTCAGTATAAAGAAAAGCCAGCTACAGACAGATTACCCTTAGAGGTCACATATCATCCAGACCATGAACTATCTTTTAAACAACCACCAAACTTAGGCAGCCAGATTATTAGGAGCAAGCTTTCACCAGAACAGAATACCTTGACATTAAATGGTACATGACCCTGCAATCAATGCACCTATAAGACTTGTGAGCTCATTTCTATGGTAAGCCGTTAGGGACATAATTCAGAATCTCTGAATGTATAGTAAAACACACACTATATGTTGAAATGCATACATCATATAGTGAAATATATACATTATATAGTGAGATACATACACAATGTAGTGAACCACATACAGTATCTACTGAAATATATACCTCATATAGTGAAATACATATACTGTATACTGAAATACATATATTATATAGTGAAACACATACACTATATAGTGAAATGCTTACATTGCATAGTGAAATACATACACTATCTACTGAAATCCACATACTGAATACTGAAAATCCACATACACTATATACTGAAACAAATGTACTATGCACTGAAACATATACAGTACCTATTGAGATACATACACCACAGACTGAAACATCCACATAAACTATCTACTGAAACAAATACTCTATAGATTGTAACACATACACTAAATATTGAGAAAAAACTGCATACACTATATACTGAAACAAATGCACTATATATTGAAATGCATACACTACACACTGAAAAAAGCATATACACTATATACCGAAACAAATACTCTATATATTGAAACATCTACACTTTATATTGAAATACATACACTATCTACTGAAATAAATACACTATGCACTGAAAAATCTGCATACACTATATATTGAAACAAATACACTGTATATTGAAATACATACACTATCTATTGAAATGAACACTGAAAAAGGCACATACACTATATACTGAAACAAATACACTATATATTGAAACATCTTCACTTTATATTGAAATACATACACTATCTGTTGAAATAAATACACTATGCACTGAAAAATGTGCATACACTATATACTAAAACAAATACACTACATGGTGAAACACATACACTATGTACTGAAACACATACACTGTAGACTGAAAAATTCACATACTCTATATACTGAAACAAATAAACTATATGGAGTGGAGTTTGGGAGGATAAGGGACTATATGCCAAGGACATGTTTCATCTTGCCCCATTAGGGAAGGAAGTCCTTAAACAGGGGATGGCTGACTACATACAAGGAAGGTGGGGTTTAAACTTGTAAAGGGGGGAAGGGATAAGGGAAGGGCTGATCAGAAGCCCTCTCCTCCAGATGAGGAAGTAGCTTCAAGCCCAAGGGAGGGAAACAGACTGGAGGTGGAGGTTTCAGGAGGAGCAGGAGAGGATGAAGTATAAAGGAATCTGGTGGGGTTCGACAAAGAGGATCAGGGATAAGGGTGGGGTTGGTGTTAGTAAATGCCAGGAGCTTGGAAACAAGTTGCCAGAGTTCCAGGCCATGCTGTTCGGGAGGGGTGGATGTATGGCAGTCACGGAGGCGGCCAACAAAAACCATGACTGGGACCTAAATGCACGGGGGTACACGATGCTTAGGAAGGATACAAAGGAGGGCAGAGGGGGTGGAGTGGCTATGTTCATTAGAGATGACATAGAAATTGCTATGGTAGAAGAGGCAGAGGGAAACGGGAGGCCTAATGGGTCACCCACGATCCCCAGCAGTAGATAAGGTCAAGCTGGGAGTAGCATATAGGCCCCCCGGGATGAGTGATGTTCTAGAGGATGGTTTGCTGGACAACATCATTGCCCAGTGTGGTCCAAAAGGGGAAGGAGTGGTGTTGATGGGGACCTTGATATGGGTACAAACTGGGAACCATGTCCTCTAAGGTGGCCAAGGGCAGAGGCTGCTGGATGGCTTCCAGGATGTGTTCTTAACACAGCATGTGATGGAGCCCACAAGGGAGGGCATGTCCTGGATGTGGTTCTGGCAGATGGGGATCTAGTAAGGACATGGTTGTACAGGACCCTGACTGGGAGTGACCACAATACTGTCTGGTTTCAAATAAGCATGGGGGAGTGGGGAGATCTAGGACACTGGCAGTGGACTTCAGGGGAGCAGACTTTACGGGCATGGGAAATATTCTCAGGATCACATGAAGGGATTACCTCAACAACAAATGTGGAAAGGAGATGGGAGGTCATAAGCAGGGGACTTCATGGAGGCAGTCAGGATCTCGCTAAGTTGAAGCGTGGGGAACGGTCACATAAACCATGCTGGTGGTCCAGTGAGGTACAGGTAGCAGTCAGAGAAAGAAGGCGTACTACAAAATATAAAACAACAAGAGGGATAGGGATAAGGAAATGTTACCAGCTTGCATCTAGAAAAAGTCACCCGTATGGTGAGGGAGCAAAGTCAGTAAGAGCAGCGGCTGGCACAGGGGATACATGGAGGGGAAAAGGGGTTCTTCCGGTACATTGGGGAGCGGAGAAAAACTAAGGGCCATCTCAGCAGATTGAGATCAGAAGGAGGGTCGGTGGAAGAGGTAAGTGACCAGGCAGAGGTATTTAACGAGTACTTAGCCTATGTGTTCACTAGGGAGGGGGATGGGATATCTACAAAGCAAGGCACGAAGGGGATAGATGTGGCAGGGAGTGGGATCAGGGGAGCAACAGAAATGGAGCAAGAGGGAGGGAAAGGTACCCCAGGGGTGTCACATCTGGATAAGGATAAAAGACCAGTAAGGTGGAGGGACGGATGATGCTATCTCTGCCAAAGGGTGTGGTTAGCCCTCAAGGCCCTAAAGAAAGACAAATCTCCTGGGTGGATGGCATTCATCCGAGAGTGCTATGGGAATTGGCGGAACACTGGCAGCACCCTGTTGGAGCTTTTCAGCAGGTCACTTGAGACAGGGAAGGTACCTGTAGATTGTCGAGAGAGGCACATGTGGTACCAATCCATAAGGGGGGTCGAGGGCACCAGGAACTACAGACTCATCAGTTTGACCTTGGTGGTGGGAAAATTAATGGAGAGTATACTAAAGGAACGATTGGGGGTACTTGGAGGAGGTGGGAGGTCTGGATAGTCGGCAACATGGGTTTGTGCCAGGTAGATCATGTCAAACCAACCTTGTGGAGTTCTATGAATGGATAACATCAGAACTGGACAGGAGTAAGCCTGTGGATGTATTATTCTTGGACTTCAGCAAGGCTTTGACTCTGTCCCCACAATGGTCTGGTGGAGAAACTGATGGGGTTAGGAGTAGGCCCTTTGATGGTCAGATGGATTGAAACTGGCTAGCTGGACGCACTCAGAGGTAGTAGTCTGTGGGAGCTCTGAACCCTAGAGAGGTAGGTAGTGGGGTACCACAGGGCTCGGGTCCTGGGTCCGATCCTGTTTAATGCATACATATCGGACATCAGGGAGGGTATAGGGTGTGAAATGAGTCTATGCGGATGACTCCAAGATGGGAGCAGTAGTTGAGGGAGAAGAGGGAGGTTGGCCCTGCAAGGGGACCTGGACACCCTGGAAAGCTGGGCTCACACATGGAAATTAAATTTCAATATCACCAAGTGCAAGGTGTTGCATCTTGGTGGGGAACTCCTAAACACAGGTACACCCTGGGAGGAGGCTGGAGGCCTCAATAGGGGAAAAAGACCTAGGGGTCATGGTGGATACATGTATGAATAACTCTGAGCAGTGCAGAAGAGCAGCTAGCAAGGCAAACAGGATGTTGGGATGCATCATAAGGGGATCACCTCTAGGAGCAAGGAAGTGATTCTGCCGCTGTACAATGGACTGGTTAGACCACACCTTGAGTACTGTGTACAGTACTGGAGACCACACCGAAGAGGGACATACAGCTCCTGGAGGGTACAGAGGAGGCAACAAAAGATGTCTGAGGGCTAGGGGATTTGACTTGCGAGGACAGACTTGAGGAGCTCTGCCTGTTTTCATTGGAGGAGAGGAGAGACAGGGGGACATGATTGAGGTCTTCAAGTACCTCAAGGGAATAAATAGGGTAAACATGGAGGGGATCTTTAGACTAAAGCAGGGAGGTATCACCAGAGGGCATGGTTTGAAGTTGGAAGGTGGAAGGGTGAGGGGGGAAAAGAGGAGGAGGTTTTTCACTGAGAGGGTGGTGGACCCTTGGAATGCACTGCCTGGTGAGCTGGTTCAGAGATCCACAGTGGAGGGCTTCAAGAGAGGGTGGGACAGACACAGAAAGTGGATGTATCAGATGATGGCCTGTCCTGGGGGGGTTGGGATGGATGATAGGAGTTTCTGGAGCATAAGGGATGGGAGGGTCTCGGCACCCAACTAAGGATCTAGGTTCGAGCAGACTTGCTAGACCGTAAGGCCTAATCTGCTGGCAAATAGTATATACTGAAATGGACTATGTTCTGAAACTACCCATTCCCCCTGCCCCTTCCCCATGAATGCCCTAGATCTGAACTCATTGCCTGTTGCATTCAGTTAGCAGCTAGCTTGATGAGAGGATGTCTGAAACTGCAGAGCTGAGGTAAACAAAACAGGGCTCTCTTATTCTACTTCTTATAGGGGTTTCCTTTTGTTTTGCTTGCAACCTTTAGTCAAATTTCTAAGACCATTGTGATGTGACAAGAAACTTTTAAAACTAATTTAAATGCTGTAGTTTACTCTTTTAAATAAGTGCTGCCTTCATTACTGTCAATGCAACACATTTGTATATAGCTAATACAGGATATTCTAACATACCTGTATACATAGGGAGCTGCACGTATTTTTCAAGTTGAAGTGTTGATTTGTTTTATGTTAATTAATTACTGTGTAAGTCCAGCAACTTATCTGAGTTGAATGCTTGGGAAGCACTTCAGGAGCTGTGGAAGTAAGCCAAAATCATTGCTAGTTTGTACTCTATGGACTATGTTTTAAGTTTTATTTTAAAATATATATTCTTGCTGCAATACCTCAGTATTCAATTTTCATCAGGAGTTTAGCTGACATATGCATATAATTTGCATTGATTTACTAAATAACTTTACTGTGAATCCTCACTGGAGGCAGGCACAGTCTGTTTTGGGGTTTGAGCTTCTCAATCTGTGTTTTATTTCTTTTTTTTTCCCCATAGAGATTTTTATCTCCTTAGTCACCCTGCTACCTTTGCCCACTGACATCTCAGCCCAATCACTTACCATCCACAGGACATATTGCTCTGAGATCCTCCCCACTCACATTCCCGTGTTGGGGCCAGGAGGGAGGGCCATTGACATGGAGACACATATGAGGCAGGCCTCTTTAGCAGTGCAAAATCTGTGGCAGGTTGTTGGATCATTTTGCCATTGGGGTTTCTACCTTTGGTTTCATCCCTGGGCAGCCAAGCATGGAATGATGCAATTGCATATAAAGACACATGCTTGCTTTGTGCCTGTCTGAGCACCCCCTATGCAACTCCACTGCCCTGCCAGCCCTCCTCAGCTAGGTGGATGTTGATGAGCGGGGTGGTCAGACTTCCCTCACGAGAGGAGAGCATTCCCGAGATGCCCAATCATATTTCCAGCTAACCTCTGTGCAACTCAGGTCCACCTCAAAACCGGCCAGTGGCATGGGAGGCAGTCAATCACCACCAAGCTACTAGGCCAGCCCACCAGAATGTGTTTTTATAAGTAAATAAAGACAGCATATAGGTAAAAGAAAACAAACTGTATTTTAACTAGTCTGTTATAAACATTTTAAGTCACATCACAATGTTTTGAAATCGGATAAAGGTTTTGCAAGCGAAATACGATAAAACAATACATAAAGAGATAGATAAGATAAAGCTTTTATGTTTACCTTCTGCATCTAAGGAGGCATCGGCCAGGATTTTTAGTCAGTTAGGGCCCCATTTTCAGAAAGTTAGCATGCAGAGCTAAACATTACACTGTGGGAACAGCATGAATGGATAGGTGTCACATTCAGCATCACTTGATGCTACCCTGATCATGTGCATGTGCATGTATACTACTACGGCCATGTAAATGAGAAATCCTCTCCTGCATACAGAGCACAGTGCTGTATAAAAGGTTTCCTTAGTGACCATAAGTACTTCCCTCTACATTTTATATTCAGCCTCTAGGCTTCTAGTACCTAGATGCTTGATGTTGCACTTTTTGGCTTTGAACCCGAACTGCCATGTCCCATAGCACTCTTTAAGTTTTCTAATGTCCCCACTCATTCTCTCCATCTGCACCTATCAATGCTATTACAGATTGTGGTGTCATCTACAAAAAGGCATATCTCCCCTTCCAGTTTTTCTGTTATGCCACTTATAAAGACACTGAAGAGGATGTGTCCTACTACTGAGCCCTCCGGCCCCCTACTGGTCACTCTTTCCTCACTGGAGGGAGTGCCATTTACCACCACCTTCTGTGGCTGTGCGCTATCTCAGGTGCATCACTTAGGAGTGCACAACACTAATCTGAAAATGGGGGCCCACATACCACTGTAACAGGACTAGCACTGCATTGTGATAAGCATGGCTGATACTATTTTAAAAAGCATTCTTCTGTGCAGTGCTAACCTGTTAATGTGGTACTTATTTTTGTTTTTGCACAGGATTACTAATTGTAAATCAGGTGCTCATACAATCAGGGGGTTACCCCTAATGCATATAAGGTGTACAGGTATACCAATGCTTTCTGGAAGTGTTAAACACTGCGTGGTTAGTGCTAGTTGATGATTCTGGGAATCGTGTTTTAACTGTACACACGCAGCCTGCCAGCAACCCCCACCCCCACACACACACACACAGTCAGTTCTGGACACAATAAAAAAACATGCATTTGTCAATGCTGAATGTTGATTGTGTTGTTCCGTTGAGCTCGCTCACTGGCCCTCTGTCACTCGCTCATTCTGTTTCTCCCAGTGCTGCAGGCTGCTGTTTTGTACTGAGCTCCTTCCTGCGTTGGCACCCTTTTCTGTCCACAAAGGAATCCGCTGATGAAACATAGAAACATAGAAACATAGAATTTGACGGCAGATAAGGACCGCTTGACCCACCCAGTCTGCCCATTTCCCTACCTACTGGATAAGCTGCAGATCCTAGTTAACCAGCAGCCTACTTCTTCCTACCCCTCCCCAGAATTGCCTTTATGACTATCCCATGCATGCTTGAATTCCACCACTGATTTTGACTCCACAACCTCCTCCAGGAAGGCCGTTTAATGCATCCACAACCCTCTCTGTGAAAAAATACTTCCTTAAATTACCTCTGAGCCGCCTCTATCTTCAAATTGTGCTCTCTTGTTCTTGCACTCTTTTTTGAAAGATGCTACCCTCTTGGACTTTACGATTCCTTGAGGTACTTAGTTTCTATCATGTCCCCTCTCCCTCCTTTCCTCGAGGCTATACATATTAAGCTCCTTAAGTCTCTCTTCATATGTCTTCGGTGCAGACCCTGCACCATTTTAGTGCCCTCCTCTGGACAGCTTCCATCCTGTCTATGTCTTTGTGGAGATTGGGTCTCCAGAACTGCACACAGTACTCCAGATGGGGTCTCACCAGCTGTCTTTACAGAGGATAATAACTTCCTGTTTTCTACTGGTGATGCCTCTCCTATGCATCCCAGTATCCCAACCCTTCTTGCTGCCCTCTCACATTGCTTGCCCATCTTTAGGTCATCTGATGACTCACCCCAGGTCCCTTTCCATTTTTGTTGTTGTTAGTATCTCACCCCATTGTGTACTCTTCCCTGGGTTTCTGTTTCCCAGGTGCATTACCTTACTTCTTAGCATTGAATCTAAGCTGCCATACATTTGACCATTCCTCTAACCTTGCCAAGTCCTTTTCATCCTTTCCACCCACCCTGTGCATCAGCTCTGTTGCAGATCTTAGTGTCATCTGCAAAGAGACATACTTTTCCTTCCAGTCCTTCTGCAATGTAAACTTATAAAGACATTGAAGGCGACCGGTCCTAATACTGAACCCTGTGGTACCTCCCCAGTAACCCTCCTTTCTTCTGAGTGGACTCCATTTACTATTACTCTCTGTGTCCTATTCTCCAGCCATTTCTTTACCCAGACTGTCATCTTGGGACCCACTCCCAGGCTGGCTAACTTGTATATTATCTTTTGTGTGGGACTGTGTCAAATGCCTTGCTAAAGTCTAGGTAGGCCATGTCCACAGCCCCTCCCTGATCTACTACTTTGGTCACCCAGTCAAAGAAATCTATCAGATTCGTCTGGCATGACCTTCCGCTGTGAATCCATGCTGCCTAGGTCCCGTGCCCTCTGGCCTCTAGATACTCGACAATTCTTTCCTTTAGAAGTGATTCCATCATTTTCCCTATCATGAGGTTAAACTAACAGGTCTATAGTTTCCTGCTTCTGCCTTGCTCCCACTTTTGTGAAGGGGAATCACATCTGCCATCCTCCAGTCCTCGGGTACCACCCATCCTCCCATGATTTGTTAAAAGGGTAGTCAGTGGTGTCACTAGTTCTACCCTTAGTTCTTTTAGAATTCTGGGATGAATCCCATCAGGCCCCATTGCTTTGTCCACCTTCAGTTTTAAGAGTTCTTTCAGAACCCTTTCTTCTGTAAATGGGCTGGTATCAACTTCTGTGTCCAGAGTGTTACTACTGTTTGTTTTATGTACCTCCCCTCTTCCTTTGTAAATACTGAGCAAAAATATTTGTTTAGTATCTCTGCCTTTTCACAGTCTCCCTCTGCCCACCCTCCCTCCCTTTATTAAGCCTTACTATCCTCCCTTGGTCTTCCTTCGGCTCCCTGATGTACCTATAAAAGTTTTATCCCCTTCTTAACTGGGTTGGCTATCTTTTCCTCGGTTTGGGCCTTTGCTGTTCTGACTGCCTTCCAGCCTCCTTTGCTTTAACTGATACAGTTCTCTGTCCTGCTCCTTCTGCAATTCCTTGTACTTCCTGATATTCTTTTTCTCTTGAACCTTCACTGCCACTTCCTTTGAGAACCATAGTGGTTTCTTACATCGCCTTGTTTTGTTTATTTGCTTCACACAAGGGCCAGTTACCTCTGTGATGGCAGTTTTATTATTCCCATTGTTCTTCCACCCTCCTTCCTGCCCATTTGCTAGTGCATTCCTTAGACATTCACCCATTTGGCAAAGTCAGCCCTCCTAAAGTCCAGTACTTTTGTCTTTGTATGCTTGACTCTATTGCTGCGTTTATTGTGAACCATACTGTTCGATGGTCGCTAGTTCCCAGATGGCTACTACTTCTACATCTGTGATCCTCTCTCCATCTCCATTTGAGAGTATCAAGTCTAATATTGCTCCTCTCGAGTGAGCTCCAGTACTAGTTGTCTAAGGCATGCCCCTGTAGGGCATCTAGAATAACTACACTCTTTGAAGTGGCAGCTGCAACTGCACTCCAGTTAACATCTGCATATTCAGATCACCCATCAGCAATATCTCCCTTTCTGCCATTCTAAGTATACTTTCTATCATTTCCTTGTCCATTTCCTCCCCTGAGAAGGGTCTGTACTAACCCTGTGCGTGATTGTGGTGCCATTGCTTGTCTCCAAATTTACCCACAGTGCTTCTTCTCCTCCTGTTTACCCTTTTGTTCTGTTGCTTTTATTCCTTCCTTATGTAAAGAACTCCTCCTCCTCCTCTTTTACCCTCCCTGTCCCTCCTGTACATAGTGTATCCTGGTATGTTTACATCCCAGTCATGGTTTTGAGTGTACCATGTTTCTGTGACTGCCACGATATCCAGATGTTCCTCCTCCATCAAGGCCACTAATTCAGGAATCTTGTTACCTAGACTACGGGCATTGGTACTCATTGCTCTCCATTTTTTGATGGCTTTACCTTCTGTTGCAGCATCCACCTCTGACCATTCTACCTTGGTCTTTTTCTCATTTAGTACCCTGTTTTGTAGGGAGAGGCTGGGATTTTTCTGCTGCTTGTCGGTGCCTCCCCCTTTGACTAGTTTAAAAGCTTGCCAATGAAGCATTTAAACCGATTGCTCAAAGACTTGTTCCTTCCTGGACAGATGCAGACCATCCTGCTGCCAGTATAGGTTGGTGTCCTCCAGGTGGAACCACAGTCCCCAATGAAGCTAAACCCCGTGTTCCGCACCATTTTTTCAACCTATTGATTAAACTGCATGGTGCCAGTTACCTCGCCTCCCCATGCCTTTGACAGGCAGCACCTCTGAGAAGGATACTGTGTGTGCTACTTGTCTTAGACCCCTCCCCAACTCTGCAATGTCCTCCTGCACTGCTCTAACCTCATGATGAGCCAAGTCATTTGTCCCTAGGTGGACAATTACGTCCAGCTCAGAATCCCTTGCAGCTGTTGTCGTGATCCTGAGGATGCGCTTCCTGTCTCTCCAAGCCGTGGCACCAGGCAGGCACCTTACTTCAGTTTTCCCAGCTCCTCCCAGTTCTATCCCCCTAATAATTGAGTCCCCCACCAGGAGCTGCTTCCTTTCCTTGTGGTGTCCTCTGCCTCCTTCCTCTGGGCCTCCCTTGTGACAGCTGTCCTCAGCCTCCTTAGTCTCCTCTGTGGGTGCATCCATAGGGGAGCTATGCTCCCCCAGAATGGTGTATGGATTGTGGAGTGTAACAACTGACTGGGTGTGCCTCTGTTCCACCATCCTCACCCTTCCTGAGCCCACTGTGGTCCAACTGCTGTGTTTTCTTCGCAACCTCTGAGGTAGTGGTGGTGGCTGTGGTGCTCCCTGGGGGATGGGGGAGGTTCTCTTCCTACTGTCCAGTGTGGCCTGGGGGAAGGTCCCCGTACTACTGTCCAGTGTGGCCTGAAGATGGGCAACTTCCTCCCTCAGGGCAGAGAGTTGTCTGCAAATAGGGCAGCATCTCAGCCTCCAGAAAGACTCCTGGAAGACTGCTGCCCCACAGCCATTACATTGCACTACTCCCCACATTTTTTTTTGTGTGTGTGTGATTGGTTTGTAATATAGAAATATTTATTTATAATATACAATGTGTATGCTTATATTGTCAGTGCAGTGTGCAAGAGCCTGTGATGGCCTGACAGAGCTACGTTGAAGTGGGTCACTCCCCCTCTGACTCCCTCATTCTGTTTCTCCTTGTGCTGCAGGCTGGCCTTTTGTACTGGGCTCCTGCCTTTGTTGGTGGCTTTTTCTGCCAACAAAGAAATCTGCTGCAGTCCCAACACAGGTCTGTTGAGGTTGCTCACTCCCCCTCTGTCACTCACTCGTTCCGTGTCTGCCGGCGCTGCAGGCTGGCCTCTTCTATTGGGCTCCTGCCTGCATTGTCACCTTTTTCTGTACACAAAGGAATCCACAGCAGTCACGATAGAGCTCTGTTGAGCTCACTCACTCCCCCCATCACTGAATCGTTCTGTTTATGCCACCGCTGCAGGCTGTCCTTTTGTACTGGGCTCCTGGGTGCATTGCTGCCTTTTTCTACCCACAAAGAAATCCGCAGCAGTTCCAACAGAGCTCTTTTGAGCTCACTCACTCCACTTCCCTCACTCTTTCACTGGTTCTGTGTCTCCTGCAGGTGCAGGCTGTCCTTTTGTACAGGGTTCCTGCCTGCGTTGGCTTATTCTGCCCACAAATAAATCTGCAGCAGTCCTGACCCAGGTCCGTTGAGCTTGCTCACTCCCCCTCTCTCAGTCACCCATTCCATTTCTGCCTGCGCTGCAGGCTGGCCTTTTGTACTGGGCTCCTACCTACATTGCTGCTTTTTTCTGCCCACAAAGAAATCTGCAGCTGTCCCGACAGAGCTCCATTGAGGTCACTCACTCCCCTTGTCTCACTGGCTGATTCTTTTTCTCCTGGCACTGCAGGCTGCCCTTTTGTACTAGGCTCCTCCCTCTGTTTGCACCTTTTTCTGGTCACAAAACAATCTGCTGCAGTCCCGACAGAGTTCCGTTGAGCTAGCTCCCTCTCCCTCTCTCACGCTCTCATTCCATTTCTGCCAGTGCTGCAGGATGCCCTTTTGTACTGGGCTCCTGCTGGCATTGCCACCTTCTTCTGCCCACAAAGAAATCTGCAGCAGTTACGATAGAGCTATGTTTAGCTTGCTCAGTCCCCCCTCTCACTCGCTCGTTCTGTTTCTCACGCTAATGCAGGCTGCCTTTTTGTAGTGGACCCCTGTGTGCATTGCTGCCTTTTCCTGCCCACAAAGAAATCTGCAGCAGTCCCAACAGAGCTCCGTTGAGCTCACTTACTCCCCATCCTTCACTCGATCATTCTGTGTCTCTCGTTGCTGCAGGCTGTCCTTTTCTACTGGGCTTCTGCCTGTGTTGGCACCTTTTTTTGCCCACAAAGAAATTTGCAGCTGTCCTGACAGAGCTTTGTTAAGGTCGCTCACTCTGCCTATCTCATTCGCTCATTCTGTTTCTCCTGGCGTTGAAGGCTGCCATTTTGTAGTTGGCTTCTGCCTCTTGTCGCCTTTTTCTGCCCACAAAGAAATCTGCAGCAGTTCCAACAGAGCTCCGTTGAGCTCGCTCACTCCCCCTCTCTTACTCGATCATTCTGTTTCTGCCGGTGCTGCAGGCGGCCCTTTTGTACTGGGTTCCTGCCTGCATTGCCACCTTCTTCTGCCCACAAGGTAATCTGCAGCAGTCACAATAGAGCTCCATTGAGCTGGCTCATTCACTCCCCCTCTCTCACTCATTCATTCTGTTTCTTCCCCCACTGAAGGCTGCCCTTTTGTACTGGGCCCCTGCGTGCATTGCTGCCTTTATCTGCCCACTAAGTAATCTGCAGCAGTCCCAGCAAAGCTTCGGTGAGCTCACTCACTCCCCCCTCCCTCACTCGCTTGTTCTGTGTCTCCCAGTGCTACAGGCTACACTTTTGTACTGGGTGCCTGCCTGCATTGGCAGCTTTTTCTGCCCACAAAGAGATCTGCAGCAGTCCTGACACAGCTCCATTGAGGTCGCCTCTCCCTCTCTGTCTTTCCGCTTCGTCCCTTTTCTGCAGGCGACTGGCCTTTTGTACTGGGCTCCTGTGTGCATTGCTGCCTTTTTCTGCCCACAAAAGAAATCTGCATGATCCTGACACTGCTCCATTCAGCTTGCTCTCATTCCCCTCTCTCACTCGCTCATTCCGTTTCAGCAGCACTGCAGGCTGCCCCTTTGTACTGGGCTCGCCTGTGTTGCCGGTTTTCATGCCCACAAAGAAATGTGCAGTCACTATAGTGCTCCATTGGCTCAGCCTCGCCTCTCCTCACTTGCTCATTCTGGTTTTCCTGCCACTGCAGGCTGCCCTTTGTACTGGGCCCCAGCATGCATTGCTGTCTTTTCTGCCCACAAACAAATCTGGCAGTCCCAAAAGAGCTCCGTTGTGCTCACTCCCTCCCCTCCCTCACTCACTAGTTTGTGTCTCCTGCCACTGCAGTTTGCGCTTTTGTACTGGGCTCCTGCCTACTATGGGGTTTGTTCTGGGCCAGAAAGAAATTCCGAAGCAGTCCCATGACAGCTCCATTGAGCTTGCTCACCCCTCCTCACTCACTCATCCGTTTCTCCCAGTGCTGCAGGCTGGCCTTTTGCTGGGCTCCTGTCTCTGTTGCCGTTTTCTGCCAAAGAAATCACAGCAGTCACAATACAGCTCTGTTGAGCTCACTCTACTGCTGTGTCACTCCTCTTTCTGTTTCTCTTGGTGCTGCAGGCTGCGCTTGTGTCTGCGGGCTCCTGCCTCGTTGGCACCTTTGTCTGTCCACAAAGAAATCGAGCAATCCCGACAGAGCTACATTGGAGGTCGCCAGTCTCCCTCTGTCACACACTCATTCTGTTCTGTCCTGGCACTGCAAGCTGCCCTTTTGCATGGGTGCTCCTGCCTGCATTGGCACCCTTTCTGCCCATAAAGAAATCTGCAGCAGTCCTGCTAGAGATCTGTTGGAGTTCACTCAGTCCCCGTCTCACTCACTCGTACTGTTTCTCCCACCGCTGCAGGCTGGCCTTTTCTACTGGGCCCCTGCCTGCTTTGACACCTTTTTCTGCCCACAAATAAATCCACAGCAGTCCTGACAGCTCTCCGGTGAGTTCACTCACTCACCCTCCCTCACTCGCTCTCTTGTCCTGTCTCTCCCAGTGCTGCAGGCTGCCCTTTTGTACTGGGCTCTTGCGCTGGGGCCTTTTTCTGCCCACAAACAAATCTGCAGCAGTCCCGACAGAGCTCAGTTTAGCTCGGTCACTCCCCCCCTCACTTGTTCGATCTTAATCTGTCCCAAACACTGATTTCCCACTGCGACCGTGCTATTCTCTGGCAGGAGTGCAAAAACATATTTAGTCCGGATGTTTAAAATGACAGCTGTACTCTTCATAAGGAGGTGTGAAAAAAGTGCCACTGTTGAAAATGTGGTGTGAAAATATTACAAATGTGCAAAGTTACAAGGGTGCGTGAAACAGTTCAATGCATGCTTGTAACACAGTCATGTTATGGAGTTTCGTCACCAAATTTTCAAACTAGGGCTTTTAGGACCTCTGCTCATGAACAGTGCCACTGTCATTTTCTAAATCTGTCCCTAACACTGATTTACCACAGTGACCGCCTGTTATGTGTTATTGTCAACTGTGAAACCACATTTCAGTCAGGATGTGAAAATGACAGCTGTACTGCTCATAGGAGGTGCGAAAAAATGCCGCTGTTGAAAATCTGGCATGACAATATTACAAATCTCGAGGTTACAATGGTGTGTGGAAAGTGTGCATCGGCGCACTTGCAGTCCTGATCATTGCTGGACTATCATCACCAGATTTTTCAACATAGGCATTTAGACCTCTGCTCATGAACAGTATCACTGTCATTTTCTTAATCTGTCCCAGACAGTGATTTCCCACAGTGACTGCTCTATTCTGCGCTGGAAGTGCGAAAACACAGTTCAGCCAGGATGGGAAAAATGACGGATACACTGTTCATAAGTAGGTGTGGGAAAATGGCAATGTTGAAAATCTGGAGTGAAAATATAAATTCACGAAGTTACGATCATGCGTGCAAACTGCGCAACACACGCTCGTAACACAGTCATTTTAAGGAGTATCATTAGCAGATTTTTAACACAGCCATTTCAGGACCTCTACTAATGAACAGTGTCACTGTCATTTTCTTAATCTGTCCTGAACACTGATTTCCCACAGCGACCGCACTATTCTGCGCCAGAAGTGCGACAACACATTTCCGCCTGGATGTGAACAATGACAGCTGTACTGTTCACAAGGAGGTGTGAAAAAATGCCAATGTTGAAAATCTGGTATGAAAATATTGAAAATTCACGAAGTTACGAGCGTGGGTAGCAACTGCACAGCGCACCCTCGTAAAACAGTAATTTTTTGGATTTCTCCCACCAAATTTGCAAAATAGGCTTTTGAGATCAACCTCATGAACACTGGCACTGTCATTTCATTAATAGTCCCAAAAGGTGATTCGGCGCGGTGACGCGTAATCACCTTTGGAAACCGATTGACGTTAATGACAGTTCAAGAATTCATGAAGAGGGGCCCAAAACCCTATGTTGAAAATTTGGTGATAAAAAAGTCCCAAAATGCCTGGAGATATGTACTAAAGTTGAAAACACTATTTATTATGTTATAGCCATCGGGCATTTCCTCAGTTCACGGTCATCTTTGAAGAGTGCAGACGTATTCCTGGTCCACCGAAGATCATCGCACCAAGCTCTGGAGGTAAGTATGGGGTGACAGGGGGGTGTGGGGAGGCAGGGTGCACAGTGGGTTGTGCGGGTTGCAGGTGGGAGCCAGGGACACTACGAGAAACCGTTTCCTTTTTTGCAGTTAAAAAAAAAATACTTCACGGGACCATTTTTCCCTTTACAGGGGCATGTGGCACGCTGGGATGGGCACCCAGTGTGCCACCAATGGCTTTCTTTTGGGGGGGCAGCAGTAGCCGACAGGGATTGGGCACCCCGCTGGTAGGAATAAGCGGGGAGTGTTACAGAATGCCGACGGGAGGGGTCTCCGTCGGGCACCAGAAACAATGAGGCACCGAGGCCGACAGGGTTTGAGGACCCCGTTGGCACATAAACACAGTGGGGGGGGTTATATTGTTTGTGAACAGGGCGGCAACCTGCCACTCTGTTCACAAACAATATCAGGGTTTTTACATCCCACCCTGCAATGATGGGTCGCTCACTCATTGCAGCTGATGGCTGGTGCTGCAATGACGAGGTGGCCCCTGATTGCAGCGGCGAAATTGTCAGTAATTGGTGCAAATATTCCAAACTACCATCACCAGCAGCCTGCAATATGTTGTTTGCACTGTGCGCCAATCAACATAAAATGGTACATCCTGTCTGCCCCATTTCCCATATTAAACCTCAGAACCTACTGTCCATGCAGGGTAATAGCCTTCACTATCCACTCCCTTGTTTCCCTCCCTACTAATATCAGCATGAGTAACCATTATACCCTTCACTTTGTCAGAGCCATGCTTGAAACCATTTATGGTTTTGGTGCCTGCCATCTCATTTGGCAAACTATTCCACATTTCCACCACCATTTCTGGAAAATAAAACTTTCCAATATCCCTCTTAAACCTCCCTCCCATCAGTCTCTACTTGTATCCCCATAACCTTGAACTGTTACTCATGCTAAGTAGTTCTCCATTCACCTTGTTTATTCCTTACAGGAACTTGAAGGTCTCTATCATATCATTCCTCTCTTGTCTGGACTCCAGTGAAGACATGTTCAGTGCCTTGAGCAGATCTTCATACGATCTGTCCTGTCAGCTCTGAATCATCCTGATCACCCTTGTCCTTATCTTTCCTGAGGTGAGGTCTTGTGAAGTTCAGAACTCTGAACGGTATACCCAGTGCAGCCTCTCTAACCCATCAATAAAGAGGCAGTAAACCTCTTTTCTTCTACTATCAGAAACCCTTCTGGCACATCCTAGTATCCTATTTGCCTTACTAGATGCCTCACTGTACTAGCTTGATTGTTTAAGGGAGTCACTAATGACGAATACTAGGTCCCTTTTCTCAGCTGTAGTGCTCAGCTCTATCCCTCTTATCCAGTACTCTGTCCTGGGGTTCTTGTCTCCTAAGTGAATCACCTTGCACTATTTGGCATTGAATTTCAACTGCCAAACCTTATGCCACCTCTCTAATCTTTACATGTCATTCTGCAGTTTCCTACTTCCCCATCACTATCTACCCTCCCATGAGTTTGGTGTCATCTTCAAAGAGACACAGCCCCAGATTCATTCTCAAATGTTGTTAATGAGCATATTGAAGAGAACAAGAGTCAGGGATGGATCCTGTGGCATTCCTCTTGACTTCCCTCTTTCTGATTTGACACCATAATCACAACCCTCTGATGTCTCTCTTTCAATCAAAGCCCCCTCACCCCCACCAAAACACTGCTTATATTTTCCTTCAAATCCCTGGACCTCACCAACTTGCACCTTGACCTAAGTCACTCTGATTGGTCCCCTTTCTCATTGGTCTGCTCCACTGATTCCATGCTAACATATTTCAAAACAAAATTACTCTAAATATATGTATATTTTTTTAGTTGTTTAACCAGGAGTAGCACACTAAGCTGAAAGCTTTTTTACAGGAGCGACCTGGGAGCACAGGGAAGTTAAGTGACTTGCTCACAGTGACACAGTATGCAAGTGGAAGCTGTGAGATTCAAACCCAGGTCTGGTCTGCTGGATATCACCAGATTTGCAGCTCAGAGCCTTAAACCACTGCGCTATACTGCCTCCCCTTTATGGGACTGCCATGCCCCCCAGAGCAGGACATGAGACAGAGTACACCACCCTCCCCTAGATCATGGCTGACCTCATACAGCTTACTTGCCAAGTGCATGATGGCCTGGTGAAAAATAAACGTAACCCACCCCCATGACTTCCAGTTGAGGTATCATCATCCTCGCAGCACCTGTACCATGGCAATAAGCTTGCCAAAGGTGAGAATTTTACATCTAACTTCAGTACCAACATTGGTTACCTGTCTAACTTTTGAAAAGGCTGCCACAATCTCTTCTCCCCTCCCACTCCTTTGCCTGTCCTCTAGAGTCAGTGACACCCCTGTCTCTAACCTCTTTCTTCATCACCATAGAGATGTAATTCCTTTTCATCGCCTGTACTCTCCTCTCCTCTCTTCCCTCTCCCTCTACCTCCCTATCACCCCTGCCAGCCTGCATGATTGTCATCTCCTTCCTTCCCACTATTGTTTTTTTTTCTCCAGTAACTCCATCCTTTATCCCGACACACTTCCACCTTAATCCTTTCCAAGGGTAGGAGCCCAGATGACCGGATAGCATGTCTCCATCTGACTGCTTCTGCAATCTCCTCCCCATTGATGACCTCCATAACCTCTCTTTCTGGTGTTCCTCCATCCGGCTGACTCAAAGGCTGCCACTGTTACCCTCCTTCTCCAAAAGATGGTGACCCGTCAGGTACATAACAGCTGCCCCGACTCAGTTCTCTCCTCCCTCCAAAATACAGGAACAAATTATCTTGTTACAAACTCTCTCTCCCTTTCTGGACCTCTTCCTTTTCACCCAATGCAAGTCTGACTTCATAAAATCACCAACCACCTGCTCAGGCTCACCAACCATCCATAATGGTAATGGATCACAGCCTATTCACTTCTGCTATCTTCATCGATCTAGCCAAAGTATTCAACCCTGTCTACCACCTAGTTATTAGCCAAACTCCAGGCTGCAGGCCTCTCTGACTTAGCCATCAGCTGTTCCACTCCTACCACAGGGGTAGGTCCCAAGCTGTCAAAAGTGGTGACCCCCTCTCTCCTCCCTGCCTGTATCCACTTGGTTCCCACAAGGGTCTGTGTTAAGCACACTACTTTTCTCCATTTTCCTTAATGATCTCCTCCTCCATGTGCTTGTCTGCATCCATTCACATGTACATGGATGACACAGTCCTCTTCACAACAGGCCCACAGACTCCAGCTGGACTTTGATCAAGTTCAGCCCTGACCACACACAAATCAGCTTTTCCTCAATGCCAAGAAGGCTGTCTCCATGTCCTTTGGCACACGGCATCAGACTCTCTAGGCTCCCTCCCCCTCCTATTTTCCATACCCTGGATGGCTCCCCTGTGGAGGATGTCACCACCTTTAGTTATCTTGGTATCTGGCTGAGACCAGCACCTAAACACTTCTGAACAAGTGGATATATAGTCAAAAGCTGCACCACAATTTGGTGCCTTTACAGGAACTGAGCTGCCATCCACCTCAGCATACCATGCTATTATCGAGAATGATACTCCAAATCTCTGACTATGATGATGGTCTGCAGCACAGCCATCTTCCTACCCTTGCCAGACGAACTCCTTTCAACTATTTCTGCATTACACTCTGATTATCATACTTGGACTCACATTGTTCTATATAAATCTCTCTCCTTTTCTTTTCTTGCGGACAGATACCATGCGGCCCACTGGCATGGGCAGAGGCTGATTACCACAAAGCCTAACTAAACCACTAAACCAGACTGTATTTTTATAAGTAAATAAAAAATAGCACCCAGATGAAAAAAAGAAGAAAATAACATAAAATAATACATAAAGATGAACAATCGATAGTCAATTTTGTTTACTACTGCATCTAGAGGCGTAGCAGAATTTTAGTCAATTAGGGACTATTTTCAAGGTTAGTGGAATGCAAAACATCTAAGCACTGTACATTAGGAGAACAGCATGGTTGAACAGGTACCATATATTTCAGCAGCCCCAGATACTAATCTGATCATGTGCATGTGCATATGTACCTAAAACCTTGCAAATGAGATCCCTCTGCATACAGGCACAATGTTATAAAAGGTTTAGAAAGTGCTTAACAACTAATTTGACATACATTTACTCCAAAAATCTGCCTCATTTGATCCCATGCACCCCAAGCACTTCCAAATCCGAGCAATGCTCCTCAGCCACCGCTGCTGGCGGACCACCATCTCCTGCCACCCTGCCCTAACTAGCCAGATCAACTTCTCAGATCTGCCAGTGCTGGTGGCGTCCAAATCAAAAAGCGGTGCCTCCTTGGCGCCACTGCCCAGAACCCTACAGCTCACCTGCCCTCCTGGAACTCACCCCGGATCAACTCCCCGATCAGTGAAACGGTGGCAATTCCAAATCCGAAAAGCAGTACCTCCTTGGCGCCACCACCCGGAACCCTGTCCTGCCACCCTCCTGGAACTAGCCCCAGATCAACTCCCAAGTACACACCAGCTAGCGCTACAACAGTGATGAAGTTGGCTACAGCTCCATATGGGCATCTGATTGGTCAGACTAGCTAGCTCACAGATGGGTGCAGCTTTTTTGCATTTGGGTTTACAGTTCAGCTAACTTCTTCTGCTGTGATTTTCTCCCTCCCCCCTCCCAGGCCGCTAAATACATTTGCTCGCCTCCTACTGTCCCTACTCTCGCAGCTCTTCAGAACCCTGCTGCTCCACTGACTACTGAGCCAGTGCAGCTTTTCTGACTCAGCCTCATCCTCCGACCAATACTCCCAGTTTACAAGATGCTACCCTCCCACAGCCTTATTCTCCCCCGCCACCTAATCCGCATCCCTCCTATAAATTAGATAATGTCCCTCCCCTATCTACAATCAAGGGCTCCCCTCTCATTACCATATCCTGGTCTCACTCACCCCTCGCTCACCTCTCATCCAGCTGCCTATACTTTACTCTTATATGGCTGTAGCTCCTAGTACCCTTGCTATACCAGCACTAGCTCCTGACTGCTATGAAACCACTCCTGGATCAACAAGCAAAACTGCATTATTATTGCCTCTATCTATCAGCTGGTACCTGGAAACCCAACCTGGCCCAGCCAGCCTCCTCCTCCTGCAGCCAGCACTGGCCACATCTCAGTTAACAAAAGCCTTAAAACTACACATCAATATATAGTCTCCTTCCTAAGTGGACACTACAGCCACTGGTAAGCACAGCTAAAGCCTGATATAATAATTTCCGAATCCTAGCGAAATAAAACTCAACACTCATCTCTTACTCTCACAACCCACAATATAAGACAGGACTGACTAAGGAGAGGTAGGTAGCCATCTATGCCTCCTCTTCCATCATTCACTTCAAAGCTTTCTAGTACTCTGAAAAAGCTTACGGCTCTGATTTGAATCTAGCTCCTTCTCAAACCTATCTTTGGTGGCAGGTGTCTGCTGTCTAGCTCACAACAATATTGCTACTGAACTCCCAAACACCTTAGTTAGCCTCTTCTGCTGGGAACCATATAATATGGGAAGTTCAACATAAATTGAACTTCCATACCCAGCAAAGTCTAATCTATACATAAACTCAACTAACTTAAATTATCAAGATCAACTAGACAAATCACCGACGAAACCATTCCTCATCAATGGGCCCTTACCTCCACCCATAGGGTCATTAATTCATACTCTAGCAGATACAGCTAGTACATTACATGACTTTCCTGGTCTTAAAATTCCACAAGTCAAGTCCCTAAAACTCTACAAATCCGATCCTACAAATCCCTGACATGACCCTTCTTTGCGTTGCACTAATTGGGCACCTCTATCAGTTAGTAACCTCAATCTGCAGCTAATGCTGGAGTGGTTCCTTGAAGTGGAATCAACGCCACGCCTAGCAGTGCGTGGCCGTGAAACCACCTCCCTGGATCCCAGAACTCATTGCTTGTCTAAGACACGTGATACAGCCTGGGCTCCATAAAGCACAAGCTCCTAAAGACTATGAGGCCTACGTATCTCCAAACAAATACACAAAAGCCACTCATTTGGCCAAGGCCCAGTACTTCAACTGTACTTCGCTCTAATAAAACACCCATCAAATTCTGGAAAGTAATCCTCCTTTTCTCCCCAGGCTCCTTCCCCCCATCTCCAAATAAACAATACTGTCATTGCAAAACACCCTAGCACTGCCTGCTTTTCAACTAGCATGCCTCTGTGCTTCTCTGCAGACTCCTCCAACTAACAACAGTTATTCTCCACACTGAAGTCCTCAGCCCCACCTCACAACACCTTCTCTCTAAAATTCTGAACTGTCTGGCAGCCTTTGAAAGCCTAAACCAAAACAAAATGGCTCCTCTGATGAACTGGACCTAAAGTTACAAAACATCTGCCTCTGCCTTTGCCCCACTCACTGCTCACTAATCTCTTACCTTAGCGAAATTCCTGTGGTAGAAACATACTATTATCCTCCCTCTCCATGATGTGGTGTCTCCTCCTAGAACTACACCTAATCTTCTCCTGAGTAGCCAAACTACAAGAACATCAGTCCTTCACTAACATCTCATGCCTCTCAGACGAATTTCTTCCAGTATCAATCAGGGTTCCTCGCCTATCCTCTACTACTACCTAGCTGCTTTGAATACAGTACGATCCTGACAGGCATAGATTGGGTCACGCAACCTACCGTGCAAATGATCTTGCTAAAGCTTTTGACATGGTTTCCTGCCTCCTGCTCCACTCCCCTCAGCTGGGCTGTCTAGACATGCCATTAAATGGTTCAGCACATACCTATGACTACTGCACAGTCTGTAAAAATATCCGACCACATCTCCCCTCCTCTACCCATATACTTTGGAGTCCCCAAGGGTCCATACTAGGCCTGATTCTCTTCTCCATCTTTCACAGATAGTCTTCCATCCATCCTTCATCTTCTATACATATATATGCTGATGATGCAGTTCTATATTCTCCTGTGGGCCCCTCACCTGGTGCAGCCTCAAGCAACATCATTTCAATAATACCTGAGCGTGGTTTCAATCCCACAACTCTTCCTAGTACCAAAGAAAGCTGTCCATGACTTTGGCTACGTCAGAAGCTATCCAAGGCTCCTTTTGCCCCTACCTTCACTACCTCGACCGACAACTGTAATTGCTACCCGAGTCTTTTCAGGTATCTGGGCGTTTGGCTGGATAAACATCTCACCTTCTCAGCCCATGTAGATGTCATAATAAAAAAACTTCGTCCCAAACTTGGCACCTTACAGAAACTACTCCTGCCTCCAGACAGGCAAGGCGTGAACTGATCAAAAATGATCCTCCCGGTTTCGACTATTGCGATGTTGTTTATTGCTCTGCCCTGCCTCCTCCTTAGCCAACCTGGATACTCTTTTTCAACTCATTCTGTCGGTTTGCTCTGGATTGCACCTCACCCTTACCCACATGCCACTTGCAGAGCTTTAGCCTTCCATCTCTAACAAATGACGACTGCATCGTGCACAAATCTCATCTAAGTACTGGCAGCTTTACTCCTCCTAAATTCCCTAATCTCCCCACAACTCCCTCTCAACTTCAAAGGCCCATGACCAGAGAACTCTGTCTGTTCCCTGGAGATCCATCACTAGTGGACGAGCCTCCCTCCTATCATCTCCCAAAATGTGGAATGCTCTTCCTACACATATCGGTCTCTTCCTCGCCTGCTCATTAAATCAAATCTTCCTTAATTTCCTCCTTAAATTGCCTGCCCCTAACCACCTTTCTTGTCTACATCCTGTTTGATGCCCTGCTGACTCCACTTCGCCCCACCACCCTGGCCACTATTCTTAGTCTATAGTGCGAATACATTAGTTCATACTTGCTACATCTAGCTCTCTCTCTCTCTGTCTCACCATAAGCTCACTGAACTGGTTTCACTTCTCTACCCTTATAATTGTTCGCTTTACATGCTAATGTGTAATTCAGTTGCCAACCTATGTTTTGTATGACCTGTGTATTTTGTGTGTACTCAGTAGTACTATGTAACTCCACCACTCTCTCCCAGGTCATACAGGAGGCGAGCAACTTGTTGTTGAGGTGTACCTTCCTGGAGAACTTTCCAATAAATAAATTAATTTGAGCACAGCAGTTCCTTATTGTGACCTACCTGTGGTCACCATTATGATCTCCAAGTAGTATACCAAAATGATCCTTGGCATGTAAAGGTTCTACACCTGATCGCGAAGTTTAAAGCTGGCTCCAATTATTATAGTAAAATGATCCTTGGTGTCTAGTGCTCCCACCCAGGAATACTAAGTTGGTAGCTCATTTCTAGATGCATCCTGGGGAAGGAACTTGTACAAGTGGGTCTTAGGTAGCACAATGGTTCAAAATACATAACATACATGGAGCAAAGTGGTACACAACCACAAATTACACTGGGAATAATACATGCAAGATGTGAGAACTTGGTGACAAGCAAATAATTGACAGTACATATACAGCACAGTCAGGGAACCCACAAACCTATGCTGGTGATCAAATACGAAACAGTTTATTTATTTATTTAGCTTTTGCTAACCAGGTGAAGTACACTAGATAAGTTATATACCTATTTTCAGGAAATTCCGGGAGAGTACAAATGGTAGCTAGAATACATCAGAACATAACAACAAGTAAAGCAAGTACATAGAGTAACAAAATGCATTGGTCACAAAGCGGTGACACGGAGTGAACTGCAATGACAGAAATTGATAAAGTACATATAATCAACAATATATAGTCTAGAGCATACATAGTGCAGTCAGATGCCTAGGAGAGCAATTGGATCATGAAATGACCAAAAGTCATTGTGAGTCCTCAGAATAGTTGGGCTCAAGTACAGGCTGCTGGAGGGCTTGGGACATTCGCATACTGAGGCCAGCTTCAGATGCCCCCGAGGACCTGGAAGCTTTTGATGGGAGGAGGCAGAATGAACATGGTCAGGAAAAGGGAGTTCCAGAGCCTAGAAGCACATGCAACATATCACCAACTCCCCATAAGGGTTCAGGAGAGGGTACACAGCATCCCAGAACCCTGGGGCCTGAGTGGGTAAAGGAGGGTCAGGAGGTGACAAGCTGTGCCAGCCCGAAGAACCAGTTCTGATCACTGACCATGGAGGCATCAGCCCAAAGTTCAGGTGATTGGTGAAGCCAGCCTAGTTTATCATAAAAGCTCACAATGGTGGGTGAGCCAGGGTGGCCAGTGCAAGCGACAGATGTTGTGTCGTTGTGCCACTGAGTAAGAAGAGCTTTGGAGATACAAGTAAATTGGTGGAGACCATAGCTAAGGGAGGAAATAGTACACCTCTGAGAAGTGTCAGTTGAGCAGCAGGTGTCAGGTTATTTTGGCCCTATAGGCCAGACCCAATTACAGTTCACAGTTGTACAGATATTTGGGATATGACTCCCTAGGTCCAACTGGGGGTCAAGTGTCACCAAAGTATTTGATGGGTTCACAGTTAGGAGGGAGCTCCATCTGCTACAACTGATAGCAAAGGCTGGAGGCTTTGACTTCAACATTAGCTATACACATTTGTGCATAATGCCTAGAGTGGAAGCATTGGTGCCAAATTTTAGCTGTACCTAAACTGGAAACAAGTAATAGGATAGCAAGAGGGAAAACTAGAGCAAGTGCAGGAGGGAGAGGTGAGACCACTGAAGTGGTTTGAAAGAATCCATGGGAGGAGATTGGTGAATAGCTGGAGGCGAGAGGTTCCAGATTTTAGGGCAGTGGTGGCTGAGCATGACTTTGCCGATGGTTGTGGAAACTAAGAGAGAGACTGCTGAGTTCGAATATTTCAGCTTCTGATGGTATATGGCTATAGCAGGGCCATCAGAGATAGGAGGTAGGGAAACAAACGGATTTGCCCACAAAGCTGGAACAGTGGGCATGGTGTCTGTCCACAAGAAAAGAAAAGGAGAGTTTATATATAGAACAATGGTGAGTCCAAGAAGGATAATCAAAGAGTGTAATGGTAGAAATAGTTGAAAAGTGCATCCAGTCTGGCAAAGAAGGTAGTGAAGAACTGGCTATGCTGAACCACATCACCATAGTCAGAGATTTGGAGGTTCATTCTCTGGACAAAGCATGGTATGCTGGAGGTGGGATACAGTCACAGTTCCTGTAAATGCACCAAATTGTGGTGCAGCTTTTGACTATAAGCATCCACTTGTTCAGAAACATTTAGGTGCTGGTCTAGCCAGATACCAAGATAACTAAAGGTGGTGACATCCTCACAGGGAGCCACCATCCAGGGTATGGAAAGTAGGAAGGTGAGGGGCCTAGAGAGTCTGGTGCCCTTGTGCCAAAGGACATGGAGACAGACTTCTTGGCATTGAGGAAAAGCTGATTTGTGTGTATGTGGGGCTGAACTTGATCAAAGTCCAGCTGGAGTCTGTGGTCCTGCTGTGAAGAGGACCATGTCATCCATGTACATGTGAATGGATGCAGACAAGCACATGGAGGAGGAGATCATTAAGGAAAATGGAGAAAAGTAGTGTGCTTAACACAGATCACTGTGGGAACCAAGTGGATACAGGCAGGGAGGAGAGAGGGGGTTACCACTTTTGACTGCTTGGGACCTACCCCTGTGGTAGGAGTGGAACAGCTGATGGCTAACTCAGAGAGGCCTGCAGTCTGGAGTTTGGCTAATAATTGGGTGGTAGACAAGGTTGAATGCTTTGGCTAGATCGATGAAGATACCAGAAGTGAATAGGCTATGATCCATACCATTATGGATGGATTTGGTGAGCCTGAGCAGGTGGTGGAGTGATTTTTGTGGAAGTCAGACTTGTATTAGGTGAAAGGAAGAGAGTCAGAAAGGAAGAGAGTTATAACAAGATAATTTGCTCCTGTATTTTGGAGGAGGAGAGAAATAGAGTTGGTAGTTAAGTACCTGGCCCAGGTCCTACCACATCTTTTGAGGAGGAGAATGTGGTGGCAGCCTCAGTCAACAGGGATGGAGGAACGCACAGAAAGAGAGGTTAGGGAGGTCATCCAATGGGAGGAGATTGCCAGAAGCAGTCAGATGGAGGAGCATGCCATCCTGGTCATCTGGGCCCCTACCTTGGAAGGATTAAGAATGAGAAGTGTCGGGGATAAAGGATGGAGTTACTGGAGAGAAAAAAAAACAATAGTGGGAAGGAAGGAGATGACAATCTACACGCAGGCTGGCAGGGGTGATAGGGAGGTGAGGAAGGGGAGAGGAAGAGAGGAGAGGAGGTACAGGCGATGAAAGGAATTACATCTCTATGGTGATGAAGGAAGGTTAGAGACAGGGGTGTCACTGACTCTGAGGACAGGTAAAGTGGGAGGAGAAGAGATTGCAGCCTTTCAAAATTTAGACAGGTAAGCCAATGTTGGCACTAGTAGATGTAAAATTCTCCTTTGGCAAGCTTATTGTCATGGTACAGGTGCTACTGACGATGATAATACCTCTGGAAGCCATGGGGGTGGGTTACGTTTATTTTTGACCAGGCCAAATCATGCACGCACGCAAGTAAGCTATAGGTAGCAACCATGATCTAGGGAGGTGGTGTACCTTGTCTCATGTCCTGCTCTGGGGGCATGGCAGTCCCATAAAGGGAAGGCAGTTAACGCAGTGGTTTAAGGCTCTGAGCTGCAAATCTGGTGATATCAGCAGACCAGACCTGGGTTTGAATCCCACAGCTTCCACTTGCATACTGTGTCACTGTGAGCAAGTCACTTAATTCCCTGTGCTCTAGGTTGCTCTGTAAAAGCTTTCAGCTTAGTGTGCTATTCCTGGTTAAACAACTAAAAATATATATATGTATTTAGAGTAATTTTGTTTTGAAATATGTTAGCATGGAATCAGTGGAGCAGACCAATGAGATAGGGGACCAATCAGAGTGACTTAGGTCACGGCGCAAGGGGGTGAGGTCCAGGGATTTGAAGGAAAATATAAGCAGTGTTTTGGTGGGGATGAGGGGACTTTAGTTGAATGAGAAACATCAGAGGGTTGTTATTATGGTGTCAAATCAGAAAAGAGGGAAGTCAAGAGTGGAATGCCACAGGGATCCATCCTGACTCTTGTTCTCTTCAATATGCTCATTAACAACATTTGAGAATGAATCTGGGGCTGTGTCTCTTTGAAGATGACACCAAACTCATGGGAGGGTAGATATTGATGGGGAAGCAGGAAACTGTAGACTGACATGTAAAGATTAGAGAGGAGGCCTAAGGTTTGGCAGTTGAAATTCAATGCAAAAAAGTGCAAGGTGATTCACTTAGCGGACAAGAACCCCAGAACAGAGTACTGGATAAGAGGGATAGAGCTGAGCACTACAGCTGAGAAAAGGGACCTAGTATTCGACATTAGTGACTCCCTTAAACAATCAAGCTAGTACAGCGGGATATCTAGTAAGGTAAATAGGATACAAGGATGTGCCAGAAGGGATTCTGATAGTAGAAGAAAAGAGGTTTACTGCCTCTTTATTGATCATTGGTGAGGCTGCATTGGGTATACCGTTCAGGGTTCTGAACTTTTGAAGACCTCACCTCAGGAAAGATAAGGACAAAGGGTGATCAGGATGATTCAGAGCTGACAGGACAGATCGTATGAAGATCTGCTCAAGGCACTGAACATGTCTTCACTGGAGTCCAGACAAGAGAGGAATGATATGATAGAGACCTTCAAGTTCCTGTAAGGAATAAACAAGGTGAATGGAGAACTACTTAGCATGAGTAACAGTTCAAGGTTATGGGGGCACAAGTAGAGACTGTGGGAGGAAGGTTCAAGAGGATATTGGAAAGTTTTATTTTCCAGAAATGGTGGTGGAAATGTGGAATAGTTTGCCAACTGAGATGGCAGGCACCAAAACCATAAATGGTTTCAAGCATGGCTCTGACAAAGTGAAGGGTATAATGGTTACTCATGCTGATAGTAGTAGGGAGGGAAACAAGGGAGTGGATAGTGAAGGCTATTACCCTGCATGGACAGTAGGTTCTGAGGTTTAATATGGGAAATGGGGCAGACAGGATGTACCATTTTTATATTGATTGCACACAGTGCAAATAACATATTTCAGGCTGCTGGTGATGGTAGTTTGGAATATTTGCACCAATTACTGACAATTTCGCCACTGCAATCAAGGGCTGCCTCGTCATTGCAGCACCAGCCATCAGCTGCAATGAAGCGGCGACCCATCAGTGCAGGGTGATAAAAACCCTGATATTGTTTGTGAACAGGCGGCGAGGTTGCCGTTGTGTTCTAAACAATCTATTCCACCGTGTTTATGTGCCAGCGGGCCCCCAAACCCTGTCGGCCTCGGTGCCCCATTGTTTCTGGTGCCGATGGGGAAGCCCACTCCCCGTCGGCATTCTGTAACTCCTCCCCACTTTTATTCCTGCCGATGGGATGCCCAACCCCCATTGGCTACTGCTGCCCCCCAAAAGAAAGCCATTGGTGGCACGCTCGGTGCCCATCCCAGTGTGCCACATGCCCCGTAAAGGGAAAAATGGTCCCATGAAGTATTTTTTTTTACCTGCAAAAAAGGAAAAAGTTTCTGTAGTGTCACTGGCCCACCTGCAACCTGCAACCACCTCACGCACCCTGCCTCCCCACACCCCCCCATCACCCCATACTTACCTCCAGAGCTTGGCGCGATGATCTTCGGTGGACCAGGAACACGTCTGCACTCTTCAAAGACGACTGTTAACTGAGGAAATGCCGGTAAGCTGTATAACATAATAAGCAGTGTTTTTTCAACTTTAGTACATATCTCAGGCAATTTTGGGACTTTTTTCACCAAATTTTCAACATAGGGTGTTTGGGACCCTCTTCATGAATTCTTGAACTGTCATTGCGTCAATCGGCCCCGAAAGGTGATTTCTGGGTCACTGCGCAGAATCACCTTTCAGGGATGATTAACGAAACGACAGTGCCAGTGTTCATGAGGTTGATCTCAAAAAGCCTATGTTGCAAATTTGGTGGGAGAAATCCAAAAAATTACTGTTTTACAAGCGTGCACTGCGCAGTTGCTACCCACGCTCGTAACTTTGTGAATTTGCAATATTTTCAGGCCAGATTTTCAACATTGCCATTTTTTCACACCTCCTTGTGAACAGTACAGCTGTCATTGTTCACATCCTGGCAGAAATGTGTTGTCGCACTTCTGGCGCAGAATAAGCGGGTCGCTGTGGGAAATCAGTATTCAGGACAGATTAAGAAAATGACAGTGACACTGTTCATGAGTAGAGGTCCTGAAATGGCTGTGTTAAAATCTGCTCGCGAAACTCCATAAAATGACTGTTCAGTGTGTGTTGTGCAGTTTGCGCCACGATGTAACTTGTGAATTTATATTCCTCAGATTTTCAACAATGCCATTTTCCCACACCTACTTATGAACAGTGCATCCGTCATTTTTCCCATCCTGGCCGAAATGTGTTTTCACACTTCCGGCACAGAATAGAGCAGTCGCTGTGGGAAATCACTGTCCGAGACAGATTAAGAAAATGACAGTGATACTGTTCATGAGCAGAGGTCCTAAAATGCCTATGTTGAAAATTTGGTGAGGTTTCACAGTTGACGCACACAATAAAGCGGTCACTGTGGTAAATCAGTGTTAAGGACAGATTAAGAAAATTACAGTGGCACTGTTCATGAGCAGAGGTCCTAAAAGCCCTATGTTGAAAATTTGGTGAAGAAACTCCATAACATGACTGTGTTACAAGCATGCATTGAACTGTTTCACGCACCCTTGTAACTTTGCACATTTGTAATATTTTCACACCACATTTTCAACAGTGGCACTTTTTTCACACCTCCTTATGAAGAGAACAGCTGTCATTTTTCACATCTGGTCTAAATATGTTTTTGCACTCCTGCCGGAGAATAGCACAGTCACTGTGGGAAATCAGTGTTTGGGACAGATTAAGATCAAACAAGTGAGGGGGGGGAGTGACCGAGCTAAACTGAGCTCTGTCGGGACTGCTGTGGATTTGTTTGTGGGCAGAAAAAGGCCCCAGCGCAAGAGCCCAGTACAAAAGGGCAGCCTGCAGCACTGGGGGAGACAGAACGAGAGAGCGAGTGAGGGAGGGTGAGTAAGTGAACTCACCGGAGCACTGTCAGGACTGTTGCAGATTTCTTTGTGGGCAGAAAAAGGTGTCAAAGCAGGTAGGGGCCCAGTAGAAAAGGCCAGACTGCAGCAGTGGGAGAAACAGTATGAGTGAGTGAGATAAGGGACTGAGTGAACTCAACAGATCTTTAGCAGGACTGCTGCGGATTTCTTTATGGGCAGAAAAAGGCACCAATGCAGGCAGGAGCACTGTACAAAAGGGCCACTTGCAGTGCCAGGACAAACAGAATGATCGTGTAACAGAGGGAGACTGAGCGACCTCAATGTAGCTCTGTCAGGACTGCTGTTAATTTCTTTGTGGACAGACAAATGTGCCAATGTAGCCAGGAACCCTGTACACAAGTGCAGCCTTCAGCACCAAGAGAAACAGAATGAGTGAGTGACACAGCGGTAGTGAGCGAGATCAACAAAGCTGTATTGTGACTGCTGCGGATTTCTTCGTGGGCAGAAAATGTGGCAACGGAGGCAGGAGCCTAGTTCAAAAGGCCAGCCTGCAGCATCGGGAGAAACGGAATGAATGAGTGAGAGGGGGGAGTGAGCAAGCTCAATGGAGCTGTGTCAGGACTGCTTCAGATTTCTTTCTGGGCAGAAGAAGCAGCCAATGCAGGCAGGAGCCCAGTACAAAAGGGCAGCCTGCAGTGGCAGGAGACACAGAATGAGCGAATGAGAGAGGGGGAGTGAGCGAGCTCAATGGAGCTCTATCATCACTGCTGGACATTTCTTTGTGGGCATGAAAAGCTTGCAACACAGGCAGGATCCCATTACAAAAGGGCAGCCTGCAGCGGAAACGGAATGAGCGAGTGAGAGAGGAGGAATGAGAGCAAGCTGAACAGAGCTGTGTCGGGACTGCTGCAGATTTCTTTGTTGGCAGAAAAAGGCAGCAATACACACAGGAGCACAGTACAAAAGGCCAGTCTGCAGCGCCTGCAGAAAAGGAACGAGCGAGTGACAGAGAGGGAGTGAGCGACCTCAACAGAGCTGTGTCAGGACTGCTGCAGATCTCTTTGTGGGCAGAAAAAGCTGCCAATGCAGGCAGGAACCCAGTACAAAAGTGCACCCTGCAGCACTGGGAGACACAGAATGAGCGCGTGAGGGAGGGGGAGTGAGTGAGCTCACCGAAGCTTTGCCGGGACTGCTGCAGATTTCTTTGTGGGCAGATAAAGGCAGCAATGCATGCAGCGGCCCAGTACAAAAGGACAGCCTTCAGTGGCAGAAGAAACAGAACAAATGAGTGAGAGAGGGGGAATGAGTGATCCAGCTCAATGGAGCTGTATTGTGAGTGCTGCAGATTACTTTGTGGGCAGAAGAAGGTGACAACGCAGGCAGGAACCCAGTACAAAAGGGCTGCCTGCAGCACCGGCAGAAACGGAATGATCGAGTAAGAGAGGGGGAGTGAGCGAGCTCAACGGAGCTCTGTTGGGACTGCTGCAGATTTCTTTGTGGGCAGAAAAAGGCGCCAAGAGAGGCAGAAGCCAACTACAAAATGGCAGCCTTCAATGCCAGGAGAAACAGAATGAGCGAATGAGACAGAAAGAGTGAGCGACCTCAACAGAGCTCTGTCAGGACAGCTACGAATTTCTTTGTGGGCGAAAAAAGGTGCCAACACAGGCAGAAGCCCAGTACAAAAGGACAGCCTGCAGCAGCGAGAGACACAGAATGAGCGAGTGAAGGATGGGGAGTAAGTGAGCTCAATGGAGCTCTGTTGGGACTGCTGCAGATTTCTTTGTGGGCAGGAAAAGGCAGCAATGCACGCAGGGGCCCACTACAAAAAGGCAGCCTGCATTAGCGTGAGAAACAGAACGAGCGAGTGAGGGGGGGGCTGAGCGAGCTAAACATGGCTCTATAGTAACTGCTGCAGATTTCTTTGTGGGCAGAAGAAGGTGGCAATGCCGTCAGGAGCCCAGTACAAAAGGGCATCCTGCAGCACTGGCAGAAATGGAATGAGAGAGTGAGAGAGGGAGAGGGAGAGGGAGCTAGCTCAATGGAGCTCTGTCGGGACTGCAGCAGATTGTTTTGTGAACAGAAAAAGGTGCCAACAGAGGCAGGAGCCTAGTACAAAAGGGCAGCCTGCAGCACCAGGAGAAAAAGAATGAGCCAGTGAGACAAGGGGAGTGAGTGACCTCAATGGAGCTCTGTCGGGACAGCTGCGGATTTCTTTGTGGGCAGAAAAAAGCAGCAATGAAGGCAGGAGCCCAGTACAAAAGGCCAGCCTGCAGCGCAGGCAGAAATGGAATGGGTGACTGAGAGAGGTGGAGTGAGCAAGCTCAACGGACCTGCGTCAGGACTGCTGCATATTTATTTGTGGGAAGAATAAGCCAACGCAGGCAGGAACCCTGTACAAAAGGACAACCTGCACCCGCAGGAGACACAGAACCAGTGAAAGAGTGAGGGAAGTGGATTGAGTGAGCTCAACAGAGCTCTGTTGGAACTGCTGCGGATTTCTTTATGGGTAGAAAAAGGCAGCAATGCACCCAGGGGCCCAGTATAGAAGGACAGCCTGCAGCGGTGGCAGAAACAGAACGAGTCAGTGAGAGAGGAGGGAGGGAGTGAGCTCAACAGAGCTCTATCGTGACTGCTGTGGATTGCTTTGTGGGCAGAAAAAGGTGACAATGCAGGCAGGAGCCCAATACAAGAGGCCAGCCTGCAGCGCCAGCAGACACGGAACGAGTGAGTGACAGATGGGGGGTAAGCAACCTCAACGGACCTGTGTTGGGACTTCAGCAGATTTCTTTGGTGGCAGAAAAAGCCACCAACATAGGCAGGAGCCCAGTACAAAAGGCCAGCCTGCAGTGCAAGGAGAAATAGAATGAGGGAGTCAGAGGGGGGGAGTGACGCACCTCAACGGAGCTCTGTCAGGCCATCTGCAGATTCCTTTGTGGACAGAAAAGGGTGCCAATGCAGGAAGGAGCTCAGTACAAAACAGCAGCCTGCAGCACTGGGAGAAACAGAATGAGCAAGTGACAGAGGGCCAGTGAGTGAGCTCAACGGACCAACGCAATCAACATTCAGCATTGACAAATGCATGTTTTTTTATTGTGTCCAGAACTGACAGTGTATGTATGTGTGTGTGTGGGGGGGTTGCTGGCAGGCTGCGTGTGTATAGTTAAAACACGATTCCCAGAATCATCAACTAACACTAACCACGCAGTGTGTTAACACTTCCAGAAAGCATTTAGCATACCTGTACACCTTATATGCATTAGGGTAACCCCCAGTTGTATGAGCACCTGGTTACAATTAGTAATCCTGTGCAAAAACAAAAAATAGTGCCACATTAACAGGTTAGCACTGCACAGAAGAATGCTTTTTAAAATAGTACCAGCTATGCTTATCACAATGCAGTGCTAACTCTGTTACAGTGGTATGTGGGCCCCCATTTTCTGATTAGTGTTGTGCACTCCTAAGTGCTGCACCTGAGATAGCGTACAGCCACAGAAGGTGGTGGTAAATGGCATTCCCTCCAGTGAGGAGAGAGTGACCAGTAGGGGTCCGGAGGGCTCAGTAGTGGGACACATCCTCTTCAGTGTCTTTATAAGTGGCATGACAGAAAAACTGGAAGGGGAGATATGCCTTTTTGCAGATGACACCACAATCTGTAATAGCATTGATAGGTGCAGATGGAGAGAATGAGTGGGGACATTAGAAAACTTAAAGAGTGCTATGGGACATGGCAGTTCGGGTTCAAAGCCAAAATGTGCAACATCAAGCATCTAGGTACTAGAAGCCTAGAGGCTGAATATAAAATGTAGAGGGAGGTACTTATGGTCACAAGGGAAACCTTTTATACAGCACTTTGCTCTGTATGCAGGAGAGGATTTCTCATTTACATGGCCGTAGTAGTATACATGCACATGCACATGATCAGGGTAGCATCAAGTGATGCTGAATGTGACACCGATCCAACCATGCTGTTCCCACAGTGTAATGTTTAGCTCTGCATGCTAACTTTCTGAAAATGGGGCCCTAACTGACTAAAAATCCTGGCCGATGCCTCCTTAGATCCAGAAGGTAAACATAAAAGGTTTATCTTATCTATCTCTTTATGTATTGTTTTATTGTATTTTGCTTGCAAAACCTTTATCCGATTTCAAAACATTGTGATGTGACTTAAAAAGTTTATAACAGACTAGTTAAAATACAGTTTGTTTTCTTCTTTTACCTATATGCTGTCTTTATTTACTTATAAAAACACATTCTGGTGGGCTGGCCTAGTAGCTTGGTGGTGATTGCACTGCCTCCCATGCCACTGGCCCGGTTTTGGGGGTGGACCTGAGTTGCACAGGGGTTAGCTGGGGGGAAATATGATTGAGCATCTCGGGGAATGCTCTCCTCTCAGTGAGGGGAAGTCTGACCACCCCGCTCATCAACATCCACCTAGCTGAGGAGGGCTGGCAGGGCAGTGGAGTTGCATGGGGGAGGCTCAGGCAGGCACAAAGCAAGCATGTGTCTATTATGCAATTGCATCATTCCATGCTTGGCTGCCCAGGGGATGAAACCAAAGGTAGAAACCCCCAATGGCAAAATGATCCAACAACCTGCCGCAGATTTTGCACTGCTAAAGAGGCTCTGCTCATATATGTGTCTCCTTGTCAATGGCCCTCCCCCTCCTGGCCCCAACACGGGGAATGTGAGTGGGGGGGATCTCAGAGCAAATATGTCCTGTGGATGGTAAGTGATTGGGCTGGAGATGTCAGTGGGCAAAGGGGTAACAGGGTGACTAAGGAGATAAAAATCTCTATGGGAAAAAAAAAGAAATAAAACACAGATTGAGAAGCTCAAACCCCAAAACAGACTGTGCCTGCCTCCAATGAGGATTCACAGTAAAGTTATTTAGTAAAACAATGCAAATTATATGCATATGTCAGCTAAACTCCTGATGAAAATCGAATACTGAGGGATTGCTGCAAAAATATATATTTTAAAATAAAAACTTAAAACATAGTCCATAGAGTACAAACTAGCAATGATTTTATTTATTTATTTATTAGCTTTTGGTAACCAGGTAAGCGCACTAGGCAACAGGCCTGCCTATTTTCAGGCACGACCCGGGAGAGCACAGGACATTGGTTACAATATGCAGAAATGCACAGACATAATATAGGTGTACAGGAGCAAAGCAAGATATACATTGGGTAGCACAGTAATAGTTACATAAGGATACATTTTAGGCATAGATCATAATAAGGATGTAAAATAAAACAATTAGGGTAACCATAAGACAGCTGAGGACAGTAAAAACATCAAGGTTCATAGCCACCTAGACAAGCGTATTGCATGGGAGAACATTAGTGTAGTACTTAGGGTCAGACCCAACAGCCTGCAGTGGGACAAAGCAAATTAAGAGCATTTGCATTGGCCAGAGGCTAGAGGTGGGTGAACAGCGAGTTTTTGAATTCTCGATGGGAGGCTGAAGTTTTCACCATAAGGGGGAGTGAGTTCCAGAATTTGGGAGCAAAATGGGCAAATGCCTGTTCACCCATTTTTGTCATGCAAGGTCTAGTGGACAGCATGGGGACAGAGGAAGACCTGAGGGTACGGGTGTATGAGGCAGGAGTCAGGAGGTTGGCAAGATAGACAGGGCAGGGAGGTCTAGACAGGGAGTCGATAAAGCAGCCCAGGGAGTAGGCTCGAATATCCTTAGGTGACAGCCAATTTAAGCCAGCGTAAAGGAGACAATGATGGGTAAGACGTGGGGCAGTATATATTAATCTACAGATGTTGTTGTAGACAGTGTCCCATTTGTGGAGTGTAGCAGAGTTTGCAGCAAAGAGGAGGGGCAGAGCATATTGGAGCTGGGGTAAGAGAATACCTCTCGCAACAGAAAGTCTAGTGGAAGGAGTGAGAGAGTGGCGCACGGGATAAGCTCCACCAATTTTAGCATTGACGGCACGGCACACCATATTGACATGTTGAGACAGGTCAAGTGTGGGATCCAAAGTGAAACCAAGGTACTTGAAGGACTCAGTGTTTGAGATGAGGGAGCCGTCAGGGCATTGAACCTGAACCTGTTCGCAGGAGCAGACAGTTTTTTAGAGGATCCGAATAGCATAGCACAGGTTTTTTTCTAGGTTCAGGACTTGGTGGTTGCTAGAGAGCCAGGTCTGCAGGAATTGGAAGTCATTAGTGAGAGTGGAGTTGATGGCAGCAACCGATTTTGATCCAGAGTAGAGAACAAGGTCATCTGCGTACATAAGAGTGCAGCTATGCCGGGACATGGTGGGAATATCATTTAGGAAGAGGGAGAAGAGTAGAGGTCCAAGAGTGGATCCCTGGGAAACTCCACGGGAGATGTTTAGGGGGGAGGAAAGGGCCTTGTGAAATGCTACCGCCTGAGTCCAATTGTCAAGATAGCTATGGAACCAGGAGAGGGCTTGGTCAGATGCGCCAATGGATTGGAGCTTCTTTAGCATGAGAGGATGGTGTACCATGTCGAAGGCTTTAGTCAGGTCGATAAAGATGGCTCCAGTGAGTAGGCCATGGTCCATATTATTTCTGATATCATTTGTAAGTTGTGTAAGTGCAGAGGTGGTACTGTGACCTGGCCGGAAACCATGTTGGCACAGGGTTTGAAGATTAAACATGTCAAGGTGAGCAGCAAATTGGCGGTGGACTATTTTCAAGCAGCTTACTGAGTGGGCAGAAGAGATATAGGGCGGTAGTTGGACATGAGTTTGACATCGCCTTTTGTGTATAGGGATGGTTCTGGCAGTTTTCCAGGTGGACGGGACAGTAGACGCACTGAATCGAGAGGTTAAAAGCCAGGTGATAGGTCTGCTCAGCCAAGGTGCATACTGCTTAAGTATGCAAGGATGGATGCCCTCAGGCCCTTGATCCCGCGGCCGGAAAGGAGTTAAGTAGTCTAGTAACTTCAAGGTATGTGATTGGAGCCAGAAGCGAAAGGGAGGGGGGAGGGGTGAGGGAGGAGAAGAGGGACAGTCAGGTTGTGGGCTAGTTAGAGTAGTGACTGGTGGAGAAGAAAAAAGGGCATTGAAGACGTTGGCAATGGTGTCATGGTTGGTGCAGTGAACACCTTGAATGTTCATGTCAGCTGGATTCTGTTGCTTGTCGTTGCCGAGAATGTCCTTAATTTTGGACCAGTACCTGCACGGATTTGTAGAGGATGTTATTAGTAGGTTCCTATAGTAGGTGCTTTTGGCAATACGAATTTGTCTTTTGCAGTTGTTACGTAATGCACGATAGTCTTCAAAGTCTGCACGGAGGTGGGAGATCTTCCACCTGGACCAAAGTTTGTCCCTAGATTTGAGAAGTTGAAGCAGGGGGCATGTTAGCCAGTTGGTTACTTTCCCTGCCATCCTACGTGTGGTGACCGGGATGTGAAGGTTTTGAAGAGAAAGGAGGACGGAGTTGAAATATTCTCTGGCTGTGTTAATGTCCTCTGTTTGGTAAAGAGGGGAGCAGTCAACCTGGTTAAGGTCAGTTAAGAAGTCCTCATGACTTAGGCGGGAGAGATTAGGAAAGGTTACAGTTTTAGCAGGGAGGGGAGGAATAACAGTGTTCCAGGCACAGTAGATGGGATAGTGGCCACTAATTGTGTCAGGTAGCACACCGGCTGAGGCAACATATTCCGTCCTGTTAGTAAGTATCCAGTCAAGGAGGGTGGCACAGTTGCCCCCACATGAGACCCTTGTGGGTTCATGTATGAGCTGGGATAGATTTGCCTTGCTAGCTAAGGAGGATAGGTTAGCTGAGTTTTTCTCGGACCAGTCAAGGTTAAAATCACCAAGGCAGACAATGTCATTCTTGCCTGTAACTGTAGGCAGAAACCCTAGGAGTTCAGTGATGCCTTGTGTAGCATTTTTTGGGGGGGATATAAGTACAAAAAATATGGAATTTTTTTACACCCCCAAGAAGCAGTAGGGAGTGTAGGATTTCACAGTTTGGTAGGAGGGGGTCCTGCAGAATGGTAATGTTTAGGTGAGTTTTGAAGTAGAGGGCAAGGCCACCTCCCCTTTTAGTGCCAGGATGGTCGATACAAAGCATGTTGTATCCAGGAAAGTGGCACTGAGAGTCAGGTACTGTGAGCTTAAGCCAGGTTTCTGTGATGGCGAGGACATCCGGGACATTCGTATAGACCCATGCCTGGAGGTCAGGGAGGTTGGTCATAAGGCTCCTAGCATTCAGGTGGGCGAAAGTTAGTCCATCGGTTTTAGGGAGGGTGGTGGCCGGGGGGGGCAAGGTTATGACGGGACGCAGAGATGGACCAAGGTTGATCTCAATGTCGCTGGATAGTATAAGAGATAGGGTTAGTAACCATAGTGGGGTGATGAGGTACGCCCTGATAGAGACGCAGGGTAGCGGCTTCAGATGAAGGTGAAGGTATCTGACTATTGGGCTAATACGCTTGCTGATGAGAGCAGAGGGGGTAGAGGTAGTAGAGTGGCAGTAGCAAGCATGTTGGAGTAGTAGAAGTCAAACTGAGTATAAGTATTGGCAGAAGCTGTTGATGTGTTCAAGCAGTACAGCTCAAAGAGGATAGGAAGGCAAAGTATTCCCATGAGGAGCGCTAGGAGGGGAGGAGGGGACATTTTTTGACTAAAGGAGTGAGGTAGAGAGGAAAGAGACAGCAGAGGGTTCCTTTAATATACATCACCAAGTGAAAACAGTTACTAGAGAGCAGTAAAATGTGACAAGTGAGGTATTGGGAGCAAATTGCTCGAACTTAATCAGGCTCCCTCTAGTGGCAAAACAATATAAGGAACTAATGGAGAAAAAAAATGTTGGCTTACACTTCCACAGCTCCTGAAGTGCTTCCCAAGCATTCAACTCAGATAAGTTGCTGGACTTACACAGTAATTAATTACACATAAAACAAATCAACACTTTAACTTGGAAAAATGCATGCAGCTCCCTATGTATATAGGACTGTTATGAATATCCTGTATTAGCTTGCTATACAAATGTGTTGTCTGACAGTAAATGAAGGCAGCACTTATTTAAAAGAATAAACTACAGCATTTAAATTAGTTTTAAAAGTTTCTTGTCACATCACAATGGTCTGAAATTTGACTAAAGGTGTGCAAGCAAAACAAAAGGAAACCCCCACTAAAGAAGTAGAATAAGAGAGCCCTGTTTTGTTTACCTCAGCTCTGCAGTTTCAGACATCCTCTCATCAAGCTAGCAGCTAACTGAATGCAACAGGCAATGAGTTCAGATCTAGGGCATTCATGGGGGAGGGGCAGGGGGAATGGGTAGTTTCAGAACATAGTCCATTTCAGTATATAGTTTATTTGTTTCAGTATATAGAGTATGTGAATTTTTCAGTCTGCAGTGTATGTGTTTCAATACATAGTGTATGTGTTTCACCATGTAGTGTATTTGTTTCAGTATACAGTGTATGCAGATTTTTCAGTGCATAGTGTATTTATTTCAACAGATAGTGTATGTATTTTAATATAAAGTGAAGATGTTTCAATATATAGTATATTTGTTTCATCATATAGTGTATGTGTTTTTTTCAGTGTGTAGTATATGCATTTCAATAGATAGTGTATGTATTTCAATATACAGTGTATTTGTTTCAATATATAGTGTATGCAGATTTTTCAGTGCATAGTGTATTTATTTCAATAGATAGTGTATGTATTTCAATATAAAGTGTAGATGTTTCAATATATAGTGTATTTGTTTCAGTATATAGTGTATATGCTTTTTTCAGTGTGTAGTGTATGCATTTCAATATATAGTGTATTTGTTTCAGTATATAGTATATGCAGTTTTTTCTCAAGCTATAGTGTATGTGTTACAATCTATAGAGTATTTGTTTCAGTAGATAGTTTATGTGGATGTTTCAGTCTGTGGTGTATGTATCTCAATAGGTACTGTATATGTTTTAGTACATAGTACATTTGTTTCAGTATATAGTGTATGTGGATTTTCAGTACTCAGTATGTGGATTTCAGTAGATGGTGTATGTATTTCACTATGTAATGTAAGCATTTCACTATACAGTGTATGTGTTTCACTATATAATATATGTATTTCAGTACACAGTATATGTATTTCACTATACGATGTATATATTTCAGTAGATACTGTATGTGGTTCACTACATTGTGTATGTATCTCACTATATAATGTATATATTTCACTATATGATGTATGTATTTCACCATATAGTGTGTGTTTTACTATACAGCCAGAGATTCTGAATTATGTCCCTAACGGCTTGCCATACATATCCACTTCGGACTGTGTGGTTAAATCACAAAACAGACAATTCAAGGTACATGGGAGTTATACATGTACATCACAACATGTTGTTTATTTCATTCAGTGCAAGAGATGTCCACAAACAGGTTATGTTGGAGAGACAAGCCAACAGCTTCACATCATGATGAACTCGCCCAGACATACTATAAAAATGAAGAAGACTGAACAACCAGTGGGGCGACACTTTTCTCAGCCTGACCACTCAGTTTCAGATATGTCAGTAATGGTCTTAAAAGGAAATCTCAAAAGCACACAACAGAGACAAGCTTTTGAGATTAAACTTATTTTACATCTCAGTATGGTAGCAGATGGGATGAACAGAGATTTGGGTTTAATGGGACATTGTAGGATTTAACATCCACAGACCTCTTTTTCTTCGGACTGACATATTATAGGACTTCAGCACGTGTGATTGGGGTGTGCGTGTGTGTGCATGTGTGTGTGTGTGTGTGTGTGTGTGTGTGTGTGTGTTTTGGGAGGAATGTGATTGTGGCAGGTGTGGGGCTTGCTGTCACATTGAGGTAGGCTTCTATTTAGATACATGGAGTCACAGTGTGTTATTACTCTTACTTCACACACATAATGAATATTAATTCCTTCTTACTATTTACCGTCACCTGGGAGTGAGGTTGATTCCATTGTGCCATATTCAGATTCCCTAGCCTGTTACTGTACATACAGTAGTGTTATTATAGACTGTCACATGTTTTAATTCTGAACATATTGGGTGTGAGATCTCATTTGCATGGGGGTCCTGGACAGATCTATTTACATTAGGCTAATATTGTAGTGATTTGTGGAAATGTAGGTATGTTAGGACTCTGGTCTTACACACATGCTTTATATTTACTTCTAGTTACCTTACACGGGGGAGGGTGGGAGTTTTATTTCATTGTGGAACTATCCAGAATCCTTGGAGATGTTACAGTGCAGATAGGAATAAGGTTAAATAGTGTCTCCTTGACCTTGGCACTACAGTACTAATAAAGCTCAGGTGAGACAGAGACAGACACAAGACTCGAACCAGGGTCAAGCTGGCTTTAGCTCAACCACCTCTCCTTCCTGGTGCTTGCTGTTAATGTCACATGACAACTGACATTGTGGGTGGAAGAGAGGGGATCTGCTGAGCTACCCAGGAATTTGACTATTATTAGTCCTCAAATAATGATCTGGTGGTCATGAAAAGGGGCCCATTTCTGATAAATTGCCATTTGAAGCTGGGGGAGGGGACAGCTCAGTTAAAAACCTTGTCATCATGCCACAGATGAAGCACATTTGTATTTGTTTACATTATCACTATTTGGAAATATGGGGTGGTGGATTGGAGGATGGTAGATAACTGGGGATAGGGTTATATATTTTACACATCATGCAGGGTTATGGCTTAGAAAATACTAGCAGCTTTCCAGTAAAGGAGAACCACATCTTTTTTATAGTTTGTCTGTTGGTAACCCAAAGTGGTAGACTAGGTCTTGTGACCTGTTTACAATTACTTGCTACAGCAGTATGCCTGCACCATAAAGTTAAACTGTTTGTGCTGTCTCCGGAACACCATATACAAAATATGACAAATTTAAGAAGACTCTGTACTACAAGAAATGTCTTTAAATATTTAGTTTAGGTTAACTTTCCAGCAAAAGCTCACCAGTTTTCATTTTGCAACTGCACATATTTACATAGACCACTAGAGGGTCATCAAGCCCATCTTGTTTACATTAAAGTGCACACTGGTAATATGTCTGATTAAAAACCAGTATCCTACCTCTGATCTCTGTATGACACATAAGTGGGACATCAACCCTTTACTGGTTGAAAAATATAAAAGTAATATAAGGCATTTAGTTAAATAATGGTGCCATCTCAGTTAATGCACTTTAATACTGTATATGCAGTTGATGATAGAAAATCATAGGCTAATAGTGACATTTGCTTTATAACTTTATACTAGACACTGTTGTCTAATATGTAAAAGCCTAGTGTGATATTTTATGATACAAAAGTAAATATAACAATAGTGGCAACATTTTAGGGTCACTGATTACTTCCTGAAAATTGGATACCCATGGACAGATTAGGCTGAGATTTTCAGGGTACTGGTGCCAGAATGTGCAAATCCTGACAATTCTTCATCTGTTTAGCTGTTCTAGAACTGCAGATCTATTGGAAATGCAAAGTAACAACAACTTTGCTATTTTGTCATTTTGTTTTCTGCTTGACACCACAGCCAATATTTCAAAATTGTAATATAAATCATAAAAGCTGGTAGCCTAATAGTGCTTACTTCCGAAAGGCAGCAGAATACAGGGAGACACATTTGAAAAAAATCAGCAAAAATACTTATTTCAAAGGCAACTTTTTTTTTTTTTACTAGGTAAGACACACTAAGCTGAAAGCTTGTTTACAGTTGCAACCTGGGAGCACAGGGAAGTGAAGTGACTTGCTCAGGGTCACACAGTATGCAAGTGGGGGCTGTGGGATTCAAACCCAGGTCTCCAGGTTTGCAGTGCAGATCCTTAAACTACTGCACTATACATTGTACTAACCCCAATGCTTCACACACAACAAAGAGGCTTCTATAGGGGGCTGTGCACTTTTTTGCTTTATGTGGCATTCTGGCTTTCATTTTTTGCTAGTTTGAGGGGGTTCCCTATGTTCTGCTATTTATGAGTTTTGGCTAGCATCCGCTGTATTGCTCTGTGTGTGTTTTTTGCGTTTTTTTATTACCATGGGGCCTTTTGATATTACCATTTCCAACAATTTGGTAGTTTCTGATTAATATAGGTTTAAAAATACAATTCTGGAAATGTGCCCCCCCCCCCAAACAAGTAACATGCTGCATGTGCAGAATTTGTTTGTATATTGTATATTTGTTTGCTAGTTTGTTATTCTGTACTGTAAATTTCAAATATACTGAGACACAGAGCTCACCCTCCCCCAGACAAAATGGATTACAAAAAGAGCCCATTCTCAGTGCTAGTAATCCCCTTCCTGAAATGCAATTCTGCCTCCAGGACCCTACCCCCAGTGTATCTCTCTGCTGATGGAGCTTTATTGGTGGGATACTAGACTTAATAATTCAGTTCAGTTGGAATCTATATAGGACCAAAGACTCCTGAAATGCCCTTGGGAGTTGCCTTTATTTATGTGTTTATTAAGTTATTTATCTTTTAGTTCACCATTAAGTGCCATAGGCTGACATATCCTATTTTCGGACATGGACTGAATACAGAAATAGCAAAACAGAACAACCTTTTAAACATAACATTCAAGCAGTATCATGATGTCTGCAATCAAATATGCCTGTTTTCTGCATCAGATTTTTCTGGTTCTCTGCACTATACTACAATATACTGTATAACATATAGTGCAATTCTACATTATTTGTGAGTGTTAACATATTACTTTTACATTTTCTAACACCAGCTTATTTGATGTTTGGTCAAGAACATACTTACATAACAACAAAGTGGATGATGTTTCATAGTACCGGAGTATCTTTAACCAGCATGCAAATTCTTCCATTTCCTCACTAGCCTGAAGTTCTGTGTTTGATCTTTGCTGTAGTTAGCTTAGGGTTGCCACCTGTCAGGTGTTTTACCTGGTGATCGGGTTTTCAGGGTCCCTATCAGGTAATCCGGTTTTGCTCTGTGCTGGTCAGGTTTTTGAGCCATTTTGAGTGGTCACATACTTTTGAAACAAATGTTGTCATAGCATTCATTGTTTCAGCTACATGTCCAGGTTACAGACAACTTCTGTTGTCAGTATATCCCTTTGTTTGTGAAAGCAGTCAGCCTGGGAGGTGTAAAGTATGGTCATTAACACCATTAGCACTTATTTAACCTAATCTTTTCCACTGCATCTTAAAGTAGCATCGCAGAAAAGCTACTCCCACCTTTTGAAACAGTAACAGAGCCAGTTGTCTTCTACGTTCATTTGCTGGTAAACATGTTCATCTCAAACAGAATTTAGGCAATTTTAAATGTTTTAAATGATTTTTTTTCCTCAAGAAAAAAAAAGTGTGGTCACTGCTTTAGCTTTGAAATAGTACTGTGGACATGAACAGGAACTGGAGCCAGAAAAATATATAAAATACACATTACAGGAAACAATGTATTATGTATTATTATATACCATGCTATTTACAGTGTTTCCCTTGTCTCCCCCAGATCATACCTGTAAACGTGATTTCTTTTACCTCTGTATGTTTATCTGGTAAACCAATGTCAATAAATAAAAACATACATAAGTAAATTAACTAGGAAGAATCTAGGAAAGTAATTTTAACAGGTACAGTACAATATCTTAACATTTTTGTTGAACTTCTGCTTTAAGCATTGTCTTTATTGATATAACAAATGACTTTCTAGGAAGAGCAATGCATGCTGAGTCATGAAAAGGGGTGGGACTAGGGGTGGAGCTTAGGGTCCGGTTTTTGCCTCATCCAAAGGTGGCAACCCTAAGTTAGCTTCCCTGACACCTTTTCAATATTTTAGCACTCCTAACAGATTATTTTTTGCACTAATTCTGGAGTACTCTGCACCACTGCAAAAAATATGTTTTCTCCCTAGTCTCTACACAGTGCAGAAAAACAGAAATCCGGAATGATATAACAGGTTTATACAACACAGCTTCATTTGTACACATTTAGTAAATTCTTTTTGTTGTATTCAGTTTTAAACTGTTAATGACTTGCAGTGTTCCTTAGTGGCACAGTTAGGGTATTCCACAGTTCAGGTACATCACAGAAAGAAGCCTTACAACCCCTGCTTCTGGATATTCAAGGTTCAATAAGCAAGACACTAACAGCAGCCTGTAAATCACAAGAGTATTGTTTATATTGCACAAGCTCAAAGTAGTAGCATCAAATTTGTCAAGCAATTTTGTGAGATTCTCTATTTATCCTTCACAAAATGTAGAGAAAAAATCCTCTAAAATTATTTGTGTTATACCTACAGAAAGAGGCAAGGTCCTATTATAGTACTTAAGTGCTATCTGGTAGATTTTCAACTACACTATCATATGAGAGCAGTAAACACATTAACAAACAACAAAATCCCTAACAAAAGGTGTCAGAATTCTCAATAGGGATTTTTAAAAATTCTTAAAAATCCCTTGAGTAATTTGGTGCTACTACTGTATAATGATATAGGGGATTCGGCTCCAAGTACAGTAGCTTGTGAACAAGACAATCAAGACAAAGTATCTCTCTTTGCCTTAACGTGCAATCAACCCAGCTTAGTCCACAAAGTACACTTATGGATTCTACAGCCTGCTAGTAGAGCAAAGTGGTATGTATTGTTACAAAGTATATTGAATCTGCTTAACACTGAATTGGAGGCATTACTACAGTATTATTTACTACCTTTGGTTCACAAAAGTATCAATCACCTCAGCAATTTTTGTCAACCTGGCAAAGGTGTTCGACACTGTCTGTCACTCACTCCTCCTGTCCAAACTCTCTCTAGCTGGTCTCTTCAGTGTGGTGACCAACTGGTTCCACTCCTACCTGGCTGACTGATCCCAATCAGTCCAAACTGGTAACACCATCTCTGTCTCCCTCCCTGTTACTACTGGTGTGTCCCAGGGCTCCATCCTTTGAACGCTCCTGTTTTCTATCTTACTTAATGATCTTCCCTCTGCCTGCCCTTACACATCCATCCAAATGTATGTGGACAACACGGTGCTGTATACTTCTGGCCCCATGACTACTGATGGGGAGACCAGACTTCAGCAGGACTTCAATAATGTTCAGCTCTGGTTCTGCTCAAATCAGCTTTCCCTCAACCCCAAGAAAACCATCTCCATGACCTTCAGCACCAGGCAGAGACTCCTGCAGCTCCCCTCCACCCCCATTTTCCACACGCTGGACAGGACACCTCTGGTGGCTTGCACCATCTTTAGATATCTTGGGGTCTTCCTCAACCAGTACCTTGACTTTTCTGTACATATCGATGCCATCCACAACAAGCTCCACCCCAGGTTGGATGCACTATACTGGAATCATGGTTGCATCCCACTGCCGGCTCACTGTGCAATTATACAGAAAATTATCCTTCCTATCTTTGACTACAGGGATGTAGTCTACAGTGCTGCTCTCAAGTCCACCCTAACTAGACTGGACCCACTCTTCCACTTCTTCTGTTGCTTCACCCTTGACTGTCCTCCCACCACTCATCATTGCCTTCTCTACAAGACCATGGTCTTCACATTCCTTCTGGACCAAAGACTGTCCCGCTGGACTCAGATCATGGCTTAATTCAGGACCCAGTCCCTTCCCACTTACCTCACTTCAGAATTATCAGCCCTTACCCTTCCAGCATACTCACTGAGGAACAATGATGCAAGGCTTCTAACTGTACCACACATGTCCACCACTGCAGGCCAGACAGCCTTCAAATATAGCATTCCTAAACTGTGGAACTCCCTCCCTATGGGCATTTGGCATGCCTCCTCTACCCAGCACCTCAACTCTCTACTCAAAGCACATTTCTCCTCCACCTGCACATGTGTCTAAATATACCGTCCACCATTGGGTCAGTTCCTCCTATTGTGATTGTAATAATTTGTTGTTTTTTGTATTTGAAAGTCTTGGATTAACACCTTTGAGACAGATGCTCTTTTACACAGGTTCCACGTCAAGGTACATTAAAACACAATGTATAGGAGATACACAATGTAATACTTCGGAATACTACAATAAATCATAAACATAGAAGAAATGAATGGGTAAAAACTAACAATCAATGACACAAGAGTGAGTGTAGGGGCAGTAGGAGGTGGGTACAGGTTGAGGTGGTTAGGTGCTGGGGGAGTACTGCAGGATAAGAACAATGAGAGAAGGTAGATAAATATAACACAGTGGCTGCCAGTTGAGATGGAGGAGTAGCCATCAGGTCTTGTGAAAAAGGAAGGGTGGTGTGGTAAGGATATTGGGAAAAGGTATGGGGAACTTAAAGGGAGTGGTAGGGCTAAAGGTGTAGCCAGAGGAGCAGACAGCAGGCCTTGTCAGATTGGTAGAAAGGGTGGGGAGGTTAGGAAGGAGGTAAAGAGAGTTTAAAGTAGGGGCCCACGGTCTAGGCAAACCAATAGCAGTGTTGTCCTCAGGTTTACGTGGAACAGTCACAGGAGGTACAGGCCACAAGAGACTCATAAAGTTTGCATTTGAAAGAGCCAAGTGAGGTTGCGTTAGTGATTTCATTCTGCAGGGAGTTAAACAGTTTTGGAGCTCTGATTGTGAACAACTGTTGCCCTTGCGACGTCTGACATCGAGGGACTTGGAGGGTTGAGCAATCAGCACTTCTGGTGGTGCGAATATTGCAGGAAGGGCTGAGGAGATTATTAACCCCAGGGGATAGAAGATCATGGGTGGCCTTCTTTATTACAAGGCAGGCGTGGTAGCATATCCTGCCCTCAAGTTGCAGCCAATTTGCATGCTTGTAGAGGTCACAAGTGGGGGTCCGTGGGACAGCCACAGTTAGAAGTTGGCAGCCCTTGTTAAGGGTGATTGATATTCACTTTAGGGCAGTGTTGGAAGCAGTGTCATATATCACCAGCCCATAGTCTATTATGGAGACAACTGAACTTTGGATTGCAAGCTTTAGGGCTTCAGCTGTAAGGTAGTGCTTATGTTTGTAGAGGAGCCCGATATGGATATTTACGGATTTGGAGACATGGTTAATATGGGCGGAATAGGATAGTGTGCTATCCAGCATTACACCAAGGTATTTAAAGCTGATTGTCTGCTACAGAGTAACTCCTGATCTGTTATTGACATTCAACTGAGTGTTTTTGTGAATGTTGTGCAGCCATGAAAGAGCATGGTCTTCATTTTTTTGTAGTTGAGCACAAGCTTCTGTGTGATGAACCAAGCTTCCACTGCAATGAAACTTTGCTGTAGTTGGTTCTCCAGCTGGACGGGGTCTGAGTTCTTAGTGTATATAACAGTGTCATTATGGTAATAAGTGATGAACAAAGTTTTCTGAAGTATATGTGTATCTTAGTTAGACTGTCTAACATGCCTTGTCCTACTACCTGCTCCTGCACTGTATTTTTTGCACTATACTTTGTATCTTGTTGTACTATGAATGCAGTCTGTATTTTCTTTGCTGTACTTTTGGAACTTTGTGTTCGATGCTTGTCCTTGTACCTCAACTCAGTTGTACTCTCCCCTTCCCCAGGATGCATCTGAAATTGAGCAGTAGTCTGCTCGGAATGCCTTCCTGGTAAAACTTTTAAATAAATAAATGTGCTCGTTGCACATCATAAAAATAGAAGATCATCATTACAAACAAACAAAAAAAATGCAAAATAAGAATAAAACCAACACAAATTAATAACCAAATACATTTTAAGAGCACTGACCTAACACTGGAAGATTTGCAAACAGTAAGGGACAGAGAATTAAAAAAAATGGTCCAACCAAATAAAAACAGAATGCCAAAGAACCATAAATTTGATTTTGGGACAAGTAATAGCCCCACGTCAGACAGAACACATCACCAAAGGCAGGAGGTAAGAAAATCTGGATGAGGCCAAATAAACCAAAACAAAAACAAGGAAAGAATTTAATCTGAACCCTGAAATGATGTGGAAGCCAGTGCAAAAGAGGAGCGTGCATATAATACGAAAGCTGTCATACATTAGGTGGGCATCTGCATTATGAATGTGCCACAAAATGACCAGTTTTATGGCACAAAAACCAATTGCAGTAACACACTGTTGCAATACTCAAGCCTGTACATAACTAGGCTGTTTACAATCATTTTGTTAGCCTCATGAGCCAAATATGTTTGCTCCACGTGAAGTTCTCAGATTACATGAAGTACCATGTGAGAAGGTCACATGGTGTCTCTGCAACAGGAAAGTGACTGGGAGAGCTGTACCATATGCAGTTCTAGCAGTGCATGTGAGGAGATAGGGGGCTGGATTAATGAAATGATGTGGGACAAAGTCCCATGCCATCATTCCAGTTGTGTACTGAAATCCTTGCAGCTGAGGAGATTGCCATTCACAGCCGCAGCACTTGAGGTAGATGTTATGGCTGGTCCCACCAGCCAAAACAGTTTTCTGCATCTGTAAGGATATCCCTGGCATCACAACCCATAAGCTGCCATATATTGTGAAGCCGGTTGTAATCTGGCTCAACCTTTGTGAATACCTGCAGCTGCAGGAAAACTGTGGCAACCTGCAGATCCACAAGTAGCAACCAACTTGACTGCATTTTTCCTGCAGCTGAGGGTATTTCTGCTGTTTCATTAATCTAGCCCAGCATGTCTGAGAGTTCTCTAAGAAAGATCTTACTGCTTGGTGTGTTGAAGCCTCAAAAACAATTTTTTTAAACCATATAGTTCAGTCATCAAACTTCATTTTATATGTTTTTTTAAGTGTCCTTGGTCATTTTGTACTATTTTTGCTTGAATTTTTAATGCATGCTCTATGTTGCTGTGTAGTCCATTCTCAGGTTGCAGCACATTTGCTGCAATGGGGGAAGGGCAATCGGCATTCTTGTTCTAATTCCTTTTTCCAAGTCTGTTCTTTCAAATCTTATCTACTTTTAGTGAATTTTAGATTCATCGCTAGTAGCAGCAATAGCAGCAACAAGCTAAGCTTCCTTGAGGCCTGGGTTTAGATCCCACAGCCACCACCTCAGTACTGTATGAACTTGAGCAAGTCAGTATCCAGTGAGAATGGTCACTGAGATTGAGTGGCTCAGATTTGAGCGACTCAGTCTTGGCTCCTGTAGTGTCACCGACCCTGAAAGTTTAGCGACGGGAAAGGACAGGGCAAAGGGAAGAGCAACAGGCATACCGGAAGAGGAGGGAAGGTATGTGAGGTAGGAAACTGCTGAGCTGGCTGTGTGGTATGGTTATGAGGGTGCAGGTTTCAGGGCTAGGGAGGAGCACAATATTTTGTGCTTTTTTGGAGCAGGTGTTAAGGTTTTTTTTTTTTTGTGGTTCCCCCTCCCCGACATGCACCCCCATGGAGTTTGTTACTATTAGTGAGGGGGGCAGGGGGTGAAGTCCCCATGAGGGGGATGAGAGGGTGAAGCCCCCCACATAAATATTAAAAGCGAGTAGCCTTGCTGTGAGTCTACATCACCATTTTTATTTTCAGCGATGTACACTTGCTATAACGGCGATCACAGTTTTGCAATTGCCATTATCACATACAACTGAGCAAGTCACTTAAATTCCCTTCACTTTATGTGCACCTTGAAAGGATCTTCTGCTCAGTATGTTTTTTTTTGTTCCAAAAAATAAAACCAAATTGAGATTTAATCCTTTCAGAAATAGGCATGTTTTTAGAATTTTGTAAGGCAATATTTCCTTATCACAGCAGTAAAACGTGCAGTAGAGATAAGGTCAAGGCCTGAGGTGGCAAGGCAGTAGCAGGAAAGGACAAGCAGCTAGAAGGCAGCAGACAGATGTAGTCCATGGTGTTAAAAAAAATGAGAGCAGATGATGCAGCCAATATTATCTATCCCGATGTGCCATTTACTAAGGCAAGTGAGAAATCTGAGTCTAAGGAACTGGAGAATATAGTGGATAGGTTGAACCCTTACGCAGAGAGGAATTGAAGTGTATGGAAGTAAAGGCCATGGAAAAAGGATGCTGAGGAGCGTATGGAAAACTGTCAAGTGGGGGTGGCAGAAATGGAGGATAGTGAGATGGAGGAGGAAGTGCTGGTTGAAGATTCAGATAATGATGATGACCTAGTAGTCAATCCTTCTTGGGAGCCAGATAATAAAAACATGAAAGTGTATGATGTTAAAGGAAAAACAAAAACAAATGAGTGAACTCCACTCCCACTTCCAAGAAAAGACTGTCGTTGGAAAATATGTGCCTGAAAAAAATATATCACTCGCCATGCCCCCGACATGACCTGCCACATCATTCTCATCATCTTCATTTGATTCCTCCTTCCATAAAATGTCCCTACCCTCCAAAATCCCTTTTTTGGCGTTGTTTTATAATTGACCCCTGTGATGAGTTAGTTGCAATTTATCAGATATGTCAGGTGAATGTAAGCCATGGTGAAAAAGACCCCATTTGGGCACTGGTGGGCAACACACCCATTTAGAAATAAAACATCTGGGTAAGTGGCAGCAGCATCGATGTGTAGCAACAATTGGAGGGAGATGTAGTACCACAGAACCTACACATGGAAAGGAGGGGTAGGAGGTTAATTTAGAGACAAATGTTTTATTTTAGGAAGATATTAACTGTACCCCTACTAGCAGCCGTTGATTCATCAGCAGTACTAGCAGCAGCAGCAGTAGTGTCAACCATACACTGACTAAACCCACATTTTCTGTGCCAAAAACCAGCACACCAAAAATCATTGGCTTTTTAACACTTCGTGACCAGAATCAAATCTAATCAAATCAATCTTTATTTATTTAAAAGAAGATGACCCCTGAGGGATGAAGTGCCCATGTGAAACTTTTCTCCCAACCATCACCCAAAAACGTACAGCTCACTTTCACCAGCATTCTGTCCTAGCAATGCAAATTCCCCACAAATCATGCTGTTTCCAGGGAACTGAATGCAGCAGCAGCAGAGATGCTTACAGTTGGTCTGCTGCCATTCTCATTCACTGAAAATGAGGGATTCCATCGTCTTATTGCAAAAACATGTCAAAAATGGTAGGCTCCTTCCAGGAATTGTTTTTCACCAGGGAAGAATTGAGGAATGATGTTGAAAATGCAAAAGACTGCTGGCACATCAGTGCAGCGGTTGGATTTCCATGTGCACCCAGGTTCAGGAATGGACCTGGAGGGCCAGCCAAGGGTAGGAGGCTTGAGCATCTGAAGACTGCTCACCTTCTCCTGGGGGAGGCTAGCGATGTGACCCAGCACTTGTTGGCTCCTAGCAGAGGCCAGGGGAACAACAATGCACTAGGTCCCACTGACTGGGAGGCTTGGTGAATGTCGGCGTCTGCCTTGACATTTGTGGCATGTCACGACCTTAGGGAGAAAAACAGGGAAAAAATGCTCCCTGGTTGGCTGGATGACGATGGCTGGCCTCCACTGCCACAGAAGCCACTGACAGCCCATGACCACCCTAGCACCACCTGGACCAAGACTGAGTGCTCTGGCTTGCCCCCACCAGTGCTTTCTGCCTCAGAGGAGGGGAACCCATCCAGCAAAGGGTTGCACTGGGTTTCCTGGGGGGGGCTTCGATGTGGGGTGTTGGGATCTGGTTCAAGGCAGGGTGACAAGTGGGTCCCTAGGTGACTGGGAGGAGTGGCCAGCCAGGGGGCTGGGAGGAGCAGGGGAAAAAAAAGAAAATGCAGAAAAACATGCACTGCAGCATTTGTCATGTTGCTATATCCACATAACCACTGACATATGAAATAGTGGTCCAATGACTGCAAGCACATATATGTGTGTAACTGCTCACTGGGTGGAACTTCCAGGGGTGAGGGATGATTTTTTTTTTTTTACCAAATGCAGCTTAACAAATTGTAGGGATGGAACTGGCACCAGCACTGGCTGAAGCATCAGTCTTCTGTGCTGTATAAGCATGCAACATTTTGTCTTCATTTTTAGAGGACCTAGACACTTGGCTGCACCAACTGTCACTAAAGACAGGATTTATTGCAAGTGACAATGGGTCAAACATTGTGAAGGCCATTAGCAATGGTATTTTTTTTCAGGGTGCCTTGTTTGGCACACTGCATTAACCTGGTAATTACAGAATTTGTGTCATAGGCACACATTAAAGAACTACTGGTCATGTGCAGGCAAATCTGTATGTATTTTGCAAGGTCTGGAAAGGCCAGGGATGAGCTGCGGGCACTGAAAATGAAAAATGGCCTGCCTCAGCACCAGATGAAGTAAGAGGCTGTAATGAGGTGGAACATGGCCTTATATGTGCTGGAAAGGATACATGAGCAATATAAGGCCTTGTCCGAGTACACGCTGCTGCGTACAAGCAGGGATAGTTCAGTAGCTTCCAAGTCATTAATCACCAATCAATGGAGGTTTATGGATGCCTTAATTGTAATGTTGTGTCCATTCAATCATGTGACAAGGGCAGTGAGTGGGGACACTACTTCCCTAAGCCAGGCCATACCTCTACTCTGTGTGCTGAGGCAGATCATTGTTAATGTGCTGAGGCAGTCTGAGGGGACTGGTGAAATATTTAGTTATTCTGTGGTTAAGCACTTGCTGGAGGTTCTAGACCACAACAAACACCTGAACAGCATACTAACATTAAGGGAATTCTGCATTGCGACCATGCTGGACCACAGATACAAATGTGGGTAATCCATAATCATTCATGGGGGAAACAACCAGGTCCTATATCTTCAAATGTTTCTCACCAAAAGGCACATGGGATGTATATTTTGAAAAGGCATCATGAGCAGTTTACTCAGAGGAAGGCAGGAGGAGCATCTGGCTTTGGAAAGGCAATTAGATTGGAGGGTAAATATTGCAGCACCTTATCTGCAGTAAAAAGCCCATACATCATCCAATCCATTTTGGGTGGTGCTGTTGCAAGTAGGGGTTGCTGACTGTGAGCCACAGGAGGCTGATGATGGGGAAAAGGCAGTGGTGAGAACAGTTGAGGGATACATGGCTGATCAGCTACATCTAGTTGCTAATGAGGGGCCACTTCTTTACTGACAGAATAAGGTGAAAGACTGCCCATCACTGGCAGCAGTAGCCTTAAAATATCTGAGCTGTCCCCAATCTAGTGTGAGTGCTCAATGTGTTTTCAGCTCAACAGGGGTCATATTATGGACAGACGCACCAGCCTTTCCCCCATCAATGTCAGTATGTTGTCATTTATCAAAAAGAATCAGCATCATATTACCACAAGAAGGACAGTATCAGTTTGGGCACCACTCACACACAAGGACTGTGAAGCTAAAGACAGTCAAGCAGCATCATTTTCAGCACAAACAGAGGCAGATATGGCAGAAATGGAGAAGGGCTTCCCAGGAGAAGACACTTCTGACACTGAAGATGGTAAAGCTGAATTATTTGTGTTACAGCAAGACTGCATTATTGGACATGACTTTGAGTAAAGAAACTTCAAGTTATGTCATGAGAAAAATGAAACTTTGTTCAGTGCTGTTACTGTGTGGTGCGCCTTTCTCAGAATTTTCCCCACAAGTATGTAACAAGAACTGTGGTGGGGATGGAAACAGAATCACAGCGCTCAGCCTTGCAACTGAAGGCAGCAGCACAAGATGAGATATTTACTCTTGTAGTTGAGAAAACTTCTGTGAGCATGGAATTTGTGTTGTACTTTTCTCACATTTTTTCCTAAGGTGTGCTTTTCTCACAATTTTCCCACAAGTGTGTAAGAAGAACTGTGGTGGTGTTGGTGGTGGGGGAGGGATACAGAATCATTTCACTCAATATTGTAGCAGGAGGCAGCAGCATGAGATGAAATATTCATTCTTGTAGTTGAGAAAACTTCTGGGAGCACAGAATTTATGTGTGTTGTGCTTTTCTGACATTTTCCACTAAGGCATTGTGCTTTTCTCACAATTTTCCCACAAGTACATAACAAAAACTATGGTGGGGGGGAGAGAGAAACAGAATCATAGTGCTCAACCTTGCAGCAGGAGGCAGCAGCACAAGATGAGAGATTTATTCTGGCAGTTGGGAAAGCTTCTGGGAACACAGAATTCATGTATGTTGTGCTTTTCTGACATTTTCCACTTAGGTGTTGTGCTTTTCTCACAATTACCCCAAGAGTGTTTAACAAGAACTGTGACGGGGGAAGCAGAATCAAAGCACTCAACCTTGTGGCAGGAGGCAGCAGCACAAGATATTTATTCTAATAGTTGAGAACAATTCTGAGAGAAGAAGAAAGTGATAGTGTAAGGAGTGCACAGTTGTTCAAGAAAAAGAGACTATATAGAGAGAGGAAATAAGAACATTGTTTTCTTTTGTTAAGCAGCAGGTGGAGGAGGACAGCTGACAGAAGATTTTAAATACCGTATATAGAAGAAAGAAAGCAGTAGCAGAAATCAGGTCAGGCAGAAATTAAAATGCACAAAATTTGAGGGGGGGGGTAATATTGTAATTTTTTTCCCTTTGTCTACTTTATTTAAACAAGCGAAGATATGAATAAAAGACACTGTAAGACAGATAACATAGCTGGAATAAAGGAAAATAAGCACTGACAGAATTACTCTATGTCTTGGGAACAGAGGGTGCAGTGCCACCACAAAGCTTTACAAGACCCTCGAGAATGTTTAGTTGGTTTTGGAGCAATACCTCCATGCTTTATTTGATGGCACCAACTTCCTGGGACAGCTCCCCTATCTCCCCATGCAGCTGCACCACTTCCATATGGAGGGATGTAGTAGAAGGATCTGAGGCCATTCTCTCAGGTGATCCCTGCAGCATAAGAGTCCGCTTATAGCTCCCTCTCCTATTTTATCTCCATCCCATCTGGGAGCCTTTCTGGGACCTGTCCACCACTTGATGATGACCCGCAATGTTGCCTCATTTTCTGATAACCATGTGGCACAGAAGGAGCAGTAGGGGTGCCTCCTCTCCACCACTTTCAGTTGTCTCACTGTTTCTATGAGTCCTGCTTCTCAGATGCTCCTCACACTCCTTGCAGTGCCTCACCTTAAGGTGGGTGTGCTGGCCACTGGTGCCCAAATGGCTGCCCTGTTACCCATGCCGAACAACCCTATCACATAATTTGCATCTTGTCATGCTGTTGTCAGCAGGGTCAATTGCAAAAAAGTCCCAAACAAGGGACTTTTGCTTTGGCTGCTGCTAATTGGAGGAGCCAGATGGTCCAGGGTGGGAGTCCTCCTCCTTACAGAGCTCAGGTGATGGCACAACCATGGTGGGGTACAGGGGCAGGTGCTGCATCAGGTACAGGACCTACAGAACCTACAGAAGCAGGATCAACTGCTGGTGATTGTACCTCCTCCACTACATGCTACTGCTGATGCTGTATTGTGTGTGTGTGTGTGTGGGGGGGGTTCTAACACTCAGTGCTCCTGTCACAAACAATGGCCTCCTCAGATGGATGGAACACTGTGTCCCATCTGTTGACTCTATCCCACTCTGCCTGCTGGGATTACTCTCGGCCCCAGTCCTCCCAGTGTCCTCCTCAGAAGTCATGCTCATTTTAAGCAGGAAAAAAAAGTAAAAAAAAACTGACTAAAAGAAAGAAGAATAAAACAAATAAAAGTGTATATTAAAAAAAATACACCTAAACAGCAATGAAATAAACCTTCACAGACTGCTAAGTACAGCTAAGAAGACAAACCAACCAAAAAAAGCTATAAAAAAGTTATGTTTCTGAGGGTTTTGCACCTCTAAAAGCAGCAGATCTGACCTTTCCAACTAACTCACTCAGACTACAAAGTGAAAGTAATGATCACTGTACATAGAGCAGTAGCACGGGACCTGCAGGAACAGTTTCCATGTGACCTAGTCACTTGTTTATAAAAAGCCTTAATTTGAGCAAAACTGGCCCAACACCAAAGGTGAATTTTCAAACAAATGGGAAAAATGTGCAAAGTGTTCTGCAAAGTCTGACAGCCTGCATCCATCCTGGAGGGGAATCCAAGCACTCAATGATAAGTTTAAATGCTACATGGACAAGCATTTAAACTAGCCAAGAGGGTGGCAGGCCAAAAAGGAGGGTACCTAATTGCCCACCCCCCACAGCTAGCAGTGGAACCAGTGAACCAGAGGAGTGGCTCTCTCTGTAAAGCAGTGTGCAAAAAATGGAGATAAATGCTCAAGAGGTGGATAGGCAGAAAAGGGGCACAATTCAACAGAAGGGCAGACAGCAGGGAGAACCAGGGATAAAGGACAACCAGGGAAGGGGCAGGAGCAGAATAGCTAAACAGTCTAGGGAGGTCAAATCATGGAAAGCCAAGTGTGCCAAAGCCTGGAGCCTTAGCAACAAGATGGAGGATCTGGAGGCTGTCATGTTACAGTCAGACCTGAACATTGTGGCCATCACAGAAACCTGATGTAATGATAACCATGACTGGGAGATGGACATACCTGGCTACAACATTATCAGAAGAGACAGGGTAGGTAGGAAAGGAGGAGGAGTGGCACTTTATGTGAAAAATGACATAAGGACCACAGAGATACAGGAGGAACAAAATGGTGGAGAGATACTGTGGGTTAAGCTAGAAAGAAAAATGGGGCCAGCCATCCACACAGGTGTGGTCCACAGACCACCAGCCCAGGAGGAAGAAACAGATAGGGAGCTGATGCTAGCCATCCAAAGGATGGCAGACAAGGGTGAGTAGTACTGGTTGGAGACTTCAATATTCCAGATGTGGACTGGAGCATCCCAGCAGCAGCATCAACTAGGAGCAGATTTATCCTGGATTCCCTTCAGGGTGCCTTCCTCAAGCAACTGGTCATGGAACCAACTCGGCAGAAGGCAATACTGGACCTTGAGCTCACAAACAGGGACAGTGTGATGGGGTAACAGTGGGGAGCACCAGGGGAACAGCAACCACCAATCATTGTGGTTAGAAATCACAGAAGAAGCAGAACCGACCCTTACCAAATGTGACACATGGCAACACCATGGAACCACAATGGCAACACAATGGTGAGCTACAAAATATGCAATGGTACTACCCAGTGGTACCATGGCTGTACTATGGTAGTTTATTTTTTGATTATTTTTGTTGATATGGTAAGACAGTGGTACAATGGTATCACAGTGGAACTGAAGCAAACCACTGTGATACCATGAAAACCTTAATGGTAGTACAGTGGTAATCACAGTGGTATTGCAATAGCAAATGAGTGGTATTACAGTGGTATTCTGAAGAACGTTTTGTAAGGGAAACCACACAAAAACACGTATCCTGGATTTTAGGGGGGCAGACTTTGGGAAAATGGGGAGATGCTTGAAAGAGACATTAAGGGGAATGGGGCAGGAATCAGGGGTTGAGGAACAGTGGGCAGCATTTAAAATGGGTATTACAAGAGCAACAGAATTATGCATTAATCGGGTTAGCAAGGGGACAAGGAAGAGGAGGCCATTATGTTTTTCCAAGGAGGTAGTGGAGAAAGTGAAAGCCAAAAAGATTGCATTCAGACAATACAAAAAGACACAGGCAGAAAGGGATAGGGAGAAGTACCAGGAGAAACAAAGGGAGGCAGGGCGGTCAGTAAGGGAAGCCAAAATTCAGACAGAAGAGCACATTGCAAAATCAGTGGGTAGAGGGGACGAAACCTTTTACAGGTACATAAGTGAAAAAAGAAAGGCAAAGGGAGGGAAAGTGAGACTGAAGGGGAGGATGGGGGCCACCTGGAGGATGACAACAGTAAAGCTGACATATTGAACAGGTATTTCTGCTCAGTCTTTACTGAGGAAGAGGAGGTAATGGGTCTTAAGGGAGTACAAGGGTGGGAATGGTGCGAAATGGACACAAGTTCCTTCAAAACAGAAAGGGTCCCAGAAGGAACTGAAAGTACAAGAGTTGATAAAGCAATGGGGCCAGATGGGGTGCACCCCAGGGTCCTTAAAGAACTAAGAGAGGTGGTGGCTGAACCTCTGGCAATCCTGTTTAGCCGATCACTTGAAACAGGGGAGGTACCCAAAGACTGGAGGACAGCAGATGTAGTCCCCTTATTCAAAAGTGGGAACAAAGAGGAAGCGGTGAACTACAGATCAGCCAGCCTCACCGCAGTAGTGGGGAAGATCATGGAAGCACTACTGAAGGAGAGATTGGTGGAATGTCTGGTTGTCAATGGACTACAAGACCCAAGGCAGCATGGTTTCACCAGGGGGAGGTCATGTCAGACCAACCTCATTGAATTTTTTGACTGGGTGACTAGGGAGGTGGATCAAGGGAGGGCAGTGGACATGGTCTATCTGGACTTCAGCAAGGCCTTTGATACTGTGCCACATAGAAGACTATTACACAAACTGGGGAATATGGGTGGGGGTATGACAGTATTGTGTTGGGTAGGTAACTGGCTGGGTGGCAGGTCTCAGAGGGTGGTGGTAAATGGCTGTCACTGCACAGAGGGAAGAGTGACCAGTGGGGTACCACAGGGATCAGTGCTGGGACTGGTCCTATTCAACAGCTTCATCAGTGACATTGCGCAGGACTTAGAAGGCAGCATTTCCTTGTTCGCTGATGACACAAAGCTCTGTAAGAGAGTAGACACACCAGAGGGTGTAAACAGAATGAGAAGGGACCTGCAGAAACTTGAAGAATGGTCAGGGGTTTGGCAGCTGACATTCAATGCAAAGAAGTGCAAGATAATGCATATGGGGCACAAAAACCCTGACACACTATATCTGTTGGGGGGAGGTGAGGATATAGCATGCACCAAGCAGGAAAGGGATCTTGGGGTTATCATCTCTGATGACCTCAAGGTAGGGAAACAGTGCAACAAGGCAGCAGGTAAAGCAAATAGGATGCTGGGAATGCATAGGCAGGGTCATCACCAACAGGAAAAGGGAGGTCATAATTCCACTATACAAGACTCTAGTGAGGCCCCACCTGGAGTACAGTGTACAGTTCTGGAGACCTTACCTATGCATGGACATAGACAGGGTAGAGAAGGTTCAGAGGAGGGCAACAAAGATGGTACATAGATTGCATCACAAGTCCTATGAGGACAGGTTGAAGAACTTGAATATGTAATCATTGGAGGAAAGGAGGGAGAGAGGGGATATGATAGAGTCATACAGGTATCTTACAGGGAGGAATAGGGTGCAGGAATACACAATTTTTAAGCGAAAAAAATGTTCCAGGACTAGAGGGCATGGGATGAAGCTGGAGGGAGGACAATTCAGAGGAAACATGAGGAAGAATTTCTTCACAGAACGGGTGGTAGACAAGTGGAACACCCTGCCAGAGGAAGTGGTGGGGGTTAAAACAATCACAGGATTTAGGAATGCATGGGATAGACATAAAGGAATTCTGGAAGTCAGGGGTAAGGGGCAACAGACTTCTAGGAAAACATAAAGTGAACTTACAAGCTGAAATGGGCAGACTGGGTGGGCCGTAGGCTCTTATCTGCCGACACTGTCTATGTATCTGTGTATCTATGTAAGTCGAATTTAGTAAATTCGCCTTAACTTCGCAGGTGAATTTAAACTTCGTAACATTTCTAGGGCTAAATTGAAAAGAATCATGTGTTGCTAAGGACAGGCAGAAATGTAAAGCAAGGAAGGGAAAGGGGAAATTGTTTAAACAGGAAAGATACACTAAGCCACAGCTTCTTTCCAGGTGTGACCTGGGAGCACAAGGAAGTTAAGTCACTTGCTCAGGGTCACACAGTGTGCAAGTGAGAGCTGATGGGATTCAAACCCAGGTCTCCAGGTTTGCAGCTCAGAGCCCTTAACCACTATGCTGTACTGCCTGCCCTTAGAGATTCCCTTCAAGGTTTGTACACATGGCTATGTAGGAGTCTGATATGGCTGGGGAACAAAAAGGATTTCAGTTCTACTGTAGTTGCTTTAATTTTGAGGGCATTTTGTGAGCACCATAATAAAATAGACAAACACTTCTCAAGGCTCTCAGCAAGGCAGCAAATACTCTGGAAAGGAAATATGTATCCAGGGTTGTGCCAAAGACTTTAAGGGCCTCCCTGGAAAAAGTTTTGTGGGGCCCTACCTCCCTACCAATGAGCATAAAATAACTATTAGCGCATACAAAATATTTGTAGTATAGGTTCTTTATATCAGTCCTTCTGAGCACCCCAATTTTAAATGGATCAGAAATGTACAAAGAAGTACAAGAGAGTTACAAGTTTGTCTCAGATAATAAAAGGTTTTCTTAATATTAACCTCCGAGGCAGAGGGTCCCCTTACAGTATGGGCCCTACTGCAACTGCATCTCTCCTGCTCCCTGGTGACAACCCTGTATATATCTGGGTTCCATCTGTATAATAATGAAGGAGAAATTAAAAGATCTGATCAAACTACTTATGGGGGTAAAATGCAAGCAAAAAGAAGGGGCCTGAGAATGGTCCCCTGAGGGATACCAGAGGAAGCTGAGATCCACAGTACAGTGACCCAAAAGAAACTTGAAAAAGACTGGTTTGAGAAATAGGATTTGAATTAAATTAAGTCATGTCAGACACCCAAACTTCAGAAGCTAATCAATCACAAAAAACCTGATGGCTAAATATGTCAAATACAGACGCAAAGTCCAACAAAATCGGGAGCATAAAAAGGCACTAGCTTTTAAAGAAAAAGAACATCCTTATTAATTTTCAAGATGGCTGTTTCAGTAGGATGGGTCTTTTTGAAAACAGACTGCAGGGGTTCAAGAAGTGACTAAGATTCCAAATATTCACAAAACTGGACAGCTGCAACTCACTTCAATATCTTAGAAATACATGTAGCAGTGAAAGCAGGTAGAAATATTACTTATGAAAGCAAGAGAGGGCTTTTTCAAAAGAGGGGACACCACTTCCATTTTAAAATGGTCAGGAAGCACACCAATATTAAGCGATAAATTATTCTGTATAATAACAGGAATGGCAGCAGGTAAAATTATATTCAGATGTTTTGAGAAAAGGGGTCGAATAGACAGGTACTCTAACTCACACAATTACTCAGGTGACTGTAGACCATTCATATTGAAGGCATATCAAAAGTATGCATTGCTCAATTACCAGCAAGTACTTACAGTGCGATTCTGTTTAGATCAATGAGTTAAGCCAAAGGTAAGTTTATTGTTTAGCTGACCTATGATTAGGGCTGAGCAAAATCTATCTTCCCCTGGTGAAATTCTGGTGAAATTATGATTTTATTTCTATGAAATGTAACAAAATTTCCATGAACATTTTCCAAAATGTTGCCAAAATTATGATTTCAGTTATTTCCATCTAACTTAAGAAAAATTTGCCCACACTTTACCAGATTTGGTTGGAAGTCTCTATTAATGTCCATGCAGAAGTGTAACAAGTTTCAGATCTCTGCCTTTAAAGGTGACTGAGGTATAAGCCCCCAAATGTTCTGAAATATTTTAATTGTTGAATTTTAAGCCCCTACAACGTCAAAACTAGAGAACAGAATATCACTAATTTTGTTGGGTTCATTGACCCTAACTATTAGGCTTTGAGCCCACCCACATGACTCAGCAGCAGACCGTTGTGCTGCCATGCTGACTATCTGGGTTTGGAAGCGAATCCAGGAAGTTATATCACAAGGCAGGGCTTGGCCAAAACAACTATCACTTCGCAGTGCATCTCAATCAGGGAGTCTTGGCAGTGGGTTTCTCCAAAACAGCAACCACTGTGGCTGGGCCAGGGAGCTTGCTCCTGCCTCAGGAGAAACTGTGGCTGTGTGAGGCTGACTGAGGCACTGCCCCAACCAGGAGGGGGAGGAAGGGAACAATATGGGAGAAAACCCTGATAGCCAATTGAATGACAGCAGGGTTCGGCATGATCAGGGTATATCCCTGTGAGCAGGGTATACCCCTGACAGACAAACTGCCGGCCAAGAGAAACAAACAATATGAAAAAAAGAGGCTGTGTGTTACCTCTCTAATTTCTTGCTCAGAGGCTGGCCAAGTTATAAGCAGTCAAAGACTCCAAAATAACATCAGTAATTATAGTTGAATTTCATGAGTTTTGTGAAATTGTGAAATGTTGTAATACTTTTGTTGAAGCCATGTCCACACATTTTGACCAGCCATACACTTGAGTTGACATTGTAGAGGAAGGTAAAGTGGCAATAAGGTAATATTCATAGGAGTCTCAATAGTAAAAGTATAGTGGTGCCAAGTGTCCGGTCACTATTGTGAGCAATGAACCATGAAACATAACATAGAAACATAGAAGTTATCAGTAGATAAGGACCTCTTGGCCCACCTAGTCTTCCCTATATTCCCTACCTACTGTGCCTCCACAGATCCTACTCAGTCTCTAGTCTTCTCCCCCCCTTGCCTTATGTCTAAGGTCCCCTCACCTCTCCCATGCATGTTTGAATACTGTTACCATTTTAGCACCCACCATCTCTGCTGGGAGGCTGTTCCAGTCATCGACCACAGTCTCCATGAAGACGTATTTCCTCACATCTCTTCTGAGTCTCCATCTCCAGCTTCACAGTGTGACCCCTTGTCCTGGATCATCTTTTTTTATGGAAAATGCTACTTTCCTGTACCTTATTAATACTCTTGAGGTATTGAATGATTTTATCATATCCCCCCTTTCTCTCCTTTCCTCTAGAGAGTACATATTTAGTTCCTTGTGTCTTTCCTTGTAGGGTTTTTGATGCAGGGCCTGCATCATTTTGGTAGCCCTACTTTGTACCCGCTGCAACCTATCTATGTTCTTCTGGAGGTGGGGCCTCCAGAACTGAACACAGTACTCAGGGTGGGATCTTATCAGTGATCTGTACAGGGGTAGTACTACCTCCCTCTTTCTGCTGGGGATGCCCCTCCCTATGCACCCGAGCATCCTGCTAGCCTTCTCCACTGCCTTATCATATTGTTTGGCTATCTTTGGGTCATCAGAAATGATTACCCCATGTCCTTTTCCTATTTTGTGCTAATTTATACCTCCCCACTCAATTGATACGATACCCCTGGATTTTTGTGCTGCAAGTGCATGATTTTGCACTTTCTGCATTAAAATCCAGCTGCCATTCCCATGACCATTCTCCTAGCTTTTTCAGATTGTCCCTCATTCTTTCCACCCACCCCAGTATGTCCACTCTGTAGCAGATTTTTGTGCCATCTGTGAAGAGGCATACGTTCCCTTCCAGCCCTTCTGCAATGTGGCTAATAAAGATATTGAAGAGGACCAGACCTAATACTGACACCTGTGGCACCCCATTGGTAACCTTGCCTTCTCTAGAGTGGACCCCATTTACTACCACCCTCTGACTTATATAGTGAGCCAAATCCTTACCCATTTTACTACTTTTGGACCCATTCCTATGTTGCCCAGCTTGCTCACCAGTCTTCTATGTAGAACGGTGTTGAAGGCCTTACTGAAAGCCAGGCAGGCCACATCAACCACTCCTTTCTGATCCACTTCCCTGGTCACCCAGTCAAAGAACTTGATCTGGTTTGTCTGGCAAGACCTCCTCCCTGTGAAACCATGTTGTCTCAGATCCTGTAATCCATTACTTTATCCACTACTGAAGTTAGGCTGACAGGTCTGTAATTTCCTGTCTCCTCTCTATTTCAACTTTTGTACAGTGGGACCACATCTACCCACCTCTGGTCTCCCGGAACCTCCCTGTTTCTAGTGATAGGCTGCACAGAACTGACAGAGATGCAGCCAGTACCTCCTTGAGCTCTCTAAGTATCCTAGGGTGCACCCCGTCATGTCCCATTGCCTTGTCTACTTTTAATTTTGCTAGTTACTTGAAATCTCTGTCCTCTGCAAAATGACTAGTGTCCATCTACCTTCTTTTAATGCCCTTGTCCCTTACTTTTGGCCCATCACCTACCCCTTCCACTGTAAATACTGAACAAATGTAATTGTTCAATATGTCTTTTTTTTTTGGTCCTCTTCCTCACAACCCCCTCCTTTCCCTTGTAGCCTGACTATCCCTATTTTGATCTTTCTCTTTTCACATACATATATAAAGAATGTTTTATCCCCTTGCTGTTGGATCACTTAAGGCACTATGTGGGATTCTTAGGAACAGTGTTGCATTGGTTTAAGTCCTACATGTCTGGCAGAAAGCATCAAATGGCACTTGGCTCATTTACATTAAACAGTATTGTGCTTTGCTGTGGAGTGCCTCAGGGGATGACTCTGGTTCCCATGTTATTTGTCATGCACATGTTGCTATTGGGAGAGATCATTAGACACTATGGCCTGGTGTTTCACTGCTATGCTGATGACACCCAGCTATATGTGTCTTGTGCCTCTGATGATAGAGTAGCTGTTCTGGAACTAAGTGAGTGCCTCACAGAAATCCAAGATTGAATGGTGGCTAGCTGACTTAGGCTTAATCCTTCAAAGATGGAGGTGTTACTGGTGAAATCAGGCTGGTCAGGTTCAGTGGCAACAAGTTGTAGTACAGCCCTTCCTCTGTTGGGTGGTGTGGCCCTTTGGGCTGCAGATAGGGTGAAGAATCTAGGAGTCAATGTGGACTCCAAGCTGACTCTGGAGTTCCAGGTGTCAGCTGTAGTCCACAGTGGCTTTTATCACCTTCATGACTTCACCCAGCTCAAACCCTATCTTGAACCAACTGACCTGGCAACAGTGGTGCATGCCTTAGTCATGTCTAGGTTGGATTTCTGTAACACTCTCTGCCTTGGGTTATCAACAAGGCTTATGTGCTACCTGCAGCTAGTTCAGAATGCAGCAGCGCAGCTGGTTGCTGGGACAACCCAGATCAAGCATATCACACCGGTTCTCTGTGCTCTCCATTGGCTGCCAGTTCGGTGGCATATTAGCTTCAATGTGTGCTTGTTGACATACATGGCCCTGCATGGTCTGGGCTACCTGCAAAACCTCCTGGTGTCATACATCCTTGGTAATCCCCTTCAGTCAGTGAAGGCAGACCTCCTGTCCCTACACAGATTCTGGTTTAAGTCCTCGGGTGATAGGACACTCAGTGTGGCAACACTGATTCTCTGGAATGCCCTTCCCTGGGAAGTGAGAGGTGCTCCTTCACTGGCTAGTTTTAAAAAAAATCCTTAAAGTCCAATTCTTTAATGTATGCTTTGGCCTGGATTCCTGATTTTATTATCTGATAGTTCTGTTCTTAATTGTGATTTATTTTATTTGCTTTATTTATTTTTAGGTGCCCACAGCCTCTGGGATTGGGCACCATATAAATAAAATTGCCTTGACAATAAATTGCTTAATGTGCAAAAAACTTAACAGTATGAATACTTAACTGGTATAAATGTAGAACAAGATGACGTGCAACTATGTTGTACAAGCACAAGTGCAGGTGGCAAACCAAGATTGGCATAAAAGTAGTGCAAAAGCTATCAAAACAGGGCATTAAGGAACAGTTGTATTGAGGGGAGTCAAAAAAACTAAAATACCAGCATCACTATGGCGGCTCTCCAAGTGAAAACAGGTGCAGGTGGGTGGAGGAAGGAGTTTCCGCTGTTGCCTGGGGGACCATATGGAGGAGGATTGATGAATGGAAAAAGAGAGCTTATCCCAAAGTGATAGCTTTACAGTGGAATGGGGAGGTGAGGAGTCAAGAAGGTTCACTGGTCCCTTGAATTAAGAGAACATGAAACAGAGGGGACTGGGGAGAGGAGTGAGGAGAGATAGGATGATGGGGAGTCAAACCAGTGCTTGGAGATGAAGGACGTGCTTTGTGAATGGTGATGTAAAGATAGGGGTAGGATGGACAGGGAGATGTAGAGGGAGGAGTGGTGCAGGCATGGAGGGGAGTTAGCTGCACAGCTACAAAAAACATTTCATAGGGTGTCCAGTCTGGCTACAGAAGTGGAGAAGGCTGTACCATAGATCACTACTGCATAGTCAAAGACTGGGAGCATCATTTTGGTGACCAGCTTATGGTGGACTGGCAGGGGTAAACAGTCCTTGTTATAGTACAAGTTAGCAAGCTTAGGGCAAATGTTCACATAGGTAGCTTTGTGGTGGGCTAAAAAGTCAAGCATACTGTCAAACCACACACCAAGGTACTTGAAGGATGCCACCACTTCAAGAGGGGAGCAATCCAGCATGTTGAAGACTGAGAGTGTCAAGAGCCTGGTCACTCCATTAGGTGCTTGTGTTTCTGGAGTGCATAGAATAGGGTTAGCATTAGGGTTGACAACTCCTCAGAAGAGTCTGCCCCTGATTTGCTTTAGGGGTGGGGTTGGGGTTTTAGGGTTGAAAACTCTAAAACCACATTTCCCTACTTTTGTCACTTTAGCCTGAACCCTAAATGTTGCATTAACATTTTTTGCAAATAATTTCCTTACTTTTTGAGATACAGTAGTATAATCGTACGCTTATTTTTCTGTTGGAGTGCAGGGCCCTCTGGGACCTGCGGTCCAATGCATCCATACTTTTGTGTAATCGTATCCTTATTTGTCTGAGAGAGTACAGGGGCCTCCATGCCCTGATCTTCCATACCTCCATAGATGCCTACATATATATATATATATATATATATATATATATATATATATATTATGGTAGTAGTGCTACCATAGTTAGGGTTGAGGAGCCATTTCTATGTTAAACCCAAAATTGTGCACCTTAATAACTTTGCAACCGTTTGACAGATTTACCTGAAATTTGGAATACTTGATCAAGAATTATAGGCCTTGGGATCTGCCAAGTTTTTTACTGGTCGGATATACGGCTGCGGAGTTATTAAGCATGATCTGCGCATGCGTTTATGCTTTTTCTGGAATTCTGCTGTCGTGCCTACAGGTCGCATGGTTTGTGTGATCTGCCCAAAATCTTCAGGGAACATGCGGTCAGGGTCCCCAATGTGCCTTTTGAAGATTTCGTGAAAAAATATTAAACAGTTCAAAAGTTATTCAAAAAACAATTTCCCATTATAAGTCAATGGGAAAAGTTAACAAAAAGTTCAACAGTGTCGCAAATGCACTTTTTACTGTCGCAAATGGCCCTGTTACTGTCGCAAATCCACCATCTTGTTTTCAGTTAGTGATCAGAAAAATGCTTGGCATTTAAAATTGAGACCCTCTAGCAACCTAATTATTTTTGTATTCACCTAGTCGGGCCCGTGGATGCTAGCCATGTCTTTATTTTGGGTAAAACACCCCAGAAATATGTTTTTGAATTTCTGGAAAAAGTACTTTTAAGCAAATGTGTCGCACTCATGAAAGTGTAGCAAAATTTTTGCGAAAGCTTTCGTAAATTGCGACACTACTTTGCTACACTATGCCCAAAATAACAGTAATTCTTTGGCACTCTGCTGCAAAAGAACGGTTGGGAGTTTTGGGCTGAAATTTGGAGGGAACGCAGTCGACATCTCACAGATGTGCCTTTCAGTGTTGTATTGAAAAAATATTACATGGCGGCAAAGTTACAGCACTCCAAATTTGATGTTTTTTCCCATAGGATAACATTACGGCACCCAACGCATTATAGGAATCCTTTGGCACCCTGCTGCAAAATAACAGTTTGGTCTTTATTCCTGAAATTTGGAAGGAAGACAGCCAACAGCCCACAGATGTGCCTTTCAGTAGTTTGGTGAAAAAATATTACAGGGAGGCAAAGTTATGGCACTCCGAACCTCTCTTTTTTTCCCATAGGGTAACATTACGGCGTTCGCCGCGCCTTTCAGGGCCCGTATCTCGGAAACGGTGTGAGATATGGACTTTTTGTCGGGAAAATAGTTAGCTTACAAAACTAGCCAGAACAGTTGTAAATCATATGACTTTTAAATTTTTTTTTTCTACATCGTATGGTTCCTGAAATATAACCTATTTAGTATTCCAAGTCCTCATTTTCTGCTCCGATACCCATTATTATGCATACATTCTTTGTACTCACTGTCTTTCTCTATGCAGCTTTTGGGGAAAACCAGCCTGTGCCCTTACATAACTGTTACCGTTGCTCTTTACGCTTGCGGTTCCGTACTCGTTTCACTTACCGTTGATGTCTATGCCACCATGTGCGTTATCCTTTGCGTTTTCATTTGCGTCTGTGTTTCTGTTATTTTTTGCCATTTGTGTCTACAGTACTGTTTCTCTTTCTGTTTCACTTTGCGTCACCATGCCCATTGACATTTCCGTTTGCAGGCACCATGTTGCTAATGTGACAACAAATCACGTGGCAGACCGTTCCGTCACGCCACGGGTGCGTTACCTTTCTGTTCTCATTTGCTGCGTTACCATGTGTGCCACTGTTAGCACTTCTGTTTGCATTGCTGTTCCTGTTACTATGCCACAAGACATCGTGGGCGGGGGTGGGGCCTGGAGGGCCCAGCGTTTCGCTAACTACGTATTCACTACTAAAAGAAGGGAAATTAGAGGCAAAAACTCTGTTTAATGCATTAGTTAGGGTTGTTCCTAGCGACAAAAGTAATTTGTTGGTGTTGTTGAAACCTTGGACCCCACCCCTCACCGGCATTGAGTGCATTGAGATCATCGATCCCAACTCTCACCCCATTCTCCTATAATTCTGCTGCTTTACCACATGTCATGGGGTGAGAGTTAGGGCTGGCGATCCCAATGCACACCCCAATGCCGGTTGGGGGTGGGCGGGGGTCCAAGGGGGTTCAACCCTACAATCAATTTCCTCACTTTTGTCACTGTGGAACAACCCTAACTAATGTATTAAATGGAGCTTTTATATATATATATATACATATATATATACATATATATATATATATATATATACATACATACACATGTCTATGGGCAACAGCAACCAAATTTTCAACATAGCCTTCCTATTACTCCACCTGATGAACGAGGTAGTAAAAATGGTGAAATACCCATGATAACATAATTTCACACCACCATAGTGTCATTCTTCCCCAGGGGCATGAAAATACACTTTTAGGAAGATTTCAAATATGACACCTCTGACATTCCTGAGGTGGTGTAAAGAAATGGCTATGTTGATAATTTGGTGTTAAATTTAGAAAATTAAGAGAGTTACAAGGGAGCATAGGAAAATGTTAACAGATACATACAACGTTGCCATTTATGCATATTGTGACTCCCAGTTTTCAACTTACCCTTCTTATGACCCCACCTCATGAACAAGAACATTGAAAATGTTTAAATCCCACCTGAAAGGTGATTTTGCCAACTGACTGTGAAGTTGCCTTTTTGGGCAGGATTTGTGAAATGACACCAACATTATTCATGAGATGGGGACTCTAAAGGATACGTTGAAAATCTGGAGTCAAAATAATCAAAAATGACAAAGTTATGCACCAAAGTTGAAAACCCCATTGAAGTACATTGAACCCCAATTACCTTAGTTTCTCATATTACAGTTACCAGTTCCAGCAGCAAAATGTGTCTTCAATTGGAGAGTGAATCTTCACAATTGGACCTTTTCAGGTGAGTTAGGGTGTGTGGGGGGGATCAGGGTGGGTGCGAGGTGGTGGGTGAGCAGTGGGAGCTCAGGGTAGGGGTGTGGCATCATGGATTGACTTTTTTTTATATGGCTGTAAAAAAAACACACAGTACACATCGCGGCACAAGTTTCTTCATACAAACATACAAAACTTGACAGAAGAAGCAGGCCTCACGGTCTATCAAGTCTGCTCGTTTGCACAGCTAGCACCCTTATATTGCAGCTGCCCCACCCCCAACCCCCCATTCACCTCCTGGAACTGCTCAGTGTCATTTACTCAGCCCACCCTCCTTGTCTTGTCCCATGCCCTTTTGAAACTTCCCACCATCCTACATGCCACCACCTCCTCTGGTAGAGTGTTCCATTTTGACACCACTCTCAGTGAAATAATGCTTCCTCATCCTCTGTTCCTCTGAACCTGCCTCCCTCCAATCTTAGCTCATGCCCCCTCATGCTCCTTCCCTTCCTCAGTTTAAACAGCACCTCTGTGACAGATTTGTTGATCCTCTCAATTATTTAAAAGTTTCAATCATGTCCCACTGATCCCTTCTGTCCTCCAGGGTGAACAAACTCAAGTGACTCAGCCTTTCTTCATAGGTTCTGCCTTCCATCCCCTGTATCATTTTCATTGCCCTATTCTGCACCGCCTCAAGTAGCTCGATATCTTTTCTCAGGTATGGACACCAGTACTGCATGCAGTACTCCAACTGTAGCCTGACCAAGGACCTGCACAGGGACAGGATCACCTCCTTGTGCCTAGATGAGAACCCCCACACAGTGCACCCCAGCATCCTATTGGCCCTAGCTACAGCCCTCCTGCATTAAGCAGAGTTGTTCATGCTCCCTGTTACTATGACCCTGAGATCCTTCTCCTCCTCAGTGACCCCTAACCGCACCCCATCCAACCAATATCCCCTCCTGGGGTTCCTCATCCTGAGGTGCAAAACTTTGCACTTCATTGTATTAAAACCCAATTGTCACCTCGCTGACCACTCCTCAAGTCTGGTTAGATCACTCTGTAGCTTCTGCCACTGCTTTATGTCATTCACAACTGCTCCCATCTTGGTGTCATCCGCGAACAGACTGATGTGTTCCCAGCCCCATGTACAACATCTGATATGAACAGTCCAAACAACACCAGCCCCAGTGCAGAGCCCTGTGACATACCACTAGTCACTGGCTTCAGAGACGAGATTCCCCCCCCAAAACCACCCATTGCAGTTTATATCTAAGCCAATTCCTGCTCCAGCTAGCCATCTTAGCCCCCACCCCATGTGATCCAGCTTTCTCCCAGTCACTCGTGAGGAACTGAATTAAAGGCCTTGCTGAAAAACCAAATTTAGGACATTCACTGCATGGCTCTTATCCAACTCCACTGTCACCCAGTCATAGTATTCCATTAGGCTGGTCTGGCATAATCTCTCTGAGACAAACTCATGCTGCTGCCCATCCTGGAGATCATTGACTTCCAGGAAGGTTACCAGTCTCTCCTTCAAGATTTCTTCCATGAGTTTACCCACCATGGAAGTGAAACTGGCAGGTCTGTAGTTACATTACAGAGTTGCATGCACATGGGGGGCTGCCATTACACAGCAGGGTGAGCATGAAAAACAGCAGGGACAGCCATCAGAGATGGGTTGCCACTACTTATCAGGTATAAAAGGCAAATTTTACAGGGTTGGGTATTGGAGGGTGGGGGACCAACACTAGACACCAGGGATTGACTTAAACGACAGGAGAAATACAATAATTAAATAACGTAAGTACAGGTAAATAAAAAATATAAAGGGGAAATGGGAATCGGAGGGTGGGGGAGTACACTTGACATCAGGAAATAACATGGGAAACATAAATTAAAATACTGAAAACAAAGGACAGAAAGTCACTAGAACTAGGGTGTCCACACCAGAAAGGCTTTTTTTTTCATTTGAAAGAATCCTTTACCTTTTCTAACAAAAAAAAACTGACCGGAGAAGGATTCCTTCAAATGAAAAAAACTAAGTCCCAAATACTTTTACGTGTGACTGGATCCTTTTTTGCTTGAATGACAATATCAAATGAAAAAGGATCCTTTGTCATGGAAAAGGAATCGGAGTGAAAACAGTCAGAAATCCTTTTTTGTGACTAGGTATCCTGTTCAGTTTGAAAGGAGATATCAAACAAAAAAGGATCACTTCTCTCAAAAAAGCAATTGGCAAAAAAACTATGTCCAAAATCCTTTTTCGAGAGAAGGGATCCTTTTGTGTTTGAACAAAACTATCAAATGGTAATGGATCCCTTCTGACGAAAAAGGAATCAGAGAAAAAAACAGTGTGAAATCCTTTTTCGTGACAAGGGGTCCTCTTTCGTTCAAACGAAAAAGGATTCATGAAAAAAAAAAATAGACAAAAAACGAAGTCCCAAATCCTTTTTCATAATTAGTGATCCTTTTTTGTTTGAAAGAAAAAGGATTCATGATAAAGCATCTTAATGAGTGGCGTAAAAGGATTTAAAAACTTGAAAAAGAAGATTCCAGGGTCATTTTCCATCCAAATTGTAGAATCCAGCTCAAGGATTTCCAGTGAGCAAGATACATTTCTTGGTGTCCCTGTAGCACCACATTTTTTTGTGTTCTCAATATTTTTTTCTTGAAAAAACAGAAAATAAGATGGTGGAAAATGAAAAAGTAAAGGCCCATGATGAAAAAGAAATCCTTTTCATTTGACCAAATTCTTTTTTCATTCCATTCCACTATACTAGAGAGTGAAATTTCCAATGAAAATAATGGAAACTTTAATATTCAATAACATTTAAATAGATTAATATTTTTTTCACCAAACAAATGAAAGACACTTCTGTAACCCAAGCCCTTAGTACCCTGAACATTTCAGACCTAAATTCCAAACTGTCTAGGCACAGCTCACTGACAAAAAAAACAGCTAAAAAAAAACAAATTTTCCTATGTTTTCTCACTATGTGCAGCTCAGAATCCACACATCCAACCAGAATGAAACTTGGCATGTCAAGAGATCTACCCTACGAGACCGAGCTTGCAAAACTTCATGTAAACCTGGTGAAGGGATGTGAAGTTATTAAACTCCATAATTTGAGCTTTAATATAAAAAGCCCTGCTAAACCCTAAATATAGGAGTGATACTGTGCCCCTATAAATACACACACACGTACACATGCACATACCAGTCCAGTATATATAGAGAACAAGAACAATTTAAACTGCTATGCCATATTTCCGTTTTCCCTTTTATCCCCTTATTACTGTTCTATCCATTTCTCTGAATGAACTCATGGTTGTTTGCACTCTAATTCAGTCATATTGCTTTTGGAGTGGAACCCAAAGTCATTAGAAATTGCCCTCTTTGGGGAAAGCACCAGTAGGTTGCTTAGCCATAGATAAGTCTCCCAAAGTGAAGGCACCATGGAACATTGTCATTGTTCACCCAGTTATTGGCTAACTCTAGAAAGGATCCAGGCCAGCTTCCTTGGCAAGACTGGCAGAGCTACTCCCACGGGCACCAGAGAGGTGCTACAGGTTGCATTACCAAATTGTACATTATCTAACTGGCTAGTGTAACACACTGAATACACTGACCGCAAAGGTAGCATATATGCCAATGAGTCACTAAGTTCTTTTACTTCCCTGTCCACACACAGCCACTAATTTGGATACAAATTTGATATTATGCTCAGTTATTTCCCCAGTCTCACAGCTGTGGAACCCTGTGAGGGAGGGAAAGCACCTCATGGGACTGACACTGGAGATAGTTAGAATAGTGAGACTCTGACAACCTTGAAGCAAGATACAGTTTTTAAGTCAAATAAAGGTAAAAGCTTTACTTAGATGTTCTTTAAACATGAAAAATACAGCAGCAATAAATAACAATGCAGTATTTTCATTTGTAATAACCTCTGTAATGAGCTGTACTAATAGTATACTGTATGCATGTCAATACATATACTGTATTCACTTTCTTTACCCACCAGTCTGCACCTGCTAACCCTGGAGACTGAATGAGTTGGGGCTGATTTTAGAAGAGCCCTCAGGGTGACATAAGTTACATTGCTCTAAGGGTTGTGGAAAACCCTGGTGTGCCAGGGACCATGCATCACAGTTTTGGATACCTGAGAGTTTTGGTTAATTGAGGTTTGGATAACTGAGGTTTTATTTTTATTTTTTTATTTATTTATTTCAGTTTGGGATTAAATACCTTTAAGCCAAGGCTCATTTACAAAGGTTCTGAATCAGACATAGTACAAGACATATAAACCTACAACAATATACAGTGGCATCCCCCAGGATGAAACACACTTTTAACGCACACTGCAGTATGCTGCAGCAGACCTTCTGAATAGAATGTAATTTCAATAGCAATTAGTTCCCTTTGTCATGCAGGAAACTGTGGCATTCACTTCATCCTGGCAATGTCACATTTTTCTGAATGACAAAGGGGACTAATTACCATTGAAATTACTTTGCTTTATTCAGTAGGTCTTTTGCAGCATTCTGCAGAGTGTTGCAAAGTGCTGCAGAATTGCATTTCATCCTGGGGGATGCCACCTTATACATACGTACAAACAGATACAATGAGAGTACTGAATTATATTTATGTACATAAGGTTCCTTAGGTTTCAGGTTGCTCGGGTTACTTAATAGAGGATATTCCTCAGATTAGGTTAGTTACACTTTTATTTCCATCTGCTTAGAAATTAACAAGGTGATTTCACCGTCAGTTCAGCAAGTGGGAAGGTAGTATAGAATGGTTGCAAAAGTGGGCTGCTCTGTGCTAGGTGCCCAGGCAGCAAGGGATTTCAGGAGCGAGGGCTTGGGTAGAGTAAGACAGCCAGAGATAGGCTTCATTCAGGTTGTGTAAGAGTGGCAACCTGAGGAGGCTTTGTCCTGGGAGGTGGGGGGTCAAATGTGAGAGAAAGGAAGATAAGAACTATAGGGAGCGGGTGGTAGTGGGGGTAGGAGGTGAAGTGGGAGGTGAGGAAGACAAAGGTGAGAGAAAGGGGGATAAGAAGTATAGGGAGGAGAGTGGTAGTGGGGGTAGGTGGTGAGGTGGAGGAGGAGGAGGAGGCAAGGCTGGTGCAGTAGGTGAGGATGAGGTTAGGAAAGCGGGGAGGAAGGGTGGTGCGTGATGGGGAGAGGATTAAAAAGAGCACAGTAGACGGGGTGGCAGGAGATGGTGTGGAGGTAGAAAGGGGTGGTAAGCAGAGGGGGGGCTAAGGGGAAAAAAGGGGAGAAGGATAAGCCTAAGTAAGGCTTACATAAGGAGGCTGGAAGGAAATGTTAGGGGATTTTTATTGTGCTTGAAGTTGGGGTGTTCAGGGAAATTTGAGTGTTTGAAGTATGGTTAGGTTATGTTAGGGCTGTCACATATACGAGAGAGAGCTAGGTGTGATTGAAGTCCAGCTTTGAATTTACCAACCTTATTACATTCAATGAGGTCAGGAGGAAGGTCATTTATCCAGTTGGGTCCAAGGAGGTATGTTTGAAAGGTCCCATAAGCCCACACTTGAAAGACCTCTGTTTATTAATTGTTGGTTGATCTGTTTTGAATAGACGCAAGGTGGATTCAGGAGCTAGCCCAAGTATGGCTTTCTTTGCCAGTAGGCAGGCCTGGTATTGGGGGCTGAGCTGAAGGGGTAGCCATCAATTTGTGTTCTAGAGGTCACATGTGTGTGTCCAGCAATCTGCTCCCAGGACCTGCCATGCCAGCTTTATTGAGAAGGGCTTTTACCCTTTTTAGGGCAGTGTCAGTACCTGAACTGTAGATTGTAAGGTCGTAGTCTATGGTAGACAGTACAGAGCAGCTGGTGACAAGTTTTAAAGCATCAGAGAACATGTAGTGATGGTAGCAATAGAGAACACCTAATTTTGCATTCGCTGATTTGATAACATGATCAACATGTGTTGAGAAAGACAGGGCATTATCCAGGTGAATCCCTAGATATTTAATGGTGTCAACCTGCTCCAGAATATCCTCTTTGTAACTCTGCATCTGTGGTTTCCCAAATTTCTTTCTGTTCTGTAGAAGCATTAAAGGCATGCTCTTAGGTTTTTTTTATAGTTGAGCAGCAGTTTATAAATAAAGAACCATGCCTCTAGCTTGAGGAAGTTAGCTTCAAGTTCACAGGTGATGGCAGGTAGATTTTTTCCACTTATTTAGATGACCGCATCATTAGCATAAAGCATGATATGGGCTTGACAGACTGAAGGAAGATAATTAAAGAAGAGGCTAAAAAGGAGCTGGCCCAGTATTGAGCCTTGTGGGACTCCAAGAGTCACCTCCATGGGCTCAGATAGAATGCCACTGATTTTGACACATTGTGTCCTGCAAGAGAGGCAGCTCTTGAACCAGGTGACCATGTACATGGATAGGCCAATAGGGAGCAGGTATTGAAGGAGGAGTTGATGGTTGACGGTAACAAATGCCTTTGTGAGGTCTATGAAGATAGACCCCATGGCCAGACCATCATCAAAGACATTGTATATTTGGGGTGCAGTCAACCAAGGTGGTAATGGTGGAATGATCTTTCCGGAACCCATGTTGCTGAACACAAAGTAGGTTGTACTTCAGTAGGTACTCTGTAAGCTGGTCAGAGACAATTCATTCAAGCGCTTTGGACAGGGGAAGGAGAAGGGAGATGGGCCTGTAGTTAGATTGGTAGCATCACCTGTTTTGAAGACAGGTGCCTTCTTCCACTTGTCAGGGAGCACTCCTTACCTAAGTGAGGCATTAAAAACTTTGGTTAGCATATCCACCAGCTCATTTACATTAAGTCCACCAGCTTCATATCTACAAGATCATTCCCCATTCTTGTCTTCCCTAGAACACATTTTATATGCTTGATGGTGTCGTTTCTTGACAGCTGCTTAAAGTAGAAAGAGGGGCACTGCCCTTAGCCAAGGGAGGCAAGGGGGCGGTGTAATTCTGATTTGGAGTTGGGGGTCAGTTAGTCACTGGGAAATGCAGTTCTTAGATCAGAGAAGGCTCAATTGAAAGCATTTGCAATGTCTACTGTCTCCTGTAGTGTCCCGGATGCAGTGACTATTAGCTTTTGTTGGGCTTTGAAAGATTTACCAGAGTCAATGGAAACATAAGCTGGTTTGGTTTGAAGTTCCCATTGTGTGAAAAATGACAGTCTGCTTTTTAGCACTGTGCCACTTTCCCTGAGGAGAAAACACTATTTATAATGTATGTGGAGCCCTTATTATCCACTAAAATATGTTGTTTACAACCTTGTCATCCTACTGTTGTGATGTCAGAATCTTATAAACCCCTCTCATCTATGTCATAGCAGTGGGTTTACAAAACAGAATGCCAGTGTAATTCAGTATTCTACACATCCAGAATGCGAATGTTAGTCTCAGTACAGTATTCAAATAACATTTCAGTTGTCACAGTTTACTGAGTCTAGTGATTACTATGTCTGCTAGAGATTTTAACTCTGGTGCTATTTCAGCCCACTGTCATTCAGTCCGTGTATTCTAATAAATTGTTTTCCTACACAATCATGTGGCCGTAGTGCAGATTCGTTAATAAGGTAAGGCTAAATTACTTGTTTTTGGCGGGGGGTGGTAACTTCTCATGCTGAGTCCCATACACTATAAATGACAATGCCTGATGTACAGATGATAACCATGGTGTAATCACCTCTCATGGTTACTAGTGCTCTTGAGGTTTACTGGTTACCATAGCAACCACTGGAGATGATTACATCATGGTTATCACCTGTACATCAGGCATTATCTTCTATATTTTGTTCACTTTTCCCTAAATCTGGTTTGATTTACTGTCAGTTGCTGATGTAATATGCATGTCAATTCTCTGGTCCAAACTCCTCCCAGGGGCTGTCCAAAGGGTTTCAGTCTCCTGCCCAAGAGCACACTCCACCTTCTAGGCTCCTTGTTGTAGGCTTTCCTTACCTCTCAGACTGGCTTCTGGACTTTCAGCTTCCTTCCATGAGAATTTCTTCTCTATAGGTCAGCGACCCCCTGTCTTGATCATTTAGATCAGTGCGATTATTTTTTTCATAATAGACCACCCTTTAATCAATAATGTCACCAAGGTCTGGACAAATCTGAGCAATATTAATTGAGTTACTATACAGTGTTTAGAAAATAAGTTGTGCCCAAATCAGCACTTTTAAGCAGCAGTACTATTGAAAATGGCCATCTAGGTTTTGCTTTTACGGGAATGCAATGATGTGTCTCAGTACTGACCTGGCCATTTCTTTTTGCCGCAAAGTCCATTTTCTCCCAAAATAAAGTGATTTTTAATCCAGGTGTCATTGTTTACAAACGTCGATTGGTGGCCTGCGTCTCCCAATGGCAAGACAGCGTGCAGGATTCTGGGTAGGGCAAGGCCATAGTCTGACCCCCAACTTCCTGCTAGGGATGTGCATTCACAGTACTCAGAAGGGGTATCTGTGTGTTTTCTCAGCAGAAAATCTCCTCCATAATGAGTTCTTCTGGCAGCAGAGTGAGTGCATTTTTCCAATGAGTGCTGAGACTCCTTCACTCCTTTTCTGTGTGTTGTCATTTTTCTTGCAGTCAGTGCAAAGCTCGAAAGGTTTATGCAGTCATCACATACCAAGAGTGTGAAAAAAATGTTCATAACACAGACACTTGCCTGTTATTTTTTTTATAATTACTGGTGCAAGGAGCATAAGCAGTTTCTGCCTTGATCCCTACTGCCGCTTGCTCAGCCCATTGGCCACACACACACACATATTCACTCACTCTGTGCAGTGCTGGCATTAGTTTCATTTTTAGGAATTTTTTATTTTATATGTTTTTATTTTAACCGCGAAGTGCAAAAACAAGTGAAATGGCAGTACTCAACCAGGCTCCATTCAGTAGTTGCTGTCTCCGAAGCCGCGGTCAAGTGGTACAAACAGCAGGATCAACCAGATAGCTATCTAAAGGTGAAAAAGCAGGATCAACCAGATAAACATTGTGAATCATTAAAAAGTTAGGGGGAATGACTGTGAGTGGAGAACGATCAGTGTGTGTTGTTCCATTAGCGACAAGCAGCTTGGCCATGTTTGTCCAGGTGTTTGGCACACCTATACACATAGAAAGAGTCAATGAGCTGGCATGCTAACAGAGGTTGACACTAGCAGTAAAGGAGAGTATTCAGAACGCTGTAATAATCCATTTTCAGGTTGTTATGGCATTTTACTGAGCCCTGTAAACCAGTTGATAAAAGGGGTCAGCAGTAATTATATTACATTCTGTGGGACGGCAGTCCATTTGTTGTGGACACAGCACTTTCTAAACTCTGTACTTTCATTCTTGGTAGTGGGGGAAGCTAAAACATTAATGGAGGGATGTCAGCAGCTGAGATTGTGTCTGTATTCCTGGCTGCAGTTGAACTTGTGAGAAAATTGCCCTGGCCATGGGGGGGTTGATGAAACATTCCCTGGGGCATGTAGGTGCAGGCATTGAGCCTGTATTCATCAATGGTAATGTTCACGTCCATGTCAATTCTCCCAGGTTGCATTTGGGGAGGTGAGGAATGAAGACATGTTCCCACGGGGGGGGGGGGGGTAACAACAAGGCTAGCAAGGGGAGGTACAGTGAAGGGAAAATAAGTTGTAAAAGCATCCATGAATTGGTGACTTCAGAGAGAAGGATAGGAGTGCAACAGAAAAAGCTAATTTTTTTATCTTACCAGCAAGAACGCTAACTACAGGACTAGTCGCCCTCTGCTATAGCGTGAACTGTTACCATGAGTATTTATTCACAATAGCATGAACGCACCACTGGGAGCACAAGAAGTAAACAAAATACACGCTGGGACACAGGGGAGGATTGTGGCTGAACTACAGGCAGTGGTGTTATTTCCTGTGGCTCTACAATATTGAAATAAAACAATTTATAACAACTGAACAAAACATCAGAGGGAAAAAATAATTAAAGGTATGTGAACTGGAATTATGACTGCATACATACTGGCAAAACTGGGAACTTTGATATTTACGTACTGGTTTGGTAGTACTGCTGCTTTAAAGTTGTCCATATGAACATAGAAAGAATTCAGCAGAAGAAGGCCATTAGGTCTATCAAGTCTGCTCGTATTGCAGGGTCCACAGCTGAGCTAATGTCCCTGCCCTATCTCCCAACACCTTCCATCCTCCCAACCCATGATCAGTACCTTCCTCCTATGCCTATCCCAGCCTCTTAAAGCTGCCCACTGGCTTCAATGAGATGACCTCTTCTGGCAGCGCATTCCAAGTGTCCACCACTTTCTCTGTGAAGAAGTGCTTCCTGACCTTTCTCCGAAACCTCCCACCCTTCAGCTTAAAACTGTGCCCCCTCATGATATGGTTGCCACTCAGCTTAAAGAGACACTCCTTATCAACCTTATATATCCCTTTTAAGTACTTGATGGTCCCAACCATGTACCCACTCTCTCTCTCTCTCTTTCTCTCTCCTGTCTTCCAATGAGTACATGTTCAGCGCCCTTAACCTCTCCTCATATGCCTTACCCTACTGAACTGCTATCATCTTTGTTAGACCTTCTCCTGCAGGCTAATGTCCTTTTTGAGGTGTGGGCACCAGTACTGAACTCCATACTCTAGATGCAGCCTTACCAGTAACTTGTACATCATTTTATCTCTCTCTCTCTCTCTCTCTCTCTCTCTGTCTTGATTATATAGCTCAGTTTTTATAATGTTTCACTATTGTGTGAAATCAAATGTATGCTGCAGGTCATCAGACCTACTAACCCTCTGTGGCTTTATTTATTTAAAAATATATATTAATTGAGCTGTCTTCATTTAGTGTTTGCTGTACTGGGTTTCTCCTGTAGCCTGCTGCTTCTCAAGATGGTACCCATTTGGTATGTGTGGAAGCCCATCCGCATTATGTTTAGTGTGTTCTCTTATTTACTTAAATAAACCTTGCTCCCAGTCCCTAAATATATAACCTGGTGCTTGTCACCTACTAAATAAATGTTGTGTGCTTTACTTTTTGAAATTAGTGGTCTTACTACTAAGAGTACACCCACTTATTCAACTGACACACTGCATGCCGTAGCCTGTTTATTGACTGCAGTAGTGGTTTGCTTCAGTGTTGATCCTCCTTCTCAGTATAGTAGATCTAAATGCAAGAGCCACACCTTGGCTCGCTGGCAGTACTCCTCCTCACAGGCACACTGGTGCCACACAGCTGCCACTCTGCAAAAATAAATATTAAGCAACTGCTCCACACCATTTCTCTGAGACAACCTGGCTTCTTCTAAATATAAAGAAACTGATTTACTGATTACAAGAATAACTCCAGGCTGACCCTTTCACTATTTATCACTGGACCACCAGTGCTATTAGTGTGCTAGTCAGGGCAACCATCTACTAACTCATGGCTACCAGAATTTACAATATTACAGTTACTATTATACCAGGCAACCACCCTGTAATTAATTATATGCTGTCTGCATGTATGTGGAATGTAGGCAATCACACCCCTTAGGTTACTCCTTCTGTATTAATGATATGCTTATGATCCCTTATTTAAATTATCACAGATTTGACCTCCTCACTTAACAAAAGCCACACTATGTCATGGACCTCCCACCAGGTGACCCATAACTGTATGGTAACATTTAATTTCTTGTGGAACAGGCGTTCCATGACTGTTAAACTATAAAACACAATCGCCATGCTTATACATATGGCCCCTATGTACTGGCTTTTATCAAACTATACTTCACATGAGTGTTTGGGGCTGAAAGGTCTTGGTTTTATGACATTTGTCATAAAACAGCAGGAAGTAAGATGGTAATTGGGGCAGTATGTAATACACAAAAAGAATCAGATTAACAAATGAATCAATTTAGAGAGCCTGAAACATTTGCAGTCTTACACTTACACATAGTAATGGTAGGGGGAAGATGGGGATCTCATGGTTTAAGGAATGATGTAGAGAGGAGGGGTTTGGCTACATTGGGGACTGTGGACTAACTTGGAGGGTAAGGGCTTATACGGGGTGATGGCTGAATCCATCTGGGAAGGGACTGACAGTCCTCAATGGATGGTTTAAATGTTTCTTTGATGAACATTTAAACTAACTGGGGGGGAGGTGATAGAAGAATCAGGGAGTCATAGAATACCCACCTCCTTTTGCCAGGATGTTAGCTTTCTTTGGAAGGTGTTGAGAATGTATATTTAATTAATGGCTTTTGATTTGGTTGGTTTTGTTAAAAGCCTCCTATTTTTGTTCATCCCTTGCTATTTGGTAATGTCCTTGTTCATATAATTGATTGTTCCTGTTTTTCAGTGTGTATATTGAAAAATCTCAATAGAAGTGTTCTTATATAAAAAAAAATGCCCACTCCTGCAGACTGAAGTAGAGAGAACAGAGGATACAAGCAAGCAATAATACCCGACATGGTGGGCAGTATTGGGCAATACCAAACCGCCCAGGAGTGTAATGATGCCCGATGCTGCAGGCGGAGAGTCTTATAGCCCCTGGAAGGTCCGGTATTGCCCATACCACCCACCCTGGAGGGTATTATTGCACTTAGAAAATGGGCCGCTGTATTATTTTTGTGACCCAAAAAAAAAAAATCTGTTTGAATGTTAAAACTGTAGCTGTTTTATTTCTTTTGTAATAAAATAGTTCCTCTGCATTTGTCCTAGTGGCAGTCCTGTAGTTGTGGCTTTGGAACCTGTTGTCATGGTAACCCAACCCCCCCCTACACACAGAGCTACACAGAGTTCAACTAAGAAACCCCTAAAGACTGTCAGCATATGTTTTATAAATGGCTCTGTTCATGTTTTGTTTTCTTTGAAATGGAGTGCATTGCAGAGGGTAGCGGATAGCAAGCAGTGGCTAGAACAAGTGTGCATGAGACTCTGTGATGAGACTGCAGTCTCCAGATTGTGATTGTGGAACATGACCACGGTTGGGAGAAATGATTCTCTCTCTCTCTCGCTCCGCCCCTCCAACTGCACAAAAGTAGTCTGAGGCTTCTCGGGAGGAAATACTGACATTGCTGCATCTTTATGAGAGTGAGCGGGTACAAAGAAAATACAGTATGGAGAAGGTAGTGAGTGAGCATGGCTGTTTGACATTAGAGCGGAAGGGCAGAGGTATGGAGAAGGGAGCGAGGCGCAATCAGTTGGCAGCAGTTCTCTGCTTTTTTTTTACATTTATAACTACAGAGAGTCGGGGACGGTGAAGATGTCTCTATATATGTGTGTGTGTGGGGGGGGGGTTAGTAACATGGACTGCCATGCAATCGGGGAGGCAAATGTCTTGCTCAATGAAACTTGTGCTGTCGGTTATTAGAGCAGCCCCAGGCATGGGATGGGGGGGGTACTAAAAAAATCTATAGAGCTAGAAATTAACCCATTTGTAGTCAATCTGTGTTTTATCAGGGCAGGCAGCTGAGCTCACTGAAGTAGGTACCATTAGGTGGCTGGTATCTCTCGCTAAGAGAGAAAAATAAATGGCGGTGATTTAAAAATTCCTGCAGTGGTTTAAGCCAATTAGAAAGCAGGGTGGGCACAGGAATTTCTGAGTGGGTAAAGGGGTACTTGAGCTGGCACTTTTTATTTCCTGGTCATCTATTGTAAGTTAATGTACACCCTTGGCAAGGGTACTAGCCAATCAGATGCCAGGAAATAAAAAGACCATTTTCTAAGGGGAAGTAAATCCTCCAGGGTGCAAAACAAACAAAAAAGTAGTATTGTTGAAATGAAAAGGGGCAGGGACATGAGCAGTAAAGAGAGGGTAAGGGTGGTAGGGCAAAAAGGAAACAAGGGGGCTGTCAGGCAGAGTTGTAACAAAATGGAGAAGACCATGTGTACAAAGACAAGAAGTCTAGGAAATAAACTGCCAGACCTTGAGGACATCACGGTGGAGGCAGACTTGGATACCATGGCCATTTCTGAATTGTGGTGCACAGAAAATCATGATTGGACATTACCATACCAGATACTCAGTTCAGGAAAGATAGGACTGGAAGGAAGTGAGGAGGCGTGGTGTTGTATGTAAGAAAGGGTAACAAATCGACAAAGACACAGGGAATCCAGGGGTGATTGAAGGGGTTGGAGGTACAGTGGGTCACCCTGGAGATGCAAAACAGAGCCACAATTCAATCTGGCATGATCTACAGACTTCCAACAAAGAAAGAGAATTTAGATTAGGCACTGGTGGCAGCCACTGGCACAATGGGAGAAAAAGGAGAGGTGCTGCTGGTGGGGGACTTCAGTCTGCTAGATGTACATAGCAACCTCCCAGCCACAGCTTCAGCTGGAAGCAGAGACAACCTGGACTCCCTGCAGCTGATATTTCTCAAGCAACTAGTCAGGGAGCCTAGTCATACTGAGGCAATACTGGACCTGGTGCTCATTAAAAGGGACAGTATTGCAGATGTTAAAGGGGGAGGTCACTGGGGGACTAGTGATCACTGTACAGTGTGGTTTATGGTAAGGATGGTGGTAAAAGTGAACCACACAAAAATGAGGGTTCTGGACTTCAGGAGGGCAGTTTTTGCCTCAGAGACTTCCTAGCGGGGGGATGACCTGGGTGGGGTGGAGGAACAGTAGACTGAGCTAAGGAAAGGCATATACAGTATGGAGAGAACGTGCTTCTGTTTATGAAAGACTTGAAGACCTCAGCTATGGCCTTATCCACTATATTACAAGATTTTGGAAATCTGTCCAGATATAAGGTAAACTGGACAAAGTCAGAATGTTTGTTTCAGGATGACCGTATAGTGAAAATGGCATCAAACCAGTTGTTGAGAAATATTATTGTTAAAAATGAGTTAAAATACTTGAGTGTTATTATTTCGTTAGACTTAGATAAGATTTATCAAAATAATTACACAACATTAACAGATAAAATACAAAATGACCTTGATGAATGAGTGAACCTACTCCTAACAATGCTGAGTATGATTAATATATTAAAAATGAACGTCCTCCATAGATTTCTCTTCTTTTTTCGAACTCTGTCCACCTTTTTGGATAAAAATATATTCCTGAAGAGTGATAAAATCATCAGAAAATGTATCTGGCAAGGGAAGTGAACAACAGCAAAACTAGAAACACTATATCCTCCCATATCTCAAGGAGGACTAAGGCTTCTGAACTTACAGCTACAGTATATTATTTAGCAGCCCAACTCACACAAACAAGGGATTGGTTTCCAGGATAGCAAGACATTATCTCCCAGTTCAACTGGATACAAATAGAAAAAGACTGTACCTCATTTAAATGTTTAGTGCACTGGCTATATATAGATAGCAATAATAATAAATGATACTGTAATATACTATCTTCAACTAGAAACACCTCTAAAATTTGGAAAAAGGAACAAGCAGTATTGAACAATAAAATATCTTTATCAATTTACTCTCCTTACAGGAGAACAGTCACCTTACATTTGCTGTATGCATAAAAACAAAATATTTTACAACTGGAAGTTGAAAGGACTCATCTCTCTGACACAATGTCTAAAAGACAGCATCTTGAAAATGTTTGACTGCTTGAAAAAGGAATATGATCTTCCAACTGGAAGCCTTTTTGCTTACTTACAACTGAGAGATTACATTAATAAACATATACCAGTGGGTGATAAAGTGGTGGCAACATCCCTGGAGCTGCTATTAAACAATACAAAAGATGCCACTAAACTACTGCCTAAAATTGATAAACTCTCATTAGAAGCAAAAATAAAATCTGCTGCAATTAAAAAATGCATGGACTAAGGAATTAGGGAAACATATATTAATAGAAAAATGGACTGAAATATTATCCACACCAGAAACTATTTAAAAAAAAATTAAGACAAATATAGTTTAAAAAATCCACAGACTGTATTTTACACCAAGTAAACTGAATAAACATAATCTGAACATTTCGGATATACTATATGTCTATGCTGTAAAAGTGAAGAGGGCTCACTAATACAGTATGTGCCACTTGTAACAGACTAGTTTGACATGAGAGGCCTTTTGGCACCATGCAATTCTACTTTAAGTTGGACCAGCATAACATTCTGTGGTGATTTGCATATGCAGCCCATGATGCTTTGCATTGTGGGGGCATGTGTGATTTTGTATTTTCTTGAAACTTGGCTTCCCAGCCAAATGCCCTTTGGGGTAACCTTGCCTCAGTGTTTGTGCACAGAGGTTCTTTGTCTCTTTAAATAGTTTTTATTTTAATGGGTTCACCACAATATATCCAAGGCACACTGCCTCTAGGGTAGCTGGTCCATTCCACTGGGGTGTCAAACAGACGAGGCATACTGATGAGTCCTGTAGAACGAAACACGTGTCTATGTCTTTTGTTGGCACCCTTTGCAAACTGTGTGAGAGGCCTTTTGGCACCATGCAATTCTGCTTTAAGTTGGACCAGCATAACATTCTGTGGTGATTTGCATTGTGGGGGCATGTGTGATTTTGTATTTTCTTGAAACTTGGCTTCCCAGCCAAATGCCCTTTGGGGTAACCCTTGCCTCAGTGTTTGCGCACAGAGGTTCTTTGTCTTGTAGTTTGACATAGCTCCATATGTCCGTTACAAGCGGGGTACAGTACATCATCAGAGCTGAGATCTATGGAGCAGAGCAGAACTAGAGTGCAAGCAGAGAAAGAGGATTACAGCCATAAGCTGCATCAGTGCCATCCTCTCTCTCTCTCTCTCTGTACACCAGGAACATGGGTGTGTGAGCTCAGACCTATGGAGTAGAGCAGAACTAGAGTGCGAGCAGAGAGAGAGAGAGAGAGGAGTACAGCCACAAGCTGTATCAGTGCCATTCTCTCTCTGTACACCAGGAACACGGGTGTGTGACCGGGCAGACAGTATTTTCAGCTCCCACTCCTGTGCCCAGTCTCAGAGAAAGCAATGAGTTATAGAGAGCAGTACACTGTGCACTGTGAACAGGTAACACAGATGTGTGAGTGGGCAGACAGTATTTTCAGTTCCCGTTCCAGCTCCTGTGTTCGGTCTCAGAGAAAGCAATGAGTTTTAGAGAGGACCGGCATTTCTTTAGGCAAGTGTTGCAGGTTGCAGCAGCGGGTTTGAGAGAGAAGAAAGTTTCTGTCTCTCTCTCTCTCTCTCTCTCTCACTCTTCACTGGAACAGCAACATTATTTGCCTAGTTCAAAATGAAGGTTATACAATGAGCATAGAAATGAAGCACAAATCCTCTAATCTCATTGGTTACTTGGCACACCTTTCCCATTGTAAAAGCTACAATCACTCCATGGGAAGAGGTGCCAGCCACCAGTAAGCTGCATCAAGGGCCCCCCCTGAAAGCAATGCGATCAACATAAACACAAAACCAAAAACACTGACAGTCGCAGGGCCAAACCCCCACAAAGCCACGATGTTGCCGCCGGAGTAAACAATATGAAAAATCCCGCAAGTTTCAAAAATTTAATTCAGCTATGAATTAAAAAAAAACTCCAAATCACAGGAAATTCATTTTTTTTCTTTTCTGGCTTTCGGGGGGAAAAAAAGAAACATGTTGCTCTTTCCCCAAGCTCTCTCTTCCCGTTTCACTTTCAGAACCCTGTTCTTACAGTTTGTCAGCAACACTGTAAAAAACATCCCACAACAAAATTGCCTCTCTTCATTTTTGCTCCATTTAAATATGCAGTAGTACAGCTTACATTGCTGGATTCTGGACCCGCGGTTTCCTCGAGCCTCTGTTTTCCCCAAACTGTAACCATTAAGGGTATCTCCTCGCCCGCTTGCTGGCACTACTGCACATGCGCATACCTACCAACAAAGCACTATTTTTTCCAAGTGTAACAACAAATCTAATAAAACTAATAAAACATTTAAAGCAACTTAGTTTTTTCTTATTTTTTCACACACAAAATATACAGATGTCCATTGTATAATGTAATATGCCACTGAGAATGTTGGTGATGCCAGGATTTACCCATGCCCTGGGGTGTTTTGGCCACTTGACTGCACCTCGTGGCCAAACAACACCCTAGGGCATGGGTAAATCCTGGCATCACCAACACCCTCTCATGGTACACTGCTTAATTACCTATGCCTGAGTGCAATGAGTCGCTAAGTCACCAGATGCCAACCATAAATTCAGAACAGTTCAAAATTAGAGCAGCACTCCAAAAGACCAGATACACAGCATAAACTTCAAAATTGAAGAATGGATTTATTTTACCAAGTGCAGACAAACAGCACACACCACACTGCCCCAGCGCTCCGGCAATTTGCCTTTCTCAGAGGGTGTGGCCATGATATACACACTGTTCCATTATATAGGTCACTAGCATCCTGACGTCACTAATACATCTTTCTCATTACAACAATGTCTGAAACTTTATCATTACCAGTATTGTATGTGCATACATAGCTTAAGTAGATACAAAAAAAGTGTCCTTCTAACATAATGAAGCAAAAAACCTCCATAGACTAATAATATAAAAACCAAAATGTTAAAGTAACAATTCAGAAAAAAATACATAGAGTGTTATAATAACATCCTAATTCACTGCAGGAAAATTACTGGATACAATTATTTGCAATTCAAGCAGACTGTAGCAAATCTTCAACTACATATTCAGTATGAATTCCTATAAATCATTTGTTCATTGACATATAGACACTTAAATAACTAGTGCTACACAGTCTTCAGACATGGGAGAGGCTAAAGGAGAGGGGGTAAAAAGGGGGGGAAGGGAGAGGGAAAGGGAAGAGGAAAGAATGGCATGGTGGATAAAACAATCCTTACTTTTCCTTATTAGACATAATATTTTATTTCATTAAACCTAATGCTTTTGTCACTGCCAGGCTGGACTATTGTAATGCCCTGTACCTAGGGTTATCTGGAGGCAACCTCCGCAGGCTGCAGCTGGTGCAGAATGTGGCAGCTAGATTACTGACTGGGGTGAGATCAAGAGATCGTATCACCCCGGTCCTCCGTGGTCTGCACTGGCTGTCAGTCAGGTAAAGGACTGTCTTCAAGGTAAGGCTCCTGACCTACAAATTCCTACACAATAGGGGATCTGTCTGTCTTTAAGATCTTCTTGTCCCCTACCGTCCACCCCAGGCACTCCATTCTGCCGAGGGGGGGCCTCCTTGGAGTTCCCAGAGTGAGGCTGTGGCATTCTGAAGATAGGGGATTTTCAGTGGCCACTCCCACTATGTGGAACTCCCTGCCTGATTATTTAAGGGAGTCCCCCTCGGTAGAAGCCTTTTAGAAAGCATTGAAAACCTATCTGTTCCAACAGGCTTTTAATGATTGATTGGTTTTAAAGGGATGGATAGAATTTTAGTTTGTCTTTAAGTTGCTGCCTTTATATACTGTGTTATTAAATTGTGTGTGCAACACTCAGAGTCCATGGAAATGGGCACTTTATAAATAAAATATCTATCTGTCTGTCTGTCTGTCTGCCTGCCTACCTGTATGTCTGTCTGTCTGTCTGTCTATCTATCTATCTATCTATCTATTGAATGTATAAACACCACAATATCTCAGATAAGGAAAAATCCATAAAATCTGTGATTATCACTCCAGGTATTAACTGTACAAAATCTGAAGAAACGTTTGTGGCCCCAGAAAAATTCAATATTCCCTAAATTTGGGGAGACAAAAGAAGATAGGCAAGGGAACGGAAGGAAGGGGAAAGAGGGAATGGAAAGAAAAAGGAGGGGGGAGGGGGAAGGAGAAGGGAAGGGAAGAGGAAAGGGTAGGGGAGAGGAAATGAGGGAAAGGGAAGGGAGAAGGAGTGACAGGGGAAGGGGACATCCACATTTACTTCACTAAAAAATAATATGTAAAGACATAAGTACATTACATAAGAATACTGACAGATATCTATCAGTACATTCCTAGATCATACATAGATGTTCAATATTTTCTGGATTTTAAAAAGAGTTTCAGGTCCCAAGAGTTATTTAACCCCTTAGGTTTAATTGTGTCCAACTCATAAATCCCAAATCTTTCTTTTTCCAACAACTACATTTTCCTATCCCCACCTCTTAGTGGAATTTTCACACATTCCAAACCAATAACTTTAAGCATTTCGGATCAGAGTAATGGGTTTGGGCATAATGTCTACCCACAGGAGTATCCATTTGTTGTTTTATAATAGAGTGTATGTGCTCTTGAATTCTTCCTTTCAATATTCTTATCATTTTGCTGACATAGTGCAGGCCGCAACTACACCACAAAATGTATACCACAAATGTAGTGGTGCATGTAATAAACTCATTAATGATAACTCTCTTTCTTGTTCTCATGCTCAAAAAATCATTCCCCACATTCACAAGGTTACATACATTGCATCTACAACATTAATAAACCCCCTTCAGATGTATGGGTAATGATGTGGATGACTTTTCTTGTGGACTGTAGACTTGGCTGTGCACCAGTTGGTCTCTTAAAGTAGGAGCCTTTTTGAAAGTATTCCTTGGTTTTGTACCAATGACTTTCTCAAGAACTGTATCATTTCTCAAAATATCCCAATTTCTCCATATGACGCTCCCTATCTGTCCAGCAACTGGATTAAACTGAGTAGATAAAGTAACTAAAGCATTACTCTGTCCATCCTTGGTCTTTTTCTCCATTAATACTTGATCCTGTGATAGGTCCTTAACTTTTACAAAGGCCTCCTTCAGGACATTTTCCTTATAACCTCTCACTTTAAATCTTTCCATTAGTTCTTTAGCTTGATTTTCAAAATTCCCGTCATCTGTACAATTTCTCATTATCCTAAGTATCTGACCATAAGGAATGGACTCCTTTAATTTACATGGATGAAAACTACTATTATGAAGTAGTGCATTTGTTGCCGTGGGTTTTCTAAAGCCCTTTGTTGTTACATTTATTTATTTATTTAGATTTTGGTAACTGGGTAAGCCCACTGAGACCAGAGGTCCCTTTTTCAGGGATGACCTTAGTTACAGAAAAAGTCACATAATAGCATTATTTACAGTAGTTACAATAGGTACACAAATATACATCAGCATCAGTTTACAGGGGTAACAACAGGTTCTCATTCAGGCTCTCATAAACAATAAATGACGTCAAGTTTCACACCATTAGTAAGGAATTGAGACAGTAACAATATAATTGACATCCTTGTTTAGGAGATTCATCAGGGACGAAGGGGGAATTAAGGCAAAGTGATGGAAAGGAGATCTGGGCTAGGGAGCTAACGGTTGCAGTCACAGAGGCTGAGTTCGAGGAGATATACTTTGAGTCTAGTCTTAAACTGGGTAAGGGAGGGTGAGTCAATCAGGCTAGCTGGGAGGGAGTTCCATAGGTAGGAGGCAACATATTTGAAGGAGTGCTTGCCTTGGTTGGAACAGATCTGAGGGATGTCTAGGGGGTGATCTGCAGAGGATCGCAGGGTTCGGTATTGTACTTTGGGGGTGAGTAGTCCCCAAAGGTGAGGAGGATGGCCAAGAGTAGAGAATTTGAAGGCAAGGCAGGCAGTAGGGTAGGCTAGTTTGTGCTGCAGAGTGGTCCAGTTCAGGTCCTTAAGTGCCTCATAATGATGCCTCCTAGGGGAAGAATTTGTGGCAAAGCATGCTGCTCGGTTGTAGAGTACGGTAAGTTTATTGAGTTCCATCTCACAGAGGAACTGCAGTAGAGGAGCACCATATAGGATGGAAGGGAGGAGATTGCAGCAGACGATTGCTTGTCATGCAACACAGGAGAGGGAGTTACCCAGGCGGTAGAGGAGGCCAAGCCTTTGGTGGATGGACTGGGTTATGGAGTCAATATGGGGTCTGTAGGTCATCTCTTGGTCAAGATGGACCCTAAGGTATTTGAAATTGGTCATGACCTCAACTCTTTTTCCTTGGATAGTGCTGATCTGGAGCAGCTCACTTCTGTCATAGCCCAGGCATCTAGAACCAAACAGGACAGCTTTGGTTTTTTCTTCATTGAGCTTTAGGGAGTTTGAGGAGAACCAGGCCTCAAGAGTTGAGAGACTATCCTGCAGTTTGGTGGAGATGACACTAGGTTGTGGGTCACTGCAGTATATGACAGTATCATCCATGTAAAGAATGAGGTTGCTGAGTGTGCAATTGCCCTCAATATTATTGAGGAAGAGTGAGAAAAGCAGGGGGCCCAGGATAGAGCCCTGGGGTACCCCAGAGGTAACGGGTCTAGATCTTCCGTGTATCTACATTAACAACAAGTGTGATGTCTAAGAAATTAATCTAATTTTTATCTATTTCATGAGTAAACCTGAAGTATTAGTAATCTGCCAGCGTATTTGAAAGACACAGCAGCAGCTATAACTACGTTTAAAGGGTTAGAATGGAAGGAGAATTACTGATGGATTTCAGTTGATGTTGAGGCATTAAATACTGCTACTCATCATGATTTAGGACTTAAAGCCACTGAAAATTATCTTTGTAAAGAACTTAATGAATCTCATATTCTAGTAGATTTTAGTTTGGATAGTTTAAGGTTTGCTTTGACGCATAATTATTTTGAATTTAATGGAAACTTTTTTGAACAAAGATGTGGTACAGCGATGGGGGCATGCATGGCCCATTCCTATGCTAATCTCTTCATGGGTTTTTGGGAACAGGAAGTATTACTGAAAGAGAGAATTAACCCATATTTAAATAGCATTATTTGATGGGGTGGATATATGAATGATTGTTTATGTATTTGGCAAGGCACCCTGGAAGGAGCTAGTGAATTTATAAAATGGCTGGGCAGAAATGATTGGAACTTAAGGTTTACCCATGGAATAGATACAAATTAGATTAATTTCTTAAACATCACACTTGTTGGTAATGTAGATACAAGGAATGTAACAACAAAGGGCTTTAGGAAACCCATGGCAACAAATGTACTACTTCATAATAGTAGTTTCCATCCGCGTAAATTAAAGGAGTCCATTTCTTATGGTCAAATACTTAGGATAAGGAGAAATTGTACAGATGACAGGAATTTTTTTTTTTTTTTTGTGATTTACTCTTCTTTTTCTGACTTAACCCCCTAACCCTGTGAATGGGCTCACCCCGGCCACAGCACCCGACCCTTACTTTGGGAAGCCCCCCCCCCCGGAGTGGAGCTGCCGAAGCAGAACTGTCATAGCTGAAGGGTCAGGCACCATGCCTGGCTCATACACGGGGGCCAGCTATTTTCCTAATTAGAGTCCCCTTTTGGAGCTAGGACATGCAATGACACAAGGGTGAGTGTGTCTGTCCTAGCTCCACCCCACAGCTAGGTGCGGCATGCTTGTCCCCCAGCGTTCGCTAGGGGGCAATCAATGCTGACACTCTGAAGTCCCCCTGCCCCGGAGAAGGAGAGCAGTCCTCTGGATGCTCAATCCTTCTCCTCCCCTGCTGAGCCCCGACAACCCATGCCCATTCCCGAACACGGGTCACCGGCATGGCGTGAAGGGTGGCATCCAGTGCCTCAACCCTCAGTGCCACCAGACCGGCCAGATGACAGGAATTTTGAAAATCAAGCTAAAGAACTAATGGAAAGATTTAAAGTGAGAGGTTATAAGGAAAATGTCCTGAAGGAGGCCTTTGAAAAAGTTAAGGACCTATCACAGGATCAAGTATTAATGGAGAAAAAGACCAAGGATGGACAGAGTAATGCTTTAGTTACTTTATCTACTCAGTTTAATCCAGTTGCTGGACAGATAGGGAGCGTCATATGGAGAAATTGGGATATTTGGTGAAATGATACAGTTCTTGAGAAAGCTATTGGTACAAAACCAAGGATTACTTTCAAAAAGGCTTCTACTTTAAGAGATCAACTGGTGCATAGCCAAGTCTACAGTCTGCAAGAAAAGTCTTCCACATGGTTACCCACACATCTGAAGAGGGTTTATAAATGTTGTAGATGCAATGTGTGTAACCATGTGAATGTGTGGAATAAATTTTTGAGCATGAGAACAGGAAAGAGAGTTATCATTAATGAGTTTATTACATGTACCACTACATTTGTGGTATACATTTTGTGGTGTAGTTGAGGCCTGCACTATGTTGGCAAAATGATAAGAATGTTGAAAGAAAGAATTCAAGAGTACATACGCTCAGTTATAAAACAATGAATGGATACTCCTGTGGGTAGACATTATGCCCAAATCCATAACTCTGATCCAAACTGCTTGAAGTTTATGGGTTTGGAATTCGTGAAAATTCCACTAACAGGTGGGGATAGGAAAAATGTGCAGTTGGAAAGGGAAGCATTTTGGATTTATGAGTCGGACACAATTAAACCTAAGTGGTTAAATAACTTTTGGGACCTGAAACCCTTTTCAAAATCCAGAAAATATTGAACATCTATATATGATCTAGGGATGTATTGATAGATATCTGTCACTATTCTTATGTAATGTACTTATGTCTTTACATATTATTTTTTAGTGAAGTAAATTTGGATGCTCCCCTTCCCCCGTCTCTCCTTCACCCTTCCCTTTCCCTCCTTTCCTATCCCCCCTTCCCTTCCCTTCTCCCTTTTCCCTCCCTTTCTCCTTCTCCTCCTTTTCTTCCCATTCACTCTTTCTCCTTTCTTCCCTGTCATCTTTTTGTCTCCTCAATTTTAGGGAATATTGAATTTTTCTGGGGCCTGAAACTTTTCTTAAAATTTTGTACAGTTATTACCTGGAGTGATAATTACAGATTTTATGGATGTTTCCTTATCTGAGATATTGTGGTGTTAATACATTCAGTTTAATGAAATAAAATATTATATATCTAATAAGGAACAGTAAGGATTGTTTTATCCCCATACCTTTCTTTCCTCTTCCCTTTCCCGGGCCCCTTTCCCCCCTTTTTTACCCCCTCTCATTTAGCCTCTCCCTTGTCTGAAGATTGTGTAGCACTAATTATTTAAGTGTAAATATTTCAATGAAAAAATGATTTATATGAGTTCATATTGAATATGTAGTTGAAGATTTACTACAGTCTGCTTGAAGTACAAATAATTGTATCTGGTAATTTCCTGCAGTGAATTAGGATGTTATTATAACACTCTATGTATTTTTTTATGAGTTGATACTTTAACATTTTTGTTTTTATATTATTAGTCTATGGAGGTTTTTTGCTTCATTATGTTAGAAGGACACTTTTTTTTGTATTTACTTAAGCTATGTATGCACATACAATAGTGGTAATGATAAAGTTTCAGAGACATTGTTGTAATGAGAAAGATGTATTAGTGACATCAGGATGCTAGTGACCTATATAAGGGAGCAGTGTGTATTCCGTGGCCACGCCCCTTGAGGAAGGCAAGTTGCCAAAGCGCTAGGGCAGTGTGGCATGTGCTGTTTGTCTGCACTTGGTAAAATAAATCCATTCTTTAGTTTTGAAGTTTATGCTGTGTATCTGGTCTTTTGGAGCACTGGTCTATTTTTGAACTGTTCTAACATTTACTTGAAAGCATCAGTGCCTGTTTCACTGGGTAAAGGATCTTTGGGTTAGAAGGATGAGTGTCCTGAGGATTTCAGGTGGACTGGAGCACCGGTTTGTAACAGTATTTTACTCTTGAGTTTCTGTGTGGTGGTGTGGAGGTTGTTCTGATAATGGGGGTGTGGGAGTGGGGTGGTTGTTACTTTGACTAAGCAAGTCACTTGTTAAATAGCTTGGGAGGGAAGTCTTGATCTAGCACTATTATACACATTTGCACCTTTTTGAAATGTCAAAGGAGCTGTTAATTAGCAACTTTGCTGTCACTAAATGCATAGTTACAGGTCTGCCTAATCAGGTAAATTTATTACAGCTCCCTATAGCAAACATGAATAATGTTATTATAAGCCAATCTGTGAAAATATACTGGGAAAAAATCTGCAAAATCCCTGCAGAAATTCTGCAGGAAAATATACCATTCATTGAAAGTGGCAGGCTCACTCGGGCTCATTGTAAAAGAGCTCAGCCAGGCTGTGAAGGTGAGTGGAGGGCTCTGCTGGTGGCCTGCGGAGGGGTCATAGATGGGAGGTGCAGGGTGGGTTGGGGTTAGTACCAACAGTGTTGGGGGTGGGGGGTCCACAAGACACCAGGGAAAGGTTTTGTTTTACAAGAGGACTGATATTGGCTGGGGCCCTGGCACTTACGGACAATAGGGGGAGGGGGTGTGGCTCTGGGGGGGGAAGTATCATTCATTATTTGGCTGGCAATCAGCCAGGGTGGGTATAGCCCCTAGACACCAGGGAAATTTATATTTATTGGAGATGAGGGACGAGGCAGAATCTCAGTGGGGGAGAGGTAGTTCTTCATATTGTGGATTTGTGGGCCAGCAATTGGTCAAGGGGGTGGGACCATTAAACACCAGGTATGTGGGGTCTTGAAGGAGAAATTTTAATCTGGGTTAACCGGGAGGGAAACACTTTTATGTATATTATCATCCCCTTGCTCACAAATGCAGAATTTCACCGAGAGTGAAATTCTGCATTTGGTGGGGAAGTTTTGCATTTCACCAAGAAATATTTATGTAATGTGGAGAGTACGCAAAATATTTGACTGAGTGAAATTTTCCAGTTTCGCACAACACTGGATACAGCTTTTCCCCATTTGTATTGTAATGCAAATGGGACAATATACAGGTTAAAAACTTTAGACCTAACAAATGCTTCTTGTCTGAGTACAAGAAAAAAAAATAGTGAGGTCATAATACCTCTGGCAAAGGAAGAGACCAAAATCAAAATGAAAAAAAGAACACTATGGTTCTTGAAGAGACTGGCTGAAAAGGTAATGGCTAAAAGGGTAGCTTTTAGGCAGTATAAAGAGATCAGATGGAAGATGACAGGGAGGTGTATCAAGAGATACATAGGGAGGCAGAGAAGCAGGGAAAGTAATGAGGAGTACTAATGAGCAAACTGAGGAAAGAATAGCCCAAGGGGTAATGAAAGGGAACAACACATCTATTAGTTAAATAAGTAAAAAGGGGAAAACTGGGGGGAAGGATTGTGAGGTTAAATAGGGATGGTGAGGATGCAGAGAAGGATCAGAAAAAAGCAAATATCCTTAACAAATACTTTTGAGCTGTCTTCACACAGGAAGGGGATGGGAATGGGCCATATAAAGGCAACAAAGGCAAGGGGGGGGAGTAGATGCAACTGCCTTTACAGAGGAAACAGCCCTGAAGGGATGCGGAAATCTGAAAGTGGACAAAGTTATGAGACCAGACAGGGTACACCCAAGGGTATTGAAAGAACTCGGAGATATTGGCTGCACCTCTGACAGTTATTTTTAACAACTCACTGGAAACCAGAGTGGTTCTGGAGGACTGGAGGAGGGCAGATACAGTTACACTTCACAAAAGTGGTAGCAGGGAGGAAGCTGACAACTATAGCCTGACAACGGTGGTGGGGAATCTAATACAGTCACTGTTAGTAATGGAAAGGATTGTGAAGTATCTGGAATCCTGTAGGTTACAAGAGCCAAGGCAATACAAATTCATTGGCGGGTGTTATGTCAGACAAATCTGCTAGATTTGTTTGACTAGGTGACCAGGGAAATAGATCAGGGTGGGTCAGTTCATGTGGCCTACTTAGATTTCAGTAAGTCTTTTGACACATTTCAACATAGGAGGCTCATAAGAAAACAGAGCAGCTTAGGGGTGGGTCCAAAGTTGTTAAACAAGGCAACAAAGTGGTTAAAGGATAGATGACAGAGGGTGGTGGTAAATGGAGTTCACTCTGGGGAAGGGAGGGTCACAGTAAGGTGCCACAGGGCTCAGTACTGGGACCATTCCTCTTTAATGTATGTAAATGACATTGCAGATGAGCTGAAAGGGAAGGTCTGCCTCTCTGCAAATGACCCCAAAATCCACAACAGAATAGACAATCTAGAGGGGGTGTAAAGAATGTGCAAAGACCTTAGAAAACTCAAGGAGTGTCCAAGAGCATGGTAGCTGGGTTTTAGTGGAAAAAAGTGGAAAATCATGCAACTAGGGTACAGAAACCCAGAGGCAAAATGCAGCATAGGAGAAGAGGTATTGACAGTCTCCAAACAGGAAAAGGACCAAGGAGTAATAATATCTGATGATCTCAAGGTGGCAAGACAATGTGATAAGGCAGCGGATAGGGCTTGTGCTATGTTGGGGTGCATAGTGTGGGGTATCACCAGCAGAAGGAGGGAAGCAAATGTTGCCACTATTGTGTTGCCACTGTATAGATCACTTTTAAGACCCCACATGGAGTACTGTATCCAGATCTGGAGACTACCTCTTAGGAAGGACACAGACAAAGTGAAGGCAGTCCAGAGGAGGGCAACTAAAATGGTGCATCAGAAGGAGGAGGAGGAGAGACTGAAGGATTTGTGCATGTGCACTGAACTCTGGCTGTATGTTGGCACAATCCGCTGTGTCCAAGATGGCCACTGGAGCCCAGTGTGCATGAGTGAATTGTTGTGCATGCATAGGGAACTCAAGCGGCCATATCAGACACAGCAGACAGTGCTGCCATGCTGCTGGAGTTCAGTGCGCATGTGCAGAGAACTCTGGTGGCCATCTAGGACATGGCGGCCAGTGCCATGTTCCTCCATAACCTCAGCTGCAGCCATACTGGCTCTGGCCAAAATTTGTTTCATACAGGGAACAGAAGAAGATACTGTGTTCAATATCATCAACCTCTCCTATGTTATAACTGCAAAAAGGTGAAATAACTTCTTTTCATATTTTTGTAATCAAGGTTTTGTGTTAACTTTACAATAACAGAATGCTGATCAAAATGTTAGGGAAGCAGTACAGGCAACAGAACAAAATAAGGAAGTAACTTAGCCATTACCCTATGAAGGGGATCCCTGGCTGGGAGGGATTCCCCCAATGAGATACAGGCTAAGCATAAATCATACTCTTAGAAGGTTTAGGTAGCAGTTCTGGTATAAGTAGTAAATTTAGCTTGAGAAAATGTGGTCAAGGATGCAGGACAGGGCCCGTATGATCCAAGGTTGCACTTATCCCAACAACTCGTATGGGTCAGGCAGGAGGTGCCTGCCTCCCGGGGTATGCTATATGCTATTTGCTGAGTCAAATATGTGTCTAGTTATTGTGTGGATATTGACCCACAGGGACCAGGAGGGGTCAATCAGTTGCCCGAGCTGTGCAGAAAGTATGTCATGATGAAGTGACCTGCGGGGATCTTGCAGAAGTTAGATGTCACCTGACTACCTCTCTGACCGGTGGCTGCAAGTTAAGGCAGAAAGAGAACTTTCTCCCCTTAAACCCTGCAAAGAGGGGTCCCCCAGGGATCGATTCTTGGTCCCCTACTGTTTGCAATTTACATAAACAACACAGATACCAACATAACTAAGGCCAATATCCATCTGTTTGCTGATGACATGGTATTTTATCTAAGACACCCATCGCCAGAAGCTGCCTTTGGAGCCCTACAAGCCGAATTCAATCTACTTCAGAGCCAACTTCTAAATAAAAAGCTCTTACTAAATACAAAAAAAATTAAGTCTATCTGTTTTCACCACTTCTTCATGTAGCAAACCTGGCCAGTGCTGGCTGTATTCCACAGATCACCACAATCCAGGGAGAAAACCTAAAACTTGTCAATAAATTCAAGTTTTTGGAAGTGTGACTCGATCATAGACTCTCCTTTACAGACCATATCTCGGATCTGCTAAAAAAACTGAAGCAGAGACTTGGACTTTTTTCAGGATTAATAACTTCCTTGCTAGAGATGCCAAGCTGCAGCTGGTACAAACAACGTTTCTCTCCTTGGTCGACTATGTTGACTTTCTTTATAGCCACTGCCCTGCCTCTCATCTTGCTAAATTGGATACATTGTATCACAGGGCTCTGAGATTTATTACCAGCCTACTTTTTTTCCACTCATCATTGTGCTCTTTATGCTGCTGTGAGGTGGCCCTCCGTTCAGTATAGGAGAAACAGAAATGCTGTACTCTGGATGCTCAGATCTATTATCAAAAAACGACCTCTATATATCTCTGATTGTCTTCTGCTATGTGAGTTAGGGAATTATGCACTGAGAAGCTGCTCCCTTATTTCTTTAAAGGTACCTAAGCTTAAAACACTGTTTGGGAGAATGGCTATAAGCTTTGCGCTGCCATCTCTATGGAATAAAATACAAAAATCACTAAAGCTTAGTACTTCGGTCAGTCTATCCTCCCTTAAGACACTACTGTATATGCCCATTTGGTCACGGAATTTTGTGACTGCTTCCCCTGATCCTACAGCACACCTTGATGGCATCTGTCTTCTTCGCTATGCCTGGCCTTGTGGCCTTGTGGCCTCTCCTTTACATGTCTAGTAGTACTTTCTCTACTCTGTTATCTAATTGTGCTCTCCATCCTCCTGTCCTGTGTCCCCTCTGTGGCTTTATCTCTCCCCTTGTACCTTCAACCACCCTGCCTGTACTTTACTTCCCCTCTGCCTGCCATACCCTCCCCTTCTACCCTATTTACACTGATTATAAGCACATTGACTATCTTGATTCACAAGGCACTATATGTAATATACCATTACCTAATTGTTGTCCTTGTAAAGTTCAGCCAGCTACTGTTGTTAGACACATTACTACACTATGAAGGAATTAAACCACTGTTCTCCAACTGTTCCCCATTAGTGTCTCCATTAAACTCTTGTGTCACTGTATTGTATAGTATTATTGGGATGTTATGTTGTGACTGTTTATAAATTGTATATCCTATGTTCCTGTGCTAACCAGGTCCATCTTGCAAATGAGCAATGCCCAGTGGTGTTTGCCTGGATAAATAAAGATTGTGATTGATTGATTGATTCTCTAAAATTCATTGATGTTGTTGTTTGTTTTGTCTGTCTCCTTGTTTAGTAGAACTGAAATGCATGCTAATGTATATTTATAAACAACCTTGTTTTGTTTACAATCCTGGAGCTGTTCTTACTGAATACTTTCTGAACATTAGAAACACACCCAAGCAGTACAGTCTCTCATGAGGCAGTAGCCTCCTAAATTCCCACTGCATCATGAGGGGCTAGACTGTGTTGTGGGTGTTCCCAAGTCCAGGAAAGATGCAGCTGGAGCTGATCAAGGCATGTAAACAAACCTGTGTTTATGTGATAACACCAGTATGGTAGGCAGTCTGTTTTTCACTTTTTTTTTAGAGAAAAAAAGAGTCAGAATCAAACTACCAGCTACATCAACATTGTTTACAGAATGTTGGCAGTCATAAAATGTTTTTTTTTTTTAAACTAAGCACAATTTTAAGCCTAAGGGGGTTGACAGTGTTCCTCTAACATTAAGTGTAATACCTTTCCTTCCTCATTTGTTTTGTTATACATGTCATCTCTGATCAGAAAGTTTATTGTTTATGATACGTATTGTATTATCCAAATGATGAAGAGAGAAACACTTATTATCCCAAAACACTGTTTACTGTTCCCTCTTGAGGGAGCTCATAGTGGTAGGGGACTTCAACATTAACAGCTGCAAGGCCCATATTTTTAGTGTACCCAATTGCTGAAGCATCTCAGCCTCTCTCAATTGATTTCCACTCCCACTCACCTCAACCTCAAATCCTCAATCCAATTCCTCCTGGATTGGATACTTAAAACCAAAAGGACAAGGTCCTTCAGGTAGGAATATTGTTGGACTCCATCAGTGACCATTACCTAACCTTTTGCATCTCGTCCTGTAAGCATTCCTGATCCTAATCAAAATTTTGCCCTTCAGAGATTTCTTCAAATGTGATACAGCACAGTTGTGCTCTGACATTTGGGATATAGAATTGTCGATCCTCCACACCCTAACTGATGAAAATTATGCCCTGTGGTTCCTCACAGCCATGCTGTCCTCTGTTTAGGAGAAGCAATTCCTGGTCACCACTCAGAGAGTTCAAAGTGGGAACTCCAAATGGCTAACTAAAAAGCTTATAGGAAAAATGAAATAGAGAGAGATTTCTCTGTGGGCACCTCACAAATCCTCCACATTACCTTCTGCTTAGAACAACTGTTGGAGGCTCCTTACCCTCTGCAAACAGGAAATAAAATCCCTTAAAGCTGCCTACCTTAAAAATCTTCAGATCAGCAACCTTGGTGACCCTAAAAGGTTACGGGCATTGGTGAACTCCCTTATTAAGCCACATACTAAAGACAGCCCCATCAAACTGTGTACTGATGCTGGGGATCCTAACTGATCCTCATCAGGTTGCACAGGTGCTAAACAGCAAATTTACTAACCTGAATGAGTATCTATCAAAACACCCACCGAAGGTCACTGCTCTGGCTCAAAACAGCCAGGTTATGGATGAACTGAAATCCCTCCATTCCATTTCAAGACCACTTCCACAAAGTAAGATCCTGTGACTACTTATGGTCCTCCCTAACTGCGGAAATGCCGGTAGTGATGGTTTCTGACAAGGTTCTTCAAGCTAATGACCAGCCTCATAGCGATACTACTAGCACTTATTTTTTTTTGCAGTTAAGTGGTTTATACTCCCTAAAGCAGTGCAGGCACCTCCTTCAATCGCATCCCCAGCCCAGTCACTTGACAGCCCCAGGGCCTTACCTCTAATCTGGCGATTCAAGAACGACTTACTCCTCATGGCAGGGGCAAATGGCGGACACCCTGCTACCAATGAATACAGATGTGCAAAGTCAACATAATTCACTCTGCAAATTATGTAGTGAATTGTGCTCAATTCATGAAGCACAATTCATGAAATTAGCCAATTTGTGGGGTGCAGATCCACCATGAAGTGTGGAATTTCACAGATGAATTTCCACACTTTGTGGCACAGACTACAGTCTACTAGTAGTGGGCACCCTCCCCACACCAATCACCGGCCCCAGTGTAATAATATATATGTTAAATCCTTGGTGTCTAATGGTCCCCTTCCCCACGGATCACAGACCAAAATGTAAAAATATATTTTAAATCCCTGGTGTCTAGTGGTCTACCCCCCCCCCGCCACTGATTGCTGACCCCAAAGTAAAAATACATATGTTAAATCCTTGGTGTCTAATGGTTCCCCCTCCACACTGATTACTGGCCAGAATGTAAAAATATATTTAAATCCTGGTGTCTAGTGGACCATCCACCATGCCAGGTAGTGCTCCACACCCTGCCCCCCACCCCAACCCCAAGCGGGCGACCAGCACAGACCTCCACGCTCCAACATACGGCCGTAGCTACCTGACCTGGAATTAGTGGCCCATGCTTACATGCTCATTCATTTCAGGTCAGTCGGGCATCCAGCTGTAGTGAACAGTGGAGGGTTGTGCTGGTCACCCACTCAGTGTTGGAGTTGGGGGAGGGGTGATGGGGCACTACTTGATGGGGTAGGGGTCCATTAGACACCAGTGTTTTCATTCATTAAATATTTTTTTAATATATATATTGGGGCTGGTGATCTGCCGGGGGAGGAGGGAGGAGGAGATCACTAGACACCAGGGATTTAAAGTATTTTACATTTTGGTCAGCGATCGGTGATTGGTGAAGGGGACCACTAGACACCAGGGATTTAACGTACAGATTTTCACATTGAGGCTGGCGATCAACATGGGAGGCTTACTAGACACCAGGAACTTAACATATATATATTTACACTGGGGCCAGCAATCAGTGTGGGGGCACTAGACAACAGGGATTTAAAATATATTTTTACATTTTGGCCAGCAATCGGTGATTGGCGGGGGGGGGGAAGGGAACCACCAGATACCCAGGACTGAAGATTGATATTTTTACACTGGGGCCAGCAATCAGCGAGTTGGGGGAGACCACTAGACACCAGGGATTTAAAATATATTTTTCCATTTTTGCCAGCAGTCGCTGATTGGCAGAGTGGGGGGGACCACTAGACACCAGGGATTTTTAACATATATATTTTTACATTGGGGCTGGTGATCGGTAAGGGGAAGGGACGACTAGACACAGGGGATTTAACATATACTTTTACATTTTGGCCAGCGATTGGCGGGGGGAGGCACTAGATGCCAGGGATTTGTGGGATTTGGAATTTGTACCTTCTCCTTGCTTTGTTTTTTTTTTTAAGTGCAATTTGCACTTAAAGAAAATAAAAGCAAGGCAAAGCTACAAATGGTTACAAATCACTTAATGGGGCAACTTCGCAAATTGATCCACAGGGGCATATTTGGTGACTTCATGGATAATTCGCTGGCATAGTAAAACTTCTCTGCATCTCTACTGACAAAGTGGATCCTTTGCACAATGCATCCCCCATGGCTTGGACCCCATGGCGGGGGTCAATGGAGGGCACCCAACCACTGACAGAAATGGGTTTTGTGCTGAAAGAGATCCCTGCAGCTGGTGCAGATCCTGTGAGATGATGATGTCATTGTGCACTGCACCTGGCCATTTTCCACATTTTCTTGTCCCCAGAGGAACAGACGTGCAATGCCGTCCACACACGTCCATGCATGATACCGTGTGTGACACATCAATGGACACCACTAGTCCACCCAAAGTAGTGTCCCAAGCAGTCCACCCCAAGCATCTGTGAGAGGACAGTCGAGCATTTAGAGCAGCAATCCTCCTTTCCCAGAGAAAGAGAGTAGTCCACATGATGCTCAACCATCCTGTCCCCTGGCCAGCCTCCCACAACCTGAATCCATTCTTGAATTGGGGTCATTGGTGTGGGAAAAGGTAAGGCACCCAAGGAACCTCCAGCCCTCTTTGCCACTAAGCTGGCCCCACTAGTATTCTTTTTAATGTATCACAGATCTTCTCAATTGTGACATCACTATGGAAATAGGCCAGAGTTGTTCCAGAATTCAAATCAAGTGACCCAAACCTATTGAACAATTATCAACCTGTTTCTGTCCTCTCACATTTAAGCAAAATACAGCAGAAAATTGTCCTCCAGCAAATCTTGTAATATGTATCAAAGTGTAGCCTGGTCTTCCCCCACCAATCTGGTTTTAGAAAGGGCCACATTACCACCACTGCCTTTGCCTGTAACCCCTACCATACTTTCAAGGGTATGGATTAAGGAAAACTAACTGGTGCCATATTCATGGATTTGTTGAAGGCCTTTGATCTTGTGGACCACAACATCCTCCTCAGAAAACTGCACTACTATGGGTTTTCTGCCACAGCCACAGCCTGGTTTGGTAACTATCTCTCTGGAAGAACCAAAGTGGTCTACATGGGGAGGCACCTCCAAAACTCGTGGGGTTAATAGAGGGATATCTCAAGGGTCCATACTTGGGCCAGTTCTGGTCTCTCTCTTTGTGGACCATCTCACTAGGGTAAGCAATGAATGCTGCCTGCTTATGTATGCATACAACTTTATTCTCTCTCACTGCACCAAAACCCCAAATGACCTGTCCTTCTTCCTCTCCAAGGAGTTCAATGCTACTCAGAGGTGATTTGTCTCAAACAGACTACTTGTTAATGCCAAGAAGGTAAATGCGATGCTTTTCATGCCCAAACCCGGCTCTCCAGCCTGGACAGTAAGCACAAACACCCCTCAGTCCTTGACAATTTAGGTGCTGGATGGAACTTTTCTAGAACAAGTAACTGCATTCAAATATATACCTAGGAAGTCACACTGGACCCCCATCCTTCTCAGATTACATTGGTCTAACAGTAAAATGCATTAATTAGCAATTGGGGTCTGCTTTTAATTAAAGAATCTCATGGCCCTAAAGTACAGATGGCCATAGCCCAGGGTACACTTCTCCCTCTCCTTGACTACTGCTCCCCTATCTATTGTATTGCCTTCTTGGCATTAGGGTGTCAGTGTGGCTCAGTTGGTAGCACATCTGCCTCTGGACCAGAAGGTCGGGGGTTCTTGTCCCACACCTGGATGGACTTGCACCTAAAAATCGCTGGCATCCGAGTGCAGTATTGGGAGGTACTGTACTGCTGGGGTGTGCCGTCCTTCAGATGAGACATTAAACTGAGGTTCCTTCTGCCCATCCTGGTGTTGTCCTGGTGGGTGTCCAGGTGGAAGTAAAAGAACCCAGGGTACTCTTCGTAAAGAGGAGGGAACATTCCCAGTGTCCTGGCCAACATTTCCCCTTCCCATAAACCAGTTCATGCAATTATCCAGCCTGTGTGTGGGTGATGATGTGCAATATGGCCGCCACCACACATTCAGTCACTTCACTACCAGTTTAGCATTGTTTGTAAAGCGCTTTGGGATACTGAGTATGAAAAACGCTATATAAATGCTGATTCTTCTTCTTCTTCTTGTACACTCAAATTTCTAGATGCAACATCTCTAGGCTTAACTTAACATACAATAGAATCTGAAGGTTTGCCTTGGTTTCCCTTATACCACCCATCACTGCTCCCTCTATCAGACGTCGGGTTGGCTTTCTCTGCAGGCCCACTGTGATTACCTTCTGGGCTGCCTTACTGAAAGTCTTTCTGGAATAAAGAGCATTCCCTACTAACAGTACTCCTCCATCCCAATCCTGGCATCTGTAACTTCAGTTCTTCCTCGCACCTACTCTTTGAATAACCCCAGGTAGCCACCTGCATGGGTCAAAAAGCATTCTTCACTGCTGTCCCTGAATACATAGATGCATAGATACATAGAAGGTGATGGCAGATAAGGACCATGTGGCACACCTGGTCTGCCCCTTTTCCCTACCTAATGCATTACTGTAGAACCTAGTTGATCTGCAGCTTATCCTCTCTTTGCTATTGTGAGAGTACTCTTATGTCTATCCCATTAATTCTTGAATTTCTCTACCGCTTTTGCTCCCACCACCTCCGTAAGGAGGCTGTTCCAAGCATCCACTACTCTTTCTGTGAAAAAGTACTTCCTCACAGTGCTCCTGAGCCTACCCCTCTCTAACTGCATATTACGCCCTTTGTTCTTCTACACTTTATTTTCTGAAAGATGCTATCCTCCTGTACCTTGTTTATACCCCTAATGTACTTGAATGTTTCTATCATATCCCCCTATCTCTCCTCTCCTCCAGAGAATACATATTGAGGCTCTGGAATTGACTGCCAGTCTCTTTCATTCCCTAGACACTACCTCCTTCTTCAAATCTTGCTTTGCAATTGACTTTTTGACCACCTCTACCTGCAGATGCTCTTATGGTTAAGGATTGTAGTAACTTCTTAAGTCTGGACTCTACATTTTCTCAGTCAGCCATATTGTAGCATCTTGTTCACAGTGAACTCATAGTTTGTATTTTGTACTTTGTTGTCACCTGTTGTCTTTATGCTCATTGTGTCCTTGAGCTGATATTCCTGTAATTTATTTACCACCAAGTATATATACCTTTGACTGAGTTACCAAACTGTATCGTCTCATGCTGTATTGCTTCAGTCTGTAATTACTTGCCTTATATTATGTTTACTTTCTACTTTGCCCTACAAACATGTATTTTGTGTTTATATGCCATCTTGATGACTTGAGTCATGCCTGAAAATGATCCCTGGGACCAGTACACACACCGAGTTATCAAATAAATTAAGTAAAATTATCTGCCTCTCCATGATATCTAATATTCAAGTACCAAACAACAAAGAAATCATAATCAGGACATTCTTAAAGAATAGTATTCAAAATCATTTTCATTTAGCTCAACAGTCAAAAGAAGTAATTTTTAGAATTTTTGGGAGTAGTATATGAGGTAGTTGACCAATATCATGCTCAATTCATGCATATTACTTTCAATACTAATATGTTATCATTTGTGTAATCTAGCTGCAAAACATTTATGTTCCTACAAAGTTGTGTTGCTGTTTCTAATCCATTTTGGCCTCTTCCTCATTTCAAATTTCTTTTAACTTTAAAAATCTAGAGTTAGTATTAGCTGTATTGGTCCTTGCAAGAACAGATCCAGAAGCAAATGATTTAATACCTTTTAATGGACCAACATAGATGTTTCAACCAGAACCAAGTGCTCTAGCTTTCGGTTATTTTTAAGTTATTTTTAACTTTTAAATAATAACTTTTAAGTTCTAACCCTAAGAATTGTGGGGTGTCATTCATCCACTAGGTCACTTGTAACACAATTTCAGAGGTAAATAAAAATTCCGTACAATCCTTATTTGATAATTTATTGGTTAATCGATCAATATTCCAAAACATTATATTCAAGTGGGGGGCTGTTAAAGGGACACTGTCAACACTTTTTGCATCATACTATTTCAAGTGAAAACCCACTTTTTATGAGTGCTTACCTTCTCTAAAATTCATTGGTGTTGCTGGTGGATTAATCTGCCTCCTTTCTTAGAAGAACTGAAATGCATGGTAATTGTGTAATTAGACCCAATCTTGTTTTGATTTAAATCCTTGCTCTACCCTTTTTGCTCACTTCCTAAACTTTAGGAACACCCCCAAGCAGTGCAGTCACTTAGGATGCAATAGCCTCCTCAGTTTGCACTGCATCTTGAGTGGCTAGACTGTGCTGGGGTGTTCCTAAGTCCACAAAAGATGAGTGGGAGTTGATTAAGGAATGTAAATAAACGCATTTTGGTGTGGCAAAACTAGTATGTTGGGCAGTCTGTTTTTCAGTTTTAAAAAGGAAAAAGGAGTCAGAATCAAATTACCAGTCACATCAACATATTCTACAGAATATGACCAATCATAAAATATGTTTTTTAGTGTTTGAGGCCAAAATGGGCTGTCAGTGTCCCTTTAAGGATTGGTTATTTGAAACAGCTTGAAGCATTTTTTGTCAGGCTTCCACATTTTGTGTTAAGACAGTAAGTCTATTATGTGAGTTTAAATACAAAGGCAATAGGGCTACATCTTCAAACTCATCAAGATTTAGTGATGATTCATGTTTGAAAACAGAGTCTTGATAACTGGCATAAACATCTACAAGCCAGACAAGATGTATTCCTAAGGATCCATTTTCTCTGCACTTAATAACACTCTTTTTTCTTTAGTATTTTTGGGCCCGGCCCCCGCAATCTTCCATTTGGAGGTTAGCCACACCCCCTTCTAAGTAACACTTGATTAACTGTATCTTTCTTTTTGAAATAAATGTCAGTTTGAGGGGTGTCTATGTATTCTTACTGAATTTTTATCCAAGATACAGAAACTCTCTAGTGTGATTTGAAGTGTTTTAGATATAAGTTCATGTACTGATTTCTTTGTCCTTATGTTCAGTTCTTTCACTGGTACCCTCCAACCAAATAGCTCAACAGTTTTGGAATATTAACAGTTACGATATGCTAATTTATTCTTCATGTTTTGCTGTAAGTTTGTTATTATAACACTGATCTTTTTTATCATGAGGTTTTCAGGTTTATCATCATTTATTACTTTAGAGCCAGTCTAGGTTTTATCAATTTGAATAATTTTAGGGAACTCCAGGTCAAAACACATAGCCTTTAGCTGATCTCTATTTTCCATGAATTTGAAGGCCAATCCAATGTTCATAAATGAAATGAGTACATTATAATTTATACCTATGTACATACAGTTGCAGTCGTACATATGAGCAGATATTTCCAGATATTTCACAATATTTCTAAACAGATTCTCTCTGGTGGCCCACATGGGTATTTCAGTCAGGAAATGTCTCTAGAGATGTCACCTAAATTTCAGAACATATCTGACCATATCTTTGGCTGCAACTGTAGACTTTTTTTCATTGTTTTTATTTATTTATTTCATTTTTATTTACCGGGTAAGTGCACTAGCCATAGCAATGACTATTTTCAGGCATGACCCGGGAGGATACAGTACAAACAGAACAAATCACAAAAAGCAAGACAAATTTTACATAATTAAACAATGTAGAAAACATAGTAGACAATAGAATACTGAGCAAGTAGTTTTATACAAGGTAATAACAAGTAGCAGTGTAAAAAGTATACTAGAACAGAGTATACAACACATTTAAAGTAACCAGGGCTAATAACATATTGTCAGATTTGTGAAAACAACAATTTTAGTAACCAGGACTAATAACATATTGTCTGACTTGTGGAAACAAGGTAAGATGGTAATAATAAGGTAATTATGAGGAATTATATAGGGTGATGAGAGGTGGAAAGGGAAGTAGAAGTGCGAGGCCAGAGTAGAGAATTTAGTAATAGGTAGGAGAGAGGGATGGGAAAATGAGAAGTGCTATACTACTTGATGTGCTCAAATAGGAATGCCAAGAGGGGAGAAGCTAGGATGGAGGAAGGAGCTAGGGGGATTTGAAGCAAATGCATCTGTGGGTAGTGGCTAGATGGTTCCATAACCCTTTCTTAAAGGGAGGAGTGGGTTGATGATTGGCATAGGACTAGTGAGAGGGAGTTACAGAAATGGGGGTCATGACAGGCAAAAGCCATACCACCTTTGAAGGAATTATGTCTGGGGATGAAGACAGGTGCATTATCAGCAGACCGCAAACCATAGCTAGGAGCTAGATTCTGAAAGAGACCCACCAGGGGTTGGGTATTTGTAATCAGACAATATTGTCAATGATTGAGCCATAAGCACAAAGCCTTAGCTCCAAAGGAGAAAGCCATCCCAGATCTGAATAAAGAAGACAGTGGTGTTTCAGTCGATGAGAGGAGGATGCATATCAACAGATGTTGTTGTATGTGACATTCCATTTTCAGAGGCTAGATTTGGACACAGAGGTATAGGTGGCAACACCATAAGTGAGTGAGGGAAAGAGTAGGTCACGGACAATGGCAAGCCAAGCAGAGGAGGTGAGCATATAGCTAGTTCGGTAGGCTATACCAATTTTAGAATTAGCAAGCTTGCAGGTCTGTTGGGTTTGCTGATCTAAGTTTAGTGATGGATCGAGTATGACACCCAGCTATTTAAATGAGTTCACCACCCCAAGAGTTGAACTGTTGGAGGAGGAGACTTTAAATTTAGTTTGGGAGAGTTTGAGTTTGGCATTAGAACCAAATAGCATAGATTGGGTTTTGGATTCATTTAAGACAAGTTTATGACTAGATAGCCATAGATGGATTTGCTGAAAGTCAAGAGAGAGATTATGACCGATGACATCAATGCTGTTATCACTAGAGTAGAGAACAATGTCATCTGCATATAGAAGGGAAGCAGTCCTATGGAGGCTTGAGGTGATGTTATTGATGAAAATTGAGAAGAGCAGAGGCCCAAGGATGTACCTTTGAGGCACACCAATGTTAATTGAGGCCTTGTCTGAGAGGGTGGAGTTGTATTTCATGGTTTGAGTCCTGTCAGATAGGTAGCTGCCAAACCACCTTATAACATTCTGAGAGAATCCTAGTGATGTAAGGGAGGCAAGGAGGATGGATTGATAAACAAGGTCAAATGTCTTGGTCATATCAATGAAAATGGCCCTTGTGAGAAGGCCAGAGTCCATAGCCACTAGGGTGTCAGACGTGAATTTAAGAAGAGCGGTAGTAGTGCTATGGCCCTTGAGAAAGCCATGCTGGGTAGAGGTAAGAAGGTCATATTTCAGGAGGAAATCAATTGTTTGGGTGGATACAAGTTTCTCCGGTATTTTATTAAGAACTGATAAGATAGCTATGGGCCTGTAATCTGAGGGATCTTTACGATCACCTCTTTTAAAAACAGGAGAAATCATTGCAGCCGTCCATATCTCAGGGACATAGCATTGTGACAGGGATAGTGTGAAAAATTTTGCTAGGGGAGCAGCAATGTAGGGGGCAGGTAGCTTTAGGAACTTGGGCTTGAGGTTGTCTAAGCCAGCTGCAGTGTGGTCAGAGATTTTGTTTAGTAAACCAAGCACCTCACACCTGGGACCGCCTTAAAAAAGAAATGGGGACCACTGACAGTGGATGAGGAAAATATATTCGACTGGTCAGGGAAGGAGGAGGTGTAATTAGATAGGTCAGAGAAGTGATCATTGAAGAAATTGGCGATGGTACGGGAATTATTGTATGAACACCATTTAGGAACATGTCATTGGGGGTGGATGCAGGATTCAATCCAAGAAAGAATTTAATATTGGACCAGAATTTTTTTGAGTCACCATAGGAGTTGGTTAACAGATCTTTGCAGCAAGAACTTTTAGCCTTTTTGATGTCCTTTTTGTATGAGTTGCATAGGGCTCTGTAGGTATGAAGCCAGCTTTTACCTCTATGTTTTAGTTTAGCAAGTAAGTCAGATTTTAGCCAGCGGGTGTGCCTGTTTTTCACTCTCCGAGTTATCTGAGTTATTAGTTTGCAATGCTTATCCTGAAGTGCTAGGAAGTGTGTCATGAAAAGACTGAGGGAAATCTGAGCATCACTAGATGTTAGAAGGGATGACCAAACGGTTACAGCAATGTCATGAAGGAAAAGGTCCGAGTCAAAGTTAGCATAGTTGTGGAAAGTAATGAGACAAGGTTTTGAAGGAATGGGCTTGCTTTTTCCCCAGATACAGAAAGTAGGGGAGTGGTCAGTGATGGCATCGGGTAGTACGCCAGAGGCAATAATGTTTTCAGGGTGGTTGGTCATAATCCAGTCCAGTAGCATACTTGTATTAGAGTGTGGCGTTGTTCTGGTGGGATCACATACAAGTTGGTGCAAGTTGAAACTCTGCAACCTGGTCGACTGGGTGTTCCCCAACCAATTAATGTTAAGGTCCTCTATTATCAGAACTTCATGTTTCCCAGCAAGGTAAGAGATCTGATCCAGCGATTCGTCCACACCTTTCTGACTGTTGGATGGAGGGTTATAGGCACATGCAATCTTCAGTTTTTTGGTACCTAGGGTAAGTAGAGTATGAAGTACCTCACAGTGGGTTAGGGGAGGTGATTTGATGGCTGAGAGATGTAGATGGTTTTTAAAGTAGACAGCAGTACCAACCCATCTCTTGGGTGCAGACCTATCGAGTCTAAGGAGGTTATAGGAAGGAAGGGAGCACAGAGAGTCAGGAGCGGAAGGATTTTACCAGGTTTCAGTCAGGCATATAATGTCAGGCTTGTAGAGGGAGGTCCAGGATTCTAGATCAGTAAGATTGTGAGTGAGACTGCTGATATTATGGTGCATAACAATCAGACCTTTAGCATTGCTAATCAAATCAGGTGTAGCATATGTAGGGCCTGGATTTATTTGAACATCCCCCAAGAGCAGGATGGCAAGTAGGAGAAGATACCAGAGCTTGCAGCGTAGGAAGGGACATGGGTTCTGTGTACTCAGTTGACACATTTTGTGGGCATAGATGATTAGGTGTAGCCTGGTTCTGTTTAGTAGTAATGGGGTTGAAGTAGCAAAAGATTGGAAAAAAAATAGTCATTTGGCAGGAACTTGGGGATCAAAAAAACAGGTTGAGGTAAGGAGAACATGTAAAGGTGGAGCAGTGGCAGAGAGGAAGCAAGAATGAATAACAACATACTGTATGTTGGTCCATTTTAAGTAAGGACTGAGGAATTGCCAAGGGGAGTGGTAGCAATTTGGAGGCAGAAATTGGGCCAATGAGGAGCGTGGGGTGCTGAGGAGGAGTGGCTAAAGTGTATTTAATGGGGGCCTGGGATGGAGTGGGGGGACAGGAGAAAAATATCAGCAAGGATTACAGCTCGAAAATTAAAAGCAGCCGTAACAGCGAGCACCTTAAACTGCAGTTTGGAAGCCTGAAAAGGCACTCCAATCAGCAGATAGTTACAGGGCTGGTGGACCAATGGGATGGGAGCAGTCCAGGCACTGCAACAATCAGCAGTTAGCAGACAGGGAGTAGGACAGCGGTTTGTACTTCAGTGAAGATCCGAGGAAGGGTACCAGGAGGGTGGCCTTGGAGGCTTTGTTTTGATCGGTCTGGCGGCTGCTGGTGCGGTGGCCGTGAAGCTCCACCTCGTGGAGTGGGCACCGCTCGGGCACTGCAATCCTAGGAGGCAAGGGGAGACAGCAGATTAAATAGGGATTTTAAACAAAAGGCCTCAGGCAGGGTCTTGCAGCAGGCTGTCACCAGGGGGTGGGGGTGATCAGAAAGACAAAAGGCCTGAGCTAAAAGTAAACAGGGGAAGGGTTAGAAAGGATCAATTATGAGATGGTGCAAATTGCCTCTAGGAGACCAGGAGCAGGGAGGGGGTAGGGAAGGGGCCAGCAGTGATTCTTGCTAAATTAATCAGGCAAAGGATGTTAAGAGAAGGGGGGGGGTCTGGTGGTGGCACTAAGAGTGGGTTAGAGTCAGAGGGTGAGTGAGAGTAAAGGTAGGCAGTGAGATTATGAAGAGAAAAAAAGATCAGTAATGAAATCACTGGAAAGGCAAGAAAGAGACAGGTTGAGCAGAAACAGACTAGCAGTTCAGATGATGCACTACAATTGAATCAATTATTACTATAGAATTTACTTTACACAGTAAGGCATTATCAACACAGTGCATAAAATAAAAATATCAGCAAGGATTACAGCTCAAAAATTAAAAGCAGCCATAACAGCGAGCACCTTAAACTGCAGTTTGGAAGCCTGAAAAGGCGCTCCAATCAGCAGATAGTTACAGGGCTGGCAGACCAATCAGATGGGAACAGTCAAGGTGCTGCACCAATCAGCAGTTAGCAGACAAGGAGTAGGACAGCAGTTTGCACCTCAGTGAAAATCGGAGGAAGGGTACCAGGAGGGCGGCCATGGAGGCTTTGTTTCGGTTGGTCTGGTGGCAGCCAGTGCAGCAGCCATGAAGCTCCACCTCGTGGAGTGGGTGCTGCTCGGGTGCTGCAATCCTCAGTGAAGATCCGAGGAAGGGCACCAGGAGGGCGGCCTTGGAGGCTTTGTTTTGGTCGGTCTGGTGGCGGCTTTCCAGGTAGACAGTATGTTGCCTCTGACTTGGTGTAATTTCTTTAAGGATTGAAGCAGCGAGGGGAGTTGGATGCTGCAGGCTGCTTATTGTTGTGTTGTTGGTGTGTAGGGCTGGCCAGCTGTATACTGCTGCTCATTAGTTGCCGTGGAGAAACGATTGACAACTATAAGTTATTGTAAAATATTCTTTCCACATTGATTCACTGTTCTACCCCCTCTGGTTGTGCCTCTCTGTTTTCCCCATGCCCTGTCTTCCCCAGCCTGTTGATGGGCCCATTCTTTAATTAAGCTAATTTTGGGCTGATGCATCCTATAAAAGGTAAGCCATTTGAGGCAGTTGTAGATTAGAGTAGGGACACAGCTGACGGGAGGTCTACCTAAATGTTGGTAGCTGGGTGGTTTCACAGTGGGTCCCTGAGGTGAATACTAAGAGACCCCCACTCCTTTTGAAACCAAAACACTATATTGACAATCTAGGCTGAAAGTGTGTGTTTATTGTTGCATTGGGGGGGTCAGGGTGTGCTCTGACTTGTTGTTTTTGTTGATGTATGCCATACACAGAAGCATCCCTTGTTTTAAATCCCATTTGTAGTTTGTGAATGAGCTAGGGTGAGCAGTTATTATTGAATTGATTTGTTAATGGAGAAATATTGCCTTCTCATTTAACTAGCTCCCCAGCAGCTACCTGCATTTTTGCTGGGCCCATATTTTAATTAAGCAAATTTGGTGCTGATGCACCCTATAAAGGTAAGCTATTTGAGGCAGTTGCAGTTGAGAGTAGGGACTCAGCTGACAGGAGGTCTACCTCAACATTGGTAGCTGGGTGACTTCACAGCAGGGCCCTGAGGTGAATACTAAGAGACCCCACTCCTTTTGAAACCATAACAGTAAGTTGCCAATCTATGCTGAAAGTGTGTGTTTATTGTTGCATTTGGGGAGTCAGGGTGTGCTCTGACTTATTGTTTGTGCTGTTGATGGCGGTGCTTGTGTTACTGATGTCTATTTATTTTGTGGTGCTCTGTTATGCCACTTATAACTGTACATTGTTGTACAATGAAGCCCAGTTGATCATATGTTTTTGTCACAATGGACCTTGCTGTAAAACGATGTAGTGCACTGACTGTGTAAATACCAAGGTGTGATGTGATACCATATACATGTTACATTACTTTGATTATTCATAAAAAGACATAGATTTTGTACTTTGAAAAATAAAAACATGTTATGTGGACATGCTAGTATGTCTGTGGATTCCTGATTCTGAGCAGAATGAGCAGCACTGGTGTTCCCCATACCACCCAACCCACAGCTTCAAGGTATATGCAGCAACACAATATTCATCAGGACACAGCCAGAGAATGTGTCACTGTGTTCTGATTCATGACTTTAGTCTTTTTTTTTCTGCTGTTTGACCATTGTGTATCAGTGAGCTTGGTTGATGCAGTTATTCCCTCACCTGTTAGCAGTGGGGAAGTCTGCACTGCTTCTAGGCTGTATTCTGATTCATGACTTTACACTTTATTTTTTCTTTATTTTTTTTTTGCTGTTTGACAATTGTTTATCAGTGAACTTGGCTAATGCAGTCATTCCGTCACCTGTCAGCAGTGGGGAAGTCTGCACTTTTTCTATGATGTCGTTCAGTCACCTGTCACCAGTGGTGAAGTGTTCAATGTGTCATGCAGTCGTTCACTAACAGTCAGTATTGTGGAAGTGTGTACTGCACCCATGCTGTCGTTCCCTGACCTGTCAACAGTGGACAATACTGCAGAGGCCGTATGGTGTAGTTCCCTCCACTGCCCACACTGGTGCAGCCTGCACTAGGCTGCTGCTGTCTCTCTCTCACCAGTCACTAGTTAGAAAGTCAGCACTGTGCCCATGCTGTCGTTACCTCATCTACAACCAGTGTGGATCACTTCAATGGCCCTATCCAGTCATTCCCTCATGTGTCAACAGTGGAGAACACTGCACTGGCCTTATGCTGTCATTCCCCCCCTGTCACCAGTGGCAAACAGTGTACCGGCTCTATGCTGTTATTTCCTCACATGTCACCAGTGGCAAACACTGTATTTGCCCTATGGTGGTGTTCCTTCTAGTGTCACCAGTGTGGCAGCATGCAGGGGGCTGATGCTGTCACTCCCTCACCAGTCACCAGTTGTTAGGTTGGCACTGTGCCTATGCTTTTGTTGCCTTACCTGTCACCAGTGTGGAACACTGCAGTAGCTCCATGCTGTTGATCCATCAATTGTCACCAGTGGGAAAGTGTGCACTGTGTTAATGCTGTCATTCCATCACCTGTCCCATTGTGTAACATTTTACTCAAGACATATGCTGTCATTCCCTCACCTGTGACCAGTGGTGAAGTCAGCACTGTGGCCATGCAGTCACTCAGTTATCTTTTGACACTGTTCAGTGTTTAAATTTGAAAATGTGTGCCTTTCACTGTGTAATAGTTGCTTATTCAGTTACTGCTGTTTGCTGCTACTACCATAAAATGCATAATTATTGTGATTTGTTTTGTAACTGTATTGTGTTGCTGTCATGTTACTGTTTTCATATACCATTTAACAATGCCTCTTTCAGTCTATAACCAATGCCTGTAGAGGAATGGCCCTGTCTTGTTGGCACTGCTTTCAGTAACATTCCTCCATTTATGTTACTGAAGAACCTGTAAGTATATATTTCTTTTGGTTTCACAATATTGCATGTTATGCATGTACCATGTGTTTAGTTGATTGTGTTTGTGTGTTGTGCAGTCTCCAAAGGTTGGGTTTCTGAGGCATATTCTGTCTGTTGTTGTCATACTTGCCACGGCACATGTACATGATGTTATGGCCTAGGGGTAGTTGTACCTGTTGAGTTTTGTGTGTATGTTCACAAAGTACTTGAGAGCTTGTTTTGAGATGTTTGTGTGACTGCACTGTTGGGTCTGGGGAATGCGTTCTTTTAGAGTTATGTTTGTTTACTTCACGGCCTGTGATAAAGTGACACAGGTGTGACTCTGTTGTTGGTGCATGCTGCTGGGGTTGCTGACTGTTCATGCACTGTTTTGTATGCATGTTGTTACAGTGGCTGACAGTCTGCCATGAGATGATGGTGTGGTTCTATCTGTTTGTGTGTGATTTTCTGTATGTTGTGTTTGTGATGAAGGATACATATGCTGTTGTTTCAATTATTCTTATGTGTCTCCATTCTTAGTACTGTAGTGAATTCTAATGTTTCTTCCCCCCACAGGTGAGACAAGGTCATGTCAAATGAATCTAACAGATTTGTTTGACTGGGTGACAAAAGTAGTAGACCAGGGAGGGGCTTTGGACATGGCCTACCTAGACTTTAGTAAAGCATTTGAGACAGTCCCACACAAAAGATCAATAAACAAGTTAGCCTGCCTGGGAGTGGATCCCAGGGTGGTAGCCTGGGTAAAATCTGGCTGGACAACAGGACCCAGAGCGTAATAGTAAACAAAGTCCACTCTGAAGAAAGGGAGGTTACTAGCGGGGTACCGCAGGGTTCAGTACTGGGGCTGATCCTCTTTAATGTCTTTATAAGTGACATTACAGAGGGACTAGAAGGAAAACTATGCCTCTCTGCAGATGACACAAAGATCTGCAACAGTGTTGATACACAAGGGGGAGGAGGTGGAAAGGATGAGAAGGGACTTGGCAAATTTGGAGGAATGGTCAAAAGTATGGCAGCTTAAATTCAGTGCAAAGTAATGTTCCTAGGAAACAAAAACCCAGGGGAAGAGGACACAAGTGGTGGGGGGGGATAGTAACAACAAAAATGGAAAGGGACCTGGGGGTAGTCACATCAGATGACCTAAAGGTAGGCAGGAAATGTGAGAAGGCAGTAAGAAGGGCTGGGGGAATACTGGGATACATATGGAGAGGCATCACCAGTAGAAAACAGGAAGTTGTCATCAATCTGTAAAGACAGTTGGTGAGACCCCATCTGGAGTACTATGTGCAGTTCTGTAGACCTCATTTCTGCAAGGACATAGACAGGATGGAGGCAGTCCAGAGGTGGACAACTACAATGGTGCAGGGTCTGCACCAAAAACCATACGAAGAGAGACTAAAGAAGCTTAGCATTTATACCCTCGAGGAAAAGAGGGTGAGGGGGGGACATGATAGAAACTTTCAAGTACCTCAAGGGAATCAACAAAGTCTAAGAGGGAGTCATCTCTCAGAAAAAGAGATGTGCAAGAACAAGGAGCACAGTTTGTAGATAGAGGGAGGATGGCTTAGGGGCAACGTGAGGAAGTATTTTTTCACAGAAAGGGTGGTCGATGCATGGAACGGCCTTCCTGAGGACATGTGGTCAAGAACAGTGGGGGAAATCAAGAATGCACAAGATAGACATAAGGCAATTATAGTGAGGGGTAGGAGGAAGTAGGCTGTTGATTAACAAATATTTGCAGCTTTTCCAATAGGTAGAGAAATGGGCAGACTGGGTGCGCCAAGCGGTCCTTATCTGCTGTCAAAGTCTATGTTCTATGTTTCTATGTTACAGGTGACATAATGTAGCGATGTCTGGATATTCAATCTCAAGTGGAGATGAGTTACCCACAGGTAGTGGAAGGAGCAGTCTCCAGCCCTGTATGTTTGAACCCAAATATTCAAAAGTTAAAGTACCAAATAACATGGAACATAGTAGCACTGACTCCGAATCAGAATCTGAAGACAGTGACAGATATACAAGTAGCATTAGAAACAGCAGGAAACATGTATTAGTGCTCCTGTGGAGTTTGTGGGGTCATGCCTACTGACCCCACAAACAGAGAGTATCTGCTGCCATGAGATTGATGCAGTGGATGACAAATACCAGGGTAATATTGTCCTCACTTGTGTTATTCAGCATATTTCCTGACATAATTGTGAACATCACAGTAAGGAAAACCATTTCTATTACAGATGCCCAGTGTGTAAGAAAAAATTACTCACCTTAGTAATTATATTTCTTCTAATGGAGTCTTGCTGTATTCTGACTATTGCAGTTAGCCCCAGCACTCAAACTACCCCGAAGAGTAGAGACTTAATTTTCTATGCAGAGCATAGAGCATTGAGCTCGAGCTCAGTTCAAACCTCTGTCTGCTGCACTTTGAAGCACAACTGTCAGATTCTTAGGAGCTAATACTAACTAACTACTATGTGGAAAGTGTACATTTTTTACTAGCCAAATGGCAACCAAATATTTTGGATCCCCAAAAGACTCAAGTCAAGAAATCCAAAATCAAAAACCAGGTAGTGAACAACTTAAGACTGTTAAATTAATAATATAACCCACTCCCCCTCTCTAAAAGGAGGAAGTACCCAAATGCACCCCTGGGGTGCAACATTGCACCTGCCAGCCCACTTCCCAAAAACAGGTTCTGAGAGGGGAGGTAGGGAGGGAGGTCAGAATACAGCAAGACTCCATTAGAAGAAACATAATTACTAAGGTGAGTATTTTTTTCTTCAAACAACATAAAGTCTTGCTGTATTCTGACTATTGCAAACTACCAAGCAGTACTTCCATGGAGGAGGGAATCGAACCTACCTTGGGAATAGGTTCTGCAGTACTGCTGTACCAAACCGAGTATCACTCCTAGCCTGGATGTCCAGGGAGCAATGCTTGGTAAATGTATGGACTATTTTCCAGGTGGCTACTTTACATATCTCTAGCAAAGTAATATTCCTTGCCACAGCCAGGGAAGTAGCTGTACCTCTAGTCGAATGAGCCCTCAGGCCTGAGGGAGGTATTTTGCCTAGCTTCTCATAGCAGAATTGAATACAAGAGACAATCCACTTGGCAGTAGTTCTCTTAGTGGCAGGTTTGCCCTTACCCACTTCCCCATAAGTGAGAAACAACTGAAGGGAGTCAAAACTGTGAGCCTTAATATGCTCAATGTAGTAACTAAGGGCTCTTTTAACATCCAAACTTTGTAAACTTCTTTCTCCTGAAGAAGAATGATCAGTGAAAAACACAGGGAGAGACATAGATTGGTTCAGATGAAAATCTGAAACCACTTTAGGTAAAAACCTCCTATTAGTGCTAAGGAACGCCTTATCTCTATGGAATGAAATAAAATCAGGCTCCACTGACAGAGCTTGTAATTCACTGATACGCCTGGCAGAGGCAATATCTACCAGGAACACAGTTTTCCAAGTCAAGTACTTAAGCTCTGTTAAAGTCAAAGGCTCAAAAGGGGGTTGCATAAGCTGAGCAATGCAAAATTAAGATCCCAAGCAGGGGTAGGATCCCTAGGGGGATGGGAGGGATTGGTATGAAGCAATCCCTTGAAAAATTTACAGAATACAGGGTGATATGACAGTGAGGAAGGCTTTCCCGCTGACAGAAAAGCAGAAACGGCTGACAAATGTACTTTGAAAGTAGTTGGTCTGAGGCTTAGGCCATTAAGATGAACCACGTAATCCAGAACTGTTGACAATTCAGCAGTGTCTGCGGATATATGCTTCTTGGAACACCAAATGCTGAATCTTTTCCAGTTGGAGTTGTAAGTTTTTCTGGTGGCAGGCTTTGAGAATATTCAGAACCCCTTGGGACAGATGCAAACTTGCATACTCTAACTCTTCAAGAGCCATGCCTTGAGATTGAGCGACTGGAGATTGGGGTACCAAATCCTCCCCTGAGAGGAGGTTAACAGGTTGTAATTCCTGGGAAGAGACAGGGGGAAGATAGGCTGCTAGGGACAGCAACAGGGGGTACCAAGGATGCCTGGCCTGGTCTGGAGCAATCAGAATCACTTTGCAAGGTTGTGACCTTACCTTGACCAGAACCTTGAGCAGTAGTGGAAAGGGAGGGAAGGCATATAGAAATTTCCCTTCCCAGTTCAAAATCAGAGCATCCAGAGGGACTGAGCCCAATACTGGGGGTCTGCAACAAAACAGAGGAAGTTGGTGATTGTCTGGGGCTGCAAAGAGATCTATCTCTGGAGTGCCCCACCTTGAAAAAATCACTGTCAACACCAGAGGGTCCAGGGACCATTTTGATGGCCCTGGGAGATCCTACTCAATGCATCTGCTAGCATGTTGTCCTTCCCTAGAAGGTGGACTGCTATCAGATAGATCTGCAGAGAATAAGCTAGGGACCACAATTTCATGGCTTCCGTGCACAAGGCCGTGGACCGAGTGCCTCCCTGCTTGTTGATGTACCACATGGTCGTGGTGTTGTCTGTCCTGACTTGAACCACCTTGTTCTGCACTGACTAAGAAAAAGCTTGCAGGGCCAGAAAGACCACCCAGAGTTCCAAGGGATTGATATGAAGGAGGGATTCCTGAGGGGGACCACAGTCCCTGACCTGTGAGAGCCCCCAGATGGGCTCCCCACCCCAATAGAGAAGCATCCGTGGTTAGGACCACAGAGTGAGACTGAGTGACGAATGGGACTCTTTGCCTGAGGTTGCCCTGATCCTGCCACCATTGGAGAGCCTGGATCAGAGTCTGGGTCACTGGAACTAGTTTGGTTAGAGAATCTTTCTTCTAAGACCAAAAGGCCCTCAGGTGAAACTGAATGTCCCTCATCTGAAATCTGGCCCCTTGTACCACTGCTGTAGAAGCTGCCATGTGGCCCAGAAGTTGAAGGAAGTGCCTTGCTGGCTGAGAGACCAGAAGGTGGAATGAAGAAGCCAGCTCAACAATAGCCCTTGCCCTTTCCAGGGGAAGAAAAGCTCTTGCTTTGACTGTATCCAACTCTACCCCTATGAAGGTAAGGAGCTGTACAGGCTCGAGAACTGACTTGGGAAGACTGAGAAGGAATACTAGGGAAGTGAGCACTTGCTGAGTCACTTGAAGGTCTGACTTGACTTGGTCCGGGGACTGACCCACAATGATCCAGTCATCCAGGTATGGACATATGGAAATATTTTTCCTTCTTAAAAAGGTCACTACTACTGCTAGGCATTTTGTGAATACCCTTGGAGCTGATGTCAGGCCGAAGGGCATAGCTTTGAACTGATAATGACCTGAAGGCAATTTGAACCTGAATTACTTTCTGTGGGAGCACGTGATGGGAATGTGAAAGTAGACATCTTTTAAGTCCAGGAAGGCTAGCCAGTCCTCTGGCCTTAGAGAGGGAAGGATTATTCCCAGAGTCACCATTTTGAATTTTGTTTTTAAAAGATGTTTGTTCAGGTATCTTAAGTCTAGGATGGGTCGCCACTCCCCTGTCTTTTTTGGGATAAGGAAGTACCTGGAGTACAGACCTTTGTCCCTGTGCAATGTAGGTACTCTCACTACAGCCTTTAGCGCTAGTATAGATGAAACCTCTGCCTCTAGGGCAATGGTTTTGGAGATGATTGCAGGTGGAAAAGATCTGGCCCTCAGCTTTGGAAATTTCTTGAAGCTGAGAACCAGCCCCTGGCTTACCACCTCCAGGACCCACTTGTCTGAGGTAACAGACCTCCAGTCCTGGATGAAGTAAGCCAGCCTGCCTCCTACAGGAATGGGGGAGTCGACCCAGGCTGACACATCAGGGTGTCTGCTTGGCAGGAGCCTTAGTTTGAGGGATAGATGCACCCTGCTCATTCCCCTTCTGCCTATCCCTCTGAAGAACCCCCTCTGAGGAAAGGGAGAAGAGGCATGTGCTTAGTAGAAAGGCCTATGAAAAGGCCTGCCCCTGCCCCTAGCCTGCTGCCTTTGAGGAGTTGTCTGCCTTTCCTTGGCCTGTGCACTCCTGTAGGTGGTCCTATACTCATCTGTCTTTTTCATGTAATTCTCTGCCTGCTCCCCAAACAGAGAATTACCCACCACTGGGAAATCCATGACCTTAGCCTGGGTGTCCTGTGAGAGACTAGTACATCTAAGCCAAACCATTCTCCGAAGAGCCACAGATGTAGCCATGACTCTAGAGAACACATCATTGGAGTCCACAACAGCATGGATCTGTACCTTAGATACCTCAATCCCATCAGCAGCCACCCCCTCCAGCTCTGAGACTAGCTGGGGGGAGGCCTGCTTAGCCAGTGCCAGTACAGTGTCCCACCTGGACTTCTGGTACCTGGCTGCATAGGCCATATAATTAGCCTGCCTGAGTCCCAAGGTGGATGCCATGTACTGTTTCTTTGCCATGGCAACCAGCTTCCCAGAATCTTTATCTGGGGGGTGTGAACCCAAGGGTATATTAGCCTTATCACAGGCTGCAGCCTGCACAAACCCAGCATGGCTGCATTGTTGATACAAGTACTCTGTACCAGAACCTCATAATGTGTACCTTTTGTCCATCCTTCTGTCGACAGGAGGTACAGAATTTGGAGTTTTTAAAATCTTTTGTGTCTGTTTCCCAAAAGACTTGTGATGGGGAACAGACAGTCTCATGGACTCTGGGATGTCCATCATCTCCACATAATCAGTTTCCTCTTGTTCCTCTACAGCTTCTTCCACAGGGAGCTGGAGGGTTTCTGCCACTTTCCTGTAAAACATATAGTGGGAAGGGGACTCAGAAAACCTAGGAGGGGAAACACCAGAAGGCCTGTCTGGGGAGATGTCCAGTTCAGTGGGCTCATCCAGATCTCCCACACCATCATCATCATCATCATCATCATCATCATCATCATCATAATTTTCATCCCCCTCCAAATGCGGTTCATAGAAATCTTCAGGGGCATAATCTTGAACTGGAGGAACCGACTGAACCGAGCACCTACCAGAAGATGCTGGATCAGATGGAACTGGATGAAGCAATTCTACAATCCTTATCGCATTGGCAATCTCTTTGGCGGTCAGAAAATGGGTCTCTGGGACCAAATCGGCTGATTTTTTCTTTTCTTTTCTTTTTGTAGGAACTGATCCCTCAGGATCGGCTCTCGTCTTGCCCGAGGAAGTGTCGCCCTGGTCAGAAGGCACTCGCTCAGGTTCAATTGGAACCAAACCTGGCTGGCCATCCGGGTCAGCTGACTTCACGGCCTCCTTATCCCTGAGCCTACCTAATCTTTTTTCCAGGGTAGACTTAGGGACATTTTTACAGATTTGGCAGTCTGAATCGAGGTAGTCAAACCCCAGACAATAAACACAGGTGGTGTGGGGATCAGCCTTAACAAAGACCTCCCCACACACACTGCAGTGTTGAAACCCAGTGGGCCTGGTTTTTCTTTTGGGTTTCTTAGACATAACCATCCTAACCACAGACTTACCCTTTTTATGGCAAACAACCAGGCAAGACACCCTTATCAGTTTCTAACTGTGCCATGGGTATTGGAAAAAAACACAAGAAAATGCAGTTTTTTAAAAACCGATAAGGACTGGTAACCACACTCTAAGTTTAAAAACAAAGACAGAATATATAAATCACTAAACGGCCGGTTCAGCCGAACAGGTCAAAAAATCAATTTTTACAATTTCTACAAGTTTACTATGTCTAGTTCACTACCTAGTACTTACTGTACCACAGACAGAGATCTGAACCGAAACTTGTGAAAAATAATCAGTAAAACCGAGGACTTTAACTGACTTACGAACCGTGAGCAAAGGAGAAATCTCCAGAGCGGCCATTCAGTTAGGCGGAGTAAAGAATCTGACAGTTGCGTTTCAAAGTGCAGCAGACAGAGGTTTGAACCGAGCTCGAGCTCAACGTTCTATGCTCTGCATAGAAAATTAACCCTCTACTCTCTGGGGCAGTTTGAGTGCTGGGGCTAACTGCACTAGTCAGAATACAGCAAGACTTCATGTTGTTTGAACACAAAGGACTAGCTTCAATAATGTTTGCCTTGATAATGAGGTGCTGTGGTGTGCTCTTGTCTAGCTGCATGAAGTGAGGTATGATGTCTTTGAACAACCAATAACTAACAGGCAATAATGAAACAATGACAAATGTGTAACTTTTACATTGCTCTCTCCAGCATAGCAATGGTGCAGGTGGGTGGTGTGTACTCTATTTGTGACATCATGTGTGGATATAGACATGCAAGATGCATATCACGTATGACCTTGGGTAATGATACGTGGCACTGTGTGTGGTGCTGTCCACTTGGCACAGATACAGTGTTCCTCATTACCATTAGTAACAGGTGAACAAAGACAGACACATGAAAGTAACTTCTGCATCTTTTACTGTAATACTGTTGAACCACATCACACAACACCACAAGATTCTGTATGCCTTGCTGTTTCATTTTTTGCATTACCTGGTGGCTTGAGGCACTGCAATCGTATTGCTGTTCCATGGAGAAGTTATGAATGGGGCCCAGGCCCGCACAACCTCCACCTCGGTGTTCTAGTCCATAAATCCATTGTGGCAGGCTCGACCTCCCCCTAAGCAGATTCCTCTGCAATATGCAAAGCACTAGGATGATGAGGTCCTCATCTCAACCATTGCTAAGTGTCCCTTGCTCTCACACGAACATGGGCCAGGTAGCATTCTCCATAGCAGCTCCTACACCCAGGAATAGCTTCCCCTACTCTCTCCTCAACTTAGACCCTATACAGTCTTTCAAATCCAATGGAATTTTTGCCTTCCTATCCAAATCTATATGCAATTGTACCCTATGGCATCCTGACACCCATAATTGATCTACATAGTTGCTATAACACTATATGGCTCTTTCACGTTGTTGTTGTGTTCTTAAACTATAAATCGTAAATGTTAAATCCTCAATCATCTTTGTATGTATCGAAAACTGAAATCTTTGTACTTTTCACTCAATGTATCTATAAGTTCTGTACCCATGTATTTGTGCCATCTCTCTGGCCTGGGTCATGCCTGAAAATGGTCCCTGGGATCAGTGTATGGGCAGACTGGGTGGGCCAAGCGGTCCTTATCTGCTGTCAAATTCTATGTTTCTATGTACCTACCTGGTTAACAAATAAATAAATCAATAAATAAAATACAATAAATAAATGGGGCACTTTGTCTGTTAGAGACATCAAGTCATGCAAGAGTACCGTTGACCTGCCTTCACCAAAATCTTCCTTTGTCACCTTTCTTGTCTGGCTACGTGTCTGAGCTGGCCACGTCTTGTTGCATTGCAACACACACTTGATTATGGCCAGTATTTCACTTTGCTGTCAAGTCTGTTTATAGGTCATGGAGCAGATAAGGTAATGAGCAACACTGACTTTTGCCACAGGACCAAGGTACTGGAGGGGTGAATGGTAGTTCCATAAGGTCTGTCTTCTCTGAGACGCATCAGTTTTTCCACCTGTAATCCTCAGGATAGAAGAACACCTGCCAACAGCTTTAGTGACTGTTGTGTTTTTTCCCTGTTTTATTCCTCCACCATCAAGGCTGGGCACATGGGTGCAACTGTTCCTGGTGATGTAGTCAGGAAGGTTAAGTTGGCCATTTTGAGCACACAGGGAATCTGTGCCCTGGTCGTGTCATGTGCAGAGCATGACAGCATGGTTGGGCACCAAAAAGGGGCTGGTCATTGCTGTGCAGTGCATGAACTGGATGGTTGTGGTAAGAGGTCTCTTAGGTGAGTAGGCCATAATTGTCAATGTGGGCAGTGACTCCTCGCTTCTCTTGTAGGCCTCTGGTGTAGCACAGGTGTGATCCAGCTCTGACTGTAGGTGGGGTGATAATCAAAACTGGAACATCTGTTATGGATGTCAATGTGGGAATGTGATGCTGTTCCCTGATCACACTCCCCCTTGCAGAACCACTTGTATAGTATTTACTGATTGTCATACTGTGGCATGCGTGAATATCGCTATTTTGGAAACTGCACTGACTCATGTTTTCCTTCTTTACAGGACTTTTCACTGAGCTACTTACACCCAATTTATGCACTGGATACACCAACAACTGGGCAAAAGGGTTTGATGGGTTATACCTTCCTGTGTGGTATAGTACATATGCCACAACTATCCATGGGAGTGAATGAGCTAGAGAAGTCCCCAGGTGGAGACTAATAAACTTCCCCTAAAGTCTGTTTGTTTCTGTACACATTTAATTTCTATTTTCGTTTTCACCATACAGTATGTCTCCGTCTCTGCCTCCTTCCCCCACATTTGTCACCTTTCAGCCTTCTTACTAGGCCCTGTTTATTAGTCTGCACCTGGGGATTTCTCTATCTCATTCACTCCCATTATTTATTATTTATTTATTGAATTTTGATGAACGGGTAGGCCCCCTGGGCCCCGGAGGTCCCTTTTTCAGGGGCGACCCAGAAGTTACAGGACTAGTAGGATACACAATTAGTACAGATGTAGATTATAGCATGTAACAGATGAACATTAATATATATCAATGACATATTACATAGCAGGTTACAGTGATTATCAAAAGTGAAACAATGGAGGAGAGCCAGAACAACACCTGGGTCACTATTACCTGAGTAGAGTATTTTAGGAGGAGAGCCAGTAGGGAAAAGTTAGTGCTCCCAGCTCAGGTAGGAGTGAGGTAAGTGCTCAGGCAGGAGGATACTGTGGAAGTGTCAGGTAACATAGCATTGGCATTGACTCATGGCAAGCATGTGTGCCTTGAGTCTTGTTCAGAAGCTCGCAGGTGATGGAGCTTCCCAAACCTCAGGAGGAAGGTTGTTACATAGAGAAGGGGCAGTGTGGGAAAAGGACATGCCCCCTGCCTTGGTCCTTACCCTTGGGACTTCGAGAAGAGTTTGGCCTGAGGTCCGTAGGTTGTGAGGATTTTGCTTGGCAGTTATGAGCCCTGAGAGGCTTGGGGGAGGTGCTGAGCTAATTAGCTTATGTGCTAGACAGAGCACTGGGTACCTGAGATGGGCTTCAAACATAGGCCAGCTGTTAAGTGCTAGAGTGTCACAGTGGTGGCTCCTAGAGTGGGACTGAATGGCGAAGTGGACCACCTTGTTGTACAAGACCTGTAACTTATTGAACTCAAGCTTGGCCATTCTCTGAAGTATCTGGGCAGTGTAGGTGAGTGTTGGGAGGAGGACACACAAGGCAATGGCAGTCCTGGCTTCTGGGATCAGCTGATCCTTGAGGAGATAAAGTATACCAAGTTTATCATGAATGACTTTGATGACTTGGTGAACATGTTGTTTTAGAGTGAAACTTTGGTCCAAAGTAAGGCCAAGGTATTTTGTGGAGGCAACCACTTCTAGTTTGTTACCCGCCCTGGAAGTGAGTTGCAGGTGTTGTGTTCTGTTTAGGCTAAGGGATCTAGGTCCAAACAAGATGGCCTTGGTTTTGGTAGTATTAAGGACCATTTTATTCTTAGTAAGTAAGTCCTCCATAGTTGAGTAGGTCCTCTTGGAAGGATGAACCTAGGTCACCCAGGTTGTCAGAGGATCTATAAATCACAGCGTCATCAGTGTACTGAATGACAGTACTGCTCCCGCAGTGGTTGTGCAGATCATTTATAAACAAGGAGAACAGGAGGGGACCGAGTATGGACCCTTGTGGTACTCCCTCTTTTAGAGGCAGTGGATCAGAGATCTTGTCCTTCCACTTGACCCTCTGAGAACGACCAGTAAGGTAGCTTTCAAACCACCTGAGAGCATGAGTGTCCAGGCCTATGTTACACAGTTTGTGAAATAGGAGTCGGTGGTCGACCAAGTCGAAGGTCTTGGAAAGGTCAATGAAAACCGCTCCTGTGTTGGACCCTCAGTCAAGTTCCCTAAGCACATCTGCTGAGAACTTAGTTAGAGCGGTGTCTGTCCTATGCTTAGCTCTGAACCCATGCTGGGCCAGGGAAAGAAGCCGGTGTGCCTCTAAGTATTCACAGAGTTGAATGTACACCAGTTTTTAGTGGATTTTTGCTAGGGTGCAAAGCAGGGAGATTGGCCTGTAGTTGCCAATCGGTTCCGTTGGCCCGCCTTTGTGAATGGGGACCACGTGAGCGTGTTTTCACAGCTCTGGGACAGTCCCTTCTAGAAGGAACTGGTTTACAGAAACATAGACTTTCACGGCAGATAAGGACCGCTTGGCCCATCTAGTCTGCCCATTTCTCTACCTAAAGGATAGGCTGCAGATCCTAGTTAACCAACAGCCTATTTCTTCCTACCCCCCACAAGAATTGCCTTATATGTCTGTCCCATGCATTCTTGAATTCTACCCCAGTTTTAGACCCCACAACCTCCTCTGGAAGGCTGTTCCATGCATCCACTACCCTCTCTGTGAAATAATACTTCCTCACATTGCCCCTGAACCGCCCTCCTTCTATCTTTAAATTGTGTCTCCTTGTTCTTGTAAGTCTCTTTTTCTAAAAGATGCTACCTTCTTGGACTTTGTTGATTCCATTGAGGTACTTAAAAGTTTCTATCATGTCCCCCCCTCCCTTCTTTCCTCAAGGGTATACATATTAAGCTCCTTTAGTCTCTCCTCATACGGCTTCTCTTGCAGACCCTGCACCATTTTAGTTGCCCTCCTCTGGACTACCTCTATCCTGTCTATGTCCTTGAGGAGATGGGGTCTCCAGAACTGGACATAGTACTCCAGATGGGGTCTTACCAACTGTCTGTACAGAGGGATAACAACTTCCTGTTTTCTGCTGCTGATGCCTCTCCCTATACATCCCAATATACCCCCAGCCCTCCCTACTGCCTTCTCACGTTGCTTGCTAACCTTAAGGTCATCTGATATGATTACCCCCAGGTCCCTTTCCTTTTTTGTTGTTGCTACTACCTCCCCAACCATTGTGTATACTTTCCCTGGGTTCTTGTTTCCCAGGTGCATTATTTTGCACTTCTTTGCATTGAATCCTAGCTGCCATACTTCTGACCATTCCTCCAACCTTGCCAAGTCCCTTTTCATCCTTTCCATGCCTCCTTGTGTATCAACCCTGTTGCAGATCTTTGTGTCATCTGCAAAAAGGCATACTTTTCCTTCCAGTCCCTCTGCAATGTCACTGATGAAGACATTAAAAAGGACTGGACCCAATACTGAACCCTGCGGTACCCCATTAGTAACCCGTCTTTCTTCAGAGTGGACTCCATTTACAATTACCTTCTGTGTCCTGTTGTGCAGCCAATGTTTTACCCAGGCTACCAACCTGGGACCCACTCCCAGGCTGGTTAATTTGACTATTAATCTTTTGTGTGGGACTGTGTCAGATGCCTATGAGCCAGGTAAGAGGCCTTGTGAGTGCTGGAGCACCGTCCTTGAGTAGTCTGGCTTGGATACCATCAGACCCACCTGATCTTCTGGTTTTCTGGGACTTTAGGAGGGTGAGAACTTCTTTAACCTTAGCTAACCTCAGAAGAAAGGATGGACAGTCAAGGTTAGGAGGTTCCAGTATGTGGGACTTGTTGTTAGTCACTGGGAGACCAGCCTTGTAATTGTCAAGATTTGTGAACTGGCGATTGAGGGCCGCAGCAATGAGGGTCCCATCATTCAGTAACTGCCCATTGGCCTTGATAGGGCCTGGGGAAGCCTTGCTTTTTCCCTTTATCAGCTCGTTGATGTGAGACCAGAATAACCTTGGGTTGCCTAGGTTAGTTTTCTGGAGGTGATTGATGTATGCCCTTTTTGCCAGTTTGACTGTAGGCTTACTTTGTTTTCTAAGAGCTTTGTAGGTCTCAAGGTTAGCTAGGAGTGAGGAGCTCTTGAACATTTTCCAGGCTTTGTCGCAGCGGATCATCAGGGCCTTTGGGGGGGAGTGATCCACTTATAACAACTGCCTTTAACTTGATCGGTCTTCAATGGAGCAAAGAGGTCAGCGGCCTTCATGAGGGATTTCTGGAAGAAGGCGACAGCCCCGTCCAGGGTAGGGAGGTGTCGTAGCGGGCTCCAGTCAATGTTACTGAGAAAGGTATTCTATTGCTTGGGTGAGAATTTAGAGTAGTCCCGTGTTGTGAGGATTCTAGGTTGAATCCTGTCTGCCCTGTTCTTCCAGACACAGAAGATGGGTGAGTGGTCAATCAGGGCATTGGCCATATTGCCTTCTGACTGAATATTCTTTGGGTTTGACACCAGAGCCCAGTAAATGGTTGAGTGCCTTCCCATTCTATGATTCATTCTGGTGGGTTCAGTGATTATCTGGGCAAGATTTACCTCATGTAGCAGGCCATTGATAAATAACTTTGCCTCCTGGGCTCAGTTCAGGTTAAAGTTCCCCAGTATGAGGAGTTCAAACGAGACCTCATTGGCTAGGGCTTTAATGAGTGTCTCCAGGGATTGGAGAGCATTCTTAGGTGGGCTATATACGCACCCAATGGTAAGGTGCTTGGCACTGCCTAGGGTGAACCATATAAAGATCGATTCATTCTCAGGGCATGTGCTGTGCAGCATGCTGATCTGGGAGGAGATTAGGGTGTCCTTCGCATAGATGAGCACCCCGGCCCCCATTCTAGTTATTCTATCTTTTCTGTAGTGGATGTACCCTGAGGCAGCTACTTCGTGCTCGAGGATGTGGGGTTTTAGCCAGGTCTCCGAGACTGCTAGCATGTCTGGTTTATATAAGGCAAGCCACGCTTGAACTTCGTGTATCTTTGGCCGAAGGCTGCATATATTCATATGAGAGATCCTCAGCCCCTTCGAGGACAGCCAGGTCTGGTCCTGGGGGGAGGATATTGAGAGGTTTGCAATTCCAGGGCCCAGGTTCAGTTGTGTATCACCTGCAAGAAGCAGCAGAGCTGTTAGCAGGATACGTAAGGTTAGGGTAAGAGAGGGAAGCCTCACTTTGCTGGGTATACTCCTGGTTTGGAGAAGTGACCTGTAGCAAATCCTGTTTCTTGTGAATTCATAGGCAACTTGGAGGGAGATGGTGCTCGCAGGGGAGGGTGAATAGTAATGACTGGTGAGGTGGGTAGCAGGTCGCTGTGGGCCATAGGTGGTTGGGTCATGTAGGCTAGCGAGCCAGTCCACCCAAAGTACAGCAAGAATGTAAGTGATAGCGAGGAGGAAACCTCTGTTTGGTTTGCAGAAGCACAGCTTGCCAATCCACATTGACAACTGGCTAGGCATCTTTGAGTCAGGGTACAGACACTGTGGTTTCATGCCTTAACCTGGATATAGGACAGTCAGATCTTATGCAGTTTCCGCAGGGAGACAGTCACTGGGCAAAGATCACCAGGAGGGAAACAGAGCAAGGCACAGGCTAAGATTGCTTTTGTGCCAGAGAAGCACACAGGTTTACCTCAATTAACTTCCTAACAACAACAGCTAACAAATGCAGCCCTCTCTATACCTGTGTTATCATTAGGCTTATATCACACAGGAATACACTATGTTATATATTACATTTGTCAGTCTAGTTTCAAATTAGGGCAGTGCAATTAAGAAAAGTCCAGTTACTGTCTGTTAGGATGCAAATCAAGCAAGTTCAAAGTCAAGGATCATTTCTAGGTGATCAGATTCAAGCACCTGGGAGCAGGTGTACCAGCTCATACGGCAATGACTTGGCAGTAAAGCGTCTGTATGGAGGAGCTTGTTTTGGCGATGAGTCTACTGAAGCTCTGCCTAGTATGTTGTCCACAGCCCACTCTATTGCCTCTTAGAGTAGTGGGCAGGCTGACTGCACATTTAAGGGGAGAAGGAGGAGGGAGCAGGGCGGGTGGGTGGGAAAATCAAGTTCCTAGATGTCTGCAGTGATTATGCCTTGTCTTTCCCATCATCACCTTTTTGTTTCCCAGATTCTCTCTTAATCTTGCCATTTATCACTTCTTCTCCCAGAGCCTTCCCCTTTTTTCTTTCCCCACATATGTATCCCTTATTTTACCTCCCCTCTATACTGACTTTGTTTTTTTCTCTTTTAGATATTTCCTGAAGAAGACCTAAGTTTGAAACATAGATTTTTTTACTTTTTTTATATTTTCTGTGTGCATTTAACATTACCATTTTGTTTTGCTTTCAAACTACATGCTGACACATCACCTTGTTTTTGTTTCTCTCTCTATATATATATATATAGAGAGAGAGAGAGAGAGAGAGAGAGAGAGAGAGAGAGAGAGAGAGAGACCTCTATATGTATGTAGCTAGTGATGTAGTTGGACTTCTTCTAATATTCACTAGTCATGTTTATGCTAGGATCCAACTTGACAATTATAACTAATCCTAGTTCCAGAAATAAATGAGTCCTATTGATAATCTGGTTATTACTCCAGGTTGGTATGCCTGCCCTTGGATTCCCAGGCACTGCATCCCACAAACTCACCCAATCAACTAATCTACCACCATACTTGCCTTGCCCCTGACATGAATAAAGGCCATCAGAATTAAAATTTTCCCAAAAATATGTGGCGTCTTTCATTTCGTTGTGCAAACTCCTTTGCAATTTGTATGTAATCCAAATTGTCTGTCTCTCCTTATGAATATGCAATAGCAATAAGTGATTGTATCTCTTCTCTGTCATAGTGCTTCGTAAATAGGCCTTTATCCTCTGCTGTGTTGAGAAGGATCATTCACCTGTTGCTGTAGTCATCGGTTTAGGAGGTAAGTCTGAAGGAGCTTCACAACCTCTGAATACAGTGGCTGCTGAACTTCTTTTTCCATGAAGGCATCAGTGATGGTGTTGATTGTAGTGACTCTCTTCACCTCTGGCAAGGCCTGCTGCAGAAACCCAGGTAGCAGACAAAGCTGTGCTTTCAAGCTGTCCGTGTCCAAGTGTTTGTCTCCATACAACTGTATGATCTGTCAAGGAACTGAAAATACATTGGCATTAGCTGCTTGAAGCAACAAATTCTCCATAGATGACAGCAAAGAATAAGTTTCTTGACCAAAACACCGGTCAAGATAAACAAGGCAAGCATCAATGGCTTCATAATACATTTGCCGATACAAGTCTTTAGCAGATTCATGCTAATAATGTAGGGCAGTACCGTGTTGCAGTTTTGCAGGTACACAACACTTTCTGGGAAGCATGGGTTCTTCTACAAGTTCCAGTTTGCATGCTTTCTCTTCAGTTTCTTCATAAAGCCAGTCAAAGTCATCACATCGTCTTTGTAAATGCTGTTTAAGGCTGTTTATACTCATGATTGTAGTTTCTGCAGTTATTGTTTTCGTTTGCAGTGTAGATACCACTTGTTCTGATACACTGAAAATGCTATACGAGATACGAAGTCCAACAAATGTTAAACATTTTTCCATAGCTTTCACTAGGCTCCCAGCCTTGAATGTTACACCTGCTGAGCTGTCTTGTTCCTGGTGCTGGAGAGTCTGATACAATGTCTCATAGTTGGAGAGAACAGAAGGGATGCTCTTTGCTCTGGGTGTCTATCTTGTTGAACAAAGTAAATGCAGATTTTCTGTTGTAACATAAGGGTCATCACTGACTTGAGCTGCAATGCTTTGATAAAGGGCCAGTCTTTGTGGTGAAGCACGGACTAATACTCCTACCTCTTGTACAAAATTGAGGGCCTGGTCAATGGCTAAGCTTCTACTGGCACAGTCCTGCAACACCAGCTCCAAACAATGATTTGCATAATGTACATTCAGGGCCAGTGAGTATTCCTTTCTTTTTCTGGTTGCAGTTCCAGAAATATGCCCACTCATGTTTGTTGCTCCATCATACGCCTGTCCTCTCAGGTCTTCAAGGGGTAGATTGCACTGTATTAAAATATCTTTAATAGAATTGCTAATGGATTCTGCATCTGTCTCTTCCAGTTCATGCATCTCAATAAAATCTTTATGTATGGTGAACAGTAGTAGGGACACCCATTGTATGCATAATGCCATCTGCTCATGTTGGCTAATATCTCAAGATTCATCTGCTATGATTGCATACAGCCTAGATTCTTTGCATATTTGAACTAGCAGGTGTCTAAGCAATTGATGGGCCATCAATTCCATAATTTCATTCACAATGTCTGCATTCTGATATTTTCCTTCCTTAATCCAAGTGTAAACTTCAGGTGCATCCTTAGCTTTAGGCACCAGCGTCTGTCTCAGGTTACTTTCCTGTTCTGTCTTGCCATGACTTGCTATTCCTTGCCTGACCAGTAGATGGAGAGAATCTAGCTGTTTCATGAACATGTTCCAGTACAGTGATTGTTCCTGAACATGATGCTGATTAAGCTGAGCAGAAATATCCCCCTTAGTGTTTTTCAATGCAGTAAGCTTCTCAGCTGCTTCATGGTGAACTAATGTTTTCTGATGCTTTTGAAACTTTACAATTGCTTTCCTCCAGTTACTAAAGCCATTCAAAGAGAAGGTTGATTCATCACAATGGCTGCCAGTGATGAGCTTTCTTTGCACTGCTGTTCGATAGCAGTAGCAGAATACAGATCCTTTTGAAAGGCAGTAGGTTAGACAGCTGAAAGATGAAAGCCATTGTGGCTGGCAAGTTCTTGTTCCCATCTTCCCATTAGAGCGCACAGTGGCTTGCTTGTTTGAAGTTTCACTAACATTGCTAGGCAGAAAAACACTGTTAATATCATTGCAACATGTGGCAGAACAAGAGTGAGGAGAAACAGAGACAGCAGAAGTAACTGCTGGGACAACTGCTGTTACCTGGATATTATCACAGATAAGTAAGATGTTGCCATCATCACTGCTGTACATGAGGAGCACATTCAAATCTGTGGCTGCAATTTCAGGGCATGCCTCACCTTCCAGGGGCACTGAAGTGGTACCTGCAGGTAAAACCACATTAGCCAGACAAGGTTCTGACACTGACACAGTATTTGCTGCTGCCATGGCTGTATCTGACTCAGAGAAATTCAAAGGCAGCATAGCAGTATGTACACTTCCTTCACTTACTGGACTGGTGGTAATAGGAGCGATATTGCTGGCAGTATCTTTCTGATTCTCCAAAATGTCATTCCTCTCATTTTTAATGGGAACTGGTTCAGTTGGTATCCTTGGACTTCCAAACCAATAACTGAGTTTTTTTTGGCATCTTGGAAGCAATGTCTGCCAGTTCTTTCTCCATCTGCTTTCTTCATCTGTCTTGTCTAGGCATTTTACTTTTCAACAGCAAGTCATACACAGTGTAGGCTGTGACCTGTGGAATTAATTATGTTGTATTGATGTTAATGATAAAACCATGTTATGCTAATGTCTTCATTTCAATATAGTGCCAAACAACATGCTGCTATGCCATGTCACTTAAAAATCAATGACACGTTTTACATGGTCTAACAGTTCAGTGCCATGCCAAGTACACAACTAATAGACTGTCTTGATCACACAAACTGATGCGGCCAGCTCAGAGGGCTGGTTCTGCTGAGATTTTTATAGTGTGGTTCCAGTGGAAGGGGGTTCGCATGGGCTGCCGCCACCAAACCATGAACCAATGCCCTTATAATATGACCAGTATTTAACAACTTACTGTTGGTTCTTGATAACTTTAATGGTAATGCTTCTGTTATTTGTCACATTTACTGTTCTAGCAGTGCCCAGAAGTTCTTTGTGCTCAGCTCAAAGTATTGACTTAGTTTAGTCTGAGAAAAACTTCTCCAATTATGATGCCCCAGTGTTTCAAACATAGTCTTGATCACACCCATAAAATACACTGCATGAATCATTATTGTTGGGGTAACAACATCATGCCTGCAGAATGTGCCCAATAAAATGGAGAAACAATAGCCATAGACTAAATATACTTTCATAAATGACTTTGTATTAATTAATGTCCATGTCCTCAGTCTTTACAATAAACATTTTAAATCCATGTATACTTTACAATAAAATAAATGTCTGCCCAGGCAACAGCTGCACAGACTAGTGCACATAGACTTCAACCAAGGAAGGGTTGGGAGGTGGTCACCCTGCTTAAGACATGATGGACCAGGAGTTCCCTTGGATCTTACATACTGCAGTGCATTTAGCAGTAAGATGTGACATATTGCAGGGAACAGGAGCACCCCCCACACACACACACTTCTTCCAGCACAGAGAAGGATCCTTTGGATTAAATACATCCAAATAAAAGGCAAACAACAATCCTTAAAAGGGGGAAAAGCCATTTCAGTTGCAGTCACTGAGCTAGAAAACATGTTTCATGCCTCCCTTCCTGAGCCCACCATTCACCACTCTGCTGCCGCTGATCAACACACAGCAATAAGAACAGTAGTAACAACTTTGAGTAATGGCTGACAAGAAGGAAAAAATACCTGGCTACCATTGCCCAGCTGACTAAAGCTCCAGACATGTTTGCTAGCCTAACAGATGTTTCTGGGCCTACCACCCTGTGCTTTAAAAAATTGGTTTTGTACCATCTCCAACCGATACAACAGCAGGGACATTGTCAGGAATCTATATACACTGCATTGAAGTCCCCCAACAACACTATCTCCCCCTTTTCTGCCATTTTGCCAATGGCTTCCACCAGTATCTAGTGTAACTGGCTGGTGAGCTCATCAACACTTGCCAAAGATTCCTTTGTTGAGTTAGATATGACCAAACTGGTATCCCAGCCTACCAGGGCCAACACCACTAATGGTAAACACACCTTACTAGATATCCTGCTCATTAATCGTCTCCACCATATTACTGACCTGGTTGTCCTACCTAACTCCTTAAGTGACCACTCTCCAGTCATCTTCAGCTGATCCTGTCAGCTACCTAAACCACAACCAAATATCACCTTTCATCATCGACTACGCCCAGGAAGCATAGCCAAACTCAAACAATATCTAATTAACTGGAACTGGTCCCCTATTTCCCAAGCCCAGCACATAGATGATGCATTGCACTACTTCACCACCACCTTTAATACCGCCTGTGATGCTTTTGCACAGACCATCAAAGTGACCACTAAGAAACGTAATGCCCCCTGGATTACCCCAGAACTCCTACAACAGTTCAAACTGCGTAACAACGTCTGGTATTGTGCCACTGCCTCTGGTTTGCTACGTGATATGCAGGCCTATACTGCTGCCCACAATAAGTGTACCTGGGCAATCCACAAGGCCAAGGCGGAGCATTATAGAACAGCCCTAGCCACCTCCTGGGGTAGCATAAGAAAGTTCTGGGATAATATCAAGGAACTTAATAGTAAGTCCCACTCTCCCCCCCTCCCACAACATAGTGTTAGTGATACTACCACCACAAACACACTTGACATAGTTAACTGCCTCAACTCCACCTTCTCAGACCTCAGCTCAGTCCTCCCTAGCAACTTTTTTGATCCAAATCAGCCTACCCCACCACCTGAGCTCCTCTACCCCCTTCAAACTCAGAGTTATTACCCCTACAGAAGTAAAAGCCTACCTGTCCAAATCCCTGCAGAGCTCCAATTACTGCAGAGATGCCTTCGATATGCGTATCGTATGCCTCTTGCTGGACTCTGTTATCTCCCCACTCATAGACCTTCCAAATCTGTCTCTGCACCTGGGCCAATTCCCAATCTCATGGAAAATGGCAGTGATAACACCAGTATTTAAATGTGGTGACAGCTGCCTCCCAAACAACTACCGGCCCATCTTGATTCTCCCCCAACTCCCTAAAGCCCTTGAAAAGATCATGGCCAGTCAGCTCACTGACTACCTCCTTGCACAGCCTCTTGTGAGGGCAGTATGGTTTCAGAGCTGGTCATAGCACTACAACCACCCTCACCGAAGTCGCTAACTCCCTGCACTCCATGCTTGACAAGGGGCACATCGCAGGGGCTGTGATTTATAGACCTCTTAAAGGCCTTCAACATGGTTTCTCATCCCGTCCTTCTTAACACATTACAACAAACTGTAGTCTCTCACTGTCCACTCTCATGGTTCTTCAGCTATCCTTCATCTAAAACCCAATGTGTTAAAGTTAATAATACCATATCTACTATTCTACCTGTGTGCAAAGAATTTCTCCAGGGATCTATCCTGGGTCCCCTGCTATTCAGCATCTACCTCAATGCTCTGCCTAAATCCTGCCCTGGCCAACCTTCTCCTCTATGCAGACGATGCTGTTCTTTATGCCACACATCCTGATCCTCTCTCTCTCTCTCTCTCTCTCTCTCTCCAGCGTACGTTACAAAACTCCTTCTCTCAGACTGAACACTGGTTTGCTGAACACAGATTGGTGGTCAACATTTAAAAAAACTAAGAAGATGTTCTATGCCCACCACCAAAACAGATCAAAGGATTTCCCCCTGCAAATGCTCTCCACCTTTCTCATCCCACGGGAACAGGTCCAAAAGTATAAGTATCTAGGTATTACATTTGACTCTTCCCTCTCATTCCATGAACATATAAAAATCCTCACCTCTGCCACCAACACCTGCATTGGTCTCCTTTACTGACATAAAGACTGCCTGCCACCTGAAGCACTTCTCCTAGCCATTACCTCCTCAGTTTTATTGCTGGTGTACTATGGCCTCACAATTTATGCTGCCGACGACCCTACGGTGCTTCATCAAATACAAGTAGTTCTCAATAAGGCCTGCAGGCTCCTCTCTGGTGCTGACAGAAATACACATACCTGCACCCTATATGTGCTCACCAATATCTTGTCCCTTGAAGAAAGACTATTATACCAAACAAATGCACCTGGGTTTAACCCCAATAGGTATCTTGGCTTTTCTCCAGGCAGCCACCATCTCAGCCTCCACATGGGCTGCCCCAAAAACTATCTGGAAGGTGCCTAGGGTCAGGACCACCCTGGCCCAGCTATCCTTCCCCCTTAGAGCTCTATTCTGGTACAATGCCCTCCCATCGGCTGTCACATCAATCACCAATCTAGGTCTTTTTAAAGCTACCTTAATGGCCCATATCCTCTCCTCACATCAATGCCAGTGTAACTGGTAACCTGTGGATCCTGTACCACGCCGCTAGGCCACGCACCCATCCTTGGTCAGGCAGTGGAGAGCCCTCACTAATTCTAGCCTACAGTCTCCTCACCTCCCTTGGTTGCCATATAGTTGCACTGGACTATGAATGCATTGCATTATGTATAAGACAAGGCCTCCCTGAGGCGGATTACTACCAACTCATATCATGCATTGCTTTAGTTATCAATTGTATAGGTCTTAGCCACTCATTAGGTAAATATGTCAATAGCTCTGCCCTGTTTTAGCTACCAAATGTATAAGCATTAACCCATGCTCATTGTATTTATACTCTGTATGATTGCTCACCCACATTTATTCTATGTATGTACTGTATGAATGTGCATGTTTTATTCTGAAGTGGAGCCTTTGGAAACGTGTCTATGACTCAAAGGGTTGTAATTCTGATTTCCTAAATAAATAAATAAATAACTCCTCCCTTTGCCTGAGATCTGTAGATGACACCAGTCCAAATAGTGGCTCCATGTCCCACCTCTAGGGTGACCCACAGCATATCACATTCACCACACTATGATTCTGTATGTAATCGAGTGTGGTAATAATATCATATAAGCTTTTATCACAGTCCGCACAGTTGACTTTTATCACATTCAACACTTTTGTTCACTGTATTCTTTCCTTTGCTGTCACCCCACCAGAATCATTTACCTGTTTAGCAATGCACCTAATAGGCACCACCATGCCTAGTAGTTGTAGAAAATGGGAAGTTTAGTAGGTAAACATTTTTTATATTATTTAAAAACATATTTTTTTCAGGTTGGTAGACAGAGACAGAGAAGGACTTCCAGCTAAGACAGAGTGTGTGTGTGTGTGTGTGTGGGGGGGTTCTGAGGAGTAAGTAGGAGAAATACAACAGAGATATGCAACTCTACAAACTGCAAAAATTGCAGCTGTTGAAGTGAAACAAAACTATGAGTATGTGTGCAATAGGTTTGGTACCTGGAGATCCAGGTTCAGATCCCATAGTAGAGCAACTTAATGGCTGCATGAGGCTGAGCAAGTCAAGTAACACTCAACTTCTCCTTGCTTTTCTCTGCTCATCTGCAAAAAATGAGAAAAGCAAGACTACTCTGCAAAGTGTCAAGCCTGGCTATTTTGTGTCAATAAATTGCAAAACAACGTGTGTATATACTTGTATTTTTCCAGTGTTCTCATGTGATGTCATGAGCTCTTTAAAAGGATGACAGAGGGATACCTGCATGCATTCAAACAGCAGACAGATATTCTATAGGATTACATTGTCACATTTGAGTCATCTGTAATGTTTAAGCAGCAACACACAATGTCACACATATCCTGATTGCTATCCTGAGCAGCTGGATTTCTCTGAAGCCTTCTGGATGATAATAAAAGACAACAGCTTGCATGAGAAACAGATTCTTTAAAGTACCAGGAGAACCATGCATATGGTTTTACATTGTAGCAATGTGGGGTCCTTGGAGTAACTCTCTTACACACACGCGCACACACGCACACACACGCACGCGCGCACACACACACACACACAACAAAACACCACGCACTCTCTCTACTTATTGTTATTTGAATTGTAACTAACAGTAAATCTGCCAGAAATACCAGTATTATATCAATGTGTCATTTAAAAACCTCGGGCATTACACTGTTCATTAATTTAAACTCCTGTATTTCAGTACAGCAAAGTAATAGCCATTGATAGCTGAATGTAAATCAGTTATGGGGGATGAGGATGATGAAAAGTTTATTTTATCCAGGTACCTATATTAAGGGATATCCCTGTTTTCAAAGGACGCCCTGTACACGTTACAAAATGTGACTAAAAACATTAAGAACATGTAACACTGGCACTGTCCTCCATCCTGTCATCCATCCCATCAGTTTTTAAAACTCTAGTGCATTTCTGACATCCTTGTAGTCATCATCAGTGTGCTTCTCATTAACTCAGAGATTTTTAAAACAACTTTTATAGTTAGTTGTGAAATTGATTATTCACATCAATAAATATGGCTGCCACCTGCATTTTTGTAAACATCTCTTCCTGGAGGTTATCTTTTTACTATACATAATTGTCAAACTACAGATGGTGCTTACTGCTTGCATATGCTTCTGACAGTAAAACAGGAAATGATCTCAGCACAGTATTTATATAATTGTGCAAAAAGAATGCAATAAAACCTTTTATTTGCACATGTCTGATGAATTATCCATACTTTAGATTATCAATGCCTAACAGCAGTATTGGTAACTGGCAACCTCCTTAAATATTAATTATGTACCCAAGGAAGTTAGACGGTAACAACCTAGCTCTACTGTGCGTTTTCCTGTCTGCTACAACTTTTAACAACTGCTGAAATTTATAAAGCAGCACACCACAAATATATTAAAAGCATCTTCCTTAATTAAAATTTCATGACCAACTGATACAAAGCTAAATATTGTACTGTTCTATATCAATAGAAATGTTAGCAGTTCCATTGAGACTTTGGGTGGGGGCAGGGTTGCATTAAGGGAAAAATGAAAAACAGATATGCTGTATGTATAGCTTGCTTGCACTCTACAACTGTTTGGTCTGCAATACATACAAAGCCTGTCCTGTAGAAACCATTCACAAAAATGTACTGTATTATTACACCAGCCTATATGCAAATCAAATAACAGTGCCCAGACTACCTAACTGCTCACAAGAAATAATAGCAAAATGCACAAGTTCAACTGAAACAGAAAATAAACTTTTATGTTTTAAACCATACAGCCATGCTGTGCAGTGCTGACTGACTGTCAAAACAACAACAACATTGTATTTTAAAAATGTCAGCTTGCTTACTTGAATGTAGTCAGATGTAATTCTTTCTCTGGTTGGACTTGATCGATCAGATGGATGATTTCTACACTGTTTGTATATAGTATAGGCAAGTTTAGGCACACAGACAGTGCTGCACTGCACTAGTAAATTAACCACCATCCATGAGGGCACAGCAAGTAATGTGGGCCAGGGACTTCTTGGTCCATTCTTTATACCCATTTGATTTCTTTGAAATACATTCAGCATAAACAAGTCAAGCAATAAAGCATACTGAAGTGCTCAGAGGTGTCCTGTAACAGGATATGGCCAGCAAGGTGGGGGTGCTACAACACTCTCCGCTCCCTGCTTCTGACGTCTATGGGTGCCAATGACTTAGTGCTAAATTAAATTTACACAGTTGGGGTTGCATTTGTGTTTGCTGAAATTACTTTGCAAGAAAATAACTAGTTTCACAGTATTTTGTATCTTTCTTCTCCTGACTAATTCAGTGCCCCAGGCCAGTACACATTGTTGCTATGGTCCATGACTGCCAGTTGGTATCTTGGTACCATTCCTTGGTATGTGAAGGGCTGCCTCTTATAGCAGTACTTCAGCATAAGTGAGTGGTACACCTCCAGGTCTCCTGTGTGGCAAAACATTGTGGCTTTTGATAGGTCATTCAATAACTTCTTGTTGAAGATTACTTTCTTCAATACATTACGAGATGGTGGACCAGACTATAACCAACTCTTCTTGCATTCCTGCTCTTTAGTATGCTTTTAGTGGGAAAATGTTTTTTGTATCACAGATGGTTGGATCAACTGTGCTTGTTTGTGACATGATGCACTACTGGTGTCACCATTTCATTTAGTGTTGGCACATCCCCATTGCAGTTTGCACAAGACCATCAGAAATGGTTGGATGCTGACTATATCCATAGTCTAAGTTCTGCATTTCTTCTTCTTTGCATGGACAAATAGTTGCTTCTTCAGTCACTTGTCAAGGTGCCAGACATCATATTGATGGTTGATGTGATGGGCAGGGGTATATACCTTATTCATTAGGCTAGTGACCTGTATATGGCAGTCTGTTGTAACTGTCAGAAAAGGAACGTCCTTCTCAATAAGAAAATCCAGAGATGGTGTAAAAACCTTCTTTCTCCCTATTGGTAGAGAATTTTAATTCTGACATCTGGACCACTTGGAAAACTAGGATTAATGATGTTTTCCCATCCATGAAGGTGTACATACCATATCTGGCCAAAAAGCCCAGTGAAGTCACCTTCCATCACCGCAAAACACAAGATCCTTGTTGGTCTTCATGTCTTCCATTATTGCTTGCTGCTGTTTCTCTTACCCCTTGTTGACCATATACATCTGCAAAGCCTTTGATTTTGCTGAAGGAATTGCCACTGTACAGAATTTTATCTCCTATCTTGAGGTTGGCAGATGCCATTTTTTGTAGCATTAGCTGTGAGAACCATGTCTTGTCATGGCTGTTACTGCAAAACATTCTCACAACCAACATCAATCCCTGTATGTTTGTGGTTATGTTAGCATTGGAAGCACCACAGAAGAGGTACCATTGCAGTAACTGTTTAATATTTTCGTAACAAACAAGACATTTTTGGTTATATCCTAAGCTTGGAAATAACAGTTCACCATCATCCAATGATTCATTGGTGTCAAAGTCCGGTGTTGCATTGGGTTGGTAGTCAGTATCCTTCTTCAAATGAGCATCATAGTTGGAATCACTCATGTCATTGTCATACTCAGGCAGATCTTTGTTGCTATTGCTTCATTATCTGTACACATATGTGTTGAATACTGTGGGGTAATTGTGGTCTGTCATGATATCAAAATCCACAGAAAAGTTAAACTCGAACTTTTGGGCCATTGGCAACCCTGGTCTGTAAATGACAGTCCTTAAGTTTGTGTACCCACAGATTTAAATATTTTGTTGTGTGAGCACACTTGACAGCAGCAGTGTTCCTAGAAATTAAAAATAATGTGATCATTCTTCAGGAAATACAGTGACAGTGGGACATTGCTTATAGCAATGCAACTGAGACTTTTTGATGTATGCACATTGGAAAAGTAACCATAAATAAGTACTATGACTGAATATGTCTCTGTTCAATTTCAGCTGCAGATGACAGTAATTCCAAATCTAGAAAATCTGCACTTTCCATTGCAGTGTCATTCACTTCATTATTTACACTTGTGCCATGAGATTCCTTCAGAGCTTCTTCTACAATCTTTGTATATAAAAAAAAATTCCACATGTATTACTATTTGCAGCCTCTTAGTGGATGGGGAATGGTGGGCAGATATACTGCATTCATTGTAAATTCCTTATTAATTTTGATAAGAAAATATTGAGTTTTACAGTCCAGTTGAAGACTCGCCATAACAACAAAAGGGGACCTCACAGTACCAAGTTATGTTACTTGCAGAACTTTACAAGTGCACTGCTTTACTTCTGTCTTAAAATCAATAACACAAAATCACACTTTGATGTCATTCAATGTTTGATTACTTTACCTCTCTCCTTCCTTTGAATTCTGCTCTACCTTTACTGCATTGTCTCTTTTTTTTATTAGTGGTGCAGTGTGTGTAATTATGGTAGGATCCGTGTACCATCAAAACAGTGACTCCCAAATGGTGCAGGGTCAAAACAGCACCAGACTATGGTGAATGCCAACATCGGCAAACTCAGTGTACCACTCTCCCCAAGGTTTGCCCCCACCAGGAGTTGGTATATTTAGTAGGGGGGTGTGAGCGACAGCCCCCTACAAATGGAGAGTTCATTTATTTCAGCATTAGCCATAGTCTGGCACTGTTTTGAAACTGTGCTGTTCAGAGTCACTGTTATGCTGTGAAACCAGTTGGAACTGCATCTTCTTTCAGTAGTGTAGGTTATTTCAGGTTCATTAGTTCTACTGGTAAAAAAAGTAACATTCTGATATAAGCTCACATTTGTGAGGTACCTGGTGATTACTGCGCACACTAATCTGTGCAGAGCAGGAGCACGTTACAGGTAGCAAGTAGGGGAGTAGAGCGACAGGGGGAATATTAGCAATATGATACTATTGCAATCCCCTGTCACTCACTAGGAAGGAGGATGTGTATTTAGCCACTGCTGGTTGGGTTCTCGATCGAGCCACTCCCATGGTGGAGCAACTGGAGCACCTGACCCTGCAGTACATGGGTTGGGAGAATTGTGATTTAATTCCCTGGTGGGGAATCTCTTAGAGTTAATGTTTTATTTCTTGCCCAAGTGTCCACACCCCTCGTGGTTGATTGTATTAGTTCTGGGGAGTATGGTAAGGGAATCCACCACTTGGCTGGTGGGGGGGGAATCCCCCCACACAAAACAAAAGAACAGCTGTTTATCATTGCTGCATGCTGTTACCTTCTGCATGATGGTCATATGCATGGTATCATCTGCAGCATTATAACCCCATGCTCATTTGTGAAGCACAGTTGTTCACAGAAAAGTACAAGAACATACTCATGAACTATTATGCCAGTATTTCAGTGGATAATTGATGGCCGCACTGTGTGTCATGAATGCTTTAGTTGGATGTTGTTTGGAATGTAACATAACTAATAGAGGCAGCTACAGTATCCCATCATAGGTGATACATAGAAACATAGAATTTGATGGCAGATAAGGACCACTTGGCCCGCCTAGTCTGCTCATTTCCCTACCTGATGGATAAGCTGCAGATTCTAGTTAATCAACAGCTTACTTCCTCCTACCCCCCACTAGAATTGCTTTATGCCTGTCCCATGCATTCTTGAATTCTCCAACTGTTCCTGACTTCACAACCTCCTCAGGAAGGCTGTTCCATGCATTCACAACCCACTCTGTGAAAAAAATACTTTCTAACATTACCTCTGAGCCGTCCCCCTCTATCTTCAAATTGTGCCCCCTTGTTCTTGCACATCTCTTCTTCTGAAAGATCCTACTCTCTTGTACTTTGTTAATTCCCTTGAGATACTTAAAAGTTTCTATCATATCCCCACTATCCCTCCTTTCCTCAAAGGTATACATATTAAGCTGCTTTAGTCTCTCCTCATATGTCTTCTGGTGCAGACCCTGCAACATTTTGGTTGCGCTCCTCTGAACAGCCTCCACTCTGTCTATGTCTTTGTGGAGATGGGATCTCCAGAATTGCACACAGTACTCCAGATGGGGTTTCTCTAACTGTCTGTACAAAGGGATAACAACTTCTTGTTTTCTACTGTTGATGCCTCTCCCTATGCATCTTAGTACTCCCCTAGCCCTCCTTACTGCCTTCTCACATTGCTTGCCCCCCTTTAGGTCATATGATATAATTACTCCTAGGTCTCTTTCAATTTTTGTTGTTGTTATTAACTCACCCCCATTGTGTACTCTTGCCCTGGGTTTTTGTTTCCCAGATGCATTATACTGCATTTCTTTGCATTGAATCTGAGCTGCTACATATTTCACCATTCCTCCAACCTTGCCAAGTCCCTTTTCATTTTTTCCACCCCACCTTGTGTATCAACCCTGTTGCAGATCTTTGTGTCATCTGCAAAGAGACATACCTTTCATTCCAGGTGCTCCCTAATGTCACTTATAAAGACATTAAAGAGGAACGGTCTCAGTACCGAACCCTGTGGTACGCCACTAGTTACCCTCCTTTCTTCACTGTGAACTCAGTTCACTATTATCCTTTGCATCCTGTTGACCAGCCAGTTTTTTTATCCAGGCTACCACCTTGGAACCCACTCCAAGGCTGGCTAACTTGTTTATTAATCTTTTGTATGACACTGTGTCAAATGCCTTGCTAATATCTAGGTAGGCCATATCCACAGCCCTTCCCTGGTCTACTACTTTGCTCACCCAGTCTAAGAAATTTATTAGGTTAATCTGACATGACCTTCCTGCTGTGAAACCATGCTGCCTTGGGTCCTGTGCCGCACTGGCCTCTAGGTACTCAACAGTTCTTTCATTCAGAAGTGATTCCATCATTTTCCCTACCACTGAAGTCAACCTAACTGGTTTGTAGTTTCCTGCTACTGCTCTGCTCCCACTTTTGTGAAGTGGAATCACATTTGCCCTCCTCCAGTTCTCAGGTACCACCCATCCTCCCATGATTTGTTGAATAGAGTAGTCAGTGGTGTTACTAGTTCTACCCTTAGTTCTTTTAGAATTCTTGGGTGAATCCCATCAGGCCCCATTGCTTTGTCCACCCTCAGTTCCAAGAGTTCTTTCAAAACCCTTTCTTCTGTGAATGGACTGGTATAGACCCCCTATTGAGAGTTTCTCCCTTGTTTGGTTTAGGTACAGTAGTAGCCACAGACACTGCCAGCTATTTCCCAAAATGTTCTGTGATATTTCCAGAAATACCTGATGCTTTTTGCATTTACACAGTAGGGGAAGCAGAGAGAAACTCTTCAGAAATTTCACAAAATATCTGGAAATAGCTGGCAATGTCTGTGGCTAGCACTGCACCTCCCCTTCCTCTTCCATTGTGAATACTGAGCAGAAATATTCATTCAGTATCCCTGCTTTTTCACTGTCACACTGTGCCCACATTCCCTCCCCTTTATGAAGTCTCTGTATCCCTCCCTCAGTCTTTCTTAGCTCCCTAATGTACCTATAAAAGACTTTGTCCCCCTTCTTAACAGAGTTGGCTATCTTTTCCTCAGTTTGAGACTTTGCAATTCTAACTGCCTTCCCTGCCTCCTTCTGCTTTAACTGATAAAGTTCTATGTCCTGCTCCTTCTGTGTTTCCTTACATTTCCTGAATGCTATCCTTTTCTCCTTAACCATCTCTGCCACCTCTTTTGAGAACCATAGTGGTTTATTCCTTCATTTTGTTTTGTTGATTTGCTTCACACAAAGGCTTGTTGCCTCTGTGATGGCTGTTTTGATTATTCCCCATTGTTCCTCCACCCCTCCTCCTTGCCCATTTCCTTGTGCTTTTCTGAGGCACTCTCTCATTTTCCCAAAGTCAGCCTTCCTAAAGTCCAATACTCTTGTTTTTGTATGGCTTAACTCTATGGCTGTGTTTATTGTGAATCTCACTGTTTGGTGGTCACTTGTTCCCAGATGGCTACCAACTTCTAAATCTGAGATCCTTTCTCCTTTCCCATTTGAGAGTACCAGGTCTAAGATTGCTCTTCCCGAGTGGGTTCCAACACTAGCTGTCAGAGGTATGCCTCCTGTAGGGCATCAAGAATGGCCCTGCTCTTGAATGTACCTACAGCAAACCTACTCCAGTTAACATCTGGCATATTCAGGTCCTCCATCAACAATAACTCCCCTTTTTCTGCCATTTTAACAATGCCTTCTATCATTTCCTTGTCCATTTCCTCCCCCTGAGATGGGGGTCTGTACACAACCCCCATGCAGATTGTGGTGCCATTTCCTGTTTCCAGGATGACTAATAGTGACTCATCAACTTCCTGTTTACTCTTTAGTTCTGTTGCTTTAATCCCTTCCCTTATATAGAGAGCTACTCCTCCTCCTCTTTTACCTACCCTATCCCTCCTATAGACTGTGTATTCTGGTATGTTGACAACCCAGTCATGGTTCTCTGTGTACTATGTTTCAGTGACTGCCACAATATCCAGGCATCCCTCTTCCATCAAGGCCATTAGTTCAGGGAGCTTGTTGCACAGACTGTGGGCATTGGTACTCATCACCTTCCATTTATTTGTTATGGCATTACCCCTTTTAGCCCCATCCCTGCCCTTGATGCCTTTTTCTCTGCATTTATCCCTGTCCTGCTCCCTACCGACTTCTCTGCCTTGGTGTTTACCTCTCAAACTACTGTGTTTTGTGGGGAGAGGCTGGGATTTCCCTGCTCCTTTTCAGTGCCTCCACCCTTGGCTTGTTTAAATGTTTGCCAATGAAACATTTAAACGTGTCACCTAGGATCCTGGTCCCCTCCCCAGACAGCTGCAGACCATTGCACCGGTATAAGCCTGCATTCCTCCAGGTGGCTCCCCAGTCCCCAATGAAGCTAAAACCCTGAGCTGCACTCCAGTTTTTCAACCATTCATTGAATCCCATGGTGCAGAATACCCTAGCATCATCCTTTCCATAGACAGGCAGCACCTCCGAGAAGGTACCCGTACATGCTACTTGTCTAAAGGACCCTCCCCAACTCCACAAACTCCTCTTGCACTGCTCTTATCCCATTCATAGCCAGGTCATTTGTCCTTAGGTAGACAATGACATCCAGCTCCCTCCCTTGTGCAGCTGCGCCCATGATCCTGAGGAATCGCTTCCTGTCCCACCAGGCCATGGCACCAGGTAGGCACCCTACCTCCCTATCCCCTTCCTCCCACACTTCTACCCCCAATGATCAAATCCCCCATCAGGAATTGTTTTCCTCCCTTGTGGGGTCTCATGCCAACCTCCTGTGGGTCTGCTTTGTGGAGGTTCCCAGCATACTCCTTGGTCTCCACTGCAGGTGCCTCCATAGAGGAACCACTCTTTGTCAGAACAGCATATGAATTGTAGAGAGGCACAACAGGAGGGATGCACCTCTGTTCCACCACCCTCTCCTTCCATGAGCCCACCTTGGTCCAACCACTCATCTTTCTTGGCAACCTCTGAGGTAACGGTGGTAGTCCTGGTAGTCCCTGGGTGGGGGAAGAGGTTTCACGTATCCTAGCCAGGTCAGACTAGAGACGGGCAACCTCCTTTCTCAGACCAGAGAGGTGCCTGCAAACAGGGAAGCATTGCAGCCTCCATAATGTCTCCCAGAACACTCCTGCCCCACAGCCATTGCACTGCTCCACTCCCATCTTGACTTATTTTGTGTCCCCTCTCCTGTTGCTTTGTATGCTTACTGTCTCCTCCCTCTATGTATTTTTACACTTACTTTCCTACTGCCTATGTGCCCTTACAAATCTATCCCTTCCTGTTCTGGGACAGGAACTTCCTGTAGTCTTCAGTAGTCTCCCTCTTCGGTGCTTGGATTCAGACCTCCAGCAGCTGGGGGGGGGGAGAAAGAGTTATTTTTTAGGTTCCTTAAAGTTTGATGAAACCAATGTGTCTCAGTGAGCCTTCCCTTCCTACTGGCAAACAGGAAGTTCCTGTTGTCAGTCAAATCCAGTGGCTATAAAAGTAGAACTGGCTTTGTGTTGGAGAGTGGAGGGGTGGGAAGGAGGGCAATTAGCAAAAAATCTGAAGTTCTAGGCTGCTGTATCTTGCTCTAAAACCAAAGTTCTCTTCAGTCAAAAACAATAGGAAACTGTAATTGGAGATGGATGCTTTTGTACTTCTAAGCTGCCAAGCCACACCCCCAATTAGCCTTAGCCTCTGCTCTGACTCAGTAAATTAAGCTGATATAGCCTCCTTCCTCAGAGAAACACGCAGTGTCTTTCTTCTTTTTTTTTTTACTTAAATGAGACCCCTTCTTCTAATAAAGTATCTGTTTGCTTAGTCCAAACAGGTACTAACTCCTGCTGAGATAGAAGTGACTCGTCAGTAAAAAATATGTAGTTCTAGACTGCGGTATCTTGCTCTGAAACCAAAGTTCTCTTTTGCCAAAAACAGCAGGAAGCTGTAATTGGAGACAGCTGCTTTTGGACCACAAAGTTGCTAAGCCACACACCCAATTAGCCTCAGCCTCTGCTCTGACTCAGTAAATTAAGCTGATACAGCCCCTTCCTCAGAGAAACACACAGTCACTTTCTTTTTTTTACTTAAATGAGACCCCCTTCTTCTAATAAAGTATCTGTTTGCTTAATCCAAACAGGTACTAACTCCTGCCGATATAGAAGTGATCTATCAGTAAAAAATCTGTTGTTCTAGACTGCTGCATCTTGCTCTGAAACCAAAGTTCTCTTCTGTCAAAAACAGCAGGTAAACGTCCTCAACACAAAGGTATTGCCACTATGTTTGCTGTAAGATCACTTATGCCCTTTGGAGGACTGTGTCCATATCACAGAAAGAAATGTGTTTCCATATTTTCAAGAAGAAACAGTTCATTTAGTGTGCACTTCCATGAGCAGGGAGAACTGAATGTATGATGTATAGATGTGCAGTATCCTGACATGGTTGTATGGTGACAAAAGTGACATGAATAACAGGCCACTTTGATGTCTGTATAACAAACAGGTATTTTTTCTCATTGGCTAAACATCACAAAAACTTGGTCAGGTAGGTTGAAAGAAATAGTATCACCAACAAAATGATATAGAGGATAGCATATGGGTGACATTACACAAAAGTGATAAAAGTGAGTGTGAATCAGGAAGAGTATGCGGGCCAACAACAACCAGAATGGAAGGAGACAGGTTCCCATGAGACATGAGTATAATATTGAGGTGGACGCTCTCTTGTCTGTCTGTATTTGAAAAGCAATACATGATGTTTTACGCTGCATCTATTGATAAGTCATACTGGATAGGTGTGTGCAGTACCATCCACATGGACAGTCTCAGCTGCTTACATACTGTATGGTGCTGTTTGTAGTGTGTAACCATTACTATACCTGCCATCACTGACAATGTATGTTGCACACATGTATCTCTTGGTGCTGCACATCCTTGCATGTGGTACAGTCTTTCATGAGCTCCCACTCATGAAGGTCCCTTCCCTGAAATGGGGGGTTTGCAGCCAGCACCACAGCTGATTGATTTATGCTACCATTCCCAGTGTGGTTCAGGGTAGCCTAAAGTAAAGGAGACCATAATGGCCAAGTATAACCTTTCCAGTTTCAATTACCAGTAGGCTCATTTTCATGGTACTGGTTAATATGGCCCATTCCAGTTCTATGAATATCACCTTTAAGCAGAGATCTCAGTCACCGTGTCCTATTGGCCATGTAGATTCCAGGCATGAGACACAGCTGCACGTAACCTCTCTTTTGTGCACTGCCACACCCACATATTCAGATAATTAGCATGGTACCATTTGTATATGGCACCTTTTCAGAACAATAGGTGGAATACTGTTAAAAAGAAAGTACTGTACTATGGAAGAATTAGTGAAAAGCAGTACCACCACATTGAGGTCCTTCCACATAGATACTGGTTGCACAAGGGCAGTGAAAGGGGAAGGGCTGGCCAGGATGGACGCAGATTGGTGCCACTTGCAGGGTGACAGGAAAGGTGAGCAGATGGTAAGGCTGAACACAGTTTGGGACCACATGCAGGGTGATGGGGAATGTGGAGGGATGGCAGGAATGGCAATAGACAAGTGCCACATGCAGGGTGATGGGGAATGGTGGGAGGATGGCAAGGCTGGACACAGCTTGGTGCCACTTGCAAGGTTATGGGGATAGGTGGGGTGGCAAGACTGGCCAAAGATAGATACCACTTGCACAGAGACAGTGAAAGGTGGGGGGATTGCAAAGGTGGCCAAAGACAGGTGCCACTTGCAGGGTGATGGGGAAAGATAAGGTGATGCCAAGGCTGGACACAGACAGAGGCCACATGCAGAGAGATAGGGAATGGCAGGGTGATGGCAAGGCTGGACACAGATTGGTGTCACTTGCAAAGTGATGGGGAAAGGTGGATGGATAGCAAGGCTGGTCAAAGATAGGTGCCACTTGCAGGGTGACAGTAAAAGCTGGGGGGAATAATATGATTGGCCAAAGACAGCTGCCACTTGCAGGGTGAATGGGGACATTTTGGGGGGCTGCCATGGCTGACCACACACTGGTGCCAGTTGTGTAATGCTGGGGAAAGGTGTGGTGCTGTAAATGATGGCCACGCCCTAGTGCCATTTGCACACTGATGGGGGTAAGTGGGGGTTGGCAAGGGTGATCGCAGACTGGTGCTGATTGCAGGGCAACAGGGAACAGTGAGGGATGTCAAGGCTGTCCACAGAGACAACATCTCATCGAAAGATAAAGGGGAAGTGCTGTACACAATACCAACACTACTACTGACAGTGGTAGGGGACAGCACAGCTCAAGCTGGAGCACCAGAAAAGCAGGGGAGTGGGGATGCAGGCATAGGAAGTCAGTATGCTGCTTTTTCCACATGGGCTGCCACCGTTTCTTGAAGCAGAGATGCTGCAGCTATAATACTGTAACTCCATTCCGTCACCTACTGCCTGACAGCCAAGTGGCACCAACAGACAACATGCTCCACTATGCAGTGAATGGGGGTGATTGGGGAGCATAACAATGTGGGTCAGCAAAAGAAACATAACACTAGGTGATGGTGAAGCAGAGACAAGACTAAATGGACACGCAGCAGTATGTTTGTTTGTTTGTTTATTCACTTAACGGGTAAGCACACTGGAAAACTAGTTCCTTTTACAGGTGCGACCCACATAAAAACATACATATACAATACAAAAGACATACATATACAATACAAATATAGCAGACCAAAAATGTCTTTGTTACAAAAGAAAATAATTAATCATAAAAAACATTTTCAATTAAATTGTAATTAAAAAAACGTCCTCAATTCATCTGCAAACACTTTAGCAGAATGCAACTGTCTTATATCACAAGGAATTTCATTCCAGATAGATAGAGCAATATAAGCATAGGCTCTCTGTCCACATTTAGTTCTCATAAATGGTATTTTGAGAACCAGACCATCTGTCCTATGTCTGAAAAAGTAACCCTTGTCATACGGCCTCTATTGGTTACACAATTTTTGTGGGACTCCAGAATTAATAATTCTATGTGTCAATTTAGCTACATAATAATGGAAGTTCAATGATACTGGAAGCCAACCTATCTCTTTCAAAATTTCGCAATGATGAGACAATTTAGGATAATTTAAAGCAAATTTAGCAATCAATTGAAGTAAAGTAGATTTCTTAGAAATTATTGTCGCAGAAGCAGTATCAGTTACAATGGCAGCATAATTTACAATAGGAGCTAAACAATGATTGGAAATAGTTAACCTAGACTCCATAATAAGAAATGAACAAATTCTATATAAAGGGGCCATTCTACAGTGAATTCTCAAAGTTACCCTCATAAAATGTGGTTCATAACTTAAATTAGAATCTAATAAGACCCCAAGATACTGAAATGTATCCACTTGTTCAAACAACGATCCATCAAGAGATTTGACCTGCAGACACTGGCCCACAGTTCTTAATCTCGCCATGGTTTCAAAAATCATCACCTTTGTTTTCAGTTTATTTAAAACCATCCTACTAGAAGTAAGGGACAATTGAAAATTGAACATTCCTTTTGTTAGGGAATCACTTAGATCACCAACAGAAGAGCCCTGCATATATATTACTGCATCATCTGCATAAAGAGTTAAAAAAGCATTGTTAATTACTTTCACTTGCTGATCAAAAAACAAAGAAAATAAAAGTGGTCCTAGTATGGAGCCTTGAGGGACCCCACACTTTACCATTGCAGATTCAGAAATGGCACCTCCATATTTAACCCTTTGAAACTGATCACTCAAATAATCCCCTATCCAAGTCAAAAAAGACTGTCCTGCTCCCTAAGACCATAGTCTAGAAATTAACAATTGATGGTCTACTGAATTGAATGCCTTGGTCAAGTCCACGAACACAGCCCCAGTCAAACAACCTTTATCTATACCATCCAGTACCATGTTCATGAACTCGACCAAGGCTGTCTCTGTGCTTCTACCTTTGTGGAAGCCAAGCTGATTCTGAGACAACAGACCCAAGAATCACATATTTAATCAATATGTGACAGTAATTGCGGGGGGGGTGGCGCAGACAGTACTGAGACATGACAGATAGCAAGCAGTATTGCATGGAGAATGGGGGTGCCCTGTCTGGCACTGGGTGTCCATACTGGTTCACTGCTGCCTGCACCCCCCCAATTGTTTGGCACATACTGCTTGTTATCTGTCATGTCTTACTGCTCTATGCACCCCCCCCACCCCTACAACATCTTTTCCTGTTGAGTGTTTGAAGGATGTTGATGCTGTATGATGTAAGCAATAATATCCAACAGGGGGGTATTTTGGGATATAATGGACTGCCCAGGGGTGTAATGAAGAGTGGAAGGCCTTACAGCCCCTGGAAGGTCCATTATATCCCATAATACCCACCCTGGAGGGTATTATTGCACTTAGAAAATGGCCTTACGTTATTAATTTTTTTATAATGATTTCATTAAAAAAGAGTATAAAATATAATTATAAATGAACAGAAATGTTGGGTTCTGTAAAACAGTCCCTTTAGTGCCACTAGGGGGTGCTGCTGTTTGCAATATCTGTTTTTATGCGTTAGCTTGGAGTGTCAGTTTTTCATAGCATTACACAAGGAATTGTTAGTTTTCATTTTTCTTCCTCCCCATTATCTCTTCGTGCTTTGTGAATAAATATGGTTTGATTTCTAGACTAAGAGCGGGGCGAGAGAGCAAGATGCTCAGCTGTAGAGCAGGAATGGCATGGTGTCCTGTGACATGCTATCCGGGAGGGTGGAAGTTATCCTATGACCTGGAAAAAAATGTAGGTACTTAGTTCTTCTTTAAAAATATGAAGGTTGATGTTGTGGTGCCAAGTGTACAAAATGCATAGTGGCTTATTACGGTTACTGAATTGAGAAGCAGGACTTTCTGTGAATTGTTGCCGGTCATAGAGTCGTGCTGCCAGGTAGCGGCAGTTGTGAGAGTGGGAAGAGGATTAAAGGTCTTGTTCCTTGCCAGCACTGAAGTCAGGACCAGCCTAGTAGGAAGAAAAAAAACAAGATTTTTACTTTTTTATATTCCTTTACTATGGACTGGTTTGATTACTGTCTGTATGTGCCTGTGTGGGAGAGGGCTATAGCTTACTCTCTCACTAAGGATACAGTGTAACAATGGTGACTATTGTAGCATGGGCACAGAGATACAAAGTGGTTATGGGTGCTGCCATGAGGGACTAGTTATTAAGAGGGCTTTGTGAAGAAATAACAGCACGGATGCTGCTTTTCCAGTGCCCGTTTTCTAACATTCATTCACCATCACCTTCAGATTGTATTTTGTGTCCATCAGGTCTTGTTACTGACAGATCCCCACACCACCCCCACCCTCAACAGCCTGACAGCACAATGAACATGTGATAGGCATAAAGGAATACTTTACTAAATAAATATGCATATAACAATACCTTTAGATTTCATTCAAAGCACTATGGTGCAAAATGTGCTGAACAAAGAACAGTGTTCCTGCTGTTAACATCACGCAGGTTTTCTGTGTTCACTGCAGCCTTCCATTTGGCAAGGATCTCTTTATTTTTTCGAACTCTGATAAAAGATATGCCTCTACACTCCATTTTCTTGGAGGCATTAAAGCATCTGACTTCCCAGCAGTTTGCCATCCTGGCTGTGCAGAGCTGCTTATTTTAAAATTAAATTGAAGTAATCTGACAGCTGTCAAGACAGATTCACTATGACACTTTACCATGCGTTAAATGCTTTCATGCTGTCCTGCTAAGTTAGCAAGCCTGTCGCCAATGTCTCAGCAAGACCATACAGGCATAACATGACTGGGTCAAAGTTGAATATTTCAGGTGCAAAAATGAACACTTTTTTGCCATATTGGGAATCAGAATGATGATCAAGGTGTTGAGGCATCCACAAAAGTAATGTGCGGGCACTTTAATATTGTAGTAAGGTCATGCAATGTTTATTTCCTCTTTAGATAACCCATTCCATTATTAATCACTAGAGGGATAGTTCCCATTTCTGAGATATGAGTCAGTAAGCTTTGGCTGTTCCATTTTAGTATCAAGTGTTTGTACTTTCTCTGTCACGTTCCACAATATGTAAGTTGCCTTTACTGACTTGATAAATACACATGCTTCTTGTGAGCTTCCTGTCATATAGTATCAGCATGCTTGTATAACTGTACCCTTATTTCTCTCAGTATGCAGAAAATATTGTACTTTAGACTTCAGCATTTCTAGTGTTTCTTTATCATCTGTAGATATGACATCCAGTTGAATTATTCTGTTTTTTTCGGTTTTCTAGCTGAGTTTGTTCATTGGGTTGATTTACTTTTACTTTCTATTCTGTCTTCTACAGCCTTATATAGAATTGTGTATGGGTGACCATACACAACAAGGATGTGTTTCCATCAAGAGGATTTGATAATGGCATACTGACCTTGAGAGCAAAGCTCAGGTGGTCACTATGATGGCATCATGTCCTCCAGATGTAAACACAACCTTGTTGTGTATGGTCACCCATATACTCTTTTACATAGTACATCATTCACTGAGACTGAAAAAAGTTAAATTTCACAAGGTTTCATACCTTGTGTTCATGCTTCCACTTGCTCTCAGCAGCTTAGTCTGCTATGAAGCCCCTTGGTACAGTCCCAATCCAGTCCTCGCCCTTCAAAGGTTAACGGCAGTAGTTGATTTAAAAAAAAAACTGACAGATTATTTGCAGTTTGGAAACACGGAGCTGAGTATGGATGTCTGTGTCCACACTGTCTGGATGAACTGCTTGCTAAAGCGGTGCCACCATTTTGTATTGAATTTATTTTGTTCAGAGCACTGTTTCCTCCAGTCAGGTGGCAGGTCAAGGGGAAAAGTTGTTGTAGTATCCTTGTGACATCAGAACAATACTACAGCAACTTTCTGTGATCATTGAACTGTCCAGCAACAAGTTTTTGAAAGCCACTGATCTCCATACACAATATACCCTAATCATATCCTTTAGAAATATTCAGAGCAATCTCTCTTTTGGGTTGTTCAGGATATGTTACTTTAGAGCTATCTTCCAGAGTTCCCTTTGGGTTTTGTTTCTCTAAATGAACATGGACTCAGGGGCTTATTTTTGATTTGGACTTCATCTCTTATTTTAATTTGAGACTGTGGGATAGCAAGTTTTGTTTTATTTTGGGTTTCATTACTTTTGTCTTTCTGTTTATTTTATTATTTCTATAAACTTTAACCTCCACTGAGGGAACTTTCCTCACAAATGGCTCTAGTAAGCTTATCTGAATTATCTTCCAGTATTTCTTGGGTTTCTTGCTCCATTCTTTTTGTTTTTTTCCTTTTTTTTTATTAATGAGTCATTTTCTTCCTCCACATACAATAGTTCTTCTTCAAATAATCTTCCATAAATATCTTGGTCATGAATTGATTTTTTCATGACATTAGTTTTCAGACCTAATAGCCCCTCTTTAATTACCCATGATTTATTTATTTAATATTTGTCAACCAGGTAATGAGTATTGGACCAAAGGCCCTTTGGCAGGCTTGACACAGGTCAAAGGCATACAAAAGATGGTATTAAATACATCATTAATGTAAACAAAGATACAAAGAAGACAAAAAGTCAGCAGCAGTTACAAGTCTCAAATAAATAATGATGCAATTTAAGTCAGAATGAGTTAAAAGAATTGTTGTTATGCAAGGCAACTGGCAGTACATTCCAAAAAACAGGGGAAGACATAGAGAAGTCCTAGAAGCACATTTTTGATTTACAGAAGAGAACACATTATTGTAGACACTCAGATGATCGAAGAGCAGTATCTAATTGCAAAATGTTATCTAGTTTCTCAAACAAGGATGAAACAGTGGGGAAAATTACTTTATGAACCAAACAACCCAAAAAATATTTAATATGTGATACTGGGGAAAGCAAATTGAGTTGAGAATAAAGAAGACTGTGATGAGTTCTGGATGGAATAAGGAGGATAAAGTGTTATATATAATTATTCTTTGAAAACAAATGTGTTAATGCATCAGTTAGGGTTCAAGTTAATACCAGAAATTTAAGGAAATGTGGCGATAGGATTTCCAACCCTCCCTTCCTACACCCCCTTCCCCAAGCAGCTAAAGGGAAAAAAAAATAGGGTTTTGGATCTGTAGACACTAGGCAAATCAGTGATGGGAGTCTTCCTTGGGATTGTCAATCCCAGTGCTTACCCTCCAAGCCCATAGCAGCCTGTCTGAAGCACAAGGTACAGCTCCATGTCAATGCCTTGTAGTGATGCACTCTTCAAAGGTGGAGAAGTATGTCTCGCCATATGTTGCCAACAGAATCTGTTTTAGCTTACTTCACACAGGGCCCTGAGGAGATCACATTTGGCCTTCTTTGCTTAGGGGAAGGGGTGAGCAATAAAGCTGACAACACCAAAGTAGACCGTACTACACTTATTCACCAAAACTCTGCAGACCCAAAGAAATATAGAAACATAGAAAACTGTCAGAGAGATAAGGACTGCAATGCCCATCCAATCTGCCTGTAAGCCCTAAACTGGTTTGTGTCCTCTGACCCTATCTGGCCAGTGACTTTTTGCACTCTGTCCCACCTCTAAGGTTCCCTTATGCCAATCCCAGGCATGATTAAATCCCTCCCCCGTGCTCACCCCTAGCACCTCCTGTGGCAGACTATTCCATGTCTCCACCAGCCTCTCATTGAAGAAGAACTTCCTCACATTTCCCCCTAATCTTCCACCTACCAACTTTATATCATGCTTCCTTGTTCTTGTACTCTACCTATATTGGAAGATGTCTCCCCTCTGCACCTTGTTTATGCCCTTAAGGTACTTGAATGTTTCTATCATGTCCCCACTCTCCCTCCTTTCCTCCCTCAAGTACTATTGAGATCCTTTAATCTCTCTTCATATGTTTTCTGGTGCAAGCACTGTACCATCTTAGTTATCCTTCTCTGGACCGCCTCCACCCTGTCAATGTCCTTATGAAGATGTGGCCTCCAGAACTGCATTTAGTACTCTAGGTGAGGCCTCACCAGTGTTTTATAAAATACCATCAGCCCCTCCCGCCTTCTGCTAGTGATACTTCTACCAATGCACCTCAGCATGCCACTGGCCCTACCTGTAGCCTTTGTACTCTGCATGGGCACCTTTAGGTCATCAGAAATGATAACCCATAGGTCTCTTTCTTCCTTGGTGATCATCAGCATCTCTTCCCCCCCATCCTACAACTCTCCCCAGGGTTCCTTCCTTCCAGGTGCATAATTTCGCACTTCTTAGAATTAAACCTCAGTTGCCAGACTTCAGACCATTTTTGAAGTTTAAACAGGTCCCTCCTCATCCTTTCCACCCCTTCTGGAATATCTACTCTGTTGCAGATCTTGGTGTCATCTGCAAACAGGCAGACCTTTCCTTCCAGCCATTCTGCAATGTCACTAATGAAGATATTTAACAGGACTGGCCCAAGGACTGATCCCTGTGGTACCTCACTGTCACCCCCTCTCCCTGGATTGGATTCAATTTACTACAACTCTGTGCCTCCTGTCTGCTAGCCAGTTCCTAACCCAGCTTACCACCTTGTCCCCTATACCCAGACAACCCATCTTGTTAACCAGCATCCTACGTGGGACAGTGTTAAAGGCCTTGCTAAAATCAAGGTAGTTGATGTTTACTACCCTAATTTTTTTTTCCTTTTGCTGTTTCGGGGTTGGGGAGCCCTAACACCACATTTCCCTACTTTTGTGGCATTAGGTTGAACCCTATCTGGTGCAATCATGCAGTTTTTTGCAAAGAATTTCCTTTCTTTTTGAGGTAGTGGAATAGCTCCTCATTCACACAGGTTCAGAACAGATGCAGACGTGAAGGATCCTTTGGGCCCTGTGTCAAGGGAAGACTACATTTGCCAACAGAAGTGCAGAAATGGATGTCAAGAATTCAAAGGCTGTCTGGTGGACTGCAGTAGCACAGGACCCTCTGGACCCCCTGATTTCCATGTCACCACAGACACAGATGCACAGGGCTAAGAATCTATCTCTCAGCAAACCACTGGGGCATCTGGCACCCACAGGTGCAGAGGTGCAGGGCCCTATGTGAAGGGAAGAGTTCTTTTCACTATTTGGTACTTGGACTCATGCAGACAATCCTGCATCTACCCTTCTGAGGCTGGGGGGGGTAGTGTTGCATATTGCACCTTCCCCCTAAGCCTCTGTCCATCAAGTTAGATCACTGAGTTCACCCCCAAACTCAGCTTACCAGTATGGGATCATAAAGCACTACCCACTGGGGTAAAGACTGGCACTATACACGTTTCTTAATTATAATTTTTTTACCTCAAATTTTATAGATAGTCATTTAATGTCTCCCCCAATAAACATAACATGTGGCTTTTATAGAATACTGGCCAAAACATGTGCAAACATGTCTCATCCAGTATTTAAAAAATGACACCTATCATATTTATGAGGTGGTGTGAAAAAATGGGAATGTTGAAAGTTTGGAGTCAAAATATTGAAAATTAGTGAACTTGTGTGTGAATGTTGAAATATTACAACGTTCACTCATAACTTGTTCATTTCACCATATTTTTACACCATATTTTCAACACTGTGTTCTTAGAAACCTCCCCCCCCCATGAACCCAATAGTTGAAAATCTTCAAATCCCACTCCAAATGTGATTTCATGCAGCAACTGCAAAATCACCTTTCTGGGTGGATTTGAAAAAAATCTCATGCCTTGTTCACAAGGTGGGATCCCAAAAAGGCCATGTTGAAAGTTTGTTGGAAAAGTGTTAAAAATATGCAAAGTTTTGAGAAGACGTTTAGGTATTTAAATATTCACTCATAATTTGGCCATTTTGACATGTTGTTACACCACATTTTCAACATTGTCTTCAGATGACCCCACCTCATGAACCAGGTAGTTGAAAATGTTCAATTCCCACCCAAAATGTTGTTTTGCACAGTGACCAAGAAATCACCTTTTGTGCATGATTTGAAACATTCCACTGTCATTGTTCATGAGGTGGAGTCACAAAAAGGCCATGTTGAAAATGTTGTGTAAAAATATTAAACAATGATGAAGTTAGGAGTCAAAGTTCAAACCCCATTGTAATACATTAAATCAGACTGACTTTATTTTCTCATATTGCTGTCACCGGTTTCAGCAGCAAGATGTGTCTTCGATCAGAGGCTGGCTCTACATCATTGGACATGTGAAGGTGAGTGAAGGTGCATGGGGTGTGTGGTGTAGCGGGTACCGAATGAGGGATTGGGGTGGGGTGGTTGGGGTCTGTTGATGTCAGATCAGTCCTGGGCTATTTTCTTTTTTACCAGTTAAAAAAAAATAAATGAATAAATAAAAAAAAAAAAACATGGGACTTTTTTCTTATTATTCAGCTTGACTGTATAGTTTGAAGTCCAGCCTTCCCAGGTGGCCCAGTTTATAGGCTCTTTTCTAGTTATGGAGAAAGGGAAGTAACATTGATATAGACTCAGTGAAGAGTTGTTCTATTTTGGTTATTTTGGGGGTCAGATCTTGATTTCTGTACTCTTTTTTTCCTGTATGATGCAGGCAGTTTGGAACGATCATGCACACATCTTACTCAGACCATGGCAGAGCACTGGAGTGCTAAATTTCCTTACCCAATAGCATTAGGTTGACTTTAAATACTGATATACTATGTATAAATATATATATATATATATATAAAATCACTGATCAATGTCAGCAGGGCTCTACACATTATATTATTGAAGTTATATACTGTATATTAGCATGGAGAGACAGTATTACATTGTGGTTAAGAGCATTAAGCTGAAAGCTTGGAGAACTGGGTTGGAATCCTCCAGCCACCACTTGCAAACTGTGTGACCATGAGCAAGTCACAAGTTCTCTGTGCTCCCAGGATGCACCTGGAAACAAGCCTTGGCTTAGTGTGTCCTCCCTAGCCAAAAACTGTAAAATATTGCAGGAGGGTTTCATCTTTACAGCTCTGCCTGGTTGGCTGAATATGTATCTGGGTTCAGGGTTCTTTAAAATACCATTCTTTTAAAACAGTATACAGGGAATCACTGGGAGTTAATGGTTACCATAAACTGTTTTAAATCATATGCAGGTATAGAACCTCTCAAATTATAGGTTAAATGACATGCCATATTGGAAACGGAGACAGAGACATCACTTAATTAAGAGCTTTTTTCACTATGAATAATGCCAGTTAATAGTTGTTTCATTACTTTTAGTGGCAAGAAGAAAAGAGTAGGTGTGAAAATTTATATTTAATTTGTTGTATGGTTTACCTGTTTAATTTGCAGTTCCATCATTCCAGATGGCCTGATTTCTAAACTATTTTCCATCTTTTAAGGTCTCCTGTTACCTGTCAATTTTAACTGAAAGCCAACCCACTGCTAACAATAATTAGTACTTTAATTGGGAGTCGGCCCACTGGGAGCCAACCCATGGGTCCAAGGGTAACATAAAAAGGTTCCTTTCCAGTGAGGGGGACTGTTGGCTAACCCACCACTCCAGCAGTAATATCTAATGGTATCCTTCCAATGAGGGGTACTGGGAGCTGACCTACCACTCCAGGAGCAACATCTATGTGCCCTTCCTTCGAGGAGGTGGACCTAGAGTTGACCTGCCACTACAGCTGCAACATCTAAGGGTTCCCCCTCTAACTTGGGGGACTGAGAGCCAACCCAGTACTCCAGCAGCAATATTTATTGGTCTACCTCCCACAAAGGGAACCAAGAGCAGACATGTAACTCGGGCAGCAACATCTAAGGATCCCATCTCTGACAAGGGGTTGAGAGCAACCCACCCGTCAAGCAATAATATCTAAAGGTCCCCTAGATATTTATTATATACTTATATGAGCCAGCTGCTATGTTGTTTCATATGTGAAACTGTATATGTGTGGGTTTTGGAGAACAGTGGGGGTCTGATCTTTTTAAATTTCTTGAACTGCTGAAAACAAAGAAAATATAACCTTACTGTAGTTAAGGGAGTGTAGGGAAGGGCAGTCCAACCACATGGTTCTAGCACTTTATTTTCTTGGTGGGACATATAGATCTCTAGAAAGAGAGAAAGGTAGATAGATAGACAAACAGACAGACAGAGAGATCACAATCCAGATCTAGTGATTACCAACTAACTGCTCTCACTCAAGCCAGCAGCAGCACTCCAGTTGAAGCCACAAAAATCAAGAAAGTGCTGCTGTTCTTATACAGAGAACTTGGGTGAACAGCTCCTCCAACTAAGCTGGGCACTGTTGTGATTGTTGTGTCCAAAAAAGGTGTTTCTGGAGTTAAAAAACAAACAACTACAGAATCTGGCTGAACATGTCCCATTTAGCAAGGTTCAGGTGTTTGTTTATGAAAAATTAATATTTTAATGTATTTTCTGTTTTTCATTTGGGGGAAAAACAGGATGGCAGACATCATAGCACAAAACATTTTACTGCTTTGTGAGAATCAGGTGGTGAGAAACTAAAAATGATCTTGCAACATGGAATATTTTGTGTTGTATCAGAGGGTTGCCTAAAAAACCATACTGACTATGCGCAGAACATCTCCAAAAACAAACTTTCAATCTTTATAACTCTGAAACTGTTAAATATTTTATTCAGGAAACCCTCAAAAGGCACTACTTTAGCACAGACTGCTTCTACCCTGAAAGTTTCAGAAAACAATCACATTCCATTCTAGGCTCTAGGTGAGAGCATAAAGAAACAAAAAAAATCATGTCACATATAGGAAAAAGGTTTCCCTCTACAGGAACATGACATGTGCAGATCTCAGAAACCACACAAGCTACCAACATGACACTCTCTACATATTTAGACCTTGCCTGTTCTAGACAATGCTTGCAAAATTTGAGCCACTTTTGTCAAACAACGGTAAATCTTTTTAAGGTGCAAAGTTAAGGGTTTAGCATAGACCCAGTTACACAATACTAACTATACTGACACTACTGTACCAGTATAACAACAGACTGAAGTTTTTGAAGCTCTTCTTGCCCAATATTAAGAAATAAGACAGATGCAAAATGAAACAAAAGGGGGGGCATGGCAATTTCTTTGCTGATTTCTAGAGAAAAGAAATGTTTTAGCTTATATACAGCTCCAAGCCTCTGATGAATGCTCTTACAAAGCGTCCCAATATTCTCTCAGTAGGTAAGAGAGGGGTCCAACAGGAAACCCAAATACTTAAAAAGAAAAATCTGCTTAATAAGTTATCCATCCAAGTGAGACATTGATAAAGTGGAACACATTTTCAACAAAACTGAAGAGTCCAACAACATAGACTTGGTTTTGCTGGAATTTAAGATGAAACTGTTACTTTTAAACCATCTACTAATTTCACACAAACAAAAAAAAAATCTGGGTTCAAAAAGCTCCATTGAACACTTGGAGTTTTTGAAAATGATTAAATCATTAGCATACAAAATAGTTTTACAATTTGACCGTACCTCTGAAACCAAGTTTATGAATAAATAGAATATTGGAAGTTCTAAAATGGACCCCTGCAGAACCCCCCTGAATAACTAATTACTGAGATAGAAACAGAAATTGACAGCAGAAGGGGACAGCAAGATCCATCTAGACTGCCTGATATGGGTAACTACCCCCCATCTTTTCTGTGAAATACCTTGGTGCCTGTCCCAGGTGTTTTTTGAACCCATTTACCATTTTGGCCTCTTTCACTTCTTGGGGCAGGTAATTCCATAGTTCGACCACCCTCTCAGTGAAGAACCTCCTAACACTGCTCCTGAATCACTCAACCTTGAGCCTCATATTGTGTCCTCTAGTTCTGATTCTTTTCTTCTCCTGAAGGAGCTCTTGTACCTGTACCTTATTTATACTCTTGATATACTTGAATGTCTCAATCATGTCCCCACTCTCCCTCCTCTGCTTCAGGGAGTACATGTTGAGCTCCCTCAGCCTATCCTCATACACCACTTGATGCAGACACTGAATCATTTTTATGACTCTCCTCTGCACTATCACAATCCTACTGAAGTTTTTCCTAAATTGCGCCTCCAGATCTGTATGCCGTACTCCTTGTGGAATTGCACCAGCACCCTGTAAAGTGGCATCACCACCTCCCTTCTGCGACTCATGATTCCCCTCCATATGCAGCCCAGCATCCACTGGCCATTAGCGCTGCTTTTTCACACTGCTTCCCCACCTTTAAGTTATCTAATAAAATGACTCCTAGGTTTTGATCCTGGTTGGTGCACGACTGCTGCTCTCCTCCCAGGTCGTGTCCCAGCTTGTGGTTTCCCTTGTCTAATTACATGACCTTACACTTTTTGGCATTGAACTTCAACTGCTAGGCATCTGACCCTTCCTCAAGTTTCCTCTGGTCTGATTCAATGCTCTTGACTCCTTCTGGGGTGTCCACTCCGTTGCAGATCTTGGTGTCACCTGAAAACAGATGCACCTTCCCTTCCAATTCATTACCGATGTCGGCAATGAACATATTAAAGAGTAGTGGCCCCAGCACCAACCCCTAATGCACTCCACTAGTCCCTTCCCTCTCCATTGATAGCATTCCATTTGCCTGCACCCATTGTGTTCTTCCCTTAAGCCAGTTGCTCACCCAATCCACCACTTCCTTACCTATGCCAATGTGGTACAGCTTCATTAACAGCCTTCTGAGTTGAACCGAGTTGAAGGCCTTACTAAAGTCCAGATAGAGCACATTCACCATTCCCCCTTGGTTCACTGCCTTCATTGCCCAGTCAGAAAAGTCAACCATGTTTGTCTGGTATGACCTTCCAGCCATAAAACAATACTGTTTTATGTCCTGTTGCCCACTGGATTCCAGATGTGCTACTATTCTTTGCTTGAGCAATGTCTCCATCAGTTTTCCTATCACCAATGTGAGGGTCACTGGATGGTAATTTATAGCCTCCTCCCTGCTCCCTGATTTGTTAAGTGGGACCACTGTCACCCTCTTCCAGTCTTCAGCCACTGTCCCACTTTATTTACATTAATACTGAAAATTACCAAAGGTACCAGATGAAGTTTTAGACCCAATATCAACTGACTGAGCATGGTTAGACAGATAATCTTGATTCCAGGAAATGAAAATATTTGAGGGTCCCATGATTTCCAATTTGTTACAAAGTAATTCATGATCTATATGATCAAATGCATTGGTCAGGTCCACAGACATAACCCCATTAAATGTCTCTTCTGCACACTATGAAGAACCATGTCTGTGAACCTGACCAAAATAGTATTAGTATCCTTCCCCTTCCTAAATTCATGATGCTTCATACATAGAAAATTCAGTTTATCCAAATACTCATTAATTTGCCTAGATACAAACTTTCCTAATATTTCACTCAGTGGATTCAAAATGGAAATAGGCTCAAAATCTTTCAAACGAGTGGCATTTTTCTTTTTGGATACAGGGACAATACAAACTAACTTCCAGCTAGAAGGAACTGTTGAGATATAAAAGACAAATTAAAAATACTGCACAAAAGGACTGCGATTTGAGGAGTGTCAAACTTAAAACAAATTCTGGCCAGATCCTATAGTGCTGCATGGGAGGAATTTGGGGTCCAGATATTGAAAATTACAAAGGTATGAGCCTGCATTAGCAAAATGTAATGTAGGCTCATAAATGTGGTGTTTTGTAATATTTCTACACCAAATTTTCAACATAGCCTTGTTATGGCCCTGCCTCATGAAAAAGGGCAGAGTAAATGTTCAACTCATGCCTGAAAGGTGATTTCATGCAAGGACTGCAAAATCAACTTTCAGGATGCAAAAGCACATTTTGGGCCAGAAGTGAAAAATGACAGCTGTCACATTCATGAGGTGCTGTAAAGATATGGCTATGTTGTAAGTTTGGGAAAAATTTTTGAAAATTACCAAATTTATGAGCCTGCATTTGCAAAATTCATTGTAGGCTCATAACTTAATTGTTTCTTAATATTTTCACACCAACATTTTAACATAACCTTTTTATGACCCTGCCTCATGACGAAGGGCAGAGCAAATTTTCAACTTTTGCTCAAAAGGTGATTTTGTGCATGGGCAGCGAAATCACTTTTCAGGATGAAAAAAAACACATTTTGGCCAGAATTTGAAAAATGACAACTGTCACATTCATGAGGTGCTGCAAAGATATGTATGGCTATGTTTTAAATCCTGGGTCAAAATATTGAAAAGTACCAAAGTTATGAGTCTGTGTTAGTATAACTCAATGTAGGCTCAGAACTTGATTGTTTTTTTTTTAATATTTTTACACCAAATCTTCAACATAGCCTTCTTTTGACCCCACCTCATGAACAAGGGCACAGAAAATTTTCAGCTCCTGCTGAAAGGTGATTTTGTGCAGGGACAATGAAATCACCTTTAGGACAGATCTGCCTAATGACATTGCAATTGCTCATAAGGTGTTGTACCAAAGAAGGCAAGCTGAAATTTAGTGCCAAAAACATGCAAAAATTCCCAAGTTATAGCACTAAGTTCTAAACCCTATTGAAATACATTGAATCGCATACATGTTTCTTCAGTTTGAAGTCCAGCTTTGAAGAGAGAAGATGTGTCTGTGGTCCGACAGAATTACGACATTGTCCCTCAGATGGGTATGTAAGGACTTCGGGGGTGTGGAATGGTGGATGCTGAGTTGGAGGGTTGTGTCGGGATTAAGGAACAGCCACAAAAGATATCGATGAATGGTTTTGTTTTTACAGGTGAAAAAAACAAAAAAACAAAATCCAGGGCTGAGTATCCCTGATTGCAACGCTGAGCTACTGGGAACCCCCAGTGTCTCTATTATATTTTGAGGGGGCTGAGAGGGAAAGTCGAGTGGGAGAAGAACGTTAAAAAAAAATGTCACGGGGAACACAATTATGACATTGGTGGATTGGGTACCCCCAGTGTAAGTGTTTTGTTCTGGGGGGTGGTGTGGGGTGGTAGGTGCTGAGAGGGAAGGTGGGTCAGGTTGGGGAAATTAAAATTAAATAATGAAAAAAAGTTACTTGGAACATGATTGTGACATTCAGGGATTGGACACCCACAGTGTCATTGTTACGTTTGTGGGATGCGGGGTGGGGAGTTGCTGAGAAAGACGGTCACGTGGGGGAAATGTATAATTAAAAAAAAGGTAATCAGTGGTCACAGCAGAGCACATCATAGTCTGCTGTGACCAATATGGCCACCAAACCATACTACACATGTGCAATACTGTTTTGTGGCCATTTTGGATACAGCAGAGTCTGCTGTGTTCCACAGTGACCACTGGCAGACTAAAAATAGTGCAATGCAACTGCCTATAGAGACAGTGAGTGGAGTGCTTCACAGAAGCAGAGGTGACTGTGTAGCAACTCCAATATGTTGTGTGGTCAGAAGGAATGCAGGAGTCCTTTTCTCATAGCAAGAGGTCTGTCTATAGGGCTACTCCCACTGCAGCCCTAAAATCAAAAATCCAGCCCATCATCATTATCTCTACTCTTATTTGGAAGGCCATTTAGAAGTTTCTAAGTGTCCTGAACAGTTACCTTTTTGAAGTACATATTAAGATGCTCACTGGTAGACTAGTTAAATTATAAGAAAATTTTTCAACAATATCAATTGGATCATGAATATTACATGCAGAAAGATCAGTAAATTTAGTGTTTAAGAAATTTTTAACAAATTTGCAATCTTGCAAGGGTCCTTAATTTTGTGATAATCAACTACCTACTTATTTAAAGTTCCTTTATGTTAGCCGGCCCAGTGGCATGGAGGGCTGAGGCAGTGATGTCTTGCATCTCGCCATGGTAGCAACCCATGTTCATGGTATGAGCAGGTGGTCAGGGGTAGGCTGGGGAGGGAGAGGATTGAGCATCTGGAGGACAGTTTTTCATTTCCATGGGGGTGGGGAACAGAGACCGGCACCTGCCTGACACCTAGCAAAAGCTAGGTGTTGGCTCTCTGGGTACTGCACAAAAGGGGATGGAGGAGGAGAAGCTGACCAGAGTGCTGCATGCAGATGCTTGTGCAGCACTGCCATTGCTGGCACTGCATGCTTCCCTCTGCAAGGAAAAGCGGAAAATCTGGTCCCAATTTATGCAGCATGAATGGCCATCCTCTGCAGGTGCTGCCCTCGAGAAGACATCTCCCTGATGCTGGATCTGAACCTGGCAGGTTGAGTCGGGGTCTCTCCACCACCCTGCCATGGAGGGTAAGCCATGGGGCAACATGAAAGGGGGTCTGCTCTTCATGGGGATAAGGTTGGGAGGACAGCAATGAAGTAAGGGCCAGCTGGGACAGGGGAGGGAAAAAGTATAGCAAATGAAAATAAAAAGTTCTTTTATATTTGGGGCTAATCAAGCAATTATATTAATTTATACTTTTTAGGTTCTTTCCAATGTTAATCCCATTGATTTTTGACATACTTTGCCTTTAAAGAACGGATCAAAAATTTACATTTGTTTCTAACATGACAATATTGATTCAAAAGAGCAGAAGTAGAATTTACACACTTTTCCAGATGATATCTTGTTGATCTATCAAACACTTGATTTCACTTGTGAACTGTCTATTATTCTGACCTCTTAAATATTTTTTTTTCTTCAGGGAAAATAGTTTATTTTGTATTGAAAATAGTTGAGTGTAAAAGGAGTGAAGAGCACAGTGCACCATTGGAATTCTAAACATCCAAAAATGACTAGTCCAGTAATTGAACCTGTGATCTAACTTCCCCCACACCAACTGAATCAAAACAACATGACATTACAAATCTGGGAGGAACTGTTGGAGGGCGAACATTTAGGACACAGTATGTAACAAAGTGATCACTAATAACCAATCTGACAACAACTGCCAATGAGATATGATGAATTTTATGTAGTTATAGGGTCTCTAATATGACTACATTAGCATTGAAGAGTTTATCAATAAATTGCAACAGCTCTTTGGATAACTCTGAAGCACCTAACTCTCTATCTGTTCTATCTTACTTTGTTGTAACTGGGGATTTAGAGGCTTTTCCTCCATTACCAAATGGGATTTTCCAAAATAAAGGCTCCCACATCATTTTTTTTAACATTTTATTTCCATGTTATGCATTATACAGCATTTGTTATTTAGCTGCATAAAACTCATAGCAAGTTGTTATAACAATGCAGCTGGCATTCTAGTCTCCAGATCTTTCTAGGATGGGTTTTCCAGTTGTTGGTTAAAATATAAGACAAACAATTTTTATTTTATTTTTCATTCCCTTAGAAATTGGTGAGCTGTTTGCAGTATTCCAGTCTTACCTATGATACTAAATATGGAGGTTTAGCTATACATACCAGGTAGGGTAGATGGGTATCGTGGTATTTAGTTCAGTCCTCCATAGCTTTTTTTCTCCTCACTCTCTTTCTCTTCTTTTCAAACCTGAATATCTGGACCCTTGTCCTTTACCCCATCAGGGAACAGAATCGTTTCTGCATCTAATTATATGTATAATCTGTCCCATCCATCTAGCATTATACACTTCCAACCTATGTCTTAATTTAGCTGTTATTTTTCCAGATGGTAAACCTGCATTACTATGTCCTTCTATTGCTCTAGGTCTGGGGGTGCCTGTGTTAACCAGCACTGTGTTATGGCTTTTTTGTCTGTTGTCAGAAATACTGCATGTTGAATAAGTATGTCTTGTGTTTATCTAATGTTTTGGGGGAGGCTAATCTAAAACAAGAGCTATTTTTGCTGTTAACTCATTGCCTCCACAGGAGCTCTCTGAAGTTGTACCACTTGTCTCCCGTATACTGTTAACAGTAAATCCTGGGCCTTTCTAAGCAAAATCAAGCTATAGTCAGAATGCCACAAACAAATCCTAATAGCTCAAGAACCATAAGTGCTAGACATAAAGTATGAGTGGCAAAGTTATTCAGCACAAAATTACCTTTCCAATGGTGGTATGCAAATAATAATATGTAATTTTGTTTTTTTTCCATGCTGGTTGAAACAGCAAAACAAAAATATTTTTTCACCAAAACAGGCAACATAAGCCATACACACCATACCATAAACAAATGTGAATAACTCCTAAAGTATACATGATATACACAAAATGTCAGTGGCAAAGTTGTTCAGCACAAAATTACCTTTCCAATGGTGGTATGCAAATAATAATATGTATTTTTTTATGCTGGTTGAAACAGCAAAAATAAAAATATTTTTTTCACTAAAACAGGCAACATAAGCCATACACACCATATCATAAACAAATGCAAATAACTTCTAAAGTATACATGATATACACAAAATATCAGTGACAAAGTTGTTCAGCATAAAATTACCTTTCCAACGGTGCTATGCAGTCAAATATATATTATATTCTGTTACACTATATATTAAAATATATGTGACTTCTCCAGATGTTGCAAGGGCACACTGGGAGTCAGTAGCCGACTTCTACAGACGTCCTCAGGACACACCAGTGTATTTTACTGAAGACTACAGGCGTCTGCTAAGAGACAATGAGTTAAGGGGGGGCTTCACTTCTCAGAAAATGTAATTCCTTGTCTACATCTGCCCAAAATGTAAGCACCTGTGAATAGTTCCAAAAAATATGTATATGGGCAGCCTGTTGGGTGCCACAATTCCTCTAACAAGTTGCTCGGAATTAGTTTGAAATTTAGCTGTTTTGTCGGGCATATAGAATTATGTGACCACCACTTTCCAAGCAAATTCCCTCCAAATGCTAGAAGATTAGACCTTATGCTGTTGCGAGTAAATCTTAGCCCAGTCTGCTGGAAGGATGTCTTAGCACAGATTTTGAGCCCACCCTGTCTCAATGCTTATAACATTGATCAAAGAGGGCTCATTTAATGTTTGATATGCTCAAGAAACAAAGTGTCAGGGGGAAACCCTGCATTTGAGATCTTTAAAATAAAAACACTAATGGGTGTAAGTAAATCCTTCTTTATCTTTGTCAGAACTTAATTTTGGGATAAGTAGTGTCTAAAATGTAAGTAGTGAAAATGGATGCTTTGTATTAAACCATAACATGTCTTCAATTCTGCAAATGTCTGAATTTGGTCTGTTGCCAGTGTCTGATAGTAACTAATTAACTCTTATCACTTCCTCTGGACAAAATGATGACCCATGCAGCTGGCTGCAAATGACATGTCATGATCTATCGCCCTAAGTGTAAATAATATTTTGAATCGTCTTGAGTAATTTTGGATATTTTGCCATGTTTTCAAGACATTTTGAATATACAGATCATATGTTAATAATTCTGGGCAGACAGGGGGATTAAAGAATTGGACTTTATATATGTGTTTATTTAACTCAGTTAATACTAATCCATTCCAGTGGGAATCATTAATAGGGTCTAGCCAAGACACCAGGTGTCGAAGTTATGCAACCTGATTATACCGTCCCACACAGGAGATTGTTAAATAAATTGAGGAGCCTGGGCATCGGTAATACAGCAGTAAAGAGGGTTGGGAACTGGCTAAGGAACATGACTCAGAGGGTGATGGTAAATGGCATGAAATCTAAGGAGAGGGAGGTGAACAGCAGGTTGCCACAGGGGTCGGTGATGGGTCCAGTTCTATTCAATGTCTTCATTAGTGACACTGCAGAGTGTCTGGAGGGAAAGGTATGCCTCTTCACCGATGATACCAAGATCTGCAACAGAGTGGACACACGGAAGGAATGGAAAAAATGAGAAAGGACCTAAGCCTATTATAGGATTGGTTGGGTATCTGGCAGTTGAGTTTCAATGATAAAAAGTACAAGATCATGTACCTGGGTCACAGGAATCCAAGGGAGGAGTACAGGATGGGTGGAGAAATTCTGACACCCACAAGTCAGGAGAGAGAGAGAGATCTGGGGGTTATCATATCTGATTACCCGAAAGTGACAAAACAGTGTGAAAAAGTGGTGGGGAGAACAAACAGAATGTTGGGGTACATAAGGAGAGGAATAACAAGCAGGAGGTGTTGATCCACTGTACAGATGGTGAGGTCTCAGCTGGAGTACTGTGTCCAGTTCTAGAGACCACATCTCCGGAAGGACATTGATAAAATACAGGCAGTCCAGAGAAGGGCAATGAAGATGGTACATGGCCTGCACCAGAAGCCCTATGAGGAAAGAGTTAAGGACCATAGTATCTATTCGCTGGAGGAAAGAAGGGAGGGAGAGATATGGCAGAGACTTTCCAGTACCATAGTGGAATAAAGAGGGTACAGCTGGAAAGCATATTTCAGATAAAACTGCACAAGAACAAGGGGGCATGGTATGAGGCTGAAGGGTGGAATGTTCAGGAGTAATGTTAGGAAGTACTTCTTCTCTGAGAGGGTGGTGGAGCCATGGAACAGCCTTCCAGCAGAAGTGGTGGGTGCAAAAACAATACGGGGGTTCAAGAGTGCATGGGATAGACATAAGGGTACCCTGGAAATGTTCAGAGCAGGAGAGTCGCAGATCAAATAGGATCTGGGGCTGCAGCAGTGAGTAGAGACATAGACAGACTTGGTGGGCCTCATGGTCTTGATCTGTCAATGGATTCTATTTTTCTATGTTTCTATATAGCCTTAAGTTTGGAAGAGCTAGGCCACCTTGGGGTGTCAATGTGGCTCAGTTAGTAGCACATCCACCTCTGGACCAGAAGCTCATGGGTTCTTGTCCCATAACAGGATTGGACTCAAACCTAAAATGCCATCACCTTAGTGCAGTATTGAGGGATGCTGTACTGTTGGGGTGTGCCATCCTTTGGATGAAATGTTAAACCGAAGTTCCTTCTACCCATTCTGGTGTTGTCCTGGTGGGTGTCCAGGTAGAAGTAAAAGAACCCAAGGCATTCTTTGCAAACAGTAGGGAACATTCCTGGAGTCTTGGCCAATATTCCCCTTCCCATAAAACCAGTTCATGCAATTTTCCGAGTTGTGTGTAGGTGATGATGTGCAATATGGCTGCCACTATACTTTCAGTCACTTCACTACCAGTCTAGCATTGCTTGTAAAGCACTTTGGGATACAGTGTGTATGAAAAGCACTATATAAAAGCTGATTCTTCTTCTTCTTCTTATTGAGTCTTAGGTAGTTGCAGTTTAGCATATGCTTCTGTAGGGAGTCTGCCATTCCATATAAACTTGACTATTTGTCTATCCCATTCTTTAAATGCCATGTTAGTGGGGTTTACAGGTGATGTTTGAAAAAAATGAAGAAGTCTAGGCAAAATATTTATATGGATTGTCTCTATTTGATCAGATAAGTAGTAGTAGTAATAAAATATTTTATTCATATTTTTATATAGATACATAGACAGTGTTGGCAGATAAGGGCCCATGGCCCACCTAGTCTGCCCATTTGAGCTTGTAACTTCAGTTTATGTTTTCCTAGAACTCTGTTGCCCCTTACCCCTGACCTCCAGAATTCCTTTATGTCTATCCCATGCATTCTTAAATCCCGTGATTGTTTCAGCCCTCACCACTTCCTCAGGCAGGGTGTTCCACTTCTCCACCACCCGTTCTGTGAAGAAATTCTTCATCACATTTCCTCTGAATCGTCCTCCCTCCAAATTCATCCCATGCCCTCTAGTCCTGGAACATCTTTTCACTTAAAAATAGTGTATTCTTGCACCCTGTTCCTCCCTGTAAGATACCTGTATGTCTCCATCATGTCCCCTCTCTCCCTCCTCTCCTTCAGGGAGCACATATTCAGTTCTTTCAACCTGTCCTCATAGGACTTGTGATGCAATCCATGTACCATCTTTGTTGCCCTCCTCTGAACCTTCTCTACCCTGTCTATGTCCTTAAGTAGGTAAGGTTTCCAGAACTGTACAGTGTACTTCAGGTGGGGCCTCGCTAGTGTCTTGTGTAGTGGAATCATGGCCTGCCTTTTCCTGCTAGTGATGCCCCTGCCTATGCATCCTAGCATCCTATTTGCTTTACCTGCTGCCTTGTCGCACTGTTTTCCTACCTTGAGATCATCAGAGACGATAACCCCAAGATCCCTTTCCTGTTTGGTGCATGCTATATCCTCACCCCCAAGTGATATATTGTGCCAGGGTTTTTGTGCCCCATATGCATTATCTTGCACTTCTTTGCATTGAATTTCAACCGCCAAATCCCTGACCATAACTTCAAGTTTATGCAGGTCCCTTCTCATTCTGTCTACACCCTCTGGTGTGTCTACTCTGTTACAGAGCTTTGTGTCATCAGCAAACAGTGAAATTCTGCCTTCTAGGTCCTGTGCAATGTCACTGATGAAGATGTTGAATAGGACCGGTCCCAGCACTGATCCCTGTGGTACCCAACTGTTCACTCTTCCTCTGTGGAGTGACAGCCACTTACTACCACCCTCTGTGTCCTGCCGCCTAGCCAGTTACCTACCCACCACACTACTGTCTTGCCCACACCCATATTCCCCAGTTTGTGTAATAGTCTTCTACATGGCACAGTGTCAAAGGCCTTGCTGAAGTCCAGATAGGCCAAGTCCACTGCCCTCCCCTGATCCACCTCCCTAGTCACCCAGTCAAAAAATTCAACGAGGTTGGTCTGACATGACCTCCCCCTGGTGAAACAGTGCTGCCTTGGATTCTGCAGTCCATTGACAATCAGATGTTACACCAATCTCTCCTTCAGTAGTGCTTCCATGATCTTCCCCACTACTGAGGTGAGGCTGACTGGTCTGTAGTTCTCTGCTTCCTCTTTGTTCCCACTTTTATATAAGGGGACTACATCTGCTGCCCTCCAGTCTTTGGGTACCTCCCCTGTTTCCAGTGATCAGCTAAACAGGATAGCCAGAGGTTCAGCCACCACCTCTCTGAGTTCTTTAAGGACCCTGAGGTGTACCCCATCTGGCTCCATTGCTTTATCAACTCTTTTTACTTCCAGTTCCTTCGGACCTTTTCGTGTAAAGGGACTTGTGTCCATTTCTGCGCATTCTCACCCTTGTACTCCCTTCAGACCCATTACCCTCCTCTTCCTCAGTAAAGACTGAGCAGAAATACATGTTCAGTATGTCAGCTTTACTGTCGTCATCCTCCACGCAGCCCCCATCCTCCCCCTTCAGTCTCACTATCCCTCCCTTTGCCTTTCTTTTTTCTTTTATGTACCTGTAAAAGGTTTTGTCCCCCCTACCCACTGATTTTGCAGTGTGCTCTTCTGTCTGAGCTTTGGTTTCACTTACTGGTACTTCTCCCTATCCCCTTCTGCCTGTGTCTTTTTGTGTTGCCTTAATGCTATCTTTTTGGCTTTCACTTTCTTTGCTACCTCTTTGGAAAACCATAATGGCCTCCTCTTCCTTTTCCTCTTGCTAACTTGCTTAATGCACAATTCTGTTGATCTTGTAATCCCCGTTTTAAATACTGCCCACTGTTCCTCAACCCCTGATTCCTATCCCATTCCCCTTAATGCCGCTTTCAAGTATCTCCCCATTTTCCCAAAGTCTGCCCCCCTAAAATCCAGGATATGTGTTTTTGTGTGGTTTGGTTCTGCTCCTTCTGTAATTTCAAACCACAATGACTGGTAGTGACTGTTCCCCAGGTGCTCCCCCACTGTTACCCCCCCCATCACACTGTCCCTGTTTGTGACTGAGTTGGTTCCATGATCAGTTGCTTGAGGAAGGCACCCTGAAGTGAGTCCAGGATAAATCTGCTCCTAGTTGATGCTACTGCTGGGATGCTCCAGTCCACATCTGGAATATTGAAGTCTCCAACAAGTACTATCTCACCTTGTCTGCCATCCTTTGGATGGCTAGCATCAGCTCCCTATCTGTTTCTTCCTCCTGGGCTGATGGTCTATAGACCACACCTGTGCAGATGGCTGGCCCCATTTTCCTTTCCAGCTTAACCCACAGTATCTCTCCACCATTTTGTTCCTCCTGGATCTCTGTGGTCCTCATGTCATTTTTCACATACAGTGCCACTCCTCCTCCCTTCCTACCTGCCCGGTCTCTTCTGAATATGTTGTAGCCAGGAATGGCCATCTCCCTGTCATGGTTATCATTACAACAGGTTTCTGTGATGGCCACAATGTCCAGGTCTGACTGCACCATGACAGCCTCCAGATCTTCCATCTTGTTGTTAAGGTTCCTGGCATTGGCACACATGGCTTTCCATGATTTGACCTCCCTAGACTGTTTAGCTGTTCTACACCAGCCCCTTCCCTGGTTGTCCTTTATCCCTGGTTCTCCTTGCTGTCTGCCCTTCTGCTGAATTTTGCCCTTTTTCTGCTTATCCACCTCTTGGGCACTAATCTCCATCTTTTGCACACTGCTTTGTTGAGATATCCACTCCTCCAGTTCACTGGTTCCACTGCTAGCTGTGGGGGGGTGAGCAAGTAGGTACCTTCATTGCTGGCCTGCCACCTCCCTTGGCTAGTTTAAATGCTTGTCAATGTAGCATTTAAACTTATCATTGAGTGTTTGGATTCCCCTCCAGGATGGATGCAGGCCGTCAGGCTTGAAGAAACCTCCATCCCTCCAGGTGGGTCCAGTCACCAATGAATCCAAACCCTTTCTCACAGCACCAGTTCTTCAACCATGAGTTAAAGTTCCTGGTGCATGCACCTCTATGCTCTCCCATGCCTCTCACAGGTAGTACTTCTGAGAAGGTGACAGAAGTAGCTACTTGCTTGAGACCCCTCCCCAATTTTCTAAACTCTTCCTGAACTTCCTTTGGCTCCTCATTTGCCAGGTCGTTAGTACCTAGGTGGATAATGACATCCAGCTCACCCTCTCATCTTTCCTTCCCAGTGATCCCCAGGATCTTCCTTCCATCCCTCCATGCTGTGGCACCTGGTAGGCGCCTTGCCTCCCTGTTCTCCCCCTTCCCCTCCTGCGTTCCTAGCTGGATCCCTCTTATGATGGAGTCCCACACCAGGATTTGCTTCCTCCTCCTCCTCCGGGGTCCACTGCTCTCCCTGCTGAGGTCACCTCCTTGGCTAACCTCCACATCCTTTCCTTTCGCTTCTCTGGGTACCTCTATTTGGTTGCCCCCATTTGCCAGTGTGGCATATGAGTTCTTGAGTGGAATAGGATCTGGGATGTGCCTCTGCCTGACCATCTTAACCCACCATGAGCCCACTGTCATCCAAGTACTCCTCGTTCTCGGCATCCTTTGAGGCAGCTGCATTGTAGATTGGTGGTCTCTGGATAGGGGTGATGGTACTCCTGACCCAATTTACTTCCACTCTGAGTCTGGCTACCTCATCCCACAGTCCAGAGATATGCATGCAGATAGGGCAACACCTCAGTGTCCAGAAGGTCTTCCTGAATATGGCTGCCCCGCAGCTACTGCATTGCACCACTCCCCACATTATGCTGCAATTATACTGCTATTCCACTACTTGTCTGTTACTGAAGCTCTCCTAGTTCCCTTTTTATTAATTTACTGTCCTAAAAATCCTGCCACTGATCCTCAGATAGTTTTCTTTAAAAAAATAAATAAATAAATAAATAAATAAATGAGTCAAAACACTTGTCGTGCTGAAGGTGGGCTTCTTCCCCTTATGCCCCTACTACTCCACACCCCCTACTATCCCCTGTGTTTAACTCCTGTCAATCAGATTCAACAGGACATATAATTAAGAGTTGGGGGAAGGGGAGGGGGGTGAACATTTGCAGCAATTAAAGACAGCAAAGAAATACACCATCACTACGTTTTCAATTTTCAACAGCCCAAAAACAATTCTAAGTAAAGACAGCAAATAAACTACAGTGTCACTAAAAGCCCACAATCTAAGTTTAATAACAAAAATAGCAACTACCAGTTACTGTAAAGCACTGAAATGAATATGTTTCCTTCCCCTTCTGGCTTCTTCCCAGGATAATCTCGAATGAGATAAAACTAATTTACAATGAGATCCTTTTGTGTTAAAACACATTGATACATAGTTCCAAACAATACAGCATAAAATAAGACATTTAGGTACATAAAATTTATAGCTAGCGGTCTAGACAGGAACCAACCAATAAATAACAATAACAAGGCAACACAGGCAATGAGATTTGCTAAGAGATAAAGACAGTGGTAGTACTAACCAACAATCTATGTCCAGAAAAATAGTTTCAATAAGCTGCGGATAATTTAATTAATAAAGCTGTGTTGGGTCTTTCAGGATGACTACTCCTAGATATTTCATGTGGGGCCAGTTCCAAATGAATATAAAATGCTCCTGTAAAGAAGGTGGAGGGATCATCCAACATACATTTTGGGGAGGATATCTCTCAGTTCTGGAGAATACGAGAGATGAGCATCCACATTTTCAGTGAAATTATTCCTAATGCTTTGACAGTCACCTGGTGTTCTGTTTGCCTCTTTGCCTTTAAGCTGGTCTTTAAGGATGTTTATAATTATACTAAGGTCACTTACAACTTCAGCTAGATTTTGTGACCTCTCCTTGGTGAATTTCTGACAAGTCATCACCTGTTGTTCAGGTTTATCAGACAAGAGTCCTGGGGGCCAGATATGCAAAAGTTTGCCCCGGCACAAACCCTAGTTTGCGCTTGTAAACTGGGTTTTACATGAAGGTCCCATATTCAAAAGTCCAGGTTAGCGCAGGTGCACTGAATTTGCACCAGGGCAAACAGTGGAGTGGTGCACGAGGCAAAACTATGCAAATCTGGGTCAGGGACCTGATTATTAGCACAGTCTGATGTTCAGAGTATTTGCTCCATGCAAGGGCTTCATGTGCAATCCCCTTGTGTGGACAAAATGATGCCAACAGAACCCTTGCCTTAATCTGGTGCAACCCCAGTGGCCACCAGAGGTAGTACATCAGCACCCCCTAACACAGTAGGCCTCAGTGTCTAATGGTGCCCACTCCCTCCGATCCCAGTCCTGACAGTTGTACATGAAATCCTTGTGTCCAGTGGTCCCTCCTCCATCCCATCCCTGTCCCTGTACATATGAAGGCCCCCCATCCCAGTTTGTCACAACCCCTCCACATGGCCACAGCAGGCCCGCCACAGCTGTGAAACTCTTATGTCAAGTAGCATCCCTCTCAACAATAAAGCCTCAGCCCCATTTCCATAAAATAGCCATGCCTGCAGCCCCAGCCAACCCCCCATTGGTGGCAGTGATTCCTCCCAACCTCTGGTGGCACTGATGACCCACCTCCCGGTCCCCCTTAAAATACAGTCAGTGCTGCACTGAAATGACAGTGGGTGACACAGCCCCACCACACACCACCTTAAATACCCACCATCTGACAGTAGCAGGGAGCACACTGCTTATTTAGGGGGTGCATCATCCTGTAAATAAGCAGCACACTCCCTGCTGCAGTACTGTCAGATGGCTAGTGACTGAGGTGGTGTGTGTTGGGGCTGTGTCACCCACTGTCATTTCAGCACAGCACAGACTGTACCATAAGGGGGACCAGGGGTGGGTCATCAATGCCATGGGAGGGGAACCACTACCATCAATGGGGGGTTGGCTGGCGCTGCAGGCATGGCTATGGCATGGAAACAGGGCCTGGGCTTTCTTGTTTGGGGGATCTACTTGACACAGGAGTTGCATGGCTGTGGCAGGCCGCAGTAGTTGCCATGTGGGGGTTGTGACACACCACGGTGGGGACTTTGTAATTATGGGAGACAGAGAGCAGGTGGGGGGAGAGACCACAGGACACCAGGAAATTATTACTACATTATTGAAATGGGTGTTGGGTGGGGGAGGGCTATTAATACTTAATGGGAATGGGTGTTGGGTGGGGGAGGGACCACTGGACACCAGGGAATTATTAATACAATACAGGAAAGGGTGCCTGGTGGGGGGAGGGACCACAGGATGCCAGGGAATATGTACTTTGTTATAGTGAACTTGGATCAGAGGGAAGGGGGAAGCTGTTAGCACCAAAGACAGTTCACGGGATGGGCAATATTCAGTGCTAAAGGGCCTCCAACCCCATGCAAATGAGACCATAATGGGCATGCAAGTGGCCCCTTAGTACCTTGTATGCCTAATGAGCTCATTTAAATGGGGAATTTTGAATATGGCAACTTTTGTCCCAGCACAGGCCATTGCCTGACCCTATTTTAGGAACACTATTGGGTGTTGCTAAATGGCCAAGCACACGGGGTGCAATGTCCCTATTTTCAAAGGGATAGTGATGTGTGCTGTGCCTCTGAACATAGCATTTGTGCACACCTGTACTATCACTATATGTGGCGTAACATTTTGCAATCCGCTTTTTGGAGTTTTGAATATCTGACCCCTGGAGACTTGTAATTCACAAATACTGACTGATTCAAGTCATTATTTTGAACAATCTTATTTTTACATGAACCGCCAATCATTATACATGGAGAGACTCCCTCATTAACATCAAGAACTGAGTCTTCCAAGGAAGGATCTAACAAGATACAATCCATATCAGGGATTACTTCACCTGGATTCAATTCCTTACTATTAACTATGTCATAACTGTTCAGGCTACTGATTGGTTTATCAAAATTACTGATTCCTTTTCTACTATTGGAATAGAGGTTAATCTTTCTATGTAATTAACTATTTTCTTTTGCATTTGATCTTCTTTATGTTTTCCTACTTTGTTCCCTTTTGTGATTTTTTTGTTCATTACATTCAGATTTGGATATTTTACTTAATTATGTACTTAGTTTCTTTTCCTCCTCTACTAGATTCAATTCTATCCATTTCATCAACAGACAACATTATATAATCAGATTTTTTATTCCAAATTATCATTTTTTTTACTTCCTCCTGGTCTCGGCTCAGAGGAATCCTTTTTGGCCCGTCTTGTCAGCTGGACCCTGATGTAGCATGGACCAAACATCATTCTGCATGATACTGGGAGATTTGTTGCCTTTGATTTTTCTCCCAGTGTGTCCCTGCCCCCCTGAGGGCACTGATGCAAAGGACTTGCATCCAGATGGATGGCGTGTTTGCGCATGCCACTGTCAAGTGTCCACAGCACCCCTCCCCACCTCCTACTCCCCATAAGGAACCGTAGTGCCTTACCACCCATGCCTCCACATGCAGCAACGCTTGTGGGCATCTGTCCTGTAACCCACCCCCTCCCCCGGAGGAGGAGTACAGCATCCATTGGGACACTCAATTCTACCTCCCACAGCTGATCAGCTGTGATCTGAGTCCATTCCCAAACCCAGGTTGCCAGTGTAGCATGAGGTGTGACATTCAATGCCTCAACCCACACCTACACTGGGCCGGTCTGAGTTCTTATTTTAATATATCAATAACCTTATTAATAAATAACTAACCTTATTAATAAGATCACAGTATAAGTAAGTTTTAAAACATGAAAATGTTCAAAGAATAAAATGTCCATTTTAATACCACTTTGTTTTGGCAATCTTATACAATCCTCTGGTTTACTTTTATTTCATCCTTCATTTCACTTTTTCTTTCTCAGCCTTCTGTCCTTGCATGCTTTATGCTTATTCTGCTTCTTCTTCTTCTTCACCTCTTTTGCTTTATATTTTTGCAGAGTTGCCTTGATTGCGAATTTATTAGAAAACACCAAATGCAGATGAATGTACAATAGATATGGCTCACACTGAAGTGCCGCTATATTACGAAATAGAACTATAAGGTATCTTAGCTTGTACACCATGTACACTTAATTTGATTACTTTTAATTATTTTTATTAATTTAAGAGCACCATATGACCTATAAAATAATTTAGATTAAATTATGTACTTTATACTTTAACAACACTAATTAATCACTAATCAACATCAACCATTTATTTTGGATGCCAGATTAAAGTGAATAAATGTATTATATACAACACTAAGCACAAGAATCTTAAATATTTGCATAAAAAAATACAAAGAGCTTTAATTAGTGTGTGCTGCCTTTCAATAAATACCCTTAATTATAAGATAATCGATTAGGTTTTAACTCCTTTTAAAATCGTAATGTATTTTGCTGCAATTCAATCTATAGTATTTTTAAAACTTACTGTGGAACTCTTAAGCAATTAGCATATGCAGGGGGAACAGCTTCAAATGTTTACATTGCATGTGCTTGGCCATAACATGCCAAATCAGTCCTTCGGGATCGAAACAAGAACAAACTCCCCCAAAGCATGTGTCTTACTGTAAGATCAAACTGGTTTATAATTTAAGATATAATTTTGTACCAAATGCATCAGGTCTGCAGTTCAGAATTATTCTGGCAGAGAGTTTTAATATGTCAAGGTTTCAAGCTCAGACATGTGCAAATATTTGCTTCCAATTATTCAACATGCAGCACTAGTAACTTGTTAACAGAAAGAAAAACTCTCTCCATTCTCAGAGCTGATGGTCTGATAATTTAGCTCCATTTGGCTACACACAAAACATTTGCCTGACTACTTGACTTCTGTACGTATATCCAACCATTAGTTTGTCTAGTTCCATTTTAAAGTTCCTTTAAGCAACAACTTTTCGCATAACTCTATTCCCTAAAATAAGTCTCAGTAACTCTATAACTGTTATTTTGGTTTATCTGTTTTCATATTTTTTTCTTTCATATTATGACATATAAAAGGTTTTTAAGTCCACTATTATGTGTCTTGTTTGTTTAATCGATAACCATAGGTAGGAAATTGCCTGGAAGAGAGTTTTAATTTTGTCTCTTTTGCAGTGATTCCAAGGTTTAAACAACAAATTTAAATTACACCCCACCTTGAGAAATCACTTCAGAAGTCAATGATGTTAAAATCATCACGTTTCTTGAATCGCCTATACAAACTGAGCACTTTCCTCCCCTCAGTCTCCCATTCCCCTAAATCCCTCACCCTCCTTCCCTAAAACATATGCCCTGAAGCTATAAAAATGACATAAAGTGATATAAACTGCAATAAGCTACTAAAGTGAAATATAACATAAACAGATAGTTCCCCTGCTTTTCTGTTTCTAATACCCAATAATAATAAAAATAAACTATACAAACTTACAAAAATAGTTTAAAGGAAAAATTGAATGAATCAAACCACTCATAAAAAAAATAATGTACAGCTTGGGAACTCAAGCTGCAGGCTGGTAGGACAGAGGTCTGGGGTTATATTCTGTTTTATCTGAAATATTTGAATAGTTTGTAAGTGAAACTAGCTCTATGTGTTAAAAATTATTACCTTGAATTAGAACTGTTACTTGGGCTATGATATTGTAACTTTGGAGGCTTGGGGACTGTTGTTTGTCAGGGTTAATTAGAGGGAAATTTAAATGTGTTGTTTGCCTGGTGTTAGGGGGAGGGGACATTAGCTTCAATTACCTTGTCTTTAAACAGGAATTACCCTGACCTCCATTGTTCACTTGGGAACTCAAGCTGCAGGCTGGTAGGACAGAGGTCTGGGGTTATATTCTGTTTTAACTGAAATATTTGAATAGTTTGTAAGTGAAATTAGCTCTATGTGTTAAAAATTATTACCTTGAATTAGAACTGTTACTTGGGCTGTGATATTGTAACTTTGGAGGCTTGGGGACTGTTGTTTGTCAGGGTTAATTAGAGGAAATTTAAATGTGTTGTTTGCCTGGTGTTAGGGAGGGACATTAGCTGCAATTACCTTGTCTTTAAACAGGAATTACCCTGGCCTCCATTGTTCACTTGGGAACTCAAGCTGCAGGCTGGTAGGACAGAGGTCTGGGGTTATATTCTGTTTTAACTGAAATATTTGAATAGTTTGTAAGTGAAATTAGTTCTATGTGTTAAAAATTATTACCTTGAATTAGAACTGTTACTTGGGCTGTGATACTGTAACTTTGGAGGCTTGGGGACTGTTGTCTGTCAGGGTTAATTAGAGGGAAATTTAAATGTGTTGTTTACCTGGTGTTTGGTAAGAGCCCTCCCACCCACCCTGTTTTGTGAGCTTTCTTAAATACTGAAAAGCCACTGGGGGTTGGGATGGAAGGGCTGAGTATTTCTGTTTTGGGACTGAAATTCGGAGCAACAGGAGCTGGTGGGCCTGTGACATCATACAGTACCTGATGTCTGCTTACACACACTGTTAGTGGGACCGAACACACACTGGACTGTATGTGTTTGTGAGACTTGGGAACTTTATTGGTGGGGTTGAAATTGGGTTTGTAAATAACTACAGTCAGTAATGAGAGAAACTGTATTCCAGGGTAAAGGGACTGAAAAAAGGTGGTGTGCCATTATAAACAGAGGGGGATAAACAGGGTGGCCATATTCCACCATGGCAGGCATCTTCGGAAGGGTTGTAGGCTGCACAGGCTGTGGGATGGCAATAATTCTAAATTGGGCCTGGAGACATGGAGGCTGCCCACCTGTAGACAGCTATCTTGTATCAGGAGTGAGGTATATTGGTTAAGGAGTAAGCTGGGGAGCTGGGGATGTCCAAGGATAAGGGTGTGGATATGGGCAGCAGAAGGGTGGGGCTGAGGGAGGCTGGGGCAACACTCTGAAATTACAGGACATTATGTTACAGCAAGCAGGAGGGATATTAGGGACAGAGGACCTTAGATAGGGAAGTTGATGCTAAGGGAAGCGTGCGGGGTGAACATTCTGAATACAAAGAGAGTGGAGGGAAGAGTCAGGAGGGCTGTTGTGGGGAAGCCTAGTAGAGCAGACATTGAGAAGGGAGGTGCTGTTGTGGGGAAGCCTAAAATTGCAGACTGTGGGAAGGGAGCTCCTAAGGTGAACAGAGCAAGAGGGGAAGAAGAGGGGCAGTTTAGAGGTGCAGTCAGGGGAAACTCGGGTTACTTGATGGAGGCTGACATAGAGTGTCACAATAAATTTGAGCTACTAAGCAACCTAGAGGGGGAGGAAGGGGTTGGTGGAAATGAGGAAACTTATACAGAGGCCGGGGGGAGGGAGTCGGATACCCATAGGGCATCACAGACCGGCTATGGAAAGGATAGAAACAGTCCCAGAGGGAGAAGGGGAAACACATATGTTAAGCAAATGAGGGAGATGCATCATATTCCAGACATGAGGGAGGAGAGCATGATTGGAGAGAAACTGGGAGACAAGGAGGAAGGAGAGGAGCCCCCCTTCAGCAGCTGGGTCAGTACCAAGGCTGGGGCCCTAGCTAAAGGGGACCCACAGAGAGCCTCTGGAGGCAGGGGTACTATTACAAGGGGGGAAGATGGTGGTGTGGGGAAGGGGAAACCATCAGGGCCAGGATAAATGGTTCAGATAAGAAAAGGTTAAAGGGGACACCTATTCAGAGGGGGTTTGAGTTAAGTGGGCAAAATAGCAAGGGAGGCAGAAAGGGGAGGGTGACAAGGGGGTCTCTAATAAGGCAGGAAGACTCCCACAAAATTAAGATCATGAATAAAGGGGGAAGGGGGCTGAGAGGGCATAGTGGAGGTAACCATAAGGATGATGGCGGTGTTTAGGTTCTGTTATTGGGAGACTCGATGATTAGGTGCATCCAGTGGGAGGGACAGGGAGGTGGATGCCATAGCCAGGTGAAGGTAGTGAGTATCTCTGGGCTGACAGTGCACAGAGCAAAGTTCATGTGTATGAAATGGTTAGGGATTGTGGAAGGAAACCGGAATTCCTGGTGCATTTGGGAACTAATGATCTAGAGGGAAATAGCATTTTGGAAATCCAAACAAGGTTCCAAGAACTTGCCAGAGTCTGTCGGGATAATGGATGCATCATTTCCTTTTCAGAGATATTGCCAGTACCAAAGGCCTCAGTGGAGAAAAAAATGAAGCTCACAGAGGTTAATGACTGGCTCAGGAAGTGGGGTGAAGAGAGTGGATTGGGGGTGTTAGGAACTGGAATGGAGTTTGAAGGATAAGGGATTATATGCCAAGGACAGGTTTCATCTTGCCCCATTAGGGAAGGAAGTCCTAAACAGGGGATGGCTGACTACATTCAAGAAAGGTGGGGTTTAAACTTGTGAGGGGAAGGAGGATAAGGAGGGGGCTGACAGAAGCCTCTCCTCCAGATGAGGGGTAGCCTTCAAGCCCAAGGGGGAGGGGAAACAGACTCGGGGTGGAGGTTTCAGGAGGAGCAGAGGAGGATGGAAATATAAGGAATTTAGGTTGGGTTCGACAAAGAGGATCAGGGATAAGGGTGGGGGTTGGTGTTAGTAAATGCCAGGAGCTTGGGAAACAAGTTGCCAGAGTTCCAGGCCATGCTGTTCGAGGGGGGGTGGATGTGGCGGTGATCCGCGAACGTGGGCCAACAAAAACCATGACTGGGACCTAAGCGTACAGGGGTACACTATGCTTAGGAAGGATAGAAAGGAGGGCAGAGGGTGGAGTGGCTATGTTCATTAGAGATGACATAGAAATTGCTAGGGTAGAAGAGGCAGAAGGAAATGTGGAGGCCTTATGGGTCCCTTACGATCCCCAGCAGGAGATAAGGTCAGCCAGTGTAGCATATAGGCTGCCCCCAGGATGAGTGATGTCTAGAGGATGGTTTGCTGGACAACATCATTGCCCAGTGTGGACCAAAAGGGGAAGGAGTGGTGTTGATGGGGGACCTTAATATGCCAGGTACAAACTGGGGAACCATGTTCTCTAAGGTGGCCAAGGAGCAGATGCTGCTGGATGGCTTCCAGAATGTGTTCTTAACACAGCATGTGATGGAGCCCACAAGGGAGGGGCATGTCCTGGATGTGGTTCTGGCAGATGGGGATCTGGTAAGGGACATAGTTGTACAAGACCCCTGACTGGGAGCACCACAATACTGTCTGGTTTCAAATAAGCATGGGGGAGGGGAGATCTAGGACACTGACAGTGGACTTCAGGGGGCAGACTTTATGGGCATGGGAAATATTCTCAAGGATCACTTGAAGGGATTACCTCAATGACAAGTGTGGAAAGGAGATGGGAGGTCATAAAATGGGACTTCATGAGGGCAGTCAGGATCTCGCTAAGTTGAAACATAAGGGCAAGGTCACATAAACCATGCTGGTGGTCCAGTGAGGTACAGGTAGCAGTCAGAGAAAAGAAGGCGCGCGTACAAAATATAAAACAACAAGAGGGATAGGGATAAGAAATGTACCAGCTTGCATCTAGAAAAGTCACCCATATGGTGAGGGGAGCAAAGTCCAGTAAAGAGCAGCGGTTGGCACAGGGGATACATGGAGGGGAAAAGGGGTTCTTCCAGTACATTGGGGAGTGGAGAAAAACTAAAGGCCATCTCAGCAGATTGAGATCAGAAGGAGGGTGGGTGGAAGAGACGAGGGACCAGGCAGAGGTATTTAAAGAGTACTTTGCCTCTGTGTTCACTAGGGAGGGGGATGGGATATCTACAAAGCAAGTCACGAAGGGGATAGAAGCATCAGTAAGTGGGATCAGGGGAGCAACAGAAATGGAGCAAGAGGGAGGGAGAGGTACCCCAGGGGGGTCACATATGGGTAAGGATCAAAAGGCCAGTAAGGTGAAGGGGACGGATGATGCTATCTCCACCAAAAGGGTGTGGTTAGCCCTCAAGGCCCTAAAGAAAGACAAATCTCCTGGAATGGATGGCATCATCCGAAAGTACTATGGGAATTGGTGGACATACTGGCTGCACCCTGGTGGAGCTTTTCAAGCAGTCATGAGACAGGGAGGGTACCTAGGGATTGGCGAGAGGCACATGTGGTACCAATCCATAAAAGGGGGTCGAGGAAGTACCAGGTAACTATAGACCCATCAGTTTGACCTCGGTGGTGGGAAAATTAATGGAGAGTATACTAAAGGAATGATTGGGGTGTACATGAGGAGGTGGGACGTCTGGATAGTCAGCAACATGGGTTTGCGCCAGGTAGATCTTGTCAAACCAACCTTGTGGAGTTCTATGAATGGGTAACATCAGAACTGGACAGGGTAAGCCTGTGGATGTATTATTCTTGGACTTCAGCAAGGCGTTTGACTCTGTCCCCACAATGGTCTGGTGGAGAAACTGATGGGGTTAGAGTAGGCCCTTTGATGGTCAAATGGATTGAACACTGGCTAGCTGGGCGCACTCAGAGAGTAGTGGTCTGTGGGAGCTCTCGAACTCTAGAGAGGTTGGTAGTGGGGTACCGCATAGCTCGTCCTGGGTCTGATCCTGTTTAATGCATACATATCGGACATCAGGGCAGGTATAGGGTGTGAAATGAGTCTCTTCATGGATGACTCCAAGATGGGAGCAGTAGTTGAGGGAGAAGAGAGGAGGTTGGCCCTGCAAGGGGACCTGGACACCCTGGAAAGCTGGGCTCACACATGGAAATTAAATTTCAATATCACCAAGTGCAAGGTGTTGCATCTTGGTCGGGGAAACCCTAAACACAGGTACACCCTGGGAGTGGAGGCACTGGAGGCCTCAATAGGGGAAAAAGACCTAGGGGTCATGGTGGATGCATGTATGAATAACTCGGAGCAGTGCAGGAGAGCGGCTAGCAAGGCAAACAGGATGTTAGGTTGCATCGTAAGGGGGATCACCTCTAGGAGCAAGGAAGTGATTCTGCCGCTGTACAATGGACTGGTTAGACCACACCTTGAGTACTGTGTACAGTACTGGAGACCACACTTGAAGAGGGACATACAGCTCCTGGACAGGATACAGAGGAGTGCAACTAAGATGATACAAGGGCTAGGGGATTTGATGTATGGGACAGACTTAAGAGCTCTGCCTGTTTTCATTGGAGGAGAGGAGAGCAGGGGACATGATTGAGGTCTTCAGAGACCTCCAAAGGGAATAAATAAGCGTAAACATGAGAGGATCTTTAGACTAAAGCAGGGAGGTATCACCAGAGGGCATGGTTTGAAGTTGGAAGGTGGAAGGGTGAGGGGGGAAAAGAGGAGGAGGTTTTTCACTGAGAGGGTGGTGGACCCTTGGAATGCACTGCCTGGTGAGCTGGTTCAGAGATCCACAGTGGAGGGCTTCAAGAGAGGGTGGGACAGACACAGAAAGTGGATGTATCAGATGATGGCCTGTCCCAGGGGGGTGGGGATGGATGATAGGGGTTTCTGGAGCACAAGGGATGGGAGGGTCTCGGCACCCAACTAAGGATCTAAGGTTCAAGCAGACTTGATAGACCGTAAGGCCTAATCTGCTGGCAAATAGTATGTTAGTATGTTAGTGTTGCTTGGTATCAAGTTCCTTTGTGTCATGTTATGACAGTATTATTATGATGCCTGTGATGACTAGACATAACAATTTTAAACATGTAGCAATTAAGCAATTAGAAGTAATAGTTATGTCCATTCTTACCAGTTCATGTCTAGAGGTATTGAATGAGATAACCAGATAAGAAGAAACATGACACTGGGCACCACTGTAGTTAATGCAGTACTGTCCTCATATTCACAGGTACCACCCTCTACTAATGGAACATGCTGTAGATTTTATGGCTGCAGGGTAGAGCTCTGCAGACATCTTGCTATCACAGTAGAAAATGAAACTCTCCAGATTCTGAATGGACTAGACAAAATTCAAGGTGAAATGCAATCACTCTGCTAATGCTAGTTGAAGCAAACTGCTGTGTTCATTCAAATGAAGAGCGTTGCATTTCACTGTTTCAAGTGATAATGTGGATACTAGCTGCAATCTGGGTCATATTCTCTTTCAAGAAAGATTCATTGCTTATAAACATGTCAACTTAGTCGGCGTTTATGAGCCAAAAGCTACAATTAAGACTGAGCAAGGAGGTTCACATTTCAAAAGCTATTGGGAAATGCCTCAGATCAACAGAGTGTAAAGTTTTGTTATCTGTTCAGGAGATCTGCAAGAGTTAAAAAAGGATAACAGTAAATAACACAATAATTTATGTAAACCACTTTATGAGTTTTTTTGTATTAGTTATTCTGGTTATTGTTTATATTTTTGAAATCAATCAGTGAAAGATAGTACAACAAAGATGCCTAAGAATGATATGTTGCATGGAGGCAGAGCCAACAGGCTTGTTGTGTTTCACTATAAGGCAAATTTGTGTGTGTGTGTGAGTGAGTGTGTGTGTGTGTGTGTGTGTGTGTGTGTATGTGTCTGTGTTGCACTCAGGTAACCCTTTCCTGGTACATTAACCTTTTCCTAATCAGTTTGCAAAAGGCTGTAATGCTATATGGTAGTATGGGGTGCTGTTCAGAACACGAATCAGTGCATGTGTGTTAGGGTGTCACAGTGCTTATCCTAAATACAATAAAATTTACTGTTAGCTGTATACGTAAATAAATGCCATGTAAGACAATGTATGTGTGTGGCAATGCTCTGTGTGTCTAGACAGTGCACTGCTATGTTATACTGGAATACATATGTGTATATGTATTAGTGTTTGTGTGTATCACAACAATTAGAAAGTGCAGTTAGGTGGCTCAGTGGTTAGTGCAAAAATTGCTAGTCTACATTCACCCACTATCTAGATCAGTTTCAGCCTTGTGCATGTCATTGCTGATTTAAATAAGATGTTCAGCAATGTTCTTCAGACATGTTCTTTTCAGGCTCTGAAGAACATCAGAGGGTGGGGGCAGGTGCCTCTAGACACCAGGACAATCATAGTTATCAAGGGGGATGGCCATCAAAAGGCAAGGGTTACCACTAGACACCAGGGATATATAAATTATTTATGTGGAGGTGCATTGGAGTGTGGGGTGTACCACAAGACACCAGGGAAAGAAATATTACGGTGATGACAATCGAAGGATGTGGGGTACCACTGGACACAGGGAAAATATATAACAATATATAACAATTTGTAGATGCAGTTCTATATGGAGGCAGGTGATTTGATAGCAAGTCAAAGTATTTGGGTTTGTAGGTACAGTTTGCTGTGTGGATGGGCGGTGTCATGACAAGTAATGGTCTGTCTCTCTCCCTGCACATGTACAAGTGACTGTCTCTCTTTCTGTCTGTTTGATGTGAAGTAACATGTTTGGCTTTGAGGTTGCAGTTCTGTTTTGTGGCAGGTGGTTTAATGGCATGTCATGGTATTTGTCTTTGCAGTTGTTGTCTGGTGTAGGGATGGATGGTGTGATGACAAGTAATGGTATTTGCAATGAGACTGGCATATATACTATGTACAGTATTACCAAAACATTTGGGGATCTATCTGTTATGTTGCTGCATTTGCATCTCTGGATTCTAGGGACATCAATAACTCTCTTGAGCTACACTCTTCAGGTAATGATATCACTACAATCCTTCAATGGAGTTACAGCACTGTAACAAAGAAAAACATATATTATTCTATTTTTAGCATTTTAAATGCTATTGTCCAGGGTCTCAGCATGTTGTAACCCAGGATCTCCAGACATAACTATATTCAAATAGTGGTGTTATAGCAGCTATTACATTGTTTAGTCAATTTGAGTGCCTGATAATGCAACACTCTCAATCAAGTGACAGACTGGAAATGCAGTGTGCCTTACAGGACCCAGGTTCTGTGAGGAGTCATATGTATGCAAGTTACACTGATAAACATCAATAAGCAATTTGGATGAGCTTCCTAATCAGGTCACAGAGGACATAGTCACTCTGATTTAACTGGAATGCAACTTGTTCAGAATGCTGGAGAGAGGCTGAGATAGAGATGCCCTTTAGTTAATAAGTTGTGTGTCATGGTAAATAAAGCATCCCCAACATCACCACATGCATTGGTCCCACCCACCCATGCATTTCTAGAACCTTTCCTAGATTACAGTGTTTAAAAAAAATATATAGATGCAGGTGTCAGGCTGTTCTATTGGAACTCACCATTGCATTGTACTTCAGTCCTCACATTGGGATAAGTTAGCCATGCATAGAATGAAGCAATATTCCATTCTAACCTACAAGGTCATTAATGGCCTTATCAATGGAAATTTGATCATAGAGGCCCACAGAAATCTCCACTTACACCATCTAAAGGACATCGTTCATTGCAGTGTCAGAGTCCCTAAAGCAAAGACCAAAGATGGAACCATGTATTTTCAATGTAATACTGCTAAAATTTGGAATCAAATTCCACCCTTCGTGAGAAACATGACTAATATTTACAGTTTTAAGTCTGCTTTAAACAAACTCCATGTAGAAGAATGTAACTGTATGTAGTTTTTAGTTTATATTTTCTTTGTCTTGGATTATAGTTGCGATTATTGTTTTCATTGTTCCCTATTGTACTGTCAAGTGATCTGTTGAAACTTTATATTGTAAAACAGGACAACTTTGTTAAATAGGCCTCCTGCCTAAAGTTTTATCCTGTCAAAAAACATTTTTTTAACTAACTAACTACCTAACTAACTGACAGAAGAGGAGAGTGCATACAGTGCTTCCTGAAACACTGTGTTAGTTGAGAGAAAGGACTAATATGAAGTGCTTCCTTAGTTATGACTGTGTTTCAGAAGTGTGAAGACCAAAGCAGTAGCAATGTGGACTAGTAATTTGAACACAACACTGTGTAAGATATGACAGTAGGTTACAAAAATGTCACTGTGACCTTTAGCAAGTTCATTGAGCTCCATGTGATTCTGTCACCAAGTTCTAGCAGGAACCCCAACAAAATAAGATCTCAATTGGACATTAGGATGTAAATAAACTGGTCCATTGACATTTATTGTTTCTTGTGTCATACTTGTTCAAATAATCTTTATAAGTTGATGCTAGATAGTATAGGGTCCTCTCGCACAACAGCAGAAGACTGACAACAATAAACACCACCATTGCTTATTTGGAATACTTTCTTCTTACTCTTTTTTTTGTTTCTGCAGTTGTACAAGTTAAATGCTGTATGGAGGGATACATGTCTAGGGTAGGCTGTAAACTATTATAACTAAATGAAATCTGCATGAAAAGAGCCAAGGACTATACAGTGGTCAGTGCCTGTCAGATCATACAGTAACCACTGTAATGCTGAAAAGTTTGGTATATCTTCATCTTAACAATATTATCTGCTTTAGACATTGCAAGTTAATTTTGTTTGACTGGAGTGCAATTTAAAAATGCAGGAGATAGGCTGAGACAATGATGCTATTTCTCTAAGTACATCAGCAATATAATGTGTCAGTCATAGAAAATACAGTGGGCCCATTCATTGAGCCCCCAGCATTTTAAGATCTGTCCCTGGATTAAAACATTTTACAAAATATATTGATGCAGGAATGAGAAAAGGAGAGTGCCTACAGTACCTCCTAAGACACTGGTTTAGCTGAAAAAAATTATAGATAAGCAGTACTGCTTTAGTTATGACTGCTTGCAGTTTTTTGTCATTGTTAAGAAGTGTAAAGACCCTAACAGTAGCAATGTGGACTAATGATTTGAATGGAACATTGTGTAAAATATGGAAACCAGGTTGAGAAAAACAATACCACTGTGGTCTTTAGCATGTCCACTGTCCTTCCTTTGCTTCTGTTACCAAATTCTAGAAGGAACCCGAACAATATTAGAGATCTCAGTTGGGCTACCTGGTGTAATTAACCTGTTTCATTGACATCTATTGTTACTGTATTGCATATATAGTTAAAAAAAATTAAATGACTGTTGCTCCTCCCTTCTGACACATTACGCCTGGACATGCTTATCAACGTAACTGTTTCCATAGTTACCATGTACATTGATAAAAAGTGTTTATAATAATAGTGCTCTCCTCAGAGTGTAAAGATAATGTGGAGGCAGTGTAATTAGTGTATCAACGTGGAAACTGGGACATTACACAGGTCCAAACCTCACTACTTCAACAAACATGAATACCTGCAAAAAAAAAAAATCTCTCTTTTTTCTATGTACTTCCTGTGTATATCTTACTAGTACAAGAGAAAAAGCATGTAAACCAATTGTCAGTTATATTCACCATACTGACACAAACTTCTATGAATGTACATCTATAGCTATATCCACTCCTATAACATGTACGAAACTATTTATAACAATATATAATCACACATACCACCATAATGCAAAGCATCATGGGCTGTGTGTGCACCCTTTGCAGACTAAGTGAGAGGCCTTTTGGCACCATGCATTTCTGCTTAAAATTTAACCAGCATAATATTTTGTGGTGATTTGCACACACTGCTCATGGTGCTTGGCATTATAGGGGTATGTGTGATTTTGTATTTCTTTGAAACCTGGCTTCCTGGCCAATGCCCTTTGGGGTAACCCTTGTCTCAGTGCTTGTGCACCAAGGTTCATTGTCTTTTATTTATAACAGTAATATTTTGATATTACCTCTTCCAACATTACACAGCTTTTCCATAATAAAACTGTATTATTTCATTGATTTTTCATACACTCTTTTACACATTTCTCACTGCCCATGATACCATTATTTTGCAGCCATATTGGCTCTAGCTAGATGTTGATTTTCTTGTCATGTCAGTTGAAAACATTTTCAGGTACAAGTGATAAGAGATATCCCTCAATTGTTGCAGTAGTGCAGCATAGAAACTAGGGATCTGCAGTGCTATTCAAATACCTGAGACATAGTGCATCCTCAGCCCTTATACACAGTTTTGCTTTCCAAACTTTTCTTTCCCTTTCAGAGACTAGAAGAACACCTAGAGCCCTTTTTAAAAACAAAAAGGCTTCCTTCCCTAAAACTTTCTCATGTCATACCATACTGGTAGGGTAGCTGCGGAACCCTAAAACATCTGGTCCTTCACTGTTCACAGTCTCATTCGATGGATACTTAGACCATGATTCCACCACCACCACTTGCTTATGATTACCATAAGGAAAACTCTTGCAGTGTAGCTTGCAAGTGTGACCATTTGATCTGCCATCATACACAGCATCCTGTAACTCTCATGCTTAGGTTCAAATAGGGTATAATTTGAATCTGTACATTCCCTAAAGTGATACACAATGACCCATTACGACTCTCAATATTTCCCACTCCAGTTCAGGTCACGCTCCCAATTGTTTCAGGGTCACAGTCTTACAGAGTCACTCAATATGTCTCATAAGTTGCCAGACCTACAACAAAACCCTTCCCACATCCCATCTCACAAGGCACCAAACCTGATCAAATCTTTTCTGAGAAGATAACTAATTGCCCACCGTCTCATCTTAGCCTCAAGGTTTTTCATCTCTAAGCATTACTTTAGTAATATAAAACATTGGTTGGGATCCCTTGTATGAAGCTGACTTTAAATTTAACTTGCAAGCACATCTGACCCATACTGAAAAGGCTGCTAAACTCACTCCAGTGGTTGGTGCTGTTACTAACAAGCTCAGATACACACCATTGATTGACAACTTTCTCACTCCATTTTCTTCAAAAATGCCATTATGGGAGTCCAGCATCCTTGAATGTGGTGCCATTCCAGGTCTGAAGGCCTTTGGGAGTGTCTCCCCGTATGATGGGGACCATTCCTTGGTTCTGTGTTCTTTTCTTTTCACTAAGTATGTCCCTAGCGGTCATAGCAACCCATTTCTGGTCTGAGGCATCTTGTTTACATTGTTACAAAGCACAAAACATTCTGTACTCAGCCCTTCCTCAAAAAAATCCTTTGGCTTATTAAAGGACAAGTAAACCACATTTGATTGCTGCCATGCTGTTAACCTGTGGACTTAATTTTTTGGTTGCCAATGTCCCGTTTTACCCACCTTGAAAATCCCGTTTCAATCTATGCAGCCGTTCCTGAGATATTTAAGTTTTCTGTGTGGTTCCTCTGTCTATTCATATTGTACTGTTGTTCTCGGTAGCCACGTTCATGATAGCCAATGCATAACACAATGATGTAATGCGAGCTACTCAGCCCTATGGCTCTGCAGCGAGCATTGTCACTGTCAGACTCATGCTTCTTTACCTCATGTTCTTGTGTCAGTAGTATCCCCAAAGTTGTTTTATATCTTTTAGAGTCTGAGCACCAGTTGTTTTGCAGCTTTTACAGTCTGGGCATCAGTAGTACATGATTGTCAGTGGTGGGCTTCATTCATGGGATGTTTTGTGACCCATGGTTTGTTTATCTTTCCATTGTTTGCTGGTATGCCCCCAGGCTGATTCTGACTGTGATAGTAAAGGAAGCATGAAGTCCAGGATCTAATTTGAGGTGTATGAACATATCAAGGGAATACTAATAATAAATAATAAAATGTGTGTGACATCAATATCCACTGTGTGCATGTGTTTTTATTTTGTGCTATTGTTTGCTTGAGTGACCTCAGTACTTTTTATCTTTCTGTAATGTGTAGTATGGTGCTGTATAATATTTATTTTGCATTCACATGTCTCACAATAAAACAGTAATAAAACAATATGCTGCCTATATATTTTTTTCACCATGTACAATTACTTGTTACCCCCTCTTCTCATTGGTTGAAAGGACTGTATCCAAGGTCACTTGACATGCACTTGCACGTTTTGGAGGGAAGTTTATTACCTTTTGGCTGTGATCACAGTTCCTGGTGGTGGCACACTGCAAATTGCTCTGCATATTGAGATAATATTGGCTTTTGATATTGTTTTATGTTCATGAAGAGTTTTTATTCGGATTTAACATACTTTGTACACAGTCCTGAGTTCTGAATTGTCACAGGAGGGATTGATATTGCATCTACTGCAGAGATGCCTTACTGTATTTTAATATATGGATTGTCTAATTAATACCATCAGAAGCCATACAAAAAAATCCTGGTAATAGTATGGCTCCTGAACTGATAATACCACTGCTCCTGAGTGATAATACTATCGTTCAGGAGCCGTAATTCTATCGTTCAGGACCTGAACGATAGTATTATCACCAAAGATGAACAGCGCAAGTGCAAGTCTATCTTGTCACATCTTTTAAAGTGCCTTCTGATTGGCGCGCTTCCAGCCCAAACAGTTTGAAAACATGGCGGCAGATTCTCGCTTAGTGAGAAGACACTACAGAGAGTCCACAGTGACAAAACTTCAGTTTTTTCAGGGTATCTACAAATGAAAATGTGTCTCGCTGAACTGTGCTCACCATCCCCAAAACAAAAGGTAAAAGAAAATGAAATTGTTGCTATGCATGTGTGCGAGTCACGGAAGGCAGGCAGGCAGATCAGGCAACACTGTGTGACAGGCTGTGGCAGTCGGCGATGAGCACGAGATTCCTTTAGTTAACAGCTGACTGGTCACAGCAAAATGATCAAAAAAAAAAAGTCGGATCCATACATTAAAAAAAATAATAGATAGGTAACTGGGCATTACTGGTGAGATACCATCTCGAGGTTCTGGGCACTGGAACCTCTCGAGCTTCGCTCTCGAGGTTCCTATGTGTCCAGAACCTCTCAATGGTATTACTCACCAGTAATACCCAGTTATCTATCCATTATTCTATTTGTATTTGGTTGCAACAATAAAATTAAGCGTGGCTGTGGAATACTTTTTTTCCATTTCCCACATGATAAGACCATAAAAAAGGCATGGAATCATTTCTGTAGGCAGAAAGATTTTATTCCCTCACAGTATAGTCTGATCTGTTCTGTTCTGCCCATTTTGAAAAGGTTGTATATTAGTGTGACCCTGTTAAACTGGCAGCATATGGTTGGCATGATGCCTTACCTAGACTGAAGACTGACACGGTGCCCACCATTTGGAATGTTAATGGAAATGAAGTGCGAAACTCATCACCCAAGAAGTGTGGAGCATTTCTGAAAAGACAACATCTTGAGGTAGGTGCATTGAATTCTGCTTCACCATGTACCTATGCTGTTACCATATGATTGTGATGTGTGTATGTCACTAAGGTGAATATGGTTGTTTATGCAGTGATTGTACATAACTGTGTAGTATAGGTGATTTGACTGTGTGTCATATTGACACAACTGACTATTGTGTCTCACTGTTGGTGTGCTGATATTTATGTGTTGCTTTTAGTGATGGATAAAGAACAGAGGGACTTACCTCACAACTCCTTTGGTGGTACTGCATTAGCTTATGTTGCCAATATCCCATGTTCTCAGACTGACTGTTTAGTTGGTTGCATGGTTTGTGGCTGAATGATTTAATGTGCCTTGGGATACTGTTTTTATCCAGGTGTGGCTGGAATTATGTATTGCGCATTTTGTATCCATGCTGTAGGTTTGTTACACTTCAGGTGCTGATGCATAATGACAGTTGTGGTGTTTTTTTTGTCCACTGTGGTGTAGGTATATTTCTGTCACCAATGTTCTACAAAAGTGTAGTCCTTTGCCAGGGCACTGATTTCAGTTCCAATGTTAATGTTTTGTGCTAAGCAGACCTTGATCCTTTTTTTTTTTAGTTGGGGATCTGAGAGGCAACAGAATGGGTTACATGACATATCAGACCAATGTGAGGTGGGGATTGAGTCAAGAGGTGATATAGTGGCAGGTGTTGAGAAGATTAATGGTGGGGACCACAACAGGAGAAAAGTGGCAAAATAAGGGTGGAGGTGAACAGGGCAGACGTGAAAATGGCAGTGGGAGGATCATGGGGTGTAACAGCTTGGGAACAGCTGTATTCCTGTGGATGTTGTTGGAGTGCACCATTTGTAGGAGGTCGCGGTGCTGGAGGCTGAGTTTGCAAGTCCAAGAGGTGAAATATATTGTGCATGTATTGGTATGGAAAATAACACCACTGGACATGCTCGGATGAGGATAGCAGGTATGTGGACAGAAGGATGATGTGGCAGAGAGGGCAGGCTACAGTGCTGGCTGGGAGATAGTAAACATGGATTGAAACTAAAAGGGCGATAGAGCAACATCAGGTTCAAATACATATTGGACTGCCACAGAGATGATGGAGCAGGAGAAGGAAGTTGTAGGGAACAGGGAGTGGTACCATGGTGGATTGCACATGGCCATGAGGACCTTGACAGGAGGGCATGAGGAGGGCTACAGAGGGAGTACCTTTGAGGTAAGTATGAAAACTGTTTGGTAGCAAGGGGACAGGGAATAGTAAATTAATGGAAAAGGTCAGTGAAGAAGGGAGTATCCACTCAGGTATGGGGGAGCACTGTGAAGCCAGTGGTTATACAATATCAGCATTCAGGAATGGAGAGGATAGCAACACCACAAGGTCCGAAAATGAGTTGAAGGATGGGTGTAGAAGCAGTTGGTTGGTGGGAACACACTACAATGGAGACAAGGGTGAGCAGAGCAGTGCCACAGGCAAACCAGAAAAAGGAGGGGTCAAGGTGCTCCTGGTTGGTGACTCAGGTGGGGTTACTGAAAAAGAGTGATATTGGTTGAATGGTTGCCTGGGCCGACTGCTTCAGAGGTTATACACCATATTCCCTGTTGGGGGGGGATCTAGACAGGAATTCATATGTAATGTGCGCTTGGGGACTAATGACATTGCATGTAATAGCCGCATGTAGGTGCAAAGTAGATTTAGTACCCTACCTAGATTCTGCTCAAGGTTTAATTTTAAATCTGTAAGCTTTGCACAGGTATTTCAAGTTCCAATTACTAGTGGGGACAGGAAGCATAGGATTCTGGAGGTTAACAGCTGGAGAAATTAAGTGATGTGATGGTGTGTGCATATGTTGTATGTGATGACAGTGGTCTGTGAGGCAACTTGGGAGGATGAAAGCATGTTCTCTGCAGACAGGTTACACCTGAACAGACAGGGTGCGTCCATACTGAACTGTAGGAGGGTGTAGTTTTTTAAAGAAGAATGCCATCCCATTTTAAAGTGATCATGGGGGGGTCTTGATGTAAATCCACACCGTACCATGAACAAGTTGGGTGACCAAGGCCCACTCCACCTGGGGAAAAATAGACGAGCAAAGTGCTGGCAGACAGGGCTGAACAAAGGAGGGGTAAAGTTGGGGTAGGGGGTTGGTGGTGAACGGTCTGAGCCTGGCATACAACATGGATAAGGTGGTAGTAGGAGAAAAACTAGAGATAAGTGACCTCAGGACTGTCTGGTTCAAGATGAGGGCAGGGAAGCTGAGGAGCCAAACCAGCACAACGATGCTGTACTTTAGGAGGGCACATTTCAACCAATTTAGATGCCTGGTGGTGTAGTCGATGTTGGGGTCAAGGGATATAGGTGATGTGGACAAAGTTTGGGTAGCTATGAGGTACCAGATAAGGAGGCCATGCACACATACATCCATCAAAAGTGTGAAGAAGGGGCAAGATGCAGGAAGCCTGTTTGCTTCACTAGAGCTAGCAAGGGTGGTGTGGGGTATACATAGGGCTATATGGAGATACTAGACAACTCAGGTAAAGGTGACAAAGAGGTTTACAGGGACATGAGACAACAAGTAGGAAAGGTCATTAGAGGGCTAAGGCAGACCGGAGGAAAGGATACAAAAGAAGGCAAATGATGGAAAAGACATTTGTGAGATACGTGGGGAGAGGAAGAAGGCTGGCAAGGGGTTGAAAGGATGAGGTGGGAAGTACAGGGGTACTTTGAGAGGACAGCAAAAAATGCATACTACCTGAACAGGTATTTATGCTCACTATTTATGGAGGAAGTGGGGTACAGGGTCTGAGTTTGAAATGAGGGTAGAGGCATAGGGATCAGATCAGAGCCTGTCACAATGGAGATAGAGTAGGGATGAATTAGCAAGGGTAAAGAGGGACAGGGCCATGTGTCCAGATGGACTGCATGCAAGGGTGATTTGGGAACTGGCTGCCTCTCTGTTGAGGCTGTTCAACCTGTCCCTGGACAAGAGTAGAGTACCAGAGGACTGTAAAAGAGTGACAGTGGTAATGATACACAAGTGAGGAAACCAAGAATTGAGGGAACAGTACCGACCCATTAGCCTAACCGCCGTGGTGTGTAAGGTCATGGAGGCTCTGATTAGTGAAAGGGTAATAAACTACCTGGAGGTGAATGGACTGCTGGATGACAAACAGCACTGGTTCATTAGTGTGTAGTCATGTTACATAAATTTGATCAAGTTTTTTGATGGGAGAGCACAGGTAGTTGCTGGGGAGTGCAGTGGATGTGGGTGATCTGCATTTCAATAATGCCTTCAGCACCATACTCCATAGGAGGCTTGTCAACAAATTGCATTGCATAGGGTGGGGTACAAAATAACCAGATTTGTAGAAAACTGTTTGGCACACAGGAGTCACAGGGTGATTGTGAATAGTGCTCACTCAGGCATCGGGCTGTTTAGGAGTATAGTTCCCCAGGGATCAGTGCTGGGACCCTCCTCTTCAATATCTGTATACAAGACATTGCAGATGGACTGAAAGGATGATGTCCTCTTTGCAAATGACATGATAGTCTGTAACACAGTTGATTCCCTGGTGGGGTGGAGGAGGACATGAGAATGTAGGGACATAACAGTACTGGATGAGTGGGAGCAAACTTGGCAAGTCGAATTCAACTGTGTGTTGTTCAGTACTTTGTTCTTCTGAGTAACTATGTGTATTCATCTGTTCTTTTCCCAGCTATTGAACTCTGTTCTGCTGACATGAATTCTTATTGCACGACTGATGAACAACCACAGGATGAGATGGACATGTGGGGATTAGTTTCGATGTCGTAGAGGACAGTTCTGAATTTTTAATCCCCTTTGAACTTGACATTCCTCCCAATCACAATCCCTCAACTGTGCTCAGTAATTCTGATTCATGTAATGTTTCAACCACACAGACACCCACCATCACATCACCAGATGTGGATGCAGCAATGCAAAAGTCATATAATTGCAGTCCTGCTCCAGTAACCAAATACAACAGTGTCAAGTATCAGGCCAACATAAGACCAAAACAAAGAACACAGAGAATTCAGCCAAATATCAAAGTTGATCGGCTCCCACAGATGGTTTCTGTCAGTACACAGTGTAATCTGTTACAGAAACAGGCCATGTCTTCGGTTTATGATATCAAGCTGTGCGGTCAAAACTCAGACAGTGATGTTAACTGCACCGATGAGGAACAGTCCTCTGACAGTGATGAACTCCCTTCTGACCCAGAGTATGTACCATATCCACAGAGTTGTGTCCCCAAAAATAAAAAGCCAGTTGATGTGTCTCCTTGTCAGCATTTAATGTCAACATCCACTGATGAGCAGTATTTCATGATTTCACAAAATTGTCTGGGGGACTGTTTAGTGTGTGCCATCAGTGTGACAATGCATGTGTGCCCTACATACAAAGCACAACTGAAACCATGATAACTGGTGTAAGGAAATGTGAAAAGGGTCACATTTTAAACTGGAATAGCCACAGGCAAAAATCAAATATGCCCCTTGGAAATCTACTCTTATGCACTGCTGTGTTTTTGCTCTAGAGTAAGCCTTGCTAAATGCATTAGACTATTTGATATCTTGAGGATACCACGTGTCCCTGGTGATGTACCATAAAATCCAGTGGTTGTGTGTCTTGCCAGCAGTGCATAATGTGTGGAACGGACATCAGGAGCTACTATGTCGTTCATGTAGAGGAAAGGAACTAGTTCTGAGGGGTGACGCCAGGTGTTATTCACCGGGACACTCGGCCAAATACGGTCTATAAACTTTGATGGACCTTGAAAGTAAGAAGTTGTGTGTCTGAATCTAGTGCAGGTATATCAAAAACTATTGGATATTCAACCATTTCTGTACTGTTCACGTTCTTACAGTTCTGACATGCAATTGTGTTTTGACTTGCAGAGCCCTGAGATAAAAAACTCAACCGCTATGGACCTGGAGGGTCTGAAAAGGGCATTGAATTCATGGAGCAGCAAGGATGCAAAGTCGGACAGTTAGTTACCAGACCGACATGTGCAGGTGAAGGCTTTTCTCAAGAAATCCAAGCCAAACATTCAACACTTCTTCAATGTGTGGCATATGTCTAAAGGTAAGCACTTAGGATTTATAGCCTATATTAACACAGATGTTGTTGTTCTGTAATAACACAATCATCTTCATACTATTACTTTATTGAAGTCTTGTGAACTTATGTTGTACAGTGGGTGGAGGATCGGCGTCCCTTGATGGGGACATGATAGAAACTTGTAGTACCTCAAGGAATCAACAAAGTCGAACAGGGTAGCATCTTTCAGAAAAACAGATGTGTAAGAACAAGGGGACACAATTTGAAGACAATGGGGGATAGTTCAGGGCAATGTGAGGAACTAGTTTTTACACACAGGGTGGTGGGGACATGAAACAGCCTTCTTGAGGAGGTTGTGGGTTTAAAAACAGTGCATGATTTCAAGAATGCATCGGACACACCTAAGGCACTTCTTGTGTTGAGTAGGAACAACTAGGTTGTTGGTTAACTAGGAGCTGCAGCTTATACAATATGTGGGGAAATGAGCAGAGTAGGTGGGCCAAGTGGTCCTTATCTGCCATCAAAGTCTATGTTTGTATGCTGCGATCATCCATGGGCGTAATGTGTACATGCCTGCTGAGACACTGCACGCTTGTCGCAAGCTGCTGTTCAAATCTTGCATTGAAGTTACTATTATGGCAAATCTGGTAATAACATAATATTAATAATAATAATACATTTTATTTTTAAAGCGCCTTTAAATTTTTCAAAGCACTGTACAAAAGCACATAATAAAAAACAGACATTATAATACAATATAAAACACTCATAAAACTACAATTTTCATCAACATTTATACAGAGTACTATAAAAAGGCAATTTGATACAGATGAGTTTTTAAACCACTCTTAAATTCCTCCATGGAGGTGCACTGCCGTAATGGTAATAACTTTTTAGTATGTACATGCCTGCGAGGCACAGGAACACATTTAGCAGGTATTCACATCAGGAATGTAATGTTACACATTGGTAGTGCATTTCTAATTTTGTTGGTAGACTTATTGAGACTGGAGGAGCTGTTGACATGGCAAGACAGCCTTGAATGAAAGAGATGCAAAATGCTGTTTTTGATTTTGTGTTTCCTCCACCACTTGTGCTTGTAAATGTTTATACAAATTTCAGGAGTTGGTAAGAAACTGGAACTGGCGGCAAGGAAAAAGGATTGTGAACTGATAGAGCGATGGATCAAGTCCATCACTAATCATATGTTTTGGGCGGCACGTACCAGCCCAGAGAACAAAGACCTCACAGTTGATAAGTGGCAGAGTGTAAGCAACCATATTGCCAACATACACTAACGACATAGTGACATGTTCCCACAGTATCTGCATGGACCACTTGATGGAAATACGAAGGAGTGGATTAAGAAAGGTATTTCTATGTGGGTATACATGTTGACCTTCAGGTTGCTATGTAAGTTGAAATATATATGATGTTTAATGTTTAACTTCCTGTTCTGAAACCCATGTAGGTGGCAGGGCACATAAATTGCTATCTGAGACAATTTCAAGTCCATACCTCCTGAAAGACCTGAATAAACTGTCACCGATGTACCAAACATATACCTTAGAGCTTTTTCACAGTTTCGTTTGCCACTTCACCCCGAAGTTCAGCCACTTTTTCTACCCCAGCATGATTGCAAGGCATGTGTCCATTATCCTTATCTCTTTAGTATATTCTTCAGTTCAATGCAGATTGTTGTTATATTTCCACAACAGTTCCTGTTCCCCTTATATTAATTTTGAATGCCTATACATCTGAAACTCATTCAGTCTGAATCTGGGCAATGTATGCCAGCATAGCTCTCAGCCTAATGTGTCATAAATCGCAAACATTGACAAATTCAATCAGGGATAAGGGAACAAAATCAGGGACACATCTTTAAAATTGGTGATACCTACTCATGAAGCTGTTATAATAAAGTGCTTACTGTAAAATACATTTTCTAAGGAACAAGTGCTCTATAACTGTAATGTCTCACATTATTTTGTACTTATAAGTCACAATGCTGTTTCACAGATACTCATTTTTGTAGGCTGGATAGATAAAAATTTAGAGCCAGAAGCATGGACATTCAAGACAGTTATGGTCACTTCACAGTGATGTGTAACTGTGCCAGGGCAACAATCATTTTATTTATTTATTTATTTATTAATTTAAATGTTTCATCATCAAGTCACAGTGACCGGAACTTCGCTTGTGTCATGTTTTCACCTGGAGGACAGTGTACAATACATATAAGACATTAAACAGAATCAGAACTAACATACATTTGTAAGGCAGGTGTTTTAAACACTTTTCCAACACTGTTGGCATGAATAAGTAGAAACAGTGGACAATAATAAGTGCTGGGTTACTGAATAAACAAATGCTTACATGGCATTAAATGGTGGAAGGAGAGGGAGGTGCTGAGGTGGGGGGAAGGGGAAATACTTGTGTCAGTTGACACCACTTCATGACGCAAGGAACCATGCAAGGGGACTTTAGGGACCAGAGAGAGAGAGAGAGAAAAGATGAGGCAGTGTTATGTACGGCAGCTTACTAAGCTGACATGTACTGCTTCCATCCACCTATGAATATCAATCCACGATTTTGACATTGCATGCCGAGATTGTGACAACATAACAGAGCCACTGAGCACTGCATTATAAAAAGTAACATGTTTTGAACACCTCCTTAGGCACCTGTTGGCGGCTCTACACTTTAATGAAAATAGTGCGAGGGCACAGGCAGCGACAAAGGCAGGTGAGGTAAGATTCCGTCTCTGCTTCCCGAAGGCAAAAAAGGGTGAAGAGGCTGTTGTCAAGCCAACCAAGACTCCGGCAACACACTGTGAGTAGTCAGTCATGCTCTTGTTTTTTTTTTTTTTACTTTCTATTGTATCCACTCTTCATCCCTACAGCTCCTTCTCTTCGGGACCGCCAGTGAGAACACCCCAACCACCCACCTTACCTGTTCCATTCCCCCATGTATCCACTGTTTTCTCCCCAGAGCACGGATGAGGTGGTGCATGTACACCCTATTTTCTGTCACTTCCTTGTGCTCGGGCAGCCAAGCAGCTGGGAACTCATCAGGCCTTTCTGCGACAGTCAGTCTCCCAGGAGCAGGAAGGCATTTTCTCTTTTTCTTTGTGGTGTGAAGTGTGCACTGACGTCAAGGTGCAAGCGTCGATGTCTTTCATGCCCTCACCCTAATTTTATAGTGTAGGCGTGTTGTGCCCAAGGCCTCCGCCTGGGGCCAGCTAAGCTCCGACCCACATCCCACCCTCCCTCTCAGAGAAGGCGAATGGTTCTTGGGATGCTCAAGCCTTCTACCCATCCGGCCCTATGAGCGTTCCATGCTGGTTCATGAACCATGGTTGTTGGCATTGCAACTGTAAATGCAACCTCTGCGCTGTGTGGGCAGTGACTCTGCCATGCGCTAACAGAAGTTGTACTGGCAATCATCAGCCTGTTGTCACTGAGGCTCAATGCACTGCATGCCACACTCATCCATGCTGTTAACCCATGTTTTGGAGACAGCACCACTCAGGGCCTGGCAGGGTCTGTAAGGATTATGTGTATGTAGGACTGCTCTTCTTTCCTGGGGTATGGTGGTTTAGCTTGCCATAGTTTAATCAAATACTGGTATTGGCTTTGATGGCAATGCAACTTGAGGCATGCTGACAGGTGTGGAGCAGCCAAAGATGCATTACGCACTGGTGCAGAATTTTGACCGTTGCCTGCAGTGCATCAATGCATGTCCCGGGTCCTGAGTCAACTGCAGTATGGAAGCACACTCCTTGGTGTTAAATGAAGGCAGGATCAGTGGACGGGCACATGCTGCATGCCATGGTGTCCCAGCCCCTGCTGATGGTCTTCATCATTCTGTTCCTCTCCAATTGCTCACTTCAATTACATATATAATGAATGCAGGTCTTGGCAGCAACACCATAGTGTTATGACACATAGGTGTTTGTGCATCCATACCAGGTTGCAATGGTGGACAGTAAAACAGGAGAGTACATGGTCATCAGCTTTAGTCAGACATGATGTTTAGCACCAGTTTCCCAATAGTCATTTCATGACCTCATACCATTTCAATCTTGCATGGAACTTCTCATTGCAGTAACATTTTGGTAAACCATCAGAATGTCCGTTTTTAGCTGTCCTGTTACTCCTGTGGTAATGTTGTTTGAAACCTTCAGTGATTGACTGACTGGGCTCTAATCACAGTATAAACAGTCTATCATACAGTATGATCCCTTGACTTTCATATCTACTACACTCCCCCCCATCCCCAGTAGCAGCAGTACAGTATGTTCTTGTCTGTGTGCCTTTATTGTTTGAGAGCAACACGGACAATACTATCAATCCAAAATATGTGCCTATACAGTATCCTGTGGCTGTGACATTGATGATTGCAATTGTGCACTTTTCAAAAGGGTAACTTAAGCGCAGCGCCAGTCGACAGGGTTGCTGAAGAGGTAGGGCGAACTGATTTGGGGGGGGTTGGTGTGGGTACATTTCTATATACTATATGTACTATATATGCATATGCGCATGTATATATGTACATCTATATATATATATATATATATATATATAAATATATATATACAGTATATATATATACAGCATATATATATATATATAGAGGTGTGTGTACTTTGACATATTTTGCCAGTTACATACATGTGACATGATAGTTGCATGTACTGTGCAGTGAGCCTTCTGTTTCACATTGCAGCTTACCTTGGTGAAATAGTGCATGAGGTTGAAAATCTATGTGAGAAACTGCCTTCCTATAGAAAGTCTAGTGAGCAGCAGGTGATGTCGTTCCCAGCACCAGTGTGGGCATCATACAGCTATCCAGACAAGCAGGAACTAATCTGCAAGCACCGCTGCAGATTTAACTTGGAACCACGGTGAGGACCATTGCTGTGAGTGGTTGCCTCCACAAACCAAAATCAATTTGTAAGAAATGGATACCTGTAGAGGTCATTCATCACAGCTTTGACCCAATAATGTGTCTCAACTGACAGACAGTGATGAACAATTGCATTTCCATGAAAGTTCAAAACACAAAAGAGGACCGCAGCTGGTCTAAAAGTGTTGAGAACCACTGTCAAGGACTGTAAGTTGTGCTAAACCGTACCCAAACACACAGTTATTTCAATGATTGCTAGTTCACTTTGGAATCTTTTTTAATGGTAATCCTAACATTAGTTAACTATTTCGTGACCACAGGTTCATAAGTAAAGTGATAAAAAAACTGAACAACAACATGTTAATAAGTTTAAGCAATGTTGTATTTATAAAAACATTAAATGATGTTAGTTTATCGCAACCGTTTCTTGTACAAAAAAAAAAGGTCATCACCTGCCACTGAATGTGTTTCTGCAGATGTATTGATGACTCTATGGGCTGGATATTCAAACTGTGCCATTCTGTGGCGCAAGCCCTGCAGCTGCTCAAAATAGTTGTACTGGGTGTGGCTGGGGTGATATTCAGCGGAGTTGAGCTGTTGAAACAACTCCTTTGAATATCCAGCCACAACCCACTGTGCATGAGCGAGTGGAACTTTTGCCACCACAAGTGGTCAAGTGGAGCATTCAAGATGCGGTGGTGCAAGTTCCATTGCACCATGTGCAAACTTCTGATATTCAAAAGGTGACATGCAAATGGGGCCATAATTCATGCAAAGCATGGGGGGGGCATTTGCATCTACTTATGGCCCCATTTGCATGCCATTAGCATGCTGGTGCACTAGTCTCCGATGACTTGTGCCTGCCGTAATGCCAGGCAGCAGCTATCAGGGACCGACGCCCCCTGCAGCCCGATCGCGGGCATAACTGTAGTAATCCCCCCTGCCCCGACTGGTCCAATCGCGGGCATAACTGTGTAATCCCCCGACTGGCCCGATCGCGGGCATAGACTGTAATAATTCCCCTCCCGACTGGCCCGATCGAGGGCACACCATAGTAATCCCCTCCCCTGACTGGCCCAATCACGGGCAAAACGCAGGTAACCTCCCTCCCCCACTAGCCCGATCATGGACAGAACAGAGTTCAACCCCCAAGAACAATATCCCTGATGGTCCAGAGGACCGTGAAGCCCGATCGCGGGCATTAGAGTCCAACCCCAAGGTCCAAGTACCCTGGTGATCTAATGGCCCCCCACCCACGGAGCCCCACCACCTCCCCTCCCCATCAGCCGGCGGGCGGCAGTGGGTGAATAATTCATTCACATATCTGGACTGCCTTATGCGGTATGGGCTGCATGCCCGTGGCTCTTCTCTGAACCAATGGGCGTGCAGCCCTACAGCAGTCAGTCGGCGGCGGCGGGCGGCAGGCGGTGGGGTGCTGCCGCCCACCGGCTGACGGGGAGCGGGGTGGTAGGGCTCCATGGGTGGAGTGGGTAGGGGCCACTAGATCACCAGGGTACTGGAGCTTGGGGGTGGACTCTAATGCCAGCGATTGGGCTTCACGGTCCACTGGACCACCAGGGATATTGTGCTTGAGGGGTTGAACTCTGTTCTGCCCACGATCAGGCTAGTGGGGGAGGGGTTACTACGGTTTGCCCGCGATTGGGCCAGTGGGAGGGGGGATTACTACGGTGTGCCCGATCAGGCCAGTCAGGGGAGGGGGATTACTACAGTTATGCCAGTGATCGGGCCAGTCGGGGAGGGGATTACTACAGTTATGCCCGCGATCAGGCCAGTTGGGGGAGGGATTACTACAGTTATGCCTGCGATCGGGCCAGTTGGGGGAGGGATTACTACAGTTATGCCTGCGATCGGGCCAGTCAGGGGAGGGGATTAGTACAGTTATGTGCCGCTATGTCGGGCCAGTTGGGGGAGGAGGGTTACTATTATGCCCACGATTGGGCTGCAGGGCGGCACAGGGAGGAGTGGAGGGCCACCCACAGGTGGCAGCTGCTATGTTGTGCCCTGCAATGCGGCAGCTCACCTGTGGGTGGCCCTTGACTTACTCCTTTTTTTCTTAAAGTTGTGAAGGCGAGGTTGGGGTTGCGCCTGCATAACTCTGCACAGCCTGGCTGAATATCGGGCTGTGCAGTTTATGCATGGTTCCTCCCCCTCCGGTTGAGCATGCCTTCATTAGCATTGCGCTGTTGCTCAGCATGACTTGGGGGGCGCAACTGCCTCCTGCTGAATATGGCAGAATGGCACAATTTCGGACTTGTGCAGGCGCAACCCTATTGCGCATGGCGCAACCCTTTTGAATATCCAGCCCCATTTGTTTTGTTTTCAAATTACTGTTTTATCTCCTCCTACATCCTGCAGACCATGACCCTTTGGGATTATCAGGGAGCCATCCTCCTGCCTCTGCCCCCTACCTGTACTCACCTCCATGTCTACATGGAGCTGTGGCTTCACCACCGAGTGTGGCAAAGGTGGGGTGGGCAAGCACCCGATACTGTAAGTTTTGTCAGACTGGAGTAGTCGAGGGCGAGGGCACTTAGGAGGCACGCTCGGTTGCTCATTCTTCCGGCGTCTGCTGGTATTTTTCTGTTTCAGTAGTGAAGGAGTGGTACACACCCCTACACCAAGGCATCACAGGTGTCTCCACTCTCCCTTACCCCCATGTCAGCTACACACACTTGCCATGGCACCAGCTTCAGCTACAGGCCAGTCAACTGCGAAGCATCCACCCCCAGGATAGAAGAGCTGTCCTCTGGATGCTCAATACTCTCTCACACTTGATGAGCCCTGATGACCCTGGCTCTTTACCCAACATGGGTCACCAGTGTGGTGCGAGGTGTGGTGTCCAGCACCTACACCCTCGGCGCCACTGGTCCGGCGATGATTCCATTATTGCTGCATGGCAACAAAAAGACATTCACAGACATAAAGAGCAAGATAACTGCTGGTTTAGTGAGGTGTGACAGCACTTACTGTGTTCACAGCACATTTCGCAGTCTTCACCCTCTTGGTCAATTCCCTGGCCCGCCTTGCATACTCCTCCCCGTCTGCCTCCCACCATGTCCCTATGAACCCCTGATATGCAGCTCTTTTTCTGTAGCCCCCTCCATTGCAACACTGTTCATCCATCATGGTTTCCTGGCCATGCTGTTACCTAGGCTCTTCGCATTCAGAGAAACCAACACACCCATCCATCCCCTTCCGTCTCCCACTTCCTTGTGCTCTACCTGCCCTCTGAGTTCCCTTCCCCTTGCCAACTTCAACCACTGGGGTGGACAGCATGTTCAGCATCCATTCATGGCAACTTCATCTGGTAGCTTGTCCCATGGTAGACCCTTCCACTGTAAATACCCTTGTTCCAGTGTACTTACCTATCGTGCTTTTACCACACCATTCACTTGCTCACTGAAGTATAATCCGGCCCTCGTGTACAGCTCCCTGTTCATCCATGTATGTCCCCAGTACCCCAGTACTCCCATACCCTGCAGCACCCATTAAGCAATAACTTTAACTCCCCTATCCTGTCCTTTCCTTTCATGCTGTACCTTGGGACTGGTAGCACCTCTGGGAATGTCCCAGTCCTCCCAACATCCAAACACAACTTCACCAGCTCCTGTAACCTTTATTGAACCAGGTCTACCATGCAGCCCCTGACCTTGTTTCTGTCCACATGCAACTCATGAGGCCTTGGTCTTCCTCCACTTCAAAAGTTTCCCAGCATACACACTGCCCTATGTGATGTCAAGCACGATACCGTTTCTACCCAGATCCAATTTTATCGCTCACCACTTCCCCAATCTGATCCCTTTCACAACAAAGTCCCCAGCAACCCCCCACTTTGATGCTCCCTGGCATTTTCACCATCACCCAAGACCCAGTATGTACAAGGCTATATTGCCTGCCCTGCCCTTCTTCCCTTGGTGCTGGTGTCCCTCCACTTCATTCTTCTCTCCTCCTTTCTGAACAATGTTGCTGTCCATCCTGACCTTGTCTCCACACCATGTGGTACCCCCACCCTGCTCTGTACCATGTCACCCCCTCCACTCACCATACCCAGAGTCTCTTACCTGTTCCTGAAATGTACCCCTTCCTCCCAATTTTGCCCCTAGACCTGCATTATTTCACTGCCTAGCATCCTCTGCATCTCATCTTGAGTATTGAATCATACCCACCCCGACCTTGCTCCTCAACCTTTATATCTCCACCTCCATTCTTTGTACCATTCACCTTAGTTCACCAATCTTTTGATGTATGGGGCACCCTCATAACCTACATGAAGTTCCCATCAACACTGCCACCCCACATCCATTACATATCACAATCCTGTCAAATACTCTCAGTCTCTGATGTTACACCCCTGAACATGCGGTCACATGCATTGTGTGGCCCCTACACAAAACACTGCCTACCCACCATCCACCCATCATAAATCAAGAGTGCTGCACACCTACAGCACAGGTAGCTGTGCTTTGTCCTGCCACTAGGCCAAACACACAACTGTCAATGCAAGTACCACATACAGCAAGTCACATACTCACCAACACATGCCAACCATTTTCCCAACAACATGCAGTCCCTCCACCCTACCACAGGCTAGCCTTCACTGTCATGAATGTAGCACATGATCCCCCATGCAAGGACAGATACAGCGGTAGCGGTGTAGCAGCTAGTGTGCTCACCATCCCCTTTACCTGAATACAGGTTTATGAATCAGAGGATGTCCAGTGACACATGCATGCCCACCCAGCAACTAACCACAGCTGTGAGGTATATGGGCTTAGCACCACCTCATGTGAGATGGGTGTTGGCTGTGGTGGTGTGCTGAGTGCTTTGACGCTCTCCATCCATGGACACTGCATAAGCAAACACGCACGTTTGGTTTGGGGTGTGAGACCACCACATGAGGATAGGGGTACACCTGACAGAGGTACTAGTTTGGGAAACTGATGTCATGGTGTTGCCCACTTCCTGGTACCTGGTTTCTTGTACACCTTCTGCATACTGTGGCATGTGTGGATGTAAACAACATCATGGTCTGTGTCCCTTTGCATGTGCAATATTGTCCCGATGACTGAACTGTGCAGTCATATAGCAGCACATGCACCTCAGCAGACCACTGATCCAGTTTTGGACCAGGAAGGCATTCAAATACCAGGCCTAGCTGTGACTGCAACCATGCAACACAGACTAAAACGTAAGGATGACCCTCCCTGTTGCCTTGTCACACCCACTCTTGAAGTTGAACACAGTTTCACATGCCACCACCAAAACTGCTAGTGTTTTTCACTCTGCTAACACCATTTATGAAAAGAAATGCCTCCTGACTTCCCTCCTGAATCTTCCCCTTCCATGCTTATGTCATGACCTCTGGTGTCTCTCCATACCCTACTAGTAAACAGAACCTCTGTGACAATCCTGATGATTTCTCTCTTGTACTTGACACAATCTAAATGTCACTTTACCAATCGATTGGCACCATGCATTTCTGCTTAAAGTTGAACCAGTGTAATATTCTGTGGTGATTTGCATATGCAGCCCATGATGCTTTGCATTGTGGGGCAAGTGTGATTTTGTATTTATTTGAAACATGGCTTCCCAGCCAAATGCCCTTTGGGGTAACCATTGCCTCAGTGCTTGCACAGAGGTTCTTTGTCTTTTAAATTGTTTTTTGTTTTAATTGGGTTCACCACAACATAAACCAGATAGACCATCTTAGGGTAGCTGGCTCATTCCACAGGGTGTCAAACAGACGAGGCATACTGATGAGTCCTGGTAGGACGAAACACATGTCTATGTCTTCTGTTGGCACCCTTTGCAAACTGTGTGAGAGGCCTTTCGGCACCATGCATTTCTGCTTAAAGTTGAACCAGTATAATATTCTGTGGTGATTTGCATACATAGCCCATGATGCTTTGCATTGTGTGGGCATGTGTGATTTTGTCTTTCTTTGAAACTTGGCTTCCCAGCTAAATGCCCTTTAGGGTAACCATTGCCTCAATTCTTGCACACAGAGGTTTGCTGTCTTTTAAATTGTTTTTTGTTTTCATTGGGTTCACCACAAAATACACCAGATAGACCATCTTAGGGTAGCTGATTCATTCCACTGGGGTGTCAAACAGATGAGGCATACTGATGAGTCTTGGTAGGACCCTTTGCAAACTGTATGAGAGGCCTTTCGGTACCATGCATTTCTGCTTAAAGTTGAACCAGCATAATATTCAGTGGTGATTTGCATATGCAGCCCATGATGCTTTGCATCATGGGGGCATGTGTGATTTTGGATTTCAATCAATTGTAACTTCGTACATTGTAAATCTGTTTGCAGCGCTGCTATCTCTGTTGAACTGTTCCTTCTGTGCTTTAACAAGCAAAATAATAATGAAAATGGTATGGTTAACAGACTTGTGTGGGCATCTTTATGTGATTCATGTGCCAGGGTTGAAATATATTGCACAATAACTGTCTCTCCAACACAATGATAACACATTCACTGATGTATGAGACACAAGGTGATGTAAACTTCTCCATTTGGAGTCAAAAACAGTGGTGGAATTTAGGAATGCAAGGGACAGACATAAGATAATTGTATTGGAGGGTGAGAAGTGGGATTCTGCAGCTTGTCCGTTACGTAGGGAAATGAGCAGAGTAGGTGGGCCAAGCGGTCCTTATCTGCCATCAGATTGTAAGTTTATATGTCTGAATGGCAATTGACCACCGCCACAACAATTAGCACCAGGCAAGAACAGGGTCAGTGAAGTACAGTAACACAAGCATTGTGATGCCTAAGTGCCAAGAAGTGACATGTAACAAATAAGCTGCAGTGGACAGCATCCATGGTTCACAAAAATAGTCACTTCCTAATTAGGTGCCACAGATAAGGTGAATCGAAAATGACTGGTATGATCATGTGATAGATGGTTGAAATATGGTTTGAAAAGTGGCATACAAAAGAAGAGGGAGTGGTAATTGTCAGTGAATAAAGGGATGAAATACGGTGACCAGCACTGTACCTCACCATGTACAAAAAGTGCTGCCAGTACCATGCTGACATTGCCTTTGAAATGGAGGCTGTCTGGCTATTATACCACAACAACACATTTGTGACAGATGGGCGATACTCCATATGGAGGACACAGTATCATGAACCTATCATGAACCCTAACTGTGGAAATATTTTATGGACTGGTCGTAATAAAATTCATTTCAAATAATCTCAACCAAAATGAACTGGGAAGATGGTAACATGGCGAGAGCAATACAGGATGTTGACCAGCAGTTGACTATTACAAAGTAAGAAAGGGATGTGTATGTTAACTTTTGTGACAAACAAAGGGTGTCTAACAACAGTAGAATTCAACTTTGACTGCAAGTGTGAACATGTGATGCATGGGTACCAGTGTGACACCAGCAAGCAAAAAGTTGTGTATACCATTACACAAGCGGTAGTGAGCACTACCTGCAGTGCTGTGTGTGTGTGTGTGTGTGTGTGTGTGTGTGTGTGTGTGTGTGTGGATTTTGGGTGACAAACCTGGGTAAGGACAGTGGTAGCATTCATGCTGTCCACAGCAATGATAGTATCAGTCTGAGAACAATAAGAAGTCCCTCGCATTCCTTCCCCTCTTATCAAAACAAAACAGTATTTTGCATGCAGATGCACACTATAGTGCAGAACAGTAAACACAGTAAATAAAAACAAGTCTTCATTCATTTATAGTTCTGCTTTATTATGCAGTGTAGGGACATGTCAACAACCTTTCTTACTGCATTTCAAGTAACAAGCCACATAATGAATATTGAAGTATTATAACCCATTTCTCAGTGGCTTATGCTGTCCAAAACATGCCAATGAGGTCACAAGGACATAATAACTCAGCTGTTTTTGTCAGTACTGTAAGACAGTGACATAAACTCAATACAGTTGACCTGTGCCCTTTATATAGGTAACTATGAAAATTACATAAAGGAGCACCATCTTTCATAAAATGCGTAACAACAATTTTTATAAAATGGCACATGCATTGCCGACTACAAGCTGACAAACAGCAAGGTGGTAAAACCACAAAATTAGGTTTCAACTCCATACATGAGATATACAGATGCAGGACACGGTACCTAATTCACTGCCACATCCACAGAGCATAGGAACCCCTGAGACTGCTGTCACGATCCAGTAAATCATACATGTTAAACCAAACATGTTACTAAACAACTGACTGGTGAATGATTGCCACACAGCCGTGGTCGCTTTCTTACAATTAAACACAGGCTTCACAGACATGTACTGTGATCAAAACACATCTTTCACAAGTATAAAGTCTTCAACCAAGTACATAACCAGAACTTTGTTAACAATAACAGTTACCATAACACATAGAAAGACATGAATATGTATATGTCCATGAAACAGAACATGAAATGTTGTATTTGGTATGTTTATATCCCTGTACATTGTTATGGACCGCTGATTCATAGCATATCTGAAGCCAGTATACTTTTCAGAAGGAAAAGCTTCCTTATTGCTGTCACTACACACACACAGGTAGAATTTTGCAATTGTTTCTCCCCAGTTTCCTCCAGATCCAATGGACAAAGTGTCTGTAGGCTATGTGTCTGAATGACCTAAAGGGACAAAAAAGAATATATTTAGTGCAGGGCAGTACAGTGTAACATTACACTGTTCAGACATTACCTAAATAAACATAGAAGCAGGCATTGTTTTGACCCATTACAAGTAAACAACAGTGCCTTTTTCAGAAATAGTATCTGTGGGTGAAATGGGTTCTTCAGCAACAAACCATTGTTTGATATGTGTCACCCTTGGTGGGACAAACAGGAGCAACAAAAGTATATAAGCGTGAGTCAGGTCTCACCTTGTGGCATGCATTGCAAGATCAGTGGTCAGTGTCCAACACCATGTGGTGGGCATATAGTTAGTACAATGAGAGGGAGTTCAGTAGAAAGCAATGGGCAGGGGTGAAGACGATAAGATGAGGACATGTGGTGTGCATCCACCTACGAAGAGGAACAATGCCCGTGTAATGGTCCACCACTGCTCATGGGTGAGCACCATGAAAAAAGCCTGTAAAGATAGCTAACAAATAAACAAAGAATTTTCCAGTAATGCTTTTTTCATGGTACTCAGGTTCAGTGATGGAGGGGTGTGAGTAATGACAATTTCAGTGAGGGAATACTACATCATGGTACTGAGGTACGGTGCAACAACAGCAAGCACGAGACAGCTGACATCAAAGTTCATCGGTATGTGTTACATTCATATATGTAACCAAATAGAGAAAGTAACACACAGCAGTCACTCAAACAAAAATAGGCACTTAGCAGTGCCAACATTGAACAGAGACAGAAGAAACCAGGACTATAGGCAAGGGTGCTGTTTTGATTGCGGAGCCCTTGTGTCACTACTATTAGTGACATACATTTATGTAATATCCATGTATAGGGGGCAAGGATGATGATAACACGCAGGTTGCAATGTCCATTTTTGTACCATGCATATCATCACAGAATGGATGGATGTGGTGTTGTCAGCAAGTGTGTATACATGATCCTACGCTGCTGCTGTGGACATAACAATATTGCTGCTGTCACAGTAAGAATGGGTGAACAGGTTACACAATGATCTGTTGGCCTCAACCAGCATGACTGGTAAAAACAACAATGGAAAATGCAGGCATGCACAGTAATGTGAGAAAGCAGAAGGAGGGCTGGGGGGGGAGACTGGGATGTATAGGGAGAGGCATCACCAGCAGAAAACAGGAAGTTGTTATCCCTCTGTACAGACAGTTGCTGAGACCCCATCATGAGTGCTGCGTCCTGTTCTGGAGACCCCATCTCTGCAAGAACATAGACAGGGTGGAGACAGCCCAGAGGATGGCAACAAAAGTGTTGCAGAGTCTACAAGACAAGCCATATGAAGAGAGACTAAAGGAGCTTAATATGTATACCCTTGAGGAAAGGAGGGAGATGGGGAACATGATAAAAACATTTTGACTACCTCAGTTGAATCCGCAAAGTCCAATAGGGTAACATCTTTCGGAGAAACAGATGTGCAAGAACAAGGTGACACAATTTGAACATAGAGGGGGGACAGCTCAGGGGCAGTACGAGGAAGAATTTTTTTGACAGAGAGGGTGGTGGATGCATGGAACAGTCTTCCTGAGGAGGTTTGTGGGGTCTAAAACTGTGGGAGAATTCAAGGATGCATGGGACAGATATAAGGCAATTCTTGTTGGGGGAGAAATAGGCTGTTGGTTAACTAGGATCTGCATCTTATCCTGTAGGTAGGGAAATGGGCAGACTAGGTGGGACAAGCAGTCATTATCTGCTAGCAGTGGTCAGTAAGACAGTCAGCCCAGCGTCGCCGAGGGCTGAGGTGATGGACACCTTACCTCATGCCGTGCAAATAACCCATGTTTGGGAATGAGCACGGATCATCAGAGGCTGGTGGGGGGGGTGGAGCTGGATAAAGTTGCCATAAGGCAGCTCTCCTCTCCAGGGAGGATTGGTGGTATCCCTCAGATCCTGACTGCCCCCTGATGGAGGACAGGGGTCAGCGCAGACCAGAGGAAGCACCAGGTGCTAGGCCAATGGGTGGGCATATGGTGCCATCACCAGGGCTGTAGCACACATGTGCGCCTTCACTCACATCTGTACTCCTGGGGCACTGGGGTAGTAAGGGAAAAATGGAAAAAGTGCACCGGTAGCAGGATGATGCTCCACCACCCACAAGCTCCACTCCCGGGCAGGGCTTAAGTTAAGCCCCGGTAATTCTGGGTGACAGGGCTGGGGGGGCAGTTGGACTAATGGTGGCAGCCAGTGGAGGAGAGGAATAAAAAGTAGGACTGAAATAAATCAGCTGATCATTTACTTATCCAAAAACATTCCTGAGTAACAACACAAAGGTATGATCACTGCCTATATCACCTAAAAAGAAGAAGTGTTTACTCATGCATTGGAATATCGTCATCTAATGGTCCATCTGTTTCGAGATATTCATAGTAGGATACAAACACCACTTGATGTGTGAGGCAATTTAGTCGGAAGAAGTCCACTTCTGTAATGCAATCACAGTCCTCTGGCAAGTTCTCAATGATCTTGACAACTTCCTTACAGCACAAGTTTTCTCAGTCAGTCTCCATCACAGAACATTTCTGACAGCGACACCTGTTAGACATAAATAAAATGTTCAGATTAGAATGTGTTACTCATCAGATAACATATCAGATAACCAATATGTGATGACAATAAGTTATCAATAACTATGAATGCACAATAATGACACTGTTGACATGGCATCAGCACAGTAACAAACCCAGTAATGTTTAGAAACATTGCAGTACACAAGATGTGTCTGCTAATAATGATTGGGATGACGGCACTCACATTGTCAGGCAGTCTTCAGTGGGACAAAGTGCAATACAGCAATAAGCAGTACAGCATGCAAACATATGTGTGGAATGAATGGATAAGTAATGGAACCAGATATCCTATGGACTCACAGTTAAGCAGCTGTGATTGTTTTTGTTTCCCAATCCCCAGGACCCGACCTGTATTACATAGCTGGAGGGGGTGGAGTTAAGAGATGGGGTGGCCTGATCTAACAGTGAATAGTTTAGCTACTGTAGCCCTGATTCTTTCTGCATAGTAGGTACTGTAGTGTGATCATTGTGGAACCAGGGGTTCAGTCAGAGAAATCTACTATGAGTGGATGGGACCACACATCGTTGGAACTGGCATCTTTGGGAGGTGCTTGGGTGCACAGGGTGTGGGAGGCCACGCACTTGACTTGACTTGGAAATTGGTGGTTGCCCAGTGTGCTACCAGCTGGCACAGCTCAGAGAGAAGGTTGAGGGGATCAGAAGACTTCACCATCTCCTTCTCTAAAGCCGAACCCAAAGCCTTCGCGATACTAACGGTGAAACTGTCCCCCCCCTCCTCACTACCTATTTATGTGGCCGGAGCCTATTGCTGCCCAAGCACTCCAACCGCTATAGGTACCAACCTCCTAGGCCAGCTGTCATCTCTCACACAGTCAGGTGAACTCTATGTCCTGGGAGATTTCAACCACAACTGGCTAGCACCCACTTTTAGCAAAACCCAAACAGAAATATCCACCCTAAACCTTAGCCAAACCATCTTGGAACCCACTCGCTCTAATCATAAGTCCGGTAACCACTCCCTCCTTGACTGGGTGCTTACTTCCCATCCACACCGTGTCATCAGTTCTGGCCTCCTCCCTGATTCCATCAGCGACCACCATCTAATCTACTTGGTCCGCAAGATCCACAGAACCAAAACCCCTCCCAAATTCATAATCCAATGGTTTTATAAATCCCTTAACCATTCCCTCCTACTGGCTGACTTGGCCAACTCAAATTGGGTCCCTAGCCCTACCTGCTGTAACATGGATATAGCCCTCTCTCACTTTCGCAACACCTTCCTCTCCATCTGGGACAAACATGCCCCCCTGCGCCGGATTAAAGTCCAGGGACCCCACCTACCCTGGATCTCCCTGAGCTGTTAGCTCCAACAAGCCTGTGATAAGGCCTGGCAAACTACAAATCCTCATCCTCCCAGATAACTACATTACCTACCGCTCACTCTGCAACAAATGCACAAAGGCAATCCGATTAGCTAAGGATGACTATTTCAACAATACCCTCAATGATAACCTCGAGTGCCCCTCTAAATTCTGGAAGGTCATTAACTCCTTCTTCACCCCCCAAACAATAAGCCCTCCTCCTCTCCTCCTCTCCCATGGGACTCTGCTCTTGGACCCCCTATTGGTCGCCTCCGAGTTTAATACCTACTTTACTACCTGCGCACAGGCCCTCCTAAACTCCCTTCCTCCAGCAACCTGTCCCACTCCCCAGTCACCTATCACCTTCCATCCAGCAGGAACACTTTTTCCTTCAGACCTATCTCCCCTGCCAAAACCCTTGCTGCCCTTCACTCCCTGAACCCCTCCAAAGGCAAATCCCCTGATGGCCTGGATAACAAACTATCTTCCTTTCTGCCCCGCCATTGCTACTCCCCTTGCAGCCCCTACTAAATCTCTCTTTCTCACAAAGGAACTCCCCTCGATTGGAAGCAATGTCACTGTCTTACACCCTCCCAAAAGGTGGCGATCCCACCTCCACTGCCAACTACTGCCCCATCTCCCTCCTCCCCGCCTCGCCAAACTCCAGGAACACCTGTGCTTTCCCAACTCTCCGACTTTCTCTCCGATATTAACGTCTTTCTCCCCTTTTCAGTCTGGGTTTCATAAACACCACTCGACCACCTCCTCCCTGCTCGCCTCACGGACTCCATCCTCACTGGGATGGATAATGGACTAATCACTGCCGCTATATTCATTGATCTTGCTAAAGCTTTCGACAGTTTCCCACCCTCTCTCCTATCCCACCTAGCTGGAGCTGGGTTAACCGAATCTGCCACTAACTGGTTCAGGCCCACCTCATAAATAGAACCCAATCCACTAAAATTGCGCCTTACTCTCCCCCCATCACTACGGCGTCCCCAAGGTTCAGTTCTCGCCCCATCCTTCTAAACGACCTGCCTAACTCTTGTTCCTCTACCGCTATCCATATATACCACAGACGACACGGTCCTCTTTACCTCTGGTCAGACCCACGAAGAAGTCTTCTCCAAACTCCAAACTAATTTCAACAAAATCCAACACTGGTTCAATACCAACCAGCTATCCTTAAATGCAAAAAAAACTGTCTCCATGACTTTCGGCACTAGACAACGTCTATCCAAACTCACCTGCCCCCTCAGCTTCCATACTCTAAATAACTCCATCCTCGAGGATGTGCCCTCCTTCAGATATCTAGGGCTTTGGCTGGATCATCATCTCACCTTCTCGACACACGTGGATGCCATCATTTCTAAACTGCGTCCAAAGCTTGGTGCCCTCTATCGCAACCGCTCTAGTCTCCCTCTACCGGTCAGAAGGGAATTAGTCCAGAAAATGATTTTACCCTCCTTTGACTACTGTGATGTTGTTTATAACTCCGCTCCCAAGACCACCCTAACCAAACTTGACCCCCTCTTTAATGCCCTCGATGCCCCCCCCCCGCTCTCATCACTGTGTGCTCTATCGATCCCTGGCCCTACCCTCTCTGAGCAACCAGCACCTAATTCACTGTGCTAAATTCACTTCCAACTGTTGGCTCGGCTCCCTCCTCCCTACCTTGCATCCTCTCTATCTTCTCCCCAACACTCACCCACTCCCTCAGATCTGTTGATGCAAGACTATTGGCTATCCTCACCATAGGTCCACACCGCCAATCAGCCTTCTCTACCTCTTCCCTAAACTCTGGAATTACCTGCCAGCTCAAATCCACCTCTCATCTTCCAAACACTTCCTATCCTTGGCCCTCACCAACTTCCTTGCACCAAATTGCAACTGCCCCTGACCCTCCCCATCAGCTCTCTCCCACATTCCCTTGTGCCTGACCAGCTGCTTGACCTTCGCCAAATTGTCTGGCTTATACACCCCCACGCCTGCATCACCCCTTCTATTCTATTTTTCTTTTCCTCCTATTCCTCCTTACCTCCTTCCTCTTCCTCCTACTCCAGCTACCCACACTTCTCAACCTCAAGCGTGTCTACCACTCACTTCTTCCCCCACCTCATCACCTCCCACGCCTCTCCTACTCGTCCAACTTGATGCAACTCGCCATAACTCCTTTCATGCTATCACCACTCATGCATTGCTATTACACTACTTAAACATGTATTATCCGGTAGTTGCTCATTGTTATGTATACCTGCCTTCATGTTCTTATCTCTGTACTGCTTCACCAATTGTTTAAATTCGCTATTGATCGCCTGTATTGCCCCACCTATTGTAAACAATGTACTCATGTTATCCGCAGCTATTGTACATCATCTGTATTGCACATTCATTATTTTAATTTTGTCTGTACATGATCTGCCTCCCTGTAACCCTTCCCCCAGGCTCCACTGTGAGACGAGCATCTTTTGCTCAGTGTGCCTTCCTGGTGAAACAATTTCAATAAACAAAAATAAAATAAATAAATGAATAAATAAGAAGGCAGCTAGGAAATCTGGAGGAGGAGGTTTCTGGTGGGGTGGGAAAGTGGTAAGGTGTCAGACACATAGCTGCACCAAGTACAAAGACACGGGCATAGGGAGAGGAGCACGGGGGTACTGGGGACATGTACTCCTGACGGGGGTTCAAAAGGAGGAAAGTCCTAAAGAAGCAGACAAGCATATGGATTGGACAGAGGAAACCAGGGTGGTGGGGTGATTCGGAAGAGGGAGTCTAGGGTCGAGCATTAGGGTCAGTAACCATTTAACCACTACGTCTTCTACTGGAGGAGGGGCATGAGGAAGGAATGCAGCTATGATGGGCGCAGTTATGGAGGGGACAAGAGGTGGTGTCTGAAAATCATCAAAATAGGGGAGCATGGAGTGAGAGAAAATGGGGGGCGTTATGGCTCAGAGCATGCTGAGAGGGGATAGTGGGGGGCAACGAGGAGGATCAGTTGTAGAACAGGGAGGATCCAGTTCATGAGCCTGATGGTTTAGGTCAGGGGGGCATGGCAGTCAATGAGGTGTTAAATGTAGACGTGAAGGATGGGAGGAACAGCCAGACTAAGCCAACAGATATAGTGGAAGGACCAGTCATGACCAGGGATGGGGGGGGCTACAAATGCAAAAAAGATACTCGTGAGGAGGGAGAGGACCAGGATTGGAGGGGGGGTGACCACTGTCAATATGGAGAGGGCAGCATTTGATACCCAGATACTAGGATGAGCGAGTAGCCGGCTGGAGGTAGGGGATGGAAAAAAGGAAGAGAAGGAGCTAGACAGCATTTGCCATTCCAGAGGATGCTCAATTTCCTTCTCAGAAATCCTGCCGATACTGAGGGCTAGTGGGGAGAATAAGCATAAAAATGATGGTGGTAAATAAGTGGCTCAGAGTGCTGTGATGCCAGGGGGTATGGGTTGATGGGGGATTGGGGGGCAACCTGGGAGGTTAAGGGGCTGTATGCTGACAATAGACTACACCTCAATTTGGAAGGGAGGGAAATCCTTAAGATGAAAATAATGATTCGTCACTGAAAGGTGGGGTTTACACTTGGGGGGGAGATGGGAGAAGGGGAATGGGGGAGACTCATGAGGGAAAAGAGGAGGTGATACTTCACTCAGAGGGTGATGGAACCATGGAATTCATTCACCAGGGGACTACTGGAGGCAGAGACTGTGGAGGGGTTCAAGAGGGGTTGGGACAGGTATAGGAGAAGGGGTGTGCTAGCAAAGTCCAATACAAGGGGAATATCTTGGACTGGGAATGGAGAACCCAGAGGTGGTTGGGGGGACAGCAAGGTCAGCTCCCAAGTTGGGAGCTGAGCAAATGAGCAGCAAAGAATGACCATTAGGCTTACTGTGCTGGCATTTTTGTATGTTACTACTGTTGATCATTGTGTAGCTGCTTCTCATATCTTGTGATTGTTCCTTTACACTGTGCTGTATGATGCAGGTTACAAGCAGGTAGTGTACCCATCTACTTCATTCTCCACACTTTAGCATTACATCTCTAAGTAAGTCCATTGACAACACACCACAAAACATTGCGTCATTAAAGGCAGTTTCTGATGTCGGGCAGCTACCACACACTGTGGTAGCTGCCCTCAGTGCTAGTTAATCCAGCCGGGTTGAAATAAATTATATCAGGTACCTTTGTATTCTCACCTGTCATTTAGAACTTCTCAATGCAGACCTCCTCTGAAGATTCACGAGAGTCGAGGCTCTAGGGGTGTTTTGTGTTCTCACAGAGTTCCTGTTCTCACCAGGGCTACCTTTTATTATGTGAATGGAGTTTCTGTGTAAATTCTACAATAATTGCCAATCTCTGCACTGTTTGAGGAATGACTATGACTGTTCATAACCCTTTCTCCATTATACTTTGTGTAAATCTGGTGAGTAAAGCATTGTCGCGCTCCTCTACTTCCTGGACTCTGCATTTTTAAGGCTTGCCACCTTGTTTGAGGAGCTGCACAGTTTGTTCTTTTCCACTTTTGTTCATGGAGCTTCATTTGGATTTCATCTCAATGCAGCCCAGCTGGTTCTCAAGGTCCTGGTACTCATGATATGCCCCTGCACTCAAGCACGTAACGAGTTGTGACCAGGGAGTGTGCGGGGGTGCGCCCCATTGAAATGAATGGGGCTGGATTTTTCATTCAGTTTTAAGATCAAAAATTACCACCTAAAGATTAATGAAGTACACCACTCGACTAACATGACCCTTAATCTTTGGGTGGTCATTCTTGATCTTAAAACTGAATGAAAATCAACATTAATTTCAATGAGACCGCCCGTGCTCATGGTCACAACTCATGCGTGTGAGCACGGGCATGTAATGAATACCAGGACCTTCAGACACCTGGGATGCAGTGAGAAATTCTAAATTACGAGTGACAATACAAAGGTACCTGACAAAATTTATTATTTCAACCAGGCTGGAATAACTAGCACTGAGGACAGGTACCACTGTATGTGAGTGGTAGCTGCCCTCAGCTACATCAGAAAATCACTTTAAATGCAGGACAACAGGGCAGAAATCATCACAATGAATGAATTTGGTGAATGGCATGGAGGTGGAACAAGCATGAAAGCATGTGTCAAAACAAAAAGTGATGTTATTCAGATTATGTACTTCAGGGTGGGGTAAGGAATGAGGGGAACATAGAAGGCAATAATTGACAAAACTGCTGCTGTGTGATGCCACTGTGGGGTGCAGCACAATCATGGTCTGTGACAGTCATAAACAGTACAGACATGGTACAGTCAAAACAGGGGAAAAACAGGAAATGTCAGGGATGCAGTGACCAATTACACTGTTTTTGGTGGGGGCTCTGTTACGATTTGTCTCTAAGCAACCAATGTGAATAGCTACACATGGAGCTATTGTATCCACTCGAAGGCACTATGGGGTTCAACACTACCACACCAAATTGATCATTGAGTTGCCATTACTGCAACATCAGACAGTATCGGTAACCTTGGGACACGGACAGTGTAACGCCATATATGCAGCAGCATATCAGGATACATTAATGTGCATCTCAAAATAGAAGGTATGGAGTGTCATGTCAGTGCATGTATGCACACCTCACCTCACACACAAGCATGTGAGCAAGACACTGTGGAGCACTGGCCTATGGTAGGAGCATACTGCAACACCTGTTGCTTCCATTTCCGCAACCAACAGCTACACAGCACAATATCGGATGCACTATAAGGCAACTATCCTCACAGACCCAACAATGCCTGAGCTCACTGAAAAAGCATACTCAGAAATTCACAGCTACAATGGACAGCAACACACAATGTAAACCATATGTAGCTGCAGACACTGCCAATATTGCATGACTTCTGAATGCGTGGCACATTTTAATACAACAGGGACAGAGTGGCACATTAGGGCAATTTGCACCCGTGATGCTTTCACCTTGAATTGGTACATTTCATAGTCAGCATTACATGACTGTCCATGGCACAGTATGGGACACTCGTGACTGAAGGTAACACTGCTTTAAGTGAAGCAGTCCACAGTCATACAGTGACAAATAGACAACACACCAACCCCATTTCAACTGCATCACTGGGAAGAGGGCCATCATCAACACACAGTGCATATTGTGAAAACTTCTCCTTATGGACCATCACTGGAGAGGGGGGCTGAGTCACACTGTGCTGCATGTCACACCTTGCCCTTTGGGATTATAGCAGGAGGGTGCCACATTCACACATACACACACATCTGGTCAAACCTGGCCCATATGGACCACATCTGGGAGGGCCTTGTTCACACACAACACTGGGTGGGATATCTTGCCCATGTGAAGTGTAGCTTGGGTGCCTCGCTACACACATCAATGTGTGTGATAAGTTTACCATGTAGACCATGTCTGAGGTGGGGGGCCTCATTCACACACAGCTCTATGTGGCATACCTTTCCACTGCGGCCATTGCTGGGGCCGAGGCCTCATTCCAACTGCTCTGCTTGTAAACCATACCCATGTGGACCACCACTGGGGTGGACCCTCATCCACATACAATAATATACAGGATACCTTGGTCATGCCCACAATCCATGTGGTGTTGGTAACCTCAGTGGCACACAGCAATGCATGTTACTGTATAAAACTTTGCACATTTGTACCATCACTTTGGGGGCTGCCCTGTCATTCAACAGAAAAAATGACCAAAGCTTGTCACACATCATACACCCAGTAAATAATATCATTACCATTGTGACACTGGTAAATTTTGTTGCAGGGTAACAGTGCTGGAAGATGCTGTGGAGCTTTCATCTGAATCACTGCCATCATCTGCCACATCTGCTGATGAAGAGGGGTGAGTACGCCTGGCTCAAACATAAGGTTCTGCATAATGAAAGAAATTGTCCCCAATATCCAGCTGTTGTAATGGCAAAGAATCAGCCATGATTGTGTAACCGGACTGAACAACAGCTACTGTGCACTGCACATAACCAGGGACCTCTGACTGATGGGACACTCCCCATGACGTCATTGGAAGTTGACTGCGGGGCTGAGGGCCATCTCACTAACAATACTTCACATGCCAGTACACCACTGCCATGAATCAAACAGTGACAAACAAGTAAGGATCTGATTTCTTTAAATAAAAACAGCATTAGGAGTTCTTAGTACACTGAAAGCAACTGCAGCAATCATTAGACAGTGAAAAAAAACTTTGAAAATGAAGGGTTTAGTTCTCCTTTGAAACATTAACCACCATCTGCCTGAGAGGAGTGGGCTACACTGAGAATTACTTTGCTAAACACAATGTCATGCTGGTACCGTGATTTTAGCTCAGACTTATTCTCTTTTAGCATTTGCAGTTACTTATTCCCTTATCATGCTATTTTTCAGCTTTTTGAAACTGTTTTATATTACTGCATTCTAATTTACAGTATGTAGCAGTATAGCTTCTGTCCAGTTGTATCTATTTTATTCATTTTATTACTGAAGTTTGAAACCTTTTTTGTTCAACTGCGTCCCTCTGTTACCCCTTTCCCTGGATCCCACCTGGAAACAAGCTTGGCTCAGTGTGCTTTTCAGGTCACTAATTTGTAAATAAATAAGAAGACCCAGTCACAACACTGAGACAGCTTGTTTTGTATTACATAATTTCCATAAATCTCATACAGCAACTGACAATGACAACTGTAAATAAACTGAGATATTGAAATGCAGTACCTGAGCTGATGACATTTGAGTGGATAACAGTGCATACATGGAAACTTCACAATGTGGTTTTGTACTTGCACCTTAATACACTTCAAACTGAGGTTAATACAATACAAAACATACATACAAACTGTCCCTGATAAACATCCAGGATCAATATCAGTAGATTTACCTTGGATGGTTAGGATTTGTCTTACTGGATCCTGGCGTGATTGCAACATTCCTGCCACTCAGAGCAGAGGTTCTGGCACCACCAAGTGGACAAACTAGCTACTGCATTAAATTCATGGATATCTAAATTTCTATATATTGACTTTATTTATTAAACCTTTAAGAAGGAAAGGGCCACTGAGCTGAGAGCATTAAATGCCCAGAGGCATCCATGGGGAAAAATGTACAAGGGAATATATGATAAAGTAATGTTTCACAATAAATTCAAGGTAATACACAGTACAATAATACTGTACAATAAAGTGAAATGGAATGCACAATAAACAACGCTGCACAATACAGTGAAAGGGGATACACAATACAATAATGTTTTGCAATAAAGTGCAAGGGAATACATAATACAGCAGTGTTGTACAATAAAGTGTAATAGAATGCAGAATACAATAATGCTTCAAAATTATGTGGAAGGGGATACACAGTGCATTACTGCTATACAATGAAGTGCAAGTGATTCACAGTATGATAATGATTAATAATAAAGATCAAGAAATACATAATGCGAACGTTGTTGCACAAAAATTACAAAAATAAACAGTACCATAATGCTGTACAAAATAGAGCTTATACTACATGATACAATAATGTTGTGCAGTAGAAAGTGCAAGTGATGCACAATCCCATAATACTGTGTAGTAAACTGCAATGCATACACAATGCAATAATTCTGTACAGTTAAGAATGCAAGGGAATACACAACTGAATATCAATTATAATGCTGCTGTTACATAAAGTGAAAATGAATATGAGCTGAAAATTCAAGCAGAACTGGGATGGTGTGTGATTGATCAGGCAATCAAAAATCTCTCTCTCACATTAGAAACCTCTCATATGCTTTGTCAAAAAAAAAAACTAATACAAATATATACAACATAATTGTTCTCCTTACCAGTGCCTCTATTTTGTCTCAACTGCCCCCGAGCTTGTGGCAAACAGATAAAGGACCGTACATTCTACTTTCAAACAATGACTAATCTGATAGCCAGTGTTTTTAGTTCACTTTAGTTCTATTTATTTGGCTGTCATTTCTCTCTACCCTGAGACTGACGATGGTGCAGCAAAGCACTTGCAGTCCCACAGACATAAGCAAACTCACCAGTGTGAGAAACATAGAAACATAGAAGTTGTCCACAGATCAGGACCTCTAGGCCCCCAGTTGCCCAGTTTTCCCTACCTACTGCCACTGCAGACCCTACCTACAGGTCTGCAACAGTGACTCCGTATGGGTGGCTGCAGATATGCTAACAACAGAGAATATTGAAAGGTGAAGATAAATAATTTACATACTGCAAAGAAAAGCAAGTTATGGGGATGACAGGAACACAATAATATGGGAAAGCGTGCAGTGGGTTAAAGTGGATGTTAGAAAGGATGAGACGGAACATTGGTTTACTTTTAAACGTAAAAGTGTACAAAACAAGAGTTAGAAGAAAAGAAAACAAGGAACTGAAAGGTAGACTAAGTGGAAATTGTTTAACAAGGAAAGGAAAACTAAGCCAAAGCTTGTTTCTGGGTATGACTTGCCAACACAAGGAAGTTAAGTGACTTGCTTAGGGTCACATGGTATGCAAGTGGAGTCTGATGGGATTCAAACCCTGATTTACAGCTCAGTGCCCTTAACCACTACACTTTACTGCCTCCATCACTAGACTACCTAAGCTATAGGACACTCAGACACTATAGATTTTTTCTGGATGCCTTGGAACTAATACTAATAGCAGGGAACAAGGTTAAAGAATATCAAGAATATGAACACAAACACGCTGAATGCAGTGAACCTCATATGGGATGAAAGTGAAAATGATAAGGAGGAAAGTGATGGGGATGAAATAAAATGAGTAGGAGGGCAGATTTATTCACAATCCTGACCAAAATAGCTACTTTGTTAAGGAAGAAGTAGAAGAGGATTTAACGTGATTTTCCAAGTTCCAGAATAAAATTACTATTAGCACAGGAAGGAATAAAATCTCGTAAGATTCTTAAAACCTTTGAATTTCTTGATATTCCACTCTTTATTACTGAACACATCTGCATGTAAACAGGGCCATGACACCTCAACGCTCATGTCTTCTTGCTGCCTGCCTGATCTGAAGTCATAATCTGCTGCTAGTATATGGTGTCATGCTAAACGGTATGGGCTGGTGGGGGCAGGACCTGGGAGGACAGTAGTCTTTATACCAGAACAGCCTACAGAGCAAGGAGGGAAAAAGTTCTGAAACAGAGGATGGAGGAGTACATAGAGGTAGCTGGGAATTTAAACTGGGAGCAGTGGATGACAAGTGGGCAAGGGACATGCAGACGCCTACAGGCTGAAAGCTATCAGCTACTCTCATAACAGTGGAGAAAGGACAAAGGGCAAGTACTAGTGGTGATGCTAGTAAAGGAGGGAAGGATGAGGGTAAGAAGGAGAATGGGTGGAAGGGGGGTAACTCTGAATGCTAGGAGCCTTGATAAGAAAACTACAGAGCTACAGACTTTCATGGCAGAGGGGGAGGTGGACATGGCGGCCATCAAAAAAACATGGGCCACCCAATACAATGACTAGGACCTGTCAATACCAGGGTACAGGATATTTCATAGGGATAGAGTGAATTGGAAAGGACAGTGGTGGCACTATATGTGAGGAAAGGACTGAAGTGTGTACAGGAGGAAGGGGTAGGGTAGTATGAGTCACTATGGATGCAAATCCAGGATTCTAAGAATAGAACTCTCAGAATGGGAGTGGTGTATAGGCTGCCCTCTCAGACAGAGGAGTTAGACAAGGAACTAATGGGACAGATCAGGAGGACCTGCGAGAAGGAAAGTGTGATGATCATGGGGGACATCAATATGCCAGAGTGGATTGGAGTACCCCAACAACCAGGACTAGAAGAGATCAGGTACTGCTGGATGCCTTCCAGGACAGCTTCCTGATTCAAATGGTCAGCATACCAACCAGGTTAGGGAATATTCTTGACCTCATGCTGGCAAACTGGGAGTTTGTGAGGGAACTGAGGGTTTAAGAACTGCTGACAGGGAGTGACCACTGCTCAGTATGGTTCATGTTGGATATGGATAAGGAAGGAGTGGTATCCAGCACAAGGGTGCTGGACTTCAGGAGGGCTGACTTCTTGAGGATGGGAGAAGTGGTAAAGGGTACCTGGCCAGAATTCAACCCTAGTATGGGCACTAACCAGAGGTGGGAGCTCATAAATTTGGGGATAGTGGAGGCAACCAGAACCTATAGCAAGGCCCAGAGCAAGAAGGCTAGGGCAAAGAAACCTAGCTGGGTGAGCAAGGAGGTCATGGAAAGGTAAGGAGGAAAAGAGTTGTCTTTAGGAGGTACAAAATAACAGGGATGGTGCAGACAGGGAGGAGGTACCGAAGAATCGAAGAAGTGACTAGGACAGTAAGAGGCATCCAAGGCATCTAGGAGCTCAGTTTGGCACAGAGCATTAAGAAGGGGGAGAAGGACTTCTTAAGGTACATCAGTGAGAGAAGGAGCTGTAAGGACCATATAGTAAAGATTAGGAAGAAGGGGGATGGGTGAAAGCAGGGAGTGGAAAGGCAGAATTGCTAAATGATTACTTCTGCTCAATATTTACTAAGGAGAAGGGGACTGACACCCAAGGTGGGGAGAGTGCATGAATAGAGGGATAGGGGATGATGCATGGGGAAATCACAGAGGCCAGGGTTTTGGACAGTTTGAGGGCACTGAAGCTGGACAAGGCACCAGGCCCAGATAGTATCCACCCGGGTACTAAAGGAGCTGGCAGAGGTCCTGTGGGACCTTGTCAGAACTATTCAATGCCTCAAGACAATCAGGGTATGTATCTCAGGAGTGGAGGATGGCTCATGTGGTGTCCCTCCACAAGAGTGATCCTGAGGATGAACCAGAAAACTACAGACTGGTGAGCCTCACATCCATCATGGGTAAGCTGATGGAAGATTATCCTGAAGGAGAGACTGGTGGCCCTCCTAGAGGCCAAGGGCGGCTGGGACAGCTGACAACATGAAAGCTATAGTGGCAGATCCTGCCAAACTAACCTGGTGGAGTTCTATGACTGGGTAACTAGGCAGTTGGATGGGAGCATGCAGTGGATGTCCTATACCTGGACTTCAGTGAGGCATTCGACTCCAGTGCAGCACGGGAGTCTGGGAAGTAAGTTACAAGGAACAGGGGCAGATGCAAAGCTGGTGAGATGGGTAGAGAACTGGCTTCAGGAAAGGCAATAGAGGGTGGTGGGAGCTCATCCTCAAGTGTTGTGACTAGCAGTGTTCCGCAGGGCTTGGTGTTGGGGCCAGAGTTGTTTGGGATATTCATTGCAGACATATGATTGGGCATCAAGAGCAAGACCAGATTGTTTGCTGATGAATCCAAGATGGGAGCGGTGGTGGATGCCTTAGGGTGATGGCAGGGGTTGCAGGATGATCTGGCAAAGCTAGAAATCTGGTCAGACACCTGGCAACTAGGATTCCATGTCAAAAGGTGCAAGGTGTTGCATTTTGGGGTGAAAAACCCAAGGAGGCATCTACCAGCTTGGAGGAGTACAGTTAGCTGAGACAGAGGAGGAGAAGGATCTGGATGTGCTCATTACTGGGTCAATGAACAACTCAGCACAATTTAGGAGGCCAGCTGGAAAGGCCAACAAAATGCTGGGTTGCATTGCAAGGGATATATCCTCGAGCAGGAGGGAGGAGATTCTGCCACTGTACTGATCAGTAGTTAGACCACAACTGGAGTACCGCGTGCAATACTAGTGCTCTTATCTGAAGAGGGACATTAAGTTACTGGAAGGGGTGCAGCACAGGATGACAAAGATGATCCAGGGGCTGGGAGACTTACCATACAGGAGAGGCTGAGGGAGTTAAACATGTACTCACTGGAATAGAGGAGGGACGGGGGATATGATTGAAACCTTCACATATATCAAAGGAATAAACAAGACAGGTATGGAGGGGCTGTTCAAGTATGGGAGGAGGGACACCCAGGGCCATGATATGAGACTGGAGGAGGAAGGTTCAGGAGAGAGACGAGGAACACTTTTATGGAGAGGGTGGTAGCTGGGCGAAATGCATTACCGGCAGAAGTGGTATCCAGTGAAACAGTAGGCTGCTTCAAGGGGCTGGGACAGGGCAACGGGGAAGGTCATGGGAGGGGGAGTGGGGGAGGGAGGGGCAGTTGCAGAATAAGGGGTGCTAGCTGCACATTCGAGCAAACTTGATAGATCACTAGGTCTTTACCTGCTGGAAATTTTTATACGTTCATACAGTATGTTCGTATGTGCTTGTGACATCATAATTATTTACATATGCAACTGGCTGTGATGTTACAAGCAGAATATTATGACTTTGTGGCAGGTATAAGGTATTGGAACAGATGTAGTCTATGGTCAAGAGATTGATTTTAATAAAACAAAACTTAAAGGTTTATAAATTCAAACTTTGGGGAAATGTTATGCAACTGCATTCTGATAATGTCAATTGTGATTTTTTTGGTGGCAGTTGCTAAATCTCTTCAAGGGGATCAAACCAAAAAAATGGAAGAAACCACGAAGAGGTAATACGTTGTCAGAAGATTCAATTGACAAATATACTGACAGCATCATATATAATTGGGACCAAGAAAACATAATAGTCAGTACTTTGCAGCAGTGAAGGTGGTTGACCTAATGAGCAGAGCAGTTAGGATCCTCCCAGACATATGAAAAAAAGAAACTGTTAGGATCCTGCAAGATATAGAAAAAACTGTTGTTGAGGTACACATTGATACAAATGATGTTGGAAGAAAAACTTAATGCTTACAAGGCGCTGGGAAACAAATAAAAGAAAGACTGTTATTTATATCTGAAATTCTGCCAGTACCCAGAGCTAGAGCAGGATGGCAATATTTTATAAGGAACTTGAACAACTAGCTGAGAAGTTGGACACGGAAAGAAAGTATGGTTTGCCTAAGAAATTAGGATGCCTGGATGCCAGGGATGGTGTGCATGAAAAAGAGAGGCAGAGTTACTCAGCAGTAAAATAAACAAGCATTTGTCAATGCCGAATGTTGCTTGCTTCTATGTGCTGTTTAGGTATTTGGAAGCCATTGGAGTGTAAATATTGAAAATTTGCTAACCACGAGCATGCGGGAACTGCGCAACGCATCACTCATAAACAGTCATTTTTAGATTTTTTTCATCAAATTTTCAACATAGCCATTTAAGACCTCTGGTCATGAACAGTGTCACTGTGATTTTGTTAATGTGTCCCATACATTGAGTTTGCACCCGACTGCGCCATTATAAGCTACATGAGCAGAAACCGTTTTGGGCAGGATGTGAAAATGACAGCTGTACTGCTCATAGGAGGTGTGGTAAAATGGCAATATTGAAAATCTGGAGTGGAAATATTGAAAATTCGCAAACCTCTGGCGTCGCGTGGGAACTGTGCAACCACACTAAGTAAAACAGTCATTTTAGAATTCTTTCACCAAATTTTCAACATTGCCATTTGAGATCTCTGCTCATGAACAGTGACACTGTGATTTTCTTAATGTGTCCCATACACTGAGTTCGCTGTGACCTAAGCCATTGTGTGCTACATGGTAGGAAACACATTTTGGGTGAGATGTGAAAAATGACAGCTGTACTACTCATAAGAAGGTGTGTAAAATGGCAATGTTGAAAATCTTGAGTGAAAATATTGAAATTTAGCAAACTTACGAGCCTGCGTAGGAACTGCTATCGCATGCTAAATAAAACAGTCATTTTTGAATTTTGGCACCAAATTTTCAAAATGGGGTTATAGGCCCCATGAATGATGTCACTGTCATGGTGGTATTCAGGCCCGAAGGGTTATTTCCCCAGTCACTGTGCAGTCACTGCTGGCAATCACCGCCGGGCCCGGAAAAATGCCATGACAGTGACATCATTCAAGAAGTCCATAACCTAAGTTGTAAAATTCTAAATTCCCAAAAATGGCTGAGATATGCAAAAAGTTGAAACCCCTATCTAGCCCATTATACAGCTTACCGAATTTCCTCAGTTCGCGGTTGGCTTTGAAAGAGTGCAGAGCGTGTTCCTGGTCCACGAAGATCGCAGCGCCAGAGTCTGGAGGTAAGTATGGGATGAGGGGTGTGGGAAGCTCTGGTGCACTGTGGGTGGGTGCGGGTTGTGGGAGGGTCGGAGACGCACTGCGAGGACGTTTTGTCTTACAGATAAAAAAAAGACATCGTGGGACCATTTTGCCACACTGGGGTGGGCTCCCAGCATGGCACAAGGATATTGGGGGGCATTCAGCTGATGGGGGATTGGGCACCTCCGTCGGCAAAAGGACTTATTGCCACGCTGGGGTGGGCTCCCAGCGTGGCACCAACTACTGGGGGGAGAAGATGACGCAGCTCAGCTGATGGGGATTGGGCACCCCGTTGGCTATACAGTGCATGTGGGGGCACGCACGCCTGTGGGTGGGGGGGAGCTGCGCGTGAGCAGCTTCTTATCGCTGCTCACTCAAGCGTAGCTCCCCCTTTCAACTGTATGCCACTGCATTTTGGAGCATGTCATAGACAGCTCCAAAATGCATTGGCCTACAGGGGCTGCACCTGCCAGCACACTGCCTGAATTGGAGGAGGAGGTGACACACCTCCGAAATCTCCGATGATGGCAGTATGTTTCTGCACATGCTTGCAAGCAAAATAAAAATGCAGCAGAAGGAAATTTAATCTAGGCAGTAAAAGGACAAGGAGGGAATCAGAAACATACAGGACTTAGGAGAAGGATAAATCAGATGTTCTGTATAAGGAAGAGTCATTAAAGACAGAAGTTAGGAAATCAAATAAAAAGAACAAAAGTGAAAATAAATTTTGCTTAATAAATGCAATGAGCTTTGTCAGCAAGAAAAACAAATGGGATGTATTAATACAAAGGGAAGCTGACTCCATGGCACTGATCGATAGGTATTCACTCAGCACACTGGAGACACAGGTTCATGCCCCAAGCCTACACATTTGGAGCAGCATCCTGCAGGGAGGGAGTCATGGGCATCCTATGGATGCTTCCCTCCTTGGAAGGTGGGATGATCCCAGATAGCTTGTCAGGTGGCTCCTGGTTGTGACTTGTGGCTGGCATTCATGGTGGAGTGAAGCCACAGCATGTTGACAACCCCCCCCACACACAGGATGCCTCTGTGGTTGGGCCAGTACAGGGGAGGGGAGGTTGGGTTGGGGCAAAAAGCAGGCAAAAAACACAACTGCCTGGTTCCCCTGCCCTAGGAGGGGGGACCCTCTGGAGAAGGGATACATCAGGTCAACCAGGCCTCAGAAGTACTGAGGGTAGCAGAATGGTGACAGAGACTGGTGGAGGGGCTATAGGATGCCGGAAGGAATGGTCAGCTGAGGGCTTGGGGGAGCATAAAGAAATAACAGAAAATAAAAACAAAGGGATAATTTCAACATGTTCAAAATAACAGACACATAGTGGTGTGATGGAGATGATTGGGGTAAAGAAACGGAAGGCTTTAAGTTATACAGATATGATAAGAGACAATGCAGAGCAGAAATTGTCCTATAAATCAGAAATAACATGATAAGCAGGAAATTGAAAGTAATCTGGGAATTTGAGTAGTACACTGAAACCTCTTGGGACAGAATCAACATCACAAGTGGACTGGCTATTGGAATTTGTTACAAGTTACCTGACAGTGAACTTTAAACAAAAATTAAATTATTGCAAGACCTGGAGAGGGCTGCAGTCAGGAGGAGACAATACAGATGGGAATTTTAATATTCAGGAGGTAGATAGGACAAGTAGTAGGCACATATCACTTTAGGAATGGCATTTGAACATGGGTTGTCTGAGCGTGGTACTTGCATGAGCATCATTGGTGTTCTACCTACAATTGCCAACTTGGTGGTGATGATTGAACACATTTATTTACAGAGCTAAATCGTTTGTTGAGCAATGAGTCACTGTTTTGTTCATAAAAATAAGATCATTACCTGGCATAGCCAGGAACACAAAGTGTGCAGTAACTATCTTTGGGTGCTGTCTGTTTTGATTACTTTGGTACACTGTTAGTGAGCACCCAGTTTCATGACAGCACATTTTCTTTTCAGTTGCCACATTTAAGAATGGACTTTATTAAAGGTACAAAGGAATTTAGTTTAAAACACCACATTACATCCCCCCACAATCATTGACCTACCTAAAATCAGTCCCTTCAAAACCACCCTAGGAAGCCATTGCAGTTGTGCTTAACCAACTGGTCCCCTTACCTGCTGATTCTACTGCCCTCAGCCCATCTGCTTAGTTCACTTTTAATGACGGTAATGTCCCCCGGGGCAGCTATTACACCACTCTGAGAAAATATCTTGTCAGGAAATTATAGTAAATGAACATATGGAGAATGTACCTGAAGCATTATGATTAAGTTTGGCTTTTTCCCATACTACAAAAATAAATTTAGGGATATGTTATAGACCTCCAAATAGTAATAACTCTTTAAATAATAATCTCCTGGATGAGATCAATAAGATATCAAATTTAAAGCGATTTTTGATTTTGAGGACTTTAACACACCGGGTATTTCTTGGGCATCACTAGAAGGGAGTACAGTATTTGAAAAAGCATTACTGGATACCATAACCACACAAGGATATTACCAACTGGGTGAAGTACCAACTAGAGGACTAAATGTATTGGATCTTGTTATTACAAACTCTTTAGCTAGGATTTGTAATGTTGATATCCTTCCACATTTAGGAAATAGTGATCATAACATAGTGGAATGTACTATACATGTTGAAAATGTTCAAACTAGTAAATGTGCTTTAGCTTTTAATTATAAAAAAACTGATTGGAATAATGTTAAAAATGCTTTTGGAAAACTAGTTTGGGGAGAAGCTTTTTGTAAACTAGGGTAAACTCCATGTGGGAGGATTTAAAAATAAATTAAAATTACTTATAACAAAATTGGTTCCTACTCATAAAACATACAACAGTAAGGGATTTATTCCTCACTGGTTCACTAAAGACATAAAAAAACATATTAGAAAGAAAAATAAAGTCTTTAAAAAATATAAAACTCGCCCTACGGACATAAATTTCAGCAAATACAAAAAACAGCAACGTTTGCTTAAATCGGTAATAAAGAAAGGTAAAATAAATTTTGAAAATAAATTAGCTGTGAAAAAAATATGAAAGTGTTTTTTGGATATATTCATAATAATAAACGACAAAATAAAAGGATTTCCTCTGTAAGAATAAATGGTAAAACTATAAAAAATAATAAGGAAATAGCAGATAGATTTAATGAGTATTTTGTTACTACGTATCAGGTTCCAAATGTTAAAATAAGAAACGATATAAGTATAAGAAATCTCGATTCCATCCATATTTGCCAAGAATCAGTGAAATCTGAATTGTCTAAGATAAAATCACCTTCCTCTTCAGGATCTGATAATATCGACTCTATTGTCTGGAAAAACCTGGCAGATGTCTTGGCAGAGCCTTTGACATTAATATTCAATAAATCTATTATTACTGGCGAAATTCCCTCGATTGGAAAAAAGCTATAGTTGTACCCATTCTTAAAAAGGTGATAAAACATGTCTATCAAATTACAGGCCTATTAGTTTAATGCCAGTTTGCTGTAAAGTTTTAGAAAGATTGATTAAGATCAGTATTGAAAAAGATATGCAAAGATTAAATTTAGAAGATATTACCTAGACGGTTTTAAAAATGGACTCTCTTGTAACACAAATTGATTGACTTTATAACTTCATTAGTGTAAATCTGGATAAGGGCAAACCGATGGATGTTATTTATCTGGATATAGGAAAGGCTTTTGATACTGTACCACATCATAAGTTAATAAATAAAATGATTAAACTTGGTATCAATAAAACTATAATAAAGTGGATTGGAAATTGGTTTTCGGACAGAGTTCACAGAGTATGTATAAATGGTGTACTGTCGGAGGTGGGTGGAGTGGCTAGTGGGGTGCCCCAGGGCTCTGTGCTAGGACCATTACTGTCTGGGTTATATATCAGTGATATGAGTGTTGGTGTAAAATCATATTTAACAACATTTGCTGATGATACTAAAATAGGTGGGATAGTTAAGACTATTGGGGATTTTGAAGAACTAAAAGAGCTTGAGCTTGTAGAAAAATGGGAAATATAAATGATATGAAATTTAATGAACAAAAGTGTTCAGTGATTCATTTTGGAAAAAATAACCCAAGGTTTTCATACTACATAAATAATAAGCAGCTAAAAATAGCAAGTTAGAAAAAGATCTAGGTGTTTGGATTGATCCCAAATTGTCTTTTAACAAGCACATTTCCAAAACAATAGGTAAATGTAATAGCATCATCTACTCAATAAAAAAGATTCATTTCTAGAAATAAAGTGTTTACTCAAACTTTATAAAGCATATGTACTCCTTTATTGGATTGAAACTCCTATATGGAACCCATATTTAAAGAAAGACATATATAGAGTTGAAAGAGTCCAGAGCGTTTAACCAAATCCATTAAAGAGCTTACAAAATATGGCATATGAGGATAGATTGGTGGTGCTAAATCTGTACCCTCTGGAGCTTAGGTGAATCAGAGGTGATTTATTATTCTATACCACATCTTGGATGATGAAACATTAATGGAGCAGTGTAGCATTGTTAGGACTCTTAAAACTTTTAACTCAAGATCTCATAATAAACAAGTTTTTGTAAATACTTCTAAAACAAGTAGACCTCTTCATTTTTTTGTTTCTAGAGTTTCCTCTATATGGAATGCTTTACCTAAACAAATAGTAAATGCAATTACCTTTAACTCTTTCAAAAATGAGTTGGACACACATTTACTTCTACATGGTAAAAATTACCTCATGAAATAAACCCAATAGGAGTGGGAGACAATTAAATGGGCCACGCCTACTTTGTCTAAACTTACCAAGTTTACTACCCATAGCTTGCCTCCACTAAGCAATTGTGTAAATAATTGTACATTGTCAGTTAAGCGTGCATCTCTGTAACTATGTAAAATCCTGTGTATACTGTGCTGTGAATCCATTAATTGTATATACACCTATGTAATCTATGTTAATGTCTTGCTTGTGATGAGGAGCCTTTGGACACAAGTCTATGACTCAAAGGATTGTAATTCTGATATTTTAATAAATAAATAAATAAATAAATAGGAGGTACATCAATAAATGACCTGGAATTAAATACGGATTAACCCACATACTCTTGATGTACATAGACTTCTTCATTACTACACTAACAGGATGAAGTTAGTCTGTAAAACTGATCAGTTATTTTTTTCCTTTCCACCCAACAGAGAGGGCGCTGCGGTTTCAAAACAACGTTTGTCCAAATGGTTGGCAAACTCGCATTACCTTTTGTTATCAGACATATAACAAACCACTAGAAGTTAAGGGCACTCAACTAGGGGTATGGCTGCCTCTACTGCTTGTTTCAGGAATGCCTTTGCCACAAATATATATCTGACTGACCACGAAGCCACAGGCAGTGGTTCCAACCACGCCAGCGAGCATTAATTCCAGAGCAGACCCATGCTCTGGAGTGGGTTAATTCATTTGTAACATGGGGAAGAAAGGCTTCAGCTTACTTTTGAGAATGTTTTCTTCCCATGTTACAGGTTTTAATAGCTTATTTTGCAGTGTTAGGTGGCGGCCTGTGAATTTCTGGATTAATTTCCCCGAAGGAACACGAGTAGACTACCACTACCAAATTGTTTGTTTTGCCTAGTACCTTTCTCCAGATTTGGGTTCTTACCTTACAGCTTTAGAATTGGGGTGAATAATGCATGATGCTGAACTTGGATTGTAGCGCTGACTCTTGCTGCAGTATTACTGTGATGTGTCCGATTATGCCCAAGATGTTGCTGTTTGAAAAGTGACAGAGGTGAAATATGAGAAACACAACGCTAGCCGTCCTGTTCCAGATTCTATCTGGAATCACATTTTTACGGGACTTCTTTGCTGGAAATATTTATCCTGTACAACTGTGTTGTGGATTTCAGTAGCTACATGGTTCCTTTTATAAATGTATTTTTCCCCCACAGCTCACAATACATGAGTGTGATGTGAGTGAGCTCATGATCTCTGCATGCTCACTTTAAACAGGAGAGATACTGTTGTACAACTGGTAATTTGCACGAACATTGTTTATTAGTACTTCTGATTACATATTGCAACTATGTTGGCCCAAAACTCTGAATGACACATCCATTTTTCTTGCTTCATTAGCTGCACGACTATCTGCTGCGTTTCAATTACATTTGCAGACTGTACTACTCCAGTCTGCTCTGCAACTGTGCGGTATACTAGGTGTCTGGGGAAGATCAATACCGCTGCACAGATAGAACCACTCAATGAAACAGAGTGTGGACAAGACGTAATGGTAAAATGTTTAATTTTACTAATGCTTAAGACTTTGTACTGTACTTTTCATTTACTACCATCCTGTTTTACACACTACAGTCCATGATTCATGTCAGCGAGTATTTAAACTTGGTACACTGGGAATTGCACTACCAAAAATCGGTGTCTGGTGGCTAGAGTGAAAATGACACAGTACATTAATTCCAGTGTGGGCATACACTAATTGAGAATTAATGTATCCCCGGCTGATCTGGTTTGACCAATCACATTCAACCCTTTTTCTTCCCCATGTTACAATAAGGATTAATGCATGACAGAGTGTTTGTCTACTTGAGAATTAATCCATGGCTGGGGGGTCCAGCCAACCAGTCATGGATTAATTCCAAATTAGACCCACACTCTAGAGTGGGTTAATTCACTTGTAACATGGGGAAGAGAAAGGGTTTGATGCTCTTTTTATATGTTTCTCTTTTCCATGTTACATTTGAGTAAATTTAATTTTAAAGTGTAGAATTACAAAGGTTCCAGGAGGATATTAAGGTTTCTACCATGGGGAAGAGAAAGGGGGTTGCACCTGACTGGAGAAACTACAAGCTGAACATGCTGCTTTTTTTTTTAAATATTGTGAGCGTAATGGTGAACTGTCATTGAATTACTAATTACATGCAGATCTGCTCAACATTTCAGAATATATGCTCACTTTGACTGACTTACTTTTGTGAAGTGTGGAATCCTCTCTGTTTTTCTATATTTGCTGTTTGGCATTTGGCTGCTGTGCGTTATGGGAAATTGTTCCTCCAATTCTCAGTCTACCAACAGATGGCTTTCAAACAATGCTAGCAGCACAGCTCTGTTTTACACCCATTTTTACATCAACTTTCAAATGTACTGAATGGAGCCAATCTGAAAAAAACTTTCATAGGACAAGTAAAAAAAAAAGAGCCCACATTACATTTACATTAAAGTAATTTTAAAGTGGAAAATTACAAAGGTTCCAGAAGGATGTTAAGGTTCCTACCATGGGCAAGAGAAAGGGGGCTGCACCTGACTGAAGAAGTTACATGCTGAACAGGTACAAACTGAGATGAGAAAGAAGTAAGTGCCTAGAGCTGGGACTTATTCCCAGCTGAGGCACTTACTTCTTTCTCACCTCTGTTTGTATGCTAAGCAGGCTTTTTTTTAAATATTGTGAGTGCAACAGTGAACAGTCATTGAATTACTGATTACATGCAGATGTGAACAGCATTTCAGAATATGTACTCATTTTGGCTGACTTACTTTTCATCTTTGCTTGCATGCATGCGCAAGAAACATTATGTGGCAGCTAAGGAGAGATGTGGGTTGTGGTGGTGCGGCACTGTGGTGGCCAATGCCAGCACTGCATTGTTGGGCTTTGCAGTGCTCAACCAATATAAGACCAGAGTTCTGATGACACTAGCTCTGCAGAGTGCCACCAACTTGTAACGATTTTGCCACTGCAATCAGGGGCAGGCTCATCATTGCAGCATCAGCCATTATGCTGCAATGGGGAGAGAACCTTCACTGCAGGGTGGTACACCTACCTTGCCTGGTATAACATTTTGACACTGAGGTGATGGCTATGCCATGTCAGAGCCCCTTGAAAGCTGACAGGGGTGCCCAATCCCCCTATCGGCATATCCCGACCCAGTTCATTTGCCGATGTGGGAGCCCACTCCCCATCAGCATAATGCCTCCCCAATTGTTGTGTGCTGAAGGGGATGCCCAATCCCCCTCAGCATCATGCCCCAAACAGTCTTTCTTTGCTGATGGGGGGCCCAGTCCTTGTCAGCTTCAGTCCCCCCTCTCCCAAAATGCAGGTGGTACACTGGGAGCCCACCTCAGTGTGTAAAAAACAAACCTGAAAACAAACACTTTCCCGCTATGTCTTTTTTTTTCTCCCTGAAACCAAGAAAATGGTCCCTTGCAGTGTCTCATGCCACCTTCCGAAACCTGCAGCCACCTTCGTGCACCCTGCCTCCCCACACCCCCTTCACACCAAACTTACCTCTGGAGGAAAGTAAACTGATCTTCGGTGGACCAGGAACAAGTCTGCACTCTTCAAAGCCGACCACGAACAGAAGAAATGCCAGTAAGCTGTATAATGGAATAAATAGGGTTTTTTTCAACGTTGGTGTATATCTCAGGCATTTTTGGGAACTTTGGTACCAAATTTTCAACATGGGGTTATTGGGACCTCTCCTCATGAATTCAGTCACTGTCATGGCGTTATTCTGTCCCAAAAGGTGATTTCATGGTCACTGCATGGAATCACCTCTTGGGACTGATTAATGAAATGACAGTGCCGCTGTTCATGAGGTGGCCTCTCAAAAATCCTATGTTGTAAACTTGGTGAAGAAAATTCAATCAATGACTGTTTTACAAGTGTGCATTGTGCAGTTTCCAGGCACATTAGTAACTTCACAAATCTGTAATATTTTTACTCCAGATTTTCAACATTAGCATTTTTCCACACCTTATGAACAGTACAGCTGTCATTTTACACATTCTGAACGAAATGTGTTTTCGCACTTCTGGGGCAGAATTGCACGGTCGCTATGGGAAATCAGTTTTGGGGACAGATGAAGAAAATGGCAGTGACACTGTTCATGAGCTGAGGTCCTAAAATGTCTATGTTGAAAATTTTGTATTGAAAGTCCATAAAATGACTGTGTTGCAAGTGTGCATTACGCAGTTTCCACGCACCCTTCTAACTTCGCAAATTTGTAATATTTTCTTGCCAGATGTTCAACACTGGCATTTTTTCACACCTTCTTATGAACAGTACAGCTGTCATTTTCCACATCCTGGCGAAATGTGTTTTGCACTTCCAGCGCCAGAATGGGGGTAGCGACTCAGCAGACTCTGTTAGGACTGCTGTGGATTTCTTTGTGGGTGAAAAGGCACCAATGCAGGCAGGAGCCCAGTACAAAGGAAGCCTGTAGCAAGGGAGAAACAGAATAAGTGAGTGAGAGCAGGGTGAGCGAGTTCAGCAGACTCTGTTGGGAATGCTGTGGATTTCTTTGTGGGCAGAAAAAGGCGCCAATGCAGGCAGGAGCTCATTAGAAAGGGCAGCCTGCAGCACTGGGAGAAACAGAACAAGCGAGTGAGAGAGGGGAGAGCAAGCTCAACGGAGCTCTGTCAGAACTTTAAAGTTGCCCACCCTCCCGCCCAGTGCCCTGTGTGGTCCTATATTACAGCAGGGTCTCTGGGGTGGAGACAAAGCAATGATTGGATTCTTTCAGGATTGCTGTAATAATACAGATTTAGCTGTTCTGTTTATTTCTTTAACTGAGCTAAGTATTGAGCTATACTGTTAGGACTGCTGTAATAATAAATATTTATTTGTTCTGTTTATTTCTCTAACTGAGCTGAGTAATACTTGGAGTGCAATAGGATTTCTAACTGGGCTAAGTGAAACTATATGAGGACTGAGAACAAAAAGTATGGTAGCTGAGGGGTGAAAAATGGATTAGGAGGCTTTAGGATTGCTACAGTGATACAGTATCTAATGGATGAGATTTGAGACTGAATTAACCCAGTCAGCAAGGGGGCAGTAGGGGGACTAGTGTGGGGAGAACAGGAATTTGAGTAAACAGGGGCCTAACAGTTGTAGTAGGGCACAGAAACCATGAGTAAGAACCTGTAACATAAGATGGGGGCCAAAATGGGGCAGGTGCCGCATGTCAATAGGGCGAGCATCTTTGGAAGGGTGGTGGGGTGTACAGGGTGTGGGTCTGCCATGATCCTGGACTGGGCTTGGAGGATGGGTGATGTATGGTCTGTAGACAACTGGCTAGTTTGAGGGAGGAACTGTGGAGGTTAGGGAGGAGTCTAAGTAGTAAGGCAGACGAGTATGGTAGGCATCCTGGCTGGTGTGGGGAATAGGGGACGGCAAGAGGGGGATGGGGAAGAAAAACTAGGGACTGAAACTGACCCCAGTATCAGAGGCACTAGCAGAAAAGAGAGGAGAAGGGAGGGGGTGCTAGAGGTGAGGGGGGCCTCCTGATGGGGAAGAAGGAGACCACGAGGAGTACCAGGGGAGAGAGGAGATGGCTGGGGGTAGGGAGGGACCAGGAGTGGGATCAGGGAGAGCTTGGAGAGGAACAAGTAGGAGGGGTGAACTGGTAGGGGAAAGAGATGTAGGAGGGGTATCGACTAGGAATAGATTCGAGCATCTGCTATGGGAGAGAGAGAGGGGGAGCAGGAACATACTGAAGGGTGTGAGGACGAGCAGGTAGGGAAGGATAGCGAGAATGAAAGTGCGAGGGGGCTAGAGGACAGAGGGGATGAGTGGAGGAGAGAAGGCTATGGGAAGGGGGAAGGATGTGAGGGGCATCACTATCAGGGACAAAGGGATTGGAGGCTGTAAATTGGCAACAACAAGTACAGGAGAGGGGTTGGAAATCAGTAGGGGAGGAGGGGAGATCAACATGGGAAGCACAGTAGGAAGTAGTCAGGCTGGGAAGGGGTTCAAGGAGTATGGGAGGAATATGGCAGAGAAAAGGAGTGAGGCGGAAGTATGGGGTGCAGATACAGAAGTCACAGATGGTGCAGCTGGCAGGGATAAGGGGCAGGGAAGAACAATTACTGTGGTGGTGGAATGAGCATTAGAAGGGAAAGGTGGTAAGAGATAGTGGGTACTCATCCTGGTGGATTCTATACTGAAAGGGATGAAAATACAGCAGAAGGAGAGAAAGGCACAGCTATACCTGTGTTGAAGCTATCCCCAAGTTGACTGCTGGGGGACAGGGCAGGCACTGCTCAAGTGTGCAGTGAGGAGGAGGAAGAAACCTCATTTAGTGTTGCATGTGGGTACAAATGACTTGGCGGGGGAGACTGTGGAAGTAGGGGTGGTTCGAGGAGTTGGGCAGGCAGCGTGAGGGGTGGAGAAATCGGTGGCATTCTTGGAGGTACTCTCAGTACCATGTGCAAGCATGGGGAGGAAAGGTTAGGATCAAGGAGTTCAACAAGTGGCTGAGGGATAGGTGCACTTTTGGTATGGGTTAGTGACTAACTAGGGTGGGTATGGGGAATAGTGATTTGTATGTGGGGACAGGCTACACTTGAGCAGGGGGGGGAGTATTAAAGGAGGGATTAGAGGGGTATATCTCTAATAAAGTGGATTTAGGTCCGATGGTGCTGAGGGTTGAGGCGCTGGACATCACACCTTGTGCCATGCCAGTGACCCGGGTTTGGGAAAGGACTCGGGCAACCAGGAACTGGCTGGGGAGAGGAAGGATTGAATGTCCCATGACTGCTCTCCTTCCTCTAGAGTGCATGGGTGTATGGCATCATGTTTCAGCGGCAGATGGCGGAAGCCAGCTGCATTGCAGTTGCGTGCTCGAGAGGGGGAAGTGCGGTGGGTGTCTACACTATGTGCCTTTGATGCCATTGCATGTCCGGCTCCCAGGGAGAAAATGGAGGTGGAAAATAGCAGGGTGATCTCGGCAGCTGATGGCCTTGCCCTGCACCTCTGAACACGAGAGTGGCGCACCCCCAGGGGTACAGCTGACCCTGGGAAAAAGGAAAGTTTCTCTCGCATGCTCGACCTTGTCTGGGGGTATGGGAGCCAGCGGCTGGAGGTCGCTAGAACCCACTCCGCTAGAGAAGAAATAGTGACATGATAAAAAAACTAAGGTGGATTTAAACTACTGGGGGGGGCGTGGCTGAAAGAGTGGGGTTGGTAGAAAGATCCAGACAGGGGGAGCCTAATGAGCTCACCCCCCCTAGATATAGGTAAAGGCAGAGGCATAGTAACCCCTAGAGGGGGTGGGCAGAGTGGTCTGAGTGTAATACAGAAGGCACCACCACCCAGTAAGAATGAGGAGAAAGGGTGTAGACTACCTGGAGGAGAGACACAGGCCAAGGAGAAGAGTGAGGAGAAGGAGGGGTATGGGTGGAAGGTGGTCTTTCTCAATGCAAGAAGCCTGTGAAACAAAACTGCAGAGCTTGAGGTGCTCCTTTCAGAGGGGAAGGGTGGACATTGCAGTAGTGACAGAGACTTGGGCCAAAAAGTCCCATGATTGGGACTTGGCAGTCCCAGGATACAGGATATACAGGAGGGACCGGGTGGTTTAAAGGTGGGGAGGGTTGCACTCTATGTGAGGAAAGGGATCAAATGCATAAGGGATATGGGAGAAGAGGAGAGGACAGAGGCACTTTGGGTACAGGTCCTGGACTCCAAGGGCAGAAAGCTGAGGCTGGGAGTGGTTACAGACCACCAACCCAATCCAGGGAACTGGATAGGTAGTTGAGAGAGCAGATAAGGAGGGTGTGTAGAAGGAGGAGTGTGGTGATAGTGGGGAATTTTAAGCTACCAGGAGTTGACGGAAGCACCCCGGCCGCAGTACCAGGGAGCAGGTGCTCCTTGATGCAGTCCAGGATGGCCTTCTGAAGCAATTGGTAGGTCTACAAGGCTCTGGACCTAGTACTGGCAAATGGGGAGGCAGTGAGACAGGTAAGGCTGGACAACCCACTAGCGAGTAGTGACCACCATACAGTGTGGCTCGTTCTCATGCTGGGCAGAGAGACAGGAGGTATGGGCACTAAGGAGGTGGACTTTAGTAGGGTGGACTTTGGGAGGATGTGAGCAATACTGCAAGGGAGACTCCAGGATATAAGAACAAATGGATGCAGAACAAAAGTGGTAAGTCATAAAGACTGGGCTAACAGAGGCCACAATAGCCTGCACCAGGACCAGGAGTAAGAAGGGCAGAGCCAAGTAACCATTCTGGCTGAACAAGGAATTGCTACAAGGGGTGAGGGCAAAGAGGGGTGCATACCAGAAGTACAGGAGAACAGGAAAGGGAGAGGATAAGGAGGCTTATGGGAGTTGGTCAAGGGAGGTGGCCAGGAGGGTGAAAAAAGCTAAGGCCTCCAGGGAATTAAGGTTAGCACAGGGCAAAAAGGGAAAGGAAAAGGACATTTTTAGGTATGTCAGGGAAAAGAAGAAGTTCAAGGAAAATATTGTGAGGATAAAGCGGGGAGAGGATTGGGTGGAAAATGGGAAGGTGCAAGCAGAAATTCTAAATGAGTACTTCTGCTCCATTTTCACTAAGGAGAGGGATGGTCCACTACCAGCATGGGCTGGGGGGATGGGGAAAGGGGGGAGGAGGTGATGGACAAAGTGATTGCAAGGTGTAGGGTGCTAGAGGGGCTGAGGGCAGTAAGGGTGGACAAGGCACCAGGTCCCAATGGCATCCACCCCAGGGTGCTGAGGGAGATGGTGGAGCTGTTGGCTGAGCCACTAGCAGCTCTGTTCAACACCTCCCTGGAAATGGGGTATGTGCCCCAGGACTGGAGGGTGTCCCATGTGGTGCCCATAAACAAGAGTGTGCCTAGGGAGGAGCCAGGAAATTATCGGCTGGTCAGTCTCATGTCTATAGTGGATAAGCTTATGGAGGTGATACTGAAGGAGAGGCTGGTGGCATTCCTAGAGAGTAATGGCCTCCAAGATGGGTGGCAACACTGGTTTGTCTCAGGAAGGTCTTGTCAAACCAACCTAATAGAGTATTATGACTCCGTGGGGAGTTGGACAAGGGCCATGTGGTACATGTCCTGTACTTGGACTTCAGGAAGGCCTTTGATACAGTGCCTCATGGGAGACAGGGGATATTGATGGCAGTGGGGGTGGGAAAAAAAGTTGACTAAATAGATAAAGAACTGGCTACAGGGGAGGGTGCAGAAGGTGCAGAGGGTGGTGGTGGGGGAACTCTCGGCACCCAGAGCAGTGACAAGTGGGGTGCTGCAGGGGTCACTGCTGGGCCCAGTGCTATTTGGGCTCTTTATCTCTGATATAGCACATGGACTGGGAAGCAGGGTTAGTCTGTTCACAGATTATACCAAATTGGGAGAAGTGGTGGATGAAGAGGTTGGATGGAAAAACTGCAGGGGGACTTAGCAAACTAGAGACATGGTCGGTGGAGTGGCAGCTAGATTCAGCATAAAGAGGTGGTGATGCACTTCAGGGATAAGAACCAGAAGCGGGACTATTGGTTGGAGGAGGTGAGGTTGCGGATCACAGAGGAGGAGGAGAAGGATCTAGGGGTGTTGGTATCTGGGAGCATGAACAACTCGGCCAAGTGCAGGAGAGCAGCAGTGAAGGCAAACAGGATGCTGGGCTGCATCGCAAGGGGGTTCTCATCCAGTCACAGGGATGTGATCCTACCTCTCTACAGATCATTGGTCAGACCACACCTGGAGTTCTGGTGCAATACTGAAGGTCATACCTGAGAAGAGACATAAAGTTACTGGAGGGGGCGCAAAGAAGGGCAACAAAAATGTTAAAGGTGATGGAAAGAAAGGAATATGAAGTTGGGCTGAAGGAGCTGAACATGTACACACTGGAGGAGAGGAGGGATAGGGGGGTTATGATTCAAGCACTTAAATACTCATTTTTTTGATCAATTTCCAAACGTACTGAATTGAGCCAATCTGAAAACACTTTCATAGACCAAGTTAAAAGAAAACCCACATTACATAGCCATATAGAGGTTTTCAAGATACTGCAGATACATTTTGAGAGGGGGACTAGATATGGTGGCCACTCTATTGTAAAAAGGGGAACACATATGGTGAGCACTCTACCATGATTACTTCAGAAGGAACCATCGATGTACAGGAAACTAAAATGGGAAAGAGATATGGTGCGTACTGTACCATGGATTAGTTGAGAATTAATCCATGGCCACCTGATGCAGTTTCACCAGTCAGGGGCAACCCTCTCTCTTCCCCTTGTTACAACAAATATTAATGAGGACAACATAAAATGTGAGATGAAGAAACCTTTTTCAAACACTCGTCATAACAAAAGTCATATCTCAGTTAAAAGGAAAGGGTAAAGGAGATTGTGAAAACAACTGTTTGCAACTACAGAAACGTGGATTAAAAAAACAGGATAGAGTCTGTTAAACTGTCCTAGAAACAATATATGGAGAAAATGAGCCCTAATGAACTATGGCTATGTGTTAAGAGCAGATTGCTGGACTTAGAGAATACATGCATTACAGTATATAGATAAACAGATATAATAAGAACAAGAAACAGGTTGAATGTAAAGAAAATAAGAAAACTATTATCAACTGGAAGCAGAGCATGCACAACACATAAGAAAGGAAAAGCAGACACAGGAGGTAAACTAAGGTAGGTAAATTTGGTGGCACCCTTTGTCAGGTTCCATCTTGGCCAGTCATGTTAACCAGCACAGTCAGACATGAACTGGTAAAAATGGACAGAGCCATCACTGCTGATTGCTTAATTGCTATGTGTTTCCTATCATTATGTCTAGTCCACCTGAACTGGCAAGAATGATACAGAGGTTCACAGGAGACTTTTTATTGACTTTTACTATCTGAGAGAAGTGCAAATAATTTACATTCTTGCCTGCTGTTTTCCTAATAAAGTATTGCATTGGTGGATGCAAAAAAGTCTAAGTGTGCAAAATCTAAATCTCTTACGTTAATGCAGACCTCAAGTGTCCCACATGTCAACCTGTTGTATTAATAATGTAATAGGGTTTTACAATAAAGTGCAAGGGATGCACAATAGAATTATAATAAAGGGAATATACAATACAATAATGTTGTACAATAAACTGTAAGGCATGCACAGTACAATAAGTCTGTGCAATAGAGTGCTAGAGGTGTACAATAAACAGAATAAAGTATGGGTCGGGGTGTGTAACGAGAAGTTTACACACACGAGGGTTATGCATAGCATCTAACCCCAAGGTGTGTTAAACTTGAGTTTACACAATAATTGACCCTATTTTTTATATAATTGCTGCATTTCATTTTTCTCCACAGCAATTATATAAAATAAACATAAGATGTCTGGTTGAGCCGTGGTCCGACCGAGTTTCAGCAGTGTCAGCGGTCGGACACGGCTGTTGGAAGGAAGGGTCTTTGTTTTAGTTTATTTATTTCCCCGCTCTTGGTAGGAGGTAGTCGAATTGTTTTTGTGCAGCTGTTTCTTTTTTAAAAAAAAAATGTACTTATTGCCGAGCTACAGTGGCGGTCGCTGGGGTTAGGGGAATGCGGAAGAGTGGCAACTGGTGTTAGCCTGGTGCATGCACAGCAGAAACAAAACCCAACCCGTGTTTGCCATAATAAACATTCCTTTATTACGGCAAATTATGCCACAGGTTTTGTATAGTAAAAAACAAAACCCATTAATTATAGAATAATACTAGACAATAATGTACAAGGGAGTATATAATGGAATGTACAATACAATACTGACTCAAAGTACAAGGGAATACAGAATACAACCATGGTGTAGAATAACATGCAAGGGTATGCACAGTGCTATAATGTTGTACAGTGAAGTGCAAGGGATGCCCTGTACAATAATGCTAAGCAATAAAGTGAAAGGGAATTCATAATACAACAATGTTGTACAATAATAAAGTGCAAGGGACACAAAATTCAATAATGCTATACAATAAAGTGCAAAGGATACACAAGACAATAATCATGTACAAAACAGTATAAGGGGTATACAGTACAAAGGTGCTTCACTGTAAAGTGCAAGGGAATACACAATAAAATAATGCTGTACAATACAGTGCAAAAGATTTTATTTATTTTATTTTTATTTAGTTTTGTTGACTGGGTAAGTGCACTAGACAAATTCTTGCCTATTTTCAGGCACGACTCAGGAGGAGGAGGGGGATACAGATGAATGCCAACTGACCTTGAACCAGATTAAGCTGTTGGTAGTATTTTTAGTGAATGGGGAAAATTTGGTCAGGTCACCAGGGACATTCCCCTACTCTGTCAGTAGGGGTGCTGCTGGGAGGATGGTGTGTCAGAGATTCATTCTGCTGGTGTACCTGTTGGTGAGCAGGTCTCCCAGCCCACAGATCCAGCTCAGAAGACCAAGTCTGTGGAAGCCATAATCATGGAGATTTAATCTGCTTTGCAAATGAAGTAGACTTAGCATGAGAAAATGGTGAAAGTTACACATGGCCTTTTTTCGTCGGATGAGGTCTGGCTGGATAATTTTTTACAACAAAATAAATCATTACAATATGGTATAAATGTGAGTAACACCATGGAACATTCTGATAATATCACCACTGTATCTCCTATATCTGAGGAAGAGATATTAAATCCTATTGACTTGCAAGCAGCAGCTACAGTTTTAAGAGGTGTCTTGGGGCAAGAATCCGCTGCAACAGGTGAAGTGCAGAGTCAGCTAGCTACACCCAGTGACATGGGAACTTCAACTGCATTCCTACTGTCTGAATCAGCAACCACAAAAGAGAGACTGACAGAAGATCTGAGGCCTGTGACAGTGAATCTAGCTACTGTTCAAAACTCGGATTCTGTAAAAACTGTGAGTGCAATTCCAAATACCATATGTAAAACTCCTCTTACATCAACTAATCTCCTCGGTTTAAGAAAGGGAAGAGACATTGACTTTACAGCTGTTTGTCACCGCAGGAAATCCCGACATCATTAGAGCGTTCTCTGATAGCAGCGGGGTGGAAGTGGGGAGAGGCTAGTATCTGGGTTCCCAACCCCAGCCACAGCTTGATACCAGGATCGCCTCTCCCTCCTGAAGTCAATAATCCTGATGGATTGGTTTTAAATAAAGAAAACGAGCCAAAATAATGTTCTACTAGTCGGGGGATTGAGGCCAAGTCTCTTGAAAGTTCACCACAGTTTATAGATTCATCTGCCTCATAGACTGAAAATGAAACAAAGCATTTGGCTAATCGTGGAGATTCAGAGAAAGATGAAGCTGAGTGACCTTGTACAACAGCTACTTTTCAAGAATGCTCAAAAATGGCTTGGGAGTCCTTTAGGAAAAAGAATCCTTTCTCAGGCTCCACCCCGCAAAGCCAAAATGCTGTCCGTTTAGAATATTTCGGAGGATAGGAGATAGCTCCTGATCGACTTTATGTGGGGCATAATCTCTTGAAGGGGTCTTTAGTTTTTTTTTCAACTGAAATTTATGCTTTGATTCATGTGTCAGGGTCAGTGATCTTTGATGTGAGCTTTACTTCTCCACAGGGTCTAGACCGTTTCTGATCTAAATATGATACATTGAAATATACAAAATTATGGCTGCCTTTGAAGGCTATTCCTTTAACAAAGCCATCTATTAGGCAGGTGACTATTTTATCTCGTAATGAATCTATGTCTATACATGATGTTGTTTATTGTTTGGAAAAAAAGTGTGATGTATTGGATAGCCATAAGCCAATATTTGATGAAGAATGCATTTGGAATGGGAGTTGGAACTGACGGGTTTGTTTAAGAAATAATAGTCTGGGGCCAGTGCATCTCCCTAACAGCTTATTTTTTGGTAATGAAAGGGGGCATTGCTTCTATCCAGGACAGCCCCGGGCCTGCTTTAAATGTGGGACCTTCACTCATTTGGGCTCTGCCTGTGATAGGATAAAGTGCAATCTCTTTTTGTCTTTTGGGCACCACAGTTCTGACTGTACAGAAGAACTGTGGTGCAATGTTTGTGAGGACACCGGGCATGCTTACAGGTCATGTCCTTGGACTACACATAATCGTACTGATTGTGTAAACCAAGACCTCATACTTCAGGAAGCACAAAAAAAAGAAATGATAATAAGAAAACATTTTGCTGCCAGACCCCCCCAGACCGCCCATCTACCCCTCCCCCACATTTCTCGCCTCCTTCAGAAGAGCTGGGGGTTCGGATTGATGCAGCTCCTGAGCCTTCCACTGATTTCCCTCAGCCTGTGGTTCCTGATATCCCTTTATTAAATGTACCACAAACCTCAGAGATGGAGATTTCAGTAGTTGAAATGCACCCCCCCCAAGAGTGGTTAAAAGTGTAGCCAAAAAAAGGAGTATAAAACAGACAAGGCCAAAGTCAAAAGTAACCAAGGCATGTGCTCCAGGAGGTGAAGGGATTGTGTTAACTAATACATTTAACATTCTGACTACTGCCATGGCAGACTCAGAACAAGGAGGGGATTCAGAGGCATCTTCACTTGCCCCTCACTCCTCTGAATCTGAGGGTGATCTAATAGAAGCAGTACCTGGGGAGGAAAAGAAAAAAAGAATGAACACTAGAGTAAGAAGACGTTCTAGGCTAAAGAAACCACCTTGATTTAATTTTTTTTCCTGTCTTTCTCACAGTTCTCATCTTGGTTATGCATTGCAACCATCAATGTTAATAGCATTAAGAATGCTAAAAGAAGATTGATTACATTAACAGCATTAAAAGACTTAAGTTGTGATATATGTTTATTGCAAGATACAAGGTTGAATACTACCTCCTTGGTTAGGTCTGCACAACAATTGTGGTGTTGGGGCCCTTCTTTTTTTTCTTTTGGCACCGGGGTTTGTGAAGGAGTCGGTATTTTGTTTAAAGGGGATGGATTTAGGGTGTCTCACTTGGTGGAGATATGCTTGGGTAGGGCATTACTATTAGGTTTTATGTTTAAAGGGATAGGGTGGAGATTAATAAATATTTATGCCCCCATTATGAAGAAAGAAAGGATTAGCTTATATGAAGACATTAAACCTTATTTAATCACAACTGAACACATTTTATGGGGTGGGGACTTTAATTGTGTGATAGATAGAAGTGATAGAGGGGCAGTAACTAGGAAATTGTATTGTGATTCCAACTGTCTTAAGGGGATTATTGAACAGGGTAATTTACAAGATTATTTTAGAACTTTACATAAGGAGGGTGGTCATACTTACTGTAGGGGAGCATTATCCACAAGAACTGATTTTTTATTTACAAAAAAAAACTGTTAGTATAGTGACAGCTGTAACCATTCCTTTAGAAACTTCTGACCATGCAATTTTACTTGTTAGCATAGGGGGCCAAAGTGGGCTGCAATATTGCCTAGGATATTGAAAATTAAATCCAGCAGTTTTGCAGGAGAATCAGATTAGAGTGCAGGTTCTTGCGTTCCTCAAGGCAAGGATGACAGTGGCATGTATGGCTGGGAATATTAGTACTTGGTGGGAAGTGACAAAGAGAGGTTTAAAACCTGTGTTCCAATTATATTCTACAAATGCTAGACAGTGCCAGTTTAAGGAATACCTTAAACTTCGAATGCAACTATGCAAGTTATACTCTATTATTAACACTCAGAATATTAGTTTAACTTCACAGGCACTCAACCTTAAAACTGCAATGATGAGTTTACAATATTGTAGAGCTACTGCAATGTTAAATGAACATAGAATCCATTCTCCAGGGAAAACTGGATTTGGTGATGCCTTTAAAGGCTGCTCACAAAGAACATCAGACATGTTGATGGGATCTATTCTGGGCACTAATAGTCTTATGACTTCAGATGGGCCGACAATTTTGCAGACTGTGTCACAATATTAATCCACCATGTATGTCGCATTTCCTAGTGATGAGAAGGTTGTGACTGAATTTCTGAATAAAATAGAAGTCCCTAGTATACCTTATACACTTTTGCAAGATCTTACTAAGTCTATCACTGAGGTAGAAATAGGGATGGTTATTGATCATCTCAAAAATCTTCAGCTCCGGGTATTGATGGTCTTCCACCAGAATTTTATGTCACTTTTAGAGATATATTAAGGAAAATATTAATCAACGTGTTTAATAAGGTTTTGGATGGTTTACAAGTGGACTTGCATTTCTGTGTAGCTATCCAGATTTTAATATTTAAAAAAGGAGACAGGACTATTCTTTACAACTGGAGATCTTTGAGTTTATTAAATACAGATTATAAAATACTAATGAAAATCTTGCATAATCGTTTACTGAATATAGCTTCAGTACTTCGCTCAACAGCACACACCTGTACAGTTCCTGAGTGTTCTACAGTATAAAACACAATTTGTTATTACTTCAAGAACTTATAGCACAGGGTAAGACCAGTAAATTAAATGGTTATGTTATGTCATTAGATCAGGAAAAAGCTTTTGATCAAGTACCTCATCGGTTGATCTCACTTATATTACCTCATTATGGTATACCATCCCTTTTTGTACAATGGATTTCCTTATTATATAGCAATGCTAAAGCTATTCCTTTAGTAAATGGTCATTTGGGTACTTATATAGAAATTTCTCAGGGAGTTAGGCAAGGCTGTCCACTCAGTCCTTTACTTTATGTATTGTGTTTAGACCCTTTTATTAAGATCTCTGCAACAAGACCCCTGTATTACAGGTATTAAACCAAAAGAAGGAAGTGTAGAAGCTAGGGTGACAGCATATGCTGATGATATTTGTGTTATGGTTGCAGATTGTAACTCAGGTATACGAGTTCTAGACCTTATCACTGAATACTCTAAAATAACAGGAGCTCACCTTAACAAAATGAAGAGTATTGTTTATCCTTTGCATGATTCTAATATTTTGAATGCATCTTGGAATGGGATTAAGGTGTCTACTGAACCATTTCAATATTTGGGTATTTGGTTTGGGAGAGGAGATAACTGTGTTTTTAAATAGAAAAAAAATAGATTTAGCGGCAACAAAAGTAGATGTGTGGAAAACATGGAATCAGACAAAAAAGTAAAAAGTTGCAATTATCAAAACATTTTTACTTCCAACATTTTTATTTCTTAGTGTAGTGTATCCCTTACTGTGGACACTGGAAGCTTCCCTTTTAAGTTTAGTTTTTCAAACGTGGTGGGGAAGTCAATTCAATCCTATTAAGAGAGAGATTATTTACTTATCAGTAGAAAATGGAGATTTAAATCTTCTTAACCCTGTAGTATTTTTATAGTATTTGTTTTCATACTAACCTGATAGATTTATCAAAACCAACTCTGGCTATATTGTCTATTTTTGCTAGATCTTGGATACAGTCACTTTATAGAGTATGGGAGGCACATGGGGTTTTGAAAGCACAAGTTAAGATGGCATGTTGTTTCTTTAGACCTGCACATAGGAAACTAAAACAGTGGAACATGCATATTTCAATGTTGTCTTTGTCCACCCCTAAAGCTCATTATAAAATAATCCATAACAATATTAGTCCATCAGTGGTTCAGTTTAAAAATGTTGATCCTAAATTTTGGGGCTTCATTTTAGAGACCCTCAGAGAGCCTTGTATTCCACCAAGGATTTAGGATATTAGTTGGTTATGTGCTCATGGACGCTTGTTTGTAAAAGGCAATGCTAAACATAAAAAACTTGAAGAGCGAATGTGTCCAAGAAAGAGCTGTATAGCTCAAGAAGAATCAATGTCACATTTTCTAATTGACTGTCCATTTGTTAGACAATTGTGGGACAGAATAGCTATGGTTTGGCATAACTCTTATTTAAAAAGTCTGACATATGCTGAAGTTGTAGGGGGATTTAGTTTGAAAAACATTGGTTTATAAAAATGGATGGTTGGCTTAATTCTTGCATTTATTAAGTTTAAATTATGGCAAACAAGATGTAAGTTTGAACTGCAACAATTATATCAAGATCCAGAACAGGTTGTTATTATTATTGAAACTGAAGTTTATAAACATTGTATGAATGAACAAAAGTATATGCTTTCTAATGTATGGGTTCATCGGTGGAGGGAGGTACCTTTTTTGGAAGACAAAATTAGATGAATTCTTGTATATTATTTGATATTAATTTTCTTGTTGTTTCCCTTGGTTAAGTGTGTGCATTTTTTTGTAAAGTATTGTTCAGTTTTCTTTAAATAAAATGTTCCCCTACTCTGCTCTAGGGGGACCTGACATCTGCTTGCAAGATGGCCACTCAGTGTGAGACTCCAGAGCAAGAGGACATTCCTCAGGTGGGAGAGCAGGCCTCCTTTCCCACCGCAATTACACCAGAGGCTGCTCTAATTTCTAGTTTGGATATTGGTTCTGAGGAAGAACTTCAAGAAATATTTCTATCAACAGAGGATTTGAGTAGAATTGCAGATCATCCACAACCAGTAATACAGGATCAAAACATAGTATTACAACCTCAGGACTTTCACCAGCATTTGAATCCACAGAATACACCACGGCAACACCGAGAAGAGGTTTTTATTTCTGCACCGGCTGACCAACCAGATGATGTGCTCCCTGTCAATCGCCCCGACCAGCCTGTCAAACCACCGGATGACGCAGTATCATCAAAGGCGCCGAAAGGGCTGGATGAGTCAAACCCTGCTAAATCAATTGTTTCTACAACTTCATGTCAGGATAATGTGCCTAAACTGGCTGGCAGTGATATCACTTTCACACATGAGTGCCAAAAGCCTGCAATTGTCCAGAAAGAGTGTAACAAAATTAGCGAAGCAGGAAATCTATGGAAAGCAGTAACACAAGAGGGGCGGGGAGTGGACAAGATATCTTTCAAACACGGTGTCTCTGCTTAACCACAAACACAGCTTACTAAATTGTCTGGGTTTGTGTTTAAAAAAACTATTTTCTCTTCAACATCAGGGACTAAAACACCTCAAATAATATATCAAAAAAGCCCTGACTCCCAAATCGGGATGACTTGTTTTACATTTGATATGAAAGGACGGGACGTGGATACAAAGCAAGTAAATGAAAAACCTGCTAACAGACTTGTGAACTTTCCCGTTGAACCTACTCCTTCTGTACCCTCAGTTTCCATTCCTGCTTTACCCTTAGGGCCTTCGTCATCACAGCAAGGTCTATTAGGAGCAGGATGGCAGCAAACGCCAAAGGGCATCTAGTTACCTGATTCTGCATGGGATTCTTCACTCAATTTGTCACTATCTTCCCCAAGTTGGAAACCAGGGACTAAAATAATGCCAGCTCAGGGGAAAGGAGTTGGAAATGCTAAAAACATTTCAGTTACTCAGATAACGGAATTAACAGTAACTGCTTCAAAGGATACTGAACTACCTCTCATTGAGGTCACAAGGCCTTCTAGTGACACTTCTAAACCTCTCCATAATATGAGGTTACCGACTGACACTACTTCCCATGATTCAGAACATGCTGAAACACCTAGTCAGAAGCTTGTTATGTCTGAACTTTTTCCAAAGCCAAAAAAGAGGCAGCTCCTAGAAGAAATGCTGTTCACATTAGGTATAAAGACAGGCATTATGTTGGGAGACATTTGTTAACGGATTCACTGCATTTTTGCATTATGTTGGGAGATGTTTGTTAACGGATTCACTGCATTTTCCCCCAAGGAGGTTTTTGCCTTCATAAACATCTCTGGGGAGGATAACTTTGATGTTAGTTTTCAAACAGCTTGCACCTTAGATCTCTTTTGTGAAAGATATGGGCAGGTGACATTTTCCCCTACATGGACCCCCTTTCTGGTTATTCCTCTTACCAAGCCTTTAATAAAATATGTTACTGTGATATTTAGAAATGAGGAGGTCCATGTAGAGGATATTACTTATTGGTTAACACAGAAATGTGATGTTTTGAGTGCACCTGAACCAGTTCTGGACACTGAAATGTTCTGGACAGGAGGCTGGAAATACAAAGTGAAGTTAAGACAGTCAGATACAGGAACAGAACACATTCATAATTCCTTTCTGTTGGGCAGAGATGGGGGGGGTCTGTTTTTTACAGTGGGCAGCCCAGGGCCTGTTATAAATGTGGCTCAAGGACTCACCTCTCCAGTGTATGTGACAAGCCACATTGCGATAACTGTGGAGAAATAGGACATGTTACCATGCAATGTGCCAATCATACAAAATGTGATTTGTGTGAAGATTTTGGACATGTGTTTGGTGAATGCCCTGGGCAGCCAAGAATAAGACCTCATGTATTAGCCCAGATTTGTTAATACAACAAGCACAGAAGGCAGCTACCCCCCCCGAGCCTGATGTGAGTCTTCCTCAGAATCCTTTTCCATTAGATTCTGACCCCTTCCACCTTAAATGTGAAGACTTTGGCCTTAACTGCACTCACTCCAAAAGAAGAATTGGCTAATTTGGATTCTACTACCCATATTTCTCTTAATCCAGATGACCCGGTTAAGGCAGATAAAAATCCCACTGTCCCTCCACCGGCATCTCCACAGGCTCATAGGAGATCTTCTAGAAATGTAAAAACTATATCCCCCCAACCATCAGTTTCCTTTAAATCTAATAACTCTTAGGCAGCCTTATTCATTACTTGGTGAGATTCAGAAATGGAACTGGGAGATTCTGATTCCCAAAAATCTTCACAGGATCCATCTGTGTTACCTGTAGAAGACTATAAAGGAAACAAAAAGGAAAAAGGAAGAAATGATGAATGAAACATGTATCTAGCTGATTGTAATTAGGGTTCATTAAATACACACAGTTTGTTAAATACTACTAAGGGTAGAGACAAGCTGATTACAGTATATTCATGATGAAAACATACATGTTTATTTCTTGCTGGAAACTTAAATGTATTCATTTGAACAAATATCAACATTTAAAAGAGACTTGCCTGGGGACCTTCATTCTGATCATTTGGCACTGACAGTGTGGATGGGGTGGGAATTATCTTTAATGCTTATAAATTTACTTAATATAAATTAATTAATTTATGTATTTAGTTTTTGTTGACCAGGTAAGTGCACTAGAAAAATCGTGCCTATTTTCAGGCACGACCCGGGGAAGGGGGATAGAGATGAATGCCAACTGACCTTGAACCAGATTACGCTGTTGGTGGTATTTTTAGTAAATGAGGGAAATTTGGCCAAGACACCGGGGAAATTCCCCTGCTCTTTTTGATAAGTGCCATGGGATCTTTAACATCCACCTAAACTACCACCAATCCAGGCAGATGGGACCTTGGTTTATCGTTGGTTAATTGATCTTTATCCTGGTCATATTTTGATCTTAGATGGGAAATGGGACAACATGGAATGTAGGTTTACAAATATTTATAATCCACAGACAAAGGCTGAAAGAGTGACATATATGAAGGCAGTTTAGCCATATTTAGTCTCACCTTATACGATTTTTTGGGGAGGTGACTTTAATTGTAGTTTATCAATAAACAAATCAAACAGATAAAACAAATCTACTGTGTTTCCAACACCTTGGTTAATATTATCAGACTAGCAGGCTTGACTAAGTGTTCTAAATATCAGTTACAAGGCCTGGGTTTTACCTATACATGTGGTAAATATATAGGACCACCATAGACAACTTATTTATTTCATCAAATGTAACTACTGGTACTCTTACTATAAAACCAATAGAATTTTCAGATAATTTCTTTTTTATTTTTTCACTTAAAACTATAGCACCAAAACCTAGGATACAAAACAGATGGAAACTCAACAGCTCAATTCTCAATGATTCCCTAGTTAAAGCAACAATTCTAGCTATTTTTAGAGCACGACTTTCAGTGGCCTTCTTATATACAGATTTAGGAGAGTGGTGGATGGACACCAAAACTGATCTCAGTAATTGGTTTAAAAAAATATGGGATGAAAACAAGAAATGTCAAATTTCTCAACTATTTAACACTCAGAAATCAATTACAAAAGCTTTTTACTGTAACATACACTTCACAGTTTGACTATTCAGAACAAATTAATAATATAAAAACAGAAATGAAACAATATAAGTACGATTGAGCACAAACAGTTCAGGCAATGTTATCAATGGGTACTCGGAAATCTCCAACTGGAGACCCTTTTTAGATCTGAAAAACTATTAAGGACTCTATGAATATTGATTTCTTGATAGCTATGGAAGGAAATAGGGTGGACTCAGTTGCTGACATTGAAAATGTAATTAATCATCATTTGTGTTCACTGACACCTGAAACACCCATTTTACAGTCGGATATTGAGACTTATTTGGACTCCTTGAGACTTCCATCCTTACCAGTTGAGGCTGTGAAATTACAAGTTCCAATCTCTGAAACTGAGATAGAATCAGCAATTCAGCTGCTTAAAAATGAAACTTCACCAGGTTTAGATGGACTTCCAAATGGATTTTATAAAACTTTTGCAAAAGAATTAGTGGTTTGTTTACTGATGGTATTTCAATATTTGTTGGACTCAGATTCCATGCTTCCTTCCTTTACAGATGGATTAATGATTCATTTATTTAAATCTGGTGATAGACATGAAAGAAAGATTTGGATACCTATTACACTTTTAAATACTGATTATATATTTTTTTCATTATTGCTTAATAACTGTCAAACTATATGCAACACAAGTCATTTCTCCCTATCAATTTTGTGGTCTTCCAGATAGACAAATACAAACAGCACTTATGGTCATAAGGGATGTGATAGAGCATTTAACACTTGGAGATCATATAGGTTGTTTTATAGCAGCCAATTTAGAAAAAGCTTTTGACAGGGTATATCTCTCTTATTTATTTTAAGTGTAAATCAGTTATGGGGTTCCTGTTAAATTACTAAACCTTATCCAACTTTTATATAAATCCACACAAGTCTATCCATTGATAAAAGGGGAGACAGCATGAGGTTTTGCCATGCAGACAGGTGTACAACAAGGGTGCTTCTGAGTCCTCTTTTGTACATTTTCTTGTTAGACCCCCTTTTGCGTTCCTTGACTGATATTCCTAGATGGAAAGTAATAATTGGTTCAGGTCCACAACAACATTTACTTTTACAGGCATATGTAAATGATGTTTGTATCTTCATTTCAGATCCTGAGCAATTAAATGAGTTCTTAATCAGATTTGAAAGTTTTTCAGCTCTCGCGAATGCTAAATTAAATATCACAAAAACTAAAGGTTTATTTATTAGGACAGGAAGTCAGTTGGATAGATACCATAGTGGTATTTACATATCAACCACACCTCTCACAATTTTGGGTGCACTTTTTGGACCACGAAATCTACCAGCTAAAAATTGGGAAATAGTGCTTAAAAAAGTAGAAGAGAAGATAAAAAGAGGGAAGCAGTGGAAGCTCTAAAAACAAAAATAAATTCTTATATTAAAGCAATTTAACATTCCCTGTTTACAATATATAGCCATGATCTATCTGTTGCCCATACATCTTGAAACAAGATTATATAGTGCATTTTTTCAGATGCTATGGAGGAATAGGTTGAACCCAGTAAAACGGTGTTATACTTATTTACAGCAAAACAGAGGGAGTCTTGGAATGATTGATCCTGTAGTGTTTTTTCATGCCTTATTTTTCTTACAAACAATTAAAAGTTGTCTCATATATATATAGGTGGAGGGGGACGAGAATGGGTTAGGGTTGTTTTAGGATGATATTTTGCGATCTGACATAACATGGCTCTGAAATTGAATGTTCATGTTCACATTCCATTATATTGTAAACCTGCAGTACAGAAACTTTATAAGTGCCAGATTATGAAGGAACAAATATGGAAGAACACTGGGCATACTTCGTACAAATCTATAATGAACAAAATCTACCCGGTAGAACACAGATTTAAAAATTGCCCCACAGTACAGAATCCTTTTATTCTGGCTCAGCTTAATAATACCAGAATCCATCCCCATATGTGGGAAACTCAGTGGTTAATGATGTACGGCAGATTGAATGTCAGAGAAAATGCGAATTACAAAGCTAAAGCTGAAAGAAATTATCTGTACCCAGATTGTATTAATTTGAAAGAAACCATGAAACACTTCTTTTTATGTTGTTCATATGCTAAGCCATTATGTTTTTTCAGGGGAAAAATGAAATTTGAAATGGTTAAGTCATCTTACTTATGACATCCTTGTACTAGGTATATATCCCTTCAGATTTGCTCACTTTAATCAAGGTACTTTAACTAGTTATGTATGCTGTCTTAGATTCTACCTTTGGCAGGTGAGATGTCAATGGGTAATTTATCAAAACAGAAAGTCTTATGAGGAATATTGTCAATTAATGATCCAAGAAATAATGAAGGTGTATCTGAAGGACAAACAGTTATTTACCTCAGAAAAAACAAATAAATGGTAGAAAGGTTTTCAAAGTATATTAAATACAAATAGTGTGTTAGTTAGATAATCTGAGAAATGAACATTGAGTTTCTTTTGTATTAGGTTTTGAATATTGTTATTCTCTTTTGGAGTAGTATCAAAATGATTAATGTGTTGTCTCTTGTGTTTTTCATTACAATAAAAACTCCCCTACTCTTTCATATAGTATAAGTTAGATCATAAAAACTATTGGGAATAATAATAACTGTATTAGTATGGTTAAAGGCACAGCTGGGATAAGAGGGGATAAGATAGGGTGTGGTTTTTCATGATTTGTATTGATAGGGTAATAAGGTAATGTTTGTTTCATAAGGTAGTCAAATGTAATGATTTGAGATGTGTGTATTAATGATCTGTTGCTGTATTTTTGTATGTAATTGATGTAGTTTTATCCAATAAAAAAATTCCCATACTCTTTCGTAGGAGATGCTGTCTCACAGGATCTTGGAGGAGACTAGTGTTGCACTGGATCAGACAGTATGTGGACATGTGGAGGTTTCTCCTAAAAGCATGTCTAACGCTGTAGGAGGAGAACCACAGGATACTCAAATGGCTTCTACTAGTTCAACAAATGTGGACCCAGAATTTGTGTTGCAACAGAGTTGCAAGAATGTATTTGGCTTGCGAATTTAGCATATGCTGAAGCTTCTGCAAAATTGCAAGATGACAAGAAAAAGAAATGCCTGGGGTATGCATCTCCTTCTCCAGAATTCTCCTTAGCTAAAATATTTATTTTGGAACCAATCCTTGATAATGCTAAAACATCTATCACAGCAGCACTCGATATGGTGCAAGTTCTGAATCACTCATTAGGAGATCCAGGTTGATTAGCACAGGATGCACTATCGAATGTTGGCTGGACGAAGACACCTGATGGCACTTGGGTTGTTGATCCTGAATTTGAGAATAGTCAGAGTTTGTCGCCATGGGCCTCTCAAGCTACAGGACCAGCTGTCTCTGAGGTACTCCTAGAGGTCTCTACCTCCCTATCAAACAACCTCTAGATGGAGTGCATAACACTATTCTACCAGGTACTTTTTCTGATTTCTCTTCTTCTGATTTGAACTTGGCTATGGTTACTGACATTACTACACAGAATGCGGTCCCTAGGCCATCTGAGTACTTTTCAGAAAATAATTCATCTGGGCAGGCTGGTTCAGAGGCTCCTCCAGGCTCCAACCAAGGGAAAAAAACATATGCTGAATTTTTTCATAAACCGGTGGAGCAAGCTAAAAGAGGAAATGCCATCTGCCTGAGATATCTCAGTGGAATGCCAAAACTTCCAGATAGTTTTTTTGCGGGCTGTGTGTTATTAAAACAGTCTCTAGGCTTTTCCCCTTTGGAGGTTTATGCTCTGATACATGCATACTGGGATAACATACCACTGATGTTAGTTTTAGAAATCAGAGTATTTTGGAACGTTTCTGGACTAAGTATGCTTTGTTAAAAACAAATCCACTTCGGGCCCCATTTCAAGTGATTCATTTCATGTCATTACTATACTGTTTAGAAATCATGGGTAATGCGACAGATGTCTTTCAATGGCTGGAAAAAAGATGTGATGTACAAGGCTCCTCAGAGGCCATTTTAGACTCTGAAGGGTTCTGGAATAGGGTCTGGAGACTGAAGGTTAAATTATTTCACGTAGACAATGATTTCCAGCATTTACCTAATTGTTTTTTCACTAGATGGGACAAAGGTTTTATTTTTTATTCTGGACAGACTCGATGTTGTTATAAATGTGGGTCCCCCTGAAACATTAGTACATCTTGTGATGAGGTGTTTTGTTTTAGATGTGATAATGTGGGCCACCAGGGTGCAGAATGTGTTAATAATCCTCTCTTTGATTTTTGTGATGAACCTGGTCATACTTTTACTGAATGTCCTCTGGCATCACACAACACAGATGATGCTGACTTTGCCATGCAGGATTTTTATACCAACACAGCTCATTCTGGTAGAACTTGTTTGGATCCTAGACCCCCGAGGCCTGGTAGGCTCACTCCCCCTGCTTCTGCAGAACATCCTGAGGTTGTTGTCATTTTTCCTACCCAGTATCCACTTTAGATCAAACAATTGTGCTTCCACTAGAAGTACAGGATATGTTTGTTCCTGTCACAGACCCAACTCCACCTCAGCTGGTTACCCCTTCTGATGGTGTAATGGCCCCTTCGCTCCCTCCAGACCTCCATGTAGTTTCTGCTTGTCATCCTCCTGAGTTTCCAAGCACCCATGTCAAGGTAACTCTACCTACTGCCCCTAGCATCCCGATTAGTAACAAATTTTAGGGTCTGCCTGTGGAAGACAGTATGGAAGAAGGGGATTCCTATGCTGCTTCTCGGTCCTTTTCTGTGATAGAACAGGTTTCTGAAGGGGAACCAGTGGGTGCTTCATGCAACACACAAACATCTGTAAAGAAAGGGGAAAAAAGGTATGTTCAAGACCTGGTCTTAGAAAGAGTGCCTGTAAGTAACTGCCTGTCATCTGATTGTTCCAACATTACTGGGTCTTGGTTATGATCTTACTGTAGCTACCCTTAGTGTGAACAGTATTCACTCTATAAAACAAAGGTTAGCTACTTTTGATTTTTTTCTCTGATTGAGACATTGATCTGTTTTTTTCTCCAAGATACCCAACTCTATACTGTGGAAGATTTTGAAGCTGCTTCAGCAGCATGGCTTCAGGGCCCCTGTTATTGGTCTGGGGAAGGGGAAGTGGTATGTTCTGGGGTGGGCATCTGTTTTTGTAACCCCGACATTCAGGTCAATGATGTAATAGAAACAGAGGCAGGGAGATGCCTGTTGGTAGATATCTCAATTCATGCCTCTGATTTTTGTTTAATTAATGTAAATAATCTCCAATTGAAATCTGATAGGATAGACTTGTTAACTAAGATACAACCTTACCTCTTCACTAGATGTAACATTTTATTTGGGGGTGACTTTATTATTACCAGAACTCATCAGGATAGAGGGGCTCATGGTATTAAAATTTACTGTAATTAAAATTTTTTAAATGAAATGATTTGACTGACAGGACTGAGGGATGTTTTTGATACTGCAGATGCAAAAGGAATATATACTTATTTTTCTGGGACATGCTGTTCTAGAATTGATTATTGGTTTGTTTCCCCTAACCTGCAGTATAGATCCCAAAAGGTAATACCGGTAGCAACTTCAGATCATGTGCTCCTACAGGTCACATTTTCAGATTATCCTGCCACCTCAAAAGGTATTGGATATTGGAAATTAAATATATCTTTATTGGCTAGCCCAACAATAAAAACAGGTTTTATTTTCCTTCTTAAAGCATGGAAGTCTATATTCTTTTTGTAAGACTCAGTCCAACTATGGTGGGAGGAAATAAAATGGGATATTAAGTGGTATTTTCAGGATATTGGTAGATTATTGGGGAAACATAAAATAACCTCATATCATAGTCTTAGATTCAAACTACAACAGGTGTATTCCAAATTAAATAATGGAGAGTAAGTTGACTGTTGCACTACATGATCTCAAACGACAATGGGCTCGGGTTCATTATGAGAGACAACAGGTGCTGGAAATCAAGCAGCGCTTTGGTACTCGGGGTGAATAGGAATGAATGAATTCCTTTGAAAGTTGTGCACAATGCAGAAAACAAAAAGAAATGCAGAAGCTTGTTACATCATCTGGGGAAGAGGTGACATCACTGACAGGCATTTTGTTAGAATTAGGCAAATAGTTGGTACAATTGCTAAAGCGGACCACACACTATCAGCAGATAAGGTGAATGCTTGGCTAGCCTCGTGTACCTTACCTACAATACTGGCATTTTCTTCCTACTCTTGCCCAGCCTCTTACCTTGCTAGAATTGGAAACGGTGCTGAAGGCTTTGCCTAAAAGGAAGTCACCGGGAAATGATGGCCTTCCATATGAAATTTATTCTACCATTTTTGAAATTTTAGGACCAGAACTCCTTCAAATGTATAATTTAAGTTTGGAACATGGAATTTTTCCCCATAGTTTTAACCAAGGGCTGGTAATTTTTCTTTATAAGACAGGGCATAGAGAAGACTTAAGCAACTGGAGGCCAATTACTTTGCTAAACTCTGACAGCAAAATATTGATGAAATTATTAAGCATCCGAATCTCATCGGTTTTAAGCTCTATTATCCGTGCTTCCCAATTTAGTTCTGTGCCTGGTAGGATGATTATGGATGCACTAATATTAATTAGAGAAGTTTTTGATAGAAGTAAAGTAGGTGAAGTCATGGGTTTTTCGCTCAGCCTCGATCAATTAAAAGCCTTTGACAGAGTGTCTCGCCTCTATTTATGGAAATGTTTACATTGTTTTGGCTTTCCGGACTACTTTTTGTCTTGGATAAGAATGATTTATGATCAAGCTGAGGTAGCTCCCTATGTAAATGGCTAGACTGGTAAATTTTGATGACACTCCAGGGGTGTACGTCAGGGCTGTCCTCTCAGCCCTTTATTGTGCATTCTAGCTTTAGATCCCCTTTTAGTGTGGCTCAATGTAACTGAGAACATTAGAGGGCTTTCCTTTAAAAGTACAGTCCCTGATTTTGCATAGTGGCATATGCTGATAATCTTTGCCTTTTTTGGCAGATATTCCCTCTAGCAAGGCAGCAGAAGCAGTGACTATGGTTGTTATGGAAGGAACAGGTGCAAAAATAAATCAGCAAAAAAGTAAGTGTCTGATTTTAGGTGGGAGTGCCTCTCACTATAGTATAGTCATGGGTATTCCGGTTGTGACTTCTGAAGTTAAAATTTGGGGTATTTATTTTGGCGTGGATAATGTCGAACATTTTATTTGGGAGAAACTTATTACAGATGCTAGGACTAAAGTACAACTCTGGAATAGGTGGAATATGTTGAAACTGAAACGAGTGTTTATGATTTATGAAACATTTTTATTGGGTTTCTTTTTACATTTGGCTGCCATATATTCCCTACCTGAAAATCTGGAGACCTCTCTGCTCAGTCTCTTCTTTCAGGCTGTGTGGGGCAGTTGACTGAATCCTATTAAAAGCGGTGTTTCATATTTACCTAAAGAACAAGGAGGTTTACATAAGGTGAATCCTGTAGTTTTCTTTTTTTCCATATTTTTATGTGTTAGTATTCAACCTTTATTGTGTAATTCCCCTCATTTTTGGTCTCCTTGGGTTGCTGATGTTCTCTCCCCCTGGTTGGAGGATTGAGACTGGACATGCCTATTGCAAAACAAAAACAAATTCAAAATCTCCCTCTTTATTTTTTTTTTCACTTTTTAGTAAATTAAAACTATGGTGAGTGACAAAATTGACTATTTTACATACCAAACAAAAAGATTATTATGCTGCTATTCAGCTTTCATATTTTTTTCAATCCCTGAATTTGAGACCCGTCCACAACAGGATAGGTATGATATTAAGGCCATGCTACATCATTCTACGATGCCTCAGTATATGTGGGATGTTACTTGGTTAAGTGTTCATGGCAAGCTCAACATCAAGGGAAACCTTAAACATAAAAGGGTTGATGAACGAGTGTGCCCTTCCCTAAATAAGTGTCATGCACTTGTGGAGACAATGCAGCATTTGTTTTTTTTTCTGTCCTTATGCTCAACAGTTTTGGTCGATTCTTTCGATTCATTGGACCTCTTCTCCCTTTATTAATTTAAAACTGGATGTTTTATTTTTAGGCATTATCCCACCTTCAGGGAGAAACTATGATGTGGGTGTTCATGGCCTTTTGGGATGTATCAAATATCATATTTGGCAGGTGAGGTGTAAATGGTCCCTACAGCAAATTTTTGTTTCTCCAGATCATTTATTCTGGAGAGTTAGAACTATGGTTTTAAATGTTAGAAAAGATGACCAGGAGAAACTTCCTTCCCATGGCTATGGAAAAAAATGGAAACTCCTGTCCTGGTTAGATACAGGCTAAGAATCTGGGCTTGTTGTTGGAATATATCACATTTTCACTACAGGCATCAGGAATGTTTTTATTTGTTGGAATTTTTGAACCCATTTTTTCTTATATGAATTTCAGGTATTGCATTGTAATATTGCTCAATCTGCTTACTGTTTAATGGCTGTTGTACTATTTATGAATGTTTTTCCCATTTTTTTCCTTTTTATTGATATGTTTAGTATGTTGAAAATACTTGTCTGCCCAATTTTTAGTTTCATGTTAGATACGATTTCCCCTACCCTTTTAGTGGGGCACAGAAAAGGATTTTGAGATTGATGCAGATCGCTTATGCTGCAGCTCCTATATGATGTCACATTTATTTCTTCTTGTTTTCTTTCTTAATTATATTTTTATGAAGCTAAATATTTTTGTAGATTTTTTTGAGGTTACAATGCACGATCCCCCTTCCCTACTAAATTTATTAGAAGGGGGTTGTTAGTTAAATGTTTTATTTGTGTGTGACATTTTAGTACACTGATAAGCTTACTTATAGTTTTTCCTTGATTTGTGTTATAATTTTGTATGCTAAAATACATTCCTGTATAATTTCTTTTGAAATTTCAATGAAATCTTCCCCTGATGCTTTCATGGGGGGGGGGGTTCATATTAGTTTCTGATTTCCTTTTGTTAGGCTGTGGATAGTTATTTTCTGGCATATTAGTACATGTATGACTGCATTACTTATTTGAGTTATCTTTCCATCATTATGTTTTTATGATTTGTGTGATTTAACACTGTTTGTAACCATTTGTTTATTGAAGTTCAAATAAAACATTTTCCTACTCTTGGAATGGGGCACTGTAGGCTTCCTGTCCAAGATGGCTACTATAAACACAGAGGAGGAGTACGGAATGGAGGAGAACTTTCACCTTGATGGAGAAAATGCTGTAGAGTCAATGGATTTTGAGGAGACTGGTATTACTATGCCATAAGAAGGGAGAAGTGCTGTTATTGATGGTCATTCCCAGGTTGTACAGCAAGTGAGTGATCCTCATGAGATACACAACAACTTATGCTCTTCCAGAAGTTTGGAGGGCTTGCCCTCAAAGCAGGACACAGCTGGGGAAGCTGTACTGGCAGGCGCATATGCTGTATCAAGTGCGCAGTTCATGAGTCGGCAAGAAGCTTCAGGACTGATTGAGGAAACTGCTGATGTGACTCAGGATGTTGTGAGTTGGATGGATCAAGGTGCATCTGCAGGTTCTACAAGCAGCTGTCTAACGTCGAAACAAATCATGTGACAATCCAAGGAAAAGGATGCTCCAATATCCTTTGCCAACTGGTCTCCTGAAAGTGCTTTATCAAAGGTAGGCTGGAAGCAGGAGCTAGATGGGAGGTGGCTGCTTGATTCATAATGGGGAAGTTTCTAGGACATTTTAAGTGAGGGCACAGCTGGTGGTACGCGACCTGACAAAACAAAAACTGTTTCTAACACTGTTATAAGTATTCCTGTGGTATTGGATCCTGCGCTCGATAATGATAACAGTGGGTTACAGAATCAAACTATGGACTCAGAGATTGCCCATATGAATGCCAAACCCTCCACTAGTAATAGTCCACAAAATGAACCTCCAGTTGCTGTTTCTTGGAGTGATGCAATGGACACAACTGTAGCTGTGGGAGGAGGATGTGTTGAATTTACCGATACTCCTCAGGAGTTTGACAAAAGGAATGAAGAACATGAGAACTTCCTGGGGTCACATTTAGGGAGTCCCAGAGCACAAGGACAGCAACAAAGTAACATTGAGGGATCAGATAATGATTCTCTACCCCCCTGAGATCATGAGAGTTCATCCTCCATGCCTACGCCCACATTTTCTGAACTCTTTAGAAATAAACTCACACAAGCTCCCCGTAGAAATGCAGTGCACTTCAGATACAGGGGTGGGATGCAAGAACATCTGGATCGGGTGTTCATCACTTGTAGACTGTTGAACGAGTCCATGTTGTTTCAACCCTCTGAGATCTATGCATTAATCCATGTCTCAGGGGAAGATGTGTTTGATGTTAGTTTCCATCAACACTCAGGATTGGACAGATTTTGGACAAAGTACAATATGCTGAAATCAACATCACTATCGGTTTACTTTTTGACTATCCAACTGACAAAACCTCTGTTAAAGACTGTGACTATCATGTTCTGAAATGAGGGAGTGAATGTCAACGATATATTATTTTGGTTACAAAAGAAATGTTCTGTGTTAAGTTCACCTGAGCCGATTATTGATACTGAGGGTTTATGGATTGGTGGATGGTGGTTCCGAGTGAAACTGTATCAAACAAATTACTAGATTCAGCATATTCCTAATATTTTTTTTTTTAGGTAGAGACCGAGGAGTTTGTTTCTATGTGGGCTATAAATGTGGCTGTCACACACATCTGAGTAGCTCCTGTAATCGCCTGAAATGTGCACTATGTGGAGAGTTCGGGCATGTCAGTATGGCATGTACCAACATCTATAGATGTAACTTGTGTGACAAAATGGGTCATGCTACCACCAGAGCCCATGGGCAGGGCAGAATAGGGTGGAAGGTATGAATCAGGACAACTTGGTGAATGAGGCTTAGTGTAGGGGCACATCACAGCAACCTACAAATCAGGAACCAGGCTGTGATGGCCCATCCCTTCCCCCCACCAGATATTAACTGAAACATACTCAGTCTGCTGCTATTCCAACTGAGACTGAGGAGGCAAGACCACAAGAGTCCTCAGCTGCAGCCACAGGGTCTGCGGAGGTGACACACACACACACTGGGTAAGCCTCCTGCTGCTTCTACTTCATGCAGGTTGACAGAAATGCCCCCCCTCCTGAATTTCAATTGCCTAAGACCAGGAGAGTCACTAAAGCTTTTGTTAAATCCAAGCTACACCATTACCCATTGCATTGCAGAATACATACCAAGTGCTACAGAGTGGCCAGGATGGAGAATCAGACCTGGAGTCTGATGTCTCTTCTAGATCTGAACTCATCTCTGATATGGAAGAAGATCAGCCCCCTATCTTACCCACCACCAAGAAGAAATGGAAAAAATGGAAAACCGTAGGGAAAGGGGGGTAGTCCTGGGTGACACATGTACCTCAACTATCAGTTTATAAATGGCAAACCTGAGCATTGCTTCTGCCAATGTTTGTAGCATGAAACAATACAAGAAAAGATTGGCATCTTTACATTATTTTCAACAGTCATCACATGATATTATTTTATTACAGAAGACTAGATTCAACTCTTTCTTTTTTATGGAACAGGCAAGGAGGGGCTGGGTGTTGGGCCTTCTTTTTGGTCGTTCAGCATGGATACAGTTGATAGGCTGAGTGTTCTATTCAAGGGCTCTCAATTTTCATTACAGAAACTTGTAGACATAGTCCCAGGACATGCCTTGGTACTGGACTGTTCTTTCCAGCATTTTCCATTAGGATAATCAGTACATATGCTCCACAGACAAAAGCAGCCAGGATTGATCTATTTGATCAGATTAGGCCATTTTTATACACAGCTGGACATGTCATTTGGGGGTATGAATTGTGGTCTGGATTTCAAATATAGGGAAGATGCTCATGAAAAATGTATTTTTAACTTAGGGAATATGACCCCTAGGTTCTTCACTTCCCCAAAGAGATGGAGGATGAACACTTCTGTTTTGAATCAGGAACATGTTATTTTAGAACTTAAACATTTATTCAAGCTCAGGTAATCTGTACAGTGCATGCATGATAATTTATGGGACTGGTGGGTTGACACAAGAATAGACATTAAGAATCTGATAATCCATATTGCTAAAGTTAAATCAAACTCTGATTATATTTATTATCTCAAACAAAGGGACAAATTGTATAAGTTTCTGTCCATACCCCATGAGTCCAGGCACCAGGCTTACTTACACATAGCAGAACTGAAAAATAAGATGCCACAATATCAGTTCAATAGAGCTGTCACTTTAGACACTAAGATTAGGTATGGCACAGAGACACAACTCTGTTCAGACCCTTTTGCTGCTTGTAAGCAAATGCTGGATGCCACCTTAATGACTGAATTTTTAGCTGACGATGGGTTGGTAAAACCAAGGGATATGGACATCATTCAGGCGATAAACATTTGACTACTAATTTTGCAATTGAACATTCTTTGGTAGCATCATTTCAGGACTTTTTGGTAAATCCTCCCCCAGCACTTTCAAAGGATCAAATTCTTTTATTGAGTAACCCTATTCAACACTTAAAGGTAGAGGTGGCTATCAAGGCACTAAAAGATGGTTCTTCTCCAGGATCAGATGGGTTGCCAAGTGCTTTTTATAAAAAAATTCTTGGAAGAATTAATTCCTTTACTGACACATCTTTTTAAGGAAATGATTTGGCCCACTAGCACATGTACTAATTTTGGGGAAGCCATTCTGAATTTTTTATATGAGAAGGGGAGTAGGAAACTTCTCATAAACTGAAGCCCTATTAGCCTACTCAATTCAGATTATAAAGTTCTAAGATCTTATGTAATAAGCTACAGCAGATTAGTGATACATTGATACATGCAGCTCAGACTTGCTCAATTCTGGACAGGAATATTTTAACTAATCTGACCCTATTAAGAGATATGTTTGAATATGGCAAACAAAATAAACTTCAAGGCTATTTGCTATCAGTAGACCAGGCAAAAGCATTTAGGAGGTTTCTCATGCCTATTTATTCCAGGTTTTGGAAGCATATGGTCTCCCACGTCCAATGTTAAAATGGCTACAAACACTATATACTGGGGCAAAATTGACGCCTTTTGTTAATGGGTTTTTAGGGGATTCAATTGATATGAAAGTGGGTGTGTGACAAAGCTGCCTAGTAAGTCCTATCCTATATACTTTTGCCCTGGATCCTTTGGTTAGAAATATAGTACAAAATCAGAGAATAATTGGGGTTACACCTACAGGTGATCTAGAGGAACAGAAAGTGCCAGATTATGCAGATAACCTTTTGCTGTTTCATATTATCCCATGCAGCAGGTTATGAATTGATTCAGCAATTTTCAGCACATGCCCAGATTTCAGGTGCTGTAATAATTCAAACAAAAGTAAAGTTCTGAAATTTGGACCCCCTATAGAACAAGATGCTATATGGTTTGGGAGGCAGCATAGCACAGTGGCTTAAGGCTCTGAGCTGTAAATCTGGAGACCTGGGTTTGAATCCCACAGCCCCCACTTGCATACTGTGTGACCCTGGGCAAGTCACTTAACTTCCCTGTGCTCCCAGGCTGCACCTGTAAACAAGCTTTCAGTTTAGTGTGTCTCACCTGGTTAAACAATTGGAAAAAAATATAGTAGTAATACCACTGGCGTCTTCCACAATCTCTATTTTGGGCCTTCCATTTGGGGACGGTGATTTACATCTTCTTAACTTGGAAAATAAACTAAAAATTTGTGAATCAAAAGTGCAAATATGGAAGAACTGGAAATTCTAAAAAAAAAGAGAATTCTAACTACTAAACTTTTCTACTTCCTATTTTCACATATTTAAGTTTTATTTATCCCCCTTCAGTTTGTTTTGAAACTAGATTGCTTAGTTGTTTTTTTTTTTTCAGATGGTATGGGGTAATTGACAGAACCCAATTAAGAGGGACTACACTTATTCACCACAGAAATCAGGTGGGTTAGGAATGAGAAATCCCTTGTTGTTTTTTTTTTCCCTTAAATTATGCTTATGTTACAGTGGGAAAGTAATCTTACCTCTTGGCAACAATGGACCTATTTCTTATTGTCCAATTATTTTAGAAATTGGACAGATCTTCCTCCCAAAATTTTGAAAACTAGTCAGGTTCCAGACTTTGCAGATTCGGCTTTAAGAAAAATGAGACAGTGGAAAGTTTCTAAACAAGCCCTAGGCACCTTTTCTAGGAAATAGCTATACACCCATATTATGCATACACAAGGTGTGACTCAAGCTGACTTCCCTAAATGTTTTACCCTCCAAACACTCAGTTGTATTTCTGATGTTGAATGACAAGAGAATTCCAGCTAAACTCTGGGACGCCCTCTGGCTAAGTAGCCATGGCAAGTTAGGGGTTAAGGGAAACATGAAGCATACAATGATTGAGGATAGATGCTGCCACAGGCCGAGTGTGGTCAAACAGAGGAAACCCAAACTCATTTCTTTCTAGAATGCCCCACAATGCAATCACTGTTCTCATTTTTGGCCAATAGATGGCAATGGTAGTATATTAAACAACTTACATATGAGATGCTTATTCTGGGAGATTATAATGGGTATTTTAAGTTTTATCACCCCAGTACTCTGAATGTCATCTTTGCATGCATTAAATTTTATTTGTGGCATGCTAGATGTCAATTCTTGAAACAACAATTAAATATCTTCCCACTTACAATTGTAAGCACTATAGAAGCTACACTTACATAAGTGAAATCACAAGATTACCGAAGATTACCTAGGAAGAGAGCTGATGGCATGTGGCACAGTATTGCCTGGATTAATTGACTTAAAGCATTTTATTGCAAGCTGTATTGCTTTGTATCATTTTAGAACTACAACAAGATCTCAAAGTAGATGACACTGTATAATGATTGATAGTAATACTGAATATAGGTTCAAAGCTGGTAGATCATGTATGATATTCAAACTTGCATATATTTTTTCTGTTGTTTTAGTTTACAGTATTTACATTATGTTTATTTTTGAGTTATTTCTTTTTTTCTTCCTGATCCTCTATGCTGAATTTATTTTTTATGACTCACTATGTAACTTTGCATGGATCAGAAGGTGTTATGACTAGAATAACATGTTTCATTTTATTTCTTTTTTGTTTAGATTGTTTTTTCAACATGTATTTGTATAATTTGTGATGGTTACGTTGTTCAGTTCTTAATAAAATTTCCCTACTCTTTTAGAGAAGTGCCATGGGATCTTTAACATCCACCCGAACTATCACCAGAATAGGCAGGTGGGATCTCGGTTTGACATCTCATCCAACAGAAGACACCTCAGGAGTGGAACACCCCCCTCATGCTGCACTGCAGTGTCAGTACTAGGACATTAACCCAAGTGCCTGGCATGGAGATAGAACCCACAGCCTTCTGATCTCCTGGCCTCAGAGATGAGTGTGCTATCTTCTGAGCCACTGATGCTTACAGTGACAAGATAGACACTACAATATGGTTGTATAAAAAATTGCAAGGATACATAATATAATAATGCTTTACAGTAACTTGCAAGGGAATACATAATACAACATTGCTGTACAATAAAGTGCAAGGGAATACAAAATATGTTAATTCTGCACAAGAAAGTGCAGTACAATACAACAGTGCTGCACTTTAACATTTAAGGGGATGTACAATGCAAAAATGTTGTACAATGAAGTGTACAGATGAACATTGCAACAATGTTGTACAATCATTGGTTTAGGCAGATATACTCACCATACGCATTTATGTATATATGTATTTATAACATACTTGTTCCATATCATATGCCTTGGAGGATGTTCCACTGCAGTATTCAAAGTAACACCTGATTAGTGGCTGTGAAACTTTAAATTAAAGTTTTGTTATGCAAGCTATCACCACATATACAAATATACCGTTTTGAGATTATATTGCACGTTTTTTTCATTTTTATTATCTTTTCTGAAAAATAGGAAATTATTTTTTTCTGTCCAGCTAATCAGTTATGAACTTATATTTGTATTATTTTATTTGTAGTTATTGACCAGGAAAGAGACTGTATGCTATGACTGTTTTTTCCAGGTGTGCCTAGGGGGACGAGGGTTACATAGATCTGTTTGTATTGATGGGTAAACATTGGCCATGACACCTGGGAACCTCTCCCCTAGCTCATTATCAATAAGTTCCATTGTGTCTTTTACTTTCACCTGGAGAATAACCAGAGATGGGTGAAAGGAATCTCAGTTTAAAATCCAGTTTGAAAGACCAAAGCTTATATTACAAGTGGTAAAAGAACAAGATGAATGGCAACAGAGCACTGGGGTGGGCACTATTTGTAGTGATTGTACACAAAGCTGAAATTGATTGTTTTCTACACTCTACAATAAAGTGAATGAGAATAAATAGTACAGTTATGCTGTACAGTAAAGTGCAAGCAATACATAGTACAATACAATACAGTACAATAATGCAGTGAAATAAGTGTAAGGGAATACACAGAACAGCAATGCTGTCCTTTTTTTTATTTACTATGCTTTTTCTTCCCATTTGACTGGCCATCAATTTGTCTGCCACTACCACGGACTCCACGGTTCGGACCCGGCCACTGCTTCCCAGAACACACCTCCACCATGCCCCCCCCCGGGCACCCTAGCTTACTCCCTAGGGCTGAGCCATTGGTTCCCAGAAGGTCTTATAATAGTACTCGGGAGAGGAGCGAGAACCTCCAGGCACCCTGGTGTACCCCCCAGAGCAGGACCATGTTGGTACTGGAGGGTGAGGAGTCATGGTCCATGGTGTGAAGCCCAGTTCATGGAGGGTGGACTTCACCTGTCGGCCAACAGGGTTTTCCATTTCTGGGATCCCCAATGGGAGGCATGACATGTAATGACATGGTGATGCTGTAGCATCAGTGTCTGGCATGCCTCTCCAAGAGTTTGGCACTGGCTCACTGAACTCCAGCCTCCACCAGAAGTCAGTTGCATGCCAGAAAAACACCCACCCTGCCCCAGAGGAGAAAGAAGAGGAATAGGAGGAGTGCCATCCCTCGGATGCTCAATTCTTCTCCCCGCAGTTGGCCCTATGACACCCTAGGTCCATTCCCAAACTTGGGGTGTCAGCATTGCAGTCAGATGTTTTACCACTGCACCGGCAGGCCAGCTAGCAATGCTATTCAATAAAGTGGAAAGCAGGCAGAATACAATATAGCAATTTTGTACAGTAAGGTGCAAGGAATGCATAATCAAGTAATTGTTTACAATAAAGTGCAAGGGAATGCCCAAAATAATAATAAACAGAAACATGAAAGGGAATACATAACACAATCATGCTGTATATTTGATGTGCAAGGGACATACATTACAAAAATGCAGTACACTAAAGTGCAAGGAATACTCAATGCATAAAGTTCTCTCTGCAATACGTGCACCATGTCAATTAGGTATGCCAAGGCAGAATACTTTCATTCTACCTTCCAGACCAACCTGAATCATTCATAAAAATTCTGGAAGGTGATCCAACCCATTTTCTCCTCACCTGTCAAGTCCCCTGTCCCAGTACTCTGTATCAGTGATACAAATTTGTCCACCCCCCCCAACAGCAGACAACAAATTAAACTCATTTTTACCACCTGTGCCTCTTTCCTCCTCTTGACCCCCTCCACCCTCCTCTCCCACCTCTTCATCAGTTGATGTCCCCCGCTCTAATCCTTCTCCATCTCTCCTGTATGCCACTCTACTATTCTTGAGGCACTCCTTGCCTTAAACCCTTCTCTGGCTCCTCCCCAATGGTCATGATACAGAATTACTTTATTTACCTGCCCCTGTTAATGCCTACCACCCCCAACCTATCTACTGAATCTCTCTTCTCACTTGCCCCTGCTCTGATGGCCTGGGAGCATGCCTCCATCCTCTCACTCCCCAAAGGTGGTGATTCCTCTGCTCCAGGAAATTACTGGGCCATTTATCTTCTAGAAAAACTCCAGGAATTGGTTGTCCTCTCTCAGCTCTCATCCTACTAAGACTCCTCTAGCTTCTTCACCCCTTGCCAGTCTGACTTCAGGAAGCAACACTCCACTACTACTTCTCTCCTCAGGCTCATTAACTCTATTCTTAATGGGATAGACAGTGGCCTCATCACCTCTGCTGTCTTTGTTGACCTTGTCAAGGCATTTGACTCTGTCTCCCACCCCCCCCTTGCCAAGTTCTCCTCAGCTGGTCTTTCAGACTGCACCACAGATTGGTTATGTGCCTATCTGGTTGGTTGAATGAATGAATGAATGAATGAATGAATGAATGAATGAATGAACGAATGAATACTTTATTTCTAAAAAGTGCCTTTCCAAAACCAAGGCGCTTTAACAACAAATCAATACAAAAAACTTAAATTCTTAAAAACAATCCATAAATATATTTTAAAAATCCAGATATGCTAGGTTAAACAGATATGTCTTCAAAGCTGATTTAAAGCTTTGGACAGTCAAGCATTCTCTTACCCGATGAGGTAGAGAATTCCATAGGGTTGGAGCCATAAAACTAAATGATCTTGCCCCTGATGTCTTTAAAGCGAACCCTGGGAATCTCTAGCAATCTCTCATGAGTGGATCGAGATAGCAGGGAAGGACAGTAAAGGTGAAGAAGATCTTGCAGGTAACTAGGTTCCTGATCATGTAGGGCCTTATAGGTCAGCAAACTGACCTTGAAGGTGATTCGCCATTGAATTGGCAGCCAGTGCAGTCCACGGAGGACAGGCGTTATATGACTGGTCCTTGACGTACCAGTCAAAAGCCTGGCCGCCGCATTCTGCACCAGCTGCAAACAGCGAATATCCACCCCCAGTAGCCCTAGGTACAGGGAGCTGCAGTAGTCCAAGAGGGAGGTAACAAAGGCGTGGACCAATGTTGAAAGGTCATCAATGGGAACCAGATGCTTCACTCAGGCTATATTCCTCAGATGGTAGAAAGAGGTCTTGACAACAGCTGACACCTGATGTATAAGGGTCAGACAATCATCAAATATAACGCCCAAGTTCTGTACCTGGTCTGAGGTCATCAGCTGGGTCCCCCCAAGCCAAAGACCTGAGGATGACCCAGTCAATGAACCTACCCCTCAATGGCCTGGGTCCACAACCAACACCTCAGTTTTTTCAGTGTTTAACCGCAACCAGCTCACAGTCATCCAGTCCTGAACTTCAGTAAGACAGTTATTAAAGACCGAGACAGCATCATCCTGGCCAGGCACAAAGGACAGCTGAGTATCATCTGCAAAGCAGTGAAAACTCAAGCTGTACCGCCTAATGATTACTTCCAATGGCAGCATGTATACCGCAAATAACATGGGTGCTAAAATAGAGCCCTGCGGCACTCCAGAGGATAGGGGGAATGATGTCGAGGAACAAATCCCAGACACCACCCTCTGAGTCCTACCCTCGAAGAATGATCAAAACCAACTGAGGACTAAACCAGATAGCCCACAGATAACCCGCAGGTGCTCCAAAAGAACCCCATGATCAACGGTATCAAATGCCGCAGAGAAATCAAGAAGGACCAAGATGGAACGAGTCTTTCGATCTCTCGCTATTAGGAGGTCATTAAGTACTCTAACAAGGGCTGTCTCAGTACTATGTCTTTTCCTAAATCCTGACTGGAGAGAATCATAGACTTTGTGGCTGGTCAAATGATCATCCAACTGCTACGCAACCACCTTCTCAATAACCTTGCCTACAAAAGGCAGGTTAGAGACAGGCCTGTAGTTGGCCAGGCATTCCGGGTCTAAGGAGGTTTTTTTTAGAAGGGGCCTAATCATGACTTCCTTCAAGGGGTCAGGAAAGATCCCCTTCTCCAATGACAACCAGATTATATCAGCAAGGATCAGGCCGATTTTATCCACACATCCTAGTAAGAAGTGGGTGGGGCCCGGATCCAAACTACAGTTGGTCAGTCACAGTGATTGGACGATCATCACTATGTCACTGACTGTGGGTCGGTCAAAGTCAGACCACACAAACTGGGTGTCCGACATCTCCTGCCAACCACTACAACTCCCATTTGAGAGAGTTTGAAGGAGATCGGACCTGACTGTGGCAACCTTATCTGCAAAGAATCGAGCAAACTCCTCACAGCGTTCCTGTGAAAATGTTCTCTCAGGCTGGAGACAGAGTGGATTGCACAGTCTGTCTATGGTCTGAAAGAGCTGGGCTGGTCGATTCTGTGCAGCAGCAATTTTCCTGGACAGGAATTCTGCCTTCTTACAGGTAATTGCTGTTTGATAGACACGATAATGGTCCATCAAATCAAGCCTGTCACATTCCAGACCTGATTTCCACCAACACCTCTCAAGCCTTCTTCCCACTCTCCTCAACTCCGTTAAAGTCTCATCAAACCAAGGAAACTTTGAGCGAAGGGTGAGGGGTCGAACGCATTCAGGAGCAATGGAATCTAGGGTCTCTACTACCGCCTTATTATAGGCAAGAACCAGGTCCCCAGGATCCATGCATTCACTAGGCAAAATCGATAGATCCAGCACCGCCATCAGGTCTTCTGGGGTGACACCCCTCAAAGGGCGGTACCAGACCATCTCCGTAGAGACTGACCTACTGGGGGGGGTCAAGAAACTGAACCCGATGGTGTGATGGTCAGACCATCTGACTGGCTCCACCACCAAATCAGATATCTCCATCCCCAGGAGGAATACCAAATCCAATGAATGACCATCTATATGGGTAGAGGAGGAAATAACCTGTGTGAAGCCCAGCGAGTTCATTAGCTGGAGGAAGTCAGAACCAAACTGCGAGAGTTCATCATCGACCCAGGCATTGAAATCCCCCAGGATCAGCCATCTGGAGGATCCCAATGTCATGTCGATGATGAAGTCTGACTTCCCACAGGAAAACATTCCCATTACCTGGTGGACGGTAAATGAGAAGAATCCTGTTCCCCACACCCTCACCCAGGATACATTCAAAAGATTTGGTAATTCCCGCTGCTACCTCCATCAGACTCAGTTCCGTTCTAAAACAGATTGCCACCCTCCCCACCTCTATGATCCAGTCTTAGACAGTGTATCACCGAGTACACGACTGGTATAGCTGAAGCCAAAACAGGGCCAGCATTTTCATCCAGCCAGGTCTCGGTGATGCATACCAGGTCCGATGATCCAACAAGATCAGCTATTATAGCAGTCTTGTTTTTAATGGACCTCACATTACATAACACCGTCCGAGTTGGATGAGTTGCCAGTGAAGACCGAGCTACCTGCCTGCTGAAAGCAGGGCCCTTGGGTATGGGAATCAGGCAAGGTGAACCTCTTTCCTGAGCCCATTTCACCCCAGGGCGTCTTCTTGTCCTCACTGTCCCAATCCGTCCACTCTTTTCCATTCCACCTCCAGGTCAGGCCCCCACCTTCCTCCTCCTCACAATCCCCAGAGCCCTACAATATGTATATACCTCTGAGGACAATGGGGGGCAATTAAAAGGGCGGCGGTCCCTAAGCCGGGAGGAGGAATAATGCCTGACCGTCCGAGTAACTCCCCAACACATCTTCACACACAAAAATATACACACTAAAAACCCCCCAAAAAAAACAAAAATAAAAAATGAATAAAAATAAAATTAATAAAAACAAACAGTTATTACAACAAAATTATAAAAAAGATTTGTAGAATTCTCTCCAAAACAGTTTATAAATTCTGGGAGCTCTCAACCTCACCAGAAATATATATCCCCCCACCAAACTCTCACTTTGGTAGAACAATTCAGGATATAAATAATTTAATTAAAGAAAGTAAAACACTTTCAGTATTCCCAATATCTTATTAAACTGTCTATGAAAGAAAACATTTACATTGTCCTCCAGGCAGGGAATAAAATAAATCCTTTAAACTGTCTTTAAAGAGAAAACACAGTCCATCCAGAAAAAGTAAGAAGACGATCTTACAAGGCTGTAAAGATCTCACCGACTCATTTTCTGATGGTTTTCTCCACAAACTCAGAAGTCAATAAACTTACATATCAAGACGCTGCTCCATCAGTGTTCTTTAACCTCTCCAGCATCAAACCACAGACCATCCCCGGGAGGAACACCAGCCGGGATCTGAATAAGTAGGATTTGAGTGAGGGGCAAGCTCACAAGGTACTTGCACCCTCTATTCATCCTCCAATAACAGAGGGCCCAATCCTCACATCAAATCCCCCCAGTGATACCCCCAGGTTCAGGTTCAGGTACCAACCCAAGAGAGGTCAGTGAGCAATGTTATACTTCAGCAGCAGATCTTAATCACATACACTGACCGTCTGTATATTTGACCGAGAAAGGAAGGCAGAGTCACAAACAGAGGCAACCAAAGAGCCAGACGCCAATTCAGTAAATTCTTCACCCCACAAATTGGGCCAAACAATTAAATTTCCAGGAGACTTTCAGATCATTTTAAGAGTTTCAACCAGCCCCAACCATTCTCCCAAACCTGTTCAGTGTCACGGCAGCCTGCCAGTTGCCGAACAAACAAAAGTACTGCAAAGCAATACACAGCTAGGCTTAGGCTAGGCTGGGGTCGGGAAACTCTTCTCCACCAGTTACCAGTTACCTAGAACTGCTACCAAGCAGGATCCTCTCCCCTTCCTTCAGTTCTGAAGTAAAACAGCCAGTTCTTTCAGCTCCCAGAGTCTTTTACTCCACCTCCAACTCCAAACTCCAGTTTCCATCGCTATAGTCCCAGCTAGTACCCGACTCAGAGTGCTTCAAGCGGCTTCTCGATATTCAAACAGACTTCTGAGCAAACACCCAGCATACATGGAGGGAATCAGTAGAGTCACAGCAAATCACAGCTGAGTAAATATCCACCGATTCTAAAGGGAACAACAGATGACAACTGCAAAATAACATTAAAACGATCGTAGCAGTATAAAGGAAAATAAATAAATGAAACATAAATAACGCAAAACGGGCAAACAGCCAGAACTCAAAACCACAGTGTTTACAGCCAGCCCAGCCCCATGAATAAATGGACCCAGTCTGCTTGTATTGCTGTTTCTCTGCCCCCCCCCATCACAGCAAGGGTCCCCCAGGGATCTGTACTTGGCCCCCTTCTCTTATCCATTTTCCTCAGTGACCTTCATGCAGCTTATGCCTCCCGAGGTATCTACATGTATGCAGATGAAACATGTATGCAGACTACAGGACCCAAGGCAGCATGGTTTCACCAGGGGGAGGTCATGTCAGACCAACCTCGTTGAATTTTTTGACTGGATGACTAGGGAGGTGGATCAGGGAAGGGCAGTGGACATGGCCTATCTGGACTTCAGCAAGGCCTTTGACACTGTGCCACACAGAAGACTATTACACAAACTGGGGAATATGGGTGTGGGCAGGACAGTAGTGTGGTGGGTAGGTAACTGGCTGGGGAGCAGGACACAGAGGGTGGTGGTAAATGGCTGTCACTCCACAGAGGGAAGAATGACCAGTGGGGTACCACAGGGATCAGTGCTGGGACCGGTCCTATTCAACATCTTCATCAGTGACATTGCACAGGACCTAGAAGGCAGAATTTCACTGTTACGCTGATAACACAAAACTCTGTAACAGAGTAGACACACCAGAGGGTGTAGACAGAATGAGAAGCGACCTGCAGAAACTTGAAGAATGGTCAGGGGTTTGGCAGTTGAAATTCAATGCAAAGAAGTGCAAGATAATGCATATAGGGCACAAAAACCCTGGCACAATATATCAGTTGGGGGTGAGGATATAGCATGCACCAAGCAGGAAAGGGATCTTGGGGTTGTCATCTCTGATGACCTCAAGGTAGGAAACAGTGTGATAAGGCAGCAGGTAAAGCAAATAGGATGCTGGGATGTATAGGCAGGGGCATCACCAGCAGGAAAAGGAGGTCATAATTCCGCTATACAAGACACTAGTGAGGCCCCACCTGGAGTACAGTGTACAGTTCTGGAGACCATACCTACGTAAGGACATAGACAGGGTAGAGAAGGTTCAGAGGAGGGCAACAAAGATGGTGCATGGATTGCATCACAAGTCCCTACGAAGACAGGTTGAAGGAACTGAACATGTACTCCCTGGAGGAGAGGAGGAGAGAGGATATGATAGAGACATACAAGTATCTTACAGGGAGGAACAGGGTGCAGGAAAACACTATTTTTAAGTGAAAAAGATGTTCCAGGACTAGAGGGCATGGGATGAAGTTGGAGGGAGGACGATTCAGAGGAAACATGAGAAAGAATTTCTTCACAGAACGGGTGGTGGAGAAGTGAAACACCCTGCCAGAGGAAGTGGTGGGGCTGAAACAATCACAGGATTTAAGAATGCATGGGATAGACATAAAGGAATTCTGGAGGTCAGGGATAAGGGGCAACAGACTTCTAGGAAAACAAACTGAACTTACAAGCTTAAATGAGCAGACTTGGTGGGCCATAGGCCCTTATCTGCCGACACTGTCTATGTATCTATGTATCTATGTAAACCATTCTGTAGGCCTCTGGTCCTGTCTCCTCCTCTGACATGGCTACCCACCTTCAGCTCAATTCTGATAATGCTCAGTGCTGGTTAAGCTCACACCAACTCTTTCTGAGTGCCAAGAAGACTGTCTCCATGACCTTTAGCACAAAGCAGAGACTCTTACAACTTCCTTCCCTCCCCACTTTCCATACCCTTGATGGGACAAAACTAGAGGATACCTCATCCTTCAGGTATCTTGGTGTCTGGCTAGACAGGCACCTTGACTTTTCTGGAGACGTGGATGCTACCATCAAATAACTGCACCCTAAGTTGGGTGCATTATACAGAAACTGGTACTGTATTCCACTGTCAGCCCACCGGGCCTTGGTCCAGAAAATGATTCTTCCAGTTTTTGAAAATGGAGATGTAGTCTACAGTGCCACCACTAAAATGACCCTGCCATACTGGGCACCCTCTACCAGTCCTTCTGCTGCTTTGCTCTTGACTGTCCCCCTCGTACTCACCACTGTAATCTCTACCAGTCTCTCTCCTTCCTCTCCATTGATGATGGGCATCAATCCCATTGTATCTCCTTCATTTCCAAATTTTGGATTGGGTCTTTCTCTACTTACCTTTCCTCCTCTTTATCATACCAACCCCCACCCCCCCCACTCCTTCTGTAGCTTTGACTCTTGCACCTTGTCTGTCCCTCCCAGGTTCTCCACAGCTGGCAAGTCTGTATTTTCACACAACTCCCATCAACTATCTGTCCACCATGCCAGCTCCCCTCCTGGCCTCTCCTCTCTACTATGCAATTTTATCTCTACCTTTAACTGTCTCTATGCCTCCCCCTTACTTTCCTCTTCAAGATATGTAGCAAATTCTCCATGTTGCACTACAGTTTGAATTTTGCCTGCTATGTAATAAATACCTATCTATTTTGCTTACCTCTTGCCTTGTATATACTGTAATATCTAGTGTCCACTTTACTATTGTAAATTTGTTGTAATTCCAATCCCCCTTCCCCCAGGAAGACCCTAGAAACAAGCAAGTCCACTTCGTGTGCCCTTCCTGGTGAAACTCTTAAATACATAAATATATGCTGAACAATAAAGTGCAAGGCGATACTCAATGGAATGCAGAATACATAGTGCTCTAAATAAAGTGTAAGGGAATACAAATTACAATAATACTGTACAATGACGTGCAAGGGATTAAACAGGGCAATAATATTGTACAATATTGTACAATATAGTGCAAGGGATGCACGTTGTTTATTGCTATGTTGGTAATATTCAGCTATATCTGTTATTTGACCCTGGAGAGAGAAAGGCAGTCAATGTGCCGAACAGATGCATAGCAGATATCAGTGACTGGATGGCGTCCATTTAGCTTAGGCTGAATCCAAATAAGATGAAAGTGCTACTAGCAGATACAGGTTCTCATAGATTTGCTGGGTTAGGAGGCTTGGTGAATCGATAAAAAGTGGATGCTTCTCCTATGGCCAGAGACAGGGTGAGAAATCTGTGTCATCATGGACTGAAAGCTGACACTAGAACATGAGGTGTCAGCTGTTGTCCATGGTGGATTTGTTAATCTAAAATGTGTCACCTGGATTAAACCCTTTCTAAATTCTAGTCTGAGGATCTAAAGATACCAATGCATGTGTTCATGCTGACTAGACTGGGTTATTGCAATGCTCTATGCCTCAGGCTATCTGGAGGTCTGACACGCCACTCACAGACTGCGCAGAATGCCACAGCCAGGATTACTGTTGGAGTTCTCCAAACAAAGATGAACACTGGACAGATAAACCAAGTCACGGACATCTAAATGGAACCATATGAAAAAAAAAGGGAAAAAGACTGCTAAACCTTCTGCATATAAACAAACCACAGTTTTGGTTTTCTGATTCTAAAAAATGTTAGTAAGTGAAACTGCTGGTAGTGTGGCAAGCATAGTGGGTGAGTGCTGTTCCCAGCAGTTTTATTTGTTAAAGTTTTTTTAAGAATCAGACAACCAAGATTGTGGTCTGTTTATATGCTCAAGCCTTAGCAAAGTCATTTTTCATTGCCAGAGTTCCCCATTCCAAGCACAGTCTTTTTTTTTTTCCTTTTTTATTGCTGGAGTTCCCTGCTCCAAGCATATCAGTCCTGTGCTGTGGATATTATGCTGGCTGCCTGAGAGGTGGCATGTCTTCTTCAAGATAGGTTTATCAAAATACAAAGCCCTACACAGTTAGGATCCAATTTCTCTGAATTAGCTTCTTTTTCTGTTGGCTCCTTGCTACCATCTCAAGTCTTCTCAGTGACAGCACCATTATTTTGGAATTAACTGCCTCATGTTAGGAAGGTGATGGAGGTACTTAAGAGGGGTTTGAAACATCATCTCTTTGCCATTGCTTTTTTGCTATCTGTGTGGCTCAATTGGTAGCACATCCGCCTCTGTGCCTGAAAGTCAGGGGTTGTGGTCCCATACAAGAAATGGGTTCATACCATAAATGCTGGCCCCATGCTTGCATTACAAGGGGGGTGTACTATTCGGGCTGTGCCATCCTCCAGATGAGACTGAGGTCCATCTTGCCCATCTCTGCTGTTATCCTGGTGGGTGTACAAGTGGAAATAAAAGATTCCAAGGCACGCTTTGCAAGAGTAAAGGATTTTCTCTGGTGTCCTTGCCAACAGTCCCATTCCCATAAAATCAGTTCATGTAATTGTCCAAGGCTGTGTGTGGGTGGTGACGTGTGAAATGGCTGAAAATACACATTTACAGTCAACTCACTACCAGTATCTCATTGCTTGTGAAGCTCTTTGGGGTATAGTGTCTATGAAACGTAGCATATAAATGCTGATTTTTCTTTTCTGCAGTAGTTTCTCTGATGTTGAGCTGATTATTATTATAAGGGTCTCTTGGGTAACTTACAGTTGCTGCATTAATGAGTGTGATGATGGTAGCTGTTGCTGCTGCAAATGAGCAGTGTATGTTTTGGAACATGCTCTGATCCTACAGGATAGGGGATTTAAAAAATAAATTACTAGTACTTTTTTGGAAATTTAATTTTTATTGAAAATGTCTGCACAAGGGTACAATAACAGTACACCATTGTGATATAATAAGGAGCCATGCTCCCAGTTGCGTGCCTTTTAGTTACCATGTATATTCTGTTATGATGTGCATAGCAGCATACTCCCCACCTCTTCGTGAAAGCTCAAGTGGGGGATGCAATATACAGTGTAGCTTCAGTTTAGCATTGGCAACTTACTGCAAAAGACTCCAGGTCAGAGTTAAGGGTGTCAAAAGGGGGGTGGGGGTTGGGGAGAACAGGAGTCTGCAGGTGTCTCTGATTGGAATAAACCATGTTACACGGCCAATGTCACAGTAGTCTCTGTACCTCATTAAGCGACCGGTTATATGATCCCATTTGAAAGGCTATGCCTGCTAGGGTTGCCATCGGTCCCAGTTTTACTGGGATTGTCCCGTTTTTTAGAACCCTGTCCCTGGAAATGTGAAAACCAGAGTAGGACAATCAAAATCCCAGTTTTAGACCACCCAATATGTTTTCAGTGCAAAAGTATTGGTTTCTCAGTAGAAAAGTCATTGTTTACTGTAATTCAGAATAAACAATAACTTTTCTACATAATTTTCACCCTTTTTATTTGTAATTTTTTTTCACAAAACATACCCACATACCAGACAGCGGGCACCCGGCAGCCAGTCACTCACTGACTCAGTTGTGTGTATTGTTGCTAGTCAACTTGGGGGGTCTGCATCACTCTGCTCTGACTACTAGGTTCCTTCACCGAATCACCAACCGTGAGTAACACTGACTGATAGTGGTGTAACATCCAGAGACTCCTCCTAGTGCTGAGCTGCCTGTGTGACTCACTCACTACTTACTCAAATCAGTCAGTGCATGGCCAGTGTGTGTCATGAGACTCAATTGCAGCATCTGGATGGAGAAGACAGCAGATGTTTGGACTTAGTGATGGTGTGGTCCATGGATTGAATTTGCACCCTTGGCTTTGCTTGCCTTTTAATGGCTGCCTGCCATCGCCCATCGCCTGTGGCCCAAACTTAGCCTGGTAGTGCCACAGTGGTGTGGGGTGCCATGCCGAGTTCTCGTCTCTCTGACTCAGACATCCAGCCACTTCTCCACAAGACTGCGGCCTGCTTCAGCCTGTCCACCTTGCCACTTGACGCATGCTCCCCCAGCCCATGGCCTGACTCAGTCTGAGCTCACTGAGGCATCCTTTTCACAGTGCATGGGACCCAGGCTACAGTGAGAGAAGACAAGTCTGCACAGACTACTAGTGCAGCACAGGCATCACACCACCACATTTTAGGCAAGTTTAAATGACAGTTTATGAATTACATTTTTTTCTGAAAGAGTCGGGGTGGGGGTCCCTGTAACTGAGCTGCAGTTTTGGGGGAGGTTGCTGCCAGAACCAGATATGAAAGGAGGGAATGTGCAGCTATAGATAAGGGTACCTTGCAGCTGTGGCAGAACTGGGGTTCAGGAGATGCTGACAGGCAGCTGTGGAGGGGGGGGGGACTTTGAATATCCTTCTTGGGTGTGGTGTGTCTTGACAGCCAGGTTGGTGTTTGGCATCTGGGAGGGGAGTCTTGGATTGGGGGAGGGGGATTGGCAGCTGGTAGGGACCTGGTATGCTGTGTATGTATGTGTGTGAAGGAGGAGGGTCTGATAGTCAGGGTGGTCTTTTGCAGAAGGAAGGAAGGTAGTATATATGGTACTTACCTTTAGGGACACCTAAACCCTACCACACAAATGTAACTCTTCAATAAAAGCCCCAAAACTCACCACAGAGCATCTAAAACCCCTATGGCTTCTGAGGGCCAACCCCAAGCATTTAAATAGCAATGGGAGGGTGGTTCATCATAGAGGTTGATGGCAGATAAGGACACCACGTAGGATCTGCAGCTTTATATTAGTCAGGGAAAAAAATGGGAAGTCTGGATGGGCCATGCAGTCCTTAAAAAGGACAGTTTTTCTCTGCCTAAGATAAAACTGCAGATTCTACATGGTCTATTACCCCCCGGCTACCTTCCCCTACCCATCTAGTTTGTTTGTGCTGTGCTACGTTTCTGCTGGATGTGTTCCTGTGTTTCTCCTGGTTTGGTTAGCATTTGTTTTGCGACCGACTATTGTGTGCTTCCCTTTGTGTTGTTTTCCTGTTCTTCTGTGTTTGTGCTTTGGTTTTGTGTAAACTTTTGTGGCTTCTAGTTGCCCCTTTCTTTGTGCTGTACTACTTCTATTCTGTGCTCTGGTTCCCTGTCCTCCCCTGGTACCTGGCATCCTCAGTTTTTCTGCATTTGTTGCCTGTTTCAGCTCCCATTCCCACCCTCTGCTGCTGCTTCCTCTTCATGGCTTGCACCTGGCCCTAGCTCTTGCTCTCAGCTAGCAGCAGCAGTTACTGCTGCATTCCTGTCACAACTCCAAGTACCTTGTACTGATTTTGCTCCATTGGTATGAGGATGAAGGGTGTAAGGTTCAGGAGTAATGTTAGGAAGTACTTCTTCTCTGAGAGGGTGGTGGAGCCGTGGAACAGCCTTCCAACAGAAGTGGTGGGTGCAAAACAATACGGGGGTTCAAGAGTGCATGGGATAGACATAAGGGTATCCTGGAGATGTGCAGAGCAGGAGAGTCACAGATCAAATAGAATCTGGGGCTGCAGCAGTGAGTAGAGAAATGGATAGCCTTGGTGGGCCTCATGGTCCTTATCTGTCAACAGATTCTATTTTTCTATGTTTCTATATAGCCTTAAGTTTGGAAGAGCTAGGCCACCTCGGGGTGTCAATGTGGCTCAGTTGGTAACACATCCGCCTATGGACCAGAAGTTTATGGGTGCTTGTCCCATACCAGGATTGGACTCAAACCTAAAATTCTAGCACCTTAATGCAGTATTAGGGGGGTGTTATATTGTTGGGGTGTGCCGTCCTTTGGATGAAATGTTAAACCGAGGTCCCTTCTACCCATCCTGGTGTTGTTCTGGTGGGTGTCCAGGTAGAAGTAAAAGAACCCAAAGCATTCTTTGCAAAGAGTAGGGGACATTCACGGAGTCTTGGCCAATGTTCCCCTTCCCATAAAACCGATTCATGCAATTTTCCGGGCTTTGTGTAGGTGTTGATGTACAATATGGCTGCCACTATACATTCAGTCACTTCTCTACCAGTCTAGCATTGCTTGTAAAGCACTTTGGGATACGGTGGGTATGAAAAGTGCTATATAAATGCTGATTCTTCTTCTTCTTTTTGAGTCTTACGTAGTTGCAGCTTAGCATATGCTATTCTAGGATGCCTGCCATTCCATATAAATTTGGCTATTTGTCTATGCCATACTTTAAATACCATGTTAGTGGGGTTTACAGGTGATGTTTTGAAAAAAATGAAGAAGTCTAGGCAAAGTATTTATATGGATTGTCTCTATTTTATCAGATAAGTAGAAGTAGTAGTAAAATATTTTATTCATATTTTTACATGAACCAGGATAATCTCAACTGAGATAAAGCTCATTTACAATGAGATCCTTTTGTGTTAAAACACATTGATGCATAGTTCCAAACAATACAGCCTAACATAAGACATTTAGGTACATAAAATTCATAACTAGCAGTCTAGACAGGAATATTCCAAGTATTTGTTCCATGTGAGGGGGTCATGTGCCATCCCCTTGCTTGGACAAAATACTGGCAACAGAACCCTTGCCTTAATCTGGTGCAACCCCAGAGGCCACCAGAGGTAGTGCATCGGCACTCCCCCAACACAGTAGGCCCCAGTGTATAGTGGTGCCCCCTCCCTCTGATCCCAGTCCTGGCAGATGTACATGAAATCCCTGGTGTCCAGTGGTCCCTCCTCCATTGCATCGCTGCCCCGTACATGAAGACCCCCCACCCGATTGTGTCATAACCCCTCCACATGACCACAGCAGGCCCGCCACAGCTGTGAAACTCTTATGTCAAGTAGCCTCCCTCAACAATAAAGCCTCAGCCCATTTCCATACAATAGCCACGAGCCGCATGGCCCAGCCAACCCCCGTTGGCAGCAGTGAAGATCCACGCCCAACCTCCCGTGGCACTGACGACCCACCTCCCAGTCCCCCTTAAAATATAGTCAGTGCTGCACTGAAATGACAGTGGGTGACACATCCCCACCACACACCACCTCGACTAACCACCATCTGACAGTAACAGGGAGTACACTGCTTATTTATGGTGTGCATCACCCTGTAAATAAGCAGTGCATTCCCTGCTACACTACTGTCCGATGGGTGGTGGCTGAGGTGGTGTGTGTTGGGGCTGTGTCACCCACTGTCATTTCAGCACAGCACAGACTGTACCATAAGGGGGACCAGGGGGTGGGTCATCAATACCATGGGAGGGGAACCACTACCATCAATGGGGGGTTGGCTGGGGTGCAGGCATGGCTATGGCATGGAAACAGGGCCTGGGCTTTCTTGTTTGGGGGTCTACTTGATACAGGAGTTGCATGGCTGAGGCAGGCCAGTAGTCACCATGTGGGGTTGTGACACACCACGGTGGGGACTTTGTATTTATGGGACAGAGATTGGGTGAGGAGGGACCACTGGAAACCAGGGAATTATTATTACATTATGGAAATGGGTGTAGGGTCGGGGTGGGCTATTAATACATAACAGGAATGGGTGTTGGGTGGAGGGAGGGATCACTGGACACCAGGGAATTATTAATACAATACAGAAAAGGGTGCCGGGTGGGGGGAGGGACCACATGATGCCAGGGAATATGTACTTTGTTATTGGGAACTTGGATCGGAGTGAAGAGGGAAGCTGTTAGCACCAAAGACAGCTCACAGGATGGGCAATATTCGGTGCTAAAGGGCCTCCGACCCCATGCAAATGAGATCAAAATGGGCATGCAACTGACCCCTTAGTACCTTGCATGCCTAATGGGCTCATTTGAATGAGGACTGTTGAAAAAGGCAACTTTTGCTCTGGCGCAGACCATTGCCTGAATCTATTTTGGGAGCACTATTGGGTGTTGCTAAATGGCCTAGCGCCTGGGTGCAATGTCCCTATTTTCAGAGTTATAGCGATGTGTGCTGTACCTCTGAACATAGCATTTTTGCACACCCGCAGTATCGCTACATGTGGCGCAACATTTTGCAATCTGCTTTTTGGAGTTTTGAATATCTGGCTCCTGGAGACTTGTAATTCACAAATACTGACTGATTCAAGTCATTATTTTGAACAATCTTATTTTTACATGAAAAGCTGGTCATTTTACATGGAGAGACTCCATCATTAAAATCAAGAAAAGAGCCTTCCATTGAAGGATCTAACAAGATACGATCTGTATCAGGGATTACTTCAGTTGGATTCAATTCCTTACTATTAACTGTGTCATAACTTTTCAGGTTACTGATTGGTTTATCAAAATTACTGATTCCTTTTCTACCATTGGAATAGAGGTTAATCTTTCTGTGTAATTAACTATTTTCTTTTGCGTTTGATCTTTCTTATGTTTTCCTATTTTGTTCCCTTTTGTGATTTTTTTGTTCATTACATTCAGATTTAGATATTTTACTTAATTCTACACTTAGTTTCTTTTCCTCCTCTCCTAGATTCAATTCTATCCATTTCATCAACAGACAATATTATGTAATCAGATACTTTACTCCGAATTCTCATTTTCTTTTTACTTCCTCCTGGTCTTGGCCCAGAGGAATCCTTTTCATCCGATCTTGTCAGCTGGACCCCGATGTAGCATGGACCCAGTATCATTCTGCATGATACCGGAGATTTTTTTGCTTTTGGTTTTTCTACCAGTTCACCCCTACCCTCTTAGTGCACTAATGCAAAGGACTTGCATCCAGATGGATGGCGTGTTTTGCGCATGCCACTGTCAAGTGTCACAGCACCCCTCCCCACCTCCTACTCCCCATAAGAACGTGGTGCCTCTGCTCATGCTTCCACAGGCAGCAATGCTTGTGGGCATCTGCCCTGTAACCCACCCCCCTCCGCGGAGGAGGAAAGCATTCATTGGGATGCTCAATCCTACCTCCCCCGGCTGATCCCCGGTGACCCAAGTCCTTTCCTGAACCTGGGTTGCCAGTGTAGCATGAGGTGTGATATCCAGTGCCTCAAACCACAGCACCACTGGGCTGGCCCGAGTTCTTATTTTAATATATCAATAATCTTATTAATAAATAACTAACCTTATTAATAAGATCACAGTATAAGTAAGTTTTAAAACTTGAAAATGTTCAAAGAATAAAATGTCCATTTTAATACCTCTTTGTTATGACAATCTTATACTATCCTCTGGTTTACTTTTTTTTCATCCTTCATTTTTTTTTCTTCTTTCTCAGCCTTCTGTCCTTACATACTTTATGCTTCTTCTTCTTCTTTTTTGCTTTATATTTTTGCTGAGTCGCCTTGATTGCAAATTTATTAGAAAACATCAAATGCAGATGAATGTACAATAGATACGGCTCACACTGAAGTGCCACTATATTACAAAATAGAACTATAAGGTATCTTAGCTTAATTAAATTAACCATGTCCACTTAACTTGATTACTTTTGATTATTTTTGTTAATTTAAGAACACCATATGACCTATAAAATAAATTAGATTGAATTATGTACTTTATACTTTAACAAAACTAATTAATCTCTAATCAAAATCAACCATTTATTTTGGTTGCAAGATTACAGTGAATAAATGTATTATATACAACACTAAGCACAAGAATCTTAAAGATTTGCATAAAAAATACAATGAGCTTTAATTAGTGTGTGCTGCCTTTCAATAAATCCCCTTAAGTATAAGCTAATCAATTAGGTTTTAACTTCTTTTAAAATCTTAATGTATTTTACTGAAAATCAATCTATAGTATTTTTCAAATTTACTGTGGGAACTCTTAAGCAATTAGCATATGCAGGTGGAACAGCTTCAAATGTTTACACTTCATGTGCTTGGTCGTAACATGCCAACTCAGTCCTTCGGGATCTATACAAGAACAAACTCCCCAAAAGCATGCGTCTTACTGTAATATCAAACTGGTCTAAATTTGAAGATATCATTTTATTTATTTATTTATTTATTGAATTTTGATGACCGGTTAGGCCCACTGGGTCCCGGAGGTCCCCTTTTCAGGGGCGACCCGGGAGTTACAGGATGAGTAGGATACACAATTAGTATAGATGTAGATTATAGCCTGTAACAGGTGAACATAAATATGCATCAATGACATATTACATAGAAGGTTACAGTGATTAGCAAAAGTAAAACAATGGAGGAGAGCCAGAACAACACCTGGGTCACCATTACCCGAGTAGAGTATTTTAGGAGGAGAGCCAGTAGAGAAGGGTTAGGGCTCCCACCTCAGGTAGGAGTGATGTAAGTGCTCAGGCAGGAGGGTAGTGTGGAAGTGTCAGGTAACATAGCATTGGCATTGACTCGTGGCAAACATGACTGCCTTGAGTCTTGTTCGGAAGCTCGCAGGTGATGGAGTTTCCCGAACCTCAAGAGGAAGGTTGTTCCAAAGGGAAGGGGCAGTGTGGGAAAAGAACATGCCCCCCTGTCTTAGTCCATACCCTTGAGACTTCGAGAAGAGTTTGGCCTGAGGTCCGTAGGTTGCGAGGATTTCACTTGGCAGTTATGAGCCCTGTGAGGCTTGGGGGAGGTGCTGAGCTAATTAGCTCATGTGCTAGGCAGAGCACTGGGTACCTGAGAAGGGGCTTCAAATGAAGGCCAGCTGAGAAGTGCTAGAGAATCACAGTGGTGGCTCCTAGAGAGGGACCGAGTGGCAAAGCGGACCACCTTGTTGTACAAGACCTGTAACTTATTGAACTCAAGCTTGGCCATTCCCTGAACTATGGGGGCAGCGTAGGTGAGTGTTGGGAGGAGGACACACCGAGGCAATGGCAGTCCTGGCTTCTGGGATCAGCTGATCCTTGAGACGGTAAAGTGTACCAAGTTTACCGTGAATGGCTTTGGTGACTTGGTCAACCTGTTGTTTTAGAGTGAAACCTAGGTCCAAAGTAGGGCCAAGGTATTTTGTGGAGGCAACCACTTCTAGTTTGTTACCCATCCTGGAAGTGAGTTGTAGGTGTTGTGTTATGTTTTGGCCAAGGGATCTAGGTCTGAACAACATGGCCTAGGTTTTGGTAGTATTAAAGACCATTTTATTCTTAGTAAGCCAGTCCTCCATAGTGAGTAAGTCCTCTTGTAGGGATGGACCTAGGTCAACCAGGTTGTCAGAGGATCTGTAAATCACGGCTTCATCAGCATACTGGATGACAGTACTGCTCCCACAGTGGTTGTGCAGATCATTTATAAACAAGGAGAACAGGAGGAGACCAAGTATGGACCCTTGTGGTACCCCCTCCTTAAGGGGCAGTCGATCAGAGATCTTGTCCTTCCACTTGACCATCTGAGAACAACCAGTAAGGTAGCTTTCAAACCACCTGAGAGCATAAGTGTCCAGGGCTATGTTACACAGTTTGTGATGTAGGAGTTGGTGGTCGACCAAGTCAAAGGCCTTGTAAAGGTTGATGAAAACCGCACCTGTGTTGGACCCTGATTCAAGTTCCCTAAGCACATCTGCTGAGAACTTAGTTAGAGTGGTGTCTGTCCCATGCTTAGCTCTGAACCCATGTTGAACCAGGGAAAGAAGCCAGTGTGCCTCTAAGTATTCATGGAGTTGAGTGTACACCAGTTTTTCCTGGATTTTTGCTAGGGTGCAAAGCAGGGAGATTGGCCTGTAGTTGCTAATGGGTTCCGTTCATCCACGCTTGTGAATGGGGACCACATGAGTGCATTTCCACAGCTCTGGGACAGTCCCTTCTAGAAGGGACCTGTTTATTAGCCAGGTGAGAGGCCTTGTGAGTGCTGGAGCACTGTCCTTGAGTAGTCTGGCATGGATACCATCAGGCCCACCTGATCCTCTGGTTCTCAAGGACTTTAGGAGGGTGAGGACTTCTTTGACCTTAGCTAACCTCAGATGAAAAGATGGGTGGTCAAGGTTAGGAGGTTCCAGTATGTGGGACTCATTTTTAGTCACCGGGAGCCCAGCCTTGTAATCATCAAGATTTGTGAAATGGCAATTGAGGGCATCAGCAATGATGTTCCCATCATTCAGTAACTGCCCATTGGCATCTATAGGGCCTGGGGCAGCCTTGTTTTTTCCCTTTATCAGCTCATCGATGTGAGACCAGAATAACCTCGGGTTGCCTAGGTTAGTTTTCTGGAGGTGATTGACATATGCCCTTTTTGCCAGTTTGACTACATGCTTACTTTGGTTTCTAAGAGCTCTGTAGGTCTCAAGGTCAGCTAGGAGTGAGGAGCTCTTGAACTTTTTCCAGGCTTTGTCATGGCGGATCATCAGGGCCTTTGGGGGGGAGTGATCCACTTATTGCAACTGCCTTTAACATGATGGGTCTTCAACAGAGCAAAGAGGTTGGTGGCCCTCATGAGGGATTTCTGGAAGAAGGCGATGGCCCCGTCCAGGGTAGGGAGGTGTTGTAGCGGGCTCCAGTCAGTGTTACTGAGAAAGGTATTATATTGCTCGGGTGAGAATTTAGATTAGTCCATGTCGTGAGGATTCTAGGTTGAATCCTGTCTGCCCTGTTCTTTCAGACACAGGAGATGGGCGAGTGGTCACTCAGGGCATCGGCCATAGTGCCTGCCGACTGAATATTTTTTGGGTTTGACACCAGAGCCCAGTCGATGGTTGAGTGCCTTCCCATTCTATGATTCATTCTGGTGGGTTCAGTGATAATCTGGGCAAGATTTACCTCATGTAGCAGGCCATTGATAGATGACTTTGCCTCCTGGGCCCAGTTCAGGTTAAAGTCCCCCAGTATGAGAAGTTCAGACAAGACCTCATTGGCTAGGGCTTTAGTGAGTGTCTCCAGGGACTGGAGAGCATTCTTAGGGGGGCTATATGCACACCCAATGGTAAGGTGCTTGGCACCACTTTGGGCGAACCATATAAAGATCAATTCATTCTCAGGGGAAATGCTGTGCTGCATGCTGATCTGGGAGGAGATTAGGGTGTCCTTCGCATAGATGAGCACCCCAACCCCCCTTCTAGGTATTCTGTCTGTTCTGTAGTGGATGTACCCTGAGGCAGCTACTTCATGCTCTAGGACATGGGGTTTTAGCCATGTCTCCAAGACTGCTAGCACATCTGGTTTAGATAGATCAAGCCACACTTGGACATCATGTATCTTAGGCCGAAGGTTGCATATATTCATATGAGAGATCCGCATCCCCTTCGAGGACAGCCAGGTCTGGTCCTGGGGGGAGGATATTGAGAAGTTTGCAATTCCAGGGCCCGGGTTCAGTTGGATATCACCTGCAAGAAGCAGCAGAGCTGTTAGCAGGAGATGTAGGGTTAGGGTAAGAGAGGGAGGCCTCACTTTGCTGGGTATTCTCCTGGTTTGGAGAAGTGACCTGTAGCAGATCCCATTTCTTGTGAATTCATAGGCCACTTGGAGGGAGATAGTGCTCATGGGGGAAGGGAGTAGTGGCTGGTAGGGTGGGTAGCTAGTCCTTGTGGGACATAGGTGGTAGGGTCATGTAGGCTAGCGAGCCAGTCCACCCAAAGTACAGCAAAAATGTAGGTGATAGCAAGGAGGAAACCTCTGTTTGGTTTGCAGAAACACAGCTTGCCAATCCACGTTAACAGCTGGCTAGGCATCCTTGCATCAGGGTACAGACGCTGTGGTTTCATGCTTTTACCTAGCAGTATAGCAGTTAGATCTCATGCAGTTTCCGCAGAGGGACAGTCTCTGGGCAGAGATCGCCAGGAGGGAAACAGAACAAGTTTCAGGACAAGACTGCTTTTGGGCTACAGGAGCACACAGGTTTACCCTGATTAACTTCCTAACAATTAACTTCCTAATAACAACAGCCAGCAAAAGCAGCCCTCACTATGCCTGTGTTATCACTAGTCATTAGATCACATAGGGATACACTATTTCATATAATACATTTCATATGATACATTAGTCAGGCTAGCATCAAATTAGTGCAGCACAATTACAAAAAGTCAGATTACTGTCTGTTAGGATACAACTCGAACAAGTTCAGAGGCAAGGATCAAGATTCAAGCACCTGCAAGCAGATGTACTAGCTCACATGGCAATGACTTGGCAGTGAAGTGTCAGTATGGAGGAGCTTGTTTTGGCAATGAATCTACTGAAGCTCTGCCTAGTATATTGTCCACAGCCCACTCTATTGGCCTCTTATAAGTAGTGGGTGGGGCAACTGCTCATTTAGTGGGAGGAGGGAAAGGAGGCGGGTGGGTGGGAAAATCAAGTTCCATGGTGTCTGCGGCTATTCCAGTGTCAGGGAGGTCCACCCGGCAAGGAGCAGCTAGCTGGTTGCCTCAACTCCGAGGTACAGGTCGATGTCAAGATGCAGTAGTGAAGGGGGACCTGATTCAGGAGGTCACCCTCACTGCCCCTGGCAATTAGTTCTTCAGACCAATGGGTGGTTTAGCTGCTGAGCTGGGTTGCAGCCTTTTTGTGTTGGGCTGCCCAACATCACAGCTATCTCACAGCCAATAAGCGCTTGTGCCTTTTCAAAAATCTTGGTGCCAATCAAAACAAAGACACCAGTATGGAGCCACAAGCCCTGCCAGCTACAGTCAGTCCTTTTTCCAAGGTCCCTGGGCTTTTCAAACTCCAGCCCAACAGCAGAAATAGGGACCCCTGAGTAACGACCTCCTAGTGTATGAAAGTTCCACAGTGTCTGCGGAGATTACTGCACCAGGTGAGGTCCACCCAGCAAAGAGCAGCTAGCCAGTGCCTCAACCCTGAGGTACAAGTTGATGTCGAGATGCAGTAGTGGGGGGGACCCGATTCAAGAGGTCACCCTCACCATGATAACCAAAACTCCTGTAGGGATGGAACAGCAAAAGACTTGGACCCAGCTCTAACTTTCTAACAAATTCATCAGGTCTGTAGTTCAGGATTACTCTGGCAGAGAGTTTTAATATGTCAAGGTTTCAAGCTCAGACACGTGCAAATATTTGCTTCCAATTATTCAACATGCAGCACTACCAAGTTGTGAACAGAAAGGAAACCTCTCTCCATTCTCACAGATGATGGTCCGATGATTTATTGCCTGCTTGTTTGGGCTACACGCAAAGCATCTGTCTGACTACATGTCTTCTGTATGTATATCCAACCATTAGTTTAACTAGTTCCATTTTAAAGTTCCTTAAAGCAACAACTTTTCCCATAACTCTATTCCCTAACATAATTCTCTGTGACTCTATAACTCTTATTTTGATTTATCTGTTTTCATATATTTTTTCTTTCACACAATGACATGTAAAAGGTTTTTAAGTCTACTATTATCTGTCTTGCTTATTTAATTGATAACCAGAGATAGGAAATTGTTGGGGGTAGAGTTTTAATGTTGTCTCTTTTGCAGCGATTTCAAGGTTTAAACAAGAAATTTAAATTATACCCCGCCTTGAGAAATCACTTCAGAAGTCAAAGAGGTTAAAATTATCACATCTTTCTTGAATCACCTACACAAACTGAGTACTTTCCTCCCCTGTCTCTCCCATGCCCATAAATTCCTCACTCTCCTTCCCTAAAACATATGCTCAGAAGCCATAGAAAATGACATAAACTGATATAAATTGCAATAAGCTACTAAAGTGCAATATAATATAAACAGATAGTTCCCCTGCTTTTCTGTTTCTGATACCCAATAATAATAAAAATAAATGATACAAACTTACAAAAATAGTTTAAAGGAAAAATGGAATAAATCAAGCCAACCATAAAAAAAAATTATTTACAGTGTTGCTCGGTATCATGTTCCTTTGTGTCATGTTATGACAGTATTGTTATGATGCCTTGAGTGATGACTAGACATAACAATTTTAAACATGTAGCAATTAAGCAATTAGAAGTAATAGTTATGTCCATTCTTACCAGTTCATGTCTGGAGGTATTGAATGAGATGACCAGACAAGAAGAAACATGACACTGGGCACCACTGTAGTTAATACAGTATTGTTTTCATATTCACAGGTACCCCCTCTACTAATGGAACATGCTGTAGATTTTATGGCTGCAGGGCAGAGCTCTGCAGACATCTTACTATCACAGTAGAAAAATGGAGCTCTCCAGATTCTGAATGGACTAGACAAAATTGTAGGTGCAATGCAATCACTCCACTAATGCTAGTTGAAGCAGTCTGCTGTGTTCATTCAGATGAGCAGTATTGCACTTCACTGTTTCAAGTGATAATGTGGATATTAGCTTCAATCTGGGTCATAGCCTCTTTCAAGAAAGATTCATAGCTTATAAAAATGTCAACTTAGTCAGCGTTTCTGAGCCACAAGCTACAAGTAAGACTGAGAAAGGAGTTTTAGATTTCAGAGGCTATTGGGAAATGTCTCAGATCAACAGAGAGTAAAGTTCTGTTATCAGTTCAGGAGATCTGAAAGAGTTAAAAAAAGGATAACAGTAAATAACACAATAGCTTATGTAAATCACTTGATGAGTTTCTTTGTATTGGTTATTCTGATTATTGTTTATATTTCTGAAATTAATCAGAAAAAGTTAGTACAACAAAGATGCCTAAGAGTGAGATGTTGCATATGGGCAGAGCCAAAGGGCTTGTTGTGTTTCACTATAAGGCAAATTTTGTTGTGTGTGTGTGTCTGTCTGTGTTGAACTGTGTTAACCCTTTCCTGGTACATTAATCTTTTCCTAGTCAGTTTGCAAAAGGCTGTAATGCTATATGGTAGTACAGGGTGCTGTTCAGAACATGAAGCAGTGCATGTGTGTTAGGGTGTCACAGTGCTTATCCTAAATACAATAAAAGTTTCTGTTAGCTGTATAAGTAAATAAATGCAATGTAAGGCAATGTATGTGTGTTAGTGTGTTGTGGCAATGTTCTATATGTGTAGACAGTGCACTGCTATGTTATACTGGAATATATGTGAATATATGTGTATATGTATTAGTGTTTGTGTGTATCACAACAATTAGAAAGTGCAGTTAGGTGGCTCAGTGGTTAGTGCAAAAATTGCTAGTCTACATTCCCCCATTATCTAGATCAGTTTCAGCCTTATGCATGTCATTGCTGATTTAAATGAGATGTTCAGCAATGTTCTTCAGAGATGTTCTTTTCAGGCACTGAAGAACATCAGAGGGTGGGGGCAGGTGACACTAGACACCAGGGCAAGCATAGCTATCAAGGGGGATGGCCATCAGAAGGCAGGGGTTACCAATAGACACCAGGGATATATAAATTATTTATGCGGAGGGGCATTGGAGGGTGGGGTGTACCACAAGACACCAGGGAAAGAAATGTTACGGTAATGACAATAAGAGGGTGTGGGGTACCAGTGGACACCAAGGAAAATATATAACAATATATAACAATGTGTAGATGCAGTTCTATATGGGGGCAGGTGGTTTGATAGCAAGTCAAAGTATTTGGGTTTGAAGGTACAGTTTGCTGTGTGGATGGGCGGTGTCATGACAAGTAATGGTCTGTCTCTCTCCCTGCACATGTACAAGTGACTGTCTCTCTCTCTCTCTCTCTCTCTGTTTGATGGCAGGTAACATGTTTGGCTTTGAGGTTGCAGTTCTGTGTTGTGGCAGGTGGTTTAATGGCATGTCATGGTATTTGTCTTTGCAGTTGCTGTCTGGTGTAGGGATGGATGGTGTGATGACAAGTAATGGTATTTGCAATGAGACTGGCATATATACTATGTACAGTATTACCAAAACATTTGGGGATCTATCTGTTATGTTGCTGCAATTGCATCTCTGGATTCTATGGACATCAAAAATCTCTTGAGCTATACTCTTCAGGTAATGATATCACTACAATCCTTCAATGGAGTTACAGCACTGTAACAAAGAAAAAACATATGTTATTCTATTTTTAGCATTTTAAATGCTGTTGTCCAGGGGCCTCAGCATGTTGTAACCCAGGATCTTCAGACATAACTATATTGAAATAATGGTGCTATAGCAGCTATTACATTGTTTAGTCAATTTTAGTGCCTGATAAAGCAACATTCTAAATCAAGTGACAGTCAGGAAATGCAGTGTGCCTTACAGGACCGAGGTTCTGTGAGGAGTCATATGTATGCAAGTTGCACTGATAAACAGCAATAAGCAATTTAGATAAGCTTCCCTAATCAGGTCGCAGGGGACATAGTCACTTTGATTTTAACTGGAATGCAATTTGTTCAGAATGCAGGAGAGAGGCTGAGATAGAGATGTCCTTTAGATAATAAGTTGTGTGTCATGGTAAATACATCAACTCCCCCAACATCACCACATGCATTGGTCCCCTCAACCCATGGCATTTCTAGAACCTTCCCTAGATTACAGTGTTTTAAAAAATATATGGATGCAGGTGTCAAACTGTTCTATTAGGGCTCACCATTACACTCTACCTCAGTCCTTAAATTGGGATAGTTTAGCCATGCATAGAATGAAGCAATATTCCATTCTAACCGACAAGGTCATTAACGGCCTTATCAATCGAAATATGATCATAAAGTCCCATAGAAAGCTCCAATTATACCATCTAAGGGACACCATTCATTGCGGTGTCAGATTCCCTAAAGCAAAGACCAAATATGGAACCATGTCTTATCAATTTAACGCTGCTAAAATGTGGAATCAGATTCCACCCTTGGTGGAAAACATGACTAATATTTACAGTTTTAAGTCTGCTTTAAATAAACTCCATTAGAAGAGTATAACTATATGTAGTTTTTAATTTATGTTTTGTTTGTCTTGGATTATAGTTGTGATTATTGTTTTCATTGTTCACTAATGTACTGTCAAGTGATCTGCTTGAAACTTGATATTGTATAACAGGACAACTTTGTTAAATAGGCCTCCGGCCTAAAGTTTTATCCTGTCAAAAAATATATTTTTAACTAACTAACTAACTATCTAACTAACTAACTAACTAACAGAACAGGAGAGTGCTTACAGTACTTCCTGAAACACTGTGTTAGTTGAGAGAAATGATTAATATGAAGTGCTTCTTTAGTAATGACTGTTTTTCAGAAGTGAGAAGACCAAAGCAGTAGCAATGTGGAATAATAATTTGAACACAACACTGTGTAAGATATGAGAGTAGGTTACAAAAATACCACTGTGACCTTTAGCAAGCTCATTGACCTCCATGTGATTCTGTCACCAAGTTCTAGCAGAAACCCCAACAAAATAAGATCTCAATTGGACATTCGGATGTAAGTAAACTGGTCCGTTGACATTTATTGTTTCTGTATGTCATACATGTTCAAATAATCTTTTTAAGTTGATGCTAGATAGTATAGGGCCCTCTGCACAACAGCGAGCAGACTCCGGCAACAGTAACTAACACCATTGAGATCTGGAATACTTTCTTCTTACTCTTTTTTTGTTTCTGCAGATGTACAAGTTAAATGCTGTATGGAGGGTATGTGTCTAGGGTTGGCTGTAAACTATTATAACTAAATGAAATCTGCATGAAAAGAGCCAAGGAATATACAGTGGTCAGTGCCTGTCAGATACAGTAACCACTGTAATGTGGTTACCACTGTAATGCTAAGAAGTCTGGTATATCTTCACCTTAAAAGTATTACCTGCTTTAGGCATTGCAAGTTCATTTTGTTTGACTGGAATGCAATTTAAGAATGCAAGAGACAGGCTGAGACAGTGATGCTATTTCTCTAAGTACATCAGCAATATAATGTGTCGGTCGTAGAAAATACAGTGGGCCCATTCATTGAGCCTGGATTAAAACATTTTACAAAATATATTGATGAAGGAATGAGAAAAGGAGAGTGCCTACAGTACCTCCTAAGACACTGGTTTAGTCTAAAAAAATTATAGATATGCAGTACTGCTTTAGTTACGACTGCTTGCAGTTTTTTTTGTCATTGTTAAGAAGTGTAAAGACCCTAACAGTAGCAATGTGGACTAATGATCTGAATGGAACACTGTGTAAAATATGGAAACCAGGTTGAGAAAAACAATACCACTGTGATCTTTAGCACGTCCACTGACTTTCCTGTGCTTCTGTTATCAAATTTTAGAAGGAACCTGAACAACTTTAGAGGTCTCCATTGGGCTATCTGGTGTAATTAACCTGTTTCCTTGGTGACTATTGTTACTGTATTGCATATATAGTTAAAATAAATTAAAATGTCTATTGATCCTCTCTTCTGACACATTGTCCCGGACATGCATATCAACGTAACTGTTTTCCACAGTCACCATGTACATTGATAACAAGTGTTTATAATAATAATGTTCTCCTCAGAGTGTAAAGATAATGTGGAGGCAATGTAATAAAGTGCACTGACATGGGAACTGGGACATTACATAGGTCCAAACCTCACTACTTCAATAAACTTGACTAACTGTAAAAAATCTCTCTTTTTCTTCGTACTCCTGTGTATATCTTACTAGTACAAGTGAAAAAGCATATAAACCAATTGTCAGTTCTATTCACCATACTGACACAAACTTCTATGAATGTACATACATATAGTTATATCCATTCCTATAACATGTACAAAACTATTTATAACAATACAAAATTACACATACCCCCATAATGCAAAGCAACATGGGCTGTGTATGCCCCCTTTGCAGACTGTGTTGGAGGCCTTTCGGCACCATGCATTTCTGTTTAAAGTTTAAGCAGCATAATATTTTGTGGTAATTTGCATATATATATCCCATGGTGTTTTGCATTATGGGGGTACGTGTGCTTTTGTATTTCTTTGAAACCTGACCTCCCTGCCAATGCCCTGTGGGGTAACACTTGCCTCAGTACTTGTGCACTGAGGTTCACTGTCTTTTATTTATAATAATAATATTTTGATAATATCTCTTCCAGCATTATACTGCTTTTCCATAATAAAACTGTATTATTTCATTGATTTCTCATGCACTCTTTTTTACACATTTCTCACTGCCTATGATACCATTATTCTGCAGCCATATTGGCTCTTGCTAGATTTTGTTTTTCTTGCCATGTCAGTTGAAAACATTTTCAGGTACAAGTGATAAGAGATATCACCTCAATTGCTGCAGTAGTGCAGCATGGAGACTAGTGGATCTGCAGTGCTATCCAGATATCTGAGACATATTGTATCCTCAGCCCTTATATGCAGTTTTGCTTTCAAAACTCTCCTTTCCCTTTCAGAGACTAGAAGAATACCTAGAGCCCTTTTTAAAAACAAACAGGTTTCCCTTCCTAAAACTTTCTCAGTTCATACCATACTGGTAGGGTAGCTGTGGAACCCTAAAACATCCGGTCCTTCACTGTTCACAGTCTCACTCGATGGATACTTAGACCATGATTCCACTACCACCAAATGCTTATGCTTACCATAAGGAAAACTGCTGCAGTGTAGCTTGCAAGTGTGACCATTTAATCTGCCATCACACACAGCATCCTGTAACTCTCACTCTTATGTTCAAATAGGGAATAATTTGAATTATTATGTTCCCCAAAGTGATACACAATGAACCCACTATGACTCTCAATACTTTCCACTGCTGTTCAGGTAATACTCCTGATTCCTTCAGGGTCACAGTCTTACAGAGTCCCCCATAAGTCATCTCATAAGTTGCCAGAACCACAACGAAACCCTTCCCACATCCCACACTCACAAGGCACCAAACCTCAAATCTCTACTGAGAAGATAAGTAATGGCCCACCCTCTCACGTTAGCCCCAAGGTTTTTCATCACTAAGCGTTACTTTAGTAATATAAAACATTGGCTGGGTTCCCTTGTATGAAGCTGACTTTAAATTTAACTTGCAAGCATGTCTGACCCATACTGAAAAGGCTCCTAAACTCACCCCAGTGGTTGTTGCTGTTACTAACAAGCTCAGCTACACACCATTGATTGACAACTTTCTCACTCCATTTTCTTCAAAAATGCCATTATGGGAGTCCAGCATCCTTGAATGTGGTGCCATCCCAGGTCTGAAGGCCTTTGGGAGTGTCCCCCCATATGATGGGGACCATTCCTTGGGTCTGTGTTCTTTTCTTTTCACTAAGTATGTCCTTAGCTGCCATAGCAACCCATTTCTGGTCTGAGGCACCTTGTTTACATTGTTACAAAGCACACAACATTCTGTACTCAGCCCTTCCTCAAAAAAATCCTTTCGCTTATTAAAACATTAACCGCCACCTGCCAGAGAGGGGTGGGCTACACTGAGAATGACTTTGCTCCACACAGTGTCATGCTGGTACCATGATTTTTAGCTCAAACATATTCTCTTTTAGCATTTGCACATCACTTAATTTACTTCCCTTATCATGCTATTTTTCAGCTTTTTGAAACTGCTTTTTTTTATTGCATTCTAATTTACTGTATGTAGCAGTATCACTTCTGTCCTGTTGTATGTGTTTTATTCATTTTATTATTGAAGTTTGAAGCCTTTTTTTGTTCAACTGCGTCCCTCTGTTGTCCCCTTTCCCTGAATCCCACCTGGAAACAAGATTGGCACAGTGTGCTTTTTCAGGTCACTAATTTGTAAATAAATAAGAAGACCCAATCACAGCACTAAGACAGCTTGCTTTGTATTACATACTTTCCATAAATCTCATAGAGCAACTGCAGTGACAACTGTAAATAAACTGAGATATTGAAATGAGCAGTACCTGAGCTGATAACATTTGAGTGGATAACAGTGCATACATGGAAACTTCACAATGTGGTTTTGTGTTTGCACCTTAATACACTTCAAACTGAGGTTAATACAATGCAAAACATAAATACAAACTGTTCCTGACAAACATCCAGGATCAATATCATCAGATTTACCTTGGATGGCTTAGGATTTGCCTTACTGGATCCTGGCATGATTGCAACATTCCTGTCACTTAAAGCAGAGGTTCAGGCACCCCCATGTGGACAAACATAGCTACTGCATTAAATTCATGGATATCCAAGTTTCTAGGTATTGACTTTATTTATTAAACCTTTAATATTAAACCAGCTTAATCTGGTTGAAAGTCAGTTGGCAATCATCTGTATCCCCTTCCCCTTGGTCGTGCCTGAAAATAAGCAGAATTTGTCTAGTTCACTTACCCGGTCAACAAAAACTAAATAAAATAAATAAAACAAAGAAGAAAAGGACCACTGAGCTGAGAGCATTAATGCCCAGAGGCATCCATGGGGAAAAACGTACAAGGGTATATACGATAAAGTAATGTTTCACAATAAATTCAAGGGAATACACAGTACAATAATACTGTACAATAAAGTGAAATGGAATGCACAATAAACAATGCTGCACAATACAATGAAAGGGGATACACAATACAATAATGTTTTGCAATAAAGTGCAAGGGAATACACAATACAGCAGTGTTGCACAATAAAGTGTAAGAGAACGCAGAATACAATAATGCTTCAAAATTATGTAGAAGGGGGTACACAGTGCATTACTGCTATACACAGAAGTGCAAGTGATTCACAGTATGATAATGATCAATAATAAAGATCAAGGAAATGCATAATGCAAAGTTGTTGCACAATAAATTGCAAAGCATAAATAGTACCATAATGCTGTACAAAATAGAGCTTGATACTACAAGATACAATAATGTTGTGCAGTAAAGTGCAAGTGATGCACAATCCCATAATACTGTGTAATAAACTGCAATACATACACAATACAATAATTCTGTACAGTTAAGTGCAAGGGAATACACAACTGAATACCAATTATAATGCTGCTGTGACATAAAATTCAGATGAATATGAGTTGAAAATTCAAGCAGAACTGGGACGGTGTGTGATTTATCAGGAAATCAAACTCTCTCTCTCTCTCTCTCTCTCTCTCTCTATTAGAAACCTCTCATATGCTTTGTCAAAAAGGAAAAAAACTAATACAAATATATACAGCATATTGTTCTCCTTACCAGCTCCTCATTTTGTTTCAACTGCCCCCTCCTCCCCAGCTTGTGGCAAACAGGTAAAGGGGCTGCACAGTCTACTTTCAAACAATGGCTAATCTGATAGCCAGTGTTCTTGGTTCTCTTTTAGTTCTATTTATTTGGCTGTTTTTTCTTGTTACCCTGAGACTAGAGGTGGTGCAGCAAGGCACTTGCAGTGCCACAGGCATAAGCAAAATCACCAGTGTGCAAAACATAGAAACATAGAAGTTCACAGATAAGGACCTCTAGGCCCACCCAGTTTGCCCAGTTTTCCCTACCTACTGTGCTACTGCAGACCCTACCTACAGGTCTGCAACAGTGACTCCACATGGGAAACTGCAGATATGACTAACAACAGTGAACATTGAAAGGTGAAGATAAATAATTTACATACTGCAAGCAAAGCAAGTTATGGGGATGACAGGAACTCAATAATATGGGAAACGTGCAGTGGTTAAAGTGGATGATAGAAAGGATGAGATGGAACATTGATTTACTGTACATGTAAAAAGTGTACAAAACAGGAGTTAGAAGAAAAAGAAAATAAGGAACTGAAAGGTAGACTAAGTGGAAATTGTTTAACAAGGAAAGGAAAACTAAGCCGAAACTTGTTTCCGGGTATGACTTGGCAACACAAGGAAGTTAAGTGACTTGCTTAGGGTCACACAGTATGCAAGTGGGGTCTGATGGGATTCAAACCCTGGTTTGCAGCTCAGTGCCCTTAACCACTACACTTTACTGCCTCCATCATTAGACTACCTAAGCTATAGGACACGCAGACACTATAGATTTTTTCTGTATGCCTTGGAACTAATACTAATAGCAGGGAACAAGGTTATAGAATATCAAGAAAAGGAAAACAAACACCAGGTGTCTGCAGTGAATCTCAAATGGGTAAAAAGGGATGAAAGTGAAAATGATAAGGAGGAAAGTGATGGGGATGAAATACAATGAGTAGGAGGGCAGATTTATTTACAATCCTAACCAGTATAGCTAGTGTTCTTAAGGAGGAAGTAGAAGAGGATTTAAAGTGATTTTCTAGGTTTCCACAATAAAATTACTGTTAGCATGGGAAGTTTCTAGATTCTTAAAACCTTTGAATTTCTTGACATTCTATTCTTTATTACTGAACACATGTGCATGCAAACAGATCCTTGACACCTCAATGCTCATGTCCTTCTGCTGCCTTGCCTGCTGTGAAGTCATAATCTGCTGCTAGCATCTGATGTCATGCTAAAGGGTATGGGCTGATGGGGGGCTGGGCAGGGACCTGGGAGGACAGTAGTTTCCATATCAAAGACACACTACACTGGAGCAAGGAGGGAAAGAAGTGTTGAAACAGAGGATGGAGGAGTACATAGAGGTAGCTGGGAATTTAAACTGGGAGTGGGGGATGACAAGTGGGCAAGGGACATACAGAGACCGCAGGTTGGAAAGCCATATGAGCTTACCCCCTTAACAGTGACAAAGGACAAAGGGCAAGTACTAGTGGTGATGCTAGTAAAGGAGGGAAGGATGATGGTGGGAAGGGGAAGGGGTGGAAGAGGTAACCCTTAATGCTGGGAACCTTGGAAGGAAAACTGCAGAGTTACAGACTTTCATGGCAGAGGGGGAGGTGGACATGGCGCCCATCACCAAAACATGGGTCACCCCATACAATGACTAGGACCTGTCAATACCACGATACTGGATATTTTGTAAGGATAGAGTGAATGGGTAAGGAGGGTGGCACTATATGTGAGGGAAGGACTGAAGTGTGTACGGGAGGAAGGGGAGTAGAGTAGTATGGAGTCACTATGGATGCAAATCCAGGATTCCAAGAATAGAGCTCTCAGGATGGGAGTGGTATACATGCTGCCCTCTCAGACAAAGGAGTTAGACAGGAAACTAGCAGGACAGAACAGGAGGACCTGTGAGAAGGATAGTGTAGTGATCATGGGGGACGTCAGCATGCCAGAGTGGATCAGAGTACCCCAACAACCAGGGCTAGAAGGGATCAGGTACTGCTGGATGCCTTCCAGGACAGCTTCCTGATGCAAATGGTCAGTGAACCAACCAGGTTAGGGAATTCTCTTGACCTCATGCTGGCAAATGGGGAGTCTGTGAGGGAACTGAGGGTTTAAGAACTGCTGGCGGGGAGTGATCACCACTCAGTATGGTTCACGTTGCATATGGATAAGGAAGGAGTGGTATCCAGCACAGGGGTGCTGGACTTCAGGAGGGCTGACTTCGGGAAGATGGGGGAAGTGGTAAAAGGGTACCTGGCCAGAATTCAACATAGTATGGGTACTAACCAGAGGTGAGAGCTCATAAATTTGGGGATCGTGGAGGCAACCAGAACCTGCAGCAAGGCCCAGAGCAAGAATGCTATGGCAAAGAAACCTAGCTGGGTGAGGAAGGAGGTCATGGAAAGGTAAGGAGGAAAAGAGCTGCCTTTAGGAGGTACAAAAAGCAGGGATGGTGAGGACAGGGAGCAGTACACAAAGGAATTGAAGGAAGTGACAAGGGCAGTAAGGGCAGCCAAGGCATATAAGGAGCTCAGGCTGGCACAGAGCATTAAGAAGGGGGAGAAGGACTTCTTCAGGTACATCAGTGAGAAAAGGAGCTGTAAGGACCATATAGTAAGGATTTGGAAGAAGAGGGATGAATGGAATCAGGGGGTGATAAGGCAGAATTGCTAAACGATTACTTCTGCTCCATATTTACTAAGGAGAAAGTGGGCTGATACCCAAGGGGGCAGACAGTGCATGAATGGAGGAGTAGGCGGTGATGGATGGGGAAATCACGGAGGGCAGGGTTCTGGACAGTTTGAGGTCACTGAGGCTGGACAAGGCACCAGGCCCAGATGGCATCCACCAAGGGTACTGAAGGAGCTGTCAGAGGTCCTGGTGGGACCTCTGGCAGACCTATTCAAAGCCTCACTACACTCATGGTATGTACCTCAGGATTGGAGGATGGCTCATGTGGTGTCCCTCCACAAGAGCAGCCCTGAGGATGAACCAGAACACTACAGACTGGTGAGTCTCACATCCATCGTGGGTAAACTGATAGAGATTATCCTGAAGGAGAGGCTGGTGGCCCTCCTGAAGGCCAAAGGGCTATAGAACAGCCAACAACATGGCTTCAAAAGTAGCAGATCCTGCCAAACTAACCTAGTGGAGTTCTATGACTGGGTAACTAGGCAGTTGGACAGGGGGCATGCAGTGAATGTTCTATACCTGGAATTCAGTAAGGCATTCGACTCAGTGCAGCATCAGAGGCTGGGAAGTAAGCTAGAAGGCACAAGAATGGATGTAAAGCTTGTGAGATGGGTAGGGAACTGGCTTCAGGGAAGGCATTAGAGGGTGGTGGGGAGTGGGGAGCTCTCATCCCCAACAGTTGTGACTAGCGATGTTCCACAGGGCTCGGTGTTGGGACCAGTGTTGTTTGGGATATTCATTGCAGACATATCATTGGGCATCAAGAGCAACACCAGTCAGTTTGCTGATGACACCAAGACGGGAGTGGTGGTGGATGCCCTAGGGGGATGGCAGGGGTTGCAGGATGATCTGGCAAAGCTGGAAATGTGGTCAGACACCTGGCAACTGGGATTCAATGCCAAAAATTGCAAGGTGCTGCATTTTGGGGTGAAAAACCCAAGGAGGCATTTACCAGCTGGGGGGAGTGCAACTAGCTATGACAGAGGAGGAGAAGGATCTGGGGGTGCTCATTATGGGGTCAATGAACAACTCAGCACAATTTAGGAGGGCAGCTGGAAAGGCCAACAAAATGCTGAGTTGCGTTGCAAGGGGTATATCCTCGAGGAGGAGGGAGGTGATTCTGTCACTGTACTGATCAGTAGTTAGACCACACCTGGAGTACTGCGTACAATACTGGCACCTGTATCTGAAGAGAGACATTAAGTTACTGGAGGGGGTGCAGCACAGAATAACAAAGATGAACCAGGGGCTGGGAGACTTGCTGAGGGAGAGGAGGGACAGGAGGATATGATTGAAACCTTTAAGTATATGAAAGGAATAAACTAGACAGGTATGATGGGGCTGTTCAAAGTAAGGGAGGGGAGGGACACCCAGGGCCATGATATGAGACTGGAGGGAGGAAGGTTCAGGAGAGAAATGAGGAGAGACTTTTTTATGGAGAGGGTGGTAGCTGGGTGAAATGCATTACTGGCAGAAGTGGTATCCAGTAGAACAGAAGGCTGCTTCAAAAGGGGCTGGGACAGGACAAGGTGGAAGGTCAAGGGGGGTGTGTGGGAGGGAGGGGCAGCTGCAGAATAAGGATTGCTAGCTGCACATTCGAACAAACTTGATAGACCACTAGGTCTTTATCTGCTGGAAGATTTTGTATGTTCATATAGTAAATTCATATGTGCTTGTGACATCACAATTATTTACATATGCAACTGTCTGTGATGTCACAAGCAGAATATTATGAGTTTGTGGCAGGTATAAGGTATTGGAACAGATATAATCTATGGGCAAAAGATCGATTTTAATTAAAAAAAACTTCAGTAATAAAAACTGAAAGGTTTATAAATTCAGACTTTGGGTAAATGTTATGCAATTGCATTCTGTGGTCAACTGTGATTTTTTTTGCTGACAGTTGCTAAATCTTTTTAAGGGTATCAAACCAAAACAATGGAAGAAACAACGAAGAGGTAATAAGTTGTCAGAAGATTCAATTAACAAACATACTGACAGCATCATATATAACTGGGACCAAGAAAATATAACAGTCAGTAGCTTTCAAGCAGTAAAGGTGGCTGACCTAATGAGCACAGCAGTTAGGTTCCTCCAAGACATAAGAAAAAAAGAAACTGTTAGGATCCTGTAAGATATAGGAAAAAAAATGTTATTGTGGTACACATTGGTACAAATGATGTTGGAAGAAAAACTTAAGGATGCTTACAAGGTGTTGGGAAACAAATAAAAAGAAAGACAGTTATATTATATCTGAAATTCTGCCAGTACCAAGAGCTAGAGCAGGATGGCAATATTTTATGAGGAACTTGAACAACTAGCTGAGAAGTTTGACATGGAAAGAAAGTATGGTTTGCATAAGAAATTAGGATACCTGGATGCCAGGGATGGGGTGCATAAAAACAGAAAGGGGGCAAGGTTACTCAGCAGTAAAATAAAAAATGCAGTAGAAGGAAATTTAATCTAGGCAGTAAATGGACAAAGAGGGAATCAGAAACATATAGGACTTAGGAGAAGGATAAATCAGATGTTCTGTATAAGGAAGAGTCATTAAAGTCAGAAATTATGAAATCAAATTAAAAGAACAAACGTGAAAGTAAATTTTGCTTAATAAATGCAAAGAGCTTTGTTAGCAAGAACAACAAATGGGAGGTATTAATACATAGGGAAGCTGACTCCATGGCACTGACTGATAGGTGTTCACTAGGCACGCTGGAAACGCAGGTTCATGCCCCAAGCCTGGACATCTGGAGCAGCGTCCTGCAGGGAGGGAGTCATGAGCATCCTATGGACGCTTTCCTCCTTGGAAGGTGGGATGATCCCAGATAGCTTGTCAGGTGGCTCCTGGTTGTGGCTTGTGGCTGGGGTTCATGGTGGAGTGAAGCCACAACACATCGTCAACCCCATACAGGATGCTGCTGCGGTTGGGCCAGTACAGGGGAGGGGAGGTTGGGTTCGGGCAAAAAGCAGGCAAAAAAACAACTGCTCAGCTGACTGGATGACGGAGGCAAGTCCCGCTTGCCACAAAGCCCGGAAGCGTCTGTGCCGACCCTCACCGTGTGTCCAGCATAGAAGGAAGCCTTCAGGCAAGTCTCCTCTCCTGGTTTCACTGCCCCAGGAGGGGGACCTCTCTGGAGAAGGAATACGTCAGGTCAACAGGCCTTGGTAGTACTGAGGGTGGCAGAATGGTGACAGGGACTAGTGGAGGGGCTATAGGCTTCTAGAAGGAGTGGTTGACTGAGGGCTTGGGGGGAGCATAAAGAAATAACACACAAAATAAAAACAAAGGGAACATTTAGAGATATTCAAAATAATAGAAGCATGGTGGTGTCATGGAGATGATTGGGGTAAAGAAACGGAAGGCTTTAAGTTATACAGATATGATGAGACAATTCAGAGGAGGAGGAGTTGTCCAATAAATCAAAGATAACATGATAAGCAGGAAACTGAAAGTAATCTGGGAATTTGAGTAGCATACTAAAACCTCTTGGGACAGAATCAACTCCACAAGTGGACTGGCTATTGGCATTTGCTACAAGTCACCTGACAGTGAACTTTAAACAAAAATTAAATTATTGCAAGAACTGGAGAGGGCTGCAGTCAGGAGGGAGACAATACAGATGGGGAATTTTAATATTCGGGAGGTAGATAGGACAAGTAGTAGAGCACATATCACTTTAGGAATGGCGTTTGAACATGGGTTGTCTGAAGTGTGGTACTTGCATGAGCATCATTGGTGTTCTACCTACAATTGCCAACTTGGTGGTGATTGAACACATTTATTTACAAAGCTGAATCGTCTGTTGAGCAATGAGTCACTGTTTTTGTTCATAAAAAATAAGATCATTACCTGGCATAACCAGGAACACCAAGTGTGCAGTAACTATCTTTGGGTGCTGTCTGTTTTGATTACTTCGGTACACTGTTAGTGAGCACCCAGTTTCATGACAGCACATTTTCTTTTCAGCTGCCTCATTTAAGAATGGACTTTATTGAAGGTGCAAAGGAATTTAGTTTAAAACACCACATTACATCCCTTCCCCTCCACAATCATCGAACTACCTAAAATTAGTCACTTTTAAACAGCCCTAAGAAACCACATATTTGCCTCTCACCACTGCAGTTGTGCTTAACCAGCTGGCCCCCTTATCTGACGGCAATGTCCCTCGCGGCAGCTACCGCACCACTACTACCCATAGCGTGCCTCCACTAAGCAATTGTGTAAATAATTGTACACTGTCAATTTAAACTTGCATCTCTGTAACTATATATAAAACCTGTGTATACTGTGCTATGAATCCATTAATTGTATATACACCTATGTAATCTATGTTAATGTCTTACTTGTGATGAGGTGCCTTTGGAAACAGGTCTATGGCTCAAAGGATTGTAATTCCAATATTTAAATAAATAAATAAATAAGAGGTACAGCAATAATTGACCTGGAATTAAATAAGGATTAACCCACACACACTCTTGATGTACATAGAATTCTTCATTACTACATTAACAGGATGAAGTCAGTCTGTAAAACTGATCAGTTATTTGCTTCCTTTGCACCCAAAAGAGAGGGTGCTGCAGTTTCAAACCAGCGTTTGTTCAAATGGTTGGCAAACTGCATTACCTTTTGTTAACAGAAGTATAACAAACCACTTCTGGGGGAAGTTAAAGGGCACTCAACTAGGGGCATGGCTGCCTCTACTGCTTGTTTCAGGAATGCCTCTGCCTCAGATATATGTGCGGCTAACCACAAAGCCGCAGGCCGAGTGGTTCCAACCACGCAGGCGAGCATTACTTTCCAGGCAGACCCATGCTCTGGAGTGGATTAATTCACTTGTAACATGGAGAAGAAAAAGGATTCGGCTTACTTTTGAAAATGTTTTCTTCCCCATGTTACAGGTTTTAATAGCTTATTTTGGCAATGTTAGGCGGTGCCTATGAATTTCTGGTTTTATTTCCCTGCAGGAACATGAGTAGATTGTCAATACCAAATTGTTTGTTTTGCCTGGTACATTTCTCAGATTTGGGTTCTTACCTTACGTTTTAGAGTTGGGGTGAATAATGCATGATGCTGAACTCTTCTATGTGGATTGTAGCTCCGATTCTTGCTGCAGTACTACTGTGATGTGTCCGATTGTGCCCAAGATGCTGCAGTTCGAAAAGTGATAGTCGTGAAATATGACAAAAACAATGCTAGCCATCCTGTTCCAAATTCTATCTGGAATCACATTTTTGTGGGACTTCTTTGCTGGAAATATTTATCCTGTACAACTGTGTTGTGGATTTCAGTAGCTACATGGTTCCTTTTATAAATGTATTTTTCCCCCACAGCTCACAATACATGAGTGTGATGTGAGTGAGCTCATGATCTCTGCATGCTCACTTTAAACAGGAGAGATACTGTTGTACAACTGGTAATTTGCACAAACATTGTTAATTAGTACTTCTGATTACATATTGCAACTATGCTGGCCCAAAACGCTAAATGACACTTCCATTTTTCTTGCTCCGTTAACCGCACAACTATCTGCTGTGTTTCAATTACATTTGCAGACTGTACTACTCCAGTCTGCTCTGAAACTGTGTGGTATACTAGGAGTCTGGGGAAGATCAATACCGCTGCACTGATAGAACCACTCAGTAAAACAGCGTGTGGACAAGACGTAATGGTAAAATGTTTAATTTTACTAATGCTTAAGACATTCTACTGTCCTTTTCATTTACTACCGTCCTGTTTTACACACTGCAGTCCATTATTTATGTCAGTGAGTATTTAAAAACTTGGTACACTGGGAATTGCACTACCAAAAATCGGTGTCTGGTGGCTAGAGTGAAAATGACACAGTGCATTAATTCCAGCGTGGGTATACATTGATTGAGAATTAATGTATCCCTGGCTGATCTGGTTTGACCAATCACATTCAACCCTTTTTCTTTCCCATGTTACAAGTAAGGATTAACTCATGACAGAGCGTGGGTCTACTTGGGAATTAATCCATGGCTGGGGGTGTTCCAACCAACCAGTCATGGATTAATTCAAGTAGACCCACACTCTAGGGTGGGTTAATTCACTTGTAACATGGGGAAGAGAAAGGGTTTGATGCTCTTTTTATTTGTTTCTCTTTCCCATGTTACATTTGCACAAACATAATTTAAAGTGTAGAATTACAAAGGTTCTAGGAGGCTATTAAGGTTTCTACCATGGGGAAGAGAAAGGGGGTTGCACCTGACTGGAGAAATTACATGCTGAACAGGCTGTTATTTTTTTTTTAAGTATTGTGAGGTCAACGCTGAACAGTCATTGAATTACTAATTACATGCAGATATGATCAACATTTCAGAATATGTGCTCACTTTGACTGACTTACTTTTGTGAACTGTGGAATCCTCTCTGTTTTTCTGATATGTTTGCTGTTTGGGATTTGGCTGCTGTGCGTTATGGGAAATTGTTCCTCCAATTCTCAGTCTACCAACAAGATGGCTGTCAGACAATGCTAGCAGCACAGCTCTGTTTTACACCCATTTTTACATAAATTTTCAAATGTACTGAATGGAGCCAATCTGAAAAAAACTTTAATATGACAAGTAAAAAAAAAAGCCCGCAATACATTTGCATTAAAGTAATTTTAAAGTGAAAAATTACAAAGGTTCCAGGAGGATATTAAAGTTCCTACCATGGGCAAGACAAAGGGGGTTGCACCTAACTGGAGAAACTACATGCTGAACAGGTACAAACTGAGATGAGAAAGAAGTAAGTGCCTAAGCTGGGACTTATTCCCAGCTGAGAGCACTTCTTTTCTCACCTCTGTTTGTATGCTGAACAGGCTTTTTTGTTTTAATATTGTGAGTGCAACGGTGAACAGTCATTGAATTATTGATTACATGCAGATGTGATCAGCACATCAGAATATGTGCTCATTTTGGCAGACTTATTTTTTTTATGTTTGCACACATGCACAAGACACATTATGTGGCAGCTTAGGAGAGAAGTGGGTAGTGGAGGTGCGGCACTGTGGTGGCCAAAGCCGGCACTGCATTGTTGGGCTTGGCAGTGCTCAACCAATGCAGGCCCAGTGTCCTGATGACACTGGTTTTGCAGAGTGCCACCAACTTGTAATGATTTTGCCACTGCAGTCAGAGGCAGCCTCCTCATTGTAGCATCAGCCATTCCGCTGCAATGAGGGAGAGACCTGTCACTGCAGGGTGATGCCTTCCTTGCCTGGTATAACATTTCATCACTGAGATGGTGGATATGCTACCTCAGAGCCCCATGAAAGCTGATGGGGTTGCCTAAGCCCCCTGTTGGCATGCCCCCAACCCAGTTCATTTACCGATGGGGGAGGCCACTCCCTGTTGGCATAATGCTCCTTAATTGTGTGCTGAGGGGTACCCAATCCTCGGCATCATGCCCCCAAACAGTCATTCTTTGCTGATGAGGGACCAGTCCCATCAGCTTCAGTCCCCTCTCCCAAAATGCAGATGACACACTGGAAGCCCACCCCAGTGTGCAAAAAACAAACCTGAAAAACCAAAACCTTCCCATGATGTCTTTTTTTTCTCCCTGAAACCAAGAAAACTGCCCCTCGCTGTGTCTTGTGCCCTCTCCCCCAACCCGCAGCCACCCTCTGTGCACCCTGCCTCCTCACACCCCCCTCTCCCCATACTTACCTCCAGAGCCCAGCATGATGATCTTTGGTGGACCGGGAACACGTCTACACTCTTCAAAGCTGACCACGAAGTGTAGAAATGCCTGTAAGCTATATAATGGCATAAATAGGTTTTTTTTTCAACTTTGGTGCATATCTCAGGAATTTTTGGGAATTTTGGCACCATATTTTCAACATGGGGTTATTGGGACCCCTTCCCATGAATTCAGTCACTGTTTTGGCGTTATTCTGTCCCAAAAGGTGATTTCATGGTCACTGTGCAGAATCACCTTTGGGGACTGATTAATGAAATGACAGTGCCATTGATAGTGAGGTGGCCTCTAAAAAAGCCAATGTTGCAAATTTGGTGAAAAAAAATTAAAAAAATTACTGTTTTACGAGTGTGCATTGCACAGTTTCCACAAACGCTTGTAACTTTGCAAATTTGTAATATTTTCACTCCAGATTTTCAACACTGGCATTTTTACACACCCCCTTATGAACAGTACAGCTGTCATTTTACACATATTGGCCGAAATGTGTTTTCGCATTTCCAGCAGAGAACAGTGCGGTTGCTGTGGGAAATCAGTTTTTGGGACAGATTAAGAAAATGACAGTGAACTGTTCATAAGCAGAGGTCCTAAAATGCCTATGTTAAAAATTTGGTGATGAAAGTCCATAAAATGACTGTGTTACAAGCGTGCGTTGCTCAGTTTCCACGCACCCTTATAACTTTGCAACTTTGTAATATTTTCATGCCAGATGTTCAACACGGACATTTTTTTCACACCTCCTTATGAATAGCTCAGCTGTCATTTTTCATATCCTGGCTGAAATGTGTTTACGCACTTCCGGCACAGAATAGCGCAGTCGCTGTGGGAAATCAGTGTTTGGGACTGATCAAGAATGAGCCAGTGAGAGAGGGGGAGTGAGCGAGCTCAATGGAGCTCTTTCAGGACTACTGTGGATTTCTTTGTGGGCAGAAAAAGGTGCCAACGCAGGTGGGAGGCCAGTGCAAAAGGGCAGCCTGCAACACTGAGAGAAACAGAATGAGGGAGTGATGGGGGGGCTGAGCGATCTCAATGGAGCTCTGTCAGGACTGCTGCAGATTTCTTTGTGGGTAGAAAAAGGCACCAATGCAGGCAGGAGCTCAGTAGAAGAGGGCAGCCTGCAGTGCTGGGAGAAACAGAATGAGCAAGTGAGAGAGGGGGAGTGAGCAAGCTCAACGGAGCTCTGTACTTTAGAGTTGCCTACCATCCCGCCAGGGTCCTGTGTGGTCCTATATTACAGCAGGGTCTCTGAGGTGGAGGCAAAGCAATGATTGGATACTTTTAGGATTGGTTAATATTTGCTAATATCAGATGACAGGGTGTGGTGTTGTGCTGAATAACAAGCCACGCCTGGGATGATTAGGCACAAGGCCGCAGGCTGAGTGCAACTAATCACCCCAGAAGTGACATTATCCCAGCACAGCACACACCCTGAAGTGCATTATTGCTATTATACAATGGCTCAGTTGTAAAAACAGAAAAAAAATATGAAAAATATATCGTTTTTTTTTTTACATTTTTAGTTCATTTGGAGGAATATTCATTAAACAAAAAGTGTGCAATTTTCATTGTGTCCAGAAGGTGCTACTGTTGCTATGTATTGGTGTCCTTTTGAGATGCTGTTCTTCGTGACCCCCCCCCCATTGCCATCATCTGTTGTCCAGTATTGGTGGATTTTTTTATATTTGTGAAGATTTGAGACAGTTAAGAGGGATATGATGTGTTAGGTAAGTGAAGCCAAGTGTGCAATATTTAAATGTGAGTTCAATTATGAGAGTGCTGAAAAGTAGGTTTGCAGAGCGGATGTGAAGTTTTATTTTTTCTCTTCCTTCACCGACCCCTGGCCAGGCAAGGCAGGTGTGCTATTTTTTTTTTTAATCTCCACTCCACTGCTGAACCAACTTAGGAAGTTCGTTCGTTGTGATTTATTTTTAATTTTCATACAGCTGCTTTGTGCAGGTTTCTGTGACAATGTGTGAGCGTGTGCATCACTACGGTATTGACAGGGAAGTGAGGGTGTATGCAGCAGCCATTTTGGAACTAATGTGAGCTAAAGAAAAGTGATGCTAGAAAAAAATGATTTTTCTTTGTTTCTGCAGAGACTTGGTGTTCAGATTGGGAAAATGGTTGATGGGAGAGGGGGTTATAAGGTGTGTTGTGTTGTGGGCATTATGATCAAAGTTCAGACCAGAGCAGTAAAGGCACTGTAAGAGGACAGGGTGGTTGTGGAGTGATTTTATTTGCAGTTGATGTGGTCACTTGTGTGCTGGGACTAGACCCGTGATGTTGTACTGGGATAGCATCATGGATCCAGTCCTGCAGTGACCAATCAGAGCCCAAGATGTTTTCCTGCCATTGTATAATACATATTTATTTGTTCTGTTTATTTCTCTAACTGAGCTGAGTAATATCTGGAGTGTAAAAGGATTTCTAACTGGGCTAAGTGAAACTGTATGAGGGCTGAGAACAAAAAGCATGGTAGTTGAGGGGTGAAAAACGGACAAGGAGGCTTTAGGATTGCTACAGTGATACAGTATCTAATGTATGAGATTTGAGATTGAATTAACCCAGTCGACAAGGGGTAGTAGGGGGACTAGTGTGGGGAGAACAGGAATTTGAGTGACTAGGGCCCTAACAGTTGTAGAAGGGTACAGAAACTGGGAATAAAAGCCCGTAACGTAAGATGGGGGCCAAAATGGGGCAGGTGCTGCATGTCAATAGGGTGGGCATCTTTGGAAGGATAGTGGGATATACAGGGTGTGGGTCTGCCATGATCCTGGACTGGGCTTGGAGGATGGTGGGGTGTATGGTCTGTTTCAACTGGCTAGTTTGAGGGAGGAACTGTGGAGGTTAGGGAAGAGTCTAAGTGTCAGGGCAGATGAGTATGGTAGGCATCCTGGCTGGGGGGGATAGGGGATGGCAACAGGGGACAGGGGAAGAAAAACTAGGGACTGAAACTAACCCTAGTATCAGCGGCACTAGCAGAAAAGAGAAGGGAGAGTGTGCCCGAGGTGAGGGGGGCCCCTGACCGGGGAGAAAGAGACCACGAGGAGTACCAGGGGAGACAGTAGATGGCTGGGGGTAGGGAGGGACCAGGGTAGGATCGGGGGGGCATGGAGGGGGGAACCGGTAGGGGAAAGAGACATAGGAGGGGTATCGACTAGGAATAGATTTGAGCCTCTTCTATGGGAGAGAGAGTGGGAGCAGGAACATACTGAATGGGAGGGAGGACAAGGGGGGCATGACAGGTAGGGGAAGAGATAGCGAGGACGAAAGGGTACAAGGGGGGCTAGTAAGGAAGGAGGGTGGTGACTGGAGAAGGGAAGGCTACAGCAAGGGGCAAGGATGGGAGGGGCATCACTATTCTGGTCAAAGGGAATGGGGGCTCTAAATCGACAACAGCGGGGATAGGAGAGGGGTTGTAAATCAGCAGGGGAGGAGGTCGACATGGGAAGCCCAGTAGGAAGTAGTCAGGCTGGGAAGGGAATCAAGGAGGATGGGAGGAAAATGACAGAGAAAAGGGGTGAGGCAGAAGTAGGGGGTGCAGATAGAGAAGTCACAGAGGGTGCAGCTGGCAAGGGTAAGGGGCAGGGTAGAACAATTACTGTGGTTGTGGAAGGGGCATTAGAAGGAAAGGGGTAAGGAATGGGGGGTTACTCATCCTGGGGATTCTATACTGAAAGGTGTAAGATAGGGCAGAAGGGGGGGAAGGCACAGCTGTATTTAGGTTGAAGCTATCCCTCGGTTGACTGCAGGAGGGGCAGGGCAGGCGCTGCTCAAGTGTGCAGCGTGGGGGAGGAAGAAACCTCATTTAGTGTTGCATGTGGGTACAAATAACTTGGCAGGGGAGACTATGGAAGTAGTGACAGGGAGGTTTGAGGAGTTGGGCAGGCACTGTGGGGGGGTTGGGGAGTCGGTTGCATTCTTGGAGGTACTCTCGGTACCATGTGCAAGCAAGAGGACGAAAGGTTAGGACTGAGAAATTCAATGAGTGGCTGAGGGATCGGTGCTACACCAACAATTATGGTTTAGTGACTAACTGGGGTAGGGTCTGAGGGAATAGTGACTTGTATGGGGGAACAGGCTACACTTGAGCAGGGAGGGGAGTATTTAATGTGGGATTAGGGGGGCATATCTCTAATAAGGTGGATTTAGGCCCAGGGCTACTGAGGGTTGAGGTGGTAGACACCACACCTCACGCCATGCTGGTGACCTGGGCTCCGGAACAGACTCAGACTGCGGGGAGCTGGCTGGGGAGAGGAAGGACTGAATGTGCCATGACTGCTCTTCTTCCTCTGGGGTGGGTGTATGGCATCACACTGTATCGGCAGAAGGCAGAGTCAGGCTGCACTGCAGTTGCATGCTCGAGGGGGGGGGAGTGCGGCAGGTGTCTGCACTACGTGCCTTTGACACCATTGCATGTCCGGCTCCCAAGGAGAAAATTGAGGCAGAAAATAGCGGGGTGATCTCACTGGCTGATGCCCTTGCCGTGCACCTCTGGACACGAGAGTGGCCTACCCTGGGCAAAAGGCGAGTTTCTCTCTCACACACATGACCTGGTCCACGAGTGCTGGAGGCAGCAGTCAGAGGTCGCTAGAGCCCACTCAGCTAGAGGAGAAATAGTGACATGATAAAATCTAAGGTGGATTTAAACTAGTGGAGGGGGGGTGGCCAAAAGACTGAGGTTGGTAGAAAGATCCAGACAGGGGAGCCTAATGAACTCACCACCCCCCTAGATATAGGTAAAGGTGGAGGTGTAGTAAACCTGGGAGGGGGTGGGCAGAGTGGTCTGCATGTAATACAGAAGGCACCACCACCCAGTAAGAATAAGGAGGAGGAAAGGGTATGGACTACCGAGAGGAGGGACACAGGCCAAGGAGAAGAGTGAGAAGAAGGAAGGGTATGGGTGGAAGATGGTCTCTCTCAATGCAAGAAGCCTGGGGAACAAAACTGCAGAGCTTTAGGTGCTCCTTTCAGAAGGGAAGGTGGACATTGCTGCAGTCACAGAGACATAGGCCACAGAGTACCATGACAGGGACTTGGCAATCCCAGAATACAGGTTATACAAGGGGGACCCAGGGGTTGGAAGGGGAAGGGAGTTGCACTCTATGTGATGGAAGGGATCAAATGCATAAGGGGTATGGGAGAAGAGGAGAGGACAGAGGAGCTTTTGGGTGCAGCTCCTGGACTCCAAGGGCAGAAAGCTGAGTCTGGGAGTGGGTTACAGACCACTAGCCCTTTCCAGGGAACTGGATGGGGAGTTGGCAGAGCAGATAAGGAGGGTGTGTAGATAGGGGAGTGTGGTGATAGTGGGGGATTTTAACTTACCAGACGTTGTCAGGGGCATCCTGGCCACTAGCAGTACCAGGGAGTAGGTGCTCCTTGATGCATTCCAGGATGGTCTTTTGACACAATTGGTAAGTGGGTTTACAAGGTCTACTAGGCTCTGTCTGGACCTAGTGCTGGCAAATGGGGAGGCGGTGAGGGAGGTAAAGGTGGACAACTCACTAGCGAGTAGTGACCACCAAACAGTGTGGCTCATTCTCGCACTGGGCAGGGAGACAGGATGCATGGGCACTATGGTGGTGGACTTCAGTAGGGTGGACTTTGTGAGGATGTGAGCAATACTGCAAGGGATATAAGGCCAGAGATGGATGCAGAACAAAAGTGGGGAGTCATAAAGACTGGGCTAACACAGGCCACTGCAGCCTTCACCAGGGCCAGGAGTAAGAAGAGCAGAGCCAAGAAACCATTCTGGCTGAACAAGGAATTGCTGCAAGGGGTGAGAGAAAAGAGGGCTGCATATCAGACGTACAGGAGAACAGGGAAGGGAGAAGATAAGGAGGCATACGGGAGTTGGTCAAGGGAGGTGGCCAGGAGGGTGAAAAAAGCTAAGACCTCCAGGGAATTAAGGTTTGCACATGGCATAAAGGGAGGGGAAAAGGACTTTTTTAGGTATTTCAGGGAAAAGAGGAAGTTCAAGGAACATATTGTGAGGATAAAGCGGGGAGAGGATTGGATGGAAAAGGGAAGGAGCAAGTGGAAATTCTAAATGAGTACTTCTGCTCCGTTTTCACTAAGGAGAGGGATGGTCCACTACTAGCATGGGCTGGGGGGGTGGTGAAGAGGGAAAAGAGGTGACGGACAAAGTGATCACAGGAAGTAGGGTGTTAGAGGGTCTGAAGGTAGTAAGGGTGGACAAGGAACCAGGTCCCGATGGCATCCATCCCAGGGTTCTGAGGAAGATGGCGGAGCTGTTGGCTAAGTCATTGGCAGATCTGTTCAACACCTCCCTTGAAATGGGGTGTGTGCCCCAGGACTGAAGGGTGGCCCATGTGGTGCCCATACATAAGAGTGGGCCTAGGGACGAGCCAGGAAATTATCGTCTGGTCAGTCTCATGTCCATAGTGGGTAAGCTTATGGAGTCGATACTGAAGGAGAGGCTGGTGGCATTCCTAGGGAGTAATGGCCTCAAAGATGGGCAGCAACATGACTTTGTCTCAGGGAGATCTTGTCAAACCAGCCTAATAGAGTATTATGACTGGCTGACAAGGGAGTTGGACAGGGGCCATGCAGTACATGTCCTGTAGTTGGGCTTCAGTAAGGCCTTTGATACAGTGCCTCATGGGAGACTGGGAGGAAAGTTGATGGCAGTGGGGGTGGGGAAAAGGCCGACTTAATGGATAGAGAACTGTTTACTGGGGATTGTGCAAAGGGTGCAGAGGATGGTGGGGGGCAGCTATCGGCACCCAGAGTAGCGACAAGTGGGGTGACTCAGGGGTCACTGCTAGGCCCAGTGCTATTTGAGCTCTTTATCTTTGATATAGCACATGGACTGGGGAGCAGAGTAAGTCTGTTCACAGATGATATGAAATTGGGGACGGTGGTGGACAAAGAGGATGGATGGGAAAACTGCAGGGGGACCTTACCAAACTGGAGACATGGTCAGTAGAGTGGCAATTAGGATTCAACTCAAGGAAGTGTAAGGTGATGCACTTTGGGGCTGAGAACCAGAAAAGGGACTATTGGTTGGGGGAGGTGAGGTTGGGGATCAAAGAGGAGGAGAAGGAACTAGGAGTGTTGGTAACTGTGAGCATGAACAACTCAGCCCAGCACAGGAGAGCAGCAATGAAGGCAAACAGAATGCTGGGCTGCATTGCAAGGTGGTTCTCATCCAGAGACAGGGATGTGATCCTACCTTTCTACAGATCATTGGTCAGACCACACCTGGAGTACTGTGTGCAATACTGGAGGCTATACTTGAGGAGAGATATAACGTTACTGGAGGGGGGTGCAAAGCAGGGCAACAAAAATGTTAAAAGGGATGGAAGGAAAGGAATATGAAGTTAGGCTGGAGTTGCTGAACATGTACACACTGGAGGACAGGAGGGATGGGGGTTATGACTGAAGCTTTTAAATAACTGAGGGGGTAAATAAGCCTAGCACTGAGGGGATGTTTAAACTGAGGCGTGGAAGAGAGACGAGGGGGCACAGACTAAGGTCGAAAGAGGGACATTTCAAGAGGGAAATGAGGAGGCACTACTTCACTGAGAGGGTGGTGTCTAGTTTTAATGTGCTGCCAGAGGGGGTGGTAACATGTAGGACAGTCAATAGCTTTAAGAAGAAGTGCAATAGAATAAGAGTCAGGGGGCTTGGGCTGGGATAAGCAGGAGAGGAACTGAGGGGGAAGAGGCTGGGGCAATTGCAATCTAGGGTGTAAGCTGCACACTTGGGCAGACTTGGCCATTATTTGTCAAACTTTGTGATAGTGAGTAACCCCCAAACCATGAAAAAGATTTTAAGCCTCCCTCAAATTTGGAAAAAAATCTTGGGTCTCCCAACAGAAAAAAAATCCTACTTTGCACAGTACACCAGGAATAAAGTGAAACTAATAAAGTTGACTGAGTATATTCTCTTTTTATTCAATGTATTGCTCTCCACCCCTAACCCAACACCCCAGGTTATATTTATCACTAATTTTTCCTTACTCTTGGGCCCTTGTTACTCTGTTTCCTTTCTATCTGGAACATCCAACCTCCTGTAGCTACTTCATCTCTTCCTCTCTTACACTGTTGTTAAGCAACTTCCTATACTCTTACCTCAGGTCACACCTGAAAACATGCATCGGCTCACTGTGCCTTTCCCAGTCACTAATTTACATATAAACACCTACTATAGAAATGAGCCTTGACTCAGTTTACTTTTCCCAGTCACTAATTTGCATAAAAATACCTATTGTAGAAACAAGCATTGACTCAGCATGCCTTCCCCAGACATTAATTTACATATAAATACACACCTATAAACAAGCTTTGGCTCAATGGGGACTTTCTGGTCACAAGTTTGTGCATAAGTAAAGAAATTCAACTGCAATTATGCATATTTAGTTTATTTTATCCTTTTACACAACAGCCAAAACTTAAAATTTCAGTACTGTACATTCTCAGACTTGACTGGGCCTCCTCTGGAACAATTTGGGACCTCCCTTGGGAGGCTGGCCTCACTATTTGAGAACCACTGAGATAGGCCGATTGGTCTGTTCTGCTGTCAGATTCCTATGTTCATATGTATGATCATGTGTAAAATCACAGTGACTCTGTTCATGAGCACAGATCCTAAAATGCCTATGTTGAAAATTTGGTGACAAATGTCCATAAAATGACTGTGTTACAAGCGTGCATTGTGCAGTTTCCATGCACCCTCGTAACTTCAAAAATATGCAGTATTTCCACTCCAGATTTTCAACATTGGTATTTTTTCACACCTCCTTACGAACAGTACAGCTGTCATTTTTCACATCCTGCCCAAAATATGTATTTAAACATCTGGCACAGAATAACGTGGTTGCTGTGGTAAATTAATATTCAGGACAGATTAAGAAAATGATAGTGACAGTGTTCATGAGCAGAGGTCACAAAATGCCAATGTTGAAAATTTGGTGAAATAATTCCACTAAATAACTGTGTTATGTGCATGTGTTGTGCAGTTTCCACATATGCTCGGAAATTCAAGCATTTTTAATATTTTCACTACCGATTTTCAACATTGCCATCTCTTCACACCTCCCTATTAATGGTATAGTTGTCATTCTTCACATCCTGCGTAATCTGTGTTTTCATACGTCTGGCACACAATGGCATGGTCGCTGTGGGAACTCAAAGTTTTGGACACATTGACAAAATCACAGTGCCACTGTTCATGAGAAGAGGTCCCAAAAGCTTTCATGAGGCGGGGGTCACAAAAAGGCCAGACTGAAAATTTGTAGTGCAAATTCTAACAAATGCCCAGGGTGTTAGGGTTTATAACCATAAAGTCCTACCCTATACAGACTGACAGGCATCAGGGGTGTGCCTTTGGATTGCCAACTGTAATGCTCATGCCATTCCACGCTCCCCACCCTGCAGCCAGTGACAGGCATCTAGGTGTGCCTTGGACTCTTCAGCCCTAGAGTTCACCCCATTCTCCTATTTTGCACCCATTTCAGCGTATGTTCTTGTGGAGTGGAGTGACTGTAAAGCTGAACACCTGAAGGCACACCTGAACACTTTTGTCGATGTCTGCAGGATAGGGTGAGATGAAATGGCATGAACATTATGGGCGACAACCCAAATGCATACCCCAATGCCTGTACATCTCTGCAGGGTGGAGGTGGGGTTGGCATGAAGTTCAATACGTCACTGTCATTCCTACTCTGCATCTGTCTAACTCCTGCATTTTCAATGCTAATACCAGCAAGCAAACTTTCGGCATTGACAAATGCTTGTTTATACTCTTTTTCTCTCTGCCACGTGAACAGTGGAATCATCTCTGTTTATTTGTGAAACTTCTGGTGGTTATTCTTGCAATTCCAGGCTGGCCAATAGATGTTTGTCAAACAATACTGGCATCTCAGCACTGTTTTACACTAATTGTTGATCAATTTCCAAATGTACTAAATTGAGCCAATCTGAAAACACTTTCATAGAACAAGTTAAAAGAAAGCCCACATTACATAGCAATATAGAGGTTTTCAAGCTACTGCAGATAGATTTTGAGAGGGGGAATAGATATGGTGGCCACTCTATCGTAAAATGGGGAACACATATGGTGAGCACTCTACCATGGATTACTTTAGAAGGAACCATCGATGTACAGGAAACTAAAATGGGGAAGAGATATGGTGCACACTGTACCATGGATTAATTAAGAATTAATCCAAGGTCCCCTGATGCAGTTTCACAAATCAGGTGCAACCCTTTCTCTTCCCTATGTTACAACAAATATCAATGAGGACAACCTAAAAATGTGAGATGAAGAAACCTTTTTTCAAACACTCATCATAACAAAGTTCATATCTCAGTTAAAAGGAAAGGGTAAAAGAGATTGGGAAAACAACTGTTTACAACTATAGAAAAGTGGATTAAAAAAACAGAATAGAGTCTGCTAAACTTCCTAGAAACAATACATGGAGAAAATTAGCCCTAATGAAATATGGCTATGTGTTAAGAGCAGATTGCTGGACTTACAGAATACATACATTATATAGCTAAACAGATATAATAATAAGAAGAGACAGTTTGGATGTAAAGAAAATAAGCAAACTATTATCAACCAGAAGCAGAGCATGCACAATACATAAGAAGGGAAAAGCAGACACAGGAGGTAAACTAAGACAGGTAAATTTGGTGGCACCCTTTGTCGGGTTCCATCTTGGCTAGTCACGTCAACCAGCACAGTCAGACATGAACTGGTAAAAATGGACAGAACCATCACTGCTGATTGCTTAATTGCTATGTGTTTCCTATCATTATGTCTAGTCCACCTGAACTGGCAAGAATGGTACAGAAGCTCTCTGGAGACTTTTATTGACTTTTACTGAGAGAGAAGTGTAAATAATTTACATTCTTGCCTGCAGTTTTCCTAATAAAGTATTGCACTGGTGGATGCAATTAAGTCTAAGTGTGCAAAATCTAAATCTCTTACATTAGTGCTGACCCCAAGTGTCCCACATGTCAACCTGTTGTATTAATAATGTAATAGGGTTTTACAATAAAGTGCAAGGGATGCACAAAAGGATTACAATAAAGGGAATATAGAATACAGTACAACAATGGTGTACAATAAACTGTAAGGCATACACAGTACAATAAGTTTGTGCAATACAGTGCTAAAGGTGTACAATAAATAGAATGAAGTATGGGTCAGGTTGTGTACTGAGAAGTTTGCTCACACACCCAAAGGGTTAGATGCTACATAAACCCTGAGAGCAAAGCTTGAGGGGTTTCTGCATAGTATCTAACCCCGAGTGAAGTATACACACTGACCCATATTTTATTTTATATGTTGCTAGGTTTCATTTTTTTCTCCACAGCAATTATATAAAATAAACAAAAGACCTGTGGTGCAGCCACAGTTCGACCAAGTTTCAGCAGTGTCAGTGGTCAGACACGGCTGTTGGAAGGAAGGATCTTTTTTTTTTATTTATTTTTTTCCCCGATCTTGGTAGGAGGCAGTTGAATTGTTTTTGTGCAGCTGTTTCTTTAAAAAAAAAATAATGTGCTTACCACTGAGCTAGAGTGGCAGTCACTGTGGTTAGGGGAATGTGGAAGAGTGGTGACTGGTGCTAGCCTGGTGCATGCACAGCAGAAACAAAACCCAGTGCATGTTTGCCATAATAAATAGTCCTTTATTACAACAAATTACACAACTGGTTTTGTATAGTAGAAAATGAAACCCATTAATTATAGAATAAATATAGCCAATAATGTACAAGGGAGTATATAATGGAATGTACAATACAATACGAACTCAGATAAAGTACAAGGGAATAGGAGGAGGAGTGGCACTGTATGTGAAAAATGACATAAGGGCCACAGAGATCCAGGAGGAACAAAATGGGGGAGAGATACTGTGGGTTAAGCAGGAAAGGAAAATGGGAACAGCCATCCGCACAGGTGTGGTCTATAGACCACCAGCCCAGGAGGAAGAAACAGATAGGGAATTGAGGGTAGCCATCCAAAGGATGGCAGACAAGGGTGAGGTAGTACTGGTTTGAGACTTCAATATTCCAGACGTGGACTGGAGCATCCCAGCAGCAGCATCAACTAGGAGCAGATTTATCCTGGATTCCCTTCAGGGTGCAACTGGTCATGGAACCAACTCGGCAGAAGGCAATACTGGACCATGTGCTCACAAACAGGGACAGTGTGATGGGGTAACAGTGGGGGAGCACTAGGGGAACAGTGACCACCAGTCATTGTGGTTTGAAATCACAGAAAGAGCAGAACCAAACCACACAAAAACACGTATCCTGGATTTTAGGGGGGCAGACTTTGGGAAAATGGGGAGATACTTGAAAGAGGCATTAAGGGAATGGGACAGGAATCAGGGGTTGAGGAACAGTGGGCAGTATTTAAAATGGGGATTACAAGAACAACAGAATTATGCATTAAGCAGGTTAGCAAAAGGAAAAGGAAGAAGAGACCATTATGGTTTTCCAAAGAGGTAGCAAAGAAAGTGAAAGCCAAAAAGACTGCATTCAGGCAATACAAAAAGACACAGGCAGAAGGGGATAGGGAGAAGTACCAGGAGAAGCAAAGAGAGGCAGGGAGGTCAGTAAGGGAAGCCAAAGCTCAGACAGAAGAACACATTGCAAAATCAGTGGGTAGAGGAGACAAAACCTTTTACAGGTACATAAGTGAAAAAAGAAAGACAAAGGGAGGGATAGTGAGACTGAAGGGGGAGGATGGGGGCCACGTGGAGGATGACAACAGTAAAGCTGACATATTGAACAGGTATTTCTGCTCAGTCTTTACTGAGGAAGAGGAGGGTAATGGGTCTGAAGGGAGTACAAGAGATGAGAATGGTGCAGAAATGGACACAAGTCCCTTTACACGAGAAAGAGTCCTGAAGGAACTGGAAGTAATAAGAGTTGATAAGCTAATGGGGCCAGATGGGTGCACCCCAGGGTCCTTAAAGAACTAAGAGGTGGTGGCTGAACCTCTGGCTATCCTGTTTAGCTGATCACTGAAACAAGGAGGTACCCAAAGACTGGAGGACAGCAGATGTAGTCCCCTTATACAAAAGTGGGAACAAAGAGGAAGCAGGGAACTACAGACCAGTCAGCCTCACCTCAGTAGTGGAAGATCATGGAAGCACTACTGAAGGAGAGATTGGTGGAACATCTGGTTGTCAATGGACTACAGGACCCAAAGCAGCATGGTTTCACCAGGGAAGTCATGTCAGACCAACCTCATTGAATTTTTGACTGGGTGACTAGAGAGGTGGATCAGGGGAGGGCAGTGGACATGGCCTATCTGGACTTCAGCAAGGCCCTTGACACTGTGCCACATAGAAGACTATTATACAAACTGGGGAGTATGGGTGTAGGCAGGACAGTAGTGTGGTGGGTAGGTAACTGGCTGGGTGGCAGGACACAGAGGGTGGTGGTAAATGGCTGTCACTCCACAGAGGGAAGAGTGACCAGTGGGGTACCACAGGGATCAGTGCTGGGACCGGTCCTATTAAACATCTTCATCAGTGACATTGCACAGGACTTAGAAGGCAGAATTTCACTGTTCGCTGATGATATAAAGCTCTGTAACAGAGTAGACACACCAGAGGGTGTAGACAGAATGAGAAGGGACCTGCAGAAACCTGAAGAATGGTCAGGGGTTTGGCAGTTGAAATTCAATGCGAAGAAGTGCAAGATAATGCATATGGGGCACAAAAACCCTGGCATAATGTATCAGTTGGGGGGGGGGTGAGGATATAGCATGCACCAAGCAGGAAAGGGATCTTGGGGTTATCATCTCTGATGACCTCAAGGTAGGGAAACAGTGTGACAAGGCAGCAGGTAAAGCAAATAGGATGCTGGGATGTATAGGCAGGGGCATCACCTGCAGGAAAAGGGAGGTCATAATTCTGCTATACAAGACACTAGTGAGGCCCCACCTGAGTACAGTGTACAGTTCTGGAGACCATACCACGTAAGGACATAGACAGGGTAGAGAAGGTTCAGAGGAGGGCAACAAAGATGGTGCATGGATTGCATCACAAGTCCTATGAAGTCAGGTTGAAGGAACTGAACATGTACTCCCTGGAGGAGAGGAGGGAGAGAGGGGATATGATAGAGACATACAAGTATCTTACAGGGAGGAACAGGGTGCAGGAATACACTATTTTTAAGTGAAAAAGATGTTCCAGGACTAGAGGGCATGGGATGAAGTTGGAGGGAGGACGATTCAGAGGAAACATAAGGAAGAATTTCTTCACAGAACGTGGACAAGTGGAACACCCTGCCAGAGGAAGTGGTGGGGGCTGAAACAATCATGGGATTTAAGAATGCATGGGATAGACATAAAGGAATTCTGGAGGTCAGGGGTTAGGGGCAACAGACTTCTAGGAAAACATAAACTGAACTTACAAGCTCAAATGGGCAGACTGGGTGGGCCATAGACCCTTATCTGCCGACACTGTCTATGTATCTATGTATCTATGAATACAGAATACAACCATGGTGTAGAATAACATGCAAGGGATGCCCTGTACAATAATGCTAAGCAATAAAGTGAAAGGGAATTCATAATACAACAATGTTATACAACAATAAAGTGCAAGAGATTCAAAATTCAATAATGCTATAGAATAAAGTGCAAAGGACACACAAGACAATAATCATTTACAAAACAGTATAAAGGATATACAGTACAAAGGTGCTGCACTGTAAAGTGCAAGGGAATACACAATAAAATAATGCTGTACAATACAGTGCAAAAGATTTTATTTATTTTATTTTTATTTAGTTTTTGTTGACTGGGTAGGTGCACTAGACAAATTCTTGCCCATATTCAGGCACGACTCAGAAGCAGGGGGATACAGATGAATGCCAACTGACCTTGAACCAGATTAAGCTGTTGGTAGTATTTTAGTGAATGGGGGAAATTTGGCTAGGACACCAGGGAAATTCCTCTACTGTATCAGTAGGGGGAGCCTAAGGTCATTTACAGAGAATGACCACTGTATCTTGCAACCTGGTCAGTGAGGAGCTGTGAGGGGAAGGGGAGCAGGTCTCCTCCCCAACCCAAGTAATTTTAGAGACCCAAGATGTGAACGAAATAAATTTCTCTCCAATTATGCCTGAAGAAAATGTACTAGCCAGCATTCTGCACTATGAGGATTTGTCAATCGGTATGGAATTTGAAGTGGAGGTGGAAGATGTGCAGGACGGTGAGAGCTCAGCGCACCTCAAACAAACTCCAGAGTTGAAGAGAAGTGTGGATAAGGAGACAGTTATGAGTTCAGAAAGACCGGAGGAGTCAGGTGAGCTGAATCATGAAAATCCCTGGATGTACGGAAAAAGGTTTTGGAAAAGATTTTGCTTCTACAGGGACAAATACAAAATGACAGGAATCGGGGCATGCACAAGATAAAAGTGGTACAGATGCAGAGGCTCAGGGTAGCAGGATGCCTGCTCGGAAAGCTCTGGGGATGATGCATAGGCAGTAGGCCTTGGCGAAATTTGCATATTTCACTTCTGTGGAATTTCTGTGAAATTGGGCAGTTTCCACAGAATTTCACCTTATTTTCACCTCTGGCAGATTTCGCAATTTTAGCGGAATTTATCCTCCCGACCATGGAATTATTATTAGTACTGCAGATTTCACAATGTCTGCGGCATTTCTCCCCAAACTGCGGAATTATTACTAATACTGCATAAAATCTGTATAGAATTGCAGAACTCGTAGTTATTGACATAATCTACATTTTCGTAATGAAACTGCAGAATAATATTCCGCAAGCTTTTTGCTCATGTGATTCCATTCATTTCAGCGGGAAATTAATTATAAAAGTCATTCCTTCTACTGTGACTGTCTGTCAGTTAAAAGTATTAATTTTTGTAGTGTTAAGTAAGACTGCCTATTCAATATTATAGTTGTTTACAAACCTTCTTATTTTAAAAATTTCATCACAAATATTCCTCAGTTTATGCCAAAAATCTACAGATCTTAAAAATATTCCACAGAACAACCTTCCAAAAAATCCGCAGTTCCTTGATTGGCTGGTTTAGGTTCCGTGAGGAGGTTTTTTTGCTGTCAAAGGTCCATGTTACTATAACAACCACCCTCCCCCTCTGAGTCAAGTGACTGCTGCTCCTTGCTTTCTGAGCAGTTATTTAGAGTTTGGTGAAGTGGAACGTTCTGCTGCTCTGTGTGTCTGTATTTTTTTTACATTCAACTAAAGAAAAAAATTCCTTTGCATCTCAAATGGATTGAAATAAATGTAGATCATTTTGTAGTTGGATCCTCCTTCAGCAATCTGTTATATGAACAATCTGCTATATGAAACTTGATTAACTGTTTAAGTAGTTAGTTAGGTAACAGGACAAGTCAGTGTGTGTGTGTGTGTGTGTGTGTGTGTGTGTGTGTGTCTGCAGTTTAAACTACTTTTAGTTGTAAACAGCAGCTTAGTATTTTTTGACTTGAAACTAAAAGCAATACTGTGAGACGCTGTTCTTATTGTTCCTTAACAGTATTGCATTGTATTTGACTGATCTACTGATTTTATAATGTACACTGTTGGTATAGATATTATTTGATTGATTGTTTCGGTGCGCTAGTTAAGATTTAAGTGAAAAAATAGTTGGAAAGAAGTCAGAGTTAGGTACTAGGGTTAGTGTGCGTGGTGGATGTGGATGTGGTAATTCAGTGGCTCTTTTGAGTGTTAACTCCCCTCCAGAAGCTCCGGCTGCAATGTCTCATGAAAAGAATATTGAATTTGATGGTGCTGCAGGTCCTTCCTGCAGCAATAGTACTGTAGGTCCTGTGGTTGGCAGTAGAGTGGGTGCAGGTAGTATCAACAGTACTGTGGGTCCTGTGGTTGGCAGTAAAGTGGGTGCCGGTAGTATTAGCAGCAGTTCTGCAGGCCCTGTTGTTAGCAGTAGAGTGGTTACAGGTAGTAGCAGCAGGTTAGTCAGTGGCACAAAAGTGTCCCCAATAGGTCTGTGTTCTTCTGGTAGTGCAGTAAGTAAGGGTGGAATCGGAACTGATTACTTTTTCCGTAATGCAGGCAATAGCACAAGTAGTGTGAGCAACAAAACTATTAATTTTACTGAGAATGCAGCAGGCAAATTCAGTGTTGGGGGGGGTGGGGACTGAAAACTGCAGTTGATGTTGCTGCATTAATGCTTGATTCACAGGAGGATTCTCAGCCTGAAAATCCTGATTTGCTTTCAACAGTGATGGATTCAGAAATTTCAAAGTGTAGCAGTTTTGAATGTGATATTGAGGTTGATGGTGCCATAGTAAAGGTGATCAGTAAAACTATTGATAGTGGTGACAGTAAATCTGCAGGTTCTGTTGATAATGATGTTTTGATGGTGGTAAATGAGGAACGGGCTGATGTTGTAGCAGACATTAGTGGTGTCAGTGACATTGATAGTGTTAGTGTATGTGATTTTCAGGATGTTCAAGATAACCCTGTAATAGCTCCTGATTACAAACCTCCATATGTCCCTGTTAACAATTCACATACCTTTCCTCAGAATGTAAATGTTAAAGTGTCATCACAAGCACAGAATGAAACATCAGTGACTATTAACAATAACATGCAATCTCCAATGCCTATTCATGTCACTACAAGTAATATCATGCAGCAGAAGTGCCTGCATGTGCCTGTCATAGATGAGTCACAGTGGCAGATCACAGTCAGCAGTAAGGCCGAGAGTGTCCCCCCTTCTGAAAAGCAGTATAGAGTGGTCAAATCTCTAGTGTGGGACTTTTTTGCATTGCAAGATAATGATGAAAGCACAGTTATTTGCCAAATATGCCAAAGTAAAGTGAGTTGTGGCAAGGCAGGGTCACACTTAGGCACAAGTGGGATGCACTCACATCTCCAAACCAAACACACCATTTGCTGGCAGTAGCTTAAATGTCCAGCTTCCCAGTTAGAAAACAGTGACTTTGTTCCTCTGCAGAACTACTTATTGGACCCCATTGACAGTATGAGTAGTGTTATTCCACCATCAATAACATCTACCCCAAAGCATTCTGAATCTTTAGTTCTAGGTAAATCATCATCCTGTACCTCAATCCTCCTCTATATGTTCAGACTTTCCACAAAGTTTACAAACTCCTTTCAGTTCCAAAGTCACCCATATACAGCTGAGAATTTCCAAGTCAGTGGTCACTATGAGGCAACCTAATACTAAGGATGCATTTTCCAAGTACCATAGGAATCATCCAGTTGCAAGACACTTGAATGCAGCAGTTTCTCAAATGCTTGCAATCAACCTTCTTCCATACTCTTTTGTTGAAAAATCTGGTTTTCGGCAGCTCATGAGTAAGGCGGTACCTAAATGTGAATTGCCCAGCAGAACTTACCTTTCAATGAAAGGTGTCCTGAGCTGTACAACACATTATGTTGTACAATTTCACATGCACTGTCACACTCTGTGGTCAGCACTGTGCATCTCACCACTGATATGTGGACCAGTGGTCCGGGATCCACAGTTAGCTTTATGTGTGAGACAGCACATTGGGCACACATCCCTGGTGTGCATGGTACTTCACCTTGTCCTGCAAGTGATTGTCATTTTCAAACCATATATGGAGGCAGTGGTGGTGTGTACCAGCAGGCAACACTAAGCATGCTAAGTATGCATGGCTCTCACACAGCCGGAAGAATTCTTGAACATCTAAATGAGACAATTTCTCTTTGGCTGAAACCACATGGATTCAAAGTGAGTTTCATTTCAAGTGACAATGGAGCCAATGTAGTGAAAGCCATAAGTGACGGTGGCTTTGAGCACATTCCTTGCTTTGCCCATGTTTTGAATCTGATTGTATGTCAGTTTTTAAAACATGAGGCAGTGAACAGCATGGCGACCATTAGTCATCATATCTGTGGACATTTTAGTCGTTCCTCAAAAGCTCAGTCTGAGCTTAATGTGTTGCAGCATTCATACGGCATGCCACAGCATTGTCTCAAGCAGGATGTTCCCAAAAGGTGGAACTCAACTCTGTATATGCTGGAATGCTTGTTTGAGCAGCGTAAACCTGTCAATGACTATGTCATGCAGCTTCGTGATCCCCTCACTCAATAGGCAATGTCACTCAGTCCATCTCAGTGGAGGGTCATGGATAGTGTAATACAGGTTTTGCACCCTTTTGAGTATGTCACTCAGGCTGTTAGTGTTGAATCAGCATGTTTGAGTCAGGTTATTCCATTGTTGCGGATACTTAAGCTGACAGTGGTCAACTTGAATGACCAATTTGAATGTGCAGCAGATGAGGTTGGTGTGAACCTGTGTAACCACATGATGGACATCTTAGAAAGTGATAATTGTGTCTGTTACATGTTGCATAGTGATTCATACTGGATGGACACTTTATTGAATCCCTGGTACAAGTATGGTATAGCATCACTTCTGCCAGGGGGTAACGTACAGGTTGATCATTGTTCACTTGCTGTTCATGATGAAGTGCACAACAAAATGCTTGAAACAGATGTCAATAAAAGAAATGAGGGAAGTACTCAGCAGCATGTGTGTTCCGGGTCCTGACTCTCTGTGTCATCAAAGTTATCAGCTTCTTCAGTACCCAAACCCAGCCGCAATCCACTGTGGTCAATATTACAGCAGGTGGGTGTTTCTCAGCTCCAAAAGCAAGAATACAGGCAGCAAACTGCAGATGTCAGTGGCAAACATGGTCATTGCCTATCTTGATGATCCTGTGCAGTTATCTGCTGAGGATGACCCTTTGTTAGTATACTGGCAACACAGAGTAACAGTGTGGCTTGCACTGGCATCAGTTGCAATGGAACTGTTAAGTTGCTCTTGTTCCAGTGTAACATCGGAAAGGGTTTTTAGTGCAGCAGGGGCAACTATGTCAGACCATCAGACATGGCTGTCCAATTTAAATGTTGAGCGACTGACATACATAAAAATGAATAAACATTTTATTCCACCTCAATCGTCTTTGTCTGGTGGTGGCACTGTTACATCTAGTGGTGATGACGAAGGCATGGATGATGATGAAAATTATGTCAAGTAGGTAGAGGGTATGTGTTCCGATGGTGAGGATACATCAGAGGGACACATCTTTTAGTTTACATAATTTTGCAGTTTGTTATATGGCCGAAAATTGCTGAAAGCATTTATTTATTTTATTTTTAGTTTCCCAATGTAAAGTCCAAAATAAGTAATTTTTTGTTTGGTCACACATTATTTGAAAAATGTACACCATAGCCAAGTACATTCTGGTAATACAAACACACAGTGAAACAACAGCCTCAGAGTAGCTGCCTCTCCCAATCTTGTCGCTGATTAACCTTTTGATGGTCTTACTAATAAAATCTGACTTACATGTTACCTGTAGTGTCAATGTTATTCACTTGTAATATTCTGTATCTGCATATGGGACAAAACAAATTCCGACTTACCCATACGAAAACCATGCCACCGTGTAGACCCCCACATCCTTTTCATAATCACTATAAGGCACTCCAGGGGGTGTATTATGGTTGGCTGATGGCCATTATTGGGTGGTGGAAGCAGTCGTCTATGCCTCGTGCTTCAACCTACCATGAGGTAGGCTGTTATCAGTGTCACACCATAACACACACACACACACCGCCATGTCTTATTGCTTAATTAGTGCACAATTATTATTCAACCAGCACAGGCAGCATTCTGTCTCTCCGTAGATTATGTCATGTCAGTGTGTGACAGCTGTGATGGACATCTGTTTGGAGAAAAGACTTTCCAAACATCATAACAACATAAACATGAATTACTACAGTCCTTTCCCTATGCTGCTGAAGATGAGCCTTTGTCGATGTGTACATTGTCCACACACCAGCATGAGCCATGACCACTAATGCTGAGATGACACAACAAAAAACATAAACATAAACTACTAGACCAGAAGATGGTGCCACTTACTTACTTGCTGTTTTCAAACCTGGCTGCATCCTTGACTTCTTTAATATATTCTGCACTTAACCTCATGAACAGCAAGACATAAACAGCTTCTACATATTATCAAAGGATGATGATGTGATGCCTCTATAACTGTCTTTATGATTTATCTTTCAAGTATGCCATTAATTCTTGCACCCATATGTCACAGTTACCACAGCCCACAATGTCTGTCTGCACCATGCTGTGCTATTTCCACCAAGAAACTCTGTAATGAGGCACTACTAGGCCTTGAGGCAGTGCTGCTGTGGATCTGACCACCACTCCTGCTGTGCTGTCCAATCAACGCCTGCTCATGCTCACTGCCACCACTCTCATGACAGAATCAAGGAACACCGTAATGAGGAACTACTAGGCCCTGAGGCAGTGCTGACGTGGATCTGGCCCACCACTTCTTCTGTGCCAACAAAGCCTGCTCATGCTCACTATCATGGCACCACTCTCAATTATGAAACAAGGAGCACCATACTGAGGAACTAGGTCCTCCCTTAGCTCTTTTAGGATTCTAGGGTGAATCCCGTCAGGCCCCATTGCTTTGTCCACCTTGAGTTTTAGGAGTTCTTTCAGGACTCTTTCTTCTGTAAATGGACTGGCATCAACCCCACTACCCAGAGTGCTTCTACTGTTTGGTTTAGGTAACTCCTCCTCTTCTTCTTTTGTGAATACTGAGCAAAAGTATTCATTCAGTATCTCTGCCTTTTCACTGTCTCCTTCTGTCCACCTCCCCTCTCCTTTATTAATCTTCACTATCCCTCCCTTAACCTTTCTATGCTCCCTAATATACCTATAAAAGGTTTTATCCCCCTTCTTAACTAAGTTTGCTATCTTTTCCTCGGTTTGGGCCTTTGCTTTTCTGACTGCCTTCCCCACTTCTTTCTGCTTGAATTGATACAGTTCCCTGTCATGCTCCGTCTGTGATTCCTTATGCTTTTTGAATGCAGCCTTTTTCTTCTTAACCTTCCCTTACACCTCTTTTGAGAACCATAGTGGTTTTTTATTCCACTTTGTTTTCTTTATTTGTTTCACACAAAGGCTTGTTGCCTCCATGATGGCAGTTTTTGATTTTTCTCCATTGTTCTTCTACCCCTCCTTTCTGGCCATTTGCTAATGCATTCCTCAGGTATTCACCCACTATGCCAAAGTCAGCCCTTCTAAAGTCCAGTATCCTTGTCTTTTCCTTGTCTTTGTATGGCTTGTCTTCATGGTTGTGTTTATTGTGAAGCACACTGTGCAGTGGTCGCTTGTCTACTGACTTCTATATGTGTGATCCTCTCTCCATTTGAGATTACCAGGTCTAATATTGTTCCCTCTCGAGTGGGTTCCACCACTAGCTGTCTAAGGCATACCCCCTGTAGGGCATCGAGAATGACCCTGCTCTTGGATGTGGCTGCAGTCCATGTCCCCCAGTTAACATCTGGCATATTCAGGTCCCCCATCAACATTATCTCCCCTTTTTCAGCCATTTTGAGAATGCCCTCAATCATTTTCTTGTCCATTTCCTCCCCCTGAGAAGGGGATCTGTATACAACCCCTGTGAGGATTGTGATGCCATTTTCTGCCTCCAATGTGACCCAGAGTTCCTCTTGTCCTGCCCCTTTACTTTTTAGTTCTGTAGCTTTGATCCCTTCCATTATGCAGAGAGCAACTCCACCTCCTCTTTTACCCTCCCTGTCCCTTCTGTAGATTGTGTACCCTGGTATGTTGACATCCCAGTCATGGTTCTCTGTGTACCATGTTTCTGTGACTGCCATAATATCCAAGTGTTCCTTTTCCATCAGGGCTACTAGCTCTGGAAGCTTGTTTCCCAGACTAAGGGCATAGGTACTCATTGCTCTCCATTTAATGTTGGCTTTATCCTTGTTTACCCTATCCCTGCTCTTATTGCCCTTGTCCATTTTTCCATTTACCCCGTCCTGCCCTCTGTCAAGCTGTGTACCTCAGTGTTTACCCTACTATCTGCCATGTTTTGTGGGGGGAGGCTTGAACTTTCCTGTTTCCTATCAGCACCTCCCCCCTTGGCTAGTTTAAAACCTTGCCAAGGAAGCCTTTAAACCTCAACTATCAGTTCATAAATGGCAACCCTGATGTCTCTTCTAGACCTGAACTCATCTCTGATATGGAAGAAGATCAGCCTCCTATCTTACCCACCACCAAGAAGAAAGGGAAAAAATGGAAAACCGTAGGGAAAGGGGGTAGTCCTGGGTGACACATGTACCTCAACTATCAGTTTATAAATGGCAAACCTGAGCATTGCTTCTGCCAATGTGTGTAGCAAGAAACAATACAAGAAAAGATTGGTAGCTTTACATTATTTTCAACAGTCATCACATGACATTATTTTATTACAGAAGACTAGATTCAACTCTATCTTTTTTACTAACAGGCAAGGAGGGGCTAGGTGTGGGACCCCTCTTTTTGGTCATTCGGCAGGGATACAGTTGATGGTCTGGGTGTTTTATTCAAGGGCTCTCAGTTTTCATTTCAGAGACTTGTAGATATAGTCCCAGGACATGCTGTAGCTTGCTACTGGACTGTTCTTTCCAGCATTTTCCATTTAGGATAATCAGTACTTATGCTCCACAGACAAAAGCAGCCAGGATTTAACTATTTGATCAGATTAGGACATTTCTTTATACAGCTGGACATGACATCTTGGGGGTATGAACTGTGGTCTGGATTTCAAATACAGGGAAGATGCTCATAAAAAATATACTGCGACTCATATAATTTACAGAATGTAATGGTTATGGCTAATTTGTCAGATGCCTATAGGAATCTGCATAGGGAACCGGGATATACATATTTTAGAAGCAGATTTGCTACAAGAATAGATTTTCTCTTTTCTTCCAGACAGTTGACACCTCCAGAATTTCTGCAAGTTCTTTGCAAATTTTATCATTCTTAAATGTATTTTTAACTTAGGGAATGTGACCCCTAGGTTCTTCACTTCCCCAAAGAGATGGAAGATGAACACTTTTGCTTTGAACCGGGAACATGTTATTTTAGAACTTAAACATTTATTCATACTCAGGTAATCTGTACAGTGCATGCATGATAATTTATGGGACTGGTGGGTTGACACAAAAATAGACATTAAGAATCTGATAATCCATATTGGTAAAGTTAAATCAAACTCTGATTATATTTGTTATCTCAAACAAAGGGACACACTGTATAAGTTTCTGTCTGTACCCCATAAGTCCAGGCAGCAGGCTCACTTTCACATAACAGAACTGAAAAATAAGATGCCATAACATCAATACAATAGAGCTGTCACTTTAGACACTGAGATGAGGTATGGCACAGAGACACAACCCTGTTCAGACCCTTTTGTTGCTTGCAAGCAAAGGTTGGATGCCACCTTAATGACTGAATTGTTAGCTGACGATGGGTTGATAAAAACAAGGAACATGGACATCATTCAGGTGATAAATAAACATCTGACTACTAATTTTGCAATGGAACATTCTTTGGTAGCTTCATTTCAGGATTTTTTTTTCAAAGGGTCAAGTTCTTTTATTGAGTAACCCTATTTGACACTTAAAGGTAGGGGTGGCTATCAAGGCACTAAAAGATGTTTCCTCTCCAGGACCATTTGGGTTGCCAAGTACTTTTTATAAAAAACTTCTTGGAGGAATTGATTCTTTTCTGACACATCTTTTTAAGGAAATGATTTGGGCCACTAGCACATGTACTAATTTTGGGGAAGCCATTCTGACTTTTTTATATAAAAAGGGGAGTAGGAAACTTCTCAGCAACTGAAGGCCTACTAGCTTACTCAATTTAGATTATAAAGTTCTAAGATCATATGTAACAGGCTACAGCAAATTAGCAATACACTGATACATGCAGCTCAGGCTTGGTCAATTCTGGAAAGGAATATTTTATCTATTTGACCCTATTAAGAGATATGTTTGAGTATGACAAACAAAATAAACTTTAAGGCTATTTGCTATCAGTAGACCAGGCAAAAACATTTGACAAGGTTTCTCATACCTATTTTTTCCAGGTTTTGGAAGCATATGGTCTCCTCTGTCCAATGCTGAAATGGCTATAAATGCTATATGCTGGGGCAAAATTGACACCTTTTGTTAATGGGGTTTTAAGGGATTCAATTGACATGAAGGTGGGTGTGCGACAAGGTTGCCCAGTAAGTCCTCTCCTATATACTTTTGCCCTGGATCATTTGATTAGAAATATAGAACAAAATCAGAGAATAATTGGGGTTACACCTACAGATGATCTAGAGGAACAAAAAGTGGCAGATTATGTGGATGACCTTTTACTCATTCATCTCATCCCATGCAGCAGGTTATAAATTGATTCAGGAATTTTCAGCATATGCCCAGATTTCAGGTTCTGTAATAATTCAAACAAAAGTAAAGTTCTGAGATTAGGACCCTCTATAGAACAGGATGCTATAACAAATATAGTAGTAATACAACTGGCATATCCCACAATCTTTATTTTGGGCCTTCAGTTTAGGGATGGTGATTTACAGCTTCTTAACTTGAAAAATGAAGTCAAAATTTGTGAATCAAAAGTGCAAATATGGAAGAACTGGAAATTCTCAAAAAAAAGAGAGAATTCTAACTATTAAAGATTTTTTACTTCCTATTGTCACATATTTAAGTTTTATTTATCCCCCTACAATTTGTTTTGAAATTAGATTGCTGAGTTGTTGTTTTTTTTTCAGATGGTATGGGGTATTCTACAGAACCCAACTAAGAGGGACTACACTTATTTACCACAGAACTCAGGTGTAGTGGTGGGTGAAGTGGACTCAATCTGCTCTGCGAAGTGATCCATGGAGTAAAGGTGAATTTGTGGAGTAATCCACAACGTGAAGTGGAGTAATTCGCATTATGATGGGTAATGCGAAGTCCATTGAAAACAATGACTTCACGTTACTCCGCCTTCCCAGACCACTACTCCACAAATTTTAAAAGCTAAATGCATTGAAAACAATGTACTTCATCTCACTTTGACATGTTTTAATTTGCAAAGGTGAATTTTGCAGTGATTCATGGGATTTCAGATCACATGGGCTCTATATTGATCTGCACAGCATCAGTTCAGGGTAGGAAGCTGTAGGAGACAGTGTGCTCAGAGAGCTGTCTGTGATTCAAACCTTCTAAAAGCTGTTAAAAAAGCCTTTTTGAGTAATTTGTTTTGCTCACACTTTAGTTCATCGATTACTGGAAACCCTCCTGTGCTCATATCATCTAGTGTTTTTGTTTGTGTGTGGGTTTTGAATGTTAATGTACAACATTGAGTGTGTGTAGTAAAAGACAGTGAAAGTGTGCTTTAGGTGAGGGGCATATCTTTGGTGTAGGTAGATTTAAGTTAGAGAAATAGGGAGTTCTTTGTTTTTTGGTTATAATTTTGTTATATGACTGTTAATGTACACACAGTAATATTGTCAGTAATTGTTGACATTTTCTTGCTGATTGTGTGTTGTGTGGATCTGGTGCAGCAGTTCAGAATTTCAGGTTGTTTACAACAGTGTGTGCACGGTGCAGCATGACATCAAATGATACACCTTTGATTGTGCCACAGTGTAATTGCAGGCACAGCAGTGTAAACCTGCTATCCACTGCAGCTGCGTGATTTTGTACTGCCATCATGGTATCTGTTCTTTGTTTTGCTGCTTGTACTAGTGTAACAATCTGCAGTCAGTGCCCCCGCAAAAGGAATTGTTTTCCAGACTGGATTGTTTGTGACCTCAGCACCACTGGTTAGTTAAGGTGGTGTTTTCACGTGTGAATTTGTGTCTCTGCCTGTTGCTGAAGCCACAGTTGTTATTTTGGCTTCACATCCAGCTTCTCCCCATGCAGAGTGAACATTCCAAAATCTAAATTTGTTTAGAATATTGTTGTTGATCCCCCAAAATGCCAGCAAAGAGATGTTCAAGCAAAGCTGGTTCTCGCCATGACACTGCTGCCAGCGGTAAGATAGTCTGTGGGCATGGTAGTACGCAGACGCAGAAGTGCGTGGTTGATGTGAGGAAAGGTATTTCTCCTGCAATGTTTTTTACTGCCCAATCAATAGCTTCACTCATACTTGGAGGAGAGGATGTTGTCCCAGATGGTGGTGTTAGTGCAGTTGCTGGTGGTGGCAGCATAAGTATTGCTGCCTCAAGTTCAACTTCTGACCAATGTATCATATCCAAAATTGTAGTGGAGCGTGAAGCAATGCAAGTGAGTGGCAGTGTAGATGATATCATACTTCCCAGTAACATCCCAGTAACTGAACCTGAGGATTCTAATAATCATGTCAACGATAGCATACAATGTGACATTTCCTTTACTGTGGTTCATGTCATGCATTTTCCATGCAATGATTCACAGTGTGGTGAAAAAAATATCAGGTGATGGTGGTGTTGATGATGATGATGAATGTGATGATGATGATAATATTGCTGTGGTTGCAACGTGCAGTCCACATGCCAGCATCCAAGCAAAAGATGGGCAGACTGGATGGGCCTTGCGGTCCTTATCTGCCATCAACTTCTATGTTTCTATGTTAAGATGTGGATGTGGGTGATGTTGATGAATATGATAATGACGTAATTGACCCCAGTTGGAAACTGGAGAAAAATAAACTCAAGGACGGCTGTGTCTGGGTCTGTTTGCATTTATCCACCCCTGCAAAAACTTGTGATTTACCAGTTTCAGTTGGTGATGATGATGATGATGAGAACCCAGTAATAAAGATAGGTAGTCATGGTGGTCAGTTGCAGGCCAGATGTGCACTGCCTGAATGATCACTTAGCACCCCCCACCCGTTCAGTGCTTAAAAGAATGGAGTTCAATAAGCAGCATTATGGACATGTTAAAAGTAGAGCATAACAATCCCTTGTTTGGGATTTTTTTGTTCAGGATGCAAATGATGAGTCAGTTTCAATCTGACAGGTTTGCCATGTGCGTGTGAGTCGAGGTAAAAAGGGGATCTATCTGGGCACAGGAAGACAGCATATGCATCTTACGAATAGGCACATGGCACTGTGGACCCAGCACAAAATGGCAGCTGATACCACAGTGTGGCATTCACCCTGGTCATCAACCATTACGAGCATGTTATCCCCTTCCATAAGTGTTAAGTCCAGTAGGAAATTAAATATGCCGTAGTGAGGAAATAAGAGTAGAGGATTACTATAGGCATGATGAGGTGGAGGAGCATAATGATTTTTAAATGTCGTCCACTGCTGGTAAGAGTAGCAGTTTTGGTGGTGGTGGTGGTGAATGCAGTATGTCTAGTGCAAGTGGTACATTAACCCTGGTTGGCAAATCTGGCAAAATGACTGCATTTCTGGGTTTGTCATCATCACCTGTGCAACCATCTTCATCAAACATCCACACTCTACCCCCTGCCATTTGCAGAATGGAAGCATTTATCATCACACCCCATATAAAATGTTTAAGTCAGCCCACGTTACAGAGTGTTTTTAACGCATAAGCTAAAGTACCCACCCAATCATACAGTGTCATGTAAACTTAATGCTGCTGTAGCTGAAATGCTGGCAATTGACCTTTTGGCCTTCTCCTTTGTGGAGAAATCTGAGTTCAGGCGGTTCACTGCACGTGCCAATTTAAAATGAAAAGTCCTATCCAGGACATACTTTTTGACCCATGCTGTCCCCTAGTTGTTCCATACTGTGTCAAACTCAGTAAGACATGCCCTTCAACATTCCTCCTCTCCATTCATCCATTTAAGTATGGCTACGTGGACAAGTGGCAAAACAGTGGAGAGTTCATGTTTGTGTATAACTGCACACTGGGCATAGGTGCTGGGGGTTGTTTGTAATGTTGGTAGTTTGAATAATCAGTGCAGTAAGGTGGAGTGTCGTGGTAGCAATCTACCATGAATTCGACAGCATGCAATGATTTCTATGCACAATGTGACATGTTCACACACGTGAAAACATGTTGGACGTGGTTCTGACTGAAATTGACAAGTGGCTGAACCCCCTGTCCCTGAGAGCTGGGTTCATAGCAAGTGACAATGGGTCAAATGTGGTGAAATGCATCACAAATGGTTGCTTTTTTATGTTCCATGCATGGCTAATTGTTTAAATTTTGTGGTGCAGGAGTTTCTGCAGCACCCTGATGTAAAGGAAAGGCTGATAGTTGCAGGCCATATCTACTCTGACTTTTCATGATCTGCAAAGGCCCATGATCAACTTTGGCAGTTGCAGATGTGAAACAGCCTCCCTCAGCACCGCTTGAAGCTGGAAGTTGTCACCCGGTGAAACTCCACTTTATACATGGCAGAGAGGTTGTAAGAACAATACAAAGCCATCTCAGAATATCTTGTAACGCATGCTAGCCGTGACAGTTCTGGGGTCTCCATGTCTATGACGACTGAACAGTGGCACCTCAGGGACTCTGTAAGAACAATTTTTTGTCCTTTTGAACATGCCACACAGGCAGTTAGTGGCGAGTTTGCCTCCATTAGCCAATCAATTCCACTGCTGCGGATGCAGAGGCAGACATTGGTGAATGTACAGCATGTCCTTGATGTTGCCGGAGACAGTGCTAGCAGTATTGTAACCCCTCACCCCTGCCTTTTTACTAAAATGACAGGTGGCATGCTGTTGTTGTTGGCAGCAATACCTGGTGGGTACCTGGGTTCGGGGAGGATGAGGTTACCTGGCACAAGGGGATCTAGGTTTGGCTACTCTGCACAGGGGCACCCAAGTAAATCCGAACACAGGAAGCAATAACTGTAATGTCCAGAACCAGGATTGGGATTTTTCAGTGTGGCTTTTATTCATAACTAGCTGAACACAACAAAGCATAGATGGACCCCCAAGGGGCTGCGTTTACTGATAATGCAGATTAGAGACTACAAGGCGGTCCACTTAAAGAAAGAATCCATTTTACTTGTTTTCAGGCTCTGGACCCACCAGGCACACAGCCCGGACTTGCATGCACTTTGGATACACAGCCCGACTGGCCCGGCTCCCCTGCCGACCACTTGACTGACGGTCCATTTAAAGAATGAACCCATTTTACTTGTTGTGGCTCCCCACACCACTTAGAGTCTGCGACCCCTAGAGAGATTTTTTTTCCTTACTTCTTCTGACTTCCATCACACAAGGAGAATTCTTTTCCCAAGTTGTGGCTCCCCACACCACTTAGAGACTGTGACTCCTAGAGAAATTTTCCAATTTGCGACCCACATCTGACCTTTTCACACAGAAGGCAAACAAAAGACTTCCTTCCTGCTTGACAGTAAACAGAAGACTTCCTTCTCCCAAGGAGGTAAACAGAAAACTGACTTTGAAAACTCCCAGCATTCTATCTCACTCCCTCTGCTGCAGATTCCAATGTGGCTTATGCAGCTGCGACAGTTCTATGGTGATGTCATCTCTCAGTCTCAGCTGAGACTGAGAACAGAGTGAGACAGTGTGAAACCCATTTAACTGGAGTTTCACAAGCTGCCTTCCTGCCTACCACTAGGTCTTACTGGGATTCTAGTAACCCCAGGTAACAAGGGGTTACACTCGCCCTTGACCAGGAAAATGACTGTCCCCAGTCATTATGCACCCGACCTTCATCATCCACCCTATGTGCTACCTGCGGAGGGGTGATCAGGCCCCCCTCCTACCATGTGCAAGCACAGGCAAGCAACACTAAGGGTCTAGAGGCCTGTAGCTGACATATCAGCCTCTACACTATCCACTTACTATGGACACCTAGTGGCTCTGGTAGAACCATCCAGAGCATAGCCCTGATAGATCAGCACTGCGGTCCCTACTGCAGGTCAGGGCCACAGCCTGTCCATCCCCCTAACCCTCTAGGGAAAAACTATCTGCCTCTAACATAATATTCCCAAAACAAAACAAAAAACCCGGGGACCTCCCCGACCTTGGGTAACCTGCAACCACACCTTTAAGATACCAATTTACTGCCTCCTCCCTACCCTCACAATCACACCTGTGGAAGGAAAGGGTTAATACAGTAACAACCATAACAATAACAACACAGTACTTTAAATTTCTACACAATAAAGCACTGATGAGGAACTCCGATGAGCCCCTCCTCCTCTTCTTGTCATCTCTTCTGTCTTCCCAGGAACACCTGTAAGAAAAAGAAAGACAAAGCACACACTCCTAATCTGCATACACAGTCTACCTAAACAACCCTTACCATACAAAAACACTGAACAATCCCAAAAAGATTTTTTTTAGAAAAAAGGTAGAAAAACAGTATTTACATTAGAGTACAATAATGACATTATTTACAATACACATTTGGGGGATGGAGTGCCCTAAAAGTCCCAACTAGTGACCACAAGGCCCAAAGGCTAGTCCAATAAAGAGTCTCTCCTGGGCCGGAGCCCCGTAAAGCACAGTTCTAAAGGCTAAAGTCCCGAAGGAGATCTTTGCAGACAGTTCACACATTTTGAAATCTGTAGTGTAGGTGTGTGACTGAAATGTCATAAAGATAGAAAAGGTTTCGGACTTACCAGCCATTTGTAGTACAAGAATCTGCACAAACCTGGTCCGTGGCTGAAGACTCTCCTTGGCAGCATTTCTTCTGATACAGCTGGGCGGACATTTTCCGGGAACCATAGGAGGGCACATCTGGAAACAGCTGGGTTGATGTCATCTATGGAGACAGAACCTTAGAACAGGAACAAAAAGAAAAACAGCTGGTCCGACGTCATACGATTACCAGGCGATGAACAGGAAACAGCTGATTGGTGTCCTCTCTGGATCTGAAGTCATCTGGTGGGCCAGTAGATGGTTGCTGAACAGGACAGTACACTGTAGAGTGATGAATGTGGAGCACCTGAGTCCTTGGTTATTCATATTGGCGGATCAATAAGGGCACTTCACAGTCTGGTGTGGCAGTATTGACTACCACTGCTCGGCTCTCCATTTTGTAGACACGGGCTTAATTACGGGGAGGTGTGGGGTCAGGGGCTTGAATTATCACCCCGTCTGGGCACACATAACTCACACAGTGGGAGATTTCACATCCCTCTCCATCCACTATTCTCACTCTGTCCATAAACAGTGTCCTGCCTCTCTTCCACTGCGTATACTTTTCGTGGAACAGTCTATTCTTTACATGCTGGTTGGCCCCAGGATGCACAATTTTCATTGCTTCATCCCAGATCCAGGATTTCCTGCAGTCCTCAATCTCCTCCCAGACTCTCCGAGGAAAGGTAGGAAAGGTCATACCATAGATCTCATTTGCCTTTCTATGAACCAGTCTCTCCTCTTTACTTGCTTTGGTCAATCTGAGACCGCTGGCCTGGCTTAGGGGTGGCCAGTCCTGGTTCTGCCAGCTTCACATCCTCAAAGAAATTAAAAACGGATCCATGACTTCTTCCTTCTGTAAAGCTAGGGCAGTGGCATCACCACCTTCTTCAACACATTCCTCCGAGGCAAGATCTTGAGGCTGTGTACCCGTTCCTTTTTCACAAGGCCACATACGTTCCCCCTCATCTTCCTCTTCACTGAGGATCTGAGCCCAGGAGTGAGCAGTCATTCTCACCCCCAAGACTATCCATTCATCACTAGGCGTGGAGGTCGACACCTCCCATCCAATGGCCTCCCGCATCTCATCTTCACCTACGAGACTTGGGCTAGGCCCCCCCCCCACCCAGGGGTCTATTGATGCTTTATCCGAACTTTCTTTCTGAGATCCAGCATCCCAAACTTCAACTTCAGGTTCAGTCTCTAATTCTGCACCCTCTAGCTTTGTGCCACACTCCCTCAAGGGACCTTCTTCCACAGGCTCCACCTGGTGCTGTGTGCTGCCAACTGCAGATTCCTGAATTTTTGTCCATGTGGGAGCCAAACGAATTGGAGGCACTTTATACAAGCCATATTTTTGAAGGCATCCAGCACAGTGAGGAATCATGAAGACATCCCTTCCAGCACTCAAGCATATTTGGCATACACGCACTGGATAATTAGGAATTGCCACATCAGGAGGCAGTTGCCCTCCATAGCACCACTTTTCAATATCTCTCAGTCTATTTACTGCTGCTGTTACTGCAACCCGGGCATGATCCGGGTAACGAGCTGGTCCTGAGGCCATAACTACAGAAAAATAAACAAAAGTTCACTGTAACTGAAAGTCCCACTTTAATGAACACACTCTGTAGCTTTAAAATGGCTCCTCTGCTGCTATGTTTACTTTACTACCCCACCCTGTAATGGCGGCAGCAGCACTCCTGTGCATCAACATTTAGAATCTGGGTCAAGCTACTGCGCACCCGATTTACACCAGCTACTGATAACTTTTACTCAAACTGCACAACTTGCTCTGATCTGGCTTTACACACATTTACAGGATTTTCCTTGGACTTTTCACATGCTGGCAACATTCATTTTACTTACAGTCCCTTAAAAACTTCAGGTTTCAGCTCAGGATTGCCTTCTTCTACTAGTGTTGCATTTTGCTACAACCCACAGTCTCTCTCTGGCTGCAAACTTTAAACTGAGGCTATTTTACTTCCATGCACACATTTAATGGCGTTACAGACTTGCACTTGCTGGCAGGACTTCACACAGTCATTACTTGCAAAGCGACTACACTGCTGCACACACATTTTATATGGCATTACTGAAAATCACTGATTGAGCAGTTTTATGAAGGTTTGCTCACTGTTATTAGTAGCAATTTGCCGCGATTGGGTAAAACGGCCTGCAGCCAGTTCTTGAAGGCCTCTGATCGCTTTGTGGGTTGAGCCCGATTTTAAACTTAAAAGTCACTTTTTTACTGTTTACAGAGCTTTGAATACTTCGCAACGCTCCTCTCCACTGCCAGTACACGCACTACTCTCTGTCTCCCTCTCGAATTCTGAGGCAGTCTCAGAAGAGCTGGCTGAGGGGCGGGACTAATGGCAATCTGACCAACCACACGACGCCATGCAAATGAGCCTCTTCTTCCTCGCAAGGGCTTCTCTCCTCATGGCGATCGTCGAGCAGGCAAATTTAAACTGTAAAAGACACACTTTTTTTTTCCCAACTGACTCTATGGTGGGAGCCCATTTCAACCATGTAACATTGCCATTAACTCTGCAGTCTCTCCCTTTACACAGAAAGCATTTCCAACATCCAGGGCATAATTTCTCTGTTGCTACCCCTAGTTTTCCACACTTTTCTTCACAGAATTCACTTTAAAAGCATTTCAAATGTCCAGGGCATAATTTCTCTGTTGCTACCCCTAGTTTTCCACACTTTTCCTCACAGAATTCATTTTAAAAGCTGACAAAAACACTGTAAACAATTTTGATGCTGGACAAGGGCACACTCTTTGGCTTTACAGCTCCTTGGTAAACAGTTGGCATTTTTTAAACAGCAGCACAAGATTCACAGCACACAGTAACACACTAGGAAAATTGCTTCAGCTTTTTGGGCTACCCACTGCCAGATAGCCAAAACGCTAGCCCACTTGCCCAAGCACCTTCCTTCCCAAACAAATCCAAAGCGGTGCCTCCATTTTTGTAACCCCTCACCCTGCCTTTTTACTAAAATGACAGGTGGCATGCTGTTGGTGTTGGCAGCAATACCTGGTGGGGACCTGGGTTCAGGGAGGATGAGGTTACCTGGCACAAGGGGACCTAGGTTTGGCTACTCTGCACAGGGGCATCCAAGTAAATCCGAACACAGGAAGCAATAACTGTAATGTCCAGAACCAGGATTGGGATTTTTCAGTGTGGCTTTTATTCATAACTAGCTGAACACAACAAAGCATAGATGGACCCCCAAGGGGCTACGTTTACTGATAATGCAGATTGGACAAGGCAGTCCACTTAAAGAATGAACCCATTTTACTTGTTTTCAGGCTCTGGACCCACCAGGCACACAGCCCGGACTTGCATGCGCTTTAGATACACAGTCCGACTGGACCGGCTCCCCTGCCGGCCACTTGACTGATGGTCCATTTAAAGAATGAACTCATTTTACTTGTTGTGGCTCCCCACACCACTTAGAGTCTTCGACCCCTAGAGAGATTTTTTTTCTTACTTCTTCTGACTCCCATCACACAAGGAGAATTCTTTTCCCAAGTTGTGGCTCCCCACACCACTTAGAGTCTGCGACTCCTAGAGAGATTTTCCAGTTTGTGACCCACGTCTGGGTACCTACCTCATCACCGGCCAGGTGCATGAGGCAAGTTGCAATCACAGCAGAAATCTGTAGAGGTGGACCTGGTTACTAAAGATGGGGGTGTTCCCACCTCCAGCTCCCACAGCCCATACCCGGCCATTTCTCTGGACAAACAGAAACTAAAACTTCGAAATGTAGATTAAATGGTGGATGAACTGTAGCACCCCCTCTACAACATTACTTAAATTCACTCAAACTTTAGATTTTGACACTACTCCATTTGTTTGTCCTAGTACAACAGGCCTCCCAAATAGTAGCTCAAATCCCATACTTCTTCACATTTTCCAAACTGAAGAAACACATGGTTTGCCTTCTCAAATTAGAGCAAAACACTCACCCTTTCATTGCAGGTGACCCACAGGCGAAGTACTACTTCTTCCACTGTTAAGACCAAATTGAAACTGTAAAGAAGGCAGCTTTCTTCCTTTAGCAGACATTAGGGGATTGCCTCTGGAATCCACTGAGGGAAACTTTACTTCTCCCCCCCCCCGGAGGAAGGGGGCACTGAGACCTGGACAGCAGTCTCCACCACTTGAAACTGGACACTGACCTTTTCACACAGAAGGTAAACAAAAGACTTCCTTCCTGCTTGACAGTAAACAGAAGACTTCCTTCTCCCAAGGAGGTAAACAGAAAACTGACTTTGAAAACTCCCAGCATTCTATCTCACTCCCTCTGCTGCAGATTCCAATGTGGCTTATGCAGCTGCGACAGTTCTATGGTGATGTCATCTCTCAGTCTCAGCTGAGACTGAGAACAGAGTGAGACAGTGTGAAACCCATTTAACTGGAGTTTCACAAGCTGCCTTCTCTGCCTACCACTAGGTCTTACTGGGATTCTAGTAACCCCGGGTAACAAGGGGTTACAGTATATTGCTGAAACACATGCTGACAGTATTCGACCAGAATCGTCACATTTTGAGCATTCAGCATAGTAACAACTTTGCCATAGCAACAATGCTGGACCCACGATACAAATGTGGAATTGTCTCACAGGCAAAAAATGTCAGTGGACAACTGGTGCACTTGGTTCATGGGGCACAGAAGTCATGTGCCAATGTCAGCAAACCTCAGCAGCATAATCTGGCTAAAGGTGTACCTGTTGGATCATCAATAATATCCTGTAAGGGGAAGGGGACTGCAGTTCCAGGAGGTCCATCATCCAAAATGGTTGGTGTCAACCCACTTTGGGAGGCTTTGTCCCAAGTGGGGATTTGTGAAATAATGATTCTGGAGAACAGGATGGTGCATCAACCACTGGACTTCATGCGGCACAGAGGATGGTTTAGTCCTATTTGTCTGAAAACATGCATCTGCCAATAACTGGTTATTGCCTTTTTTACTGGAGTGGAAAGGTCAGTGAATGGCCAGATGACTGATGACTGCAGTAGCAATGAAGTACCTCACATGCCCACCCTCAAGTGTAAGTGTTGAGAGGGTATTCAGCTCAGCAGGTGCAATAGTCAGGAATCATCAGACAAACCTCTCTCCTACAAATGTTAGTTTGCTAACATTCATAAAAATGAATGAGAGGCACATACCAGCACAGACTGCAACCACAGTATTCATACCCCGGCCTAGTCATAGTGGTTTTGGTGATGTAGAAATGGACCATCCTGGTGGCACTGGCAGTGGCAGCATGAAACGGCCCACCACAGATGTAGATGATGACACAATGGAGAAAGAATTTTCCAGTGGTCAGACTTCAGACATAGATGACTGCGAGGGCAGCTTTCCTTATGAGGATGATGATGTGGTTAATGTTGCCAGGTTTTAACTGAAGTTGTTAAAAGGCGGTGTGCCCCCCTTGAGTCAGACCACCACCAGGACTGATGTTAGCTGCTGTCACCACAGAGAATGAGTTTGTCTACCCCCCCAGACCACCACCACCGGGACTGATGTTAGCCACTGTCACCACAGAGAATGAGTTTGTCTGAATGTCTGGACCACCACCACCAGGACTGATGTTAGCCACTGCCACCACTGAGAATGAGTTTGTCCGCCCTCCCGGACCACCACAACCGGGACTGATGTTAGCCACTGCCACCACAGAGAATGAGTTTGTCCACACCCCAGACCACCACCACCAGGACTGTTAGCCACTGCGACCACAGAGAATGAGTTTGTCTGCCCCCCTAGACCACCACCACTGGGACTGACATTAGCCACTGCCACCACAGAGAATGATTTTGTCTGCCACCCCAGACCACCACCAGTGGGACTGATGTTAGCCACTGCCACCACCACTAGATGCAGGAAGATGTCACAGGGAATGTCATCATGTGCCACAGCTAGCACCACCAACACCCACCACCAGTTTCATTCAGATAATGTTTCCCCATTACATTGACCACGCCAAGGCAGAGGGAGTAGAACAGGAGACCACATCCATCAGCCACAGGCACAAAGCTTCTTAATATTTAAACTTTAAAGTGAGTATGTGTACTAATGTTTGTTATGCTATGTTACTTCCTTTAGTTGTATGTTTTGCTTTCTGTAGTTTTTCTGAGCTGCAATGGTCAAACACATGTGGTAAACTTTTTTTGTTTTTTTACAGGTTAACAAAAAAACTTTCCTTCGCTGAAAGTCTGTATGAATGGTACTGCAGCTATACCATACACAGGAACCTATGGAATATCCATTTCAAATCCATATAGCTAAGTATCAATATTGTATTTCATCTGTTCAATTTTTTTTTAAATACTGCAGCAAATGCGAGTGAGTACAAATATTTTTGCTCAGTATTTTTACAAATAAAGAGGGGGAGGTACTGAAACCAAACAATAGAAACACTCTAGAAACAGAGGTTGATACCAGCCCATTCACAGAAGAAAGGGATCTGAAAGAACTCTTAAAACTGAAGGTGGACAAAGCAAAGGGGCTTGACGGGATTCATCCCAGAATTCTAAAAGAACTAAGGGTAGAACTAGTGACACCCCTGACTACCCTCTTTAACAAATCATGGGAGGATGGAGTGGTACCTGAGGACTGGAGGAGTGCAGATGTTATTCCACATCACAAAAGTGGGAGCAAGGCAGAAGCAGGAAACTACAGACCTGTTAGTTTAAACTCAGTGATTGGGAAAATGATGGAATCACTTCTGAAGTAAAGAATTGTTGAGTACCTAGAGGCCAGAGGGGCACAGGTCCCAAGGCAGCATGGATTCCCAGTGGGAAGGTCATGTCAGATTAATCTAATAGATTTCTTTGACTGGGTGACCAAAATAGTAGATCAAGGAGGGGCTGTGGACATGGCCTACCTAGACTTTAACAAGGCATTTGACACAGTCCCACTCAAAAGATTAAAAATACACAAGCTGGCCAGCCTGGGAGTTGGTCCCAATATGGTAGCCTGGGTAAAGAATTAGCTGGAGAACAGGACACAGAGGATAACAGTAAACTGAGTCCACTCTGAAGATAGGGGGTTACTAGTGGGGTATCACAGGGTTCGGTACTAGGACCGGTCCTCTTTAATGTCTTTATAAGTGACATTGCAGAGGGACTAGAAGGAAAAGTGTGTCTCTTTGCAGATGACACAAAGATCTGCAACAGAGTTGATACACAAGGTGGGGTGGAAAAGATGAGAAGGGACGTGGCAAGGTTGGAGGAATGGTCAAATGTATGGCAGCTAAGATTCAATGCTAACAAGGGCAAAGTAATGCACCTGGGAAACAAAAACCCAGGAAAATAGTACATAATGGGGGTGATATACTAACAACAACAAAAATAGAAAGGGACCTGGGGGTAGTCATATCAGATTACCTAAAGGTGGCAAGCAATGTGAGAGGGCAGTAAGAGAGGACAGTAAGGAGGGCTGGGGGGATACTGGGATGCATAGGGGGAGGCATCACCAGTAGAAAACAGGAAGTTGTTATCCGTCTGTATAGGCAGCTGGTGAGACCCCATCTGGAGTACTGCATGCAGTTCTGGAGACCCAATCTCCACAAAGACAGACAGGATAGAGGCAGTCCAAAGGAGGGCAACCAAAATGGTGCAGGGTCTGCACCAGAAGACATATGATGAGAGACTGAAGGAGCTTAATATATATAGCCTTGGGAAAAGGAGGGAGAGGGGAGACATGATATAAACTTTTAAGTACCTTAAGGAAATCAACAATGTCCAAGAGGGTAACATCTTTTAGAAAAAGAGGTGTGCAAGAACAAGGAGCACAATTTGAAAATTGAGGGGGGACAGCTCAGAGGTAATATGAGGAAGTATTTTTTCACATTGAGGGTTGTGGATACATGGAACAGCCTTCCTGAGGAGGTTGTGGAGTCAAAAACAGTGGTGGATTTCAGGAATGCATGAGACAGTCATAAGGCAATTCTAAGGGGGGGGTGGTAAGAAGTAGGCTGTTGGTTAACTAGGATCTGCAGCTTATCCATTAGGTAGGGAAATGGACAGACTTGGTGAGATAAGTGATCCTTATCTGCCATCAGATTCTATGTTTCTATGTTTCTGTGATTCATAAACTAGGTGATGTGTGTATGTTGCCAAAACTATTTCAGCAAGATATCATGCACTGTATTCTGAACTTGCAACTGTGCAGCTATGACATTGTTGAACAAGTTGCACACAGGTTGTGTTACTTGACAAGATATGGTTTTGAAATGTAACTTGACTTGTGATTGAGAACCAGGGACAATCAAGTTGTAAGAAGTCGTTCATTTCTTTTTTTAGGAAACTTCCAGGTGCTTTGTTGTGTCATAGTTGCCTTATCCAAAGAAGTTCTTCAACATCAGGCCCCCCACTAGCTGGGGTTGACATGCAACACGCAGAAGTCATTTCAATCGATGACCATGACAATCATTAACAACCAGACTTGAGAAGGATGCAGATGAAATCTGTGAAGAAGTAACCAAATAAGAAACCAATAATGAGACAAACCTTCAAATATGCCCCCCCCCCCCAAAAAAAAATACCTTCATTGGCTTGAGAGTTATCCAAATGTCTATGCAAAAAGTTACCATCAAGTACTGGAATGTGCACACCGACAGTACCTGTGACCTGTGATACAAAACAATACAATGAGTACATGTCTATATACAGTATGTCAACCCCTCGCCTACAAAATACAAAATACATATATATATATATCACAACTCACCTTTTTTTTATTTTAGTTTTTTTTATTTTATTTTAGCTTTTGTTGACCGGGTAAGTGCACTAGACAAATCCTGCCTATTTTCAGGCACAACCCGGGGGAGGGGGGATACAGATGAATGCCAACTGACCTTGAACCAGATTAAGCTGTTGCTGGTATTTTTAGTGAATGAGGGAAATTTGGCCAGGACACCGGGGAAATTCCCTACTCTTTTCGATAAGTGCCATGGAATCTTTAACATCCACCTGAACTGCCACCAATCCAGGCAGATGGGACCTCGGTTTAATGTCTCATCCGAAAGACGGCACCTCAGAAATGCAGCACCCCTCTCATGCTGCATTACAGTGTCAGTACTGGGATATTAACCCTAGTGCCAGATGTGGGAACTGAACCCACAGCCCTCTGATCTCCCGGCCTCAGAGGCGAGTGTGCTACCTACTGAGCCACTGACACTGCTAACCTTGGCTACTATTACTGTACAGACAAAGGGCACCCTTCCTTCTGGTTGAGATAATCATATTGCGTTTGTGGGAATTGCAGCACACATTGGACCAGCAACAGTTCACTCATGGTCATAATTTCTAAGGGGACTTTGCACGTGGTGTAATGCTCCCATTCCAGTTCATTACCACTTGTCAATTTTCTGCACACAAGACAGATGCATTTTGGGCATGTAGAAAAAATCTGGGGACTATGTGAGAGTACTGCGCGCATGACAGAGTATGCCATTATTTCTGGGAGGACTTTGCATGTGGTGTAATGCTCCCATTTCACTTCTTTACCACTTGTCAATTTTCTGAATGCAAGACAGATGCATTATGGACATGCAGAAAAAATCTGGGGACTCTGTGTGAGTACTGCACACATGACTGAGTGCACCATTAATTCTCAGGGACTTTGCATGTGATGTAATACTCCATTTTCACTTCATTACCACTTGTCAATTTTCTGCACACAAGACAGATGCATTTTGAGCATGCAGAAAAAATATGGGGACTCTATGTGAGTACTGCATGCATGACTGAGTGTGCCATTAATCTTGGGGTTTTTTGCATGTGGTGCAATGCTCTCATTTCACTTCGTTACCACTTGTCAATTTTATGCACTCAAGACAAATGCATTTTGTGTGTTGTGACTGTGAGCACATGATGTCATACTTAAATTATAAATTAGAGAAGCATTGCAAGAATGTGGTGACAATTTTGACCTGTACTTTTTTATGCTATTTTACATTGCCAGCCACTAGTTATCTCCGAGTCATGACTTGAATTATACCCTTTTTTTCACAATTTCTGTCTGCTTTACTACTTTTTCTCATGTCTGATGCTACGTGATGCCATGGAAAGCATGGGGATGTGCTCCATTATAGTGAATGTCCGGCAGCCTTCTGAATGTTTCTTAATGTTATAATGGTCAGTTTGTGGTGAAATGTGAGCACATTTCCACTGCAAGGCTCTTGTTACTGGAAACATGCCCGCACGTTTCACCACAAACTGACCATTATAACATAAAGAAATATTCGGAAAGCTGACGGACATTCACTATAATGGAGCATGCACCCGCGCTCCCCCTGGCATCACATGCTAAAGTTGCTGAAAGTTGGAGGCAGAATTTGGGTGGCTTTTCAGAACAGAAATTCCTCCGTGGTGTGACACACTTTAATGAATTTACAGGCATTTTTGACAGAACTGTATTGCACTATGTAAGGATATGTGGTGCAAGAAAGATTCTCCTGGAAGTAAGGCAGCCATGTATTGGGTACAATGCTGTAAGTTGGTGAATCTCTTTAATGTCCATTTCACAAATTAAATATTTATGGAGTCTCAGTAATGTTTACTTTGTGTCAGGACTCATGAATCAGATTTGAAGTGTTTCACAAAAAGCATGACTGAGCAGTGCAAGAATGTTGTGCTAAACTGAATATGTGCTGTCAGTATTCTTTCCTGTATGTGCTTACGTTGTCCAGCTTCATGCAGACATATATATGGTGTGACTTGTTGCCGTATCTCAAGAATAAAGATAACAAAGAATACATGACGTATATTTTATTGGTACCATCAGCACCAGCGTAGTAAGTGATATGATATTTTGTCAGAGGTATTGGATCACTGTGCACCTCAGTCACTCACAGTACATGCATGTCTTTGCAAAGATCATAGCACAGAAAACACATGCTCTCCTAAAAGTTATGTGTGTAGTATGTGACTAAGGTGCACTCTGGTCAGACTCCTCTGAAAAAGTATTGTATCACTTAGTCCACTGATGATGATGGTGACAATAAAATTTACGTTATTCTGCTCGCTATTCTTTATACCTTAAACACTGCAACAAGTCAGCAATATATGTTTTCAAGAAGCTGCACAATGTCTGATGTCATATACACACATACACACACACACAAAGCAATACTGACTGCACACAAGCAATTTAGCACATCATAATTGCACTGCTCACACCACCTTTTCCACAAGCACTCCACAACAGAAAGTCAACATTACTGAGGCACTGCATTATAACAAAAGAGCAAGTGTCTATTATTAAACAAAAAAAAAAAATCACAAAACACTACAGCACAGCAGTGGGGGGGAGGTGTCCTGAAAAAAAAATCCCTTAATGGGGGATTGTATGGTGTTCCAGCAGTGGGTGGAGCATTGACAGTATCTGCAGCTGCTGTTGCTGGACCTGCTCCACCTGCTGCTGCATAACACCCACCTTCTCATTGCTTTCCTCAAGCGCCGCCCACACTAATGCAATGTCTGCCTGTATTGCAGGCACTGTGGCAGGGTCCACTGCAGCAGGAAAGCCAGGTAGTGTTGCTGGTGGTGTTGGTGGTGCTGGTGGCTGTGGTGGTGGTGGTGGAGCAGCTGCTGCTGTTGCCTTCCTCCTGCTGCAACAGTGAGGCACAACACCCCCCAGCACCCTCTGACACTGCCACAGAAGGGCCAGCTGGTGGATGCCAGGCCCCTTCTGTGGCAGTCACCTTGTGGTGGTTTGCCATGTGTGTGCGCTGGCCACTGGTCCCCAAATGTGTCCCCCCGGGGGCCACGACACACCTGCACACCACACAAATGGCAAACCACAATGGTGCTGTCCCCCCCACACAGTTAAAAAACTGCCATACTCGGGAGCTGTGGGGGAACCATATGTACTGCTGGAAGCACATTCATTCACTTGGGGCTCCACCTGCAGCTGTGGAGGTGGTAGACTGGGTACTACTGGAGTCCCTGTAGCTGCTACTGCTGGTGGTGGTGATGGTAGTGGTGGACTCGGTGGATGTGCCTCCACCAGTGGCACTGGTGCTGGTGCTGCTGCTTCCAGAGAGGGAGATGCAACACCAAACAGTTGGGAGTGGTCCAATGACACCCGACTGCCCCCATCTGTGAACACTGCTCCCCTCTGCCCATGCCCATGGGCCACAGATTCTCCTTCTGGGTCCACCATGCGCAAGTCCCTCAGACTGTGACCGACACCTCACAGTACTCCTTCACATGCACTCACAGTCTCACACACATGCACACACACAGTCACACAGTCACACACACACACACACACACACACACACAAAACAAAACTTATAAAAAAAATCAGTAGCAAAAAAGAACTAAAATAAATGCTACAAAAAAGCTAAAGATTTAACTTTTAAAAAAGCATTTTTTTTTGTCAAATCACAAGATACCAACTACCAAGTAACAAACTCTCCTCTCTGTACACCCAAGAGGCTTCCTCCTTCTACCACAGCAATTGAGAAAGTGAAACTAACTGCTTTTCTGACTCACTTCCTTCCTGTCTGGCTAAAGCATGTGACTTACAGTACTGTAAACCATGTGATGAGTGGGGGGGTGCCTATATTGTTGTCACTTCACTTTACTTCGCGTTAAGACAGAATGACAACACAAAGTCATAATGGGAAGGTGAAATTAACACTTTGCAGTGCTCTCTTCACATAGCTTTATGATGACGCGAAGTGGTCACTTCGCATCCTCTTTGCCGGCGGATTTTAAATTCACTGCATCTCTAATCAGTTGGCTTGGGAATGATAAATCCCTTAGACTATTTTTTCATTCTTTTTTTGTTAAACTACGCTTATGTTTGAGTGAGGAAGTAATCTTACCTCTTGGCAACAATGGATCTATTTCTTATTGTCCAATTATTTTAAACACTGGACAGATCTTTCTCCCAAAATTTTGAAAAGTAGTCAGGTTCTAGACTTTGAAGATTCAGCTTTAAGAAAAATGAGACAGTGGAAAGTTTCTAAACAAGTCCTAGGCACCTTCTTTAGGAAACAGTTATACACTCATATTATGCATACACAAGGTGTGACTCAAGCTGACTTCCCTAAATGTTTACCCTCCAAACACTCAGTTGTATTTCTGATGTTGAATGACAAGAGAATTCCACCTAAACTCTGGGATATCCCCTGGCTAAGTAGCCATGGCAGGTTAGGGGTTAGGGGAAACATGAAGCAAAAAGCGACTGAGGATAGATTCTGCCCTCGTGCTGAGTGTGGTCAAATAGAGGAAACCCAAACTAATTTCCTTCTAGAATGCCCCACAACACAATCACTGTTCTCATTTTTGGCCAGTTGATGGCAATCGTAGTATTAAACAACTTACATATGAGATGCTTATTCTGGGGGATTATAATGGTTATCTTAAGTTTTATCACCCCAGTACTCAGAATGTCATCTTTGCGTGCATTACATTTGATTTGTGGCACGCAAGATGTCAATTCTTGACACAGCAATTGAATACCTTCCCACTTACATTTACAAGCGCTATAGAAGTTACACTTACACAAGTGAAATCAGAAGATTACCTAGGAAGAGAGCTGAGGCCCTGTGGTGCAGAATTGCCTGGATTAATTGATTTAAGGCATTTTTATTGCATGCTCCATTGCTTTGTATTCCTTTAGAACTACAAGAAGATCTCAAAGTAGATGACATTGTATGATCATTGATAGTAATACTGAATATAGATTCAAAGCTAGTAGATCATGTACAGTATGATATTCACACTTGTATATATTTTTTCTGTTGTTTTAGTTTACAGTATTTACATTATGTTTATTTTTGAGTTACTTTCTTTTTTCTTCCTGATCCTCTATGCTGAATTTATTTTTATGACTCATAATGAAACTTTGTATGGATCATAAGGTGTTGTGACTAGAATAACACATTTCATTTTATTTCTTTTTTGTTTAGATTGTTTTTTCAACATGTATTTGTATAATTTGTGAGGTTATGTTTTTTCTGTTCTTAATAAAATTCCCCTACTCTTTTTGAGAAGTGCAGTGGGATCTTTAACATCCACCTGAACTATCACCAGAACAGGCAGGTGGGACCTCGGTTTGATGTCTCATCCGAAAGAAGGCACCTCAGTAGTGCAGTACCCCCCTCATGCTGCACTGCAGTGTCAATACTGGGATATTAACCCAAGTGCCTGGTGGGGGATAGAACCCATAGCCTTTTGATCTCCCAGCCTCAGAGGAGAGTATGCTATCTGCTGTGCCACTGATACTGACACTGACAAGATAGACAGTACAATATGGTTGTATAAAAAATTACAAGGATACATAATATAATAATGCTTTACAGTAACATGCAAGGGAATACATAATACAACATTGCTGTACAATAAAGTATAAGGGAATACAAAACACATTAATTCTGTACAAGAAAATGCAGTACAATACAACAGCACTGCACTTTAACATTTAAGGGGATGTACAATGCAAAAATGTTGTACAATAAAGTGTACAGATAAACATTACAATAATGTTGTACAATCAAGGGTTTAGGCAGTCATGCTCACCATATGCATTTATGTATATATTTGTTTATAACATACTTGTCCCATATCATATGCCTTGGAGAATGTTCCACTGCAGTATTCAAAGTAACACCTAATTAGTGGCTGTGAAACTTTAAATTAAAGTTTTGCTATGCAAGATATCACCACTTATACAAAGGTACCCTGTTTTGAGATTATATTGCACACTTTTTCATTTTTATAATATTTTCTGAAAAATAGGAAATTATTTTTTTTCTGCCCATCAATTCAGTTTTAAACTTTTATTTGTATGATTGTATTTGTAGTTATTGATCAGGAAAGGGACTGTATGCTATGACTGTTTTTTCCAGGTGTGCTTAGGGGGAAGAGGATTACATAGATCTGGTTGTATTGATGGATAAACATTGGCCATGACACCTGGAAACCCCTCCCCTAGCTCATTATCAATAAGTTCTATTGGGTCTTTTACTTTCAACTGGAGAATGGCCAGAGATGGGTGAAAAGCATCTTACTTTAAAATCCAGTTTGAAAGACCAAAGCTTATATTATGTGTGGTAAAAGAACATGATGAATGGCAACAGAGCACTGGGGTGGACACCATTTATAGTGATTGTACACAAAGCTGAAATTGATTGTTTTCTACACTCTACATTAAAGTGAATGAGAATAAATAGTACAGTTATGCTGTACAGTAAAGTGCAAGCAATACATAGTACAATACATTACAGTACAATAATGCAGTGAAATAAGTGTAAGGGAATACACAGAACAGCAATGCTGTCCTTTTTTTTATTTACTATGCTTTTTCTTCCCATCTGACTGGCCATCAATTTGTCTGCCACTACCATGGACTCCAAGGTTCGGACCCAACCACTGCTTCCCAGGACACATCTCTACCATGCCACCCCCGAGCACCCTGGCTTACTCCCCAGGGCTGGGCTGCTTTTTTCAAGAAGATCTTATAATGGTACTTGGGAGAAGAGTGAGAACCTCCAAGCACCCTGGTGTACCCCTCAGGGCAGGGCCACCGGTTCCCCCAATGGACCTTTGATGGTACTGGAGGGCAAGGAATCATGGTTCATGGTGCGAAGTCCAGTTCATGGAAGGTGGACTTCACCTGTCAGCCGACATGGTTTTCCAGTTCTGGGATCCCCAGTGGGAGGCATAACATGTAATGGCATGGTGACACCATAGCATCAGTGTCTGGCATGTCTCTCCAAGAGTTCGGCACTGGCTCACTGAACTCCAACCTCTGCCAGAAGTCAGTCATATGCTGGACACACACACACCCTCCCCCAGAGGAGAAGGAAGAGGAGTAGGAGGGGATCCATCCTTTGGATGCTCAATTCTCCTCCCCCTAGCTGGCCCTATGACACCCCAGGTCCATTCCCAAACTTGGGGTGTTGGCATTGCAGAGAGATGCTTTGCCACTGCATCGACAGGCTAGCTAGCAATGCTGTTCAATAAAGTGGAAAACATGCAGAATACAATACAGCAATTTTGTACAGTAAAGTGCAAAGGATGCATAATCAAGTAATTGTTTACAATCATGTGCAAGGAAATGGCAAAATAATAAACAAAAATGTGCATGGGAATACATAACACAATCATGATGTATATTGAAGTGCAAGGGACATACATTACAAAAACACAGTACACTAAAGTGCAATGAATACTCAATGCATAAAGTTCTCTCTGCAAGACGTGCACCATGTCAATTAGGTATGCCAAGGCAGAATACTTTCAGTCTACCTTCCAGACAATCCTGAATCATTCGTCAAAATTATGGAAGGTGGTCCAAGCCCTTTTTTCCTCACCTGCCAAACCCTGTCCTAGTACTCTGTATCAATGTACACATTTGCCCAATCTCCGAACAGCAGACAATAAATTCAACTCAATTTTTACCACCTGTACCTCTTTCCTCCTCTTGACCCCCCTCCACCCCTCCTCTCCCACTCTACACCAGTTGACATCCTCCGCTCTAATCCTTCTCCATCTCTTCAGTATCACACTCTACTATTTTTGAGGCTCTTCTTGCCTTAAACCCCTCCTGTGACTCCTCCCCCAATGGTCATGATGCAAAATTACTCTATTTACCTGCATCCCACCCCCCAACCTCTTTACTGAACCTCCCTTCTCACTTGCCTCTGCTCTGATGGCCTGGGAGCACATCACTATCCTCCCACTCCCCAAAGGTGGTGATTCCTCTGCCCCAGGAAATTACTGACCCATTTATCTTCTAGAAAAACTCCAGGAATTGGTGGTCCTCTCTCAGCTCTCCTCCTACCAAGACTCCTCTAATTTCTTCACCCCTTGCCGGTCTGATTTAAGGAAGCAACACTCCACTACTACTTCTTTCATCAGGCTCACTGACTCTGTCCTTAATGGGATAGACAGTGGCCTCATCACTTCTGCTATCTTTTTTGACTTTGCCAAGGCTTTTAACACTGTCTCCCACCCACTTCTCCTTGCCAAGCTCTCCTCAGCTGGTCTTTCAGACTCCACCACATATTGGTTCCATGCCTATCTGGTTGGTTGGACCCAGTCTGTTTGTATCGCTGATTCCCTGCCCTCCATCACAGCAAGGGTCCCCCAGGGATTTGTACTTGGTCCCCTTCTCTTATCCATTTTACTTAATGACCTCCATGCTGCTTACACCTCTCCCAGAATCTACATGTATGCAGATGAAACCATTCTGTATGCCTCTGGTCCCTTCTCCTCCTCTGACATAGCTACCCACCTTCAGCTCAATTTTGATAATGTTCAGTGCTGGTTAAGCTCACACCAACTCCTCCTGAATGCCAAGAAGACTGTCTCCATGACCTTTGGCACAAAGCAAAGACTCTTATGACTTTCTTCCCTTCCCACCTTCCATACCCTTGATGGGACAAAACTGGAGGATACCTCCTCCTTCAGGTATCTTGTTGTCTGGTTAGACTAGCACCTTAACTTTTCTGTACTCATGGATGCTACTGTCAAAAAACTGCACCCTAAGTTGGGTGCATGATACAGAAACTGGCACTGTTTTCCACTGTCAGCCCACCGGGTCTTGGTCCAGAAAATGATTCTTCCAGTTTTTGACTATGGAGATGTAGTCTATAGTGCCACCCCTAAAATGTCCCTGCCATACTGGGCACCCTCTACCAGTCCTTATGCTGCTTTTCTCCTGAATGTCCCCTCATACGCAGCACTGTAATCTCTACCAGTCTCTCTCCTTCCTCTCCATTGGTGACAGGCATTAATCCCATTGTATCTCCTTCATTTCCAAATTTTGGTTTGTGTCTCTCCCTTCCTAGCCCATAGAAAGAAAAGAAGTGCACAAACAAGTTACCACATCAGCTATTAGTCTGACTTCTGTTAGTAGAAATGAAGAACACAGTCCGATTATGTTTCTGACAATGCAGGGGACTGCATTTTATTCAAAACCATTCCATAAAAAAACACCAAAACATAAAGCTGTGGTGAGGAACCTCTGCAACAAACAAACAACCCCTAGCACCTCGACTGTTATGAGTCTTCAAGACCCCTTTAGAAGTGTTCTGTGGAAGTGGACTGTGTTCTTCATTTCCACTAACAGTTGATGTGGTAACTCATTTGTGCACTTCTTATCTTTCTGTGGGCTGGGTGTCTGTGAAGGTTAGCCACCTTCTTGGAAGTGCTGCAGGCTTTCTCTGGTTCACGAGTACATGGTATTTTTTGGATTTTGTCTCTCCCTTCCTACCTTTCCTCCTTTTTATTACCCTGACCCCCCACTCCCTCCATAGCTATGACTCTTGCACCTTGTCTGTTCCTCCCAGGTTCTCCACAGCTAGTAAGTCTGCATTTTCACACAATTCCCATCCACTATCTGTCCACCATGCCAGCTCCCCTCCTGCCCTCTCCTCTCTGCAATGCAATTTTATCCCCTCTACCTGTAACTATCTCTAAGCCTTCCCCTTACTTTCCTCTTTGAGATATGTAGCAGATTCTACATGTTGTACTTCAGTTTGAATTGTGCCTGCTATGTGATAAATGCTGTCTATTTTGCTTGATTCTTGCATTGTATATACTGTAATATCTATTGTCCACTTTATTATTGTAAATTTGTTGTAATTCCAATCCCCCACCCCCAGGATGCCCCTAGAAACAAGCAATTCTGCTCAGTGTGCCTTTCCTGGTGAAACTCTTAAAAATACATAAATATATACTGAACAATAAAGTGGAAGGGAATACACAATGGAATGCCATTTACCATCTGCCAGCTAATTTCACCTGCTGTTTGCTACAAACAAACTGTGTGCCTGCTTTTTCATGAGCTGTGTGTTGTGTATCTGCAGTTACATTCTCCACAAACTGTGAGCTGTTATTTGTTAAAGGTGCCCTTTAAGAACTTGTGCCAATGCTCCTCTTTGCACTGTTATACCAGAGTTAGTTTAAGAGGGAGGAGGTGAAATGGAGAGCACGTCAGCAAAGGAGGAGGGGCAGCATCTCTTTAAATGACCCACACTGCCTGTAGCATGAGCATGGTAGCATGAGCATGAGTGGCTGGTAACAGAAAACCAACAGTGGATTTTCAAAAAGGAGCTGGGGGTTTTATATTCAAAATTTGTTTGCACAGCAGTAAGAACATTTTTCCAGCTGATTTTATCGGTGGCTGTTGTTACTGATTGTTCACCATATTGCTCGGGACTGGACTCTGTCAAACATTTTGCTTAGGGGTTGAGCTGGATGCTTTGAGTCACTGTGTTGACTTTCAGCCTGAAATACTAATATATCGAACTGGGACAGCTGCATTCACTTAAAGTTATAGACTGTCTATTTTGTGTAAAGGAGTTGTGCATGTACTAATTTTATGTATAGAGTATTGTCTCTTTTTGCTGTTAACTGGGGTATGTGTTGTTCTCAAGTAAGACAAATTACAGAGTTTAAGAAATTTTAATTTAAGACTGACAGGAGGTAACACTGTAAAAATGTCAGTGCTATGGTGGAAAATTTTATTAGTAGGGTGTCAGTTCTCATTAAATGTTGAACATTCTGAGGAAGAGAAAAATGATGTAGTAAAGTTATATACAGTAATAGCATATAAGGGAACCATGCCAGGAAAGATAACTATATTAGATGGTGGCATGATGAAACACAGGCTGATTTATTGGATAATGACACTGAGATCACTTTGAGAAAATGGATATGTATCACTAGTAATGTATTGAGTGATTGGGGGAGGAATGCATAATTGGAAGGTCTTAACACAAAAAAAAAAAAAACAAGGAGAGAAAGACAAATAAATCCCAAAATGTGTAGATTATATAAATAGATAGTAATTATGGGATCAGTGGTGAGTGGGGATGTTCATTTAAATCCAGGGCCTTCATTTGACATAAATAATGATTGTAATGTAGAAATGTTAAAGGAAAAGGATTGAGGATTGTGCATTTTAATATACGTAGCCTGTTTAAAAAAAATTGAAAATTTGAGAGAATGGGTAATACGATATAAACCTGATTTAATAATAATTACTGAGTCATAGTTGCACACAAAAATTCAAGACAATGATATAGCATTAGAACATTTTAATGTGTGGAGAAAAGATAGATCTAAAAGAGGGGGTGGTGTATTAATTTATGCTAGAAATTGGATTGATGTTAAGGAAATGGATAGATTAAACAAATGAACTGGAGCCGAAATTATTCCATTGGAAATAAATTTTCTGCATTCTAAACCTGTATTACTACTTGGTATATATCATCCTCCAAACAGTAATTTTGTAGTTTTTGAAGAAATGCAAGATACATTGAATTACTTCACATGAATTAATGGCAATTGGGGACTTAAATGTTGATTGGGGTACAACAGATGTCCATCATAATTTAATTGATATGGCCACCACTTTGAGTTTAACACAACTTATAAAAGAAGTAATGATTAAATGTAAAACATCCTGGTAGTTCAACTGTATTGGACTTTATATTCACTTCAAATCCTGATGAGTATGTGAAAAGTGGGGTTTTGCCTAACACAATGTCTGATCATCAGATGATTTTTTGTATTAGAAACCAGAAAATAAGAAAATAACCTAAGAATATTATACACACAAGGGTATATAAACATTTTGATTATATTAAATTTATGCAGAAATTAGAAGGGTATAACTGGGAAAGGTTGGAGCTGGTTCCAAATGTGGGGGTTGCATGGATAGGTTCCAAAAGGATTGTATACATATTTGCAATAAACATGCCCCTATGAAAACTAGGTAGGTTAAATCAAATAAAGCACCATGGTATGGTTCTGGATTATTCAAAATGAAAAGAGCTAGAGACAAGGCATCAAAAAAAGCCAAATTGACAAATGGAAGTCAGGAGTGGATTAAGTATAAACAGTTACAGAACTTATATACTAAAGAAGTTTGGAAGGCCAGACAAGTTTACTGTAATGAAAAATTATCTAAGAGAAGCGACAGAGACTCCAATGGCATTTTGGAGTACAATAAATAAATTACATAAGGGACAGAAAATGGGCTATTCTAATAAATTTTTGATTAATGGAAGTAAATTGGACATAGGAAGTGGAATGGTAAATGAGTTTAACAAATGTGTTATTAATATAGGTACAGATGCATTAAATATTGGATTGAATAATATGAAACATGTATCTCAAAGGAACACTAAGATAGATCAATCAGGTGATGAAAATGCACAAGAAGATGAACAAATGGAATTTAAATTTGCAAAATAACAAGTAAGGAAGTCTTGGAATTATTATTTAAAATTAACACAGACAAAGCTGAAGGTATGGATGGGATTCCAAATATTTTACTAAAGCTAGCAGCCCCCATTATAGATCAGCCTATAGCAAATTTATTTAATATGTCTCTTACATACACAGAAATACCTTTAAATTGGAAAACTGCAAGAATAGTACTGGTTTATAAATCAGGATCCAGGATGCTTATGGAAAATTATAGACCAATTTCTTTATTACCAACAATGTCAAAAATCCTGGAAAAGATTGTGGCAAGACAAATGCAGGTATTTTTAAAAAGAAAACAATGTCATTAATAAGTATTAATCAGGCTTTGGGCCAGAGCATGGAACCACTACAGTCTTATTGAAGGTTACAGGAGATATAGTGGAGGAAATGGACAGGGGGATGCCAGTGGGAGCCATCTTTATTGATTTTTAAAAAGCATTCGATACTTTGGACCATGGCATCCTCCTGTCCAGACTGAGAACCTGTGGTATATCTGAGACAGTGGTTAATTGGTTAAGGAATTATTTGGACTCAAGACAACAACAAGTGACTATTAAGGAATGGCCTTCGGCCTTGAGGGAGACTATCTCGGGTGTACCACAGGGATCCATACTCAGTCCTATTTTGTATAATTTATATATGAATGATTTAAAGTTTTCACAGCAGGGGGTGCAGTATCACCTTTATGCTGATGACACAATTATTTATGTAGTTGGTTCATCAGTAGCATCTATTCAACTGATATTACAACAGGCTTTTGATTATCTACAAGATTCCCTGTTGAGTTCTAAATTAGTTTTAAATGAAAACAATCACAGGTTATGGTCTTTCATAAGGGCAATAGGGTTAAATTGGAACAAAATAGATTACAAATTGAGACTTTTATGGGGGGTATTTTGGAGCAAGTAGATAAGTACAGATATTTGGGGGCTTACTTAGATAAATACCTCAAATTGGATATCCATATTGAGAATACATTAAGAAATATAGGGAAATGTTTAGGATCTCTGTATGGAATTATAAATAGTATGTCCCTAGAGGTTAGACAACTTGTAGTAACTGTAATGGTATTACCCGTATTGGAATACGGGAACATAATTTGTATAGGTGCATCAAAAGGGCAGCTGTATAACTCGGATGTCATGTATAATAAATTGGCAAAATATATATTAAGTGCCCCAAAGATGACACATAGACTAGAGTTGTATAGGGAATTAGAATGACTTTCTCTGTCTCAGAGGAGAGTCCTAAGTACAATTACATTTATGACAAAATGCATTTTGGGGAAAGCACCAAAGTATGTTGTTGAGAGTATTGGGTTAAAACACCATGAGGGGGTTGCGTTCTGTGAACAGTTTAGAATGTGTGGTACAAAAATGAAAAATAGTATGGGGAAAAAAATCACTTTTCATGTATAGGACCCCAAATGTGGAATAAATTACCTGGGAAGTTAAGACCTTTGAACAGAGAAATCCAGATAAAATTAATAAAAGATTGGTACATTAACCATATAAATGCAGAAGGAGACTTAGTTTAGTTGATAAGTAAAGAAAACGGTATTCATTTTCTATCATGAGAAGGAATAGTGACCTATATTAAGGCATTTAAAATTCTGACAACCTGCACTTTGGTTATACTATGTAAATGTTATTTGTATTGATGGTATATTTTGTGTAAGGATATTTTGAAAATGTAATTGTAAATGTCATTTATTTTATAAGTCTTAGAATGATGTGTTGTGTTCAATGTATTTTGTATGATTAATGTAAGAGTAACTGGAACTGGCCCATTTGGATCTCATTGTAAATGACCTTTGGTTCAGAGGAGTTATCCATATTTATAATTTTATGAATATAAATGTTACCTACCTACCTACATAATGCTCTAAAGAAAGTGTAAGGGAATACAAATTACAATAATGCTGTACAATAACGTGCAAGGGATTAAACAATGCAATAATATTGTACAATGTTGTACAATATAGTGCAAGGGATGCACGTTGTTTATTGCTATGTTGGTGATATTCAACAATATCTGTTATTTGACCCTGGAGAGAGAAAGGCAGTCAATGTGCTGAACAGATGCATAGCAGACATCAGTGACTGGATGGTGTCCATTTAGCTTAGGCTGAATCCAAATAAGATGAAAGTGCTACTAGCAGATACAGGTTCTTATAGATTTGCTGGGTTAGGAAGCTTGGTGACCCAATAAAAAGTGGATGCTACTCCTATGGCCAGAGACAGGGTGAGAAATCTGTGTCATCATGGACTGAAAGCTGACACTAGAACATCAGGTGTCAGCTGTTGTCCATGGTGGATTTGTTAATCTAAAATGTGTCACCTGGATTAAACCCTTTCTAAATTCTAGTCTGAGGATCTAAAGATACCAATGCATGTGTTTATGCTGACTAGACTGGGTTATTGCAATGCTCTATGCCCCGGCTATCTGGAGGTTTGACACACCACTCACAGACTGCGCAGAATGCCACAGCCAGGATTACTGTTGGAGTTCTCCAAACAAAGATAGACACTGGACAGATAAACCAAGTCACAAACATCTAAATGGCACCATATGAAAAAAAAGAAAAAAAGACTGCTAAACCTTCTGCATATAAACAAACCACAGTTTTGATTGTCTGATTCTAAAAAAAAAAAAAAGTTACTAAGTAAAACTGCTAGTAGTGTGGCAAGCATAGTGGGTGAGTGCTGCTTCCAGCAGTTTTATTTATTAGTTTTTTAGAATCCGACAACCAAGACTGTGGTCTGTTTATATGCGCAAGTCTTAGCAAAGTCAAAGGTTTGTTAAAATACAAAGCCCTACACAATTTGGGCCCTGGCTCTCTGAATTAGCTTCTCTGTCCGTTGGCTCCTTGCTGCCATCTCAAGTGTTCTTGGTGACAGCACCATTATTTAGGAATTAACTGCATCATCTTAGGAACCCCCCCCCCATGGAGGTACTTAACAGGGGGTTAAAACGTCATCTCGTTGCCATTGCTTTTTTGGTATCAGTGTGGCTCAATTGGTAGCACATCCGCCTCTGGGACTGAAGGTCAGGAGTTGTGGTCCCATACAAGAAATTGGTTCATACCATAAATGTCACGCTGTGCCATCCTCCAGATGAGACTGAGGTCCGTCTTGCCCATCTCTGCTGTTGTCCTGGTGGGTGTACAAGTGGAAATAAAAGATTCCAAGGCATGCTTTGCAAGAGCAGGGGATTTTCCCTGATGTCCTGGCCAACAGTCCCATTCCCATAAAATCAGTTCATGTAATTGTCCAAGGCTGAGTGTGGGTGATGACATGTGAAATGGCTGAAAATACACATTTACAGTCACCTCACTACCAGTATCTCATTGCTTGTGAAGCTCTTTGGGGTATAGTGTGTATGAAACGTAGCGTATAAATGCTAATTCTTCTTTTCTGCAGTAGTTTCTCTGATGCTGAGCTGATTATTACTATTATAAGGGTTTCTTGGGTAACTTAGCTGCATTAATGAGTGTGATGATGGTAGCTGTTGCTGCTGCAAAATGAGCAGTGTATGTTTTGGAACATGCTCTGAGCCTACAGGATAGGGCATTTAAAAAATAAATTACTATTGCTACTTTTTTGGAAATTTAATTTTTATTGAACATGTCTGCACAAGGGTACAATAACAGTACACTATTGTGATATAATGAGGAGCCATGCTCCCAGTTGCATGCCTTTTAGTTACCATGTATATTCTGTTATGATGTGCATAGCAACATATTCCCCACCTCTTCATGAAAGCTCAAGTGGGGGATGCAATATACAGTGTAGCTTCAGTTTAGTATTGGCAACTTACTGCAAAAGACTCCAGGTCAGCGTTAAGGGTGTCAAATGGGAGGGGGGGGGGAGCAGGAGTCTGCAGGTATCTCTGATTGGAATAAACCATATGCTACAGGGCCAATGTCCCAGTAGTCTCTGCACCTCATCAAGCAACCTATTATATGATTTCTGTTGAAAGGCTATGCCTGCTAGGGTTGCCATCAGTCCCAGTTTTACCGGTATTGTCCTCTTTTTTAGAACCCTGTCCCTGGAAATGTGAAAACCAGACTGGGACATTCAAAGTCCTGGTTTTAAACCATCCAGTATGTTTTCAGTGCAAAAGTCTTGGTTTCTCAGTAGAAAAATCATTGTTTACTATAATTCAGAGTAAACAATGACTTTTCTACATAATTCACCCTTTTTATTTGTAATGTTATTCACAAAATGTACCCATATACCAGACAGTGGCCACCCGGCAGCCAGTCTCTCACTGATTCAGTTGTGTGTATTGTCACTAGCCAACTTGGGGAGGGTCTGCATCACGCTGCTCTGCCTACTAGGTTCCTTCTCCGAATCACCGACTGTGAGTAACATTGACTGACAGTGGTGTAACCTCCAGAGACTCCTCCTAGTGCTGAGCTGCCTGTGTGACTCACTCACTACTTACTCAAGTCAGTCAGTGCATGGCCAGCGTGTGTTGTGTGACTCAATTGCAGCAACTGGATGGACAAGACAACAGATGATTGGACTTAGTGATGGTGTGGTCCATGGATTGAATCTGCACCCTTGGCTTCACTTGTCTACTAATGCCTGCCTGCCATCGCCCATCACACGCGGCCCGTACTTGGCCTGGTAGTGCCACAGTGGTGTGCGAGGTGCATGCCAAGTTCTCATCGCTCTGACTCAGCCATCCAGCCTCTTCTCCACAAGCCTGTGGCCTGCTGCAGCCTATCCATCTTGCCACTCAATGCACGCTCCCCCAGCCCATGGCCTGATTCAGTCTGAGCTCACTAAGGCACCCTTTTCTTAATGCATGGGACCAGGGATGCAATGAGAAAATACAAGTCTGTGCAGACTACTAGTGCAGCACAAGCATCACATCAGCACATTTTAGGCAAGTTTAAATGACAGTTTTGTGAATTAAAATTTTTTCTGAAAGAGTCGGGGTGGGGTCCCTGTAACTGAGCTGCAGTTTGCGGGTGGGGGGGTTGCTGCCAGAACCAGATGTGCGAGGAGGGACTGTGCAGCTATAGATAAGGGTACCTTGCTGCTGTGGCAGAACTGGGGTTCAGGAGATGCTGACAGGCAGCTGGGGGGGACTTTAAATATCCTTCTTGGGTGTGGTGTTTCTTTACAGCCAGGTTGATGTTTGGCATCTGGGAGGGTAGTCTTGGATTGGGGAAGGGGGATTAGCAGCTGGTAGGGACCTGGGATGCTGTGCATGTATGTGGAGGAGGGTCTGATAGGGTGGTCTTTTGCAGCAGGAAGAAAGGTAGTATATATGGTACTAACCTTGAAGGACACCTAAATCCTACCATACAAATGTAAATCTTCAATAAAAGCCCCAAACTCACCACAGAGCATTTAAAACCCTAGGGTTTCTGGGGGCCAACCCCCAGCATTTAATTACTGTATCAATGGGAGGGTGGTTCATCATAGAGGTTGATGGCAGATAAGTACACCATGTAGGATCTGCAGCTTTATATTAGCCAAGGAAAAAAATTGGAAGTCTGAATGGGCCAGGCGGTCCTTAAAAAGGAAAATTTTTCTCTGCCTTATAAAAAACTGCAGATTCTACATGGTCTATTACACTCCTGCTCCCTTCCCCTACCCATCTAGTTTGTTTGTGGTCTGCTCAGTTTCTTCTGGATGTGTTCCTGTGTTTCTCTTGCTTTGGTTAGTATTTGTTTTGCGACCGGTTGCTGTGTGCTTCCCTTTGTGTTGTTTTCCTGTTCTTCTGTGTTTGTGCTTTGATTTTGTGTAAACTTTTGTGGCTTCTATTTGCCCCTTTCTTTGTGCTGTGTTACTCCTTTTCTGTGCTCTGGTTCCCTGTCCTCCCCTGCTACCTGGCATCCTCAGTTTTCCTGCATTTGTTGTCTGTTTTAGCTCCCATTCCTACCCTCTGCTGCTGCTTCCTCTTCATGGCCTGCACCTGGCCCTAGCTCTTGCTCTCAGCTAGCAGCAACAGGGAGTGGCAGCAGCAGTTACTGCTGCATTCCTGCAGGGTTTTATTTAACTCCAAAAATTGATTAGCGTTGTGCTCATAAAAGTTCTAAAACATTGTGAAAATGCATAGTACTTGCCTCACTGTGTTTAACAAACATAACACTTCTAGAAAACCTATATAAATGCTTTCTGTACAGTTAGTATTGTCCCAAGAAAAAAACTGCTAATCAATTATTTAAAACCCTGTTCCTGTCACGGCTCCAGTCCCTTGTACTGTTTTTGCTCCATCCTTCAGTTCTTTGGAGATTCAGTTTCCTAGTGCCCTGTGTCTACAGTACATTGTTAGTGTGTGCTTAAGGTTAGTTATTGTTATTTTCTGACCTTATGCAGCCCTGTGTCTGTTCCATGGCTCCATTTCCTCACCGATTTAGCAAGCCCTCGGTTCCCTACATTTCCCTGGGTATGCTCAGCTCCGCCTGCTGCTTTCTTGCCTACTAATCCACCCTCAGTTTCCTGCAATTGTTGTTTGTTTCATCTCCCATTCCATCATCTCTGCTGCTGCTGCTTCTGTAAATTCATTGCACCTGGCCTAAACTTCTGCTGTCAGTTTGCTGCCTCGCCCTGTTGCATCTTTCTCTCAGTTTTCAGTGCTAGCTCCTCTCTGATTCTGCCAGCAGTTTTGCATTCCTCTATGGTTCTTTCTTGCTTATTTACAATACCTCAGCATATCTTTATTTGATTTGTACTTCTTTCCATCTGCCCTCAGTTTTATCCAGGCCTTTTGGGGATTTTAATCTGCTCAACATGTTTATATGCACTCAGTGGGAATCAAACCTGAGACTACTACAGTTCTATATTGCCAGCTTGCCTACAGTCCTTTTGGAGTTTTCCATCTGCTCAACATGTTAATCTGTACTTAGTGGACATTTCAATTTGCTTGGCTATTTAGTGCTACTTGCTATGCAACAGAATCTCACCCGAGTCTACTGCCCTTCCATATTGCTTTCCCCATGTGAACAGCCCTTTTGGGTTTTTAATCTGCTCACACATGTTAATTAGTACTCAGTGGGACTCAACCCAAAGGCTAACTAAATGTCTATATAATGTGCACCATATGGTTCACACCTGCTTAAATGCATTTCTACCCAGCAATTATTCTTGTTGTTTCAGTGCATTACTGACATACCTACAAAGTCCCTTGCTTGTTAAGCTCTGCTCCTGCTGGACACTATTCACTATTTGTACACTGTATCATTATACTATGGAGGTCAGCTCAGCTACAGTTGTCGATGTAAGCTAGTTGTAATAAAGCTACATGTGGGTCACGGCACTTTACCTTGGCTTCTTTGTTTTGCCTATGGTAGAGGTCTGAGGGGTTATAGTGGACAGTCATGGTCCCATGTGATTCACTTACCTCATGTTTGTATACCACCTTCAAGATTAAAACCCTCTTTATCTTCTTCAAGGCAATGTCTTGCAGCAGGTCATAATACATGGGATTAGAGCCGCAGGTGTCATTTCCTCCACATGACTTTTCAGCAGTTGATGCTGGGATACTACCATGCATGCAAAAAAATCCTCCTTCAGAGCTCTGCTTACCTGTCATTGACAAAAATTTCTACCAACCAATATTTACTACAAAAAAGTTTATATACAGTTAAACCCCATTTATCCAAACCCCAGAAAACTGAAAACCTCAGTTATTCAAAACTCGATCATGTCCCTCATGAAATTCAGCTGCTGTCTAGTAAGTAGGTGTTAACAGGTGGCAATTGGCACATTCAAGAGGCAGATTACGGCTGATTGCAACCTGTTAACACTTGTGACTCTTATGGATTTCTGCCCTTTGATATATCATTTCACAGATGCAAGGGGTGGCAACAAAATCCGAACATGCAATAACATTCTCAGCAGCTAAACTACCTGCTCTTCAGCAAACAGTCACCCACCTGCAGATACCATCCAGCTGAAAAGCAAGCCAAAAAGCAGAACTCCTTTTCCGCTGCCACAGCAATCATACCACAAGGAACCCCCAAACACACTGAATACTCAGCGACTGGACTCCATGATGGAGGAGAAACTGATTGCCACTGCTGCTTTAAAGTCCAACGGGGAAATCCAGCTGAAAGGCAAGCAGAAAAACAGAATAAAGAAACCCCAAACATACTGGATACTCTGCGTCTGAACTCCTTGCTCTTCAGCAATCAGCAACCAGTCACCCACGCTACTCCATTTCAACTGGGGAACTGTCATGCTGCCCCACCACTGAACCACATTACTCTGGGCTGCCGAACATCTTGGAAAAGGGCTGAACATATAATCTGTCTGCTTCAGCAACTTGAACATTTTGCTAGATGTCTCCAGTTCTTTTGACCAGTGGGTGTAGTACAACATTTATCTTCCTACTGAAATAACAGGCATTTTCCTCCTCCCATTGAAAACAACAGGAACCTTTTTTATTCGAAACTCCGTTTATCCGAATGTTTATTGTGTCCCGCAAGATTTTTGAATAAACGGAGCTTTACTGTACTGATATAATCATATTCCTTATTCTGAAGGTGTTCCTGTGTTCACAGAATTGCTATAGAAGACCTCCATAAAGTCAGTGTTTGTTGCCTTGGTCCTGAACACTACTCCAGGGAGTGCATCTTCTGTAATAGATTCAATAAGGCCACAAAAAATTGAAGGCTACAGCAGCTCCATGAGTTCCTCATGGAACAAAAGGTTGCCCTTCTGGAGCAGCAGCTCCAAGACCAGAGAATCTTTGATGTCTTCCTTGGGGTTTCACAGCTTTGCAGGTAACCCCTCCACGTCGATGGCACAGGGTCTTGGTAAGAAACATGCATGCAAGTCAAAGCATGTTTCTTCTGCTCCCTCATCGTCAATGAAGGCTACTTCACAAAAAGTAGGTATGGAGAAGGTTGCCTCTCTAATATCATCCTCTACACTGTCAACGATTATGGGCTCCTCTTGTCCCTTGTTGATGGCTCCTCCATCAATGGTGGGTTCTGGGATCATGCTACAGCTTCCAAAGCTGCCTCTCCCTTCAGTGCTTTCTAGCCATCATCCGTCAACAATGGCTTCGGGCCAGTTGACACTCATGTCATCATCAATGATGGTTTACAGCCCAAAATGGACCCTACACAATGCCTCCAATATATCTGAGCCATGTTAGACTCCTCTGTGGGAAAGGTGTATCTGCCCATAGCTCAAGCAGACTCGAGCAGACACCCTGATTGGTTTGGCATGCAGATTAGAATCCAGCAGATTGGTCTTGGCACAAGACTACCTTCACCTCCTGTGACATTTGGTGGCCACAATACCAATGGTCCCCAATGTCAGGTTAAATATGAGGGTCCTTCAGTGGTCCCTCAGATTCCAATGGGACCAGCAGGAGGACAATTTTGATGCCCCAGTCCTGATGTCTTCCTCACCTCTTTGAGCTTTATAATGGTGGAAGTCCAGAGACAACTTAATGCAAGGCAGGCCATTCCTTTCTCCTGTCCCAAGTCTCATTCTGATTACAGAGGCATCCTTGACTGGGTGGAGTGCTCATCTTCTGCACATCAGGTCCAAAGGATCTTGGAAGCCAGTGGAGGCCCATCTCCACATCAGTTTCTTTTAACTGAGTGCGGTGTACATCAATATCTCAGAGCTGAGAGCAGTTCTTAATGCCTTACAGGCTTTCAAAATCCCCCCCCCCGGTTGCCTTCAAGTGCAATCAAACAGTTCTATAGTGGTTCACTAACTAAACATGCCAGGGGGCACCCTTTCCTACCCTCTCTGCAGAGAACTTATGAGGGTTTAGTATTGGGCTAACCACAGAAATTTCCATCTTCTGGCAGTACACATCCATGGGGTGTCCAACACCCTAGCGGATGCTCTGAGCAGATCCATTGCCCAGGCCCACGAGTGGGAAATTTTATCCCATGTTCTAAACAACGTCTTCCACCTGTGGGGCCAACCGTAGTTAGGCCTATTTAACTCTCCGCAAAACTGCCGCTGTACTGCTCTCTCATGCGAGGTACTGGAACTGTGTTGTGGGACACATTATCTCTTTCCTGGACAGGAAGATTTCTTTACGCCTTTATGGCCTTTCTTCTCATTCAGAGAGAACTACTCAAACTGGTCCAGGACTGGGAGTCTATGATTCTCATAGCTCCATTGTGGTTAAGACAGATTTGCTTCCCTCTACTTTTAGAGCTCATGGAACTGGATCCCCTACCTCTGCCAATTTGCCGGGCTTTACTGTTCCAGGCATAAGGTTTCCTGCTACACCTGGACCTTTGCTTCCTCCATCTACATGCCTGGCTCCTGAGGACATAGTCCTCTAATGCTTCTGGGTGTCCCCAAAGGTGGTTGAAGTTCTTGGTGCTGCTAGGAAGCCATCTACTCAGTCTTCCTATTCCATGAAGTGCATACGCTTCTCTATTTGAGTATCTACACTGGACTTAGATCCTTATGAGTGTTCCTTTAAGTGCATCTTAGATTATTTGTGCTCTTTGTTAGAGGGTGGACTGAATTATTTCTTTGTGAAAGTCCACCTTCTGGTCATTGCCACATTTCATTTACCTGCGGGCAACATCCCTTTGTCCCAGTTAGCTTTGATTCAAATATTTTTAAAAGATAATCTGCACCTTCATCCCCCCATTTGGGATCCAGTCCCTCTGTGGGATTTGAATTTTGTGCTTGAAAAACTGACTACGAGTCCTTTGAGTCCACTGAATACAACTACCTCCATTATCTTTCTAGGAAAACTATGTTTTTAGTTGCCATTATGTCAGACAGACATGTCTCAGAGTTACAGGTACTAATGTGCAAACCTCCATACCTGCAATTTTATGTTGACCAGGTGTCTTTATGCACAAACCCGTTATTTTTGCCTAAAGTTATTTCTGAATTTAAATCAAGCCATTCAATTACCAGCATACTTTGTGGAGCCTATGAATCCAGGGAAAACTCTGCTTCATATTCTCGGTGTGCAAATAACATTGAGCATTTACCTTCTCCACACTTCACAGTTGTGAAAAACTGAGCAACATTTTGTTTCTTTTGCCCCTGGAAACCAGGGCATTAGTATTTCAAAGCAGTGTTTGTCCACATGGTTGGCCAGCTGCATTATGTTTAGCTATGCAAAATACAAAAAACTCTCACAGGGGTTATAAAACTCCATTCTACCAGAGGCTTGGCTGCCTCTAAGGTGTGTTTCTGGGGAATTTCTGCCTTATATTTGCTAAGCCATCTCATGGTACCCTATAATACCTTCACCAAGCATTACAGTCTAGACATCACTTCTAAGAAGTGGGCCATTTTTGGATGGACTGTCCTACAAGGTCTCCTACCCTAAGTCCTGATGGTTCACTTTCTCCTCCCACTGGGCATAATAACCACTTGGTAATCTTCCCATGTGCTGTGACGTGCTGCAAGAAATTGCCTCGAAGAAGATAGTATGGTTGAGTAAGAACTTACTGTAGCAGTAGATCTTCGAGAGTATCTTTTGCAGCAGATCATGCAGCCGCTCCCTTCTTTCTCCTTGCTGTTACTTTTTATAGTAGTAAGTTTTAATGTTTGGCTTAAAAGACATTACAATATACTAATAACAAACACATCTTAATACACAGATATACAGTATAAATTAAGCATCGCTAAAATTTCTAAAAAACAATCATTAGAACATTTCCATTAATCTAGATCAATCATATAAAAAAATGGATGACAATAAAGAGCCTCAGTCAATTTTCAGTCTATAAATAGTCTGAAGGACATATTTAACAGTTTATATAATTTAAATAATTATTTCCCCCATTAACTCTGATTTATTACCTTGATTAATTTTAATCAGGGGTTAGAAGGGGCCCAAGTTAACATAGCATAGTGTTTAGAATAGGATTCAGATCTAGTTTATCCAGACAGCCATTTCACACTCGGCCTATGATCAGTCCATTTCAATAAGCCACAACAACCGTACAAGAAACCAGTCTGAATCATGTAAATCTGGCCATACATTGAATACCATTTAATGGCACTGAACCTACTCTGTTCCTTGTGTCCCTTAACAGGTCCAAGCCACCTTATTTGGATTGAGCCACTTGTGCCACCAGTTAGCCCCATCCCTGGGTCCCAACGGAAATACCTCACAGCACATGCTGTCCCATATTCCACGTATACAAGTCCCTTGGTCAGGCGCATTCTACTGGCCCACACTCAGTCTTGTTACTACCATTTCAGGAGCTCTTGGCCCATAATTGGACACTGAGTCATTTCATTTCCAGCATCATTCAAAGCTTCATGCCTAGGCACTATCACTCAACTAAGTTCAGTCAACACTGTTCGATTAATTATGTCTAATCAGGATGATCAATAACCATCTGGGAAACTTTCCCTGGATTTTAAATGTCTATATCCATCTTATATTCAATAACCTGGTTACCCTCTATAGATTCCTATATATGCCAGACTCTAGCTTCATATCATAATATTACAAACAATGAGAATAGTGTCATTTGATACAAAACACAGTACCTAAAAACATTATCACTAAACATACTATGCAATATAGAACACCTCATAATGAACAGCATATAAAATTCATAAATAATATACAGAAACAACAATAAGATTTGAGTAAGTAAGTCCTCTCTATGTTCCAACTACAGTACAAGTCGCATTAAACTATCCCATCAATGAGTTGGTTTAGCATTGTTTTTTACAGGTGTCAATGCACTGGTAACTCATACTGTATTGTTTTCCAGCACTTAATCAGCTCAGGAGCAATGTTTATAAAATGTGTTTGCTACTCAGTTGGCATACATTTAAGCCCAATCATGATGCAATGCAAAACTGAGTTGTAACTCTTAAGAAACAGTTTGAGCAGGGTTTTGCACTGAATCCTGCAACACTTATGCCACTCAATCAGAAATGCTAAAGCAACTCATTGGTGAAACAGTTTAATGTGACTTGTACTGTAGTAGTGCTAAAAATAAGCCCAGATCAACATTCCTACGGGCCAAAGGCTATACATTAGGCCAGACAATAAATAGCAGTCCAGTCTATCCCAGCATAATTTAACCTCTCCAGCCACATCATGTTCCCTCAGAACCGACTTAGTAGACAAATGGTCACACTGCAGTAATAAAGCAACCATTAAAGGTATTATGAAGTAATACTGCTCTATACCCTGCAGACCACTTCCTATCCAACCACTCCTGTTGGTTATACCTAAGGTACTTAGTGAAAACATATTTCAAGAGGGGTCCCATCTGATCACAATGTATTCACACTGAACCCACATAGAAGCCAATGGAGTCTGCCAGCAAAGAGAGAGCATGTCTACTAGGGCACCATGCAGTGCATACTGCTCCATGCCCATGACACATCCCTCATCTGGCTACACCTATCAGCCTCTCTTGGACATACAGCATGACTCTGCATCTCAGTTTAGTCCCCTCTAACACTACAGTATCACAACAGCACCTCTGTGACAACCAGCAGGGCATACTGGTCTTGAAGCACGTCCACTGGAGCACCACGTGACTCATGCCGCCCCGTGCCCCACTGATTGCTCCAACTCCAGTTATACCCAGTTTGCCACTCTTACAGCAAGATGTGACTCCATGTCACTGATAAGGCCATTCTTAATGAGTAGAGTTGTCCCGCCTAATACGAAATGGCCACAAGACAAACCCGAGCCCTAATAAACTCATGGCACATTTTTAAACATGCTTATAGAAAGTTTCAGTCAATCTCTCTTATTTCAGACATCAGAGAACAAACAGCTAACTTTCAAATAATTAAGATACAATCTCATTTCAAATATTAAATGCGTTAGATATATTGGATAAATACTGTAACTACTATGATACATAAGGTCCCATTACATAATAGAATTGCACCATATTTTTCCCTTACATAAAAATTACAATAAATTCAAGAATAAAAAGCAAGTCTCCTTTAAACCTCCAATGACCATACTTCTAACAAGAACAAGACCAGGAACAGAAACTCCGCTAACATTCAGGAATCCATTAAATATAGGATGAAACGCTAGCACTTTTGAATTAAAAAAATAAAAAATTCCCCACAAAGATCTTATGTTCACTTGAATCACTTTAGGGATTTTATAAATTAAAAACATTATTTATACTAGCTGAAGCAGAAAACCACCACAGCCAGGACTGTCAACCGGTGTCTTCTATCCAAAGTGACTCCATATAATCCTCACAGTATTTACTGTGGTAGCAAACCCAAAGGGAAATAAGAATTTACCCCATGTCTGACAATGTTCTCCAAGCAACAAAAGTTGGATACAGTAGGTCCTGGAGGAAATAGAGATCCTCAGTCAAACTCTCCAGTAGTCACAAAAACAAAGTGTCTCTTACCAGGAAGAAAGGGTCTCTCACACATTTTAGTCTTTTATACTCTTTTCACATTTATTTTGAAAGCCAAAGCCAAGGACCAGAAATTTGATTCTGCTACCAAAGTTTCCAACCTTGAACCAGCCAGAATTCCTCCTCTGTTTTTAGACCTACTTCTGTTTAAGGCTTTAAAAAAAGTCTATAGCACAATGTGCAGCTCTTGTTTTACCTCCTCTCCTTCCTTGAAGACTCTCAGCAACGTCTTTTAAAAGTTTTGGATTAGGCACTCAGCACCATTATCGCAGCTCTCAGCTTCTTTCCAACACTTGCCTCCACACAGGTACGCCATCATCTCTTCCTTGCTTCTTAGCAAAACTCACAATAAAAACCCATTCAGTGCAATCTGAATGACAGCCAGGCACATCAAGAAACCATACAAGACGCCAAATAGCAAACACCGATAAATGCCAGGCAACGAAAAAGCACTCAGACTGACACTTTATTCGATGAGTTTTGCTTCAGCAAATATGGCCTGTAGAAAATTAGATTAGCTTTCATTCATCTGAAACTTTTTATTTCAGAATAGAATAAACTACAGCGCTGTTGGAAAAAGCTGAGAGGAGCAGAACAGCATTGCAGCCATCTTGCTGCTTGCTCAGCCCCCTCACCCGTGCTGTGAGTACAGCCATGAGCTACGTCTCGATGACCTTGCTGTTAATTCAGAAGGGTTCCTTGCTCTTGTCTTTTACGACTCTATCAGCTGCTGCCTTAATTTACTTCCTCAGTTCCCATCGGAGGCCTAGGAAATGTTTTTACATTTGATTGCCAGGATGGAAAAGAACTGAGGAGTATCTGGGACCTCCTCCTTTTATCCCTGCCATGCAGATACCACATGGTAGTATTAGAGGGAGGTCCCAGGGCTGACTGCTGAGAAGTCATCCAAAGCAAATGATGCCTGTGGCTGTAATCCCATGTGTTATGACCTGCTACAAGATATACTCTTGAATATCTACTATTAAAATAAGTTCTTATGCATCTGCACTGTATTTGTCACCTTTAATTGTCACTTATTCATGCTGGCTAGCTTCACACTGATTAAAGGCCCAGATAACCTGAGCTGGGTGTGCAGTTCCTGCACTAGTAGACTGGTAGATCAAGCTACCATGTATCTGTGTTCTATTTGTTAACCAGGTCCATTGCTACAAGTGTCTGCCATGCTACTCATTTTCTGTTATTCCCTGCTTTACCATGTGTGGCCTGTACCATTTACAAAGGTGTTTACTTTGCTGCATAGTACCTGATATTCTCTGCATTACCTTGTATAGCCTGCTCCATTGCTGGAAGAGATTAGCCAGCCATGCCCATCAATTTATTGGCTCTGAGCTCCCTCTCTGTCAATGGTCTCGCTCTGCACCCTAGTCTGCATCCTTAGCATGTGAAGCCTGGTGTGGGGTCCTTCCTTTCTGGCCCATAGTGGGAATGTCCTTACTCCAGGTGGAGCTTTACTCATTTGTGTGCAGCAGTGCTTCATGATGTAGAATTTATGACTAGCTGCCAAGGGAGGATATATTGATATCCTTTAACTGTAGTATCAATTACTGAGGCACCTTCAATGCATTCTCCCTATGACTGCTTTTGTTTTGCTTGATCTAAAAAGTAGATTGGTAGGTCAAGCAAGATCCTCAGTGGTCATTCTCTCCTCCTACCACCTTTGAGGTAGTTTGTTGCAGATGCCAGTACTTGCGACGCACCATGGCATTCCCATTAAAGGGAAAGTGTGCGAGTTTCCTCCAAATTGGAATATTTTCCACTCCCCTTGTTTGGATTTCTAAATGGCAGAAGCAGAGCCATCATTAACAATAACATTTCAAGCCTGGAGGGAAGGCAATCTTTGCCTTGGATCCCCAGAGATTTCCTCCTCAAAGGTTTTTTTTTTTCCTCCTCTGTTCAGCAGGTCATAATACTAGTTAGTGATATATCCTAGCTGACATAGGTAGGTTCTGCTGTTGGATGGAGATGAATGATGGCCCTTCTAGCCATTCCTTCTTTCTTTAGGATGCCCCTAGCTGTCATCAGGGTAAGACATATTATTGGAGCTGTCCTGCTAACTTGTGTGTCTCATTTATGTTTCATTAAGCTGCCTGTTGCAGTCAGTCTGCTTCTCTACCAGCTAGTCACCGATCGCTGTTTCAATTCTTTTGGGATTCCTTCCTAAGGTACCTTTAGCCAAGGAACCCTTCCTGCCGCACCTCTGGGGTGAAACCGTCTTATAGGGTTCCTTTCTTTCAGTACTCCTACAGAGTGCTAATTCTTACTGGAATAGAGAGTGCGAATGGCCACAAAAGTTATACAGTTACACAAGCATAACATTATTCTAGTTGAGAAAGTCATTGAATTGAAAGGCTCCATCTGCAGTTCAATAAGTGAGCAACCAGCTAGGCCTACATCCTGAACTAAATAAGCAATTCCTCCCAGCCTCCATCTGAAGCACTTTCTCTTTGTCCCACCATCCTCCCCTCCTCCTCCAGTGGCTCAACTCTCTACTCACAGATAGTTCCTTCCTAAGGTAACTTTAGCCAAGGGACCCTTTCCACAGCACCTCTAGGAATGGAACCCTCTTACAGAGTTCCTTGCTTTTAGTACCCCTACAGGGTAGTAATTCCTACTGGAACAGAAAGTGCAAATGGCCTCAAACATTATTATACAGTTGCACAAGCATAACATTATTCTGGTTGAGAAAGCCATTAAACTGAAGCTGCTGTAACTGATAGGCTATGGGACCAAGTCCCTGTCCTTACTCCGTCCTTACTCATTATATATGGGAGCCACCTAGTCCAACGGGAGGAGCGTTGTTCCATTTTCTCATTAAGGGAGTACATTATTTTTTCCATTTTGTACATTTGGTTGACTGTATTATGCCAGGACATCAGATTGGGGATCTGTGGGGTAAGTCATAATCTAGTAATACATTATATTATCTGCCTCCAATATTAAACTAAACAAGTAGTTAGTGTGCTTGTCACTGAACTCTGCTGGGAACTGGAGACATAAGTATAGGTTGGCTATAAGTGGGATGGGATTACTGAGGAGGTTTTCTGAATTCTTCTCCAGCACCTGGAAGAAGGGTAAAAGCAATGAGCACTCCCACAACATACGTTTGTGTATGTTGCATGAGATTCACCACATTTTTGCCAGTAGGAGAAATACCTGGTTTGGAAATAATGTGCTAAAATTATTGAAATGCAACAAAAGTGTATTTCCTCTATAGGTGGGAGCTGGTTAATTTATTAATTCAAGTGTTGTGATACACTCCAGTGATAAACGAGTGGTGCAGACACAGGGTGGCTACCCTCAAAATTCCAGACTTGCTCAGCAGTGCTTGCACTCTCTCAAACAAAAAGTTAGAGGCTGTAGATTTTCCAAATAAAGCAATGAATTTATTGTAAATGTTTTACAGCTTCTGCCAGTGGTATATAAGCACCTACCAGCCCTTCACCTCTGATGCAAGGTTTCATCAGGAGGTGAGCATTTGGAGACTGACATAGCATTTATATAGTCCCATAGTGATGACATAATGAATTATATCATTCTTTAGTTGCTTAGAAACTAAAAAAAAGGAACATAAACATCACATAAACTCATGTCATTTTAACAATGTTGCTACAAAGTTAAACAGCTGCATGGCAAATGTGCGACAAATTTGCTGTGTATTTTTTTTTGCATTCATTCTTAGCTTGCATATCTTTTTATACAATATTTATCAAAAATTTGAATATTTGGAAGAAGATTTTTTTGTATCTTTTTAAATCCTTTATCAGTCCTTGTATTTTCAGTAGTGCCGATAAACCAGTGATCACCCTTATTTCTTTCCATGCTTATTTTCCTGAGGATCCACTTATTTATACAGAATACAGAAATACACTTCATCCTTTTCCTTGTCAAATTTAAAATAACCTAAACGAAATGGAAAGAGCAGCAAAAAAGGATAAGTCAGGACTTAATCTATAAACATATACAACTGCTGTTAAGCAAATCTTTCAAACTCACTAAAATCAATAAACAAATATTGAATAGCATATTTTTAGTTAAGTGCATTCACATGATCAGTACTCAACAATATTTCATCTATATTAACGACAACGTTACTGAAATTAACATGTTAACATCGGCAAAATTCGCCCTCTTATTTATACTTTTAAGCGAGCTTTCACATAATCATTTAAAAAGTAACCAGGTAGACCTAAATTTCTTGGTCCACTATGTTGCTCTTTTATTTGTAAAACTATTGTTTCATGAAAGGAATCACTTAACTAGGGGATATTGGGCTTCAGATGTTAGATGTTGAAACACCCATCACATTTTTAATACGGAGAGGGGGATTATTTTTGTGAAACTTTGCTAGTTAATACCAGACATAATAATATCATCCATGTTAACAGTGAAGTTTCTGAAAATTAACATGTTAACAATGGCAAAATTCGCTTAATCATTTATACTTTTTAAGCGAAATTTCACATAATCATTTAAAATGTAAATTAACCAGATAGACTGCAATTTCTTGGTCCACTATATAGCTCTTACGTACATAAGATAAATGTTACTAAGAGGGAAACTCATTATTAGTGAGTAGTCTACTTCAATAGTTGGGGATTTTATCACCCAACACAGCGTCAGTGCAAATCTGATTAATTTACTAATTGTCCTACAGGTCAGATTCCATTATTTAACTGTAACTGGGATGCCAGTTTCCTCTTTCAATTTCTGTGTCACCTGTAGGAACTTTTCCCCAGTGAATTCTATTAGTGCTTCATAGAATAGCAAAATCATATGTGCCATTGCCCAGACCAACAGAAAGCAATAACATTTTGAATCACTACTGGCTATGAGTTTGGGGTTAATGCTCTGTATGAAGAGTTTATATATAATACTGTCGCTGGAGGAAACTGTAAAAGTCTTTACACCCTAAGACCATGGTTGTTTGACCTTTCTGGAATGAACAGAATGGAGTCTAAGAACAGTTGCTGAATATATTTAAACCTGGAGATACTCTTCTTCCAGTTTCTCCACACACTAAGTTGGAGATATATGGGAACATTAAAAAAAGGTAAAGTGCTCTCAGCAGGGTCATCATATGAACCAACTCAATATGGTGAGAAAGGCTCATATGTAGAGCTCACCATCATGCAATATCAGTAGATATAGTATCTCTAGTCTGTGAGAGGTTGATAGTTATATTTTTAGGAGTCTGTGGGTTCTGAGAGGAAAATTCTCAGGTATTTTAGTTTAGTGAGTTCCCATCTAAATGGGAACCTGTCCCGGATTGGTTTTGATGGTGATAATGTAATGATAGCATCTCGGTCTTAGCTGACTGCCTGAAAATACTCTGAATTGCTGGAGGTCCTCAAAGGCAGCTGAGAGGGAGTACTCAGGGTCCTGGAGGTACAGAAGGACACTGTCTGCATACAGAGCAGGGTAGTGCTTCCTCCCCCCAAGTATACCCCATGGATCTGCTGTGATTCACTGATTGCTTGTGTGAGAGGCTCAATATATAAGGTGAACAGCAATGGGAAGAGGGGAAAACCTGCCTAGTCCCTCTGAGAAAGGGATCATCCAGAGAATGATGGTTATTTACTGTTACAAAAGTCTGAGGGGAGCTAAAGATATGTATGATGTAGAAGTTGGATTAGGAGACTGAGAATCCTAGTAGCCTAAGCACTAAATATAGGAATGGCCAGGAGGCCCAATTAAAGGATTTTTCCACATTGAGGCTGAGGAGAATGGAGGGAGCACTGGCAGCCTGCATATGGTTAAAATGTGTAAAATTCATCTGCTATTACCAGCTGTGGTATGTGATATCATAACACTGGTTTGATTCAAACTGATAAGAGTTGGATGAAGTTTATTAAATCTTCTGGCTAAAAGCTTCCTAAAAAAATTATAGTCAATATTTAATACCAATATGGGTCAGAAGGAGCAGCAGTTACTTGGGTTCTAATCTGGTTTTAGGATAACTGATATGGTCGTGTGGGACTAAGATGGAGATGGGTTTCTTCACTGCAGTACATCATTAAAAACACGGTATAGGACTGGAAGATATTAGTCCTTCATAACCTTATAATATTCAGCTCCAAAACCATCTAATTCTGGGCCTTCATGGTTTTGACTTTGCAGAGGACAGCCTCTTAATTCTCAGTAGTTACTGGGGTACTGGGGCATAAGTTGTTCCTGGAGTGCTCTGGTGGGTTGGGGGTGCATTAGCTTTGCAAGGCAGTCTCTTGTAACCTGACAAGAGGCCTTCTGTTCCAGGTAATATAGTAACTGATGGTAAGTACAGAAGGAATTAGTGATGTCATGTAGGTTGGTGGACTCATATGACTGGATATGTAATAGTCAAGACTGTGGCTAAACAATGCTGTTTGTGCACTTGCTATACTAAAAGATGTGATACTCCAGCCCCCACCTTATAGTATCACTGAGTGAGGTACATATGGATAATTTATGTTTGTGTAAGGCATACTGAGTCCAGTTCAGCTTTCACTTTGGACAGCGGGGGGTATCACCAAGGTGCCCTCCTGTTGATGTGCTATCTGCAGAAAATGAAGGGTACCTTCTATCTGCCTCTGCCTCTGTTGTCTATTTTTTAGGCTGACATATACTGGATGATGTGGTCTTGGAGAACCAATTTAATGGCATCTGACATTATGCAGTGAGTGACCCCTGTTCTCTCATTGTCCTGTTGTATCTCCTGAAGAAAAGATCAGAATTTAGGAAATTTTGGGTAGAAGGGATATTGGTGTCATCAGCTGTCTTGCTCCTCCAGCCCCAACTCCCAGTAGTTTAGCACAGGGGCGTGATCTGAGTGGAAGATGCCTCTAATGTTATGATCTGACAGCCTATTTAAGTGCTCCACCTGTGTGAGGCAGAAGTCAGTTCTCAAATACATACCATGGATATGTAAGTAATGGGTATAGTTATGAGAGACAGGATGGAGGGTCCACCAGGTGTTCACCCAACCCACCATCTGCATTAAGAGATTACTTAATTTGTGTGCAGTGGAATGGTATGGAGTCCAAGGGTTTGAGGAATACCAGTTGGGGAAAAAGGGTGAGATTTAGAGCACTGTTCATAAGCAACAGGCCCTTTGTATGATTAACAATCTCATCTAGTAACTATTTAATGAATGACGTGTTAGAGTCTGGGGAGGTAGAAGCTTATGAGGGTGTACTTTTGACCATTTAAAAGGCCCAGGAACAAAACCAGGCAATCCACTTGATGTGTTACTATGAGGGTCTCTTGAAAAAAGGAATGTCACTGGACAAGAATAGCCACACCTCTCATTTTACCTCTCTGCATGACCTATGAATACATTGAGGAGTATTCAAATTTTGTTAATTTGTCAATGTTCCTGTGATGACAGATGTGTCCCCTGTAGGTAGACCATGTCTGATTTCTGCTTCTTAATCTGGATGAGGAGCTGAGAATGATTGACTCTGTTATTGAGACCATTAATATTCAAGGAGTTTACAGACTACTAGTAGTTTAGGGGAATGCATCACAATGACCATAATTTAATTCAACAATGCCTGCCTGCTGTACACAGGCCCCTTCCTCATTTGCAGGCATTCCATATAAACTGTAACACTTAACTCTGTGCAGACCATTTTTGAACCAGAAAGTAAAAATAACTAGTAACACTACAAACAGTAACAGGGTCTTGGGCCTAAGGGTTATGTTTATCAAACGGGTGAAGTCAGCAAGATCAATTGAAGATATCAGATCATACTGCTGCTAACTGTCTGAGGAAAACAGCCACAGCTCCTAGGCCTGTTGCAGCCTTAACAAGGGGAAACTGTGGCTGTTTGGTTAGTCCAAGGAGAGAGACCTATTTCTAGGTGTTATGCATAGGTAATGTACCCATGCATGCTGGTGGTATATTCTCACAAGGAGGGGACTTTCAAACAGCAGTTGCATTCTGGGAGAGGGTAGTGATGAGTAGACATCACTATACCCACTCCTCACTACTTGGTTACCGCAATGTTTTAATTATGGGGGAATCAGCATGGGCACATGCACTTTACCAGAACAAAACCAGAAAATGTCAACCTGAGATGGAAACACAAGGCAAGTTGTGTATGTTCACCCATATTTTTTTTATAGTATATGGTTCCCCCAGATGCAAAAAAAAACCCCAAAAACATTTCAACATTTATGTTTTATGAGTTTTCATACCTTGTATTTGTGCTTGTGGTTGTTGCTGACAGCTTAGTCTGTCAGGCAGAGTGTGTTGGTGCGGTCTCATTCCATTCCTGAACCTGCTACCATTCATGGCAGCAGTTTGTGAAAAACAAAAGTCAAATCTGTATGGTTTCAAAACACGGAGCTGACTATGGCAGTCCATGTCCAAACCATCTTGATGAGCCACTTGCTATGCAGTGCCACCATGTTAGTTTTTATTTTTGTTTCAACAGAGCTGTTTCAACCAATTAGATGGTGGATAGCACATGGAGTCAAGAATATTAATTTTTTTATTTACTTATTTAGTTAGTTTTTGTTGACCAGGTAAGGTGCACTAGCCATAGCAATGACTATTTTCAGACATGACCCAGGAGTTTACAGAAACAACACATTTTTAACAATGACAGTACAATCATATAAACTGTAGGTGCTTAGAAAATAGTAATACAGTGCAGGCAGCAGAAAACAATAGATACAACTGATTCTGCAGAACTATATAACCTAGAAATATGGGAGAGCAACAGTAAAAAATCCATTGGGCAACATTAAGGTAGCAGTCTAGTGAGATTAAACAAAGCAAAAGTGCCATTTTAATAGTCGAATTAGATGGAAAACAATAGAAACTGGAGTATTGAAGAGGGTAGGGATATAGTATAAGGAGGTGGGATAGGACAGGACAATTGAGGTGAGGTAAGGGGTTATGGCTAGATATAATTAAAATATGGCAAAATAGGAGACAGGAGGTCTGTTCAGAACTATTTTGTTGAGTAAATGAGCTCAGAAAGGCTGTTGCGGTAAGAGACATTATGTAGAGATACTGGGCTATGGGGGTTTGAAACAGGAGCAAGAGCATGAAACAGCAAGAAAGTCTTGCAGCAATATTTTGAAAGAGACATGGGATGATGCTAGACAAATAGAGGGAGCGAGTTCCATTTTTTGGGGGCATGGCAGGAGAATGTGCTAGCACTTTTGGAGGAGTGACGTCTAGGGATGATAACATGGGCATTGGCAGCAGAGCATAGTTGCAAAGTTCATAGCTGGATGTCTGGTTTAGAAATAGTTCCAACAGTAGCTTAGGCATTTGATTTCGGATGATATTATCTATGATTGAGTAGAGCACATCATCTCAGGAGGCTGCTGGAGAAAGCCATCCTAGTTCAGTGTAGAGGAGGCAGTGGTATTTCAGTCGATGTGAGGAGGATGCACATACATCCACAGATACTGTTGCATGACATCCCACTTCTAAAAACTAGTCTTACCTGTCGAGGCATATGCTGCCACCCCATAAGTGAGTGATGGAAGGAGTAGGCCTCGAGCTATGGCAAGCCTAACTGAGGGGTTGTGTACGTAGCTGGAGAGGTAGACCATACCAAGTTTCATGTTGGCCAGCTTGCAAGTCTGCCAGTTATGGAGATCAAAAGTAAGAGCTGGATCGAGTGTGATACCCATATATTTAAAGGAGGGTACCACCATAACATAAGAGCCATTTATAGTAGAGACATTAAAAGTGGGTTGAGAGAGTTTTAGTTTGGCATTTGAACCAAATAGCATGGCTTGAGTCTTAGATACATTGAGGACAAGCTTATTGCTAAACAACTACTGTTCAATTTGTTGAAAGTCTTGGGAACATTGGTTGATTTCAGTGATGTTCTTTGCACTGGTGTGCAGGACAATGCCATCGGCATATAGCAGGAAGGCAATCTGGGGAATGTTTGAGGTAATATTATTTATAAAAATAGTGAAAATCAGGGGGCCGTGAATACATCCTTGTGGCACACCAATATTTATGGTAGCATATTCCGACAAAGTGGAGTTAAATTTAACTAGTTTAGTGCGATCTGCCAGGTAGCTGTCAAACCATGCAGTCACACCCGGTGAGAAGCTTAGTAATCTTAGAGCAGTTAGGAGGATAGGATGATCCACAAGGTCAAATGCTTTAGTTATGTCTATAAAAATTGCCCCCGTTTGAAGACCTGAGTCCATGGCTGCTAGGGTATCAGATGTAACTTTGAGTGAAGCAGTGGTGGTGCTATGACCCTTGCAGAAACCATGCTGTGCAGACATGAGAAGGTTATGCTTCTGAAAAAAGTCAATGGTCTGAGTGGCAACTAGCTTCTCAAGGATTTTGCTAAGAACATGCAATATGGCAATGGGCCTATAGTTGGAGGGATTTTTGCAGACACCCTTTTTGAAAACAGGGCAGTCTTCCAGATATCTGGGACATAGCTGTGACAAAGGAAGAGGGAAAAAATCTTTCCAAGAGATGCAGCTATGTAAGTGGCAGCGAGCTTTAGGAGTTTGGATTCAAGGTTGTCAGACCCAGCAGCAGTGAAATTGGAGATGTTGTTTAGCAATCTTAGAACTTCCAGGTGATTGACAGACTTGAAAAGAAATTTGGGCCCAGAGACATCAGGTTGGTCATTTGAGTATGGTTTAGCTGGGAAAGATGAGGTATAGCTGGTAAGGTCTGATAACTGAGCATTGAAAACGTTTGTGATAGTGGAGGGGTTATTGCAGTGGACCACACTGAGAGACGTATCAGTTGGAGTGGGGCCCGGATTTGATCCTAGGAAGCATTTAATATGGGACCAGACTTTTTGGAGTCACCATGTGCATTTGTTAATAGATCCTTACAATATGCACTTTTGGCCCTTTTGGTTTCCTTCTTGCAGGATTTTCTGAGAGATCTGTAGGAATTTAAGTCAGCTGGGAGCCCCATGCTTTTGTAGTGGAGCCAAGATTTGTCCCGCTGTTGCAGTTTGGAGAGAAGGTCAGACTTTAGTATGTTTATTTATTACCCGATGGGTAACAAGAGGGCAACGTTTGTCCTGGATCTCTAGGAAGCAAGTCAGGAATAGATTTTGAGTAGTCTGAGTGTGATCAGAGTCAAAAAGAGGGGTCCAGTCAATAATGACAATGTCCAGTAGAAAGGATTGAGGGTCAACGTTTGCATAGTTATGGAACATAATAAAATGAGGCTTAGAAGGGGAGGGACTAGTTTTACCCCATATACAAAAGGTGGGGTAGTGGTCAGTGATGGCATCTGCTAGTATGCCAGAGGAGATAATGTTTTCTGGGTGGTTGGTCATGACCCAGTCCAATAGAGTACTAGAGTTGGAGTGCAGAGCAGTTCTAACAGGGTCACTGATCACCTGGTGAAAGTTGAAACTTAGAATCTTAGACTGTAGTGCATGTAGAGAGTTGCCGAGCCAATTTAGATTGAGATCACCAAGTATAAAAACCTCATTTCTCCCCAAAAGAAGAGAAGTCTGATCAAGCAGCTCATCAAGTCCTTTTACATCACTAGAAAGGGGGTTATAGGTACAGACAATATGTAGTTTTTTGGAGCCAAGAGTAAGGAGGACATGAAGCGCTTCACAGTGGATTAGGGGAGATGAGGAGATTGTGGAGAGATGTAGGTGATCTTTAAAATAGGTGGCTGTGCTACCCCTTCTTTTTGGAGCAGGTCTGTCAAATCTCAAGAGATTGTAAGAGGGAAGCAAGCACAGAGAATCCTGGATGGAAGATTTAAGTCAGGTTTCAGTAAGGCAGATGATATCTGGTTTGTAGAGGGTGACCCAGGATTCTAATTCAGCAAAACTGTGCAGCAGGCTCCTGATATTATAGTGCACTACAGTAAGACCCTTAGCATTTGAATGGGGATTCTGTATATTGTTGCTCAGTCCAGGGTTAGAATGTATATCACCAGAGAGCAACAGGGACAGTATTAGGAGATACCAGAGTTTATGTCGCAGGAAGGAACATAGGGTCCGTGTATATAAGGGACAGTGTTTTAGAACATGGGCTACCATCAGGATCCAGGGCCTATTTGATAGAAGTGGAGTAGGGTCACATCAGAGAGAGAGCAACAGGAGATGGTTAGAGTATATGTAGTCATGGGGCTGGAAAAGTGGGATAGCCAAGTGGGCTGGAGGAACACTAGGCAAAGATAGGTGAAGCAGAGCAAGAGAGGGCTCAAGAAGAGGCAGTAACAAGAGTAGTTTCATTGTTTAAACAGATCTAGGTACTGGCTTGTGAAGAAAGTGAAAGTCAGGACCAGCCAGGAGGAAAAATAGAAGTGTGAGATCAGAAATGATAGAGGTGTTGAAGTAAAGACAGTTTTAATCAGTGGCTTACAAATATTGATTACAGAATGTGCACAATAACTTTTAGAATGTGCAAAACTTTCGGAACGTGCACAACAACTTTTAGAACATGCGCAACAACACTTGAGCAGCTACCGAATTCCATCCGTAATACTGTAAGCCCAAACCATATACTATATAAAAAATACAATATAGCTGTGAAATAAAGTGCAAGGGGTATACAATGCAATTGGCTTTATAATAAAGTACATTATAAAATGGGTCTTGAAAATCCTGTAACTTGATTATCGAAGCATGTCTCTTGACTGTGTATATATCCTGCAACAGACAACCAGCAAAGATCCCAGTATTCAAATGTTTACTTTCTCTGAACCTAATTTGTTTTTATTTTTGATAACATATTCATTTTATAATTGCAATAATGCACTTCAGGGCATGTGTAGTAGTGTGATTTATACACTTCTTGTGTGGTTAAAGTCACTCGGCTGCACCTTGTGACACACCACACAAGAAGTGTGTATATCCCACAACAACACATGTCCTGTCGTGCATTATTGCTTAATTTGATACCCAGAACAATAATGCTGTACAGTAAAGTGCAATGAATACCCAATACAATAATGTGGTGCAAGAATTGCAATGGATACCCAATATAATTAGGCTGTATAATAGAGCAATTGATATGCAATACAGCACTAAATGCATTCTCATCGATGTTCAGTATGTGAAAGACTGAAATCTTATCACCCCTCAGACTCATTTTCTCCAGAGTGAACATGTCCAGTGCCTCCAGTGTCTCCTCATATTTTATCCTGAACATCACTGATCATTTTGATCGCCTTGTGCTATACCCTCTCAACTGCTTCAATGTCATTGTTTTTGTTATTAAGGATACCAAAACTGCATGCAGTATGCTTGGTAAGGCCTGCCCTGAGCCTTATAAAGTGGCAGGATTACTGAACCTGCTCTGCTGACACCCCTTTTGATGCATGAAGCATTCTGCTGGCCCTCTTTAAAACAGGTGAGCCCTGCTCATACTTGTTCAACCCCTTGTGTATTATGTCCTCTAAGTCTTTTTTCTCCTTGACTGCAGCAAATGGAGCTTGTGATGGAGCATATGTCTGTCATGCTGATTTAGTCTTAAACTGCTTTACAACTGGCAACACAGGCAATGCAGATTTTGGCTGGTGCTCTGGTGGTATTTGTACCAAACTTCTACTGTTTTCAAGTTGGCCCTTTAAAACCTCACTGCACTGCTTGTTCTGGGATTTGGATGTACCTCAGGGGGAGGAGTGTTAACAAGTAACACGTGACTCCAATAAATGGAGAGTGGCAGAGGTTTTTCCGCTGCAGTTGGCATAGACTTGCAGATGTCTTGCGATCTCTGTAGAGAAAAGGGAGCTCACCAGATACTGAACTAATGTTTTAAATAGTGGAGGTAAACGGCAATTACTATGTGTTCACTGCACTATTTTTTCCATTGGTATCGGTGGAGCATAGTACTGTCTGCTGTGCTCAAGATGACGGCTCAGAGTTCACTGCACATGCGTGAGTCATCACACACGTGTGGAAACCTCTGTGCCTGGAGCTGAGCCAAAGTTTCTGGAGGATCTTTAATGCAAGTAGCACTGCTCCATATCAATGTTTCTTTGCCTTGTTTAGACTGGCAAGCAACAATACAAGCATTTAAGTAGTACAAAAAAGCATATGCATATAAAAAGTACAATTTCAATGGGAGAGCTAATGACACCCGGTAGTGAGGAGACTTGTGTCTACCTGCACCTATAGTAGATTTACTGATGAGGCATGTTCTGCAACATCTGCAGCATGTAAATTCTGCATCTTAATAACATCATTTCATAATGCGTTACAAGTCTTCATAACTATCCTTAGCAATAACCAGTTCTGCAGTGTTAAATAGCATGCATAATCGTCTTCATAGCCATGTTGTTAATTGTGAATGTCTCATCATCTGCACTTACAGTAGATTTAGTGGAAACATTTTCTGTAACATCTATACTTGTAGAATATAAACTGAGTGCATCTTATTAAACACTACTTTATGTTTTACAAGGCTTCATTTCTGAATACACAGTGCTGCAAATCAATTAACATGTATAATCCCCTTCATATATCCAAATGGTTAATTGTGAATGGCCCATCATTGTTCTGTGAGTCAGGGAAGCATGAAGTAACTAAGCGAAAAACTGAAAACTTCTGAACGTGCATACTCAAAGGACAAGGTGGCATATTCGGACTGGGAGCTAAGAAAGGTGGCACACCTGTTCTGGCTGACCCACACGCGCAGCCACTGAAGGCACAGTGAATCCTACTGGGGGCAGTTTTATACAATACCATTGATTTGTGCAGTGATGCATCAGTCTGAATCGAGGATTAATTTTTTTAATGGTGAACTGTAAAGCAGAGCACTGCCAGAATAAATCTGTAAGCAAACAATATATTGTATTTTTTAGTGATAAGAGCACAATCAAATTGAGGTTTGGTGGGTGCAGTTACACCCACTTGATATAATAAAGGTAAAATTATATATATATATATCTCCTCTGATTATTCTGCAAAGCTGATTTTAGTAGTCTAGCATTTAAGAAGAGGTATTATACTAAAATGTACTGTGAATTGTGAAACAGCTGTTTTAATGCCTGTGAAAGAAAAATAATAGAAGATCTGGGCATTACCAAAAGAACTCTGCAGTATAATTAGGGTTAGTGATGATCAAAGTCCCCTCCCCCCTCCCCCAGGCCCAAATCCTAATGCATCAAGGAAGGTAATTTTAAAGTATGGTTTACATGTTAAGGTTGTAACCACTTAACAGTGACTTTAGTATGTCAACCTCCTAATTTAGTTTATTAGCAACAGAAACATTGTCAACTACCAATTCAGAAGACTCGATTTTAGAATGCGAGATGCTTAAGAAGAGGTGATCACGCATTGCATTCTTGTTCCATTGTGTGCTAAATAATTTAAATGTAACTCGGTTGGGCTTAAATCAGATACTGAAACGCAATACACAAAGTAAATATATAATCGCCTCTGACTTTCAGATGGTCCACTTGATACAAAATTAAAGCAGGTTGTAACACAGCTGTTGGAATCTTAAGCAATTTTGCAAGCTAAAATCTTTTTCATGAGGATTGATACAGCTGGTGTTACTATTGCTAAAGCTAAAGCAGGTGAAGTATGTGATACAGATTTTCTCAATCTAATTTATTCATGTACTGTAATTCTCTAAACGATTTTTCTTTTAAATTTCCATTGTTATCACAAAGGTTTAGAATACAGTTTCAATTCGGTCTTTAGTTAATTAGAGAAATGGCTGAGAACATATTCCTCTCCATAATCTGGCCAGGGGGCTCATAAATCTCTTGTGACAGTAACACAGGTTCCAGGAACAAATTGCACAAAGACTATAAAAACAAATGCACATATTATGGAAAATGTAACACTATAGTGAGGACTGGGGAGTCTGTTATATGCAAATCATGATTTTTACTGCTTGTAATTCAGTCAGTTTGTGAGCAAGGGCTATCATACACTGAAATGCACATCCTTTGTGCCAGGACCTACAGTACAATTAGTTTTTTCATTTATATCCTGCATTCACCCTGAGCTTGTGTACTGTGCTTTTAAAAGAATCAGCATTTTGTGCCGTGGCTCCTCTCTACAGATTGATAACCTGCCAGTGTGTTTAAACTTTCCTGAGGGACTTAATTGATTATCAGGTCATCAGGACCGCTTGAGAGGAGGGGCAGTTATCCTACAAAAGGCAGAGGCTCCTACAGCGTGAGCGCGGTAACGCAAGCGTGAGTGGCGTGAGCGCCACTCGGAGTCGAAAAGTTTCAAACTAAATTTCAGATTTTATTAACTGTTAAGACTAAGACTTTGGTGGCAAGTACACTTTAAATCTAAAGATACGGGGAGCATCACTGACTTAAACTCTCATCGAGTAGATAAAGCAAAGACGAATATAATAGTCTGGACTCTTAAAACCTTGAACTATACTCCAATACATTTCTTATTTTCATATGTGCATCTTCTAAGGGAGTTTTACAGTATCTGTACAATGGTTACTTTAAGGGTTTTATGCTTTGGACATTACAGAAAATTATTGCTTGTTTATTGAAAAATGTTTTGTTTTTAAATACTGTTTGTGGATAGGATAACAAAGCTTTAACTGAAGTGCAGAACCCACTTCATAGAAATACCATGCTTACTGGAAGTAGCAGGGAACTGAAGGTTGCACAACTAAATAAGAGGACCAACATTACCGTTGCAAAAGTGGAGAAACAAGGCGGTTGTGGAAGAAACTGCTGTGTTTATACACAGGGGATCTCTTCTATTGCCCTAGCATCATCCATTGCATCTTCGATTGCCAAGGTTCATGATAATTATAGCTATTCTCCTTTAGGGTCTATTATTCTTGATATATTATCTAATTCTATATCATCTGGACAACTTATGGATGATAAAGGAACTGATTATAACTTTACCCCTTTACCAAAAGAAGTGTTCATTTAAGCAATTCATCCCTCCAGGGTGTGGGTACACTGGAGGATTTACCACGGCTGGTGTGATTCGGTCACGAGGCGCAGCCAGTCATGTTAAGTCCTTAGGATACAAGTTAAAATGTGCCCTCATGTAGCGTCCTGACTTACACAACCCTGTTCTGCTTGGGACCGTCATGCAGCATTCCAACCTCCTAGCCCCCTGAAGGAGTGGTCCCTCCCGCAGTGTCCACTCCACAGTCAGGCAGCACTTACAAAAGGCCACAGGCATGCTGTCTTTAGCAGGCATATTAATAAAGCTGTCTTCTTTAAGTTAAGGTTCCCAAAGTCAGGGTTTTGAAGGCACTCAACTGGGGACTCTGGTGTTACCTGCTCACTACAGACGGTGTGAGTTAGGAAGAAAGCATTAGAAGGAAGACTTGGGTTTGAACGGTCAAGTTTTCCTGCAAAAAAAAAATTTACACTAAAATGTTGCACAGGTATTACTATTTCCTGCACCAATATTACTATTTTCCCAGATTGCCCCAAGTGGTAATGCAGGAGGTTGAAAGGCATGAGCCACATGTTTTGGGTAACATTATAGCTCAGTGCCAAACACTGAGGACCTCACCACAATAGCTCCTCCCCCTCCCTCCAAACAGGAGACATACAAAAGTGACAATATTACACATACTGTACCTCACTGCTGCAGCATGTTGTATGCTGCACTTCGGCATCTCCCCTCAGGGTCCAGATATAGATTTGCAGGTCCCTTTTTACATTCATATAACCCTTGTTTCCCCAGAGGGCCAAGGGCACATTCCCATATTTCCTTTGTGCTGCTTGGCACCTGCTGCCATTTTGGTGACAGTTTCTCCTGGTACAGAAGCCCCCTTCCCCATGCAGGCTGCTATCCCCACGCAAGCACTCCAGATCTTGCGGTCAGCATATTGAGGCTGGATTCTCATGGGAAGAGCGCATATCCTTCCTTTCAAATGTGCCTTAGGGGGATCTTGGGGCACCCTCTATCACAAGGGTTTAGCCTGATGCCCCAGTGGCATCAGCACCTTTTTTCTCCACCCGATTCCTTCGGGGTGGTGAGCCCAAAGGGCATCAGAGTCTTGTGGGGTGCTTTCATGAGACTTGCAGACAAGAAAAGCAGAACAGCCATCTTGTGTGTGACATCTCACCTTTGAATTCTATGGCAGACATTACTGTTTGAGATAAAGGGAGACCATCTGGGGAAGGCCCCAGCTCATCAGACACATGGCCACCTGGCAGCATTCAACTTTGGAATGCAAGTGTGCAGTGCTCCCAGATCGACTGGGTGGTTTTTCCTTGCTTTTGTCCTAATGTCACCTGTGTGCTTTTTCCTTTATGGCATACAGTGTGCCTGTAAAAAAAGGTGATTTTACGCCACAGGATAAGTTGTATCATTCTGGATTCCCTCTTCATCCAGGACACATCTGAGGATGAGTGACTGCTGCTCATTTTTCCTTTCTTGGTACAACTTTTAAATACAATAAAATCAAATAACCCCAGAGTAAGTTTATCAGTTTTTTCCCATAGATTCCATTTTTTTCTGATGGAGTCTGCCATGCTCTGCTTCTGGTGGAGTCAATGTATGCCCATGGCAAGATTTTCCTGTAAATGAATTTAGCTCCTTTTAAAATGCAGGAATCCACTGTGAATTGGGGAGCCCTGATTACGCCCATTCTCCATTCAAGCACTAAGGTAATACAAAATACCAAGGAGCACTGAGGCATAAGTTGTATTGAGTTTAGATGGGGGCCAGGGATTGGTGGTAGCATATTCCCAGAATATGTGCACATCAGAGCATGCAAATATTTAGTTTGACACTGTGCTGCAATTAATCAATAAGGCACAACAGGGTGTGGTATATCAGGGGATATCATCACGCCTCAGGTGGTTGGGCACAAAGCCACAGGCCGAGTGCGTCCAATGACCCGAGAAGTGACAATATACCATGATATACCACATCCTGGAGTGACTTATTGCTATTACGAACTGAGTCTGAATTTTCATAAATAAAAAAAATAAAACAAACAAGTTTTTAAATGTTTTATGAACAAGGTTTTGGGTGATGTAGGAGTACATTATGAAAAAATAGTTCTCAGACAGAACAGAGAAAGGAGGCTGGTGGTGCCAGAACTTTTTTGAAGCGAGGATGATGTAGCCTGATATCATCATAGCTTCAAAGAGCTCTCTGACAATCAGATTCCTCTATTTACGCTCCTCAGTTCATAATATGTTACACTAACCACAAGGGCTTTCACAGTCCCTTCTACTTCTGGTCTCTCTTGCACCCTGAGGCTCAGCAGTCACAGAGGGAATGTTGATAAGTGAGCTCTGTGTGGCACATTAGGGCATTACACCACTGTCACAGGTAATTGCACAGTACAAGCTGCTGTGAGCTGTTACAATAAGTCACATATAGGTTATTGCACTGTGTGCAGGCCAACCTCCCCATTGCATGTGTACAGTTTCTAATTTTATGTCTCTCAAACATCAACTTTTATTCTGCCCCACGGATCCTTCATTCCCGAGATCACTTCCATGAGAGCCCAGACTAATAGGTGTCTCCTAAATGATGGTGGAAGCCATCATGGCATTGCAGCCTATAACTTCAGAGGATCAATGACACAAAATACAGACTAAGGCTTTGACTTCCAGGTGTGAAAATACTCCACATTGTGGACTCAGTTTGATTGCAGGTCTTCCTCTTGAAGTTCTTAACTCAGTGCATTATCCCAGCGGGTACCCCACACATGCTTAAAGCTCCCCATGGTCTTTGTCCCTGCCACCTCTTTGGGCAGGCTGTACTGCTCAAGTTTCTGTAGCTGCTCCTTATTTGGTCCCCATGTGACAAGGTCAGTTATGGTCCACAGGCAATCAGGTGGACTTCACCTAGTGCTGGACCTCAAGTCACCAACAGGGGCTCTACTTACAAGAAATCCAAGGGGGAGACTCTCAGGCCAACCTTGGTAGCCATTCAGTAAGGCTAGTAACCCCCTTTCATCAACTAAAAAAGAATACCTACCTCCACATATCGGTTCATCCCAGTCATGAAATGTCCCTGAGGTACCAGGTCACCGACCAGTAGCTGCAATACCCATACCCTACCTGAGCTGGCCTCAACTCCAATGGTGTTTACGCAGACACTTGTAGCACCTGCCATAGCCCTCCACAAGAACTGGGGCACATCGTCCATATCTGGTTGATTGGCTCATGCGACCCAGGCACTAGCTCAGGCACAAAGGAACACAGATGCAGTAGCTCACCACCTATGACAACATGTCTGGGAAAGGCAAGAAAGTATAGTGGCTAAGGCTCTGGGCTATGAACCTGGAGACTAGGGTTTTGAATACTCAGCCCCTCCCTCCCAGGTTCAGCCAATAGTTATTTATCAACTTGGATAATGCCAGCTAGTTCGAGGATCACTCCACACCTCAGCACAAACCTCTTCATGGCTCGGATTCAGTGCCACCATCAGAAGAGATTGTCCATCTCCTGATCCAACCCATTGGGTCACTATGGATGCACTCCCAGGCCAGTGTGTGCAGACCTGCAGCTACTTGGGCTCAGGGTATTGATGGTGCCATGGAGTTGGTGACACATGCACCCATCCTGCAGATATGGTCAAGTTGTATGGAACCAGTTAACCCAGGACTTTGAGCACAGACTCAGTCTGGGCCAAGATATTCTGAACAGTATAATGCGGTTAAAAAAGGAAAAAGGCCATAGTCTTGCTTGGGACTTGCCGTTTTCAATACCATCTATGAAATTGCTTATGGCAGATGCAAGTCCCCCAGGTGGAGGAGCCATGCGGGAGGTTGCCACATAAATTAAGGCAGGTAGTTCTCTAGAAGTTTTGTCTGCCCTTCCATGGACTGGGGATGAAAACAGTATACTGCACCCTGTTTTTTCTTCATGTCTCAGGTCAATAATCTGAGAAGTCTGGTCAGGACAGACACTCACATCACCATGGAATATATACACAAGTGAGGGGAACTTGGATCAGGGCTATACTCATAGAGGTGTTAACTACACTAAGGTGGGCAGAATACAACCAACTGGTGATCTCAGTAACTTGCCTGACTGGCCAGCTGAACTCAAGCAAACTGGCTTGGCAGACTGCACGCACCCAAGGGGTGACCTTGGTACCCTAAATGTTTCAGTCCCTCAATGAGGCAGGGGAGTGTATCAAGTGGATTGGATGGTATTATCACCACAACCCTCAACTATCTCACTTCCATGAGAGCTTCTTGACAATAAAGTCAGAGTAGTCAGTACATTGGTGACACCACACATTTTGACAAAAGCATACATTTGCACCTACACCCATGAGCAAATTTTCATCAGCTGGACTGCATGAATGCTGAAAGGCAAAGGAGGTTGAATGGGAGTTCCTCCCCAGAGAGGTGAGTCCATTTTCACCTCCGAACAACAATCGATGAATAAGCTGTATCACAAAACAGGCAGATTTTTCTCTATGTGGTGTACTGCAGTGATCTGTCCCCTTTGCTGGAGAGTCTTTACTGCATTCAAGATTTTCAAGTGGGGGAAAATACAGGTCTCACATATTTATGGCTTGAGGTACACTCCTCAACTATATCTACAGTGAGATGCTCACTTCAGGGTGTGGGGCTGATAGGCTCAGCACCTAGAGGTACTCCAGCTATGGCAGGAGGTCTAGAGGGTCCTCTGGCATCCCAGGGCAACATGATCTATTCTTAGCAGACTAGGTTGTTGCTCCTCGTCCACTTGATTTGGTATTCCTCATAGGTTGGGCTGCCTCTAAAGACTCACTGGCTAGGAGGATAGAGCAGCTATCGGGGCAGTCTACCAATGGGTAGGACCTGGCATCTTTTGGACATTAAGGCAGTTTCCACCAGAGCACTGTAAGCTTCATGAGCAACAAAGGGAGTACTTCCTACAGGTCATCTGTGCAGTGGCTAATTTTGTCCACCATTATTGACCGGATGTAGCATTGGCAGATAGGACTACATTTGGTAGGACTGTGTTTCAGGCTGCTTCAGGTTTCCTGTAATATAATGTTCATCTTCCCATACAGGTTTTTTCTTGGTACTGCTATGAAAGTCCCATTTGTGAAGATTGTCTGAGCACTACAAAGGTTGTATAGAATAATGGTATTTACTCACCAGATAAAGGTGATTATACCTGCAACCTTTATAGTGCTCAGAGTCCCTCCTGCTTATGGATGAACTGGGAACCAGTGCAGCCAAAACCATTTGGGTATTTACGCCATACCTCTCAACTATAGCACATTGCGAGGCACATCACTCATTTTGCCTCTCAGAAACCCCTTTGTTCCACATGGGAAGATGACATACTGCAATTCCCACTGAGACATTAAACATGGAACTAATAGTAATGTAATATGTTCTGTTATCAGCAAACTTTATGAACATTAGTGTACTGATAGCCATATGGGGTCCTGAGTTTGCAGTGTCATATTTGAAGATCTGTCACACAGTTTGCTCATTTGCCATACATCTTGTCACAAATTTCTGTTGAAATGTTGAGAGTTATGATTCTTTCTGGTAATTTTCAGTAGAGTTTGTGTTTTGCAAATCCAGTTGTTTTTGTCTTCTATTCATGTTCTTGAACATTGTGCTCTAACCGGATACTATTGTAGGTATTGTGCCTGATGGGAGTGTTACACGAGGTTCTTGCACCCTTATTGGTACCCCCAGAGGTGCACCGTAGACAGCTAGTGCTTAAGTATATGTTATACTAACATATAGGGCTAAAGGCATCCAACGTACAAGAGTAGATGTCAGGATATCTTTGCATATTGTTGTTATGCACTTTGCTTGCTAGTACATATATAGTTTCTATTGTATTTTCTATGTATTTCTTACTTACAAGATGTTAGGACATCTGCATCCTTGTAATGATTATGATATGTAAGTCGACATTGCCACCTTTTGGTGATTTGTACTACTACACTGATTTGTGTAAGAGTATGTAAGAACTGTACTCTTTTGTTTCACAAAGTGATGACTACTACAAAATTGTATAATGTTATCATGGACCATGGAGCCACCTCTAATTTAGCCAATAGGGCTCATCTCTGTAACTAGAAATGTTTCTATCTTACAGTAACTATGGTAATTATCATAGGTATATAATGTGAGACACTGAGTCTTATACCTCGAAGACCCCAAGAGACACGAAGAAACTGCGAGGTATAGGGAATGCTTAACATTGGCTCCCAGTTCATATTGGTAAGAACTGCTTAGGGCAACTGTGATTTATCCTTTTGGTAGTAATATGCAAGTTTATTACTCTTACGCAACATGTCTGTGATTCCTTGCATTCCCCAAATTGCCAAGAACCTGAGAGTGATGTTTAGACCTGCTGACAATTGGCGACCACATACAGGCAATATTTGGTGTTTGTAAGCTTTCACTTGTTGCTTAAAACTTTTACTTTCCCAACGGGGACTGTAGGTGTGCATTTCCACACCACCTCTCCCGTTTTCAGAACACTTTGTTGTAACTTGCAAAGTCTAGCTGCTTTTCTTGGATGTGGTCGATGCCAACTCGACCCACTCCACAGCAGCTTTGAATTGTAAGTCTGCAAAGTGTACAGTAGCCCAACTGTGTATAAAGTGTTCCTGCTGTGGATTGATACACAGCGCCCCTTTCAGTTTCATTTTGTTCACTCCCCACAATGGCCACTGTATCAAATATCTGCTCAAAACTGAGACTCAATGTCTCAAACTTCCTTACCTCCCTTGGAGGCTGGACTGACTTCACGCGGGACTCAGGTCACGAGGTCCTTGCACCCTTATTGGTACCCCCAAAGGTACACCGTAGACAGCTAATGCTTAGGCATATGTTATACTAACATATAGGGTGAAGGGCATCCACTGTACAAGAGTAGATGTCAGGATATGTTTGCATATTATTGTTAAGCACTTTGCTTGCTAATACATATATATTTTCTATGTATTTTCTGTGTATTTCTCACTTACAAAATGTTAGGACATCTGCGTCCTTGTAATGATTATGATATGTAAGTCGGCATTGCCACCTTTTGTTGATTTGTACTACTACACTGATTTGTGTAACAATATGTAAGAACTGTACTCTTTTGTTTCACAAAGTGATGACTACTACAAAATTGTATAATGTTATCTTGGACCATGGAGCCACCTCAAATTTAGCCAATAGGGCTCATTTCTGTAACTAGAAATGTTTCTGTCTTACAGTAACCATACTAATTATCATAGGTATATAATGTGAGACACTGAGTCTTATACCTCGAAGACCCCAAGAGACATGAAGAAACCTCAAGGCACTGTATAGGGAACGCTTAGCATTGGCTCCCAGTTTGTATTGGTATGAACTGCTTAGGGCAACTGTGATTTATCCTTTTGGTAGCAATAAACAAGTTTATTACTCTTACGCAACATGTCTGTGATTCCTTGCGTTCCCAATATTGACAAGAACCTGAGAGTGAGGTTTAGACCTCCTGACAGGAGCTTATACAGTACATATGTTTTCCTTCTGTTCATATTATGGAACATGGTGGTTGAGCTAATACATATTGCAGGCATTGTGAATGATGACAAGTTGTTCAGGTGGCTCTTACTTGTTGTAAGGCACATGTTTTGTTTTCTTACACCTACCACTAAATGACCTTTGCAGTGAAGTCACCGTTTTTGCTGGCGGTTTCTTCTTTCATTTTCTCTTGTCTTCTGCTAGGGTAGTATCTCACAGGATGCTGTTATCCTGGCTAAGGGCTTGGCTTCTGGCAGTCTAAAATTTATGATTGTGCATCAGCCAATAGGATGGATGGAGGATAACCCATTTGTGAGGGATGTCTGAGCACTATAAAGGTTACAGGTATAATCACCTTTACCAGGTGAGTAAATACCAGTTTTAAAGTTTGGTGTGAGGTCAAAAACATAAAAATTACCAGTTTCAAGCTGGCTTCAGTTTAAATACAGTACATGATGACATGAAAGGGGGCTTTTGTAGTTTTGGAAGCAAAAAATGTAATTTAAAGATCACCAGTCAAGAATGAGTATTTTAGAGCTGTCTTTTGTTATAACTCACATTTTCTCCCCTTAGCAGCACTGCTCCTTCTACTAGGCCAGCCTCAGCCCCATCCAGTTTCTCCATCACTTACCCCTACCCTATAGCTTGTCCCTCAGTGGTGGGGACCTTAGGTTTCAGTGTCCCCGTTGGGACACACAGTGGTGAAAGGACAGTCATGTAATGGGCCTGAGAGTACTAGTGTTTCATCCTGTAGATGCTTTGGTCCATTTTCCTGTTTCTTCCCTCGGGAACCTGGCATGCAAGAGGCTTCAAGCTCATTCTGGCATCCTCCCACCCATTGCACTGCCACCCATGGACCCTTGTAGCAGTGTTACAGCACAGACAGCATCCCTCCCTCCCCAGAGGAGTGCGCACCTATTGGATGGTCAGTTCTGCACTGCCATTGCACCTTGTGCCCTAGGCCTGGGATATGAACCTGGGTCATCAATAGGTTGTGAACAGCATTGCTTCCACTATGCAAACAACTCAACATGTTCACAGTTTTACTGGATTTTTTAATAGTGTATTTTCATGGGACTATAATTCCATTTCATGAAACTGAAATGTGCTTATGGTTTCATGAGCTAACTTCTGTGTGGCATGCAATCACTCCTCCCTCAAGTGAGATATGTGGAACCAGGAGACTATTCCCAGTGCTGCCCCAAATCTGTGTCCTGCCTCTAAATGTGGCATTTGGAACTGATATCCACTGTGACACAACAATCCTCGTCTCCCTGCTCCCTTCAGACTGCTAAATTCAGAACTGGGATTTCATTTGTAGTTTTTCTTAAGAACTGCCAACTCCATTAACCCTAAATGATGCACTGGGAAGTCGTCCTCCATTTCATTGAACAGTCCTGAACCCCTCCCAAAGAAAAACAATCTAAATGCGGCACCAGGAGCCCATACTCAGTGCTGCTAAATATCTGTGCCCCACCTTCCTATACTGCTCTAACTGTTGCAAAAAGCCCATTCCCAGTGCTACTCAACAAACCCAACATACTCTTCCCTCCAGCCAGATGGTGACTGGCATAGCTCCACTTCTTACCACCTCAGCTATCTGCCATCTGATTTTCATTATTGCAAAGAGCACATTACTTAAATAGCATCTGTTTCTTTACTTTGCTGTTTGTGATAACAGAAAATTAGATAGCGGCTGTCTGAAAAGGAGTTAGTGATGGGGCTGCACCATTCATCTTCTGTGAGAGCAGGTTGAAGGTTGCACAGAGGAATGGGAGTGCCTTTAAACACCAGGGCTGCTTGGAAACAGTAGAGTAAAGGAGATGGGTCCCACATGACATGAAGGATTGATCTGAAGAGAATGGGTGAAACATAGGGAGGAGCTATTTCACAGTGGGGATTGCTTGGCATGGGATAGGGAGGAGGGTGACACTGGACACCAGGGACTGCTGGACATGGGCTGGGGTGAGGGGGTGCCTCTGAACACCAGGGACTGATTGGCATGGGACAAAGCAAGAGTGCCACTGGACACCATGGACTGTTTAGCATGGAACAAGGCAAGGATGTTACTTGTCATGTCTTGTGATCTCTGTAGAGAAAAGGGAGTGCACCAGATATTGAACTGACTTTTTAAATGGTGCAGGTGAACAGCAATCACTTCCCGTTCACACACTATTTTGCCCATTGGTATCGGCGGAGCATGGCACTGTCCACTGTGTTCAAGATGGCAAAGCAGAGGTCACTGTGCATGCACAAATCATTGCACATGCATGGAAAACTCTGCCCCACCATCTTGAACACAGTGGACAGTGCCATGCTCCACCAAGCTGGACCCAAGCTGCAGCTGTATTGGCTCTTGCTAGACTTGTTGTTTCAGTTTGATGCAAGTGGATATAGAGAGACTGAGCTAGGTTGTTTGTTAAGCTGCATACAGGCTGTTTTTCTGTTTCTGAAAGTAAAGCAGATTTCATTTAGTTTAAACTGAAGTCAGGAGTGTTCTTCTTGAGATTGTTCCTAAGAAGCTATCAGGTTCACTACCCTGTTATGTGTGGTTGGCATTAGTCGTGGGATCAAACTTCCCCTTGCCTAAATAGGGGTAAGGTGGCCAGACAAAGTACTGACATTTCTGGCAGAGTAGCAAGCACAACAGGTGCAGATGCAACAGGCCTGGATGGCTCAGCAAGTGCAACAGCATGCTCAGAGAGACCAACAGCTGCTGCAACAGCAGATGCAGAGGGACCAACAACTGGCACAATGAGTCTAGATGCAAAGGGATTGGATGGCCCAGCAAGTGCAATTGCATGTACAGAGAGACCAGCACCAGGCACAGCAACAGGCATGGAGAGATCAGCACCAGGCACAACAATGGGTGCAGAGAGATCAGCAACAGCAAGAGTTTATGAAGCAGGTACTGCAAGCACAGAAAAGCATTGTATCCCAGCTCTAGTGAACAGGGAATCCTGTTTCTGTAGAAAATGGGTCCTGAGGATGACCCCAAGGCCTACATTATGACTTTAGAGAGAGTTGCCAGTACCGCTGCTTGGCCATAAGAAAACTGGGCTACTCCCATTGTACTGTACCTGACTGGAGATGCCCAAGCTGCACACAGAAGCCTAAGTAACACTGCTACCAGTGACTAAGATCAAGTCAAAGTGATTATCTTAGACAATGTCAGAATAACCAAAGAGAGCTACTAATGAAACTTTCACACCATAGGTTTCAAGGATGGAACACAACCTAGAAGTTGGCACAAAAATTACAAGACTTGTCTACTCTGTGATTGAAGCCACAGTACACACTAAATGTATTTGATTGTGCTGGAGCAGTACTGGAACATTTTACCAGACAGAGTCCATGGGTTCAATTTGTAGAGCCCCAAGAATGCCACAAGCCCCTGGTGTGCCAATAGTTTAATGCACGGGGCTTGTGGCATTCTCCTAGCTAGTGACTGGGATTTTATATTCCAAGCACCAAATGCTGCAAGTTGGGTCAGCTTTTCCCTGGTCTAACTTGCACCATTTGGGGGGGTTTATTTAACAGGGCTTGTGCCAAAGATTTGGAACAAGCTGCCGTAATTTAAAAAAAATTATTGCTAGTGCACTCAATATACTAAAATCTGGTGCAGTTGCATTAAAGAAGTCTAGCACAGCTGCCCCAAGGAATAGGGTTGATGCAAAGCTTGAAACAAGCCCTCACCACCCTTTGAAAATAAAGCTTCATGATTGGTAGCGGATAGTCAGGCTGTGGGCATACATTGGTTAAGGAGAATTAAAGATGCAATACTTGAAACAACATCCCATTGTGTGAGAGAGAAAAGGAAGTGCAAAAGAGAAGGAAACCACTTTGGTTCTCAAAAACAGTATAGAAAAGGTCACAGCCAAAAGGAAATATAAGGAATGCAGCAGGATGAAGATGAGAGCACACCAAACTTCTGTAAGGGAAGCAGGATGGCAGTAAGTCAGCAAAGGCCAAAACCAAGGAAACACTAGTCCAAACAGTAAAAAGAGGTGACAAGACTTTCTATATATACATTAGTGTAAGGAGAAAGTTCAAAGGGGATAAGGGGGCATGTGAGGAGGAGGACCATGTAAAAGCATCTATCCTAAATAGATACTTCTGCTCAGTATTTACTGAAGAGAAGGTAGGGCAGGTCCCACAGCTCAGCACCATGGACATAGGAGGGAGGGAGGTGTGTACTAGTCCCTTCACAAAAGAAAGGGTCCTATAAAAGCTCGATAAGCTCAGATCAGACAAGGCAATGGGACCTGATGGCATACATCCAAGGGTAGTAAAGGAGCTAAGTGTTGAACTAGCAGAACCATTGTCAGAACTGTTTAGTGAATCTCTGAGCACAGGAGAGGTCCCAGAAGACTGGAGAAGGGCTCATGTTATTCCACTCCACAAGAGTTGTAGCAGAGAGGAGGCAGGGAACTACATACCAGTCAGTCTTACCTCAGTAGTGGGCAAGATTATGGAGGAACTCCTTAAGGCAAGGATAGTGCAACACCTGGAATCCATAGGAGCACAGGATTCAAGACAGCATGGGTGTACAAAGAGGCCCTGTCAAACTAATCTCATAGATTTCTTTGACTGGGTCACTGAAATGTGGACAAGGGGAGCAGTTGATGTCACCTTCCTTGACTTAAGCAAAGCTTTCAATACTGTTCCACATAGAAGATTGATTAATAAGCTGGGTAGGCTCGGGGTGGGTCAGAAGTTGGTCAACTGGGTGGCAAACTGGTTGACGGCAGAAAACAGAGAGTGGTGCTAAATGGTACAGTCAGAAGAGATGCAAGTCACAAGTGGGACACCTCAGGGATCAATCCTGGGGCCAGTCCTCTTCAATATCTTCATCAGTGACATTGCAGATGGACTGGAGGGTAAGGTTTGTCTGTTTGCAGATGGCACCAAGATCTGCAACAGAGTACTTGATCCAGATGGGGAGGAAAGAAGAAGAAGATCTGGATAAACTAGCAAAATGGTCAGAAGAACGGTAACTGGAGTTTAACACAAAGAAGTGCAAGATCATTCACATAGGAAGAGAAACCAGAAGCCACCTAAAGGCTGGGAGGGAGTTGCTAGCAGTCACAAGGAAGAAAGAGACTTGGGCATCATCATCATCGATGACCTGAAATCATCAAGCAGACCACTAAAGCAGTAGGTAGGCTAGGGGTGTTAGGAGGTGTGATGTGCGAGGTATCACAAGTCAGAAGAGGAACATAATAATCCTTTTTACAAGACACTGATTAGGTCCCATCTGGAGTACTGCATGCAGTACTGGAGGCCACATCTTCTGGGACATTAACCAAATTGAGGCAGTCCAGAGAAGGGCAACCAAAATGGTGCAGGGACTGCATCAGAAAACATATGAGGACAGATTAATGGAGCTCAACATGTATACCCTAGAGCAAAGGAGGGATAGGGATGATAAGATTGAAACATTCAAACACCTTAAGGGCAAGGTGAAAGAGTCTAACATGTTTCAACATAAGAAAAATAGCAGGACAAGAGGACACAGCATGAGATTAGAGGGAAGCCAATTAAGGGTAATGTGAGGAAGTTATTTTTCACAGAAAGGGTGGTGGACACGATGCAACAGCCTACTTCAGGAAGTGGTGGCTAAGAATACAGTGCAGGGCTTCAAACAGGCATGGGATAGGCATAAGGGAGCATTACAGATTAGTGTGAATAGATAGGCCATTGACAGAGCAAAGGCCAATGGCACATTCATAAGACAGAAAAGAAATGGCAGAACTGGATGGGCCTTGAGGTCCTTATCTGCTGTCAACTTCTATGTTTCTATGTTTCTATTTGGACCCCACCTGTGTCACTGGGAAATCCCAAAATATTGCCTGTGTCCAGGGATACCCATAAATAATGAGAAGAAAAGGGTTGCCCTGGGAAAAGTAACACGTAAAGGTAAATTTGATGTACTGTAGCCAAAAACTTGCACTTAGTCCCATTACCAACTACAACAACTCACGTCCAGGAGGTGTCCTGGAAAATGGCTGAACTCATACCATAGGAGGACTGGTGAGAGATGGATGTGTTGCTATGAGCTCTCTGTCCCTGAGGAGTAGGGCTGTGAGCAGAGGATAACACTCAAAAATTGTTTTAAGAGATATGCCATCATTGCCTTTCTAATTGTTTATCCCTTTCCAGTGTACCTTATTATACACCTTTGTCCAGTGGTAGTTCAGTGTATTTTCTCTTCTTTCCCCATTGCAGAAGGAAGGTGTCCTGAAGGTGGTGGCAAGGCGGTCCTGTGGTCTCCCTGCTGAGAGAAACTGGACTGCAGTGTGTGGAGGAATGCCCTCGGAATGGCCAGAGATCTTGCTGTTGTGGAAGTCTGCTGAATTAGAAGACACATATCCAGTCCTACCTTGACACTTTGTTGTTTGATGGGATAAAGATTGGGTCTCTGACTAAAGGAAACTCCAAAGGACTGATAAAAGGGACGTAATTTTGTAGTAAAGCCTTTTTCTGGTGGAGACTTGTTTTCTATGAAACTGAGCTTTTAGCTATAAACATGTAATTTAGGGTCCTAAAGATATCATAATAGTATTTGTCTCTTTGTATTTAATATTTTTAGTGTGTTATTTTTTTCTTAGGTTTTACATTTTCATGCCTTATGATAATTAGTCCATGTGACACTTTAGTAGATATAGAAGCTTACTCAGTGTGCTCAATAGGATTTATCAGTCTTACCTGCTGGGTTTCACCTGCTGGTTTTAATACTCGTTACTATGTAATTTGGGTTGCTATTGAACCAGGGTCAGAGTTGCAATGCTACCCTAAAGAAATGCAATTTTGTTGTAAATGGCTCTTACAGAGTTAGTCCCCTTGGCTGTCCGATTTGCTGCTCTGCTGATACCTTATTTTTAGATATTTTACAAGAGCATTCACCTAAGTATTTTAATCTTTTAATTACGTACCATGGTGAAGTGCTAAAGGGTGATTTCCACCCTTCAGTCCTTTACGATTACCAGTAAGTACTTTGAGCCACTAGACATTTTTAATTTTATATATTTACTTATTGAGAATTATTTTTATGGACCTTTTATGTTGTTTTAGATTCTTGATTTAATTAGTTGTCATATAGCTTAATGTAGCATTATTAATGTACCAGTACGTTAAGCGTTCAAATAGGCACTTGTTTTAAGTGGTGATTTTGTTTTGTTTCTTCTGTTTGTGTCTATTAGTGACCTCTGCCAAACCATTTAAAATGTGTGGTTTCATCCACGAACTTGTGAAAAACTGCTTCAATAAGAACCTTATAAAGTGTGTTTGCCATGAATTTTCAAGCAATTTTGGAACTGTTTACTGCCCCTCTGTTATCGGAACATCAGTCGGATGTCTGAATGATCTCCAAATGAATGAATGTAGCAAGATATGGTAATGATTTTTTTTCTAGCCTTGCTTCTGAAGGCCTGATTGTATTGATTAAACATCGGTCTTTCATAGCGCCTTCGTTATTTTCTCTGGACATAAACTAAAGTTATTTTGCCGTAAAGAATTCATCCTAAAGCATTTCAATCTGTGCTGTTCCTGCTGATTATTTTGTGGATCTGTGTGTGTTATAGTTATTCTGTGACTCTATAATATTGTATTATACCGTTGATGATTTATGTAGCATCTTGTTCATTGATAAACCTTTTACTGCATATCTACTGGGTATGGATATCTTTAAGGCAGATTTATTCTTAAAGTAGTTTTATTTGTCTTTGTGTATACTTTAAAATGGTGAAACACCAGAAGTAAAACTGTTGTAAATGCTAATTTAGAAGGTTGCTCTCAGATAAATTTGTTAACCCAGGAAGCAACATTGAATTCAAACAAGATGAAAGTAAAAGGAAGGCCTAAATCTCAATAAACTGAAAGGACAAAGAAAAAAAATCAGTTGGTTAAAAAACCTGTTAGAGAAACTATATCACAAACTGGTTTCAAACAATCTAAAATTAATGAACAATTTGTGAAAACAAGTGATGTTAAAACAGATAAATCAGTGATTGATGGAATTAGTATGTGTAGTTTAAATAGCTTTAACAATCCTATTTCCTTGTTAACTTCGGTACCTCTGGAAACACCATCAAACCAAGATAGTAGATTTGAGTCAGTCAGTGATGTAATTGAATCATGGTATGATTGTTCTAGATTATCATCGACTCCTAAAATTGTTCTGAAGTTAATAATTCCCCTTGGAAAATAATAAGTTATATTTAACATCCTGCTCTGAAGGTTCTTTAGATACAGTTAAGAATGTAAGAGTTAATAAAGATGAATGTAGTAATAATCAAAGTAAATTAAGTAACCTGAATGAAGGGACTAGTAATCAGCCTACTGAATTAGGAGGTGAAGTCTCCATTGAGTTATTTTGTGAGACATCTTTGGATAGTTTGGAGTTTTCCCTTGAGCCAAGTAGTATTAACTTGGTTCAGGAGTTAAAATCTATCACCATTAATCTTCAGAATACTTCGTCCAACGTTAGTAAAGGGTCTTTCTTAAGTGATAGATGTAAAATTGATGACCCTGTTTCTTTATATCCTTTTGGGTCAAATGGTGGCTAAAAAAACTTCATGAAAGACCTCTATGCAGCGCATTTAGTATTAATGGATCAATTAGTCACTCTACATGGAGAAATTGAAATTTGAAAATGAATTGTTGCTTCAAACGGGGTTTGTCTTGATAATATACTAGCTAGAATAGCAAAATTAGTCCCTGAAGTGAATTCTCCTTCTATAATCTTGGATAAGTTCCTTTTCCATGAAAGTGATGTTCCTTCCATAAGACCTGACGTCCCTGCTATTCTCATTCCTGAGGATAAAGACTGTATTTATCAAAGTAAAAAAAATAAAAGAACAAGAAGAGAAACAAAAAGTATTAAAATTAGGAAAAATTAAAGTATAAAGCTGGGAAATATGAAATAAACTTCCCTAGTGGAAATGGAGATGTCTGTGTCATCACTTATAACTGTCCCTAATCCAGAAGTTTTACCTCCTAATCCCCTTAGTATACCCAATGTGGTAATCAGTAAGGAAAATAACTTACTAAATTGGGATCAGATGAAGGCAATGAATTAAATGATGGGACCGGTTCTAACTATATGCCTTTCATGCAGTTGCTTACCTCCTAATTATCTGATTTTAAATTAGAGTTGGATGCTACATGTGACAATCATTCAAACCAAAATTGATTGCAGGAAAGCTAAATCTAAAGCTAAATCTAAGCTTAATAAACTTAGATGGACTAAATCAAGACCCTCAACATTAAACTTTCAGCATCTAAAGAAAATGAGGAAACGCTATACTAAAAGGCTAAAGAAAAAAATAACTTTTCAACAAAAATTATTGGCTGAGATTTGTAATGTAATACAAAACAAGTATATGCATTAATTCTGGAAATCGGTGGCACAAGGTGTTAAGGAATACAAACCTACCCTTTCAATTTATATTCCGAAGAATGTCTGAATTGCTCATTTAAAAAAAAAAAATTCTGGACCAGAAAATATGGACTGTCAACTTATTATGGAGTTATGTTTATCCACAGGTGATCCTATTATCTTTGATGAGTTGGAGGTTGAACAGGCGATTTCAAATTTGAAAAATAATAAAGCACCAGGCCAGGATGGTATTCCAGAAGAAGTCTTTAAAGAATATAAAATGTTCAGGATACCCCTACTGACTTACTATTTTAAGTTATGTTAGAAATATAAATATATTCCTAGCTCGTGGTTAAAACTATTATCGTACCTTTGCACAAAAGGCTCAGTATAGAAGCCTCAAATTATCGGCCGATAAGTTTGCTTAACATAATCTCTAAAATATTTTCCAGATCATTATTGAATAGATTGATTGGGTGGGTTGAGACTAAATGTATTATTTCTCCATTCCAGATGGGTTTTCGTGAGGGTTTCCCACAACTGACACTTTATTTCTATTTACATATTTAATTGAGAAATATGTTAAGCGGTGAAAAATGAACTTGTATGCAGTTTTCATTGATTTTACTTCTGCCTTTGATTCTTTAAATAGATGTAAACTTTAGTCAACTCTTTATTCCATAAATTGACCAATGCATTACTAATGATTTATCTACTTCATTGTAGTACAGTCTCTTCAGTTAAGTATGACAATAAAGGTAATTTAACAGATTATTTTGCAACCCAAAAGGGGGTAAAACAAGGGTGTTTACTTGCCCCATTACTTTTCAATATATATGTTAATGAGCTACTCACTTTTAAAAACAAAAATACACTTGATTCTCCTAACATTAAGGGTTCCCCTCTGCATACCCTTGTTTATGCTAATGATATGGTATTGTTTGCCCTATCAATAAGGGTCTTCAAAAAATAGATATATTCCAACAAAAATGTGTGAAATATCTATAAATTTGAATAAAACAAAAGTAATGATTTTTAACCATTCAGAGAGGAGATATAATAAGTCTAATTTTTTTCGTAGTAAAAGTAAAATTGAAATTATAATTAATTATCAGTATTTAGTGGTCAATTTGGCAAATACATTTAATTTGTTGACTCATCAAAAAGAACAGTATTTAAAAGCAAAAGTGATTGCTAAAAGTCTGCTAAAATGTAACTTGACCTATGGAGGTAATACTGTACTTCCTGCTCTTAAAGCAGGTGATGTGAAGATCAATTCAGTGACAACATATGGTGTTGAAATCTAGGGCTCAAACATTACTAAAGAGACTGATAAACCATCTTCATATTATTATGAAGCTCTTTTAGGAGTTCCAAATTCTACACCCAATGTGTTAGGTCAGAGCTAGGGAAAATGCCATCCAGTACCTTAGCCATTTTGAAATTATTGGTTTATTGGTTAAGATTAATAAATAATACATTGAATATTCTTCCACATAAATGCTGGAAAAAAAAAAATTGGTTAGGGTTGGTTACACCTCTTGCTGGTTAAAAACTTTAGAAAAACAGTTGGCACAATTGAACATGTTACATCTGTTGAGTGATTATAAAACAACATAAATATTACTATATCTTTTAAAAAACTGATAAAATGTAAATTATTTGATTACACAAAACAACAAGAAATGTTAAAAATAAGAGGGCTTAGACTTAATATATGGTTTAGAGTCAATAAAATTGACTATTGTTTAGAAGACTAACTCTTCCTATACCATTTTCAGATAGGAAATTAATTATGTGAGCATGAGCTGGACTGATTAACTCTAGCTGTGTATTTTTTTTAATAAAGGTCTTCCTACTAATAAGGGTCCTGATAACACATCTAATCTATGTAGATGTACTTGAATTCAGAATGAATCTTTAAGCCATATAATTAGGTTTTGCCCTCTTTATTCTGGTCCTAGAAATAGTTTGCTTGGACATTTTTTGAGATGTTATGTATAAACTGATTATGATTCCGTATTTATACTTTTGCACCCTTGAAATGTTGTTGATGCTTTGAAGGTATCTAAATTTCTTGCATCTGTAATCAAGATCAAGAAAAAATATGTAGAGCTATTATGGTTTAAGTCTAATCCATGTTTCAATTGGGGATAATGCACTTTATGGAAATCTTATTTCCAGCATATGCTTGCTTTTAGTCATAGGGTAAAATGAGTTTGGCAAAGCATTTTAAAAATTGTGTATGCAATTATTTATTTATATGTCTCATTGTAAGTTATGTATGATGTCTTACTGTGATTTTATGTGTTTATCTATTGTTTTATTTTTATTTTTATTTGTAAAACATTGATTATTAACTACAACAAAGCTGATCAGTAAACTTTAAACTAAAAAAAACCCTCACGTCCACTATTTAAGTAGCAAACATATTAAATTTATTAAGCCACAGAAACATATAAAATGAGTGCACAAATATATAAAAAAGTAGAACAACTCCCCAAACAGTGGTCACAGAGCCTCCTGACTTTGTTTTGCACCCCCACAGGTGCTTTATCAAGGGTAAGGTTCTTAGCATACAATCTGTCTCTTTATAGTCCCTTAGAAATGATGTCATAAGGATGTAACACTGATGGCAATAATTAGACTCTAATTTCCAACATTTTAAATTACATTTAAAAATACAAAAAAGAAAGTTAAAAAAGAAAGCAACCTCTGAACTAATACATTGAATCTGAAATTTGTCAGCTAATTCTATTTAGACCGTCTCTACAATTTTACAGGCACAGAGTCCATTTGGAATGTTTTTCTATTGATGTACTGCACTGGGCTGCAGGAGTAGGTTGTTCCATAGTGTATTATACAATAAGCCAAAAGAGATGTGTGACACTCTATTTTAAAGAAGGAGAAAAAAGATAAATAAGTATTTGCAGTAACATTGACATATGCATTCTGATGATTTACAAATGGCTACTTTGGCAGAATCATTCAAGCACTGGAACAAAAATGTTATTCTAAAATCATTGGAAATATACTCTACAAAAAGGGCTTTATCTTGAAGCACCCATTAAGCCCTGGTACTCTTAAAGTACCCAAAATGCAAATCCATTTTGCTTTCCTTTGTAATAATAATTTATGTAAATCACCATCTCTGCTTCCTAGACATACCTTTTCAGTACCCGTATATGACCAGGAATGTTCACTAGATGGACCCATGAACACGATTATGCACTACTAAAATATTGGTAAACTCCTCATTAGCTATAACTCTGACATGTTCCCCATTCTGGTGTTTAAATGGCCTGATTGTTTTGCCAATATAAAAGTCACCTCATGTCAATGTAGCCATATATATAACTCCCTGCATGTCACATATTTTTATTACAGTAGTAGCTGAAGTGAGTTGTTGTAGTTGGTGATGGGGAGTAAGTGTGAGTTTTTTTGGCTGCTATACCTGTAAATAGCCTACGGACTCAATATGGTTAAAAATAGGAATCTGGGCCTGAATAATAAAGGTGAGAATTTCCAAAAGCTTACACTGGTTGCTAGTCTTGGGCAGAGACTGGGAAGGGTTTCCTTCCCTCCAGCAAAACAATACTGCAAATTCATGCCCACAGGAGGCCACACAGACAGAGGAACTAGAATATGTATTTTCCTTTGTAGTCTCTGGACTATTTGTCCCTGATGGGAAAGCTAAGAAGTCCCAGCATCAGAAACAGAGGGAGAAAAGGGAAGGTCCCCTCTATCTGTGATTGCAGCTGTTGGAGACTGCAAGGATCTGGGATCAAGGAAGGTCTGAGTTGACTCACAGTATTCACATCTATTGGAGGGTATGTGATCCTTCTGTAGGTCAGACTAGACATTTTTCAATAACATAATTTCTGAATACAGTGCTGATGAGGTTATCAGAAATACTTCTCAGAACTTAGTGGTAGTAAAGATTAAAGTATTAGATGAACAAAAAGCACAATGTTTTCCAAGATTTGAAATGAAGGCTAATATTTTGTACCACATAGAATCCGAGAAACAGTTTGAAGTTTATATTACCAGTCTGTGGTTGCCAGGTTTGCAAGAAGGGAGGAACTGTGGCTGGCCCATACTATACCTATTGTGGGTCATTTGGGTATGGAGAAAACTGAGGTATGAATATTTTGCAGGTTCTTCTAGCCAGGTATATGGAAGGATGTAGCCAATTGTAGTGCTTCCTGCCCTGAGTGTCTGATGGTGGCCCAAAGTATAAAAATTTGCTCTTTTATCCTTATGCCCATAGTAGACACCAAGTTTGAAAGAATTGGGGCTGATATGATGAGACCTTTGATAAAAAGTACATTTGGATATCAGTATGTATTAGTTATATTGGATTACACCATCTGTTACCCCTAGGATATCCTCTTATGTTCCACTACAGCCAGACAAGTGGCAAAAGAATTAATAAAAGTGTTTTCCTGCATTAGGCTTCCAAAGAAGATCCTAAATGATGAAGGTACCAACTTGATGTCAAATCTAATGAGGAAGTTGTGCCCATCAGGACATCAGTGCATCACCCACAGACTGATGACTTAGTGGAATGCTTTAAAGAGCCACTGACAAGAAAAGTGCTACATTGCAGAATTAGAATAAGCATACCTAGTAAATCTCATACCAAAAACTAGGTGTCTGTTAGTTCATTTTTAAGTGATTAGCCATTTTGTAACCCTGTTTTCACTACCTGTTCAAAACAACCTGTTTCAGTGAAAAGCTGTTGATGATGTCATCTAGGAGACTCATAGTCTAGTAATCCCTGTCAGCAAGCTTATAGGACCTGTTTCTCCAAACTTGTAAAGATTGTGTGAAATAGTCATCAAAAGTAAAACAGGTAGCACCATGCAAAACATTGCTGTAAAAACTATATGTGTTTATGTTTTGTAACAAAGTTGACAACATTGTATTGTTTAATGCCTTTTTGGTGTGGTCCATTTCTCCAGGGTTGCTGGATGCTGAGTCAGCATGCGTCCAGGCTGCTGAAGCCATTTGGAATGCTACTCCACTCTGCCTGTTAGGAATGTGTGTTGCTGCTAGTATTGTAATATTGGTGCTTCACTGCTCTTTGTCAGTGTCTGCTTTACCATATGATTTAATAGGGACCTTATATGTATTAATTCCTACTGGGGTGGAAGTGTTTGCTCTGAGTAAAATGATCATTTTAATTTAGAATAGAACATAGACATGCCTGAATGTAGGTTAACAGCCTGACAAGGAATAAAAAATATGCTGTCTTAATTAGAAACTACTAGTAAGGTTTCAAAACAGCATTACCTCTCCCATCCCCATTTACAAGGAGATGGAATAATTATTTTAAAGTGCTATTCTTAGAAATCACCTCAATTTAATAAGAGATGTGAATGATCTCAGCCTTTCACCACATCCGACACTTATTCAGTCTGCAACACTCACAACAGTGTGCTATGACCCAGCATTCAGCAACCCTGTAAAAAAGGACAAAAACAAAAAGATACGAAAACAAAATGTTGTCAGCCTTGTTACAAAACCTGAAGTGCGCATAGTTTTTAAAGCAATGTTTACTGACTGGTGATGCCTGTTTTACTTGTGAAAACCTTTGCACATTATCTTTACAACTTTGGAAAAACATGTCCTATAAGCTTGCTGACAAGGAGTACTAAACTGTAAGTCCCCTAGATGACATCACCAGCAGCTCTTCACTGAAACAGGCTTTTTAGAAAGGGTAGTGAAATCAGGGTTACAAAATAGCTCATAACTTTAAAATGAAGTACCATAAAAATCTAGGTTTTGGTAAGAGATTTACTGGGGGTATGCTTATTTGGTATCCCATTAAAATAATGACTGAATAATAGTGACCACTAAATGGCAAAAACTGAAATGGCGACTGATACTTACTAGCTCCAATCAAAAACAGCACATTGCTGCCCAGAAATATAAGTAAAACAGTAACTAACAGTGTGGAAAAGTGTGCATGTGCATGTTGGAACTCTGAAACTTCCATTTCTGCTTCCCTTGCACAAAGTGTTTTGATTCCCCCTCCCAGCTGATTGGTCAATTTCAGTAAGTGTAGGTCATAAAATCACACTTTAACTACTGTTTAGTTTCTGAGGCTATGTGATTGTATGTATGGAAGGACTGCAGCATACTGTCCCTGGAATTTGTAACTAGTCAGAAAGGCAAGCCACTGGTTCTTTATGCTGGCTATCTGTATGGAAAAGATAAGGAAAGAGCTACAAAAGTTTACTGGAGATGTGCTGACTCTCATAAATATAACTGCCTTGCTAGATTGCACACTGCAGCAGACAGTGTTGTGTCTGAAATTCAAGAGCATAGTCATGTGTCAGATGCTGGCGAGGTTGCGGTTAAGCATGAGATGGCAGACATTCATTCCCATGCTCATACGACAGCAGAGACAACCTCACAGGTTGTTGTCATGTGTACTTCATCTGCCCCAAAAGCTGTTAGTGGTAGGCTGCTGGGCATAAGCCTTATTAAAAGAACAGTACAGCACATATGTCAGCAGGAAAGGGGATGTCTGGCAACTCCTACCACCATGGAAGACCTTATTATACCACAGGAATTCACAGTACTGTGCTCTGTTGACTATTTCCATGTGTTCGACAGTGGTAAGGAGCAAGATAGAATCCTAGTATTTGCTACTGATGTTAATTTGCAGGTTTTGCATGACAGTGAAACCTGGAAGCTAGATGAAACATTTAAATCATGTCTAACAATGTTTAATCAATTGTACACAATTCATGTCATGCAGTCTGGTGCTGTTATACCTACTGCATATGTACTGATGTGCTCACATAATACTGCTTCATATGAAAGAGTTTTTTCAGAGCTCAAAAAATTGTCACTAATACGTTCCCATCCAAAGCCATCATGGATTTCGAGAAGGCTGCCTGTAAAGCCTTTGTTAGTGTGTTCCCAGAGACATAATTGAGAGGGTGCTTTTTCCATTTTGTGCAAGCTGTGTGGAGAAAAATTCAGAAGTGCCCCTAGGTGGAGAAGCAATACTGCCTGGATTCAGACTTTGCCCTAAATTTAAGGATGTTGCTGTCTTTGTCATTTGTGCCACCTGCTGATGTCCTGATCAAATTTGAGGAACTCAAAGAAATGGAGTTCTATGTTAGCCATGAAGAGCTGTTGTGGCCTGTCTTGGATTATTATGAAGACACATGGCTTGGTAGACTGAGAGGTCGGTCCAGACAAAGAAGACCAACTTTTCCCATTGAGCAGTGGAATTGCCATGCTGGCACCCAGAGTGGATTAGCATGAATGAATAATGCAGTAGAAGGTTGGCACAGTGGATTAAACTCCCACCTCAGAGCCTGTCACCCAAGCATTTGGAAGCTGATGGAGGCTTGTGACATGTACAACTGACAGGGCTTAAATTGGCACAAGTTGTATCGGGTGCTGGGAATGCAGGAACCAAAAGGAAGTATAAGGTTTAAAATCAACGTATTACTTCCATTGCGGCACAGTATGAGTCCAAAACCACCTATGAATACCTGAGAGGACTTGCGTATAATTTTCAACAGTGATTCAGTGAATGGCGAAACGTATTGACCTCTGTCAACAAGAAGTAGCTATTAGGACATGCTGAGAAGTTTTGATTACTTAAATAAATAATGGATTGCTCTCTGGCTTCAGCCAGATTTTTTTTTTAAAGCCAGAAGTTGTGATTTTGACAGTCACTAGAAGGTTGCTATGCACTTTTTATGAGTTATTAGGATTAGAAGTGCGGCAGGAAGCAGACAGCGGAGCATTGAAATGTGTAATGCTAGTCTTAGATAGTCTTAGGAAGTGTGCATGGGATGTGATTAAAAGAAACTTTCAGAGGGCTGGCTCATGATGCACCAGTTTGGAAAGAGGACGAGGTTAGAGTACATGATTGATTTTATTTCCTCTAGTGCTTCCAGTATCTCCTGTTAGGATCTGAAGATAAACACGCTATGTAGTTATTTCAGTGGAAAGCTATACAATGTTCACCAATATGACACGCGGTATTATGTAGCGTTGCTTTTTGTGCAGTCGCTAAAATGAAATCACTGTAATCGTGGGTGCTATTTAATTTTCACTATTTTGACGTAGAACCGCTTATTCTAATTCTGTAATGTAGCACTTTCGGCCAGATGGTGTCAGTTGCTCTTTAATAAATCATTAAAAGGCATACTGTCTAAATTTGTGTCAGCTGAGGTAAAAAACTGGGATGAATTGTTATGCTATTTAATATTTGCCATTAGGGAGCTATCATAGTCCTCCATTAGGTTCACAACCTTTATAATTGTTGCATGGATGACCGCGAGAGATGTGGGAGCCTCTAAATGAGATACAAGAAGAAATTATACATATCCACCTAACATGCTCCAATATGTATTACAAATGAGTAAGTAATGAAATGGATTGATTGGTCAAAAGACCTTTACAATTTAAAATACACATATAAAATATATAAAACACATACATTTTTAAAATTCCATTTAATTAGGTGTTTCTCCACACAGTTAATCATTTACAAGTTGCCAGGTATTATTTAAAGTGCAAGCTGATAGTGTGTATACCAGACCTTGTTTCTATAAACTGCATTAGTTGCACAATCAGGAAAAAACGGTGTCTAATCTCTTGATTTAACCTGGCCTTATTCCTAACACTCCTTGTAAACCCTACAATGTAACACGACCCTTATGGAAACTCCCATACAGTACATTTGTTATATACCTGCAACAGTGTACAAGACAATCCAAGAAACAATGCTCTGATACAGTCATACTCTATGCTTCATACAGATTTTATGTATAGCCACTAAACAGCCCTCCCAGCAGCATGAACAGCCTCGAGCGTGGGGTCGCGGACCAGCGCGGATCCCACCCCCAGAACAGAGCCGCAGGATTGGAAAGCAGGAAAAGGTACGCGAAGAGGAGCTCAGCCGGTTTGGTGTGTGAGCTCACCCTTTTTCATCTGTGTGGTCCGGTCGGCGTGTGGTGAAGGCCCCGCTGGCACTGTGCGCCAGCTCTCCACCCCCCACCACCACCCTTGGTCAGCTCGTAGCTTTATAGGGAGTGTCACGTGATTGTGTGGACATTAAGCAATAATGCCGAGAGAGGGTGGGCGGTGATGGGCAATGCGGACCGCCCAGGGGAATAATGAGGCCCAGCGCGCGGGCGAGGGGCCTTATAGCCCTGGAAGGTCGGTATTGCCTATCCCCGACCACCCTCAAGTATTATTATGCTTTAGAAATGGGCACAGTAAAAGAAATGGCAGAGAAAAAAAATTGTTAATAAAATAGTTTAGTTACATTAAGTTTTGTAATTAAATAGTTCCTCCGCCTGGCATAATGGGATAATATAGCCCTCTGATAAGTTTCAGGTCCTTCAGATATGCAGTTCATTTTAAAAGCCAGGGTTGTCACGGAGTTTGGCAGCATTAAACAATGATTTTTAAACGTCTAAGTCCTTAAGATATGGCGGGCGTCTGTAGTTCATTTTAAAAGCCAGGGGTTTTCACGGAGTATGAGTATTGAGTATGGCAGCATTACACAATCACAATTATGGCTTTTTTTTTTCTGATCACGGGGAGATAATGCGGCACAATGTGGGAATAGGTAAGCTAGAGTAGCGCTGCTACGAAACAGCAGAGGAGGAGAGATGTGAAGGCTTTATTTTTATCAGCGATCTGGGAAAGTGTCCGGCTTTTTTTTAATGTCAGTTTGGTTGTCATAGTAACGCCCCGCACACGCGCACCAGCGTACACACACACGGCTTAAAACAAGTGTGTGTGTGTGGTTGCAGCGTCGTTTTTTTCCTTTTTTTTTTGGGCGAGATTTCATACAGAGCGATTTCATACACCATACAGTGTGTGAAAAACATCAGCGGCGACAAGTGGGCTCATCAGTAGCGGTGCTGAGTGACAGAACTGGCAAGCACGTTTTAAAGTGGTGCGAGTATTTGTATGTAGCGAATGTAAACGCTGTGTAATTACGGGGGGGTTGATGTTTCAGTTTTCTTTTTGTAGTGTTTTTATGGTGATGTTTTCAAGTCGTGGGGGGGGAGGTGTTGTTAAAGGACCTTTCGCTTAGCGAGAGAAAAAAAATGGTGGTTGTTTAAAACGAGTGCCCACTGCTTCAGCCAATAGTGAAGCAGGCTAGGCACAATGATATCAGAGTGGGCATCAGGCAGGTTAGGGCTGGCACTTTTTATTTGGTGGGCATCTATTGAAAGTTAATGTACCTCTGTGGAATGGGTACCAGCCAATCAGATGCCTCCAAATAAAAAGACCATTTTCTAATAAAAAATAATCAGCCCACTTTTCCATTTGCAGGTCATCTGCCTGCTCCACTAGTGTCCACAACACTGTACATGTCTCCCTGCTGCAGCATAACAATGTTACTTCAAGCTCTCTCTCTACTTCTGCTTGGATTGCCAGTAGCCTCTCTCCCCCCAATCTCACGCCCCCTAAGGTAACCACTGTCACATCTCCACCTCAATGATTTAATCACAGGGCAAATGTGCTCACCCACACTCCCACAATCAGCACCTACTAGCCCCCTCAACGGGCTAATAGGAGCAACCATTCTCCCCCCTTCTCTCTCACCTGGACTGTATGTGCTACGCTGTTTCAAGAGCTGACCTACTCCCATCAGTACCTCACTCACATAAATCACGACAGGGACCTCTCGGCTCAGGTTCTTACAGCTTGAATCGCTGCTCCTACTATTAGCTGAGGATATTGAACTAACCCTGGTCCTACCCCTTATACAATGCCAAACCCTCTGGCTCTACCAAAGGGCCTAAAAATAATGCACCTAAACATATGTAGTGTCCTCAACAAAATTCCAGAACTTCAACTATCCATCCTAGCACTTCACCCAGACATCCTAATTTTCTCTGAGACATGGCTCAAACCCCAACACCCTGATTCCTCTGTTGCCATTCCAGGTCACTCCCTAACTAGGCGAGACCAGAAGGGTAAAAAAAGGGGGGGTGGCCTAGCCATGTTTATTTCCGACAAGTATCAGTTCACCCCAGTCCCCACCCCTACTCCCTCGCCACAAATCGAGTCTCTAACTATCAAAATTGCTCTGCCCTTTTCCGCTCCGGTGTATGTAGCAGGATCCTACTGCACCCATAACACCCCTATACCATGTATACTGGACCACCTGGCCAACCTAAAATCCGCTGCCACAACAGGAGAACTATATGTCCTAGGGGACTTCAGTTACAACTGGTTGGCAAATGACTGCGCCAAGCTACGCTCCAAAGTAAATGCCCTAAACCTCGCACAACAAATATCCCAACCCACCAGGCTAAACCTAAAAATGCACAACCACTCCCTTCTGGACTGGGCACTGACCACACACCCCCATAGGTCAATAGGAGCAGGCTTACTCCCGGACTCCCTAAGTGATCACCATATGGTATACTTAGAAAAGTACATAAACCCCTCAAACCCCCTTCCTGGACCCTACTAGCCAGGTCCTTTAAATCACTCTCTCTAACATCACTTCTGTTGGATCTGACCTTGGTGGACTGTTCCTTCATCTCCAGGGCCCCTACAATTGACATTGCACTTGACAACTTCAAAAATAGCTTCTTGCATGTCTGGAACCTTCATGCTCTGCAAAAAAAAACTAGAGTAAGGGGCTCCCACCTCCCATGGATCTCCACTGATATCATCAGCAAATGCCGCACCAGGGACCAGGCATGGAAAAAGTACAAAACAACTAGCTCCCAGCAAGCCTTCCAATCTTATGGGCCTGCCGTAACTCCTGCCTGAAATAGATCCGACAAGCTAAACAGAACTATTTTTTCGCTGGTCCTTAGCACAAATCTTAACCACCCGACCAAATTCTGGAAAACTATTAAATCACTCCTATCCACACCTGTACAACCACCTAGCCCGGCCCTATCCATCCTAGGCTCAGCTGTTACTGACCCCTTTGAAGTTGCCTTGGCTTTCAACACCTTCTTCACCAACAGCGCTTCCTCCCTGGTTCAGAGCCTATCTCTTTCCCCACTCAAGGCAACTACCACTTCCAACTTCCTGCACACCTCCCCCTCTCCTCCTTCTGACCTGTCTCCCCGACTGAAGTCTACCATGCGCTGTGTAACCTAAACTCCAACAAGGGTAAATGTCCCTCAGGCATGGACTCCAGACTACTCCAGCTCTCGGCCCCTGCTATTGCCACCCCAATAGCCGACTTGCTCAACCTCTCCTTCTCTATGTCAACAATTCCTACAGCATGGAAGATGGCAACTGTCATCCCACTACCAAAAGGGGGACCCTCCTCCCCTGGGAATTACTGTCCCATCTCCCTTCTCCCAACTCTGGTAAAAATACAAGAACATTTTGTCCTTGCTCAGTTCTCCCAGTACTTAATCGAGTCCTCTTTCTTCACCCCTTACCAATCAGGCTTCCGAAAATCTCATTCCACTGTCACTTCCCTATTAAGAGTCACAAATGATATCCTCTCAGGTATGGATAAAGGCCATATCATCTTGGCCATTTTCATCGATCTGGCCAAAGCCTTTGATACTGTCTCCCACACAATCCTACTGGACAAACTAAAGGCTACTGGCCTATCCGACCTTGCCACTAATTGGTTTCAGGCATACTTGTATGGCAGACAACAATCTGTGAGAATCAGCCCCAGCACATCGTCCCCCTCCCTATCACCATGGGAGTTCCTCAAGGTTCAGTCTTGGGCCCAATCCTATTCTCAGTTTTACTGAATGAACTACTGCAAGTATGCTCCCATTCTGCTACGCAGATGTATGCAGATGATACTGTGCTTTTCAACACTGGCCCATCCGCAGATACAGTGCATGACCAACTGCAGCAGGATTTCAATGCTGTTCAACTTTGGCTCAGATCAAATCAGCTTTTCTTAAATGCAAAAAAGACAATCTCACTAACCTTTGGCTCTCAACCTTGGCTCTCCCGACTCACCATCCACCCCCTTTCCTAACCCTGGACCTTACCCCCTTAGAATCCTGTACCTCGTTCTGCTACCTCAGCGTCTGGCTCAACCAATATCTAGACTTCTCAATTCACATAGACTCCCTTCACAAAAAATTGCTTCCTAAACTGGGGGCCCTCTAGCATAACAAAGGCTGCCTGCCTACCCCGGTCAGGTGTGAACTCGTGCAAAAAATGATACTTCCAATTTTTGATTATGGGGATGTAGTCTATGGCACCGCCTCACCTTCCACTCTGACCAGCCTGGACACACTCTTTCATTCCTTCTGCCGCTTCATACTGGAATGTCCTAAACTGATGCACCACTGTGACCTTTATAGCTCCCTGGCCTTTCCCTCACTCTCAGCCTGCAGACAAATCCATGGCTCATGAGTTGCTGCTAAATACTGGTCCCATACCCTCCCACCCTACCTGGATTCCACCTTAACTTCTCAACCCCTGGTGGCTTACTCGCTGCGACACTCGGATACTAGGTGCTTCCATATCCCTTGTATGCGAACCTCTATGGGTCAGGCTGCGCTTAGTTACCACTTATCTAAACTATGGAATGACCTCCCAACAGATATCCGCCATATCACTAATCCTAGACACCTCAACTCCCGCCTCCATGAACATTTTCTCACTGTCTGCTCCTGCACCGGGCCTACACATTAGTAGGCCTCAAACCCTACTGGGCCTCCATACCATGTTATGTTGACTAAGTACACATTCCTCTTTAGAGTCTACAAATCACTAGCTATTTTAATTTTATATGTACAATGAAATGTCTTTTCCTATGCATTGTCTCTGTGCCTGCCAAGTCTTTAAGTTGCATGGCTGCCTTAGCTACCAACGTGTATAGTCTTTCATATTGTGCCTTCTCAACTGTACAAATACTTGTGTGTTTTGTTTTTCCCCGCATGTTCCCCCTCTTGTTTCCCCCAGGTCGCATCTGGAAATGAGTGGTTAGCCGCTCAGTATGCCTGCCTGGTTAAACTCTTAAATAAATAAATAAGCAGCAACACTTCTAATAATTAGATCATTTGTGGTAAAAAAGAGATGTTCAGTAATAGATCATAATTGTTTGATTGTATTGTTCCTAACAATGAATATACCCATTTTATTCTTGGTATATTATACCATTTACAATCAAAAATAATGTTTTAAATGTTCTGCCTGTGAGCCATTACATTTACAACAACTAACCATTATATCTTTGGCCTTCCTGTTACTAGCTTCTAGAATGTTTCCTGGAAATAATTCCATTCTGCATTTTATATATAATGTCCTTTGTTATCTGTCAGTACATCCATATAATATCAGTATTGGTGGCGTACACCATTCTGCACTAACCACTCTGAAATGTGTAGCTTTTCAATAAGCCTCAAATCTTAAGTCTTTTAATTCCCTATTTTTTGTGTTAACATATTTTTAGTATTTAGTGCTATTAGTTATCCCTTGTTCAACAAGTCTTTCTAAATATTTCAATCCATTTTCTTTTAAGATACTTGATGCTTTCTTTAGCCATCCTGATTGGATCAATCCATTATGTTCCCAATCATATTTTTCCTTTAAATGTAAGTATGGAAGGCAATGTTTCTCTAACTGTAGAAGTCTGATCCAGTAGCTTTTTTCTTGAACAGACTAATGCAGCAATACTCTTTAGACCTGGATCTGTTCTAATCATTGAAGCTGGTGCAGATTGCCCCAAACCAAGACTAAATCTTAATATTGTTATTAATAGGGCTTTCAGTGATTAAAGTATTTTAGAGTCCCTGATTTCTGCATTATAAAGAAATTGAGCATTATATTTAACCTTTGCTGCCATAATAAGCGGTTTAATTGAACTACCTCCCTATTTCGTATTAAAGAGATTTAGTGAATTAGCTGTCTTCTTTAATTTCATTTTCAGTGCATCTGTATGCTATGACCATAGTCCACTTTGTAAAAAAGTGAAACCTAAATAGTTATATTGATTTACTGTTTTTGGCCTTAGATTCCCTATCGTCCATAATTTAGTTTGTTGTTTTTGTGAACCCATTATCATCACCTGGCTTTTAGTTTCATTGATTTTCAGTTCATACTTGTTTGCATAATTTTGCAATATTCCCAGCTTTTTAGAAAGTCCTGACTGCGTCAGAGATATAAGAACTAAGTTGTCTGTGTATGCAGGCATGGGACAACTTTCCCTTAATATTTTTGGAGAGTCTGTTAGGGAATCCTTTAAATGTATTAAGAGACTTTTTATATAAATACAGAACAGTGTCAGAGCCAGCACGCATCCCTGATGGACACCTCGAATGATAGGAAATCTGGCTGAGGTCTGTACACCTGAGCATGTTCTCACCTGTGCCCATGTGCCAGTGTACAGTCCTTTTACAATATGTATTAGTTGTGGTGAAATGCCCCAGTCTCCCATTTCTTTCCAGCGTTTTTGACAGGAGAGCATGTCAAAAGCTGCACTGAAATCTATGAAAGCTAAGTAAATCCTTTATTCCCTGAGTTTAACACATTTCTCGTACAAGTGATTAGGTATATACAGTAACAATTGTCAGTAGTACTATAGCCACCTCAAAATCCTGCTTGATATTCTGACAGGCCCCCCCAGGGCAGCTATTTGTTCTCTTAACCTTCCAAGAATAATCTTGGAGAAAATTTTTCCCATAATATCTAATAGAGATATGGGTCTGTACATTGCTGGGTTATCTTTGTTTCCTTTTTTAAACATAGATATGTTTTTTGCCCCATTCCAGGATTCTGGGAATTTCAAGCTTTTACAACATACATTAAAGTATTTAGTAAGTAAATTTGACCATACCGAAGGAGCTACCAGATATACTTTAGCAGGGATTAAATCTGGCCCCGTTGCTTTCCTTTGTTTTAACATAATGGCAAAGTAAGTTTCTGCATGTGTTATTAAATTAAATGTTGTCATGTCCAGCCCAACATCAGCTTTACCTTCCCTATTATTAGAGTCATAAAAAAATAACTGAATAATATTTGATCCATTCATCACTGGGGATATAGAAATCAACTTCATATTTGTAGTTATCTGTTCCTTTGGCTACTAGCAGCCAGTAAACTTGATGATCTTTAGTTTCTATTATTGTGAGCATTCTATCCCACTGTTTGCTATAGTATTCTCTTTGTTTCTTTTGCAACATAATTTTGTATTTCTCTCTTTCTTTATTCAGCATTTTAATTTTTATTCTTAAATCCAAATTTTTCATTGATTTAACCAATCTGTTTATACCCTTTTTTGCCATACGGTAATCCTGGTCAAATCAATTGTCAGCTTTCCTTTTTCATGCTTTTGTTGTGCTTGGAGCCTTCAAGATCACGCTAATCTCATTACAACAATGACTTATTTTTTCATTTAGGTCTTCCTTTGAATTAATACTGGAAGTTTTATTTTTAAACCTTTGTATTATATCCACTACTAGTTTTTCATCTATTCTATCCTACCTTATATTATTTTTATTCCTGATTTCCATCCTTGTTTCTATCTGATCATTTCTATTTTTATTAATTGAACTCTTTAATCTTGAAATTATTGGGAAGTAATCACTGTCCATACATTTGACTATTTCACACTGTTCCAAAAAGTCCATATCCCCATTCCAAAATGCATAATCTGTTATTGTGGGGCCATGGGAGAAACATGCGTATAATTTCCTTTATTGTCATCCTTTATTCTTCCATCGAGCGGAGCTAAAAAATGTATCTTAAGCATGTTTATTAATTTAAGACCTGTATTGTTTGCTTTCAAGTCCGCTGTTAACCTTGGGAAATGGTGTGTATTCCTGTAGCACCAATTATGATAACTACTGTCAGTGTACCCATCATTGTTTCCATTTCTGTCGTAAAAATCACCACAGACAAGTGTATTTTCACATGCAGTCATAGCCCAAGCTGTGTGCATTGCATCTTCTAAAAGTTCCCACAAACCCTCAGTGTAATATTTTGATATTGGAGGGGGGATATAGACATTTATGATATTACAGTTTTCTTGTTAGTATTGTATTGTAAAAACTTGTATATTTTTATTTGAGATAATCATGCTAACTTTAATATTTTTTATTAATTTTAAACCAAAACACTTGTCCACCCACATACTTTCCTGTATTCACAAGCCTGACAGCTGGGACATTGAAAGTCTGATAGCCATTCATAGTTACATCACTTTCCTTAGAGTGCCAAGTATCCTGTAAACATACTGTATTAATGGCTTTCACGTACCTAACCCACTCCTCATCTGAATTTTTTTTGTAAACCAGAGACAGTCCAGGATATGATATCATATGGAGCTATTTTCAAACAATTACTTTCCTTCGGCCCACTGTTAGGTAATTAGAATTCTGTACTCAGTAGATCAAATCTATTTTGCATTGTACAGTTAAATAAAAGATCCTATTTATTGTCTATTTCATTGCTACTTTCCTGTCTATGATTTTCTGCCTGCAAGGCCTCATTGTACTTTTTCTTAGTTTGGTCTTGTTCTATAGGCATTGCACACAATCCCATTGCATTCAATAGTCCTGTGTTACCCATGATTTTATTGTACAGACTCTGAAAATGAATAAAAAGTATAACTTGTTCAAAATCAGAACTTGCACCCCCCCCCAGAGACAGATAACACTTCCCAGTCATCAATTTCAGTGTTCATACATTGCTCTAACAAATCCACAACCACCTTTTTTAACTTATTGTTATTTTCATTTTTAATTTTACTTATTCCAAAGACTGTTAATGTATTAATTACCCTATCATCATTTTTTTTGTTTATATTGCTGTTTGATTCTAGCAAGATGGTCCTATCTATTATATGTAGTCCAATTTTATCCAAAATTGTTGCTCTCTCTAGAATCATTCTCGCAATTTCTTAATTTTGTATCAGTGCATCCACTTGGCCATTCCTGTGTTCATTTCCCCATCTATATACTTCTATGATGGTTAAGTCATTAGTATTTACTTTCATGGTCTGTACAAACAGATTGTGAAGTACATTTTTGATTTATCTCGGTTTCATTTGGCAAGGCTAAACCTCTGTTAACATATTCTACCTCATATCCAAGCCTTCTGAGGACCATTGTTTAGCCATACAGAATTTGCAGTTCTTGGTGATGTACAAAATATGAAAATACAGTCTTTTCCTCTCTCATCTTTATCTTTCCACATTTGCACAAGGTCTGTAATGCTCAGATCCACACCTATTTCTGCCCTAAATAGTCTCACAATCTTTTGGTTTTCTCTCTGATTGATACAGGATCCCTTACAATTGAATCCATATAGTGTCAGTATAATACAAACTTATATGTTCTTTAGTTTCTTTTCTGGTACCTCAGTTTCTGTTGCGTTGGTACATTATTGTTTTCTACCTGAAGATTTTTTGTTACAAATTCTTCCCTGAAATCTAATAGATTTTCGTCTGTCTAAGCTGCTTGGAAATAGTTTCCAGCAGAATCTTTTGCTGTTGTGCTATGTCCTGTTCAGAAGCACCAAGTTTAGTCGACAGTAAATCTGTTGACCACTCACACAGCAACAGCACAATACCGACACAGGTACTGTGCCACCCAAGCCCCCAGTGTTTTCTGTGGGGGTCTGAGCCACTGGCCCCCAGGTGGGGGGCTCTGCCCTCACCCCCCAGACTTTAGGATTCTCACTCCAGGTCAGAGGTGGTCCTGGAAGAGGAATGGACACTGGAGGAAAGCAAAACATGGAAACGGACCATTACAGTGACTGTCGCTGTAGTGGTCATTTTCTGTGTTTCGTCGTTGGAGTGTGGGGCAAAAGGGGGCCTCCCATCCTGTTCACTAGGTTGTGCATTTAACCTATCAGATATCTAAGAGGAGATACTATCACATTGTTCTGTTATTAAAGGCAAATTGTGTTTGTTTGCTTGTTTAGCCCCTTCTTTGGAAATGTTTGCTTTTTCTATCTCAGTCTGTTTGCCCTTCTTTTTTTTTCTTTTAACCTGTTTGTGTTACTTGGAATTTCAGCTACCAAGCCATTTTTTTTCTCCTTACCTTTTCATTTCTTCCTTCTCTGCTTTTTCCCTTGCATGTCAATATTACTAGGTGAATCAGAAATACAAATAATGGAAAAATCTTGATGTAAGTTGGTAGAATTACCTATAACAAAGGATGGTGAACCTACCTGGGGGACTAGTTTGTCTATTTTTTGAACAATGTCCTCCAGCCAACAGCCATTTACTGCAGTAGTTTAGGGAATCTAACTCATGCCTAAAATTGAACAACTGCTCAAGGATCATAAGATGAGCTGCACATGAGTTGAGGGCAAATGCCTTCAAATCCTCACTGATTCCAAAAGGGTAGTCTAAAACAAATTCAATGGAATATTGTCTGGCCAGAATTTCTTGTTTCTGATTTTTCCCAGGTACAGACTTATCCCCAGGAATGTTTAGTTGTTTGAGACCATTAATAGTTACTTGCAGCTCATTAGCAATGTTTTTAGATCATTATGTCACCCAAATTCCTGATTATTTTCACTAAAATACTCTGGAGAAAAGCTCTGTATTTGTGAGGAAGAGCAGTCAAAAAGTCTATCACCTGTTGTCTTACTCAGTTCTGAATTTCCCACTATTTGCTCTAACATTTCTTCCTTGTTGGTTTCATCAATTAAATTTCTAGATATACTCAAGTCTAAGTTTGGAGTAATTGATATGCTTGAATGGTTCTTACTATATTCTTTCCTTTTTGAAACTTCCTCAGATGGTTCACATTGATCTGTGATCCATCTTGTTTCTTTTTCAATCTGTGTCCCAGAGCAAGTTATAACCTGGGAATCCCTACTTGGACCAACCTTATACATATTAGTTGACTTGTCCTTCATATCTAACTGCTTTAACTCCCTTTTATTGGAAAAGTGAGCTATTATTTTGGTCTGTTTATTTTTTTTTTGTAACCATTTTAATTTTCTTTTGTAAAGTTCTTTTCTTCTTTTCTTTTGTCAGTTTAACAGTATTTGCATCATCATAACTGTTTCTATTTTGCTGCATCTTTTTCTTTTTGCTATTTGTTTGTTTTTTACACCTTCCTTTTTCAATTTTAGGCATTGAATGGAGCCCAGATTGTTCATTTGTGGTTCCATTCAATCCTGTTACTGCCTGCCCATTAAGATAATCAGCACTATGTGAGAATTGAGTGTTTATGCTGCTTATTGGTGTTAGTGCATTAATATCAGCTTCCAAAGCTTGTTTCCTTGTTAAAACCATTTCATTCAGATAGTAAAAATAGTTAACTGCTAAAGTTTCCTAATACCCAGTCCTAGGTTACTACAAAAATACAATAATATAAAAAAGTACAAAAGAATAACTCCATACAAATACTTCAATAAAAAGACTCTACAGACTTGCTTAGCAGCAGTTGTCCTGCTTGATAAAAGCCCTGGTAAGTAAATACAGTTTTCTCAATGTTTAGTTTGTATATAGGAAATCCACAGCTAGCCTTTGTCTGTTTTACCAAAAAAGAAAAGAATGGCTCCCTGTGTCCAAGGCTTTCTGTTTTTCCCAAATAAGCAGAATTTCTGCTGTAGCATCCTCTGCCAAAAATGTAATTGCACTTTTCTCTGATGGACCAGGTGGGTGCTTATTTCCTTCTGAGTAGTATCAGTTTTTATCGAGCCCACTAAGAAAAGATAAAAATGGGGGAATGAGAATTCTTTAACTACAACTGGGCTGGACCCCAACCAAACTATGCCCTATCTGTTCAAAAATAATCACTTAACCACACTTCAGCCAAAGCTGCGACAAGTTCAGCAAGTTCTTAAACACAAAAGAAATACCTAGTAACTTGATTACTTACTTATGTAAGTCAGCCATTCTGTAGATAAAATACGTGCTCCTTACATGGCTCTACACTGAACTATGAGCTGTCTCTCACTTTCAACTATTTCAAAACACCACCAAATTAGGATATGGCCCAGTTTTCTACTTTGCCATCGAGCAGATTGAGCACACACTATCCTTGTTTCAGCTTGTAAAGATTTAACACCGTCTATTTTCCAAGGTGGTTCAAAATTTTAGTAGATATAAGAACACCCCTGTGACAGGTATGCCAGTACTCTCTATCCAGCAGCTTAGACAGCATCCCACCTGTGTATGCGTGCACCTTTTTAAGGCAGTTGTGCACGTGACCCAGTCAAAGAGCAGCTGATTCTACTTCCTGGTTCGATAATAAAACTTATCTTAATTATCTAAAAATGTATAAAGTATAAAACGTATAAATTATAAAATATAGATCCTGAATCTATAGTTTTAATCCAACTTTATAAGGGGTACTCTGCCTCTAATTCCACAAGCATATCCCCATAGGTTCAGAGTATTGATCTACCTGGAAATATATAGTAAAATACACTAAAAGAAAAAGAATAAACAGCAAGCTGGATTTACATCCCTGAAAAAATGAGGAGCCGGAAACAGTCCTTGTAACAGGCATGCTTCCGAACTTCAGTGCTTTTCTGCCATTTCAGCTGGTCCTCTGCCTCCGCTGCAGTCCTGCTCTGCATTCCACCAGTCGGGCCTTCCTCCTGCAGCGGGGAGAGAACACACTGAAAAGAAGCAACACAACCGAAGTACAGCTTAATGATGTTCTGATAAGGAGACAAACTATCCAGATACAGGTGGCATACCTTTCCTAAACCTTGTTTAATGCAATGTCTCCCTACTTCTCTATACTCCTCAACAGTATAGAGAGCACTTAACGATGTGTCCATTCCTCACCAGCTCCTCCGTCTCATGTCTGGCTATAATTCTATTACAAATGAGAGAAAGCCTGGACACGGTTGGCAGATTTGCCAATGAAAATGTTATAAAAGCACAGCAAACTCGGGCAGGGCACTATGACCAAGGGGCCAAGCTATAGGAGTTCAAGTCCACTAACAGAGTACTTCATCTGTTACCTAGCTCTGACAGTAAATTCCTAGCTAAATGGTAGGGACCATATGAGGTTCTCAGAAAGGTGGGGCTGGTCGATTACAAAGTCTTACAACAAGACAAAAAAAGGAAAAAACAAATTTACCATGTTAATTTGTTGAAACCCTGGAAAGACAGAGAGGTATTGCTCATTGACCCATAAGGTCCTAAAGGGGTCTCAAGTCTGCTGACAGATGAGTGCATTGATTCTGGAAGGAACCAAATGCCATCCCAGTGGATGACCTGCTCAACCACACCAAAAGCAAGAAGCCAGAGGCTGGTATATAATTTGGGGGATGAATTCTCCTGGATGCCAGGACAAACCCATGCGATTCAGCACCACATAGACACAGGCTCAGGTGTCTGGATCCTCCAACAACCATACAAACTATCAGAATGAATTTGAGAGACAGTAAGAGAGGAAGTCCAGTCCATGTTACAGTTGGGAGTCATTGAGGAATCCCAGAGTGAATGATCTAGCCCTATAATATTAGTTCCAAAACCAGATGGGACATCCCAGTTTTGCATAGAGTTCTAGAAAGTTAATGCTGCATCTAAGTTTTGTGCATACACTATGTCAAGGGTAGATGAACCCTGCCTCATTAAGCCACTTATAACCCAAGAAGCTGGCCACTGGGTGCCACTCCATGACCCTGCCAAATATGCCCTAAACCAATATGCCCAGGAGCATCTGTAAAGAGCTCTAGTTCTTGGCTTTTGGTCACTATAGGTTATGTGGAAACTGCATTACAGCAGGACAAAAAGGCATGTCACACTGCAATGTCTTCCCTCATGCCCTTGGTTGCCCATAGCTGTAATGTGGCATGAGCCACTTGGTTCTCGATTTATTGATACAACAGAGGAAGCTCCAATTCATTGGGATTACATTGCAAGCAAAATTCAGGTGGACAAGGAGCTTTCTGGCCCCAGAAACCAGCAAATCTTGGTGGTCTTGGATCTTGACAGTAGGGAACCAAACTTCTGTCACCTGGGACTCAGTTTCTGTCCCACAAAATGACAGGCTGATACTGTGACCTTCCATCATTTCAATGCTAATGGGACCCCAAATTCAGACAACAGGTGCCTGCATTCACCAGCCCTGATCATGCAGACAAACAGGAAATCATCCAGATAAACAATGATGGCAGACATACCACATTTTTCAGCACATTCAAGTGCAGAAAAATGCTAAATTTCTCCAGTTCTGCACTGCCCACTGCACAACCCACTGGGCATACAATTATATACATAATACTGGTGCTCAAAATTCATCTGTATGAACTATCATCAGGACGAACTGATAGGAAGTAAAAGGCTAATTCTTTGCCCATCTTTACCATCTAGGCATGATGGCAGGTGACTCACACAGCCTTCACCACCCAGTAAATTGATGCATATCATACTGCTATGAAGAGCGAGTTAGAATGGTCCTTGACAGAATCCTCTATGAGTAAGACAGGTGATTTATTATCCTGAGTTCACATAGGTTTTTAGAGACCAAACCAATAGGTGGCATGTGGAAACTGGAAATGGCAGTGGAAGGGTAAGGTCCACTGACCCTTCCCAGCTGCACTTCTTTCTGAAGTTTTGCCTGCACGAGATCCATAAAAACATAGAAACATAGACGTTGTCAGCAGATAAGGACAACCAGGCCCCCCTAGTATGCCCTATGTTCCCTACTTACAGTGACACTGTAGGCCCTAATTTGCCTAAGGTCTTCCCCCACTTTAAATTCTAAGCTCCCTTTGTGTCTATCCTGTGTGTTCTTGAATCTCGTAATTGTTTCCACCCCCACAACCACCCCTGGAGGGCTGTTCCTCTTGTCCTGCATCCTTTCCATGAAGAAGTATTTCCTCCCATTTCCTCTAAACCTCCCTCTTCCAGGTTCCTAATGTGCCTCTGCTTCCCTGGGCATCACTTTCTCTGGAAAATTATACCCTCCTGCACCATGTTCTTCCCTGTGAGGTATTTATATGTTTCAGTTATATCCCCCATTTCCCTCCTTTCTTCCAGGGAGTACATGTTTAACTCCTTAATCCTTTCCTCATAGGATTTTTGATGCAGACCCTATGTCCTTTCGAAGATGGGGCCACCAAAACTGGATACAGTATTAGAGGTGTGGTCTTACCAGTGATCTATACAGTGGAATTATTACCTCCCTCCTTCTGCTGGTTATGCCCCTGTCTATGCACCCCAGCATCCTGCTAGCCTTCCCTGCTGCCTTGTCACATCACTTGGAAGCCCTGAGTTCATCAGAAATGGTTATTCCCAGATCCTGTTCCTTCTCTGAGCTTTCTACTACCTCCCCACCCAGTTTGTATGTTGTCCCCTGGTTTCTGTGCCCCATGTGCATTATTTTGCACTTTTTAGTATTGAAACACAGCTAGACCAGTCCTCCAGCTTTTTTAGATCTCCTCTCATTCTATCCATCCCCTCCAGTGTTGTCCACTCAGTTGCAGAACTTTGTTTCATCCATGAACAGACATACTTTCCCTTTTAGCACCTCTGCAATGTCACTAACAAAGACATTGTATGTTTGTTTATTTGTTTAATGGATAAGCACAACTGGATGTTACATCCTTTTACAGGTGTGACCCACACAAACAAAACATAATAAATACATTCAATACAAGTAACAAATAGGCACTATATGAATAAAATTGAAGAGAACTAGCCCCGAAACTGATCCTTGTGGCATCTCACTGGTCACACTGCCTACTCCAGAGTGTATGGTGGTTACCATCACCCTCTGAGTCCTATTGTTCTGCCAACTCTACACCCATTTCACTACTTTAGTCCCTACTCCTAGGTTCTCCAGCTTGTTTATCAGCCTTCTGTGTGGAACAGTGTCAAAGGCTTTTCTAAAATCTGGTTTACCTATAATGCTTCAACAGCGCTAGCACCGACAACCCTTACAGCGACAGCTACAATGCCAACCTTCAGCATTTTAGCTATGGGATGTCAGTGGTCACAATCGGGGCTGTGCCTCCAATCCCCCACACCCCCCCGGTCTCTAAGATTATAACTCTGAGTCGGAGTTGGACTGCGGCAGGCAATTACCCAGCGAGGCAGTCCCGATCAGCACACTGTCTACCACAGCGACAGGTGGATTTTGCATAATTCCTCCACTGTGGTAGTGTTTTCCCTTGGGGTTTCGCTGCGATGATGGTACACCCTAAAATCCAGGTAGGCCACATCCACTGCCCTCCCTTATCCATTTCCCTGGTTACCAAGTCGAGCATTTCTATGAAGTTTGACTGGCATGGCCTCCTCCTCTGAACTCATGCTGCCTCAGGTCTTGCAAACCATTGGCAACCATGTGTTCCACAATTCTCTCCTTCAATAGTGTTTCCATTACGTTGCCCACCATTGAGGTCAAGCTGACTGGCTTGTAATTACTTGCCTTCTCCTTATTTCCACTTTTGTATAGAGGGACTACATCTGCCCTCCTCCAGTCCCCTGGTAACTCCCCTGTTTCCAGTGACAGCTTGAACAGGGCAGTTAGAGGTGCAGCCAGCACCTCCTTTAGTTCCCTCAGTATCCTGGGGTGCACTCTATCTGGTCCCATTGCCTTATCAACTTTTAACGCTATTAGTTCCCTACCCAGAGGGAAGTGCAGTGTCAAAAAAGTCACTACATAGTACTATTTCAGTGTTACTCTTGCAGTGTACTCTTCCTGTGCATTTTATTTCAGTTTGTTCTCAATGAGTGTTTAATCAGGGTACATGTAGTGTTACAGTAGTGTGCATGCAGTGTCAGTACAGTGTATATGAATTATGTTAATTAACACTGTAATCACACTGCAAATGCACTGCAATGTGCAGTGTTATTGTTGGGTCAGAAACATTTCCTAAAGCAGTGTTGCAGTGCTTTTTCAGTGTCTGTGAATCATGGCAATTAAAGACTGCATCAACACCTCTAATGCATTTCAGTGTACAGTGTGGTTTGGTGCTTAGTAGCACTCCTGACATCAGTGTTGCAGTACTAGTCAGTGCTTCCCCAATTGTGTCTGCATTAATAACTACATCAGCAGTGTGTACTGCATGCATATATGCAAGCTCATTGTGTTTATGTGTCTGAATTTAATTTGAGAATAGCATATTGAGTTAAAAAATAAACATAACATATATATATATATATATATATTGCACTGGTAACCTCACACCTTGTGAGGTTAGTGACATCATGAGGGCACTAAAGCTTTGCTCTCAAGCCCATAATATCACTAACCTCAGTCAGTGTGGGTTGTTCTGCATCAGGAAGGGGGGTTCATTATTCTCTCTATGTGCCTGTAGCCTTCTGTTGAATCTCATAAATAAACAAGGTCAGACCTGTTCAGTGGAGACCTTCAACAAATGCCAGAAGGAGATGAGTCTGAAAATAGCTCTCCGTTCCAGGCCAAATACATTAATAAATAACTTACTCACTCAAGTTGCTACACATTACAATGGTATGAACACCTTGTTATATGCTATTCACCCTACAAGGAGTTAAGCAATTAGGAGTTACCTGCTCTATCAGAGTCAGGGAGTCCAGAGTTAGGGTATACTGGGTTCAAGACACAAAGGGTCGGATGTCCTAGAGGAGAGATTGGGGGTTAGAATTAAACAGAGATACTTGGTACACAGTCTGGCCAGAGCAGTAGAAATAAATGAAAAATTGATTAGTATGGGTAACTTTAGTAGTGAAAGTAGAGACAGCAAGTGGAGCGATAGAAAAGGGGTAGAGTACAGCACAGGAATAAAGGAAGGGGAGTTTCAGATGAAAAATACACTTACGGTCAAAGTAAGGAAAGTAGACATAGAAAGGCCTAGATAGGCTAATTGAGCAAGAGGGTATAGTAGAAGAAGGGTAAGGCTGGGGGATGAGAGGGGCAAAAAATGACTGAGCACTGACAAGTGGAGAATCCATAGACTGCAGAGGGATTGAAGATAGTAAGGACCTTATATTGGGGGACTCCATAATTAGTGGAATGAAATGGGGGAAGAGGAGAGGAAGGAAGAGCTGTATTAGGGCTGAGTGTATGCCAGGCATAACAGCACTTAAGGCAACATGCTTAGTATACACCTTAGTCAGGAAACATGTGAGGACCCCCCACATTGTGGTGCATCTGGGCACGAATGATCTGGAGGACAATGGTGTGAAGTAAGTGCAGGCTAGATTCAGAGAGCTGGCAAGAATCTGTCAAGAACAGGGGACACAGTCTTTTTCTGAAGACCTTCCAGTGCCAAAGGACAGCATGGATAGAAGGGAGAACTGAGACTTCAATTTGTGGCTGAGGAGGTAGTATAAGGAAAGGGTTTCAGTCTGGTGGGGGAATGGGGTAGAATATGGAATAACTTTATGCACCAGACAGGCTGCGTCTGAGTCAGGTGGGCACATGGGTCCTGAAAGATAAATTGGTTAGCCATTTAAGGGAGTCTGCATTTAAACTAAATTGAGGGGAGCTGCATGGAATAGACTAGTGGGTTCCCCCCACTTAAAGGGGCAGGTGGGGCAGGAAGAGATGGCAGGGAGGAAGGAGGTTTATGGTGGAAAGGATTATCAGCCAATGCCAGAAGTTTGGGTAATAAAATGGTGGACTTGGAGGCCATAACGGTCGAAGAGGGCCTGGACAATGTGGCTATAATGGTGACCTGGTGGTCAAAGAAAATCAAATGTGGCAGGTAGGTATCCCATGGTATAGACTTTAGGAAGGACAGGGCAGGAAGAAAGGGAGGGTTACATTGTATATCAGGGACAAAATTAGGGCAATGGAGGGCAGGAGGAGCAAGGGAGGCAGAGGTGCTGTGCATCACACTGGAAAACGGTCTAGTGCATCATTAAGACTGAGGGTGATTTATAGACCCCCTGTGCAGGGGGAGGAAGGGGATAGGCAGATGTTGCAGGCAATTCAATGAGTGGCACACAAGGGGGAGCTCCTGCTAGTGGGGGACCTAAACTTCTCAAATGTGAACTGGGAAATCCCATCAGCAACATCAGCCAGAAGAAGAGAGATCCTCAGTTTGCTTCAAGGTGCTTTCCTGCAACAGCTGGTTATGGAGTCCACTGGGGCTGTTAACTTACTGGATGTGGTCCTCACAAATGGAGAAAGTGTGGAGGAGGTTGTATGGGGTGACAGCCTAGGTATAAATGACCACAATACAGTTAATTTCAGGGTAAGGATGGGGAGTGAAACAAATTGGAACAGCAAGAATGTTCTGGATTTCTGGCAAATGGACTTCGCCAAAATGAAGGGGATTTTCAGGGAAGAAATGGAGAAGGAGAAAATAGAGGACATTGAGGAATTATGGAATTTGATTAAGAGTGGGTTACTGAAAGCCACTGACTACATGGACCCAGCAGTCTCCTTCTGCTGTCAACTTCTGTGTTTCTATGTTTCTATGAACTCTGTATTAGCAGGGTAAGAAAGGGCAAAAAAAGAAGGAGGCCACTCTGGTTTACCAAGGAAGTGAAAGGGGCAATTAGGGAAAGAAAAAGTGCATTCAGAATATACAAGAGGATCCAGGGGAAAGATGAAACAAAGACATACAGAGAGAAGTTGAGGGTGGAAGGGCAGAAGATTAGGAGTGTAAAGGCAGATATAGAAAATAGAATAACTAGGCAGGCCAAATGGGAGGATAAAACTTTTTTTAGGTATGTGAGGGAGAAGAGGACAGCAAGGCAAAGGATAGTACGAGTGATGGAGGAGGGGGAAGTACCAGCGGAGGGGGACTTTGAGAGGAGGTGCTTAATAACTACTTTTGCTCAGTCTTCACTGTGGAAGAGGAGGGTAAGGGACCTGAATTACGTGACGGGGAAGAGAGGGCATAAGGGTGTATCCTGGCCTGTTCAGTGAGGACAGGGTAAGGGAGGAACTAGGAAGGTTGAAGGTGGACAAGTCAATGGGGCTGGAAGGCTTACATTCTAGGGTACTCAGGGAAGTAATGGAAGAGCTGTCAGTACCTCTGATGAGGCTGTTTATCTTGTCTCTGGATATGGGGTGGGTGCCAAGTGATTGGAAAAGGAAGAGCGTGGTGCCAATACATAAGGGGCAGCAGAGAGAAGTGGAGAACTATCACAGTCAGCCTCACATCGGTGGTGAGTAAGGTGATGAGGTGCTAATAAAGGAAAGAGTGGTAAACTACCTTGTAGACAGGGAACTACAGGACAATAGGCAGCATGGCTTTGCAAATGGGAGATCATGCCAGATGAGCCTAATAAAATTTTTCGATTGGGTGATGAAGGTGATCGACCAGGGTGGGGCTGTTGATGTGGCCTATCTGGACTTCAGAAAGGCCTTCAACACTGTCCCTCATAGAAGGCTAGTAAATAAGCTAGAAAGCTTAGGGGTGGGGCAGAAAATAACTAGGTGAGTAGAAAACTGGTTGATGGACAGAAGCCAAATGGTGGTGGTAAAATGGGTGCATTCCATGGAGAAGGGGTAACAGGGATGGTGCCCCAGGGATCAGTACTGGGACCAATCATTTTCAATATATCTATCTATCTTTTATATATATATATATATATATATATATATATATATATATATATCAGCGACATAGCAGAGGGATTGGAAGGAAATTATGCCTATTTGCAGATGATACAAAGATCTGTAACAGGGTGAACACACCGGGTGGTGGGGATGGGAGTGGAGGCTATGAGGAAGGACCTGAATATTCTGGTAGGGTGGTCAGAAACATGGCAGAAGAAATTCAATGGCAAAAGTGCACAGTAATGCACATGTGGGGGTTAAAATCCAGCAAGTCATATACCCAATGGGGGAGTGATAAAGCCGACTGAGTAGGAGACAGACCTGGGGATTATACTTTTGAACAACCTAAAAGTGGATAACCAATTTAGAAAGGTGGTTGGTAAGGCAAATAGAATGCTGGTGTGCGTAGCAAGGGGAATAACCAATAGAAGGAGGAGGGTGCTGATGCCACTTTATAAAATCATGGTGAGACCTCACCTGGAGTACGGGGTCCAGCTCTGGAGACCTCACCTTTGCAAGGACATAGACAAGATTGAAAGAGTTCAGAGAAGGGCAACCAAGATGGTGCATAATATGCATGGGAAGCCCTATGAGGAGAGGTGTAGGGAGCTGGATCTATACTCATTGGAGACAATGAGGGAGTGGGGGGACATGATAGAAACATTTGAGTACATGAAGGGGATTACTAAGGTGGTGGAGAGGAGCTTATTTAAAAGGAAAGTAAGTGCTAAAACTAGAGGCATAGTTTAAGATTAGAAGAAGGAAGATTTAAGGGCAATATAAGGAGGTCTTACTGCATGGAGCGGGTGGTGGAGCCCTGGAACAAACTGCCTGAAGAGGAGGTGGTGGTGGCCAAAATGGTGGAAGGATTCAAAAGGGCATAGAACAGACATAAGGGGTTAATCGGGAGATGAAAGTGTATGTCCCTTGACAAAGATGAAGCGGGGGAAGTGAGGCTGACTCAATGTGCCAGAGTGTTTCTTTTCTGCCAACAGATTTATGTGATTCTATTATTCTATGAAAATAAAAATGCAAACAGCTAAGAAAGAGAATAAAGGTGATATAAAGGGGCTCAGTAAACGCCCCATGGTGCTCTTAGGTGGTCTGCAGATATAAGTTGTAGCCCTGATGGGCTAGTAGGGATGCTTTTGGCTAGTGATCCCTACATTATTTAAAAAAAGGGGTTACTGGTGGTTCAGGGGTCTTGAGTTGTCCAAGGAGGCTAGTAGTTTAAAGGCATAGCCCTGATGCTATATTGGGCTAACTCCCTCGTGGCTAGTGGCAAATGGTGTTTTTTTTTAAATTATATTTAACCTTTCACTGGCATCTGTGGGGATTGGGTCATAGGGCACCGACAGTATGTAGCAGGCTGGTAGGCTAGTCAGAAAACCACCAATCAGAAATACTATTGCTATGCAGCCATCAATTTAGCACTACTGTGCTAGAGCAACAGTTCCGGCAGGCGCTTTCAGCTCCTGGCCCACATGGTGTTCAGGCTGTGTCTTGCTCTGTGTGGGTGGGAAAAAAGATGGGAGATTTTCAGGGGGTGGAGGAGGCTAGGGCAAATATGCCTCCCTCTACTGATCAGCCACACAGCGGCTATGTAAAGAGCCCCTGAGGGACTTTTTAAGAGGGTCTGGAGGGTGGGCAGCCAGCAGTAGGTGGCAGAAACCACTAGCTAAGCCACATGGCGGTTGAGTGAAAGTGTCCTGAGGGGCTTGGTACTGTAGGAAGGGACTTGGAGAACAAACACACAGGATTGGGGCCACAAAGGAAAAGCCGCACTGTGGGCAGCTGAAGGACAATGTCTGAAAAGGGCTTAAAGTAGCTGTTGGATGCAGGCAGGGGGAAATCAGTAGGCTCCCTGAGGGGAGCATGGAAGAGTCAAGCACCACATACAATAGAGCTGCACAGTGGCTGATTAAAGCACCAGGGGTAATTAAAGAATTGTGGGGAGGAAACTAACTAAATGATTGGGAGAGGAAAAGAGCAGAATAAGAGCCAGGAAAACCTATAATCTTAAAACACACCGCAGGAAATAGAAGAAGCCCTGATGAACTATAAATATAAATACATATATTTCCTTCCTAAGGAGCTATGAAGCTTTGCTGGATAATTTGAGTAATTTTTCTGGAGGAAAACAGTATATTAAAGCTCTGGGGTTTTAGATGCTCTGTGGTGCATTTTGGAACTTATTTTGGAACATACAACACATTTTTATTAAAGTAAAAGTGAAAGATTTTTACTTTCTGTTTTGGGCTTCATAGTCCATTACTCTGCTGCAGCGATAGTCCCTCCTTGTGAAATTATAGATTTTAATGTTGTTCTGTAAGGGAGGGAAGGGATTATAACTCTTGCCAAACTGCCGGTCAGCCAATCCCTTCCACTTCCCAGTCCACTGACCACGCCCCCAAGCTTGGACGTTTTGTGACATCTTACCAGAAAGAGTGTGGGGGCACACCCCATTGAATCTTATGGGGGACATTTTTAAAACATTACTATGCATCTTTAAGCTACCATATATGCAAATAAAAGCCATCATGTAACTAATAAGGATCCTATTAGTTGAGTGGTGGCTTTCTTTTGTGTCAAAGATAGCTTAAAGATTCATATTAATATTCTAAAAATCTTCCCCATAGGATTCAATAAAGTGCTTACCTATCCCTAATTGGGATGTCACAAACAATGGAGAGCATCGTCTTGGACGGAAGTGGAAGATATTGGGCAGTCAGCAGTTCAGCCACGCTACGATCCCTTCCCTCCCTTACAGGACAGCAGTACAATTATGTTTTTTTATCGTATAAGATTTTATTGAGTTTTAGGTTATTAAGTTATACAGTTTATAGCGGATGATATATGTCTTGGTTCAAGTTTAGTACACATAAATGTACATGCATAATGTGCTTTAATACAGTAACCATAAGTTCTCATGACTGGTTGGCTAGTAACACTTTAAAATAGCATATTTTTATGTACAGTAATAGTCATATCTAAACAGTCAGATGCTTACACCTTCTGGAGCAACAGCTAAAAGAGGGGGGGATTTGTTGGTGGGGGTGGAAGTTTACATAGGTCGAAATACAGGTGTGGTTCCCATTTAGAAAAGTAAAATGTTAGATTTCCCCATTGAATGTATGATAATCGCTCAAAGGTAGACAGCCATGCAAAACAGAAACATAGAAACATAGAATTTGACGGCAGTTAAGGACCGCTTGGCCCACCCAGTCTGCCCATTTCCCTACCTACTGGATAAGCTGCAGATCCTAGTTAACCAGCAGCCTAATTCTTCCTACCCTCACCCCCTAGAATTGCCTTATGACTGTCCCATGCATGCTTGAATTCCACCACTGATTTTGACTCCAAAACCCTCCTCCAGAAGGCTGTTCCATGCATCCACAACCCTCTCTGTGAAAAAATACTTCCTTAAATTACCTCTGAGCCACCCCCCCCATCTTCAAATTGTGCCCTCTTGTTCTTGCACACCTCTTTTTTTGAAAGATGCTACCCTCTTGGACTTTGTTGATTCCCTTGAGGTACTTGAATGTTTCTATCATGTCCCCCCTCTTCCTCCTTTCCTCGAGGCTATACATATTAAGCTCCTTTCACCTCTCTTCATATGTCTTCTGGTGCAGACCCTGCACCATTTTAGTTGCCCTCCTCTGGACAGCTTCCATCCTGTCTATGTCTTTGCAGAGATTGGGTCTCCAGAACTGCACACAGTATTCCAGATGGGGTCTCACCAGCTGTCTGTACAGAGGGATAATAACTTCCTGTTTTCTACTGGTGATGCCTCTCCCTATTTATCCCAGTATTCCCCCAGCCCTCCTTGCTGCCCTCTCACATTGCTTGCCCACCTTTAGGTCATCTGATATGATGACCCCTGAGTCCCTTTCCATTTTGTTGTTGTTAGTATCTCACCCCCCATTGTGTACTCTTCCCTGGGTTTTTGTTTCCCAGGTGCATTACATGCACTTCTCAGCATTGAATCTAAGCTGCCATACATTTGACCATTCCTCTAACCTTGCCAAGTCCTTCTCATCCTTTCCACCCCACCCTGTGCATCGAAATCTGTTGCAGATCTTGTGTCATCTGCAAAGAGACATACTTTTCCTTCCAGTCCTTCTGCAATGTCGCTTATAAAGACATTAAAGAGGACCGGTCCTAATACTGAACACTGCGGTACCCCACTAGTAACCCTCCTTTCTTCTGAGTGGACTCCATTTACTATTACTCTCTGTGAAAGCTGCATGCCATGCCTGCCTTGTGGGTAGGACCATTTGGTGCCAGTGCAGAAGTAGGTGTTCAGCTTCTAGGATGGCTGAAAGGGTCCAATCTTGAAGGGACTTTGGGTGACATGACAAAGAGGTAGCATCTTCCAATAATAGTTTGGAGTCATTAAGGGCTTTAGGTGTCTTAAGCACTTTAGACAGATCTGAAGCTATCATGTTCCAGAAGTGTGAGAGGTGTGGACATGTCCAAAGGATATGTAGGAGGTGGGCATTGGATTGGGAACATCTCCAACAGCTAGTGTGATTTAACAAGCCACGGGCCTGTAGTGCCACTGGGGTATGATGCCAAAGTGGTAAAATCTTTAGTTGAAGGAAACAACTTTTGGTATCCATGTGTACCCTGGGGGCATTCTTTAAGTATAGGTCCCATTGGTTCTGCAGGATAGGTGATGTTAGGTATGATTCCCAGCATTGTTTACATGTCTGTGTAGCTGACGGTTGTGCATCTCTCCATGTTGCGTAAAATGCCCAAACAGGCCTTTGGATAAGGATTGTTTGTGCAACGTATTCAGCCACTGCCAGGGTGTAGCTATACACTGGTTGTTAAGGAGGGGCTGTAGAATATCACAGATTTAGAGGTATCTCCAAAAATCTTTTTGAGGGAGAGAAAATTTGGCTTGAAGTTGTGCAAAGGACAACATATGTCTCACTCCCAACGAGCATAGATCCTGGACTATGTGTATTCCATTTCTCTGCCACGTGGGCCAATGGAACTGAATCCCATCTATTTTAAAAAGGGGGTTATGCCAGAGCGGGGCATATCAAAGTGGGATGTGGCCAGGCCTGTCTCGACACATTAGTTCTAAGTTTAAGTGTTTTCCATGCCACAACTGTACTGATGATTGTGGGAGGCAGAGGCGTGGTCGGGGAATTAAACATGAGAAAAGAAAAGAGAGGGATACCTCCTACCATGTCTGATTCCAACTGTACTCATATTGGAGGGTCCCTTGTGTTGGATATAAACCATTTGGTCACATGTGCTGCCATACATGCTAAGTGGTAACCGTGGAACCAAAGGACATTCAGACCTCTATGGGACCAGTGGACCCTCAGCTTTTGTTTGCTGCATCTTGGGGGTTTATTATCCCAAAGGAAAGCCACAATTCAACATTCTATCAGTGCAAACAGTTTGGAGAGAATAAAGATATTGTTGAAGAGGTAGAGGAGACAGGGAACAAAAGCATGCAGACAGCAGCTACCTGACTAGGGAGAGAGAGAGAGAGAGCTGCAATTTATGCCATCTCTCTAATTCTGTTGTAAGTTGAGTAAGTAGAGGAGAGGAGAGGAGAGGAGAGGAGAGGAGAGGAGAGGAGAGAAATTGGCAGATTCAAGTGCAGACCAGTTTGTGGGGAGTCAGATTCCAAGATAGGTAAAGCCTTGTGCTGCCCATGTAAGGTTAGTACCTTGTACAAGCCTTCATACATCTTAGGTTTAAAGGAGCTCCAGTCATTTTTTTATGGTTAACCCTTAAGCCAGATATTGTAGCAAAGTCCTGCAAGATTTTAAGGGCAGCTTGAACTGACTTGATGGGGTTGGACAGGGTCAAGAGGAGATCATCCGCATATGCTGCCACTAGAGATGACTGTTTTGCAACTTGGATGCCGTGTACCTGGGGGGATGATATCAGAACCTGAATCAGAGGGTCCAAGGCTATTAGGAAAAGGAAGGGGGAGAGAGAGAGGGGGGACAGCCCTGTCTTGTACCTCTATTAAGGGAAAAAGGAGACAATATGTTGCTGTTTGTGAGAATGCGTGCTGTAGGGGAATAGTATAATGTCTGGATCCAGTGCTGAAATTGGGCCCCAAAACGGTATGTTTTAAGTATTGCATGGAGATATGGCCATTCTATGGAATCAAAGGCCTTTGAGAAATCTATGGCCATGGCTGCCATAGGGAGAGCCAACCTGACTGCAAACCATTTAAGATTAAGTAAAAGTCTGGTATTGTCACTTCCCGACTTACCTTGCATAAAGTCTGCCTGCACAGGATGTAAAACAGATGGAAGGATGGACATCAGTCGTGCAGCTAAAGCCTTAGCCAGAATCTTAGTATCAACAGATAACAAGGATATTGGCCTATAATGGGCACAATCCAAGAGGTCCAATGATTTTTTGGGAAGTAATGTAGTCAGCGCATCTCACATTGTGGCTGGAAGAGATCCGGTGGCATGTGAGGCTTGCAGGGCCATTTTAAGGGGTTGTAAAATGTTTGGCCCCAAAGCTTGGTATAGTTCCATGGACATTCCATCTGGTCCTGGTGCTTTTCAACAAGCCATGTAGGAAAGAGCGATACAAAGCTCCTCACATGTAAGAGGGGCATTGAGGGAGGCTATTTGGTCCGGAGTAAGTCCCAGCAGGGGAGTTCATTGTGTAAAAGCAGACATATCTTGGGAGAGCTGTGCACTTGCTGTGACAATCTGGGATTGGTAGAGAGTTTCATAGAATGCCTTCATGGCATCATTAATGCCCTGTAGGCTAGAGATTGTGGGAACAGAGGGAGAGTGGAGGGAATGGATTTTGGTTGCAGCTCGTTGTTGACAGAGCCAGAAAGCAAGAGGTTTCCCAGATTTCTCTCCGCTGTCTCAGTATGCATGTTTGGAGCATGGTAGAAGCCTTTCTGCTTTCTGATGTAGAATGGTATTGATCTCGTATTTGAGCCCTAAAATTTGCCATTGCAGAGTAGTGTCCCTTGTATTGGATGTGTCTTTTTTAAAACGTTGTTCCAATGTGTGCAATTGTGCTTGCAAATTGGCTAGTTGTGACCTACGGGCCTTATCTTGGGCAGCTGAGTAAGAGATAATATGATCCCAGATAACTGCCTTAATGCCTTAAATGTCTCCCATACTGTATTGTGTGCAACTCCACACTCAGCATTAAGGGTAAAGTAATCTTCTGTGACCTGCGGGAGCATAGGGCAGAAATTGAGGTCTTTGAAAAGGAGGGGATTACAGTGCCATCTAACCCGATGGGAAGGGCTGCTAGGAGGAGAGTGGGAGATGTGGACTGTTGCATGGTCCAATATGAGAATTGAACCAATTGAGGAGTCAGATACACCTTGAGCTGCCAGATCATTGGCGAGCCAAAAGTCAATATGACTGTGGGAGCCATGCGGTGTGGAGTAAAAGGTGGAATCCTGTCCTGTGGGATGATCCCTATGCCAAACTTCTATAAGGGCACATTTCTCCATCATATCTTGTAATGACTATCTACCCTTGGGAGTAACATGGGGTGTGGGACATGATTTATCAATACAAATATCATTGACCATGTTGAAATCCCAGACAATCAGTATAGGGATAGATATCCCTTGAGATTTAGATCAGCAACAGCTTGACTAACTGCCAGGAAAAAGTCTGTGTGGTCATTGTTCAGGGCATAAATATTCCCAATAGCATGGTATTCCCCGGAGTGGAGAGCTTGACCACTACCTATCTCCCTGAGTATCTTTCTTCACACTCACTACTTTCCACAGAGAGCTACATTATAAGAGAATAGACATCCCTTTGTCTTATTTGATGCAGAACTGGCCACTACCCCCCACCCAGGATTTCTTAAACCATGTAGTGGCATGGGGAAGAAGATGTATTTTTGTAAAGTGCGATCTCCACATGAAGGGAGCATAGGCGCTGCAGTATTGTTGTGTGCTTGATTGGGTGATTCAACCCTTTACATTCAGGACACCCACTGAGCCACACTTGGTACTGCAGCGTCTACTGCCATGATCCCAAAAGGAAAGCAAAAAGAAGTACTTACTATGAGCCAGTGAGAAGGAAGAGATGTACTCACCCTAAGGGAGATAGGGCCACAGTACCCAAGCCAAAATACTACAGCTAGTCCATATAGCGCACAATAAGGAGGTGTAAGCAATACTGAGTCGGTAGGCACACACTATCTGAAATACCATCTGAACTGTATAAACACAAGGAGAAAAAGACAACAGTTATTACATATCAAAATCTAATATGTCCAATCAACAACTTTGATAGATATTTTATTTTATTTTATTTTTTTTTATTATCTTCTTTTTGCCCCTACTACCCCCCGTCTGATTCTCTGCTCTGGTCACGGACCCCCAACAGCCACACCTCTGGATATGACCGCATCCCCTCGGTCATCCCTGGCTTATCCCCCAGAGAGCGCCGGGCCCGCCTGACCCCGTGTCGGGCCGTGAAACTGTATCTAGTCAGGATTGGCTCCAGAGACTAATCAGGGCATCCAGGGCAGAGCACCATTAAGACGGTGAGGCCTCGGATTTTTAACCCCTTAATTTCTCCCGGGAGGGGATGTGCAATGACACCAGTGTCGCCCGCCTCCTCCCCCGTACTAGCGGCGGCAGCGTGAGCTCTCAGCCTCCGCCCAGAGAGTCCTCAACACTCGGATGCTGCCCCACCCTCCCTGGAGAAGGAGAGCAGTCCATAGGATGCTCGATCCCTCTCTCCTGGCCGGCCTCCGACGACCCGGGTCCATTCCGAACCGGGCCGCGCCGCAAGCGGAACCCCATCACAAGTGCCTAACAGGCCAGCTTTGATAGGATATTTTATGAGGAGGAGGTCAAAGCAACGAGGGAAAGCCTACCTTACAGCTATGCTCAATCCAACACTTAATTTAGGAATATGTGGAAGTGCAATCAGTAAAGTTCTCCTGCAGAGGCATTCCAAGGTCAGTCCTCTTGAACTCGAGGAGGGGAGGAGGGTCTGTAAAGGAGTAGGGTGTAGTGGAGAGCCAGGGGCTGGGGAGGATGGTGGGTAAACTCACCTACCAGTACTAATCAGATACAACTGTGAGGTACTAGGCCCTGTAACCTTTAATTGAAACAGTCATACCATGCATAGGTGGTTTCTTAACATAAGGGGCAAGTATGGGTGAAAAGAAGGGAGGGTGGAAAGGGTTGCAGATGACAGAGCCAGAGGAGACCTGTGGGTGTAGTTACATTCCACAGCACAACCAGCGGAGGGAGGGAGTATCCAAAAGGAACTGGTGTGAAAGAGAAGCAGGAGAAAGAACCATAATAATTTTTGTGGTCCTATTCATTCTACATGGGCCAAATGCATGGTAGAAAAATGGCATATTGAGAAAAGGCAGCATCCTCTACTCTTATAACAACCGGTTCATTTACAAAGGCCACAACTGTAGGGCACAGGCCCTATAACACTCTTGGCCTAGACAAATGAGGATCACATATGCAATCATATTGCCTTACTGTGGCAGTGCTGCCTTGTGCTGTCAGCTAGGGAGGATCTTGAGGCATGTTCATTTCCTTCTTTAAATAAATCTACCCTGCTGCAGCAGTCTTTTCTAACCTTTTCTAGCTTATCTTACCTTTCCCGTTTCACATTATGATAGGCTGTACCTGTCATAATTCCTCTCTATATCTTCTCAGCTGTTTTCCTTTTTATTTCTTTGCCTCATGATCCGAGTTGGAGGGAGAGTTATTTCCTCTGCAGTATTCAAAACCTGAGAATAGTATAATAACCGCCTTCAAACAGAATGCATAGCTCTGAGTAATGTTGAAATGTCAGCAAATAGCCTACTTTCCTAAAATAATTATTAATGTTAGACAAATGCAGGAGTCTAAACATTTTTCCCTACCCTGAAATATCCTGAAAGGTTTTCCAAGACTAAACGAGATTCAACCTAGCTCTGCTGTTTTACTTTACTTTACTGTCCTAGCAACACATTGTACTCTGTTTCAAGGGTTCTTACCTAGAGCCCAGTGTTAAGCTTGGAGATAGGTTTGACCTTAGAGGCAGCAGCCCAATATAAAAGCTTGTTTATCGGGTACAACCTGGAGTTGGCTCCTCCTTGTGGGTGACTCCATTATTAGAATAATGAGCCCTTGTGTATTTATGCTGCATTTAGGCTCCAACAGTCATAATAAAAGAATATGTGAATGTTTTTGTTTTATTAAACTTTAGTATGCCAGATAGAGCTATGTTTGACCCCCCCAATTTATTGTATTAGAGTAGATTATGTGAATAATTTCAGAATAGGGAAGGATCAAACTAGTCAGCTGATCAATTATACCTGGGCAGAGGAACATTTAAAGAGCTTCAGTGCTCATTTTCCACAGAGACATTGGGGAGAGAGTATCTCTCTTTCTTTGGTGAATTTACATAGATGTTGGTGGGAACTTGACCTAAGCTTTTTCCACCCTATGTGAGAAGTGTTTCCTAAAAGCTCTTGGTGAGCTAGGATTTCTTTTGTATTTTTACACCAAAGTGTTTTCTTTTCATTTTCTTTTCTTTTTTTTTTGAAGTGTATGTTTATCAAATAAATAGTCCTGAAGAACTTTTAAGGTCAGAACTTGAATTGCTGTCTCTTGTCTCTGCTTATTTGGAATTATCAAAACCCACACCTTGTGTTACTTACCTTGAGAAACAATGAAGAGGGAGGGGAGGAAGGGGGGTTCCAGCTGAGAGGCTGTTACTGTCAGCTCTACCTGAAAACATACAGCTGGATAGAAGGGGCCCAGAGAAAACTGGTCTAATAAGAAATATAAGTAAGGCAACAATACAGGCAGCAGAGACTAGAAACATGTAAGTCTGTCATGTGCCAGTCCTTGGCCTGTTCAGGAGTAGCCTGAATGAGGGTCTTCAGTGTTTGAAACAGCATCTGCCACCAGAAGCAGCATAGGTAATTAGTCCATGTTTAATTGGTGCAATTTGTCCTCCTTTGATTAATGAGGCATCCGAAAGTCTGCCCAATCCACTGTGTATGAAGTATCCATGTCCTGCAAATCTGCTTCCCTAAGGTCAGAGCAGCAGAAGAGTCTTCCCTACTTATTTTGGCAGGAAGAGCTGCAGGGCATTTACTGGGTGAATTTTGATGACCCTTCTGGCATGTTGGTGAGATCTGGTGAAGTTGCAGGTATCACATTAGGGTTAGATGCTGGTGGAGTTTGTTCAGACCTCAAAGCTAATGCTTGGTTAGATAACTTGTAAGAAGAGCCCATTAGCGGTGGGGAACCAGATTCAGGTAGGACTGGAGTCTCTGGTCCATTGTGTAATGCAGTCCCTGGAGTCCCTGCAGGCAAAGAGGTGTTATTACTAGATGAGCCAGCAGCAGAGGGCTCCCATAGCCTTCTGGGAGAAGTAGTAGGGAACGTCAGGGAAGGCCAGAACCATGCAAGCCAGTTCTGCAATTCCCCTGGGAGATCCACAGTTACCTCTCTCTCCCTTCTTTGGAGACCTGCACTCTGGTAAGATTCTTGAATATGAACTTAAAATTATGCTGGTACAAAAAATGCTTTAGAGGGCCAAAGGCTATTCTCTTTGCAGCCGTTTCTTGGGCAAAGTCCTGATATATTGAGATTTGGGACCCTTGCCAGTGAAGTACCGTAATGTCCCTGGCTGCACAAAGAATTCTCTCTTTTGTGGAGTAGCCGGGTAGGTAAGCAACTACAGGTCTCGAGTAAGCTCTTGAGACTTGTGGGCCACATGGACACACGGTGTGCTCATTCCACCTCAATGTTACCCTTCCAGCATTCCCCTAACATAGGGGTAGGTTCTCATTAAGGAATGTTTCCATTGATGGACCCTCAGACCCCTCAGAATCAACCAATAATTCTTAAATTATTCTGACGGCCTCATTCCTGGTCTTCAGCTCTGTCCCAGAGTACAGTTAAGCATTTTTTGCTGGTGTAGGCGTTGCCACATTGGTTGTTGTTGAAGTTCACAGTTTTCCATTGTTTTCTCAGAGACATTCATACAGTCTTGCAAGTGGCAGACCTCAGTAACAGTGCCTGGTAGAGTTAGGTTAATGTTTTCTATATGTAGAAGGACTGTTTCCAGCATCTTGGTGATACATTGGAGAGATTCACCTGCTGAGGACTGTTGTGGAACCTCTGAGTCAGAGAGGCAAGCAGGTTTAGTAGGCATCACAGTTGTTGGTGGATCCATTGTGATGTAGGTAGATAATTGCTCAAAGCCGCTCCTTGTCTATTGTCACCCAGTGCACAGGTCAAGGACTAGGAACAATCGAACAGCTGCAGGTTACAGTAGAGGCCTACGTTGCCTAACTAGGCCAGAAGCATTGCAGAAAGATGGCACTACTATCTGCAATATAACATCAAAATCACTCCCAAATGATGGCTCCACCTGGTAGGCAAGGTATTGCCCCTATATTAAATTACATTTTGAGGGCAAAACTCTGTGGGATCACGACAACCAAGCTTAGATTAGACTCAGGCAGGAGAGAGCTCACAGATTAAGTTGCCATCATGTTGGTGGCTAAACCACACCCCTACAATCTATAATTTTGACAGGAGGCACTAGCGCCATGGCAGAGTAACAGGCTATGAAGCTCAGTAAAGATCTCACACCTTTACTTTAAGTACCTCCATCCACACCTGTACAATAGCATTTTCCTAAGCACTGGGCTTTATCATACTTCATAATTTTACCAACCTGAGCTAGGAAGGCTTCATGTTGCAACTTTGGGGGTGGGGGTTGAAAACAAAATAACAAGCTTATAGTATATCGAGTTACAGCAATACCACTGACCTACACCAAAGTGCTTCTACAGGTTCACAGACTACAGAGATTTGCTGATGTGGGCAATCAGCTAAACAGGACTGTCACATAATCCAGTTTATAAGCAAAGTTTATATTCCTCCCTTTATTTAGAGTACAGTGAAGCCAATCTGTGACATGTATTAAAAAAAAAATGATTTAGGTATGTGACAGTCTGTCAACTGATGTTAATTCATCATTCATCTACCTCCAAATGTCAATGCCATGCACAAATTCTGCAGCTGCTAGTGCCTGCATCACTAGGTATTTTATTGCACTACTACCCCAGTTTTGATGCCACACGTTATAGCATGCAAATCAGTACCCATCTCTTGTTTTATCTTTTTTTACAACCATACTGCATCAGGACAGTGGCCAATAGCAGGGACACAATGGCATCCATGCTATAGGGACACTGGGCCAGGCAGAGAACAGCTGATGGACACCGAGGGTACAAGCTTGGATCTCTGAGTCAGACACATTGTCCAGGGAGGATAAAGAGCTACCAGGGGCCTCATTACTCATCAACCCTATGAATTCACAACTCTCAGTGTTCTACAGGGAGAACGACTCACCAAGAAAGGTCCCAGTTCCCTTCTTCCATACTAGGCAAAGGAGAATGCAACCTTGGTGTGTTACAGAATGCCTGAAGCATCGCAGAATGTGCTCTCAATCCCTGCACACAGACATGTTCAGTTGCTTTTCTCAGCTCTCTCCCCTTCACTATGATTCTCAGCAAAGCAGCTCAGCTCTAGTGGCTGTGGCCCAGCTCAGTTCCTCCAGCCACTGCTACACCTTCCAGGCCCATCAGCAGCAGGCTGGTTCCATCCCTCTGCCTTTCCCGACCCATATGTACCATGTGCTGCTGCTTCAACCACTGCTCAAAAAGGAGTCATGCACCCTGGATCCTGCACCATGTATCACACTTCCCGCTGATCCACTATCTGTCTTGGACAAGTTGGTGAACAGCAGCCGAGCCCTGGAGCCCTATAACTAGAAAATCACCAATACATTCAAATATTCTGAAGACCAATCGATTGGCAATGTTACATGACATCATCAAGCAGACAGAGAGCAGACTGAAATAGCAATCTAGCCAGACAGAGGCCACCATGACAGAGGACCGAGTGGAAACCCTTGCCTGTCATATTAACTAGGTGCTGCACTATAGGACTGCACTCTCGGGCCGGTGGGAGGTCTGAGGTGCATTAAATGTGGAAAATTTGGTGCGTATTAGCTGGGGAAAAACAAGCAGTCACTGGAGCAACAGGAGGCAGGCCAAGTTGGAGCCTGCTAGGAAGGACATTGAGGAACATCCTAACGTCAGCAGGATCAGCCAGCTTTGCAGTGAAAGATGGTGGATGGGGTGGGTGTTGACTTTGTTTTAGTATAGGGGATAGATATTTCACAGTGGTTGGTGGGACTGGATTTCAGATTTTTTAGTAGCATTTTCTAGTGGCTTTTTAATTTTGTATTTATTTTAAATTGTTGCACAAATGACACATAGCCTGTGGGAGACCTAGGTTCAAATCCTACCAGAGTCATAGTGTATGATCCTCAGCAAGTCCCTCTCGATCAAGCCTCCCAACAGTATAAGGTAAAAATAGACATCACTGTAAACAAGGTATTGCACCTCTACTGCACTTTTCTGAGTATGCTGCTGTGCCTGCTCTTGTAGCTGTCTCATCACCCCACCCTAGTGGAGCCACGTTATTCTTCCTTTAAGTCAAACCAGCTCTCACTTCTTCATTTCAAATCTGCAGGCTCTCCTGCTATTATTATTTGTCATCAAATTGTTGCCTTTTGCCTTAGCTTCCTTTCCCTTCATTCCATCCGAATTCTGTTTCTCGCCTCTTTTATCTACAATGTAAAACTTCTGGGCCCAATATTCAAAACCTTGCTTGAGTACAAAACCATGCCAATGCAAACCAGGTTCAGCGGGATGGGCAATATTAGAAAAAGCCTGGATAGCTCAGGCTAAAGTCGGTTAGCACCTGAGCAATAGTCGAGGGGTGCAATGTAAATGAATGGGCAGGGACCTGAATATTGCGCAGTCAATATTCAGAGTGTGTGTGACATGCAAGGCCATTCCACTTGGTCCTCACGGCACACATACTGCAAATATAATCCTGGACTTACTCCCAAGCAACCCTAGCAGTTGGTGGAGGCAGTGTGGTGCACAACAACCCCCAAAACAGTAGTTCCTGTCATCTAGTGGTGCCCCCCACACCAATCGCCATCCCCGAAGTGAAACATCGATATTTCCCTGGTGCTAGTGTTACCCTCCCACCAATCACCATCCTGAAGGTAAAACGGAAAGCTTTCCCTGGTGTCCAGTGCCCCAGCCACTGATCACCTACCCAACATTAGAAATAAAGATTCCCTGGTGCTAGTGGTACCCCAAAATGGATATTCCTTATGTCCTTGGTGCCATCCTTCCGTACCTTTGCCAGATGGGCAGGGTGGGACCACTGGATACCAGGGAAGCTTTCTGTTTTACCTTCTGGATGGCAATCAGTGAGGGGGGGACCTCTAGCACAAGGAATAGCTCTCTGGGATAATGCTAGTGGTGGGCAGTGCCATGCTAAACCACCGGGGTACCTATTCAAATGATCACATAATGGGCATGCAAATGGCCACTTGGCACCTTGCATGCTCAATGGGCTCATTTGCATGGGTCAGTTTGAATACAGGAAATTCATTGTGGGCCCAAGCCATTATGATTCCCTATTTCAGGAGCCATGTCTGCCCAGCACAATGTGGCTTAGCACTGGGCTGCAATGGCCCTATGTATTCAGTAGAATAGCACCACATGCTATTCCACTGACTATAGCATTTTTGGGCACCCTAGCAAGGCATAGCATAAATATTTGTGCTCCTCTTTGACCATTTTTGAATATCAGATCCTTGCTCAACAACTTGCCTTTTCCATCCACTTTTGTAACCTCTAGAACAAACTCCTGCTCTCCATTTATCTTCACTCCTCCCCTCATTTCTGAAACCTCTCTTTAGTGCTCATTTTGGCTTCTCTTGTGCCTGTTTTCCACACAAACTCCATGTCTTTCCTGCTCCTATAACCTTCCCCATCTGGTTTAGTCTCCCCTGCATCCCTTCTCTGACCCCCCACACTCTCCCAGAGCATTCAAAATTTCTTTTGGAATACTATTCATATTCAGCACTACAGATCGTGGCTATTCATTACTCAGTATTCAGCCTACGGGCATGCATTAAAAAACATAAACATCTATGCCATTCCCCAGGTGGCCAAAGTTAGTCCCTTAATTGGTCACAACCCTCCCCAACCTGCCAGTCCCCAAAGATCAGTAATGTGGGTGTTGGTCCACCATCCTAACCCCCAAACCACCACAATTGGGGAAGGCATTTCTTAAATCTCAGTTTGCCAGTTGTCTTCCCCTTCCACAATGTGAGCAGTCCACAGCCAGTCAAATGAATAACCAGGCATGTGTAACCAACCGCCCAGCTGTTATTTTGACTTACCTGGTGGGTTTTTGGGCCTTCAGCTGATACCTCCTGGTGGATGTCTCCTAATATGTTCAGCCATCTCTTTAGGAGTATTTTAACATGAGTGTGGAGTATCTGTCCAGATTATACTGTAGCTAGCAAGGTATGGGTCATGGCCTTCAGGGAATCAAACAACAGGAAAGTGTATTTTAAAGGTAATGGGTTGCAGGAATGGAGCCAATTATTGATTTGAGGTGTATATGAACACCATTAAATGTGCTTCAGAATACTTCTGACTGCAACAACAGTGGAACAAATCAGGTGTCCACTGACCACTAAAAAATTAATTTGGCTATCAGATTTTGAAAGCTACTGGCTAATACCAGCCACCAGACTAAATTGTCCCACCTTGGCTAGAATTTACCCTCAAGCATCCAGAATGGATGCCTAACTAGTCATGACTGACCTACCATAATGGTCCCTGACCCACTGGAAAGGATACACTTACCCACCAGAAAGGGGCCGCAATCTGCCAGAACTCCCAGCAGCTGGACAGCTCTTCCAGACCAGTGTGTTTTATAATAGTGTACCATACTGTACCTCTAATATATCAAAGCCAGTGCAATGCTAAAGAAGTGCACAATAAAAATTGTTAAGTGTGTGCTGTGCTACTACAGTCTGCACCTAAAAATAACAAAGATAATGCAGTGGTAAAGAAGTGTACAAGAAAAACTGTTGAATGTTTGAAGTGCTACCACAGTGTCCATCTAAAGGTGGTAAAGATAATGCAGTGGTGAAGGAGTGTAACAGAAAGTCAATGCAGTGTATTTACAGTGCAGTTAATAAAAGCAGTGATATTTCAGTCTACACTGTGTTAACACTGAAATGGGACTCTAGATTGCAGTGTACCTCCACTTCCCTCTGGGTAGAATCCTTTCCTCAGAAAAGGACTTGTGTCCACTCCCCAGTTCCTTTGGCCTTTATCATTGGCTCATTATCTGCCCCTTTCTCTGTGAATACTGAAAAAGTATTTGTTCAATGTGGCTACGTTTTCATGATCTTCCTCTACACAACCCCTCTTTCATCTTTCAGCCTTACTATGCCTCCCTTGCCTTCCTTTTTAACTTATGTACCTAAAAAAGTTGTATCCTCTTTTTAACTGAATTTGCAATGTTTTCCTCTGTTTGTTCCTTAGCGCTCTAACTGCCTCCTTGCCTCCCATTGCTTTTCCTGGTAACACTCCCTATCCTACCTATCTTGTTGCTCAGACTTCAGTATCTATACACATCTTTCCAGGTTGTGTTTCTACCCTCCTCCTTTTTCCTTTTGCCAATCCCTACTCTGCCCACTACCCCATTTTGTAGTAATCATTCCTTCCAATTGCACGACTCCATATTTATTTGTGTACTTTGTTGGTCTTTCTCCTTCTGGCCTCCCATTGTTGCTCCTGTGATCTTGGAGGGGCAGATTCCACTTTCCTTCCACTTTACACGTCCCCCATTGACTAGTTTAAATGCTTGCCAATGAAGCATTTTCTTTTCCATATACATTTTTCCCTCCTCCAGAACTGGCAGGTGGCTTGGCCCCTCCCTCTGAGAGGTCCACTCTCTGGCCCCGACTCTCCCAAAGACAACCCTCCTGGTAATCCCACACTGGTTACCCCCCCCCCATTGTGACAAGGCTGGGGGTAAAGAGTGTCAAATTCTCCCTCCATCCTGGAGACCAACATCCAGACTCAGGGGCTGTCTACAGGTGCTGTGGGGCCATCATGCAGCTGGCCTGCTCCATTTTGAACTTTCTCCCCTCCCTTGCCATGGTTTGCTTGGGCGCAGAAGTGGAAATGCGTGCATACAGTGATCTGTGGGGCCGTTCCTAGTCTAGCCCGCTCCCTGTCTGCACACTATCCTTGGGGCTCCAACCAGAGGCAGCCCCGCAGTGGGTATGAGTGAGTCCCCACCTGAGACAGGAGAGCTGCCATGCAGCCGTTCAATCTGTCTCCCGCCCCCTCCACCAACTCCCAATGACCCAGCTCATTCCCAATCCTGGGTCACCGGCATGGCATGAGTTGAGACATCCAGCACCTCAACCCTAAGTGTCACCGGGACGTTGCCAGTAAAGAATTTAAAATGTTCTCTTAGGACCAAGGTTCCCCTCCCTGGATGGATGAAAGCTGTTGCCCTTGTACAGGTCTTCACCTCTCTAGGTGGGTCTCCATTCCCCAGTGAAGTCTAACCCCTCCTCTCTGCACCATTCCTTCAACCATGCATTCAATTCTTTGATACGGAGTGTCGTGGCCTCTCCCTTGTCATGGACAGGCAGTACCTCTGAGAAGGTTGCAGAGCTAGTGGCCTGCTTTAAGCCCCTCCCCAATTCCCTAAACTCCTCCTGTATTCTTCCTATCCCTTTCTTGTCCTCCACCAGGTCATTTGTCCCCAGGTGGACAATGACATCCAACTCTCATCTCTTTGCTATCACCCTTGCTATCCTCAGGATCCTCCCTATCCATCCAAGCCATGCTTGCAGGTAAGCACTTAACTTCCCTCTCCCTCTTCCTCCCTGTCACTAATCACTAACTCTATTCTCCTGACAATGAAGTCACCCACCAGTAGGTGGTTTCTCCTCCTCTTGGGTCCTCTGCCGCCCACCCTCAGGGGTCCATTCTGTATGACTTCCTAATCTGCTACTCTGGTGCCTGCTTATTCCCAGGGACAAAAAAACAATCAACAGTATCTACTCCAGTACAAAGCTAGAATCTATGCCCAGGGACCAAAACAAATTACTACGTTCCTCTTCTGCATTCTCCTGTAAACAAAATACAAATTATCTGAGCACTGTACCACTCTGCACCACTCGCTGTTTCAGATAATTCTGCTGCAATTCCCTTTTTCTCCCCATATGCTGTTCCCAACAGTACCCTGGCAAGGCTGTTCAAAAAAGATAAGTAACCATGGACTCTCCTTGAGCCCTCTGCCCTGCTTAGTCAACAAGTTGTCTGAGTGAGATGCTAACAGTTGGGACCTTTCAAACCTCATGTCAACTATCCAAAAACTGTCACCATTTTTTTCTGCTCTTCTCCTATTGGTTATCTCCAGTCCCCATTTCCAATAGCATCCTTCACTTACTCCTCTGCTGCTGCTCTGGTGCCTGGTAGTTCTCAGGGACAAAAATCAATCAACAGTATCCATGTTCTGGGACAAAGCTAGAATTTATGCCCATGGACAAAACAAATTACTACGTTCCTCTCCCATATTCCTCTGTAAAAGGAATACAAATTGGTTGAGCACTGTACCACTCTGCTCCACTGCGCTGCTTCAGTTAATTCTGCTGTGATCCCATTTTCCTCCCAGTATGCAATTCCCAAGAGTACCCTGGAAAAGGCTGTTCATCAAAAAGATAATTAGCAATGGGATCTCCTACAAGCTCTCTGCCCTGCTTTGTCAGCAAGCTGTTTGATCGAGACACTAACAGTTGGGATCTTTTAAGGACATTTCCTGGTGTTTCAAATTCCCATTTTCTGATGTAATACATTTCAAAGGCTGTTTGCTGGCATAAGTACATTCTTAAATATAGAAAACCATTATTAAAATAATTATTTATCCTATTATGGTGTCCAGATAAGAATAAATATAGAATGGCAGTGATGAAATTAGCTCCTATAATTGTAGCCGTTGACATCATTCAAGGCACTTTATGTGTATATCTGTCTGTCTTTGGTTACTCTGTTTCTTTTATATTAAAGTCCTTGTCATTCTGCATGTACTTTGAATTGTTGAATAGCTTTCCTGCAAGTTTTAATTTTATTGGGATTTTCAAATATTTTTGTCCTGCACGACCACCTCTGAAACTGCAACTTTGAAAGCAGATATAACCAAAACAAGCATGGCAACCAAGTATTTCTTTCTTTGCCTTATTCACAACCATATTCTACATTTATTGAAAGAGTTTGATGAAAATGAAATGGGACTGAAATTGTTTTATGCATAAAATCATACAAATATTTTCTTCATTTATGAGAATTTTTGTTCAAAAGAGTGTAATAGTATTGATAATTTACTATTTATTTTTGCATTTGTGGAAAAAATGAAGCAAACGCCATGACAAGTGATGTGTCCTTGTTTCACTTTTTCTTTCACACTCACACTGACTCGGAAAACATTGATGTTATAACAACATAAACAATCTGATCCCTTACAGATTCTGTCCATCATGTCTCATCATGTAATGTAAAAACTAGCATGGCAACCCAAGATTTTTTGTTGTGTATTTTAACTGTTCAGATGACCATCATGTTCTGGGCAAAAACTTATGAATTTGATGGGGGTTGCTGTATAGAGATGTTGCGAATTAATATTTTGTCAGTGTAGTTGCCATGAAATCGGCAATTCCGCCACGCAAAATTTTTCACAAAATTGTGACAAAATGGTAAAATTTCACCCATAATTTCACCCCCCACAAATAGGCATCTTTATTATTATTAAATCTCCCTAGTGTCTGGTGGTCCCCTTGGCCACTCAATGGTCCAAATGTAGAAAATAAATTAATTCTCCATGGTATCTAGTGGTCCCCCCCACCACTGATCACTGGCTAAAATTGAATAAAGACCCACACCTCGAGTTACTCTCATGTCCTTTTGAAAAAAAAATCAAATCCCCACTCCCTGGTGTCTAGTGGACCCCTCCACCCTGTCATCAGATAGCATCCACCTTGCTCCCCCTCCCGCACCCCGATTGGGCCACTAGCACAGCCTTCCACTCACCTCCATGGCCAGCTGCCTGACTGAGTGCTTCAGTGAATAAGCACATGTTTGTAAATGCATGTGCTCATTTATTGACAGATTCAGACAGCCAGCACTCTCACTACACTACCAGTAGTAGTGAGAGTGCTGACTATCTAAATGAGCGAGCACATGCTTGTGCAAGCATATGCTCATTCATTAAAGTGCTGGCCATGGAGGTGAGTCTGTCTCTTTGGTGGCCCAATTATGAGCAGTGGGGTGGTGTGCTATCTGACTAATGATAGTTTGGGGAGTCCACTAGGCACCAAGAAGGCTTCTAGACCTGGCCCTTGACTCCTGTGAATGGTCAGGCTTACCTCTGGAGCTAGTCCCAGACATGAGGCAGTCTCTATATGACCTGGACCCCATCAAAGAGGTCTGAGTAGTGGACTGCATGGGCGATGATTCTCTTGATAGGGGTATCCCTTGACTACCACCTGAAGGACTAGGACCAAAGGCAGAACCACTTCTCTTTTGTTTCACTACCTGGGCCTCTTAGGCTAGCCAAACAGTCACAGTAAGGTCGAGATCCACCGGACTCATCAACCCAGTGGGATGCTCAACCTCAAACATTGTCTGCATCACAAGGACTAGAGAATGCACCTCTTCCTTGAACTTCATGGTGTGAGTATCAAGCCAAGTCATGACCAATTGGTTGGGGAGCTTGTGGCACAGGAAAGTCTGCATGGGTTCCGAGAAGTCACTAAAGTAGAGCTCGGAGCACCAGACTTTACCATTATTCTTCCTTGATTTGCCACACTGATCCAATGGCTCAGAGAGCCAACACTTACAACCCGCCAAGGACTCGGAAGCTTGGCCTGCCACAGAGGGCAGGTCTTGTCATGCAGTGGACCTAGACAATATGGGCAGATGCTGTGAGGATCCTTTCTTGAGATCTGTTTGCAATGATTACATCATCTGAGACCAGATGTTCTGTCTACCATGTCCTCAGAAACCAAAAGCACACTGTACAGTCCCAGAAGAAATTTTTGTGGAATATACACTATGGTGATGTGGGACAGTGCTCTAACTGAGCAATGTTGCAAAATGAAGGGGGGGGAGATCCAAAGTTTGCCAAAAAAAATTCAAAAATGCAAGCCCTGAGCAACCTCAATTTTTGCAGCAGAAAGAAAGATTTGAGGCATTATAGCGAGATGACTAGTGCAGAAAATTGTAAAATATTTCCTGTGGGTGGTGAAATTTCATTCGTGAGCTTTGAATTTCACCAGTTCCAGAAAACATTTGCTAGCTCTGCAAGTGAAATTTCACATTTCACCCCATGAAATATTACATAAAATGCTCAAAATTCCATGAAATATTTTGTGGGGTAAAATTTTCCAATTTGCATAACACTATTGCTGAAACACCAGGGACCATCCTTAACCTCTCATCCGATTATTCAAAACTGGCACCCTTTTTTCTCCTCTTCTCATATTGTTTATCTCCAGACCCTGTTTCTGATTGACATCCTTCCGCTACTCCTCAGCCACTGCTCTGGTGCCTGCTCATTCTCAGGGACAAAAAACAATCAGCAGTATCTATGTTCTGGGACAAAGCTAGAATCTATGCCCAGGGACAAAAACAAATTACTATGTTTCTCTCCCATATTCTCTGTAAAAGAAATACAAATTATCTGAGCACTGTACCATTCTGTTCCACTGCACTGCTTTGTCTAATTCTGCTGCGATCCCCTTTTCCTCCCCATATGTGGTTCCCAACAGTACCCTGGCAAAGGCTGTTAAAAAAAAAAAAAAAAGATAATTAACAATAAACTCTCCTTTGAGCCCTCTGCCCTGCAATGTCAACAATCTGTCTGTCGTTTGGCAGTTTCATATTGCCTGCATTGTACCCCCCAATGTGAACCACAATACAGGATCCAGAAACCCTTGGGAAGTCTATAGCCAGAGATCAGGTGACTTTTCAGAACAGTAGGGTGAAATGAACCAGTGTTCTGACCTCATTTCACTAATTCACTAAATAACCTTCAACAGCTTACAGTAGTTTAGCTTACTTTCAGTTCAGTTGCATAACCCCCCCTTCCCGTGGAACTGGCTCAAAATAGTCACTAAATATAGGATAGTGTATGGCATCCCATATACAACAAGGCTATACTTCCCCCAAGTGTTTTTGGTGACAGCTGATGACCTTGAGAGAGAAGCTTGGGAGGTCACTCTGCCATCATCAAAAACACTAGGGGAAAGAATAGTCGAGTTGTGTTCAGGACACCATACAGTATTCTTCATAGTGAAGTCATTCTGCATTAGTAGCTACGTCACTACTGAAGCAGAACCACTTTTTACAGTTTATGGTTTTCCATACACCACCAACACTCAACCACACACTATTGTCTAATCATAATTTCCCTATCAACAAAAATTAAATAAAAACAAGCAAAAGGACAATGCACTCAACAAGAAATTATTTAGTAATTTTACTACTAAAGATATGTGACAAGTGCATTATAGCAGGGCATTCAAATGAAAATCACTCATCTATCTTTTTCAAGGGGTGGTGTCTGACTGCTGCAACTGGCAAATAAAGTGCTCACTGAAAGACAAAGTACCTCATTTAATATATTATAAATAGCCAAAGAAACACAGTCATGAAGAAACATATCAATAAGGACACAAGATAAAAAGGGTTTACTGCAAAATGAACAGACATCTCTAATGTGCAAGCAACAAAAGATCTCAGTGCTCAAGTAACAGTGTATTACTGCTTTCAATAGTGTCTCCAGCTATGTAGAGAAGTAATACTCACTGCTTCAAGGCCTGAAAAATATACTGTAGCTGTTTTAGTCTAATCTGAAATTTAAATGGGAGCAGTTTCATTTTTTTTTGGAGGGGGTTCTACTCCCTTGACAAAATTGCTACTACCTTGAAGCAATTGTAGATCTGCCCCCAATTGCTTTCAAACACAGAAGCCCCCAAGATCTACAGATGCAATATTTTAGGAAAAAAGCAGATAATAGGGAAACTACAAAATAAGTAGCACTGTCTAGAGCGTATATACCAAGCTTCATGTATTTAAGAGTATTCTGCATGTTGCTGGTGTACGAGGGAGTGGTAAGTACTGGGTGATGGTAAAATAATTACATTGTTATTCTACCGTACCTATCTTCATCATAAGGTTGGGTCATACATTTGCTAGGTTCAGGGTCAAAACTTCAAGAAACAACAACAATCTGAAGAAATATTGAATTTAATTAACATTTACTCATAGCGTTGCTGTTTTTTCTTCCAGATTTTGACCCCATATTTTTAACATAGCCATTTTTTACCTCCACCTTATAAACATGTGAATTAGTTCATTTGGTGTCTGCAGTTGGGTTTGAACCTGCCCATTTTAAAATTTATTAATTAATTAATAACTAATTACATAATGGACAAATAACTAAACTCAGCAGTATCTTAGCACAGCTAGAAACTGCTCCACAAGCTTTAGTGCTTCTTTTGTAGAAAAGTTAAAGTGGAGGATATTGTTTATGGAAACTGGATTGGCCTGCTTTCCTTTATAACCAATGTAAGTCTAAAGTAACACCTTCATGTAGAGTATACCTTTGTTTTTAAAATACATGGATTCCTTTAGAGCTAGGTGCCCAGTAAAATTAAAAGATTTTATAAGGTTAAGGACATGGGGAATGTATGTGTATATGAGAATAGAAATAAACAAATGTGCACAGTCCTCTTCTCCTTCAACTTATCCTTGTATTTCAAATGAAAGACTCATCTCTATCAAATCTGTGCTTTTGAAGCATGCAAACACATGTCACCTTCAGACCTACAGAAATTGAAGCCATAACCTACCATTACCCAGGACAAATTTCCAAATGGATGTGATAATGGAAATGATTTAGTAGCACAAATATTCAGAGAGGTGCCAGTACAAACATCAAAATGCAGGCATTACATTTTTTTATCACTGAGATTAAGAACTGGCATGGGAATAATGGTTTTGACTAAAATATAAAATAAATTGGTAATAGCTCAGGAAGCTTGACACAAAGTTTGATTTACTGTAATGTGAAGTGCATTTACTAAAGTAGAACTACATTGTAACCCTAATTTATGTCATTATTTTATGATTCAAATCCATGCAATCCCTACCTTTTAGGGAGAAAAATCCTGAATTTCTGAAACAGTGTGGAATTTGTTGAGGCAAAATAAGGGATGTTCCTGAAAATCAATAATTTTTGAGGGAATTGTTCCTACTTCTACATCCTGAAACTGAAATCATGCAACACTGAGTACTTGACATCAATTAGTTATTTCTTCAACAGCCTATGCTCACCACAATAAAATTATGAAAAGAAAATAATTATTTTTCTTTTCCAACATGCTTTAGTGAATAATGGAGTTATATCCTTTTCTGCCTTATAAGGAGAAACCCAGGGAAATAATAGCAGAAAGCTGACAAACTTAATATCAGCTGCTATAGGAGGAAGGTCTCAGGCCAGTCCTAGGAGAGTGAGAGAGAACCTAGTTGAAGAGAGAGAGAGAGAGAAATTGACCCTTGCATGGCTTCTTGACCCCATTGTTCTGAACCTGAGGCTAGAAGTCTCTTCCCGTTGATGGCCCTACGGCCCCTCACCCTGGGGGAGGAATGCAACCTGAGCTACAGTACCCTGACAGATTCCAGTATCTGGGAGGGGCCTCTGATAAATCAATGCTTGCTGCAATTCTTTCCAGGCTGTCTATTTTCCATCCCGCTACAAAATAGGCAGAGTCAGAATGGTCAACCTCACATGCCCTAACATTGATTTCTTGACTTTTGCACACTGTCCATGATCCTTAAGATATCTTAATATAATTGTTGAAATAAATGTACTATAAATAAATGGAAATTATGAGTTCACTTGAAAACATAATGAATCACCCTTGCATGCTTATTGATTAGTTTTTTATTCATTTCATGGCAATAGTGGATAATACTGGATCACGGCTACTTGCATAGCATCAATCTTTCGTAAATACAGCATGAGCTTGTACTTGCTGTTAAGTTTTGTTTCAATTTGTTTGAATTGGGGGCTTTGCCCCACACCCCTTTTTTAATAGGTGTGGTGAGGTGAAGCCCTTGAACACAAATAAACTAATACAAAATAACCAAAGGTAGTTTTGAGAGAGTAAAGTAACTTGAACTCTATGCTGATAGCATAGCCAGACAGTGATCAGGTATTCTCCACTATAGCTCATTTCATAACTTTTGTAATGGGGTGACCACCAGTTGGACTGCATAAAAATGATAAAAGAAAATGAAATGCAGTACAAAAATGATAAAAAGTACCCAATGGCACAGACAAATACTATCTTATAAACATATACATTCAGTTAATAGACACAAATAAGTGAAACATGGTAGGGAAAGGTATGCTACAGCAGTACAATTAAGTCAAGGCAGTTTTTCTAATTAATGGTATCCATTTAAAGATGCTAATGCAAAAGAAATATTCAGTAAGTTATTCAAGAGTCTTTGGTTCCTTTAATTGAAAATAAATTGACTGAAATGCTGACTGCCTTATTATGTTAGCAGAGCATTCAAAATCTTAGCACACATGCCCTCAAGAGGTTCAGGATCAATCTTTCTCAAACATTCTTGTTCATGAAATGCAACTGAAAAGAGCAGATTCTATTTTAAAATTAAATCCTCTTTAATCCTTTGAAATGATATAGAAACATTACCTTACAATCAATAAATGAGTTGATTCTGTAACTTTCTAGAATATAAACATACTGTGCTAAATGCTTATTTTTACACTGATAAACCAGTACATTGTACTTTTTTCTGAGCAAATACATCTGTTTATTAATGTCTTGAGTGAACAGCCATGTTGCAAATCTGGGAAACATTGGGTTTTGGCAGTTGACAGTCTCTGTCTCATGGCTGAGGGTATTATCCTCACAAAGTGCTGCAGAACAGAGTGGTGTGACTAAGGGAATCAGAATCCTGATGGGGGTTCCACCCTTTGGGAGCCATATAGACTCAGCCTCATGGCTAATGAAACATTAAGGGAACATGTGGCTTTCTCCACAAGAGAGAGAAATGGAGCCATTGGTTGAGGGTTGAAAAGAATGAGCATCTGCTGGATGCCAGAGCACATGCATTATATAGTGCTTTGGGGTATGAATCTTCCACTGCCCAACCAAACTGCCTTTCAATTTACTGGCTCAGTGGGAAACAGAGTATGTTGGTATATTTTTGCAGTACTGGAGTTCAGAAAGTTACACTCCCTGTCTCACAACTGTGACTACTACCCTTGCAAAGGTGCCACACATCTTGATGGTGTGACTAATGGAACTCATATCCCATTGAGGGTTCAATCTCCCAAAGGTGGCATGAGGACTAGGCCCCATGGGAATGTATGTAGTCTCCCAAGGTTTTAAATAAAATTACCACATCAGCAATCTAAATCACCATCTAGCCCAACTCAGTGTAAAATATTGTGGTCTTCTGCATGATGGGCAAAGTCTCCAGAAGTAGGGAAACTCTTTGCTGATGATAGGCCTTAGGTAACCTCGTATCCTGACTTGTTTCTTCTTCTTCCACTTCCTCTTTGTCTTCTTCTTCTTGAGTTTCTATTATTATTATTCTCAATAATCATGCACAGTAAACAACACAAAATGTAAAGGTAGATAGATCCAAACTATAGTCAAAGCAAACTAACAAAGTGGGTCACAGCATAAAAAAAGACCATGAGCATAGTTATGCAACATGATTAAGGTCAGGGAGATGACAATTTTGGACCAAAACAAATATAGAAAGTTCTAAGGTGGATGGAAATATTGGACAAAAACACTTGTAAGCTAGAAGCATGCACAACTGGAAAGGGAGTTTGTTCCAAGCATCTTGTGCTGCAAATGCAAGGGCCTTGGAATTAAGCATGCAAGTGCTGTTGTTGAATATATTGAGTAGGTACTGCTTAATTGCACGGCAAGGGCTAGGAGGTAATCAGGGGGCTTTTTCTTGTACACAGTTGTCTTGCAGTTGAAGCCACAGACAACAGGCAGATATTTCCAGATATTTTGCAATATATCTAAAGAGCCTTTCTCATAAGTGGCCCACAGTGGCACTACAGGCAGGTAAGGAACTTCTCTAGTGATATAACAGAAATTTCAGGAAACATCTGGCCATGGCACCAACTGTACAAAGAATGACAGTGCTAGTCATGCCTGCTTGAAGGATCTGTCCAGTTCAACCAGTCATAAAGCAGACAATGATGGGGAGATCATCCACATCAGAGGATGAACCTGCACAACTTGTTGTACAAATGATGCATGGTAATACAGTTGTTTTGTTTGCAAAGCAGTATGTAATGCCTCCATAGTCAATCATGTTTCCTTACATCTACACTGAGGCAGTGTTTAGACCTCTAGAGAAAGAAGAGCTTGGACAGTACAGTTGCTAAGATGTGATCAATGTCCTGCTGTATGTAAATGATACCTCAAGCCATATTCCTAGATATTTGAATAATTTGACATGTTCTGTAGTGTTGACATCTGATGTTATGCCTGCAAGTTGATCAGCACAGTGAGTTAGAAAGTTCTGGGATCCAGACACCACAGGCTTAGTTGTGGTTGTATTAAGGATCAGTGGTTGTTGAATCAGGAGGTGCTGAAGTCAGATTGGAGTGCTGAAATAACCTTGAACATTGTTGTTGTACTGTAGTAGAGTATGGTATCATCTACAGTACACACATATATATATATATATATATATATATATGTATGTGCTTCAGGAGGTCATTAGCAAAAATGAAGAAGATCAGATAGCTAATGGTTGAGCCTTGAGGAACCCCAAGATTTAGGACAGCATGGTCTGAATTAAAGGCTTGTATGGACACCAGCTGGGTTCAGTTACCCAGGTGGTTTTTGAATCAGTTGATGGCTGATTGGCTGAAAACTAAGGTCTTGAATTTGAGCAGGAGTATTAAATGAGCTACCAAATCAAAAATACTAATTAAGACAGCCTTACTGAGAGATCATTATACATGGCTATGAGGAGATCACTGGTAACTTTGAGCAAGGCAAATATTGTGGAATTCCCCTTCCTGAAGCCAGATTGTATGGGAGAGAGAGAACAAAGTGCAAACTGTGATTTGCAGTCAGCTATGAGGGAACACATCTTTTGAGAATCTTGAAGATGGCAGAAAGGATTGAAATGGATCTATATTGATTCAGATCATGTTAATCCCCTCATTTGTGGACTTGCACAACTCTAGTACTATTCCAGAGAGTATGTATCTCATCAGAGGTGAGAGAGAATTTCTTAACAGCATGGTAACTGAGGTGCAGATATGATTTACCACAAGGTAGAGAAGATTTGGGTAATGAAAGTCCAGTGTCAGCACTCTTGTTAGGGCTGATACCCTTTATTACTTTGAGGATCTCTGCTGTTGTGATTTGACAGATCATGAAGGTCAGGCTCTAGGCTGCTTGTTGAGAGACTGACCACATATGGTGCCGTGGTGTTCTACAGCCTGCTGGAAATGCCAGCGTTAGTGAAGTGGGTGTTAAAGGCATTCACAAGTCTGTAAGGGAGATGCCAAGGTCTCCTGAGGGTTCCAGATTTGATCAATGTGCTCCTGGTGGTCTATTTCAAATATGTTTTTGCATCCTAACTAGAATTTTCTAGGATAATGTTTGCTTTCCTGCCAATAGTTGAGGTAGTAGACCACTTCTGCTTTAGTTACTGCCAACTTACTTAGATTGTGATGTTTTCTATGCTGTCTGTCATTGGCGGACCTGGTCTTTCTAAATCTGGACTAAATGGCATCTCTTTGCAAGAACAGTTCAATAAGTTACTTAGTGATCCAGGGTGATGGTGTCCTTTGACCATGTATGTTATGATTGGTGAATATTTGTTGCAAACACTAAGAAATTCACTCGTAAGAATTCCCAAGCATCAGCTACTAAAGAAAATTGGTTGATAGACTCCTGTCTCATGAAAGAGACTACCACCTTCACAAAGGTGCTACAGAGCTCTAGTCTGCAACAAGGAATCTCTACCTCAGTGAGGACTCCACTCCTGGAGGTGCCCAATGGACTCAGTCTTGATTGCTAATGAAACATTGCAGCAGATAAAACACCCCAAGGGTGAAGAAGACTAGAAATACAGATACAGAAAAGGATTTGGTAGTCCACCTCTTGTACCCATGGATTGGACTTCCACTCAGTGCAAAGTGCCAAAGGCCTGGCCCTGTCACTAATATAACCCCCAAAGTAAAGAACTTAATCCAAGTTAAAGTTACATTGAGGGCATGCAGTGAATTTTTGCAATCAAGGAGAGCCAGAATAGCCCTCAAGGGAAGGATAGTAGAGCAAGCAAATGAAATTGTTTCAAAGCAGTGATTGATTTACGCAAAATGTTCATTTTTGCAATCAAAAATCACACAAAAAATTTTTGTTCAATTATTTATTTCTGCTAAAACCATTGATTGAAGTGAAAATGACATGAAGCTTCCTGCCCAAGCAACATAGAAATGTAGAATATGGTGGCACATGATGCCGCTTAGCCCATCAGTCTGCCCATTTCTCCTACCTACACTATAACTGCAGACTGTGCCCCATCTATAGTTCTTTCTCCCTGTCCTCTTTCTTTCCACTATGATTCTCTTGTGCTTATCCCATGCATTCTAGAGCTCCACCACTGTTTTCACCCCACCACCTTAGCTAGAAGGCTGTTCCAGGAATGCACCATTATTTCTGTGAAGAAGTACTTTCTCACATTTCTCCTGAATCTACCCCTTCCAGTTTCATAGCATGTCCCCTTGTTCTTGAGCACCTTTTCTTCTGAAAAATACCCCCCTTCTGTACCTTATTTACTTGTGTGAGATACTTCAAGGTCTCTATCATGTCCCCCCCATCTCACTCCTCTGTTCTAGGGTGTACATATTGAGGTCCTTTAGTCTCTCCTCAGATTTTTTGATACAGACCCTGCACCATTTTAGTTGCCCTCCTCTGGACCACCTCCACTCTTAACTATGTCCTTCTGGAGATGTGGGGCTTAATTCACAAAGGTTGATGCAGGGCTTGCACACTCTGCCTCCTACCCTGCACTGCCCGAACACATTGCCGAACCATGTGCCTGATTCTCAAAGGCTGCATGCATTTCAGCACTTTTCCCTCTTTACAGTGGCTTGTGCCAAATATTTGGAACAAAGCCCATAAAAGATCCACTAAGACAGGCCAGAAAAAGCTGATCTAACTCCGCCTCTGTGGCACATGGGATCGAGAATCCTGAATGCTAGCTCAAGGAATGCCACTTAGCGCCATATGTCATGTGTTGCAGCACCTCTGTCCATATCATTCTGGGTGTGGTCTCAGAACTGGAAACAACACTCTGGGTGAGGTCTTACCAGCGATCTATACAGAGGCAACACCAACTCCTTCTTTCTACTGGTGATATCCCTCCCTATGCACCCCAGGATCCCACTTGCCATCTCTACTGCCTTTTTGCACTACCTGGCCATCTTTAGGTCATCTGATATGATTACCCCAGGTCTCTTTCCTGCTTAGTGGTCATCAATACCACTCCACCAAATTTGTACTCTGTCACTGGGTTTCTGTGCCTAAGCGTATTATTTGCACTTTTCACATTGAAACCAAGTTGCCATACCTTTGACCACTCTTCTAGTTTTCTTACATCTCTGCTCATCCTTTTAAACCCCCTCTCCCTGAGTGTCCACCTTATTTCAGATTTTGGTGTCATCTACAAAGAGGCAGACCTTCCCTTCCAGATCAGCTTCAGTGTTAATTATAATGACATTAAAAAGGACTGGTCTCAACACTGATCCCTGAGGCACCCCACTGGTCACCCTCCATTCTTTGGAGTGAACTCAATTTACCACCACCCTCTGCCACTTACCCCCTAACCAATTTTCTTATCCAGTTACCACATTTGGACCCACTCCCAAGCTACCCAGCTTTACTAGTAGTCCTACGTGGAATGGTGTCTAGTCTGCTATGAGGAACAATGTCAAAATGCTTTTTTTTTGCAGAAACAAAACTTACATGAAAACACAATTGACACTCAGAAATTGTAAATTTTCATGCAAAAATCAAAATTTTTGTGTAATTTTATTCCATAAAAATAACTGTGTTTTCATGAAATTTGTGGTTTTCAAATAAATATGTCTGCTAAAATGGGCAAGAGCAATGTTGCCCGCCCAATTTAAATGAAACACATAGAGGGTGCATAGCCATAATGTTGAGGGCACCTCATGCTGGATTTTAAAAGCAATGCAGGACTTTCATCAACCCCTGAGTCACACCATTTTGGTGCAGTTGTACTAAACACAGTTGCCACAACTGTGCCCAAGTTTAAAAGGTCAGGCACAGTTGTGACATCTTACCCAATTTATAGCAACTTGCACCAAATTTTGGCACAAGCCCCATACCTAGGATTGTCACAAGCTAGACCAGAGAATGTGGTCTAACTTGTGGCAATTAACTTACCTGAGGATAGAAATACTGATCTCCAGGCAGAAAAAAATGCACAAACCCTATGCGTTCAGCACACCTGTGGCTTGTGCAATTTAGAGGCATTTGAAAATCTGTCCCCTGGTGTTAGTGGGTGTGGCACTCTTGCCGTTTGGGTCAAGAAGTCCTTGCTCTTTTCGGAACATGGAGCCCTGATGTTTGGAGTATGTAATCCTGACATCTAAAGGCATAACACCTTTAAAGTAAGTTAGTCACATTTGGGAAAACTTTGAAAAAACTAAATATTTATTGACAATTCAGCTTATATGTTGCAGATTCCTGTACTGTATTCTTTTTTCTTCATTATTTGGTTTATTTATATAGTAATAGGATCCCTGACCAGTACAGCTTATTGATTTCTGCTGTTCAGTCCTTTGTTGACATCACCATTCTCAGTTTATGACATTTTTATTTATATATTTGTTTATTTGTTCACTGGGTTGTTTTTTAGGCACTTCCTGAGTCATAAATACAACAACACAGCAGACCAATTGTACTACAATACATACAAGACAAAGGGTATATATAATCAACCATTAGTAAGAGCAGGAAGAAGAAATGCAATCCATACATGGCAAAATGAATACATAATCAGCATTTTGAAAAAGCAGGAAGTTAGAATCGCATATAGTGACATTATGCAGACATCATAATCATTTTGAATTACCAACTGACAAAAGAAAAGCAATGAGGTGGCTCAGGATATTAGGGTGGTGTCAACTTAAACAACACTTCTACACGGCACTTTTTCTCTACAAGCGTCCACTCAGCCCCGGGAGAAAAGAAAACAACCAATTAGTTCGGTCACCTTAAAAAGCTTCTTTTAATATTAGAACTTGATTTTAAAAGGCGCACAGCACACCATATACATGTAAAGCAGCACCCCCTCACATCAAAGTTTCAAGACTACTTCATCTCTTTATCAGGATGCTCATAATCAGTTCCACAGTTACACAGTGTGATGACACAACATAGGATTAGGGCTTCAGTAAAGGTTTAAGCATCAGAAGCTAAAATGTCTAGGGTACAATGATCTTGTTTCCATGTAACAGGTTTTTCCAAAATGTAACTATCTCACTTACATGTTTGCTGGGCTATGAGCCTTCATAGGTGTACTGCACGGTACCCATATTTTGAGGGGCATGGAACCTTTGGTTTTCTGTGGGGTGCAGAGCTCTTGTTGTTTGTGTGGAGCAGAGCCCAGAGCCCATGCCCCCAATTCAGAACTGGCCACTAGCACTGCACAGCCTATAGCTCTGCACAAAAATAGCACATGGTTAGCTCTGAGCTATAGTTAGCCAGTTAGTGTGCATTAATGGAGCATGCTGATTGAATATCAGGCCATGTTGGCACAGTACTAAGTGGATATGGTCTGCATATGGTCCACATGTGATAGTATGCCCAAAGGGGTAGCACAAAGGGCTCCTCTGGGCATATTCAGCACAGGCATGCAAGTGAGTGCAGTGGGCTTGTAAGGCATTAAGGAGCCATCTGCATGGACTAATTTGCATGTGGACAGCAGAGCTCATAGCATTCATGCTGGGTGGTAGACATAAAAATCCCTTGTAGCCTAGTAGATCCCCCTCACCCCAATCCCCTATCTATCATTCTATGTTTTGTAGTGACTCCCTGGAAATCTAGTGGAAATTCAACCTCCTGATCACCCATTCTATGTTTCTGTAGTAGCTCCCTTGCAGTCTATTGGACCCTCTCCTTTGATAGCCCTGGGTCCCATGTATATCTAAGATCACTCATGGGCTAGCACCCCCTACACTGAGCACCACTGGCCCCCCATGTGCATGTGACATTCCTCACTCACCCACCTGATAAGGACCCCACTCCACATATCCCTCATCCTAGTCATCACCCATCTCATAATCTGTATCAGATCAGTGGTGGCACAGTCCTCTACTCAGCTGTTCTTCTGGTTGCCACATAACAGTCACAGAGCATGATTGTGAGTACTATACTTACTTGTGATAGTGCTCTGTAACTATCAGATGGTGGCTGGCTGAGGAGGTGTGTTAAATGTTGTTCCAGCTGCCAATCCGATACAGATTTTCAGGTGAGTGATGATCGTGGTTACTGATGTGCAGGGCTGGGGGTCCTCATTATGTAGGAGGATGGGGCGTGTGACTCACATGGGGGGGTCGGTGATGCTTGGGGTTGAGGGGCACTAGCCTGCCAAGGATCATAGATTTACATGGGACCTGGGGCCATTGGATGGAGGGTGTCCAGAGACACAAGGATGGGGGCTGGAGTACAGTTGCTCTGCCTTCGGGGGGGAGGGGTTGCAGGATCAGCACAGCATTAAGAACAGTTTTTCAGTGGTGGGAAACAGCTGCACTGGGGGCTGTTTAGCACTGCCAAAACCTTTTGAATATGCCGCTGGTCCGTTATGCATGAGGGAATCCCTCATTTGCATCACTGCAACAGTATGGTTAGCATGATCATGCTTATGGGTTTGGGCAGTGTTGAGGGGCTTCTGAATATGGTTTTAAAGTAGAGCAGGACTAAGGTAAATGGGGGTGCTAAATGACAAAAGTACAACATACCAAAGTCACGGCACTCACCACCACACAGAACAAATCTGGAGCCTCACACATTGCTGCATATAAAAGCTCCACTTTATTGTACAAGTAAGTTAAAATGACCTCCTTGTCTGGCAGATGGAAAGACCCAGAGTTCCAGTGCCAGTACTATTCCAAATGAGTGGTGGCATTAACTCAGTTAGTGCTGTACTAACCTACTGAATATTAGGCACCATGTTATTTTTGAGCACAGAGTCCTAGTTGTTTTTTGGGTGTAAAGCCCTTGTCGTCCCTTGGAGGTTCAGAGCCTTGCTTTTATAAGTATGCCTGACTGGAGGGCAAACTGAGGAAGGAGGAAGAATTGGAGACTTTATTTACCCCTGTGCGGTACTTGAAGATCTTGGTCATGTCACCCCTTGCTCTCCTGTCCCCCAGAAAGTACATACTGAGATCCTCAGTGTCATCTCATACAGCTACCCTTGCAACCCCTGCACCATATTGGTTGCCCTTCTCTGGACTGCCTCTACCTTGTCTATGTCTTTCCTGAGGTGCAGTCTCCAGAACTGGACACAATATTCCACGTGGGTGCGTACTAGAGAGTGGTTCAGTGGCAGCACCACCTACCTCCTGCTGGTGATGCCCCTCCCTATGCATCCCAGCATCCCACTACCCCTGCCCATAGCCTTACCACACTATGCTGCTACATTGAGGTATTCTGAAATCAAACCCTGAGGTCCCTTCCTGTCAAGTGACTGCCAGCATGTCCCATTCTACTCTCAGCAATGAGGTTCCTGTGCGTAGCTGCACAATTTTGCATTTTGGCACTGAACCCAAGCTTCCATGCCTTCACCACTCCTCTGGTTTCCCTAAAGCCCGCATATTGTCTCATCTCTCTCTTGGGTGTCCACTCTATTGCAGATCTTTGTGTCATCTGCAAAAAGACAGACCTTCCACTGCAGCTCCTCTGCTATGTCCCTCATGAAGATATTGAAGATAACTGGTCCCAGCTCTGAACCCTGCCTCACCCTGCTGGTCCCTCCTCTGTCCTCAGAGTGTGTGCTGTTTACACTACCCTCATCTCCTATCCATTAGCCAGTTGTGAACCCATGTAATCATTTTGGCCCCCACACCCAAATTTGTCAGAAACATAGAATTTGTCAGCAGATAAGGATCATTTGGCCCACCCAGTCTATCCATTTTGGCCCTGCCCACCACAGACCCTACCTGATCTCTGGCTACCTCCCCTCACTGCTTTGAACCAAGATTCCTTTGTGCCAATCCCATGAATGATTGAAGCTTATCATCTTCAGCCCCTCACCTCTCTTTTTTTTTTTTGTTATGGCATTTCTTCTGGAGCTCTGGTGGCACTCCTGCCATCAGCTGTCACCCCAGCACCAACCCCTGAAGGACAGACCCTCTCCCTTAAGCACCGATGACTTACCCTTCATGGCAGGGTGGTGGGGATTGACTCAACCTACCCCAAACAGACTATTGCCAGGGAGGTGACTTCTCAGGGGTGGCACTGCAGGGACAGCTTCATACATCTGGGGCTTTTTTCCATTTACTCCCTTGTGTGTGGAGGTGGGGCATGCAATGACGCCTGTGGAGAGAGCTCTCATGCTTCTGCACGTGCTCTCTCCAAGCGTCAGACCCATCTCTTCCCCATAGCTGCAGCATTGGTGTGCTGCCCCCCAGCAGCCACTAGGGGCCAGTGGAGTGCCAACAACTGAGGTCCCCCCTCCCTGGAGAAGGAGAGCAGTCCCTCAGATGCTCAATCCTTCTCCTCCCTGCTGACCCCCCATGGCCCGTGCTCGTTCCCGAACATGGGTCCCCGGTGTAGCCTGAGGTAAGGCGTCCAGCACCTCTGGCCTCAATGCCACTGGGCCGGCTCCCCCCACCTCTTTTGGAAGACTGATCCAGGCATCCACCACTCTTTCACTGAAGAAGTACTTACTTACATCCCTCCTGAATTCCTCCCCCTTCCAGCTTCATTGCATGCCCCTGTGTTCTTGTGCACCTTCTATTATGAAAAATACTCCCCTCCTGTATCTTATTAGCTCCTGTGAGCTACTTATAGGTCTCTATCATTTCCTACCTCCCTCCTTTCTTCCAGGGTGTACATACTGAGATCCCTAAGCCTTTCCTTGTAACCTCATGATATAGCCCCTGCATCATTTTAGTTCCCCTCCTCTAGACAGCCTCAACCCTGTCTATGTTCTTCCTGACATATGGTCAGCATCCTAATCAGCCTTTTTTGTGACACAGTGTCGGAGGCATTGCTGAAGTCTAGATAGGCTACATTCACTGCCCTCCTTGGACACCAAGGAATGTTTTCCATTGAGTTCAAATACAGAGATGAGTGGGAACTGATCTAAACTCACAGGGGGAAATTCAAAAGGGATGCCCATAAGGCACTTTTTCATGGAAAGTGTGGTGGACAAGTGGAACAAGCTGTCAGAAGAAGTGGTATAGTCCAAATCAGTGAACAGATTCAAGCGGGGCTACTAGGACCAGTGCAGAGTAGTTAGGTAGGGTGAGCAGACTGGATGCGCTGATAGGCCTTTTTTGCCATCATTGTCTATGTACAGTATCTATGTATCAATGTCTTTTTCTCTCTGGTGACCCAGTCAAAGAAATTTATTGGATTCAGCTGGCATGACCTTCCTCTGATGAACTCATGCTACCTCTGGTCCTGCAACCCACTGGTTACAACATAATCAAATAGTCTCTCCTTTAGTAGGGTTTCTGGTAGTTTCACTACCACTGAATTTAGACTGACTGGCCTGTAATAACTAGATTTCTCCCTACTGCTGGTTTATGCACAGCGACCATGTCAGTCCTTCTCCAGTCTTCCAGAGCAGCTCGTGTTTCCAGTGAACTTTTGAACAAGACTGTCAATGTACCAGCTAGTACTTCCCTGACCTCCCTCAGAAGCTTGGGTTGTATCCTCCTCTGATCCCATAGCCTTATCCACTTTCAGAGCCACAAGTCCTTTCAGTACTGTATCCTCTGAAAATGGCTTTGTTTTTACCCTTTCACCACCTCTGTTCTTAGTTCTTCCTGGTGGTTCATCCCATTTGGAATAGGAAAGGGGGGAGATGCAGGTTAGGTGGCTGCCTGGTGCTATGACCCTGAGGGATGAGAAACTGACCGTGAGGATCACGACGGTGACAGAAATGGAGGGAGAGCTGGATCTCATTGTCGACTTGGAATTAATGACCTGGTTAGATACAGGGCTGGATAGTGCAGTGAGTGAGAGTTTAGGGAGCTGGGAAGGGTCTTAGACAAATAGCTCACTCAGTGACTTTGGTTAGGTGCTGCCTTCTATGACAGGGTACTGGAGGGATCTCTGCACCAGAAGCTTCAACTCAATCAGGCACTGTGCCTTGTGTTGTCTCCTTGGAACCATCTCCTTTTCCCTTTCACCCTCTCACAGGAGGACATTCATGAGTAGCCCAGAGCACATTGTGAGAGCCCCATGAGATCGCTGCAGCTCTCAATCTGACTGCTACTACTCACTGTACACTGCACCTTGTACCATGTGGAGCAGCTGCTGCCACAGCTGCAGGTTCCTCTTTCAGTAGACCATGATGCGACACACCAGCATGAGCACACACATTGTTGGGCATCGCCACCTGGAATGCCACTCTACATCGCAACATGACATCTGCAAGTGCTCCACATTATGTGGGTGTATCTGCACATGAGGTTTAATGATTGGGGTGTACTTCCACAAACTGCGGTGGGTGTCCACCACTACATTTACTGGTGATGTCCGGGGACCCTCTGGGAAGCAGCAAAGTCCAGGAGGTGAATGAATGTATTCTTACCCTACTGCTTGCTACTGTCCTGTCTATGTCCCACAGGCCTTGGACATACAGAGCTACTGTGGTGTGTACACCTGCTACATGCTGCACACCCACCTGTAGTATATGACTTGTGCTGTCCACCACGGATGTCCCTGTATGCTGTGCCCTTTGTGTTGCCCCTATTGGTGGTGTCCATGTGTGCGGGTCTTTGTATTTTGTGCTGCTAAGCTTTTGCTGTCCCTTTGTGTCTCTGCAGGACTTCCAGGGGTGGCCAGATGTCAACATGCTGGAGTGATGGGCATAGCTGGATGGGACTGCGTAAGTCTTGGTGGCACTGACGTGGCACAGGGTACCCCTCAATCTCTCATATCACTTGTCCTGGAGGATGGGCATGACTGACATCCACTACAAGGACTAGGTGGGTGATATGTGAGCCATTGCTGAACTGTCCAAGGTATGTTCTGCTGGTGACTGTGGTGCATGAGTGTGTCTGCTGTCATCAGCCGTGTCCCTATCACTCATGGCTGTCTTTGCGCCTTTCTCTTACAGAGGTATTGTGGACTACTGCAGCGCCTGGTGTTGCACCTCTGGAGTTACACTGACATCATCCCTCTGGGCTCCAGTGGGGACTCAAGGATGAGGAGGACTTGGTGAGCCAGTGGTAATTTCATTTATGTTGACCTATAGTATGTGGACCCTGTGATGTTTACTGTGCCACTGCTATCATTAAAGAGTGTCCGTTCTGCATACATTGGTGTACTTATCATTCCAGCAGTGGTGTGTGTGTTTGCCATTGGGGTGGCATTATACATCTCTGACAGCCCACTGCACCTGGCACTGCCTGGGGTTGAGTGGTTGTGCTGCACAGGGCATGTACAGGCCCTGTCTCCATCACTGTGACCTGTGCTGTGATCATGCCATTGACATGCATTTGTGGTCTTTAGGATGGGGCACCCATCTGGGCCATGGGGGTTTTGTGCTCTTCACAGCCCTTGCCATGTGTGGTAGCAGCATGCACTGGTTCTATATTGGGTCCATGTGAGTTCCTACCCCTGTGTTGGCAGCCAGGTCCCAGGGGTCACCTGTATCCATGGTTTCCCATCCCCTGCCCTGCATTCCAGAGGCACTGTATGAGCATGCAGGCTGAATGGATGATGGCCACCCATGCCAATGGTTGAAGGCACCTTTGTGTATCCATCACACAATGTCCACAGCACTCTCTGTGGTGTTCACCAATGCTTTTTGGTGGGTGGTATGCCATACCGTGGGTGTCATCTTCTGTGTTTGTCTCTTCCACTATAGTGCTCTGCCCGATGTCCTGTACATTTCCCAGTGCCAGTGTATACCATGTTCACCACTGGGTGGCCTGTGGTGGGATTGTCCTGTGTCCTTTGTGTTGTGGGGTGCCTCACAGTGGCATCTGCCTGGTGCTGTGTCTGTGGAGCTCTGCATGCCAGCCATTCCAGGTGCACCTTGTGTGCCTGTGTTATACACCTGGGGTTTATAGCACCCTCCACCCTACATATTGCTGTGCGCCCTGGTTCACGTGCCGGGTGATGTAGTACAGGTTGTGACTATGCTTACAGCACTGTGTGTATACACTGGCCACATAGCCATGACCACCTGGCACATGCATACTTTATGTGTTAAGTAGCTATGTGTGCTCTCCTGTGCACAGGCACTGTTGCTCATGAATGCCACCATGATGTAGTGCATGTGATATACTGTTATATACCATTGCACATGTCACTTAGTGCCACGCATCTGCAGCCGGGCCTCAGTGATTAGGCCCCATTGTTACTAAAAGGCAGTCACCTCACTTTGTACAGCTCAAGAGTTATAGTTTAGGATGGAGTAGAGAAGGCATGCTAAATCTCTCATCAGTTTCTTTTTTGAGGTTGTAAATTTTTATTAAATTCCGAAAGATACTGCTGTGCAATAGTACAATTATACAGAAGGGTTAAGTTCAACATATTCAGTAAACATCTTTAGCTTTATACAGATAGGTGAACAGAGATACTTATAGTTTGGAGATTATTTCATCATTTGAAAGAAGAAAAAGTACCTACAGACAGTTTGTTCACAGTAAGGGGCAAATTCTCTGCAGAGCATATACCTTGGCTCTCTTAGTGTGAGGGTCAATCTAATTTAGTGAAAGGAAGAGGGCATGGAGGAGTGATCACTCATCAGTTTCATAATGGGTGTGTTTTAAGGAGGATCAAATTATGAACTATAAGTAAAATGGCCTTTTAAATGAACAGAAATAGCAAATGTGTTAGTAATGTGCCTGTGATGTAAATTTATTTATCTGTGTATTTATTTGATAACCAGGTAAGTACACTAGGCCAGGGGCCTCTTTTAGGGCACAACAACAGAGGAGCACAGTGCATACTTTAGAGGTAGCCACAAGCATCATAGTATAAAGGCATACAGTGGATGTGGTGGCATAGCAATACGTTAAGCTGAATAAGCAAATTAGTACATTTTGGCATAGATAGTCATATACATACCTCAAGTGGAATATTGAAAAGTTCTACCAGTAAATTCATTATCTCTAAATTTAAGAAAGCAAACGTGAGCTATCCACACTATAGTTTCTTTTTCTAAATATATTTTTGTTATTTTGATTGTATAATTAAAAAAAAGAACTAGCTTTCTAACAATAGGGCCTGCACAAACCTCCTTAAATCATTCGAATTACACAATTCAAATATGCCAATTCTACGGCCTAGGAAATTCTGCATTCTATTTTAAGGAGATTAAAATGATTACATGCCTACCTCTCATCCATCTAACAGATTACCAAGGAATAACACTTAAACAAATGAAGAGCAAATGACTGAAGGCAGAGACTTTATGGTATCAGGTCACAATTGAAATACTCTATTATTTTAATATTTGACATCATTGCATTATTTTTTAACTCCCTAGAGTTCAGTGCATGGCAGTATGAAATAACAGGGATAGCAGAAATGGGCATCCTCATGTACAAAGAGGCAAATCTTTGTATTATACAATGTGACAGTAGGAAAACTTCAACATGCTTGCAGCTGCTACCTTTCAGTGTACTTGCTCCATTTCTTTGAGGGGCAGAGGGCTGGTGGTTACTGGAATGTGTGAGTAACAAATAGTATTTCTTCAATACCATGAATAATAGGCTATTCATTACTCAGGAAGAAAAATGAATAATTAGCACTGTTTGTGGCTATTTGGTGTTTTCCTATTTGTCAGGAGTTGAAGAGCTCCTGAGACTTCCTGTCCAATCAGAGGCCACTTTAGAAGCTCACCGAAGGTAGGTCATGTGACCCAGTGCTCAAAGAAGCTTCAGGAAAGAGAGACAGATAATTAGAACTGCAGCAGAGAAAGAATCTGCTTCCATTCACTTTGTTAAAACTAGACAAAAAATTAAAAATCTTGACATTTTTTTGCTCCCTCTCCAAATCCCAAACTAGAGAGGTCAATTTTACACTGTAGGGTGAAAAGTTAAGCTTTAAGAAAGGGAAAATACTAGGTTTGTTTAGTGTTTGCTGAGAGAGGCAGACAGGCACCAACATCACACACAAACACATACACACACTGCGTACAAAACTTAATCTGCAGTGTAGTGACTAAAACTAACTGCTTAAAGGAGAAAGGTTTTGTACTTTATCTTTTTATTGAATTATATAAGAAAGCACACAAGTATATACAGTAGAAAGATATCCATCATGTAGGAATACAAAAAGGAATCACTTAACAAGACATATTATATAAGGACAATAAAAACAGAGATGCCTTATATACACATATTAATAATAAAATTAGCCATGAATTATGTCATAAGAGGTGAAAAGGAGAATTACAACCATAAGGTTTGGTGAGTACAGAAGGGTAATCAAACGCAAAGTGGATGCCAATATAAAAATAGTAAGGCACTCAATAATGTATAAGAAGTGATACCAATAGAAGTACAAACAGTATACACTAGTGAGGGAAAGGATAGAAAAGGAAAAACAATAAAAATTAAGAGAGAAGAAGAGAGGAAAGAAAGGAGAGAAAAGAAAAGAAGGAAATGAGAGATATCTGTGCACAAAAGTATCAGAAAAAAACCCAATCTAAGGGCAAAATGAAACAAGGGCTGAATAGACCTGAAGGATTAGGGTTTATGAGATCCCTAAGATTCAATGTATTTGAAGTAATCCTGCCAACACCGATCATATACAGTGAATCAGTCATGAATAACATGAGATAAACGATCAAGTGAGGCATACTGAGAAAGGCTTTGATGAACATCTGAAAGGGAGGGAATAAAAGTAGATTTCCATTTCATGAGAATCAGATATTTTACCAACAAAGAAAGTATGTTTTGCCATCTAAAATGAACATGTGAAAAGGAAAAACTAGTTGAAGTAAAGATGCCTAAGAGGAATAATTTGGGATCAAAGGGTAGTTTTTGTTCTATGACTCTAGAAGCAAGAAAAAACACTTTATGCCATAACTCATTAATGGGATCACAAGACCATAACATATGGAGCAATTCCCCGTTAGTCTGGTTACAACGCGAGCAGTTGTTATTATTTAGTAGTTCCATTCATTGCAGAACAGAGGGAGTTATCTACCAAAGATGTAGGATCTTAATTTGTATTAAAGAACTGCTGGTATCTTTAAATGAGTTGTGTGTGAGAGCATCGCATTTGCTCCATTGAGTATCTGAAATATTGTAGTTAAGTAGAGTGCTCCATTTGTTTTGGCTGATACGGACTTATCTAGAAGATTGTCAAGAATATCTTTATAAATAGAGCTATTCAGTTTTGTGGATACTTTTACCCAGCATGATATGTATGGATCTAGAAAAGTATGCTTGTACACATATGAGTGATAGAGTTATAAGTCGATTGTATTTGTAAATACTTCCAAAAGCCCTGTTTAGGCAGTTTCCATGTAATCTGTAAATCTGAAAACATTCTGAGATTGAATGAGTTCTGGTCCAAAATATCTCCGAGAAAAAAATGCCATTATTCTTCCACAGACAACAAAAATTGGGTGATTTTCTAAAGAGAATAGTGAGTTGCTCCATAAGAGGGCATAAACCAGGGTTTGGGATTAGATTTCAGGAATTTGTGGATTAATTTCCAATACAGGATGGAGGATGATACAGTCAGGTGAGATTTTAGTTTGGAAGTTAGCCTGAACAGCCATGTAGAGCAGGTATAGGGCCACCAATGGTGCCAGGGGAAAACCCAGAGGTGGAGGTTCAAGCAAGAAAGACTAGTGGGGGCCAAAAGTGTGGTGGTAGTACTGGTGACACTAGCTACATGAGTGGTATCAGAATCAGTAAGAAAATGGTATGGTTGCATTTCATAATATTAAAAGAAGATAACAGAAAGGCAGTGTGCACACTGTGCAGTATGACTGTGAATGGAAGGAATCTCTAACAAATTTAACAACCACCTTCTTAAAGAACCGCCTAAAGGTAAAATATCCGCAGGTTTTTAAAACACTAGGGGCTGTACCTGTGGTTCACATCAGATCCATCTCATGGTGATAATGCAGGCAGTGGTGCTGGTGGCACTGGCAATGCCACAGAATGTTCTGCACCTGAGAAAAAATGCTCTGCCTGCTGCTGCTGCCACACCACCTACCTCAACACCAAAGAGTCTTCATGTGCCCCAAGCAATCCCGACAGGCACCAGACTCCTGCTATTTGCACACCATCTGGCAAGCATGGAACATCCCCCCATCCACAGTCAGTGCCAATAGTGGAAGTATTCCAGGCCAGAACTAAGTACCAGTCATCACATCAAACAGCTTAACACATCACACAGCTCATAGGTGTAATGATGGAGCTGGATCAGCAACCTTTTGATGTGTGAAGACACTGAGCTACAGACCGTAAATTTGCACTTGCAGTCACAGAATCAGCTTCTAGTACATCACATTTCACATTTTCACTCACTGTTATACCAAATATATATGAGAGTGTGATAATTGCTGTGCTACTCTCGGAGGCTGTGGGTGGAGTTTCCCACTGCACCTCAGACATCTAGAACAGTACAAACTTGATGCATGCATAGCTTTCCTTGACTGCACACTGGTGTGTGCCAAACACTGTGGCCCAATTCAAAAAAAGCCCTTAAGTCACCACAAGCTGTGGGATCTAGGGTTGTGGCAAACTCAGGAGTGCCAGGGACCCTGCACCCAATTCTTGATCTGGTAGGGTCCCCGAAGCAAAGTCCCATGGCTAACAGCAACCATAGCAGTGCACAGAACAGAGGGCTCTCCTGGAAAGGGGTGCTACAAGCCATGGGTGACCATGCAGCAATGTCCCCAGATATTCTTTGTGATCTAGTGGACCCTCCCCAATGAGCCCTAATAATTGTCTTTAGCATAATTCCCTGGTGGTCTAGTGGACCCTCAATACCTGAGTACCCCTGCATAAATAAACAGTTATCTAAAACCCTTCCCTGGTGGACTAGCGGACACCCTTCCCTGATGTCCCCATGAATTAATTATTTATCATAAGTCCCTTGTGATCTAGTGGATCCCCCTCTGTGATCCCCAGTGTCCTCATGATGAAATCATGTGTACAAAATCCCTGGTGATCTAGCCACCTCCCCATAGCCCCAATCCCCTGTTATGCCATAATATGAAATCTGTGGTGGTATAGTGGCCCCCCACCCCATTAGGCAGACACACAACCAAAACATTTTTATTGTACCATGTTGGTCTCCTAGTGGGTTGGGGATCCCTGCAAGGAGACCAACATGGCACTTTAGAAAAAATGCTCTGTGAGGCCTTACCATTGGGCTCTTCTTGAACATGAAATGAAAGGATGTAAAAAGAAGGATCACTAAAAGCAGGCAGCCTTTTTTATTTAAACAAAACCAAAGATAACTGTTCAATCAGCTTTATTGAAGGTGGTGGGGGATGTATAATGGAGTCTGGAGAGGAGAATGTCTGTGGGAGCACTGTTTGTAGATCTATCAAAAGCCTTTGATACTCTGCACCATTTATTTCTCCTGTCCAGACTCGATGAAATGGGAATAAAGGAAGGGGAATTAGAATGGTTTAAAACATATTTGACTGGCAGAAAACAGGTAGTAGAGATAGGAGCATGTAGATCTTTGCCAGCACAAATTAGAACAGGAGCCACACAGGGATACATTTTGGGCCCGCTGCTTTTCTATATGTACATAAATGATTTATCATTTAAAAATCCTGCAATAAAGTATCATATTTATGCTGATGATACAGTTATTTATACAGAAGGTAAATAAGTATTGGAAATGCAAGACAATTTACAGAGGGCTTTTGCAGCCTGCAGAGTTTTTTGGGGGACACAAATTGTGTTTAAATACCAAAAAGACACAATCTAATTTGTTCTCCCAGATTGACTGTACAGAGGCCCCTTTGATTATCCAGACTTTACAGGGCATACAAATTCAACAAGTAGATAAATATAAGTATTTAGGTATCACCTTGGATGAAAAACTTAGTTGGGTACCTCACCTGGAAATGTTAACTTTTATTTAGGAAAGAAGTTGGGTATGATCCATAGGATAAAACATTTTATGTAGCAGGAGACAAGGTTAAGGGTAGCAAACATGATGCTTTTGCCAGTACTGGATTATGGAGATACTGTTTTTACTGGGGCCCCCAAGACAGGAATAAATAAATTAGACATGATGTATAACAACATGGTGTGTCTTATGCTTGGTGGCCTGAGACGGACCCACCATTGTCAGATGTACAAATCATTAAATTGGAAGAGACTTACTGATAGGAGAGATTGGCATACTTTATCCTATATGTGTAAGGTACAACAAGGACAATTGGTAGGATATATTCTGGAAATTTTTTAAATTAGGAAGCCCAGAGAAAATCTGAGATCCACCCTAGTCTGGAGTATGAAGTTTCATGCTGCAATCTAAAAATAGGTGAATCAACTTTTCAGTGTAGGGGGACAATGTTATGGAACAATATCCCATTTCACCTTAGACTGGGAGATCAGACTATAAAATCATATCTGATCAAAAAATTATTTAATGAAAAATTGAGGAAACCATATAATTGTTGTAATGCACTTTGAAGTTTGCCATATTGTCATATCTAATCTGTATTTATTATTTATGAATAAATAATTTTGTAATTGTTTAAGTTGTATGTTGTTTGTCTTCTGTATTTGATATGGAGTTATTTTTTTACAAGATATTTTTTGTTATTTGAAACTGTTTATAAAATTTCACTTAGGAATCTCTTTGGAGATGAGCTTTTGCTCAATGGAGCATTATTACATCTATCCTGTTCATAATATTTTTTTTTTCAGTTGTTTAACCAGCAGTAGCACACTAAGCTGAAAGCTTTTTTACAGGAGTGACCTGGGAGCACAGGGAAGTTAAGTGACATGCTCAGGGTCACAGAGTATGCAAGTGGAAGCTGTGGGATTCAAACCCAGGTCTGGTCTACTAGATGTCACCAGATTTGCAGCTCAGAGCCTTAAACCACTGGGTTATACTTTTATATATTTTTTTATTAATAACATTTTATGAAATGAAATGAATGCAGTATCACACACTTTAATTGCATTTCTCATTGGGGTGCTACCAGATATGGCATACATAGTCAAAACAAAACAAAAGATCCAGTGCACCCCCCCACACACAAAAAAAATTGGCAAATCATTAAATGCGCTTTCTACCTCAAATGGTTACTCACTTATTTCATCCTCAATGGAAGTGGGGGGGGGTCCCTTAGTCTTTCAAATAAGAACTCTGGTGTGAAATTAAGCTTTTCTGCCAGTTGGCAAAGTGGACCTCCCATCAGCTGAGGCCCTATTCTAAAATGCTAACTGCCAAAATTTGCTGCCTTTTATAATACGGGGCACAACCATAAATCACACAAATAAAAAAGGCAAAACTTGTCAGTTTGTGGTGGTGGGGGGTGGAGGGTGTGCAATGGATCTTTTGTTTTGTTTTGACTGTGTATGACATTACTGGTAGCACTCCAATGAGAAAAGCAATTTAATGTGTGTGATACTGCATGGGTCAAGCAGCTAATTTTGTTTTTGTTCACGTTTAGGAGATTTATGATTGTTTTCATTAACCGACTCTCCAATGACCACCAGTATATTTGCTGGGTTCTGTACTTTATTTAAAGTGAGCCAATTACACCCTGCATCAATGACCAGTACATGGGCTGGGGCTGCACCTTATTTAATGTGAGCCAATTAGGCAGTGCATCATATTTTAAAAGGTAGCCAACTTTGGCAAGTTAGCATTTTAGGATAGGGCCTCAGCCAGTGGGAAGTCCACTTTGCTGAATGGTGGCTGAGCTTAGTTTCACACCAAAGCTCTGATCTGAAAGACTAAAAGAGCCCCCACTCCCCATTTGGGATGAAATAAGTGAGTAGCCATTTGAGGCAGAAAGCACATTTAATGATTTGTCGAATTTGTGGGTATGTGTGTGTACTGGATCTTTTGTTTTGTTTTAGCCTTTCTTATTTGTGTGATAAATTATACAAGTAAGAAACGAATAGTGAAATGATGACACAACAGTAAAAACACTCTCCTAAACAAGCCCATCAGTGAAATGTTGTGGTTAATATGTGTTTTTAGGGAAAAATACTAACAAATTGCTATTAAACGTTATGTTATTTTTTGGCTTTGTGCAAGTTGCAACTCTTGAATGAGTGAGCGGCCTCTCTATTCTTCTAGTGAGATCTTTTTTATCATTATGTCAAATAATGAGGATTTCACCAGGGCTGTGACTTATTCTTGCTTGCAGACCAGAAGCAGGCCTGGTCTAGTAGTATGACAATTGTTATTTTTTTAATTTTAGAGAAAAAAATGATTTCCTAGAAGTTCTCCTGAGAAACACTAAAGGTTAACACACAGAAGTGTTACAAAAATAATCTTCTCTAGCTTGCGATTTAGAGAGGAAACAACTAAATGTCAAGATTCCTGATTTTTTCCAATCTTAACAAGTGTATAGAAGTAGAGTCTTTTTTCAGAAGGTCAAGTCAACTGGTCCTCCTGCCTGAAGCCTTTGTGACTGCTTGGTCACATGACCTGCATTCAGTGAGGCTCCAAAGTGATCTCTGATTGGACAGGAAATCTCAGGATATCTTGTAGTCTCACAGCTAGTTCCAGCAGCTGAATATAGAAGCATGAATAATGAAGAACTGGGACCCCCAAATACAAATGCTTGGCATATATTTGAAATAAGGTATTTACACACACACCTAGTAGTTAATGACAGTCTGTAACAATTTACTAAATTAAGTGATACTTATGTTTTAAATGCCTATATGTTCACTATCCATAAAATTCAGAGGACAGCCCTCTTCTCCTTACCATATCTGTAATGGAGATCTATGTTCTTTATTCAGTGTTAAAAATAAAATTAATGGGATGCACAGGCCCAATAACAGTGCATTATATTTCCAGCTTCGTTTCAGTGACCAAGGTTTAGGAATCAACTCTGATAAGTAGGAGTAGGCAGCCAGGAATAGTGTGGTGCAAAGTCATACACGTGATGCTGCAAATCTGGGAGGGAGGAAGTTTGGCCAAGTTAGGAGGAGATTGGACTTTTAGGAGGGAGATAGCATAGCACACCAGTTTTGTACATAAATAAATACAAAACCAAGAAAAATATAAATTTTATGCATTTTAATAATGAATATGAGCAATTGTAGTTCATACAAAATTGAAAAAGGACTAACAGGTATAAATTTAGAAAATTCTAAGTTAAAAAAATCAATTACTAAATATTATTTACTTTCTTGGTGTGGTACTGTCACTATGTGCATAATGGAGTTTGCCCTTGGCAGACCAAGTTGTCCTGGTGCACCCCTCCCCCAAGTATAAGATAGTTTGCTCAGAAGGGGAGGGGGGGGAAGGTAAGGGGAAGGGCAAGGAGCCAGCACAATGGGTAAGGCAGACAGGAAGGGGAGGAGCCTAAAGGGGTACATAATGGACAGTACAGAGGTTTTCAGCCTCTTTTGCCAGAGTTTTATTGATGTGAACATCTACTGAGTTACAGCACATCAGATTGGTTTACTTGGTGTTGGTGTTTTCTTTCAGTTCAAAGCTAAGGTTTGTGCACTGGGAGTGCTTAGTGAAGGTAAGTAAAAGTATATATATATATATATATAAAGTATAACCCCGATTATCTGAAACCCTATTATCCGAACCTTCGGATTATCCAAAATCGCCCCTTGTCCCCCGTTTTAAAGTTGCTAATAAGGCTGAGCCTGTAATTCATGGCAGCATGTCTAAGACAAGCAATACTCCTGCTGATTGCTGTGAGAAAGTTGGTGTCTTACATGAGGGAGTGCCTGTCTCAGTGAGGCTCCGCCGTTTTAATTTGTCATCTTGAACAGTCGCACAGCTGATCAGCAGGGGAGGCCCTGCACTGAGGTTGCCATTTGATTGTGGGCTCCCTCTTTAATGAGATCCTACACACAAGTCAGGAGGAAGGCATATCAGTTTTGGTTACCTTGTTCCCTAGTGTTTTGGGTCTCGAGGCGATTAAAGAATGGGGAGGAAAGAGAGGGTGCGGGACACTTCCACCAACAATGGGTGCAAAACATACCGGAGGTGATGTAGGCAACAGAGAATGAGGAGAAGGATGGAAGCGCCACTGCTATGCAGGTATCTACCCCATCTGAAGCCATAGAGGCTTTCAATAAGTGTTTGCAGTGGCTTGAACACCAAGATAGTACAGACTATCTGCACACATTACTGTTACGAAGTTAAGACTGCAGGCTTTAGAAAAACTAAATCGTATCAAAAGCAGGCTGCAATTACAAAGTTTTTACTGTTGTTTGTCTAATTAAATTTATACATGGATTTTGTAAAGACTTGTGGTCTGTGCTGCTTTAATAGATCTCTTAGCTTGCTACTGCACTGTTTTCTGTGACCGTGAACAGTTCTCCGGATGACTGAACACCCGATTATCCACATTATTTTGATGTCCCCAGTACATTCGGATAATCGGGTTATATTAAATATATATATATATATATATATATATATATATAGTATATGTATATGTATATGTATTTCATGATAGATTGTATGTAGTAAGCTAAGACAAGCAATGGTGGCAAGCGCGATGGCAGTCTGCATCAAAAAAAAACATGTTTATTCTATTGGCTTGATCTGGTATTTGCATTGAGGGAACTTGGAAAGGGGTCCAGAAGCAGCAATCATTAGAAACGCTGAGTTGGCTGTTTGCTGGGACAGTTTGATGAGAGGGGCAGTCGGAGAAACGCCTTGACCTGGGGAAGAGTTGCAGCGTTGAATGCAGTAGAGAAGAAAAGCTAGGAGGGCAAGAGCATTCTAGAGCATGAGAAAACACACCTTTTATGTGGAGAACGGGTACCAGAAAGGCTTGTTAGAACGTTTGCTGCACCAAGGTTTGAAAGGGGGGGTATATTTGGCAGACGCCATTTCTTCAGTGAGATGGTGGCTTAGGATAAAGAAAAGGGCTAGCGAGGCCTACCGGTGATGTTAGACACTGTTTTGGCAGTGAGATGGTGGCTTGGAACAGGAAAGGACTAGTGAGGCCCACCAGTGATGTCAGATGCCATTCTGTCGGTGGGAGGTTTGTTTGGGGCAAAGAAAGGTCTAGCAAGGCCATCAGGTGATGTCAGACACTGCTTGGTGGGCAAGACGGTGTTTTTGTGACAAAGAATGGCCTAGCAAGGCCACCCGGTGATGTCAGACACCTTTCACAGTGAGGATGTTAGCTTGTGGATAGAAAGACCTAGCAGGGCCTAACAGGGACATCAGATGCCATTTTACAGTGAGAGGGTAGCTTAGAGTGGAGAAGGCCTAGTGAGGCCATGTTGTGATGCTGGGGTGAGAGGCCTGTTGGGCAGGGGGGAATCGCAGGCCTATTTCCCAATGGAAGTGCATAACTTGGGTGAAATCAGGAAAGGAAGGCACTGAGAGCAGAAGCATCTGCATGAAAAGAAGATGGTGGCTAGCCTGTGAGTTAGGCCTGGAGAGTCAGGCCATGTGGCGGGACATTAGACGCCATTTTTCCCAGTGAGGCAGCTCATAGCAGGAGACCTAGTCCAGGGGAGGTTTATACAGGCATACTGGGGCCAGGCTAACAGGGGCAGAATAAAGGTGACAGACATTAAATGAAGAGGGAGGGAAGGCAGCAGGCAGGGGGCATAGGAATAAAATGGAACAAACGACTGGGAAGCCATGGCTACATCAGAGTGTAGCAGACAGGGACAGTGACTTTGAAATGGGGAATGGCTACATGTGGCATGGATGAGACTGGGGGGTGCAGGACATGTGGATGTTTTTTGGCCTTCGCTCACAGAGAGAGCATGGTGAAAAAAGTAGGGTGTGCATGAGGAAGAAAAAGGTTTTGTGGCATAAGAGAAGGGGGGCCCTCCATTTTTGGACAAGTGTGAATGGGATGGGGGTGGCAGTGAATGGTTCCTTCTCTAGTAAGAGGGCAAGACAAGGGCAGTGTAGATATGTCATTAATGTGGACAACTTGTCAGTTTCTGTTCACAGCTTCTATACAGGAAAGGCAAGAGAATATGGTGCCAAAGAGGGACAGGCCATCAAAGGAGGATGCCTATAAGGCAATCGTGGAGTTGGCGGAGAGGCCAACAGGATGTGGCAAATGGTGGAAGGGGAGGAACTAGAATGGTCCGGGGATAAATGGAAAGCAGGAGAAGGGAAACAGGGCAATGGGAAATGACTGATGGGGAGGCCATGCAGCCCAAAAAGGCCACAACCACCGACAGTGGTCCATCCCTGAGTGGTCAGCCCAGTACCACCGCAGACCTATGTCCCTGAACTGTCAGTAGCTCCCCTGGAGCAGGTGGTGATGCCGCCACCAGAACCCAGACCGGACCTTCCAGCCACGGTGGTTCTACTGCAGCCGATGCCTCACTCAGTTGTCCCACCACAAGAAAACAGACCAGTGCAGCTCGACGACAACAGGTCACATGGAACAGACAGGACCGCAGGTAGTGTAACAGGTTCTGTGGGAGAAAGTATAAAGAGTACATAGGTCAAATTTTCATGGCCCTCAGGACAGGGGGATTAGGATAGATGGAAACTGCACTGAGAGAGATTAGGTCTGATAAAGAGATGACAGGGGAGGTGGGAAAGCTGACAGAGTGGGTAGGAAAAGGAACAAGGGAGATAGGAGCCTCAGGTATGAGGATAGGGGAGCATGTGCCACTGACCACAAAGGAGAAGATATGGAAAGGAGAGTACGTGGACATTTTTGCTTTAGTGAGCAGGGAGGCGGTAGCCAAATATGAGGAGGTGGAAAATATTGGGAAGAGTGAGATGGCAGCAGCAGTGGTTCTACTGGGGAAGAAAGATGAGGACAAGTTTACAAAAGGAAAGACTTGGGATGGGTGGTTCATAGGTTTTGCCACATACTCAACCAGAATGATGGAAAAGAAACCAGAGATGGGCATCCCACTTATTACGTACTCCTTGATCATACGACGAGCAAAGGCTAAAGGGGGAGTGGATGGATATATTAGGATGAGTTTTTTTTGCCAAAAGATGGCAATATATGAGGATGTGAGGTAGGACACTAAGCAGCTGAATTTATGGACGGACTATGTGACTGATCAGTCCACACCAGAAGGGGAAATGGAAAAAGGGGGGGGTTCTCCAGAAGTGTTGTTGGGGATATAACAGGGCATTCTGTTCATGGCCACAATGCCATTTCCGTCACGCATGTTCAGGATGTGGGGGGGGCACCCCGTGACCAGATGCAGGACCATATGGCCACAAGGGGCCGAGGCAGGAGGGGGGCAGGGAGCTGGCCAGCAGCCCTTTTGAGAAGGGCAGGGTTATAGGGGGCAGACATGGACTAGAGGGTTGAGAGGCAGTGGATACAGGGTGGGGGGGCCACTCTTACTGAGGAGAAGGACAAACAGGACTTAACTGGGGGGTTGGACAGAAGGAGGAGAGGTGAAAGAGAACAATTTCAGGATGCAAGAACCCCTATCAAGACAGAAACTTGGGAGAGGTGGCTGAAGAGGTACGTGGAGATCGGGGTGGCGGAATCCATAAATAGAGGTTTCAGTACAGGTTTTCCACTACAATGCAAAGGTCCAAGAAAGGCAAGGGAGGCTAACAACCTGGGGTCAGTCAGAGGTAAGGAAGACATTTTGAGGCAAAAAATAGAGAAAGAAAAGGCAGTAGGTAGGGTAGAGAGGATGTATCCAGCTCCCCCACCTTTATGCAACATGAGAATTTCCCCATTGGGTTTGGTGCCCAGAAAAACAAAAGGGTGATTCACCATTTGTTATTTCCTGAGGGTGACTCAGTTAATGATTTTGTAAGTGAGGAGACACAGCAGGGTCACCTATGCCACATTGGAAGAGGCTGTACAGGTTATCAGGGCAACCCCTGATGCATGGATGGCCAAGACAAACATAGAGTCAGGCTTTCGGTTGCTCCCAGTAAGAAGGGAGGATTGGGACCTATTGGGTTTAAAGTACTATTTCACAGGCAATGCCAATGGGTTTATCCATAGCTTGTGATACATTCAAGCATTCAGCACCTGTCTGCAGTGGATGTTTCAGAAGAAAACAGGTTACAAGATGGTCATACTACCTGGATGAGTTCCTGTTAATAGGCAGTGGATGCAAGGAGACAGAGAGGATGCTGGCTAGTTTTCAAGAGTTGTGTGGAGAGCTGGGGGTACCATTGGCACCGGACAAAACAGAAGGCCCCAGTAAGGTTCTAGAATTTCTGGGGATTGAGATAGATGCACCGGGCAAGGTGTTTAGTTTACCAGACAGAAAAATCCAGAAGCTTAGGGTGCTGATTCAGGTACATACAAGCAGGAGACGGGTACAGTTGAGACAGGTACAACAGGTAATGGGGCATTTGAATTTTGCTTGAAGGGCAATTGGGCCAGGTAGGACATTTACTAGGCAGCTAGCAAGGGCCATAGCAGGAGTAGCAAGACCACACCACTGGGTGGACATAACAAAAGGGGTAAAAGAGGATTTCAAGGTATGGGAGGAATTCTCAGCAACTATAATAGCTGTTCCTTTTGGCAGGAGGAATGAGTTTATAACATGGATCTGGAATTGTATAATGGATGCGGCAGGGGTTTGGAATGAGGGATATTTGAGAGGAAAGTGGTTTTCGAAGCATGGCCTGCTGACTGCGTGAGAGACGGAAGGGTAAAGGACATCACACTGTTAGAAATCATGCCTATCTGGGCCTGTACCGTGGTGTGGGGAGAGAAATTACGGAACCAGAAGGTTACATTTTGGTGTGACAACAAGGCAGTGGTGGAGGTTTTGAACAAAAGGGGAGCTAGGTCTGAGACAGTTATGTGGGTGTTGAGACAGCTGATCTTAACAAGTTTGCAATTGAATATGTCATTTAGGGCCAGGTACATAGAAGGGGTTAAAAATATCCTAGCTAATAGCCTTTCCCATCTGCAGCTGGATCGTTTCCAAATGCTGGCACCAGCAGCAGAGGAGTGGAAAACACCTATACCAATGAATATCTGAGATATTGGCAAGAGGGAGCCAAAGTGCTGTTTTGCAACTCATAGGCACCATGAACCTTGAAGGCCTATGAAGGGGCATGATGGGCATTGCAAACATTCAGGGAAGCACACCACATGAAGGTACGTGGGCCACTGACTGAGGAGCAGTTAGTTCAAGTTCAAGTTCAAGTTTATTGCAGGAAAACTCCATTGAGCAAGCTCATTCACAAGGAGGTCCTGTGACATAAACACTTAAAGTACAAACACAGATAGGTAATAACAGTATATACATGAAATGCACGTTACATTATACAGGCTGGATATACATACAAGGGTACCACATAGGGTGACCGCAGGTGGTAAACATTGATATGAGACAGGAAGCGACTTACAGGTTGCATGCTGATAAATGAAACATGATGACTGGTGTGCAATACATATACAATATTTTGGCAGCTAGAACAAACAACAGTCTACAACTGATATGGGGGAGGAGTGATTTGATAGAGTAGCAGTGGAGCTAGGAGTTAGAAAATTTACAGTGGATCAATGGCAAAGGGACAGCCACACCACGATGGATGTGTACTTAGTGGGGATCAGTTTAGATTGTAGCCTAAAAGGTGGAAGGACCCTACGAAGTCAATGTTAATATGCAGAATGATGCAAGGGTGGAGCAGGTTGAAGCAAAGACCCAAGGATAGCTAGTGGCCAATAGCAGATCAGTGGCTAGACAAATTAGGAGGGATACTACCGGCAATTTGTAAGTCCAAGGATGAAGCGCAATTGTTCCACACAATTTATTTAGTGATGTTTATAGGGGCCTTGAGAGTGAGTGAGGCAGTCGGGCATGGCAGAAAGGACGAAGAAGGTGGGTTGAAATGGGGAGACATAACCTGGGGATGGAAAGAAATACAAATCACAATTAAGAGGTCCAAGATGGATCAGAGCAGAAAGGGGTGGGTCATAGCCATTAAGGCTCACTTAGATGGGGCATTGTGCTCGGTAAAGGCTTTGTGAGCGTACGCCGCAGAGCGTGAGATTAAAGAAAGGAGACTATTTGTGCATGGAGACGGGAAGAAGGTAACCAGTTACTAGGTAACAGCAATACTCAAGAAAGGTATGGAGTTCCTGGGCAAGGACCCAGGTAATTACTCGTCCCACTCTTTTCGAATAGGGGCGGCTTCAAAATGGACAGTGGCAGGGAGACAGTGCCCAGTATGTTGGAAAAGGCGCGGCAGTCAGCCAGTTACAAAGGTATATTTGGGATTTGCAGGACTGAGATTAACATGACATCTGTTGTTTTGTCTTGCAGGAATGGATCCAGAAGGGTGGGGTTATATAAAAAAAAAGAAATGGCATAGAATGAGAATGAGCAAGTAAGACGGTTTGAGTGATTAGGTGTATATTTTTCTTGACTCTACAGGTAGAGGGAGGATCACAGAAATATGGATCTGTGGGCACTCCTACATTTATGGGCAGAAAGGAGAGTGGAGAAAAGGACAGGGAAAGCAGCTGTACCAAGATGTCAGACAATGTAGGCTGGTATGGCGTGGCATCCGAGGGATGAGATGGGCACAGTTACTTCCTACCCTGAAAGAATGAAAGAGCGATGACCTGTCCCAGACTTAATCATTATACCTTGGGGGTAATAATATTGAGGGAAGCCATGGGTCTACACGTATTTGTGGGTTAAATGAGATTTAGAGAAGATAAGGCAGTGGTGGCCGGGGAGAGCATAGCATGGTCAGACATGATACCAAGGAGAGTATGGAGACATGAAACAGTCACATAACAGTTGATAGAGCCAGAAGGAAGATGAATAGAAGGGTGGGAACATTGATAAGGAACTAAGGGGCATGTATTACTGTAGGGAGGAAGAATGGCAGAGGATTTGTACAGGTCAGATGGGTTCACCTGTCGGATTCTAACAGACATGTTCAATACAAAATGATGGTCTTTATTGAGGCATGGTGGAGACAGGAAGGAAGATAGAGGGAAAAGAAAAGCAACCCTAAAAGGGGCAGACCAGTTGTCAATGCAAGCTGGAGACAGGCTATGGGGATAAAGGGGATGAGGAGGGGGAAGGGGAATGAAAAAGGAATATGAGGAGATAATGAAGGATCTGAATGAGAGAAAAGCGGTCTCGGTTTTCACTGTTACCTACAAGAAAAAGAGAAGAAGAAGGCACCCAGGTTTTCACCTGATCAAAGATTGATATTTTGATGCAATACAAATAAAGAATTGTGGAAAAGACAATAATGGAAAATGGTGATGGCAATTGCAAATGAAATTATGAATTATAATAAATTAATTGCCAGTCTGAGCACAACAACACACAAGTGGTCTGTCTTTTGTGGGGGAAAAGGGGGAATCTGGGACAATGGAGTTTGCCTTTAAGGGGTAACCAAGTTGTCCTGTGCACCCCTCCCCTCTAGTATAAGGACGGTTTGCCCAGAAGGGGAGGGGGGAAGGTAAGGGATGGGCAAGGAGCCAGTACAATGGGTAAGGCAGACATGAAGGGAGGAGCCTAAAGGGGTACATAATGGACAGCACAGAGGTTTTCAGCCCTTTTGTTGAAGTATATGGCCTCCCACCCACCCGTCAAGGAGAATAGGAAGAAGACAGTTTGGAGGGAGTAATGGTCTGTCAGAGGTGGATGACAGAGGATGTCAGTCAGACATTGGTGGACTGCCAGAGGTGGATGGCAGAGGGGGACAAAGAGGAAAAAGGGGGGAAGGAGGGGAGGGGGAATGAAAAAGGAATATGAAGAGGAGAAGAAGAAGGAACTGAATGAGAGAAAAGCAGTCTCGATTTTCATCGTTACCAACAAGAAAAAGAGAAGAAGGCTCCCAGGTTTTCACCTGGGGAAGCGAGAAGAAGAAGAAAGAGGAGTGATCAGAGATTGATATTTTGATGGAATACAAATAAAGAATTGTAGAAAAGACAATAATGGAAAATGGTGATGGTAACTGTAAATGAAATTATGAATTATAATAAATTAATTGCCAATCTGAGCACAACAACACACAAGTGGTCTGTCTTTTGTGGGGAAAAAGGGGGAATCCAAGACAAGTGCTGCATAAGGATTTAGCTGTCTTAAGTATCTTATCATCTGGTATGTAGTTGTAACAGTCAGTGTCAATGTTCATTTTTGCACACATTATTGATGAGATGGTGTTGTTTGATAATCTCTCCCTGTTGTCATCTTGCATCTTTCTGAGCATACTGAAAGATCTCTCAGCTGCAGCATTACTGTGTGGAAGACTCGGTGCTGTCAGACAGTGAAGAAAGATTTTTAAATCTTCTGGTGTTTGTTTCTGGTGCTGTTAACTGTTCCACGGAAGCCAGTAGGTATCAAGCGGCATATTAGAAGTGCAGGGAGGTAGCTCTTCCTGAGGTGTTAGTGTAAAGTCCAAGATTTCTTCATGTAATGCAGGCTCATCTTTGCAAGTATTGAATTTCTTGGCCAGCTGCAGAAGAGATTGTGGCTTAATATTTTCTTTTAGCTGTGGATTTACAAAACCCAGAGTTTGCAGTGTTTTGCCATAAAATGGAAACTTTTTATGAGGCTTGTACTCAGTACATTGTGAAAGAGGCATATATGGCTGAAAAATGACCTGAGTTGCTGTTGTGTGACCATATTTTCTGCTAGGTACTCTCTGGTTTGCATCCCAACTGCTAGCATGTCATCAGGTAGTTGGTTTGCTGTGGTGTTAAATGGAACTTGAGTGGTGTCAGAAACTGATGTAATCACCTTGGCCTGTACATATTTTCCCATGAACTTTCTGAGTAGGCGAGACACCTCAGTATGAAAGTATCCAATCATGGATTTGTCCTTTTGGAACAGGGTTTTCAATTCATTGAGCAGTGTCAGAATAAATGAAAGGAACAAGTAGTAAAGATACATCTCTTGGTTGTCTAGTAATTTGGCACATCTTTGTACACTACCTGGCTTTTCAACCTCATTGTGGCTGGTAAAGTAGCTTTTTAGTGCCTGCCAGTGATGAAGAGTTCTGTTCACACAGGTTTGAAGAGACAGCCATCTGGTACTGCAGTGCTTAAGGATTTTTAGTGGCTCAGTGTCTGTGAACTCAAAGTACTCATTGTACTATTCTTTTCTCTTGGCACTGTTGTGGAAATGAAAATACACATCTATCAGAAGTTCCTCTACTGGCAGTCCAAGTGCTTTTACTTCCTTGTGGCAATATAGGTTTGCTAGATGGCAGAAGCAGGCTAAATTATACACATCAGGTTGTTGCTGTCTAATTCTTGATAGCACAGAGTTGCTCCTTCCTATTATCACACTGGCATTATCACTGCCATAACCAACCAGGTTGGACGATGGAATATTCCGACAAAAACTTCTTTTAGTGTGTTAAAAATATGTTCTCCTGTCCCAATGTAACATATAGGCATAGCCAGATATGTTGTGCTGATTTGATTCACATTTCTGTCCAACACATACACTAAAATGGTCAGGAGCTCGTCCCCACCATGATCATTGCTATCATCTATTAAAAAATAGAAAATTTTTCATTCCTGCACTGACATAGTCATCACGTTTTGGTGAAATGGTGTAGCCTTTGATCTCTTGCAAGAGAATTCTTTTGCTATGTCAGAGTCAGGGAACATAACCTTGCAAACTTGAGAAAAGTGGTCTATAATTAGAAAGGGCAGGTTATGCTCTGCAATAAAATTTGTGAACAACACTTCAGCTTTTGTCACAGGGTCTGCTGTACTACTCTGAAAAAATAGACATCAGCTTGGGAGTCTTGCTGTTAGCAGAACACATTAATTTATGAGTATTTGTGCTCATGTGATGAGCAACATCATTCTTACCCCCAGTTAAAACACTGAAGTGTGAATTGCAAAGGCTACAGAAGGCAAACGTGTCTCCTTTCTCACTTTTTAAAAGCCAAGCTGAATTCCTGGACCAGCTCCTGTTGAACTTGAGCTGTATTTCTTCTTCTTTGAGCTGCTACATTCTCAGGGAGTGCTGCCGCCTTGACATGCTGCTGAAGAGAAAGAAAATACACGGAAACACAGAAACACAAACCAGGGCAAGTAATAAAATCTTACCTTAGACGCTGTCTCCTTTGTACTCCTGCCCTAGCAAGGTAATTTACAACAGGTTATTATGAAGAGAGGGAGTGGGCATTTGTGAAGGGTCTTCAGAAATAGTTTTGCACTGCTAGAGAGGAAGAAGGTGGAGGAGGGAAATGATGAAATTAGTGGAGTAATTGATAAATGCCTGGACCAAACTGGAGCGGGGGGACATTCTGCTGGGAGAATTGCAGCCGGCGCAAAAGGGGGAAATAATGTGCAGGAGGAAGAAGAGGAGCTGGAAATAAGAGATAGAGATGAATGGAAGCAAGCAGGTAGTAAGGGGGTTGAATCTTAGTGCTGGGGGACTCAATACTAAGAGGAGTTAGGTGTGGTAGCAAGAGGGAGAGGCATAGTCACATTTGGGTGGAGGCCATGCCAGGAATGACAGCAGAAAGGGTGGAACAATCTCTTCTGAAATATGCTAAAAGGGGTAGGGACAAGCTTCATTTAATTATACATCTTGGGATGAATTACCTGGCTGACAAGACAGTAGATATAGTCCAGAGGAGATTTGAGGAACTAGGACAATTATGTGAGGAGGCAGGAAGATCAGTAACTTTTTCAAAGATACTTCCAGTGCCCAAGGCAAGCACAACAAGAAAGCTGAGAATAGAGGAATTTATTAGAGGGCTAAGAACCTGGTGTTGTGCTAAAGGGTATGGGCTGTTGGGGGGGGACCTGAGAGGACAGTAGTCTCTTAGCCAAGGACTGACTACACTTGAGTGAGTAGGGAAAGAAAGTGTTGAAATAGAGGATGGAGGAGTACATAGAGGAAGTAGGGAATTTAAACTAGGAGCAGGGGGTGGCAATTGGGCAAGAGACATGCAGAGACCACAGGTTGGGAAACCATATGAGCTTACCCCCCATAACAGTGACAAAGAACAAATGGCAAGTACTATTGGTGATGCTAGTAAAGGATGGCAAGATGAGGGGGGGGGAAAGGGTGGAAGGTGGTTACCCTTAATGCTAGGAGCCTTGGGAGAAAAACTGCAGAGTTACAGGTGCTCACGGCAGAGGGAGAGGTGGACATTGCAGCCATCACAGAAACATGGACCACCCAATACAATGACTGGGACCTGTCTGTACTAGGGTACAGGTTATTTCGTAGGGACAGGGTGATTGGAAAAGGAGGGGGTGTGGCACTAAATGTGAAGGAAGGACTGAAGTGTGTAAGGGAGGAAGGGGAGGAGGGTAGTACGGAGTCACTTTGGATGCAAATCCAGGATTCCAAGAATAGGATTCTTAGAATGGGAGTGGTGTACAGGCTGCCATCTCAGACAGAGGAGTTAGACAGAGAACTAGTGGGACAGATCAGGAAGACCTGTGAGAAGGGTAGTGTGGTGATTGTGGGGGACTTCAACATGCCAGGAGTGGACTGGAGTACCCCAACAACCAGGAATAGAAGGGAGCAGGTACTGCTGGATACCTTCCAGGACAGCTTCCTGCTGCAAATGGTCAGTGAACCAACCAGGTTAGGAATACCCTTGACCTTGTGCTGGCAAATGGGGACTTTGTGAGAGTACAGTGGAGGAACCGCTGTCAGGAGTGACCACCACTCAGTATGGCTCACATTGGCTGTGGGCAAGGAAGGAGTGGAATCTGGCACAAGAGTGCTGGACTTCAGGAGGGCTGACTTTGGGAGGATGGGGGAAGTGGTAAAAGGGTACCTGGCCAGACTTCAATCTAGTATGGACACTAACCAGAGATGGGAGCTCCTAAAGCTGGGGATAGTGGAGGCAAACAAAACCTGTTGCAAGGTCCAGAGCAAGAAGGCTAGCTAAGAAACTGAACTGGTTGGGCAAGGAGGTCATGGAAAAGGTAAGGGAAAACAGCTGCCTTTAGGAAGTACAAGAAACAGGAAGAGCAGAGGACAGGAAGGAGTACTTGACGGAATCAAAGGAGATGACAAGGGCAGTAAGGGAGCCAAGGCATCTACAGAACTCAGGCTGGCACAAGGCATTAAGAAGGGGAGAAGGACTTCTTAGGTACATCAGGGAGAAAAGGAGCTGTAAGGACCACATAGTAAGGATTAGGAAGGAGGCGGTTGGGTGAAAGCTGGGTGAGATAAGGCAGAAGCACTAAATGACTATTTCTGCTCAATATTTACTAAAGAGAGGGGGTGACACCCAAGGGGGGTGAAATTGCAGAAATGGGGGGGAGGGGTTGACAGATGGGGAAATCATGGAGGGCAGAATTTGGGAGGGTTTGAAGGGACTGAGAGTGATAACGTGCCAGGCTCAGATGGCATCCACCCCAGGGTACTGAAGGAGCTGGGAGAGGTCCTTGCAGGACCTTTGGCAGACCTATTTAATGCCTCACTACATTCAGGGTGTGTACCTCAGGACTGGAGGATGGCTCATGTGGTGCCCCTCCACAAGAGTAGCCCCAAGGATGAACGAGAAACTACAGACCAGTGAGCCTCACATCCATCGTGGGTAGCTAATGGAGACTATCCTAAGGAGGCTGATGGCCTCCTAGAGGCCAAGGACTACAGGACAGCAGACAGCATGGCTTCATATGGGGCAGATCCTGCCAAACCAACCTGGTGGAGTTCTATGACTGGGTAACTAGGCAACTGGACAGGGGCCATGCAGTGGATGTCCTGTATCTGGACTTCAGTAAGGCATTCGACTCTGTGCCACATGGAAGGCTGGGAAGGAAGTTAGTAGGCACAGGGGCAGGTGCAAAGCTGGTGAGATGGGTAGGAAACTGGCTTCAGGGAAGGCAACAGAGGGTGGTGGTGTGGTGGGGAGCTCTCACACCCAAGGGCAGTGACGAGTGGTATTCCACAGGGCTCGGTGTTGGGACCAGTGTGTTTGGGATATTCATTGCAGACATATCATGGGACATCAAGAGCAAGATCAGTCTGTTTCAAGTTCAAGTTCATTGCAGGAAAACTCCATTGAGCAAGCTCATTCTACAAGGAGGTCCTGTGAGGGTGTTTGCTGATGATACCAAGGTAGAGAGTGGTGGATGACCTAGGGGATGGTAGGGGTTGCAGGATGATCTGGCAAAGCTTGAAACCTGGTCAGACACCTGGCAACTGGGGTTTAATGCCAAAAGTGCAAGGTGCATTTTGGGATGAAGAACCCAAGGAGGAGTTACCAGCTGGGGGAGTGCAGCTAGCCCAGACAGAGGAGGAGAAGGATCTGGGGTGCTTATTACAGGGTCAATGAACAACTCAGCACAATGTAGGAAGGCAGCTGCAAAGGCCAACAAAATTCTGGGTTGTATTGCAAGGGGTATATCCTCTAGGAGGGAGGAGGTGATTCTGCCACTGTATAGGTCATTAGTTAGAATGAACCTGGAGTACTGTGTGCAGTACTGGCGCCCGTATCTGAGGAGGGACATTAAGTTACTGGAGGGGGTGCAGTGCAGGGTGACAAAGATGATCAAGGGACTGGGGGACTTATCATACGAGGGGAGATTGAGGGAGTTGAACATGTACTCACTGGAGGAGAGAAGGGACAGGGGGACATGATTGAAACCTTTAAGTACATGAAAGGAATAAACAAGTCAGGTACAGAGGGGCTGTTCAAAGTAAGGGAGGAGGGACACCAGGGGCCATGATATGAGACTGGAGGAGGAAGGTTCAGGAGGAGATGAGGACACTTTTTTACAGAGAGGGTGGTGACTGGCTGGAATCGTTACCTGCAGAAGTGGTATCAAGTAGAACAGTGGACTGCTTCAAAATGGGATGGGACAGGACAAGGGGGAGGGTCAATGAAGGGGAAGGGTGGAAGGAGGGCAGCTGCAGAGATAAAGGAGTGCTAGCTGCACATTTGAGTAGACTTGATAGACCTCTAGGCCTTTATCTGCTGGCAAATTTCGTATGTTCATAACTAATGAGGTAAAAACTGCATTCAGGCTATGCTGCTAACACTGGTGATGAAGTACATCTGCTTAACAATACACACTGACAAGTACCTGATCACTTCAGTGATTAGCTTGCTGAGAGACACTTTGAGGAAAAGCTGTCAGGGAAGATTAATTTTGTGACTCTTAGCAAGTTGGGAGAATGTAATTCCCATGTTGGGGGGGGGAGAACAGTAAGGAATATGGGACTCTCACGGCCATATCAGGAGACATGACATGTATAATGCAAAGTGCAGCCTGACCAAGTTCAAGTGAGGAAGACATTTGCCTCTGTTGATGCAACCACTCCCCATGGCATCCCAAAGAGCCTGCTCACTTGTTATAGGGGAGTGGTACATGCATGCATGTTAAATTTCATTGCATTGATAAAGGCCAGTGGAGCACTAACCTAGCATTGAGGTGGCATGTAGAATTATGAAAATGGGAAGAACATCCCATCTGCCATCTGAATGATGGCCACCATGCACAGCTAGGTCCCACAGCATGTAGCTCACTGTCTGACCAGATAATCAAGGTACGGATAGAGTTCCCCCTGGCCCTCATGCGGGGGACGGCTGCAAAGGATCAAACATGATGAGATTAATGAAGGAGAGGACTTGGTGGTTGCCTGTGGTATGCTGGAAGGTGGGGCCTCAACATGCAGACAGCTGAGGTCAAAAGTTGTAAACCTCAAAACATTTTATTGAATTAATGTTCCTTTTAAAAGTGAAAGGGAATATGAGTCCATTTGCAATTAAGTCCCAAAATAATCACAGAGCCAGAAAAAGCCCATTAGCCTCCATTTTCTTTTTTTAGCTAACTTTATTTTATCAAAAAACAAAACAATTAATGTTCAAGAACAGTACAATAAAAACTGCAATAAGAGAAAAAAAAAAGAAAAAATGATACATATTACTGAAGTGTGAGATAAAATGCAGTGGGACCTAAACAATAAACCACTAAAAAAATGAAAGTTTAACATAATGTCAAAATAAAGCACCTAAAAATCTAACCAGAATCTGTAGTGATAAATCTCAGGATGTTCAGTACAATTACAATATAATATGACATTAAAATTATAGTGCAATACAGACCTAAAACAGAAAAACTTAACTATATTGAGCAGAAGTGAAAATGATCAACACACAGAGTGCTCAGCAAATTTCATGAGAGCAAGAGGAGGGTATATAGCTTCTCCCATCTCATCTGATAGCTTTTTAAGGCATGTCTGAGGCTGGCGATAGAATTCCCCATATGGAGAACTGAAAGAATTTCTTCATGCCATTTTCTATAAGAATGGGATTGTTGGTCCATCCAATGACAAAGGATGATTAATTTGGCCACTGCAGAAATAAGGGCAATATGATAAAGCTGAGGATCTAATGTGGTATTTATACTGTATCTATACCAAGAAGGCAAAGTTCTGGGTAAAATGCATTGTCTAACCCTAACAAGGGGTATAAATGCATGCTAATCTGCTGCCAAAGTATTTGGGAGGCAGGACAGTCCCATAACATATGGTGGAGGGAGACCACCAAGGAGTGGTATTTGCGGCAGATAGGGTAGGAAGTTAACGAAACGTATGCATTTTTTGTGGAGAAAAATATAGATTAGGTACTATTTTATACTGCAAAAAATGTAACTTATCTAGTTTGATGAAGCCATGTATGTTCTTCCAGGAGATGATGTATTGAACAAATCTGCATACTCAGGGAACTCTTTCTTCCAGTAGGAGTATTTAAGCTTTAATTTGTCACCGATAAGGTCCCTAGAGCTTTACAGAGTACAAAAATAGTATGGTCCCTTGCTGTAAGTCAGATCAAGTTGTAATAAGCAGTGCCATCCGTGAAGTGTCAAGGACAAGGGCCAAAAGTTGTTTAAAGCAAGTGGGTAAGTTATAAAAAAGAAAACATAATTGTAGTTCGATCAACATTGTTGACTCTCCGAAAGTCAATGAAAGACACAATATAAAGTGATCATCTTTGGAACATATTTAACCTGGACCTAGGTTGGCTTTGGGGTAGATAAATGGGGAATAGTTTTTGGCCAAGTTTAAAGTTAAGATTGAGGTGTAGTGGCTGGGAAGGATCATTCTTAGAGGCATACTGAAAACTTGACATAATTGCTGATTAATTTGTGAGAAACAACCAGTAGGGTTTGTTGATGTGCACAAGAAGTTTAGACCAGTTAAGATGCAGGAGCACTTGGTGAGAGATACCAGTATGAGTGCAGAGAAACATTTCTATATCTTTCCAATACAGATAATATGTATTAGGAGAAATTCCCATATCTGGTAGGTCCCAAGCCAAAAACTTGCTGGCTTGTACAAAAAATAATACTACCAAATATTAAGGAGCTGAGCCACCACAGGTGTTTTGCCAAGGTCAATTTGAGAAATGAGATGCAAGGTTATTTACCTATCAACATAACTTCAGTGAGGATTGTTTGGAGTTTGGTGAACCAAAGTTGCGGAAGCCAGACTCCTGTCATACTTAAAGGTTATATTACCCTAGGTAAGACATTCATCCTGATAACTGAAAGTCTGCCCCATAAGTAAATTAGTAATGTTTGCCATTGTCGTAGGTCCACTTGCAATGTTTGGATTAGTGGAGCAAAATTCTGAGATATTAAGGAAGGGACACTGGTGGTAAGTTTGAAACCCAGATAAGTAAGGCCAGAGGGAGAGTAATGCCCCTTAATATAGAAAGTAGGTCTGATTAAGATGTTTTAGGATTAAGGGGCAGAATTACCATTTTAGTTGAGTTTAATTTGTAGCCTGACAGAGAGCCAAACTTGTGCAACTCTTGAAGAGCTACTGGTAGGGATTTGTTGGGTGGGTCAGAGAAGTAAGATATCATCTGCATCCATGGAAATTTTAAAAGAGAGGGGTCCAATGGGTATTTCAGTGATTTGTGGCTGTTGTAACATGTTTTTAGTGAGGGATTCAAGATATAGATTAAAAAGATATGGGGAGAGTGGACAACCTTGGCAGGTGCCTCTTTGTAAGAGGAAGGGGTCAGATAAAACACCACTACCGACAATACAAGCAGAAGGGTTAGAGTATAATAACCAAATCTATTTAATAAATTCTTCTGGAAACCCAAAGGTAGATAGAGTAAGAAAAAGAAATGACAAGGAAACCCAGTCAAATGATTTCTTGGTATTCAAGGAGATCAACGCCGCTGGGGTATTAGAGTCCCTGAATGCTGCCGTCAGAAGATAGGATTTTACACATGTGGTCCAAGGCAAGGTGGCCATGCATAAATCCTGTTTGTTCATGACCTACTAAGGGTTGCCAGAGACTGCTAATGTGATGAGCAAGTGTTTTGGGTGAGATCTTAATATCAACATTCAAGAGTGAGATGGGCCTGTAATTACCCACCTCAGAACAGTCCTTCCCAGGTTTAGGAATAAGAGTGATGAAGGCCTCTAAAAAAGGGGAGATCAAGAGTGTCTAAACTGGTAACAATAATTACATACATTAGCGAGGTGGGGTGCCAATTCAGATTTAAGAACAATATAGAAATTAGGCGAGAAGCAATCCAGACTCAGAGCTTTATTTAGAGTAAGGGGACAAATGACCTGTTCTACTTCAGATGTGTAAATGGGGGATTTAAGGGACTCCACCAGTTGAGGGTGTATTTGTGGAAGTTGGACTTGAGTCCGATAATGTATAATAGAGGAGTGTAAATCCGTAAGAGAATCATCTGCAGCATAAAGTTTCTCATAAAAAACTTTAAACTCGGTGGCAGTCTTCTCAAAGAGACGAAGACAGTGCTGTCATGTGCAGAACGAACCTCTTTAATCAGTGACACAGATTCTTGCTGTTTGAGGCACATGTCGAGAAGCCAGCCAACCTTTTTGCCATGCATCTCATAGGTATATTTAGCTTTGAACAGTGCCTGTTCCCTGTTGAGTTCAGTGTATTTAGCCCTTTCCCAATTGAGGGTAACCTAGTCTTTCTTAGGAGGTAAAGGATCAATATTTTTCTCCAGGTCCCAGACAGAGGTGAGGAGATCCCGTATTTACCTCTTCAATGTTTCTGCACTGTGGCCAGCCATATAAATCCCCCCGCCCCGATAGTACATTTGTATACCTGCTACCATGTTTGTGCAGAGTGGGTTGTGGGTTTATTAATATTTAAAAAAAAAAATCAGTTGCTAGTTGTTGCAGTTTGGAGAGGCACCAATCATCTTTCAGAAGGTGGTTGCTGAGTTTCCAGCACCTATCACACTCTGCGGAAGAGGATACCCCCCTTCCCTAGGATGCACTGGGAGATGAGCAATCCTGATTGTTCAGTGTGCTTTCCTGGTGAAACATTTCAATAATAAATAAATAATGAGAAAGAAAGAAAGAAAGAAAGAAAGAAAGAAAGAAAGAAAGAAAGAAAGAAGAAGAAAGAAAGAAAGAAAAGAAAGAAAGAAAGAAAGAAAGAAAGAAAGAAAGAGGAAGGCAGGGAAACTTAGGTATGGTCAGATAGGGCCCACTATCAATTTCACTGTACCTAATTGTGGGAATAAGGGAGGAGTTTATGAGGCATAATCTAATCTAGAATAAGTACCATGAGTAGGAGACTGAAGAAGTAGTCCCTTTCAGCTGGACGGAGGACCTTCAAGGTCTACTGCTCCACAGTTGTCTAATAGGTCTCTACATGCCAGTTAAGCTGGAGACAGACCTTTACAAAGTTTACCAGATCTGTCTAAGGTGTCATCCAAAGTAAGGTCCCAATCTCCCATAAGCATTGCATTTTCAGTAAGTGGTTATGTAGAGAGAGTATGTATAAAAGATAGGGAAAAAACATTGGGGAATCCTAATTGGGGCCATAAACACAGCCTAATAACATTTCCTGCAAGCCTGTTAAGGCTAGCAGGATAATAAAGTGACCATTAAGGTCTTTGTATTCCTGCAAGGTCTGGAAGGAAGTGTTCTTCTAACTAAAATGATGACTCATTCTCTCCGGGTACTGGTACCCACTCCAAATGTGTGACTGACCAATAGATGGCGAAATAGATGCACATCTGTATTTGGGATATGAATCTCCTGTAACATAGCAAGGTCTGCTTTTAAGTGTAAAAGGTGTTTAAGGATTTGCATATGTTTAACTTTCAATTGACCCCCTTTTATGTTCCAAGTAACACAAGTGAAGTGGGCTAAAGCCATACATTGTAATTGGGGAAATAAAGAAAATGTACCCTAAATGTGAAATTTGAGTCATTAGGACAGTCACACACCCTTCCAATAATATGATAAAACAGTGACAGTGCGGTCCCATTCCAAGAGACAACATACAAGAACACAGGAGAAAAATAGTCAGTGTTCAACTGTAGAAATGCACATTCAGAACAGTGGGACCACCAACAACATCCAACAATAAGAAACAAGATAAGCTGCTATAAAGGCAGCAAACAGAGCAAGTTGAAAAAAACCCTGTTTATCCCTTCCAAGTATGGAGGGAGGAGGTAGGGGTAAGTTCCCTGCAGATGGCTCTACGATCCATTCACTAGAAGGACTGTGGTGTTGCAGTGGACTTACACATTCCCTGGCTACCATGCTCTGACCATTTAAAACACAGCCTGTATCAATGAACAGCCAATAAAAGGGCTATTGAAAGGGTAGGGACCCCCAATATCTACGTGGACTTCCATGTGAAGGGACCATGTAATGTATTTCAGTATTCTTTAATATTTCACTAAGAGAAGGTAGAGTGATAAAGGAATGGAAGATGACACCATCACTCTGATTTTTAAGTTGGGATAAAGCTAATTATTGTTCACACTGACAATGAAAGGACTTAGGAGTTATCATATCCAACACTTTAATGCTTGACATACACAATAATTATGCAACAAAACCGACACATGGAGTTGTTGGAAATATCTTAAGGAGTATTAGGAGTAGAGGAGAGGAGGTATTGGTGCCTCTGTATAGATCTTTGATTAGGCTCATATTATAATATGGTGCATCTTTTTGTACATCTCAGAGTGTTGCCAGTAGCAAGCAGACTGAAAGAGTACTGAGGAGACTAACAAAATATGTGTTTAAATTGAGAAATATACCTTATATTGTTAGATTACGTGAATTGGGAGTCTTTTCTATGGCTTATCAGAAGGTCAGGAGGGATTTATGTTTTGTGTTCAAAGCCCTAACAGATGGTATGCTTTGGGAGTCTGCAGGGATGTGTAGAAAAGAAAAATCGGATCGGGCTACCAGGACCCATTCCATTTCAGCTAAAGGGGGAAAAATACAGGAACTTAAAAAGAGCTAGGTGGTTCAATCAAAGAATTGCAGGTATTTGAATTCACTCTCAGCAGCAGTAGTTACAGCAAATTATGTATCTGCTTTCAAGCATCTGCTGGATCTTCATATGGGAATAAGAAGTGTGAATTTGTCCACTAAATAGTGACAAGTCCTTAAATGGCACTAGTTGCTCATGGACTTGTAACTGTACCTATGACCTGTAAAAGAATCAAAGAAGCAGGCAGGCAGACAAAAAAAAAGAAAAAGGGGAAATGTAAAAGTAGGGTATAAGCAGTGCTAATAAGGTATAAGGACTGAGTGGTGCAAAAGAAAGAAGAAGCAAGAGAAAGACTGATAAAAAGGAAGGAGTGGGGAATAAGGCCACAATCATGCTGAACATGAGAGAAAAAAATTAAATTCAGAAAGGAAAACATTAAAAACAAGTTTGGAATAAGCAATGCTGAAGATGGAATAGTAATAAGAGAAGCTGTCAGAAAAAAGGGAAAAGAGAACTTACTATATATATATATATATATATATATATATATATATATATCCTCTAAAGGATATAAGATGTACATAGTGTATTTCTTAAAGTTTACAGAAGAAGAGGAACTATATGTTATGGGTGCCTATATCAGGCAGGAGCATAGCCAGATTGTTTAGAGGTTGCAATGGAGTCATGAAAAATGTCCTGCATCCATGGGGGTCATTTCTGTGGTCCAACAATGACCAGCAGTCAGCAGCGGTAGGCTACTACAGGAAGGAGAGATGAAGGTGTTGTTGTCTTGGAGATCAGCTTAAGGAATTATGAGGCAAGGTCCAACCACAAAGTTTGACCACCAGAAATCACAGCTGAGTGAAACCAAAATGGAGCCCAAGGGAAGGAATACAGTGTGGGGACTAGGAAGATGGTCTCATAGGAAACAGTATAGCAAGAATTATCAAGTTCCAAAAGTACAGCCTCATTCCTTTCTCCTTGGTTCAAAGAAGTGCAGTGGGGGAATTTACCACAAAGACACCAATAATGTCTGCTACTGAAAACGTATAGGAAGGGGAAAGCTTGTAACTTACAGGTAAGATCAAAACTAAAAGAACAGAAAAAGTAATGACTTAAATAAAGGCAGCTGAGAACAGGGATTAAAACTGGAAAATCCAATGCTGTAGGCCAGTAAGTCCAGCTAGCATCTTTAGGATAGGTAAAAGTGTTAAAGTTTCAGGGATGCATAGTATCCAGATTAGGGTAAGTGTAACACAAATGAGACTGGAGACCAAGAAAAAGTCTGGTCAATCGAGGTCCAGAAGTAAAGATGCGGGAAACATTTAGAGCTCCAAACAAGCCTGTTCAGCTGAAGAAATTCCACATAGTCAGTTGCTGTTGTAATAATCAAGTGAGCTGGGTATCACATGTAGAACTTAATACCGGATTGCTAAAGCTCCTTTTTAATGGCAGAATAAGCAAGCTGTTTCTCTCTTACAAGAGGCGTGGCATCCCTATAGATGCTATAGCGATGGCCATTCCTTGAAAGTGGCTGTTTTTCTCAAGCTTTCCACTATATCCAAACCTTGTCCTGGAAATTTAAACAATGTAAGATGATGGCTTGTGGCTTACTGTCAGGAGGAGGTTGCAGCCAGAAAGTTCGATGAGCACGCTCAATGATATAGGAGGATCCACTGGGTGGAGGGCCTGCAGTATCTTGGAGAAGGTCTTGAACAAAGGACAGCTTGTCTGATCCCATGGCTTTCTCAGGAATGCCAACAATAACTAAATTATTCTGGTGGTTCTGTGCCTCCTGATCGTCGACCTTAGCTTCCAGCTTGACCACCCATTTTTTAAGATCCTACTGCTCTTGATGATCCCAAGCTTGTGAATCTTCCACTGAACTGATGCACACGTTGATATCTCTGATGCAGCGGTGAAAAGTCTCTAGAGCCAGCTTAAGCAACTGAAAGACATCCACCACCTTTGCCATGGACATGTCAGAAAGCAGGAGATCCAGTTTGTGGGTTCAACTTTATTGTGCAATGACAAGCCTGGAGTAGGCCACTTGCAAGGGGGTTGTGGCCTTGGTGGAGGTGAGAGTGCTTCTGTCAGACGATGAGGCTCATTTCTCTACATTGTTTCCATAACAAGTCTTGGAAGGTTAGAAGCCATGAGCAAAAAGTGGGGCTAAACAGCAAAGCGTATGCTAACTATGGCTCTTTGATTAAGAAAATAAACTATTTTGAACAGCCGAGAGCATGGAGCAGAGGAGAAAAAGCTGCCTATCAGCCCAAGCACATCACGTGACTCTAGCCTCCATTTTCTGAGCCAGAGAAAGCCTATTAGCCTCCATTTTCTCTTTACTTATTTTGAATTCTCAGCCGAGATTGGCACACAGAAGCTAAAACTCATTACAAGGTAGGACCCTGGAGAAAATTCAGCACTGGGAGGTTATGTGACTTGCTCATGGTAAAAATGTATGTAAATAACAGTTATGAGAGTTCAAGCTGGGTCTGCTGGGAGCCCTGGTATACAGCTTTGATGTTTAGAGGAAGGTAGGGAGAGAAGGGCTGTAATTTGAACTGTACACCCATGGCAATAATTTTAAAACCTGTTGAAGTACATACCCTGATTAAGTATTTGACAGTAACTGTTAGCCCCAAAATGGAGCTAGAGCATTAGCTCTATAAGTAAATCATAAGAAGAATAATATACATATTTTTTGCATCTTATAATTATTTTGGGGCAGTGGGTTGGTTAGTATACTTCAGATTCATTTAACGAACTATAGCAATAGTGTAGTTGCTAGACCACTTTGTCCTTTTGTTGTATCATCTGTGTTAGTCCAATGAAAGGTATCAAGCCATTTGCTTCTGGAGTTATAGAACTAGTGAGCACTTTTCTTTTGATTTCATATGTAAGCAATAAATCCTGATGTGTGGGGCTATCCTGACAGACTAATATGGGCAGTGATTGTTAATGTGGCCTTAGCCACAGGCAAGGACATGTGATAAATGGCACAGTCAGATACTCAGAGCCATTGCCTGACATAAATGGATTTATGGCTGTCATTATGTGTCCTTCGACCTTTCATATCTAATGTCTTCCCTTTGCAAACAAATGTTTTAGCCAAAACAATGGCCTGTAGTCTACATGAATGGGGTCCAGAAACATTTCTTGGAATAAATAATTAGGGCATTCCTGCACCCATTTGCTATGAGATCCAGAGTTAATCTTGTTGGGGAAAACTACAGATGCTAATTAGAAATATCTTTGTAAGTTGACCTGGGTTTGGAAGTGACCTCAGATATGTTGCTGCTGAGGCTAGTGGGGACTGATACAGAGTCGATGAGATGTGTTGTCTCCTTGAGGAGGGGAGTATGATGGTATCTGTAGCAACATTTCTGAAGTCAATGCTCTATCACAATACAGAGAAACTGATCTCACAGCAGGCTGTATCAACATTTCCTTAGGGTCAAGGGAAAATGTTACGCATCACCAGAGCAGTGTGTAAAATAGAGCAGGCACTGGGAGAAAACAAAGTAATAAAAGAATAAGGAAGGAATACTTTTGCAAGGATAAAGGAAACATGATAAATAAATTAATTAAAATGGCAGAATGTTGGTTAAATAAAGACCTTCTTTATATGCTCAAAGTATATTTTCCCTTAAATCCCAATGTCTCACTACACTATGACCCTGTCCTGTTACATACAGTAGTTATATAAATTATTTTTGTTTATTTGCCTTTGAGGATGTGAAGTGTAGAGGAGCTGAAACCAGGCTGGCTTTACAGTTTTGGGGGCGCCTAGCAAACCGATGGCTCTGGGGCCATAAATTTATAGAGAACCATGATATGCCACAATACACATACAGTTATCACTATTGGCTTGGTAACACCTGACAAAGTCAGAGCAAGGAAAGGCATCTTAGAAAATGTAATTAATATAAAATATTGTATATTACTAATAATAGAATATTGCACATTGCTTTATTAATTTACATATGGGTGGCAAGAAAGGACACACTAAGCAAGGTTTGTTTCTCAACAATGTAATGCCCCATAATAGTGCAGTACATACATTGTCAGTACTAATTAGTAGCCTAAGTTCCTGGTGTGGGACCAGAACCCATGATCTTCCTATCTTCTAGCCTTAGACACAAGCATACCAACAGAATCACTATCATACTTTCTGTGTTGAATCAAGACTCAGTCAGTAGTGAAATAAGGCTCTGATATGTTTTCACAGTTATTCAAAATGGTATGCCATTGCTACAGTGAAACATTTTCACCAAAGACCATTACAGCAACAACATCGGCAGATCGCTGTAATGGTTGTGCAGGACGCTGGCATGGCTTCTCCAGAACTCCAGAACTTGTGCCCCCAACCCAAAATAGCTCCAACTTGGAGTTAGTTATATTAGAATTTGGGAGGGTGCGGGGACATGCAGTTGTTGAACTTGCATTATAGAACCATTCAGAACTACTCCCAAAATTTCAGCTCATCCCCATCAAGACATGCCAGGTAGGGCATTAGGAAGAGGACTTTTTAAAACTGAAAGTGCTTATAGTTTTCAATCCAATGTTACTGCATGAACCCAAATATAGTTTCTGTTTCAATGTTTTTCTATAAGACAGTGGTCATTTTGTTTTGTTTTATACATACTTAGAAAACATAGAAACATAGAATGCATCAATAGAAAAGGCCACCAGGCCCACCCAGTCTGCCATGTGTCTAGCAGGCTGCTAGAACTTGCTATTGCTTGCACCCTCCCCCTCCCTGGGACTAACTGACCCGTGTCTCTGCCCCATGCTGTCTTGAACCCCCTCAGTTCCTGTCCCCACCACCTCCTTTGGGAAACTATTCCAGCTGTCCACCACCCTCTCTGTAAAGTAACATTTTCTGATGTGTCCCCTGAGCCTCCCCCCAACTATCTGCATACCATGCTCCCTTGTTTTCTACTGCACCCTGATCTGGAAGATGTCCCCTACTGGTACACTGTTAATACCCTTGATATATTTGATGATCTCAGTCATGTCCCCCTTTCCCTTCTTTGTTCCAGGGAGTACATGCCAAGGTCCCTCAGCTGTTTCTCATATGACAGGTGACCAAGTCCCCTCACCATTTTTGTCACCCACCTCTGGATGCGTGCCACCCTATTCACATCCTTCCTGAGGTATGGCCTCCAGAACTTGACCCTGCACTCCAGGTGCGGGCTAACAAGCAGCCTGTACAAGGGCATGGTGAGCTCCCTCTTTCTGCTAGTTATTCCCTGACTAATACACCCTAGCCTCATACTAGCCCTTGCCACCACCTTCTCACATTACTTTGCCATCTTTAGGTCCTGTGCAATTAATATGCCCAGGTCCTTTTCCAGCTTGGTAACTTCTAGGGCATGCCCCCCCCCCCCGTATTCCTCTCCCTGGTTATTTCTGCCTAAGTGCATGATTTTACATTTTCCTGTGTTGAAGGACAGTTGCCATTCCTTAGACTATTTCTCCAGTTTCTCAAAACATTCTGCTCTCAACCCCCTCCAGTGTATCCACTCTATTACAAGACCTTTGTGTCATCTGTGAACAGACACACTCTTCCTCTAGCCCTTCTGCTATGTCCCTATAAATTTATTGAAAAGCTATGGCCCCAGCACTGACCCCTGAGGCACCCCACTGGTGACCCTACCTTCCTCTTAATGTACCCCATTCACAAGTACCTTCTGCCTCTGCCCTCCAGTTGGTTTGCATCCCTAACCACGAGTGACCCCAGTCCAAACATTGCATTTTGTGCAGAAGTCTCCTGTGTGGCACAGATCGAGCGTCTTCTTGGAGTCGAGATATGTGACATCTAAAGACCCCCCCCCATGACCTAGCACACTGGTTACCCAGTTAAAGAACTCTATTAAGTTTTTTTTTTTTCAGTTAATCTTTTTATCTGTTTTTCCAAATTTTTCAAGTGTACAACACAGGTACAGACAGATACAACATATATATATATATTATTCCTCAAATAACAATTAATAAAAGGTCAAAAAGGATGTTGCATATTTTTTTTGTGTGTGTGTAAAATCATTACATAACATTCACATAAAATACAATCTACTATAACATCAGATATGTATTACTGTTTAGTTTCAAACAGATAGTGACAAGAAGGCAGTACAGGCATTACTAAAATAGAGCGGATAGTTACATCTGAAGCTGGGTGTAGAGTTGGGGATCCTAGGCTTAGGGGAAATAAGATCTCCGATATTTAGGTTTCAAGGGGGGTCTTAAAAGATCTTTATTCTGTAGTGAAGTGAGAGGGCATCCTTTTAGAAACTCTATTAAGTTAATTTGACACAATCTTCCCTCAGTGAACCCGTATTGGTGCCGGTCCTGTAGGCCATTCGCTTCCAGGTAGCTAGTGATCCTCTTTTTCATCAGCTTCTCCATGAGTTTGCACACCACTGATGTTAAGCTCACCAGCCTATAATTTCCTGCCTCCTCCCTGTCATCCCCGTTATGAAGGGGGATGACATCTGCCCGATTCCAGTCATCAGGGATCTCCCATTTCCAAGGATGTATTGAATGGACTGGCCAGAGGTTCTGCTAGCACTTTTCTAAGCCCCCTCAGTACCCTGGGGTGTACCCCATCAGGCTCCATTACCTTATCTGTCCTCAAGCCCACAAGTTCCCTCAGGACCTCCTCCACCTGGAAGAGACTGGAGTCAACTCCCCCCACCTTCTTGAGTGCCCTGATTTTCTTAAACTCCCTTCCTTTTCCAACATGAAGACTGAGCGGAAATAGCTACTGAGTATTTCAACCGTCCCCGGTCATCATCTACCAACTCCCTTCACTGTCTCTTACCTAGTCGTCCCTCCCTTGCCTTTCTTCTCTCACCTACATAATGGAAGGAGGTCTTATCCCCTCCTTGATCATGCTGGCTATTCTCGCTTCTGTTCTTGCCTTCACCTTCCTGACCTCCTACCTGCTTCCTTCTGCTTCTCCTGGTATGCAGCCTATCGTTCTCCTTTGTGTCCTTTTGTACCTCCTAAATGCCATCATCTTTGCCTGACCTTCTCCACCACCTCCCTGTTAAACCAAAGTGGTCCTCTTTCTTCTATTTTTATTCACCCTCCTGACATAGAGACTAGTGGCCTCTGATATTTGCCCCTTTATTTGATCCCACATTTTCTCACCCCGTTTATTCCCCACCCTGCTAATGCCTGTTGGACACTTTCCCCATTTCCGAAGTCCATGCTCCGAAATCCAACACCTATACTTTGGTCTTATGGACCTCCGCCATCATGTTTATTGTGAACCAGACAGTGCTGTGGTCACTCATGCCCACGTTCTGTGATCGGATATCTCCCTACCCATTCCCCATTTGTAAGGATTAAATCTAGAATCACCCCATCTCTGGTTGGTTCCCTTACTAGCTGCTTCATGTGAGCACTCTGTAAGGAGTCCATGATTCCCCTGCTACTGACAGATGCTGCTGATGAGATGGCCTAATCCATGTCTGGCAAGTTGAAGCCCCCCATCAGTAGCACCTCACCTCTGTTTGCCATCGTTTGGATCTCCTCTATCATTGCCCTGTCCATCACATCCTGCTGTGCTGGTGGTCTATATATCACCCCCATATGCATGACCTCTCCTTTCCCTGTGTCCAGTGATACCCACAGAGCCTCAGCACCCACTTCACTTCAATTCTGTATCTTTAATGTGCCTTTCACATAGAGGGCAACCCCTCCTTCCTATCCACCCTATCTTTCCTAAAAAGCGCATACCCTGGTATTGCCATGTCCTAGTTCTAGCCCTCATGACCCCACATCTCTGTGATGCCCATGATATCCTGGTCCACCTCAGCTATGATCGCTGCTAAACCTGGGATTTTATTGTCCAGGCTTCTGTCGTTGGTGCACATGACTCTCCATTTGCAGATCTCTCCATGCTGTTCCTGGTACTTTTGCCCTCCCTACTATTCTCTTCTGGTTTACATTAACTTGGGGAGGCTGCTGGCCACCTCCTTACAAGTGCCCCTTTGCACGGCTTTGTTCCCCGCCCTCCTGAATCAGTTTAAATTATAGTTTTGTTCTATGAGTCACCAACTTACTCCTAAGCACTGCTGTATCCTCCTTATTCATATGCAGTCTATCCAGGGCAATAGACTCTCATCCCCCCACATTGTTCCCCAGTCCCCTACTAACCTGTATGCCATCCGTTCACACCAACCTGCCAGCCACCTGTTAAATTCCTCAATCCTCAATCTTCTTTCAGTACTAGAGCTTGGTGCATGTACCACCTCCAAAAAAGCCACCTATCTGAACCCCAACCCGCTGCAGTATCTAACAAGAACCATAAATCATGACTGCATCTCCAACGCGCTATGCTCCACCAGGTAATTTGTTATAAGGTGGAATACCAGGTGAGTTTTTTCATCCTGCTGTTTCCCGCCAGAAGGGGATATAGTGAATTACCTCTGCTGCTGTCATACTTGGTAGACACTCAACCCATACTGTACCGCTTCGAACCCTCCTGCCCCCCATTAAATTCCATTTATTATAGAGTCTCCAATAATTAAGATCCTTCTCTCCGTTACCTTATGGGTGGATTCTCCCTCTGTCGTTTTCCCAGTCCCTTACCTTCCCTTCATTCTTTGATTGCTATTTCCCCCTTCACCCCTTATATTCCCCAGAGTATGCAATTTCCTCTTCTCCGTACACATCTCTGCCAGGTCCAACTCCCCCTCCTGTCCTGCCCTTTTCTTTGCCCTGACTGAACTTTCCAGTGCTCTAGTTGTTTCTCCATCCTTGTCCTGTTTTGGCCCCTTCAAGCCTATTCTCACCATCTCCTCCCTCCTGAGAGTTTGCCCTTTTTGAGGTGAGTTCCCCCCAGCACCCTTGTCTTTTTCTTTGGCCTCCTCTTTGCTCCTTTGCAAAGGGATGACCCCGCCCTTCCCTATGTCCTCTGAGCTTCCCATCATGGCTGTCCCTTCTGCACACCCCTGTATCCACCTCTGCCCCAAGTTCTGCCCACTTACCCTCATTTAGTGTCAGTCGTGGTGTGAATCTGTTCTCGTGTTCTGTGCCTACTGCCTTATATCCTCCGGGTGTTGTGCTTCCCCCTTCCTGTTCCTTCCTTGCCGTCTTAGCAACATGGTACCTTACAACCTGCCAGTGCCCTTGGCTCTCTCACACCCAGGATTGCATCTACCCGTGTCCTTGGGAACCCCCCTTCCATCTTCCCCTCCATCCCCTCCCCTGCTTGTGTATTCCATATTGTTGTTCCCATCTACCTGCTGACTACACTTGGCCATTTTAGTTTTCACTCCTGGACCTCCTACACCCCACTTGCCCATTTCAGTTTTGGCTCCTGGACCTCCTACACACAGACCGCAATTTTCACCCTTCTGCCCATGCCCCCATCTTAATCCATCAGCAGATCCCCTTTCCTCCTCACCACCCCTGCCCTACCTAGCGTTCATCTCAACCACCGCACCTCTTCCTTTAGCTGTGCCAGCTTCTTACACAACATGCAGCCCCCCTATCTTCCAATCTAGTGTTAGTACCATGGCCATCCCACACCAAGTACACCCTATCACTCATTTGAATATACCTGCCCTCATAATCTGGGGACCATGCCCTAACACCATCCCCATTACATTCCAGTTGCCCCTCCACTTTTGTTGCCACACCATGCCTCCCAAATCAACTATAAAGATAGATTGTGCACTTCAATGCCTGTTGCTGAACACTCTACAGCACACCCTTGAAGATTAAAATGACCCACAATATGAACTCCTTGGAAGCCTACTTTTCATGACTAACACTAAGGGCACAAGCCCCTCGACCAGAATTATGGATAATCCCCCTGACAGTTAGTCTTTTCCTTCTGGCTGACACTCCTCCTGCAGCCCTGATGGACTGCCACCCAGCCAGAACTCCTCCTCCTCTCCTAATTGTCCTCTCCCCAGCCTGCGTCTTCTTAGATTGCTCCTCCCCAATTAGCATTTAATAGAGATCAGGGCCAGGAGGGTGGGCAGGACAAAAAGCTTCCCAGGTGATTACAGCTCCAGTTGTGGTTTGTTTGTTCAGTGGATGGCTTTCTGGCTTTTTATGCTACAGCCATCCCAGTCAAAAGCCACCCTTGGGCCTGGTTGGCTGCAGTACAGTCCCTCTGTGTCCTGTGTGGTTTCTTCTGTGGATCTTTCTTTTCTCCTTGCCTCGATGCAGCCACCTTCTGCTACTTCAGCCATGATGTGGAAAAGCCTCACATTGTGCCAGCCACTGATGCAGTGAAAAAATACCTCTCTCTCTGTCACCATTGTAGCCAGTTCTCCAGATGCCTCTGACTCCCTTTCCTTTGCAGCTGGTGTGGCAAGGTGATTACAGCTCCAGTGAGGGTTTTTTTGTTCAGCAGCTGGGCTTCTGGCTTTTTATAGCCAAGCCACCACACTCAAAAAGTCTGCGCTCAGGCCTGATTGACTGCAGTACAGTCCCTTTGTGTCCTGCGCAGCTTCCCCAGTGGATCTTTCTTTTCCTCCTTGCCGCCAATGCGGCTGCCTCATGCTGCTCCTGGCCACCAATGTGGCAAAGCCTCCTGATGTGCCAGCCACCAATGTGGTGAAAAACTACCCGCTGCTCCCTGCCACCAATGCAGCCAGTTCTCTAGATGTCTCCGACCCCCTTTGCTTGCCACCGATGTGGCAAGTTGAACCTAACAACAAATTTCACATGAAACAAACAAAGCATAATGACTACTAGTTGTGCCTCAGTTTTCCTAAAAAAGATCACCAAATTCTGCAACTGCAGTTATCCCATAGCACTTTTTGTAAATATTTTTACAGTATAAAAATGGCACAAACATGTCCATGCAAAAAACAAGTGATAGACTGCATGCTGTTACTGAAGGATATATATCACAATCCCTGTGCCAAGTGATGCTGCCTGTGTTGGAATTTTCATTTCCACTTCAGTACTGTATAACCGTGATTACATTTTAAAGAAAAACTATATAAGATGATAATAGCTGTCCCCTGCCAACTCCATTTCCCTGACTAGCATGTTCAACCAATAAATTAATTTTGTGTCATACTTTACCAGGTTTCATGAATCCCAGCAGCAAACCACTTAGCACTTCCTTAAAGCCACAACAAACTTTGACAGGACAGACCAAGGTCACAATGACATCTTTACAGTTCTTCCTTCAAAGTAGTAATAGGTTCATGTTGAGTCTGCAGAGTTCTGCAGCCTGCCTTCAACACTGTAGATTTCATATGTGAAGGAAGTCCCCAGACTACATCGTAACTCTCTCTCATCTCTCTCTCTCTCTCTCTCTTAATGATAATGATTTGAGAGCTCATGAACAGACTGGGTTGGGGTGGGGCATCCATTCCGGAAAGTGAGATATACTTCAGTGAAAAAGCAAGGGTGGGGGGAGGGATACAGTTAATTTACAACAAATAAGTTAACTCACTGTAGCCTGGGCAGCCCTTTTGTATCAGGATAAGCAATGAATGGTTTGGACTTCAAAGAGAGATATTACGTTTAATGGGTTTTTATTTTTATTTTTTATTTATAAATTTGTTAACTGGGTTGGGACTCTGGACGAGCCCTTTTTCAGGTCCAACACAAAGACATTGACAATAACAAACAATAATTACCAATAAAAACAAAATATAAAGAAATGAATTAAAACAACTACAATTTGAACTTTGCATCAATGGTGACTTAAACTTCATTTTGAACCCTCTAAGATTGAGAGAGTGAAGAGCATCCGGTAATGCTTTCCAAAATGAGGGTGCTGTGATCGGAAAGGATTAAGAAGCTAATGAGTGTGGAGGTAATAGACTGCAAGCTTAGCAGACAGCTGGAAAGAAAAGCAACAGGAGAACTGCATTTTGATTGCCAGTCAGAGCAAGGAAATCAGAATATAGTCTTCTGTGTAAAGTTGCAACTGAATTGTGAGCCCTCTTTTTACTAAGGGTTACAAGGACTGTGGGTGCCTATTGCCGTCTCTGGCTGAAACTATAAGGTTCTTTTTGGATTACAAAACTGCTTCTTCCTCACTGCTAAGGAGTGGCAGTGTGTGCACAGTTACACTTCTAGTCAATGTGATTCAATAACATATTACCTTTTCACACACAGATATTGTTTAATTAATTACTTAGTTTAAAAATGGCAAGATTGTCTAAAGAAATGGAACTGTAAGCCCAAATGTAACTTTGTAGGTGTTGGTGCTTGGTACAGAAGGAGAGGGCATACTTAAATTGGCTGACTGACTCAACTGTCCTTAAGAGTCCTTAAGGCACAGGATAGCTGCTTGAGTGCCTATATTATATGGGGTTACAATGCTTTATCTGTATATTTGCCTCATCGGGTTGGGTTGGGAGACAGTGATGTACACCTGTCAGGGCTGCAAGATAAGGACCGAGATGCTCCTGCATTTTATAAGCTTGTATAGGATCAGTCTGGAGCACTATCCTTGATCCAGGCAGAGCGTTGGCCATTTAGACATATTGGCAGCACCTCTTGATGTAAAATTTAAGAGTTTAGTTGTCGAAGGGTGGGGCCCTTAAGCTTATTAGCTGTGTGGACCGAGTCAGCAACACCTTTACAACCTCTTAAGTTTCACCTGATATCCACTTCCCCCCCTCCCCTACCTCTCAAATATTCAGCTTCATCTTTAGGCCTACTTTGTCAAGGCTGGATTAATGCCTTTCAGTGGTTGTTGCTCTCCTCCTTCCACCTTGGGGTGAGGGTCTCCTAAGAGGGAGTCTCCCTTTGCTGCAGAGTTTGCTTGCACCCCCCTCACAACGTTCCTGTTAGTGAGAGCCTTCCTCCAAATTGTTTTTCCTCTGAATTGGGTCTCTAAATTGCAATAGCTGAGCCATCACTATATGACTCCCAAGCCTGGAGGGAAGGTGAACCAGACCTTGGATCCCTACAGGTTTCTTCCTCATAGGATTTTTTCCTCTCCTCTATGTCGAAGGTCATAAAAGCTAGGTAGTCCATATTGTGGTATATTTCTATCAGTTAACTGGATAGGTTTCTGCTGTTGGATGGAGTTGGAAGGTAACTCTCCTTCTTTCTCATTCCCTCTCTCCTTTGGAAGTCTGCCCCCCTGCTTCAGTTTTCATATCTATCAGCTTTGTATCTCAGTCTGTGTCTGTTTCCGTTCATCACTGGTTGCTGTCAGTCTATGCTTCTCAGCATCCCTGATCAACGCTTGCTGCTCAGTACTTTCTTTTTGGGGCTCCTTCCTAAGGTACCTTTAGCCCAAGGGAATCATTCCCATGGCACCTCTAGGGGTGGAACCCTCCTTGAGGGTTAATTGTCTTTTGGTACCCCAACAGAGTGGTAGTTCTCCATTGAAAAGACAGTGTGAATGGCCAAAGCTTATCAACAGTTGCACATGCATAACTACACACTAAGTTGCTTAAGTCCATTGAATTGTAAAGCTATGCCTGCAGTTCAGTGGGCTGGATCAACCAGTTATGCCACCTGCTTGAGCTATGTAAGTCAATTCATTTCAGTCTCACTCAAGCACTTTTTCTTTTCCCCACCATTCTTCCCATCTCCTTCAATGGCATGCTTTTCTCCTCAGGGCTCATTCCTAAGGTATCTTTAGCCTAAGTGAATCCTTCCCATGGCACCTGAAGGGGTGGAACCCTTCTTGAGGGTTCCTTGCCTTTTGGTACCCCAACAGGGTGTTATATCCCCGTGGAACAGAGAGTGCATATGGTCAAAGTTTATCAAGAGGTACACAAGCATAACAACACACTAAGCTGAATAAGCCCACTGAATTTATTTTATTTACTTGTTGTTTTGTTGTGCCAACTCTAGGAAGAAAGAAAACAATTAAATCCTTGTATAATGAAGTCAGAAAATGTTTACTGTCACGTTTGGCAGCGTATTTCAATAAAAAGTTGCAAACAATGTCTTAGATTTTTATAGAGAAGTAAAACTTTCTTCCACTAAAATATTAGAGATTTAATAAAGATATGTGATGTTTCATAACATACATTCTTTGTTTTGATTTAGCATGTGATATTTTCTTTGTAACCACATTTTACTTGGGAAGAAGAAAAGTAAAACCAATTACTGTTTTAAATAATTGTACAATCATGCAGATGGACCACAATAGTGTAGATCTATAAAAGGCAAAGTTTGCTGCTGAAATAAGTATCTATTTCTCACAAAAGATAGAAATATATTTGTAGTTTCTCATTTAAATATTGTAGATTGGGTTACTAAGTAGCTGGCAATTTCTGACAATACAATAACATAACTATGTTGATTTCTTTTTTCCTATAAGTGTGAAAAACAAAGGTGAAAAACCACTTGTTTCATTTCCCCAACAAATTTAATTTCATTTTTATCTTTTATACTTGTAAGCAAGATGGGCAAATTACACGTTTTCTCAAGCGACATGTTTAACATAATAAGACACACATTATTTAAATACAAAACACACTACACAATTCATATAAAGAACAAAAATGTGTTATTACATATCACATTCTAGTCAAACACACAATTAATGAAAACAGTTGCACTCTGATTTAGTGTCAAGACATTGAGCCAACCCTATACTTAAATGTCCTCACTATACTAGAATTTGTTACTGGTGAGGGAATACTATTAAAAATACTAAGGCCCTATAGATTACTGATTTTAGACCTATTACTTTAATATATAGAGGAATACCAAACAGTACCTAAGCTGAAACCTGGTGTTCTTTAGACCAGTTGGAATAGGAAAAGATCAATGATAGTGGGGCAATAAACCTAGGACACCCATAAACACAAATGTTCCCAATTTAATATTGATGCTGTCCAAGAATAAAGGACAATAGGCTTCCCTGGTCAATACAGAGTGATGGGTGTTATATGGCAAACCAGTCATAAACCATAAAATACCATGATAAGTAGTCTTGAGTTTCTGCAACATTTTTCATTTGTACCTGAATAGATCAACAATCTATAGTCCAACAGACTTAACAATAGACTATGTGCCACTAACTTTTAGATTCTGAAACAAGAAAAGATTTTATCCTAAAAAGCAATCCCAATCTCTGATGAATTTTCTTAATTAATGTATTAATATGGTTAACAAAGGAAAATTGAGAATCCAAGATAATCCCCAAGTAATTAAAACTGTCAACAAATATTTTATTATAAAAGTAAAATGTAATACTATCAATAAAAACACAGCAAATAAAATGATCAGTTTTCTGTCCAAGTGGATAACATCTTTCAGAAAAAAAGATGTGCAAGAACAAGGCGGTGCAATTTGAAGATAGAGGGGGGACGGCACAGGGGCAATGTAATGAAGTATTTTTTCATGGAGAGGGTGGTGGATGCATGGAATGGCCTTCCTGAGGAGGTTGTGGGGTCAATAACAGTGGGGGAATTCAAGAATGCATGTTACAGACATAAACCAATTCTAGTGGGGGTAGGAGGAAGTAGGTTGTTGGTTAACTAGAATCTGTAGCTTATCCAATAGGTAGTGAAATGGGCAGACTGGGTGGCCAAGTTGTCCTTATCTGCCATCAAAGTCTATGTTTCTATTAGAAGTGAACACATGGGGCTCGATTCACAAAGGGCAATGCAAGGCTTGAGTCAAGCCTTGCATCAAACCCGGTGGTCAGCGCAGCCAGGCTGAAACCTTTGTCACACACTGCACCTGATTCAAGAAGATTAGGTGCATTTGCAACAATTTTCCTGATTTACAGCAGCTTATGCCAAATATTTGGTGCAAGCCCCATAAAAAGGGTACCCAAGATTGCCATAAGCAAGACCAGAAAAATCTGACGTAACTTGCAGCAATCGGTGCATGGGATCAAGAATCCCAATCACTGGCCGGGTGAATGCTGCAAGCTCCCTGCACCATATGTTTTGTGTAACTGGGGCTTACGGCAGTCTCAGGACTTTTAAGAATCAGGCCCATGATGTTTAAGTGCATGACTGGCAGAGGTGTGTGTGACATTGGGTAATCCCCTGGTTGTTCATACTGTATCATAGAAAATAGAGTTCAGACCTGTCCTCTCACATATGGGATAAGTACTGCAGAGAACCTCAAGTTTAAATAAGCAATTGCACCTCCCAAAATTTGCAACCAGCTGCTTTCCTAACATATTCATTTTTCCATACATGAGCACAGCTTTGTCACCGCTGACATTTGCACCCATAATCATTCCTAAAGTTATATCCCTCAATATTCATCAAATTTAAGCCCCTTCAGAGTCCAAAAATGTGCACCTTCTACCCTTTTAAAACATTTCCCCTTACCTGTCCTAAAATGTCCAACCCTCACCACTCTCAAAAGATGTGCTTTTTACCATTTACCTCAAATCTGTGTCCCTCTCCATTCCCAAAATTTACATTTCTCACACTTGTCAGCATTTTCACATTTCACCATTCTTGACATTTGTACCCCTCACCTTTCCATAAAGTTGTACTCCTTTCTGTTCCTCAGATTTGTTACCTTTCTTCTCTTAACATATGTGCCCCTCAGACCTCCTAACATATGTGCCCCTCATTCCTCCAAAACTTTGTACCTCTTTTCTCTCCCAAAAATGTTGACCATTAACCTCCTCAAACTTGTGCTTCTTGCCTCTCCCTTAATGTGTGCTTCTTCTCCATCATGTTTTAAATGCACAGGAAATAGGGCCTTGCCAGTTGTGGCCCTTGTTCTGTGGAACATCTTTCCATAGGAGAATCATTTGGCCACTTTGTTAAACATTTTAAGAAGCGCCTTTCTAGCTTCTTGCAAATAGCAGAAACAAGCATTTGTCAATGCCGAATGTTGGCTTGCTGGCATTGGCATTGGTAGTGCAGGAGTTAGACAGATGCATCATAGGAATGGCAGTGAAGTATTGAACTGATGCCAACTCACCCCAACCCTGCAGAGAGTGACAAGCATTAGGGTGTCTCTTTGGGTGTTTGGCAGTGCAGTGCGGGAAAACATGTCGGGCAGGATGTGAGAAATGACTGCTGTACAGTTCATAAGGAGGTGTAAAAAAATGCCAGTGTTGAAAATGTGGCATGTAAATATACCAAATTTGCGAAGCTACTAGGGTGCATGGGAAATATGCAATGCACGCTTGCAACACTACCATTTTATGGGCGTTCGGCACCAAATTTTCAACATAGGCATGTTAGCATCTCTGCTGATGTACAGTGTCACTGTTATTTCCTCAAAGTGTCCCAAGGGTGATTTCACACAGCGACCATGCTATTCTGTGCTGGAAGTGCGAAAACACATTTTGGGCAGGATATGTCAAATGACGGCTGTACTGTTCATCAAGAGGTGTGGAAAAATGGCAATGGTGAAAATCCAGACTGAAAATATCACAAATGCATGACGGTACGAGTGTGCGTGTAATCTGCCAATGCACGCTCATAACACAGTTATTTTATGGAGTATCATCACCAAATTTTCAACATAGGCGTTTTAGGTCCTCTGCTCATGAACTGTGTCACTGTCATTTTCATAATCTGGCCCAAACACTGATTTCCCACAGCGACTGCGCTATTGTGCGTCGGAAGTGCAGAAACACATTTCGGGCAGGATGTGGAAAATGACAGCTATACTGTTCACAGGAGGTGTACAAAAATGACAATGCTGAAAATCCAGCGGTAAAATATTGTGAATGCACGAAGTTACGAGCCTGCGTAGCAACTGTGCAACATGTGCTCATAAAACAGGCATTTGTTGGATTTTTTCCACCAAATTTGGAACTTAGGCTTTTTAAGAGGGCACCTCATGAACACCGCCACTGTCATTTCATTAATGGGCCCCAAAAGATGATTTCACGCAGTGGATGCGAAATCATCTTTGGAGGCCAATTAACGCCATGACAGTGACAGAATTCATGAGGAGGGGCCACCAAAACCCCATGTTGAAAATTTGGTGAAAAAATTCCAAGAAATGCCTGAGATATGCAACAAAGTTGAAAAAACCCTATTCCCTCCATTATACAGCTTATCGGCATTTCCTCAGTTCGCGGTCAGCTTTGAAGAGTGCAGAGCGTGTTCCCGGTCCACTGAAGATCATCCCGCCAGAGTCCAGAGGTAAGAATGGGGGAGGAGGCAGGTGCGCAGTGGGTGGGTGCGGGTGGGGAGAGCGGACCTATACTACGAGAGACAGTTTTCGTATTCTAGGGAAAAAGAAAAGCGTCAGGACAGTTTCAACAGGCTGGGTGGGCTCCCAGCGTGCCACCACTAAGTGAGTTGGGGTCAGTAGCCGACAGGGGTTGGGCATCCTTGTCGGCACACAACAGGGGGTAATGCCACTGGGATTGGGCACCTGCTGGCAAACAAAGTCGGGGGCGCAAGCTGAGAATTGGCACCCCCTCAGAATTCCACATTTGCAGGGGGATGCTGATGGGGAGTGGGATCCTTGTCAGCACACAAACATGGGGGGTTTTGCCTGCTCGCCCTACATGGCCATAATGGCAGCGAGCATGTCAAGCAAGGACCGTTGCGTATGACGATTGCAGCGGTACTTTGTCTTTTCTTTTTATTAAACACGTTTTATTAATTTGAGCACCATTCAAAGTACATTAGATACTATGTGAACATATCAGAGAAATAGTGCTTAAGTACATACCCAACTTAAATCCCCTCCCAACCCCCACCCTGACTACACACATCCACAATCTTAAGTGTGTCTCACCTCTAATATAACTATACATTCCTATGGTTTCCAGACTAACAGTACAGTCTCAAGGCTACCCCAGAGAGAGAGAAGCTCCCAACCTATTATACATAGATGCAATATGTCTTTCCAATTGTAATGCCAAACTAAATTCCTTGTACCACTCCATTACATTGGGAGACTTATCTTCTGTCCAGTGCCTCATAATTATCAGCTTAGCTACCATGAGATAAGTATCATATGTGCTTTCCTAACTTTGGGAATATCATCTGGAAAGTAATTTATTAAACAGATTTCAGGGGTAAATAAAGTCTTTAATCCAAGAATAGGATCCAATGCCCTATTAACGGCTTGCCAGAAGGTCTGCACATAGGGGCATAACCAAATCATATGATAAAGGGAACCAACGCCCCTCTTGCATCTACTACATAAGGGAATATTTAATGGCCCAAATTTGAAGAGCTTAGCTGGCGTGAGATAAGTGTTCTGCATAATATTAAACTGAACTAATCTAACTCTGTCCTGTTTTATGAATTTATACATTGAAACCCATAGTTTCCTCCATAGACCAGGGTCCTCCGACAATCCTAACTCTCTGGCCCAATAAAGACAGACACCTGAAGGTAATCTACAATCCCATGCCTGTAACATTTTATATATATTGGAAACTAAGTGTGATTGGGAGGCGACCTTAAAAAGCGTAACAAGATCTTTCCCCTCTAGATCCATTGGCGGGAATCGAGAGAAAAAGGATGCGAGGGCCTTACTAACTTGAATATATTTAAAAGCCTCATTATCTAATGCTGCATTGAATTTCCAGAATTGGGCAAAAGAAAGTGGTTTTCCATCCAACCATATGTCTGATGCTTTACATTGGCTTAGCCGAGGCCAAAAATTGGAGGATATTGTTACATTATTGATTTTAAAATGTGGGTTACCAATGACTGGTTGATCTAATGACTGATACCACTTCACAGCTAAGTATTTTTGGGCCTGATGAGAGCCTTCAACGACCAACCCATGGGATTATTCTTAATTGACCTAGGGATGTGAGATGGAGAAACATATAAGAGCGCCTAGCAAACAATTCACTTGAGAAGCTAAATATTTTTCTACAGAGAGCCACAAAGGGGAATATTCTGAAATCACATTTCCCTTATTCCAAAAGGCCAACTTTCTCAAATGTTGTGCTAAATAATATAGAAAAAAAGAAGGTGCCGCTAGTCCTCCTTTGTGTTTCGGGGCTGTCAACTTGAGATAGGATCTGCAAATACCTTTCTTGTTCCATAGAAAAGTATTAACTATTCTTTGCAATTTGAGGAACCATGTTTTTGTCAAATAAGTGCTCAGCATACCCAATGGGTACAGCATCCTTGGCAGAATGTTCATTTTAATTGCACTTAGCCTGCCCCATAAGGAAATAGGAAGTAATCGCCACCTTTCCAAATCCCGGGTTATCGTTTTGACTAAGCCATCCAAATTGTCTCGTATTACAGTTCCAACATTTCTAAAAATCTTGATTCCTAAATATACTATATGCTTCGCCTCCCAGGAAAGGCCAAGAGATGAGTTCCCTCTTATTTACTCTACTATTTAAAGGTAAAACCTTAGTTTAGCCCGATTTAGCTTATAAAATGAAACTTTAGCATATTCCTCTATCTCCATAAAATAGCTGGGATTGACAGGTCTGGCCTCTCCACATGTAATAATATATCATCAGATATGCCAGATGGAATATCTTACAGTGCCTATTTGGATTCCTTTAATATTAATATTGCCCGCCAGTCTAAGGATCAGAGGCTCCAAGTATATGTTAAACAGCAGGGGACAATGGACAACCCTGTCTTGTTCCCTAGCTAGATTAATAGAGGAGAAAATAAGCCATTGCACTTAACTTTGGCTGTGGGGAGGAATATAAAGTTGTATCCATCTTATAAATTCTTTGGGTAATCCAATTGAGATTAAGGTAGCAAACAGAAAGTCCCAGGAAACTCTATCGAGCATCTTTTCAGCATCCAGGAAACCAACACCATTGGCGTGCTGGAATCCCTGGATACCGAAGAAGATGTAGCAATTTCCTCATATGATCTTGAGATGACCTTCCCATCATAAACCCGACTTGCTCGTGCCTGAGAGTACCCATAACTTTGGAGAGCCTGTTTGCTAATACTTTTGCTAAGATTTTAATATCCGTATTCAATAAAGATATAGGGCGGTAACTACTAAGATTTAGTGGATCTTTCCCTGGTTTTAAAATCAGAGATATTACAGCCTCCTGAAAACTTGGGTCTGATATTCCATTATCATACCAATAATTATGCACATCTTTTAATACCAGTGTTATTATAGATTGACAGGCTTTATAAAAATTACTCGGCAATCCATCCGGCCCGGGCGATTTATCTAGAGGTAGCATCTGGACTGCCTGCTGTATTTCTACTAGGGATATTGGGGCACCTAAAAGGGCCGCTTCTGCCACTGTAATCTTAGGCACACTTATAGAACTAAGATAGGAGTTTATTCCTTCACTAGTGGGACGCAGGGCTGGGTCTACTGCATAAAGATCTTGGTAGTAAGAACCAAACAATCTCACAATTTCCTGAGGGTCAGTGCAAACTTGGCCATTTTGTCCTGCATAAATTCCTGCAATAAATTGTGAAGCCTTTACTTGACGGATTCACATAGCTAGTAACTTACTTGCCCTTTCCCCCATTTCTAGGTATTTGAATTTGGTTCTTTGCAGGGCCAACTCTGCTTTTTGACATACCAGCCCTGTACTGTATATTGAGCTTGTAATTGATGAAGTCTGGTCCACATCTCTACCGGTAATGAACGCGATAGACCATATTCCAGGCTTTTAATGGATACAAGAAGTTCCTCCATCTGCACCCTCTGCTTCCTAACTCTATTGGAAGCCATTTTTATGAACTCCCCCCTTAAAGAACATTTCAAAGCTGCCCATATGAAGTCATATTTAGTTACTGATCCTTGATTTCTACTAAGGAAAGAAGCCATGAAATCCACAATGTGTTCTAAAGAGGTTTTATCTCGCAATAGTTGGCTATTTAGCCACCATTGTGGAGATCTCTTACTTCCTGCACTTAGTTGATATTCCATCCTGACTGGAGCATGATCAGACAACACCCTAGCTGATATTTCTATCTGAGAGACCCCAGGCAAAGCAAAAGAGCTCATGAGCAGGTAATCGATTCGAGAATAAGTTCTATGCACTGAAGAAAAAAGGTATATTGCCTTTCTGAGGGGTTAAGAACTCTCAAACATCTACAAGCGCAGCACTGCTCATAAGTTCCTTTATTGCCCTTTGTGCTGGAGACAATCCCGTCTAACCCGATCAGACCTATCTAAATCTGTTTGAGCACCAAATTCCAATCTCCTCCCAATATAGTACATTTTGGTGTATTGGTTGTCACAACATTAAGTAAATTTATGAAAAAGGATGGGAAATCACCATTAGGGCTGTAAATAGAGCCCAAAAGAACCGGACAGGATTCTAGCAAGCCATGAATTATTATATATCGACCTTCTGGGTCCCAAATTTCTTGTGTCATTTTAAAGGGGATGATCCTTGCTATTAATATAGCTACCCCTCTTTTATTCGTGGTTGCCCTGATCCAAAAACTTGCCCAACCCATGATTTCCTAAAAAGGGTTATATCTTCCCTCTTCAAGTGCGTTTCTTGCAAGAAAACTATTTGTGCACCCAACTGTAGTAAGTGTTTCAAAATTATTAGCCTTTTGACCCTATCCTTGGTTCCTTTGATATTCCAACTTACAAAACTGTAACAACTGTCCATGTGCTACAATAATAACTTGGAAAAGTCACTGTACAACCCTAATAGAAAAAATCCATATATGCTTAGGCATACCCTGAATCGCCACCTATTGATAGTGTGTAGTCTTAACCCCACCCCATAAAATAACACTCTATAGTTATTAATCTCATAACTCATAATACCCAACTTAGAACAAAACCCCAGTTCTGATTTACTGCTCTCCAAAATCTCACATGCCACATGATTTACATTTAAGCATAACCCAGCCTAACAGTTTGCTCCCCGAAGCCCCCCTCTACACCTGTCCCTCTGCATATGTATCTAAGAAAGTAAAATACCTGCATACACATCAGCTCTACACCTAACATCATCTTTTCTAAGCCATTGTTAACTAAACCCTTAACCCTACTAAGTATTAACATTAGTCCACCTTAAAACTTTAAGCTATATATCATTATTCTGATTAAAGAGGTAATTTTAAGTACAGTGATGATAGTTGGGAGCTAAAGGTCGATCTACATATACAGGTCATTAATTAACTCCTACCCTGAGCATAAAGCTAATCGTCCCTTATGACAACACCTTAATAAAGAGCTAGGAGTTCCTTAGCATTCCCTTATCTAAATTTTACCTAACGCTCTATTAGCATTTAAATTAAACCTATTGTCCATCAACCCGTTGCTAAAGGCAATAAAATGAAAATAAGATTGTTGTATCTACTGGATTTCTTATGCCCATAACAAGGATTATATCAGTGTTGAGGTCGTTCTCAGCAAACCGCCCGACTCCTATTCAGCCCTCGCAATTGAAACACGCCCACTCCTGAGCACAAACTTAGCTTAATTGTCCAGAACTGCGATGTGGGGCGAGGAGCTAAAACAGTAACAGGTACCCTCGATTGTCCTAAACCGCGAACATCCAGTCGGCAGATCCACGTTGCTTGCAGGCACATCACTCGCATCTCCCTTCAAACCAAAGTAGTCAGCAAAACTAGATTTCTCTCCTGTGCTTCAAATTACCTCGCCATACAAAATGCACTTTCGGTGAATCCAATACCTCCAACAGCTAATTCACATCATTGCCTCACTTGTTCTATAAGAAAATCCCCTCCCGCGGAAGCACTCAATACATTGCTCTCGTGAACACGTTCAGAGCCGCCACAGTACTGATCAGATCCCCAGCTACAATTAAATCTTTGCTACTTACCCAGAGAATTCCACCATACTCATTTATACAATTCTGGGTAGTTTTCCTTTAATCCGACCAGTGCTTGTGCTGGGGAATCATCGACAACCATTTCTCCTCATGCCCATATATCAATGTCACGAGGTATTTAACCCTGAATACTTTAGCAGCAGCCACTAATTTAGAAACCAGGGTGAAGTTCCTGTTAGTGCAGTCGCGCAATAAGGGATATCCTGTGCTATCTGAATTTTCCTGCCTTCCCATGTAGCCTCATTTATTTCTTTGATTTTGGTCAAAATATGCTGTTTGTCCAAAAATTTAGCAACAAATATCAGCGGTCTGGGCGGCTGGCCCCGAGTTGGTGGAGGACGCAGCGCTCGATGCGCTCTTTCAATTATGTATTCACCACCATGCGGTGGTGGCCCAGCTAATTTAAGGCAGAGTTTCTGGAGGAATAATATAGCTGCCTTCCCTTCTTCTTTCTCCGGAATCCCAATGACAATTAAATTATTTCTCCTGCTACATCCCTCCAAATCCTCCAATTTCTCTTCTAGTTTTTTTAATCTTCTTGTCACATTTACATTCTCCAGGTCATTTCTATCTTGTTTCTTCTCCAAAGAAATTATTTGACTTTCGGAGTCTCCAACTCTTTTTGTTAAAGATTCCACTGATGTCTGAATTTTTTGCAGGTCCTCCGATATGGTGGCGATCGCTGTTTGCAGCAGTTTCATAACTTCAAAATTTCTTCTTGAGAGGGCTGTTGCAATTTGCGTATTTGGCATACTAGCGGCTTGTTGTTTGGGCCTTTTCGCGGCCTTGTCTTTTTCTGGAGTATGCGGTGGATAGTGCCTTGGTGGTGCTTTTTTCATGTAAATTTCCATTTTGTACACCGGCTAGCTTTCCCCAGGTAGGCAGACTTTTTCCCTGTACCGAAATTAGTTCGAAGGAATTTACTGAAACAAGTATTTGCCAGGAATCCTGCAGATATAGAAGTGAGCTCCAGGGAACTGCTGCTTCAGCAAGCTGCCATCACGTGACCCCCTGCCGGTACTTTGCTTTGATGAGTTCACCCCATTATGTATGCATGGTGTGGTGGTACCATGCAGGCTGACTGAGGAATGAGGGCCTTGCTGATCGTGCCTGCATTCGCCCAACAGCAGCCAGGCCCAAATCTCCACTCTCCCAATATGTTGACTGTTGTGCAAGCGCGCAAGCCAACATAAAAAGAAATAGGATGCTCCTTGACCTGTATGAGACAATGGGAGTTTCTCTGTGGCCCCTTTAACATTTTTTAATAATACCACTAAGAAAAGGAAGGGATAGTCATTTGCTTAAAGAGCACAGTGGCAGTAACTAAGAAGGGAGAAAAATAAATAAATAAATAAATAAACAGAGAAATATTAAGTATTCAAACAACAGTGAAGGGCCTTGAATAAGACATGATGGAAGTGGTGCAGTGCAGTGGCTGTGGAGCAGCAGTCTTCAGGAGATGTTCTGGAGGTTGCGTGTTGCCCATCTGCAGGCACCTCTCTGGGCTGAGGAGGAGGTTGATCATCTCCAAGCTGAATGGCCAGGATTTGTGGGACTGCCTCTCCCATCCATGGACCACCAGGGCCACTGTCATTGCCTCAGAGGTTGCCAAGAAAGAGGTGCGGTTGGACCACAGTGAGCTCAGAGTGGGTGAGGGTGGTGGAACAGAGGTGCTTACCTCTGGTTGTAACCCTCCACAATTCATATGCCACTCTGACAAAGTGTGGTTCCTCTATGGAGGCACCAGCAGTGGAGACCAAGGAGGATGCTGGGAACCTCCACAAAAGAGACCCACAGGAGGGTGGCATGGGACCCCACAGGGGAAGGAAACAACTCCTGGTGGAGGACTACATTGTTAGGAAGGTAGAACTGGGGGAGGAAGGGGAGAAGGAGGTAAGGTGTCTGGTTGATGCCATGGCTTGTAGGGACAGGGAGTGAATCCCCAGGATCACCAGAGCAGCCACACAGGGGAGGGAGCTGGATGTCATTGTCCACCTAGGGACAAATGACCTGGCTAAGCAAGGGATCAGAGCAGTGCAGGAAGAGTTTGTGGAGTTTGGGAGGGTCCTTAGAAAAGTAGCATGCACAGTAACCTTCTCAGAGGTGCTGCCTGTCTATGGCGTAGGTGAGGCTAGGGTGCTCCACACCATGGAATTCAGTCAGTGGTTGAAAAACTGGTGCAGAACTCAGGTACTTGGCTTCATTGGGAACTAGGGGTCCACCTGGAGTGATGCAGGCCTATACTGGAGTGATGGTCTGCATCTGTCCAGGAGGGGAATCAGGATCCCAGGAGATAGGTTTAAATGTTTCATTTTCAAGCATTTAAACTAGCCAAGGGGGGAGGCACTGGAAAAGAACAGGGAAATACTAGCCCCCCCAAAAAAGAAGAGCAGTGGTAAATGGAGAAAGTGATAAAGGCAATAAGGACAGGGATGGGGCAAAAAGGGGTAAGGCCATCAGGAAATGGAGGGTAATGTGTACCAATGCTCTTAGTCTGAACAACAAGCTCCCTGAACTGGTGGCCTTGATGGAAGAGGGATGCCTGGATATCGTAGCAGTCACAGAAACATGGTACACAGAGAATCATGACTGGGATGTTAACATACCAGGGTACACAATCTACAGGAGAGACATGGAGGGAAGAAGAGGGGGAGGAGTAGCTCTCTATGTAAGGGAAGGGATAAAAGCAACTGAACAAAAGAGTAAACAGGGAGGAGAGGAGGCACTGTGGGTCACCTTAGAGACTGGAAATGGCACCACAATATGCACAGGGGTTGTATACAGACCCCCATGGCAGGGGGAGGGAATGGACAAGGATATGATAGAAGGCATTCTTAGGACGGCAGAGAAAGGGGAGATACTATTGATGGGAGACCTGAATATGCCAGATGTTAACTGGAGCACATTTACTGCAGCCACATCCAAGAGCAGGGCCATTCTTGATGCCCCAGGTGGCATACCTCAGACAGCTAATTTTGGAACCCACTCATGAGGGAGCAATCTTAGACCTCATACTCTCAAATGGGGACAGTGAGAGGATCTCAGATCTAGAAGTGGGTAGCCATATGGGAACCAGTGACCACCTAACTGTGTGGTTCATGATAAACTCAGCAACAGAGTCAAGCCATACAAAAGTGAAGGTACTGGACTTCAGGAGGGCTGACTTTGGTAAGATGGGAGAGTGCCTTAGAAAAGCACTAGCAAATAGGCTAGAAGGAGGGGTGAAGTAACAATGGGGAAACATCAAAACTGCCATCAGAGAGGCAAAAAGCCTTTGTGTGAAGCAAATAAACAAATCAAAATGAAAGAAGAAGCCACTATGGTTCTCAAAAGAGGTGACAGGGATGGTCAAGGAGAAAAAGATAGCATTTAGGAAGTATAAGGAAACACAGAAGGAGCAGGACAGAAAGCTGTACCAGTTAAGGCAGAGGGAAGCAGGGAGGGAAGTCAGAATAGCAAAGGCCCAAACTGAGAAAAGATAGCCAACTCAGTTAAGAAGGGGGATAAAACCTTTTTACAGGTTCATCAGGGAGCACAGAAAGACAAAGGGAGGGATAGTGAGGCTGAATAGAATGGACGGTGGGTGGGCAGAGAGGGACAGTGAAAAATCAGGGATACTGAATGAATATTTCTGCTCAGTATTCACAAAGGAGGAGGAGGGGGAGGTACCTATTCCAATTAACAGAAGCACTCTGGATTGGGGGGATTGATCCCAGTCCTTTCACAGAAGAAAGGGTTCTGAATGAACTCCTAAAACTGAAGGTGGACAAAGCAAAGGGGCCTGATGCAATTCACCCCAGAATTCTAAAAGAATTAAGGGGAGAACTAGTGAAACCACTGACTACCCTATTTAACAAATCATGGGAGGATGGTGTGGTGCCTGAGGACTGGAGGAAGGTGGATGTGATTCCTCTTCACAAAAGTGGGAGCAGGACAGAGGCAGGAAACTACAGACCTGTCATTTTGACCTCTGTGGCAGGAAAGTGATGGAATCACTTCTGAAGGAAAGAGTAGTTAGTACCTAGAGGCCAGTGGGGCTGGGACCCAAGGCAGCATGGGTTCACAGTGAGAAGGTCATGTCAGATGAATCTGATTGATTTCTTTGACTGGGTGACAAAAGTAGTAGACCAGGGAAGGACTGTGGACATGGCCTACCTAGACTTTAGCAAGGCATTTGACACAGTCTCACACAAAAGATTAATAGTCAATTTAACCAGCCTGGGAGTGGGTCCCAGGGTGGTGGCCTGGGTAAACATTGGCTGCACAACAGGACACAGAAGGTAATTGTAAATAGAGTCCACTCTGAAGAAGGAGGGGCTACTAGTGGGGTACCACAGGGTTCAATACTGGGTCCAGTCCTTTTTAATGTCTTTATAAGTGACATTGCAGAGGGACTTGAAGGAAAAGTATGCCTCTTTGCAGATGACACAAGGATCTGCAACAGGGTTGATACACAAGGAGGTGTGGAAAGGATGAAAAGGGACTTGGCAAGGTTGGAGGAATGGTCAGAAGTATGGCAGCATGGATTCAATGCAAAGAAGTACAAAATAATGCAACTGGGAAACAAAAACCCTGGGGAAGATTACACATTGGGGGGGAGGTAGTAAGAATGACAAAAGTGGAAAGAGACCTGGGGGTAATCATATCAGATGACCTTAAGGTTAGCAAGCAATGTGAGAAGGCAATAGGGAGGGTTGGAGGAATACTGGAATGTATTGTATAGGGGGAGGCATCACCAGCAGAAAACAGGAAGTTGTTATCCCTCTATACAGACAGTTGGTGAGACCCCATCTGGAGTAGTGTGTTCAGTTCTGGAGACCCTGTCTCCTCAAGGACATAGACAGGATAGAGGGAGTCCAGAGGATGGCAACTGAAATGGTGCAGGGTCTGCAAGAGAAGCCGTATGAGGAGAGACTAAAGGAGCTTAATATGTATACCCTTGAGGAAAGGAGGGAGAGGTGGGACATGCTAGAAACTATTAAGTACCTCAGTGGAATCAACAAAGTCCAAGAGGGTAGCATCTTTCAGAAAAAGAGATGTGCAAGAACAAGGGGACACAATTTGAGGATGGGGAGGCGGTTCAGGAGCAATGTGAGGAAGTATTTTTTAACAGAGAGGGTGGTGGATGCATGGAACAGCCTTTCTGTGAAGGCTGTGGGGTCTAAAACTGTGGGAGAATTCAAGAATGCATGGGACAGACATAAGGCAATTTTTGTGGGGGTAGGAAGAAATAGGCTGTTGGTTAACTAGGATCTGAAGATTGTCCTGTAGGTAGGGAAATGAGCAGACTAGGTGGGCCAAGAGGTCCTTATCTGCCATCAAAGTCTATGTTTCAATGTTTCGATGTTTCTATGCCCCTAAAGGGCTGACCACATGATCCCTACCACTTCACTATTAGCCATATCCAACCCTATATACAAATGTTTTGTGATGTTGGTACAGGATAAAGCAAAGGTACACTCCATTTAGCTTCATGGAGAGTTTTTTTTATGCTTTTTTCTGAATCTAAACTGTCTTTTAGTACTTATCAAAGCCAGGGTTCAACTAATAAGTCTTTTACATACCCCAGTTTTGGCTATATCAAATTGTGTATGTCCTTTAGCCCTCAAAAAGTTCAGTCACTTATAAAAGGATACAAGGTTGTTGAACTCTCAAGGTAGTAGTGGGATTCTAACAATAGTCCTCTCACAGATATAATGTATATTAACAAAACAAAAATGTAATATTGAATTCCTGGGAGGCGGTTCGGCGTTGTACCTCCTGGGAGTTGAAATGCCTGGCACTGTGCTGGCAGGTGGCATTTTGCCAGTGACATAATCAGTGTCGACAAAAAGGATGTCAGCATGGGAGGGTAGAGTCCATTGTCAGTGAGGTCACAGTGCTGATGATGTAGTTGTAGGAATGGAATTAAAGAGGTCAGTCAACAGTCAGAGTGCTATTCCACACATCCCACTTAATACCATCACAAAGCAAATGTTCTAATGAGCAGAAGGGCAAAGAAAAATACTTCAGAACTGAAAAGTTACAATGGATTATTAACATTTTCCTCATGGCTATTTTTTATTTTATTAGATCTTTAATGCTCAACTCCGTTTAATACACACAACATTATCACACATTATCTAAAGTGCCACATGTGTTAAACAAAAATTGGAAGTTTCTGTCGTCCAAGTGAAATACAGTTGCAACCTTAGATTTGGAAAAAAAAATACAACTGACATGATTGTAAATGAGGCAGGGAGACATTTTAGTACTTTTATCACAGAGAATAATTTCTTGATTCTTAATGGGAGATTAGAAGGGGATCATCGGGGTGATAGCACTTTTTTCTCCCCAGTTGGTAAGAGTGTAATTGATTTTATATTATGCTCTCCTTTTAGTTATCATTTCTGCAGGAGATTATATGTGGCTATGAGAACAGAAAGCAATCATGCAGCAATTTTGCTGGATTTTAGGATTTCTGATAGTGTCATTCTTCCCCCCAATAAGCCCTTGGCGGATATTGAGATTAGTGGGAAAAAAAGGTTAAGACTGAATAATGAGTCGATGCAAGGAGTTTGGAACCTTTTATACTCTTCTATTTTTGTCGAGTTATTTCAGCAGGTACATAATGGCTCCAAAGGTGAAAAGATCAGTGAATTATTAAACATAGGGTATCAACAGATTAAGACACTGATTTATTCAGCTAATAGTGCTAAGCCCCAGTTAGCATCCTGGTTTGATAGTATTGTAAGAGAGAGAAAAAAATTTGATGAGGCCATCAGGCAGACAAAAAATCCGAGTAAGATGGCGATTATAAATTTAAATAAAATATGAAGGAGTACAAGGAATTTCTCCGTCAGAAAAAAGATAATTTACTGAAAAACAATGGGGTGTTATGTACTGAGTTATTAAGAGTGTGATATTAAGCTTTTTGGGCTTTGGTGTCCAAGGGGACAGCTGATCAGAATTCTAGATCTCCCATATATATCCCCAAGGAAACTTGGATATCTTATTATAGTTTACTATTTAATAGACATTCTACCAACGATGATGATGTGATAGAAAATTTTAACATTGAGGGGGAATACACATCGTTAGTGTTTTCATTTGGAGAGGTGGAAGAAGCCATTGTGAATTTATCAAATAATAAAGCACCTGGACCCGATTTGATACCGGGAGAAAGTTACAAGGGGCACTTGAATTATTGGGTAGTTTTTTTTTTACTAATTTTTTCAATATCTGTTTAAAAGATAGATTTATTCCATTATCTTGGACAAGAAATATAATAGTTCCAATCCATAAAAAGGGCCAACTTCATTTGCCATCTAATTATCGTCCAGTCAGTCTTATTGACATTAGTGGAAAAATCTTTGCTAAAATAATATTACATAAGTTACAAGATTGGATACTGCAAACTCCTTTATTGATGTTTCAAGCAGGTTTTCTTAAGGATTGTTCTCGACAGATAATATTTACATCTTAGCCCATCTGATAGAAAAATACAGATCATTTCGTAAAATGAAGCTGTATGCTGTGTTTATAGACTTTTCTGCAGCATTTGACTCGGTTAATAGAGCCAAGTTATGGGAGATATTATTAAATAGACACGTGCCATTAAATTTATTAGCCCCCATTATTAGGTTATATTCTCACACAACATCGGCTATTAGATATAATAATAAGGGCAACATTTCTGACTATTTCAGTACAACTTCGGGAGTTAAAAAGGGATGTCCTTTGCTCCCCCTTCTTTTTAATTTGTATATTGATACCCTTCTGACCTATAAAGATATAGATATTCTTGATTCCCCAAAAACTAAGAATATCCCAGTACATTGTCTGGCCTATACAGACGATTTGATTATTTTTGCTTTATCTGCTCAAGGTTTACAAAATAAAATAAATCAATTTTGCTCTAAATGTAAACATTTGGACTTATTAATAAATATGAAAAAACTAAGCTGCTGATTTTTGCACCCTTACAGGGACATCAAATTAAACCAAAGATTTATTTAAATAACAAATTTATTAGTGGTAACCTCTTATATATATTTGAGAGTGAAGTTTGCTTTGAATGGAAATTGGATAGAGCATTGGAAGGACAAGTGATAAAAACCAAAACTGATTGTTAGGGCTCTCTTATGTTTTGCTAGGAAATATGCAGGATATTTGGTCTCGCCGGCATTGATAGCCAGTGAGGCCAAAATTAATCCTATTCTTTTGTATGGTGCAGAGGTCTGGAACAACAATGTCCCTTCATGTTTGGAGATCCCACTTTCTCTCTACTATAAATCTTTATTGCAGGTTCCACTTGCCACTTCTAATGTTATAGCTAGGGCTGAATTGGGTAGAGTAACTATTGTTACAATAATTGATATACGTCTCATGAGTTACTAGATCAAAATTATTAATCAACAGACTAATATTATGCCTCTACTAAGACTTAGAGAAAAATTATCTTGGCACAAACAGAATTTTAGGTCTCCTTGGGTCAAAAATATTCAAAGTATTTTGGGCAGTGTTAATATACTTCATCTCTGGACAGATTGGGAGAAATCAATATCAATATCTTATGTGTTTAAGGAGTATGTCAAAAGAAAATACTTAGGCTTGCCTATGATAAGCAAATGGAGCTCCTCAGAGCTCAACGTCAAACTAGATGGTTAGCTCAAAATAAAATTGATGTATTTATGAAAATATCTTACTCTTGGGCTGACCCTGTTAGAAAGAAAATGATTACTTGGGCAGACTGGGAATCATCTGTTCTAAATATGCTTTTTAATGTCTGATGCCACCCAATTTAGGTTTGGAGTTTTGCAGATGTAACAAGGGTTTTCAAGAGATCTTTATCATATTACGGTACAGTGCCTTTATATAAAATCCTGCAGTTTAATCTGTTAAATGATTTCCTTATTAAATATGTGAATGCAAAATATGATATTTTATTCATACTTCTTCACCCTCAGACATTGGAGGAGGCTAAGATGGTTTCAAGTTTTTTTATCAGGTGTTGAAGCACAAAGAAAACGTCTCTCTGCCTATGACAATTAATTTGTTCATGGATTTTATGTGTTAAAATTTTAAATGTAATATTAGATTTAATATTTTTCTTCTTTTTTTTCTCTTTTTGTACATAATTTTATGTGCTTACTATGTTGTAAAGGCTTGATTGAAGAACAATAAAAATATTGAAACCTGAAACAGTTGCAACCACTAACATACACATATCTTACTTGGAATTTGTGTGATATCTCCAGAAATTCCTTCCTCTCTGCAGTACCATTGTAGGGCACCATATATATTTCCATTAACAATACTGGAAATAACTGGAAATACCAGTCATCTTGATGGCTACAGATGTAGTGCCTACAGAGATGGTCATTTCTATCCCAACAGCATCCTTGTTCCATTTAAATGAGAGCAGACTTCCACAAAACTCTTGAAAAGGATATGGGCTCTTACATTATTACTTCAAAATTCTTAAATCACAATTGTATGCAGCCTTCCACCTCCCTCTGGTTTTAGTCCAAATATTAAAGAGTTAATGACATGAATTAGAAATGCCTGAGTCCAGGAACCCTCCAGCCTCCTCCAGAGGAAGTAAGTGAGACTGCTGAGTCACTATGCATGTCTGCACATGTGGTCAGCAGCTACAGTATGCTGCAGAAGTGGTGGGGGAAGGTAACCTAAATGAGTTCAAACAGGGTGGGGACAAGGCAAGAGAATTTATAATCAAACTGAAGAGGAGACTGAGGTGGGAGGGTTGTTGGTGAGGTGGTAAAAGGGGAGAACAGGACACTAGGTCAGGGTGGGTGAAATAGAATGGAATATCAGTCTCCTTCTGCTAATTGATTCTCAGCTTCTGTGCTAATGTCTAGGGTTGCTTGGATTTCTGATCACAATTTCAGAATCTTGGATTCCGATCCATTTTTAGATTTTAGTTTTCAGTATTTATGGTAAAAAAAATGAATTCTGAAGAAACATTTTGTATGCGGAATGGAATCAAATTCCACATCCAAATGTAATTTAGTAAAGCCAAATCCAAATGTACAGTAATTCAGTAAAGACTGCCCAAGTACCTACCTTATATTGCTGGTGGGTACTGATGCTGCTAGTGCTGGGTCAGTCTGTCAATTCATCCAGTATATGTGTTCAGTTTGTTGTTGTCTAATGCCATCAGTGGCAGAAGTGCCAACCTGCCAATTCATAAAGGAGGAAGGAGGAGAACATTTGAAAAGGACCTTTAAACCACTAAAGGATTAAAATTACTACTAACTGAACTAAGATCATCTTTGCAGTGGGTGGAATCATTGAGGGGTCAGAAAAGTAGGAGTTGGGTTCATGGACTGGTTTTAGGTTCCAACACTGGCCAGGGAGTCTCAGTGTATTATGGGGCGGGGCTTGTGGGCTTCTCTGGACAACCCCTTTGAGGACGAGGACTGTTGGGAGATTACTTATTTATGGATGGACATTTCGTATTTTGCAAGTAAACAAGTGTGATTACCACTATGTGGAATGTCACTGGACATACAGAATGGAGGACCACCATCAGACCAGATGACCTCTTAGCCATCTCAGCCATCAGGAACTACAGCCAGCAGCATTTAAGGTAAAGGAGGCAGCAAGGATAGGGAGTGCTTTTCTGTGAGAGTTACTGGGTGGGGGAGTTTTGGCTTTACAAAGAACTGACTCAGATGCAAAATCAGAACTTCTGATTCTGCTCTGATTCTGTTCCTATGCCTCCATCAGAGGCAGAACAGAATTGAGTCAGAATTGAAAGTTCTGAAATTATGACTAGAAACTAACAGAATGGATTCCACAGAATTCAAGCATCTCTACTAATGTTAGTTGCAGCTTGCCCTTCCCCTGCCCATAGATATATTTAGCGGGCATAGCACATACAGTAGCAACACAGACATTGCCAGCTATTTCCCCAAATTTCTGTGATATTTCTAGAAATTCTCCTGCTTTCTGCTTTACTACAGTAGGGGCAGCAGAGAGAAACTCTTTTGAAATTCCATGAAATATCTGGAAATAGCTGGCAACGTCTGTGCTACCACTGTAATTTAGTTCTGAGCCCCTAGCTCAGAGTGGAGTGCTGAATTACCAGTAGAGAGAGAAACAGCATGAGAGAGAGAGAGAGAGAGAGAGAGAGCAATGGCTTCTGTGGGGAATGGTGATCACTGACTAGAGATAGCAGATCCTAAATCAGAGAGGTAAGAGAAAGAAAGAACAGAGCCAAAAGGGCAACCAAGGCAAGAGAAAGAAAGAGCAGAGCCAAAGGTCAACCGAGGACAAGAGAAAGAAAAAGCAAGCAGAGACCGAACAGCAGAGAAATGTGAGATTGAGAGACTACTGAGACCACATGGTCTCACCAATTTGGGGTAGAATACAGAAGAGTTATGGGGGTTTCCCCCTCAATTGAGTAACCTGAGGTCTGTGAGGATCTACTTGAGACTTCATGGAGATGGAGGCCTACAACATTAGATAGAGTTGCAAGGGAGTCAAGAAAAATCCTGTTATAGCTGATGATGTTGTTTACTTCAGGAGATATCACTCATGCATAGCCTGCCAGTTACAGTATGTTCTGTGCCCTGGGCACCTCAAGAAAGTTTTCCTTTGTGAGGCTGGAACTGAGGGCATGTATGGAGCCGGGGGTTACCAATTAATATTAGGCCTCCTAGAAGAAGGGTAATGTTAAGCCCACTTACTGTGTCTCTCAAGGGGTGGCAGCTGTAACATTATAGTGACACAGCTTCCCCAAGGCCAGATACTTTCTTGGGCGAAAAGCATGAAATGTAGAAAGAGAAAAGGGGATAGGGACAATAATAATCCATGTAGAGGGATTATTGCTGTTTATGGACCCCAGAAGCATATTCTGAAAGTGCTGTTTGTGCACATATAGTGATATCCTTGGGAGGCCATATTATGCGTCCAATTGAGTTTAATAAACTGAGTTATTCATTGACTCTACTTATTCAAGTGGACAATGCCTTTTGTGTTTGAAATATGTATTGCACTTTTTATCAGACCTATGGGATCCCGATGTAGCCCCCAAGCATCCGTACACTTACCAAACCATAGCTGGTTCGCCTCACTGAGGGGTGAGGCCTATAGTACCTGACATCCCGGGGACCAGTTACATCATGATTACAGAGCTTTTTCTATCATACATTTTCCTTATGGTTCAAAGTACCATGAAAGTGCCACTGATCATGAAACAGGACAGAGCAGTACTTTCTGTTCTCTTTTCAAAGTGTGAGACTCCTGTATTTTAATACCTGGCTATTATTGTATTTAAGGAATTAGTCAAACATCTGGTTCATATGTTCCTTAAACATTAGTATATCAAAGGCTTTCAGTCTTTTAATTACTTTCAAATTTTTTTTAGTCTTTGAGAGTATTTTCCAAATCCACTAAAAAAAATGGCCTGGTGGCTAAAACCATGTGACCTTCCCAGCTGGTCAGAGGTATTGAATTGCCATAGTTGCTGTGAAACCATTATCCAGTACAGTAGCAGCCACAGACACTGCCAGCTAGTTCCTGAAATTTCTGTGATATTTCCAGAAATATCTCATGCTTTCTCCATTTCCACAGTAGGGGCAGCAGAGAGAAACTCTTCAGAAATTTCAAAAAATATCTGGAAATAGCTGGCAATGTCTGTGGCTACTATTGTATTTGTAGAACATCATGTAGGCAGGTTAACAAGTATAAGTGTGGGTTCACAGAAATTACTGGAAATGCTGAGAATGCTAAAATCTGAGCCCCCATTGTGACTGCAAACACCACAGATGATAGATCAGTAGAAAAACTGGTCCATTTTTTCCCTAAAATGATGAGTTTGAATAAAACAATCCCAATCTTTCATTTTTTTAACTCTGTTTATCACTCCCTTCTACTCCGCAGCTAAGCCATTCCCTCAGGGCACTCCAAGGCACCTGTGGCTAGGCATACTAGCATACTATCCTCTGGTACTCTGCCTTCACACTGCTTGGGATTGCCCCCCTTGGTGGGGAAGGAGGGAGTACCCCCTTTTTACTCCCTCTATCTGTATGAACTTTTGTCAGCGGTGTCCATGGGTTTCGGATTCAGTTCTTTGTCGCAGTACTGGAGGCCATTGTTGGAACAGCTATGAGGTCATTTCCATTCGATCTTTACTGTTTTAATACAAATTTGAGATCTATTCCTATCATAGAAATGTAGAAACATACAATCTGATGGCTGAAATAAACTACTTGATCCACCCAATCTGCCCAGATGTTCTCTACCTATTTTGTCTCCACAGACCCTATCTGGTCTCTGGTGACACTCCTACCACTCTGCCTCCTATCTAATATTCCCTTAAGTCTGTCTCATGCATGCTTGAAAGCCCCCAGCTGTTTCAGCCTCTACCATTTCCATTAGCAGACTGTTCCAGGCATTTTCACCATTTCAGTGAAGACACCTTTCTTGACATCACTCTTCAATTTTCTCCATCCAGCTTCATTGAATACCCCTTGATCTTCTGCTTGTTCTCATTTGAAAGAGACTTTCCACATGCACCCTGTTCACCCTTATAAGATACTTGCAGGTCTCTATCATATCACGTCTTTCTCTCCTGTGTTCCAGGATGCACATGTTGAGATCCCTCAATCTCTCCTCATAGGGCTTCTCAAGCAGTTACCCTCCTCTAGACTACCTCCTACTTTCCTATGTCCTTTTTTGAGGTGTGGTCTCCAAAACTGAACACAGTACTCCTGGCATGGTTGCGCAAATGAGCAATATAACAGCATCACCACCCCCCTCCTCCCACTGGAGATACCATTTCCTATGTACCCCAGCATCCCACTAGCCCTACCCACTGCCTTGTCACACTGCCTTCCACCTTGAGGTCCTCAGTTATGATACCCAAGGTCACATTCCTGCCTAGTGACTGTTAGTACCCCCCTACAGCCTATACTAAGCACTGGGGTTCTCATTCCCCAGATGCACAGTTTAACACTTTCTGGAACTGAACCATAAAAGTCATGGTTTTGACCACTCTTAGAGTTTCCAAGATCCCTGCACATTCTCCTCACCCCACCTGATTGCCCACCATATTGCAAATTTTGGCAGCATCTACAAAAAGGTATACCTTACCTTCCAGTTCTTCTACAATGTCCCCCATGAAGACGTTGAAAAAAGACTGGTCCTAGAACCAAACCCTGTGGTACACGGCTGGTCATTCTACCCTCCTCAGAATGAGTGCCATTAATCACCACCCTCTGCCTCAAGTCTGTTAACCAGTTTCTAATCATATTTACCAAAATGGATCCTACTCCAAGGCTGGTCAAATTCCTAATCAGCCTCCTGTGCAACACTGTGCCAAAGGCCTTGCTAAAATCAAAATAGGCTGCATCCTCTACCCTCCCATGATCAATTTCCTTGTTCACATAGTCAAAGACATCTATTAGATTAGATTGGCATGACCTATCCCCATGAATCCATGTTGCCTATAGTCTTGCAGATCACTGGATTCAAGATACTGTTCCAGTCCTTCTTTTAGTAAAGTTTCTGTTAATTTTCCACCACTGAAGTGAGACTGATCGGCCTATAGTTTCCAGTCTCCTCCCAGATGCCACTTTTATGTATAGGGACCATGTTAGCTCTTCACCAGTCCTCTGGAATCACACCTGTTTCAAGTGAGCTGTTGAACAATGCTGTCAGTAGGGCAATTAGCACCTCCCATAGATCTTGTACATTATAAATCTTTATCAGTATAACAATTATCTCACTTACGCTGAGGCAGAGATTTTTGTAGCACACCAGAACAGCCACTTCAAAAGATGAAGAAATCAAAAAGTTTCAATATTCCATCATTTAGTGTGCAAAAACAACAAGTGTTGAAAAAAATCACAAATGTAAGCAGAGCTGCCAGCCACTGTTCCCTGTGCTTCAACTTTGGGAAAGTCTTCATAAGGGGTGTGTTTACAAACAACACAGGCCTCTTTTAAATGCATCATGCTAACATGCTAACATACTAAAATGCCAGCAGAACAGGCTTAACAGTCTTTTCGTGTCTGTTTATTTAGTCAGCCCCACCACGGGGCTGACCTTGCTGCCCTCTCCCTCTCTGGCTTCTGCCTTCCCATTCCCAGATATTCTTGCTGCATTGGATTTTGCTTCCAGAACCCTTCCCCTGTGCCTATCCCACCCCCTCTTGAACTCCTCTACTGTGTCTGCCTCCACCAGCCCCCTGTGCAGTGCATTCCATGGCTCCACCACCCTCTCAGTGAAGTAGCACTTCCTCCTTTCTCCCTTGAATCTGCCCCCCAGCTTCCACCCATGCCCTCCAGTTGCCCCCCTCCTTCCTTCAGAGCACCCTAACTTCTCCTCCCTTATTTACCCCTTCATGTATCTGAAGATCTCTATCATGTCCCCCCGGTCCCTTCTGTCTTCCAATGTGTACATATTTAGCTCTTCGAGCCTCTCCCCATAGGTCCTATCCCCCAAGCCCCAAATCATTTTGGTTTCCCTCATCTGGACCCTCTCCAGGAGTTCAGTGTCCCACTTTAAATGTGGCCTTCAAAACTGCATGCAGTACTCGAGGTGGGCCCTCACCAAGCAATTATATAGTGGGAGTATCACTTCCCTCCTTCTGGAGGTGATCCCCCTAGTGATGCATCCCAGTAGCCTGTTGTCCTTTGCCGCTGCCCTCCTATATGTCTCCGAGTTGTTCATCTTGACATTCACCACCACCCCAGATCCCTCTTAGCCGCCCGGAGACTTGTAGCATTTCTCCTCCCAGGGTGTACTCTTGGCCTGGGTTTCAGCTCCAGGTGCAGTACCTTGCATTTCCTGCATTGAACCTCAACTTCCACTTTCTAGACCACATTTCCAGAGCCTCCAGGTCCCCCTGTAGGGCCACCCTCCCCTCCTCCCCACCACCACCACCTCCAGTTTTGAGTCATCTGCAAAGAGACTCATCTCACTCCTGATACTCTTCCTTATGTCAGAGACATAGGCGTTGAACAGGAGGGGCCTAAGGACCGATCCCTGAGGGATCCCACTAATGACCCTCCTTGGGGATGAGACTATCCCGCCAACCATGACCCTTTGGGTCTGGCCCTGCAACCGATTTCCTATCCATCTGATCTTCTGGTTCCCCATCCTGATTTCTCCCTGCTTATTCAACAGGCCCCTGTGAGGAACAGAGTCAAATGCCTTGCTGAAGTCAAGAAAGAGGACATCCACTGGTCAACTCAGGTCCAAGGCACTCATCACCCAGTCATGGACCTCCACAAGGTTTGTCTGACATGATTTCCCCGGGATGAATCCATGCTGTCTATCGTTCAGGCACCCCAACTTTTCCAGGTCCCCCCCAGTCTCTTCTTGACAATGCCCTCCATCACCTTGGCCACCGCTGATGTCAGGCTGACAGGCCTGTAGTTCCCTGCCACCTCCCTTGCTCCTCCTTGTGGATAGGCACTATATGCACCACCTTCCAGTCCTGGGACACCCACCCTGTCCTCACAGAGATGCTGAAGAGCTCCACCAGGGGTTTTGCCAGGACATCCGCCAGTTCCTTCAACACTCTGGGATGTAATTTATCCGCCCCTGTGCTTTCTCCATCTTAAGGGACCTGGGGCTTCTCTCCTCTCTCTCTGCTGTGATTTCCACCTCCACTACCTCGTCCCCTGCTTTGCCTTCCCCCACCTGCCAGTGATGCCCCCTCTCCCAGACCCGCTGATCCGTAAGGGTCTCCCCTTCTCAGTTTCACTGTCTCCTCCTATGAATGATGCAGCCACCCTATTTTTCTTGGTGAAAACTGAGGTGAAGTACTCATTTAGTACCTCAGTCTGCTCCCTGGGTCTTGTGCCCATCCCTCCCCTGTTTTAATCCTGATAATCTGCCCCTTCCCCTTCGTTTTCCCCAATGTATCTAAAGAACCCCTTGTTCCTCTCCTAATTTCCCTAGCTAGGTTCTGCTCCTTCCTTGCGTGCCAGCCCTCAAAACCCTAGTGGCCCTTCTGGCCATCAGCTCATACTCCCCTCAATCCCTTTCACTCTTTGAGCACTTGAATTGCCTATAGGTTGCCTTCTTTTCCTCACCACCTCCTGAACCTCCCTAGACCACCAGCAGGGTTTTCGGCCCCACCGCATTTCGTCTAACTCTTACGCAGGTACTGGTAGCATCCTGCATCCCATCCTGATGATTTCCACCTATTGTCAACATCCATGTCTGGCCCAATCCCATCCAAGTGCTGCTTAAGGATCCTTCAGATTTCCTTGAAATCCACCCGCCTGAAGTCATTTACCTCCATCTTTGTGAGTCTTGTACCCTCCTAGGTTCAGGCAGAACCAGACTGTGGCATGGTCACTCCCCGCCAATGGGTCCCTTACCTCCAGGCCCCAATCTGGTCACTGTCTGCCAGGACCACATCCAGTATCCGTGCCTCCCTGGTCGGTTCCCCCACCTGCTGAGTTAGGAATGCGTCCTGAAAGACATCCAACAACCTCTGTTTCCTGGCCATCAAGGATGTCATAGTCTCCCAGTCTGTTCCTGGCATGTTTAAGTCCCTCAACACCACCACCCTTCCCCTGCCTAATCTGCAGTGTCTCCCAAAATCTGCCACCAGACTCTCCTCCAGCTCCTCCGCCAGTGCAGGGGGTCTATACACCACTCCTTTTTTTAATCTCTTGCCCCCCACATCAAAGTGACTCAAATCGCCTCCACAGTTCCCTCTGCCTCCTCCACTCCTCCTATGGCAATGCAGTTTTTGACTATTATTGCTACCCCTCCTCCCCTTCCTTCCAATCATCTCACATTTATTAATTAGATATGTGGCCACACTACAAGCATATACAGGTTCAAGGGGCAAGGTTACATAGAAGACAGTCCCCTTTCAAATGCATCATGTCATATATATTAGTTAGATATGTGACCACACAACAAACATATTCAAGGTTCATTAATACAAAATCCATCAGTTTAAGTATATAAAAATATATTTGCTAATGTCATGTTTTAAACGTCTGAAGATTTAATCAGTCTAATATAAATGTAGATGCTTTTACATGCTTGCTGCACTACTAAAGAGAGTGTACTAATAATCCAGTAACATAAATTCACTCAATAGCAAACCAAGAAAAAAGTAAGAAAAAGTCTGATAAGCCTCTTTGATCACCCCATATATTTACCACCATGATTTCAACTCAATTTGGGGATCATTTAGAGTGTTGATTCCAGGCTGCAGAGGGTAAGAACAGATATAATCTGAAAATACAAAAAGAAAGATTGTAAGAAGTAATATAAACTTATGTGTTCAACACTGTAGCTAAATACTTGAAAGCGGCAGTATGAACAGACAGATTATTTAAATAAATGAAGTCTTCCTCAAATGTAGATTTCCCAAGGGACTAGAGGGAGTGTAGGGAGAGGTTTTGCACGTGGGAAGGGATGATGGTTACCAAAGTGCATTATTTTAGGAGCAGTTTAAGATCCCATTGATCACTGAGTCCATAAAGTCCTATACTTTTTAGTTTGAAAATCCATCAGGACTCCTTCCTGAGCAATGCATTAAGTCTGTCCCCACCATTTCTGGGAGGTGGTACCTGTTCCAGACCCATTACACAAATGCCCTCTGTGTTAGAGGCATGTGTCTCCGCAAAATGCTTTGCCACATAAGTATCATTTGTGCCATTTTTTGATAGAGCATATATGTTCTTGTATTTGTGTTTTAAATTTTATGACTGTTCTCCCTATGTATACCATGCCACAGGTGCACCATAGGACAAATACCACAAAGGTGGTAACACGTGTAATACTCTCTTAAATCTCCATTTTGCTACTGTCATCCGTTGGATGTACAAATAAATTCCCTGTTTCAATGTATTTACATATGTTACATTATTTGCACTTAAAGGATCCTTATAGCCTGGGTGGAAGCCAGTTTTAGCTTCCCCTAGCAGGCTTTTCCACCCTCATTCTACTTTGCACAAGTTTATCCTTAAGATTAGTTGCCCTGCTAAAAGTGATCTGCGGTTAGGGCCCCACTAATTAACATGCTTTGCAATCTCTCCTCAATATCGATACATTTTTATAGCTAATGTTCCCTGCTCATTCATTATACTGAGTGATAAACATTATGAGCCCATGTGTGTCTGGGTCAGATGTTAATCTCCCTTACTTCAACAATTTTCCTATCCAAGGGCCTTGCTTTTTGTTTTGATACTTTGAGAAGTTCCTTCTCATAGCCCCTCCTTAAAAATCTCCCTTCAAGTTCTGAAGCCTGCATATCAAACATTTCATTTGTGCTGCAGTTTTTATACAGTCTCACAAATTGACTATAAGGATTTAATTGCTTCAGTGCTGGGGGTGGGTACTCCTTTACTTGGTTACTTACAGTTTTTTCAAAGGTAGTTATGATATAATTAAACAAGTTTTGGCAGACCACAGACCTACAGTACATTTGAATAATGTGAAGCTTTATTTTCTTTAGACATCACTTATAAAAAAAAAAACAGTTTGATGTATCAGTGTTATTAATACCGGGTCATAGAATGTACTTTGCAAATTAATGTTCTCACTTAATACTGTATCTAAGTTTGCTAGGTTAGCACAGTCCTGATCATTAAAGTCCCATATTCCTTCTTCTAGTTGGGGGCTGTGGCTTGTTTGTTTCAACATTGTTGTTTGGTCCTAGGTTTGAATTCCACCTGATGTTGGAAATGTCTGTCCATGGTTTATTTCATTCAGAAGAATGTTCAAATCCCCGATATTCTGTTCCAGGGTTTCTTCCCTTAGACTCAAGTTTATCTTTCGATTATGTTTGTCCTTTGTTTTTACTGTGAAACAAAATATTTTAATCTTATTTTCCAGAAAATTTTGGGGAGATCCACAAAGACTTCAAATTGATTTATTGTAAGCGTGGAAACAAAAGTGAAGCCTTTTCACAATACTGAGAGTTGATCATTGGTTAAGGGTGTACTTAAGAGATTTGTTATCTGCCATCTGTTTTCTTCTTGTTCCTAGACATCATCTGGCTGTTTGTGCTTGTTTCTCCCCGCCTTTTCCTCTTCTTGACTTTCTTTTGTGTTATTCTGGTTTTCTTTTGACTTAAAAAACAGTTCTTCCAAAATTACCTTTAGGACTTTGACTGCTGTTTCCCCCAGCTGCATTACTCTGTCTTTGACTGCTTTTGCTCCTGTTATCCTGGAGTCTGACCCTTGATCTTCTACTGCTCATTGATCTTTTTTCTGCTTCAATTCAGGATTTCTGTCTTTTCAAAGTCCTCCTGGTCTTTGATGAGTCTAGTTTGTTTGTGTTCAGTTTTTTTCCTCTCATGTTTGTCTAGTTTCTTTTTTAAGGTGGAAGTCAAATTCATTAAACCTTTTTCACCATTAAAGGGAAATACTACTTCTTTACCATCCCTTATTTCAGGTACTAATGTTACCTATTTCTCATCTTCTTTTTTTTTTTTTCAATTATCTTTCGCTTCTGTCACGGTCCCAGGAGACTCTGTCAGGCATCCAACTTGTATCCTGCTCTGCCTGAAGCCCCTTGACAAGAGCTTCTTCCACACCTCCACCCCCACCTTGCAGCTGGCGTTTCCAGCTTAACTGCTTGGGGTGGGGCCACCCTCCTACTTTGGATGCACTTCATATATAGTAGAATCCAGCTGCAGATGTGGGCCCTGAGTGGAGGATCTGTGAAGGTCAGTGAGGTCGGGCCCGGCAGTGGGCATGGGGGTTGGTGCTATCGCCTACCCCTGGGACTGGGTTTTTCTGTGTTCTATTCCCTTCCCTGTGCGTGGGCATGCCCTGACACTATCTGGTGCATGGCTACCCTGCCAGCATCAGGCACGCTAGTACATGCCTGCCTGGCTTACTGCAGTACCCCTGGTCTCCACCGGAGGTCTCTGGCTTGCCAGGCCATCCCATCCCCTCGATCCAGGGAGGAGAGCACCATGCGGGTGTTCAGTCCTCAACCCTTCCCCTGCCGACCTCCAGTGCCTGAGTCCTTTCCCGAACCTGGGTCGCCGGCATGGCATGAGGTGTGGCATCGTGCACCTCAACCCTCAGTGCCGCCGGGCCGTAGGCCTCTTCATCTTCTTTTATGATCAATTTTATAATGTTCTATAACAGTAATGTGCTATCTTAATCCAGTCTTCTTTATTATTAAAAATCTTCCAAACCACAAGAGGGGATCAATGTAACTAGAAATGCAGTGAATTTAAATTTCACTGGTGAAGTGAATGCAAAGTGGGCACTTCACATTGTCACTCCACTTCGTGGAGTGGTCAGCATGAAATGCCCACTTCGCCTTGTTATTATTACTTCACATTGTCATTCTGTCTTAACGTGAAGTAAGGTGGAGTGACAGCAATATTGGCAGCCCCCCACACACTCTGTCACCAGAATTAATGTGCATCCCCCAAAATGCTACTGTTGTCTTGTCTCTAGAAAATTCCCCAGTGCTGATGAAGTGAAATGAGAGCGTAATAAGAAATGCAAAGTCTCCCAGAATTAATGACACACTCAGTCATCTGGGCTGTGGTCAGACATAGTCACCAGAATTAATGTTCATCCACAAAATGCTACTGTCTTGTGTCCAGAAAATTCCCCAGTGCTGACCAAGTGAAATGAGAGTGTAACAAGACTTGCAAAGTCTCCCATCTTAGAGATGCAGCAAATTTAAATTCCGCCGGCGAAGTGCCCACGAAGTGGGTACTTTGCATTATCACTTCGCTACACAGAGTGGCCAGCATGAAATGCCAACTTCCCTTGTTATTGTGATTGTGACTTCTCACTGTCATTCCACCTTAACCTGAAGTAAGGTACAGTGACAACAATATTGGCAGCCCCTAGACCCCCACACATCACATGATTTACAGTACTGTAACCCACATGTTGAATAAGAACGCAAATGCCTACAGCTGTAGTTCCCTGATGGCAATGGCCTGTATCACAAATAGAGGATGCAGCAAATTTAAATTCTACCAGCAAAGTGCCATAAGTGGGCACTTCACAGTGTCACTCTGTGGCCAATGCAAAGGCTCACTGCCTAGTAATTATTAATTTGTGTTATCATTTCACCTTAACTCGAAGTAAGGTGAAGTGACACCAATATTTGGCAGCCCTTCACACAGACAGTCACCAGAATTAATGTGCATCCCCAAAATGCTGATGTCTTGTGTCCAGAAATCTCCCCAGTACTGACGAAGTGTAATGAGAGCAGAAGAAATGCAAAGTCTCCCAAAATTAATAGCGCACACAGACGTCATGCATTCAGTAGTCACACACAGTCACCAAAATTAATGTGCATCCCCAAAATGCTACTGAGAGTGTATCAAGAATTGCGAAGTCTCTCAGAAGTAATGGTGCACTCTGTCATGTGTGCAGTGGTCACACACAGTCACCAGAATCAATGAGCATCCCAAAAATGATACTGTCTTATGTCCAGAAAATTCCCCTGTGCTGACGAAGTGAAATGAGAGTGTAAGAAGAAATGCAAAGTCTCCCAGAATTAATGGTGTACTACAAATGCACAGACAGATTAAGATTGTGCTGCACACTCAAGATGCAGATGCAAAGGCACAACAACATCTAACCAGTGCTCATAAGTCACAAATCCAAATCTGGAAAAGAATACCTTTTGCGGGTTGGGGGGTAGTGCACAGCAGTAACAGACAGTCCATTACCAGTAAAGATACCACAAAGCAGTATAAAAAATGCATGCAGGTGCAGTGGATAGCAAGTTCACACTGCTGCAGTTACTCTGTGGCACAATAACAGGTGTTTTATTTAATGGCACGCATCGCACGCACACACACACACACACACACACACACACACATGCACTGCAAGTAATGCATAGCAAATTGAAAACCTTTAGTAATATAACCAAATGTTTTAAACAAACTGAAATTATACACTGCTGCATCACAACAATCAGAAAAAAAATGTCAAGAATTACTGAAGATATTACTGTGCGTACATTAACACAGTTATGCAAGAAAAATATAACCAAAACAGAAAAGACTGTCTTTCTCCCAGTTAATCTACCTACACCACAGATATGCCCCTTCCCCAAAGCACACTTCACAGTACACAGTTTGACTGTTCTAAATTGACATTCAAAATCCACACACAAACAATAAACACTCAATAATATAAGCACAGGAGGGTTTCCTATACTCGATGTAGTAAATTGTGAGCAAAAAAAATAGCTCAAAAAGACTCTTTTAACAGCTTTTAGAGGATCTGAATTGCAGAGCTCTGAGAGGAAACTGTCTCTATCTTCCACTACACACACACACACTACACAGAACTGAGGCTGTGCAGAACAATCTAGAGTCCATGTGACCTGCAATCCCATAAAGCACTGCAAAATTCTCCTTTGGAGCACAAGAACAAGGCAGAGTAAGGCAAAGTAAGGTGTAGTACATTGATTTCAATGTACTTCTCCTTAAAATTGGTGGAGAAGTGGTTTGGAGAAGGCGGAATAATACATAGATACATAGATACATAGATACATAGACAGTGTCGGCAGATAAAGGCCTATGGCCCACCTAGTCTGCCCATTTGAGCTTGTAAGTTCAGTTTGTTTTCCTAGAAGTCTGTTTCCCCTTACCCCTGCCCTCTGGAATTCCTTTATGTCTATCCCATGCATTCTTAAATCCCGTGATTGTTTCAGCCCCCACCACTTCCTCTGGCAGGGTGTTCCACTTGTCCACCACCCGTTCTGTGAAGAAATTCTTTCTCATGTTTCCTCTGAATCGTCCTCCCTCCAACTTCATCCCATGCCCTCTAGTCCTGAAACATCTTTTCGCTTAAAAATAGTGTTTTCCTGCACCTGTTCCTCCCTGTAAGATACTTGTATGTCTCTATCATATCCCTCTCTCCTCCTCTCCTCCAGGAGTACATGTTCAGTTCCTTCAACCTGTCTTCATAGGACTTGTGATGCAACCCATGCACCATCTTTGTTGCCCTCCTCTGAACCTTCTCTACCCTGTCTATGTCCTTACATAGGTATGGTCTCCAGAACTGTACACTGTACTCCAGGTGGGGCCTCACTAGTGTCTTGTATAGCGGAATTATGACCTCCCTTTTCCTGCTGGTGATGCCCTGCCTATACATCCCAGCATCCTATTTGCTTTACCTGATGCCTTGTCACACTGTTTCCCTACCTTGAGGTCATCAGAGATCACAACCCCAAGATCCCTTTCCTGCTTGGTGCATGCTATATCCTCACCCCAACTGATATATTGTGCCAGGGTTTTTGTGCTCATATGCATTATCTTGCACTTCTTTGCATTGAATTTCAACTGCCAAACCCTTGACCATTCTTCAAGTTTCTGCAGGTCCCTTCTCATTCTGTCTACACCCTCTGGTGTGTCTACTCTGTTACAGAGCTTTGTGTCATCAGCGAACAGTGAAATTCTGCCTTCTAGATCCTGTGCAATGTCACTGATGAAGATGTTGAATAGGACCGGTCCCAGCACTGATTCCTGTGGTACCCACTGGTTACTCTTCCTCTGTGGAGTGACAGCCATTTACCACCACCCTCTGTGTCCTGCCACCCAGCCAGTTACCTACCCACCACTACTGTCCTGCCCACACCCATATTCCCCAGTTTGTGTAATAGTCTTCTATGTGGCACAGTATCAAAGGCCTTGCTGAAGTCCAGATAGGCCATGTCCACTGCCCTCCCGATCCACCTCCCTAGTCACCCAGTCAAAAATTCAATGAGGTTGGTCTGACATGACCTCCCTGGTGAAACCATGCTGCCTTGGGTCCTGTAGTCCATTGACAACCAGATGTTCCACCAATCTCTCCTTCAGTAGTGCTTCCATGATCTTTCCCACTACCGAGGTGAGGCTGACTGGTCTGTAGTTCCCTGCTTCCTCTTTGTTCCCACTTTTGTATAAGGGGACTACATCTGCTGTCCTCCAGTCTTTGGGTACCTCCCCTGTTTCCAGTGATTGGCTGAACAGGATAGCCAGAGGTTCAGCCACCACCTCTCTTAGTTCTTTAAGGACCCTGGGTGCACCCATCTGGCCCCATTGCTTTATCAGCTCTTATTACTTCCAGTTCCTTCAGGACCCTTTCTCGTGTAAAGGGACTTGTGTCCATTTCTGCACCATTCTCACCCCTTGTACTCCCTTCAGACCCATTACCCCCCTCTTCCTTAGTAAAGACTGAGCAGAAATACCTGTTCAATATGTCAGCTTTATTGTTGTCATCCTCCAGGCAGCTCCCATCCTCCCCCTTCAGTCTCACTATCCCTCCCTTTATCTTTCTTTTTTCACTTATGTACCTGTAAAAGGTTTTGTCCCCTTTACCCACTGATTTTGCAATGTGTTCTTCTGTCTGAGCTTTGGCTTCCCTTACTGACTTCCCTGCCTCCTTTGTTTCTCCTGGTACTTCTCCAGTTCCCCTTCTGCCTGTGTCTTTTGTATTGCCTGAATGCAATCTTTTGGCTTTCACTTTCTTTGCTACCTCTTTGGAAAACCATAATGGTCTCCTCTTCCCTTTTCCTCTTGCTAACCTGCTTAATGCATAATTCTGTTGTTCTTATAATCCCCATTTTAAATACTCACTGTTCCTCAACCTCTGATTCCTGTCCCATTCCCTTAATGCCTCTTTCAAGTATCTCCCCATTTTTCCAAAGTCTGCCCCCCTAAAATCCAGGATACGTGTTTTTGTGTGGTTTGGTTCTGCCCTTTCTGTGATTTCAAACCACAATGACTGGTGGTCACTGTTACCCAGGTGCTCCCCCACTGTTACCCCCATCACACTGTCCCTGTTTGTGAGCACAAGGTCCAGTATTGCCTTCTGCCGAGTTGGTTCCATGACCAGTTGCTTGAGGAAGGCACCTGAAGGAGTCAGGATAAATCTGCTCCTAGTTGATGCTGCTGCTGGGATGCTTCAGTCCACGTCTGGTATATTGAAGTCTCAACCAATACTACCTCACCCTTGTCTGCCATCCTTTGGATGGCTAGCATCAACTCCTATCTGTTTCTTCCTCCTGGGCTGGTGGTCTATAGACCACACCTGTGAGGATGGCTGGCCCCATTTTCCTTTCCAGCTTAACCCACAGTATCTCTCCCCATTTTGTTCCTCCTGGATCTGTGTGGCCCTTATGTCATTTTTCACATACAGTGCCACTCCTCCTCCCTTCCTGCCTGCTCTGTCTCTTCTGAATATGTTGTAGCCAGGTATGGCCATCTCCCAGTCATGGTTATCATTACACCAGGTTTCAGTGATGGCCACAATGTCCAGGTCTGACTGTACCATGACAGCCTCCAGATCTTCCATCTTGTTGCTAAGGCTCCTGGCATTTGCACACTTGGCTTTCCATGATTTGACCTCCCTAGACTGCTTCACTGTTCTACTCAGCCCTTCCTTGGTTGTCATTTATCCCTGGTTCTCCTTGCTGTTTGCCCTTCTGCTGAATTTTGCCCCTTTTCTGTTTGTCCACCTTTTGGACACTAATCTCCATCTTTTGCACACTGCTTTGCAGAGATAGCCACTCCTCTGGTTCACTGGTTCCACTACTAGCTGTGGGGGGTGAGCAAGTAGGTACCGTCCTTGCTGGCCTGCCACCCCTTTGCTAGTTTAAATGCTTGTCAATGTAGCATTTAAACTTATCATTGAGTGCTGGATTCCCTCCAGGATGGATGCAGGCCGTCCAGGCTTGAACAAACCTCCATCCTCCAGGTGGGTCCCCAGTCACCAATGAATCAAACCCTTCCTTACAGCACCAGTTCTTCAACCATGAGTTAAAGTTCCTGGTGCATGCACTCCTATCTCTCCTTGCCTCACAGGTAGTACTTCTGAGAAAGTGACAGAAGTAGCTACTTGCTTGAGACCCTCCCAGTTTCCTAAACTCTTCCTGAACTTCCTTTGCTCCCCATTTGCCAAGTCATTAGTACCTAGGTGGATAATGACATCCAGCTCACCCTCCGTCTTGCCTTCCCAGTGATCCCAGTATCTTCCTTCCATCCCTCCATGCCGTGGCACCTGGTGAGCACCTCACCTCCTGTCCTCCCCTCCTGTGTTCCTAGCTGGATCCCTCTTCGATGGAGTCCCCACCAGGATTCACTTCCTCCTCCTCTGGGGTCCACTGCTTTCTCACTGAGGTCACCTCCTTGCCTAACCTCCCATCCTTTCCTTCCACTTCCCTGGGTACCTCTATTTGGTTGTCCTCATTTGCCAGTGTGGCATATGGAGTTCTTGAGAAGGAATAGGATCTGGGATGTGCCTCTGTCTGACTGCTCTAACCCTCCTGAGCCCACTGTCATCCAAGTGCTCCTGCTCGGCATCCTTGAGGCAGCTGCATTGGACTGGGTGGTCCCTGGATAGTGATGGTACTCCTGACCCAGTTTACTTCCGCTCTGAGTCTGGCTACCTCATCCCGCAGTCCAGAGAGATGCATGCAGATAGGGCAGCACCTCAGTGTCCAGAAGGTCTGCCTGAATATGGCTGCCCCACAGCCACTGCATTGCACCAGTCCCCACATTATAATGCAAAGTCATTGTTTTCAATGGACTTCGCCTTCCCCATTATAACTCAAAGTACTCCGCTTCACGTTGCGGAGCACTTCACGGACTCCGCGTTACTCCATGAATCACTTTGAGGTGCGAATTACAGCCACTTCACCCACCACTAAATGTAACACATAGCCATCTCAGATCATGCTCCTTCTCGAACTACTGCTCCAAGGTTGTTATATTGTATATGATATCTATTTCTTGAAGCAAACATGTTTCTAATTTGTAAAATACCAGTTTAATACCATCTGAAGCAGATGGTTCCTGTTTTATACCTTGCTGTCTTTGTTTGCCAAACTCTCCATCCTTTCCAGCTGTATTCCCCTGAGACTGTAGCAGAATCTGCAGTTTGTATGTTCAAACTGACTTAGCCTCAAAACAGGAAGAAAAACAGCTTTAGGTAGCTCTAAATCTCTTGTACACTGTGTCCCAAGCCCACAACACCTCTTTCAGTTGCCCACGGTCTGCAGTCTCAACAGTAAGGCAGAAATACTACACATCAGGCTGTGAGAACGTAATCCTTGGTGCAGGGCTGGTGCTCATAAAAACAGAGGTTACCTACCCCTACACAGCAACAAGACAAAAGTTTCTGTAGCACACTGGAACATCCACTTCAAAAGATGAAGAAACAAAAAGGTTTCAATATTCCATCAATTAGCATGCAAAAACAACAAGTGCTGTTAAAGGAGCCTGTCTTCTTTGAAACCATGCCCCCGATGAAGACTTGCTAAAAACTGATGTGCTGAGGCCTGTGGCAGGCAGCTCCTTTGCATTTGTGACATTTTTGGTTCCCCCATCTTCTTGTTGTTGTGTTGTTCATTTATGAAGTACATTCTATGATCCAGGTACTAATAACACTGATACATCTAGGTTCTTTTTGGCCTGTGATGTCTTAAGAAAACAAAGACAGACATTATTCAAATGTAGGTCTGTGTTTCACCCAAATGTATTTTAACAAACCATAAATACTGTACCTTTGAAAAAACTGTAAGCAGCCAAGTACAGGAGCTTTTAAAATGTGAAGGGCCTCCTAGGAGAAGTAACTTGACAAAGGGAAAATAAGTGAGTTGAGCAACAACACCGAGATTGTTATCAAACCATCATATAAAGGTGGAAGTGTCATTATTTTTGATAGGGAACACTACATAGAAATTGTATTTTCACTCTTAAGAAACACCAAAAATTATAGACAACTTAATTTTTATTTATTTTTTTATTATTATTTTTATTCTTTTGGTAACCAGGTAAGGCCCATTAGGCACAAGTGCCTGTTTTCAGGGATGACGCAGGAGCACTGGGTGGCTAAGTGACTTGCTCAGAGTCATGCAGTATGCGAGTGGAGGTTGTAGAAACCAAACCCAGGTCTGCTGGATGTACCAAGCTCATTCATAGATCATTACCCTAACCTCTAGGTTATACTGCCAGCCAAACTTAATGCCAGTCCATCAGATACTCTTAAGAAAGAATTACTTCAGATCCTGACATGAGATGTCCAGGAGGGCTCAATTAGTGGTGATGAGTTCAAGCATATATTGTCTATGTCTCTGTTCTGTCCCTCCTGCCCTCCCCCATCAGTCTGTTCTTTTGTGCTTGTTTTGGATTCCCGAGTTAGCCGGCACCTTGCCTCTGTCTGAGACCCCCCCCGACTTGTCTTTCAAGTTGGCGCTCCGATCTCTTTGTGTGTCTCTGTTTAGACACCCAAATCTGCTCCTATTTAATCTGCTGTCTCCTTCCTTACAGGTGCCATTTGCCCCCACTGACAGCGGTCACAATCCAGCCATAGCACCTCTACGGTGCAAGGAGCCTGATCCACCCACCCCCCAAAGAGATAGATAAGGTACAACACTTGAAAAATTGCCACGATTTCTCTGGGCTGTCTGAACGCTGAACTGGATCATCACTTGCAATTTGCTGTTTTCAATTTCAGCGCCTTCTCACGGTAGCACTATTGGCTCCACACTTGTGTAGAGCTCCCTTATTGGCTGGTCTCACTCATCTGAGACAGGAGCACCTGAGTCGTGTGGCTTAATGTAGGCCTGCATCCCTGTACTCAGCTTCTAATTTATATATTTTAATTTTGACTGTTCTGCTCGGCCTGTGTAAAGTAACTTACCATCCCCCCCCCCGCTGCAGTTTCTCTCCAACTGTATGTGTACTGATTCAGTGCTAGCTCTGCAAACTTCCCCTTGATTTTTCGTCCCACCCCCTCCCTCCCAGGTGTCCTTTAAATGCACACAGTCTCCACCCACTCCCATCTGATGTTTCAATTTATTGGTTACTTACTGTCAACAACTGCAATTTTTCCCATCCTCTTTTTGCAAGTAAGCCTTCAAGCAGTTTTATCTCATTCTGTCTTGCTAAGGCATACCATTTTGGTACTTTAGGTTTGCGTATTGCTGACTAGCATATACTGTCTTGCTAAGGCAGTTGATTTAGATCAGGTGATCTCATTAGTACTTAGTCTGCTCCAGAGTAGTAGCTAAGAAGTTTGCTTCAAAGCCTCTCTGCCCCAGTACTACTCTATAGTCAGGTGAACTATTTTCTTATTAGCCTGACTAGGAGCTGTACTTAAGGATTACTGCTTCAGGATCCACTGCCTATAGTAGTATTCTGCAGGGATTAAGAAATTCTCCTCCATTGAGAATTTCTTCTCTTGCCCGCACTTGTAGTGCCCATTGGGTGATAGTCTCCTATCAGGTGATATCCAACCTAACCCTGGTCCATATGTAGCCAATACCTTGGTAGCATCCCCCCAGGACCATCAATGGGCAGCCACCAAGGGTCTGAAGATAGCACATATGAACATATGTAGTCTTAGACCAAAAATACACGAAGTCCAGGCCTGGTTGGACCTCTACAAACCAGACTCACTAGCCATCTCTGAAAACTGGCTAAAAGACCACATCCATGACCACAAGATTCAGGTCATGGGCTACAATAGCTACCACAATGACAGAGAAACCAAAAAAGGGGGTGGGGTCCTAATCTATGCTAAGGATGACCTCTCCGTGTCACCTCTACCACTGCAGACTAATCCTACTGCTGAGGGGAGAGAGCATATACATCTGGATAACCCTAGGGCATGCCAAACAACTAACAATTGGCTGCATCTACCACCCACCAAAATCAGCTCTCAAATCCCTGAAGCCATCACAAACAATACGGCTATCAAGGTAACAATGGAGCAACTAATCGTGGGTGACTTCAACATTAACTGGGCCCAGGACCCTGGTCATGCCTCGAAGTCACTTACCCATGAAGCAGGTCTGACGCAGGTCATCTCTGAACCAGCCAGACTTAATTACAAAACTGGGAACCACACCACCCTTGACTGGGCTCTGGTTTCTAGCTCCACTAATATACAGAGTGCGGGCACAATGGCAGACTCCCTGAGTGACCATTCCCCAATCTTCTGTATATGGAAAAACAAACCACCCAAGGTCCAACCTAGAATTCTCTCCTCCCCGTGACTTCTCCAAGTTCTCTGAACTACAATACAATTGCTAGCTAGGTAGTCTGGACTGGAACCCCATAAATCTTCTCCCTACTCTTAGTGAGGCTGTGCAATACTTCCAGGATGAACTAACCAAAGCTGCCAACCTCTTTGCTCCAATGAAGAGAATGAGGGCTAAAGTCAACTGCTACAAGTGGATCTCTCCCTCCCTCAAAGCCCTAATGGCTACTTGGGAAAAAGTCTGGAAAAAGTTTAGGCTCTCCTCCCTCCCGGCAGATTTCACTGAGTACAAAGAGCTGAGGAACAAAGCCAAGAGAGCCGTAAAACTCACTAAGAGCAATTACTTAACACACCTCCAGAAAACCAGCCTGGGCAACCCCAAGCAATTCTGGAATGATATCAATGACCTGATCAAGGGCAGCAAAAAGCCTGAGTCCTGTCCCATGGAGATTAACGGTCAGCTCACAACTGACCCTTCTCAAATATCAGCTGCCCTTAACAGACACTTCTCAGACTATGAGGACTACAAGACCTGCCTGTCTCCCCAGACTCTCCCCCCTACCTCAGATGAACCACCTCACATGGAAAGACCCCCATTTCACCTGAGACTGGCTAAGCACACTGAAGTACTAAACCTCCTAAGGAACCTGAAACTGAAAGGGTCAGGGGGACCCAACAGTATCAACCCTAGGCTACTCAAGGCAGGAGCTACCTCCTTAGCCTGGCCTATAACCATGCTCCTCAATCGATCACTGAAGGAAGGAGCAGTCCCTGACCCATGGAAACATGCCAGTGTTGTCCCTTTTCACAAATGGGGACTCAGGGAAAAACTCAACAATTACAGGCCCATCTCCCTCCTCTGCTCACTTGCTAAGGTGCAAGAAAGAATCATCTACAATCAACTCAGGGACTACCTGGAAGCTCATCAGCTCCTTGCCCCCTCCCAACATGGATTTAGAACAAACCATGGTACTGACACTGCCCTCATTAACTTCACAGATGAAGTTCTCAGGACAATGGACAAAGGGATACTCACTGGTGCAGTCTTTATAGACTTATCCAAGGCGTTCGACCTCATCGACCACAACTTGCTGCTACAGAAGCTGCAAAATATAGGCCTAGACAGTCATGCCCTGAAGTGGTTTGGGAGCTACTTATCAGGCAGGGCACAGAGGGTCTTATGGAAAGGGACCATGTCTGACCCACTACCGCTAAACCAGGGTGTACCTCAGGGCTCAGTTCTAGGCCCCCTCCTGTTTTCCTTGTTTACCAACAACCTGCATACCCACAGCAGGGAGAACTCGGTTGTGCAGTACGCTGATGATACTGTCATCTTCCGACCCCTGTGTGATGTGGTTGCCCTAGGCCCTCTACTCCAAAAGGATCTCACTTCACTAGAGACTTGGCTATGTAAGAACAGAATGGTACTAAATGCTGACAAGACCAAGGCAATGCTATTCGGATCAAGATCCCTGGGATTTGACAGGTCCTCATCCCTCTCCTTAACCTCACTCTCTGGTAAAGCCATTAATGTAATCCCCTCCCTTAAATACTTAGGCCTCACATTGGATCTGAATATCACATACAAGGAACACGTAGACCAGGTCACCAGGACCCTACATCGGAAACTTGGTACCCTGTACCGACTCAGGGACCAACTCATCCCTGAAGCCAGGCTCTCCATAGCTACCAGTGTCCTTCCACCCAACCTGACCTTTGCGGCCCCTATTATACAGGGCATGGCTAAACAAGAGATTACCAGGATGCAAACCCTATATAATAAAATAGCTCATTTTGCAACCTTAGACCACCTGAGACATCACCACTGTGACACTTTGGCCAATCTTCGTTGGCCCACATTGGTCACCCACCTCCAACACCCCTTGCTTGTCCAGACATACAAGCTTCTCAAACCCCACACTCTGCTAAGCATTGCCGGGACCATAACCCTCAAACACAACCTAAGGAACCTAAGGACCTCAGATAGAATGCTATTAGAAGTCCCTAGGGTAAGGACAAATGCTGGTGGAAGATCCTTTTCCTCCCAAGCAGCCTACCAATGGAACAAGCTCCCTCCCCAGGTCCAGACCTTCTCCTCACTCATGAACTTCCACACCAGGCTTAAGTCCCATCTGCTGACCTGAAGCGCATGTCACTGTCATGGCACTTAAAGCTCCTAAGGTACTCCCCTCCTCTCCAACTCCCGTCTCCTAGCTTAACCTTCCTACTACCAGGCTTATACAGACTGCTCACCAGAGGCCATGTGTAACCCCTGAATAAACTATATGCAAAGAACTGCCAATTGCTTACATGTCATGATGATAACCATGCCTGTATCCATGCCTGCATCCACTGCTTTTCTTTTACTGTGCCTGTAAGCCATGTCTGTATCCACTGCTTTTCCTTTACCATGCCTGTAACCATGCCTGTATCCACTAATGTTCTTTACTGTAACCACCTCATGATGTAACTCACAGTGCCTCAAATGTTCCATATGTCCTTGTTCATTCTTATAACTTGTATTGTTATCCTGGGTCGCCCCTGAAAAAGGGACCTTCGGGGCTCAGTGGGCCTACCTGGTCACCAAAATTTAATAAATAAATAAATAAACAAATAATTAAATAAACAAATGACTGAAATTCTTTCCAGAGGGCGAGAAACCTCTGCACCAAAATGTTCAGAGAAATCAAAGCTAATTTCTACAGCTCTCAAATGGGGAGCTCCTCAAGAAATGCCTCCAAATTCTGGAAGACTATCAAAGACATTGAAGGTCACACCACTGTAAATTCCTTACCTACTAAATTATTGATCGACAATACTGTCATCTCCAACAGAAAGTCTATCCTCGATGCTCTCAATAATCATTTTGCCACTGCAGGGCTAGCTCTTGACTCCTCTCCCCGCAAATATTCTTCGCCAACAACTTAGATGGATACACAAGAAAAACCCATCCCCAGTCCATCCTTCTGTCTGCAGCCTACCTCCCTGAAAGAAGTCAAAGATCTTCTCCTTCAGCTGGACACTAGAAAAAGTGCTGGGGCCGACCTCATTGACCCGTACTTCTTAAAGGTTGGCTACCATGTCCTCGTAGTCCCAATTACTCATCTCTTCAACTTATTCTTGACCCAGGGTGACCTGCCTCCTATTAGGAAAAATGCACTTGTGGTCCCTTTGTTTAAGTCAGTAGATCCTAGTGACCTCAGTAACTACAGGCCAATCACCCTACTTCCAATCCTATCAAAGATGCTGGAGAAAAATAGTGAACTCCCAGCTTTGGAAGTACCTGGATTCAGAAAAATTACTCAACCCATTACAATCTGATATTAGAGCACAGTACAAACAACCTCTTCTCTAGCCAAGGTGACAAACGACTGGCAGCTTGAATTAGACAAAAAAAACTTTGTCTGCGCAGTTTTCTTGGACCTAAGCAAGGCGTTCAATACCGTTGATCACAGACTGCTTCTGTCGTCCCTTCAGAACATTGGTTTGGATTCCTTATCCCTTAAAAGGTTCTCCAACTACCTCTCAGGATGACGTCAACAAGTAAAGGCAGAAGGGAAAGTTTCTCCACCAAAATCCCTTTTGAGGGGTGTACCACAAGATTCCATTCTTGGTCCCTTGCTCTTCACCGTTTATATTAACAACGTAGATGCCCCCATTAAAGAAGCACAAATACACCTATTCGTGGATGATACGGTACTCTATGCTAGTGGCCCCACATCTGAAGCAGCCTGTAAAGCCCTTCAAAATGAATTTAATCTGCTACAACATCAGCTTATAAACCAGAAACTGCTCTTAAATGCAAAAAAAAAAAAACAACAAAGCAATATTCCTCTCACCCCTTCAAAATGCAATAAATCCTGCAATTGCTGGGACACTCCCGCAGATCACTACCATTCTAGGTGAGCAGTTGGACTACGTACCACGTACCAAAGTTCAAGTACCTGGGCATCTGGTTAGACCATAGACTTACTTTCACAGATCATTTAGAAGAACTGGCAAAGAAACTTAGACAAAGACTTGGTCTGTTCTTTAGGATTAATACACTCCTCACAAGAGACGCTAAACTGAAACTGGTTCAAACTACCTTTCTTTCCCTATTGGATTATGCAGACTTTCTATATAGTCAGGGACCTGCAGGTACCCTAGCCAAACTCGATATGCTTTATCACAGAGCCACAAGATTTATCAAGGGTCTTCTATACTCAACCCACCACTGTACATTGTACACAGCAGTGGGATGGTCATCCCTTGCTTACAGATGGCAAAAAAATGCTGCGGTTTGGACATACAAAGCTATCTCAAATAAACTGCACCAGTATATCTCTGTTTTCCTTTGTGCACTCTGTGGAAGTATGCCCTGAGAAGCATCTCATATATCTACCTTTATGCTTACAAAGCAAAATCTCACATTGGCAGAGCAGCCATCAGCTTTGTGCTCCCTCAACTGTGGAACAAGCTGCAAAAAACTTTGAAATTAACTCACCCCATCAGCCTAGCAGCTTTTAAATCTCTATATCTACATCATAATAAGGAGTCCTGTACCTGTCTACCCTAAATAGTGACTCCTATAAGTCCAAGCGCACTCTAATTACTATTGTTAAAAGACTTATCACATCTATAATCAACTCTTGCCTCTCCCCTTTTTCTACCCCCATATCTGTCCCTTCCAAATTTCTTAGACCCTGGTTCCAGCTCTAAATTCTCCATATTGTAGCACCATATATCTTTTTATATTAGGTTTTGTTTGTGTTCGGTGCACCTGATATGTATATTTCTTTACTTTTATGAAAAATTGTGTCCTACACAAAACTAGCTGTATCTTCTGTTCCAAACATATACTACTGTCAATGCTACCTGCTAATACTTTGTATATACTGTATTATTGTATCTCCCTTTATTTGTATTATTATTATTTTCTTGTGTGTTGCATCCCATCTGTACTGTCCCTTGTTCCTTGTTAACAAACCCAGGTCCACCTTGAAAATGAGCTTGCTCAATGGTGATCACCTGGTTAAATAAAGACTTTGATTGGTTGATTGATTGAAAATAACCAGACCTCTGGGGAGAATAATAGTTTTGGGGATAGGCTCTGTCACTAAAAACCTGGGTAGGTTTATTGATTTCTTTTTGCAGGACTGCATATATATAACCTAAGATCTGCCCACTGAATGATAGCTTACAGTATGAGCTGTAAGCCCATTGGTCCACACTGTGGACCAATGGGCTTGCAGGACATACTATACTGGATAGTCACAAATCTGTGAATAGACTTCATTCACAGATTTATGACTGTCCCATACAGGGAGTCCTGGAGGGTGTGGGGGTGCCCACGGACCTCCAGGGATATATTTCCTTATGTATTACTGGCAATCATTGCACTGGGAGGGGTGGGGGTACCGTTAGATCACCTGGGCTAGTGACATTAGTCAATTTCAGCTATCACTGCTACAGGAGGGAGAGGGATCACCGCTAGACTACAAGGGAGTTTATTTTACATTTCTATCATGATCACAGCTATGGGGTGTTACCACTAGACTACCAGGGATTTCTGTATTTCACATACCACCGGTCACGGCTATGGGGCGAGGGGTTGCCCCAGGACCCCCTCTGTCTATACCACATGCTGTGCAGGGTGCCATGCACATTTTGCCAGGCTGCCCTGCTCAGCTCATACAAATGGGGCCATAATGGCATGCAAATGGCCCCATTTGTGCCTTGCACACATTATGGCCCCATTTACAAGTCCAAGTCTGAATATCTTGGAAATGCACCAAGTGCGACTACAGTTGTGCTGGAACATTCCCAGTCCTATCTGTTTGGGGAATGCACTGGTGCATCGTATATGCACCATGCACATTCTGTGCTATATTTACAGGTGATGCACCATGGCACATCACCTTTGAATATCCCTCTGTCTGGCTATGGCACATCTCGGTTGTGCTACGCCTACACTTGCACCATTGCCTGGCGCAGTCTGACTAGCTGGGCCACCATGTGAATTGAGAACTTAGGCCATCAAGTATCATAATAAACAACTGAGAGCCCATTTCATGAAATCTCTTTGACCATAATAAATGCAGACAATATCATTTAATACAGTATTTTTTATGCTGAAGGGTTACCAAGCAAGATCAACAAATGTTTAAATTTTGTCTTAAATAGGGAAGCTGATACTAAGATAATTATTTGTTTATACGTGTTAAGGTACAGTTGTAGTTTGTGTGATATTTGTATGCCTGCTCATACATTTGTAGGGCATGAAAACTGCAACCTAAAGGTCCTCACATACTATCATATTGTTTGCACTGATTGGCTGTTCAACAGAAATCTATTTTTTTCCTCATTAATACTAACTATTCTTGATATTTGGGTTTAAGCAAGTGCTTCCTCCCTCATGGCTCATCTACTCGCACTGTTTATGCATGCAGTGACATCAATATCCTGCATTTCCAACACTCCAGTAATTTCCATGGCAACATATCATAATGTTTCACGATGTTACCATGATAGCAACATGGGTTCATTGCAGGGAGGTCTTGTCAGATTTACCTGATAGTATTCTTTGACTGGATGCCCAGGGTAGTTGATAAGAGGCATGCAGTAGAATTACTTTACTTCGTCTTTAACAAAACATTCAACTTGGTGCCACACTGAAGGCTGCTGAACAAGATGGGGATCTGGGAACAGCTAAGGAAACAGTAAGGTGGGTAGAGAGTTGGTCAGAGGGGAGGAAACAGAAAGTTGTTGTGAATGGGGTCAGATCATAAGAAAGACAGGTCATCAGAGGAGTACCACAGGAATCTATTCTAGGCCCAGTCCTCTTCAAAATGTTCAATAGCCACATAAGAGAGGGAATTCAGGGCAGATTGTGTCTATTTGCTGATGACACTAAACTCTGTAGTAGGGTTGACAACATTTGAGGATGGGGAGATACAGATAGACCTTCAAAGGCTGGAAAATTTGTCCAAAGTCTGGCAACTGAAATTCAGTTCCAAAAAGTGCAAAGTTATACATTTAGGGAACAAAAAACCCAGACCACAGTATTGGGGAGGGTGTTAAGCCGGACACAGTACCAGAGGAAAGTGATCTAGAAATCTTCAATAGTGTCACCCTTTAACCAGCCAGCCAATGTAACAAGACCTTCTGCAAGGCTATAAGGATGCTAGGTTGCATCAGCAGAGGGTTTTACAGTAGAAGGCACAAGGTACTATTACCACTTTTTAAGTTGCTGGTAAGACCATACCTGAAATACAGTGTACCAACTGGGGAGTGACACCATAACCTCGAAGACCAGCATAGAGACATATTTTAACAGAAATCATCGGGTCTCTGTGCTGGTCCCTGCAGACACCGGTGGAGCAGCTCCCAGTGTTGCGTCCCCACCCCGAGCCAACTCCAACTTGGAGTTGTGTACATAGAGACCATGGTGTGTGAAGGTACAGTCCCTGATGGAAACATGCCAACATCCCTGACAGAACAATGCTGACACTTGGCATTGTGTCTGCTGCTGTGAGGGATGTCAGCATCTGAGCTGTCACAGCGCTATTGATAAACCCCTGGAATACTGTGTCAAGTCCTAGTGTCCTAACCTAAAAGAGGACAGAGACAGGCTAGAAAGATACAAATAAAGGTGGTCAAGATGATTCAGGCATAGAAAGGTAGATTATGTGAGGATCAGCTAAAGGCACTGAACTTGTATTCACTCAAACCCAGACGTGAGAGGGAGGATATATGATAGAGACTTTCACGTTCGTGAAAGGAATTAACAAGGTGGACTGTGTGGAGCTATTTACCAGAAATAGAGAAGCTAGGACACAGGGTCATGAGTGGAGGTTAATGGGGGGAAGGTTTAAAAAGGATGTGAGTAAGTATTATTTTACAGTGAGAGTGATTGAGCCATTTAATGGTCCGCTGGCAGAGGTGATGAGTTACAAAACCATAAACAGTTTGAAACATGGCTGGGATAGTATCATGGGGATAACAGCTACTCAGTGAGAAGAGAGAGTCAGAAAAATGTAGAGCAAAAGGGGGAATAGTGTAAGCTGTTGTTGAGGCACAGGTTAGGAAGCATAAGAAAACCAGGAGCAATTTCAAAATTCGTAAATAGCGTTTTATTTTTATCAATAACAGCAAAATATATATAAAATTGTTCTGTATAACTATTTATAAAGACTTGACAAACACAGAAAACAGATTCCTTCTGAGTGTTTCTTGTCAATTTCAAATCTCAGTCTCTGTCTCTCACTAGACAAAGTTGCTGTTCTTTTTATAAGTCTTTGCAGGGAACTCGTTAAAGAGACATTGTTTTTCACAGAATGTGCTTGTTAGTTTCCTTCCTTACAGGTGCATCAAAAAGAACATAATGACCCAGAATTGACTCTTTTGTTGACAGCTCTGCAGAGAATTTGCAAACCAGCATCTCAGGTTAACCCCTTGAGTTTCAAATAGTTTTTTGCAATCATTTCAACAGTATAACTATACACTTTTTCAAACAAAGGGATCCCAGTATAAGTGACATTTCCACATAAAGATTCACATACATTTTTTTTTATAACTGCAGATATGCAAGGGGGAAGAAAAGACAGAAACAGCAAGGGAAAGCAGAGAGATAGCAAGAGGCGGAGAATTGTAAAACCGTCAGAGTGATCAGTTTCTAGGTCTCACAAGAAGATTTGGTTGCATAACCAGACAGACAAGAGACAGAAAAGAACAGGATAGAACAGACCCATGAGTTTAAACTCTTTCTGCATAACAAACGGGGCAGGGCCTTATTCAATCCTGTTGCATATGCAAAGACCTTACAGAGCCAATAGGTCCTGGGGTATGTAGGGTAATATGGGCAAACTGGATGGACCATTGGTCTTTTTCTGCCATCATCGTGTTTGTTTTTATGTTTCTGTGTTGCAAATCATGCAAGCTCATGATGCCATAATATGCTCAAGAACTGGCAAGTTATAAGGGAGAAAGCTCTTTTATAAATATAGACATAGAGGGGATATACTGTCAGTGTCAGTGGCTCAGTAGATAGCACACTTGCCTCTGAGGATGGGAGATCAGAGTGCTGTGGGTTCAGTTCCCACATCTGGCACTTAGGTTAATATCCCAGTATTGACACTGTAGAGCAGCATGAGAGGGGTGCTGCACTTCTGAGGTGCCGTCTTTCGAATGAGACATTAAGCTGAGGTCCCATCTGCCTGGATTGGTGGTAGTTCAGGTGGATGTTAAAAAACCCATGACACTTATCGAAAAGAGTAAGGAAATTTCCCCAGTGTCCTGACCAAATTTCCCTCATTCACTAAAAATACCACCAACAACTTAATCTGGTTCAAGGTCAGTTGCCATTCATCTGTACCCCCCCTCCCCCGGATCCTGCCTGAAAATAGGCAGGATTTGTCTAGTGCACTTACCCAGTCAACAAAAACTAAATAATTAAATAAATGCAATAGACTAACTCAAAATACGCAATTTATCTTCACGTGTTAGGGGATAGGACCACAATTCACAAGTGATGATGCCACAAGTAAGTTATGGAAGTCTTGCCCCCCCCACAAGTGATGATAAACTATGTATTCTGAGTCAGACCATTGCATATTCGATTTATATATCAGTTTACAAGCTATATCTTTTAAATGTGCTCTTTGTGTGCAGATATAACTGTTTCTGTTTGATTTCAGCTGCTGGCTTCAGTGCTGTACTCGACTATTGTGATGTTATCAGCATTGTGAAAGCTGCACTCTGATTGGTTCAGTAAGCATTTGTGACATACAGTACTTTACAAGATAATATTATCTTTCTAGGTTTATTTTTTTTATTTATGTAATTATCTAGGAAAGTACTTTTGAGCCAAAGGCTCTTTCACAAAGGTTCCACATCATAGCAATCACATATGTACACATTCAAAATACGGAGGTTATTTATACACAATCATCAAATGTTCAGCTTACAGTAAAGCAATGTTATGACCAGTAAAAGTATAAAACAAGGAGTACAAAATACTGAGCAGAAAGTGCTTGAACAGGTTCAGTTGGTAAAGTTATGCACTTTTGCAGATATAGACAGTTGCTTTGGGGTCAGGATATCACACAGTAGCACAACCAGGATGAGGTCACTTGGCCCAGTTAAGAAAATAAGGCAGTTAGCAATATAGGATGTTTCAGGAAATACAGTGAGCATGAGAACTAAAATTAGGTAAGCTATGAAAACACTTATCTAGGTTGCCAGGACATGTTAAAGCATCAGTTCTATTGTCTGAAGTACTAATAAGAATAGACAGCAGGGAGGCCCATGTTACCAGGCTGAGAAGTGACAAGGCATAGACCCTGAAGCCTATGGTGGAGGTAGTGACTTACCAGGGTGGAAGGGGGAGGTGAACAAAAGTAAAGATGAGAAAGAACTACTGGGACTATATTGCACAGGGGAGGGAGCTGGATGTCATTGTCCACCTAGGGAAAAATGACCTGGCTAAGAAAGGGATTAGAGAGGTGCAGGAAGAGTTTGCTGAATTGGGGAGGGGTCTTAGACAAGTAGCATGCACAGTAACCTTCTTGAAGGTGCTGCCCATTGATGGTGTAGGAGAGGCTAGGGTGTTCCGCACCATGGGATTCAATCAGTGGTTGAAAAACTGTTGTGGAGCTCAGGGATTTGGCTTCACTGGGGACTGGGGGTCCACCTGGAGTGATGCAAGCCTATACTGGCATGATGGGCTGCATCTGTCCAGAAGGGGAACCAGGATCCTAGGTGATAGGTTTGAATGCTTCATTGACAAGCATTTAAACTAGACATGGGGGAAGGCACTGGAAAGGAGCAAGGAAATCCTAGCCCCCCTCAAAAAAAATAATGGTAGTAAGTGTGGTAAACACCTACATAGAGGTGTTGATAGGGAAAAGGGCAGGGGTAAATGTAGAAAGTGATAAAGGCAAGAAGGACAGGGATGGGGAAAAAAGGAGTAAGGCCATCAGGAAATGGAGGGTAATGAGTACCAATGCCCATAGTCTGGGCAATAAGCTCCCTGAGCTGGTGGCCTTGATGGAAGAGGGATGCCTGGATATCATAGCAGTCACAGAAACATGGTACACAGAGAACCATGACTGGGATGTTAACATACCAGGGTACATAGCCTGCAGGAGAGACAGGCAGGGCAGAAGAGGGGGAGGAGTAGCTCTCTATGTAAAGGAAGGGATAAAAGTAACTGAACAAAAGAGTAAACAAGGAGAAGAGGAGGCACTGTGGGTCACCTTGAAGACTGGAAAGGGCACCACAATCTGCACAGGGGTTGTGTGCAGACCCCCATGACAGGGGGAAGGAATGGACAAGGATATGATAGAAGGCATTCTTAGGATGGCAGAGAAAAGAGAGAAACTGTTGATGGGAGACCTGAATATGCCAGATGTTAACTGGAGCACATTTGCTGCAGCCACATCCAAGAGCAGGGCCATTCTGGATGCCTTACAGATGGCTGGCCTGAGACAGCTAGTTTCAGAACCCACTCATGAGGGAGCAATCTTAGACCTCGTACTCTCAAACGGGGGCAGTGAGAGGATTTCAGTCTATTAGTGGGTTGCCATCTGGGAACAAGTGACCATCAAACAGTGTGATTCACATTAAACTCAGCTACTGAGTCGAGCCATACAAAAGTGAGGGTACTGGACTTCAGGAGGGCTGACTTTGGCAAGATGGGAGAGTGCCTCAGAAAAGCACTAGCAAACAGGCTAGAATGAGGTGTGGAGCAACAATGGGGAATCATCAAAACTGCCATCACAGAGGCAACAAACCTTTGTGTGAAGCAAATAAACAAATCAAAATGAAAGAAAAAAGCACTATGGTTCTCAAAAGAGGTGGCTGTGAAAGTCAGGATGAAAAGATAGAATTCCGAAGTATAAGGAAACACAGAAGGAGCAGGACAGACAGCTGTACCAGTTAAGGCAGAAGGAAGCAGGGATGGAAGTCAGAATAGCAAAGGCCCAGACTGAGAAAAAGATAGCCATCTCGGTTAAGAAGGGGGATAAAACCTTTTATAGGTACATCAGCAAGCATAGAAAGACAAAGGGAGGGATAGTGAGGCTGAATAGAATGAATGGTGGGTGGGCAGAGGGGGACAGTGAAAAAGCAGGGATACTGAATGAATATTTCTGCTCAGTATTCACAAAAGAGGAGGGGGAAGTGCCTAATCCAATTAACAGAAGCACTCTTGATAGGGGGTTCAATCCCAGTCCTTTTACAGAAGAAAGAGTTCTGCAAGAACTCCTAAAACTGAAGGTGGACAAAGCAATGGGGCCTGATGGAATTCACCCCATAATTATTAAAGAATTAAGGTGGCAAGCAGTGAAACCACTGAATATTCTATTTAATAAATCATGGGAGGATGGTGTGGTACCCGAGGACAGGAGGAAGGCGGATGTGATTCCCCTTCACAAAAGTGGGACCAAGACAGAGGCAGTCAACTACAGACCTGTCAGTTTGACCTCTGTGGTAGGGAAAGTGATAGAGTCACTTCTGAAGGAAAGAATTGTTGAGTACCTAGAGGCCAGTGGGGCACAGGACCCAAGGCAGCATGGGTTCACAGTGGGAAGGTCATGTCAGACGGATCTAATAGATTTCTTTGACTGGGTGGCCAAAGTAGTAGACCAGGGATGGGCTGTGGACATGGCCTACCTGGACTTTAGCAAGGCATTTGACACAGTCCCACACAAAAGATTAATAGTCAAATTAACCAGCCTGGGAGTGGGTCCCAGGGTGGTAGCCTGGGTAAAACATTGGCTGGACAACAGGACACAGAAGGTAATTGTAAATGGAGTCCACTCTGACGAAAGAGAGGTTACTAGTGGGGTACTGCAGGGTTCAGTACTGGGTCCAGTCCTTTTTTAATGTCGTCATAAGTGACATTGCAGAGGGACTGGAAAGAAAAGTATGCCTCTTTGCAGATGACACAAAGATCTGCAGCAGGGTTGATACACAAGGAGGCATGAAAAGGATGAGAAGGGACTTGGCAAGGTTGGAGGAATGGTCAGAAGTATGGCAGCTAGGATTCAGTGCAAAGAAGTGCAAAATAATGCACCTGGGAAACAAGAACCCAGGGGAAGAATACACAATGGGGGGAGGTAGTAACCACAACAAAAAAGGAAAGATACCTGGGGGTAAGCATATCAGATGACCTTAAGTTTAGCTAGCACTGTGAGAAGGCAGTAGGGAGAGCTGAGGGTATACTGGGATGCATAGGGAGAGGCATCACCAGCAGAAAACAGGAAGTTGCTATCCCCTCTGTACAGACAGTTGGTGAGACCCCATCTGGAGTACTGCGTCCAGTTCTGGAGACCCCATCTCCGCAAAGACTTAGACAGGATAGAGGCAGTCCAGAGGAGGGCAACTAAAATTGTGCAGGGTTTGCAAGAAAAGCCATATGAGGAGAGACTAAAGGAGCTTAATATGTATACCCTTGAGGAAAGAAGGGAGAGGGGGGACATGATAGAAACTTTTAAGTACCTCAGTGGAATCAACAAAGTCCAAGAGGGTAGCATCTTTCAGAAAAGAGACGGCAAGAACAAGGGGACACAATTTAAAGATAGAAGGGGCAGTTCAGGGCAATGTGAGGAAGTATTATTTCACAGAGAGGGTAGTGGATGCATGGAACAGCCTTCCTGAGGAGGTTGTGGGGTCTAAAACTGTTGGAGAATTCAAGAATGCATGGGACAGACATAAGGCAATTCTTGGGGGGGAAGGTAGGAAGAAATAGGCTGTTGGTTAACTAGGATCTGCGGCCTATCCTGTAGGTAGGGAAATGGGCAGACTAGATGTGCCAAGCGGTCCTTATCTGCCATCAAAGTCTACATTTCTATGTCTATAAGAAGGATAACAAGAGAAATCTGTGGGAGATTGGGAGGGGTCGGAGAAATGAGAAAATGGAGGAGAGGGAGGGTGCAGAAAGGGTGGAGGGAGGGGACAAAGGAATGATTATGGGCAGAGAGGGGGTAGGAAGATGGGAGAGCAGGGGAATGGCAGGGGAAGAGAGGGGGTGGGGTGGAAGAAATGGGGAGAAACAAAGGGAAGGAAACAGGGAGAGGAGGGGGATGAGGGAAATAGGAGTGTCACTGGGATGCAGGACAGTGGAGGTGAGGGAAGAAATGGGGGAATGAAAGGGAAAGAAGGAGGAGAGCCAGAGGGGTAGAACAGAAAGTAGGGAGGGGAGAGGAGCAAGATTAGAGGGCAAGTAGGAAGGCGGAAGACTGATGAGAGGAGATTAGATGGGAGGGGGATCAGGTCCCACAATTGAAGTCGTTTTTTGAGGCTAGGGCTGTACCGAGTTCAGATTTAAAATGTCCTAGCTTTGCTTCTTTTGTAATGCCTATATCAAGCACATTGAGCCTTAGCAGTGCCCAGTACTCATAGGACCATTGACCTTGTGTGGTTTCGAGGAAGGGGAAGTTTAGGGTCAAATTCTTTACCCCCCAATGCATCTTGTGGTGTTAGGCTGGTTAAGGAGGCTTTGCAGTCCTGGAGTGGTAAGTCCAAGAGTAGATTTCTTGGCGAGAAGGCAAACTTGATACTGAATGCAGCAATCAAGTTTGAGCTACCCCATCTGAGAATATAGCTCACAGGTGTGGATGAGGTGGGGTATGCCTAGGACTAGATGACATGCTTTGTTAAGTGCTGTTCTGATACATGTTAGTGAGGACTGGGAGGCAGCCCCATAGACTGCAAGACCATAGTCGATCACTGAGAGCACTGACCTGTTTACTGCAATTGTTAGTGCTTCAATAGTAAGACATTGACAATGTCTGTACAGTAGTCCCAGTTTTGCATTGCATGGCTTTGCAACTGAGTCAATATGCTGGCTGAATGATAGGGTACTGTCTAGTGTCACTCCCAAGTATTTAAACATTTGGACCATTTTAAGGGGAGTTCTGACTGTTAAGAATGAGAAGTTGGTGAATACGGTGTTTGTTAGATGATGATGTGAATAACATGGTCTTGTTTTTTTTGTAATTAAGGAGTAATTTGGATTGAATGAACCAATGCTTTACAGAGTAGAAATTCTCCTGCATTTGCTTTTCAAGTATAGTGGGATCGGCATTGCATGAATATAGGACTGCATCATCTGTGTAAAGCAGAATGTAGTCGTTTACAGATTGTGGGAGGTTGTTTAGTAAAAAGAGATTCCAGCCATATTGGTCCTTGCAAAACAGGAGAAGATGGAAAGAGTGATACCTTTTATTGGACCAACAAGTGCCTTGTATAAAGATGGAATTATATGCAAGCTTTTGGGCCACACAGGTCCTTTCTTCAGCTGAATAGCAAAACTGAGCAACATAAGCAGTATTTATATCCACTGTGGAGCACTTAAAAATCAGGAAGTGAAGTAGGATGGTGACAAAGGGGACTAGAGATGAAAGTCTAAGATGCCAAATAAAAACATGCAAAGAAAAGGGAAAGGGGCTAAGTAGGAACAGGTCAGAAGGAGATGAAAGGGAGCTAAAGGGAAGACAAAAGCATGCAGATAGGATCTGAGATCAGAGACTAGCTTTATTTATTTTATTTTTTATTTATTGTAAAATCAGATTTATAACCTTTGAGCCAGCGACTCGTTTACAAAGGTACCTCATCACAGGGAGGATACACATGGTTAACATATTTTACAGAGTACAGTCAATACAGAATAACAGCTTTTTTTACATATTTACAGAATACAGACATACAGAATCATATAGTTGTACATAGGTTGCATGAACAGAAATACATAGTATTACATACAGTTGCTTGAACACATCTGTAATTAATAAACATAAGGGTAGAATAGACAGGAGATGCCTAAAAGATGTAAGGAAATCAAGAAATTAAGAGAAACAAAAGATCAAAGGCCTAGATAAACAGAGTGTGAGTTGTATAAACAGAGGTGTGAAAACAAGGGGAGTGGGTAGGACTGAGCTAGAGAGTTAGTGGGAGAGGCAGGGAGGAAGTGAGGTACATGTAAAAAAACAGATCAGGCAGAACTCAGAGAAAAAAAAATTATAATAAGAAAAAAATAGAACCAAAGTGTGATAAATAATGAAATAATTAATTACACAATAAAAAAAGAATTACAGTTTGCCATACTGTGTCATGAAACCGATGTCCTGATTCAGTCCAGAAATGCTTGATTTTAATTGTTTAATATATTTCAATTCCCATGGCCTTCTGTCCTGTGTGTTGCTGAAATTGCCTCTTAGTATCAAGACAGATAAATCCAAGAGAGAGTGATCTGTTTGTGAAAAATGGTTTCCTACTGGAGTGCTGATAATCTGGTTTACTATTGTGTGACAGTGGTGATTCATCCTGGTTTTTCGGTGGTTGGCTTGTTTCCCCAATATAGCAACCATTTGTGCACTTCTTGCTTTGAAATAAGTAAACCACATTGCTTGATTGACATGTGTAGGATCCATTAATTTATATTATATTGTTCTGGCTTGTCTTAATGGTGGCCTGTGTGCATATGTGGGTGCAGGTCTTATATCTTGCCATGTTGCATGGTGTTGTCCCTCTTGTTTTCTGGTTATTTTGATCTGCTGGGAGTTTGTTATGAATTATTATGTTCGAGAGGCTGGGAGGCTACTTATAGGCAATGACAGGTGGTTCAGAGAAGATGTCTTTCAGTGTTTCATCTTCTCTCAGCATGAGTTGTAGCTCTTTGACAATTTCTTGAAGGGATTTTAGCATGGGGCTGTAAGTGACCACTAGGGGTGCGCAGTCAGTTTGATGTAGTTGACTGTATTTCAGCAGATTGTCTCATGGTATTTGTATGGCCTATTCAAATTCTCGGTCAATTTGTCTTGGAGAGTGGCCCTGCTGAAGTAGGGAATTCTGAAGTGTGGAGCGTTGTCTGTCTCTTGTTCTGTCATCAGAGCCAATTCAATGGTATCGAATCGCCTGACTGTACATTACAGATTTTTTTGTATGATATGGGTGGAAGCTGGAATTATGCAGGTAGTGGTGCCTGTCAGTGGGTTTTCTGTAAACAGCAGTTTGTATATGTCCATTTTTAGTGTTACTGACTGTGGTGTCAAGAAAACATATGCTGGTGGTGGAGTATTCAACAGTGAGATTTATGGAATGATGAAAGTTGTTAAAATCATGATGGAATTTTTTGAGAGCATCTTCACCTTCTATCCAAATCAGGAATATGTCATCAATAAAACAGAGGTAGACAGATGGATTGTAATGGTGGTGTTCAAGAAAATCCTCCTCTAAACAGGCCATGAAAAGATTGGCATACCGTGGTGCCATTTTAGTGTCCATGGCTGTCCCCATGATTTGTAAAAAGTGCTTGCTGTTAAAGGTGAAGTTGTGTGTCAAAATGAATTTTATTAGGGTACTGATGGTGGTTTCTGGAATGCCTCCTGTGGATGTGTTTTCCTTTAAAAATTTCTGACATGCTGCTACTGTATGCCATTTTCATGTGGGATGTTGGTGTACAGGGCAGTGACATCCATTGTGGCTAGGATAATGTTCGGTGGCAGCTGTCCAATTTGTTTCAGTTTCCTGAGGATATCAGTGGTGTCCTGAGTAAAACTGCTAGTAGCTCTTCTAATGGTTTTAAAATGGATTCAATAAGTCCTGAAATGTTTTCAGTGAGTGTGCCAATGCCAGAGATGATGGGTCGTCCTGGATTCCCAGGTTTGTGTATCTTGGGTAGCATATTGAATGTCCCTGGAGTAGGTTTATTAGGAATTAGTATTTTTAACTGTTCTTGGATATTGTTAGGTAGAGACATGATGATTTGTTTGTTCTTCAGTACATTGTGTAGTAGGGTATTCAATGGGTTCCCTATAGTAAGCTATACCTGACAGCTGTCTGTGTACCTCTTTAATGTAATCCTCTGTGTTCATTACAACCACAGCTCCACCCTTGTCAGCTTGTTTTATTACAATGTTATAGTTGTCATTCAGAGTTTGTATTGCCCTCTTTTCTAGTAGTCTAATATTGTACAGGAGTTTCTGCTCTTTGCTAAGGGTTTGGGAGTTTACTGTTCCACGGAAGCATTTGATGTAGGCATTCAACTTAGGGTAGCATCCACTCTGAGGTATCCAGTCTGATGTTTTCTTTGTGCTGTCATAATGTGTTGTTCGAATATCGTTTTTATCGAACGAAAATTTTTAGATGAAGCTGTCTAAAAAGTTCTTCCATCTCCCCACAGAATCTAATGTTATCAAATTCCTGTGTGGGGCAGAAAGTTAAGCCCTTGGATAGTACAGATGTTTCAGCCCATGTAAGTTCTTTATTAAATCATTTGATCATTGGTAGTTATGCAGTGTATCATCCTGTTGCACAGTGTTAGTGCTGTAGTTTACTTCCCCTGGATGAGTCAAGATGTCATTGTAGCTGCTGTCTTGTAGTTCTCTGAGTTTCCTCCTCTTCTGTGATATGGCTTCCTGGACAGCTTTTTGATAATGTGTTTGGAGATCACAGCTAAATCCTGGTGATACATTGTTGTTGTATCCTTGAAGGGTGTGTGAAAGTTCAGAAAATCTATTTTTAAGGTGAGATTTCTAGCGTATATCTAATAAATAAGGTGATTCCTGAGTTTCTCGGATGTTCTGCAACAAAGTTGTACTGCATGCTTTGAATTATATGTAGTTTGCAGTGGATTGTAGATCCGAAGTCCTCTAGGTATAATGTTCTGTTTTTTGCATAAAGTTAGGAAGCAGATGCCACTGTCAAATGTGGCTTCCTTTTTTTTCATGTTGCTGAGTTGCTACCTCTGTTTATACTACCTCACACTGTTTATCTAGGCCTTTGATCTTTTGTTTCTCTTAATTTTTTGATTTCCTTACATCTTTTAGGCATCTTCTGTCTATTCTTCCCTTAAAGCTAGTCTATGATCTCAGAACCTATCTGCATGCTTTTGTCTTCCCTTTAGCTCCCTTTCATCTCCTTTTGACCTGTTCCTACTTAGCCCCCCTCCCCTTTTCTTTGCAAGTTTTTATTTTGCATCTTAGACTTTCATCACTAGTTCCCTTTGTCACCTTCCTACTTCACTTCCTGAATTTTAAGTGCTCCATAGTGGATATAAATACTGCTTATGTTGCTCAGTTTTGCTATTCACCTGAAGAAGGGACCTGTGTGGCCCCAAAAGCATTTGTATAATTCCATCTTTGTACAAGACACTTGTTGGTCTAATAAAAAGTATCAAACCTTCCAGCTTCTCCTGGGAGATTGTTTAAAAATAAACTGAACAGTAGGAGGCCAAGGGTAGAGCTTTGGGGAACCCCTGTGATAACACTATGATTTTTGGAGAAGGTGTCTTGTATTTTCACTTTTTGGACCCTTGCCAGTGAGGTAGCTCCTGAACCAGTCTACAGATTCAGAGGAGAGGCCAGAAAGGGAGAGTTGACCCAGGAGTAGATTATGGTTTACAGTGTCAAAGACCTTGGTGAGGTCAATGTGTGTAGCCCCCTCTGTCCAGGGCATTGTGAATAAAGCTGGTATACTCAATTAGAGCAGTTGTAGTACTGTGTTATTTGCGAAAGCCATGTTGTTGCCGGCATTTCAGTTTGTATTTGTCTAGATAGTCTGTCAGTTGGTCAAAAACTATGCACTCTAATGACTTTGAGAGAGGGGGTTAGATTGATTTGGGGCAGTAGTTTGCAAAGTTGGCTCTGTCTCTTCTTTGGAAGACAGGGGTAACCACCGCCACCTTCCAGATCCATGGGAATTCACCAGAGATCAGGAAAGATTTAGGATTTGGGTGAGGGGAGTGAGAATTATGTTCAGGTTAAATCTGACTAGTTTGAGGTCAAGTTGATCACTACTAGTCCTGGATTTTCTGAGAGCTATTATGAGGTATTTTTTAGCCTCATGAGAAGTGATAACTCTGAGGTAGACAGGTGGGTGGGAGTTTGATTGGGTTCCTGGGTTTTGTGTGGTGTATATATCAGTTGGAGGTTGGAGGAAGCTAGGAGGCTGTGCGCCACTGAGTTCGGTAAATGCCTTGTTGAAAACATTAGCTATATGGTAGTGGTCTTGCACTGGATGATCCTCAATGCTCAAAAAGGTGAGAGGAGTTTTATTGGGTTTGCCAGATAGAGACTTAATGTTCTTCCAGAACCAACAGCTGTCAACCCAGGAGTTTGTCAGCTCACTCTTAAAGTGATTGTTTTTGGCTTTACATATAGCCCAGGTGCACTTATTAGGGGCAGCTCTATAATTCTGGTAATCTGCTGGGGTGCCAGAGTTTGTAGCTTTGCACCACAGGGTGTCTCTATGTTTCATGAGGGCTAGTAGCTGGGGGGTGATCCAGGGGCTCTTGTAATCATGAATCTTTCATTTAGTGCAGGGGCATAGATATTGCATACTGCAATAAACTTGTTTATGAAGCTTTTAAGGGCAGCTTTGGTGTCAATGTTGAAGTCAAGAAAGCTCCAATCTTGGAGGCCGAGGTGATCTCTTAGAGATTTCAGTTTGCCTTTCTTCAGGAGTCTAGAATTGACAGTTTTGACTGGCACCTTTGGGGCCTTATTAGATCATTTGCATATTATTGGGGAGTGGTCACTGAGACAGTCCTGGAGAACTGAAGTGGAGGTTATTCTACCATGCTGGTTTGTGACCATCCAGTCAGTTATAGTACCTGTGCCTGTCCGATAAGTAAGCCGTGTAGGGGTGTCTATCAGTTGCATGAGACTGAGCGAGGATAGCAAGTCCTTATAGGGGCCAGCATCGGGGGAGGATCAGTCACTATTAAAGTCCCCAACCATTATCAGCTCAGTGTTCCAGCTCCAATCTGAGAGGTAGTCAATCAAAGATTTGAAGCCGACAGCTTGTTCCTTCGGAGGAATGTATACTGAGACTATAGTAAGAGTTTTACTCTTCATACCAAGTATTACTTTTATGGCCAGCAGTTGAGCCCCACAATTGGTCTCATAATGATTTAGAATTTGGCCCTGGATATGGCCTTTGACATAGATAAAACACCCTCCTCCTGTTTTACCAAGTCTATCTAGTCTGAAAGAGGCATACCCAGAGAGCTGTACAGCAGAGTCAGGCATCCTGGGTGATAGCCAGGTCTCTACCACAAAGAGGATGTCAGGCTGGTGTTGCATGACCCAGAGTTGTAGGGTGTCGATTTTTGCCAGTAGACTGCAGATATTTATCGATGCTATGATTAGACCATTCTGTTTTTATATAAAGTTGTATTACATGATATTTGACCTGGATTAGGGTGTATGTTCCCTGAGATTACCAGGAGCAACCATGTTAGTGTTATTGCCTGCCACGTCAAATATGTTAGGGCCTGTGATTGGCTGACATAGTGAGGATTGCTGTGCTTGTCACTTGGCTAGACTAGAAGCACACCAATGATTGCAGGTGGGAGAGGATGCCCATAATGGCTACAGGGCTTATGGTACCATTTAGTAGGGGGTATGTTGCTCAGGATTGATTGCATTGGTGTACTAGTGATTTTAGAGTTTTTCAGGTTTTGTTCCTGTGACATTTCAGTCTGGAGACAGTGAACTGAGGGTCCTTTAACATTCTGAGGTGTGCAAAATAAAGGGTCATATTCATAATGGGGCACACATTTTGAAGGATCCTTTACTATTGAGGGAGACATACATGGCACTGAGAGTATAAGGCAGAGGGTTCTAAGGAGGAGCATATTGACACCTACAAGGGAAAAAAGGCAGGACTGATTCTCAAAAAGGATAAGCAGTAGAGGGGGAGAGTGCCTTGGGGGCATACTGTCTCTTGGGACCCTAGAGGGTAGTTGTATTTTAAATGAAAGAAACAAGGTCCCTCTAGTGGCTGACCTGTATAAATTGCTATTGGTAAACTGGACACTTAAAACATATATTACTTTGCAAGATAATGTTATCTTGCCATGTTAGGTCAAGATAATACTTTTTATCTTGCTATTTAGCTGTACACATGTGTTAGATGAATAGGAAATGTTCCATGAGGGAGCTTCAAATATGCATGTTTTTGGTTTGGAATGTTGTTATTAGTGCACAGTGACAATAAAATCAACATTTCAAACCAGATAAAGGGTGCTATGCATGAATGCAAGCTGGGTACATGTGATTGTTGCATACTCAGCTTGCATAGCTACGCACCTGTGGACAGGAACAGGGTCCATGTATACATAACTACATGCCCCTACTGGCACCTCTCCATTGCCATGTCACTCAGCATGTGCAAGCGGGTGGTTCGAGGGGTAGTGGCAAGCATCAAATCAGATGCATGTCCTTTGTCCTAAAGTAGATCCCCAGCTCCATGTGAGCAAGGGATTCTGGGACATTGCAGGAGGGACAATTTTGCAAGGATGGGCAAATGCCCGAATGGCTGCCCTCAGCCCTCCCTTTCTAAGAAAGGGCTTGGGCAGCGCTAAGAGAGGGGTTGATGCCTCGCAGCCTGCAGAGTGTTTTTGGTGGGAGATTACAAAAGATACAGCAGCTGCTGTATCATGCAGTCCCCTCACCTGGTACTCTACAGCTCGGTGAATGGAGCAGAGTGTGGGCACCCCCTGGTATGCCCCCAGACTGTCCCTGCATGTAGCTGAGTGAATGGCCAGGGGATCAGGTGCAGAAGGGATGCATGTCCCTTCAACACATGATGCAAGGTATCAGTGGGATCACTGATGGACAGCTCAGTGATTTGTGGTTGCTTGTGTGCCTTGGATTCAAGGTCCATAGGTGACCTGCACCTTCATGCATAGGGCCCAGTATGCATATATGGAGCTGCCTCTTTGGATATCTGATGCATACTGTGGGAGTTCTCACATCTGTTATGTATATAGATTATCTTTCTACAGTTTTTCTTTTTGTTCCACTTATTTTGTACATTTTCTTTATGATCCTCATCACTGGCCACCTGAACTCTCTCCAGTGTAGTCTCTTGGCAAGGCCACTCCTGTCCCACCTGAAGTCCCCAGCCATACCTCTAGTTTGGGCCCATCTCCACTCCAACTCCATTGATCACCCTACCCCCTGGCTCTAATCCCCCAGGATGGGGTCGCTAATTCCTACTGGTGCTCTATCTATTTTTTTTATCATAGAATAGTTTTTATTAGTTTCAAAAAGGAAAGAGATAACACATCCATAACAAACAGACACATTTTCGTTAGAACATTGTACACCTGTAACAGAAGATCCAAATGACAACCAACTTTCAAGGTTAACAAAATTGCCAACACAACCCGGGTCATTGGCGCGGCATGAGGTGTGGTGTCCAACACCTCAACCCTCAACAACACTGGGCTGGCTTTTCCACTTTAATAATAATGCTAAGCTGATCCTTTTACTTTTATGGGTGCAAAAGATGACAGCACCACGGTTTGATGTGTTGCTCGCAAGGAGCCAGTTCATATGAAAATCAAGGACTGTGGCTACTATGCAACTAACATAGCTGCTGTGCAAATAACATGATTTCAACTGTTTTTACACAACAGCTATGTCTTTAATTAAAGGAAAAAAGTGTTTATCTTCCACATGTATTTGCACTCTCATGGTATACATAATCATAAGTAACAGTAGTATGGGAAATAAATATAAGGTACATCATTTGGGTGTAAGTATTATTCTATTTAATTTTACCCTAATGTCAATGTCCCTTTTTAATTTCCTATTGAATGGAAATTGGGATCTGAGTGCCAGTCTGTTACCAGTTGAGTGGGATGCTTTTAGAAACAGAAACAATCATAGGTACTGACCATAGTTAGGCATAATAGGCCCTATGCACAACTGGGGTGGAGTGGCTACACGCGTGAATCTTGGGCATGTAGCCACTCCACACCTATGCATCCCCCACACGGGATGCAATAAGGGGGGTGCACAGGACCGATGCATTGATCCTCCCGGGTATGCAGATAACAATGCTCCAGGGGCAAGCTGTGGGTGCACCAGCACTACATGCCATGCACAAAAGTTCATAGTGCCGGCCATGGGCATGTGGTGGGAGCAAAGGGTACACCAGGGGAACCCTGCTGCAAGCCTCTTAGGCCCTCTGTGCAACCATCAGGACTCCGCTGGGGCAGGGTGGATAGCCCACCCACTCGGACTGCTGCCATCTCCCCTGCACATGTTGGTGCAGGGCTCCTACCAGGTGCCCTCCCACTCCTTACACACCCACACAGGGGCACCGGACAAAGGATGCTGCCCTTCCACACCCCAATGACAACACTGGGCCACCCCCATCACCAGCTCCTCATTGCTTCAGGAGGGATCAAGATGAGGGGTACAGCCCTCCCACAGAACCAATGGACCCCTACACCATCCCTCATGGCACAGCCCTGACAAGCCAGCAGCTTTACCCTCCACCTACCACCACTGCTGCTGGCTGTTGGACATCTGTGGGGCATGCTGCCAACACGCGCAATGCCACAGAAGGGACCTACTGAGTGATCCAGACTGGGCATCTGACTAGATGCCTGGCTGGGTCCGTGGGCCCTCCCCCTGCTACCCCACAGAGTCCTGTGCACCAGAGAGTAGGGCCATGGACAGCTGGTGAATGGTGGTGAATACCACCAGCAAGCACCTGTCTGCAGGTGCTGCCCTATGCTGGCAGGATACGCACCTCTGGTGCGTATGTCCCACCCATTTATGCATAGGGCCCTGTATATGTACCCAAGGACAAAAGGTTGTTTCTATACATTTTCAAATTATTTGGGTTACTGCGTATTAAACATCAGATCAGTGGCATGTGTCCATTTTGTAGATGTAATGATTGATAATATGCTGCTTTTGGAATCAATTGTGTTTCACATTTGAAAATTCAATTATATATAAGCATATAAAATATTACTTTACAAAGCCTGATTTCCAAGAGTCTGAAATTAATTGAAACAGACATGAACAACCTAGATGAAGGGTATGCTTGTCTGAAGGCACTTGGATGAAGATGTTGTAAGAGCAGAAAGCGTAAATAGATACGTACAAACTAAGCTACTGTATCTGAAATATTGCTACAGGTTGCTATGGAGCCCATGACCTCTTATCCTTTCAGCAATTATCATTCGGCTGTTCAGAGCACACTGCTGTACATTAAATCCACTTGTTCTGTTCTGCAAATGGGAGTGTGCATTGCTAAACCATTAGATTACCCAGAGAATGCACCTTGTAGGCTTTTTCAAGCGACATTGGTTAATTATAAAACCCCTCTGTGTGATAATAGTGTGTGCCTATAATACCTTAATATCTTTCATGTTGTCATCATCAAAAATATGTTGTATTTGTTGTAAACCTCCATTTAATATCCTCAGTATCAGAAAACGATTTTATTTGGAGTAGTGCTTTCATAAAATAGATCTATAAGTAATGCCTGTACCTGGTTATGCAGTGTGAATGATGCAAACATTTAATTACAACACTTGAAAGGCTGAGAAAGCTGTTTTAAAAATGTTTAATTTTCAGAAAAGCCAGTTCTTTCCATTTCAGATTTTTTCTTTTATTGTCTGCTAGTCAGAAGATTTTTTGCTCAACAGTTCTTGGTATGGTACTGTGACCTCTGTATTCAATAGGTTTGCACTAAAGCAAATGGATAATTGCTCATGAACACAATATTCAGTCATTAGCATTGTGCCAGTCAGTGGCTATAGTGCATGTGCTCTAATATAATGTATTCAGCATAGAAAAAGGGGATGGTTATGTAATTATTCAGCACAGTGTGATATTCAATGAATTAGTACTGCCCTAAAGGTATTTAGCTTAACATAGCACTGCGCAAGTTAAGGACTATAACAAGCAAATCTTAACAGTGGAAAATCCGGAGGTGGAACCATGAGCTACAACAAAAATGTCCCATATTGTCTATTAGAGGCTGTCCTGAAGGATAAGGTGCAGGAGAATGCCCCCCCAGGCCATATCATAGGCCCCGGAAATGTTATGCTGCAAACAGACAGCACTGTCCATGAGTCACATCCAAATGCTCATGTAGCTGTGTGAGACACAGCATTAGGAGCTCCAAGGAGGCATCCACTGCAGCCATGCAATGTCCTTTGAGCTGAAGGTGACAGCAGCAATGTGCATCCTGGCCACCAGAATATTCCAGATACCATGAGTGACACCACCAGTATCACACATTCTGCCAGCTCATGTCTGTTGAGCCAGATAGTAGATGCCCTGCTGGTCCACACTGGGAAATTCATTGTATTCCCCACCACACCAGCAGAGCAAACAACAACCATACAGCAGTGCTATTGAGTTGTGCACCTACCAGCTGTACTAGATTCCACTGACTGTACCCATGTTGCCATTCATGCACACACAGGGGATGGAGTGCAGTCTTGCATCAACAGAAAGGGTTACACTCCTTTAACTGTTAGGTGGTGTGTGATGCAATAGAGTGCATCACCAATGTCCTGGCATGATTCCTCAGTGGTGCCCAGGACAGCCTCATTGGGCACAGCTCCATCCTCTGCCAGACATTTGAGTGTGGGGACATACCCAGTGGACAGCTTGTTGGTGAGTATACATCCAAGGCCCTACCACTGACCATAGCTGGCATTGTTGTCACCTACTAATGAGCAAGGTGCTGGTGCTGACCGCCTACATCCCGGGCTGCTAACACCTGTTCAGTGACCCCACATCCACTGCAGAGAAGAGGTACAAAGTGGCACACATCCCAACATGTAGTGTCATTAAAGAGCAACTCTGCATTTAGCATTGTGTTTTCATAAATAAGATATTTCAGATGTTACAACATACAGTACTAGAGAGTACATTTTTTCATGTTCATTGTTTCTTTCCAAGGTTTACAGCACATCTTGGGAGTCCATCTAAAAAATCTGTATAGAAAACCTTTGAAAACATTTGCCTCTCCTTTGTTAATCTCATAGTGCCTTGGTTTATGACATTGTAGTGCTCACCATGACGACAGACTGTAATGTCACAAACAACAATTGTATGGCTAGCAGGGGACAGTCAGCTACAGTTTGAAAGACTCAGTGAAATTATTGCTGCAGTATCTATAATATTTAGTAGACCAACAGCAGGGGAAAGTAAAACAAAAATAACAAAGAACTAAAAAACAATAAACTCAAAATATTAATTGTGTAGATCTAGTATTGTTATGCTTTTTATTATAACAGAGAATTGCTCTTTAAAGTGGTGTTGTAAGGTTCCCCAATGCCTTTTTCACATAGCATGCCATTGCCAGCCATGCTTCAGATGCTGAAGCTGCAATTTGTTTTGTAAAATAAGCTGTCATAGTGATTTTATTGTCATGTTTTATCAGTGGTTTGTTTCTGGCTGCCTTCCAGTTTCTCTGTGCAGCCACACCCACAGAATGATGTCATGGAAGGGAACTGACAATGTTTTACATACAATAGAATGGAATTATAATGTTGACTTAAATGTGCCTTACTCAGAAGTACAGTCTTATATGTTGGTAGTGGTGAGCACCTAATATGTAAATGTCCATAGCAAGGTATTGTGGGTACAATAAGTAGCTGATTTCCAAGTTCCATACTGTGAGGTGCAGACTCGTATTTTGGCATCAACAATATAAGCTTGTGTATGTTTATTTTCAAAACAAGGCATTGTGCATTCCATATTTAGCTACAAAACTTCTTTACTGAGAGATGTAGTCTATTATGTAGTGAACACAGAAATATAATAGCCTGTATACTATTTTACATAGTGAGGCATTGTGGGCACAGTAAATTGCTGATTTTTCTATCTCCCTATTCAGAGTGCAGTCTCCTATTCCAGTATTGTTTACAGCAATACAATCCGTAGCAATGTTTCGGGAAAATGGTTTTGTGATGCAGATAGGCCACAAAGCTCATTTGCAATTCTATGTTGATGTTTCACTTTTACTGCCTGTGGTGCAGTGACAAGTCTGGTGACATCCAGCAGACCAGACCTGGGTTTGAATCCCACAGCTTCCACTTGCATACTGTGTGACCCTGAGCAAGTCACTTAACCTCTTTGTGCTCCCAGGTCGCTCCTGTAAAAAAGCTTTCAGCTTAGTGTGCTATACCTGGTTAAACAACTAAAATAATAAAAAAAAAATAAATAAAATAAGTCTGAAGTGACAGCTCCTGTCAGAATGTGGGAATATGATTATACTTTTCTATGTTTTTGTTATAGGGCTTGAATGGCTGTATGTAGTTCAGGATTGTAATTATGGGTCAATGATTACATGGCTCTGAGCTGCTTTCAGCCAATCAAGTCGCTAGACTTTTTCTATGCATGTTATAATACTAGATATAACTACTTGCAAACAATGTAAAAAGGCTGCTCAACACTAACAGTGTCGCTTTATAAACTTTGTTTCCCTGGTATGATGTCACAGTTGGGGGTTGCAGCACTGAAAAAAAGGGGTTATGCAAATGAAGCAGAACACTGAAATAAAAGGATATTTTTTTCATGGGGAAAAAAGCACTACTTGGCAGTTTGAATGGTGGAAGACTGATTCACAACTCCTACAGGTTACTACTCCCATTTGCTATGGCAAACTTGCAACATCACTTTAAGCATGTTTTTTGCATGCTCCAGATGTGGTTTAGATGCCTTAACTGTTCTGATGGCACCCTACAATACAGCCCTCAGAAGGCCTGTGCTATATTCCTTGCCTGTTATGTATTATAAAACATGGCACTGAACCATTGAATATGTCTGCCAGTCCCAGAGGAGAAGGTAGAATTGTGGAGTGGATGCGGAGTCAGTGGACCAGGGGATGCAGGAGCGGATCAATAGGTGTGATCCCACAATGGCCAGGAGGTTCATGGACTACAGGGACCACCTTATTACAGACCTCTTCAGACCCAGATTGTGAGTAAAGAGCACCCAGGAGACAGTAATGAATGAACCAAATGTATTGCAAATGCAAGCAAGAAAAAAACTATACAGAAAAATATAAATGCAGGTCAAAGCAGAACAGTAGGGAATAAGAAATAGGAACATATAAAAAAACTCTGGCCAGAGCTGATAGGGCTGCAGCCATAGAATGTGGGATACAAATATTGAAAATTTGTTTTTTAATATTTTTACACCAAATTTTCAACATAGCCTTGTTAAGACCCTGCCTCACGAAGAAGGGCAGAGAAAATGTTCAGCTCTGGCCTAAAAGTGATTTTGTGCAGGGGCCATGAAATCACCTTTTGGGATATAGAAAAACATTTTGGCCAGGATTTGAAAATGACAGCTATCACATTCATGAGGTACTATAAAGATATAGCTATGTTGTAAATTTGGGGTAAAAATATTGAAAATGACCAAAGTTACAAACCTGCATTCACAAAATTCAAAGTAGGGTCATAACTATGTTTTTTTTTTAAATATTTTTCACCAAATTTTCAACATAGCATTTTTATGACCCTGTCTTATGAACAAGGGCAGAGAAAATTTTTAACTCCTGCCCAAAAGATGATTTCACGCAGGGACTGCAAAAAAAAAAAAAACACATTTTGGCCAGGATTTGAAAAATGTGTCACACTCATGAGGTGTAATAAAGATATGGCTATGTTGTGAATTTGGGGGAAAATATTGAAATTTACCAAAGTTACGAGTCTGCATTTGCAAAATTCAATGTACAAAAGCCCCATAACTTTGGTGTTTTTTAACATTTTTACACCAAATTTTCAACATAGGTATCTTATGACCCCATCTCATGAACAAGGGCAGAAAAAATGTTCAGCTTCTGCCTGAAAGGTGATTTCAGGCAGGGACCACAGAATCACCTTTTGGGACAGATCTGCCTAATGGCAGTTCAATTGTTTATGAGATAGGGTCCCAAAGAAGGCATGTTGAAAATATGGGCCAAAAGTATGCAAAAGTGCCCAAGTAATGCCACTTAGTTCAAAACCCCTTTGAAATACATTGAACCACATTCCTGTTTCTTCAGTCTGAGATCCGGCATTGAAGAGTGAGGATGTGTCTGTGGTCCAGAGATGATTATGGCTTTTGACTCCTGATGAGTAAGTAGGGGCTGGGGAGGTGGGGTGGTGGGTGCTGAGTGGAAGGGTTGGTTGGGGAAACAGTAATGGCACAAAACACATCAATGGACATTTTTCTTTTTACAAGTTAAAAAAAAAATTCTAAGGAGTTCTGCACTGTGGGATTGTGCACCCTCAGTGTCGCTATTACATTTTTTTTGACAGAGAACATGGGTTGGTGGTTGCAGAGATGGAGGGTTGTGTGTGGGGGGGATATCTCTAATTAAAAAAAAATGAAGATGCCTCCTCCTGACACTGGGGGATTGGGCACCCGTAGTGCCACTCATATGTTTCTAGACACTGAGAATTGGGCATCCCCAGTGTAATGTTGTGCAAAATTGGAATATTTCACTTGGTGAAATGCAAAATTCCACACAAGGTTGTGAGCAAAATTTCACCCCCAAGCCAGCGAAATTTTGCTTCTTATTTAACATTCGCACCCAGAGGTGAAATTTCACAACCAGCGGTGAGAATTTCATCACCTGGAGAAATTCACCTCCGTGGTGAAATTATGTTCAAACTTCTCCCTGGTGTCTAGTGGCCCCAGCCATCACTGGCCATTAACATTAATAACAACCCCCAAAGTTACCCTGCTGCCTCCATTGTGTTTTTTAATATATACCCTTCACTCCCTGGTGTCTAGTGGTCCCTCCAGCCATAAATATTAATAAGCACCCCACCAAAGTTACCCTGCCACCTCCATTGTTTGTTTAAAAAAAAAAAAAAAATATATATATATATATATATATATATATATATATATACACCCTTCACTCCCTGGTGTCTAGTGAACCTCCCACCCCATCAGTATATAGCAACACCTACCCAGTTCCCCCCCAGAAGCCTGACTGAGCCACTGGCACAGTCCTCCACTCATCTCCATGGCCAGCAGGCCGACTGAGCACCACTGAGCACTTGAATGAATGAGCACAGTACAATGCTCATTCTTTCAAGCACTCAGTCAGGCTGCCAGCCATGGAGGTGAGTGGAGAGCTTTGCTGGTGGCCGACCGAACTCCTGGAGGGAGGACTGGGTGGGTGCTATATACTAATGGGTGGGGGGTGAGGGTTCCACTAGACACCAGGAGTGAAGGAGGTATATATATATATATATATAAAAACAAACAACAGAGGTGGCAGGGTAAATTTGAGGGGAGTGCTTATTAACGCTGATGAGGCCAGTGATTACGGGGACCACTAAACACAAGGGAGGAAGATATATTTAAAATAAAACAATGGCAGTGTAACTTTTGGGGGTGCTTATCAATGTTTAAGGCCAGTGATGGCGAGAGACCACTAGACACCAGGGAGTGGAGGAGGGTTAATTTATTTTTAATAAAACAAATGGGGGGTGTAGGAAACTTGTGTGTGGGGGGGTTCAATTTACAGTTGTGACAGGTGGCGATGGTTGAAATTGCTCGTGAAAGTTCACCGCAATTTCGTGAAACATTTCACCCAGCAAAATTGCTGATTTCATGGCAATTTCACTGGCAAAATGTTATTTCGCTGCATCTCTACCCCAGTGTTATTTGTATGATTCCCAACACTGGGGGATTGGGCACTGCCAGTGTCGCACATGTGTTTCTTGGGGGGGAGGTGGGTGCTGAGATGGAGGGTTGGGTGAGGGGATATCTATAATTTATAACTATTTTATTTGGCAGTCATGGCAGAACACGGCACACTTTGCTGTGAACAAGAAGGCCACTGAGTGCCACTGTGCATGTGCTAGTAGTTGTGTATGTGCGATATGATTTGGTGGCCTCTTGGATATGGCGGAGTGTGCCGTGTTCTACGTTGAAAGTCGACACTGTAAAAATAGTGCAGTGCTCCTTCGATTGGAGACAATGAGTGGAGTTCTTCACAGATACGGATGTGTCTGTGGTGTAACTCCAACTTGTTGTTCGGTCAGAAGGAATGCGCTGAGTTCTTTTCTCTTAGCAAGTGATCTTCAGGACTTCACACACCACTGTCTTAAAAAGGGCCCTTGAAACAAAAGTATAGGCATCCTGTCTGTGAAGGAAATTGAAATAAAAGTATAGTTATCCAGGCAGGAGGGGAATGGGGCATCAAAACAGATAATAATCATCCAGGCAGTAGGTGAAAGCTGTGATTCAACACAAATAAAAGTCTCCCAGTCAGGGGGTGGAAGGGTGATTAAAAGAAAGCTGTAATCATCCAGGCAAGGTGGTGTAAAAAAGGGGACTGAAACAAATGTATAGCTAGCTTGGTGGGGGCTTCAACACGAATACAAACTAACCAGGTTGGAGGAGGGGTTTTAACACAAATTAGAGCCATCCAGCTAGGAGTAAAGGGGTTTTGAAACAAAGGTATAACTAACCGGGCAGAGGGGGTGTAAAAAGGGGGATTGACATATAAGTATAGTCATCCAGGCAGAGGCGAAGGGGGCTTCAGCACAAATAATAGCCATCCAGGCAAGGCGAAAAAGGGGCATTGAAACACAAAGTACAGCCATCCAGTTGGGTCAAGATTTGGAGACTGGGAAAAATGGTTTGGCAGGAAGCCAAGGGGCAGGAAGTGGAAAACCTAGGGTTGGGCAAAGGAATGTTGTGCACCTGTATGTGCAGTCCATATTCCCACCACAGACATGGGGCTGGCATGTGCAAGGTATCCTGATGGGTAATGTTGAGGACAACATTCATGCAATGGATATGTGCCACCCACAACTATGGCCTGTGGAGTACTTACCCTGCCAAGAAGCAAGCCATAGCCGTGGGTGCATAGCAGTTGGCTCCCATGGACCAGCATGCAGGGTGTTGCACATGCTAAGGTGTCTGCCATGAGGTAGTCAGACTCCATAGTGTCCACTGCAAAATGGCACTTCCCCCACTGGAATGGCTAGCACTATAAGTACCCTCTGTAGTCAATGACACCATTGCTATGGCCTCCAGTATGGTGGGGTCCATGCTTCCAAAGCTGGCCACCAGGAACTGCTCCATTCTAGAGAAGCCTGAAACCAAGGCTGCCATGTGCTCCACATGGTGAACCTCTGCATGCTGCTTATGGGCCTGCAGCATGATCTACATGCATCCCATCTCAATCTACAGGTGCTTCTGAGCTGCCATGGTGGCCAGCAGCCACTGTCTGTTGACTGCCACATCCTATTGTCATTGACTATCCTGGGGGACAGGGTGGGGCTGCACCATGGCCAATGGTATGGTCTGGGGCTGCACTGCAGTCAGTTCTGCACCTAGAAGAGGGCTGGGACAGTACAGCAGTCACTGTGCTGTGGGTATTGGCCTGGGGTGGCACAGCAGTGGTGGGCCACTGAGCATTGGCCTCAGTGGTACAGTGGTGGCTGGTCCAGGGGCATTGGCCTTGGGCGGCGCAGCAGTGGCTGGACTGGAGAGGGTGGCTTGGCCCCATTGGCAGGAGGGGCAGCAGGGACAGTGACAACAGGTGGCACTGTTGATTTGAGGCAAAGGGACAGCCTCTGCCACCATCCAGCCCCTCAGCGGTGTATGAGCTAGATGAAGATTTATCCACCCACCTCCAGTACTCCATAAATGTCTCCCTGATGCTATCCATCTCAGTGTCTTTCGGTGCTCCAGCAGGGGACAGTCACTGGGGATGCAGCTGTCTTGGCAGGCCTGGGGCATCCTCCACCATTGTATCCAGCTAGAGACGTGAAAGTTGCCAGTTCCGCCTTCAGCGGAACTTTCACAGAAACCTGTCAACTTTCCCAGAAGTTTCTGAGTTTCCACCTGTGGCTGGTCAGAAAACTTCCGAATGCTTAGGGGTGAAATTTTGCCCTTTTATGCCCCCTAGCACTGTAATAGCACCTCCCACCTGTCACCAGATTTGATTTTAAAAACAAAATACAACCAAGGCAGCTAGCGGTCCCCCACACCCGATCACCCACCCACCCAATGTGTTAAATAAAAATAATAACCCTGGTGGCTAGCGGTCCCTCCCTACCTGATCATCACCCACCCTGCCAATGTCCATTAAAAACAACCCTGTCCCTGGTGGCTAGCAGTCCCTGCATGCTGTGCATGCTCTCATTCATTCACATTTCAGTGGGTTGCCAGCTGTGGAGAGAGCGGAGAAATGTGCTGGTGGCCCACTCTGATTTGGGATGGGAGGGGGGAGTGCTGGGTTGGGGGGTGGGGGTCACTAGAGCAACAGGGAATAAGTACAAAAAAAATGAATATATTGGATGTATGATAAGGAGGAGGGATGGGGTTCACTAGACCACCAGGGATTTTTTTTTACTATGAGGGGGACCTGGGCTGTACTGGACTTGAGTGATTGTTTGGGGGGAGGGACTACTAGCCACCAGGGACAGAGCTGTTTTTTTTTAATAGACATCGGCAGGGCAGGTGATGATTGCGTGGTGGATGGACTGCTAGCCACCAGGGTTATTTATTTTTTGGAAAACACATTGGGCGATGGGTGATGGGGTCAGAATAGGGATTGCTAGCCACCAGGGATTAATTGTGTGTATGGGGATCGCAGGCGGGATTTCTGCGAAAGTTTGGAAATGGATTTCCAAACTTTCATGGACACAAAAGTTAGACTTTTGCTTACATTCTGCCTGCGGAAGTTTTTTTTCATACACCACTATGTCTAGCACAAAAAGCTGGGCTGTTGAGGGAAGAAAGGAACATTGCTAAGTAATGCACATGCCAGTAACTAAACAATGCCAGTATGCAAGCCCAGTTTACTGTATATAGATGCACACATGCTGCCCATACAGTGCAGTTCCTATATGTCCCCAGTTCTGTACACATCACACACACCTCCCATTACAGGTGATAGTAAGGTATACATCAACCATGTGGCAAAGTAGGGGATATCCCCGCAGATGTCCACAGCAACACCAGGTGGACTACCCCAATATGTAACCCATCCACCATGTATACCATTACAGAAAGTGGATATAGCAGTGAGGTCCCATCTATGTGGTGTACCACGGTCTATGCAGGATGAATACGGAGGGTAACTGTGTCTATCTCTTCGACACTCACTGCTGCAGATGCACCTAATTAATCCCATTGCGAGACTTTCCCTGCAGGCCTCCCCTTTCACCCCCCATCCCCATCTCTACCTCTGCCCTCTCTAGGTCTATCCAAGGCTGTACCCCCAATGTAACCCTTGGGTACCTTGGATTTGACTGTAACCTATATTATGTAACATTTTGCAAACAATGAGTACTCTTTGTTTAATGTTTTGCACCTGTACTGTTTTCATTGTTGTAAACACACTATGTAGCCATGTCTACCCTTCCTGCGATGAGGTGCCTTTGTAAATGAATCCATGACTCAAAGGTAGTAAATCCGACTTGTACAAATAAATAAATAGATAGATGAATAAATAAATCCTGTAGGAACTGTCCACTGACCAGTGATGTGTGCAGTATATCCTGTGCTTGCCCTCTGTGATTGGCCAACTGCGGCCCATGTCACAATAGCATGTGTCCCCCCTACCAATGACAAGCATACAACAGCCAATACCAGTGGTACATGCTCTGCCCTCCTCAATGTGCTGGGACTACTGCAGTCACTCACATAGCTGAAATGGTCCACCTGGCTTACATAGCTACAGTAGGGGACCCCTGTGATGGTCACAGTCTGAACTGTGCCCAACATAAGCACCCCTGCAGGGGTTAGGGACTCTGCAGTTTGTAGCCTACCACCTGTAGCTAGGAGTTAAACTGTACCTGCTTCAGGTCTCCTGCCTGCTTTCTGACATCCTCTATCATCCAGCTCCTGCCTCCTACCACATTCACTAACTTTGATACCTCTGCTTATGCCTTGGTGATCTCATCTCTTGTCCCCCTGCTGCAGCTCACTAGTTTCCCCTGGCCCATAGGTATGGAGCAGGGTCATGACCTCCTCCTCCTCCTCCAAGAATCTCCTTTTCCTTTGTCTCTCCTCTTTCATAATTCCTTTTGGAAAGGGGAGGATGGGCAGTGCTGATCATTGAATACACACAGCAGAGCAAAGAGCACAGGTACAGTGGAATGCAGGCTCCATTGCCCCCTGGCCAGGACATGTACATGTTCCTAAAGGGCAGGGGTGAACACACAGCAAGCTGCCTGCCTATCACAGACTCATGGACATATGCAGATACAGCTACAGGCAATTCTGGATGCAGCATAATCTCACTACTATGAACACCCCTGTCCTAGTTTTCAGGCCATTTTGAAATACACTTACCTCCTTATGCCTGCAATACCACTGTAGAGTCAGTGTAGTACTATCTGCTCCTGGCTCATTTAGGCATGCAAAATACTGAATACATGCCAGTAATGACACGAAATATGGATTTAGAGCATGGGTTGCGTAAGTAGGTTATTTGCATGTACTGTTTCAATATTCCATTTTTGTGTCTAGCGCAGTGCTAGCCCTATTATCAGCATGGTAACAGCCAACGTCATAGTGCTGTGCAGGTGTGAGTGCTGTGATGTTGCACTACGCCATGATGCATTTGCAGCGTGGTGCTGTGTATGCGCACCATGCACTCCGGAAGCACATTGCTGTATATATGTAGTCACAAATTCCCCAAACAGAACAAAGCTTATCACTGCACAAATTGACATTAGCAAAGCGCAAACATTAAACCTACAGCGCTAAAGCCAGGCCTAATCAATAGAGCCTGACTGTCCATCCAGGTAGGAGTTGTGCAAGTGAGATGGAGTTGCACCACAAAATTATGATATATGACCAGTGAAGAAGGGACAGGAAGGTCAGACAGAGGCCCACCATGTGATTGACTGTTGAGCTGGCCATTCTGGTTGAGTTGCTGATGGACAGGGAGGAGCTAATGCAGTGGAAGGGGAATGCATCTGACAGGACCAAGTGTGAAATGCGGCATCGGTGGAGCAGTGCCTGGTCCATAGAACAAGCACTGCCAGGACAGGAGACCATGCTACCACAGATTCAGTGACCTGAACCGAAGGGAGTCATGGCAACTCCCAACAGGTGCAGACCATGGTGGACAATAGCACTGTGCCAAAGGAAGTTGAGTATCACCAGCTGTATGTACAGTATGGTTGCTGTGGTGTTTCAGGATGCAGTACTGTTTCTGTGATACAGGACTGCTTTGTTTCTTTGGGGGAAAGGGCGATGAATCTGTGTTTAATTTTTGGTTACACTTTGTCCTTTGGAAACAGATTTTCTGTATTTTCATGTATAACCAATGCAGGGTTATGGGACAACTGTCCCTGTAAATGCCTCCATTTCCCTGTACAGTAGAGGACTTGCTGTGGATCTGGGCTCCATGCTGCTTACCGTACCACCAAGGGTGTGTAATATCACATAGGCACGTGATCATTGTGTGTTACTAGGTGCTGTGTCAGGTTGGACAAATATGTCCTGTACCTTGATATGTGCTTCTAGCCAAGCTGTTAAGTGTAATGAACAGCATGTTACTGCAGCCCATGTCTGTTCCATGTATACTGTCCATGGTATGCAGCATGTGTGTAGGTACGCATATGACACATAAGCCACAGTTTACAATTGTATTAGAATGGTTGTGCCTATCTATGACCTGCCATTGTATTTGGTTTCTCCTACTGACTAATATCCACCCCTACTTTTGCGATGGTATGATTTCTGTGCTCAGTTTGTATATGACCTAATGCTACATGCATCCAAGTAAGCATTATGAGATGTACATGGTGTCTGACTGACATGTAGGGATATGTTGGTAAGAGGTGGCAAGAAAAGTGCCACAGGGCACCAAGCAGTCTTCAGTGCACAGTGCTTGTTCCTAGTTACAGCACTGGTATTTAAATCATGCCGATTCTTCGCCCAGTTCCTGGTCTCACCTGTTGGTGTGCTATGGTATTGCTCTGCATTCTGTCCGATGGGTCTGTGCATAGTCCTGTCTATCTCCACTCAGAACATCTGGCTGCAGTGGTACTAAATTAGTGTACAGACGCATGTAGTATGGATGTTGCATGGTACTGTGCCATGTTGCCTGCTGCCTGCTATTAACCACATATCACCATTGTCCCCCTCCATAGACAACAGGTCCCAGCCAGTGCCAAGCAGGGATGGATGTGCTGCGCAGGAGTGGAAGAATGGCAAACAGGTGGAAGGGGAGGCTAGCCATGATAGTAGAAGGTGGCTGTTAAGCGAGCATGAGCTGTTCTTTGACAGATGTCCATGTAAGTACCCTGCATTGTATGGTTCACAGTCTGTGTTGCATGTCTAAATTATGCCACATGTTTTTGCCTGAGGGGAGGGAGGGGATGTCAATTTGTGTGGTTTGCCAGGTTCCATACATGCCTGTGAGGGCAACACCTAAGTGGTTGTGGCTGTCACACCTCACCTGGCCCTTAGAGCACTGTCCCACCTCTGACACTGTAGTGTAGCGGAGACTGTGCTGTCTACTGGTTGGATCATTATGCTGACAGCCTTGCTGTGCAGTGTGGGTATGGTGACAGCATGAATTACACTGTTTAGTGGCACGTCCAATGGGTTGCAGCCTTGGAACACTAGGGCAGAAACAGTACTGCTCACTGTCTCAGGTGGTATGCCTGTCATTGCTTGTCAGATCTGTCATGCCACATCATCTGGCATAGGTATGCATTCCTGTCTGGTGTTTGTAGTCACTGGCCACTGTTGTACCATTACACCCCTGTGACATGCCATGTGTGGCATGCAGCTTGCATATGCATTCTGTTGCAGCCTGCCTGTGTTGCTATCACTCCAGTGTCATCTGCACTATGTGTCATGCCATTGCATCTCACCAAAGCTGGCCTTATGTAACATGGGATCCACAGCAGAGGTAGGTATTGATGGATCTTTAATGTACCTAAGCATGGATTCATTTGACATTATGATGCTTAGTTGGAAGGGTCTGCCCAACTCAATGATTTGATCATTCTACAGTAAACAGAGAGTGACATGCTTATATTACAACATGCAAAGACATCGCCAGACTGATGATCTCTACTGACTCTGTATGGGGGGCCTCTATTGGTAGGGTGGGCCCAGCATCAGCTGGGATAAAGGATTCTTACAGGTGGCTCTGCATCTCATATTGATGTAATGGTTACTGCAGTATGATATATCTGGCATTCACTCACCAACCACACCACTGCACTCAGAATCCATGTCATAATGGTGATCACCAAATAGCGATCACCGTTATAGCGTGTATGCATTGCCAAAAAAACAGAATGGTGATGTACACTTCCAGTGAAAACAAATGTTTTTTATACACGGGGCTGTGCCTCCTGCACCCCCCTACTAAAGATTCTTAACTCCAGGGGGGTGCATGTCGGAATGGGGTGAAACTTATAAAAATAAAATACTCCAGCCCACAAAGCACAAAATACTTTGCCCTTCCCCAGCCCCAAACCCTGCACCCTCCAAATGTAGCCAGCCACATTCACCGCCACTTCACATGGCCAGCTCAGCAGTCTCTGGCCACACTGCCTCCCACATATCTTCTGTCCTGTTCCATTCCCCCTCCTGTTCTTCTGGTTGGCTTGTTGTTCACCCATCGCTACCCTTTTAGGGTAGTTTACATAACGTGCACTGAACTTGAGTTGCTCATATTACAGGCACCCAAGTTTAGTCACCGTCCTGATGGGTTACCCTGCACTCATTTGTTACCCTGCTGCACAAAGTGCTGCATGACAGCCAAATCCATATATAGCTGTGCTGTGTGTATACTACAGGTGTATGTGCCTGGGACCCACCCATGCTGCTACTGGCCAGGGTGGCTCCTGCATGCCTGTTGTCCTGCACGTGTGGGCCCATGTGTAACATGTCTGGTCTGAAAGGCACTGAGTGTGTTGCCTCAACACATGTCCATTGGGGCCAATACACTGCCTACTGTGCTGTGCCTTTGCACTACTGTGGCTCATTCAGCATTCTCACATCTGGCTAGTCTGCCGGTGTCCTGTGTCTCTTGCACAGCTGTGTCTGGCTCTGTTGCAGCACTGTACACTCAGTCTATGTGCAGTCCTCCATGATTTGGGTGCACTCTGTTGTCTCTGGTATGTCCCACACATGCCATTCTAGCTGCATGACTCTGTCTACTTGTTTGTGGCATGTTGCCCGACATGTAGTCTGCTTGTATATCTGTTATGCACAGAATGCCACTCCTGTGTACCTCATCCAGTGTGCACAGCTTGCAGAGTTCAGTGTCTTTCCTTCCATAGATGCCTGGAGTGCAACATTAAGGTGCAGGGATGTCATAGAGATGAAGGAAAGGGCTGAACCCCTGTAGTGCAAAGTCCACCTTCTTCAGATGGTGGTTAGGCAGCTGGAGGACAACACTGCTGCCATGCAGGAACTAGCAGAGGCCATCTAGCAAGATTGGGAGTAGCAGCAGCAGCCAACTGCATGCCAGTTGGGGCCAGTGGACAAGTTACTGCACTGATGGTGCCCATATTGAGTGTGTTTACTGGTAGTTTGATACATATTTTTGGTTATGGGTAGTTACCCTGTAATTGTTTTGTTTCTTGATAGGCTGTTCCCTTTTTTGCTGCAATTTGTGTGTGTTGTTTTTTTACAGACTGTTGCCCACATTATTTACATACTAACATACTAAATTGCCAGCAGATTAGGCTTAGCGGTCTATCAAGTCTGTTTGAGTAGCAGCCCTTACAGTGAATGCACTAAGACTGCCCCCCCCAATCCCAAAGTGGCCTACTGCAACCTCAGTTACATGACACCCTTCCCCCATCCATACTTTACCTTTGTGTCTGTTCCACCCTCCCTTAAATCCCTCCACTGTCATTGTGCCCACCAATTCAGATGGCAGTGAGTTCCAAGGCATCACTACCCTTTCAGTGAAAAAGTGTCACCTCACTTTAAATCCCCCCACCAATCTCAGGCTGTGCCCCCTCATGGCTCCATTCTCCCTCAGCTGAAACAGCTCATCAGAGCTAACCTGGTTAATCCCCTTCAGATACTTAAAATCTATAATATCCCCCCAACCCTCCTCTCCTCCAAGGAGTACATGTGCAACTCACTTAGCCGCTCCTCGTGGAGCTGGTTACTCAGGCCATGAATCATCCTTGTCACTTTCCTCTGTACCCTCTCAAGAAGGGCAATGCCCTTCCTCAAGTACAAGCTTCAGAACTGCATGCAGTACTCTAGGTGCAGCCTAACCAGGCAGTTGTACATGGGCAGTATGACCTCTTTTCTCCTTGATGTTATCCCTCTGGCTATGCACCTGAGTTTCCTATTTGCCTTCACAGCTGCCTTCCTACACTGCTCAGAGCTGTTCATTTTTGGCTCTATTTTAACCCCAAGATCCTTTTCTTCCCTGGAGACCATCAGCTTCACCCCTCCTAGACTATAGTCATGCCCCGAGTTCCTAAACCCCAAGTGGAGTACACTGCACTTCTTAGCATTGAAACTCAGCTGCCAAGTATGCAACCACCTTTCTAGTGTCTTCAAGTCCTCCTGCAGCATCCTGCTTCCCTCCTCCCTGTCTACCACTCTCCCCAGTTTGAAGTCATATGCACTAGACTCAGTCTGTTCCTAACTCCGACTCCGATATCTGAAGTAAATGCGTTAAATAGGACCGGCCCAAACACTGACCCATGGGGGACCCCACTTATGACCCTTCTCGGAGATGAGAGCTGACCCCCAACCACTACCCTCTGAAACCTATCCTTTAACAAATTCCCAATCCACACCAGTATCTTCTCCCCAAACCCAAACACCTCCGCTTGTCCAGCAATCTACAGTGCAGCACCGAGTCAAAAGCTTTACTGAAGTCCAGGTTCAGCAGTTTCCCCTGGTCAAGAGACCTGGTGACCCAGTCATAGAATTTGATCAGGTTCATCTGACACAATATTCCCTGGATGAACCCATGCTGGTGTTTATCCTGGTGATTATGGGCCTCCAGGAACTCTACTATCCTATCCTTTAAGATGGACTCCAGCAGCTTCCCTGCCACTGACATCAGGCTAACTGTCCTGTAGTTACCCGGCTCCTCCTGTGGACTCCCTTTATGTAGAGGAACAGCATGGGCTTCCCTTCAGTCCTAGGATACCCAACCTGTTTGAAGGGAGGAGTTGAATAAGTCGGTGAGTGGTGCAGCCAGGACATCCTCCAGCTCCCTCAGTACCCTGGGGTGAATCCCATCCACACCCAAGGCATTGTCCCCTCACAATGACTTAAGTGCCTCTCTCACCCACTCCAAGGGTATCTCCTCATCAATGAGTGCCCCCTTAGCCCCTTACCATACCACAATCCCTCTGAGTAGTCAGTTCCCTCACCTCCCTTGAGAAGACAGTGCAGAAGTACTCATTGAGTTCTTCCGCTTACTCCACTGCTTCCTCAGTCCATCCATTCTCAATTTTTAATTTATAAATCTGCCCTCCCCCTTTCACCTTCCTCTCCTTCCTGATATATCTGAAAAAAATATTTTCTCCCCCTTTTGATCCCCTGCACCAACCGCAGTTCCTTGTCTGCCTTGGCTGCTCTCACCACCCTACCTGCCTGTCTGGAGATCCTCTGGTACACTTCCCTGTCTGCCTCCCTGCCAGACCACTTGAATCTTTGGAAGGTTAGCCTTTTTTCTCTTACCTCCTGCTGTACCTCCCTGGTCCACCCGCTGGGCCTTCTAGCCCTGGCAGTCTTGTGGACTGCCCAAGAGCAGGCTTTAGTGGCCTCCAGAAGATCCCCCTTTATTAATTCCCACTTGCTCGCTGTGTTCATACCTGGCCATATTCCACCTATGTGCCTCCCCAGGATTGCAGCCATGTCCTTCAAATCAGCTTCCTGAAATCCACCACCATTGTCTTGGTGCAGTTTCCAATCCTACCCATGTCTAGGGTGCACCAAATAGCAGAGTGGTCGCTGTCTGCCAAAGGGTCTTCCACAACCAGCTCTCTAATAAATTCCCATCTGTCAGCACCAAATCCAGGATGCATCCCTCTCTGGTGGGTTCCCCCACCAGTTGGGAAAGGAATGCATCCTGGAAGGCATCAAGGAGGCGCAGCTCCCTTGCTGACGATGACGCCATGGTATTCCAGTCTACTTCAGGCATGTTCAAATCCCCCAACACGTCTGTCTTACACCTGCCAAAGCTGTAGTGGGATCTCAGGTTCACCACTACTTCCTCGTCTGGATCTTCTGGCTGGGTAGGTGGCCTGTACATCACCCCTAGCTTGACCCTTCTATCCCTAGTATCCTTCAAAGTAACCCATAGATCCTCGAAGTGCTCTTAAGCAATCTCTTCCCTGTTACATTGAATACCATGCTTAACATACAGAGCCACCCCCCAACCCCATCTTTACCCATTGTCCTGTCCCTCTGAAGTACTGTATATTCAAGAATATTCAACTCCCAGTCATGATGCTGCATGGTCATGTCTCCATTACAATAACCATGTCCACCCTCCCCTCAGTCATCAATGACTGCAATTCAGGGATCTTGTTCCCCAGACTTCTTGCATTGATTAAGATCACCCTCCACCCTACCCCTTCCTTATTCCCACTCCCTTCTGCTTTCCACAAGACCCCATGTGGGTCCAAGAGCTCTAATTCACCAGCAAATGAAACTGTTGTTAAATGTTTTACTAGTATTTTTCTTACAGGTACAGCATGGACACACTACAGCTGTCCACAGACACATTGTATAAAATTATGTCAGTATCATAGTACAGAGTTTTTTTATATATATGTTCCATTCTGTCATGCTACAGTGCTACTGCACTGTGGGGAAGTATTCCATTGGCAGGTAGTGTTAATATTTGCAAGATAGATCTAATTAATAGAGAACTTAACACAACAAACAATCCAAGAACAAAACTCGGATGACTATCAGAGACATTCTAAACTGTTACAGTACAGAGAACATACTACTGTATGTATGTCCTGAATCCTGAACTAGGGAAGAAATGATGTACTCTACCTCAGTTCTGGGTGCAAATAGGAAAGAAAGACTTTCCAGAATGACTGGAAATGTGCTAATGTGTCAGTGGTTAAGTGAGAGAGGTGGTCCAGGGAGGTAATCTGGGCTTGGCCTGTAAGGACTTCTTGAAAAAGGGACATCTTAGGTGGGTGCCACTGGCATAGTAAGAGCTGTTTTGCCTGCATGCTGAGCTGTGCCAGCCACATGTGCCCTTGGTAGGGTATAGATGGGGCTTTGGATCTAATGCCAAGTAGTAGGAGGCTGGATGATCTTGGGAATGATATTGAAGGAAAGTGTCTCCTACAGTGTATCCTAGTTGACACACCCAAGACCAGTAATCTGAGATGTGGGAACAAGCCCATAGGATGTGTAGCAGGTTTTCCCCTGTGGCCTCACACCTCCATCAAAAGTCACTAGAGAGTAATTTCATTTTATGTAAAATGGCTGGCTTCTATACCAGAAGTGCAAGATTTTATTTCATATTAACCTGGTGTGAGAGACCCTAAAGGCTTTATGACAGAATACCCAGCAGCCTTTCCAGTCTTCATCTGAAATGGGCACCTTCAGCATGTTTGACCATTGATCTCTAAAGTGGTCAGAATGACTATGAATGCCATCTCTAATAGTACTGTACCATGTACCTTGCTGGCTAATCCCTTTTATAGGTATTACCATTTGGGTACTATTGAGGTTGGCGATGTGTCAAACTTATCGTGTTGGAGGAGGGACTGGATTGCAATTCAGACTTATAAATAGAACCTGACGTCTGTATGAACTAAATTCCATTTGGTCTGTAGAGCTGAGAAGGTATCCGCTAGAGCTGTGTGGAATGAGAAAATTACAAATTTGTGGAATTTTTAAAGAATTCTGTGCAATTCTGTGAAATTTCATGGAATTATAATGGAATTTCACATAATTTTTTTAATTAATTTGGTCATAAACCAGCTGTCATCTGAGCTAGAAATCTAAAGGTTGGCATGGTTACTGGGCTATGTGCACTCTAATGGTGCACCAAATATCTTAATAATAGGATGCATCATCTGAAAATTATAGGTGCTCAAAGTTTGTCATTTTATTTGTTGAAGGAAATTTCATGAACATTTATATCTGCATTTAAATGAGGCTGCTTTCGAGCTAGAAATATGAAGCTAGTAACAAACATAAATACAATAATAACCCGTATAACTGCAAAGTTTTATAACATTTTTATGAATGGTTTCAAAATTATACTAAAATTGAAATGTTGGCAAATTGTTTGGCTAATGATAGCACAGCCCTCTTTTAAGCGTGAAGCTTAAACCTTGGTGCTCATACCTGTGCTGTTCATTTCTCTAAATCCTTACCCTGTGGAGAAAATTGGATGAGATTTTTTAAAATTAGATGGAAATAACTGAAAATTAAAGTTTGATTAAACTTTTGGCCACCCACAACTCACCCCCTTTCAATGTAGGACTCTGACATTTGGTACACTTACCAAAGCCATTAGTCCCTGTAAACCTGCCACATTTGGTATAATTTGGATACATCCTTTGAAAACAAGACAAAAATAACTGAAATTAAAAATGTGATGAAATTCAGTGGACATTTTGAAATTGATTAATGTGGTCATAACTCAGCCCTTTACTGAGCTAGGGAACCAAAATCTGGCATGATTACTTGCTGCTAGGAGTTCTAATAATGCCAAATAGCATTACATAAGGATGCATCATCTCAAAATAATAGGTGCTCAAAGTCTGTCATTTTATTTTTTGTGTGAAATTTCATAAAATATTTTTATCTGCATATAACTCAAACATCTTTAGAACTGGAAACCTGAAGTTGGGTATGTATATAAATGTAGTAATAACCTATATACCCGCAACAGTTTATAATGTTTTGAATCCCCTGACTGTGGCCACACCCACCACTTTGGCCAATTGACTGTTCCAAGATTCTACCATCCTTTCTGTATGGAAGTACTTTCTCACATCTCTCCTGAACCTTCCTTCTGTTAATTTTCACTCATAACCACGTGACCCCGAGTTTGTATTTGGGGTAAATAATTCCTCACAGTTTACCTTGTTAATTCCTTTAAGGAACTTGAAGGTTTCTATAATATCTCCCCTCACCCTTCTGGCTACCAGTGAGTACATATTTAATGCCTTGAGGCACTCTTCAAATGATCTGTCCTGCTGGCCCTGATTCATTTTTGTTACTCTGTGCTGCACTATTTCCATCCCATTCCTGTCCTTTCTGAGATGAGGGTACCAGAACTGGATGCAGCACTCCAGGTGAGGCCTCATCTGGGATTTGTATAGGGGAAGTATTACATCTTTTCATCTACTATTAGTACCCCTCCCAATAAATCCCAGAATCCTGTTAGCCTTGTTATAGGCCTTGTTGCACTAGCTCATTTATTTAAAGGGAAACAATGGAAAAGTTGCATCTTTACCCAGGCACTATAAACATTCCTGATTAGTGATTTCAGATGGTATTTTTTTTTCTAATTCCTCTAATTGCCTTTTTTAGTGATTTAAATGGTGACCTTCAGCTTTCACTTTCTCTTACTGGCAGCCACCATTTCATGAGTAGCAGAGAGCTTCCTGAGCTCACTTTATGCTAATATGACCTGCCAATCAATAGCACAGGTCAAACAGGCATATTAGCACACAGTGAGCTCAGGAGGCACACTGCTGCTCATGAAATGGCTGCTGCCAGCAACAGAAAGTGGAAGTTGTTGGTAGTGTCATAAATAATTTTAAAAAAAGCTGCTACTGTCTGGTAGCACTAATTGAGAGTTTCTGTAGTGTCTGAGGAAAACTGTGTCTTTTCCATTGTTTTCCTTTTAAGGAGTTACTGATGATACATCCTAGAACCTGTTTCTCTTCTGTAGTACTCTCACCCTGCCCATCCAGTTCTCTGCCTTGGAGTTCCTATTACCTAGGTGTATTACCTTGCACTTTTTGGCATTGAATTTGAACTCCAAACTCAAAAACAGTCCAGCATCACCCACCAACACAAATAAGGCAACAAAAGTACACTGAGTAGTAACTCACATTGCAGTTTTATTAAACATTTGGCAATAAATGAAAGCAGAAATGAGGGCTAACCTCACATGTGCTCAAGCACAGACCTGGAGAAACACAAACGGAGCCCCAGTAACTTCAACTGGTTTTGCTGATGGTTTCTTCAGGAAGTGAGGTACAGATGTATCATGGCATCGTTATACTGAGCACATTTAAAGTGACAATACACAATTTCTGAACCTTGATGTGCATACAAAAATATAAGCTAACTATGTGGGCATGTGTGATTTTGTATTAACTTATACATAAACAAACTTCAAAAACAAAACAAGAAAAGTGAATTGAACCAAAAAAAAAAACAGCACCTAATCAATGTAAATAATAAACAACTGAAAGGAATACACAAATCAATATGTACATTGTTCCAGAGCACATAACATGGTGGGACTCAGAAAAAAACTGTGTACTCGTGTTTATTGTTTTTATATTTTGCTATGTATTTTCTTCTTTTTTTCATTTTCTCATCTTCATTAGAACTGAAACCCCATTTCTGTCCACGCATGCAAATTAAGCCCTAAGAGTGCCCAAAGGGCCAATGGAAAAAAATCATGAAATCTCTTATGTATATATGTGTATAAACAGGACAATGGAGATCCAACTCAAAAAAGAGAGAAATGAAGGGAGAAAAATATGTGTGCAGGAATCTATTAATGGTCTCTGACAGATTCCTGTACCATAGGCGAAACTGGTTGAAGTTACTGGGGCTCCATCTGTGTTTCCCCTGGTCTGTGCTTGAGCACATGTGAGGTTAGCACTCTTTTCTGCTTTCTTTTACTGCCAAATGTTTAATAAAACTGCCATGTGAGTCACTACTCAGTGTGCTGCAGTTGCCTTATTTGTGCTGGTGAGTGGTGTTGGACTGTTTTTCAGTTTGGATTCACTTTTTTGTCTATTAGCACACCCTGCTGCATGGGGCAGCTTCTTTTTGAGCTACTGAATTTTAACTGTCAGATGTTTGACCACTCCTTTAGATTTTGTAGGTCCCTATGCATATCCCTTATTCCCTCATCACTGTCCATCCTCCATTGGTTTGTGTAATCTGTGAAGAGACACAGCCTTCCCTGGATTCTCTTACCAATGCAACTGAGGAACATGTTTAAGAGGACCAAGTCCGGGACAGATCCATTTTGGATCCTGCTTGAAACTAGTGATGGGCAAAGTGGCCAGAATTAACTCACTGAAGTGATTTGTGGAATAATGCGGAATCCGAAAAGTAATCCATAACGCGAACCGGAGTACTTTGCGTCATAATGAGGAATGTGAAGTCCATTGAAACCAATGACTTTGCATTACTCCACCTTCCCCAAACCACTTCTCCATCCATTTTAAGGTGAAGTACATTAAAATCAATGTACTTCGCATCACTTCGCCTTGTAATTGAGCTCCAAGGTGAATTTTGCAGTGATTCATGGGATTGCAAGTCACACAAGGTCTAGATTGTTCTGCACAGCCTCAGTTCTGGGTAGTGTGTGTGTAGTGATAGCTGGAGACATTTTGTTCAAAGAGCTCTGCAATTCAAAACCTCTAAAAGCTGTTAAAAATGCCTTTTTGAATCATTTTGTTTACTCAAACTTTAGTACATCGATTGTAGGAAACCCTCCTGTGCTCATATCATCGAGTGTTTATTGTTTGTGTGTGGATTTTAAATGTTAATTTAGAACATTCAGTGTGTGTACTGTGAAGTGTGCTTTGGGAGAGGGGTGTATCCGTGGTACAGGTAGATCAACTGGGAGAAAAAGGCAGTCTTTCTGTTTTGATTATATTTTTCTTGTATAACTGTGTTAATGTACACACAGTAAAAGTTTCAGTAATTCTTGAAATATTTCTGCTGATTGGTGTGGTGCAGCAGTGTATAATTTCAGTTTGTTTAAAATATTTGGTTATATTACTGAAGTTTCCAATTTGCTACGCATTAATTATAGTGCCTGTGTGAATGTGTGTGATGCATGCCATCAAATTAGACACCTCTTATTGTGCCACAGAGTAATTGTAGCAGTGTGAACCTGCTATCCACCACACCTGCATGATTTTGTACTGCTTTGTGGTATCTTGGTTTTGGACTGTTACTGTGGTGCACTAACCCCCACCCCCCCCAAACCAGCAAAAGATATTCTTTTCCAGATTGGATTGTGACTTGTGAGCACTGATTAAGGTGTTGTTGTGACTTTGCGTCTGCATCTCTTCATGATTGCACAGTGCAATCTTAATCTGTCTGTGCTTTTGCATCTGTTTAGTGCCCAATTTCCATCTAAAAACCACAGTTGCTTTTATTTTTGGCTTCACATCCACTGGCCAAGACTGAAAGTTCAGAAATCTGAATTTGTTTAGAATTTTCTTGGTGATCCCCCCAAATGCCTGCAAAGAGACATGCAAGTAAAACTGTTCTGGCCATGGCACTGCTGCCAGTGGCAAGATTGTCTGTGGGCGTGGTAGTATGCTGAAGTGCATAGCTGATGTCAGTAAAGGTATTTCTCCATCAATGTTTTTTAAAGCACAATCTGTACCTTCACTCATAGTTGGAGAAAATGATGTTGCATCAGCTGGTGGTGTTAGTGCAGTTTCTGCTGGCATGAGTATCGCTGCCTCAAGTTCCACTTCTGATTAGTTAACCATTTCAAAAAACATAGCTGAATCTAAAGCTGTGACTGACAGTGTAGATGATGTCATACTCCCCATTAACATCCCCATGGTAGCTGAACATGATTCTGATCCTGGAAACGATAACTAACAATGTCAGATTTCTTTCAGTGCTATTGAGGTCATGCCTTTGCCATCCAATGATTCTGTATTTGACACAAAAATATTGAGTGATGATGCTGTGATTGGAACATGTTCTCCACATGACAGCGTCCAAGCTGAAAATGTAGATGCGGATGATGTTGATGAATATGATGATGATGTCAGTGACCCCTGCTGGGAACTGGAGAAAAAGAAAGTCAAGGCGGCTGTGTCTGGGTTTGTTGGTGTTAACCCCTCCACAGACACACACACACACACACACACACACACACACACACACACACACAGAAGAGTTATGATTTGATGGTTCCTGGTGATAATAATGATGATGACCCAGTAATAATCATAGGTAGTCATGGTGGTCAGTTGGAGTCCAAGTGTGTCCAGCCTGGAAAATCATGTAGCAGCCTCCCCATTTCAGGGCTTAAAAAAACAGAGTCCAATGAGCAGCATCAAGGACATGTTAAAAGCTGGGGATCACCTTGTTTGTGATTTTTTATGGTCCAAGATGCAAATGATGAGTCAGTTGCAATCTGCCAGCTTTGCCATACATGTGTGAGTCAAGGTAAAAATGGGAGTCATTTGGGCATGGGGCCAGCATATACATCTTAAGAACAGACACATGGCACTGTGGACCCAGCACCAGATGGCAGTTAATGCCATAGTGGGGCATTCACACTCATCATCAACCTGAGCATGTTATACCCTTCCATGAGTGTAACACCAAGTAGGAATGTCTGCAGTAGCAATGAAATAACACCAGAGGATTACTACAGGCATTATGAGAAGGAGGATTATGATTTAGAAATCTTGTCAAATGGTGGTCAGAGTAGCAGTGGTGGTAGTGATGGTCAATGCAGTATGTCTAGTGCAAGTGGTACATCAACCCCTGTACATAAAATGGGGAAAATAACTTCATTTGGGAACTTGTCACCTGTGCACCCCTCTTCATCACATGTCCAGACCCCACCCATAGCCATTCACAGAGCCATTTGTCACACTCCATGCAAAACATGCAAGTCAGTCCATGTTGGAGAGTGTTTGCCCGTTACCAGTGGCAGAGCTAAAGGGGGGTGGGGGTGGTCGCCCCCTTCCTGGCTGCACCAGTGTGAGTAGTGGTGCCCCACCATGATCTTTATTCACTGTTTAGTGCCCATTGTGGAGCTCACAATTGACTGAATTGCTCCCCCACCAGCTCTCAAATGCTCCCAAACCTGGCTCCGCCACTGACTGTAACCTCCTGCCTGCCTGAAGCATGTGACCTACAATGTGTAAACCATGTGATGTGTGTGGGCTGCCTGTGAATTCTCACTCTGCCATAAGGTGGAATAAGTGGAGTGCACAATGTGATGTCATAATTACAATGCGAAGTGGTGAGGTGAGGGTTTAAAATGGGCATTACACGTAGCAGAAACACTAACGCAAATTGCCCACTTCAAGTCCATTTTAAGGGTGGAATTTTACTTTTCTGCATCTCTACTTGTAACTTCCTTGTCCTTTCATTTAACACCATTGACCACCACCTTCTCCTGCCTCCCTTCTAGACAACCACTCACCCAGTTCACTACAGATGTAGCAGCGCTCAGGTCTTCTATATTTTTGAGCATCCTTTTGTGCAGTACCAAATCAAAAGCCTTGCTGAAGTCAAAGTACAGTAGATCGATAGCATTGCCCTTGCCTACTTCCCTGGTCATCCAGTCAAAGCAAAAAATCATGTTAGTCTGACAAGACCTTCCCACCATGAAACCATGTTGTTTACTATCCTGGAGCTAATTGCTGTCTAGGTAGTCCACAAGGTCCTCTTTCATTAGAGATTCCATACTTTTCACCACAGTGGAGGTCAGAATGACAGGCATGTAGTTCCCTGGTTGCTTTCTATCCTCCCCCATGCAGTGGTACAATGTCTGCCATTCTCCAATCCCTTGTAACTTCTCCAGACCTAAGTTAGCTGTTGAACAGCCCAGCCAGTGGTTCAGCCAGTTCTGCTGTTAATTTCATAAGTATCCTCAGATGCACCCCATTTGGTCTTTTGGCCTTATCTATCTTATGGACTTCCAACCATTTTAGGACCCTCTCGCTAGTAGGTATTTGCTGCCTCATTTCTGGAACTCCCTTTGTGGATACTTTGATGTCGCTTTCTTGCATGGACCCATAGTCCTCATTAGTGAATGCTGAGCAAAAGTAGTTATTCAGGATGGCTGCCTTTTGCTCATCTTCCTTTATCACCCTACCCCCCCCAACTTGCAGTGCGATGACCTCCTTTTGTTCCTTTTTTTACTGATATATATATATATATATATATATACACTGTATATAAAAAACTGTTTTTCTCTGTTCTTGCCCTCTTTGCGATACAAAGCTCTATGTCTGCTTTCACCTCCCTGATGATCCTCCTTGTCTTCCTATTTTTCTGTAGACAATCTTCCCTTTCTGCCTCCCCTGCTTTTCCTTGTATTTATAGAAGGCCTTCTTTTTGGCACAAACTGCTTCCCTGACCCTATCTGAAAACCATAGTTGTCTCTTAAACCTGTTTTTTTGGATACTGTTCTCATGCTTGCCTCTGAAGAGAATTTGTCAGCACCTTTTCTGAAGGGTAGTGTAAAGTGTTCTGCTCCAGGACTGAAATGATTATCCTGCACCAGGGTGTGCCAAAACATGACGTAAATAGCACCATTCGATTGAACCAAAAGCTTTATCAAAATCAGTGGCTACTGCCACAACCAGTGTGGGGCAGGGTTTGACCACCTGAATGAGGTTGGTTAGGAAATGGATATGGTCTGAACTGAGGTATTTAATGAACCCAGCCTGTGAGGAGTGGGTTACTAGTGGCAACAGAGGTTCTAGCATTGTAGCTAGTGCCTTTGAATGAATCTTTATGCCAACATTTATAAGCAATATTGGACAGTGGTTGTCTGGGATGGTTGGATCCTTGCCCTTTTTGGAGGACAGTGATGGTGGCCTCCTGGAGCATTTTTACTCTTGGTATACCCTGCAGATGAGAAGAGATACCAGGTTAATAACGAGCCTTAAAAAAACTGTATGGGAAAGCCACTGGGTTGGGTGAGGCACACAGGGAGGCATAACACTGGCACATAATCGTCCTGACTTCCTCTGCAGAGGTTGTTGGGTGGCCATCCTCGTGGATGAGTCCAACAATATATCTGTCCATCTGCTATGTACAAAGGTGGTAAGCCAGGATTTTCCCACAGCTTTGTCCACATTCCCGGTACTTGTGTTTAAGAAAGAGGATGGCTATATCTGCCTTGCAGAACAGGAGGATGTTTATTTCCTGCCTTAAATGGACAATGGTCCTATGGAGGGCAGAGTTATGGTTGGGATGTGGTAAGACCTTATATATTGTTTCCTGGGAGGCTAGGTCCCTTTCTAGGTCACTGAATTGTTTCTCACATTATTATCTTCGATGCACCATCTACTCAATTATTTTGTCCCAAATGATCACCTTGTAGGCTTCCCAAAATGAGTCTGCTGTGGTGGGACCTTTATAATTTTCATTTGGGAAGTCTGTGGTTTCTTCTTGGATCCTGGGAGCAAAATCAGGATCTTTAAACAGAACTGAGTCCAGAAGTCAAGAGGGCGATCTAGTGGATAAGGAACCCCAGACTAGGTATAGTTGTACTGGACCATGATCAGATATCACTAGGGTCATGGTGGAATCCACCACCATTGTGGTGAGAGGTGCAGACATCAGCCACATATCCAGGTGGCTGCATGTGCCATGGACAGTGAAGTGGTAGATATAGTCTCACTTGTGGGGGTGTAGTAGGCACCATAAATTGGAAAGGTTACAGTCCTTCATTAGGAGAGACAGGGCTTGTACCCCCATAGTGTGTGATTCTACATCTGTCAAACTTCTGTCCAACACTGGATCTATGGTAAGGTTATAGTCCCCATCTACTAAGATAGGTATGGAGGGGGTGTCCACTTGAGCCATATGATGGCTAAGAGACTAATAGGATTTGGAGTAGTCTATGTTAGAGACATACAGATTTACTAGTAGAAGAAGTTACCTTGGTGTGTACATTAAAGCAATAATCCAGCATCCCATGTGGTCACACTCCACATTCTGTGTTTACCACTTTATGTTTTTATGCAAGAGAATGGCTACCCCTCTTTTTCTGGAAGGTGCAACTGAGTGCAATACTTGCCAACCCAGTCTTTATGGAGGCCAATCAAGTCTGTAGTTGGTAGCTTGGTCTCTTGAAGGAAGGATAGTTGGGATTTCAATTTTTTCAGATGTGACAGTACTTGTTGACATTCAACTGGCAAGTTCAGTCCATGCATGTTCCATGTATGGCAGCTCGCAATACCCATTATGTTGTGGAAGAAAAGCAGCCTGCACATATGGTGAGTGAACTACCAGCAGGGGGTGTGTGCATAGACTGGATATATCTGGCAGGAACAGCAGTCTACTTAGCCCTGGGCCAAACCTTAAGAGGGTAGGATCCGGGGATGGGGCCATCATGGGGGGCCTTAAGAACATTACTCTGTAATTTTGAATCATGAGTAATTTGTTTCTGAATGTAACAATAACAATCATAACAAGCAATCATCTGAACCAAAACAAACTGGAGATGAGAAAGAACTGAGCCAGACTTGTACCATGGTGCAAGGCTCTCTAAGGCCATCCAAATGGCATGATATATATTAAACTGTATACAATAACAGCTGAAGTCCAGAAAGGCTGAGAATAGAGTTGCTAAATTGAGGGTGAGGCAGCCTACCCTCACCCCAACAGTAACCTTACTTGATTAAACCTTAAACTGTAAAACCTTGAAATTGAACAATGAAACTCACATTGGCTATACAAGATGGGTAAGTGACAGGTCTACTGCATTCTGGTTTTTTTTGTTTATGAGAGGTAGGCTGGGATACATCCCGGAGGCACTGGATACATCGTTTCAGTGCTTGCTGGTGAAAAGAACTGCTCATGGTGTGGGACCCATATTGCAGAGAAAATTACTGCTAACCTGCACTTATCGGCTGCCCTCTGTCATGGGCTCCCATAGGAAGGCAAGTCTGATAAGAGCTAGGAGCTTGTGTATGATTTCTTCCTAGAGCAGCTTGAAGGAGGCACATATATCCGCTGTCCCATGAGCACCTATTTAACCAGTGCTAACGGGGGTATGAATTTGATGGCAAGTTATACAACTCTTTTCAGAGGATATGGAGGGATGTACCCAGTATTTCTGAGTAGGAGTCTTTAGAGGTGCCCCATTCACCCTGCAGTTCACCGACCCCCAGTCTATGGACTGGAGATGAAACTGGAAGTAAGATAATGTGAAGTGAAACAAAGAAAAATTTAATTACCCACAGGTGCATACCAGATACTACCATGTAGGAAGAACGTTAAGCATTTTGCCTACCTCTAGCATTTACCATACATGAAATGATATAGGTGGAGGTAAAAAGAAAAAGACATGTTAGTCCATAGTTTGCATTTTGCTGGTTTCTGCATGGTTCATCAAATGAGAGGTCCATATCTTTGAGGATTTCTCTTGTGCAGCATGAAGAGGTGTTGAAAAGAGGTTTCTGACCTCGAGTCCCAAATTACATCTGCTATGGTAAAATGGGACAAATGTCACAATAATAAGGTTTGCTATTATGGTGGCTATCTAGGGAGCTGTTGGCACATATGAAAGATATGGACAGGAAATGGAAAGGCTACAAAGCATCCCCCTTGCCCCAACTATGGAACACCTACAGACAATTGTGTAACTCATGTAAGCAGGCTGCCAAGTCTCTTAAGAGCACATACTTGGCTAATCAACACAAAATCACCCTTGGCAATCCCCACAGTTTCTGGGCCTCCATTGGATTACTCCTATATCCAAGGTCCAATAAACAAATAACGCAACTTGTCTCCCCCTTGGGTCCCATCTATGACCATGATAAGATTTCTGACACTTTCAACTTGATGTTCACCCACCTAACTACATATCCTAGTAGACTTTGTCCTCAGCCTCCTGCTAGCCTGAACAACAACACTCACCACTCCCATTCCTCTGAGAATGCTGCCCTTCCTTCCTAATTTTATTTTGGGGCCATTGGTCAGAGCACTACCATCAGACTCTTGAAAACACTACCATCCACAGAAAGCCCTGACAGTGATGGACTTTACCCCACTTTCCTGAAGCTTATCTCCCCAGCTATTGTCAACCCCCTAACGTATATATTCAGTCTTGCACTATCATCATCCACAGTTTCTGACTCCTGGAAGCATGTGCATGTGGTACTAGTTTTTAAAACTGGAGATCTCCTTGCACCTGAGAACTACATACTCATCTCCCTCCTCCTCCATCTAAGTAAATTACTAGAAAAAAATCATGCATTACCAGCAATCTGAAAAATACAAACTCCAGTGTCCCCTTCAGCATGGTTTCTGCAAACACCATAGTAACTCTTCTGCCATGGCTTCTTCTCTCTGAACACATACATAGAAACATGGATGTAGGCAAGGCCACAGGTGTGGTTTCTGTAGATTTATCAAAGGCCTTTGACCTAGTAGACCACCATCTTCTCTACTCCACTACACTTTGGTTGCTCCCTGATATAGCTGCTTAGTTCTGTAGTAATAGCTCCAATTGGTCCCAGTCTGTGCTTATTGGTAAAGTTTCCTCTGCTACCCTACCCATATGCACTGGGGTTCCCCAGGGCTCCATTCTTGGCCCACTTCTTTTTTCCATGATCATTAATGCCCTTCCAGATGATAGCCTAAACTGCAAGGGTCTCCTCTTTGCAGACAACCTAGTTTTCTACCACAGTGATAAATCCCTGGAATCCATCTCTTCCAACCTCACAATAGACTATGGTTCCATGTATAACTGTTTCCTCTCTAGCACACTCCTTGTAAATGAAAAAAAGACCAAAGCCATGCTCTTTGGCTCTAAGTCTTTTCTTGTCAAATCAGCCAAATCAAACTCCTCCTTTACTCACACCTGCAGCCCTCCCAGAAACTGTTCCCTACTTCAAATATCTAGGTGGGACTCTTGATCGCTCCCTCCCTTACCTTCAATGAACTTATTAATCTCACCATGAAGAGAATTTGCCAAAAACTAGGCACTGCATATCGCCTTAATCAGCTCCTGTCCCCTGAGGTTCGCTTGGCTGTTGCACAAGGTAACCTACTGCCCCTGCTCGACTACTGCTCCCCTGTTTACTTTTATGTGTCCTCTTCATTACGCTTTCACCTAAGTACCACATATGACTCCATCTGTCACTTGATTCTTCAAGTCCCCTACTCTACCCACCACTGCACACTCTGTCAATCCCTATGGTGGCTCCCACTACAGAGTCATTTCGACTATACCATGGGATGCTTAGTTGATAACTCTCTCAGAAACAACCAGCTGTCTCCCATGCTATACTACTCACTGATAGGGTGGTCACGGGAAGCCTTAGAGCCTCCTCCATCGCTCCTCTAGTAGTCCTTTGCATCTTCATGGATATGGACAGTAAAGCTTTCTCAGTCTCTGCCCCTTCCCTTTGGAACCGACTCCAATCATCCATCTGCCTATCCCCCCCCCCCAACCTGCCCTTCAAATCAAACCTTAGAGCCTGGCTCCTGCCTGAGTCAACTTGTAACTGTTTCTCCTGACAACACTAGGGTCTGAATTTTCCACCCTTGCTACTAGGATGTACAGTGTGCAGCCTGCCTATCTCCCAATCAGTGACACAATCCTTTGACCCTCCCTTCCTCTCTTACCTCCAGCTTATTTCCAGCTTTTCCCTCTTGTGTGCTGTATGTGTGCTGCCTCCCTTTTCTCTAGGCCATCTCCTGTAACCTTTTCCTTCTCCTTTACCCCCTAGCACATCTACGCTTATGCTCCTTATCTCCTAGTGACCCCTAGCACTACTATGCTTATGCTCCCGATTCTCCTAGTGTCTAGTAGCTTACCTGTCAGAAAGTTGATCATTTCACTCCCCTGTTAATTATTCTATGTTAGCTTAATGATTACAGTTTGCCATAACATACAGCCTTAATTAACTGTATCTTTTGTCTCTCTCTGACATGGTTTTTACCTACGTTTGTACTGCATGTACTGACTTGAACTACTTAATTCATGTATTTTAACCTCATGTTGAACTGTGCATTGTATCATGTACTGTATTGCTGTTTGTGTACCATGTATTGAATTTCTGTCTACCTGCACCATTGTATTGTACTTCTACTTTTGCTTGTTGATTGCCACTATGTGGCCTGGGTCATGACTGAAAATGCACTTCTGGATCAGCTCACTTACCCGGTCACCAAAGACATAATTAACTAACTAACTGACTAATTAACTAACTAAAATAGTGGTGTGTAGTCTGTTCGGGATGGTTAGTTCCATGTGGAAGACCAGTGAAATTATACAGTGTCCCTGTACATGATTTCTGTGGGTGTGAGCAGGGTCAACCTAAATTCCCAAACAACAGACCACTGTATCACAATGTAGCAGTGCGGCATAAGCATCAAGTGCAGATATGAGCAAGTTAATTAGGATGCATATGGTGAAGCTACAGCCATGGGGAGTCCAAGAGGCAATCAAAAGGGGTGCATGACAGTGAGGTCTGACCTGGAGTCCCAAATCTGAGTATGCAATATTTCTCCCAACTGGAGTTTGTTAGGAATGCAGAATACTGTGTTGAGAGTCTTTTAGCTGGAGATGACCATGTGCTCATAAGGAGTGGGGATTGAAGGGGGTAATGTCTCCTGAGGAAGCACTAAGGGGGTGGCAGGTCCACCCTGAGACCCATATGATGCTCCACACATTTGTCTCCCCCTCTTCCTCTGAGAATGGATTATACAGAAGTCCAGAGGTCAAGAAAAAGTTTACTCACATAATTTGTGTTTTCCCATCATTCATGTTTTTGCAGTGGTCAGTCCTCCCACTAGATCTGGTATGGAGGGGGATTGTGGAGTTCAAGCTTCAGTTTTCTGTTTATGTTTCCTCTGGCCCTGAGGAGCTGTAATTCAAAAGGAGTACAGTTGCAGCCACCACAGTGGCACAGAATATTGACGGTGAATCAACGGTGGCAAGTGGCAGTCCTGGGAATTTAGTGATGGCATATCCAGCCAGTTGGCAAGTCAGAGGTAGGGGAGTAGCAGAGGCCGGGCCTTCCTTGTCTGGGGATGCAGGTCATATTGGAGCATATCTTGGTTAATTATTTACTTGGTAGTTTAAGAGAAAAGAAAGCTGAAAGCCCATCAGGATTGTCTCTCGCTCCTATTAAGTGCATTATTCCCTTTATTGCTTCAAAAGAAAATAGCTATGGAGCCTATTTTTAAAACTATTTAAAGATGATAAATCCACCAGTTCTTGTGTCAATTTATTCTATGCTCTTGATAATCTTATAGTAAAATAGTTTTCTCTTTTTTTTTGTAAGTACAATGGGAGCAACAAGCTGTTTATTGTGTGACCTTAAATTTACTGTTCTTACCCTGTAATCAAGACCACACTGGGACAAGAATTCGGGGGTTTGTAGTATTTTGAATAGCAGCAGTAAATCCCCCTTTCCTTCTCTCCTCTAAACTAAATAGACCAATCTCCAATAAGCTCTCACCATAGGTCATCTGTCTTAGCCACAGGATCAACCTGGTTGCCCTTCTCTGAACCCTGTCAATAAAGTCGATAATGATATCCCTCCTTAAATACAGGCTCCAGAATTGGAACCCATAATCTAAATATGGTCATATGTACTGTATGTTCGATACAGGGGTATAATACAGTGTTCGCTCCTAGATATAAATGAGCATTGTACTGACTTTAATAACCTATTTGTAGTTTGAGTGATTTTTCTGCAATGGTTTGAAGAAGATTATTTATTATTAACCATTACCCCAATATACCATTCTTTGTCCATAGCCCATATCTGCATGTTATTTAAGGTGTAGGGTTATAATGGATTATTACTGCCAACATGGAGAATTTGTCCTGACTGAATTTAATTCTGTTCTTGGAGGCTCATGATTCTATATTTTTTAAATCCTGAATCATGGTTTGATATTTGGTCAGTGTGTCGATCTCCCCACCCAGTTTCGTGTCTTCTGCAAATTTGGATATGGAATTATTCATGGTACTGTTTATATCAATTATAAACAGTCTGAATAAAGTAGGGCCTAAATCTGAACCCTGAGGGACCCCACTGGTCATTTGGCACTACACAGACAAGTGTCCATTCATCCTGATGCACTGTGTTCTGTGAGCAAACCAGCCATCAACCCACCTAACTAAACTTGGGTTAAAGCCTATTATCCCAAGCTTCTCAACCAGTTCATAATGAGGGACTGTGTTAAATGCGTTTTCAAAGTCAAACAGCACCACATCCACAGGAATTCCGACTCTGTCCTGGATGGACAGCCCTTCCACAGCCACCGCCCGAGACCTGCTCTTCGGCTGCTTTCCCTCTGCAAGCTGAGAAGCCCCCTGACCAGGGGCTAATTCTCCCATGAATTCCCGACTCTGCTCTGGATGAATGGCCCTTCCATAGCCACCGCCCGAGACCTACTCTTCAGCTGCTTTCCCTCTGCAAGGTACAGCTGCTCAGCCAGCTAATCGGATTGTGGGTGCCTTCCCAATGTCTGACCCGAATGGCCCAAAACCTCCTGCTTCTTGCCTTTAGTTGCCCGGTGCTTTATTTAAAAATTACTGCCATAGAGCTGCAAGGTTTAAACAAAAAGTGTAAAAGTGTAATTTTATTACTGTGATTGCTGGTTACAGCTCCTTTCTGTGTATTTTTTTGCACCTCTGACCTCTGCCACATCTGACCTTGATTAAATGCTCTTTACAGGGGCATAACCACTCCCCACTGTTCTCTATTGGTCGAACCTCTTGTCAGTCTTCCTCCTAAAAGGGACTCTGCATCCTTTCCGTAGCCAGGCCGAATAACTATAGACTCACTTGCGAAAAACATTCCAATTTAAATGCTGCTTATAGCCAAATGGCACCCCATCTATGCATTCACTTATATGGTTGCATCCTCCTGCTGCACATCTCTATTTTTGGAAATATGAATAACCCCCAACAACTGAACTTATCTAACCTGTTCTATGGTTGCTCAGTCTTTGATCCATTCAAGGGGCACCAACTCCTCTATACACAACATACCTTCTCCCCAGCCTAGAAAATCTACCATGATTCAAGTACCCCTTCACCTATCAGTAAAAGTGGCAATCTACAAGCTTTCCCTCTTCCACATCTCCTTTACCCTTAGTAATCATCACTATAAAACGCCTTGCAACAGGCAGCAAAACATATGCTTACTGAAAATGATTATTGGCTGCCTCAGGAAAATGTTGGTTCTTTTTCTTCTCTGCTCAGGAAGTGTGGAACTCAATCCTGGCCCTCCTGTGGCACTAGATGCCCCATCAGACCTAATGAATCTAAAGGGCCTTAGCTTTCTACACATGAATGTTTGTAGCCTCTCAAAGAAGTTTGATCTCATTGAAGCCTGTGTCCTACATACATTCCTGAATATATTTATGATTCCTGAGACACGGCTTACTAGCTCCACTCCTGATACTACCATTAATATCTTTGGGTATAACCTGTTTAGGTGTGATAGGCTATCCAGGGGTGGGGGAGTTGCTATCTATATTAAGAACAAATTCCCCATCTCAGCAATTACTCACACCTCATTGCCTAAGGAATTCAAATGCCTTGTCCTAAAGTTATCTCTGTCACCTGAAGTTATCCTCTTATTAGCTGTATGCTATAGGCCACGCTCAGACGGGTTTGGCTTACTAGCACACCTCCACACTCTGCTTGCAAGGGCAAACTTAGAATGCATAATAATGGGAGATCTTAGCCTCAACTGGAATGATGACTGTTCCAATAAACTGAAGGACTTCTTTGACGAACAGGAGCTAACACAGATTACACCTGAGAGCACCTGTCCTAACAGGAAAAACCCAGAATATAGTACGTTACTTGACCTTATGCTTGTCAACAAACCACATAACTTTTCACATGCTGGGGTCTTTCATAATGACCTAAGTGACCACTGTGCTATTGCTTGTATAAGGCATTCACCCAGCAGGTTGTTTACTTTAACATTCAAACCAGAAAAGAAGCCTAAGTCACTTCTGTAGTTTTATCTTTCAGGCCGATCTTGGGAATATCATTTGGCAAGAATTCTACTTGGACCCCTCTGTTACTGAGGCCTTCAATATCATCCAAAATCTGTTACTGTGGCCTATAGATAAGCATGCCACAGCTAGGAAGATCAACACTAGAAAAATATCTCCCAGCTGGTTCTCACCCACATTAAAAATAGCCCTGAGGGACAGGGATGTATTGTGGAAAAGGGCAAGGAAATCTAAACTACAGACTGACTGGCTTGCCTTTTGGGCAGCTAGAAACGCCTGCACCAAGCTAACTAGGGCAGAAAAAGCACACTTTTTCCAGACCACCCTTGAAGATAATAAAAATTGTTCTGCTTAATTCTGGAAGATCCTCAGAGAGGTTGGAGGTCATGCACTAGCCTCCTCTCTGCCTGTCAAAATAATATCTGGGGACGTTTCTTACACAAACAGAGAGGATATTTTAGAACAGCTCAACAATAACTTCATCATAGCAGGCCTTGCGTTTGATGTCTCACCTGTCAGCAAGTTCAGCACCTCTAGTGACATTATTAGTGGCCCAAGCCTCAACTCTGCTCCTAACCCACATCACCCCACCTTCAGTTTTTGCCCAGTTACCTTTGCAGTTAATCTTTTTATTGTAATTATTGTGATTATACATACAAATACACTACATTCTCCAATATACACTTACATAAATTCTTAATGGGAGAAGGAAAATACATGTTGTCTGAAGTATTATACAATGATATTAAAAGGGAAAACAAATGTTGAGAAAACAATATGGAGCAGTACAATTTGTATGATAGTGAAAAAATATGGCAATTTATGGTTCAAGGGGTAAAATGAGAAGATACAAACAAGAAATATGAGCAGTCGTGATTGTGCTTCTATTATGCTGTAATTTAATTCAAGTATGTGTAAGATTGTATAAAGGAAGGACATAAAAAAGAGAAAACTATCTAAGAAAGTAAAGCCCAGTTACTTTTAAACAGGTAGAGAACCTCTTATTGTCCCTGGACACAATAAATAGTGCTGGCGCAGATCTCATTGAACCATTGTTTTTGAAAATAGGCTACTACTACTACCTGACAGCCCCAATCACCCATCTCTTCAATTGCTCCATCTCTAGGCGAACTACCTTCACTCTGGAAAATGGCACATACTGTATTATCCCTCTTTTCAAGTCTGATAACCCAACAGACCTGAACAACTACTGAACAATTTCCCTCCTTCCAACCTTCTTGAAGCTCTTGGAGAAAACTGTGAACTCACAACTTAGGGAATATCTGGAGAATGAACACCTACTAAATCCAGTCCAGTCAGAGGGGTTTAGACCTATCACTGTATCTGCTCTTGCTAAAGTTACGAGTGACTGGCAAACCACCCTAGATACAAGGAATCACATTTGCGCCCTCTTCCTAGATCTCTCTCCAAGGCCTTTGATACAGTGGACCATAGCCTTCTACTCAACATACTGAGGGGTTTTGGCCTTGATAACTTGGCTGTAAAGTGGTCCCAATGCTATCTTACCAGCAGGATGCAGCAAATAAAGAATCAAGGGGAACTTTCCCCACTAAAAACCCTTCCATGTGGTGTTCTGCAAAGGCACTATCCTGGGCCCTATACTGTTCCCTATTTACATAAATCGGATTGACACTTGCATACATACAAGTAGTGTACATCTATTTGCTGATGATACGGTACTGTATTGCATGAACACCTCCCTGGAGTTTGCTCACAAGGAAATACACATGACTTCACAATCCTCCAGCATAACCTGATCAATCTTAATCTTCTGCTTAATGCTAAAAAAACAAAAGCCATGATTATTTCCCCTCATGCCTCCCATACCTCACAGCCACCAGCATACCTTCAGATATACACCCTGCATGGAGAACCACTGGAATTGGTGGACAAGTCCAAATACTTGGGAGAATAGTTGGATAATAAGCTCAACTTTATGGCTCATCTAAATGAGCTCTCCAAAAAGTTAAGACAAAAACTGGGCATATTCTATCATATAAGACACCTTCTCACTCTTGAAGCCAGGAAGAGGCTTGTCCAAACAACCTTTTTACCGTTACTTGACTACACTGACTTTCTTTATAGCCACTGTCCAAAACAGGTGATGAGTAAACTTGATACTCTTTACCATCGCTCCCTGAGATTTGTTCTGAATATGCCCCTGTGAACCCACCACTGCCTGCTCTACAAAACACTGAGGTGGCCCTCACTCGCAATGAGAAAGCAAAGTAATGCTCTCTTGTGGATTTTTAGGGCACGGACTGATAAGCTCCTGGCCTACATATCAAACATGTTTGAGCAAGCCAAAGAGACGTATGGTCATAGAAGTATTGTACTGATCTCCCCTTAAGTTTGCCCAGAATAAGTACACGATTTGGGATGGCTGCTGCCAACTGCTCCCTCCCCTCTCTCTGGAATACCATGCAAAAGACTCTAAAGATCTCCACACTTCCAGGTCCACAGGCATTTAAAACATTGCTTGCTCTATACCTGAAGGATATTTGTGCCTGCTTCAGGTGATCATTCCTTACTCTCAGGGCACCCTACAGTACAAGTCACATTAAACTGTTCCCTCAACTCACTGGTGTAGCATTATTCAATGAGTTTCCTAATCTGTGCAGTGTTTAATTCAATGAATTATTAAAAGTTTAGTATTGGTTTGCAATGAGCTGTTAGGACTATAAGCTTTTATTTTCAGCTGAGTGCTTATTAGTTTCATTTCAGAAGGCAGACTAAACAACTCTTAAGGAATGCTGTGATATTTATAAACAATGTTCTTAAGGAATGGTGTGATATTTATAAATAATGCCATGAAAATGCATTGCATAAACACTGCAAAACAGCTGCTGCCATATAACTAAACAGGTACAAGTGAGTTGAATAGGCAGAGAAGAAAGGTTGGAAAAGAATTAAAAGCTTCAACAATTCAAGTTGCCACTGCAGTAGAATCACACAAAAAAATGCTATACCAGTGAGTTGATGGAACAGTTTAATGTGACTTGTACTGTACACACTTAGCTCAAACCGACGTCTCTCATTCCCTTCTGTCATACAAACCAGACTCAAGCAAGCTTTTCACATTAGGGTCCCCCTGCTGCAAACCACCTCCCCCTTGTAATTGCAGCTGAAAACAATCGTGGCACATTCAAATGTAAACCCTGCCTGCACCACATTGACCTCTGCAGTGTGACTGCTCTGCCTAGGCTTGCAGTTCTGTTTCACCTCTCCCTCTTCTTCTCTCCTCCCCTTATACCCTACCCACTACACTCTGCCTCTTCATCCCCTGCTACTCCCCATCCCTCCCCCTTCCCCACCTGCCATCCTACCCCTACTCACCTCCCACCTACCATTCCACCTCCTCTCCCACTCCTTTCCTCCTGTCTCCCCATCTCTTGTTGCTCCACTCCAGAATACTTAGCACTTACCTCCGACAAATTTATCTATGTACCACTTGTGCACCACTGTACTCCACCGTTGTTTCTTACATATGCGATATCTACATGAATGCCAGCTCTTTAATTTATCTCGCTTAATCTGGTGAAATGTTCAACCTGTAATTACCTATGACTGCACAATATTTCTGTAACCTTTTTGCACTGTCCCGTATTCTGTTGTTTAAACCTTTTGTGTATTGCCTCCGCTACCCAGGACCAACTTGCAAATGAGCTTGCTCAATGATGACATGCCTGGTTAAATAAAGTATTGATTGACTGATTGATTGATTGATTGATTGATTATCAGTACTTAACACTAATATTATTGCAGAATGACACAAGATTAGTAGTACAAGATAGGCTGCTTTTAAAGCCTTGTTGGTACCTATCAATCAGATCCATGGAAATTGCTTCTGAGTTTAGACTCTGTTTTATTACTCTTTCCATTGTCTTGCTACATAGGGATATCAGGTTTCTTGACCTGAAATTCCTAACATTACCCCTGCTCCCCTTTTTGTGAATTGGTACCATGATCGGTCTCCTCCAGTCCACAGGCATAGCCCCGGAGTCTACTTACCTATTGAACAATATCATCAGGGGATATGACAAGACTGAACTTTTCTCTTAGAAATCTGGGGTAGATGTGATTGGATCTGGGTGATGTATTCCCTTTAATTTTAGACAAAGTGGAGAAAACTTCCTCAACTCTAAAACAATGAATGTTGGATATGATGATATTAGTAGTCGTCATGCCTTTATCCTTTTCATTCTATACAGAGCAGAAATAACTATTAAATGAACTGGCCACATCCAAATCATCATTAATTACAGTGCCCTTTTCCATGAGTGACCCATTCATCCTTGGGCTATTTGTATTTTTGTTTACATGAGCAAATAATGATTTATTATTACCTTTTGTATGTTCTATTTTTTACTCAATTTTCAGTTTGTCCCTCTTTATCATAGTTTTAAGCAACTTGAGTTATGTCCTATATATCTGCTTAATTAGCTCTGAAGGTTCCTTTTTCTTACATGTCTTTTTTTTGGTTTTAATCTGCATTTTAATTGCAGGTAAAAGTCAAACTGGGATTTTACACTTATTATTGTATTTCCACTTTGTAGGAACATGGTTATGTTCAAGAGTCAATATAATGTATTTTAATAGTGCCCAGTAAGTGTCAACTGAAAGGCCTGATATCTCCTTGCATCAATTGATGGCTGCCAGATAGTGGTGGGTGAAGAGAATGAAATTCACTCCACAGAGCAATCCATGAAATTCCACCCATTTCATGGAGTGAAACATGCAATTTTGCCCAGCAGAACAGCAATATTTCACCCAGCGGAATGGAAAAATGTCACTTTCCATAGCTAAAGTCTGCCTTCCACAGTGAAATTTCACTCACTGAAAGTGAAATTCCACCTGTGGAAAGCAAAATTTCATCCACGGAAGGATAAAGTTTACTGCAGAAGGTGAAATTTCACCTGCATTAGCAGAATTTTGCCTAGGTGAAATTCTGTTTAATGCGGAAAATTTCTCAAATTACTCTGCATGGCAAAAATGGCCACTTTGCCAGTGGAAATTAAATTTGCTGAATCTCTACTGCTAGACTGATTCATATGTCATCAAATTGGGACCTGTTATAGTCCCTGAAGATAGTATTACCAATGTATTTCGATCTAGTAGATATCAAACAGCATGTGGCCATGTTATGGTTGCTATTACTGAGAGTACTGTATTTAGTAACAAAATGTTTGATATGTTGGTCTCTATGTTGGTGATAATGGGGTCAGGCATGTTATTCCCTCTAGTTTTTCCTCCTAACAGCTGTTCCAGACTCTGCCCCAACAAGGAATTCACAAATTCCCTCTCAAATTAATTTGTACCCATCAATGAGTTCCAGCTAATGCTTGGCAAATTAAAGTCCCCTAACATTATTGTGTTTCCCATGTTTGTAGCTGTTTTGATTTCACTGATCATCCTATCATTATACTCCTTGCTAGAGGAAGGGGGACTATAACAGTTACCTAAGGTGATCTTTGGACAATTTGTAAACTCTAGTTGTATCCAAATTCTCTAAGAGATGTGGTATCTTCAGTTAAGTGACATTTGTGGCAATCAGGAACACGTCTGACATTGCTACAAACCCCACCCCCTCTTCTGCAAGTTCTAGTATTATTATAAAAAAGTTGTTAGCCCGGTATCTCCCTCATCAAGTCACTTGAACCACCCCTCCAGGTCTCAGTAATTACTGCAATATCCACATTGTCTCTCAAAAGAGTCATTTCCAGTTCACATTTCATCAGTAGATTTAGACTTCTAGCATTAGTCATTAAGATTTTACATTGGTTTGTGACCTTGGCTATTATTGATTCATAGCCAGTAGTGGTGGTGTAGATTCCCATGCCACCCTTGCAAATCAGTTTAAAGACTTAGTGATGTAACTTTCAAGTTGCTTACTTAGCTTGGTGCTCCCTCTCCTACTCAGGTGCAACTTATCCCAACTAAATAAGCTAATATTATGTTCAGATGTTTCCCAGTGTGTAATGCATGAAAAGCTATTCTTTAGGATTTACTTATGAAGCCATTCATTAACAGATTATATTTTTTTTTCTGTATTGTAATACTCACTATAGGGACTGGTAACATTTCAGAGAAACAGATTTGACATCCGCTTTCCTTGAGGATTGAACTAAGTTCAGTGAAGTCACTTTTAATGTCCACAAGTCCTGATCTATTGTCATCATTTATTCCCAGATTAACAATGACCAAAGGGTTGTCTCATGCATATTTTAATATGTTGTTAGCCATCTTAATAAGATCTGATGTCCTAGCCCCCATCTGCTTCTGGCAAGTACAGCCCCAGGCTGTTGGATGAATGTTCAGATTCTTTCCCCCTGCTATTGCTGCAGCACCAGTTGATCTGGCCCAGAGAGTCTTTCTTTTGCATAGGTTGTGTAGGTGATCATTGGCAGCATTTTGGGGGCTGGTACAAGTTCTCAGAATCTGCTAAGCAGCTCAGTGGTTCAGCTGAGCCTCTTGCTGAAGTGCCCAATTCTGTATCTTCCTACCTCCATGCTGCAGTAGAGGGATGAGCTCTGCCAGGAGTCCCTTATCTCTTTGAATCAGTATTTGCTCAGGAACTCCACAAGGGCCCTGGAAAGGAGAAGTTCAGTGGGACCCCATTATGTATAACCTGCATTATGGCTATACAGCAATGTGAAAAAGAGAGGCCTAATCTATGCTTAATGTTTGTTGCCTCCATGAAGTCATGCCTTTTGTTGGAGAGCCCTTTCAAAGTCTTGGTAGATGCAAATAGGATGATTCTGCCATCATAACTCTCTAATCTCCCTAAATCATCATATGATGGCTTCTTTTGTGTTAAGGAATCTTGCAAGGATAGAACTAGGACATTTGCCCTCCTTGGGAGTGGGGCCACAGAACAGTGGTCCTGTTCAATATCAAAGTGGTGGCCCCCCTTGAGCTGCTGTGGTTGGGAGATTCTAGTACCAAACAGAAGCTGAGCTGACTAACCAGCAGACTGTGTGGGTTCCAAGACAATTTGATGGGTAGCAAGATGGATGGATGAGGATAAGTTACTAAGGGAAGTGGGAGTATAGATTATGCTGCCATTTGCTGCAGGTCAGGTCAACTCACCATTTATTAAAACATTTTGATATCGTTGCTGCTGTGTTGTGTGTCTTTCATTGGTGCCCACCTCTCCTCTCTTCCCTCCTTGCTCTGTTCTTTGTGCTACTTGCTCTGTGCCTCCATATAGCACTATATTCAGTGTCATAATCAGTGCTGTGCTTGTGCACTGAGTTGTACTGCAGTGCTGTACTTCAGTTCTGTGCTGCTGAGTATATTCACTGTGCTGCTGCCCAATATTTAGACAATTTTGTGAATGCAGGCTCATAACATTAGTAATTTTCAATAGTTTTACCCAAGGTTTACAACATAGCCATATCTTTACAGCACCTCATAAATGTGACAGCTGTCATTTTTTCAAACCCTGCCCAAAATGTTTTTTTTTTATATTCCAAGAGATGATTTTGTGGTCCCTGTGTGAAATCACCTTTTGGCAGGAGTGGAAAATGTTTTCTGCCCTTGTTCATGAAGTGGGCTCATTAGAAGTCTACATTGAAAATTTGGTGTACAAATATTAACAAACAACGTTATGAGATTACATTATATTTTGTGAACACAGGCTCGTAACTCTGGTAATTTTCAATATTTTTACCCCAGATTTACAACATAGCCATATCATTATGGCACCTCATGAATGTGACAACTGTCATTTTTCAAATCCTGGCCAAAATGTTTTTTTACATCCTGAAAGGTCATTTTGTGATCCCGGCACAAAATCATCTTTCAGACAGGAGTTAAAAATGTTATCTGACCTTATTCATAAGGAGAGGTCATAAGAAGGCTACATTTTAAATCTGGTATACATATATCTAAAAAACAAAAAAGTTTTGAGGCTATGTTGATTTTTGCAAACACAGGCTCATAACTTTGGTAATATTCAATATTTTTACCCCAGATTTTCAACATAGCTATTTCTTTATAGTGCCTCATCAATGTGACAGCTGTAATTTTTCAGCTCCTGACCAAAATGTGTTTTTGCATCCTGAAATTTGATTTCCCTGTCCCTGCATGAAATCACCTTTAGGCCATGAGTTGAACATTAGCTCTTCCCTTCTTAATGTGGAGGGCTCACAACAAGGCTATGTTAAAAAAATTGAAGTACAAATATTACAAAATAACACATTTAGGAGCCTACATTACATTTTGCTAACAAAGGCTAATAATTTTGGGATTTTTTTCACCATTTTTTACACCACATTCCTTGCCTGCAGCCCTATCGGCTCTGGCCAGAGTTTGTTTTTATTTTGTAAATTGTGGCTGTTTGTTTCTGTGGTTGAGGCACTGCTCAGCTACCACACCGCAGGACACTGGAGTGTGCACACCATGTGCTAATAAGATTTCAATGCAGAGGAGAAGATAGCTATGCTGTTACTTTAAAGTGAAACATTTGCCAGTGAGTATAGGAGGATCATGTCAGGGGTGGAGGACCAGTGATAGGGGTTAATTTCATAATAGAAGGAACATTTAATTTTCATGTCTGTTTTTCCCAGAACTGAGCAGCTTCTGTGAACTGCGCAGTCAGTGGTTATGGTCTGTCTGTTTAGTGAAGCCACTTGGTTAAGGAAGAAAAAACCTGGCATGAAAATTAAATGTATTTTGTATGTTCAGATAAGGAAATACGGTATTTGCTCTGACTGATGAAGTGAGGGACAGAATTGTTGTTTGGGGGCTTGACAACTTAAGTATTTAGATTCTCTCTGCAGTTTAAGTGGGGAGTGATTTATGACGTGGTTATGCGGTCTTTTCCGTTCCTGCTCCAGATACAGTGATGTTATTGTCTAATAACACCACCGTGTCTTGGGGTCAGCAGTCAATCAGGTTCCTAACATATTTCTTGCCATTGTATAATTTGTATTTTCCTTCTGTTTTGTATATAGTTTTGTTATAATTACTTTTTAGGATTAATTGCAAACAGAAACCAGTAGCTTAAATTCTCCATTGCATGCGGGCCACATTTTCAAAGGATAACGCAGTTTCTGCATCAATCCTTGCATCAAGCCCCTCTAACTGTGCCTCATACAAATGCCGTAGCTGCACCAGATTTTTTAATCGTAGATCCATTTATAGCACTTGGGCCTTCTTTACAGCAGCTTGTGTCAAACACTGGATACCAGCTGCTGAAAAGAGGCCCACGCATTGACAAACTGCAGACCACAGAAAAGTGGCCTAGCAGACATATCAGTGATGCATGGGATGGAAAATCTTGCTTTTTTTACTACAAGCCAAGTGACCACATCTTTGACCTACCCAGGACTTATGGCAATAAACACCTTTAAAATCCTTCCCTCTATGTTATATACAACTGTGTAATAAAGAATTATCTCTCTCTTACACACAGCACTGAGCAAGCACACAACTGCTGTAGCCAAATGTGCTTTTATTTATGATCAGCTCTACTGTTACCTGCCAACCACAGTTCAGTTACAAGTAATTATAATAAAAGAATACACAACAGGTAAAATGTGCTTTTTTAATCATCCTCTTTGTGTTGATACCTGTAGAAACCACTTAATATTCTGTCTATTGTCTTTTTTTTTCAGTATCACACACTTCAGGTGTGTAAAAAAATATTGTTACACACTGTTACTTTTACATTATGCTCTATATAGTATATGGTTATTCATTGTTTTGTATAAAAATCAACCTGAAACAAAATCCTAGCTGTGTGCATTCAAACTGTTGCGTGCATTTTAAAGTGCTGTACACATTCCAAACAGTTGTTCTGCATAGTTCAAAGGTCATAACATTCAAAATTCCTTGTTTATCACATACACACAGCTGCTTACTAAGCATTCAGTGACCAAAGTTGTCAAAGTTGTACCATTTTACTTGAAAAGCCTGTAAATTTAATTATGATTATAGAACAGTTCACATTGTCTGGTGACCCTACCATATTAAAGCAGCAGTGTTCATTAGGTGGCAAACATTTTAATCATATTTTTTATACTCTCTTTTATCTCCATCCTGGGTGGCCCCCATCTCATGCTGCACTTTAAATGCCAATATTTGCATTTGCTTTGCGTATCTGATTCATCCAAGTACTGAGTTTGTATATTGTAACTGCCTGTACCGATGTCTGCTTTTGTTTTCAGTTAATAATCTTTATTAGTTTTCAGCATAGAACCAATATCACATAACAAAGTACAGAGTATATTGTAGCAGCAGAGAAGGATCTTACAACAAGATGTCCACAATCTTCAGTATGCATAACAGATATTTCACACAGTGCAGTTGTAATGGACATCAGAAGAAGCAGGAGGGGGGAAGCCCTCGAATCTCTGCTCTGGATGATACATGATAGCATAAAGACATTCAGAGATACAAAACCAAACACTAAAATTGTGACTGGATATCCACTAAACAGTACCATGATGAAGAAAACACAGGCACTACTAGGGTTACAAGAAGTGATATATGAGCCAGGTTAATTGTATCACATCAGAGCTAACAGTCTTTCATATCGGGAGTAGTTTAAGGGGTAAAGCAAGTTATAAATCACCGATGAGGGTTCACCCTGTTCTGGTCCTAGGTTTCAAGTAAGCTAGGAAGGTAACCCAACATGTTACGTAAGACGCTAACGTATTAAGTGTCGAGTATGATAAATGATCAAGTGTGGCAAGCAGGGTGAGAGCTTGTTGGAGTTCTGATATAGTGGGGATTTCAGTAGATCTCCACCATGACAGAATAAGGCATTTAACTGAGATACTTAGCAAGGCCAGTCATTGGATTTGGGGGGTTTGAGACTAGATCCAGGAGGAGGCAGGCCCAAGATCCACAAAAGAGGGTTTGGTTGGATTTCTAAGCTATGGACATCCCTGGCTAGTTGAGTGACAGCTTGCCAGAAGGGGGTCAACAGAGAGCATTGCCAATAATGTGAATGAGATCTCCTGGTTGAGCCTGACATCTCTAGCACGGGTTGGTATTCAAGAGCTTTGCTTTGTACAACACAACTGGTGTTCTGTACCAGTGGTGTAACAGTTTATTTTGAATAAGTTTGCTACGGGCATCCAGGTAGCAGGAATGTGCCAATTTGCAGCAGAGATCCTATTGGGTGTCCTCTATTTCAATTTTCATTGTTTTTCCCAATTTTGATTTTGAAACCCAGGATTGGGAGGGAATGCTCTCTCTGATGTCTGCATATATTTCACTTGCTTGACCCCTAGAAAGCTTCGGTCAGACAGAGATCCTTTGAGAAGTAGTCTGAGTTCATGGACTCAGTTTAAGGAATGTAGCCCGGGACCTACAAAGTTGTAGGTATCTCCAGAAGTCTTTTGCTTAAGGCTTTCATCTGTGCCAGAACCTGAAAGGGTTTTATTCCTGAATCAGTTGTGTCTAAGATATCTGCCAAAACTTTAATGCCAACATGTTCCCAATGGGGTCAATAGATAGGCTTGTTGTCTATCAAGATGCACTGGTTGTGAAAAATAGGTGTGTAGAGAAGGGGGGGTGGGGTTACCCTGAACCTTTCTGTGCACCTTATGCCACATACTATGTGCTGATACTATGATGGGGTGGGGTTGCACAAACTGAGGTAGTGGATTATACAACAAAAGGAGGAGGCTATGAACCTGATCTATGGCCTTTTCCATATGGAGCCATTATGGGGAGTCTGAGGTCAGAGTAGTGAACCATTTTAAGGACGGTGCCATTGAGTAGGCCCAGGCATATCCTTCAAGACATGGGAGGCCCTTCCACCATCTTTCCAATGAGAGCGAAGCTTACCCCTGCTATAGCTGGTATTCTTGTTCTCCCATATAAAGTTTCCCACTACAGTATCAATGATACAGAGCCACTTCAAGGGGGTGCTAGAGGGATGTAGGAAAGAGGGTAAAGAAATTTGGGGATTGTGATAATTTTTAAAGCTGCTATTTTCCCTGAGAAGGTGAGGTGACACAGTTGCCATCTATCTAAGTCTGTTCTAAGGTCAGCAACTAGAGGGCTAAGATTGAGGTCCTAGAAACATAGAAACATAGACTTTGACGGCAGATAAGGACCGCTAGGCCCATCTAGTCTGCCCATTTCCCTACCTACAGGATAGGCTGCAGATCCTATTTAACCAACAGCCTATATCTTCCTGCCCCCCACAAGAATTGCCTTATGTCTGTCCCATGCATTCTTGAATTCTCCCACAGTTTTAGACTCCACAACTTCGTCAGGAAGGCTGTTCCATGCATCCACTACCCTCTCTGTGAAATAATACTTCCTCACATTGCCCCTAAACCGCCCTCCTTCTATCTTTAAATTGTGTCCCCTTGTTCTTGCAAGTCTCTTTTTCTGAAAGATGCTACCCTCTTGGACTTTGTTGATTCCCTTGAGGTACTTGAAAGTTTCTATCATGTCCTCCCCCCCTTCTTTCCTCAAGGGTATACATATTAAGCTCCTTTAGTCTCTCCTCATACGGCTTCTCTTGCAGACCCTGCACCATTTTAGTTGCCCTCCTCTGGACTGCCTCTATCCTGTCTATGTCCTTGAGGAGATGGGGTCTCCAGAACTGGACGCAGTACTCCAGATGGGGTCTCACCAACTGTCTGTACAGAGGATAACAACTTCCTGTTTTCTGCTGCTGATGCCTCTCCCATACATCCCAGTATAACCCGGCCCTCCCTACTGCCTTCTCACATTGCTTGCTAACCTTAAGGTCATCTGATATGATTACCCCCAGGTCCCTTTCCTGTTTTGTTGTTGTTACTACCTCCCACCCATTGTGTATTCTTACCCTGGGTTCTTGTTTCCAGGTGCATTATTTTGCACTTTTGCATTGAATCCTAGCTGCTATCGTCAGACCATTCCTCCAACCTTGCCAAGTCCCTTTTCATCCTTTCCGCCTCCTTGTGATCAACCCTGTTGCAGATCTTTGTGTCATCTGCAAAGGCATACTTTTCTTCCAGTCCCTCTGCAATGCCACTGATGAAGACATTAAAAGGACTGGACCCAATACTGAACCCTGCGGTACCCACTAGTAACCGCCCTTTCTTCAGAGTGGACTCCATTTACAATTACCTTCTGTGTCCTGTTGTCCAGCCAATGTTTTATCTAGGCTACCACCCTGGGATCCACTCCCAGGCTGGTTAATTTGACTAATAATCTTTTGTGTGGGACTGTGTCAAATGCCTTGCTAAAGTCTAGGTAGGCCATGTCACAGCCCCTCCCTGGTCTACTACTTTGGTCACCCAGTCAAAGAAATCTATTAGATTCGTCTGACATGACCTTCCTGCTGTGAACCCATGCTGCCTTGGATCCTGTGCTCCACTGACCTCTAGGTACTCAACTATTCTTTCCTTCAGAAGTGACTCCATCACTTTCCCTACCACAGAGGTCAGACTGACAGGTCTGTAGTTTCCTGCCTCTGTCTTGGTCCCACTTTTGTGAAGGGGAATCACATCCGCCTTACTCCAGTCCTCGGGTACCACACCATCCTCCCATGATTTATTAAAAAGAGTAGCCAGTGGTTTCACTAGTTCCTTCCTTAATTCTTTTAGAATTCTGGGGTGAATTGCATCAGGACCCATTGCTTTGTCCACCTTCAGTTTTAGGAGTTCTTGAAGAACCCTTTCTTCTGTGAAAGGACTGGGATCGACCCCCCAATCAAGAGTGTTTCTGTTAATTGGATTAGGCACTTCCCCCTCCTCTTTTGTGAATTTAGAGTTTAGATAGATCAGGGGAAAAATGAATGCCAAGATATACGAGGGAGCTGGGGGCCCATTTTAGCCCTAGGGGAGAGATCTTGTTCTGTGTACAGTTAGAATTGATAAGTAGTATTTTAGTTTAGATGAGTTCATCTGGAGGCCAGAGATTGTTGCAAAGTCACTCAAAAGTGTAAGGAGAGTCAGAAGGGCTGTTGCAACGTCTTTAACAGGGACCAAGAGATCATCAGCATACATAAGTGTGGTGTAAGTATGTGTCCCAATAGCGATGCCAGGAATGTGTGGATGTTGTTGGATGGCCACTGCTAATGGCTCAACTGCTAAAATGAACAAAAGAGAGGAGGGGGGCAGCCTTGGTGGGTACCCCTACCAAGCTGGAAGGGACTAGAGATCACAGCATTGGTCAGGATCCTGGTAAGTAGTTATTGATACAGTGCAATGATCCATTGCCAAAAAAGGAGTCCAAAGCCAAATCTCTGTAGCACCTTCTCCAAAAAGTCCCATTCTAGGGAGTCAAAGGCTTTTTCGAAGTCGACAGCTATAGCTTCTGCAGGGGTGGGGAGAGATTTGGCCTGGTAGATAATATTAACCAGTGATCTAATGTGGTCCCGGCTTAGGCGCTGAGGCACAAAGCCCACTTGTGAAGGGTGTATAAGAGAGGAAAGAAGGGGGCTAAGCCTGAGAGACATAATCTTAGCAAATATTTTTCTGTCTGTATTAATTAAAGAAATTGGGTGATAACTAGAGGGGAGCATGGGGTCTTTACCTTTTTTTGGGACTACGGTAATGATCGCTTCTCAAAGGGTGGGAGGGAAGATACCATTGTGCAGCGCCTCATTGTAAACCTGAGAGAGGAGGGGGACAATATGAGGTGTAAGTAACTGCAACAGCTCAAATGGAAAGCTGTCCCCTCCAGGGGTCTTACCAGCATTGAGGTTTTTTATAGTTGTTGCAACTTCCTCAGGTGTAATAGGAAGGTCTAAGTTCTCTGCTTGGGAGGGCTGGAGAGTGGGAAGTTGAAGTAAGGCTAGGAAGGCATTCATTGGGGCCTTCACCAGATTTTTAGTGGAGGAGTAAAGTTCGGAGTAAAACTGTTTCATAATGCCATTAATGGATTTAGAATCAGTACTGATTGAGCCAGAATGGTCTTTCAGACCAGAGATATGGCTTTCAGCCTGCTGTTTATGAAGATGGTAAGCCAGTAGTTTGCCGGCTTTTTCTCCCCACTCCCAGCAATGATGTCGCAGATGTAGCATGGCCAATTCAGTCTTGCAAGTTAGCAGGTCATTAATCTCCAAACGAGTAGAGAGCATGTCTCTGTGTATTGGAGAATCCGATACTAGTTGAGGCATCTGTTTTGGCCGGGTTTCTAGATTTTTTAGTCTAGCCTCCAAACAAGTGAGGAGGTGTTCCCGTTTCTTCTGGAATTTAGAGTCAAAGCCAGTTATAGCCCCATGCAGGGTGGTCTTGTGCCCAGAGAGGTATCCTGAGGGGGGGGTTTCTGCTAGGAATGAAGATGTCTCTGAGGTCACCTATGGAGTGAAGAGTGGGTCCTTAAGCAAAAGGGGGATCCAATTTCCATATGGCAGATTTATGTGGGAGTAGACCCCAGAGAATATGTAGGTGTACAGGGGCATGATCTGATATAACTTTGGGTAGGATCTCAGAGTCCACTGTACTCTGACAGATGTCTGCCGACACCAGCCAGAAATCCAGCCTGCTATGAGACCCATGCATTGCTAAAGTAAAGGAGTAGTCTCTCACCCGTGGGTGGACAGTTCTCCATATATCATCTAGGCCAACTTCCGTTATCAGTTGATGCCGAGCCAGGCTGGCCATAGGATGTTGCACTGTGGCGAGGGCACTACGATCTAGCTGGGGCACCATAACAAGATTAAAATCATCTCCCAAAATAATGGGTACAGGGTCTAGTGATATGGAGCTTAATTCCTGTGCTAGTGAATGAAAAAAGGAGGGATTATCTTTATTCAGGGCATAAATACAACCAAGAAGTAGGGGCCCTTCAGGAGTTGCCATTAATGCCAGCACCCATCTACCTTGGGAATCTGATTGAGTCAGAGTACAGGTCCAAGCTAATGACTTATGAATAAGGATGGTCACCCCTCTCTTTTTAGTTGCTAAGGAGGCAGATAGGACCTGCCCTACCCAGTCTCTTACTAACCTATCACGGTCCTGCTTTGTAAGTTTCATTTCCTGTAAAAAGGCTAGTGTGGTTCTCTGCCATTTCAAATGAAATAACACCTGCTTGCATTTTACCAAAGGTATTCAGGCCCCGTATGTTCCAGTTGTATACACGAAGATCAGCCATAGTGAGAGTGATGGGAATCAGTGCAAGGTACCTTAATAGTATTACAGAATGTGCAGGCTGAGGTTACATCAGGTCTCCCCCCCCAAGGAGACTCATAAAAACATCTAGCTGCTTGCAAATATTAAGCCATGTAGTGCTTTGAGTAAACAGACACTTGATAGATACCCAGTCCTTATAATATGTAAGCCAAATAATTGGGCTAAACAGCCCACAAAAACATCTATGTAAAAAGCAGTAACAATCCAGCAACTTTCAGTAGTCGGAGGACAACAGTTAGGCCAGCAGACCAGCTCCCAAGGCCATCCATTATCCTCTTGTGGGGTGGGTATAAGGAGATGGAGAGCAGAGCACTGTGGAGATATCAGCTTCATGTGCTCGCTGTGTGGCAGTAAACATCCCCTTTTTCGTTCCTTGTTAGGGCATAGAAGGGGAAATGCTAGGAAGTTCTTGGGGCAATATCGGGGTCAGAAAACCTTTTATAGGGTATAATATAGCTCTGAAGGGATGGGAGAAAAACTCCTCAGACCACCACGAGGGGGGCTTAGAGGTCAGCAACCCTGCCAGAGAGGTAGCAGTAAGGTTTATGAAGAAGATAAACAAAACATAATAATGAAGACCTCAACATGGCCGGTGTTGTTATGCCCTTAGTGAGAGAAAAAAAGAAATAACATGTTCTTGCTCCATTTCTCTAGCCATACACAGGTTATGAAGGGCATTGGAGAGTAGGGGCACCATCCATTAATGCAAGGTGGACACAAACCACCCCAGTGCGTATGAAGGATAGGGAGCTCTGACACCCTGAAATACATCTGAAGCCATACATGGGGCTTATGCATCAAGGTCTTAGCCCCTGCTAGTAACTAGTGATGCAGTTTCAATACTCGAGGAATTCTAAGGGAGGAGAAACCACTTAGAAGGCAGCAACACTAATCAAACTGATAGCAACTATCCCAATAGGCTTGGGATGAGACCAGCGGCAGCATATTAAAGGCACTCGCAGTAGAAGCTAATTGCTCTTGGAGAGTCTGGGTCACTAGTACTAGACCCCCTCAAAGTCTCACCAATAGAATGTTCATGGTAAATTGCCAAGGGTTAAGTTCAATTAGACCGAGGAGGTGAAACAGGCCCAAGCGACCAGTCAGAAGACAGTTCCAGATGAGATAGCCTAGCCATTAGGCTATATCCCAAGTGACCCCCAGGCAAGTCAGCTAGCAAAAAATACAGAATACAGGTGAGTAGACCACTTAGCTGTGTGCTCAAGGAGGCGAATCCTCAGTTGGTAGGAAGGCTTGCAGCTTGGTGCTTCTAGTGGTTGCGAGTGTTGTTGGGATGGACTTACTGGAGCAGGACAAGTTTGCTCCAGGGGACTTGCATGGTATCCACTGCTACTACAGCAGCCCAGGTTCTTGGCTCATCCGATGAGTGCCACGTGCTGAGCAATCGTCCTCATGTAATTGCTCTTCAGAGAGGGTGAGCAGCTAGACGTATCGATTGGGGGAGTAGTGTTGGTGCAAGTCACCAATAACATCTTGTGGAGCTTCAGGTTCATTTTGTCTGGCGTTTGAATGTGGACATTTTTTGTTCCATTGCAGAGAATGACGTTTCCTACTCCTCGGGGGTAGGGAGGAGTCGAAGTGGCATACCAGTGGCTGGGGAGACTGCGGGGGGGATCTGGAGGACACCTCCATATGGGAAGGAGTGTCTCGAGGGCCGCGGGGAGTGCTGAAGAGCTCCAGGTTTTGAAAGTCCTGTGGGTATTCTTTACAGAGGTAATCCATAAGGCTTTCTGGGGTGGAGAAAAAGGTAGGATACCCTTTAATTATCACTCACATAGTGGCTGGATAGCGGAGTGAGAAGGAGACATGGAGGACATGAAGAATTCTGTGGCAGTTTGTGTATGCCTTGCGCTACTCGGTTAGTTCCCGGGAGTAGTCCTGGAAAATTTGGATTGCGTTGCCCTTCCAGGAGATAGAACCTTGGTCTCTAGCTGCAGCAGTGACCATCTCTTTTTGTCAATAATCCAGGAACCTGGCCAAAAATGGGTGCAGGCGCTCTCCTGGTTTGGGAAGTGGGGCAAGAGAGTGATGGGCCTGCTTAATCTGAAGATTAGTGTTAGGAGGTATGCCAAGAATGTGAGGCAAGATGTCTTGTAAAAAAAGGATTGTGTCCCATTGCTCAGCCCCCTCAGGGAAGCCGATAAATCTTAAATTGTTTCTTCGGCCCCTGTTTTCTAGATCATTCACCTTATCTTGCAAGAGAAATATAAGGCAGGCCTGATCCCAATTAGTAGCTGTAAGCTCTTGTATGGCAGCATCATGGGCTTTAAGATGCCTCTCTGTTTGAAATATCCTAGTTTCAATAGCCTGCAATGTATGGGTGTTAGTATTTAGGGCTACAGTCATTTGTGCCATCTGAGCCATTAATTGAGAGAACATGTGTTCAATTGTTGCAGGTTCAACTTGAGCTGGAGAAGAGGACGCCATCCTGTTTTCCCCGGTGTGGAGGAGGCACTTCTAGTAGGCTGCAGCATGGCAGTAGGAAGAAAATGAGGACTATACTGTGTAACCGGTGGGTTCCTCTTCAAGTTCTTGCATAATCAGATGATAGGGATAGCCCCTTAAAGCAGGACTTTGTAGGATAAAGCCCACAAGAACAGGGAGCTTGGAGACTATGCTGCCATCTTGGTTAAAGGCTAAGCCATAACCCACCGATGTCTGCTTTTGTAGGAAGTGTTGTCTACTGTAAACAAAATTGCCCTCTGTGTCCAGGACCATCTTGAAAATGAGCTTGCTCAATGATTTAACTGCCTGGTTAAATAAAGTCTGATTGAATGATTAATTGATTGATTGACCCCCCCCAGCCCCAAACTCCTCAATTGCAATACACCTCCTACCTTCCCCCACATATTGCCCCCCATGGTGGGGAGGCAGGGATTCCTCAAGCCACTGGCATGGATATGGTTCTGGGGGTGCCTGCTATTCATGGAAGCAGCACCTGCTGGGGTCGATAGTCATCTAGTCACCCAGGACTTTTCTCCTCCTGCTTTTTTCTCCCCCACACCTCCCGGAGGGAGAGCAATGGACGTCGGCAATGGCCAAGCTGTCCACACTTCCGTCCCCACAGCACGCTGGCCAACTGCTCCACTCCCATCCATCAATTACGGGACCCAGGCACTCTGACACCCAACCACTGCTAGGTGTTAGCGGTACAGCAGCCTCCAGGTCTCTCCCTCCCCAGGAGAGGAAAGCTGTCCTCCAGATGCTTGATCCTCTCCCACCCTGGCCAACACCGAGTGACCTGCTCATACCATGACCATGGGTTGCCAGCATGGGAGGAGGATGCCTTAGCTATGCACGCTACTGGGCCAGCTTTTCATCGTAACAGTCGTTCTTAATATATTTTTAATTTTCTCGGAAATTTTTAAAACAGCTTTCATAGCTAATATTGTAGTTAATGACTCAAGTCATTAAAGATGATAGCCACTCACAATTTTTAAAAATCTCTTCTGCTGAGGTGACCTGTTGAATGTTCATACTAGATTCATACTGTGGATGTACTGGGATGGTGATACCACATGTTTTTGAGGGTAAAACAGAACAGCAGGGTACCAAGATACTAATTGTTTAACAGATGGGCATTGCATGGGAACAAAGGGTGCTGGAGGCTTGCGTCAAGCCCTGTGCCACAGCACTTTGAAATTGTTGCTACACCAATGCTGTTTACTGCAACTGTGCCCAATTTTCAAAGGTCAGTTTTGCTGCAGCTTACACCAAATCTTGAGTGCAAACTTCATAATAATAATCCCCAAGCCTGAAACAAGCTAGACCACAAAAAGATTGTCTAACTTGTGTCACTTGCCACACGAGTCAGAAAATCCCATTATACTGCAGCAAGCCCGGTGCACCATATCTATGGAACACCTCAGTCTTGTGGCAATCTTGCCCTGCTTAAAATCCAGCCCAGGAACTTTTAACAACATAAAAATACCATGGCCCAGATATTCAAAAGGGTTGCGCCATGAGCAACAGGGATGCGCCAGTGCAAGTCTGAAAATTTGCCATTGTGCGATATTCAGCGGGAGGCAGCTGCACCACTTCCAAATTGCAATGCGCAAGAGTGCAATGGTAATGAATGCATGCCCAACTGAAGGGGGAGGAACCATGAATAAATGGCACAGTGCGATATTCAACAGCATGCGCCATGCACAATAGGGGAGCAAACGGAAGTTGCGCGATGGTGGAAATGATCCAAAATAAAAAAGAACAAGAGACAGATGCAAGCACGCTACAGGGAAGCCAGATTTGGGAGCAAGGTGACAGCAACCAGGCAGACAGTAGCAGTGAGCAGGACAGGGCAGGAGCAGGACAGAGCACACCTGGAAACTACCAGGAACAGGAAAGGAGTGGGGAGCATGTGCCACTGTGCAGTAGGAAAGGGGAAGTGCCACATTGGACTGAGGGCACTGACAGCGGGCAGGATGTCCAAATCTGGGAGGTGTTCCCGGTGTAGGGGGAGTAGCAGAAAGGACAGTGGGGGGAATGGGAATACAGCTGCCGGGGGGTAACACAAGCCAGGGAGATGGCCAGTGCCACCATTCAGATGGAGGCAGTAATGAGAGGTGTGAGAAGGCAGGCAGCAGGGGGGCATGGCCATGGAAGAGCCCATTGGCAGTATGCCCCCAACAGGCAGTACCGAGCCCGCACCAGCTTCGAGCTGTACAGTGACACCAAGGTAGTGGGCCAGTACCGCCTGAACCAGGCAATCCTGAGGTGGCTCTGTGAGCTGTGCAGTGTTGAGATGCAGGCACCCACATGACAGAGCCATGCTCTGTCAGTGGAGACAGAGGTGACAGCTGTCATGTGCCTGCTCACCACAGGTACCTTCCAGAGACCAACAGGGGACACCACAGGCATAACCCAGTCGGCCGCATCACGCCTACTCACACAATTCCTCAGCACACTGCTGTCTCATGCTGCGGAGTGCATCCATTTCTCCAGCACCCAGGTGGAGTGCACAGCACACATGCAAGAGTTCCACAGGGTAGCACGTATGCCTGGCATGCTCTGGGCCATTGACTGCACCCATGTGGCCATCCGCACACCACCTGGCCCAGAAGGTGCAGCATACATAAATCAGAAGAGCTATGCAAGCACCAACTGCCAGGTGGTGTGCAATGCTAGGGGGTGCATTACCAATGCCTGTGCCACACACCCTGGGGGAGCACATGATGCCTTCATCTGGCACCAGTCTGCACTGTGCCACAGGTTCGAGAGTGGGAACATCCCCACTGGCCATCTAGTGGGTGAGTATGCAAATCACACAGAAAGACATGGATCTTGGGAGGGGCATTGTCAGAGGTGACATGGGCACTGGCTTAGATGGCCCATGGCAGGGCGATGCTGATCACCAAACTAATATCCACCTTCTATGCACAGGTGACAGTGGATACCCACTCTGTCCCTGGCTGCTCACACCATACCAGTGGCCCGTGACCCCATCGCAGCAATGCTACAATGAGGCACATGACACCACATGCAATGCCATAGAGCGGGTGTTCGAGATGCTGAAGGCACATTTCCATTGCCTAGACATGTCTGGCGGTGCCCTACAGTGCAGCCCCTCAAAGGTCTGCAGGCTATTTCTGGCCTGTTGCATCCTGCACAACATGGCTAATGACTGTGGGATAGCTGTACAGGTTGAAGAGGGGGGGACAGCGATGGGGACAATGAAGACACTGGTGCAGATGGTGGTGGGCAGCCCCCCCTTGGTTGAAGGGACCGCCGACTGTTCCAGATGGTACAGTTGCACCAGAACACCATCACAGAGGAGCACTTCAACCAGCCCAGGTAAGTCATGGGGCCATGTGCAACCACCAATGGCAAGTGCACAACCTACAAATATGTATGGACAAACCCTAGGGGTGCATGTTGTAAAGAGAATTGGCTGAGCATGGAACCGCACACGCCATAAGGGAAGGGCAAGACCTAACATGGCATGCAGTCACACACACACACACACGCCCCACAAGACATGCACAAAGGGTAGGAGGCATGCCGACCACAACCTCCACCCCTAGCTGCACACATGTCCACAGAAAACCATGCTCAGTGCCTGTCATTGTGCATTTCTCAGATGCTGGGCACCATTGCACAGTGGCAGACAGCGCAACACAGGCATCATCATGCACACACCACAGTGGCCAACAGCTGGGAGGGTGTGCACATGGAGTGTGTGTGTGTGTACAGGGTCAGGTACCCTACCCATGCATTGCATGATGAACAACATGCTGCACACAGGGCAGCGTCAGACAGTAACCATGGTGGGAGACAAGTCAGTGATGCGGCACAGTGCCACGGCCACCATGGATGCATGGGTGGCCCCACTGAGACCAGCCAGCAATGACAGGCTGACCAATGGCCTCATGGGGTAGCATTGACAGTCCCCCAGGGGTTCCGCTGTGGAAACACGACCATTCTTGAGCAGGGGTCTGCAGCTCACCAAACAGGCCTGCACCAGGTGTGCTCGGGATGCCCACAGATGAACCCGGTGTTGACAAGGATGGCATTTGCACGACACCAGGAACAGGGGGTGGACATTGCACTGTGCAGTGTCTGCGACGCATGGGCAAATAACTGTGTGCCCATTGTGGTCATGACAGCTGTGAATGCCTATGTCTGCCTGTCAATGGTGGTGGTCATATCCTCCCACAGCTGGTCCATCCCTGCCAGGAGCAGACCAGTGTCCCTGCTGCACTACTCCT